>OY728165.1:830073007-840073007 GCA_963277665.1 Viscum album
ATAAGTCATATTAATGTGACAGCTTTATTGTTAATATCAACTATAATATTAAAGTATTATTTGTAATTAATTTTTCAAAAAAATTTAATCCATTAACCACAACCATTTTATTGTTATTTAATTTATAATACACCCTTTTATAAATTTCATAAACATTCCAAAAAACCTTTCCATTATTTATAAAAAAACCTTAAATAATCTAATTCAACTCTTAATGAATATTCTTTATAAGTAAACAATTTATTTATTTACCAAAACTTTTTTTATAATTACTCAAAACAAGACCCCTTTTAATTTGAACACTTTCAAATTAATTATTTATGAACCATTCATAATTTTAAATATAAAATTATTTATATTTAAACCTTATTTTATAATTTATAACCCATTATAAATTAAACCTTATGATTCTTAAATAAAAATTTTATTTTTAGATCACAAGACATACCAAATAATACCCTGTGATGATCATCGATTAGGGACAACTCGAAGTTTTGTACTTTGATGTGATATTTATCATTAGACTATTCATGTAAAATAAATTACAATGCACATTAATGAATGATAAATGAAGATTGCCTTTATTTTAATGAAATGATATATTTATCACCATTACAACTAATCTCTCAAGTGTTTAATGTCCAGAGATTCTACATGACCCTCACATGGCTACTAAAGTAATGGTTTTGAACATTACATCTATATGTAATTCCCATCACATCCCAATGTGTCCATATGATAAAACTCTCTCACTAACTCTTTAGTGATTAACATCTACGAAGAAAAGAAGTTTGAATAATGCTGTGACATAAGAATCATATTCCTAATGTTCAACCCTTTGAACATATTCAAACTCTTTGACTTCACAACATCAAATGCTATGATGTTTACTTTTGTTTACTATTTAGAACTCTTTTTAAGTACATCATAGTCATACTTGGAACCTTTTCCATATTTTTTTCTCAAAATCTTTTGAAAATAATTTAACTATTTACACTTTCACTTTATCAGCACATCCTAAACTCTTTTAAGATAAAGTGATATCCATTTTTTATAGTAACTAACTCTTTATAATTCTCTTTATCACCACACCCTAAACTCTTTTAGGATACCAAGTGATACACTTTGTGTATTGGAAAGTATAAACCTTTAGGTAATAGTGATGTTCACTTGTTATGGTTACTAAATGCACCTCTTTACATTTTTCTTTACCATAACACATACTAAACCTTTGAGGATCTAAAATGAATAACCAATTTAATCTTGAATTAGTATAATCCTTTAGGAAAGAAGTATATTTTCATGTGGCGGATCAATGTAACCTTTTAAATTGTCACTACCACACTCCTAAACTCTTTTAGGATATAAAGTTAAAAATTAATTAATATTTATTTGGTAATTTTTAACTTTTCTAGGTCCAAACATACTCCCACTAGTCTCTTGGACATTATACTCCTGAGATACACAAACTGATTTGTGTTTAGTAAATAAAACTTACTCCCTCTTAGTAGGAATATTTAACAAATATACTATCATATCCACATAATATATGATATTCTATGTGCTTGGAACATTTTTCCTTTTAAAATGATGGATTTATTAAAATATACCACTAATGGGGGGTGGGAACACATTCCCTCATATTTTAACAAACCGTATGAACTATTTATCCTAGATAAAACATTTTATCCATATATTTTTCTCAAAACATTTTATAGAATCCAATGAATCATAAAAAATGTGTATCCAATTAATCATCTCATTTGGTTCATAACGACTCTTTATTAATGAAAGATATATCTTATCATATAAGAGAAGTGATATGAAGATACACATACTTTACTTAGATTTATCTGAGCTTGAAATATTCCTTTACATTGAAATCCTTGATGTAGCAACTTATTGCTTCATCTCTTGGATGTAAATTATAATCTCTATCAATTCTTCTCCTGGTTTTGAATCGCTATATATTTACAACATTTGTAAAATATACATTCTTGAAAATAGTAGAATCAATTTCTATAAAATTAATACATGACATGGGAATTCCATGAAGTATTATAAAAATCCTCTGGGTATTCTAGATAATCCCATCATATTAAATCGTTACTCCTTCCTCATAATACCCTTAGATTTCAAATAACCTTAACTTGATTCTTGAAGAAATATTGTTATATTTTCAAAATTCTCCTCTTTTGATTTGAAATTTTACTTGTATTGTATATACAATACCATAACTTAGATGTTTTTTTCCTAGTTTATTTACTCTCAACATTTTAAGAATATCGGGTATACGTTTCTTGAACTCGTTCATATTGCCAAAACATTTTAATCAATGACAATAGGTTGAATTCCTTAAATAGGATAATATTTATTGATGAAATTTCCATGTCATGTATTAATGTTACATAAATTGATCCAACTATTTTGAAGGGTATATGAGGCTATAATTCCTTATGTCAATTAGCATATAGTTCCTTAAGTCTATTATAATCTGGTGCCTTTGAGTATTTGTAATAAAGGTTTTAATACTTTTTATTATGATTTACAACATTTATAAATCATATTAATGTGAAAAGGTTATTATTAATATTAAATATTTAATATTAAATGAATATGTGAAATAAATGTTTCAAAAATATTTAATCCATTAACCATAAAAATTTTATCATTAATTAATTTTTAAAACTCCCTTTTATAAATTTCATAAAAATTCCATAAATTTTTTTCAATATTTATAAAAAAATTATAAATAATCTAATTCAATTCTAAATTGAATTTTCTTTATAAGTAAACAATTTATTTATTAACCGAAACATTTTTTATAATTACTCAAAATAAGGCCCCTTTTAATTTGAAAGCTTTCAAATTAATTATTTACGAACTATTTATAATTTTAAATATAAGTTTCTTTATATTTTAACCTTATTTTATAATTTATAACCCTTTATAAATTAACCATTATGATTCTTAAACAAAAATTTTATTTTTAGATCATAATACATACCAAATAATACCCCGTGTTGATCATCGATTAGGGAAAACTAAAATTTTTATACTTTGATGAGAAATTTATCATTCGACCGTTTGTGTAAAATAAATTGAAACACACATGAATGAATGATAAATAAATATTTCCCTTCTTATAATGACAAGATATATTTATGACCATCACAACCAACTCTTCAAGTGTTTAATATCTAGAGATTCTACATGACTCTCACAAGGCTACTATAGTAATAGTTTTGAATATTACATCAATATAAAATTCCCATAACATCCCTATGTGGCCATCCAATAAAACTCTCTCACTAACTCTTTAGTGATTAACATCTTTGAAGAAAATAAGTTTGAATAATGTTGATACATAGGAATCATATTCTTAATATTCAAACCTTTGAACAAATTCAAACTCTTTGACTTCATAACATCAAATGCTATGCTATTAACTTTTTTTGTCTACTTAGAACTGTTATTAAGTACACCATAACCATCCTTGGAACCTTTTACATCAATTTTTTTCTCTTAAAATCTTTTTAAAATAATGTAACTATTTACATTATCACTTTACCATCACATCCTAAACTCTTTTAGGATAAAGTGATATCCATTTTTTATGGTTGTTAACTATTTACACTTCTCTTTACCACCACACCCTAAACTCTTTTAGGATAACAAGTGTTACTCTTTGTGTATTAGATAGTATAAAACTTTAGGGAATAGTGATGTTCACTTGTTATGGTGACTAGATGCACCTCTTTACATTTTCTTTACCACAACACATCCTAAACCTTTTAGGATATAAAATGAAAAACCACTTTAATCTTAAACCGGTATAATCCTTTAGGAAATAATGATATTTTCATATGGTGGCTCAATTTAACCTTTTACATTATTACCTCTACATATCCTAAAATCTTTTATGATATAAAATGAAAAATTACTTAATATTTATTTGTTAACTTCGAACTTCTCTAAGTCCAAGCATAATCCCACTAGTCTCTTAGACACTATTATTCCAAGTCACACAAACTAATTTGTGGTTAGTAAATAACACTTATTTTCTCTTACTAGGAATATTTACCAAATAAACTATCATATCGATATAATATATGGTATTCTATGTGTTTGGAAATTTTTTTCTTTTAAAATGAAGGCTTTATTAAAATATACCACTCATGGGTGGCAGGAACACATTCCCTCATATTTTAAGAAACTGGATGAAATATTTATTAAAATATTGTGTTTAATTATCATGTAGGGTCATTTTACTATGTTACCTTCATCTATGATTCAACATAAAAGGTGTGGGTGTTATTTCTCAAGCACAAGTATGGATTTTTCATATACTTCATTCAATAGAGATCCATGGTGTAAAAGGAGGCTGGTTTAAAGCTTATGGTCTCAAGGTTTAATAATTGTGGATTGTACATAAAAAATGAGTTCGAGATACGCTGTTAGAAGAAAAAAATTCATTTTGAGAAGATGATGCTTAGAACACCGAAACAAATGGTGTGATAGAGTAGATGAATCAAAAACTATGTGAGATATCCAGAAATGTAAGGATTCATTCCGAGTTTCCCAATGACTTTTTGTGTGAAAGTAGTGAATTATGTATAATTCCTCATGAACATATGTCCTTTCACACCATTGGGGAAGGAGCTTCTGGAATCTCTGTGGATCTAAATATTGGTGTATGTATGGCACCTTAAAGTCATTGGTTGTGTTGCCTATGTTTATATTGATTCTAGAGAAGGGTAAAAGTCAGAATCAAAGTCCTGAGTATGTTTATTTATGGGGTGTGAGAATAAGGATTTTTGATTTAGGATATAGTATAATGATATTTGTAAGGATATCTGAAGTCAAAATATACACTTCAATCAAATCATCCTATAGAAGGATCAAAACATGGAAAAGGATGTAACTAAGAACAAAGAATTAGCAAAGCATGACAAGGTTGATATAAAAAAAGTACAAAATTTCCAAAAAGTTTAAGAAGCAATGAAGTACGGGAATAACCAGATAGTCTAGAAGGTAGCGTTTTGGATGGAGGTTACATTTCATAGGCATTTATTATTATAGCTGGTTCCCTAGAACCAACTACTATGTACATTCAATTATAATAATATTCATGGTGTTGAATATTAATTAATATATTATCACATCATGATTATTCTTCAACATGACATTGTACGTGGTAATGTCTTAAGGGTACCTGTCACCCTGAAAGTTCACAACAGTTCCCTGTTATGAGGGGAACCTAGAATTGTTATGACAATATTTTTAAATATATGTTCTATAACCAAATGAGATCATTTGATGAGAAAAAATGATACAAGCTATTGAGGGTGGATACTCATAGGACTTTGATACACGTCATCATGGTGTATTACTTTGATAATCTCATGAAATAAGATTATGAGAATCTGATCCACTAGTAAGAAATCCACATTTATATGTGTCATTTGATGTTCCTATCTATGAATTTGTGTAAAGTCCTTAGAGTTTAATATTATTATTAATACATATTTTGAGTTGTATACCTTGACCTAGTATAATAAAGTAGTTTTTAGGTTACATTGGATGTACCATGAGTTATATGTATTAATGAATAATGAAAGAAAGGGTTTTCCCTTCAATTCTTTAATGGAAGTTGATATCTTAGGACCATTGATGAGAACGAAACTGTCTGATTAAGTGTATGTCCATGGAGTTTCATCAAAAAATTCATTTATAGAAATTCAAAGAAAGTGACATTGAGAACATAGGTTAGTGAAACCAGTATGAAAATTTCTTGATTATAATGGATCATCAGAAAAGAGTAAAGTGGATACTCTGATATCTTAAAGGTTTGAAATAAATTGAATTAGTTTTTGGAATAGATGATCCATTTCAGGGGTATATTGATTCATATTTTGTAGAAGATCAAAAAACTTGAAGAAGAACCATCCAATTTGTGTTTACCTATTAAGGAACTTCCATAAGTTGGGTTTTTATAACACAATCAATAGTATTACTATCTACCACAAAGTAGAGTAAGTTGTGGAAATGGAAGCAATGAAGTAGATGATATGGATTGAGGGAGGAAAAACTTATATGGAAGCTAGGGAATATAAAATTATTCCATGATAATCAGAGTGTGATCCATATTTCAAATGATATAGTGTTTCACTCAAGAACAAAACACATTTAGCTAAAATATAACTTCATTTGGAAGCTTGTGAAAGATGGAGTGCTAGAGATACAAAAGCTATATGGAAGTCAGAATCCAAATAATATGCTAATAGAGGTCATAGTTTGGGAAAGTCCAGGGTGCTGTTGTGCCTTAGTGGAGGTTGGATTGTAGAAAACCAACTAGGGATTACATCCACTTGTCACTTGACCCGACTAGCCATAAATCCTGAAGGGCATTTTTGATCTCCACAGGCTGCCAAACAGTGCTTGGGAATCATAAGAATCCCATTGGGATTGATTTCTACCAAATTTGAGATAAAATATAGTATAAAATCAATTTATATTCTATCATCGACTATCCTTACATTGGATGTCTATGAAATATTAAACATATATAAAACCCAAGATAATAGAACATGTCAAATAGGTAATATCCTACATCACTAATTCAACCCATTTGCATAAATATAAACATCATCCATAAAAAAAACTATATAGTAAGGCATAATCAGATTAAAAAATGAACCACTGAAATTAGCTACAAATATAGACATCTTGGCCAATACAACACTAACACCCCCCCCCCAAAAAAACCTCATCGAACTTGAATCATGCCTGAAACCATCTCCATGCAACCCATGGTTTCTCAACACCATCCAAATCATCCCATATCTATCTCAAGGAATAAACTTTAATCTAGATGGAAACCTATAACCTGAAATATATAGGTATGAGCTAAACAACCTAGTAGGTCTCCAATAATTGAGACTATGTAATTCATTTCATAAGGTAATTCATAAAGGCTAGTTTAAAAATATAACTATAAATTCAGTTTTCGACTTAAGCGTATGAAAATAGCTAACAAGTTCAATTTCACCTTTCAAAACATTCCACTCGTTTTATTAAAATGAAAACACATACTTTATAAAAATTTCACTGGATGAATGCTGCTTTTAACTAGAACCCCATTTTGAATCCAAGATATCATTTCAAAAATTTTAAACAATTTGAAACACTCTAACTATTGGTTTGAAAATTTTTTGATTCCATGAATGCTTTTAAAAACCTCAAGCTGGTGCTCACCATTTATTTTTAAAAACCAAATCATCCTTTTAAAATACACTTTAAAATCCCACACAAGTGCCTTTATTTCAAAATGGGTTTCCAAAAATCTTTGAAAACCATTTTCAAAAGAAACTACTCAAACACACATGGTTCAAGCATAACAAGTAAGAAACCACAAGTCATATGACACATAATAAATGAAAGCAATATATGGGTTCTAGAATAATCTAAGTAGGTAAATGATGCGATTGAGAACTAGATCAAATCCCCTAATGTCAACCACCAATCAAGCAATTGAATGTATCACAGGATCTACCATGGGATCCCTAATGTGATACATGCCTAACTTTATTAATTACTTTCATGGACCAACAGCCAACATGTGCTAAATTCTAACTAAAATCCATCGAACTAGCCCACACAAGCCTCATTGTAAATAGAATACCCCTCATAGACCAAGTTCCTAGAACTATTAGAGGGACACTAGAAGCATGTAAACCAACTAGTGTAATATAAGAATAGACCTCCCACTTAGTACCTAGGTTCACATGACTGATAGAAAAGTGAAGTGAGTGGATACACAAGACAAGATCAGAATGCAAGGCATAAGAAATAACTCTCCCTCAACCGCATCACCCTCATAATGAATAACCCCATATATCCCAGATATTCATGATATAAAAAATCACATTCCCATACAAGGGGAGAAACAAGAATCACATAGTGAAAACAACCCACACTCAGGATGAACAACTCAAGGGGTAATCAATAGGGTCTTTCATAATCATACATTTAGAAACAAAGTTCCAAACATGCCTTTAATGATAATACATGACTCAAAATTCAAAGCCCGCTTTCATTTCATAAGGCACCACTTTATTCATATTTAAAGATCCATTGAAATCATACAAACTAATTAAACATTTCAAATCCACCCTTTAAAACATGAACTTTACTCTTCAAAGTCCAAAACAAGGAAAAGGGACACCCATTCCATCAAAACATTTTAAAGCACCATTAAGGTATTTTCACAAAGGGAAAACCACACACTAATTTCAAATTAACATTTTAAATTAATTAAAGATCCATTTTTTTAAATCATTTTGAGGTCCACCCCTCATTTTATTATAATTACCACTCTAAAACATAGTTTTTAATCATTTAAAACCAAAACTAGATCAAAATAAAATTTATATAATCAAAACTATTTTAAAAATTCATAGTCATCTATAAAATTCTTGGCATGCTCAAAAAAACCATTTCAAAATGAAAACATAGAAAATAAAAATGGAAATCCATTATGCCAAGATCAAAACATATGTAAAATTTTTAAAATCATCACATGGATATCATATATATTTATAATTTCAATAAAAAAATATTTAGAAATCACAAGCATACTTATAATTCTAAAATGAAATAATTGCATATAAATACTTACCTTAAAGAGGTGGAAATTGATCCGAAACCCATCAGAATGTTTGGCCTTCAACGAAGAGCACCCACACAAGGATAAAGACAAAATATATAACCCATAGGAACCTAAATTATAACATTAGGTCTACCCATAACCATAAAATTGGACATAAGGGTTCTAAGGTTCATGGGAGAATTCAAAACCAAGAGAAAAGAGAGAATTAATGAAATAAGAGGGAAATAGATGTATATTTACATTTGAATCTATTGAAAATCACCAAATAAGGACCAATAGTTGATGGGAAAGGAGGTTGGAACCCTTCCTTGGGATTCCAAGGTTCAGACGACACATATGGGGGAAGAAAGGGGTGAAAAAACTTTTAATTCAAAAAGGGAATTTTGGTTGAATCACATTTTAAGTGATTATTTGATGGCAACAAAGTTTGGTTGCATGATTTACCAAATAGTGTTCAAGTCATGCATAGGGAACTGCCTGAGCCAAATCCTCCCACATGGTTTCTTGGTATCTCGACACGGTTTACCAAACCGTACGAAATCCATGAAAAATGGCTATTTACTCATGATAGAACCCTCTACATGAGAACCACATAGTTACACATAACTGTGAGGGTAAATTGTAAAACACCCTAAAGGCCTCTAAAAATATAAAATTTCAGTCAAAAAAACATTAGAACTCAAAATGACCCAAGATAAGATAAAATAACACAAATAAAACACTACGATGACATGTGTCTATCACAATTCTTCTCATCATGCTGCTTTTGACCCTGAAAATTATGTAGTAAAAAAACATAAGATTATAGACAATGGAAGATCCAAAGAGGACCAAACTCAAGAGGACCATTCAACATGATCCGACCTCAAATCCAATTAACCAAGATCCTAAAAAATGGACAAAATGATCATACAAAATATTTACAAATGCCTCCAAGTACAATCGAAACTTGAACCTCAAACAAGAAGTCCCAAGAATCAAGGGACACCTAATATAGTCCCCCCACTATTTAGAATTCCTCTAACATGATGAAACTGAATAAGAATATTGAGAGATGCATCTTCAAAATGACCAAGATACCATGAGAGAAACTCTCTCTCAAACTTTAAGCCCTTACAAAACAAAATAATGAAGAAAACCACAAGCATCCTCAAATAAGTTTCAAGACATATAACCTTAGGCCATAACACGCACAGATAACCCAGGGTCACAAAATAGATCACCCTCACACTGTAGATCCCAAACGAACCAAGACAAACACCAACTAGTATGTAAACTCAACTGGTGGATCACCCACCATAGTTATCCAATCATGCACCCAAGGCCTTTTTCATGTCTAGAAAACAAGCACCTCAAAAGTTCAACAAAAAAATGGGAACAAATAAAACTCTCAAGAGAGGCTCACCCAAATAATGAGGCACGTCAAGAAAACACAGACAACCAACCATAAAAGATTGAGGAAAACCAGAACAACAACATTCAAATCCACCCATAAGAAATGTTACATAAAGGAACCAACCAATAGATTCCAAAACAATAGTTTAAGTTCTAAAAACTAAACCCAAATTACATCCATAAAATTAAAGGTCCCAAAAAAAACCATAAAAAAGGATTAAACTTGATACCTCTTCTAAAAATTAAACTTACAAAACTTTTGAAGATGGCCCAAACAACCACAATGGAGGAAAAATCATGGAGGCTAAAAAAAGGGATTATAATTACCTGGATCCCCATAATGGAAACACATGATATATATTTTATTCCCATTAGAAAGACTATTTGATTATAGCCCTGTCTCATCCCTCTTTGGCTCCTCACTCACCAGGTTACCCTCATTCCCACCAGGTAGAACCAAGGAATTACCCACCAACATTAGCCTAGACTATCCAGTTTCCACTTGAATGGAATCATTGAAAACCTCATGGAATGATGTTAGGTTAGAATCAAGTATGAATAAACCAAAACATAGGTGAAAAAAACCTTTAAAGAATCGAGTTTTCTCAGTATTGTTGATGACCAACTCTTGATAAAATATGAAAAACTCTAATAAGTGATCATTGTACCCCTTTAATGATTTCACACCCTGATCAAGGCTCACAAGTTGAAGAGAACTCTCAAATTTCCCAAATTTATGAAGGAACTAATATATAAACACCTTCCTTAAAGACTCCCAAGACACACCTTCATGAAACTATTAAAGAACCATAGAATTACACAAAAATTGGTCAGGACAGACCAAAAATATCATAATAGATCTCACCCATGAAGCTTTAGGTGTTTCAAGAGAATTGAGGATCACCGTAGAACTTTTCAACCACCTCAAAACTTCCATAAATTCTTGATCACCATAAAAAGATGGCATATGTTGAGTCACAAAGTCCAAGATGGGTTTAGAGCACAAGGAAGGTTCCACATCCACCACTCCACTCATAGTTTGAGTAGATTATAGAACTGAAGAAACTCTTTCAACTATTCTAGGAGGCATACAATAAAAAACAAGAGACATAAAAAACATCAATTCATGCCTTAAAAATTAAACCAAATGATTCAATCATAAACTATAAATAAAATTCAAAACATAAATTACTGAAATAAGGTACATCATGTAAACACCAAGAAAATAAACTTTTCTTTTGAATTCACCAACTTTTACTAAGGAATTTTGAAAACACACTCCACCAAGGAATATTCCTGAAAACTAATCCAAATTCACTCTTTGAAAACAACCTAAACTTAGTGGAACACACATAACTCAAACAAATAATATTGTAAAATTCCTTTAAAAATCCCATTTAATTTCAAAACACTTTCAAAAATTTGTTTTTGAAATCACTAACTTCCAATAATATCCAAAGAAAAAAATTCAAAACATAAAATTATCCACTTTAGATATTTTTCAAATGACATAATGGATATAAATATTTTATAAAACATTTCTTGAAGATAAGGTAATTTTTTCTTTATAATGATTCATAAAACCAAGTTTTGAGGTTATCTATTTTAAAAAATTGCCTCATTTTTCGAAACAAGGATTTAAAATCAATCACAACCAAAGCACCACAAAAAACTAAAAACACGGTTTACAAAAACTACATCTAAATAGAATTTTAAAACTCCTAAATACATCCAAAAAATGTGAGAATCACTTAAGGATTTATTCAAAATCAAGTGGAGTTAAAAAAACTAAACCAGTGAAGAAATATGACTGTGCACAGTTTTCCCACATGGGTTGGGAAACTATGCTCCAATCATGTAACATTCTCTATGAAGGGAATAAACCAAAACCATATGGGCACCGCACGGTTTCTCAATCCATCTGATATAATAGTTTTGAACATTTTCTCATCTATTTTCACCATTAAACCAAATAAATACCCCCAAAATCATTTACATTCAAAAATTGGATAAAAAAACATAAATACACATCAAAATCCATCAGAAATAGCTAAAAAAACATGAATTCACAATTGAAAACCCAACTTCCCCTGGAAGTTTGAGTCTTGAGACAAAAATGAGCTAGCTAGAATCTCCCTGCCCTTACTATCTTGACCCAAACCACTGTTGAACAAAACAGGGATACCTAGGGTAACACACTAAGTCTAACAAATCCATTTATTTTCAAATCCTCCAACTGCACCTTCAAATCTCAAAGCTCCATGAGAGCCATCCAATATGATGGAACATATATTGGGGTAGTCCCTAGGTGTGAGTCTATGAATAAGTCTATCACTTGATGAGGAGTTAATCTTGACACGTCCTCAGGAAATACATCATCGTACTCCTCCACCACTATAGGAAGCTGAAAGCCTATAGAATCCAATACTCCAAGGGTAATACTATCCAATTGATGAATAATCAGCTGCATCCTACTACGTATGATCACATCCTGCTTTTATTGGTTTTTTTATCACCCATAAAGAAAAATCTTGTCCCATCACCATGGACACACCACATCCTGCACCTTAAATAGTCAATCTTGGCCTCATAATATCATGATTTCTTAGCACTTGATGCTGAAAATATTCCTTATTATATTTCAAATTATTTCAAGGAAAAATTGGAATGTTACACTTACCATTAAATCCTTGACAACCTTAATATTCTTTCTACCAGGACATCTTCAAATAACAAAGGGCTACTCAAGAAGATTTGGATCTCACTAAAGAAAACCTAGGCTCTGATATTATTTTTTATTAAACCAACCAGGGCTACCATCCACTTGAAACCCAACTCAACTCAACACAAGGTCCAAAGGGAATTCTCGATCCCCATGGTCTAGAAACTAGTGCCTGACTATCATAAGAATCCCTTTGGGAATGATTTCATCAAAATCATCGATAAAAGATAGTAGAACATTAACTAAGAGTTTGACATGGACTATTATTACATTGTATTTATATAAAATATCAAAAATATATAAAACCTATGATAATAGAACATTCCAAATAGTTTATAACCAACATCACTGATTCAACCCATTTTCATAAATATAAACATCATCTATAAACAAAAAGATCCAGTAAGGAATAATCATATACAAAAAAGAACCATTAAAAGAAGCTATAAAGATGGAATTCTTAGAAAATACAACAAAAACAAAAAACAAAACAAAACCAAACAACCAAAACTAATTCGAGACATGTTTGAAACCATCGCCATGCAACCCCCAGTTTCTCACCACCACCAAACTCAACCCACATCAGCCTCATGAAACAAAACCTAAATCTAGCTGGAATCATAAAACCTGAAATATATAGGTGTGATCTAAACATCCTAGTAGGTCCCCACCAACTAAGACTACACAATTCATTTCATAAGGAAATTTATATATGCTATTTTGAAAATATAACTTGAAAGTAAGCTTTCAACTTAATCATGTGAAAATAAATAATAATTTCAATTTCAACTTTCAAAATATTATATTAGGTTTATTAAAATGAAAAAAAATAATTTATAAATATTTCACCAGTTGAAGCCTAATTAAAACCAAAACCCCCTTTTGAATCCAAAATCTCATGTCAAGAATTATAAACAAATTGAAACACTCAAATACTTGGTTTGAAAAACATTTGATACCAAGAATTATTTTAAAAACCTCATGCAGGTGTTCACCACTATTTTTTAAAACCAAAAGCATCCTTTTTAAATCCACTTTAAAAATTCACATAAGATTATATATTTTAAAACAGGTTTCCAAAAATATTTGGAAACCATTTTAAAAAGAAATGTACCAAACACACACAGATCAAGAATAACAAGGAAAACACCACAAGTCATAGGGCACAAAATAAATGAAAACATGATATGGGTGCCACAATAATCTAAGTATAGGAAATGATGAAATCGAGCACTGGATCAAAACCACTAATGTCAAACACTAATCAAGAAATCAAATGTTTCATGGGATCTACCCCAGTATTCCTAATGTGATATGTGTCTAACTTTATTAATTTCTATCACTAAACAACTACCGACATATTCTAAGTCCTAATCATAATCCATCCAACTAACATGCACAAGCCTCATTGAAAATGGAACACCCTTTTAGGCCTAGTTCCTATCATGACTAGAGGGACACTAGCAGCATGTGTGAAAGAGCTAGTGTAATATAAGAATAGACCTCCCAATTAGTACCTGGGTTCCCATATCTAATAGAAAAGTGAGGTGAATGGATATGCAAGCCAAGATCAACATTCAAGGCATAAGAAATAACTCTCACTCACCCCCATCACCCCCAAAATGAATATCCCCAAATAACCCATATATCTGTAGCATAAAAAAGAACATTCCCATACAAGGAGAGAAACAAGAATAACATAGTGACAACAACCCACACTTTGGGTGAAAAACTAAAGGGGAAATAAAGAGGGTCATTCACAATAACCCATTTAAGACAAAAGTTATAAATGATACTTTAATGATAAAACATGGCTTAAAATTCCAAGAACTTTTATATTTCATAAAACAACACTTTAAGAATTTTTAAATAACTATTGAAATCACACACACCAATTAAACATTTTAAATACACCCTTTAAAATGAAATTTTTCCTCTTTGAAATAAAAAATAAGGCCAAATGAAAATAATTTCCATCAAAAAATTTTAAAACACCATTAAGAAATTTTCAAAAGGGGAAAATCACACACTCATTTCAAAGAAACTTTTGAAATTTATTAAATAACACACTTTTTAAATCATTTTGAGGCTAACCCCTCATTTTCAAAAAATTACCACTTTAAAACATAGTTTTCACTCATTAAAAACCAAAATCATATCAAAATACAATTAATATCATAAAAAAGTTTTCAAAAATCTTCATAGGAATTTTTAAAATGCTTCTAATGCTCAAAAAACCATTTTACAATGAAAAAATAGAAATAAAATAGAGAAACCCTTTATAATAAGCTCAAAAAACATGGGAATGATTTGAAATCACTACATGGATATCACATATATTTATAATTCCAATAAAAATATATTTATAATGTTAAATAATACTTATAATTTAAAAATGAAACAATTTCATAGAAACTCATACCTTAAAAAGGAGGAAATTGATCTAAAACCCATAAAAACGTGTTGCCTTCAATGACCATTGCCCAAACAAGGATAAAGATGATTTCTTTAAATAATAGACACTGAAACCCCAACATTAGGTCTACCTGGAACCCTAAAATTATCAACAAGGTTTGTATAGTTCATGGGAGAATCTAAAACCAAGAGAGAAGGGTGAAAAAGTAATAAAGAGTGAAAGAGGGGAAGATTTACCTTGGAACCTCTTGAAAATCACCAAAGAAAGACCAAGATTCAAAGGGGAATAAGGTTATTACTCATCCTTGGGATTATAATATTTGGAAAAAATGTATGGGGGAGGTGAAAAACCTTTTAATTATAAAGGTTAATTTTGGAAAAATCACATTTTAAGTGATTCTGTATAGGTATCACAATTTTCCAAACCATGAACCAACTTTGTATAGGCCACCACCTAGATTAAATCTACCCAAAAAGTTTTCAGGTAGCTCTCCATGGTTTATCAAACCATAAGAAAGCTATGAAAAATGTATTTTCCCCATGATAGTACCCTATTCATGGGAATAGCATGATTACTCTTAACCATGTAGGTAAACAATGCAACATCCCATAGGCCTTTAAAACTCCAAAATCCATCCCAAAAAAACACCTGAACTCAAAACAACCCAAGATAAGATAAAATAACACTAATCAAACACTATACTGACATGTTAGTATCAAATGGATGGTTAAAGAGAATGTAAGGGAGATTCAATTACTCTTTTTTTGGTATAAATGATGTATAGAATTGCCTAAGTGATCTAAATGAATTAGATAAAGTAAAAAAAAAAACAATTCTCAAGTTGGAAATTATTAAGTTGAGTTGTGATAAATTTTTTCTAGATAAATCACTAAAAATTATGGATTTATGGATTCAATAATTTTCATACTATATCTAAATGAAGGAATTATAATGGAACCATGGAATTCTAGAACCCGAGGTGGATGACAGTAGGTAGGGGTTGATTTTAGAAAATGAAGTGTGAGAAAAGCAGGAGGATGACATCTAGGAACTGTATTGTTCACTGGAAGTTGAAATTTGAGGTGGTGTAATAGATGAGAAACAAAAGGTATCCTTTTTCAATGGTGGGCTCTCTATAAAAATTAAAAGATGGAAAAACCTCTTCCACCAGCTAGACTTGTCTATTTATAGATGGGTGGGGTCACTTTCTCATTGAGATTTCTCAAAATATCTTGAAATATTATAATTATTCTTCTTCTATTTATTATAAAGAGTAGAAGTGTTTATTCCATGGAGTAGTACTAAGTCCAAACCACTTAAACTTTCTTGTCATTCCTTATTAGTGTGATTTCTTTTGTTCTTCCTCTTGTGTGTGTTTAATATTTTTTTCTCAGGAGATTTAGGTGATTTAGTGTGAGATATTGGAGTTTAGTTCCTTAATTTGGACATTTAAATTGGGTTTCTATAGTTTTGAAACATTTGGGCCATGTTCTATAAGCGAGGTTCCATAAGGTGAGATTCAAAACTTGGGGAGTTTGGCATAACACATATTTTTCCATCCTAGATAACTAAAAATCCACCAAGAGCTATTTTGGGTTACTCTCAACATTTTGAGAATGTTGGGTAAAATTTTCTTGAACTCATTCATATTTCCGGGACATTTTCATCAATGACAATAGGTTGAATTCCTTAAACAGAATAATCTTTATCAATAGAATGCCCATGTCATGAATTAATGTTATTGAAATTGATTCTACTATTTTTAATGGTATATGAGACTAAAATTCCTTAGGTCAATTAACATCTAATGCCTTAAGCCAATTATCATCTGGTGCCTTTGGGTATTTATAATAAAGGTTTTAATACCTTTTATTATGATTTATAACATTTATAAGTCATATTAATGTGACAGCTTTATTGTTAATATCAACTATAATATTAAAGGATTATTTGTAATTAATGTTTCAAAAAAATTTAATCCATTAACCATAACCATTTTATTGTTATTTAATTTATAGTACACCCTTTTATAAATTTCATAAACATTCCATAAAACCTTTCCATTATTTATAAAAAAACCTTAAATAATCTAATTCAACTCTTAATGAATATTCTTTATAAGTAAACAATTTATTTATTTACCAAAACATTTTTTATAATTACTCAAAATAAGACCCCTTTTAATTTGAACACTTTCAAATTAATTATTTTTGAACCATTCATAATTTTAAATATAAAATTATTTATATTTAAACCTTATTTTATAATTTATAACCCATTATAAATTAACCCTTATGATTCTTAAATAAAAATTTTATTTTTAGATCACAAGACATACCAAATAATACCATGTGATGATCATCGATTAGTGACAACTCGAAGTTTTGTACTTTGATGTGATATTTATCATTAGACTGTTCATGTAAAATAAATTACAGCGCACATTAATGAATGATAAATGAAGATTGCCTTTATTTTAATGAAATGATATATTTATCACCATTACAACTAATCTCTCAAGTGTTTAATGTACAGAGATTCTACATGACCCTCACATGGCTACTATAGAAATGGTTTTGAACATTACATCTATATGTAATTCCCATCACATCCCAATGTGTCCATATGATAAAAATCTCTCACTAACTCTTTAGTGATTAACATCTATGAAGAAAAGAAGTTTGAATAATGCTGTGACATAAGAATAATATTCCTAATGTTCAACCCTTTGAATATATTCAAACTCATTGACTTCACAACATCAAATGTTATGATGTTTACTTTTGTTTACTATTTAGAACTCTTTTTAAGTACATCATAGTCATACTTGGAACCTTTTCAATATTTTTTTCTCAAAATCTTTTGAAAATAATTTAACTATTTACACTTTCACTTTATCATCACATCCTAAACTCTTTTAAGATAAAGTGATATCCATTTTTTTTATAGTAACTAACTCTTTATAATTCTCTTTATCACCACACCCTAAACTCTTTTAGGATACCAAGTGATACACTTTGTGTATTGGAAAGTATAAACCTTTAGGTAATAGTGATGTTCACTTGTTATGGTTACTAAATGCACCTATTTACATTTTTCTTTACCATAACACATACTAAACCTTTGAGGATCTAAAATGAATAACCACTTTAAACATGAATTAGTATAATCCTTTTGGAAAGAAGTATATTTTCATGTGGCATATCAATGTAACCTTTTAAATTGTCACTACCACACTTCTAAACTCTTTTAGGATATAAAGTTAAAAATTAATTAATATTTATTTGTTAATTTTTAACTTTTCTAGGTCCAAACATACTCCCACTAGTCTCTTGGACATTATACTCATGAGATACACAAACGGATTTGTGCTTAGTAAATAACACTTACTTCATCTTAGTAGGAATATTTAACAAATATACTATCATATCCATATAATATATGATATTCTATGTTCTTGGAACACCTTTCCTTTTAAAATGATGGATTTATTAAAATATACCACTAATGGGGGGTGGGAACACGTTCCCTCATATTTTAACAAACCGTATGAACTCTTTATCCTATATAAAACATTTAATCCATATCTTTTTCACAAAACATTTTATAGAATCCAATGAATCATAAAAAATATGTATCCAATTAATCATCTTATTTAGTTCATAAGGACTCTTTGTTAATGAAAGATATATCTTATCATATAAGAGAAGTGATATGAAGATACACATACTTTACTTAGATTCATCTGAGCTTGAAATATTCCTTTACATTGAAATCCTTGATGTAGCAACTTATTGCTTCATCTCTTGGATGTAAATTATAATCTCTATCAATTCTTCTCCTAGTTTTGAATCGATGTATATTTACAACATTTGTAAAATATACATTCTTGAAAATAGTGGAATCAGTTTTTATAAAATTAATACATGACATGGGAATTCCATGAAGTTTTCTAAAACTCCTCTGGGTATTCTAGATAATCCCATCATACGAAATCGTTACTCCTTACTAATAATACCCTTAGATTTCAAATAACCTCAACAAGATTCTTGAAGAAATATTGTTATATTTTCAAACTTATCCTCTTTTGATTTGAAATTTTACTTGTATTGTATATACAATACCATAACTTAGATGTTTTGTGCCTAGTTTATTTACTCTCAACATTTTAAGAATATCGGGTATACGTTTCTTGAACTCGTTCATATTGCCAAAACATTTTCATCAATGAAAATAGGTTGAATTCCTTAAATAGGATAATATTTATTGATGAAATTTCCATGTCATGTATTAATGTTACATAAATTGATCCAACTATTTTGAAGGGTATATGAGGCTATAATTCCTTATGTCAATTAGCATATAGTTCCTTAAGTCTATTATAATCCGGTGCCTTTGAGTATTTGTAATTAAGGTTTTAATACTTTTCATTATGATTTACAACATTTATAAATCATATTAATGTGAAAAGATTTTTATTAATATTAAATATTTAATATTAAATGAATATGTGAAATAAATGTTTCAAAAATATTTAATCCATTAACCATAAAATTTTTATCATTAATTAATTTTTAAAACACCCTTTTATAAATTTCATAAACATTCCATAATTTTTTTTCAATATTTATAAAAAAATTATAAATAATCTAATTCAATTCTAAATTGAATTTTCTCTATAAGTAAACAATTTATTTATTATCCGAAACATTTTTTATAATTACTCAAAATAAGGCCCCTTTTAATTTGAAAGCCTTCAAATTAATTATTTACGAACTATTTATAATTTTAAATATAAGTTTCTTTATATTTGAACCTTATTTTATAATGTATAACCCTTTATAAATTAACCATTATGATTCTTAAAAAAAAATTTTATTTTTAGATCATAATACATACCAAATAATACCCCGTGTTGGTCATCGATTAGGGAAAACTAAAATTTTTATACTTTGATGAGACATTTATCATTCGACCGTTTGTGTAAAATAAATTGAAACACACATGAAAGAATGATAAATAAATATTTCCCTTATTATAATGAAAAGATATATTTATGACCATCACAACCAATATCTCAAGTGTTTAATATCTATAGATTCTACATGACCCTCACAAGGCTACTATAGTAATGGTTTTGAACATTACATCCATATAAAATTCCCATCACATCCCTATGTGGCCATCAAATAAAACTCTCTCACTAAATCTTTAGTGATTAACATCTTTGAAGAAAAGAAGTTTGAATAATGTTGATACATAGGAATCATATTCTTAATATTCAAACCTTTGAACAAATTCAAACTCTTTGACTTCATAACATCAAATGCTATGCTATTAACTTTTTTTGTCTACTTAGAACTATTTTTAAGTACATCATCACCATCCTTGGAACCTTTTACATCAATTTTTTTCTCTTAAAATATTTTGAAAATAATGTAACTATTTACATTATCACTTTACCATCACATCCTAAACTCTTTTAGGATAAAGTGATACCCATTTTTTATGGTTGTTAAGTCTTTACACTTCTCTTTACCACCACACCCTAAACTCTTTTAGGATAACAAGTGATACACTTTGTGTATTATATAGTATAAAACTTTAGGGAATAGTTATGTTCACTTGTTATGGTTACTAAATGCACCTCTTTACATTTTTCTTTACCACAACACATCCTAAACCTTTTAGGATATAAAATGAAAAACCACTTTAATCTTAAACCAGTATAATCCTTTAGGAAATAATGATATTTTCATATGGTGGCTCAATTTAACCTTTTACATTATTACCTATACATATCCTAAAATCTTTTATGATATAAAATGAAAAATTACTTAATATTTATTTGTTAACTTTGAACTTCTCTAAGTCCAAGCATAATCCCACTAGTCTCTTAGACACTATTATTCCAAGTCACACAAACTAATTTGTGGTTAATAAATAACACTTATTTTCTCTTACTAGGAATATTTACCAAATAAACTATCATATCGATATAATATATGGTATTCTATGTGTTTGGAATTTTTTTTCTTTTAAAATGAAGGATTTATTAAAATATACCACTCATGGGTGGCAGGAACACATTCCCTCATATTTTAAGAAACTGGATGAAATATTTATTAAAATATAGTGTTTAATTATCATGTAGGGTCATTTTACTATGTTACCTTCATCTATGATTCAACATGAAAGGTGTGGGTGTTATTTCTCAAGCACAAGTATGGAGTTTTCATAAACTTCATTCAATAGAGATCCATGGTGGAAAAGGAGGCTGGTTTAAAGCTTATGGTCTCAAGGATTAATAATTGTGGATTGTACATAAAAAATGAGTTCCAGATACGCTGTTAGAAGAAAGGAATTCATTTTGAGAAGATGATGCTTAGAACACAAAAAAAATGGTGTGATAGAGTAGATGAATCAAAAACTATGTGAGATATCCAGAAATTTGAGGATTCATTTCGAGTTTCCCAATGACTTTTTGTGTGAAAGTAGTGAATTATGTATAATTCCTCATGAACATATATCCTTTCAAACCATTGGGGAAAGAGCTTCTGGAAGCCCTGTGGATCTAAATATTGGTGGATGTCTGGCACCTCAAAGTCATTGGTTGTGTTGCCTATGTTTATATTGATTCTAGAGAAAGGTAAAAGTCAGAATCAAAGTCCTGAGTATGTTTATTTATGGGGGGTGGGAATAAGGAGTTTTGATTTAGGATATAGTATAATGATATTTGTAAGGATATCTGAAGTCAAAATATACACTTCAATCAAATTATCCTATAGAAGGATCAAAACATGGAAAAGGATGTAACTAAGAACAAAGAATTAGCAAAGCATGACAAGGTTGATCCAAAAAAAGTATAAAATTTCCAAAAAATTTTAAGAAGCAATGAAGTACGGGAATAACCAGATAGTCTAGAAGGTAGAGTTTTGGATGGAGGTTACATTTCATAGGCATTTATTATTATAGATGGTTCCCTAGAACCAACTACTATGTACATTCAATTATAATAATATTCATGGTGTTGAATATTAATTAATATATTATTACATCATGATTATTCTTCTACATGACATTGTATGTGGTAATGTCTTAAGGGTACCTGTCACCCTGAAAGTTCACAACAGTTCCCTGTTATGAGGGGAACCTAGAATTTTTATGACAATATTTTTAAATATATGTTCTATAACCAAATGAGATCATTTGATGAGAAAAAATGATACAAGCTATTGAGGGTGGATACTCATAGGACTTTGATACACTTCATCACGGTGTATTACTTTGATAATCTCATGAAATAAAATTATGAGAATCTGATCCACTAGTAAGAAATCCACATTTATATGTGTCATTTGATGTTCCTATCTATGAATTTGTGTAAAGTCCTTAGAGTTTAATATTATTATTAATACATATTTTTAGTTGTATACCTTGACCTAGTATAATCAAGTAGTTTTTAGGTTACATTGGATGTACCATGAGTTATATGTATTAATGAATAATGAAAGAAAGGGTTTTCCCTTCAATTCTTTAATGGAAGTTGATATCTTAGGACCATTGATGAGAACGAAACTGTCTGATTAAGTGTATAGCCATGGAGTTTCATCAAAAAATTCATTTATAGAAATTCAAAGAAAGTGAGATCGAGAACATAAGTTAGTGAAACCAGTATGAAAATTTCTGGATTATAATGGATCATCAGAAAAGAGTAAAGTGGATACTCCGATATCTTAAAGGTTTGAAATAAATTGAATTAGTTTTTGGAATAGATGATCCATTTCAGGGGTATATTGAGTCATATTTTGTAGAAGATCCAAAAACTTGAAGAAGAACCATCCAATTTGTGTTTACCTATGAAGGAACTTCCATAAGTTGGGTTTTTATAACACAATCAATAGTTTTACTATCTACCACAAAGTAGAGTAAGTTGTGGAAATGGAAGCAAAAAAGTAGATGATATGGATTGAGGGAGGAAAAACTCAGATGGAAGCTAGGTAACATAAAATTATTCCATGATAATCAGAGTGTGATCCATAATTCAAAGAATATAGTGTTTCACTCAAGAACAAAACACATTTAGCTAAAATATAACTTCATTTGGAAGCTTGTGAAAGAAGGAGTGCTAGAGATACAAAATCTATATGGAAGTCATAATCCAAATAATATGCTAATAGAGGTCATAGTTTGGGAAAGTCCAGGGTGCTGTTGTGCCTTAGTGGAGGTTGGATTGTAGAAAACCAACTTGGGATTACATCCACTTGTCACTTGACCCGACTAGCCAAAAATCCTGAAGGGCATTTTTGATCTCCACGGGCTGACAAACAGTGCTTGGGAATCATAAGAATCCCTTTGGGAGTGATTTCTACCAAATTTGAGATAAAATATAGTTTAAAATCAATTGATATTATATCATGGACTATCCTTACATTGGATGTCTATGAAATATTAAACATATATAAAACCCAAGATAATAGAGCATGTCAAATAGGTAATATCCTACATCACTAATTCAACCCATTTGCATAAATATAAACATCATCTATAAAAAAACTATATAGTAAGGCATAATCAGATTAAAAAATGAACCACTGAAATTAGCTACAAATATAGACATCTTGGCCAATACAACACTAACCCCCCCCCCCAAAAAAAACCTCATCGAACTTGAATCATGCCTGAAACCATCTCCATGCAACCCATGGTTTCTCAACACCATCCAAATCATCCCATATCTATCTCAAGGAATAAACTTTAATCTATATGGAAACCTATAACCTGAAATATATAGGTATGAGCTAAAAAACCTAGTAGGTCTCCAATAATTGAGAATATGTAATTAATTTCATAAGGTAATTCATAAATGCTAGTTTAAAAATATAACTATAAATCCAGTTTTCAACTTAAGCGTATGAAACTAACTAACAAGTTCAATTTCACCTTTCAAAACATTCCACTCGTTTTCTTAAAATGAAAACACATACTTTATAAAAATTTCACTGGATTAATGCTGCTTTAAACTAGAACCCCATTTTGAATCCAAGATATCATTCCAAAAATTTTAAACAATTTGAAACACTCTAACTCTTGGTTTGAAATTTTTTTGATTCCATTAATGCTTTTAAAAACCTCAAGTTGGTGCTCACCATTTATTTTTAAAAACCAAATCATCCTTTTAAAATACACTTTAAAATCCCACACAAGTGCCTTTATTTCAAAATGGGTTTCCAAACATCTTTGAAA
The DNA here is from genome assembly GCA_963277665.1 of Viscum album. NCBI lineage: Eukaryota > Viridiplantae > Streptophyta > Magnoliopsida > Santalales > Viscaceae > Viscum > Viscum album. The sequence continues at coordinate 830,097,458 of OY728165.1, forward strand.
ACCATTTTCAAAAGAAACTACTCAAACACACATGGGTCAAGCATAACAAGTAAGAAACCACAAGTCATATGACACATAATAAATGAAAGCAATATATGGGTTCTAGAATAATCTAAGTAGGTAAATGATGCGATTGAGAACTAGATCAAAACCCCTAATGTCAACCACCAATCTAGCAATTGAATGTGTCACATGATCTACCATGGGATCCCTAATGTGATACATGCCTATCTTTTTTAATTACTTTCATGGACCAACTGCCGACATATGCTAAATTCTAACTAAAATCCATCGAACTAGCCCACACAAGCCTCATTGTAAATGAAATACCCCTCATAGACCAAGTTACTAGAATGATTAGATGGACACTATAATTATGTAAACCAACTAGTGTAATATAAGAATAGACCTCCCACTTAGTACCTAGGTTCACATGACTGATAGAAAAGTGAAGTGAGTGGATACACAAGCCAAGATCAGAATGAAAGGCATAATAAATAACTCTCCCTCACCCGCATCACCCTCATAATGAATAACCCCATATATACCAGATATTCATGATATAAAAAATCACATTCCCATACAAGGGGAGAAACAAGAATCACATAGCGAAAACAACCCACACTCAGGATGAACAACTCAAGGGGTAATCAATAGGGTCTTTCATAATCATACATTTAGAAACAAAGTTCCAAACATGCCTTTAATGATAATACATGACTCAAAATGCAAAGCCCGCTTTCATTTCATAAGGCACCACTTTATTCATATTTAAAGATCCATTGAAATCAGACAAACTAATTAAACATTTCAAATCCACCCTTTAAAACATGAGTTTTCCTCTTTGAAATCCAAAACAAGGAAAAGGGACACCCATTCCATCAAAAAATTTTAAATCACCATTAAGGTATTTTCACAAAGGGAAAACCACACACTAATTTCAAATTAACATTTTAAATTAATTAAAGATCCATTTTTTTAAATAATTTTGAGGTCCAACCATCATTTTATTATAATTACCACTCTAAAACATAGTTTTTAATCATTTAAAACCAAAACTAGATCAAAATAAAATTTATATAATCAAAATTATTTAAAAAATTCATAGTCATTTATAAAATTCTTGGCATGCTCAAAAAAACCATTTCAAAATGAAAACATAGAAAATAAAAATGGAAATCCATTATGCCAAGATCAAAACATATGTAAAATTTTTAAAATCATTACATGGATATCATATATATTTATAATTTAAATAAAAAAATATTTAGAAATCACAAGCATACTTATAATTCTAAAATGAAATAATTGCATATAAATACTTACCTTAAAGAGGTGGAAATTGATCCGAAACCCATCAGAATGTTTGGCCTTCAATTAAGAGCACCCAAACAAGGATAAAGACAAAATATATAACCCATAGGAACCTAAATTATAACATTAGGTCTACCCATAACCATAAAATTAGACATAAAGGTTATAGGGTTCATGAGAGAATTCAAAACCAAGAGAAAAGGGAGAATTAATGAAATAAGAAAGAAATAGATGTATATTTACATTTGAATCTATTGAAAATCACCAAATAAGGACCAATAGTTGATGGGGAAGGAGGTTGGAACCCTTCCTTGGGATTCCAAGGTTCAGACGACACATATGGGGGAAGAAAGGGGTGAAAAAACTTTTAATTCAAAAAGGTAATTTTGGTTGAATAACATTTTAAGTGATTATTTGAAGGCCACATAGTTTGGTTGCATGATTTTCCAAATAGTGTTCAAGTCATGCATAGGGAACTGCCTGAGCCAAATCCTCCCACATGGTTTCTTGGTATCTCGACACGGTTTACCAAACCGTACGAAATCCATGAAAACTGGCTATTTACTCATGATAGAACCCTCTACACGAGAACCACATAGTTACACATAACTGTGAGGGTAAATTGTAAAACACCCTAAAGGCCTCTAAAAATATAAAATATCAGTCAAAAAAATATTAGAACTCAAAATGACCCAATATAAGATAAAATAACTCAAATAAAACACTACGATGACATGTGTCTATCACAATTCTTCTCATCATGCTGCTTTTGACCCTGAAAATTATGTAGTAAAAAAACAAAATATTATAGACAATGGAAGATCCAAAGAGGACCAAACTCAAGAGGACCATTTAACATGATCTGACCTCAAATCCAATTAACAAAGATCCTAAAAAATGGCCAAAATGATCATACAAAATATTTACAAATGCCTCCAAGTTCAATCGAAACTTGAACCTCAAACAAAAAGTCCCAAGAATCAAGGGACACCTAATATAGTCCCCCCACTATTTAGAATTCCTCTAACATGATGAAACTGAATAAGAATACTGAGAGATGCATCTTCAAAATAACCGAGATACCATGAGAGAAACTCTCTCTCAAATTTAAGCCCATACAAAACAAAATAATGAAGAAAACCACAAGAATCCTCAAATAAGTATCAAGACATATAACCTTATGCCATAACACACATAGATAACCCAGGGTCACAAAATAGACCCCCTCACTGTTGGGTTCGAGACTGCGCAGCGGAAGCCAATGGGCCGGGATTTTTAAATTTTTCTGCATCATCGGAGTGACATAACCCTGTCGACTCCGGTGATCTCGTCCCAGCTTGGTCCGAGGATCTCGCAAGGTTCATAAGGAGCACAAAATAAAATTGAACGTTTACCTTTGTTCAGAATTGACGTGTAAGGCACCGGCGATCGTTGCTCGAAGACTCCGATGTCGAAGCCCTCTAGATCGTCCACACACGCCTTGCAAATCTGCACGCGCGCCGTTCGTCAAGATCCGGGTGCTAGCGCGGATCTACGACGCACACTTCAGCGCAGCGATGATCACCGCAAGGGAGGATGCTTCGATCCGGGATGGATAAGCTTGAAGATCCTCCTTGCTTGAGAGACTCTCTCTCTAAATTCCAGGAGGAGAGAGATGCTCTCAAAAATGACACATGAATAGTTTTAGTGGGAGAGCATCTCTCTCACTTATATAGGGAGTATTAAAACACGCGGTGTAGGTTCCCGGCCCCCGTGTATTAGGCATCCGCTATATAAGTGATGTAAATAATTATTTATGGAAAATAAAATTATGCCATAAATAAAATTTACAATTTATCACTTACTTGTAATATATAAATATATTACGTGATAAATTTGAGTCTTTAACTTGACTCATACCTCCTACTAATATTAAACGAACCTAGGATATTTAAATCCAGTCGAATAATATTAATACGTGTATTTACCATACAACTTGTAAATACTTGTTATAAATAAATTCAACTAATTATTCTAAACTCGAATAACTAATGAACTTATTTATTATTTGGTGATCCATAGAACTTGGATAGTACTCGGACCCTTTGGCGGGGCCCACCAAGTTCTAAATTCCTACTCGCAGAATAGGGCAGATTTTTCAAGGCGCTATCGTGTGTGACCCTCTAGGCCCTTATCTCAATAGCAGTGAATAATATCACAGACCTAGAGCGGGGTCTAGCAACCCATCGAGGCCCCTATAGAGATAAGGCAAAGTCAAAGCAACGACTGCCTTCCTATGAACATGGTCCGTGTAATATAATCTCTTCGTCAAACGATATCTCAATAAAGCAGAATGCATACTAGTGTCATCATTCTTTATTTGCTTTATCTTTGTTTGTCGATTTGTCCGGACGGTCTTACCTTCGTCTACCATGGCCATGGATTTAATGAAGGTGCAACCATCCTAATCAACCAGGCCCGAGATATCTCTTCCTAAACTTGGAAGCGACAAATCCTTTCTCGATCATTCAATCAATGCCATGCCATTAATGACGTACCCAATACAAACTACATCGCCACGACTTTGTCGCCATGGTTTTCGCCTTATATCAAATGTACGTAATTAAATGACATTCATTGATAATGATCTCAAGTCAGGAGACCATTACACATGCTCATAGATAGGAACGACCAATGACACCAGAAACATGTGGTGTTCCTATTATGCGGGTCTGTCCTCATGATCTCGTTAGCTAGAGATCATCAAGTGCGAACTTCATGAGATGAAGTCTCAATGCTTATGAGCCCCCAGCACCTGATGGTCACACATCATCTGTGTCCTTTCAGAATGATGTAACTGGACCATAGGACGTTACTTTAAGATTACTGTCATGGCATCTCAGGGTTCTCATTATAGCCTGGGAACTGCTATAACCATTTGATGCGACAGGTAATCTAAGGACATTGCCATTGATGAAGTGGATGCAGAAGTATCTATACTATCATGGCAAGATAAACACATGCATAAAACCATACTGAATACATGTAACAGTAATCAAAGTACAAGACAAGTTGGGTCTAGAGCACCCACTTTCAACACTCCCACTTGCACTAGAGCCAACTGCTAACAGGTTTCAATCCGCTAGCTCTCACATGTGAATCATGCTTCTGCTGAGAAATGGCTTTAGTTAGGGGGTCTGCCACGTTGTCCTCTGTGGCTACTCTGCTAACTGTTACTTCACCTCTCTGAGTAAAATCCCTCAAGAGATGGAACTTCCGAAGAATATGCTTTGTCCTCTGGTGAGACCTGGGCTCCTTGGCAAGCACCACTGCAGCAGTATTGTCACAATATACTGGAACAGGGTCTGCACTGCTAGGTATAACACCAATGTCTGAGATAAAGCTACGTATCCAGACTGCTTCCTTTGCTGCATCGGAAGCTGCAATATATTCGGACTCTGCTGTAGAATCAGCAACCACAGCTTGCTTTGAGCTTCTCCAGCTCACTGCACCACCATTCAGGCAAAAGATGTAGCCTGACTGCGATTTCATATCATCATGATCTGTCTGGAAACTAGCATCAGTGTATCCCCTCACTACTAGTTCCTCATCTCCTCCATACACCAGGAACATATCCTTAGTACGCCTCAAGTACTTAAGGATAGTTTTAACAGCTGACCAGTGCAGCTCTCCTGGATTAGCTTGATATCTACCCACCATGCTTAAAGCAAAGGCAACATCAAACCTAGTACATAGCATGGCATACATGATAGAACCCACTGCTGAAGCATAAGGGACTCTACTCATTCTGTCAATCTCCTCCTGTGTTTGTGGACACATTTTCTTGGAGAGATTAATACCATGTGACATAGGTAACAATCCTCTCTTGGATTGTTCCATATTGTACCTTTTGAGTACCTTGTCAATATATGTACTCTGACTTAGGCCAAGCATCCTTTGAGATCTATCTCGATAGATCTTGATCCCTAGAATGTAGGCCGCTTCACCTAAGTCTTTCATGGAGAAGCATTCATTTAACCAAGTCTTAACTGACTGTAAGACTTGCACCTCGTTTCCCATGATTAATATGTCATCAACATATAAAACTAGGAAAACAATAGCATTCCCTTCAACCTTTTTATAGACACAAGGCTCGCTTTCATTTTTGACAAAACCAAAATCTCTTATGGCCTCATCAAATCGTACATTCCATGATCTTGATGCCTGCTTCAATCCATAAATGGATCTCTGCAGCTTGCATAATTTATTGGCATTCTTTGACTTAACAAACCCTTCGGGTTGAGTCATATAGACGTCTTCAACCAACTTCCCATTTAGAAAAGCAGTTTTGACATCCATTTGCCAAATTTCATAATCATGAAAGGCTGCTATTGCAAGCAATATTCTGATGGATTTAAGCATTGCCACTGGTGAGAAGGTTTCATCATAGTCAATGCCTTGACGTTGTCTGAAACCCTTTGCAACCAGTCTTGCTTTAAAGGTATTAACCTTACCATCCATGTCCAGTTTTTTCTTGAATACCCATTTACAACCAATGGGCTTCACATTAGCTGGAGGATCTACCAAAATCCAAACTTGATTTTGGTACATGGACTCCATCTCAGAATTCATGGCTTCTTGCCATGTAGCAGCTTCTTTGCCTTCTACTGCTTCCTTGTAGGTCAGAGGTTCATCATCCTCAAGGATTAGTGTGTCACCTGACTCGGTGACAAGAAAACCATAACGTTCCGGTTCTCTAACCTCTCGCGTAGACCTACGCAGTATCTGTGTCTGAGGAACAATTTCTTCTTCCACTTGTTCTTGTAGAGATTGTTCCTCTACCAACTCTTGTGCATCTGGAGCATTGACTTCATCAAAGTCAATCTTGCTCCCACTATTTCCAGTAGAAATGTGATCCCTTTCTAGAAATGTGGCGTATCTTGCCACAATGACTTTTCTATCTAAAGGGTTATATAGGTTGTATCCTCTAGTTTCCTTAGGATAACCTACAAAGATGCACTTAGTGCTTCTGGATGCTAATTTGTCACTTGGTAAAGTCTTGACAAATGCCTCGCACCCCCACACACGCATGTGTGTCAGATTGGGTTTCTTTCCAAACCATAACTGATATGGAATCCCATCTGTGGCTTTAGTTGGTACTCGGTTAATGGTATATGCTGCTGTCTGTAAGGCGTATCCCCAAAAGGATAATGGAAGAGTTGTATGACTCATCATTGATCTGACCATGTCAAGCAAGGTCCTATTCCTCCTTTCACTAACACCATTCCATTGTGGTGTATAAGGAGGAGTGAGTTGAGATACTATTCCAGACTCCTTCAAATGATCAATGAAAGCTTGGTTAAGATATTCTCCGCCTCGGTCTGAGCGAAGTGCTTTTATCTTCTTACCAAGTTGGTTTTCTACTTCACTTTGATATTCCTTAAAGAAACGAAAGGAATCTGACTTATGCCGCATTAAGTAGATATAGCCATACCTACTATAATCATCGGTAAAAGTGATGAAGTATAGAAAACCACCCCTTGCCTCTACTGGAAATGGACCACATACATCGGTATGTATCAATTCCAGTACTGCATTGGCCCTTTCTCCCTTTCCTGAGAAAGGTGCTTTGGTCATCTTTCCTTGTAAACAAGCTTGACATACATCTAAGGGTTCTAACTGTACCGAGTCTAGATACCCTTCTTGATGTAATTTTTGTAATCGCTTCTCGTTTACATGACCAAGCCTAAAGTGCCATAGGCGGGTGTTATTTGAGTCATGTTGGTTATTTTTGTCATCGATGGCCATTACTGAGTTTTCTAGTTCTAGTATATATAAACCATTGTTAAGATGTGCCATACCATAACATATGTTATCCCTATAAAAGAGACAACTTTTATTTCCAAACTTGAAATAAAAACCCATAGTGTCTAAACATGACACAGAGATGATGTTTCTGGTAACAGACGGTACATAATAGCAATTGTTTAAAACAAGAACCAAACCAGTTGGTAAAGTCAAGTGGTAGTCTCCCACTGCCAAGGCCGCCAGACTTGCACCATTTGCAGCTCGGAGATCCACTTGACCTTTTGCAATCTTCTTGAACCTACTTGGTTCCTGTATATGAATACAAATGTGTGAGCCACATGCCGTATCCAATACCCAACTTGTAGATAATGATAGATTGCATTCAATGACAAAAATACCTGAAGCAGAAGCGTCAGCTTGCTTCTTCTTCCCAGCTCTGCAATTCTTTTTCCAGTGGCCTTTCTTGCCACATCCAAAACAGACAGCTTCCTGCTCATTACTCTGCCTCTGAATCTTTGGCTTCTTGGCAGGACGATGCATTGGTGTCTTTGGCCTTGACTTGGCCTTAGACGCCTTTGCCTTGCCCTTGTTTTTCTTGTTCACCATAAGGACAGATGTATTGGTGTTTTTCATGTCCTTATCAGCTTGGCGAACTAAAGCCAAAAGATCTGGGAGCGACTTTGTCATATCATTCATATTATAATTGACAATGAAAGTCGAGAAGCTTGACGGTAAAGAGGCAAGAATGAGATCCACTGCTAGTTCTTGGTTCAGTTTGAACCCAAGGGCTTCAAGCCTCTCAATATACCCAATCATCTTGAGTACGTGAGGACCGGCTTGGTGCCCTTCTGCCAGCCTGCACTTATAAAGTGCACTTGAGATCTCATACCTTTCTTGCCTAGCCCTCTCCTCATACAGTTCTTGGAGGTGTGAAAGCATCTTGTAGGCATCCTCTTCCTCATGCATTTTTTGCAATTGGCTGGACATGGATGACAACATGATGCATTGTACATCAAGTGCATCATCTACATGCTTTTTCCACTTATCTTTTTCCGTCTTGCTTGCTCCCTGAGGAGGCTCAGCAGGAATTGGGGATTCCAGCACATATAACTTCCTTTCTTGGCGTAGTACTATGCGCAAGCGCCTGTACCACTCCTGGAAGTTATTGCCGGTCAGGATATTTTCTTTATCCAAGATTGATCGCAGTGATAAAGTACTAGTGGTGTTGGTGATTGCCATTTTAAATCTACATCAGATAAACATTTAGCAGTTAGTACTTTGTCTTGATTACCTTTTGACATTTTATGATTAATAAATTATTATATCATTTAATGTCTCCCACTATTTTAACGAACCTTAATGGCCCTCACCATTAGATTCGGAATACTCTATCGCTTGAGCATTCTAGTGGCAAGGATCCTCGAAACCTCCCTCGTAGTCTACAAGCTAGGGCTACGACACTACTTAAAGGGTTTCAAGGTAGGCGCTATGCTGGCCAACCACCTGTTCCTGTGGTTCCTTGTGTAGTTGAGTAAAGTCCCAGCTTTTTGGAATCTATACTTAATTCCCTCAACCTCTTGCCTCTAAAGTGATAATAAGTTAGCTAAGGCTAAACCTTGATTACTCACTTTAGTTAAGTCGACCCATTCCTCACATGGAAACGCCCCGGTAGTAAGAGGTACTCTCAACTGAGGCTGATGAGCACCCAAACAGCCGGTTTTGTTTAGATATGAGAAATGGAAGGCACTATGACTTAATATATCTTTGAGGGATTTTTAAATTATTAATTGACGAATATAATCCCTTTTCTATTTATTATGTTCAAACTAGGTTGTCTCGCTCACAACTGAACATTCAAAAGAGTATTTATTCGTCATAACTTTATGCATTTTTCTCTTGTTTACTATCCTATGTGATCATGCAATAATCATGCAGTCGCATAAAATAATAAACTATGCATAAAGTAAATCAAGCATTCCGACTGGTCTTGAGCATTCTATAATGATTGATCATTAACTGATCAATCATTACCTAGGGGCACACGTACCTGAGTAAACACAAGGCTCGTGTCGCTGCTGGCCCCAGTGCAAAGCCCAACTCATGTCTGGACTACCGCCCCATCTTGGCGGGGTCTGCCTCTCGGATCGTCACGAATTATTACAAATATACTCGCACGCAGGCGAGGGGGTCTGGGGTACAATATACATATAGTGCAATGGACGCGCAGGCCCTTATACATATTTGAATTAAAAGACGATTCGCAGACCGTCATTTATCTAATTAATTATTACAATCATCACACGCATTGAATAAATAATTAAATAAATACATACATCCCAAACATGCACAGGTCGGTCAAAAGCTCAAGACCAGTCGGGGTAAAAGTGCAATAAAATTAAACTGCAATAAATTTAAATTATGCGAGGGTGTTTTAATAAATTAAATGAATTTGATAAAATTCAAATAATTTATTTTTATCGGTTCCATTTGTTTAATTTAATTTTAATTCTAAAATTAAATTAAACCATTAATTTAATTCTTAAATTAAATTAATATTTTTGGATTAAAATAATCTAAACCCCTAAATTAATTTTAATTAATTTAATTTAAAATAAATTAATTAAAATTAATTCAGTGCAGGTTACCTCTAACCGGAGAGAAGTCCGACGGGTCCGCGTACCGCTGCGGGATGTTGTCCTGAACCGCGGCGTGACCGCGGCGTGACCGCGGCGTGACCGCTTCCCGCAACGGTTGCATCTCCCGGCAGCCCGCAACTCCGGCGATGGTTCGGGGCGGCCGGTCGGAGCTGGTCCGACGCGGACCGAGGTCGGCAGGGGTGGTCCGGCGGGGTTTCGCGTCCGGCGAGGGCGGCGTCCGGCGAGGGCTTCGTCCGGCGAGGGCCGCGTCCGGCGAGGCGGTCCGCGGCTGGGAGGTCCGGTCCGGCGCGGGGAGGCCGGCGCCGGTGCGCCGTGATGCTGGACCGCCGGAGAAGGGGAGGCCGGCGCGAGGAGGTCCGGCGCGCCGCGGAGGAGGAGGGCCGGTTAACCCTAGCCGGCCCTTGGCGGCGCGAGGGAGAAGACCCGTAAGGGTCTTCTTCCTTCCTTTTTTTTAAATTTTTTTTTTTTTTGCTTTGCCACAAAAGGCCAGCCGCCCCCACCCCTTTTTTTTTTTTTTAATTAAAGGAAGACCCCAACTTGGGTCTTTGATTCCTCCCCTTTTTTTTTTAAATTTTTTTTTTTAAATAAAAAGGAGGAAGACCCCAAGTCTTGGTCTCCTCCAATTATTTTAAATTTTATATATTTTATTATTATAATATAATTTATTATAAGATATAATAAAATATTTATTATAAATTATAATAAAATATATATTTTTGATGTTTATCTCAATTTGAGAAATAACATCAAACGATCAAGAACTTGCGACGTCGATCCGATTAAAAATTTCAAATGATCGTATCTTGATCATTTGAAATCGAAACGACGCGCGGTCGAATCCGAATGAACCGTCTTAACACCCCGCAATTAAATTTAATGCAATTTAATATTTTTGACTCAGAAAAAACCTTGCGGTCGCTCTGATACCACTGTTGGGTTCGAGACTGCGCAGCGGAAGCCAATGGGCCGGGATTTTTAAATTTTTCTGCATCATCGGAGTGACATAACCCTGTCGACTCCGGTGATCTCGTCCCAGCTTGGTCCGAGGATCTCGCAAGGTTCATAAGGAGCACAAAATAAAATTGAACGTTTACCTTTGTTCAGAATTGACGTGTAAGGCACCGGCGATCGTTGCTCGAAGACTCCGATGTCGAAGCCCTCTAGATCGTCCACACACGCCTTGCAAATCTGCACGCGCGCCGTTCGTCAAGATCCGGGTGCTAGCGCGGATCTACGACGCACACTTCAGCGCAGCGATGATCACCGCAAGGGAGGATGCTTCGATCCGGGATGGATAAGCTTGAAGATCCTCCTTGCTTGAGAGACTCTCTCTCTAAATTCCAGGAGGAGAGAGATGCTCTCAAAAATGACACATGAATAGTTTTAGTGGGAGAGCATCTCTCTCACTTATATAGGGAGTATTAAAACACGCGGTGTAGGTTCCCGGCCCCCGTGTATTAGGCGTCCGCTATATAAGTGATGTAAATAATTATTTATGGAAAATAAAATTATGCCATAAATAAAATTTACAATTTATCACTTACTTGTAATATATAAATATATTACGTGATAAATTTGAGTCTTTAACTTGACTCATACCTCCTACTAATATTAAACGAACCTAGGATATTTAAATCCAGTCGAATAATATTAATACGTGTATTTACCATACAACTTGTAAATACTTGTTATAAATAAATTCAACTAATTATTCTAAACTCGAATAACTAATGAACTTATTTATTTTTTGGTGATCCATAGAACTTGGATAGTACTCGGACCCTTTGGCGGGGCCCACCAAGTTCTAAATTCCTACTCGCAGAATAGGGCAGATTTTTCAAGGCGCTATCGTGTGTGACCCTCTAGGCCCTTATCTCAATAGCAGTGAATAATATCACAGACCTAGAGCGGGGTCTAGCAACCCATCGAGGCCCCTATAGAGATAAGGCAAAGTCAAAGCAACGACTGCCTTCCTATGAACATGGTCCGTGTAATATAATCTCTTCGTCAAACGATATCTCAATAAAGCAGAATGCATACTAGTGTCATCATTCTTTATTTGCTTTATCTTTGTTTGTCGATTTGTCCGGACGGTCTTACCTTCGTCTACCATGGCCATGGATTTAATGAAGGTGCAACCATCCTAATCAACCAGGCCCGAGATATCTCTTCCTAAACTTGGAAGCGACAAATCCTTTCTCGATCATTCAATCAATGCCATGCCATTAATGACGTACCCAATACAAACTACCTCGCCACGACTTTGTCGCCATGGTTTTCGCCTTATATCAAATGTACGTAATTAAATGACATTCATTGATAATGATCTCAAGTCAGGAGACCATTACACATGCTCATAGATAGGAACGACCAATGACACCAGAAACATGTGGTGTTCCTATTATGCGGGTCTGTCCTCATGATCTCGTTAGCTAGAGATCATCAAGTGCGAACTTCATGAGATGAAGTCTCAATGCTTATGAGCCCCCAGCACCTGATGGTCACACATCATCTGTGTCCTTTCAGAATGATGTAACTGGACCATAGGACGTTACTTTAAGATTACTGTCATGGCATCTCAGGGTTCTCATTATAGCCTGGGAACTGCTATAACCATTTGATGCGACAGGTAATCTAAGGACATTGCCATTGATGAAGTGGATGCAGAAGTATCTATACTATCATGGCAAGATAAACACATGCATAAAACCATACTGAATACATGTAACAGTAATCAAAGTACAAGACAAGTTGGGTCTAGAGCACCCACTTTCAACACTCACACTGTAGATCCGAAACGAACCAAGACAAACACCAACTAGTATGTAAACTCAACTGGTGGATCACCCACCATAGTTATCCAATCATGCACCCAAGGCCTTTTTCATGTCCAACAAACAAGAATCTCAAAAGTTCAACAAAAAAATGGGAACAAATAAAACTCTCAAGAGAGGCTCACCCAAATAACGAGGCACATCAAGAAAACATAGACAACCAACCATAAAAGATTGAGGAAAACCCAAACAACAACATTCAAATCCACCCACAAGAAATATTACATAAAGGAACCAACCAATAGATTCCAAAACAATAGTTGAAGTTCTAAAAACTAAACCCAGATTACATCCATAAAATTAAAGGTCCCAAAACAAACCATAAAAAAGGATTAAACTTGATACCTCTTCTAAAAATTAAACTTACAAAACTTTTGAAGATGGCCCAAACAACCACAATGGAGGAAAAATCATGGAGGCTAAAAAAAGGGATTATAATTACCTGGATCCCTATAATGGAAACACATGATACATATTTTCTTCCCATTAGAAAGATTATTTGATTATAGCCCTGGATCATCCCTCTTTGGCTCCTCACTCATCAGGTTACCCTCATTCCCACCACGTAGAACCAAGGAATTACCCACCAACAGTAGCCTAGACTGTCCAGTTTCCACTTGAATGGAATCATTGAAAACCTCATGGAATGATGTTAGGTTAGAATAAAGTATGAATAAACCAAAATATAGGTGAAAAAAACCTTTAAAGAATCGAGTTTTCTCAGTATTATTGATGACCAACTCTGGATAAAATATGAAAAACTATAATAAGTGATCATTGTACCCCTTTAATGATTTCACACCCTGATGAAGGCTCACAAGTTGAAGAGAACTCTCAAATTTCCCAAATTTATGAAGGAACTAATAGATAAACACCTTCCTGAAAGACTCCCAAGACACACCTTCATGCAACTTTTAAAGAACCATAGAATTCCACAAAAATTGGTCAGGACAGACCAAAAATATCATGATAGATCTCACCCATGAACTTTAGGTGTTTCAAGATAATTGAGGATCACCGTAGAAATTTTCAGCCACCTCAAAACTTCCATAAATCCTTGATCACCATAAAAAGATGGCATATGTTGAGTCAAAAAGTCCAAGATGGGTTTAGAGCACAAGGAAGGTTCCACATCCACCACTCCACTCATAGTTTGAGTAGATTATAGAACTGAAGAAACTCTTTCAACTATTCTAGGAGGCATACAATAAAAAACATGAGACATAAAAAACATCAATTCATGCCTTAAAAATTAAACCAAATGATTCAATCATAAACTATAAATAAAATTAAAAACATAAATTACTGAAATAAGGTACATCATGTAAACACCAAGAAAATAAACTTTTCTTTTGAATTCACCAACTTTTACTAAGGAATTTTGAAAACACACTCCACCAAGGAATATTCCTGAAAACTAATCCAAATTCACTCTTTGAAAACAACCTAAACTTAGTGGAACACACATAACTAAAAAAAATAATATTGTAAAATTCCTTTCAAAATCCCATTTAATTTCAAAACACTTTCAAAAATTTGTTTTTGAAATCACTAACTTCCAATAATATCCAAAGAAAAAAATTCAAAACATAACATTATCCACTTTAGATATTTGTCAAATGACATAATGGATATAAATATTTTATAAAACATTTCTTGAAGATAAGGTAATTTTTTCTTTATAATGATTCATAAAACCAAGTTTTGAGGTTATCTATTTTAAAAAATTGCCTCATTTTTCGAAACAAGGATTTAAAATCAATCACAACCAAAGCACCACAAAAAACTAAAAACACGGTTTACAAAAACTACATCCAAATAGAATTCTAAAACTCCTAAATCCATCCATAAAAGGTGAGAATCACTTAAGGATTTATTCAAAATCAAGTGGAGTTAAAAAAACTAAACCAGTGAAGAAATATGACTGTGCACAGTTTGCCCACATGGGTTGGGAAACTATGCTCCAATCATGTAACATTCTCTATGAAGGTAATAGACCAAAACCATATGGGCACCGCAAGGTTTCTCAATCCATTTGATATAATAGTTTTGAACATTTTCTCATCTATTTTCACCATTAAACCAAATAAATACCCCCAAAATCATTTACATTTAAAAATTGGATAAAAAAACATTAATCCACATCAAAATCCATCAGAAACAGCTAAAAAAACATGAATTCACAATTGAAAACCCAACTTCCCCCGGAAGTTTGAGTCTTGAGACAAAAATGAGCTAGCTAGAATCTCCCCGCCCTTACTATCTTGACCCAAACCACTATTGAACAAAACAGGGATACCTAGGGTGACACACTAAGTCTAACAAATCCATTCATTTTCAAATCCTCTAACTTCACCTTCAAATCTCAAAGCTCCATGAGAGCCATCCAATATGCTGGAACATATATTGGGGTAGTACCTAGGTGTGAGTCTATGAATAAGTCTATCACTTGATGAGGAGTTAATCTTGACACATCCTCAGGAAATACATCATCGTACTCCTCCACCACTATAGGAAGCTGAAAGCCTATAGAATCCAATACTCCAAGGGTAATACTATCCAATTGATGAATAATCAGCTGCATCCTACTACGCATGATCACATCCTTCTTTTACCCATAAAGAAAAATCTTGTCCCATCACCATGGACACACCACATCCTGCACCTTAAATAGTCAATCTAGGTCTCATAATATCATGATTTCTTATCACTTGATGCTAAAAATATTCCTTATTATATTTCAAAGTATTTCAAGGAAAAATTGGAATGTTACACTTACCATTCAATCCTTGACAACCTTAATATCCTTTCTACCAGGACATCTTCAAATAACAAAGGGCTACTCAAGAAGATTTGGATCTCACTAAAGAAAACCTAGGCTCTGATATTATTTTTTATTGAACCAACCAGGGCTACCATCCACTTGAAACCCAACTCAACTCAACACAAGGTCCAAAGGGAATTCTCGATCCCCATGGTCTAGAAACTAGTGCCTGACTATCATAAGAATCCCTTTGGGAATGATTTCATCAAAATCATCGATAAAAGATAGTAGAACATTAACTAAGAGTTTGACATGGACTATTATTACATTGTATTTATATAAAATATCAAAAATATATAAAACCTATGATAATAGAACATTCCAAATAGTTTATAACCAACATCACTGATTCAACCCATTTTCATAAATATAAACATCATCTATAAACAAAAAGATCCAGTAAGGAATAATCATATACAAAAAAGAACCATTAAAAGAAGCTATAAAGATGGAATTATTAGAAAATACAACACAAACAAAAAACAAAACAAAACCAAACAACCACAACTAATTCGATACATGTTTGAAACCATCTCCATGCAACCCCCAGTTTCTCACCACCACCAAACTCACCCCACATCAGCCTCATGAAACAAAACCTAAATCTAGCTGGAATCATAAAACCTGAAATATATAGGTGTGATCTAAACATCCTAGTAGGTCCCCACCCAATGAGACTACACAATTCATTTCATAAGGAAATTTATAAATGCTATTTTGAAAATATAACTTGAAAGTAAGCTTTCAACTTAATCATGTGAAAATAAATAATAATTTAAATTTCAACTTTCAAAATATTATATTAGGTTTATTAAAATGAAAAAATAATAATTTATAAATATTTCACCACTTGAAGCCAACTTAAAACTAAAACCCCCTTTTGAATCCAAAATCTCATGTCAAGAATTATAAACAATTTGAAACACTCAAATACTTGGTTTGAAAAACATTTGATACCAAGAATTATTTTAAAAACCTCATGCAGGTGTTCGCCACTATTTTTTAAAACCAAAAGCATCCTTTTTAAATCCACTTTAAAAATCCACATAAGATTATTTATTTTAAAACAGGTTTCCAAAAATCTTTGAAAACCATTTTAAAAAGAAATGTCCCAAACACACACAGATCAAGAATAACAAGGAAAACACCACAAGTCATAGGGAACAAAATAAATGAAAACATGATATGGGTGCCACAATAATCTAAGTATAGGAAATGATGAAATCGAGCACTGGATCAAAACCACTAATGTCAACCACTAATCAAGAAATCAAATGTTTCATGGGATCTACCCCAGTATTCCTAATGTGATATGTGTATAACTTTATTAATTTATATCACTAAACAACTACCGACATATTCTAAGTCCTAATCATAATCCATCCAACTAACATGCACAAGCCTCATTGAAAATGGCACACCCTTTTAGGCCTAGTTCCTATCTTGACTAGAGGACACTAGCAGCATGTGTGAACCAGCTAGTGTAATATAAGAATAGACCTCCCAATTAGTACCTGGGTTCCCATAGCTAATAGAAAAGTGAGGTGAATGGATATGCAAGCCAAGATCAACATTCAAGGCATAAGAAATAACCCTCACTCACCCCCATCACCCCCAAAATGAATATCCCCATATAACCCATATATCTGTAGCATAAAAAAGAACATTCCCATACAAGGAGAGAAACAAGAATAACATAGTGACAACAACCCACACTTTGTGTGAAAAACTAAAGGGGAAATAAAGAGGGTCATTCAAAATAACCCATTTAAGACAAAAGTTCTAAATGATACTTTAATGATAAAACATGGATTAAAATTATAATACCTTTTATATTTCATAAAACAAAACTTTAAGAATTTTTAAATAACTATTGAAATCACACACACCAATTAAACATTTTAAATACACCCTTTAAAATGAAAATTTTTCCTCTTTGAAATAAAAAACAAGGCCAAATGAAACTAATTTCCATAAAAAATTTTTAAAACACCATTAAGAAATTTTCAAAAGGGGAAAATCACACACTCATTTCAAAGAAACATTTGAAATTTATTAAATAACACACTTTTTAAATCATTTTGAGGCTAACCCCTCATTTTCAAAAAATTACCACTTTAAAACATAGTTTTCACTCATTAAAAACCAAAATCATATCAAAATACAATTAATATCATAAATTTGTTTTCAAAAATCTTCATAGGAATTTCTAAAATGCTTCTAATGCTCAAAAAAACCATTTTACAATGAAAACATAGAAATAAAATAGAGAAACCCTTTATAATAAGCACAAAAAACATGGGAGTGATTTGAAATCACTACATGGATATCACATATATTTATAATTCCAATAAAAATAGATTTATAATGTTAAATAATACTTATAATTTAAAAATGAAACAATTTCATAGAAACTCATACCTTAAAAAGGAGGAAATTGATCTAAAACCCATAAAAACGTGTTGCCTTCAATGAACATTGCCCAAACAAGGATAAAGATGATTTCTTTAAATACTAGACACCGAAACCCCAACATTAGGTCTACCTGGAACCCTAAAATTATCCACAAGGTTTGTATAGTTCATGGGAGAATCTAAAACCAAGAGAGAAGGGTGAAAAAGTAATAAAGAGTGAAAGAGGGGAAGATTTACCTTGGAACCTCTTGAAAATCACCAAAGAAAGACCAAGATTCAAAGGGGAATAAGGTTATAACTCATCCTTGGGATTATAATATTTGGAAAAAATGTATGGGGGAGGTGAAAACCCTTTTAATTATAAAGGTTAATTTTGGAAAAATCACATTTTAAGTGATTCTAGATAGGTATCACAGTTTTCCAAACCATGAACCAACTTTGTATAGGCCACCACCTAGATTAAATCTACCCAAAAAGTTTTCAGGTAGCTCTCCATGGTTTATCAAACCATAAGAAAGCTATGAAAAATGTATTTTCCCCATGATAGTACCCTATTCATGGGAATAGCATGATTACTCTTAACCATGTAGGTAAATAATGCAACATCCCATAGGCCTTTAAAACTCCAAAATCCATCCCCAAAAAAACACCTGAACTCAAAACAACCCAAGATAAGATAAAATACACCAATCAAACACTATACTGAAATGTGAGTATCATATGGATGGTTTAAGAGAAAGTAAGGGAGATTGAATTACTATTTTTTGGGATAAATGATGCATAGAATTGCCTAAGTGATCTAAATGAATTTGATAAAGTAATAAAAAAACAATTCTCAAGTTGGAAATTGTTAAGTTGAGTTGTGATAAATGTTTTCTAGATAAATCACTAAAAATTATGGATTTATGGATTCATTAATTTTCATACTATATCTAAATGAAGGAATGATATTGGAACCATGGAATTCTAGAACCGGAGGTGGATGACAGTAGATTGGGGTTGATTTTAGAAAATGAAGTGTGAGAAAAGTAGGAGGATGACATCTAGGAACTCTATTGTTCACTGGAAGTTGAAATTTGAGGTGGTGTAATAGATGAGAAACAAAAGGTATCCTTTTTCAATGGTGTGCTCTCTATAAAAATTAAAAGGTAGAAAAACCTCTTCCACCAGCTAGACTTGTCTATTTATAGATGGGTGGGGTCACTTTATCATTGAGATTTCTCAAAATATCTTGAAATATTATAATTATTCTTCTTCTCTTTATTATAAAGAGTAGTAGTGTTTATTCCATGGAGTAGTACTAAGTCCAAACCACTTAAACTTTCTTGTCATTCCTTATTAGTGTGATTTCTTTTGTTCTTCCTCTTGTGTGTGTTTAATATTTTTTTCTCAGGAGATTTAGGTGATTTAGTGTGAGATGTTGGAGTTTAGTTCCTTAATTTGGACATTTAAATTGGGTTTATATAGTTTTGAAACATTTGGGCCATGTTCTATAAGCGAGGTTCCATAAGGTGAGATTCAAAACTTGGGGAGTTTGGCATAACACATATTTTTCCATCCTAGATAACTAAAAATCCAACAAGAGATATTTTGGGTTACTCTCAACATTTTGAGAATATTAGGTAAAATTTTCTTGAACTCATTCATATTTCTGGGACATTTTCATCAATGACAATAGGTTGAATTCCTTAAACAGAATAGGCTTTATTAATGGAATGTCCATGTCATGAATTAATGTTATAGAAATTGATTCTAATATTTTGAATGGTATATGATACTAAAATTCCTTAGGTCAATTAACATCTAATGCCTTAAGCCAATTATCATCTGGTGCCTTTGGGTATTTATAATAAAGGTTTTAATACCTTTTATTATGATTTATAACATTTATAAGTCATATTAATGTGACAACTTTATTGTTAATATCAACTATAATATTAAAGGATTATTTGTAATTAATGTTTCAAAAAAATTTAATCCATTAACCACAACCATTTTATTGTTATTTAATTTATAATACACCCTTTTATAAATTTCATAAACATTCCATAAAACATTTCCATTATTTATAAAAAAACCTTAAATAATCTAATTCAACTCTTAATGAATATTCTTTATAAGTAAACAATTTATTTATTTACCAAAACATTTTTTATAATTACTCAAAATAAGACCCCTTTTAATTTGAACACTTTCAAATTAATTATTTTTGAACCATTCATAATTTTAAATATAAAATTATTTATATTTAAACCTTATTTTATAATTTATAACCCATTATAAATTAACCCTTATGATTCTTAAATAAAAATTTTATTTTTAGATCACAAGACATACCAAATAATACCCTGTGATGATCATCGATTAGGGACAACTCGAAGTTTTTTACTTTGATGTGATATTTATCATTAGACTGTTCATGTAAAATAAATTACAGCGCACATTAATGAATGATAAATGAAGATTGCCTTTATTTTAATGAAATGATATATTTATCACCATTACAACTAATCTCTCAAGTGTTTAATGTACAGAGATTCTACATGACCCTCACTTGGCTACTACAGTAATGGTTTTGAACATTACATCTATATGTAATTCCCATCACATCCCAATGTGTCCATATGATAAAACTCTCTCACTAACTCTTTAGTTATTAACATCTACGAAGAAAAGAAGTTTGAATAATGCTGTGACATAAGAATAATATTCCTAATGTTCAACCCTTTGAATATATTCAAACTCATTGACTTCACAACATCAAATGTTATGATGTTTACTTTTTTTTACTATTTATAACTCTTTTTAAGTACATCATAGTCATACTTGGAACCTTTTCCATATTTTTTTTCTCAAAATCTTTTGAAAATAATTTAACTATTTACACTTTCACTTTATCAGCACATCCTAAACTCTTTTAAGATAAAGTGATATCCATTTTTTTTATAGTAACTAACTCTTTATAATTCTCTTTATCACCACACCCTAAACTCTTTTAGGATACCAAGTGATACACTTTGTGTATTGGAAAGTATAAACCTTTAGGTAATAGTGATGTTCACTTGTTATGGTTACTAAATGCACCTATTTACATTTTTCTTTAACATAACACATACTAAACCTTTGAGGATCAAAAATGAATAACCACTTTAATATTGAATTAGTATAATCCTTTAGGAAAGAAGTATATTTTCATGTGGCAGATCAATGTATCCTTTTAAATTGTCACTACCACACTCCTAAGCTCTTTTAGGATATAAAGTTAAAAATTAATTAATATTTATTTGTTAATTTTTAACTTTTCTAGGTCCAAACATACTCCCACTAGTCTCTTGGACATTATACTCTTGAGATACACAAACGGATTTGTGCTTAGTAAATAACACTTACTTCCTCTTAGTAGGAATATTTAACAAATATACTATCATATCCATATAATATATGATATTCTATGTGCTTGGAACACTTTTCCTTTTAAAATGATGGATTTATTAAAATATACCACTAATGGGGGGTGGGAACACGTTCCATCATATTTTAACAAACCGTATGAACTCTTTATCCTAGATAAAACATTTAATCCATATCTTTTTCTCAAAAAATTTTATAGAATCCAATGAATCATAAAAAATGTGTATCCAATTAATCATCTTATTTGGTTCATAACGACTCTTTGTTAATGAAATATATATCTTATCATATAAGAGAAGTGATATGAAGATACACATACTTTACTTAGATTCATCTGAGCTTGAAATTTTCCTTTACATTGAAATCCTTGATGTAGCAACTTATTGCTTCATCTCTTGGATGTAAATTATAATCTCTATCAATTCTTCTCCTAGTTTTGAATCGCTGTATATTTACAACATTTGTAAAATATACATTCTTGAAAATAGTGGAATCAGTTTTTATAAAATTAATACATGACATGGGAATTCCATGAAGTTTTCTAAAACTCCTCTGGGTATTATAGATAATACCATCATATGAAATCGTTACTCCTTCCTGATAATACCCTTAGATTTCAAATAACCTTAACTAGATTCTTGAAGAAATATTGTTATATTTTTAAACTTATCCTCTTTTGATTTGAAATTTTACTTGTATTGTATATACAATACCATAACTTAGATGTTTTGTGCCTAGTTTATTTACTCTCAACATTTTAAGAATATCAAGTATACGTTTCTTGAACTCGTTCATATTGCCAAAACATTTTCATCAATGACAATAGGTTGAATTCCTTAAATAGGATAATATTTATTGATGAAATTTCCATGTCATGTATTAATGTTACATAAATTGATCCAACTATTTTGAAGGGTATATGAGGCTATAATTCCTTATGTCAATTAGCATATAGTTCCTTAAGTCTATTATAATCCGGTGCCTTTGAGTATTTGTAATAAAGGTTTTAATACTTTTCATTATGATTTACAACATTTATAAATCATATTAATGTGAAAAGGTTTTTATTAATATTAAATATTTAATATTAAATGAATATGTGAAATAAATGTTTCAAAAATATTTAATCCATTAACCATAAAATTTTTATCATTAATTAATTTTTAAAACACCCTTTTATAAATTTCATAAACATTCCATAATTTTTTTTAAATATTTATAAAAAAATTATAAATAATCTAATTCAATTATAAATTGAATTTTCTCTATAAGTAAACAATTTATTTATTATCCGAAACATTTTTTATAATTACTCAAAATAAGGCCCCTTTTAATTTGAAAGCTTTCAAATTAATTATTTACGAACTATTTATAATTTTAAATATAAGTTTCTTTATATTTGAACCTTATTTTATAATGTATAACCCTTTATAAATTAATCATTATGATTATTAAACAAAAATTTTATTTTTAGATCATAATACATACCAAATAATACCCCGTGTTGATCATCGATTAGGGAAAACTAAAATTTTTATACTTTGATGAGACATTTATCATTCGACCGTTTGTGTAAAATAAATTGAAACACATATGAATGAATGATAAATAAATATTTCCATTATTATAATGACAAGATATATTTAGGAACATCACAACCAATATCTCAAGTGTTTAATATCTAGAGATTCTACATGACCCTCACAAGGCTACTATAGTAATGGTTTTGAACATTACATCCATATAAAATTCCCATCACATCCCTATGTGGCCATCCAATAAAACTCTCTCACTAACTCTTTAGTGATTAACATCTTTGAAGAAAAGAAGTTTGAATAATGTTGATACATAGGAATCATATTATTAATATTCAAACCTTTGAACAAATTCAAACTCTTTGACTTCATAACATCAAATGCTATGCTTTTAACTTTTTTTGTCTACTTAGAACTGTTTTTAAGTACATCATCACCATCCTTGGAACCTTTTACATCAATTTTTTTCTATTAAAATCTTTTGCAAATAATGTAACTATTTACATTATCACTTTACCATCACATCCTAAACTCTTTTAGGATAAAGTGATATCCATTTTTTATGGTTGTTAACTCTTTACACTTCTCTTTACCACCACACCCTAAACTCTTTTAGGATAACAAGTGATACACTTTGTGTATTAGATAGTATAAAACTTTAGGGAATAGTGATGTTCACTTGTTATGGTTACTAAATGCACCTCTTTACGTTTTTATTTACCACAACACATCCTAAACCTTTTAGGATATAAAATGAAAAACCACTTTAATCTTAAACCGGTATAATCCTTTAGGAAATAATGATATTTTCATATGGTGGCTCATTTTAACCTTTTACATTATTACCTCTACATATCTTAAAATCTTTTATGATATAAAATGAAAAATTACTTAATATTTATTTGTTAACTTCGAACTTCTCTAAGTCTAAGCATAATCCCACTAGTCTCTTAGACACTATTATTCCAAGTCACACAAACTAATTTGTGGTTAGTAAATAACACTTATTTTCTCTTACTAGGAATATTTACCAAATAAACTATCATATCGATATAATATATGGTATTCTATGTGTTTGGAAAATTTTTTCTTTTAAAATGAAGGCTTTATTAAAATATACCACTCATGGGTGCCAGGAACACATTCCCTCATATTTTAAGAAACTGGATGAAATATTTATTAAAATATAGTGTTTAATTATCATGTAGGGTCATTTTACTATGTTACCTTCATCTATGATTCAACATGAAAGGTGTGGGTGTTATTTCTCAAGCACAAGTATGGAGTTTTCATAAACTTCATTCAATGGAGATCCATGGTGGAAAAGGAGGCTGGTTTAAAGCTTATGGTCTCAAGGTTTAATAATTGTGGATTGTACATAAAAAATGAGTTCTAGATATTCTGTTAGAAGAAAGGAATTCATTTTGAGAATATGATGCTTAGAACACCAAAAAAAAATGGTGTGATAGAGTAGATGAATCAAAAACTATGTGAGATATCTAGAAATGTGAGGATTCATTCCGAGTTTCCCAATGACTTTTTGTGTGAAAGTAGTGAATTATGTATAATTCCTCATGAACATATGCCCTTTCACACCATTGGGGAAGGAGCTTCTGGAAGCTCTGTGGATCTAGATATTGGTGGATGTCTGGCACCTCAAAGTCATTGGTTGTGTTTCCTATGTTTATATTGATTCTAGAGAAAGGTAAAAGTCAGAATCAAAGTCCTGAGTATGTTTTTTTATGGGGTGTGAGAATAAGGAGTTTTGATTTAGGATATAGTATAATGATATTTGTAAGGATATCTGAAGTCAAAATATACACTTCAATCAAATTATCCTATATAAGGATCAAAACATGGAAAAGGATGTAACTAACAACAAAGAATTAGCAAAGCATGACAAGGTTGATCTAAAAAAAGTACAAAATTTCCAAAATGTTTAAGAAGCAATGAAGTACGGGAATAACCAGATAGTCTAGAAGGTAGCGTTTTGGATGGAGGTTACATTTCATAGGCATTTATTATTATAGCTGGTTCCCTAGAACCAACTACTATGTACATTCAATTATAATAATATTCATGGTGTTGAATATTAATTAATATATTATCACATCATGATTATTCTTCTCCGTGACATTGTACGTGGTAATGTCTTAAGGGTACCTGTCACCCTGAAAGTTCACAACAGTTCCCTGTTATGAGGGGAACCTAGAATTCTTATGACAATATTTTTAAATATATGTTCTATAACCAAATGAGATCATTTGATGAGAAAAAATGATACAAGCTATTGAGGGTGGATACTCATAGGACTTTGATACACTTCATCACGGTGTATTACTTTGATAATCTCATGAAATAAGATTATGAGAATCTGATCCACTAGTAAGAAATCCACATTTATATGTGTCATTTGATGTTCCTATCTATGAATTTGTGTAAAGTCCTTAGAGTTTAATATTATTATTAATACATATTTTTAGTTGTATACCTTGACCTAGTACAATCAAGTAGTTTTTAGGTTACATTGGATGTACCATGAGTTATATGTATTAATGAATAATGAAAGAAAGGGTTTTCCCTTCAATTCTTTAATGGAAGTTGATATCTTAGGACCATTGATGAGAAAGAAACTGTCTGATTAAGTGTATAGCCATGGAGTTTCATCAAAAAATTCATTTATAGAAATTCAAAGAAAGTGAGATCGAGAACATAAGTTAGTGAAACTAGTATGAAAATTTCTTTATTATAATGGATCATCAGAAAAGAGTAAAGTGGATACTCTGATATCTTAAAGGTTTGAAATAAATTGAATTAGTTTTTGGAATAGATGATCCATTTCAGGGGTATATTGAGTCATATTTTGTAGAAGATCCAAAAACTTGAAGAAGAACCATCCAATTTGTGTTTACCTATGAAGGAACTTCCATAAGTTGGGTTTTTATAACACAATCAATAGTTTTACTATCTACCACAAAGTAGAGTAAGTTGTGGAAATGGAAGCAAAGAAGTAGATGATATGGATTGAGGGAGGACAAACTCATATGGAAGCTAGGTAACATAAAATTATTCCATGATAATCATAGTGTGATCCATAATTCAAAGAATATAGTGTTTCACTCAAGAACAAAACACATTTAGCTAAAATATAACTTCATTTGGAAGCTTGTGAAAGATGGAGTGCTAGAGATACAAAATCTATATGGAAGTCAGAATCCAAATAATATGCTAATAGAGGTCATAGTTTGGGAAAGTCCAGGGTGCTGTTGTGCCTTAGTGGAGGTTGGATTGTAGAAAACCAACTAGGGATTACATCCACTTGTCACTTGAACCGACTAGCCACAAATCCTGAAGGGCATTTTTGATCTCCACGGGCTGACAAACAGTGCTTGGGAATCATAAGAATCCCTTTGGGAGTGATTTCTACCAAATTTGAGATAAAATATAGTATAAAATCAATTGATATTCTATCATGGACTATCCTTACATTGGATGTCTGTGAAATATTAAACATATATAAAACCCAATATAATAGAACATGTCAAATAGGTAATATCCTACATCACTAATTCAACCCATTTGCATAAATATAAACATCATCTATAAAAAAAACTATATAGTAAGGCATAATCATATTAAAAAATGATCCACTGAAATTAGCTACAAATATAGACATCTTGGCCAATACAACACTAACCCCCCCCAAAAAAAACCTCATCGAACTTGAATCATGCCTGAAACCATCTCCATGCAACCCATGGTTTCTCAACACCATCAAAATCATCCCATATCTATCTCAAGGAATAAACTTTAATCTAGATGGAAACCTATAACCTGAAATATATAGGTATGAGCTAAACAACCTAGTAGGTCTCCAATAATTGAGAATATGTAATTCATTTCATAAGGTAATTCATAAATGCTAGTTTAAAAATAAAACTATAAATTCATTTTTCAACTTAAGCGTATGAAAATAACTAACAAGTTCAATTTCACCTTTCAAAACATTCCACTCGTTTTCTTAAAATGAAAACACATACTTTATAAAAATTTCACTGGATGAATGCTGCTTTAAACTAGAACCCCATTTTGAATCCAAGATATCATTTCAAAAATTTTAAACAATTTGAAACACTCTAACTCTTGGTTTGAAATTTTTTTGATTCCATGAATGCTTTTAAAAACCTCAAGCTGGTGCTCACCATTTATTTTTAAAAACCAAATCATCCTTTTAAAATACACTTTAAAATCCCACAAAAGTGCCTTTATTCCAAAATGGGTTTCCAAACATCTTTGAAAACCATTTTCAAAAGAAACTACTCAAACACACATGGGTCAAGCATAACAAGTAAGAAACCACAAGTCATATGACACATAATAAATGAAATCAATATATGGGTTCTAGAATATTCTAAGTAGGTAAATGATGCGATTGAGAACTAGATCAAAACCCCTAATGTCAACCACCAATCAAGCAATTGAATGTGTCATAGGATCTACCATGGGATCCCTAATGTGACACGTGCCTAACTTTATTAATTACTTTCATGGACCAACTGCCGACATATGCTAAATTCTAACTAAAATCCATCGAACTAGCCCACACAAGCCTCATTGTAAATGGAATACCCCTCATAGACCAAGTTACTAGAACGATTAGAGGGACATTAGAAGCATGTAAACCAACTAGTGTAATATAAGAATAGACCTCCAACTTAGTACCTAGGTTCACATGACTGATAGAAAAGTGAAGTGAGTGGATAAACAAGCCAAGATCAGAATGCAAGGCATAAGAAATAACTCTCCCTCAACCGCATCACCCTCATAATGAATAACCCCATATATCCCAGATATTCATGATATAAAAAATCACATTCCCATACAAGGGGAGAAACAAGAATCACATAGTGAAAACAACCCACACTCAGGATGAACAACTCAAGGGGTAATCAATAGGGTCTTTCATAATAATACATTTAGAAAAAAAGTTCCAAACATGCCTTTAATGATAATACATGACTCAAAATTCAAAGCCCGCTTTCATTTCATAAGGCACCACTTTATTCATATTTAAAGATCCATTGAAATCAGACAAACTAATTAACCATTTCAAATCCACCCTTTAAAACATGAGTTTTCCTCTTTGAAATCCAAAACAAGGAAAAGGGACACCCATTCCATAAAAATATTTTAAAGCACCATTAAGGTATTTTCACAAAGGGAAAACCACACCATGGACACACCACATCCTGCACCTTAAATAGTCAATCTAGGCCTCATAATATCATGATTTCTTAGCACTTGATGCTGAAAATATTCCTTATTATATTTCAAAGTATTTCAAGGAAAAAAATGGAATTTTACACTTACCATTCAATCCTTGAAAACCTTAATATCCTTTCTACCAGGACATCTACAAATAACAAAGGGCTACTCAAGAAGATTTGGATCTCACTAAAGAAAACCTAGGCTCTGATATTATTTTTTATTGAACCAACCAGGGCTACCATCCACTTGAAACCCAACTCAACTCAACACAAGGTCCAAAGGGAATTCTCGATCCCCATGGTCTAGAAACTAGTGCCTGACTATCATAAGAATCCCTTTGGGAATGATTTTATCAAAATCATCGATAAAAGATAGTAGAACATTAACTAAGAGTTTGACATGGACTATTATTAAATTGTATTTATATAAAATATCAAAAATATATAAAACCTATGATAATAGAACATTCCAAATAGTTTATAACCAACATCACTGATTCAACCCATTTTCATAAACATAAACATCATCTATAAACAAAAAGATCCAGTAAGGAATAATCATATACAAAAAAGAACCATTAAAAGAAGCTATAAAGATAGAATTCTTAGAAAATACAACACAAACAAAAAACAAAACAAAACCAAACAACCAAAACTAATTTGAGACATGTTTGAAACCATCTCCATGCAACCCCCAGTTTCTCACCACCACCAAACTCACCCCACATCAGCCTCATGAAACAAACCTAAATCTAGCTGGAATCATAAAACCTGAAATATATAGGTGTGATCTAAACATCCTAGTAGGTCCCCACCCACTGAGACTACACAATTCATTTCATAAGGAAATTTATAAATGCTATTTTGAAAATATAACTTGAAAGTAAGCTTTCAACTTAATCATGTGAAAATAAATAATAATTTCAATTTCAACTTTCAAAATATTATATTTGGTTTATTAAAATGAAAAAAATAATTTATAAATATTTCACCATTTGAAGCCTACTTTAAACCAAAACTCCCTTTTGAATCCAAAATCTCATGTCAAGAATTATAAACAATTTGAAACACTCAAATACTTGGTTTGAAAAACATTTGATACCAAGAATTATTTTAAAAACCTCATGCAGGTGTTCGCCACTATTTTTTAAAACCAAAAGCATCCTTTTTAAATCCACTTTAAAAATACACATAAGATTATTTATTTTAAAACAGGTTTCCAAAAATCTTTGAAAACCATTTTAAAAAGAAATGTCCCAAACACACATAGATCAAGAATAACAAGGAAAACACCAAAAGTCATAGGGCACATAATAAATGAAAACATGATATGGGTGCCACAATAATCTAAGTATAGGAAATGATGAAATCGAGCACTGGATCAAAACCAATAATGTCAACCACTAATCAAGAAATCAAATGTTTCATGGGATCTACCCCAGTATTCCTAATGTGAGATGTGTCTAACTTTATTAATTTCTATCACTAAACAACTACCGACATATTCTAAGTCCTAATCATAATCCATCCAACTAACATGCACAAGCCTCATTGAAAATGGCACACCCTTTTAGGCCTAGTTCCTATCATGACTAGAGGGACACTAGCAGCATGTGTGAACCAGCTAGTGTAATATAAGAATAGACCTCCCAATTAGTAACTGGGTTCCCATAGCTAATAGAAAAGTGAGGTGAATGGATATGCAAGCCAAGATCAACATTCAAGGCATAAGAAATAACTCTCACTCACCCCCATCACCCCCAAAATAAATATCCCCATATAACCCATACATATGTAGCATAAAAAAGAACATTCCCACACAAGGAGAGAAACAAGAATCACATAGTGACAACAACCCACACTTTGGGTGAAAAACTAAAGGGGAAATAATGAGGGTCATTCACAATAACCCATTTAAGACAAAAGTTCTAAATGATACTTTAATGATAAAACATGGCTTCAAATTCCAAGACCTTTTATATTTCATAAAACAACACTTTAAGAATTTTTAAATAACTATTGAAATAACACACACCAATTAAACATTTTAAAGACCCCCTTTATAATGAAAATTTTTCCTCTTTGAAATAAAAAACAAGGCCAAATGAAACTAATTTCCATAAAAACATTTTAAAACACCATTAAGAAATTTTCACAAGGGGAAAATCACACACTCATTTCAAAGAAACATTTGAAATTTATTAAATAACACACTTTTTAAATCATTTTGAGGCTAACCCCTCATTTTCAAAAAATTCCCACTTTAAACATAGTTTTCACTCATTAAAAACCAAAATCATATCAAAATACAATTAATATCATAAATAAAATTTCAAAAATCTTCATAGGAATTTCTAAAATGCTTCTAATGCTCAAAAAAACCATTTTACAATGAAAACATAGAAATAAAATAGAGAAACCCTTTATAATAAGCTCAAAAAACATGGGAATGATTTGAAATCACTACATGGATATCACATATATTTATAATTACAATAAAAATATATTTATAATGTTAAATAATACTTATAATTTAAAAATTAAATAATTTCATAGAAACTCATACCTTAAAAAGGTGGAAATTGATCTAAAACCCATAAAATCGTGTTGCCTTCAATGACCATTGCACAAACAAGGATAAAGATGATTTATTTAAATACTAGACACCAAAACCCCAACATTAGGTCTACCTGGAACCCTAAAATTATTCACAAGGTTTGTATAGTTCATGGGAGAATCTAAAACCAAGATAGAAGGGTGAAAAAGTAATAAAGAGTGAATTAGGGGAAGATTTTCCTTGGAACCTCTTGAAAATCACCAAAGAAAGACCAAGATTCAAAGGGGAATAAGGTTATAACTCATCCTTGGGATTATAATATTTGGAAAACATGTATGGGGGAGGTGAAAAACCTTTTAATTATAAAGGTTAATTTTGGAAAAATCACATTTTAAGTGATTCTGGATAGGTATCACAGTTTTCCAAACCATGAACCAACTTTGTATAGGCCACCACCTAGATTAAATCTACCCACAAAGTTTTCAGGTAGCTCTCCATGGTTTATCAAACCATAAGAAAGCTATGAAAAATGTATTTTCCCCATGATAGTACCCTATTAATGGGAATATCATGATTACTCTTAACCATGTAGGTAAACAATGCAACATCCCATAGGCCTTTAAAACTCCAAAATCCATCCCAAAAAAAACACCTGAACTCAAAACAACCCAAGATAAGATAAAATAACACCAATCAAACACTATACTGACATGTGAGTATCATATGAATGGTTAAAGAGAAAGTAAGGGAGATTCAATTAATATTTTTTTGGGATAAATAATGTATAGAATTTCCTAAGTGATCTAAATGAATTTGACAAAGTAAAAAAACAATTCTCAAGTTGGAAATTATTAAGTTGAGTTGTGATAAATGTTTTCTAGATAAATAACTAAAAATTATGGATTTATGGATTCAATAATTTTCATACTATATCTAAATGAAGGAATGATAATAGAACCATTGAATTCTAGAACCGGAGGTGGATGGCAGTAGGTAGGGGTTGATTTTAGAAAATGAAGTGTGAGAAAAGCAGGAGGATGACATCTAGGAACTGTATTGTTCACTGGAAGTTGAAATTTGAGGTGGTGTAATATATGAGAAACAAAAGGTATCCCTTTTCAATGGTGGGATCTCTATAAAAATTAAAAGGTGGAAAAACCTCTTCCACCAGCTAGACTTGTCTATTTATAGATGGGTGGGGTCACTTTCTCGTTGAGATTTCTCAAAATATCTTGAAATATTATAATTATTCTTCTTATATTTATTATAAAGAGTAGTAGTGTTTATTCCATGGAGTATTACTAAGTCCAAACCACTTAAACTTTATTGTCATTCCTTATTAGTGTGATTTCTTTTGTTCTTCCTCTTGTGTGTGTTTAATATTTTTTTCTCAGGAGATTTAGGTGATTTAGTGTGAGATGTTGGAGTTTAGTTCCTTAATTTGGACATTTAAATTGGGTTTATATAGTTTTTAAACATTTGGGCCATGTTCTATAAGTGAGGTTCCATAAGGTGAGATTCAAAACTTGGGGAGTTTGGCATAACACATATTTTTCCATCCTAGATAACTAAAAATCCACCAAAAGCTATTTTGGGGTATAAATCCAACTCAAAATGTCTATCCTTGAAAGTTTCATCATAGATATTATTATTTTAGGTGAAATATAAATTCCATCCTTCAAAAAATTATTTGGGATTGATATATTCCATTTAAAATAAATACATGAAAATAAAAAATACTATTTAGGATGATTAATTCCATCCTATATAATAATCTTATATGAGATATCTAATTCCATCGATGATTAAAAATTTACATGGGATGGATAATTCCATCCTAGATTAGAAATTTATTGAGGATATATTATTCTATTTCAGATAATAATTTTATGCTGGACTATCTAGGATATAAAAATCTATCCCAAATAATAATTTTATTTGGGATGGAATAATCCACCCCTATTAAATTCTTCCTAAATATTAATTTTATTTTGGATGAAATTATCCATCCCAGATTACTCATATTATATTTATTATTATATATGTTACTATTTTATATTAGTATTAATTATTAATTATTTTAATATATAAATAAACATAATAAAAAATAAAAAATTATTTAAACAACTAACAAATAATTTTTTTAAATACATATGAAATTTATTCATTAAGACAGAGGAGGTCTATAATTTTCCAAAAAACTATCAAACTTCCTCATAATCTATTTTTCAAATTAATTTCCTCTCTCTCTATTAGTGGTGTTCTTAAAATTCATGTAACTCTCTCTCTCTCTCTCTCTTTTACATTTTTCATTAAGTGTTAGACAACGTATAGAATTCTTATCTTACAACTCCTCCATTTTTTCCATTTCCCTACAAGTTTTTACATAAAGTTCCTTTAATAGTTCTTACAACTCTTTTGTTTGTTGTGATGAATCATAACATACATTAGACCCATATTGAAGAACACATGAATTCATAACATATATATACTAACTACTCAATGTCTCTCTACACCCAGCACCAATAAGTCGACCCTTCTTGACTCATATTTCCTTCAAACATGCCTCATAATTAAAAGTTGATGTTTGGCCTGATGGATTTTGGTCATATTTATCTATGATTGTTTAATCACTAGAAAGTACTATCCAAAGATTAGTTTCTTCCACATATGTCTCGTGTAAAACATAATTTATAAAAAAAGTTAAATATATTTAAATATTATCAAATAACATTGAAACCACTAGAAAAATTTATATATATATATATATTTTGATTGTTCTCCTCTAACATTACCTTGATCATCCTTGTACATATTAATATATATGGTGCACTCATTCATAGTCATATATTTATATTTCCATTGAAAAATAAATAAATTATATTTAAAATAAATATATATTTATTATAACATGATAAATATTAAAATAAAAAATATAACATGGCCTCATAGTGTGAACTAAATGATCTGCTATCACCTATATACACAACACCTTATATATTTATATACATTTTTTTTGTTTTACAAGCTACAAAATATCATTTGAAAGTATCAATCATCTAGTATTAGCATAGTTCCTCCCAAATATCTACTAAAAAATGAGAAGGCTGAAATTGGATGCAATATGGTCCAGATTCTGTCATATGATCTTTATGTATAACATTAATGAAAATATAATGAATTTTTTTCCTAAATCACTCCTACATAACTACATCCCATATCTCTCAAATGTTATGATGACACTCCACTTTAATGGGATTCCATATACCTTATAATGATTCACATAAAATAAAAAATGAACTTTTTTGTAGCTCAAATATACGATTTTAAAGTTAAGATATATCATATCATCCAAAGATAAAACATCATATTATTATGAGGCACAAGAACATAATTCCATGGGTATTTAGACATTATCTAAGTTCCACCTATAATTTGACCACAAACATCATCATTTGGAATAATAGATTTTTCTACATATGAGTGTTGAGAAGGATCTATGTTATTGGATGGTAAGGAGGGCATTGAAAAAAAAAATCCTCCCATGGGTATTCATATATGAAAATAAAAATGTTAATGAATTATATAAAAAATATGCCATAAATTTTATTATCATAAGATGTAATAAACATTAAAATAAACTTTATCTCAATAAATAATTTTACATTACCATTTATGGAAAGAACATTCCCAAAAACTTACCCTTTCAACATGAAACTCAAATTTTATAATATTTGAACAAACATAATAGGATGTTACAAAGAATATATAATGAAAATACTCATGTAAAATGCAATATAAAATGAACTTATTACAATAAAAATTCACCAAGATAATAACATATGTTCCATGTCTATTGAAACTATTATAATCCATTTCTTAGTCATTAACTCTGTTAGCTTCTTTATCAACATATTTACAATCTTCTTTTTCTGTGGAATCTTTTAATAATTTTTCTTATCATATCTAAGATGATTTATATCCTAAAATATCATGGCCTTTGGAAAACTTAAAAAGTGTATGTATTACCTCTTATTGATATAATGAATCATTAAATGACTCTTCATTGTTCCCATCATCAATATCCATGTTGAGATACATTTCCCAAGAATTAATTTTGAAGATCACCCACCATTTAGACAAGTATTTACTTCTCATAGGATATGTTTCATAATATAATTTTTGTGCCTATTGAGATAATATAAATGGTTTGTATGATGCAAGACATGAATTTTAATTTATATCCCTAATGAAATATTTGGGATAAAGTTTGAAGCCCTTTTCTAAATTTGACTAATGTCATCTAAAAAAGGTGATATAATTTTTTTCAATATATGAAAGCTCCAAAATTTCTTCTAATATATTTAAAGTACCAATCAATTATAGCTACATTAATACCCTTAAAAAACACCATTTTTAATAGTTTTCATATTTTTTTATGTATATGAAATATTAACCCATTCACCAAATAGACAATATAACGTCGAACTTCTTTCAATAGTCTAACAACTAATTGTGGATTGTGAATGTTGACATAATTTATTGGTATAAATATCTAGTTAAATTTATATAAATGACATTATTTTTAGTTATAGTTATGAAAATATATATTAAAGTATTTTTGACCGTGTTATAATATTGACCAATTATTTTAGACAATCGACAAAATACCTCTTATGATGTTTCTTAAGAGAACACTCACTTATGTTATGAAATTTACTATGCATATGGTGGTCATACAACCTATTTGTTTTCATTTAAAAAATTTATTAATTATATAATTATAAATAAAAATATTAAATAGGAGATAAATAAATATATTCTATGAATGGAAGAATTTCATCACAATTTAACAAAATGTAAATGCATGCTTCATGATACTATTCATCTAACATCATCATTATTGAACACCCCCAAAAACATATCTTTTATTTTTAAATATGGATATGAATTCCATGTTAACATTTTCATGTTCAACATTATTCCAAGAAGAAATATTTAATTTTGTAAAATTGATCTTCAATATAATACAAACAAAATGTTTTAATTTATTCTATGATATATGCTTATGAAATTGATCCCCCCCCACAAGAATTATTTTGAACTTTTCTAGTCAATTGTTTCATGAACCTTTCAAATGGATACATTCAAATATATTTCATTGGACCACCACACTTAGATTTAAATAAAAAGTGTGACACAAAATGTTCCATGGAGTCGAATACAGAGGGAATAGATATTTTTTTGAATTGAATATTATTTAAAAAATATTAACCTTAATCTTATTTAATATTTCATATTACAAAGTTGTTGCAAAAAAATATCTAAAAAATATAATGGTTCTATAAGAGCATACCATATAGAATTTGGAAGAAAACCTTGAAATCCAATTGCTACAAGTTGTTCTATTAATACATGGAAATCATAGATTTTTAGATCCATTATCACATATTTTTTTCCACAATGGGAGATGTTGGATGAATATACATTTGTTAATCACAAATCAAAAACCCAATTCAATAATAATATATAAATATCCTGACTCAAAGTATACACTACTTTAGGTTTTATGATTTGTTCCCTATCATTAACAAAAATTTATAATTCTAGATACTTATAAATAAATTTCATATCCATATGAGAGTTCACATTATCCTTGGTTTTTTCCAACATGTCAATAATAGTGTAAAAAAAGTTATCAAAATTTTTATTTTTATCATGCATAACATATACTATATAACATATCAAATGATGTCTCCAGTAAGGAAACTTCCAAAATATGCTACATCTAGTCCAACTATGATCATTATCAAACCTAGGAATCTTTTTTTATTCATATTTGATCCATAATTAATAACATATATTATTGAAACAATTTCAAATAATTCTTCCCCCAAAAACACACATTGAAGAGGGAGTTTTAACTTTACCTCATCCAAAGTTAACTTTATTTCTATGAAAAAAAAAAGATCAAGATTCAAAAATATTCTATAATTATCAAAATAGTAAGCTTTTATTCCATTATATAACATAAATTCTTTGTTATCACCCATTAAATGGAGACAAGACCATGGACCATGAGTAATCCATCCTAAAATCATACCATATGTTTTAAAATCACTAATAGTTCAAATAATAGCTGTATTCAAAAGCTTTTTTATACCCAATTTATCATATGTAACAAATTCATCTATCCTTAAACTATTTAGTGGCCTGAAGTAAAAATTTAATTTGTTTTAGGATATCTAATTATGAGTAGTTTCAAGAAGATATATAGGTCCTTCATACACATCTATGGAGGAAAATTATAGGGTGTTAAAAATTCATTCCAACAAGAGTATGACGGAAAAGAAATAAAAAATAAAGTAGAACCATCATTCAATAATCCAAGTCACAAATTACGTCATTAATTTCCAAATTATGGATATACATGATCTAAATGATTCCATGAATCTCCATTTGAAGGATGAATCATTTCACCTGTAATCATTTGGACATGCATTAATTTTAATTAGATCATGAACTAAATTAAAAATATTTTTTTATCTCATAAAAAATATTAGGTAATGTTTACTCATCAGTAAATACACTTTTTATGAGTTTAATTAATTGATTGTAGCATGCTCGAGTCATAAAAAAACCATATTCTAGTGATAAGAATTTTTTCACACCTTTTAAATGATTGAGGTGATACCTAAGATATAATGTGTTGATAATGGGATCATAATAGAAACATGAAACAATAGGTTTTGTAACAACCCAGGTAAAAAAAGAGTATGACATTTTCACATTTATCCATATTTGTGAATAAAATATTAATATAAATTTAAAGGGGATGCTATGCTCGATGGTGTACCCAACACGCAACAACGAGTTTCTTGGGAATCTTACGTTGCACTCTAATAATAAAATAATATTATTTTAAATGGTAGTTAACGCCTAGCTGTTGTGATGGCGGGAGTGAATAGAACTAACTACAAAATGATTATATATGTTTGTCAATTTTTTTTGCTTTTTTACAATAAAGTTAGAGGATTAAAAATGCGAATGAATCCAATTTTAAGCGTAAACATTCTAATATTCTTTAAAAGGTCGATTAACTGCCTTTTGATGGGGAACCTCTTTTAAATCCACGTTTTGACAATTTTATGAGTTATATTTGACAAAATAAAATTCTTCTTTAGAATCGCGACATCAAAATTTACTTTGTGTAAATTTTTGGTATTTTTCCAAAAAAGTTCAATTTTTAATGAATAGTGAAAAATGTTGTATTTTAATTCAAAACCTCTTTTTAATATAATTTATTTATATGATTAGATTATCTTTTAAATTGATTTTAAAGTTAAATTAGAATATATTTTTACCATTAAATCCAATGGGGGTCATTGGAATTAATTTCACTTTGAAATTGGACTTAAACTAGTGTCAATCTTTTAATAGATATTATTTCTTAAAAACACGCTATTTGTTTTGACAGCGGGAATTAATTATTAAATTAATTAATGCAAATTATATGTTTTTAATTTTTTAAAATAGATATCATTTTTGAATTCAGAATATCAAATATAGACTAGGGTGAATTTTTGGTAATTTTCTGAAAAACTTCAATTTTTGATGAATAGTGAAACCACTAAGTGTTACTTATAAAAACTGATTTTTCCATTTAAATGAAAATTTTCCACCTTTTTGTTTTGAATTTCAAAAATCCAACATAAATGGTTGTCATTAAGAAGTAAAATGTGGTTCAATGGGATTAAAATATTTTTTTTGGTGAATAGTAACTTATTAAGTTTTTAATCGCGATTAGAGGTAATTAGTGTAGTTTAAGGTAAAAATAATGTTTTAATAAAATGAAATGACCTAGACACATGTCCTACCCTCATTGTATGTGTCATGGCCGACCAAAAAAATCCATGGGTCAACTTGGGGACCCCATGGAGCCACCTTGGTTGGAAAATGACATAAATACCTTTTTATTTAATGTTAAAATTAAAATGACACAAACATGAGATGTTTCACTAAGAAAATTTTTAAATGGGGTTATACAAGTCATATTTTTGACTATAAATATTAATTAGAAATCTAAAAGAATTTCCTACATCATGATATTTTTTTTATAATTTTTATACATTAAATAAATTAAATTATTTATGACATCATGATGATGCAGCGATTACCTCATTAATAAAGGATTTAAATAAAATGAAAAGATAATGTTAAAAATATAACTTAAACTTGTCAAAAACCTATGGTATGAGTATATTTCTAACCCTTACAACCTTATCCTCTAAATACATCAATGTGGTACCTTTAAAATCCGAAACTCATTTGAAAATAAAGTAACATTTTGTAACTTTCCAAGAGTGCCCCTCCTCTCCTCTTATAAAAGGCCCCCACCTCTACCTCATTACCCACACTTCCAAAGCCTTTGGCTCGGCCAAACCCTGTCCATTTTGTCTCTCCACATCCCTATATAACTCTTAGAAGCCTCACTTTGGTCATAAGTCTTCCCAAGGAAGCCTTTGGACTCAAACCAAAGGGAGTTACCCGATTTTAAGGTAATGTCTTCACTTGAGTCCTTTTGTTTTATTTTGCTTCTCCAACCCTATAAAATATTTTTATTCATTTATTTTGTAACAACTCCAGTATCTTAAATATAATAGGATGTTTTTATAAGAAGGATTCTAGATACACTTACACACACCTTCGTCTAATGGTTAAAGAACATACTGTTTCTGTGGTTGGCGATTTTCTGCCTCACGAAACGATGATTGTTCAATATTCTTTTAACACCTTTAAAGGTGGCCATTATGATGTCACTGTATTTTATATATGATATATATGGTATTTATGTTTACTATATGCTTCTGTATTTTATATTTAAAACATACCTTTATTCTTTTCATGTTGTGTAAATGTGATAATTTCATATGAGGAAGTGCGGACTACCGCCCCCTCAAGTGATGTGACTCATACATGCAATACATGAAATGTATAAAGAATTAAATTAATGAAAATATGTGACCTATATAACATATATATTATACTAGAATTATAATATATATATATATATATCATTTATTTTTAATTCCATTAATATGACAAAAAAAATGAAAGTAGCGTTCATGCGTATGTACGGCCTACCGTCTCCATGAACGGTGCTTTTCATTTTTGTCTCTAAATGATATGGAATAGTATAAAATGAATATTTACTAGATATATATGATATTTTAATCATTAATACTATTCTGGAAATTATTTACTTATAACTACATGGGCAATCATTTTTTAAACAAGTTCATTTTTGACTCATGTACCAAACATTGACAAAAACATCTAATATGAACTAACATTACTAAAAATTATTATAACATTATAATGTGTGATATGAACTGAATAATAATCTATAAAGGAGGTCCTTAGGCAATTATAAATTGACCAAAGTTTATTATTCAGGAATATAAAGAAACGAACAAGACAAGTCGGACTTGAGGTAAGAGATCCTACTCCTCTCTTTCTTTTTAAGTACACTCTTTTATGTCATTCCTTTTAAAGCTCATATTTCTTGTTATTGGGATGTTATTTTATATTACTCTTACTGTAATTTTTATGTTCATATTATGAGAGACCCTATTCTCTCTCATCAATCCATTTTGTAAGTTTTGAGTGGCACCGTTAGGCTGCCGAATTTTCGTAAGAGATCTATCCTCTCTCTTTCTTTTTAAGTACTCTCCTTTATGTCACTTATTTTAAGCTCAACTTTGTTATGTTGGGGGATGTTCTTTTATATTCCTATTTCTGTAAACTTTATGTTAATATGAAGAGAGACCCTATTTGATCTCATCAATCCATTTTTGGATGTTTTAAGTGGCGCCGTTAGGCTGCCGAGTTTTCGTAAGGGATTTTTCATCTCACTTTTATTCCCGTGAGATTTATGCTACATTTGCTAAAATTTCCTTTGAGTGGTGTATGTACTACCCATTATTTTACTCATTGTGTAATATAATTTAATTTATGAGTATTTACATCAATGTTGTATTGTCATTCTTTCACGGGGTGCATGTCTCGAAAGATACCCATGTCGGTAAGGGAACCTTTCACCCTCCTATTTTTTAAAAGACTTCTTTTGTTATGTCTTTTAATTCACATACTATTATGTTGGGATATGTTCTTATATATCCTTATTGATTTAAATTTTATGTCCATGTGATGATATACCCTTTTTATCTCTCATCAACTCATTTTCTGAATTTTGTAGTGACGCCATTAGGCTGTCAAATTTTTGCAAGGGAACTTCTTAACCCAAATTTGATTCTTTGGGATAAACTTATACTCCTTGAATATGTCGTTCTATTAATATGTGTGAATAACCTCTGATTTTATTACACTTAATATCCACTTATATTTGGTGTATTCGTTTGTCACACATAATTATGTAATTGATTTATCCTTAAACCAAGGATACCGTCTTTGTAAGGGAATTCATCTCAATCTCTATTCATTGAGGCATATTTTGTTTTATACACAACCTTCTTTTATACGGTGTATAAACACCTTTGACTTTTATGTTTATCCAAAAAAGAATCTTTTTTATACGAAGCGTTTTACTAAACAACAAAAGGGAATGTTTTTGTCGTACGTATGTGGCGACAATGACTTCTCCACCGCCGTGACCATTATTTGAGTTTTGGATTCCTCTACAAGCCATACCTTCTTTTTAAAAGAAAAATAAATTTCCTTGTTTTACTTTTCTTTTATTTTGGTATTGAAAATGGTTTTCATAAGGTTTTTTATATGAATGTGTTTTATTGATATCTTGTGATTGAAATGTGGAAATGTTATGTTTCCTTTATGCATGTATTTTCTGGTACGATTATGTTATAGTTCTTGGGCATTGTTATTAAGATGGGTGGTTCCGTGATAAACTAAGGGTGGGTGAGCCCGATATAGATCTCCAATGCATTGGGTAATGTGAAGGAGTGAAACGTTAAGGTTTCTCCGAAGAGATTTAGGGAATATACTGTGGTGGGTATTCCAAACGTAACCAAGAGGGTTACTCCATACGTAAGAATGTTATGAATGCCTCAAGTTACCTTTATGTATTATGATTTCTATGATTTATTCATTATTTGATGAGGTATGTTAAAGTGCTTATGTTTTATGAGTAAAGTATGATTTCATTGATTCTTATGTGTACATGTACTCATGTTTCCTTTCCATATTTTTATATCCCTTACTGAGCTTTTTATGCTCATCCCAAGTT
Source organism: Viscum album (assembly GCA_963277665.1). NCBI lineage: Eukaryota > Viridiplantae > Streptophyta > Magnoliopsida > Santalales > Viscaceae > Viscum > Viscum album. The sequence continues at coordinate 830,139,321 of OY728165.1, forward strand.
TTTTTTGAAATGTTTTTCACAGGTCAAGGGAAAGGTACATGATATGATGATAGTGTCAAGGAAGTGTCAAGAAAGAATCCATGTTTTATTTTAAATATTTTTCCCTTGATGGGAAAAAATGAATACTATCTTTATGTAACCGCTTTGTTTAAATGTGGAATGTAATGCAAGTTTTATGATCTAATTCTCTAAAACTCTAAACCTGAAAAGATCCTCAATGTGTAATCTTGAATTAACTCAAGATTAAGTATGGTTTAAGGCTGGGGCCTTATAGTTGGTATCAAAGGTCGGTTTAGACAACTTTAGGGATTATGAGTTTTTTTTAGACACATGATTAGTCCCTATATCTATTATTTCAGTTAAATCCTTGTTTTATAAATTTTTTCAGGTCAAGAAAAGTTGGTTACGAATGGAAGGAGAAGGATCTCAAACGACATTCCTATCTCTTCCTGATGACATGCTTGCAATAATTATTGCAAAGTCATGTTCGGATGATTATGAAACTTTTTCTAGCATACAACTCACTTGCAAGCAGTTGTTTGAGATATCAAACACCTCCACTATACCTCGTTATCATCATGGATCATGGGTTGTTTTTAGACAAATACTATTTTCACAATATTCTCATATTTTCAAGAAAGGTAAATATTATCAAGTTATTTTGAAATATTTTACCTTATCACAAGAATTTGAAGAATATTATGATTTTAAAAATGGTGGTGAGGAAGGAGACCCTTGAACAACCTATTTATATTTGCTTTTAAAATATAGTCTCTCAGCACATACTTATGGTATTTTAAAAGGAACAATAATAGAAAGTTTCAACTCAAATTCTTTCTGACTATTTTATAGAAATCATGTTTTATCAGATGTTTTGGAATTATATTTCATACATGATTATTTTCCAAAACTGTTTTTCTGTGAACACCCATATGACCCATGTTGTAAAAAGTGTATTTGGATGGAGGAAGAAAATGATTTTGAAAGATCTCTAAATCATTATTGTAATGCATGGGACTTCTACCTACGTGAGTAAGATGACGATGAAACCGAGTGGATGCCATAATCAAGGTATGATGTTATTCATTTTGGGAATCGTTTTATTTTATCTTATAGTGGTGAAATAAGACTTCAAGAATTAAGATTTTGAGATCGTAAAGAATTTGGATGAAAATGAGAGGTATAAGGAAACTATTGAGGTTAAAACATGTTAGGGTTATTTTTGGAGTTTTATAAAAAGGACAACATGCAGACCGTGTGACAACCCGTCGCGTCAGACAAAGCTACGGGAATCGAACCCACAACCAAAGTGCGACTGGTATTTATCACCTACCACTGGACTACGTGAAGTCCCTGGTTAGTTTGACTGATTCTTTTTAGTTTGATGATTTTATGAATTAAGAGTAAGTTGATTTTGGGTTATCTATGGAAATTTATTAACCTATCATAGAGGATATGTGATTAGGTTAATTGCTTTTCAATACGAGACATTAAGAGCAACTGATGTTGTTTGGAGATAAATGTTACGATTTAACTTGGAAGACAATGTGACTAAATCCTTCAAATATTTGGGTTTCAATCTTAGTTTGGTTTACTTTGAAGAATTTTATGGACAAATTGTTTATCGAATGGTCCTCGTTGAACCTTGGGTTTTGTTGGACAAATTTTGGAGATTAAGAATAGGTTTTTTTATAAAGGGTTATCCTTTTCTGGATTATCTGATCTTGTACTAACCTTTTTGGTTTTGGTTTTGGTTAAAGTCTAAATATATGGGAAGTATATAGTTCTCTTTTGTGGATTAGGTGATTCTCTAGAAGTTGATTATAGTACTCTTAATGTGAACAAGTCTTCCTAAATACTCGTCTTTTGGAGAAAATATGAGTTTGTGTAAGGAATCTAATAAAAGTTGAAAGTCAACATGATAAGTGACTATGTTTCCTTATGAATAAATTCCTCAATAAAAAGTAACTTAAAACAAAAATGTTGTCTATTAACTTTTCCTACTGGGGAATCGAATACCGTTTAACCCTTCATAAGTTTGTGATTTTCTTGTGGTTAACTTTCACCTAAACATGTTTTCTATCACTCTCCATCAGAACATGACCCTATGTTTTCTCCTCCATGTCCATGTTTTCCTACATGGAATCCTAGTATGGGTTAACTCGGGTGGCCTCTGTACTTATCTTCCTTTATTTTAAAGTGATTGTTTTACCGACTCTTGTTCCGATGGGGGACTTTCAAGGATGTTTCCAAGCCCAATTTTAAAATTGCGAGGACGCAATTCCCAAAAGGGGGGAAGGATGTAACACCCCGGGTAAATAAAGAGTATGACATTTTCACATTTATCCATATTTGTGAATAAAATATTAATATAACTTTAAAGGGGATGCTATGCTCGATGGCGTACCCAACACGCAACAATGAGTTTCTTGGGAATCTTACGTTGCACTCTAATAATAAAATAATATTATTTTAAATGGTAGTTAACGCCTAGCTGTTGTGATGGATGGAATGAATAAAACTAACTACAAAATGATTATATATGTTTGTCAATTTTTTTTGCTTTTTACAATAAATTTTAGAGGATTAAAAATGAGAATGAATCCAATTTTAAGCGTAAACATTCTAATATTCTTTAAAAGGTCGATTAACCGCCTTTTGATGCCGAACCTCTTTTAAATCCACTTTTTGACAATTTTATGAGTTATATTTGACAAAATAAAATTCTTCTTTAGAATCAGGACATCAAAATTTAATTTGTGTAAATTTTTGGTATTTTTCCGAAAAAGTTCAATTTTTAATGAATAGTGAAAAATGTTGTATTTTAATTCAAAACCTCTTTTTAATATAATTTATTTATATGATTAGATTATCTTTTAAATTGGTTTTAAAGTGAAATTAGAATATATTTTTACCATTAAATCCAATGGTGGTCATTGGAATTAATTTCACTTTGAAATTGGACTTAAACTAGTGTCAATCTTTTAATAGATATTGTTTCTTAAAAACACGCTATTTGTTTTGAAAGTGGGAATTAATTATTAAATTAATTAATGCAACTTATATGTTTTTAATTTTATAAAATAGACATCATTTTTTAATTCGGAATATCAAATATAGCCTAGGGTGAATTTTTGGTAATTTTCTGAAAAACTTAAATTTTTGATGAATAGTGAAACCACTAAGTGTTAGTTATAAAAACTGATTTTTCTATTTAAATGAAAATTTTCTACCTTTGTGTTTTGAATTTAAAAAATCCAACATACATGGTTTTCATTAAGAAGTAAAATGTGGTTCAATGGGATTAAAATAATTTTTTGGTGAATAGTAACTTATTAAGTTTTTAATCGCGATTAGAGGTAATTAGTGTAGTTTAAGGTAAGAATAATGTTTTAATAAAATGAAATGACCTAGAAACATGTCCTACCCTCATTGGATGTGTCATGGCCGACCAAGACAATCCATGAGTCAACTTGGGGACCCCATGGAGCCACTTTGGTTGGAAAATGACATAAATACCTTTTTATTTAATGTTAAAATTAAAATGACAAAAACATGAGATGTTTCACTAAACAAATTTTTAAATGGGGTTATAAAAGTCATATTTTTGACTATAAATATTCATTAGAAATATAAAATTATTTCCTACATCATGATATTTTTTTTATAATTTTTAGACATTAAATAAATTAAATTATTTATGACATCATGATGATGCATCGATTACCACATTAATAAAGGATTTAAATAAAATGAAAAGATAATGTTAAAACTATAACTTACACTTGTCAAAAACCTATTGGATGAGTATATTTCGAACCCTTACCTCCTTATCCTCGAAATACATCAATGTGGTACCTTTAAAATCCTAAACTCATTTGAAAATAAAGTAACATTTTGTAACTTTCCAAGAGTGCCCCTCCTCACCTCTTATAAAAGGCCCCCACCTCTACCTCCTTACCCACACTTCCAAAGCCTTTGGCTCGGCCAACCTCTACCCATTTTGTCTCTCCACATCCCTCTATAACTCTTAGAATCCTCACTTTGGTTAGAAGTCTTCCCAAGGAAGCCTTTGAACTCAAACCAAAGGGAGTTACCTGATTTTAAGGTAATGTCTTCACTTGAGCCCTTTTGTTTTATTTTGCTTCTCCAACCCCCTAAACTCTTTTTATTAATTTCTTTTGTAACAAATACAGTATCTTCAATATAATAGGATGTTTTTATAAGAAGTATTAGAGCTACAATTACACACACCTTCGTCTAATGGTTAAAGAACATACTATTTCTGTGGTTGGCGATTTTCTGCCTCACAAAACGATGATTGTTCAATATTCTTTTAACACCTTTAAAGGTGGACATTATGATGTCACTGTATTTTATATATGATATATATGGTATTTATGTTTACATATGCTTCTGTATTTTATATTTAAAACATACCTTTATTCTTTTCATGTTGTGTAAATGTGATAATTTAATATGAGGAAGTGCGGACTACCGCCCCCTCAAGTGATGTGACTCGTACATGCAATACATGGAATGTATAAAGAATGAAATTAATGAACATATGTGACCTATATAACATATATATTATACTGGAATTATAATATATATATATATATATCATTTATTTTTAATTCCATTAATATGACAAAAAAAATGAAAGTAGCGTTCATGCGTACGTACGGCCTACCGTCTCCATGAATGGTGCTTTTCGTTTTTATATCCAAATGATATGGAATAGTATAAAATGAATATTTAATGGATATATATGATATTTTAATAATTAATACTATTCTGGAAATTATTTACTTATAACTACATGGGCAATCATTTTTCAAACAAGTTCATTTTTGACTCATGTACCAAACATCGGCAAAAACATATGATATGAACTAACATTACTAAACAATTATTATAACACTATAATATGTGATATGAACTGAATAATAATCTATAAAGGAGGTCCTTAGGCAATTATAAATTGAACAAAGTTTATTATTCAGGAATATAAAGAAACGAACAAGACAAGTCGGACTTGAGGTAAGGGATCCTACTCCTCTCTTTCTTTTTAAGTACACTCTTTTATGTCATTCCTTTTAAAGCTCATATTTCTTGTCATTGGGATGTTATTTTATATTAATCTTACTGTAATTTTTTATTTTCATATGATGAGAGACCCTATTCTCTCTCATCAATCCATTTTGGAAGTTTTGAGTGGCGTCGTTAGGCTGCCGAATTTTCGTAAGAGATCTATCCTCTCTCTTTCTTTTTAAGTACTCTCCTTTATGTCACTTCTTTTAAGCTCCACTTTGTTATGTTGGGGGATGTTCTTTTATATTCCTATTTCTGTAAAATTTATGTTAATATGATGAGAGAACCTATTTGATCTCATCAATCCATTTTTGGAAGTTTTAAGTGGCGCCGTTAGGCTGCCGAGTTTCCGTAAGGGATTTTTCATCTCACTTTTATTCCCGTGAGATTTATGCTACATTTGCCACAATTTCCTTTGAGTGGTGTATGTACTACCCATTATTTTAATCATTGTGTAATATAATTTCATTTATGAGTATTTACATCAATGTTGTATTGTCCTTCTTTCACGGGGTGCATGTCTCGAAAGATACCCATGTCGGTAAGGGAACCTTTCACCCTCCTCTTTTTAAAAGACTTCTTTTGTTATGTCTTTTAATTCACATACTATTATGTTGGGATATGTTCTTCTATATCCTTATTGATTTAAATTTTATGTCCATGTGATGAGATACCCTTTTTATCTCTCATCAACTCATTTTCTGAATTTTGTAGTGACGCCGTTAGGCTATCAAATTTTTGCAAGGGAACTTCTTAACCTAAATTTGATTCTTTGGGATAAACTTGTACTCCTTGAATATGTCGTTCTATGAATATGTTTGAATAACCTCTGATTGTTTTACACTTAATATCCACTTATATTTGGTGTATTCATTTGTCACACATAATTATGTAATTGATTTATCCTTAAACCAAGGATACCGTCTTTGTAAGGGACTTCGTCTCAATCTCCATTCATTGAGGCATATTTTGTTTTATACACAACCTTCTTTTATACAGTGTATAAACCCCTTTTACTTTTACATTTATCCAAAAAGTAATCTTTTTTATACAAAGCGTTTTACTAAACGAAAAAAGGGAATGTTTTTGTCATACGTATGCGGCGACAATGACTTCTCCACCACCGTGACCATTATTTGAGTTTAGGCTTCCTCTACAAGCCATACCTTCTTTTTAAAATAAAAATAAATACCATGTTTTACTTTTCTTTTATTTTGGTATTGAAAATGGTTTTCATAAGGTTTTTTATATCAATGTGTTTTATTGATATCTTGTGATTGAAATGTGGAAATGTTATGTTTCCTTTATGCATGTATTATCTGGTATGATTATGTTATGGTTCTTGGGCATTGTTATGAAGATGGGTGGTTCCGTGATAAACTAAGGGTGGGTGAGCCCGATATAGCTCTCCAATGCATTGGGTAATGCGAATGAGTGAAATGTTAAGGTTTCTCTGAAGAGATTTAGGGAATATAATATGGTGGGTATTCCAAACGTAACCAAGAGGGTTACTCCCTACGTAAGAATGTTATGAATGCCTCAAGTTATCTTTATGTCTTATGATTTCTATGATTTATTCATGATTTTATGAGGTATGTTAAAGTGCTTATGTTTTATGAGTAAAGTATGATTTCATTGATTCTTATGTGTACATGTACTCATGTTTCCTTTACATATTTTTATATCCCTTACTGAGCATTTTATGCTCATCCCAAGTTTTTTTGAAATGTTTTTCACAGGTCAAGGGAAAGGTACATGATATGATGATAGTGTCAAGGAAGTGTCAAGAAAGAATCCATGTTTTATTTTAAATATTTTTCCGTTGATGGGAAAAAATGAATACTATCTTTATGTAACCTCTTTCTTTAAATGTGGAATGTAATGCAAGTTTTATGATCTAATTATCTAAAAATCTAAACCTGAAAAGATCCTCAATGTGTAATCTTTAATTAACTCAAGATTAAGTAAGGTTTAAGGCTGGGGAATTATAGGTTTTTAAAAATTTATCACCATTTAAACATTGTTATTTCCTATCCAGTTAATCATAATTCTCAGTTACAACCCAAGGATTTCATGTGAGGTAAATTAAGCACAAAAATTAAATCAAACTTTTGCCTCATTAAAATTGGAGTCGAAGGTGTGTTCTGCTCATCACTGATGATAGATACTTGAAGGAACCAACCTTGGACCTCTATAGATCATCCACACTTGCTCTAAATACTTACAGATGTGCCATTTAGAGTTATTTTTGTGCTAATGTGGATAATTGATGAGCTCTATGATGAATCGATGATCATAGAAGCACTGTACCTTCAATCCGAGAAGAGAATAAGGATAGAGGTGCTCTATTTTTAACTTTATCACTTTAGAATATGGGAGAGAGGAGTGTGGAACTCCAAAAATTAGGTGATTGAATAATACCTCGAATTTGGACCTCTCTGGACTTATATAGGTAGGTTAATCATCACTGAAATTGTGATTTTGTCCTAAAAAATGTTTATCCTACTAAATAATCCCATAGATGTCACAAAAAACACATAAAACTTATCGTAAATTTCATGATAATTTTTTCATTTACTTGAAACATAAATAATATGTTATGTGATAAAATATGAGCCATTAAACCGACTAGGATCTCCCAAAATATTTAACAAACCTTGAATGAAACTTATTAATTCATTAAATATTATTTCTTATATTCACTTAAACTTGTTAATAACAAAAAAAGATAAATACATCACTAATTATTATAAACTGGAATAATAATGAATTTATTTATTTCTTGTAATCATTCACACTCAGATATATCCCATCCTCTAATATGGGGCCTACCATTCCCTAAACTGTAATTCACTAGAATTGAACAAGCATCTGAATATGCTTTGTGTGTGACCCTATAGGCCCTTATCTCAATAGTAGTGAGTACTACTCACAAAATGGGGGAAGAGTTTAGAAACTTATCAAGGTCCCCAAGGAGATAAAACTTATTCATAGCCATGAAAACCTCCTACAAATACACACCATGTAATATAATCTTTTTGTCTCATGATATCTCATAAAGTAGGACACACACTTTGTGTCATCATCATTTCTTGCTTTATTATTTTATGACCTTACTAGATAGACCTACCTTATTCTACCATGACCATTGATTTATTAAAGGTACTACCATCCTGGTCAACTAGGATCAAGATATCTCTTCATGAATAGGAATCAACAGATCATGTCTTGGTCCTTCAATCAATATCATACCACCAATGACACACCAAACAAAAGACACATCACATTAACATAAATGTTATGGTTTCCATATTGCATCAAAATGTGTGATCAAATAGAACCCATTTATAATTATCTCAAGTCAAGATACCAATGCACATGCCCATAAATAGGAATAATTAATGACACCTGAAACATGTTGTGGTCCTGTGGGCGATTCAGTCCTCACGATCTCCTCTTCTCAAGATCACTAAGTGAAAAATTCATGAGAAGAAGTCTCAATGATTAAGAGAATTCAACAGTAGATAGTCAAACATCATCTATTTCCCATCAGTATTATTTATCTAGATAAAAAGACATATGTATTAATACTACTATCATAGTATCTTTAGGTTCTCATTATAGTTGGGAACTACTATAACATTTTGATATGAAAATAATATAAGGAAATTACTATATAAATAGTGGATGAAAAATTATCAATGCTATTATGGTAAGATAATATCACGCATAACTCTTTGTATAGAGGATATAATAATCAAAAACTATTGTTCAAGTTAGTTCTATAAAACCCACTTTCACAAGACTCCCACTTTCACTAGATCCAAATTTCTAACTATCAACTTGTTAGATCTCACATGATAAAATCATGCTTCAACTGAGTTATAAATTTATTCATAGGTCCTTCCACATTTTCTTACATGGATACTCTACTATTTTCAACTCCACCTATTTTATTAAAATCACTCAAAATATGATATCCAAAAGTATACATATTTTTCCTTTATCAAAATCTTGACATTTTTTCTAGTATTCTAGGTATAATTCCAAGAACTAGAAAAAATAATTTCATTTTTTATACTACTTCTTTAGCTGCATTATAAGACACAACATACTTAGTATTTGTAGAATATAACTACCACTAGATTTAACTACCTTAGTCTAACTGCGATATTAGATAGATTGATCCATAGGAAGACTAATATTTCCTGTTGATAACTAGTGTTCATTTCCATCCATGCACCAGGTACATATCCTATCTACTCTCTTAAGTACTATTAGATAGTTCTAACTACAACACATATAGTTTTCCTGGATTTTTCTGATATTATCCTACCATAATTTATGTATTGGAAATATCATATATAGTACATATTATGAAATATGTGATAGATCTATACAATAATCATATACAAATATACTCATCATATTAATATTATCTTATATATCATACATGTATTATTGGAGAGATTTATGATATATAACATTGAAAAAAATTCTCTCTCAAATTCTTCCAACTTTTATTTTTCAATACCTTATTAATATATGTACTTTGAATTGGTCTAAGAAATCCTTAGATCTACCTTATTAGATATTGTTCCCTAGAACTTGGGTTACTACTTTAAGTCAATTTTTAGAGAGTTACTTTCATCCTAATATTAATTTACTATAATACTAACAACTGTTTTCCATATTTTCTCAACATATTTCACTTAGAAAACTATATCTCTCCCACTAACCTCTTACATACACATGGAAATAATTTATTCCAAATGAATATTCTATGATAATTATTATTGCATTAATCCATAAATGGATATTTAAAACTTTCACTCCTTATTGGAATTTTATGGTATTAATAACCCTTTTTGGTTGTTTAGTATAAACTCCTTTCAAGAAAATTGGTCTTGACATCCAATTTTCAATATGATGATCATAGAAATCATTTATGAAAATTATAATTCTAATAGAATTTAGAATAAATAATTGGTATTACTAATCAAGACTTATTGGTCATATTCTTATACCAACCATGTAAAGTTTCTATTGAATACCCAATAATGGATATACATCAACTCAAGAATCTACTAACATACAAACTTGATTCTGATACATGGAATCAATTTTTGAATTCACATTCACTTGTCATTTTACCTTATTTCCATTTACTACATCCTTATAGGAAAATAGTTTATTATTCTCAATGAATAATATTTCACCATGTCTTAGTGATCATAAAATAACCCCTCTTGGTTTTATACTTTCCTATATAGTCTATGTCTATGAAAAATTCATTTTATACCAACTCTTGTGGAACTTGTTTCTATGCCAACTACTTGTATATCTCAAGCCTTTAATTTTATCAAAGTCAATCTTTATCCCACTATCTCAAACATAGATATGAACTCTTTTATATAAACACATTATATCACTTGACTATATATTTTTTATCTCAAGGCCTTCGGGCCACCTTAAGGCCTTAGGGCCACCCCAAGGCCTTCAGGCCACATGAATGCAGGCCCCAGACACACTAGAAAAAAGGAGCATCCCTAGAAGAGGATTCAGAGCAGGTGCACTCACCAGAGCAGAGCCAAATGGATTGTCAGAATGAGAGGGTATGGCTATGCCATTGGTACCAGCCTGTGCTTGCATGGGAAGCCTAACCAGACGGTCATGCAAAGGTGGAGAGCTACTATCAGGATGCAGATGCTGGGGAGGGGCAGTTCCTTGTAGATAGTCTGGTTGAATTCCCTAAGACCCTTGGGTCATGTAATCTCCTAAGCCTATGAGCCATGTAATCTCCGAGCCTACAGGTCTTGTAAGGGTTCCCCCTCATCCCTTGAAAGGGGGGTTATCAAAAATCAATAAAAATGAAGCCTTCGGGCCATTCAGGCAGACTTAATATTAATAAACTATTTTAATCTAAAAAAATGTTTTATGACACAATCAATTTATTTATAACTCATATGATATCCATTTTTTCATTATAATTAGCATATGGTTATGGATTAATGGTTATAATTTTAAATCGTTTCATTAAACGATTATGGAAGAATTTTCGAGGCATCTAAAATACTCATAATTGATCCTCATTTTACTAAAATCAAGAATTTTATGTGTATAAGGAAACGTGAGTTTAAAAATTAATCTTATCATCATTTTAGTGATCAATGAATTCTTATAAGACTCATCATCGATCCTCCTTTGACTAACATTCATACCTTGATGTGTAAAAGGAAATCAAATTTAAGAATAAATCCACTCTACATTTTTTAATGACCAGTGAATTCCAGGTTAAGATATACTTTGATAATCTCACCCAGAGGAACTAATATATTTTACTAAGTGCATTTAATTCTTCATTGAGTATTTCTAAAATTTATTAAAGGAATCTTATGAACTTAACTCCATCATCTACTTAAAATAGTTCACACATAACATGTTGAACTAGTCCTAAAATATTTGTTGATTAACTTTATTTCTAAATGTTTCATTACATGAAATTTTATAAGTGTGTTGATGATACATAAAGGTTTTATCTCTATAGAGTATAAAAACCATACTTGTTATATCCTTGCAACTACTTTTAGTTTTAATTGAAAATGAATTATCTTTCCACAACTAGGTATTACTAAGTCTTACATTTTATATTCATCATTTTTATGAAAATTCAAGTATTAATAAACTATTAATTGAGTATAAAATAAAAAAACATTCATTATAAAAGTAATAATGTCTCATTATGTCATAATAACACTATGATAAATATTTTGGAAGATTTTAATACACAATTATAGTTACACATGAATCATTAACTTGGAAATAAAAAGGTGTTTACTTCTCATTATTGAAGTAGGAATCAACCTTTTTAAGATGTTTGGAGACAAATCCTTGAAAACTAGTAATGTTTCTATACTTTATTGATTCTTATATTTTAATACACATATATGGTAGGAATATTGTATTTACTACCTAACAAGTATAATTTAAATATTACTTAAAATTGATGAATGTACCTGAAGTTAAAGCATTCACTTTCTTCTTCTTCAATCCAATGAAAATTTTCTTCCAGTAAATTTTCTTGACACATGAAAAGAAAATATACTTGTATTCAATTATCTCCCTCTTTATATTTGGTTTCTTAGAAGAATGTTGTGAGGGTGCATTTGTTGGCGTACTTATCATTAGATTTTTCACCTTGTCTTTATTCTTGTTCACCATATAAACTAAAGATTTATATTTCCTTAAGTTATTATCTTATTGGTGAACCTTACCCAAAAGATATAAAAGGGGTTTACCCATATTATTTTTTTATCAGACATAATGAAACTAGAGTGATAAGGATTAGTGAATGAGATTTATTTAATGATCATGATCTTACTTGAATCCTAATTCTAATAATCAATGTACTCTATCATCTTAAGTACAAGAGGACTCTAAATGATATAATATTTCAATTTACAAATGTCTAGTAAAATTATAATATCATTCATTTATTTCTTTACTTCCAACTTACAAACTTATTGAAGATGAAACAATATGGTATAACCATCTATGTCCTGATGTCTCTTTCGTAAGTGACTAGAAATTAATGATTTATTTATGATGTAAAATTTATACGTGTTATCTATGTATCTCCTGTAATACCCCTTCACACTCTCACTTACTTCATGTGGTGGCTTAACAGGAGGGGGGGGGGGGGTTGGTGAATACAATTTTCATTTATCTCATAATACTATGAGTAAGCACCTATACCACTCTTGTATTTTTTTAGTTAGGACCTATTCTCTATACATTATTGATCACCATGTTTCTGTGGTATCAAATTCCATTTTCAACAAAAAAACATAATAAGAATAATAATTTTATATTGATTACCAATTATTATACATTATGAATTTATTAATCTTAAATGTCTCCCACTACTTTATTAAATTCTAATAGACATCAACTGATAAATTTAGAATACTCAGTCCAAGATATTGCTACTCCACTACTTGGAGAGTTTCAATGCATGTTTTTAGATATCCAACCATATTAACTTGTGACTACTTGATCTATTGAGTGGAGTATCATATCCTGTAAAGCATAACCTTTTATTACTCGATTATTTTCCTCTAAAGTTGCAATAAGATAATGATGGCTACTTATTTTCTACCAAATTTAGTTAATATGAACCACTACTCTCATAATAAATCATCAATAGTAGAAGGAACCCACAACTTGGGATGATGAGAACCTTACACACATAGTTTTTCCATATTTAAATGATGGAATGTGTTAATGAATTAATATTTAACTTTGAGGGTTTTTAATTATTCTTGGTGAATGAATTAATTTTCTATTAGACATGCTTGTTTTATGTGATGGAACTCACAACTTAACCATGAATAATAGAAAACATTTAATGTGTATTAATTCATCTTACACTAGTACAAAATTCATTTTCACTAACACATTTTTCACATCGGTTATTTATAACCAACGTTATAAATTACTTTTCACGTTGGTTATAAAATAACTGTCACACCATGACCATGATTTATTAATTATTTAATTATATCTAGATTTATTTTTGTGCTTTGGGTTGAAATAGTTTTAAAATTTTAAATTTTGGGGTCTCCAGCATAGGCACATGACCAGCACATAGTTAGTAGAAACCGTGCGCAGTCCATGTGAGAGTGTCTGTAATTTTGAAATATCTGAATCACATGATTTTTACATAGTTTAGAAAATTGTATAGCTGCCCACATGAGGGTGCCCATGTTCTCCCAGGAAGTGCGCATGATTGGTTTGAACCCTAACCCTATTTTTGGGGTTTTCTTTTGTTTTCACATGATATCTAGGGTATTTTGGCCCTATTGAGGTCAGTTATAGCCTCGATCATTGAAGGTAGTGGGTTCTCCATGAGTTTTGGGTAGGTTATACTCTGTTTTAATTATTTGGTCCAATTTTAATTAGGTATTCTATAATTTTTGAGTTTATTTTATTTTTTCTAGTGAGTTTTGGATAACCATTCATGAAGGTGACTTACACCCATATTCATGGGTAAGGAATATATATATTTCATCATTGTACATATTACCTCATGGTGAGGGAAATATGTAAAATGAAACTAGGGGTATTTATATCTATATGTATATGTGAATATGGGTGTAAGAAAAAAAGGAGGGTTTATTTGGTTTTATAACCCTTTTAGAGTGGATTCGTATTTCCATTGTCAAAAGAAGCATATTTCGAGGTAGATCACCCTATTTCCAATCCTTTAAATTGAAAATTTTAATTTATTATGTGTTTTATCACTACAAAAAAACTCAAATTTAGGGACATTTTTTAGCGATGATTTTTAAAAATATTGCTAATTTATAAATGTTTCCTGAAAATGTCACTAATTTAGTAATGTTATGTGAAAAATGTCACTAATTTAGGGACGTTTCCTGCAAACATCACTAACTTAGCAATGATTCCTACAAATATCATAAATTTAGCAATGTTTCAGGAAAAACATCCCTAATTTAGCCATGTTTTTAAGGAAAAATTTCAATATATATATACATATTAATATATATAAACACAAACACATATATATAAATATATATAAACAAATATTTATATTTATATTTATATATAAACACACACACACATATATTAATATATATAAACACAGACACATATATATAAACATATATAAAAAAATATTTATATATATATTTATATATAAACACACAAACAGACACACATATATAAATAGCCTGAATAGCCCGAAGGCCTTCTTTTTTATTGATTTTTGATAAACCCTCTTTCAAGGGATGAGAGGGAACCCTTAAAAGGCCTGTAGGCATAGAGAATATATGACCCATATGTCTTAGGAAATATACTGGATATAACTACATGGAAATACTCCTCTCCATATTCTTCATCATGATGTCAGCTCTCCACCTTCGCATGGCTAGTTCAGCTAGGCTTCCCGTGCAAGCACAGGCTGGTCCCAATGACAAATTCCATACCCTCTCTTACTGAAAAATCCACTTAAGCTTCTACTTTGGTGAATGTGCCTGCTCTGAATCCTCATCTGGAGTCTGCTCCTTGTAGAGTTTGCCTGGTCATTAAGCATAATTTTAGGTGGCCTGAAGGCCTTGAGGTTTCATGAAGGCCTTGATGTGGCCTGAAGGCCTTGAGGTGGCCTGAAGGCCTTGAGGTGGCCCGAAGGCCTTGAGGTGGCCCGAAGGCCTTGAGGTGGTCCAAAGGCCTTAAGGTGGCCTGAAGGACTTAAGGTGGCCCGAAAGCCTTACTGGCCAGAAGGCCTTGGGTGTCTCTAAGGCCTTAAAGGACCTGAGGCCTAAAGCGGTGGCCCGAAATCCCAAACAGATGAATAGTTCTGGCTACTATAGTACTAAAATAATATAATTTTAAAAACAAAAATTTATTAGCATAGTTGGTCTACTGCTTCATTATGAACTTTGAGGTTCATGCATCGAGATTTAGCCGATGCAGACTTATTTTGTGTATGAGGGCGAGAAAGAATCGTACTGGAGGAGATATATCGGTTGTGGGGGTTATAGTATGAGGTTGGGTACTGTAAGGGATAGGGTTGAGTGTTAGGGTATGAAACATGAATAGGGGTTGGACCAAATATGGGAATGTAGGGGTGGGGAAGACCCATACTGGAGTGGGTGGATCAGTTGTTGTGGGGGTTACAGGATGGATTTGGGTACTATAAGGGGTAGGGATGGGACTGGTAAGGGGGTTGGACTGAGTGTGAGCATGTTGGAGTGGGGAAGACCCATATTGAAGGGGGTGGACCAGCTGTGGGGGTATTGGAGTGGTGGACCGACTGTTGGGGGGGTACGGGATGAGGTTGAGTACTGTAAGGGGTCATGTGTGTGATTTTTTTTTATTTTAAAAAATTATTAATTTAAAAAAAATAAAAAATATGAATTTCAAAAAATAAAATTTAACAAAATTTTTCAAAAACGTCAGTAAATTAGGTTTGATTTACTGAAATTTTTAAAAAACATTTTTAAATCAAGTGTCGGTAATTAGCGACGTGTGTGATTTACCGACATCTCTCAAAAAATGTTATTAAATGAGGTGTCACTAATTACCAACATTTATAAACATCATTAATTTAGTGAAACCTCATTTGACGATGTTTTTTTAGAAATGTCGGTAAACCAATTAGTGACATTTTAAAACATCACTAATGAAAAAAATGTCACTAACTTATGATTTTTTGGTAGTGTATTATCTATTTCATTATATTATAAAGTTAGTAAATTGTAGAAAAATATTTTGTTGAATAAAATTGGTATATTTTATGATTCCCAACACTTTTCTCATGTTTCACTATGGGTTTTTCTTATTAAAACATGTTTCCAAGCTGCTTTTGAAATTCCAGGCATATTGAGTGATTGTTTGGTCTTCCAAATGATTTATACTTGGTGATTTGGAAATGTCCAAATACATTTTGGCCTTTTGGACAATTTTACATAAAATTTTAATTACACATTTTACTTTCCAAAGAGATCTAAAATTATTTTCAAATGGTGAAATATTGTTTTCAAATTTTGAGGCCCGATTGGTACCTTTAAATTATTTATTTAAAAGAGGGAACCTCCATGGATACTCTCCACTCTAGGAATAATTCATATAGATGGTGTTGGGAGGTGAGAATTAGAATTTATGGTGGCTTTTCATGATTGATATGTTGTATTCATGCCTTCCTCCTCACCTCCCACATTTTATATAGCCATGGGATTCTAGGTGTCATAGTGGGAGTCGAGAGACAATTTCTATTTAGTCCCAATTATATGTACTAAATCCCCATGGTAGGGAAAGGCCATATAGGTTGTGCCATTGGTGAGGCTAGTTGAGAGCAGCTAGGTTGGTAATTGACTATGTATTGCATCAATAGGATGACATATGGATTTCTAATAGAGTACATCTTGGGTATCTTCACTTAGTGTATAGGTATATCCCATGATAACTACTCCACATGTATTCTAATTTCACTTGTTTTATAATGTTTTTATAAAATCATTTTAACTGTTATGATTCTTTTTTAAACTCTTACTTTATCACTCTTGATATGATTTTCACTGCTTCCCACTAAAATGTCTCTTTACTACATTTTGGTTCTTATAAAGGGTTTTTTGTAAAGTCTTATTATTGAGAAACTATTTTTAGAAAAATAAAGTAAATGGTTCTTTAAAATTATTAACTTGTTATTTGTTTTAGAAAGGGAATAAAAACATTATTTTGAATATACATATTTTAAACTATCATGAAATGGTTTTATTTTTAAAGTTAATTGACAAGGAATGGTTTTTCTTTTGGAATCCCTATTGAGAATCTTAGTTCTCACACCTATATTATCTTATTCATTTTTGGGTTCTTCCAGTTTTGAACCACACTCAGAGCGAGCATGGTTCTGTGATTGGTGGTGACCCATGAGGTCACTTGGAGGTATGTTCAACCATTTAATTTTATTTCTTTTTCCACTACCAGTTTCTTATTTTATTTTATTCTTGTTATTTATCTTTCTTTTATGGAATAAATCATTCCCAACTAAGTTTTATCTGATTCCCAACACTACTTGTCATCTTAGGAGGATTGGGAATGCCTCTCGGGCCTTGTTGCGGGACATCTTGGGTGACTGGTTCTAGGTTTACCTGAGTTGGTTCATGAAAAAATATTATTAGAGAAATTATCCCTTATTATTTGGGGATGTATAGTATTTTAGATCTAGGATTATCATAATTCAATTGTTCATTTGTGGGTAGGTTCTTGATCACCACCTATTTGAAAGGAAACTTGAATTTCTTGGGTGGTCTAAGGCGATCTTACCTCAAAATCATAGCATGGATATTGGGTGTTTTTAAGGTCCTTGGTTTTTGTTTAAGCATTTCTGGTTCATATTGAGAATTTTATGGTTACCTTGGAGGAATTCAAAGGGTTACATGGTTATTGTGAACAGTTTGGAAAACCATGCACATACCATGCAAATACCTCTGATGACCTCTGATGTGCTCACCCAGTTGGCGCATAGCCTGCCAAACAGTGTGACCAATCCATGTGTAGAAGTTGTTATTTTGAGATTTTAGGATTTTTATCAAGTATTGGGTTTATTTTATTTGTTTTTGGTATTGGTTTGAATTTATTTTGGGTTGAATTGATTTTGGGTTGTTTTTATTTTTATTTTTAAATGGTGTTTAGTTTGGAAAAATGGTGATTGGTTTATCAAAATGGGATTTTCAAAATGAAATCTTTGTATCTTTTTGAAAATGAAATGGGTTGTTTTGGGAGTGAAACTTGTTTTGGAAATGGAATAAAGTTGAAAAATGTTTTGAGGGTTTTATAAAGTTTTGTGAAAATTGGGATGGAAGTTTCTTGGAAATTTGAGATTTTTTTTTTCTGAAATGATAAGTTTTGGTTTTAAAAATTGACTGGGCATGTTTTAATGAGTAGTATGGAAAGATATTTTTCCTTTTGACCCTTGGTATTTCTATGGGTGCTCACATATATGTATATGGATGTATGTATTTGGTAAATGGATGGTTATTGGTACATGTGTATGAGTTCTTGGGCTATCATAAGGATGTATATATTTGTGAGGCTTCATGGAATGCCAATGGTTTTTTTTGATCTATAAGTCTTTTTATGTTTTTTGAAAATGATTTTCAAAGGGGGGGGATTTCAATGTTTTGAAAAGTGACCGAGTAATTGTTTGATGTTTTCTCATGAGTTTTGGGTGTTAGGAACAAGATAATGATGAAGGTGATTTGTATTCAAGTGTTATCTTTTGTTGTCAAGGTATGTTTTGAAGAAAGTAAATACATTCACTTTGTTTTGTGGAAATAATTTTTTTGGGTTTGTTTTGAAAATAATCAGACCCATGTTTTCTAATAATTGGACTCATATATTCAGAAATTTTGTTCTCAAGATGAGAATGAGAAGGAAAGAAAGAAACTTGAGTGAATGGAAATTTATGATACTTTTCGATGTAATTATGACAATGCTTTGCTAATTTATATTTAATATATATCATGAGTTTTATGGAGAACTTGTGATGAAAGCATGATAGAAGAAATAAAGAGTGAAAGAGATGTTGTCAATAGGAAAAGAATAAAATTTATATTTATAGTATCTGGATGGTAGAGATAAAGAAGTGGTACTGATTGTTTTTAAAAAAAATTATATCCAGATTGAAGAGGCGATGGTGATTATTTTTCAAAACAATTGTATCCAGATTGAAGAGGCAATGCCAATTTTTTTTCAAAACAATTGTATCCAGATTAAAGAGGTGGTGCCGATTGAAGAAGCCATTCCGATAAGAAGAGAAAGAGACAATATCTATTTTCATTCAAAATAATTGGATAATGAGTGGAAGTAAAATATATGGTTCCTATTTGTATTCAGGTGGTGCTGATGAAAAGTGGTGCTGATAGAATAGGTGATGCTGATTGAATAGGTGGTGCCAATAGAAGTTAGTGCTAATGAAAAGTGGTGCTGTTGAAAAGTTGTGCCGATAGTAAAGGTGTTTTGATTGAAGAGTAAGAGTTTGTGTTGATTGTTTTTCAAAATGACCATATCTGGATGAAAGTGAAATAATAGAAATGGTACTGATCAAAGATCATCGTTATCAGATTATAATTGATTAGATATGGGTGAAAGAGAAGAGATAATATCGATCATAGAGGAATCATATTCAGATTGTATTGTATCATATCTGGGAAGATCATCATATTCAGATTGTATTGTATCTTATCCGAGCATATCATTATTTTCATACTATATTTGATCGTAACCAGAAATCATTACCAGAATGATCGTAACTGGAAATGATCATATCTAGAATAATCGTATCTAGAATGATCATAACCAGAATGATCATATTTAGAATGATCATAACCAGAATGATAGTAACCAGAATGATCATAACCAGAAATGATCATATTTAGGATGATTGTATCCAAACCATTTATATTCATAAAATATCATGCTTGGGTTGAGATTAAAAGAAAGAATCATGAATGAATGGAAAGATACAATACATTCCAATTGAAGTCATGCTAAAGATGATCCTCAATGATTTCAAAGTCATGAAGGTAGTAATGATACAAGCACTGGTTTTTGAATGAAGTATGGTTTCTCAAGTGGGTCAAGAGAAAATAAAAGGGAAGGAGATTTCTGAATGATTTGTCAAGGGGGAGCTGAAATTTCTTATATAATATTTTCATTCAAATCTATTTTGATAATTGTATTCAACAATCAGCATGAGTAATGAGACTTAGTTGATCGGACCCATGTATTCCTAACAATTGAAATCGATATTATTAATTGAAATGGGATTTTTAGGAAGAAGAGTTGATGATTGGGGAAGTTTCAAGAAGAATCAAGAATCATTGAAGAAGTCAAAATGCATTCTGAGATTT
This sequence comes from Viscum album, assembly GCA_963277665.1. Classification (NCBI taxonomy): domain Eukaryota; kingdom Viridiplantae; phylum Streptophyta; class Magnoliopsida; order Santalales; family Viscaceae; genus Viscum; species Viscum album. Next base: position 830,159,849 of record OY728165.1, read on the forward strand.
CAGGGGAAATGACATTTTTGGTGAATTTAGGTGAGAGAGAAAATATTTTGGGATTCCTGCCTAAACTTGTTTCGGGTCACCTATAAAATGAAAAAGTACTTTGTACTTTCTGATGCTTACACTATTCACTATAGAAGAGAGAGAAGCTATGGGTTTCTAGAGATAAGAAAAGATTAATTCTATTCGACTTGACAATTGTTTTGGGTGGTGATGATTCATTCATATTCTATTCGGATTGACAATTGTATTTGGGAATTTAAGTGGTGCCGATTATAATCTATTGAATTCTATCAGAAAATCAGAATAGGAGTATTGTTTTGTAAGAATTGGACTCGAAGGAATCAGACTCAGAAAATATCAGACTCAGTGTTTCATAAAAAAGTCTAGGTGGTTTTCACCTTTCTACTGGGTAAGTAATTGATGAATTTTATTTCAATTGAATACATTTATTGAATTGAAAATAAGCACAAGTAACATGAGTTGTTACAAAAAAAAATTTATTTTCTTATTGTGCTAAGAGGATACTCATGCACTAGTTGTATTGTTTCATAGTGATACACGAGTGAAAGGGTACATTATACTTGTTGTAATATAATGATTGGTTTCTAGTGGATTGTATGGTATTGGATCATTTCCAAAACCATACCAATGACATAGATATTCTTATTTAATAGTGGAAATCTTTAATAGTAGGTGAAGGTTTTTTCAATTAAAAAGAAACATAAAAGAAAAAGGGTATCACCGATTTACCCCCTCCCCCTCTCAGTGATACAATACTCTGATTAGGAAATTTCATTAGGAATTTTCTTTTTTGGATTTTTTTGGTTTTGGTTATGTTGGGTGTGTTGGAATGATTTTAGTCCAAGAGTAATTAAAATGGAGAATGGATTTTGAAATTGGATTTGGTGCTTGGTATGGTTATGGAAATGTTGGTTTTTAAAATAGGGTCCTTGAATTATATTGTAGTGGTGTTTTGGTTTAGTTTTGGTTGAGATTTGATTTGATTTTTTGGTTTGGTTTTGTGATGTGTTGGTTTATGATCTTGGTGTTTGGTTTGAAATGTAATTTGGATGAGTTTTTATTTGATGTTGATTTAGTTGAAAGTTTTTATGTTATTTATAGTATGATTCCCAGAATGTTCCAAAGGTTTTTGAGGGGTCTCTATAGGTTGTTGGTTGTGCACAAAATCCTAGTGTAGTGGTAGGGTTGAGTTATTTTCATTTGTTACCTATTTCCCAAGGTGGATGAGGAATTTTAGGGATTTTAGGATGGATGTGATCATGGGTTTTCAACAGGTTCAACAAATAGTTAAGGAGTAGGTTGACCGATTTAAGGAGCTAGTTTCAATTTATATAGAAATAGAGTGAAGTGATCTATTGAAATCATCTATCTTCTTGTGTGGTCTTCATCCTGATAAGTCTCCTTCATCATTATTTTCATCTCATTCATCATATTACCTGGTCATTTTCTTTCAATGTGGTCGGTTCAGACACTCTAAGATGTTTTCCATAATTCTATGAAGTCTTGTAGACGGTGTGGCCATGGAGAAGTTTTGTAAGCTATGTTACCAGAAGAGAATGCTTTGGTTAGAGGTTTTTAGTCCCTAACTATGGGGCCATAGATGCTTCAAGTCATCAGAGTTCCATCCATAGGTCCTAGAGTGAATATTTTCATCCATCTAAGGAATTTTTGGGTGCAAGGGTATATTGCTCCAGCTTTTCTTCTCTAATGTTGGAGAGGAAGCCACTTGAGTTCTCCATATGTAAGTTCTTTGATTTTAGACCCCTTAATGTTTTGGAGGTTTTTGTGATCTCATTGTTTTGGGATTTTAGTGATGGTTTGGGATGATTCATTAACTTATTCCTATTTTGGTGATGCTTGTATCTTATGGAAATTAAAAATCATGATTTGGTTTAGAGCACAGAGAGAGTTTTCTTAGTTGGATTCTTCTATAGTTGGGGGTTTCTCCATGATAGTTTGTTTTTAAAATGGTGGGGAAGACCCAATATGGGTCTCATTGATGTATTATCTTAAGTTGGTCAGGTGTGACTTAGAAATTTAAGAGGTCACACCAGTGTTATAGGGTTTTCCTAGATTTTTAGTTTGTTTTGATTTGGTAAACTAGTGTCTGACCAGGACTCTAAAATGGCGGGGAGAATACTCTTGGTGAGATCATAGTGAGCCTAGATCTCTAGTCCTTATTATTTTATTCTTGGGAATTTAGAACTCTAGTTTCCTATGTGACTTTTTGATTTCACTCTACCCAACCTCAACCATAGTAGTTCGGATGACTTGGATAACAGGTCATGTAATGGATTCTCATGGAGATCCTGAACATACCATGATGAGTTTTCTTGGATATTTCTATGTTAGGGGTCAGGGTGTTCCATGTTTTGAGATTGTGTTTAGATATTTTAACCTCTTTCATTGAGTCTTTTTTGTATGATTTGAGTTCTTTATGTATCATTTGTTCTCTCTTCTATTGTGGTTCTATTTCTTTGAGAATGACTTCTTTAGTCTCTCTTTGGTTCTGAGTATTGTGAGAAGGGTGAGTATTCGATCTTCGATATTTGGGTGGTGGAAGTTTCATTTCAAGTGATGGGTTCCCTTTGCTTTATGTCTTGTTCAATTGAGCCTTTTGGGACTTTATGGGGGAAGAAAGTGTTAATGGTGGGGATAATTTTCTCACCTCAACCATGATTTATTAATGATTTACTTATAAATGGATTTTTTTTTGAGTTTCGGGTCGAATGAATTTTAATTTTTAAAATTTTGGGGTCTCCAGCATAGGTACATGGTTAGTAGAATCCGTGCATAGACTGTGTGATAGAATATATAATTTTGACAGAGATGAATCATACAGTCGGTGAAAATTTTGTAAAACTGTGAGGTTTCCCATTAAGGGTGTCAAGGGCCTCTAGTAGGGGAGCATGATTGGCGCACAGTTTGGGAAACCATATAGCCAAACCATGTGCAGTTTCCCGGATTTTGAAAAAAAGTTTTATTCTTATTATAATTATTACATTTTATTTAAATACCTAAAAGGGGTAACCCCTTTCCCTTTCTCCCATCATCATGTGACCCCTACTTTTCCCCTCCTCTGTCATGCGATACACTATCCCAAATGGGGTCTTTGGCTACACGCCTCATCTCCTTCTCTTCTCTTAGTTTTCGGCCAATCTCTATGCTATTTTTGGTGCAATATCTCCAGGTAGGGTTTTCTTCCTCCCCCTCCCCCATTTTATTGGTTTCCTTTTTTCTCTGGTGGTGTGTGAGATTGGTCTGAACCCTAACCCTCTTTTGGAGTTTTTTCTTTTGTTTTATCTTGATATACAGGGTATTTAGGCCCCGTTGAGGTTGGTTGTAGCCTTGATTGTCAAAGGCAGTGGGTTCACCATGATTTTTAGGTTTGGTTTACTTTGTTTTAATTCTTTGGTCCAATTTTAATTAGGGATTCTATAATTTTTGAGTTTCTTATATTTTTTCTAGTTTATTTTGGACCTACATTCGTGAAGGTGACTTAAACCCATATCTATGGGTAAGGAATATATATATATATATATATATATATATCCACTTTATACATATTCTCTCATAAAGAGGGGAATATGTACAATGCAGTTAGGTGTATTTATATATATGTGTATATATGGATATACATGTAAGAAAAAAGGATGGTTTCTTTGCTTCTGTGGAACTTTTAGAGTGGATTCAGATTGCCATCATCAAAAGAAACATGTTTTGAGGTAGGTTACCCTATGTTCGAGCCTTAAAAATTGAAAATTATAATTAATTGTGTGTATTATTGGGTGTTTTGATTATATTATAAATCTAGAAAATTGTAGGAAAATATTGTGTTGGATGCAATTGGTTTATTCCATGATTCCCAAAACTTTTCTCATGTTTCACTATGGTTTTTCTTATTAAAACATGTTTATGGGTTGGTTTTGAAATGCCATACATCTCAAGTGATTGTTTGGTTTTCCAAATGATTTATACCAGGTGATTTGGAAATTCCCAAACACATTTTGGCCTTTTTTCTAGTTTTACATAAAAGTTTAATTACATGTTTTAATTTCCAAATAGCTCCATTTTTTTTCAAATGGTAAAATATTGTTTTTAAATTATGTGACCTGGTTGGTACCTTTGAATGATTTTTTTTAAAATAGGGCACCTCCATGGATACTCTCCATTCTAGGGAGAATTCATATAGATGGTGTCAAGAGGTGGGACTTAGCATGTATGGTGAATTTTTATGATTGAGATGATGTATTCATGCTTGCTTCCTCACATCCCACATTTTCTATTACCATGGGATCCTAGGCATAATAGTGGGAGTCAATAGACAATTTCTATTTAGTCTAAATTAGATGGACTAGATCTCCATGGTAGAAAAAGACCATATTGGTTGTTCCACTTGTGAGGCTAGTTGAGAGAATCTAGATTGGTTATTGACAATGGAGCACATCAATAGCCGATAGATGGATTTCGAACCTAGTATGTATATGGTCTCTTCACTTTGTGTCTAGGTATATCCCATGAAAACTATTCCACATGTATTATAATTTCCCTCATTTTATAATGTTTTTATAAAATTATTTTAACTGTTATGCTTCTTCTAGAAAATCTTACTTTAGCACTTGTGATATGTTTTTCACCACTTCTCACTAAAATGTCTCTTCACTGCATTTTTCTTCTTATAAATGGGATTTTAAAAAGTCTTATTATTGAGAATCTATTTTTATAAAATTAAAGGAAATGGTTCGTTAAAATTATTAACTTGTTATTTTTTTAGAAAGGGAATAAAAACCTTATTTTGAATATATGTATTTTAAACTAGCATGAAATGTTTTCTTTAAAGGTAAGGCACATGTCATGGTTTTTCTTTTTGAATCCCTATTGAGCATCTCGATGCTCACCCCTATATTATCTTCTTCATTTTTAGGTTCTTCTATTTTTGGATCAGAGCGAGCATGGTTCTATGATTTGTGATGACCCATGAGGTCACTTAGAGGTATGTTTAACTGTTTAGTTTTATTTATTTTTCCACTACAAGTTTGTTATTTTATTTTTGTTCTTGTTATTTATTTGTATTTTATAAGATAAATTGTTCCCAATTGAGTTTTATTTGATGCCCGACACTAGTTTCCAACTCAAGATGATCGAGAATGCCTCTCGGGCTTTATTGTAGGCTGGATCAGGTGACTAGTTTAGGGTTGACCTGAGTTGGTTCATGACAATAACCAACGTAAAAAATAAAACATGTATCTTTTTCATGACATTTATTAAAATAATTGATGTGAAAAACCACTTTTTCACATCGGTTATTAAATAAATGACATGAAAAACCTTTAAAATTTTAATCAAACATTAGGATGAGTCATTTATATTTCATTCTTTCACACACCAACCTTCAATTTTCTATCACATGGTAAACCCTAACCCTTAATTCTTTGATATGATTGCCTTAAATCTATTTTAGTTAGGATCCACCACCATCAACCATTATAGGCCACCTATTTTTGTATCTTAGTGCCTTCTTCCCATTGGTGACATCTTCTCAATAATTCCCATTCTGATATCAATTTATGGTTTTTATTTATTGTTTCAATTTTCCACGTATTCAAGGTATTTTCATTTTTATTTGAAGTTACAATTTTCCATTGTCATCACCTTCTCTTCACTATTTGTATTTTTAGTTCTGATCATTCATGAATCTAAGGTTTTTTTAATTGATGAATGGTTGTTTTTGGATTAAGGTTTTATTTAATGATTATTTTATGAATTAGTGTTATAAATTATGTTAGTTTACTGATTAATATGCGTCTAAGGTATGTTTTGTCTATATTTTGAATGGGTGTTTTGAAGGTATAATGGATTATGGAGTATGAATAGGGAGTATTGATAATTTATATTTATATGATCATGTTGATTTCATGATACTTTGTGATTTTTATGAAATAATGAAAATTAAATATACTTGAAGTTATAATTTTGTTTATCTGATATGATGTCTTTATTTTATTTATGAAATATTTTATGGTATTTTTTATTATTATTTATAAAATAAAATTTTAAATAAAATTTCAAAATATAATAACTTTTTTTAATTCATGATATTTGTTATATATAATAACAAGTTGATGTTGGATTACTAAAATTAGAACAAGTGATGAATATGAGTAATGTGTTGATGATTTTTTTATAATTTTCTAAATGAAATGTTCTAAATAATGATTTATTTTTCCATCTATGCTTGAAATGTTTAAATATAAATATGTTTAAAAGAAAAGAAATCAAAGATCATTTTATTTTTCATAGTTTTAATCTGAGTTACATCCCTTGGATTTGTTATGGTGAAACTGGTAAGAATTAAAGATCTATTGATGATAATGATTTTCAAGATGATAATTATAATAAAATTGAATAAATGATCCATGACATTGAAGTAGATGAAATTGGAAAAGAACCAAAAATTGAGCGTCTATATGATGATGTTGAAAAACCATTTCATTAAATTTGTATGGAATTTATAGTTTTATCAAGGGTGATAAGATTGATTAACTTGAAGATGAAAAATAGATGGAGTGAAAAGATTTTTACAGAGTTTCTACAACTGTTTAAAGACATTCTTTCTAAAGACAATGATATTCTATATTCACATTATGATGAAAATAAAATATTATTCCTGATGGGTTTGGGGTAAAAAAAGATACTTGCCTACCCAAATAACTGTGTTCTATATAGAATGGAATATAAATGTATACCAAATTATCCTAAATATGAGACATCACGATATAAGTTGAAATAAAAATCACATGATTATTTAGAAATTAAAAAAACTACTTCCATGGAAATTTGGTATCTTCCTATAATTCCTCATTTTAAATGTTTATTTTCAAATTAAAATGATAAAAAATGTTTAATATTTAATATATATGAGTTGATATGTGATGGAAAATTATGTTATCCAAATGATTTTCCACAGTGGAAGACAATTGAATAACAATTTCCTATATTCAAAAATGATGTTAGAAATCAAAGACTTGGACTATGCACAGATGAAATAAATCTATATCAAAGTTTTAGTAGAATACATAGCTCATGAACTATTATATTGGTAATTTACAACTTATCTCCTTAATTTTTCATGAAATGAAAATATATCATGTTGAATTTAATGATTTCTAAACCAAAATAGCCTAGAAATGATATTGATGTTTTCTTATCACCATTAATTGATGATTTGAAAATTTTATGGGAGGAATATTAGACTGTATTATTATTATAAAATAATTTTTTTAACTATATAAAATGATTATGTTAATTATAAATGACTTCCCAAAATATAGAAATTTACCTAGATATAGTGTTATGGGGTATCAAGATTGTCTGGTTTGTGAATAAAAAACTTCATATTATCAACAACATGGAAGAAAAATAGTATAAATGAGGCATAATAGATTTTTGTCTATGAATCACTCTTATCAAAGATTAAAAAAGGTGTTCAATGAATCACACAAATTTTATTTTTATCCAAAACCTTTTTCCACCAATCAATTTTTTGTGAGGGTAAAAAACATTAATGTCACATTCAGAAAGATTTTTTTTTGGAAATGATAAAAATATTTGGAAGAAATGGTTAATATTTTTGAGATTCCATATTGGAGATATCTTGAGTTAAAATATAACATTGAATTAATGCTTGTGGAGAAGAATATTTGTGATAGTTTGATTGGAACATTATCAAATATTAAAGTAAAGACTAAAGATGGGTTGAATACAAGATTGGAATTACTCTCAATGGGAATATGTTTGGATTTATCTCCCACTCCTTATAAAAGATGAACATACCTACCCCCAGATTTCTATAATTATCCAAGAGGGAGAAAATTAGTTTTTCAGTGTCTCTATGGTATCAAAGTTCCATAGGGTTATTCTTAAAGTGTAAAAAATTTTATGACACTAAAATATTTGAATATGACAAGCATGAAATCTCATGATTTAAACATCATGATGTAACAAATCCTACTAGTTGCATTGTGTAGAATATTGTTCAAATATTCCATAATGTAAATCATGAAAGAGTGTTATTTTTTCAATTCAATTTATAAAAAAGTGATTGATTTGAATTCATTGAAAAATTTGAAGAATTATGTGGTTTCTATACTTTTTCAACTGAAAATGTATTTTCCTTAATCTTTATTTTTATATCATGGTGCATTTAATAGTTCATTCAGTGTGAGAAATAATGATTTACGAACCTGTATATCTATGTTGGATATATCTTTATGAAAGGTATATGAAGATATTGAAGGGATATGTTAGGAATACATATTTACTTGAAGCCTCTATTATTGAGAAGTATATTTATGAGGAGTTTGTGGAGTTTATAAAAAGTTATTTATCTGTAGTGGAGCACATTAGTTTGCCTAAATATTTACATGAATGAGTTAGTTATGAGGGAAAATGGATCCTTGGATTGAATATAAAATAATTAATAGGTGAATATATAAAGAAAGTACATTTATACATATTTAATAACATATATGATTATAAACCATATATAACATTTCTTATTAATGTGTTAAAGAAATGTTATCCAAAGAATAAAGATATTTAGATTTTGAATGAGTATAAAAAAACTCTTTTCCATGGTTTAAATAGATCGTTCATGGTATATCAGATGTATTAGAAACATTGAGATGGTTAGCAGGAAACCCAAGTTTAAATTTTATAACATGGTAAAGGAATGAAATTAATGAATGTACATTTTATATGAAATATCAGGAAAATAAAAGTGAAGTTTATAATAGTAATGTATTGGTGTTCACAGAAGCAATGCATTTTTTGAGTGCCAAACAAAAAAACTCCATCTTCACATCAAGTGAATATTATAGAGTCATTGAAGAAATATGGAAGGTTTATTACATTAAATTTTGAGTTCTCGTGTTTAACTGTAAATGGGTTATTGGTAATAAAAGTGTTAGACATAATGAATTCAGAATGACACTAGTTAATCTAAATAGATTGGAATACAAATATGATCTTTTTATCATGAAAACACATAAAAAACAAAATTTCTATATTATTGTTCCATTAAATATGTAGTATTTTATCATTTTTAAGGAAAAAACAATATGATGGGAATGAAAAACTTAACAACAATGCTGATTTATGTGAGATCCCTATATTAATGGAAATATTAATATATAATTTTGATAACCATGTCATAGACATGGTTTTATACCTATAGAATGGTCATGAGGAAGGAATATGGGAAAACGATCCTTTAGTAATTTCTTAATATTATAGGCAAAACATATTTATTTCTTACTTACTTATTCAAATTTCATAAAATTACATACATATATATATATATATTTACTTAATATACATATTATAACTAATATGCTAAATTATTTTTTAGATTAATTTAGTTTTTTTGTATTATTTTCCAATTATTTAACTTTATATGTAACTGTTGGATTTGTATTAATTTTTACTTAATCTTTGTTTTCATTTTTCTTTATCATTTTTTGTTTTATAAATATTTTCCATATTATTTTAACATTTTTAACTAATAACAGATAAGATAAATAATATTGTTAGTATTCTTTTTAAAATTTTTATAAACTAATCTAAAAAATATAATAAAGAGTGCTTTTTAGAATTGTTTTGTTTTGTTTATATCATTTTAAAATTTTAATTCAAATTTTTATGTAATAGTTGGATATTTTTCCTTTTTTTATGTCATTTCATCTATCATTAATGTTGTTAGCATTTTAGTTAACTAATTTAACAAATATTACTATTTTTTTAATTTAGTTTTCTTTTTATTAGATCATTTTTATTTTTTTATTTATTTTTATTTGTAATAGTTGGATTTGAATATTTTTGTAATAATTGTTTGTTAATTTGATTTATATGATAATGTTAGAACAAACATAAAATTCACCTTGATCTTCTAGGTAGGATCATTTATATAATTCTTTTGAGGATCCTTCTCATCCTTCTGCATATGAGCCATCTACTTCGATAGGGGTAGAGAAGACGTCTAGGGTTGGTAAATATGGAAGCAAAAATTTACCAAAATTATGAATTTCCTATAGTTGGGACCAGAGGATACCGATTTATTTTAATTATAATGATATTTCTAGAGGTATAAATTCAAAACAATTTAAGACTTTTATTGTAGTTCAATCTTGATCCAAAATTATTATTTTGATTTTTGATTGGAGAAGAGTCAACAAAGTGACAATATCTCAATTATGGGAGACAATTTTGGTAAGATCATTTTTTATTATTTTACTTATCATAATTTTTTTACTAATATAAGTTTTTCCTTTTTAATCATATGATATATGATATACCTAACACTAGAGGAGTTAGAAAAAATGTTTAGATTTGGATGCTAGGAGATGAAGGGATTTTAAATCAACCCTCACATCATATTTCATTTTTGGGGGGAGAAAAAATGAAAATACTTGTGATATATATCCTTTTTTGGATAAAAATACATGGGAGTGGTTTATTGAGAGTTGGCAACACAAATCGTTTTTTGGTAAGTGAAATGTTATCTTATAGAATTTTTTCTTATATTAATGATCATATTAATTATTTTTTATTCTTAATTTAAAACCAATCCAAAAATTTATACCCACATAATTTATCTCATAGAGGGTATATGTTATTGGAAGAATAAATTATGGATAAAAAATTTCAAAAAATGAGAGTTGAATCGCCATGTAGAGGTTAACCCTTCTTTCCATCCAGTTAGACATGAAAAATAGAAGAGGGCCCAAATGATAAAAAAGGACAATATCATATGGAAGAGTCAAGGGATGTAGATGAGAGGATTGTAAGAAGTTATTTAATTTATTTAATTTATTTAAGTTAATTCAAATATTTATATATTGTTATTCACTAAGGAATTTTTAAAATATTCTATATAGGAATCCCTTGAAGAGAATAACACATAAGGGACCTTCATACTGAGAGTAAGAAGGATATTTTAGCTATTTCATTAGGAAATCCTGAACACCTAGGTCGTGTTTGAGGATACAAAGTAGGTGTATCAATAAAAAAGTGTTTGGCTATTTTGAAGCTTCTTCAACTGAGGATGTATATAAAAGTTAAATAGAATCTTTAGAAGCTAAAGTTCATGAGATGGGTGATACAATGGAGGATATGATCAAATATTTTCTATAGTTGATGTTTGAAAACATTCAAAAAGAGTTTCAGGTAATAGATCTCACTTTTCTACCTTTGCCTATAGATCCCACTCCTCCATCTCCACCTACTAATCCCACGCTTCCACCTCCTTCTTCTTATCTAACTCCTACTCCTCCTCCTCTACAACTTCCCATTTATTATGAGTTATATATCAAGTATCCCCAATAACATACTAATGCATATAGGATTATATATTATATTGGGGATATCATTCATTGTCAACAGATAGACATGAAGAATATTAGGGTCACTATACAGGATATTATAGATAGATCGGTAAGAATACCATTTTCTATAGATGAGGTCACTACATTTGGACAAAAAATCAAACATTTTTTATTTTTTCCATCTATACTTGTTCGAAAAATTACCATTCAGGTATGTATAGATTATATAATTTATTTTTTATTGGTGTTGAATTTTTTTAACATTTTAAAATTTATATATTTATCTATTTTTTTACAGGAATACTTTAAAGGTAAAGACATAATGTATAGAAAACAATAAGTACAAGTTTCTATGACTTTAGATACTACTTATTTAGGACTTGATAGATTATTAAGATATTCATATTTTTATTGAAATTTTATGATATTCTAATGGATTCCAACATTTGTGGGTGTGCACTATCTGTGATTATTTTAAAGAGAGATATCATGGAGCTTGTAGCTGGATATTTTTTGGTTATAAACTTATTGTAATTTTTTTCCATATAAGTATATTATTATATATCTTTCAATTATTTTTATTAATTGAAACTTAATTATTATGTTTTTTATATTAGGAATCTTAATATACTTTTCATTTAGTATTATGCGACCTCAATATATGTATTTTTGGACCCATAATGTATTTCACTAATAGCAATGACAATGAAAGATGATGAAAGAACAATATATATTGCTGAAATATTTTAAAATAATGAAATTAAGTGTTGGATGATTCCTTATCATGTAGAGTATGGAACATAAATTTTTTAAAGTGTTATTTCTCTTAGTTGAATAACCACTAACATTATATTTTTTGTATATTAGTGGCCATTGAATGATGTATGTTTTTTATCCAAGAGATAAGACAACTTACTACTTATGCTCTATACATGGTGAAGTGTGAAAAAATTTTAGTGACCTATTGAACATGTAAGTTTTATTATGTGAATACTTGTATATTATAATGAATTTTAATTTTATTTCATACATACCATTTTCAAAAATAGTATGGGATTAATTTAGAGAGACAACAGGAAAGAGGAGCCTAAATATCAAATATGTAAAAAAATGGTGAATTCCTATTTATAATTACTACATTTTGGATACAAGTACATAGAATTTTATTTTGAATGGAAAAGTTATTTTGAAATAAGATTTTCATCATCAATTAAGATTAAAGGAATGCAGATATTATGATATAATATTTTTGTTTGAAATTATTTCAACTGGGATAATTATAAAATTTTAGAAGGTTAGATTTTATTATAAACTTTACTTTAATATATCTTATAATTATATTGATAATAAATGTGAAATTCTTTGTTTTTAACTTTTAGCTTTTTAACGAACCTCTCACTTATACTGAGCAAGATCTAAATCAATTGCAAAGAACATGGGTAGAATATTTCATAGCTTTGGTTATATTTTAATTTATTTGCAATATATATTGTATAGTTTGAATTTTAAATCATAATGTTAAAATTATTTGACTATGTGATTTTTTTTCTTGTTTTTATTTTGCTATTGAGTGATGCAATTTTATGGATTCTTGTGTTGTTTTTTTGTTTCTGGTGCTACTATTGTAATTTTTAACATATATATTTTAATTAAATTTTAAAAAATAACTTTTCATGTCAGTTTTTATAAAACCTATGTGATAAATCAATCCAAATCTGTGGTTCTAGTCTAGTTTCTACATCATATTTTGAAATACTGACATGATAAATTGTTTATCATATCAGTTAATAATAACTGACATGATAAACGGATTTACAGTGTCACTTTAAATAGCGTCATAGGGTAACCAACATTAAAACCCAAAAAAAAAATTGATGTGAAAACCCATTTTTTGAACTAGTGTTGTCTATGTATGCTTGTTTATTATTCTATGTGATCGTATAAGGATAACACATTCAAAAAATAATAAACCATGTACAAATAAAGAAAGAAAGAAACCAATCTTGAGACTTGAACACTTGTTGATCCATTGAGTGAATAGTGAATCAACTGAGACCCTAGAGGTAACTTCCAGAGTCATCTTTAACTCAAGTTACATCTCCCACCCCATCTAATTTTTTAAGTATCATATGATATTTCACCAAGTTTTGGCATGGTCTGTGTCTTCTTTCATCCTTTTCATTATACATAAATATATCCACACAAAGGTGAGGGTGTATTATGGATGTTAGATATAGATAAATAACTATTATAATGGACACTCATACCCTTATATATATAACGAAGGAAAGAGATGATGCGCAGATCATCATTTATTAAATAATTATTAAATACATCACATGAATTACAATAATTAAATAAATAAATAAAAATCCTAGATATAAATTGGTTTGTATCGATCATGATCAGTCATCATTCAATAAAATTTCATAATAACATTAAATTCGTAGATAATTCAACTCGAGGGAATATATTATGAATTAAAATAACTTTAAAAAATTTTAATCCATAACTACCTTATCGTGCGATCACAAAAATTAATTTATTAAATTCCAATTTTTTTATATATATTTTTGGGATTATTATTTAATTTTTTAGCTTCCTGACTATTTAAAATTTATGAAGGGGTTATGAGTACTATTCATGAATAATGTTCATTGATACTATTCATGGGTACTATTTACAAATTCTGTTCATGGGTACTGTTCACCTGATATATATATATTTGTGTTTTTCTGCCCAATTGAAGTCTCCTAGTTGTGGTACTATTCATATGAATAATATCCATAGAATTATTTACATGAATAGTGTGTTCAATATACTTTTAATTTTTAGCCTAAAAATTGTTTTTTGATCTTCAGATGACCATAACTTGATCGTCCAACCTCCAAACAAAGCTCCATTAGTGGCGTTGGGACCATATCGATTCCCTATACTCATATTAATGAAAATTTAATTATAATCTGACTTAATTCTACACAATATCACTCTGATACCAATAGTTTTCATCGGGTGTGCAGTGGAAATGTGAAATATTAGGTTTTCAAAATTTTAGCATCGTTTTGACATCGTGACATTGTCTACAATGAATTCAAATTCCTGGTTAAAACTTATGTATCTTGTGTGATGTAAATTAAGCACAAAAATTAAGTCAAACTTTTACCACATTTTAATTGGAGTAAAAAATGTGTTCTACTCATCACCAGTGATCATTGCTTGAAGGAACTAAACTCAGATCCCTCTAGATCATCTACACATATTCTAGATGCTCATGGATTCATCATTCATTATTATCTATTAGCTAGCATGGATAATATATGAGATCCATGATGATATAATGTTCACATGATCACTATAACTTCGATCCTGGAAGATAACAATGATATGGGTGATGTGTTCTTCACTTTCTCACTCTAGAATATAGGAGTGAGGAGAGATGAACTCCCAAATTTGGGTGAGTGAATAGAAACATGAATTTGGGCGTCGCCGAACTTATATAGGATGTTTAATAGTTCTTTAATTATTTTTCCATTAATTTAACTATTTCAAGAGAATTAGGTGAGATCCTTGGGTTTAAATGAAATTGAGATAAAAAATTTGCAACCATTCCGGGTTATTTAATTGGGTTAATTATCAATTTTCTAGTTAGATGATTGATATGACTTTTGAAAGCTATCAAGTTATATAATTAAATGTGAATTAATTATTTAATTATAGATTAAATAATTAATTTAGATTTTGTGTAATTTTTTGGGATAATACATTATTTCCATTCAAATAAACCATACAATTTACCATTAATCAGGAGTATATGTCTAAAACATTACATAATATAATAAAATAATTTAAAAAGAAAACCCAATATACCCACCAAATAATGAAGGAATGGTCAATTTTTTCAATAGACCTTTAATGTGAATTTGATATAAATTATTAATAAATTGTATATTGGAAAATTTACCCTAGAGACCAATCATGTGATGATGATTTGGGATAATGATTGCATCATGTATTAATTTATTAATAAAGATACATTCTTCCACTATCACTATTTTGTGTTTTATTTATCTAAACATACTAATTTTGATAATAATCCTATTGATAGTTAAGGCCTGAGTCTTAATCCTAATAGAGAACTACTATAAAAGAATGGATTTTGATGTGAGGTTAGTGTGAATATTTCTTGTATACATTTAGATATATAGAGTACTCACATGGGTTGTAGGTGAGACCTATTGAATTGGGTGTGACTCAACTTTAGAAACATCACATGGATTTTCACATTTATATATTTTCTGTATCTTTAATGGGATGTTATTCATATATCCTTTGAATAAAGGGTTAAATGTACCCTTTCCATGAGAAATTTTATATCTAGGTTTCCATTTTATGTATTTTTAGAATTTGAGATAAATAAATGGTCATTGGGTATGTTACTAGGGCATCAATTGAGATTTTATTGGGAATTGTATACCTACGCAACATGCTTGATATCACAATCCTCATTTGAGTTATAATGTGAAAGTGAATGACCATGCCTAATACATAATATGTATTAATATGTTTAGTTTACTCATTGAGATAAGTGATATATTAATATTGAGTGATACAATTTTGACACAATCCATGTCTCTTACTCATACTTGATGTCATGGATAATATGAATTTGATATTGTATACACATGGGTGATGATATCATTCCAAACTTTTTATTAATCATATTATAATTATTAATTATATTTATATTTTAAATTAATAATGTAAAAGGTTAAAATTATTCACACAAATATGTTTCCAATGGGGGAATTGTTAATCCAGTTATTCTAGATATTTTACAATCTTTCTTTTGATTAAAATAGTTTATCAAAGAAAAATAATATTTTTAAATAATTATATTATTATTATTTAAATCATATAAAATATTTATATTTGTATGATATATATATATATATATATATATATTCGGTGTTTTATAAAGGGTGTGAATTAATTCTATGGTTGATATTTACTTAACCAAGTTAATGTAAAATGGTTGAATGAATTTTATTCAATTTAATAGATTATTTTAGTAGTCTTGACCATTGAAATTTAATATAAAAATTGACATGACCTAAATATTTGACCCAAGGAGACTATATGATCTTGTTTGGTATTCTATGAATGTTTTTGATGAAAAGGGAATGAAAAAAGAAATAAGATATGGAAGGGAAATGATATGTTTGGTGTGGAGGGAAATGAATGGTTGTTGAAAATTTAAAGGAACAAAATATCCTTATCTTTCCTCAAACCACACTCTTTATTGGATATCCCTATCTACTCCCTTAACCACACCATGAACTTTATCTCCAACTAGCTATAATATTCATCAAATGTTGTCTCAATTACCTTCTTATTACTTACAGCCCATCACAGGTGTGATTGTTGATCAGAGTAGGGATGGGGGTCACTGAGTATAGTGGTCAGTATGGTGCAGGTGTGGTATTCAACATTTTAGGGTTGTGTCAGATTGAGGGTTGTAGGGAGGTGATGATGTAAAGAGTGGGAGAAGTGGAATTGTGATAGCATTGGGCGTTAAAGGGTGGTGTTTTATGAGGTGTTGTAGGGAAACAACAATGGTGGGTGTTAGAGGGGTGGTGAGGCACGATGGTATTAAGAGTGGTAGGGAGTGGTGGTTGTCAGAGTTGGAGGGTTAGATAGAGAGGGGGATGGTAGCTAGTCATCAAGAGGGACATATTTGTCCTGTATAGGTTATAAATGAATATTATTATTGATTTTGTGAGATTATATATTCCCTTTTATAATGGTATTGAAGGTTCAAATATTTTTATTTTAGCATACCAAAAAAACATTTATACCAATCCCATTTCCATTTCCATCATTTTCTAGCATACCAAATAGGGCATAAAGAGAGGGGAAATGTGATCATTATACCACATCAACTGGAAAGGAAACACATTCCTTATGATACTCTCCATCATTTAGAAAAATTTCTCCACCACCATTGTCGAGTGTAGAGCCTGATGGTCATGCATGTATGTTGAGGGGTGGGTGGGTGGGGGTGAATCAGTGTATCTAATTTTTAATGAGTTTTAATTTCTTTCTTAATTGTACACTATTATTCTCAAACAAATTTACCAATTAAGATATATGTATCCAATGATGTGTACTCAACCCCTCACCTTATCATGAAATGTAGAATGAATAAGAAAAATAACACACACAGTTTATAAAAGGGTTTTCTTTAATGAGGAAATCCACTCCTTTCTATTTTCAACTCTCATCAAGACATGGATTATAATTCTTATATTATAGATATTAAAATTTCCTAATCAAGTATAAAATAAGGGTTTGGGTGTTATCATCCACATCCCCAGGGTAGACATTATTCACTTCCCCAATCCACCTCCCGATATTTTCTCTATACTACTTCCCATGGTATTAATCTCTCATTGGTTGATGGTGTTGTTTATAACGGTTAAAAAATTCTTCAAGGTTCATTCTTAAACCATCAAATATGTATTTAACCTCCAATATATGATCAATAACAATTCATATAGGTTTTCCTTTTACTTCACTTAGACACACTATAATTTTTGATCATAATGGCTTCTCAATCTATTAAGAGTCTCAATAGAAAATATAGACAACAATAAAATCATATGCTAATTCTATTATCAATTATTTTTCTTTAATATACATGTGAACTCTCAGATGAACTGAATCCTTCTCCTTCGATGCAAAATATATCTTCTTTGGTTTCCAATATCATCAAGTTCTAAAGTACTCCACACTTTCTTCTTGAAAACCTATATATTTATATTCAAAGAATATTATGTGAATATTATTTCCATAAAGAATTATGGAAATCAATGATCTTTGGTAGTGAAAATTTTCCTTATTCAAAATAATTTGAATTGATTCAAGGTATTTATTCAATCATGCTTAAGTTATAGGTTTTTAATTCCCATGAAAATATAGAAATATTATGCCTTCAATTTCTCTACCAGATCCATACTTTTTTTTTGAAATTACTCTATATATACATGACTCCATGAATTGTGACATGTAAATCTCCCATAAAATGTGGTAGAATACTATTTATCCTTATACAACATCACTCCTGATTTGATTCTAAATTCTCAGCATGAATCATAATTATTCATAATCTTAATGTGATGTTTAATTCACTGAAGAATAGAGTATTAGCATTGTTAGAAATATTTCCTCAGAATATAGAATTATAGAAATATAAATTTTAACATAAGGAAAAATAAACCCCTTACATGAATATTATTACATCAATTACTCTAATTCACATCCCCTTACATTTATTCCATAGTGAAATATACCATTACATTGATGATCCTATGATGGATCCCTTTACGTGTTCACCCTTATGTTGATCTCCAACTTTGGATCCCTTTAAGTGATTGGATGACTCCTATGTCATTATATATCCCTACATTGATCCTCATATATGGATCCTTTAATGAATATCCATACACATATCCATTTATATAGATGACCCTCTTGAACTTTAGTACTCTTACATGGTTACCTTTCCCAAATCTAGTAATCTTTCATGTTGGTACCCTTACAAGGTCACTCTTTTGAAGTTACCCTTCTAAAGTGGGTTTACTATACTAAAATAAAAGTTAATCTTCTAAAACCTTACTTAACCATCTACAATAGGTTATACTCTTCCAAAACCTCACTTCCCATTCCATAATAGGGTATAATCTTTGGAAACCTCAGATAACCTTCCAAAATAGGGTTTACTCTTCCAAAATTATACTCAACCATTTTTATATATTTCTTAGAATTCTAGATATATTTGTATAATCATGGAGATTCTTCCATCACCTATAAACCATATCCAAACACCTCAAACACTTCAAAACTATTGTATAAATATTCTTCCCCCAAAACTCTATATTTTACATTAAAGATAAGATCACTAACAATCATCATATTTAAGGTTTATTCCCTGATTATATCCATGAAAGTTCTTCAAGGAAACAACTCACATTCTAACTTTCTTTGCCAAAAAATTCAGGCATTTTAAGACTCTTCCATGGAATCATCTCACATATTCATAGCAACAACCACACAAATTGAAAATAAAATAAAATATTATTAATGGGAACCTAAATATTAACCTTTGTATTTTTTGGTAATACTATCAATACTCTATATGAATATGTGTTCTTTAACTCTTTTCTCCACCCTTATTGAAAATAAATGTAAAGGAAATACAAGGGCATTCATTATTCACTCATCATGCTTCTTTCATGATTTTAAGAAACTTCTTCTCCCATTTTGGTTCAAAATTTTAGCTTGATTCACTTATAAAGAAGGATGGTATGATACATAGCTTGTCCAAGATCCTTTAGTTAGTCAACTCTAATCATACACAGGTTAGCCCGATAATGAAAAAAGAGTGATTTCACCAAGACAACATGGATGGAAATTTTCAGTTATTTATTGTGATACCACTTTAACTTTATTATTCTAGGGGATATAAAATATACTTTTCAATAATTATATATCATTCACTCAACTTAAAAAATGAATCATAAAACTTCACGTGTAAGATAAATTACTCCCCCTTTCTCCTAGATTTCTCATCAACCAACACTCCCCCTTTTTAAATATATTTTTCATAATCAAAATAAGGGTAGAAAGTGTGATTGTAATTCCTAAATCTTCAATTTTTATATAATTATCAAAACTTAAAGATTCAGTGTAGAATTAAATCTTGAAAACTCTTATTCATATCCCCCCTAAAGTGATGCAATCACTTCAATTTCTCATCAAGTCTATTTTTCATAAAAAAATACATGATGGATATATCTTCATTTTGTTGTAAAGTATTTTAAAAAACTCATCCAACTCCACATTATTTTATTAACCCCTTCAATTCCCTAAATGTTAGTGCAAATAAATATAAAAGGGAATAATGAGGGACTTTAATAACCTCTTTAATAAGAGAAAATGGGTTTATACTTTGATCTCAATGCATAAAATATTTTATTTATTGTTCTAAAGTGTAAATATCTCTTCCTTATTATTCCCCCTTGAATTTAGACTTTTTATATTATATAGGTAGTATTAAATTAATTTTTATTTTAGATTTATTATTTGGTTTAATAAGCTTGTTAACCCTTTCTAATAAATAACTTTAAGAAAATAGTGATTTTACCTTTTCATAAATATTTTCCAACAATTATCATTTAGTACATAAGATAGTCACATATTTGTTTTCATTGTGAGAAACTTTATTACACCTTCCATAAACATTTTTGATAACTCTAAGGCCCTCATTCTTAGAAAAACTCTCATGAAATTATAGTTATTATTCATTTGAAGAATCCTTTTTTCACCTAGCACTTTCTTGACCCTTCTTTTTTTATCCATTCTTAAGCGGTCTAGCCAAACTATTAGGAACTCTTTCTTGATATATTAAGATTTTATAGAGTTTTCACATGGTTTATTCAAAAATTTTGAGTTTACTTTATTAGAAAAACTATTCAATTATTATTTTGGGGTTTAAAATAATAAACCAATCCTTTTATACATTTCTTACATTTATTCCCTTCTTGAACTTTGATTCCTTACTTTAGTCTTTATTTTCATGGAATATTTACAATGGTACAAGGTGTGAACCCTCTTTCCATAGTGAAATCATTTACTATTTGTCGATCCAACCTTTATAGAATTATTATTAAACTTATTTTTTTTTGTTTAATTCTTTTCTTCTATTGATTGTATTTCTATGCTTGCTTACATCCCAAGGTAGCCTTACCATCTTTATTCATATTCTTCCTTTTCTATTATGGAACCATTTTTATGTCAACACATGATTTATATAGGGAAGGTTCATAACAAAACTCCTCAATATTATTACCAATATTATATTAGTAATAATATAAGTGGTAAAAGGATTCAAATATGTTTTTAAGTGATAGATTTATCACTTTCCACGAGTTGTTCTTTTGGAAAGAAGGTGTTTTCATTCTTTTAGATATTCTCACACCTACTCCAGGCCTTCTAAAATATTCATAAATTGAAAAATTATACCAAAAATATAATTCCTTATGTACAAACCTCTATCATCACCTATATTATCCAATAAAAATTATTCTCTTAACTTGATATGTAATTAGAATAGAAATTTATATTTGTGCACCTTGTTATTTTTTGGGTTATAACACCACCATTTTGGGATCCTATTGGGGGTTTATATTATTTGATATTACCACTTATACATTTTATGATATGGTGGGATTAATATCATTTTTAGTTACTTAGTTTTTATCTATATTTTATGTATAAATTAGTACAAATAGATGAAACAACAATAGTGAAACAAAAGTTTCGAGATTATTTGTTACCATTTTCTGAGAATATAATGTAGATTCATCTCTAGATTATCTTTTATTTTTTTGCAATTTTATGATTCCTTTTAGGGATAGGGTTAAATTTACAATCTTATGTGAAAACATATTTCTTATCATAAACTTGGGAAATTCCATCTTGTGTTGGTTCCAGATTCCTTAACTTTACCTCAAGCTCAAGACACTTCATATTGAGAGAGTTCTTATCATCCTAAACAGTTATCAAGATTGATTATATTGATTCCTAAATATTTTGATTTAATATTTATGAATTTTTATTGATTCTTATAAACAATTATTAAGATTTTTTATTCTTTTTTAACCTATATTTGAGAATCTTTAACATTTTTGGAGATTTTATATAGTTTTATCAGTACATGGATAACTTATTCAAGGAAAATTACAGTTATAAATTTTTAAAAACCTTTTCTATGAAGTATTTATTCAATCAAGGAAACCTTTTCATTTTAAATAAACACTAATTGCTCATTTTCTTCTATAAGGTATGTGAGAACATTTCACTTTTAGAATTTTCTTCCTAGTGCATCCTTCATTAATCTATTTATTTTTCTAGTTTTTCTTTTTTATTCATAATTCCATGATAAAACACATTTTTATTGAATATTTTATTGATAATAAATGAAATAATTTCCTCACATTGCATTAAATATATCTATTTACAGAATATTTTGGATTAGATCATTCATTTAAAAATTTGATGAAATTTCTAGTTTTTTACCTTGAAAGTGAATTATAGTATTTTTTACCTAAATATTTTTATGTGAATTATTTTAACTTTAATTATTTTAAAAGTGTTCCTAAATCAATAGGATACAACTTTCATTTAGTACATCTGATCTAGATCGTGCATTTGATTGGAGTAAATAGGCCATGAATTCAAAGTTGGACTGGACTCACCAGATTAGACACCACTTCACCATTTGTGCCATAAAATCTTCATTCAGGCTTGTATTGGAATCAATTTTGGATAATATATAAAAAATAATCCTTCTAAAAGGACATCCAGTTCACACATTGTAGAGTTCAAAAAGGTGGTGTATGTTGGATTAAAATGTTTGGCCAAATTTACCCATTCACACTTGTAACCTCTTATAACACTATACTCACCCCTATATAAATATGTATTTTTCTCACTTATAGAGGGTTTTAAATTCATTAGGCAGTTTATGGAATAGGACAAGTAGTTACACTCTAATTATCCAAGCATTTCAAGATGGGTATCTTTTTAAGAAAGGATACCTTCATCGAAACCTTCTTCTTTTTATCCATATTGTAATGTTTGTGTTTTTATAATAAACTTATTAGTTTATCTTATATTTATTCTATTTATTATATATTATTCTTCTATATTCATACTATTTTGGATATAAATCAAGAGTATAAATGATATTGGGTTATACCCTTTCTAATTTTTTTCACATGAAAAACGTTTCTATGATGACTACAACGCCCATGGAAGGGAAGTTTTTCTTAGTAATTATTCACTTATTTATTTGAATAAATGATCAATTGTAATTAAATTAATGTGATATATGAATTATGTTTTTTACTTAAAATAAACTAATAAAGCAATTGAAAAATTAACACAAAACTCACGAGGTTGAGTAATGTGTGAATTGTGAAAGCACGATCTTAATCGGTAAAACAAAACAATGAAAGATCAATTTATATAGTTTAAATATAATAATTAAACTCAATTTATCCTCATATATATAATTTATATGTTTCATAATTTACCACTAACCATAATATATCCTTATAACATCAATCAAATCAAGGTGATACAATTTCACATTTTGATGTTATCCTAGGTTTAAATTTATTTCATCATTGTGGTTAAGTTAATTATCATAGGGTTCAAAAGTTAAAAAATTAGGGGATCATAATCGAATTAAGTTTAATTTAAATTATAATGATAAATAAGTATGTAAATAAGTAGAGTTAGATCTATTACACCTTCTAAAAATATTTTCTAAAAAATCATCTTCTCATTGTGCTTTCTGAATCTCATTTCAAAAACCCAAAAAAAATAAATCTTCTTTCAACATACTTTTTATTGTTTTATAAACTTCAAAAAAACCCCACTATACTTATATGTTGCATATTTATTTTATCTTTATTTTCATAATTCCTTTAAGATTTTTTTAATTACTGCCTCTTTGAGAGACAACATTGGTCAGCCACTCTGTTGCACCTAAGTACCAAAAAACCACACATCATTTGAGAGTTCCCACAATAGAACCTTTAAAATTGGAACCATTGTTGGGGATGCAAGTAATTTATTCAACCAATTAGAGGTATTTTTTAATCTTATTCTATTCTTATCTTCCTCTTACTTATTTCCCCTTTCTCAATTTTTTCTTCTTTACTTCTTCTTTTTTTGACCATCAAATAAAATTTATTTTCTTTTTATTATGGTTAAATTTTATTCATTTCATTTTTATTTGATTTATGACATGAAATAATTCTAAGGATCTCTTATATATTTAACCTGATATTGAATGCACCTTTAGGGTTTGAATCATAAAGTCTCAGTCTACAAGAAGTTTCAACATTCACCCAATTGGGGAATTTCTCTATTATAGGAACATTGAAATTGGAATCACTTCTAAATAAAATATAAAACCATAACCAATGGATATAAATAAATAAAACGAACTTAATAGAACTATTAAATAATTAGATGCACCATACATTAACTATCAACCAAATTGTATTTCATACCCAAACCTTGAATCATATTTTGAATAAAATATGGATTAATTCACCTTCTTCCAAAATTTCATGGATCATCTATTGAGGATCCAAACCAAAAACTTAAATAATTTAATGTGGTTTGATTAACCTTGAAACTAAGAAATATCTATGAAGATCAAATCAAACTAAGAACATTATCATTCTCACTTGTTGGAATTGTAAAAGATTGGATGTATTATTTACAACTTGAAGATGTAACATGTTGAAATGATTTGAAATTAATTTTATTACTGAGGTTTTTTCCAGAATCAAGGATCACTGCCATTAATAAATAGATATTAGGAATCAAGAAATCAGAATGGGAGTCAATGTATGAGTACTAGGAGCAATTCAAGAATTTTGTGCAAGCTTCCCGCATTATCAAATTAGTGAGATAATCCTCATATAATACATCTACGAAGGCCTCACATGTATGGAGAGGAGCATAGTGGATGTCATAGCTGGAGGGGTATTGGTGGAAAAAACACCAACAGCTATATGTGTATTGATTGACAAGATGACAAAAAACTCCCAACAATTTGTTGATCGAGGTGCACCACATGTCAGAGGAGTACATTAATTAAGTCCATTTTCACTTGAAAATCATTTAATTGATACCAATTTGTTTGATTTAAACACTCTTGTGAGACATATTTCATTGGATCAAAAGACTTACCAACCCACACCTATGAGGCCCTGTGGAATATTCCCTAAAATAGATAACCCAACTTACTGTTTCCCCTAACTACAAGAGACAGAGGATTGCGTATCCATATTCACTAGGAGACCATATTAGAAACAACAACAACCAAATCCATATAAGAAGTATGATTACTTTGTATAAACATACAAACAGGTATGGAAAGATCAACCATACATGAGGTATGGCTCTATAAAACATTAAATACACCCTTTTCAACAAAACTTCCATCATCCTATTCCTTACCAAGAAGGTTTTCAATAACCCCAAAGGAGATTTGAATCCCAAGTATTAACAAGTCAACAAAAGGGAATTCTAAACCAAAGGTAGATTATAATGCTGATGACCATTTTAATCAAATTTTTTTAATCAATAGAATGATCTGAAGAGTCAATTTTCATAGTTGAGGGATTTGAAGACAAAAATGATCCAAATTTCCACCAATATCTACAAACTAGTAAGTAGGAACTCTAGAAATATTCCCTCCCAAACTACTCTAAATATCAAGGGGGAATGTCTATTCCATCATATTGATAAGTGGGAAGTAAATGAATGATAAATATGCAACAATCATTTTACTGAGATTCAACTTAACCCCAAAGAATCCCCATTCAAGACCAACAGATGAGCATCCAATGGAGAAAGACAAAGGTAAGCAAAAGATTGATTACGTTACTCATAAAACCTTTCCATTTACAAATATATTTTTAAAAACCAATACGATGGTTTAAGAGGTGATGCAAAAAGGGGTTTTAGATACATTCAAGTGTTGCAAGATCAACATCCTTCTACTTGAAGTGATCATAAAAATTCCAAGGTATGACAAGTTTTTGAAATAATTGTGTGCAAATAGAAGAGGGATAAAAGTAAATGAGTGGATAAACCTTGGGAGGAATGTATATGCACTCATCACACTAACCTTGATGATGCCTACAAAGTGAAAGGACCCTGAAACATTTACCATTCCATGAACTATAAGGGAGTTGAATTTCTATGATGCTTTATGTGATTTGGGTTCCTTCATTAATGTCACCCCTCACTATATTTTCTCTTCCTTGTAGGTTGGCAAGGTGAATCCAATAAGTAAGGTGGTGCAACTGGAAAATAGGACCACAACATACACGGTGGGAGTCATCAAGGATGTCATTTTTTTTTTCAGTAAGCGACATGATCTTTCCTACGAATTTCTATGTGTTAAATATGGAGGACCATCAGGTAATTTTCTATGCTACCATCATTCTTAGTAGACCCTTCTTAAAAAATTCCAAGACAATAAAAAATATCCATGAGGGTAAACTTTCTATGGATTTTGGATATGTGATCATATGATTTAATATTTTAGACTCCAGGAAGTACCCCTAAGAGGACCATTCTTCTTTCTTAATCTCCCATTATGACAAATATTTTTATGATTATACAAATAATGATTTAAATAATTTTTAAATGGGGACCATTCAATTATTAGAGAGATATTAAGAATTGGTTCTAGTTTGACATTGAAAAATACTTCCACAACTATTTCTCATTATCAAACCAAACTCATTTATAATTATTTTGTGGATACTTTTTCTAATTCAAAGCGTGTAATTTTTTATAATGACATGTTTTTTGATTTTGTAGATGTATTTGATGCAGTATTAAATGATGTTGATGATGTATATTCATACCCTGACATTCATTGTTTATATATATATCTCTCATTTTAAGATGAGAGATCTCCTCTTCTCATAGGGTTTAAAACCCTAGCCTTCAACTTCTTATACTTCTTTAGTGGTAACTCCACATGGTGGTATGTTCGTTTGTGATGCTCCAAGGGATGTTGGGTGGTGGCTTCGGGCATTATCATCAGGTATTCTGGGTCTTTAGTGAATTGGACTTGATGTCTCAGCATGGATTCATATGCTGTTTAGTCTCACCAAAATTTAACCTATAGGTAGAAGATATCATTATAGTGTAAGTAGGGGTGAAATCTATAGGGATCGAAGAAGTAACCTTGAGACACTTGTATTTTTTTAGGGATTTTAGATATTAAGTGGCCAACTTTGGGGTTGATTGAAATTTGGATACTAGAATAATAAAGTAACTAAGAGAATGATTTGAATTGAATAAATAAAACAACTTAATATTTTTAAATAATATAATTAAATAAAATGAGATGATCTTTGGTTTTTTCTAGGACCAGAGTGGATGTAATTATTTTCTTTAGAAATTTCATCTCAATGATTCAAGAAGTTTTTACTAAATGAGATAATTTCCCAAAATAATTCACTAATTTAATCCCTAAAAAATTTCAAGGATAATCAAAAATTCACTTAAAGGATCACTTTAATGAGAACTCTGAGGAATTGGATCATACTAGCACTCAAAATATGTCATCGTTAAAACTAATGAAGATGAAGATGAAAATAAGTCGTTGAATTGAACTTTTAAAATAATGAAATAATTTATGAATATAAGCATATTAAAAAACATCCAATCTATCCCAATGAAACTCCCTATAATATACCCAATGTAAGTTTATTCTTACATTGATGCAAAGCTCTCAATGGAAGGTGGAAGTCAACTTAAAGAAGCGGGATTTAAGAAGATAAAAAAACAAAAAATGAACACTCCACCATTGTGTGAAGAATTTATCTCTTCACTGTGTGAATAAATTCACACATTAATGAAACTGTAATAACATGTAAACAAAAATAACAAAAAATAAGAAGAATAATAAGTTTTATTATGAATATAAGTGGAATTATATTAACTTATATGTGAAAGTAAAACATAAGATAACCAAATCGCAACATAACATTAAAATAAAAAAAACACAAATCCTCCTTAACTCCATCACCAACACTACCATAAATAAAAAATTTGAAAGCCTTGGGTTGATACCCCAATAGTAAAAGTCTTCCCAATTGATTATGTTAGGCTTAGGGTGGTGGAAAGTTTGTGAAATGTGGACTTTTCCATCCTTGAAAAAATATGATCCAACTTGCATCCAACAAATAGAGGTGATAGAATGATCCTATATATGACCTAATAATGGTGGGATATAAAAGAAGAAAACGAATCCCCTGATGCACCCTAGAAAACTTTTAAATTCTAGTGCAATTTTATTTTTGGTTTTTGAGATATGTTTTAAATTGTGGGATGTTTTTCTAGGCCATATAATCTGTCCTAGAATATTATCTTCAACTTGTTCCACCTAGAAACCCCTTAAAACATCAAAATTATCTCTATACACTATTTAATAAAATGTTACCTATGATGTTATATAACTCCAACTCAAATTTGATCATCATTGGGCTTGGATCTTGGTCGCTACAATAATTTTATAGGGTTGTTATCTAGTTTAATTTGCATAGAATGTGTTACCATGAAAGTCCAATTTAGTCATCTTCCGATGTGATTTTTCAAGTGATTTATAAGAATGAAATATTCTCAATGGAATGGTAAATATGAAAATAAAATATGAAATTAAAATCAAGAGCATTAGATGATTAACAATGTGTCACAAAACATACCAAGTAATACTGCACTTTAAGAAATAATTACAATCGTGACGTGAACTGATGTTCAAATTATCAAATTCACTAAAAATAATGTTCATGAATAATTAAGAACATGAATATTATAATATAAAAAATTAATATTATCCTCTTTTAGTGGCTAATAACACCCCCAACTTAAGTTTTCTAGTCCCAAGAAAAATATATCTCAAAAATATGAAATTAAAATTCTCCTTTCCAATTTTTTTTAAATACAATGCTAAAAAAATAACTCATACGAAACAATTATAAAACCCATAAAAATAATTTAACACAATATGGGGTCATAAGCATATCCCAAGCCCAATACCATTCCTTAGTTCAAATTCATCACCACATTTTATCCAATTTTAATTAATCATGATGATGTGTTGTGTATCACAATAGAAATGGGGGTTCATTTTTATTCAAGGGGGAAAATATAGAAGTGCTAGGTGGAATCAAATTTTAACCTTAATATGATTATTCATGTTTTTTTTCAATTTTTCTATAGTAATTGAAATTGCACTCAATCAGGTCAACCCCTATAGTGAGATTTTGATGATGACTCCAAGGCTCAAATACCTTATGGAACCAAGTGAGTCTCACATACTCAGTCATCATCTTGAGTTAACTCAATAAAAAAAGTCAAATTACAAAAAATAGAGATAAAATTCCCAACTATGGGCCAGATAACTATGGATTCAAAATCCCCAAGTGCCAAAATCCATACATTAGGTCATTTCATTTCTCTACACACAAATTTATTGTTTTTATGATTTTTTTGAACAATCATGTTAAAATCAAAAAAATCACCAAACCTATTCCATTTATTATAAGACCCCAAGATCTCAAAACTAAGACCCCAAAATCTAAAGGAAGTGTGCTGTGATTTTTTTGGATTAAAATATAAATGGTGAAAAATCACATTAGACCGCCACACTTTCCTAAATCTATGCTCATAAACTGAAACATGGATTAAAATCATAATAAAGGCATGAAAAATTATTTGATATTTAGTTTCAAAGTTTATAATGTGTTTTATCATGTCCAAGGTTAAATAAATTTTTCCTTCCATTAACACACACATTTTTTTTTCATTTTCATTTTTTTGTTATTTTATACACATTTTTTTTAATTTCATCCCCCAACATAAAGTAACAGTGTCCCTATTGTTTAAAGAAATAAAAATTTAGAAGGGGGTAGAGATAGAGGAGAGGAGTTCCAAAATTAAAATTTGAAATTGAGTTATGGAACAATGTCACTTGATGGTATATTCATGAAGGATGTGCCACAAAAATTTTATCCATAAATCCCCATGTCACTCATAGACTCCTCACAGTGGATGGTAGAATGGTGTGGAATTTATGGATGTATGTGATTTCCCTAAAAAAACTTTGACCTCAATAGCATCTACTTCTTATACACAAACAAACACTACTAGAAAAATAGGCTACAACCACAGATCTATAGCCACGGTTTTAAAACCATGGATATAGGTGGCTATGACCACGGTTATGTGGCCTATATCCATGGTTTTAAAACCATGGATATAGGTATTTTTTCATGGGTATAGCCACGGTTTGCAAAACTATGGCTATATTCCACACCTATAGCCATGGTTATGTAGACTATTGCCATGGTTTTCAAAACCGTGGCTATAGGTCTCCTATCCTTGCATGGGAGAAAAATTTTCCCACCAAAAAATGGCTAGAAGAACTATTTCCATGGTTTTTAGGATATTTCCATTGTTTTTAATAATATATATAACATATTATATAGATATATACACAAAATCTTTGGTGGTGTAGTGGTTAGGGCGTTGGAACCTGAAGGGAAGGTGCTGGGATCAAATACAGCTAGGGGCATATTATTTTTAGGCTATTTCCACAGTTTTCTTGGGCTATATCCATGGTTAAAACTGTGGCAATAAGGCCCTATTGCCATGATTAAAACTGTGGCCATAGGTCAACTTCCACGGTTGACAACGAAGACACCTATTGCCATGGTTTTCAAAACCATGGCAATAGGCCACCTATAGCCACAGTTAAAACCATGGAAATAGGTCATCCCCTACTGCCATGGTGATAGCGCCCACAGTTGGAAAAAACTGTGGTTGTAGCCTATGGCCACAGTTTTGGGACCTATTTCCACGGTTTTGAACCGTGGTAATATCCTTTTTTTTCTAGTTGTATAATTTAGAAACCATGGAAACCAAAACATATTCTCTTAAAAAAATAAAATATAAATGTAAAGGATAAAAAAGATACCTATTTATTTTGGAACTCAAAACACTAAGTCAATGTATAGGTAAAAGGTGGGTTGCCTCCCAGAAAACACTTAGTTTAAAGTTATTAGCTCTACTTGGATCCCCTAAACTTACCCAATGCCAACTTTCAAAATTTTAGGGAGCACATTTTTCTCCACTTCTATGAGATTGAGATTGATTCTATGTTTTGAAATTTTTTATATGTAATCATATCTTCTATAATGAGTGGGGAAGTCCAAGGGATATTATAAATGGTTGATCTAGTTGCTTATGTAGTCTTTCATAAAAAATCAAGGATCATTCTTAATTTATTGGTTTCAATAGAATAATGAATGACTAATGCAAGGTATTGGTTATCACTTATGAAGGGAAACTTGAGCAGGGAAGTAAGGAAAATAATTTTTGAGTTTGGGTTGATTGAAATTTCTTAAAGCAAATTGAAAATGTGAATCAAAATAAATTTCTTTTCCCAAAACATTAGAAATAATTGGTTCCATTACAAAATATATTTCAGCCACAAAGTTTTCCACATCAGTGTTAGGAATGGGTATGGAATAAATGTTTGTGATTTCTCCCAATGGTTTAGTGACCGTTGGTCCTGAAAAATCATCAATGTAGCTAAATTCAGGACACTCAATCCCTGATGTCAAATTACCCTCTTGTGAATACAGAAAACCATTTTCCTCTTGATTTAAATACCCATATAAAATTCCTTTATGTTCTTTAGGTATCTTGGATTCAAAGGATGATTCTTTATCATTTTCATGAGAAGTTTTTGTGCAACAATATTCTTTTACCATATAAGAGTAAGGGACAACTTGAGTGGGAATGAGTTCTAAAATTGTTTCAATGCTTTGTAGTTTTACTCTCAAGGATGAAACCTCAAAATAAATTCTCTCCATTTTTTGAAACAATTTCTGAATTAATGGTTTTGGGTTAGTCTATACAAGGGGTTAATGAAAATGGTCTATTTTAGGCAGATAATTATATTTTTAGAATTGCACAAGAGGATATTCAAATTAGCTTTGTTTGGATTTAAACTCATTATAGGTTGGAATTTTTTTGAAGAGAATAGGAGTTAAAACATTGTGGTTTATTCTATTATTGATTTTACCATAAATAAAAACTACTATAGTCATTTTAAATCATAATTAGTGTAGGGTAGTCAATGTAGGGAGAGGTTCCCCATGTTTGGGTTTGTTCAAAATGGACTTGCATGGGAATGAAATTGGGGGTGAGAATAGAGAAGTGGGGTGAGAATAATATGTGAGTGTCTAAGATAAATTAATTAGGTACATGGAAATGGTGCCAAAATTTTGTCTTGAACAAATTTACCCTATAGGTATAAGTGGTCATTATAGTAAAAGTTGGGGTCAAATACATAGGGACCTAAGAAGTAACCTTGAAACACTCAGATTTATTAGCAATTTTGGATATGAAGTGGACAACTTTGGAGTTGATTGAAATTAGGATACTATAATAATAAATTACCTAATATAATCATTTAAATTGAAGAAATAAAAAACCTTAATATTTTGAAATAATACAATTAAATAATATGGGATGATCATAGGTTATTTCTAGGACTAGAATAAATGTAATTATTTTCTTTATAAATTTCATCTCACTAGTTTAAAAAGTTTTAACTAAATGAGATTAGTCTCAAATATCATTCAACAATTAAATCCATACAAAATTCCAAGTCTAAAAACCAATTCACTTAGAGGATCACTTTAATTATCACTTTGAGGAATTGGATCATACTAGCACTCAAAATATATCATCGTTAAAATTAAAGAATATGGAGAAGAAAATAAGTCATTGAATCGAACTCTTAAAATAATGAAATAATTTAAGAATATAATAACATTAAATAAAATTCAATATATATCCATTAAAATACCTATAATCTACCAATACTAGGTTTGTTCTTCCATTGATGCAAATATCTCAATGGAAGGCAGAAGTCAACTTAAAGAAGTGGGATTGAAGAAGATAAAACAAACAAAAAATTAATACTCCACCGCTGTGTGAAGAATTTATCTCTTAGATGTTAGAATAAATTCACACCTTAATGAAACAATATCGAAATGTTAAATAAATAATATAAAATTAGAATAATAATAAGTTTTTTTAAGAATCTATTGGGAATTAGAACAACTTACATGTGAAAGACAAACTTAAGACAACAAAATCACAACATAACATTATAATGAAAAAATACACAAAGACTCCTTACCTACTTCACCACCACCACCTTAAATAGGAATTTTGGAAGACTTGGGTCAATCCCCCAATAGTAAAAGTATTAACACTTGATTTGGTAGGCCTAGGGTGGTGGAAAGTTTGTAGAATCCGGACTTTTCAACCCTTGAAAAAAATACAAGCCAACTTGAATCCACAAAAAAGAGTCACTAAAATGAAATTATATATGGAAAAATTAGGTTGGTCCATAAACGAATAAAATGAATCCAAAGATGTACCCTGAAAAAATGTAAAGTTTCAGCTGAATTAGATGTTTGGTTTTTGATATTTGATTTAAATGGCGGGTTGTTTTTTGGGCCACAGAATCTTGCCCAAAATTTTATCTTCAAATTGGGATGCATGGAACTCCAATAAAAAGCCATAATTATCTCTGTTAAAATGTTCCCCATGATGTTATATAACTCTAGTTCAAATTTGAGGATCCTTAAGCTTAGATATTGGATACTAAAATCATTTTATTGGGCTACTGTCTAATTCACTTTGCCCAGAATGTGTTTTCATAAAAGCCCACTTTGGTCATATTCCAATGTGATTCTTCAAGTGCTGAAGAATAATGAAATATTCCCAATGGAATGGGAAATATTAAAATAAAATATGAAATTCAAATCAAGATCAGTGGAGTATTAACAATATCTCTCAAAACATACCAAGTAATAGTGTAGTTTAATCAAGAATTACAATAATGATATGAAATGATGTTCAAATTATAAAATTAACTAAAAATGGTGTTTATGAATAATTAAGAACATGAATATTATAACATAAAAAATGAATATTAACCTATTTCAGTGGTTAAACATTGATTCTCCAGCAATGTTGGTGGGTTGGTCCTTGGTGGACCTCGTCGGCGCTGCTGTCGTCTTGGGTAGTGGAGGTGTGACAATACCTCAACAGTGTAGTGTGATGGTCCCTCAATGGTGGATCCTTAATGGTGGTTGATGGTTCGATGGTCACCCTATGGTGTGATAATCAATGGTGGTAGGGCGGTCCCTCAGTTTTGTGTCGTCAACCGTGGGTGTCTTGGCGGATGGTCAGCTGATGCAATCGTATTTAGAATGAGGAGGATTTTTTTTGGACTTCAATCCTCTATGAAGATCTAGATGGGGCTTTAGAGTAGCACCACCCAACTTTTCAGGCTTACTAGATTGGAAAGATGAGAGGGTATGGATTTTTCTTTTGGTACCAAGCTTCATAGTTTTTTTGAATGGGGCTATGTTAACTGTGCAGTCCTACAAGGTTAGGTGATTGGTTTAGTATCTAAATATATTCTAGGAGGGTATATTATTGTGGTGATAGGTTTTTGGGGCCTTCAAGGTCATTTTTTAGGCTACATACCTTTGGGCCTATGAGTCATGCATTAGGCCTAAGTGCCTCTAGTCTTATGGGCCATGTAAAGTTCCCCCTCATACCAATTTAAAAAGGGGAAAATAAATAAAAATTTAATGGGCTTCAGGCTTGGTGGTATTGTGAACATATATTAAATCTCAAATCATTTCCATTATTACAGAACTCACCCAAACTAGAACCCAAACCATTTCCACTAAACTTAAAAATATTCATACTTGTTGAATAATGAAAAATTTTCTATAATA
Source organism: Viscum album (assembly GCA_963277665.1). NCBI lineage: Eukaryota > Viridiplantae > Streptophyta > Magnoliopsida > Santalales > Viscaceae > Viscum > Viscum album. The sequence goes on from OY728165.1 coordinate 830,194,749, forward strand.
ATTGATAATAATATTCTTCATGAAAAAGAAACACAACTTTTAAATATTCTAAGGGATATAATTAGGGAATTTGTGTGGACCTTAGTAGAAATATCAGGCATTAGCCCCTCTATTTTCATGCATATAATTCTTTTATAGGATGGGGCCAAACCGGTTAGGCATCCATAAATGATATTTAACCCCACACTATTATAAGTTGTGAAAAAAGAGGTGTAAAATTTTATTAAGGAAGTTATAATTTACCCTATTTCATACTCTCAGTGGGTCAACCCTGTCTAAGTCATACCCATGAAAACTGGGTTCATTGTTATAAATAATGAAAATGATGAGTTAGTTCCTATGAGAGTACAAAATAGTTGGTGATTATGGATAGATTATATGAAACTAAATCAATCCACTCATAAGACCATTTCCCACTTCCATTAATTGACCATATTCTTGAGAGACTTGCAGGTAGGACACATTATTACTTCTTGGGTGGTTTCTATAGAAATTTGCAGGTTCTCATTGTAGTAGAGGACTAGGATAAGATGACATTTACCTTCCCATTTGGTAAATTTTCTTACCGAAGGATGCTATTTGGACTTTGTAATTCCCTAGGTACCTTTAATAGTTTCATGGTAATTATCTTTTTTGATTTAATTTAGATATTTATGGAGGTATTTATGGATGATTTTACTATGTATGGTTACTCATTTGATGAGTGTCTCTTGAGTTTGGATAATGTGTTTCATCGCTATATTCAGAAAAATATGGTTTTGAAATTTGGGAAATATCATTTCATGGTAGAAAAAGAAATTTTACTAGGTCATGTAGTTTCACAACATGAAATTGAGGTTTACATATTTAAGATAGAAATTATTTTATCCCTGACACATCCTACATGTGTGTGTGATGTTTTATCATTCCTTGGAAATGCTAGTTTTTATCAACCCTCATCCTAGATTTTAGTAAGATCGCTCCACCCTTATCTTTATTGTTTTAAAATGATATTTATTTTTTATGATTTATGTAGGGTATCATTTTATGATCTAAAAAATTGTGTAACCACTCCAAAAATCATGAAACCCCCATGGTGGGACCTCCCATTTGAGCTTATGTGTGATGCTTCAAACTTTACAGTTGGAGCAGTCTTTTCTCAGAGGGTGGAAGGGTGATCCCATGTGATTTATTATACATTAAGGACTTTGGATTAATCCTAAAAAAATACACTATGAAGGAAAAGAAGTTTATTTATATTATATTCTCTTTAGACAAATTCTGATATAATTTATTGGTATCTATAGTTGTTTTTTTCTTTATTCATATAGCTTTGAGGTACCTTCTAAAGAATCTAGATGAAAATCCATGACTTATTCATTGGATGATCCTTATTCAACAATTTGAAATCAAGATAAGGGATAATAATGGGTTATAGAACTTTTTGGATGACCACATGAGTAGGATAACTCACATGTTTAATCATGATACCCCAAACTCAGTTCCACTTTAGGACACTTTCCATGATGAGCATCTCTATGTCATGTTAGGTACACATCCATGGTATGAATATTAGTGAATTAATTGGTTTCCTTTGAAATTAATATAAACCTAAATAAAAACCAAGTTTAAAATTTTAATAGTGAATCTAGGTTTTATGTGTGTTATGATCCTTACTTTTGGCTCATTTGTAGTGACCAAGTCATTAGGAGATGCATTCTCGGTCATGATTTTGAGTCTATTTTTCCTTTTTTTCATAAAATTTATTATGGTGGAAACTTTGGACCCAAAAGGATGGATATGAAGGTCTTAGAATCTAGATTATATTGTCCTACCTTATTTCATGATTCCCATGTTTTTTTAAGTCATGCTCTCATTTACAACACACTAGAAACATTTCGAGGAGACACAAGATTCCCCCACAACCCATATTATTTTGTGAGATTTTTTATGTATGGGGAATTGATTTTATGGGTCTATTTCTAATATCATTTGGTTTCTTGTATATATTTTTTGTTATTAATTATGTTAGTAAATTTGTGGAGGCCAAGGTCACCAGGACTGATGATTCTCATGTTGTATTGTATTTTTTCAAGGCTCAAATTTTATAAAGGTTTGGAGTACCGAAGGCTATCATAAATGAACAAGGGACACACTTTTTCAACTGAAATTTGGATTCCCTCATTCAGAATTATGGGTTGGCACAAAAAATATACTTCATACCACCCCAAAAAAATGGCTAGGCTAAGGTTTCGAATTGGGATTTGAAACAAATTTTGGAGAAAACTGTTCAACCAAATAGGAAGGATTGGATAAAGTTCTTGGATGATGCGATATAAGATTATAGAATGAAATTTAAAACTCCAATTAGTGTGTCCCCATTCAATATTGTTTTTTAAAAATCATTTTATCTTCCTGTGGAGATCAAGCATCTAGCATATTGGGTAATAAATAAATGCAACATGTATTAAGCCTATGTTGGAGATCAAAGGAAAATGCAAATTTAAGATCTTAAGAAGATTCGATTTTCATTATATGAGAACTCAATGATCTACATGGAAAGATCAAAATCATATCGTGATATAATGATCCAAAAAATGGATTCATATGTAGGAGAGAAAGTCCTTATCTATAGTTTATGATTGAAGATGATGTCCGATAAGTTGTGTTCCAAATGGTTAGGTCCATTTGTCATATCTAATGTTTTTTCTTATGGTGTATTAGAGTTTAATGAAGAGACTACAAGAAGGATCTTCATAGTAAATGGTTAGTAGTTAAATCATTACATTAAGGGATTCCCCACACATGTAGTTGATTCCATCACATTTTATGATCCCATCATCACTTGAAAATATCAGGCTGTCCCTAACCCTTTCACTTTTATATTATTTTTCCTATTTAAAATTCAAAATTTCATGTGAGTTTATCATCTCATAGGTTCAAATTGAGGAAAATTTATTATTTAAGTGTGGGAGAGGGGATTAAATTTTAGGGTAGCTATTTAGGAATTTCATTTGTGTATTTTGTGTGTGTTTTTTTTAATTTTCAATAAAAAGAAGAAAAAATAATAAAAAAACAATAAAAAAACACATCATGTAACCTGCCCATTTACAAGCAGACCATATGGAAAATGCATGTTTTTCAAAATACATTAGTAACATGATAATAATGAGCAATATTTCATCACCAAGATTTTATTTTTATAAGAATATGAGTAATCGATTATATGATTAGTCGTTTCATTATCAAATTTTTTAGATTTTGACACCACTCTTTGTGATATTTATTCATGGTATATTTTTTCATTTATTTTTACACACAAATTTTTACACCACCATAACTTGTGAAAATTTTCTTACTCAATTGCAGGTATATCCAAGTTAGGTAAAAAAATCATCTTATATCAATGGTTGATCCATATGTTTGGTTCTATTCTGATCAATTTCATTACTATACCAAATTAACCTTTGTATGAGTACTTGATATATGATAGTTGTATTCCCTAAAAAAATAAAATAAATAAATAAATATATTATCTTAATAAAGAGGGGAGTGATTAAATGTACAACACATGAGGATATCTAGGTCAAGAGTTTAAGGTTTTACTTTCAGGAATACTTAAGTGAGTTGGTTTTGAAATTTTATTATAAAGGAATGTATAATAGGTTAGGTGGAACTAATCTAGGTAAGAAGAAATTTTTTTACATAACATGAATATAATGAATAAAGGGTGGATATATGAGCTTGAAATGGTTGACACACACACATGTGGGTAATTAATTGCATGGTAGACACATAAATTGTTTTTCTATGATTAGTTTCATTAATATCACTAGATTTTATTTTGATAAAATTTATGAGATAATAAATTTAAAGTTTATTATGATTAATTCTGTATGATATTCTTACTTTTCCTATATTTCCACTATGGATTGGGAAATATGAACATGCATATCTTGTTACAATTATCTAGAATACATTACATGTGACTTTTCACATGAGTTCCAAAGGGTAAGTATGGGGGAGTTGATAAAACACATTTTTATTGAATATTTTATTGATAATAATGAAATAATTTCCTCATATTATGTTAAATATGTTTATTTATGTAATATTTGGGATTAGATCATTCATTTGAAAATTTGATAAAAATTTCAGTTTTTACCCATAAGTAAACTATAGTATTTTTACCATAAATATTTTTATTTGACTTATTTGAACTTAAAATTTTGTAATACTATTTTAAACTGAATGGAATAAAACTTTCATTTAGTACATCTGAGCTATATTATGAATTTGATTGGAGTAAATAGTCCATGAATTCAAATATGGACTGGACTCTATAGATTGGAAACCACTTCACTATTTGGGCCATAAATTCTTAATATAGGATTGGGATAAAATTTTTAAAGTAGATAAATAAAAAAATTAATAAAAAATCATCCTTCTGAATGACATCTAGTTTATGCATTGTTTAGGTCAATAAGGTGGTGCAAGTTGGATTAAAATATTTCGCCAAATTTCCCCATTCACACTTGTAAACTCTTGTAAACCTAGCCCCCCTACCCTCTATAAATATGTATTTTTCTCATTTTAGGTATTTTTATGTGAGTTATTAATTTTAGGTCATAGGAGAGTGATTACACTCAAAATTTTCAAGCATTTCAATAGGGGTATCCCTTAAAGAAAGGATCCCCTCATCAAAGCCTTCTTCTTCTCCACATTGTAATGTTTGTGTTTTTATAAAAAACTTATTAGTTTCTCTTATATTTATTATGATTTCTTAAATTTTATTCTTCTATAATCATCCTATTTATTCTTGAAATCAAGAATAGAAACGTGTTTGGGTTATACCCTTTCTAAAATTTTGTACATGAAAAACATTTCTATGATGACTACACTGCCCATGGAAGGGTAGTTTTTCTTAGTAATCGATCTAATTATCAACTTATTCAATTATTATTTTTAAATAAATGAGATAATATAATTAAATTAATATGATCTATGAATTATTATTTTTTACTTAAAATAAAATAAGAAAGAAATTAAAAATCAACAAAAAACTCATGAGGTCGAGTAATGTGTGAATTGTGAGAGTGTGATCTTAATCAGTAAAACAAAACAAAACAAGATCAATTTATAGAGTTCAAATATAATACCTAAAATAAATTAATAATCATTTATATAATGGATATTTTCCCCAATTTACTATATAACATAATATATCCTTAGAAATTCAATCCAATCAGGGTGGTATGATTGTACGTTCCAAAGCTAGACTATGTTTTAATTCATTTCATCATTATGGTTAAGTTAATTCTCATAGGGTTTAGAGGTTAAAAAACCATAGGATCATAATTAATTGTAGTTTAATTTAAATTATAATGGTAAATAAGTATGTAAAGAGGTATATTTATATTGATTACACCTTCTAAAAATATTTTCTAAAAAAACATCTTCTCATTGCGTTTTCTCAATCTCATTTCCAAAAAAATATAGTCTTCTTCCAACGTACTTATTATTTCTTTATAAACCTAAAACAAACCTTCCATTCTTCTAAGTTGTGTATTTATTTTATCTTTATTTTCATAATACCTTTAATAATTTATTTTAATTACTACCTCTTTGATATATGACCTTGGTCATCCACTTTACTGCACCTAAGTACCCAAAAACCACACATCATTTGAGATCACCCATGACAACACCTTTCAATCCCTTAGAAAACTAAGTATATATGTTAATAATTCAATATGGATATTATCCACATACCTTTAAAATTGCGAGTATCTATCTTCAAATTTTTTTAAAGGCACATCATATTCTTACTCTCCATAGCGTGAACTAGTCTCTTTAAAATGATCACTTCAAATAGATTTGATAGAAAAGGTTTTACCACTATGATTAGATTCATATTATGGTTGATCCTTATTTTCCTTTGAAAAATTTATATTCTTATTTTCCTCTCTTTTAATTATTTTCCTTAGATTAATTGTTGAGACCTCCATATTATCATCTACTAATGGAACTTCCTCTTTCTCTATCTGAGACAGATCACAAATTTCCTAAAATATTCACTTCATATAAAATTTTAAATCAAATTAGAAAATAAAATATATATAACCAGAGGAAAACCTGGTAAGATATAATACTATTTGTAGATCCCATTGTTTGTGTAGGGACATTGGGGGGGGGGGTGAATTAGTGTACCCAATGTTTACTGAGTTTTGATTTATTTATTATTTTTCCCCTTTTGTACTTGAACCTTTATCCTGGTTAAGAGGGATATATCCAACAATGTTCACTCAAACCTCACCTTGGAATAAAATGCAGAATGGACAATAAAAACATCACACATAGTTTTTATAAGTTACAGATTCAATAAGTAAACCTACTCTTTTTCATGTTCGACTCTCATCAAGACACATATTATCAATATTATATCATAGTGATTATAAGTTCTTAATCAAGAGACACAAAAGGGTTGGGGTGGTATCATCCACATACCCAGGGAATGTATCATCCAATTCCCTAATTTATCTCATTATGGGTTATTTATATTTTATACCATAGTCTTCATCTCCCATTATGTAACATCTTGGATAAAAAAGTACACTCTTTTTCTTGTCAAATAGTGCATTTTTTTTGGTTTAGATGGCATTAGAGTTAGTTTGGGATACTTCTGTAGAACCTAGGTTGATTTCTTCCTATAGGATACTTGAACACCATGAATATTATTGATTATGTGAATATTTTTCTAGTTAGATTCCGCAAATTTGGTTCAGAGTGTGAAAAGGTTTAAGCCATGAAATTTGTCCACATCGTGAAATAGCCGATCAATTTTTTTTAATCTAAGGCGATGCCTTTTTCAGCGTACATGAAAATCATAGGATTCACATTGTGAATTTGTGATTCACATCATGAATAATTCACAACCTATATGTAGAGACTATATTTTTTCCATGTAAGACTTTGGAATATTCCTATAAATATTTCCAGAGCTAGGAACTAAGACGTTGCATAATTCCGAGGCCCGATGATCCTGGAATTAGTTTTATAAAAATATTTTATATATTTTATATCACGCATTTATGATTTTTCTAAAAAATTGGAAAATATCCTAAAAGGAGTATTAGATCAGAAATATCATACCAAAGTTGAATTAGGATTATGGGGTTTACCCTAGGTGTGACCAAAATTTGGTCAGCACAGGATGCTCGGTAGAGGCAGCTGTTGGTGGGTGAATTTAATTAAAATAAATAAATAAATTATTTATTTTAAATTAAATGACCAAATTAATATCCTCTATAAATAACCTCTTATGAGTGATTGTTAAGGGTTTTCTACATAACCCTTTCTATATCTCAGAGGAGGAGGAGAGTGTTTTTTATTGGCGGATCGACATCGATGATGGACGATTGGATCGAGGTGAATCGAAAGGAAATGGACATAGTGGATCACCTTCATTACTAGTGGATTAATTCTTTACCAATGATCGATCCATAATCAAGGAAGGACTCGTCAATTTTGGTTTTTTCAACCTTTTATTAAATTGTTGAAGCAAAAATTATTATCCACTTTTGGTTCTATGATTTTATGTACTTCACATGAGCCCCATAATTTGATTAATTAAATTGATCCAGTATAATTCTTACCTTGTTGTATATGTTATCATCCCATTTATATATTCATTGGACAAGAACAATTGGCCATTTATGGTTTAATTTTTTATTGTGATTTTCCCCTCTTATTTTATCATGTTTTTCACTATTGGACAATGAGGCCAGGATTCGACTTTGTTGGGATGGGTTCGAGCACGGTTGAACACCCATATTCATTGCGATAGCACAAATGTCATGAAGATCAACAATGTATAGAAAAATTGATGAAAAATCAGAGTGATGTTTTGTGAATATATCAGATCGGTACCATGTGTGTGGGTTCACAATAAAGGTATGATGAGGTTGAAGGTTTGTTGGAGGTGGTTTGGGTTGGATTGGGGATCTTTATTTTTCCTGGTTGACATGCCATGACGACGTGCGGTGTGACGGGATTGGTTCCGAGTGGAGGCCATGCGCGTGGTCTCATAGCAGATCCTACTTGGTGTGGATGTAATGTTTACCGTTATTTTTATTTTTATTAATAAAAATGATGATGGTGAATATGGTTGTTAATAATAATAGTAATATTATTTAAAAAAATAAATAAAATGAAGACTGAAAGTACCGGGCATGATGGGTGAGGCCTCTGGAGAGGTTTATTGATTAGTAAATGAGGATTTGTTTTTATTATTATATTATGGGGGAGGGGGAAAATAACCTACTTCCTTCTTACTCCCTTGTGCATGATAAAGAATGAGGGGGGGGGGGAATTAATATTGAATATTATTAATAATTACTATTAATTAATAATAACTTTTTTTATGATAATAAAATAAAATGGAAATACCCATGGGGGGTCACTGGGTGTGATAGAAGGGAGTCCCCCCCATTGAAAAAAAGTTTAAATAATAATAATAATATAAAATATTTATATTATTATTTTCTTTTGGTTAAATAATATTGTTTTAGTTATATCTTTTAACCAAAATGCCGTACTGGAGATCTATCTACGACATCACAATCGTGATACTGAGACAGATGATTATATACCACTGATGGATACATTTTTCTGACTCATGGATCAGGCCCACAAAGCTCCCAATAATAATAATATGACAAATGATCAGGGAAGGTAAACTACAAAGCTAAAAAGAAACATGCAAACACACACATGCAGGAACCCAAGGAGTCTCGAATCCAAGACCTCCCTGACACCACATAAAACCATTTTCTACTAGGCTAGGCCCTAGAGAAAAGTTCCCAATAATAATAACAACAACAATAATAATAATAACAATAATAATAATAATAATAATATTATTATTATTATTATTATTATTGTGGAATCTAGTATCTCTCATAACTTATTCACATGAAATCATATTGGTGAACCGTCTAAGACTTCATGAACCTAATATTGAGGAGGATTTTTTGAGACTAATATTAGGTATTTAATTTGGGTTTGTGACATGGGTCCATGAAGCATTGTTCGTACGCGATGTGGTGAAATGCAACTTTTTTAACCAGGTGCTTGATTTGGGAAAGTAAATAGCCTAAATTAAGAATTTTTCCATGGGGATCACAAAGGTGTGATTATTTTTGTAATCCAAGGCTGTCTATAAAGGTATATTAGTGGAATTATGTTTTTCCCTTTGAACTAATGAAAATCCTTGTGTGTTCGCCAGGCTTTTGGCTGAGACACGTCATGTAGTACCCTTACACACCGTGTAGCACTACATGTCTAGAAAGCTGTTTGATGGAGAGGACATGACCAAACAACCAAGTGGGACCACATAACATGTGGGTTGATCACACTGTGATTCACTATTCATTTCGACCCTTATACCACTGTACTAAGTAGATTTTTTTATCATAAATTCAAAATTTAATAACAAATTGAACTTCATTTTTGATTCAATTATTTTGTGTTTTTAACTATTAAAAAGGTCAATTTCACTTTTTTTGATGATTTCATTGATGGTGGAGGTGATTCGTAGAGCCCATGGTGATGTAGAAGGAAAATGGGCCAAACTGCATTGAAGCCCATGAACACATGTCCACTGTTTTACATATTTCAGGAAATTCATGCATCCAAATGAGATTAAATTTTGTGTAAGGATCCAAATTTAGGTTATATACAACTCTTCTGAAGTAACACAATCCCAATTCGTTCATTAAGGGGCCCATATGAACTGATTTTTTCAGGAAAAGGAATCTTCTCGAAGCCAAAAGTTGTGTAATGTAATTCAGATATATCCTAAGCTATGGGCCCCCATATGTTGCCAGTTTTTTTTGGAGAAATAAAAGAGGTGGTGAAACATGTTTCTAGTTTTATAAGGAATGAGATAAGATTTTCTAGTGGCAAAAAACAATGTTCCAATTGGTTTTATGAAATTTGGGTACCCAAAACCACTTCCCATTTTGGATATAAAAGGGCACCATAGGAACTCCATTTGGGAGTTCTAGAAGGGGGAAAGGTGTTTCAATGGAGTCCCAAAGTAGTCCCAAAGGTGTTTTATTTTTGGAGCCCCAAAGAAGTCCTCTTATCATACCTATAATTTCTGGAGGCTATGAGAAGTTATACTTCAACATCTATGGCTTCCTCTTTTTCAATGGAGTTTCAAACTCCTTGTGATCACCTGAGGGGAACATGATGAAAATTCCAAGCTTTATTTTGGTAATATTTGAATGATAATTTTAATTATAGGTTTTTATGTTGTTTTTTATAATAATATATTATTATTTAATTGAGTTATATATTTTTATTTCATGCTCTACTCATATGATCATGTTTGGTGGTACCCATTCATGTGATGTTTCACACACCGTTCACCACTTCTTATTCCCCCTTTCAATTGTGGTGTTTGTATGATTAATATTAGTCAGTTGAACTCTCATAAACACTATCAAGGCCATGTTCATTTATGTAATGTTATAAAAAAGAAATAATATATAAACCTGGACAGTTCATTGAGTTCTTTGTGTGTTGCCTTGGTGAGTTTGAGTTATGAAGTCAAACACAAATCACCCAATCATCGGCAGTATTCGATGAATCATTGTGTGTTTCCAACTAAATATTAGGAGGCATACTAGTATAAAATCATTAACATTATGGTTATAGGTGTTAAAAATTAGGTATTAAAAGATCAAAACCCTATCTATTGAAGTGATGAAGGATGAGCATCATGAGATTGCCCCAGGTTGATCACGCTTAATTAATATTGTTAATTTCTGCTTTGTTTTATTGATTTCCATTTTATTTTGGATTCTTAAATCACAAAACCCAAAGTTTTCCAAAACCCCATTCCATTTTTCTTAATTAAAATTTTATTTTTAAATTAATTATCTAAGTCTCCATCGAGAGACAACCTAGGGTTCATGCTATACTACATAAATTCTAGTAAAAATTAAACAAATAATTTGATGTGCTCGAAAACACGATCAAATTTTAGCACCATTATTTGGGAGATAAGATAATTTTTTTATTTATTTCCTTTTATTTCTTTATTTTACATATTAATTAGTACTCCTTTCAATATCCCCCATCACTTTTTTTTTTCATTTTTTTTGTTTATTTTTGTCTATTTCTCCCTCTCTCTCTCATTCTTCTCTATATTTCTATAAAATTCTATAGTATAAAATTATATTTTACTATACCCTTTCATTATTATTAAGTTTTTTCATGTTATTCATTTTACATAAAAAAAATTAAAAATAAAAAAATAAAAAATGGACAATCAATCAATCAAAAAATTATATTGGACATCATTGTGGCATTAAAAGATCTAGAAAAGTAACACTCCTTGAATTGGACCTTGAAATTGAAAATTAATTTCACTCAAAAATTAGGTCATCTAGAGTTATAAATTAAAGTAAAAATAAGGAAACCATTGTGGAACCTCAAGTGGTCCTAAACTAATCAAAAATTGAACCAAATCAAACCCAAGAAAACATGGCTATAAATAACCGGACATTAAAAGAATTGACCACCCCATATGTGGAGTACCAACCTTCGTACATCCAATATCCTGAGGAAGCCTATAACTTTTAGCTGAGATTGGGGCTCATCCACTTCCTCCCCAAATTCCATGGTCTTCCAAGTTAGGACCCTCACAAACATCTTAAGGAGTTTTACATAGTGTTCTCTACCAGAAACCCTAAAATGTGTCTAAGGATCTCATTAAGTTTAGGGTCTTCCCTTTCTCCCTTGATGTTGTAGCTAAATACTAGCTATACTACATGATTACCACAATTGGTGGCTAGAATGACCTTAAACAACTCTTTCTAGAGAATTTTTTCTATACCTCATGAACTACATCAATTAGAAAATAAATATATGGCCTTAGGTAATCAAAAGGAGAGACCCTTCATGAATATTGAAGGAGATTCAAATGACTTTTTTCAAGCTTCACTCATAACCAAATTAGTGAATAATTTATAATTCAATAATTCTATGAGGGAATTGTCCCCATATATCGTGGAATGATAGATGCTATAGCTGGTGGTTCCCTAGTTGATAGAACTCTTTCTACGGCTTGTGAGTTAATATAAAAAACCATGACTCAAAATCCACAAAAATTTGGTACATGAGAAATTGAAACCACCTAAGGAGTTCATGAGGAAAGTCATTCATCTCTAGAAAAAAATGTTGATAATAAACTTGATGAGATTCATACCATTTTAAGGAAATTAGATCAAGAATTAGTTAATTCAAACTCTCCTCCCGTTTCATTACATTATGGTATTTGTTTCGGTCACACTCATTTTTCTGACCAGTGACCAAAAAATCAGAATTTATTTAAGTATTGTGCATCAGTATTACCGGGGTTCCCTTTTCAAGAAGAACCAACCTTCAAGTAAGAACTATTTAGGCCAAATCCAAACTCATAGTGGAAAGCACAACCACAATACCTATAAAGAGGAAACTCAAGCTACCCCATGCAGAATTGGTATCAACAAGGACAAGGTATACAAAATTATTATCCTTTAACTTCTCAAAAAAATCCTCCTCCACCCAAATACAAACCAAGCCTTAAGGAAATAGTGAAGAAAATGGAAACCTAGAACATACAGTTCAAATAGACCAAAAAATAGACCATTTAAGACCTATGAACTCAAGTGGAAAAATTGGAAAACACTATTACCGAGATTAATATGTAAGGTTATGGACAACTACCATCCCAGCCTATTTCAAATCCAAAATATAATGGTAATTTTTGTTCAATCACACTTCATATTAGTAAAGAAGTTTCTTCATCTAATGATTTTAACCAATAGGTATGTAACCCTCTTGAAAAATCTCTTTACTAACCCTAAAATGTTTCAATTAAAAATAACAAGACAAAAAGGTTAATCAAATTATCATTTAGGATTACTATGAAAAATCCATTCCTCTTCCTTTCCCTCAAAGACTCTAAATCTAAGAATTTTTTTGATAATGATATTGATAAAGAAATAATGGATATATTTAAAAATGTTCAAGTTAACATTCCTTTATTGGTTGCAGTTAAACAAATTCCTCATTATGCCAAATTTCTTAAAGAAATTTACACCCATAGATGAAGGATGAAGGGGAATGAGAGATTCAACCTGGTAAGGAATTTCTTGGACTTTATTCAATTAGAAATTCCAACCAAATTCAAAGATTCAGTAACTTTCATGATACCGTGAACCATAGGGGAGAAATTATTTTCAGATTCTATACTAGTTTTAGGTTATTTAATTAATGTAATTTATTAATCCATGTACACTTTTCTATGGGTTTGAGAGCTTCAAAATATATACATCATAGTTTAACTTTCTAACTGGAGCACAACACACCCATCAGGAGTGGTCGAGGAAGTCCTTGTAAAAGTGAATAATCTCATCTTACCTATTGACTTATACATTCTTGAGATGGAGGATACCCAAAACCAAGGATATGAACCTCCTATAATTAGAAATTCATTCTTTAAAATAGAAAATATGGTCATTAATGTCCAAAATTATACACTTTCCATGAAGTTCAGAGGAGAAAAGGTAAGTTTTAACATTTCTGATGCCATGAAACACCCATTGAAGAGAAATCCACTCTTCCTATCTATTTGATGGAAGTTCTATATAATGACACACACATAAAACATTATCTCCTAGAAACATACTCTAATTTACTTTCTTATTCTTCACCCTTGGATGATTTGATTTTTGTTTCATGTTTCGAGTATTGTGCAGGTTCAAAAATGTGAAAATTTTGTGCTTTAATTGATGAGTGTGTTCATTCTGAGGCACCCATGACTATCAATGATTCTGGAAATACCATTTCAATAGATTCTATATCCTTAGAAAATAAACCTAAGCATATAGATTGTTTCATGGACCTCACTACCCTTAAATCCCCCCCATCAATCCAAAAACAACTAGTGTTGGAATTAAAACAACTTACATCTATTTTAAAATATGAATATATTGAGGGTATTGACCAATTTACCATCATTATTTCCAATAACCTCTCTCCACAATAGGAATCAAAATTTCTTGACCTTTTGAGAGAGTGTAAAAATATAATTGGATAGAAATTGTATGATATTATTGAGATTATACCATCTATTTTTTCATCATATAGTTTTAGATGATGAGGATAATCTCATAAGGAAAGATCAATGCTAGTTTATTCCCACTCTCCTTAAAGTGGTAAAATTTGAAGTCAATATATTACTTCCTTCTAGGATCATTTATCCTATATCTGTTAGTAAATGGGTTAGCCTAATACAAATTATGCATAAAAAAACTAAAATAATAGTAGTGTCTAATGAAATGAATTAATTGGTTCCAACACATGTTCAAAATAGTTGGTGAGTCTGTATTAACTACCGTTGACTGAATCAAGCCATGTGAAAAGACCACTTTTATCTAAATTTCATTGACCAAATGTTAGAAATATTGGCTATTAAGTCCTATTAATGTTTCCTTAATGGCTATTCAGGTTATTTTCAAATCCATATAGCCCCTGAGGATTAAGAAAATACAACATTTACCTATCCATTCAGCACATTTTCAAACAAAAGGACGCCTTTTTCACTATATAATGCTCCTAGTACTTTTCATCAATGTATGTTGAGTATTTTTTATGAGTACCTTGATAATTTCATGGAAGTTTTTATAGATGATTTCACCATTTATGGAACTTCCTTTGATTATTTTTTGGCACACCTAGGTTTTATCATCTGCCATTTCATTGAAAAAATATCATATTAAATTATGAGAAATTCCATTTCATGGTTGATAAAGGGATGGTTCTTGGGAATTTTATTTCAAAATATAGAATTAAAGTGGATAAATAAAAAATTGAATTAATTTCAACCCTTCCATATCCAAATTGTGTTCGTGAGGTGCAATATTTCTTGGGTCATACTGGTTTTTTACTGCTGATTCATTAAAGACTTCACTAAGATCACACTTACCTTATCAAGATTATTGTAAAAGGACTCTGAATTTGTTTTATATAAAAAATTGAGGATGATTTTAATTCACTAAAAATGAATCTCACATAACCTCCCATATTCTAACCACAAAGGTGGGATCTCCTCTTTGAAATTATGTATGATGCATCTAGCTTTGCAGTTGGGGTAGTTTTATCACAAAGGGATGAGAATGCTCCTCATGTCATTGCGTATGCCTCATGTACCCTTGACCCTACCCTAGAAAACTACAAAACCACTAAAAAATAATTTCTTTCTATTGTCTTTTCCTTGGAAAAATTTTGTTCATATCTTATCAGGTAAAAAATCATCATCTTTTCTGATCATGTTGCCCTTTATTTTTTCCTAAAGAAATGAAAAGTTGAGGCCAACCTCATTCAGTGGATGATCCTCCTCCAAGAGTTTTAACTTGAGATTAGAGATAAGAGAGGAGTGGAAAATGTGGTATCTAACCACATTTGTAAGATTTCCCTATCACGATACCATCATGTTGACTCACCCCTCCCCATTAAGAATTCTTCCCTCATGAGAATCTTTGTAATGTTGTGGACCTTACCCCTTAGTATGAGGACATTGTGATTTTTATAGAAAAATATAGTGTCCCCACTAATTTTAGCACTTCAAAATATAATATACTTATGTATGATTCAAGATAGTATATTTGGGATGACCCTTACTTGTAGATAATTTTTATTGACCAAGTTTTTCATCGGTGTGTCCTTGACCATATCTATTTTGACATTCTGCCACACTTTGTATTGTGGGGGTCACTTTGGCTCTCAACGTATAGATTGAAAGGTCCATGAATTAAGACTTTATTGGAAAACATTGTATAGAGATCCCCATTAGTTTTTTTAAGTTATGTACTCGATGTCAATTCATAGCGAATATCTCAAGGAGGAATAAAATGCCCCAATAGCCCATGTTATTTTTTGAGATCTTCGATGCATGGGAAATTGAATTCATGGGGCCTTTTAAAAATTCATTTGGATTTGTTTACATATTATTTGATGTTGACAATATCTCTAAATGGGTGGAAGAAAAGGCCACTAGGACTTATGACTCTTGAGTGGTTGTTGATTTTGTGAGGTCCCAAATTTTTAGCAAGTTTGATTTTCCAAGATTCATAATTAGTGATCAGGGTTCAAATTTTTGCAATCACAACAGGAAAAATTTCTTTATAAGTATGGGGTTATTCATAAATTATCTACTACATATCACCCCCAAACTAATGGACAAGTAGAAATCTCAAATCGGGAAGTTAAGAGAATCTTGGAAAAAATGGTACAATACAATAGGAAATATTGGAGTTTTCACTTGGATGATTCACTTTGAGCATACCATACAATGTTTAAAATGCTAAACAGAATGTCACCATACATGATTTTGTTTATAAAGTCTTATAACCTACTAGTGGAGGTAGAACACCATGCATATTGAGATATTAAACAATGTAATATGAATCTCTCAGATACAGGTGAGCATAGCAAGTTGCAGATTCAGAAGTTGAAAGAAATCCCACGTGATGCATATGAGAACTATAGAATCTATAAAGAGAAGACAAAAGATATCCATGATGGTATGATTCATCACTAGAAGTTTCATATTGGTGAGAAGTTACTCATGTATAGTTCCATGATAAAGATCCACCTAGGCAAGCTTCATTCCCGAGGGATCGGTCCTTATATTGTTACTGATGTTTACCCTTTTGGTGCTATATAGGATTTTCATGAGAAGAGTGGATAGTGGTTTTTTGTTAATGGGAAGAGGCTCAAACACTTATATGAGGATTTTCCAAAGCATATTGTGGAGGAAATCCAACTGATAGATTCCACATATGACACCACTTAGTAGGTTGTCCCTTATCCCTACCTTTATTTATGTTTTTATTTATTTAAAATACTTTCATTGAGGAAAATTTAATTTTTAGGTGTGGGGAGGGTGACATGTCATAGTTAGGATTAAAAAAAACAAAAACAAAAAAATATGTGTTTTCATTTTTGATTTATTTTTCTTTATTTTGTGTTTTTAGATAAACATCGATCTTAAAAATAATATCCAAAATCATTTTTCATGCTTAAGTTAACTGTGTGTAAAATTCCATTGTTTTTGGATTTTTTTTCTTCAAATGATTGTTGATATGGATTTTTTTTGTAGAATTTTCAATTTCAAATCATTATTAGGTGTTTAATGTATTTTTGATACCCATGCCTCATTAGCACCAACAAATATTTTAATCCCTTATTCAAGAGATATTATGATCCTTTTTTTTCATATTATTAATTTTAAACACTTTCTTTAGAGTCTCAGGTAATGTAGAGAAACTATAAATTTCCTTGATTCTATTTGAAGCCATAATATTCGAGTATGTTATATTCATGATAGTGGCAATCATTTATTGAAGATCCCTTTGTACAATTAACCTCTAGTTTTGTCCACCTTGACGTTTTACCATTTTTAAGCCTTAGAGACCATGAAATTCCTATTATGTAGCCACATTATAATCTAATTTATCCCTACCTACCCATATCTTGTGTATATTCTTGTTTTATTTTCAGAAAGTGTGGGGGAGTGGGAATTTCCATGGGAATTCTGGGGAGATGATCATTGTTATGGGTTGATATAAAGGGTGCCTACATTTTCCTTGGGTAGTGGGCTCACAAGACATATTGTATAATTGTTTCACACTTGTTTCCCTCTTTATCTACAAAAAATGTATATAAAAAATAGTTCTGTACATAAAAAAATAGAAAAACATAAAACAAAATGGATAAAAGAGGATGTTTACTCCTTATTACTCACTGCTTGGTTGTGACCCACACAAATGGAAAATGAGGATAGAGATTTGGAAGTGATACACTTTGTGAGGGGTTGAGTGTGTACACTAATTGAGAACACTTTATAAATTTCGACATGTTTTTTACATAAGAGATTAAACACTCCTCTTCTGCCTCATATTTTTAAACATTAAATCCTACCAACCCTTGGACCTCAGAACAACCTGTTGGAAGTCCTCTTGAAAAGCACACTAGTTTCTACCGGTAGAGAACTTATAATCTTGGAAATCATATGGCAAGATCACATGAAATCTTGGAAAAGATAATAACTCCAATTTCATATGTTCCTTGAGTGAAGAGGTAAAATTTATAGGTGTTATAGGAAGCAACATGTTTCATGGGTGGACAAATGAAGTTGAACAAATTTGATTGTGAGAGTATAAAAATGATAGAAAAATTGATTTCATAAAAAAGACATGATGGATTTCATTTAATAAAATCTTGAAAGTTTTATCACCTTTGATTTAGTAATGGGACTTGATTAGGATAATACTTTTCCTAGGAGTGAAAATGTTTAGGTGTGGGAGTGTGATCGCACCACAATTCA
This sequence comes from Viscum album, assembly GCA_963277665.1. Classification (NCBI taxonomy): domain Eukaryota; kingdom Viridiplantae; phylum Streptophyta; class Magnoliopsida; order Santalales; family Viscaceae; genus Viscum; species Viscum album. The sequence goes on from OY728165.1 coordinate 830,213,170, forward strand.
CTATTCATTTCGACCCTTATACCACTATGCTAAACTAATTCTATATCATAAATTAAAATTTTAATAACAAATTTAACTTCATTTTTGATTCAATTTTTTTACTGTTAAAACGGTAAATTTCACTTGTTTTGATGATTTCATTAAAGTTGGAGGTGGTTTGGAGAGCCCATGATGGTGTAGAAGGAAAATGGGCCAAACTGCATGGAAGTCCATGAACACATGTCCACTGTTTTACATATCTAACAAAATAAATGTATCCAAATAGGATGAAATTTTTTGGTATAATTCAAAATTTGGTCCTATACAACTCTTATGAAGTAACACAAGCCTAATTCATCCATGGGGATCATATGAACTAATATGTACAAGAAAATTAATCTACTAAAAGTTAGAAGTTTTGTTCTATATTTCGGATATATCTTGAGTTTTGGAACACCATATGATGCCTAATTTTTTGCGGATAAAATAATATAGGTGTGAAAAAATGTTTCTTGATTTTTTAGAAGAAATATAAGATTGTCTAGTGGCCGAAAACAATGTTCCAAGTAGTTTTACAAAATCTGGGTACCCAAAACCACTTCCCATTTTGGCTATAAAAGGGCACCATGGGAACCCCATTTCAGAGTTTGACCAGGACGAAAGGTGATTCCATCTTGGAGTCCAAAAGTATTCCTCTCATCATACCTATAAGTTTTGGAGGCTATAGGAAGTTCTACTTCAACATTTATGGCTTCCTCCCTTTCAATGGAGTTCTAAACTCCTTGTGATCACCCGAGAAGAACGTGATGTAAATACCAAGATTAATGTTTGTAATATTTGAATGATATTTTTAATTACAGGTTTTATTTTGTTTTTAATCATCCTATGTTCTTATTTATTTGAGTTATGTACTGGTATGTCATTCTCATCTCATATGATCATGTTTGAGTGTACCCATTCATGTGATGTTTCACACACCATTCACCACTTATTCTTCCCTTTTCAATTGCAGAGTTTGTGTGGTTCATATTGGTCAATTGAACTCTCATAACCACTATAAATTCCATGTTAATTTATGTTATTGTATCACAAATAAATAACATAAAATAAATGCTCAGAGCATTTAGTTCTTCATGTGTTGCCTTGGTGAGTTTCGGTTATGAAGTCGAACACAAATCACCCAATAATTGGTGGTATTCAGTGAATCATTGTGTGTTTCCAAATGAACCCTATAATGTATCCTAGTATAAAGTTAGTTATATTATGGTTATAGGTGTTAAAAAATAGGGATTAAAATTTCATAACCCTACCTCTTGAAGTGATGAAGTATGCGCATCATGAGATTTCCACGGGTTGATCATGCTTAATTAATTCTGTTAATTTATGCTTTGTTTTATCACTTTCAATTTTCTTCTGGCTTCTTAAATCACAAAACAAAAAGTTTTCTAAAACTAAATTCCATTTTTCTTAATCAAAAATTTCTTTTTAAATTAATTATCTAAGGATCCATCGATAGACGACCTAGGGTTCCGACTATACTGCATAAATTCTAGTAAAAACTAAACAACTAATTTAACGTGCTCTTCAACACAATCATGGGTCCCCTACACACCATGTACCACCCTTTTTATTAACATTCTATCTCTCATATATCATTTGTTTGGACTCATATTTTGTTCTTCAAGTAGCTTATCCTGAGTGTTTTTCCACATAGAATGTGATGGCGGTCTTTGTAGTGGATTTTGGGATATGATGTGAGATGATTTGAGTGTGGCTCTTATTTAGGTGGAACTTGATGACAATTGTGATCAGGAAATATCACCAGAGTCATTATAGTGGAACCCTCTTACTGGGATAGGGAATGGTTACTCTACCTATCTTTAGAGTGGAAGCCTCTTAATATGATAGGGCATGGGTCCTCTATCTATCTATATAGTTACACCCTCCAGTTGGGCTGGGTATGGATCCTATATCTACTTCTCAAGTGGAAATCTCTTTCAGAGTAGGGAATTAGTCCTTGATTGACTATTAGAGTGTCACCCTATTGCTGGGAAGACCATGGGTCCTCGACTACTAGAGTGGAACCCTCCAGTTAGGCTGGGCATGAGTCTTATAAAAACTACTAGAGTGGAACCCTCCAGCTGGGCTGGGTATGATTCCTCATCTACTAGAGTGACACTTTCTGACCAGGTTGGGCATGTGTCCTCTATGGACTACTAGAGTGGCACACTCAGACCTATCTAGGCATGGGTCCTCTATCGACTTTTGAGTGGCACCCTCCTACGGAGTTAAGGTATGGGTCCTCAACCATCATAGTGGAACCCTCCTTCAAAGTTAGTGAATGATTCATCTAGATATCTATTGAGTGGAAACATACTATTATACCAAGCAATGGGTCCTCTATCAAGAGATTGTTCCCATCGGCTGTGTAGTATAGTGGCAAGGTGTGGCTTGACCTAGATGTTTTCTGCTGGGCAGACATGTGAGATGTTGGGCATCTTTGATGGACTTCTAGAACTAATAACACTTTTTTCCTAGGTTGGGCTATGATATAGAGATCCCCTCCTCTCTCATTTGGGTTTCTTTGGTTTGATCATATATATATATCTATAGCCATGTTATTGGATATGGTTAGTCTCTTTCTTTGGATTGAGTTGTTTTCTACTTACCATCTATTAAACTTCTATCATGTTTCATATTGCTTTCCCTCTCAGCTTTTGGGGTGTCCTACTGGGCATGTTTATACTCACTCCTACATGGTATTTTTCCACACATGTAGTGTCTTATGAAGATGATGGACAAGTTGGTGGCAATTACAGGGGATCTTAGGGATACTTGGTGCATTTGGCTGCATACGGTGGTCAGATCTTGGAGATTCAGAGTTGGGCTATCTATCAACATTTACTTTTCTAGTTTTTTTAGGTTGGGACATATTTCTAGTTGGGTGTGTATTTTTTCCATTTTACTTTTTATTTTACACTGTCACACTCTTGTACACCTTAGCAGTTTTTTGTATGCATAGTTATTATCAAGATATTGAATATTTTTATTATCATTACTCTTGAATTCTATATTTAGAGGGTGGGGTGTGTGTGTAAAGGTACATTAGGAAAATAACTACAATTTAGGTTATGAATTTCTATAATTTTTTCCACCCCTTAACCTATGGAGAAAAGTTTGGGGTATTTGTGACTTGATCCCTGTTGGGTCTGGTCGTAAAAAATTGTTATCAGAGTAGTTTATTCATTGGGATGATGTTTGGAGTAGTCACATTATAAGGATTTGGTTGGGATTTCGGGAAAAAATTTCAAAGTGTTTTGAGTGAAGATTTTAGGCTAGGGAATCCAGTGTTTGTGCGGCAGTTGATGTATCAATTTACCAAGACCTTGACCACCTACTTGTTGAATCAAAAAGACCAAAACATTGATTTCTAGGATCAATGGTACATGAATCATATAGAATTGAGTCCTTTTATTTTCCTTCTTGAGTCAGATCCCCATTGTATATATATTTTAATTTGACCATGGTACGTCTTGATCACTTTTGAGATGCCTACACAAAGACATCCAACCAGGTTATTAATTTCTAGATTGTGAATACAATCTGATGAGAGATGAGGCCTTAGTTTAGGGTCCATCACATGAGATATTTCATCTAGATAAGTAGGTAGTAGCAGCCCCATATATCAAGAATTATATTTTATTAGCATAATAGGATGAGGATACACAAAGGATTAGCGCACTTCGTGAGTTCCAATGCTAGAGGACCTTGAGGTTCCGTGATGGGCCAAATCCACAATCAACATAGGATTTCCTTGAGTCAGTAATCTGAGTTCCTATACATGTGAAGATCCCAACTGATTGAATGTTTTCCTGCCCAACCAGTGCTATTTATAAAGAAACAGTTGGTTTTGGTGGTACCATCAGATGATGCACCTATGTTGAGTACACATTATAGGTTTTGAAGAAAGAGATCGCTCATGTTTTATTTTGATCCAGACTCCCATATTAAGAGATTGGGGTCAAGCCTGATCCTATGGTTTGGATGTACCACTTGGATAAGATAACTTCTGATGGTGATCTTGATGGTGATACTTATCCAATGTGAAATGAGAAATCTATATAGCCCCACATTGGTGATGTTAGATGTGGATTCAGACATGAAATGAAGTGGGATACTTCCCCATCAAGACACATTCTTGTGACATAATCCAAAACCACATGGGAAAGCCAGTGTCTCCCCAAAGAAGATAGTATTGAGGTGTGGTGGATGAGTTCCTTTGATTTGTATGTTTGATGTTCTTCTGCTATGATAAGGTATTAGAGTGAGCCCTGGTTGTCGTGAGCAGGTGAGAAAGGGAATATATAGCTTCAGTTGGTAGGAGCTTGTGTGTTAGTGTCTTTGAGTGTAGTTCGGGGTACAACATCTGTATCCACTACTCCAGTTGTAGTTATATTACAAATTCAAAAACCAAATTTTCATAGACATAGCCCCTATTAAAGACCTAGAGATTCCAGTGGAGGCCCTTTTTTTTGACCCTTAGTTGGAGGCTCCTTTATAGAGGATTAATGATCACATATTTCTTCTAATAGGGAAACCTTGCTCTATGAGGATAGAGATAGTGTATTACAAAGTTTTTCATAGTGTTAGTGAGAACTTATGACATTTTCCTCAGTATAGACTGGTCTTCAGTCATCCATTCTCAGATTATTTCTACTAGTGAGTATGGTAGTGTTTCCAAGTTATGGGATGGAGTTTTCTGCCTTTATGGGGAGTGATCCAAATACAAAGTAATATGATATCATTAAAAAGTGGTTATAACCAATTCAATAGTTGGTTAGTATTTCCCTTGGATTATTGGATGTTATGAGCTCTCATTTCCCTAAAAAATGGTGGATTATGATGACGTGCTGGGTTTACCTCCCCATCATGGGATATACCTCAATATACACTTATACCATAGATAGACTTATGTTTTAACTAGAATATCATATGACCCCATGGGGATACAAGATCTATTGATGTGGTTAGAGGCTCTACAATGGTAGGGATTTATAAGACCCAATTTGTTTACCTCATCACCCCTGTGTTGCTTTCCTAAGAGGAAGATAAGAGATTGAGGTCAGGTGTGGATTGGCATCACCTGATCCAGGTGACTATCTAGGAGGAGTATCTACCCCAATAATCAATGACCTCTTTGCTCAATGGATTCAGGTGAAGTGTATCTCAGAGTTAGACCTCAGGATGAGTTATCACCATATCCAGGTTCAAAAGGTGGATGTACTAAGTATGGATTCCTAGATATGCTATAGTTTCTTTGAGTTCTTGGTGATACCCTTTGGCATGTTGAATGCCATAGTATAGTTTAGAAGACTTATAAGATGGATCCTTAAACTTTATCGGATCATTTCATGATATAATTCTATGATGGTACCCTCATTTCCTTGGTGTTAGAGTTAGAGCATGTGAGCCACATGAGGATGGTGATAGACATGCTCCACGGGTGCTAGTCATATGAAATATCTCATGGAGTCAGTTCTAGATCTAAAGGTCCACTTATCAGGATATTAGTTCTCATACATGGGAGTGAAAATGGAACCTACAGAGGTTGAGGAAGTGTGATATTGAGGGGAACCTAGGGAATGTACATGGTAGCAGATGCTCACAGTGAGGTTTTTCTTCTACTATTATCGAGCGAGGTGACATAGATGTTTACCTATTTCCAGTTAAACTGTGTGAATGGTGTTCACCACATGATGCAGATGAGGAGGTATGTGCACAACTAATTTTATGATATCAATTTGGGTAAAATGGGATGTGAGAGTGGAATTTCCTTTTTTAAGGAGCCGATGGTGTTGAGAACTAAAATAGATATACCCTTAGAGGGTAAATGTTTTCCTTGGGTGCGTGTTTGTTGACATCACAGGAAACCATTATGGGAGCTCGTGAGAGTGGGAGATCCAGTTGAGAGCTCAATATCCCCACATTTTTATTTAGTTTGTGTATTTTGGGGATAAATTTTTTTTTGCAAAAAGGAATAATGTAGAGAATCTAGTTTTTTCATATAAGACTTTTGAATATTCCAAGGAATATTTTTGGAGCTATAAGCTAAGATGGAGAGTGATTTTGATGCCCAGTGAGCCTAAAATTAGTTTTATAAAAATAATAAATATATTTTATATCACACACACATGGTTTTCCTAAAGAAGTGTAATATCTCCTAACCAACACCTCAGATCAAAAATCTGATACCACGGTTGAATCTTTAGCATGTGGTTTACCCTAAGCACGACCAAAAATTGATCGACACGAGACATCTAGTAGAGGAAGCGGTTAGAGGGAGTGTTTAATTAAAATAAATAAATAAATAATTTATTTTAAATTAATTACCTAAATAATATCCTCTATACATACCCTCTTATGATATATTTTTAAGAGTTAGCTGCATAAACCTTGCTATATTTGAGAGTAGGTGGATAAAGTTCTTTGTTGGCAGATCGACATCAATAACAGATGATTAGATTTAGGTGAATCGAAAGGCACCAGATACAGTTGATCACCTTAATCTCTAGTGGATATGTTATTCACCAACGATTGATCCATAATTGAGGTATGACTCATCAATTTTGGTTTTTACCCCTTTTTATTAAATCATTAAATCCTGAGTTATTATTTGTTTTTGATTCTGTGACTGTATGTTCCTCGTATGAGCCCCAAAATTTTATAAATTAAATTGATCAATTATAATTATTCCCTTTCTGTATATGTTATCATCCCATTTATACATTATATGGACAAGAAAATTTGGCCAATGATGGTTCACTTTTTTCTTGTGCTTTCCCCTTTTTTATTCATCATGCTCTTCACTATTTTCCATCAGGACCACCATTCAACTTTGAGTATAGTCTAACCCACAGATTCATTGCGATAACTTGAAAGTCAAATGGATCGATGATGTGTAGATGGATTGATGAACAAGTGAGATGATATTTTGTGAATAGATAAGATAGGTAATGTGTTTGTGGGTTCACGATCAAGGTGAGATGAGGACGATGGTTGATTGGAGCTGGTTTGGGTCAGATTAAGGATCCCTATTTTTCTCGGTTGATGCACAATGACGGCATGTAGTGTGATGGGATTGGTTCCGAATGGAGGTCATGCAGGGGGTATCATGGTGGAGGCTACTCAGTGTGGACATAATTATGGAAATTATTATTATTTTTAATAATAATAATAATGTTGAATATTATTTTTAATAATAATAATAATATTGTTTTTGATACATTAAATGAAATGAAGGTCGGATGTCTTGGGCATGATGGGTGAGGGGTATGGAGAGGTTGATTGATTGGTAAATGTGGATTTGTTATTATTATTATATTAAATAATAATAATAATAACAACATGGAAATAAATAAAGAAAAAAGGGTGAAGAGATGTGTGTGGGGGGGGGGGGGGGGGGGGTGTTTCCTGCTTAAATTTCCTCCCCAGTGCATGAGAAATAATGAGGGGAGGGGGAATTAATACTCAATATTATTATTAATTATTAATAATTAATAATATTTTTTTTGATGATAATAAAAAATGGAAATAGGGGGTACTGGGTGAAGGGATACTCCCATTTGATTTTTTTAAAAGATAATAATAATAATAATAATAATAATAATAATATAAAATATCATTATTATTTTGTTTTGGTTAAAGAATCTTGTTTCGATTATATCTTTTAATTAATACATCAGATTGGATATTCGTTTATGGAATCAAAATCGTGACACTGATACAGAAGATTTTATACCCGTGATGGATTCCTTTTTCTGACTCATGGATCAGGTCTACGAAGTGACCAATAAAAATAAAAATAAAAATATTATTCTTGTTATTATTATGAAATATTATATCTATCGTAATTACTTCATACGACATCAGATTGATGAACCATTAGAGTCTTCAAGACTCTAATATTGAGACAGATGTTTTGAGATCAATATCAGGTATTTAATTCAGATTCGTGATGTGAGACCATGAAACACCATTCTTGCATGATGCGGTGAAATGTAACTTTTTCACTAGGTGTCTGATTTAGGAAATTAAATAGCCTATCCTGACTGTTTTTACATGAGGATCACAAAAATGTGATCTTTTTATCCATACAAGGATGCTTGTAAAGGTATATTAGTGAAATTATGCTTTCCCCTTTGAAACAATGATGAACCTTGTGCGTTCCTCATGCTTTTGGTCGAGAAAAATTATATAGTACCCTTACACATTGTGTAGTACTACATAACTAGAAAGTTGTGCATTGGTGAGGACATGACCAAGAAGCAAAGTGGGACCACAAGACCTGTGGGTCCCCTGTACATTGTGCGACTCATTTTTTATGAACCTTTTTTCTCTCGTATCTCATTTGTTTGGACTCAAATTTTGGCCCACGAGTAGCCTATAATGAGTGTTTTTCTATGTGGAATACGATGGTGGCCTTTATAGTGGATTTTGAAATACAATGTGATTTGTTCTAAGTGTGGTGATTCTTTAGGTGGTACTCAATGATGATAGTGATTAGAAATGATCACTAGATATATTATAGAGACACCCTCCTAATAGGATAGGACATGAGTCTTCTACCTATATTTAGAGTGACACCCTCCTACTAGGATATGGAATGATTCCTCTGCCTATCTATAGAGTGGAACCCTCCATCTAGGCTAGGTATGGTTCCTTTATCTACTTCTCGAGTAGTAGCCTCTTGCTGAGCAGGGCTTGGGTTCTTGACTGACTATTAGAGTGACACCCTCCTACTAGGAAGGGCATGGGTCCTTGACTAATAGAGTGACACCCACTAGTCAGGCTGGGCATGGGTCCTCTACATACTACCAGAGTGGAACCCTCCAGTCAGGCTGGGAATGAGTCCTCGACTACTAGAGTGACACCCTCCAATCAGGTTGGCCATGGGTCCTCTATATACTACTAGAGTGTTACCCTCCATCTAGGATGGACATGAGTCTTCTATTGACTTTTGAGTGAAACCATCCAGTCAGGATAGCCATGGGTCCTCTATTGAATTTTGAGTGGAACCCTGTTGCAAAGTTAGGTTATGGTTTTTCAACCATCAGAGTGAAACCCTCATGAGGAGTTAGAGAATGAGTCCTCTAACTATCTATTGATTGGAACCCTCTTGTTGTACCATAGAACGGGTCCTATACCGATATATTGTGCCCCTCGACTATGTGGAGTAGTGGTGAGGTGCAGCTTGACTTGGATATTTTCTACTAGGAAGACACACGAGATGCTGGAAATCATTGATGGAATTATGAAACTGATGAAACTCTTTTCCTGGGATGGACTATGATATGGAGATCCCCTCCTATCTTTTTTGAGTTTATTTGGTTTGAGCGTATATATATATATCTGTATCCATGTTGTTGGATGAGCTTACTCTATTGATTTGGGTTGAGCTGTTTCTTGTTTACTATATATTCTACTTCTATAATGTATATTATTTCTTCCCCCCTCAAATATTGGGGTATCTTATTGGGTATGTATATACTCACCCCTATATGGGATTTTCCCACATGCTTCATGTCTTATGAAGATGACAGATATATCAGAAATGATTATAGATGATTTTAGGGATACCTGGTGCATTTGGCCACATACGATGGTTGGAGCTTGAAGATTTGGAGTTGAGTTCTCTCTCAACATTTAATTTTCCAATTTTTTTGAGTCATCTTTTTAGTTGAACATGTCTTTTTACCCTTTTACGTTTTAGTTTACACTATCGTACTCTTGTACCCACTAGAAGTTTTTTGTATGTATGGTTATTATCTATATATTGCATCTTTTTATTATCATTCCTCTTCACTTATATATTGAGATGATCGTGTGCGTGTGTATACAAGTAATTTAGTAAAAGTAATCCCATTTAATTTATTCATTTCAGTGCTTATCGCCACCCCATTTCCTATGAAGGTGGTCTTGTGGTAGTTGTGGCTCGATACCTATTGTATTAGGTTGTGACACTATAGGTTTTGATGTACTGCACACTTGAAACTCATCTCATTCATTTTCCTTACAATGAAAAAAACCTAGGTATTATTCTAAGAAATTTGGGTGATCTATGCTCCCAGATCCCTCTATTCGACATTTGACCTTCGTGGTTGTTGCGTCGCTTCTCCCTGTTAAGCGACATTTTTGATTATTCATTTCCATTGGTCATGGAAGTTATGTTAGCTGCTTTTTTTATTTTAAATAATGTGGTTTTGATCATGTGTTGAAGATTATTTCTTGTTTCTTATAGATCCATTGTGCGATCATCTTCAGGGTGTTAGTACTTTGTTGGTTTTAGTGCAGTGGGTGTGTGTTCTTTGAGGTATGTTTTGATCTATCCTCTCCATTGTATTTTTTTGTGGAATATGATTTTAATATGTGAGAATGAATTCTTGGGCCTCCTTTATTGTCTTTTCATTCCTTTAAAAGTTGGCAGATCTTGTTGTAGGAATGTGAGGCCTATGTTTGAGGTAGGTGTTTCTGTCTCTATCCTTTTTTGAATGAACCATGATTGATCATGTTTTATAAATTAATTTATAAATAAGTTGGCATGATTTTGTGTGTGTGCATAAATGGGGTTGCAATAAAATATGTCTTATCCCTTGGTTTTGGGTAAAGTAAAATGGGTGTTTTCAAACCATTATGAAATGGATTTTCAAAGAAAATTTGATAAAAGAAAATGGTTGTTTGAGATTGATTGTGAAAATACATTATAAAGCTATTTTGATAAATATAAAAAATGGGAATCCTTGGTACTTAGGTGGAAGGTGCATCTTAGGGCCATCATCCATTTTTATTGTTGGGAGGGGGGTCAATCATGGGGTGTTCCTATACTCCCTAGGCCATTTTTTTCTAGGGAATTTATTTAAAACTATCAGGTGGTTCAATCATGGGGTAATCCTGTGCTCCATAGGCCTATTATTTTAGGGGCCTATGTGCACACTAGTCATTGATTATGGTTCGAGTAGTTTACTAGCCCAACCTATTGTGATCCTTGACATGATTTATATTCTCTTTGTATTTTTATTGTTTTGGATTTGATATAATGACTTTGAGATTGATATATATTATGGAAATTATGATTTGAAACTATTTTTCCTGACTTGTTTTAGAACTGTGAAAAAAGGTAAATATTTACCATGATTTTCATATAAAATGATTTATCATTTATCATGAAATATTTTATTTAAAATGAGAATATTTGTATTGTTTGTATAGAGACTTGATATGTAACACTAAGGTGGGATTCTATTGATCCTGTTTATTTCACAAACCCACACCCCTTTGGCGGTGTGTAAACCTGGTTATGTATTTTAATGTAAGAAAAGGCAAGGAACCATAGTGAGGTAGCGAGGTTTCTATTAGTAGGGTATGAGTAGCTGGTGGTGAGATGATGGGATGTTACCCATTCTATCACATGGAGTTGTATGGTTTTTTTATATTTCCTTTGCTGTTGGACTTGTTCTTTGGGTTTGTTATGACTGTTTGAGTTGTATCACTTCTGTTGTCTTCTTCAGTTATGGAATACAAATTTTATTCTAATTTTTCTTCCTCTATTTCTTTCTGATATGTATGTATATTACATGTTATCTTCTTCAGGATGGGTGGAATCATTACCTCTGATTATTATTGATTCTTAGGTGGTAGTCACCAGCCTGTGGGGATAGGAAATGTCCTTCGGGTCTTGTTTCATTTTGATTTGGAGCCTAGATAGATTGGTTATTCAGGCCATGATATGAAAATTTGGCATCTGATCATGGTTGTGATCAATCTTGGGAAGTTGTTAGATAGGAGATAGGATTTTCATAACTTCATAGGTAGGTTATGGTGAGTGCCTAGCCAACTCTTACTTTGAAGAGACTCAAGTTACCATGGGATTTCAGGATGTGTGTCTCTTATGTAGAGTTATTGATCTTAATTTCTGTTTATGATTATGTTTTTCTAGTTTTAACTGATATTATCCTATTGTTTGATCATTTATTATTTATTTGGTGTGTAGTGATATTCCACTATGATGTCTTCTATGGGTTCCATAGGAGGGTGTAATAGCTAATCCTTAAGGGAATCCTTCTTTGGATCAGAATCTTATAAAGGATATCATATAGACAATTTGTTTATAGACCAAAATGTACTTCAAGACTAAAACCTAGTTGTTAAGGTGAAACTAGGAGTTGAAGGAGAAATAGATTAATATCTAGAGTTCTTATATGATAAACCACTATCCTTTAAGTTTATTAATGATCACTAAAAGTCAAAGGACTTATTAGAAAATGTTGACCAGATTTTTGACTTCCTGGATACACATGAGAATATCAACGTAAAGTGATTGATGTTCAAACTTGAGGGTCCTAGTAAGTGATTTTGGGATTCCATGGTATAGGAATATTGGCATGTGGTCTTGGATTTAAAGGGTTTCAAGACACTCTTATTTCAAAAGTTCTTCCTATAATATCTGATGATGGAAAATTCTCTCGAGTTCCTCTCCTTGAAGTAGGGATAATGCTTAGTGTCAGAATACACCAATTGGTTTGTGGTTCTAGTTTTTTATATATAAGTGGTAAAGAATGATCAGATGAAAGCTCAAAATTACTTATAGGTTTTTTGAATAGATATCATGTCAAATGTATTTATATTGAAGCTTTCTACCTATGTGGAGATGGTAGGTAGGGCTATGATGGTAGAGATGAAAATGGAAGAAAGATTGACTTTTTTGTCCCTTATCTTCTACCTAGTGGTAGATTCAGTGGTTCATATGGAAAGATGGGGAAGTTTCATGAGCATCACAAGAGTGGTGGAGGTGGTTCTTAGCAGTGGGAATCCTCTTAACCATTAGTTACCATAAGCAGTGTTCCCCTGACTTTCCATCAGTGTGGCAGGTTGGGTACACCCTATGTTCCCTTTCCACGCCTATGAAGATGTGCAATGGTTGTGGACACTATGACTATTTACAGTGATTATATAATTCTATTTTTATGACTCACTATAGTCAGACATCATTGGATAAAAATTCCATTATGGCGTATTTAGAAGCTTCAAAGTTCATAGGGATCCTACCACATGCCTCATGAGTGAAGCACATTTACACAGTGGATGATTTTCCGACAGAGGTTGATGCAGGTCCAATGGTAGTGAGATGTAACATATTTGTAATATCTTCTATAGTGAATTATTTATTTTTTATAGGTGACTACCACTCATTTATATATTCCTATATTGTTTAGGTGTTGAAAATTCTAACAGATATGATGTCCATTATCATAGAGTTAGTGACAAATCTTGGGAAGAGGATATAGTTAGGGTTTCAATGTGTGTCTTATTCACTTTCAATAGCTGATGAAAAGTTATTATGGTATTTACTTGTTCTTTATCTAGACCTATTTGACATCATAATTAGGATTGATTAGCTTGTCACTCATCATGTAAAGTCTGATTATTTCCATCATCATGTCTCATTTTCTACTGTCGATGGGAGCTATACGGTGTTTTAGGGAGTGTGGGATCCAAGGTCTGGTCATGTAGGATCTTCCTTCCCAGAGCTCAAGAGTTTTTTATTGGATTTTATAGTTGATACTAATGTCATTTTCCCAATTTTTGATCTTACCTTGGTTTTTAGGTACTTCCCCAATGTTTTCCTAGAAGAATTTTCTCATATTCCTACATAGAGGGAGGTAGAGTTTACGATTAATTTGGTTCCAGGTACATAGCAGATCACGATACCCTCTTATTACATGAAACCAATAGGGCTAGAAAATCTCAAGATTTAGTTTGATTATCCGAAAAATAATCATTTTGTTTACCCTATATTTTTTTCTTGGGTATCCGTAGTTCACTTTTCCATGAAGGATGATAGTTCACTAAGATTATGTGTGGACTATCATAAACTGAATCAAGAAATAATTAAGAATAAGTATTATTTTACTTGATTGGATGATATTTTGACTAGTTAAAGTAGGAAAAGTGGTTTTCAAAGACCAATCTTCGGCCAGGTTATCATCAGCTCAGAGTTCGAGAGTCTGATATACCAAAGATGAAGTTTAGGAGTTGGTATGACCATTAGGAATATCTTAGGATTCCTGTTGGTATGGATAATGCTTTTATAGTTTTATGGATTTTATGAATCAAATATTCCATTAGTATCTCATAACTTTTGTGGTTATGTTCATAGATGATATTTTGGTTTATTTGCGGTCCAAGTGTGAGAATGAGAACCATATGAGTTTGGTTTTGGAAATCTTGAGGATTCAAAATTTGTATGGAAAGATGTTAAAATGAAATTTATTGATCCAAGAAGAAAAGTTTAGGAAGAAAATGATTTCTAAATGTGTCTTTTCAGTTAATCCTAATATGATGAAGTCTGTCTTGTCATGGTAAGAGCCATGAAACTTCTTTGATATACAGAGCTTCCTAGGTCTTGTTGGGTACTATCAGGGGTTGGTCAAGGATTTCTCAAATTTGGCATCAAATTTGAATGATTTTACTTGGAAAGGGGTGAAATTAATATGAGATGAAAAGTTTTTTACTTATTTTGATGATTTGAAATGACTTTTGACATTGACACCTATCTTTAATTTACTTGATCCCGGTAAGGGGTACACAATATACTATGATGATTCTGGAGATGGTTTGGGTTGTATGCTTATGTGGGATGATCATGTTATGGATTATGCCTCTTGTTAACTTCGAACACATGAAAATAATTACCGCACTCATTATTTAGATATTTCTATGGTTATTCATGCAATTAAGTGTTGGAGAAATTATTTTTTTTGGGAATAAGTTCTTACTCTTTTCCAACCATAAGAGTTTGAGATATATTTTTTCTCAGAAATACATGAATGTTAGACCGAGGTGGTGGGTGGAAGACCTTCAGAACTTTAATTTTAAAAATTTCTATACCTTGGTGAAGGGGAATGTCATTGTAGATGATATCATTAGGAAAGTTCCATTGTAGGATATCTTATAATCAAATGAAGAGTAGAACTTGATGGAACTCTTTGCTTAGTTTCATCTGGACACTCAAGTGTATGTTTCAAGCATGGTTGTCACCAGTGTTTAGTTATCATTATCTCTCCTTGAATTTATTTTATAGATTCAGTAACATGATGATGAGTTTAGAGGAATTAGAGAAACCCTTTATGGTGGAGATACTGTTTCTGGTTGGCCTCTCCCTTCTGATATTATTCTTCACTTTTTGGGACTATATTATCATACCAACATATTTAAGGAGTTACTTTTAATTTTATTACAAAATTTCTTTATGGGACATTCATCTAGACACTATGGATATGTATTATTACATGAGATGATGTTTTTGGTAGCCAGATATGAAGCGGGAAATTTAAGATTTTGTGTCCCACTGTTACACTGGACAATAAATAAAGGTAGAGCATCTGAAACATTTTGGTTTTCTATAAAATTTTTTATACTAGTTTGGAAATGATATGAGGTGTATATGGACTTTGTTGTTGGGTTACCATGGATTCCTTGAGAGAATAATGCAATCTGGTTGGTAGTTTATTGATTGATGAAATCTTCTCATTTTATTCCAATCAGGGACACCACTAAGATTGAAGATATGGGTAATCTATATATTTAAGAGGTTATAAGGTTACATAGTGTTCCCTCTACCATTTTTTGGATTTTTATCCTAGATTTACCTCCTAGTTTTAGAAGAGTCTTCAAGAGGTGATGGGGGATTAGGTTTGGTTGAGTACAACTTACCATCCATAGATTGATGGGAATAAAAAGAATTCTATTCAGACCCTAGAGGATATGATCCATGCTTATATTTTGGATTTCGATGGATCATAGGATATCCATTTGAGACTTGTCAAGTTTTCATATAAAAATAGTTATCAGCCATCAATCGGAATGGATCCCTTTGAATATTTTTATGGTTTCCCATGGAGATCACCTCTTTGTTTCATAGAGGTGGATGATGCCTCTCTTGTGGGACCAATTCTTGTTCATAAGATGTCAATGAGGATTTAGGATATACATCAGTGTCTGGTTATAGTGTAGAGTCACAAAAAAAATCATATGCGTATCATCAACGTCATCTTTTGGAGTTTTTTTTTGGTGACCAAGTTTTCTTGAAAGTTTCTCCTTGATTGGGTCACCGTTGGCTTGGAAAATAGGGATATTTAGCTATGAAACATGTTGGATCATTTTAGGTCATTGAGAAACTTGGGAAGGTTTCATATCAATTGGAATTATCAGCTCATCAAACATGAATATATGATGTTTTCCACACATCTCAGCTCAAGAAATACCACCCTAATTCCTCTCATGTTACGAGTTAGGAAGAGATTGAGTTTAATCCAAATGTTTTAGTTATAGAGTATACAATGAATATCATTTATTCTTAGGTGAAATTATTATATGGTAATTCTATCTTATTGTTTAGAGTATTATAGTGATACGAATTATATTCTGATGAGACTTGGGAGAATGAATCATCAGTGAGGGACCGGTGGTATCACCTCTTTTTGAAGCACCCTTCTTACACATGACTTCCCTGGGATGGAAAGTATTATGGTGGAGAGATTTAAAATTCCTAAATAAAAAGGTATGCACTTTTTATTTTCAAATAATGTCTCTTTAGGTTCATAGGGCATTGGAGTTTGTTTGGGATCTTTCTACATAACCTAGGATAATTTCTAACTGCAGGACACTTTCATTTCCTAAATACAATTCATAATGTGAATATGTCACTGGTAAGATGCCATGAATTTGGTTTAGAGCCTAAAAAGTTTTAGGTTATGAAATTTTTTCTTGTCATGAAATAGTATACTGGGTTTTCTTAATATGAGGTGACATTTTTTTGGTGTATATGAAAATCATATGATTCATGTAGTGAATATGTTATTCATGTTGTGAATCATTCATAACCTATATGTTTTCATACATTTCATTAATTAAAATCATCTCATTTGGTTTTCATATCTTGGTTTGAACCTTATGTATTCTTCCAGGTGATTTGGATGATCTCCACCCCTTCTTGATCCCTCTATTCGATGTTCGACCTCTGTGGTGATTGCATAGCTTCTCCCTAGTAAGCGGTCTTTATATTTATTCATTAAAATTGGTCTTGTAATCCATATTGGTTGTGTTTGTGGATCTAAAATCATTTAGTGTTGATCACATGTTGACGATTATTTCTTGTTCCTTCTAGATTTGTTGTGCAATCATCTTTTAGGGGTCGGTCTTTTGTTGGTTGTGGTGCGACAAGTGTGTGTTCTTTGGGGTATGATATGATGTATCATATCTATCTTCTGTTCTATTTGAGGAATGTGATTCTAATATTTGGTAATGAATTCTAGGGCGCCCTTTTTTGTATTTTCAATCCTTCCTGTGATTGTGGATCCTGTTGTGGCATGTGCAATTCGAGTTTGAGGTAAGTGGTTCCATCTCTAGACTTTGTTAAATGGATTGTGATTACTCTTAATTTATAAATTTATTTTTAAATAAATTGGAATGATTTTTTTGTGTTCATAAATAGATTTTTGATAAAATGTTTTCCCTTGGTTTTAGGTAGGGTAAAATTGGTGTTTTCAAAGCATTGTGAAATGGGTTTTCAAAGGAGATTTGATTAAAGAAAAAGGTTTGTTTGAGATTGATTATGAAAATCCATTTTTAAATTGATTTGATAAATTTAGCACATAGGAATCCTTGGTACTTAGGTGGAAGGTTTATCTTAGGCACATCATCCTTTTTTATTATTGAGGGGTTTAATCATGGGGTGTTCTTATTCTTCCTAAGCCCGTTATTCTAGGGATTTGATTTGACACTATTAGGGGGTTCACTCATGGGGTGTTCCAGTACTCCCTAGGCATGTTGTTATAGGGGCCTGTATGCACACTAGTCATTTATTTTGGTGAAAGTAGTATACTAGAATGAATTATTCTGATCCTTGGTATGATTTACCTATTCTTTGGCTTTATGTTGTTCTGTCTTTAATATATCATCTCTAAATTTGATAAATTTTATGAAAATTATGGTTTGAAACCATTTTTCTTGACTTGTTTTGGAACTATGGAAAAAGGAAACTATTTACCATGATTTTGATATAAAACGCTTTATCATTTATCATGCCATGTTTTCATGAAAATATTCATATTTTATTTTTTGTATAGAGACTTGATATAGAACACCTGTGTGGAATCCTACTAACCCTTTTTAGTTCAAACCCTGCACATACCTTCAGTGGTGTATGGAATTGGTTATATACTTTGATACAGAAAAAGGAAATGTGATATAGCGAGGCATTGAGGTCTATATTAGCTGGGTGCAGATAGATAGTGGCAAGACAGTGGGATTTTTCCCATGTTATCGCATGGAATAATAAGTTTCAGTTAGTTTTCCTTTCTTGTTGGACTTGTGATTTGGGTTTGTTTTGATTATTTGAGTCATATCGATTTTTTTGTCTTCTTTAAGTTATGACATATATATTTTATCATGACTTTTATTTCACTATTTATTTCTTCTATGTATATATATTCCATGTCATCTACTTCAGGTTGGGTAAAATTGTTCCTTCTGGTTATTATTGATGCCCGAGTTCTAGTCACCATATCGCAGGGATTAGGAATGCTCTTTGGGTCTGGTCGCATTTTGATTTGAAGCCCAGATGGCTGGGTTATCCAGGTTAGCATGTGTAACACTGGTTGATTTAATTTTTTATACTTGTACCCCTAGTCTTCAAGGATTCTTTTTGAACTAGTGAACATTTATTCAATCTTTAAGCTATAATCATTAACACTTTATACAGGTTGGTTGTATCCTTCAACTCAGGCACACTATGATTTTTTTTATCATAGTCACTTCTCAATATTCTAATAGTATCAACTAAAAATATGTATTAAAACAAAATCATCTACTCTTCCTCTTCTTAATCCTTTTTCTTCAACATGAGGTTCACTTCTATATGTTCTATCTACTTCCCCTTTTATTCATAACCAATATTCTTAGTACTGAAATAATACCAGATTTAAAAATACTCTCCACTTTATTTTCGATCACCTACATATTTATATTCATAGAATATTTCATGAAAATTATTTCTAGAAAGAATTATATAAACTCAATGATATTTTTAAGTGAAATATTTCCTTATTCAAACTCATTTGAATTGAGTTAAGTACTTAATTAAACATTACTTAAAGAAATCTTCTTAATTAACACACAATAAAATAAATATCACGCCTTCAATTTATCCACAAAATATATGATTTAATTATTTTGAAATTCCACAATGTATACATGATTCCATGAATTGTGACATGGAAATACCCTTTTGGTGTGGAAAACTCCTCTTTATCCTTACACAAAACCACCTTCAGTTTGATACTGAATTCATAGCATGAATCACAATGAACTATAATTTCAATGTGATATTTAATTCACTGAAGAACATAGAATGAGAATCATCTAAAATATTTCCTCCAAATATAGAATTATGGAAATATAAATTTCAACACAAGGATAACTAATACCCTTATGTGAATATACTTACATCAATCACTCTAATATAGACCCCCTTATGTTTATAACCTAGTGATAGACCCCCTTATATCAATGAACCATTTATAAATCCCATTATGTGTTCAAACTTACATCAATCTACAATTATGGATCCCCATACATTATTTTATAACTCATACATCGATCTCTATACCTATGTGGATCCTCATACATGGATCCTTAAATTAATCATCATACATAGATACTTGTATGTTGATGAAACTCACACTCTTTGGTAATATTCCACGATTACTTTTCCAAAATTTGGTATTCTTCCGCATTGATACCCTTCTAAAGTTACTCTTCAATAGTTACCCTTATAATGTGGTTTTACTCTTTTGAAATATGAGTTACTATTTTGAAAACTCACTTACCCATCCACAGTAGGGTATATTATTCTAAGACTTTATTTACCCTTCTACAATAGTGTATACTCTTCTAAAATCTTACTTACCCTTTCATAGTAGGGTATACTCTTTTGAAATTATACTTATCCATTTTTATCTCTTGACTAGAATTAAAGATTACTATAGATAATTATAGAGACTCATGCATCAACTCTAGGACATCTATAAACACCTCAAACATTTCAAAACTATTATAGGAAATGTCTTCTCTATTAGAAATTTGTATTTTACATTGAATATTATCTCACTAAAAATAATCACATTTAAGTTTTATTAATTGAATATATCCATTAATGTTATTTAATAAAATAACTCATCTTCCAAGTTTATTTTCCAAAAAATTCATGAATTATCAAGAATATTCCATGGTAGAAGTTCACATATTCCTAGAAGCAACTACACCAATTTCCACCACATATAATCTTATCCATCGACACTTTAGTATCCCTCTTTGTATTTTATTTAAATTCCATTAATCCCCTATTTCAATATGAGTTATTTAACACTTTTTTCTCCCCTTATTTAAAATAAAAGCAAAGTAAATATAAGGTAAGGCATTCCTCACTCATCATGTTTTTTTCATGATTTTAATAAACTTATTCTACCACCTTTTTTTAGAATTATTGGTTAATTTAATTATAGAGACAAGTATGGTATCACACACAGATTGGACAAGTTTATTTAATTAGTTAACTTCAAGTCTATGTGGGCTAGCATAATGTAGAAAATAAGAGTGATTTCACCAAGACATAAAGGATTTCGATTTTCAATTATAACATGAGATAAAAATTTTACTTTCTCAATTTAGGGGTTATACAATAGATTTTTTAAGAATTATATATCTTATACTCAACTTAACAAATGTATTAGAAAATTTAATGATCAAGAAAAATTAAACCCCCTTTTTACTAACTTTATCATTCACCAAAACCCCCTTTGTAAACTTATTTTTCATAATCAAAACAATGGTAGAAAGTGTGATTAGAATAAATCAATCTTCTATTTTTATAGAGCTATATAGAATTCTAGATTTATTGGAGAATGAATTTTTTGATAGATCCTATTCATTTTTCTCCCCCTAATGGGATGCACTCACTTTAACTTCTCATCATTGTTGTTTTCATTAAAAAAATTCCATAATGTAAATGTCTTCCTTTTTATTGTACAATATTTATAAAAACTCATACATCTTCCCCCTTTTTTTCCTTAAATCCTTCAATTCAGTAAATATTAGTACAAAAAAATATAAAAAGGAATAAAGAGGTACTTTAATCACATATTTAATAAGATAAACATGGAGGAGACTTTTATTTCAACATAAGGACTCTTTTCTTTATTGCTCTAAAGTATAAAGAGGTCTTCATGCTTGTACTGCCTTTGATTTTCCACTTATGAGCTTCTATAGAGAGACTGAAATTTATCTTTATTTAAAATTTCTTCTTCAGTGGAAAATGCTAGTTAAAATTTTCTAATACAGAAATTTTAACCAATGGTGATTTTCCTATTTCATTAATCCTTTTAAATAATCTTTCTTGAGTTGGAGATATAGTCATATAGTTGTTTGCATTGTGACTATACTACTTACACCTTCTACCCAAATTTCTAAGAACTATAAGGCCACCATTCTTAGAAAAAATCTCATGGAATTTGAGTTATTCTTCATGTGAAGATTTTTTTTCATTCATCACTTTCTTGATCCTTATAATTTTGTTTATCCATTCTAAACTGGTATGGACAAATAATCAGACACTCTTTCTTGATATATTGATATTTTATGGAGTTTCACTTGGTTTCCTCATAGGTTTTGTGTTTAATTTCTTAGAAAACCCCTTTACTTATTTTTATAGGATTTTAACTACAAAAACAATAATTTTATCCCTTTCTTAGTTTGATTCCCTTATTGATCTCACCTTCATTCATTTAGTCTTGATTTCCATAGCCAATTTATAATAGTCCATGGTACGACCTCTCATTACATAGTATAACCATTTCCTATTTATTGGGTCATCCTTTATATCCTTCTTATCAAACTTTTTAGAAGTGTTTTATTTAATTATCTTCTTATGTTGATTATCTTTCTATACTTACTTACATCTCAAGGAAACCTTTCCATCTTTCTTAATCTATTTCCTTTTCTATTTTGGTTCCATTTTCATATCATCACATGATTGATGTAGGGATGGAACATAAGAAAACTCTTCAATATTTTTACCAATATTATATAAGTAATCACATATGTTATCTAGGGTTACAAATCTTTTTTTGGGTGACAAATTTCTCATTTTTTGTGAGTCCTGATTTTGGAAAGTAGGTGTTATGCTTATTTTAGTTATGTTCCCCCTTATTATTCCCTTATAAAATCTTTAAAAATTTATATATTTTTTCCAAGAATTGATGTTCTTATTCCATAACCTCTAGAAAAAATAACATTATCCAATAAACCTTATTCTCTTGTCTTTAACTATAATCTGTCCAGAAAGTTTTTCTTATAAACCTTACTATTTTTTGGGTGGTAACACCGCCCTTTTGGGATCCTCTTAGGGGGTTTCTTTTCTTGGATATATCAATTTTATAATTTGATTATATTATGGGATTTAAATAATTTTTTGGTACCTAGTTTTGTTTATATTTCAAGTTTAAACCTTTACAAATAAATAAAACACTATTAGCGAACAAACAAGTTTCTAGATTTTACCTTTTTATGAAAACATGATGTAGACACTTCTCTAGTTTATCTTGGAAATTTTTTTACTCTATAATGAGTCCTTGAAGGATAATATTATCTTCAAACTCTTTTTTGTAAACATAATTATTCTTATAAACATGGGAATTTCAAATTTTTGTTAGTTCCAAAATCTTTAACTCTACCTCAAGCTCAAGACACTTCATGTTGACAGAGTTCTTCTCATCCTCAACAGAACTCATACTTTCTTTTCATTTGTTCTTAAATATTTTGATTTGATATTCATGAATTGTTCTGGTTTATTTTAAATAATTTTAAATAATTTTAAATATATTTTATTCTTTTTTGATTTAACATCCAATTGAGCATCTTTAACATTTTGGGGGTTTCATATAGTTTTATCAATGCATGGATCACTTCTTCAAAAACCATTTTAGTTATAAATTTCCCACAAAAATTTATTTTAAATTTTTATTTAATTAAATAAATATTTTCATCATAAGGAAATACTAATTATTCATTTTATTTTATAAGGAATGTGAGATAATTACACTTTCAGAATTTCCTTCCTAGAGAATCCTCTATTTTTTTCATTTATTCTTTTAGATGTGATTTGTAATCCAAAAGTTTCTTAACAAAACCATGTATATATGTGACTACTTGAACATATAAATTCTTCACATACCTTTAAAGTTGGTAGTATAAGTCTTCAATAATTTTGATAGACTTTTCCTCTTCATACTCCCCACACCTTGAATTGATCTCTTCAAAAAGGATCACTTTTAATAGATTTGATAGAAGAACTGTAATGACCCAAAGTATTTAAATGGAAATTACCTTCTTAAAAATATGTTATAAAATCACATGAAAACACAACATAATGAACTAATATGTTCTATGTGACCTTTAAACATAATTTTTTCACTTCTGTGTTTGGAATTTTGAAAATCCAACATACACGGTTTTGTTCAAGATATTTTTTGCGGTCCAATAAGAAAAACATAATTTTTGGTGAATAGTAACCTACACCTATGAATATTAACCTACCCTTATGAATATTAGTTTGAACCATATGAATAGTACATCATCCAAATAAGAGTAACCTTACCCATGAATAATTAAATAAAATTTAGGCATCTTAGAAAGTAACAATTTGACCATAGTAAACGTTTTGGTATTTTTGTAAGTTATAAATAAATTATTATAACTAATTAATTAATTTAAAACAAAATTTATTTTCTTAAAATTTGTTCATAAATTAGAAAATTTATTTCTCCTAGTTTTTAGATAATTTTATAAGACCCTACGTAATTTTTGAAAGCATTATAAAACCAGTTTTAATTTTAAAAACTGTATTTTTTAAGTAAATTATGATTATAATTAAATATTAAATTAATCATATTTAGAAAATTATTTTTGAAAAATGGACTTCATTTTTGGATTATACATGTCGAAAAATGGTTTGGGTGAAATTTTGGGATTTTTCTAAAATACTTCAATTTTCGGGTGAATAGTAAAAATACAGTTTTTCACATAACTGGTGTATCCTAAATTGCATCATTAATGATGTAATAATGAAATAAACATTATATAACTTTAGGTTATAAAAAATTATATTAAATTTTATAAATGGTTTTTTAAAATACAATAAACTCAATTTTCAAACCTAAAAAGAACTTTCCAAAGCCTAAAGTCAAAAGGTGATTTCTTAAAGTGTCTTCTTCTCTTTCTTTCACTTTCCTTTTAATAAATTAATGAATTCGAATTATAAAGAAGATTTAAAGCCTAAAAAAAATTATATTATATTAATATATGATTTAGGATGTCAAAAAACTACTATTACAAGTCTAAATTTTGATATATTATTTTATTTAATATTTTATTCTAAAAACACCTCCCTCCTCATGTATAAATAACCCCTCCCGCTCCCCTTGCCAAAACACATCTCTAAAGCTTCAAGAATTGTCTAAAATATACCCAATAATCTTCCCTATCCCCTACCCCACGTACAAGAGCTTCTGGTCTCATCCAAAGACCAAGCTTAGGCCCCTTAAGGAGGATATCAAGAGGAGGATTCAAGAGATAATTTCTCTTCCTCTTTCCTTTAATTCCCTTTCAATTTCAAGTCCTTTTCTGATTCTATCCCAACCTATCTTTGTTCAAATGTTATGGTAACTCTAGTATCATAAATATAATTTAATGGTATGATACTAATGGGATATTATACCATCCAACCCCCTTCTCCTCTTCCTTTTATTTTATAAAAGAAAACGTTGTTCGTAAGGTGTTAATCTATCACCTTCAAGAATGACATGTTTTCTTTTTCCATTTCTACCTATAGATCTGGTCATGAAACCATTTTTATAGTTGAAACAGAATATTATATATGTATTATTTCCTATTTTAAGTTCTGTAAATAACTTATGTACATATTACAAGATGAGTAAACAAAACAAGTTCGTTGTGGTCGAAAAACTGCCCAAATTAACCCAAACGGTCATCATTAAATTCCTATCTAATGATTCATACACATGGTATACAATGTAATTAATATTAAGATAATTTTAACTTTAGGAACATCATTAATAAAAATTAATTTATGTTTTGGATGTTTACCCATGTTTTACACAAACTTCAATTCATGAATACATGGTAAACTCTCAAGAAAACCATAAAAACGAACATCCCCAAACAATGTTTTTAAACTATATAACTCATAAAAAGGCCCATAAAAAAACATAATGAAACAAAAATGACCCATATTAATGTATAAAAGGTTTTTTAATTTCTAATTAATGAATATAATGTTATTATACAGGACATTAAAGTGAAGGAAGCGTTCAGATACAAGTTAAGGGGAAATTCTCGAACCCAAATTTCATACTTCGGGTTCTCCCTCTTTCACTCCATTTTTGATATGGTTACTCGTAAAAAAATCATTTTTTCATCATTTTATTTCCTTTTATAGGATATAAATGTTTACCAATATTTTTTATGTCAAACAAAATGTTTTCCAAAAGAACTCTTCTTTTAAGAACTCACCTTTTACTTCTCATTCAAGGTTGATGGTTCTTGTATCAAGTATGTTATTCCCTCTTTGTTTTGGGAACCCAAAGTTTTTAAATGTGTTATTATGATATTAAACCCATTCCTTTCCATGGTTTATTTATTTTCATTATTGATATATGTTCCATGTGGCATACATGATAATGATAATATTATGATGTGACAGGTGCGCCCAGAATTATATAGCGTAATATGAATGTTTGAATGTGACAGGTGAGCCCAGAATTATACAGTGCTCCAATGCATTGGGTAAAGTGATGAATCTAATGAGTAAATGTGAAATGATATGTGAAAAAGATTCTATATTTTTTCACAAGCATTTTTTTAGTTAACCACAAAGACATGATGTTTCATTTTTATGCATTGCCACATTTCAAGTATCTTATTAATGATTCCTCTCATGTTCTTGATTCTTTGCCTATGTTATGAATATGCTCACCTGATGATATATTGTTCTTATCTATCCTATTACTAGGATTATATATCACCCCTTTTGATGTATATCCTTAGGTGGCTACATGTACTAAGGAGAGGTCAAGTTCCAATAAGAAGATAGAGAAGAAGAAATGAACAAAAAAGTTTATGCTTGATGTTGTAATTATTATGTATGGTCTTATTTTGCCCAAGAAACTAAACTGTTGGATCCTCTATGTGTAATACTATTATTTTTTTATCTTTAAAATGATGTAATAGTAATGTAAGAAAAGGTTGGGTCACTATAAGAACTCTTACCACTATGATCAGATTCATGTAATGGTTGATCCTTATTATCCTTTGCAAAATTTATATACTTATTAGCCTCTATTTATCTTCTATTCCTTAGATTATTTACTAATACCTCCATATTATCATCAATTAAAATAAATTTATCTGTTTTTATTCGATAA
Source organism: Viscum album (assembly GCA_963277665.1). Classification (NCBI taxonomy): domain Eukaryota; kingdom Viridiplantae; phylum Streptophyta; class Magnoliopsida; order Santalales; family Viscaceae; genus Viscum; species Viscum album. The sequence continues at coordinate 830,239,761 of OY728165.1, forward strand.
AACTCAATTTTTTTTGAAATATGCACTTTATATGAACTTTTAAATAAAATGGGGAAATAAAATAAATCCAACAAGAGGACCTCCTGTTTAACTATGATACTACTTATAGATCCCAATGGTTGTATAGGGACATTGGGTAGGGTTGGGGGGTGGGGTGAATTATTTTAACCACTTTTAATAAGTTTTACTTTCTTTATTAGTTGTCCCCTCTTGTTCTCAAAACACTTTCCTAGTTACAAGAGATGGATCCAATGCTGAAAACTCAACCCTCACATTGTAATGAAATTTTGAATGAACAAGAAAAATAAAACACATAATGTTTACAAGGTTTGTCTCTAATAAGGAAACCAATTCCTTGTTGTGTTTTAATTTTATAAATACATTAATTTTCATTATTATATTGCAATGATTACAATTTCCTAGTCAAGAGACACAAAAGGGTTGAGGTGGTATCATCCACAACACTAGGAAAAGCATCACCCAATTCCCTAACATTTCTCATGATAGGTAATTTACACTATATCCCATAGTCTTCTGCTCCAACTGGTTGATGGAGTTGTTTATACTAGTACCACCAGTCTTCAAGGGTCTTTATCAAAAAAGAGAACATGTATTAAACCTCCAAGATATGATCAATAACACTAAAAATAGGTTTAACTTTTCCATCAACTTAGACACACTATAACTAGAAATCATAATGTATTCTCAATATTTTGAGAGTCTCAACACTAAAAATATATAGAAAAAAGTGTATACTCTTCATCTTTTTAATTATTTTTCTTCAGTGCACATGTTCAATCCCGAATGTGTTAGATTATACTCCTTAGATAAATAATAAACATTCTTAGTGTTTTAATAGTATTAGGTTCTAAATTACCATCCAATATCTTCTTGATCACCCATATATTTATATTCATAGAATATTTCATGAATATTATTTCCATAAATAATTATAGAAACTCCATGATCTTTTTAATCATAATATTTGGTTATTAAAACTAATTTGAATCAAATTAAGGTCTTATTTTAATCTTCCTTAAGAAACATCTTCTTAATTACCACATGATAATATAAATATCTACCTTTAATTTCTCTACAAAATTTATGCTTTTAATTATTTTTAAATTTCTCCACATATGCATGAATCCATGCATTATAACATGGTAAGTCCCCTTGTAGTGTAGTAGCATCCTCTTCATCCATACACAACATCACCTTCAGTTTAATGATGAATTTTATTCATAAATTTCAACGATTCATAATATTAATGTGATATTTAATTCACTGAATAATAAAGCATGAGCTTCATCTGGAATAATTTATCACACTACAAAATTCTGGAAATCTTAATTTTAGTTTAAGGATAAATAACCACCTTATGAAAATCTCTTTAAATTAATTACTCTAATATGGATCCCCTTATGTTAATGAACCAGGGAAATATCCCCTTACATTTATGATTCCATGATGGATCCCTTTATATGTTCATCCCTACATTAATCTATAACTTTGGATCATCATAAGTGTTTGGATGGATCCTAATTTGAGATCAATTCCTTTGTGTATCCTCATACATGGATCCTTAATTGAATCTTCATATGTGTATCCATTTATGTCAATTAATTTATCATGATTTGTTATCCTTCTATAGTTACCTTTCTAAAATTTGGTACTCTTTTTTGTGGGTACCCTTCTGAGGTTAATCTTTTACAGTTACCCTTTCAAACTGGGTTTACTCTCCCGAAATCTCACTTACCCTTATACAATATGTTATACTCTTCTAAAACATCACTTACACTTTCATAATAGGGTATACACTTCTGAAACCTCACTTACCCTTCTGTAGTAGGGTATATTCTTATGAAGTTTAACTTATCCATTTTTACCACTTTCGAAGAATTCCAGATTACTTAAAATAATCTTAGAGACTCTTCCATAACATCTGATCCATTTCTAATCACCTAGAACACTTAAAAACTATTTTAGAAAGTGTCTCCTCCACCAGTACTTTGTATTTTTCATTTAAGATTATCTCACAAACAATGTTCTCATTTGAGGATGTTTACTTGAATCATTCCATGAAAGTTAGTCAAGACAACAATTCACCTTCCAAATTTCTTTTCCAATAAATTCTTGCATTCTAAAAAATATTCCATTGCAACAAATCAAATTTTTGTAGAAAAAACCTCACCAATTTCCAATAAATACAAATTTATTCATGGGAACTTCATTGAGAAATTGTTTATCTCAAAGGTCCTAGAAAGAAGAAAAAAAGGAGGGAGGTAATTTTTTCAAAGAGATAAAATAATAATTTTCTTATCATAAGTCTTTATTTATTATTATAGTTTTTAACTTTCATACGGTATTGATTTCTAAATTATTTTTAACATTTTTATTGATTCTTAGAGAACATATTGAGTTCATATAGTGGTATGAGAGCCAACCTAATTTAAAAACTTTTTTCTCTCTCTCTTTCTCACACACACACATATATATTTTATGAATGTTTTATATTTAAAATATTTTTTAAATTAAATGATGCAATAATTTCATGTAATACATGTTTTTATTTTTGAAAATAAATATATTGTGTTTTAATAATAAAAAAATTATTTAATATTAATAAAATATGATGGGGTTTCTAGATTGCATTTCTTTTTGACCAGGGGTCAACTACCGTTATTTTTTTAATATTTTAAAATATTAAAGGTTAATAATCATATTTTTAATAATTTTATTTGTTAATATTTAATAATATTATTTAATAAAAAAATTGTATCTGGTTCATGGAACTTTCCATGAGAGTGTATTTAGAATTAAATTATTTAGAGGAAAAGGATTTTAATGTATTTTTTATCTGTTTTTCATAGTATGATATTGAATTTAAAAATTTATGGTGAAAATCCTTAAACTTATGCATGCATTTAATATAGTAAAGTTTTAAATTTTTTAAAATTCTAAAAATCATCCTTAAATGGTACCTATAAAGGCTTTAACCTAAAACTCCACCATCAAAGACAAGACACCAAACCAATCCCCTATAATGTTTTAATTACTTTAGTAAAATACATTTAATGTATTTATATTTTATTTTTTTATGTTTAAATTGTAAAGAGTCACGAGGCATAAAAATACTCAAATCAAAACTCATTCCGAGATTAGTATTATGGAATTAAATTAAAGAAAAAAATAAATTTATTTTTCATCATTAATCAATGTGGAATGATTTTATTTAATCCAAACATAAAAATAATTATGAAACATAAAAATATTTATATTTATTTATTTTTATTAATTATTATCACATGCATCATTACAAATCTTACCCCATATGAGACATTGTATAATTAAGGTTTTTCTTAGCCTCTTCAACCACATGGTCGAATGTGTTTTATTTACTCTACCATCTCTACTCAAAATGATTTTTTGGTGTCATTATTAATATATCAATATGAATTCCATTTAAATGGTTATATAAATTTCATTATGTAAATATAAATATAATTTATATTAAGGTCTTAATGGATGTCCGTGGGATGAATAAATTAATATAAAATGGTGAGATAAAATTTAATACACATGAAAAATATCAATTATAAGACCTTTAATGATAACACTCTTAAATTATATGATCCATAAAACATGGTAGTTCATGCTGAAGTTGAACACCTATGATCTATATTATGTAAGTTATGAAGGGAGTAACATCTCTCATGTAGGCATGTCGATATCTCTTAACTGATTTCTTAATGAGTGTTAGAACCTTGAGGTAAGGAGATGAGTAAATTCATGTGATAAATTTACAGGGTATGTGTCATGTCCCAAATTACAAGTAAGTGACTCCCCAATCCCCCCTAAACAAGGCCAAGGGTTGAATACTAATGCCTAGGTATCTACAAAATCATGTGAGGAATTACCTATATATGAAACGCACCACATGCTATCATACAAAAAAAATTACTATAACATTCATGAAATATGAAATTGAATGAAACAAAATAATTTAGATAAAATCTCCAAAGTAAAATATAAACTGATATAAATGAAAACCATGGGAACAACTCACACATCTTGAAAAATGCAGTCTTGATCATTAACAACATGATGGCTGCTGTAGTAAAGAGATCTACAGTCCATAATCTATCCATATCAATTATCTATTTCCCAACTTTGTGATCAATCTTACTCCACACCACTTATTTTTATGGATACAAGGTTAACAATGTATCCATACGCCTACAAGGGTGAGTAGAATAGTATATAGTATGGTTGTCCCAAGTAGCGAGCCAAACCAAAAACATATAGTGTCAATGTGTATTAATAATAAGAAAATTATAGATAAATCTTGCTTGACTTGAAATCACTAGTAATCATAATCATAATCTATCTTGATCAATCAACCCATATCCCATTTTCATCACACTCTCTAAATAATAAGTTCCTCAATAAGTAACAATATTCACATCTCACAACCCATCTTATAAATCCCACCCTATAACTCATCCTAGATGCACCGGTTGTGAGATGGTGGAGTAAGTAAATATATCCACCTATATCAGTAACACTAGGGAAAATATTCATCTCCAACTATCTTAGAAATTCTGGGGAAAAAACATCTTTAACATAGGAAATACATATCTCTATATATTTACGTGTATACATTTCTGGATGCTGAAGGGTATACTTATCTCCAAGGATAAAGTTATATACTGGTATGCTAGAGGAAATATACATATCTATGGATTCCATTGAATATCTATCACTCCCAATCCTAGAGTAATGGGTTGGGAGTATAGATAGTATCAGGTTCATTGTAGTCCACCTTGACTCTCGAGTTATAGGTGAGGAAGAGTATTGGCATTGGGGTGAATTATCATCCATCACATTCTCATATCAAGGATATTGGTGGAATTACCTTTCCCCAACCATCTAATTCATCACATATTCTCATCAAGGATAATGAAGGTATTAACCATATATATTTATCTCGGATCATATATGTTAGAGGAATTACTCATCCCCAACTATCTTCTAAAAATATCAAACCAATCTCAACCTAGAGTAGTGGGTGAGTGGTGGTGGTATCTACCCAGATCAGTGGGTGAGACTAAGTATAGTCACTACCATGCTACTCTAACCCTAGATAGAGGGTGATTTTAAATAATATCCTCTAACATATTCCATCGCTATAGATAATGACCCATCACAAGTTTCATCACATATCAATGTATTTTATACACACAATAATCAATTAAATAATTGTCATGAATCCTTATACTAGTCTCACAAGTCTTGTGTATAACAATCCAAAGCTATTATATCATCCCTATTAAAGTCCCACCGACTAAACTCATAGAGGTTCAAGGGTAATTTATTTATAAATGATCATTAGTTACTAAATTATCCATCTAGTCATGTCATTATATAGTCAATATTACTTTCCATATCACCACTTTTGAATATCCTAGAATCCCCAATGGGTTTCCATATACACGTTTCATCAAATTCTAGTGATAACAATTCAATAATGATAAATATTATCATTGAATTATTCAATTGGTAACTTTAGAACCAAGGTGATACCACTTTATCCACTTATAGTTTTCATTGAACTCATCTCAAGTAACCAATGTCACCCCATTTCATTACCCGACCATTCTCATCGATTACAACTCATTCAGTAAGAATTTCCTATATTCTTAGTAATTATACCACACCATATGAGGTAATACTCATCCTCTATGCTATATCATTTTTTCATTTCCATCATTGACTCCCAATTATAACCACCATTGTCATTCCTCCTCAATTAAATTGGTTTTCCACACTTATCATTAATTAATTATTTGATAACACACTTTCATTATCATAGCTATTTTCATTCTATTATTTTATTCCAAACCATCTCAATCATTTATGATTGACATATTTAATTCATTATTTCAAAATTAATTTATAATATTTATAATTGCATCGACATATATCATGAAAAACATTACATAATTAAATGATCATATCTTCTTTCTATAACATTTCCACAAATCCATTGAGTTATTAATAAAAACTGTCAACACAATCCAATCATCACCTACCATGGTTAAGCAATTCATTTAATAGTTTAATTAGGATCCTCTTCTTAGGTATAAAAAATATTACCTCAAATTTTATTTTTATTTAACAATAATATTACTTTCGTAATTATCAAAGCAACACAACATCATAGTCTAATAAATTTTCACTCCATGGAGTCCAATCCACTCAAAAGTTTTTCTGGTGACCTGATGTGATAATTTATGATAATTATTAATTTAAATAAGTTTCCAATTAATATTATCAAATAATAATAATTTCAATAATGATTTAATCAATATTAGATTAATTTAACCACATAATTATCTTTAAATGATCCAAACTTTGTTCCATGGGGTCTAGGATAAAAATAGTATTCCAACATAAATTTATGGATCAAAATTAGGCCCCTCATGTGCCCCCATACACCTATTATGTATTCTACCAATAAGGGGGTCCCACATTTCCTCTCTCTTAGAACTTGGGCCATTGGATTTCTATCACTTGTTAATGCAGCAACTATCATCATGCTGTTCATTCCCCTCCTGCATCATGTCCCATGTCAACAACAGATTTCAGATCAATCTGATCAATTGAGAGAGAAACATTCATGTCATTCTCCTATGAATTACTGAACCAATAAAAAAATATATCAATATTTTTTTTGATTGAGCTATGTGGGATATAACCATATGTCACTTAAATTATGAAGACCAATTATGCCCCCATAAATTCTCTATATAATTTCTCAAAATCCACACATCCCCTTTTGATGAATCCAAGGGAACTAGATTAATTATGAAACAAAGATCAACATAATTTAATTTCATATAATAATTAAGATATTTGAATATGAAACAGATTGAAGGGATTTAAAAATGTAAAGACAATTCTAGAATCAATGGTATATACCTATTTTCCACACTCCAATGAGTTCCTCTGATCTCTGGTGAGAAATACCTCTCTCTATAAAAGTTACCTCTCCCTAAAACCCTGGATCCCACCCTTTTTTTCTATTAAATGGGATTATATAAGGGAGGAATTAGGATATAACTAATATATACATACATACATACATATATATATATATATATATATATATTAAATGATGGATCTCCACTACTTCACACCATCGGAAACAATTCTAAAAAATAAAAAACTCATAGTTAGGGTAAAATCAATATTATACTCTCTATAACACAATAATTTTTCCAACTTGATACCTCAATCAGGATAAATTTACCATTTTAACCTATTTAATCAAAAATTAATATTTACATTGAAAATAATCCTTGAAAATTAGTCAAACCACTAAATCTCCTCATTTAGATTTAAGAGTTCAAATAAATCTATAAATAGTAATCCGATATCTAATTCTGATCATATAAAAAGCACTCTTAGGCGAGAGATCCCCATACTAAAAATTTTCATCCTTGAAAAAAATATAAACCATAGAAAACCCTATCAAAACATTCATAACCTCCCACCTTGAAAGAATAAATCATCTAAAAAATCACTAACCAATAAATGGGAGGGATGAGTAGTAAAGTAGTCAATATGGACCTATCACAAAACTTTCCACAATCTTAGAAGAATTTAATGATAATATATCTCTCCATATTGGGAAATATAGAAGGAGGGCCCCCTTTAAGAAACTTTTAGTCATCCTATTGAACCTATGACAACCATCACATTACCTAAAACCATACCCACAAAAGGACACTATAGATTCCCATACTGGATTGAACACTAAGAGAGGGGTGACTAAGTCAATTAATTTTTAAAAATTCTTTTCTTTTGAATTCAAGCTCTTAAATTTGTTAAGGTTCTCAATCCACTCATTGATATATCGTAGTCATACCTTATATGTAGTAAAAATTGGAGAGAACACAACACATGGTATTTACAAGGTTTATTTCTAAGACTTACTCCTTCACATGTTGGTTAGACCCATGATATGGATTCTTTATTATAATCTTGTTATAAATTAGAATGGTTTAGGCAAAAAATAGTTATACACCCTAGTAATCGATCATCCAGATAATCTTGATTATACCCCCTATCAATCCAACTATTCTTACCTAGTTAGTTAGACATCCAACCATCCTTGACTGGTTATACACCCCATCCAACAAGCCACTTCAACAATTGTTTACACCCCCTAGTCATAATATCCTTCTTATTCTTAGTTTTGATCCTTTCATATGAATATCTTATGCTCCTGGTTTCTTTTTCACCAATAGATACTGATCCTCCTCCATAATCTTAATAGATGAACTATAATACTTGTGAAATACATTGTAACACCCTAAATTTTTTTATGAAATATTTCTCCTTAAAAATTTGATTTCTTTTATATCTTGCATTGCAAACAACACCAAGTTTAATTGAACCGTGATATATTATTAAAATATTATTTTTTTAACACCACCATTATAATCTAGCCATTAAATTAGAGGTTATGAATAAGAATTACAATATTATGAAATATATGTTAATATTATATTAAATAAACATTTATTAAATAATTATTAGGAAATAAACACTTATTTGTTTTTTATAAAATTCACTTTATTCTTAAAAAATATTCTTTCTTCAAAAAAATTATTTTTATTGATTTCTATGAGAAAAATAAATATTATTAATTTTGAAACTTTTTGAACATTTATTTGAAAAAATAAACTTCATTTTTGAATTAAACTTTTCAAAATTATCTTAGGTTGAAGTTGTGAGAAATTTATGAAAAGTTTTAATTTTTAATGAATAATGAAAAATACTGATTTTCATTGAAAATTTTATTTTTATTTTAAATAATTTAAGAAATAAAATTATATTTTGGATTATTTTTAAAATTTAATTAGTTAATTTTAATATAATTTTGTTATAATGAATTTTATACATGAATTTAGTATAAAAACATTTTATACTTAAAAATGGTATTTTTCGGAAAAAATATTTTTTATTGAATTTTTTAGTTTAATATTAAATTAAATACCACCACTTATGTGTTTTGAATTTTGAAAAATGTATTTCATATTTGGAACGAGGAGGTGCAAATTTAATAAATTGACCCCTTTTATTTTATGTACAATATGATTATCAACCTTAGTAAATTTTATTACCACAATTAAGGGTAAAATGAGTAATTAATGGTAAACTAATATGATAAGGATTAGAAAATAACCCTTAGTATTTCTCCAATTATATTTAATGAGTATATTTTGACCATAATCATATATAAGTTGAATTTATGACCTTTTGGAGCTACTTGGTTGGCATTAAGTCCTTTATAGTAATTTATATAAAGAAAAGTCAAACATGTCACACGATTATTTTTAATAAGTATAACATTTTTAATATATGGTTATCTAGAATATATGTTTTATTGTAAATATTTTTTTTAAATATAAAATATTTATCTCCATCATAGTAATTTTTTCTTAATTTTTATGGAAGAAACAATTACTCTAAATTCTTACACAACAATGATCCCGTAATTATTAAATAAATTAAAAAATTAAATAAATAGTATTAAAAATATTAAAATAAATATAATTTGAGATATTTAAGGTGATAAAAAAATTATGTACATAAAGTTAAAATGTTTTTTATATAACAAAATAGTTGGTTAAAATTTTAATTATTGTCTTTATATTTTTAAATTCAAAGTAATGAATTGTATACAAATTGACTATAACAATATTTTATGGGATTAATATTTTATTAAATTATTTAAAAATCATAAAATATTAAGTAAGGACAAAGGGTATAATATATTTTTAAAAATTTAATCCCATATGAATTTATAGTATATTTGGAAGCATTTTGCTATAGAATAGTCTTAATATATTTTAATATTTTGAGAAATTCCAAAGGTTCCCCTCACCTCCATTATAAAAGGACATCTCATCCCTCAATTCATTTCACCACTTATAGATTTATATCTTAACCATACTTTGCCAAATTATCTTCTAAAATTTGCTATATAAATTCAATAGGTTATAAAATTCTAAAAAGAGCAACCCTAGAGCCCTTTAGAGGAGTTCTAAAAGAGTCATTTTGATGAAGAGGTAATCGCTCTAACCGACCACTTTCTTTTTACACTATTATTTACCTATAATAAATCTATGATAATTATCATAAAATAATAAATTCAGTATCAAAAATATATTTAAATGTTATTATTATTATTAAAACACCATTATACACCCTATTCAAATCAAACAAAAAGTAAAAGTATCGCTCATGCGTACATACGACATACTGTCTCCACATAGCGATACAATTAATTTTTTATCACTATATTCTATGGATGGGTATTATGATGGATTTAATGTTTATATATGATATTTATGACATAATTATACTTCTTTATTGATAATATCATGTCTACATTCTTACTATATAATCTTTTGAGAAATGATAATGTCACTCATGCGTTAGTATGGACTACCATCTCCACGATGTGATGTGATTTTTTTTCATATATTTTTCACATGGATGGTAATAAGGATACATTTTATGAACATATATGATATATATTACATAATAATAAATCTATAAAGGTTAAATTAGTATTTACCTTTCTTTCACTCCATCAGTCAAAAAATGGAAACAACGCTTATGCATATGTATGACCTACCATCTTCGTGAATGGTGTAATCCATTTTAAATATATACATTTTATTAATGATTATAAATATTTATATAATTAATATATATTATTTTTATACCATGATTAACACTCTTTAAATTATGGGACCATGATTAAAGTATAAGGACTGGGACTGCCAAACCGAAGCATGCTTGGAAAACGAAGTAGTTATCACCCAAAACAATGATTTTAATAAAAATTTATTAATAAATGTGTGATAAGATGTAATAAATAAATCATAAATGGTATTATATATATTTTTTATAGAATCAATTTATAATAAATACATATTTATTGTACATGAGGTTTCCACATGAACAAGGAAAGATGAGACTTGAGGTAAGAGTTTATTTCAAAATCTCATCATTATTCGGGATTGTTTATGTTTAAGCCTCTACTAGGGAATATTTCTCTTACATGTCCATGTTTAAAAAAAATCAAAAATGTTTTTAATATTCTCCAAAAATTATTTGAAACCATTTTTACCCGTGTTTTATTTTTTTAAAGGAATCTTTTTGTCATTTTCTAAATGAGGTTCTTTGTAACTTTTTGAAAAAAATACAGAAGGAACATTTTTTAACCTTATAAGGAATGATAAATTTTTCTCACCATCATGAAACCTAAATTATTTTAATATTCCTTTAAAATTTAATTTCAATGATTTTTTTTCATTTATAAGTTCACAACATTTCAAAAAGAGAAGTGATTTTAAAATGGAATAGTTATTTTCATCAAGAATTTTTCCAATTAATATTTCAAATTAATTTTTCATCTAAGATGGAATTACTTAATGTTACTTATGCTTTATGGGGGATATGTTCCAATAATATCATCTTTATTATTTCTATGGATGGTTTATGTTAATAATTAAATGATGAAATATTTATGAAACTCATTTCTTTTCCATTGGTTATGTTATGATGAAATGTTTATGAAACCCATTTCCTTTCATGGGTTTTGGTATGTTTAATGATTTATGTTCTTGTGACACACATCTATATGGTTTTTATTATGTGGTGTGTGAGACCTATATATCCCTCCAATGCATTGGGTAATAATTTATATCTTATGAGATAGACATGACTGGAATGGGAAGTGAAACTGGTTTGGTATGGGACTTTGTTCTCTATGATAGTCTTGGGAGTGAACCTTGACTAATATGATGGTTTGGTAAGTGAACCAATTCCACTATTATGGTCTTAAAAAAGAGCCTTGACTATTAAGGAAATGATTTTTTATGCTTATGTGTATGTCAAAATTCTATATCTTATGTTATTTTCTCATGGATCATGTTCTTTTATGATTCATGTATTATGAAATGCCAATATTTATTCTATGACTCAAAATTATGATATTTGATATATATGGTTCAATTTTTAAATGTTATGACCATTTTCTTACACTCTAATGCTCATATTATGATTGATATTTCCATGTCTACTTCTACTTAGCATCCAAGCTCACACTTTTCTTATATTTCTTTTCCCCAGGATATGATAAAAGGTATTAAGTATGATATTTCAAAAAAGGATTTTAGTTATGAAGGAATAAGTTGGTAACAATGTATATATTTTATGAACTAATTGTTTAAGTTTCCTTGTATCCAAAGACACTATAACTATACAAGTCTATCATAGATTTTTTATGTTATGTATTTGATATTCATTTAAAAACATATAACATATGTGTATGAAAATCTTGGGTATTTATAGTTGGTATCATAGTAAGGTTTAGTTAACATTTAGAAACTAGGATGAGAAAACCTTAGTAATAACGCTAAGGGTAATGCTAAGTATAGGTTACAATCCTAGAGTTTTGGTAATGATCATGAATAACCTAGGTGAAACCTAAGGTGTCATAGATTGAAATTTTATAATTAATTTCCCTTGATTATGTAGTTTTACCACTATGATTAGTGTTTCTCACACTATGCTTTTTGGTTTTATTCAATGGTTGTAACCCGAAGGAACTGTGTTAATTCTTAATGCGATGGAAAAAGCAATGACTTTCCTCACGATCAATATAATTTTATGGATGATGGAATGAAAAATATTATTTCTATGCTCACAGAACTTTCTCAAGATATGAATCATGCTGGAATTAAAAATGATAAAAGGATGGAACAAAATTTTGTTAAGTCCTTCATGTGCCAACATCCACTTGATTTCAGTGGGTCTTTTAATCCACTAGTGGCTGAGTAATGGATGAGCACCACTAAAAAGATATTTTATATTCTCTAATGTCCAGAACATGAGAAAGTCATTTGGGTTGTCTATCATTTGGAAGGTGAATAAGATCAATGGTGGAATCTTATGAAGAATATAAGGTAATGTGATGAAATTTATTTCATGAATTGTGATGAGTTCAAGAATTTATTTTTAATAAGTACTTTCCCCATATTCTTCATATGAAAATGGGGAAGTAATTACTTGAGTTAAAGAAAAATAATGGTAAATATATTAAATCCTATAAAGAAAATTTTACAAGACTTATGAGGTATGATTCTGACATTATCATACAACCTAAAAGTAAGGTTGATCGATTTTTGAGTGAATTAAAACCAAGTTTTTGAAGGGTGTTATCCATAAGAAACTTCAGTTTCTATGAAGAAATCATTTGATGTGCTCTAAATGTTGATATGGATATTGGAGTTACCCATAAATCTTATGTTTTTGATAAGAAAAGAAAAATACAATTCAAAGGCAATTCTAAAAACCATGGATTAAAGAAGATGATTTTTTTGCTCATAGTGTGGAAGGAAACATGGGAGAAATTGTCTTAAGAGGACCAGTAAGTGTTTCAAATGTGGAAAGGAAGGTCATTGGGATAAAGAATGTTGAAGTTATGGGATGAAGTTAACTAATGATTTAAATAGAGAAAATGATCCATAGAAATCACCACCCATGCTCCAATGATATACATGTCGAGAGTATAGGAATTATGACTATCAATGTACGAATCCGAAGGTTTTTGATGATCAGTGTAAAAGAAATCTTAAGACTAAAGACAAAGGGAAATATCATGTTATCATAACTATCAAAGTGGATTACAATAACAACATGGTGAACGGTACACTTATCATTCAATCTAGAATAGACAATGTATTAGTTGATTCTGGATCCACCCAATATTTTATTTCTAAATAATTTTCTAGGGGTATCACCATATCACCTCAATAATTAGATGTTGAGTTATCTATGAAAACTCTTAATGGAACAACAATATCATATAAAGTTTATAGTTATTATCCAATTGAGGTTTATGGGAGAGTGATTTCTGAAAATCTTGTGATTCTCCCTTTATTTGAATTTGATGTGATTCTTGTCATGTATTAGATTTCTCAATATAGGGATCATATTAATTTTTGAGTAAGGGAAGTCGAAGTTCATATTCTAAATGAACTCATAATCATTTATCAGTGAAAGGATGGATATGGACTTCAAATGTAAATTTATTCCATCTTATGAGTCATAATTTCTATAAATAAAGGTTATCTATATCAAATGGTTGGAGATAAAATCAAAATTAAGGATACACCTATTATATGAGAGTTTATGGATTTCTTTCTGAATGAAATTATAGGTCTTCCAATGAATCATGAAGTTGAGTTTTCTTAGAAATCATACCTGGTTCTATGCCTATTTCAAAGACTCTTTATCAAATAAACCTAATTGAGTTGAAAAATTTGATAAAGTAACTCCAGGAGAATCTTGATAAGGGATTTATATTCCTTAGTGCATCACATTGGGTTGCACCTATTCTATTTATTAAGAAGAAACATAGATCTATGTGAATTTGTATTTATTATATATAACTTAACAATATCACTATCAAGAACAAGTATCCTCTACCCCATATTGATGACTTATTTGATGAAATATGTTAATCTCAATACTTTTCCAAGATTGAAATTCATTATGGATATCATTAATCGAGAGTCAAGAAGAAGGATATACCCAATAAAACATTCTGTAAAAGGTATGGACACTATGAATTTAAAGTGATGCCTTTTGGTCTAACTAATTCTCCTGCTATCTTCATGGATTTAAAGAATAGAGTCTTTAGAGATGACATTCTTGTATTTTCAAAGATTAAGTAAGAACATGAAGATCACTTAAGGATTATACTTAAGACCCTGAGGAAGGATAATATTTATTAAAAATTGACCAGGTTTGAATTTTTTCTTCAAAAAGTTTCATTTTTGGGTCATATAATCTCAAGTGAGGGTATACCAATAGATCCATCAAAGACATAAGCTATTGAGAAATGATGTAGAGCAACCACAATGACTAAAATCCATAGTTTTTGTGGGTTTTATGGATATTATGAATGTTTTTTGAATGATTTCTCACAATTATCTAATCTAATCACCATGTTTACTTGGAAAAGAGTTATGTTCATATGGATGGATGAATGTGGATGGAATTTAAAGGTGCCGAAAAGAAGGCCGGTCAGTGTAGCTGTGCTCACACTACCTTATAGTAGATAATGGTTTGTGATCTATGGTGGTTAATTAAAGAATGGATTGAGATGTGTTATCATTCAAAATTACATGGTGATAGATTATTCTTCACACCAATTTACGTTCTAGGTAAAAAATTACCCAACTCATAATTTGGAGTTAGCTATGCTAATTTTTTCATTAAAGATATGGAGGAATTATCTCTATGGAGAAAGGTGTGACATATATACTGATAAAAAAAGTTTAAAGTATATTTTTACTCAAAAATAGATGAACATGGACTAAATAAGATGATTACAGATGATTAATTATTATGACTACTCTATACATTACCACCTTGGGAAAGTGAACAAGGTGGTAGATGCTTTGAACTAAAAGAACCATGCTAGATTATCTTTGATGAGGATAAAAAAAGATCCAATATTTATGGATTTACAAAGGATGAACCTATAAATATTAAATTAAGGGGATAACTCTTATCTAGATCAAATTAATGTTCAAACATATATTTAACTAAATATTAAAGAGGAGAAGAAGGAATATGTAGATCTATAAAATAAGATGAGAAATGTTCCTGACTTCATCCTTGATTGTTTTAGAATAATATAGTTTAAGAACCATGTATGTGCCCCTTCCATAAATTTTTTTAATAAGGATATATTGGATGAGGATCATAGTTTATCATTATCTATTCATCATGGAAGTAAAAAGATGTTTAGAGATTCGAATGAGTATTTCTAGTGGGATGGAATGAAGAGAGATATTGCAGATTATGTTTCTAGATGATTGGTTTTTTAATAAGTTAAGGTTGAGAGATATAATTATATGGGTATGTTAAAACCATTAACCATACCTAAATAGAAATGATAAAAAATCACCATGTATTTTGTTATCAGACTCCCCAAAACATCTAAAGTCCATAATACTATTTATGTTATAGTTGATCACCTTTTGAAGTTGGTACAATTAATTAATATCAGAGAAGATTTATCTCTTGATAAAATTGAAAAAATATATATTAACGAAGTGGTAAGATTGTATGGATTACCACTTTACATTTTATTTGATCAGTATTAGAGGTTTACCTCGATGTTCTGGTGAAGTCTTTAGTAAGCTATTGATGCATATTTAATTTTTATCACTTCTTATCATTCTCAGATAGATGGACAAGATCAGCGAATAATTAAAACTATATAAGACATATTGAGAGCTAGATATATGTATTTAAAAAGTGGTTGGGATCTATAACTTCCATTAATATAATTTTCTTACAACAATATATTTAATTGAAGCATTCAGATGGATCCTTATGAATCCCTCTATAGTAGAAATAATAGAACACCAACATGGTAGAATGAAGTTGAGTAATGAAAGATTTTAAAACCTAATATATATGAGTATATGGAAGATAAGTTTATATCTATTAAGAAACACACAAGAGTATCTCAGAGTCGAAAAAAAGTTATGATGAAAATCGTCAGAAAGATCTAGAGATTGAAGTAGGTGAAAAAGTAAATTCTATGAATATATCCCTAGAAGGGAGTGATGAGATTTGGAAGTAAGGGTAAGATAAGTACTAGGTATATCTTTCATATTGAAATTATTTATCTTATCAAGATGATATCTTATCTATTGGTGATTCCACTGAATCTCTCTCAAGTTCATGATGTGTTCCATGTATCTCTCCTGAGGATGTACATACCTGATCCTTAACATGTACTAGACTCATAGGTCATACCAATGGAGATAAATATTTGTTATGAAGAAAAACTAGTAGATATTATAAATCATATATATAAATTTCTATGAAACAATACCACTCTTCTGGTTAATGTTTTCTGGTGGAACCACCAATTTGAGGAAGTTACATAGGAACCTCAGAATGTGATGAGGTAGAGATATCCTCATCTATTTGTATCCGAGTAACAAATTTCAAGGGTGAAATTAATTTTAAGGTTGGTAGAATGTAATTCCATAATATTTTTATGAAATATTTCTCTTTAAATAATTTGATTTCTTCGATATCTTGCATTGCACAAAACATCGAGTTTAAAAGAACCGCAATATACTATTAAAATATTAATATTGTAACATGATTGTTATACCCTAGATGTTGAATTGGTGGGTATAAATAGAAATAACCATATTATGAAATATATGTGAATTTTATATTTAATACACATTTGTTTATTAATTATTATAAAATAATCACTTATTTTTTTAGTAAATTCATTTTATTCTTAAAAAAATATTTTTTAAAAAATATTTTTTATTGCTTTATATGAGAAAATAAATAAAATTAATTTTTAAATTTTTTGAAAATTTATTTCACAAAATAAAATTCATTTTTGAATTCATCATGTAAAAATTATCTTAGGATGAATTTTTTATAATTTCCTAAAAAGTTTGAATTTGTAATGAAT
Organism: Viscum album; assembly: GCA_963277665.1. Classification (NCBI taxonomy): domain Eukaryota; kingdom Viridiplantae; phylum Streptophyta; class Magnoliopsida; order Santalales; family Viscaceae; genus Viscum; species Viscum album. The sequence goes on from OY728165.1 coordinate 830,257,369, forward strand.
AGTGAAAATAATGATTTCAATTGAAAACTTTATTTTATTTTAAAGAATTAAAAAAAATATACTTTATATTATCTTTAAAATTTAATTATTTACTTCTAATATAATTTTGGTCTTTTAAATTAATTTTATACATTAATTTAGTATAAAAATATTTTAGACTTAAAAAGGTCATTTTTCGATTTTTTTCACTGCATTTTTCAGGTTTAATATTAAATTAAATTATACCAATTATGTGTTTTAAATTTTGAAAAATTGATTCCATATTTGGAACCATGAGGTATAAATTTACTAAATAGACCCCCTTTTATTTTTTGGTCAATATGAAAAGAAACCTTAGTAATTTTTGTTATCATAATTAAGGGTAAAATGAGTAATTAAGGGTAAAAATAATAGGATAAGGATTATAAAATAACCCTAAAACTTTCCCTAATTCTTTTGGATGAGTAATTTTTGACCATAACCATCTATGGGTTGAATTTATGACCTTTTAGAGCCACTTTGTTTACATTAATTTCTTTAGAGTATTTTATTTTAAGAAAAATCAAACTTGTTGCATTATTATATTTAATAAGTATAACATTTTTAATATATAGTTATTAAAAAGGTATTTTAGACCATAAATAGTATTTTTAAATATAAAATATTTAAATTCATATTAGTAATTTTTTTAAAATTTTTAGGGAAGGAATAATTACCATAAATGCTTACACAACAATGATGTAGTAATTATTAAATAAATGAAAAAATTAAACAAATATTATTAAAAATATTAAAATAAATATAATTTGAGATTTTTAAGCGGATAAAAAAATTATATAGATGAAATTTACATGTTTAGGATGTAATAAAATATTTGTTTCTAATTTTAATTATTTTTTTCATGTTTATCAATTCAAAGTAATGAATAGTATCAGAATTAACCATAATGATATTTTATGGTATTAATATTTTATTAAATTATTTAAAATTCATTAAAATATAAATAATGAAAAGGGGAAAATATATGGTTGAAAATTTATTTTCATGTGAATTTATAGACTATTTTTAAGCATTTGGATCTAGAATAATCTTAATATATTTTCATCTTTTGAGAAATTCCAAAGGTGCCCCTCACCTCCATTATAAAAGGAAATCTCCTCCCTCACTTTATTTCAACAATTTTATACTTATATATCTAACATAATATACCAAATTATCTTCTAAAAATCCATATAAATATCATAGAGGTTCTTTCCTTTTAAAAAGACTAACCCTAAAGCCCTGTAGAGAGATCTAAATGAGTCATTTCAAAGAAGAGGTAATCTCTCTAACCGATCACTTTCTTTTTCTACTATTATTTACCACCTATAAATATATTATAATTATCATAAAATAATAAATTCAGTATCCTAAATATACTGAAATGTTATTATTATTATTAATATACCATTATAAAACCTCTTCTCAAAAAAAATAAGTGAAAGTATCACTCGTGCGTACGCACAACTTACCGTCTCCACATAACAATAAAATTCATTTTTCATCACCATATTTTATGTATGGGTATTATGATGGGTTTAATTTTTATATGTTATATTTATGAAAAAATTATATTTCTATAATTATAATATCATGTCTAGCTTCTTACCATCTAATCTTTTGAGAAATGATAATGTTGCTCGTGCGTACGTATATACTACCATCTCAATGATGCGATGAAATTTGTTTTTGATTTATTTTCCCCATGGATAGGAATAAGGATTAATTTTATGAATATATATGTTATATATGAAATAATTATAATTATGTAAATGTTAAATTATTATTTACCTTTCATTCTATTAGTCAAAAAATGAAAACAATGTTTATACGTACGTACGACCTACTATCACCATGAACGATGTGATTTATTTACTATATATAATTTTTATAAATGATTATAAATATATGTATAATGAATATATATAATGTTTATACCATGATTAAAACTCTTTAAATTATGGGACTGAGATTTCCAAACCAAAACGTGCTTGGAAGACAAAGCTGTTATCACCCAGAATAGTGATTTAATAACAAATTATTTATAAACGGGTGATAAGATGAAATAAATAAATCATAAATGTTATTATTTATGTATGGTTATGAAATAAATGTATAATAAATATGTATTTTTTATATTAGAGGTTTTAACATGAATTAGGAAAGGTGATATTTGGGGTAAGAGTTTATTTCACAATCTCATCATTATCCAATATTGTTTATGTTTGAGTATCCATTAGGGAATATTTCTATTCAATGTACATGTTTTATAAAAATGTTTCAAAAATGATTTTAATATTCTCATACAATTATTTGAAACCATTTTTACTCATGTTTAATTTTATTAATGGAATCTTTTTTTCTAAATGAGGTTCATTGTGACTTTTCTAAAAAAAATACCGAAGGAATGTTTTCTTAAACTTATAAGACATGAAGGGATTTTACCTCTATCATGAATCCTAAATTATTTTAAGCTTCCTTTAAAAGTTTAAAATATTATTTTAAAATATTATTTTTTATTTAAAAGTGTACAACTTTTTAAAAAGATAAGTTGTTTTAAAACGGAATAATTATTTTCCTCAAAGAATTATTCCAAGTGATATTTCAAATTAATTTTTCATCTAATATGAAATTACTTGATGTTATTTATGATTTATTTGGGATATGTTACATGAATAACATATTTATTATTTATCTGAATGGTTTATGTTTATGATAAAATTATAAAATATTTATGAAACACATTTCTTTTCCATGGGTTATGTTATGATGGAATGTTTATGAAACCCATTTCTTTTCATAGGTTTTGGTATGTTGAATGATTTATGTTCTTATGGAACAAATATGTATGGTTTTATTTATATTATGGGTGGGACCTATATCTCCCTCCAATGCAGTGGGTAATGATTTATATCTCACGAGATAAATAGGTTTAAAATGAGAAGTGAAACTGATTCAGTAAGATAATTTTTCCTCTATGATAGTATTGGGAGTGAAACTTGAATACTATAATGGTTTTGGAAGTGAAACCATTTCACTATGATAGTATTGGAAAACATACTTGACTACTAAGTAAATTATTTTATATTCTTATTTGTAATCCATAATTCCATGTCTTATGTTATTCTGTCATGGATCATGTTATTTTATGATTCTTGTCTTATGAAATTCCAATATTTATTCTGTTATTCAAAATTATGATCTTTGATATGTAGTTTAAAATTTTAAAATATTTTGATCTTGTTATTATACCCTCATGATCATATTATTATTGATATTTTCCTTGTTTACCCTTACTGAACATCTGAGCTCACCCTTTTCTTATGTTTATTTTCTTCAAGATATGAAGAAAGGTATTAAGTATGATATGTTTAAAAGGATTCTAGTTACGAAGAAATAAGTAGGAGACAATGTAGATATTTTATGAACCAATTGTTTATGTTTCTAAGTTTCTAAATACACTAGAACTATACGGTTCTAGTTTTGATTTGTAATATAAGGCCCCAGCCTTAAACCTTACTTAATCTTGAGTTATTACAAGATTACACTTTGAGGATCTTTTCAGGTTTAGAGTTTTAAAGAATTAGATCATGAAACTTGCATTACATTCCACATTTAAACAAAGTCGTTACATAAAAGGCAGTATTCATTCTTCCCATCAATGGAAACATATTGAAAATAAAACAGGGATTATTTCTTGACACATCCTTGACACTATCATCACATCATGTACCTTTCCCTTGACCTGTGAAAAACATTTCAAAAACTTGGGATGAGCATAAAAAGCTCAGTAAGGGTTATAAAAATATGGAAAGGAAACATGAGTTCATATATTCATAAGAATGAAATCATACTTTACCCATAAAACAAAGGCACTTTAACATACCTCATGAAACCATGAATAAATCGTAGAAATCATAAGACATAAAGGTAACTTGAGGCATTCATAACATTCTTACGTAGGGAGTAACCCTCTTGGTTACGTTTGGAATACCCATCACAGTATATTCCCTAAATCTCTTCGGAGAAACCTCAATGTTTCACTCCTTCACGTTACCCAAGAACCATAACATAAATTTATCACATAAAACATGCATAAAGGAAACATAACATTTCCACATTTCAATCACAATATAACATTTTATTATATTGAAATAATTAACCCATTCAAAAAGAAACCATTCCAAAACCATTTAAAACATTTAATAAAGATATTTTTTAATCAAAGTGTCCCATACCAACTTTAAGATTAAGATTTTAAACCATTAATATCCATATAAATAAATCCTTAAAACCATTTTGAAAACATGGATATTAAGAAGAATAAATAATTAAAACATTTAAAACGATATTTTGGTTAAAGGGGTTTTACCAAAATTAGAGACACTTGAATACAATAATTGAGGAATAACATTTAGTCAGAACTTTTATAATATCATGAGAATAAATGGATTCATGATATAATACTCCAAAGGAAAGTATATACACCATATAAGAGTGAATTGGTTCATAAAAACAATGAACCCTCAATAGAAATGTCAAATGTGATGAAATCCCTTATAAAGAAGGTATCCTTAAATTAAGGACAAATCAATCTAAAAAATATGTGTGAAAAATATAAATACACCCAATATAAGTGGATATTAAGTGTAAAACAATAAAAGGTCATTCACACATATTCAATGGATGACATATTCAATGACTACATGTTGAACCCAAAGAAATCGAAATTGGGTTAAAAAGTTCCCTTGACAGCCTAACGACATCACATCAAAATGAGTTGATGAGAGATAAAAAGTGTATCTCATCACTTGAAATAAAATTTACATCAATAAGTATATATGAGAACATATCCCAACATAACAATATGTAAATTAAAAGACCCAACAAAAGAAGTCTTTTAAAAAAGAGGATGGTGAAAGGTTCCCTTACCGACTTGGGTATTTTTCAAAACATACACCCCATGAAAGAAGGACAATAGATCATTGATGTAAATACTCATAAACGAAAGTATATTACACAAAGATTAGAATAATGGACAGTACATACACCACTCAATGTAATTTGTGGCAAATGTAGCATAAATCTCACAGGAATAAAAGTGAGATGAAAAATCCCTTACGAAAACTCGGCAGCCTAACAGCGCCACATAAAACTTCCGAATATGGATTGATGAGATAAAATAGGGTATCTCATCACATTACAATAAAATGTAAATCAAGAGGAATATAAAATAACATCCCCCAACATTACAAAGAGGATCTTAAAAGAAGTGACATAAAGGAGAGTACTTAAAAAGAAAGAGAGAGGTTAGATCTCTTACAAAAGTTCGGCAACCTAACGGCGCCACTCAAAACTTCCAAAACGGATTGATGAGAGAGAATAGGGTCTCTCATCACATGAACATAAAAATTACAGTAAATTTAATATAAATGATCATCCCAATAACAAGAAATATGAGCTTTAAAAGGAATGACATAAAAGTGTGTACTTAAAAAGAAAGAGAGGAGTAGGATCCCTTACCTCGGGTCCGACTTGACTCGATCGTTCTTTAATATCCTGAATAATAAACTTGAGTTAATTTCTACTTCCTTAAGAACATTTTTTAAGTTCATTATTCCTTTTATATCACTTATTACCATGTCATAAACATTATGTAATCATTTAAGTTAATAATATTTGTTTTGCCGATATTTGGTTCTTAAGTCGAAAGTGGACTTCTTACAATTACATGTTGTTCGTGTGGCCAAATGTTTATTATATCCAGAATTATATTCATGATGTAGATATCATATATTTCACATATATTCAGTACATTAATGCATTTATAACATTACATAATCATTTAGAGGTAAGAAATGAAATGCACCGTTCATGGAGACGGTAAGCCGTACGTACACATGAACGCTACTTTCATTTCTATTTCATATTTTATAGAATGGAATAATAATGATATAAAGGTATATTATAATTACAGTATAATATCATATATAATATCATAGTTCCATCCTTTATACGTCCCAAATATGGTATTTAACGAATCAAATCACTTTGAGGGGGCGGTAGTCCGCACTTCCTAAAATGAAGATATCGCGTATACCAATAATGGAATCCATAAAGGTAAGACACAAATGAAAAATACAGAAGCATAAGTAAAACATAAACATATTATATATTATATATAAAAATAGTGACATCATAATGGCCACCTTTTAAGGTGTTAAATGAGTATTGAACAATCATCATTTTGGGAGGCATAATTTCACCATCCACGAAAACCGTATGTTCTTTAACCATTTGATGTAGTTGTGTGAGAGTGTAGCTCGAATAAATCTTATAACAACATCCTAGTATATTGAAGATACTGGTGTTGTTATGAAAGAAGTAAATAAAAAGAGTTTAGGGGGTTGGAGAAGCAAAATAAAACAAATGAACATGAGAGAATGAATTACCTTTAAAAGTGTAACTCCTTTTGATTTGAGCCTAAAGGCTTCCTTTGAAAGGATTATGCCCAAAAGGAATCCTCTAGGATGAGGGGAGGTATGTGGAGAGATTAAATGGGCAGGGGTTGGCCGAGCCAAAGGCTTGAGGAGTGTGTGAAATGAGGTAGAGGTGAGGGCCTTTTATAAGAGGAGAGGAGGGGCACTTTTGGAAAGTAAGAAATATTACTTTATTTGAAAATGTGTATCGGTTTTAAAAGGTCCCACATTGATATAATTCATGGATAAGGTGATAAGGGTTCGAAATACACCCATCCAATAAGTTTTGGACATGTGTAGTTCATAGATTTTACATTATCTTTCCATTTTATTTAAATCGTCAAATAATGATGTCATCGCTGCATCATTATTATGTCATAAATAATTTAATTTATTTAATGTCTAAAAATTATAAAAAAAAATACTATGATGTAGTAAATATTTTTAGCTTTCCAATGACTATTTATAATAAAAAATATGACCTGTATAACCCCACTTAAAAATTGTTTTAGTAAAACATATCATGTTTGTGTCATTTTTACTTTTACATTAAATAAAAAGTTATTTATGTCATTTCCCAACCAAAGTGGATCCATGGGGTCCCCAAGTTGACCCATGGCTTGTCTTGGTCGGCCATGACACAACCAATGAGGGTAGGACACGTGTCAAGCTCATCTCATTTTATTAAAGCATTATCTTTACCTTAAACTACACTAATTACCACTAATCGCGATTAAAAACTTAATAAGTTACTATTCACCAAAAAATTATTTTTATCCCATTGAACCACATTTTACTTCTTAATGAAAACCATGCATGTTGGATTTTTGAAATTCAAAACACAAAGATGGCAAAATTTCATTTAAACGGAAAAATAAGTTTTTATAAGTACCACTTAGTGGTTTCACTATTCATCAAAAATTGAAGTTTTTCAGAAAATTACCAAAAATTCACCCTAAGATATATTTGATATTGCAAATTCAAAAATGAAGTCTATTTTACAAAATTAAAAACATATAAGTCACATTAATTAATTTAATAATTAATTCCCGCTGTCAGAGCAAATAGCGTGTTTTTATGAAACAATAAGTATCAAAAGATTGACACTGGTTTAAGTCTGATTTCAAAGTGAAATTAATTCCAACGACCACTATTGGATTTAATGGTAAAAATATATTATAATTTCACTTTAAAACCAATTCAAAAGATAATCTAATCATATAAATAAATTAGATTAAAAAGAGGTTTTGAATTAAAATACAACATTTTACACTATTCATTTAAAAAATGAACTTTATCGGAAAGATACCAAAAATTTACACAAATTAAATTTTGATGTCCCAATTATTAATAAGAGTTTTATTTGGTCCAAAAGAATGTTTAAGAGTGAACAAAACTATATTTAATGATGGTTCAACATCAAAAGGTGATAAGTGAACCTTTAGTGAAAACTAGGGCATATACGCCTAAAATTGAATTCTTCCCGTATTTTAAGCCTCTATCCTTTATTGGATAAATGTAAAAACATTTAAAAATATATATAATCATATTTTAGTTATTTCTATCCATTCCCGCCATTACAACGGCTACATGTTAACTACCATTTAAAATAATATTATTTTATTATTAGAGTGCAACGTAAGATTCCCAAGAAACTCATTGTTGCGTGTTGGGTACACCATCGATCATAGCATCCCCTTTAAAGTCATATTAATATTTTATTCACAAATTTGGATAAATATGAAAATGTCATATTCTTTATTTACCTGGGGTGTTACATCCTTCCCCCCTTTTGGGAATTGCGTCCTCGCAATTTTTAAAATTGAGCTTGGAAACATCCTTGAAAGTCCCACATCGGAACAAGAGTCGGTAAAACAACCACTTTAAAATAAAGAAAGATAAGTACAAAGGTCACCCGAGTTAACCCATAATAGGATTCCATGTAGAAAAATATGGACATGGAGGAGAAAACATAGGGTCATGTTCTGATGGAGAGTGATAGAAAACATGTTTAGGAGAAAGTTAACAATAAGAAAATCACAAACTTGTGATGGGTTAAACGGTGTTGGGTTCCCCAGTAGGAAAAGTTAATAGACAACATTTTTGTTTTAAGTTACTTTTTATTGAGGAATTTATTCATAAGGAAACATAATCACTTATCATGTTGACTTTCAACTTTTACTAGATTCCTTAATCAAACTCATATTGTTTTCCAAAAGACGAGTATTTAGGGAGACTTGTTCGCATTAAGAGTACTATAATCAACTTCTAGAGAATCACCTAATCCACAAAAGAGAACTATATACATCCCATGTCTTTAGGCTTTAACCAAAACCAAAACAAAAAAGGTTAGTACAAGGTCAGATAATCCAGAAAAGGATAACCCTTTATAAAAAGAAAATCTATTCTTAATCTCCAAAATTTGCCCAACAAAACCCAAAGTTCAACGAGGACCATCCGATAAACAATTTTTCCATAAAATTCTTCAAAGTAAACCAATATAAGATTGAAACCCAAATATTTGAAGGATTTAGTCACATAGTCTTTCAAGTTAAATCATAACATTTATCTCCAAACAACATCAGTTACTCCTAAAGTCTCGTATTGAAAAGTAATTAACCTAATCAAATATCCTCTATGATAGGTTAATCATTTTCATAAATAACCCAAAATCAACTTACTCTTAATTGATAAAATCATATAACTAGAAAGAATCAGTCAAACTAACCAGGGACTTCACGTAGTCCAGTGGTAGGCGATAAATACCAGTCACACTTTGATTGTGGGTTCGATTCCCGCAGCTTTGTACGATGTGACGGGTAGTCACACAATCTACGTGTTGTCCTTTTTCCAAAACTATATAATTCTCAAATCATTCCCCAAAAAGGGATAAAATCATCAAAAATAACCATAACATAATTTAACCTCAATTTTATCTCATGCCTTTCACTTCAATCATAACATATAGTAACCCATAATTACCTCAAAAGTAAGGATCATATAAACCAAAATGGTTATTTATAACTATGTCCACAAAAGAAAATATAACTATTACTTGAATAAAATTTTCCTATATTAAAAATCAGGGTTACACATAATATAAAAAGTCTTCTAATGTAACCCTATCATAAAAAGAGACTTAATACTCTTAAGAATTTCACCATAACTCTTGAAGCCCTTATATGTTGACATCTTACTCATTCAACATTCTTCATGATCCATTAACCATTCCTTTCCAACTTATTCTGAAATACCTCTTTCCTACAAACAAAATCATGAATCATATCCTAAGATTCCAAAATAGGAAAACAATAGTCATGAAATAATACATACCTTTTATTGGTCATTGTCAGTTTCTTCATCCTCAATCGGAATGGCATTAGGTATTGGTAAACAAACATTTGTACGCTCTTGGTGATCCCATTCACGAAACTTCTTCATAGGACATGTGTTTGCATAATGACCATGCACACCACATTTAAAACATTCAATTGATCCCTCAGAAATAACTTCTTTCCCTTTCCTCGAGTGAACTGGATGCTTCCTTTTTCCATTGCAGGTTCTTGCTTTATGACCTTCATTTCCACATCTATAGAATATTCTGGTCCCTTTGAAACATTTTCCTAGGTGTTTCTTTCCACATCTTTGACACATAGGTTTTTGAACACACTTACCTTTATGATTATTACCTGTACTTCCGTAGGGATTTGTTTCTTGCATATATTATGCCTTAGAGAAATATCCAAGGTTTAGGTGGTCATTCATGACTCCAGATAGTTGGTTGAGGATAATCACAAGAGTTCTCATTGCAGCTCCCATATCATTCAGTTGCTTGCTCAAAAAACTGTCACAGTTTCCTTCACATCCACTGTTACTTTGGTGCCTGCTAGATCCATCCATTTACTAAAACCAAAAAGGTCAGTGTGAGTATATCAAAAAAACATCATGTACTAATGAGTAAGATAAACATTAAGATATACTTACTCATTCACTTTATCTAAAACTAGGACTCTTTCTAAAATACTAACCATTATGGTAATGTCACTTATGCTTAAAGAATACCCTAACCTCTAAAGTTATCTAAACCGACCTTTGATACCAACTATAAGGCCCCAGCCTTAAACCTTACTTAATCTTGAGTTATTACAAGATTACACTTTGAGGATCTTTTCAGGTTTAGAGTTTTAGAGAATTAGATCATGAAACTTGCATTACATTCCACATTTAAACAAAGTGGTTACATAAAAGACAGTATTCATTCTTCCCATCAACGGAAACATATTGAAAATAAAACATGGATTCTTTCTTGACACATCCTTGACACTATCATCACATCATGTACCTTTCCCTTGACCTGTGAAAAAAATTTCAAAAACTTGGGATGAGCATAAAAAGCTCAGTAAGGGTTATAAAAATATGGAAAGGAAACATGAGTTCATATATTCATAAGAATGAAATCATACTTTACCCATAAAACAAAGGCACTTTAACATACCTCATCAAAACATGAATAAATCGTAGAAATCATAAGACATAAAGGTAACTTGAGGCATTCATAACATTCTTACGTAGGGAGTAACCCTCTTAGTTACGTTTGGAATACCCATCATAGTATATTCCCTAAATCTATTTGGAGAAACCTCAATGTTTCACTCCTTCGAGTTACCCAAGAACCATAACATAAATGTATCACATAAAACATGCATAAAGGAAACATAACATTTCCACATTTCAATCACAATATAACATTTTAGTATATTGAAATAATTAATCCATTCAAAAAGAAACCATTTCCAAAACCATTTAAAACATTTAATAAAGAGATTTTTGAATCAAAGTGTCCCATACCACCTTGAAGCTTATAATTTTAAACCATTAATATCCACATAAATAAATCCTTAAAACCATTTTGAAAACATGGATATTAATAAGAATAAATAATTAAAACATTTAAAACGATATTTTGGTTAAAGGGGTTTTACCAAAATTAGAGACACTTGAATACAATAATTGAGGAATAACATTTAGTCAGAACTTTTATAATATCATGAGAATAAATGGATTCATGATATAATACTCCAAAGGATAGTATATACACCATATAAGAGTGAATTGGTGCATAACAACAATGAACCCTCAATAGAAATGTCAAATGTGATGAAATCCCTTATAAAGAAGGTATCCTTAAATTAAGGACAAATCAATCTCAAAAATATGTGTGACAAATATAAATACACCCAATATAAGTGGATATTAAGTGTAAAACAATAAAAGGTCATTCACACATATTCAATGGATGACATATTCAATGACTACATGTTGAACCCAAAGAAATCGAAATTGGGTTAAAAAGTTCCCTTGACAGCCTAACGACATCACATCGAAATGAGTTGATGAGAGATAAAAAGTGTATCTCATAACTTGGACATAAAATTTACATCAATAAGGATATATGAGAACATATCCCAACATAAAAATATGTAAATTAAAAGACCCAACAAAAGAAGTCTTTTAAAAAAGAGGAGGGTGAAAGGTTCCCTTACCGACTTGGGTATCTTTCAAAACATACACCCCATGAAAGAAGGACAATAAATCATTGATGTAAATACTCATAAACGAAATTATATTACACAAAGAGTAGAATAATGGATAGTACATACACCACTCAATGTAATTTGTGGAAAATGTAGCATAAATCTCACAGGAATAAAAGTGAGATGAAAAATCCCTTACGAAAACTCGGCAGCCTAACGGCGCCACATAAAACTTCCGAATATGGATTGATGAGATCAAATAGGGTATATCATCACATTAAAATAAAATGTACATAAATAGGAATATAAAATAACATCCCCCAACATTACAAAGAGGATCTTAAAAGAAGTGACATAAAGGAGAGTACTTAAAAAGAAAGAGAGAGGTTAGATCTCTTACGAAAGTTCGGCAGCCTAACGGCCCCACTCAAAACTTCCAAAATGGATTGATGAGATAGAATAGGGTCTCTCATCACATGAACATAAAAATTATGGTAAATTTAATATAAATGATCATCCCAATAACAAGAAAGATGAGCTTTAAAAGGAATGACATAAAAGTGTGTACTTAAAAAGAAAGAGAGGAGTAGGATCCCTTACCTCGGGTCCGACTTGACTCGATCGTTCTTTAATCTCCTGAATAATAAACTTGAGTTAATTTCTACTTCCTTAAGAACCTTTTTCAAGTTCATTATTCCTTTTATATCACTTATTACCATGTCATAAACATTATGTAATCATTTAAGTTAATAATATTTGTTTTGCCGATATTTGGTTCTTAAGTCGAAAGTGGACTTCTTACAATTACATGTTGTTCGTGTGGCCAAATGTTTATTATATACAGAATTGTATTCATGATTTAGATATCATATATTTCATATATATCCAGTACATTAATGCATTTATAACATTACATAATCATTTAGAGGTAAGAAATGAAATGCACCGTTCATGGAGACGGTAAGCCGTACGTACGCATGAACGCTACTTTCATTTCTATTTCGTATTTTATAGAATGGAATAATAATGATATAAAGGTATATTATAATTACAGTATAATATCATATATAATATCATATTTCCATCCTTTATACGTCCCACATATGGTATTTAATGAATCAAATCACTTTGAGGGGGCGGTAGTCCGCACTTCCTAAAATGAAGATATCGCGTATACCCATAATGGAAGCCATAAAGGTAAGACACAAATGAAAAATACAGAAGCATAAGTAAAACATAAACATATTATATATCATATATAAAAATAGTTACATCATAATGGCCACCTTTGAAGGTGTTAAATGAGTATTGAACAATCATCGTTTCGGGAGGTAGAATTTCGCCATCCACGGAAACCGTATGTTCTTTAACCATTTGATGTAGTTGTGTGAGAGTGTAGCTCGAATAAATCTTATAACAACATCCTAGTATATTGAAGATACTGGTGTTGTTACAAATGAAGTAAATAAAAAGAGTTTAGGGGGTTGGAGAAGAAAAATAAAACAAATGAACATGAGAGAATGAATTACCTTTAAAAGTGTAACTCCTTTTGATTTGAGCCTAAAGGCTTCCTTTGAAAGGATTCTGCCCAAAGGGAATCCTCTAGGATGAGGGGAGGTATGTGGAGAGAGTAAATGGGCAGGGGTTGGCCGAGCCAAAGGCTTGAGGAGTGTGTGAAATGAGGTAGAGGTGGATGCCTTTTATAAGAGGAGAGGAGGGGCACTTTTGGAATGTAAGAAATATTACTTTATTTGAAAATGTGTTTCGGTTTTAAAAGGTCCCATATTGATATAATTCGTGGATAAGGTGATAAGGGTTCGAAATCCACCCATACAATAAGTTTTGGACATGTGTAGTTCATAGATTTTACATTATCTTTCCATTTTATTTAAATTGTTAAATAATGATGTCATCGCTGCATCATTATTATGTCATAAATAATTTAATTTATTTAATGTCTAAAAATTATAAAAAAAATACTATGATGTATTAAATCTTTTTAGCTTTCCAATGACTATTTATAATCAAAAATATGACTTGTATAACCCCACTTAAAAATTATTTTAGTAAAACATATCATGTTTGTGTCATTTTTACTTTTACATTAAATAAAAAGTTATTTATGTCATTTCCCAACCAAAGTGGATCCATGGGGTCCCCAAGTTGACCCATGGCTTGTCTTGGTCGGCCATGACACAAAAAATGAGGGTAGGACATGTGTTAAGCTCATCTCATTTTATTAAAGCATTATTTTTACCTTAAACTACACTAATTACCACTAATCGCGATTAAAAACTTAATAAGTTACTATTCACCAAAAAATTATTTTTATCCCATTGAACCACATTTTACTTCTTAATGAAAACCATGTATGTCGGATTTTTGAAATTCAAAACACAAAGATGGAAAAATTTCATTTAAACGGAAAAATCAGTTTTTATAAGTACCACTTAGTGGTTTCACTATTCATCAAAAATTGAAGTTTTTCAGAAAATTACCAAAAATTCACCCTAAGCTATATTTGATATTCTGAATTCAAAAATGAAGTCTATTTTAAAAAATTCGAAACATATAAGTCACATTAATTAATTTAATAATTAATTCCCGCTGTCAGAGCAAATAGCGTGTTTTTATGAAACAATAAGTATCAAAAGATTGACACTAGTTTAAGTCTGATTTCAAAGTGAAATTAATTCCAACGACCACTATTGGATTTAATGGTAAAAATATATTATAATTTCACTTTAAAACCAATTCAAAAGATAATCTAATCATATAAATAAATTAGATTAAAAAGAGGTTTTGAATTAAAATACAACATTTTACACTATTCATTTAAAAAATGAACTTTATCAGAAAGATACCAAAAATTTACACAAATTAAATTTTGATGTCCCAATTCTTAATAAGAGTTTTATTTGGTCCAAAAGAATTTTAAAGAGTGAACAAAACTATATTTACTGATGGTTCAACATCAAAAGGTGATAAGTGAACCTTTAGTGAAAACTAGGGCATATACGCCTAAAATTGAATTCCTACCGTATTTTAAGCCTCTATCCTTTATTGGATAAATGTAAAAACATTTAAAAACATATATAATCATATTTTAGTTATTTCTATCCATTCCCGCCATTACAACGGCTACATGTTAACTACCATTTAAAATAATATTATTTTATTATTAGAGTGCAACATAAGATTCCCAAGAAACTCGTTGTTGCGTGTTGGGTACACCATCGAGCATAGCGTCCCCTTTAAAGTCATATTAATATTTTATTCACAAATTTGGATAAATATGAAAATGTCATATTCTTTATTTTCCTGGGGTGTTACATGTTATGTTATGTAATGAATATTAATTTAAAAATATGTAATGTCTATATATGAAAATATTGGGTTGTTATAAACATAAAGTATGTTAAAAAAACACTGATTAGGTCTCTTAATCTTGCTCAATAATTATGATCACATATATATGACCAGTTTCCTCAGTGAAACAATGCTCGAGAAATTCTTCCTTCTACTGATGAATTCCCAGCCTCACTGACTATTCACTAATATTCAAATGATTTTAACAAATCTCAATTCACTGATAAATCAGATATGAATTTCTTCTAAAATACTGATTGAAATTCTACTTTGATTCTAGTATTAATTCACTTTTAACTATTCATGGAATGTATATTGCGTGTACTTTAATCTTATCCATGCATACATAGAACACATCATTTATGCACATATTGATCATTAATATTTTAAAAATAATGCATGAACCTCATATACTTCTTCAATATTCAAGTTAATTTCATTATACCTAAGCACAAATTCACTATACTCTTTGTGAAACCCTATCCCATTGTTGTTTCAATCTCATTTCAAGCATGCATATTATTTTATGCATTTTGTTTCTCACATTATTCATGTATTAACAGAATTTGGATTCAAAAATACATTATTATTTTCATAGATTATTTTATTTATAAACCTAAATTTCTTATTAAAACCCTCAATCTTATGGAAGATTCATCATGAATGCTTAAATAATTTCATGTGTCTACTGTTATTTATGTATCAATCAGAGTACACCATAAGCAGTGTTTGTGGAAATCTTATAGTTGACATAACTCTTTATATAGCTAACTAAAAGTTATTTTTACAAACATGATCTCATAATACCAAATACCCTTAATTATATCACAAAGGCTTAAGAATTAATTGCACAATGATTTTGCACATAATTTTATTTGTAAATATAGAGTGATTCCATTGATCTGTTTCACTTTTAATCTTCTCTCTCATATTTACATTTGGATCATTCTAAAAAATGGATAGGTTCATATTTTTTTAGATAAATTCCACTTAATCAGCACAAAAAGTACAATTCCGTACCCATTTTTCATTCCATATCATAACATACTTCATGATTACAAAAATCACCATCTTCATAAAGAAAAACATATTGCCACCTTTTTCTCTTCTCAGAATTAACTCAATATTCAAATGAATGACTGTATACACATTGAATAAACTCATACATAAAGACCATGATCATATCGATAATATAATGACACTCAACTTGAATATAGAGATCATGAATTTGAGACATGAAAAACTTCATGCCCAATTAAGACAGGGTGAGCCCAAGGTATAAGGAGATATCCCATTTAGATCGGACAACTCCCATGCATCAGATAAAATGACTCACCTTATATTTATATATTTTTTAAGAGGATAAATAGTGCATGATATCGTATGATCCCACATTTAAAATCTATTTATCCACACACTCCTTTATAATATAACTCACTCATTAAGCTAGATAGAATCATGTACAGGGGTCTGATACCGATCCCCCACTAGCACTAACTCATGCTAGCTCTTCTGCTACTGTACCTCCCCACACGATGGTTCCATTATTGTTCTTCCATGTGCCTTTGTGTGCACATCAATCTACCACCCATTCCACCACTTCCTATGCTATTTTTAATCCTAATGTACACCTTAGTAGTGGATGAACATGTGTCCCACAACTAGCTAGTTGGTTGGAATATTTATTATTGAACACTTATAAATAAACTAAGTGAAAATTCCACCATATTATGTTCTCAAATTAAAATTCAAATATATTTTATTTTTGTAAATCAATTATTTATTTCAAAACTATTCAACAAAAAATCATCATTACTTCATTAAATGTTATAAACATTGTGTAAAATCAAATAACTAATGAAACATGTTCAATACATATATAATAGTATAATAATCATCATAATTAGTAAGGAGAATTTATCAATCATGACATATAGTCCCATTAAATGAATCCATAATAATTCTCCAAGCATCATCACCTCAAATACACTCACCAAACACATATTGAATTATTAAAAAAAATTCGATACTAACTTGGGTTCAACAATCTCCCCCTTTGTGTTTGTTCCCAATATCTCTTCACATCATAAAAGTTAATATGCGATTTAACTTCTCTTATCCCTGTTATTTAAAATCTTATGAAAAGGATAAGTGGGAGTGTTATAATCTCATAATTTTACCCAAAACATATTATTCTCCATTATATGATTGTTTCTTAGTAACAAACAGAAAGGGGGAGATTATTGAATTATCATGTACAAAATTTCCTATATTTCACTCAGATCAAAATCTATTTTTGTCTCTTAAAAAAATTCAATGAAAATTTAATCATACTATTTAAATTTAATAATTCATGGCTCACTATTATGGGTTATAGTGAGTCCATTCTTCATGAATGGGGTAGAACTGATTGGGGGAATTTCTCTCAACAAATATCTAAAAAATTTAAGAGGATCAAACTATCCCACATGGCCATTTACACACATCCAATATAATATTATACAATAGAGGAAAATATACACCAAACAAAATAAATGAGTAAACCAAAAGAGTATCCGACTTGGCCATTTATATGCATTAAAAAAATAATATTTTAAAAAAAGGAAACCATTTTCTCTATCAGATAAATGATCATTTGTATGAAACCTCCTCTATTGATCCATGGGAACCCACGACCCATCACTAATAAATTATGATGTTTTCAATTATGTTCATTATAGATAAAAACATCTATATAATAATCATTACTATTCATATAAGGAATGAGAATAATCACTCAATAGAATATCTCCAAATAGTTCAATATCAATTCTATAGATTCATAAACCATATTTCTTAAAATAATTTTAAATTAAATAATTTATGTGAAAGTAAACTATTTTAATCCATAACCAAGTTTAAGGATTAATATTAATGGATAAATAAATGTTTTAAACAAAAATTCATTTATATATTTCAATAATAGTCTAACCATCAAATGAATTTAACATAAATTTATCAATTAGTGATTTAATGAGAATTATAGAAACAACCATATTGTTATATCTCACCAGTGAAAATGATGAACTCTAATTCCATACAAGTCATCACTGGTGGATTATATTACTTACCCTCTTTCAAAATAGAGTATGTCATACTCAAGGCTTGATCTGTTACCTATCCCCAATCTATAATAGTACTCCCCCACCCGTATACTCATATTTGGTGCATAAAACATATTATTTTCATACTAGATTTGATACTAACTAAAGTGAACCAAAATTTTACCGTCCATAATTAAGTTATCAATAACTTACATTGAGTCGCATATATACCTAATACCTTTTAGGTTTAGAGTTTTATAGAATTATGGAAAAAAACTTTAACTAGAAAAACCCATATCTTTCTCATACAATGAACATTTTCACACTATAACAAGATATTTTTATTTTAAAAAAGTATCCAATACATCCCAAAATATTCTCCACAAATGATTACCTTCTAGAAAAACCATACAAAATACTTCTCTTTATAATATGGGAAAATGGAAACATATGAAGGGTGAGATCGAATGATTAGTAAGGGTTAAAATATATGTTAAAAATTCAATATCATAAGTGATCATAAAATGAGTATAAGGGTAGGATAACATAATAAAATTATAGATACATAACATATGATATTCATACCCACTGATACATTTTTCATAAATCACGAGTCATGGTAAAATCTTTGACATTTCATAAGAAAAAAGTTATATGAGTAAAAAACCAGGAGCCATTTGAAATCAACCCTTTCTGAAGAAAACCAATTAAACTCAAAGAAACAAAATAAATAATATAAAATTATCTTGGCACATTATATTAAGTACCTATATTCACTCATATTCACCAATGATGGAATAACTTATAATAATTTAATTCCAACATCATTTCTCTAGAGAATAAATCACTACCCAATGAATTAAAGAGCTTTATCCTAGGATCAATCATCATGTTCTATAATTTACAAGAACCATAACATGAAAAAAAAACATACATGTATTTAATTTCATCATAAAACTCATAAAAACAACAATGATTATTGCACAACTTAATTAACCCATAGAAAAGAAATGAGTTTAATGAAAATTTCCTTAAACATCACCATAAGTCATTTAGAGAAATAGAACAGATGGTATCATAAAATAATATCCCTAGTGAAGCATAATAATCAATAATTGTTTTTACAAATATGAAAAAACCTCTATAAAATCAATATAAATATCGTTTGAAAAGTAAAATAAATACCCCTTTATTTTGGAAACTTTTAAAAATAAAAAAATTCACAAAATAATAAGAAAATTATTTTATTTTAAAAATACAATGGAAACATGAAAATTAATCTTAACGATGAATAAATTACATAGTTTTAGAAAAATTTGTTCATGTGGAAAAAATTAATTTTTTTCACACATTAGTAAAGAAGGTAAAAAATAACCTATACATAAAATGTTAAAAAGATTCTATTTTTAAAACTTTTTTAAGAAAGTAAAAGATATTTTCAAATAAACATATATGAACATTTATTCATAGATAAAACATTATTTAAATAATATAAATAATATGTAAATTTAGGAAAAAAGTTTTTTAAAAATACTTTAAACCATTTAATGAAAATATTTTAAAGAAAACCCCTTAAAATTTTTTAAATCAAAATATATTTAATTAAATAACATGAAATATAAATTTAAGTAACTATAATAAAATAAAAATACAATATAATACATAAAATAGGAGGTATATACACCATATAAATGAATATAAGTTTATAATATGGAATATATATTAAAGAAGGAAAATTGAAACAAAAAACCATTGCGAATTTGGTAACCTTTGAATAAAAACACTTTGAAGTAGTTAAATTGAAATAAAACATTAAATATTATGAATAATGTGATAATCATGATATAGAATGTAACATAGGTAGTATATTCACCACATTAAATAAATTAGTAATATATTGAAAAACAAGTCTCAATGAAGGAAATTTTGAGATGAGAAATACTTATAGATTTTATATCACTTAAATCAAAATACATTTAAATAAAGAACTTTATTTGGATTTTTAAATAAAATTAATTACATGAAAAACATATTATAAGTCATTTATAGGTTATTGAATCAAAATAATTCCATATAAAAGGAAATATGGTGCATAATATAAAACATGTCTCATATAATTGAAATTGAGACAAAAAACCCTTACCTCATACTTCCACTTAGTTAGACGCATTTTAAATTCCCTATATAATAAATTTAGGTTTATTAATCATAATAATAATAATATTATTCATATTTATTTAACATTATATTATCCATTTATTTTTTCTTATTACCCATATACTAATTGTTTATTCTTAAAATTATTGTTTAGGTATTAACCATTCCATTTCCCTTACACGATCTGATTTGGTGATTTTGATCCTTGAGTCTTTTTCATGGATTTATCACATCCAAAATGTTTTTGATATTGTAATAAATGAGTTTGATATAGTTTAAGAGTCTCATATCCATTTCATGGAACTTATTATGATGGTTCAAATGGAATGATGAAAAATTCCCTTTTCTTGATGATTATTGAATTAACCAAAAGAATTGAATTAATTGGTAAATATAAATTTGAATATTACCACTCTATATAATTACACAAGAATTTCATATATTAATAGTGAATCATTTTAGATTAATATTCAATAAATTTCACAATAAAACATTCCCTATAACTGTAAAATTTTAGTTTCTTTGAAGATTAGATACATAATTATCTTATTTCATGAAATATCTTCAACATCTCCCACATGGTTCTTCTCTCATTATACCCTTATTATAAATTTCTTACTTAATATAGTTATTCATATCTAGGGAAGAAGGAAACATAAGAAATGGTGAGCTCAAATTATCAGTAAGGGTAAACATACGAGATATTAATTAATAATAACAAGTGATCATAAGGGTATAAAAACATGATTATAAGATAATAAAGTCTAATCCAGTCCATTTTTTTGATATTTTCTAAAAAACACTTTAATCAGCTAAGTGGGAAATAGTAAAAAACTATATCATAAAAAACCCAAATTTAAATTCAAACACCTAAAATTTGAAATTATATGACTCCAAGGATCAAAAAATTGAATTTTGACACATCTAGGACCTCACATCCATCTACACACTGACCAAGAATCCCATTGTCAATGACGAGACCACCTACTCTCCAAAAAATCTTATGATTTTGACCACCAAACCAGAACATAAAATAACAAAAACACAATTTCAAGATCTAACTAGATCATTTCTACCTTAAACATAATCATTTAGATAGAAGAAACAAATCAAAATCCACTGAAAATTAATCCACCAAAACAGGATGCTGAAGTCGCCACCACATTCCAAAAAACAACTCTAAAAAAGTGCCATCATGAAGAAGATAAAATAAAAAAATCATCATCTCCATAAAATTTAATCAACCATAATTCCCACTAGAGAACTTCCACCATGTGGATGGTAGTACATACCTACCCCCATATAAAGCAGAAATAACATAAGAAAGTCATACCCAATTAATTAAATAACTTTTATAATGATTCTTAGAATAAGGATTTGTTATAAAAACGTCAATAGTCATAATAGTTTGGAATAAAAATAATCAACCATGATCCATAGAAGTATATTATAAATATATGATTGTGGAAAAACATAAGCTTTCAAAATTATAAACATGTATAAATAGTAACAGGTTCACTCATTAAGTTAAGGACATGAAATAAAGTCCTTGCATTATCTTATGGACATGAAACCAGGTCCAGGTATAAACTTATAGACATGAAACGAAGTCCACACATAAACTTATGGACATGAAACTGGGTCCACACATCTTGTTGTAAACCTAAAATTAGGTTCACACATAACATAAATATATAATGAGTTATCCATATTTACTCAATGCATTGGATGGATATATAATTTATTTCCCACCCATCACATAATGAAAACCATAAATATGTGTGCCATAATATAATAAAACATTTATTGTATCATCATATCATAATATCATAACCAATGGAAATGAATTGTGTTTTATAAAGGTTTCATCATAAGTTGATTAACTTGTGGGAAAAAATGGGTTTCATAGAATGATCCTTAAATCATCAACAACATAATAAATCCAGAGAATGAATGTGGATGATATCATAAGATCATATCCTCAGTGTAGCATAATAGTCCTTAAATAATGTTGATATAAATGAAAATACCTTTAAAATAACATTCTACAATATCTTTGAAAACATGAGAAAATATCATTTTTCTTTGATAAAATTTAAACTAAAAATTACAATAATATTGAGAAAATAATTTTATTTGAAGATAACCAAGGAAACTTATAAATGAATCTTCAAATTAAATAATAGTTGTAAGTATGGGAAAATACATTCATGCTATAGACATTGAAAGAAAACATTATTTTCACACCTTTTTCAAAAATTAAAAAATAACTTATTCAAAAAAAACTTAGAAATATTACTTTTAAAAACTCTATAAGAAATATAAAATGAATTTAGAATAAAAATTTTAAAATATTTCATGTACAGGTAATAAATTTTATAAAATAATTTTGAATAGTATAGACATGGAAGAAAATTTTCATCAACCAAAAAGGAAATAAAGTCTAATTTTCTTTAAAAAAATCCCCAATAATTTTAAGTACCAAAGAGGGAAAAATGGTATTAATAAATAAAAAACATTGGAATAAATAGATATGATGAAAATATATTATTTTTTAAATTATAATATCCATACCCTCAATGGAAGTTCAATCATAAATAATCCCGAATAAAATGAGATTGAAATAAAAATCCCTTATCAGTTCTGTAAATTTTGATTCATAAGCCCAATGAAAGAAATAAATTATAATGAAATATTAAATAACATGAAAATAAGGATATTAATGATAAAAAATATTAAATGGGTAGTATATTCACCTCATAAAATAATATAGGGGTATAACATAACATATGTCCCAAAGAAGACAATTTGAGACGATAAACACATACCTCAAGTCCCGTATTTCTTCGCACATGTTAAAATATAATATAATATATATATATATATATATTAAAAAACCATATACATACCTAACTTACTATGTATAATTTTTTTATAATTTTTTATTATCCTTTTATTAACAATTTCTTCAATAAAATGAACATTCAGTTGAAAACTCATTTGTTTTCCATGAAAGTTTCAGTTCGATGGCTCTAGTACTTTCCCCTTGGTAAATTTTTCATAATATATAGAATATTAATCATGAAATAAGTATAAAATTTATTCATCATATATAATTTTATAAATATTTATATAGTGAAGTGATAAAAGATGAGTTACATCACTTTGTGGAGAGGATAGTCCATACATACGATCGAGTGATGTTTCCACCTTTTGATGGTTGGAATAAAAGGAAATTAAATAATGATACACCATTTTAGAATCATTATTATGTAAAAAATATCATATAAATTCATTAAATATTTCATTATTACCAGTAAAGTAAAGCAGAAATGAAAAATGAATCACATCACTTTGTGGAGGTGGTAGTCCATATGTACGCATGAGCGACATTATCACTTTCAAACATATAGAAAGGTAAGAAGGTAAATAATATAAAATAATTAAAAAATAATAATTATCTCATATATATAATATATAAAAATTAAATCCATCATAATATCCAATCATGAATTATGAATAATATTGTTATGTGGAGGCGGTAGTCCACACGTACGCACAAGCGATAATTTCATTTCCCATTTGATGGAAATGAGGGTGGATAAGGGTGGTTACTTGATAATGTTTAAATTAAATAATAATGAGGATACTAAATTTATTATTTTATGATGAATAAATACACTTTAAAGAAGTTATAAGAATAAATTAATTGAAATAGTCTGGGAAAGACGATTACCTGTTCTTGAGTAGACCTCCTTGAGATACCATCTTAAGGGCATTTAGAATGGTGTTCTAAGAAGAACATGGATAAGGAATTTAATAAGAGAGATGGGATTAGTTTTGTAGATATATATCTATGGGAGAGGAAGAGAATTGGCACTGAGGTAAATTACCATTCATCACATTCTCATATTGGGGATACTGAAGGAATTGCCCATCCCCAACCATCCCATCCATCACATCCTCTCATCAGGGGTAATGGAGGTATTACCAATCTATATATATATTATATTAGAGATGTTATAGGAATTAATAATCCCCAAATATCCCCTTAAAATATCAGACCAATATCATCCTCAGTTTTTGGGTGAGTGGTGATAGGTACATGCAAATATCATTATTTGTATCTACCCAAATCAATGGGTGAGACAAGGTATAATCACAATCATACTACTCTAACCTTATATAGAGATTGAGTGTAATGAATATCCATTATATATCACATATCCATTAATATCCACCCATCATGAGTTTCATCACATCTCAAGTTAATTTATACACACAACAATCAACTCAATCATTATCATGAATCCTCCTACTGGTCTCAAAAGTATTCTATATAATAATCCAAAGTAGTCATATCATCCCTATCAAACTCCCAATGACCAAAAATATAGAGGGTAAAGGTTAATTCATTTACATATGATATTTAATTAATAAATTATCCTTCTAGTATAATAATTACATAGTCGTTATCAATTTCTACATGACCATTTATAAATATCCAAGCATCCCCAACAGTTTTCTATATACATTCCTCCTCAAATGATTGCGATAATAATTAAATAAGGATAATTTTTTTATTGAATTATTCAGTTGGTCACATTATAACCATGCCAATAACACTTTCTCTACTTATAGTTTTCATTGATATCATATCTAGTTAACAAAGTCACCTCATTTCATTAACCAACCATTCTCATCAATTATAAATAATTCATTAAGAATTTCATATATAATTTGTAATCACATCACACCATATGAGATAATACCCATCATCCATGATATATTATTTTTTTGAATTTACATCATCAAATCCCAATGATAACCACCATTATAATTCCTCCTCAATCTAATATCTTTTCCAAATTTATCATTTATTCATTATTTGATATCTCGCTTCCATTCTCATAGTTATTTTCTTTCCATTATTTTATTCCCAATAATATCAACATCTATGATTGATGTATCAAATTCATTATGTCATAATAAATCTAGAATATTTATAATTGTATCAACATATATCATGAAAAACCATAAATCATTAAAGGATTATATTTTCTTTCTATAACATTGACTCATATATGTTGAGTTATTAATAAGAACTATCAATATAATCCAATCACCACCTCCCAAGTTAAGTAATTCATTGAATCATTTAATTTTTGGCTCCGCTTATTAGGCCTAAAAAATGTCCCATAAAATATTATTTTTCTTTAATAATAATATTATTTTTCATAATTATCAAAGTAGTGCAAATTTATGATCTAGGAAATTTTCACTTCACTGAGTCTATTCCACTCATCAAATTTATATGCAGTGACCCGATGGGATAATTAATGATAATTATCCATTTAAATTATTTTAAAATTATTATTATTAAATAAAAATAATTTCAATAATCATTTAATCAACACTATATTAATTTAATAAATAAATTATCTTATAAAATGATCAAAACTTGATTCCATGGGGTTACAAGATGAAAATTGGATTTCATCATAAATTTATTATTCAAAATTAGACCCCTCACATGACCCCACACACTTGATATGTATTCTGCCAATAATGGAGTCCCAAAATCCCCCCGATGCATGGATAATGTGAACCTTGAATACATGCGCTCCCTATTATAATATGTTCCATTAGATATTTGTGACTTGTTGATGTATCAGTATCACCGGGCCCTTACTATACACCATAAGTTTTTAAAGAAATCATGTTACAATTTTTTAAATAAAAAATCCTAAAATGAAAAAAATGAAATGATACTTTAAGTACAACTAATAAAAGAAAAAAACAATCCAATATATCAAATAGAAAGTACATACACCATATAAATGAATATAGGTGCATAATATGAAGTATGTCTCTAAGAAGAAAAATTGAGATAAAAAATCATTACAACTTTGGAAACCTTTGAATAAAAAGAATTTAAAGCAGAGAATATGAAATAAAACATTAAATATCATGAATATATAGATAATCATGATATAGAACATTTAATAGGTAGTATATACACCATATTAAATAAAACAGGTGCATATTGAAAAATATGTCTCAAATAAGGAAATTTTGAGATGAGAAACCCTTATGGATTTTATAACACAAGAATAAAAATCCATTTAAAGAAATAAATTTATTTTTATTTTCTAAATCAAATTAATTACATAAAAAACATAGCATATGTCATTTATAGAGAAATGAATCAAAATAACACTATATAAAAGGAAATATGGTACACAATATGAAATATGTGGTGCTCTATCGACTGTTCAATCAAAGATTGGATGACCCACACTACTCTGGTCGTAACACCCAAAGAATTTAAAAGAATAAAATTATATTAGAGAGAATAAAGGTTACACAACACTGATTTTATCTTAAAATACTTGCTATAATGAGTTTCTTCATTAGATTGAATTATACACAAGACCGAGTTTTACTAAATAACATATACTATTAATGTTATTATTATTATTCAAAATGATACTTATCACCTAGCTGTTGGAATGGAGGGTATGAAAAGTATTAAATTAATTATGAAAATATATTTTATAAATGTATATATAATGAATTTTTGGGTGACCAATTAATTAGAAATGAAAATAAGACCTTTTTGAAAATAAATTGATTTTTTTTCTAAAAATCTATTTAAATGTGCACAAGGCTGTTTTATACCAATCAATTAAAAAAATAACTATTATTGTATTATATTAATGAAAATTTTATATAATATATTTAATCAAAATTTTAACATTAATAATATATTTTTTCTAGACAATAGATAAAAATCAATCTAAATTTACACTTAAAAAATGTATTTTTCTAAAAAATAGTTTTCCCTCCTTTTTATGGCGCACTTATTTAAATTTTTTTTTTAAAATTTTTACAAATTTTATTTTAAAATATAAAATTAATTTTTTAAATATTCCTATCAAAATCATCTTAAGTTGAATTTTTGGGATTTCTCTAAAAAGTTTCATTTTTTGATGAAAAGTTAAAAATACTGAATTTTAATTGAAAAATATCTTTTCACATAAATTATTTAAAGTGGTAAATTATATTTTAAATTGTTTTTAAAGTTTAATTAGTTAAATTATAGATCTATTAATATAATTTATTTAATTGGAATAAATTTCACATTGAAATTGGATATTAAAACATTGTAAACTTTCAAACGTTTACACTTTAAAAACACGCTTTCTCGTTACGTCTGTGGGATTAATTTAAAATTACATTATTTCAATTTTGAGAATTTAATTTAAAAAATGGATTATATTTTTGGAATAGTAATAATTTATATTATATTATAAGTTCAACTTAATTTTTAACCATAATTATCAGTGTAAACTGTTAAAATTAATTATAGTGATTAAGGTAAAAATGAGTTTACTTAGTGGTTAAACTTAGAATATAAGGTGTAAAATGACCTAACAAATTGTCAAACACCCATTTCACGGAAATAGTTTTAAGCTTATCACCTTAGAATTTAGTTTTATTTGTTATTGGGATAATATTCCATGAAATTAACCAATATAATATGTTATGTAAAGAAAAATACAAAAAAGGAACCTTTTATACCTTTAATATTTATAAAGATTTGGGATAATGAAAAAAAAATGTTCGGTTATAAATATTATTTTAAAATATAAATGAATTAATGTTAAAACAATAATTTATATTTATTTTTTAGATATGAATTAGTTACTTAAAATTCTTAAGAAATTCCATCGTAGTAATTATTTAGTTAATAATCTACTAAAATAAATGATAATAAAAATATTAAAAGTGAGGTGAATTTAATGAATTATTATATTAAATTAATTTTTACATGGTTATATCATGTTACATAGGTTTTAACATAATATATTCAAATTAAATCATTTTATTAATATATTTTTCATTCAAATTAAGTAAATAATATCAAAATTGACATTAATGTTATTTTATAAGAAATGATATTTTATTAAATGATTTAAAATTACTAAAAATAATAAATTCTGAAAAATTATTTTTAAATGTTAATAAATATGAAATATTTTCCATAAATGGACCAATTTATCATTTATAATGACCATATTAACTCCTAAATATCATGAACTTTGTTAGCGTAGTTAGAGTTAAAGTAGTGTTTTAGTGCATTATAGGCGCTTCTATTAAAATTAATTTCCAACACACTTGGGTTTTTATATTTTATATATTGGATATCATATTTAGAATAAATGTGTATAAAATTTATAATAATTATCAATTTAATTTATTCTTAAAGGATAAATTACCTAGGTTATAAAACTAGTTACCTTGGTAAAAACAAAAAAGGTAAAATTGAGCAAACATAAAGACTAATGAAAAAATGATAAAAATGATTTTCTGTTTATGCGGTGTAAGTTTTTATCAACCATAAATTCCCTCCAATATATTATTTTTCAATTTTTGAGGCACATGAGGTAAGGGATACCTTCCTATAGTGATTTTTTTTGATTATTTACAAGAATACCACTCCTCCTGAACTATAAAAGGGCACTCACTCAACCCAATTATCCATATATATCAAGCTATTTAGATCATCGAAAACATTACCAAATCATTCTAAAACTTACCTCCCATAATCCTATATGCCTTATTTTCAGAATAAGTATAACTTATAAAAGTTTTAGTGCAAACCAAAGGAAGATACTAGAAGAAGAGGCAAGGTTCTTCAATAAGAATCTTTATTTTATTTTCTTCTCCACCTCCTTGAATTTATATTATAGCGTGATTATATTATAAAATAAGTATATAAAATATACTAAAATGTTTTTATGTTAAGTTTATTACCAACAAAAACACATGATTCCATCAAATGAGTTATAAAATCATCATTCGTGTGTATGGAAGACTACCAACTCATGAAACAATATCATTCGTTTTTTCCATTACCAATGATAACAATTGGGTATAATTATGGATTTAAAGTTTATATATGATATTTGTAAAATAATTACATATATGGATTAATTATATCATATATAACCTTTTACTATCCATTTATTAAGGGATACAATAATGTTGATCATGTGGTTGGCGAACTACCGCCTCACAAAGTGATGCGATTCATTTTTCACTAATGCATTACATAGAAGATAATAAGGGTAAATAAAATGAATAAATGTGGTATAAAAAGGAAATATTTATAATATTAATGAAAATTTTATCATTATTTAAATATAATATATAATTTCTTTTTACCTTTTCACTCATCGAAAAAATGATAATGTCATTCATGGATATGTGGAGTACCGCCTCCCTAAAGCGATGTGATTCATTTTTTTCACCACCACATCAAAAAAATAGTATATATAATTATATATGATTAAATAATATGGTATTTATGATATAATTATAATTATGTAAATATAAAATTTTACTTATCATATTTCCATAATAATCATTGAAAAATTAAATCGTTACTCATGTGTACGTATGACCTACCTTCTCCATGACCATAATGTTAAATCATTTTTAATAACCATATTTCATGATTGGTTTTGAAATAATAATTTATGTTTAAATATGATAAATATCTTATTATTATTATTAATATGTTTAAATAATGAATTATTTGACCATAGTCAACCTACTAAAGTTATTTTTGAAACATAAGCTGAATATGGTCAAAACCTTCGACTTAAAAATTAATTAATTAAGTAATTTTATATAACTTGTTAATAAGTGAAATAAAAGTAATAAAAAGCATGAAAAATGTCCTCAAGAAATTATATAATTAAAATAAGTTTATTATTCAGAAAGATAAAGGACACATGTGATGAATCAAACTCAAGGTAAGAGACTTCATCTCAATTTCCTTTCATTAAGTCATATTTTGATGTTATGCACCTATACTATTTTATAAGGTATATATACAGAAAATTTGACATTTTATATCATAAATGTATCTATTATCATGAAATTTAAAGTTTTCTTAATGTTATTATTTCATGGGTTTACGATTCAATTGCTTCCCAAGTGATT
Organism: Viscum album; assembly: GCA_963277665.1. Classification (NCBI taxonomy): domain Eukaryota; kingdom Viridiplantae; phylum Streptophyta; class Magnoliopsida; order Santalales; family Viscaceae; genus Viscum; species Viscum album. The sequence continues at coordinate 830,288,023 of OY728165.1, forward strand.
ATGGTATTTTCTTTTAAAAAAATATTATTTTAATGTTTTTCCTTACAAATATTTCTATTCTATGTCTAAGTTTTCTAATGATTTTATGAAATATTTTATATGGGAATAAATTATTTATAAATTAAATTTTATTTATCTTTTAATTTATTTCAATGGTTTTCTAAATAAATCTTTTTACGTATTTTATACAGAATGTTTTGACAAACAAAATGGGAATGTTCTATTCTTAATGTACATGGTGGAAATGGATTTTTTCCTCCATGAAAATTATTTTATTTATATATTATTTTGAAATATTTCATGTTTATTAAAAGAAAAAACTCTTCACCATTTTTAAGTGTTTCTTTATTGAAAATGGTTTTTCAAAGAAAAGGGTGTTTTGGTATTTAAAATAGACTTTTAAAAACAAGGTATTCTTATCCAAACGTGTTTTTCATATGGGTTTAATATTTTTTCAAAGGGATTTATGATGAATGTATTTATTCATAATTTGTTACTTGAGTATTATAGGAAATGGGTGAGACTGATACAGCTTATAAAAAAAGGTTTATCTCCATTACAGATCACGAGTGATCTCAATATAGTTAACCACCACCACCACCATCATTTATTTATTTAATAGAAAGAAAAAAAGTAACAAAAGGAGAAAACTGAGGATCACAACTCCAAGGAACCAGAAAACAAGAAGCTAAGGGGGTCTAAAATGGTGCAACCTAAGAGCATCCCCTCTAACCAGATGCTCCCCCTCAACATACATCAAGACAATATCTGGTGAGCAAATGAAACTCTCCCCATGGATTGGAAAGGAAGCAAGATAATCTGCAACCTTATTACCCTGGCTCCAAGTATGGAGAATGTTGGTGTTAGGATCCATGAGACTAAGAAATTTCCTTATAATGTAATAAATGGACCATGGGATGGATCTCTTACCTGATAGGAAGTTATAAATGATGTTGGAGTAAGTTTCCACTGCACTGAGGGAGATGTTCCTCCTCCTAGCTAACTGTAGGCTGGACAAAATCGCAAAGGCCTCAGCCTGTAAAGAATCACCAATGCCAAATCTGGCCACAAAATCATCCAAGACCACACCCTTCGTATCTCGGATCACGCCACCCCCCTCATGCTGCCCATCATACATGAACCGTCAGTGTTCAGCTTGTGTCCCTAGTGGTGGGGGAGCCATCGAACCCAATGCCACTTCCTTCCAATGCTAGTGGGGAAAATAGAGTGATTTTGGCCTGCAACGAGCCTCTTGGTGGGAGAATCCTACCAACCTTTACTCAGCCAGAGAAAGTCCAACAGCAAAAATTTAACCCGTGCCACCACCGCCCTTAGAGAACAGGTGGCACCCAAAAAAACAGCCTTGTTCCGAGCAATCCAGATGCACCAGCAACCTACTGCCAACACCAGCCTACGGGCCTTACACTCCAGACTCTAGCTATCCACACCATTAACCAACGATCAAAGAAGGGGGCCTGCACCTGGTCTCTAATAACATAACCTGTAAACTCACCAAAAGCCGACCAGATGGCGGTGGCCCAGTCGCCCAAGAAGAACAGATGATCAACAGTTTCCTCCATGTTCGCCCTACAGTAGCAGTAGCGTGAAGCCAAATGTATTCCCATCCTCTTCACATTGTCATTAGTGGAGATTGCTCTATTTCAGATTCTCCAAACTAGGAAATTGTATTTATCTAGGATTTCCTTTCACCAGAGGGTTCCTCCCCACGCATTGGTCAGAACTGAGGTTGTACAGACCCTAAAGAAATCCTTCATTGAAAACGAACCCGAGCTAGAAGCGGTGAAGACACATTTTTCTTGATCATCATTGATATTAATAAGGTTGAAGACATCACGCTGCTCCCTGTTCAGTACAACTGAAACAAAATTAGGATACATCCTAGCCTGGCGGAAGGAAATGTTGGTAACAGGACAGCCCGAGAATCCCAGACGCGAACCTGACCAGTCATGGTGCCAGAAAGAGATATCCCCTCTCCCCATGAACCATCTGGAGTGCGAAAGAAGGGATTAAATCAAAGGATCGATGGAGGGATAGACAGAGGCTTCATGGACATCCTGGTACCCCTTACTCTGCTTTGCGGCCATGAAACTGCCCCACTGTGAGCGACCCTCGATCACATCCTGCGTAAGTTTAGCATGCATGGAATGTAGGGTATCCAAGATGCTCCTCACGTTGATGCCTCCCTCCTCAACCAGCTTTGAGAGTCTCTCCCAGTAAGCCCAATGGTGATTTCCATCTGAATGCGCATCCCAGATAAAAGAGACCAACACCCTGTCAATGCTTCCAATAACACTCTTGGGAACTTTAACTGCAGAGAGGGCGTGGACAGGAATTGAAGAGAGGATGCTATTTACCAGCATGATCCTACCTCCGAAAGACAAGAACTTTATTTTCCAGTTGGTAACATGACCAGTAATGAGAGAAATAGTGTGGTCGAAATTCTGAACCCGCGGTCTTCCCTGTGACATGGGGACACCAAGGTAGGTCATCGGGAAAGAGCCTTGCTTCATGTTCAACCGGTTGCTGAGGGATTCACTCTGGGAGTCTGGGCATCGACTCGTGATAAAAAAGGTGCTCTTGTTCCAGTTGATACATTGGCCACTCCAGTGGAAGTAGTCTTTCAAGATCATGTTTAATCCCCAGATGGACTATTTGTTTTCATTTATAAAAATAAGGGTGTCATCGGCGAACATGATGTGTGATATATAGGTCTGCCTTTGCCTACACCGATATGGAGAAATGGCCCTGCTGCTGATGCTCCTATTGAAGTGCCGACTGAGGACATCCTAGGCCATGATGAAAATACTCGGTGATAGAGGGTCCCCTTGGCGCAGACCACAGGCCGTCTTAAAGAAACCATGGTGCTTGCCCATGAAGCGAATAACCATCCATACAGAGCTGATACACTTGAAAATTAAGTCAATATACCAAGTAGAAAAACACATGCAAGAAAGGACTTTGATGATAAAATTCTACTCCATGTGGTCGTAAGCCTTATCTATGTCCAGCTTAACAGCCAAATTTGAACCATGAACCTTCATGTTGAGGTCGCGGATAACCTCCTAGGACAGAGCAATCGCCCCCTGAATGGATCAAACATTAACAAAGCCATGCTGCTCAAATGAGGTCACATTGGGGAGGTGAATCTCCAGTCGCCTATTGATTATTGTTGCAAGAATTTTATAGGGGAAATTACACATACTCACTGGTCTTTAATGATGGATGGAAGAAGGATCATTGATCTTCAGAATCATCACTAGAGTGGTGGCGCATGCAACACGGGGAAGGCTGCCTCCCTTGAAGAAGTCCTGAACTACCTCGATCTGGTCTCCCTTCACCAGGTCCCAAGCAGCCCTATAGAAACTACCTAGGAAGCCGTCTGGTCTAGGGGCACTCTCTGGGTTAATGCTCACCATCGCCTCATGAATCTTCTTCTCCTTTGGGATAGACTCCAAAATGACATTATCCTGGCTGGAGAGGATGACAGGAACCACCTCAAAAAACTCCTCATGGCTACTAGGATATCCCTCCATCATGTGGGGGTTAGGGCCTTCCAAAAGATCCTTGAAGTGCGCCTAAGCCATATTCCCTACCAGGTCCCTATCATCAGTGAAGCTACCATCTACCAGGTGAATATTCGGCCTGGCCAATCATTGATTTTACTTGATGCATGCATGTAAGTAAGAGAAAAGAGTAATTCAAGTTGAAATTTGTAGAGATTTTCTCTAAAAAGAAATAATGATTGTTTTAAAAGTTTTATATTATTTAAAAAATAGATACTAAATGAAAGTTTCCATTTTCTATTTTATTTTTTATGTATAAGTTATGGCCTAATTATATATAGCTCTAAACCTAAAAATATTCCCAAATTTAAGAGAATTAATTATTGAATTAAAACTTATGGATATGTAATGTTTAAACCTATTTCCTTATAGTTGGTATCAAAGTTTAGTTTATAAATCTTTAGATATTAGGATATTTTCATGTGAGGTTATATTAAGAGTTATGGATACCATCATAGGTCTATAAGATTAAGTTTGGTCATAATTTCAAATTCTTAGACACCTTATTTGTGGATTTTAGGTAGTAATTTTTTAGAGGTTATTAATAAAATTTTGGGTGATGTTTTTTTAGGTTGATGAATTTATATCCCCAAGGATCAAAATGAAGTGTTATTTAGGGAGGAATTATTTTTCTTATTTAATGGAAATGATTTTGTTTGAACTTTGGGTATTGTTATTGAAATTTGGAGATTAATGTATAGAGGTTTATTTTTATCTTACTCTATTCTAACCAATTTGGTTTTAGTTAATGTCTAAAGACAAGAGGAATATCTTATCTGGGATTACATAGTACTTTAAAATGTTTATTTTAGTGATTTAGACATGAAAAATTCATCTTTAATACTCATCATTTGAAAAAAAATATGAGGTTGTGGTGGAAATTGATTAAAGGATGAAATTATACTCATCAAGTAAGTATATTAATATATCATCTTAGTCTAGATGGTAAGATAATTCCTCAACTGAAGGAAGAGTATCTCAAAAAAATATCTTATCCTAGTAAATTCAATTATAATGAACCAATGGTATTTTTGATCATCAAATATTTATGGTTTTGAGTCCCTTAAATTTCTATTGATCATTCAATTGCTTGTGATCAGTAACCTCAGTCATTGTCTATAAATATTTATGCTTTTCTTCCACTCCAACCTATGTTCTCCAATTTTTAAACCTAGTTGTGTATTATTCCATATGAACTTTTTAATTTAATTTTCTCTTTTTTCAATAGGATGTTTTATTAACCCTTTTTCTAGGTGGGTTTACAAAAAAATATTTTCAAATATCCATCCTTTAATTACTGAGATAAAGTTCAAATTACAAGGATAAAATTTATTAGGGGGGATATAACACCCTGATTTTTTAAAAGAATAAAATTATATATGATAGCATAAAGGGTACAAAAATATGATTTTATTTTAAAATAAACTCAACAATAATTTGATTCAATAGCTTACACTACACATAAGATCAAGTTTTACCGAACAATAATATACTATTATTATTATTTAATATGATAGTTATCACCTTTATGTTGGAATGATAGGTATGAAAAGGAATAAATTAACTTTGAAAATATGTTTTACAAAATTATATAAAATTAATCATTCAGTGAAAAATTAATTAGTAATGAAAATAAAACCCGTTTTAAAAGAAAATGAAATCTATTTCTAAAAAACTATTTAAATGCGTACAAGTCTCTTTTATAATAATAAATTAAACAAATAAATCTTGCTGAATTATATTAATGAAATTTGTATATAATATATTAAATATAATTTTTAATACTCATCATATGTGTTTTCTAGAAAATAAAAAATAAGTCCCATTTTACGCTCAAAAATTGTATTTTTCTAAAAAAATAGTTTTATCAACATTTTTTGCAAACTTATTTTAATTTTTTTTGAAAATTTTATAATTTTTATTTGATAAAATAAAATTAATTTTTTAAATAATCATATAAAAATTATCTTAGGGTGAAGTTTTAGTATTTTTCTGAAAAGTTTCATTTTTTATTGAAAAGTTAAAAATATCGAATTTTAATTAAAAAATGTATTTTCACCTAAATTATTTATATAGTTAAATTATATTTTAAATTGGTTTTAAAGTATAATTAGTTCAATTATACATATATTAATCCAATTTAGTTCATTTTAATTTATTTAACATTAAAATTGGATATAAAAACATTGTAAACTTTCAAATATATTTACTTTAAAAATCTGGTTTCTCATCACATCTACGAGATTAATTTTAAATTAAATTATACTAATTATTAGAATTGAATTTGAAAAACTAAATTCTATATTTTTAATAATAAAAATTTATATTATATAATAAGTTCAATTTAATTTTTTACTATAATTATAATGGAAAACAATTAAAATTAAATATAGTGATTAATATAAAAATGAGTTTACTTAATGGTTACACTTATAATATTAGGTGTAAAATGACCTAAAAACTTTTCCAACACTAGTTTTCTAGACATATTTTAACCATTATCACCTTATGATATTTTTTATGTGTTATTAGGATACAATTCCATGAATGTTACCTATATAATAAGTTAAGTAAAGAAAAAGATAAAAAAGGAACCTTCCTTTCTTTTATTATTGATAAAGATTTGGGATAGGGAAAACATAATATGTTTGGTTATAAATATTATTTTGAAATTTAAATGATTTATCATTAAAATAATATTTTATCCTTAATTTTTATATATGAATTATTTACTTAAAATTCTTAAGAAAGACTATCACAATAATTATTTAGTTAATAATTAATTAAAATAAATGATACTAAAAATATTAAAAGTGATGTAAATTGAATGAATTATTATATTACATTAAATTTTTAGATTCATATATCATGTTACATATGTTTTAACATAATATATTTAAATTCATTCATTATATTGATATTTTTACATTGAAATTAAATAAATAATATCAAAACTGACATTAATGTCATTTTATAATAAATTATATTTTATTAAATGATTGAAAATTACTAAAAATACTATATTATTCCAAGTTATTTTTAAATTTTAAAAAATATAAAATAATTTCCATTCATGTACAAATTTATCTTTTATAATGATCATATTTACCCCTAAATTGTATAAACTTTGTTAGCATGTTTAGGGTTAAAGAAGTGTTTTTGCGCGTTACAGGCGCTTCTATTAAAATTAATTTCCAAAAAACTTGGGTTGTTTATTTTATAAATTATATATCATATTTATAATCAGTTTTTATAAATTTTATAATAATTATAACTTTAATTTAGTCTTAAAGTATAAATTACCAATGTTAGAAAACTAGTTAACATGGTAAATATAAAAAGGGTAAAATTGAGTAAACTTAAATACTTAGGAAAAAAAGATAAAATTGATTTTATTTTTGTGTTGTGTAAGTTTGGATCAACCATAAATTCCATACAATAAATTATTCTTCAATTTTTTAGGCACATGAGGTAAGGGAGACCTCCTAATAGTGAATACGTTTGAGTATTTACAAGAATGCCACTCCTTCTCAACTATAAAAGGGGACTCACTCTCCTGAATTCTTCACACCTATAAATCCATTTGTATCATAAAGAAGCTTACTAAATAACTCCTAAACTTCTATAATATCATAATAGAATCATTATTTTGGGAATAAATATATCCTAGGAAGGGCTTAGTGCCAACCAAAGGAAGATACCAGAAGAAGAGGTAATGTTCTTCAAGAAGCATCTTTATTTTATTCCCTTCTACACCTCATTAAATTTCTATTATACAATTATTATATAATAAAATATCTATATTACACATAATGAGATGTTTTATGTTAATTTTATTACCTAAAACCACACACACTTCCATGAAATGGGTTATAAAATCATCATTCATGTGTACGGCGGACTACCGCCTCACGAAATAATGTCATTAAATTGTCCATTACCACCTCTCACAGTTGGTTATAATGATGGATATAATGTTTATATATGATATTTATAACATAATTATACCTATTGAGTCATTATATTATATATATACCTTTTACACTATATTTCATAAGGGATATGATAACGTCGCTCGTGTGTATGACGAACTACCGCCTCACGAAATGATGTGATTATTTTTTGACTAACACAATATGTGGAAGGTAATAAGGGTAAATATAATGAATATATGTGATATAAATGAAATATTTATGATATTAATGAAATATTTATAATTATTTAAATATAATATATCAATTAATTTTTACCTTTTCACTCATAAAAAAATGATAATGTCTATCAGGGAAGTGTGGACTACCACCTCCTCGAAGCGATGTGATTCATTTTTCTCACCACCACGTCACAATAATGATATATATAAGTATATATGATTATATAATATAGTATTTATTATATAATTATTATTTTATAAATATAAAATTTTACTTACTATCTTTTCATAGTGATCATCAAAAAATAGAAGCGTTACTCATGCGTACATATTACCTACCGTCTCCATGATCGTAACTTTATTTAAATTTTCATAATCATAATTCATGAATGGTTTTAAAAGTATAATTTATTTATAAATATGGTAAATATTTTATGATTATTATTCTGTATATGTTTAAATAATTACCACTTTGACCATAATCAACCTACCAAAGTCATTTTTGACACATAAGTTGAATATGGTCAAAAACATGCAACTTAAAATTAATTGACAAAGTAATGGTATATAAATTATTGAAAAGTAAAAAATAATTGATAAAAAACTTGAATTGTTTTATCAATAAATAAAATAATTAACATAAGTTTATTATTTAGGAAGGCAATGACATATGTGACGAATCAGACTCAAGGTAAGAGGCTTCATCTCATTTCTCATTCATTAAGGCATATTTTGATGTTATCTACCTATAATATTTTATAAGGTGTATATAAAAACCATTTTACATGTTATATAATGCATTTATATATTCCCATGATATTTAATTTTTTTAATACAATTATTTCATGGGTTTTACGATTCAATTGTTTTCAATGTGATAATGGAATTTCCTTTTAAAAAATCACCATTTAATGTTTTCCCATCCAAATATTTCTATTCCATGTAAAAGTTTTATAATGACTTTATGAAATCTTTTATATGGAAATAAAAGATTTATAAATTAAATTTTATTTCTCTTTTACTTTATTTCAATGATTTTCAAAAGAAAGTTTTATGTGTTTTATATGGAACGTTTTGAAAAAAGAAAAAGGAATGTTATATTATTAACGTACATGGTGACAATAAATTTTATGCCGCCATGAAAATTATTTCATTTCTAGATTAATTTTAAATATTCCATGTTTATTCAAAGAATAACCCCTTCCCTTTTTTTGAGTTTTATGATATTGAAAATGTTTTTTCAAATAAACGGGTGTTTTGGTATTTAAAATGGATTAAAAAAGGGGAATTCTTATCCGAAAGTATTTTTTATAAGTGTTTAAAAAAGTTTTTAAAAAGGATTTATGATGAATGTGTTTATTCATAGTATGGTACTTTAGAGTTATATGAAATGGGTGATGTTGGTTGGAGTAGTTTACTCAAGAGGGGAGGGGTGAATTGAGTAACTATAAAAATTTCTGTTACAAAATATTATTTTAAAAGAAATAGTTTCCCCAAAAATAGATACAACCCAGTTAATCAAGGTTATACTGTTATAAGAGTTTGAATTTTTAAACAACTTCTCAAAAGATTGATTAATTCTCAGTAATCTTAATTTGTATTATTAATATTACTTTTGAAGTTATCCAACTAAGACAAATCAATTAAAACTTCTTTCCAAGACTAACTATCAAAGTGAAATTAGAGTTTTCTGGGTTATGCAATAAAGCAATAAAACGATGAATACTAAATTTAAATAGGACAGAGGATATGAAACAATTGGTTCAGTCTCAAGCCAAGACCTAATCCACTCTACTTGGTGATCACCTGCCACCAAGTAGTTTATATAAATAAACTTTGATCCACACCCTGGATCGGGATTAACAATAGTACACAGACTGTCCAGGTCACAAAGGGACCTCTTCCACATTTTTCTTGGGTAAAAAAATAATAATAACCAGGTCACACAGGGACCTCTTCCACAGTTTTCATGGGTAAACAAAAGTATAAAGAGTTTGGTGTAAGGATTTAGAAATCCTTCAGTTTAGCACAAGATTCAGTGTGTTTATAGAATATACAGAGTACACACACTACTAAAAACTTAAGTAAAAGAATCACTAAGAGAGAGTAGATATGAGTTTATAATTCTCTAGTGATTTGAAGGGCATCTCTGGACTCCTTTGATTGAATAGAAATGCATTTGAGTCCTCTGGTTTTTTTCTTGAAAAATAGAGTGTCCCAATTCATCTTGTGTTATCCACGTGTTTTGACAATGTGAAGATGTTCTATGGATTCCAGTGTACTTCGTATGTTCTTCAGCAGAGTCAGATTTCATGCATGTGACCATTCTTTCTTTGAAAATATTGCTATGTGTTCTTCGCAGTTGTGCTCACAGGTTTATTTTTCGTTCTGTATCACGCTCTATTATTGTTGGGCACTCTTTACTCTTTATCTTCGAATGCATGAGTTTTAGTAGACAGGTTCCATGTATTTCGTACCTCGTACCTTGTACTATGTCTACAAAGAAACATTAATTATGTCAATGCATTAAAGGAATCAAATATGGTCATTAAAAATTAAATTGAAGGACAAAAAAATAGTTTAAGAAATGGTGTCACAATATGTTATGAAATGGTGTCTCCTTCACATTGTCTGAGTGTCACGGTCTGAGTGTCATAGTGTCTTGTTCACAGTGTCTGAGTGCCATGGTCTGAGTGTCATGGTGTCTTGTTCATGGTGTCTTGTTCACGGTGTCTGGCATATGGTGTTTGGCTTACGGTGTCTGGCTTCACGGTGTCTGGCTTACGGGGTATGGCTTCACGGTGTCTTGCTTACGATGTCTGGTTTACGGTGTCTGGCTTACTGTGTCTGGCTTCACTGTGTTAGTCTTCACAATGTCTTTTACTTAGGCAAATAACTATATTCAGACTTAAACAATGATATGCATGAAATGGATTGAGCTCAAACATTATAAAGCATGAGAGAACTTGAAACATAAATACACATGATTGTATATAATTTAAGAGTTAACTAGGTTGAATAAGATTTGTGATCATTAAAACATGATTAATACATGAGGTTTCCAAAAATCTCCCCCTTTTTGATGATCACTATCATGTACAGTAAAAGTGTAAATGGGATACAACTACAGAGAAAATAATAGATAGAAAATTTATGCAAAAACATGATCACAAATCATGTATAGTAAAAGTGTAAATTGGATGTAACTTCAGAGAAAATAACAGATAGAAAATTTATGCAGAAACTTATCCCCCTTTTGGGATTATTAGAAAGTGCACAATCCATTAAGAGTAAATAATTCAATACAAAATAAAAGAGAAATAAAAAAAATAATAATGAAATCCCCATAAAAAAGGAGTAAGAACTGGCCTTCTTTAGGGAGTGGCCTTCTCTTTGTCTTTATCAGCAACAGAAGAGGAATCCATATTGGTAGTGGTTGATGTAGAAGAAGGCAGAGATGTGGTAGATAGAGAGGGTAAAGGAAGACCTTCAAAGACTGAGGGATCTAAGGTAGAAGCAGTAGAATATCTAGACAGTTGCTGATCAAGAATCACATGCCTAATCTGACTGAGATCTTGGCCAACATACATGGTATTTGAGGCTAAGGCAGAGTTGAAGGTAGGCAGTCCAGGTCTAAGAGGTGTAGTTGTTGAAGCAACAATTGCTGTACTTTGGACATGAAGATAAGGTCTCAAGAGTTTGTTGAAGTCTGCAATAATCTCTCCACCATATTGCATGGCCTTTTTAAAGTCATCTTTGTTTTCCATAAATTTTTCCAACAATCGGGTAAAATCGGTTAGCTTCTGGTCTTAGTTTTTGAAGGCTTGAGTTACAGGAGGAATTCACAGATTCTCTACAAGGTATTTGAAGTGTTTGGTCATATCAGTCCTGGATAAAATTCAGTTGAAATAGAAATCCACTTTCTTAGAAATCTTCTACTGCACATCATTTGAAATCTTAGAGTGAATTTAAACAAGGTCAAGAACTCTATCACTTTTATTGACAACTTCCGAGAAAGAAGCCACATTAAAGCCACTGAAATCATTATGAATCTCTTCTTTGAATATAAATATAAGTGAAGTAATATCCAAGGAAGGTGTAGAGGATTGACCATAGGTATTAGAATCTTTGACAACTATGGTCCGAGATTTGAGCTGATTCAGTACCTTTTGAAGACAAATAGTGTACTCATCAGTGAGTTTATTAAGGTTAACCACAAGCTCTCTCATGTCCTTTAACATCTGTTTGTGCATTTCTATAATATTTTCATCGAAGGATAACAGATAAGGGTGAATCTGAGACACAACATCTTGAGAGATTTCAGAAACAGTGGGTTTTAGAGAAGCAGTAGCAGGCTCTGATCTCGAATGCAGCTCTTTCTGCATGTCTTCAACCATGATTCTTAGGGTTGTGACTTCAGTACTGAGCAAATTATTTTCAACTTGTACTTCTTGAATTTCATAGATAATATTAGGTTAGATTTTCCAGATAATTTTCTCCAAAAGTAGTGAGACATCTCTCTCACTCAAATTTTTCAAAGGATGAGGTTGGGAGTTCATAAGCTTCTCAACACCAGATAGGAGAGTATTTCCAAATTCCTTCAAATCATCCTTGCTGATAAAGGACATCAGTTCAGATAAAGTTTCAGGTGTAGGAATTGGTATAGGGACATATTCCTTCTCAGGGGAAATGGTTGTGAAATATTTCAACTGAAATGAGGAAGAGAGATCAAGACCGGTTGTAGTAACCTACTCAGACTCATTCACATCATAGAAACTAGGAATTTTTTACTGAGTGTCCACAAGACTTGACTCAGTTGGACATGAGGCTTCATCAAACTCAGGATTTGGGGTTTTCTCCCCCTCAACAGGTTCTTCCTTTTCAGGACTGAGAGACTCAAGAGATTGTTCTAAATTCATAGTTTCAGATCCTAGTTCTTCATTCATTTCTTATCTAGCCAACTGAAAGGCTATCTCCATCCTCTCTTTAGTAGAGGGTATTATTTATGGAACAGATTGTTCCACAGGGAATTCTTCCATATTTGCTTCTTGCACAATAGTGAGTTCTAGATTTTCTTCTCAAATAACAGAGAGTTCTTCTAGATTTTATTCTTACACACCTAGGATTTCTCCTACTATAGGATCTTCCATGGATTGCTACTCAGATTCTATCACCACTAATTCTTTTTTAGTCTTAGGTTGGATTTCTAGATTGACATCTTCACTAGGGTCAGGAGTTTCTTCTTCACGAACAACAGGAGGAACAATAGTCCTTTCTTCCTCAACAACAACCGATTACCTATCTGGTACTTCAGCTTCTTCTTCCTCTTCTTCTGGATACTCACCAAGTTCATCTAGTTCCAAACCAGGATCAGAAATGTCTTTCGGCCTTGATGGATAATCTACAGGATTAAACTTCTCATAAACCTTATCGTTGTCTGCCACTCATTCCTTTTTCCAAGTATTCTAGTTTATCTTCATTCTCCTGATAGTGGCTTTAGAGAGAAAGTACTCACAGTCCATAAGCACTTCTTCATTAGGTCCAACTACTCCTTTTGCAACAAGCATGGCTGATATCATCCAAGAGTAGAACAAAGAAGTGGACTTGGATGTAACCTTAATCAACTCACACATATCGTTAATGATGTACTTGCATGGGTTTATCTTGTATCCATTTTTCATAAGATGAATCAAGAACACATCTTGATACTTTAACACAACAAAGTCACCTTTTCTTGGACTAACCAGATTTTGAACAAACTTAAACAACATCCTTGTTTCTCCATCAAGTTCAGAAGCGATGGCCCTTCTCTTGCTACCATTCCTAGTTAGGGTGTTCAGAGCATCTTTAATATCAAATAAATCAGTTGTAGGTGGATGTCCTCTCTGATAATCATCACAAATTCCTTCGTGAGGTATCCTAAGGTATGCTTCCCATAACCTCGAAGAGAAGGAGAATATTTTTCCATTAACCCATCTCCTCACAACATAACTTTCACCAGAATCAAACGAGAACTGAACATACCGGTATAACTGAGCTACTAACCTCAGATAGATGGTTCTATTCTCCCTTGAGAACCATTCTAACTAGACTTGTTCTTTTAACACTTTCAATACTAGAGATTTTCTAGAAAAAAGCCATTCCAGGCATATTTATTTCTCAGGTATAACACTACGATTTACCAGGTTCGGATTTAATGGTCCTTCGGGTGTTATCTTAGGTGCTATCCTCTTATTCTTCAAGCTGCGCTTCTCAGGTGTGGATGAAGATAGTCATTTCATTCTATTCATCCACTGAAGGTTCAAGAGAGAGAGAAGGTTTCAAGGTTGAAAGGTTTCGAGATGAGTGAATAGGAGAAAGTCCGGGTGAAGACCCAAGTGATACTTTTTATTTTATCATTTTGGAATGCCAAACATCACAAAAATAAAAACCCAGGAAAGTAAAAGAGGTGAAATAATAATTACCACGATATGGGTTTTAAAGAAAATCATAAAGAATTTTCACGGTGAGACAGTAAGTGGATGTTACAGTGAGATAATGAGTGATCATCATGGTGAGATAATGAGTGGTCCTCACGGTGAGACAGTGAGTGGTCATCACGGTGAGACAGTGAGTGAATGTTTCAGTATGCATTAAGGTTAGACAATAAATGTCAGACCGTAAGTACAAAGTGCTAATGGTGAGACCGTAAACATGAGAGACAATAACTGTGAAACCGTAATAATGAAACAGTAAAATAAAACATAGTAAAATGTTGAACAGTAAGACAAGTAAAATGTATATTTTAGATTTATCATTCCAAGATCATATATGATGTAGTCTATTCTCTCATAATTTAATGGTTTAGTGAATATATCAGCAATTTGATATTTAGTACCAATGAATTCTAAGGTGATATCACCTTTTTGATAATGATCTCTCAAAAAGTGATGTCTTACATCAATATGTTTTGTCCTAGAATGTGAAATAGGATTTTTTGAGATATTAATAGAACTTGTGTTGTCACAATTTATTGGTACATGTCTGAATTGATATCCATAATCTAGTAATGCGTGTTTCATCCACAAAATTTGTGCACAACAACTTCCATCAGCTATGCATTCAGTTTCTGCAGTAGATAATGCAACAAAATCTTGTTTCTTACTACACCATGATACTAGTGACTTGCCTAAAAGGTGACATGTTCCAGAGGTGCTCTTTATATCTAACTTACTACCACTGAAGTTAGCATCAAAATAACTAACTAGTTCAAATGATTTTCCTTTAGGATAGAATAGTCCTAGATTAGGTGTATGCTTGAGGTATTTGAAAATTCTATTTATATCATTTAAATGAGATTCTTTAGGATTTTCTTGAAAATGAGAACACATACACACACTAAACATAATGTCTGGATGGCTAACAGTTAAGTAGAGTAAACTTCCAATCATTACTCTATAAGTGGTTTGATAAATAGATTTTCCATCTTCATCAAGATCCAACTTACATGTGGTAATCATGGGAGTGTCACTACTTTTAGTGCTATATAATCCAAAAAATTTTAAAAGATCTCTAGTGTATTTACTTTGAGTTAAAAAAATTCCATCATTATATTGAAAGATTTGAAATCCAAGGAAGAATTTTAATTCACCCATTAAACACATTTCTAATTCGTTTTGCATCATTTTAGAAAAATCAATACGTAATGAATTTTTTGAAGATCCAAAAATAATATCATCTACATAGATTTGAAAAAATAAAACATCATTGGAAATTCATTTTATAAATATTTTAGGATCACATATTCCTTTTGTAAAACCTTTGGAAATGAGAAAAGTACTCAGTCTTTCATACCAAGCTCTTGGAGCTTGATTTAAACCATATAAAGCTTTTGATAGTTTGAAAATATGATTGAGAAAATGAGGATTTGTAAATATAAGGGGTTGTTCAACAAAGACATCCTCAGCTATATACCCATTTATGAATGCACTCTTAACATCTATTTTATATAGTTTGAAATCTAGATGTGCATCATAAGAAAGTAGAATTATGATGGCTTTAAGTCTGGCTACTAGAGAAAAGGTCTCCTCATAGTCAATTTTTTATTCTTGAATATAGCCTTGTGCAACTAATCTAGCCTTGTTCCTAACTATATTTCCAGCTTCATCTACCTTATTTCTAAACTCCCATTTTGTGCCTATGATGAATGTGTCCTTGGGTTTTTCAAAATTTTTCCAAACTTTGTTTCTTTCAAACTGATTATGTTCTTCTTTGTTCAAAATTTTTAGGTTCAAGTTGTGATAAGAAGGCTTGATGTTCAACCTTATTTCTAAGAGAAGCTCTAGTTTGTGTTCCTTTCTCTAAGTCTCCTACAACAACATCTAAGGGATGGTTTTTAAGGGTTCTAACCTTTCTAGAAAAAGAGGGATTTGTGATTTCAGGTTCATCAACAGATTCTGGTTCATTAAGACTCGATTGTAGGGAATTATCAGAATTAGAAGTTTTCACAGATTCTTTCACAGAGGGATTTGAGGATTTTGAGTTGATGTTCAGGTTTGATACATCATCCTCCAGATTTTCTAGGATGGTTCTAGGCTCATGTGGATCTATTTCATCAAACTTGATTTGAAAAGATTCTTCTACACATTTTGTTCTCTTATTTAATACTCTATAATATTTACTTAATATTGAGTAACCTAGGAAAATTCCTTCATCACTTTTGGATGAAATTTTTTCAAGATTATCCTTAGTGTTGAGAATAAAAACTTTGCAACAAAAAACTATAAGGTAATTAACCTCAGGCTTCCTATTGTTACAGAGTTCATACATGGTCTTTTTTAGAATTGGACTAATCATGACTCTATTGATTATGTAGCATGTTGTATTAACAGCTTCAGCCCAAAATTAAATAGGTAAGTCATATTCACTAAGAATTGTTCTAGAAATTTCTTGGAGGGTTCTATTTATTCTTTCTATAACACCATTCTGTTGAGGTGTTCTAGGGGTAGAGAAATTGTGACTATAACCATTATGTGAGAAAAAGGATTCAAAATATTTATTTTCAAACTCAGAGCCATGATCACTTCTTAAAGATTTAATTTTAAGGCCACGAATATTTTCTACAGACTTGGAATACTTAATAAAATAAGAGCAGGCTTCACTTTTGTGAGCCATGAAGAATGTCCAGGTATATCTAGATAAATCATCTACCATAACATAAACATAGTTCTTCCCATTTAAACTAGAAACTCTAGATGGTCCAAACAAATCCATGTGAACCAATTCAAGAGGTTGATAAGTAGAAACTTCTTTCTTTTATTTGAAAGAGATTTTCTGATGTTTTCCTTTTTGAAAGGGATTACATAATTTGTCATGTGGAAACTCAAGTTTGGGTAAGTATTTAACTAGGCATTTTCTTGTTAACTTTCTAAGGGATTGAACATTACAGTGTCCTAGTCTCCTATTCTAGAGCCAAGATTCTTTATGAAATACACTTAATCATGAAACATTTTGAGAATCTAAGGAATCTAAATTAACAGAATAAATGCTCTCATTTCTTGATGCAGAAAATGCTAATTCATCATTAGAATTAAAGACATTACCGATATAATTTTCAAATTTAACATGATATCCATCATCACATAATTGTGAGATACTAATCAGATTATATTTTAATCCATTAAAAAATAGTACTTTAGAAATTAAAATTGAATAAGTGTTACCAATATGGACTAATCCAATGATCTTCCCTTTGGCGTTGTCACTAAATGTGACATGTCCTCCATTTACTTTTATCAGGTTCTTGAAGTTTGAGTAGTCTCCGGTCATGTGCCTTGAACATCCACTGTCCAAGTACCATAGATTCTTGTAGGATCTCTTTAAGAATCTTTCCTCATATGTGTTTGTCATAAAACACATATTGGATTTTTTAGCCTGTTCATCATGTGATGTCTCTGAGTTGCTTGAACTATCCTCAGAGGCACTCCAGGTTTCCTTAATTTCCTTTTTGTACTTCTTGTCCTTGTCCTCATACTTCTTCTTATACTTGAGCTTTGGACAGTCAGCCTTTATATGTCCTTTGTGCTTACATTCATAGTATACAATTTCATCAGTTTTTTCACTTCTTTTCCAGTACTTTTTCCAGTTTCCTTTTAGATCATACTTTCCCTTGATGTTAGGCTTTCTGAAAAAGTTCTTCTTTTTGTAAAATCATTTGAATCTTCTGTCCAGTTGATCTATCTCCTCATCACTGTTAGGTGATGATTTTTCAGTTGTGGAACTTTCTACATAAGATTCCAGTTTCCCTTTGTCTTTGTGATTTGAGAAGGTGGTCTTGAATGCTACAGATTTCCTCTTTGGTTCATCCTCCTCTTCTTTGTTGAATTTCAGATCTTCCTCATACATCATCAATTTCCCAATGAGTTATTTTACAGGTAGCTTGCTGATGTCACACGATTATCTAATTGAGACAGAGGTTCCCCTCCATCTATCAGGTAGACATCTAAGTATTCTCATGATCTATTCTTTGGCAGTGACTTCTCTTCCTAGAGAAATCATTGTGTTGACAATCTCATTGAACCTGAGATACATGTCAGAAATAGGCTCACCAGGTTTCATTTTAAAATTATCATATTTTATAGTATAAGTATTAAGTATCATTTTCTTTACACTAGATGTGACTTCATGTGAGACAAACAAGGTATCCCAAATTTCATGGGCAGTTTTACAAGAAGAAATCTTATTAAATTCTTCATCTCCTAAGGAACAGTACAAAGCATTCATGGCTTTGTAATTTTTATTATAAGGAAGTTTTGTAGGTTAATCCCATGTAATTCTATCAGTCACAGGAAGTTTGTATTCATCTATAATGGATGACCAAATTTCAAAGCTCATACTCTCTAGATGCATTTTCATTTTAATTTTCCATTGATCATAGTTGGTTCCATTAAAGAATAGTGCTCTGTTGGTTGCAACACATTCCAATCTATTATCCATACTAACAAATTACTTTAAAAGAGATAGAAATTTAGAATTAATAGAAATTTTCAGATCTTTAAAGTACAACTACAATCACAGTTGAGTAAGATTACACAAAGTCCGGATAAAGCAACCTTTGATACCAAATGTTGGTCGGAGTAGTTTACTCAAGAGGGGAGGGGTGAATTGAGCAACTATAAAAATTTCCATTACAAAATATTATTTTAAAAGAAATGGTTTCCCCAAAAAGAGATACAACCCAGTTAATCAAGGTTATACTGTTATAAGAGTTTGACTTTTTTAAACAAATTCTCATAAGATTGATTAATTCTCAGTAATCTTAATTTGTATTATTAATATTACTTTTGAAGTTATCCTACTAATAAAAATCAGTTATAACTTCATTACAAGACTAAATATCAAAGTCAAATTAGAGTTTTATGGTTTATGCAATAAAGTAGTAAAACGAAGAAGACTAAATATAAATAGCACAGTAGATGTGAAACAAGTGGTACAGTCTCAAGTTGAGACCTAATCCACTCCACTTGGTGATCACCAGCCACCAAGAAGTTTATATAAATAAACTTTGATCCACACCCTGGATCGGGGTTAACAACAGTACACAGATTGTCCAGGTCACATATAGACCACTTCTATAGTTTTTGTGGGTAAACAAAAATAATAACCAGGCCACACAGTAACATCTTCCATAGTTGTTGTGGGTAAACAAAAGTATAAAGATTTTGGTGTAAGGATTTAGAAATCCTTCTGTTTAGCACAGGAGTCAGTGTGTGTATGGAATATACAGAGTACACACACTGCTCAAAAATTATGTAAAAGAATCACTAAGAGAGAGTAGATATGAGTTTAGAATGCTCTAGCGATTTGAAGTGCAGCTCTGGACTCCTTTGATTGAACAAAAATGCTTTTGAGTCCTCTGGTTTTTGTCTTGAAAAATAGAGTGTCGTGATTTAGCTTGTGTTCTCCATGAGTTTTGACAATGTGAATATTTTCTCTGTATTCTAGTGTACTTCGTATGTTCTTTAGTAGAGTCAGATTTCATGCATGTGACAATGCTTTCTTTGAAAATCTTGAAATGTGTTCTTTGCAGTCATGCTCACAGGTTTTTTTTATTCAGTACCGCACTCTATTGTTGTTGGGCACTCTTCACTATTTACCTTCAAATGTATGAGTTTTATCCGACATGTTCCATGTATTTCATACCTCATACCTCGTACTATGTCTACAAAGAAACGTTAATTATGTCAGTGCATTAAAGGCATCAAATATGACTGTTAAAAATTAAATTGATAGAAGACAAAATAGTTTAAGAAACAGTGTCATAGTATGTTATGAAAATAGTGTCTCATTCATGGGGTCTGAGTGTCATGGTATGAATGTCACGGTGTCTTGTTCACGGTGTCTAAGTGTCATGGTCTGAGTGTCACGATGTCTTGTTCACGATGTCTTGTTCACGGTGTCTGGATTACGGTGTCTGGCTTACGGTGTCTGGCTTCACGGTGTCTAGCTTAAGGTGTATGGCTTCACAGTGTCTTGCTTACGGTGTTTGGTTTACGACGTCTAGATTACTGTGTCTGGCTTCACGGTGCCAGGCTTCACGGTGTATTATACTTAGGAAAATAACTGTATTCAGACTTAAACATTGATATGCATGAAATGGATTGAGCTTAACCATTATAAAGCATGAGAGAACTTGAAACATAAATACACATGATTGGATATAATTTAAGATTTAACTAGGTTGAATAATATTTGTGATCATTAAAACATGATTAATACATGAGGAGTCCAATAGGTGAGATTGATATATATTATATGAAGGGTTTAGCCCCATCATAGCTCACAGGTGAGCCTAATATAGCTTATATGAAGGGTTAAGCCCCATTATAGCTCATGAGAAATAGGTGAAATTGATATATATTATATAAAAGGTGATCTCCATTATATTCATTAAATTAATTAGGTAATAATTATATTTTATGTTATCTGTATGGGTATTCCAATTAAAAGGGTTTTGAATGAGTTTTATGAATATGATGCTCTAAGTCACCAAAAAGGAGTTTTAATTACTCTTTATGGGTTTCAAAGGATTTATTTAAGAAAAACGTGTGTGTGTTTTTCCTATGAAAATGTTTTATTTCTTTCACTAAAATAACATTGATGTAAAGGTAAATATTTTAGGGTTTTTTATGTTTTTACTAAACTAATACATTCCTTTCTTTTTATATCCTTACTAAGATTTTATGATCATCCCAAGTTTCAAAAATGATTTTCACAAGGTTTAAGGATGGGTAAGGGAAAAGAAGAATTCAAGTTGAAAATCATAGATATTTTCCATGAAAATAAATCATGATTTATTTTAAAAGTTTTATATTATGGAAAAAATGGAAACTAATCATAAGTGACCACTTTTTATTTTATTTTTTTATGTTTGAGTTATTGCCTAATTATCTAAAACTCTAAACATGAAAACATCTTCAAATTTAAGAGAATTTATTCTTTAATTAAAAATAAATATTATGTAATTTTTAAGTCTGAGTATTTATACCGACCACCCTCAATCACCGATCTCATTACTGGCCTCCATCTACATGGTTTATCACCCTTTACCAACTTTTATGAAGCCCAAAATTCATACTCTAGGTATTTATAGCCTCATGATTTCATATGTAAGGTTAATTTCTCATGATTTACACTCTATGTTCCCTATATTTTATAGAGAATTTGGAATTACTAAAACCAGCTCTCTATATTATCTCACAAATCAAAAGTTCGATTGAAGTTATTTCAAAAGGGTTAGATTTATCTCATCAATGGATTCTCAATGAGGCATAATGGGTTCATTGATTAAACCAAAACAAATATGGATAGTTTTATAATTGAACTATGTTAGGGTATAACAAACATTAACTTTAATTATGAAGACTGAATATTCCCCTGTAAATTCTCTATAAAATTTATTAAAATATTCTCATAAGATTTAAAATAATCCAATGGAGTTGGATTAATTATAAAACAAGGATCAACATAATTTAATTTAATAGAATAATTTGAACATTTGAATATAAAAAAGAATAAATAATTTAAATGTGTAAAGATAATGCCAAAATAAAAGGTCAATACCTATTTTCCGCACTTCGGTGAGCTCTTTTGATCTCTAGTGATGACTTTCTCTTCATTGTGGTTACCTATACCCAAAACCCTATCCCCTCACTCTTTTTTACCAATAAATTGAGATTATATAAGGAATAATTTATGTTAAAACTAATAATATATACATGTTATATATTTTAAATAATGGCTCGACACTATATCACACCACAAAAAACATATCTTAAAATTTAAAAACTCCTACCATAAGGTAAACTCCATATTATGGTCTCAATGATAAATTTTTTATAATTTAATACCCCAATCAAGATGAATTCACCATTTCACACTATTTAATCAAAAATAAATAATTTAATTTAAAATCATCCATGACAATTAATCAAACCAAAAAATCTCTTCATTTATATTTAAGTGAGTGCTATTAAATCCATAAACACTAATTCAATGTTTAATTCTGATCATAGTAAAAATAATTCTCAGGTTAAAGATTGAGATATTACATCCTCCCCAAATTAAAAAATTTCATTCTAGAAAAGAATATAAACCAAAGAAAATCCTATCAAAATATTCATAACTTTAATACTGGAAGAATAAATCATTTAAAAAATAGTTAACCAATAAATGGGAGTGATGAGAAGTTAGGTAGTCAATCCAGGACTAGATAGATGGTGAGTATAAATAAGATAGAGGGTTATTATAAATAAGATACACCGGTATATCCCATCATCATCAATATCTATCCATACAAAATTACATTGTATATCAAAGAAATTTATACACATAATAATAGGCTGAATATCTATCATAGATCCTCATATTAGTCTCAGTAGACTCCTATATAACATTCTAAATTTTCTACATCATCCCCATTAAACTCCCACTAACCAAGATCAGAGAGGTTCAATGGTAATTCAATGATAAATGATCAACAATATCTGAATTATCATTTTATTAATATCATTAAACAACTGATATTAATTTCCAATTTATCATTTTTTGATGTCCTAGTATCCCAATTGGATTTTCAAGTATATGACTCATCGAATGCTAACAATAATAATTCAATAACAATAAAGGTTATTATTAATTTATTCAATTGAGAATAATAGATCCAAGATGATACCACTTTCTTCAAATAGATTTTTCATTTGTGTCATATCAAGTAACCAAAGTATCACCACTACACTATCTAACCATTCTCATTGATTACATTTGTAACAACCCCAAATTTCACAATATAATTTTCCTTTAAAACATGCTATGATGATAGTTTGTTTCACACATGACACTAAAATAAAATTATACGTGGCATATAAGATGAATATTATTAATAAATTTTTTATAATAATACAATTTCTATTAAATAAAAATATTTTAATCAATTATAAATGCTGACAAAATAGGATTAAGAACACTTAAAGTTTTAAAAGGGGATTTTCAATAAAAGCAGTTTTCCTTTATATATTGTATTTTAATTTAAAATAAAAATTTATTAACTCTATAATTTGAAAATTTAATAACTAAATTCATGTTTGTATTTATAATTTTATTATTATCTTAGTATTAATTTTTTAATTTTTCTAAAATAATTGATTTTTATGTGAATAGTGAAAAATTTAGTTTTTACCAAAATTGTAAATTTTTTGATTTTATCATTATATAAGAAATAACTAGATATTTTTTAAACATTTTATTAATAATGTATGTATTTAAGAGGTAAAATGACTCATTTTAAATATTATTTTAAACTTATAAAACCTATGAGGATTTTTTAGAACTTAGGTAACATTTTATTCCCATTTAAAAACTCTTTTAAGTATTTTCTTTTAATTAAACATATTTATTGTAAAATTTTGTTTTGAATTTATTTTAAATATTTTTTTATTTTTTTATATTAAATAAATATATTTCAAGGAAATTAAAAACAATGATAATTTTAACCTATACAAAAACTTTAAGCTTAAAAACATGATTTAAAAAAAAATTGTTTTTACGCATCTGGTGCATTAATTATAAAATTAAATTTAATAAAACATAGAGAAATTATTTTATAAAATTATTTTTATATTATAAATCATAATTTTAAATATATTAATTAAGCATAATTTTATTTTCATTTATTAAAATTAATTATGAAGGGTAAAAATATTAGCTACTGTTGTAAAATTAAAAAGGGTAAAAAGAGTTTTACTAAGTCTAAAAGACCAAAAACATCTAGAAAATGTTCCTCCAAGAATTTGTATGAGAATAAACTCATAAAAACATCCTCCAAACCATTATTTTTAACTTTTGGAGGTTTTTACCCTTGAATAGTGACATACCATTATTAAAATGTTATGGGTAGTTCTAAAATTACCGTTCACTTCACTTATGAAAGGGGATCACTTACACCACCTCATTCCATATATATCCCTTAAAAATTAAACCTGAAAATATAATATTTTTATCATAATATATTCCTATCTCATTTTCATTATCATATGGTCTCAATTAGTTATCATAAGGCCCCCATTTCTAAAGAGATTTTCAAGAGAAATCCTAAGTTCTCAACTTAATTACTAACTTTTCACTAAAGATATTTCATTTCTATATTTCCATTTCAAATATATTTTTCACAATATTATATTATGAATTAATTATTTATAGTATACTTAATGTTTTAATATTTTTGGAATAACCATTAACCATCTTTCCCTTTTTCAATTAAGAAAAATGAAAATGGAATTTGTACAGTTGTACGGGCTGCCACCTCTATGATATAACACATATCATTTTTCATATAATTTATTTATTATTTATTAAAACATATTAAAATATTATTTAAAATATTAAAAAATATCAAATTAATATCAGTATTATTATGAAATAATGATATTATGACAACAGAAGCCACTTTCATAACCTTACTCTTCCATTAATTATGATATGGTCATGTTTGGGTCATAATAAAAACTGACTTAAATAATGATATAAAATAATATCATAGATTACTATGATAATATAATTAATAATAATATATGATACGATATTTAAATATTTTTATTTAATGTTAACATCAATATTAAACACATTATTTAAGATACCAATATACGTTCATTAAAAATAAATAAAGCATGCTCATCATTGATTTAATATTTAAGGATAGTAACTAATAATCAAATAGAATTAAATTATAAAAATACAAATATTTATAAATAATTAATTCCAGTACCTTTTATTATCTTGTAATGATAAAATTTTGGATAAGAATGAAGAACAACACTATTATTATAAAACTAGTTCAAAACGATCAAGATTACTCACACCTAATATTGAAAATAGATAATAAATAACTATTATAAATATAGAGAGTAATTATAAATGAAATTTATATAAATAAGTTTCCTAACTAGGTTATTAACATAGTTATTTTTTTATACGGGATAATCAAGCGCTTTAATGGAAGCCATGAATTAAGTTAAGGGGTTATTTGTCTTGAATTTAATTTCTTAAGGAATATTTAATATTTTTAACCATTATATATTTGATAAAGTGTGATTACTTCCAAATGAATTTATTTTAGCATATTCATTTAATTTATGCGGTTTTAAGTTCCATATATTGTTCTTTTTTTAAATGGATTTCGATTCAAAGGACACCAAGGTCGTAAGGGGTTCTTCTTGGCTAAACTTATTTTCTTGAGTAATTATGATTATTTTTTACTATGTATTTACAAGTTGGTTTTATTCTATTAAATGATGATACTATAATGACTTCTCTCTATATATTAAAATTATATTTAAATACAAGTATTTTACCTTGATGAATTTATTTCTCAAAAGTATATCATTGTTAAGAAAAATTACAATCCCCTTTAACAATTGTTTCTCCTCCATATCCATATTTTACCATCCTAACCAATATTATCTTTTATATTTAGAAACCCAATTATGTGTTTTCTCATGTGGCCTTCATCTTTCCCTTCCCCTTTTTTCAAAAGTAAGTTTAATTAACTCTTTTTACGATGTGAGTTTTAAACAGAGGTATTTGTAAATTATTCAATATGTTTTCCATTCATGAGCATATATTTTATCTTCTAATAAAAATTTTCTTTAAAAAAACATTATATAATTTTCAAGGATCCATGATTGAATATCCTTTTAAAAATTAAAAGTTTTCAAAAGTATTTACTTCATATTTTTAAAAATTTCTTTTAAAAGTGACCGGTAACATCATGTCACGACCCATCCCCCGGGGCCCATACCGTGACTACCCCAAGCCTACCTTCCATAGGCCAGGGGTTGGAAATAAGCACTGAGAGGAATATCCCTAAAAAATGGAAAGAAATTACCTTTAAACCTGAAAACACACAATCCAAGAATACAACGAGCACAACCCACGTAGTAAAACTAAAGTAGTAAAAAGATGTGTACTAAAAGTAAAAAGGGTGAGTACTGTAAGTAAATGGGGCCGGAATACAAGCCCAAATGAAAAGTAAACAAGCAATAGAAAATAGCTCCCAAAATCATCTACCAAGGTTCTTACCTAAAGTGTAGGTATAACTCATGGTCAGTTGTCACTAAAAAACGTCACGTCTAAAGGTCCACCTCCAAGCACTTTCCAGTCCTGGATCCCAAACCTTTGTCAAATATATCCATCGTCTGCACAAGATACAACAAGGTGCGGGTGAAGACCATGGGGGGGTGAGTATAAAAATACTCAGTAGATACCTCAAGACCCCTAAAAGTCTCCCAATGTTCCACAAAGGAAAAAGTACAAAGAAAGACCTCAATCACAAAGTATGAAGCAATAGTCTGCTCACACCTGGTATACAACTCAGATATTAGCAAAATAATTGATTAGTATTAAGCTATATCATCTTATTCCATTTATAAGTTCCACAAGTGATCTACTAAGGTGTTATTCTATTATCGATCCACTCTTGGAAGTAAGTCACAATTACATAATGGTCCACTGTAAGGCTAGTCCTTGTCGAGTCATGCTACTTTTGATCTACACATGGTCTCTATAATACTGATCCACATAGGGTCGCTGGAATGCTAATCCACACAGGGTCGCTGGAATGCTGATTCACACAATGTCACTCAAATACTGATCCATATAAGGTTTCTCAATACTGATCCACGCAGAATCGCTAGATACTGATCCTCGATGGGCCACTCTAAAACTGGTCCTCTTCGGGTAGCTACGATGCTAATCCACACAGGTTCGCTATGATGTTGATCCACACAGGGTCACTTCCTCAAAGAAATTCATCCACAGGATTCCCCGTACCCCATGCGCTTGAGTTCTGTAGTATCTTCTCCATGAGATATCGATCATTCCTTGAACACCACTAATCTCTACAAATGAGTAACCCAAAGGAATGCCATTTCGTAAGGTTTCCAATATGACAAATGATGCGTCAACCAGACACATAGTCTGTGAGTTATAAGCATTTTAGTACCAAGGGCCTTGTTGGATTGGGGTTTGATCAAACCCGGCTGTACTCAAAATTTTTCCAAAATTTGAGTGGAGTATACCAAAAGAACCGTACCACTCCAAGGATCCCAGCGTCGTAGATGTTTTATCAAATGGACATCTAGATTTCAAGTTATGAGATTTTAAGAAAAAATTGGGCCTGGATGGGTCCGGGTCCGATCCGACCCAGTCTGGGCTGACCCGAACTAGTTTGGGTCGACCCGACCCGGCCTGGGTCTGACCCAACCCACCCCGAACCAGCTTGGGCCAGCCTAGTTAGGCTGGGCTGCGGTGGGCTCGGCCTGTTGGTCCGCGGTCCGGCCCAACCCGCTGGGCGGTGCGGCGTGGCCCGTATGTGGGGTGTGGCCTGACCTGTAGGGTGGGGGGGGGGGGGGGGGGGTGCGGCCCGACCTGCAAAGTGGTGAGGCTCAGATTGCATGAGGGTGTGGGGCCCACCCTATCTGGCATGGGGGAGGGGGGAACACTTCCTCACCTTTTCCTGAATGGCTAGGCTGTTCGGGATCTGAAGTGGCGGCGCCACGTGGGGCCGCCTGGTCGCCGCAGGCCCCACAGGGAGTGGGTCCCTCCTCCACCGTGGCTTCAAGTCGTGACCACCTCCAGTGGTACTTGATGGCGCTCCGCTCCACCTCCACAACCGGTCGGTGCCGACTGCCCTGCTCAACCGCCAAGGCATCCTACTCCTGCGGCGCGCGACGAGCACCGCCACCTCTGCGACTGGCCGGTGCCAGCCACCTGCTGATCTTCACAACCTAGTACCACGACCTCCTCCTATGGCGCATGATAGTGTGCCACCACTATTGCGGCTGGCTGGTGCCAGCTGCCACTATCACCTGCCGGCGTGGGTTGCCAGTGCCGCTGTGCCAGCGTCGCACCGACGGTCTTCTACGGGCCACCGAGTGAGATCCAATGGTCTGTTTTTTCATATGATCGCACCTAAAGGCTTCCGAGGTCATCTCCTTCGCTTCTTGACCCTCAAATTTGGGTTTTTTCTAACCCTAAAATTCACCCACGTAGAACGCAACGACTGAACAAGAGGCAGAGGGTCTGGGCCTTGTTCGTTTGGCCTGCGCCCTCCGCATTAGCATCTTATCAAGGGAGAAGATAAATGATTAAAAAACTCTTGAAATTTAAACAAGAAAAAACCCTACCTCGTGAGTTGTTGGAGAGCATCCCATATTTGAAGATGGGTCGGTGTTCATCGATCCCGAAGAAAGCCTCCAACCATGCCGCTCAAATGAAGATCTTTAGTTCTTGCTTGGTGGATCCTTTTCCAAAATACTCCTCTCCCAAGAACACCACTCCTTTTGCCAACGAATTCAAAATAGATATGATGGGAGTTAATTTTTACAACACATAATTAAGATAGGTTCATTAATTAGTGCAATCAATGAACCTCCTTAATTGCATGTATGGTGGTTACACATTTTTGTGTAAACGAGCATTTAATGTCCTGTATTAAATGCCCGACCACCCCTTGTGGTCCCTACCACCAAAACCTAAAGAGAGGTGGAGGATATTTAAAATAAAATATATTTATTTTATTAATCCTCCACAAAAACCACAAAAATAAACTTCCTCCCTCAACCCACTACGATCGAGGTTAAGGCTCTATTAAGAGAATCCCGGTGCTACGAGTTCAATAGTGCCCTTAGATTTCAATTCTGATCACCGGTTCAAAAGTTAGGATTTCTCGCTCACACATTTACTGAACGTACCTTAAGAAAGTTTAAAATTCTGTTCCAGGCATACTGGGAATTGGAATCAAACACTCTTAGATTTCATAGCCTCAGAATAGTTCCATATAATTAGAAAAAAATTAAATGGAAAATCCAGGTCTTTATACATAATCTTTTATGAGTATAGTTAAAATGGTTTCTAAAATATATTTTATGTTTTATCTCTCCAAATGAGAATTATTATTTATAAAGCTTTATTTACATGTTTTAAAATGGGTTTCCCAAATGATTTTAACTCAATATGATTTTGAAATTAAATGGAGAATTTCTTATATTTTCTAAAATTAAAATTTTGATTAATTTTTTTTGATTTTAAAGTGATTTTAAAGTCTTGTTTTTTTTATTAAGATATAAATATTTGGTTTTTTATGTTCTCTTAATGAAAGTTTTTTTTGAAAGAATCTTTATTTTACCATATTTTTTTTAAAATTTTATTCTTTAGTTTTAAAGTATAATTTTAAAATGATTTATCTAGATCAATTATTTCATTTTAAAGAAAAAATTTTAAAGGATTTTTCAAGTCTTTTAAAAAAGGGGTATTCCCTCTTTTTTTAAGTGATTTATCCAAATATCTTAAAAAGTTTTTCATTTATGAAAACATCCTGAATTCTTTTTATATTGATGTTTACACTCCCTTTTTCTCAAAAAGGATAAAAAGTACTAAAAGGAAAGTACCTCATGAATAAAAAACAAAGAAAAAGGAATGAAAGGATCCATGTTTTCCAAGTTGAGAAATGTGATCCACCTACACACTAGGAGGCTAATGAAGGCCCTATCTATGAGGTCCAATATGAGTAACTAATACCTTCATGAAGGTCCTACGTGAGACACCTACTTGATGGACCTACGTGAGTGACCTCCTTCACTCAGGGTCCCAAGTTTGCCTATAAATAGGACCTATGGGAACTTCATTTGACATGAATGGAAGACTATAAGAATAAAAGAAGCTATTCTCACCCTAGTACATTTCCCAGGTCCTCAAAACCTCCTAGTTAGCTCTCAAAGCCTCAAATAAAGAGGAAATTTAAAAGGGTAGTGAGATTGGAATTCCTTTAGTGTGTGAAACAAAAAATACTTACACAATGAGTATTTTACCTTAATAAAAAATTACTAGGGAGAAACACCCTTTCCAAGCCTAGGACTTGAGAACTAGTCTTCCAAATACATTAGAGGATACCATTGAAGCCAAGAGAAATACCTCACCCAAGCTCTATTTCCTAGGATATAAATCAACCAAAGGAACCTTCAGCTCTCCCAAGCATACCTTGAAAGAGACATCTTATGAAATACCCCATAATGATAAATGGTTAAATGACTAAATGATATGAATCATGTCAATAAGGTTCAACTTCCTTTTCATGATCCTATCTGATTAGAACTCCACAGTTATGCGTGCTTGGCCTTTAGTAGTGATCCTGATGGGTGAACTTCTAGGAATTTTACCTGGGTGTGTGTGAGTGAGGAAAAAGCACACTAGGAAGGACACGTGTTGGCTTGTCGAGAATTTCATTAGTCAGATGACCCATTCTAGCATGTGGGTGGGCCCCAGTGTGGGGACCACGTGTCTACGAGGCAACTGGTGGTACTTGGCAGGCTAGGACCCGACAAAAATATTAAAGGTGGGTATCTGTGCTGTCATTGGGGTCCAGTTGTCACATTTGGTACCATAGGTGGTACCCATCCTTAAGTGTGGTGCACTACCTGGGTTGAGATGTGGGGTCCACAAAGAGGATGTTGTGCTCTTGGTGGGGGGGGTGAATTTAACACCCCAGAATGATAAAGGGTTATATGAATAAATGATATGACTCATGTCAACTAGGTGCACCTTCTTTTTTGGGTGCCTATCTAATTATAAATCCATAGTTAAGTGTTCTTGGCATGGAGTAGTGATTAGAATGGATGACCTTCTGGAAAGTTTCCCAAGTTGTGTGTGGGTGAGAACAAAGCACACTAGGAAGGAAATGTGTTGTAATGTGGAGAATATCATTAGTTAGATGACCTGTTCGGGAACATGGGTGGGCCCTAGGGTGGGGACCACATGTCTGTGGGGCAACTAGTGGTACCTGGTAGGCCAGGACCCGACGACAATGTTAAAGGCGGTTGTCTGTGCTGTCACTGGGACCTAGTTGCTACATATTAAGCTTACCCAGGCCTCACCTGCATGTCTATCTTAATCTTAACTATTCCTCACCTACATGAGCAAACTTCAGCTCACCTAGGCCTCACCTGTAGAAGCCATATTATGTTCTCCCAAGTATCACCATCATGGTTCATCCTTTGATACCTCTTTCATACCACTGATTGTAGGGAACCTCTTCCCTTGGATCCCTCATCCAAGGGGGACCAATTCAAGACCTACCCTAACGCCTCCAAATATGTATGATCAGAGCATATGTAATATCAATATATCCAATTGATTATAAATTCCCATGTTAATGGCGGTACCACATTTATCTTACCTAATAGGTGGGATCCTTGGAGTGTTCTTGATTATAAATTTCCCATGGTAATGAGGATATCAAACTTTAGGATAATGATAGGAACTATAGATTAAAAATAATAGAGGATACAGAAACATCAAAGCCATACTCTTCTGCCTAACTCCCCCGACAAGAATCCACCCTCGTCTACCAGTACATGAGGAGTAAATGTCACTATAGGGAATCCCTCCCATAGTAAGCCCCTAGTGTTTCTTGCGAGGTATTCCCCCACCTTATGCAACCCTATCCTCATCCACCAGTAAAAAAGTATATTGTGTGGTTTTCTAGATCTTACACTTCCTCTTGTTTCTCACAATGAGCATGGCACATGTGGTCTTATAGGTTAGTGACGATCATGAAATTTTCATGATCAAATACCTATCTTAGGAAGAAAATACTTTTCTAAATCTTCCTCTCACCATCCCTAGGGAATCCTATTCAGTTTAATCCCCAAAACCATGTTACTATCATCTCAAAGTGTCATATTACCTATGATACAAACATTCAAAGGGAAACATTACTAAAAAATCAACCATAGTCCTTCTCTAGAGGTGTAATCCCCAACTTCCAAACTACATGGGCTTCGATTCATGTCCAAACATGTTACATAGGAAGCCATCTCGAGGTTCAAACACAAACCCCAATACTCACCCTAATCTTATTTGGTCTATATTAATAGTAGGGTTATATCTAACCTAGGAGGGTATATCCCTTCTAGGTCCCCTAGGACGATTTAGCATAAGTCCCACACCAGCCCTTGAATATGCACCTTTCTCCTAGACATCCTTACCAAACGATGTTAAACTACATGGTTTGGTCCTCGTCACATGAACTTAAAATGTATGTTGTGTCCTGTTATGTGGCACTAAAATACATGGGTCCTTATTATATTCATATGGATACATAGAAAACCCATATCATGGGCCTAATGCAAACATCAAAACAACTCCTATCTTCCTGAATGATGATAAAATCGATTACACCCAATTATGTGGATTAAAACAAACATCATAATAATAAATGAAAAAGAATCTATAATCAATTTCAAAATGGTTCCATTGATAGATAACCTCAGATACATATTGATATCTCCATCGATGAAGTACAATTTAATATATAAGGATGATTCTAAAGAAAACACACGTTAATAATTGATTTTTAACTTAAGGGTGACCCATTAATATTTGGGATTTAATAAAGGATTCAAAATTATGTCTTAAATCTCTAAGAGATTCCTAGACTAGGAAATAATTCCCCCCAAAAGGGTGAAATGAGTCCAACCTCCCATATTCTTGACCAATGTGAGTTCCCAAGTGTTGTTGGAGCCATTTCCCAGTGACCACCTACCTTTGTAAAGAAGATTAGTGAAACATCTCTAATAAGAGAACCATTGGGTGTTTCCATATCCATAAATAAAACCCACTAGAAACCACTTGGAAAGGATGTGAAAATATGTTTATGACATGAATGGTCATACTACTACCACCAAAAAATGCCATTCAAACCCCACATGGTTTTCAGTAACAAAACAAAAAGGGTGAACCCGATGTGAATCATTAACCAAAATGATTGCATCACCTACATTTCAGGCCCCTTTTGTGCTAAAAAAATAAAGTGGGATAAAAATGGATCTAAAAAATCTATTATACATGTGTTCATTTATTAAGATTCCTCTTTGATGGGGTTTTATTATTTGTGTTTGTCAAATATATATAGTAACTTTCCCCAAAACTCTCTTCAAACCAAATGGAATTTTACCAATTTTAGAAGAAATATTCTTTGGTCATTGCATAAGTGGGATCCTCATCCAATCATAGGATGTTATCTCTAACCCAACACCTTCAAATCTAGGTATCAAATGGGAAAATTTGAGAGTAAAAAATAAATGGTACTATCCTGACTCTGGAGGTTTCACAAAAATCCCTTCAACTCATGAAGCCCCACTAACAATCCACTCATCAATGGATAGTGGCTAGGAATTAAATGATACCAGTTTCCATTTCAAACTATTTCGGTAGTATACCTCCAGAATGAAACAAAAATTTCCTCCCTTATCTCACTGAAAAGGATCAAGAGGTCACTGAAGACATCATTCCAACAACATAGGGGCCTCACTAGAGGGCTCCCACAAGAAGTCTCTACTGCCAATACTATACGACACTGAACCCTTAGTATGATGAGGGTGTTTTCCTCAGGAGTCTAGCCTAGATCACTCAGGCCTAAGAACTCAGGACAACCATCCAAGGGAAACAATCAAGCAACATATAACATGACCATACCTCTATTCCATTAAGAGAAGTTTTCCAATAAAATACAGTGTAAAATCATGAGTAGAAGAAAACACCTTCCCATGTCTACCAAGTCTTCCATCTTAGTTTGGTAGCATTTGAAGAAACTAACTGGTGAATCCTGACAACAAATATGAGGAAGAACCATATCTCCACCCTCGCACATGAATAATTCTAGTACATGAAGACATGAAATAGAGGAAAATATAAGGCCCACACCCCTAATACAATCATGTAATGGGCATATATCCCTATTATGGTTTCTAAATTCACTCAAAATATCCTAAAAATTATAAAAGGGAAAATGAAAATTCCTACCCACATCCTACAAACCTACCAAGATATAATGAAGGAAGTATAAGTGGTTAAATGGTGGAAATAGAATTCTTCCCTACAATTGGGGTGACTCATCAACATAATATGAGGGTCACTCTGGAGTGGAAACATATCCCTACTCCCATTTGGTAGGTTCATAGGCTAAATCCCATGATAAGTGGACAACCAAATTATGCCCATACCCCATATTCCAACTAGAGGTCACCGGTCTATCCTAGTGGCCACTATAGGGTAGACATATATCCGCACCAAAATTCTTGAAATCTATTGGAAAATTATGGAAATAGCATGTGAGGTACTCAAACAGGCCTCTATATATGAAATCTATTATCCAAAACAAGTGGCCCTAGTCGCATGCAAGAGAGCATCAAAAAAGATGCCTCACTAAAGGCGATTGGAAAATGAAGATCTGGTTTACGATCATGATTTTCTCAATGATAGTATTATTGAAGACCTAATTTTTTTTATCTATAATTTATTAGGATCATACCCATCCATTACCAAAATTATGGAAATAATATATAAAATTGTGAAGGTCCTCCTCATAACTTTTCTACCATCAATTCTGGATGTCCTCCCTAAACATCTTACCATGAAGGCTTACTTCTTGCCCATAATTTGATCGATCATGAAATCCCATCCCCAAATGATCACCACAAAAACCATCCTCATAGACAGAAGATCAAATATCAAGAAGGCCCTCCCATTTTTATCGTCTTCCTTGAAGGTCATCTCTAGGGTATGTACTGAAAAAATTCCCCTTGTATTCAGACATCAATTTGTGATGGTATTCCTCCCCATGATGGAATTACCTGTGTAGGTACTCCTCATAGAAACACTTCATTTCATTAAGGAGGTCCTCCCCATGATTAATCAACTACGAGAAATCCCTCTAATCACAAGGAACTTGGGAAAATGGGGCCAATCATTCCTGATGCCTCATCATTGAAAAGCAACATTCTTTCTCAACTAGGAGACAATCCAAGGAAATAGTCATTCTATGAACTACCCTTGTATCAATTTACATCTAATATGATAAAGTAAATCCCTACCAACATTACTGTTTACAATAATGGAATGGGGAAACGTCCACTTTGGTCAGATCAGGTTAAAGAACTTCTTTCCAAAGATGAAGAAGACATATTTCTCATAAGGAGATAGTTAGATAAAGACAATATACCCATCATTTCTAGGAATTAACCACTCCCCAAAAGATTATTCCAAAGGTGATTTGGGAAATATGTATTCACAACATTTATATGAATTTATCGACTACTATTATTCACCTAAAAACAAAATTATTTACTTATAATGAATATATAAGACACATAAAGGTAATAGAGTGCATACACCCTCAAATAGACTTGGTGACGCTCCCAACAACACACCATATGAAATTTAATAGAATAATAAGGATCCCTTTACTATGCATTTCTTGATTGGTTAAAAGAGTTATTTCAGCTAATCGTCAATTCCCCATTGAGTGTTCGTATCAGAGGATGGGGTGAACATAGGGAATTCAATTTCACCTCAATCCTTGACTAGAAAATACTATCAAAGGTGACATCATGTAATGTTAAGACTTAGGCCATCTTTGAGAAAAGAGAACGAATCTTGAAAGATGGTATGACTAAAAAAAACTTTCCTTGAAAAAATATTGATGACTTCGGGCTATAAGAGGGAGAGTCATCAAAATATTCTTGCATCAAGAATCCAAAAATGTTGAGAAAGTCTCTCACTTAAGGGAAGTCGATCATATGGTAGCGCCAGTATCTTTGGAAGTAGGTGGCTCAGGTGAAAATCATACAATGCACCTAGTCCATGTTCAAAAAAAGCTCTGTAAAATCAAAAGAGAATCCAAGAAATCAGCAACCATGATAATCCATGAGCAACCCCAACCCACAGGGCTAGGGTATTTTTAGCACAATAATCGAAGTTGATGAACCAAACTTGAAAAGGTTGTGAAAATGAATGGGAGAAAACACAACCCATAAGGATGTGGTATTTTTTACCTTAACATCCTCCTTAATGGAATTCATACTTCTCCAATTTAGTAGGAGTGACACAAAATGAATCCTCATAGTTCATCCTATCATGTGACCCGACTTCCTCACCAAGAACACACATGTAAAATTGGTCATAGATTCAATTCAGATCATCAAAAAATTCCATGTGGAATAGTAAAGGAGAGGATGTGTCCTAGTGGTGGACACAAATGAAATAAATCTCTTAAGGAGGCTAATGAAATACCTATAATGCATTATATATTAGTGAACTTCATTAGAACCACCCTCCAGATGCTATTGAACATGAGGTCAATATAGAAGTGAAATGTAATCCCAATAATCATAACTTAAAACATGAAGCTTGGTGTCATACACACATAATCATAGAGAATAATTTCTTATTAGTCAAGACTCATTTCCAAGACTATCTTAGCGGACAAAGTCCATTTCTGAACCGAGTTCACTCCTCATTTCAGTCCTGTTTCACTGAACCAGTTTAACCTGCCGTTCCATCCATGTCTATCTCATGAGATATAAATCTTTACCAAATGCATTGGAGGGAGATATAGGTCACACCCATCTCATAATGATACCATTCTTATGTGTTCCACAAAATCAAAAATCATACATCATTTCATAACCCATGTAATTAAATGGGATTCTTAAACATCGTGACATCATAAAACAATTCATATAAGATAAAGGAATTCATAAAAATAATTCAATCACAACATAATAAAATCAATTTAATAATAAGAATAGAAACAGAACCCTATATTCTCTTAGATGGACAATAATTTTGATAAAACACTTGAACTCCATTCTTGAGGAAAATATCCTTTCTACTTCAAAAACATTTTTCCTTTCTTAACATGTCATACTATTTTAAACTAAAAAAAGCTGATTAAAAATAATCATGAAAACTTGTAAAGTAAGATTCTTGGAAATAATGTTTTAAAAATCCATTCATGCCGTATAAGTTAAAAAAATATTCTTCTCGTACTTTTGTCGGAAAAGTCAAAAAGTACCTCGTACGAAAAACGACAAAAGATTCCTTTCATATATTTTACTAAAAACACACCGAAGGGTAAAATTGGATTTAAAAAATTGTAGGAGGATATAAATAATATTACATTTTGAGGAAACATGGATGTGGATGATAAATATTCCCCAGTAAATTCTAAAGTATAAAGAATCTCGGATAAAAATTGAGATTGCAATATTTTCCCTTACCTTAGGTCCGATTTGCTTCGTAAGTGTCCGAACCTCCTTTATAATGATTTAAATAATGTTAGTGACTTATTCCAGAATCATACTTATTTTTATGATATCATATATGGTCATATTCTTAGCTTCTTATTAGTAATATTTCATTGTTACTTGTTATTCGGGTGTTTATTGCTTTTTTGTTCTTATGCGTGTTTTGTCGAATAAATTCTTATTATTCTTTTTTAGGTTATAGATAAATCATTTCTATAATGTTATTAGTGTAATATATATCATATTCATTCATTCAATTCATTTATATTATCTTTATGCAATGAAGATCATGTAGAACGAGTCACATCACATCGTGGAGAGGGTATTCCGTACGTATGTACGAGCGATGTTATCATTCCCATGATCGTGTAATTGTATTGGAGTGTATTTATACTATTTCAGAATAAATACCACTTTAAAATAATCATATATAGTTACTTATTTTCACCATTATACCCATCCAAGTAAGGTGGTGGTGGAAAATAGATTACACCACGGCGTGGAGACGGTATTCCGTACGTACGCACGCGCGGTGATTTCGTTTTCCATAGGATGGATAAATGGTGAAATAGGGTTGTTTCATACTTATAATAACATATCATTATATGAGTGATAGTGATGTTATTACTTCATAATGAAACAACTAAATAAGAAGAAGTGGAAGAAGAAATAAAGTTGGAAGAACCGGTAACAGACATTACCTCTTCTTTGAAGCGCCTCTTTGAGACCTCCTTTTAGGGCACTGAAATTGGTCTTTGAAGAAGACCAGGACCTCTAGGATATTTCTAGGGAAGTTTAGAAGAGAAATTTTCAGGGTTTGGACGAGCTTGAAGGCTCAAAGTGGTGTGAGGAAGAGAGGTAGGAGGTTCCCTTTTATAAGGGAGGAGAGGGGCACCTTTGGAAAAACTAAAAATATTATTTTATTATAAAGTCATATTCGGTTTTTAATAGCTTTAAATTGATTTATTTCGAAGATAAGGTGGGGATGGGTCGAAATAATCTCATAAAATATAATTTAGACAAGTTTAGGTAACTATTTTAACCTTATCATTAAATTTAACTTTAAGTTAGATAATTTAACTTTTACCATGTCTTCTTGTTTTCTTACACTATAAGGTTAATAAACTTACCATAACAAGCCAAACGAACCCAAAGTTGTTTATTATTAATATATATAACCTTATCTAAGTCATTTGTCCTAAAATTAGATTTTTAAGAATAAAATAACAATTAATAATATAATATTTGTTTTAAAAACTATTTTATGTCAATTTTGACACTATTGGGTAATTGATATTTGTGAAAATCATAACAAAAATATTTGTTCTAAAAAAGTTACTTAAATCAATAATAACATGTCATATTAACCTAGAAAATTATTTTAATTCATAAAAAGTTTCAAATTACATTTATTTGGGTATTTATAACATCAATTATGTCAATATTTCATTAATAATATAATTACTGCATCATCATGTGTCATAAATAAATTAAATTATTTAAAGTCTAAAAATTAAAAATAAAATACCATTATGTATGAAATCATTTTATATTTCTAATGAATATTTATAGTCTAATTTATCTTATGTATAACCATATATCTAAAAATGATTTACTTATTAAACTTTGATTTTAACTATTTTAACCCTTCTTTAAATAAATTAATATTAAATGTCCTAATCTAATCCAAGTAGGCCTAAATGGTCATATTTTATTCCTAAGGTTGTTTTGGGTTGAATTACACTTATCCAATAGAATTAGTACATGTGTTAGGGTAATAATAATATCATTTTTACCCGTAATTACCCTATTTACTTTTAACCGTGGTAAAAAAAGTAATAAGTTACTATTCACCAAAAATTGTTTTCTTCTCATTGAACCACATTTTACTTACTGAAATCAACCGTGTCTCTAGGATTTTTGAAATTCCACTCACATAAGTGGTAAAATTAAGTTTTATGTAAATTTACAAATTCTCCTAGGAGGTGGGTAAAAGACGGTCAAAAGTTAAATAAAATTTTTATATTTCTAAAATTATTATAAAATGACTCCAATGAATAATTTGAACTTATAAAGGTATTATGTATCAATTTTTACCTAAGATAAATTTAAATAAAATAAATAAATATTTAAATAAAAATTCGGTTTTTAAATAGTAATCCAGTGTTTTCACTATTCATCTAAAATTGAAAGTTTTCAGAAAAATACCAAAATTTCACCCTAGGCTAATTTTGATATTCTGAATCCAAAAATGAAGTCCATTTTGAAAGATGAAATTTAAAAAATTTCAAAAAGTGGTTATTACTATTCATAACGGCTAGTTTTAATAATATTTTAATAGCATATCGTTGTTTAGTGAAACTCGGTATTGCGTACGACGCAAGCTATCGAGGAAGGTCGTGATTGCGTGTAAAGTAAGACAAGATAGTGTTGTGTGTAGTGAGTGATCCCTTTGATAATTTTTATAACATAAAAACAAAATATTTCTCATAAAAGTCTCGGGTGTTACATTCTACCCCCCTTAAAATGAATTTCACCCTCGAAATTCGTCACTTTGTAACAAACAGATGATGATACCTCTCCCTCATCATATCCTCACACTCCCATGTAGCTACTTCTAATTGGTGGTTCCTCCATAAAACTTTAACCAAGCGAGTGGTCTTGTTCCGTAGGACTTTTTTGCTACGATCCAGAATCTCTATCGGCTGTTTTTCATAAGAAAGATCTTGCTCCAGCGGTACAACTTCTGAGCTGAGTACATGTGAAGGATCAGGTATGTACTTTCTCAGGAGAGATACATGGAACACATCGTGAACTTGAGAGAGATTTGGTGGAAGCGCCAATCGGTAAGCTACCTTCCGAACACGATCCAGTATTTCGAAAGGATCGATATATCTAGGGCTCAACTTTCCCTTCTTCCCAAATATCATTACTCTCTTCCAAGGAGATATTCGTAAGAACACTTTATCACCCACTTCAAACTCTAAGTATTTTCTTCGGTTGTCGGCATATCTTTTTTGTCGACTCTTAGCTACTCTTATGTGTTGTTGAATAGATCAGATCTTTTCTGCCATCTCATCAACAAGATCAGGTCCTAATAGCTTTCTTTACCCAACTTCATCCCAGCAAGTTGGAGTCCTACATTTCTTTCCATAGAGAGATTCATAAGGATCCATCTGAATACTGGAGTGAAAGCTATTATTATAAGAAAATTCCACCAAAGGTAGGTGTTGATCCCAAACACCTTTGAAATCCATAGAGCAAGCTCTCAACATATCTTCTAGAGTTTGAATTGTCCTCTCAGACTGACCGTCTGTCTGAGGATGATAAGTAGTGCTGAAACTCAACTCTGTATCCAGAGTATGCTGAAGACTTCGCCAGAACTTCGAGGTAAATCTCGGATCCCGATCAGATATAATAGAAAGTGGTATTCCATGAAATCTTACCACTTCCTTTACATATATCCTGTAAATCTGATCTAGAGATAAATCCTCTCTAATAGCAATGAAGTGTGCAGACTTTGTAAGACGATCAACTATGACCCAGATAACATTATTGCCTTTGGATGTTTTAGGGAGTCTAGTGACAAAGTCCATAATGATGTTTTTCCATTTCCATTCAGGTATGGGTAATGGTTGTAACATCCCCTTAGACTTCTGTCTCTTAGCTTTAACTTGCTGAAAAACCAAGCATCGAGAGACATATTTAGCAACATCTCTTTTCATTCCATCCCACAAGAAGTACTCTTTCAGGTCCTTATACATCTTCATGATTCCAGGATGAATAGAGAACGAAGAACTATGAGCCTCGTCCAGCAACACCTTCTTTAATTCGGGGATGGGAGGAACACAAACTCGATTCCTGAACCTTATTATTCCATCACAATCAAGGTTGAATTCAGGAACATTTCTCACCTTCTTTTGTAACTCTACATCTTCTTTCTGTGCCTCTTTAATCTTCACATGTATAGATGGTTGAACATTCATTTGAGAAAGATACAATTTTTCCCCTTTCATTATAATTACAAGATCCATCCTTTGTAAATCCTTAAATATTGGATCTTTTTTGATCCTCATCATGGATAAGCTAGCATGGTCTTGTCGACTTAATGCATCTTCCACCTTGTTTGCTTTCCGAGGGTGGTAATGAATTGAGAAGTCGTAATCCTTAATCAGATCCAACCATCTTCTTTGGCACATATTCAGCTCCTTTTGTGTGAAAATATACTTTAAACTTTTATGATCAGTATAAATATCACACCTTTCTCCATAAAGATAATGCCTCCAAATCTTTAATGAAAATATTACCGTAGATAACTCCAAATAATGTGTTGGGTAATTTTGCTCATGGATTTTCAACTGTCGTGAGACATAAGCTATCACCATATCATTTTGCATGAGAACACACCCCAATCCCTTCTTGGATGCATCACTGTAGATCACAATCCTTTCTCCACTACAAGGAAGTGTGAGCACAGGTGCACTGGATAACCTTCTTTTAAACTCCTTGAAATTATCTTCACATTCCTCTGTCCACACGAACTTAACTCCTTTTCGAGTCAACCTAGTGAGTGGATTAGATAATCATGAAAAATCTTTCACAAAACGTTGATAATATCCATCCAAACCAATAAAACTTCGGATCTCGGTTACTGTTGTTGGTCTCGACCATCTTTTGATAACCTCTGTTTTTGCTGGATCCACAGATATCCCTTATTTTGAGATTATGTGACCCAAAAATGCAACTTTTTGAAGCCAAAATTCACACTTGGTAAATTTGGCCTAAAGATTATCCTTTCTCAGGGTCTTCAATATAATTCTCAAGTGATCTTCATGTTCTTCCTTGCTCTTTTAATAGACAAGAATATCATCTATAAAGACTACCACAAACTGATCAAGATAGTCTCTAAAGACTCTATTCATCAGATCCATGAAGATAGTAGGGGCATTAGTAAGACCAAATGGAATCACTATAAATTCATAGTGTCCATACCTTGTAAGGAAAGCCGTCTTTGGTATATCCTCCCTTTTGACCCTTAATTGATGATACCCAGAATGAAGATCAATCTTGGAAAAGTATTGAGCTCTGCGTAGTTGGTCAAATAAGTCATCAATACACAGGAGAGGATATTTGTTCTTGATAGTGATCTTGTTAAGTTCTCGATAATCAATGCAGAGTCTCATTGATCCATCTTTCTTCTTAACAAACAGAACAAGTGCTCCCCAAGGTGACGCACTAGGGAATATGAATCCCTTATCAAGATTCTCTTGGAGTTGCTTCTTTAATTCCTGAAACTCAATTGGGGCCATTCTATAATGTGTCTTTGAAATAGGCAAAGCACCCGGTACGAGTTCTATTGAAAAGTCTACTTCAAAATTTGGTGGAAGACCCGGAAATTCCTCTGGAAAGACATCATCAAACTCCCGTAAAATGGGAATATTCTTAATCGTGAGTTTCTCTCCAACCATTTGAGATAAATAACCCTCATTTAGTGGAATCAAGACCCATAAGATGGAAGAAATTTCCACTGGAAGGTTATGTTCATCCTTGCATCGATAGATGACCATAGATTGATCTAGAATATAAAATGTGACTTCCCTTCTTTGGAAATTGATATGAGATCCATATAGAGAAAGCCAATCCATGCTAAGAATCACATCAAATTTCACTATAGGAAGGATCACAAGATTTTCAAGAATCACTTTCTCACAAACTTCAATCGGAGAAGAATTATAACCTTTTGATGCGACTGTTGTGCCATTAGGGGTTGTCACAGCTAAATCAACATCTAATTGTTGAGGTAATACGACGATAACCTTAGAAAATTCTTTAGAAATAAAAGAGTGGGTGGATCCAGAATCAAATAAAACATTTTCTACTTTAGAGTGGATGGTAAGTGTACCTTTCACCACTTCGTTATCGTACTCCACATCGTTGATAGAAATTGCATGTGACTTTCCTTTGTCTTTAGAATTAAGAGTTTTTTGATGTCGATCATCATCAAAAACCCTTGGATTAGGGCATTGATTGGTATAATGACCCATTTCCTTGCACTTGTAACATTGAAGTGTAGGAGGTGCACTCTGTTTAGCCTTTTCTTTGTTCACATCACTAGACATCTTATTCCCATCATTGTGGCATTCAAATGCCCGATGACCTTCCTTTCCACATTTGAAACATTTACTTGTCCCTTTAAGACAACTCCCTCTATGTTTCATCACACACTTTGCACATAAGGGAAAACTCATCTTCTTTTCAGTGTGCTCTTTAGAGTTTCCTTTGAATCCCATTTTCCTCTTCTTATCAAACCCATATGACTGATGGGTTACTCCAATCTCCATCTCAACTTTGAGATCACATCAAACAATTTCCTCGTAGCTATTGAAGTCCCTTATGGCTAATGCCCTTCGAAGACTTGGTTTTAAGCCACTAAATAATCGATCGATCTTACTCTCAGGTTGATTAATAATACCAGAAGCATACCTTGCAAGGCTTGTAAAATTTTCTTCATAGTTACCAACAGATTCATCATCCTTTTGCTTCAGTTCAAGAAACTCCTTCTCCATCTTTGTTCGAAGAATACGAGGGAAGTAATTATTTAAAAATAAGTTCTTGAACTCGTCCCATTCCATGGAATCAATTTCATCCATTTGCCTTGTATTCTTAATAAGATTCCACCATTGATCAGAATCACCTTCCAAACGATATACTGCTAAGATGACTTTATCATGTTCAGAACATTGAAGAACTGAAAATATCTTTTCAGTTGTACTGATCCATTGTTCAGCCACTGATGGATTAGTAGACGCACTGAATGAAGGTGGACGCTGCCTCATGAAGGATTCAATAGAATGTTGCTCCTTCCTTTTCTCTTTTGGAAGTCCTGTATGATTCATAGCTTGAGAAAGTTGTGTAAGCATGGCTATAGGATTTTTCATTCCAGATCCCATAATGTTTGGTTGCTCAGGGGGACAATCATTGCATTGCCCGTCG
Organism: Viscum album; assembly: GCA_963277665.1. Taxonomy (NCBI): domain Eukaryota; kingdom Viridiplantae; phylum Streptophyta; class Magnoliopsida; order Santalales; family Viscaceae; genus Viscum; species Viscum album. Next base: position 830,332,428 of record OY728165.1, read on the forward strand.
CATTCCGCATTAACACAGTTGCTTCGAGTTCCAGCCATTGACTAAAACCAAAAAGAATAGTGTGAGCAACACTAATTATAATAGGAAAACCATACAATCAAGAATAAAATTTCACACTTAAGGTCTTATCATAGGTTGTTCATGGCAATTTCTAAAACACTAAGATTGTGTTCTATTCTTAGACTTATCCTTTGGGTTCTTACTAAGGCTTTCACATCCTAGTTTCCAAAGGTTGACTATACCTTTCCTCTGATACCAACTATAACGACTCATACTTTACATACATGGTTATTACTTCAAAATTAAAGCATACTTATTACAACATATAATAAAACCATTAAAGGACCTTATAGGTATAGTGTCTTTAAAAACCGGGAAACATAAACAACTGGTTCATAAATCATCTATGTTGTCTCCCATTTATTTCATCATATCTAGAGTTCCTTTTTGGAATATCCTACTAAATATCCTTCTTCCTGACCTGGGGAAAAGACAACTTAAAAAAGGGTGAGCTCAAATGCTCAGTAAGGGTAAACAAAAGAAATATCAAACATATCATATCCATAAGAACATAACATCTTGAAAATGTTATCCTTCAAAAGAGATTACAACATGGGATAAATCATAGAAGTGAAATGTAATCCCAATGATCATAACATAAAACATGAAGCTTTTTGGCATACACAAATAATCCTATAGAATCATTTCTTATTAGTCAAGACTCATTTCCAAGACTATCTTAGTGGACAAAGTCCATTTCTGAACCGAGTTCACTCCTTGTTTCAGTCCTATTTCACTGAACCAGTTTAACCTGCCATTCCAACCATGTCTATCTCATGAGATATAAATCTTTACCCAATGCATTGGAGGGAGATATAGGTCCCACCCATCTCATAATGATACCATTCTTATGTGTTCCACAAAATAAAAAATCACACATCATTGCATAACCCATGTAATAATTGGGATTCTTAAACATCATGACATCATAAAACAATTCATATAAGATAAAGGAATTCATAAAAATAATTCCCTCACAACATAATCAAATCAATGTAATAATAGGGATAGAAACACAACCCTATATTCTCTTAGATGGAAAATAATTTTTATAAAACACTTGAACTCCATTCTTGAGGAAAATATCATTTCTACTTCAAAAAAATTTTCCCTTTCTTAACATGTCATACTATTTAAACTAAAAAATGTTGATTAAAAATAAACATGAAAACTTGTAAAGGAATCTTCTTGGAAATAATTTTTTAAAAATCCATTCATGCTGATAAGTTAAAAAAAACATTCTTTACATACTTTTGTCGGAAAATCAAAAAGTACCTCGTACGAAAAATGACAAAAGATTCCTTTCATATCTTTTACTAAAAACTCACCGAAGGGTAAAATTGGATTTAAAAAATTGTAGGAGGATATAAATAATATTACATATTGAGGAAACATGGATTTGGATGATAAATATTCCCTAGTAAATTCTGAAGTATAAAGAATCTCAGATAAAAATTGAGATTGCGATATTTTCCCTTACCTTAGGTCCGATTTGCTTCGTAAGTGTCCGAACCTCCTGTATAATGATTTAAATAATGTTATTGACTTATTCCAGAATCATAATTATTTTTATTATATCATATATGGTTATATTCTTATCTTTTTATTAGTAATATTTCATTGTTACTTGTTATTCGGGTGTTTATTGCTTTTTGTTCTTATGCGTGTTTTGTCGAATAAATTATTATTATTCTTTTTAGGTTATAGATATCTCATTTAAAGAATGGTATTAGTGTAATATATATCATATTAATTCATTCAATTCTTTTATATAATCATTATGCAATGAATATCATGTTGAACGAGTCGCATCACATCGTGGAGACGGTATTCCGTACGTACGCACGAGCAATGATATCGTTCCCATGACCGTGTAATTGTATTGGAGTGTATGTATAATATTTCAGAATCAATAAAACTTTACAATAATCATATATAGTTATTTATTTTCACCATTATACCCATCCAAGTAAGGTGGTGGTGGAAAATAGATTACACCACGGCGTGAAGATGGTATTCCGTACGTACGCACGCACGGTGATTTCGTTTTTCATAGGATGGATAGATGGTGAAATAGGGTTGTTTCATACTTATAATAACATATCAGTATATGAGTGATACTGATGTTATTACTTCATAATTAAACAACTAAATAAGAAGAAGTGGAATAAGAAATAAAGTTGAAATAATCGGTAACGGACATTACCTCTTCTTTGAAGCGCCTCTTTGAGACCTCTTTTTAGGGCACTGAAATTGGTCTTTGAAGAAGCCCAGGAACTCTAGGATGCTTCTAGGGAATTAGAGAAGATAATTTTTCAGGGTTTGTCTAAGAATGAAGGCTCAAATTGGTGTGGGGAAGAGAGGGAGGAGGTTCCCTTTTATAAGGGAGGAGAGGGGCACCTTTGGAAAAACTAAAAATATTATTTTATTATAAAGTCATATTCGGTTTTTAATAGCTCAAAATTGATTTATTTTGAATCTAAGGTGGACATGGGTCGAAAGAATCTAATACAATAGAATTTAGACAAGTTTAGGTTACTATTTTAACCTTATCATTTAGATTTAACTTTAAGTTAGATAATTTAACTTTTAACGTGTCTTCTTGTTTTCTTACACTATAAGGTTAATAAACTTACCATAACAAGACAAAAGAACCCCAAGTTGTTTATTATTAATATATATAACATTATATAAGTCATTTTTCCGAACCTTAGATTTTTAGGAATAAAATAACAATTAATAATATAATATTTGTTTTAAAAACAATTTTATGTCAATTTTGACACTATTTGGTAATTGATTTTTGTGAAAATCATAACAGAAATATTAGTTCAAAAAAAGTTACTTAAATAAATAATAACATTTCATATTAACCTAGAAAATTATTGTAATTCATAAAAAGTTTCAAATTACATTTATTTGGGTATTTATAACATCAATTATGTCAATATTTCATTAATAATATAATTATTGCACCATCATTGTGTCATAAATAAATTAAATTATTTAAAGTCTAAAAATTACAAATAAAATACCATTATTTAGGAAATCTTTTTATCTTTCTAATTAATATTTATAGTCGAATTTATCTTATGTATAACCCTATATTTAAAAATGATTTACTTATTAAACATTAATTTAACTATTTTAACCCTTCTTTAAATAAATTAATATTAAATGTCCTAATCTAATCCAAGTGGGCCTAAATAGTCATATTTTATTCCTAAAGTTGTTTTTGGTCGAATTACACTTATCAAATAGAATTAGGACATGTTTTAGGGTAATAATAATATCATTTTTACCCATAATTACCCTATTTACTTTTAACCGTGTTAAAATAAGTAAAAAGTTTCTATTCAAAAAAAATTATTTTCATCTAATTGAACCACATTATACTTACTGTCATCAACCGTGTCTCTAGTATTTTTGAAATTCCATTCACAGAAGCGGTAAAATTAAGTTTTAGGTAAATTTGCAAATTCTCCTAGGAGGTGGGTAAAAGACGGTCAAAAGTTCAATACAATTTTTATATATCTAAAATTATTATAAAGTGACTCCAATGAATTACTTTGAACTTATAAAGGTATTATGTATCAATTTTGACCTAAGATAAATTTAAAAAAATAAATAATTATTTAAATAAAAAGTCGGTTTTTAAATAGTAACAGAGTGTTTTCACTATTCATCCAAAATTGAAAGTTTTCAGAAAAATACCAAAATTTCACCCTAGGCTAATTTCGATATTCCGAATCTAAAAATGAAGTCCATTTTGAAAGATGAAATTTACAAAATTTCATAAAGTGGTTATTACTATTCATAACGGCTAGTTTTAATAATATTTTAATAGCATATCGTCGTTTAGTGAAACTCGGTATTGCGTACGATGCAAGCTATCGAGGAAGGTCGCGATTGCATGTAAAGAAATACAAGCTACTGTTGTGTGTAGTGAATGATCCCTTTGATGATTTATATAACATAAAAACAAAATATTTCTCATAAAAGTCTCGAGTTTTACATGACATTTAATGGTTTAGGGGATCTGGAACAACATCTAATGCAATTTTTATCTAGGTTTAGCCCCATGATGGGGACCCTTGAGCAACAAGAAATGGATAAGCTTAGATGTTTTGTACAAAATTTAGATATACCATAATTCACTTGGTATACTAGTCTACCAGATAGATCAGTCAAGGGATGAAAATATCTTCATTGAAAAACCCTCTACCAATTTAGCTCTATATTGAAGAAGAAAATAGTCCTTGATCTCTAAAAATGAAAAAAATGAGGAAATTAGAGGGTATCTGATTTAATTTCTAGGTGGAAGAGTTTGACTTATTCTTTGAACTTGAATCCTCCTCAAGAAGATTTACTGGGTATTTGAATTTAGAATCTTTATGATGAACTATAAACACTTATTATCCTAGTAAAGAATCCAATAGGATTTCATGATATTTCTATAATAGAACAAAAGATGGAATATTCTATTTTTCAAACTAAGGATAAATGCTATCCTATGATAGCGTCTCAAGGGAAGAGGATGGGTAGAGTGTAAATTGAAATGATTACCTTAAAACTTCCCTCTACGCTAGCTCTGACCCCAAAGACCACACCTCATAGTGTAGTGATCCCTCCTAGGTGAAAAAAAAGAAACAAAAAAGTCATAAATATGAAAATAAAGAGATGAAACTATCCCAATTTGGAGATAGTAAGAAAAAATTATACTCTTTTCGAGATGAGAAAGTTCCTGACTACTTATTAGTAGCCTTGGAAAAAAACTTGTTAAACCTATGAGAACCCAAAACACCTGACCAAGTCAGCCTTGATAATCACCTGAATTATTTTCCCATTCACTAAATATTAGGTCACACCATCCAATATTTTTTTATTTTCAAATATTTCCTACAAAGAGATGGTTCATTTTGAGAAAGTGATGTTAAAAAAACCACCCACATAGGTAACATGTATTTTTGTCGCCTCTACAAAGAAACATGGTGAATGGAAGAAAGTGACCAACATGAATGCACATAATTTTAGTGATTAGATGACTATAAAACAATAAAACAAACTCATTATATCATTCTAGAATAGTTGAAATAACCAATTATGCCCCCTGTCACTTCTGCTATATCATAGATGACTCCATCCATACCACAACCCTTTAAAGGACAATCTTCTAAAAAATTACATGAATGGAAGAGTGTAAAAAATATGAACCTATATGAAGGCCAACATTATCATTGACTATCATATAATTCATGCCTTTATTCATGAAAGTAAGATCACCGTTCCACCAATCAGTACCACAAGATTTTATCTATAAGATTGAATCCTCATTAGATAAATAATTAATATTCAGTTCCTTTAATGAAATTCACTTAAAGGATCCCTTATCCGATAATGATTATGGCCATGAACCTGAGTTCCATGCACCTGATTGGGGAATTAGAGGAAGATGCCACTAGAGTCGAGGGTACATGGGAAGATTCAGTCGTAGAAGATCTCAATACTCTGGTCACATCCCTTCTTAGACCATCTATGTCACTGAAACATTTGGGAAAATACTTTAATGGGACTAAAAAGATAATGAATTCTCCCCCACATATGTCATAGGTCACTCTAACCCGATCATACTTGATGATCAATTAGATGGGGCTTAATGATCCTATCAACTTCGGTAAGCAGACAAATTTTTTTGACCTAACCCATTGAGGACGTGATCATGTTCAACTCCTATTCCAAAGGTTGATCTACCTACATCAGAAAAATCTGATCCTAAAGAACCCATGAAATAAAAAATTTATTCTGGAAGCAAAAAAAATTATTATATAAGTATGTTATTTTAAATCATTTGTCCCCAGCTCCGTCTATGTTGTTGATCCTAGATGTTATAAGTCTATCAAAAGACCTTTGGGAAGCACTCATACAGGCTTTGTTGATAACTCATGAGTTTGAAGCTAAGGTTTTTGTTGATAAAATATATTTTGTAGATATAAATCCTATAGAATTCCATAAAATCATATCTTTCATGTAGTAAGAAAAATATACCATTATAAAAGGACACATGAGACCCTTTTATGAATCTGTATGGATAAATGAAATTGATATCTGATGGGTTTCGTTAATAATGGATTATAATTCAACCTCTTTCTAGTCCAAAAACTTCATCAATTGGGTTTTAGTGAGACTCACCTATCCCCTTCCACTTTAATGCTATAGGGTTATGATAAAAGTGAGAAAAAGACTCTTAGAAGAATCAAGCTCATGTCTTATTTTTGGGGATAATTATTTGACTTAGAATTTCTGGTTATCCAAAAATATACGGACTTCAACATTATGCAAAGGATGCCTTGGTTGAATCATCATGCATATATCCCCTTTTCATATAACCAATGCCTCAAATATTGAATTAATAGTCAAATTGGGACGTTTCATGGTGATAAATCCCCATTTGAATCTTGAAAATAATAATATATTAATGTATGATTCTATATTAGGGAAGAGAAACAACCCATGAATAAAAGTGTTTCCTGGGTCAATAGCCCAAGTGGTCTAGAAATGACCCTAACAAATCCCTTAAAATAGATTAGTAAAGAATACATGTTCCCCATCAATCAGATCAAAGATATAACTCTTGATTCAAGTATATATTCAATAAATATCATGATATCAGTCATGAAGATTGAGCCGAGTAGGATTGAAATGGTTATCGACCCTATGAAAAGTGATAAAATATTGGGTGAAAATTCTCTCACTCCATCCCCTGAGCTTAAAATAAAACCCTTTTCATCAGTTAGGTCAAAGAAAGATTCTTTATCTTCTAAATGTCAAAATGTTGAATCCTCTCCCCACTAAAAGAAATTTCCTTCATCACCTACTCACTCCATCCAACTTGACTCATTCGTTATTTAATTTCTAAAATAATAAACTTAAGTTTATTTCTACTTGATTCAGAACCTTTTCAAGTTTATTATTCCTTTTATGTTACTTATTACCTTTCTATAACAATTAGTTAATTATTTGAGTTTATATCGGACATTTTGTCGATGTTTGGAAGTTGAGTAAAAAATGAACTTGTTATAATTACAAATTGTCCATGTGGTCAAAAGTCCATCATCTCCAGAATTATATTCATGATTTATAAATCATATATATTAGATATATCCAGTATATGTGTATTTATAATATTCCATATCATTTGGATATAAGAAATGAAATGCACCGTTCATGGAGATGGTAAGACATACGTATGCATGAACACTACATTCATTTTTTTCATATTTAAAGGAAAAAAAAACAAAATGATAAATAAGTATATTATAATTCCAATATAATATCATATGTAAGTTCATTAATTTCATCCTTTAGATGTTTCATTTATGGCATGAACGAGTCATATCACTTTGAGGGAGTGGTAGTCCGCACTTCCTCAAATGAAATTATAATATTTATAAAACAAAAAAAGCATAAAGGTATGTTATAAATGAGAATTAAAAAAGCATAGAGATAAAATAAATATCATAAATATAATTTATAATTAGATTTCCATGATAATTTCTACCATAATAGGTGGTAGGAGAAGGTTGAATAATCATCGTTTCGTGAGGCTGCAGTTCACCATCCACAGAAACAATATGTTCTATACCCATTAGATGAGGGTGCGTGTAAGTGTAGTTATAATACTTATCATAAAAAAACTATTATATTGAGGATAATGGTGTTGTTATATAAACAAAGAGTAAGAAGATCATAGGGAGTGGAGAAGGAAAAATAAAGGAAATGAACTTGAGAGAAGACATTACCTCAAATTTGGTAACTTCTTTTGATTTGAGCCAAAGGGATCTGTTTAATTTTTTTCTGCCTAGGGGAAGGCTTCTAGGAGGAAGAGAGAGATGTTGGGAGAATATTTGGGTAGAGTTTGGATGATACAAGGGGGCTTGAGAGGTGTGAGTAAGGGTTAGAGGTGGTGTCCTTTTATAAGAGGGAGGAAGGGCACTTTAGGAAAGTTTGAAAGTATTATTTTATTATTAATTGATTTTAGAATTATAAAAACACCAATGTGATATATTTATATGATAAGATAAGGAAGAGTCGAAATAGTCTTAGAAAATGGGTTTTAGAAATGTTTAGGTAATAAAATTAACCTTATCTTTTAGTTTTAACCCTTAGTAAACTAATTTAACTTTTACCATGTCTTCTTGTATATTCATAATATATGGTTACCATAGTTACTATAAAATGCCAATAGAACCAAAAAATGGATCATTAATGACATTTGTAATATCATATATGTTAGTTGGATTAATCTTATATTTTTAAGACAATTATATCATTTAATAAAATATTAATTGACTTAAAAACTCATTTATGTCAATTTATATGCTATTCTTATCATGAATTTTAAAATAAATCCATAAAAACTTGATTATTTTGCAAAAACATCATTAATTAAAAGATAAAAAGTAATAATCATCCATAAAATGCATTAATGACATAGAAAGTTTCAAAATAAATTTATTTTAATATTTATAATCTCATTTATTTAAATGATTCATTAATAAGGTAATCACTATATCATCATTGTGTCATAAATAAATTTATTTATTTAATCTCTAAAAATTATAATTAAAATACTATAATGTATGAAATATTTTTTAATTTATAATTACTATTTATAAAATGATAATTTATATAACCCCATATAAAAATTGTTTTATTAAAATATATATATTTAGGATATATTTTCCTTAACTTTAAATTAAAAGTAATTAAATGTCATTTTCACACAGAAGTGCCTCCATAGGGTCCTAAAATAGACCAAAGGATGACCATGGTTATAAATATCTCATAAAATAGGGTCATGGCACGTGTTATGGTAATTTAATATTATTATAATATTACTTTTTTACTCTTATTTACTAGATTTACCCTTTAACCATGGTAAATTAAATAATTATTGAAGTTACTATTCATAATGTCTAAGAATAAAAGGTACCTATTTACACAATTTAGACCTCCTAATTCCCAATATGTAATCCATTTTTCCAAATTAAAAACACAAAAGTTTCATAAATTAATTTAAAAGTAATTCCTTTTGTCAAAACCAAAAAGCGTGTTTTTAAGAAATAATAACTATCAAAATATTGACATGTGTTTATGTATAATTAAAAAGTAAAATTACTTTAAATGACCAAAATTGGATTAAATATTAAAAATATAATCTAATTACACTTTAAAACCTATTAAGAGGACAATATAATCATATAAATAAACTAGATGAAAATATATTTTTGACTAAAAATGCAGTATTTTTCACTATTCATTAAAGAAAATGAACTTTATTAGAAAAATACTAAAAAGTTTACCAAAGTAAATTTTTATATCCTGATTATAAAGAAGAAGTTTATTTTTTCAAATGAAACATATAAAAGTTACAAGAACTATATTTAAAAAAGATTCTCCATCAAAAGGTGGTGAAACTACATTCTAAAAATATTTGAGTATTTATACTTAAAATTGGATTCATTCTAATTTTACGCCTCTAAATTTTATTGGATAAATGTAAAAACATTTAAAAAGCATTTTCAATCATAATATAATTAGTTCTATTCATTCCCTCCAATACAATGGCTAGGTGTTAACTACCATTTAAAATAATAATATTATATTATTATTTTTTTCAGTATGACACAACATTTTGTGCAACATAAGATTTCAGAGAAACCCATTATTGTGTTTCGAGTATACCATCAAACATAGAATACCCTTTAATGTAAAATTAATATTTAATTCATAAATATTAATAAATATGAAAATTTCATATTCTTTATTTACCCGGGATGTAACATCTTTCCCCCGTTTTGGAAATTGTGTCCTTACAATTTAATTCACTTATCAAATAAGTGGGGGTATTTATCCCTCATAGAATTTTCATATTCACATGTTTCCTCTTCAACCATGTGGTTTTTCCACAAAACCTTTACCTAATGAATTACCTTATTCCACAACACTTTCTCTCTTTAGTCAAGAATCTGGACTTGTTGTTCCTCCTAAGAAAGATTCTCTTCCAGCTGAACTACCACTGGACACAAAACATGAGATGGATCCAGCATATACTTTCTCAATATTGAAACATGAAAAACATTGTGTACTTGGGATAAAATTGTGGTTAAATCCACTTTATAAGCTATTGATCCAACTTTCTCTAGGATTTCATAGGGTCCAATGAACCTCAGACTCAGCTTTCCCATCTTACCAAAACGTAACACACTTTTACATGGAGAAACTTTGAGAAAGACATGATCACATACATCAAAATAAAGATCCTTTCTTTGGTTATCTACATAACTTTTCCGCCTGCTCTGAGCTGTTCTCATGTGCTTCTGAATCAACTGAACTTTTTCTTCCATCTCCTCTACCAATTCTGGTCCCATCAACTTCCTTTCACCTACTTCATCCCAAAAAGCTAGAGTTCGACACTACTTTACATAAAACTCCTCAAATAGAGCCATCTGTATTCTGGAATGAAAACTATTATTATAAAAAAGTCAACTAGAGAAAGATATTGTTCCTAAAATCCCTAGAAATCCATTGAAGAATCACATAGCATATCCTCTAATGTATGAATTTTTTGTTTTGACTTCCCATCTGATTGAGGATGAAAATCTATAATGAAATTTAATTCAGTACCAAACGACTTCTAAAATCCCTTCCAAAAGTTAGAAGTGAACCTAAGATCATGATAAAATAAAATGGAGAAGGTAAATACATGTAACCTAACTATCTATTTAATATACAACCGATAAATTTTATCTAGATACAAAGTATATTAAATAAGATGAAAATGAGTAGATTTAGTCAATCGATCAACAATAACCCATATCACATTGTTACCTCGATATGTTTTTGGTAACCCACTATGAAATCCATAAACACATTTTACCATTTCCACTCTGGCACCAGTAAAGGCTGAAGCATCTCTTTCGGTAACTGCTGCTCTGCTTTAACCTATTGAAAAGTCAAACACTTCATAGTAAAGTCAGAAATATCTCTTTTCATTCAATCCCACCATATATACTCTCAAAGATCTCTGTATATCTTAGTAATTCCCGGATGAACTGAAAATGGAGAACTATGAGATTCACATAACAACTCTTTCTTTAACTATGAATCACAAGGAACACTTAATCTCTTTCCAAACCTCAAAACACAATCTTTATCAATGTTAAATTTAGGTAACTTACCCTTCTAAACCAACTCATCATTTTTCTGCAACTCACTATCTTCCTTCTGTGCTTTCTTCATTCTATCTGATAGAGATGATTTCACTGACACCTGAAATAAAATAGAGGAATTTCCTGCACCAAAAAATTCTATGCCAAGGTTTATCAAATCATTAATCAAAGGATCTTGTTCCAAAGATAACATGGTTAATGTAGCATTACTTTTTCTACTCAATTCATCAACCACTTTATTTTCTTTTCTGGGATGGTAATGAATCGTGCAATCATTATCCTTGATTAATTATAACCATCTCCTCTATCTCACGTTAAATTCTTTCTGAGTAAATATATACTTTAAACTTTTTTAGTCAGTAAATATTTCACATTTTAATCCACACAGATGATGCCTCCAAATTTTCAAAGAAAAAACAACTGAAGCTAATTAAAAATCATGTGTAGGATAATTTAACTCATGAGGTTTCAAATGACGTGAAGCATAATCAATTACCTAATCATTATACATTAGGACACAACCAAGTCCTTTCAACGAATCATCATTGTAGATAACAAATTCCCCATCTCTGGAAGGTAATGAAAAAACTGAAGCATTCACCAATATTTTTTTCAATTCTTGAAAACAATCATCAAATTATTTTATCCAGATGAACTTAAAAAATTTTCGAGTTAACTTAGTCAGTGGGATAAATAACCATTAAAAATTATCAAAAAACCTTTGGTAATAGCCTTCCAAACCTAGAAAACTATGAATCTCAGTTATATTTGTGGGTCTTGGACATTATTCAACAACTTTTATTTTAGCAGGATCAACAGTTATGCCATTTTTTGAAACAATGTCACCAAGTAATGAAATTTATTGTAACCAAAACTCACACTTTCTCAATTTACCATATAATTTATTTTCTTTTAAGGTTTGGAAGACAATACTTAAATGAATTTAATGTTCATCTTTACTTTTGGAATATACCAAAATATCATTAATAAACACAACCAAAAACTTATCTAAGAACTCATGTAAAATTCTATTCATAAGATCCAGGAATATAGCAGGGGCATTGGTTATCCAAAAAGGCATAACTAAAAATTCATAATGGACATATATAGTATGAAATGTGATATTCAGAACGTCTTCTTCTTTTACATTCAACTGATGGTACCCTGACCCAAGTCAATCTTCAAAAAATACTGAGCTCCCTGGAGCTGATCAAATAAATCATCGATATGAGAAAAATGATACTTGTTCTTAATAGTGATATTATTCAAGGCTCTATAATCAATTCAAAGTCTCATTGAACCATATTTATTTTTAACAAACAAGATTGGATCACCCCATGGTGATGTGATAGGTAAAATGAAACCTTTATCTAACAAATCCTATGATAGTTTCTTTAACTTTAAAAGTTAAATTTGTGCCATTTGATAAGGGGGTTTTGAAATTAGATTATCATCAGGAACTAAGTAAAGAATAAATTCAACTTCGCGATCAGGTATAATACCAGGTAACTCATCAAGAAAAACATCATGATACTCATTTACTTTTGGAACATAATTAATCTAAATAGTTTCTTTGTTTTCAGCAATATGTGCAAGGTAACATTCATTTCCATCTTTCACTATTTTCTCATCTTCCTAATATGTTATCAGAGATAAGGGTTCATTCTTGTAAAAACTGAAAGTCTTTCTGAAAATAAAACTCTTTATCTCTACAGTCAATCTTAACATGGTAAACAGAAGGACAATTCATTCCCAAAATCACATCAAACTCCACTAGAGGAAAAACAACAAGGTTTGCAGGTAGATTTTTTCCAAAAATAAGGATAGGAGTATTCTTCTAAATTATTTTTGCCTCAAAATTCCCCCTGGTAATTTTACCATAAGTTCTAGATTCATATCTTAAGATGGAATTCCCAATTTACTAGAAATTTTCTTAGAAATGAAAGAATGTGCAGATCCTAAATCGAACAAAACATTGGCATAATCTGAAAAAACAAAGTACCTGATACCACTTCATTTTATGGTCCCACATCAATTTTAGTAGTAGAAAAAGATTTTTACCCACTATTTTTCTTTTTATCAGTCTAGTTCCTACCCTGGGTAATCAAATTTTGACACACATTGGCATAATTCCCAAACTCATTGCAACTAAAACATCTTACCACTGTCTTTTCATTCCTATATTGATCATATTCCTTACAGTTATGAGTAATATGACCAGTCTTACCACACTGAAATCACTTCCCAAAATTTGATAAACATTCCCTATGATTCTTTTTACCACACTTCTCACAATATGGTAATTTAATTTTCTTACCTCCATGATTATTTGATGAATTCTTTCCCTTTTGTTTCCAACTAGACCTCTTCTTTTTCTTGGTCTCTTGGAACACTTGATCATCAGAGAAATTCATTTCTACGTTGTCGACACATCTGAAAAGTTTCTCATAGATTTTGAATTCACGAGAGGCAAATGCTTTTTGATATCGCAACTTTAGTCCTGAGTAAAAGAAATTTATCTTACTATCAAGATCTCAGATGAAATTTGGTGCATACCTTTCCAGTCGAATGAAATTTTATTCACAAGTAGCCACTGATTCATCCTCCTACCTTAACTATAAGAATTGGTTTTCCATACTAAGTCGAACAACCTTATGAAAATATTTCTCAAGAAAGATACCTTTGAATTATTCCCAACAAATAGCATCAATATCCTCACTGTCCATGATATTTTTAACCATAGACCACCACTGATATGCTACTACTTCAAAACAATAAATAACAAGACTAACCTTTTGATTGTCTATACAACCCATGACATCAAAAATATTTTCCAGTGCTTTGATCCACCCTTCAGCTTGAACAAGGTCAGATGATCCTCTAAATGATGGGGGATTTTTCCTCATGAAATGATCCACTATAGACATGTTCCTCTGGGGTTGATCTAGTTGATCTCATGCATGTATACCACCACCATTTATAGCCTGAGTAAATTGCACCATTACTATAACAAACTATTCAGTTCCGATTCCAACTATCTCGGGATGCTGATTTGGAAGGTTATTCTCCTCAGTATTCCTTCCCAGCACTGCTGACCTATTTCCTCTGTGGAAAACCATTTTGAACAAACGTATCTTAGATGAAGAAACATGGTAATCTTAAAATTCCATATCATTTCAATTTGACCATAATGTAAAAATAATTTATGGATATTATATTAACAAAATTCTAACTCCTAAAGTTATCTAAACCAACCTTTAATACCAACTATAAGGCCCCAAAATTAAACATTACATAATCATAAATTAAGTTAATAATTCACATTGATGATCTTATTAGGTTTAGAGATTTATAGAATTAGGCCATAACTTATACCTAACAAATTGAATATTACATGTAGACACTTCTACTTAGTATCCATTTTTTATAAAATAAAAAACTCTAAAAAAAGAAACATGTTTAGTTCCATGTTTTAAACAACATGAATTTTCCTTGATCCCATCCTTGATCCTATTCCACTTTAAGTCCTGTGAAAAACATTTCAAAAACATTGGATGAGCATAAAAATCTCATTAAGGGATACAAAAAGAAATAAAACTATTAGTTTTTTAAAACAACATTTAAAGCATGAATACTTTATAATAAGTAATAATTCTCACCATTATGAAGTATTAAATACTCTTCACTAAATAAAATCTAATTTATTACCATTTGTAACCAAAATATTATCATAAAACCCATAAAATAACACATAACATATAAAAGGTAAACTTGGGACATAATCATACTTAAATGGAATAACCCTATGGTCAACTTCTATGAATCATTATTACAAATGTAAAATTCATATGACCGACTTCCATAACCAATGAATTAGAGGTGATAATGTAACCACCCATCCTTACATTATCATAGAATAACCCATCATTTGTTTTATCACGTAACCACCCATCAAATGTCCAAGTACCATTAGATAATCATCACACTTAAAAGATTAAAATTATCAACATTTAAAACATAAAATTTCCATTATAATCACAAGAAATAATTTCAAGATATTGAAATAGTAAATTCACTTTCAAAACCATTTTAAATTCCAAAATATATAAAAATTGTATATGGTATTTATTTTCCATTTAAAAACATCATGGCTTGTTAAGGAAGACAAATATCAAATAATGCTCACAGTTGTAGAAAGGTCATTGTCACTGCGTATGTTAAAAAGAAAAATTCCCTTTTTCTTTTAGTAAAATACTACATAGAAAAATATTCCCTTTGAATGAAATTAAAAGTAAAAGGGGTTTATACACTGTATAAAATAAATTTTTGTATAAATCAAAATATGACTCAATGAAAGGAGATTGAGATGAAGTCCCTTACCTCGTGTCCAACTTGACTCGTTCATTATTTAATTTCCTGAATAATAATCTTAAGTTAATTTCTACATGCTTTAGAACATTTTTCAATTTTATTATTCCTTTTATGTCACTTATTACCTTTATATAACAATTAGTTAATTATTTGAGTTCACATCAGACATTTTATCAATGTTGGGAACTTGAGTCAAACATGAACTTGTTATAATTAAATTTTTTCCATGTGGTCAAAAGTCCATTATCTCAAAAATTATATTCATGATTTAGATAACATATATATCATATATATACAATATATATGTATATATAATAGTCCATAGCATTTTGATATAAGAAATGAAATGCACTGTTCATGGAGACGGTAAGCTATACGTACGCATGAATACTACTTTCATTTATTTTTCATATTTAAAGAAATAAAAATTAAATGATACATAGATATATTATAATTCTAGTATAATATCATATATAATTTCATTAACACAATCCTTTATACGTTCTATGTATGGCATGAATGAGTCATAACACTTTGAGGGGGTGGTAGTCTGCACTTCCTCAAATGAAATTATCATATTTATACAACTTGAAAAGAATAAAGGTATTTTATAAATGAGAATTAATGAAGCATAGAGATAAAAAAATATCACATATATCATTTATAATTATATTTCCATCATAATGATCACCATAAGAGGTGGTAGGAGAATATTGAACAATCATCATTTTGTGAGGCCGTAGTTTGCCGTCCACAGAAAAAGTATGTTCTATATCCATTAGATAGAGGTGTGTGTAAGTGTAGTTAGAATCCTTATCATAAAAACAACCTAGTATATTGAGTATACTAGTTTTTTTATAAAAAAAAATAATAAGAAGAGCATAGGGAGTGGAGAAGGAAAAATAATGGAAAGGAACTTGAGAGAAGACGTTACCTCAAATCAGATAAATTCTTTTGATTTGAGCCAAAGGGCTCTCTTGAATTTACTTATTTCTATAGGAAGTATTATAGTAAAAAGATAGGGTTTTTGGGATCTTATTTGGGTAGAGCTTTGATGAGACAAGGGGGCTTGAGAGGTGTAGTAAGGGTTAGAGTTGGTGTCTTTTTATAAGAGGGAGGAGGATCACTTTAGGAAAGTTTGAAAGTATTATTTTATTATTAATTGATTTTAGAATTATAATAACACTAAAGTGATATATTTATAATATCAGATGAAAATGGGTCTAAATCCTCTCATTGAATGGGTATTATACAAGTTTAGGTCCTAAAATTAACCTTATCTTTTAGGTTTAACCCTTAGTAATCTTATTTAACCTTTACCATGTCTTCTTGTATATTCATAATATATGGTTACCATAGTTACTATAAAATGCCAAGTGACCCAAAAATGGATCATTAATTAAATTTTTAACATTATATATTTAAGTTGGCTGAATATTAGATTTTTAGGACTATTATATCATTTAATAAAATATTAATTGATTTAAAAACTCATTTATGTCAATTTATATACAATTCATATCATGAATTTTAACAAAAATACACAACTTAATTATTTAGAAAAAACTTAATTAATTCAAAGATAATAATTAATAATCATCCATAAAATTATTGTATAATATAAAAAGTTTCAAATATATTTATTTTAATATTTATAATCTCATTAATTTAAATCATTCATTAATAAGGTAATTGCTACATCATCATTATGTCATAATAAATTTATTTATTTAATCTCTAAAAATTATAATTAAAATACCATGATAAAAGAAATATTTTTATATTTATAATGAATATTTATAGTCAAAACAATAACTTATATAACCCCATATAAATTTTTTTAGTAAATGATATATGTTTAGGTTATATTTTCCTTAACTTTAAATTAAAAGTAATTAAATGTCATTTTCACACACAAGTGGCTCCAAGAGGTCCTAAAATTGACACAAGTATGACCATGGTTGGAAATATCTCACCCAGTAGGGTTAGAAAATTTGTTAGGGTAATTTAATATTATTATAATATTATTTTTTATCTTTATTTACTAGATTTACCCTTTAACTAGGGTAAATAAAATAATTATTGAAGTTACTATTCATAATTTCTAAAAATAAAAGGTACATATTTAAAAAATTTGGACCTTATAATTCCAAATATGGAATTAATTTTTCCAAATTCAAAACACATAAGTTGCAGAAATTAATTTAAAATTAATTCTTGTTGTTAAAACCAAAAAGTGTGTTTTTAAGAAATAATAACTATCAAAAGATTGACATGTGTTTATGTCTAATTAAAAAGTGAAATTACTTCCAATGACCAAAATTTAATTAAATGGTAAAAATATAATCTAATTACACTTTAAAACAAATTAAAAGGACAATATAATTATATAAATAAACTAGCTGAAAAGACAATTTTGACTTAAAATGCAGTATTTTTCACTATTCATTAAAAAACGAACTTTATCAGAAAAATACCAGAAATTTTCCCAAAGTAAATTTTGATGTCCCAATTATAAATAAGAAGTTTATTTTGTAAAAATGAAACATATAAAAGTAAAAAAACTATATTTAAAAAGGTTTCTCAATCAAAAGGCGGTAAAATTACCTTTTAAAAATATTAGAGTATTTATGCTTAAAATTGGATTCATTCTAATTTTAAGCCACTAAATTTTATTGGATAAATGTAAAAACATTTAACAATCATGTTCAATAATAATATAGTTAGTTCTGTTCATTCCTACCAATACAACAGTTAGGCGTTAACTACCATTTAATATAATAATATTATATTGTTTTTTAGTATGACTCAACATTGTGTGCAACATAAGATTTCAAAAAAACCCATTCTTGCAGGTCAGGTACAACATTGAACATAGCAACCAATTTAAAGTAAAATTAATATTTAATTCAAAAATATTAATAAATATGAAAATTTCATATTCTCTATTTACCTGGGATGTTACAATAGTGTACCAAATCAAACCTCATAATACATGGCTACAAATAATCGAACTTTAAAAGAACCAATTACCCCTGATGTGGAGTACCAACTTTTGTACATCCAATAATTTGAGGAATCCTCAAAATTTGAGATGAGATCATGCCTCGTCTATATAATTCCAAAATCCATTTTGTATTTCTAATGTGGAACCTTATGAAAATATCAAGGAGTTTCACATAGTTTTCTCCATATGAAACCCTAAAATGTGACTGAGGACGTCATTAAGTTTAGGGCCTTCCCTGTCTCCCTTGATGGTATAGAAAAATACTATGTATAATATCTTCCCACCATAATTGGGGGTTGGAATGAACTTAAATAACTCTTTATAGTGAATTTCTTCCCTTCCACATGAATTGCATCCATTAAAAAATAAATTTGCAGCATTAGGAAGTCACAAAGAGAGACCCTTCATGAATATTGGAAATGATTCAAAATAATTTGTTCTAGTTTACCCCATCACAAAATTAGTGATAAATTTATAATTCAATAATTCTATTATGGACTTGTTTTTATGGATCTTGGAATGATATATGCTATAGTTGGTGGTTAACTAATTGATAAAACACCCATCACCACTCATGACTTAATTTCCATCATGGATCAAAATGTATAGAAATTTGGTATAAAAGAAATTTCACCCATTCAAGGAGTTCATGAGGTAATTAATTCATATATCGCATGAAAGGTATATAGTAAACTTGATGAGATGCCTACCATTCTAAGACAACTAGCTCAAGCTAAAGGTAATTCACACTCTCCACATGTTCTATTGCATTGTGGTATTTGTTCTGATAATACTAATTTTTCTAAAAAGTTCCCAAAAATTTAGGATTTATCTGAGTCTTGTAAAAAAATATTCCATATTCATCCTTAAATGGGTACCTACCTTC
Source organism: Viscum album (assembly GCA_963277665.1). Classification (NCBI taxonomy): domain Eukaryota; kingdom Viridiplantae; phylum Streptophyta; class Magnoliopsida; order Santalales; family Viscaceae; genus Viscum; species Viscum album. The sequence goes on from OY728165.1 coordinate 830,351,983, forward strand.
AAGAAAGATAACTTTAGGCTCAATCCAAACCCTGGGTGGAAAGAAAAACCATAGTACCGATAAAGAGGCAACTCGAACTACCATAAATTGAACTGATGTCAATAAGGATAAGGTATGAAACCTTCTTATACTTCACTATCTCAAAAAAATAATCCTCCTCCAAAATATTAACCAAGCCTTGAGGAAATGGTGATATAGATGACATCCCAGAACCTCTAGTTACAACAGACCACATGATTGACTATTCAATACCTAAGAACTCAAGTGGGATAAATGGAAAACACTATCAATGAGATAAATATGAAAGGTTCATGACAAATACCATACAAACCTATTGATAATACAAATAAAAAGGGTAATTTATGTTAAATCACACTTTGTAGTGGTATATAAGTTTCTTCATCAAATGATTCTACAAAATAGGTATGTCCCCCACTTAGAAACTCTCTTTATCTACCTGCAAAAAATTATAGTGAAGAAAAAAACAAAGGGTAAATCAGTTATTATTGAGGATTCCCCTGAATAATCCATTAATATTTATTTCCCCTTAATGTCTCTCTAAATATAATAACTTTTTATACAATGATATTGATAAATAAATAATGGATACATTTATAAAGATATAAGATAACCTTCTTCTATTAGATGAAGTTAAAAAAATTCCTCACTACACCAAATTTATTAAAGAACTTTACACCCCTATAAGATAAATAAAGGGGAATGAGAGAGTAAACCTTGGAAGGAATATCTTGGATTTGATATAACCAGTGATTCCAACCAAATAAAAGGATCTAAGCACTTTGATGATACCTTGTACAATAGGGGAGACTTTATTTTTTGATGAAATTTTTGATTTAGGTGAATCAGTTAATTTAATGCCTCACCCCATGTATACTTCTTTATAGTTTGGAGTGCTTCAACAAATAGACATCTTCATGAAAATTACCAACTGGAGCACAACACGTCCATCAAGAGTGATCAAGGACGTCCTTGTAAGAGTAAAGAATCTCATATTCCCTACAGACTTCTAAATTATTTATATAAAAGTTACCTAAACCCATGGACATGATCCTATCATAATTAGAAGGCCATTAATTAAAATAGAAAATATGATTATCAATGTTCACAATGATATTCTATACATAGAGTTTATTGGATGAAATTTTAGTTTCAATATCCTTAATTCTATGAAACACCATGTTGAAGAGAACTTTACTCTTCCTATGCATTTTATGGAAGTTTTATCTAATGATACACACACAACATTCCATCCTTGACCCTTACTGTGATTCATTTTCCTCTTATTCACTCTTGGATTATTTGAGATGCAATTCATGTTTTTAGTGTACTGTAGGTTCAGAAAAGTTTAAATTTTGTGATTTAATTGATGATTGTGTTCATTATGAGGTACCCATGATTGTTGATGATTCTGAAAAATATATTTTCCACCAATTATCTTTCCTTAGAGAATAAACATGAGTAAATATACAGTTTCTTATAAATCACTCTCCTTAAATAACCTCCCTCAATACAAAAACCACCGGTGTTTGAATTAAAACCACTTCAATTTAATTTAAAATATGAATATCTTCAGGGTATTTCCTAATTTTCCTTCATTATTTCCAATAAACTTTCTCTAAAAAAGTAATCAAAACTAATAAACCTTTTAATAGAGTGTAAAAAAAGTGATAGGATGGAACTTGGATGACATTACAAGGATTAGACCATCTATTTTCACACACTATATACTTTTAGATGACGAGCCATAAGGAAATATCAACACTAGTTAAATCCCACCCTCCTTGAAGTTTTTAAATTAGGAGTTAGTAAAATGATTGTTTTTGGGATCATCTATCCCATATCTGTTAGTAAATGGGTTATTATAGTGATAATTTTGCCTAAAAAACTATGATAATTATATTTTAAAATGAAATAAATGAATTGGTTTCAACACATGTGCAAAAGAGTTGGTGAGTTTGTATTGACCACCATTAACTGAATCAATCCATGTGATTGGAATGCTTTCCTCTACCTTTGGTTGACCAAAGGTTAGAAATATTTGATGGGAAGACCCTTTATTGTTTCTTTAATGTCTATTTAAGATATTTTCAAATCCATATAGCCCCTGAGAATCAAGAAAATATAACATTTACCTATCTATTTGAAAAATTATCATATAAGAGGATGCCTTTTTTGTCTCTATAATGCTCCTGTAAATTTTGAGCAATGTATGTTGAGTATATTTCCTAAGTACCTCGAGAATTTCATGGAAGTTTTTATGGTTTATTTTCCGATTTATGAATCTTCCTTTGATGGATGTTTGTCACAACTAGGTTTTTCCCCCATCATTGCATTAAAAAATATCTTGTATTAAATTATGATAAATTCCATTTCATGGTTGAGAAGGGTATAGTTATTGGTAATTTTATTTAAAATGAGATCATTCAAGTGGATAAATCAAAATTTGAATTAATTTCATCCCTTCCATAACCAAAATGTGTTTGTGAGGTATGATATTTCTTGGGTCATTATAGTTTTTACCACTAATTCATAAATAATTTACTAAGATCTCACTTACCTTGAATCAATTATTACAAAAGGATTTTGAGATTTTTTGAATAACAATTGTGACAATGCATTTAATTCACTAAAAATGAGTCTCATATCACCTCTCATAATCTAACTACCAAGGTGGGACCTCCATTTCTAACTTATGTGTGATGACACTAAGTTTACAGTGGCGGAGTTTGGTCATAAAGGGTTGAGATGAGTCCTCTTGTCATTACATATGACTCATGTACCCTTGACCCTGTACAAAAAAAAAACTACACAAACACTGAAAAAGAACTTATTTATATTGTTTTTCCATGGAAAAATTATGTTTATATATTCTTGGGTGAAAAATCATTGTGTTTTCTGATCATGCTACCCTTTAGTTTCTCCTTAAGAAAGCTAAAGTTATGCCTCACCTTATTTGGTGAATGATCCTACTCTAGAAGTTTTACCTTGAGATTCAAGATAATAGAGGGGTGGAAAATGTGGTAGCTAACCACATTAGTAGGATTTCCCCACCATTAGACCCTCATGTTGATTTAACCCTCCCCATTTAATAATTCTTCCCTCATGAGAACCTTTGTGATGTTGTGGATCTTACCGCATGGTATGTAGACATTGTGAATTTTATAGAAGAATCTAGGGACCCCATTAGTTTTATCACTTCACAATCCCAAATACTTAAGCACGATTCATGATGGTACATTTGGGATGACCCATACATGTAAATAATTTTTAGCGACTAGGTTGTTCATTGGGGTGTCCCTGACCATGAGTTCACCTCTATTTTGAGCTTTTTCCAAACTTTGGATTATAGGGTCTACTTTGGATCTCAACATATATTATGAAAGGTCATTGACTTCAAAATTTATTGGAAAACATTATATAAAGACCCCAATCATTTTTTTAAGTTAGTAACATGATGTAACTTCACAAGGAATATCTCTAATAGGAATGAAATGCCACAATAACCCATATTATTTTTTGAAATTTTTTATGAATGGGGAATTGAATTCATAGGGCCTTTTCAAAATTCCTTTTGATTTGTGTACATTTTACTAGATATAAACTACATCTCTAAATGGTTTGAATAAAAGTCTAATAGGACCTATGAATCTCTAATGGTTGTTTATTTTGTCAGATGTCAGATTTTTAGTAGGTTTGGTGTGCCATTATTCATCATTTGTGATATGGGTTCACATTTTTTCAATCGAAACATAAAAAACTTTCTCTGTAAGTATTGGGTTGTTAATAAAGTCTCCACTTCTTATCACCCTAAAATTAATGGAAAATTAGAAATTTTAAATCCATAAGTTAAGAGAATCTAGAAAAAAATAGTACAACCTAATAGGAAAAAATGGAGTTTGTGCTTGGATGATGCACTTTAGGCATACCATACACCTTTTAAAACACTGATCTAAATTTCACCATATAAAATTTTTTTTGGAATGGATTGTCACATATTGGTGTATATAGAACACAATTTATATTGGGATATTAAAAAATTTAATATGAATAATTCATAGGTAAGTTAGCATAGAAATTTTTAGATTCCGGAGTTGGAATAAATTCAGTGTGATGAACATGAGAACTCACTAATATATAAAGAGAAGATAAAGGATATCCTTGATGAAATGATTCATCAACATAAGATTCATATTGGTGATAAGGTCCTCATGTAAAATTCTAGGATAAATATCCACCTAGGTAATCTTCATTATAGATGGATTGGTCCTTACACTATTACTAATGGTTACCCTTTTAGTGAAATACAGTTTTTTCATGAGTATAGTGGCCTAAAGATTACTGTCGATGTGAAAAGAGTTAAATACTTATATGAGGATTTTCTAAAGCATCTAGTGGAGGAAATACACCTTCAAGAAGAAACATACTAGTGAAACCCAGTAGTTTTTATCCTTCCTTACCACATTATCTTTTATTATAGTAAGGAAACTGCACACCTTAGTTGTTTGTGTGTGGGGGGTGGGGGTGGGGGGGGGTGGTGGGTGTGTGGGTGGGTAAATTCCTAATTTCATTAGCATTTTAATCATATTTCTTATTTATTTTCTTTTTTTCTTGATGAATAGTATTTTTACTTTTCCCCACCATGTTAAGTTCATTGGTATTTTCATCGTCTTTCTTATTTATTCACGTTTTATTATACTGAATAGTATTTTTACCTCCCCTATTATTCTCACTGAATTAGGGAAATTACTGAAAATTAATTTCTAAATTCCGGATTTCATATTGTTCTAAAATTTAATGAAAATTTTTCTTAGTTATAGAATTTAAATTTTTGCATGAATTTAAAATTGTGGGTTTATTTTTAGTAAATTGGTTGTTTTTCAATGACATTAATGGTTGTATCTCTATGAAACCTTTGAGATGATTGATACCCTTTTTGTGAGTAGTATATGGTAAAATTGTTCCACTTAATATCTCCATACAAATTTTCACGAAACAAGGACATGTGAATATTTATTACTTAATATAAGGTAAATATAAGTTAGATTTATATTTATCATATTTATAAAATGATTTTTATATTCATTCATTCCTTATCTAATCTATATCATCGCTATATCGGATTGACCTATGTGTGCATACCTATTATCTGACTATTTGACACCATAAAAAAATATAATATAATAAATAATGAGGGGAGTGATGAAATTTACAACATATAAAAATATCTATTTTAGGAGATTAAGGTCTGAATCCTAAGATTGATTAAGGTAGTGGGTCTTGAAATTTGATTATAAATGACGTTGGGCAGGTTTAGTAGAAAAAATTAGGTAAGTTGGAAAATTTTAAAATAACCTCTATTTACTAGATAGAAAGTGGAAAGAATAGTATAAAATGGTTTACAAACAAAAAATGGAGAGTTATTGGAATTGTTTACTTTTTAATACCTTTATCAGATTGGTACCATACATATCTTGGAATTTAAATTTGAGACAATTTATGAGACATCTTTTTCCATAATCACTGAGAATAACTCTTTGGTAGGGTTTTTTATTTGATTAAATTTCTATAATGAATTAAAATTTCATTGAATGTTAAATATTCATGAAGTTTGAAATATATCCATGCACATTTTTTTTGAAATATGAATTTTCTTAGGAGTGAAAATGTTTTGGTGTGGGGTGTGATCTCTTAGCAATTCACTATTCTTTTCCACCCTTACACCACTCTATTAAACTGGTTTAGTATTCAAAATTAAAAATATGATAAAAAATTTATCTTCATGTTTGATTCCATAATTTAGTTTTTATCACTGTTAAAAAGGTTAATTTCACTTGTTTCGAATATTTAATTGTAGGTGGAGGTGATTTGAAGATCCCACAACAAGATACAAGAAAAACAGGCCCAAACTGCACAAGATCCCAAGAAGATATGTTGAATTAAATATTTAATTTGGATAGTAAAAGCATCCAATTAGGATTATAATTGGTGATATAACGAGAAACTAAGTTTTATGCATTTATATAGAAGACCATGGATCCCAATTCATCCATTTGGAGGCCCAAAATAGACCCACAAAGTGAAAACATTCTGGACGAGATAGATTGGACCTACTAGTAGAGATTGGGGAATAAAATAGGCCTCATACCTCCAATTAGGTTGCTTTTACCTCCATTGGATAAATAACTTGAAGTTCCATCTTTAAACCTAATATCATGACATTTTCATATGTTTTATTTAGTAAACCATCTAAAAAAAATAAGGAAAAAGTCTTCCATGAATAGCCACCTAGTCCCTTAGGAACTTGAATTCCTTTGAGGAAATTTTGACATACTTTCCCATAAAACCACTCCTAAACCTAATGTTTTATGTTTATAGACCATAGGGTAATTTTTTTAATGCTTTTGATGTGATTATTAATAATATATTACTTCCTACCCTTTTATGGATTTTTAAACTCTTTGTTATCACTCGAGGAGGAATGTGATGTAAATCCTAATATTCATGCTTGTATTAATTGGATGTTATTTTAAATTCCAAGTTTTTGTGTTGTTTTTATTCATCCAATATTCTTATTTAATTGAGTTATATATTGGTATGTCATACTAAAACTCACATGATTATGTTTTTGGTTACCCATTCACGTGATGTTTCACACACTGTTCACAACTTCTTCTCCCCCCTTTAAATTGCAGTGTTTGTGTGGTTTATATTAGTCAATTGAACACTCATAAACACATCCATGTCCAAGTGAATTTATTTAATGGTATAAAAATTAAATAACACAAAAATATTGACAACATTTATATTTCTTCATGTGTTTCCTTGGTGAGTTTCATTTATGAAGTCGAACACAAATCACCTAATCATCATCTATAATCATGAATCATTTTGTGTTTTTGACTTGAACCTAGGAGGTATCATAGTATAAAATCAATAAAATTATAGTAATAGGTGTTAAAAAAGCAGGGATTAAAATATCGATACCCTTTATCTTAAATCAATGAAGGATGTTTGTCAATTTATTCCCCTAGGTTGATAATACTTTAACAATTCTGTTAATTTTCACTTTTTTATCGCTTTAATTTTTCTATTGGATTATTAAATCAGTAAACCCCATGTTTTATAAAATATTCACATTTTATTTTTATAATCAGACATTATTTTATATTAATTATCTAAATCTATATAGAGATATGGACTAGGGTTCTTTCTATACTGTAGAAATTATAGTAAAACAATTTCTAATTTGACACACTCAACAACGCAATCAGACTATAACCCAGACTACCACTTAGGAAACCCCATATTCACTGATATTTAGAAAATAAGTATTCCTAACCATTTTGGTACAATTTCCCTTGATTTTTATTAATATATGCGATCAACTATATGTAGAGGAGAAATCCAAAAAACAATCAGATGAATTGGAGAGACTTGATGAGAAAATACTGTATAACTTGCATCACTTAAAGTTCACAAAAATTAGATAACACAATATTTTAACAATAAAGTTATCCTCCACTTATTCCTCCAAGGAGAATCGATACTGGACCTTAGGAGCTCGATGATACCAAGGAAGAAACCTCCAAAGTTTGAGCTGAAGTGGGAGAAACCTTATGCCATACACAAGATCCACTCTAACGAGGCTTATTCCTTGATCTGAATGAATGTAGAGCTTTTCACAACCCCTACCAACATAAGGATTCTCAAGAAATATTTTTTGTAATCATGAGATGGTATTCATCACATGACCTTAAAAGGCATTACATATGGTCATAGTCATACAACCAAAAACTAAAATATACCATAGTCTGAGCTCTAATACTCTAAACTACATAGCATAACATCCTAGTAATAATATATTAAACTCTATGAAAATGTCCTTACCACTTGGAATAAAACTATATGGTTAACATCCTTGTTTTGTGACATAAAAATGAATAATATTTTGGTCCTTTATTGAGCAGATCACAATCCTTGGTACTGGTCTTCCACCATACCCCCATTACAAAACTATGTATGGCTTGATTATCATATCAATGACATATGTTGTAACACCTAGAACTTATGTCTTGGTCCCAGACACAATGTATGTAAATTATACCTCTCTTTCAGATAATAAAAATCTATTCCAGGAACTTTACACTCCATGGCCAATGCCATTCCAAATGATTCCTTTGGACTTGGACACTTTCCTTTCACACATCATACTCCTTTTCCTTGGGAAATTTGGTTCTCTATATTCTTTCTTCGACCATCAGTAATAGAATGTTTGATTACAAAGGGAACCTTTGTTTTGACTATGTATAATATTGCTCAATGTGAATATACATAATTCTCCCCTAAAAGTTTTTTCAACTAAAGAAACCTTCCTGCTGAGGAGAAACCTCTTTTATATCCATAATCATTAAAAATATAATGCAGGAAATAGATTATCGAACATGGTCTATGATCACCCCTTTCATACTTTTCCCATATAAATCCTCTTGGTATGATGACCACCAAGATCATTTATTATAATTTCCTTCTCCATATATGAAATTTCATGGAACATCCTTTTCTCAGTAAGACCTATGTCGCTCATCGTTGCTATATTTATGGTCCTAGTCATACAACCTAAAAATACAAGACACCATTCGTACTTAATGAATTACACTAAACTACATGGTTAATGTCCCTTTTATTTAGTGTTAAGATGATCTTAGAACTATGTATGACTTGATTCTTACCCCTATAAGATACACAACATTTCCCAAATCCTACATCATGGTCCATCCACCAGATGATCATAATTCCATTGCACTTTCTTTTAATATCCTCTGTGCGAGGAATGCAAAATTTTCCACTCCTTGTTTCTCATATTGATAATAGATCACATGGGAATATGATTTTTTGTAAATTCTTCCCCTCATGTTCAAGGAGTATGATTTCACATTAGGATTAGCATGGTTCGAGATGTAAGACCTTAAAAGGAACACCAAATGCATTTACCACGTGATGTTAAATTTCATGGTTTCTGTCTTATTAATGATTTAAGATTTCACATTTATATGGAAATTTCCCAAGAGGAACACTATCTTAGGTGTTGGTATCCTACCACCCCTCCATCTAATATCTAAATGTAGCTTGATTCTCACTTTGATGAGATATGTAGTGATTCCCAGATCCTACATCCTGGTCTAACCACAATATAAAAAATCCCCCAATCTTCTATGTATTAGCCATATCAACATATGGGGGTCCATTATGGGTTCTCACCTTTCTTGTGAGCCAATATGTAAAGAAAAATTCCCCCTACCCAAATAAAAATTTTATTAGTGTGGGGAATCTATACTAGAACAATGTGTGGATTGATTCTTACCTCGACAAGATACATAGAGACACATGGATCCTATGTCATGGCCCGACCATAATATAAAAAAACACCTCCCTGCGTATGGGTTAGACCTATGTGAGAAACATTTCTCTTCATTCTAGGGTGATTTTGACATAAAATGATCCTTCCAGACTCATGCACCGTCCTTACACAAGTCAATCTACATGCCAGGGGAAATCCAGATCTCCTTAAAATTTCCCCAGCCATTGGTGATAGAATTTATTATTCCTGAGGGAACATTTTTTTTGAATATGCATTGATACACCCCAATTTGGATTTTCATTAATCACCCCTAGAAGTAATATCAACTAGAGGCACTTTCATCCCCCAGAGAAACCACTTTTATCTCTTTAACCCTTAAAAACATTGTTTGAAAAACTGATTTTAAAATATATTCCATACTAATTCCTTTCACACATTTTCTATATCATTTTTTGGATTCAGAATCCCCTAGGATAAAACTTAAAAAATTACCTCTTTATTCCTGAATGATGATAGAACATTCTTGTACAGATCACCATGAAATGGTAAATAACTAATATTTCAGTCAAATTTAAATGAACAAAAATTTTATCCATCAACATCATTTCTATAAGATATTAAAGTACATGGTCCATTTCCTGGTATCATGAAATTGAACTATATGATGATTCAAACCTAATTAGATAGGATCATTTCTTCCAAGTATCATTCATCCACCACATCTACTTAAATAACAACATATAACTTCATACTAATTATCTTAATAAATGTCGTGATGCCTATATCCTCCATTCTTGTCCTAGCTTATATAGTAGCCAACACATTTGTGTTCCTCCATTCATAGACACAACCTTGATCTGGGAAGAAAGTAATGGATTTCTCTTAGGACCCCTTCTTTTCAAGCATGTGGTCTAAATAGAATTACCCCTCCTTTATATACAAACCAAATTTGTGTAGGTGTAGTTACTCATTCACGAACAGTGCTAACCCAGATGCTCCCTTAATTCTTATATACATTCCCTTTACAAACCACCTACCATGGTCTTTATAAATCAAGATCCTCATAATATTTATAACCACCAGAAATAAATTTTTTGATTCTATAGGAAACCTTTGTTTTGACTAGTCATGATATGAATTATTATGGTTTTTTATAAGTCTCCCCCAAAAGTCATTTCAACTAGAGGCACCTTCATCCTTGGGATAAACCTCTCATATCTCCATAAGGCTTGATGAAATAGTACTAGAATCCTTTTTTCAAATATGATCCACACTAAATCCATATGTACTTCTACCAAATCATTTCTTCGAATCTAGAAATAAAATAATATTGACTTAATACCTCCCTTTGTGTACTTAAATACTGTTCGAACATTCTCATTTAGAAAAAATGATGGATTCGTTACTCCCATAACTCATGGTCAAATTCATTCAACCCAAAACACTAGTATCATTAGTCTAACTTACAAGACTCTAAAGTGCCTATAGAAAGAGACATAATGATCACTAGGCTGAAAAATCAGAAAGGGAACCTTAGGTAGAGTCAAGTTTCACTCTCATATGTGCACTCTAAATGGTTTAGGAAAAAACCGAGCAACTAAGATTAAAAAAAGGAGGCATAAAACATGTTAGGTTGAAAATCCTAAAAGTCTAGCCTAATAAAAATCCATGTATCACTAAATAATTCTTATTCATATCAAACTTAGGAAAAAATTGTGGAGGTGATGTAAAAGGCTCAAAAAGTTCGTAGGTTCCCTTATGTGATTCTAGTAATAGTATAACTGCGCTCAATCGGTCCAAAGACCTAGGAAAAAATTAGAGAACCCTCCCATTAATATCATTGTAATTACAACACATTGATATAAAGACATTCAATCAAATGAGGCAGTTTTAGTGTTCTGTTATGGTTACAATGAGGATAAGAACAAAAATAGAGATGATTAAGAAAAAAAATCCTTTTCATTCATGTATTAAATTTAAAAGTATCTTCCACATGCTGGAGTATATCTTCCAAGTTTTACAAGTTTTCCTTGATATATCCTTTTATCTATTGAAGTGTGGTTTGATCCTTATCTATAGTTTTTTGAAGTCCAACTAGTTTTTTGGTGATTAACTCCTCAACTTGATGAAGTTTCTTCTTCTCCACAGTCATAGAATCTCTTCCTTATTCCAAGACCATCATCATAGATTGGTGGAGTTGGAAAATATATTCCTTCATAGTATCTAATTCTTCTTGAAGTCATACCATATGGAGATATTTCTCATAAATGCATCACTGATTCCACTCTACTTCCTTGGAATGTCTAAGCTTAACCTGGGATACAACAACTCTAAGATCTTCAAACTATCCCACTAGCAATGCTTCAGCTTGTTGCAATATTTTCTCCTATTCCAATTTCCAAATGATTGACTTCCTAACATAGTGGATTATGAAATAATCAGATACACCATACCCCAAAATGAAAAAAATATTTGGGAGTCGGTGAAGTCATGTTGACGGATATTTGAGAGGAGTCTCCAATATTAACTTCCATATGTATCTCCAAATGAAACATCATGTGGAGAGAAAGGCATCCCATGCCACCAAGTCAAACTTAAAGACACTTTTAGAGGGAGATATGTACTCTAGGATTAATTAACTTAATTAGGCACCCTATTCCTCTCTCTAAATTAGTATCAACCTCTCTTTCCACTGTTGACCGAATATGCATGGAGGATTCTCCCTTAGGTTTGACTGTTGAAGTTGATGACACTATATAATGGATTTGACTCATCATAAATATTTGGGGATAAAAGATATAAAGGGCATGGATATGAAAAAATTAGTTAATAATTCTCACCCATTAATGGATGAACTATTGGTATTGATTCCTTCGTAAGACCTCCAATCTTGACATTCTATGTTAGGATCTCTTGATGTGGAACACTCTCCTAAGTTTTATAGAAAACAAGGATGGAAGGATATCAGGAATATCCCACTTTAGGGCCCAAATATATTGTTCCCTCATCAATAAGATAAGGATGAACATCAATTCCTTGGTCATGGATTTCCTTGGAAATATTTTCTATTGGAAAATATACACAAGTTAAGATCTTTATTTTAATAAATCAAACATAATAAGGTCATCCATGTTTGAAAACATTAAAGTGGAAAACTACAATCCATCCAATTATTTATTAAATTCAACAAAATACTTTAAGGTGGCATGAAAATAAAAATCATAAAAATTTGATTCCATTTTCATAAGTTTATTATATATTATAAGCTAAAATAATATATACATTTTGGTGTCATTTTATTATGGGGTTTCAATTATTTAATTGATAATGCACCTGGTATGTGTTGATTATTATAGGAAATAGGCTTTTAAGGATTAAAAGGGAAAAAATTCATAAAAGGATAATAATTGGCTATTACATGTCACAAAACATCATTACACAATGTGTAGTATCAACTCACCACATGATGCAAGACGTGAAGCCAAGTCATGAATAATTTCAAAGTTGTGTTAAGTTTCACAATGTGAATCATCATTACATGACATGGACCATCCTTACATGAAATGAATCATTAGTCTATGACATGTATCATTTAAATAAATTTTCCTTCTCAAAATGATCTATCTGAAGGAATCTTCATGACATAACATATAGTTACATGATGTGAAAAGGGTAAAAATTAAAAATCTCAGATGAGATTCATGTGAGGTATGCACAGATTCAAAAATACATGAAGAAAATATTGGATCAGCATTAAACAATGTGAATGCCCATTACACATCATGCAATTTCCCACATATATATATAAATAAAGTAGGAGAGAACTGGAATGGGAGCGGAAAAAATTTGTTTTCTTTCATTTTTCTATCATTTCCCTTATATTCATCCTACCCAAACTTGAGTTTCTTAAATTCTTTTCATTTTTTTACTTTTATACAATCACTATTGATCAATTTCAACAAAATTCTTCATCCCTTTTTGCATCACTGACACCTTACTTCACATGTTCATCATTTCAACCATCGATCATCAATGAACCTTTACTGCGCTTGTTCTTATTCTTATTTCAAGTAAGTAATTGGTTATAATTGTGATTGAATCCATATATTTCTTGATAATTCATGATTTCATGTTCATTAATTGACAACTCTCAAACATTTAATGATCATTAATTGTTCAAACCCAATTATTATTTGTAAACTCAACATGTTTTCAATATTTTACCCATTCTTGATCAATTCTAACATGAGTGTATGAAACACCAAGGGTAGGGGTTGAGAGTAAGGGTATATGAATTTAATGAACCTATAATTATCAACATGGTAATCCTAAGAATAGTAATTACATTAAACAACAAATTCTTATCCAATTCATTTGAGAAACACTGACCATAGGATGTTCGGATGAATGAACCTGACCTAATTAAAGTAGATTAGGCTATGACCAATAGCCTACAAAACTTCCTACCTTATAAGGTAAGATTAAAATTCTTAGTTTATGGTTAATTCCAGACTAAAGATTTGTCATATCCTTGGTAGAACTAGTTTATTTGACCATAGTCAACTAGTGACCACTGCTTGCTTCACATCCTAGATCTTAGGACCATACCAAGTCAGGATAGAGATTATCTTTTTCATAAAACCCCAAAATTTACCTTAATCCATTCCTTATATCTGTTCCTAATTCACAAGTCTTTTTTTATTTTTCCCAAACTTGACCAAACTCATGAGGACTCCTACACATAGGGTTCTAATTTATATGTTCCTACTTCAAGATCAATTCCTTATGTGATCAACACTGAATTATCACTATACCACATCTCAGTAACAAGTGTTGTTTGGGAAATAAATAAATCTAATTTGACTATAGACCACACAAATTAAATGATGCATGTGAGCCCATCAAATTTTGGTTCCATTTTAGGGAGCTGATTTTCTATGCTTCGCACGAAATCTTATGGCATGACCTGGAATTACCTCTCCCTTTCCCCATATCTATTTTATTTTCGTTTCCCTTTTCATTCAAATGCCACTATGTCCTTCTTCTTCTTATGACTCAGTTCATGCATCAAGGCCCTTCTAATCATTTAAGTATCCTTGAAACATAAGAACAACTGCCCTTTAAGCCTAAAACCAAAAGGTATCTCTTTGCACAATGCCATTCACAAAAGGAAAACTACAGTAATCCTATAGGTTTAAAATCAACTCAAACCAAAAAACCTTCTAAATATGAAATTAGAAGTTCATAGAGAGCATCCAAGAAATCAATAATGAACCATAATGAATTATTTATTTCCATCAATCCATGGTGCTATGCTAATTATTGTGCACCCATATATTCAGGAACACACATTTGAGATAAAACTTGGACGCAGTCACATGATCCCGAAGATGGACCTGTTTAGTGGGATTCAAAGAGAAGAACCCTATGAACACATTTCAAAATTACTTGAAGTTTGCGACACATTTTGAAACTTGGGAGTGTCTTATAATGCAATAAATCTTCAAGTATTTCCATTATCCTTGTGAGAAAAAGCTAAATATTGACTCAAAAGTCAAGATCCATAGCTAATCATAACTTGGGATGATCTAGCCCAGAAATGTCTAGACAAATACTCCCCACCAATCCAAACTTGGAAGCTCCAGAAAGATATAAAAAACTTTACTCATATTGATGGATAATACATATGGGAATCTTGGGACAAATATAAGGAACTGATGAGAAAGTGACTTCACTGTGGACTAGACATGTGGATCTATCTCCATACATTCTTCCAAGGCCTCTAGCGAGCTTCAAATATAGTTATTAATCCTATTTCTGATGGAGGAATTATGTTCAAGATACCTAAAGCTAGAAGAGCTATTTTGGATGAAGTATCTCACAATTCCAACATGTGGAATAATGACCGTGGACCACCTCTATGTGATATCCACCAAGTTGAAGAGAATACTCAACTAGATGCATAAGTAGAAGCCTTAAACAAGAATCTTGAATCCATTCAGCTACCTTCTGCATCACCCCCCATCCTACCCATGCAATGGCAGTCTAGTCATGTGAAATGTACAATTTCCCACATCTCTATGAAGACTGCACAACAACTGTTGAAGAACAACCAAACCAAGATTTTAATTATGCTAATTACAATCAGTAAAATCTATAGTTCCAACATCCTCGAAAATATTTTCAGTAGAGGTCCACACAATAATAGAAGTAGATTAATAAGGGGTATTACCAACAAAGAAGTGGGAAGGCACCTTCCAGGATTCAAGGACCAACATGATATCCACCAATGAATCCTATTCCTTGATCACCATAACAAGAAACACAATAACCATTTCATCTAAGAGCACAATAACAATTCCCTCCAGCTCTAACAAGACCTCAACAACTAGTTATACCTATTAAAACTAATCTATAAAATCAAATCTCAACCATTGTTTAAAAGGAAGATCAAAGGATGACCACCTAATAAACTAATATAAAGAATCCAAGGGTGGCTCTTAGAAACCTCGAGCATCAAATGGGTTATATCTCTAAGACCCTATCAGAAAGATTACCAGGTACTCTACCTTGTAATATAGAGAAATATCGAAGGGAAGAGGCAAAGGCAGTGGTTCTGAGGAGTGTAAAAGTGATATATTTTTTGAAAACATATAAAGGAGATTAAATACAAACTGAGTAAATCAAGAAGAAAACAAAATTCATAAAATAATAAGTTGATATAACCTCTCAATAAATGACACAATAGAAAGCCCTAAAAAACCAAGGACCTGAGCAACCAAAGAAAGAAGCTTATGTTTCTACACCACCCTATAAACCACTCATTCCTTTTCCAAAAAGATAAAATAAAGGACTAATTGAAGTGAAATTCAACATGTTTTTGAAAATATTCAAGAAATTGAACACAAAAATTTCATTTGTTGAGGCAATCTCTCAAATGCCCACCTATGAAAAACTTCTCAACGAGATACATTAAAAAAAAGAAAAATGGAAGACCTAGGAGTCATATCACTAAATAGAGAGTGTTCTACTACTTTTCAATAGAAAATACCACAAAAAACAAGAGAACCTGGGAGATTTTCATTCTATGGAAAATTGGAGAATGTAAATTCAGAACATCTTTGTGTGATTTAGGATCCAACATAAACCTAATGATAATGAGTTTATTCAACAAGATTCTGCTCAAAAAACTCAAAACAACAAAAATAACACTCAAATTAGCTGACTGGTTAGTAAAATATCCCCAAGGACTTCTCGGAGATGTCTTAGTCAAATGCGACATGTTCGTTTTTCTAGCAGACTTCCCCATTTTGGACATGGAAGAGGAATGAGATCTTCCAATAATCTTAGAAAAAAAATCCTAGCCACTAGAAAGGTACTGATTGGTGTGAATCAATGAAGACTTATATTTTTAGTCGGTGGAGAACAAGTTGTGTTCGATATGGAAAAGGTATCACAACAAAAAGATGATTGTTTTGATTACCAAGAGATCTCTCTCACTAACCAAAGGGATGAATACTTAAACATTGAAGAATAAAGTGAAGAAATACTCCCTGATGAGAATGAGGGTTATGAAATCAAGGAAGTAAAATACATAGAACCTATTACAAGAGAAAAATTACAACCTTTCATACCTTCACTCATTATAGAACCAAAACTCAAACCGAAACCCCTCCCCAGTTCACTAATGTATTCCTTTCTAGAGATTTTTGATGCACTACTAGTTATATTTAACTCCAAAATGTCATAGTCATAAGAGAAAAAATTGGTTGAAGTCTTGAAAATTCATAAGTAGTCAATCACTTGGTGAGTGGTTGATATCTGAGGAATCGGTCATACATTATGCACCCCCAAAATCTTCTTGAGGAAGGTGAAAATCCCATAAGCCAACCTCAGAGATGACTCACTCCACCAATTAAAAAGGTTTTTAATGAGTGGGTGAGCCCACTATAAATATTTCCTAAGAAAGGTGGTCTCACAGTTGAAAAAAATGATAAAGATGAACTGATCTCAACTCCCACCATCACTAAATGGTGAGTATGTGTGGACTATATAAATCTAAATGTGGTAACCTGGACATACCATTTTACCTTTCCCTTTATGGATAAAATATTGGAAAGGATATCAAGACATGAATTCTGTTATTTCCTAGATGAATATTCAAGATACAATCATATTTCAATCAACCCAGATGATTACTCTAAGACAACATTCACATGTCCATTTGGAACTTTCTCCTTCATACACTTGTAATTTGGTATGTGAAATGCATCATATAACTTTCAAAGGTGAATGAAACGTATATTCCATGATATGGAATAGGAATTTATAGAAATTTTCATGGATGATTTTTCAGTTTAAGGAAGATCTTTCGAGGTCTGCTTAAGCAATTTTGACCTAGTCCTACAGCGCTATGAAGATGAGTGTCTAGTTTTAAATTGGTAAAAATGTCACCTTATGGTATAAGGATCATAGTCCTTGGACATAAAATTTACAATAATAGCATGTAATTTTACCCCACCATGATAAAAGTAATCAATGATTTACCTAATCCTTCAATAGTCAAAAGTATAAGGAGTATTTTGGTCCATGCATGATCCTATAAATGATTCGCAAAGGACTAAGAAAAACTTTCCCACCCTCTGAAGCACCTGTTATCAATGTAAAATCCATTTAAATTCACTTAATAATGTAGCTAGGAATTAAATAATTTTAAAAAAATCCTAGTATATTCCCCTGTAACCATTTCATCTGATTGGGAAAAGGAATTTGAATTGATGTGTGACACCAACGACTTCTCTGTTGGAAATATAAGGAAGAAATTTTATAAAAAGTAGTTCGGACCAATGTCTCAAAAGAATAGATTAAAATAATTTATGAAAGAAGGTTTCAAGTTGATGAAAAAGAGGAGAAAAAAGTGTAGATAGATAAACAAGACCAAATCCTGGCCCGAGGCTTCAACCAGAGAAAAATCAACTCGGATAAATTTATTCAGACAATGGATATGATGATTACTCACCTTGAAGATATTATCAGTGAGGATCCAGATATCCAGTTTATTACTCTGCATTGGGAATTATATAGAGTGGTTGATTCAAGTAATCTTAGTCTCATGTTTAATTATTTTGGGAGCTCTTTCAGAATGTAGTGGTATCTTGTTTGCAAAAAATGGTTTCCCATTTGTCCTTAAAATGGATTAATAAAAAATTAACATTTGGATGGATTTTGAACACCGATCATGCTACCTTGAAATATTTGATGAATAAAAAGGATGCAAATACAAGAGTGATAAAGTGGATCCTTTTTCACTAAAAGTTTTAAATTGTCATTAAGGATACCAATGGAACAGAAAATGTGATCTCTAATCATCTATCCTAATTTCTACTGCCACTCATAAAGGATGATGATGAGATAATGTTTAAGTTTACTTTCCTGATGAATCCCTTTTCAATATAAATGTATAATCATGGTTTTCAAATATTGAAAATTATCTCACCATAAGATTTTTACACCAATACCTCTACTACCATAAAATAAGAATATTTTTAGCTAAAGAATCACACTATTATCAGTATAAACCACTAATGTTTAAGTGATTTACTAATATATTGTTTTGACACTGCATTATAGATGATGAAATCTCAGATGTTTTAGGCATGTTTCATATGTAACCAACTGGAGGTAATAATGAACCAAAATTTATGGTAGAAAAGATCCTACAAAGTGGACTTTTTTGGCTCATGCTACACCAAGATTTAAGGGATTATTATCAAAGCTGTGATAGGTTCCAACAAACTAGAACCATTAAAAAAAGAAAATAAAAGACCTAAAATCCAATCATGGAAGTCAAAATATTCAATGTATGAGGAATATATGTCATGGGACTATTTTCCAATTCACATGGAAATTCCTATATTCTTGGGGGTATTGATTACGTCTCCAAATGGGATGAAGTTCAGGATACAACAAATGACACAACAAAAGTGATCCTGAACTTCCTGAAGAAAAATGTGTTTTCAAGATTTGGATTTCTTATATTATTGATTAGTGATCAGGGAACACATTTTACCTATCAATCTGTTAAAGGAATTATAAAGAAACATGGAATCTGGTATGATATACAAACTCCCTACCACCCACAAATAAGAGGGAAAGTTGAATTGTCAAATAGGGAAATCAAACAAATCTTGTATAAGATCGTGAACATAAGTCAAAGTGATTGGAGTTTGAAATTGGATGATTCACTATGGGTGTACTACACTACATAAAAAACACCCATTGGTACCACACCTTTAAGATTGGTTTAGGGAAATCCTTTTCATCTTCTAGTTGAATTAGAGCATCACTCGTACTAGGAAATTAAAAACCTCAATTTGAATTCTCAAAATGTCAGAGAAGCTCAGATGCTGTAATTGGATGGATTTGAAAAAATCAGAAAAGATTCTTATGAAAATACCACGATATACAAATAAAGAACATGTAAATGGCATGAATAACACATTGAAAGACACATCTTTGTCCTAGGAAATAAGTTCCTATTATTCTACTCGAGATTAATGTTTTTCCTTTGGAAGCTAAAATCTAGATGGTCAATAACCTTCACAGTCAATCAATTTTTCTCTTATGAGATCATTTTAAATTTATAAGGAAGGTGGACTGACATTCAAAGTCAATGGTCAAATATTAAAAATATATAAAGACCCCTTCTGTGAAGGCTATGTTGTCAGCCTGAAATTCATCTGAACCTCAAAGCATCAAGCTATCAAAATTAAATGAAGTGATAACTGGGAGGAAACCCAAGATAGTTCACCTAAGGATAGATTATATTATAATAATCCTTAGGAAATATTAAGAAATGATGTTATAAAAGTACCAAGGTTTAATGTAATTCCCCGACCCCAGTTACCCGGAGTCGGTGCATTATTGCGTAACATTGGCATGATCACAAAAGATCAAGTCTCGAAAGACCGATTAGTTTAGTAGCCTTGGAAACACTAGATACATTCATAAGTCTTTCATTACATCATAAAGTAAAAAAAACTACAATAACATGGTCTTCGTAGTCCACACTCATATCCCTTTCTGACTATCCCTGCAGGTCATTCATAAAGTACTTCTTCACATCCTGGAAAATATTAAAACATTGAAAGGGGTGAGCTCAGATGCTCAGTAAGGATAACAATATTGCAGAAGCTTTCGAAAATAAACATTAACATTTAAGGCAATGTATAACTAAAACAAAATCCTTTTTAAACTTTAACTCCAGCATAATATGGAAAAAATAAAATTAAATAATTCCATTTACTTACATGGATATTCTACTAGTCAAATAATCACATGCAATATCAATAACCACTTTCATAATGATAGAATGCATAATGCCAGACTATCATAACCACATATCCAAGGTCTCATGCCAAGACCACAAATAATATTTTGTCAAGGCTTCGTGCCAAGACACTAGTTTGTCTCATGAGACCTACCGATGCATCGAGGAGCTATAGCGGGCTCCACCCGTCTCTTATTAAGTCCAATGCATTCCTCATATGAACAGGTTTAAACATATCATAAACCATAACATAATCGTATCACATAAAACATGCATAAAGGAGAAATAAAATTTCCACATTTAAATAATAAGATATCAATACAACACATTGATATAATAAAAACACTTTCAAAACCATTTTCAATACCAAAATAAAAGAAAATTAAAACATTGTATTTATTTTTCATTTAAAAAAAGTTAAGGCTTGTAGAGGAAGCTGAGACTCAAATAATGGTCATGGCGGTGGAGAAGTCGTTGTCACCGCATACGTAGTAAAAACATTCCTTTTTGTCATTTAGTAAAAATGCTTCATATAAAAATATTTCTTTTGAATAAAATTAAAAGTCAAAGGGGTTTATACACCGTATAAATGAAAGTTGTGTATAAAACCAAATATGCCTCAATGAAAGGAGATTGAGACGAAGTCCTTACAAAGATCATTTTTAAAATAAAATAGATCTATTATGTGTATTCATTATAGGTACACATAAAGAAAGTAAAAATACAAGACATGACATAATAACATCATGACATAATTTGAAAGTATGAGATTAACCCAAAGAATGGAAATTGGGTTAAGAAATTCCCTTACCTCGTGTCCGACTTGACTCTATCGTTATTTAACCTCCTGAATAATAAAATAGAGTTAATTTATATTTAATTACGAATCTTTTTCATGTTCATTATTCCTTTTATATCACTTATTACCATGTCATGAACATTATGTAATTATTTAAGTTTATAACGGTCGTTTTGTCGATCTTAGGTACTTGAGTCAAAAATAAACTTCTTATAATTACACTTTGTTCATGTGGTAAAATATCCATTATATCCATAATTATATTCATGATTTATATATCATATAAATCATATATATCCAGTATATACATTCATTTATAATATTACATAACATTTAGAGGTAAGAAATGAAATGCACCGTTCATGGAGACGGTAAGCCGTACGTACGCATGAACGCTACTTTCATTTCCATTTCATATTTAATGGAATGAAGTTATAATTATATAAAGGTATAATATAATTCCAGTATAATATAATGTATAATACCATTTACTCCATCCTTTATACATCCCACATATGGCATTAACGATTCAAATCACTTTGAGGGGGCGGTAGTCCACACTTCCTAAAATGAAATTATCGCATTTACCCATAATGGAAATCATAAAGTATGCCATAAATGAGAAATACAGAATTATAAGGAAAACATAATCATAATATATATATCATATATGAAAATACTGTCATCAAAATGGCCACCATTATAGGTGTTATATGAGTGTTGAACAATCATCGTTTCGTGAGGCAGAAATTCGCCATCCACAGAAACAGTATGTTCTTTAACCATTAGATGTAGGTGTGTGTAAGTGTATCTAGAATAATTCTTATAACAACATCCTAGTATATTGAGGTTACTAGTTTTGTTACAAAATAATTTAATAAAAAGAGTTTAGGGGTTGGATAAGCAAAATAAAACAAAATAACATAAGAGAAGACATTACCTTAAAATCGGGTAACTCTTTTTGATTTGAGCCAAAGGCTTCCATGGGAAGACTTATGCCCAAGGTGGGGCTTCTAGGAGTAAGGGAGGGAAGTTGGGAGAGTATTTGGGCAGAGGTTGGCCAAGCCAAAATGCTTTGAAAGTGAGAGTAAGGTGGTAGTGGTGGGGGCCTTTTATAAGTGGAGAGGAGGGGCACTCTTGGAAAGTAATAAAATGTTACTTTATTATACAATGCTTTTCGGATTCTAAAGGTCCCACACTTATATATTTCTAGGATAAGGTGATAAGGGTTCGAAATATTATCATACAATAGGCTTTGGACAGGTTTAATGCTTATATTTTACATTATCTTTTCATTTTATTTAAATCGTTAATTAATGAGGTAATCGCTGCATCATCATGGTGTCATAGATCATTTAATTTATTTAATGTATAAAAATTATAAAAAAAATATCATGATGTAGGAAATATTTTTAGATTTCTAATAAATATTTATAGTCAAAAATATGACTTGTATAACCCATTTTAAAAATTGTTTTAGTAAAACAACTCTTGTTTGTGACCTTTTTATTTTAACATTAAATAAAAAGTTATTTATGTCATTTTCCTACCAAAGTGGCTCCATGGGGTCCCCAATTTCACCCATGGATTTTATTGGTCGGACATGACTCATCCAATATGGGTAGGACAAGTGTAAAGGTATTTTCATATTTTTATAATATCATTTTTACCTTAAATTTCACTAATTACCTTTAATCGTGATTAATTAAACTTAAAAGTTACTATACACCAAAAATTATTTTCATCCCATTGAACCACATTTTACTTCCTAATGACAACCATGTATGTCGGATTTTTTAAAATCAAATCATAGAAGTGGTAATGTTTCATTTAAAAGAAAAATCAGTTTTTTAACTACCACTTAGTGGTTTCACTATTCATCAAAAATTGAAGTTTTTCAGAACAATGCCAAAATTTTACCCTAAGCTATAATTGATATTTCGAATTAAAAAATGATGTCTATTTTACAAAACTCCAAATATATAAGTTGCATTAATTAATTTCATAATTAATTCCCACTGTCATAACAAATAGCGTGTTTTTAAGAAACAATATATATCAAAAGATTGACAATTGTTTATGTCCAATTTTAAAGTGAAATTAATTCTAATGAAAACCATTGTATAAAATGGTAAAAATATATTCTAATTATACTTTAAAACCACTCAATAGTATAATTTATCACTATAAATTATTTTGATTAAAAAAGTTGTTTTTATGTATTTTTTACTATTCAAAGAAAATTGAAAGTTCTCAGAAAAATACCAAAAATTCAACATAGGATAATTTCGATATTCTGAATCCAAAAATGAAGTCCATTTGGCAAGATAAAATTTATAAAATTTCAAAAATTAGGTATTACTATTCATAACGGCTACTTTGATTGGTTGTGGCGTGTGTTAGAACTCGAAGCTGCATACAACACACGCTACTGTATTATTCAAAGAGAAGTGTACCGTGGAAGCTTGGGGTGTTACATTTAAACTCAAACAAAGACAAAATATCAATTACACATCATGTAACCCTTTTTCATGATGCACACTTTTTACATCCAAACTTTCATAAAAATGAAAATTACATGACATGAAACTTAATTACACATCATATAATTCATCGAACCTATTTTAAAAAAATAGGCTATGAACCCAGGGTTCATTGATTGAACCCCATCCCCCCTCCTGTAACCCCTCCCCTTCCCTCTCTCTTGACCGTGAAACCCCCACCTCTCCCCTTCTTCTCTACGAAACCCAACTCTTATGAACCCTCCCATCCAAACCTCTCTCTCCTCCATCCTACTTACTTCATGGATGTGAACTCCCCCTCCCCTTACAACCCTCTTATCTGAATTCCCCCTCCCCTCTTCCCTCTGGTCCAAAAACAAACCCCTCCACCTTCTCACCTGAACCCCTCTTCCTAACCACCCCTACCTCCAACCTACTCCCACATGGAATGCACAAAAACCATGAACCCTACACCTATAAAATCCATGTATGACCACGATGATCCACATTTGGTGAAGTGTCCACAAGTTTATGCACCTCCCGGACCCCCAACACCTCAGGTAACATCTCCACCACTTCCCATTGTAGCTCATGTCGAGCCCGCTGCTTAGGAAGACTCCCACTCCAGCTTTAGTGAATCATTTGGTGATGACCACCAACATGTTCACACCATCATACATTTCTCTAACCCCAAAAACCATGTATTCCTCAACCAGCTGTAGGAAAATCCAATGAAGACAAAAAAACCATCAACATGGACATTATTTCTGATCTGTATATCATCCAAGAGGTACTCTAACTTATTGAGTGCCTCTATATTTCATCCATTATTTAGGTACATGAGGAGACATATCGGGAGATGTTTCTAGAGTTTCTCTCTACATTTGAGGTCACATTGGACAAACTCTACTTCAGACTAGGTAGACGACCTCAAGATCTTTCATTTTTAGAATTCAGGATAGGCCTCGACAATTACATAGAGGACTTCGCTACATCTGAGGTATTTAATACCCTTTATCTCATGCCTCCAAGATATAATTTGAAGATAATTTGGAAGATGATCACGTAGAATGATCCCACTGAGCATGATACCAGGATCACCAAGTTGACCCAACTCTACGGCCCAACACTTAGGATCCTTCATCGAGCCTTTACTCATGCATGGTATGCCAGGGACAAGTATCATGATAGTGAAATCTAGATAAAATTCATCATCTTAGCAGTATCCATGGGGGACCCTGCTATCAACATGGATACTCAGTTCACATATTACTATAGATCTCACACTCAGAGGATGGGAGGCACATTGATGGGAGGTTCCTTCATCACTCATATAGCCCGCCATATTGGAGCGTTCTTTTACACTCTTCCACTCACCTCCCTTTTTCCTATAGAGTCCATTGACTTCCAAATGATGCATAAGATGCATCTCCTGGTTAAGGATGATGAAACCTACCAATGGGCACTAGGAGTCCATGAGGCAGCTGATGAGGCCCATAAGAGATCATGAAGCAGACTCTTCACCTGTTCCACCCACAACTTCACCTCCAGCCCCTACCACCCATATCCATACCTCTACCACCACCACCACATGTAATACTACTGCACCCACCCATTCCTTCTTGATAGATCTCTAGGACATGTATCTTTGCATCCTGAAGAATCTGAGATAGATATCCGAGCATCTGTACATCCCTTTTTTAGAGATATCCCATTTCACCACCCTCCAACACCTTCATCTCCCACAAAATATCATCCACCACCATACCATAATGACCCATCCTATTCTACCACCCCATCCCCACCCAAAACTCAGGTCGACTTACCATAAGATCTCTCAGACCCTACAACCCAGTAGTACCCTGCAGAGTAGGCTGGTGGACAAAGGGGCCAGCCACCAACCCAACCACCAAGGTTCCATTTGTTAATATAGATTCCAGAAACATGACCCCACTGAGGATAGGAACCTCCCCACCACTTATCCAGGATCATCTTTTTAGCACCACAACACCACCCTTAGTAGCTGACCCACCATCCCCTTCTAACATCACTACCATGGACTAGGAAAGACAACTATATCCATCCTATGATCGAGAGTGGACGATCAAGGATTTTTTTGAATATTCTAAATTATATTAGTTTTCCACCATTCCTATCTATGGTTTGTTCATATGTATCAGAGCTTGTTCATTTTATTTTTAGTATATGTTTCCCTTTATTTTGTACTATTACACTTTATCAATATATGGGAAAATGATTTTACTGCATTTTACTTGGATTATTTTTTAAATCTTTATATTTTTATAGTATCCATGTCTATATCTTCTATTTAATCTATGGTTTTAAATGAAACTATGCCACCATCTATCCCTATTCGATGAGAGACTCAACACCTAGTCGAGATCGAGTGTCAGCTTCACCATCTCTCACTCGAGGTTAATGCTCAACAACCACCACCACAAGCACAGATAACCTTCCTTCTACACCATATCCTTGATCGATATTCTCATGAAGTGATCAACCCTTCAAAACGATCCTTAGAGCTGGAGGAAAATGATATGAGTAGCTGCAGAGGATAGAGGAGACACTAAGATGATAGGTGAAACTGCCTGATACTTTTCTCCAATCATATGGTTGACGACGTCATTTTTTAGAGCTTTATGGGAGGCAACCCATATTTCATCCATTTTATTATATTTTTAGTTATTATTTTATCCTAGTCATCCATTTATAGTTATTATTATTATTATCATAAGTCCCTTCAAGATTTATTGTATAAACATGCTTTCATTTAAATAAAACATGTTTCATTGATCATGATACTGTGAAACTACTTGTTTTACTATGTAAAAATGTTTCAAACCTATGAACTAATGATTTATATAGTGTATGATTTGTATTTATAACCCATTTTAGGTATCCCAATTTCAAATAAAAAATTCTCAAGTTCCCCTATGGAATTCCACTTCTTACAAGGAGATATCTGTTCATTATCATTTCATTTTATAATCACCATTTCCATTTCTAAAAATTTATCTACCATACCCCTTCCATAGTACTTCCATGGATAGTGCAGAAAATATCTCATTCTAAGTGTGGGGGAGTTTTTTTGTGTGTTTCACTTTTGATACACATGAATTTTTTCCGGCTCTCATTTTTCTAGGAGACATTTTTCATTTTGGAAGAATGATTTAAACATAAAACTCATTATACCTATTTAAATAAAAGAAAAACTTAAGTTGTAATTTT
The DNA here is from genome assembly GCA_963277665.1 of Viscum album. Classification (NCBI taxonomy): domain Eukaryota; kingdom Viridiplantae; phylum Streptophyta; class Magnoliopsida; order Santalales; family Viscaceae; genus Viscum; species Viscum album. The sequence goes on from OY728165.1 coordinate 830,379,240, forward strand.
TTGGAAATCCATGTTTTTTATCGATTTTTATTTTTTTATATATTTTTATCTTAGTAATTTAAATTAAAATTTAAAAATTGTTAAATTACCTTTAATTGACTTATTATTTGGTTTTATACAATTAATGATTTACCATTTCTATATTTACTCTCATTCTTGAGAGGATTATAAGCATACAATTGCATATTCTTTTTAAAGAACATTTATTGAGTGTCACCTGTGATATGTAAACCTATCATAACTTTCATTAATATATTATCGAGGCTATGACTAAACAAACACAATTTTAAAATGATTGAGGAATTTTTTTAAGATACTTTTTCTTGAGACCCATCTTACATCTTTCCTTCATTAATTCCATAGTTTCCTTGAATGATCTTATATGATTCAACTATTACAAGCTTATTATCCCTTCCTATCCTGCTATTTATATAATTCATGACTTTAATTTGAACAAGTGTGGGAGAAGTTTTCAGCCATCACAAGATGATTCTACTATAGAGATGTATTGCGTTGCTCACTAGACTATTTGATTGATATCCATATGTACTTTATAGTATTTTACATATGTGATGTTCCTTTTAAAAATACAAAAGAAAAGAAAAATAATTGGGTTCTGTACTAGGAAGGTCCAAAATCACTATTTCCAGACTGAGGAATCTATTGAAGGATCATATGTTGTTAGGGGATAGATGTGATATCTGGCCTAGACCTAACTTTGAAAAAATAAAAACACAAAATAAAAAAGAAAGGAATAAGATAACTTTTTACACTCACTTGATATATATACATAGATCCAACTTAAGCTATTAGGAGTGTGGACTTTATTAGCTATAAAGGAGTCATTTCATTACACTTGTCATGACATTCATGCATTATAATCTAGAGCCTACCCTCCTTTTTTTGATCTTGATTTTCAATTTTTACCCACCTTCCCACAAACTCAAAGTCATTAAAACCTAATTGATGAAACCCTCATGATTAATTTTGTATTTATATTTACGAAGTGAAGTTGATAGAACCAACGAAAGCCTATGATTTGGAGTAGGTACTTTGGGTATGAACATAAATCCAGTTTCATTTCACCCTTAGTGATGAGAGAAAATTCATTGTTAGGTAAATTTAAAATGGGTATAGAGTTCAAGGAGTAGTTAAGAAATTATAATTAAGGGATTAAGAATTTTCTTAAAGAACTAATGTATGAGGTGTGACTAATTTTCTATGTAGGGATGATTATGGAGAATGGATTTTTCTACTTACACATAGTTTTATTTTCCTTGACATACTGAATGTTTACTATTTTAATGTTTTTACCTTTTTAAATCCCTCTTGAGATGTTTTTTCTTGAGGACTATAAATTATTTAAGTATGGGGGAATTTGATAAGCTAAAATCATATATACATTTTAATTTCATTTTATTAATTATTTTAAATTATTTACTTGATAGTTCATCTAGTATTTATTGATTATTGTAGGAAATAGGCTTTCAAGGTTTCAAAGGAAGAAAATTAAAAAAAAGAGTAAAATTGTCTATTGCATTTCATAAAACATCATTACATGATGTGTAGTATCATTTCACCACATGATGAAAGTTGTGAATCCAAGTCATGAATAATTTCAAATCCGTGACAAGTTTTATGACATGAATCATCATTACTTGATTTGAACCATCCTTACACGATGTGAATCACCAGTCCACAATTTGTAAAATTCAAATCACATTTCCCTCTCAAAATAAACTAGCTGAAGGAAGCTTCATGACTTGACATCCAAATACATGATGTGAGAGGGGTTAAAATTCCAAATATCAGATAAGATTCACGTGAGATACACATTGATTAAAAAATCCATAGAGAAAATATGGGATAGAAATTACATTATGTGAATACCCATTAGACATCATGAAATTTTCGATCTATATATATGTAATAGGCATCCATAGAAATGGGAGCGTATATAATTCATTTTCTTTCATTTTTCTCTCGTTTCCCTTCTACTCCCTCTACTAAAACTTGAGTTTATTCAATTATTTTAATTTTTTCTTCAATACAAGAACCATTTATCAATTCTAATAATGTTCTTCATACCTTTTTTCATCACCAGCACCATTCTCAACATGTTCATAATTTCGAGCATCGATCATCAACAAACCTTTGCTACACTTTTTCTTATTCTTGTTTCAAGTAAGTAATTGGTTATTATTGTGATTAAATCCATCTCTTTATTTATAATTCATGTTTTCATGTTAATTAATTTATAACTATCAATATTTTCAAGATATTAATTTTTTTGAACCCAATTTTTATTTTTAAACTTGACATGTTTTCAATATTTTACCCATTCTTGATCAATTATACCATGAGCTAATAAACCACATAGGGTAAGAGTCGAGAGTAAGGGTATATGAATTTAATGAACCTATAATTCTGAAACTTTTAACCTTAAGAATAATAATCAGGTTAAACAATTAATGTTTATCCAAATCATTCGAGCGATCCTAGCCATAGGAAGTTCTGCTGAATGACCCTGACCAGATTGGAGTAGATTAGGCTATGACCAATAGCCTATGAAACTTCCTGCATTAGAAGAAAATATTAATCTGCTTACGGTTAAATTAATTCGAAACCAAGGATTATCCATATCCTATGTAAAACTAGTTTATTTAATCATAGCCAACTAGCAACCTCTACTTTCTTTACAACCTAGATCTTAAGACCATACCAAGTAAGGATATAGATTTTCTTTTACCTGAAACCCCAAAATTTACCCTGATACCTTCCTTATTTCAATTCATAATTCACAAGTCTTTTGTGTTAGTTTTACCAAAATTAAACAAACTCACGAGGACTTATAAATATAGAGTTCCAAGCCATAAATTCATACTACAACCTCAATTACCTGTGGGATTGACTAAGAATTACCACTATAGTACGTCTCAGTAGAAAGTGTTGTTTGGAAAAAATAAATCTAATCTAACCATAGACCACAATAATTAAATGATTTGTGAAGGAATTCAAATATGATTCTTTAAGTCTTATAGCATCCTCACAAGTAGGGATATCTAAGACATTTATATTAGAACCCAAATTAGCTCTACAATCGGTTCTGTCTACCACCTTCTTAATAGGTACAACCCTTTCATCCCATACTGAGTCAATATTATCTCTAAAACCTTCATAAGATGGCTTGGGGTCCCTGTTATCCCATTATAGGATGGTAACAATACCAGCAGCGATGATCATATTGTCCTCTAGTGTATACAGTAGATCTGAAATATCATAAGAAACTGAAGTTAGTGACCGATACATGAATCCTTATGATGCTCATATGACTTTACCAAGATCATAATACCTCTCTATAGTAATGGGAATAATTTTAGATTCATCTCTTGGTAATTATCCCATCGAAGGAAAATATTCACCATCACGAGTCTATGCCTCATATGGAATGTCACCCTTTGTCCTCAAAGGATTAGTGATGAACCCCTTGAGGGAGGAAAGTGAAGTAGATCATTAAAAAGGAAAGAACTATTGAATAGGTACATCAAGTGATTCATATGATTAAATGAAAAAAGACTTACTATGGAGCATAGACCTAACGAACATATTTCATTTTTTGTTTCTTCCCCAGAGATAGTGATAGGCCCACATTAGTCCTCTCAGTTATAGGCCCTAGAGGTATAAGTTGAGAAGACCCTCCTTCCATCTCCTCCTTTATTTTCCTATGGATCGAGTATAGCTCTAAGGAATTAGGAGTATCACCCCCACTCTAATATGGGTGAATCTCGTCACATATTTTGATGAATCAGGTTCCATCCTTGGTTCCCCTTATATTCTTATAACTAGAAATTAAATAACCTAAAAATAAATGATTATAGATGAGGGAGGGAAAGAAGAAGGGACAAAATAAAGATACCAAACTCACATTGATGTAGTCATCCCATTCATTGATTTCTTGATCAACCACTCCTTCAATGGCTCCTTGGTTAATCATATCTTCGAAACAATTTGTTACTGGGATCTGATCATTAGTGGAATACATTAGCATCTCCAACTCATGGACATGATTACCCACCATGGAAGGATTTGTTCAAAATAGATGATCAATAGGTACTGAATATCTCCATCTTGAGGGATATATACATTTTATTGGAGAAATAACCAAAAATTGCTGATGTCGTAGGTTATGCCATGTAAATCTTGGACTTCCATAGCATTCACATAATTTGATGTTGATGTGGACGACTATGAAGAGGTCCTGACATATTTTGATATCTTCCTTGATCCCAAATTCTCAGTGGTGGATTGGGTAGCCAAAGACTACATACCCTTTTGACAACGATGATTGGATTGCTTTGGCTCAGTTCTACTCAAGTCAATCTTTTTGGTTTTAGCTCGTTGAGTGACTAGGTATTGGGGTCATGGAGGAGCATCATCACTATCACATTCAGAGTGAATCTTCTTATGATTGTGGCCTTGTTTGAAGTGGTTAAAGTATACTTAATTCAAGGGATGTCCTTCACTAATACCCCCTGGGGTATGAGGAGACCGGGAATTTTCATATTCTTAAGTCAGCCCAATAGGTGTATTTGAAGAAGGTAACTCAATGATAACCTCAGATGCTTCCTGAGCCATGAGAACCCAAATTTACCTTTCCACCATTAGATGTTTTTCCAATTGAACATCTATGAGAGTATAGATTATGGGATATTTCAAATATTTAAACTGATGTGAAAATCTGTAGGTGATGTAAGACTCATAAATATTTTCACCATTGAATCTTATCGCCAATACACAATCTCTAAAGGCTATAATTTATCATCTAAACTCATAAGTATTGAAACTTCAATTAGTGATCATTTTGGTAGGTGGATCATTATATGGGAATATGTTAAATTCATTAAACATTCTTATAGTCTTCAAGGCTAACTCATGCTTCATGGATAAAGGTCTAATACCAAAGATAGATCGGATAAAGGGGAGAAATTGAGACTCTAGAATGTTGACCCCACTCAGCACTTCATAGGAACTAAAATGTGCTACTATCCATCCCCATAGTACTTATAGAGGCCAAAAAATTCAGAAGGGGGCCTTCCCTATGTACACGTGTACCAAGAACTAGTGGATCTTTACCGAAGTAGGGGCTTCCAACCCTATATGTTTTTCATTTTTCCAACTAGGATGCCATAAAAAATGTCCCCGACCACACACCTCTAATAGATTCAAAGAATAGTAACATATAGATGCTTAACAACATATATTAAAGTCCAGAAAGTCTAGTTTTAGTATGAATTTAAGACAAGATGGAATACCCCAATTTGGTGTATTCACCCTTCTCCATCATGAGCTAGTATCTTCCCGAGATTCCCCACTTATCAATTATAGAACATCCCATGGGACATTTACATATTGGTACCTCCCCCTTGGGATATAAGAAAATGTTCATCCAGGATTTAGGATAAGAATCACCCCGTGGGGGGGGTCTTCATTTCTGATATCCTTAATCACTTTCAATAACTCATGATCTAGTGCAGGATTTTGTTTGATATCCCCACATGTTTCCTTTGGTGGTATGAATTATACCTAAATTTACCCAAGGATGGTCACTCTTGAGATCTTGTAAATGCCCCAAAAACCTGATACCTACTTCTCCATGATTCATATAGAATTTATTAGTCTATGGGCTCCAATAACTTATAAAATACAAAACTATATCATCTAGCATGTACATGTATATCTATTATAGATAAATAGATTCATAAATGAAAATATTTTGCATCCAAGTATAGAATTCAGAATAGTTTTTACAAACCTAGTAAGCCCACATCCGTTCAGTCTTAACCCCTCGTCCAAAACAGAAGTCCCATTATTTATTACATCCCTTTGTTTAGACCATCAGTGATTAATGAAAAATGGATGCGTAACAATGCAATTTTGATTCAATAATGTCAATTTTCAAGTTTCTAGTATTCAAATTGCGGTGAATCAGATACATTGATGGTTTCATTCCTTTATTGATGTAAGAAACCCAACCCAAAACATTAGAAATAATGATATTTGTATATTACTTGAACTAGTATGATGTAATAAAGTCTATTGGTCTTGGGATGGTAAAATATCTCAAGAGTCCACAACCATACAGTAGAAGGTATTCACTCTCTAGGTATTCCATATTGTAATTCTACATATGATTTGAAATATTCAGAATTTTGGGGTTATAGAGTATATGATATAATGCCGTGATGATGTCCAATATCTCTTCAATGCATGAAAAAACCTGTGCAAATTTTTTTTGAACAAATTAGGTATCTATTTAGAAAACCTATATGGAAACACCCATAATATCATTAAACATTAGGGTTTCAAACTAGAAGAATGAAAAATTTAGCAAAGGAAGTGACCTCGCACTGGACACTCAAGAAAGTAATATCATGCAGGTCACTCACCCAAGTGGCCATGTACAGGTCACTCTCCCAGGTGACCTCACACATGTCACTCACCTGGTTACTAAAGCCATGCTTACAATGAGCAGTGAAGATGAGCAATGTGGATGAGCAACACAAATGAGTGGTGTAGAGGACTAGCGTGAATGACTAGCATGGTGAGAATAGTTGAGAAATGAATCAAGGTGAATGACAATGGAATATAAGACCCTATATATAGACATAGTCGACCTATGTGGTTGACCTACATTAATGAACTACATGGTCGACTTTTGCGGTTAACCCGCATTGACGACCTGTGTGATTGACCTGCGTGACCCACCAATGTGTTGGGAATGTGAAATCTATCCACCTGTTCCCCTTTTTCATGAAGAGAAAATGGTGATGTTCACTAAACCTGAATAAGTAGATACATAAATACATGAATACAAATAGGTAAAGATTCTATTAGTATCCATATTTTCTCTACCTCAAGTTTAGACCCTCTTCTTCTGATCAGATCGAGTCCTGAGGGGGGGATTTTGTTGAAACTCCCTTTTTCACAAAAGGACAAAAAGGACTAAAAGGGAATAACCTCATGAAATAAAAACAAAGAAAAAGTCATGAAAGGGTCTAGGTTCCCTAGGTTGAGAAATGTGATCTACCTAAATGATCTGGAATCTCATGCAGATCTAAGTAGTATGAGAAACTTGTGTGCTAAGAGGCTCAAATATGCCCTATATGTGCACCCCATCATGAGAAACTAGTAAATACACAAAGGTACTATATGAGACACCTTCTCAAGTGTACTCATTAACCCAGGGTCCTAAGTTTTCTATAAATTGGAACCTTCAGATCCCCATTTGACATGATTAGGAGACAAGAAAAATCCATGAATCTTTTCTCTCCCAAATCCTTTTCCAATCTCCTAGAAACCTCCCTAGTAGATATCCTAACATCAAATAAATAATAAATCAAAGAGGATAGTGATATTAGAGTTCCTCCAATGTGTGAAACACAAAAGACTTGGATGATTAGTCTTTTCCTCTGGTCAATAAGTACAATGGAGCCCCTTTACAAGCCTAGGACTTGAGCACTAGTTATCCAATGACACATGAGGAGAACCTTGGAGCCCATATAAAGGATTCACATGAGTGTTATTGCATAGGTTTTCCATTGACCAAAGGAACCTTCAGCTCACCAAGGTCTACCCTATGTGAGACATCTTTATCTCACCAATACCTCACACATGCGAGCCATATTAATCTCACTGAATCTTAACATGCACAAGATACCTTCATTTTTCCCTATCCTCACCTGTGCAATCCATAGTATTCTCACCCAATACTCACCTATGTGAGTCATCCAATGAGCCTTATTACATACCATTGATGATAAAAAACCTCTTACATTGGATCCCTCATCCAAGGGGTGCTAAGGAAAGGACCCCCGCAAATCCTCTAGATATGTATGATCAGAGAACATGGAATATCATTGTTTCATCTCAATTATAAATTCCCACAGTAATTTAGGACCCACATTTATCCAACCTAATAGGTGAGATCATCAGAGTATTCTCAATTATACATTCCCATGGCAATGAATATCTAAACCATAGGGATAATTATAGGACCCTGGGGTTGAAAACAAGAGAGGATATGGGCACATAAAATCCCTATATATCTCCCTAACTCCCCCAATAATAATCCACCCACTTCTACTAGTAGAAATAGAGTAAATGTCTCCATATGGAATACCTCATGAAGTATTACCATAGTATTTATTGTGGGGTATTCCCCTAAATTTTGTATCCCTATCCTCATCCACCAGAAAACAAAACATATTGTGTGGTTTTCCAATTATTCAAATTCCATTTATTTATCACAATGGTCATGAATCACATGGGCTTAGAGTTTAGTGATGATAATAACATCTTCATAATAAAATACCTATCTTGGGGGGGGATCCTTTTCTATGTCTTCCTATTTCCTTCCCTAGGGAATCCTATTTTGTGTAATCCCCAAAACCATGTTACCATCCTCTCAAATGTTCATATTCCATTTGATACAAACATTCGAAGGGAAAAATTCCCAATGAAGCAATCATGGGCCTCCTCCAAAAGAAATCACCAACTTCTGAACTTCATGAGATTTAATTCTTGTCCAAAAGGGATTAGTAGAAAGCCTCCATGAGGTTCAAACCCAACACCCCAAACTAACCCTCATCTTTTATGATCTATATTCCTAGTAGGTTCATATCCAACCTAGGATGATATATCCATTCTAAGTTCTCTCATCCACTATGACGTAAGTACTATACTAGACCTTGACTAAGAACCTTCCACATAGATGTACTTTCCACATGATGTTAAACTACATGGTTTGGTTCTCATCAAATGATATTAAAATGTATGATGTGTATTATTAAGATGCACCAAAATATGTGGTTTATGATTCCTTTCACAAGGATATGTAGGAAAACCATCTCATGGGATCGATCCTGACATCAGAATAACTCGTATCTTTGTGGGTGATGATAAACACTAGAGTTATCCACTACATGGTTTAAAACCAAAAACAAAATAATAAACAAAATAAGAATATATAGTCCATTTCTAAATGGTTCAATTGATAGAGAAAATCAAATATATATAGATATCTCCATAGATGAATAACCTTGGATTCATGAAGACAATTCTTAATAAAACACATAATAACAATTGAGTTTTATCTTAAGGGATACCCATTCATATTTTTGATTTAATAAAGGATTCACAAGTATGTCTAAAATATATAAGAGTGTCCTAGAGTAGGAAATAATTCCCCTCAAAAAGGTTTGATGAGTCCGAAATCCCATCTTCTCAACCAATGTGAGTCCCTAAGCATTGATGGAGCCATTTACCAATGACCACCTTCCTTTGTATAGAAAGTTCATGAAACATCTCAAATAAGGGGACCACTGTGTGTTTCTATATACATTTTTAAAACCCATTGGAAACCTCCCAGAAAGGATATATAAATATGTGTTAAACGTGATGGGTCATGGCACCACCACCATAAAATTTCATTGAAACCACATATGGTTTTTAGGAACAAAACAATTACACTAGGGATATTTTTATGCAGCCATCCAACTTTGTTTTGTGGATTTATTATGGAATATTCAATGAAATTTTTTTATAAAACCCATAAATTTTCCATGGGTAAATTAAGTGATTTTTTAATTATCCATATTTTCATGTTCTAATGAAACTCATATATATATATATATGTATGATAATTATTATTAAGTTTGGGGCCTTATATTTATCTCAAATGCATTGGTTAAGGATTTATATCTCATGATATATTTATGAGAATTGATTATTTATGCTTGCTCCACTATGGGAATTCAAAAGTGATGCCTACTCCACTATGTTATAGGAATCAGGTAGTGATGCCTACTCCACCATGTTATTGGAAATGGGTAGTGATTCTCACTCTATTTTTTCTGATTTCTATTCCTATGTTAGTGCTATATTTTTCTGTTAGGTTTTAGTTCTATAAAATTCTATATATTTAAGCTTATGATTATGATAAATTTATCATGTTAATTATCTATTTTTTCCATACTATTATTCCATTATATACACTTTACCTTTTTATATTACATGTCTTTCTATAATGGATTATGGAAAACTGTTATTTTTCTTTTTTCTTTTTCATAAGATATTTCTCCCTTGCCCATGTTTTATCACATGGTTATGATCCAAGCCTTGATGACATGTTGATGAGTTTTCCATTATGAATAATTTGACCTCCCCCCTTTCTTATATTTCCAATCCATAGTTCATAATGATGCGTATAACTTATAGTAAGTACAGAAGGGAGTCTAGCTTGGATCAATTATAGAGAAATATTAAAAAGTTTTCTATTAAGTCTTTCACATGGAAAATGTCCACTCTACTTCAATGTGTATTCAAATGCCCTTGTTGGTAAGAAATGGATCGATATGACGGAAAATTTATTTTTCATTCTCCAATTCTTTGATCATGAGAAGTTATTTAGGCCATTTATTGTTTGGATGGTGAGGATGGCCAATGATGTAGACTCTATGGAATGAGAGGAGTTAAGAAAATATTATTCACCAAATATTTTCTATAAACACTTTGTATGAAAATATAGAGATAATTTATAAAGATAAAATTAATGTGGGATATATAAATTGGAAACTGTATAGAAAACTTCATAAGACATGCAAGGTACACCTTTATTTTTGTTACTAAACCTAAGAGTAAGATTAGATGATTCATTAGCATCCTAAAGTAAGGACTTAAAAATAAATTAATTATCCAATATTTGAGTACCTATGAAGAAAAAATTTAATTTATGATTTAGGTGGATATTTAAGATGAAAAATATCAATAATATAGATACACGAAAAGGAATACAAAATATTATGGAAACTCATAGGATAAATCTCTGGGAGGAAAGAAAGTCCAATTAACTACATTCCATGAATTTTAAAAAAAATAAATAGGTTGTTTTCTGAAAGGGATAATAAGATGTTTTAAATGTGGTATTGTTATCCTTATTGAAAAAAACTTACAAAGGAATGAAAAAATACCAATTTAAACCACATAAGAAGGGATGGTCCCATCAAACACTCCACCCATACTCAAGTGCTTTAATTTCAAAGAGTTTAGGCATTATGAAAATTGATTCCCTAATCCAAGGGATAACAAGGAGAATAGGACTTACCAACTTTATAATCATATAGAATAAAGGAAATCCTATTCTATCACTTATATATAAGAGGATTGTGATAATTAAGATAAAATTTTCCTCCACTCCATAGTTGTGAACTTATTGTTGGTTTTTGATTATAAGCCCCCTAGTATATTTAGAATGTTTTCTAAGAGTATTAAATCACCACTCATATGATTTTAATATCAAAGAAAAATTCTATTTGTATGATTATTGTGTTGAAAGATAAAGTTTATGGGATTGGTTTTGTGAAAATATTATTTTCTTTCCTTTAGATGGATTTAATTTAATTTTGGAAATGGTTTGGTTCACTCCACTTTGAGGAATAAAATTATTTAGAATAAGTAGATCATATTTCATATCAAACTATGGTAATACGTCAATAAAGTCATGATTATAATAACCCTTAGAATAAAATTATATAATGTGGTTCTTGATACCAAACACTGATAGACTCCTGCTTCATTTTTTTGGAGAAAAACTCAATATTACTATTGAACTATTTTGAGGGGAAAATGTATATTTCATAAGTTATAAAGTTGAAATATGGATAGAATTTATATATAGAGTCATGTTTATATTATTTATACCATTAGTGAGTAGTAATTAATATTTAAATGATGTAATTTTTTTGGGGGGGGGGAGAATGCAACACCCCTTGATTTTACCATATAAATTTTCTTCAAATGAATACTATACTGATATCTTGTTTCACATGCAACACCAAAATAAAACAAGAAGAGACATATTAGATGAAAATTATTAAGAAAATTTAAGTATAATAAAATCTACATTAAATAAAAATATTTTAATTAATTATAAATTCTTACAAAATATGATTTCGAACACTTACAGTTTTAAATGGGCATTTTTCAATAAAACCTATTTTCCTTTATATATTGTTTTTTAATTTAAAAGATAAATTTATAAATTTTATAATATGAAATTGAAGAAACTAAACTTATTTTTGGATACAAAATTTCAATATTATATTTGGATGAATTTTTAATATGTTTATAAAATATTTGTTTATGTGAAAAGTGAAAAATACTATTTTTACCGAAATTACAAAATTTAGGACTTTATCATTATATAAGAAATAATTAGAAATTTATTAAGAATTTTAATTAATCAAAAATGTATTTAAGGAGTATAATTATGTATTTTAAATGTAATTTTTAACTTATAAAAACTATGTTTAATTTTTAGAACTCACGTAATTATTTATTCCAATTTTAAAATATTTTGTAGTCTATTTTTTAACAAAATATTTTTATGATAAAATTCTATATTGGTTTTCTTTGAAATATATTTTTTATAATAAAATAATTTATTTCAAATAAATTAATAACATTGATAATTTTAACATACACATAAATTTTATGCTTAAAAACACACCTTTTCTAAAAACTATTTTTACGATCATGTGCATTAATAATGAAATTAAATTTTATAAAAGTTATTTATTTTATTTGATAATTTTTTTTTTAATTTTTAAATAATAATTATAAAGTTATTAAATTTTTGAAAATTTAATTTTAGACATTAAAATTATTTTTTTAGGTTTTATATATTTGTTACTACGAGAAAAGTAAAAAGGGGAAAAAGAGTTTTACTATGTGTAAAAGACAAATTTTTTTTTAAAAACGTGACTCTATGTGTGTGGATGATATTTGTCTCAAAAAAACCCTCATAAAATCCATTACTTTATACTTTTTGATCCTTTTACTCTTGAATAGTGACATAACATTATTGAAATGTAATGGGTACTTCCAAAATTACCCCTATCTTCACTTATGAAAGGGGATCACTTACAACACTTCATGATAAACCTATTACTTCAAAATTAATCCAAGAAATATTCCATTATTCTCCTCCTATAAGATTATATCAATTTCATAAGACTTTGGTCTCATTTAGTTATCCTAATTCCTCTATTTCCATGGTTATTTCTAAGGATATTTCTAAGAGGAATCCCAAGTTATCAACAGAAGAATTAAGTTTTACCTATTGTTGTTTATTTTCTATTTTTACCATTAAAATAAATTTTACACAATATTATTTGAGGAATTAATTATTTATAGAATAATATTTTTTATACTTTGGTGATTACCATTAACCACATTTGCCTTTTTCTATTATGAAAAACGAAAACGTCATTCACACGTTTATGTAGACTAGCACCTCTAAAAAGTAATATATCTCATTTTAAATCTACTGTCCTTATTATTTATTAAAATATATTTAAATTTGATTAAAAAACCTAAGAAAATATCTATAAACTATAATTATTCTTCTATAATAATGATATAATTCCAGAATAAATTACTTTCATAAGCATACTCATCCATTAATTATGATATGTTCATGTTTGGGTCGGTCTAACCACATACTTGAATAATTATATAAAATAATATCATATATGAAAAATATAACATAATTACTAATAATATATGATATAAATTGTTAAATAATGATTTTATTTTGGTTATGGAATGGTGACATTAATATTAAATTCATTAATTAAGATACCAATGTCTATTCGTTAGAAATCACTAAAACCTTCTCATTATTGATTTAATATTTAAAGATCATAACCAAAATTACCATAGAAAAAAATTATAAAAATTTAAATAATCATAAAGAATAAATTATGGTAACTTATATGATCTGGTAATGATGAAATCTAGGGTATTAATGAATAAGAACACCGCTACTATGAAACCATTTTGAAACGATCAAGATTACTCACACCTAATATTCAAAATAGTTAATAACTAATATTTTTTTAAAGGAAAGAATAATTTAATTAAAAGAAAAATATTACATGAGTCTAAAGGACGGTATCATATTATAATCTTTATCATGAATATGTAGAGGATCATTGAGAAGATCATCAATCCAAGTAATATCTTTATTTAATTATTTGTTAGAAAGGCCATCAAAAACAATATTAGCTTCACGATTGATATGAGTGATAATGAAGTTGATGTTGGGATTGAGCGGGTGAAATCCATTCATTGAGTAATGATCAGCCACACAAGTTGTGTCACATTGTTCCAAATTTCTTGCACTATGGTAGTCGAATCGCTTTCAAACCAGAGATTGTTCCAACCATGATTCCTAGAGAAAGAAACAACATGTATCATACCCATCATTTTAGCCTCTAGAGAATAGGCAATGCCGTAGTTCCCATGAAAGCATCCAAGGATCTGACCAAGGTTATTCTTGAAGATAGCACCACAACCTGCGGGACCCGGATTTCTTTTTGAGGCTCCATTAACATTGAATTTGATCCAACCAGAAAAGGGAGCATGCCAAAACACTTCAAAGGTACGATGTGGCTGACAAAAATTTCCTTCAATCCAAATACGTCGTAGAATCATAAAGTCATGAAAAATGTTGTTGTAGTTACTTTTTTGCATCAAAGTAGCTTCACGTATGGTAATAAGAATCTGCATCCGACCTACATTATGATTGAGTGAACATTTGTTATATGTAATAGTATTTCTATCATACCAGATCACATTATAGAGATCAACAACAACAGCAAGGAAGAAGTTCTTAATTTTCTAAGAATTTTCCATTTCCACACATCTCCTTATTTTAGTGTTGACAGATTCAATAATAAACCATCTGTATTTAAAAATGTCAAAAATATTATTCCAAAGATCAGAGGTAGTAGCACAAGAAAGGACGATGTGGTTAGTGTCTTCTCGGTGTTGATTGTAGTGCCTATATTTGAAGCAAAGTTTAATACCAAACAATTGAAGGCATCTGTTTGTGGGAACTCTATTATGGGAAAGGATCCAAATAAGATTTAATCTTTAGGGATTTATTTAGGAGTTTTCAAAAAGTTTTAGCCAATCAAAATCTCTTTTATAATTACTAAAAAAATGATTGTAAATGTTTTTTGAATTAAGAATACAATTGTGAGCATGTTTACAAATTAAAAAATCATCAGTGTTTGAGAAAGGATAGTTGTTAATGATGTTCATAATGGCCTCAGGAAGATGATCATTGTGAGAATTTATCATATCTCTAATTGAGTAGTTAGTGTTTGTAGGGGTTTGGTCAGGATGAATCATAGATAGAAGAGGGGTTACGGTCCATTTATCCAACCAAAAAATTATGGTGGACTCACTGGTAACCGTCCATATGGAACCATTCATGATGGAAGAAAAATATTTCTTAATATATGGATAGATAGAGGAGTTGAGGAAACTCAATTTTTCTTTCCTTGAGTTTTCCAAGAAATCTATTTTTGAGAAAAGAGACAGAATCTGAATTTCTATAAAGAAGTTTCCATGTTAGTCTATCTTGAAGGGATTCATTAAAGTATCAAATATGTTTTATGCCAATCCCACCCTTATCAATAGGTTTGCAACAAGTCAACCAGGGGTAAATCAGAAGATTTCTTTCCAACATACTACCAGTCCAAATGAAATTTTTGATTAAGGAATTCATTTTTTTGATAATCCCAATAGTCCATTTATAAAGCATCATGGATTAAAATAGTTTGGAAAGAATAGTGGATTTGACAAGGAAAAATATTCCTACAAATGAAAGGGATTTTCCTTTCCAAGAGGATAGTTGGTTACAAACTTGGTCAAAAATTGCAAAAAAGTGAAAAGACTTGGAGTCTTCCCCAAAAATAGGAATACCATGGTAAGTAAAAGGAAAGGAACCCTCTTTGATTCCTAAGTCACTGACAATGTTACCTTTCCGGCTGGGAGGGAATATTTTTCCAAATAAGATAAAAGATTTTTTCAAGCTAGTGGTTTGACCAAAAACCTATTCATAGTGAGATAGATCATTTTTGAGGTTTCAAATATGTCTTTTATCACCTTACAAAACAAGGATGATGTCATCAGTATATAGAAGATGAGTGGGAGCCATCATATTCTTAGAGACGTGAATGGGTTTGATTTTAGTTTGTTCCATAAGACAATTAAGGAGATGACAAAATAATCCTCCACAATAGATAAAATAATGGTAGATAGGGGGTCACCTTTCCTTACACCTTTGGTGTATTTAAAGTAGCCCTTAGAGAACCATTGACCAGGACAGAAATAGAGTCCATGTTAAAAAGGGTTCTGATTGTAGCAATAAAGGAGTCATTGAAACCAAAGCCTTGAATAACATTGAATATAAAGATCCAGTCCATGGTATCAAAAGATTTTTTTTATATCAAGTTTAATGGAAATATTACCCCCTATGTTGACTTTGTAAAGAGTGTTGACGCACTCAGAGTCAAGACAAATACAATATTGTATAGATCTACCATTGATAAATCCAAATTGGTTCTAGGAAACAATTTTGTCTATGATAGTTGAAAGTATATTAGAAATGATTTTGGTGATGATTTTAAAGAGGGTGTTAATGAGAGAAATGGGTCTAAAAAGGTCGATCTTAGAAGCATTGTCCAATTTAGGAATCAAATAAAGAAATTGAGCATTCAGACCATGAGGTAGGATACAATTGTAAAAGAAACATTTGAAAATTTTACAAACATCCAAATGTATAACGTCCCAATAATTATGAAAGAACCCATTATTAAAACCATCAGTACCCAGAGCACTATCAGGATTCAAACTAAATACAGTGTCTTTAATTTCATGATCAGGAGGTATGTTTAGAAGGAACGCGTTATCCTCATCATTAAACACTTTTGGAAGGACCTCAGGAATTAGGTCTTTGTCCTTGTCAAGACCACTGAAGATGGATTCAAATTAAGATACAATATAACTAGCAATACCATCCTCATTGTTTAAGAGGTTGTCCCAATATTTTAACAATTATAGAGGTTTTTAAGCTTTCCTGACTCTATGAAGTGAGTTTTAGAACTTTGTGTTCCTATCACCATCAGATAACCATTTAACTTTAAAAGTATTTTTCCTCATGTTATCTTTAAAGGTGAGAAAATAATTTAGTTTTACCGAAAGATTGAGTTCTTGAGTCCGATCAGTGTTTAAATCAGAGCTAGTGTTATTGTTTTGAAGTTGACTAATATTATCCTCAATAAGAAGAATGTCATTGTTAAACTATTTGGAAGTGGAACTACACCAACTTGTGAGAATTTGTTTAAGGTTTTTAACTTAACAGGACATGCAAAGGTATCATTGAATTGTGAAATAGAAGAATAAAACTTTTTGATTATATCAGTGCATTCATCATTAGAAAACCACACGTTTTTAAATCTGAAAGGAAGTGAGGGTTTCATATTTTTGATGGAGACATTGACAATAATGGGATGATGGTCAGAGTGTAGCTTGTGGAGGGTGATTCTAGAGATAGAGTCCCATTTATCCAAGGTAGGGACGTTCATAAAGGCTCTTTCCAACTTGGAGGCAACCACCCGATTGTAGTGTGTCCAATACCAAGTAAACATGGAACTAGTAAGATTAATTTCTATGAGGTTGTTGTCTTCAATTGAAGTTTTGAATTCTCTCATGGAAATAACATCATGAGTCAGACTAATTTTCTCATTTGTGTTTAAAATGGAATTAAAGTCCCCAATCAAAAACCAAGGAGTATTGATATTGATACCTAAATAGGTATGATCATTCCATAGGGGCATCCTATCTTGGTATCTATTTTTATCATAAATAAATGAGAAAGAGTGGGTGCCATCCATTATGAAGTCACGAGTAAAAACTTTCCCAGAAACATTAAATACATTAACACTTTGAAGATATGTGTGTGAAAAAACCCAAAGGGTTTCAATATTGGAGGGATTTTTTGTTGAACCTATGAAAGAATAAGCATGATGGCATAAGTGGGAATATCTAGTTGAAAAATTAGTTTTGGGTTCAACAATAGCAAAACACATTGGGAAATGAGTGTTGATAATTATTTGTAATATGATAATATTGTCATAGTTGGAAATAACCTGACAATTACAAAATAGAATCTTCATTAAGAACTATGTTTGGAACTAGAAATCCCTTTTTTTGTTCACTAAGTCCTTCTACCTAGAAGATCATCTAGGTTTTTTATCATTTCTTGGACCAGTGATCTGCTTCTTCTTATTTTTTGGAGTAGTCAAGGGGTTGTTTGTTGGTATTCCCTTATAATTATCCATGGGCAAGTCATGTAGGGAGGTATTCACATGTGGATCTATAGAGTTTCTAGTAGAGGTATCAATATGAACCATATCACGAGTAATAATCAGATTTTTAGAATTCACCAAAATACCATTATGATTGAGAGTATGAGAAACACCAGAAGTCTGAAATGTAGAAGCAAGAGTACTTAAGGCTTTTGTAGCTATAGGTGTAGTATCACTCATTTTAGTTGTTGAAGGTGGAACCGATTGACTATTTGGAGTAGTCAATGGTATCTTCTTCTGTCTAACCAGTTTGGATTTTAATATGGAAGCATTTGAATATGCAATGAGGTGAGTGTTATTTGTACCATCAGTGACCTGATACTTATCATAGTCAGAGTTAGAATTTAAAATGAAATAGTTACCTAAAACGGACAGATAAGGAGATTTGCAGTCCTGTTCAGACTACTTGTATACGGGTTCCTGTACCACCGAGGAAGTGCTAATAATTTCAAAATAATAATATGCTGGAGGGAATTTCATATAGGGAGTACTGATAGTATTAAAATTGTGTTCCCTATACATCGTAGTACTTGAGAGAGCAATTTTGAGTTTGTTATCAGGTTGATTATCACTAACAAAATCCTGAATAAAAAAGTCAGTATTGTAATTTCCAATATTAAGTGAAGCAGGGGGAGGTCTATTGAGGTATGCTTGGATAGTATTGTCCAAAGATGTCTTCTTTTCCTCACCCTATGAGATTTTATGGGGGTCAGCATGCAAGTGATTTATGATCCCAATGGCTAACTCTAGAGTATGTGAAATAAATTCCAATATTATAGGGGGTGACCAGACATGATCAAAATACTTCACCTGTTTTCTAGGATGGCAAGGATTGGGTTCCAAAGTTGTAGCTTCTAAAGCTGAGTGAGAGTGATTAACTATTTCCATAACACTTGTTTCAATTTCATTAGTTATACATTGATCTTTGGCTTCATTTTCATGTTCCTCCACTAGATCAGCCCATGAATTTACCTCTTTAACCCTTGATGGAATCAAGGACTTGGATTTGATAACCCACTTTTCAATGTTCTTCTTTGAAGTTTTAGGTTTATCAAAGGAAGGAACTTTATCTTTATTTTGTTTTTTGGTCTTGGTCCATTCAATACCACTTGTTTGTGAGGCCTGTTTGTGCACTGCCCTATAGTTTAGTATCGAGTGACCTATGATTTTACAGTACTCAATAAATAATATACTTGTAGAAAATAATTATAAATGAATTTTATAAAAATTTATATATATGAACAAAGTGCTAAAATAGGATATTAAGTTAATTATTTTTTATACAGTATATTCAAGAGCTTTAATAAAAGTCATGAATTAAGGTAAGGAGTTATTTGTCTCAAGTTTAATTTCTTGAGACATATTTCATACTACACACCATGATATATTTGATATAGTGTGATTATTTCATAATGAATTTATTTTACCATATTCATTTAATTCATTATGTTTGAAGATATATATAATTTTCTTTCTATAAATGGATTTCATTTCAAAGGATGCCAAGGTTGTAAGGAGTTCTTATTGACTCAACTTCTTTTACTGAGTCATTATGATTTATTTTGACAATGTTTTTATTTGATTATTTTATTTCATTCAATGATGATACTATAATGACTTATATATCTAGGGTAAAAGTAATTTTTAATAACATGATTTTATGTTGATGAATTTATTTCTAAAAATTATATCACTGTTAAGAACAATTCCCATCCTCTTTAATGATGGTTTCTCTGGTGTGTCTATATTTTACCATTCCTTCTAATGTTCTCCTTTATATTTTGAAACCTAATTATGTGTTATCTCAAGTGAAGTTTATATTTCCCTTCTCCTCTTAAATATTATGATTTATTAACCCTTTTTATGATGTGAGTTTTCAACAAAGGTTATTTTAAAATATTGAAATGGTTTTCCATTCATGAATGTATGTTTTATATTCCACAAAACATTTCCTCTAAAAACCTGCTAAATAATATTCAAGGATACATTATTGAATATAAATTTTAAAAGTAATAAATTTTAAAATTATTCACTTTACATTTTTTGAAATGATTTTTCAATGTGACCCGTAACTTCAACATTTACGAGTATGGTGATTATTTTTCTAAAACATATTTGTTTGATTATATCACCGCATGCACATTTTTATTTTATAAGATTCTTTTTCATGTTTAAAAATCGTTTTACCAAATGGGTTTAAATATTGATTATTTTGAAAAGAAAATTTAATGTTCTTATATTTTAAAAAATTAAATGGTTATTTTTTTAAAAAGGGAATCTTGATTTTTAATGGGATTTTAAAGGATTGTGTTTTTTATTAAGAAATAAATATTTAGTGATTTCATTATAAAATAATGTTTTTTTTAAATTATATTTCCTTAAAACCCACATTCTTTAGTTTTAGAGAATATTTTTTAAATATTTTATCAATCTCAAGTATTTAGTTTTCCAAGAAAACATTTTTACGAAGTTTTTAATCCTTTGAAAAAGTGGATATTCCCTCTTATTTTTGAACTTGTTTATCCAAAGAAATTAAAAAAGTTATTTTCATGTATAAAAACATAATTAATGATATTTATGTTACAATGGGGTTTTTTTAAGATACTATCCAACTTTTTGATCTAGATTTCACATAGAATGTTCTAGGAATGTTTTTTATGAAACTAATCTCTTTTCCATGGGTTAATTAAGTAATGTTTGAAGTTTAAATGTTTTCAATTTCTAATGGAACAAAAATGTATGCATTATTTTTATTATAAAGGATGATGTATTACATTTACCTCCATTATATTTATTAAGGATTTATATCTCATTATATAATTATGGGAATCAGGTATTGATTCTCATTCTATGGGAATCATATAGTGATGCATGTTCTACTATGTAATGGGAATATGGTGGTGAATAATTATATAATTTTTTTATGAGAATCAGTTAGTGATTCCTACTCCACTCTACAAATAAATTATTGATTAATACTTTACCATGTTTTTTTAAAACTAGTGGTGATTTTTCCTCCACTATTTTATGGTTTATACACCTATGTTAGTGCCTTAGTTTACTGTTATGATTCATTTCCATATCATAAAATATCATTATGCCTATGATTATGCTCCCTGGATCATGTTTATTGTCTCATGTTTACACAATATTATGACATGGTATATGTTTTCTCTTTTTATATTACATGTCTTGCAATCATGGATTGTTCCATTTATTTTTAAAAAGATATTTCTTACATTTTTATATTTTTTATCACAGTTTGTATCCAACCCTTAATGATTTGTTGAAATGTTTTCCCTTACTAAACATTTGATCTCACCCATTTATTACATTTCCTTTACCCAGGTTATAAAGATGAGTATAAATTATGGGAATAATAGAAGGGATTATATCATGGATTAATTATGGGGAAATATTCATAAGTGTTATAAAATTAGTTACTTATGTAGCTAGTCCTCAAAGACACTAAACCTTTACATTTCAGAGATTTTTTGATTATTGTTAGATTTAATGCTTAAATTATTGAAATATATAAAAGTTTATCTTGGTTAATCTCACCTTATATGAATTCTAGTGTTTAAAGAAAGTGTTTTTAGAACTATACCTAGGAGTATAGATCTGGGGTTTTATAATTGGTATCAGGGTAGATTTTAGTTATTCTTGAGGATTAGTTTAGTTATTTTTTGGGTATTAGGCTATGATAAATTTAGCGAAAATCTTAAGGGATAAGATTATGTATAGAATAAAATCCTTAAATTTTAGTAAAGTTTTGAGTTTTTGGTTTTCCTAGAAAATAAATCCCTATTTCTATACTGGAAAGAGGATGTAATTATGTCACATATAAACCTAGAGGAAATTACCTTGAAAAAGGCTAATTGAGTATTAACTCGATCTTCAATCAATGCATGATGAGTGAGCCTAATACTTCACACCTGAATAGAAACTCTTAGGGAATATTCTTTAGTTAATCACATTATCTTCACAATCCATTATAAAGATTTTATTATATTAAGGAATTTGGATAAATAGTATGAGAAAAAACAACTTAATTGAATCAAGATTTATTATGGTTAAACTAAAATCTAACTTGATAGTTTTGAAGAGTAATATATTTCAATGTTGAGTTTTCCATTATATGATTTATAATAATTATCTTATGATGTTAATTTTTCATCACCCATGTTAAACCAATTTTTTGTTTTATTATTTTATAGATAATGGATAAATAAATTTAATAATAAGGGTTATTGTAAATTTGGGGATTTTCTAATGAGCAACCAAACGAGATGAGATATGGAGTACAAAATCTTGTGAAAATTCTCACTCAACTCTCACAAGATATAAATTATAATAAATAACTTGTTGATATCCCAAATGTACCAAGGAAAGAGAAACTTTCTATCTAGTATTTCATGTTCAAACTTCCCCAATCCTTCAATTGTTCTTCCAATCCACTTATTATTGAGAAATGGATCAATGTAATGGAAAATATATTTTCCATTCTCTAATGATCCAAACATGAGAATTTTTTATCCCCATTTATCATTTAGAAAAAGAGTCTAACCAATGAAAGAATATCATTAAGAATTCAATGCAAAAGGAGGAAGTATACTATATTAAATGGGAGGAGTTCAGGAGAATATTCTCCACTAAATATTTTCCCAAAACTATTCACATGAAAATAGATTAAGAATATATATATCTAAAATAGAAGTAGGATGAATCGATTATCACCTTTAAACTAAGATTTATGTGAATTTCAATGAAAAACTCTAGTTTTATTACTAACCCTGAGAGTATGATCAAAAGTTTATTTAGTATCCTAAATCTTAGTCATTGAATGAAATTAAGTATAAAATATTTTAGTAGTTATGAAGAAATTGTTTGGTGCGAACTTAATGTGGATATGAAATGTAGATAAACTTATCATTATAGAGATAATAAAATGAAAATAGAATATTATGTAAATCTAGAGGATAAATATCTTAGAGTAAGGAAAGTCTAATTACCTAATTTCTAAGAGTGTGGTAAAAATAATCTAAGTAATTGTTTGAAAGGAATGAGAAGATGTTTCATGTATTGTAGATCTGGATATCTTGTACACAACCATTGGAGGAATGGAAAAAATTCCAAGATAAGGTTATAAAAAACACTCCTCCCAAACTCTAGTGCTTCAATTGCAAGGATTTTTGGAATTATAAAATTTGATTCCGTAGTCCAATGTAAAACAAGGAAAATAGGCCTCAATAACCTCCTAAGACAATGGAACATGGAAAAGTTGATGCTATAACTACCATTGAAGTGGATCATGAAAATTAAGGGATAATTATCCTCTAATATATATTTGTGAATGTCTTTATGGATTTTAAATCTAAGTACCCTAGTATATCAAGAATATTTTAAAAGAACAATAAATCACCAACCTAATAACATGAATATTAAAAGAAACATTTAGTTGTATGATTATTGTTTTCCAATTTGAGGTTTATGGGATTGTTCCTTGTGAAAAGTTTACTATCCATACTTTAGATGAATTTAATTTATTTTTTTAAAAGTATTGGTTCTCTCTATTTGGAGGTAAAAAATTATTTGGAATAAGGATATCACATTTCATATCAACCTATGGTAGTATATCAATGAATGGATGATTATGAACAAACTTAGAATGAAATTATATAATTTGGGTATTGATATTGAATAAAGATATAATCTTTTCTCAAATGGTTGGAGAATAACTAAATATTGAGATTGACTTATCCTAAGGAGAAAAGGTATGTTTCGTATGTTGTAAAGTTGATATTTCTTTAGAAGTTATTTCCTGAGTCGTGTATATCTTATAGACACCCTTAACTATTTTAGTAGTGATTATTAATTAAAATTTCAAGGATACAATTTATTTAATGGTGTGGGGGTGGAGAATGTAACACCGTAATATTTTACTATATAATATTCCATCAAATAAACACTATGATGATAATTTATTCCACCCAAAAAACCAAACTAAAAAGATCCATGAAATATTAGATGAATATTAGTAATAAAATTTTAGAGTAATAAAACCACTATTAAATAAAAATATTTTAATAAATTATAAATTATTACATAATAGGATTAATAACACTTAATGTTTTAGAAGGTAATTTTCAATAAAATTTTTTTCCATTATATATTGAATTTTTATTTAAAATATAAATATAAATTTTTAAGAATTTAAATTTAACAAAAATAAGTTCAATTTTTTATTCAAAATTTCCATTTCACATTGGATTAATTTTTGTGATTTTTTAAAACTAATTTATTTTTAAGTGAATAGTGAAAAATACCGTTTTATAAAATTGTAACTTTTTTGACTTTATAAACTATATAAGAAAAATTTTTAAATTTATTAAACATTTTAATTAATAAAAAATATATTAAGTGGTAAAATTATGTATTTGAAATATTATTATGAACTTATAAAACTGATGTTTAATTATTACTACTTAGGTAATATTTTATTCCAATTTAAAAAAAGTTTTCAATATTTTCTTTTAATTAAATAATTTTATGGTAAAATTTGGTTTTGGCTTTGTTTTAATACATTAAACCATTATTTGTTTTATATTCAACAAATTTATTTTAGTTAAATTAATAACATTGTTTATTTTAACCTACACAAAAAGTTTATGCTTAAATTTTTTTTCAAAAACCAGTTTATCCACATCTTGTGCATTAATTATAAAAATAAATTTTCTAAATCTTAGATATATTATTTGATAAAATTATTTTCAATTTTTAAATCATCATTTTAAAATTATTCTATAAGTTTAATTTGAATTTTTTTCTTTAAAAATAATCATTGGGTTAAAGAAATTGGTTACTACTTTTAAAGTAAAAAGGATAAAAAGATTTTTACTAATCATAAGAGACTATTTTTTATAAAAAACATGTTTTGAAGGGTGTTTATGAGAGGTGTTTTGGAGAAAAATACTGCGCTCAATTATTTTGATCTTTTGGTGTCTTTGACCTTTAAATAGTGATATATTATTATTGAAATGTAGTGGGTACTTCCGAAAGTACCCTTCTCTACACTTATAAAAGGGGATCACTTACCCCAATTTATGCTACACCTATTATTGGTCAGAGTGGAACAATAAAGAGGGGGTGAATTTTGTTTCCAATTAAAATATATGTTTCAATAAAAAGTAAAATTAAATCCCCTATTTCTTAAAACACCTAGTTAACTAAAACAATAGTGATATATAATTTGATATTTCAAAAAGGTTATTACTAGTTTGATCAAGAATCAGTTAAAATAAGTTTGAAAACTCTTTCTAACTTTTGAAGTAGATTTTATAAAACAAAACTTATTATATAAAAGAAAAATTAAAGTAAAATATAAAAGTATTGTTTTTCAATTTAATTTTTGAAAAAAGATACTGTATTATTTTAACGTAGAGTAAAAAAAATAAAAAAATGACATATTAGAATTAAAATAGGGGATAAATATAAAATAGAGACCTAATCCCATCCACTTATAAATAACCTACTACCAAGAAATTTGTTAAAGAATAAATTAATCCATAACCTAGATCAGGTTTTACACAATACAACTACACTCCCAGAGTCTAGGATACAACCAACCTCTTCTACAGTTCAATGTGGGATACTTAAATGTTAAATAATAAGAGAGAGTGTATTTACACTCTCTAATATAATGAATGAGGCGGTTTTTTTTAATAAAAAGAGTAATAAAAAAACATATTGATAAGTAAGCCAAAAGATAAGGAGAAAAATATATAGAGTGTGAATATTTGATGCAAATCAGTTTGGTCAGCTCCAGTTTGTCAAAGGTCTTTTTATTTTTCCTTGAAAATATTCAACTGAGCTTAAAATAAAAGTTTAATAAAAAAATTATCATATAAGAATAGTGTTTATTATATTTATCATATCAATTTTTCTCATGAATATCTTATATGTGGGTGTATCTCATTATGATTTTCTCTACATGGGGATCTACATCTTAAAGAGATGTTTTATATGAATTAGCTGTTAGTGAATATTCATTCTTTAATCCCCATACTCATTAGTATTTAAATGCTTTGAATTTGAGTAAAATATCCAACATTTAACTTTTGGATATTTCAAAATACTCCACTAATTAAGTTAGATATGGTCACTTGGTCATCACTTAGGTACAATTAATTTGTCTCATGGTCACTGGGAAAAGTTTGTTGGAACAACCACTAAGCATGGTAACTAGGCACACTGGATTCATTTATTCTTATGGTCACTATATTTTGTTCATGTGGTAGGTTCATGAATTCATGTGGTATGCATATATCTTCATGTGGTAGGTACTCTTATTCACGCAGTAGGTAATATTATTCTTATAGTCACTTGAATTGTTCTTGTGGTTACCTGATTTCTTCTTACATCCACTACATTTGTTCTTACAATAGGTTCATATCTTCATGCAATCACTATAATAATAAACGTGGTTAGTAAATCACTTAGATAAATTTATCTTAACATTGCACGGTTACTTGGTTTTATCATGCAGTAGGTATTTTCCTTTATAAGGGCACTTTGAGTCCAATATATGGTAGGTTTATTACAAATGGAGTCACTTGAACTTCAATGCATGGTCAATATAAGACTTAGACAAAATTGGTGCATGCTAGGTAGTTCAATCATTTAGTTAGTACCAAATAGTCACTTGGACTTCATAGTCATTTGGTTTTCCTCATATGGTATATAGGTACGATCACTTCCCGACTTATAAATTTTTACAAGTTTGGATAGAAAAATAGTTGAGTAACATAAAACATGAAATTAATTAAAAACATTATAAAATTGATTTCGGATCATTAAAATAAGGAGGTTTTAGTGTAATACAACAATCTAAAATGTTTTAATGATAAAAAATCATGATATCTAAAATGAAATGAATTGAACACATAAAAAATAAAATTTCAATAAATAGAAACATATATTTCTCAATAACTAAAAGTTTTCTAAAATTATTTAACTGATTCAAAGAACTCAATTGATTTCCCACATTCACCCCCCATTTTGGGATTATAAAAAAGAAAGTAAAGGAGAATATATAGCAAGGAATAAAAAATATAGAAATATTGAATAAAAAAAATATTATATAGGAGGACAAATATATTCAATTAAGATAAAAATACATTACAAAAAAATACAAGGGGTGTCCCTATCGATAATTATAATTATAATATGAATTTGGATCATACCAGATATATGTATAAAGGATTTGATACTTTCCTTTGGAATCAAAGGAAAATATTGAATATTTATTGTAGGTTTCAGAGGTGGAATTAGCGTCACCAATTACTACAAATCTGTAAATAGTTTTGAGACAATAGACTGCTTATCTAAGAGAAAAGATGAAAGGATTAAGGGTAAAGGAGCTAGTGATAGGAGATAAAGACATAAGTATAATAGGAGGATTTAACACAACTCTATTAGAGGTATATAGGTAGGATTCCATCAATGGGTAAAGTCCTTGAATGTATTTCATCCATGATCCATAGATTGGAGATAATATTTCATATTTTCTATAAAGGTTTCTAAAATAGGAGTCAGAATTAAGAGCTTTTCAACATAAGACTTGAAGTCTTGGGTTAAATGAGACATCCTAAAATCGACAGTTAAAGATATAAACATATCATTGATGTCTAATTTTATGAATATTCTACTAAGGTAGTATTTAATTTCCCTATTTATAGTTTCTATATCATTTCTATTTTTTTTAGCATCATTTCTCACTATCACCAAAGTTCTAACAACATGTGTTTGAAATCCTTCAAATACAACCTCCCTAATTTGATAAAACTCATCAACCACAAATTCCAACTCTTCCCTAATTAGTTCTCTGATTCTTCCTTCATCAATAGATGGTTTGATAAGTGGATCAAGAGGTGGAGAAGTATATGTAGAATCATGAAACACTAAATTAAAATTAATTTGATCTAGCTATAATATCACATCAGAAAAGATAGTTTACAAATAACCTACTTGTGCTTTCAAATACTCAATCTCATTTCTCATTAGATCAATTTTGAGATGAAATTTTGGATAAATATATGAAATTACCAACATCATTGTCTTGTAGATATATTATTCTTAGATTGGATCCATATAATTTTCCAAAAACTGTGAAATAAATATTTCAATAACCCCATTAGATCTGATTTGAACCCATTCATATAATCATTAGAGACATAGAATTTAGAAGTGATATAATGAGTAATAAAAGGAGCTGGATCATAATTTTTCTACCTACCATTATCCTCAATCTCCACAGATCTATATTTTATATATTGAACTTCAGCTTTATCACTAACATAAATTTCTTTAACTGTAGAAGGATAGTTATGAAGAGATTCAACAAGAGATATTTCATTTTCATCCTTATGTTCAATATTGTTTTGAAGGAGTTGGGCCAAAAGATTATTACAAGACTTGATCCATATAAGGTATTTCATTAGACACCTCAAGTCTATTATGAAAATGTAAATTAGAAAATGAAGAGTCTTCTACCACCCTTTGAGCAGAAAGGATGGCAGCTCAACTATGTCCAAGTAATTTCCCCCATTTTCATCATTCTTAGAGTTTGATCATCCCAGACCTAACACTTTGGATCCTGGGGAGTTCTACCCCTTAGTATGTGTATCTGGTATACTTGATCTTAGAGTGCTTCTAATCACATGTGATTAATTTGAGCTATCCTCATCTTTTATAGATTCATCCCATTCTGTTTCTTCCACCAAACCACTAGAAGATACTTATATGACAATGGGTTCCTTAGATTCCATATCTTCTTATTGGAATGGTAATGGTAGAGGATATTTAAGTGGTCGAAAATAAATAACAAGAGATATTCTCTTATCATTATCATCAGACATTCTAGTTTCTTCATCATGATCAACAATTTCTTATATTTCTTATTCTTCTTGAATGTGATCAACTTCCAATTCTTCCATAGCACTAACCACTTAATAATAAGAATAATCAACAACATTATCTTGTTCAGGATCTGGATCTACTAGATACCTTAGTATAACATGATATTTAACATTAGAAAACTTCTCATACATATTCATTGGGTCATCCACCAATTATTTCTTCCAGGGTTTCTAGTTAAATTTCACATTCCCACACATCCTCTGATATAGGAACATACCATTTGAGGAAGTTATATTTTACCCTTAGGTATTAAAAATTTATAATCCAATAGGGATAAAATAAATTTTGGATATGGATGAGAATTTAATTTAGTATAGGGATAACATAACTCATTCATGTACCTCATTACATACCATCCCAAGTTAATATGGAGCCCATTTTTCTTCACGATCTAAAAGAAAATATCCTAGTGCCTCAGGATATTAAATTACCATTTTATGGTATAGATTAGATGTTTTATGAACTTAGTTAACAACCTTCACTCACCATTGAGCTCTAAAATGGTTGGTCTTATGGGTGTTCTATTCCTAGTTAGCTCTTTCAAGGAACTTTGAAACTAGAAATGAGAATGATTTATTAGATAAGACTTTAGTATCCCTCATTATCACTCTTGTATGGCACACCTAAACTTTTTTGACAATCAATTTAAGAAAAATTAAAAGCTTCTATATTCACCATTTTTTACATTAGTGTATCTCTACGTTCTAATAATAAATTCCACATACTCATAAATTCTTTAACTAACCTTGGATATTATGGCTTAACATTTTATGTATACCAAGAATCCATATTGTCTTAAAATTTATTTCCACAATAGATATTTTCTTGACTAAATCCATTGAGTGACCCCTTCCAATTTACACATGTAGGATGATCATTCAGATGTGGGTTTCAATGATTCAAAATAGTTCTTGAGCTTTACTTATCATTTCCTTGATTTCTTTATAGGAGGCGATTCAACAGGAGGAGTGACATTGGCAGCATTCTTCATCCTCAACATTCTGATGTTTTGGTTTAAACGTAGAAGTTTAGGGTCAGAAAAAGAGGTTTTTTGAAAGATGGTTTAGATATCTGGCGAGGCTTCGATAAGAAAGAAATGGTTTTAGGATAGAGAAGTGTGGTTATTCAGATTCTTATTTGAATTTTAAATTCATTAATTTAGGGATAAAATAATAATAAACATTTAATAAATTCCCACCAAAATTACTGTACTAAAAATTATAAGTAAAAATAGATATGATAGGTATACTAAACATGTGATCATGGTAGCTTATATGGGGAAAGGTAGGTATACTAACTGTACACTAATGGTAGGTATTCTATCTGTACATGTAAAGGGTTCATGGTAAGCATAGTGCTTGTGTCAGTTAAGTTCCATGGTAGGTATATTGAATATATGACAAACTGCTCATGGAAGGTATACTGACCATGTGATCAAGAACTCATGGTTACTTAACTGTCTCTGTAAAATAAAATTCATGGTTAATTTAAGAAAAAATACAATAAATAGAAGTTAAGAAATTATAATGAACATTCAAATGAATACAAAGATTAAAACCAAATTGAAATAATTAGACAAAGTTTATCATACTAAATTCATATCTGATATAATTAATTCCCTCATTATTCAAAGTATTTTTAAATATATTAGAATGATGATGTTCATTAATAATGAATTCAAGATTAATATCTCATTTTGGTTAATGATCTCTCAAAAAGTGATGTATTATATCAATATTTTTTTCATGAATGTGATAAAATATTATTAGAGATATTTATTTCATTTTATCAATCAAAACATATATGGACCCATTGAAATAGATATTCAGAGTCTTATAATGTGTGTTTCATCTTCATAATCTCTATAAAATAGCTTTCTGTAACTATGTACTATGCTTCAATAGCGGATAATTAAATATATTTCTAGTTTCCACTACATCGTGACATTAGATACTTACCAAAAAATTTACATGTTTCATAAGTGAATTTCCTATCTAACATAAATCCACCAAAATATACATTTGGATAAATAAATAAATCAAATAACTATCCTCTA
Organism: Viscum album; assembly: GCA_963277665.1. NCBI lineage: Eukaryota > Viridiplantae > Streptophyta > Magnoliopsida > Santalales > Viscaceae > Viscum > Viscum album. Next base: position 830,410,551 of record OY728165.1, read on the forward strand.
TATTAAAACAAATCCTAAATTGCATGTATTTTTGAGTTATTTAAAAATTCTCTTCATAGAAAGAAAATATAATACTTTTGGATTTGACTAAAAAAGTTCACACATGCACAAATGAAATGTAATATCATATTGACCAGAAATTAAGTACAATAAAATTCCAACCATTCCTATATAAGTGGTTTGATCATCTGGATTTCCAATTTTATCAAGATCCAATTTACATCTTGTACTCATGGTAATATCACTAACTTTAGTACTATCCATACCAAATTATTTTAAATGATCTTTAGTGTACTTTCTTTGGTTTAAAATAAATATTTCCTTATTTTATAAAATTTTAAAACTAAGTATTTTCTTAAGTCATCCATCAAACTCATTTAAACCTTTTTTTTTCATCTTTTTTGAAAATTTAGTACATAAATAATTTTTATATAATCCAAAAATGATGTCATCAACATCAATTTTTACAAATAAAACATATTTTGAAATTCATTTAATAAATAAAGTATGGTTAGTTATTCATTTAATAAAATACTTATAAATAAAAAATGAGTTTATCTTATCATACCAAGATCTAGGATATTGTTATGAACCAAATAAATCATCTTATAATTTTAAAACATGATTTTGAAAATGAGGGTTTTTAAAGACATGGGGTTGTCTTACAAATACATCCCCAATTATATAACCATTTATAAAGACACTGTTGACATAAAATTGAAATAATTTGAAATAAAAATGTGTTTCATTGGAAAGAAACATTCTAATTACTCCAAGTATAGATAATATTGTAAAGGTTTCGTCATTGTCAATACCTTCCTCTTGATTATATCCATGTAGAACCAGAATTTCTTTATTTCTAATTATTGTGCCTCACTTATCTAAATTTTTCCTAAAGACCCATTTAGTTCCAATGGACATGAAGTATGAAGGTATTTCTACTAGTTATTGGAATCTATTACTCTCAAAATTATTCAGTTATTCTTGCATTTTCATTTCCTAGATTTCATCATCTATTTCTTTAGTGATGTTCTTAGGTTCAAGCCCTGACTAGAAGGCTTGATGTTTAACCTGATTTCTAATACAATCTCTAGCATTTCTTCCACTATATTGATCTCCAAATATGTTATTTAAGGGATGGTCTTTATGAATCCTAATAGTTCTAGGGATATATTTATTTGACACTTCATTTTATTATATAGGTCTAGGTTAAAAAAGTTCCATAGAAATGGATGATTTCTCTACAATAGGTTCCAATGAATTATTACTAGATTTTACATTGATATTTATATTAGAATGTCTATCCTCAAGGTGCTCTAAATGGGTCTTAGGCTCATATGGATCTATTTCATAAAATTTATATGTACACATTCTTCCACAATTTTGGTTATTTTATTGAATACCCAAAATGATTTACTGGATGGTAAATAACCAAATAATATTCCTTTAGAACTTTTAGATGAAAATTTGTATAAATTCCCTTTTGTAATGAGTATAAAAAACTTCGAACCAAAAAATATACAATAATTAACTTTTTTTTCTCATATTACATAACTCATAAGGGGTTTTATTTATAAGGGGTCTAATAAGAACACTTTTTATAATATAGAAATATGTATTCACATCCTTTTACCAAAAATAAATAGGTAAATTGTAAGATCATGTGTTTTTGAACTGGGTTAAAATTACAAATGTTCCTGAAATTATTTTTTCGGTTTATCAACGGGTCATTCTTTTTAAACTGAGCTCTAGATTTTTTTCCGAGTGTTGGAACACCTAAAGATGTCATATTTTTCGAACTTTGATAGATGTTTTGAGGTAAAGGGGAAGTTGCATGGCGGCGCACAGTTTGTCTAAACGTGCAGCCAAACCGTGCATAGTTAGTCTTAGAGATAGTAGCTTCCGAATGGGCGGTGCACAGTTTTTCAAACCGTGCAGCCAAACCATGAGAGAAGGGTAGAAGAGGTAGTAGCTAATGCACTGTTATCGCATAGTTTGTCTAACTGTGCGAACTAACCATGCGAGAACTTAAATAAGATCCTTAAATTGTGGATCTCGCTCGTTTTTATTTTTAGATGGATCTTTTTTCCTTCTAAGAGGCAATAACTCAGGATTTTTATTCTTCTTAGTTCAGAGAAGGTTCTTACATCATTTTGGAGGTGATCCGAAAGCTTCTCTTGGCAAATCCAAGCCGGTTTCTTGAGGTAGGTAGATGTTCTTCTTTTTTATTGTTCAGTTTCATAGATCTACTTAGATCTACATCTCCTCTTCTCACGGTTTCTTAGTTCTACGCCCGTTATGGGTAAATATAAGTGTGTGGTTGACAAGTATGATGATTTTTGGCCTTTTTATTTCTAGAAGAAGTGATCTAAGGCGGGTTCTTGAAGAATCAACCCATTTCTGTTGAGGGTTCTTTGTTTGTTGTGGTTTTTGTCAAAAACCTGAGGTAGGGTCTCAAATATTTCACACTTTATTCAAGAATTATATATTCTTTAAATAAATTGATATTGTTAGTGTCCTTTATTTTGATTTGTCGATGCATGGCACTTTTAATGTTATTAAGTAATTCCACTCACATGAGATAAATGAGGACTTGAACATGTGTTTATTTTAAGCATGGGTTGCTATTTTCTAGTTAAAGTGATATGATTAAATAATTTAATGATTTTAATGGGATAATGAGTAATAGGATAATTAATTTTAGAATTAATTATCAATTCATGAGTTGGGAAAAGATTGTGGCTTTTAGAGATTATTGGGAATATCGAATATTTGACATGTTCGGAAGATAATTGGAAATAGGTAATAATTAATAGAGGGATTAATTATTTCATGTTAAATGGTAAATGGTTAACTAATTGATGATTGGTTAACAAGATAAGGTTTTATTAATTAATTGTTGAATTAATTAATTTGCATTCATTAAATGAAGATTGTGATTTGATTGTTTGTTACGATTGTTAGCCAAGAGTACTTTTGATACGTATTAGTTTTCCATGCCTTAATTTGTCTTGAATGGGGTTGTTTGAAACTATGATATGTTGTGTGAGATGGTTTCTAAATACCTTGGATTTGTTCAGCATGTTTTGTGATGATTATGGGGTGCTTGTAGATTGTTAAAGTTCTGGACGAATCACTGTTTGAGTGGACGGGTTCAGACTTGTTAAGGAATTTGGTTAATTAAGTGTTGACTTATCTGAAGAGAGATTTGTGTTGTTAATTAATTATTTAAGTAATTAATTAGTTGGTTTTATGGTGTTATAACTGGTATACTACACCATTGATAAATGTGTATGTGTGATTTATGAATGGGTTGCGAGACATGGACTGATGCTCCAAATACTCACAAGGTGTTAGAAATGGAATTCTACACCAATGATAGATGTATGTGTATGATTGATAAATTGGTTGTGAGACAGGGATTGATGCTCCAATTACTCACGAGGTTCTAGACATGGCGTTCTACACCCATCTTTCAAGACAATATTATTTTATGGGACAGGGACTAATACTCCAAATACCCATGGGTTGTGAGACAAGGGCTGATGCTTCAAATACTCATGAGGGTGCTAGACATGATGTTTTACACCCATTAATTAACATTGGACTATGGGTCCAATTGTTCGTGAGTGAAATGAGTTAATGGTTAGTGAAGGCTATTGTGACATGATGATTTGTGAATTGTTTATGATAAATGGTTGAGGCATATTAATGAATTGTGTGAACCAATGTTAGTGGATGGACCCATGAGTGAATCACAATTTTAGTGGATGGGCTTAAACATAATATATGAATGGTTAAATTGCATAACTTATGAAGCATTATACAAGACAAAGCCCAAGCTTGGATTCAGTCCTTACTTGATTACTTATATAGTCTTAAGAGACATCTTTAGTGAGTGACTTATATGGGGGATGTTGGGCGTAGGCCGAATCTCAAGACTTTCGTAATAATATTTGAGTATTTTATAAATGATAAATGATTATGTAATGATTGTTGAGTATGCATGACAAATGAATAGTGCAGGTTCAGACACCAGCTGAGGGCTGAAGCAGGTATTTGGGTTTATAGTTACTTTGTACTGCTTACTTCATTTTATGCATGCCTTCACGTGTTATAAGTTATTTATTAAATGTCTGGATTTGGGGTAGACACCGGTGGTTCCGACCTACTGAGATTTATATATCACACCCTACTCGGGCTGCCATTGTACTGGGTACGCAAGTAGATTCTATTTGGTTGCAGGACTATACCGTTTTCATTTACTTGGGAGTTAGGAGCAGAGGACCGAGCAGAGGCCCAAGATGATCGAGGAGATTACACTTGGGGATTCAAGTCATTATTTATTTATTTCTGCATTGGAATGAAAAACATGTTATTCTATTCACTATTTTCTACTTTTGTATCTTTATCTTGTCATGCATGCATCTGTTATATGATTTTGTGTTGGCCACTTTTATAAAATGAGTATTATTTGTCTTCCACTATTTTTCATTTATGAGTTACTACGTCCACTATTATTTGTTATCCACCCTGATATACTACTGTTCAACTTTGATAAGAGGGTATAGTCTCCCCACTAACTATCCTTAGACCCTAACTGCTAGTCAGCATCCTCTGGCGTAAGGGGAGATGCACTTGAGGTCATGTGGTGACTAGTCCAACCACCAGTTCCGGGGTGAGCTGGGTCAGGACGTTACAAAGTGGTATCAAAGGTTTAGGTTTCGTTTCCTTTACTTTTTCTTACTATTTTGGGGGTTGGTAGACAAGAGAATAGGAATGTGTCGGTGTTTGGGTTAATAGTCGTGCTTGGGACTGATCACCTCATATACAGGAAATAGCCAAGTGTCCAAGGATGGGAATTGATTTTTATACTATTGGAGGTTACAGTTGATATGACTTCACCTTGAGTTACTGGTGTATTTTCTGTGGTTTATTGATTTTGAGAATTTTGAAAAGGATAATTTTTTTGGCCAGATTTGGAAAGGAAGTTTCATACATGAATCATCTTAGGCACTTAGAGATTCACATGTCATGCATATAACATGACATGTAGTTTCATTAGTAAGATGCCTACTAATTTGGATTGTGTTCCTTGGGTGCACTGCCATGTTTGATCTGCTTTAGCATGCCTCTCTAGATAGCATGTTTTGGTGATATATTTAACAAGATCAAATGATTATATGCCATACTACCTTAGTTATTAGCATGTTTTGTTGTTGTTCCATGCTTCTGTGTTGTATCATGCTGTTGTGTTACTTCTTATACTAACTTGTTAGAGATGTTTTGATATGTAAAAGGGGTTCTAAAGATAAAATGTTAAATAAGTTTTTATTGTGTTAAATGGGAGCCAAAATCTAGTGATAAGGTGTATGAGTGCCTTATCAATTGGTAAGTGTTCACCCATAAAATTTGGACCATTAGGTTGATCATGTTAATTTTGGAATTGATATTGGAATCGATTAATGAGATCCAATTTTCAATCCATGGAGTGTATGGGTGCTTCATGAATTGGGAAATGACAAATCATATTAAATGTTATGACTTTATGCCTTGTGAAATGCTTATAAATGTGAAAAATGTTTAATGTTGATCTGAAATCAAATGGCTAGATTCCAAAATGCAACTGGACCCAAGTAGGTCAGTTGGGGAGTGTTTTTATGGGATGACCCATTTGGGTGTTTGGAATTTTAATACCAATGCATTTTCTATTGGGTTTTCTTATAGAAAACCCAAGTTAATTAAAATGGGATCCTCATAGGTCGCCTTATCTTCTTAAAAAAATTTATTTTTATAAGTTTCCTGGAAATGGCAGGATGTCAACTAACATAAATTTTTTAAAAAGGGAGTTTTATGAAACTTGCCTGTTTTCCTTGGGGTATTTTGAAAATGGTTCTTTGATGTTTTGATTAAATAGTTTGATGATTAAATATTAAAAGTGATTAAATATAAGAGGCATGGAAATAGAACATTTTGTGGTGTCCACTGTTTAAAACCCTCATGTAAAGGGTTGTTCAGACTTTTCTTGAGTTACCTTGGAACGGAAGTGTGAGTACTTTCTCTAGGCGTTCTTCTCCTTATCAATGGCCTTATGTTCGGATTTTGATCCTAGTGTCTTGTTTTAAGTGACCCATTTTAGGGTTGACACTTTTTCTTCATAAGGGGGTAACCTGTGGTCGGCAGTGCCCTCAGAACTTAAATGTATTGCAAGCGCTATGACTTTTCTCACTCTTTTAGAGTTGTTGGGTGCCGTTGTCCTAGGTAGGACTTCTAGTTTTCAATGAAACCTTGATCGAATGGGTGGTGATGTGTTTCTTGACCTTGTTTTGGGCTTGAGCATTGAGTAATTCTCTTTGTCACCTGGTTAGACGTGCCTTGGGCATGGTCGTCTGCTTTGTTGGTCGTTTGACCCTTTCTTCTTGGTAATGGATGACTGGTTATGGCATTTTCCAGGAAAATGGTCATATGAGGCAATATGACTCCATAATAAGTCTTTTTATATTGTTTATTATGGTCTTAGGTCAACTCCATGTAGAGTGACTTGAGCATTAACGAATTATTTTCTTTTCAATACATGGAATGGTTTTCGAAAGACCCGGGTGTTTTGACACACCGATCTTGTTGTTAATATAGTGCACTGGTGAGCAAGTGATCTTTTCTTAAGATGTCATGGGAAATCCTAAGGTGGGTATTGCCACTTTGTTAATGATGAATGTGTTGGAAAGTGATGTCGAGCTTTTAGAACATAGTTTCCCGGTAATGGTTTGACTGATCTTCTTCATGACCTCAGTTTTCTCTTAGTGTGCTCTTCTGGACAAGATGAGCATGTCCTCTATCTTGACCACGTCATGGAGACACTAAGATAGCATTGGTTTTGTACCATGCTACAGTTTAGATGTTTTAAGCTTGATGAGTAGTTTTTATCTGGGAAGTACGCGAGATGCGTTTATTCTTTATGATACATCCTTTTTCATGTTTGGGCATGGTTGTTTTTAAAATATCCTTGTGATGGCTTGACTTGGAAAATTTACCAGATGTTTGGTAAGGACTTATTTATACTGGTGGATGGTTTTGGAATAGTTTTAAAGGCACATTGTCAAATAAAGGGTGAATGTGGCTTTTGGGTACGCGGTGTATTTGAGTGAAGCATGAGAAACTGGTTCTGTTGTTTGATCAAGGTTCAACCTTTTACATTGACAAGTTCTTTCAAATGACCTAGGATATAAGATCTGTTTCGATGTTTAAGCTTTAGAGTAATCTTTAGATCTAGTTAAAAAATCTTATCCATCAGGTTTGAGAAGGTTTCAAGGTGTGTTTGGCATTAAGAATGCAACACGTCACTTCTAACGAGATTAAATGACCTTGGTAGGTCATTTGTTTTAGTAGTGGTTCCCGATAGATTCTCGGGGACAAGAAGTTTTTAAGGTGGGTATAATGTAAGATCCCATGTTTTTGAACAGGGTTAAAATTACGAATATTCTTGAAATTATTTTTTTAGTTTATCAACAGGTCGTTCTTTTTAAACCAAGCTTCGGAATTTTATTCCAAGTGTTGGAACACCTAAAGATGTTGTTTTTTTCGAACTTTGATAGAAGTTTTGACGTAAATGGGAATTCGTATGGGTGGCACACGATTTGTCTAACCATGCTGCCAAAACGTGTGTAGTTGGTCTTGGGGACAATAGCTTCTGCACGAGCAGCGCACGATTTATCTATCCATGCGGCCAAACCGTGCAAGAAGGGTGGCCGAGGAAGCAGTTAATGCACAGTTAGAACACAGTTTGTCAAACCGTGCAAACTAACCATGCAGGCACTTAAACGAGATCCTTAAATTGTGAATATCACTCGTTTTTTTCCTTTAGATGGATAATTATTCCTTCTAAGAGGCTATAACTCGGGATTTTTCTTCTCCTTAGGTTAGAGAAGCTTCTTCCATTGTTTTGGAGGTGATCTGAAGGCTTCTCTTGGCGAACTGAATCCATTTTCTTAAGGTAGGTAGATCTTCTTCTTCATTCTAGTTTAGTTTCTTAGATCTACTTAGATATACATCTCCTATTCTCATGGTTTATTATATCTATGCTCGTTATGGATAAATCTATGTGTGTGGATGACAAGTATGATGATTTTTCGTCTTAGTCTTTATAGGAGAAGTGATCTAAGGAGGGTTCTTGAGGAATCGAACCGTTTTTGTTGAGGGTTCCTTATTTGTTGTGGTTTTCGTCAAAACCCCAAGGTAGGGTCTCAAATATTTAACAATTTATTCAAGAATTATGGATTCTTTAAATAAATTGAGAAATTGAGTGTCCTTGATTATGATTTGTCAATGCATGGCACTTTTAATGTTATTAAGTAATTCCACTCACATGAGATAAATGAGGACTTGAACATGTGTTGATTTTAAGAATGGGTTGCTATTTTTTTGTTAAAGTGATATGATTAAATAGTTGAATGATTTGAATGGGAGAATGAGTAATAGGATAATTAATTTTAGAATTAATTATCAAGTCATGAGTTGGGATAAGATTGTGGTTTTTACAGATTATTGGGAATATAGAATATTTGAAATGTTTGGAAGATAATTGGAAATAGGTAATAATTAATGGAGGGATTAATTATTTCATGTTAAATGGTAAATGGTTAACTAATTGATTATTGGTTTACTAGATATGGTTTGACTAATTAATTGTTGAATTAATTAATTTTCATGCATTAAATTAAGATTGTGATTTGATTGTTTGTTACGATTGTTAGCTAAGAGTACTTTTGATGCGTATTAGTTTTCCATGCCTTAAGTTGTCTTTGATGGGGTTGTTTGAAACTATGATATGTTGTGTGAGATGGTTGCTAAATACCTTGGCTTTGTTTAGAATTTTTTGTAATGATTATGGGGTGCTTGTAGATTGTTAAATTTCTGGATGAATCACTGTTTGAGTGGATGGGTTCAGAATTATTAAGAAATTCAGTTAATTAAGTGTTGAATTTTCTAAAGAGAGATTTGTGTTGTTAATTAATTGTTGAATTAATTAATGGGTTGGTTTTATTGTGTTAGACCTGGTATTCTACACCATTGATAAATGTGTATGTGTGATTGATGAATGGGTTGCGAGACAGGGACTGATGCTCCAAATACTTACAAGGTGTTAGAAATGACATTCTACACCAATGGTAGATGTATGTGTATGATTGATAAATGGGTTGTGAGACAGAGACTAATGCTCCAAATACTCACGGGGTTCTAGACATGGTGTTCTACACCCAACTTGCAATAAAATATTCTTTTATGGGACAGGGACTGATTCTCCAAATACCCATGGGTTTTGAGACATGGACTGATGCTCTGAATACTCATGAGGGTGCTATACATGATGTTCTACACCCATTAATTAACATTGGACTATGGGTCCAATTGTTCGTGCATGAAATGAGTTAATGGTTAGTGAAGGATGATGTGACATGATGATTTGTGAATTGTTTATGAGAAATGGTTCAGGCATATTAATGAATTGGGTGAACCACTGTTAGAGGACGAACTCGGGAGCGAATCAATATTTTAGTGGAGGGGCTTAGACATAATATATGAAAGATTAAATTTTATAACTTATGACACATTATCCAAGCCAAAGAAAAATCTTGGATTCGGTCCTTACTTGATTACTTAGATGGTCTTGAGAGATATCTTTGGTGAGTGACTTATATAGGGGATGTTGGGCGTAGGACGAATCTCAAGACTTTCATAATAAGATTTGAGTATTTGATAAATGATAAATTATTATGTAATGATTGTTGAGTATACATGAAAAATGAATTGTGCAGGTTCAGACACCAGATGAGGGCTGAAGCAGGTACTTGGGTTTATAGTTACTTTTTACTGCTTACTTCATTTTATGCATGCCTTCACGTGTTATATGTTATTTATTAAATGTTTGGATTAGGGGTAGACACTGGTGGTTCCGGACTACTAAGATTTATATATCACACCCTACTCGGGCCGCCATTGCACTTGGTACCCGAGTAGATTCTATTTGGTTGCAGGACTATACCATTTTCATTTACTTGGGAGTTAGAAGCAGAGGATCGAGCGGAGGCTCGAAATTCTTGAGGAGATCGACCTTGGGGATTCAAGTCATTATTTATTTATTTCTGCATTGGAATGTAAAACATGCTGTTTTGTTCACTATTTTCTACTTTTGAATCTTTAGTATTTCATACATGCATCTGTTGTATAATTTTTCATTGGTCACTTTTATAAAATGAATATTATTTTTCTTCCGCTGTATGTCATTTATGAGTTACTGCTTCCACTATTATTTTTTATCCACACTGATATACCGCTGTGCAACTCTGATAAAAGGGTATAATCGCCCCACTGACTATCCTTAGACCCTCGCTACTAGTCGGTACCCTCTGGCGTAAGGGGAGATGTCACAACCCATCCTCGGGAACCGTTCAGTGACTACCCCAAGCACGCCTCTCATAGGCCAGGGGCTGGAGGCTTGCACCAAAGGCATAAATCCCGATATAAGGGAAGGAATTGCCTTTAAGTAAGATAACAAACACCACAAAGTATGTAATCAGAAGTAAACACTAAGTAAACTGAGCACAAAGGTAAGTGATGTAAAGTAAATGGGCCAGAATACAAACCCAATTGAAAGTAAAGTACAACAGAAAAGAGAGTACATCAACAGAAAAGTAAAATAGCAACACCGAGCCGTCCTCTAGAAATCCCACCTGAAGGGTTGGTACAGATAGTCTCCTACGCTCCTCGGCTCCAACCGTCCGCTCCGTGTACGTCTCGTCCAGTGATCCACCTCCAGGTACCGTCCAGCTCCATGACCTCCTACCTCGATCAGCGATGTCCATCGTCTGCATCCAACAAAATGTAGTGCGGGCATATCCCATTCATGGGTGAGTATACACTACTCAGTAGGGACCCCGAGACCCCCAAAGGTCTCCTAGAATCCATGAAGGATAATCCACAAAGGAAAGATACAATCACGAAGTAACAACTAACCCTACTTAGGTATATGCCCATATAAATACCTAAGTCCTCAATTCCAGTTCGGCTCAAACATCCGAGCCCAAGTTCGTTCTAGTCCACACAGGATAGCACAATCCAATCCACACAGGATAACACAACCCAATCCACACAGGATAGCAAAATAATCATATCCGAGATAAATATTGAAAGTCAAGACTCAGCTCACATAGGTATACTCTTCATAAGGTGATAGAGATGTTCAGATATTGCCACTGATTCATCTAAGCTGTCAGACCCACATAGGATACAAGATCAGCTAAGATGTCGGACCCACAAAGGATACAAGACCAGCTACTCTACCGGACCCACGTAGGATACAAGTACATAGTCAAATACTACCGAACCCACATAGGATACAAGAACAGAAGAAACATACTGCCGGACCCACATAGGATACAAGAACAGTAGTCATCGCCATCGAACCCACGAAGGATTCCAGTATGGTCGTCGTCGCTGTCAAACCCATGGAGGATCCCAGTACAGTCTTCATCGTCGTTGCAGTCGCATCAAGCTCTAGGGTTCCCGCACACAGCATGCTCGATTCCGGGAGGGTCCACTCCACAAGCCAAGGGGGTCGATACATCAACTGACAGGTAGTCCGGAGTTGATGTATCCCAAATTTCCGTCTCAACAAAAGGAACTCAACGTGATAGACGACGTGTCAATCAGACGCCCGGTCTGAGAGTTATTGGCTTTTTCGTCCTAGGGGCCCGGTTGGTTTTCAAGTCAAAACCAACCTGACCATACTCCAACTTCATCCAAACCTTGAGTAGATTAAATAAAAATAACCTTCTCAATAAGAGGAAGCCAACAAAGTCGACGACATATCAATCGGACGTCCGAAGCTCAAGTTATAAGCGTTTTCACTCTGAAGGCCCGGTTGGTTTCGTGTTCGAACCAACCCGGCCATATACAAAGTTCTTTGAAACCTTGCGTGTAATATACAGAAACGACCGTCTCGATCCAAGTATCGCATCGCAACTAACGATGTGTCGATCGGAGAGTCACAGCCCAAGTTATGGGCCTTTGAACGTAGCTGTCCGATTTTAGGGGGTTTTGGGCCCGCACCGACCCGGCCCAAGACCCCCTGGGCCAGCCCGAACCGAGTCGACCCAACCCGGGTCCAGGTCCGGCCCACATGGGTGCATCCCAGCCCAACAGGTGTGGCTCGGCCCAATGGGCGCAGCCTAGCCCAGCGCGGGCATCCCGACCCAGCGAGGCCGGCCCAACCCAGCGCGAGCGGCCCGGCTCGGCTGGGCGCCTGGTCTGTGATCGAGTGACGCGGAGGGGGGGGGGGGGGGCGTTGCCCCTCTCATTTTGAAATGTCCGCCCCCCATGTGGAGGGGGTCTGCCTTGTCTGCCTCCGGGGGTTACGACCCCCAAACTTCCCGAACGGCCAGCCTTGTTGGCCGGCCAGTGCCACCGCGGGACCCCTGCGGTCCCGCCTTCTTGGAACGCCTACGGCCAGCAGATCCGGCCGCCCTCACCTGCACCGCCGTGGCCTAAGGCTGCGACCCTTGTCCGACCAGTGCGGCGCAACGGCACCACGCCCCACCGTCGCGGCCCGCCCCGGCCATGGCCCGACACCGGCCGCGACTTCTTTTGGCCTCAACGGCACTGCGCGTTGGCACCATGCTCCTTCACTGTGTCTTTTCCTCATTCCTGCGTGGTGTCGTTGCACCATGCCGCCTTCGTTCCAAACCACGATAAAGTACAACATCAACGGGGTGGAGGGTCGGCTGTGTTTGTGCGGTCCGGCCTCCTCCCATTAATTCAATAGCAAGCGGCTAAATATTTAACGAAGAACGCCAAAAAAATAGTCACGAACATAAAAACAATCCCCTACCTCGAAGAAGTTGTCGACCGATGATCGTCGCGGAAATAGCATCGCAAGGTGAAGCTCCATATATGTTGACAGAGAACGTCCGAGGTGGAGCGGTGTCTCACACCGGCTGCGGAGAGGAGAAGAATGGCGCGTCGATCACTCCTTTCGGTGGTGACGTTCTTCATCGAGGTCTTGACGTTCTTCGCGTTCTTCAAGACTTTGCGTAATCTCTCCCAAAATCTCCACACAACAAAATCACCCCCAAAATAAAATAAGGTACATCCTAATTTTATTAACTCATGACAAGAATTCAAAATTTAACTCTTAATTAAATAAAATTAATAGCTTTAATCAACCAAATTAATGTGAGAGTTGACATTCCATTTAAATGGGGGAGTGGGTGAGTTACAAAATAAATTGCAAGAGGGAGGTTTAATTGGGTGTTAGGGAAATTGAAGGAGGTGGGGGCTCATGTGGGCCCCACCCCAACTCCCTCACATAGTAGAGGGGAATAAAGTTGTGACACAACTTTATTTCCTATAACACTTAAACCAATAGTAAAGAAATAAAAATAAAAATTGTAAAACAAATATATTTTTATTCTTCACATTTTTAATAACTCCTCATGAGAAAACGCACCTTCGAAAAAGGTTCTATTAAGCAATTACCAGCGTTGTGGTTTCATCGGTGCCCTCATATTTCGATTCCGAGCACCAGTTCAAAAGTTGGAAAAACCCGCTCGTTCGTTCACTAAACGTACTCGAGCTAAACTTCAGAAATTGATTCTGGGCACACCGGGCCTCGGAATCAGGTGCTGTCAGAAACTACGTACTCGTAAAATCCCAAATAAATTAAGAAAAAAAAATTCCTTGAAATTTACGGGTCTTTACATTACTACCACCTCAGGGCTTTACGTCGCTATAAATATACATCACAACTAGGGGAATAAATGAGGGTACTGAGCACGCATCTGAGCCTCCTGCTCCCAAGATCTCTCCTGGAGGTTCTCGTGCTTATACCTAATGTGCACTGGAGGAATCGACCACCCACATAGGACCCTCTCATGTCAGTCCTTGATCTCCTCCGAGACCTCCAAAAAAGTCGCCCCATCATCGATGTCCAGCTCCCCATGGTCAATGATGTGCGTCGGGTCATGTACGTATCTCCTCAGCTGAGATACGTGGAAGACGTTGTGCACCCGGTGCAACTGAGGTGGTAGAGCCAGGAAATAAGCCACATTGCCTATCCTGCTGAGAACCTGGAATGGTCCTATGAAGCACGGAGATAACTTTCCACCCCAACCAAATCTCCGTAATCCATGTCAAGGTGAGACCCGCAAGAAAACATGGCCGTCATCCTCGAACTCTAGTGGTCTCCGCCTCCTGTTAGCATAAGACTTCTATCGGCTCTGAGCTATCCTCATCCACTCCTGGATGACCTGGACCTTCTCTGTCATGGCCTGGACCATCTCTGGTCCCACAAGTGCTAACTCCCCAGGGTATGTCCAGTACAGAGGTGACCTGCAAGGTCGGCCGTAAAATGCCTCATATGGTGCCATCCCGATGGTGGAGTGGTAGCTGTTGTTGTACGCAAACTCCACCAATGGTAGTTGTTCCTCCCAGCTGCGACCAAAGTCGAGGACACATGCACGGAGCATGTCCTCGAGAGTCTAAATGGTCCTCTCCATCTGACCATCCGTCTGAGGGTGAAAGGCGGTGCTCAGACATAACTGCGTCCCGAATGCCTCCTGCAACCCATTCCAAATCTAGGAAGCAAAGCGAGCATCTCGATCAGAGATGATAGATGATGGCACACCATGAAGCCGTACGATCTCCTAAACGTAGAGGCATCACAATCTCTCCACCGTTCCCTGCTCTCTGATGGGTAAAAAGTGGGCTGACTTTGTGAGTCGGTGGACAATCACCCAAATGGAATCGTGACCACTGGAAGTACGTGGAAGTCGAGTCATGAAATCCATAGATATCCCTTCCCACTTCCACTCAAGGACCTCCAAGGGCTGTACCAAACCTGCCGGTACCTGGTGCTCTGCCTTCACCTACTGACATGTGAGACATCGATAAACGAACTATGCCACATCCTTCTTCATTCCCGGCCACCAGTGCTGTCATTTGAGATACTGGTACATCTTCACTACCCCTGGATGTACCACCAAAGAGGAAGTTTGAAACTCTCTCAGCACCTCCTCCTATAAAGCCGCTAGTACCATGGTATGTCCTCTGAAAAGGACGACGTGCTCTCCTCCTATAGAGAATCCATCAGGTGCCTATCCTGAGGATATCTGTGCACGCCGTGTCTCACAGTCAACGTCCACACGCTGTGCCTCTCTAACCCGCTGAAGAAGTGGAGGTGTGAATGTGAGCGACTGAAGGAAGGCTACCCCATCTTTATCAACTAAGGATATCTGCAAAGCGGCTAGCTGCTCTGCCACCTCTCCAAGTAGCTGAATGCCCATCCTCCAGCTGAGAGCATCAGCTACTACGTTCCCCTTTCCAGAAGTATAGACTATCTCAAAGTCATAGTCCTGGAGGAATTCGAGCCATCGCCACTATCTCAGGTTTATGTCCTTCTGTGATAATATGTACCTGAGACTTTGGTGGTTAGAATAGACTGTAAAGCACTCGCCCATCAGATAGTTCCACCACATCTTCAAGGCGAAGACCACTGCTGCTAACTCCAAGTCATGGGTAGCGTAGGTCTGCTCGTGCTGCCTCAACTGTCGTGATCCATAAGCGATCACTACCCGCTCCTGCATCAGGACACACCCGAGTCTAGTCCCTAATGCATCGCAGTAGACTACATACCCTACACCTTCCTCTGGTAGCCTCAAGATGGGTGCACTAGTCAATCTCTATCTCAGCTCCTGGAAGCTCTATTGACATCTATCTGACCACACGAAGGGTTTTTCCTTCTTCGTCAAAGCTAAAAGCGGTGCCACAACTCTGGAGAAGTCTGGCACAAACCTCCGATAGTACCCAGCTAGACCCAATAAACTCCTCACTTCCATCACGCTCCTGGGTGGATCCTAAGCAAGCACTGCCTCGATCTTCGTAGGGTCCACCGCAACTACCGCCTCAGAGATGACGTGACCCAAGAAGTGGACCTCACGTATCCAAAACTGAAACTTCTATAGATTACCATAAATCTGTTGCTCTCGAAGTGTGTCCAGTAAAACCCGCAAGTGGTAGGCGTGCTCCTCCTCAGTAGTCGAGTATATCAATATGTCGTTGATGAAGACCACGACAAATCGATCGAGGTAAGGCTGGAATATCCTATTCACGAGACTCATGAACTCTGCTGAAGCATTGGTTATGCCGAAAGTTATAGCCAAGAACTCATAGTGGCCATACCGACATCTGAAGGCCCTCTTCTGTACATCCTCATCTCAAACTCTGAGCTGATTATAGCCTGACCTTAGGTCTATCTTCGAGAACCACCATGCTCCCTTGAGCTGATCGAAGATGTCATCAATCATCGAAAGCAGATACTTGTTCCTCAAGATAACCTGGTTCAGGCGACGATAATCGACAAACAGTCGCATGCTCCCGTCCACCTTCTTGGCGAACACAATCGGGGAAGCCCAGGGTGAAACAATGGGTCAAATGAATCCCTTGCCCTGCAAGTCCTCCAGCTGTACCCGTAGATCTTGAAGCTTAGCGGGAGCCATCTGATATGGTGTAATAGATATTAGGACTGTCCTGGGATACAGGTCAATATAGAAGTATACCTCTCTCCGAGGAGGTAGTCCTAGAACGTCGTCAGGAAAAACGTCCGTATACTGATCCACCACTACAGGAAAAATCAGACTCCGCACGTCAACTGCTTCTAGGATGAGGCTAGCCAACTGATGAGTTATCGGTTGTCCTCTCCTCTACGTGAGTCCATCCTACGCTGCAAAGGCTCCCTTCTCACCGGTGAAGGTGAACCTTCTCCCATCGGTGCGAACACACCGCACCTTGCACCTAATACAGCCGATCTGAGCATGGACTGTAGATAACCAATCCATTCCCAATATGATGTCGTAAGGCCTCGGCGCCGCTACAAGAATATCCCAGATGAAGCTCTCGCCTCCTATAGTAAGCTCACACTGCCGGCACAAGTGCGTAATCATCGAGTCTGCTCCCGTAGGAGTCTCTAGCCGTAAGGATCGAGCCAACGGCTCCATCAGAATCTCCGAGCTCCGAAAAAGGGCAGCGACAATGAAGGAATGACTCACTCCTGTGTCTATAAGAACCGAAACAAGGGTGGATTAGACACAAGTAGTACCTCGAATCATCTCTTGTGCGCCGTGGTCATAGGCCTCCGCTGCCTGAAGCTGAGCCTGCCTCTGCCCGCCAGCTCCCTGTGGTCGGGGTGGACCTCCTTGTGGTGGTGGTGGTAGAGCCTCAAAGTGTCACCCCCCACCTGCTGCTCGGCCATCTCTTCTGCCTCGTCTGCCTACTCCCTGCGGACCGCCACGGTCGAACCTAGGCCTCTGCCTAGGTGGTCCCTCAACAGTCTGCTGCTCCTCTGCATGGCGGGTCAGGCAGTCACGAGCCATGTGGCCCTGCCTGCCACATGTATAGCACTGTCTGCTCCTCATAAGACTGGATCTGCGCTGTGTGCTCCGCACCTCTGAGCCAGTGTCCTAAGGTCGTCTGCCTGATTGTCTGGTCCGCTTGGACCCTTGTGACATCCGTCGTCTGCCATCTGCTAAAGACTCTGCTATGTGCCACCCTGTGGTAGGTCTCGCTGCTGGTGTAGGATCAGCAAGAAAGATTTCTACAAGAAGGGCTTGCTCCAGTACTCCTTCCTGCGTCGGAATGCTGAGGGATATCATCGATGCCCTGATCTCATGCCTCATTCCCTGCTTGAAGGTCCGGTCTTGGAAGAATGGTTCCCGTACCATGTCCGTCAAATAGCACGAGAGATCGGTAAATCTCGCAGAGTACTGGGATACCGTCATGCTGCCCTGCCGCAGCTGTAGTTGCTCCTGAATGCGCACCACATGGAGGGTGGATGGGACTAACTCCAAGCGAAAGAGGCTCTCGAAGTCCGACCAGAGGAGAGATGCCTTGTCGTGCACTTGGAGTATCAGGCTCTACCATCTACCTGCTGCTGCGTCCAGGATACTCGCTACAAGGATCACCATGAGGTCAGATGGTGTCCCTACTAACCGGAAAAATCGAACAACAACCTCCAACCAATCCTCGGATACCTGAGGGTCCGTATCCCCGCGGAACCTGGGTGGTCTCTGACACTGAAACTTGTGCAGTTCACTAAGGCAACATGCATTCTCAGTGGCTGGGGTTGGTGGCATCG
Source organism: Viscum album (assembly GCA_963277665.1). Taxonomy (NCBI): domain Eukaryota; kingdom Viridiplantae; phylum Streptophyta; class Magnoliopsida; order Santalales; family Viscaceae; genus Viscum; species Viscum album. The sequence goes on from OY728165.1 coordinate 830,428,732, forward strand.
GTGGCTCGGCGGGTAGAGGTACCGCCGATGCCTTCGCTGTAAAAGGGACCTTCACTGAGGCCTTGTCGCTCGGTGGGTTGTCGTCTCATACAAAGCTCAGAACCCTAGCTGTCTGTCATTGTGGGGCCATCCTGAAAATAAATAGGTGTGCTGCGGTCAGTATAGTATACCTGGTGAGCTGACAGAATGTAATCAAAAAGAAAACTTTTGAAACACACACGCAATCAATGTTTTCATGCACTGAGTCGGAAATCAGAAGTCAGGTTCCTGGTGTATGGATACGTTAGCCGCCATACAAACACTGGACTCCCTGTAATGATAACCACACTCAATACCCTTAACATTATTGCTGTACAAAGAAGAAAGATCAGAGTCTTGAGTTCTGCGGTAGAACCGAACCCCTCTGATACCAATTTGTCACGACCCGTCCTCAGGACCCGTATCGTGACTCCCCAAGCCCACCTCCCATAGTCCAGGGGCTAGAGACTTGCAACAAAGGCATAAATCCTAATATAAGGGAATTCATTGCCTTTAAGTAAGATAATAAACACCACAGAGTATGCAAGAAGAAGTAAACACTAAGTAAACTGAGTACAAAGGTAAGTGTTGGAAAGTAAATGGGCCAGAATACAAACCCAACTGAAAGTAAAGTACAACTAAAAAGAGAGTACAACAACAGAAAATTAAAGCAGCAACACCGAGCCGTCCTCTGGAAATCCCACCTGAAGGGTGGGTACAGATAGTCTCCTCCGCTCCTCGGCTCCAACCTACTGCTCCGTGTACGTCTCGTCCAGTGATCCACCTCCAGGTACTGTCCAGATCCACGAGCTCCTACCTCGATCAGTGTTATCCATCATCTACATCCAACACAACATAGTGCGGGCATAACCCATGCAGGGGTGAGTATACGATACTCAGTAGGGACCCTGAGACCCCCGAAGGTCTCCCAGAATCCACGAAGGATAATCCACAAAGGAAAGATACAATCATGAAGTAACAACTAAACCTACTTAGGTATATGCCCATACATATACCTAAGTCATCAATTCCAGTTCGGCTCCAACATCCAAGCCCAAGTTCGATCTATTCCACATAGGATAGCACAATCCAATCCACACATGATAACACAACCCAATCCACATAGGATAGCAAAACAATCATAGATAAAGATTGAAAGTCAAGACTCAACTCACACAGGTATACTCTTCGTAAGGTGATAGAGATAATCAGATGTAGCCACTGATTCATATAAGCTGTCGGAACCATGTAGGATACAATACCAGCTAAGCTGTCGGACCCACAAAGGATATAAGACCAGCTACTCTGCCAGACCCAAGTAGGATACAAGTACAGAGTCAAATACTGTCGGACCGACATAGGATACAAGAACATTAGTCACGTACTACCGGACCCACATAGGATAGAAGAATAGTAGTAATCACCGTCGAACCCACGGAGTATTCTAGTACGGTCGTCGTCGCTACCGAACCCACGGAGGATCCCAGTAGAGTTGTCATTGTCGTTGCAGTCGTAGCCAGCTCTAGGGTTCTCGCACACAACATGCTCGATTCCGGGAGGGTCCGCTCCATGAGACAAAGGGGTTGATACATCAACTGACATGTAATATGAAGTTGATGTATCCCAAAGTTCCGTCTCGACAAAAGGAACTCAACGTGACAGACTACACGTCAATCGGACGTCCGGTCTGAGAGTTATTGGCTTTTTCTTCCGAGGGGCCCAGATGGTTTTTAAGTCAAAACCAACCAGACCATACTCTAACTGCATCCAAACCTCGAGCCGAGTAATCCAAAATAACCGTCTCACTAAGAGGAACCCAAAAAATTTGACGGCACGTCAATCGGACATCCGGTGCTCAAGTTATAAGTGTTTTCGCTCCGAAGGCCTGGTTGGTTTTGTGTTCGAACCAACCTGGACATATCCAAAGTTCTCCAAAACCTTGAGTGTAATATACCAAAACGACCTTCGCGATCCAAGGATCGCATCACAACTGACGGTGCGTCGATCGGAGGTCCGCATCCCATGTTATGGGCCTTTGAACGTAGCTGTCTTATTTTAGGGGGTTTTGGGCCCGTACTGACCTGGCCCAAGGCCCCCTGGGTCGGCCCGAACTAGGTAGACCAGACCTAGGTCCGGGTCCAGCCCACTTGGGCACAGCCCGAACCAGCATGCGTGGCCTAGCCCAGCACGGGCAGCCCGGCCTAGCGAGGCCGGCCCAGCCCAGCACGAGCGGCCCGACTCGGCTGGGTGCTTGGTCCGTGACCGAGCGGCGTGGAGGGGGGGGGGGGGGGGGGGGGGGGGGAGGGGGGGCGCTGCCCCCCTCATTTTGAAACAGCGACCCCTCACATGGAGGGAGTCTACCTTGTCTTCCGCCAGGGGTTACGACCCCCTGACTTCCCGAAAGGCCGACCTTGGTGGCCGGTCGATGCCGCCGCGGGACCCCTACGGTCCCGCCTTCTTGGAACGCCGGTGGCCGGCGGATCCGGCAACCCTCGCCTGCACCTTCGTGGCCTAAATCCGTGGCCCTTGTCCGACCGGTGCGGTGAAATAGTGCCGCGCCCCTCCGCCGTGACCCGACTCCAGCCGTGACTTTTCCTCATTCCCACGCGGTGCCGTTGCACCATGCTGCCTTCATTCCAAACCACGATAAAGTACAACATCAATAGGGAGGAGGGTCAGCCGTGTTTGTGCGGTCCGGCCTCCTCCCATTAATTCTATATCTAGCGGCTAAATATTTAACGAAGAACGCAATAAAAAAAATAACGAACATAAAAACAATCCCCTACCTCGAAGAAGTTTTCGAACGAGGATCTTCACGGAAACGACGTCGCGAGGTGAAGCTCTGAATATGTTGACGGAGAATGTCCGAGGTGGAGCGGTGTCTCACACCAGCTGTGGAGAGGAGAAGAATGGCGCATCGATCACTCCTTGCGGTGACAACATTCTTCGTCGAGGTCTTGACGTTCTTTGCGTTCTTGAAGACTTAGCGTAATCTCTCCCAAAATCTCCACACAACAAAACCCCCCAAAATAAAATAAGGTACATCCTTATTTTATTAACTCATGACAAGAATTCAAAATTCAAAATTCAACTCTTAATTATATAAATTGAATAGCTTTAATCAACCTAATTAATGTGAGAGTGACATGCCATTTAAGTGGGGGAGTGGGTGAGTTACAAAATAAATTTCAAGAGGGAGGTTTAATGGGGTGTTAGGGAAATTGAAGGAGGTGGGGGCTCATGTGGGCCCCATCCCAACTCCCTCACACAGTAGAGGGGAATAAATTTGTGACACAAATTTATTTCCCATAACACCCAAACCACTAGTAATGAAATAAAAATAAAAATTTTAAAACAAATATATTTTTATTCTTCACATTTTTAACAACTCCTCCTGAGAAAACACACCTTCGAAAAAGGTGATCTTAAGCAATTACCGGCGCTGCGGTTTCATCAGTGCCCTCAGATTTTGATTCCGAGCATTGGTTCAAAAGTTGGAAAAACCTGCTTGTTCGTTCACTGAACGTACCCGAGCTAAATTTCGGAAATTGATTTCGGGCACACTAGGCCTCGAAATCAGGTGTCGTCAGAAAATGCGTACTCGTAAAATACCAAAGAAATTAAGAAAAAAAAATTTCCTTGAAATTTACAGGCCTTTACAGGAGATGTGCTTGAGGTCATGTGGAGACCGGTCCAACCACCGGTTCATGGGTGAGCCTGGTCGGGACATTACATAAATCATACTCATTAAGTATAGTCCAGGAAATCTCATGATGAATTATATTTTTTCTTTATGATACACCATTCTGCTATGATTAGAATAGTTATGATTGTGGGCATATTATGAGAATAGAGATTAGAAGTCTTTATTTTCAAACTCATGACCATGATCATTTCTCAAGTTCTTAATATATTTTTTACTAATTTTTTCTACAATTTTTTCATATTTTTAAAAATAATAACAAACTTCAGTTATGGGAGCTAGATAGAATATCCAGGTATATCTAGAAAATCCATCCACTAGAATATAAGCATAGTTCTTCCCATTTAAGATGAAAAATATAGAGGGTATAAAAAATTCCATGTGAACCAACTCTAGGGTTTGAGAAGTTGAAACATATTTATTTATTTTTAAAGAGATCTTATGATGCTTCCCTTTTTGACATGGGTTACAGACTTTTTCAATTGGGAATTCAAGTTTAGGAATATCCTTGAATAACCATTTCCTAGTTATATTACTAAGTAAGTGAAGGTTTAAGTGGCCTAGTATCCTATTACAAAGGCCATAATATTTATTAAAGTCACTTAAATAATAATTTTTTACAAAAATAAAAAATTAAAATCAACAACATAAACATTATCATTACACAAGGCAATAAAAACTAAAGTATGATTGTGATCATAAATTTTTCAAGAATTATTCTCAAACTTAAAATGTTATAAATCAATAAATAACTATTATAATCTTACTATATTTTGTTCTAATCCATATATAAATAAAAATTTATAAATCAAAATAGTACTAGAATTACCAATTTTACCATGTCATATTATCTCCCATTTGGCATTATCACCATAAGTGACATGTCCACCATTTACTTTGATAAGGTTATTAAAGATCAATTATTACCCATTCATGTGTCTAGAACATCCACTATCGAGATAACATATATGATTAACAATACTCTTCAAGAAGGTTTACTACAAAAACATTAAACTAGAGATGATTTTGGTACCCATATTTTTTTCGTTCTGGAAATGTTAGTAATAAGAGACTTCAGAATCCAATTTTTTTAATTGGTTTTATAAAAAATATTTCAGAATTTTATAAATAAAAAAATTGTTATGTACATATTTTTACTATTTATTTATAGGTTTACCAAAACATGAACTAGGAAAAACTTGTTCTTATAAAATTTTTCTTTATCGAGGTTGGTAACCAATCCTATTTCTGTACTCAGTTTTGGTTTTTTACCAAACTACTTGAAAGTATTTATATAACATTTTTGAATCTTTACAGACAATTTTTAGATACTCATTGGATATTTTGAGTTTATTGTTTTCTTTATATAATTTATATTTCTTTTATTTTTCTACAGCAAAATCAGATTTCTTGTGAGATGAAAAGAATACTGAATCTTTAAACATTTTTATTTATCCATTTTTTGATTTAATATTTCCACCATCATGTTACATTACTCAAATAGATCCACACTTCTCATGTTTTCATCATATTTTTCATTCTCAAAAATATTTGAAATATGAATAGGAGATATAAAAATATTATTTAGTACCTCAGAGGTGTTTGTCATAAAAACATGTTATCTCTATAATTTATATATTATCTTCTCAAGTAAGAGTCACTTGAACTATTTTATGAGGAAATCCATGTGTATTTCATAGAATTATTTATATTTTTTTCATTTGACCTCATATATTTTCTTAAATTTTATTTCAGTATAGTATTTCTTAATGTGTCCTTTCCTTTTTCACTCATAATAGGTCACTTCAACTGTATGATTCTCATTTTTATAATTTCCTTTTATATTATACTTTCCTAATTAAAATGTATTTTTGAAGAATTTATTATTCCTATAGAATTTCATAAATCTCCTGGATAGATGAGCCATTTCCATATCACTATCGAAAGGTGATTTATCATTACTCGAACTATCATCTTTGATATTATCTTTCATTTTTGAGTCAGATTCCTTGAAGGCAACCGATTTCCTATTTAGTTAATCTTTTTATTATTTATTAACTTTGAGTTCCTACTCATGCATCATAGGATTTTAGATAATACCCTTTAATAGTAGTTTACTAATGTCTTAGGATTATCTAATGGAAACCTAGGTTCTTCCCCACCTATGAGGTAAATATATCATAAGTTTATTAACTTGATATTTATATTTTATTGTATTCCCAAGTGTGTAAATCATGTTCTAAATCTCATTAAACATGAAATAAATATCAGAAAATGTTTCATCGGGTTTCATTTTGAATGTATCATATCTAATGGTATAAATATTTAAGCGTATCTCTTTAATGTTGGAAGTTGCTTCATGATAAGAAGTTGGTGTGTCCTATATTTAAAAAGTAGTATAACACATAAATATTATTTTAAATTAAAATTATCATAAATCATAGTATAATACATTTATAAAATTAAAATTATAGTTATATATGGCCTTAGTGGAATCACTCCAATCAGCTCTTGCAACTTTGGTTTTTTCATATCTTTCCTTGATAATAGTTCAAATATAAAAGCCCATATTATCTATATAGATTTTAATTTTTATCTTCCATTAAGAATAATTAGTTCCAGTAAGCATAATTAGTTCCATTAAAATAAAGAGTCTTGTTTGTAGAAATTCCATATTTTTTATTATTATCAATAAAGATAAAAATTTAGAATTAATTGAAATTTTGAGATCGTTTGGTAAAAATAGATCACAATTAAAAAATAATTTCAAAAATCCTTTGATACCAAATGTTGGTCAAAGTGGAACACTCAATAGGGGATTGAATTGAGTTTCAAAAATGAAGTAAAATTAAATATCCATATTTATTAAAACACCCAATTCATGAAAACTGTAAATATATATAATGGTATCTTTCAAAAAGGTTCTCAACAGTTTTATTAAAACTTAGTAAAATATAAGACTAAAGACTATTTATATCTTTTTAAATATATTTTATCAAATAAAACACAATATGTAATACAAAAAATTAAATTCCACAATTAAATTAATGTTTTGAAATAGAAGTTTTAAAAAATAGATACTAGATCATTTTAAAAATAGGAAAAAAAAAATAAAATCACACAGTGGAACTAAACAATGTGTTTTGTCTCAAGATAAGACATAATCACTTACATATAGAAATCACCTACTTATAAGTATTTTATTAAAGAATAAAAATATCAATAACTTGGATCTCATATTACACAAAAAAACTGCACTCTAATTGTCAATTATACAACTATAATCTTTTATAGTTATAAATAGGATACTTAAATGTAAAAGAATAATATAGAGTTTCTTTTCACTCTCCAATACAATACATGATGTTGTGTTTATGAATAAAAAAAGTATAGAAAAAAATATCTCGATATATAAGCTAAAATAGAAGGATCAAAGGATAGAGAGTGTATAGATTTAATGAAGCTTAGTTTGTCAGATTTAGTTTATTAATAGTCTATTAATTTCCCCTTTAAAATCTTTAACTATGTTTAGACTGAATGTTCAAGAAAACAGAGTGTATTAGAATCAGTTTTCTCATTATGTTCAACATATCACTTTTTAACTGAGATCTGTTACATGAAATAGTATATCATTATGATTTTTTCCACACAAGGATATGCATCTTAAATAGATATTTTCCCTAAAACATCTATTGGAAAACATTCATTGTTTAATCCTCAGACTCATTATTTATTAAATTCTCTAAATTTGAATAAAAGCTCCAAAATATAGCAGTATGATATTTTAAAATACTCTATTGCTTAATTTAGACATATTCACATGGTATTCACTTAGGAATGATTACTTTGGATCATGGTTACTGGTTATAGTTGTTTGGAATGACAACTAGTATAGAGACCCTATCCTTTTACACATAACATTACATGATTTTAGGCATAATTATACATCAGAGTACAAGAAAATGATTCTTAAGTCTAGTGTCTTGGAAGAATAGGTACATAAAACATAAAACATGGGAGAAAATACTTCTTTATTTAATATACAAAAAAATATACTTACTTCCTTTGAGACCTTACATTAGTATAGGGTACCCTGGGGAACACATGAAAAAAGGGATGAGCTAAAAATCTAAGTAAAGGAATTAAAATAATAATAAAGCTTAAGAACATGAGCTAGGAGTCAAGACATAATGATATCAAAATCATGGAACATATGAAATCACAACTTATAAACATGTGATCATATAAACATGGAATCATATAAATGTGGAAGAATAAAAAAAATGTATTTAGTATGAGTTAAGGCTAACCACCAATATCATTACCCATAGTAGTATGGGTTAAGGCTAACCACCAATCCCATTTCCCATAGTAGTACGGGTCAAGGATAACAACCAATCCCATTTCACATCCCATATCATGAGACCTAACATTAACCAATTCATTGGAGATCTATCAAGGCACACCCATCTCAACATTATCATGAATATTATTTCCACATAAATAATCATACACAATCAACCATACATAAATATAAGGGTACCCAGGGAAATAATTGGGTACCACAATCATGACATAAAGCATAAGCAATGGGCTTATCATGAATGTGCCCATGAAAGAAAATAATTTGAATATACATGGACCTTCTTAGGGTAAAATAAGAATATAACATGGAAAGTGATTTCAAACATAAGTGACAACATATAAGAAATGTATTTGAGAAACATTAGCATTAAAACAATTTTGTGCAGTTTTAAGGAAAATACTATAGAAATTTTAAAATAGAAAAAAGGAAAATATTTTATATAAAACAAGAATTGAACCAAGAAGGTTTTCATAATAAAAATTCTTATTTTATAAAGACAATGGTGGATTAAAATATAGGATAAAGTGCACTTGAAATTGGGTAAAAATTCAGGAAGTTCCCTTAAAACATGTTTGCATATCAGAAAGTACTAAAGAGGGAATCTTTTAAAAACATATATATACCCGAAAGAGAGTGATGAAAGGGTATTGATAAATAAATTTTTTTAAAATAAAAAAATTTAGAAGATTCACATAAATATATAAGATAAATCCATTTTGATATAAATAAAGATAAGGAAACCCGAAAGAACAAAGGAGGTTCAGGTAGAATTCGTTATATATTACCAACATGGTATCAGGTGTACCTTAGAGGGATTTATTAGAAAGAAAAGGGGTTTCTCATCACTAATAAATCATGAGGGAAGTAATGGGGAGGTGTGAAATCATACCCCATCATTTGGGATTACACCTGAAAAGGCATATCATATAGAACAATATTGATTAAGAGTGAAATGGATAGGATCCCTTACCTTAAGTCCGGTGGTGTTCTCCACTTGTTATTAATTACCAGAATAAACTAATTAGGTTTATTAATTTATAATTACAGAACCTATTATATAATTAATTGATTTATTTTAAACCTTTTTTGTTCATTCAAGACCTTTTTGACTGGTTATAAGGTTCAATTTCATTGTTTAGGTCTGTTTTCTTCATTGGTTTTAATGATGGGTTCATGTACAGATAAACATGTTTGATGAATGTGATTGTCCAGAATTGAAGTTTTATGTTATTAGTGAACATCCATGAGATTACATGGTTACAAATTTAATTTAGTTACTTATAGTGAAGTCAAAATATTATATAAAACCTTAGTGATAACCTTTTTTGGTTACTGGGTGGGTTTGATTACAATGAACTTGTTTTGTTTTATAACTTTATACCATTTGTACAAAAGGATTAAAGATCATTAACTAGGATATGTTACATATATAATAATATGGTTCAAACATAACACAATTTTTTTTATGACAAGAATTGATGATTATAATAGAAACTTATAAACTGTTGTCCTTGAATGTGGTAAATTAACGCATCTCAAACCGTGTTTTCATTTAATTAAAATAAAAGAAGGGGAAATGAGATAAGATAATGAAATATCCCATTATCATAATAGAATTACAATACATGTATGTTACTGGAGTTATCATACCATTTGGGTGAACGGAGGTGAGGAAAGAAACAAGAAAAGAAAAGAACTTAAAAGAAATGAAAGAGTTGGAAGGAGGAATTTACCTCTTGAGTCTACATCCTTTAAGAACCTCTTAAGAGGATAGGTTTTGGTATTTTGAGAAGAAAATGGGACTTTGGAATTGGGGGAGGATCTTAGGGAGATATTTGGGCAGAATATTGTCAAGGAACAAGGCTTTAGAGGAGTGAAGATGAAAGTGAGTGGGGGGGGGGGGGGGTTTATAGTGGAGGAGAGGAGGGTTTTCAAAAAAATTTAATCATTAGTTTATTAATTTACCTCAAGACCAGAAGTAGTGATGATTACATGACCAAAATTATTGAATGGGTCATGTGAATTAAAACCAAAGGTGGTGACATCATCCATGATGTTAGGAATATTCTATTTAGCTTATAATGTATATATATGGTAAATTATCGTATTTTACTATTCATAGAAAATTCATGTTTTCTAGAAAAATATAAAAAATTCACCCTAACCATTTTTCAACCTATAGAATACAAAAATGAAGTCCATTTTTCAAAAAGAATTTTTTAAATATGATTAATTTAATAATTAATTTAACTCATAATTTATTATTAAAAAACCAGTTTTAAATCATTCATTTACTTATTCTATAATATAGGTACATCATACTTTCACTTGAATATTATTTTTATACTATCACAGGTAAGCTTACTATTCATTAGGGTATATAACTATTCATAAGGGTATGATACTATTCATAAGGGTATGCTACTATTCACAAAAAATAAGTTTTTCTTATCCGACTATAAATAACTAACTGATCGCAACCGTGCATGTCAGATTTTTGAAATTCCTAACACAGAAGTGAAAAAATTATGTTTAAAGGTCCCATAGAATTTTTTAGTTCATTATATTGTGATTTCATGACATTTTTATAAGAATGGAATTTCCATTTATAAAACATTGGTTTTTAACATTCTTCCCCCCATATGAAATTTCACCCTTGAATTTTTTTTACATTCTAAGACAAAAAATAGGTGCAGGTACTTTTCCTTCATTGCCTCATCTAGTTCCCATGTTGCCTCTTCGTATTTGTGGTTCCACCACAATACTTTGACCTGGTGAATAGTCTTGTTACTTAGAACATTATCACTATGATCAAAGATCTTCATTGGCATATCCTCGTAAGAAAGATCATCCTCCAACTATACCACCTTTGAAGAGAGTACATGTGAAAGGTCTGGTATATACTTCTATAAGAGGGATACATGAAAGACATCATGTACTTTCAACATGGTAGGTTTAAGTGCCAATCGATAGGCTAAAACTCCAACTTGATCAAGGATCTCAAAGGGGCCGATATATCTGAGACTTAGATTTCCTTTCTTCCCAAATCTCATTACCAACTTCCATGAAGATATGAGTAGAAATAACATGTCTCGAAATTTGAAATCAAGGTATTGTCGACAGTTATCTACATAACTCTTCTATTGACTTTGGGATTCTTTGATATGATACTGAATGGTATTCTCTTTCTCCACAATTTCTTCAACCATTTTAGGTCCTAACATCTTATGCTCACCGACTTTATCACAACACGCCAGTGTTCTACACCATTTCCCATAAATGGATTCATATGGTTCCATTCAGATGCTTGAGTGAAAACTATTGTTGTATAAGAATTTAACAAGTGAAAGATTTTTACCCCATCCTCATTTTAACTCCATATAACATGCTCTCAACATATATTCCAATGTCTAAATAATTTTCTCAGATTGGCCATCAGTTTGAGGATGATAGGCCATACTGATGTTCATTTCAGTGATTAGATCATGTTGGAGACTTTTCTAGAACATTGAGGTGAATATTTGATCATGATCAGATACAATATATTGTGAAACTCTAAAAATACTTACCACCTATTTGATATATATCTATGAAAGTTGATCTAATGAGAATTCATCTAGAATCATGATAAAGTGATCTCTCTTTGTAAGACGATCCACAATAACCCATATATCATTGTTTCCTCTGGATTTCCTTGGAAGTCCAGTGACAAAGTCCATGGTAATGTTCTCCCACTTCCATGATGGTATGGGTAGTAGTTGCATCATCCATTCAAATGTTTTCCTCTCAGCCTTCACTTTTCGACATACCGAAAACTTTAATATATATTTAGTAATATCCCTTTTCATATTGTCCTACCAAAAGTTTTCTCAGAGATATTGATACATCTTTGTGCTTCCTGGGTGGATAGAGAAGGTTGAGCTATGTGCATCATTCAAAAGATCCTTCTTTATCTTCGGATTAGATGATACACATAATTGTGACCCAAATCTTACAACTCCGTCCTAATAAACCATAAAATCTGAGGATTTCACATTTCTGATAGATTTTATCCTTTTTACAAAAGAATTTCCATTTATAAAACATTATGTCATTATAAATAGGAATGGAAACTAGGAATGGTAACTTTATTCCTTTATGAAATCACTACATTTTTTTCATGTGGTAGGTTCATGAAATCATGAGGTAGGTAAATATATTCATGTGGTAAGTACACATATTCATGATACAAGTAATCTTATTCTTATATTAACATGAGGTGTTCTTAAAGTTACTTGATTTGTTCTCATGGTCACTTCATTTGTTCTTGCAGTAGGTTCATCACTTCAAAAAATCACTATAATAACCAATGCAATTAGTACATCACCAAGATAATTTTTCTTACCTTTACACAATAACTAGGTTTCTTAATATAGTAGTTATTTTCCTTTATGTGATCACTTTAAATTCAACATACTATAGGTTCAGTACACATGTGATCATTTTAACTTCAATTCATGCTCAATACAAGACTTAGAAACAATTGGCGCACTGTAGGTTGTTGGTTCATGTGGTTAGTACCAAACAGTCTCTTGGTCTTCCTGGTTATTATGTTGTCTTCATATGGTAGGTAGGGACGGTTACTTCAAAACTTATCCATTTTTATAAGTTTTCCCAGAAAAATATTTGACTAACATAAAACATAAAATTCAGTAAAAATATTGTAAATATGATTTGGGACCATTAAAATAAATAGAATCTAGTCTAAAAAACAACTATAAATTCAAAATTAATCAAAAAACTATACTATTTATCTCCTCCTTTAAGACTATATTAATATGATTCTAACATCAATTGGTTTGTATAAGGCATCCAATTCCAAGGAGATTTCTAGGAGAATTCCTAAGTTCTCAACATAAGAACTAACTTTTACCTAACATTTTTTATTTTCTATACTTCCATTTAAATATATTTTTCCAAATATTATATGATTAATTAAGTATTTATAGTATAATTAATTTTTTATACTTTTTTAATAACCATTAACTAACTTTCCCCCTTTCCATTAATAAAAACAGAAATCTTATTCAGGCGTTTGTGCGGACTACCTCCTCTACGAAGTAAAATATCTCCTTTTTTATCTAGTTTATTTACTATTTATTAAACACTATTTAAATATGAATCAATAAATTATTAAAATCTATATAATATAATTATGGTTATTTAATAATTATAATATTACAAAATAAATTACTTCTATAACTATACTCATCCAATAATTATGATATGTTGACGTTTGGGTCGATCTAACCACCTACTTGAACAGTGCTATAAAATAATATCATGACTGACTATGAGAACTTAATTAGTGATCATATATTATAAATTTAATTAAATAATTATTTTATTTTTTAATAGAAAAATTAATACTAGACCCATTAATTAAGATACAAATGTCCGTTTGTTAAAAATAACTGAAACATGCTCATCGCCGATTTCATCTTTAATGATTTTAATGAAAAATACAATATAATGATATTATAACATTATAAATAATTATAAAGAATAATTTATAGTAAATTTTATGATCCTAGAATGCTTAAATTTTGGATAATAATGAACAAAAACACCACTATTATGAAACCAGTTTGAAACGACTGAGATTACTGACACTCGATATTGAAAATAAATAATAACTAACTAATATAAATGTTGATAATAATTATAAATTAAGTTTATAAAATATTAAATATATGAATAAGGTTCATAAATATGTGACTAATATAGTTATTTTTCTATTCATGAGATTGATACGCTTTATTAGAAGTCAGCAATTGAGGTAAGGGGTCATTTTTCTCAAATTTAATTTCATGAGACATATTTCATATTTTTCACATTGATTTATTTGATATGGTGTGATTAATTAAAAATGAATTTATTTTACCATATTTATGTAATCCATTGGGTTGGAAGATCCATATTGTGCACTTTGTATAAATGGATTTCGATTCAAAAGACCCCAAGGTTGTAAGGGTTTCTTCTTGAATCAACTTCTTTTATTGAGTAATTATGATTCTTTTTTTACTATAGTTTTACATGATGGTTTTATTATATTAAATTAATAAACTATAATTAATTTTCTCTCATGATAAAAATTAATTTTAAATACATACCTTTTTCCATGATGAATTTATTTCTCAAAAGTATATATTTGTTAAGAACAATTCACATCCTCTTTAACGATGGTTTCTCATCCATGTACATATTTTTTTATTCCACACAATAATATCATTTATATTTGGAAACCTTATTATGTTTTATCTTATGTTACCTTCATATTTCCATTTTTTACTTTTAAAAATTAAGTTTTATTAACTCTTTTTATGATGTGGGTTTTCAATAAAGGTATATTTAAAATATTTAAAAACGTTTTCCCTTCAGGGTTATATGTTTTATCTTAAACTCCACATTTACTCTAAAAAAACATGATATAATTTTCAGGGATATATTATTGAATATTATTTTTAAAATTAAATGTTTTCAAAATTATTCACTTCCACTTTTTGAAAATGAATTTTGAAAGTGACTCATAACTTTCTCTTTTGTGAGTATGGTAAAAATGATTTCAACATTCTATTATGGTTTCACTCACCATATGAGAATTATTATTTATGAATCTTCCTTTACATACTTCAAAATTGTTTTACCAAATAATTTTAAATCTTTATTATTTTAAAAATAAAAAAAATGTTCTTATATTTTTCAAAATAAAATTTTGACTTTTAAAAAGGTATTTTTTATTTTTAAATCGATTTTAAAGGATTGTGTTTTTATAAGAAAAAAATATTTTGTATTTTTATTTCTTATAAAATATATTTTTTTTTGAAATTATATTTTCATTAATTTTTTTTCTTAAAAAAATATTCTTTGGTTTTAAAGAATAATTTTTAAATGTTTTACCATGATTAAGTATTTTATTTTAATGAATTTTTTAGTGTAATTTTCAATATTTTTAAAAAAGTGGTATTCCCTCTTATTTTTCAATTGATTTATCCAAGGATCCTAAATATCATTTTTTATCTGGGAAAAAATTCTTAATTCTCTTTTCATTACAATTTTCATATTTTTAATCCCCCATCCAACTTCTTTATCTGGATGTCTTATGAAATGTTCTATAAAAGTTTTTCATGAAGCCCATCTATTTTCCACGGATTAATTAAGTGATGTATGATGTATGAATATTTTCATGTTATAATTAAAAAATATGTATGGATGATTATTATTATGATGTTTAGGGTCCTAAATTTCTCTTAAATGCAACGGTTAAGGATTTATATCTCATTAGATAATTATTAAATCAAGTATTTATGCTCACTCCACTATGGGAATCATAAAGTGATTCCTACTCTACTATATTATGTGATTTAAGTAGTGATGTATACTCCACTACCCTTTTGAGAATATGGTAGTGATACCTACTCCATTTTGAGAATCAGGAATTCATTCCTACTCCACCATATTATGGGAAATGTGTGATTCATGATCCACTATTTTATTATTTCTACACCTATGTTAGTGGCATAGTTTTCTATTATGATTCATTTCCATGACACAAAATATATTTATTCCTATGATTATGAGACATAGAACATTTTTATTATCTTATGTTTCCAAACTCATATTATATGGTATATATTTACTCTTGAGATTTCATGTATTTATATCATGGATTATGGGAAACTTTTATCATTCCATATTCTTTTTAATAAGATATTTATCCCCAGTTGATGTTTCCTGTCATGTTTATGATCTAATCCTTGATGAATTGTTGTAGAGTTTTCTTGTACTAATTTCTTGAGATCACACCTTTCTTATAATTCTATTCTCTAGGATATGAAGATGATTATAACTTATGGGATGTTTATAAGGGAGTATAGTATAGATCAATTATGAAAAAAATATTCACCAGTGTTTTAAAACGAGTTGCTTATTTTGCTAGTACTCAAGGACAATAAACCATTATATTTCTAGTATTGTGTGATTATTATGAGATGTAATGATTAAATAATTTTAATATATATAATTATAACTTTGTTTATCTCACATTATATCAAGTAAAATGTTTAAAGAAAGTTTTTTCAGCACCAGACCTAGGAGTGTGGGTCTATGGTGCTCTAAGAAGTCATTCCTTAAAAATTTCCCACATAATTATTAATCATGTCACACCATCTGATGGAATAATCATCCTATGAATTATATCATTGTAATATTTCAATTATTAACTTCAAATTATATCCTCCATTTTCATTCCTCCTCAATTAAATTATTTTTCAACATTTATTATTCATTCATTATTTGTTAACCCTCTTTCATTCTCATAGTACTTTTTGTTCCATTAATTTATTCCTAATAATCTTAATCATATATGATAAACATCTCAAAATTATTATTTTATAAATAATTCATAATATTTATTGGGGTGAACAATTTTTTAAACTGTTCAAGGATGGGTTCACAGACCTATGTAATTTCTATAGAAAATTACAGAGGTAGGTACATGGATTGCGCATGGTTTGACAAACTGCATAGCTAGCCCACATAGTTAGTGCCACTTAACCAGTAGAACTGTATGGTTGGAACATGGTTAGTGAAAACCATGAGGCGAAACCATAAGGGGTATTCTTCTAGGGTAGTGTGAGATAAATGGTTGGTGCACAGTTAGCCAAATCGTGTGCCTCACTAAATGGGAAAAAATGACAAATTTTCTCCTGCCTACTATAAGCGGTTTCCATGGTTTTCGTACCTAATTCAACTAGGAGGACCCCATGCATGAACCTCTCCTCATCCTCTCTCTTTAGTGGATCTCCGTTGTTTGAGATTTGAATTGAATATCTTTGGGTGCATTATAAGAATAGAGATAACTATAAAACTCCTCCTTTTAACTTTATTCATTTATTTTTTCCTTCTTCGATGCTATCTTCGTGTGAGTTAATTCACCCTATTTTCATAGAGTTTGAAGATTATTCTGATTTCTCTCATTTTGGATTCAATAAAGACCCGATATTAGATGATTGGTGGGTCCTAAGTATGAATTAGATGTTTTAGTAATTTTTACCTAAAGGCAAGTCATTCTATATCATGCACCTTCATGATGCATGACAAAGTTTCCATGAATTACCTTAAATCTATAAATTTACTAAAAATAAGTAATTAATGTTAGAATTTACCCATATACCATTAATTATATATGGGGGATGAACCCTCTCGACTAGTTCCACCCCTCAAGGCATTCTCAAGAATTTCCATGACTCATTAAATGTATATATAGCCAAACCACCTTCTAAGAGGTATTAGATTAATGTCTAATTGAAATGACTACTTGTATTAAATGGAAGTGAGTGGAATGACCACATCACATGACTTATAAAAAATCGTGGATTAATCCCTTTTTTAAATAAAATTTAAATGATTATAATTCATCCTTTTTCTTGTATTAAATCATGGCCATCCTTTACTATACAAATGTGATTTATGGGCATAGAGTTCCATAAATTTTTGATACTTAGGCATAGAGTCCCCAATGAAATGTGATATACGGGCATGGATTTCATAATTAAAAGTGATAACCGAGCATGGATTCCCCAATGAAATGTGATATACATGCATGGAATCCCTAATTAAATGTGATAATCGGGCATGGAGTCCCCAATGAAATTTGATATATGGGAATGGTGTCCCCAATTAAAAGTGATAACTAGGCATGGTGTTTCTAATGAAATGTGATATATGAGTATAACATCCATAATTAATTATAATAACCCAACATAGAATCCCTAATTTAATGTGATAACATGGAATGGCATCCCATATTGTGATATTTGAGCATGTCCACCCATATGATTCATGAAACCCAGTCATGGAATCCCTAGACATTCTATGAGACTCTTACAACTATCCATGTATGCTTGAGTCATTCCTTAGGTCTTAGAGTGTAGTAGAATCTATATATATTGAAATAAATGTCACTAAATATATAGGCCATATGTATACATACATATCTATTCATATATATATATACTTAAAACATATTTTCCCCTATTCAGAGATATACCATCTTAGGCCAAAGTAGTTAGTGTCAGTCTAGTGTAGTTTAAGAAACATATCCACCCTGGTTATAGTTTATAATTATTCTTTATATTTTTATATACACACACTACTAATTTTATATGAACTAAATGTTTTTTACTAAACACCATTAGTTGTGGCCTATTGAGTTTATCACACACCCAGTTCAGGCCTCCATTGCATTGGGGTATTCAGACACACCTCATGGTTTTAGGTTCTGGTTCATATATTATGATTCTGTTGTTACATTTATACATGAGATATTAGGAGAATAAGCTTGAGCTAGATCTAAGAATTGTTGTGGAGATAGTCCTTGTGTAATTTGGTTTTTATTATTTTCATTATTCATTTATTGTATTGTATTTCTACTTCCATGTATTTAGTTTCTTGTACATTATTGAATGTTCATGCATGATTATAATTTATTTATTTTTGATTGTTATTTGTTATTATATTCTACTGATCTTTAATTATAATTAATTATACTATATTCATTTATTGTGGAGAGGGTATAGTCTCTCCACTATATTACCTTTAGAGCCTCACTGCAAGTTGACAACCTTTGACGTACAAGGAAGAATTCTTGAGGCCACGTGACCAACCATCTAGGGGAACTATTCAGTGGATCCCGAGTCGGGACATTAAAAATTGGTATCAGAGGATTTATTTTCCTTTTCTTTAATATTTTGGGATGGAAGATAGGAGACTAGAAATGGTTTGGAACTTGGTAAATATCTCATGTCTGGGTCTGACTAACCAAATAATAAGGGAAAGATCAATCTTTTAGGAATGAGAATATAGTTCATTCTATTTATATTATAGTTGATTGATATTTCACCTTGAGTGAATGGTTTATTTTCAATTCTTACTGATTTATGGATTTTGACTCTTGTCCTGTATGGAAAGTAAGTATTACTACATGCATCATTTTAGACACCTAGAAATTCATATTCTATGAATATTCCATGGCATGTAGGATTCATTGATTGAATTCTTAATACTTGATAGAAGTGCCTTGTCTAATTTACCGACATGCTTACCCTTACATTCCATTCTTATTTGTATATAATGTTTGTATGATTATTCATCATGATTTTCTATGTTCTATGATTTTTTGATTATCTTATAACATGCATGTATTATTACTATGATAGCATGACTTATTATAATCATGATACAAAATTGGTTATTAAATTGTATGCATCATCCTAAATTGTTTTCCCTATATATATTCTCGTTGGAACCCTAATTGATCAATTATAACATGTTTGAGCCATGGAACATTGGTTGATCATGATTAAATATTACTAGTTGCAATTTAATAAGAGATAATTTTTCAATTTATATAGTGTATAGGAATTTATAAATTTGAGAATGGTGACCCATATAATTGAACTATCATATATGGACTTGTTATATTTGAGACTAAAAATGAAAACCTGGTTATAGTTACATGAATTCCAATTATAACTTATAAATGAAACTACCTTTATAAATTGTGAATGTTTATTCATCGAAATAAACCATCATGATTATATGTATATACTAAAAAAAATTTATTATATAAAATGTTTCCATTATGAAGGCTATTACCTCTACTAATTGGGCATGAAAACTCATATGACGACATCCTAAATTCACAACTTGAACCAAGTAGTTCAGTTGGGGCACATTTGTTTTGAGATAAACCCATTAAGGATGTTTGGAAAATTTAAATGGTAAATGGGTTTAATTTAAATGGGATAATAATTGTAATTTATAGAGAATTAAATCCATAAATTGG
Source organism: Viscum album (assembly GCA_963277665.1). NCBI lineage: Eukaryota > Viridiplantae > Streptophyta > Magnoliopsida > Santalales > Viscaceae > Viscum > Viscum album. Next base: position 830,448,706 of record OY728165.1, read on the forward strand.
GAATTGATACCCATAAACATAAACCCAGATTGGTTTTTTGGGACCCACATAAACCACCTTTACTTCCTTGTATTCTTATTTCTTAGCCATGAGGGTATGTTTATGATATATGGGATGGTTATTTAATGTTTTTGTAGTTTTTTATATGGTGTAAAATATAAACATATGGTGTTATATAACTTGAATAGTCCCCTTTCCAATTAATAAAATCCTTGTTAATTGATTTTGAGATTTATTTACCTAAGGTATCAATTAATTAAAATTCAAATTAAAAACTAATGTGTTTTTACACTATATATTTCAATATAAATTTTCTTTAACCAATAATTTTTTGAAAAATCACGAATTAAATAAATTAGTAAGAAGAAAATTATAAGATAATTTTCCTATCATTCTATATAGAATCATCTAAATGAATTGGTTAGTATAGTTTTATTTTATAATCAGTACTTGATATTATTTATATGTGAGATACATTGAATTTTTTGGTTATTGAGAATCATTTAAAGGTTTTATGATGAAATCTTAATGTGGTGTTCTTAGTTTTGAACCACATGTATAGGTTAGCTTTAGTTTTCCTTGAGAGATTCCTTGGATGGTAGCATGATTTTTTCTCATAGATCTTAGTTGACTTCCTTTCTTATGTTGCATTAACATAGATGTTAGGCTGGTGAGCTTAGTGACCTTTTTAGGCATGACCCTATTTTTAAAATTTGATGCCTTGTGTTAAAGAGTGGATATCCTGTTTAATTATCTCCCATGGAGATAGTAAACTATTATACCTTTGATTTGAGTTTCTTGGCATGGTAAGTGATTCCCATTTTATCTAGTTGATTTGGACATGACTATTTAATAATGAAATGACACACTGAGTGGATGTGTAGTTGTTTGGTAAGTGAACCTATAAAGGGGGTTTTCCCATATACGTATACTAATAAGTGTTATATCTTTACCCTTTACATTAGTGTTGTAACCTTTCAATGATAACTCCCCTATTTGGATGCTCTATGATGATTAGGGCTTGATAACATAATGTTTAGAACGTAATGTTGTTATGCCTATTTTGATAATTTCTCACCCTTATAAATCGATTCTTCTTTACCTGTTTCAATTTAACCTCTTCTAAAAGAGTTTTTTCAAGTATTTCAGACTCTATGTAATAAATTACCTTAAATAGAATACGGTTCTCATGAGATAAAACTTAAGGATAAGTGGTAGTACCTTCTAAAATTGTTTTGATATTTATCCATAGGATTATGAGGGAGACCTTGATGACCTTACCTTTGATTTAGAACCTTGTAGGTCAGCTGTATTTTTTGAATATGGGAAATTAACAAGAGGGGTTGGACCATGATTACGTTTTACTTAGGGGTAGTGAGCTCAAAGGTTAGTCCAGTAATACTAGATGCCTTTTCAGCAAGACGTAGTTATAAATTTGATTCTTTATGGATCAGAAAAAAGGGCTATCTAGTTTTGGTAGCGACTCATAATTGAGAAGCATCCTTAGGTGCTTCCTTGAGTTTTTTGAAAGATAGGTGGCATCTGAGTCTTGTTTGAGTTGGGTATGACTCTAATTTTATAGAAAAAAATCAGGTAAGGTGGGTGGTCATGTGCTATTTTATCTTTATTCTAATCTTGAACATCGTGCAATGATCTAGTTCAGTGTGTTATACACGCCTTAGGCATAGTCAACCATTATATTGATCATGTGACCTTTCTTCTTTTCTGACGATGAATGAATCATGAGTCATCAACCTATTGATATTTGTTTGTATGAAATGACTCTGAGATGATAGATGTGTACACTATTTCATTCTAGGAATGTGTAGTTCCTGTTACTCTATGTTGATGTCATAGTAGCATGTTTTTTACCTGTGGTGCCTATAAAGTTAAGAAGTGATGCGTTAAACCTCATGCAGTTTGAGTGACTAGGTCATGAAATACCCAAGACTGTGTGGTTTCATGATTTATTGTAAAGTGCTATGAGTACATGAATGATCTGTTTATAAGAAATCTCTAGAGTAGAGTGACTTGGGTGTTGAGATATTTTTGTGAGTTTTTTAGCATCAAGATGGTGATTGGAAATTGAGTTGAACCCGTGATTCATGATGAAATTACAAAAAGGATTTGGTGGAATAACACTATCGATATGGTTTAGTTTGGTATGTTATCCCAGATACTGATAATGTGGATGAATGTGACAATGTATGAACATCACTCATGCGTTTAAGAGTGAACTTGGTCAAGTGTGATTATAAGTCGCCCATTCTTATCTTTTAGTTTTAGTGATTGGAAAAAGAATATTGTCCACATACAGGATCTACATGTGGTGGTGAGGGATCATGTTGCATGGGGTGAGTTTTTATTTTTAATAAAATGATGCCTAGGAAACTCTTAAGGTGTGGAGTGTCAGGTATGTTGTGAAGAGATTTTTCTTCTATGTAGAGGCAACATAACTGTAGAAGACCATTTTGAAATACTTAGAACAAATTTTGACATCCATGAGGCTAGTAATTTTGGGTTTTCTAGTCCATGAAAGGATAATTTATGTATAAAATATTGTCAGTTTAAACTATTTCTATAAGTTATATCCAGTCTTGGGATTAATGAGTTATCTAAGGTATTAATGGGTTGGTCGATAATACATGCATATAAGGCAACATGATAGTGAGGTGAATGGTTGAGTACCTATTTTTTGATGAATTTTAAGATCCAGGGTTGGAATTCGGTGGTTGTGTTGAATGATAATATGTACCATGGGATTTAAGGTCAAGTGATCATGAATTTAAACACTAAATAAACTACTAAGCTAAACGATTCTTAAGAATCTCTCTCTAGAGTGATTGAATGATTCTTTGGTGATACAAATTTTTTTTATGGAATTTGACCCATAGTTGAACCTGGTCTCACATCATTGGGAGATGTGGTTCCATGGGTTGATTAAAATAAAATATGCCTTGTTAATGGATTTTTCCTTGGGAGATGTGGTTCCATGGGTTAATTAAAATAAAATACACTTTTAGAATGGTTTAATTCTCAGAGGAATTCAAACTCTTCATTTGTTGGAGGGGTTTAATCTTAAATATGGTAATGTAAATCCAAGTACTAGAACACTTAATTGTGTTGTGTTTGGATGTAGATTAAGGAACAAGACTGGTTTTAGGATTTTAGATGATTTTTGAGAGTTTTGGGTTTGAAATACTTACTTTCTTAGAGAAATGAGTAGGGTTAGATGGTTTATTTAAACCATGAGACCCACTAAGAGAAACCATACGACCCTTAAAAGGGTGTCACATGGTTTATTAAACTATAGAAGGAGGGGAATGTGGCCATGAAGAATGTAATCAAATAAATTTATAGGTAGGTGCATGGGCTATGCATGGTTGGACAAACCATGCACCAAACCGACATGGTTAGTGCCACTTAACCAGTAGAACTACACAATTAGAACATGGTTAACTGAAACCATGTTGGGGTATGACTCTTTGGTAGTTTGAGCTGCATTATTGATACATGATTGGCTAAACCATGTGGCATAACCGTGTTCCTCATAAAATAGTAAGAAGTTATGATTTTACCCTACTTCCTATAATGGGTTTCCCACCACTTTCCTCCCTCATTCACCTAGGAGTCCTCCCGGGTGTTCACCTATACTCTTAATCTCCCTTTGATGGATCTACCTCCTTTGAGTTCCAAATCAAACTCCATTGGGTGTGTTGTAAGCATAGCGGTAAGTCTAAGACTCAAAAATTCTTTATTTATTTATTTCAAATACTTTAGTGATATCTTCAATCAAGCTAATTCACCATATTTTTAGTTGTTTGATGATTATTCTGATTTCTCTCATTATGGATCAAATCACGGCCCATTATTGGATGAGTGGAGCATCCTAAGTATGAGGTAGGTGGTTTAGTAACTTTTCCCTGAAGATTAGTCATTATATATCATGTGCCATCGTTTAAAACACTATAATTTCCATACATTTCCTTAAATTTATAAATTTCCTTAAACTAAATTGTTAGTAAATATAGAATTTCCCCGTATACCTTTAATTATAGATGGGGGATGACCCTTCTCAACTGGAGACAACCCTTTAGGTGTGATCATGAATTTCCATGACTTATTGAAATTTTATATGGCCAAACCACCTTCAATGTGGTATTGTATAGATTTATAATTGAAATTACTACATGAATTAAATGGAAGTGAGTGGTATGACCACATCAAATCAATTCTAGGAAATTAGTGTATTAAGAACTTGGTTAAATAAAATGTATATGATTGTAATTAATCTTTTGTTTTTTTATTAAAGTATGAACAACCTTTATAATATAAATGTGATTTATGGTCATGGCATCCCATCTATTTGTGATACTCGATGATGACGCCCCCAATGAAATGTGATATACGATAATGAAATCCCAATGTAAAAGTAATAACCAGTCATGGAATCCCCAATTAAATGTGATATAAGAGAATGAAGTCCCTAATTGAATGTGAAAATCAGGCATGGGATCCCTAATGAAATGTGATATATGATCATGGTGTCCCAAATTAAAAGTGATAACTAGTCATGATGTCCCCAATGAAATGTGATATACAGGCATGTAATCCATAACTAAATATGATAAATGGGCATGGCATCCCTAATTATATGTGATAAATGGGCATGGAGTCGCATATTGTGATACATGGGCATGAAGACCAATATGTTTTATGAAACCTGAGCATGTCATACCTAGACTTTCTGTGAGACTCTTATGACTATCTGTGGATGTCTAAGTCATGCCTTAGGTCCTAGATAGTAGTAATACATATATATATGGCTATAAAAATCACTATTTATATAGAATATATATATATATATATATACATATCTATATATATCTATACATATATATAAATACACTTACACATATTGTACCCTATTTAGAGATATACTAACTTAGGGGGAAGCCGGAAGTGTCCTCCTGGTGTCCTTTAGGAACTAGATCCAACCTGGTTACAATTTACACTTCTTATTTACATTGTTTTAGTTGAAAAATGATCATTTTATATGCATTGAATGGATTTTACTGGACACTATTTGTGGTGACCTATTGATTTTATCTCAGATCCTATTCAAGCCCACCATTGTATTGGAGTACCCGAACAAACTTCATGGTTGTAGGTTTAGCTTCATGGATTATTCTTGTGACATTACATATGTACATGGGAGATTAGGGGAACATGACTGATCTAGAGATCAAAACACCTATGGAGATGGCCCTTGAAGATTTTGGATTTTATTATTTTCACTATTCGTGCTTTGTATTATATGTCGGATTCCATGTGTTCTGTTTCTTGTATAATATAGAATGTTCATTCATGATTATCATTAATTTATTATTAATTGTCATTTATTATTATATTCCACTGGTCTTTATTTATTATTGTCTCTGTTGAATTAATTTTTTATCTAGAGGGTGTAGTATATCCACTATACCATCTTTAGACCCTCAATACTAGTTTAAGGTTATGGAATACAGATAGTAACACTTGAGGCCTTGTGACCAATCATCTCGGGGCACCATTTAGTGATCCCTGGTCTGGATGTTACATATTTAGGATCCACTAATGTAGCAGTTTTATCCATGACAAATCTTCCCTCCTACATCAAGCCCCTTGTCAATAGAAACTGTATGATTGATCATATTGGATGGGTAAAATATATCATCATTTTTCTCCCTTGTGAGACTCTTTTCAACACCATTATTTGTTTGATAATGTTATGTGATGAGCATAATCAATACAATCATGATTTTTTTAATTCATCTAGGGATATATGATCCAATTGGTTCCATCCAATCAAAGGAACCTATATTTGAGATTATTTTATTTACTTTACAAAATTTTTCCTACATTACGTATAACCAAGGATATGTGATTCTCTGTCTGTTGTCACATCAAAGATGGGAAGATGCAAAATTCTCTTGTCACTCACTTCCATTAAGTTGACCATCAAATGCAATATGTGGTGCTAATGACCATTGATAAACTCTGATGATGCCTAAAATTAATTACCTAGGTATTTTTGACATCATGATTTTAGATATAAGGTCTAGTCCTTGGGATTCATACTCTAAGTTCCCTAAATATTAGAGACAATTTGGAAATACTGAAACATTCTCTTTCAAATCTATCAAAAACCATAACCCAAATTGGAGTTATTTAAATGGTTTTAGATTTTTATCATTGAGGGATTCCTAATAATTTTTCATGGGTTCCTTAATTTAACACACACACATATATATCAATATATTTAGGATTGTTTCCATTTAACTTCCCTCTTCAATATCTCGAAATCCCTTCAGATTTCAATGAATCCAAGGGTTTTGGATTCATTATGAATAAAGGATAAAAATACATTAATATCATAAAATAATTATAATATTTAAATATAAAATGTGAAGTGATAATTTATATGTGAAAATAGGGTGTCATAATCAAAGGACCATATATATTTTCCACGCTCTGGTGATCCTCTAGTGTGCTCCTCTGATCTCTGATGAGGACTACTTCTTGATGATGACTACCTATCCCCAAAACCCTAGATCCATTCCTCATATTAATATATAATGAGATTATATGGTTGGGGAATTATGTTAGAACTAATAAATTAAATATATTATTTATTTTTAATAAAGGCCCACCATTTCATCACACCACCACAAAAATATAGGAAAATTACACATCTCATAAGATAGAGTGAACAACCTATTACAAACTCAATGGTACAATCCTTTTTTCATTTCGATGCCCTGATCAAGGTGAATTTACTATTTCACCCTATTTAATCAAAAATTAATATTTTCATTTAAAATAAAATGAAATGATCAACCAAACTACTAAATATATTAAGTTATATTTAATTGAGTTCTATTAAACACATCAATACTGATTCCACATCAAATTTTGATCACAAGAAAAGGAACTCTCACGTGGGAGCTTGAGATATTATAATATTAGATGCACCAACCAATTAACCAAAAGTAGCATCTATTACTATTAAAAATTATTCCCTTAAAAATAAATATGATTTAGAAGAAACTCAATTTCTAAACCAAATCATGATTCTTTTTGGATCTCAGATTATTATAATTAGTAAGCACCGTTTTGGTGAAATATATTCAATAAATTTTCTTATTTAATTCTTTTAAATACATTATATTAATAAATTTTTACAGATTCATGGTATATAAATTAAAAAATAACATAAAATCAAACCTTTATTTAAGTATTATCCGTGAAAAGGATAATTTGAATAGAGAAAACTTAATTGATTGGTATAGAAACTTGAGGATAGTACAATATAATGATAAGAAACAATATGTTTTAGATCAATAAACCCATAAGAACATTCCATCAGTACTACCCTGGGGAGAGTAATACTTATAATAAGAATAATGAGGGTTCTAATGATATTACATTTATCATTCCAATGAACATGAATTTAGATATTCAAAAACAACATTAATCAATTGAAACATTTAACATGATTGAAAAAACAATAAAAATTTATCAGAAAGAGGATAGGTGAGAATTCTATGAAATATCTAATGAACTATTTCAGTGTAGATTGGGTAATGATATACCCAAGTAAACTCATGTACTTAAGATGATTATGAACATTGAAACTTTATAGAGGATGGATTTTCCACTCCAAAAGAAATTAGCTATAGAATATATCCTATAATATCAAACTAAATAATTTAATTAGTTCATTTTCAATTACAACATGAATGAGATAAAAAAAATATCTTTAAATTTTTTAAAATTTAAAGTATTATTAAAGAGAACTTATGGAAGACACATCCTAAATCTAAAAATGATATGAAGAAAAGGAAATAAAAAGGAATGGATAAGAAGAATAATAACATGAATAATTCTAATCATTCTTCTCATGTACTAAAAACTAAAGAAAAAAATTTATAGTTGAAAATTTATTTGATTATTGAATGAAAGGGAATTTTAATAGGGATTATAATAAATATATTGAATATTTTGGGAATCTTAATGGATGTGAGAATTTTAGAAATTACATTTTCATTATAGAAGTAAATTTTTTAAACATTTCTTCATGTGTATTGGATACCATTATGTTTTTCACATTTGTGAAAATATATAATAGTTACATAGTAAGTGAGAGTTAGAAAATGGAGAAATGAATATCCATGTTGAGAATGGTATGCAAGTTAACTACTTATTCATGGAGATTTACTAGATAAATATTCCCAAAATATCATTTTTTGAGTTAATGAATTTTGATTTTGCAGTAACTATAAATAGAAACTTAATTTATGTATCTTTTCTTGAAAAGAAATGGGTTTCCTTGTTTCTTTAATTATAAAAATGGTTCAAGTTATTTAAAAAATATATATTATGGTAGTGAAAATATGATAAATAGTATATATTTATTAGATCTTGAAAATCCAATCAATAAAAAAGATGTTAAATGAGTTAAAAAGAATTATTATGACCCTTCATAAAATTGAAATTATCTATTGAGTGGAATTGATGAGAATTTAATTCAAAGACTCCATACATGTGGTACCTTAGAATCAAATTATTAATAATTCTATTATGTATACTAATCTTATTTTAAGGGTAATGTGACCAACACTCTCTTATGTTGAAAATGAGATATAATAATGGATTTATTGTATGTAGTGCATTTTAATATAGGAAAAACATTAAATATGTATGTTCATGGTGGATACGAACACTTTATTACCTTTAACAATGATTATAATAGCTATGGATATGTGTTTCTTATGAGACATATATGAATCCTTTGAGAAATTTAATGAATTAAAAAATAAAGTATAAAATAAAACTAGAGTGTTTTAAATATCTTTGATTACATCATTGTCGTGAATACTTAACCCAAGAGTTTTATAAATATCTTAGAGTGTGGTATTATATCACAAATCACTCCTAGAGAAACATTAAAATGGAATGGTGTGTCAAAAAGTAAAAGTTGAACCTTATTGGATATGGATCGATTAGTTATGAGTCATGGTGATATACCTCTTTATTTTTAAGGTTATTCTCTGGAAATAAAGCACTTTACACTAAATAATGTTCCATATAAGGAAGCATAGAGAACACTATATGTGATATGGAATGGTTTTAGTCCCAAAATATTATTTATAAGGATTAGAGATTGTGAAGAATATGTCTATTACATGAATTGATCCAAGTTAGGAAATAAATTAGACAAGAATATCATTATTGGTTATCCAATGGAATGAAGGGGGTATAATTTATATAATCCATCTCAGTATAATTTTTTTGGAACTAGACATGATATTTTATTGGAAAAGAAGTTATTTTAAAATAAAAATAGTTTGAGGGAAGTATATATTCATGAATTTAGCTACCCAAAAGAAAATTTATTGCTTAATATGGATTATATTATTCCACAAGTGGTAGGTCAAAATGAACAAGCTCAATATACACTAAAACTAATAAGTTCATGTAGTATTTTTCATGTTTCTAAGAGGTATGAACTTCTTGTAGAAAATGATAATGATATTATGGCCATTTATGATGAGCCAAAAACCTATGAGGAAGCTATTATAGGTTTTGAATCTAAAAAATATGTTGGATCCATAAAATATTATATGAAATACATATATACCAACCATGTTTATATTTTTTTTGATTTACCTAATGGGTCTATTTTTATTGGGTGAAAATGTGTATTAAACAAAAATATTGACATATATAGTAGAGTATCTACCTTTAAGGATTGATTTTTGGAAAAAATATTTATTAAAATTTATGGAATTGATTACGAAGAAAACTTTTTACTATTTACAATACTTAAATCTATCAGAATAATTCTAGACATTGATGAATTCTATGATTATGAAATATATTAAATGAATGTAAGTAAATCATTTCTTAATGAGAATGTACTCTAGGATGTTTATATGGAACAAATATAGGGTTTTGTTGATCTATAAAATTCTATAAAGGTATGTAAGATGAATATATATATTTATGGACTTATAAAAGATTCTAAAAGTTATAATTTTTTTAATAAAAAATAAAATATATGAGATTTATTAAGAAAGAAAATAAACCCTGTGTATATAAATAAATTAGTGGGAGAATTATTTTTTATATGTTGATGACATATTACACATTGGAAATGGCATTCCTAAGTAATTGTTTACAATGTTTTGGATTGAGAAAGAAATATCAATGAAAGACTTAGGAAAAATATCATACATCATATGTAATAAAATATCTCTAGAGAGATTAATGAATCTTCTCAAACTAATATAGGGTAGATATATTGGTAAAATATTGAATCAATTAAAAATGAATGATTCTAAGAATGAATATAGACCAATTTTTCATTGAAAGAGTCTTCCAAAGGCTTGATGGAATTCTTCCAATTAAGAAAAAACACATGGATGGATTAACTTATACATCACACATAGGTTCAATCATGTATGTTACATTATGTACATGATCGAATATGTATTATGAACCAAGAATGATCAATTTTTTTTTGAATTTGATCCTTTTTAAGAGAATTAGATCATTGTAAAAAATTTCCTAAAGTACCTTCAAAGAACCAGAGATACATTTTTGATATATAAAGTAGAAAAATAACTTATCATATGAGGTTAAATGATAAAATATTCTAAATATGTTGTGGTTATTTTAAATCATATTTAGTATTTGTGATTTTCCTAAATAAAGGTGTTATTTTTTGGATATGTTCGAAGAAATAAATAATGGCTAATTATATTAATGAATATGATTACATTGTTGCATTATATGAAATAAAATAGGTTGTTTTGATTAATAGGTTCATCACTAAATTATAGGTTATTCTAATCATTGTGTATACCATTAAACTATTTTATGATTACTATAAGGAAATTTCATACGTTAAAGAGCCTCAATATCACCATAGATATAAGAATATGCTTTGATTATATCATCTCATTTTTGAGATCATATATCATAGTGATATATGAATTTGTATGATTTCCACAGATTATAAAATATCTGATCCTCCGACTAAACCATTAGTGTAAAAAAATCATGGGGTCTTCAAGTATTAGATTCCAGAGAGACTAGATCATGTGCAAGTGAGAGATGTTGTAAATTTTATTCTAGAGACTAATTATGGGATGATGGAATGGGAAAATGTTTTTATAAGGAATTAATTTTTCAATAAATTAAATAATTCTTCCATTATCATTATTTTGTGTTTTTTTACATTAAATAGATTAATCATAATAGTAATCATGTTGGCACTTAAGGTTCAAGTTTTATCCCTTATTGAGAACCACCATGTAAGTAATGATTATGATGTTTGGTTAGTGTGAATAGTAATTATATACATTTAGATATATAGATTTCTCAAATAGGCTATAGGTGAGACAATTTTAATTGGATGTTACTTAATTTAAGAAATATCAGTTGGATTGCTCAATTATTTCCTTTGGTGTATCTTTAGTGAGATGATATTCTTGTATCCTTTGAATGATGAGGTCAAGGTATGTGTTCCATGTGATATTTTATATATAAGATTCCATCCTATTCCATTTTAGAATTCAATTTAAACCAATGGTCACTGGGTCTGTTATTGATTAGGGGTGGGACATTATTTGAAAACAAATTGGGAATTGTCTACTTATGGGATATGTTTGACATCAAGATCCTCATTTGAGTTCTATTGAGAAGTTTCATGGGCATGCCTAATACATTGGATGTATTAAAATGTTGAATTTACTCATTATAATGATTTATATATTAATGTTTCTTGATATAAGGTTTATGTAATACATGTCAGATACATATACTTGATGTCATATATAATAAAAATTTGATATAGTATACATATGGGTAATGGGATCATACTAAAACATTTATTATTTATATTATAATTATGAATTATATATACAATTTATATTAGTAATGTAAAATTTTAAAATGATTCATTCATTAACTAAATCAGGTTACCCAAACCATTCATACCCGAATGGGTCTTGAAACAACCTAAAGGGTGTTATTGATACCCATGGGATGGTGACAAGCACCTAAGAATCAAGAATTACCTTAGGGGACGAATTTTACAGAAAGAACATAAAATGAGGTGATAAATAAATAGAATATGTTTGTATTATAAAAAAAAGATATCAATAAATAGTTACAGTCATTAGAAAAAACAAGTTCCAATACATCAAAAAACCAAAGTACTTAAAAGATGAAAAACCAATCTTCGTGTGACATGATTTCACTTCCAAACTCTCACACCCAACTAATGAAAAAACCCACCACCTCCATGAGAAGCTTTTCCCTTTCCTACATCAGATACAAAAATATATAGATACACATAATTATGTATATATTGTGTGAGAAAAAGAGATTAGTAGGATTATACCAATATTTTCATTAGAATAATTTATAAAATAAACCAATTATGCTCAAATAATTTAAATAAATGCATGAGATACAATTTCACATAAATCATGGATAAACCTACCCTTTCAAAACTAAAAATACATGAAAATATATAGGTTTTCAATGAATTACATTATACACACTAATAAATCATTTAAAATACAACTAATAGGGAAAACAATCCCATGAATACAAATAATTATATGTTAAAAAGGATACTCATTCCATTATAGTGATGACTAGGCCACTTGGTGTTCACATTACCATAGTATAATAGATTTTGGGGGTAAGAATACACTAATAAGAGTGGATATAATAAAAAAATTAGGCAACCTGGTGAACACATTACCCTAGAACAACATGCCTAGGGGGAAAGAGCTCATCCCAGAGGAAGACTCTCTACCTCATCCAATGTAATTTCATATTTAAATCCACAAAAATCTCACTTCAGAACAATTTCCATTAAAAGATAAAAAGGGGTAATTTCATTTAAAAAACCATAACCAAAACCAACATATTCCATAAAAACCATTTTTATGCATTTAATAAACTTTATAATTCAATTTAGAAAAGGAAACAATAAATATTTATAGCACAAGACAAATCACAAAACAACCTAAATTGAACCACATAGAATAACCACACCCATGGATAAATAATAATGAATGATTAGATGAGGGCCTTAGGAATTGAGAGAAGATACTAGAACATTAATTTTGAATCATGAATATCTAAATTTAGATGTTATAGAGTGAAGAAAAACCAAAAGGATCACATAAAACCAAAATTCCAAATCAACCCTCTACAAAGGTTGAAGATCTGATCAAGACCCATCAATTCTAAAAAATATCTATGAAGAAGAATATTATAATTCCAAACCAAAATATTCTCATTATTAACTAATCCAAACCATAGAGATAAATAAGATTTATTACATTAATAAGGATATACAAGAGAAAAATGAAGATCAACCTTCCGAGAGTGGTATAAGCTTTGATCGGTGCTTTAATTCACTAAGGAATTAAGTTTAGAGATATAAAAAAGTCCCAAATATGTCTCCAAGTTTGAATGGGTCAAATTAGGGTAGAATGAGGTGGATTAATATTTAAAATGGGGTCTCTAAAATTTATAAGGAAAACTAGAAAACATTACACCATGATTTATGCCACACTTTGCAATACAAGGTAGACCAACATGGAACAAAACTGCACTTTAAGGTAAGTGACTATGCCACGATAGAGACTGTTCAAAGTGTTTTCGGCATCCACAGTATGGTCAATGATAAGATCTTATAAACTAAAAAATAGGTACCATTTTTCAAGGTAATAACCACCCTACATAATCTTGAAACTAAGAATAAGTTTACTCTATATCCCAACCTGATAGCATTGTGACCCTAAAATTGATAGAAACTCTATATTAAACATTCAAAGACTCTATAACATATCCCAATACCCATGTTTTATCTATTACAAAATTGAAAGAACCACCACATCTATTTTTTACACTATAGTACAGTAACCACACCACAACCACAACTTCTACAACCCAAGAAAAGAACCCCACTCTTAAATTTGGTTCCACATGAAAAACAAATCAAGGAACACTTTAGGCACACCCTAGTAAATTATATCCAATTTAAAACATTTGGAAAAGGCTGAAAATTACCAAAGGATAAAAATAAGAACATTAGTAAATTAGTTCCTGAACACAATACTAGGATGTTACAATTCTCCCCACCGTATTTATTTCTTCTCCTAGAAAGTTAATTTGAAGAAGGTTGTTCTTCATAGAATTAAGGCCAAAAATACTTCATCTAAGACTCTAGATCCAAAGTATTATGTGAATCCAAACCATGCTTCTATATAACTCTAACCAAAGGTATAGATTTTCCATGTAGAACCTTCACTTGAGAGTCAAAAACCAAAAGTGGGTGTTCAATCATAGACATATCATGTTCTAGGCCAAGGTATTCCCAATTTAGAAACTGAGATGGGTAAAAATAATACTTCATGAGTTGAGATAGATGGAAAATTTTATGGCTAAAATATAACTGGGTTAGTAAGAACAATTGACAATACACCTTTACGAATTGTCCCCTAAGGTAGTTCTTGATTCCCATATTCTTTCCGCCTTCCAGTGGGCTTCAATAATTCCCTTCGATCCGTATCATGACCCATTCGGGTTACAAGTGGTTTGGTTAACCCAGTTTTTATAGTGATAGGTTCACATAAATAAGTTTCCAATAATGGAATTATTAATCTATTTTTTTGGATATTTCACATGCTTTATTTTGATTAAAAAATAATCAAAACAAAAAAATATTTTAAATAATTATATTATTGTTATTTAAAAGATAAAATTTATTTATATATTAATGGGATATATATACCTATATATAATTTTAATAGAATTTCATAAATCCAATTTTATATTTATTATATATATAAGATATATATAAATATTTCTAAAGGATTTAAATTATTTTTATTGTTGACATTTATTTAACCAATCCAATGAAAAATGTATGGTTGTGAGTTATTAAACTTAATATATAATCTGAATACTCCAGACCATTGAATACTATTGACCATTAAAGTGGCCTAAATCATTGGCTTGGGTACCCTATAAAAGGAGGGACACAATGATTATTATATCATAGCCAGTATAAATGAAAAAATAATCCATTGAAACCACTTCATTATTTAGAAAATTTTATCCAACATTTTTGAAATATTATTCATCTTGATGATATTATAATTCTAAACAAAGGATTAAGATAATTTTTAAAATTATGGAAAATCATAATTTTCTAATTATAATTATCTTTTTGATAATTAGGTTTTTTTAAATTCTATTTAGTCTTAGTTTTGAAATTAATTTTTATATGTCCATTATGTTAAAATGATACTTAGAACACATATCAAATTCATATATTAAAACCGTACACTACCACATTGGATAAAAGAGTATTAAGAATAATGCTCCCACAAAACCCCTTATTGATATTACACCACATTTCTAAAAACCAATAACCAATAATGTTAAGAATATATTTATATAATTAATTTATTAAATGAGAAAAAAACTCCAAAAAAATATTGGAAATAAAACTTTAGGGGTCAAATAAATGGAAATTGAATAGAACTCCTTTAGAATATGTGTAACAACCTGATATTTTATGATAAGTATTATTTTTAATTTATTTGATGTCATATGTTTTATGCTAGAACAAGATTATCACGTGCTATACGCAACACCATATTAGCTTGTAGTATACGCAATACTATTCCTAGATTGTGTTACACACAATTTCAAGTTTGTTTGATAATAGTCATTCTACGCAACATTGAGTATATATATATATATTCAATGTATAAATGAAAAATGGTTGGATTCTATTATAACGAAACAACAAAGGAGTCTTGCACAACACGCAACCCTAACCTGGCTTGCATTACATGCAATCACGACCTTCCTAGATAGCATGTGTTGTACGCAATACCGTGTTTCACTAAACAACGATATGCTATGAAAATATTATTAAAACTAGCCGTTATGAATAGTAATAACAACTTTTTGAAATTTTGTAAATTTTATCTTTCAAAATGGGCTTCATTTTTGGATTTGGAATATCGAAATTAGCCTAGGTTGAAATTTTGGTATTTTTCTGAAAAATTTCAATTTTTAATGAATAGTGAAAACACTGGGTTACTATTTAAAAACATACTTTTTATTTAAATAATTATTTATTTTATTTAAATTTATTTTAGGTCAAAATTGATACATAATACCTATATAAGTTCAATTCAGTTTATTAGAGTCATTTTATAATAATTTTAGATATATAAAAATTTTATTGAACTTGTGACCGTCTTTTACCCACCTCCTAGGAGAATTTGCAAATTTACATAAAACATAATTTTACCGCTTTTGTGAATGGAATTTAAAAAATCAAAGAGACAAGGTTGATGTCAGTAAGTAAAATGTGGTTCAATGAGATGAAAATAATATTTGGTGAATAGTAACTTTTTACTTTTTTTTACCACAGTTAAAAGTATTAGGGTAATTAAGGGTAAAAATGATATTATTATTACCCTAAAACAAGTCCTAATTATATTGTATAAGTGTAATTATACCAAAAACAACCTTAGGAATAAAATATGACCATTTATGCCCATTGTATTAGATTAGGACATTTAATATTAATTTATTTAAAGAAGCGTTAAAATAGTTAAAATTAATGTTTAATAAGTAAATAATTTTTAATATAGGGTTATACATAAGATAAATTAGACTATAAATATTAATTAGAAAGCTAAAAGGATTTACTACATAATGATATTTTATTTATAATTTTTATACATTAAATAATTTAATTTATTTATGATACAATGATGATGCAGTAATTATCTTATTAATTAAATATTGACATAACTGATGTTATAAATACCCAAATAAATGTAATTTGAAATTTTTTATGAATTACAATAGTTTTCTATGTTAATATGGCATGTTAGTATTGATTTAATTAACTTTTTTTGAACTAATATTTCTTTTATGATTTTCAAAAAAATAAATTACCAAATAGTGTCAAAATTGACATTAAATAGTTTTTAAAACAAATATTATATTATTAAATGTTATTTTATTCCTAAAAATCTAAGGTTCGGAAAAATTACTTAGATAAGGTTATATATATTAATAATAAACAACGTGGGGTTCGTTTGGCTTGATATAGTATGTTTATTAACCTTATAGTGTAAGAAAACAATAAGACACGGTAAAAGTAAAATTATTTAACTTAAAGTTAAATCTAAATGATAAGGTTAAAATAGATACCTAAACTGGTCTAAATTATATCGGATGAGAGAATTTAAACCCATACCCACCTTATATTTGAAATAAATCAATTTGGAGCTATTAAAAACCGAATATTATTTTATAATAAAATAATATTTTTAGTTTTTCCAAAGGTGCCCCTCTCCTTCCTTATAAAAGGGCACCTCCTCCCTCTCTTCCTCACACCACTTTGAGCCTTCAAGCTCGGAAAACCCCTGACAAATTCTCTTATCCACTTCCCTATAAACATCATAGAGGTCCTGGTCTTCTTAAAAGACAAATTTTAGTTCCCTATGATAATGTTTAAAGGAGGCACTTCCAGAAAGAGGTAATACCTTCTACCGTTTTGTTCAAGTTCCATTCTTCTTCTACTCCCTCTTCTTTAGTTGTTTCATTATGAAGTAATAATATCAGTACCCCTAATATACTGATATGTTATTATAAATATGAAACAACCCTATTTCACCTTCTATCCATCCTAAGGAAAACGAAATCATAGCGTGTGTGTACGTATGGAATACCGTCTCCACGCCGTGGTGTAATCTGTCTTTCCACCACCACCTTACTTGGATGGGTATAATGGTGTAAAGAATAAATACATATGATTATTATAACATCATACTGATTCTAAGATATTAGATCATTCACTCCAATTTGATTCAATAAATATTGGAGCGATATCATCGCTTGTGCATACGTACGGATTACCGTCTCCACGACGCGATGAGATTCATTTTCTATGTTAACAATTCAAGAAT
Source organism: Viscum album (assembly GCA_963277665.1). Classification (NCBI taxonomy): domain Eukaryota; kingdom Viridiplantae; phylum Streptophyta; class Magnoliopsida; order Santalales; family Viscaceae; genus Viscum; species Viscum album. Next base: position 830,466,777 of record OY728165.1, read on the forward strand.
GATTATAAAGTATATGTAATAAGTAATAATGAATTATATGACATAATAATTCTACTGGATTTATGTATATATATATGTTTTTCATATACTTAATTCCATTCAATTCAATAAGGAAACAAAAACAGCGTTCATGCGTACGTACGACCTACCGTCTCCATGAACGGTGTATTTCTTTCCATTTATCGATCTATTATATATATGTATATTCTGAATATATATTATATATAAATCATGTTTTACATTCTGGAATTATGTAAATCAGTATATAAGTAATAATATCAATAACGACAAGTCGAAACACATACGACAAATGAAATGATTTTACCCAAAACACTGCTTTTACATGGAATTTACAAAAGAATGGATAATATAAAGTCATAAGTGAAACATATATGATATCATAACAATGAATATGATTATGTAATAAGTCAATGACATTATTTAAATCATTATACAGGAGTTTCAGATCCATACTAAGCATAACGGATCCATACGAAGCATATCGAACCTAAGGTAGGGGATAATTTTGCAAATCTCATTTTTATCCAAGATTGCTTATTCGTAACTATTTCCTGGGGTTATTTCTATCATCCATGTCCATGTTTTATAAAATTGTTTTCATGTATGTTTAAATTCCTTTTTACCCATTTTTGACTTTTGCTACATGGTATGTAAGGAATCTTTCTTTTGATTACATTACGAGGTACTTTTTTGACTTTTATGGAAAAAGTACGAGAAGAATGTTTTTTAACTTATACGGAATGAAATGATTTTTAAGTTTTTATAAAGCCTTATTTTCATAAATATTCCTCCAAAATAATTCATGACTATTTTCAAAAAAAAAGTTCTTTTAAAATTTGCATGGCATTTTGTGAAAAGAAAATGATTTTGAAGAAGAAAGGATATTTTCCTCAAGAATTAATTATAAGTGTTTTATCAAAAACATTTTCCATCTAAGATGACATTATTTCATATGTGTATGTTTCAAGTATAATGTCTCTATGATTTACATTCTTTCACTTTTCTTATGATGAAATGATATCCATTATTTTTGTATGGATTATGTTATGATGGGATGATGTTTATGAAACCCATTTTATACTTTAGGTAATGATGAATTATTTATGTTCATGCTGTGGCACAAGTAAGAATGATTTCATTATGAGATGGGTGGGACCTATATCTCCCTCCAATTCATTGGGTAAATATTTATATCTCATGAGATAGACATGGCTGGAATGGTAACTTAATCTGGTTTAGTATTACAGGACTGGAACGAGGAGTGAACTCGATTCAGAAAGGGACTTTGTCCACTAAGATGGTCTTGGCAGCAATGCCTTGGCTACTATGGAAATCATAACATGTGTTGAATGGTTTCCACAGTTACATGTTTTATTCCCATGCTATTTTATCATGATTGATGTTCCATTATGATATATGCCTTATAAACTTCTACAATTTATGTCTTTGCTCAAGATTTTGATGTTTAACTTTCATGTTCAAGTTTTTGCATTCAAATGTTTATGGATTGTTTTATGTTCTTTATGATTACCCTTACTGAGCATTTGAGCTCACCCTTTTTATGTTTTGTTTTCCCCAGGAAATAAAGAAAGGTTTTAGGTAAGGAAACAAAGAGGGGAATATCGTTATGGGAGTTGTTGAAGATATTTTAACATGATTACAAGTTTATATTCCAAGTTTCCAAAGACACAAAACTATTACGGTCCTTGTGTGTATGTTTTTGTTATGTTTTAAGTATTCCTCAAAAGTAATGTAATGTCCATGTACATCAAGCTTCGGGTCTCTATAGTTGGTATTAGAGGAAAGGTTTAGTCAAACTTTAGAAACTAGGATGTGAAAACGTTAGTGAGATCCCTAGAGATATTTTTAAGGTTTGTCTAGAGATGTACCTAAGGATAAGTATACGTATAGGATATAGTCCTAGAACTACGATAACGATCTTAGAATTTATCCTAAGATGTTAGATATTGAGGGTAATCCCCCTTTTCTATGTTGTTTTCCCTAGCATTATTTTTTCCTCTCACACTATTCTTTTTGGGTTTTAGAAAATGGCTGAAAACAGGAAGATTCATGATAATGGAGGATATGATGGACAATTGAATGATATTCTCAATGAGAAACCAAATAAAATGGGATTTGGAAGTCCAAAAATCGTTATTATGCCTAATCAGCAATATCATAATATGATCAATAATCTCAACTTTAGTATGTCTCCCAACTCAGATAATAAGAGAAAGATGGAGTTTCAAGATGATCATAGAGGAAAGAAAGTTCAATTTCCCTCATGTAAATCATGTGGGAAGAGGCATCAGGGAGAATGTTTTAAAGGAACTGGAAGATAATTTGGGTGTGGAAAAGAAGGAAACAAATCCAGTAAGTGAAAAGGAAAGGGTTCAGTTAACACCATGGACAAGGATAATGGTATTTCTACGACATCACCAATGATTAGATGTTTTAAATGTGGAATGTATGGGCATTATGAAAACCAATTCCCTAAGGGAAAATCTCATGAAGAGAATCAACATGGTCATATGAGTAGTATTTATGTGGATGATGATGATGAGACTACAAATGAAATATGAGATGAAAGAAATGATGAAGCTCAGTCAGTGGTTTAAGAAGTTAGTGGAATGATTGTATGTTTATAAAGAATAATGTATGGTACTATGGAATAAAGAATCATCTAAGGATTGTTACACTATTGTTTTTCCTAAAGTATTTGAAAGTATATGTTGAATGGTACCGGTAACCATGGAAGGTTATTCAGATATTTTTAGAAATTAGAAGATATGTGCATAATGAAGGGATAAGAAGATAATGAGATGTTTGATTGTATTCATGATCTCATTATTGATATAAGGACTAAGTGATATCATGGTTTGAGTATATATAATTTTTGGGATTTTGGTATGTGGAAAGAGTTAACTTTTGATAGCATTCATGTTTTAACTAAGGTTAAATGGGTCTTTTTTTTCAAGAGAATACACGATTAAGGTATTCAGGTGTTTGTAATTTGACCAATAAGATATATCTTATGATATATGGGGGATAAATGATGGCATTCCTGTGATTGTTATATGACGTTTCAAGTAATCATTTTCTTTATACTATGAGCATGGACCAAAATATTTTAGATAAGCCTAAATATTGTAATAGATTATGTTGGACATAATTTTGTATTGTTTAAGGATAGAACTTTTTTTTTTCAATATTATTGATGGGATGTTATAGTAATGTAGTTTTAGAAAAAGGACAACCTGCAGGACAGGCGACAGCCCAGCGCATCGAACAAGGCTGTGGGAATCGAAGCCACAACCGAAGTGAGACAAGCCTTTATCGCCTACCACTGGCCTACAAGAAGTCCCTAGTTAGTAGAAACTAGTTTTATTTTATTAAGCGGTATGATATATGAAGTATAAGTTCATTTTTGGAACCATACATGATTAATTTCACCATAAGATGGACTTATAACTTTTGCTAACCTTTTGTTTGAAATAGATGGAATGACCCATCATTCTATCACATGATCTGCTAACACTTCATGAATAACAAATTCAACTTCATTTATTTAAGAGATGAAGTGGAAATTGTTCAATTCACGAACAACAGTGAGATTGTACCAAAATCATGTAAGTATTTCTTTTAATTCATCAACTTTAGGGAAATGATCTTGAAAACAAAAAATTTTGTCCTAATGCCCTTATATCCAATGAATTAGATGGTACCTTAGATCATCACAAATCTATGGCTTTATGATTGTTGGCTTTTTCATAGCCATGCTCTCTACCAATCTCTATCAGAACATGATGGTTAGATTTCTCTTCCAAATCCATATTTTCACCTATGTTCTCCTATGTGGAAACCCAGTGATTAGTTAACTTGGGTAACCGTTACGTTTCATAATTTAGTTTTTAAAGTTAAGTTTTGTTATTTCATTTTACAATGTGGGTTTCAATTAAAGAAACTTTCAAGTAGAAAACCATGTATAACCCTGATGAATTTCAAGGGCGAAATTCATTTTAAGGGGGGTAGAATGTAACAACCTGATATTTTATGATAAGTATTCTTTTTAATTTATTTGATGTCATGTATTTTATGCTACAACAAGATTATCGTGTTCTATACTCAACACCATATTAGCTTGCAGTATACGCAACACTATTGTTAGATTGTGTTACACACAATTTCAAGTTTGTTTGATAATAGTCATTCTATGCAACATTGAGTATATATATATATATATATATATATATATATATTCGATGTATAAATGAAAAATGGTTGGATTCTATTATAACGAAACAACAAATGAGTCTTTCACAACACATAACCCTAACTTGGATTGCATTACACGCAATCATGACCTTCATCGATAGCGTGTGTTATACGCAATACCGTGTTTCACTAAACAACGATATGCTATATAAATATTATTAAAACTAGCCATTATGAATAGTAATAACCACTTTTTGAATTTTTTTTAAATTTCATATTTCAAAATGGACTTCATTTTTGGATTCGGAATATTGAAATTATCCTAGGGTGAAATTTTGGTATTTTTCTGAAAACTTTCAATTTTTAATGAATAGTGAAAACACTAGGTTACTATTTAAAAACCGAATTTTTATTTAAATAATTATTTATATTTATTTAAAGTTATTATAGGTCAAAATTGATACATAATACCTATATAAGTTCAATTCAATTCATTAGATTCATTTTATAATAATTTTAGATATATAAAAATTTTATTGAACTTTTGACCGTCTTTTACCCACCTCCTAGGAGAATTTGCATATTTAAATAAAACTTAATTTTACCACTTTTGTGAATGGAATTTCAAAAATTCTAGAGACACGGTTGATGTCAGTAAGTAAAATTTGGTTCAATGAGATGAAAGTAATTTTTGGTGAATAGCAACTTTTTACTTTTTTTTACAACGGTTAAAAGTAAATAGGGTAATTACGGGTAAAAATGATATTATTATTACCCTAACACATGTCTTAATTCTATTGGATAAGTTTAATTTGACCAAAAACAACCTTAGGAATAAAATATGACCACTTAGTCCCACTTGGATTAGAATAGGACATTTAATATTAATTTATTTAAAGAAGGGTTAAAATAGTTAAAATCAAAGTTTAATAAGTAAATAATTTTTAATATAGGGTTATACATAAGATAAATTAGACTATAAATATTCATTAGAAAGTTAAAACATATTTACTATATAATAATATTTTATTTATAATTTTTAGACATTAAATAATTTAATTTATTTATGACACAATGATAATGCAGTAATTATCCTATTAATTAAATATTGACATAATTGATGTTATAAATACCCAAATAAAAGTAATTTGAGACTTTTTATGAATTAAAATAATTTTATATGTTAATATGACATGTTAGTATTGATTTAATTAACTTTTTTAGAACTAAACTTTCTGTTATGATTTTCAAAAAAATCAATTTCCAAATAGTGTCAAAATTGACATAAAATAGTTTTTAAAACCAATATTATATTATTAATAGTTATTTTATTCCTAAAAATCTATGGTTCGGCCAAATGACTTAAATAAGGTTATATATATTAATAATAAACAACTTGGGGTTCTTTTGTCTTGTTATAGTAAGTTTATTAACCTTATAGTGTAATAAAACAAGAAGACACGGTAAAAGTAAAATTATTTAACTTAAAGTTAAATCTAAATGATAAGGTTAAAATAGATACCTAAACTTGTATAAATTCGATTGGATGAGAGTATTTAGACCCAGACCCACCTTAGCTTCGAAATAAATCAATTTTGAGCTATTAAAAACTGAATATGACTTTATAATAAAATAATATTTTTAGTTTTTCCAAAGGTGCCCCACTCCTCCCTTATAAAAGGGCACCTCCTCCCTCTCTTCCTCACACCACTTTGAGCCTTCAAGCTCAGCCAAAACCTGCCAAATTCTCTTCTAAACTTACCTAGAAACATCCTATAGGTCCTGGTCTTCTTCAAAGACCACTTTTAGTGCCCTAAGAGAAAGTTTAAAGGAGGCACTTCGAGAAAGAGGTAATACCTTCTACCGTTTTCTTCAAGTTCCATTATTCTTATACTCCATCTTCTTTTGTTTTTTAATTATGAAGTAATAACATAAGTATCCCTAATATACTGATATGTTATTATAAATAGGAAACAACCCTATTTTACCTTCTATCCATCCTAAGGAAAACGAGATCACCACGCGTGCGTACGTACAGAATACCGTCTCCACGCCGTGGTGTAACCTGTCTTTCCACCACCACCTTACTTGGATGGGTATAATGGTGTAAAGAATAAATACATATTATTATTATAACATCATACCAATTCTACAATATTATATCATTCACTCTAATTCGATTCAATAAATATGGGACAGATATCATCGCTTGTGCGTACGTACGGATTACCATCTCCACGACGCGATGAGATTCATTTTCCATGTTAACAATTCAAGAATGATTATAAAGTATATGTAATAAGTAATCATTAAATATATGAAATAATAATTCTACTAGATTTATGTATATATATATATATATATGTTTTTCATATACTTAATTCCATTCAATTCAATAAGGAAACGAAAACAGCGTTCATGCGTACGTACGACCTACCGTCTCCATGAACGGTGTATTTCTTTCCATTTATAGATCTATTATATATATATATGTATATTATGAATATATATTATATATAAATCATTTTTTACATTCTGGAATTATGTAAATCAGGATATAAGTAATAATATCAAGAACGACAAGTCAAAACACATACTATAAATGAAATGATTTTACCCAAAACGCCACTTTTACATGGAATTTACAAAAGAACGGGTAATATAAAGTCATCAGTGAAACATATATGATATCATAAAAATGAATATGATTATGTAATAAGTCAATGAAATTATTTAAATCATTATACAGGAGTTTCAGATCCATACGAAGCATATCAGACCTAAGGTAAGGTATAATTTTGCAAATCTCATTTTTATCCGAGATTGCTTATTCGCAAGTATTTGCTGGGGTTATTTCTATCATCCATGTCCATGTTTTATAAAAGTTTTTTCATGTATGTTTAAATTCCTTTTTACCCATTTTTTATTTTTACTACATGGTATGTAAGGAATCTTTCTTTTGATTACATTACGAGGTACTTTTTTGACTTTTCTGGATAAAGTACGAGAATAATGTTTTTTTAACTTATACGGCATGAAAGGATTTTTAGGGTTTTATAAAGCCTTATTTTCATGAGGCTTCCTCCGAAATATTTCATGACTATTTTCAAAAAAAAATCCTTTTCCTTTAAAATTTGCATGGAATTTTGTGAAAATAAAATGATTTTGAAGAAGAAAGGATATTTTCCTCAAGAATTCATTTCAAGTGTTTTATCAAAACCATTTTCCATATAAGATGACATTATTTAATATGTGTATGTTTCAAGTATAATGTCTCTATGATTTACATTGATTCACTTTTCTTATTACGAAATGATATCCAATATTTATGTATGGATTATGTCATGATGGGATGATGTTTATGAAACCCATTTTATACTTTGGGTAATGATAAATTATTTATGTTCATGTTGTGGAACAAGTAAGAATGATTTCATTATGAGATGTGTGGGACCTATATCTCCCTAAAATGCATTGGGTAAATATTTATATATCATGATATAGAAATGGATGGAATGGTAAGTTAATCCGGTTCAGTATTACAGGACTGGAATGAGGAGTGAACTCGATTCAGAAAGGGACTTTGTCTACTAAGATGGTCTTGGCAGCAATGCCTTGGCTACTATGGAAATCATAACATGTGATGAATGGTTGCCACAACTACATGTTTTATTCCCATTCTATTTTATCGTGATTGATGTTCTATTATGATATATTCCTTATTAACTTCCATGATTTATGTCTTTGCTCAAGAGTTTGATGTTTAAATTTCATGTTCAAGTTTTTGCATTCAAATGTTTATGGATTGTTTTATGTTCTCTATGCTTACCCTTACTGAGCATTTGAGCTCATCCTTTTTATGTTTTATTTTCCCCAGGAAATAAAGAAAGGTTTTAGGTAAGGAAACAAAAGGGGAATATCGTTATGGGAGTTGTTGAAGATCTTTTAACATGATCACAAGTTTATATTCCAAGTTTCCAAAGACACTAAACTATTACAATTCTTATGTGTCTGTTTTTGTTATGTATTAAGTATTCCGCAAAAGTAATGTAATGTCCATGTGAGTCAAGCTTCGGGTCTCTACAATATGAACAAACCCAAAAATATTTAATCATATGATGATATCAATATACATAAATTTTGTTCAAATTTAAAGAATAAATAAAAAAACCCACCCTAAACTGAGGTCACACAATAACTATTCTTAATCATATTCTAGGAAACCTATACATTATTAACTGACTATGTAAGTATAAAATAGTCATTGACATGGATCAATATCCCTATAGGAATAAAAAAATTATTAGTGGGGTAAAAAGTATAGGAATTAAAAAATTAATTTTGGTAGAAAGAAACCAAATTTATAAGACCCCCCAATTTTAGGAATTAAATGAATTGAATTTTAAATTTATATAAAGACCAAGAATCTTGAAACTGGTTAAAATTTTAATTTTTTTAGATATTTAATTTTTTTATTAATTAAATTATAAAAATAAAGTTGTATAGGATTCATGATTTGGAATGATATTGAGATCAGTAATAGAAAAATGTTCCCAATTATTTACATGACATGATTTTTGATTTCTTATTTACATCATTGATTAATTTTTTTAATCTCTAAAGTTAGTTATTTATGTTTGAATTTAATTTAAATGAGATTGTGATTGAGACTATTCAATAATGACATGCATTGACACTAACCAATCCACTTTTATGTTTTTATGCTATCGATATTGATTCAAAGGGATAATCCCATCTCAAACAATATTTATATAAGTTTGGGAAGATTAAGATTTTGATAGTGATTCTAACACACAAAAAAATGAAAATATCCTAAGATAATGTATGTAATATCATTATATAGTGAAACCTCAATGTTGAATAATTCTTGGATTATATTGTAGAGGTAAAGAAATATTTCATATTAATTAGAATTGTGGATCATTTTCAGGTCAAATACATTTAGTATAAGTTGTGAAGTAGAGCCTCAAACTGGTTAGAGTAATTTCAATATAATAGGTGGGGAAAATAGGAGTATCAAATAAAAAAGTAGTGGAGAATGTAGGATTACTCAATATAATAGTTTCGATCGACTAACTACAAGTATATTACTTATTATAAGTCCCATGTCCATTGATAAGGAAATCATATAATGTTATAATACATATAGGAGGTTCAATAATTCTTAGATCAAAATGATTGGTAAGAAACCAAGGTAAAATACATTTCATTGTATGTATGGAGAATTAATCCAAAAATTCAAGTTTAAATCTAAATTACTTCTTCATATGAATTGGATGAATCGAAAAAAATCATGTTACAAAAGTGGTGTCTTAGTTATCCTAACATTCTTAGATTTAATCTTCCTTAACATGGTATAAGGAAACTTTACATCACCAAATATATGGGTATCTATAAATACATTATAAGGATAAACAAAATCTAGAGTAGATACCTCTATACACCAAGAAATGTCTAGACTGATCATTCTAGTGGAACCAATGACTATTAATAGCTTAGAACCCCCCCCCCCCCAACGGGTGATTAGTGGTAAACCCTATTACCAAAACATTAATGAAATGTGTTATAATTTCTATCATTAAGGAACCCTATATAATATTTATCCCAACTGTGAGAGAGTTAACATGAAAACATATAAAAAAGTAGGTGAACTAAGATATTTCCACATAAATAATGATGATTATGATCAATTTCTAGTGAAAATGGATGACTTTTACATAGAGGGAAAAGAATGTGATGTTAAATTAATGTAATTAATTATGTTGACACGTGAGTAAGAGTCAGAATATCCACATTAAGAAACCTTTTTTATACTCATATCAGGGTTAATCTATATTTACTTAATCATATTATTAATGGAATGAGACCACGAAACTCAATAATCAATGAAGTGGTGGAGAAATTACAATTAAATATGACACCAGATCCATTACCATAAACATTTTTTTGGATCAATTCTATGGGAAATATCAAAATAATGGAATAATACGACTTTATTTTCTCCATCAACAGGTATAAGGGGAAAAAAATTTGTGATATTTTGACATGGATACCTATTAAATAATATTGGTATGATCATGAAAATTTTAGTTGGTTCTTGCTATAGGGGTAGAGAGAATTTAATCAAGTTTATCAAAGATAATGTAAAGTTTAACTTCAATACCTTAACGAAATTTAATAACTCAACTGTTCAAGGGAAATTAATGTTCTATCTTTTTTATGTGAAGGGGTTTTAATGAGGATATATTTTTGTATCATTTGTGTTTGAAATAGTGAAAATTAACTTTATTGGGTACAACAATAATTTTTCTCAACGATTGTTCTTTTTTTTGGAATAAATATAAATACATAATAATGAAATTATATTCTTGGGGGTGATACCATTTCAACCAAGGGTGAATGCTGTGAGACAATTTTTTGAGTCCATTTAAGTAATTAATATATTTATTTTACTTTTATTATGATTTCATTGACCTATAAAATCATTAATTTATTTCTTTTACTTTGATTTATATTTCAATTACCAAGGTCATTTATGTTTTCTTATATCTATTTTATTAATATTATAATTTAATTATTTCATTAATAATTTTATTTTATTTTTTCTAATAAATCAATTATTTGAATAGACATGACAACTTATATTTAATCAAGGTGTTAGTTAATTTTTTTTAAAATTCATGGAAAATTGGCATTGTGTTTAGTAGGCTCATGGATGTAAATAATTTCTTGAATTTTTAAATTGTTGTTTTAAATTTTATAAGATACCAACCTTAAATGTTAAAAAATATTGTGTTTTAGTCAAAAATATAATTTATTTCACATTGAGGATATTTTTAGGTTTAGAGTTTTATATAATTAACCCATAATTCACACATAACATACCAAATTCATAAAAAGTGTATACTACTCAAGTAATATCCATTTTTTTACAATATATTAAACATTAAAAAAACATGATTTGTTTTTCATGGAAAATATTCATTAATTTAAACTTTACTTCCTTTATCTTACCCGTATTTATATCTTGTAAAAAACATTTTTAAACTTAGGATGAGAATAAAAATCTCAATAAGGTACATAAAAATAAATAAGTAAACCATTATCCCATGAATACTTATAAATCCATGAAAATGTTTTCACAAAGCTATACTTTTCACTGATAAAACATAAACTCTTAAAATTTCCTTGTGAAATCATAAGTTTCCTATAAAAATACATATTAAACATAAATCATAAAATTAAATTGTGAAATAAATTCCATATCACTCTTACATTAACTCTAGATCTCACGAAAACATAGGGAGTAACCTTCATGGTTACATTTGGAATACCAACCACAATATATTCCCTTAATCTCTTAGGAAAAACCCTACTGATTAACTCTATCTAATTACCCAATTCATTAAAGAGATATAATGGGATCACCCTATATAGGTTTACAAAGAAACCATCCATACTCATAAAAAATTCCCAATAACAAAAAATATAAGAATAACACATAAATATTGCATAAAAAAATAACTTTTCAAATTGAAATCACATTCTATTTTTACAATGTCGTGAACTTATAAATGAAAAAACTATATTTGAAAATAAAATTATAAAATTATAAAGGAAGCATAAAAAATTAAAGAAACATTAAAGTAGTAAATTTCATTCATGTCGTATATATAACAAAATATATTCCTTTTTCCTTTTTTAAAATAAAATGAAAGAGTAACTTTTAAAAAGGATTTTTAAAATAAAGTCCATTACCTTGAATCTAAATCATCACGTAAAATATTTATATTCCTAAAAAATAAAATTAAGGTAAATTATTTAATTTATTTAAAAACTTTTTAATGTTTATTATTTCATTTATATAACTTATTGTCATGTTATAACAATTACTTAATTATTTCAATTCATGTCAGACTTTTAAATATTATTTGGTACTTGAGTCCAAAATGAATTTGGTATGATGTAAGTAGTTAAAGTGGATTTATTCCATCATATCTTGGATAATATTCATGATATAATAAAAATTATTATACATTAATTTTAATTTTAAATCAAACCATTATTTATGGTTATAAAAAATGAACTACGTTATAATGATAGAGACGATAGGCCGTACGTATGCATGAGTAACATTTCCACTTTTCAATGATCATTTTGGAAAGAATTTAAGTAATATTTTATCTTTAAATAATTATAATAATGTTATTTTTATCATATAAAACATTTAAATATGCTTATATATACCCTTCATGTGTTGTTGTGATAAAAAATGAATCACAACAATTTATAGAGGTGATAGTTCACATGTATGCATAAACAACGTTATCATTTTTATGTTCATGGAAAGAACAGAAAGTAAATGATATATTATATTTTAATAATGATAAATATTTCAGGAATATAATATATAAAAATTAATTCCATCATTATAACCAATCTTAAGAGACGGTGATGGAAAACAAATTACATCAGTTCGTGAGGTGGTTGTTCGTACATACGAACGAATAATTAATTTCCCATTTGATGAATGCGTAGAAAAATTTAGGTTATTATATTAACATAATAATATCTAATTATTTTGAGAATATTTTATTTATTATTTCATCATGGTTGAATAATGTTTTAATTAAGTGTAAGAAGAAATAAGATAGAAATACTTGATCAAAACAATACACCTTCTTCGAACGATATCCGTTTCGTAACACCTTAAGACCACTAAGGGTGGTGTTATACCTAAAATAAGGGATCTCGAATATGGTTTGGAATTTTATAAAGGTATTTGGGTAGATATTGTCTAATCTAAATAGGTTTTTAAGCGTGAATAAAAGAGAAGAAGGGGTTCCCTTTTATAAGAGAGGAGAGGAGCACTCTTGGAATTCATAAAAATATTAAATCAAGATAAACTAATTTTCTTATAGAAATTAATCATAAGTGAGTTATTTAGAATTTAATATGAGTATGAGTCAAAATAAATTCATAAAATTAAAATTAGACAAGTTTTATTATTTTTTTAATACTTATTTTTTAACCCTTATTTAACTGCTTTAACTCTTACTGTGAAATCATGTAATTTACACATTGAAGATATATATAATTACCATAAAATGGAAAAGGACTAATATATGAGTAATTAATAAAATTCTAAGACTTATACCAATAATTTGGCCTAATTTTAAATTTTTATAAATTTCATATAATTTAATTAAATATGTTATATTTTAAAATATCAATAATGTCAATTTTGACACTATTAATTATTTTGAATTTTTAAAAATATGATAAAAAAATGAAATATTTGAAAACATATCTTAACACATCACTAACATGTCAAAGTCATCTATAAAATTAGTGGGTGACATTAATTCTCTTAAATTATTTTTATTTTAGTTTTCTTAATATCATTTATTTGATATTTTCTTTAATTAAAAATTACTGCATCATCATTGTACAAGCCTTTAATTTAATTATTTATTAACTAAAATTTAAAAATAAATTATCATCATAAATATAAACATTTTATCTTTCATAATACTATTTATAGTTTAAGATATCCCTTATATAACTCCATATTAAAAAAAATTCACTTGTTAAAAACAAAAGTATGACAAAATTGACTTTTCATTGAATAAAATACTATAAATGGCTTAAAGTCATAAAAGTGGATCATAAAGCTCAAAAATATTCTCAAGGATTATTTTGGTCTAAAATAAATCATCCAATAAAATTATGACAAGTGTTGGGTGTAATTTTATAATATTTTTAATATTATTTTTACCCTTAATTACATGATTTACCCCAAGTTACTATTCATAATGTCCAAAAATAAAAGGGGACTATTTAATAAATTTCGAACTAATAATTAAAAAAATGGAATCCATTTTTAAAAATTCAATACATAGAATCAGATAAAATTAATTTTAAACTAATCCCATTGACTTGGTGAGAAAATGAGTTATTAAAGTGAAAACATTCAAAAGATTAAAATGTTTTTATATCCATATTTAATGTGAAATTGATTATAATAAACTAAATTATATTAAATGATATAAAATTTATTTATTTATACTTTAAAAATGATTAAAAATATAATTTAATACTCGAAATTATTTAGATGAAAGATCTGTATTCAATTAAAATGTAGTATTTTTTCACTATTTATCAGAAGATTAAACTTATTTGAAAAATACAAAAAAATCAATAGAAGTAAATTTTGATATTCCTATGCCAAAAATGAAGTTTATTTTGTCAAATAGAATTTATAAAAGTGGAAAAATTTAGTTTTTTTTTAACAATTTCTTCATTAAACAGTTATAAAAATTCTTTTTAGAAAATTAACTTTTTAACCATAAAACTAGATTTATCATATACACTATTAAACATAGTGTCCTTCATATCTTATTAATAAGTATTTATAAATATGAAAAGGTATTATACTATAATTACCTAGGATGTTACATTCTCCCCCTCTTTGGGAAATTATGTCCTCATAATTTTATTCACTTAGTAAATAAGTGGTTATACCTTTCCCTAATAGAATTTTCGAATTAACTTATTTAATCATCAACCATATAGTTTTTCTATATAACCATAACCTAATGAATCACCTCATTCCACAAGACTTTCTACTTATGGTCAATAACTTGAACTAGTTGTTCCTCATAAGAAATATTCTTTTCCAACTGAACTACTTGTAGACTCAAAACATGAGATGAATCTAGAACATATTTACTTAACATTGAAAAATGAAATATTTTGTGTTCTTGAGATAAAATTGGAGGCTAATCCACTCAGTTGGAAACTGATCCTACTTTCTCCCAGATTTCATAGGGTCTAATGAACTGTGGACTCAACTTCCCCTTCTTACTAAAAAACATCACACTTTTCCATGAAAAAACATTGAGAAAGACGTGATATCTTACCTCGAAAGAAAGATAATTATTACTATTATCTACATAATGTTTCTTAATACTCAAAAATCATACTATTCTTTTTCTTAATCAAATGAGATTTCTCTTCCATTTCCTCTACCAATTCTAGTTCTATTAACTTCCTTTCACCTACTTCATCCCAAAATGTTGGATTTTAGCATAACCTTCCATATAATTCTTGATTATCCACTGAATGAGGATAATATTAATTTCTAATATATATAATATTCATGTGATTTATTATTCATGAACATCATTTTAGTGCATTTTACACATTTAACATTAATTCACATTATGATTGTACTTCCCTCTTAAAATGCACTATTACATGGTAGATTTATGAACACCTCCTAAAATGAAAAATTGTCTTTATTTTTTTAATATTTTATTATAAGGTTTGTAATTACTTTCGGAACAATTCATATTTTGGTAGTATTGGAAGATTCAGATTGGAAGACCACCAAAATGGGATTTCATGGAAACACATTCTGGGAAAAGTAAACTGGACAACATCCCAATAACAAGATTGTAGCGCCTAGGATCCAAGACCAATGATTCTAAACGTTTACCTGAAGATAAAGGAAATCATGGGGAAAATTTAATTAAATAGTTTACAAAGCTAATTCGGATGTTTTAATGGAGTTACAGGTGGCCCAATTTGGAGATAAAATTATGGGCCAGATTCTGTGGGCCAGAAAAACAGACCACCATTTTACACATATCTCATAAAACATAAACTTTTTTGGGATGAAACTTTATATATTATTAGGTAACATCCTTATATTAATTTTAATCATCTATTGAACACTCTAATTCATCCATATAAAAAGTCATTTAGGTGAATCTGTTTGGAGGATGCATGCACGCTGCCAACTGGATTCAAGAGTGGAAAAGTCTAAGTTCCACAAGATTTCCACCACCCTAAGCCTACCATAATCAAGTGTGACTAATTTCACCATTGGAGTATCTACCAAAGTATCAAAAAATTCCTATTTAAGGTAGATTTTTTGGAGGATTTATTCATATTTGAGCTTTGTTTTCATTGTAATGTTATTATGCCGATTTATCTTTGTAATGTTCTTCTTTCTCATGTAAGTTGTTCGAATCACCTTAGTTCTTAATAAAATGTCTTCATTTCATCTTATTGTGTTTTTATATATATCACATTGATTACTTTGATTTAAGGATTGAATTTATTCACACCATACCTTGTGATATTCTTCACCCAATGGTGGAGTGATCATTATTTTGTTGTTTTTACTTCTTCAATTTCGCCCTTATGAGTATACTTCCCACTTATGTTGAGAACATGTCATCTATGGAGGGATAAATATTTTATAGATTTATCAAAGGAAGTATAAAGGGGATGTATTGGATGTTATTTCTTAATCTCTAAATGTTATTTATTACTTTTGAGTTTATTTTATTCAAGTATTTTCTATCTTCATCTTCCATATTGAATTTTATCACCACACTTTTATGTGCTAATAAGATCATTTACCCTGGAGTGCTCATGAAAATGATCCAACAAGTGTATCGGTGATTAGAATGTGTTTGTGAAGGTTTTTAACCAGTAATTTATGAGTTTAGTTTGAATTCATTAAGTGAATCCTACTTGAGTTAATGAAATTGAAATTATTAAAAAAAGGGAATTCATCCAATCCACCCCAAGTGATAACCTAGGATCAAATAATTATTTTAATTTTAATTCACTAAATTATCTTATAGTTCACTTAAACCCATCTAAAACCATCCCAAGTTGGCCACTTTATAGCCAAAAACAATTCATATAATGTACGTGTCTGTAGGTTACTTCTTAGGTCTCTCAGGATTCGACAACCCAAGCTAAACTTCAAGCTACTGCTTAACCCTAAAATCTTGGGTAAATTTGGGCAAGACCAATGACAAAAATAGTTCCATCTATATACCAGAATGAAAACTTTTATTATAATAAAAATCAGTCATAGAAAGATTTTGATCCCAACTTCCTTTGTAATCCATTGAACAGGCATGTAGCATATCCTCTAAGTTATAAATCTTTCACACTGACTATCCATCAAACTAAGGATGAAAGGTTGTTCTAAAATTTAATTCAATTATTAATAACTTCTAAGGCCTTTACAAACGTTATAGGTGAAACTGCGATCATTATTAGATATAATAGATTGAGGGAATCCACATAGCATGACTATATATTTAAGATACGACCTAGAAATTTTTTCTAGAGACAGATTATCTGGAATAGGGAGACAATGAGCACATTTAGTTAGTCAATCAACAATATCCCAGATTTCATTGTTTCCTTGAGAATTATTTGCTAATCCCACTATGAAATCCATGGATATATTTTCCCATTTCTAATCAGGCACTGGAAAAGGCTGAAGAATCCCCTTTGACAACTGTCATTCAGCTTTAACCTACTGAAAAGTCAAACACTTCATTGTAAAGTTAGAAATATATATTTTCATTATATCTCACCAATAATACTCTTAATGTTCTCTATATATCTTAGTGATACCATTAATAATAAAAAATAAAGAACTATGATCTTCATATAATAACTCTTTCTTCAAATATGAATCACAAGGCACAAATAATCTCTTCTCAAATCTCAAAACACAATCCTTATCAGTGTTAAATTTAGGAATCATATCCTTTTGACCAATTATACATTTTTATGTAACTCATGGGTTTTCTTCCATTCTTACTTAATTCTATTTTATAGATAAGATTTTTCTCACACCTGAAACAAAATAGAGTAATATTTTTTCACCAAAAACTTCCAAGCACAAATTAATAAAACCATTAACTAAAGGGTCACATTCCAAATATAAAATGGTTAATGTTGGATTATTTTTATTTTACTAAAAGCATCATTCAATTTTTTTTCATTTATTGGATGGTAATGAATAATGAAATCATAATCATAGATTAGTTCTATCCTTATCCATTATCTCTTGTTCAATTATTTTCGAGGGAATATATAATTTAAAATTTTGTGATCAATATAAATTTCAAACTTTACTCCATTAAAATGATGCCTCCAATTTTTTAATGAAAAAACAACAATAGATAATTACAAATAATGTGTAGGGTAATTTAACTAATGAGGTTTCAACTGACATGAAGCATAAAAAATTACTAAATCATTTTTTATTGGGACAAACAAATACTTTCAATGAAGCATCACTATAGATGAAAAATTCATCATTTTTTAGAAGGCATGTATAGAACTAGAATATTCACCAATCTTCTTTTCAATTACTGAAAAAACACCCCATTATTTTGTTCATATAAACTTAACTCCAATTTCAATTAACTTAGTCACTACGCTAGATAACTGTGCAATGTTTTCAACAAACCTCCAACAATAACCTGCTATACCAGGAAAACTATAAATCCATGTTAAATTTGTGGGTCTTGGATATTATTCAATAACATTCATTTTAAATGGATCAACTATTATACCATATTGAGAAAAAATGTGCCCAAGGAAATAAATTTATTGAAACAAAAATTTACAAGTGAAAAATTTCCCATACAATTCATTTTCTTATAAGATTTTCAAAAAACCCATAGATATCTTTCATGATCCTCTTTACTTTTAGAATATACCAAAATGTAATCAATAAATAAAACCAAAGACATATCCAAGAAATCATGAAGTATTATATTCATAAGATCTATGAATAAAACAAGTGCATTAGTTTACCCAAACTATATAACAATAAATTCATAATTCCCATATCTAGTTTGAAATGTAGTATTTGGAATGCCTACTTCCTTTAAATTCAAATGATGGTACCCTGAACTCAGGTCAACAAGTGAAAAATACTATTCTCCCTTGAGATGATCTAATAAATCCTCGATATGAGTCAAAGGATAATTTTTCTTAATAATGATGTTATTCAAGGATATATAATCAATGAAAAGTCCCATTTAACCATCTTTATTTATAAAAACAAGATATGAGCACATGATGGTGAGGTTCTAGGTTAGATGTAATATTTATCTAGAAGCTCCTATAACTACCTTTTCAATTTATGAAGTTCTACATGAGACATTCAATAAGGGGGTTTAAAAATTCTCTTAGCATTTGGAACTAAGTCAATAGTAAATTAAACTTCTTGATTAGGTATAATATCAGGAATCTCACAAAAAATGACATCTAGATACTCATTTACCACTAACACATCATTAATATGAATAGTTACTTTTTTCAATAGTATGTGAATAATATCATTAATTTCTATATTTTAATATTTTCTCAGCTTCTTGATATTGTATCAATGGTATGATCTCATTCTTGTTCACAAACTAAATCACTTTATAACAAGAAACATCTTTATATCTATAGTCTATCTTATCATGGGAAACATAAATCTAATCCATATCCATAATTACATAGAACTCTAGTAGAGACAAAACAAAAGGAATTCAAGTAAATGTTTTCCATATACAATGATGGGAAGATTACTTTTTTACCTTAATATTTTCCCCATATGTTTTATTCAATAAGTTATGTATTAAATTCATAAGATAGAATTTCTATTTTACCAGAAAATTTATCAGAAATGAATGAATTTTTAGACCCCAAATAAAACAAAATATTGCAATAATCTGAATAAAAAAACATTGTACCTAATAACCCTTTGTTTGATGGACCAAAATCTTATGAAGTATTTTCAAAGGATTTCACTACACCTTTATACTTATAGTCTAGCTGCTTACCATAATTTGGGTTCCTCTTCAAACATTCATTTTTATAATGACCCATCTCATTACATTTAAAAAAATTTGCTGACTATATATCAAAAATTGTATTACCACTGCCACAATCTTTTTCATTGCAATTACGAGCGTTATACCCTATCTTACAACATCATAATCATGTGCTAGAATTAAAAAGGCATTCCCCATTATGTTTTTTTACTTCAATTATCACAAACTATAAACTTAATTTTATTACCATCAAACTTATTTTATGAATTATTCCCTTTTCCTACCACCTCAACCACTTTTCCCACTGGTTTTCCAAGAATATATGATCATCGGTAAATTCCTTTTACACCTTATTCAAAAATCAAACATATTTTTCATATATTTTGAATTCACAGGATTCCAATGCCATTCTATATTTTAACTTTAATCTTGTGTGAAAATGATTTAATTTAAGATCAAGATACTAGATAAAATTTGGAGTGTACCTTGCCAATCGAGTGAATTTTTCTTCATATGTAGCCACTAAATCCTCATCCTACTTGAATTCCAAGAATTAGTTTCATTATAAGTGGAATCTCCTTAGGGAAATATTTATCAAGAAAAATATTTTTGAATTCATCCCATTCCAAAGTATCAATATTCTCATCATCCATGATATTATTGACCATATACCACCACTAGTAAGATTCCAGTTCAAAACGATAAATAGTATGTTAGATTTTTGATGGTCTGAACACCCCAAGACATAGAAAATATTTTCTAGTGATTGAGTCCACGTTTAAACTACCATAGTGTCAGAAGATCCACTAAAAGATAGAGGATGTTTCCTTATAAAATGTTTCACTATTGACATATTCTTCTGTGGTTGATCTGGATGATATCATGTATGGATGCCACCACCATTTATAGCCTATTTAAACTAATCCATCATAGTAATAAACTGTTTAGTTATGATTTTTACTATCTCAATATGTTGATTTAGATGGATGTTTTTCACTTAATGCCTTCTGAAAAAAACTACCCTATTTCCTCTACATAAAACCATTCTAAACAGACATATCTTAGTTAAACCACCACACTAATATTCGAATGGTTTATGATTTAAAATTAACCATAATATAAATATAGTTTATTGATATTCTATTAACAATATCCTAACCCCAAAATTTATCTAAAATAACCTTTGATACAAACTATAAGGTCTCGAACTTGAACATTACAAAAACTTGAATTTTAGTCAAGAATATAATTTATTTAACAATGAGGATATTTTCTAGTTTATATTTTAAGAAAATTAAGCCACCATTAAAACATAACATCCCAAATTTATACAAAGTGGATACTTCTAAAACAATATACATTTTTCCAAAATATAAAACTTTTAAAATAAAACACGACTTCTTTTTCATGGAAAAATTTCATAACTTTCAACTTGAATTCCTTCTACTATCACACATCCTTATATCCTTTGAAATAAATTTTAATACATATGATGAGAAAAAAAATATCAGTAAGGGACATAAATATAAATAAACTGTTAGTACATGAATACTTATAAACCCATAAAATCATTCTCAAAAAGATAAAATTTTCATCCACAAAACATAAGCTCTTAATCTTACCTCATGAAATCATATGTTTAATGTAAAACTCTATATCGAACATAAATAATAAAGGTAACTTATGGAATAAATTCAATATCACTCTTAAATTTATTATAGCTCTTATGACTATATAGGTAGTAACCTTCATGGTTATATTTGGAATACCCATTACAATATATTCCCTTAATCGCTTGGGAAAAACTCTTCCAGTTAACTTAGTATTATTAGCCAATGCATTGAAGAGGTATAATGGGCTCACACACCCTCTATTTACCATGGAACCACCTATAATCAAAAAATATTCCCAATAACCAAAACATAAGAATAACGTATAAATCTTATATAAAATAAAAATAACTTTTCCACATTGAAATCAATTTTCATTTTTATATATCCATGAACTAATAAATAAAAACAATATATTGGAAAATAAATTGAAAAATTTACAGGAAGAATAAAAAAATTAAAGAAAAATTAAAACAGCAAGTTATTTTTATGCCGTATATGTCAAAAATATTTCTTTTTTATTTTGTAAAAATAGATTAATGAGTAACTTTTAAAAAGAATTTTTAAAAGAAAGTCCCTTACCTTGAGTCTGAATCATCACATAAAATCTTTATCTTCCTAAATATTAAAATTAGGTTATTTATTTATTTTCTTTATAAGCTTTTTAAATTTTATTACTCATTTTATATCACTTATTATCATGTTATTACAATTACTTAATTATTTTTGTTCATGTCGGACGTTTTGACGCTTTTCGATACTTGAGTCCAAAATGAATTTTGTATGATGTCAATAGTCAAAGTGGAATTATTCCATCATATGAAGAATAATATTCATGACATAATAATCCCTATTATATATAAATTATACTTTTAAATCAAACAATTATTTGTGGTTATAAAAAACAAACTGCATTATAATCATGGAGACAGTAAGCCATAAGTACGCATGAGTAACATTTCAATTTTTCAATGATCATTTTTGAAAGAAGGTAAGTATTATTTTTTCTTTATAAAATTATCATAACATAATTATTATCATACTAAAAATTTAAATATACTTATAAATATTACTCATGTGATGTGGTGATGAAAAATGAATCATATCACTTTATAGAGGTAATAATTAACACGTACGCATGAACAACATCAACATTTTAATGTTCTTGTAAAGGTAAGAAAATAAATGATATATTATAATTTAATAATGATAAATATGTCATAAATATCATATATAAAAATTAATTCTGTCATTACAACTAGTCTTGAGATATGGTGATGGAAAATTAATTTTATCGGTTCGTGAGGTGGTAGTCCACCATACACCTAAACAAATAATTCATTTCCCATTTGATGAATGTGGAGATGAATTTAGGTGATGATATTAACACAATAAAATCTTATTATATTTAGGATACTGGATTGATTATTTCATCATGGTTGAATAATATTTCAAGGATGTGTAAAAATAAATAATATAGAAATACTTGATTAAAACAATACCTCTTATTCAGACAATCACTTTTTCTTAACACCTTAAGACCACTAAGGGTGGTGTTATACCTAAAATTATAGCTTTATAATGTGTGTAGATATTATAGGAAGGTATTTGGGAAGATATTTGATGAACCAAACAGGTTTTTAATTGTGAAGAAAATAGAAGAAGGGGCGACCTTCTATATGAGAGAAGAGAGACATTGTGGTAATTCTTCCTAATATTAAATTAAGGTAAATTAATTTTATATTAAAAAAGGATAAAAAGTGATTTATTAAATATATAGGATCATTATTTTTATAAATACATTCATCCAATGAAAATTATATAGGTTATTATTATTTTTTAATCATTATATTTTTATTTTAACCCTATTTAACCTCTTTAACTCTTATCGTGATATACTGTAATTTACAATTTAAGGGTTAATATAATAACTAAAAAATTACAAACGATGAATAAATGGGAAATTAATTACATTTTAAGACTTCTACCAATAATTTGGTCTAATTTTTTATTTTTATAAATTTCATATCATTTAATAAAATATTTTATATTTTAAAATTCCATTTATGTCAATTTTAACACCAATCATTATTTAACATTTTGAAAATATCATAGAAACACGATATATTAAAAAACAATATTTTAACACATCAATAACATTTCAAATTAATCCATAAAATTATTTTATGACATTAATTATCTTAAATTATAAATTTTTAATATTTTTAATCTAATTTATTTGATATATCCTTTAATTAAATAATTCTTTCATCATCATTATGCAAGCCATTAATTTAATTATTTCTACCCTAAAAATTAAAAATAAATTTTCATGAAAAATATAAAAAATTTATATTTCATAATACTATTTATAGTCGAATATATCCCTTATATAACTCTATATTAAGAATATTTCACTTGTTAAAAAAAATGGTTTGACAAAAATTGACTTTTGTTTGAATAACATACTATAAATGGTTTAATGTCATCCAATTAGATCCAATATCTCACAAAATCATCCAAATGATGATTTTGGTTGACAAAAATTCATCCAATAAAATTAGTACAAGTGTTAGAGTAATTTTCAAATATTTATAATATTTTCTTACCCTTAATTACCCAATCTACCTAAAGTTACTATTAATTGTGTTCAAAAATAAAAGGGGAATATTAACTAAATTAGGGTCTTCTAATTCCAAATATGGAATCCATTTTAGAAATTAAAAATCCATAATTGGATAAAATTAATTAAAATTAATCTTATTAACGAGTGAGAAAACATATTATTAAAGTGAAAACATTCAGAAGATTGAGTTATTTTTATATCCAAATTCAATGTGAAATTGATTATAATAAACTAAATTGGATTACATTATATAAAATTTATCTAATAATAATTTAATAATAATTAAAAATATAATTTAACACTATAAATTATTTAGATGAAAAATTTGTTTTCAATTAAAATGTAGTATTTTTGCACTTTCCATAAAAAGATGAAACTTATTTGAAAAATATAAAAAAATTAACCAAATTAATTTTTTACATTACTATTTCTAAAATGAAGATTATTTTTCCAAATATAAGTTATAAAAGTGAAAATTTTGGTTTTAAAACTACTATGTCATTAAAAGTTGACAAAACTATGTTTTAGAAAAATAATTTTTTTGAACCGTCAAACTAGATCTGTTGTATACTCTATTGAAAATAGTTAATTTTTTTTCTAATTAATAATTATTAATAAATATAAGAAAACATATTCTCTCATTACCTGGTTTTTTATAAATTTTTTGATCAATTATTAGTCCTATATATATTGTCGTGTCCACCCTTATAAATTATTATGATTTTCCTATGTGAATCTTCGTAGAGTATTAGTGATTATTTATCCTTGATATTACATAATAAAATATAAGGAATTTTAGGTTTATACCATGTATGAATACTATGTGTTATACCATGAGTGGAAACCATTTAATATTTTTTAGAGGTTGATGAGGTTTGTGATCATACTATGTTAATGATAGTTATTATTTTACATTATTAATTATGTTTTAATATCATATTTATAATTATTTTATGCTAATGGTTTTATGTTTATTACCCATCATTTTATTATTGTTGAGTTTTTATCGAGCATGTATTTTATACCGATTTTTTATGACTTGAGTGCATTAATTGAAAACTTGAATTTACAATGAGTGTGTGTATTGTATTTTCATGTTCTATATTTTTTTAGTTATTTATTAAGATGTTTATGATTTGGTTAAGTGAGGTGGTAAACTGATGTTAGTTTTAAATGGTGCAATTCAAATAATATAGATCCACTTTTATGTTTTGACTATGTAAAGTTGAATCATATGTTTGAGATATAGAGTATTGTGGAATTATATCAATTATCACCAATAGATGTAGAGATCACACTGAATTATAATTTATTAGTGAAAATATATTGGTGAAATTTTAGAAAGTACTGTGGCACTGTTGCAAAGTTCTATAGTAAGTGTGTTGTAGATATTTTGGAAAACTGATCATGAAGAAGAAAATTTATAGGGAATTGGTTTACAATATGAACTTAAAACTCTTTTTATGTTGTAAGGGATTTGGGCCCTGAATTTTTAATTGGTATAAATTGGGGTGGGTTAGCCCTTGGTGTGTTTGTGTGTGTGTGTGTGTGGGGGGGGGGGTATCCTGACCAAATTGGGCTCTATGGGTGTGTGTGTAATTTTATTTTTTATACCCTCCAAATAATATTAATAATTATCTTTATTATAAAAAATTAATTATTTGTTTAATTAAACCAATGGTTAAATGTGATAATTTAAATCTTTTAAATATAAGTTCTCTTGGTTTCAAGATAATTTCTAAAAACATTCACAATTTTGTGGTTGATACTATATGACAGCTAGTTAAGGAAAATACCATCATTAAGGCTATTTTTACCAATAAAAAACATATCAAACTCTATAAAAGAACCTGAGCATAAAGTAAGTGTTCATAACTAAAATATTTGAAATTTTTTTATTGGATAATAATTGTCACAATAGATATGGTGTACAGGGTTCCTGTTAATCCATGGATAACATGAAAATAATTTAAGCTGAAAAAACAAAATCAAAATGGTATCTTGGTGGAATGATGTGATCCCGATGTACTGTGATCATCTATGAATAACTATAACTCAAATTCACCAAGTGAGTTATCCTATATATTTTATAGATGTATTAAAGATCATATTTCATTTTTATATGATGTTCAGAGGCTAGTAATAATGAATCAGGTGCTACGAGGAAAATGCATGATAGCAGGAAGATCACAAACTAAATCTGTGGTGACAAGATCAATCCAATCTTGTTATTCTCACCAATTTCTCTCTATAAACCTTGATAAAATGTATGATAGGAATGAAATTGGTCTAATGAGATTCCAAACCACATTTTGAGTCTTATAATTCATTTAACTACATAGGTCGAAATCTCATTTAGTTCACTTTAGACTTTTATTGAGAGTTAACCTTAAAAATGGTCCAAAATGTCATTTATGATCATTTTAAATTATAATAAATTTCACAAAAATTTCATTACTACCTTATAAAATTATTAAATTTCATGTAATGACTTAAAAAATTTATATCAACCCGTTCCTTAAAAACATGTTTAATAATCATAGAATAAATAATATTCATTCAGAAAACTAATTTTTCTCATGTTAACTTATATATTTGAATAAATAATTAATACCTTGAGAAAGAAATTATAATAATTATAAACTTTTATAATATAAAATTTAATTTACATGTGATTTTTTACACTCAGATACTCACCAGACACTACACGTGGGCCCCACTTCGTCTTCAAATATAATTTATCTGATTTAGTGGAACTTCTGGATACACTTTATGTGAATCCATATAGGACCATATCTCAATGGAAGTCATTCATACCTATAAGAAAAGAGTGGTATGTAGCAGTATATCATTACCCCTAAAGAGATAATTATAGCTTATAGTCATGATAACCTTCTACAAATACATACTATGTAATACAATATCTTTTTCTTATGATATTTTATATGTTTGGATTCATACAACATGTAATCATCATTTAATACTTATGTTATCATTTATTAACTATGTTAGATGGATTTTCCTTCATCTACCATGGGTATGGATTTATTCAATGCACTATTATCCCTATCAAATGGCCAAAGATATATTCTTCCTACAATTATAAGAAAAAAATCTTGTCTTGATCATTCATCCAATACCATACTACTAATGATGCACCAGAAACATGCTACCATGAAACACTTATAAATCATAAATGTTTTTATAATTCATCAATGATTGTGATCAAATGATACACATTTACAGTGACATGAATTCGATATACAAATAAACATGTTCTAATAAAGTAACATCTAATGACATCTAATACATGTGGTGTTCCTATTAGTGAGATAGCCTTCAAAAATCTTTTACTCAAGATCACCAAGTGTGAAATACATGAGAAGAAGTATGAATTCAAATGATCCCCTAACACCTAATAGTCAGGTATCATCTTTTCTCACCCAATATGATATATCTAGACCACATGACATATGTTTAAGATTAGTGTTATAGTATCTCAAGGTTCTAATTATAGATGGGAACTGATATAACCTTTTGATATGATAAATAATATAAGGAACTTACAATGTAAATAGTGTATATAGAAGTAATAACACTAATATGGTAAGAAAAAATAATGTAAATCTCTTTTTATACATGATATGGTAATTAAAATATACAATTTGGAGTTTGTTCAAGGGTTCCCACTCTCAGAACACTCTCGCTTACACTAGATTCAACTTTCTAAACATGATATTGTTATCTCTCAGATGATAAATCATTCTTCTAACGATTTATTGGTTTGGTCATTTGAATTTCCATGTTTTATTCTATGAATACTTTGATATTAGTGACATCACCTCCTTGAGTAAAAATTCCTCAAAAGATGATATCTGTGAAGTATATAGCATTTATACTATGTTATAAACTTGATATCATGGCTGGTTAATTTTTTAAAATATTATCATAATATATGTTGTGACTATATTATACATTCTTGGTACATTTCCAAGAACTCGAAAAAATGATTATGTATTTACCCTTCTTCTTTTACTATATCAAAAACCACATCATACTCAATATTTTTAGGTATGGATACCTTTAGATTCAATGAGATTATACTGATCATTTTCTTATCCCAAAAATGATATTATATCTATTGATTTATAGGAAAAATAGTTTTGTGTCCCCTTGATAACTAGCATTCATTCATCTCTAGGTACCATGAACTTATCCATTATACTATTGGATAGTTTCAACTACTATTCTTAATAGTTATACTAGATATATTTTATATATTTCACACCATGGTTTATGTATACAAAATATCAAATATTTTTACATAGAATGGAATATATGAAAAATTCCATCACTAAACAATATGAATCTTTGGTCATAATAATAATCTCCTCCTATATATTAAGATATCATTTTAGAGAGACTCATTCCAAGTGATATAAGAAATAATTTTATCTTGAAATGTTCCTTATTTTATTTTTCAAGACTTCATCAATATATGCACTTTGACTTGGTCTAAGAATCCCCATTGATAAATCTCAGAAGATATTATTCCCTAGAACTTGGTTACTACTTTATGACATTTATAAAGAATGAATTCTCAATT
Source organism: Viscum album (assembly GCA_963277665.1). NCBI lineage: Eukaryota > Viridiplantae > Streptophyta > Magnoliopsida > Santalales > Viscaceae > Viscum > Viscum album. The sequence continues at coordinate 830,495,529 of OY728165.1, forward strand.
TAGTCTAAACTAAATATAATAATAATATATTTTTTCCATATTTTAATAACATATTTCACTTTAAAAACTACAGTTCTACCAATAAACTCTTATAGACACATGACTAGAGATTCGGTTTGAGATACTATAAAAATAGAGACTTGATTTTGGTCCATGAAATCCATTTTTTGAATTCATATTGATTTTCTAATTTCTATCTTTTTTACCTTTTATTGAATATTTATAGGATATATCTTTATTATTATCAATAAATAATATATCACCAGACTCAGTGATTATAAAACAATATCTTTTTGGTTTTTTATCTTTCCTTTGTTGTATATTTGTCTTTAGAACTATCTTTTCCATGATCTCTTGAGAAAAATTTTCTTATACCAACTACATGTGAATCATGAACCATGAATTCATTATAATATATCTTTATCCCACTATCTATAATAGAGATTTTCTTCCCTCCTATATTTTATAGTATCTCAACCATAAATAATTTATATATTGGAATTATGTATCTTCCTTATAAACCTTTATTATAATTTATAGTGATTTGAAATGTATTTCTTGATGCAGTTTGTTGCTAAAATAATACTTAATAAAAGTTTCACATCCTAAATCATGGATTTTATTACATAATTGATTTTATTCATATAATTACTTATATGATTATCATTTTTAATTTTTTAAAACCAGGCTGATCTTTCATCCAACCCGACACCCGACCCGGTCCACAACAAGGACCGAGAGATGTTCTCAATCCTCCCTGGATGATGATTATAACATAAAATAAAAGATATCCCTATGGGAATGATTTATCTGAATAAACCAAGGAAAAAATAACCAAAATAGATCATGAAGAAAAACACAATAATAATTGATCATCAATTACTACATAACCAGATCTAGATACAACATAAGATGAAAAAAAACTGAAACCGAACTGTAAAATACCAGATCTTTACATGGAATCTCAGTCACACTAACCATAATCCCAACTTGATATAAGGTAAACCCAAACTAGAGACTTTAACCTACAAAATAGCTTGGATCTACTGAACCTAAGTGGAACTAGTAGTGTGTGAGATTAAATAGATCAGCAGGTAAGCACTATAGAGACAATACATTTAATTTCCCTAAAAACTCTACAAACCCTGGTTTGAAATACATTTATAAAATAGGTTTTATCTTTTTAAAGAACAAAACACATCTTTCTAGAAATTACCTTTTAAATAACACAAATATATTCTCTTTTGAAAACGATTTTCCTTTCAAAAATTATCTTTATAAGACTAAAAACCAAATAAGAATCCAAACTAGATGATAAAAAGGGATATGCTGAAATAAAGAGAAACAAGACAAGTAGGAAAGAGCTAATAAAACCAATAAATAGGTGTAGAAGAAAAAAAATACAGATAATAATCATGGATATTTTCTAAACATCTCTATAAGAAATACATGGACATACTTAGATCAGAATCACCGTCTGACATATGGTGAAACTCCACAAACAATAAATAGTTGGATACTCTAAACTAGCCTCACCAGCGGAACATCCCACCTAGAATTTCAATAAATCCAAGGTTTACCAACCCTTATAATCAAGGTCTATATGAAACCATCACTCAACCATATAGACAAAGGATAAGAATCCCATGATAATAAAACATGGTGAATGAGGAGGACCTCACACACATGGCATGAACTAATAACCCACATATGCCACCATGGTTGCCTATCCCAAACACAAACACCACCTATGTGATGAAACTATAATGAACGCCTATCATAGGGAATGGAAAAATAATATTCAAATTTCTAATATAGCATAGAGGCTGACTAGAGTCATCTCACTTGAGGAGTTTTGGAGTCAGTTCAATCACTAATTTTTAATCCACTTAATATTTTTTTTGTTTTTTTATTATTTATAAAAAAGATGGTTTTGGGGTTTTGGGTAATCATGAAATTAAAATAATGCATTGAAAAATTAAAATCCAAATTCATATTAATATAAAATGAAATTGGGGATGAAAGGACTTGGTCCTAGGGTTGGATATCACAGGTTCATTAATTATTTTTTATTGTTTAAATTCAATTTGATAATTCATTTAGTGAAACCTCATTAATGAATTGATTTTCTTTGATTTATTGATTGTTTGATTTTAGCATGCCTCTGTCACACCAAAAAACACCTTGTCCAGTAGTCAAATAGGATAACACCTCAACCGATATGTTATTCCTAAAACACTTGGATCCACTGTATGTCGTTTAATATTTTTAGGAAACCTCTACTACATCATGTGAAGGGTTTTCCCAAAAGAATGAATAGAAAAAGAATTAATCAATTAAAAAGAATTTAATTAAAAATAATGTCATAGTGGATGAACTCTGTGTAAGAACCCAATTTTTATTCTTGAGGTACGAGTTTCTTCTTTTCCCTTTTCCTTAAGTGTTTTTGAGAAAATAAAGAAAATGGGGAAAAATCCCAAGTTTTGTGGGTACACGCCATGTACTTTTACACACACCATTTACTTTTTCCATATGGGATGAGTACACAAGGCGTGTAGGACTGTCCGTGATGAAGGGTGTAAAAACTGACTACACGCCGTGTACTTAGTACTTACAAACCATGTAATCAGTCGACAGGTGAACAATAAGGCGGTGGAGGCAGCTTCCAGTAGAGTTACAGTACATGCCGTGTAATTAGGAATACATGTCGTGTACTCATGTCGACAGATGAATAGTGCCGCGGTGGAAAGAAGCCGCCAGAGGAACAGTTAAAAAATGAAAAGTACATGCAGTGTACTTGAGAGTACACGTTGTGTAGTCTGTTTTTTTGCTTAAAATGGGCAGTAGCCTCCTCTTTTGGCAGAGGAGGCAGTGGATTCATTTAGAGCATGGGAGAGACGACCGAATCTTGGAAGAGCTCCCGTCTGCACACCAGGAACCCAATTCCTATGCTGTCGATCTCCTTTGAACCGCATGGGTAAGTCCTTCCTTCTCCTTAAGTAGTTATTACCAATTCTTTCCCATGTGAATGTTATTTGAGGTTGAATGTGTGAACGTTTATCCCAGATCTACATCATTATTGGGCATTTCTGGAACTGCCTTTCACGTATACCAATTAGAGACGATCGAGGTAGGTGGTCTGATGATTATTTTCAACTATTGTGTAGAAATTGTGTACCATTGTGCTACGCGCCCATGGTCGGGGTGTCGTATGGCTGAGGCATTTTCTGAAAAGATTTCTAGAATTGTATAGATAATCTAATGATAAGTTTAAACTACTGTTTGGGATCACTGCTTGGATCCAGGACCACCCTGGGGGTGCGTTCCTCTATTTAGCCATTTGTCCAGGATACCCAATGGTATCCCATGATTATATTGTACATTGAATTTTCTTGAGATAAAGTTTATATAAATTGCTTGTTTATGCTTTGGGCTCGGCCCGGTTCCTTTAGCCTAAGTGTAGTGTTCTATTAGCCTGTGGGTAGTGTTTTTCTTCGCCTGTGGGAAGTGTTTGGTTAGCCTGAGGTAAAATTTGTTTATGCATATGGGCAGTAGTTTCTGTGCTTGAGGGATATATCACATATGCCTGAGGGAAATGATCGTTATTCTTGAGGGAAATCACCTGCAGGTATTTGATTCTGTTATACGAGGGTAAGGATAGTATGTCTGAGGACACAAATATTTAGAATATTCACTGGGGTGATTTTCTATGTTGTACCTACCAAGCTAAAGCACAAGCTTGGAGGTGATATGTAATAATTAAAATGGCAATGAAACTAGTAGTGATAGTTACTTTTGAGTACTTTCTAGTTTACTGCATTTACTTTTGCACACTACTGTTTCATATTTTCACTGACAGTTGGGCACGAGCTTTTGGTGGTTGCCTACTGGGATTTATTTCTCACACCCTATTTGGGTCATGTATTCGGCCCAAATAGACTATATTTATGCAGGTGTCGACAGGGGAAAGGGTCCCTATACAGGGACATGATTGTATAAGGGGAGTAGGAGAGCATGTGATCGAGCTTAGGCTTGCGATGCTGCTACGTTCTGTTCACTCTATTTTGTTGTAACTTGTACTTTGAGTTATATTGTACTATATTTCATTTTAATTTTTTTGGATGATTCCATAGAATTAGTGACATTCTGAATTTTTATATATAACTATTGGTTATCTTTTACTACAGTTGTTCATTTCGAGTTCATATTGTTTACTACTTCCGCTGTTAAATATTATGTTTCTTTTTCCACTATTCTACACTTTGACAAATGAGGGCATAATTTCCCTACTATCAAGCCTAGGACCTTACTGCTAGTCGGTAGCCTCTGGCGTTTGGGAAAATGCGCTTGAGGTCATGTAACTAACCGGTTTCGGGGTACCTGTTGTCTGGCTTCTGGATTTGGGATGTTACAAAGTGGTATTAGAGGAGTTTCTTTTCTTTGACTTACTATTTGGAGCCTATATTCAGAGATAGGACAAAATTGGTATTTGGTAATAAGCTGTTCTTAGGAGTAGATAACCAATGTAAAGGGAAAAACCAATTTACCTCGTGTTGTAATTTTTTGATTTTTCACTTTTACAAGTGATTTGATTTTTCACTATTGGGTGATGCACTTGTGGTGTGATGTTTATATTTTTGTAATGGGTTCTATTTAGTTGAAACCCAATTAGATGAGGGTATTCCATCTCATGCATCATTTAGGTACATGCTAGGAATCATATGTCATGCATTCTTCCATGCCATGTAGCTGCATTAGAAATTGAATGTTGTTGTGATAGTTGTTGTGCTCGAAAAGCATGCTATTGCGATAACTCCTTTGATAAATACCTTCTATTTGATAGGGTATTGTTGTGTGAGGTTTTGATAGAATGAATGCCAAATATTGGTTCTTGAGGAGTATGGGCCCTCAATGACTGGAATTTGGTGGATCATCGACATTTTTACTTTGTTATAACATGTATAAGATGCCAATCCTTGATTTTTGTGGAGTATGGGCCCTCACGGATCAGAATTTGGCACTTAGGTGTTTGTTTTCGTGTTCTTTTGGGTTTCAGGGTAGTTTCTGGGGCTTACTGTCCAAAAAACCCAGCATACACGCCACGTAGTTCTATGGACAGAAGCCATGTGTTCTTCTGTTTGGCAAGAATTGAAAATTTTTAAGTACACGCAGTGTACCCTTAGTACACGCCGTGTAGTCTCTTTTTGTCTCATAGGCCGTGTGGGCAAGGACTCGGGGTAGAGAATGGCTTGGGGGAACACGTCGTGTACCGGTTGTACATGCCGTGTAGTGTTGACCTAGTGTCCACCCATGTAACTAACAACACTGACGGAGGAAACCTTAAGACAAACACGTCGTGTCTACCTTGAACACACTGTGTAGTCTGACCCAGGTAACCGACCGTGTCACAAACAACACAGGTCGGTGTTATCTTTTCTTGTACACATCGTGTCTGCTTGGAACACACCGTGTACTGTTAGCTGTGTAGTCGGCCGTGTAGAGAGTAATAGGGGTCGGTTTGGGGCTTCTTTGAACACGCCGTGTCTTTTTGGAACATGTCGTGTAGTGTGACATAGGTACACATGCCGTGTCACGAACAACAAGGGCTGGTGGAAGCCTGTCAAGTACACATTGTGTGCCTATGGGACATGCCATGTAATTTTGTTTTAGGAGAGCCGTGTGGCTTAGCCGTGTAGAAGGACCCAGGTAGGGAAGGAGGATTCAAGTACATGCTGTGTATTTAGAAGTCATGCCGTGTGTTTGGAGTGTTACACGACCTATTTTAGCTGGAGTACACGCCCATGTGGATGCCCTATGAGAGCACGCTGTGTAGTATTTATACACTCCGTGTAGTCAAGTTTAGTAAATCTGGAATGATTTCTTTCTCCTGTTCCCTTCTTGGTCTCCTTGTTTTCAGTCTTTGATAATATTTATCTAAGGTGTGTGTTTGACTTTGTAGAGTCTTGCTGCCGAGATGACCACTTGTTGTTCTCCAAGAGAGTGGAGACGATTATACTCCTGAAATGGTGGGCCATGGGTGTAACACCTGAGAATTTTATGTTATATAAATCATCAAAGGAATATTTTTCTACACACAACACTTTCTTGTCTTTCATTACACGAAATCGCGAGCTTCCTCGATAGCTTGCGTCGTACGCAATACCGAGTTTCACTAAACAACGATATACTATTAAAATATTATTAAAACTAGCCATTATGAATAGTAATAACCACTTTTTGAAATTTTATAAATTTTGTTTTTCAAAATGGACTTCATTTTTGGATTCGGAATATCGAAATTATCCTAGGGTGAAATTTTGGTATTTTTCTGAAAACTTTCAATTTTTGATGAATAGTGAAACCACTAAGTGGTAGTTAAAAAACTGAATTTTTCATAAAACTTAATTTTACCACTTCTGTGAGTGGAATTTCAAAACTTCGAGAGACACGGTTGATGTCAGTAAGTAAAATGTGTTTCAATGAGATGAAAATAATTTTTGGTGAATAGTAACTTTTTACTTTTTTACCACGGTTAAAAGTAAATAGGGTAATTAGGGGTAAAAATGATATTATTATTACCCTAACACATGTCCTAATTCTATTGGACAAGTGTAATTCGACCAAAAACAAACTTAAGAATAAAATATGACCATTTAGGCCCACTTTGATTATATTAGGACATTTATTATTAATTTATTTAAAGATGGGTTAAAATAGTTAAAATCAGAGTTTAATAATTAAATAATTTTTTATATGGGGTTATACATAAGATAAATTAGACTATAAATATTCATTAGAAATATAAAAATATTTCCTACATAATGGTATTTTATTTGTAATTTTTAGATATTAAATAATTTAATTTAATTATGACACAACGATGATGTAGTAATTATCTTATTAATGAAATATTGACATAATTGATGTTATAAATACCCAAATAAATATAATTTGAGACTTTTTATGAATTACACTAATTTTCTAGATTACTATGACATGTTAGTATTGATTTAATTAACTTTGTTCGAACTAATCATTCTGTTATGATTTTCACAAAAATTAATTACTAAATAGTGTCAAAATTAATATAAAATAGTTTTTTAAACAAATATTAAATTATTAATTGTTATTTTATTCCTAAAAATCTAAGGTTCTGCCAAAGGACTTAGATAAGGTTATATATTTTAATAATAAACAACTTGGGGTTCTTTTGGCTACTTATAGTACGTTTACTAACCTTATAGTATAAGAACACAAGAAGACACGGTAAAAGTAAAATTATTTAACTTAATGTTAAATCTAAATGATAAGGTTAAAATAGGAACCTAAACTTGTCTAAATTCTATTGGATGAGAGTATTTCGACCCATACCCACCTTAGCTTCGAAATAAATCAATTTGGAGCTATTTAAAACCGAACATAACTTTATAATAAAATAATATTTTTAGTTATTCCAAAGGTGCCCCTCTCCTCCCTTATAAAAGGGCACCTCCTCCCTCTCTTCCTCACACCACTTTGAGCCTTCAAGATCGGCCAAAACCTTCCACTTTCTCCTCTACACTTCCCTAGAGACATCCTAGAGGTCCTGGTATTCTTCAAAGACCAATTTTAGAGCCCTAAAAGAAGGTCTCAAAGAAGCACTTCAAAGAAGAGGTAATGTCCGTTACCGATTCTTTCATCTTTATTTCTTCTTCCACTTCTTCTTAATTAGTTGTTTCATTATGAAGTAATAACATCAGTATCACTCATATACTGATATTTTATTATATGTATGAAACAACCCTATTTCAACATCTATCCATCCTACGGAAAAAGAAATCACCGCGCGTGCGTACGTACGAAATACCGTCTCCACGCCGTGGTGTAATCTATTTTCCACCACCACCTTACTTGGATGGGTATAATGGTGTAAATAATGACTATATATGACTATTATAAAGTGATACTGATTCTGAAATATTATACATACACTCCAATACAATTCCACGATCATAGGAACGATATCGTCACTCGTACGTACGTACGGAATACCGTCTCCACGATGTGATGCGACTCGTTCTACATGATCTTCATTTCATAATGATTATATAAATGAATTAAATGAATGAATATGATATATATTACACTAATAACATTATGGAAATGAGTTATCTATAACCTAAAGAGAAGAATAAGAATTTATTCGACAAAACACGCATAAGAACAAAAAGTTATAAACACCCGAATAACAAGTAGCAATGAAATATTACTTCTAAGAAGCTAAGAATATGACCAAATATGATATCATAAAAATAAGTATGATTATGAATAAGCCAATAACATTATTTAAATCATTATACAGGAGGTTTGGACACGTACAAAGCATATCGGACCTAAGGTAGGGGAAATATCACAATCTCATTTTTATCCGAGATTGTTTATACTTTGGCATTTACTGGGGTGTAATTCATCATCCAAATCCATGTTTCCTCAATATGTAATATTATTTCCATTCACCTATAGTTTTTTAAATCCAATTTTACTATTCGTTGAGTTTTTAGTACAAGATATGAAAGGAATCTTTTTTCGTTTTTCATACGAGGTACTTTGACTTTTCCAACAAAAGTATGACAAGAATGATTTTTTAAATTATACGTCATGAATGGATTTTTAAAACATTATTTCCAAGAAGCTTCCTTTACAAGTTTTCAAGTTTATTTTTAATCAACTTCTTTTAGTTTAAAATTATATAACATCATAAGAAAGGAAATTTTTTTTTCAAGTAGAAAGGATATTTTCCTCAAGAATGGAGTTCAAGTGTTTTATCAAAATTATTTTCCATCTAAGATAAAATAGGGTTCTATTTCTATCTCTATTATTACATTGATTTGATTATGTTGTGATGGAATTATTTTTAGGAATTCCTTTATCTTATATGAATTGTTTTATGATGTCACGATGTTTAAGATTCCCATTTTTATTACATGGGTTATGTAATGATGTATGATTTATGATTTTGTGGCACAAATAAGAATGGTATCATTATGAGATGGGTGGGACCTATATCTCCCTTAAATGCATTGGGTAAAGATTTTATATCTCATGAGATAGACATGGCTGGAACAGTAGGTTATATCGGTTTAGTGAAACAGGACTTAAACGAGGAGTTAACTCGGTTCAGAAAAGGACTTTGTCCACTAAGATAGTCTTGGAAATGAGTCTTGACTAATAAGAAATGATTCTCTATGGTTATGTGTGTATGACACAAATTTTCATGTTTTAAGTTATGATTATTGGGATTACATTTCACTACTAAGACTTATCCAATGTTATGAAATTATGTTCTCTTTTGTAGGTTAAGATTTCCAAAAGTTATGTGCTTATATATATGATGTGATTAATATTTATTTTGTTTACCCTTACTGAGCATTTGAGCTCACCATTTTGTATGTTTTGTTTCCCCAGGTCAGGAATAAGGTTATTAAGTAGAATATGCCAAAAAGGGACTCTAGATATGATGAAATGAATGGGAGGCAAAGCAGATTCTTTATGAACCAGTTGTTTATGTTTCCCAGTTTCTAAAGACACTATACCTATACAGTCCTTTCTTGGTTTGGTTATATGTTGTAATAAGTGTGCTTCAATTCTGAAGTAATAACAATGTATGTAAAGTATGGGTCATTATAGTTGGTAGCATAGGAAAGGTATAGTCAACCTTTGGAAACTAGGATGTGAAATCCTTAGTAAGAACCCTAAGGATAAGTCTAAGCATAGAACACAATCTTAGTGTTTTAGAAATGGCCATGAATAACCTAGGATAAGATCTTAAGTGTGAAATTTTATTCTTGATTATGTGGTTTTCCTATTATAATTAGTGTTTCTCACACTATTGTTCTTGGTTTTAGTCAATGGCTGGAACCCGAAGGAACTGTGTTAATGTGGACTGCGACAGGCAATGTAATGATTGTCCCCCTGAGGAACCAAACGTTATGGGAGCTGGAATGCAAAATCTTGTATCCATGCTCACACAACATTCTCAAGCTATGAATCATGCAGGACTTCTAAACGAGCAAAGGAAGGAGAAAAATTCCGTTGAATCCTTCATGAGACAGCTTCCACCTTCATTCAGCGGGTCTACTGATCCATTAGTTGCTGAACATGGATTAGTACTACTGAAAAGATATTTTTAGTTCTTCAATGTTCTGAGCGTGATAAAGTCATCTTAGCAGTGTATCGTTTGGAAGGTGATGCTGATCAATGGTGGAATATTATTAAGAATACGAGGCAAAGGGTTGAAATTGAGTCTATGGAATGGGACGAGTTCAAGATATTATTTTTCAATAAGTACTTCCCTCGTATTCTCCGAACAAAGATGGAGAAAGAGTTTCTTGAACTGAAGCAAAAGGACGATGAATCTGTTGGTACCTATGAAGCAAATTTTACAAGACTTGCAAGGTACGCTTCTGGTATTATTATCCAACCTGAGAGTAAGATCGATCGATTCTTTAGTGGCTTAAAACCAAGTCTTCGAAGGGCCTTAGCCATAAGGGACTTCAATAGCTACGAGGAAATTATTCGATGTGCTCTCAAAGTTGAGATGGAGATTGGAGTAACTCATCAGTCATATGGGTTTGATAAGAAGAGGAAAATGGAATTCAAAGGAAAATATAAAGAGCACACTAAAAAGAAGATGAGCTTTCCCTTATGCTCAAAGTGTGGAAAGAAACATGGAGGGAGTTGTCTTAAAGGGACAAGTAAATGTTTCAAATGTGGAAAGGAAGGTCATCGGGCATTTGAATGCCGTAATGATGGGAAGAAGATGTCTAATGATGGAAACAAATGAAGGGATGCAAAGAATGAACCTACTACACTTCAATGTTTCAAGTGCAAGGAGATGGGGCATTATGCCAATCAATGCCCAAATCCAAGGGTTGATGATGATGGTCGACGTCAACAAACTCTTAAGGCTAAAGACAAAGGAAAGTCACATGCAATTTCTATCAGCGATGTGGAGTACGATAACGATGTGGTGAAAGGTACACTTACCATCCACTCTAAAGTAGAAAATGTTTTATTTGATTCTGGATCCACCCACTCCTTTATTTCTGAAGAATTTTCTAAGGGTATCACCGTATTACCTCAATAATTAGATATTGAGTTAGCTGTGAAAACACTTAATGGCACAACAGTCGCATCAAAAGTTTATAATTCTTCTCCGATTAAAGTTTGTGGGAAAGTGATTCCTGAAAATATTGTGATCCTTCCTATAGTGGAATTTGATGTGATTCTTGGCATGAATTGGCTTTCTCTACATGGAGCTCATATCAATTTCCAAAGAAGGGAAGTCATATTTCATATTCCAGATCAATCTATGATCGTCTATTGATGCAAGGATGAACATAACCTTACAGTGGAAATTCCTTCCATCTTATGGGTCTTGATTCCACTAAATGAAGGTTATTTATCTCAAATGGTTGGTGAGAAACTCACAATTAAGAATATGCCCATTGTATGAGAGTTTGATGATGTCTTTCCGGATGAATTACCGGGTCTTCCACCGAATCGTGAAGTTGAGTTTTCAATAGAACTCGTACCGGGTGCTTTGCCTATTTCAAAGACACCTTATAGAATGGCCCCAATTGAGTTGCAGGAATTGAAGAAGCAACTCTAAGAGAATCTTGATAAGGGGTTCATACGCCCTAGTGCATCACCTTAGGGAGCACCTGTTCTGTTTTGTTAAGAAGAAATATGGATCAATGAGACACTGCATTGATTATCGAGAACTTAACAAGATCACTATCAAGAACAAATATCCTCTCCCACGCATTGATGAACTATTTGACCAACTACGCGGAGCTCAATACTTTTCCAAGATTGATCTTCGTTCAGGGTATCATCAATTAAGGGTCAAAAGGGAGGATATACGGAAGACAGATTTCTATACAAGGTATGGACACTATGAATTTATAGTGATGCCATTTGGTCTTACTAATTCCCTTGCTATCTTCATGGATCTGATGAATAGAGTCTTTAGAGACTATCTTGATCAGTTTGTGGTAGTCTTTATAGACGATATTCTTGTATATTCAAAGAGCAAGGAAGAACATGAAGATCACTTGAGAATTATATTGAAGACCCTGAGAAAGGAGAAGCTTTATGCCAAATTTACCAAGTGTGAATTTTGGCTTCAAAAAGTTTCATTTTTGGGTCAGATAATCTCAAAAGAGGGGATATCTGTGGATCCATCAAAAACAGAGGTTATCGAAAGATGGTCGAGACCAACAACAGTGACTGAGATCCGAAGTTTTCTTGGTTTGGCTGGATATTATCGATGTTTTGTGAAAGATTTTTCATGATTATCTAATCCACTCACCAAGTTGACTTAGAAAGGAGTTAAGTTTGTTTAGACGGAGGAATGTGAAGAGAATTTCAAGGAGTTGAAAAGAAGGTTATCCAGTGCACCTGTGCTCACACTGCCTTGTAGTGGAGAAAGGTTTGTGATATACAGTGATGCATCCAAGAAGGGATTGGGGTATGTTCTTATGCAAAATGATATGGTGATAGCTTATGCCTCACGACAGTTGAAAATACATGAGAAAAATTACCCAACTCATGATTTAGAGTTAGCTGCGGTAATCTTTGCATTAAAGATTTGGAGGCATTACCTTTATGGAGAAATGTGTGACATTTATACTAATCATAAAAGTTTAAAGTATATTTTCACACAAAAGGAGCTGAATATGCGCCAAAGAAGATGGTTGGAGCTGATTAAGGATTACGACTGCTCAATCCATTACCACCCTGGGAAAGAAAACAAGGTGGCAGATGCATTAAGTCAACAAGACCATGCTAGTTTATCCATGATGAGGATCACAAAAGATCCAATATTTATGGATTTACAAAGGATGGATATTGGAATTATAATGAAAAGAGAAAAATCTTATCTTTCTCAAATGAATGTTCAACCATCTATACATGTGAAGATTAAAGAGGCATAGAAAGAAGATGTCGAGTTACAAAAGAAGGTGAGAAATGTTCTTGAATTCAACCTTGATTGTGATGGGATAATAAAGTTCAGGAATCGGGTTTGTGTTCCTCCCATCCCTGAATTAAAGAAGGAGCTGCTGGATGAGGGTCATAGTTCTTCATTCTCTATTCATCCTGGAAGCATGAAGATGTATAGGGACCTAAAAGAATACTTCTGGTGGGATGGAATGAAAAGAGATGTTGCTGAATATGTCTCTCGATGCTTGGTTTGTCAACATGTTAAAGCTGAGAGACAGAAGTCTAAGGGGATGTTACAACCATTACCAATACCCGAATGGAAATGGGAAAACATCACTATGGACTTTGTCACAGGACTTCCTAAAACATCCAAAGGCAATAATGATATCTGGGTCATAGTTGATCATCTTACAAAGTCTGCACACTTCATTGCTATTAGAGAGGATTTCTCTCTGGATCAGCTTGCCAGGATATATGTAAAGGAAGTGGTAAGATTGCATGGAGTACCACTTTCTATTATATCTGATCGGGATCCGAGGTTTACCTCAAAGTTCCGGCGAAGTCTTCTGCATACTCTGGATACAGAGTTATGTTTCAGCACTGCTTATCATCCTCAGACAAACAGTCAGTCTGATAGAACAATTCAAACTCTAGAAGATATGTTGAGAGCTTGCTCTATAGATTTCAAAGGTGGTTGGGATCAACACCTACCTTTGGTGGAATTTTTTTATAATAATAGCTTTCACTCCAGTATTCAGATGGCTCCTTATGAAGCTCTCTATGGAAAGAAATGCACGACTACAACTTGCTGGGATGAAGTTGGGGAAAGAAATCTATTAGGACCTAATCTCATTGATGAAATGGCAGAAAAGGTCAGATCTATTCAACAACACATAAGAGCATCTCAGAGTCGACAGAAAAGTTATGCCAACAACCGAAGAAAAGACGTAGAGTTTGAAGTGGGTGATAATGTTTTCTTACGAATATCTCCCTGGAAGAGGGTCATGAGATTTGGAAAGAAGGGGAAGTTGATCCCTAGATATATCGGTCCTTTCGAAATACTGGATCGTGTTGGGAAGGTAGCTTACCGATTGGCGCTTCCACCGAATCTATCTCAAGTTCACGATGTGTTCCATGTATCTCTCCTGAGGAAGTACATACCTGATCCTTCACATGTACTCAGCTCAGAAGTTGTATCGCTGGAGAAAGATCTTTCTTATGAAGAACAACCGATAGAGATTCTGGATCATAGTGAAAAAGTCCTACGAAACAAGACCACTCGATTGGTGAAAGTTTTATGGAGGAACCACCCATTATAAGAAGCTACATGGGAGCTTGAGGATGTGATGGGGGAGAGGTATCCTCATCTGTTTGTTACAAAGTGGTGAATTTCGAGGGCGAAATTCATTTTAAGGGGGGTATAATGTAACACCCGAGACTTTTATGTTATATAAATCATCAAAGGAATCTTTTTCTACACACAACACTTGCTTGTCTTGCTTTACATGAAATCGCGAGCTTCCTCGATAGCTTGCGTCGTACGCAATACCGAGTTTCACAAAACAACGATATACTATTAAAATATTATTAAAACTAGCCATTATGAATAGTAATAACCACTTTTTGAAATTTTATAAATTTTATTTTTCAAAATGGACTTCATTTTTGGATTCGGAATATCGAAATTATCCTAGGGTGAAATTTTGATATTTTTCTGAAAACTTTCAATTTTTGATGAATAGTGAAACCACTAAGTGGTAGTTAAAAAACTGAATTTTTCATAAAACTTAATTTTACCGCTTCTGTGTGTGGAATTTCGAAAATATGAGAGACACAGTTGATGTCAGTAAGTAAAATGTGGTTCAATGAGATGAAAATAATTTTTGGTGAATAAAAACTTTTTACTTTTTTTACCACGGTTAAAAGTAAATAGGGTAATTAAGGGTAAAAATGATATTATTATTACCCTAACACATGTCCTAATTCTATTGGACAAGTTTAATTCGACCAAAAACAAAATTAGGAATAAAATATGACCATTTAGGCCCACTTGGATTAGATTATGACATTTATTATTAATTTATTTAAAGAATGGTTAAAATAGTTAAAATCAAAGCTTAATAACTAAATCATTTTTAATATGGTCTTATACATAAGATAAATTCGACTATAAATATTCATTAGAAAGATAAAAATATTTCCTACATAATGTTATTTTATTTGTAATTTTTAGACATTAAATAATTTAATTTAATTATGACACAACAATGATGTAGTAATTATCTTATTAATGAAATATTGACATAATTGATGTTATAAATACCAAAATAAATATAATTTGAGAGTTTTTATGAATTAAACTAATTTTCTAGATTAATATGACATGTTAGTATTGATTTAATTGACTTTGTTCAAACTAATAATTCTGTTATGATTTTCACAAAAATTAATTACTAAATAGTGTCAAAATTGACATAAAATAGTTTTCAAAACAAGTATTATATTATTAATTGTTATTTTATTACTAAGGATCTAAGGTTCCGCCAAATGACTTAGATAAGGTTATATATTTTAATAATAAAAAACTTGGGGTTCGTTTGGCTGCTTATAGTATGTTTATTAACCTTATAGTATAAGAACACAAGAAGACACGGTAAAAGTATGATTATTTAACTTAATGTTAAATCTAAATGATAAGGTTAAAATAGGAACATAAACTTGTATAAATTCTATTGGATGAGAGGATTTCGACCCATCCCCACCTTAGCTTTAAAATAAATCAATTTGGAGCTATTTAAAACCGAACTTGACTTTATAATAAAATAATATTTTTAGTTATTCCAAAGGTGCTCCTCTCCTCCCTTATAAAAGGGAACCTCCTCCCTCTCTTCCTCACACCACTTTGAGCCTTCAAGATCGGCCAAACCCTGAAAATTTATCCTCTCCACTTCCCTAGAGACATCCTAGAGGTCCTGGTCTTCTTCAAAGACCAATTTTAGTGCCCTAAAAGAAGGTCTCAAAGAAGCACTTCAAAGAAGAGGTAATGTCCATTACCGATTATTTCATCTTTATTTCTTCTTCCAATTCTTCTTCATTAGTTGTTTCATTATGAAGTAATGACATCAGTATCACTCATATAATGATATGTTATTATAAGTATGAAACAACCCTATTTCACCATCTATCCATCCTACGGAAAAAGAAATCACCGCGCGTGCGTATGTACGGAATACCGTCTCCACGCCGTGGTGTAATCTATTTTCCACCACCACCTTACTTGGATGGGTATAATGGTGTAAATAATGACTATATATGACTATTATAAAGTGATACTGATTCTGAAATAGTATACATACACTCCAATATAATTCCACGATCATAGGAACAATATCGTCACTTGTGCGTACGTACGGAATACCGTCTCCACGATGTGATGCGACTCGTTCTACCTGATCTTCATTTAATAATGATTATATAAATGAATTAAATGAATTAAATGAATGAATATGATATATATTACACTAATACCATTTTGGAAATGAGGTATCTATAACCTAAAGAGAAGAATAAGAATTTATTCGACAAAACACGCATAAGAACAAAAAGTAATAAACACCCAAATAACAAGTAGCAATGAAATATTACTACTAAGAAGCTAAGAATATGACCAAATATGATATCATAAAAATAATTATGATTATGGAATAAGTCAATAACATTATTTAAATCATTATACAGGAGTTTCGGACACATACAAAGCATATTAGACCTAAGGTAAGGGAAATATCACAATCTCATTTTTATCCGAGATTGTTTATACTTTGGCATTTACTGGGGTGTATTTTATCATCCACATCCATGATTCCTCAATATGTAATATTATTTCCATTCACCTATAGTTGTTTAAATAAAATTTTACCCTTCGGTGAGTTTTTAGTAAAAGATATGAAAGGAATCTTTTGTCGTTTTTCATACGAGGTACTTTTTGACTTTTTCGACAAAGGTACGAGAAGAATGTTTTTTAACTTATACGGCATGAATGGATTTTTAAAACATTATTTCCAAGAAGCTTCCTTTACAAGTTTTCAAGTTTATTTTTAATCAACTTATTTTAGTTTAAAATTATATAACATGTTAAGAAAGGAAAAATGTTTTTGAAGTAGAAAGGATATTTTCCTCAAGAATGGAGTTCAAGTGTTTTATCAAAATTATTTTCCATCTAAGATAAAATAGGGTTTTTTTTCTCTCCCTATTATTACATTGATTTGATTATGTTGTGAGGGAATTATTTTTAAGAATTCCTTTATCTTATATGAATTGTTTTATGATGTCAAGATGTTTAAGATTCCCATTTTTATTACATGGGTTATGTAATGATGTATGATTTATGATTTTGTGGCACACATAAGAATTGTATAATTATAAGATGGGTGGGACCTATATCTCCTCCAATTCATTGGGTAAAGATTTTATATCTCATGAGATAGACATGGCTGGAATGGTAGGTTATACCGGTTCAGTGAAACATGACTGAAATGAGGAGTGAACTCGGTTCATAAATGGACTTTGTCCACTAAGATAGTCTTGGCAATGAGTCTTGAATAATAAGAAATGATTCTCTACGATTATGTGTCTATGCCACAAAGTTTCATGTTTTATGTTATGATTATTGGGATTACATTTCACTACTAAGACTTATCCAATGTTATAAAATTATGATCTCTTTTGCAGGTTAAGATTTCCAAAAGTTATGTTCTTTTGTATATGATGTGATTGATATTTCTTTTGTTTACCCTTACTGAGCATTTGAGCTCACCCTTTTGTATGTTTTGTTTCCCAGGTCAGGAAGAAGGTTATTAAGTAGAATATGCCAAAAAGGGACTCTAGATATGATGAAATAAATGGGAGGCAAAGTAGATGCTTTATGAACCAGTTGTTTATGTTTCCCAGTTTCTAAAGACACTATACCTATACGGTCCTTTCTTGGTTTGGTTATATTTTGTAATAAGTGTGCTTCAATTCTGAAGTAATAACAATGTATGTAAAGTATGGGTCGTTATAATGGGCTAGGAGTAGATCCTCCAGTAGTGCAAGATATGGCGCCAGCCGTTATACTAGACTTAGGTGCAGATCATCAGTTCCGTGAAGGCTTCATGAGGTTCATGCAGACCTTCCAGGGAGCACCGCCAGTTTCCACATTCATGGCAGAGCTCCCTTGTATCTTCCAGAAGTAGAATCCGCTTACGTTTTCAAGGGATGATGGACCATAGGCTGCGGAGTCATGGCTGGATTCATTGTAGACTATTTTTGAGCATCTGGTGATGCCTCCTGGGTGGAGGGTCAAACTTGCTACATACATGCTGTGTGATTCCGCTAAGAGGTGGTGGGATGTTACCACCCAGACTGACCATCACCGAGACATGACGTGGGAAGATTTTCAGGTAGCTTTCTATGACTTCTTCTTCCTAGAGACGCTGAGGGAAGATTGAGCACGAGATTTCATGAATCTGCAAAAGGGCGCCATGTCAGTGATGAATTATTCTGCCCGCTTCACCGAGCTACAGTGTTATGCACCTATTCTAGTAGGTGATGAGACGTTGAGGGCTAGACGCTTTGAGGATGATCTTTGGTGTGACATCCGAGCACTGGTAAATGTTTTCGAGTTGCCTACCGTATATGCTATTATGAACTAGGCACTGATTACTGAGTGGAACCTATGGGAAGCTAGTGGTGTGGGCCAGGTCAGTTCGACACTAGTTTCAGGTACTATTCATAATAGCAAGAGGAAGAGGCAGATGGATTTCTCTCATGGTGGTAGTACTATCCAGAAGAATACTTTAGGTGGCCAGGTCATGTGCTACCAGTGTGGTAGAGAGGGGAACAAGAGACCTCAGTGTCCGTGTGACCTAGTAGAGTGTCGAGCTTGCAGCAAGATGGGTCATCTTTAGCATTTTTGCATGGTGTTTCTACCAGTGGCTAGTGAGAAGTGATCTGTGTAGACTCTATGTGAGGGAGTAGAGACATAAACTTCTTACTACTCAGGAAATTGGGATATGTCAGGATGTACAGGCAAAGGTGGTGGTCGTGGCTGTGGTAGCCAGACACTAAGATCTCAGAGATAGTAGGGCGGGTCGGCTTAGGGTAGCTTGGATGTGTCGTAGGGCCGCGACATTGAGCCAGCATATGCGGTTCAATAGACCCAACATGAGAAGGATCCTAGACCTTCCACTGTTAGAGGTACTATTATAGTTGCTTCTATTTTATCTTCTGTACTTTTCGATACTAGTGCTACACATAGTTTTATATATGTGGCCATTGTGGAGAGCCTTGGGATCTGTGTTTCTTTTTTCTCCTGATATCATGATGTTAGACACACTGTTAGGAGTGAGGATAGTAGGTGTGTGCCAGTGTAAGGATTTCCCCCTTGAGTTTGGTGGGTGTCACTTTATATGGGACCTCTATGTCTTAGATATGATGAGCTATGATTTCATTCTAGGGATGGATTGGTTGGTACCCTTTCGTACCTTTGTGGATTTCTATCATCACAGGGTGAGTTTCACATCACCAGAGGGCGGAGAGTTTCTATACAAGGGAAAATGGGATGTCCAGACGAGCTGAGATGAACCAGAGTATCGTGGGTGAGGTGGAGTCACATCCCAAATTGCGAGTTTATATTTGGATGATCAGTGAACTTGTCAGAAGGATTTCCCTCCTGTGGTTGATTATTTCAGGGATGTATTCCCAGATGAATTTTCAGGTCTACCTCCAGAGTGAGAGGTCAATTTCTCTATTATGCTTGTGCCAGGAGTGGCACCAGTGTCCATTCGTCCTTATAGGATGGCCACACCTGAGTTGGAGAAGCTGAAGAGGTAGTTAGAGGAGTTACAAGCCAAGAGTTTTTATCCGAACTAGTACTTCTCCTTGGGGTTCGCCGATCCTTTTTGCGAAGAAGGTGGATGGTACCCTCAGACTCGGTATGGATTATCAGAAGCTTAACCCATTGACAGTCAAGAACCGACATCCCTTGCCGAGGATTGACAATCTTTTTGATCAACATCGAGGTGAACGAGTGTTCTCGAAGATTAACTTGAGATCCGGATATCATCAGCTTCTCGTGAGACCATCGGACATACCGCTTATATACTTTCAGAGAATATATGGTCTCTATTAGTACTTGGTTTTGCTGTTTGGACTCACAAATGCACAAACAGTTTTCATGGATCTGATGAATCATGTGTTATACCCTTATCTGGATTCTTTTGTGGTAGTATTTGTGGATGACATCTTGGTGTACTCTCACACTCGACACGACCATGCCACCCATCATGATATCGTATTGAGTACACTAAGAGAGAATCATCTATATGATAAGCTCTCAAAGTGACACTTTTTTATGGACCAGATACACTTCCTGGGTCATATTATCTCAAAGGCAGGAGTTGCGGTAGACCCAGAGAAGGTGAGAGCAGTAGTTTCCTAAAATAATCCTAAGAGCGTATTTGAGATACGATGTTTCTTGGGGCTGGCTTGTTACTACAAGCACTTAATATAGGACTTCACCTGCTTAGCAGCGCCGTTGAAGGGTTTGACTAAGAAGGGTGCGAAGTTCGTTTGGTTAGAAGATTGCGAGTCATACTTTTAGAAGCTGAAGGGATGGTTGAGATTAGCACCAATCATAATACTTCCAGAGCAGGGGAAGAGCTTTAAAGTTTACTGTGATGCATCAGGTATTGGGCTGGGAGTAGTGTTGATGCTGGGTGATCGAGTTTTTTCGTACGGGTCTTGGCAGTTGAGGCCACATGAGAGGAATTACCCGACACATTACCTCGAGTTGGCTGCAGTTGTTCATGCGTTACGCTGTTGGAGACATTATCTCTTGGTAGAGTATTTTGTGGTGTTTACAGACCAAAAAAGTCTCAAATATATCTTTACCCAACGTGACCCGAATTTAAGATAGCGAAGGTGGGTTGAATACCATCATTCCTTCGACTTTGAGCTTGCATATACACCTGGTAAAGGTAATGAAGTAGCCTATGCACTGAGTAGGAGGACTCAGACACAGGTAGTGCATGTGCCCAGTGGTGAGTGGCAGCTTATGGCTTCATTCTCTGAGATGCATTTGGAGGTGCAGAATAGTCAGGGGAAAACCTACCTTTCATCATTAGCTGTGACTTCTACCCTCCTAGATAGAGTGAGGATGATAAAACTATCTGATTTAGAAG
Source organism: Viscum album (assembly GCA_963277665.1). Taxonomy (NCBI): domain Eukaryota; kingdom Viridiplantae; phylum Streptophyta; class Magnoliopsida; order Santalales; family Viscaceae; genus Viscum; species Viscum album. Next base: position 830,516,735 of record OY728165.1, read on the forward strand.
GCCTAGTTTTATAGGAGTTGGTGGAAAGTGAGGACCCTCCTCCTGGTTGGACGATGGGCGATGATGAGGTGATACATTTCCATGGATGAGTGTGGGTTCTGGGGGATATATGCATAATTTGATGTGGTAGTTTCATGCTTCATCTTGGGAAGTTAATCCAGGAGTTACCAAAATGTATCGTGACTTGAAACATCAGTATTGGTGGCCGCGTATGAAGAGAGAGATAGTTAGTTTTGTTACGTGATGTTCCACCGGTCAACAGGTGAAGGCAGAGCATCAGAGGCCAGCTGTACTGTTACAACAGTTACCCATTCTGGAGTGGAAATGGGATGATGTCACGATGGACTTTGTGACTGGGTTGTCAAGGTCACCTCAAGGAAATGATACCGTGTGGGTTTTTGTGGACAAACTTACGAAGGTGGATCACTTTATGCCGATCAAGGAGACCTTAAGTGTTGATGAGCTAGGGAATTTGTATATTCTAGAAGTCGTACATCTTCATGGGGTCCCCCGTTCTATCGTTTCGGATAGAGACACCTGATTTACATCTCGTTTTTGGCAGAGTTTTTAGAGGGCATTGGGTACACATGTGATTCTAAGAACAACTTACCACCCTCAGAATGATGGCTAGTCAGAGCATACGATATAGGTGCTTGAGGACATGCTGCGTGCATGCGTCCTAGAATTTGGGGTATCTTGGGAGAAGCATATACCCCTGGTCGAGTTTTCCTACAATAATAGTTTTCAGGAAACTATTGAGATGGAATCTTACGAGGCTTTATATGGTAGGCCATTCTGATCACCCTTTTGCTAAATGGAGGCAGGTGAGACAACTTTACTAGGACCACTTCTAGTATAGGAGACTTCTGAGTAGGTACGGTTGATTCAGAAGTGGTTGGATACCGCACATTCTCATCAGAAATCTTATGATGATCACCACAGAAGACCATTGGAGTTTGTGGTCAGGGATCAGGTTTTCTTTTTTGTTTAACTGAGGTTGGGACATAAGAATATTAGGAGACAAGGTAAAATTTCACCGAGGTATGTGGGGCTGTTTGAGATTCTAGAGAGAGTCGAGTTTGGTTCCTACTGGTTGTAGTTACCATAGAGGTAACGGGCCATGCACGACATCTTCCATGTATCTTAGCTGCACAATTATCACTCAGACCCGTCTCACATCTTTCAGCCCAAGGAGGTTGAACTACAGGTCGATGCATCATTTGAGGAGCATCTGATTCGTATTGTTGATAAGAGCATGAAGGTTCTCTGAGGCCTATCAGTTCCTCTTGTACGAGTGCTACGACAGCATGGCCGAGTGTAGGACGAAACCTGGGAGCAGGAGACCGACGTACGTACTCAGTGGAAAAAGTTCTTCATAGCTTTATCTACACCTAACTTGGAAGGGAAATTTGGGGACGAATTGTTTTAAGGGGGGAAGTTTGTAAGAACCCGATTCTTATTCTTGAGGTACGAGTTTCATCTTTTCCCTTCTCCTTAAGTGTTTTTGAGAAAATAAGGAAAATGGGGAAAATCTCAAATTTTGTGGGTACACTCTGTGTACATTTCTACATTCCATGTACTTTGGTCGTGTCAGATGAGTACACTAGGCATGTAGGCCTCTCGGCGATGAAGGGTGTAAAAACTAACTACACACCGTGTACTTAGTATTTACACATCGTGTAATCAGTCAACAGGTGAATAGTAAGGTAGTGGAGGTAACCGATAGTGGAGGGACAGTACACACCGTGTAATTAGAAATACATGCCGTGTACTCATGTTGATGGATGAACAGTTCTGCGGTGGAAAGAAGCCACCAGTGGAACAATTAAAAAAAGAAAAAGTACACGTCGTGTACTTGAGATTACATGCTTGGTAGTCTGTTTTTTCACTTAAAATGGCCAGTAGCTTCCTATTTTGGTAGAGGAGGCAGTGGGTTCATTTGGAGCATGAGATAGATGGCTAGATCTTGGAAGAGATCCTAACCGCACACTGAGAACCTGATTCCTACACCATCGATCTCCTTTGAACCGCACGGGTAAGCCCTTCCTTCTCCTTGAGTAGTTCTTACCAATTATTTCCCAAGGAAAAGTTATTTGAGGTTTAATGTGTAAAAGTTTATCCCAGATATACATCATTATTTGGCGTTTCTGGAAGTACCTTTCACATATACCGATCAGAGACGGTCGAGGTAGGTGGTCTGATGTTTATTTTCAACTATTGTGTTGAAATTGTGTACCATTGTGCTACGCGCCCATAGTTGAGGTGTCGTATGGCTGAAGACTTTGCTGAAAAGTTATCTAGAATTGGATAGACAATCTAATGATAAATTTAAACTACTGTTTGGGTTCACTGCTTGGATCCAGGACCACCCCAGGGGTGCATTCCTTGGTTTAGCCATTTGGCTAGGATACCCGAGGGTATTCCATGATTATATTGTGAATTTCATTTTCTTGAGATAAAGTTTATATAAATTACTTGTTTATGCTTTGGGATCATCCCATTTCCTTTAGCCTGAGGGTAGTGTTCTATTAGCCTGTGGGTAGTGTTTTTCTTAGGGTGTGGGCAGTGTTTGGTTTGCCTAAGGGTAACCTCTTTTATGCCTGTGGGAAGTAGTTTCTGTGCCTAAGGGAAATATCACATATGCCTAAGGGAAATGATCGTTATGCCTGATGGAAATCACCTGTAGGTATTTGATTCTATTATCTGAGGGTAAGGATAGTATGTCTGAGGAAATAACTATTTAGAAGATTCACTGTTGTGATTTTCTATGTTGTACCTACCAAGCTAAGGCACATTCTTTGAGAAGATAAGTAATACTTAAAATGGAAATGAAACTGGTAGTGATAGTTACTTTTGAGTTCTTACTAGTTTACTACATTTACTTTCGCACACTGTTGTTGCATATTTTCACTAACACTTGGCCACAAGCCTTTGGTGGGTGCTTACTGGGATTTATTTCTCACACCCTGTTTGGGTCAAGTATTCATCCCAAACAGACTATATTGATGCAAGTGTCGAGAGGGGAAAGGGTCCCTATACAGGTAAATGATTATATCAGAGGAGTATGAGAGCATGGGACCGAGCTTAGGCTTGTGATGCTGTTGTGTTCTGTTCACTATGTTTTTTTTGTTGTACCTTGTACTTTGAGTTGTATTGTATTGTATTGCATTGTATAATGTTTTGGCTGCTTTCATAGAATTAGTGACATGCTGTATTTTTATATGTAATTGTTGGTTATCTTTTACTAGAATTGTTCATTTCTAGTTCATATTGTTTACTGCTTCCGTTTTTGAATATTATGTTTCTTTTTCCTCTGTGCTACACCTTAACAAATGAGGGAATAATTTCCCCACTATCAGACTTGGGCCCTCGCTGCTAGTCAGCAACCTCTTGCATTTTGGGGAAATGCGCTTGAGGTAATGTAACCAACCGGGTTCGGGGAACCCATTGTGTGGCTATTGGATTCAGGAAATTACACTCTTCACTCGTTCAATACCCTTTCATTCACCACCAATAGAATAAAACCATTTTTTAAATTGAAGTGCAATAACCAAGAACGCCGTGAAACCTGACCTAGGGCCAAGCCTCGGGTTAGTCACTTTCCATTTCAAAGTGAAAATAGATCAGAATGGAAGCTTTTAGAGATAAATTATATTAGTATTGTAAGAGAAAAATAGATAGAAGAAGAAAAGGGAAACAATTTAGTAAAAATATGAATGCGTTACATGGGAAAAGAAAACTATAATAAAAAGAAAAGAAATAAAAATCCCAAAGAAGTATCCAAAATACACATATTCCCTTTAAAATAGATATTATTTTCAATAAACCATTACAATTTTATTTATAGGAATTTATGAGGCCTTGGGCTGTCATAACAAACCATTTAATTTGTTTTGGGACATAATAATAGTCAATAGCTCAAATCTCACTTATAGAATATTCCTTCAAAATTATCTACATGTTTCCATAATCAAATTGCTTAATTAGGGATAGGTGTCTTCATAAAAGTTGTAATAAAATACGTTTTAAACTGTTACTCAAAATTGCACATTTATTTGATTACCCTAGATGAAGTTATGGAATAAATATATATCATGACTTTTTTTGGACGAGAATTACAGAATTATTCGATTAATGTATGATGTCCAATAGCCACTTTAATGAATTTAAAACTACATGAAATACATTTTAGAGACTAGTATAGGTATCTTAGTTCAATTAAAGGTGTAATTACCTCAATTAGAGGTTTTTATCCTGAGTTATGCTTCAGTTATGAAGGTGGGGTCCACGCTGTCCTCCCAAACAATATGTCAACTTGATTGATTTTTTTGGGGCTCATTTTTTTCGAATAAAATCTTTTTTCAGAATAAAAAGTTGAACAAAATAAATAAATTAATCCTAAAATAATAATCACAAAAATTTCAATAATATTTTAAAAGGTATTCCCAAAAAACCCTAGTGATAAAAATATGTCAAAATTCCAGAATTTACCAATTTAACATTTTAGCTCAAAACACACAATTAATCCAAAATTGTTATAAATAAAATCCACTTGATAAATTAGTATAATTTAAATAATTTAAATACATATTAAAAATGAGTAAAATATTATATCTATTAATTCCACCACACTAAAAATGTTCTTGTCCTCAAGTATAAAATCTCAACATAGAATTCAGAGGGCTCTAATGTTACCAATATTCAAATTCCAAAGAAATAAAATCAAAAATATTTCAATGTAAAATAAAAATATTAAAAAATCCAAATACAATATCAATTCAATTTATTATTTTTAAAACAAACAATCAAATCATGTATTATAATTTCCCCCTTTGAAAAATGATGGAACTGCTCCTTTCATTCATTCAGGATTCTCAATTTATTATTATTAAACATGCCAACTCATGATTTACCTCACTTGAATTTTTTTTCTCATATATCTCCTGATAAAATTAAGGTGGATTTATGATAATATCATTAGAACATGATCCTTATAAATTTTATTTTAATGTAACTACTTTATCCACCTTGTAAAGACCAAAGTCACATGAAATCATGAGGGATTTCATTAAAGGTTGAAATAACTCTAGGGCTTAAGGTTAGTAGGAAATATGTTTAAAATTTTAAGGCTCAAAAGAGGAGGCTTATCTCTTAAGTGAAATGCATGATATCAAAAATAAAAGTGCAGTGAAATTATCCCCTTCAAAGTATAAACTCATACTTCCCCTAAACATTCAAATCAAAGGTCATAAAAAATGAAAGCATAATGAATGATGTTCACCTTCTGGAAATTTTCACCACTTTTATATTTTTTTCTTTTTTTTCATAGTTTTTTTGTTTTTTTCTTTTTTATAAATTTATACTTAAAATTAAACTCATATCCACCACCTTACCACATATAATAAAAATCATTGGTCTAGTAATGGTGATTTTGTATTCTTCTAAGTAACAACCAATTCTTTATTTTCTAATTTTTTTATTTTTAAGAAGAGAAACATTTAATTATATTTAATGAACCAAAAACATTTCTTATCACCCACAATAATTACCCCCACAATTTTCCTTACAACATAAATCATCCCTTCCACCGTGATTCCCTTCACCCCCACACATAAATTTTAAAATATCATGAAAATACTAAGAGGAGGAAAGAGTGGATAGAAATGGCTTGAAACATAGCTTATACCTATAAAGGTCATCCATGGTATGTATGGGAATAGAAGGATTAATGTAAAAGTTGTATTTTAAGGATAAGTGGTTTATCAAAATATGACTTAATAATTTCAAATGTGTTTTTGCACAGTCATAGCTTTGACAAGTTCAAATGAAATTTCTAGTAGGTGAAATGTACCAAGATCACTCAAGAAATATGATTAAGAAAAATAGGAAGTACTTGGTCTGGAAATACTCTTGAGAAAGTGAATATAATATTAGACAATCACTCAAGGCATGATTAATAATAACAAAATAAATTCACTAAAATTTTATAAATTCAAAGCATGAAAAATGGTTAGGAAATTTCATTTACATGGATCAATCAATTCCCTTAAAACATGAGTCCTAATTTTAATATCTATGATTCAATTTAATAATTAAATTCTCCATTTTACTCATTAAATCTTATTTTCATTAAAATCTAAAAAATAGCATCAAAAAATTCCTATGAAACTCATTTTTTCTAGATAAGTCAAGTAAAACATAAATTTAAATGTGGGTATGAAATTTCTATTTAAATCTCAAATAAAAATCTCATAAAAAGTGTTAGGATTTTTAAAAAATTAAAATTAAAATTGAACTCCCTTTTGAACTAAAGCTTTGGTTCTCGCCCTCCATTGTTTTGGGTCTTCCTTGTTCCATCATGGTCCTACAAAATATAATCACTCAATTAATTACAAGGATCATGGCATTTAAGATTAAAAATATAAGAGGGAGTGGGATACATGCTTGAATAATCCAAAAAATGGAATTTAAATCTAAATTCCTAGAAAGCATGTAAAGATAAATATTGGTACGATCCCCCAAGTAGGAATTGAATTTTTACTATCTATAAAGGGAAGTACAAAATTTTATCCATTGTTTAATGGTGGTCGAGTCTTCTTATTTTTGAACCACCACATGTGGTTCATTCCAAATCAAACTTTATTTTTCTTATTTTATATAATTCCAGTATATATATTACACCTGATCTTGCCCCATAACAATGTGGTACAACTTGTATAGTGGGGGTAGAATGAAGTATAGAACCACCACCTCCTTCATTTCTGCTTGTGTAAAATTATTTTTATCTTCTTTTACTCCATATATTGAATATTCAATGTCTTCAAAGTTCTTCAAGTGTTACTTAGTAGGTGCAATTTATTTTCCCTCTTCATCCTCTAGGGATAATAAGAGTTATCCATTTTTGAAAATTCAAAACAGTTGGGAGTAATACTAAAAGTAGTTTCAATAAATTTAAATGAGTTTGAGTTCAAGAATTTAGTATCTGCCTAATTTATTTCATCGTGAACCTTTTCTTTGATGAGAAGTTCCCATTGGAGTTAATTATCACTGGATGGAACTAGGTATTCCGGATGATCCATCTATTCTTTGAATTACAAAAATTGGATAGATTCTTCATCCATATATTGGGAGATATGCAGCAGTGGTGGATATTCTAATTTTTATAGTTTGGGGAGACCAAGTAGTTCTTCACATTCATTCCAAAAGTTATCCAGTTCATGTTGATCACCCACATGTAGCTCATCAGAAAATTCCTTTCATCTATCTCTCCTAGAAATTTTTCAGTGAGGATGAATGGATCTTTAGGTACCTCCACTTTTACCTCCACAGTTTCATTAATTTCAATGATGAGTGGTGAAATTTCATCCACCACTTCCTCAGGTTCTTTCTCCATCTCAGGGCCGGGTTTCTCCATAAATGAATGAACATATTAAAATAACTTTTCTTCTTTTCTCGTTAGTTGTTCTATGTTTTCAATAATTTATTACATTTTAGATCTATTATAATATTATTTTTGTTGTTCTTATTGCAATTGTTGATGCACATATAAGTAATCTTCCCATGCATAATAATATGAATTTGAATACATCATAGAAGTTGTGTTTTTTATATTTGTGTAATAAATAAAACAATGAAAAATATTTACAAAAATATGAATTTATAAAATGTGATCAAAATAACTGTTTAGATACCCATAAACTAAAGTAGTTTTGACACACATATATTATAGGGTGTGAAAAAAGAAAGTTCATATTCCTAATGCAACACAGAGGCTGACCAGGGTCATCTCACTTGAAGAGCATTTTATTCGGTTCAATCAATAATTTTTAATTCAATTAACATTTTTGTTTTTTGTTTTTTAATTATTTATAAAAATAATGATTTTGGGGTTCTAGGAAATTACAAAATTAAAATAACGCAATGAAAAATTGAAATCAAAATGTATATTAATACATAATGAAATTAGGTAATAAATGTCTTGGTATTAGGGATAGATATCACATGTTCATTCATTATTTATTTTTTGATTAAATTCAATTAGAAAATTCATTTGGTGAAACATAATTAATGAATTAATTTTATTTGATTTATTCAGTGTAGGATTTTATCATGCCTCAATAATAGTAAACCACACCTCCTCCAGTAGTCAAATAGAATAACACCTCAACTGAGAATGTAATTCCTAATAGACCCAGCTCCACTGTATGCCATTTCATCTATTCGGGAAACCCTAACTACACTTTATAAATGATTTTTCCAAAAATAAGGGAGGGAAAAATAATTAATCAATTAAAATAAATGGAATTAAAAATAATTTCATAGTGGATGATCATCTCAACTATGCAGTTCTCTTTTATCCACCAGAAATAGATTAAAAAGATTTTTTAAATTTAAGCACAACAATGAAGAACGTCATGAAACCTCCCACTGGGTCAGGCCTCAGGTTAGTAACTTTCCATTTCGAAGTGAAAATAAATCACAAAAGAATATGGTATAGAGGAATTATATTATTATTGGAAGATAAAAATGTATGGAAGAAGATAAGTGATACACATTAATAAAAATATGAATGCATTACATGGAAAATGAAAAATAATATAAAAAGAAAAGAAAAAAAATCCTAAAGTCGTAGTTGACATCCAAAGCTTCCCTATCCAATAGATATTATTTTAAATAAACTATTTGAATATTATTTATTGTAATGAATGTGTAATTGGGGTTTCATAATGGACTATTTAATTTGTTTTGGGACACAATGGCAGTCAAATGTTGAAATTTCAGTTACGAAATATTATTTAAAAAGTATCCACATGTTACCCTAATAAAATTTCATAATTGGGGGCATGTGTATTCATTAAATATGTTCAAAAATAAGTTTTTAATTATTCCAAATAATTTCACATTTATTAAAAACAACTGAAAGAGTTTATTGAATAAATACAAAACATGAATTTTTCTGGGCTAGAATTATAGAATTATTCCATAAATGTAAAATGTCTAATGGCCCCATTAATGAGTGAAATAATCCATAAAATTATTTGGGGAAACGAGTATATGTTTCATTGTTCAATTAAATGTTGTATCACATCAATTGGAGGTGTTTAGTCTGAGTTATGATTCAGTTGTAGAGGTGGAGTCCACGCTTTCCGCCTAAACAATATGTCAACTTTATTGATTTTTTTAGGCTTCATGTTGTTCGAATACACTATAGATACAAAATAAAAAGTTTATTAAATAAATCAAGTAGTACTACAAAAAAAATCAATCAAATAAGATTTATATTTTAAAAGTTATTCCCAGAATACCCTTGTAATAAAAATCTGTCAAAATTCTCGAATTTACCAATTTTTACATTTTATCTCAAAAGAAACCATTATTCAAAAATTGTTGTAAATAATCCCAAATTGATAAATTATGAGTATTTAAATAATCTAAATACATATTAAAAATGAGGAAAATATTAGCTATATCACTCTTTCCTTAGAGGAATCATCAAATTAGTTCCCATTACATGTTATGCCATTCACTAGTGCTAACTAGGCCTAAACATCATGAGTTTTAAAACCACTTTCCAAAGAATCAAAAGATACTAACCAATCATTTACGTTTAAATTTAAAAAAACATTTCAAATAAATTTTCCAAAACCAAGGTAGAACCACTCAACAAGCTTGGAAGGTGCCAAGCAGGCCTTTACATCACTTAGATACCAAACAAAACTTTGAGATGACAAATGGGGAAAGATTTAAGAAGTACATTTGAAACCACATTTAAAATAATTTATGAACTAAAAAAATATTTCAAAATCATTGGGGTTTTAGTAAAATCATTTGAAATTACGATGGATATAGAAAGGAAGAAATAAGAGGTGATAGTTTTGGAAACTAGGTTCTAGAAAGGACATTTTCTAATGGAGGCCATTATTATTTGTGATACCATCAATCTTTTCACCTCATGCACATATAGATGTGGCCAAATCCAATGATATACTTGAAATATCACCAAATTATTCTATTAAGTATTCATAAGAATCATAGAAAGTAGTTATAAGTGTCCACACATACGCATCAAACCCTAAAAATCACCAAAACCCACACACAAGACTTAACTCTCCACGAAACTAAACAACCAAAACACAACCAAGGATAAATACAATTGAAAGCACCTAATTTCAATTAACAAAGACAATTATCATTTTATTAAACACTTGGTAATCATATAAATATAAGTATACTCTAATAAAACATTTTGAAAACCATTTTCATCACAATGCCACTATGAAATAATCAAAACAATAAAAAATAACATATCAAAAGAACGATTAACACCATATGTAATCCATTTAGGAAATCCCAAGCATCAATGGTATGTTTCACAAAGGCAAATATAGGAAACACCTACCTCAATGGTGTACGAACACAACAAAACATTGAGGGAAAGGTGAACCAAGATTGAAAGACAATCCACACACCTTAACATTAAAGAAGCATAAGCGACACATTAACCCTAGATTCTAGGTTTTGGAGAAGAGAAAACTCACCAAATAAAAATCCAAGGAACCATATGATAAAGAGAAAAATAGGAGAAAATTGGACAAAAATTATGAAGAACTCACCTTGATTGAAGGAGGAGCACCAAGGATTCAAGGAGAGCCAAAGGGATGAGGTTTTGGGAGCCCTCCCATGTGCCAAAACCGAACAAGGAGGAGAATTCCAAATTGGGCTTAAAATTAGAGGGGATATTTTAATTTAAACTTTTTAAAGACCCATGAAGGTCACATGGTATGGCCACATGGTTTTCCAAACTGTGCGCCAACCGTGTGTACCCCACTGGGGAGGAGAGACTCCTACGTGGGCTGGCCTTATTTTTTTAGAAAACTGTGTGACAACCATGAAATTCATCTCTATCTAATGACAGATTCATTCTGAATGTTTTGCACATTATTTTCTCTAACTGTTTTATGTTTTGTACCTTATCCTTGACACTCAAAAGTTAGATTCACGGTTTCACTTGGGCCTCACTTGGTTTGGTCCAAACCGTTCTCAAACTATGCACAGGTCCAAAACTACCTAAAAACTCCAAAACTCAAAAAAATCACGTGGATCTAGAACCAAAACTCAAAAAAATTACCAAAATCAATAAAATATTAAAATTATAGAAAACCCTTGGTTAGAGCATGACAATTATCCTCACCAAAAACACTATCTTCCACAAAAAATTCACCGAGTTGAATGAGAACCAAAACTCATACCCAAAATTCAAAGAAATGAAATGATAGAACAACCTCAATGTGATCTTTCAATCCAAAAATCACACCTAAATAGATCTATATAAAATCATAAGGAGAAAAATTTTGGGTTATCCCACCATAAGAAATCAAACCTGCAATGACCTGAACTGTTATAAATAAAATCCCCTTATGATTTAATGTTTTATTATAGAATATGGTTATAGAAAACACATGAACTTGTTTTTTTTATTATATCCAATTGTATTAAAAATTCCATTAATAATATTTACCATTGAAAATATAACTATTAAATAGTGATAAAAAGATTAGTATAAATGAAGGGATTTAATGAATCCAATTTAAACAAAGGAAGTGATGGCATCATCTAGTAGGATTGTACCCTTTGAATCTCATTTATCGGAGCTTATGAGGGAGATATAATCACTAGTATTTTCCCTCACCTAATCCCAAGCTGAGATCCAACAAGTTAAGCTCAATCGAAATCATTTATGATAGAATTTCAAGCTCATCGAGATCATGACCCAAACCATGTTCGCTGAACATCCCCATGAAAGTATCACCGTTAAACACCTTACTCTTAAGGAATACACCAGTGCAATAAAGTGATATGTATAAGGAAATTAATAATATGAATATATATATATATTTTATAGAATAATTAATTTATTTTCATTTTTATTGTTACTTTATAAATTATTTTGATTTTGATTCAATTAAACATAAATTTTATTTTTAGGTAATACTCAAATTCAATTAAGAGATCTATTTTAAAAAATTAATGGATTTTTGAAATAAATAGCATTTTAATAATATTTTATTATTAAATATTTTTATTACTTATAAATGGTCAAATAATATTTATGAAGTGAAATGTAATTTTTATATGGGTTAAAAAACCATTTTTTTGTCAAAAACCCAAATTTTTTTAACAAGGGTTGAATATTTTTTTCAAAGTAAAAATGAAACTATTTAGATAATTATTAAGATAAAATAAATATTATGTTTTTGAAACATTAAATTGAAATTATCCAATGGTTAATTTTTCTTAATTTTTTGAGATAGTCGAATTTTTGGGTAATAATTTAATAAAGTATAAATATAAGATGTGTTTGATGACATCATAATGCCCCAAAAATACTGTTGTAAATACTATAATGGGTATAATAATCCAAATATATGTTTTCTTCTTAAAAATTTTAATTTTAATTCTATTTTTTTAAATTTATAGTGCCTTTATGAACCCTCCAAAATATATAATATATTTTATATTTTTTAAATTCATTTATTTAAAAGAGTTACTCACCTACACATAAGCAAGGGTAATATTTTAATATGTTTGGCCCTATGACTAATAAAATAAAAAGAACCTCACAATTTGGAAGACACCATTGTCAAAAACCATAGGAATGTTTGTGGTTTGAAATATTTTATTATATAGAGTCCAAAACCTATATTTGTGAAATATTATAGAATCCCCCTCTCATTTCCTAATAAATCCAACTAATATCCCACTTGTATTCACTAAAAATCCTTTTATAAAATCCCTCCTCTTCCCTTCCCTCTCTATAATTCTTCTAAGTCTCCCAAATCTCTCAAGAATCCCCTTTTCATGCTTTTGGATCCACACACTCAAGTATGGGTTCGTTCATTTCTCATCATTATCAAAGTTTCTTTATCTTGTTATTCCATTTTATTTTCAATTAAAAATGATGGGTTATGATTTATAACCTCGAACATAATACCCTTATTATGTATAAATGATGATATATCCCTTTTTTTTCTCTTTAATATCTCCCATGTGCACCCGTTACCATGCCAAAATTTCATAAGAAACCTTTACCTTTTTTTCAAGATTATTTATTATCGCATTCCTTTTTTTATAATTATATAAGTGTGAAAATTTCCTTAAATGTACCTATTACTGTACAATTAATTTCCAAATTGTGAGAGACCCATTTATCTCTCATGAACCCATTTTATAAACTTTTAAGTGAGGCTGTTATACTGTCGAATTTTCACCAAAATTCTCTATTCCAATACAATTGTGTAGTGAATACCATAGCTATTTTCTATAAAGTGTGTTCACTTTTATGAACATATACCTTTTGACTGGGGAATTACATGTATTCATTCAACACTCCTAAATCATGGAATAAATTATGATGATGAAAGAATCCATGTTTTATGATATAAGTGTCACACTTAATAATGAGAAGGAAATGAAAGTTACATATGCACCCAGAATTATATAGCACTCCAATATAGTGGGTAATGTTTAGTACCATGATACGTCATGTAGGGATAGGGGTATACCTGATTCCTTTATGGGACTTTTTCCCCTATGAATTCTTTGCGGTTTAGCCATGACCTATGTTTATGATGCAATGTTTTAATTTGTTTCCACATTTCCTATGTTATGATTATCATACTATATCATGCCTTATTATTTATGTTCCTTTATGCCTCATTGTTATGAATTGTCTAAAATTTATCATTATATTAATTTTATGACATTTTTATTCCCTTAATAAGCTTTATGTCTCACCCCTTTCTAGTGTATTTGTCCAGGTTATCCAATGTAGTTTTAAGCTCAATCATGTTAACGCAGTTTTCAATAAAGATGTTTTAATTCATGTTTGAAGTTGTAATGAAATGTACCTAATTAAAAAATACACTAGACTTATTGATCTTTCGAATTGTATTAAGATTTTTTTCAATTAAATCATGTATTAATGTTTAAGAAAGATAAGGGTTGTTATTCGTGGTATTAGAGGGAAATTTTAGTTATTTTTGGGATTAGGATAAGAAAACTCTAGTGAAATAATTATGTATAAGACTAAGTATAAAAAACATGCCTAAATTTTGGTTATTATATATCAAGTGTTTTATCTAGAAAGTACATCCCAATCTTTATACTATAAATGGACGTGGTTCTAGAACATATGTTCCTAGGAGTAACAACTCCGACAAGGTGTTCTGGGCTTGACTTGGGGTAACCTGGTACACAGCAAAGAGCCTTACTATACACCTAGTTTGACACTCATGGGGGATATTACTGCTAATTAAAAATATCATTATGAACTATTATTATGGGATTAAAAAATTACCATTAGAGTATATGTAAGGAAATAGATTAGGGATAATAAAGACTGAAGCCTAGAAATCCATAAGTTAAGGAAATACATGTAAGTTATAAGTTATCTGTTTAATGTAATTAAATTCCCATTTATGTGTTTAAAAGTTAAATATACTCATCCTTAATTTTCCTTTTATTATATCCAATGGATGAAAATGGGAGGAATTGGGTAAAAAATTAATGTGAAGAGCAATGCGATGAGTTCCTAATGAGAATACGAACCCAATGGGAGTAAGAATAACACACATTATATAGATAATCTCTCAGCTAAATTAGGTTCTGAATAGAAACCTAGATTAGGAGGATTTTCCAAACCCCCTTATGAGAGAAAAAGCTACAACCAATAGTTTCATGAGTTAAAGGCATCCTACTTTCAATGGGTCATCCAATCCCTTAATCACTAAATATTGGATGAAATTTGTTGAAAAGATATTATCCATCATTAAATGTTATAAACAAGAGAAGATTCTACTGGTTGTTTATCATATGGAAGGTGAAGCTGATTAGTGGTGTACATTGATAAAAAATACAAAGCCTGAGGAAGATATCGAAGCAATGGAGTGTATGGTTTTCCAAAAATTGTTCCTCAATAAAATTTTACTCGTAATATCTATCTTAAAATGGAAATGGATTTCCTTTCCCTCAATCAAAAAGATAATGAATCTATTAAGGAATATGATGAAAAATTCCTAAGTCTGGCATGATATGACTACATCATTTTCTTTACCCCTGAATGCAAGGTTGACCTCTTTTTTGGTGGGCTAAAATCCAGTGTACAGAAATCCTTCGTGATTTGTGACTTCTATTGCTATGAGTAAATTGTACGATGTTCCCTAAAAGTCGAAATATAGATCGATGAATCTTAGGGTTATCATGGGGATAAGAAGAGAAAAATGGAGATCAATTCTAGTGTCCTGATAGAGATATCTAATGGTGCTAAGAAATTTCAACATTCCACTTGCCAACGGTGTGGAAAGAAGTACCCTGGAAATTTCTTAAAGGGGATGATGAAATGTTTTAGGTACGGGAAGGAAGGGAACATAGAAAGTGATTGTCGGTAAGATACACCTGCTACTACGATAAGGTAAAGGAAATATCCAATCAAAATTCAACATATTGTTCATTCCTACAATTTCAAGGAACCATAGAACTTTGTAAACTAATGAACTATGCCAAGGGTTTTTGGAGACAACTAACAACTTCCAAGGTAGAAAAAGAGATCTTTTTCCAGGAGAATTTTGATAATTATGTGGTGATAGGTACGCGAGTTATTATTAAATAATAGTTAACATAGTTTTGGATTATGGTTCTATGAATTCCTTTATCTCACAAAAGTTTAGTAAAACTATCCAAACACCACCACAAATCATGGAATTAGAGTTGTCATTGAAAATGAAAAATAGTGAAACTATTGTATCCCAAGTGTAAAAATCCTCCCCTTTCAACGTTTGTGGGATAAAATTCTTATAAAAAATTTTCATACTCCCTTTAGTGTAATTTGATGCAATTTTGGGCATGAATTTACTTTCCCTATATATATCTAATATAAATTGTTGTGAAAAAGAAATCACTCTCGGTATTGCAAATCGTCCTCACATTCTATAAAAATTTAAGGAGAAGGATGAATCTTCTTTAGAAAAATCATCTCAATAATTGATGTTATTTCCCTATAAAGAAGAATATCTAGATAAAATTATTGAGTATAAGGAAAGAATCATCTTTTAAGACATTCCAATTGTGAGGGAATACGCTGATGTGTTTCCTGAGAAATTTCCCGGTCTTCCTCCTAGCTGAGATGTTGAATTTTTAATCGATCTTATACCTAGGGAATTACCATTATCCAAGACTCCATATATAATAAATATTATGGAACTTGAATATCTGAATAAAAAAATATAGAGGAATATGGATAATGGTTTCAAACGCACAAGTGCTTCACCGTGGGGTGCACCAGTCCTATTTTTCAGGAAGAAGGATGGGTCAATGCACCTTTGCATATATTATTGTGATCTAAAAAAGATCATGATATAGAAAAAATATCCTATAACTCAGATTTATTACTTATTAGATAAACTATGTGGATCATAATACTTATTCAAGGTGGATCTATGGTCAGGGTGTACCAATTTAGGGTAAAGTAGGAGGATATCCCCAAAATTGTTTTTTGTAAAATTTATGGGCACTATGAGTTCATAGTGATTCCTTTTAGACTCAATAATTCTTTAGAAATCTTCATGGAATTGTTGAATAGTGTCTTTAGGGATTACCTAGACAAATTTATACTAGAATTTATAGATGATATATTAATATACTCCAAAATCAAGGATGATTATGAGGAGATTTTGAGAACTGTGATAAAGACCTTATGAAAGGAGAAGATTTATGCAAAGTAAAGTGTTAGTTTTGGTTGAATGAAGTATCATTATTGGGTCATAAAATCAAAATAAATGAGATATATATGGACCCTTCAAAGACTGATGTAATTGAAGGATGGATGAGGCTAACATCCATGATAGATATCCATATTTTCCTTGGATTAGATGTGTATTGTTGCTAATTTGTGAGAAATTTCTCATGATTATCGAACCTCTTAAAAAAAGATTACATGGAAGGGTGTAAAGTTTTATCAGAATGATTAATGTGAATAGATCTTCATGGAGTTGAAAATGAGGCTTATCACGATGCCTATTCTCACACTATCCATAATTGGAGAGGTTTTCATGGTATTTAGTGACGCTTCAAAGAAGGGCCTATGCCACGTGTTGATGAAAAATGAAAAAGTCATTGTCTATGATTCATGGTATTTGAAAGTTGATGAAAAAAAATACCTAACACATGATCTCGAGTTGGCTGTAGTTATTTATGATTTAAAATTTTGGTGACATTATCTTTTTGGTTAGAAGTGTAAATTATATATTGATCACAAAAGTTTCAAGTATATATTCACATAGAAAGAGCAGAATATGTGCCAATGAAAATGGTAAGATCTGATCAAAGACTATGAATGATAAATCCACTAATATCCTAGGAAATAGAATAAAGTGGAAAATACTCTAATTAGAAAGGATTTGGAAATTATCTCATTGATGAGAATTTAGAGGGACTCAATATTCTTAATTTGGAATGGATGGACATGAGAATCATAAAGGAAGGAAAATGATCAATCCTTTCACAAATGACTTCTCAACTATTTCTTCTAGAGAGTTTAAAGGATTCTCAAAGAGTTCATGTTGAAATTTGGAAGAATGTGGATGCTATAAGAAAAGGTAAAACCTCAAAGTTCAATGTTAATGAATAATGTGTGGTGATATTTGGGTTAAGACTATGTGTACCATCAAATCCTGAGTTAAAGAAGGAGATGTTGGATGATGCACATAACTCAACCTTCTCCATCCACCTAAGAAGCATAAAGATGAATCAAGACCTATGAAAACACTATTGATATGAAAATAAGAAGAAGGATATTACAAAATATACATTAAGATGTATTGTATTCTAGCAAGTTAAAGTAGAAAGGAAAGAAATACAAGGTGATGATGAAACAATTACCCATACCAATATGGAAATGGGAAAATATCACCATGGAATTTGTCACTGATATTCCAATTATATAAAGATGGAATAATTCTATCTGGGTTGTTGTGGATCATCTTACAAATACTACACACTTCATTGTGATACGAGATAAATTCTCATTGGATCTACTTGCACGAATGTACATCAAGAAAGTGGTCATAATGAATAGACTACCACTATATATTGTATCCAACCGAAATCCAAGATTAACTTATAAGTTCTGGAAGAGTCTCTATAATGCTTTGAATACTGAGTTGAACTTCATCATGACCTATCACCCTAAAATTGATGGCTAATCTAAGAAGAATATCCACAAACTTGAGGAAATGTTGAGATCATGCTTAATGGACATCAAAGGGGGGTGATATAAATATCTTCTTCCAGTTAAGTTCTCTTACAACAACAGTATCCACTCGAGAATCCAAATAGATCCCTATAATGCCCTTTATGGGAAGAGGTAAAGAACATCAACATGCTGGGATAAAGTTTGATAAGGAAAATTGCTAGGTCCTAAAATGGTTGAGGAAATAGTGGAAAAGGGTAAGACCGTTCAATAGCACATCATGGTTGCTTAGAGTTGAAAAAAAGAGCTATGATGAAAATCATCGATGAGACCTAGAGTTTGATATTAGAGACATGGTATTCCTCTACATATATCCATGGAATAAAGTGATGAGATTTTGGAATAAGGAAAAGATTAGTCCAAGATACATTGGACCCTTTGAGATTATTGTTCACATAAAAGTGTTGACCTATCGACTTTCACTCCCACCTAACCTATCTCGAGTTCATTATATATTCCATGTCTCACTCTTGAGGCAGCACATACCTGACCCCTCACATGTACTCAATCCATAGGAGGTACCATTGGAGAATGATATTTCATATGAGGAGAAGCTGAAAAATATATAAGATCGTAGAGAAAAAAACTATGAAATAAGACAATGAACCTTGTCAAAGTATTGTGTAGAAATCACAAGTTTGAAGAAGCGTTGTGGGAACTAGAGGAAGTGATGAGACATAATTACCCTCATATGTTTTAAGGGGGTGAAATGAAAATTTACAGGGAAAATTTTCTCAAGGGGGAAAGATTGTAATGACCTAAAAAGTTATTAATAAAATCCCTTTATGATTTAATGTTTCATTATGTAAAATGGTTATAGAAAACACATGAAACTGTCTTGTTCTATTATATCCAATTGGATTCAAAAGTCTATTAGGAATATTTTCTATTGATAATATAACCCTTAAACAGTGATCACATGATTATTATGAATATAGGGCTTTAATGAATCTAATTGACATAGACAAAGGAAGTAATGGACTCATCCAATAGGACTGTACCCTATGAATCCCAATTATTAGAGATTCCAAGGGAGATGGAATCATTGGTATTTTCCCTTGACCAAGCCCAATTTGACATCCAATAACTTAAGTTTGAGTGAAACTATTTTTGGGATAAGTTCAAGATCATTGAGATCACAATCCAAACCATGTTCACCGAACGACCCCATGAAATTCTCAGCATTGCACACCCTACTCTTAGGGAGTTAGTCAATGTAATAAAGATATATTTATCAAGACCATAATAATATGAATACGTATATTTTATATAATAACGAATTTATTTTAAATTTTGTTGTTACTTTATAAATAATTTTGATTTTGATTTAATTAAACACGAGTTTTTTTCCCAGTAATATTAAATTTCAATTAAAGGATTTATTTTGATGAATTAATGGATATTTGAAATAAATATTATTTTAATAAAATTTTATTGTTAAATAATTTTATTAATTATAAATGGTTATATAATTTTAATGAAGTGGAATTTACTTTTTATAAGGGTTCAAATACTATTATTGAAAAAAACCCAGCATTTTTCAATAAATATCAAATATTTTTTAATATATAATGAAAATATTTATAGAATAATTTAGATAAAATAAATATTATTTCTATAATCATAATGTATAAATTATCCAATGGTGAATGTTTCATAATTTTTTGAGATAATCAATTTTTTTGGGTAAAAATTACATACTATATAAATATACAATATGTTTTATGACATCATAATGATACAAAAATAATGTAATAAATACTATAATTGGTATAATAATCCAAATATATGTTTTCAAAATAAAATAATGCGATTTTATGTTAATTATTTTAATTTTATATTGCCATTATGAATTCTCTAAAATATATAATATATTTTATGATTTTAAATTCATTTATTTGAAAGAGTGACTCACCTACACATATAAAAGGGTAAAATTTTAATATGTTTGGAAATTATAATAATAAAATAATTAAAACCTCCCCAATTTGGAAAAAACTATGGGAAAAAATCAAAGGAAGGTTTTTATTTTTGAATATTTTATTATATAGGGTTCAAAACCTAAGTTTGTAAAATATTAAAGAATTGCACTCTCATTTCCTATATAAGCTGACCAAAGCTCCCACTTCTCTTCAATAATAAAATTTTTATCATTTCATTACTAGTCCCCCCCCCCCTTTCCTATAATCCTCAAAAGCCATCCCAAGCTCTCAAGAATCCCCTTTTCAACCTTTTGGAGCCACACACTCAAGCAAGGGTTCTTTCCTTTCTCATCTTTATCAAAGTTTCTTTATCTTGTTATGACCATTTATTTTAAATTAATAATGATGGGGTATGATTTAAAACCTCAAAATACATCTATTGTTATGTTTAAATGATTATATACCCCTTTATCTCTCATTAAGACCCCATGTACACCCATTACCATGCTGAAAATTTTTAAGTAGATTTTATTTTTTATTTTTTTCAAGATTAATTTTTATTGTATGCCTTTTTGTTCTCATTATATGTGTGTGGAAATTTCATTCAATGTACCTATTAATTTAAACTTCATTTAAAAAAAATGGGAGACACATTTATATATTATCAAACCATTTTATGAACTTTTATCTGATGTTGTTATGCTTCTGAATTTTCACCACGATTTTCAATGCCAAACCAATGTTGCAGTGAATACCATACCAATTTCCTGTAAAGGGTGTCCAGTTTTATGAACATATACATTTTTATTGGGGAATTACATGTATTTATTCCACACTATTTTGTTTTAGAATAATTTATGATGATGAATGAATCCATGATTTATGATCTATGTGGCCTAAAGGATGAGAATGAAATGAAAATGACAAGTGATCCCAGAATTATATAGCACTCTAACGCATTGGGTAATGTTTAGTATCATGATACGCCATGTTGGAATAGGTAAATACCTGATTAATTTATGAGACTTTTTCTTCCATGATGTCTTGATAGTTTGGCCTTGACCAATGTTTATGATGTAGTGTTTCAAGTTGTTGCCACATTTCCAATGTTTGGATTATCACACTATATCATGCCTTATTATCCGTCTTCCTTTATTCCTAATTAATATACCTTATCTAACTTTGATTATTATCTTCATTTTATTAATTGTTTATTCCCTTACTTGTATTTATGGATAAACCATTTCTTATGTATTTCGCTAGGTTATCCAATGTAGTTTTAAGCTAAATAATGTTAAAGAAGTTTTTAATAAAGATATTGATATTCATGTTTAAATTTTTAATTAAATGTACCAAATTATCAATGAAACTATAATTATTGATCTTTTGGGTTATATTAAGTGTAATTTTATGTAATTAAATCATGTATTAATTTTTAATAAAGATAAGGGTTGTTAAAACCCCCCACCTCAATAGCTCCAAAATGAAAACTCCCAATACAAACAAAGACCCTTCACAATGGACCCCAATGAAAAAATTCCAAACCGAGCAGTGAATGAAAACATTATTCATCCTTTCCATAGGACATGAGCATATCCAAAATTAACTCAACCAAAAACAGAAATCAATCCAGAAATGGATAAGAAAAAAATAAAGAATGATATATTGAAGAATTTAATCCAAAAAGGCCCCGCCACTAGAATTACATGAAAATGAGGCCACTAAGATTTTTTCTATGAAAAGAAACTTATAGTGAAAATGAATACTAAAACATGAACATTTATATTGTCTCCACTCTAACAGTGAAGAAAAAAGTTGGAACAAGTTTCCCCCAACCTTGATGAATCTTGAATACATGAATAGATTCACCATGGGGCCTATGGCTATAGCCATATTGTCTTAATGCATATGTTTCCCCACATTTTGGAGCTTAAAACCTCTAAATGAAATTTCATATTATAGAAATTATACATTCCGAACTTTTTCAAGTTACAAAAATGGACACATCACCAACACACCTTTGGAGGATCATGAAAAGATGACTTTGAATGCCAGAACTGACCTCACTAGAAACACACAAGTGAACAACCTGAAGATCAAGAAGATACAACCTATAAAGGATACTCCTCATGAATAGGTTACTCTAGAACACACATATCACTAGATGAATAACCTTCATGAGAAACAAATATCACCAAATACACCCTGAGGATCAACTCACCAAAAACTCCTCATCCACCAATATCTTGAACAAAAATTAACTAAATGATAGTAGTTGATATTTAATCTTTGGATGAAGAACCATAATTAAAAGAGGAGATTCAATATGATCAAATGACAATATCTCATGAGAAAACAAAACCAAATCTTTGAAGTGGTCAACATAGTCATTAACTATTCAATAAACTTGCTAAATTCCCAATATCTCTTCCACTTTCCTCACATTCACCTCCTCAGGTATGAATCATTTGATAAAATTGGTCTAAAAAAATTCCAAGAAATCCAAGCTTGTAATGATGATGATATTATCACACTTCACACATCTAAACTCAAATCTCTAAATAAACATAAAATAACCCATACTCTCAAGGATTTAGAAGTTTCCAAAGATTTGAAAAAAAATCAATTTTCTCAATCCACTTTATAGCCTCCAATTAACCTTGATCACCATGGAAAATGGGCATCAACTGAGAAGAACCTAACTCCACCACTTCACTAGGAGTTTGGGTAGGGCCGACAATCAGAAAAGTCTCACTAGAAACCATATAGAGACTTCATGGTGGCATACTCTATATAATACAAATAAATCAACATGCACTTAAATCTCAACAAAAAAGAACATCCCAAGAAAAATCATCTATCTCATGATCCAAACACTAAAAAACAAAGTAAAAAGACTCTTTCAAAACCCACAATTGCTAGTTCAAGTTCAAACCACTTCAAATTCCAACACAAGTTTTCAATATACCAAAACCCATTTTCCAATACAACTCAAACACCAAATACCAATTTTTTAAAAGATCCAAACCGAAAAATCAGTTTCCTTTTGAAAAATAACCTTCCCCCAAAACCACTTTCCCTTTCAAAATACACTCACACTATTGAAGACCAAACCAAAGAACCACTCAAACAAAAATCCAAAAATAAGTAACTAGTGATCATATATAACATGAAGACATGGTTAGTGGTCCATGACCCCATAAAACACCAACAACTAGGAATATCTTTATCCATGAACTCATGCTTCACATGGGTCACTACTCCTTGTAACACCATCGTATAACACTGAGTCACTACCATTATCATTCCCCATCTACACACCCAAAACCAAAATAGTGAATAAAATCTTGGAATACCCTTGGTAACTTGAGGATTAAAACAAGAAAGGTTTCATTACATGCTTCTCATACCTACCTATTGAGTCCTGACATTCCTAATCTCCAAACTACCTGATGCACCAAATAACAAAGGGCTACTCTGATATCATTTTTTCATGAACTAGGAAAGGATTCCATCTAACCTGACACCTGACCCTATCAATGATAATGACTGAGAGGCATTCCCAATTCTCCTAGGCCTGTGACTATAACATGGAATCAAATATACCATATTAGGAATGATTTTTCCCAATAATCCGAGGAATAAATAAAAATATATAGCACACAACAAATCCCAATAATAACTGAACATCAAATACTACATAACTTGATCCAGATATAACAACATTTGATCAAAACATAAACTAAAAGGAAATGGGAAACGACCCAATCCCCACCCAACGACTTGGTCACCACCAACCATAAGCCCAACCTAATCTAAGGAAAACATGAACTAGAGACCTTATCCTTTAAAACGACTTAGGTATATCGACGCTAAGTGGGACAAGTAGGGTGTGATTATAAACAGATCAGCAGGTAAGGACCACAGACTCCATACATTTACATTCCCTAAAAAGTCCACAAACATTAATTTTAAACAAATTTAGAAAATATGATTTATTTTTTAAAATAACAAAAAAAATATTTCTAGAAATTCAATTATTAAAACAACACACATGAAATATTTTATGAAAACAGGTTTCCATTTGAAAATCCACTATATAAGACCAAAACCCAAATAATAATCCAAACTAGATGATAATAAGGGCTATGCTGAAAATAAGGGAATGAAAACAAGAAGGAAAGAGATAAAAGAGCCAATAAACAGGTGTAGAAGAATAAAATATAATGTATATATAATAATCATTTTCATTTCCTAAACATATCAAGAAAAAATACTTGGACACACTCAGATTAAACTCACCTGCTGGTGTATGGTGCAGATCTATAGATAGTAACCAACTTGATACTCTAAACTAGCCTCATCAGTGGCACATCCCACCTGTACTCTAAAAAATACTCGGAGGGACCACCATAGAGGTTCCCATCACACATCAATCCATTCAAAGGTGCAAACTATGCATACAAATCATGAGTTTTAAAACCACTTTCCAACGCATGATAATATATTAACATGGCCTTTAAATTTCCATTTACAGAACCATTTCCAAGAAATTTTTCCAAAACTAAGGTAGAACCACTCAATATGATCATAAGGCACCAATTAAGACTTTAAACCACTTCGATACCAAACCACACTTTGAGACACCAAACATGTCAATTTTTAAGAATAACATTTGAAACCACATTTTAAATCTTGTAGTTACTAATAAATAATTTATAAATCAATGGGGTTTTTGAATAATCATTCTAAATGAAGATGAATAGATAAAAGAAGAAAGGGGAGGAGAACATTTTGGAAACCAATTTCAAGAAGGGACATTTTATAATGATGGACATTATAATTTTCAATCCCTTCTATATGTGTACCCAGTACACATATGGATGTTTCCACATCTAATGGAACACTTGAAACATCACAAAAGGTTTATATTAATAAGTCATAAGAAGAATATCAACTAGGTACAAGGGTCCACACATTTTCATCAAACCATAAAAATCACCAAAACTCACATAAAATACTTAACTCACAATGAATCTAAACTAATAAAACATAACCAAGGACAAATACTATTCAAAGCACCCAATTTCAATTACCAATGGCCAATTTTAATTTTATAAATAACTTGGTAAGAATATATGTATAATTATAATATAATAAAACCTTATTAAAACCATTTTCAACAAAACTAGACTATCAATACGTCATAAAAATCCAAACTAACACACCATAAGAATTATTAACACATTATATAATCGGTTTAGGAAAGATCAAGCATTAATGTAATTTTTCGAAATGGAAGATACTAGAAACACCTACTTAAATACAAATGCAACAAAACTCCAGGGTAGAGGAGAACGAAACCCAAAAGTCAATATGCACACCCTAAATCAAATAAATACAAACCAAAAATCAACCCTAGCTTCTAGGGTTCGACCAAGAGGGAGAACACTAAAGAAAAAAACCAAGGAACAAAGGGATATGGAGAAGAAGATGAAAAAATTAGTGGAAAACTATGATAAACTCACCTTTATTAAAGGAGGATCACCATTTATCCAAGGAGAGATAAAGGGAGATAAGGTTGGGATCTATCCAATACACAAAAACTGAAAAAGGGAGGATAATCCAGAGTTAGGTTCAAAAGTAAAGAGGGGAAAGATTAGCATTTAAAATTTTCAAATACCTAGGCATGTCGCATGATTTTTTTACAAGGTTTTCAAAACTATGCACCCACAGTGCACACTTCACTAGTGTGGATAGACACTTTCATGTGCTTGACGTGTAGTTTGGGAGTCCATGCACCAACCATGAAATTTAGATATATCAAATGAAAGATCCATTATACACACTTTCCGCATGGTTTCCTCTAACTATGCACAAGTTGTATGCCTTGTCCCTAAAACCCAAAGAGGGATTCATGATTTAACTTGGACCTCACATGGTTTAGGAAAAACTATTCTGAAACCATGCATAGGTCCATAAACCACTCAAAAACTCAAAAACTCAAAAAATTTCATCAGGAGATTGACCCAAACCTCAACCAAAATAACTGACATCAATTAAATAATAAAATAAAAGAAAAACCATGGTTATGGTGTGATAGTAATTATAGATATAAAATGGTTTATTTTAAACATTGCTATTATTTAATCATGTCTGAAAGTGATGTTGGAAGACTTCAATGAATTATAAAACTCATCATCGATTTCACAGTGACAAGAAAGTTGTAATTATTTCTTTTACATACACGATGAATCTAATGAGTTTAAGGAAACATGAGGTTAGGAATATGAACCACTCTATTTTTAATAATATATGGATATTTGGTTTAGATATTTTTTGTCACATATACCTGAAGCATAAATTATATTCTTACCAAGCTTACTATGCACTACCATTTTATATTCTTTAAATCTCTTAAAGGAATCACATGAAGTACATGAATTAACCTCAAGATTATATTTGAAATAATTTAAAAATATCTTATTGAAATTATTCTATAATATTTATAGATTTATCTACTTAAATACTAAAATGTTTCTAAATAATTATAACTTATAAGAAAGTATGTGAAAATCTTAATAGTTTTAGCTCAAAAGAGTCTAAACACTTTATTTAGTATATCTTTGAAATTTTCCTTTGGTATTACTTGATAAAGTATTATCCTTCCACTATAGGGTCTTATTGGATTCTTATATTTTATATTCATCATTACTTTACAATAAATAAAAATATATTATTCATGTATAATTAAACTATTAATTTAGTATGGCATACCATTAAAAAATTTATTCCAGACAAGAAATAAAATCCAATTGTGTCTAAACTCAAAACCAAGAAATTGTTTAGTCATAAATAATAAATAATAATAGTTTTCATATATAGTAATCATTCCACTTGGAAATGTAAAGTTATGATATTTTCTACCTAACATAAGAGTAATGATCTATAAGAAAAAAATATCCACTTTATTCTTCTAATATTTATGAAATTCCTTGGATATTATATTCATATATAAATTTGTGAGTAAAAAATATTATCTAATAACCAAAAATTAAAACATAAATAATATATGAAATGATTAATAAACACTAAGTAGAAGCTTATTCATGCATCTTCTTCAATTAGCTAAAATTTCCCTTTTAATAGAATTTTTTCCACATGTGAAGTAATTAACCTATAATTCAAATATCTACCTATTTATATTTGGTTACTTTGATAAATTTTGTGAAGGTGTATTTGGAATTATACTTTCTATTTTATTTTTCAAATTTCTTTCCTTTTTATTCACAATAATAATAGAAAATTTATATTTTATTATGTTGTTATCAACATGGAAAAATTTATCCAAATGATTTTGAATTAGTTTCTACATTCTTTTTGTTTTATAGTTTTTAAAGATACTAATGTAATTAGGTGACAAGGATGAGAGAATGATGTCACGAGCCATCTCGGGTCGACCCTGAACTGGTCACCCGATTCGGTCTGTGACATGTCTTGAAGGGTGTTCCCGATCCACCTAGGATGGAAACCAGTACCAGGAATCAAAGTAACAACCAGTGGGAGAGATTTATGCCCAAAATAAGGGTTAAAAACATCCAAATAAACAAACAGAGCACATAGTAAAATGACAACTAAATCTTAAATAAATAAACAAAGGTTAAGATAGATGATACAACCAACAGTCTGAAAATTGAAACGATAAAACTAAACCACTACCTGTAATCTCCACATGAACTTTTAGTCACCTTAAACCACAAAAAGAAACCTAATCCAATGTTGATAAGATAAACTAGGAACCTAATAAAGAAATGACACCTATAATAGGAAAGATATAAAAGACATGATCACTGAGATGCTCAGTAGGGGTGAAAAAAGTGAACTATAGAATCCCAGAGTTTCCTCTCCTAAAACATCCCATTAACGCCAGTTTGAAATAAAATTATAGAACATGGTATTCACATTTTAATAAAACAACAAAATTTCCCCCATTTTAAAATCCATCACAAAAACAAATAATTTCTAAAATGAACTGCCACTTACAAATGAAAACCAAAACAAGTGATACCAAATCTGGGCTAAAGTAAAATATGTAAACAATGCAAGCTAGAAATAAATGAGTATGATGGAAAGTAAAAAAGAAATAAAAATAATTAATTAACCATGGGTGATCCTAAAAAAGACTATAATACCCTTGTACATACTCGGTTCGAAACCACTTTATGGGGTATGGTGAATCACCTAAGTCAATAACCAACTAGCTTCCCCAAACTGGCCTCGCTAGTGGCCTAACCCTCCTATCATAATATAAAATCCATGGGGTACCAATATTTCTAATTGTGTTTGATCAAAAACCACAATTCTACACTATAAAAGATGCCGAGGAACCCATGGTTTTTATAGTAATTCTATGTAAGTAGGAGGCCCTCGCATGCGTGACTCATCTTACCTGTCATCATTGCACTTGCCTACCCCAAACACGAACACCAATATACGATAACCTCTAAGGGATATACCTCCTATTAAGGTGACCCATATTTGTATATAAACATTTCATATCACATGAAGTTAACAACTGGTCCGCCATACCATAAAACATTTAAACCATTTCATAAAATTCTCAAAGTTTCTAACTGGGCATACACTTTCACCAAAACAAAGTCACCTTTAAAATTTAGTAAAAACATTACCATTGGGTTAAATGTGACAAATGGGCCTTTAAATCAACATGTTTAAATACATTTACCCAAAACATCTTAGCATTTCCTCTTTTAAATTTAAAAAACCCAATGAGACCTTAAGAAAAAATTCACCAAAACCCACACCAAGATCCAAACAGACATTGTTCTTTTCAAACCTACACTAAAGAATGCTTCAAGGAAAAACATAACAAACTTTGAGAAACACATTTAGAACCATTTTTGAACACAAGAAACACTACTTTTTATCATTTTAGGGGAAATAAGAAACTTTAGAAAATATGTCAGACAACCCCATAACTAATATAATGAAGCACACACTTAAATACCTCATATTTTCCAAGTGGGCATTTATCCTTTCCAAAATCACACCAAATCATTTTCATAAAAGTCCTTCAAAACTGTAAAGTGATTGAAACTTTATAAAAAAACCAAAAAATTTCTCCACAATTATAAAAACAAGACAACTAATTTATAAACAATTATATAATCAAACCAAACAATTTATAAACAATTTTATAATCAAATCAAACAATTTATAAAAAATTTTATAATCAAACCAAACAGTTTATTAAAAATTTTATAAACTGATCAAACAAATTATAAAAACTGGAAAACACCCTAACAAAATACTGAGGAGTATTACAAAGGTGATTTTTGTGTATAAAACATTATCAAAACAACATTTGACATTTAATTAACACATTTTACTTATGCACATATAAACATAATGAGAGAAAATTTTTCAAATATATTTTAGCAAAATCAACTAACTTGAAAACACTATAGAATATTAACCAATTGTATTGAGAATTTGAAAATCAAGTCAAAAATTAAATTAAAAACACTCAAGCATTAAATGGACTTAATAAGAAAGGAAAAAAATGGATTTTACTACCACAAATCAATTGCTAATGCGACGAAACCTTCAACGGGTGGAAGAACAATGCCCTGCAGACAGAACACACACCCTAGACAATGAAGAAACATGTGAAACACAACCCCAATGCGTTATGGTTTTTTAACTTAAATAAAAACACCATGGATGAAAGGAAACATAATCATACTAATGGAAGGGGATTACAGTGAGGAGATGGCTGGTCAGAGCAAGAGTACATGGAAATAGTAGGGAGCATGCCAGCCATAGGAGGGATGCACGGTCGATGTGCGACACTAAGTTGGAGGGGCACCGCTAGTCTGGTGTAGCATGAGGAGGGGGGAGGTCGGCTGCCACTAGATGGGGTTGGGTGCGCAGCAAGAAACCCTTAGGGGGGGTGGTCGTGTGCTACACCTGAGGGAGAGGGGGTGTTGAGAGATGGTGTTCCGCAAGGTGGCAGGGCGGAGTGGCGAAGGAGGAGGGTGGTCAGAGCGGTTCATCGGAGCACGGAGGGGCCTAGTGTATAACATGAAGGAGGGGGGTGGGGGATATGTTTCACCTCACATAGGATCTGGGGGGATGACCTAAGGGTTTCCACACACTTTTTTCATTATTTTATTGAATTCCTTATAATAAAAATAAAAATAATAATAAGAACAATTACAATTATAATAAAAATTGTAACCTTAAAAATAATACCATAATAATAATAATAATAATGGTAACTAATGGTTTTAATAATAATAATAATAATAATAATTATATTTTTATTAACTTTATCGAACATTATTTTTAATTTTTATTTCATTTTATTTCATTTTTTTATCTTATTCTCCATGTGATTATACTATTTATTTTAAATATTGGGTAACCATGTAGTCCACAAATGGTTACCCGCAACCAAACACACAGTTGAGAAAGTCGTGCTCAAGCTACACCACCCAACACTTCCCACTTACAGTGCTAATATTCATGCTCATTTCACGGCTTAATAAACCACACACAATTCTGTACCACAACCCAAACCACTTGGGCAACTGCACAAGAACCACAAAATCACTTATAACCATGAGGGATGACTACACAATAGTGAAAAATCATCTGAATTCAAAATAATAATTAAAATAATTTTAAAAAAATAATAAATAAACTAGGTCAGGGTGTGAAAATTCTCCCCACCACAGAAATTTCTACACCTAGAAAGTCACCAATCCAAAAGCTAACAAAAGCCTGACTCTATTCCCACATAAAATTGAGGAAAACCGAAAGCCTCATGGTGAACATTCCCAACACATGTTACACCCAAGCAATTCAACGAGGACCACAACCCAAAATTGAGGGGAGAACACGGAAGGTTCTCCCCACCATAAGAATTCACTAACACGGAAACCTTGAAACCCAAACACACCACCCCGAGGGGGGGGGGGCAATGTGATAACTCCAAAACTGAGATCATTCAATTTACCTAAAAAACCAAACCATACCACCAACACTTGAATAGGAAAACCAAGAATAACTACAAGCATTGAATCCCCCATAGGTAGTTACATCTCCAAACAAATAAAGCTAAACCGAGATCATCCAATATAAGGGAAAAACACACTTTTAAGAAAAACACACAATTAAAAAGACCCTATTCTGATAAACAAGACTGTTTGGGTTGAAACAGAACAATTTCATCATGTTATCTTATTGAAATGATAACCTCATAATAACATTAAATCTTTAACAAAAGAGAAACAAGAAAAAAAGTCTTTAAATGTTCCTATCCCAATATGGAACACAAAACCCAAATTAAGGTTTCACACTCCCGGAAACTCCTGACTATGTACGAGCTTCACACCAGGACTTGTGGTTGGGGATCTGATGGATGAAGCATCCCCTACCTCATAGTCAGGCACTGGAATCCTTTGGTCACAGTGTCTTATTTAGGCAATGCTTCCTAGAAAACTTCTCTAGATAACCTAAGCAACCTCAACGATGACATGTCTTCAAAGGGCTGTGACAAGATGAATTTGTATGCTCAAAATGACCACACTGATGGAACAAATGTGAATGGTTTGATAAACTAGAAGTCAAAACCATTGTAGAGGGATATTTAGAAACATGCCCCTCCGATATACACTGATCACTAGATGGGGATCCTTCATGCAAGCCAACCACCTATGCTCCAAAGACCAACTCATATAGGAACACCTCATCCACCATCTTCTCAAAACGATGGTACTTAGAATGGAGGACCTACTCCTTGATCTTTGGATGAAAATCCTTGATGAAGAGAGAAGTCTTCATCAAATCCTATGATGCTACCTCCAGAGAAAAGGAAACAAGTTCATTGAAATGGTCAACACATGTCTTCACTGTCTATTTTCATGGTTGAATACGCATGAACTCTTCCATTTTCTTCTTCTTAACCTCTTCTGGTATGATCTATCAGATGAAGATGGATTTAAAGACAACCGATTTCATACCAACTTGTATTGATGGCTGGGTGAACAACTCTCATTCATCCAAATATGGACCTTTGAATAGATCCAAAATGGCACAAAATCTGAAGGCTTCAAGAGTTCCCAATATCCTGAAGATTTGCTCGACCTATTCAATCCACTCCACTGCCTCTAACAGACCCCGATCACCGTGAAGGACATGAAACGTTCAAGATGGAAAAATAAATGGGCATGACTTATCAGAAACCTTAGGGACCTTTCTGGGTGGAATATTTTGAACAACATATAAAACACGTGACCAAAACCGATATCAAGCCAAATGAAAATCAATAAGAGAACCACAATCCAAAAACAACCAAAAAAATATAACCATGGCCAACACACTTCTTGTAAAAGAACTACATTCATTTAATTTTCAAAACTGCCTTCTTCCAAGGATAATTTCCAAAATTCAAACCCTAGTTTACCAATTTGAAACCATTTGAAAGATATTTTTTTCATTTTAAACCCACTTCCATTTTCAGAAGGCACTCATACTAATTAAAATCAAACAAAACATAACTTTCACCAAACCATTGGAGTGAAGAACTAGTATTTATACTTAACCTGAAGACATGGTAGTGAGCCATGAACTAAGAAAGAATAACACTAAGAGGACCCTGAACCAAGCACCTAGGCTCCACATGGGTCACAACTCAATGTGGGGTTACAAAGTGAGTTAGAGTCACCTCTATTATCACCCCTTGATCCATAAAAAATGACAAAAGACTCAAAACCTAGTCTACCCATGGAGACTTGAGGTTCAGAATGAGAAAGGGTTCATGACTCCCTTCCCGCACCTACCTATCAAGTCCCGATAGTCCTAATATACATATAATGTACACCTTAAGTAAAAATAACATGCTCTGACACCATTTTTTCACAAACCTGCCTGGGTTGATCCTGAATCAGTCACTTGAGCTGGTCTGCAACATGTCCCAAAGGGCGTTTTCAATCCCCTTAAGATGAAAAAAAGTTCGGGGCATCAAAGTAACAACCAATAGGAAAAATTTCATCCCCAAACTGGGATAAATAAATCAAAATAAAAAAAGAGATCATGCAGTAAAATGACTACTGAATCTTATATAAATAAACAAAGGTTTAGATACAAGATACAACTAATAGTCTGAAAAATGAAATGATAAAACTAAACTGTTACCTGCAATATCCACGTGACCTCTTGTTCACCTTAAACCACAATCAAACCCTAAGAATCTAAAAAAGGAAATGAAAAAAACCAAACTTACTACTAGAACGATATAACATGGTATGGTGAATACCCTAAGTCAATAACCAACTAGCTGCCCTAACCTGGCATCACTAGTGGAAAAACTTGCCTATCCTAATAGAAAATATAGGGGGGTACCAACCTTTCTAATCAGGGTTTATCAAAAACTATCACTTGAACCTCTAAAAGATTCCAAGGAAGCCACGGTGGTTGTAGTTATGCTATGTAATTAGGAGGCCCTCACATGCATGACTCATCCTGCCTGCCATCACCGTACTTGCCTACCATAAACAGAAATACCAATATAAAATAACCCCTAAGGGATATCCATCCAATAAAGGTTCCCCATATATATATATATATATACATATATTTAATATCACATGAAGGTTCCAGTTGGGCCTCCATACCATAAAAAATTTAAACCATTTCATAAAATGCTCAAAGTTTCTAACTGAGCATACACTTTCACCAAAACACAGTCTCTATTAAAAGTCAGTACAAACATTACCATTGAGTTAAATGTACTAAATGGGCCTTTAATTCAACATGTATAAATAAATTTACCCAAATCATCTTACTAATGCCACTTTTAAATTTACAAATCCCAATGATCCCATAGAAAAACATTCACCAAAACCCACACTAAGAGCCAAATAAGCATTGTTCTTTCCAAACATACCCAAATCACACTTGAAGTCCAAATGAACCAAACTTTGAGGAACACATTTATAACCAATTTGAAACACAATAAACACCACTTTAAACCATTTTAGGGAAAAAATAAACATTATAAAACATGTCAAATGACCCCTTAACTAGATCTAACCAAGCACAGACCCAAATAACTCACATTTTCTAAGTGGGAATTTATCCTTTCCAAAATCTCACAAAATCATTTTCATCAAAGTCATTCAAAACTATAAAGTGATGAGAACTTTATAAAAAAACAATACAATTTCTCAAAAATTATAAAAACAATCCAAATAATTTATAAGCAACTTTATAAAGAGAGAAAACAATTTATAAACAATTTAATAATCAAACCAAATAGTTTATTAACAATTTTATCAACAGATCAAAAAAATTATAAAACTATAAAACACAATAAAAAACTATTGAAGAGCATTAAAAAGGTTCCAGTCATGTTCAAAACCTTATCAAAACAACATTTGACATCCAATTAACACATTTTCCATAAGAAAATATAAACATACATAGGGAAAATACTTCAAAGGTATTTTTAGAAAAACTAACTAACTTGAAAACACTATAAGATATTAACCATGTGTATTGTGAAGGTGATAATAAAGTAAAAAACATAAATTAAAACACTCAATCCGCAAATAGACATAATAAAAAAGGAAAACTAGGATTCTCTTACCTCAAATCAAGTGTCTATGCGATGAAACCTTCAGTGGGAGGAATAACAACGCCCTACGGACTAAACACACACCCTAGACAAGGAAAAAATGTTCAAAACACAACAAAAATGCATTAGGGTTTCTCCAACACAAATAAAAACACCCAGGATTAAAGGAAACATGATCATACCAAAGGAAGGGGCTACTAGTGAGGAGAAGGCTCGCCAGACTGGGAGTAAACGACAACAACAGGGAGCACACTGACCAGAGGAAGGCCGCACAGCTGGTGTGCCACACCAAGTAGGAGGGGAGCCACTGGTCTGGTTCCATATGAGGAGGGGGGAGGTCATCCCTCCACAGGTCGGTGTCAGGTGCACATCACAAAGGGGATAGGGGGGGGGGTGTTGTGTGATGTGCCTGGGGGAGAGGGGGAACTAGGAGAGGGTGTTCCGCAATGAGGCAGGGTGGAGCGGTGAAGGAGGATGGCGGCTGGAGCTGCTGGATAGAGCATAGAGGGGACTGGTTCATAGCATTAAGGAGGGTGGGGGGGGGGGGGTGGGTTGCTCCTCGCACAGAAGAATGGGAGGGGGTGATTCCCCTAGGGTTTCCACAATTTTTTTCATTCTTTTATTGAATTCCGTATAATAATAATAAGAATAATTACAATTTTAATAAAAATTTTAACAATAATAATAATACCATAATAATAATAATAATAATTATAACTAATGTTATTATTATTATTATTATTATTATTATTATTATTATCAGAACATTATTTTAAATTTTTATTTTATTTTTTCTTTTTTATATCTTATTATCCATCTAATTATACTATTTTTTTTAAATATTGGTTAACCATGTTGTCCACACACGGTTACCCATAGCTAGACATATGATTGAGATAGTCATGATCAACCCATGCTACTTGGCACTTCCCGCTAACAACACTGAGATGCACGCTCATTGAACGACCTAATAAACTGCGCACAAGTCGTACACCACCACACAAACCACTTGGGAAATCATGTAGGCACTACACAATCACTCTTAATTGCATAGGTTGACTGTGAAATAGTGAAAAAGTTTCAAAACTCAAAATAATAATTAAAATAATTTAAAAAAAATAATAAATCAACCAGGTAGGGGTGTGACAAATGAGATGTATTAAAAACTACGATTCAACTAGAATCCTAATTATACTAATCAATAAATGTACTCTAGCATCTTGAGAACATGAGGAGAAACATGGATTACATCTTTTAATTTATATGTGTTCAATGTAATTATAATCTAATTTTTTCCTCACTTCACATTATCCTTATACACTTCTCATATATGAGACAATATGTTATAATTGTCCATGTTTTGATGTTTCTTTCACAACTCACATTACATTAGCGATAACATTGTGATGTTAAAGCCAAATACATCATTCATGAATCTTCTATAAGAATCATTTTCATCCTTAATTTCTTATTGAGGTGGCTCATCAGGTAGTGGGGACTCTAACTTCTAAAATTTCCTTTAATATCATAGTACTATGTGCAAGTTCCCATACTAATCATATAAATTAATTATAGTTATACATGTTTATTTTACAATGACAATCGTAGTGAATTCATGGTCTTACTCTCCATTTTTTTAAATAAACCTTTTACAGATTAGTACTTTTTTTAATTACCAGTTTCTTTAAAATTATAGATTTTATAAATCTTAAATATATCCAACTATTTTTAACAAATTGTAATATACCCCAACTACTAGATTTATAATACTAGGTCTTTTAAGTATTCTAGTGGGAAATAATCCTTAAAAAACATTTCCTAACCTGATATATTGCATCACCAATACTCAGAGAGTATTATATAGAATTATGACGGACCATATGCATTAACTCATGATTCCTTGATCTATTGAGCGGAGTCTCGACTTCAATAAATATTTATCTTGTATTTCCACTATAATTTCCTATAAAATTAAAAAAATATACCTATAAATACTTATTTATTCTAATTTAGTTAAATTCAATCTAATACTCTTGTTATAACTCCACAATAAAAGAAGGCACCATAAAATATGGTTGAAGAGCACCTAAAACTATGGTTTTAATCTAACATAAATGATGGAAAGAATTTATGAATTAATATTTTTAAGGGGTTTTAAGTTATTTTATTTACATAGATAATGAAATCTGATTCTATTTATCATGATTATTACTATGTGATCTCACTCACAACATTAGACATGCATAAATTAAAACATTCATCACATATTTATTCATTTTAACTTTATAGTCTTGTTAACTACTATGTAATACCCTATAAACCATAGTTTTACCAAATAATTAACCATATATGTAAAAATAAATATATATATATTATAGTGAACTTTTATATAGTTTTTGATACATTGAGTGGATGATGGACCAACCAACATCCTAGGGGAATTTCTTGAGTCATCTTCCACTTGAATTACAGTGCCCCGTTATCGCTCATGCATTAGATATTGTTTAGAGTCACACTAGTTCTTATATAAAACAATTTCACCACAAAAACCTAATTTCTTTATAATATATAATCATGTGTATGTTAGAGGAGCTTAGGATATGAGATTACATTTTTTTCACCAAAATAGGGGTGTACAAACCCTTATACATTAAAAATAGGGAGGGATGATACATAAATCATCAAATAATAACTTAATTATTAATTATTAATAAATTATGTAATAATAAAATAATTAAAATAAATTAATCATGTATCCAGACATATATAGGTTATTCTCAACACATGATCATTCATAACCATCCACATTTCATAATAAACAATAAATAATGAATTTTTAAATTTATTATGTAATGTGATGTCAAAAAATTATAATGGTGTGAGAATTTGAGGTCCCATCCACCTCAAAAATAATCTTTATACTCAACTACTGAGTGGGGAAATGGGTTAGTACCCCTTTTTGGTAGAGGGGAAACACAACTAGGTATTTATTTCTTTAGTAAAATTCATCTCCTAGACATTTAGATAATTAACATACCATTAAAATAATTTTTAATTTTTATTATACACACAATATAGATCTGAAAATTATTTTATTAAATTCAAGACACATAAAAATATTTTTGATTAATTTTAGTAATTTTAT
This sequence comes from Viscum album, assembly GCA_963277665.1. NCBI lineage: Eukaryota > Viridiplantae > Streptophyta > Magnoliopsida > Santalales > Viscaceae > Viscum > Viscum album. The sequence goes on from OY728165.1 coordinate 830,554,768, forward strand.
AGAAACATTTTAGGTTAAAAAGGGTGTTTAGATTGGAAATGGGCACAATTCGGCTTGAATGAGTAGTTTGGATTGGGTAAGACCTAACATGGGTTGATAGACCCAACTAAGTCACCTAAGTTGGTACTAATAGAAAATTATCTCATAAATATGTTTCATTATTCTTATAAAATAAAAATTATTTTTTTTATTATAACTATTTTCCCACACAGTGCATGTGGCAGGCAACTGAGGGTAGTGTGAGGTGTTGAGGAACTAATTTTTGGTGGTCAGGGCCACCCCTAGTTAATTGGGTAGTGCATATATTTTATTTTTTAAAGTGAAATTGTGTGATAATTATTTAACACCCATAGTTCCTCCATACATGTGATCACTCATGTGCCCCCTTATAGTTTTTTTTATTCTTGAAACTGATAATCCCTTCAATCATTGGATGACTATTTCTTAACCATCTGACCTCAGATCGATGAATGGTTTGTGTAGTTGAGACTATATTGATTATTTTTATAAAAATTATATAATATTGAAATAATATTAGGATTATTTTTCATTACAACTCAAATACTACTTTAAAGAACATATGTGTGGTGAAAGAATTTGTAACCAATATTTTGAAAATTTTTCATCTAGATCAACATTCTAATAGTAGATACGGAACAATAGGTTTTGATTAAATACATAGATATTGTAAAAATAATTTAATCATGAATAATAAAATAAAAAGGTACCTTGGTGGAACGACATGATTCATATGTACTCCACTCATATCTGGATCACCATAGCTTGAAAGTAATAATTACAAAAAATACCCAGATCATTTAAAAGTGTACCAATTCTACTGTTTCACCGTTATATGATATTTTTTTTCAATAATTAAAAAATCGGGTGCTTGAAAATGAATATGTGATCATGTGATGAACACAATCTTTATCAAAGGAGAAAGGATCAATTTGATCTTATTATTTTCAACAATTTCTCTCTTTAAACTATGAGATAACGTATAGAAGGAATGAAATTAATGTAAGGGGTTACCATAACACATTTTTATCTTAAAATTCATTTAAATACTAATAAAAAACTATCATTAATTTTAATTTAGTTCTTTAATGAGAGTTAACCTATTAGTGAGATAGTTCTCATATTTCCCTCTACTAAAGATCACTAAGTGAAAACTTCATAAGAAGAATTATCAATATCTATGATCCCCCAACATCTAATTGTAAAAAATAATTTGTCTCCCTTCAGTATGATGCATCTAGAAAATATAAGACATAGTTAAGATTATGTTTATTATATCTAGTGGTTCATATTGTATTCGTTAACTACTATAACATACTAATGGAATTACCATGTAAATAGTGTACATATAAGTAATAATACTATCATGTGAAGCAAAAATCATGTATAACTATTTTTATACATTATATAGTAATAAAAATGTACAAGTTTGAGTTTAGCCTTGGGAACCCACTCTAATAAAAGTGTAGTTAGTCTATAATGACATTTCATAAATAGTTTCATATATATATATATATTCACATACTTGCTATACTTAAATGTAGAGTCTCTAGGAGTATCAGTAAAATGTTTATTATAACTTGAAGAATAAATGGATCATTCTATGATATTTTAATACCATTCTTATTCTTAATGAAGATATTGTAAATACCTTAGTTAGGTTAACCTATAATTAATTAAAATGATTTATTAACCTTAGTTTTCTTATTAAAATTTGTCTAGCAGGTAAGAAATTTAATTAGTTAGGGAACACCATTAAGGGGTGTAAAGATGTAAATATTGATAAATCATTATTATGGATGTAAATTAATAACCATTAGAATTATCATGCACAATATTTCTTATATTTCACTCATATAAAAATCAAATTTTTGTCTCAACATAATAGTCATTGAAAATTTCCTATGACCTTTTAAAGATAATAATTCATAGCTCACTATTCTAGGTTATAGGGAGACCATTCATTATGAATGTGATAAAACCGATTGGGGTAATTTATCTAAAAAAATATCTCAAAATATTTAATGAATCAAACTATACTACATGGACATTTATTTGAATCCAATATAATATTATAAAAGTGAGGAAAATATAAACTAAAAAAAATAAAGGAGTAACCTAAAAGAAAATCTTACTTAGCTATTTAAATGAATTCAAAAATAATATTTTAACAAAAGGAAACCAATTTCTCTACCAGATAAATGAGCATATGTATGGAACTTCCCCTATGGATCCATGAACACCAAAAAACTATCACTAATGAATAATCAAAATTTTCACTTACCTGTATCATGGGTAAATATATATATATATATATATATATATATATATGAAAACAATTTGAATTCATATATGGAATGAGAATACTTACTCAATGGAATATCTCTAAATATTTCTATATCAATTCCATATATTCATACTATATGGTATAACACTTCTCTGATATCCACTTCAATGTTTTTCATTTAATGGTTTTGTTTTCTATACAAACATTAATTGTTTCTTATTGGTAAAAACTCTTTAAAACTTGTGTATTCACTGTAAAATTTATTTTCATAATAAATTTCTGAGAGATATGAGTTGGGTAACCAATTTATATATCTATTTATCTAAAAAAATGTAAATGAAATACTTTAAGTGAAATTTAACAATTTTAATCTACAACCATGTTTAAATTTTAATATGAATAAAAAAAGAAAAATTTTAAAAACAATTCCTCTATATATTTCAATAATAGTCCTACCATCGTATAAAATAAACATAAAGTTACCAATTAATGAACTAATAAAAAATATAAAAGAAACCATATTGTCATATCTAATCAGCTATAGTGATGAAATATATTTCCCTCTAGGTCATCATATGGTGAACTATAATACCAACCCTTTATCAAAATAAAATATTTCATAGTCAAGGTTGGATTAGTTACATATCCCATGTCTATAATATAACTCTCTAGATGCATAAATTAGGATTTGGTTCGTAAAACATATTCTTTTCATATAAGCTTTAATGCTAACTGAAGCGACCCAAAATTATACCATACATATTTAAATTATTAATAAAAAACATTGATCCAGTTACTTCACAAGACCATTTAGTTTTATATTTTTAGATAATTAAAAAACAAAAAAAACCCATATCTTTATCATCTAATGAACATTTTCCCACTATACCAAGATCATTTTATTTTACAAAAATTATTCAAAATCTTCCAAAAAATTCTCCACATAAGATACTCTTCAAGATAAATAATACTTAATAATTATCTTCATAACATGGGGAAAAAGAAACATAATAAGGGTTAGAAAAAATGTTTAGTAAATGAAAAATAAACATTAACAATCAAATATCATAAGTGAGTATAAAATGATCATTAGGGTATTAGAACATAATCAAAGTGAACGAACATAACATATGATGTTCATACCCAATAATACATGATTCAGAAATAATGATTCTTGGTAAATATTTGGTATATCATGAGACAAACTTCTTGCAATTCAACTATTAGAAGCCGTGTTAAATCTAATATTTCATAAAAAATGATTAAAATAAATAAAAATCCTAGAAAAACCATCAAAGAATCTAGGTACTTTATATTTATTACCCATATTCACTTAAATTCACCCATAATGGAATAACATATAATAAGTTAATTCCAAAATAATTTATCTAGAGCATAAATCATTACCAAATCCATTGGAGAGTTATATCCTAGGATCACTCACCATCATATATAATTTACAAGAACCATAACACGAACAAAATAGAATGTGATTTCATTTCATTATAAAAATTATAAAAATAAATCATTCTTTAACAGCTTAATTAACCCATTGAAAAGAAATGGGTTTAATGAAAGTTTACTCAAAAAGATTATCAATAGTCATCTAGTGAAATAAAGTTCATGTTATCATTAGATAACATCCCTAGTGAAGCATAATAATAATTAAAGGATGTCAACATAGATGGAGATTACCATTATAAAATCATTAGAAATATAATTTGAAAAATAAGAATAAATAACCTTTTCTTTTAGTATATTTTATAAATAAAACATTTACAGAATAATAAAAAGATTATTTTATTTTAAACTAACAAAATAAAGAAAAAAATTATGCATAATTATTAAGAAATAATATAATTTTAATAAAATACATTCTTGTGGAATTTTTTTTCACACTTTAGTAAAGAAGGTAAAAATTAACCCATAAAGAAATAAATAAAAAGATTTTGTTTTTAAAACTTTGTAAAGAAAGTAAAAGATATTTCTAAATGACCTTATATCATAATTTAAGTGTATATAAAACCATTATTGAAATAATATAATTAAAATGGATATGGAGGAAAAAGCGTTTGGTAAAATACATTAAAACCTTTAAAGTAATGGTTTTAAACAAAAAACCTTACATTTTTTGAAACCAAATTCCATTAAATAAAATAACAAAAGAAAAAACATTAATTACCAATAATAAAATAAAAAAAGATATAATACATTAAATAGTAAGTATAAAGACTATATAAATTAATATAGGTTCACAATACAAAACATGTCTAAAAGTAGAAAACATGAGATGAAAAACCATTATGACTTTGGTAACCATTGAAATAATACCCTTGGAAGTAAATAAAATGAAATAAAACATTAAATAACATGAATAAATATATAATATTTATATATTATATCAAATATGTAGTATATACACTTTATTAAATAAAATAGTTTCTTATTTAAAAACACATCTCAAAGAAGGAAATTTTGAGGTGAAAACCCCTTATGGATTTTATAACACTTGAATCCGAATCCATTTAAAGAATGATATTTATTTGAATTCATAAATCCAATTAATTATGTGAAAAAATAATACAATTAATTTATAGGGTATTAAATAAAAATAACACCATGTAAAATGAAATATAGTGCACAATATGAAACATATATCATGGAATTTAAATTGACACCATGAAACACTTACCTCAGACTTATGCTTAGTTGGACACACTATAACTTCACTGTATAATAAATTTAGGTTAATTAATCATTTTAATAAGAACCTTATTAATAGTCATTTAAATTTATACTATCCAAATATAATTTATTACTACCCTTATATTAATTTTTTATTATTATAATTATTATTTGGGTGTTAACTATCCTGGTTCCCCTACATACTTCAGTTTAGTGGTTTTTTATCCATGAGTCTTGTTCATGAATTCATCATCTATAATTATTTTGATATGTTAATAAATTATTTTGATATATTTTTGGATTCCCATATCCATTTCATGGAACTTATGATTATGGTTCACATGGAATTCATAAAAATTCCATTTTTCAATAATTGTTGAATTTTCCAAAAGAATTAAATTAATTGGTAAATATATATTTGAATATTACCAATCCATATAATAACCCAATAACTTTTATACATTAATATAACATCATTTTATATTCATATTCAACAAATTTTATAATAAAACATGACATAGAACTATAAAGGTTTAGTATATTTGGAGACTAGATATATAATTATCATATTTCATGAATGTTCTTAAACATATCCCCCATAGTTCTTATATCTTAGTGCCCTTGTTATAATTTTTTTACATAAATTCATAAAAAAATGGGGAATAAGGAAAAATAAGAAATGGTGCGCTCAAATGCTCAGTAAGGGTAAATATTGGAGATATAAATCAATGATCATAAGTGAAAATAAGGGTAGGATAACATGATCTTAACATAATAAATTCATACCAAATAGTTTAAATATATTTAATCATGATTCATGGAATAAATATTTGTTATAAAAAAGAAAAAAATCATAAAAGTGTGGAATCATAAATAATAAACTGTGATCTATGATTGGATATCATAAATATATGAATATTTAAAAAAAATAGTTTAACCTTATGAACATGTATAAACAGTAACAGGTTCACTCATTAAGTAAAGGGAATAAAATCAAGTCCTCTCATTAACTCATGGACATAAAACCAGGTCAATGTATAAACATGTGAAAATGAATCTATGTCTATGTATAAACTTATGAATATGAAACTAGTTCCACACATCATGTTGTAAACATGAAATATGGTCCAAACATTTCATAATTTTATCACGAGTTATTCATCTTTACCAAATGCAATGGAGGGATACCCACACATCACAAAATGAAAAGCATACATATGAATGGAACAAGATCACAAAACATCCATTATATCATCATAACACTATATCCAAACCTGTAGAAAGGAAATGAGTTTCATAAAGTTTTAATCATAACTTAATTGACCCGTGGGAAATAAACATGTTTCATTGAATCATCCTTAAATCAACAACGTCATAAGACATCCAAAATAAATAAATTGGATGGTATCATAATATCACATCCTCAGTGAATCATGAAAATCCTTAAAGGATATTTATTTAGATTAAAATAAATTTTAATGAACATTTTAACATTTCTGTAAAAATATGAGAAAATATCATTTTCATTTGATAACATTTTAAATAAAATTACAGGAATATTGAGATAATAATTCTCTTTGAAAATAACCAGTACTTTTTTTAAAATAATCTTCAAATGAAATAATGTTCATGATTGTGGAAAAATCTGTTCATGTCATATATTTTAAAAGAAACCATTCTTTCAAACCATTTCCAAAAAGTAAAAAAATGTATTGTTTATAAAAGTGGTGTTTATTTGAGATGGTTGGGGAGAAACTCAACCTCGATGATATGGATATTTTCTAGGAGTTTTTTGATGTCTTTTTGAAAGAGTTTCCAAGTCATCAACTAAATCAAGAAGATGAGTTCTCAATAATGCTCATACCTTGTGCTAAACATATTTGAAATATTCTATATAAAATATCCCTGATATAGTTACAGGAATTGATGAATCAATTCAAGAAGATTCTTGATAAAGGATTTATTCAGTCAAGTGAATCACATTGGGGTGCACCTGTTATTTGTTTATGAAGAAATATGGATCAATACGACTCTATATTGATTATCAAGAATTTAACAAGATCATAATGAAGAATAAGTTTCCAATGCCTCGTATTGATGGCTTGTTTGATGACCTGTGTGGATATCAACAATATTCAAAGATATATATTCATTCAGGATATCATTAATTGAGGGTTAAGAAAGAGGATATACCCAAGGCAACATTCCGTACAAGTAATATACAATATGAGTACATAGTAATAATGTTTGGTCTTAATAATTCCCTCACAATCTTCATGGAGTTAATGAATAGTGTATTTAGGTATTACCTTGATTAGTTTTTGGATGAATTTATAAATGATATTCATATATATTCAAAGAGAAAGGAAGACTGTGAAGATCACTTGAGTATTTTACTAAGGACCCTAAGGAAATAAAAGATGTATGAAAAATTTACAAATTGTGAATTTGGGATATAAAAAAGTTTCATATTTTGTTTATATAATATCATGTGAGGGTATATTAGTGTGTCCCTAAAATATAGAAGTTATTGAAAATTGGACCAGACCAACCATTATGACTGATATATGAATTTTTCTGGGTTTTAATGGATACTATCAACTCTTTGTGAAGAATTTATCATGAGTGTCTAATCCAATCACCAAGTTAACTTGGAAGTGATATAATTTCTTTTGGACATATGAATATGTGGAAAATTTCAAATAATTAAAGATAAGGTCAGTCAGTTGACCTTTTCTTACACTACCCATAAGTAAATAAGGGTTTGTAATCTATAGTGTTGTATCGATGAAGGTAAAGGGATGTGTTCTGATGTACAATGATATAGTGATAACTTATGCTTCATAACAATTGGAGGTTCATGGGAAAAATTACACAACTCATGATTTTTATTTAGTTGCTATAATTTTTACATTAAATGTATAAAAGAATTATCTTTATGGAGAAATGTATAATATATATAAAATAATAAAATTATAAATTATTTATTCACTGAAAAAGTGGTTAATATGTTCTAGAGAAGATGATTAGAGTTGATTAAATATTATTAATGATCAATACATTACCACTATGGGAAAGAAAACAAAGTGGAGATTCTATAAGTCAAAAGGATTATGCTAGATTATCTATGATGAGGATTAAAAGAGATCCAATATTTCTGTATTTGCAATAGATGGATATGGAAATCATGAAGGAAAGGAAAAAATATCATATTTTTGAAATGAGTGTTCAACCATATATCTATGTGAGGATTAAGGAGGAGTAGAATAATGATGTGGAACTATAAAAGAAGGTCTAAAATATTCCTGAGTCTAACCTTGATTTTTATTGAATGATAAAGTTAAAAAACTATTTATGTATTCCTTCTATACCAAATTTGAAGAAGGATCTATTTTATGAGGATTATAGTTTATCATTCTCTATTCATCTTATCATTATTAATATATATAGAAATATGAAAGAGTATTTATATTGAGATAATAAGAAGAGTGACATTCAAGACTATGAATCTAGACTATTGGTATGTCAGTAAGTCAGGTCCACATGACAAAAGTATAAGGGGATGTTACAACCATTACCAATATTATAATTGAAATGGGAAAACATCACCACAAATTTTGTTTCCAGACTCACAAAAATGTCCGAAAGACATAATATTATTTGGGTTGTAGTTGATCACGTTAAAAAATTAGAACAACTCATTGATCCTAGAGATTATATCCCTTTTGAACAACTTTACAAAATTTACATTAAATAATTTTAAAGGTTTCATAGAGTACCACATTCTATTTATTTTAATGGGGATCCATGGTTTACCTCAATGTTTTGGAGAATAATTCAATAGGATATGGATATAGGGCTGTGTTTCAGTACTCTGTATCATCATCAGATAGATGGATATTATGAGATAACCATTAAAACCCTAGAAGATATTATGATATCTTGTTCTATGGATTTCAAAGGTTATTGGTAAAAAAACATTCCTCTATTCAAGTTTTCATACAACAATATCTTTCACTTGAGTATTCAGATGGCTCCTTATAAAGCCCTGTATGGAAATAAGTGTATAGATCCAATGTTTTGGGGAGAACTTGGAGAATGAATGACATTGGGGACTGATCTAGTTGAGGAAATTACATAGAAATTTAGAGCCATTCAATTTCACATAAGTATAGCTCAGATTCAATAGAAATTTTTTGATGATAACATCTAGTGAGTTCTAGAGTTTGAATATGATGAGAAGGTGTTTTAGAAAATTCCTCTATGGAACCAGGTTATGAGATTTGGGAAGAAAGGAAAGATGACACCTAGGTATATTTCACCCTTTGATATTATTTAATTATTAGGTATGGTAGCTTATCATTTGTCACTAATACTAAACCCCTCTAATGTCCAAGATTTCTTCCATGTATCTCTCATGAAAAAGTATATATCTAATATTTAAAATGTACTTAACTCAATGGTTTTACCAGTAGAGAAAGATATTTACTATAAATAACTACCATTATAAATCTTTGATCATAGAGATAATGTTCTATGAAATAATACTACTCACCTAGTTAATGTTTTATGGAAGAATCAAAAATTCAAAGAAGCTACTTGAGAGGCCGAGGATGTAATGAAACAAAGATATCCTAATTTCTTTGTATTGATGTAATGAAATTTATAAGGATAAATTTATTCTAATGTGGGTATAATTTAATACCAAATATTTTATGATATATTTATTCTGAAATAAATTTAATTTATTTGATATCTTACAATATACGTAACCTCGAGTCTCAATGAACCATAATGTATTATACCATTATAATATAGCTATTAAATCAGGGGCTATGAATAATAATAAATAAATTATGAAAAGTTTATGGTTTATGATTTTATAAAATAAATTCAACAGTTATAAATTTATTATCAATGAAAATGAAAATCATTTGTAAGTAAAAGTGACATTTTTTTCTCTAAAAAATGGTTTTTATGTGCGTTATCTATTTTTATATTAATAAATTTAATTGATTACTATTGGTTAATTATTTTAATAAAACTTATATATTAGATATTTAATTAATTATTTAGCAATAATATATTGTTTTTTTATTATAATGGTATAATAATAAACCCTGCTTTATGCTTAAAAATGTATTTTTCTAAAAAAATTGTTTTCATCGTGTTTTGTGCACTAATTTATTAAATGAATTTCATCAAATTATATAAATTGAATGTCGAAAAATAGATTTAATATTTAGAATTAGGAAGATAAAATTTTGTAAAAAGGTCCCTTTTTTTAGTCAATATAAAAAGTAATGATAGTAAATTTTTATCACATCGGTTATAGTAAAACTGGTAAAATAGGGTTAAAACTTAGGGATAAGGCATTAAAATTTTCATAAAACTTTCCTTTATCCTATTTGATGAGTTAAGTTCATATATTTTCATCTATTTCTCTAATATATATCCAATTTATTCCAAATTTCTTAAAATATAAACTCTATATTAATTTAAGAATAAAATAAATACAAAATGTCACTCTCTTGAATTTAATATATCTATTTGTTTTTAAAAATATAATAATAGAGTATAATATATTTTATTAATGTTTATTTTAACTATATATTGTTTTTTTATCATAGTAATTTATTTCTAATTTTTATTGATAGAAAAATTACCTTAAAATCTTATGGAATGCTGATATAATATTTATTCAATTAAATTAAAATAAAATAAATGATTTGAAAAATATTAAAAGTAATAAAATTTAAGTTAATTATTCGGTTAAAAGAACCTTATATATATATATATATGAAATATTAAATATGTGTAAAAATACTATATTTCAATTCTATATATTTCTTTGTTTCTTTAAAGTCAAATTAAATGAATAGTTCCAAAATTGAAATTAATGATATTTTTTAATAAGTAATATATTACCAAATGATTCAAAATTCCTAAAAAACTTATCTTCATAAAATTTAATGTAATATGGTTTAAAATATTAACAATGTTCCATTTATTAGTCATTCTTAAATTTATGATAATATTTATTACCATTTAAGATTGAAATAGTTACTACGATCAAGTTTAAAATATGTCAAATAAGGGGTTACACCAAAAGATAATGTCTAAAACACCTCTTAAACCTATCCAAAAAATTGTTAATATTATTTTAACAACATAGTAATTTATATTACAATATCATGACATTTTGAATCATTTTTCTATAGAATTACCTTTTTATATTTTAATATTTTAATAAATTTTAAGAGTGCCCATCCCCACATTTATAAAAGGGAACTACTCATTTATCTTATTTACAATAATTTGTTCCATTTATCTCAGCCTAAACCTAAAAAGTTATCTTATAAAAATCCTCAAACACATTATATAGGTTATGTTTGTTCCAAAATACCAACATTAGGATCTTTAAAAGGAGATCTAAATGAGTTCTTTCAAAGAAGAGGTAATTGACTTAACCGATCACTTTATTTTTAATTATAATTTTAACTCCTATAAATATTTGGAATTATAATAAAATAATAAATAAATTATAATAAATATAAATAAATGTTATTATTATTATGATACAATCTTTTTCCACCATCTTTCACATAAAATGGTAAGTGCAAGTATATCTTGTGCAAACATATGACTTACCATCTCCATATAACGATCCAATTAATTTTTCATTACCATATTTTATTGATGGGTATTATTATGGGTTTAAGGATTATATAATATATTTATGATTTAATTATTGTTCTTTAATGATAATATGAAACCTACCTTATTACCTTACAATCTGTTGGAAAATGATAATGTCACCTGTGCGTACGTGTGGAATACCACCTATACAAAGGGATGTGATATGTTTTTCATTTTTTTAAATTGGATGGTAATAAGGATATATTTAATGAATATATTATATATATATATTATATAATAATGATTCTATAAAGGTTAATTACTATTTAACCTTCTTTTATTTTATACATAAAAAAATGAAAAAAACGTTCATGCGTACGTAAGGGCTACTGTCTCCATGAATGGTGTAATTAATTTTTCAATATATATATATTTTGGAAGAATATAAATATTTATATTGTGAATATATATTATATTATCATAACTACTCAAATTATAGAGGATGTTGTAACCAAGATCAAACTACAAGGAATAAAACTTTTGAACTGAATTTCTCAAGAAGAATGAAATAGGTAACACCTAAAAACAGAGATTTTAATAAGGAATAATTAACAAATGGGTGTCAAAACATTAAATTTATATCACATATAAAATTATAAGTATTATAATTAATATTAAATATAATTAAAATAAATTTAAATTAATTATAAAAGATGTTGGAGCACTTTCAATGAAAGTTGAACTATGGTAAGGGATTTATAGTCTCAGTTTTATTTCTGGGATTCATATGCCATATTCACCACTCATTTATTTATTATGGTGCATATAATACAATTTGTACACGTTATATCATGAATATACTTCTACTAATTATTTTTAATGTTTTTATTTATTTTAATCTCTTATGGGTCATAAAAATCAAAAGTTACCAACGTGGTAAGGGATTTATGTTACAATATCATTGTTTATCAAGATTGTTTATAATTATTTTTTTGATAATGAAATTTGATGATATAAAAAATCAATAAAATCGTGATTTTTCCTCTCCTATATTTAATTTTTAATATTACATGTTTTACTATCATTTTCCACTCTTTAATAACTCGATATTAAAAAGAATTTTTTCTAAAAAAACCAAGTTTATTTTTTTGTTCGATCAAAAAACATTTTTATTCCTTATAAATGTTTTATAAAAATGTTTTCAAGAATTTATTTAATATTTTATATTATATCTTAATGTAAATTTTACCCAATACTTGATTTTTTCAAAATGGTTTAAAATTAATATTCTTTTCATTTTTTTGAACGGTGTACTTTTTGAATTTTTTTACAAAAGTGTAAAAGGAATGTTTCCTTTAAATTCTATAAAATAAATAGAATTTAATTACATCATGACCATTAAATACATTGAATTTTAATTTACAAATTTCCATGTTTATTTTCAAAGAAAATTATTTTCTTAATATTTTTTATATTTTTTATATTTTAATGAAGTGATTTAAAAAATAAATAGGTATTTTCCCTAAGATGTATTATAGATATATTTTGAAGTTATTTTAATCTAGTATGAAATCATTTAAAGTTTATTATGATTTACTATGAATATTAACTAATAATACTATCCAATTTCATTATTTGGATGGCTTATAATAATAATAATGATTTAATGAGTCTCTATGAAACCTATTTCTTTTCCACATTTAAATTAAGTTATGAAACCCATTTATTTTACATGGGTTATGCCATGATGAAATGGTGAAATATTTATGAAGACCATTTATTTTTCATGTTTTATGATATGATTAATTATTTTTTATATTGTATCACACATATATATGATTTTCATTATGTGACAGGTGGTCATAAAATTATATAAGCCTCCAATCAACTAGGTAAAGATAGAAGTAAAATGAGATAAATAGGATGGGAATGGGGAGGTAACCCAATTCATTATGGTACTATATCCACTATTATATTATTGGTATTGAATCTTTAAAACTATTATGGTTTTTGGAGTGAACCCAATCCACAATTATAGTCTCAAAAATAATCCTTGAATAACAAGAAAATGATTTTATATGCTTATGTGAATAAAAAAACTTATGTCTTATGCTAATTTTATGCTCTCATGGATCATGTTATTTGATTCATTCATCCTTCATGTATTATTAACTCCCAATATTTATTCCATGAATGAATATTATGATATATGATATGCAGGGTATAGTTTTCAAATGTTATGATTATGTTATCTTACCCTTATGCTCATTATATGTTTAAGTGATCATTGATATCTCTACTGTTTACCCTTACTGAGAATCTGAGATTACCCTTTATTATGTTTCATTTCCCTATGTTATGAATAATTGTAAAATGTATGATATTTCTAATAAGGGAGAAAGTTATGAAAAATTTAGTTGGAGGTGATATGGCTCACTTATGAACCAATTGTCTATGTATCCAAGTTTCCAAAGATACTTGAACTATAAAATTATTACATGGATAATTATGTTATTAAATGATTATTAGTCTAATATAATGTGATATCCATGTATGAAAAGTATGGTTCCATGACTTGTCTAGTGGAGGTGAGTGATGGGACCACCACATCATAGTTCCTTGGTCGATAGAGTGATGATGGTCACAATTGTTCTAGGAGAGGTTTCAGTGGTAGATTTGCGGTCAACATTAGGTGTGGAGGGATCATCATTGGGTGGTCTACACAGAGTAAATAAGTATCTATCAGACATCAGTGGTGTTCAATGGTGGGTTTATGATCCCTGACTATGGAAAGGATCTTGACAGTGGAGGATTTATGGGATTAGAAGGGAACATCACACTTGGGTCCCAGATGAAGGGTTTATTTACCTTGGTGAAAAGAATAAATCATTATCCCCAAGTGTAGATCCATGGGGGATTTAGAGTGTAGGTCTCATCCTTATAGGGATACCAAATTATAATAATTAGAGGGTATGGAATCTTCTATCAGTACCAGGAACCATGCATATCATAATAGGTCATTTCTAGTTGGGAAGCTAGTAAAAGGATGATATCTTGATTAAAAACTGTATCATTTACACTGGTAAGTATTGTTATGTGGTTTCAGGTCATTGGGGCCTTCTAGGTCATTTTATTTGGACATGTGTCTACTAGGACTATGGTTCATTTAAGTGTTCCCCCTCGACCTAATTTTAAAAAAGTATTATCCCAAAATAAATAAAAATGTACGACCTTTTGGATATCAGGTCACCTTTAAAATAATATTTTTACATTTCTTTGAATACATGAGAAAATATCCTTTTAATTTGATAACATTTTAACTAAAAATTTATAGGATATTGAGAAAATTATTTTCTTTGAAAATAAATAGGGAAAATTTTAGATTAAACATTATATTAAATAATGGTCATTATAGTTTGAAAATCCCTACATTTCATATACATTAAAAGAAAACATTCCCCCATAAATTTTTTAAAAAGTAAAAAAAACTAATTTAGAAAACTCTTAGAGATATTCCTTTTAAAACATTTTAAAAAATAAAAGGTAGTAAAAATGGTTTTTTGAAATCATTTAAATAACATGTAATAACTTTGATAATTCAATTTTTATTAGTATAGACAAGGATGGAAAAAGTAATTTTTTAAAAGGTATATGGTTGACTTTTCGTAAAAAAATTCAATTTTTTTAAGTACCAAAAAGTGGAAAATGTCACTAATACATATAATTTTTATAAATAACTGGAGTTTAATAAAATAATCTAGGTTTAAAGTATAAAATCCATATAATTTCCCTCAATATAAATTAGAGCATAAATAATCCTGATCAAAATGAGATTGAAACACAGATCCTTTAACAGTTTGGTAAGTTTTGATTCCTAACACCCATGAATGAAATAACTTCAAATTAAAATTTAAATGCCATAAAAATAAAGATATTATTGATACAAAATAACAAAGATCCATTAGATACACCAAATAAAATATGACAGGTGTATAATATAACATATGTCCCAAAGAAGACAATTTGAGATGATAAATGTGTAGGACCCCGGGACACCCTAAGAGGGGAGGGGTGAATTAGGGTGACAAATTTTTCTTTTAAAGTGATGGATCTTGTTCCCAAATTGGTAAGAAATTGTTAAACCTATAATATGGATATGATCAGAAAGAAAACATTAACAAGCAAAGATATGACACAACACTTTTTACTTGGTTCACCACTAAGCGCTACGTCCAAGGAGCATACGCTGACAGGTTGTGGGCCGTACCAAATTCCACTAAACTTCACTAGATGTGGATTACAAAGGTTCGGACACAGTCACTCTGTCCTAGGCTCACTGCCTTTATAAAAGTTTTGGGATAGCTCACTACGTCCCTCGGGTCACTCCCGTTGACTCCCCCTGGCTCAATGAATTTGGTGAAGTCCCACTCAGTTTATAGATGTGAAGGTCTCGTCATCATCTCTAATGAATAAATCCTCTATTGTACGTAGATGATCTGTTGAAGTCCAACTTCCACCCATAGACTAATCTCACTTTTCACCAATGGTATCGGGTAAACTTTCAGCTTTTGCGTAGCCCTAGAAAGATTGGAATACTTCAACCACACCTGGTACGCTTCTCCAAGCCTAGCGCACAAGTTTCAAGATGGCACGAAAGTTCACCTCTCCCACTTACGTGACACTCACTTCTTCAACTTCAAACTTGCACGACTCACATTCTTTTACGCCCAAACTGATATTGGCGTGCAAATATGAACTTTCGTGCTTCTTCAAATCCTAGCACACAAGTTTCACCAAACCACCTGCACTAAAACTCCTTCACCAACTCCAAACATTGGCGAATCAACCCCTTTCTCTCCCAAAACACCTTGGACGCACGGCAAACAACTGTCGCGCAACTTCAACATGCGCGACCCAACACCACTTGCGTGATCACAACACCTTCACAAAGAGGTCTCTAATTTTATCTGAGTATGAACATTGTTCTGAATGGGGAGGGGTCGACCTCTATTTATAGGCATTTGGATACCCTGTGCGACGGCATGCAAGTCTTCCCTCGACGCGCAAGTTTCAGTGCGCAAGTCTCTGCCGTGCAAGTCACTTGCATGACCAAACATAAAACTAGGGTGCCCTTCTCCCTTTTCCATATTTTCATGTTCTGATCTTGAAAAAAAGGCATACAAGTTTCTTCTCCATCAAGAAAACGTCACACAAGTCTCTTTGCCAAAACCACTTTTATCCATTTGTCGATTTTCAGGCCCAAAAATTGGAAAACAATGGAAAACAGTGCCACCTTCAATACTGTTATCTACTTGTTCTGTATGATCACTTTACTGGCACACATTCTGAACTTCCACTAAGGATTGGAAAAAAAAAAAACCATACTCCAATTCATGCAATGAACGACCATGGTTCCAACAATATACCCCTCTAGGTTTGTTGGCAATCAGTAAATAAATTAAATAGAGCACCAGCTATAGGCAAACCAAAAATGCAAGAATCAACTCACCCAACACACTAAGTCTATGTGAGTAATGATCAGTGTAGAAAACAAGAGAGGAATTATGAATTGGGTTCCCATCCAATGTATTCCTTCCCATCCTATCACCGACACTGAATTCTCAATGTGTCAGAAAAGCATTACATGCCTGAATTTATTCCTTTCTCCCCCATTGACAATAAACCCAACGACCAGTAATTGTTTATTGTTCATCTCAAACCACACTCCCCCTAAATAGTATCTCCCCCAAAAACCTGCATCACATCCATAAAGAGATTAAAAAAATTAACATAACTGGGGAGAGGGTAATTTCATAACCTCTTTATGCACTAGGAGGTGGCTGAACACCGAGGTTCAACCGATACTTATCAAACACAACCATTGATAGTTTCTTGGTTAGGATATCATCCCATTGCTCATCAGTACCCACATGATCTATTCTAACCACGCCTTGTTCAAATTCCTCTTTGATAAAGTAATACCTAATTTAAATATGTTTTGTATGATAAGGATGAACTAGATTCTTCGTAAGATCAATTGCACTCTTGTTATCATAGTAAATAACCATTTGTTGCTTCACATAATCACCAATATCTATTAATTATTGCTTCATCCATAGTAGTTAAGTGCATTCCTTTCTGGAGGATATATACTCAGCTTCAACATTACTAAGAGAAGTACTTTCTTGTTTCTTGATCAACCAGCCAACACATTTATTACCAATAGAGAATGCTCCACCACTGGTGGACTTTCTGTCCACTACATCGCCAGCCCAATCAGCATCATAAAATGCTGATAATTCACTTTCCCTTCCTGCAGCAATGTATAATACACAATTGTGAGTCCCTTAAATATACCTCATGATTCTTTTTACTATTGCAATATGTTCGTCCTTTGGATTACACTGAAATTGGGCTACAATACATGTTGCAAAGACAATATATGGCCGTGTCGCTGTCAGGTACAGTAGGCTCCCAATTATCCTCTTGTACATGGTGGGGTCTACAGATGTCCCATCCTCATGATTTCTAAGTTTAGTTCCAACTATAATCAGAGTTGACATTAGTTTGGAGTCTTTCATGCTAAACTACTTTAACAGCTCTCTTGCGTACTTTTCCTGAGAAATGAAAGTGTAATCCTTCCTTTGAATCACTTGTAGCCCCAAGAAATATGTGAGCTCTCTAATCATAGACATTTCAAATTCTGATTTCATGTGATTATAAAATTCATCCACTGATTTCTACCTGCTTCCACCAAATATAATGTAATCAATGTAGACTAGAACTATGAACTCATCTTTTGGGGAATTCTTCACATATATATTGTGATCAACTCTTCCTATTTTTAATTCCAGATTCTTGACATAAGAATCCAGCTGGGAGTACTATGACCGTGGTGCCTGTTTCAAGCCATAAATATCTTTCTTTAGTTTTTTGACCTTTGTTTCATTAGTACCATAAAGAAAACCCACTGGTTTTTCAATGTAGACTTATTCTTAGAGTACACCATTCACGAACGTTGTATTGACATCCATTTGATATAATTTATATCCTCTTGGGAGGGCCATAGAAAGAAAAAGCCTGATTGACTCCAGTCTAGCCACTGGAGCAAAGGTTTCTTCAACATCAATATCTTCAATATGGGAATATTCTTTACATACCAGTCATGCCTTATTTCTAAAAACACATCCAAGCTCATCAAAATTGTTCTTGAAGATCCAATTTGTACCAATCACATTGTGACCTTCGGGTCTCTGGACAAGATCCCATGTCTGATTCTTGTCAATCTGATCAAATTCTTCATTCATGGCATTCACCCAGGATTCATCCTTTGTAGCTTCTTCAAATGAGGATGGCTCCACGTCTAACATAAATGCAGATTGTGTTTTATTCCAAATCCCCCTTATTTGTGTGGGTGCACTCTTGTCCCCAATTATGTCATATGGATCAATCTCATCTCTTCGATTTCTCCTGTGAGGTTCAGTCACATTCTCTCCACCCAGGATTTCCTCTTCAGATTCTTCTTCTGAGTCAACATCATGATGTGATCCCTGAGTGTTTTGTACACCTTCCTCTATTTTTGTATTTGTATTTACTCCATGTTCACATTCATCCTCATCTTCTATCTCCTCAGCATAGGAATTATTTGAAGCATTTTGGGTTTTTCCTTCAATGATCTTATCATCATTTCTTTCCACAATCCTCCCCAAGCGTTTATTGAAACACTTGCACGCTTTGATGTTCATTGGATACCCAAGAAAAATTCCTTCATCAGCATTATCACCAAGCTTCCCTTGATTTCCTTCTTTATTCTAGATGAAACATTTGCTTCTGAAAACATGAAAATATTTCAACAAAGGCTTCCTTCCATGCCACAATTCATATGGTGTCCTCGTTTCACCCATATAAAGCCCCATTTGATCTTGAATGTGCAATGTAGCTTCAATAGTCTCTTTCTAGTAGTGGAGAGAGATACAACTCTCAATCAACATAGTCCTAGCCATATTGTTGACCTATCGATTCTGGCACTCAATAACTCCATTTTGCTATGGAGTTCTCACAACAGCTACCTCATGCTATTTTCCATGTTTTTCTTGGTAATTCTCAAACTCAATGGATGTTTATTCCCCTCCATTTTCAGATCGCAAAACCTTTATTGTATGTCCAATGTCATTCTCGACAATTCGGCGATATGTTTTCATGCAATCAAGTACTTGTCGCTTCCTATGAATCACCATTACACAAGAAATTCTACTATAATCATCTATGAAAAGGACGAAGTACCTCTCTCCATGAGTTCCGACAACATTTATCGTGCCACATATGTTTTTATGGATGTGATCAAGAAGGCATGATTCCCTTTTATTCTTTGGTCGATATGAATTACATACTAGCTTCCCTCATATGTAAGAATCGCAAGTCTTTTCCTGTTCACATTTCATAATGGGGATATCCATGAAAATATTCATCTTAGATATCTTTTCCATGTCTTGTTGGTTAATGTGCCCTAGCCTTCGATGCCAGAGGTTGTTTTATTATTCAACAGACAAATAGCAAGAGTTTACTTTACTGTCAACCTGATATAAGTTTCCATCTATTCTAAAACCTTTCATAAGAGAATTCCCTATTTTTCCCTTTATAGTGCATCCTTTTTGATTGAAAGTTACTATGATCCCTGAGTCACACCGTTGACTTGCACTGAGGAGATTGTGGCGTAGACCGTCCACATAAATAACTTTAGTCTTTTTCATCTCTCCATTGGCGAGGGCATTATTACCACTGCCTTTAATCTTCAAAGCACCATCATTACCAAAAATTATTGTTATATCAACCTTCTTTTCAATGTTTTTCAAAAAGTCAGAATTCCCTATCATATGTGAAGAGCATCCACTATCAAGAATCTAGGTGCTGCTGCTCTTTTTAGCTTTGAAGGCTACTTCTGCAAGATTGGATTTCTCGATCTTCATTTTTTCATTCCATGAGGTATTGGATTGAGTATAAGATATTGATGACCTTCAAATTATTTCTTCCACATAATCAGATTCTTCATACCCATAATCTTCTTCAGAGGAGAAAACCTATTTGTGAGATCAACACCATCTAGAGGATGAATATTGACCCGTTTCTAAGAGTTGTATGCATATATTCTATCAAATCTCTACCTGAAATAGATAGCTTTATGGCCAAAGTTAGAACAATAAAAATAGTATCCATAGAAATAGTTTCTTCTATAAGATGGAGGATATGAAGTCAGTCTCCTTTGATGATGTCCCAGATCTTCCCCATTCAAGTAACTCCTTGCTTCTTCACAATATGACATGGTATGGCCCAAGTAGCCACAGAAATGACACTTCATGAGAGGAAATTTCTTCTCACTTGAATTTCTCCTCATAACTTCTTCCTCAGGAGAATAGTTATACTACCTTTTATTTCTGAATGTTTGAGGATAATTTTCAGTTATCCTTTTAGTTTGTATTAAGGCTTCCTTTTTCAGCACTTTAGGCAACGTTTCCACATGTCTAACTTTTATCTTGCCTTTATTTTGGCTCTTTTCACTTCCAACAGTTGATGTCTCAGCTTCACAGCCAATTCCACTCTTTCCCATGCAAGCAGGTCTTTGATCACTTAAGATTTTTCCAACCCCATCTGAACCACACTTGGCTTTTGCTAGTAATTCTACATCTGATAATCTTCCAAAATTAATTTTCTTCATACCATCATTTGTGGTTGATTGACATTCAATTTTACTCTTAAGAGTAATAAATTCTTCCGCAAGACCCTCAACAGTCTTGTAATTTTATTCCAGTCTAGATGAAAGGTCATTTATGACCTTTTCATGTTCTTCAATTCTAAGCATTAGTTCCACAACGTCATATGTGCTTTCAAGGATTAAATATTGAACTTTCAATAGTTCTTCTATTCATTCAATTTATGCTTCAACCTCATTGATATATTTTGATGATTCTTACACAATTTCTTTCCACTTATTTCATCTCTTGCATTTATTCCCAAGCTCTATAAGGGCATCCTTAATTTGAATCTTTGGATCACCATTAGTAGTAATATGATTATCTCTTCCTTTATTGATCGGGGCTTTTGACTTTTCAATGGTAGCCATCATGGAACCATGGTTTCCTGTTTTAAATTCTAGTTCTTCTTATTCACAAAATTAAATATCATCATCTTCCACTTCATAGACAAAACTCTTCCTCTGTATTTTCTTTCTAGATTTGAAGTCTCCATTTTTGAAAAACCTTTTCCGAGGCGTCTCGATGTCTTCTGATTCACTTTCATCATCATCAAAATTTCTTTGGCACTGAGAGGAAATGTGCCGAACTCTTATACAACGAAAACATGCCAGAGGTAGCTTACCTTTGAATTGACCTTTTCCCTTCTTCATCTTCTTGGCGATGAGAGAAGGAATTTACTTTTCCTCTCCATATTCACCACCACTATCTTCTAAAATTTTCAGCTTTTCCATGGATTTGAATGCCATTTACTTCCTTACATGAGTCATGGGATCTTTGGGTTTGACTCTCATCTCATATGCCACTAGACTACTTAAAAGATCATCCAGATAAAGTTTAGATAGATCTCTTTCTTTAAGAGCTGACAACTTTGCATTGTACATAGGAGGAAGTATTCTTAATATTTTCTTTAAGATATCAATGTCTTTTATTTCATCTCCAAGACCTCTAATATCTCCCATTAATTCAGTAATTCGATTGAAGAATGAGGCTACATTCTCATTAGGATGCATCTTTAGATCGTCAAACTTGTAGTGTAAAACTTTATGTTTTGCCTCCTTCACTTTGTTGTCTCCTTCATAAATGTTTTCAAGTTTATCCCACATAGACTTTGCTGAGGTGAAACTCATCACCTTTAGATAGATCTGATCTGAGAGAGCCATAGTGATAGCATTATGAGCTTTAGCATCTACGTCAAGAACTTTCCTATATGTATCAGTCATAGTGAGCCCTGTTGGATCGGTATCTTGTATTCAATGAATAGTAGCGGAGAGGAATTCTATTCCAAGGGATCTTAAATGAGATTTCATTTTTCTCTTCCAAATCTAAAAATTACTTCCATCGAAGAGAGGTATTCTCCTAGCATTGACATTATCCTACACGACAACAAAGGAAAGATATAACACCAGTAACCTCCCTATGATACCACTTGTAGGACCCCAAGACACCCTAAGAGGGGAGGGGTGAATCTGGGTGAAGACATTTTCTTTTAAAGTGACGGATCTTGTTCCCATGTTGGTAGGAACTTGTTAAACCTGTAAGATGGATATGATCAAAAAGCAAACATTAACATGCATCGAGATGAAACAACACTTTTTTACTTGGTTCACCACTAAGGGATACGTCCATGGAGCATATGCTGACAAGTTTTTGGTCATACCAAATTGCACTAATCTTCACTAGATGTGGAGTAAAAAGGTTTTGGCACAGTCACTCTGTCCCGGGCTCACTGCCTTTACAAAAGTTTAGGGATAACTTACTGTGTTCTTCAGGTCACTTTCGTTGACTCCACCTGGATCAATACCTTTGGTGAAGTCCCACTCAGTTTATAGATGTGAAGGTCTCTTCATCATTGCTAATGAATACATCCTCTGTTGTATGTAGACGCTCTATTGAAGTCCAACTTCCACCCGTAGACTAATCTCACTTTGCACCAATAGTATCGGGAAAACTTTCATCTTTCGCGCAGCCCTAGAAAGACTGGCATACTTCAACCACACCTGGCGTGCTTCTCCAAGCCCGAAACACAAGTTTCAAGATGGCGTGCAAGTTCACCTCTCCCACTTTCATGACACTCACTTCTTCAACTTCAAACTTGCGAGACTCACATCCTTTTACACCCAAACAGATTTTGGCGTGCAACTATGTACTGTCACGCTTCTTCAAATCCTAGCACAAAAGTGTCACCAAACCACCTGTGCGACACCTCCTTCACCAACTTCAAACTTGGGAGACTCAACCCCTTTCTCACCCAAAACACCTTGGATGAGCAGAAAACAATTGTCGAGTAACGACCACTTGCGCGACCCACCACCACTTGCGTGACCACAACACCTGCGCAACGGGAGATCTAATTTTCTCTTAATCTTTATATTGTAACGAATAAGGAGGGGTCGACCTCTATCTATATAAATTTGGATACCCTGTGTGATGGAACTCAAGTCTTCCCTCAGTGCGCAAGTTTCGGCGCGCAAGTCTCTTCTACACAAGTCACTTGCGCTACCAAACATAAAACTTGGGCACCCTTCTCCCTTTGCCATATTTTCATGTTCTGATATTGAAAAACAAAAGGCGTGCAGGTTTCTTCTCCTTCAAGACAACGATGCAAAATTCCCTTTTCCAAAACCCCTTTTCTCTATTTGTTGATTTTCAGGCCCAAAAATTGGCAAGCACTAGAAAACGGTGCCACCTTCAATACTGTTATCTAATTGTTCTGTATGATCACTTTTCTAGAACACATTTTGAACTTCCACTGAGGATTGACAACAAACACAAAACATACTCTAATTCATGCAAATAACAACCATGGTTCCAACAAAATGCTAACCTCAAGTCCCATCATGATTCTTACATGTTCAAATATCCCGAAAAATAAATAAATATTCATTATAAATATATTAAATAAATGTTTTCATATATACCTTATTATTTTTCATTCCATTATAATTTCTTATTTTCCTTTTATTAACAACTTCTCTATTAAAATGAATATTTCGGTGAAAAATTGTCGATTTTCCGTGCATGTTTCACTTTGATGGTTCTGGTACATACACCATTGTCATTTCTTCATTACATCAATAATCTTAATTAATAAATAAGTATCAAATCTATTAATCATATAATCATTTATAATTATTCATATAATGTGGTGATGAAAAATTAATTACATCAATTTGTCGAGATGTTTGTTCATACGTATGCACAAGTGATGTTTCCACCTTTCGATGGTAAGAATAAATGAAAGATAAATAATAATTTAGATTTAAAAAATTATTATTATTTCATAAATATAATATATAATCATTAAATATATCCTTATTACCATCCATGTAAAGAATAAATAAAAAATGAATCACATCTCTTTGTAAAGGTTGTAGTCCACACATACGCATAGGAAACGTTATCGATTTCCAATGGATGGAAATGAATGAAGGTATATAATATATTAAAATTAATGGAGAATAAATATATTATAAATATAATATATAAACATTAAATTTATCATAATAAACAACCATGAAATATGGTTTGGGAAAACGAATCATATCGCTGCGTGGATATGGTAGTGCCCACATACACACATGCGATAATTTCATTCCCCGTCTGATGGAAAAGAGGGTGGATCATGGTGGTAACATAATCATGAAAAAATTTCATTATATTTAGTATATTTAATATATTATTTAATGTTGAATAACATATATTTAATAGTGTTATAAGATGAAATAAATTAAAAATGATAGGCTAAGATGGTTACCTCTTATTTGGTAGGCCACATTTACATCCCTTCTTATGGTCTATTGAAATGGTATTTTAAGATGATAATAACATCTTATCAATTAATAGTGAAGTTTATAAGAGAATTGGGTAGGATTTTGTTGATCAATGTGGATTAATAATGTGTTAAAAAAGTGAAGAGGGTTTTATTTTATAAGTGGGGTGAGGGACACACATTGAATAGTTTAAAGTATTAAAATATTATTAACAAATTTTCATGAGAAGATGTCCCATAAAAAATTCAATTTTTAGAATAAGGTGATAAATGGTATACATAATTTCATCCAATAAGAATTAAAATGAAAAAGTTTTGCCTTATCACTTATTTTTAACCTAGGTTAACCCGATTTAGTCTTTTACCGTGGTGGGAAATTTTTACCGTTTTCACTATTCATTATGACCCAAAATTATGTTAACCTTATTAAATAATATTAATTAAGATTATTAAAAATAATTAATCCATTTTATAATTTTTAAATTGTATAATTTGTAGAATTTAATTTAAAATAATAATGAAAAACAGAATAAAAACCTATTTTAGAATAAGGCATTTTAAGCATAAAACTCAATTTAATACCATTCCTTACCTTTTTAAAAAAAATGAATGTTAAAATATTTTATTTAATATATAATGTATAAATTTCACTAAAAAATTAATAAATATAGATTAATTTAATTTATTAAGATAAAAACACATTGCGCTAATATAAATAGTTTTTAGAAAAATGTGTTTTAAGCCCAAAAATAAACTTATACCAAAATCATGTATAATGTTGATTACTATGTAACTAATTCTATATTTTATAATTAAAGGATCATTATGTTACATTAATATAAAATTAAAAACATAAATGTGAATAATCCAAGTGGTGTATTTGGGTTAAAGTTGAAATTATTGTCAATAGGTTTTGAGTTAATGAGGCTTTTATTATAATGATTGATGCATTGATATTAATTACCAAGATTTATGTCAGTGAAGAAATATTGTGTAAAAAATATAAAATAAATGGTTGAGTGTATTGGTAGTGGGTATCAAATAATTTTATAACTATATTTGAGAGAGTAGAATTTTTTTTCCTCCCATACTAGCTAGCTAAGGAGGATCGTGACCATTACTTAGGTGGACAGGTGACTCCCTAGCCAACCAGTATGGGTGACAAGGGTGTATAGGTGAATAGTGTTCCAAGAGATAGGTGGAAGGGAGAATAAGAATTCCAACTTATAGGGTAGCATGATAGATGATTAGGGTTATTGAATGGGGAAGTTCCAGTAGATGTTGGGAGTGGACCCCATTACATGCTTTTGGATGCTTAAGAAACATATTGATATACGAGCAGTACTTCAAATGAAGAATCAATGCGGGATTTAGACCTTGATCACTATTCATCCATTAGAAAAGATACATGAATAAGAATATCTATCTGATCTGATCAATCAATGTCATTTGATCTTCTCTATAGTTATCTTCTACCTTGATTCATACGAGAGTTTTTTATCATGTTTTCTTCATGTCACACCTCTATTGGATTGATTTGAAGCATTAGATAAAAATTTTATGGTTATGAGGATTAAAATATGATCTAATTCATAGGAAATTTTATTTTAATGTTTTAATTAATATTAAACCAAAGAAAAATGGAAATGAATGTTACATGGTTTTATAATGATAATGATTTTTGTTGTCATGTAAGATGTTTTAGTGCATGCTTGATATATAGAGGCAGTGCACATGAGCTAAGTCAATGGAGTTTTTATCTATAAATACCCCTCAAAGTAGATTATTTTTAGTAACAATATTAATACACACCCAAGAAATATTTTAAGTGTAGAGAAGACATAAATAAATATTTAAGCGCTATGTATTTACCAGGTGATTCCATATATTCACATTATTATTTGAAAAGCCTTCATGATCACATGATGGTGTTTTAAGTTTCTGAAAAAATGTAAATATTCACATATTTGTTCATGAAGGACAATAAACAACCTAAACATAGAGTTTCACAAAGAAGAATTAGGTATCAAGAGTTCTGATTATGCGAAGAGATTAGGAATTATGAAAGAAATGGTATTCATGAATGAAGGGTGATTCACATGAATGTTTAGAAGAAGATACCATGTATACCTATGTTGAAAAAAATAAATTTGGATCGCATAAAGATAATAAATTACATTTTTGTGCAAGAATTTCACAGTGATTTTATGAATTACATGAATACTATTTGTCTGAAGGTTTGGAGTTGATAAGTCATTGAAAATAATGGGAAGATCTTGTGTGAAGAATGATGAGATCACATATACACTAGAAAAATATATTGTGTGAAAAAAGAATCTATTTGAGTTGCACACATACACCATAAAGCTTAGAATAGTGAGCATCCAGTTTTTATGAAGGAAAATTCATGTATGCCTTATCGTGTATACATGAGTATAAAAGGTAGTGTTCAATTTACACATGTAGTGAGAATTAAGTGAGATAATGTAAGTATGTGTGTGCATTATAAAAACATTTAAATGAATATATAATAAAAAATTTATAAGAATAAGTGTTGATAAAACCATTCATTTTTATACATTATTGAAGATTAAAAATCCACATTCAATATACATTGCATGTATTTAGTGTACAATGATTTTTGAGACTGAACATGGGAATTATTTTTGAAGGCATTTACCCAAGTAGTCAGTGTGCAAAGATAAGTTCAAATTAGTTATAGATTATTGGAATGTGAGAGGGATCATGACCTTTTTTATAAGTTTCAATGTTCTTGAATATTATAGAGGAGCATATTAGGTGATCCATTTTGTTTGTGGAGAAAGAGTTATTCTTGTAGCAGTTGAGAAACAGTCTGAAGCCGACATAGATATTTTTATCAATGGATCATATATTTTGTGAATCATGATTAAGGATGTCTTTAGTGTGACACTGATGTAGAAGAAGTCTCTAGTGTGACTTTGGAGTAGGACAGTGGTATGCTGATAACACTATGGGAAACAATATAAATATCTTCCTATGGGATTCAGGAGTTTCTAGTGTAGGATGGAACTTGTGAACTCTAGTGGGACTCTAGAGTGGAATACTGTGGGACTTATTTTTGTTGGGAATGCACATTTTATTATTTGTAAGAACATAAATATAATTAATAATATGTAATCAGGGGGTATAACCAGTTTCCTCAAGGAGTAGGACTTAGTACCTAACCTTGTAAAAAATATTTTGTTATGTGTTTCATTTAAATTTTTCATTGGATACAAGATTAACTCATCCTAAAAGGTGATATAGGTTTTAAGGGAGGTGGAAAAATAAAATAATTTAGTAAAAAAAAGTCACACTAGATTCACCCCCTCACATTGTGGATGCACAAATTTTTTGGAAATGTCAAAAGGAAAATGTTCTTGAAAAATAAATGACAGTTTAAAATAAAAGAAGAATTTTCAATATTCACTGAAAAATAAATATTTTTGATAATGTCCTAAAAAATAAACCTAAGATAATATTAATATAATTATTTCAAAAGTATATTAATTACCTAATTTTTCTATAAAAGTATTATAAATTAATAACAATGTTCATTTGAAAAATGAAATAAAATCATTTTTGAAGAAAACATACTTTTGATACATAAAATGACTTCACCAAAAATCTGGTGTGTATTTCTTAATAATTAATCAATACACTTTTATTATATAGGAACATTATGTATATATATTTAGTAATTATGTTTCTTATATTTATATAGTCCAATTCGATGGCTAGGTTATAAAAACCAAATTAAAACCATAATATTTCTATAGTATATTTTGATTCACTTAAAGCTCAATGTTGCATGTTAAGAAATATATTGAGCTTATTATTCTTTTAAACTAAATTGTCAGGGTGTTACACTCCATAATTTTGAAAAAAATATTAAATTAATAATTTTTATTTCTTATTTCATGTATTTTATTTTCATTATTAATTTATGAGATAGACATTATAATAATTCTCATGTAGGTGGTAAAACCTAACAAACTAAGAAAATGTTATAACAGTTGAATGGATAAGAAAAAATTATAATATAGTGACAATATTATATACTTCATATGATTAATTAATTTAAAAAATATTTAATTGAATTAATAAATCATATTCATGAATAGGTATATGAAGAAGATTAATAATAGAGAAATTTAAGAAGTTATTACTTACAAAGTGTCTTTATATGCTCGTTTTAGATGATTAAATTTTATAATGAACATATATTTTTAATATAAAATATATAAGGGGAAAATTATCTTTGAATAAACTTAATAATTTTATAAGTATAATATTTATTCATTATTTCCTTTTTAAAAACTATCCATGTAAGGCAATGATGAAAAATGAAATATGTCATTCATGGAAGTAGTCAACAGTATATACATTGAGCAAAATTTTTATTTTCCAATGGATAAAATCACAGTAGATAATTGTTTTTCCATCAAAATAATAACATTTTAGTATAATAATTAAACTCATTTCATTATATTATGATGGTTATATAAGATTTTTAGGTGGTGAAATAGAAATTAAATTTGAAAGAAATTGGTTAAGACGATTACCTATTCTTTGGATATCCTCCTTTAGGTAACACCTCAAGCCCTAGAAGATTTGTGTTTTGGGGATAAAATAACTTGTAGGACATGGGAAATATTTTTAAATAGAGTATTTGAATATATTTTTTTCATTCTAGGAATATTTAAGTGTGATGATAAGTGGGGTGGTGAAGGAATCATTTTACAAGTGAGGGGAGTGCCACTCTTATAAATACTTGATTTTTTATATGAAAAATGTAATAATAAAGTCATGTAGATCTAAATTGATAAATTTTTAATATAAATTTTTTTTGAAAATAAACTCAAAAAGTCTAATTGAAGCATGCTTTATTGAAATTTTCAGATTATTTTTTAGTTTTACCCGATGTTAACCCTTTTTAACCATTATAGTGGGGACATAATTTTTCCATGATAACAGATTTTTTTGAATAAAAAAGAAATTTATATTATTAAAAAATATTAATATGATTATTTAAAGTATGAAAACCATTTTAAAAGATTAAATTTATCAGTGTGAAAAAAAATAATTTCAGTAAAAGTATGCTTAGCTCAATTAAAACCATTTTTTGAAAAATGCAATTATTAAACATAAAATGAATTTAAACCAAAATAACTTATAGTATTTATTCCCAATAAAATTATTTTTTTATTACTAATAAAATCATATTTATGTGAATTTTAAACTAAAAAAAACCAAATTGAAATTTTTGAATATTTAATTAAAGGAAATAGATCAAAAATAATTTTTATGAGAATAAATTAGCATTTTGTTTCCAAAATTAGAAACATAGGTTTCTAAATTCAGAATAATATTTTTAAATGATTTATTTTAATCCTTAAATACATATTTTTTCATGATAATATTTTACAAATATTCAATTCATTATTATAGCATGCTGATGACATAAAAGTTACAAATTGTTCCACTGTTCACCTAAAAGCCTCCTATTTCAAAAAATTAATATTAAAATAACTCTTGAAAATTTATTTTTGGAATTTTTAATCCAAAAAAGATGTTAGTTTTATCAAAATAAAATTATAAAATTATATTTTAAATGAAAATAAAAAATATAAAGAAAACTAATTCTATTGAAAAATAGCCTTATAATATTTAAGTGTTCTTAATCAAATTTCATATAAACTTATAATTAAATAAATGTAAATAATTTAAGTATTTTATACTATTAGAATAAAATTTTATAAGTGATAAATTTCATTTATATTGAAAATATAATTCTTAAAAACAATTGGCCTCTTTAACATTAAATTATTTTTTTCTTAACTCAACTAAAATTGATTATTTACTAGGAATTAGTCACTAAATTTATATTAAAGATTTCCTTTTCTCATTTAATTAGATTCATATTTTAAAATTATATTTAAAAAATTATAAATATGTAAAAATAAACATAATAATGGAGACATAAAAAAGTTATTTTGTTAATAATTAAATGGTTATATAATCATAACCTCTACTTAATAAACCCTTCCTAACCTCTACATAATATCTAAGGGTAAAATATGAATTGTTTGCATTCATATGTGGTGGTTCAGCTATAATGAATCATGTGGTGATTTCTATGATCTTGAACTTTTCCCATAAATGATTTCACTTGAGATGTACTTGTTGAAGTTTATATTGGGATTATTCATGGGAAAAAACTAATGATTCTGCCACATTTCTAATTTCAGAAAAATCGGACTTATAAGGAATA
The DNA here is from genome assembly GCA_963277665.1 of Viscum album. Lineage (NCBI taxonomy): Eukaryota > Viridiplantae > Streptophyta > Magnoliopsida > Santalales > Viscaceae > Viscum > Viscum album. The sequence goes on from OY728165.1 coordinate 830,586,210, forward strand.
CTCATACTGATTAATTAAATTTCTATATTCTATAAAAATTTCATAATGTGGTTAATAATATTTACTCCTTCCACTTAAAAAACTATGTTATAATTGTCATATTTGATAATTTTATATCATTATAATATTATTTTTCATTTTAGTGTAGTGTCATGTGTGAATAAATCTATTCAAAATAGTATTTATTTAGAAGATAATTTCACATCGAATTCTCAAGGTGTTACATTCCCCCCAAATAAATTACATCCTTGTATTTTTTTCTCATGTCTAATGAAAAAAAGTTTATATAGTTTTTAAATACACTAAAACATTTTAAAAATACATTTCAATGGGTGGAAGATAACTTTTATGATGATAATTTTAAAAATATCCCTAACAATGGAACTATAAAATAAAGGTAAATAAGTATTTAGTGGAATATAAAATAAATATACATAAGTGAGAAAAAATAACTTTTAGTTTTTTGAATGGGTTGAGGGAAAATAAATATATAATATTTAATTTTGAAAATTATTTTAATGTTTATGATAATACTTTTAAACTTATCATTTTTAAAATAAATTTTTCTTAACCCACGAATTTACCATTAATAGAATCATACTTATGAATTAGTTTCCAAAATTTTACCTTGATAGTTGAGTAATTTTTATATATAAAACTTAATTTATCTTTTTTATCTTCTATTTGAGGAATTATTTTACAATCAAGATAGAGAATATGAGGAAAATACTTTTAATAAATTTTTATGGATGAAATAAACATAATTTCATCCTTTTTCTATGTGTTTTAATCAAATTCAACATTTAATCAATTCCATATTCCAAATAATGAATATCCAAGATGAATTTTTTACGAATAAAGCACACAAATAAAACCTTAATGAATTATGATATCCACTTGAGGATAATTTTTCCCATTTTATGAAGAATTTTTATAACATGTTTTTTATCTTGTTTCTAACCAATTACAAAAAAGAAGAAAAATGGCCGACATTAGTAAAGACAATGCCTAATGAAATTAGAATACACCATCATATGAATAAGTAAAACTTTAATATCAAAATCCTTAATATAAAAAATATATACCCATTTTTAACTTAAACCATTCCCCAAAACCATTCAACATATTAATAAAAAATCTTGAAACATAAATATTAGAAAAACATGATCACACATTCTTCTAAGATCATACTAAATATTATAGAAAAAATTATTTAACCTTAAATATCACTTTATAATTTTATAAACTCAAAATATATTAATTTTTATTCTAATATCACTATGAACTTATGATTCCATAAAAATAACTCAATATATATTCATCAAATAATATCAACCACTTAAACCAAGTCCATACTAACCAATAATATACCAAAATCATTTAATATGCTCAAAAATACAAACAAACATTCCCAAAATTAAATTTTTTAATCTTGTCACCAAATCACTTTTCAATTACAAATGTTATCTATACGGATCAACTTTTTTGTCCAAATATCAAATTACAATTTAACTCATTTATTCATATTATCTCAATTTTAAAGAATATATTAACCTTAATGGGTTTCCATACCTTTTCAATTATGTATAAAAAATATAATAACATTTTTAAAAAATAAACTTCACATTAAATCACATGTTAAAACTAAGGGATATACATACCTCAATAATGTATTCTTCCTAAAACCTAATAAAAATATATTAAAATATTATTATTCACCTTAAAATACCATCATATTAAATTACAAAATGGTATCTATGAATTTAATGATATGATTTTCTATAAAATTATAAAACCTTGATGGCATTAAAAACTCTTAATATGATTACATCCCAACTTCTAAATTTATCTAAAACCTACCATGATACCAACTATAATTCCTTAGATAGATACACCTAGATGTTGTGCTAAAAACACATTAGTTTTATCCTAGATTTGATAATAATTGAAGGGATCAAAAATATAATCAACCATAACTAAATGATCAATAACCAATATTGAGTCACTTATATACCCTGGACCTTTAATGTTTCGAATTTTGAAAAATTAGGTAAAAAACCATTAACTAATAAAACCCATATCTTTCTCATCCCATGGGATTTTTTTCTCATTATATCGAGAACTTGTTATCTTTTATAAAATCTTCCACATCTTCCACAAAATTCTCCAAACATGATACTATTCTAGAAAAATAATACATAATAATTCACTTCACAACCTTAAGAAATATAAACAAGGGTGTGCTAAAATGATTAGTAAGGGTAAACATTGAAGTTAGTAATTGAAGATCATAAGTGAGCATAAGATGAGAATATGGGAATTAGAATATAACAAAATTTTATAGATATAAAAAAAGATATTTATAACCTACAATAAATTATTCACAAATCATGATTCAAGGTATAAATATTTGGAATTTCATAAGACCTCCAAAATGACATTTTTTATTTTTCAAAACACTTTTATGGGGGAAAGTGAGAACCCTAACATCAAAACAGTTTAGCCACGAAAATTTACTACATTTTTTTGAAGAAAAGATTGAGATGATTGGAATTAATCTCCCTAAACAGTATCCAGGGAATTGAATTTACCTGGGACTCTAGATCTTCCTTCAGGATGTCTTTAAAATTTTTAGCCAAGATGTCCCAAGATTTAATGTATTCCTCCATGTTTATCTTTCCCATGTTGAAGCCTTTCTTCAAAATACGGTTCTTCCTATCAATCCCTTTACCTTACCCAATTTTAGTATCCACACGATATGATCTTTCCATCATTTTTTGATCACTTCCTACGATTCTTTGATATCTAGAACTTGCTCCACCATTTCTTCATCTGACTGAAAAAAGGTCCATGTGATGCAGCACCAATGCTATCTAACACAGTGGGTCATCATGGAAGCCCACCTCGTGCTATTTCTTCGAAGGAAGTTCAGCCTCTGCCCGATGCACCTTCTCAAAGTTAAGAATCTCATACCCTAACTGGCCCTTAGTCTGCTCTTATGCCTCCCCTTGAGGATACGTGGCCTCTGCCTCAAGTGGGGGGGTCAGTACCCACACATGTAGCCAACTTCGTATCTCCACCGACCTGAGATCCAGACTCCTTAGAGGTGGAAACCCCCACCTGCTTGTCAGCACCTTTGCACACTTTTGAGTGAAGATTGACTTTACTAGAGGACCGGGCCATAAGAGGGATTGGTATGTTAGGGTGGTCTTTCCATTTTCGCGGCCTCCTGGTATGTTTGATAAAGCCCCCTGAATCCAAAATGGATTTCTTTCCCTTCCTTGAAGAGGCTCTGAAAAAAATCCTCTTCAATTCTCACTTCCTTTGATTCAGTAGGGGAGTCCGAAGCTAACTCTAAAACCACTTGGCTAGGCTCCTCTCCCATAAAAGGATCACCACCAAGGAAAAACTCCATCACATTTCCATCTGCAAGATCATAGACCTCAACTTCACCCAACACCACAAACATGTTATGATAATTATTAAAACTCCCTCCAGATTTAACCTTCTCAGCGTAGGAAGGTTTGATCAGAAATGCCTACATAGGAAAATTAGAGCCACTTGTTTATTCAATGCCATGTCCCATGTATTGAAAATATAGACCTACTAAGACCAGACTAAGGGGATGCTCACCCATGGCTATCTCCGTGCCAACTTCCTCATTCATCCTCACTGCATTGAGTGAAACCAACTACAGACCCTTAATTACATCCTTTCCAAAATCCAGGTGAACCTCCCTCTCTGCTTATCCAACCTCTTCCTCGACTCTATGTGCATTATTTCTAGTAACAGCACCCTCTTCAGAAAGAACAACAGAGGAACAGGGAATTCCCAAATCCCTTTTCTGGTGGTTAAAAACCTCTTAAACTTTTGGATTCAAATGAGTATCCTTTGAGGCTGTCTGGAGATCCATCATATCTCTAGGGGGAAGAACCGGCAGGGACTTGACTATGTATTCAACAATCTTTAGCACCAGAAGGGCCACCCTGGCCATTCCCATTGGATCTCTCTCCATGAAGAGTCCACCTTCCATGCTGTAAAGAAGAAGAAAAGTGTCCAAGATAAAGGAAAAGCGAGTAGAAATGTGTCCATGACTCAAACACAACAGGTTTATTCCACCAAAAATCCCCACCAACTGAGATCCAAATCCATTCGACCGGAGGATTAGGGACATCGACTTCAACATAGATGTATGGAGATTTTGGATGATATACCACACTGGTTCTCAAGTTCGAAAATTGATATCTACCGACCAAGTTCCCCATCATATGAATAATAGAGGGGTTATGGAAGGGGAGAGGGAGTTCTAGAAAACTGACCCACAGAGCCACCATTGAAGCATCCCGCTTCATATACAGATCAAAGGACTGTCTTATCAGATGAAAGTGGAAACCGTTCTTGGAATGAGGATTCCAAGACCACACAGAGATCAGATCTTCTAAATAAATAACATGAATTATGATGTGCCGCTTGTCGATGAGACCCATCATCGCTCGTTCCTGAAGTCCCCAAGATCCAAATACGAAACGGTCAAAGACATCAATCGATGGGCACCACGAGCTGAATTGGGTGACCAAGGTCTAGTTATAGGGAGCCGAAGAATCATAAAATTCCGAAATTGAAAATTTAAGTTGAGGGAGGCCCTCAAGAAGATCCAAAACCTTAGAGAAAATCGAAATTTATGGAAAAGGAGGGAAACATATGGGAAATGAGAATGGGATGAAAGGAGGAGGGAGCTCCAAATCAGCAGGGTGGTTCCCATCCCCTGCCGACAGGGGCAGGGCGGTGGTGACCACCACTACTGCCTAGGGCATGGTCAGGTACTGGAGTTCCGAGATGGTGCGTCATATTGTTATCATAAGACAAAATTCATATGATTCAATAAACAAGATACATGTGAAATACACATTTTCTCAAGAAAACTATTAAAACTTAGATCAAGTATATAAAAACCATTAATGTATATTGGGATTTTTTTTCATTAATCAAATTCACTCATATTCATCCATAATTGAATAAACTATAATAATTTAATTCCAATATCATTACTATAAAGAATAAATAGTTACTTAATATAATGGTGAGATATATCTCAGGCCCACCCATCATGCTCTATAATGTGTAAGAAATATAAAATGAAAAAATCAAATAGGGGTTTAATTTCCTCATAACACTCATAAAAACATCCACAATTAATTTTTACCTTATTTAACTCGTGTTAAAAAAATTAGTTTCATGATAATTTCCTAAAAAAAATCATCTTAATCTATCTATAGAAAGAAATTGGATGGTATAATTAGAGAATATCCATAGTGGATAAAAATATCATTAAAATAAATTTTAAAATCAGAAATATACTTTTATAAAATCTATATAAATATGATTTGAAAAATAATAAGAAATACCATATTAGTTTTGTAACTTTTGAAAGTAAAAAAAATTAAAGAATAATGGGAAACATATATTTTTTTAACAAAAACCATGAAAATTTGAAAAGGATATTGAATGATGAAGAAGTTATTTTTTTGGGAAATAATTTCATATGAAAAAGGTTAAAAAAATATTTGTATAATTTATTAGTAAATAAGGATAAAATTAACCAATACTGAAAATGGGGAAAATATTCCTTTTTAAACCTTTGTAAATAAAGTAAAAGATAGTTGTAAATGACCATATACGATCATTTTAGTATAGAGAAGATAATTATTGAAACAATATTAAGAATATGTGTTGGTAGGAGTTAAGTGATCAAGAGGGGCGGGGGTTGAATTTATTATACAAAAAAATCTATTTAATTAACTTTTAAAATGAAATATTTTAATTTTAAAAAAAATTAGTTAAATAAAATAGTGGATATTTATAATTTATATTTTGAACATTTTTCCTACGGACCTGATCATAACTATATTAAAAAAACATTGGAATTACTTTAACATATTACACAAGTCTACTCATACCAAACACCATATAAATATCATAGATTAAAGATAACTATCAAAGTATTATTTTGTTAAATTTTTATAGAAAATACTAACAAAAAGTATATTTCTTACATATATATTTGAATTTGAGACAATTTAAAAATATAATAAGAATGACTTAAATTAAACACAATAGATTTAAAAAATTCAACAGTCCTGGTTCTAAGATAGAGTTTAGTATTCTAAAATTGAGAGAAAAAACACTACCAAACATGTTTATTAAAACAAATAAACTAATCCAAAAATAAGATTGATTTTTAAGCAAACCCAAAATCACACAAAACAATCACTACTTAACCAAGTCTCTTTTATAATTATACATGGGGTAAACATAATAAAATTAAGAATGAATAAGTATGTAAGTACTTCTAATTTTAATGTAGGAGGACTGATAACTAAATTTATAATATGTACAAGAACTCTTTGAAGACTGGTAAAAATAGAGAGAGACAAAGGATAAAGAGAGTGATTTTTTAAATTTTAAATCTATGATAATCTTTGGTTGATAAATTATCTTTAAATACATATTTAACGGAGAGATGGAACAATCATTAAAATATTCTATTTCATATATGGTACTTGATAATATACAATAGAGTATCCCGTATTGCAATCAGATCCTCATATATTGTCCTATATTTTTTATATATCTTAAAAGTGTGATGATCCTTATAATTCATTTATCACCTCTATCCAAGATAGCCATTTAAGAATAATGATTCTTAAATCCTTATATTGAGTGAGTGTATCTGAGAGAAAGAAATGATTCGAAATGGATTTAATTCCTCAAAGACAAACCATTAGAATGCAATATTATTTAATTCTCAAATAGGAAGAAATGACTGAAGAAACATTACATAAGTATACTTAAGACATGATAAAAAAATCTCAGGCACGATTTCATTTTCTTCTCACAATCAAAGGAATATCCCTTTTACAGTCACAAATTTTTTATTTAAGTCACAAAAACATCTTATAATTGAAGATTTATTCCTGAGGTCACACATGTCTTCTTATAGAAAATGATTTCTTCATATAGAAACACATAACTTCTTGTGGTCAAATATTTCTTCATACGGTCACAAATTCCTTCTTATGGTTGGAATTTTCTTCTTGTAGTTTCATAGATATTAATATGGTCAAAAAAGTATTCACATGGTCTTAAAGCATTCTTTAACATTATTTGAAAAAAATTAAATAACAAAGTTTTCTATTATACACCACATGAACAATTATTAATAAAATATTCATGATTTGGGATCATTAAACTAAATAATTATTGGACTAAGAGAAAAATTTAACCCCTTTTATGATCACAAATCATGAGTTAATAATTATACCATAGACAATTTTAAAAGAAGATAATATCTTAAAATATAATCATTTTAGTACGAAAAGGTTAATATTCCAATATTTATCTCCATTTTGGGATTATTAAAAATTATTCATAGAGAAATAATTCAATATATAAATAATTCATAAAAAAGATAATAACATATAGATTTTATAATAATAGACAATATAGTTTAAATATTGCACACCAAAAACAACATTCCTACCAGATCTATAATCGGAATCCAAATCAGAGTCAGGCTAGTATTGAGAGGTTTATGGATCAACCTGTGACTTATCCTTAGAGGAATATTATTTAGGATTAGTGATATATGTAGTTACAATTTTATGAGGACTAATTAAAATTTCGGAATCCATTATCCTAATATTCCACATAGCCTGAACAAGAGTAAGGCTAAAAATACTGACTGATATAAAAGATGTGGAACCTGGATATGAAGAATATAGGGATAAAACTAAAGGGAAAAAACTATCCCAGTAGAGTAGAGAAAGGGACCCATTAATTCGATAAACTTACTGAGGACTCTACTTCCATATTTCTTCAAATAAAAGAACTATTTATCCTCTTCCAAAAATAGTTTTATGATGGGTTCGATAACCTTCAAATGATAAAACTATTATTTGAAATATTAATTAATATGAAGTAAATTGAGATTATAAGTTATGTATTTGATGTTAGAGGATATATCAACTTTTCTAAAGATCATTTAATAGTAAGGCTTAATGGACATTGAAATCACTTCCCTATCTTGCTGGTTTTTCAGAAGAAATTCTCTATCATGATTATAAATATGTTCCCCATGAGATTTTATTTTCATAATATCATCCCCATTTGAATCAAAATATAATCCTATTATACTTCTTAGTTCCTCCCCCAATTATTTTCTAATCTTACCAACATCAACATGGATATAAGGAGGAGAAACATGAGCAATAGGGACTGGAGTAGTAGGATCTTGGGAAGAGTAGGCATCAACTATTGATTCGATAAAACCTGGATAAAAAATATGGTGAGGTAACTTTGAGTCATATGAAGTCTCATATAATCCAAATATTTTTGAATCACAAAAATGTGTTCCAATATCCTTTTATTTTCTTTTTCCAAATTTATAATCCTCAAAAACAACTTAGGCTACAGGTGTACCAAAACAAGAAAGGCTGTGAAATATGTCTCTTCCTATTTAGCGATCTTATCTTTTGGATGATATATTTATGTTAGCTATATTATTATAGATAACATATAATATTTTAGAGTACCAAAATAAAATCTTTTAAAATAATAAGTTGTAGGATAAGGAGGAGAATATACTGTTAAACTAGTAGGAGATACTCCTTCAGTATCTATGATCTCTTTGTCCTCATCTTCTATTGGTTTTACGACAACATATGATTTTTAAATTTCATCCAATATAGTCTGAATATAATGTACAAGAGTAGGAACTGTATTAATGAAAGATTTGGTAACATCAATAACATTTTGAGAAACCTAAATTCTAGGAAAACCAATAAAAATAATCGGTTCAAGCCACTGTTCTAAATTAATTCTAGAAATAAGCGAACCTTCCTGAAAAATCAGAACCTCTAGAATATTGGGAATGAATGTACATCATGTTTAGGTGGAATTAACACATTAAAAATAATTATCTAAATCATAATAAGTGTAATTAATTTTAAGGAGATAAGATCTTGGGGATTTCTCCCCCTGACATGTTTCCTATTTTCCCTTTGGCTTAGGAGGGCTTCCAACCTCATGTATAAGATGTATCACTTCTAAAACACTTAGATCAATAGAACTAGAAGCACTAGCTAATTTAGAAACTAAATCAACAAGTTCAAAAATATTCATCACCCAGAGAATCATTATCATCAAATACAAAATTTTATTTCTCATAAGGATTAGTGACAGAAAGACCAGTATCATATAACTCATCATCATCTAATTCTCTTTCATTAGAAGGTAAGGATAATGGAGATTCCAAAGATCGATAATATACATTGTAAACACCCACTAGTTCAAAAGATAAACACCATTATTCTAATATATGGCAGGCTTCTCTTTTCACTTAAACAACTTCAATAGTATAATATATATTTTCATCATTTTTAGCATCTAATTCTTCATCAGAAGAATATTTAAGAATCTCATTAGGTTCCAAACTAGGGTTTACCAAATAACATTTCTTGGAGGGTTATTAACATGGTTAAAATCCTTATAGATCTTATCATTTTATATAACCCATAACTTCCACCATGGATCCCAATTTACCTTTATCCTTATAAATGTATCCTAGATAAAAAAAATGAATAGAAGAGAAACACTTTTTTTATGAATTATTAATTATATTCAAATATTCCAAAAGAGCATATATATTCTTTAAATAAGCTATAGGATTGAATATCGAATTATTTTTTCACAACCCTCAAATATTTCTCATTACATATCTGTAACATCCCAAGTAAATAAAGAATAATACATTTTTATATTGATTAATATTTTTGAATTAAATATTAATTTTACTTTAAAGGGGATTCCATGTTTGATGTAATTCTTGATACACAACAATGATTTTCTTTGAAATCTTATGTTACACACAAAATTAAGTTATAACGAAAAATAATATAATATTTTTTTAATGGTAGTTAACGCCTATCCATTGAAATGAAGGTAATGAATAGAACTAACTAAAATACGATTATACATGTTTGTTAAATTTTTATACATTTATCCAGAAAAATCTAGAGGCTTAAAATGTGAATAAATCTAATTTTATGTATAAATACTCTATTCTTTAAAAGGTCGATTTACCGCATTTTGATGGTGAACCCTCTTTAAATCTCGTTTAGGTCCCTTTTATATGATCTATTTTACAAAATAAAATTCTTATTTACAATTGAGACATCAAAATTTACTTTAGGAAATTTTATGTTTTTTTTTCTGATAAAATTAATTTTTTTAATTAACAGTGAAAAATACTGTATTTTAATTCAGAACTGCATTTTAATCAAATTTATTTATATAGTTAGATTATCTTTTTAATTGGTTTTAATGTTTAATCATATTATAATTTGACAATTTAATCCAATGTTGGTCATTGGAAGTAATTTCACTTTGAAACTGGATATAAACAAGTGTCAATCTTTTGATTGTTATTATTTCTTAAAAACACGCTTTTTGTTTTGACAAAAAGAATTAATTTTAAATTAATTAATCAAAATTATATGTTTTTAATTTGGTAAAATATATATAATTTTTTAATTTTCAATATCAAATATATATTAGTTAGAATTTTAGGTATTTTTCTAAAAACATTCAATTTTTGATGAATAATGAAAACACTTAGTAGTAGTTAAAAAATTACTTTTTCATTTAAATGATATTTTACCTCTTCTGTGAATTGAGTTTTGAAAATATGACATACATGGTTGTCATTAGTAAGTAAAATGTGTTTCAATAAGATGAAAAATAATTTTTGGTGAATAGTAACCTTTGACTTTTATTTACCACGGTTAAAGGTAAATAGGGAAATTCAAGGTAAAAACAATATTATAATATATAAAATTATCTTAACACTTGTACTAAACTTATTTTATGAGTAAGGGCCGACCAATAAAATTCTCGGGTGAGAATTTTGGCTTTTTAATGCCACTTGGGTAAGATAATAATGTTAATAACTTTTTATTTAAAGTTAAAATAAAAATATCAAAAACATGTATGGTTTTTCTAGAAAAATTTTAATGTGGGCCTATATAATTGATATATTTGAATACAAATATTCATTAGAAAAATAAAAATATTTCCGACATCATGGTATTTTATTTTTAATTTTTTGACATAAAAAAATTAAATTATTTATGACGCTGTAATGATGTAGTGTTTACCTCATTAATGAATGATTTAAATTAATAAGATTATAAAGATTAAAACAATATCTAAAACCTGTCCAATTGTTTTTGGATGATTTTATTTCGATCAATATTTATCTTATGTTTTACTTTAATAAGTTTTGGAACTTTAGAAATAGAAAATCCTTATATAATAAAATAATATTTTCAAACATTCATAAAGAGCCCCTCCTCCCCCTTATAAAAATTCCTCAACTCTAACCCATTACTCACTCCTCTAAAGCCCCTTGAATAACCCAAAATCTGAAAAAATAATCTCTCCGGATCCCTATCTTACACCTAGAATCCTTACCTTAGGTAGAAGGCACTTCAAGAATTCTTTTTGGTTCAATCCAAAGGGAGTTACCCAATTTAAAGGCAACATCTTCTTTTAAGTTCTTTTATTTTATTTTACTTTTCCAACCCCCTTAACTCTTTTTATTCCTTTATTTTATAACAAAAAAATTATTTTTAATATACTAGGTTGTTTTTATGAGATGGATTCAAACTACACTTACACACACCTCTATCTAATAGGTAAAGAACTTACTATTTCCGTGGACGACGAACTAACGCCTCACAAAATGATGATTGTTCAATTATCTCATACCACCTCTTTTGGTGGCCGTTATGATAGAAATATATTTATATGTGATATATATTATATTTATATTGTCTCTATGATTATGTATTTTTCATTTATATCATACCTTTATGGTTTCCATAATGGGTAAACGTGACAATTTCATTTGGGGAAGTGCGGACTACCGTCCCCACAATGTGATATGACTCGTTCATGCCATAAGTGGGATGTATAAAGGATAGAGTTAATGAAATTTTATATAATATTATACTGGAATTATAATATACCTATTTATCATTATGTTTTCAAATAATTAAAAATACAAAATAGAAATGAAAGTAGTGTCCATGCGTACGTACGACTTACCGTCTCCATGAATGGTGCATTTCATTTCTTACCTCCAAATATTATATACTATTATAAATACATATATACTAGATATATATGATATATATGATATCAAAATCTTGAATATCACTCTGGAGATAATGAACTTCTGACCACATGGACAACTTGTAAATATTATAAGTGCATTTTTTACTCAAATATCAAATATCGACAAAATAACCATTATTAACTTAAATGATTACATAATGTTTATAACATAGAAATAAGTGATATTAAAAAAGTAATAAACTTGAAAAAGGTTTTTAAGCAAGTAGAAATTAACTTTAGTTTTTTTTAGGATATTAAAGAACGAACGGTTCATGTCGTACCTGAGGTAAGAGACTTCTTCTCAATCTCTTTTCATTGAGGAATATTTTGATTTATAAAAGACTTTCTTTCATACGATGTATAAACAACTTTAACTTTTCAATTCATTCAAAGGGAATCTTTTTCTACAAGGCGTTTTACTAAATGAAAAAAAATTCTTTTAACGTAAGCAGTGATAACGACCTTTTCCACTACCACAAGTATTATTTGATCTTTGGATTTAATAACAATACGAAATGTTTTTAAAAAGAAAATAAATATCATATACCATTATACATATTATGGTATTGAAAATGGTTTGGATAATGGATTTTTTATGTCAATATATTTAAATGATATATTTTGTTTGAAATGTGGAAATGTTATCTATCCTTTATATTTGTTTTATGTGTTATGAATATGTTATGGTTTTTGGGCATTGTTTATGTATATTGGTGGTTCCGTGATAAACCTAGAGTAGGTGAGCCCGAGATAGATCTTCAATTCATTGGGTAACATGAAAAAGGTAAACATTAATGTTTCTTCTAAGAGATTTAGGGAATATACTGTGATTGGTATTTCAGGTGTGACTCCCTATGTAATTGTAAAAGCTACAATGTAAGTATGATATGGATGCCATAAGTTACTTTTATGATTTATTATTTCTATATGTTATTTATAAATCTTATGATTTCATGAGGTATGTTAAAGAGCTTTTGTTTTGTATGTATTGATAAAATAATGTTTTCTTTATTTATTTTATAACCCCTACTGAGCTTTTTATTCTCAACCCATGTTTTTGAAATGTTTTTGTCAGGGTATAAGGCAGGGTATGGGAAAGGAAGAACTCAAGAATATTTATATCAAGAAAATAATTATTTCTTTCTTTTAAGAATTATTATTTTATGAAAAAAGGATACTGAGTATAAGTTCCTACTTTATAATTCTTGAGATGTAATGTAATAGTTATGGCCTAATTATCTAAAACTCTAAACCTGAAAAGACACTCAATGTGAATTGTTAACTTAATTAAAGATTATGTATTTTTTATTAAGGCTAGGACCTTATAGTTGGTATCAAAGGTTGGTTTAGAGAACATTAGAAGTTAGGATATTGTTAAATTAATATCCATAAGTTAATTTACGTTAATATTGAAATTATATATCATTTACAGATTACCATGTTGCTTCACCTAAGATATTTCTGTATTCAGAATGGTTTTTCATAGATGAATTAGGTCAACTGTTTAATGATGGCATACAGAGGGAAATGAACTTCCAAATCAGCATCCTGAGTTGGTCAGAATCAGAATTGAACAGTTTTTTTGTAGTGGTGGCTTAGTTGACTCTGGTGATAACTGGTATTTTTTATAGATGTTATTTTGGTTTATTACAAAAGTAAATAAGAACATGAAATTCATTTAAGGGTTTTATTGAAAACGTTAAAATAAAATAAACTATATGGGAAATTTAGAAAGTGTGAGTTTTGGTTATAATAAATTTCATTCCTTGGTCATATTGTTTCAAAAAATGGCATAAATGTTGATCCTTCTAAAACAAAAGTCATTGAGGAATGGACAAGACCCACAAATATAACCGAGATCCGTATTATTATTGGTTTGGCAGTTTATTACTGAAGTTTTATTGAAAATTTTGCATGGTTATCTATCCCAATGACTAATATAACTCGAAATGGTGTTAAGTTTGACTGGAAAAAATAATGTGATGATTGTTTTCAATAATTTAAAATAATATGGGTAAATGCTCCAGTTTTGGCACCTCCTTCTAGAAATGGTGAGTTTGTTATCTAAATTGGTTTTTAATTGAATGGAATTGGAAGTGTCCTTATACAGAATGATCAGGTAATTGCTTATGCTTCACATTAGTTGAAACCTCGTGTGTTACATTACCCAACACATGATTTGGAATTAGCTTCTATTTTTTCTTTAAAAATTTTGAGGCATCATTTGTATGGAATAACATGTAAAATATATACTGAACACAAAAGATTTTATTATATATTCACTCAAAAATAATTAAATATGAGAAAAAGGATACGACTGGAATCAATCAAGGATTATAATTTCACAATCTATTTCCACCTAAGAAAAGAAAATAAAGTGGATAAATCTTTGAGTAGAAAAAGTAATTGATCATTTAATATTCTATATTTGGAACAAGATCCTTTGGTTTTAGATTTGATGAACTTTGGAATAAAAGTTGTTGGTGTAGAAAATTACTCTATTTTGTTTCAGGTGTTAGTGAAATCATCTCTATCAGACAGAATTAAGTTAGCACAAAAGAAAGAAAGTGAGTTGTACAAAAATGTAGAGTTGGTTTAGACGGGTAAGTTGCCTGAATTTAACATTGATAATGATTGTGTTTTGAGGGTTGGGAAGAGATTATGTGTGGCTTGTGATTCATAGTTGAAGAAAGAGTTATTCTGTGAAGCTTATAGTTCTTCGTTTTCAGTTCATCCTGGCAGTACTAAGATATATAGAGATATTTGAGAGTATTATTGGTGGGATGGAATGAAAAAAAATATTACTGACATTACTGTGAAGTGTTTCACATATCAACAGGTTAAAGCAGAGTGGTAGTTACCAAAAGGGATGGTTCAGTATTTTCCGGTGCCAGAGTGGAAATGGGAAAATATATACATGTAATTCGTTGTGGGATTACCAAATAAATCTCGAGGTAATAATGCAATATGTGTTATTGTTGATTTATTGACTAAATCTGCTCATTTCCTTACTATTTGAGATACTTTGTCTCTAAATCAACTTTCTCAGTTTTATGTTAAAGATATAGTAAGGTTTCATGGAGTTACCCTCTCTATTATATTTTATCGTGATCCCAGGTTTACATCTAAATTTTGGACAGGCCTTCAGAAGTCGTTGGGTACTGAATTAAATTTTATTAAAGCTTTTCATCTTCAATCAGATGGTAAGTCAGAACGAACAATTCAGACCTTGGAGGACATGCTACGTGCTTGTTCAATGGATTTCCAGGGAATTTGGGACCGACATCTCTCTTTGGTTGAATTTTTTTATAATAATAGTTTTCATTCTAGTATAAAGATGGATCCATTTGAGGTATTATATGGGATGCAGTGTAGAACTCTAGTTTTTTGGGATAAAGTAGGTGAAATGAAGCTGATGGAACCATAATTCGTAGAAGATATGGAAAAAAAGGTTTAGTTGATTCAGAAGCACATGAGAACAGATCAAAGCAGGTAGAAAAGTTATACAGATAACTTGATAAAGGATCTTTCATTCGAGGTAGGTGATCATGTATTTCTCAATGTTTCTCTATGGAAAAGTGTGATGCATTTTGGAAAGAATGGAAAGTTGAGTTCAAGGTTCATTGGAACTTATGAAATCCAGGAGAAAGTTGGATCAGTTGTTTACAGAGTGCCTTTAACTCTAATTTTATCCTAGGTACACAATGTTTTTCATGTTTCCATATTGAGAAAGTATATGCCAGATCTATCTCCTGTTTTGGGCCCATAGGTAGTTCAGTTGGAAGATAATCTCTCTTATGAGGAACAACCAGTCCAGATTCTTAACTGAAGAGAGAAAGTGTTTCGGAATAAGGTAATTCACCAGGTAATGGTTTTGTGAAAAACCATATGGTTTAAGAGGAACATGGGAATCTGAAAATTCTTGTAGGGATAAATACCCCCACTTATTTGATAAGTGAATAAAAATTGCAAGGATGTAATTTCCAAAAGGGGGGAAGGATGTAACATCTCAAGTTAATAAAGAATAATACATTTTCATATTTATTAATATTTGTGTATTAGATATTAATTTTACTTTAAATGGGATGCCATGTTCGATGGCGTACCTAATACAAAACAAATATTTTCTTTGAAATCTTACTTTACACAAAACGTTAAGTTATACCGAAAAATAATATAAAAATGTAATATTATTTTAAATGGTAATTAATGCCTAGACGTTGTAATGAAAGGAATGAATAGAACTAACTAAAATATGATTATACATGTTTGTTAAAACTTTGTACAATTATCCAATAAAATTTAAAGGCATAAAATGTGAATGGATCTAGTTTTAAGCATAAATACTCTAATATTCTTTAAAAGGTTGATTTACCGACTTTTGATGGAGAACCCTCATTAAATATAGTTTTGGTCACTTTTATATGACCTATTTGACAAAATAAAATTCTTCTTTATAATTGGGGCATCAAAATTTACTTTGGGTAATTATTTGGTTTTTTCTAATAAAATTCATTTTTTAATGAATAGTGAAAAATATAGTATTTTAATTCAAAACTGCCTTTTAATATAATATATTTATATGGTTAGATTATCTTTTTAATTTGTTTTAAAGTTTAATTAGATTATATTTTTAACATTTAATCCAATTTTGGTCATTGTAAGTAATTTCACTTTGAAATTGGACGTAAACAAGTGTCAATCTTTTGATAGTTATTATTTCTTAAAAACACGTTTTTTTTTACAACAGGAATTAATTTTAAATTAATTAATACAATTTTTATGTTTTTAATTTGATAAAATAGACATAATTTTTGAATTATTAATATCCAATATAGCTAAAGCTGAATTTTTGGTAGTTTTCTGAAAACCTTCAATTTTTGATGAATAGTAAAAACACTAAGTAGTAGTTAAGAAACTGAATTTTTTATTTAAATGAAATTTTACCTCTTCTGTGAATTGAATTTCAAAAATATGACATACATTTTTGTTATTTGTAAGTAAAATGTGGTTCAATAAGATGAAAATAATTTTTGGTGAATAATAACATTGGACTTTTATTTTCCGCGCTTAAAGCTAAATTTGGTAATTTAAGGTAAAAATAATATTATAATAATATAAAATTATCTTAACAGTTTTCCTAACCTTATTGTATGAGTAATGTATGAACAAGAAAATCATTGTGTGATACATTTGTCCTTTGAAAGCCACTTGGGTAAGATAATGATATTAATAACTTTTTATTTAAAGGAAAAATAAAAATATCCTAAACATGTATTGTTTTGCTAAAACAATTTAAATGTGTGGTTATATAATTGATATATGTGACTATAAATATTCATTATAAAGATAAAAATATATCCTACATCATGGTATTTTATTTATAATTTTTAGACATCAAATAAAGAAAATTATTTATGACACAATAATGATTCAGTGTTTACCTCATTAACAAATGATTTAATTAAATAAGATTATAAAGATTAAAATAGAATCCAAAACTTGTCCAATTCTTATTGGAAGATTTTATTTTGAAAAAGAGTCATCTTATCTTACACTTTAATAAGTTTTTGACCTTTAGAAATCGAAAATCATTATATAATAAAATAATATTTTCAAACTTTCCTAAAGAGCCCCTCCCCCCTTATAAAAATCCCTCACCTCTAACCCATTACTCACACCTCTCAAGCCCCTTGGATCATAAAACCTCTTACCAAATATGATCTCAAGATCCATATCTTACACCTAGAAGTATTAACTTAGGCCGAAGGCACTTCAAGAATTCTTTTTTGGTTCAAACCAAAGGGAGTTACTCAATTTAAAGGCAACGTCTTCTTTTAAGTTCTTTTATTTTATTTTACTTTTCCAACCCACTTAACTCATTTTATTACGTTATTTTATAAAAAACAATTATCCTCAATATAATATGTTTTTGTTATGAGAAGGATTCAAATTACACTTACACACACCACTATCTAATGGGTAAAGAACATACTATTTCTGTGGATGGCGAACAAACGTCTCACGAAACGATGATTGTTCAATTATCTCCTACTGCCTCTTATGGTGACCATTATGATGGAACTGTATTTATATGTGATATATATTATATTTATATTATCTCTATGATTCTATATTTTTCATTTATATCATAACTTTATGGTTTCCATAATGGGTAAACAAGATAATTTCATCTGGGGAAGTGCATACTACCGCCCCCTAAAAGTGATATGACTCATTCATGCCATACGTTTAATGTATAAAGGATGGAGTTAATGAAATTATGTATAATATTATAATGGAATTATAATATACCTATTTATCATTATTTTTTCATTTCATTAAAAATACGAAATAGAAATGAATGTAGTGTTCATGCGTACGTATGACTTACCGCCTCCATGAACGGTGCATTTTATTTCTTACCTACAAATGTTATGTACTATTATAAATATATATATATATATATAATGGATATATATGATATATATGATATCTAAATCATTAATATCACTATGTAGATAATGAAAATTTTACCACATGGACAACTTATAAATATTAGAAGTTCATTTTTGACTTAAGTATCAAATTTCAACAAAATGACAGTTATTAACATAAATGATTAAATAATGTTTATAACATGGAAATATGTGATATAAAAAGAATAATAAACTTTAAAAAGGTTCTTAAGAAAGTATAAATTTACTTTAGTTTATTATTCTGGAGATTAAAGAACGAACGGTTCATGTTGGACACGAGGTAGGGGACTTCATCTCAATCTCCTTTCATCGAGGAGTATTTTGATTTATACATGAATTTATTTTATACAGTGTATAAACTCCTTTTACTTTTCATTTCATTCAAATGGAATCTATTTCTACGAGGTGTTTTACTAAATGACAAAAAAATAATGTTTCTTTTAACGTAAGTGGTAACAATGACCTTTTCCGCTACCGCTAGTATTATTTGATCTTTGGCTTCTTTAACAAGCTAAAATGTTTTTAAAAGGAAAATAAATACCATATACTATTTTATGTATTTTGGTATTGAAAATGGTTTTGATAATGAATTTTTTATGTCATTTCAATTAAATGATAAATTTTTATTGAAATGTGGAAATGTAATCTTTCATTTATACTTGTTTTATGTGTTATGAATATGTTATGGTTCTTGGGAATTGTTTATGTATACGGGTGGTTCCTTGATAAAACTAGGGTGGGTGATCCAGAGATAGATCTCCAATGATTTGGGTAGCGTGATGGAGGTAAACGTTAATGTTTCTTCTAAGAGATTTAGGGAATATACTGTGATGGGTATTCCAAGTGTAACTCCTTATGTAGCTGTGAAAGCTACAATGTAAGTATGATATGGATGCCAAAGTTACCATTATGATTTATGATTTCTATGTGTTATTAAAAAATATTATTATTTCATGAGTTATGTTAAAGAGATTATGTTTTGTATGTATTGATGAACTAATGTTTTCATTATTTATTTTATAACCCTTACTGAGTTTTTTATGCTCATCCCAAGTTTTGGAAATGTTTTTCATAGGGTATAAGGTAGGGTAAGAGAAAATAAGAACTCAAGAAGTTTTATATCAAGGAAATAATTATTTTTTCTTTTAATAATTTTATATTATGAAAAAAAGGATTCTGAGTAGAAGGGTCTACTTTGTAATTTTTTAGATGTAATGTAATAGTTATGGCCTAATTCTCTAAAACTCTAAGCCTAAAAAGATCCTCAATGTGAATTATTTAATTAATTCAAGATTATGTAATGTTTAAGGATGGGGTTTATAATATCTCATCAAAATCACCTTAACTCCATTATTTAGCATAAATTGAAAAAATACATCTTGATGTACAAAACATTGAAGTCCCTTTTTCATGGGAATATTAATGTTGAATAAAATTCAAAAAAAGAGGAAAATCACCATAAAATTATATAGGATTTGGTTTTTTACTATTTTGATCTCCTTTAATCTAAATAATAACATTTTAAATTTCAAAACTCAAATGAATGATTGGGTAATAGCTCTATAAATATTCAAACTCACCCTTGTGGGGTATCTTTAGGAATTTTTCCCACAACATTGATGAAAAAATACCCACCATTAATAAGACTACTTATAAAATATTTCTTATCACCAAACTCATATTTAACATGATTGTAGAAACATCAAACCAACACAAGATAAAAGGGGAACTCATTTATATTAAATCATTTATACCATCATTGATTCTATATGACCTTCCATACTAGAGATCTAATTGTACTCAAACAATCAAATTCCATTCACATATCAAGGACTACTCCAGGTGATAATAGAAATGTATTTTGAGGTTCAAATACACCACTTGGTCCAACTTTTTATTTCTTGTGAGGAAGTGACTCATTAGGTAAAGCATAAACAATACGTATCTTCATCGAATCCATAAGGATATACATTTTGGAAGGTTGGAGGTACAAGTATGATTGTGAGAGAAACATGAATTTATGTTTTGAAGAACAGGTGTAAGGATTTAGGGTTTAGAAGGGTGTGATATGAATTCAAACATGGAGATTTAAAATCATTTAGGGAATAAATTAAATAAAAAATGTAAATAACTTTATTTAAAATAAGTTATAGGCATGAAACAATAAAACACTGACATTGGGTGGAGAAGAACGAATACTTATGGTAGAATTTTCACTGTATCTTATCCATGGTAGCACCCTCATTATTGCACCATCATGGTAGAATAATTACAATAGCCTACTCATACCAGTATACTCATGCTGGCATAATCATGCTGACATACTCATGGTAGCATACTCATGATAGCATACTCACAGTAGCATACTCATGGTTGCATACACAGGGTAGAAAACTCATGGTAACATCATTATGGTAGCGTACTCATAGTATAAAACTTATGATAGCATAATCACAACAACATACTCATGTTAGCATACTCACATTAACATACTTACAGTAGAATACTCCTTATAACTTAATTTTAATAGATTTAATCATATAAGAAACATAATTTTGAGAAAAAAATGAGATATAGATTAGATATTTAACAAATTTAATTTAAAATAATGAAATAAAAAATAAAAAATAATTAAAATAATCAAGAATATGAAATATTAAAATATCAGGAATAATTAATCATTCTAATTTCATATTTGATATAGTTTAATCTCTTGAAATTTTAATTCTTTATGGAAAGATCATCTTGTTTCTTCTTAGTGACTATTAATTCAAGGGTGATATAACTATTTCGAAAATAATCTCTCAAAAAGTGTTGTCTTATATCAATGTGTTTCATTATCAAGTCGTAAAATAGATTCTTGGAAATAATTATAGCACTTATTTTATCAATGTTTATAGAGAAATTTTAGAATTAATACCCATAGTATAGCAAAGTTTGTTTTGTATAAAAAATCCTATAAAAACAACTGCTTACAACTATGTACTCAACATATTAAGTTGATATAGAAATATAATTTTTATTATTTATTACAGAAATATTTTACTGAAATTTTCAAGATGTGACATTTTCTAGAGGTGATTTTTCTATCTAACTTACAACCACCAAAATCAGAATCTGAATAAATAATTAAATCTAATGAATTCTATCTAGAATAGAACAATCTAAAGTTAAATGTACTTTTGAGTTATTTAAATATTATTTTAACAACATTCATATGATATTCTATAGGGTTGGACTGAAAATGAGAACACATATACACACTAAAGATAATATCATGCTGGAAATCTATTAAGGAAAGTAAACATCCAATAATACCCCTATAGCTTGTTTAATCGACTAGTTTCCTAGTTTCATCCAAATGTAGTTTATATATGGTACTCATTAGAGTTTTACTTCCTTTGATTTTATCCATGACAAATCATTTTAAAATATCTTTAGTGTACTTACATCGATTTAAAACAATTAAATATTTATTTTTAATTATTTGAAAAAAACAATAGAAATTTAGTTCACCAATGAAATTCATTTAAAATTCCATTTACATTAATTTTGAATATTCATTATATTTTTTAAGAACCAATAATTACATCATCAGTATATATTTGTGAAAACAAAACATCTTTTTAGGTTATTTTGATAATCACAAGAGGATCAAAAAACCTTTAGAAAACCATTTGAAATTTGAAAAGTGTTGATCCTATCATAACAATCTTCAAGTGCTTTTTTTAAACCAGAAAGTTATTTTTGAATTTAAAAACAACATTTGAAAAGTTAGGATTTGAAATTTTATGGTTTTGTCATCAAATACTTCCTCAAAACTCTAAACATTTATTATTTCTCTCTTTACACCCTTTGATAAAGGTTTTTGTTTAGATGTTATATATAATCAATAAGTATTCTAATAGACTCATGTCTAGTTACACACATGAAGGTATCCTCATAAGAAGTACCTTCCACTTGACAATAACCATATGCAATGAATTAAGTCTTATTTCTAATTATATTTTTAGATTTATCAACCTTGTTTCAATATACCAATTTAGTTCCTATAGTCAAGTAGTATTTGGTTCTCTCAACTAGTTCCCATACACTACTTTTAAATATATTAATTTATTTCTATTTTTCTATCACCCAATGTTCATCATTTATTTCTTAGTTAATGTTTTTGGGTTCAAGATGTGACATGAATTATTGATATTTAACCTATTTTCTATGTGAATCTATGGTTTGAGATCCTTTTTTCAGGTCTCCTACAATAACATATAATGGATGACCTCTATGGGTTCTAACAGTTCTAAAAAGATAGGTACTTTTTTCTTTTAGGTCTTCTTCATGATAATATTGATATGTATGGTCTCTACTGTGAGATATTTAGGTAATACAACACCATTGTTATTAGTCATGGAGGTACTATTCATATTTAAATTGGATATATCATCATCTAGTTTTTTGGATAAATTTTAGTTTCAAATGGATCTATATCATCAAATGTGACATGTATAGACTCTTCCATGAGATTAGTTCTTTAATTAAAGACCCAATAGGCTTTACTGGATATAGAATAACCAAGGAAAATTACATCATCCCTCTTGGATTAAAACATATATAGATTATCCTTTTTATTGAGAATGTATAATTTGCAACCTAAAACATTGAAATAATTTACATTTGGTTTTCTTCCATTCAATAGTTTATATAGTGTTTTATTTAAAAGGGGTCTAATTAAGACACTTTTAATTACATAACATGTTGTATTCATAGATCTACCCAAAAATAAATTGGAGAGTTATATTTACGGATCACAGTCCAAGCTATTTCTTATAAGTTCCCATTTCTTATTTCTACAACTCCATTTTTCTACGAGGTCCTAAGAGTATATAAATTATGTTTATATCCATATTTCCAGTATAAGGATTAGAGATATTAATTTTCAATCCCATGACCAGAAAATTCTCATACTATTAATGGTTAGTCCACTAGGTCTCTCAATAGATTTTTCATACCTTGTAAAACATCTTCAATCCTATCTTTTGAGATAAAAAGAATATAAACTTATAAATCTTGAATAATCATCAACAATTACAAAAAACACAGTGTTTTTAGATATACTTGATAATTTAGATGGTTCAAATAATTCTATGTGAACTAGTTCTAATGGTTAAGAGTTTGATACCTATTTCTTTTTTTGAATGAAATATTAAGTTGCTTCCCCTTTTATTAGGGGTTGTACACTTTACCTTTGGGGAAAGATAGTTTATTTAGAAGCTTAACTAAATAGTTTTTCACTATATTTCTGAGTTAGTATATATTGAAGTATCATAATCTACTATGCCACAACCAAGATTCATTATTAATGGAATTGAAGCATGAAACATTTGGACTATTTAATGAATTTAAATCAATTGCATGAAAATTATTTTTACTCAATGAAATAAAAACCAAATTAAATTTGGAACCATAAACATTACATGCATTATTCAAAAAATTAACATTAAAAACATCATCACATAATTGAAATATTCTTAAAAGATTATATTTTATGCTATTAACAAATAAAACTTTGGAAATTAAAATTGTTTTAGAATTACCTAAATGGCTAAAGCTAATAAATTTTCTTTTAGCATTTTCACCAAGGGTGACATGAACACCATATACTCTTGTAAAACTTTGTAATCTTGAGAAGTCCCTAGTAATATTTATGGAACCCCCATTATCTATATACCATAATTTATTATTGGAACATTTCAAGTAGGTTTCATGTAATCAATTATATAAAAAATGATTTTGGTTCCTGTAACAGCCCAATTCGGTTTCCACATACTAGTTTCCCAATATGGTTTTCTACATGAATTGAAGAGTGCCTCCCCATACACTAGAGGCTACTTACTAGTAGTGAGGGTCTAATATCGATCATGGGAAGACTATACCCCTTTATCAGAGTAATACCATAGTGTAAATAAAACATAATAACTAAATGATATAAAAATAACCTAAACAATACCATAATCACATGTTGACCAAAATAAAAAAAATACAATATCCAATAAATAAATAGTAGATATGTCATCCCAATACATGTTAAGTGTTAATATGATAATCCAAAATAAATAAAGACTATGATAACTCCCAAGCGGTTCCCTGACACTAAGTCTGGTTCCCTCATCCATGCTCCATCCTGACTCAGCCGTCCACTATAGGTCCCCTACCCTTAATCTGTCCTATAAGCGTGGAATATATTCAGGTATCGATCAAGAATCCTGATTAGGGGGTGATTACCACTCAGTTGGACACCACCAAGAGCATCTAAAATAATATATAGTCAATAAAAGTGTATGATGTTGTATAAATAATAATGTATAAATAATAAATTAAACAATTTACATTTATTCAATTACTCTTTATTTAACTACATAACTCACAGGTTTGCAAGGACACCCAAACTCTCAATACCTACTTTGTCCCTTGTTAGTGTTTGATCTATCCCCAAGGAATATCATATAACTTAATTCCACTTTTACCACTCATAATCTTAATTCATATCTCGAGAAATTCTAACCACAGTCCAATGCTAACTTATTGGAGAAGAACATCATGTCTAACACCCCTTGGGTATTTGGAGCCTCAGTCCATGTCCCATACCTCAATTATAACAATGGGATTTTGATGTAGTAGACCATGTCCTACACACATTTATCAATTTGTCACTATAGTATTTTGATATAGCATAGGCTCTCCCACACATGAACATCAACAATTATATGTATCACAATATTAAAAATTATCACTGTGGACACTTGATGCATTATAATATGTCTCACACACAAATATTAATCAATCGCATGTTTCACAATATCAATATTTAACATGTATCACAATATCACATGTATCATAACATCCCATTAATCAATTATCCAATTAAATAATCCAAATAAAAAACTATATAGTCACATCATACCATTAAATAATTCAAAAATTAATTAATCACATCAATTATATTAATTAATTCAAATATTAATTAATCACATCAATTCCACTAATTAATTGAATAATTAATTAATCCAATTCAATAGATTTCATAAACACAATAATATCCATTAATTAATGAAACAATTAATTTATCAATTCCAACAACCCTATATCCACATACAATTAATTATTCTGATTCAATAAATTCATAAATTCATCAATTAACATTAATTAATTCAAAAATTAATTAATAAAATTCATCAATCCAATATTCCCATAATTAATTCAAAAATTAATTATTCCAATACAATAATTCATAAACAAAGTAATTTTCCAAAATTAATTTGACAATTAATTAATCTAATTCATCAATCTCAATATCCCCAATTTCAAAATCACTTAATTAGTTAATTTAATAAAATAATTATTTGAATTTAAGAAAATTAATTTCTAATCATCCAATATAAATTCTATAATTACATAAAATTAATTAAAACCATGACTTTGGGATTTGAATAATGGTCCACCTACCACGAATCTTTGATGGAAGATTGCCTAATGGAAATTTCCAAAATTGGATAAAAAAGGTCAAACCCATGATGAAGAAAAAGATATTGAATCAAATCCTAGAAATAAGATCAAAAAGATAAAGATACATCAAACCTAGATCTATATCAAATACCAAGTGTGGATAAAAAATCTTATTTTATATGAAAAGGGGATCCAGAGAGATAGATCTAATTGAGAAGAAACAACATACTTGGGGAGGTGAAGATCTGACAAGGAAGTTTTGAATCGCCCATAACAGAGGACATAAGGTCTTAGTATTCAACTGGGATACGAAAAACAATAGAGAGGGTTTAGGGTTGAGCTAGGGCCAATCAGGGGTTAATAGACGGGTGTCCAGAAAATTTATCACAAATTTTTGGGTTGATTAAAAACCTGTGCATGGGTTTCCAAACAACATGCCTTAACCATTCACCTCTTATAGGGAGTTTATGGTATCTCTATAGAGGGTGAATGGTTTGATGAACCATAATACAACCATGAAATCCCCCTCTATCTAGGGTTGAACGGTTTTCTAGGATAGGGAACACAGTTTGGGAAAACTGTGCACCAACTATGCACTACACTTCCTTCCTCCAATTTTCTCAAATTTTCATCCAAATATAGCCAAGGGAAAACCAAAAAAAAATCTCAAAACAAGGAAAAAGAACATCTAAAAAAGTTATCGATACATATTTATAAAAGGACATGATCTTAAAACTTCCCCACCTCATAAAATCTCATCCCCAAGATGTTCTCCCATACATCTCTAAGATTTTACGTAAAAAAGAATAGTCTACTCAGCCCTTATATCTGCTTCTCTATCCCATGTTTCCTCCTGAACACAACCATTATTCCAAAATACACAAACTATTGGCTCAATCATTCCCCACAAAACCATCTCACTATGATCCAACACACGTATCAAATGATCCTCAAAGAACACATCTATCTCAAGATCAAGATCATCCACATTGATCACATGAGAAGAATCAGGGTGATACTGCCAAATTTTGACACATGGAAATATTAATTCATAGAAATGCTTCTTTGTGGATGATCCGATTAGTATTCCACTATTACAATTCTCTCCATAACCTCAAACGATAAAAAAAACCTAGGTGCCAACTTACCCTACCTCTCTATCCAATGGTGACCCAATCTAGGAGACACCTACAGGAATACATAATCAACCTCTACAAACTCTAGGGGTCATAAAAATATATCAAAATATGACTTTTTTCTACTATAAATCATATCCATACATTTTTGAATCAATTGAACATGTTCCAAAGTCTCCTACATGAGACTCAGTCCCAACAACTCTTAGTCACCTGCCTTCATCTAACATTAAGTTGATCTTAATGGCCTAACATAAAGAGCCTCATATGGTTCCATCTGAATAGTCTCATGATAACTGTTGTTATAGGGGAAATCCATTATAGCTAGGTGGTTTTCCGAAGGCCTACCAAACTCTATGACACATGCCCAAAGCATATCTTCAAGCACCTGTATAGTACATTATTACAACCCATATATTTGTGGGTGGAATTCCAAACTCAATAAAACCTATGTACCAATTTACATATACAAGATCTTAAATAAGAACAAAGTAAAGTGTGAGTCACATTATTAAAAAATTCTCTAGGGAACCCTATACAGATGGACTATTTCCCAAACATACAAGTCTGTAAACTACACCACTGAGAAAGTCTCCCATATTGAAAAGAAATGTGTTACCTTTTTCAAATGGTCCACAATAACACAAATAGATTTATTCTTCTGAATAATCCTTAGTATACCCAACAAAAAATCCATAGTAACATTATATCACTTCTATTTTGGAATGGGAAATGACTGTAGTAAACCACCAGGTGGTGGATGCTCATCCTTCACCAGTTTACAGGTGCAACATCGGGTCATGAACCCTACTATCTCCTTTTTCATTCCTGAACTTCAAAACAATCATTGTAGGTCTTGATAGATTTTGGTCATAACTATATGCATCACCCACTATGAGGCATTAAATTGATGCATCCGCTCCTCCAATATGCTAATAGGTATAACAACCCGATTCCTGATATATATGATACCACTACAAAAAAGCTGTAATTTAGCAATGTAGTTTTAGAAACTATTTCTTAAAAATATCACTAAATTTTAAATTTAGAAACGTTTACAGAAAAAAATCACTAATTTAATGATGTTTCCCAAAAATGTTGTTGATTTAGTGAAATTTCCGCAAAAACATCACTAATTTAGTGAGGTTTCTAGAAAACTTCACTAAATTAGTGATGTTTCCCTAAAAACGTCACTAAATTAGAGACCTTTCACAATCAAACATTGATAACTTATTGAAATTTCCCCAAAAAATGCTAAACTATTGATGTTTCCCAAAAGAATTGTTAAATTAGAGACATTTCCCAAAAAATGCTGCTAAATTGGCCACATTTTCTGGAAACGTCGCTAAATATATATATATATATATATATCCCATTTACCCAAATCAATGTAAATATATATTTAGATATATATATATATAATAATAATATATAAACACACACATAAACACTCGCACATATATAAACACGCTTATATTTTAAATTTAGTCATGTTTTTAAGAAAACATATATATTTGAGTGACATTTTTTACTAGTGTTTTAAAACGTGACAAATTACACACACACACACACATATTTACACACAAACACATACACATAGATATATAAAACACACACATATATATAAATATTTATATATGAACTTATATATATAAATAAACACACACACACACATATATTATTATAAAAATATATATAATATAGACATGTATATTTATAATATAATATAAATATATAAATAATCATTAAATATAAACAAATATGTATATAAAACAAAAACATATATATATTTATCATATAAACATATATATATATATATATATGTATCATATAAACATATATATATATATATGTATCATATAAACATATATATATATATAATATAAACATATATATATATATATACTACAATATAGACACACACACACACATATATATAAACATAAAATATAAAATATAAACCTATATACATATATATGTTAATATATACATATACATATACATATATATTTATAGTATTAATTTTTAAACACTAATATGTATCTATCTATCTCTCTATCTATATAAATATAAATATAGCATAATACAATTAAATATTTTAAATCTAGTCAGATTTTTATGAAAAAATAACTATTTTAGTGACATTTTACTAGAGATTTAAATCATGGATATATATATAATTATGATTATAATTATATATATGTATACATACACACATATATTTACACAAATAGACACGCAAATATATATTACTATAAAAATATATGTAAAATATAAACATATATATATATATATATATGTATGTATGTATATATAAGAACATAAAATATAAAATATAAAAAATTATATAAAATATAAAATATAAGAATAAATATAATAATAATAATAATAAATAAATAAATACAATATATTAATTTATAAAATATAGATATATATATATATATAAATATAAGATAATACACTTATTGAATATGATTTGAAATAGGTCAGTTGGTTGGGTTCCACTTGTAGTATTCTCTTATTTCACGATTCAAAACTGTGGGAAGTGAGATTCTATATTTTACTTACTAGATGGAGGAGAGTGGGGCGTGGGTAAAACAAGGAATATAGGATGAGTAGGTCAAGGTGGAAAGCTGGTGCACTGTAGGTAAAGGACTGGTGAACAGGTATATCAGAGGGGAACATGGTGTGTTGGGGAAACAACCATACAAGAGGGGAACATGGCAAGCATGAAATGTGGGGGAAACAAGTTTATAGGAAGGGTACATGGTAATAATGGAATTTAGGGAAATAGGTGGGTATAAAAGAGGGGTATGGGGAAAGCATCGCATGTGGGGGAATGGGTGTACATGAGGGGTACAAGGAGAGTAGGGCGTGCAACATGGGTACTGGAGGAAGAAAATGGGACAAGCTATGGGGAGAGCAGGTTGGAATGGAAGGTAATATTATTTTATTTATATTATTTTAAAAATGTATAATTTAAATATATATATATATATATATATATATATAAAAATTAATGATGCTTTCCAGAAGCATCGGTAATTGAGGACTCACTTTACCAATGTTTCTAGAGAGCATCAAAAAAAGAGGTGCCTATAAATAGAATCATCTATAAACATCTATAAACATTGCATATTTAGCGATGTTTCTAAAAAATGTTGGAAGTGAGGTGTCACTAAATTGCGATATTTACAAACATCGCTAAATAGAGATGTTCATGAACTTTTCTAATTAACATATTTTTTTGTAGTGTATAGGTATCTCAGGTGATTTTAAATCTGTTTGGGGGAAAATATTTTTCCCATTCTTTTGTGGATTTTATTTGTCTTTGCCTTACTTTACCTTTATTTATCGTATCTATTTCTTCTATATAATTAGATATTATTGAAACAATCTAAATACCTTATCCTGAATACTTCACAACCCTAGTAATGTAGAACAAACCATTATGATTTACATTAAATACCAATCTTTCAAGAATTACATGGTTAATTTTTTTGGGGTTTATAGATTTGTTTTTTAGAATTCCTTTTATGTAAAAACATATCTTATAATATCCTTTATCCACCATAATGATAATTATAGGCTCTTTAATATTTCTCTCATCAAGATCAATGGATATTTTTAGTTTTAACTTATATTGGTCATAAAAAAAGAATTATTAGAATAATATTTCTTATTTGTGGATAGTAAATTTTTCTTTTATCCTAATATATATTTATATGAAAATATATTTAGGAGTTGATTGACACATAGTGAATAATTTTTAGCATATAACTCATCCTTAAACATGATTTTGGAAACATTTCAATATATTTCTTATCATGAGGAGTTATATTGAACTATTCTAGTTTGATAAATTTAACTTCATATTTAATTAATTTAATGAATTTAATGTTGATAATGTTTTTATTATCCCTTATTTATTTCAATGAATCATCAAAATGATTTATTAAACCCTTAATTTTATCTTAGTATATACATTCACTTCCTATAAAAATTCAAATATATACAATTTTATTCAATTTGAGTTTTAATTATACATTCTTGACATCAATGAGTCCATTGTAATTAATTTCCTAGGTATTTAATTTCCCATTAACCCATTCATTGGATTCATCCTTGTTAATTTTTTTTCAAGAGAATACTTTCTATCATGAGAAAATATTTAACCAGGAGCCACAATTTTTGTACTTTTTCATGATAATACATAAAGAGATCACTAAATATGATCACCTTTTATGTGATTGCTTTATCTTTTTTATCATCATCTTATTCAAGGTGGATAATCTTCATTCATGTGCTACCAAATATCTATAAAAAATATTTTATCATTTTCAAAATAATAAATTATGTATTTTAAGAAAGATATTGATTCATATAGTGAATCATCTTAAATTTGAACACTACTAATTATGGTTGGTTAATCTATAGGAAAATAATGATAAAAAATATCATTTTAATAATTTTTATCATAAATTTAATTTGATCCATCCAAGGTAGAAAAATGTTCCATCTCCTTGGTTGTTGATATAATTACAAAATATGCTTCCTCCATAAAGTATTTTTCATTAATAAAATAATAATATTTATAAACAACTTCATCTTACTCATTTCTTAAGAGGGATGCCTCTTGGGGATGTAATTGATTCTATATGATTCCAATAAAACCACTATAACTTCTCACCTTTATCCAATGGAATCTCCCAAAAAGTAGCTCTATAGAAAAAATGAGCCATCAAATTCTCCCTCTGACTAGATGCACAAGAATTAGTTAGACATCACACCCTACTCACAACCCAAATCCAATATTTTCTAACAAAAGTAAGCCCAGAAAAAATTATAGGGATATGAAATACACTTAATGTAAATATATAATTAATGAAATGAACAAAAGAGATTAACTTTATTTTCAAATTTCATCCTACATACTTGATAGAAACATTGGTGTTCACTTTTTTTATTATTATAAGGTACACGATATTATAAATAAATATTACCCTGAACAATTAAAAAATAAAAAACAACATTAATCTCACAGAATCATATAATGTTACGAAGGTCCCACCAACTTATATTTTATGTTTCATCAGGTCAATCAGTAATACCTACTCCCATGAAATTAAGGATCATTGAACATGATTTAATGATCTTGATTACCATCTAAGTGACCTTTCAGACATACTAATCATTGAGGCCTACAAATATCCATCATAAAATTAACAGATGATGTGAACATACACTAATCCTAATGCCCATAGAGAATTGATGCTATGAATATTTTCACACTCCACCATTCCAACTTCTAGTGACCATAATAGTAGTTACCGAAATCTATTAAAAGAATATTCATTGGACTTGATATATAATTCACCTTCCAAAAAATAACATAAGATGAACTATTCCATGTAACCATGGAAACCTCCGGAACATTGTAAATTTTTTACTATGTTGAATTTTTTATTCCTCTACCATCCTTCTTCAATTCAACAAAATACTCAAAATCCATAATATTTCACCATATATTCATGAACTATTTTCTTGGTGAAAATGTCTTCAAAATATTTATATTCTTATTATCTTAAATTTATTTATATCTATATTCTAAAAAAATATTTGGATAAAATTATACTTTTGTGATATTATATTTATCAATGCATGGAACATAATATTTTTTTCTTGGTGGATTTTACTTTTATTATCATACAAAAAATTCATTCTCCCTTTGTACTACCATCTCCCGTCATTAGTCTCATTATAAATATCATTTTCCAATCTTTTTTTGAAGAAATATACTCTTATTCTATTGTACCTAGAGTAAAAATATTTTAAAATCATGATATCTAGTTTATCAATGTTTCTATAATGGTAAATATAAATCATGTTGTTCTCTTCCATGATTTTGAATCTTTTGTGTAGTCAGAATCCAAAAATACAAAAAAGGATATTTTTCCCAATATAAAAGAAAATATATTCCATTTCATTCAATTATTGAAGGATCTATTAGACGTCCACCCTATTTAACTTTCTTGGATTTTGCAAGAATCTTATTATGACTTCCACTGAAAATGAAATTTCCAGACTAGTACAATACATTCCACACACCATTCATCAAAAAGATGAATCTTATAGAAATTTCTATATACAATATGCCTCAATATCCATTTTTGGATATCTTTATATTTAAAACAAGAATTGGCTACCCAAAATATTCTATACTGACATAATTTCATTTATCCAAAATATTTGGATCACTTTCTAGATATAGTTTTTCTATGATAAAAACAATGTTCTTGTTTTCTTATTTCTCTCAATATTAATCCACAAAATGTTCTTATATTGTTTGAGATCATTAATTTTAAATCTTCTAGAAATTTCATTTTTTAGATTTTGGATACATTTAGCATCTAATAAATATATAAATATATAATTTATATAGAAAAAAATATGATGAATTTCTTATGTTCCCATTTTAGCTAATCAAAACAAAAATTATTATTGAATTGGTTTAATCCTTATCTATAATTTAATGAGTAAAATATAAAATTCCCTTATCAATGAGATTTAGTTTTCCTATAATAGACTATTCTTCAGGTTGAAAACCAACATTGTATCTTCATCTTCTATAAAACTGATAATCCAAATATGTA
This sequence comes from Viscum album, assembly GCA_963277665.1. Classification (NCBI taxonomy): domain Eukaryota; kingdom Viridiplantae; phylum Streptophyta; class Magnoliopsida; order Santalales; family Viscaceae; genus Viscum; species Viscum album. The sequence continues at coordinate 830,620,212 of OY728165.1, forward strand.
CATACATTTTTCTGAAATTTATTTATTGTTATTCATTAATTTACTTTACAATTCATGTGGTATGAGTCCAATTTTGTAGGAATAAAAGTTTTATAGGATTATTAGGAAGATAGAAAGAAAAATGTCAAAAATGGCCCAATACATGTCATGACACATTAGTACACATTGTGTACAAGAAGTTCACAACCTGTCCCATGTTGTGATGCCAAGCCATGACCAAGCCACAAAGCCAACAAATAAAAATCAGATACACATCGTGTACAACCCAGTCATGATATGATTCCAATAAAAAAATATTGCAAGAAATCTATGAGGAATCCATAAGGAAAGAAAACTGGATGTGAGGTACACATTGTGAACATTTTTTACATGACGTGTACTAAGTCAAACACCATAAATTTGTGAGAGATACACGCGCCATGTTAGAGATACCAAAAACCATGGAAAATGACATGGATTTTAGGTACACGTCATGATGAATTATGCCTATATATTAAGTAGAGCATATAGTAATTAGAAACATCTTTTAGATGAGCTCTTCCCCTCCTTAGACTCCATATGAGTTCTCTCACCTTCTTTCCCTTTCATACTCTAAATTTCTTAGTGTTTTCACATTTAAATATAAATTAAAGAGCCGTGGTACCTTTATTCTTAAAATCATTCAATTTCTATCACCACATGAAGATTCAATTATATTTCCTTTATTATATAAGTACTTTATTTATAGATGTGATTTATTCTATTGATTTTTTATTTCACTTATCAATCCCAAACCTCTACATAATTCTACTATAATTAATTGCAATCAACATGTCGAGCATGCTGTCTTTGATTAATATAATTTCATCCTACCTTTCCAGGAGTAGATAAATCCCGTTGGGATAGGGATCAAGTTCAATGCCCCTACATACCTAAATAATCCATTAATTATAAACATGTAAAACCTAACAGGATTTGTAATCAGGATAAAACCCATTAGGCTATCCAATTTATGTTAACATCCCTGACCACATGACATTCAAGAAAATGATCCCATCCAGAATGGAGTAGACTAGGCTACAATCACTAGCCTATGATAAATTTTACCTGATAATCCAAACGTATTGCACCTAGGTTGTTACTATCTCCCGATCACAGAATATTCACTTCCTAGGTAGAACTAGGTGGATAGACCAAATTCCACTAGCAACCTCTAGTTACTTCACAGACTAAGCCGAAGGACCTTACCAAGATAGGAACTAATGACCATTATTTACCTAGATAATCAAATTGATACCAACCCCTAATTAATTAATTTAAATCACCCTCAATTAGAAGATAAGAAAAACCCCAAACAACAATATTTCTTGAAAGGACTCCCATACGGGTCTAAAAACCAGAATTCCCTTTTGAAACATCATTATCTATATGGGTTCAAACCTACTCTCCCACTATACTACGACTTTGTATTTAGTGAATTTTGTGACATTAAAATTCTAATTTGATTGATGCCGGGAGGGATTAACGACACCTCTGGGGCCGCTATCAAACGCTGGCACCATTTCTGGGGATCCAACACTGTTTCTTAGAAGAAATCTAGTTTTTAAAGCATAATATTACCTTTCCCTTTCCATTTTTCTTTCATTTACAGAAACAATTAAATTTTCATCATCATTTCTAGCACATTTACCAAGGTCCCTTGACCCATTCAAGGAACCTTGAAGCATAAAAACCATTGGACTTATATCCTAATATCAAAAGGCATCTACTTTCACTTCGTCGGTCAGCAATGGATGAGAAGTATAGCCATGTGAGACCCAACATTCCAAATCACCAAATTATTCTTGGAGAAAACATGTGGAATCCTAAAAATACCGTCACAGATTTTGTCCTACCATCGATCCACGGTGTAACACAAAGAATAATTCACCTTCCGATACAAGACCATACCTTTTCAATCAAGCATAGACTCATCCATATGATCCAAAACATGGGATAATCTAGTGGTCTTTAGAGGAAAGACCCACATGACCATATTTCCAATTTCCTGGAAGTTTGCGATACCTATCACAACCAGGGAGTTTGTTATGATGTGATAAGACTCTGTGTATTTCCTTTTTCATTAAGAGATAAAGAAAATTTTTGGATCCAAAGTGAAGCTCTTGAGTTGACCACAACGTGAGATGAACATGCTAAAAAGTTTCTAGATAAGTATTTCCCACATATCAGGACCTGGAATCTCTGAAATGATATCCAAAAAATTTCTCAAATAGATAGAGAATTTTCATGGGAAGAATGACACATATTTTGGGAGATTATGAGAAAGTGTCCACATCATGGACTAGACACCTAGATTCAGTTTCAAATTATTTTATCCTGGATTCCAACTAGTGGCATGAATAGTTGTTGATGTAGCCACTAATGTAGGTTTTATGTTCATGACCCCTGAAGCAGGAAGAGAAATTTTAGACAATGTCTCTAATAATACCAGTCTATGGAAATGTGATCATGGACCACCACAACGGGGCATCCACCATGCTGATGAGAAAACCCGGTTGGCATCGCAAGTTAGGGCGCTTACCAAGAAACTCAAATGTTTTCAAGTAGAAGTAACACAACCCCTCCTACCCCAGTCATGGAAATCAAATCATGTGAAATATTTAGTGGAATGAATTCATATCAAGACTGAAAGGAAGGGTATGAAGAACATAATGATTATAATTATGTCAATTAAAATCAACAAAACTATCCATTTCGGCAATATAAATATTATCAGTAAAGGATTTCTCACCAGAAACCTAAAAAAAATCAAGGCTATTTTCAAATATGCGGTGGTCAGGCCCAGTTCTACACCCAAGGACTACTAGGGTATCCCCCTATGAACCTTGTACTATGAGCACAACAACCAACACAATAACCAATGAAGAAACAATATTTCCAACCAAGACCACAACAACAACATTTTCAAACTGACCATCCAAGTCTTGTTCAACAACCACCTCCAAGTAAACAAGAAAATATCTTTTCTAATTTCATGAAAAAGTAAGATCAAAAGATGACAACCCAGGAGATAAAGATGAAAAATCAAAGAGCTGATTTGAGAAACATGGAGATTCAAATGTGTCAAATCTTGAAGACCTTATCCAACTGATTATAAGGTAATATACATGGTAAAACTAAGACATACCCAAGACAGGAAGCCAATAAGGTAGTTCTGAAAGCAGAATTGTTTTAGAATTTCAACAGCCAAAATAAGAAAGCCTTCCATAGGATCCCATGAAACAACAAGAACAAGGAGAGGAAGTTGATTTAATAGTTTCTACCCTACCATAAGAGGAAGTACCATATGAAGAAAACCACACCCCTGAAAAACAAAAGGAACCCATTTATGTTTCACCACCTCCATACAAACCTCTTATTCCACTTCTGGGGAGGGGGAGAAAAGGAACGAAGGCAGCACAATACAAAAATTTCTTTGAAATGTTCAAACAATTACATATCGATATACCATTTTACAAAGCTATCAATCAGATTCCTATTTTAGAAAAATTTCTCAAATACCTACACTCAAACAAGAAGAAGATATAAGATCTTGGATTCATCTCCCTAAATAAAGAATTTTTTACTATTGTGAAGTAGAGAAATTCCCCTAAGATGAGAGATCTTTGAAGTTTCTCAATTCCCTACGTGATAGGAAAATAAATTTTTTGAAAAGAACTATGTGATTTTGGCACCAGAATCAACCTGATGCCAATGAGTGTTTTCATAATATCGGACTCCAAGAAATCAAGAAAAAAAGTGTATCATTTCAAATAGATAATCTTTCAGTAAATTAACCCCGAGGTATTCTTGAAGGTGTTTCGGTAAAGGTCTGGAAGCTAATTTTTCCAGCACACTTTCTTGTGTTAGATATGGAAGAAGAAGAAGATGTCACTATTATTATTTGGAGACCATTCCTAGAAATAGGAAAGGCTTTGATTGATGTTAATAAAGGAAGTATAATCTTTAGATTTGGAGAATATAAGGTAGCCATGAACCTAATTAAATCTACTCAACACTTTAATGATACTACAGATTGAAATTCCATCTCTCTCACTAAGAAAGAAGATGAGTACATGGCCATTGAGGATTAGAGAATAAAGTAATTCTAAAATAAGGAATAAAAGTATGATTTTGAAGAAGTAAGATTTATCTAACCACTCACTAGAGGAACCATGCCACATTTCTTTCCCTCTGTCATTCAGCCACCCAATTTGGAATTGAAACCTCTTCCCAATAAAGGAAAATACTCATATTTTGGAGATTCCTCCTATTTTCCCAACATTATTAACTCATAAATCTCCCAGTAACATGAGGAAAATTTGGTTGATGTTATAAAAAGACACAAGTAATCAATTTTCCATGGAGTGGTAGACACAAAGAGAATAAATCCTACAGAGTTCACCCATATTATTTTACTTGAAGAGGATGGAAAACAAAAAATACAACCTCATAGACAGCTCATGCCACCAGTGAAGAAGGAAGTCAAGAAAGATGTACTACAGATCATGGATGATGGAATAATTTTTTTGATCTTATATAGTGAGTTGGTGATCCCCCTCCATGTTGTTCCAAATAAGGACATACTCACGGTAGAAAGGACAAATGATAATGAACTGATTTCAACATACACCCTAACATGATGTAGAGTTTACGTGGACTACAAATTCTTGAACTAAGAAATCATAAAATACCATTTTCCCTTACCTTTTATGGATTAGATTCTATTGATACTATAAGGATATTATTTCTATTGTTTCTTGTATAGATATTTAGGATACAATCAAAATGAATTCGACCCCATTGATTGGATTATATCTACTTTTACATTCCCATTCTATACCTTTTCATACAGATGTATTTCATTTGGAATGTGTAACACCACAACTAATTTTCATAGATGCATGAAAAAGTATTTCATGATATGTCTAACGAATTCCTTGAAATCTTCATGGACTATTTCCTAGTCTATGGAAGATGTTTCGATGTCTATCTAAGTAATCTTGAGTTAGTCCTCTAATGATGTGAGGAGAAATTTATGGTACTAAATAGGGTTAAATGAAACTTTATGTTACAAGGAGGAATAATCCTTATTCATAAGATCTCTAAGGAAGGTATTGAAGTTGATCTAGACAAAATCAAGGTAATCAAAGACCATTCTGAACCATCAACTTTCAAAGGGATCAAAAGTTTTCTTGATCATGATGGATTCTATAGACACTTCATAAAAGAATTTTCCAAATTATTGCACCCATTGATGCACCAATTTTCAAAATATATTCCTTTAGAATTCACAGAGTACTGCTAGAAATCCTTTCAGACACTGAATAATAGCCAGATTACATCACCAGTTATCATTTCACCAAACTGGGAGAAAGAATTTGAACTAATGTGTGATGCCAACAACCATACTGTGGGAGTTGTGCAATGAAAATGCATTGAAAACACCTTCTATCCAATTTATTATTTGAGTCAAATGCTAAAATAAACTTAGGACAATTACATGACTACATAAAAGGAACTCCTAACCATCATATATGCCTTTGAGAAGTTTCATTCTTATCTTGTTTTTTCAAAAGTCATTGTTCATACTAAGCACGATACCCTTCAGTACCTGATGAACAAGAAATATTCCAAACCAAGGTTGATATATTGGATTCTTCTACAATAAGAATGTGACATTGTGGTCAAATATACGAAGGGAATAGAAAATGTAATTATAGACCATCTCTCTAGATTACCTCTTTCCATCATTAAAGAAGACGAAGAGGCTAATATTGAAGTTTATTTTCTTGATGAGTCCTTATTCAGTATCAAGGCCCGACCATGATTTTCAAATATGTCCTATTATCTTAAAATATAATCTCTACATCAAGAAATCTCGTATCAACAACAAAAGAACTTCCTATCAGATGCCAATCAATACTATTGGGATGAGCCTATAATTTTCAAATGTTGTGTTGTTGGTTTGCTGAGACACCACATTCCAGAATAATAAACACAAACTGTAGTAGAAATGTGTCACACATCACTAACTATTGGACACCATGGACCTGAGCTCATATTGTCCAAGATATTACAAAGTTTATTTTTTGGGCCCTCTTTAGATCAAGACGTAAAGGGATTCTAACAACAATGCAGGAGATGCCAAACAACAGTGAATATCAGTAAAAGGAATGCGATTTCACAAAACCCCATTTTGGACATTGATTTATTTTTGACGTATGGGGAATCAAATTCATGGGACCAATCCCTATGTCATATAGAATAAATTACATTCTTGTTGTGGTTGATTATGTATCAAAGTAGGTTGAATATGAAGCTACGACTCATGACACAACAAAGGTAGTCATGAAATTTATCAAAAAAATGTGTTCATAGACTTTGGATTTCCAAGATTACTCATAAGTGATCTCGAAACACACATCACCAACAACCCTATTCCAAAAATTCTAGAATGGTATGTCATTCGGTACAAATATAGAACACCCTACCACCCACAAATTAGTGGGCAGTTTGAGATGTCAAATAGAGAGGTGAGGCAATTTTTAGAAAAAACTATAAAAAGTAGCAGGAATGATTAGAGCCTAATGATGGATGATGAACTATGGACATACAAGACTGCTTTTAAGAAACCTATAGGAACCACCCCATTTCGATTGGTTTATGGAAGATCCTGTCATATATTGGTGGATATGGAGCATCATTTATTCTGGGTGATCAAGAATAAGAACCTAGATTCAGAAAAGGATGGAGAATAAAGGATAGTGAATTTGACTCAATTGAAATAAATAAAGAGATATGCATATGAAAATAAAATAATTTATAATGGAAAGATAAATAAATGGCATGACTAATGCTTTGAAAGGTGTATCTTAGTCCCTGGGAATAATGTCCTGCTATTTAATTCAAGATTGAAATTATTCCTAGGTAAGATGAAATAAATACGGTCAGGCCCATTTGAGGTTGTTGAAGCCTTTCCATATGGAACAATCGAAATTCAAAGAAGAGGACCACCCTATTAAATTTAAGGGTCAATGGATGAAAATTTTTCAGGAACCATTTCACAAATGATGTGTCATCAGACTCAAATTAAATTAATCATTAATGGAATCAAGCTACAAACTATAAAATAAGTGATGAATGGGAGTCAACCTAGGGTAGGAGATCTTCAGATATGTTAGATTAGAATCGTCATGGAAGAGTCTCAAGTTTACATAAATAGGAGGTAAGGAAAGAGCATCATAAAGGAACAAAACTAGTTGAGTAAACTTTGGCTACCCTTGGATGATGACGTGCACCATTTTTCCATATTATATTTTATTCCAAAAATACATGATGTGATCCAAACATACAACTCAAGTACGAGGGTGAGTCAATTTTTTAAAATTTATTTCATGACCCACAGGTCCTGACCCATCGCATAATACAACCCCCCACCCCCGTGCGACCCTTCCTCTACCGTTCCTCCCGCAACCCCACACCCTCCCCACTTCCTCCTCCTCCTGGAGAACCTGCAACCACGTCCCTATACTCCCCATGAACCCTCACCCCCTCCCCTCTACCTCAACCTTGGTTGTGCCCTCCTCTTGCACGCTCACTACACCCAAACACAACCCCTTTCTCCATGGATCGTACCAAATGACCCCATCCCTTATCCTCCTCTAGAGCCTCCTCCTCAGGCTCTTCCTAGAACCAGCCAACTACTAAATGACCATATGCAGTCCCTACCTCTCAAGATGAGACCACCTCCACATCCAACGATGAAAAATTTCACCTTCACTTTGTGCTTTTCTTCCCCAACTCGCAACATAGGGAAAATATTCTCTAACTATAGGAAAATCCCATGAACATCAATAAGATGTTGTACATGGATGTTCTCACCAAGATGAAGATCACTAAAGTAGTCATGGAACTTGTGGAGACATTACATTTTGATAGTGTTATCGATGTCCGGGAGAAGACCTTCTGGGAATTATTCATGGAGTTCTTGGCCACATTCAATATTTCCATCAAGTTCATACACTTCAGACTAGGTGGACGACTCCATGAGCTTGATTTTTCTGAATTTGGATTCGGTCTAGGAATATATATGGATATCCAAGAACAAAGGAGGCAAGTCACATTTACTTGTATCTCATTTATCACCCACCTGGAGAGACACCTTGGTGTGTTCGATGCCTCCCAACCCCTCACGTCCCTAAGACCCATCAAGCTGATAGATTTTTCGATGCTTCCCTAGATGAAGATGCTGGTAAAGGAGGACGCCATGTATTTCTGGGTGCCAGGCGTCCAAGAGGCCACAACATAGATGCTAGGAGCAGTAGCAACAATTGAACCCCTTGTTTAACCACCTATAACCACCACACCTACTCCATCTGTTCCTACCACCACCTCATCCACCACACCATATACCATCCCTACATCCTCCCATCTCAACCCTTCTGATATCTGAATAAACCAAATTTGAATCCTCACAAACTTGCACTAGTTATTAACTAATCTCCGCCTCCCCTTTATAGACCCCACCAATTTTACCCCACCACCACCCACCCCAGCTGACCCTTCATCTTCCATAGTTCCCCCACCACCTTCAGTTCACTATGACCTGCCCCCAGATCTCACTGACCTTGTTTCTCAGCATGAGCTCATAGACGAGTAGGCCTAGAGGGGCTAGGGGATATGCATTTTGCACACCCTTTAGGTACCACTTATTGATCCGATTGCCAGAAACACAACCTCTGTATAGATTGGTACCTCACCACCTCCATCCCCGACCCAGATACCTATCAACACCACCACACCTTCCACTAAAGTTTCCCCTCCATTTACTACTGTTGTTGCTTCTAATGTTGTTTTTGTTGGACCATTGATCTCGACCCTGGGTAGTGGGATGACGCTAGAAGATATTACTAGCCCAAACTCCTGAGTTGTCTTCCTTCTACCTTTTTGGGACTTTTTGGGATTTCTTTCATGTACTAGGGTTGACTGTTTAGTTTTGTCATTTTTCCCACCATTGTACTAACACTTGGTATTTATACACATGGGATTTTTTCTACATATTTTTTGTGTTAATTATCAAATCTTTTAATTTGGTTTATAGAAATGTTTATCCCCTCAGAATCATCTGCAATTCTCTACAGTTCAGTTCCCCCAACTATTTTGGAACAACCAGTTCTCCAACAAGTCATTGATATTATCCAACAAATTCATGAACTTTCTTTGGAGATGCATCAAAATCAGCAGCCACCATGAACCATGATTCCTTTCTTACCTCACCACATTCATGATCATGTGGTTTCACTAGAAGTCATTAAACTAACAAGGAGACCATGGTAACTTGAAGATACAACCTCTAGAAGTTGTAAGTGACAAAGGAGTAACTGATCTGGTGGGCCTACTAAAGAATCTATCAGTCCACCCATCTGTATAACGAAATTTTGTTAGTGATTTATGGGAGGTAACCCCTAGTTGATATGTGTTTTGTTTTAGTCATATTTTTTGCACCTTGTTCATTCTTCATTTTTGAGTCTATCTTGGAACTTCATTATAAAAATGTTGATTAGTTCGATAAAATGAGTATCTCTATTTTTCACTCTATGAACCTTTCCATTTACTTAGTTATTCCAATATTTTACCTGTGGACTACTGTTTTCTATCTAGTGTAGGATTTCAGCTATAACCCATTTTTTGGTATATTGGACATAACATCACAACAACTCAAAAAATATCATGGAATACCACTTGATTTTGGAAGCCCTAAATTCCATCTTATTTCAATTTTGTCAATAATTCCATCTCAATTTCATTAAAATTTAAATGCTACAGCACACACACCTTAATTTTTTACAAAGTGGGGACACTGTCTCTTTCTAAGTGTGTGCGCGTGGGGGGGGGGGGGTCTCAAAATTTCACCTATGATACATGTAAATTTTGTATTGTTCCCACTTGTATAAGAGAAATTATTCAAAGTGATAATCATGATTGAAAACTAAAAATCCTTACAACCTTATAATTAAAAAAATGTTAAGTGGGAAAATTGATAAGGACCATGTTTCATTCCTATTAATAAATTTTAGAATGATTGTTAATTTTAGAAAATTGATTCAAATTCCAAATACTTGAAATTATGATTAATTGAACCCTGAATTAAGATCTATGCCCATTTTTATTTCCATATTTATTTTTTTCTAACTACCCAAGAGGACTCAAAGCCTTCAATTTCATATTCTCGTCTAATCAAATTTGTTGAGAGATACTGGGGGTGTGCAAACATCCAAGAACTTGCACTGAGATCTTATTGAAGCAATGACAGAATATGTATAAATTTTAAATGATGGAGGCACTCTATGAAACCCACTTTTCCTTAGACCCACCTTATATCTATCATTAGTTTACCCCATAGTTTAAATGAATGACATTATATGATGAATCTATTACAATCCCATTTCCATTCATACCCTTCTCCTTGTATATTGCATAACGATGCATTTCAACAAGTATGGGGGAAGCGTTGAGACAATTTTTGATGCTTTCACTTTCAGAGATGTATGACGCACTAACCTGAAAACTTTTTTTGATTCATATCCATTTTTGTTTTATTTCATTCCTAATATGTTCCATTGAAAAATACAAAAATAAAAGAAAAATTGATATGGGTTTGGTACTAGGAAGCTAAAAAATAACCATTTTACAGACTGATGAATACCCTAAAAGATAATATGTGGTTATGTGATGAATGTGAGATCTATCCTAAGAAAGGATTTCAAAAATTAAAAATGAAAAATAAAAGGAAAGGAATAAAATAATTTTTGTATACATACTTGCCACTCATATGAGTCCAACCCTTTCTGATGGTGTATGGATTAGACCATCCAACATGAGGAACTTTTATCACACTTATGCATTGTAATTTATATCTTACCCTCATTTTCTACTAGATTTTCAATTTTACCTACCTACCCACAGCCTCAGAGTCATCCAAACCCTATTGCTGAAGATCTTATGATTAAATTTTACACATTTCTTTACATAGTAGAGATGGTAGAACCCGTGAAAGCCTGTGGTTAGGAACATGTACTTAGGTTACGATCATACCTATACATACATTTTACCATGAGTGATGAGATAAAATCATGGTGAGGTAAATTACAATTGGGTATATGCTTAAGGAAAAATTAATAGATTTTAGTTAAAATACTATAATTTGTTTTCAAAAGATGAACTCCGAGGAATAATAAACTTTCTATCAAAGGATAATTATTAAAGATGACCTATTTTTCTTCTTACACCTAATTTCAATAACATATACATAATTAAGGTTTACTTTTTAAATTTTGTTTATTCTTTGTTGAAATTTTTTATAAGATTACATTTATTTTGGACAAGAAATTATTCAAGTGTGGGGGACTTGACAAGACAAATATGTACATACACTTTTCTGTCATTTATTTACAGTTTTTTATTAATTTACTTGATAATGAACGTGGTGTGTATCCAATTTTACATGAATAAAATGTTTATAGGTTTCCAATGAAGATATGAAGAAAAAGTTCACAAATCTCCCAATACACATTGTGATGCGTCATTACACGTTGTGTACAAGAAGTTCAAAGCCTGTCCCAAGCCGGGAAGCCAATCTGTAACCACACCATGAAGACTTCAAGGAAAATGTTGATACATGTTGTGTACACCCTATTCACGAATTAATTCTTGTAAAAATAGATAGTGGGAAAGCTGTAAAGAATCCGTGTGGAAAGATAGATGAATATGAGGTACACATCGTGAACATTCTGTACATGATGTGTACCCGGTCTAACTTCATTACTTCACAGAAAGATACGTACGCTGTGATGGAGATCGAAAAAACCACAGAAACTGATGAAAATTGAAGGAACACACCGTGTACCTATGGTACACGTTGTGAAGAATTATGCCTATATAAGCAGTGGAGAGACAGAGCATTAGACACTTCATCTAGATGAGATCTTCCCCTCTTTCAACTCCCTGTGAGTTCCCTCATCTTATTTCCCTTCCAAGCTCTAAATTTCTTAGTGTTTTTACAATTATTTATTTATTCAAGAGTCATAGAGCCTTTATTATTAGACGTTTTAAATTTACATCACCACATTAAGATTCAATTACATTTTCTTTCTTATGTAAGTAATTTATTTATAGTTGTTATTTATTCTTTGCATATTTTATTTCATTTATCAATGTTGACCCTTTGAGAAATTATACTTTATTTAATTTCAATCAACATGTCAATCATGTTGTCTTTTATTTATTTATTTTCATCCTACCCCTACATTAGTAGCTAAATCCATTAGGGGTAGGGATCAATTTCAATGTATCTTCACACTTAAATAAACCATTAATTCAAAACGTGGAAAATCAAAGAGGATTAGTAATCAGAACAAAACCCAATTGGTTATCCCATTTGTGATAACGTCCCTGACCACATGATATTCAAAAAAATGACTTTATCCTGAATGGAGTAGACTAGGCTAAGATCACTAGCCTATGATTCTTTCTTACCTTGAATCCCAACATAATTCAGTTAGGCTGTTACTATGTCCGAATCATGGAGTAGTCACTCCCTAGGTTGAACTAGGTGGATAGAGCAAAGTCAACTAGAGACATCTGGGTGCTTTGTAGATAAAGCTGAAGAACCTTACGAATATTTGAACTGAATACCATTATTTTCCTAGATACTTGACTCCATCCCAACCCCTCATTAATTAATTTCAATCAAACTCAATTAAAAGATTAGAAGAAAACCAAACAATTAGATTTGTTGAAAGGACTCCCATACAAGTCTAAAAATCATAATTCCCCATTGAAACAATGTTCTCCATATGGGTTCAACATCACACTCCCACTACACTATGAATTTTTAGTTAGTGAAGTTTGGGATATTAAAATTCTAATTTGACTCACACCCGGAGGGATTAACGACACCACTGGGGCCGCTATCAAGAACATACTTTCAATTTCATGTATATTTTTTAAAACAACTCGCTATGAATAATGGTCACCATTACATCCAAATGTTCAGGGAATAGATCTTTTAATGCTTTAATACTCATCAATATCCAATTTTTTAACTACTTGTGATAAAAGTTTTAGGAAGTCAACACCATCCTTTCATTGAAATCCCATACCCCAAACCAACTCTTTATGACAATTCATTATATCATCCCCTTATTTCAATAATATAACCACTTTATCTTCTAGATCCATTTAACTTCTAGTAAATAATTGAGTCTCCATGTTCTATTAAACTTTAATAATTCATCTATTTATCTATCATTGGCATCCACTATTTAGATTCCTTATAGTTTTTACATTTTATAGGATCTTTATCTCTCTCAAATCCAATAAAATTAAAAAGTTTATGTCATCCCAAAATTTATAAAACAAATTTATTACTTTCATTGATCTCCTCAAATAATTTTTCTATCTTGTATTGATATAATAACTTTTACTTGTGGTACCTATTCTTATTTTTCTCCAACTTAATCGACAACACCTCTTTTACCTTCCAACACATCTTTTGCTAGTCTCACCATTGGTCTTCATGTTCTACTATCTTTGTTCTCTATAATTTCTAAACATTCAGTGATATTCATATGATTGACATAGACTTTGATAGTTTATTTGGTAATAAAATACTTTTCCACCATGTTATGGTCCCTTGAAAAAAGTCCTTCAATGACGTGAAAATACTAGCCTTTAATGAATTGTATCTTTTTTTAATCACACAAATTCTTGATAAAAATATCATCACCATACCCATTGAATAAAAAAACCTTATAATTTTTATCATGATTTTCCCTATAATTAGAATTAATATTCTCGTATGTTAAGTCTCTAAACACTATGAAGTTGTGAACTTCTAGTCATTTTTCATACCATAGTTAATCTAGAAGTTCCTACCCAATCATCAATGGTGGAATTATATTGAGAATGTATAGCACATTATTATGTGACTCTATAAAAATCATTTTAAACATTATTTTTTAAAACCTCATGATTCATGATTTTTTCATCAATGTATGATTCATTAACTTGGACACTCCATTCTACTGTGGAGCTCCAAGAATCATATTTTCATTCCATATTACCTTATTTTTACAATAATTATAAAATTTGTATCTAATTTACTCATCACTATTTTCAATAGATATGAATTTTAGATTCTAACAACTCACCATTTCCACTATGTCCTTCCATTGAATAAAATAATGAAAAACATTATACTTATTCTCTTGAAATTATATCAAAACAATTATTGTAGCTTCATAAATAAAAGATACAATGCAATATGAACCTTATAGAGACTAAACAAGGAAAGGTCCCCAAACATTAGTGTGAATGAAATATAACTTATGGGACATGGAATTAAATAAATATATATTTAAGAACAATTTATTTTGTTTTCCCATTATATTACTTATTTATATTTCAATGGCCATTTGATTAAGAAAAAAATTAGTTTTTTTATTTTATCTTGCTTTTTTTACTAGGATGACCAGGATTACAATTTCAGGACTCCAAATTTTTAGAAATGATGGAAAATTATGTTGTGTCTATGATTACAATTAAATATATTGTCTCATATATTACTCATTTTGCAGAAACCATGGATACTTATGTAAATTTCCAGAGTTTATTCGAAAAGTTAGTTCCATGTGCTACCTCATACATTTTTTCAAATGAAATTATATTATTCTACTATACTGTGATATGTTTAACTTATTTATGATTCAAGAATCCACTATTATCATCTAGATATTCATATATCCTTGTCAAATGATTTTCAAAGATTCATCATCAACCAAATATGATTTTATGATACTTTTGGATACACAATTTCCAATGAATATATACTCTCTCAAAAAATGGAATGATGTACCCAAGTAAACTACATAAGATTCCACAAAAAGTTTGACACTATTGAATTTTTTCACATCCATATTATGTAGAACCTATGTAATTTTAGATTTCTAAAGTTGTTTTTCATAATGATCTTTTTATGACTTCTAGAGTCTTTTATAACGCGTTATTTTTTCCACACTTATAATAGGGTGGACCAAGAAAAATATACTTGACTTGGAAACTTTATATTGAATTTTACTTCGGTATATTCTTCTAGTAGTTGTGCGTCCATTACGGTGATTTTCATCTTCCATAAGTATTAATAGTTTTATAAGAAAATGCTTAGACATCCCTCTAGTGAAGTTATTTATTGAGAATCATATTTTGGATTTCATTCAACACTGATTGTATTTTTCTAGTAGAGTAACTTATTGAAGCCACCACAATATCCCAACACTTACAAATTGGAAACAATATATGGATTCCCTATAAATTATCGATAAGATTAACTTTAAATAATTCTTGATACCATTAAATAATTCTTAAATCATTCATATGAATTTATACTAGCATCCCATCATATGACCTTAGGCTAAAAAAATTCTACATCATGAAAATATTATTCTATTTTATACGTTTATCATATATATCCATAAGAAAATTTATCACTTATGTTTTGTATTTATATCATGAATGTTTAAGGGGAAAATACTCACTTAAAAATCCTCACAAGTTCCAAATATTTCATATCCCTCTATTCTCACTTTTATTCTACCATATTATTTGAAAAAATAATAGTAAGTAGAGCTTTATAATGATAAAACTCTCTATCATCAAATAATGTGTAAACAAAAATGAGATGTTTGAAGTGGGTATTTGGTAAAACTTCTTGGGGAGTCATTAGAACATCCATGCCTCTAATATGAAAACAACAAATTCACACTTAAACCCACTAGATGCTCGCAAACATTATTGAAGTGGATAATTAGAATCTATAAACATTCCGTATTTATATGATCACTAGATGTTGGTATAATTCACACCCTACTCACCATATAAATACTTCTAGTATAAGAAAAAACACAATCCACCCAAGAAATTAAAAATTATTTAATATAAATATAAATATAATGAAATGAATAGAAGATATTAACATCCTTTGGATATTGTGTCCTAGATGCATGGGAGACACATTTCCACTCACATTGATTATAATAAAAGGATAAAATTGACTAGAAAAAAGTTTACTCAGAACAAGTAATCTATATAAGCTATAATTAGTGTAACACCCCAAGCTTCCATGGTACGCTTCTCTTTGAATAATACAGTAGTGTGTGTCGTATGCAATTTCGAGTTCTAACACACACCACAACCAATCAAACTAGCGGTTATGAATAGAAATACCTAATTTTTGAAATTATATAAATTTTATCTCTCAAAATGGACTTTATTTTTGGATTTTGATTATCGAATTTACCCTATGGTAAAAGTTTTGAACTTTTCGGATAACATTTATATTTTGATGAAGAGTGAAAATTACTAAATTTTAATTAAAAACAAAATTTTTAATCGAAATAATTAATAGTGATAAATTATGAATTTGAGTGGTTTTAATGTATATTTAGAATATATTTTTACCATTTAATACAATTTTGGTCATTGGACATAATTTCACAATTAAACCGGACATAAAGAAGTATCAATCTTTTGATAGTTCTTATATCTTAAAAACACTCTTTTTGTTTTGAAAGCGGGAATTAATTTTAAATTATTTTCGGCCACTTCTGAGTTTTGAATATGGAAAAATGGATTCCATATTTGGAATCAGGATGTCCAAATTGTGTAAATAGGTAACTTTTATTTTTAGACATTTGGAATAATTATTTCGGTAAATATTTTTTTAACATGGTTAAAGGGTAAATCCGGTAAATAAGGGTTAAAAAAATAATATTATAATAATACTAAATCACCCTAAAAGGTGTCATAAACTTATTGGTGGATACCGGTCCGACCATGGGCATCTTTGGGCTGATTTTGGGACCCCATGGAGCCACTTTTAGGTGATAGGGACACATTATTTTAATTAAGTTAAAATAAATACAAAAATGACATAAGCATATATCTTTTAGAAATTTTTTTTACATAGAGTTATATATGTTGGATTTTTGACTATAAAAATTAATTAGAAATCTAAAATGATTTCCTACGTAATTGTATTTTATTTATAATTTTTTGACATTAAATAATTTAATTTATTTATGACACAATGATGATGAAGTAATTACCTAATTAATAAAAAATTAGAATAATTGACATTATAAATACCCAAATAAATGTAATTTGAGACTTTTTATAAATAAAAATAATTTTATAAGTTAATATGATATGTCAGGAGTGCTTTAATTAACTTTTTTCTAAGTAATAATTCTGTTATAATTTTTATAAAAATCAATTATTGAATAGTGTCAAAATTGACATAAAAGAGTTTTTAAAATAAATATTATATTGTTAATTGATATTAAATTCCTAAAAATATAAGGTTCGGTCAAAAGACTTATATCATTATAGGTGTATAATTAATGGACCACTTGGGGGTCTCTTGGATGTATACAGTAAATTTATTAACCATATAATATAAAAATACAAAGAGACATTGTAAAAGTGAAACTAATTAACTAAGAGTTAACACTTAAAGATAAGGTTAATATAGTAACCCAAACCTGTCTAAATCCTATTGGTTGAGTGGTTTTCGACCGATACCCAACTTAACCTTTAGATAATCCACTTTGGAGCCATTATAAACCGAATATGAATTTATTATAAAATAATATTTCTATCTTTTCCAAAGGTGCCCCTCACCCATCTTATAAAAGGGAACTCCCCCTTCTCATTAATTTACACCTTCAAAGCCTTTTGGTTGGACAAACCCTACACAAATACTCTCTAAAAATCTATAAATTAAACCTAGAGGCATTAGTTTGATCAGAAAGCCAACCTAAGGAGCCCTTTTGATCAAATCAAAAGGAAGAACCCAAAGAAGAGGTAATGTTTTCACCACCCTTTTTCAAGTTCCTTTCTTCTTCAAATTCTTCTTTCTTTGTTATTCCCATTATAAAATAATAATTGCATTATCTTATATATACTGTGATCTTATTATAAATATGGTACAACCATATTCATTATTCTATCCATCCTTTGAATGACATGTCACCATACATGCGTATGTACGGATTACCGTCTCCACGTCGTGGTGTAATTGTTATTCAATAAATTATTAATTGGATGAGTATAATAATGATGTGTAATTCATGTAAATAATAAATATAACATGATAATGATTCTGTATATATGATATAACATCCAATTATATATTATTTTTATATCAAAATAATGATATTGTCGCTCGTGCGTACGTATGGACTACCATCTCCACGAACGTGATGAGATTCATTCTCCATCGTATCCATTCAAGTATAATTCTCATTTGATGATTAATAATAATGTTTAAGGACTTAATATCATTTTGGATTTTAATAATATACAACCTATCCATAAAAAACATGGCTTACATAACAAAACATATAAAATAAAAAGAGTAAGTTAACACCTGAAACGACAATAATATTAAGATATTATTAACAAAGCAATGTTAAAAGATCAAATATGATATCATATTAATGTATATGATTCTTGTATAATTTAGTAACAATTATTTCACCATTATAAAAGAGGTTAACCTATCCCAACCAAGGAAAAGTACAAGGTAAGGGTTATTTCACAATCTCTTCATTATCCGAGGTTGTTTATATATAATAATCTACTGGGACTTCTTTATCACCCACATCCATGTTTCTTAAAAATGTATTTAAAACATTTTTACTATTTACTAGAATATATGTTAAATTCATTTATACCCTTGTTTGACTTTTTATAAGAGGTTTATAAAGGAATCTTTCTGTAGTTTTCCAAATAAGGTCCATTTTAACCTTTTCGACAGAATTAAGGTAAGAATGTTTTTTTAACTTATACGGCGGGTGCAGCTATTTTCCACCGTTATAAAATCTTCAAATCTCCCCTTACAAGATTATAAGAAAATTTTAAAAGTAAATGTTTCATTTTATAATTATGTGACTTTTAAATGATTTCAAAAAAAGATATTTCTCTCAAATAGTTTTGATTTCATCTATGTCAACATACTTTGATATATTTTAAGCTTATTTGAAGTTGATTAATTGTGATACAAAACATCCATATTTTATTGAAGGTTTTGTGATATTTTTTACTGTGGATCTATTATTTTTATACCATTCATGGTTTATGAAAAAAGTATTGACATTTCGTATGCAAGTTTTAATATGAATATTTATGTTATGTTTAAACCTGTTCATATGAGGAATGCATTGGACTTAATAAGTGATGGGTGGAGCCCGCTATAGCTCCTCGATGCATCGGTAGATCTCATGAGACAAACTAGTGTCTTGGAACAAGTCCTTGGCAAAATCTTATTTGTAGTCTTGGCACGAGGCCTTGGCTATGTGGTTATGATAGTCTGGCATTACGCATTCCATCATTATGAAAGTGGTTATTGATATTGCATGTGATTATTCGACTAGTAGAATATCCACGTGAATAAGTAAATGACATTATTTCATTTTATATTTTCCATATTTTTTCTGAAGTTCAAGTTTAAAAGGCTTTTTTTAGTTATACATTGCTTTAAATGTTTATGTTTATTTATGAAAGTTTTTGCTATATTGTTATCCCTACTGAGCATCTGAGCTCACCCATTTCAATGTTTTATTTTTCCCAGGATGTGAAGAAGTAATTTATGAATGACTTTCTGGGATAATATGTGGGGATATGTGTGTGGACTATGGAGACTATGTTGTTGTAGTTTTTATTTTATGATGTAATGTAAACTTTATTAATGTATCTAGTTATTCCATGGCTAATAAACTAATCGGTCTTTCCAGACTTCATCTTTCTTGTGATCATGCCAATTCTATGTAATAATGCACCAACTCTGGGTAACTGGGGTTGGGGCGTTACAGTTGGTATCAGAGGAAGTTTAGTACAAACCTTGGAAGCTAGATTTAGATAAACTCTGATTAGAGCACATATACCTTAGATGGACTTTGAGGATTAGTATAGAAGAACTTCCTAGAATTTTGGTATTGTAGAGATTTTGTGTGTTTTCCGAGCAATACATCCCTGTCTGGATACGAGCAGGTAGAGGAGGCTCTTGGACAGATGTATCTAGGGATAAAACCCAAAAACACTGCTTTGAGCTAGACTCGAATAAGAATTGGTGCACGACAATGGTCCTTGCTGCACTCTTGGTTACGACACTCCTGGGGGATATGCTTAGGATAACTCTCATTTTCATTAAAAATCATTGTGAAGTGTTTATGAGTATATAATTCCTTAAGGAAAACATTTTATTATTATTATGGATTATATCCATAAATAGTTCAATTTATGTTAAGTGTTTTATAAGGATGAAATTATGTATTTTGATTTATAAACTGATCTAGTTTATTCCATTGTTTAGAAATGGCGCCTAGTGGAAGAAATGGAAACCGTATTAACAAACGCACTCCGTGTAGGGATTTCCCTCCTGCTCAAGATAATTATAGTAGATCTGGTGATAAAACTGGTGCTGATCAGCTAATCACCATACTGGGATAACTCACTCAGGTTATGAATAATAACCTTACCCCTATAGAGAACCTTGATCTATAGCATAGAGGATCAGTGTTAGATCTCTTAATGAGGCAACAACCACCAATGTTAAATGGGAGTAAAAATCCCTTTGTATCTGAGCAATGGATAAATTACCTAGAGAAAATATTTCAGGCTTTGGGGAGTAGTGAAAGGGAAAAAGTTATCATGGTAGTTTACCGCCTCACTGGAGATGCTGATCAATGGTGGTCATTGATTCAAAACATGAAGGAAGTTTATGAAGTATCAAATATGGAATGGAGAGAGTTCAATGATATATTTTTAGAAAAATACTTTCCTCATGACCATCGATCAGATATGGAAAGATAATTTCTGAGTCTGAGACAAAAGGAGGATGAGAATGTCGCAAAGTATGAGGCTAACTTTACAAGGTTAGTAAGGTATGATGGAGATTATATACGTATCCCAAGAAGTAATATTGATCATTTCTTTGATGGGTTAAAACCATTTCTCCATCTAGCATTAGTCTCACAATCCTTCTCATCATACGAAGACATTGTCTCATGTGCTATCAAGACAGAAAAATAATTCTCTAAGTCTTATGACTTTAAAGAAAAGCAAGAGAAAAAGAGATCTGCTGATCAATCTAGGAATGGAAATAAATGGAAGAAGGGAAAAGTTGAATATCCATCCTGTAATAAATGTGGGAAGAAACACCCCGGTACTTGATTAAAATGAATGTGAGTCTGTTACAAGTGTGGTGAAAAAGGCCACCAAGCTCGTGATTGCAAGGGGAAGAAGAAAGCTACCGGTGTCCAATTCTATAATTGCAGGGATATGGGACATTATACAAATGAATGTCCTAAGCGTCAGAGGAACTTACCTTAGAAAAGGCCAAAGGATCAAGGCTAAGCTTATGCTATCACTACTGCTGAGGTAAAAGCTCTGAAAGACGTGGTGGCAGGTTATTTAATGGTTTCCTCAAGTTTAGAAAATGCATTATTTGATTCTGGATCATCGCATTGTTTCATATCTTCCCAGTTTTCAAAGAAAATTAGATATTTACAATTTGATTTAACAAGGTAGTTGTTAGTTAAAACTCTTAAGGTAAGTATCATTGCAACAAAGTTTTGTGAATTAGTCCCCATTAGAGCACATAAATGTTCTTTATCCGCTGATCTCATCATTATACCTATGATTGAGTTTGATATAATCCTCGATATGGATTGGATTTCGGACCATGATGCGAAGATTTATTGTAAGAAGAAGGAGGTTACGATTTTTGATGATGATAATAAGGAACACCTTATCTTTAGAGCATAATCGTCACCACCTAATTCTTATCTAGATCCACCCCCAGTAGCTCAACTAAATTCAATTATTGTGGGGGAATAGAATGAAATGACTGTGGGTGAGGAATGGAATGTTCAAATAGAGGATGTACTTGTTGTGAAAGAATATGTAGATGCGTTTTTGGAAGATTTACCTGGACATCCTCCAGAATGAGAAGTTGAGTTTTCCACTGATTTAATTCCTGGATCAAGGCCTATATCGAAGACCCCATATAGAATGGGCACTGTGAAATTAGTTGAACTAAAGAAACAACAAGAGGAATTGAGTAATAAGGGATTTATTTACCCTAGTGTTTCTCCATGGGGAGCCCCTGTTCATTTTGTTAAAAAGAAAGATGGATCTATGAGGTTATGTATCGACTACAGGGAGATTAATTCTATAACAATAAAGAACAAGTATCCCCTACCTCACATTGATGATTTATTTGACCAATAGCATGGAGCTCAATACTTTTCAAAGATTGAACTTCGATCTGGATACCATCAGTTGTGTGTGAAGAAGGAAGACATTCCAAAGACAGCATTTCGAACAAGGTACGAGCATTACGAGTTTATGGTAATGCCTTTTGGGATGACTAATGCACCCTCTGTATTCATGGATCTAATGAATAGAGTTTTCAAGGAATATCTCGATGAATTTGTGGTGGTATTTATTGATGATATCTTAGTATACTCTAAAATCTACGAAGATCATGAAAATAACTTACGCATTATCTTGAAGACTCTGAGAAGACATGAATTATATGGGAAGTTTAGCAAGTGTGAATTCTGGTTTCAGGAGATTTATTTTCTTGGCCATATTTTCTCTAAAGATGGAATCTCTATTGATCCTTCTAAGACTAAGGCAATCCAAGAATGGACTACACCGACGAGTATAACTGAGGTACATAATTTTATTGGTTTAGCAGGTTATTATCGATGTTTCGTCCAGAATTTTGCCCGATTGGCTAACCCATTAACAAAGCTCACACGTAAAGGGATTAAATTTGTTTGGACAAAAGAGTGTGAAGAATGTTTTGAATAAATGAAGATAATATTAGTCAATGATCCTATTTTGACTCTACCATCGGGGAATTATGGGTTCGTTATTTATAGTGATGCATCGAAGAAAGGACTTGGTTGTGTCCTTATGAAGAATGATAGGGTTATTGCCTATGCATCCCGATAGTTGAAAAATCATGAGAAAAACTATCCTACTCATGATCTCGAGTTAGCAGCTGTGATATTTGCTTTGAAGATATGGAGGCACTACCTCTATGGTAAAAAATATGAGATTTATACTGATCATAAGAGTTTGAAGTATATTTTCTCACAAAAATAACTCAACATGAGGCAAAGGATATGTCTTGAACTACTCAAGGATTATGACTGCACGATACACTACCACCCGGGGAAGGAAAATAAGGTGGCTGATGATTTGAGAAGAAAAGATCATGGAGTTTTGAACATGATGAGAATTGAAAGGGATCCTATTTTCATGGATCTAGTAAATTTGGATATGGGAATCACCATGGAAGGTGAAACATCATCGCTTTTTCAAATGGTTGCCAAACCATATTTACTAGAAAGGATAAAGATTTATCAGACCGATGATGAAGAGTTTCAGAATAAGATTAATGCTGTGAATGATGGGAGATTTAGAGACATTGTGTAGGAAGATGAAATTTTGAAATCTAGGAAGAGACTTTGTGTTCCCAATATACCTGATCTAAAAAGTGAATTATTGGATGATGCTCATAGTTCAAATTTCTCTATACACCCTGGGAGCACCAAAATGTATAGAGATTTAAAGGAACATTTCTGGTGGGACAACATCAAGAGGGAGATTGCTGATTTTGTTTCAAGATTTGTGGTTTGTCAACAAGTGAAAGCTAGAAGGAAACAGCCTGGAGGAATCATGCGACCTCTTCCCATACCAGAGTGGAAATGGGACAATATTATGATGGACTTTGTCATGCGGCTACCAAAGACTCCTAGAAGGAACGATGCAATATGAGTTATTGTTGATAGTCTTACCAAGTCAGCACATTTTATTGTTATAAGAGAAGATCTACCACTGGTTCATCTAGCAAGACTATATATTAATGAAGTTGTGAGACTTCATGGAGTACCCCTATCGATTGTTTCTGATCGTGATCCCTGTTTTACTTCAAGATTATGGAAGAGTATTCAGAAGACCTTGGATACTGAACTTCATTAGAGCACTGCCTACCACCCTCAAATAGATGGACAATCAGAAAAGACTATTCAAACCTTATAAGACAAGTTTAGATCATGCTCACTTGACTTTCAGGGTATGTGGGATCAATATTTATCTCTGGTAGAATTTTCCTATAAAAATTGCTTCCATTCAAGTATTCAGATGGCACCATATAAAGCATTATACAGAAAGAGATGTCGCACACCAACATGTTGGGATGAAGTTGGTGAAAGAAAACTTGTAGGCCCAAAACTGGTGGGGGAAATGATGGAAAATGTAAAGGTAATCTAAAACTACATCAAAGCAACTCAAAGTAGGCAGACGAGTTATGCCGATAATCGAATGAAGGATTTGAAATTTCAGGTGGGAGATCATGTTTTCATGAAGGTATCTCCATGGAATGGAGTTATATGTTTCAGTAAGAAGGGTAAATTGAGTCCCAGGTACATCAGACCCTTCGAAATTCTATAACAAATTGGGGTTGTAGCTTACCGTTTGGCAATGCCGCCAAGTCTCTCCAAAGTTCATGATGTGTTCCACGTATCACTATTGAGGAAATACATGCCTGACCCAATGCATGTACTCACCTATGAGGAATTAGAACTGGAACCCGATCTGTCTTATTGTGAAGAGCCCATCAGGATTTTTGATGCAAGAGAACAAGTGCTGAGAAACCGAACGACTCGTTTGGTAAAAGTTCTATGGAGAAACCATAAGATGGAAGAGGCAACGTGGGATCCCGAGGAACTTATGATGAAGAACCACCCAAGTATTTTTATGCAATAATATTCTAGAAATTTTGAGGAATAAATTATTTGAACGAGGGGAGAATGCAACACCTTAAGCTTCCACGGTACGCTTCTCTTTGAATAATACAGTAGTGTGTGTTTTATGCAACTTCGAGTTCTAACACACACCACAACCAATCAAACTAGCTGTTATGAATAGTAATACCTAATTTTTGAAATTTTATAAATTTTATCTGTCAAAATGGACTTCATTTTTGGATTCGGAGTATCTAATTTAGCCTAAGGTAAAATTTTGGAACTTTTCGGATAACATTTATATTTTAATGAATAGTGAAAATTACTAAATTTTAATTAAAAACAAAATTTTTAATAGAAATAATTAATAGTTATAAATTATGAATTTGATTGGTTTTAAAGTATTTTTAGAATATATTTTTACCATTTAATACAATGTTGGTCATTGGACATAATTTCACAATTAAACTAGACATAAACAAGTATCAATCTTTTGATAGATATTATATCTTAAAAATAAGCTTTTTGTTTTGACAGCGGGAATTAATTTTAAATTAATTTCTACCACTTCTGTGTTTTGAATTTGGAAAAATGGATTCCATATTATTAATTAGGATTCCCAAATTGTGTTAATAGGTAAATTTTATTTTTAGACATTTTGAATAATTACTTCGGTAAATATTTTATTTACCATGGTTAAAGGGTAAATCCGGTAAATAAGGGTTAAGAAATAATATTATAATAATAATAAGTTACCCTAAAACATGTCCTAACCTTATTGGTGGATACATTTCTGACCATGGGAATCTTTGAGTCTATTTTGGGACCCCATGGAGCCACTTGTAGGTGATAGGGACACTTTATTTTAATTAAGTTAAAATAAATACAAAAATGACATAAGCATATATCTTTTTGAAAAACAATTTTTACATAGGGTTATATATGTTGGATTTTCAATTATAAATATTCATTAGAAATATAAAAATATTTCCTAAATAATGGTATTTTATTTATAATTTTTAGACATTATGTAATTTATTTTATTTATGACACAATAGTGATGAACTAATTACCTAATTAATGAAAAATTAGAATAATTGATATTATAAATACCCAAATAAATGTAATTTGAGACTTTTTATAAATAAAAATAATTTTATAGGATAATATGACATGTTAGTATTGATTTAATTAATTTTTTTATAAGTAATAGTTTTGTTATGAGTTTTACAAAAATCAATTATTGAATAGTGTCAAAATTGACATAAAAGAGTTTTTAAAAAAAATATTATATTATTAATTCATATTAAATTCCTAAAAATATAAGGTTCGTCCAAGAGACTTATATCATGATATTTATATCATTAATGGGACACTTGGGTGTCAATCCAATTTATATAGGACGTTTATTAACCATATAATATAAAAATACAAAGAGACATTGTAAAAGTGAAACTAATTAACTAAGAGTTAATACTTAAAGATAAAGTTAATATAGTAACCCAAACCTCTCGAAATCCTATAGGTTGAGTGGTTTTCGACCTATACCCACCTTAACCTTTAAATAATCCACTTTTGAGCCATTAGAAACCAAATATGAATTTATTATAAAATAATATTTCTAGCTTTTCCAAAGGTTTCCCTCACCCCTCTTATAAAAGGGCACTCCCCCTTCTCATTAATTCACACCTTAAAAGACATTTGGTTCGGCCAACCCCTACCCAAATAATCTCTAAACTTCCCTCAAGTCAGCCTAGGGGACTTAGTTTTATCATAAAAACAATTTAAGGATCCCTTTTGATCAAATCAAAAGGAAGAACCTGAAGAAGAGGTAATGTTTTCACCACCCTTTTTCAAGTTCTTTTCTTCTTCAACTTCTTATTTATTTGTTATTCCAATTATAAAATAATAACTCCATTATCTTATCTATACTGTGATGTTATTATAAATATGGTACAACCATATTAAGTATTCTATCCATCCTTTGAATGAAATGTCACCATATGTGCGTACGTATGGCTTATCGTCTCCACGTCATGGTGTAATTGTTATTCAATAAATTATTATTTGTATGGATATAATAATGATGTGTAATTCATGTAAATAATAAATATAACATGATAATTATTCTGTATATATTATATAACATCCAATTATATATTATTTTAATATCAAAAAAATGATATTGTCGCTCGTGCGTACGTACGAACTACCGTCTCCACGAACGCGATGAGATTCATTCTCCATCATATCCATTCAAGTATAATTCTCATTTGATGATTAATAATAATGTTTAAGGACTTAATATCATTATAGATATGAATAATATACAAACTACCCATAAAAAACTTGGCTTACGTAACAAAACATATAAAATAAAATGAGTAAGTTAACACCCGAAACGACAATAATATTAAGATATTATTAACAAAGCAATGTTAAAAGATCATATATGATATCATATTAATGTATATGATTCTTTTATAATTTAATAAAAATTATTTCACCATTATACAAGAGGTTAACCTACCCCAACCAAGGAAAAGTATAAGGTAAGGGTTATTTCACAATCTCTTCATTATCCGAGGTTGTTTATACGTAATAATCTACTGGGACTTCTTTATCATCCCCATCCATGTTTCTTAAAAATGTATTTCAAATAATTTTTTCTAATTTACTATAATATGGGTTAAATTCATTTATAATATTGTTTGAATTTTTATAAGAGGTTTGTAAAGGAATCTTTCCGTAGTTTTCCAAAGAAGGTCCTTTTTAACCTTTTCGACAAAATTAAGGTAAGAATGTTTTTTTAACTTATACAAAGGGTGAAGCTATTTTCCGCTGTTATAAAATCTATAAAGCTTCCCTTACAAGATTATAAGAAAATTTTCAAATTAAATGTTTCATTTTATAATTGTGTGACTTTTAAATGATTTCAAGAAAGAGATATTTCTCTCAAATAGTTTTGATTTCATCTATGTAAACATCCTTTGATGGATTTTAAGCTTATTTGAAGTTGATTTATTGTGATACAAAACTTCCATATTGTATTGAAGGTTTTGTGATATTTTTGACTATGGATGTGTTATTTTTAGACCATTCATGGTTTGTCGAGAAAGTATTGACATTTCATATGCTAGTTTTAATAAGAATATTTATGTTATGTTTAAACATGTTCATATGAGGAATGCATTGGACTTAATATGTGACGGGTGGAGCCCACTATAGCTCCTAGATGCATCGGTAGGTCTCATGAGACATATTAGTGTCTTGGCACACGGCCTTGACAAAATCTCATATTTAATAATGGCACGAGGCCTTGGCTATGTGGTTATGATAGTCTGACATTATGCATTCCATCATTATGAAAGTGGTTATTGATATTGCATGCAATTATTCGACCAGTAGAATATCAATGTGAATAAGTAAATGGAATTATTTCATTTTATATTTTCCATATTATGCTGAAGTTCAAGTTTAAAAGGCTTTTGTTTTAGTTATACATTTCCTTAAATGTTTATGTTTATTTATGAAAGTTTTCGCTATATTGTTATCCTTACTGAGCATCCGAGATCACCCCTTTCAATGTTTTATTTTTCCCAGGATATGAAGAAGTAATTTATGAATGACCTACTGGGATATTATGTGGGGATATGAGTGTGGACTATGAAGACTATGTTGTTGTAGTTTTCATTTTATGATGTAATGTAAAATTTATTAATGTATCTAGTTATTCCGAGGCTATTAAACTAATCGGTCTTTCGAGACTTGATATTTCTTTTGATCATGCCAATGTTATGTAATGATGAACCAACTCTGGGTAACTGGGGTTGGGGTGTTACAGTTAGTCTCACATAGTTAAAATTTTCTCTTAATATCTATCCCACTTAAATACTAATTTTATCTATCATATAGTAATATCTACTACCCTAATATTTAAGGTTACTAAACATGATGGAATCATTTGAATATCTATATGGTAACCCTTTATCCATGATGAACAACTTGTGTTACATATTAATATCATCAAAATTTTTGAAAATTTAGTGATCCAACTACCCATGGATAACACCCATAGTTTCTATCTACATACTTCACCACCCCAACACCCAGTGATATTAATTATCAAGACCTAAATCTATTAAATAAAATTATGGTGAACTGGAAATATAAATCACCTCCAAAAAATATTTTTTTTGACTTTTAAATACCCATTTTCTACTTTTTTTAACCATGGATGAGATGAAAATTTGATCATAAGTTAATAAAACTCCTACCTGTTTTTATTCTTTGAATCCTTTAGAATATTAACTAAATTAAAAAATCAACCTTTAATATTGCAGGGAATACAAACATGGGAGGGACCCATTACATTGATACAAATTGATAGGATAAGTTTGAGAAAATACCAACACTAAGAAAGTGTGGGTTAATTAGTGTTGTTATTTTTGAATTAAAAATTATAATTTTATCCATTTTCACCTTCTTAATAATTCATTGAATTGATATCTCTCTATATCTACCTTTTACTCACCAGTAGTTGGCATTAATGAATAGTAAAATGATAAAACACTATGAGATAATTGTTTTTGTTAACAATGTCTACCTCCAAGATGGATGGATACATCCCTAGTGCATTGTGATTGTTATCCCACACATATATATCCATTCTTATTATCAAAATAATCTCGAGAAAGTGTATGGGATTGGACCATAAAATACACCAACACCAACCATTTTTAATGAAAACACCAACTTGTTTTTCTTTATAAGGAAATATGTATTCACGACATTGAATATAGATCACATATTATTCTCGAGTCCCTCCTAGGCTATGTATATTCAATAATCATCATAAAGATGTAAAAAACACAAATAATACCTCTAAAATAATAATATCTTGGGGTTTAACACTCCATTATCAACTAAAGTAACGTTTTTTTTCATATATAGACACTGATTTAGGAAGATATTTCAATATGGGTCCTCGATGTATTCTTTGTATTGAATGATCTAAAGATTGATTCATTTTTGGGACTCTTATATTCTTCCTTTTCTTTCACTTCAAATCACATGAATGACAATCTACTTGTAACACTGGATCATGATCATTTCATTGAGACTCAATTGTTTGGAAAAGATTATAGGATCCACACACCCCTTTTATACTTATATTTAATATAGGTAATATTCAATAATATCATAGTTAAATCCGTA
Organism: Viscum album; assembly: GCA_963277665.1. Taxonomy (NCBI): domain Eukaryota; kingdom Viridiplantae; phylum Streptophyta; class Magnoliopsida; order Santalales; family Viscaceae; genus Viscum; species Viscum album. Next base: position 830,650,325 of record OY728165.1, read on the forward strand.
TTGTATCTTATTTTTCTAATCCTATAAATATGTATTTTTTTTTGAAGAGTGAAATTTTTTTAATACTCTTTCATTGAGACTCTAAAAATTAATATCAATTTGAACTCCTTGAAATACCTCTATTTACGGCTTTGTAACTATGGTCATCTTATGTCACATTATTTTACTTCTTAATATACCTAAAAATGAAAAGTTTAATTGGGAAAGGTTCTATTTTATTCTGATTTAATTATTCCAAAAAATAATTATGTCCTTCTAAAATATCATGGGATCTCATAAAACATATTTCATGGAATTTCATCATAAAATATAAACATGAAACAAAGAATCATACACATGTGTGTAGTTTTTGGAAAAATCAATTGGTCAGAGATTATATAAATACTGGATTAATTTTCATTTTAATAATTAAAGTAGAATAAAAGATTAATTTTAAAATAAAATTATTTTGAAACAAAGTAGTGAGAAATTGAATATGAAATTTTTGATAACATCTATTCTAGTTATAAATAATATATAATAGTAATTAAATCATGAAAATGTTTGAATCTAAATTATGCATGTATTTAACATGATGTTTGATGATGAAATGAAGAAATATAAGTAGAAGACAAGAACAATTGGTACAGTTTTTCACTAAAGATTATTGTGTGCCCATGTGTCTCCTCACTTGAATTGGGAATCAATTTTATAAATACCTTGGTCCCAAAGGTGGACAAGAAACCATCCCTCACAATTATGACCTCTCATCTGACAATTAAAAGTATTCAGTCATCAAGTAACACATCCCATACTTTTGAGGAGTGTGAACCATTGGTGAATGATGGTTTAGAAAACAAACATTCTCTTTAGGGAAACCCTTTACAAAGTGATCTAAAATATATTTGATGGTGTGATGTAAAAAAATGATGAATAAGATATTGTGAGAGACATAGATATATTTTAATTGATTTTGATCTTTTATGTATCTTGAGAGAATATAAAAACATATATATTTATCAATGAATCAATCTTGAGAGGACTTAATTGGGAGAAAGGATCACCTATTTTCATTATGAGTCTTCAAGAAGCCATGGGGATCTATTTATAGTATATAAAAATTGATGGTAATGTTATCGAATCACTATGTACATTTAACCATGAATGGTCTATCATAATGGTAATTTTAAAAATCTTTATTGATTCTATAATAGACACTACCTTAATCCTTTGTATACTTAGTAACCTCTACTAAGTATCCAGTTGGATGGTTGTAGTTAGAGGATTCTGGAGAACCTTAACCTGAGAGACACTCTTGGCATGAAGTTATTTAGTATCCATTAGACATAATAGTTTCACATCACTTAGAGCCACTAGATGTTCTATTCTCTATCACCAGGTATCTAGTGAATCTATTACACATTACAGATGCTTTAACATCATCATAGGGTAGTTGGTGAACTACACTAGGTAGATGGTGCACTTTACACTACTAATCCAACAATGTCAACATACAATTCACTCTAATGCTTTCTATGATTCTTCGAAGACGATTCCAATGACTTTAATAATGAAGGGATACAAGAATGTTCATTCAATAATTATTTAAATGATATTGATAATTCCATGAAGTTCACCACATTAAAGTTAGTAAAAATACTAAAACACATTTAAATAAAGAACATAGTGAGATAAGTGAGAGTATTTTATCATGAAAAGTGCCATTATTGATAGTTGTACAAATGTTTACAAATTTTTATGATCATTATGAAATGAAATAAAAAATTAAATTAATCCTAGATTAAGAAAAAAATTGGTAGAAAATAATTTCAATAGATTAACATGATTTTAAATGTTCCAAAAAAAGAAGAAAACTTATTAATAAATATTGTAACAACTATACAGATTAAATTTATGAGATTTCAAATTGTCCCCTTTTATAAAACAATTTTAGCACAAGATAGGGAAATAATTTATTGAATTTTAAAAAGGAATTCACCCATAATAAATATAAATTTAGAAAAATATCCCCTTTAATTTTGATGATATTTTTTACCAAATTTTTGATTCTCAAAAATAGATAAGCACTAAATAATTGAAAAATAAAAAGAGGAAGGAGAAAATAAAAATTTATTTTTATGTATAAAATGTTTGGATAATTTAGAATAAATCAAAATCAAATTAAAATAGATATAAAAGGAATGAAAAAAAATTATGTATACAATTACCAATTTCCATAATTCCCTACAAAAATATAATTATTATAGAGATAGGGTAATCAAAATAGAGAATAAATAAATGAAAAGGGGTAATATTTTTATGAACACATATTAAATTATAAAATATCCAAATAATAATATCATTACAGATATATATTGGATTGTTAGACGAAGAAAGAAAACATGTATCAAAAGAAAAATAGAAACAAGGGATCAAATGGAAAAAATGATAATGAAACAAAAGGAGGAAATGATTATGGATAAGAAAAGATATAAAGCATAAAGGATAGATAAAAGTAAAGGATAAAATTAACAAAAGTACATACTTTTTCCACATTAAATTAATGAATGATTTTACCTTTATTAAGAAAATGTTTCATTGAAATAAATGGTATAGGTTATTAATTTGACATGATATAAGATTTTAAAAGGATTTATTCAATTTTTAATTTAGTAAAAATACAACTCAAGATAAAATTTCTTGATATGTATATGTATTATGGTTTTACAAATCATAAATCTTCATTCTGTGTTATAATTTTTTTTATTAAATAAATAAATCCATACATGAGTTTTAAAATGAAATATTAGAAAAAAATTTGGATTTTTTCTAAAAGCTATAAATTTCAAACATAATGTAATAAAATAGATTTAAAAATAAAATATTAATAAATAAAACATAACATGAAAATATAAATTTTATGCTTTAAAAAAAAGAGAAAATAGTTTTTTAGGTAATAAATTTTTATTTTTTAAAAGAAAATATATCTCTAATGGAATATTTTATAATTAAAGAGATAAAATAATCCCCATAAAATGACATCATAAGTTAGATATGGGTTTATGGTCAGTATATATAAATAATGAAATAAAATCATGATTGAAAAAAATAATTTAGAAATAAAATTTGATTAAGATTTTTAAGGAGAACATAAGATAAATGTTGATCAAAATCAAGAATATCACAAGTAAATCATTCCTAATTCACCATTAATTAATTCAAAATGATCATGGTCTTGATGTATGTTGAAAATATAGGTGAGGTGATATTCCATATAGAAAAAATATAATAAGATACCAGATTTTTTATAGTGATCTCATAGGAAATGGTTGTAGTCTATTGTGTTTGGTGTGAGAGTGATGGATAAGATTCTTGTATATTTGGATTTTACTAGTATTTCGTAACATAATGGGGATATGGTTAGATGTTAGCCTAAAGTCCAATAGAGTGTGTTTCATCCAAAATATATGAGAAAAAAACTCCCATCATACCTATATTCTAATTTTGATGTAAAAAGAGAAATCGAGTTCTTCTTCTTACTATTCTATGAGACAAGGGATTTTAATTGTTGATGGAAATTTTTAATTGTACTATTCCAATCTAGTTTACATGTAACAAAATAATCATTGGAAAAGTAGTTAATTCTAAATAGGTTCCTTTTATAAAAACTAAATAATGATTTTAGAACATTTTAAATAACAACAAACAGTTTTGAAACATTTGAAATGAGATTCCAATAGATTATATTGAAAATGAGATAAAATACTAATAGTGAACATGATATTAGGATGGTTAATAGTATATAAAAGTAAACTATTTTTTTTATTTTATAAAGATCAATGTAAATTGGTTTATCGATTACATCCAACAAAAACATACATTCATACTCATGGGAGTGATAATTTTCATAGCATGATGCATTCCAAATTATTTTAACAGTTTATTGTTATATTTTATTATTCTAGAAATGATTCGATCAAAATTTTGAGAAATTTGAAAACAAAGAAACAATTTTAGTTCACCAATAATAATCATATAAAATTACTTTTTCATTAAATCAAAAAATTTAAAACAAATTTTTTTAATAGTATATATAAAAATAACATAATAAATATAAAATTTATCAATTAAATGATTCAATAAATGTTTTTTTGAAATATAATGGAATCATATTTTCCAATTATAAACCATTTTAAAGAAGATAATTTGAAAAATATTCATACCAATCATTAAGGGATTACTTTAATCCATAATGGGAATTGGTATATTTTAAAAATAAATTTTAGAAAATGTGAATTTGAAAAACTAATTGGTTAATCCAGAAAATATTGTAGGATATAAAACCATTTAGAAAAATTCTTTTGATATCAATTTGAAAGAGTTGGAAATTTAATTGAAAAATTAATTTCAAAAAGCTTCTTATGGATTCAATCAATGATATGTGGAAAATATTTTCACCATTGTGGATTCCATTTTCTTTGTAATATCCTTTGGTAACTAAAAGAGTGTTGTTTCTAGTAATATTATAAAAATAATCTATTTTATTAAAAAAACAATTTGGAGATAATAACATGATGATCATTAGGTCTTTCTATGAGAGTTAATAAATCATTTCAAGTGAATTTATTAAGTTCCTATGGTATAAAATGTACCCTTTTTTTAGATCAAAATATGTATGAAAGTGCTCTGTTACAAGAGGGGGTGAGGGAGAATTTTTATTTAAAAAAGATTTATTTTAATCTTAATGATAACTTTGTTTAACAAGGTTAAAATAATATGAATCACTAAATAATCTTATCACATTAATAAATAAATCATAATGACACGAAGTTCGATAAAAAATGTATCATAATCTCCTTGGGTCTAAAAAAGATATGTATCATATTTAAGACAATTCTAATAAGTTTATTTAAGATACAAGTTACTTAAATAATATTATACCTTAAAGTATATATAAAATTAAATAAGAGTTTATATAATAGAGAATAAATATTATATATCACTTTCTATTTAAAATTAATTGTAGTGGAATTACGAAACATGTAAGGGAAAAAGTAATATAAATGAATAAAAATATTTTAACCCAAAGAGGAAGGTATCCAATGACTTTGGATGAAATTCACATGATTAATACTTTCAAGAAATTATATCATAACAATACCAGGGTAATCCCTTGATTTGTAAAATATTGGATGTGGCTTCTATCTTTCTATCCCCACAAGCCCTTGATTAAACATTTAATCGGGACCACTATATTCCTTTATCTATAATCCCTTGATTAAATAATTAGACACAATAAGTAAACCATAAAGAGAAAAATAGACATGGTTTATTTAATATTAACACACTCTTACTAAAGTAACACAAACACCAAGAACAAGCAGTTAACACTATAATATCACGAGTGAAGATTAATATTATGTACACATACAAAGTAGTATATCTTTTTACAAATGAAGAAGTTATTGGGTAATTATACACTTGGAATATAATGGTCTACTTGGTCTCCAACAAACACATTTTTTCCTGAAAAATCATAAGGACCTATACAAATGTAACTTACAAGGGTTAGGAAATAATAGAATAGATGACATCATTTCAGCACAAATAAAAATATCATGAGACACAATATTTTGTAATTAGAATTGAAAACTTGCATGAATCTGATTACATATATGAGTAGTTCATAAGAATAAAGTGAATTAAATTCTATATTTGTATATGATATTAACCTGTTCTTCAAATATTATTGTGTAATATAATTATGAAAATATTGAAAATCAGATTCTGAAAATTTATTGAGAATTGGATTCTACAAACATAGAGAATCAGATTCTAGAAAATGTGAGAAATTAAAATTCTAGAAAACTATGAGAATCAAATTTTATAATTGTTTTTGAATCCGATTAGATAAATTGTGTGAATCATGTTTAATAACCTATGTGAATAAGATTCGATAAAATGAGTAAATCAGATTTGATAAACTGAGGGAATCAGATTTGATAAACAATGTATCTAAATTTAAGTATAGATATGATTTTTATTTTATCAAGAATCTATATGTTTTTAAGAAAATGGTTGTTAACATGACTAAGAAATAATATAAAAAGTTTTAGAAAACATGAGTCTAATTCTTATCGGACATTCATATGTTTAGATAAGATTTCCTTATTAATACTTAGAAAAAGATAGATTAGAAAATAATTTTAGAAAGAGTGAGTTTTCTGTTTCCAAAACATAAATGAACGAGAAATTTCATAAGGAAACTTTGGAATCAACAATCTTCCCCTTTTTGGAAAGAACAAACAAAATTTAAGAAAATAATATTAAGAATTAAATATTTAATATTTTGATTTAGAAATAAATATTTATATCCCATAGAGTTTGATAATTAATATGACTAACTTTCCCTTAGGATATGAAATTACCTAAGGATTGTATTTTATTTTTATGTGACTTTATTCCATTAAAAAATATCCCCCATATATAAAGATATTTTCTTTAATATTTTTATAACACATTATCCCCTTTTTGATTTACAAAAAACAATAGAGAGAATAATTTACTTAAAAAGGGTTAGGAAACATTCGATACAAAAAAAGAGAAATATAATACTTAATAATGAAAATGTTTACAACAAAATTATCATAGGAAGAAAAAGCTTCTTTAGAATTAAGGGTCTAACAATAGACTTCAGTTTATTCAACTCTTTGTGATCATCTTCATACTTTTCAAGGAGCACTTCTGGATGCTGGTTTTTATTTTCAAGACATTTATTTTTTTATCCATGAATCTTAAACATTTTCTTTTGATATTTGAATTTTTCAACCATCTCTTAATTTTTATTCTTTAATAGAACAATCTCATATTTTTAAGAATTCATCTATTTGATCACAATTATATAGAAATTTAACTTTCCATTTAAATCTTTTTCTTCCTAGAACCAAATTTATTCTTCCTCCTTTATCTTCTCATAAACCTTATTTGACAATTATTTGAGTGATTATTCAGATTATTCTAAATAATTCTTGATTGAATCAAATATATCATCAAAAAAATTTAGATTAAGATTAATTTTCCCTTACCAGTTGTTCATCTCCCTACAATATTTTCTATGAAAGTTATAATCTTCTACAAATACTTTGAATTCGGCTTCATGTTCAATCAAATTCTCTATCTAAAGGGTTATTTAGTATGATCTTTGATTTAATGATTCTTCAATCACTTGACATATTGACTCAATTTTGTGAAAGTAATAGATTTTATGATCTTCTTCAAAGATTGAGAAACAAAAATATTCTCCCATAGAAGAGGTTGAATTATTTGAATACAATAGATTTTTTTACTAGTTCCAACTTCAATATGATTTTATTTTCCTTTCTTAGAAAATTATTTTTCTTGTTCTATGTTCTATTTACCTTTCATCAGAAATTTGGACAATATTATCTTCATCATCATCATAATCACTATCATCATCAGGAACCTTCTGAATTCCACTTTCAACAAACATATCTATCTATACTAAAGGGGTTTTTTGAGTCGGATTGTCTAAATTTAGAACATATTTATCTTTTGAGGAAAGTTTGAATGATGAGGCATGTGAAGTTCTTAGAGTTTATTTGTCGAACCAACTATCTCTCTACATTTTTTCTTATCTAATTTCTTGGATTTCATCATCACTTTATTTTTCTTAAGTAGCTTGATCTCATACCTGAGACTATTCTTATACACTTGGAACTAATTCTAAAATAATGGTTTTTCCTTTATCAGTTAAAGGAACCTGTATTTCCAAATAATCTGATTGTTGAAGGGGAAGATCAGTGTCTTAAAGAAAGGACTCTAGAATTGAAATTTCTTCTTTATCTATTTATATGGCTTTCAAAAATATTTACACAACTCTACTTTTGATAAAATTTTCTTCAACATTTTCTCTTTAGCTTCTTTTTATTATGATTCAACACCTTAAATTTTTAAATATTTTTCCTCTTCCAAATTTATTCCTAAAACTATATCTCATTCTTTTCTTTTCTCACTATCTTTTCTCAATTTTGAGACAAAATCATCCAGATAGGTTTTATGCTTCTTTGATTTTTGAGGTTCTTAGACTTCAGATTTCCTTTTCTGTGATTTGGCCTTATAAATTTCTCCAACTTGTCCTATCTTTCCAAACATATCTAAAAATTTCTTATTTTGATCATCAAAAGAATATTTCGTTATTTTGAGTGTTTCATCTCTTAAAATAAGGTCTTTTGAACATATTTGGGATGGATTTGTAGGGACCATTAAAAGTGTTCAAACAGTTTACTAAAATTGTGGAAATGTTTTCTAGAAACATGAGAATCTATGATTTAATGGATCTATTTTTGATCATACTGATGGTACAAAATATACATCTCACTATATTTATATTCCTTAAATTCACAAGAAAATCTAGGAAAAATATATTTGTGACTATGAGATTGTCCCTATATCCTTTTATTTGAATCAACAAACCTTTCGTATAAAAATCTATAATCTGATTGTTAGGAGAGAGTTGAAATTTTTTTGGATTCTTTATTGACTAAATATATAAGGATTCTATTGATTTTTTCCCTATTAAATGATCCTTCGGATTTTGGATGTTTTTGAGTGTGGTGAAAAGATTCACTGTCAGAAGGTATTGAAAGTATATCAGCTGATTTCTTATAGTAAATTGAGTAAATCTTTCCATAGAACTTGAACTGAACTTTTTCTTTTCCTCCTTCTATAAAGAACTCAAAGGACGCCTAGAAATCTAAAAATAAGCCCAGAAAAATGAGATCTTGATCTCCCTTATCTTTCAAAATGAAAACAGATTTCTATCCTTGGAAATCTATAATAATAGTTAAGAGGGAATCATATTTAGGATAGAAGTATTTATCAACTAACTTTTCTCAAAAGTTAAACCAATATTTTAATTCCTTTTGTAGAAGTATTAAAATTTGGGAAAAAAGGACCAAGACATTCAGATATGATTAAAATATTTGGCGTTGGACTAAGATATTTGATGACTGGAAGTAGCTCTAGTGAGAAATCGATATGGGACACAGGGGGGGGGGGTATCATCCTTTATATAGGTGATTGAGGTGACATTTCATCTTTGAAAAATAATATGATGGTTGATAATAAATAGATTTAATCTGACGGTTGAGATTGAGTTGAAGGGGTTTTTATAAAGTTTGAACTTTTGAGGATTTTAAAAATTAAAACAGATTTGAAATTTTCAAAAATGAAACAGATAAAATTTTGTAAGAATTAAAATTAAAACATATAAAATTTAAATTAATAAGTTAAAAGTGAGAAATTATGCCTTTTTATTTTCATAGAATATTTGTTATTATTGGTAATAAATTCTTTTTATAAATTTTAATTATAAATTTTTTAATTGAAATCTAAAATTTTTAATACAGACATTTTTTTTAATAAAGTCTAAAAAACAAATTTAAAAAAAATAAAATGAACTCCCCCTATAAAAAGGAACAACTAAATTTATGGAGATTTTTTTAAACAAGAGGTGGATGTGAATGATTACCTTATAGTGATCATTACTAACTTTTGGTTAATTTATTTAAATATATCATAAGGTAATGGTTTTGTAAAATTATCAGCATGTTGTTATAGAGTTCAATAAACTGTAAAAATAATATCCCCTTTTAGTGTGTGATCCCTAAGAAATTGATTTTTAATATCTATGTGGTTTTCATGGGAGTGATGTACAAGGTTTTTTCTTAAAGATATGACACTAGTGTTATCAAATGGTATTTGAGTTTTCGTAAACCTAATTCTATAGTGAGTGAGTGTGTTTTGAATCCACAACACTTGAGAAAAATAACTTCCAGCTACAAAATATTGGGCTTCAGTAGTGTAAAGTGCTCTTTATTACAAGACTAAGAAACTAATGAATCACCAAGGAAATGAAAAGTTCTAGATGTAATTTTTCTATCCATTCTACAACCACAAAATTCAGCATCTGAAAAAAATTTAGCTCAAAATCATTTATATAAGAATAAAAAATTCCCAAATCTATAGTTTCCTTTAAATAACAAAAACTAATTATAAAATATTTTAAATGGGATTCTTTTGAATTTTCATAATATAATTTTCATAAGAATACTGTAAACATTAATTTTGGATGACTAACTATTAAGTATAGTAAACTTTTTTATCATAACTTTAAAAGTTGGTTGATTAACTCATTTTCCAGCATCATCAAGATAAAGAGTATTTAAGGTACTGATTATATTACAAAAACTTATAGTGTTTTCATATCCATTATTTTTAAGATGATATTTAATATACTTATATTAGATTATATAGGGTTCTTTTTGGTTTTTGAGAAATTTGAAAACAAAAAAGATTGTTAAATCACTTAACATACTCATTTCAAACTCGTATTTAATATGATTTGAAAATGAATTAGTTATTGATTTCTGATTTGATCTAAATATAATGTCATCAACATAAATTTAAATAATCAAAACATTTTTATTTTCTTTCTTTATGAAAATAGTTGGATCAGAAATTCCCTTAAGATTTGTTTTGTAACAAAAATTCTATAAGTATATCATATCAAGATATAAGGGCTTGTTTATTACTATATAAAGATTTGGAATGTTTAAAAACATATTTAGGATGTTTTGGGTCTTTAAAACTAAGATATTGTTCAACATAAACTTCCTCTTGAACATATCTATTAAGGAAATCACACTTTATATCAATTTGAAAAACTTTAAAATTATAGAATGCTGCAAAGGCTAATAAAATTTTAATAGATTCAAGTCTTGCTACCAGAGAATTGGATTCTCCATAATCTATTATCTCTTATTGGTTACAACCTTTAACAAACTTTCTTGATTTATTTTTAACAATGACTCCATTTTCACCTCATTTATTTATGAAAACACATTTTACTCCAATTATAGATGTTTATTTAGGTCTTTAATCCAAGTTTCATACATTGTTACTTTCAAATTCATTTTGTTCATCTTTCATAGATTCAACACAATATTCGTCACCTAAAGCCTTATCTAGACTTTTATGTTCAAATTAAGAAAGAAGAGAAAGATGTTCTACATCATTTTTTAAAGAACTTCAAGTCCTTATGGGTTGATTTACATAACCAATGATATTATCACTTGGATGATTCCTAAGAAACAACTTTCCAAGGTTTTTTAAAACATGTTCATCAACATAAGGTAAAAAGTATTCTAGAGTGAGAAATTCAGAAACAATTTCTTGGGTATTAGACTTATTAGAAAAATCTTATATCAAAGGTTGATACTAAATTTTTTAAAAAACATCAAAAGATGTAGGCTCGTATTATTTAAAATAAAATGGTTCAGTTTCATCAAATTTGTTATGCATTGTTTCTTTAATAGTACCAGAATATTTATTTTAAAACTCTCTAAGTCTTAGAAGTAGTGGAATAACCTAAGAATAATCCTTCATAATATTTAGGTGAAACTTTCGGTAAGTTATCTTTTGTATTGAAAATTAATTCTTTGAATCCAAATACTCTATAGTGTAAAACACTTGGATTTCAGCTTGTCCATAACTCATTAGGCATTTTATTAAGAAATGTCCTAATTAAAACCTTATTTATAGTATAAAAATAAGTAATAAAATATTTATACCAAAAAAGTTTAGCAATTAAATATTCACTCAACATGGTTCTTGTTATCTCTTAAAGAATGAGATTTATTCTTTTAACAATGCTATTTTGTTGAGGAGTTGTCAGAGTTGAGAAGTTATGAATAATTAATTTCATACTATAAATTTTTTCAAAATATGAATTTTTAAATTCTCTACCATGATCACTATGAACAGTTATTAATATAATGTTTTTCTCATTTTTAATTTTGGATGTAAAAGTTTTAAAATAAAAAAAGGCTTCAGTTTTCTTTGAAAGAAAATAGACCCGTCTAAATCTAGTGTAATCTTCAACTAATAAAATACATAGTATTTTCCTCCAATACATACAATTTTTATTAGACTAAACAAGTCTATGTCAACTAACTATAATGTATCATAATTTTAGACTTCACTAATAGATTTGAAGCTAGAATTATATTTCTTTCCATATTGGAAATTGTCATAGAATTTTGAATAATCAAATATATGATCAAGTAAATCCTTAAAAATTAATTTTATAGTCAATTTGAATAATCTCCTAAGGTTACAGTTTCCTAATCATCTATTCCACAACCAAGATTTATCTTCTATTACACTAAGGCAAGGTATGTCTTGGCTCCTAAGGTCTTCTAAGTTAAGTGTGTAAACATTATCATATCGATGGAATGAAGGAATGAGTTCATCATTGTAAATGTGTACTAAACATTTATCATTCCTAAAATTCATAAGGTAAACATTATTACATAATTTAGTTATGGTTATAGGTTTGTTCTTAATACCTTTAAGAAATAAAACATTTGAAATCAAAGTTTTTCCATGTAGAACAATGTTACCTATACCAGTAATCTCTCTATGAGCATTATCTTCGAAAGTGATTTCTCCACCATTAATAATGAAAATATTTTCAAATAATTCTATGTTACTTGTCATAATTTGGGAATATCTACTATCCATGTACCATTTATTGTTTTTGGTACTTCTTTTTTTTTCTAAAAATAAAATTGTTATATTTTCGGAATCCAAACACTCTTGGATCGGGTATTCCTAGAAAGAAAAATCTTAGGGATCCATAGTTTTTTAGAAAAATAATATTTATGAAATCATAAGGTTTGGATTTTATTTATATAACAATTTTTGTTCCAATATCTACAACTTTGACACTTATTACAGAATGAGGCACTTTTGGTGATAAAATAGTTGTTGCTAAAAACAGGTTTTGAATGAGAGTAACCCATTCTAGAGTTATTCCTAAAAGGACATATTTGCGAATAAATACTATCAAAATTTACTTTACCAGAGGTAAAATTTTATAAGAGTTTATTAAGAGAAAATATTTTATATTTTTTTCTAAATACTAAATTCACACCCCCACAATCATTTATTTTAGAATTGGATTTTGTCTCTAAAACATTTTTATCAGAAACAACTTTTTTAAGATATTTAAAAACTTTATACATTTCATAATTTAATTCCCAAAGGTTTTTTGAAACTGAATTTATTTAAAAAGAGTTTTTATCAAGTTCTTTAAAAAGATATGATACTTATTTTTTTTAAAACATTAATTATAGCATTTTTCGTTTTTAGGCTTCCTTTTTATTTTGAAATTACCATTTTCAAGAAACATGGAAAATATAGAATCTTCATAATGTTAAGGTAAATAATTATCTTCTACTAAGGAATATTCTTCATCCGAAGACTTAGAATTTTCTTTATCAAGATTATTAGCATGTAAAGTCATGTTTTTCAAGGATTCCAAAGAGATTAACTTTTCTATGAAACATTGATTCTCGAAAGGTATTCTGGATAGAAGTCAAATATTCTCTTTTCCAAAAATTTCATTATCAACGGATTACTAATAAGAATATCCTCCAGTATAAATCCATGATTCATTTTCCTTGATAACATTCTTTCCTTAAGGATTGTTTTAATTTTACGATTACTCTCAAAATGTTTTTCTTTTCAGTCTTTTATTTTATGCTTTAGACAATTAGGTATGATGTGTCTAGATTTCCTCCATTCATAGCATGTAACATATGAATCTTTCTTATATTTATTATATTTTTTCTTATAATATTATTAAAAATACCACTTTCAAAAAACATTGTTCATCTTATGAGAAAAATTGTCTAACTAATTAAATGAATTTTTAGATTCACTTGAGTCTGATTGACAACCACTTGCTTTTTTATTGATTTCACTATTTTATCAGGTGTCTTGGATTTCATCTGATTTCAATTGGAAGTAAAAGAAACACTTACATTATTTTTATTTTTTTTCCATATCTTACTTAAATCTATTCTCATATTATAGAATATTTCCAAATAACTCATCAAGAGTAATATTTGTAACATTTCTTGATTTATCAATTGTGGCGCTCTTTGACTCTCAATCATTTTTCATGATTCCAATTATCTTTTCTACAAGAACATATTCTTCTAGGTATTTTTCTCCCAATGATTGTAAAATATTTACAATAGTAATAAAAATCGGTTGGACTTTATCTAGAGGTTCTTCATATAGAAAAACAAAAGCATAATAGTCTACTCTAAGCATGAATCTTCTTGTCTTAATGACATTAAATGTTCCAAAATGAGTGATTTACAACTTATTCAAAATACTATCGGCTGCTTCACAAGATGATATTTAGCTGTATATATTTATAGTCATTAAATGAATTAAAGTACTGCATACTATTTAATTTAGTTGATATTATTATATTTTTTGATTTATAAAGAGTCTCACATCTTTATCACAAATTTTTTAAACTTTAGTAATCATTAAAAAATTGTCAACACAATTATTAATAAAAAAAGTCTTCATTCTATCTCTCCAGTATTAATAGTCATTACCATCTAAAATTGGTGGTCTTGTAGGATTCCAATTATATATTGATTTGACATTTAATCCTTCCATCCTTTGAATAATACAAAAATTAGTTTTCTAAAATACAAGTTATTATATAAAATATTTATAAACAAAAATCTTATAAGGGAAATTAAGGAAAATTTGAAAAAGAAAAGATTGAGAATGTATACTGAGTAGTGATAATCTCCCCTGATACCAATTATTGGATTGAAATATATAAGATGATGCTCAGTTACCAGAGGGGGAGGGGTGAATTGTAGGTTTAAAAACTTTCATTTTTAATCTTAAAAAACATTATTTAATAAGGTCAAAGTAATTAGACTTAAAAAACCCTATTTTATATTTAACAAAGAAATTAGAATGGATGTGAGATCGATTAAAAAGGTAGGTAATCACCTTGGGACTAATAAAAATATTTATCGTATTTAAGATGATTCTAATTAGATTATTTAAGATACATGTTTACTTAAATAAGATTCAAACTTAAATCATATACAATCTTAAATAAAATATTATATAATAGATAATGAATACAAAGGATCACTTTATATTTAAAAGAAGTTGCAGTGAAATTAAGAAACTAGTAATGGAATAAGTAAAACAAATTAATTGAAATATGTTAACCCAATGAGAAGGGTATCTAATGAATTTGGATAAAATTACCTTGATATATACTTTCATGAATGTCTGTCATACCCACACCAGGGTAATACCTTGATCTAGAAAATATCAAATGCATCTTCTATGTTTCTATCCCTGTTATCCCTCAATTAAAAAGGTAATCAGAACTTATGTATTCCTCTAGCTGGAAGCTGTTGATTAAAGAATCAAATACACGAACAAAATATTAAAGAGATAACCTGAAAACATTTTTTTAAGATTAAAATCATCTTACTAAAGTAACACAAATATATGGAATAAGTAGTTTACACTCTAGTAGTTTAGATTTTTACAAAATAAAAATTGATCATTTAATTATAGGCTTGGAATGAAATAGTCTACTTGGTCTCCAATGGTCATATTTTTCATGAAACATTCGAGGGACTTATACAATTGGCACTTAGAATGTTAAAAAAAATAACAAAATAGATGAAATATTTATATCGCAATGCAAAATATCATGAGAAACAATATTTTTAAATTAGAACTGAAAACATGAATGAATATGATTATATATATGAGTAGTTCATGATAATGAAGTGAATTCAATTATGTATATGAATATGATATTAATTGGTTCTACCAAAATTATTAAGCAATCAAATTCTATGATACAGAGAAATTAGATTATTAAAATATTGAGAATCAGATTATGAAAATATTGAGAATCAGATTATACAAACATAGTGAATCACATTGTAGATTTGGAGAGAAAATAAGATTTTTCTAAAATGTGTGAGTCATATTAGATAAACTATGTGAACTAGATTTGATAAACTAGGGGAATCAGATTCGATAAAAATGTATCTGATTATAAGTATGGAAATAATTTTTATTGATTCCAGAATCTATTTGTTTTTAAGAAGTTGTTTGTTAACCTGACCTGGAAATTGTATAAAAAGGTTTGGAAAATGTGAGTCTAATTATTATCAGACTTGCTTACGTTTATAAAATATTTCCTTATTAATACTTAAAAAAAGATAGTAAGGAAAATAATATTATAAAGAGTGATTTTATGATTTCAAAAACATAAAGAAATGATAAAAGTCATAAGAAATGTTTTTACCCAACATTTTTATTGTTATGGTAGTTAGTAATATTTTGGGGTTTAAGGTGTGTGACAAGGTAAAGGTTTTTAACCTCATTTAACACCAACTTATGTGTATGATTTCACACTTTTAAATCATAGATGAAATTTAGAAGGGGTTGTCTATAGTTATTTAAAAAAAATAGGGAATGAATTTAAAGGAGATTCTCTTTATTCTTTAACTTTATTGGATTAAAAAGGTTTATTTAAAATATATTTTTGAAGAAAAATTTGAGGAAGTGGTTTTGTAAAATTTTAAAAAAACCAAAAACATGAATTGTATCATACATAATTTTTGTCCTTTTTCTAAAGACATAAGAAAATTTACATGAGTTGGATTAACTAATAAATGTTACATCATCAGATTTATAATCATATTTACCAAGATTTATTTAGTATTCAAAATAATACATTTTCAATAAAAAACATTAGAAATAACAACTTATTTTTTTGTTATTCTAAAGATCATATGGGATTTTAATTAGAACACATATAATGAAAATGTGAATAATGATATAGCATTAAGTATTTACAACCTCTACCTAAAACTATTTTGGATGAAAAAAATCATTCAAAATAGTTCAAGTTATTTCTTAGATTATTTTATTTCACCTCTATACAAAAACATTTTGGTTAGGGTTTTAGGGAGTATAATGAGAAATGAAAATTCATTATGAAGAATAAAAATAATTTACTTATTTATCATCGAATTATCCTCTAAAATAAAAAAAATAAAAGGAATTTTATAAACATTTTAATTTTATACCTTTTTAAAAAATTCGATGAAGTATTTTTATGATTCAATTTTAAGTGTTAAGATATAAGGCCTTGTTAATGTTGTAAAGTCATAAAAAATTATGAAAATATTGGTTTCTACTTCTCTACTTTCAATTTTATTAAGATTAAAACGTTCAATATGTGTTATTGCAAGTGAATTTGAATAATAAATTTAATTTTTAGATTTAAAAGTGTATTTTTGTTTCTTACCTTGTTGGAATGATTCGCAAACCATATCATCATTAAACATAAATTTACAAAGATCTCATACTAGTTAGAATGGGTTGATTTTGTGAGAGAAATAGTACTAAATTGACCAATGCATTGATGCCAAATCCATGAGTCACTTTTTCATTCAAAAATTTGACATTTTGGATAAAATTATATTTTAAATTAATGTATAATCTTACTTAAATCATGATGTGGTAAATAAAAATTTTCTTTTTGAATAAAAAACTTTTCAAAAATAAAATTTAAAAATATAGTTTAAAACCACTATCCTAAAATAGATTAATAATTAGTGAATTATGTTTCAATAATTTTATGAATAAAGTATATTTTACTATGGTTGAGTTAGAAAAACTGATGGTATATTAGTGATTATATTTTCCTTCAATTATTGCTAAATGTTACATGAAATCATTCAATTTTAATGATTGGATTAAGTTTTGAGGGTTCACAACACATGTTTCTTGACCAACTAGAATCCATGTACAACATTACTTTATGGTTTTTTCTCAAGATACACGTTTCTGAAAAGTATAATTTTTTGATATTCTTGAAACCCATAAAAACATGGGTTTTCTTGCATTAACCAATAATGATTTCTGAATCTAAATTTGTTTTTAGGTTTTTTTTAAATATTTTATGATTAGTTGATTTACTTTTGTATTCCATGACATGAGTTTTTTCAATATAATTTTTAGATTAAATGACTAGTTATTTTGAAATAATTAAAACAATTATGATAAAACCCTTTAACAAAATTGGTTTTCCATTATATCTTTTGAAGTGATAACATGAATGTGGTTACCTAAGAAAACCTATTATTTTCTCGGGGTTTCTTTACACAAAAACAATATTTATATTTTCTATGTAACACCCACGATTAAAATTTTGCAATTGAATGTTTTGTTTTAATAAAAATATAATATAATTATCATTTTAATATATCATGTCATGGATATTTTAATTTTATAGGATTAATGTAAGATCTTATCTTTTCATGGTACATCCCTCTTTGAGTTTTTGGTTGAACCTCTATTATTTTGGGTTTTCCATATTCTTTTAACCTTGATTTTTAATCATCTTATAGGGATGGAGAAAATTTTAAAATAAAAATTACCTAATGTTTTGGTACATATGTTTTTTGGAATTCAAAGAGTCCAAGAATAAACATGTTATGGTATTACAAGAGTTATTCATGGGTTTGGAAGGTTTCTAATGTGGTTCATGATTTTTCAATAGATGATGGACCAAGAGCTATCTGCCAGACACTTTCACATCATAATCATATTACACAATGTGAATATTTTTCCTGGAATAATTTTTGAACTCATTCACATCATGAAATGTTTACATACTAGGAAATTGTTTCACATCTTAAAATGGTCAATATGGGGTTATTTTAACCCAGAAAGATGCATTTTCTATCATATCTCATAAATAAAATAAATCACATTGTGAAAGGGTTTTAGGTTTTGAATCTCTCAGGATCAACATTTTTAAAAGAATCTATGTGTGCTTTTATTTCATCCACCATGAAACATCATCTCTTTAACCATAAGACAATTCTAGGTGATTTTGGAGTGATTCTTTACCTTTTGGATTTCATTGTCTAGCGTTTGACCTCAAGTGAGTTTCCCAACAAGGGGTTTTCACTTTCTTATTCTATACTCAATTATAGAGGTTTGAAATCATGAACACTGTTGAATTAGATTTTAGTCTTAATGTTTGTGTGATATAGGTTATCCTTATGATTGTCATCACCAACATTATTTGTTTTCAATACCTATTTAATGTGTTTCTTGGATCACCGAATAAAGGTACGTCGTATAAATCAAAGCCCTATGGTCTGTTTCTATTTGTTTACGAGTGTGGAATATTATTGTATTTTTATAACTCAATGTTCACATTTAATACTTTAATAATGGGTTATGATAATATTGTGTCTTGAATATATTCCTATGATCCCTTCACATTAAGAAATGTTGATACATAACTTTTTTCTACTCATAGGGTGGGAATAACCTTGAACAATAATGAGCTGGATAATGTCTTAAAATATTTTTTAAAATGAAATGATAGATTAGGTGATTTATTTTGATATAATAAATATTAAAATTTCATTTATTGTTTATTTAAATTACATGGTTGTGTAAAAAATCATGATATTTTCTTAATATATACTATAAATAATGAATGAGTAATTGAACGAGAAATGGTAATTGGATGAATTAACCATTTTTCCTTATGAGGTTATACTGGTATATTTTTTATGTAATATATTATATTATAATTCATCTTGTAATTCTCATAGGTCCGGGCTCGGTTATGCTAGAATGATTATATAAAGAAATTTTCACAGTTATGTTGAAATGAAAATATAAAGCTCCTGGCCAGATTATGATGAAATTAATATATAGAGGGAATAGACTAATAATGAAAAAATGATTATATAAAGGTATTGAACCTATTATGATGAATTGATTATATAAACGGCTTATCCTGGTTATGTTTTAATTTTTATAGGGTTTTTTTGGGTTATACTAAGAAGAGTATAGGTAGGTATTTTCAAAGTTATGTGATTATTCCATGGATGTGTTCTTTTAATTGGAATGGTTTTGCTACATGCTCAGAGATATTACTTCATTGTGCAAAAGTAGTTTAATTTTATTGTTGTTTTATTTTTTTAACTTATACTATGGTTTATCTATTTATTTAATGCACTTATTATTAGACTGTTTTTGTTTAGAGACTATGGTGTGGACCTACTATGTTTTAAACAAACCCTATTCAGGCTGCCAATTAGCACCCTATTAGATTTCATAGATGTAGGTATGGATAAGGTAAATGGACCACATAATTGATTGTTTCCTTTTATATGGGTTATAGTATGGATACTGAACTGACCATGAATTTGGTACATTGGAAATTTGAGTTTTTTGGTTCCATATTTTCCTTTTATCTTCATTACTTCCCACAAGTCATTTAGATACATTACATCCTTACATTATATGGTTTATTATAAATTTTTATTAGTTCATCCTTTATCTACTAGTTGTATGATTTATTTTTCCACTACATCCATTACTCTAATATTTTTTTTATTTCCAATGTATTGTATCTCTATAACTGATGGTATAATTTCTCCACCATGTTATCTACACTATCACTATTAGTCGGAAGCATCAAGAATATGGATAGGTGTGATTGAGGTCTATTAACCATCCTAATTTGGCTATGTATGATATTTTAAATATTGGGGAATGTTACAGAGTGGTACTAAATACATTAGGTTTTCTTTTCCATTTCATTATTATTTGGAAATGGATAAAAGGAGACCCTGATGTGTTAGAACATGATAATGATCTTGTGTATGGGAGTATCTAACCCATTCATTAGAGAAATTCTGAGTTCTCATGGATGGTATTGTTGTTCATAATGTTCTCTTTTTACGGTTGATATTATTTCACCTTAGGCAATTAACATGTTGTTTGATGTTATTGTTTCTTGATATTTATACTCATAGCTTAATGTATCATGAGATGAGCATGCATACATTATGATATGAATGTAGGATATATATATATATATTTACCTTTAAATTTTCATGATAAAAAATTATTAATTTCATGTGATATATCTTCCTATATGAACTGTGAAATGATATCCATATTATATCTAGAAAATGAAATGAAATAATTGTTATATCATGAGAATTCACTTGGTAATCCATTTTTAGGGAGATCATGAGCCAGTTGATCTCTGTTTTTTTTCACTTATTGAGGTTGAACGTTTTGTTATCTAGTGCTCTAAGGAGTTTTATTTTCTTATATAGAAAATTCCTCCTCATTATCTTTAAATTAAGCATAAGGAGAGTATAAATTAGCACACTACTAACAAATTTGAACAAAATCTTCTGATTTCTTCAAAGGATTGTATGATTTTTTAGTTTGATACAACTTCTTTAGGGTCATTTGATCCATGTAAATAATGATTTTTTCCACCGTTCCTTAGATGTCTGAGTTGACGAGAGAGTTTAGATGAAGGATCTGACTACCTTCACTAAAGAGGGGTGAACCTAGGTAGATGAGTTTTGGATCGAGTTAGTTTAAATGATCACTAAGAACCATAAGAAACACATAGATTGGAGGGTGAATCTTGTAACATAGATAATTTATAGACTAACCAATCATTGGTGGGACACAGTAGAGAAAGCAGGGAAGCAATATGAGTTCTCCTGGAAGGACTTCGAGACTGTTTTTTTGAGAAACTTCTATTTAGTGTTGCTTATGGATGAGAAGAATCGAGAGTTCATGCACCTGATTCTAGATGTTAGGTCAGTGATAGAATTTTATGGATTTTTCACCAACTTACAACAATTTTTCCATATTTAACACCTGATGAGATTACCAGGGAGAGGAGTTTCCAAGACGGGATTTACTACGAGATTAAGTCATAAGTGAACATTTTTCACTGGAGTAACATTTAAGAGGTCATGAATTAGGCTCTCATCATGGAAGGGAATCTGATAGAGGCCTTGAGAAGTGTCCAAGATTTTTTATCTAGTTGAACTATGAGATATTATTTTAGAGGCATAAAGAGACTCTATGATATTTATCACCAAGGAATAAATGGGCAAAGAAGTTAGGGAAGTGGGAATATATCTCAAGACCACGTTTTAATGTTGTGATAAAAGTGTGGAAGGTTTGGACACAAGTGGCCCCAACGTACATACCTTTTTTTAGATTGTAGTGCTTATGACTAGTTGGGCCACCTATAGAGGTTTTGTAGGATCATTCAGTAGTAGAGCATTGGTAGGGGAACAAGATAGGAACAAAAATCTGGAAAGGAGTCAACTTCCCCTTAGAAGATTGGTTGTTATTTTTCCAATGGATATTTAGGTGGAGGTAGGGGATATGTCACCCAAGTGAAGGAGATGTATTTCTAGGAAGAGGGAAAATTTCAGGTGAATTAGACTCGAGCAAAGGTAAGAGGGTAAATTCAGTGTCACACTATATAAAATAATCTAGAATGTTTGGATACATGACCTTCTATTTTTAGAGGTATGATTCTTGTGTCATCTACTTTAGCATGAATTTAGTTTATACAGGGGAATTACATTCCTATATATCTACTCTTTTCATAAATGGTTTGGTATTGGTTTTGGAATCATTGGATAACTTCTTGACCATAGATAAATCGTTGGGTGTTTGTCCAAATAATATCATACTTTTCAACTCATGTTCTCAAGGAATCGGCGGTTACCATTTTTTTGGTACCATTTGTGCTGGAAATGATAGGATTCGATTTGATTCTTGGTATTGATTGGTTATTTCTTTAATAAGCTCAAATCAACTGTTTTCATAGGAGAGTGACCTTTATATATCCCGATGGAGTTATCTATTTTCACTAGGGTGAGTGGGATCTTCATGATGGTTTTATAGGAAAAATTTAATAAAGATTTGATTATCTTTGGCTCATATAACTAGCCATTTTCTAGATGATGGAAAAATCAACAGTGTACTTTTATTCCAAGGGTAGACCATATTTTGGATGTGTTTCTTAATTAATTATATGGATTACCACCCAATTGTGAGATCATGTTCCCAATTGAGTTTATGTCGAGAGGAGGGCTGGTTTTTATTCTACCTTATAATATATAATTGATGGATATTCATGATTCATTGGTTAAGTTGGATGATCTTGATTTTAAGGGTTTTATATAACCTAGTATGTCACCATGGAGTTCTCATATTCTTTTCACCATGAATATTGATGGGACATTGCATTTGTGTATGGACTATCAATGATTAAACTAGATGATTATCTAGAATTGGTATCCCCTTATGTGCATTGATGATCTATAAAATCAGTTGAGAGGTGCACCTATTTTTTCTAAGACTGAATTGAGATCAAGGTATCATCAGTTGAAAATGAGACAATCAGACATACACCTGACTAATTATTGGAGTAGTTGTATCTTCTAAAAGTTATATGTGATTATGGTTGGTTTTACATACACACTAGTTGTATT
The DNA here is from genome assembly GCA_963277665.1 of Viscum album. Classification (NCBI taxonomy): domain Eukaryota; kingdom Viridiplantae; phylum Streptophyta; class Magnoliopsida; order Santalales; family Viscaceae; genus Viscum; species Viscum album. Next base: position 830,673,601 of record OY728165.1, read on the forward strand.
CATGGACATGATAAATTAGATCTTTAATCCTTTTTGGGATCAGATTTTTTTGGTTTTTATCATTAACATATTACTGTATTATTAGTTAATATAAGATCATGCCGGACATCATTACATCCTCAAGAGTACATTGAGAGAGAATCATCTTTATGTCAAGTTAACAATATTCTATTTCAAGACTGTTAAAGTGAACTTCTTGGGCAATGTCATGTCATTGGATGGTGTGTCAGTGGACCCAAAAAAGGTTACTACCATGATATCTTTGGAGAGAACCAAGAAAATCATCAACATTCATAGTTTTATAGGTTTGTTAGGTTATTATCAACACTTTATCCAATATTTCTCATTTCTTGTAGCACCAATGTCCATAATGGCCAAGAAAAGGGCGATTTTTTTTCAAATGCTCATGAGATAGATTTTTAGGACCTTATGGAAAAATTGACATCATCACCCATCATCAACCAACCTATTCTAGGAAGGACATATACCATATATTGTGATGCATATGGTGTTAGACTCAGATGATTTCTGATGTAGGTGGAATCAATGGTTTGATATGGATCCAGGAAGCAGAGGCCACATGAGAGGAATTATCGTACTCATGAACTAGATTTAGCAGCGACGATACTTTTACATAGATGATGGAAACACTATCATTTATGAGAGAGTATTTCATTATACATGGAACACAAGATCCTTAAGTAAATAATTTCTTAGTGTGACGTAAACCATTAATCAAGGATGTGGGTTGAGTATCTGAATTTATTTAACTTTGAACTGGCATACACATCAAGAATGGGAAACATAATTTCTAGTTCCTTTAATGTAAGATGCAAATAGAGGCAGTATAGTAGACCTGCAACAAGTGGGAGATGATTGAACTCTTTGTATACATATATCTAGATTCTCATGAGTCCCATGGAAGACTAGATCTAACTTTGATATTTTTTATAGCCACACATATTGATCGGATCCAGATAAGGAAGTTATCATATTTTGAGGTCTAATCTCTGAGGGAATGCTTATATGGAGGGTTTCCACTATCTGGATGGTCTCTTGGGAGTGGTAATGTTCATCTTATCCATAAATGACTATGGGTTTTTACTAGTTTCTAGGAGGAGATTATGAGAGATCTTAATGATTCTAGATTGGGGGGGGGGTATTTCCATGTCTTATAAATATGTATATTTATGTATGTAGAAATTATTGGTGTCCAAGAATTAAGAAGGAGGTAGTGGGATACGTGGAAAGATGTTTTACTTGTAATAAGGTCAAATCCAAGAATGAGCAGCTTGCTAGGATTTTGCAGCCACTTCCCAATCTGAAGTGGAAAAGGGATTATTTTAATTTATATATTTTTTGATAGGATTACCAAGGACAAATCATATGAATGATATAATATGGGTGATCATAGATTAAAAGATGATGGTATCCCACTTCTTTCATATTAGAGAGACATTCACTGTTAATGATTAGGGTAATATTTAAATATATGTGATAGTCCAGTTTCATGGTGTTATGAGGAGTATAATTTATTATAGAGATCCTCATTTCATGTATCATTTATAGGAGTATCTATAAAAATCATTTGGATCATAGGTTCATCTGAGAAAATACAATCATCCATAGATTGAGGACCAATCTAACAGGACTATTTAGATTCAATAAAATATGTAATGATCCTATTTTTGTAATTTATATGGATCCTGGGATTAGTATTTTCCACTCTTGGAGTTATATTATAATAAAAACTTCCAATCTTCAATCCAAATGGAACCATTCTAGGATTTGTATGGTAGGCCGCGTTGTTGATATAAATTTTTTTGTTGGAGGCATGTGAGTCTATGTATTTTTTATATTGTCACATGCAAGAGACGTCTATGTAGGTCCAGTTGATGAGAAGACAAATGATGGCTGCTCAGATTTGGAATAAATCACACACTTATTATCAAATATGACCTTGGGAGTTTGAGGTGGAACATTGTTTTTTTCTTTTAGGTGTTAACTAGGTTGGGGAAACATTATATCTAGGAATAGGGAAATCATGTTACCTTGTTTTTTTGAACATTTGAGATAATGTAAAGGGTTTTTCAATTGGTTTACCTATTGTATCTTCTATAATACAACAATTCCTTGCACATGGATCATTATTATTTTGTTTTTTCATTCTTTCTATATCTTCTAGTTGTATGATATAATATTCCCACTATTTTCATTACTCTGATAATTTTTTTTATTTCTACTATATTGTAACTCTATGTCAAGGGGTATTGTCTCCCCACTATGTTCTCTACACCCAACTGCAAGTTGGAATCCATGGAATACATGGAGATGTTATTGAGGTAATGTAACTAACTTGATTTGGACACATGAGAGGGTTTCAGATCTTTATACTGCACAAAGTGGTATTAGAGGTTGGTTAGTTATCACTTGTTGGGCCTAGTATCATGAACTATATGTCTATGTAGTTTTAGTTGATCAAGAGGAAGCTGGTGAGTATGTTGATCAGGTAGAAATACTATGCTGACCATTGGAGATGACCTCTAGAGTTTGAGGTATGAAAATGTGTTTTCCTTTGGGTGTCACCTAGGTTGGGGAAACTCCACATCTAGAAACAAGGAAATATATCTCTTAGGTTTTTTTACTATTTAATATAGTGGAAATCTTTGGTCTTGTGGCATATTTATGGGCCCTTCCATAGCCCTAAAGTTCTACGCATGATGTGTTTCATGTATCACTACATCAATGTTATCATAGATACCCTTCTAATGTGATAGAAATTGATGAATTCAAGATCAGTGTAAATGCATCCTTTGAGGATCATCTGATAATAATTGTGAACTTCACTGAGAACTATATTTGGGGAATGAATATACATCTAGTTTGAATGGATAGGTCGCATTGGCATGTTCAAGAGGAGACCTATTAGAGGGAATATGATATGCAAGCACGTAACCAGAATTATTTTACAAGAACCCACAATGATATATAGAGAAACTTGGTGATAAAGTGTTATATGGTGAATAGGATGTAAGATCCCATATTTTCAAGGTATGTCCCTCTTTTTGTTTTCAGATGAACATTGTTTTTTTGGGTTTTCCCTGATCTTTAACCATAGTGGCTGAGTATTTTGTGGGGATGAAGAGGTTTTGCTGGGGTAAATGACCTAAATATTAGGTATGTATGTATTTTTGAATTAATAGTGTCTAGGTATAAATGTTTAAATGGATAAAGAGATATATATTTTGGTTTGGAAGGATTCATAGGTTGTTTTGTTTTTCTAGGAGAAGCGGGGATGCAAGTTGTTTTCTTGAAACTTTCACATCATGAACATATTACATGATGTGAATCAGCTACCAAGAACAATCCAATAAGTAATTAAAATTTTGAAACATTTACACATCATTAAACAAGTTCACATCATGAAACAATTAATTGGTGGTCATTTCAACCCAAGTCAATGCATTTTTTTGTGTAACTTGTAAATTAGGAAATTCATGTCATGAAAGGGTTTTAAAATGTGAATTTCTTAGGATCAAGGGTTTTATTAGACACTATGTGTATGATTTTAATTCATAATATGTGTAGTTACCAATTTTAAACACTAAGGAGATTCTAGGAAATTTTTGAGTGATTATTTCTCTTCAGGGTGTCCTAGTCTAGAATTTGATACTTGGTGAGTTGATTCTCTTTGGTTTTCCCATTATTTTGATTTCCACTTTTCTGGAGGTTTGATCTCTTGACAATAGTTAAATCAGATTTTTATCTTTATATTTTGGTGATGTAGGTTTTTTTTATGATCCCACTGACTTTGATAATTTTTTACATCTTCATATTGAATGTATTTCTTTGATAATTAGATAAAGGTAGGCGGTCTAGAAAAAAGACCCATAATCTGTTTCAATTTGTTTATGTGTGAGAAATATTATGCGATTGTGATGAAACCATGTGTGTATTTTCTAATGGAATAATGAGAAATTATAATAATGTTTCTGGACTTTTTAATTGGATTCATTTGGAAACAATAGTGTTGATATCTCACTTGGGGATACACATATGATGATCCTACTCTTAACCAATAATCAATTTTTCATCTCTTAAAATATTTTTAGCATAACCTGAGACAATATGTGATTTATTGTGATAAAAAAACTTGGGAAAATTTATTTCTTTCTTTAAATGAAATTTTTTTGTAAACATGCATGACACTGGATTAAGATATACTAGGAAGAATAAAAGGGTAATAGAAAGAAAATTTTTTATTAGATGAATTAGACATTGTGGATTATTAGGTTAGGTCACATTATTATTACAGTCCTAACTTCTGTTGTGATTCATGTTGTGATGATTATAGGGATTGACCCAGTTATTCTAAAAATCTTTTATAAATGACTTGGCCTAATTATTTAGAAATTATTATATTAAGGGATTGACCCTGTTAGGCTGAAATGATTATATAAAGGGCTTGGACCAAATATACTGAAATGATTATGTAAAGGGATTTTCCTGAATATACTGAAATGTTTATATATAGTTATCGTCCTAGTTATATGAAAATTATTATGTAAAGGGTGTGGACCCATTATTCTATAATTCATATATGACTTGGCATGGTTCTATTGAAATTATTATAAAGATGAATTTTCATGACTATTTGATTATTCCTTGGATGTGTGGTTGTAGTTGGAATTAGAATGATATATTTTTAGAGATATTTTGTAATTATATTGAAGTAGGTTAATTATATTGTTGTATTAATTGTTTAATTGTTTAATGGTTTATCACTTTATTGCATGAAATTATTATCATAATTATTTTTAAACATAGTAGTGTTAACCTACATAATTTTACTCAAACCCTATTTAGGATGCATTTTTGTACTCAATACGATTACATGGATGAAGGTTTAGACATGGGAACGGGGCCTTATATGTAGAGACCCTAAGCTTGACGTACATGGAAATTACATTACTGTTGCAGAATACTTAATACATAACAAAAACAGACACACAAGGACCGTAATAGTTTAGTGTCTTTGGAAACTTGGAACGTAATCTTCTAATCGTGGTGAAAGGTCTTCAACATCTCCCATAAAGATCTTCCACTTTTTGTTTCCTGACCTAAAACCTTTATTTTGATCCTGGGGGAAAATAAAACATAAAAAGGTTCAGCTCAAATGCTCAGTAAGGGTAAGCATGGATAAAATAAAACATACCATATACATTGGAACTTAAAAACATTAACATGATGTTTAAACATTAAAATCTTGAGCAACGACATAAAACATGGAAGTACATAAGGCATAGATCATAATGGAACATAAACCATGATAAAATAGCATGGGAATAAAACTTGTAATTGTGGAATACATTAAGCACATGTAATGATTTCCATAGTAGCCAAGGCATTGCTGCCAAGACCATCTTAGTGGACAAAGTCCCATTCTGAATCGAGTTCACCCCTCATTTCAGTCCTGTAACACTGAACCAGATTAACTTATAGTTCCATCCATGTCTATCTCATGAGATATAAAATCTTTACCCAATGCATTGGAGGGAGATATAGGTCCCACCCATCTCATAATGAAATCATTCTTACTTGTGCCACAAAATAAACTTAAAACATTCATCATAACCCAAAGAATAAAATGGGTTTCATAAACATCATTCCATCATAACATAATCCATATAAAACAAATGGATATCATTTCATCATAAGAAAAGTGAAACCATGTAAATCATAGAGACATTATACTTGAAACATACACATATGAAATAATGTCATCTTATATGGAAAATGGTTTTGATAAAACACTTCAAATTAATTCTTGAGGAAAATATCCTTTCTTCTTCAAAATCATTCTCTTTTTACAAAATGTCATGAAATTTTGAAAGAAAAGGATTTTGTTTAAAATAGTCATGAAATATTTTGGGGGAGGCTTCATAAAAATAAGGCTTTATAAAACCGTAAAAATCCATTCGTTCCGTACAAGTTAATAAAACATTCTTCTCGTACTTTTACCGGAAAAGTCAAAAAGTACCTCGTAACGTAGACAAAAGAATGATTCATTACATACCATGTAGTAAAAGTAAAAATGGGTAAAAAGGAAATTAAAAATACATAAAAACACTTTTAGAAAACATGGACATGGATGATAACAATAACCCCAGTAAATACTTACGAATAAGCATTCTTGGATAAAAATGAGATTTGCAAAATTATCCCTTACCTTATGTCCGATATGCTTCGTATGTATCCGAACCTCCTGTATAATGATTTAAATAATGTCATTGACTTATTACAGAATCATATTCATTGTTATGATATCATATATGGTTCACTTATGACTTTGTATTACCCATTCTTTTGTAAATTCCATGTTAAAGAGTGTTTTGGGTAAAATCGTTTCATTTGTCATCCATGTGTTGATTTGTAATTATTCATATGATTAATTAGATCACGATTACATAATTACAAAATATAAAACATGATTTATATATAATATATATTCAGAATATACATATATATATATATAATAGATCGATAAATGGAAAGAAATACACCATTCATGGAGACGGTAGGCCATACGTACGCACGAGCGATGATATCGTTTTCGTAATTATTGAATTGAATTGGAGTGGATGATACAATATATCAGAATCAGTATGATGTTATAATAACTATGTATAGTTATTCTTTACACCATTATACCCATCCATGTAAGGTGTTGGTGGAAAAACAGATTACACCACGGCGTGGAGACGGTATTCCGTACGTACGCACGCGCAGTGATTTTGTTTTCCGTAGGATGGATAGAAAGAGAAATGGGGTTGTTTCATATTTATAATAACAAATAAGTATATTAGTTATACTAATGTTATTACTTTATAATTAAACAACTAAATAATAAGAAGTTGATGAAGAAATAAGCTTGAAAGAATCGAGAGAAGAAATTACCTCTTCTTCGATACGCCTCTTTGAAACCTCCTCTTAGGGCACTAAGATTGGTCTTTAAAGTAGACCAGAACCTCTAGGATGTTTCTAGGGAAGTGGAGAAGATAATTTGGCAGGGTTTTTCCGAGCTTGAAGGCTCAAATTGTTGTGAGGATGAGAGGGAGGAGGTGCCCTTTTATAGGGGAGGAGAGGGGCACCTTTGGAATTCTTAAAAATATTAATTTATAATAAATGTAACCCACGTAAAAACAACCAAAAATGACTCATATTCAAATATTAGATGAGATAGGGTTGTAATATCATCAACCAATCAAATTTAGACATGTTTGGATCTTATTTTAAACCTTAACCTTTTAATTTATCCTTATTTAATCTATTTAAGTTTATTTGTGGTAATAAAATTCTAAATTTTAAATTATAACAAATAATTACTTATTTGTGTTGAATTTTACATAATTTTTTACTTTATAACATTATAGACCATATAAATATAAATTTATAATTTTTAAATATTTTTGTGATTTTTAAACAATTTTATAATATGTTATTTTTATAAAATAAAAATAGTGTCAATTTTGACACTATTGTATTATTTGAATTTAAATAAAATATATATAGAAGATATGTTCGAACTAAAAGCTTTAATAGATTCATAAAATTTTATATGTATCTATAAAATTATTGTATTACATTAAATAGTTCATATAATATTTATTTTATTATTTTTAAAACCATTTATTTGGTTTATCTCTTAATAAAATAATTACTACTACATTTTTGTAAAATTATTTAATATACTTATTTGTTGCATAAAAATTTAAAATAAAATCCTATGATGAAGATAAATATATTACATTTCTCAATAATACTTTTACTCGAATTTATCATCTTAAAATCACAATATTTAGATTGTTATATTTATTAAATTATGAAGGTGACAACTTTGGCATCATTTTAAATAAAATAATATAAGTGTCATAATCACTTTTATAAGGATCCAAACGGTTATATATTAGGTCATTGGATGATTAAGGTGTATATATACACTACAAATAAGTTTTGGTCAGGTTTGTGGGCCTTTTAATGGGTATTATTATTTCAATAAAAACTATATTACTTATTTTCCACTTAATAAATAATTTCTGTATCATTAATGTATCACCATTAATGACAATTATTTAATCCATAGAAATTATAAATAATTTATCATGATGTATATAATTTTATTATCTTTCTAGAGACTATTCATGTTTAATGTTTTATGATGTTTATCACTAAATTAAAAGTATTATACTTATAAGATTTAAGAGAGTGACATGTTGTCACTTTCTTTGGTTTTAATAATACTTAAATTATTTTCATGGTCAAATTTCCATAAAATAAATCTAATCCGACCATTAGTTGATATGAGTTTACTTTTATCCATCCAATAGAATTTTGGCATGTGTTAGGGTAATTTTATAATATTATATTTACCCTTAATTACCCGATTTACCTTTAACTATGGTAAATAAAATTTACCGTAGTTACTATTCATAATTCCCCAAAATAAAAAGTAGCCTATTAAAATAATTTGGACCTACTGATTCAAAATATGGAATACATTTTTTTAAATTCATTACACATAAGTTGCAGAAATTAAATTAAAATTAATCCCGTTGTCGAATGAAAACGAGTTTTTGTTTAAAACATTGCAAAAGATTGAATTGATTTAACCTACGAATTCAATGTAAAATCAATGCTAATGACATAAATTTTATTAAATGGTTAAAATATATTCTATTTATACTTTAAAACCAATCAATATTATAATTTAACCATATAAATTATTACGATGAAAAAAGTTGTTTTTCATTAAAATATAGCGTGTTTTTACTATTCATCAAAATATGAAAGTTACCAGAATAATACGAAAAATTTATCCAAAGTAAATTTTTATTTCTTGATTCCAAAGAAAAATTTTATTTTTTCAAATTGAACTTATAAAAATTTAAAGAACTAGATTTAAAGTGGGTGCGCCATCAAAAGGCGGCAAAACTGCATTTTTTGAAAAATACTTATTTTACCCGAAAATTTTATTTTGTTCTTATACCATGTTCTAGAAAATGTTTAAGATTAATAATAATGTTATAAAATTTAAAATTTAGTTAATACTATTCATAACGGCTAGTTCATAATAATATAATAATATATCGTTGTTTAGTAAAACCCGGTATTACGTACAACATGCGCTATCGAGGAAGGTTGCGATTGCGTGTAATGGAAGCCAAGTCAGGGTTGCATGTTGTGCAAGAATAATTTGTTGTTTCATATAACAGAATCCAACCATATTTCATTTATAAATTGAATATATATATATATATATACTCAATTTTGCGTAGAATAACTATTATCAAAATTGTGTGTAACACGATCCAAGAATAGTGTTGCGTATACTGCAAGCTAATATGGTGTTGCGTATAGTGCAAGGTAATCTTGGTGTAGCATACAACACAAGAAATTAATGAAATTTAAAGAATATTTTTCATAAAATCTCGGGGTGTTACATTATATTAGTTTGTTTCTTTCTGGATGAGTTAGATCATGGAGACGGGACATACGAGGGATTTAGGACCAGTTTCTTTTGAGTTTATTTATCTCATATTGTTCTTTTATAAGAATTACTTTAATCATGTAATTTGGATAAATTCTATAATAATATTACATGATCCATTATTTTTTTTCTTGTTTCATCCATTATATTCTTATTTGATGATGTATTGTTTCTATTGTTTTTGTTACTCTAATATTTATTGATTTCTGCTATATTGTAACTATGTACTAGTGGTATAGTCTCCCCAATATGTTCTCTACAAACCCAATACTAGTCGAAAGACTCAAACACACAGGGAGGTTTTCTTGATTTACAAGAAACCAACCTGATTTTTCCTTGTGATATAGTTCTATTTTTGGGACTGTTAAACTGAATATCGATTTTTAACATACTTGGTCTAAATAATCCTATAATGATTTTTTGAAAATTTCACCTAGAAATAATATTTATTGAATAATTTAAAATATAATATTTAATTTTCCCTACATATATTTATAATAATGAATATAATATTTATAATTAGAAATTAACCAACTATCAGTTTGATAGAGATTAATATACGTTAATTTGGTGGTAAAAATCATATTTTTTATATTTTTTTTACTACATAATGTATTTCAATTTTGATTAATTAGAATAATGTTCAATGATGAATGATTAAAATTTAATGTAATGATTTTATATATAACTATGTTAATTTAAATCCACATAATTATGATTACTAGTGATATAGTTAAAATAAGATAATCTTATACTTGAAAAATGCATTTCAAGGAAAACGTTTTTTCAACATGTTTTTCATGATTATTTTTAAATTAAATTATACAAAATATATGAATTGAATTTAATAAATAAGGATTGATATTTGGAATCATATTTATTAATATTTTCTAATATGTTCAACTAAATTTTTGGGCATAATGAATAGTACAAATAGTGAAAATTAATTACTATGGTTATGGATTAAATGTGTTTAAAATGGTGTTAATATAAAATGATAAGGTCCAAAATGACCTAAAAAATTGCTTAAACCCAATTGATTGGTTTGATTTTGAACTTATCCTTTACCCCATATAAAATGAGCCATTTTGGAGCCATATTTCCAAGAATGTAACATGAAATTATTGAAAATATTGGAAATATTACATGTCTACTACTCACATAATTTATAAAAGGGAACATAATCCCCTCACATCATCACATATATCAAAGAATATATCTCAAAAAATTGTAAAAAAAAACTCACCAACATTATTATCTATATTCAAGTGGTGTTGGTGTCTCAAAAATACCAACCCTTGGGTATTTAATAAGAGATTGAAATGATGTTATTCTAAGTTAAGGTTGTTTTATTCACCAAACTCCTTCTTTTTTACATATATTTTTACCACCTTCATTATTTTATAAAAAATTAAAAAATAATAACATCACTATCTCACATATTACATGTTATTATTATTTTTATTGAATAATATTTATCCATTTACTTCTGTATTAAATGGGAAACTAAACCATCACTTGTTTGTACGGAGGACTACCACCTCAAGAAATGATTAAATTTGTCTTCCATCATCAAATTGCTTGTGTTACCATAATGAATGAAATAATTCATATATTTTATACTTTTTAATGATATTTATTATTCAAAATGAATATATATTCCACCTTCTTACCCCTTCACCAATTAAATAAAGGATATTGTCACTCGTGCGCATGCATGTCCTATCATCTCCACAAATCAATGTGATTCATTTTGAATACCCAAATTTCAAGAATGATTAAAAATATATATCTAATTATTAAATATGATGTTTATAATATTAATATAATTATTGAGATGAATAAATTTTATCCTATTAATATTAAAAGGAACTTCAATGAAAAAAATACATGAGAAAAATGAAGCAGCTAACACACAAAAATGTTAAAAATGAAATATTATTAACAAATGGGTGATAAGATGATATAATATGATTATATATGATATTATAAACATGAATATAGTTTTTTATAGATAAATTAAATATTTAAAAACACTGTAAATGAGTTTAAGGAATTTTTATCTAAAGGGAAGAGGGAGGTAAAGGATTTCATCTGAATTTCCATTCAATTGATACATATTTTTTTATTATCCACCAATTCACCTTTATGTGTTGTATATACTTCCCCCTTAATATATTTTCCTTCCATGTCCATATGATTCAAAGTTATTTTTTAAAAGTTGTTATTTTTACTCAAATAATTTATTAAGGACAATTTACATTATCCCATTGTTTTTAAAAGGAAATAAATCTTGTTATGGATTTATGAAGGGGTAAATTTTTAAATTCTATATGAGAAGACCAATGGATTTTTTTTAACTTATAAAATTTTAATGGAAATCTATGACACTGTATATGTTTTTCATAACTTATCTTCTTCTACCTGTTTTTAATTTTTTTTAAATAAAACACTTTGATTAGAGCTTATTTTAATATTTAACATTCATTTTCATTATTTTTACAATAAAAAAGATCATATTTAAAAACCAATATTTTTATGTACTAATGTCCATATCTTATCCCTTAATATTTTTTTTGGATTTTAACTTTCTCGAAAAACATTAACATTCATATGATATTTGTACATTAAATTTCTCTTAAACATAAATATTATTGTTTTCACGGATATGATTATTAAATAAATAGAATTAAATTTTTACATATGTTATTTTAGTTTAAATATTATTTTATTTGTTGGGTAAAATCTTGAAAAATCCACATTCCTTACTCAATACATATATTTATCGATAAGTTGTACTTATTATTAAATGTGGCGATTATATAATATATTCAGAATGCGTTTGGAATACAGTGATGGGTGGGTCCTGTTATAAATAGCCCCTAAATTAAAAAACAAGACTCAAGAGACAAATTATTTGTCAAATTAAATGTGGTTTTTGGGGCATACCGATATATTGATTAAACTTCATTGGCACAAGTTCTTAAAAATATAGATATCATGATGTTTGAGATCATGATATATAGTAATATTCATTTACTTTATTGAGAATTTAATTATTATCACCCTTGAGATTATTTCATTGGTATTATCCTTTGATTCATATCATGAAAAAGTTATTGATTAAATGGAATTTTTTTAGGTTATTTACCTTTCCATATTGATTATACATTAATTACTGATGATATATTCTTTTGTACATAATCCTTATATATAATTTTACCTCACCATTATTTTATTCCCATTACCTAGGATATGAAGATAAATTCTTTGAATTTGTTTCAATGTTGATGAATGTTCACTTTTACAATGTTTTATATTTATACCCATTATGAAATGGCTATCATGTGCTTATCATGTTGTCTAAGACTATTAAACTGATTGAACCTTCAGGATTAAAACCCTTGTGTCTATACAAAAATAATAAATTAACCACATTTTATGGGTTATGAGATTCAGAGTTGTTACAGTTTGTATCAGTGGAATTTTATCATAAACTTTAGGAATTGGATTCGAAAAAACATATATTAGGTAACATAAAAATATGATACACTTTGAGGATATGTGAAATTTTGGAATAAAATACTGATTTTTTAAGGTACTTATTATGTGGTTCTCCCTAGAAATACATCCATGTATGGATACTATAAGTGGATGTGGTTTTTGTAAAAATGCCTCTAGGAAAAAAAACCCTGAAACGAGTTAGCTTAAGTATATCTAATCCATCATTACATTTCATGGTTAGTGTTAAATAACATCGTATATTGTTATATATTCTTGGGGACATTCATTGATTAATTAACATTCTCTTCAAAAACAATTGCGAATGATTTGAAAATAATTTTATGATTTGATGACAGTACAAAAGAGACCATGTTGATGATTTCTAGATTGAAAATGCATAAATTTTCAGTTTATTTGTACCGTTACACCATATTTATAATTATAAAAAATGATTTAAAATTCATAATGTTATGAAACAACTATTTATATTCCATAGTTTAAAAATAGTGCTTGGAAGAAATAATTGTATCAACCCTTGTGGTCAACATAGAAAATTCCTTGATGTCTAAGATAATTCAACAAGTGTTAGGGTTATTAAAATGATGGATATATTAGAGAAGATGACCTAGGTTATGACTAATAACCATGATAATATAGATAAAAATGATTTTCAACAGCAATATACACCTATATTGGTTCATTACATGTGATAGAATTCCCCATCATTTAGTAGAACTAGTATTTTAGTGGTAGCTGAGCATTAGATTAAGTCTTGTGAAAAGAAATATCTAGACATGGGATTTGATGAAAGGGAACTGTTAATATTGGAAGTTTATTGGATCTTGGTAGATACATATCAATGGTGATCATTTATCTAAACAACTATAAAGGAAGATAAAATAGGACACATGGAATGGTGATATTTAAAATTAACATTCTTTGAAAAATATTTCTATCATGAGCAATGAACGGAAATTAAAAGTAAGCTCCTAGGCTTAAATAAAAATTATGATGAATGAATTTTGGAGTATGATTTTACCTTTATAAGATAAGGTAGGTATTCTATATATTAGATATATGATAAAAATCAAGATTAACCACTTATTTAAAGTTCTTAAGATATATCTCTGGTGGGAACTTGTTTCTCAGACCTTATGATTATTTAATGAAATTGTTTTATGATCCCTAAAAATAGAGATTTAATTTTCTAGATACTATATATTCAAGGGGAAAAAAGAAAAGAATAGGTCATATAAACACCAATAAAATTTAAATTTATAAATGATGATGAAGAAAATTATGTTATTTTCAAAATGTAAAAATTATAGAAAGAAACATCCTAGAAAATCTCATAAGGGAATGGGAGTGTGATACAAGTCCATCGATGAGGGTTATCTAGATCATGAATGAAATGGAAAGAAAGGAAAAATTTATATATTGTTATTCAACTATAAAAAAAGGGAAGTTATTCAATCATATTATCCAAGTGTCTATTGAATCCACCATAGAAGAAGCCAAGGAGAGAAGTCCAGGCTTATGAGATTACTATAGGTTGGGTTGAAGTTCCTAAAGATTTTTTAAGGTACAATAATAATAGCCTTAAATATTGATAATGATTTATTTGATTCTATACCCTCGCACTCCTTTATATATTATGTATTTTTTAATTCAATTATTTATTTCTTTAAAACCCTAAGAAGGGAGTTCTCTATCGAAACTCATAGTAGAAATATCACTTCAAAAATGCTATTTCAGGAAGTTCGCATTACGATACATAAACGTAACCTATTTTTAGTCTTTATTATTATGAAATTAGTCTACTTTTATATAATCCTTAGTATAAAATTTGTTTCAAACTATAATAAAAATATCTATTGGAAGGAGAATAAAATTTTGATTTGTGATGAAGATATGTAATTCATTATCTTTAAAGTATATACCTCATCATCTAATTGATTTCTAGATACACACCTATTAGAACATTTTAATGATATTTCTTCTGGGTATAATAGAAAACATAATCTATCTATGTAAGAGGAAATATTAAAATTGGGGATACACCTATTTTATAGGAAAACATTGATGTATTTTTTAAGGAATTACCTAAACATCCACTATAGTTTGAAGTTGGGTTTTCCATTGATTTAATCCTTGATGAAAGACCTATATCAGAGACACACTATATAATGGATTCTATGAAATTTGTGCAGTTAAATAAACAACTTGGTGAGTTTTGAGATAAATGATTTATTCTCCCATGTGTTTCACCTTGGGAAGGTCCTATTAATTTTGTCAAAAAAGATGGATATGTGA
Organism: Viscum album; assembly: GCA_963277665.1. Classification (NCBI taxonomy): domain Eukaryota; kingdom Viridiplantae; phylum Streptophyta; class Magnoliopsida; order Santalales; family Viscaceae; genus Viscum; species Viscum album. The sequence goes on from OY728165.1 coordinate 830,688,965, forward strand.
GTCTTGGCATTGATTATAGTGAAATAAATTCTATAATGAAAAACAATAAGTATTCTATACCTCAAATGGATGGATTATTTTTTCAACTTCATGAGGATCATTATTTTTCAAATATTTATATTTATTATAAGTATCATAAATTGTGAGTAACGAAGAATGATATTGAAAACAAATAATTTTAAACAAGGTATATACAATACATGTTTATAGTAATGCCAATTCAATTGAAAAATGTACCATCTATTTTTATGTATTTAATGAATAGAGTATGCAAGGAGTATCTTGATAATTTTTACATAGTATGCATTGATGATTTCTTGGTGTATTCTAAAAGATATGATAACTATGAGAATCACTTTAGGCTCATTTTCAAGACTCTTATAGGAAGAGTGTTATAAGGAAAATTTATCATGTTTGAATTCTAGAGTCATGAATTTTATTTTCTTAGACATGTTTTCTATAAGGATGGAATCTCAATTGATACTAAAAAAATAAACTAATTCAATGAATGGCCTAAAAAAATGAACATAACTGAGGTACGTAGTTTCATTGGTTTTTGAGTCTAATATTAGTGATTTTTTCAAATATTATTTTGATTCCCTAACCAGATAACCAAGATAACATCTAAAGTGGTTAAGTTTTTATAGATAATAGAATATTTCTATTTTTTTTCCATAATTCAATTTATTATAGGTCAATTATCCATTTTTTACTCTACCATCCTAAAGTGATAGTATTGTTGTACATAGTGATGGATTAAAAAAGGGAATTGGTTGAATCCTTATATAGAATGATAATTTTATTTATTATATATTAATATAGTTAGATAATCATTAATAGAACTATTAAACTCATTATATTAGTTTCAAATACTTAATCATTACATTGAAGATATGAATACATTGTATCTATTATGAAATATGTTAGACATACACATAACATAAAAGCCTAAAATATTTTCTTTCATAGATAAAGCTAAATATGTGGAAAATGATATTTCTCAAATTACTAAAGTATCATGGTTTGTCAACACACTACCACCTAGGGAAAGAAAATAAGTTATTAGATCCTTTGAGCAGAAATGATCATGGTGTTCTGACCCAAATGAGGATTTATAGTGATCATGTGTTCAAAGATCCAGTAAAGATATATAGAGGTATTATTAATGAAGAGGAGACCTCAATCATTTTTCATATGATTTGGAATCAATTTTCATTGTAAAATATTATAGGTTCCAAATTTGATGATGAGAATTTTCATAAGAAAATTAAACCCATGAATGATGGGAAATTTCATTCAATTATTTGAGAAGATAAAATTTGGAAATGGGTGATGAAAATACATGTTCCATCTATACCTGAGTGAAAATTGAATTATTTTATGATTCTTATATCTCAAATTTCAATACACACCCTGGTAAAACCAAGACATATTGTGATTTTTGGGAACATTTTAGTTGGATAAAAAGGAGTGATAAATTTCTCATTATATATCAAGATGCATGGTTTTCCAAAAAGTGATGAATGAAATATAGCATCATATAAGAATTACAAAACCTCTAACTATTAATATATAGAATTGTGAAGACATTACTATGAAAATTTTCATTGGATTAAAAAGAATCCAAGAATTAATTATGTAATATGAGTCATTTTTATCAATAAATAGAATCTATACATTTACTTTATATAATAGAATTTTTAACTCTTGAGAACCGTTCAAGACTCTATATTAATTATATTTTAAGGATTCATGGTGAACCTATTTAAGTTTTTTCTAATCATGATTAATGAATTAAATCACAATTTTGGAAGAGTATTTAGAATTATTAGCATAATGGGCTACATTTCATCACCACTTACGATCCTCAAAATGATAGAAAGTCCAAAAGTACTATTAAAACCTTTGAAGATAGGTAGAGACCATTATAAATTGAATTTAAAGGAATTTCTTATCATCTTTTACCAAGGAATGAGTTTTAAAATTAAAATAATTCCCATTCAAGTTTTGATATGGTGTCTTATGAATCATTTTATTGTAAGAAATGTCATAAACCAACATAATGAGACGAAGTCTGTGAAAGTAAAATTATAGGACCAAGAATTTTCATCTTGACAAAAAAATATAAACACTATTTAGTCTCTTATTAAATAATATCAATCAATGAAAGATATTAATTATAACAACTAGAAAAACAATTTGGAATTTCCTGTGGGAGATCACATTTTCTTGAAAGCATCTCCATTGATGGGTGTTATGCGGGTTGATAAGAAATGAAAACCGAGCCCCAGAAGCATGATATTTTTTAAAATTATGGAAAGAACTGTATCTATGAGATACAAATTGAAAATTAAACTACACATATATTAAGTAAATTATGTGATCCCTACATCATTGTTAAGGTAGTACATACCATACCCAATTTATGTTCTCACCTATGAAAAAATACAATTTTAACCTGATCTATCATACTATGAAGAGCCTATCCAGATTTTTGATACAAGAGAGAAACTATTGAGGAATTAGAATATTTAATTAGTAAATGTACTTTAGATAATTCATAAAATGGAGGAAGCAAAATGGGAACCATAAGACATTATTAAGAACAACCACCAACATTTGTTTAGAATATAATATCCATGAAAATTTCAAGGATTAAATTTTTAATGGCATAAAGACTATAGCCCCAGAAGATAAAATATAGTAAGTGGAAACTATTTTTTGATAAAACAATAATAAAATTCACATTTACATAATGCATGGTACAGAAAAGATAATTTGATTGGATGAATATCGATTTTAAACATTCTTCATCAAAATAATCCAGGAATGAATTTTTGAAATATTCATTGAGAAACAATATTCTATGAATCATAAAAATATAGTATATTACAATTGCCAATTTAATTTATAATAATTTAATAAAATATTTTGAAATAAAAATTTATTAACAATCAATTTGAGAGAGATAATGATAAGATCATTTGATAGTGAAAATGATATTTTCCGAAAACATTTAAAAAAATGCATAATGACTTATGATGTTACTTAATTAAAAATATCGTCAATGATAATTTATTTAACTGAAATTTTTACATTTTATATCCAAAATTATTAATTTAAATACTCTTATTGATTATTAAAATACATATAGTTTACATTAGATCATCATATGTTGGAAAATTTAATTTCATGAAAACTCATTCTTGGAATTGTATTGCGTGTTAATTTTTAAATTAATTTCTAAAAAATATATGAATTAAATATGATAAAATAGATTAAATATTTTTAATCATAATAAATAATATTACTTAATATGTCTAACTTAATGTTTTTCCTAATTAACAGTAAAAACAATACAAATTAGTTATAGTGGTTGTGTTTAAAATTAGATTACAGGGGGTTAATCTAAAAAGATAACGTTAAAAATGACCTAATAAATTTATAATACCAAATTGTATGGTTAGCGTTTTCCATTATCATTTTACCTTTCAAATAATATCTATTTTAAATCAATATGTTCAAGAAAGTGACTTGAGTTTTTTGAGAAATATTGAAAAATTTCATGCGTGGCACTCACCTCAATTATAAACGGTAACCTATTCTCCTCACTTATTCAAATTTATTGATCCATTTTACATAATAAAAACCTACCAAAATAAATCTCCAAAATTATTCACCACATTATATTATTTTTTATCATCCCAAAATTCCAACCCTTGGTTCCTTAAAAAGATATTTAAATGAGGTTCTTTTATGTGAAGGTAACTATATTCACCAACCTCCATATTTATAATTATTATTTTACTACATAAATTACATATTAAAACTTATAATATAATTAAACCAATATATCCTACATAATTAGTTGTAATTATATTTATTTTATAATATTTATCCATACACTTGTCCATAAAATGTGAAACAAAAACATCACTCGTGTGTAAACCATACTACCGCCTCATGAACTGATGTAATTTCTTTCCACCACCAACATGCATGGAAAGTAATAATAATTGAATTAAAGAAAATATAAGATAATAAAGAAATGATATTTAATTTTTTAAATTATTAAATCATCAAATTCCAAATTATTTCACCCATTATGTAATTGATGATGCATCTCATTTGTATGTATGATCTGTTGTCTTCATGAAGAGATGTGATTCAATTTCGATATCCATGTATGATGAATGATTCTAAAAATTAACATAATGAATAAATATGATAATTATAAAATTAATATAATTCTCCATATTATGAGACTATATTCTATTTACAAAAATCGGAACTTCCATGACAAAATATTAATGATAAAATGAAGTTTCTACGAAACGAACCAATGATAAAAATGAGTGATCATTAAAATAATGGGGGACAAGATGTTATAATAGGATCATATATAATATTATAAGTATTAATTTTTTTTAATATTATAAATTAATAAAAAGTTTAAATCCACTATACATGTGGTTAAATAATGATAAAATAAAGGGAAGAGTGAGGTAATTGATTTTATCTCAATTTCGATTCCATTGAGATTTACCTATTTTATGCACATATTCACTTTTTATGTGATGTATATATGACCCCAAAGATATATTTAACATGAATAAATATTTATTCATGGTTATTAATGTTTTAATTCAAGTTTATTCTTTCATGGGGTTATAATTTATATGTTTCGAAAGAGGTAAATTTTTTTTCTTAAAATATCAGTTATTTTGGGATTGTTTTTAATTTATTTGAAAGAATTATCTTATTTATATTTAATAAGATCCAATAAATATATTATTTTATTGATATTAAATTATTCATATATATTTTATTCCATTTTTTTTCTTTCTTTACTTTAATCCATAAAAAAAATTCTTAAAATAGAAATTGATTTTATTTCTCTTTTAATTAGATATATTATTCCATATCCAAAATTTTCAAAGTTTTTTTTAAAAATTTACTTATTATTACATAAATAATTATTAATGAAATTTTATGTTTTAATTGAATTTAAAAAAAGTAATTAATGAATATCAATTTTTTCTCTAAAATTATCTCTCTTAACTTTCTTAAAAAATCAAAATGAATTTTTGTGTAACCACAATGGTGTTAATATTTTCCTCACTGTGATAAAAATTTTATTTTATTTTTATTTTTATACATAATTTCATTTTTTCATAAAATTAGAAATCCTTATTGAATTATTATTTTAATATTTCACTTCAATTTTCATTAATTTTCCAATGAACGCGGGTTTATTAGAAATCCTATATTTTTGATGAACTGATGGACATCTCTTATCTCTTATTCATTTTGTTTTTGTTAATATTATCTTCAAACATTCATTTTCTTATGATCATTGTGAATCAAATTAATCATAAATATTTATTCTCATTGTATAACCCATTTTATTTTATCCTAAACTGTTTACTATTTTTACAAGTGGTATTTTATTTTGAATTTTATTTTATTGAATGGGGAAAATCTTGATAAATATGTATTCTTTAAAGAATTAAAATATTTTTTAATAAGTAATATATTTTTTTAATTTAATTTATCACTGAATATATTATGAATGAATTGGACATGTAGTAATGGGTGAGGCCTGGTTATTGATAGCCCCTCGATGCATCAACATGGATTATGGGACAAATTAGTCTTCTATTAAATGGGTTTTTAACATATACCAACCCATCAATTAAAATATCATAGAACATGGAATTAAGGGTATATATATCATTATATATGAGATAATTAAACCCAATAACATTCATTTCCCCCATTTATAATTTATTTCTTATTATACATGAGGTTATTACATTGACATTTTCCATTGATTCATTTCAGGATCATGTTATTGATTAAGTGATTTGTGTTTTCACTTATTTACCTTTACATATTGATTATCCCTTATTTAGATATGATTGATTAAAACTAACATTATCATTACTAAGAATTTGATCTCACCATAATTTTTTATTTCCCCTTGATATGAAGATGAATTCGTTGAATAAATTTCAAGGATGTAAAAAATTCACTTTTTTACGCTCAATGTAAAATTGGAATCACTTATGTATTCAGATCTCTAAGACTATGAAACTAACTAATCCTTTTAGATTGGAAACCTTTTATCTATTCCATTGTAATAATGTATCAAAAAGATATGGTGTACTATAGTTATGTTTGTCAAATTTGATACCTTGGGTAAATTTGAAAGATATATTTTTGTAACATCTCATTACTTGTTTTTATGTTTTTTGACCCATTTATTTGAGTAAACAATGTTTGGAACTTTTTTTGGGTTGTTTTTTGTATTTTACTGGACCTTTTGAGAATGTTTCAAGGAATTTTAATGGTTTTGAAATGGTTTGCACAAATTTAAAAAATGTTGGCAACCAGGGTTGCATGGTTTGTTCATGGTCAATCAAAGTGTGCAACCTATTGCATGGTTTATAGATGGCTAAACAAAGTGTTCAACCTGTTTCAAGGTTTGTGCATGGTTTGTACCTGGTTTAAACAATGTTTGCAACCTGGCCAGAAGGGGTTTCATGGTTTGTTCTTGGTTAGTAATAACTATGTGACTTTTTCTAGGAAGCCATGTGAACAATAATTAAATATAATAAAATTGTAATTAAATTCCCCAAACACACCTAATTAACCCATATACTCATCCCACTTGAAACTGAAATGATTTTTTAGATTTTGGGTACCATCTAGATCCATTTTATCTCCCCAAACCTCATCTATTAGAAGATCAAAGCGGAAATAAAGTAGAGAACTTCTATTTCGATGGGTTCATTGCTTCCTAATCACAGATCTCCCTTATTCTCTTTATTCCTTATTCCTAAAGGTTATGATGACCTTTCATTTTTTTGGATCTTGGTTGATTTATGTGGAAGTGTAGATCTAGGATCCCTTCTCTATTCTTTTGAGATCTATATTTATAGATCCTGTGATCTATATATTATGTGACACATCTTAGATTCATTTAGGTTGGATTCATAATATTCAATTTAAGGGTATATATTCTTTTACTTTATTTTTAGATTCATTTTTTCTTAATAATTCATAGATACATGTTTGTAAATTTCTAACATGTGTTCTATGAAATTTTTATGCTTAATTCCTTATAAAATATTATTTTATCCTATTCTATTTGAATTGAAAATAGAATTTATTGAATGGATATATTGTTCATATCTATAACCTTTTTATGAATTTTTTAAATTCCATTTTTGTTTGGATTTATTTTCAAAAAAAATTTAAAGGGTGTTTTTGTGAAATTGAGTGCATTAGCTTGGGTTTTTATTTATTAAATGAACCACCCTTATTTTAATGAAATGAATTGAACTATTTTATGTTTTATAAATAGTTTTAAATGCATGAATTTATTAAATGATAAAGAAACCACTTTGGATGATTTTGAGCTTGTTTTGAAATTGGTGTTCTGGGGTGTTTTACATAAATTATTTATTCACGTGAAAAGCGAGTGTTAACTTATGTATAGAAATATATTCAAGAATTTTAAAATTATAATAATTTATTTGAAAGAATTATTATTTATTTGAAATAAATTATTGTTTTAAAGGACTGTTTTTCATTTTTATGATGAATTTTAAAAGTAAGTGTGTATAATTGCCCTTTTGAATACTAAATGGTTTTATATTATTTTAATTGAATTGATGATTATTGACACCTTGGTCGGCACTTTATGATGATCCTATCTTATGATAATACCATAATGTAATTTTATTGATTCTTGTACTTCCCAGTATTGGGTGATGAAAAATATATTATTTACTTTGAGGTAATTGGGGGTGAGGGTGATATGTGATATTAGGGTCACTACCCATGTTTGATAATGATCCCCATTTGATCCTCCTAACATGATTATCTCACTATCCTATTTTTAATAGTCATGGGAACAAGGATAGTTAGATGAGATGACCTAGATATATTCTTCACTAGCAGACTCGCAACATTCTAGTGGATCTATATAGAACATTAAAGGTTCATGATATGGTTGTGTGGCCATGAAAGTGGGTGTGCATGGAAATTGCACAATTTAGACCCATGAGACTAGATGCAAGAATGAAAATTTGTCAGTTTGTAATTTCATTGGATTTTTTGAGGTGGACTCACTATCTCTCCAAGGTTATGTCCATAATATCCATATCCTTGAAACTCAACAAACGACAAATATCATTGTCACTTTTTTGCACCAGAGTTGCTTTTCTTGATAAATTTATTATTATTGTGCACATTATATCTATTATATTAACTCTTCTTCATGTTTTCATATCAGATGCACATTCTCATATTTTCATGATTATATGACTGTAGCTTGTGAAATGGTTTTAATAGCTTAAAAAGAAAATGTTTAGTTTTTAAATGGTGAAATGGAATGTTTTAAATGTTTAGTATGGTACATTATTTTTAATATAATCCTATTAATCACTAATTTTTACTCCCCTATTAGCATATTTGAATTAAATTATAAAGTAAATAAATATAATATTTGGTGGAATCCTTTTAGGACCATTATCCCATACCCTATATGTACCTTTTTGTGTTTGTAAAACTTTATTATATTAAAGAATGTGTTTTTGATCTCGCCTTCCTTTTTTGTTTTAAGTTAGGGTTTCCAAGGGAGGGTGACTTGGGACATAGTGGGTTGTTATGGACCACCAAGATGCGAGTATTGGATGTTATGTTCCACTTTAAGTTTCTTTATTGTCTCTTTGTACATTGATATTTATGTATAAATTAATATATCTGATGATGTTTCAGAAATGTACACTATTATTATAAATATTTATAGGTATAAATCATTCCAAACAATTATTTTTTGATTCCATGTTCCTGTTGCTAACCCGTAAAGATTGGGAATTCTATTTAGGTTAGTGGAAAATTTTCTCAAGTATCAGTTTAGATGGTATCTTTGGCCGGTTCATTACACTATTCATGTCATTGATGTTTATTGTTATATTTTTTATATCCAAATTTTATTTTATATTCATTATGAGATATTATTTTTTTATAATATCATTTTATTTATTTATCAATTTCTTAAATTATTTCATTATATTTAATTTTATCTTTAATATATAAATAATCAAGTTGGAGATGACTATTTTTAAATTGATTTCAAGCATATTTTAAGTCTTCATAATTTAGGTGACTAAAATGGGATGAAAAAGTAGACGAAGAGTGACAATAATAAGATGAATATGTGGTGATGATGAAGATGTTGAAAAAATATGTTCCATGATTAGATTTGGTCTAGTGTCACTTTATGTGAATAAAAAATTTAAATCCATTGAATCAACACTTGAAATCCACACTAACACATTGAAATCCTTTATAAATTTCTTTTTTTATTTGTATTTTTCTTGTAGGAGGGGCACTCTAGTTTGTTTTGAGGTTTTCTTTTACAATTATATAATTTCACCTCTGGTTCCACCTTTTTATTCATCCTTTTGTATCATTACTTTATGTTCTTACCCTTAAAGAAAAATTTCCTATTCATAGAAAAATGAGTATACTCTAAAACCTCACCTTTGGATTCTTCATCATTAGTATATTTGTAGAAGATTCTCTTCTTGTCTTCATTAGCTTTATTGTACAACTTTATTTCTTGTAGTTTCATTATCATTTTAGATATCATTAAGAAGTTAATGAGTTCTTCAACGACTATATTTTAAAAATATTCTGATTATATGGTAGCCATTACTTTTGGAATCCAAGATCTAGGTAACATCTATATAATTTTCATTATGACTGTCTTTTTATTCATCACTAAGGGAGTTTATCTCATTGAAGATGTTAGTAGAAATTGTAAAACTTCTTATGATATTTTCATCATATTTTATCGTAAAACATCTAAAATATTGATATTTCATATCTAATCTAGTTTCCATGACATTTTTTTACCTTCTTGTGATGTGCATAACAATTTCCAAAAGCTCATAATAAAATTTTCATATAAAAAATTATAAAATTAATTTCTATATATAAAAAAATAATTGACTTCATATATTTTTTATTCAATTCAAATATTTTAGTATCATCAGGAGTCCATTATTCTTCTATTTCAATGGTTGGAAAATAATCTTTAAAAACCATTTCCTATATGGTATACAAAACACTACCAAATAAAGTTGAAATCCGACTCTTGCAATATGAATAGTTAGTGATATAAAAAATCAGATCATACATATTGGAATTAGATTCCATAAGGAAAAATTAACATTAAAATCAACTAATTATTTTTAAAAAATTTATTATTATACACAATTTTTAAAAACTAGGATTTTTTATAAAAATAAAAGTTTCATTTGATAACAAATATTGGTAAGAGATTATGGGACGAATAAGGTAAATTTACCTTTTAAAAACTAAGGATGAATAAAATATTAAACTAAAAAAAATTACTTTTTAATAAGGAAGGGATAAATAAAATACGAGGTAATTGATAACAGTGATTTGAGTTTCTAAATAATATATCAATACAATTTAATCACAAAAAATATCTATATAAATTATGTATAATTATTAGATTATGTTTAATGATAAAATATATAAATATTAAAAGGAAACATATAAAATTGATAATTAGTTTGACTAAAACCTGATGTGTGACCCCACATATCCACCCCTTGACTTGAGAGGTCAATTTTATAAAACCCATTTGTACTAATGGTGACCAAGAACTCACCCCTCACAATTTTTTCTTCTGATCAACCTTGTGAATGATATATACCATCAAGTAAATCACCCTAAAATTTTTAATAGAATAAACCATTAATCATATAATGTGGATGAATTAGACATTCAATTTAGGAAAACCAATTACATACTACTCAAAAATTTATTTTTTGGAGAGATGTACAATAGAGGGATAAGATATTGAGATATAGGTAGATATCCTTTAAATTATTTTCAAAATTATAAGGATATTGAGATAATTATGAATTTTTTAGTATCCTATGAATCTATCTTGATATAAAATCATTTAGTGAATGACTCACAAGTTTTGAAGGTGAGTTTTCATAGAGAAAAGAAGGTCCATTTATAATCTATAAAAATTGTAACATATCATAACCAATTTGAAAGGTATGTATAAAACCTTATCATGTTTTTCCCATTTTATTGTTTGGGTAGGGTTAATAATGAATTGGGAGGATGCCTATAAAGAAGAAGTTAGGGATTTTTTGGACTCTCAGATTTAACCAGGCTTTTCTGTACCTTTCCAGAGGGTTACATGCTGTGTAATGGTCACTAGGTAAATACCATGAGAAGGTTCATATCATGAAACTATTCACACCATGAAAGGTTACATACCATGAGTTATTTAACAAATAGATTTAAATTTAATGCAATTCATTTTTCAGTGGTTTTTAAAATTATTTATTTCATGACGTGTAGAGGGATTACACATCGTATAATACCCTGAATGTGGTTTTTAAATAGGCATAACTAATGATATATTTCTTTTTTTTACTCTTTAATTTTAATCCTCTTGACCCAAATCCTTTCCTAGGTGATCTTTGAGCCCTCCAACCCTTTTCGGTTCCTTCGTTCGACGTTTGATCCTTGTTGCACTTGTGGTGTGGATTTCCAGGTAAGTGTTCTCTTAATTATTCATCGTTCTTTATTTCCGCTAATTTGAAATTTCAGTGGACCATATTTAAATTGAATGATATATGCTATATAATATTGGATCTCATTTGTAGGTTGAGTTTTGAGGTCTTCCACATATTCATTCTCATTGATGGCTTTCGCCGCGAGTGTTGTTTTTTTTGAGAAAAAGGTAGGTAGTTCCATCCCATTTGGCAAAATTGATTAACCTTGACTTTTATTATTTATTTCAAGTGTCATATTAAATTAAATTTCATAAAATTTCTTTCAAATTATTTGATAAAACCAAAATCCAGTGAATTTGTAGATTTTAAATGGGTTAGGAATGAAAGATTTGGAAAACCCCCAATTAACTTGAATTGAAGAGTGTTTATGGAAATTGGTTGATATAAATTGTTTAATTTAAATTATAAATTTATTGGAAGTTATTTGAATTAATTTTTTTAATTTAATTATGTAAATTTCTTGTGAAATTTATGATATTAGTTTTTAATTGATTTCAAACTTGTGAAAATGAATTAAAATGTTTTGATAGAAACCCAGTGATTTTATTATATTAAAGAGGCATGTTTTTTTTATTAAAAACTCGTTTTGGTTTTTAAAAGGAAAATTTCCATTTGAAATGGGAGGAAGGAGATTTAGTTGTATTTTAAGATGTATTAATATAAATTTCACATCATTGATGATGTAAGGGTACATGAAAGCTTTAGGTAGTCTAGGAGTTATTTGGTCACACTCTACGCTAATAAAATGTTCTAAAAAATAAATGCAGTAGGTCACATTCCTAACGAGATGGTGATGAGTCTCCTTTGGGAAGTGTTATAGGGAAGTATGTATAAACATATTTCCATGATCACTTAGGTAGTGTAGATTCCTATAGCATATAACTTTTGTACATATTTGGAAGATGACCATATTGATCTCTTCTTATTTATATTCGAGATATAAATGTATGCTAATGTAATAAAACTGCTTTACATGCCTTCTTAATTTACATAAACTATTTTGTGTAACTATTTTATTTAATAAATTATTTTATAAATATTCCATCATATGTAAATTTGTTTTTTAAAGTGCTTTCCATCTTTTGAACTATATAGTATGACTTGTTTAATTATTATTTAAAATGACTAACTTATTTATTTTAAAATGGTAAGAATTAATATGATCAATATCTTATTGGAATATGATATGGAATCCTTGGTGAGACCCTACTAGGATTTTTTTATCACACCCTACTTGTTCCTTTAGGTGTTTGTATATTATCTCCTTCAAGGTTCGAGTAAGGGGAAAGGGTTACAAGGATTTGGATCCAGCTATTGAACATTGGATGTGGTGAGTTGTGTCCTTAGGGATTTGGGTTTTTCTTACCTATTTTATCACTTGGTTTGTAGTATTTTTGGAATTAATTCCTTGTTGACTTCTTGTATATTACTCATAGTGGAGTTTCTTTCATATGCACATTTTCATTCTTATATTACTTCTCCTATGTTTTGTGGAAAATTCATTCCAACATGCATATTTTATGATCCCAGGTTATAGTGGATGATCCATGGGGATCAAGAATTCCCTTAGAGCTATGTTAGGGCTAGACCAATTATCAGGTTACCAGGATACCTGTGTCTGTTTGTGAAAAGGTTATATCGTAAGAGGTTGTCGATCTATTATCTTGAAGCCAATATGCATTGTGAAACATTATCAGGACTTAGAAGGTAGTTGTGATTGATTCTTTGGCCATAACTCACTACCATGAACCTTATGTCACTAGGGGTGGTCAGGAAAAGTTGTCTTGTGGATTAGTTCTAGTATTTTACATATTTTTATTTTGATAGAGTGAAGTAAAAATCTTGTGGGTTTCATATGTTGGGATTGATTTACCATGTTGCTTAGTTTGAGTGTTAGTTTAATTTTTTCCTTATTGTCTGTTGATATTTTTTATCATCATTCCACCAAGAAGACATGAAAATCAAATCCAGGATGAAGATACTACTAAACTGTAGTGAGTGAATCCTCAAGTGGACCCACAAATTCTTGAGGTTATTGTGCACACTATCTATGATTTGGGATAAGAACTACCTTTATTCCCAATTTAGGCTCCAGATGTGGATCCTTAGGGGGATGTACTTTGAAATCATTTTCAAGAGTTCCTTCTCCAGAAGCCACCAGTTTTCAAAGCTTCCACTGATCCTCAACCTGATAAGGAATGATTGAGCAGGATAGAATGTTTGTTTGAGTTAGTGGAGACACAAAAAAAAATCAAGGTAAAGTGTGTGACCTTCATTCTAGAAGGACTGAGTAGGAGATGATAAGACAAGATTGGTAAGGAAATGAAATATAGGGGATTAGAATGGAAAATAATTCAAGGTTATTTTCACTGACCAATTCTATACCGGGTCAATGGTGTTGGAAAAGACTATGGAATTTTTTAATCTTGAGAAGTTCGATATAACCTTGACTGAGCATTCAAATATCTTTGCTAAGATAATACGTTGTGTGCTTGAGATTTTATCTAAAGAGATAATTAATTCTTCATAGTTTGAGTTGGGACATTGATTAGATATCCATTCTCAGGTTTTCATGCTAAAGTTTCCCACTTATATTAATGTTCTGTATAGGGTGATGATGGTTTAGATGGATCTGGCTAGAATGTAAGGGTTGATTGGAGTTCCTTTATCTTCCAATGATAGCATTAGTTTATTTAAGGGAAAGTGTATGAGTGATTATTCATGGAGAAGTTCTCGATGGTAGGGTCATTCCTGACCTCCTATAGATCTAAGAGAAAGTCCTTTGGTTTTCTATCTGTATGGAAATCCATGACAATCTAAGAGGGTTTTCACTGAGGTTCCAAATAACTGTATCTCTTTTGGACACTCATTTCACTTACAAAGATTCTTCCACATCTTTTCCACTCCTCATAGTGGAACAGGATCATCCGATCCCACGAAAACTTTGTGGAAATTAGATGCTACATGTATAAAAGGTTTCCAACCACAGTCATCAAGAATAAATCTAATTCATGTAGTGGAGGAGTCTCCAGAGGAAGTAGATACAATTCCAGTAACTACGAGGGGCACCATTACTAAATCTTCTTCATTATTGATTACTCTATTTGATATTGGTGCCTCTCAATTGTTTATTTCAACCTATCTTCTTTATATTCTTAATCTTCCTATGGAGGTTTTTCTTATGAAATGGATATTACTAAACCCCATGGAATAAAGAGAGAGTTGGGTCTCTATATCCCCACTTGTGTCTTATCTCTACCACATGTAAATCTTCATTGGAATTTTCTTATCATCGACATGAAATATCTTGACCTATTTTTGGAATGGATTGGCTCATTTCCAATAAAGTTGGGATTTATTATTATATTTTATTGGTATACAATAATAAACCTAGTGGTTTGTCTCTTTTCTTTCAAGGAGAATGGGACCAATGGTTGATTAGGTCTAGAACTTCTTATCCATATTTGGGGACGGTATTATCATTGTTTAATTTTTATGTAGATAAGGAATTAATGAGCAGTGAACACCCTCTAACTGTCATTTCTTTTCTCGACATATTTCCTTCTAATTTCTCTATTTTCCACCGATAAGTTAGGTTTCATTTTCTATTCACATAATTCATGGTACTCAACTAGTTTGTATTCCCTATCGACATATTTCTCTAGAAGAAATGAAAGTGCTGATGTCCCGGTTGGATGATCTTCTTTAGAAAGCATTTATATGCCTAAGTTTGTCACCTTGGGTGGAGCCAAGTCTCTTCTATAAGAAAGCCGATGGTTCCCTTTGCCTATACCAAAAGCTCAATAGTGTTATGGTAAAGAAAAAGTATATGTTGCCACAGATTAATGATCTGTTTGATTAGTTGAAAGTGGAGAAGTGGCTTTCAAAGATGAACCATATATATGGTTACCATTAGTTGAGGATACACGAATATGACATTCCGAAAACCTACTATTAGAGCGGGTAAAACCATTATGAGTACCTTTTTATGCCCTTTAGTCTAAAAAATGCTCTTTTAGTTTTCATGGATTTGATGAACATGATTTTCCATGAGTATCTAGATACCTTTGTGGAAGTATTAATGAACACCACCCACTTTTACTCCAAGTATGAGGAGCATCATATGCATCATCTAAGAATAGTTCTGAGTCTGATGAGAAATCGACAAGTTTATGCCAAGCTTTCAATGCGTGATTTATGGATTCAAGAATTGAAATTCATGGGACAAGTGGTATTTGAATATGTAATATTAGTTTATCCTGAGAAGGTGAATGATGTTATGAATTGGGAGAAACTATATAATGTCTTTGATATTCAGTTTTTTGGGATTAACTAGATATTATCACTAGTTAGTAAAGGAATTCATGATGTTGGATTCTTTAAAAACCGATCTAACTTGAAATGGGGATAAGGTTTTTTGGAATGATAAATGTCAGAGTTCTTTTGTTGAGTTGAAATGAATTTGGCTAATACATCATTCTTGACTCTTCTAGAGAATGGGAAAGATGATGTGGTCTTTTTTGATGCACCGGGTTTAGTCTTGGTCTATATTTTTATGTAGGGAGATCATGTAGTAGCATACCTATCTCATCTTATTAGCCTAAACAAAAATAATTATTCTACCCATGACATTGAACTTGCAGCTATGATGCATGGGCTAAAGAGTTTTTGGTATTAAATTTATGGAGAAAAGTTTACTGTGTATTCAGACAAAAAAATATTCAGTTATATTTTCTCTCAAAATTATTTGAGCCTCCGCCAGTGGCATTGGGTGGAGTACCTAAAATATTTTGACATTGACATCACCTACACATTGGGGAAATAAAATTTCTTTGTAGATGTACTGAGCAAAAAAAATCCAACACATGCAATGAAGGAATCTTTAGAAGGGTGGAAGTTGATGTGTCTTTTTTCACAGTTGCATATTGATGTTCATGAGATAAGGGTTGAAGTTTCTTCAGTAATCATTTATTTTTTATCCTCTCTTCTCGAGATGATTCTCCTGGACCTGAAGTTTGATAATGAATTCAATAGCATTAGAGACTCTCGTTATAGTAGGGAGACAATTTCCCTATGGTCGTTCTCCAAAGAGAATGTTCTACGTTATCAGAATCTCTTTGTTGTGACATTATGATTAAGGAAGGTTGTGATGGGGGACTATCATAATTACTAATGGGTTGTGCACCCAGTAACCACTAGGATGTTCTATGACATGAGATAGTAGTTCTGGAATCCAAGTATGAAATTTGGCATTACTGAGTTTGTTTCCAATTGTTATACATTCTAGTAGGGTAAGGCCAAGCATCAGAAACCTTTAGGTTTACTTCAGACACTTCTATTCCCTACTTGGAAGTGGGATGAAATATATATATACTTTTGACTAGGTTTCCTCATACCTAGAGAAAAAATAATATGTTATGTGTTGTGATCAATAGGATGACCTAGTCTGTTCACTTAATAGCCATCCATGATATTGCCAATGTTGAGGAGTTGGGAATTCTCAACATGAAGAAGATTGTTTGTTTTCTCAAATTTCCATCTATGATAGTCTCTGATAGGAATCTGAGATTCAATTATTTATTATAGAGTGGACTTTAAAAGGAACTAGGATCTTAGGTCCATTTGAGAATGACCTACCACCCATAGTTGGATTACCAAACAAAGAGAGCTCTACATATTCTTGAGGAAATTATTTACACTTGTGTTCTCAACATCAGTGGGGATTGGGATGATCATTTGGGGCTAATTGAGTTTTATTATAACAATAGTTAAAATTCCATGACCAGAATGGATCCTTTGGGGGCCTTGTATGGCTGTCCATATAAATCTCTATTGTGTTGGTTTGAGATTGGTGAAAGTTCCTTGGTCAGACCAAGTTTGGTCCATGAGACGACAACAAATATTTGGTTAATTCATCAAATAATGTTTATAGAGGAGAGATGATATAAGTCTTATGCTAATCATCACCATAGGACTTTGGAATTATTAATTGGTGACTAGGTGTTCTTGAACGTTTCACCCCAGTTGAATCATTGATGGATGGGGAGGTAAGTTAATCTTGCTCCTCATTTTGTAGGGTTCATTCAAGGTTGTTGAATAGGATGGGAATGTTTCATACCTTTTTGTACATTCACTACAACTATCATTGATGTATAAAGTATTCCATGTATTGAATATGATAATTAATTTATCCGATTCATCTCATATTTTGAGTTAGAGTGATCTTGAGATTGAACCAAACTTATCTTTGACTTAGAAGCCTGTCAGAATAGTCGATTCTAAGACCAGAGTACATTGTGGGAGGATGAAACCTTTGGTTTGTGTGCTGTGGTAGCATGGTTATGAAAATCATGAGACATGGGAACATGAGGCACTAATGAGAGAGCAGTGGCCTCATCATTTTGTCTTGGAAGCTTCTTCATAGTCTTTCTAGGGAAATAAAGTTTTCATGGTTGGGAGGTTGTAACATCCCATTAATGATCTAATAGATATGTCTATAAACATATCATGGGTTAGCCTTTTCATTGAATGGTTAGGGTTGAAAATGAATTGGGAGGATACCTATAATGGTGAAGTCAGATATTTTTTGGACTCTCAGATTTAATCGTCTTTTCTATAGGAATCCAGAGGGTTACATGCCAGGTAACAAGGTTTCACGATTTGTAATGGTAATTAGGTGCATTCCATGGGAAGGTTCATTTCATGAGATGATTCACACTGTGAAATTTTAAAATTCATGAAGATCCTTTTCACATAATGAGTCATTTAATGAATGGTTTTCAATTTAAAGTGATGTGTTTTTCAATAGTTTTGAAACATAACTATTCAACAAGGTGTAGAGGGATTACACATCGTGTAATACCCCTAATGTAGTTTCTAAATAAGTATCATGACGTATCTATTACAGTTTTATCCTCTCCAAATTCACTACTCTCGACCCAAATACTTCCCTAGGAGATTTTATAGCACTCTAACCCTTCTAACTTCCTTCATTTAGTTTCCAATCATTGTTGTTTTTGCGGTGAGGATTTTCGAGAATGTGTTATCTTCATTCATTATAAATCTATCTTTCTAGTACATTGTGATTTCATTAGATCATATTGAAATTTATAGATATATTATCCATAATATTGTTTCTCATTTCTAGGTTGAGTTTTGAGTTCTTCTACACCTTTGTTCTCATTGACAGGTTCCATTTTGAGTGATGGTTTTCTGAAAAAAGGATGGTGTTTCTATCCTGTTTAACCAAATTGATTGACATTGAATTTCATGGTTTATTTGAATTGATGATTTAAATTCAATTTCTCAAACTTTCTTTGAATTTCTTTTATAAAACCCAATTCTAGTTAATTGTGAGATTTGAAATGGTTTAGGCATGAAAAATTTGAGAAAACAAAAATTCAATTGAATTGGGGGGAGTCTGTGGAAATTGGTTGATAGAAATTGTTTAATTTAAATTGTAAATTTTATAGAGGCTATTTCAATTAAATTGTTGAATTTAATTTTTGACTGGATTTTGAAATTTATGGAATTAGTTTTTAATTGATTTTAAACTTGTGAAATGGATTGAAATGTTTTAATAGAAACCCATTGGTTTTATCTTGTTAAGGAGGCATGTTTTTTTATTAAAAACAAAATTTGGGTTTAAAATGGAATGTTGGAATTTGAAATGGGAGTAATGTGGTTTAATTTAATTTTAAGTAGTCTTAAAATAAATTTCCCACCATTGGTTGTGTAAAAGAACATGCCATCCTTTGATAGTTTGTGAGTTACTTGGGAACACTCTATGCTTATACAACTTTCTAAAACATAAATAAAGTATGTCACATTCCTGATGAAAAGGTGATGAGTCTCTTTTGTCCAATTTTAGAGGGACCTGTCTATTCACATATTTATGTGATAAGGTAGAGAGTCCAAAGTCGTATATCCTAGAGCTTTTGTACCTATTTGGAAGATTACCACGTTGCTTTCTTGTTCTTTATATTTGAGATATAAACTTATACCAATGTTGTAAAACTACTTTACATGATTCTTAATTTACATAAATAGTTTTAGTAACTATTTTTAAGCTATTGTTTTAGAAATATTCCATCACTTGTAAAGCTATTGCTGATTTTATTTTTACGTCATTTTAATTGTATATGATGATTTGTTTAAATATGCCTTAAAATAACAAACCTGTTTATTCTAAAATTGAAAGAATAATTTGGTTAATCTATTATTGGAACATGGTATAGAATCTCTGGGGAGACCCTATTGTGTTTTTAGCTCACACCCTACTTGTTCCTTCATGTGTTTATAGATTATCTCCTTCCAAGTTTGTGTAAGAGGAAATGACCACCAAGAGGTGGATCCAACTATTGAAATTTAGAAATGGTGAGTTGTGTGCTTAGGGATTTGGGATGTTCTTACGTATTTTAGCACTTGGGTAGTAGTATTTTGTGTTTTAATTCCTTGTTTAATTCAAGTAAATTAATAGTATTAGAGTTTCATTTATATTCATATTGACATGCTTATCTTTCTTATTCTATGTTTTGGCGAAACTTGGTCCCCACTAGCATGTTATATCATGCTAGATGCTAGTTGTTGACCCATGGGGATTGGGAATTCCCTTCAGGATATGTTATGGATGAGCATTTTATGATGTTTCCAGCATACCCATTCCAGTTCACGACAAAGTGGTATTAGAGGAGGTTGTTGAACTTTGTCTTGAAGTTAGTATGCATTGTCAATTTCTTTTGAGACTTAGGAGAAAGTTGTGATTGATTTCCTAGATATATCTCATTTAAATTAACCTTAAGTCTCCATGGGTGGTTAGGGAATGTTTTCTTTTGGATTAGTTCTAGTATTTCCCCTATTTTTATTTGGATAGAGTGAAATCCAAATCTTGTTGGTTCTATATGTTGGGATAAATTTTCATTGTTCCTCAGTTTGATTTCTATTTTGACATCTTCTTTGTTGTTTTTTGATGTTGTGTAACATCATTACTTCGAGAAGACATGCAAATCCAATATTGGACGAATCTTCTACTAAACCGCAGTGAGCGAATCCTCAAGTGGACCCAAATCTTGTTGAGGTGATTGTGTGTACTACCATGCTCTAGGACATGCACCACCTCTAGTCCCAATCCAGGATCTAGCTATGGATTCTTAGGGGGATGTTCTTAGATATTATTCTCAAGAGTTCATTCACCAAATTTCACTAGTTTTTGAAGGCTCCATTGATCCTCAACATGATGAGGAATGTTTGGGAAGGATAAAAATATATTTGAGTTCTTGGAGACACTGGATGAAATCAAGGTAAAGTGTTTGAACATTGTGATAAAAGGACTGAGCTAGAGATGGCAGGAACCAATGGTGATAGATAATAAATATGAGGGATTAGCATAGAAAGACATCAAGGTTATTTTCACTACCCAGTTATATCCAGAGTCAATGGGGTTGGCCAAATATGTAGAGTTTTTCATGCTTGAGCAGACCGAAAGATACATGATTGAGTATTCAAATCACTTTGATGAGTTGGTATAGTTTCTTTTTGAGATTGTATCTAACGAGAAAATGAATTCTAGATGGTTTGAGTTGGAACTTTGATCAGATATCCATTATCATGCTTTCTTGGTAAAGTTTCACAATTATTCTGATGTGCTGGATTGGGATATGATGGATGATATGGACCTGGATAGAAATTTAGGGTTGATGAGATTTACTTTTTATCATAATAGAAGCATCAATTCCTTCAATGTAAATCATAAGTGTGATGATTCTCACGGTACTTCTGGACAATAGAGTATTCCAAACCACTTATAGCTCTAGGAGGAAGTCCATTAGTTTTCTATCAGTGCGGAAAGCTAGTTAATTATAATAGTCTTTTCACTAAGGTGACCAAGAAATCTAGCCCCTACATACAGTCATGACACTTACATGAACTCTACCATATCTTTTCTACGCCATATAGTAGAAACTGATCATCAACTCCCCCTAAAAAGGTAGGTTAATCAAATTTTTCATGTATAAAAGGGTTCCGGCCACAAGCATATTGAATGAAGTAGCTTCATGTAGTGGAAGAGTCTTTAGGGAAAGAGGATATGGGCCTAGAATCTTTTTTTGGTACCATTACTATGGATTCATCATTAGTGACTACTCAATTTGATACCGGTGCATCTCATTTGTTTATTTCAAATTTTATTGTTAATCTACTTAATATTCCTTTGTATCTTTTATCTTGTGCAATGGATATTACTAAACCCCTTGGAATAAAGAGAGAGTAGGGTCACCATAGTCTTGCTTGTGTCTTCTCTTTTTCATATGTTGAGATGCATTGAAATTTTTTTGGTCCTCATCATGAAACCTCTTAACATAATTTTCAAAACATATTGGATCATTTCCAATAAATCCAAGATTTATTTTTGTCTGCGGCGAGTCTACCTTACGACACCTAGTGGTGTGTCCCTATTCATTAAAGGAGAATGGTACCCAAGGTTGAGAAGGTATAAACCGTGTTATCCAGAGTTAGAGAAGGTAATATTAGTGTTTTCTTTTGATCTAGTGTGGGATTCTTTGAGCAGTGATCTCCCTCCCGTTTTCATTGACTTTCCTGATGTGTTCCCTACTAATTTATATGTTTTCACACCTATAAGGGAGTTTGAGTTTTACATTGAATTATTCCATAGTACACAAATATTTTATATTCTATCTTACTGTATGGATCTAACAGAAATGAAAGACCTGATGTCCTAGTTGAACTATCTTCTTGGGAAATGATTTAAACACCCAATTGTGTAACCTTGGGTGGTGCTGGTTCACTTATCTAATAAATATGATGGTTCTATTATCCTATGTGTTGAATACTAAAAACTCAATCTATTTACCGTAAATTAAAAGTATCCATTTCTGTGTATTGATAATCTATTTGATCAGTTGAAATGGGAGATGTTGTTTTCAAAGACTGACCTTCGATCTTGTAACCATAAGTTGAGGATAAAATACTATTACATTTAGAAAACTGCCTTCTGGAGTAGGTACAACCATTATGACTATCTTTTATGACCTTTGGTCTAAAAAATTATCCTATAGTTTTCATGGATTTTATGAACATGATTTTACATGAGTATCCAGATACCGTTGTGGTAGTCTTTGTGGATAACATTCTCATCTACTCCACGTGTGAGGAGGACCATATACATCATCTTATAATAGTTATAAGTATGTTGAGAAATCAATTATTTTATGCCATGCTTTCAAACTATGATTTTTTAGATTTGGGATGTGAAATTATTGGGACATGTAGTGTTAGAATAGAGCATATCAGTTGATCCTGAGAAGGTAAAGGCTATTATGACTTTGGAATAACCACATAATTTCTTCAATATTCTTAGATTTTTGGGATTATCTATATATTATCACCAGTTCATGAAGGACTTCTCGAAGTTATATTCTCTGATAACTGCTCTTACTTGGAAATGGGAGAAGGTTTCTTAGAATAATAAATGTAAGAGTTTTTTTGTTGAGCTGAAACGTCTTTTGACTACTACACCAATGTTAAATCTTCCAGAGGTCGGAAAAATCTTTATGGTGTTTGTGATGCATCGAGTCCAAGATTGGGTTCTTTTATTATGAAGGATGATCAGGTAGTTTCTTATGGATCTCATCAGCTTTAGTCATACAAGAAGAGTTATCCTACCCATGACCCTAGACATGTAGCTATGATGCATGTGCTTTAGAGATAGTCACATTACCTTTATGGAGAAAAGTTTACTATTTATTTTGAATACAGAAGCTTCAATTATATATTATCTAAAAAATATTTTAACCTCATATAGAGGCATTGAGTGGAGTATCTAAAATCTTTTGACTTGGATACTTTCTACACCCTAGGGAAAGGGAATGTCATTTAAAATTCATGGAGTAGGAAACATCCAACCTAGGAAATGAAAAAAATATTCAGAAAAGTGAAACATGATGGATCTTTTTTTTATAGTTTCATATTGGAGTTCATGAGATAGAGGATGAAGCTTATTGAGCCAGTATTCAGTTGAAATCTACTCTTCTCAAGATTATTCTTTTGCACGAAGAGTTTGATAATGAATTTAGTATCATTAAAGACTCTCATTATGGTGGGGAGATAGTTTCACAATGGTCATTATATAATGAGGGTGCTATATTTGATCAGAATCTCATTGTTGTGCTATTATCAACAAGGAAGGCCATGATGGGGGACTTCCTTAATTCCCAATGGGCTATGAACCCAGTAACCACTAAGTTGTTCTATGACATGTGATTGTAGTTTGGATGTTTATGTATGAAATAGGTAATTTTTGAGATTATTTCTCTACTATTATACATGACAGTAGGTTACGAGAGAGAATAAAAATCCATCAGGTTCACTCCATCCAATTCAAGCCTCTACAAGGAAGTGGGATAAAATAATATGGACATCGTGGTTGGGTTGCCTCATACCCATAGGGAGAAGAATGTGATATGGGTTGTGAATGAATAGATGACCAAATCAGCTCACTTTATACCATCCGTGATATTTCCAAATTTTAGGAGGTGAGAAATCTCTACATGAAAAAGATTGTTTGTTTTCACAGAGTTCCATCTATGATAGTCACTGATAGGGATCCGTGGTTACCTTCCCTCTTTTGGAGAGGCCTTTAAGAGGCACTGGGATCTTAGGTCCATTTGATAATGACCCACCATCCGCATTCTGATGGCCTAATAGAGATAGCAATATAGATTCTTGAAGATATACTTCTTTACTTGTGTTCTCGACTTCTGTGGGGTTCGGGAAGATCATTCAAGGATAATTATTTTTTCTTATAACAATAGTTACCAGTCCATGACCAAAATAGATCTTTTTGAGACCTTTTATGTTCATCCTTCTAAATGTATGTTGTTTTGGTCAGATATTCCAAGCACCAGAGTGCTCAGAATGATCTGTTAAAAAGGTTAAGCTTTAAATAGAACGCGTGAGAAGTTTTCTTGAAAAAGTGGAATAAATCCTAAAAGGATGCCCAAATCAAAAATATGAGAGCACTATTGCATTCATGATGGCAGGTTTACCCAACATGTATCTTAAGTTTAGTTGGTGCATGCCTCCAGTGAGAAGACTCGAAAATGAAATAACCATAAATAAAATTATTTTATTTTTTAAATGCTTATAACTCATGAACAGTGACTTAGATTAAAAATATTAGACCACCACTGAACTCGTGAGGGAATTATTTCTTTACAAAGATCCTAACATGGATTATCGTGGGCCAATAATGGAAGTTAGTTTTTTTCAATAATTAAAATAATTAAGTAACGATTATTTTAGTGTCAAATCCATATAACTCTCAAATGGTAACTAGGAATGAAAATATGAGAGTGCCATTGGGGTCATGAGGGTGTGTTACCTTTAGGAAGAGCCTAAACTTGACCGACACATGTTGAGGGTGAAAGCTAATTTTTTTAACTTTTTTTAAGGTACTCTAGTAAACGTGCAGGTAGGTTTTTGTAACTTTTGAACCGGTGCTCAGATTGAATATCTGAGGGCACCGTTGAACACAGAATGTCAGGATGCAGCTAGAAATGACTTAACTTCGGTCGGCATGGGCCGATCAAAAAGTTTATTTTTGAGATTTTCTGAGAAGAATAATAATATAATTTAAAATAATTATTTTCTTTCCATTCTCACCATTGATTGGAAGACTATGACGATACAGTTCATCGATGTGGCAGTGACGAGGTGCATTCATGGAGGCTCAATAATGGCTCATTTGAAAATGTGATGCTGTTATTTTAATAGCTTATTAAATATGGATCATTTAATGAGCATCATTAATGGGCGCCATGTCGCTGTGATTTTTATTTCTTTTAATAAAAGAACATGTTGAATTTTGGGAATTAACAAATGTAGAAAATCTCTGATGAACCGTTGAATGAATCCCTCTATAATGAAGAACAAAGAATGAACTAATGAACGTATGAGGATCAGATCCCGAGGTTGGAATGCGATGACGAATTCCAACAACCACAGATCGACGAAAATGTGAATCACATCCTTCGTCATCAATAGATCCATTGAATTGAGGTAGGGGTTTATGCATTGTAAGTATTTGAAGACTTCTTCCTCGTTTTTGAAAATTTACGACGAACGTGGATCAACCGAATAAAGGGTTTATCGTTGAATCGCTCATTCTGGTGGGTGGATATTGTGTGGGGTTTTGATTTTGGGGTTTTCAAGCTGTGTGGTTATCATCATGTTTACCCCAATGATTAAACTATAACGTAGAGGGAACATGCTGACCCAAACAAGGCCATATCTCTCCTCCATAGTTGTTCTTGTTGTGTTCCTAGAATTTGACTGGTCAACTAGTCAGCAAGGCTAATTAGGAGGCTTCACAGTGATGGTGGCACCCTATAGAGACCGTAGGCGCATACAACTCCAAAAACATACCACCGAAGTGACTCAGGTTGATTGTCAGAGGCACTGCCGGTGGTGGCCTGTAGTAGTGGCTGTAGGTGGAGGTTGACAGCAAGGCTATCGGTGTGCTGCGGCGCTAGGAAGCTGTGGCCAGATGGTCATGGTAGCGAGGAGATGGGGTGCAAGGCACCACGTGTATGGACAACCCACATCAGGGACCTCTGGTGGTTGGCAAGCCGCGGTCCGTCGACCGTGACTGGAGGAGGCCATATGTCCGTGGGGAAAACGGGGGATGTGCATGATGTGGTTGCTACATCTCGACTGGACGACGCACCATCAGACACCCTTGTCACTGGGCCTCGGGCAGGAGGGCTGCGTCCCTAGCCGACATGATGGAATTGCACCAGTGGGATGGAACCACGGTCCCACCGACTAGACCAACGCCCAGCGGGTCAGACCCGAACTGACGGTTCGGACCCACATCAGTGGGCCGGAATCATACCCAATGGGCTGGAACCAAACTGTCAAGACAGAACCATACCCTTCGGGCTGGGCCAGACAAGAAGGGGTCGTCAGGCGACTCGGTAGGCTAGACCCTCTACCAAACCGAGCTGCGTCCAACGTGGCCCGTTGGGCCTAGCCCACTGGCACGACGGACCAAACTGACCCCGACCTAAACCTAGTTAGGTTGAGTCCATCTAATTGAACTGGGTCATTTGGGGACCCATAGGCCTGGTTGGTCGGGTCTGTCCGACTAGGTCAGACCAGGCCCAGACACAATGGGACCCTATTTACTAAAACTCTCATATCTTGGAAACAACACATCCAATTGAAGTGTCATTAGTGGAACTGTGATCCTTGCGAAAGATTGGTCCTTTTGATATACTCCACTTGAGTTTTTTCCGAAGTTGGAGTATGTCCAGGTTAGATCAGACTCAAATCCAACCAGGCCCTTTTTACCTGCCTGAATGGCCCGAAGGCCTTTATTTTTTATTTATTTTCTGATAACCCCCCTTTCAATGGATGAGGGGGAACCCTTAAAAGGCCCATGGGCTCAGATATTACATATCCCATAGGCTTGGGAGATTACATGACCTGATGGTCTTACAAAATTCAAACAGACTATCTACAAGGAACTGCCCCTCCCCAGCATCTGCATCGTGATAGTAGCTCTCCACCTTTGCATAACCATCTGGCTAGGATTCCCGTGCAAGCATAGGCTGGTACCGATTTCATAGCCATACCCTCTCATTCTGACATTCCATTTGGCTCTGCTCTAGTGAGTGCACCTGCTCTGAATCCTCTTCTGGGGCAGCTTTTTTTTTGTAGTTTGTCTGGTCCCTGCATTGCTGTGGCCCGAAGGCCTTGGGTGGCCCTAAGGCCTTAAGGTGGCCCGAAGGCCTTGATAATCAACTGGACCGAAGGCCATGGGTGGCCCGAAAGCCTTGCATGACCCAAGGACCAAACCAGTGGCTTGGAGGCCCAGATGGATGAATAGTTATGGCTGCTACAGTACCGAATAGTGCCTGATACAGTACTTCTATAGTGCCTGCTATTGTACTACTACAGTAACCCAGAAATATGCCTCCACCTGGATTTGATCTCGGGTCTCTTGGATGCACCTAGAGAGTCCCCACCAATTGGGTTGAGGCTCTTGTGCGAGACCTTTTTACTAAAGATCCTATAACTTATAGACCATACATCCAATTGACGCGGTGTTTGTTACATTGGATCCCTTATGACAAGATAGATCTTTGGGTCACTTCTAAGTGAGACTTCATGGGGGTTAAATAAAGATCGATGGATTGAGTAGTAGAACCTTCATAACTCATACGTACAAGGTGTATAAATTAAGTGGCTGACTGTCAAGTGAAGAGCGACCCTACATGGATTGACAAGAGAGTGAATGTCTATGGATCAAAAATTACACGAGCCTCCATTAATTGAAAAGAGAGAGGCATTCCATGGATTATCAATGGAGAGAGCCTCTGTGGATTGACAAGAGAGCGAACCTTTGTGGATCAGAAATGGAACGATCCTCTGTGGATTTGTGTGAGAGAGACCCTATGTGGATCAGCAGTATCACGACCCGTCGTGGACCACCCATAGAGTGACCCATCATAGATCAGCAGCAGAGGGACCCTTTGTGGATTAGCAGTGGAGAAAACCGTCTTGTATTAGTATCCGAGCCTCTCAACAAAATAAGATGATATAACTTATGACTAATAATATTTATTCCCATTCTATAATTTGTATACCTGGTGTGAGATATCTTTTACTTTGTGTTATGTTTTTGGGATCTTTCTTGGTGGAATTACCTCTATGGTATTTAATTTGTGGTGATTTTTTTCCTGGATTACTGAGAGACATTCAGGGGTCTCGGGGTCCATACTGAGAATTGTTATACTCACCCCTACACGGGCTTCGCCCGCACCCGTTATGTCTTATGTAGATGACGAACAACCTTGACCTAGAATTTTGGGAGCTAGGACTAGAAGGTGCTCATAGGTGGATCGATAGACATGGTGTGCTATAGTGACATCCAACGGAGAGATGTTACTACCCTTCAGGTAGGATCCTTGGCGAATGACCTCCAGAGCTTTTCCATCTTTTGTTGTACTTTCCTTTTAGTTGGTCTTGTATTCTGGCCCCTTTACTTTTAGTTTACACACTTTACTCTTGGTGGTGGTTCTTTATGGCAGTTTTATTACTTTTCTTTCCTTAATGGTTAGCTTTGTGCAGTTCTCCTTATATGTGTGTGATAAGTTTAAAGGCAATGCCTTCCCTTTTTGGGATACTCCTTTTAGCTGGTAGTCACCAGCCCCTAGCTTATAGAAGGAAGGGTTGAGGTAGTCATGAAACGGGCCCCAAGGGTTGGGTCATGGCAATGTGGTATAAAAGGTAGGTCATTCCTACCAAAAATATGGGGAGTATATTGTTTTTTGGGGGGCAACAGTGTTAAGTGTTTCGAGTTCAAATTTCAGATTTGGGGAGTCTAATGTTGGTGTGGTGACTAACATATCCATACACAAGGACCTTGAATTCTACTTTTCATCTCAATACATGTAAACATTGGTTAAATAAGTGTCCACATATATTCTTTAGAATAAAATTCAGCTCACTGGGTATAATATTTTGACAATTTTTCTTCTTGATTCTCTTTCAAGATACCTCCACGTAGCCAGCCAGCTAGGATTCCAGTGTGTGTCCATGAGGATTGTCCACAGAGTGATTAGGATTTTATACAAGGACCATTGCCTGGGTGTCCAAAAAAAACAACTGCCTATTGGTCAGCAGTTACTACCTGCACTACTGAAAGAGGACACATATTGTCTCAGTTTCTTACATGAGTTTCAGTGATAGATACCCGTCAGGTTCCAAGGTGAGCCCCACTCACAGGCAGCTAAGGAATGGCTTGAGGTGGTGACTGGGTTTCCATCAATCCAGGGAACCATTAGATCAGATGGCGGTCCTGGTAGTGAGACTTCGATGTAGATCAACAAGGTGATGTTGAGGTTTAGAATAGCCTGATCTTATGATGAGGTGATTTTTCCATGGACAGAGTGTGAGAAACTTTCTTATAGAAATGGATCTTTACATAAAGGCTAATGGTTAGGTGTACCCAAGAGCTCCCATAGGATGACATGTCGGTAGTTGATTATTCATCAAGGCAAGCCAACTTTTCTAAGTACTCGATGAATACGATATGACTAGTGTTTCAGGGCTTGGACCTATGAGAAAGATGTGTTTAGGGACATCCAAGATAAAACTATTCCTATATGAATTCCTAATTATGTTAGGGTACTAGATAGAACCTTTGTGGTTGAAAGTTATTTGGA
Source organism: Viscum album (assembly GCA_963277665.1). Classification (NCBI taxonomy): domain Eukaryota; kingdom Viridiplantae; phylum Streptophyta; class Magnoliopsida; order Santalales; family Viscaceae; genus Viscum; species Viscum album. The sequence goes on from OY728165.1 coordinate 830,718,852, forward strand.
TGAGCAGATACATCCAGTGAATGTCAGCAGTAGGAAATTAGGATATTGACATCCGTCTTAGAGACTTGGATGTGTAAAATGTTTCAGGAAGAAGATAGAACATGAAGAGATGGATTTGTTGGGAGAAAAACATAGTGATGGTGTTGAAGAGCAATGGGGTGTGGTATAAATTTTGACATGTTGCAACCACCACCCCAATGTGGTCCACACTAGGCTCGGGGAGCTAGAGGATACAGGAAGGGCGTAGCTGTACGTGGTCAAATAGTATAACCTGAGGGATCCAAGCATTATTCGAGGTACAGTCTGTGTCAACTACTAGATTCCTAATTAATAGACATAGGTACTAATCATTACTTTTTGTCATAAATCTTTTTCAAGACCTAGAGTTTATGGTTAAACTATTTACTTGATCCTTATGTCTGTAAATACCTACAGGAGGAGACTCTATAATCAAAATTTTTCCGACAGTGTGATATAAAATTTGAGGAAAGTGTTTTGGTTGGATCCTCTGGGTGGCAGCGTCGAGACCTTACGATGTTAGTTTGGGTATGGAATGGTCATCCACAATTCATGCTTAGATTTAAAATTTTAGGGAAAATGATATAGTATATCTGCAGTGTTGGAATGATGTTTTCCTTGGTCAGAGAAAAAGGAAACCCAATCAACATAGGACAAACTCATGCATAGAAGGGTGCAGTAGATCAGTCTTGAGTCAGCTAGGCTTACCCTTATGGAAGCTAGTGTTTTTAGTTTTCAGTTCCTAATAGTAGTGGAAAAGTGTGAGAATTCACTTTCAAAAGATGTTTCTAGTATTACCTTCCTGTAGGGAGGGGGATTTATGCATTGACTTGTACCCAGGGATGACACTAATATCTATAGCTATATATCAGATGGCTTCCACAGAGCTCTGAGAGTTGAGAGTACAATTGGGGGACTTGCAGAGGAAGGTCTTAGTAAGACCCAGTGATATAGGTTATGTGTGGATTGCGGGAACCATAACCAAGTGGCCATAGAGAATGAGTACCCACTACCAAATGGTCAATGGGAACATAAATTAGTTAAAAGGTGTAGCCTTTCAGATGGATGGAAAGGTGCTCGTAAGATTTTCAGCAGCTGAGACAACGATGATGGCTAGAGTTCCTCTAGGACTATTAATTTGACATAGTCAACACATTTAGAAAAAGGGAACATGGTGGAAAAGGCACCTAGTATGAGGACAGGTTTGCAGTGGCTTAGTGAGGCGATAGAGAAGTTGGCCGCGATGCATATAATGACCCATACTTTACATACATTTTTATTACTTCGAAATTGAATCACACTTATTACAACATATAACAAAACCATGAAAGGACCGTATAGGTATAGTGTCTTTAGAAACTGGAAAGCATAAACAACTGATTCATAAAGTATCTACTTTGCCTCCCATTTATTTCATCATATCTAGAGTCCCTTTTTGGCATATTCTACTTAATAACCTTCTTCCTGACCTGGGGAAATAAAATATACAAAAGGGTGAGATCAAAAGCTCAGTAATGGTAAACAAAAGAAATATCAATCACATCATATACATAAGCACATAACTTTTGGAAATCTTAACCTGCAAAAGAGATCATAATTTCATAACATGGGATAAATCATAGTAGTGAAATGTAATCCCAATAAGCATAACTTAAAACATGAAACTTTGTGGCATACACACATAATCATTGAGAATCATTTCTTGTTAGTCAAGACTCATTTCCAAGACTATATTATTAGACAACGTCCATTTCTGAACCGAGTTCACCCCTCATTTCAGTCCTGTTTCACTGAACCGGTTTAATCTGCCGTTCCAGCCATGTCTATCTCATGAGATATAAGATCTTTACCAAATATATTGGAGGGAGATATAGGTCCCACCCATCTCTTAATGATACCATTCTTATGTGTGCCACAAAATCATAAACCATACATCATAGCATGACCCATGTAATAAAAATGGGAATCTTAAACATCGTGAAATAATAAAACAATTCATATAAGATAAAGGAATTCATAAAATTATTTCCATCACAACATAATAAAATCTATGTAATAATAGGGATAGAAATAGAACCCTATATTATCTTAGATGGAAAATAATTTTGATAACACTCTTGAACTCCATTCTTGAGGAAAATATCCTTTCTAATTCAAAAACATTTTTCCTTTCTTAACATGTCATAAAATTTTAAACTAAAAGAATTTGATTAAAAATAAACTTGAAAACTTGTAAGGGAAGCTTCTTGGAAATAATTTTTTAAAAATCTATTCATGCCGTATAAGTTAAAAGAAAACATTCTTCTCATACTTTTGTCGAAAAAGTCAAAAAGTACCTCGTATGAGAAACAAAAAAAGATTCCTTTCATATCTTTTACTAAAAACAAAACGAAGGGTAAAATTGGATATAAACTATTTTAGAAGGATATAAATATTACATATTGAGGAAACATGGATGTGGATGAAAAAATACACCCCAGTAAATACCAAAGTATAAAAAATCTCGGATAAAAATGAGATTGTGACATTTCCCTTACCTTAGGTCCGATATGCTTTGTACGTATTTGAACCTCCTGTATAATGATTTAAATAATGTTATTGACTTATTCCATAATCATACTCTTTGTTATGATATCACATATGGTCATATTCTTAGCTTCTTATTAGTAATATTTCATTACAACTTGTTATTCGGGTGTTTATTACTTTTTGTTCTTATGCGTGTTTTGTGGAATAAATTCTTATTATTCTATTTAGGTTATAGATACCTCATTTACATTTTGTTATTAGTGTAATATATATCATATTCATTCATTCAATTCATTTATATAATCATTATGCAATGAAGATCATGTAGAACGAGTCGCATCACATCGTGGAGACGGTATTCCGTACCTACGCACGAGTGATGATATCGTTACCATGATCATGGAATTATATTGGAGTGTATGTATACTATTTCAGAATCAATATCACTTTACAATAATAATATATAGTCATTATTTACACCATTATACTCATCCAAGTAAGGTGGTGGTGGAAAATAGATTACACCACGGCGTGGAGACGGTATTCCATACGTACACACGCACGGTGATTTCATTTTCTGTAGGATGGATAGATGGTGAAATAGTGTTGTTTCATACTTATAATAACAAATCAGTATATGAGTGATACTGATGTTATTACTTCATAATGAAACAACTAAAGAAGAATAAGTGGAAGAAGAAATAAAGATGAAAGAATCGGTAACAGACATTACCTCTTCTTTGAAGTGCTTCTTTGAGACCTCCTTTTAGGGAACTAAAATTGGTCTTTGAAGAATACCAGGACCTCTAGAATGTCTCTAGGGAAGTGGAGAGGATAAAGTGGCAGGGGTTGGCCGATCTTGAAGGCTCAAACTGGTGTGAGGAAGAGAGGGAGGAGGTGCCCTTTTATAAGGGAGGAGAGGGGCACCTTTGGAATAACTAAAAATATTATTTTATTATAAAGCCAAATTCGGTTTTAAATAGCTCCAAATTGATTTATTTTTAAGATAATGTGGGTATGGGTCGAAATCCTATCATCCAATATAATTTAGACAAGTTTAGGTTCCTATTTTGACCATATCATTTAGATTTAACATTAAGTTAAATAAATTTACTTTTACCGTGTCTTCTTGTGTTCTTACACTATAAGGTTAATAAACTTACTATAACAATCCAAACTAACACTTATTAATATATATAACCTTATCTAAGTCATTTGGGCGAACCTTAGATTTTTAGGAATAAAATAACAATTAATAATATAATATTTGTTTTAAAAACTATTTTATGTCAATTTTGACACTATTTAGTAATTGATTTTTGTGAAAATCATAACAGAATGATTAGTTCGAAAAAGGTAATTAAATCAATAATAACATGTCATATTAACCTATAAAATTAGTGTAATTCATAAAAAGTCTCAAATTACATTTATTTGGATATTTATAACATCAATTATGTCAATATTTCATTAATAAGATAATTACTACATCATCTTTGTGTCATAAATAAATTAAATTAATTAATGTCTAAAAATTACAAATAAAATACCATTATGTATGAAATCTTTTTAGATTTCTAATTAATATTTATAGTAGAATTTATCTTATATATAACCTTATATTAAAAATTATTTACTTATTAAACTTTGATTTTAACTATTTTAACCTTTCTTTAAATAAATTAATAATAAATGTCCTAATCTAATCCAAGTGGGCCTAAATGGTCATATTTTATTTATAAGTTTGTTTTTGGTCGAATTAAACTTATCATATAGAATTAGGACATGTGTTAGGGTAATAATAATATCATTTTTACCCTTAATTCCTCTATTTACTTTTAACCGTGCTAAATAAAAGTAAAAAGTTACTATTCACCAAAAATTATATTCATCTCATTGAACCACATTTTACATAATGACGTCAACCATGTCTCTAGGATTTTTGAAATTCCACTCACAGAAGCGGTAAAATTATGTTTTTTGAAAAAATCAGTTTTTTTAACTACCACTTAGCGGTTTCACTATTCATAAAAAATTGAATGTTTTCAGAAAAATACCAATATTTCACCTTAGGATAATTTCGATATTCTGAATCCAAAAATGAAGTCCATTTTGAAAAATAAAATTTATAAAATTTCAAAAAGTGTTTATTACTATTTATAACGTCTAGTTTTAATAATATTTTATTAGCATATCATTGTTTAGTGAAAGTCGGTATTGCGTACGACGCAAGCTATCGAGGAAGGTCGCGATTTCATGTAAAGCAAGCCAAGCAAGTGTTGTGTGTAGAAAAAGATTACTTTGATGATTTATATAACATAAAAGTCTCGGGTGTTACATTCTACCACCCTTAAAATGAATTTCGCCCTCGAAATTCGTCACTTTGTAACAAACAGCTGAGGATACCTCTCCCTCATCATATCCTCAAGCTCCCATGTAGCTTCTTCTAATTGGTGGTTACTCCATAAAACTTTCACCAATCGAGTGGACTTGTTTCGTAGGAATTTTTTGCTACGATCTAGAATCTCTATAAACTGTTCTTCATAAGAAAGATCCTTCTCCAGTGGTATAACTTTTGAGCTGAGTACATGTGAAGGATCAGGTATGTACTTTCTCAGGAGAGATACATGGAACACATCGTGAACTTGAGAGAGATTTGGTGGAAGTGCCAATTGGTAAGCTACATTCCCAACACGATCCAGAATTTCGAAAGGACCGATATATCTAGGGCTCAACTTCCCCTTCTTTCCAAATCACATGACTCTCTGCCAGGGAGATATTTGTAAGAACACTTTATCACCCACTTAAAACTCCAGGTCTTTTCTTCGGTTGTCGGCATAAATTTTCTGTCGACTCTGAGCTGCTCTTATGTGTTGTTGAATAGATCTGACCTTTTCTGCCATTTCATCAACGAGATCGAGTCCTAATTGCTTTCTTTCCCCAACTTCATCCCAGCAAGTTGGAGTCCTGCATTTCTTTCCATAGAGAGCTACATAAGGATCCATCTGAATACTGGAGTGAAAGATATTATTATAAGAAAATTCCACCAAAGGTAGGTGTTGATCCCAACCACCTTTGAAATCCATAGAGCAAGCTCTCAACATATCTTCTAGAGTTTGAATTGTTATCTCAGACTGACCGTCTGTCTGAGGATGATAAGCAGTGCTGAAACTCAACTCTGTATCCAGAGTATGCTGAAGACTTTGCCAGAACTTCGAGGTAAATCTCGGATCCCGATCAGATATAATAGAAAGTGGTACTCCATGCAATCTTACCACTTCCTTTACATATATCCTGGCAAGCTGATCGAGAGAGAAATCCTCTCTAATAGAAATGAAGTGTGCAGACTTTGTAGGACGATCAACTATGACCCAGATAGAATTATTGCCTTTGGATGTTTTAGGATGTTTTGTGACAAAGTCCATAGTGATGTTTTCCCATTTCCATTCGGGTATGGGTAATGGTTGTAACATCCCCTTAGACTTCTGTATCTCAGCTTTAACTTGTTGACAAACCAAGCATCGAGAGACATATTCAGAAACATCTCTTTTCATGCCATCCCACCAGAAGTAATATTTCAGGTCCCTATACATCTTCGTGCTTCCAGGATGAATAGATAATGAATAACTATGAGCCTCATCCAGCAGCTCCTTCTTTAATTTAGGGATGGAAGAACACAAACCCGATTCCTGAACCTTATTATCCCATCACAATCAAGGTTGAAATCAGGAAAATTTCTCACCTTCTTTTGTAACTCGACATCTTCTTTCTGTTCCTATTTAATCATCACATGTATAGATGGTTGAACATTCATTTGAGAAAGATACGATTTTCCCCTTTCATTATAATTCCAAGATCCATCCTTTGTAAATCCATAAATATTGGATCTTTTGTGATCCTCATCATGGATAAACTAGCATGGTATTGTCGACTTAATGCATCTGCCACCTTGTTTGTTTTCCCAGGGTGGTAATGAATTGAGCAATCGTAATTATTAATCAGCTCTAAACATCTTCTTTGGCGCATATTCAACTCCTTTTGTGTGAAAATATACTTTAAACTTTTATGATCAGTATAAATATCACACCTTTCACCATAAAGGTAATGCCTCCAAATCTTTAATGCAAAGATTACCGCAGCTAACTCCAAATCATGAGTTGGGTAATTTTTCTCATGTATTTTCAACTATCGTGAGGCATAAGCTATCACCATATCATTTTTCATAAGAACACACCCCAATCCCTTCTTGGATGCATCACTGTAGATCAAAAACCTTTCTCCACTACAAGGCAGTGTGAGAACAGGTGCACTGGATAACCTTCTATTCAACTCCTTGAAATTATCTTCACATTCCTCCGTACAATCAAACTTAACTCCTTTCCGAGTCAACATGGTGAGTGGATTAGATAATCGTGAAAAATCATTCACAAAACGTCGATAATATCCAGCCAAACCAAGAAAACTTCGGATCTCAGTTACTGTTGTTGGTCTCGACCATCTTTTGATAACCTCTTTTTTTGCTGGATCCACAGATATCCCCTCTTTTGAGATTATGTGACCCAAAAATGAAACTTTTTGGAGCCAAAATTCACACTTGGTAAATTTGGCATTAAGCATCTCCTTTCTCAGGGTCTTCAATATAATTCTCAAGTGATCTTCATGTTCTTCCTTGCTCTTTGAATAGACAAGAATATCGTCTATAAAGACTACCACAAACTGATCAAGATAGTCTCTAAAGACTCTATTCATTAGATCCATGAAGATAACAGGGGCATTAGTAAGGCCAAATGGCATCACTATAAATTCATAGTGTCCATACCTTGTACGGAAAGTCGTCTTTGGTATATCCTCCCTTTTGAACATTAATTGATGATACCCTGAACGAAGATCAATATTGGAAAATTATTGAGCTCTGCATAGTTGGTCAAATAGGTCATCAATGCGTGGGAGAGGATATTTGTTCTTGATAGCGATCTTGTTAAGTTCTCAATAATCAATTTAGAGTCTCATTGATCCATCTTTCTTCTTAACAAATAGAATAGTTGCTCCCCAAGGTGACACACTAGGGCGTATGAACCCCTTATCAAGATTCTCTTGGAGTTGCTTCTTCAATTCCTGCAACTCAATTAGGTCCATTATATAACGTGTCTTTGAAATAGGAAAAGCATCTGGTATGAGTTCTATTGAAAACTCAACTTCACGATTTGGTGGAAGACCCGATAATTGCTCCGAAAATACATCATCAAACTCCCGTACAATGGGAATATTCTTAATCACGAGTTTCTCACCAACCATTTGAGATAAATAACCTTCATTTAGTGGAATCAATACCCATAAAATGGAATAAATTTCCACTGGATGGTTATGTTCATCCTTGCATCGATAGACAATCATAGATTGATCTGGAATATGAAATGTGACTTCCCTTCTTTGGAAATTGATATGAGCTCCATGTAGAGAAAGCCAATCCCTGCCAAGAATCACATCAAATTCCACTATAGGAAGGATTACAATATTTTCAGGAAGCACTTTCCCACAAACTTCAATCGGAGAAGAATTACAAACTTTTGATGTGACTGTTTTGCCATTATGGGTTGTCACAGCTAACTCAACATCTAACTATTGAGGTAATACGATGATATACTTAGAAAATTATTCAGAAATAAAGGAGTGGGTGGATCCAGAATCAAATAAAACATTTGCTACTTTAGAGTGGATGGTAAGTGTACCTTTCACCACATCGTTACTGTACTCCACATCACTGATAGAAATTGCATGTGACTTTCCTTTGTCTTTATCCTTAAGAGTTTGTTGACGTCGACCATCATCATCAACCCTTGGATTTGGGCATTGATTGGCATAATGGCCCATCTCCTTGCACTTGAAACATTGAAGTTTAGTAGGGTCATTCTGTGTATCCCTTCCTTTGTTTTCATCATTAGACATCTTCTTCCCATCATTGCGGCATTCAAATGCCCGATGACATTCCTTTCCACATTTGAAACATTTACTTGTCCCTTTAAGACAACTCCCTCCATGTTTCTTTCCACACATTGAGCATAAGGGAAAGCTCATCTTCTTTTCAGTGTGATTTTTAGATTTTCCTTTTAATTCTATTTTCCTATTCTTATCAAACCCATATGACTGATGGGTTACTCTAATCTCCATCTCTACTTTGAGAGCACATCAAACGATTTCCTCATAGCTATTGAAGTCCCTTATGGATAATGCCCTTCAAAGACTTGGTTTTAAGCCACTAAAGAATCGATCCATCTTACTCTCAGGTTGGATAATAATACAAGAAGCGTACCTTACAAGTCTTGTAAAATTTTCTTCATAAGTATCAATAGATTCATCATCCTTTTGCTTCAGTTCAAGAAACTCTTTCTCCATCTTTGTTCGGATAATACGAGGGAAGTACTTATTGAAAAATAGGTTCTTGAACTCGTCCCATTCCATGGACTCAATTTGATCCCTTTGCCTCGTATTCTTAATAAGATTCCACCATTGATCAGCATCTTCTTCCAAATGATACACTGCTAGGATGACTTTATCATGTTCATAACATTGAAGAACTGAAAATATCTTTTCAGTAGTACTAATCCATTGTTCAGCAACTAATGGATCAGTAGACCCGCTTAAAGAAGGTGGACGCTGCCTCATGAAGGATTCAACAGAATGTTTCTCCTTCCTTTGATCGTTTGGAAGTCCTGCATGATTCATAGCTTGAGAAAGTTGTGTGAGCATCGCTACAAGATTTTTCATTCCAGCTCCCATAACGTTTGGTTGCTCCGGGGGACAATCATTGCATTGCCCGTCACATTCTGCATTAACACGGTTCCTTCGGGTTCCAGCCATTGACTAAAACCAAGAATAATAGTGTGATCAACACTAATTATAATAGGAAAACCACATAATCAAGAATAAAATTTCACACTTAAGGTCTTATCCTAGGTTATTAATGGTCATTTCTAAAACACTAAGATTGTGTTCTATACTTAGAATTATCCTTAGGGTTCTTACTAAGGTTTTCACATCCTAGTTTCCAAAGGTTGAATATACCTTTCCTCTGATACCAACTATAACGACCCATAATTTACATACATTGTTATTATTTCAAAATTGAAGCACACTTATTACAACATATAACAAAACCATGAAAGGACCGTAATGGTATAGTGTCTTTAGAAGCTGGAAAGCATAAAAAACTAGTTCATAAAGCATCTACATTGCCTCCCATTTATTTCATCATATCTAGAGTCCCTTTATGTCATATTCTACTTAATAACCTTCTTCCTGACCTGAGGGAAATAAAACATAGAAAATGGTGAGATCAAATGCTCAGTAAGGGTAAACAAAATAAATATCAATCACATCATATACATAAGAACATAACTTTTGGAAATCTTAACATGCAAAAGAGAACATAATTTCATAACATGGGATAAATCATAGTAGTGAAATGTAATCCCAATAAGCATAACTTAAAACACAAAAATTTTTGGCATACACACATAATCATTGAGAATCATTTCTTGTTAGTTAGGACTCATTTCCATGACTATCTTATTGGACAAAGTCCATTTCTGAAACGAGTTCACTCCTCATTTCAGTCCTGTTTCACTGAACCGGTTTAATCTGTCGTTCTAGCCATGTCTATCTCATGAGATATAAGATCTTTACCCAATGCATTGGAGGGAGATATAGGTCCCACCCATCTCTTAATGATACCATTCTTATGAGTGCCACCAAATCATAAACCATACATCATAGCATGACCCATGTAATAAAAATGGGAATCTTAAACATCGTGACATCATAAAACAATTCATATAAGATAAAGGAATTCATAAAAATATTTACATCACAACATAATAAAATCCATGTAATAATATGGATATAAATAGAACCCTATATTATCTTATATGGAAAATAATTTTGATAAAACTCTTGAACTCCATTCTTGAGGAAAATATCCTTTCTACTTCAAATTTTTTTTCTTTTCTTAACATGTCATAAAATTTTAAACTAAAAGAAGTTGATTAAAAATAAACTTGAATACTTGTAAGGGAAGCTTCTTGGAAATAATGTTTTAAAAATCCATTCATGCCGTATAAGTTAAAAGAATACATTCTTCTCGTACTTTTGTTGGAAAAGTCAAAAAGTACCTCATATGAGAAACGACAAAACATTCCTTTCATATCTTTTACTAAAAATTCAACGAAGGGTAAAATTGGATATAAACTATTTTAGAAGGATATAAATATTATATATTGAGGAAACATGGATGTGGATGATAAAATACACCCCAGTAAATATCAAAGTATAAATAATCTCGGATAAAAATGAGATTTTGACATTTCCCTAACCTTAGGTCCGATATGCTTTGTACATATCCAAACCTCCTGTATAATGATTTAAATAATTTTATTGACTTATTCCATAATCATACTCATTGTTATGATATCACATATGGTCATATTATTAGCTTCTTATTAGTAATATTTCATTACAACTTGTTATTCGGGTGTTTAATACTTTTTGTTCTTATGCGTGTTTTGTCGAATAAATTCTTATTCTTCTATTTAGGTTATAGATACCTCATTTACAGAATTTTATTAGTGTAATATATATCATATTCATTCATTCAATTCATTTATATAATCATTATGTAACGAAGATCATGTAGAACGAGTCGCATCACATCGGGGAGACGGTATTCCGTACGTACGCACGAGCGATGATATCGTTCCCATGATCATGGAATTATATTGGAGTGTATTTATACTATTTCAGAATCAATATCACTTTACAATAATCATATATAGTCATTATTTACACCATTATACTCATCCAAGTAAGGTGGTGGTGGAAAATAGATTACACCACGGCGTGCAGACGGTATTCCGTACGTACGCACGCGCGGTGATTTTATTTTTTGTAGGATGGATAGATGGTAAAATATGGTTGTTTCATACTTATAATAACATATCATTATATGAGTGATAATTATGTTATTACTTCATAAAGAAACAACTAAATAAGAAGAAGTGGAAGAAGAAATAAAGATGAAAGAATCGGTAACAGACATGACCTCCTCTTTAAAGTGATTCTTTGAGACCTCCTTTTAGGGCACTACAATTGGTCTTTGAAGAATACCAGGACCTATAGGATGTCTCTAGGGAAGTGGAGAGGAGAAAGTGTCAGGGTTTGGATGAGCTTGAAGGCTCAAAGTGGTGTGAGGAAGAGAGGGAGGAGGTGCCCTTTTATAAGGGAGGAGAGGGACACCTTTGGAATAAATAAAAATATTATTTTATTATAAAGCCAAATTCGGTTTTAAATACCTCCAAATTGATTTATTTAGAAGTTAAGGTGGGTATGGGTCGAAATACTCTCATCCAATAGAATTTATACAAGTTTAGGTTCCTATTTTGACCATATAATTTAGATTTAACATTAAGTTAAATAATTTTACTTTTACCGTGTCTTCTTGTGTTCTTACACTATAAGGTTAATAAACTTAATATAACAATCCAAAAGAACCCCAAGTTGTTTATTATTAATATGTATAACCGTATCTATGTCATTTGGCTGAACCATAGATTTTTAGGAATAAAATAACAATTAATAAAATAATATTTGTTTTAAAAACTATTTTATGTCAATTTTGACACTATTTAGTAATTGATTTTTGTGAAAATCATAACAGAATGATTAGTTCAAAAAAAGTTAATTAAATCAATAATAACATGTAATATTAACCTATAAAATTAGTGGAATTCATAAAAAGTCGCAAATTACATTTATTTGGGTATTTATAACATCAATTATGTCAATATTTCATTAATAAGATAATTACTTCATCATATGTGTGTCATAAATAAATTAAATTATTTAATGTCTAAAAATTAGAAATAAAATGAAATTATTTAGGAAATCTTTTTATCTTTCTAATTAATATTTATAGTCGAATTTATCTTATATATAACCTTATATGAAAAATTATTTACTTATTAAACATTGATTTTAACTATTTTAACCCTTCTTTAAATAAATTAATACTAAATGTCCTAATCTAATCCAAGTGGGCGTAAATGGTCATATTGTATTCCTAAGTTTGTTTCTGGTCGAATTACACTTATCCAATAGAATTAGGACATGTTTTAGGGTAATAATAATATCATTTTTACCCTTAATTACCCTATTTACTTTTAACCGTGGTAAATAAAAGTAAAACATTACTATTCACCAAAAATTATTTTCATCTCATTGAACCAAATTTTACTTACTGACATCTACAGTGTCTCTTGGATTTTTTAAATTTCACTCACAAAAGCGGTAAAATTATGTTTTATGAAAAATTCAGTTTTTTTAACTACCACTTAGTGGTTTCACTATTCATCAAAAATTGAATGTTTTCAAAAAAATACCAAAATTTCACCCTAGGATAATTTCGATATTCTGAATCAAAAAATGAAGTCCATTTTGAAAAATAAAATTTATAAAATTTCAAAAAGTGGTTATTACTATTCATAACGTCTAGTTTTAATAATATTTTATTAGCATATCATTGTTTAGTGAAGCTCGGTATTGCGTACGACGCAAGCCATCGAGGAAGGTCACGATTTCATGTAAAGTAAGCCAAGTAAGTGTTGTGTGTAGAAAAAGATTCATTTGATGATTTATATAACATAAAAGTCTCGGGTGTTACAATGCAGATATCCTTTGTGGTTGATGGTGAAGCTGCTTACCTTCAGTTGATGACTGTTAGTCTCACACTCTTACAACGATTCAAGGAGGCACACTTGGTGGATGTTTATTGTGAGGCCCTACATGCACAATTATCCTCAGGATGAGATCCAAATAGATTTTATATATGTGGGGAGCACATAATCATCTTCAGAGGGCGCACCATAGTGCCAGTGATGTTGCGGGAAGAGGTGTTGATGGAGTTCCTTACACCCCTTTTGGCGGTATATCATAGATTGGAAAAGATATAACAGGACCTTTGATGTCAATAATAGTGGCCAAGGATGAAGAAAGTGGTGGCCGAGTTCATTTAATGATGCCTCACTTGTCATCAAGTGAAGACCTACCATCAGGTTCCATCAAGCATAGCACAACCACTTGAGGTACCAAAGTGGAAATGGGAAGGTATCTCGATGGACTCATGATGGGGTTACCACACAAATCAAAGGGCCAAAACTCTATATGGGTGATGGTTGACTAACTCACCAAGTCGGGTCACTTCCTACCCTCTGGGAGTCGGGACCGGTAGAGGGTTTGTGATGCCTCTATGTCCAGGAGATGGTGCAGCTTCACGAGGTTCCTTCGAAGATCGTCTCAGATGTTGACACTTTATTTACATCCTGGAAGGGGGAGGGATTATAGGAGGCATTCGAGATGAAACTGCTCTTGAGAATAGCTTTCCATCCCTAGATAGATGGTCAGACGGAGCGAACCATACCGACCTTGGAGGACATTCTACATGCTTGCATCCTAGATTTTTGTCACGGTTGGGAGGACCACCTACCACTAGTGGAGTTTGCATAAAATAATACCTATCACTCAAAAATTGTCATTGTACCATTTGAGGCTTTGTACGAGAAGCCTTGTAGGTCACCCCTATGCTGGATAGACTAAGGCGATTTAGTACTCATGGGTCTGTAGTTTGTATGGTCTACCACTGAGAAGGTGCAGATCATCTAGGAGTGGATGGGGACTGCACAGAGCAGACATAAGTCTTATCCCAAAAAAAATAGAGACCCTAAGAGTTTGAGGAGGGAGATCACTTGTTCTTTTGGGTCTCACCACGACGGGGATTGTAGAGATTTGGCTAGGGTGGAAAGCTATCTCTGAGGTTAATCATACCTTTTCAGATCCTGAGCAGAGTTGGAAAGGTAGAGTACCACATAGATCTTCCCCTATAGATGCACCAGGTGCACAATGTTTTTAATATGTCACAACTGAGGAGGTGCGTGCATGATTAATTACACACCATCAACTGGGGCAAGCATGACATTGATAATGGGGTGGTGTTTGCAGAGTTCCCGGTGGAGATAGAGGATCGACAGGAGTGGGTCCTTCATGGATAGTCAAATCCTCTAGTGTGTGTTCAGTGGCAGCATGGGAACCTCCATGAGAGAACATGGGAGCGAGAGGCTCAGATTCATGCTCAGTACCCCCATTTGTTTTACTAGCCCTTGTTTAGGATTTTGAGGACGTAAAGCCATATGGTGAGGAAAATGTAATGTCCCAAAATTTCCATGATATTTTTTTATAATTATATGGAATTATTTTGAGACTACATTCTCTAAAGACACGTGACTCCAAGGCCTAGAGTGACCAAAATAATTCATTGAAAAATGTTAAGATTTAAACAGCATGCATGAGCAGTTTTCTTGAAAATGAGGAATAACTCCAAAATTGGTTCCCGGATTAGAAATCCAAGGGAACCACTGCATTCAAGATGGTGGGTTTACCCTAGGTGCGACTTTAGTTTAGACGGCACATTCCTCCAATGAGAAAACCCAAAATTGTAATAAAAGTAAATAAAATAATTAAATAAAATGATTTTATTTTTAGAATGGTTATAACTTAGGAACAGTGAATCATATTTAAAATTAGATACCACTGATGAGCTCATGAGGGTATGCTTTCTTTAGGCAGATCCTAACATTGGTTGGGGCGTTCCAATAGTGGAAGTTAGATTTTGGCTATAAATAAAATAATTAAGTAAAAATTATTTTATTTTCAAATCCTTATAACTCATAAATGATAACTCATATTGAAAATACCAGAGTACCATTGAGCTCATGGGGGAATGTTCCCTTTAGGCTAAGGCTGACCTCAATTGATGAATGTCAAGGGTGAAGGTTAATTTTTGAACTTTTTTTAAGGTACTTTCAGTAAATGTGCATGTGGATTTTTCTAACTTTTGAACTTGGGCTCAGATTGAAAATTTGAGGGAACCATTGAACTAGAAACACTAAGATTCTCAATGAAATGACTTAAAGTCGACCATCTAGGTCCGAGCAAAAAATTTATTTTTTAGACATTTCATGAAAAATAACAAAATAATTTAAAAGAATTATTTTAATTATTTTCTCACCATTGAGTGGAAGAGGGTGATGCTGCAGTGCAGTGATGAAGCGGGGACGAGGTACATTAATGGAGGGTTAATAATAGCTCATTTGAAACCCTGATTCTTTTACATTAATGTGTAATTAAATGTGGTTCATTTAATGTGAATAATTAATGGGTGCAACATTGATGAGATTTTTATTTCTTTTAATAAACCTATGTGTTGGATTTTGGGAATTGAGAAACGTGGGGAAATCACTGACAAACTGCCAGTGGAATCCATATCCAATGAAGAATGAAGAACGAAGTGATGAACATTGGAGGATCAGATCCAAAGGTTGGAAAGCGGTGATGAAAACCATCCACCGCGGATCGATGATGACATGAATCCCATCTTTCATCATCAAAAAACTGAATGAATCTTGGTAGAGGTTTATGTATTCTATTTTGATGATTTCATCCTCATTCTTGAAAATTTACGACCAATGCCGATAAACTGACTAACAGGTTGATCCACGAATCACTAGTTCTAGTAAGTGGATATTGTGAGGGGGTTTGATTTGAAGTATTTCAAGATGTGTGGTTATCATCAAGTTTATCACCAATATTAAACTCTAATTTAGAGGGCACAAGATGACTTAAACAAGGGTCGATCCCTCCACCATAGTTGCTCTTGTTGTGTTTTTCAATGTAGATCGGACAACATGCCAAAAAGGAAAATTCGAAGTCTTTGCGGTGATGGTGGCACCCTATAGAGACCCTAGGCATAGAAATATCAAAAAACAAACCACCATATCAAATCTGGTGGCCCATCGAAGGCACTTCCAATGGCGATGGTTGTAGGTGGCTGCCGTAGGTAGAGGGTTGGGGCGGCCACATCGACTTGCCATGATGGTGAGAAGACATAGCACTAGGCACAGTGTGGAGGGACGACCCATGTTTAGGGCATCCAATTGCTAGCGAGCCGTGGTCCTTCGACTTCTATTGGACGAGGCACCACATCTGTGGGACCAGTAGGGGCCGAACGTGGTGTGGCTGTCACGTACTGGCTGGGATGGTGCACCACCGACCGCTCTTGCGGTCGGGCCTCGAGATGGAAGGTCGGACCCATGCCGGTTGTCCGGACCTGCACCTAGTGGGCTGGTGCCATGCCGGCAGGCTAGACCTACACCCATCGGGCCGGGCTGGATGAGAATTGGTCGCTGGGTGACTCGACAGGTTGGACCCTCGGCCAAACCAGGTCGGGTCCAGCAAGGCCCATTGGGCCTAGCACACTGGATAGGCCGACCAGACCGAACCTGACCCAAATTGGGTTAGTTCAAGTCTGTGTAATTGAAACAAGGCATTAGGGGATCCCTAGGCCAGGTTTGTTGGGTCAGTATGACCTGGTCAGACTGGGCCTAGAGACAACAAAACCACTGTTTACTAAAACGCTAGTATCTTGTAATCTATGTGTCTAATTGATGCACCGTTAGTGGTGTTAGGACCCTTGAAACAGAGAAAAATTTTTGATATACTACACATGAGTTTGGATGAAGTTGGAGTTTGGCTGGGTTGGATCAGACTCCAATCTAACTGATCCCTTTTTACTAAAAATCCTATAACTTATAGATAGAGAATCCGATCGACCGGTCGTCTATTGCATTGGAACCCTTACAAGAAGATGAATATTTGGGTTACTTCTATGTTATAATTGTGGAATTTTTAATATGGCCAATGTTTTGAGGAGAAGAACCTTCATAACTGATACATACAAGGTGTGGAAATCTGATGGCTGGATGTCAAGTGAAAAGAGACTTTCCATGGATCGGTAAGAGAGCGACCCTCTATGGATCCGTAATGGCATGACTATCCGTGGATCGGAAAGAGAGGGACCCTCAGTGGATCAGAAATGGTGCGACCCTCCATGGATCAGAAAGTGAGATACCCTCCATGGATCAGTAAAACTACGACCCTCTATGGATCAGCATGATAGAGACCCTCTGTAGATCAACAGTAGCATGACCTGTCATGGACCAGCCAAAGAGAAACTCATCATGGATCTGTGGTAGAGCGACCCTTTTATGATCATTGGAAGATAAACCCTTCTTGGATTAGCAGCCGATCCTATCAACAGAATTAGATGAAATAGTTTATAAATAATCATATTTATTTATGTTCTTTAAGTTTTATACCTGATGTGAGCTTTCTTTTACTTTGTGATATGTTTTTGAGATATTTCTTTGTGGTTTTACCTATATGGAATTTTCTGTATGGTGTTTTCCTTAATGGATTACTGAGAGACATTCAGGGGTCTTGGGGTCCCTACTGATTATTTTTATACTCACCCTTACACAAGCTTTTCCCACACCTGTTGGGTCTTGTACACACAAAAGACTGCCTTGACCAGAAAATTGGGGATCCAAGAGTAGACGATTCTCAGAGGTGGATTGATAGACGTGGTGTGTTGTAGTGACATCCAACAGAGATCTGTACCTACCCTTCAGGTAGGATCCTTAGAGGATGACCTTTGATGCATTTACTTCTTTTGCGGTACTTTATTTTTAGTTGGGCTTGTATTCTTCCCCCCCTTTACTTTTAGTTTACACACTTTACTCTCAGTGGTGGTACTTTTTTGTTGTTTTTTTACTTTTCTTTCTTTCATGGTTAGATTTGTGTAGTTTTCCCTATCCATGTGTGTATAGGTTTAATGGAAATGCCTTTCCTTTTTTGGATATTTCTTTCTAGTGCTAGTCACCAGCCCCTAGCCTATGGAATATGGGCTTGGGGTAGTCATGGCACATGCCTTAGGGGAAGGGTCATGACATTGTACAGGGTTAGGTTCAGGATACGACAAAAAATATTCAGTTAATTCATATGATAATGTGGATGAAATAGATCCAATATAAGTATTATGTAGATCATAGCCATAGAACATTGTATGTCTAAGTTGGTGACCATGTGTTCCGGAAAGCTTCACCCCAGTTGGGTCATCGATGGCTAGGGAGGAAATAGATTCATGCTCTTCATTCTGTGGGACCATTAAAGGTTGTTGAATTAGTGTGGATAGTTGCATAGGGTTTAGAACTTCAACCACTTCTAACATCGATACATAAAGTATTCCATTTATCACATATGAGAATGAATTTATCTTATTCATCTTATATTTTGAGCTACAGTGATCAGGATATTGAACCTCTCCTATCTTTTACATAGCGTCCAATTAGGATAGTTGATTATGAGACTAAGGTACTTAATGGGAGGATGATACCTTTGGTCCATATGATATGGTAGAATATTTTTGATAATCACGAGACATGAGAATGTAAGGACTTGATGATATAATAGATGCCATATCTTTTTGGAATTAATGCTTCTTTATAGGATTTCTGGGGATAGAAAGTTATTATGGGGGGAGGTTCTAACACCTAATTACTTATCTGATAGGCACTTCTATAAAATTTTCATGTTTTATCATTTTCATTGACTAGGTAGGGTTGAGAATGAATTTGGATGATTTCTTATAATTGTAAAGTTAGGTATTTTTTGGACTCTTAGCTTTAACCAGCCTTTTCTAAAGGATTATAGAGGGTTACATGATGTGAAACTAGTTTGCATGACATGTAATAGTCGATAGGTTAATACTGTGAGAAGATTCATGTTGTGAAAAGATTCACACTATGAAAGTTTACATTTCATGATGATCCTTTTCACATTATGTGTTATTTAATGAACAATTTACAATTTAAAGTGTCTTGTTTTTCAATGATTTTGAAACATAACTATTTCATGATATGTAGAGGGATTACACATCATGTAATACAATGACTACAACTGTTAAATAAGAAACATAGATGATCTATTACTTTTAGATCCCCTATAATTTCACTCTTCTTGACCCAAACCCTTCCTTGGGTGATCTTGGATCCCTACGACCCTTCCGGGTTCCTTCATTTGGCATTCTATCATTTTGACGATTGTGTTGAGGATTTCTAGGTAAGAATTCTATTCATTTCCCATCTTTATATCTTTATCCTCTTTCAGTATTTCAATGGATAATCTTGAAATTTATGGATATAGGCTCCACACTATTATATATCATTTTTAGGTTGATTTTTGAGGTCTTATACACCTTTGTCCTTATTGACAAGTTCCGTTGCAAATGTTGGTTTTTGGGAAAAGGTAGGTGGTTCCATCTTATTTGGACAAATTGATTAACCATGAATTTATTGATTTACTTCAATTGATGATTTCAATTAAATTTCTCAAAATTTATTTCAATTGATTTGATAAAACTCAATTCCAGTGAATTGGGATATTTTAAATGGTTTAGGAATGAAAATTTTGAAAAACGCCCAATTCCAATGAATTGGGGATCATTTGTGGAAATTGGTTGATTAAAATTGTTTAATTTAAACTATAAATTTTATGGAAGCTATATAAAATAAAATCTTGAATTTAATTATGGAAATGTATTTTGAAATTTATGGAATTAGTTTTTATTTGATTTAAAACTTGAGGAAATGGTTTAAAATATTTTCATTGAAACCTAGTAGTTTTATCCTGTTAAAGAGGTATGTTTTTTTATTAAAAAACCATTCAGGGTTTTAAATTGAATGTTTTAATTTTGAAATTGGTAGAATGAGATTTAATTTTATTTTAAGAAGTCTTTAAATAAAATTTACCATTATTGATTTCATAAGAGAACATGTAAACCTTATGTGGTTTGTGAGTTATTTGGACACACTCTATGCTTATACAATGTTCTAAAAAATAAATGCAGCTGGTCACATCCCAATGGGATGGTGACGAGTCACCTTTGGCACGAGTCAAAGGGATGTGTGTATACACATATTTCCATGATCACATAGAGAGTGAAGAGTCCAATAACTTGGAACTTTCATACCTATTTAAAAGATGACCATGATTCTAGATTGTTATTTATATTTTAGATATAAATGTATGCCAATGTTTTAAAACTCCTTTACATGCCTTATGAATTTACATAAACTATTTTTTGTAATTGTTTTATTTAATAAAGTGTTTTATAAATATTCCATAACATTAAAGATGTTTCTTAAATTATTTTCTATCATTTTAACTGTATAGGATGGTTTGTTTTAATATTATTTAAAATGGAAAACCTATTTATTTGAAAATTGAATGCAATCCTTTGGTTAATCTATTTTTGGCATATGATGTGGAATTCGTGGTGAGACCCAACTAGGATTTTTAGTTCACACCCTACTTGATCATTCAGGTGTTTGTAGATTATATCCTTCTTGGTTCGAGAAAGGGGAAATGATTACTAGTCGGTGGATCTAGTTGTTGAATATTGTACATGGTGAGTTTTGAACTTAGGGACTTGGGATATTCTTACCATTTTTAGAATGTGGGTTATATTACTTTTGTATTCAATGCCTTGTTGAGTTATAGTACAATATTACTAGTGGAGTTTATTTCAAATGCATATTGACTTGCGTAACATGTTTTCTATATGTTTTGTGGAAAATTCATTCCCACTTTAATGTTTTATGATTCATGGTTCTAGTCACCAACTCGTGGGGATCGGGAAAACCCTTCTGGGTATGTCAGGTCTAGCTCGGTAATTGGGATACTAGGGTACCAAGGCAGGTTCATGAAAAAATGTATGTGAAATGTTTTAGAATCTTATATTGCATAAAACCTATAAAAGGGAAACATAATGGTTATTTAGACCATATTTAATGAGTACTCACTAGACACATCTTGATGCCATAAGATATTGTGTATCCTTCATAGGGTTTATGGTTGGATAAATCTAGTTAGGGGATACTGGAGAACCTCCACTCGCCAACCACTTTTATAAAATGTCTCGAAGTGAACTTTATATGGAATAGATTAACATCTCTTAGGGCCGCCGAATGACAAGTTCTACTCTACTAGGATGATGATGGTGCTATTTTACTTCAGGCCTTCTGCCACTTTGTCACTGGGTAGCTAATTCACTTCACCATGTAGTTGGTTCTCTCGATACTTCAAATCCTTCGACAAGATACACCTCTACTTAACATCAAATACTTATATGATTATTCTAAGATGATTATAAGGAAATTATGATTGAAGGGAGATAATACTACGAGTTAATCAATAATTTTATGTATCTAAAAAATTAAATGTAATTTACCACTTGAAATATAATCATAATACTAAAAGGAACTTAAATGTATATGTAATTAAGATTATTTATTGTTTTTTATCATGATAAAAATCATTAGAGAATGTAGTAAAAAAAATAATGTTCCCAAAATGTGGAAAATTTGTATTCTTCCGTCTTCAATCAATAGCTACAGTCATAGATTAAACTAAATCATTGTGATATATCATCAATGAGAAAAATCCTTAATAATATCTTATAATAGTTTTTATATTGTCTCCTTATTCTCATCCAATATAATTATCTTATTCCCATATAGTAGTGGACTCAGAAATTATGTCATGTCAGCTTTTCTTAACATTATTGTAAGAAATCCTTATATACAATGTGATCATATCTTGATCATACATGGTTGAAGATAGGTGTGATAATAGTCGGTGTGGTGAGGTAAGGGATGATTTTGACATCGCAATTTCAACTAAAATAGTGTATGTGTACGATTCACATAAATTATGAGAAATTCATATGTATATCATGATCCCAAATCAAAGCTGATCTTGGTATAAAGCCTCTTCATTACCCAAATCACTAAAGGGAATGATGTTGAACTCACATGGTACCTCTAAAAACCAAGACCAATACTTTATCATGACTCCCCATACTATGGATATATAAAAGTGCTTCACTATGATATAAAATTTTCATTCATCACATTCTGATAGTAATGGCTGGGTCTGGTCATGGAATCCAAACTATAGATCCTCCCTCATATGGCAGGATAAATGATTGAATAATTGTTTCTAAAATATATCTTAGGGATACTTCATAATATTCAATGCATTTTCTATAATTCTTAATGACTATTATAAAGTAATTCACCATTAACACATAGAGAACATGTGATCTTCAAGTATCTTTCCATTGAAAAATGGTGGGTCTTCAATATATCACTCTCATTATAGGTCTACGTATGATATTGATATTTTTTAATATAGAAAAATATCAAGTATGGGATTACCAATAGTCTACACATTATTATTTGCACACAAAACATTCTTATATTCTATCTTAAATATATTAAAAAATACATATCAGAAATCATTATACATATTTGTGGAAATCATACATGGCTCAACACATATCTAATGTAGCTTAGAAGTCTTATGATATTTTAACAAAGCCTAAGGAAATATATTTGAATTTTTTATGACCATTTATATAGCTATACACAAGTAAATAAATTCTTCCATTCACACTAAAAAATATTACATGTATATGGTATGTTTCAGCCATTGTAAATTTTATACCTCAAATAAATTCATACAAATTTTCATAAATATTTACATTTTCAACACTATCATTGAAATTTTAGACTGCACTTGAATGAACTATGATAATTTACAACTAATCTTGAGGAAAACTCAATCATGATAGCTCATTTTAAAACATAATACATATAGTATATATTACCTATTCAAAATGACTTTTTTTTCTAATATATTTCGGTTGACTTCTTCACATCATTAGCTTGATTTTTTATTTTATATCAATTCCCCAATCTCCCTACCATATGTATTATTCCAAAACATAATATAAACTATTATTTAGAGTATTTGTTTTTAAAAACTTGTATTTTAACATTTATATTATTTAAATTATCATCACATGTAAATGGATATACTCAAAAGTCATTTAGCTAGGCATCCAATAATAATAGCAGTACTTCCCTTCAGTTTATACTACAGTTTCTTCCTATGAACATCCTTTTATTCTATCAACATATATTTTCAACTTTAATACTTGATAACAACATAACTTAATAAAAACAATACAATATATACTTGGTAAAATCAACCTGATATCAAATAAATCATCTAATGTAACAAACTTGATCTTCCCAAGATCAATATTTCAAGAATCATTTTTTACCCTTGGAATCAAAAACATATGAAATTTAAAAGAATAGAAAGTTATCAAAATCAATTTACTTCAAATTAAACCCATTATATTCTTATGGTGGAGATTATTTAGGACAACAGAACCCATGTGTGATTAAATAGTGATAAAAAATTCCATAAAAATAAAAATTCATATAAAAATAATCCACATGAGTAATGTATCATATAATTATATCTGGATAAAATAAAATAAAAAAATATATTTCTACCAATATATGGAATAACATGTGGAATATGACAAAAACAAATCATCAATTAAAATATAACCTCACACATTACTCATCATATGCTCTAACA
Organism: Viscum album; assembly: GCA_963277665.1. Taxonomy (NCBI): domain Eukaryota; kingdom Viridiplantae; phylum Streptophyta; class Magnoliopsida; order Santalales; family Viscaceae; genus Viscum; species Viscum album. The sequence goes on from OY728165.1 coordinate 830,742,852, forward strand.
CATTGATATCTATTGAAATATAAAAATATAAAATAATTCCAAAATATGGAACAAATATTCCCCTATGGTAATTTCATAAATTATCTATAATAACAACCCCAATTTAGTTAACTTAAGAAACTATAATTCCTTCTATAATTCCTAAGGGATAATAACTAACATGATAATATAATCATCGTCATCAAAAAATTATCCTAAGGAATAATTTTTAGGTTGACTTCAAATGAATAAAATAACCCTTTTAACTTTAAAGAGAATTCCATTAACCCTCCGAAATTAAGTAACACAAATTTTGGATACATTTTTAGTGGTATTATGAAGCTCTTTTATCATGAAAAAAATTACTACAGTGTTCCCCTATACCTCTTATCTTACCTACCCATTTTTATAATCAATTTGACATTTTTTGGTTTCAAAACAAACATGTTGATGAAAGATTATTTTTTTTGCTGACCATCTATATTAAACTTCTATTAGATCATTATGTATGCTTAAGGACCATAAATATACTTTTTGAATGTTTTCATGGAATTAATGGATCATCAAAAAAAAATAAATGGTTGTTGGAATGGTCCTCAGGCCATTAACCCACACATGAAAACTTATTTTCCCACAATAAAATTTATATAGTTAGTGTGCATTATTACGGGAAATAAAAACACAATAATGTGACACTCACTATCTCACAGTACATTGTTTTAAGGATATTTTATTAAGTCATGAGACTGACCCTAAAACTATAAAAAATGTAAAATTTCATAGTTGATGGGAAATATTTATAATTTGGTCTTAAAACAAAACCCTTAATATTATAACATCAATATATAAAATAAATGGTGATTTTCAATGATCAAAACCCAAAATGAAAATTCATTGATGGATTTTCACAAGAAATAACTCAATTTTAATTATACTTCACAAATTTAAGTGACCTCAATACCCATTTATAAAATTCATAACTAATTTCTATCAGTCCGAAATTAAAAAATCCCATTTAGAATGCGTATAATTGTTCAAATCTTTACATTCCAAAAATTAATCAAAATACTACCAAGCTAATAGTAACCCAAATTAATAAACCATCTCCCTCTCACATGAAAACCCCCACCATCAAAAATTTATTCCAAAATTAAATTTTAATCAAAATAAAAAATTAACTCATTTATATAAAGTATATAAACACAATGTTTCCAATACAAATATATCTTTATATCTCAAAAACCACTCTCTAATGTAGAAAAAACTATATTATCTCATATTAAAAAGGATGAAAACAAAATTGAAATTTAGTTAATAAATAACAGCTTAAGAAAATTCAAAACAAATAATGATTTTATAGATGAAATATTTAACAAATTAAAGAACCATCTGTAATAATAAAAACATAACATTTTTAAAACATTTTATTTTTAAAATAAAACAAATATTCCACTAAATCAAAAGTATTTTATACTATTTTCCAATATAAATGATTATTCATTTAAAATTTACATAAAACCTAATATTTAGTTATTTTTTATATTTTCAATAACATGGATACTATTTTATTTTATTATTATAAATGAATTAGTTTATTTTTTATCACCCAAAATATAGATTAAAAAATAATCATTAACCATTTGATCACATTTTTGAAAAAATATTCCAAGGAATTCTAGCCAATTGAGTCCTTAAAAAATAAAACAACCTTGAAAATACATATTTTTAAATAAAATATCCATTTAATGAATTTAATGAAAAAATTAATTATTAAATAGTTCACTTTAGTTTTCTTTATTATATCTCAAAGAAATCTAGATTAAAAAAGGAATTGTAAAAATTTTCAATTAGAAATCCCAATGAAAATCCATAAAAATATATTTTATATACTTTTATCCCTTAAGAACTACACAAAGATGGCATAAATTTTTAAATCAAGACAATATAACATTTTAAAAATATTAGTTTCATTATAAGGTTTATTAATTCAAGTTAAAAAAATATCACTTAAAACTACATTAAGGTTTAACAAAACAAGACCCTAATTACAATAAATCTTCTTATTCAAACCAAAAACTATATTTAAGACCCTTTAAAACCTAAAATGAAAAATATTAGTTTTATAATACCCCATGCATAAGAAATAATTACGAATATTTAAATAATAATTTAAAAATAAAATCATAAAAAAGAAATAAAATAAATATTTATAATAATATTACAACTTGAAAAAACTATATATTTAAAATTAAAATAAAATATATCAATGATAAAAATTGTACGAAAATGAAAAAATATGTTTAAATTAATTTTTTAGATATAATTAGATATCTAACATTTCTAAAATATACCATACTGATAAAACAAACAATATTTTCTTGACATTGTAAATTAGTTTTTAATACTGTAATGAAATTTCAACTCAATACATAGAAGGAACCTTATGATTTCACATCAATACCCATAATACATCCATGAAAATCACTATAAACATTCAAAATAATATATTTTTTACATTTTAATGAATAAATAAAACAAATTTAGATATCATCTTTATATTTCTAAAACAAATAAAAAGTTTTAAGAAATATTGAAAACACATTTCTCATAATCGATAATAAGAATTTACTTAAAAACAAGATATATATAAAAAACTAATGACAAATAGAACCAAAAAATTCTATTTATTATCATCATATCCAAATAAAATCATTTAAATTCAGTCATATTGTTTTTCAATAATTTTTAAACCATCCCACATTTTTCCATTTTACAGGGCCTATAATTGATATTAAAAAAAATAAGATCAAAACACTAACAATAAAAATACCCATATTAGAGGAAGAAATTTTTAACCACATGTCAATATAATTCCTAAAATAATATAAATATACATATAATTAAATAACTGATAATATAATAGATGGAATATCATAACATTTTAAGCATACAAATATATAGAAATAAATTCCTATATATGTGTATGTGTCCATCTAAATGTCCTATACTACTCATTTAATTAGTTAATATATCTCTTCATGGAAAAAAATAAATGAAAAAACCTTATTAGATGAGTAATATTGATAAATATATTTGTCAAACATGTCCAGTAATTTACATCTTAAGTTTCGATGGTTTTATATCCTATATAATATATCTCAATAACCTGATGCCACACTAATATAATTTTATAACACAAAATGTTATGTATTATAACTCAATATATAAGGTAGTATATCATATGGTCTAAAACAACTTCCTAATAATTATAGTCTAGAAATATTTCCTAAGGTATCCACCATTAATGTCACGAACCAGCCCAGGTCGACCCTGAACCCGTCACCTGAGCCGGTCTAAAAAACATCCTGAGGGGTGTTCCTAAGCCCCATAGGATGGAAACTAGTGTCGGGCATCAAATTATAATAGTAGGGAACAATTTCTCCCAAAAAAGCTAAAAAATAAATAAATAATCCGAATGGAAATAAATAAGTACAAGCAGCAAAAAAACAATAAAACTAAACAGCTCAACATACCTCCATGTGACCTTTTAGGTCACCACCCAACAAATTACCATGTTCTCTATACAAGCGATTCAATACTAAAACCTGAAAACTGAAAAGATAAGATATGCATGAGCACAAAAATGATCAGTATGAAATCCAAAGATAAACCACTGAATCCAATGCCTCATTTCCCAAAACAATCTATTAACACAAGTTTTAAAATACAAGTATAAAAATAGGAGATCCAAATTTTCAAAATAAGCACATTATTTTACCATTTTAAAATATAGAACAATCTATATATCATTTCCAAAACAATTTGGAATTTTATAAGGAAAACCCGTGACAATATATACCAAAGATATTTTAAAATAAAGAAAGTAAACAAAGAAAGCTGGAAATAAACTAGTAAGAAGGAATATAAATTGGAAATGTAAATAATTATATAACCATGGGTGATCCTAAACATCCATAGAAGTCCCCTGGACATAATCGGTTCAAAACCACCATTTGGCATATGGTGAGGCTCCTAAGTCTACAACCAAATGGCTGCCCTCATGGAAAGATAAACTAGTGGCACTCCCCATATGGCCTTTATACCTACCAGTGGGTACTAACTTGTTTAATCGGGGTTGATAAGCAACCATCACTCGATCAACTAAAAGATTCCTAGAAAACCATGGTGGTTGTAATAATAATACTATCTTAGAAGGAGACCCTTGCACGCATGACTCACCTTACCATGTCGTCACCGCACTTTCCTTCCCCAAACACAGACACTTCCAATGAATTCACCCATAAAGGGTTACCCAAGATAAGATCACCCCATATATATATTCAATCATTTCACATTAAACAAAGTCCCAATCGGGTCTTCACATCATGTACATATCGAAACATTATCTAAAAACATTTAAAACTGCGACCGAGCACACAAAATTTCCTAACACAAACCATTCTAAAAGTTAACACAAGTTCACCCATGAGTTGAAAGAGAAAATCGAGCCTTTATATCGAAATTTCTAAATATATTTACCCAAAACATCTTACCAATACAACTTTTAAATTTATAAACCCAAATGGGACCTTAAACAATTATTCACCAAAACTCACACCAAAAGACAAACAAGCATTTATATCTCCATGATTACTCCAAAATAGTCCCATAAAAGAACTTCAGAACAAAAAAAAAACAATTTATAATCAAGTTTATGAACAGATTAATGATTTATAAATAATTTTATAAAAACTTTTATAAAAACATAAAACAATTTATTAAAATTTGTAAAAATAGACCAAATAATTTAGTGGAAACCCCAATCCCACTATTAAGGACAAAAACATTTAAAATAAACAACCTAGGCATCTTAACCTGGGAAATTCACACAATCCCCAAGAAAAACTTATTTTTAGTAAATTATAACAAAACTGAAACATTAATAACATCAAACAATAAATATAATAGAGGTGAAATTAACCTTTAAGAAGAAATTTAAAACAATGAAAGTGCCAATAAATCATTTCGAAAAGTAAAGATTGGAAAAACCAACCTCAAATCCAGGACCAATTTAACATTCGATAGTTGACTGATTTATCAGCGACTGCTCAGAACTACTCCACACACATGCACATACCTTCATATATATATATATATATCCTTTAACCCAAGGCACTTATTCCCCGCACCACGAGAGAATATGTACATGGAAGATACATATATGTTATATATATTCATACCTTAGTATATTCCTTCACACACATTAAAAGTTGGCCAAAAATCACTACAATAATTAAAAGGACCATAAAAACTCAGAGGCGAACAAAAAACTCTCACCTCGAATGGCAGCGGCGGACGGATCACGGTCCGACATGACCCATGAAACCTTCCGCAAACTCGGAGAGGGAATTCGTGGCCACTATGGAGTGAGGTGGAGGTGATTCGCAATGGTTCAGGTTCACGCTGGAAGACCACCGAACAAGGGGGTTCGGGTTCGCTGGAAAACTGTCGGACAAGGGGGGTTATGGTTGCTGGTCGCGGCAGCGTGGGGAGCTCGGAGTGTGGAGGGGGTGCAGTTGGACTGCAAGGCCAACACAAGGCAGAGGGCAGTGGTCAGGAGAGAGGGTGAAGGAGTGATAAGGTCAGAGGGTTGTCGGCTGGGAGGCGACATGGTAGAGGGAGGCGCTGTGGGAAACATATGTAGAAGAAGGGCGATGCCAAGGGTGGCTGGCGCAAGAGGAGGGCGACACCGCAGGTGTAGTCGGTGTAGGAGGAGGGATTCCCGACATCGACAAGAGGAGGTGGTGGTAAGCAGGAGGAGGCGTGCAGTGTAGTGAGAGGGGGCGGTTGGAAACCTAGTGTGCATCGGGTGAAGGAGGGGTAGTGGCCTCCTGGTCCGTTCCTCGCACAAGAGCAGTGAAAGGGGGGCACCCCTTCCCTACGGTTTTTTATTATTCATTTTATAATAATAATAATAATAATAATAATAATAATAATAATAAAACCAATAATAATAACATTATTACAATAATAATAACAATAGTAAAATGATAATAATAATAATAATAATAATAAGAAAATGATATTAATAACCAACATAATAATATTAAAAATGAAAACTTTGTTTCATTTAATTTTAAATAATAATAATATTTATTACAATTTAAAAATAATAGTATTATTATCAAATTAAATAATTATAATATTATCATCTATATAATAATGTTATTATTTTTATGGTTTAAACCTTAACCTTGTCTTATCATAATAACAATTCACTTACTTTTCTTTTTCAATTAACATAATTAATTTAGTTAATTTATTATTTATTTCAACTATTGAGCAACCTCACATTCACCAGAACCAAATGCACAAGCACCGCTAATGGTACAGTGACAGCGCCTCAACCTGAGACCCATGGAAATGAAACTTCAAATATTTTAAATCAGGACCCAAACTAAACCTCATCCAAATGACACGAGACCAAGAAAAGAATAAAATAACTAGTCATCTGAGGTCGAGGTGTGACAATTAAGGTTTGTGATTTTTTTCACACTCTAAGATCAATGAAAATCAACGATATGACTTTTATTACAAATCCAATATGAAGAATCAATTTATTGGAAGTTACATGTGTTTATTAAAATACACCATTAGGTAAAACAAAAAAAACATGTTATATGTTAATATAAAAACATAAAACCCTATTATAAATAAATTCATGGAAAATAAACAAGAAATATAATTTTCCCAAAAATCACATAATCCAAAAAAAATATGAAAATTCCTTATATAATTAACAATAAAACATAATTATGAAGGAAAATAATATAAATATGTGGTTAATGAAACCTATAATAATATACACCCCTGAATAAAACCAAATAAAACACTAAAATAATTTTTATCCCCTAAAAAAAATTATCAGATCACATATGTAACCTTATCTATAACATCATGTAAGTAGGCCTATGGTTCATCCTTATTAGACATGGATACTTTCCCGTCATGTTTATCTTGGATAAAAAAATCTACACACATTTTTGAATTTGTGTATATATAGATTGAGTATGATCCTAATATGTTTCTATTAATGATTATAAAAATTAGATTTTATAAGAAAATACTTATATAAAAGTATGTAAATAAATAATAATGTACCTTTTTTCATTATGGGGGATATTGAAATAATAAACAATTTTTATAATTATTTAAGAATAAACGATGTTGTAGAAATTCATTTCCAACAACATATGTTTTTTATTAAATAATAGATAAAAATATTAACAAGAAAACATTAAAAGAATCTGAAAAGGTCATTGGTTATCCATTGTATTCTATAGGATATAATCTTATACTTGGAACTAATAAAATCATCCCAAAATAATTTTAAATGATCCCATAACAACACAAATTACATAATGCATCCTGATATAGGACCACTCAATAGTCATAGAAATTTCATTACTAGGGTTCAATGAAGAGCATGATTGTAAATACTATAGAACTCTCCAATAGAATTTATATATAAAATCCCATGGTTTCCCATGCACATTCATGCCAATTATCACATATAATAATAATAAAATTTATTAGATTACAGATTCCACATCCAATATAGAGTTTCTAAGAAAACCCCCATTTCATATTAATAAGAAACTAATATTTATTAAATATATTAAATAACAAAAGATAAAATTATTGTGAAATCATATATAAGGGTGATGAAATCAAAGAACATTTTTTTAATATCCAAACAAGGCTTAATCATAGAAAATTAGATTTTAATTCTTTTATAAACCAATATAAATTATAAATTAAACACCCACACATATAAAATTCCAAATAATTAATAACACAATTTTAAACCATATTAACATGTACATATCATATAAAACTACATGAATATATTTTTTAAAACTTTTAAAAAAAATAATATTTGAAAAAATAAATAATTTTAAAAATAACTTAAAATCCCACATATAATCAAATATAGATAAAAATATAGCACTAAGCACTATAGAAAATCAAGTAAAATATTTAAGATCATAATGTTATGTTAAATAAGGGGAAATATATATGATATCCTAACATAATGTGTCTCTAAAAATGAATATACCATATATTGAAATCACAAAATCAAACATTTACATGTAATAAAATTAAAATAATGAATTTCATATTTTATTAAGTGAACATAATCAAATAAAGATATATTTCATACATGAAATTCATGGTGGAGATTTTTGAAATACCAATATACCCTTATATTATGTGTGTGAGGTTAGAAATATTCTCCCATTTCCTTATATAAGGAACGACACATTTGAAATCGAGTATCTATCTTCTCCATCAGGACTCCCCAAATTTTAAATTTCCTAATAATTTATAAACATTAGAATAAATATACAGAAATGGAAAAACTAATTTGTTAAGAAAGATAACTATGAATATGTAGGTCACATATTTCCTAAAAAGTCATCTCCAAAAATTTATATTACAACCAAAAAAATTATTTTAAAATAATAGTACCCTTGAATGCCTTCAAAGTATGCAATACCAATCATGAAGAGAATTGCGATATATTAAAGAAATATTATCATTTAAATTTAATCGTTATAGCCTAGACATTGAATTATAGGGTATGAATATGATTAACCTCATAATGAAATATATTTATAATGGTATTAATCAATTAAATTGTATTTAATATTTTTTTTAAAAAAATTATACAAGTTTTGTTCAAGTAATTTTGTGCTTCAAAAATATTTTTTTCTTGAGAAATGGTTTTATTTCATTTTTGGAAAAGAAATTATGACACTACTAAAAAATGATCTATAGCCACGGATCTATAGCCAAATTTTAAATGATCCATGGCTATATCTAAGATATTTCGACACCCAAATAGCTGGGCATGGCAAATAGCTTATGTGAATTTTTTTTTGATCGGGCCGCATCGCAAATCTCCTCCCTCACCGTCCTCGCCCTTCCTCCCGCATTGTGATTCCTCCTCCATCTCCATACTATATATCCCTCTACCCCTCCTCCCTTCTAGATTCCACCTCTATCTCCATTTAATCTCCCCTCCTCCCCTCGTTATTCCTCCTCCTCTTGTGATCCCCCCCCTTCAGCTCTGACGCAGCCAGCAAACCTCCCCACCGGCTCTGACGCCTCCCTGCTGATGCGACTCTGGCACTACCAGCCCACCTCCACACCGACACAACCTACCCACCTACCTGTGGTCACCTCACCTCCCTTTCGACATTTCTCCGAGGTTTCCTTTCCATCTCCTCCTCCGACGCACATTCTATGCGGCGATTTGAGGTAGTAATCTTCATCTATTACCCTCGTTATTGGTTGAGTAGTTCATTAATATTGATGTGGATTCATTGGAGGAGATAAATTATCCTATTACTAGGAGTTACACTCTGTTGGTATATTAACTCTGATTAATTTTGAATTGAGTAACCTTAGATTCTACAACTCTTCTTCACACTGGGTTATCATAAACTTACTTGAAAGAGGCTCAATTTTTTCAGGTAACAAGTAGGATATGGATGCTGCTACACATTCCCCATTATACTAAGTTGAATTATATTGAGTTTTAGACAATGGGGGTTAAATTTGTGTTTCTCATTTTAATTCTTCTGTTTCAATCATTTTCTTCCAATACTATTGTCTGTGTTCATTTGTATTGGTTTTTACATTGCAGTGTGGTGATATAGGTGCATAGTTTTTTTTGTTATAGGCTCCAAAGCATGAGCTCAACTATCTGTACATTGATTATTCATAATTTAGTTTTAGAGGATATATTTAAGGGTTATTCTGGAAGATATCTATGAACCAAAAAAACACTCTCACAAATAGTCATGCTTTGTAACTCTATCTATCATCCGCTACCTACTCTAGCTGATACATCCATTTATTCTGAATAAATTTATTTCTACCAGGCCTATCCATTTTCTCCAATGTCCCATACACATGGAGGGAATCATTATCATACCTCATGTATAACTCCCACTAATTAATGTCTTTCAAATATCTTTCCTCTTTTAGGTTCTCTATCATCCATTAGATATAAGTAACACAATTTAATTCCATACCTTTGTACTTGGAACCAAGGAAATATAATTGGAAGTTTAATAACTTCATGGTGAAGTTGAAGTTCATCTAGAGCAATAAAAATCTTTTCTGTTATTGCTGGGTGTTTGATTGTAGGAGACACATCATCCCAATTAACTGTGCTCATAATATGCTTATTTAGAATACAGTAAAGGAAAGGGTCAATGTGATGAAGATTTAATTGTCCAGAAGTTTTGAGATGATAAAAACTAGTTTGAATAAATGGATCTTTCAGATGAGTATTTTTGAGGGACTTTTGTTTCGAAAATTTGTACCTAAATTATTTGGAATAAATCTAGAAATTAGTGGATCACTTCATCACGAGTGAGGTGAAACCAATGACCACACCCCTAGTTGAACATTTCAAATTGATAAAGGAGAAAGAACACATAGAATCCCATAAGATAATATTGGGTTGATGTGAAGTGGATTTATAGAAATTAAAGGGTTCTAGAAGCCTGTAAATTTCCTTCAAAATAGATGAGTTATTTCCTAGTTTTTCTAAGTCATACTTTGAGAGATATTATTACACTTGAAAGAGAACCACTATATATGTGTTATATTTCAGAGGAAAGGAATAGTGTCAAATGTCAAAGATTTAATTGATATTTTCACTCTCAATAATAAAAGTAGATTATATTTCTTTAACAGAAGTTGGAAAGGAATTGTTTGGGTTGACAGGGACATTGAAAGATCTCAGAAGGAGGAAATATGATGAGATGTTGTTTTTTGAATCATAGATTGCGATTCAACTAGTAAAAATATGATGTTTTAATATAGTATGAAGAATATTTTGAGGAATTATCACTTTATCTCTAAGTTTTTAGGGGATAGAGTACTGGATATATGGAAAGATAGAAGCGACTCAAAATATGGTAGATATACTAAAAAAGGTCATTGTCAAGAATGTTTTGATGGGATATTCACCTCAGTTGATCTAGGAAAAATAAAATCATCATGGGGGAACCATACATATATTAAGGAAGTTTGAGGAATAGAAATAGGTTTATAGAAGTTGATGGGGACTCAATAGTGAATCCCAAAGAAGATTCCAAGTTTTGAAGATTATTAGGTTTCATCTATGTGTGTGAAACCCATTTTTAGGTTCCAAAACATAGTCAAGTAGAATGATAAATTCCAGAAGAGTAATTTCTAGAACCTTGATGGCTATAATGGAGTAGTAGCTAAAAATTATATAAGAATAGAAGTTACTTTAACTGGATGGTTCATTCAGAAAATGAAAATCAAATATTACCCAATAACTTATTAAAATGGAAGTAGTGTGGGAAATGAAAACAACTTTCATAAATTTTCCCTGATTGAAGAGTATGTAAGTTTTTACTCTTGGAATATTTTAGAAAAAATAATATACTAGTTTTTTAATGAATCAAACATAATGTTTTTCTCATTATATTTTTATAATGTGCACAATGTACTAGGTGAATGATTTTAGGTGGTGGGATCCTTTGATAGAATGAAGATATAGTTATGCAGCCATGATATATATAGAATCACTCCTCATAGAGATTAAAAGACATGGCATCTAGTTTCACTGGATTGATTCTACTATATTTATTAACATGGATTATTTAATTAGTATTAGTATATTGCAATAATTTTTTATTCCTTGAATAAAAATAAAACAGTATTATCCTTGTGGAGTAAGAATCATATCTTGACAATGTAAATATATTTTTTTATTTTTTTATTTCATTTTGACAATTATATTTTTGATACTCTTGTATGTGTCCTTTTGAAGTGGTTTTTTTCATTGTAGTATTATGAATTAGGTCCATATCCTTCTAAGTCTTTGAAACCATAGTGTGGGATTGAATATTGATACATTGTTTCTACATAAGTAATTTCTAGAAGATATCTTCTAGTGGTCTTCCAAAACGAATCCATGATCCCAAAAAAATCCATTCACAACTAGCTGCATCTTATACCTCAATATACCATCCCCTTCCTCCTTCTGCTTCTAAAAATATATTTTTATCAACATTATTCTTAAAAGTTCACTCTATTATCACTTATGCTCTAAACACATGGAGGGAATCAATATCAACCCTTGTTTCCAAATACCTTTAATTTTAGTCTTTTAGATTTATGGATTTATTTGGCCACTCAGGTTGTCTATCATTCAAGAGAAGAACATAGTGAAAGCTAATTTTGTACTATTTCTCTCGAAAACAAGGAAGAATAATTAAAAGATTAATTACTTTGCGATGAGACAAAATTTCATCTAAAACAATACAAATCATTACTACTGCCTGAATTTTTTCTAAGATTGGATCTTCATCATCCTCTATATCCATATTGATGATATTATTATTTACAGTCCAACAAAAGATATAGTTGATGTGATAAAGATCGAATTTTCTAGAAGTTTCAAGATGAAGAATCACGTTCCAGCAAAATATATCCTAGGGATGAGGATTTTGAGGGACTTAAGTTATGATACTTTATACCTGACTCAACCCGATTACATCTGGAAGGTGGGGAAGTTATTTAGAATGAGTGAGGAAAAACTTCTGACTTCTATTACCTTTCTCATTTTTTATTTTTGCTTCCTTCATACTAATTTCATTCATCCAGGAAGTTGTAAATCTGAAACCCACATTTCCTGATGCCTACCTAAACCATAGAAATATCTATAAGGTATGTTGTGTTTACATTGTGTTGCTGAAAGTGCCTGATATTTTACTTGACTGAGGCAATTTGTTAACCTTTTACAGGCTCTAAAAATGTCAAATGAGGCTATTTTGTTCTTCAAGTGTGCTATGCAAACCCAACCAAAACACGACATGAACTGTGTATGATATTCTACTAATAAAAGGTGTGTGTATTGTATCGTATCTTCATATTCTTTATATTTTTCTTTATATATTAATGTTTTATGGTTTGTTGTTTCAATTACACAAGGAGATAAGAGTACAACAGAATACAGACAAATAAACTCTCCAAGGAGCTGAGTTAGGAAGGCCCAGTTAATTCCATCTTTTCAAACAGGTTCATCTTTAATTCCAGAATTTAACAGGTTCATATTTTGGTTCTAATTTGTTCATATAGTTTTTCAAAAAGTTCTATATTTTATTCCATACAGGTATGCATATTCCATATTTCCCAAGGTTTTCTTAGGTGGAAGGGATTCCCGATGCCTTTGTATCATCAAAATACTATGATAGATACTTCTTCTAGGTGTCAAACCAACTTGGAGCTATGGTTGTGCCGAGCGAAGGGGTTTTTATTCGAGGTGATAGAATCATGAAAGGTATTATTCTTGAGGAATTATCATATTCAGGGGGATCTATGTGATTTTCAATTAAAGAATATATATATATCAATGTATTAATTTACAAGGTGATAATTTCTTCCTTTCCTATAGTTTTCTCAGGTGGAAGGGATGTAGGATCGAAATAGTGATGTAGATGCTCAAAATACAAGAGGGGGGGGGGGGTGAATTGTAAACTTTAAAAATTCCTTTGGAACCTTTAAAGTTAGATACGAATAACTATGTTTTCCTTAAGCAAAGGAATGGACTAAGTTTAACAAAGTTAAACTAAGAAAATTCACAACACCTCTAATACCGAATGCAAACTTAGAAAGAGATTTCGAAAGTAGGTTCCGGGAAATATGATTCTGGAAATTGAAACATAACAAAAGATTACAATATGAGATTCTACCTTAAACCGTATAGAATCTAAATGAAACAGAGTACAAGTAAAGAAGTATAAGAAAGTTATACTTTCCTTATAATAAAAAATGCAGCGGAATATAAACAAGTAGTAGAACTACTAGTAACAAGATATAAGTCTTTTAACCCAAAGAGAAGGGTATCCAACAACCTTGGATAAAGGTCCATTGATTTATACTTTCAAGCAAGTCCGTCTTACACACACTAGGGTAAGCCCTCGATACGAAGATTGGAGTCTCTGTCTTGCTATCCCCGCAAGCCCTAAACTTCAAGGTAGTTGGCAACCTCTGTCTTCCTCAGCAAGGAAGCCCTCAAACTTCAAGGTAGTCAGCACCTCTGTCTTCCTATCCCCGGAAGTCCGAGAATGTAATCACCAACATTCGGAGTCTCACGAAGCTTTGAAAATTAATAAGAGCCTCTCTCTCTAGAAATCACTTCAAGCATGTAATCACATGAGTCGAAGATCAGTCATCCATTCAGCACTGAGCTCTTTCAAATGAGCTCCTATTTATAGGAAAATTTCCAACGGTCGGCTCCTTCTTCCAACAGTCATATTTTCCATGAAATTCGAAAGGACCTGTATACGTGTAACTCAACCAACAGTTAATAAGAAATAGAATAGATGACATCGTTTTATAACAAACTTTGTATAACTGAATGTACGACATCGTTTTGGAATGAAGCATATGTAAGTAAAGGATAATTAATAGTTCGGAGTGTAAGCAAGTCAAAGGTTCGGAGTCTAACCAAAATGAAGTTCGGAGTCTTTGTTAAGAAATGTTCAGATTCTATTTTATTGGAAATCATAGTCTGGTTTCATCAGAGATCGGATTCTAAATCTGTAGAGTTCGGAGTTGAACTGCTTAAAAGTTCGGAGTCGAACTTCATAAGAGTTCGGAGTCAAACTTCTTAAGAGTTCGGAGTCGAACTTATTAAGAGTTCGGTGTCGAACTTCTTAAGAGTTAGGAGTCGAACATCTTAAGAGTTCGGAGTCGAACTTCTTAAGAGTTCGAAGTCGAACTTCTTAAGAGTTCGGAGCCGAACTTCTTAAGAGTTCGGATTAGAACTGCTTTAGAGTTTGGAATCCAGAATTTGGATTAAAACTATATTACAGATCACATCCATGATTCAGATCCTAAAAACATAATGCTCCAACTTTTCATTATAAGGCTCCGACAATTTGGTTGTGATTCCGGTTTTTTATTTTAAGGAAAAAATAGATAAGTATAAGAAAATCTAGGTTAAGGTAAATTTCCTTAAGGAAGTAAATTTTCCTTATTTGATTAGTAATAATATTTGCTTAAGTATAAGGTGTTTTTGATTTTCAAAACAAGAAGGAATGGAAAATTCATAAGGAAAACCTTATTGACTCTACAATATCCTCCTTTTTGGAAAGCGCAAACATCCTTTTGAAAAAGTATATAAGGATTTTGAAAAATTTCATTAGACTATTTAAAACTTATCTCCCTTCATTCATGGATAGAAGTGAATACAAATAACTCCCCCTTAGGCATTGAAACTCTAAGGATTGTATTCTGGGTTTCTAGAGTAGAGTTTTCATTATTATAAAAATGAAACAAAACGTAGTGGGAAACTCCCCCTTTCCTTAAGGATATTTTTCTCAGAAATTTTTCTTTTCTCCTCCTCAGGAATAGTTCTTTTTCCTTCTCCCCCTTTGTGATTTTCAAAAACAATTGAAGGGAATGGAAAACAAATTATGCTACCTGAAACATTAGTATACAACAAGAGATAAACCTAACAGATAATCATTTCATTAGAGTTGGGGGAAAAATTACAAGGAAAGACAATTACAACAAAAGATCGGAGTGGGTTCATTTGTCTTCCTTTTACTTTGGAATAAGATGCTTCAACAAGGATTTGAGTTTCTTCAGGTCTCTTTGGTCTTCCTCTCGTTGCCTCTCCAAAGATTTTACCTTTTTTTCGTAAGCTTTTAATAGCTGTTCTTGAGCTTCCAAGGCTTCTTTTTACAAATTCAACAACTCATCCTGCTTCTCCATCCTTGGATGAAACTCAATCCGGAAATCTCTTTCAGATTTCCAATTCTGAGATACTGAGTTAAGCTTGCCATTCAGATCCCTGACTTGTTGATTCCGGACATTTTTTTCCTGGGTCAACTTCTCAAAAATTTCATTAACCTTTTTGTCCTCCATTCCAAAAGCACTTTGAACTTCAGCCTGAAAATTTTCAAAGTGTACTAAATCTTCGTCCACTATTTTAGACCACTTGGTTAATTTACTACAAGATTTCCTATGGACGTCATAATCGATCAGAAAACTTTTCTGTTCAGCTTCCACCTTCACAAACTTATCCATTACCATGGATAAAGAATCCGATTTTTTATTCATAGATTGTTGCATCAACTGGCATCTAGAATCTATAGTTGGAAGAATCGGTATTGTGTCCACCAGCTTTCTCAGAGATTGAACCACAAAATCATGCCTGTGGGATGATGATTCCGAATCAGAGACTTCTTTTTGAGATTCCTCTTCTTCAACTGGCATCAGCTTCCTTCTAGAGGTACCAAAAACCTATTTCATTCTAATTATATCCTTAATAGGTGTCTCCATTAAAGTTTGCTTGCCTTTATCAGATTTCGGAATGTATTGCACATTTGGAGAAACTTCCTCAGATTTAGAAACTTGAACAATCTGATCTTCATCTAGTTGCTGTCTTTCTTGTCCTTCTTCAAGATAGTTCTTTTGATAGGATTCTTCTCCATCAAACAGCTCATTCTCTTCTTCTTCCTCTTGAAGTTGCTTGCTGTCTTCCTCATCTCCCTTCCCTAGAGATACTATTTTTCTGGATTTGGCCTTATAATACTGAATTTGTTTGATCAAGGTATCTAGATCTTCACTCTCCTCCTCTTATTCTTCTTCTTCTTCCTCTACTTGTTCTTCTTCTTCCACAACTGCTTCAGCAACCTCCTTCTCAGCTTATACTATAGGTTCTTTACCCTTGTTCTTTTCTGGAGTGACAAAATTTTTCGCTGGTGTTTCTGGTAAAGAAGGTTTGACTCCGAAAGTTTCCGGAACTGGAAGCCTTTCAGAAGCCAACTCTGTACCTTTTAGAAACAATTGTACCAGTTCAGATTCAGTCATCTTCTTCCTCAACTTATTTTCCTTCGTTTGTCTTTCTAGCTCCTCAGCAGCCTTTTCTTTTAAAGCCTTATCCTCAGCAGGGTCGAGTCCGAATTGAGGACCCCCTTCTTTCCTCACTTCCTTATCTTTCCTCCATTTTGCTGCTACTTCATCTGTATAGATTTTCTTCTTCTTCGGTTTGGGTGGTGCAGATTCAGTTTCCTTCGGCCGAGGAAATTCTTCCTCAGTAACTACTTCCTTATACTTTCTCTTCTTCCTTTTCTTTTTTAAAGGTTTCGGAGATTGTTTTTCTTTTTCAACTGCTTCAAATTCTTCCACAGATAGGGGGTAAAATTCACCGGATTCACTAGAAAATACCATCTTCATTCTCTTAAGCGTATCATCACTGACAAGCATGAGCTTGCAATTCTGGATCTTTGATTTGCAGGAAACTTTGAAAGATTCTAAGCATCGAACAATCAACTTTGATAATAAGGCTGGATACATTATAATCTGAGCTCTCAGATTTCCTTCTTTGATATTCTTGATCGTAACCAAGACATGCCTTATCAGATTTATCTTTCTTAGATTTACCAAAAAATCTAAGACATAGATATCACTCTTCTTTATATTGTCTTTATCTCCACTTCTCGGAACCAGAAAACCTTTCACCTATAGTTGCAGTATTCTATTATTCGGAGCGAGCCGAGAAATCTTAGTACTTAAATCATCTTTAAGCCCAACAAACTGCAGTGCTTTTTCCTTAATGAAACTTCCTTGCACATCCGGAAGTTTGTGAGAGAAAAATTCAGCTTCTCCCTCATATGGTATTCCAACCAGGCTTGCTGCCTTAGTGTAAGAAAGTTTATAAGTATTTCCATAAGACTTAAAAGAAAACCTTTCTCTGCCATCTTCCACTAGGAAGGAAACATACTCATAAAATTCTATCAACAAGTCTATGAAAACCGGATCCTGTTTATCTGACTTGGCTATGCAGACGTCTTCCCATCCATTTAGTCTAATATTTTTCGAAATAATAGAGTCAAGCTTATAAAAATCCGGATGAAATAAACTTTATCTGTAAACTAACCACTTTGAAATTGGATTTGTAGTTTACATATCTTGTAAAGTTGCTTCAATAGAAATTCGGAGTGAAGTAAACAGTATGATTCAGATCAGCTTCACAAGGTTCGGAACTGGCCTTAAGAGGAGCAGTAGGGCTTCGAGATGCAAAAGCTTGAAAACCGATGTGGGATGAGTCTCGGGACCCCCTTTTTATAGGCAAAGAGAATGACCGTTGGTCTTCCAATGGTCATCCAATGGTTGAAAATACTTTGATCTGATCTGATGGTTGAGAATAACCCCGCGAAAAAAAGTAAAATGACTCCGATCTTTTGAGGTTTTTAAAAAAAATATTCGGAATTGAGGCAAAACTAGAATCTGAACTTAAACAATGAAGATACCAGTAAGCAAAATTTGATTATAAAACTATAAATAGGGAAATAAAAACTTATGGATTGACAAGAAATATTATTTGAAATTGGTAATATTCTTCCTTAAAAAAAACTTAATTACAAAAAGTCTAGTACAAAAAAAATGTTACGAAAAGCCCAGTTCGAAAATCTTCGTTCTGAAAATTATCAGTACGAGAATTCCATTCCGGAAGTTTTTAATATGAGGAAAAAAATTCCAATCCGGAAAATTTCAGTTCCAGAAATTTCCATTCCGTAAATCTTAGTTCCGAAAAGTTTGAAGACAATCTTTAAAAAAATTGTTATTCTATCAAACAAATGTACTCCCCCTATGAAAAAGAGTTTATTACTGTAAGGAGACTTTTTCAAAAGAAGGTTAATTAAGAAGGATTACCTTACGGTTATCATCCCTAACTTCTGTTTAATGTATTCAAATCTATTAGAAGGCAAAGATTTTGTGAAAATATCAGCAAGTTGATCTTGTGTTCCGATAAATTGAAGAATGATATCTCCTTTAAGTGTGTGATCCCTAAGAAAGTGATGCCTAATATCTATGTGTTTTTCACGGGAGTGATGTGCAGGGTTCTTACTTAGGGAAATGGAACTTGTGTTATCACACAAAATTTGAGTTTTGGTAAAACTCAAGCCATAGTCTGTGAGTGTGTGTTGCATACACAACACTTGAGCACAACAACTTCCAGCTGCTACATATTCGGCATCAGCCGTGGAAAGTGATACAAAATGTTGCTTCTTGCAAGACCAAGAAACTAGTGAATCTCCTAATAAATGACAAGTTCCGGATGTACTTTTTCTATCCATTATACATCCACCAAAGTCAGCATCAGAAAATCTTTTTAGAACAAAATCATTTCCAGAAGTATAAAATAATCCTAGATCCATGGTTCCCTTAAGGTAGCGAAAAATTCTTTTTACTGCCTTTAAGTGAGATTCCTTAGGATTGGATTGATATCTTGCATATAAGCATACTGAAAACATTAAGTCTGGTCGACTAGCTGTTAAGTAAAGTAAAGTTCCTATCATACCTCTAAAAGATGTTTGATCTACTGGTTCCCCAGCTTCATCAGGATCTAAAGAGTTTGAGGTACCAATAGGAGTACTTATGCTCTTAGTATTGTCATAACCATACTTTTTAAGAAGATCTTTAATATACTTATGTTGAGATATGTAGGTTCCTTCTAGTTTTTGGGAAATTTGAAAACCAAGGAAAAAAGTTAACTCACCCATCATACTCATTTCAAACTCAGATTTCATTAGACTTTCAAAAGAGACGGTCAAAGATTGCGGAGTTGAACCAAATATGATGTCATCAACATAAATTTGAGCAATCAATACATTTTTCTTATCTTTCTTTATAAAAAGGGTTGGATCTTCATTTTCCTTAACATAGTTATTTTGACGCAAAAATCTAGTGAGTCTATCATACCATGCTCGTGGGTCTTGTTTAAGGCCATACAAAGCTTTGGTAAGTCTAAAAACATGATCAGGATGTTTTGTATCTTCAAAGCCATGATCTTGTTCAACAAAGACTCCTCTTGAACATAACCGTTAAGAAAAGCACATTTCAAATCCATTTGGAAAAGTTTGAAATTAAAGAATGCTGCAAAGGCAAGTAGAATACGGATAGATTCAAGTCTATCTACTGGAGCATAGGTTTCTTCATAGTCTATTCCCTCTTGCTAATTATAGCCTTTAGCAACAAGTCTAGCTTTATTTCTTACTATGACTCCATTTTCATCACATTTATTTCTGAAAACCCATTTTACTCCAATAACAGAAGTCTCCTTAGGTCTTTCAACCAAGGTCTAGACTTTATTCCTTTCAAATTCATTCAGTTCATCTTGCATGGCTTTGATCCAATCATCATAACCTAAAGCTTCATCAGTGCTTTCTGGTTCTAATTGGGAAAGAAATTCTAGATGTTCTACTTCATTTCTTAAGGAACTTCTAGTCCTTACCGGTTGATTTACATCACCAATGATACTATCACTGGGATTATTCTTAAGAAACACCTGATTTGGGTTTTGTAAAACCTGTTCATCAACATAGGGTAGAAAGTCTTCTGGAGTAAATGTTTCGGAAACATCTTCTAGAACATTATCCTTATTAGAAGGTTCTTCTATCAAAGGTTAATAATCAGTTTTTGAAAACACATCTGAGGATGTAGGTAGGGATGTTTTAAAAACAAAAGGATCTGACGCATCAAATTTTACATGTATGTTTCTTCAACAGTACACATATTTTTGTTAAAAACTCTATAAGCCTTAGAGGTTGTGGAATATCCTAAGAAAATCCCTTCATCAGATTTTGGTGCGAATTTATGTAAGTTATCTTTAGTATTCAAAATAAATACCTTACAACCAAAAACCTTGAAGTAGGATAGTCTTGGTTTTCTACCATTCCATAACTCATAAAGAGTTTTATTAAGAAAAGGTCTAATCAAAACTCTATTTATAGTATAACAAGAAGTACTTACAGCTTTAGCCCAGAAATTTCTAGCAATAGAATATTCACTCAACATGGTTCTAGTTATCTCTTGAAGAATTCTATTTCTTCTTTCAACTACACCATTCTATTGAGGAGTTCTAGGTGCTGAAAAATTGTGAGTAATACCTTTTTTACTACAAAAAGTTTCAAAATCAGAATTTTGAAATTCTCCTCCATGATCACTATGAATAGTTTTCAATGGATGGTTTTTCTCATTTTTAACTTGAGCTCTAAAACTTTTGAAATAGGAAAAAGCTTCAAACTTCTTTGCTAAAAAATAGACCCAAGTGAATCTAGTGTAATCATCAACTAGAACAAAAACATAGTATTTGCCTCCAATACTTCCAGTTTGTGTTGGACCAAAAAGATCAATGTGCACTAACTGTAATGCATCGGTTGTTGAGACTTCACCAATTGATTTAAAACTAGATTTATGTTGTTTACCATATTGATAAGGATCACAAACTTTAGAAGAATCAAATCTAAGCTCCGGTAGATCCTTAACTAGTTTCTTCTTAGAGAGTTTACGTAGGTTCCTAAGATTACAGTGACCTAATATTCTATGCCATAACCAGGAGTGATCTTCCATTGCACTTAGGCAAGGTAAATCTTGGCTTCTGAGGTCTTCTAAGTTCAGAGTGTAAACATTATTTTGCCTCTTGGCTGAGAGAATAAAATCTTCTTTGGAATTGTGAACTAAACACTTAACATTCCTAAAATTCACAAGGTAACCTTCATCACATAACTGACTTATGCTAATGAGGTTGTGCTTAAGACCTTTAACAAAAAGAACATTTGAAATGAAGGTTTTACCAAGAAGAACAATATTACCAATACCAACAATCTCTCCCTTAGAATTATCTCTGAAAGTTACCTTTCCTCCTTTCGTTCTGATAATATTTTCAAAATAGCCTTTGTTACCAGTCATGTGCTGGGAACATCCACTATCCATGTACCATGTATTGTTGCTGGTACAATCTTTACTTTCCTAAAATCAAGAAGAATATTAAACTTTCGAAATCCAAACTTGTTTGGATCTGAGATTTTCAGAAAATAAAATTTTAGGTACCCACATCTTCTTAGAGAAATAAGCTTTGTGAAATCCTAGAGATTGGGTTTTGTTTAACGAACAATTCTTTGCCCAGTGACCACCACATTGACACTTGGTACAAAATGGGGCACTTTGAGGAACAAAATAATTGTTACTAAAAATTGGTTTTGCATGGGTATAACCAAATCCAGATTTGTTTCTTAAAGGTCGTATTTGGGAATACATTTTATCAAAATTTTCTTTACCATGGTTAAAGTTTGATAAACACTTCTTTAAGGAAAAAATTTCGGACTTGAGTTTTACAACCAAGTTTTTATCCTCAAAATCATTAGTTTAAGAACTAGAGTTAGGCTTAAAAACATTTTTATTAGAAATTACTTTTTCTAATTCTTTAGAAAGTTTGTTCTTCTCAGAACTTACTTCCTCAAGATTTTTTGAAATACTTTCAAAATCAGCATTTTTCTTATCAAGATCTTTAGAAAGATCTGATATCTATTTCGTAAGAATAGAATTCCTAGAGTTTTCCTTATCAAGTTTTTTATTGAGTTTGGAATTCTCAATCTCAAGAAGTTCAACAAACCTAGAGACTTCTTCCTAAGTAGTTAATGTATTTTCTTAATCAGAAGAGGATTCTTCATCAGAAGAAGTATAATATTTACTATCATTAGAATTTAAAGATACATTGGTCAATGATTCAGCATTTCGTACCTTAGCCATAAAAAATGATTATCAATAGGTAATCTGGCTATAAGACCAAGATTCTTCTGTCCTGAAGATTCATAATCAGAAGATTTATCTGAAGAGTCACCACCACTGGCACTCCAGGTGTCATTAGCTTTCAGAACTTTCTTAGCTTTTGCTTTATAATACTCCTTCATGTTCCTGTCTGAATTCCTTTCTTTTCTTTCTTTCTTTTTGAGCAAAGGGAAATCTGGTCTAATATGTCCAGCTCTTTTGCATTCATAACAAGTAACTTCTCCATGTTTCTTATCTTTCCTTTACTTTTTCTTATACTTTGATTGGAAATTTCTCTGACCAGCTATCTTTTTCATCCTTCGAGCATGATTTGCTAGTTCATTTTCAGAGACTTCACTCTCACTAGATTCGGATTGGAAAATAACTTTCTTTGACTTGGATCTGGTTTTCATCTGATTTGATGTTGTAGTAAAAGCAACAGTACCATTTCCATTATTCTTCTTGATGTTGTCAGCATCTCTCTTCATTCTGGTCTCATGTTGTAGAAGAGTTCCAAAAAGCTCATCAAGAGTAATTTGAGTGGCCTTCCTATTCTCATCTATAGCTGTTCTTTTGGATTCCCACTCATTGGGCATAATATCAATTATTTTATCCACAAGAGCTTCATCATCTAAACCTTTCTCTCCCATAGATTGTAGGTTGTTGACTATAGTCATGAATCTTTGTTACACTTTACATATTGGTTCACCATAAAGAAAATTGAAGCCATGATATTCAGCTCTAAGCATATCTCTTCTAGTCTCAATCACTTTAGAAGTCCCAAAGTGTGTAACTTCTAACTTCTTCCATATACAATTAGCTGCTTCACAAGATGAAATTTGGCTATATATATTTCGAGTAATTGAACATAGTAGAGTATTGCGTACCTTATAATTAAGTTGATATTCTTGCTTTTCCTGGTTAGTGAAAGTTCTAACTTCCTTGTCACGAATTTTATAATCACCAGTAAGCATTACAAAATTATCCACTCCAGTGTTGATAACAAAAGTCTTCATTCGATCTCTTCAGTACTCAATGTCATTACCATCAAAGATAGGTGGTCTTGTAGGATTTAGATTATCAATCGAACCGACATTAATTCCTGCCATACTAGAAACTTTTGATACACAAACTTGTTAGTAGAAAAAGTTTTGTAATAACAAAGTTCGGAATGAGAATGTTCAGAATGGAAAAGTTCAGAATGGTAAAGTGAGCAAGAAAAACTTATTCGTCAGTATAAGTATTTCAGAAACCTCCTCTGATACCAATTGTAGGATCGAAATAGTGATGTATATGCTCAAAATACAAGAGGGGGGGTGAATTGTAAACTTTAAAAATTCCTTTGGAACCTTTAAAGTTATATACGAATAACTATGTTTTCCTTAAGCAAAGGAAAGGACTAAGTTTAACAAAGTTAAACTAAGCAAATTAACAACACCTCTAATACCGAATGCAAACTTGGAAAGAGATTTCGAAAGTAGGTTCTGGGAAATATGATTCCGGAAATTGAAACTTAACAAAAGATTACAATATGAGATTCTAACTTAAAGCGTATAGAATCTAAATGAAACAGATTACAAGTAAGGAAGTATAAGAAAGTTATACTTTCCTTATAATACAAAATGCAGCGGAATATAAACAAGTAGTAGAACTACTAGTAACAAGATATAAGTCTTTTAACCAAAAGAGAAGGGTATCCAACAACCTTGGATAAAGGTCCCTTGATTTATACATTCAAGAAAGTCTGTCTTACCCACACCAGGGTAAGACCTCGATACGAAGATCGGAGTCTCTGTCTTGATATCCCCGCAAGCCCTCAACTTCAGGGTAGTTGGCAACCTCTGTCTTCCTAAGCAAGGAAGCCCTCGAACTTCAAGGTAGTCGGCACCTCTGTCTTCCTATCCCCGGAAGTCCTCGAATGTAATCACCAACATTCGGAGTCACACGAATCTTTGAGAGTTAATAAGAGCCTCTCTCTCTCTAGGAATCACTTCAAGCATGTCATCACATGAGTCGAAGATCAGTCAGCCTTTCAGAACATAGCTCTTTCAAATGAGCTCCTATTTATAGGCAAATTTCCAACGGTCGGCTCCTTCTTCCAATGGTCATATTTTCCATGAAATTCGGAAGGACCTGTACACGTGTAACTCAACCAACGGTTAACAAGAAACAGAATAGAGGACATCATTTTATAACAATCATTGTATAACTGAATGTACGACATCATTTTGGAATGAAGCATATGCAAGTAAAGGCTAATTAATAGTTCGGAGTGTAATAAAGTCAAAGGTTCGGAGTCTAACAAAATTGATGTTTGGAGTCTATGTTAAGAAATGTTCGGATTCTATTTTATAGGAAATCAGAGTCTGGTTTCATCAGAGATCGGATTCTAAATCTGTAGAGTTCGGAGTCGAACTGCTTAAAAGTTTGGAGTCGAACTTCTTAAGAGTTCGGAGTCGAACTTCTTAAGAGTTCGGAGTTGAATTTCTTAAGAGTTCGGAGTCGAACTTCTTAAGAGTTCGGAGTTTAACTTCTTAAGAGTTCAGAGTCGAACTTCTTAAGAGTTCGGAGTCAAACTTCTTAAGAGTTCGGAGTCGAACTTCTTAAGAGTTCGGAGTCGAACTTCTTAAGTGTTCGGATTAGAACTGCTTCAGAGTTTGGAATCCATAATTCGGATTAAAACTATATTACAGATCACATCCATGATTCGGATCCTAAAAACAGAATGCTCTAACTTTTCATTATAAGGCTCCGACGATTTGGTTGGGATTCCGGTTTTTGATTTTAAGGAAAAAATAACTAAGTATAAGAAAATCTAGGTTAATGTAAATTTCCATAAGGATGTAAATTTTCCTTATTTGAGTAATAATAATATTTGCTTAAGTATAAGGTGTTTTTGATTTTCAAAACAAGAAGGAATAGAAAAGTCATAAGGAAAACCTTATTGACTCAATAAGGGATTCCCCAAGCCTTTGTGTCATCAAACTGCTTTGATGGATACTTCTTCTTAGTGTCAGGCCAGCTTGAAGCTGTGATTGCACTACAAGAAAGGGTTTTTATTCCAGGAGATGGAAACATGAAAGGTATTAT
This sequence comes from Viscum album, assembly GCA_963277665.1. Lineage (NCBI taxonomy): Eukaryota > Viridiplantae > Streptophyta > Magnoliopsida > Santalales > Viscaceae > Viscum > Viscum album. The sequence continues at coordinate 830,768,598 of OY728165.1, forward strand.
TCTGGATGAATTAGCATCTTTTTATATTTGTTAACAATTTCTTTGTTTATCTCTACACAACAAGATATGTTTTTCTGAGATTCAACTCTTTCTACTAATCCTCCCTGGGATTTATGCAAGGGCCTATTTTTGGGACTACTATAATCTCTACGATTTATCTTAATTTCAAGAGAGGTACATCTATTCACATGGATAATAAATTATTTTCCTTTTATATCTCTTTTTTCAGTTTGTGACTTGTTGAATGTTGGTGCAAACTAACTGTATTAAAAACATTATTACTATTCCAATATTGTATCTTCCCATTAGTTGTTCCATGTTGATTGCTCATAGATAATTTTTTCCTATAATAGAGGATTTGGTTTACATCATAATACAATATTAATAGTAGATTGGGTTTACTACTTAGTACTAAAACACAACGTATTGTTTCTACTCCCATGCCCTATGTGAAAGGTATATTTGGTTTTAACCCCAGTACCATAAACATAGTGATCTCATTAGATGTAAAAAAGAATTACATAATGTAAGGGGTTAAATTATCCAAGTGGTAGGGATGGTGGGATCTGGGTTAGGTCTAATCTCATGTTAACAATGAAAAAAAGAAACACATGATGATGACAACTGCCTTAATCTATCCTTACTATGAACATACATGTGACCAATAAAAACTTTTGCAGGCATTAATGTTGTCTTGTAGAATAGACAAGAGTATTACCTGGAGGCTATGAAACAAGACTGGATACCTTTTTAGGTTTCCCTTAGCCATGTTCATGTTACTGGTGCGCAAGATCCACTGTCTTTATCTAGCCAAGCGGTAAGATTTCCATTATCAAAACAACACACTAATTATGTATCATAAGTATTACTTCTTAATCCTTTATTTTTCCTTTCATTCAAAGCTAGTTTATAGGACTACTACGGTAATTTTAACTCACAATTATCATGCATGGTTATTTACAGTCACCCTCCTACTCCTTTCCTTCAAAAGAACAAGGAAAAATGAATAATTTGATAGCTGATATTTTCCCTCAGACTTGTACATAGTACAAATCTATCTTCGGCTAGCCTTCTCCACATGGACAGAGGGTATTGTTTACTATATTAACACAATTAATCTGTAGTGACATAAAAACTACTGCATAATATATAGGAATAGTAATTCATCAGAAGAAGGCATCAAATCCACCCTTTGTGATACATGCACAGTTTTTAGAACCTGAAATTTCAGTCACTGACATGTACTGAACTAGAATCTATAGAGCATTATGATTGAAGGGAGATCCATTCCCAGTGTCGAAAGATAAGGTTGGAAAAGTGAACTCAGAGTTGGTTGATGAGTTTTCAGAGCTATCAAAACTAACATCAAATTAAAGATAGGGTTGGAAAAGTGAACTCAGAGTTGGTTGAGGAGTTATCTGATGCTATGAATGCATTGATGGATATATATAAAAACATGATGGCCCTAATTTTTTTTATGTTCTGATAGTTGTTAAAATTAATTTTTTCATAAGTAACACTAGTGATAGATCAAGTGAGTGAATTTAATATGTTCTGTGGGTAGATGTAATCAGCGAATGTTACTTTTTTTGATAATGTATATGTGTTTTTTATATCTTCACTTCTAGAGAGCTTGGATTCTATACTAATTACTATTAGTAATTCTTGTGGAAAAATAGATTTTTTTTCAATGATATTATTAATTTAATACTAATTGAATAAATTAAAAAAAGGGAAGTTTAATATCCAATTGATAGTTCCCTTAATAATAATGGAAGTGGAAGGTAACCCCATCAGAAGAAAGTCTATCAGAAGGAACCAATGAAATAAAAACCTCATTTGTGGAGTCAAATTCTATTGGTTATTCATTGTACCATATTTTTTAAATATATAAGGATTGGAAATATCAAGATGTATGCAATAATCATAAGGATAACACCACAAATGAGTCAATGTCAAATAGTTTAGATTCTATTTAAATAAAGGAAGTTACCAAGTTCTATTTACTGAGTGTGAATACTCTAGTATAATATTTGGTGACTATTCAAGATATTATTTTTAATCCATTGGTGATCAAATATACATGGTTAATTATGTGTCAAATATGTTTTGAAGAGCCCATCTGGTGAATGGTGAATCCCTTGAAGTTATTGGAAAAGGATAACTGAGCATATAAATAAATAATGGATGATTATTAAAGTTAATGGAAGTTTCAAACATCCATTATTTGTGAATAAATCTAATTTTAATTTGGAAACATAATTATGTAGCCATTAAAAACTAGTTTTGAAAATAGGGTAAACAAATTTGCCGATGGATCAATGATAGTTGTACAAGGACTAAATGATGGAACTCACTACTTCCCTAGAAATTTAGCTAGAGGGGAAATTTTTATAAGTATTACTTTGATGATATATTTTTTTTACTATTGGTTTAATCACCTTAGGGAAAAGAATTTAAAGGTTTTATTGGATAACATAATAACAAATCATGATTGTAAATAAATTTGAAGGTGTGAATTTTCTATTTTTGGAAATAAGAGAAAAGTTTTTTTCAAATTATATTTTTAGAATCATTGAAACCAAAAGTTGGAGTTTGTATATGAAGATGTTTGGGGACCTACCCCTATAAAATACTATGGTTTTTGAATTTAATTAATTAATTTCATTGATGATGCTACTAGAAACGTAAGGATTTTTTTAGAATAAGAAATTTTATGTATTTCTGTTTACTTCATGGATTGCTTTTACATAATAGGAGTACAATCAAAAGTTGAATTGTTTTTTAATAGAAAATGGAGTTGGGTATAGAGGACTCAATTTCTATAAAATATATCAAAATAAAGGAATAAGACATGAGATGATGGTGATAAGAACATTACAATAGAATGAATTTTCTGGAAGAATGAATAGGTCATGGATAGATAAAGTTTTGAGTATGAGGTTTCACTTAGTAATGCCTAAGGTGATTTTGGAAGAGGATCTCAACACAATGGTATATCTCACCAATAAAAGTCTACCATTGGAAAAAGGGAAATAAAATCTGGAGGATCCATGGTCTGTAAAGAGACCTAAAGTTATATATCTATAATTTAAATGTAGTTTACCATATATACATGTAAATTCTCATGAATGAGACAAACATGAATCAAAATATAAAACCTTTTTCCTCCATGGATATATTATAATGATTTTAGATATCATTTGTTGGATGATGAATAAAAAATCCTCAAAAGTAGAGATATTTTCTTAAATGAAATAGTTTTTTTGAATTATTAGAACTTGATTAGGAATGATATTAATGAATAAACCATATTTAAACCCATGTTGATCATATTAAGGTTACTAGAAGTTAATAAATTCCAAATAACTCAGATTCTAGTGGTGAAGGAACTTGAATTATAAAAATTTAAACCATAATTTATTCATCAAAAGAGTTTATGTGCAGCTAAATCATGGATGGTAGTAGTGAAAGTACATGTTCAAAATTCAAATAATAGAAATTAATTTACATGTAGGAAGAACTAAGTCAAGTAGTTGAGAAAATATGATTTAGTTGATGAGATCAACCAAAATTAAGAGACTGGTTCAAAGGTATGGGGTTTAAATGAATTATATACTTCTATTGAATGAATATAAACAAGAAAATCCAAATTAAACTATGATTTTTTATTCAAATTATTGGAATATTCCATGAATAAAGATATGGCTTCTTTGAAGTAAAAAAAATCAGATATGGTTGAACTTTAAGTGGGTAAAAATGAACATGAAAATAAGTGGGTTTACTAAATTAATTAATTTAATGATGTTTATAAATGATAAAAATTATGGATGGTAATAATGTGTTATTAGTAGAATGAAAAAGTGTATTTTTTGGAAATATTCTCAATAAATATAATCATTATATCATCTAAACAATTCTAAGTATGGTGGAATTGAAAAATATGCTTCTAGATTTGGTGGACATCAAGACAACTTTTCTTCATGGTGAGTTAAAAAAATAAATCAACATGAAACAACCAATATGAGTACTGGGAATTGGGATCCATGACTTGGTTTGTATATTGTATAAAATCATGTATAGAATAAAGTAATTACTGTGATAGTGGAATCTTAGATTTGAATCATTTGTCACTGATGAAGGCTTTGATAGTTAGAATAGAGATAATTACATCTACTGAAATAAATGGGATAATGGTACCTTTATAAATTTTATATTGTATTTCAATTACATGTTTCAACTTGGACTAGAGGATTGAATGATTTAGAAATCTATGTATAATTTATTTGGATGTTTTGAGATGAAAAATCCCATGAAATTTGAGAAGATATTGGGTATAAGTATAGAAATAGATAATAAGAATTTAGATTTAGTAATAACCCAGAAGGAGTATATCAATAGGATCATCAAAAGGTTGGGCACAAATAGATGAGAAACATTGACTACCCATCTGGCATGCCACTTCAACTTGACCAAGGGAAAAGAACTCACAATGGAAGAAGAGTGCCAATACATGGAGAAAGTTCCATATTCCTCTGGTGTTGGAATTTTAATGTATACAATGATATGTAATCAATAATTTATTGTGATTATAGTGGTATTTGTTATCATAATCATGTAAAACCATGTAAAGGGACATTAGGATGTCATTATATAGAAAACAAACCTATTTGTACATGTCATTACCAAATTTTTAAGATAAATAAAATAATAATACATTCGAGGATCTAAATGTTTAGTATCACAGAAAAATTTGGTTCATAAAACACTTGAACATAATACAAAAACATTATTTAGCAACTAGGAATAGATGGAGGGGGCAGGGGGGTGCAGGGGGGGTTGTGCAGGCTAGAGGGAAGGGTGGAGGGGGGTCGGGGGTAGGGGCAGGGGCGATAGTCGAAATGTTTCCCCACCTCCTCTTTCTCCCTTCACTCCTGCCTAGAGGATGCTGCCCTACAGATGTCTCTGGACTGGGCCAACATGTCACGGGCATGATGCTGTCACGCTGCAGTCACACCGCGGTTACACTGCGGTCATACTGTGGTCATGCCGCGGTCATTCCATGGTAACACTGTGATTTTCCCTTGCTCCAGGACGACACACCATGGTGGGGAGATGACCGGAATGTTGCCCCGCCTCCTCCTACTCCCTTATCTACTGTCCAGAAGATGTTTCCCCTTGGATGTCGCTAGACGGAGCCAACACACCACGATCACGCCGTGGTCACGCTATGGTAATGCAGTTATTTTTATCTGCTCCAGGACAGCACCCCGCGGTGGTTCGTAGTGATAGTATTCCACGAGTCATGTGATCAATTTTGAGACTGACTAATCACAATTTCTACCAGGGGGCGATGATCGGAATGTTGCCCCACCTCCTCCTGCTCCCTTCGCTCCTGGTAGGAAGATGCTTCCCTACGGATGTCGCTTGATCGGGCCAACACGCCGCGGTCACGACGCGGTCATGCCTTGGTCACACCGCGGTCACGATGCGGTCACACCGTGGTCACGCCATGGTCACACCACTGTCACACCGCGGTCATGCCGTGATTTGGCCCTACTCTAGGATGACACCTCGTGGCAGTTCTCCGTGATAGTATTCCATGAGTCTTGTGATCAATGTTAAGACTGACTAATAACACTTTCTACCGGCGGGGTGACGGCCAGAATGCTTCCCCACCCCCAACTTCTCCCTTCCCTCCTGGCCGGAATATTTTTCCCTTGCAGATGTCGCTGGACCGGAACAACACATCGTGGTCATGCCACGGTAAACCTGCGGTCACGCCGTGGTCACTCCACGATCCCGCCGCCGTCACGCTGCAGTCACACCGTGGTCACACTGCGGTCACACAGCAGTCACGCTGTAGTCACGCTGGGGTCACACCGTGGTCACGCCGTGGTAATGCCGTGATTTGGCCCTGCTCCCGGATGACACCCCGTGGCGGTTCGCAGTGATAATATTCTATGAGTCTTGTGATCAATGTTGAGACTGACTAATCACAATTTCTGCCGGCGGGGCGACGAACGGAATGTTGCCCCGCCTCCTCCCGCTCCCTTCGTGCCAGGCCGGAAGATGCTGCCCCACATATGTTGCTGGACTGGGCCAACATGTCGTGATCATGACGCGGTCACGCTGTAGTCACACTGTGGTCATACCGTGGTCATGCTGCTGTCAAGCCATGGTCACTCCGCGGTCACCCCACGGTAATGCCGTGATTTATCCCTGCTCCAAGACGACACCCCATGGTGGTTCGCAGTTATATTATTCCATGAGTCTTGTGATCAATGTTGAGACTGAATAATCACAATTTCTTCCAGTGGGACGATGATTGGAATGTTGCCCCGCCTCCTCCTGCTCCCATCACTTCTGACCAAAATATGTTGCCCCGTGGATGTCTCTTGACCCGACCAACACGTCGCGGTCACGCCACAATCACGCCATGGTAATGCTATGATTTGGGCCTTCTCCAGCAACATCCATCCCACACCAGCCCCCTTCCACCTTCATTTCAGCCCGCTGCCACTAGCATTCCATCCCGCAACAGCCCCCCCCCCCCCACATCCCCTTTTATTTCCTTTTCACTTATTTTAATTTCCATTTTTACAACTTCCATCACTTGTGTTTCCACATTTCATCTAATGAATTCCCCATATATATATTGTATCATATCAATAGAACACTAGAAACCCACCAAATAGAAAAATATCCCAGCATATGCACCACTTACAAACCAGCATAAGGTTTCGCAGAAGCTCCTAGGGACAAAACCAACCAGCACTCATAGGGGAAGTATAATCAAGGAAACATGGCAGCTAAAGGAGAAATATAAAAACCCAAAAAGAATTTGTCACAAATGATAGAAACCAACGACACACACACATTCATGAAATCACTCACAACCACCTACATAGACACACAAACGCACCCACCGACAAACAAGTTTCCAAAATCCATCACCCATCCAAAATTCTAGCTTTATATAAAGAAATAGAACCACTGAACCCCCATCCCCGCAACCAACATCAACCAACCAGACCAGCATCCCTATCCAATCAAACCCTAGAGTTAAAGACCTCTAGACAACCATGCCAACTAATGGCCACTACAGCAAAACCTACTTGCACAAGAACCCTAAACCACACCGGATCCAACCACAATAAGTTGTTATAGTAGACACAACACCCAAAATTTTAGCTAGAAACCAAATCATCCCCTGACCACCATCTGGCCCCATCCATCACCATATGAACACCTTGCATCAAAATGGACCACCCCACCATAAGAATGTCTAAAAAACTAGCATTCAACTAGTACCATCCATCTGAAGTGCACCACATCACCCATGCCTAACCCATCATACAACCTAAAGAATCCCCAAGCAATCCCTGATCCAAATGTGAGTTAATACCCACCCTGAATCCAACACCTCTAGACCCACCAAGTAGTCAACATGAACCCTCCCTAGAAATAGAACCACCCATATATCAGAAACATGACTCCCAACCTACAGTATCCAGCATCTGAAGGGAATTTTAGAACATCCATCATAGAAATCCTTACACCATCAACAACCATAATACACATGATGGGGAAACCGAGCACAAACTAACTGAACTTACTCCAAACCACCACCTGAAGACCCACCCCAAACTATATCCACCACACTAGACAATCGAGAGAACTAGAGGCCTACAATAGTAATCCAAAACAATGAAGAAACACCATAAATACAACCTCTATGCACCCAAAACATGTTACCAACTATAGTAGAAATAACAAACCAACCAGCACCATGCACCATGGAAGTGTATCATGTACTACACCATATAGAAAAATCCAAACAGCAACACCCACAGCTAAAACCCATCTTCAAAGGTCCTATAATTCCAAACAACAACACAAAACACACAACCACACCTCCTAAATCCTCCATAAGAAACCTATAACCCCGCTATGAGAATCTATGTAAGTCTCTATTGGATAAACCCACCATCTCTTAGCCACATCCTTAAGATGCATCCAAAGTAAGGGGGGAGGGATGCTGTCCAGGGGATCTAGTATGGAGGGTGAGATATTTTGGGGAGGTCCAGCAAGGGGGAAGCTGTTTAGGGGGGTCCAGTATAGGGGGAGGGGGGGTTTTTTCCAGGGGGTCCAGCAGGGGGGCTGCTTTCCAGGGGGGGTCCAGCAGTTGGGGGGGGGGGGGGGGGGGGTTGTCCAGGGGGCCTGCTGTCCAGGGGGTCCGGAGGGGAGGGCTTCTCTCCAGGGGGGTCTAGCAGGGGGGCTGCACTATTCTTGTTTATTGAGTTATATTTATTGTGAATATTCTAAGATGTTTTGTTTTACCATAATTTTAGGGGATGAGCACTACTATGTTATACCTTGTGTAGTAGGTACTTTTGAGCTGGTTCCAAACTTCTTGGATAGTTTTTTTATAAGGAGTCTCTTGTAAGTGCAGTCATGTGTTTTTTATATTTGGATTTGTTTAATTCTTATTATGTAACTAGATTTCATGTATAATTTAATTTGTAGGGGAATGGAAGGGGGAAATTGGTAGTGGGGAAGGGACTGGCTGGGGGGTGCAAGTGGGTGCTGGTAGGGTGGTGCAAGTGGGGGCTAGCAGGGGTAGGGGAAACAGGCGCGGTGGGGGGGGGGGGGGACTGGGGGGTGTCCAAGTTCCAGGAGGTGTTCTAGGGTTTGTCAAGGAGGGTGGGGGTGGATTTCCAGGGGAGTGGAGGTCTGGGCTGTCCAGGGGGATTTGGTCGGGGTCTGGGGGTTTCCTGGGTATGGCTGGGGGGTATGTGGGGGTGTCCAGGTTCTGGGGGGGGGGGGGGGGGTTCCAGGGTTTGTCAAGGAGGGTGGGGGTGGCTGTCCAGGGTAGTGGAGGTCTGGTTTGTCCAGGGGGATCTGTCCAGGGTCTTGGGGGGTGTCCAGGTTCTGTCCAGGTGGTGTCTAGGGTATGTCCGGGTGGTGTCAAGGGTCTGTCTGGGGGGTGTCGAGGGTCTTTTTGGGGGGGTGTTCAGGGTCTGGGGGGGTGTCCAGGGTCTGTCCAGGTGGGGGGCTATGAAGGGGGCTATCCAGGGGGAGGGGGATGTCTAGGGGATGGGGGGTTTATATAGGGTGGGGTTGTCCTCTAAACACCCCGACTCTAGTTACCTAGACTCGGTGCATTATTACATAACATTGGCATGATCAAAAGAATGATCAAATCTAGAAAGACCAATTGGTTTAGTAGCTTTGGAAACACTAGATATATTCATAAAGTTTTACATTACAACATAAAGTGAAAGACTAATACAACAACATATTGTCTCCATAGTCCACACTATTATCCTCTCATAACATCCCTGCAGGTTATTCATAATTTACTTCTTCACATCCTGGGAAAAAATAAAACATATAAAAGGGGTGAGCTCAAATTCCCAGTAAGGATAACAATATAGCGTAAACTTTCATAAATAAGAATAAACATTTAAGGCAGTGTATAACTAAAACAAAAGCCTTTTAAACTTGAACTTCGACATAGTATGGCAAAATTAAAATGAAATAATGCCATTTACTTATTTACATGGATATTCTACTAATAGAATAATCACATGAAATATCAATAACCACTTTCATAATGATGGAATGCATAATGCCAGACTATCATAACCACATAGCCAAGGCCTCGTGCCAAGACTACAAATAAGATTTTGTCAAGGACTTGTGAGAAGACACTAGTTTGTCTCATGAGACCTACTGATGCGTCGAGGTGCTATAGCGGGCTCCACCCGTCACATATTAAGTCCAATGCATTCCCATATGAAAAGGTTTAAACATAACATAGACATTCGTATTAAAACTAGCATACAGAATGTCAGTACTTTCACCATAAACCATGAATGGTATAAAAATAGCACATCCACAGTCAAACATATCAAAAAACCTTCAATACAATATAGAAGTTTTGTATCATAATAAATCAACTTCAAATAAGCGTAAGATCCATCAAAGGATGTTGACATAGATGAAATCAAAACTCTTTTTATAGAAATATCTCTTTCTATTTTGAAATCATTTAAGAGTCATAAATTTATGAAATAAAACATTTTCTTTGAAAATATTCTTATAAGCTTGTAATGGAGGCTTCGATGATTTTATAACGGTGGAAAATAACTGCACCTGCCGTATAAGTTAAAAAAACATTCCTACCTTAATTCTATCGAAAAGGTTAAAGAGCACTTTGTTTGGAAAACGACGGAAAGATTCCTTTATAAAAATCTTATAAAAATTCAAACAAAGGTATCAATGAATTTAACCCACATTCTTTTAAATAGTAAAAATGTTTTGAGATACATTTTTAAGAAACATAGATGTGGATAATAAAGAGATCCCAGTAGATTATTACGTATAAACAACCTCGGATAATGAAGAGATTGTGAAGTAAACCCTTACCTTGTACTTTTCCTTGGTTGGGGGTAGGTTAACCTCCTGTATAATGGTGAAATAATTGTTATTAAATTATACAAGAATCATATACATTAATATGATATCATATATGATCTTTTAACATTGATTTTGTTAATAATATCTTAGTATTATCGTTGTTTCAGGTGTTAACTTACTCATTTTATTTTATATGTTTTGTTACGTAAGCTATGTTTGTCATGGATAGGTTGTATCATAATCATATCCAGAATGATATCAAGTCATTAGATAATATTATTAATCATCAAATGGGAATTATACTTGAATGGATATGATGGAGAATGAATCTCATCGCCTTCGTGGAGACGGTAGTCCGTACGTACGCACGAGTGACAATATCATTTTTTTGATATTAAAATAATATATAATTGGATGGTATATCATATATATAGAATCCTTATCATGTTACATTTATTATTTACATGAATTACACATCATTATTATACCCATCCAAATAATAATTTATTGAATAACAATTACACCATGACGTGGAGACGGTAAGCCGTACGTACGCACGTATGGTGACCTGTTATTCAAAGGATGGATAGAATACTGAATATGGTTGTACCATATTTATAATTACATCAAAGTATATATATGATACTGGAGTTATTATTTTATAATGGTAACAACAAAGGAAGAATAATTGGAAGAAGAAAGGAACTTGGAAAAGGGTGGTGAAATCATTACCTCTTCTTCGGGTTCTTCATTTTGATTTGATCAAAAGGGATCTTAGGTTGGATTTATGACTAAAGAAATGCCTCTAGGATGAAGTTAGGGAAGTTGAGAGAGTATTTGGTCAGAGTTTGGCAGAACCAAAAGGCTTTTAAGGTGTGAAGTAATGAGAAGGGGGAGTGCCCTTTTATAAGAGGGGCGAGGGGCACCTTTGGAAAATCTAGAAATATTAATTTATAATAAATTCATATTCAGTTTCTAATGGCTCCAAAGTTGATTATTTAAAGTTTAAGGTGGTTATGGGTCGAAAAAACCTCAACCAATAGAATTTAGACAGGTTTGGGTTACTATATTAACCTTATCCTTAAGTATTAACTCTTAGTTAATTAGTTTGACATTTACCATGTCACTTTGTATTTTTATACTATATAGTTAATAAACTTACTATATACATCCATGAGACCCCCAAGTGGTCCATTAATGATAAAAATATCATTATATAAGTCTCTTTGCCTAACCTTATATTTTTAGGAATTTAATATCAAATAATAATATAATATTTGTTTTAAAAACTCTTTTATGTCAATTTTGACACTATTCAATAGTTGATTTTTTTAAAACTTATAATAGAATTATTACTTCGAGAAAAGTAAATTAAATCAATACTAATATGTCATATTATCCTATAAAATTAGTTTAATTCATTAAAAGTCTCAAATTATATTTATTTGGGTATTTACAATATCAATTATATTAATATTTCATTAATTAGGTAATTATTGCATCATCATTGTGTCATAAATAAAGTAAATTATATAATGTCTAAAATTTATAAATAAACTATCATTATGTAGGAAATATTATTATCTTTCCAATGAATATTTACAAACTAATTGTTCTTATGTATAACCCTATCTTAAAAATGATTTAGTAAATAAACATTGAATTTTACTCTTTTAACTCTTCTTTGAATTAAATAATAATAAATGTCCTAATCTAATCCAAGTGGACCTAAATGATAATATTTTATTCCTAAGTTTTTATTGGTCGAGATACACTTGTACAATAGAATTAGGACATGTGTTAGGGTAATATTAATATCATTTTTACCCTTAATTACCCTATTTACTTTTAACCATGGTAAATAAAAGTAAAAAGTTACTATTCACCACAAATTATTTTCATCTCATTAAACCAAATTTTACTTTTTGATATTAACCATGTCTCTCGGATTTTTGAAATTCTAATCATAGAAGCGGAAAAATTAAGTTTTATGAAAAATTCAGTTTTTTTAACTACCACTTAGTAATTTCACTATTCATCAAAAATTGAAGTTTTTTAAAACAACGCCAAAATTTCCCCCTAATCTATAATTGATATTCAAAATTCAATAATGATGTATATTTTAAAAAATTCCAAACATATAAGTTGTATTAATTAATTTTATAATTAATTCTCGCTGTCACAAAAAATAGCGTGTTTTTAAGAAACAATATATATCTAAAGATTGACAATTTTTTAGGTCCAATTTCAAAGTCAAATTAATTATAATGGACACCATTGGATAAAATGGTAAAAATATATTCTAATTATACTTTAAAACCACTCAATAATATAATTTATCACTATAAATTATTTTTATTAAAAAAGTTGTTTTTAAGTATTTTTCACTATTCATAAAATTTGGAAGTTCTCAAAAAAATACCGAAAATTCATATTAGGATAATTTTGATATTCCGAATCCAAAAATGAAGTCCATTTTGAAATATAAAATATCTATAATTTCAAAAGGTAGGTATTACTATTCATAACGGCTAGTTTGATTGGTTGTGGTGTGTTAGAACTTGATGTTGCGTACAACACACACCATCGCATTATTCAAAGAGAAGCGTACCGTTGAAGCTTGGGGTGTTACATTCTTCCCTCCTTCAAATAATTTCGTCTTTGAAATTTCAAGAATATTATCACATGAAAAGACTCGGGTGGTTCTTCATCATAAGTTCCTCGGGTTCCGACATTGCATCTTCCATCTTATGGTTTCTCCACAAAACTTTTACCAGATGCGTCGTCCGGTTTCTCAGTACTTGTTATATCGTATCAAGAATCCTGACTGGCTCTTCGCAATAAGACATATCGGGTTCCAGTTCTAATTCATCATAGGTGAGTACATCCGTTAGGTTAGGCATGTATTTCCTCAATAGAGATACGTGGAACACATCTTGAACTTTGGAGAGACTTGGAGGCATTGCCAATCGGTAAGCTACAACCCCAATTAGTTCAAGAATTTTGAAAGGTCCGATGTACCTGAGACTCAATTTACCTTTCTTACCAAAATGTATGACTCCCTTCCATGGAGATAACTACAGGAAAACATGACCACCGACTTGAAATTCCAAATCCTTCCTTCGATTACCGGCATAGCTCTTTTGCCTACTTTGAGCTGATTTGATGTGATTTTGGATTACCTTCACCTTTTCCATCATTTCCTCCACCAGTTCTGGGCCTACAAGTTTTCTTTCACCAACGTCATCCCAACAGGTTGGTGTGAGACATCTCTTTCCATATAACGCTTCATATGGTGCCATCTGAATACTCGAATGGAAACTATTGTTTTCTACCAAAGGTAAATATTGATCCCACATACCCTGAAAGTCAATTGAGCAGGATCCCAACATTTTTTTCTAAGAATTCAATAGTTCGTTCTGATTGTCCATCTGTCTGAGGGTGGTTGGAAGTACTCAAATGAAGTTCATTATCTAGGGATTTCTAAAGACTCTTCTAGAATCTTGAAGTAAAATGGGGATCACGATCGAAAAAAATCGATAGGGGTACTCCATGAAGTCTCACAACTTCATTAATATATATTCTTTCTAGACATTCCAGGGGTAGATCTTTTCTTATAGCAAGAAAATGTGCTGACTTGGTAAGATGATCAACAATAACCCATATTGCATCGTTCCTTCTAGGAGTCTTTGGTAGTCTCATGACAAAGTCCATCGTAATATTGTCCCATTTCCACTCCGGTATGGGAAGAGGTTTCATGACTCCTCCAGGCTGTTGCCTTCCAGCTTTCACTTGTTGACAAACCATACATCTTGACACAAAATCAGCAATATCCCTCCTCTTGTTGTCCCACCAAAAAGGTTCCTTCAAATCTCTATACATTTTAATGCTCCCAGGGTGTATAGAGAAATTGGAACTATGAGCATCATCCAAAAATTCCCTTTTTAGATCAGGTATATCGGGAACACAAAGTCTCTTCCTGAATTTCAAAATTCCTTCTTCATACACAAAGTCTCTCAATATCCCATCATTCATAGCTTTAATCTTCTTTTGAAATTCTTCATCATCGGTCTGAGAACTCTTAATACTTTCTAGTAAAGATGGTTTGGCAACCATTTGAAAAAACATTGATGTTTCACCTTCCCTGGTTAGTCCCATGTCCATCTTCACTAGATCCATGAAAATTGGATCCCTTTCAATTCTCATATTGTTCAAAACTACATGGTCTTTTCTTCTCAAAGCATCTACCACCTTGTTTGCTTTTCCCGGGTGGTAGTGTATCTTACAATCATAATCCTTGAGTAATTCAAGCCATATACTTTGCCTCATGTTGAGTTCTTTTTGTGAGAAAAAATATACTTCAAACTCTTGTGATCAGTATAAATCTCACATTTTTCACCATAGAGGTAGTGCCTACATATCTTCAAAGCAAAGATCACAGCTTCTAACTCAATATCATGAGTATGATAGTTTTGTTCATGATTTTTCAACTACCGTGATTCATAAGCAATAAATCTATCATTCTGCATAAGGACACTACCAAGTCCTTTCTTCAATGCATCACTGTAAATAATGAACCCATCATTCCTTGATGGTAGATTCAATATAGGATCATTGACTAATCTTCTCTTCAGTTCATCGAAACATTATTCACACTCTTTTTTCCAAACAAATTTAACCCCTTTATGTGTGAGCTTCCTCAATGGGTTAGCCAATCAGGAAAAATTATGGACGAAACGTCGATAATAACCTGCTAAACCAATAAAACTACGTACCTCAGTTATATTCGTTGGTGCTGGACATTCTGGGATTGCCTTGGTATTATAAGGATCAACAGAGATTCTATCTTTAGAGACAATATGGCCAAGAAAAGAAATCTCCTGAAGCCAGAATTCACACTTGCTAAAATTCCCATATAATTCATGTCTTCTCAGAGTCTTCAGGATAATGCGCAAGTGATTTTCATGATCTTCATAGCTTTTGGAGTATACCAAGATATCATCAATAAATACCACCACAAATTCATCGAGATATTCCATGAAAACTCTATTCATCATATCCATGAATACAGAGGGTGCATTAGTCAATCCAAAAGGCATTACAGTAAACTCGTAATGCCCGTACCTGGTTCGAAATGCTGTCTTCGGAATTTCTTCCTTCTTTACACACAACTGATGGTATCCAGATCGAAGGTCAATCTTTGAAAAGTATTGAGCTCAATGGAGTTGGTCAAATAAATCATCAATGCGAGGTAGGGGATACTTTTTCTTTATCGTTATAGCATTGATCTCCCTGTAGTCAATACATAACCTCATAGATCCATCATTCTTTTTAAAAAAAGAACATGGGCTCCCCATGGATAAACACTAGGGTGAATAAACCCCTTATTACTCAATTCCTCTAGTTGTTTCTTTAGTTCAACTAATTCTACAGTGGCCATTCTATAAGGGGTCTTCGATATAGGCCTTGATCCAGGAATTAAATCAATGGAAAACTCAACTTCTCGTTCTAGAGTATGTCTAGGTAAATCTTCCAGAAATACATCTACATATTCTTTCACAACAGGTACATCTTCTATTTAAACATTCCTTTCCTCACCCATAGTCATTTCATTCTATTCCTCCCCAATAATTGAATTTAGTTGAGCTACTGGGGGTGGATCTAGATAAGAATTAGGTGGTGACGATTCATCTCTAAAGATAAGGTGTTCCTTATCATCATCATCAAAAATCGTAACCTCCTTCTTCTTACAATAAATCTTCGCATCATAATCCGAATTCCAATCCATAATGAGGATTATATCAAACTCAGCCATAGGTATGAAGATGAGATCAGTGGATAAAGAACATTTATGTGCTCTAATGGGGACTGATTCAAAAAACATTCTTGCAATGATACTTCCCTTAGGAGTTTTAACTAACAACTCCCTTCTTAAATCAAATTGGAAATATCTAATTTTCTTAGAAAACTGGGAAGATATGAAACAATGTGATGATCCAGAATCAAATAATGCATTTTCTAAACTTGAGGAAACCATTAAATTACCTGCCACCACGTCTTTCAGAGCTTCTACCTCAGTAGTAGTGATAGCATAAGCTTGGCCTTGATCCCTTGGCATTTTCTGAGGTAAGTTCCCCTAACTCTTAGGGAATTAATTTTCATAATTCCCCATCTCCCTGAAATTTTAGCACTTAACATCGGTAGCTTCCTTCTTCCCCTTGCAATCACGAGCTTGGTGGCCTTTTTCACCACAATTGTAACAGACTCCTGTTCCCTTCAAGAAAGTACTAGGGTGTTTCTTCCCACATTTACCAAAGGATGGATATTAAACCTTTCCCTTCATCCCCTTATTTCCATTCCCAGATTGATGAGCAGATCTCTTCTTCTCTTTCTTTTCTTTAAAGTAATAAGACATAGAGAATTCCTTTTCGTTCTTGATAGCATATGAGACATTGTCTTCGTACGACGAGAAGGATTGTGAGACTAATTCTTGGTGTAGAAATGGTATTAACCCATCAAAGAAATGATCAATATTACTTCTTGGATTACGTATATAATCTTCAGCATACCTTGCTAACCTTGTAAAGTTATCCTCATACTCTGTGACATTCTCATCCTCCTTTTGTCTCAGACTCAGAAATTGCCTTTCCATATCTGCTCGATGGTCACGAAGAAAGTATTTTTCTAAAAATAGATCTTTGAACTCCATCCATTCCATATTTGATACTTCATAATCTTCTTTAGTGTTTTGAATTAATGACCACCATTGATCAGAATCTCCAGTGAGTCGGAAAACTTCCATGATAACTTTTTCCCTTTCACTACTCCCCAAAGCCTGAAATATTATCTCTAGGGAATTTATCCATTGCTCAGCTACTAAGGGATTTGTACTCCCATTGAACGTTGGTGGCTGTTGCCTCATGAATCGATCTTTCATTGATCCTCCACGCTGCGGATCAGGGTGCTCTATATGGGTATGGTTATTATTCATAACCTGAGTGAGTTGTCCTAGTATGGTGATTAGCTGATCGGCACCAGTTGCATCACCATCTCCACTATAATTATCTTGAGTAGGAGGGAAATCCCTACATGGAGTGCGTGCATTGATACGGTTTCCATTTCTTCCACTAGGAACCATTTCTAAACAATGGCATAAACTTGATCAGTTTATGAATCAAAATACATAATTCCATACTTATAAAACACTTAACATAAATTGAACTATTTATGGATATAATCCATAATCAGAAAAATGTTTTCTTTGAGAAATTATATACTCATAAACCCTTCATAATGATTTGTAATGAAAATGAGAGTTATCCTAAGCATATCCCCCGGGAGTGTCGTAACCAAGAGTGCAGCAAGGCCCGTTGTTGTGCACAAGTTCCCATTCGAGTCTAGCTCAAAGCGGTGTTTTCGAGTTTTACCCCTAGGTACATCTGTTCCAGAGCCACCTCTACCTGCTCGTATCCAGACAGGGATGTATTGCTTGGAAAACTCACAAAATCTCTACAATACCAAACTTCTAGGAAGTTATTCTCTACTAAATCTCAAATTTCATCTTAGGTCTACGTGCTATAATCAGAGTTTATCTAAATCAAGCTTCCATGGTTTGTACTAAATATCCTCTGATACAAACTGTAAATTCCCCGACCCCAGTTACCTAGAGTCGGTGCATTATTACATAACATTGGCATGATCAAAAGAAAGATCAAATCTCGAAAGACCGATTGGTTTAGTAGCCATGGAAACACTAGATATATTCATAAAGTTTTACATTACATCATAAATTGAAAAACTACTACAAAAACATATTATCTCTATAGTCCACACTATTATCCCCTCATAACATCCCTACAGGTCATTCATAATTTACTTCTTCTCCTCCTGGGAAAAAAAATAAAACATAGAAAAGGGGTGAGCTCAAATGCCCAGTAAGGATAACAATATAGCGGAAACTTTCATAAATAAGAATAAAAATTTAAGGCAGTGTATAACTAAAACAAAATCCTTTTAAACTTGAACATGAACATAGTATGGAAAAAATAAAATGAAATAATTCCATTTACTTATTCATATGGATATTCTACTAATCGAATAATCGCATGCAATATCAATAACCACTTTCATAATGATGGAATCCACAATGCCAGAATATCATAACCACATAGCCAAGGCCTCGTGCCAAGACTATAAATAAGATTCTGTCAAGGCCTTGTGGCAAGACACTATTATGTCTCATGAGACCTACCGATGCTTCGAGGATCTATAGCGGGCTCCACCCGTCACATATTAAGTCCAATGCATTCCTATATGAAAAGGTTTAAACATAACATAAACATTCGTATTAAAATTAGAATACGAAATGTCAATACTTTCACCATAAACCATGAATGGTATAAAAATAGAACATCCACAGTAAAAAATATCACAAAACCTTCATTACAATATATAAGTTTTGTATCATAATAAATCAACTTCAAATAAGCGTAAAATCCATCAAAGCATGTTGACATAGATAAAATCAAAACTCTTTTTAGAGAAATATCTCTTTTTATTTTGAAATCATTTAAGAGTCATAAATTTATGAAATAAAACATTTTATTTGAAAATATTCTTATAATCTTGTAAAGGAAGCTTCGACGATTTTATAACGGCAGAAAATAACCGCACTTGCCGTATAAGTTAAAAAAACATTCTTACCTTAATTCTGTCGAAAAGGTTAAAAAGCACCTTGTTTGGAAAACGATGGAAAGATTCCTTTATAAAACTCTTATAAAAAGTAAAACAAGGGTATAAATGACTTTAACCCATATTCTTTTAAATAGTAAAAATATTTTGAGTTACATTTTTAAGAAACATGGATGTGGATGATAAAAAGATCCCAGTAGATTATTACGTATAAACAACCTCGGATAATGGAGAGATTGTGAAGTAAACCCTTACCTTGTACTTTTCCTTGGTTGGGGGTATGTTAACCTCCTATATAATGGTAAAATAATTGTTATTAAATTATACAAGAATCATATACATTAATATGATATCATATATGATCTTTTAACATTGATTTGTTAATAATATCTTAGTATTATCGTTGTTTCAGGTGTTAACTTACTCATTTTTTTATATGTTTTGTTATGTAAGATATGTTTGTCTTGGATAGTTTGTATCTTAATCATATCCAGAATGATATCAAGTCCTTAGATACTATTATTAATCATCAACTGAGAATTATACTTTAATGGATACGATGGAGAATGAATCTCATCGCGTTCGTGGAGACGGTAGTCCGTAAGTACGCATGAGCGACAATATCATTCTTTTGATATTAAAATAATATATAATTGGATGATATATCATTTATACAGAATCATTATCATGTTACATTTATTATTTACATGAATTACACATCATTATTATACCCATCCAAATAATAATTTATTGAATAACAATTACACCACGACGTGGAGACGGTAAGCCGTACGTACGCACGTATGGTGACATGTTATTCAAAGGATGGATAGAATACTGAATATGGATGTACCATATTTATAATAACATCACAGTATATATATGATACTAGAGTTATTTTTTTTGAATGGTAACAAAAAATGAAGAAGAAGTGGAAGAAGAAAGGAACTTGGAAAAGGGTGGTGAAATCATTACCTCTTTTTCGGGTTCTTCCTTTTGATTTGATAAAAAGGGCTCTTAGGATGGCTTTCTTACCAAAGGAAGTCCTCTAGGATGAAGTGAGGGAAGTTTAGAGAGTATTTGGGTAGAGTTTGGCCGATCCAAAAGGCTTTGAAGGTGTGAAGTAATGAGAAGGGGAAGTGCCCTTTTATAAGAGGGGTGAGGGGCACCTTTGGAAAATCTAGAAATATTAATATATAATAAATTCATATTTGGTTTCTAATGGATCCAAAGTTGATTATTTAGAGGTTAAGGTGGGTATGGGACTCAAAAAACTCATCCAATAGAATTTAGACCGGTTTGGGTTACTATATTAACATTATCTTTAATTATTAACTCTTAGTTAATTAGTTTGACATTTACCATGTCACTTTGTATTTTTATATTATATAGTTAATAAAATTACTAAATACATCCAAGAGACCCCCAAGTGGTCCATTAATAATAGAACTATCATGATATAAGTCTCTTGGCCAATACTTATATTTTTAGGAATTTAATATCAATTAATAATATAATATTTGTTTTAAAAACCGTTTTATGTCAATTTTGACACTATTCAATAGTTGATTTTTGGGAAACTCATAACCGAATTATTACTTAGAGAAATGTCAATTAAATCAATCTTAATATCTCATAGTATCCTATAAAATTAGTGTAATTCATTAAAAGTCTCAAATTATATTTATTTGGGTATTTACAATATCTATTTTTTTAATTTTTCATTAATTAGGTAATTACTGCACCATCATCGTGTCATAAATAAATTAAATTATTTAATGTCTAAAAATTAAAAATAAAATATAATTATGTAGGAAATCTTATTATATTTCTAATTAATATTTACAATAGAATTTATCTTATGTATAAACCTATATTAAAAATGTTTTAGTAAATAAACTTTGATTTTAACTCTTTTAACTCTTCTTTGAATTAAAAAATAATAAATGTCCTAATCTAATCCAAGTGGACCTAAATGATAATATTTTATTCCTAAGGTTGTTTTTGGTCGATATAAACTTGTCCAATAGAATTAGTACTTGTGTTAGGGTAATATTAATATCATTTTTACCCTTAATTACTATATTTACTTTTAACCGTTGTAAATAAAAGTAAAAAGTTACTATTCACCAAAAAATATTTTCATCTCATTGAACCACATTTTACTTCTTGATATTAACCGTGTCTCTATGATTTTGAAAATTCCAATCACAAAAGCGGTAAAATTATGTTTTATGAAAAATTCAGTTTTTTTAACTACCACTTAGTAGTTTCACTATTCATCAAAAATTGAATTTTTTCAGAACAATGCCAAAATTTCCCCCTAATCTATAATTGATATTCAAAATTCAAAAATGATGTCTATTTTAAAAAATTCCAAACATATAAGTTGTATTAATTATATTTATATAAATTCCCGCTTTCACAACAAATAGCGTGTTTTTAAGAAACAATATATATCAAAAGATTGACAATTGTTTAGGTCCAATTTCAAAGTGAAATTAATTCTAATGGACACCATTGGATAAAATGGTAAAAATATATTATAATTATAATTTAAAACCACTCAATAATATAATTTATCACAATAAATTATTTTTATTAAAAAAAAATTTTTAAGTATTTTTCACTATTCATAAAAATTGGAAGTTCTCAGAAAAATACCAAAAAATCATCTAAGGATAATTTTGAAATTCAAAATCCAAAAATGAAGTCCATTTTGAAATATAAAATATATATAATTTCAATAATTAGGTATTACTATTCATAACAGCTAGTTTGATTGGTTGTGATGTGTTAGAACTCGATGTTGTGTACAACACACGCTATCACATTATTCAAAGAGAAGCGTACCGTAGAAGCTTGGGGTGTTACATTCTCCCCTCCTTCAAATAATTTCGTCCTCGAAATTTCTAGAATATTATCGCATGAAAAGACTCAGGTTGTTCTTCATCATAAGTTCCTCGGGTTCCCACATTGCCTCTTCAATCTTATGGTTTCTCCACAAAACTTTTACCAGACGCGTTGTCCGGTTTCTCAGTACTTGTTCTCTCGTATCAAGAATCCTGATGGGCTCTTCGCAATAAGATAGATCGGGTTCCAGTTCTAATTACTCATAGGTTAGTACATGCGTTGGGTCAGGCATGTATTTTCTCAATAGAGATACGTGGAACACATCGTGAACTTTGGAGAGACATGGCGGCATTTCCAATCGGTAAGCTACAGCCCCAATTTGTTCTAGAATTTTGAAAGGTCCGATGTACCTGGGACTCAATTTACCTTTCTTACCAAAACGTATGACTCCCTTCCATGGAGATACCTTCAGGAAAACATGACCACCGACTTGAAATTCAAAATCCTTCCTTCGATTATCGGCATAGCTCTTTTGCCTACTTTGAGCTGCTTTGATGTGATTTTGGATTACCTTCACCTTTTCCATCGTTTCTACCCCCAGTTATGGGCCTACAAGTTTTCTTTCACCAACGTCATCCCAACAGGTTGGTGCGCGACATCTCTTTCCGTATAACACTTCATATGGTGCCATCTGAATACTCGAATAGAAGCTATTGTTATAAGAAAATTCTACCAAAGGTAAATATTGATCCCACATACCCTGAAAGTCAAGTGAGCAGGATCTCAACATGTCTTCTAAGGTTAGAATAGTTCGTTCTTATTGTCCATCTGTCTGAGGGTGGTAGGCAGTGCTCAAATTAAGTTTAGTATCCAGGAATTTCTGAAGACTCTTCCAGAATCTTGAAGTAAAATGGGGATCATGATCAGAAAAAATCGATAGGGGTACTCCATGAAGTCTCACAACTTCATTAATATATAGTCTTGCTAGACGTTCCAGAGGTAGATCTTCTCTTATAGCAAGAAAATGTGCTGAATTGGTAAGACGATCAACAATAACCCATATTGCATCGTTCCTTCTAGGAGTCTTTGGTAGTCCCATGACAAAGTCCATCGTAATATTGTCCCATTTCCACTCCAGTATGGGAAGAGGTTGCATGAATCCTCCAGGCTGTTGCCTTCCATCTCTCACTTATTGAAAAACCATACATTTTGACACAAAATCAGCAATCTCCCTCTTCATGTTGTCCCACCAAAAATGTTCCTTCAAATCTCTATACATTTTGGTGCTCCAAGGGTGTATAGAGAAATTGGAACTATGAGCATCAACCAAAAATCCCCTTTTTAGATTAGGTATATCGGGAACACAAAGTCTCTTCCCGAATTTCAGAATTCCTTCTTCATACACATAGTCTCTCAATCTCCCATCATTCACAGCTTTAATCTTCTTTTGAAATTCTTCATCATCGGTCTGAGAACTTTTAATCCTTTATAGTAAAGATGGTTTGGCAACCATTTGAAAAAGCATTGATGTTTCACCTTCCCTGGTTATTCACATTTCCATCTTCACTAGATCCATGAAAATTGGATCCCTTTCAATTCTCATATTGTTCAAAATTCCATGGTCTTTTCTGCTCAAAGCATCTTCCACCTTGTTTTCTTTCTCAGGGTGGTAGTGTATCGTACAATCATAATCCTTGAGTAATTAAAGCCATCTTCTTTTCCTCATGTTGAGTTCTTTTTGTGAGAAAATATACTTTAAACTCTTGTGATCAGTATAAATCTCACATTTTTCACCATAGAGGTAGTGCCTCTATATCTTTAAAGAAAAGATCACAGCTTCTAACTCGAGATCATGAGTAGGATAGTTTTGTTCATCAATTTTAAACTACCATGATACATAGGCAATAACTCTATCATTATGCATAAGGACACAACCAAGTCCTTTCTTCGATGCATCACTATAAATAACAAACCCATAATTCCTCGATGGAAGAGTCAATATAGGAGCATTCACTAATCTTCTCTTCAGTTCTTCAAAAAATTCTTCACACTCTTCTATCCAAACAAATTTAACCCCTTTACGTGTGAGCTTCGTTAATGGGTTAGCCAATAGGGAAAAATTCTGGACGAAATGTCGATAATAAACTGCTAAACCAATAAAACTACATACCTTAGTTATACTCGTCGGTGCAGGCCATTCTTGGATTTCCTTGGTCTTAGAAGGATCAATATAGATTCCATATTTAGAGAAAATATGGCCAAGAAAAGAAATCTCTTGAAGCCACAATTCACACTTGCTAAACTTCCCATATAATTCATGTCTTCTCAGAGTCTTCAGGATAATGCGCAAGTGATTTTCATGATCTTTGTATCTTTTGGAGTATAACAAGATATCATCAATAAATACCACCACAAATTCATCGAGATATTCCTTGAAAACTATATTCATCATATCCATGAATACAGAGGGTGCATTAGTAAATCCAAAAGGCATTACAGTAAACTCGCAATGCCCATACCTGGTTTGAAATGCTGTCTTCGGAATGTCTTCCTTCTTCACACACAACTGATGATATCTAGATCGAAGGTCAATCTTTGAAAAGTATTGAGCTCCATGCAGTTGGTCAAATAAATCATCAATGTGAGGTAGGGGATACTTGTTCTTTATCATTATAGCATTGATCTCCCTTTAGTCAATACACAACCTCATAGATCCATCTTACTTTTTAACAAAAAGAACAGGGGCTCCCCATGGAGAAACACTAGGGCGAATAAATCCTTTATTACTCAATTACTCTAGTTGTTTCTTTAGTTCAACTAATTCTATAGTGTCCATTCTATAAGGGGTCTTTGATATAGGCCATGATCCAGGAAATAAATCAATGGAAAACTCAACTTCTCGTTCTGGAGGATGTCCGGGTAAATTTTCCAGAAATACATCTACATATTCTTTCACAACATGTACATCTTCTATTTGAACATTCCTTTCCTCACTCATAGTCATTTCATTCTCTTCCTCCCCAATAATTGAACTTAGTTGAGCTACTGGGGGTGGATCTAGATAAGAATTAGGTGGTGATGATTCAGCTCTAAATATAAGGTGTTCCTTATCATCATCATCAAAAATCGTAACCTCCTTCTTCTTAAAATAAATCTTCACATCATAATCTGAAAGCCAATACATACCAAGGATTATATCAAACTCAGTCATAGGTATGACGATGAGATCGGTGGATAAAGAACATTTATGTGCTCTAATGGGGACTGATTCACAAAACGTTGTTGCAATGATACTTCCCTTAGGAGTTTTAACTGACAACTCCCTTGTTAAATAAAATTGGAAATATCTAATTTTCATAGAAAACTAGGAAGATATGAAATAATGCGATGATCCAGAATCAAATAATGAATTTTCTAAACTTGAGGAAACCATTAAATTACCTGCCACCACGTCTTTCGGAGCTTCTACCTCAGCAGTAGTGATAGCATAAGATTGGACTTGATCCCTTGGCCTTTTCTAAGGTAAGTTCCCCTGACGCTTAGGAAATTCATTTGCATAATTCCCCATCTTCCTGAAATTGTAGCACTGAACATTGGTAGCTTCCTTCTTCACCTTGCAATCATGAGCTTGGTAGCCTTTTTCACCACACTTGTAACAGACTCATGTTCCCTTCAAGAAAGTACCGAGGTGATTCTTCCCACATTTACAACAGGATGGATATTCAACCTTTCCCATCTTACCTTTATTTCCATTCACAGATTGATCAGAAGATCTCTTCTTCTCTTGCTTTGCTTTAATGTCATAAGACTTAGAGAATTCCTTTTTGGTCTTGATATCACATGAGACAATGTCTTTGTATGACGAGAAGGATCGTGGGACTAATTCTCAATGGAGAAATGGTTTTAACCCATCAAAGAAACGATCAATCTTACTTCTTGGGTTACATATATAATCTCCACCATACCTTGCTAACCTTGTAAAGTTAGCCTCATACTTTGTGACATTCTCATCCTCCTTTTGTCTCAGACTTAGAAATTGCCTTTCCATATCTGCTCGATGGTCATGAGGAAAGTATTTTTCTAAAAACAGATCATTGAACTCCCTCCATTCCATATTTTATACTTCATCATCTTCCTTCGTGTTTTGAATCAATGACCACCATTGATCAGCATCTCCAGTGAGTCGGTAAACTGCCATGATAACTTTTTCCCTTTCACTACTCCCCAAAGCCTGAAATATTTTCTCTATGGAATTTATCCATTTCTCAGCTACTAAGGTATTTGTACTCCCATTTAAAGTTGGTGGTTTTTTCCTCATGAATCGATCTAACATTTATCCTCCACGCTGCGGATCAGGGTACTCCATACCGGTAAGGTTATTATTCATAACCTGAGTGAGTTGTCCCAGTATGGTGATTAGCTAATCGGCACCAGTTGCATCACCATCTCCACTATAATTATCTTGAGTAGGAGGGAAATATCTACATGGAGTGCGTGCATTGATACAGTTTCCATTTCTTCCACTAGGTGCCATTTCTAAATAATGGCATAAACTAGATCAGTTTATGAATCAAAATACATAATTCCATACTTATAAAACACTTAACATAAATTGAACTATATATGGATATAATCCATAATCATAAAAATGTTTTCTTTGAGGAAGTATATACTAATAAACCCTTCATAATGATTTTTAAAGAAAATGAGAGTTATCCTAAGCATATCCCCTAGGAGTGTCGTAACCAAGAGTGCAGCAAGGCCCGTTGTCATGCACCAGTTCCCATTCGAGTCTAGCTCAAAGAGGTGTTTTCGGGTTTTACCCCTAGGTACATCTGTACCAGAGCTGCCTCTACCTGCTCATATCCAGACAGGGATGTATTGCTCAAAAAACTTGAAAAATCACTACAATACCAAAATTCTAGGAAGTTCTTCTATACTAATCCTCAAAGTTCATTTAGGTCTACGTGCTCTAATCAGAGTTTATCTAAATCTAGCTTACAAGGTTTGTACTAAACATCCTCTGATACCAACTATAAATGCCCCGACCCCAGTTACCTAGAGTCGGTGCATTATTACATAACATTGGCATGATCAAAAGAAAGATCAAATCTCGAAAGACCGATTGGTTTAGTAGCCTTGGAAACACTAGATATTTTCATAAAGTTTTACATTACATCATAAAGTGAAAAACTACTACAACAACATATTGTCTCCATAGTCCACACTATTATCCCCTCATAACATCCTTGCAGGTCATTCATAATTTAATTTTTCACATCCTGGAAAAGAAATAAAACATAGAAAATGGGTGAGCTCAAAAGCCCGGTAAGTATAACAATATAGTAGAAACATTCATAAATAAGAATAAACATTTAAGGCGGTGTATAACTAAAACAAAAGCCTTTTAAACTTGAACTTCAACATAGTATGGAAAAAATAAAATGAAATAATTCCATTTACTTATTCACATGGATATTCTACTAATCGAATAATCACATACAATATCAATAACCACTTTCATAATGATGGAATGCATAATGCCAGACTATCATAACCACATAGCCAAGGCCTCGTGCCAAGACTACAAATAAGATTTTGTCAAGGCCTTGTGCCAAGACACTAGTTTTTCTCATGAGACCTACCGATGCATCGAGGAGCTATATCATGCTCCACCCATCACATATTAACTCCAATGCATTCCCATATGAAAAGGTTTAAACATAACATAAACAGTCATATTAAAACTAGCATACGAAATGTCAATACTTTTACCATAAACATGAATGGTAGAAAAATAGCACATCCACAGTCAAACATATCTCAAAACCTTCAATACAGTATAGAAGTTTTGTATCATAATAAATCAACATCAAATAAGCGTAAAATCCATCAAAGGATGTTGACATAGATGAAATCAAAACTCTTTTTAGAGAAATATCTCTTTCTATTTTGAAATCATTTAAGAGTCATAAATTTATGAAATAAAAAATTTTCTTTGAAAATATTATTATAATATTGTAAGGGAAGCTTTGATGATTTTATAACGGCGGAAAATAACCGCACCTGCTGTATAAGTTAAAAAAACATTCTTACCCTAATTCTGTTGAAAAGGTTAAAAAGCACCTTGTTTGGAAAACGACGGAAAGATTCCTTTATAAAACTCTTATAAAAAGTCAAAAAAGGGTATAAATGGAATTAAACCATATTCTTTTAAATAGTAAAAATGTTTTGAGATACATTTTTATGAAACATGGATGTGGATGATAAAGAGATCCCAGTAGATTATTACGTTTAAACAACCTCGGATAATGAAGAGATTGTGAAGTAAAACCTTACCTTGTACTTTTACTTGGTTGGGGGTAGGTTAACCTCCTTTATAATGGTGAAATAATTGTTATTAAATTATACAAGAATCATATACCTTAATATGATATCATATATGATCTTTTAACATTGATTTGTTAATAATATATTAGTATTATCGTTGTTTCGGGTGTTAACTTACTCATTTTCTTTTATATGTTTTTTTACGTAAGCTATGTTTGTCATGGATAGGTTGTATCTTATACATATACAGAATTATATCAAGCCCTTAGATACTATTATTAATCATCAAATGAGAATTATACTTGAATGGATACGATGGAGAATGAATCTCATCGCGTTCGTAGAGACGGTAGTACGTACGTACGCACGAGCGACAATATAATTATTTTGATAATAAAATAATATATAATTGGATGGTATATCATATATACAGAATCATTATCATGTTACATTTATTATTTACATGAATTATACATCATTATTATACCCATCCAAATAATAATTTATTGAATAACAATTACACCACGACGTGGAGACGGTAAGCCGTACGTACGCACGTATGGTGACATGTTATTCAAAGGATGGATAGAATACTGAATATGGTTGTACCATATTTATAATAACATCACATTATATATATTATATTGGAGTTATTATTTTAGAATGGTAACAACAAAGGAAGAAGAAGTGGAAGAAGAAAGGAACTTGGAAAAAGGGTGGTGAAATCATTACCTCTTCTTCGGGTTCTTCCTTTTGATTTGATCATAAGGGCTCTTAGGTTGGCATTATGACTAAAGTAAGGCCTCTAGGATGAAGTGATGGGAGTTGAGAGAGTATTGGAGCAGAGTTTGGCTGAACCAAAATTCTTTGAAGGTGTGAAGTAATGAGAAGGGGGAGTGCCCTTTTATAAGAGGGGTGAGGGGCACCTTTGGAAAAGCTAGAAATATTAATTTATAATAAATTAATATTCGGTTTCTAATGGCTCCAAAGTTGATTATTTAAAGGTTAAGGTATTTATGGGTCTAAAAAAATCAAACAATAGAATTTAGACAGGTTTGGGTTACTATATTAACCTTTTCTTTAAGTATTAACTCTTAGTTAATTTGTTTGACATTTACCATGTCACTTAGTATTTTTATATTATATAGTTAATAAACATACTATATACATCCAATAGACCCCCAAGTGGTCTATTAATGATACACCTGTCATGATATAAGTCTCTTGTCCGAACGTTAGATTTTTAGGAATTTAATATCAATTAATAAGATCGTATTTGTTTTAAAAACTCTTTTATGTCAATTTTGACACTATTCAATATTTGATTTTTGTGAAACTCATAACAGAATTATTACTTCTAGAAAAGTCAATTAAATAAATCCTAATATATCATATTATCCTAGGAAATTAGTGTAATTCATTAAGTGTCTAAAATTATATTTATTTGGGTATTTTAAATATCAATTATTTTAATTTTTCATTAATTAGGTAATTACTGCATTATCATTGTGTCATAAATAAATTAAATTATTTAATGTATAAAAATTATAAATAAAATATCATTATGTAGGAAATTGTATTAGATTTATAATGAATATTTAATATCGAATTTATCTTATGTATAACTCTATATTAAAAATGTTTTAGTAAATAAACTTTGATTTTAACTCTTTTAACTCTTCTTTAAATTAAATAATAATAAATGTCCTAATCTTATCCAAGTGGACGTAAATGATAATATTTTATTACTAAGGTTTTTTTTGGTCGAGATACACTTGTACAATATAATTATGACATGTGTTAGGGTAATATTAATAACATTTTAACCCTTAATTACCCTATTTACTTTTAACCGTGGTAAATAAAAGTAAAAAGTTACTATTCACCAAAAATTATTTTCATCTCATTGAACCAAATTTTACTTCTTGATATTAACCGTGTCTCTCGGATTTTCAAAATTACAATCACAGAAGCGGTAAAATTAAGTTTTATCAAAAATTCAGTTTTTTTAACTACCACTTAGTAGTTTCACTATTCATCAAAAATTGATGTTTTTCAGAACAATGCCAAAATTTTCTCCTAAGATATAATTGATATTCCAAATTCAAAAATGATGTCTATTTTACAAAATTCCAAAAATATAAGTTGTATTAATTAATTTTATAATTAATTCCCGCTGTCACAACAAATAGCGTGTTTTTAAGAAACAATATATATCAAAAGATTGACAATTGTTTAGGTCCAATTTCAAAGTGAAATTAATTCTAATGGACATCATTGAATAAAATGGTAAAAATATATTCTATTTATACTTTAAAACAACTCAATAATATAATTTATCACTATAAATTATTTTGATTAAAAAAGTTGTTTTTAAGTATTTTTCACTCTTCATTAAAATTGGAAGTTCTTAGAAAAATACCAAAAAATCATCTTAGGATAATTTTGATATTCCAAATCCAAAAATGAAGTCCATTTTTAAATATAAAATATATATACTTTCAATAAGTAGGTATTACTATTCATAATGTCTAGTTTGATTGGTTGTGGTGTGTTAGAACTCGATGTTGCATACAACACACACTATCGCATTATTCAAAGAGAAGCGTACCATAGAAGCTTGGGGTGTTACATGTCTATTATCCAGGAGGGTGGGGGTGTCTATGGGGGGGGGGGGGGTTCTGTCTAGAGGGTGGGGGTGGCTGTCTAGTGGAGTGGAGGTCTGGGCTATCCAGAGGGATCTATCTAGGTTCTGGGGGGGTCCAGGTATGGGGGGGGGGTCCAGGTTCTGGGAGGGGGGGGGGGGAGGGGGGGTTCCAGGGTATGTCTAGCAGGGGGGCGGAGTGGTGGATGTTCAGGTGATTGAAGGTCTGGGTTGTCCAGGGGGGTCTGTCCAGGGTCTGGGGGGTGTCCTGGGTCTGACTGGGGGGTGTCCAGGGTCTATTTGGGGGGTGTCCAGGGTCTGTCTGGCGGGGGGGGGGGGGGGGGGGTGTCCAGGGTCGAGAGGGGGGGGGGGGTGTCCAAGGTCTGTATAGGGGGTGTCCAGGTTCTGTCCAGGGGGTGTACAGGGTGTAGGGGGGTGTCTAGGGTCTTTCTGGGGGGTGGGGGGGGGGGTGTCCAGGGTCTGTCCAGGAGGGGGGCTTTGTAGGGGGGATGTCTAAGGGAGGGGGCTGTCCAGGGGAGGGGGGTTTTGTAGGGTTGGGGTGTCCAGTGTCTATGAGGGAGGGGTCTGCAGGGGGGTCTGTCCTAGGGGGTGTCCAACAGGGGGGTGCAAGGGGTGTCTAGTGGGGGGGGGGGGGCTGCTATCTGGGTGGGGTTGTCCTGGGGGGTGTCCAGGAGGGGGGTGCTGTTCAGGGGGGGGGGGGGTATGTCCAGGGGGTGAGTGGGGTCTGTCTAGGTTGGGAAGGGGGGATGCAGAGGGAGGGGTGCATTGGGGGGGGGGGGCTTTAAGGTTTAGGTGGGGTGCAAGGGGGAGAGTGGGGGGGATTTGCAGGGGGCGGTGGGGAGGATGCAAGGGGCCAACACTGTTAAGGTGATGGTTTTTTTACAAAATGTTTAGGCCTATAGCCATGGTTTTAAACCTTAGCTATAGGTCTACAGCCACGGTTCCTAACTGTGGCTCGATGTCTATAGCAACAGTTGAAACCCTGGATCTAGAAGATGGTTGATTTTAGCCTATGCCACGGGTTGAAAACCATGGCTTTAGGGGTATTTCCACGGTTGGAACCGTGGCTATAGGTTTTACCCTCTAGCCACGCCAATACCAGCCACGGTTGTGGGAACCATGGCTATAACCTATATCCATGGTTTTTGCACTTATAAGTACTGTTTAAAACCGTGGCTATAGAATGATTTTGTAGTAGTGTGATTAAGTAATAATATTTATTTATTTTTTATTCAAAGAATATATTTTTTGAATTTTTTTTGTAATACCCTTTAGTACATTTTATGGAATTTTTTAAAAAGATTTACTTTTTAGTTAATAGTGAAAAAACATGATTATTTTAAAAAAATTCATTTATTTTCTTGTACAATTACATTAATTATTTGAATATTATTTTTATTTCCAATAATAATCTTTCAATTAGAAATAATATAATTAAATATATATGAATCATCATTATAAATGATATTTATATATGTTTTCTTTTGGGGTTAAAAACACATTCCCTTTTAAACTATATTTATGCATGAAATATATTTTTATATTAATAAATTAAATTTATCTATATTGATTAATTTTTAATGAAATTTATATATTTTATTTTCAATAAAACATTTTTACATTCTTTATATGGTTATTACATGGTAAGTCATGGAATTAAATTATGTTTCATGCTGGAAAATGATTTTTTTAGAAATGATGTGTCATTAAAATTTCTGAGATTATTTATAAATAAATTCGTCCCCTTATAGAAATTAAATATTATAAACTTTATTTAATATTTATACTCATATAAATATATTTTATGACATAGTTTTAACATAAATTTTTTCAAAATGAATTTCGAAAATAGTAAAAAATTATCACCACTTTAAAGGGATAAATTTGGTTGACTAATGATAAAACAATGGGATAAGACCAAAAATTTTCATCTTATTTATTATTTTATGGATTTAATTTAACCCATAGAATTTTATTCACTATATTTAATTAATTATTGTAAAATTGTTGATGAAAATGACTTAATAATTATTTAATATTTTGAAATATTCAAGGTGTTTCCACCCCCCACATATTAAAGGCAACCCATCCCATCTTTTCATTTCACATTAATTAACAACCTAGATTGGTCAAAACCTCACCAATTATATTCTAAAAATATCTATACATTGATTAGTGTTTTTGTTAGTCATAAAAGACAACTCCAAGGGTCTGTAATAATGGATCTAATAGTAGTCCACTGAAGAAGAGGTAATTTTTTTACTCGATCTCTTTTAATTTATTTATAATTTTTCAAAAATTAAATCTATGTTATTAATCATAAAATAATAAATTAAATTTCCTAAATATTCAAAAAAAATTGTTTTTATTATGGAACCATCATTACCTTCCATCATTTACATCAAATGGGAAAAGGATTTATCGCTTGTGTG
Source organism: Viscum album (assembly GCA_963277665.1). NCBI lineage: Eukaryota > Viridiplantae > Streptophyta > Magnoliopsida > Santalales > Viscaceae > Viscum > Viscum album. The sequence goes on from OY728165.1 coordinate 830,801,994, forward strand.
TACATGTGGAATACTACCTCCACATAGCGATATGATTTATTTTCTATCAAAATAATTCATTGATTATTATTATAATTAATTTAATTTTTATATATTATTTTTACAAGAAAATTATTATTAATAAAATTATATTATCTTATCAAACTTCTTACAATCCTACCGTTGGAAAGTGATAACATTTCACGCCCTTTTGTGTGGACCACCCCTCATACATGGTTGGTAATTAAGATAGATTTAATAAGAATATTTTATATTTTTAGGTAATAATTACTCTAAAACTATAAATTATTGTTTATCTTTATTTCATTCCAACCATTGAGAGGTGGAAACATCAGTCGTGTGTATGTACAGACTACCATATCCACAAAGTGACATAATTCATTTTCCATCACTGATTTATATTCGTTATTAAAAATGTGTATATGATGAGTAAAATTGAAACTTATTTAATTATTATTATTCTTTATATTAAAAAAATTGACCAATGTGAAACAAATAGAACCATCGATCTGAAGCATGCCTGAAAAACGAACCAGTTTTAACCAGAATGTTTATTGTAACAAAAAAACAGTTAATTAAAAAATAATCAGATGTTATAAAGCAATGAAAAATAGTATTTTTTTTATTAATATATATTTTAAATATATTTATAATAAATATATATTTATTATATTGGAAATTTTATCATTTACAAAGAAATATGGGACACGAGGTAATGGTTTGTCATCACAAATTGTTTTCATTATGACATATATTATGTTAGAAACCTATAGCCTTTTAAGAGGTTAATCTAAAAAGAAGATGTTATTTTGTATATTTATTATTATTATGTTCATGGTATTTAATGTTTTATTATATTTTATTTCTTTAATGACATCTATGAATAAAATGTTACCCAAGTAGTAAGAGGTTTATGTTAAAATGTCATTTCTTTTTAGGGATGACTATGTTAAATTTCCACTGAGGAAAATATAATGGAACATAACCATTAAACCTAACATATTTATTTTCCTCATAAGTTTATTCCCTAAATTTGTAGTTATTAGTTACATTTCACTGCATTTTTAGTTAACATTAATTATATTTCACTGCGTTTTTTAGTTAACATGAGCAAGATTTTTTTAAATAAATTTTGATTTCATTGACTTTATGATTGATAAATTTTTTATTTGATGTAAATGATCTTACAAATGGTTTTCTGGTAGTTTATACCAATAATATAAATTTTTTAAATTTTTTATTTTCATTACGATTTTAATTATTTACATTTTTGTAAAGGAATGTTTTTAGATAATTTTGATCCAAAAATTTAATTTTTAACATTTTGGAAAGTGAAAATATGGTTCTATTTTAACATATTTGGTATGAAGGGATTTTCCAACCACCATGAAAATTATTTTATTTGAATTTTATATTATACGTATCATTTTTTATTTTAATAGAAAAGGGTTTTATTAATTTTCTATGAATTTTTTTTTAAAATTTTATCAAAATAACAGAATATTTATAAGGTTTTCAAAGATATGTTCAAATGATATTTTAAAGGTATTTTTCATCCATATCAACATAATTTATGTATCTTCAAGCTTCGATAGGGATATGATCCTATGATATCATCCACTATATTTATAAATATGGATTTAAATGATTGTGATTTAAGGACGATTCTATAAAACTCATTTATTTCCCAATGGTAATTAATTATTTATAAATACGTTATAAAACCCATTTATTTTCAACGTGTTATATAATTATAAATTGATGAAATGTTTTTGAAAATTTTTCCATTACATGGGTAATTATATAGTGATATGATGAATCATTTAGTATCTTATGGTGCACATATATATAATTTTTTTATGAGATGGGTGGGCTCAAAATTTATATCCCCCTAATGCATTGGGTAAAGATTGATAACACATGGGATTATTATGTTTTGTGTGAGACTAATTTAATATTAACAATAAGTCGTATGATCATTTTTCAATTATCATAATTTTATAAGTACACATAGTTTCATGTACACATGTTTTTGCATAGACCTGGTTTCATGTCTATAAGTTATTGCAAGGACATGATTTTGTGTCCATAACATAATGAGTGAACCAGTGACTATTTATACATATTCAAAATGTTTAATGATAATATTTTAATAACATTAATATTATTATCCTATGATATCAATGATAATTATTTATTATTTATGACTCTACATAGTTATAAATTTTGACTTCGGTTATGAATAAGCCGTATTCCACAACTTAGGATTAAAGATATTTAATTGATTGGGTATCACTTTATTATATTATGATCACATTACCATACCTTTAAGCTCATTTTTTATCATTAATTGAAATCACCTATAATTATTGTTACTGATAATTTGAGATCACCCTTCCTTATGTTTCCTTCTTCCCTATGTAATAAATAAATTTATTAAGTAAGAATTGTCTATAAAGGGTAATATGAGAGAAGAACCATATAAGATTTACTAATAATATTTCACAAAATAAGATGATTATATATGTATTTTCTAAAGAAACTAAATGTTTACTTTTCATAGTAATGTCTTTTATTAAATTTATTGAATATTAAAATAACATGATGTCATAAGAATATATGAAATTCATGGGTCATTATAGTTGTAACAAGGTTATGGTTTAGTTAATATTAAGATATAATGGCTAGAAAACTATGGGTAGATCTTTATAGATAAATTTATGTATATGATAAAATACTAATACTTTGATAAAGTAGATATTCTATAGTTTTCCCTGAAAATACATCCCTGAGTTGATACTGACAATTGAATTAAAAAGTGTCACTGATTCACCTAGAAGTAAATTCTATTAAAGGGGTGGATTGAGTATTATATATATCGTCACTAGTGTAGGATGAGTGGTCCAATTATTTATGACCTTCATAGACAATACCAAGGGATATAATTGTGTTAATTTACATTTACTTTATGAACCATTATGAAGGATTTGAATAGATAATTATCATGGATGGTCTAGGTTAAATAGTTTGTGTTATAGACTGAAAAAAAACTGTCATGATTTAGACATATTATGCATGACTTTTCTTGAATATATGGCTTATCGCTATGATAACTTTTACTCACACTATGATTTTTGGTTTTAATCAAAGTATGGAACTATGATGCAAAATGTTAACCCTAAATGTGATTGAAAATGGAATGAATGTACTTATGATGAACCAAACGAAATGTGAACTACAATGTGGAACCTGGTGATTATTTCTATTCATATATCTAATTATATAATTATCATCCTCAACATGTGTGAGAATCATAAGAAAACTAATTAGACAAAAATTGAGTTTCATGGGAGTTCTGTTGATGAAGACCATAAAGGGAAGAATATTCACCATATTACATGTTAGGTATGTGGGGTGAAGAATCCATGGAAATACCTTAATGAAATGAGAAGATGTTTTATAAGTAGAAATGTAGGTCATAGAGAAAGTAATTTCTGAGGAAAAACAAAGAGTTTAATTGGGAAATGGATTTTATCCTATGGTAAAATTGATATTTCAATTTAATATGTTTATAGAATAGGATAACTACCCAAGTGAATGATGTAATCCATGAGTTAACTCATAGAACAAGCAGTTTCCAATGTTATGTTGATTGTTGAACACGAATGATTGAATTTTTTATGTATTTGGATTCAAGAATTATGTTATAGAGTTATTTTAAAAATAATATTCTATTTATAATAAAAAAACATACATATAAATATTGTTCTATAGATTTTTAGTATTAAGTATTTGAAAGAATATAATGCATGTTACTAATAACATTGAAATGTGATTAAGTGTTAAGGTGATATTTTTTTGAAAAAAAGACTTGGGGTAATAGATCCTTTAATATGTTCCCAATCCATGGATAATAATTTATATTTGAGATAATTTGATGTTTGGAATTGATAAAGTAAATGGGATAATATTTATGACATTGAAATTGGATAGTTATATGATAAAAATGTGATTTAGGTTAACTTTGATGAAGGTTATAACATCTTTGTATTATATGATATATTTTATAGATTTAATTTCTAGAAAAATATATGTTTTCATTACTGATTGATAGTGAATCATGTAATTTTTAGGTTTTCATATCATGTTAAAAGAGAATATATGATCATTGTACTCATGTGTTGGACATTATAAGTTACTTTATAATATTTGGGGATTAAAATTAAGATGATTTTGGAAATTTTTTAACTTATATTCTAGATATTTGGGTTTTGACTCCGTTCAAATATATTTTTGAGTATTATAAATGTTAAATACTTTTGGAATGGTTTTTTTCATAATGTTCAGAATTGTTGTTATATTTATTGAGATTTATATATTATTTCATCATAAACATATTTATCCGTATTATATGACCTAGGATAAATGATTTGGTTTTGGTAAATATTTTGAGATAGGATAAATATGGGGTTTCATTAATTAATAGACATTAGGGTCTATTAGAACCTAATTTTAGTTCATTAGGCATTAAAAATTCATCATGAATATTCATTTTTTGAAGTAAGACATGAAGTGGAAATTGATCAAAGCACATCCAAAGGATGAAATTATTATTATAATATGGAATGAAATCAACTAAAAATATTTTTTCATGTTATCTATAGTGATAATAGCATAATAAATAATTTTTATGGAAAATATAAAAAAATAAATATGAGATTATTTTACCTTCATTTCTAATGATGTGATATCCCTTCAACCCTCCTTAATTGATGGTTTGGTGGTCATGAACATTCTCTGGTTGATTTTATCTATCAGTATCTATTGGTACTTAGATATTATTTTTCTAATAGATGTAAATATTTTAACTTATTACTAATTTTATCTATAAAAAAGATATCTATTATGTTTTATTTTAGGAATATGTTTTATTTCACACCCTCGTTTTTTAAAAGAGGGTTTATTGTCACTTTGAACGACGAGGGTTATCAATAAAAGCACTTAGAAATATTGAATATTTTATGATAATGATAAAATTGTGATGATAAAATTTATTTAATGAGGGATAATGTGAAACCCCTAAGATTTATTTAAAATGTATAATATACTCGATATCTTTCATAACATATGACACTGCGGTTTAAGGGAAATATAATATAGTATTAAAATAGTATTATATGAATGTGACCATTAAAATATATCAATTTAACTAGATGGTTAAAATATGATTAAATTAATTATGAAGTATATGAATGATGGTTCAACTCAATGCAAATGTATTGATAATTTTTTAGTAAATAAGAAACTATTTTTTGGGGATGTTATTTTATTTTTCAATAATATGTTTTCTTCCAAAATGGATTTATTTCATTTTCACATAATAATTTTGATTAATTTTTTCGACTTTTGAGAAATGTTATTAAAATTAATTATTAAACAATTTTAAATAAAAATTTCAATATAAGATTATTGTTAATTTTTAAGACTTTTTCAAAAAGATTGATTTTTCAGTAAATATTGAAAAATACTAATTTTTGTAAAAATTATCATTTCCTTTAAAGTAAAAGCCCATTTAAATTTTGAATATGATTTTAAAGTAACATAATTATAATTTAATTATAGATAAAATAATTAATTACATATTAATAATAATTATACTTGATTTTAATATTAATTTATTTTTGGGATTTAATAAAAATTCTTAAAAACTCTCTTTAAGCACACAATATGCTTTTATCTTAATAAACAAAATTATTCCTTATTTATTAATTGTTTTAGTGAAATTAAAATATTTTTTAATCAATAAAATAATTTAAAAATCACTATTTGTTATTCAAATTCATAAAATGTATTTTAATTATGTTTCATTCTTCTAAATGAATTTTTCTAAAATGAGCTATCATTATGTTTTCCATACTTATTTAAAATTAAATTTTGAAAAATATCAAAGTAGAATCCTATAAAATGGATTTAATATTTTTAATAACATTAATTAATATAATTCAGTAAGTTTAACTTAATTATTGGCCTTAATGAATAGTAAAAAATTGTAAAAATGTGTCACAATGGGAAAAGGGTAAATCGGGTGACATAGGTTAGTTTTAAGTTATAAGCCACAATTTTTCATCTTAATTACTGTTGGATGATGTTATTTAAACACTTTTCACCTTTATATACAAAATTAATTGTTTGCTTGGCAATTTTTATATATAAAAATTACTTAATAATATTTTAATCACATAAAATATTCCTTGTGTGTCATTCCTCACACTTATAAAAGGACACCATTCCACTATTTTCGTTACACTATATTGAGCCATATTGATCCAAAAATCCTACCAAATATTGGATTGTAATGTATACCAAGATGGATAAACACCATAGGGGGTGAATTGTATGTTTAAGAACATTCAATTTTAACCTTAATAGAGACTATTCTAACATGGTTAAATAAATCGTATTCACCAAACCTCTTATCATCATCAACAAATGATTTTTTATCAGAAATAATCCACAAAAAACAAGGTCATGGGAAGTCCAAACAACTACCTTAAGGGGGTTTAAAATAGTGGAGACCAAGCAGATCTCCCCCAATCAGATTAACACCCTCAAGATTAATTTGATTCAAATAATTTTTTTAGACATTAATACCTTGGTCTTTCTCCACCATGTAATCAATGTAGTTGGACACCTTATTACCCTAATTCCATGTATGAGCCACTTAAGTTCCCGTGTTTCAATGTTTGGCATGAAACCTTCTGATAATATATGGAATCGTTCAAGGAGTGGATACTTTGTTATTCCTGAAATCATGGATCACCATGGAATCTATCTCAACATGTTCCTCAACAACGTTCTTATGTCAAACATGATAAGACTGGAATATATAGAACTTTCCTCATCTTGGATAGAAATCCCCCTCCCATAATAAGCAATAAATGCCCACAACACGCTACCTTTACTATCATGAACCATTCCACCATCTCTCATGATACTTGAGATACATGACCCATCAAATTTGAGTTTGAACCCTGAGACAGGAAGAACCCAGTGAACCCAATAGACTCTTGCGGTCGAAGACACCTGTTGTATGATATTTTCACTAACTTGTAAAAATATGAGAGAAGGAGAATCACTCTAGTTTTTAATAACAATGACCAGATCCATCAGAAAAAAATTTATCCTCCATATAATAGATCTCCATGATTAAGAACATCCATCAAATCTAGCATTATTTCTATCCTCCCAGATACACCAACACCTAGTATTAAGGATCACCATTCTTTCCATTTTTTCTATACCTATGTCATTGAAACCATGAAACCATTTTTCTAGAGACAAAACATCTAGGAACTCTATGGATAGGAAGCCAGTGAATTCACCAAAAAAATCCCAAACACCAATGGCCTAATTTTTCTTAAAGAATAGGTTGTTAGAGCTTTCCTCCTTATGTATCCTACAATAATGAAATTTGTATGAAAAGATAATACCCGTACACTTTAGATTATCATCTGTGAGTAAATATTTATTCCTAATCCTCCAAAAAATAAAATCAAACATAGTCAAGGCATGATCACACTATACCGTACTATTCGAATCATCCTGTTTCCCCTGAGGAAGGAAACCCTAGTTGAAATATTTAGCAAAAAACATCCCATAACTGGAGGCTGAAAACACATATTTATCCAGATTATAATTCAATTAAATTAAATAAAAAACCTCCATTTGATCATTATTAAAGACATCATTAATAAATCTAGGACACCTACTGGCCTCTTTAAAGGAGATCTAAGGGGCATGGAAATTGGGGAACCCAATTATTGAAACCGCCCAGTTTGAATGTTAAAAATAAATAATCCCTTTTACAATGATCGAATGAGAAAAATGCCAAATATTCAGAAGCATGTCATAAATAGAGGATGACAGTTTTGATCCATGAGATCCCACATTGCCTTCCATAATCTTCCCCCAAAGCATACACCCTTCCATAACCTCCCACGCAAGCCTTGCATGAATTCCTTTAATAGTCCCAACTAAACTGCGAACATTGATTCCGACCACCTGAATAGGCTTCGCCTACCTACCCCACAAGGTGTAGTGTCACTTACCTTCAATCTATGCATCCTAAATAAAACTATCTAGAACTCTATCCATCAAGGAAATAACCCACTTCAGAACGTTGCAAGCCAAGAGAGCATGTATTTGAATGGGCAGTAATAAAATGTTTGTAAATGGTATCCTATGCCAAAAAGACATGATACGATTCTTCTATTTGAGCACATTTCTATGAATTTTTTTTTCAAAAAAACATCAAAATAAAAAATACAAATTCAACTTGGAGTAATAGGAGACACTATGTAAACCATCAGGAAGGATCTCGTCTGCCTATCTTGTCTACTCCACACAGAAAAAACTTGTCTACCACCACATTTATTAGACAAAAAAATAATGCTCTTAGATCTATTGATAACATGCCCACCCCATAAAAGATACTCTTCTTGAATATCAATGATCACCCCAACAGAATGACCATTACCATTAAGAAAGATAAGTTTATCATCTGCAAACATAATATGAGAAACTGAATGATAACTCATTGACCTTTGGAAAGGAAAAAAACTCCCACATGGACACTTTTATACTAATATTCTAGAATATAGGATCCTACATGAGAATATAGAGGGTCGGATATATAGGATCCCAATTTCTAATCACACGAGAGGTCTTGAAAATACAATGAATTTTTCCCATAAATGAAACAACCATCCATGAAGAACAGATGTACCTAAAAATAATATTTGTATCCCATGTGGAAAGACTCATACACTTAAGCACCCTATTTATAAACCCCCCAACAATTTAAATTATAATCAGACTTCGGCCCAGAGTTTAATAAGAAAAATATCATAATCATGTAGATTATGAAATGTAAGTCCATAGGTTGTAATGAAAAATTGATTCTATCTTAATAATGTATTGAATCGTAATCAGAAAGTAGTGATAATGTAATCATAATTTAATCATATTCACAATAGAAAAATGATTTAATCATAGTAAACAGAATTATATAATAATCATAAAAGTTATGATATATCAAAGTAATATCATATTCATAGAGTAATATATAGTAAGATAGTTGTATCATAATCAAAGAAACTATGATAAAATAAAAAATAAAAAATATGAATATTAAATTAACACTTTGTATTACATGTAGTGGAAATAAATAACCATTAATAAAACAAGTAATATAATTGTGTAAGTTCCTAGTCAGTTTAATTTTATCATTGAGAGGGGGAGTGGTGAATTAGTGATACTTTTTTTTTATTTTTCAGTTTCCTTACAATTGAAACAACATGCTCCTCCTATTAATGTTTCTATTCCATGCTGAAAACAATTCAAACACACATCCATAGGAACACAAGTATTTACAATGTTCAGTATTAAATAAAAATACCTTCATCCTTAGAATTATTTGAAAGTAATACAATACCACACAATCCATGGATTATAATGAGTAAGTCATACCCTTTAACTTGTGTAGTACTTTAAAAACAAGACAAAAGTGTGTGTTCACTCACTTCATATAAATAGGTTAAAATAATGTTTTTGTAACAATGCATGCTACCTATTCTTATTTTCAACTTGAAAAATGTTTTACTTTTAAAAAAATTATTCAATTTCTTACATAGAATATGGTAATAAATTCCTGTAATTTTTAAGGAAAACCCAATTCCAATTTTCCTAGTATGATTTTTTCGAGTCTAATTTTTCATGTCTGATTCCTTTGAGTATGATTCACCAAGTACAATTCTTCCTGGTATGATTTTTCAAATTCCACTCCTCAAAGAATGTTTATATTAATACAATTCTTCTCTATAAGATTTTCCCTAGTACAAAACTTTCTAGTACGATTCTTCTCAGTATGATAAGTCAGAATACTGTAGTGATGAATCAACGCCACTTCAATTCTCAACCCATAAAACCCCAGTATGGAAATCCTGATCCGATAATCCATATTCATATGATGATCATCCGAATATGATTAAAGATAAGAATATAGTAATAAGATAAATATGATAACCACAAAGTATAGTTTTCAGCTGAGTAATGTTGTAATATTTTCTTCTCTCTTATGACTTAAATCCATCAAAAATCTTCTTCAACAAACAATCAATACGAAACCCTATTCTTATCTCTAAAAACTCAGAACTTATCTATCTTTTTTGGGGAATAGTACATTAGTCATCAGGGTAGTATGATGTACATTTCTCCTTTTATAGGGGACCCATAATAGGTTTTAGCAGGAATCCCAATACCTTTTATGCTCACATAAATTCACCCAAATCTCTATTTCCCTTAAATCTAGAGTTAATTTATGACTTCTTAAATGCTTCTCAATTATTATCGAATAATATACAATCATCCCTTATTCTTCAAACATTAATTTGAATTACCAATCAAATTTCAATTCATGTGTCTGATTGTACAAATAAGATTTATTTAAAACAAATATTTGAATCAATTTAATGTAAATGTATAAAGAAATGTATACCACATTGATTGCTGAATATGACGATCTAGATGAATTGATTATAACAATTTTTTTAATGCCAAGATCTCCAATGACAACACATTCAAAAAAATCCCTCATAAATTCTATTGAAACAATTTTACTTCTTAACATTTTCTCTTGACCCAATTTACATTTCACTTGAAAAAAATAAAGTAATTCATCTCTTGAGCCACTTGATGAAGACATTCAAAAAAAATTAGAGTTCAAATCTTTTTCATTATGATTTTTATCAGCCTCATCTCATCTTCAAAATCTTCCTTTATTCAAAAACCTATACTTGTATCATGAATTCCTTCATGACTTAAAATTAATTTTAGAAAAAATTTATTATCATCAGACATGAATTGTAAAGTATCATAACTTTCCATTATTTCCAGCTTTTTTTCCTCAGATCGAGTTTGATCTTTCTGAGTAGAATTGGACTAGATATGATCATCTTGCTAATGATAATTCTGGGTATGATAATTCCAACTATAATCTTTTTCTTCCTCAGCCTTACAGAAATATTTTTTTCCTGATCCTGAACATGATTTTCCAACACCATTTTATTTTCATCCAGACCCAAATTTTTTGGATACGATTGACATAATCTCTTTCATCTCTTCCACCCGAATATGATAAATTTGGGTACAATTAGGAACACATATTTTATCCTTTTCTTCCATAGAGCTTGCATAAAATGTAATCCAATCAACTTATGATTTATGTGAAATAAAAATTAGTAAAACACAATCACATTTGATTAATCATATTCATGTATATTACGATTCATCATTAAATCCATCACTTTATTCACATAAAATTCAGAGTGAATCCAATGGACATTTAATTCCAGCAAGATTCATTCTAAATGAGACCGATCATTTCAATATAGACTTAGTGTGAATCTGATTATGATAAATTCATCACTAATAACTTCTCCCATTCAGGACCCATGGTGTGTCCTATTATGTTAAATAAGAGAGTCTGATTCTTTTGAAAACAATGATCAATACGATTTATATCAATCATCTTTCTCAACATACATTCTTTATTCAATATAATGATTGATTGAAAGAAAGTACAACCAAAAACGAACTTGGGCCTAAAAAAACATATACAATTATTTTAACCCAAATATTAGGTAATCCAATAACCTAGGATAAAGGTCCCCTTTTTATTCTTACAAGTGTGTCTTTCCATTACTAGGGTAAGACCTCGATACAAAGATCGGTCTGTCTCAATGTCCCCATGAGCCCTCGATAGGATGATCACCTTCTATGTATACCTATCTGAAGTGAGGATTATTTTTCGTGAAATCCCCAATCAATAAATTTATCCCCAAAACAATGCAATATAGACGTCCCTGGATTGTCTCTCGAGGAGGTTGCAATTTGAGTTGCAAAACTGTTACCTTTTTTGTTTATTTTCACACGAAATGGAAAATTGGGGATTTTATTAAAGAGTCAAGAGTAGAAAATAAATAGAAACTAAATAGAAAGAAAATTTGATAATGGTATAAAAATTTTATAGGAAATAAAATGGGTTTAAAACAAGAATCAAAATAGTGGTTATTAACAAGCCTTAACCTCTCAGACACTCCCCTCTTCCTTGTTTAAAATTATCTCCCTAAGGAATCTCTAAATTCCTACCCAAATACCTTTGGATAAACACCTTATTTTTCAAGGATATCATATTAAAACATCAATATGATTGTTTCCCCTCCTATATAAGTGATCCAATTACATGAAGATCTTCAAATAATCAAACCTAATCGAAATCACTATGCTCAATGGCAAGACCTCACCGAAGAAATTTAAATAGTGAAATCAACAATTTTACTTCATAGACTGGGAATACATCCAAAAAAAGTTGAAAATATATTCATGAAATAAAACAACCATTTTAATCCAATAAATATACGTTCAAGAGAGATGAAATAGAGATTACACATGAAGATCAAAACCTAGAAGGGAGTGTCCATTGGTTGTCGTCGTCTGCACCCAATTGGGGATTAGCCACGCATCACCTGAGAATCCCACATCATCACAATTCCATAATAATTTCACACCATCTTAATCAAGGCTTATTCAAAGCCAACCCACCCTTAAAATGAAAGAAGAGATGGGAAGCTAAGGGGAGGAGGGCTGGAAATTCTTCTGTCCAGATTATGCCCGTCCAAAGTTGGCTTCTATTTGGAATTCCTCCCAGCCGAATCAACCTCTAGTCCCTTTTAAAGAGTTTTTCAGAATTATATTACCCATCACTCCTCCACATTTCAGCTGATTTGTAGAAGTGATGTAAAAGTTAGTAGTTAGTTACTCAATGGATCTTTCTCTGCCCGAGGAGACTCTTCATCTCCCACATAAGTGTTTCGCTCACAATATTCTTATAATGATCGACATTGAGCTTGGAACACATCATTAACGCGTACCATGGAGTCTTATTGCACGCCCAGTTGGAATTAATGACTTTGAAAACTTGTATCCGATTTTATGTCTCATTTATTGAGGTGGGCTCCACACATCCGAACATAAAATCTTTTCCCAAAGAATGATTTATTTGTGCCCTTAGATGGACGATTTAGGACTTGGTCCAGTTGATAAATATGAATACCATATTCTAGGGGTTCGTAAAAAAATAAATCATTCAAATTGGATCAATATGTAAAAAGATATTCATGAAACATAAAACTAGTGATTTTTTTTAAAAATCCAGAATTAGGGTATTTTCACAATTTATAACAAAATACAACAAAATTCCAAAAATTATGCAATTTAACATGTAATAACACATTGGTTAGGCTTAATTCATTGAAATTTAGATAAAATGTATTTAAAATATAATCTCTATCAATTCCCCCACACTTAGAACTTGGTCTCCTGGACAAGTTATCATCAAAACTAAATCAATGCATATTCCAAACACAAACCAATGAGGTTCACTAATCAACCATGGAGAATCCAATGATATCATGCCTCATAAAAAATGATTTGAGTTTTAAATTTAGTTTATTTAATCCATTTCCACTCCAATTCTCCTCTCATTCGCACAACATAGTTACCTCACAAAAAATTTCTCTCAACAAAAATATTCATTTTCAAAAAGCTTATCTCATGAAAACATGCAAGAATCATCATAGTCTTGAAAATTTTATAAATCACCACCCGATGTGAGAAAAAAAAGTGATCATAATGGGGGCCTTTCAAGGTTGTTTTGTAGCTAAAGGTGGGTGGGTTTCAAATGTCCAAAATTATGAAGCTGAATAAGGAGGGTTTGGCTCATTTTGGAAGAAAAAAAATGCATGAATATAATCTCCACTCATGTGTGGTATCCTCCTTACTCTCCACCAATGAGAGTCAGATTTTACTATCTCTGAGAATATATCTTCCACCTCATTCCATCTATATTTTACCAGCAAAAGTGACATTTCTCTTCTTCTTTTTTTTCAAAATCTCCAAATTGGGCATAACTTTCTTCCATTAAGATCTCCAGACAGGCACAAATCTCTTCCATTGAGAGATCCAGATAGGCATATCTCTCTTCCATTGAGAGCTCCAGATAGGCACAGGTCTCTTCCATTGAGATCTATAGATAGGCACAACTCCTAGGAAAAAAAATTTTAGTAGCAAAAGCATCTCTTCAAAGTTTTGATAACCAGCCAAAGCAACACCAGATGAAGTAGGACACCAAAAGTCATCTCCCCTACACTTATGTTCAACTAGATCATGAATTTGTACTTCCAGTGCAGGTTGGAGAGGGAAATTGACTTGTAATGTGGCTATCTAGAAGGTAGTACATGGGTACTAAGGGATCAAAGAATAATAAAATGTACCAGGGGGCCAGAATAAAAAGGATAATCATGAAAAAAGGGCTCTGAATCACAAACAAATTGCCTCAATCATTTCAATCACACTCACCTTATCCCTATCATGTTCTAGTTCAATAAAACATGCATTCTTTGGTTCACTCAAGAAGTTTTATGAATGTGAAGAAGATTAAAAATGGGTTCAGAATACTCACGAGCAACTGATTTTCAATATTAGACAACATTCCTAGCATGTAATTCAAAAATAAATGGTTATTTTAAAATTTTTGAACTTGAAACAATGGCTTTTTCAACATTCATTTATAACCAAATTCAAGGGATCAATTGGTTCACTCATTGATAGGGTTGTCAAAAATTACAAGGATAATCATGTAATCTCAAATGTTTTTTTTCAAAATTTTAAATGAAACACAAAAAGTTTGAAAAATAAAAGAACAGACCAAAAATTGAAAGAGAGAGAAGAGCAGTGAAAAGAAAAAAAAATAGAAATGAAAGCACACAAAATCCTAATCTAGCCAGCATGTTCCTCCCCCCACAATTATTTTATGAAATGTCATCATTGTGTAAAAAAAATATATGAATATGAATTTCAAGAAATCAAAGACATTACAAAAAAAGTGAGATGGAAAAACACAACCTGGCATCAATTGTATTCTGCTTCACGAAGATGGATCTCCTCCCCCAGAGGATCTTGAACATTCTCGCTAAATAGCTTCAACATATTCCTATTGACTGTTAATGGTGTGCCTTTGCTTGGTTCTTTAATTTGGATTGCACCAAAAGGAAAAACATGAGTAAAAATGAATGGACCAAACCATTTGGAACGAAATTTAATTGAGAAGAGCTTCAATTCGGAATCAAAAAACAACATGTTTTCTCCTTCCTTTCTATTTTTATTGATAATCATCTCATCATGAAATGCTTTGGTTCATTCCTTGTACAACTTATAACATTCATATGCATTCTTTCTGATCTCCTCCAGCTCCTACAAAAAAAATTTTCTGTCTTCTCCAGCAGAAAATAGATTCATGTTACATGTTTTAATATCCCAAAACAATTTGTATTATAACTTAACCAGAAGGTGACAAGCCTTTCCATAAACTAATTTAAATGGTGACATGCCAATTGGGGTTTTTAATGTAGTACTACAAGACCATAGTGCATCATGAAGTCTCAAAAACCAATCCTTTCTATTCGGGGTCACTATTTTTTTCCAGAATTTATTTGATTTCTCTATTGGGAAACCCAACCATTCCATTTTGTTTGAGGGTGATAGGGTGTTGAGACCATATGATGAAATCCACACTTCTTTAATAGTGATTCCAAAGTCTTGTTACAAAATTTTTTACCTTGATCCGTAATCATGAACTTTGGAAATCCAATCCTTGAAAATATATTTATTTTCACAAACTTGGACACAGTTCCGGCATCATCAGCTGTTGTGGGAATAGATTCTACCCAATTGGATACATAATCAACAGAACGAAAAATGTAAAGACATCCAAAGGAATTGGGAAAATGTCCCATGAAATCCATACCCCAAACATCAAATACATCACAAAACAAAAGAGGTTGTTTTGGCACTTCATTCCTTTTAGAAATGCTCCCTTGAAATTGATAATTTATACATGTCCTGTAAAAATCAAAATCATATCTAAAAATGGTAGGCCAATACAAACTAGAATCAAGAACCTTTCTTGTAGATCATTGAGGCCCAATGTGACCTCCATAGTTCAATGTGTGACAAAAGTTTAAGACAAATTTAAATTCAGAATTTGGATTGCATCGCCTAATCATTTGATCATTACCAACATGCCACAAGTAGGAATCATCCAAAATGTAATGCTTGAAATCACCCAAATGTTTAGAGATTTGATTCTTGGAAAACCAGTGGGGAACACCATCAGAAGATAAATAATTAACCAGATCAGCAAACCATGTCCCTTTAGTTTAACAAGCATATAACTCATTATCTGGAAAAGTTTCCTTAATTGGAAGATAGATCTGAGGATCCCCATTCAAAACAGATGGTATCCTACTCAAATGATCAACAACAAGGTTCTAACTTCCTTTATTGTCGTTTATTTCAACATCAAACTCTTGTAACAACAAAATCCATCTCAAAAGTCTAGGTTTTTCATCTTTTTTCTTCATCAAAATTTTGATTGCAAAATGATCAGTGAAAAAAATCACCTTAGATCCCAGAAGATAACATGTAAATTTGTCTAAAGAAAAGACAACAACAAACAGTTCCTTCTCAGTTGTTGTGTAGTTTTATTGGGCATGATCTAATGTTCTAGAGGCATATGAAATCACATGATATTTCTTTTCCAACCTTTGACCTAAAACTGCCCCAAGAGAAAAGCCAGATGCATCAGTCATGATTTCAAAGGACAAGTCGCATTTGGGAGGTTGAACAATGGGAGGAGTTATCAATTTTTGTTTCAGCTCCCCAACGGCCTATTTACAATTTTCATCAAAGATAAATGGGATGTATTTTTGGAGTAATCTGGACAATGGAAGTGAAACCATATTAAAATCCTTAATGACTCTCATATAAAAAACAGCAAGACCAAGAATAGATCTCACATCTCTGACTATTTTCGGGTATGGAACTGAAGAAATGACCTCAAAATTGGACTTATCAACTTGAGTTCCATCCAGAGACACAACATGTCCATGAACAATTCTCTTACCCAGCATGAAATGACATTTTTCATAATTACAAACAAGTTTCTTATCAATGCATGTTTCAAGAAAATTAGTCAGACCATCGAAACCACTTTCAAATTATGTGCCACAAACAATGAAGTCATCCATAAAAACTTCCATGCATGTTTCAAGAAAATCAGACAAAATGATCATCATAAACCTTTGAAAAGTTCTAGGACCATTTCACAAATCAATGGGCATCCAATTATAAGATAATGTTCCAAATGGGCATGTAAATGTAGTTTTTTCTAGATCCTCCGGTGTAATATTAATTTGGAAATAACTATAGAATCCATCCAGAAAAGAATAATGGGTTTTTCCATCCAGTCTTTCATGGACTTGATCAAGAAACGGCAGTGGGAAGTGGTATTTCCTTATAGAAAAATTTATCTTCCTGTAATCAATGCACATTCTCTATTAATTTGGAATCCTATAAGGAACAATCTCACTAAATTCATTCTTTGAGATTGTGAATCCACCTTTTTTGAGAACTACATGGATTGGAAAAACCCATTGACTATCAGAGATGGGAAAAATAATTCCAGTAGTTAAAAGGGTAGTAAATTACTTCTTAATAACATCTAAAAGTTTTGGATTCAACCTCCTTTGAAATTTTCCCACTGGTTTAAAATTTTCCTCCACGAAAATTCTATGCATGTACACTGAGGGGATAATTCCAGTTAAATCAGATAGAGTCCATCCAATAGATTTTTTGTGGGTTTTGAGGAATCCGGAAAATTGATTCTTTTGGTCCTTCGACAAATCTTTTGAAATTATAATAGGGAATGTTTCATTTTCACCTATGAAAGAATATTTGAGACTCTAAGGAAGTGGTTTAAACTCTAACTCAGCTAGGGTATTTTCACTGATCAAGGAACATTTATCATAGGTGTGGTTGTTTAGTGGGGCTCTGTAACACCCCGAGATTTTATGAATAATATTTTTTTAATTTCATTAATGCCTTGTGTTGTATGCTACACCAATATTACCTTGCGCTATACACAACACCATATTAGCTTGCAGTATACGCAACACTATTCTTTGATCGTGTTACACACAATTTTGATAATAGTTATTCTACACAACATTGAGTATATATATATATATTCAATGTATAAATGAAATATGGTTGGATTATGTTATACGAAACAACGAAGGATTCTTGCACAACACGCAACCCGGACTTGGCTTGCATTACACGCAATCACGACCTTCCTCGATTGCGTGTATTGTACGCAATACCAGGTTTTACTAAACAACGATATATTATTATAATATTATTATGAAATAGCCGTTATGAATAATATTTACTAAATTTTGAATCTTATGACATTATTATTCATCTTGCACATTTTCTAAAACATGGTATAAGAACAAAATAAATTTTTTGGGTAAAATAAGTATTTTTCAAAAAATGCAGTTTTGCCGCCTTTTGATGGCACACCCAGTTTAAATCTAGTTTTTGACATGTTTATAAGTTCAAATTGACAAAATAAAATTCTTCTTTGGAATCATGAAATAAAAATTTACTTTGGATAAATTTTTATATCATTCTGGTAACTTTCATATTTTGATGAATAGTAAAAACACGCTATATTTTAATTAAAAAACAACTTTTTCAGTCGAAATAACTAAAATTGATAAATTATTAATTTGAGTGGTTTTAGAGTATATTTAGAATATATTTTTACAATTTAATAAGATTTTGGTCATAGAATATAATTTCACATTTAAACCAGACATAAACAAGTGTCAATCTTTTGATAGTTATTATCTCTTAAGAACACGCTATTTGTTTTGACGACAGGAATTAATTTTTTAAATTAATTAATGCAAATGATATGTTTTAAATTTGGTAAAATAGACATCATTTTTGAGTTCATAATAACAAATATATCTTAGGCCTAATTTTTGGTATTTTTCTGGAAACTTTCATTTTTTGATGAATAGTGAAACCACTAAGTGGTAGTTAAAAAAATGAATTTTTCACGAAACTTAATTTTACCACATCTGCGAATGGAATTTCAAAAATCCGAGAGACACGGTTGATGTCAGTAAGTAAAATGTGGTTCAATGAGATGAAAATAATTATTTTGTGAATAGTAAGTTTTTACTTTTTTTTACCACGGTTAAAAGTAAATAAGGTAATTAAGGGTAAAAATGATATTATTATTACCCTAACACATGTCCTAATTCTATTGGACAAGTGTAATTAGACCAAAACAACATTAGGAATAAAATATGACCATTTAGGCTCACTTAGATTAGATTAGGACATTTATTATTAATTTATTTAAAGAAGGGTTAAAATAGTTAAAATCAGAGTATAATAAGTAAATAATTTTTAATATGGAGTTATACATAAGATAAATTAGACTATAAATATTCATTAGAAATACAAAAATCTTTCCTACATAATGGTATTTTATTTGTAATTTTTAGACATTAAATAAGTTAATTTATTTATGACACAACGATGATGCAATAATTATCTTATTAATGAAATATTGACATAATTGATGTTATAAATACCCAAATAAATGTAATTTGAGACTTTTTATGAATTACACTAATTTTATAGGTTAATATGACATGTTATTATTGATTTAAGTAACTTGGTTCGAACTAATTATTCTTTTATGATTTTCACAAAAATCAATTACTAAATAGTGTCAAAATTGACATAAAATAGTTTTTAAAACAAATATTATATTATTAATTGTTATTTTATTTCTTAAAAATATAAGGTTCAGAAAAACGACTTAGATAGGGTTATATATATTAATAATAAACAACTTGGGGTTCGTTTGGCATGATATAGTAAGTTTATTAACCTTGTAGTGTAAGAAAACAAGAAGACACGGTAAAAGTTAAAATATCTAACTTATAGTTAAATCTAAATGATAAGGTTAAAATTGATACCTAAACTTGTCTAAATTATATTGGATGAAAGGCGTTCGACCCCTAACCACCTTATCTTCGAAATATATCAATTTGGCGCTATTAAAAACCGAATTTGACTTTATAATAAAGTAATATTTTTAGTTATTCCAAAGGAGCCCCTCTCCTCCCTTATAAAAGGGCACCTCCTCCCCCTCTTCCTCACACCAATTTGTGCCTTCAAGCTCGGCCAACCCCTTCCAATTTACCTTCTCCACTTCCCTAGCAACATCCTAGAGGTTCTGGTCTTCCTCAAAGACCAATTTTAGTGCCCTAAAAGGAGATCTCAAAGAGGCGCTTCAAAGAAGAGGTAGTGTCCGTTACCGATTCTTTCAACTTTATTTCTTCTTCCACTTCTTCTTCTTAGGTTGTTTCATTATGAAATAATAACATCAGTATAACTAATATAATGATATGTTATTATAAGTATGAAACAACCCTATTTCACCATCTATCCATCCTACGGAAAACGAAATCACCGCGCGTGCGTACGTACGGAATACCGTCTCCACGCCGTGGTGTAATCTATTTTCCCCCACCACCTTACTTGGATGGGTATAATGGGGTAAATAATAACTATATATGATTATTGTAAAGTGATATTGATTCTTAAATAGTATACATACACTAAAATACAATTCAACGATCATGAGAATGATATCATTGCTCGTGCGTACGTACGGACTACCGTCTCCATGACGCGATGAGATTCATTCTCCACGTTAACCATTCATGAATGATTATAAAGTATATATAATAAGTAGTCATGAAATATATGACATAATAATACTACTGGATTTATGTATATATATATTTATGTCATCTACTTAATTCCACTCAATTCAATAAGGAAATGAAAACAGCGTTCATGCGTACGTACGACCTACCGTCTTCATGAACGGTGTATTTCTTTCCATTTATCAATCCATTATATATATCTATATTCTGAATATATATTATATATAAATCATGTTTTATATTCTGGAATTAAGTAATCATGATCTAAGTAATCATATGAATAATTAAAAGTTAAAACACGAACGACATATGAGACGATTTTACCCAAAACACTACTTTAACATGAATTTACAAAAGAACGGGTAATATAAAGTCATAAGTGAACCATATATGATATAATAACAATGAATATGATTCTTTAATAAGTCAATGACATTATTTAAATCATTATACACGAGGTTCGGACACTTACGAAGCAAATCGGACCTAAGGTAAGGGAAATATCACAATCTCATTTTTATCCGAGATTGTTTATAATTTGAAATTTACTGGGGTGTATTTTATCATCCACATCCATGTTTCCTCAATATGTAATATTATTTCTATCCACCTATAATTGTTTAAAACCAATTTTACCCTTCTGTGAGTTTTTAGTAAAATGTATGAAAGGAATCTTTTGTCATTTTTTCGTACGAGGTACTTTTTGACTTTTCTGACAAAAGTACGAGAAGAATGTTTTTTAACTTATACGGCATGAATGGTTTTTTAAAACATTATTTCCAAGAATCTTCCTTTAGAAGTTTTCAAGTTTATTTTTAATCAACTTCTTTTAGTTTAGAATTGTACGACATGTTAAGAAAGGAAAAGTGTTTTTGAAGCAGAAAGGATATTTTCCTCAAGAATGGAGTTCAAGTGTTTTATCAAAATTATTTTGCATATAAGATAATAAAGGGTTCTGTTTCTATCCCTATTATTACATTGATTTGATTATGTTGTGATGAAATTATATTTTTATGAATTCCTTTGTCTTATATGAATTGTTTTACGATGTCACGATGTTTAAGATTCCCATTTTTATTATATGGGTTATGCTATGATGTATGGTTTATGATTTTGTGGCACACATAAGAATGATATCATTATGAGATGGGTGGTACCTATATCTCCTTCCAATGCATTGGGTAAAGATTTTATATCTCATGAGATAGACATGGCTGGAATGGTAGGTTATACCGATTCAGTGAAACAGGACTGAAATGAGGGTGACTCGGTTCAGAAATGGAATTTGTCCACTAAGATAGTCTTGGAAATGAGTCTTGAATAATAAGATATGATTATCTATGATTATGTGTATATGCCACAAAGTTTCCTATTTTAAGTTATTATTATTTGGATTTCATTTCACTACTATGATTTATCCCATGTTATGAAATTATGCTCTCTTTTGCAGGTTAAGATTTCCAAAATATTATGTTCTTATGAATATGATGTGATTGATATTTCTTTTGTTTACCCTTACTGAGCATTTGAGCTCACCCTTTTATGTTTTATTTTCCCCAGGATATAAAGAAAGGTTTTAGGTTAAAAAAAGGAAGATCATTATGGGAGATGTTGAAGATCTTTCACCACGATTAGAAGATTATATTCCGAGTTTCCAAAGACACTAAACTATTACGATCCTTGTATGCATGTTTTTGTTATGTACTAAGTATTATGCAAAAGTAATGTAATTTCCATGTACGTCAAGATTCGGGTCTCTACAGTTGGTATCAGAGGAAAGGTTTAGTCAACCTTTGGAAACTAGGATGCAAAAACGTTAGTGAGATCCCTAGAGATATTTCTATGGTATGTCTAGGGATGTCCCAAAGGTTAAGTATACGTATAGGTTATAGTAATAGAATTATGCTAACGATAATAGAATTAAACCTAAGATGTTATATATTGAAGGTACACCCCCTTTATTATGTTGTTTTCCCTATCATGATTTTTGCCTCTCACACTATTCTTTTTGGGTTTTATACGATGGCTGGAACCCGAAGGAACCGTGTTGATCAATGCAATGGAAAATGCAATGATTGTCCTCCTGAACAAACAAATGTTATGGGAGATGGAGTGAAAAATCTTATTGCTATACTTACACATGCTATGAATCATTCTGGACTTCCAAATGAGCAGAGAAGGGAACAATATTCTATTGAGTCCTTCATGAGGCAATGCCCACCTTCTTTCAGTGGGTCTTCTGATCCACTTGTTTCTGAACAATGGATCAGTACCACTGAAAAGATATTTTCAGTTCTTCAATGTTCTGAACATGATAAAGTCATCTTAGCAGTATATCGTTTGGAAGGTGAAGCAGATCAATGGTGTTATCTTATCAAGAATACGAGGCAAAGAGATGAAATTGAGTCCATGGAATGGGACGAGTTCAGGAACGTATTTTTCAATAAGTTCTTCCCTCGTATTCTTCAAAAAAATATGGATAAGGAGTTTCTTGAACTAAAGCAAAAGGATGATAAATCTGTTGGTATATACGAAGCGAATTTTACAAGGCTTGCAATGTATGCATCTGGATTTATCATCCAACCTGAAAGTAAAGTTGATCGATTCTTCAGTGTCTTAAAACCAAATCTTCGAAGGGCATTAGCTATAAGAGACTTCAGTAGCTATGAAGAAATTGTGCGTTGTGCTATCAAGGTAGAAATGGAAGTTGGTGTTACGTATCCATCTCAAAGTTTTGACAAGAAACGAAAGATGGAGTTGAAGGAGAAATCTCAGAATAATGGTGAAAAGAAGATGAATGTTTCCTTATGCTCAAAGTGTGGAAAGAAGCATGGTGGATATTGTCTTAAAGGGACAAGTAAATGTTTCAAATGTGGAAAGGAAGGTCATCGGGCATTTGAATGCCACAATGATGGGAAGAAGATGTCTAATGATGCAAATAAAGGAAGGGATACACAGAATGAACCTACTACACTTCAATGCTTCAAGTGCAAGGAAATGGGGAATTATGCTAATAAATTCCCTAATCCAAGGGTTAGTGATGATCGACATGAGAAACCACTTAAGGCAAAGGACAAAGGGAAGTCACATGCGATCACCATTGGCGATGTTGAATATGACAATGATGTGGTGGAATGATTAAGTGTTTATGTAATGGGATTACAAAAAAATGTTGTATATAGTGTTTATGTTTTGGTCTATTGTGGTTTTCAATAATTTTATGGCATCAGTTGTAACACCCCGAGCTTCCACGATACGCTTCTCATTCAATAATGCAATAGCTTGCATTGTACGCAACTTCGAGTTCTAAAACACCGCAACTAATCAAAGTAGCCGTTATGAATAGTAATAACCACTTTTTAAAATTATAGAAATTTTATATTTCAAAATGGACTTCATTTTTGTATTCCTAATATTGAAATTATCCTATGTTGAATTTTTTGTAATTTTATGAGAACTTCAAAATTTTTATGAATAGTGAAAAATACTTAAAACAACCTTTTTAATCAAAATAATTTATAGTGATAAGTTATACTATTGAGTGGTTTTAAAGTATAATTAGAATATATTTTTACCATTTTATCCAATGTTGGTCATTAGAATTAATTTAACATTGAAATTGGACATAAACAATTGCCAATCTTTTGATATAAATTGTTTCGTAAAACACGCTATTTGTTGTGACAGCGGGAATTAATTATAAAATTAATTAATGCAACTTATATGTTTGGAATTTTGTAAAATAGACATCATTTTTGAATTCGGAATATCAATTATAGCTTAGGGTGAAATTTTGGCATTGTTCTGAAAAACTTCAATTTTTGATGAATAGTGAAACCACTAAGTGGTAGTTAAATAACTGATTTTTAGTTTAAATGAAATATTACCACTTCTGTTATTTGATTTTCAAAAATCCTACATACATGGTTGTCATTAAGAAGTGAAATGTGGTTCAATGAGATCAAAATAATTTTTTGGTGAATAGTAACTTTTAAGTTCTTAATCGCGATTAGAGGTAATTAGTGTAGTTTAAGGTAAAAATAATGTTTTAATAATATGAGATGAGCTTGACACTTGTCCTACTCCTATTGGATGAGTCATGGCCGACCAAGACAACCCATGGGTCAACTTGGGGACCCCATGGAGCCACTTTGGTTGGAAAATGACATTAATATATATATATATATTTAATGTTTAAATTAAATTGACACAAACATGAGTGGTTTTACTAAAACAGTTTTTAAGTGGGGTTACACAAGTCCAAATTTTGATTATAAATATTCATTAGAAAGATAAAAATATTTCATACATCATATTATTTCTTTTATAATTTTTAGACATTAAATAAATTAAATTATTTATGACGTCATGATGATGCAGTGATGACCTAATTATTTAACGATTTAAATAAAATGAGAAGATAATGTAAAATCCAAGGCTTACACTTGTCCAAAGCCTATTGGATGGGTAGCTTTTGAACCCTTATCACCTTATTCTCGAATTATATAAGTGTGGGACCTCTAAAATCCGAAACTCATTTTATAATAAAGTGACTTTTCTTTACTTTCCAAAAGAGCCCCTCCTCTCCTCTTATAAAAGGCCCCCACCACTCCCACCTTATTCACACCTTCAAGCCATTTGGCTCAGCCAACCCCTGCCCAAATACTCTCCCAACTTCCCCCTCTTACTCCTAGAAGCCTCACTTTGGGAAGAACTCCTCCCAAGGAAGCCTTTGGCTCAAATCAAAAAGAGTTACCCAATTTTGAGGTAATTTCTTCTCTAATGTTGTTTTGTTTTATTTTTCTACTCCAACCCCCTAAAATCTTTTTATTCATTTATTTTATAACAAAAACAGTATCCTCAATATACTAGGATGTTTTTATAAGAAGTATTCGAGCTACACTTACACACACCTACATCTAATGGTTAAAGAACATACGGTTTCTGTGGATGGTGAATTTCTGCCTCATGAAACGATGATTGTTCAACACACATATAACACCTTCAAAGGTGGCCATTAAGATGTCACTATATTTATATATGATATAAAATATGTTTATGTTTTACTTATGCTTCTGTATTTCTCATTTATGGCATACTTTATGATTTCCATTATGGGTAAAACGCGATAATTTCATTTTAGGAAGTGCGGACTACCGCCCCCTCAAAGTGATTTGAATCGTTAATGCCATATGTGGGATGTATAAAGGATGGATTAAATGGTATTATACACTATATTATACTGTAATTATATTATAAATTTATATCATTATGATTTCATTCCATTAAATACGAAATAGAAATGAAAGTAGCGTTCATGCGTACGTACGGCTTACCGTCTCCATGAACAGTACATTTGATTTCTTACCTCTAAATGTTACGTGACATTATGAATGAATGTATATACTGTATATATATGATATATATGATATCTACATCATGAATATAATTCTGGATATAATGTATATTTCACCACATGAACAACTTGTAATTATAAGAAGTTGATTTTTGACTCAAGTACCAAAGATCGACAAAACGACCGTTATTAACTTAAATAATTAAATAATGTTCATAACATGGTAATAAGTGATATAAATGGAATAATTAACATGAAAAAGGTTCTTTAGTAAATATAAATTAACTATAGTTTATTATTCAGGAGGTTAAAGAACGGTCGAGTCAGGACAAGACGCAAGGTAAGGGAACTTCTTAACCCAACTTCCATTCTCTGGGTTAATCTCCTACTTTCAAATTATGTCATGATATTATTATGTATTATTTTGTATTTTTACTTTATTTATGTGTACCTATAGTGAATACACATAATAGATCTATTTTATTTTAAAAATGATATTTTTAAGGACTTCGTCTCAATCTCCTTTCATTGAGGCATATTTGGTTTTATACACAACTTTCTTTTATACGGTGTATAAACCCCTTTGACTTTTACGTTTATTCAAAAGGAATCTTTTTTTATACGAAGCATTTTACTAAAAGACAAAAAGGGAATGTTTTTCTTTCCGTACTTATGCGGCGACAATGACTTCTCCGCCGCCGTGACCATTATTTGAGTTTCGACTTCCTCTACAAGCCATCATTTTTTTTAATGAAAAATAATTACAAAGTTTTAACTTTCTTTTATTTTGGTATTGGAAATGGTTTTGAAAGCATTTTTATTATATCAATGTGTTTTATTGATATCTTGTGATTGAAATGTGGAAATGGTATGTTTCCTTTATGCATGTTTTATATGATACGATTATGTTATGGTTTATGATATGTTTAAACCCATTCATATGAGGAATGCATTGGACTTAGTAAGTGACGGGTGGAGCCCGCTATAGCTCCTCGATGCATCAGCAGGTCTCATGAGACAAACTAGTGTCTTGGCACGAGGCCTTGACAAAATATTATTTGTGATCTTGGCACGAGGCCTTGACTACGTGGTTATGATAGTCTGGCATTATGCATTCCATCATTATAAAAGTGGTTACTGATATTGCATGTGATTATTCGACTAGTAGAATATCCATGTGAGTAAGTAAATGGAATTATTTAATTTTATTTTTGCCATATTATTCTGAAGTTCATGTTTAAAAAGGCTTTTGTTTTAGTTATACATTGCCTTAAATGTAAATGTTTATTTATGAAAGCTTCCGCATTATTGTTATCCTTACTGAGCATTTGAGCTCACCCCTTTCAATGTTTTAATATTTTCCAGGATGAGAAGAAGTATTTTATGAATGACCTGCAGGGATAGTCAGAAGAGGATATGAGTGTGGACTATGGAGACTTTGTTATTGTAGTTTTTCACTTTATGATGTAATGTAACGTTTACGAATGTATCTAGTGTTTTCAAGGCTACTAAACTAATCGGTCTTTCGAGACTTGATCTTTTGTGATCATGCCAATGTTACGAAGTAACGCACCGACTCTGGTTAGCTGGGGTCGGGGCGTTACAGTTGGTATCAGAGGCAGTTTAGTACTAACCTTGGAAGCTAGATTTAGATAAACTCTGATTAGAGCACATAGCCTGAAGATAGACTTTGAGGATTAGTATAGAAGAACTTCATAGAATTTTGGTATTGTAGAGATGTTGTGAGTTTTCTGAGCAATACATCCCTCTCTGGATACAAGCAGGTAGAGGCGGCTCTGGCACAGATGTACCTAGGGGTAAAACCCGAAAACACCGCTTTGAGCTAGACTCGAACAGCAACTAGTGCACGACAACGGGGCCTTGCTGCACTCTTGGTTACGACACTCCCGGGGGATATGCTTAGGATAATTCTCATTTTCTTTACAAACCACTATGAAGGGTTATGATTATATACTTCCTCAAAGAATTTTTTTTATGATTATGGATTATATCCATAAATAGTTCAATTTATTATAAGTGTTTTCAAGTTTGTTATCATGTATTTCGATTCATAAACTAACCTAGTTTATGGAATTGTATAGAAATGGCACCCAGTAGAAAGAATGTGAACTCCATCAATACGTATGATCCAAAGAGTAAGAAGGATCATATCTTTCATGGTATTAAGACAACATTTAGAAGGGTAATGTTCTCCCATGTGTTATCAACATATGATGAAATAGTATCATGTGTTAATAAGATAAGTAGAGAATTCTCTGAGTCTTATGGATTTGAAGGGATGAAAGAGAAGAAAAGGATGGAAGAGAGAATGATGGATAAAGGGATGAGGGAAAAGAGGAATTTTCTAATATGTGATAACTGTGGGAAGAAACACCTTGGAATTTGCCTAAAGGGAATGTGAGTTTGTTATAAGTGTGGAGAAAAAGGACACCAAGTGCGTGACTTCAAGGGTAAGAAAAAGGTTTCAAATGTACAATGCTTCATCTGCAAGGAGTGGGGACACTACACAAACCAATGTTCAAATCATCCGAGTATGCCCCAAATGATGTTATTGGATAATAATCAAGTTATGATACTACCACAGATGAGGAGGAATGATTAGAGTTTTTATGTTGTTATTAAAGAATTTTGTAATTTGAGTGTTGTATCAATGATGTACGGGTTATAATAATTATGGAGTATATAAGGATTGTACTGTAGTACTATTTCATCAAGGACTTGAGATTGTGTGGAACCAAGAAAAGTGACTCCACAGTAGGTTAAATTTTTTGGAAAATATATGGTTGAGAGAAAGATAAACCATAATATGGTTCTGATACTGAAATTCTGATTTTGGAATTGGACGTGATTGATTTGGATAAATTATATTGGATATACTTAACTTCCTTGAAACTGATTGATGTTTTGTATACATTTTTGGATAGAAGGAGTATATCTAGTATTCTATAAGGAATAAGGGATCATGTTAATTCAGTATGTTTAAAAAGAATACATGATGAAGGTGTTCACATGTTGTTACGTGGGAAAAAGGATCTTCATTATGTTTACCTTCCTTATAAAATTTGGACTGTGAGTTGGACAGAAGTATTTTGGATAACTATAAAGGTTGGAGTGGATTAAGTTGATATTTGGATAGTATTGTTTAAGGTTAAAAAAAATTATGAAGATTATTTTTGGAATATTATAATACTATAGTTTTAGGAAAAGGACAACCTGCAGGGTGGGGCATAACCCGTCGCGTCGGACAAAGATGCAGGAATCGAACCCACAATCATAGTGCGACAGGCCTTTATTTCCTACCACTAGCCTACAGGAAGTACCTGGTTATTACAAAATAATTTTACTAATCTAAATGGTATGTGTTAACATTTGGAACCTTATACAATTAGGATAAGTATAATATTTTTGAGTTCTATTATCTTTTTGAGTGAAAGATGAGTTGAAGGTTGAAACTCTAATTGTCAACCATAAATATATTTATACCTATCTCTTATTCAATGAATAAATTAATTCTTAAACTTTATTAAAGGGATATTAAAACAAAAAAATGTGTTATCCTAATACCTTATGTCTTGTTGAACTGATGATATTTTAAATCAACATAGATTGAAGGCTTTGAGGCCCTCAATTTGACAGTTGATTGTAATTGATGACCTCAATCACTCCATACAAATATTTATGTTTTTCCTCCAATTATATGTCTCTAATTGCCACCAATGTTCTCCTAATCGAGATCATATTTGGGTGGTGACTTTTTCATTTCCCTTTCCCTCTTATTAAGGCTAAATTTTATTAATCTTATTTCCAATGTGGGTTTTCCTCAAAGGTATTTTCTCTTTTCAACCTTTTATTTTCAAAGAAAAATTTCAAATTGCGAGGACGCAATTTATTGAAGGAGGGGAGAATGTAACACCCCGAGCTTCCACGATACGCTTCTCATTCAATAATGCAATAGCTTGCATTGTACGCAACTTCGAGTTCTAAAACACGACGACTAATCAAAGTAGCCGTTATGAATAGTAATAACCACTTTTTAAAATTATAGAAATTTTATATTTCAAAATGGACTTCATTTTTGTATTCCTAATATTGAAATTAGCCTATGTTGAATTTTTTGTAATTTTCTGAGAACTTCAAAATTTTTATGAATAGTGAAAAATACTTAAAACAACCTTTTTAATCAAAATAATTTATAGTGATAAGTTATACTATTGAGTGGTTTTAAAGTATAATTAGAATATATTTTTACCATTTTATCCAATGGTGGTCATTAGAATTAATTTAACATTGAAATTGGACATAAACAATTGCCAATCTTTTGATATAAATTGTTTCTTAAAACACGCTATTTGTTGTGACAGCGGGAATTAATTATAAAATTAATTAATGAAACTTATATGTTTGGAATTTTGTAAAATAGACATCATTTTTGAATTCGGAATATCAATTATAGCTTAGGATGAAATTTTGGCATTGTTCTGAAAAACTTCAATTTTTGATGAATAGTGAAACCACTAAGTGGTAGTTAAATAACTGATTTTTCGTTTAAATGAAATATTACCACTTCTGTGATTTGATTTTCAAAAATCCGACATACATGGTTGTCATTAAGAAGTAAAATGTGGTTCAATGAGATCAAAATAATTTTTTGGTGAATAGTAACTTTTAAGTTCTTAATCGCGATTAGAGGTAATTAGTGTAGTTTAAGGTAAAAATAATTTTTTAATAATATGAGATGAGCTTGACACTTGTCCTACTCCTATTGGATGAGTCATGGCCGATCAAGACAACCCATGGGTCGACTTGGGGACCCCATGGAGCCACTTTGGTTGGAAAATGACATTAATATATATATATTTAATGTTAAAATTAAATTGACACAAACATGAGTTGTTTTACTAAAACAGTTTTTAAGTGGGGTTAAAAAAGTCCAAATTTTGATTATAAATATTAATTAGAAAGCTAAATAGATTTCCTCCATCATAGTATTTTTTTTATAATTTTTAGACATTAAATAAATTAAAATATTTATGACATCATGATGATGCAGTGATGACCTCATTATTTAACGATTTAAATAAAATGAGAAGATAATGTAAAATCCAAGGCTTACACTTGTCCAAAGCCTATTGTATGGGTAGATTTCGAACCCTTATCACCTTAGGCTCGAATTATATCAGTGTGGGACCTCGAAAATCCGAAACTCATTTTATAATAAAGTGACTTTTCTTTACTTTCCAAAAGAGCCCCTCCTCTCCTCTTATAAAAGGCCCCCACCACTCCCACCTTATTCACACCTTCAAGCCATTTTTCTCGGCCTACCCCTGCCCAAATACTCTCCCAACATCCCCCTCTTACTCCTAGAAGCCTCACTTTGGGCAGAACTCTTCCCAAGGAAGCCTTTGGCTCAAATCAAAAAGAGTTACCCGATTTTGAGGTAATTTCTTCTCTAATGTTGTTTTGTTTTATTTTTCTTCTCCGACCCCATAAACTCTTTTTATTCATTTCTTTTATAACAACAAAAGTATCCTCAATATAATAGGATGTTTTTATAAGAAGGATTCGAGCTACACTTACACACACCTACATCTAATGGTTAAAGAACATACAGTTTCTGTGGATGGCGAATTTCTGCCTCACGAAACGATGATTGTTCAACACTCATATAACACCTTCAAAGGTGGCCATTAAGATGTCACTATATATATATATATGATATAAAATATTTTTATGTTTTACTTATGCTTCTGTATTTCTCATTTATGGCATACTTTATGATTTCCATTATGGGTAAAACGCGATAATTTCATTTTAGGAAGTGCGGACTACCGCCCCCTCAAATTGATTTGAATCGTTAATGCCATATGTGGGATGTATAAAGGATGGATTAAATGGTATTATACACTATATTATACTGTAATTATATTATAAATTTATATCATTATGATTTCATTCCATTAAATACGAAATAGAAATGAAAGTAGCGTTCATGCGTACGTATGGCTTACCGTCTCCATGAACGGTACATTTGATTTCTTACCTCTAAATGTTACGTGACATTATGAATGAATGTATATACTGTATATATATGATATATATGATATCTACATCATGAATATAATTCTTTATATAATGGATATTTCACCACATAAACAACTTGTAATTATAAGAAGTTGATTTTTGACTCAAGTACCAAAGATCGACAAAACGACCGTTATTAACTTAAATAATTAAATAATGTTCATAACATGGTAATAAGTGATATAAATGGAATAATGAACATGAAAAATGTTCTTAAGTAAATAGAAATTAACTCTAGTTTATTATTCAGGAGGTTAAAGAATGGTCGAGTCAGGACAAGACGCAAGGTAAGGGAACTTCTTAACCCAACTTCCATTCTCTGGGTTAATCTCCTACATTCAAATTATGTCATGATATTATTATGTATTATTTTGTATTTTTACTTTCTTTATGTGTACCTATAGTGAATACACATAATAGATCTATTTTATTTTAAAAATGATATTTTTAAGGACTTCGTCTCAATCTCCTTTCATTGAGGCATATTTGGTTTTATACACAACTTTCTTTTATACGGTGTATAAACCCCTTTGACTTTTACGTTTATTCAAAAGGAATATTTTTTTTATACGAAGCGTTTTACTAAATGACAAAAAGGGAATGTTTTTCTTGCCGTACTTATGCGGCGACAATGACTTCTCCGCCGCCATGACCGTTATTTGAGTTTCGGCTTCCTCTACAAGCCATCATTTTTTTAATGAAAAATAATTACAAAATTTTAACTTTCTTTTATTTTGGTATTGGAAATGGTTTTGAAAGCGTTTTTATTATATCAATGTGTTGTATTGATATCTTGTGATTGAAATGTGGAAATGGTATGTTTCCTTTATGCATGTTTTATGTGATACAATTATGTTATGGTTTATGATATGTTTAAACCCATTCATATGAGGAATGCATTGGACTTAGTAAGTGACGGGTGGAGCCTGCTATAGCTCCTCGATTCATCGACAGGTCTCATGAGACAAACTAGTGTCTTGGCACGAGGCCTTGACAAAATCTTATTTTTGGTCTTGGCACGAGGCCTTGACTACGTGGTTATGATAGTCTGGCATTATGCATTCCATCATTATGAAAGTGGTTACTGATATTGCATGTGATTATTAGACTAGTAGAATATCCATGTGAGTAAGTAAATGGCATTATTTAATTTTATTTTTGCCATATTATTATGAAGTTCAAGTTTAAAAAGGCTTCTGTTTTAGTTATACATTGCCTTAAATGTTAATGTTTATTTATGAAAGCTTCCGCATTATTGTTATCCTTACTGAGCATCTGAGCTCACCCCTTTCAATGTTTTAATATTTTCCAGGATGAGAAGAAGTATTTTATGAATGACCTGCAGGGATAGTCAGAAGAGGATATGAGTGTGGACTATGGAGACTTTGTTATTGTAGTTTTTCACTTTATGATGTAATGTATCGTTTACGAATGCATCTAGTGTTTCCAAGGCTACTAAACTAATCGGTCTTTCGATACTTGATCTTTTTTGATCATGCCAATGTTACGAAGTAACGCACCGACTCTGGGTAGCTGGGGTCGGGGCGTTACATCGGTAACCATGAAAAGTGATTGAAATATTTTTGGAAAGCAGATGATATGCACATAATTAAGGGATAAAGAGACTCTAATATGTTTGATAGTATTCATGAGCTCATAATTGATATAAGGACTAAGTGATATCATGGTTTGAGTATATAGAATTTTGAGGATTTTGGTATGTGTAAAGTGTTAACTTTTAACTACATTCATGTTTTCACTAAGATTCAATGGGTATTCAAGAGAATACATGATTAAGGCATTTTAATGTTTGGAATGTGACCAACAAGACATATCTTATGATATATGGGGATCAACGATGGTATTAAATCTCTGGTAATCGTTTTCACTATATTATGAGAATGGACTGCAGTATTATGGATAATTCTAAAGATTGGAATGGATTATGTTGGACATAAGTTAGTATTGTTTAGGGATAGAAGTTTTTTCGATATTATAGATGGGATGTTATAGCAATATAGTTTTAAAAAAAGGACAACCTACAGGACATGCGACAACCCATCGCGTCGGACTTGGTCGTAGGAATCGAACCCACAACCGAAGTGAGACTGGCCTTTATCGCCTACCACTGGCCTACATGAAGTCCCTGGTTAGTAGAAACTAGTTTTATTTTATTAAGAGGTATGATATATGAAGTATAAGTTCATTTTAGGAACCATATATTATTAATCTCACTATATATGGACTTATGTATTTTTTGATAACTTTTCAAACCTTTTGTTTGAGACAGATGGAATGACCCATTATTCTATCACATGATCTGCTAACACATCACGAATGACAAATTCAACTTCATTTCTTTAAGAGATAAAGTGGAAATTGTCCAAAGAACAAAAAACGGTGAGACTATACCAAAATCACGAAAGTATTTCTTCTAATTCCAATTTCATCAACTTTAGGGAAATGATCTTGAAAACCAAAAATGTTGTCCTAGTGCTCTTATATCTGATGAATCAGATGGTACCTTAGATCATCACAAATTTATGGCTTTGTGATTGCTGGCTTTTCCATAGCCATGTTCTCTACCACTCTCCATCAGAACATGATGGTTAGATTTCTCTTCCATATCCATATTTTCACCTATGTGTAAACCCAGTGATTAGTTTAATTGGGTAACTGTTACGTTTCATACTTGCGTTTTTAATGATTGGTTTTGGTATTCCTTTTTACTATGTGGGTTTCTATTAAAGAAACTTTCGAATAGTAAACCATTTATAACCCGATGAATTTTGAGGGCAGAATTCATTTTAAGGGGGGTAGAATGTAACACCCCGATATTTTATGAAAAATATTCTTTTAATTTCATTAATTTCTTGTGTTGTATGCTACACCAAGATTACCTTGCGCTATACGCAACACCGTATTAGCTTACAATATACGCAACACTATTCTTGGATCGTGTTACACACAATTTTGATAATAGTTATTCTATGAAACATTGAGTATATATATATATATATTCAATGTATAAATGAAATATGGTTGGATTATGGTATACGAAACAACGAAGGATTCTTGCACAACACACAACCCTAACTTGGCTTGCATTACACGCAATCACGACCTTCCTCGATAGCGTGTGTTGTACGCAATACCGGGTTTTACTAAACAACGATATATTATTATAATATTATTATGAACTAGCTGTTATGAATAGTATTAACTAAATTTTGAATCTTATAACATTATTATTAGTCTTGAACATTTTCTAAAACATGGTATAAAAACAAAATAAATTTTTCGGGTAAAATAAGTATTTTTCAAAAAATGCAGTTTTACCGCCTTTTGATGGCACACCCACTTTAAATATAGTTTTTGACATGTTTATAAGTTCAAATTTACAAAATACAATTTTTATTTGGAATCATGAAATAAAAATTTACTTTGGATAAATTTTCATATCATTCTGGTAGCTTTCCTATTTTGATGAATACTAAAAACACGATATATTTTAATTAAAAACAAATTTTTCAATCAAAATAATTAATAGTGATAAATTATTAATTTGAGTGGTTTTAAAGTATATTTAGAATATATTTTTACAATTTAATAAAATGTTGGTCATTGAATATAATTTCACATTTAAACCAGACGTAAACAAGTGTCAATCTTTTGATAGTTATTATCTCTTAAGAACACGCTATTTGTTTTGATGACGGGAATTAATTTTTTAAATTAATTAATGCAACTGATTTGTTTTGAATTTGGTAAAATAGACATCATTTTTTAGTTCATAATATCAAATATATCTTAGGCCTAATTTTTGGTATTTTTCTGGAAAATTTCATTTTTTGATGAATATTGAAAGCACTAAGTGGTAGTTAAAAAAATGATTTTTTCATAAAACATAATTTTACCGCTTCTGTGAATGGAATTTCGAAAATCCGAGAGACACAGTTGATGTCAGTAAGTAAAATGTGGTTCAATGAGATGAAAATAATTTTTTGGTGAATAGTAACTTTTTACTTTTTTTACCATGGTTAAAAGTAAATAGGGTAATTAAGTGTAAAAATGATATTATTATTACCCTAACACATGTCCTAATTTTATTGGACAAGTGTAATTCGACAAAAAACAACCTTAGGAATAAAATATGACCATTTAGGCCCTCTTGGATTAGATTAGGACATTTATTATTAATTTATTTAAATAAGGGTTAAAATAGTTAAAATCAAAGTTTAATAAGTAAATAATTTTTAATATGGGGTTATACATAAGATAAATTAGACTATAAATATTCATTAGAAAGATAAAACGATTTCCTACATAATGGTAATTTATTTGTAATTTTTAGACATTAAATAATTTAATTTATTTATAACACAACGATGATGCAGTAATTATCTTATTAATGAATGATTGACATAATTGATGTTATAAATACCCAAATAAATGTAATTTGAGACTTTTAATAAATTACACTAATTTTCTAGGTTAATATGATATGTTAGTATTTATTTAAGTAACTTGGTTCGAACTATTCATTCTGTTATGATTTTCACAAAAATAAATTACTAAATAGTGTAAAAATTGACATAAAATAGTTTTTAAAACAAATATTATATTATTAATTGTTCTTTTATTCATAAAAATCTAAGTTTAGTCCAAATGACTTAGATAGGGTTATATATATTAATAATAAACAACTTGGGTGTCGTTTTTCTTGATATAGTAAGTTTATTAACCTTATATTGTAAGAAAACAAGAAGACACGGTAAAAGTTTAATTATCTAACTTAAAGTTAAATCTAAATGATAAGCTTAAAATTGATACCTAAACTTGCCTAAATTACAATGGATTAGAGGATATATACCCCTACCCACCTTATCTTAGAAATATATCAATTTGGAGCTATTAAAAACCGAATTTCACTTTATAATAAAATAATATTTTTATTTATTCCAAAGGTGCCCCTCTCCTCCCTTATAAAAGGGCACCTCCTCCCCATATTCCTCACACAAATATGAGCCTTCAAGCTCCTCCAACCCCTGTAAATTTCCCTTCTACACTTCCCTAGAAACATCCTAGAGGTTCTGGTCTTCTTCAAAGACCAATTTTAGTGCCCTAAAAGGAGATCTCAAAGAGGCGCTTCAAAGAAGAGGTAATGTCCGTTACCGATTCTTTCAACATTATTTCTTCTTCCACTTATTCTTATTAGGTTGTTTCATTATGAAGTAATAACATCAGTATCAATCATATACTGATATGTTATTATAAGTATGAAACAACCCTATTTCACCATCTATCCATCCTATGGAAAATGAAATCACCGCGCGTGCGTACGTACGGAATACCGTCTCCACGCCGTAGTGTAAACTATTTTCCACCACCACCTTGCTTGGATGGGTATATTGGTGTAAATAATAACTATATATGATTATTGTAAAGTGATATTGATTCTTAAATAGTATACATACACTAAAATACAATTCAACGATCATGAGAACGATATCTTCGCTCTTGCGTACGTACGGACTACCGTCTCCACGACGCGATGAGATTCATTCTCCACGTTAACCATTCATGAATGATTATAAAGTATATATAATAAGTAGTCATGAAATATATGACATAATAATACTACTGGATTTATGTATATATATATTTATGTCATCTACTTAATTCCACTCAATTCAATAAGGAAACGAAAACAGCGTTCATGCTTACGTACGGCCTACCGTCTCCATGAACGGTGTATTTCTTTCCATTTATCAATCCATTATATATATGTATATTCTGAATATATATTATATATAAATCATGTTTTATATTCTGGAATTAAGTAATCATGATCTAAGTAATCATATGAATAATTACAAGTTAAAACACGAACGACAAATGAGACGATTTTACCCAAAACGCTACTTTAACATGAATTTACAAAAGAACGTGTAATATAAAGTCATAAGTGAACCATATATGATATAATAACAATGAATATGATTCTGTAATAAGTCAATGACATTATTTAAATCAATATACAGGAGGTTTAGACACTTACGAAGCAAATCAGACCTAAGGTAAGGGAAATATCACAATCTAATTTTTATCCAAGATTATTTATACTTTGAAATTTACTGGGGTGTATTTTATCATCCACATCCATGTTTCCTCAATATTTAATATTATTTCCATCCAACTATAATTGTTTAAATCCAATTTTAATCTTCAGTGAGTTTTTAGTAAAATGTATGAAAGGAATCTTTTGTTGTTTTTTCGTACGAGGTACTTTTTGACTTTTCCGACAAAAGTACGAGAAGAATGTTTTTTTAACTTATACGGCATGAATGGATTTTTAAAACATTATTTCCAAGAAGCTTCTTTTACAAGTTTTCAAGTTTATTTTTAATCAACTTATTTTAGTTTAGAATTGTACGACATGTTAAGAAAGGAAAAGTGTTTTTGAAGTAGAAAGGATATTTTCCTCAAGAATGGAGTTCAAGTGTTTTATCAAAATAATTTTCCATATAAGATAATAAAGGGTTCTGTTTCT
The DNA here is from genome assembly GCA_963277665.1 of Viscum album. Classification (NCBI taxonomy): domain Eukaryota; kingdom Viridiplantae; phylum Streptophyta; class Magnoliopsida; order Santalales; family Viscaceae; genus Viscum; species Viscum album. The sequence continues at coordinate 830,840,779 of OY728165.1, forward strand.
ATCCCTATTATTAAATTTATTTGATTATGTTGTGATGGAATTATATTTTTATTAATTCCTTTGTCTTATATGAATTGTTTTATGATGTCACGATGTTTAAGATTCCCATTTTTATTATATGGGTTATGCTATGATGTATGGTTTATGATTTTGTGGAACACATAAGAATGGTATCATTATGAGATGGGTGGGACCTATATATCCCTCCAATGCATTGGGTAAAGATTTTATATCTCATCAGATATATATGGATGGAATGGTAGGATATACCAGTTCAGTGAAACAGGACTGAAACGAGGGTGACTCGGTTCAGAAATGGACTTTGTCCACTAAGATAGTCTTGGAAATGAGTCTTGACTAATAAGATATGATTCTCTATGATTATGTGTGTATTCCACAATGTTTAATGTTTTAAGTTATGATTATTGGGATTTCATTTGACTACTATGATTTATCCCATGTTATGAAATTATGCTCTCTTTTGCAGGTTAAGATTTCCAAAATGTTATGTTCTTATGAATATGATGCGATTGATATTTCTTTTGTTTACCCTTACTGAGAATTTGAGCTCACCCTTTTATGTTTTCTTTTCCCCATGATATAAAGAATAGTTTTAGGTTAAAAAAAAGGAAGATCTTTATGGGAGATGTTGAAGATCTTTCACCACGATTAGAAGATTATATTCCGAGTTTCCAAAGACACTAAATTATTATGATCCTTGTGTGCATGTTTTTGTTATGTACTAAGTATTCCGCAAAAGTAATGTAATGTCCATGTATGTCAAGATTTGGGTCTCTACAGGCTCTATATTTTAAAAGAAATTCACCATGATGATCAATTTCAATGTTCTCAGAATTTGTTTCTAGTGGAAAATTTTCAATTTATCCTGGGAGACCACTAACAGCACTATGGATGTTTAGAGAGACATCTTAATCAATGTTGAGATCAATATAATCTTGAAAAGTAGTCTCAACATTCCAAGACTCATCATAAGCTTTCTTTCCCCTCTCTTGTTGATCAGATTCAGCAACAAACAAATTTATTTCATTAAAAACATCAGTGGGTTTCTCCTCATAGGAAAAATGAGGGAACATCTCAGTGGAAAACCAATCAATCATGTTCACTTGGGGGGATTAATGATCCACTAATGGGTGTTTCATGGAATGAAAAATATTGAAACGAACAACATCTCCTTCAAACTCCATTGAATGTGTTCCCTTGTGAACATTGATGATTGCTTTTGCAGTTTTCAGGAATGGTCTCCCTAGAATGAGGGGTGTATGGGTACTAAACCGATCATCTTCCATATCCAAGACATAGAAATCCCCAGGAAAAATCATGTCTCTCACCTAAATAAGAACATCCTCAATAACTCCAGCAAGCTTGGTGGTACTTCAGTTGGCAAGCTGAATGATGATCCCAGAGGGTTTCAATTCTCCAACATGAAGAGATGAGTAAACAGAATTTGGCATAACATTGATGGAGGCCCATAAATCAAGCATAACATCCTTGAATTCACAATTCCCAATGGTGAAAGGAATGGTAAGGGTTCTTGGGTCTTTTCATTTGACAGGAAAGGCATGGTGGATCATGGATGAAACATTCCTCCCTAAGTTGAAGTTTTCATCTCCTTTGAATTTCCTCTTGTGGGTACACATTTCTTTCAAAAACATTGCATTCTTTGGAATTTGTTTCATAGCATCAAGAAAAGGTATATTGAATTGATATTTCTTAAAAGTCTCCAAAACCTTCTTATCCAAGTCTTTCTTAGCACTCAACTTCACTGGTGGTTCACTCCTAGCGTAAGGTAATGGAGGTTTGGTTGTTTCTAGGCTATTATGAGCAATTCTTTGAGAATAAAAAGGACCAAACATCCTCTTCCAATCCCTCTATGTTCTTTCAGGCAACATTTATTCTCTTGACATTGTGTTTCCTTCAATGAACTTTCAGAATTTCCAACATTTCCATCAGTGGTGGGATTCTCAATAACAGTTTCAACAGAAGGTTTTAGTTTCTCTAATTGAGGGGTATTCAATTGTTTTCCACTCCTAAGTTCAATTGCAATAACGTTTTCCTTCCCTTTACCTCTCGCATTCACTTTAGTTTGTGAGGGAAAGCCTACACTCATTTGATTTTTTATTCAACTAAGATCAGAGACAAGTTGACCTATTTCAGTCATTAGGGTATTCATCATGTTTTGTTGTAGATCTTTTGTTTGTTTCATTTCCTCATGTTGTTTCCTCATTGCTTCTTCAATTTTAATCTATAAATTTAGAGTGGGATGGGCCGGCTGAAAGTTTCTTCCAGAATGAGCATTAGCTTGCTCTTTGAAATATCTTGGTCGTGAATTGCTTGATTGTCCTTTGAAGAAGCATATAGGTTTTTCAGGATATCAAAATCTTTCATTAGAGTGGTTGTTCCATCCTTGATTAAAATTTTTATTTGATTAAAATGGGATTTGTTGGTTTGATTGAATGGGTTTTCCAGGAAAAACAACATATCTGTTCTTAGAAGGTTCCAACATTTGCGGGCATTGGTCACTAAAATGGTCATTGGAAGAAAAAATTACACAGTAGAGTTGCATTTGAAATGTTGCTTCAGGTTTGGGTGGTATTGGTGGGTTATTGGATAACATCATTGACCTCACCATGGTGGTAAGATCAGAAATTTGACTTGCAATCATATTATTTTCAATACTAGTAATGGGGAACTCTTTGGTAGATTTCACATGAAGAAGGCCTCTTCTTACAAATTGTTGAGAGTTTCAGCCCATGTTTTCAATTAATGTCCTAGCAGCAGTTGGTGTTTTATCAACTAGATCCCCTCCTGCAGTAGCATCAATCATGATTCTATCAGTAAGACACAATCACTCATAAAAATATTGAATCAAAAGTTGGTCAGTAATTTGATGGTGGGGGAAACTGAAACAAATTATTTTTAAGCATTCCCAGTACTCATGCAATATTTCACCTAGAGTTTGCCTAATTACACAAATTTCCTTTCTAATGGATGCAGTTCTTGAAGCAGGGAACATTTTTTCAAGGAAAAGTTTCTTCAATTCATTCCAATCCCTAATCAAAGTAGAATTTGAATAGAAAAACAATTCTTTACTAACTCCTTCTAACGAAAAAGGATATGAACTCAATTTCATTTGATTTTCATCAACTCCCTGGGGTTTCATGTTGACACAAAGATAACTAAATTCCTGAAGGTGTTTATGTGGATCTTCCCCAAGAAAACCATTAAATTTTGGATGTTGGTGAATGAAACCAGATATAATTTCAAATCCAACAGGTGCATCAGGATATTCAACAGGATTTTCTTGATTTGCATCATAAGATGAAGCCAATTATTTCAAGGTTCTATTTTTAGCCAATGAAATTTTAGTTTCAACCAGGTTTCTTCTAAGTGTGTTATTAGAAGATTAACTACTTGGGAGAAGGGGATTTTTGGTAGCTCTATCCTTAGAGTGGAAGGTTCTATCAATTTCAGAATCCAATGGGAACAAATTCGGGTTAGAATTTCAGGTCATGCAAAAACAATTTCCACACAAATCAACTCAAGAAAACACCCTGAAAATGGCACCTATTGAAGTGAGGATTATTTTTTATGAAATCCTCAATCAATAATTGTTTATAGAAAAACAATGCAATATAGAAGTCCCTAGATTGTCTCATGAGGAGGTTGCAATTTGAGTTGCAAAACTGTCACTTTTTTTATTTGTTATCACACAAAATGGAAAATTGGGGATTTGATTAAATACTCAAGAACAAAAAATAAATAGAAAATAAAGAGAAAGAAATTTTGCGAATGAGCTAGAAAATTTTTAGGAAATAAAATGGGTTTGAAACTAGAATCAAAATAGTGGTTAAAGACAAGCTTTAAACTCCCGAACACTCCCCTCTTCCTTATTTAAAATTATCTCCCTAATTAATCTCTCAAAGCCTACCCAAATACCACTAGATAAAAAACTTATTTTGCAAATATATCATATTAAAACCACAATATGATTGTTTTCCATCCTATGGAAGAGATCCAATTACTTGAAGACCTTCAAATAATCAAACCTAATCGAAATCACTATGCTCAACAAGAACACCTCATCGAAGAAATTTAAATAGTGAAATTGACTATTTTACTTCATAGATTGGGAAATCATCTAGAACCAAAAATTTGAAAATATATTTTTGAAATAAATCAACCATTTTCATCCAATAAATATACGTTCAAGAGAGAAGCAACAGAGATTACACATGGAGATCAAAACTCGGAAGGGAGTGTCCATCGGTTGTCACCATCTGCAAACAATTGGGGATTAGACTCACATCACATGAGAAGTCCACTTCATCTAAATCCCAACATGTTTTCACCCCATCTTCATCGAGGCTTTTACAAAGCCAACCCCCTTGAAATGAAAGAGGAGATGGGAAGCTAAGGGGAGGAGGGATGAAAATTCTTCTGTCCAGATTCTGTCTATCCAAAGTTTGCTTCAATTTGAAACCCTCCCGGCTGAATCAACCTCTTGACACTTATAAAGAGTTGTTCAACATTATATTCTCTATCCCTCATATAATTTTCATCCTCTTTGGAGATGTGATTTAATAGTTAGTAATTAATTACTCAATGACTCTTGTTCTTCCCGAGGAGACTCTTCATCTCCCACATAAGTGTTTCGCTCACATAGTTCCATAATGATTGACTTTCACCTTGGAACTCATAATGCACGCATTCCATGGAGTCTTCTTGCATGCCCAGTTTGAATTAATGACTTTGGAAACCTTTAGCCAGAGTTATTCTTCATTGATTGAGGTGGGATCCAAACATCCAAACATAAAACCTTTCCCAAAGAATGATTTATTTTGGCCCTTAGATGGATGATTTAGAACTCGGTCTAGTTTAAAAATGTAAAGACACTATTTACTGAGTTCCTAAAAAAAGGAATCATTCGAATTGGATCAATAAGTAAAACGATATGCCTGAAACATCAAAGTAGTGAAAAAATGTTAAAAATCCCGAAATAGGGAATTTTCACAATTTAGCTCAAAATACAACAAAATTCCAAAAATTATGGAATTTAATATTGAATGACACATTGGTGAGGATTCAATAATTGAAATTTAGATAAAATATATTGAAAATAACATCTCTATAATTTCCCCTACACTTAGAACTTGGTCTCCGGGACAAGTGGTCATCAAAACCAAATCAATTCATATTCAAAACACAAACCAATGAGGTTCACCAATCAACCACCAATAATCAAATGATATCATGCCTCATAAAAAAATGATTCATGTTTGAAATTCAGTTCATTCAATCCATTTCCACTCCTATTCTCCTCTCATTCACACAACATAGTTACCTCGCAAAAATATTCTCTCAACAAAAATATTGATTTTCAAAAAGCTTCTCTCCTCAAAACATGCAAGAATCACCATAGGCTTGAAAATTTTCTAAATATCCACCCTATGTGAGCCCAAAAAAAGGTAATCATCATGAGGGATTATCATGGTTGTTCTGCGGCTAAAGGTTGGCGGGTTTCAAATGTCCAAAATTTTGATCTTGAATAAGGATGTTTTGGAAAATTTTGGATGAAAAACAAAAATGAAAGAATCTAATATCCACTCATGTGTGGTATCCTCCTTACTCTCCTCCAATGAAAGTCAGATTTTAGCATCTATGAGAATATAGTTTCTGCCTCATTCCATCAATATTTTACCAACAAAATTGAAATTTCTCTTTTTCTTTTTTCCAAAAGCTCCAGATTGGGCACAACTTTCTTCCATTAAGAGCTATAGACAAGCTCAACTCTCTTCCATTGAGAGCTCAAGATAGAAACAACCCTCTTCCATTGAGACCTCCAGATAGGCACAACTTTCTTCCATTGAGTGCTTCAGAAAGTCACAGCTCCCATAAAAACATGTTTCTATAGCAAAAACAACTCTTCAGAGTTTTGATAACCACTGAAGGCTACACCAGATGAAGTAGAACACCACATGTCATCTCCCCACACATAATTTCTACTAGATCATGCATTTGTACTTCCAAAAAAGGTTGGAATGGGAAAATGGCTTGTAATGAGGCTATCTAGAAGGCAGTACATGGCTACTAAGGGCTCAAGAAAGATAAAATATATCAGGTGGGCCAGAATAAAAAGGATAATCATGAAAAAGGGGCTTTCAATCACAAACAAATTTTCTCAATCATTTCAATCACACTCACCTTAGCCCTCAAGTTCTGATAGAAAAATATAAAGTTCTGGTTCAATCAAACATGCATTCATTGGTTCACTGAAGAAGTATGATGAATGTGAAAAAGGTGAAAAAAGGGTTCAGAATACTCACAGGAAGCTGATTTTCTATATTAGATATTATTTCTAGCATGGAATTCAAAATTCAATAGTTATTTTAAAAAAATTTAACTTGAAATAGTGTCTTTTTCAGCATTCATTTATAACTAGATTCAAGGGATCAATTGGTTTACTCATTGATAGGGTTTTCAAAAAATTACAAGGATCATCATGTATGCTCAAATGCTTTTTTTTAAAAAAAAAATTAAATGAAACACACAATGTTTTAAAAATAAAATAACACACCAAAAATTAAAAGAGAGAGAAGAGAAAAGAAATAAAAAAAATAGAAATGAAAGCACAAAAAATCCTAATCTACCCAGCATGTTACTCCCCCCACACTTATTTTATGCAATTTAATCATTGTGTAAAAATTATATGAATATTAAATTCAAGAACTCAAAGACATTACAAAAAAAAGTGAGAAGGAAAAACACAACCCGACCTCAATTGTAATCTACTTCATGAAGATGGTTCTCCTCCCCCAAAGGATCTTGAAAATTCTCTCTAAAAAGCTTCAACCTATTTCCATTGACTATGAATGATGTCCCTTTTCCTAGTTCTTTAATCTGGATTGCACAAAAAGTAAAATCATGAGTAACAATGAATGGAACAGACCATTTGGAATGAAATTTACCCGAGAACAATTTCAATTTGGAATCAAACACCAACACTTTGTCTCCTCCCTTAAAGTTTTTTTTGGGAATCATCCCATCATGAAATGATTTTGTTCTTTCCTTGTACAACCTAGAACTTTCATATGCATTATTTCTGATCTCCTCCATCTCCTGCAAAAAAATATTCTTTCTTCTCCAGCAGAAAACAGATTCCTGTTACATGTTTTAATAGACCAAAAATATTTGCGTTCTAACTCAACCGGAAGGTGAAACGCCTTTCCATAGACTAATATAAATGGTGAAATGCCAATTGGGGTATTGAAAATAGTCTTATAATCTCAGAGTGCATTATCAAGTCCCAAACACCTATCCTTTCTATTCGAGTTAACTGTTGGTTCCAGAATTTGTTTGATTTCTCTATTTGACAACTCATCCATTCGATTGGTTTGAGGGAGATAGTATGAAGAGACCCTATAATGAACTCCATACTTCTTCAATAGTGATTCCAAGGCTTGTTACAAAAATTATTACCTTGATCCATAATCAAGAACTTTGTAAATCCAAACCTTGAAAATATATTTCCTTTCACAAACTTGGACACAGTTTTGGCTTCATCATCTCTTGTGGGAATAACTTCTACCCACATGGATACATATTCAACAGCAAGAAAAAAGTAAAGATATCCAAAGGAATTGGGAAAAGGTCCCATTAAATCCATACCCCCAAACATCAAATACATCAGAAAACAAAAGAGGTTGTTGTGGCATCTCATTCCTTTTGGAAATGCTCCTTTGAAATTGAAACTTTTTACATGTCCTGCAGAAATCAAAAGCATCTATAGAAATGGTAGGCCAATAAAAAATAGAATAAAGCGCATTTCTAGCAGTTCTTTGAGGCCCAAAGTTCTCTCCACAACTCAATGTGTGACAAAAGTTTAGGGTATATTGAAATTTCAAATTTGGAATGCATCACCTAATCATTTGATCACTAACAACATGCCACAAGTAAGGATCATCCCAAATGTAATGCTTTGAATAAATCAAATGTTTAGAAATTTTATTCTTGGAAAACCAGTGGGGAACATCATAAAAAGCTAAATAATTCACCAGATTAGAAAACCACGGCCTTTCAGTTTGACATGCATATAACTCCACATCTGGAAAAGTTTCCTTAATTGGAAGATATATCTGAGGATCCCCATTCAAAATAGATGGTATCATACTCAAATGATCAGTAAAAAGGTTCTCACTTCCTTTCATGTCCTTTATTTCAACATCAAACTCTTGTAACAAAAAATACATCTCAAAAGTCTCATTTTTTGCATCATGTTTCTTCATCAATAATTTGATTGTAGAATGATCAGTGAAAACAATCACCTTAGAGCCCAGAAGATAACATCTAAATTTTTCTAAAGCAAAGACATCATAAAATAGATCCTTCTCAGTTTTTGAGTAGTTTTATTGGGCCTAATATAATGTTCTATAGGCATAGGCAATCACATGAGATCTATTTTCCCAACTTTGACTTAAAACTTCCCCAAGAGAAAAGTTAGATGCATCAGTCATGATTTCAAAGGGAAAGTCCCATATGGGAGGTTGACAATGGGAGGAGTTATCAAGTTTTGTTTCATCTCCCCAAATGCCTTTTTACAATTTTCATCAAAGAAAAATTGGGTTTCTTTATGGATAAATCAAGACAATGGAAGTGCAACCTTACTAAAATCCTTAATGAATCTCCCATAAAAACAAGCATAACCAAGAAAAGATCTCACATCTCTGACTATTTTTGGGTATGTGAATGAAAAAATGACCTCAAATTTGGACTTATAAACTTGAATTCCATCCATAGACACAACATGTCCAAGAAAAATTCCCTTAGCCACCATGAAATGACATTTTTCATAATTATGAACAAGGTTCTTATCAATTCATGTTTCAAGAACATGAGCCAGACCTTCCAAACTACTTTTAAATGACCATCCATAAACAATGAAGTCATCCATAAAAATATCCATGCAAGTTTCATGAAAATCAGATAAAATGATCATCATACACCTTTGAAAAGTTCCAAGAGCATTTCACAAACCAAAGGACATCCTCCTATAAGAAAATGTTCCAAATAGGCATGTGAATGTGATTTTTTCTTGATCCTCTAGTGCAATATGAATTTGGAAATAACCAGAGAATCCATCCAGGTAAAAATAATTGGTTTTTCTAGACAGTCCTTCAAGGACCTGATCAAGAAATGTTCATGGGAAGTGGTCTTTCCTTGTAGAAAAATTGAGCTTCCTGTAATCAATGCACATTCTCCATTTATTTGGAATCCCAACAAGAACAAGCTCACCAATATCATTCTTTGAGATTGTGAAGCCACCTTTTTTAGGAACTACATGGATTAGACTCACCCATTAAATATAAGATATGGGAAAATTAATTCCAGAAACTAAAAGGGTGTTAACTTCCTTTTTAACAACATCTAAAAGTGTTGGATTCAACTTCCTTTGAAACTGTCTCACTGGTTTAACGTTTTCATCCATGAAAATTCTATACATGCACACTGAGAGGATAAATCCATTTAAATTATATAGAGTCCATCCAATAGCTTTCGTGTGGGTTTTGAGGACTCCTAAAAATTGATTGTCTTGTTCCTTTGACAAATCTTTTGAAATTATAACAGGGAATGTTTCATTTTCACTTATGAAATAATATTTGAGATTTTGAGGAAGAGGATTCAACTCTAACTCAGCTGGGGTATTTTTATTGATAAAGTCACACCGCTCACATGTGTGGTTGTTTAGTGGGGCTCCATATTTTAAAGGAAATTCACCCTGATGATCAATTTCAATGTTCATAGAATTTGTTTCTAGTGGAAAATTTTCAATTACTCTTGGGAGACCACTAGAAGCACTATGGATGTCCAGAGAGACATCTTCATCAATGTTGAGATCAATAGAATCTTGAAAAGAAGTCTCTACATTCCAAGACTCATCATAATATTCTTTTTTCCCTCTCTTATTGATAAGATTCAATAAAAGCCAAATTTACATCATTAAAAACAGTAGCTGGTTTCTCGTTATTGGAAAAAGAAGGGAACATCTCAGTGGAAAACCAATCAATCATATTCACTTGGGAGGATGAATGATCCTCTACTGGGTGTTTCATGGACTGAAAAATATTGAAATGAACAACATATCCTCTAAACATCAGTGAAAGTGTTCACTTGTGAACATTAATGATTGCTTTTTCAGTTTTCAGGAATGGTCTCTCTAGAATTAGAGGTGCATGGTTACTAAACCGATCATCCTCCATATCCAAGACATAGAAATCTGAAGGAAAATTCATGTCTCTCAACTAAATGAGAACTTCCTCAATAACTCCAGCAGGCTTGGTGATACTTCAGTTGGAAAGTTGAATGAAGATCCCAGAGGGTTTCAATTCTCCAAAATGAATAGATGAGTAAATAGAATGTGACATAACATTGATGGAGGCCCCTAAATCAAGAATAAAATCCTTGAATTCACAATTCCCAATGGTTCAAGGAATGGTAAAGGTTCCTGGGTCTTTATATTTTAGAGGGAAGGCATGTTGGATCATGGATGAAACATTCCTCCCTAAGTTGACCTTTTCACCTCCTTTGAATTTCTTCTTGTGGGTACACATTTCTTTCAAAAACATTTCATACCTTGGAACATGTTTCACAACATGACTTGAACTTTCTTAAAAGTCTCCAAAACTTCCTTATCTGACTCTTTCTCAGCACTCGACATCACTGGTGGTTCACTCAAAGGGTAAGGCAATGAAGGTCTGTTTTTTTCTAGGCTATTCTGAGCACTTGTTTGAGAAACAAAAGGACACAAAATACTCTTCCAATCCCTCTTTGTTCATTCAAGAAATATTTCATCTCTCGACATTGTGTTTCCCTTCAAAAAACATTCAAAATTTTCAGCATTTCAAATCGTGGTGGGACTCTCAATAACATTTTCAACAGCAGGTTTTGATTTCTCCAATTGAGGGGTATTCAATTGTTTTCCACTCCTATGTTCAATTGCACTCACATTTTCCTTCCCTTTATCTCTCAGATTCACTTGAGGCTGTGAGAGAAAACCTCCACTCATTTGATTTTTTAAGCAACTAAGATCAGATTCAAGTTGACCCATTTGAGTCATTAGGGTATTCATCATGTTTTGTTGTTGATCTTCTGTTTGTTTCATTTCCTCATGTTGTTTCGTCATTTCTTCTTCAATATTAATCTCTGAATTTTGAGTGGGAGGGGTAGGCTGAAAGTTTGTTCCAGAATGAGTATTGTCTGGCTTATTGAAATATCTTGGTTGTGAATTTCTTGATTGTCCTTTGAGGAAGCTTCTAGGTTGTTTAGACTATTGAAATCTTTCATCAGAGTTGTTTTTCCAGCCTTGATTAAAATTATGATTTGATTGAAATGGCCTTTTTTGGTTTGATTGAAAGGTTTTTCTAGGAAAAACAGTATTGAAGTTCTTAGAAGGTTCCTGAATTTGTGGGCATTGGTCACTAAAATGGTCATTGGAAGAATAAATTCCATAGTAGACTTGCATTTGAAATGTTGCTTTATGTTTGGGTGGGGTTGGTGGGTTATTGGATAACATCATTGACATCACAATGGTGGTATGATCAGAATGTTGACTTGCAATCATATTGTTTTTAGGACTAGTAATGGGGAACTCTTTGACATATTTCACATGAAGAAGGCCTCTTGTTCCAAACTGTTCAGCATTTTGGGCCATGTTTCTAATTAATGTCCTAGTAGCAGTTGGTGTTTTGTCAACTAGAGCCCCTCCTGTAGCAACATCAATCATGCTTCTATCAATAAGACACAATCCCTCATAAAAACATTGAATCAAAATTTGGTCACTAGTTTGATGGTGGGGGAAACTGAAAAAAAGTCTTTTGAAGTGTTCCCAATACTCATGAAATGTTTCACCTTGAGATTGGCTAATTCCACAAATCTCATTTCTAAAGGAAGCAGTTCTAGAAGTAGGGAAAAAATTTCAACGAAAAGTTTCATTAATTCATTCAAATCCCTAATCATAATATAATGCTAATAGAAAAACCATTCTTTGGAAACTCCTTATAATGAAAAAGGAAATGACCTCAATTTCATTAAATTTTCATCAACTCCCTGGGGTTTCATGTTGACAGAAAGATAGCTAAATTCCTGAAGGTGTTTATGTGGATCTTCCCCAAGAAAACTATTAAATTTTGGAAGTTAGTGAATGAAACCAGATTCAATTTCAAACTCATCATGTGCATCAGGATATTCAATAGGATTTTCTTGATTTGCATCATTAGATGAAGCCAATTATTTCAAGGTTATATTTTCATCCATTGGAATTTTAGTTTCAAATAGGTTTCTTCTAAGAGTGTTTTTTAGAAGATTCACAACTTGGGACAAGGGGATTTCTGGTAGTTCAATCCCAAGAGTGAAAGTTTCTATCAATTTTAGAATCCAATGGGAACAAATTTGGGTTAGAATTTCGGGTCATGAAAAAACAATTTCCACACAAATCTACTCAAGAAACCTCCGCTAAAATGGTTCCAGTTGATGTGTGGATTTTTTATTATGAAATCCTTAAGAAATAAAATTTTCCCAAAAACAATGCAATATAGCAGTCCCTGGATTTTCTCTCGAGGAGGTTGCAATTTGAGTTGCAAAACTTTCAATTTTTTTGTTTGTTTTCACACGAAATGGAAAATTGGAGATTTTATTAAAGAATCAAGAACAGAAAATATATAAAAACTAAAGAGAAAGAAATTTTTTAAATGATATAGAAAATTGATAGGAAATAAAATGGGTTTGAAAGCTGAATCAAAAAAGTGGTTACGGACAATATTTAACCTCCTCGACACTCCCCTCTTCCTTGATTGAAATTATCTCCCTAATGAATCTCTCAATGCCTACCCAAATACTTCCGAATAAACAACTTATTTTGAAAATATATCATATTAAAACCTCAATATGATTGTATCCTCTCTTATAGAAGTGATCCAATTACTTGAAGACCTTCAAATAATCAAACCTAATCGAAATCACTATGCTCAACGACAAGACCTCATCGATGAAATTTAAATAGTGAAATCAACTATTTTACTTCACTAATTTGGAAACAATCTAGAAAAAATTATTTGAAAATATATTCATAAAATAAATCAACCATTTTCATCCAGAAATATACGTTCAAGAGAGATGCAATAGAGATTACACATGAAGATCAAAACTTGGAAGGGAGTGTCCATCGGTTGTCGTCATCCGCAACTAATTGGGGCTTAGCCTCACATCACATGAGAAGCCCACATCATATAAATTCCAAAAATAGTGCACAACATCATCATCTAGGCTTCTACAAAGACAAACCCCCTTGAAAAGGAAAAAGAGATGGGAAGCTAATGGGAGGAGGGCTGGAAATTCTTCTGTCCAGATTCTGTCCGTCCAAAGTTGGATTTTGTTTGGAATCCCTCCCGGCCGAATCAACCTCTGTAACCTTTTAAAGAGTTGTTCAAATTTATATTCTCTGTCACTCCAAAAAATTTCATCCTCTTTAGAGATGTGATGTAAAAGTTAGTAATTAATTACTCAACAACTCTTTCTCTTCCCGAGGAGACTCTTCATCTCCCACATAAGTGTTTCACTCACATAGTTCTGTAATGATTGACTTGGACATTTGAAATCATCATGTATGCATATCATGGAGGCTTCTTGAACGCCCAGTTGGAAATAATGACTTTGGAAACATGTTTCTGATGTTATGCTTCATTGATTGAGGTGGGCTCCACACATTCCAAAATAAAATCCTTTCCCAAAGAATGATTTATTTGGGCCCTTAGATGGACGATTTAGAACTTAGTCCCGTTGAAAAATGTGAAGACCATATTCTAGGGGTTTCTAAAAAAGGAATCATTTGAATCAGATCAATATGTAAAATGATATGCTTGAAACGTCAAGCTAATGAAGAAAATGTTAAAAATCCAGAATTAGGGCATTTTCCCAATTTAGCTCAAAATACAACAAAATTCAAAAATTTTTGGAATTTAACAAGTAATGACCCATTGGTGAGGACTGAATCATTGGAATTTAGATAAAATATATTGAAAATATCAGCTCTATAAATTCCCCCACACTTAGAACGTGGTCTCCTGGACAAGTGATCATCAAAACCAAATCAACACATATTCAAAATAGAAAGCAATGAGGTTAATCAATCAACCACCAAGAATCAAATGATATCATGCCTCATAAAAAATGATTCAAGTTTTAAATTCAGTTCATTCAATCCATTTACACTCTTATTCTCCTCTCATTCACGCAACATAGTTACCTCACAAAAATTTTCTCTCAACACAAATATTGATTTTCAAAAAGATTCTCTCATCAAAACATTCAAGAATCATCATAGGATTGAAAAATTTCTAAATCTCCTCTCGATTTGATCCAAGAAAAATGTGATCATCATGAGGGATTTTCAAGGTTCTTCTGCGGGTAAAGGTGGGTTGGTTTCAAATGTCCAAAATTCTAAAGCCGAATAAGGAGGGTTCGGCTAATTTTGGAAGCAAAACAAAAATGCATGAATCTAATATCCACTCACATGTGGTATCCTGTTTACTCTCCTCCAATGAACGTCATATTTTAGCATCTCTGAGAATATATTGTCCACCTCATTCTATCAATATTTAACCAACCAAAGTGACATTTCTCTTCTTCTTCTTTTCAAAAGCTCCAGATTGGGCACAACTTTCTTCCATTAAGATCTCCAGACAGACACAACTCTCTTGCATTGAGAGCTCTAGATAGGCACAACTCTCTCCCATTGAGAGCTCTAGACAGGCACAACTCTCTCCCATTGAGAGCTCCAGATAGGCACAGCTCCTAGAAAAACATGTTTTAGCAGCAAAAACATCTCTTTAGAGTTTTGATGACCACCGAAAGCAACACCAGATGAAGTAGCACACCACAAGTAATCTCCCCCACAATAAGTTCAATTAGATCATGCATTTTTACATCCTGAAAGAACCTTGTTTTTTCTATAAAAGAATTTGGAAAATTTTTTATGTTATTCCAGAAAAGCGCCTTCAGACGGCATACGATTCCGAGCCCCAGTGTGGCTGGAATTAAATTTTCAGTGCATTCACACTGGGCACGCCAAATAAATGGAATAACTCCTAAACGGTAGCTCAGATAGGAAAACCAAGGGCACCGTTGAGTCCAGAACATACTGTGTACCCTAGGAGGGGTGTAATTTTTCTCGTGTGCTGGCCTTCTGTGAAAAATGCCACCGGGGGTGTTTTCGTAATTTAGCGACCTCAGGTGTTAAGTTTTATAACATTCGAACAAAGGATTGGATTAAAATTCCAAGACTACTATTGTGCTCGGGAGGTGGTGTTTATCCTATGGGAGGCTTAACCTCGACCCTGTCGAGAGATTAAGATGCGGGTCAATTTGGGGGTTTAAATTAATTCAACTTTTTAATTAAGTTTTATTTATTTAAACCTAAAACCACCCATCCCTTCTTCTTCTTCTTGTTTCCTCTAGCGGAAGAAGTCTCAACCAAGGAGAGCCCTCACCAACCCTCCTCCATCCTCTCCTCCCCAAGGTGGTGCGTGACTTAGGAAGATTGCTCACGAAGCTACGGGCTACACCCAACAAGGTAGGATAATTTCTTTTCCATTTTAATTTCCTGCATACATTGAGCTCAATTTGTAGTGTCAAATTGCTATCTGTTTGTCAAGAGAAGCCCATAATCGCGTAGTATGTGTTTCGAGCTTTCCGACACAACCTTTATATTTGAATTCTGAATTTCGAGGCGTCCGCAGCTTTACAACGAATGTTCGAGGTTGTTTTGACAATTTTCGGCGGATCTGGCTAGTCCGGCGGGTCTCCGGCAGTCCAGGTCGGTCAAGAAGAGGCGTAGTAAGGCAACTCGAGGTGGGCCAGCAGTGGCTTTAGAAGAATACTGCGCGGGCAAGCGGCCAGGGCGTCCAGGGGGTCCAGGGTCGAGGGCGTCGGCACGAGCGGGCAACGGCAGGTGGCCGGGTTGCAGAGGCGCGAATGGCGGGGTGACCAGGCTACAGAGGCGTGGATGGCGGGGTGGCCGGGCTTCGACTGGGTGAGACGGAGGCGCCAGCTGGGGCGCGTGACACAGGGGCATATCAGCCCTTTGGCTGGCTGACAGAAGCGGAGGACCGGGGTCCTCATGACCCCGGCTGGCAGACAGGACCCGTGACTTGTGGGACCTATGGAGGTAGAACTGGACCGGCTCCAGCCAGTCCGGGTGAGGCAGTCGGCCCGCGCGAACTGCGTGCCTGTTCACGCGAGGTGGGCAGGCCAAACCGGCCCGACCCACCTGTTTTCATCCATTAAATATTAAAATGATCCTAATAATTTGACCAGGTGTCGGATTCATGTGCCATCTAAGGCGACGCAGTCCTTGAATCGAGAAAACCATTTTGAGATGGTCTTGGGGATTTTTAATTCCCGAGATGAGGGGCTCGGTGGCACGACACGTACGTTAAGTGGTTTAGCGCTTTTCCAGTGGTTCTTGTTTTGGGCGGCACAGACACATGTGAAGTCTGTTTTGAGTGTCGTCAGTAGAGTTGAGACCCTGTCATCGATACGATGATTTACAGGATGGTTTTGGGCATTGAAACCGGAGCTGGAGTGTGGGCCCCACAGCCTGTCTTTAAAGTTGCGAGGAGCATTTCACAACTTTCTCATCGGATGTCCGTTCGGGGCATGTGAGAAGTTGATTTTGGGTGTTTTTCTGAGGGCATTGAAATGGCGCAATCCGCCCACTTTAATTCTGCACAATGGTGTGGGCCCCATGAAGGCCATTTTTGGAGTTGGTGGTGATTTCTATCTTTGTCACTGGTTGTTTGTTTCGGATAAGTGGATAGTCAATATTGTGTACTTTTCCAAGAGGATCACAGCGGTGTGATCCGTTCGTAGCGCTTCGGGACCAGGATGCGGGTCCCACGTAGCACCGCTCATTTGCGGTATGACAATATGCATCTTTTTCAATGGATATCCATTCTATGCAAGTGAGCAGTCAATTTGATGTGTTTTTATGAGGGGATCACAATGGTGCGATGCACCCGACTATATCCGAGACAGAGGCTCGGGACCACAGGATGCCGTTCGGGAGTAAAGTAGTGTTGAATGAATTTGATGTCGGTTGCCTATTGGAGGTGAGTAAACAGTCGATCTCTCTTGTTTTTCCATGAGGATTACAATGGTACAATCCGTTTGTATGTACTAATTCTCATTCGGGATCTCATTAAATGTGGAAGCATGAAAGGTGCTTCAGTGGCAGTTCTTCTTGTTGTGTTTGGAAGTGAACCCTTGGCGTGTGATCGCGTTCACTCCCATGTGATTGAAGTTGATGTTTTAAGAGATATTGATGGCCATGATAGGGAAGTGGAGGAAGCTGGTTGGTGAAATTATGTTTTCGCCCTTCGCGCTGACGTTGGGTGTCGTGTGCTCCATAGCCTTTGATCTAGAGATGTGGTATACTCTAGGAGTATACGGGGATGCAGGGAGGTACATATAGTAGTTTTTACCTGATAATATTTTTGTACTTGGGTTGGAGATGAGATAGGGCCACACGTCATATGGACCACTTGTGCATGCTGTGTTCTGCTTTATGTACCTTTGATCTCTAGTGACATGGAGGGTCCCTCTGTTCATGACGGTTTAAACCAGTAGGGTTGAGTGGTTTCCCCTCGTTCTGTTCTTGATGGTGTGATTGGTGGAGTTTTTTGGGTTCCAATTTTTCCTTCAGCCGTGTGGGCTTTCAGTATCATGTCCCTTTGTGTTCCCTGGTAGAGTTTTTTGTGGATTTGGTTTGACCAATACATTACGCGGGCACCGATTTTCTACCAAGGAGGTTGTTTCTAGTAGGGTACGGGGCCCCAATGAGCCTGGACATAGTTTCCCTAGCAAAGTATCAAGATCATATCATCCTTCCACAATTTACAGTGATGTGTTTTCCGATGACCTCTTAGGGTTTATCCTCTAGAAGAGACTGGGAAGTGGGTTACCCGATGACCTCTTTGGGTTTACCCTCCAGCAGAGACAGGGCAGTGGGTTACCCGACGACCTCTTAGGGTTTACCCTCTAGTAGAGACTGGGCAGTGGGTTACCCGACTACTTCTTTCAGACTCAGTCCTTTCTACTAGGCTAGTCTATGGCTTTTCTTTATGACAACTGGAGCAGGACCCTTGGTTGTACGGGTCAGTGATTTGACATCATTGACTTTGAGAAGACCTCTCGACTGTGTGATGGTGACGAGGTGCGGTTTTAATTTCCCTAGAAATCTCAAGTAACAGAGGTGCTTTCCCCACCAAGATGCGTCCTTGAGATGCGACCTAAAACCGTGCGGGTGAGTCAGTTCCACCCAAATAGGATAGTGTAAAGGTGCGGTGATTTGAGCCCCTTGACTTGCAGTTTCGGGCAGACGGGTGGGATGCTAGGTATCAATGGTGTTTACTTCTGGGACTTTTGGCTATTCATTTTCTTGGGATTAGGTACAGGATGGAGATCCCCTTATGATCTTGTTCAGGTTTCTTGACTGAGCATATGGATATGTATATACCTTGTTCTAGTATCCACTCCTTGGGTTTGGGTACTCTCCTTCCAAGATAGGCGAAGACGTGCGGGTTATGCCACATGATTTCTGTGTCTATCTTCTCCTAGTTGGATGATTCTTCTCTCCTACTATAGGTAGCGAAGACTTGATGAGAAGTTTCATCTTCTCACCATTTATAGCTCCTTCTATTTGGACGAGTCTACTTCATTTCTCTTTTTGGGTTGAGTTGTTACTCTACTGCACTCTTTGTCATCTTCCTTGAATATTCCCTGTTCGATCTAATGCTCACATCTCCAGTACCTCCTTTGTTGCTCCCTCGAGCCTTCGAGGTATCCTACTCAGTATTTTTATAATCATCCCTGCTTGGGCTTTGCCCACACTTGGGCTGCCCTTATAGAGGACAGGCAAGTCGATCGTGACATCAGAGGAGCTTAGGAGTTCGGGAGCTTGGACCACATACGGTGGTCTTAGTCGTGTTCTAGGTGAGGGACCCTTCCAGCTGTTGTACTTTTGTTTACCTATTGCCGGTTTTCAACACTTTTCTGGTTGGGCGCATGTTTTTCCCTTTTTATTTTTAGTTTACCTTCAGTAATTACTTTGTACTATTTAGAGGTTGATTCAATTTTTGTGGTTATTTACAGTAGTTAGTACTTTACTTTTCCTTTTACTCTGCACTTATGCATTGAGTGGGCTACTTGTGTGTGTACAGGTACTCAGACAAAGGCCTCCCCGAGTTTTTTAGCCTTCTGCGCTTGTCTCCATCCCTGGGCCTATAGAGGTGAGCTAGGGGTTGTTGCGGATCGAGCCTGGGTAGGGTCGGGCCGTGACACTTACAGAGCTGGTTGGAAAGAGAAAATTGCTTGTAATGTGGCTATCTATATGGCAGTACATGGGTACTAAGGTCTCAAGAAAGATAAAATGTACCAGGTGTCCCAGAATAAAAAGGATAATCATGAAAAGGGGGTTTCAATCACAAAAAATTTCCTCGATCATTTCAATCACACTCACCTTAGCCTTCATGTTTTGATAGAAAAATATCTCATTCTGGTTTAATCAAACATGAATTCTTTGGTTCACTCAAGAAGTATGATGAATATGAAGATGAAAAATGAGTTCAGAATACTCACAGGCAACTAATTTTCAATATTAGACAGCATTCAAGGCATGGAATTCAAAATTAAATAGTTATTTTAAAATTTTTAAACTTGAAACAGTGTCTTTTTCAACATTAACTTTACAACCAGATTCAAGGGATCAATTATTTTACTCATTTATAGGGTTTTCAAAAAATTACAAGGATCAACATGTAAGCTCAAAAGTTTTTTTTTCAAAATTTTTAATAAAACACACAATGTTTTAAAAATAAAAGAACACACCAAAAGTTGAAAGAGAGATAAGAGAAATGAAAAGAAAAAAATAGAAATGAAAGCACACAAAATCCTAATCTACCCAGCATGTTCCTACCCGTAAACTTATTTTATGCAATGTCCTCACTGTGTAAAAAAATATATGAATATGAATTCCAATAAATCAAAGACATTAAAAAAAGTGAGAAGGAAAAATACAACCTGTCATTAAGAGTATTCTTCTTCATGAAGATGGATCTCCTCCCCCAGAGGATCTTGAAAATTCTCTCTAAACAACTTCAACCTGTGCCCATTTTATGTGAATGATGTCCCTTTTCTTGGTTCTTTAATCTAGATTGCACCAAAGGGAATGACAAGAGTAAAAATGAATGGACCAGACCTTTTGGAATGAAATTTATACAGGAACAACTTCAATTAGGAATCAAACAGCTACACATTGTATTCTTCTTTAACGTTTTAGTTGAGAATCATCTCATCAAGAAATGATTTGGTTCATTCCTTGAACAACCTAGAACTTTCAAATGCATTCTTTTAGATCTCCTCCAGCTCCTGCAAAAAAAATTTCTTTCTTCTCCAGAAGAAAACAAATTCATGTTACATGTTTTAACAGCCCGAAAATATTTTCTTTCTAACTCAGTAACAATGTTAAAATCCTTTCCATAGACTAATATAAATGGTGACATGCCAATTGGGGTTTTTAATGTAGTCCTATAAGCCCATAGTGCATCATCAAGTCTCAAACAACAATTCTTTCTATTTGGGATCACATTTTTTTCCAAAATTTGGTTGATTTCTCTGTTGGACAACTCAACAATTCCATTTGTTTGAGGATGATAAGGTGTAGAGACCCTATGATGAACTCCATACTTCTTCATTAGTGATTCCAAATTCTTGTTACAAAAATGAGTACCTTGATCCGTAATCCAGAACTTTGGAAATCCAAAACATGAAAATATATTTCCTTTCACAAACTTTGACACAGTTCTGGAATCATCAGCTCTTTTGGGAATAGAATCTACCCACTTGGATACATAATCAACAGCAAGAAAAATTTAAATATATCCAAAGAAATAGGGAAAAGGTCCCATGAAATATATACCCCAAACATAAAATACATAACAAAACAAAAGAGGTTGTTGTGGCATCTCATTCCTTTTGGAAATGCACCCTTGAAATTGACAATTTCTACATGTCCTGCAAAAATCAAAAGCATCTCTAAAAATGTTAGGCCAATAAAAACCTGAATCAAGCACATTTATTGTAGTTCTTTGAGGCCCAAAGTGTCCTCCACAGCTCAATGTGTGATAAAAGTTTAGGACAAATTGGAATTCTGAATTTGGAATGCATCGCCTAATCATTTGATCACTACCAACATGTCACAAGTAAGGATCATCCCAAATGTATTACTTTGAATCACTATAAAGTTTAGAAGTTTGATTCTTGAAAAACCATTGAGGAACATCATTAGAAGATAAATAATTCACCAGATCAGCAAACCATGGACTTTCAGTTTGACAAGCATATAACTCCTCATTTGGAAAAGTTTCCTTAATTGGAAGATAGATATGAGGATCCCCATTCAAAACAGATGGTATCCTACTCAAATGATCAGAAACAAGGTTCTCACTTCCTTTCTTGTCCTTTATTTCCACATCAAACTCTTTTAACAAAAAAATCCATCTCAAAATACTTGGTTTTTCATCATGTTTCTTCATCAAAAAAATGATTATAGAATGGTCTTTTGAAAACAATCACCTTAGAGCCTAGAGGATAACATCTAAATTTGTCTAATGAAAAGACAACAACAAATAGTTCCTTCTCAATTGTTGTGTTGTTTTATTGGGCCTGATCTAATGTTCTAGAGGCATGGGCAATCACATGAGATTTCCTTTCCAACCTTTGACTTAAAACTACCCCAAGAGAAATGTCAGATGCATCAGTCATGATTTCAAAGGGCAAGTCCCATTTGGGAGGTTGAACAATGGGATGAGTTATCAATTTTTTTTTAATCTCCCTAAAGGATTGTTTACAATTTTCATCAATGAAAAATGGGGTGTCTTTCTAGAGAAATCTAGATAATAGAAGTGAAACCTTACTAAAATCCTTAATGAATCTCCTATTAAAACCAGCATGACCAAGAAAATATCTCACATCTCTGACTGTTTTTGGGTATGGAAATGAAAAAATGACCTCAAAATTGGACTTATCAACTTGAATTCAATCCAGAGACACAACATGTCGAAGAACAATTCCCTTACCAACCATGAAATGATATTTTTTATAATTAAGAACAAGGTTCTTATCAATGAATGTTTCAAGAACATTAGCCAGACCCTCCAATCAACTTTCAAATGATGAGCCATAAATAGTGATGTCATCTCTAAAAACATCCATGCATGTTTCAATAAAATCAATGAAAATTCCCATCATACACCTTTGATAAGTTCCAGGAGCATTGCACAAAAAAATGGCCATCCTCCTGTAAGAAAATGTTCCAATGGGCATGTGAATGTGGTTTTTTCTTGATCATCCTGTGTAATATGAATTTTGGAAATAACCAAAGAATCCCTCCAAAAAACAATATTGGGTTTTTTCAGCCAGTCTTTCATGTACCTAATCATGAAATGGCAGTGGGAAGTGTTCTTTCCTTGTAGAAAAATTGAGCTTCCTGCAATCAATGCACATTATCCATTTATTTGGATGCCTAACAAGAATAAGCTCACCAAATTCATTCTTTGTGGTTGTGAAGCCACCTGTTTTGCGAACTACATAGATTAGACTCACATATTGTCTATCATAGATGGGAAAAATAATTCCAGTAGCTAAAATGGTGGTAACTTCCTTCTTAACAACATCTAAAAGTGTTGGATTCAACGTCCTTTGAAATTGTCTCACCAGTTTAACATTTTCCTCCATGAAAATTATATGCATGCACACTAGATATAGTCCATCCAATAGCTTTTTTTGTGGGTTTTGAGGACTCCTAACAATTGATTCTCTTGGTCCTTCAAAAAATCTTTTGAAATTATAACATTTAATGTTTCATTTTCACCTAAGAATGAATATTTGATATTCTCAGGACGTGGTTTCAACTCTAACTCAGCTGGGGTAGTTTCATTGATCAAGGAACATTGCTCACAAGTGTGGTTTTTTAGTGGGGATTCAAATTTGAAATGAAATTCACCATGATGATCAATTTCAATGTTCTCAAAATTTTTTTCTAGTGGAAAATTGTCAAATTATCCGGGGAGACCTTTAGTAGCACTATGGATGTAGAGAGAGACATCTTCATCAATGTTGAGATCCATAAAATCTTGAAAAGTAGTCTCAAGATTCAAAGACTCATCATAATCTTTCTTTTCCCTCTCTTGTTGATCAGATTCAGCAACAACCAAATTTACATCATTAAAAAAATAGCTAGTTTCCCATCATAGGAAAAATCAGGAAATATATCAGTGAAAAAAAATCAGTCATGTTCACTTGGGGGGATGAATGATCCTCTACTGGGTGTTTCATGGACTGAAAAATATTTAAATGAACAACAACTCCTCTAAAATCCAGTGAAAGTGTTCCCTTGTGAACATTGATGATTGCTTTTGCTATTTTCAGGAATAGTCTCCCTAGAATGAGAGGTGCATGGGTAATAAATTGATAATCTTTCATATCCAATACATAGAAATCCACAAGAAAAATCATGTCTCTCACCTGAATAATAACATCCTCAATAACTCCTATAGTCATGGTGGTACTTCGGTTGGGAAGTTGAATGATGATCCTAGAGGGTTTCAACTCTCCTACATGAGGAGATGAGTAAACAAAATGTGGCATAACATTGATGGAGGCCTCTAAATCAATCATAACACCCTTGAATTCACAATTCCCAATGGTTAAAGGAATGTTAAAGGTTCCTGGGTCTTTACATTTGATAGGAAAGGCATGCTAGATCATAGATGAAACATTCCTCACTAATTCGACCTTTTCACCTCCTTTGAATTTCCTCTTGCGGGTACACATTTCATTCAAAAACTTTTCATACCTTGGAATTAGTTTCACAGAATCAAGAAAAGGTTTATGGACTTGAAATTTTTTAAAAGTCTCCAAAACCTCCTTATCCAACTCTTTCTCAGCACTCGACTTCACTGGTGGTTTACTCCATGGGTAAGAAATTGGTGGTTTGGTTGTTTCTAGGCTATTCTGAGCACCTATTTGAGAAACAAAAGGACTAAACATCCTCTTCTAATCCCTCTTTGTTCTTTTAAAAAACTTTTATTCTCTTGAAATTTTGTTTACCTTCAATAAACACTCATTATTTCCAGCATTTCCATCAATGGTGGGATTCTCAAAAATGGTTTCAACAGCAGGTTTTGGTTTCTCCAATTGAGGGGTATTCAATTGTTTTCCACTCTTAAGTTCAATTTCTCTCAGATTTTCTTTCCCTTTATCTCTCGGATTCACTTGAGGCTGTGAGGGAAAACCTCCACTCATTTGATTTTTTATGCAACTAAGATCAGAGGAAAGTTGACACATTTGAGTCATTAGGGTATTCAACATGTTTTTTGTTGATCTTGTGTTTGTTTCATTTCCTCATGTTATTTCCTCATTGATTCTTTAATATTACTCTCTGAATTTTGAGTGGGAGGGTCAGACTGAATGTTTCTGCCAGAATGAGAATTGTCTTGCTCATTGAAATATCTTGGTAGTGAATTGCATGATTTTCCTTTGAACAATATTATAGGTTGTTTAGGCTGTAGAAATATTTCATTAGAGTGGTTGTTCCATCATTGATTGGAATTTTGAATTTATTTAAATGGCCTTTGTTGGTTTGATTGAAAGTATTTTCCAGGAAAAATAGCATTGCGGTTCTCAGAAGGTTCCTACATTTGTTGGTATTTGTCACTAAAATGGTCGTTGGATGAACAAATTCCATAGTAGACATGAATTTGAAATGTTGCTTCAGGTTTGGGTGGTGTTGGTGGGTTATTGGATAACATCATTGACCTCACCATGGTGGTAATATCAGAAAGTTGACTCGCAATCATATTTTTTTCAGGACTAGAAATGGGGAACTCTTGGGTAGATTTCACATGAAGAAGGCCTCTTGTTCCAAACTGATGAGCGTTTTGGGCCATGTTTGCAATTAATGTCCTAGAAGTAGTTGGTTTTTTTCAACTAGAGCCCCTCCTGCAGAAGTATCAATCATTATTCTATCAGTAAGACATAATACCTCATAAAAATATTGAATCAAATGTTGGTCACTAATTTGATGGTGGGGGCAACTGAAAAAAATTCCTTTGAAGTGTTCCCAGTACCCATGCAATGTTTCACCTTGAGTTTTCATAATTCCAAAAATCTCTTTTTTAATGGAAGCGGTTCTGGAAGTAAGGAAAAAAATTTCAAGGAAAAGTTTCTTCAATTCATTCCAATCCCTAATCAAGGTAGAATGTGAATAGGAAAACCATTCTTTGGAAAATCCTTCTAACAAAAAAGGAAATGACCTTAAATTCATTTAATTTGCATCAACTCCCTGGGTTTTCTTATTGACACAAAGATAACTAAATTCCTGAAGGTGTTTATATGGATCTTTTCAAGGAAAACTATTAAATTTTGGAAGTTGGTGAATGAAACTAGATTTAATTTCAAACCAAGTAGGTGCATCAAGATATTCAATAGGATTTTCTTGATTTTCATAATAAGATAAAGCCAATTATTTCAAGGTTATATTTTTAGCCATTGGAATTTTGGTTTCAACCAGGTTTCTTATAAATGTGTTATTACAAGATTCACAACTTGGGACAAGGGGATTTCTGGTAGCTAGATCCCTACAATGAATGTTTCTGTCAATTTCATAATACAATTGGAAAAAATTTGGGTTATAATTTCGGGCCATGAAAAAACAATTTCCATACAAATCAACTCAAGAAACCTCCTTGACAATAAAGGCATTTAAAGTGAGGACTCATTGTTATGAAATCCTTAATTGAAATTTTTTTCCCAAAACAAGGCAACATAGCAGTCCCTGGATTGTCTCTCGACGAGGTTGCAATTTGAGTTGCAAAACTGTCACTTTTATTTTGTTTTTTTTCACATGAAATGGAAAATTGGGGATTTGATTAAAGACAGAAGAAGACAAAACAAATAAAAACTAAATAGAAATAAAATTTGTGAATGAGATGGAAAATTGATAGGAAATAAAATGTGTTTGGAACCAGAATCAAGACAGTGGTTACAGACAAGCTTTAACCTCCCGAACACTCCCCTCTTCCTTGTTTAAAATTATCTCCCTAAGGAATCTCTCAATGCCTACCAAAATACCTCTGTATAAACACCTCATTTTTCAACTATATCATTTTAAAACCCCAATATGATTGTTTCCCCTCCAATAGAAGTGATCCAATTACTTTAAGACCTTCAAATAATCAAACCTAATCGAAATCACTATGCTCAATGGCAAGACCACAACGATGAAATTTAAATAGTGAAATTGACTATTTTACTTCATAGATTAGGAAATCATACAGAATAAACAGATTGAAAATATATTCGTGAAATAAAACAACCGTTTTCATCCAAGAAATATACGTTCAAGAGAGATGCAATAGAGATTACACATGAAGATCAAAACTCGGAAGGGAGTGTCTGTCGGTTGTCGCCATCCGCAACCAATTGGGGCTTAACCTCACATCACTTGAGAATCCAACATCATCTCAATTCCATAAAGAGTTCACACCATCTTCATCTAGGATTCTACAAAGCCACCCCCCTTGAAATGAAAGAAGAGATGGGAAACTAAGGGAAGGAGGGATGGAAATATTTCTATCTAGATTCTGTCCGTCCAAAGTTGGATTCTGTTTGGAATCCCTCCCGGCCGAATCAACCTTTGGACCCTTCTGAAAAGTTGTTCAAAATTATATTCTCCGTCACTCCTCCAAATTGGAGCCGCTTTGGATACGTTATGTAATAGTTATTACTTAATTAATGAACGGATCTTTCTCTACCTGAGGAGACTCTTCATCTACCACATAAGTGTTTCACTCACATAGTTCCATAATAATCGACTTTGAACATGGAAATCATCATGCATGTGAGAATTGGAGTCTTATTGCATGAAAAGTTGGAATTAATGACTTTGGAAATGTGTAGCTGAGGTTATGCTTCATTTATTGAGGTGAGATCCACACATCCGAACATAAAAATATTTCAAAAAGGTTGATTTATTTGGGCCCTTATATGGGAGATTTAAAACATGGTCCAGTTGACAAATGTGAATAAAATATTCCAGGGGTTCCTACAAAAAATTAATCATTCAAATTGGTTCAATATGTAGAAATATATGGCCGAAACCTCAAACTAGTGAAAAAATGTTAAAAATCCAAAATTAAAGCATTTTCACAATTAAGCTCAAAATACAAAAAAATTTAAAAAGTTATTGAATTTAACATGTAATGACACATTGAGGAGGATTAAATCATTTAAAATTTGATAAAATATATTGAAAATATCAACTCTATCACTATCCTATGCATCCCTCAATCCAATGGAATTGATTATATCTTTCTATCCCAACAATACCTTGATAAAACAGATCTGAGCTCAATATTTCTAGCCTGATAATCCTTCGATCGTATTCAAAATATTAGATAAAAAGTTTACAAATAATACTTTAATAATTACAACAACTAAGAACAAGAATGTAATGCTTGAAATCTATAGATATTTTGTAAAAGAGAAATTTGAAAATGAAATAGGTCTACAACATAGTCTTACATAATCTTTAACTGACTGAGTATTTATAGGTATACCCATAATGGTCAAATTTTCTTCCCAATGACCATATTTCTCTAAGTCTGTTGCAAGGAATTAGACAACTAACACTCCAACGACTATATCATAACATAATATATGACAACATTTTGATCTACACATTATATATGTAAAAGATATTCCAATACCATATAAAACTGTTTTTCATATTCAAAATTTAAACTTTAGTCAATCCAAAAGATTTTATTACAAATTTTTTTATGATAAATTCTATGGGTGTGAATCCGATTTTAATTAGTTCTGATATCAAGTCTGATTATGAAGACTATTGTTAGTTTTATGTAAATAAATAAAGTCTTAAATCTGATTTGATAAAGGTTCACTATACTTACTATAAAAATCCTAATGGGAAAATTTATGTTATTATTGGTGAATACTTTAGGAATATTTCTAGTTATGGTAAAAGTGTATTTTTATCTTCAAAAACATTCTAAAAAAACTTTGGAAAAAATTCGTTGGTAATAGAATATTTAACATTTAAGAAAGAGTTTGTGATTTACAAAAATAAGTAATGGAAAATTTGAAATGAAATTTTTTACTCAACAATCTACCCCTTTTTGTAAAGCACAATCCACAAAGCTTAAATGGAAAATTCCCATGAAAAACATAATTCCATTATTATTTTAAGAACATTGTATTCCTAATTAGACATTAATAATTATCTCACCATGAGTTTATAAATCTTGTTAATACATTATTGAATATTACTAACTCCCCCTCAGAATAAGAAACCCACTGGGATCATATTCTATTCTTTTATTGATATTTTCTGAAATAAAGTTATTCTCCCACTTAATTAAAACATATACCTATTTCTATAAAATTATCCCCCTATTTCATTTTAAAAAATGAATGGGGAAAGTATTTTAATTCCTATAAAGTGTTAGGGAAACAAATTTTCAAGATAATATAATAAGGTACTTGATCATCAAAAAAATTAAATAAAATTCAACCAATTGAAATTTGGAGATATTCAAAAAATTCATATTGGGACAAATGAGTCATTCATTAATGAGGATGTTTAAAAAAATGATTAAAACAATAATATTTCAAAATTAAATCATTCCTTGGAATAAAAAAAATCACAGCTATCTTAAACTTATTGAACTCATTATATTTTTCCATCTTTGCAATAAACTCTTACAGAGACCATTTTTTATTTACTAGATCCTATAACTTTTCATCTCGAGTTTGAATCTTTTCAAAAAATTATTCCTTATGATTTTTCAATGAAATGACTTAATCTTTATAAGTATGAGTATTGAGATCTCAGACTGCATATAATTATTCTTCCCTATTAATTCTCTGAAATTTTTGGTCTGATTTTCAGTTGTGTCCTATAAATCTTCAATAAACATTACCCTTTCTACCATATATATTGATAAGAAATTAAAGGCTTCTACAGATTCACCCATGTAATTTTTCATTTATAAATTTATTGATCCTACTTCTTGATATCAACATCAATAGTATGAGACCATTTCACAACTTTATTACATGATTTATTATGGATTTGTAACTTTACTATAATATTTTTAGTTCCGAATCATTTCAGATAACTCTATCAGATAAAACATTAACTGACTTAGATTTCAAAATTTTATTTTCATGAATTAAATAAATCTTTGCTTATATCCTTGGAATATAATGATTTTTTTCTTCAAGTCTCTGTAAATCTTGAGAAATATAATGAGCTCCTTAAATTATGACCGTATCCACTGAATCAGATATTTCAATCTCAGAAAAATTTGGATGAGCTATTCCATATTCCACTTGTTTTATTTTCTAAACTATCAACACTATTTAACACAAACTTTTCAATAATTTATCCATTTTACATGATATGGTCATCAAAATCAATACCTCTAATACCTTTTTATTTAGGGTTATAATATGTCCCATCCTTATTGGATAAAGATTAAACTTCTTGAATTGATGTGGACTTTTGTTTCTCTAAACTTATGGATCTCTATTTTTTAGTTTCCCAAGGAAGAAAAATCTTTTCAGGAATACTATAATGTCTTTAAGTAAATATTATCATATGGGAGATCTTCCTTATCAACTTTTTCATTTTATTCATCTTTATATTATTATTAATCTTTATCATTTTTTTCATTACATTTACCTTCATTCTTGTCATTCTCATGCTTCTCATTTTTATCAAATTCAATTCCTTCATATTTTTCATCCTAATTGATATATACTGTTTTATTGATTTCTTATAAATCTTCTTCACTAACAACATTTTATTTTATATTTAATTTATCTACAATAGTATGAGTAATAAAATCAACATTAGTGGTTTCTTGGAAAAAAAATTTGGTATCCAGATTTAGTATAACAACTTTTATAAAAGAAACCTCTAAATATTTCCTCAATAAATAAAAAAAATCACGTTGAGGTTTCTTATTTTGTTTCTTTTCATTGGATTAATTTTCTTGTTTTTTAGAACTATATATTTTTAAAGCCTAATCATCAGTAGGGTTTAGGCCAATATGAGGATCTTCTTCTTTCCTCTCTACATTTTTCTTTCTCTATTATATAACTACTAAATCCTTGAATTTATTTATTTTATTTTATTTTGTTGGGGGAAGAGAATCATCTTTTCTCTTTTGATCATCTTTCTCAACTTTCTTTGACTTCGTTGATGGTTCTCTTTCTAATGTAGTGGCCTAAGAATTATTTACAAAAATCATTGATTTGGTATCAAATACATACTTTATACGTTTCATTATGTCATCAATAATAATCACAATAATTTCTATGAAGACATTATATTGATTTTCTATATTTAAATGTTTCATAATTTCTTAAATCATATTTCTTACCCAATATGGAAACATTATAATTTGATACTTGATTGAACAATATTTTATATTCTTGATTGCCAAGAGAACAAAAACTGCCAAATTTTTCTTCCTCATGTCAACCATGTTATAAAAAAAAGATATTAGATACTTTAAAAGTGTATATATATTTCTTTCATGGGATTAGGAACCCTTTCATTGAAAGGGTGAATAATCTATGATCTATAATTAGATGAGTAACGTTTATTTTTTCATCATCTGATACATTTTTAAACAATAACTATTTAGATCTCTATTTGTTAAATGTACCCTTGAAATCAAGTAGTTTATGTAATGAAAAAAGTCATATACTTTTGTTAAAATACATAGAAAGCATATGGATGACCTACATGTAATATTTTAACTTTTATCATATATTTGGAATGAATTTTTTTTACATCTTATTTTTTAAAAAATTTATGAAGGCATAAAAATATCTACTCAGATCCAAGTAAAATAAATTTTAATCTGGATTTTTTAATTCTACACATAATTCTTACCAACCCAGGAAATATATTATCCTCCTTAGATATGAATCATAATTCTCATAAAAATATTTCTCTACTAGCATTTCAATCAAAGAAAACCAGTGGTTTTAATTCTTTATAGGTTCCTCCATATTTGGAATTGATACTGAGGATTAAAACAAGAAGAATAAATCCAACATGCATAAATAAATGAGGAAACACATCAATGAAAAATATATAAGATAAGTGATGTGGTAAATGAGGGGGGAGGGACTCCTTATATAATAGTTTGTGGTGATAGTATATCTCCCAAAAAATATGATGGATGAGGTTCGATCCAAGTGATCTGACGGTTGATAAATTATATGAAGAATGAATTTGAATGAATTTAAACTCTTTAGGTTATAATTTTTTTATTGTATTAGGTGAATAATCTTTCGAAAATAAAAAATAAAAAATTTTATAATAACCAAAAACAAGGATAAAGCTAATCATAATGTAATTATGTTAAAGTATAAAAGAAAATAAGAATACCATTTAAAGTGAGATCATTAATATTATAATTTTTTATCTTAGTTTTATAAAATAACAGATTATGATAGATAAGAATTTAAATAAAATACATAGTTGAATATCATATTATTGTAATTAAAACAATTAATAAAAAATATTATTACGAAAATGATTTGAAAATAAAACCAAAATATAGAAAAGTTTCAAATTTGATTTGAATAAAATTTGAGTATGAAATTTTTTATACAATTTCTAAGTCTGAAAAAATGTGGGTTCTGAAAAATTATTGAAATGATTATTTTAGAAAACATATGAAATTAATAAAACTAAATATTTTTTTAAAATCTAAATTTTGAAAAACAAAAGATTAAAAAAAAATCATATGCAACCCCTATGAAATGGAGTAACATGATATAAGAAGATGGGTTAATAATGTAGTGGATATGAATCATTATTTTATAGTTATGATTTATAGATTCAGTTTGTTGTATTCAAAAACATTAGATGGTAATGGGTTTTTTTTAAAATATGAGAATGTTTTTCTTGAATTCTAATGAATTTTAAAATGATATCCCCTTTCTGTGTGTGATCCCTAAGAAAGTGATGCCTAATATCTATGTTTTTTTTCGTGAGAGTGATGAAAAATGTTTTTACATAATTATATGGAACTTGTGTTATCCCAACGTATTTAAGTTTTTTTTAAAACTGATGAAATAATCATTGAGTGTGTGTTGCATCAACAAAACTTGAACAAAATAACTTTAGCTAAAACATATTCAGCTTCAACAGTGGAAAGTGTTTCTGAATTATGTTTCTCATAGGACCGAGAAACTATTGAATATACTATGAAATAAAAACTTATAGATTTACTTTTTATATCCATTCTTCAACCACCGAAGTCAGCATCAGGAATTTTTTTAATTAAAAATCATTTCCAAAAGAATAAATGATTCCTTATCCATAATTCCCATTAGATAATGAATAATTCATTTTACATATTTAATATGAGAGTCCCTTTTATTTTCTTGATATATTTCACTTAAGAATAAAGAAAAAACTATGTCTAGTCGAATAGCTGTTATTTATAATAAACATACTATCATACCTCTAAAAATTGTTTGATCAACTGGCTATCTAGTTTCAACAAGGTCAAGGGTATTTGAGGTGTTGATGGTATTACTAAAAACTTTAGTATTTTCATATACAATATTTTTAAGAATATATATTGTATAATTATATTGGGATATATAATTGCCTTTTGGTTTTTGAGATGTTTGAAAACAAAGTAAAAAATGTCAACTCACACACTATACTCATCTCGAACTCAGATTTTATAAGATTAAAAGTTGAACCAATTAAATATTGTTGTGTTGATAAAAATATAATTTCGTCAACATACATTATTACATTCATAATATTTTTTTTAATATTAATTCATAAAAAGTGTTGAATCAGCAGTTCCCTTAACATAATTTTTTTTGTTAAAAAAATTCTGTTAATCTATCATACCAGGATCTAGGGGCTTGTTAAAGTCTACATAGAGCATTGGTAAGT
This sequence comes from Viscum album, assembly GCA_963277665.1. Taxonomy (NCBI): domain Eukaryota; kingdom Viridiplantae; phylum Streptophyta; class Magnoliopsida; order Santalales; family Viscaceae; genus Viscum; species Viscum album. The sequence goes on from OY728165.1 coordinate 830,873,924, forward strand.
TCATAAATGTGTTGAGGATGTTTTATATATTAAAAACTAGGGGTGGATCAATAAATAATTTCTCTTGTATATAACAATTAAGTAAAGCACAATTTAAATCCATTTGAAACCATTTTAAATTAAATATTGCTACAATGGCTAGTAGAATACAAATAGATTCAAGTGTTTATACCAGTGCATTGGTTTTTTTCAATGTATAATGAATCTTGTTGATTATAACCATTCTAAAAAAGTCTTGATTAATTTATGATGATAATTCTATTTAAATCTCATTTGTTTCGGAAAACACAATTAACTCCAATAATAGAAGTTTCTTTAGGTCATTCATCTAGGGACCATAGTTTGTTTATTTCAAATTCATTTATCTCATCTTCCAGAGCCTTAATTTTATCCTCATCACCTCAAGCCTCATTGGGGTTTTATGTTCAAATTTGGAATGAAAATAAATATTTTCTACTTTAGTTCTTATGGAAATTCTTGTACACACTGGTTGATTCACATTACCAATGATATTATCAGTAGGACAATTCTTAAGAAACAACTGACCCAAGTTTTGTAAATCATGTTCATAAACATAAGTTAGAAAATATTCTAGATTAAATACTTTAAAATCCATTTCTTCAATATTTTACTTATTAGAATAATATTCCAATAATGCTTGAAAATTATTTTTGGAAAACACATATGAGGATGTTGGGTGTGTTTATTTGAAAGCAAAAGGACCTATCACATCAAATTTAACATGTATTAATTCTTTAATAATATAATAATTTTTATTAAAAAACTATATATACATTAAAAGTAGTTCAATAACCTAAAAATATCCCCTTATTAGATTTGGGGGTGAATTTGTATAAATTATCTTTCATATTGAAGCTAAATACTTTACATCAAAATACTCTGAAGTAAGAATTTTTTTCTACCTATCTATAATTCATAAGGATTTTAATTAAGTATTGGAAGAATTAAATATCTATTTATAGTATATAAGTCAATACTAACTACTTTATCCCATAACTACTTATAAATTGAGTATTCAGTCAACATGGTTCTAATTATTTCATAATGAATACAATTTATTATTTCAATAACACCATTTTCTAAGGAGTTCTTGGAGTTGAAAATTTATGTTCCATACCTTTATTACTAAAAAATATTTAAAAATTATAATTGAAAGATTCTATACCATGATCAATACAACTAGTTATCATGGGAATTTCTATCAGATTTTTAACTTTGGATACAAATGTTTTAAAATAACAAAAGGATTGATATTTCTTTGTTACAAAATAAACCCATGTATATCTAGTATAATCATCAAATAAGACATATTCATTGAATTTTACTCAAATAATTCATGTTTGTATAGGACGGAATAAATCTGTGTGCACTAAATGTAAAGCATCAGTAGTTAGGATTCACTAATAGATTTAATACTTGTCTTATGTTTCTTACTATATTGACAAGGGTCACAGACTTTTAAAAAATCAAACCTTAGTTCTAGTAAATCATTAACAAGTATTTTCTTAGTCAACATAAATAATTTTCTAAGGTTGTAGTGTTCTATACTTATATTCCATAACCCAAAATGTTCTTCTATTTTACTAAGGAAGGGTAATTCTTTGATCTTAAGGACTTCTTTGTTTAGTGTGTATACATTCTCATGCTGATGGGCTGCAATAATGATTTGTTCCATGCAATTGTGTTTAACACATTTATCATTTCTAATATTCACAAGGTAATATTAATCACATAATTGAATCAGGCTCTTAAGGTTGTTATTGAGACCTTTAACTCACAATACATTTGAAATTAATGATTTTTTTGAGAAAAAAATATTACCTATAATGATAATATCTCTTTCAGAATTATCTCAGAAGTAAAATTTTACACCATTAATCTTGATAATATTTTCAATGAAATACTTGATACCAATAGTATTCTAGGAACAACCACTACCCTTGTACCATGTATTTTTATTATTGATACTTCATTTGTTTTCATGAAAAGAATATAATTAGGCCATCAGAACCGAAACCTTCTGGGGTCCAGAAATGTTTGAAAACATTATTTTTAGAATCCACATTTGTTTTGAAAAAAAAGACTTTATGGAACCCTTATTACTTAATTTTATTAAGGTACAAATTATTATTCCAGTAACCACCACATTGACATTTTTTAAAAAAGGGTAAACTTTTCAAAAAAAATTAATTATTACTAAAAACTAGTTTTTAGGAGTATACCCTCTTCCCAAACTTGTATTAGGAGGATATATTTTTTTTATAAATTTTAGGAAAACCTTCACTACTAAAACTAAAGTTTGAATGAAATTTTCTTAATGAATAAATTTAAGGCTTTACTTTGACAACTACATTCCTATCTTCATGATTAATGGTTTCAGAATTGAGTTTTCAAAACTAGTTCATAAATTATTCATTTTAGAAAAATAAATTATAAAAAATTATAAAAAATAAATTAAAAAAATAAACTTATCAATATATTTATAATCATATTGAATTTCTATTATTAAAACATTTATCCTTGAATTTTCTTTATCATGTTTTCAACAAACTTTTCAATTTTCAATTTTAAGGAGTTGTGAAAAATGAGAAACATCTTCATATATAGAAAGAGTATTATCTTCTACTATAGAAAATTATTCATTCAATGATTTATAATTATTATAAAAATTATAAGCAGGTTAATTTTCATTTAAGGATAAATTGGTAATGTTTATAGCGATTCATACCTTATCCATCAGAAAAAATTTTAATTGGTATTCAAGAAAGGTATCCAATGTTTCTCTTATAGATAATTCATTATAAAAAGAATTTTATGGAGAATATCCTCCATTATCACTCCATCAATCATTTACTTTAAGAATTTTTATATTCCTATACTTATAAAATATTTTCTAATTCCAATTATAATATTTTTCTTTTCTATCTTTACTTCTCAACTTAGAAAAATTGAGTTTGATGTGTCCATCTTTCTTACAAATAAAAGTAAATTTAGAATATTTATTTTCATTTCTATCCTTGTTAATTTTATTACATTGATACTAAAAATCCTTTTTACTAACTTTCTCTTTCATTCTTTGAGAATGAATATCTAGTTCATTTTTATACTGTTCAAAATCACTTGAATCTGATTGTATAAAAACCTTTTTCTTTTTAAAATATTTTACCACTTTTTTCAGGAGTCTGAGAATTTATCGAATTTGATGTATTAGTTAAAGAAACTCAACCATTTTTCTCCTTTAGTTTATCAGTATATCTTTTTATGCAACCCTTATAGTGAAAAATGGTTCCATATAAATCATCATGATTGAAATTTTTATCTTCCTCGATTCATCAAAATATTTTATCTTAAATTCCCATTCATTGAGAATGACATCAACTATCTTTTCAAAAAGGATTTCATATTCTAATAATTTCTAACCAATATATTGTAGACTATCAAAAATTATCATAAACCTTTTTTAACTTTTTTAACAGTTTCAACAAGAGTAAATTCAAATGGTTGACAGTCATTTCTATACATAACTATTCTAGTTTCCAAAGAAATTTATGCTCCAAAATGTGTAATATATATATTTTTCTAGATACTCTTAGTATCTTCACAATAAATAATCTGACTAGAAATTATTCTTATTATTGAAAATAACAAAGTGTTTTTAACTCATTAATTCAATTGAGAGTCTATATATTTTTTATTTTTAAAACTATTCACCTACTTGTCAGGGATCCTGTAATCTCCAGTTAACATGATGAAAATTTCAACTCCAGTATTTATAACGAAAATCTTCATTCTATATCTCGAATACTCATTATTGGGTCCATAAAAAATTGGTGTTCTATTTGGAATGAGGTAATCTATTGAACCGACACTAATTACTACTATATTTAAAACAAAATACAAAAATTCTATTCCAAAATACATGTTAGTGTAATAAGTATTTATAAACAAAAAAGTTCATTTTTTTAACTAACCTGTAATAATAAAGGGAATATAAAGAGTTTAAAAAGTAATTGAGTTGTGGAGACATACTCTGATACCAATTGTAATATTTTAATATATTTTAAGAGGGATAAATACAATATGTGGGTGAATTTTAGGTTAAAAACATTTCATTTTTATCCTTCAATGAGACTTTGTTTAATAGGGTTAACTAAATTGTATTCACAAAACCTATTAAGTATTTAAATGATAATTAGACTTTTCCATTGCGTATAATAATAAAAATATCATAATCAATTAGATTCCAAAATGTAATTCCATAGGTCGTAACAAGAAATTGATTAAATATTAATAGCATATATAATCATAATAGGAAATCTGTGATACCGTAATCAGAATTTAATCGTTTTCATAGAAGAAAATGATTTAATCAGAGTATAAAAAATAATATCCTAACCAGGATGGTTATGATATATCAAATTAATATTATATTATTAGAGTAATATAGAGTAAATAATTTATATCATAATCAAATAAATAATGATAAATTAGAAAATAGAAAGATGAATATAAAAGTATCTCTTTCTATTATATGTAGTAAAAATCAAATACTTGTAATAAAATAAATAATACAAATGAATACAATTATTTTAACACAAAGAGTATGATATCCAATAACCAGGACAAATTTCCCCTGTTTTATAATAACATGAAAGTCTACATTTACCTTAGTAGGGTAATCCCTTAATATGATGATCAGTCAATATTGTTATCCTTATGGGACCTTGATATGATGAACAAATTCTATTTTTTTAATCATCAGCAGCCCTCAATCTGATGGATCAAATTCTTCATTTCTATCCTTGCCAGTCCTCAATCAAAAATAATGGATCACTATCTTCCTAGCCTCAGAATCACTCAAGCTTATTCACAGAATCAGATAGAAAAATTAAAAAAACTAAAATATTACAATAACTATGAACAAGATGTCTATGCTTTCAATATTCAGAGCACTTATAGAATAGAAATTTTCAAATGAAATCGATCTGTAACACACTCTTTCAAACACTTCAAGTGAAAGGGTATTTATAGGTAAATCCATAATGATCATACTTTCTTGGAAATAATCATATTTTTTTATGTTTTTTTTGCAACAACTTGGGAAGCGGTCACACCAATGACTATATCATAACATAAATCCCGATGTTGTTTTCAATTACAAATTTTCTATGTAAAAGATATTCTGATAGTATAGAAAATAGTTTTTCATATTCAAAATTTAAACAATAATAAATTAAAAGGATTTTATTATAGAATGTAATTATGATAAATTTTATGAGTGCGAACAATATTTTTATTAGTTCCGATATCAAGTCTGTTAATGAAGACTACTATCAGTTCAAAGTTAAGATAGAAAATCTTAAATTCCATATGAGAAAAAGTTTAGTATATATTCTTAAATAATTAAGAACTATTTTTAAGTATGTTAAGTGTATGTTTTTTTCCAAATTATTCTAAGAACCCATTGGACATAAAAGATTTAGTAATCAAATATTTAACATTTAATAAAGTGTTTGTGATTTCCAAAATATAAGGAATGGAAATGTCATAACGAAACATCTGACTCAACGACCAATTCTCTTAAAAAAATCTATATCCATGACATAGTATTGATGATATTCTTAAATAACCATTCCAAGGGTATTTACTAATTCATATAATGACTTCATATTGAATAATAGATAATCATCTTACAAAATATTTTTCAATTTAATTCATTTTATACTGCGGTTAAATATTTTTTATTTTTTATTAAATAATAAATTATGTATCCAAAATATTTTTAGGTTTTTTATGATTATGTAATAATAATTATAATTCTTCATTTACTACAAATGGTAAATATAATTCTTGCTTGTGAAGGCATGTAGCCTATAACATTTACGTAACAACATGATTCATTTTCCATCACAATAATTCATGAATTATAATTACGATGGATTAATTTTTTATATATTAAAATTTTGAGATAATTATAATTAATTAATTTTTATATATTATCTATATTCTTACCTTTTCTTTTGTAGGAAAGTGATAACATAATTCATGCGTGAGTGTGGACAACCACCACCACAAAGTGATGCGATTCTTTTTTCATTTCTTTTTGATATGGATGGTGATATGGAAATGTTTAATGAATATATATGATATTTATAATAATATAATAGTTCTATAATTTTTAATTACTATTTTCCTCTATTTCATTCAGACCATAAAAGATGGAAATGTCACTCATGTGAACGTATGAAATACAGTCTTTACAAAGTGATCTAATTCATTTTTAATCACAAATTTATATGAATTAATATAAAATTTAATATTATGAATAAATTTTATAATTATTTCATTTTTAATATTATGGATATGATTAATTAATGATCTAGGTCCCTGAAATATAACCATCTTACCGAAACATGCAAGGAAAATGGATCAGTTTTCATGAGAATGTTCATTTTAATAAATAAATTATAAATAAAATGAGAATGAAAAAATATGAATGAATGATAAATAGTAACTTATGTATGAATATGGTTTCAATATTATATTAATAATAAAAATATTATTATTATCTATGATATTTTAATGTGTATGAAGTAATATGGGACATGAGGTAAGAGTTTATCAACTCAAATTGTCTTCTTCAGGACATATGTTATGTTATACACCTAACTCCTTTTATTATGTGAATCTACTCACCCATTTATATTATTTTTTCATGATTATACACATATTAATTGTAATGCCCCGACCCAAAAATCCAGGAGTCAATGCATTATTTTAATACGTTGGCATGATTACAAGGAATCACATCACGAAGGACTGATCAGTTTAGCAATCTTGGAAAATAGATTATATACCTGAACTTTACATTAAATTTTATAACATAAAACATCACATAAATAATACTATGAGAACACCATTATTCATTTTTCCAAACATCCATATAATTCATAATACACTTCTTGGAATCTTGGGAAAATAAAACATAAGAAAGGGGTGAGCTCAGATGCTCAGTAAGGATAAAAATCATAGAAAAAGCTACCATAAATAATCATAAACTTTTATGGAAATGAATAAAATTGAAAGGCAATCCATTTAAACATAAAATTCAGCATTATATGAGAAAGATAAATTAAATAATTACATTTAATTATTCACACAGATATTCTACTAGTAGAATAATTACATGTAACATTAATAACGAATCTCATAATGATGGAATGCATAATGTTAGACATCTTAACCCCAAAGTCAAGGCCTCATGCCTAGAACCTAATTATAAATATTCTCAAGGCCTTATGCCAAGACAATAGTTTGTCTCATGATACCTACTGATGCATCGTGGGGTTATAGCTGGTCTCACCCGTCACTTACTTTTTCAAATGCATTCTTCATATGAAAATTCTAAAACATAACATAAACATTTTTATTAAAACTAGAATACGAAATGTTAATACTTTAACCATAAACCATGAATGGTATAAAAATAGAAAATTCATAGTCAAAAATATAATAAATCATTCAATACAATATAGATGATTTTATTATAATAAATAAACCTCAATAAAAAATAATACTAGTAAAGTATGTTGATATAGTTGAAAATGATTAGTAAAACTCTTTGAGAGAAATATCCATTTTTTGTAAAATCATTTCAAAGCCACACATTTATAAAGGAATTAATTTAAAATAGAGTTTTGAATCAAATTATCTCATACCACTTTGATTCTTTTGAAAGCAATTAACATTTTAAAACAATCATGTACATATAAATAAATCATTAAAATCATTTGGAAAACATGGACATTAATTTAAAAAATTAGAAAAATAAATCATTAAAACATTTAAAATGATAATTTTTGTAAATATCACCTTCCAAAAAACGTTGAAGTATTCCATTTGATTTTTTTATGAAACATGCACATCAATGATAAATATGTCTGAATAAATACTTACACATAAACAATCTCGAATAATAATGAGATTGAGGAATTAACAGTTACCTTGTACTTTCTTTTAGTCGAGGGTACATTTAACCTTCTATAAAATGACCATAATATGTTATTAAATTATTAAAGAAACATATTAATATTTATGATATCATATATGATTCATTTATGACTTTATACTACCCATTTAATAATAATTTCTATGATAAATTATAATTTTAGGTAATAATTGCTTTCTTTGTCGTACGTGTTTTAACCTGTTATTCTTGATCGTTTCACTTATATCCAGATTTTCATAAGTCTAAAATGTTAAAAACTTATTTAGATATCATACATATTCAGAACATAAATATTTTTAATAGATATATATATGAAATGGACACACCGCTCAGCGAGACGGTAATCCATAAGTACGCATGAACGATGTTTCTATTTTCTTATCATATAGTATGTAAGTTAGCAAAAAAAATATTTTTACCAATAAATATACATTATTTCAGTAAAATATTATTTCATATACCTCATTATTAATCAATACATATAATTTTATAAAAATTCATGAAGGTTGATCATTGAAGATGAATCTCATCGCGTCGTGGAGACAATAAGCCGTACATATGCACGAGCGACAATGTCATTCTATTGATGGTGAAATAGTATTTAATTATATGGAATATTATATATATAGTATCATTAAAAAGTTATATTAAATATTTAAATTATTTATACTTATTATTATACCCATCCAAATAATATAGTGCTAAATAACAAACTACACCACGACGTGAAGACGGTAAGTCGTACGTACGCATGCATGGAGACGTTTTCATTCATAAGATGGATAGAATAATGAACATGGTTATACCATATTTATAATAACATATTAGAATGTATAATGTACTCAATTTATTATTTTAGTATGGTAACAACAAATAAATGGGAAGTAAAAGAGGAAAAGAACTTTGAAAGAGGTGATAAAATAATTACCTCCACTTCGGGTGTTTCCTTTTGATTTGAAAAAAGGGATCGCTAGGTTGGATTTATGATCAAGTTAAGGCCTATAAGTTTAAGTGAGTTGGGAGGATATTTTGGCTGGGTTTGGCCGAGCAAAATGGATTTGGAGGTGTGAATTTAAGAGAGAGGGGAAGTACCCTTTTATAAGAGAGGTGAGTGGCACTTTAGGAAAAGATTGAAATATTAATTTATTATAAAATTATTTTCGGTTTTTAATATCTCCAAATGGTTTTATTTATAGGATAAGGTAGTTATGGGTCTAAATACTCTTAATAAATAGGTTTTAGACAATTTTAGTTCAATGTATTAACCTTATCTTTTATATTTAAGTCTTAGTTAAAAAGTTTTACTTTTACCACGTCTTCTTGTATTTTTATACTACATGGTTAATATAGTTACTATAAAATGTCAAGAGGACCTCAAGTAGTTCATTAATGACATATATAATATTATATAAGTCATTTTTCCAGACCATAGATTATTGAGACTATTATATAATTTAATAAAATAGTATTTGTTTTAAAAAATTCATTTATGTCAATTTTCACACAATTTAGTATTTGGTTATTGTAAAAGTCATCAAAACTTGATTAACTAAATAAAATACATTTAATAAACCGTAACATGTCACATTTACCGAGAAAAATTTATGGATATCAAAAAGAGTTTCAATTTACATTTATTTTAATATTTATAATATCAATTATTCTAATCTTTCATTAATAAGGTAATTACTGCATCACCATTATGTCATAAATTATTTAATTATTTAATGTCTAAAAATAATAAATAAAATAATATGATGTAGGAAATATTTTTATATTTATAATTAATAATTATAGTTGTATTTATCTTATGTATAACCCTATATTAAAAATGGTTTAGTTATTAAAATTTGAATTTAACACTTTTAACTCTTTTTTGAATAAAAGATAATAAATGTCCTAATCTAATCCACATGGATAAAAAAAGATTATATTTTTGTCCTAAGGTTGATTTTTGTCTAAATACACTTATCCAATATAATTTGGACATTTTTTGGGGTACTTTTATATTATTACAATATTATTTTTACCTTTAATTAACCTATTTTCTTTTAACCGTGGTAAATAAAATTCAAAAGTTACCATTCACCAAAAATTATTTACATCATATTGAAACAAATTTCACTTACTAATGAAAAATGTGTGTATCATATCTTGGAAATTAAATTAATAGAAGTGGTAGAATTGCATTTTATTCAAATTTACAAATGCGCCTAGTAGGTGGGTAAATGTGCCTAGATGGTGGGTAAAAAGATGTTAAAAAGGTTAAGTAATATTCTATATATCTAATCTTATTATAAAATTACTCAAATTACTTAAAATTGAATGAATATATGTATTATGTATCTATTTTGGCTTTAAGATAAATTTTAATTGAAAATAATAATTTAAATGAAAAAGTCTATTTTGATCTACTATGCATTATTTTTCACTATTAAACCAAAATAGAATGTTTTCAGAAGAATACCAAAAATTCACCCTAAGATAATTTTGATAATCTGAATTAAAAAATGAAGTATATTTTACCATATTAAAATTTTAAGAATGTCTAAATTTAATTTTATTTTTATTCACAAAAGGACATTAAAATATGTTTTTTAAAGAAAATAGTTTATCTAAATATATAACTACTTTAAAAAAACATATGAATTTCATTATAAATATGTTTTATTTATGTGAAAAAATTATAAATAACATTTCAAATTTATTTTTTATTACTCGTATTAAAATATTTTATTGATAAATTAATATATTGTTTAAATAATTATAATACTAATGTGTTGTTTCATAGAATCACAATCTTGTATATAACGCAAGAAAAGTCGGTGTTTCATGCAATATAAGCTGTTAAATTACATTAAAAAGATAAAATAATATTAAATATTAGGGTGTTACATTATCCCATCATTTAATAAATTGCATCCTTGCAATTTAAAAATGGACTTTGCAAATGAAAGGTTGATACAAAAAAAAATTTGGGGAAAACCTACACAAAACATAGTCAATAAAAGGTCTATTTTAAAATATAGATATAAAAGTATGAAAGTTACTAGAGATAACACATACATGGGTTCCATTTAAGAAAACGTAAATATAGAAGAAAAATCTAATAGTCATATTCTGATAGAGAACATGATTAGAAGAAATTGAGACATCACGAGGCTAGATGTTATTGATGATCTAATGGACCATTCGATTCATCAGAAAAAGTACTATGATAACATTTTTGGTTTCAAGATCTTTTATAGTTGAATAATTAATTTTATGTTATTGAATATGAATAAATGTAATCATACTTACTTGTATAATTCGAACCACAAGCTCATATTTCCCTGTAATAGATAATAAAACTCAAAAATATTCTATCCATCGTAACCATATAGGGTTAAAAAACAATTTATACTTCATCTATTAGGATTTTTAAATAGAAAAAAGTATGTTATACAAACCAGGCAATCACATAGGCTAGTGGTAGGCAATGCACTCTTCTAACCCTTCGGTCGTGGGATCAAGTCTAATAGCCTTTCCAAATGTGACGGGTTGTCACCTGACTTGCAGGTTGTCCTTTTCATAAAATTATAACATTCTAAAAATAATCATAAGAATTTTTTTATCCTTAAAAAATTGTATCCAATGTCCAACATAATCAATTACAACCTTTAGGATTATCCAAAATACTTCTGTCTAAATCACAATACAAAAATGTATAAGTATGGTCACATAATGAAGATCTATTTTTTCCACAAAATAACATGTGAATTACTTCATCACGTATTATCTTAAAACATGGTAAAACCCTGAATTACCATAAAAACTTACTGAATACATTAATGCTCCCTTATTCTTTTTGGAATACCAGATATACTCCTTGAATCACAACATTTTGAATACTCCAACAATGATGGAATAAAAAAACCATTAATCAGTTCCAAGGTAGTCAAGAATATCCAATATAATTTATCCAAATCAACGATCTCTTATTCCAAAATCATTACCTCATTATCAAGACCACAATAAGGTTTATCTTTCATTCAACAATGTATTTTCCAAATATATTAACATCCTCTTGAGTCACTTTTCTTAGTACAATATAATCTAAAATCCATAATGAAATAGTTCTACAATACAATCCTTATATATTTCCATAATTCATATACACAAAAGATCATTGATACAACAATCAAATGACATAATTCATTAATAAAAATATTATAAAACTAATTATTCCTCTTTTTCTGTAGTAGTATCATAACTTAATTATTTTCAAATATCATCATTTGGTGTATACTCTGATGATTGGGACATTGATTCGCGTAGTGTCCTAACTCCTTGCAGATGAAGAATTTTAAAGGAAATGTGAATTATCCGAAGAATAGCCTCCATGATTTTCAAACCAGGTGCGTAGTAAGGCATATTGTCATATATCAAGATACCCAGGGTCCAGCCCAAAACTATTTGTCAGTGTTTTCACTTCTAAGTACTACTTTTCCAGAACCACGTCCACTTGTAGTATCCCGACATGGATGTATTTCTTAAAAAACTAATATAATATTTACATTATAAAAAATTTTGGATGTTCCTCTATACTTATCCTTAAATTCTATATTAGGGTAATTTTTTCTAATCAATGTTTATCTAAATCTAGTTTCCAAGGTTATTTATAAACATCCTATAATACTAACTATAAAGCCCTGACCACAAATTCCCGGAGTTGGTGCATTATTTTAACACAGTGCCATGATTACAAGGAATCATGTCCTGAAGGACTGATCAGTTTAGAGGTCTTGGAAAATAGATTACATACATGAACTTTAAATTACAATTTCTAGCATAAAACACAACATAAATAATCTTTCAAGAATGCCATTATTCCATTAGTTTAAAACATCATGTAAATTAAAATACACATCTTGGCATCCTAGGAAAATAAAATATAAGAAAGGGGGGAGCTTAGATGCTCTGTAAATAAAAACAATATATAGAAATCTGTCATAAATAGTCATAAAAATTTTATGGAAAGTAATAAAATTGAAACACAATCACTTTAAACATAAACATAAGCATAATATGGAAAATTTAAATCAAATAATGAAACTTAATAATCCATGTGGATATTTTACTAGTATAATAATAACATGAAACATCAATAACTAATCTCATAATGATGGAATTAATAATTCATGACATCTTAACCACAAAGTTAAGGCCTTGTGCCAAGACCCTAAATATAAATTTTTCCAGGGCCCTGTGCCAAGACACTAGTTTGTCTCATGAGAGCTACCGATGCATCAAGGGGCTATAGAGGGCCCCACCCGTCACGTACTATGTCCAATGAATTCTTCATATGAAAATTTTGAAACATTACATAAACATTCATATTAAAACTAGAATACTAAATGTCAATACTTTAACCATAAACCATGAATGATATAAAAATATCTCATCCATAATCAAAAATATCATAACTCATTCAATAAAATATGGATGATTTTATTATAATAAATCATCCTCAATCAATAATTATATCTATAAAAGGATTTTGACATAGTTGAAAATAATCAGTAAAACTCTTTGAGAGAAATATATATTTTTAGTGAAATCATTTAAAAGTCACAGATTTATAAAAGAAGTAATTTATAAGAAATTTTTGAATCAAAGTTCCCCATACCAATTTTAATCGTTTGAAAGGAATTAACAATTTAAAACTATGATGTCCATATAAATAAATCCTTAAATTCATTTTGAAAACATTGACATAAAATAAAAAGATTAAGAAAAATATATCAATAAAACATTTAAAATGATGATATTTCTAAATATTAACTTCAAAAAACTCTTTAAATATTCCTTTTGAAAAAACAATTTATGAAAAATTTACATGTATGGAATATATTTCCCAGTAAATACTTACACATAAACCATATCTGATATTAATGAGATTGAGGAATTAACCCTTACCTTGGACGTTCCTTTATTTGAGGGTATGATTAACCTCTTGTATAATGAACATAGTATGTTATTAAATTATAATAGATCCATATTAATAAGTATGATATAATAAGTTATTCATTTATGACTTTATACTACCCTTTTAATAATAATTTCCATGTTAAAGTAACATTTCAGGTAATAATAACTTTCTTTATTGTACGTGTTTTAACTTGTTATTCTTGATCATATCACTTATATCATGATTTACATAAATCCAGAATATAAAAAATGATTTATATATCATATATATTCAGAATATAGATATGTATAATGGATAGATACATGAAATGGTGTCACAGTTCTTTGAGATGGTAGTCCGTACATACGCGTGAACGTTGTTTCCTTCTTATTGTATAATATGGAAGTAAGCAAATGGAATATATTTATCTACATAAATATATATTTTTATATTAGAAATATTATTTCATATACCTAGTAATTAATAAATATAAATATTTTTATAATAATTTTTGAAGGGTGATCGTTGAATATGAATCTCATCGCGTCCTGGAGACGGTAAACCGTATGTACGCACGAGTGAAAAATCATTCTATTGATGGTGAAATAGTTTTTAATTGGTTGGTATATTATTTATAAAGAATAATTACAATTTTATATTGATTATTTAAATTACTTATACTTATTATTATAACCATACAAATAATGTACTATTGAATAACAAACTACACAATGATGTGGAGACTATAAGCCGTACGTACGCATGAATAGTGGCTTTGTCATTTATAGGATGAATAAAACAATGAATAAAACTTTTACATATTTATAATAACATTTTAGAATGTATAATTTACTAGATTTATTTTTTTAGAATGGTATCAACAATGAATGTCTAAGTAGAATAAGAAAAGAACTGTGAAAGAGGTGATAAAATAATTACATCTACTTCGGGTGTTTCCTTTTGATTTGAACAAAAGGGATCCCTATGATGGATTTATGCACATGTTAAGGCCTCTACGTTGAAGTGAGGGAATTTGGGAGGAGATTTGGGTAGTGGTTGTGCAAGGAAAATGGATTTAGACTTCTGATTTTAAGAAAAGGGGAAGTACCCTTTTTTAAGAGAGGTGAGAGGCACTTTTGGAAAAGATTGGAATATTAATTTATTATAAAATTATTTTCAGTTTATGATAGATCCAAATGGATTTATTTCGAGGATAATGTAGTGATGAGTCAAAATCAGTTCAACCAATAGGTTTTAGACTATTTTAGTTCACCATATTATCCATATCATTTAGGTTTAACTCTTTGTTAACTAGTATAACTTTTACCATATCTTCTTATATTTTTATACTAAATGGTTAATATAATTACTATAAAATTGCAAGAGAACCCCAAGTTGTTCATTAATTAAATATATAATATTATCTAAGTCATTTTTCAGAATTATATATTTTTAGGACTATTATATAATTTAATAAAATAGTATTTGTTTTAAAAACACATTTATGTCAATTTTGACACTATTTAGTATTTGGTTTTTGTGAAAGTCACAAAAACATTATTACTTCAAAAAAATCATTTAATAAACAATACCATGTCATTTTCACCTATAAAATTCTTTTATGTAATCAAATGTTTCAATTTACATTTATTTTAATATTTATATTACTAATTATTTTGATCGTTCATTAATAAGGTAATTACTACATCCTCATTGTTTCATTAATAATTTAATATTTATGGACTAAAAATTATAAACAAAATACTATGATATATGAGACATTTTTATCTTTATAATGAATATTTATAGTTGAATTTATCCAATGTACATCACATTATTAAAAATGGTTTAGTTATTAAAATTTCTATTTAACACTTTTAAATCTTATTTAAATAAAATATAATAAAATTCATAATATAATCCATGTGGATCCAAAAGGATCATATCTTTTTTCTAAAGTTGATTTTAGTCGAAATACACATATCCAATAGAATTTGGACATGTGTTGGGGTAATTGTATGCTATTGTAATATTTTTTTAATTTTAATTACCATATTTACTTTTAATCGTGGTAAATAAAATTCAAAAGTTACTATTCACTAAAAATTATTTTCATCTTATTGAACCACATTTCAGTTACTGATGAAAACCATGTCTATTAAATTTTTGAAATTAAATTCATAGAATCGGTAAAATTACATTATATGAAAATTTGAAAATGTGCCTAGATGGTGGGTAAATGTGCCTAGAACGTGGGTAAAAAGATGTTAAAATGGGTCAATAAAATTTTATATATCTAATATTATTATAAAATGACTAAAATGAATTAAATCAGACTAATTTATTTATTATGTATCTATTTTTTCTTTAAGATAGATTTTAATTAAAAATAATTATTTAAATCAGAAAGTCGGTTTTTATGTACTATGTAATATTTTTCACTATTCATAAAAAATAGAATGTTTTCAAAAAAATACCAAAAATTCACCCAAAGAAAATTTTGATATTATGAATTAAAAAACAAATTTTATTATACCAAATTCAATTTTTAGGAGTTTCAATTTTTTTATTTTTCACAAAAGGATATAAAAAGTAGTTCTTTGAAGAAAATAGTTTTTCTAAATATATAACTATTTTAACAAAACATATAAATTTCATTATAAAAATGTTTTATTTATTCTAAAGCATTATAAATAACATTAAAAATTTAGTTTTTACTATTCATATTACAATATTTAATTGATAAATAAATATATCGTTTAAATAATTATAATACTAATGTGTTGTTTCTCAGAAACACAATCTTGCATATAACGCAAGCCAGGTCTGTGTTGCGTGAAATATAAGCTATTAAATTACATTAAAAATATAACATACTATTAAATATTGGGGTGTTAGATTATCTCCTCCGGTAATAAATTTCTCCCTCACAATTTGAAATTGGAATTTTTAAATTAAGGGTTGATACAAAAAAATTGTGGAAAAACTACACAAAATATAGTTAATAAATGGTCATTTATAAAATAATGAAATTGAAGTATGAATGTTACCATAGATAACACATACAAGGGTTCCATTCAGTACAACATGGATATGAAAGAAAAATCTAACTCTCATGTTCTGATTGAGAACATGATTAGGAGAAATTGAGCAATCACAATGCTAGAAGTCATTGATAATCTAATGGACCATTCGATTCACAAAAAACATGATATGATATCATTTTTGGTTTCAAGATCCTTTAGAGTTGAATAATTAATTTTAATTTATATAATAAGTATAAAAGGAATCATACTTATTTGTCTAATTCCAACCGCAAGATCAAATTTCTCTTCAATAGATAATAAAACTCAAAATATTCTTTTTATCCTACTCATATAGGGAATTAATAAATACAATTTATACTTAAACAATAAGGATTTTTAAATAAAAATGATTATGTTATACAAACTCGGACACCACGTAGGCTATTGGTAGGCGGTGCACTCTTGTCACCCATCGGTTGTGGGTTTAAGTCACGCGGCACTGCCAGACGCGACGGGTTGTCACCTGACCCGTAGGTTGTCCTTTTTATAAAATTATAAAATTCTAAAAATAATCTTAATAAATGTTTTATCCTTAAAAAATAGTATCCAATTTCCAAATTAATCCATTCCAACCTTTAGGATTTTCCAAAATACTTCTGTCCAAAATAACAGTCCAAAAATGTATAAGGAAAGTCACATAATGATGATTGCTTTTTTTTTCCCACAAAATATCATGAAAATACCTTCATCAAGTACCCTCTTAAAACATAGTAAAACTCCGAACTAACATAAAACCATATTGAGTACATTCATTCTCTTTTATTCTTTATAGAATACTGGATATAGTCTTTAAATATAAAAATTTTGAATACTCCAACAGTAATGGAATAAACAAACCACTAATCAGTTCCAAGGTAGTCAAGAATGTATAATATAATTTATCCAAATCAACCATCCCTTATTCCAAAATCACTACCTCATTATCAGTACCATATTAAGGTTTATCTTTCCTTTAACCATGTGTTTTCTAAAAATATTAACTTTCTATTTTGTCACTTTTCTTAGTACCATATAATCTCAAATCACCAATGAAATAGTACTACAGTACAATCCTTATTTATTTCCATAATTTATATAAATAGTAAATCATTAATATAACACTCAAATGACATAATAAATTAATTAAAATATAATAACACTAATTATTACTCTTTATCTATAGTAGTATCATTACTGGATTATTATCCAATAACATCATTTGGGGTATAATATGATGGTTGGGACATTGATTCGCGTAGTGTCCCAACTCCTTGTAGATGAAGCATTACACATTTGAAACCTTTTTGTTACCCTTACTATCATGTACTTAGTGTCATTTTTCTCCACATTTATAATAAAATCCCATTCCCTTCAAGATTTTACCGAGGTGATTCTATCCACAGTTATCACATGTGAGAAAATACTTTTTTCCCTTCTTCCCTTTATCTATCTTTTTATCTCTCATACTATTCTCCTCTTGCATCACTTCAAAACCATAGGACTCAAAGAATTCATTACTTATCTTATTAACACATGATATATTTATTTATATGATGGGAATACATGGGAGACTATTTCCATTATAAATGATGGATTAATCCCCTAAAAGATATGATCCTTATTACTCTTTGGATCATTCATATTGGTGGAGTTGAAAATCCTTCTACTAGGCTCCATTTTTAATGATAACATACATGAGGTTAGTTCATATCATAATGTATAATCCAAAAAACTAGAAAAATTGTCAACATTAATGGAATAATTTTACACATCTAGTCTCATAATCATAAAAATGGTTTCTTTATTGACATATTTACTCAAAAATACTTCATAATGGTTTTTAAAGAAAATGTGAATTATCCCAAGCATATCCATCAGCAGTTTCAAACCAGCTGCACAATAAGGCCTATTATCATGTATCAGGATACCCCAGGTCAAGCCCAAAAATCCTTCTCAATGTTTCCACTCTTTGGTACATATTTCCCAGAACCACATCCAAATATAGTATCCAGACATGGATGTATTTCTTTGAAAACCCATAGAATATTTACATTATGAATATTTTTGGATGTTCTTATATAATAATCCTCAACGTTTATCTTAGGGTAATGTTTCCTAATAAGAGTTTATCTAAATATAGTTTCCTAGGTTATTGCTATTCTTCTTCTGATACCAAATGTAACGCCTTGACCCCAAAATCCCAGAGTCGATGCATTATTTTAATACATTGGCATGATTTCAAGGAATTAAGTCGCAAAGTACTGATCAGTTTAGCAGTCTAGGAAAATAGATTACATACATGAACTTTAAATTACAATTTATAACATAAAACAGAGCATAAATAATCCTTCTAGAATTCCTTTATTAACTTAGATTAAACCTAAATATAAATCCTAACATACTTCTTAGCATCGTAGGAAAATAAAATATTAGAATGGGGTGAGCTCAGATGCTCAATAAGGATAAAAAAATATAAATAAAGCTATCATAAATAATCAAAAACTTTTATGGAAAGGAATAAAATTAAAACACAAGAACTTTAAACCTAAAATTCAGCATAATATGGAAAAGATAAATTAGATAATGAAATTTAATTATCCACATGGATATTCTACTAGTCAAATAATCACATGAAACATTAATAATTAATCTCATAATGATGGAATGTATAATGCTGGACATCTTAACCACAAAGTCAAGGCCTTGTGCCAAGAACCTAAATATAAATTTTATCAAGGCCTTGTGCCAAGACACTAGTTTGCCTCATGAGAGATACTATTGCATCGACGGGCTAGAGCGGGCCCCTCCCATCACCTACTAGGTCCAATGGATTTTCTCATATGAAAATGTTGAAACATAACAAAAACATTCATATTAAAACAAGCACCCAAAATGTCAATACATCAACCATAAACTATGAATGGTATAAAAATATCTCATCCAAAATCAAAAAAATCCTAAATCATTAAATAAAATATGGAATATTTTATTATAATAAATCAACCGTTATCAAGAATTATATCCATTAAAGGATGTTGACATAATTGAAAATGATCAGTAAAACTCTTTGAGAGAAATATCCATTTTTTTTGAAACTTTTAAAAGTAACACATTTATAAGGGAATTCATTTAAAAGATATTTTTGAATAAAAGTTACTCACACAACTTTGAATATTTTGAACAGAATTAGAAATTTAAAACAGTCATTTCTATATAAATAAATCCTTAAAATAATTTTGAAAACATTGAAATTAATTAAAATGACTTAGAAAAATAAATCATTAAAACATTTAAAATGATGATATTGCTAAATATTCCCTTAAACTAAACCATAAAATATTCTTTTTGAAAACATTTTTATGAAACATGTACATGTATGATAAATATTTCCCTGTAAATACTCAAACATAAACAGTATTAGATAATAATGAGATGGAGGTATTAACCCTTACATTGGACTTTTCTTTAGTCAAGGGTATGTTTAAACTCCTATATAATGACCATAGTATGTTATTAAATATAAATAGAACCATATTTAAATTTATTATATCATATGTGATTCATTTATTACTTTATACTACCAATTTAAAAAATAATTTCCATGTAAAAGTAACATTTTGGGTAATAATCACTTTCTTTATCATACATGTTTTAATTTGTTATTCTTGATAGTATCACTTAGATCATGATTAAAATAATTAAAGAATATAAAAAATGATTTATATATCATATATATTCATAATATAAATATTTATAATAGTTATATATATGAAATGGAAGCACCGTTTATAGAGACAGTAGTTCGTACGTACGCATGAACGTTGTTTCCGTTTTTTATCGTATAGTATTGAAGTAAGTAAAAGACTTATTTTATCTACATTAATATATATTATTATATTATAAATACTATTTAATATACCTTATAATTAATCAATATATATATTTTTATAATAAATCCTGAAGGGTGATTGTTGAATATGAATCTCATCACATCCTGGAGACAGTAAGCCGTACGTATGGACGAGCGACAAGATCATTCTATTGAAGTTAAAAATATGTTTAATTGGATGATATAATATATATAATTAATTATTACAGTGTTATATTATTTATTTAAATTAATTATACTTTTATTATACCCATCCAAATAATGTAGTGTGGAATAACAAACTTCACCATGACGTGGAAACGGTAAGCCGTACGTACACACACATGTTGGCTTTATCATTCATAGGATGGATATAATAATGAATATGGTTATAAAATATTTATAATAAAATATTATCATGTATATGGTACTAAAGTTATTTTTTATGGTATCAACAAAGAAAGATGAAGTAGAAGAAGAAAAGAACATTGAAGGAGGTGACAAAATAATTACCTCTATTTCGAGTGTTTCCTTTTGATTTGGAAAAAAGAGATCCTTAAGTTGGTTTTATGCTCAATTTAAGGAATCAAAGTTGAAGTGAGGGAATTTTGGTGTAGCATTTGGAAGGGGTTTTCCATGAAAAATGGCTTCGAATGTGTGATTTTAGAAGAAGGGGAAGTACCCTTTTTTAAGAGAGGCGAGTGGAACTTTTGGAAAGGATTGAAATATTAATTTATTATAAAATTATTTTCGGTTTCTAATAGCTCCTAATAAATTTATTTCTAGTATAAGCTGGGTATGGGTCTAAATAATCTCTACTAATATGTTTTAGACAATTTTAGGTCACCATATTAACCTTATCTTTTATATTTAACTCTGAGTTTAATAGTTGAACTTTTACCATGTCTTCTTATATTTTTATACTTAATGGTTAATATAGTTACTTTAAAATTCCAAGAGAACATCAAGTGATTCATTAATGAAATATATAATATTATCTAAGTCATTTTTCCAATCCTTATATTTTTATGACTATTATATAATCTAATAAAATAGTATTAGTTTTAAAAACTCATTTATGTCAATTTTGACACTATATCGTATTTGGTTTTTGTGAAATTCATCAAAAAATTATTAATTAGAAAAAATACTTTTAATAAACCATAACATGTCATATTCACCAATAAAATTCTTGTAGGGCATAAAATGTTTCAATTTACATTTAGTTATATATTTTTAATTTCAATTATTTTAATCTTTAATTAAGAAGGTAATTACTACATCATCATTGTTTCGTTAATAATTTAATAATTTAATTTCTAAAAATTAAAAATTAAATATTATTATGTAGGAAATATTTTTTTATTTCTAATTAATATTTATAGTTGAATTTATCTTATGTATAAATCTATATTAAAAATGGATTAGTTATTAAAATTTGAATTTAATACTTTTAACTCTTCTTTAAATAAAATACAATAAATGTCAAAATCTAATCCATGTGGATAAAAAAGGATCATATTTTTGTTATAAGGTATATTTTGGTTGAAATAAAATTATCCAATAGAATTTGGACATGTGTTGTGGTTATTTTAGGCTACTATAATTATTTTACCTTTAATTACCATATTTACTTTTAATCATGGTAAATAAAATTCAAATGTTACTATTCACCAAAAATTATTTTCATCTTATTGAACCATATTTTAGTTGCTTATGAAAATAGAGTTTGTTGGATTTTTGAAATTCAATTCACAGAAGTGGTAAAATTACATTTTATGCAAATTTATAAATGTACTTAGAAGGTGGGTAAATGTCCCAAGACGGTGGGTAAAAAGATGTTTAAATGGTTCAATAAAAATTTATATATTTAATATTACTATAAAATGATTCAAATGACTTTAATTAGACAAATATATGTATTCTGTATCTTTTTTAACTGTAAGATAGATTTTAATTAAAAAAATATTTAAATGAAAAGTCAGTTTTTATGTACTATGAAGTATTTTTCACTATTCACAAAAAATTGAATGTTTTCAGAAAAATACCAAAAATTTCCCCTAAGCTAATTATGATATTCTGAATTCAAATATGAAGTATATTTTACCAAATTCAATATTTATTAGTGTCTAAAATTAATTTTATTATTTTTCATGAAAGGAAATAAAATGTAGTTCTTTGAAGTAAATAGTTTTTCTAAATATTTAACTACCTTAAAAAACATATAAATTTCATTATAAATATGTTTTTTTTATGTGAAAACATTATAAATAACATTTAAAATTTATTTTATACTATTCATATTGTAGTATTTAATTGATCAATAAATATATCATTTAAATAATTATAAAACTAATTTGTTGTTTCACGGAATCTCAATCAAACATATAACACAAGCTAGGTGGGTGTTGCATGCAATATAAGCTATTAAATTACAATAAAGAGATAATGTATGATGAAATGTTAGGGATTTACATTCGTGGTATATAATTTTTTATTTTAATTTACTTCTTTCATGGGGGTTATGATCAAAATTTACCAAACCAATATGGGTTTTATATTACAATCTCATTTATTATTGGGATCATCTAAAATAAATTTTGCTTGTGGGAAATTATTTATATATATGTTTATCTATAAACCCAATATATTTTATTATATTGTATTTATTTCTATAATTTTTATGTATGAATACTGTTTTCTTCTCATTCGTAATTAAAATTATTGAGAAAATGTTATTATAGAAAAGATAACCTAATTCCATTTTTGGTTAATGAACATTTTATTCTATGTTAATGCCATCAATAATTGTTTAATGTGATTTATTTATGTATTCAAAATGTTTTAAAGTGTTCAATTTAATTATATTTTAATACATTTAAATGTTTTTAATTGAAAAATATTTATGAATTTTTTCCAATCATGTTGTTTTAGACATTTTTAAATAGTGTGAAAAGAATGTTCTGCTTTAATATACACAACATGAACATATTTTATTATGATCGTGGACATTATTTTATTTGAATGATGTATTATATGTTTCCTATATTATTTAAAAATAAAATGTTTATCTCAATATTCATGGATTTTTTAGTTAAATTATTTCTAAATAAAAAGATATTTTATCATGTTTTCAAGGAATTGATCTAATGAAATTTAAAATAATTTATCATTAATGTCAACATCCTTTAAGGATTTTATGATTAACTGAGGATATGATCTTATGATACCATCCACATTCTTTTTGTGGATTGATTTAGATGAAAATTATTTAAGGATGATTATATGAAAAATATTTATTTACCATGGGTTAATGAAGTTACAAGGAAAACTTTACGAAACTATTTTGTTATCAATGTGTTAGACTATGATGAAATAATGAAATTTTTATGAAATTCCTTTCCATTCCATTGGTTGTGATATGTTGATTTGATGAATTTTTTATGATCTTATAGAACCCATATTTTTTATTTTATTTATGGGATGGGTGAGACTGTAATTATATACCCCAATTCATTGTGTAAAGATGGAAAACTCGTGAGAAAATTATATTATGTGTGAACATGATTTCCTATTCACAAAAAGATTAAAAAATCTAGTTTCATTCCCATATTTTTATACACAGACTAAGTTTCATGTCTATATGTATATGCATAGACTTGGTTTTGCATCAATAAGTTAATTTTAGGACCATATTTCACGTTAATAACTTAATGAGCGAACATGATACTATTTATACATGTTCAAAATTAGAAAATTATATATTTTTAAACATTATTATTTTTATGATATGAACTCTTGGATCCTGATTGATTATTTATGATTTCACACTAATATTTATTTTTTTAGTTGTTAAAAAAATTCTTTAAACTATGAATCAATACTAATGATATTTAACTTATTAGGTATCATTTTATTATGTTATGATCATATTCTCATTCCCTGATGCTGACATATGATATTTGATGGAAATATCATAGGTTTAACCCTATAGAAAATTTGAGCTTAACCTTCCTTATGTTTCTTTCTACCTTAGGATATGAATAAAGGTATTAAGTAAGAACTATCTAAGAAAGGTACTATTATATAAGAATCATATAAGAGATATTGAACATAATTCGTGAAATAATCTGACTATATACCTATTCTCCAATGACACTAAAACTTTAATTTTCTATGTTGTGTTATTTGTTAAATGCATTGAATATTCATGTAAAATGAAAGAATGTTAACATGTTAAATACTTAGGACATTATTGTTGAGGTATGCGAAGAATTAAATAGCATTTGGAGTTGTCTCTTTTCCCCCTTCTATGTTTCATGATTCCCCCACACAAAAATGAGGAATGGAGTTCCCCATTCGATATCCTAATCTCGTCAAATAAAAAATAATCGTAATAAAAAAACCACAATATTGAAATACTAACATTTCCATAATATTATTATTTTATAGTAATAATCCACCACTTATCATGAATATACCAATATCAAATATTAAATTATTATCAATATCAAAAATAATAGAAATTTTATTACAATAATATTAATAAAAAACGTTCATAAAATTAAATATTAGAATAATAATATTTATCCATGTCATTTCAATACCAATTTTACCATATTATAATTTCTTTCATTAATAAATAAAATAATATTTAAAACATTCATAATTATAGGGATCATAAAAAAAATTATAATAACCAAGGGTAGCTCGAGTAGGGTTTGCGATAAACATTGTAGGCCCCCACAAATGGTGTCCTGAATAATAGAGTCATCATTTATATCATAATAGAGTATATTTATAAGAAATAAAAAAATGGTGAAATATAAATACCAGTTAACTCAGATTTTTATTGGACACTTGGTAGACTTTACCTACTGTGGTATAGGATAAAATATGTATAATCATAGTAACCATGTACATCCCTGTATAATTATTCACATATAATTGAATTAAAATATATGAATTATATATTTAAGGACATATATAGTCTTATACATGGATACTCAGTGCTAGTTATTCCATGGGATCAACTCAGGTGTACATGCATATTCAAACAGCTTATAAGCTCTTACAAGGGTACTATCATTGAATCTCATATGAATACGTGACGTCATGCTCGTCACTCGAGATAGTGGGTTGAGTCATCATGCCCCACACCCAAAGAAAGGGATTGTGGAATTCCATTCTCATGATCCATGTAAGATTTAAAGTTTGAGAATCCGTTTCGATCAAGTAATATAAGGGAGTGTGAAATTCCAATCTCAACAAATTCCATAACCAATTCCCATCATCCAATATCCATGGTCCAATAATAATGAAAATAATATTTAATTTCCATTTAACACATTACATTAATATATTACACTCCCAAACATGGGCATCACAATTTATAGAAATCTTTATTAAATTAGAACATGTGATGTGGCCTTGACACTAAATTTTATTCATTGAAAATAAACCGTTTTAATTTAAAACGAAAATCCTATTTAAAGGCCATTCCAACTAGATAGGTGGTGATTGGTTGAATAATCTTTTATATATATGAGGGTTTTTAATTTAGAACACATAATGGTGTGGTGATCAATGAAGTAAACATCCTCTATCAATTTAACAAGTCTCCAAGGGAGTATCATAACATAGTAAATTTAATTAGAAGTTAAATTTTTTTTATGGAAACTGGTGGAAATGTATGTTCTGTGACACATCAGTGAATTATTTAAAAACACCAAATTTTCTTAGAAACATTACTATACCACTGAAATTTGGTATGTAGAAGACTAATAATATAGTATTAGCCATATAATCAAAGAAAAATGGATGAAATCATAATAATAATCTAGTTACCTAAAATAGGGTATATAATTTCACATAAAAAATAGCATAAAAGATGGAAATAGAAATTAATAAAGGGTAGAATATTATTATATATCTCACTATAATCTAAAAATACATACAAAAATAATTGAAAGAGAGTATGGATGGAGTAGAATAAGATAAACCTTGAAGGGTCACATGGAAGAGCTCTCTGTGTAACTATTATTGTTCAAGGAAGGAGGAATAAGGTATCTATCCAAAAATAAGATGCCCAAAATCCCTTTAAAAAAGTAATCATGTGAATTTACATGGTAGGTAAATTTAAAACACTATGTAAGGATTGATTTTTCCCCTCTTGGGAGAATCCATCTCACAATGTGCATGTGGTTTTGACTAGAAAATAAAAATTGTCTATTTAATACACATCATATATTTAAATACCATTCATGTATTTTTCTTATATCCATTCTCCATCCACATTGCAACCTTTCTTCCAAAAACAAAACTGACCAGCCCTAAGGAACAATATCAGGGATGGAGAACAAAGTAAAACTCCACAAGTATTTGGCCAAGACTAAAATAAATCATACCACGCTAAATGGTTTGGCTGTTAAAACCTACCCTCTTCAAAGAAACTCATACACTTGTTTCCTTTTTAGGGTGGTAGAGAATCATCTAAAAAAATATTTGACCACTAAAAATGAACATAATGTTTCAACTCCCATGTATTGTATCCCATTCTGATGTCCTATTATAGCACCCATACTAAATGAACTAACCTTCCTTGGATTTACTTGAGGATATGATCCTCAATATTTAATAAGTACTCATCAAAAAAAAATATTCCACATCAAACTCAACCTCCTCAGGCTATAAAACATGTATTGGGTCTATAAAAAACTGGAAGAGTTGAGACCCATGAAAATGGTGTACATATACTAGTATCTTTAAAAAAGTTTTATCCTAAAATCAACTAGTCTAACCCTATATAAGATCTCCAAAGTTTCAATGAATCTTGGAGTTATCTTCCCTTTACTCTTGATTCTTTATTATTCCATCCTAGGTGAAAAACATAAGAAAACCCAATCCCCAACCTCAAACTCAAGTGGCAATTTATAATGGTTGGCATATGGTTACTACTTGGACCAGACTATCAATATGAACATCTTAATTATTTTAACCTACTATAAGGTCTCATGAATGATCAACAGTTCAAGAAGTGTTTCCTCTGATGCCTCTAACTAGCACAGAAGTGATCGATAAATCTTACCATTAGAGGGTTCAAAAGGATTCATCTAGATGGTAGCATGAAAACTAATATTACATTTAAAACCAACCAGGGTTACATGTTTCTCTCAATGACCCCAAAATTCAAGAGCACATGCATGGATAATTTCCTCTAACACCTAAATAGTATTCTCTGTAAGACTATTAGTTTGAGGGTGGTAGGTTGTTCTTAGAAGCATATGAGTACCCAAAGACCTCTACCAACCCTCCTAGAACTACAATGTGAAAATGGTATCCCTATAAAATATGATAGAATGTGGATCTATATGATGTATTATGATATACCTAATATATACTCTCTCTAGATCATCTACTAAGAAGGTATCTTGAATAGGTGTGAAATGTGTGACCTTTATCAACCAATCAATGACAACACAGAACCTGTTATTTTACCAAGATGATCTTAAAAAAACATTCAAAAAATCCATAGTGACACCATCACATTTCCAATCAAGAATAGATAATGGATATAAAAGACATGCCAGTCACTGATGTTTTTTCTTCCTCTACTGAAAGGTGGAATACCTAGTGAAAAAAACTGCTATCTTTATGAGACATTATTTACATAATTTAAAACTCTCTAATAGGATACCCAATGGTGTATTTAGTGTCATCGTGATACATAATTACTCTATATTTAGCCACACACACTCCATAATTTCGAAAAATATAAAATATTATGTTTCACCAATGTTAAATAAATAAGAAACTAGTGGAGAGGATACTGTAAAAGTGCCTTTAATAGTTGAAGTTAAGTCACTATTCTCCTATATGACATGTTTAACTAAATGTAATTTTCATTGATTTTATCACTAAGACACAGCTTGACTCCCTGAGTATGACCACTCTGCTGAAACTATGAATCCTCAGTCTAGTTCCCCCTTCCTCGACTAACACCTAATATTTATAAGTTGGTGGTATTCCAACTTTTTAACTAGGGAGGTTCCATTAACCACTCTCCAAAATTTGGAGTTAGTGTAGACCCTATATCACTAGTAATTGGTGGAAAATTCTTGAAGAAATGTTAAATATGGAACTCCCTCCTATAACCTCTGTACTCAAATGGATGACATACACACTGGGTTTTTGTGTGTCCCAATTTCTCATACTAATGATATATAATGAAACTGTCAGTATGAGATCTCTAACTACAACTTCCCAAATTGAGAAACCACAAAGTGATACATCTATCCACTAGAACAACCACTACCAGATATGGGTACATAAACACCCCATATCACACCATCATCTTTCCTCAAATTCTTCTCATTAATGAGGTACTATTTGACTATCTAAAAAATAGTTGTCAACATGATAACATTAACTTGCAATAGGATGGTGTATATCATCATATTCTTAAATAGACTCCAAAAATTAAGTTCAGTACTATCTAGAGTCATTTTGAATCACTAATGCTTAGTAAAATGAGTAGAATAATCCTCAATTACATCTCTCCTGACTGAAATTTCATAAAATCTCTTTATCAACCACCCTCAATGTATATGGAAAGAAGTAATCATAGCATACCGTATCCAATTACATCAAGATCATAACTTGATGTAATTATTCCTTGAAAATAACATCCCACAATCACTTGGATGAATCACCCAATATATAAGTAGTGAAAATTATCCTCCTCTATAGAGGCGTCTCTATAATCTCAAAGATAGAAAGAATAGCCTCCTTCCATGAATCAATATCCTAAGGTCCTCCATCACGGGAAAATATATGATGTTGTTATTTTTGGAACTCCCACAGTAAGTATACCATTGTCGGGGAAGGTTGAGACTCTTTATATAGACTGCATAATATGATGGAAACCCTATCAAAAATAGGCTCTGGTTCCGATGTATGGAATATCAGGTTGTACCGCAGGTGGAACTACATGAGGTATCATTGGTAGCTCAGGGACTACCTCATCTAGAGCATGGTATTCACCACATTTATGTCTTTGAACTTCAATATATCATGGAGGAATTATTCTAAAATTACAAATAATGATTCATAATAGATTTCATATTTGAAAATATCACATATACACAATAATATAGGTACATATCCTTCTTATGAAAAATATCAAACCTCTCATTTTTCTCTAGAATATAGGTCCGGATGATAATAGATAACCAAAAAATCCCATAATGATCACAAGAGACACCCCAACTAAACAATTCTAGGTCAAGATTTCGATTTGGGTATCACGTCATAAATTTAGAGACTTGGTATATGGAGTGCCAATTGCAAGATATAGAGAAAATCACCCTTTAATCTTCAATTGGAATATCCATTTAATGGTAACCATTTATTTTAAAAGTTTAGTTTTGTTTAATTTCTTACTCCTTCATATAGATATATATATCATGGTCCAAATAAATTTGAATCCATTCCTAATTTATAAAAGCCACACTATTATAAATTTCAATAGCCACATCATGTAGTTGTGACATGTCATTTACATCTAGTATCATGATGTAAATGGTTATATAAAATAATTTTATTTCATGAATTACCAATTGGAATTTATAGAATCAATTGCTTCATAAATTTCCATTAGAGTTCATGAAATGAATTCAACGATTGTTTCATCCCATAGAATCAGAGGTTCATGGATCAAAAAAGATATACATGGGAAAATTAAGTTTCAATAATTAATATATGTGGCATAACACCGTTCATATTGATGTAGACACTTAAATTAATTCAATTATGTTATCCCTATAAGAAACATTATCACATTTTCATATATAATAACAATGGAACGAAACTATATGCAACATTAAATGATCATATAAAGTAAACATTGATTTAAACAATGAATGGAATATAAGTCCAAATGTTCCTAAGATGATGCATGAGATGATACTTAATTTCCATACCAGGATAAGAAAAATGGTCCTCCATAATAACAATATCAATAATAATAACCTCCCAAAACACATGTGTCACCCATTGAGGAAATTAGTACCACTGCTACCAACATAATAAAATAATAGCAATACCCCATCCCTAGATAATTCTTATTTTCATTGTACATGGTTTATCTACTACTAAGAAAAGCCTCATTGCCAAATTATGGTACATAATATTCTCATATATAATACCTAAACTGTAATACAAATGAAAAAATGAGTTATGATATAACATTATAATGTCTTGACCTGGGAGCCAATAAGATGTTGTCCTAAGCTATTGGGTCACATTTCCTAAAGCGTGCATCCCTTTACACAAGAGGTTGTTGACTAGAAGCAAGGGTCTAAGGTAGTATATTGGAGAGACTATACCCTTGTATCCCAGTGTCACAATAGTAACAATAAGGAATATAAATGGAAAAATAATGATATAACAGAAAACATAGTGTAAATAATCATAATAAACAATAGAAGAAGATAAATATCCAAGAAACATTAATAATAATCAATCCATTGGTATATTTATATAACAAATTTTTTCATGGATTACTGATGTAAAAAATGGGCATATAAAGGATATATAGTACATACGTATAAAACATTCTATAAAAAATAGAAAAGACCAAAATACATCTCCAATAGCATCACAAGCATTTAATCAATCTTCTTCTTCCATGATCAATGATATACGAAAAATAGATTGATCATCCATGAATGAGAACATTCCATTATCCAAAACTATATTCACGATGTCTACTCAAGTACTAAGGGAGGCCTGAGTAGGGTGTGAGACAAACTTAATAGGACACCGCCAAATATTAATATAATAATCTAGGTATTATTATAGAATAGTAGTTTTTAGGTATAATAAATAATAAAAAAATCAAAATAAATAAATATTAGTCATCTTAGATTCCTATTAGTCACCTGGATGACTCAAACTACATTAGAATAGGTCAGAATAAGACTGATATCATTAACCATGTAAATCCATATATAAGTATACATATATAATATGTATAAATGTATACACACTTTCAATTATAGGGAATATAGAAATATACATGGACACTCGTTTATAGCTAGACCCGGGGCATAAATTAGGTATTAATTCACAGTTAAACGAGGTACAAGCTCTAACAAGGGTACTATACTGGAATCTCATACGAATACAAGATGAAATTCTTATCACTCAGGATAGTGGGGTGAGTCTTCATTCGCAACACCCAATGTAAGGGAAAAAGGAAAATCATTCCCATTATTTACGTACGAGTCAAAGTTGTGAGATACTTGCACATCACCCAAAAAAGGGAGAATGGAACACAATTATCAAAAAATCCCTTACCATTTTCCCCTAATGAATATCTATGGTCCTATAATAATTATAATAAAATGGAATTTAAATTTAAGGCATTACGTTTATTTATTCCCCACCTCAACATAGGTATCTAAATTTATACAATCATTTATAAAATTATAAAAGGTTATATGGCCTTGCCATTAACTTTCATTCATTTTAATTAAACAATTTTAAATAAGAATTATGGAGTTAATGATTTAATTTAGAAAAAAACCAGTTATGAGGTGGTTGGTATAATAACCATATATATATATATATATATATATATATATATAAGAGGGACATTAATTTAGCACACTCAAAGGGGTGGAGATAAACATTGAAGTCATCTTCTTACAATTTAATGAGGCTCTAATAGAGTATCTTAGAATATAGAATTTAATTATAATGGTAAATTTTTTTTATCAAAATAAATAAAATTTATATATTTTGACACATGGACGAAGTATATAAAAACACAGAAAATTTTTGGTAAAATTACTAGACTAAATACCTTAGGTAAATGGATAAAAACTATTCTAGTATCAGACAGTTAATAGATTTGAAATAGAAGAAATTAGAGATATAGACCAATTCCCTAAAAATATGGAATATGAACTTTCACCAAAATAAATCAAGAGACGGTGAGATAAACTAGGGAAAAAAAGGAATAGGATTATAACTCTTACCATTAGTTATCTAATGCATCCGACAAAAAATCCAATGGAGTCCAAATAGAGGATAATAATAGAAACCTAGGTGGATTGATTAGAGAAGCATCGTGAGTGACTCCTACTATATGAGGGAGAAGGAATAATCCCTCTATCAAAAATAAGGGGCACTACATTCCTTTAAAAATTATTTTGGGAATTTACAAAAAATGTAAATTTTACATTATATATAACAAATACGTTCTTCTCCTCTAGGTAAAATCCAGGACATGATGTGAAAAGGTTCTGGTTTTGAAAATACATGTCATCTATTTAATTTGCATCATGTATTTAATTACAATACATGATTTTTTCTGTAAAGTAGTCTCCAATACCTTTGTAACCTTTCTTCCAAAAAAATACTGACCCACCCTAAGTAGCAATCTTTATGCTTTAGCCAAAAAGGAAAACTCAATGAGGATTTGACCAAAATTAAAAATTAATATACCATGTTGAAAATATTGGTAGTTATAAAAATGAAGTTGTAATTTATCAATGAAATACCAAAGGATAAATTTTTTCCTATGAAATAGAGTGATTTCAAGTATATTTTCTTATGTTCTCATTATATATGGTAATGGAATTCCTCAACTGCAAGAAAATGGTCTTAAAATAAAAAATTTATCCAATTAACTTCATATTCGATGAATCAAATGGCCTATTAAATCATCACACGTTTTTGGGGTTTTGGTCCTTACATTTCTATTTATTATTCAAATTATTTTGATCAGTAAATTTAATCACTCTCTATTAATAAGTTAGAGTTAGTATTCTCTTACATTTCCAACTTTTCATTTCCCAACAATGTTCTTCTATATTGGAAATAACAAATTTTGTCATTATGGATGACGTTGATACATCCCTGTCTCCCTTATATGAATAAATATTTATTAACCCTAGTTACAATATGATATTCTAACCAAGGTACTTTAAAATCTCAAACCCTTTATTACTAGTTTGAAGATTAAACTATGAGGAAATAATTTATTTATGGGGGTAAAATTTAATGTACACTAATTTTAAAAGAGATAAATCAAATTTGACAGAATATATGAAAAAAATACTAGAATGTAACACCATGATTTTTTTTGATATATTTTTATTTAAATAAATTAAATTCTGTCGATAGCATGTGATGTACACAACATCAGCTTTAATAGAAATGTGATACTCTAATAAAATAGAATTCTTTAAACAAGACCTTTATAACATAGATGGCAACATAGAAGGTAAAAATATGACTAAATAAATAATTAAATTTTTATGATTTACACATTAATAAAATAAATTCAATGCCTTTATATTGATTAAAAATAAAATAATAACCATTTGAATGAAAAAAATGTAGTTTGAAAAACAATATTTTTTTAAAAAGAGAGATACATACAATTTACACACATATTATTAAATTATATTTTTATTTATATTGAAATATATATGATAAAATACTAAAAATTTAATTATTTATTTCAAAATTATATTTTAGTTATGTTTTGATAATTTTTTGAAAAGATTATTTTTGTGTACAATAAAAAATTATCATTTCTATTAAAAAACCTCATTTTAGTTAAATTTTTTAAAAAGATAAATAGTTTTTTAAATTGGGTTTTAATTTATATTAGTTCACTTATATTAAAATTTTAATAAAAATTCTCATTGTAATCTATTTAATTTTTAATTTTCTATGTTAAAACATAATATTTGTTTGAAAATATCTCTTTAGAAACCCTCTTTTTCAATCGGTTCTACAACATTAGTATTAAATAAAATTCTGAATCTTCTGTGATTTGATTATAAAAAATTGTATTATTTTTTCAGAGTCATTATCATTTATATTATATAATAAGTTTATAATAATTTTGGTTCATAAATATTTAGAAACATAATAAAAATTAATTATCGTGATTAAAGTTAAAATGAGGTTTTGTGCATTCCACGTGTTTATGATAATGTTAATTTTCCACACAAAATACTTTTATCATGAATTATATTTAATATTTATGATCTTTAAGAAAAATTTATCTAATAAGGATTATTTTAATTATATTATTAAATAGTAAATTTCCTAGGTAAACAAAAAGATACAAGTTACCTTCATGAAAAATAAAATTGTATAAATAAGTTGACATAAAGTTTCTTGAATAACATGATTTTTTTATCTGTTAGTTGATTTTATTTACCATATTGTCCTTTTACCTTATTGTTTATAAATTTTGGAGTCACATGGGGTGAGAGTGACTCCCATTATTGAATAGTTTTGGGTATTTAAAAAACCACTCTTCCTCAATTATAAATGGCCACTCAATCCCTTCTGATCTTAACACCTATCAAACCATATTTCTCAACCAAAACCTACCAAAATACCTCCCAAAACTCATGAGACACATCATAGTGCTTTTTTTATTTCATAAAGACCATCCATTGGGTCTTTGACAAGATATCCAATGGAGGATTCTCTATGGGAAGTTAAACGACAATCACTATGGACTTTCTCTTTAATTATTTAAAAACATCTATTATTTCCTAACAATTCCCTTATAATAACACTATTACCTCTGTTATTCTAATATTTTATTATATTTATTTCTTAATATTTATCAATCTCCACTTTCATCAAATGAGAAATGAAATTTCCAATCCTATTTATAGCGGACTACCTCCTAGTAAACTGATGAAACTTCTTTTCCTTCAATAGTTCTCATGGATAGATGTAATGATTTATTAAATATATATATACAATATTTATCATATAAATATATTTATATAAATTTAATATCACATATACTTTCTTAATTTACATTCTTTTTAAAATATGATAATATTTCTTGTGTGAACAATAAACTACCACCTTGAGAAGTGATGTGATTAATTTTTCCATTAACTTTACATATATGGTAATAAGGATAAATTTAATGAATATATGGGATATATATTAAAATATATAAATTTATTAAAATTAATATGTTAAACACTTCTTATCATTTCACTTACTAATTTAATGATATCATCACTTGTACATACTTATGACCTAGCATATTCATTAAGCGATGTGATTAATTTTCAATGTCAAATTTTCCAGAATGGTTCTATGGATTTATCTAATGAAAAAAATAAAAATAATTTTTTTTAACATTCTACAGATTATGGGGCTATATAATGTGAACATGAACTGAAGCTTTCATGAATATACATCCATGAGAAAACAAGGAAATTAAAACATGAAATAATGAAAATTATGAGATATTATTAGAAAACAGGTGGTATTATGTTATTAGAGGATAATATATCATATGATATATATGATTATCGTTCATTCATAAATTTATATTAAACCACTATTTATTATAGAAGAGGTTTTCACACATATTATGGTATTGATATCCTATGGAACTGCTAGAGAGAACACCTTTGGGAGAACAATAGATAAACCCTTACTCAAATTATATATCCATTATTGATATAATTTTGGTTGTAAAAAACTATTGAATATTAATGGAGACGCAAATACTTTAACATGCATTAATATGAAGAAAACTTGACATAAGGGCATTGCCATAAAATCTCTTTCAAAGGAACAGGTAAGGATACAAACTTCTGATCTATGCATTATTCTTGTGGAAATGTTTATGAAGTATAGAAAATTATTATTCTTACAAATAAAGACTCTAGAAGATATTTGAATTATGTCATTTCATGTAGGAATTTTGAATTCATCATATTTGGTTTTTCTATACTTGTTTTAAAATGATTATTATCATCTTTGGGAGAGGGGTTCATAGTAATTCAGTGGATGCTCCATGAAGGTGTTTAAATGGTCCCCTAATTTTAGTACTGATCTTGATCCTCCTATTTCCCCTTTTTGGACAGCGTTTCCTTATTCCCTTCTAAATTTTTTCAAACATGATTCCCTTTTTTCAATCAATATTCTTATTAGTCAACACCTCAAATTAGATTTAATAACAAAAAAACTATATCAACTATCTGTTTCTATAATACATGCAAGAATTAATATTTTGCAACCCTTACCACCACATATTTGGATAAAAAATGGTGACCCTAGATTCCTACAAGTGGTTGTCTTTAAAAATTTTCTAGCCCATTACACTAAATGTACTAAAATTAGAAATTATGCATATCAATCACACCTAGACTTGTTATTCATCATATGTTTCAGATTATATTTTTTTTCTTAGTTTTTATTTTGAATTTCAGGTGTAATGGATTTAAATTTGTTATTTTAGGTGTTCTTGATTTGAATTTTGAGTCACAGAAGTTTTGGGTGTTATTTGTCCTTGATCATTGTTAGTGTGAAGGTATGGAAAAGAGATGGATTAGTGGAGAGTTTTTGAAACCACTAGTGTCACATATCTATGAGCTGTGTTTGATGAATGGTTTATCCCCTTGTCTTAGATGAGTTTATGGGTGAAAGGGTGATGTTTTGAGGATTTTCTCCTGGTCGCATGGTTAAAGAGAACAATTAGTTTAACTATATAGCCTTAGTGTGTTGGGGTCACAATATTTGGACACATAGTTAAACTAACCATGTAGACTATGTGTGCAACCCGTGAAACACAGGACAGTGCGAAATCACACGGTTTTCAAATGGTTTTTTAAACTGTGTGAGCAAACCATGAAACCCTATTAAGATAGAGTATTTTTGGGATATTATTCATCTTATTATGTGGGTCTTATTTCCATATACACCCTTATTTGAACCCTATGACTAGAATTCCCACCACAGTAATTTTTGGATCTCCTAACCCCCTCCATATGGGATTCAAGGTAGTTTCTTGGTGACTCTTCATCCATATTGAAATGTTAGGACTCCTCTCTCCTTCTCCTTTGGGTTTATTCCATTTTCCAATTATCCTCTAACCCTAGTGGCCATGTTGGGATGATTTTGGTAACTATAGTGGTATGAAATTGGGGGGGGGGGGTTTCCTATTTAAGGGTTCTATTGAGTGTTTTTTCTTCTTCAGTCCTTCGCAGAGTTGTTTCAAGTGTGAGTTATTGAATCACTATGTGATTTGAGGTATGTTTCCCTTTTTAAAAGCCTTTTTTACATAAGAATAACTATTTTAATGCATTTATAACCTTCCTTATATGTTAAATATTGACGTATGATATTTAGAAAAATTATTTGATGTTAAATGAGGTGGTTTTCATGATTGCTTTGATGTATATGCCATTGTTTTGTTATGTGATGCACACCATGTGTCTGATAAAATACCTGATTTTATTTTTTGAGTTATTTGTGAGGCATTAAGAATGGTTTCACTTTGTGAATGTGTATTGGTATATTAAATGATGATTTGGGTTTCTTGAATGGGTTTTCAATGTGGACATGGATTTAAATGAAATGTGTATTTGGCTTTTATAAAAGGTTTGGTGTGTGGTGGGTGTTAATATCCCATATGGAATTTTCATCAAGATTAATTTGGACTAAAAATATGGTATGCGTGTTTAATTTTAATTATTTTTTAAATTATTGTGGAATGGTTAATTGTGTATTTGTAACTTTTTGGAAAGGTGGATTTTATTCTTTTAAAATGATTGTGTTGTGAAGTGTTCTTGATGCCCGTTTGGATATTTTGTGAAAGTGGTGAAAATATATATCATGAAACATATCCTCGGGTAATATTATATCATTGTATATATATATTTAATGGGTGGGATGTCCTCACTATAAAATTTTAATGACCCATTTATGTCGTGTGTAATGGGAGTTCCTTAGTGTGGTATTCTTTGTGATCTATGAGTTATAAGGAATGTTATTGATCTATAGGGTTACTTGGGTGATTCTTGTTGTGTAAATTAATATTATATACATGAATGTTATTGGATTATTGGTTGGTATTAGTTGAATCACCCAATTTATTCATCAAGACATGGGAACCAGACACAGTGAGCGAATTGTTTGAGAACCATTGTTGCACTAGATTTATATTAAAATTTGGACAGTGGACTATGGGAGGATAATTTTTTATTTATATGGGATAGTCCCCCTCAATCAATCCAGTTAGGTTTTGATCGATCATGCATGTGTTCTGGATTTCATCGAATGAGGAATTATATCTGGGATGAATCTACATATATTAGTATGCTCAAGATTATTCACAAGCTCCTAGGTTCATGCATGTCTATTGGGACTACATATTTTCTTATAGTGACGATTGCGATGCGTGTTGGCTTTTTACACATGTATTCTTATTTCCACTTCCCTTATTATATGATTATTATGGTGTTCTAATTTGTGGTAGGTTTCCTTTGGAAGTGATGTTTTTGTTTTTAATGGTTTATAAAAAAAATTAGATTAGAAATGTTTTATACTATATTCTACCATTTTGAAATGTAAGCATCAATTTTATCTTGAAAATGTCAATGTCGCTTGAATAGAAAAGCACCTGCATTTGCATTGAAATAGGAAATAATACATATTTTTTTTAAAGTGATAAGTTTGGAAAAGATTAATTTTTATATTTTATTTCCAACATGATGCTTATGTTTCTTTTCTTAAAGGAAGTGTATTGGAAAAAAATTAGGCACAACTACAGAGTTTTAATACTCATGAATATATTTTCTTCTTGTTTTTATCCTGTTGTGTAGGTTAGGATTGGTATTGATTACTATGGGTGATGGTTGTTCTTAATATCAGAGAGTGACACTCGAGGTCACATAAACATGTCGTTGTGGGCTTCAGGTTTTAGTGGGTATTATTGTCCATTTTTTGTATATACAGCTTTTTATAATGGATGTTTGGACTAGGTATTGATATATATATATATATATATATATATATATTGAGGATATTTTACCTTTCCAATTTTCAGTTATTTTATTATTATTCGGTGAAATATATCCATTTCTTAACTCTTTTGACGCCCAATAATAGTTGCCAACCTATGGTGATAAGGAACGTCTTTCGGTCCATGTCATGAATCACCTTGGGTGTCTTGTTAAGGTTCTACCCATGCTGGTTAATGAAAAAATAGTATAAAAAGGATGGTTATTTGAGGGGGCTCGATTTCAGAGTGCCCTTGGTTATTTGAGATGTTGTGGTAGATAGGGTAGTATTATCAGATCATGGGGTGCAAGTCTAGAAGAGTGTCTAGCCAACACATTCTGAAAAGAACATTGATTTTCCTTGGGAATTCATATTTCATTTGGTTTATTTAGTTATATTGAGTATTTATGTTTGGGATACAAAATAGGAATTGGGTGAAGGTTTCATTGATCTCACAGGAATCAAAATCCATGTGCATTCTTGGATATAGACATGGAAGACTTTCCATGACAAGGGTGTGATTGTAATATGTCCTCCAACAACATGGACAAGTCACCC
This sequence comes from Viscum album, assembly GCA_963277665.1. Classification (NCBI taxonomy): domain Eukaryota; kingdom Viridiplantae; phylum Streptophyta; class Magnoliopsida; order Santalales; family Viscaceae; genus Viscum; species Viscum album. Next base: position 830,914,240 of record OY728165.1, read on the forward strand.
ATTAACACTATTTCCTCCTTATGAGTTTTTTTGGGTTTCATTGATTCTAAAAACTGTTTTTGGAAACTCTTATTTTGGAATTGTGAAAAAGGAATATTTAGTGGTAGTCGATAGATTTTTAGAATGTGGATTTTTTTTCTACATAATCAATATTAATGAAGGATTTAGAAAATTGATTTTTTGTAAAATGACACTTTGGGGTGAAATGGAAATGGCTAAATGAAATTTAATTTTTATAATCAAAATATGGTGTTATTGAATTTTTTTTTGGAAACATAATTTTTTTGAAGAGAGTTTCAGAATTCATTTTAAACAATAACGAGTGGGGTTTTAATTAAATCATTTTATGCGATGATTTTTTTCGAGTTACTGAAAAATTATTTGAATGAAAAGAAATTGATTTTTGTATGGAACCCATGTGATTTTATTTTTTAAAAGAATTAAAAAATGAGTTGATGTGTAGAATTTGAATGTGATATTTGAATTGGTGGCTAGTGATATTTTGAAATGTTTTATGCATTTTTTAAGTGGGAAGTGGATTGAAAGTATGATAACATGGGTTTAATGATTTGTTTTGAAAGTGGAAAAGTTTGGTTTCGATTTTGGTATTTCCTTAGGTTCTAACATGCATAGATGTGTGTGAAAAAATTGATGGATGATGATGTGGGAGGATCATTGCCTTATATGGCATGGTTGATGGGTTATTGGGGTGGCACATGAATGTGTATGTGAGTGAGACTTTGAGGAATACCAATGGTAAGTGTGAAACCCAACCAATTTTATTTTAATCAAAAGAAATTTGAAGGGGAAAATTTTATGGTTTTTTTGATAGCTAGTGGTTGTGTGGTTTTTTTTCCAATGATTTGGGAAGTGTTGTTTCTATGGTGTTTTGAGTTGGAGAAATCTTTTTGATGATCTGGTATTGATGAAGGTCTTAGTTTTTTAATTGCGTAGTGTGTGTCCCCATATAGATTTTATAGCTATTTGAAGTGAAGACAAGAGTGGTTCACTATCTAAAAAATCTATTACTAATCAACCTAAGGATTTCATTCATCAATTTACAAAGTTAAATCCCCATATCCTATTTGATCAAGTGGATCCTCATGAATTGAAAGAGTTGATTTGGAAAATTGAAAGGAACATTAGCCTCATTGAGTTTCATTGGCCTTTAAAGTTCATGTATTCTACCTTTATTCATGAATATTCTACCTATAAGTGGTGGAATTTGGTCTCTCAAAACAAGCCTCGAGAAGATCTTACTTCGAGTTATTCAAGGATTCAATCATCTGAAAATAATTCTATGAGATTATGAAGGTAAGATAGGTGATTGAGATGTATTACCTACAGTAGGATGATGGGTTAGTGTAAGAGTTATAACATTGGTTTTTGAACCATGTTTTTATGATCTAGTGTATTTTGCAGACGATTCGTCAAGGGATATGGATTTTGTGTTAGGGATTTTTCTTGATCTGTAGTTGAAGGTGTTGGAGTTCAATCTAACTTCTTTTTCTGATGTGGTGAGGAAAGATGTTTGTGTTCAAGTTGTAATAGTGGGAGTGATTTAGGTATTATTTCATCATTTAGTTCCTAAAATTAGTGAAGGAAGTTCTAGTATGGGGGTTTAAGAAAAGTATAATGTTGTTGGTACAGGTCGTGGGATGAAATGTCCTTAGGATTTTTTTTCAGATTCTTCTAAGTACATGATCATGGTGTGTCATCAGTGTGACATGTCAAATCATCATATTTTGTCATGTTCAAATGACCTAAAGACCTCGTATTCTTGTGTAATCCTAGTCCACTTGTATTGGTTTTTTCATGGTGTTTATAGGAAGTGATGTGGAACCAGTTCGTAGGATTTGAGTGCTGTTTATGCTCATTTAAAGTCTATTTCTGTTGAAATTATTCTTTTTGTTCTATTTTTTATTCTCGATGGGGTTCTATTTTTTGAAATGTAAGGGGATATTGTGAATATTTTAGGAAGTCATGTTTTAATTAAATAGTGTCCTTATTTTAGAGATTCTGAATCATTCCCTATTCAAAATGAAGGTGTCGCTCATATGTGTATTTTGAATTCATTTCTCAGTGATCAGAGATTTTTGGGTTCCAGCTATGAGGCAAGTGATTGTTCAAACAGTAGGTCTCCAGCCACAGACCCCAGAGTAAATATGGAGTAAATACAAGAATTATAGGGGTATTGTACATTATTCGACCTATTATATTCAGTATTGTAATAAAGAAATTTTAAGGTTACTTGTTACATCTTATGTTTTCCCTTGTGGTGTGTGTTTTTTTATTTGTAGGGAGGAAATGATCCATGTTGGACCATGTTGGGTTTTGGGTGTTGGGCGGTTTATAAATGGCGGGGAGACCCACCATGGGTCTCATTGAGATTTATCCTATGATAAATCAGTGCTGGTTATTTTATAACAGTGGTGAGTCCATCCTAGCCTTCCTTATTGAACATTCAGTATGGGTTTGGATGCGGTCTTGTATAAAATGGTATCTTTTCTAAGTTGTATAATTTTATGTTCTTTTCAGTTTAGGTAAACATTGGGAAATTTGGAGTGTGCCCAATGGTTTTGTTTGAAGAATGGTTGTGGAGGTTATATCTTGAGTCTTCCCACCATTTTTGGGAAATGGGTTGAGATCCTTTATTTCTTACAAGAAAGAGGATTGATTTTTTTGGCTATGGTTGAGATGTTCTTTGTATAAGAGTTTAAATTGTGAATTTATATAAACCCTTAGTAATTGATCGATAAACTGGAATATGGTGGGGATTTCTGGGGCCGGAAAGCATAATAGTGGGGATAATTATGACACAACAAATTTTTTCATCCTTTTTTAAGACTATATTTTTGTTCTTGTTTTTTTTAGAATCATAGATTTTTTTGAATTAAATTAGGTGTTTTGGTTGTTCGTTATTTTAATTTTGGGTCACAGATGTTTTGGTTGGAATTAGGGATTGATCAATATAAGTATGATGGTATGGGGTGGAAATTTCTTGGTGGAGAGTTTCTGAAACCCATAGTGTCACTTCTCAAGGGTCTATGTTTGAGGGATGGATTATACCCTTAACTTATAAGAGTTTTGGAATTAAAATGAATTTATTTGGGGGATTTTATCTAGTTTTCACACTTAATGTGCATGGTTAGTTTAACCATTCATCCTAAGTGTGAAGAGGTTTTATGGTTTGGTCGCATGACTAAACTAACCATGTTGCCAAAGTGTGCATCCCATGAAACAATGGACATTGGGAAATCATGTGGTTTGTGTATGGAATGTTAAACCGTGTGAGATAACCATGAAACCAACCTGGGAAAGTTTATTTTGGGATTTTCTTTTCCTTCTTAAGTTGTGTTTCTTCCCTTTGAATACCACATTCAAACCATACGACCAGAATTCCTCCTATAGTGGTTTTTGGTTCTCCCAAGCCCCTCTGAGTGGGATTCAAAGTGGTTTCTTGGTGATTATTCACTCAGATTAAATGGTTTTGGACTCCTCTCTCATTCTCATTTGGGTTTATTCTATTTTTTCTTTCTCCTATAACCCTAGTGGCCATGTTTGGCTGATTTTTGTAACTAGGGTGGTGCAAAAATGGGTGTTTTTCCATCTTAAATTTCCCATTGGATGTTCTTTCTTCTTATGACCTCTATACGGTTGTTTCAAGTGTGCATTGTTGAAGTGCCATGTGATTTGAGGTAGGTTTCCCTTTGAACTTTCCTTTTTGAATTTAAGAATTGTGGGTTTCATGCATTTCACACCTTCCATGAATATATATTAAATACTTATGTGTGGTATTTGGAAAAACTGTTTGATGTGAAATAAGGAGGTTTACATGATTGTTTTGAAGTATATGCCATTATTTTGTAATATATTGCACACTATGTGTTTGATAAAACTCTCGGTTTTATTTTGTGTATTTTTTGTGACAATTTAAGCATAGTTTGACTTTGTAAATATGTAGATGAATATGAAATGATGGTTTGGGTAGGTTTAATGGGATTTCAAAGTGGCTATGGATTTAATAAAAATATTCATATGGATTTTAAATATAGTTTGGTGTGTGGTGGTGGTTAATGGTCTGTTTGGTATTTTGATGAAGTTGAATTCGTCCTGAAAATGTGGTGTGGGTATTTAAATATAATTTTTTTAAAATGATTTTAGAATGGTAAATGGTGTATTTTATCATTTTGGAAATCTGGATTTTATTCTTTTAAAATGATGGTGTTTTGTAGTTTGATTGAGGCCTTTTAAAATCTTTTGGGAAAGAGGTGAAATTTTTACCATGATAAATCTACTTAGACAATCATCTTTCATAGTATATATATATAATGGGTGGGTTTTTTTCACTATATAATCACCATTACCCATTTACGTCATGCAAAATTGGAGGTCATTAGTGTGGACTCCTTTTTGATCTATGTGTTTTAAAGCTTGATATTGATCACCGTGGTGACTCAGGTGATGCATACTGTATAAATTATTATTATATATGTTCTTGTGATTGGTTGTTGGGTTGGAATTGGTTGGGTCACCCCCTTTATACATCCTGAAGTGGGAACATGTCATAATGAGGGAATTTTTAGAGAACGATTGTTACATTAGCTTAGTATTGTTCTATGGATAGTCTCCCATAGTAGGGTGTTATATTTTTTTATTGTTATGGGATAGTTCCCCTTAATTTTTCTAGGTAGGTTGTGATCAAACATATGTGCACTATTGATGTCATCGAGTGAGGAATTATTTCTTGGATTAATCAAAATGTATTAGTATGTTTTGGATTATTCATGAGCTCATAGGTTCACCAATTTTTATTAGAATATAGTTCATTATAGTGATGATTGATATTATTATTTGTTGGTTACACCTATGTTCTTATTTACATTGCACATAGTATATGATTATTGTGGTGTTCACCTGTGTGGTTTGTTTCTCTGGGAAGTGATGTGTTGGTTTTCAATTGTTTATAGTTTTTTAAAGTAGGATTTTCTTAATCATTCGTTACATTTTGAAATGTAAGAATCCCTTTCCTCTTAAAAGTAATAATGTTTATTGAATGGAAAAAAGCCTAGATTTGGAAATAAAATGGAAATAAGTCATATTTTGATTTAAAGTGAAGGTGTGGAAAAGATTACTTTTATATATTATATTTTAAAATTGAAGTTGATGTATCTTTTATTTTAAAGGAAGTGCACTGGGAATAGATTTTTTCGGACACACCTACAATATTTTAATACAGATAACTATAGTTTCTTTTTGGTTTGGAGATTTTAGTAAAGGTTCTTCTTGGTATTGATCTCTATGGGAAATGTTTGTTATTTTTATTAGAGAGTGACCCACAGGGTCACATTGAGATGTCATTACCACCTTTAGGTTTTAGCTGGTATTATTTTCCACTTTTTTATTTTCAATTTTGTATAAAAGATGTTCCATTTTAGTATTGATATACATATTGGGTTTCTTTGTTTATATTTCCATTGATATGTTATTTATTTATTATTGGGAGAAATCATTCCCTTTGTTTATAGTTATAATTCATAAAACTAGTTTCCGACCGATGGGGATTAGGAATTCCCTTTGGACCATGTCACAAATTGGCACGGGTGACTTGTTCTGGGTCGACCTAGGATGGTTCGTGAAATCCCCTTTTACAATTCAATTCAATTTTGGTTTAAAAAAGAGAACACAAAGTGATGAATACTACATTGTACATAAATTCTAAGGATATTTATTATAAATATTTTAATCTGAACCAAACCCAACATCCAATTTCATAGCCCTCTAATAAAGATTTAATGAGGGTGGTGAATGCTTCTCATTATGCTCAGTATACTGATGAAGATAAAGAGCATCTAAACAATATTGACTATCCTAATAAAATCATAGGTTTTATTAATCCCTTGAAATATAAGGAAAACATTTTCCACTCTGATTCTAATGAATCATTTCATGATGTTTTCGTGAAGTAAATTCAGATTGGTGAATCCTTCATAATGTCAAAGTCTTGAAAAAAACAATGAATGACTCAGATGGCTATATTACTTCAAACACAAGAAAGACTTTGAAATTTAAATATTACTCTAACCTTAATAGAAATTTTTTTACTATATCCTTTTTGGATCTTGGTAATAAAAAACAATTATACCCTCACAACCGGGGGTTCCTGAGCATCTCACGGAACCCCTGATGAATAAAATATGAATGAAATTAAAGATGACGAAAAATATGACTTTCTAGGAGGGATGGATTTTAGTTTGAGGATAAAGTAAGTGATGACATAGAATATGATATAAAAGATAATGATACAATAGTTTTTAAAAGATATACAAATGGAAAAATATCTACTAAAATATACCTAAATATTAGAAGGAAATTGTTTATTATGATGGTGGAACAATTTAAACAAAATCCTAATTTTAATTTCAAGGATAATTCATAGAAGTGATTAATTTTTCTCTTGTTCTTTTAAATCTACAATTCTGATAAGATGTGTATCTATTGATTGTTGTAATAATTTAGTTGTTTTCTGATGAATTATCAAATCTTTGGTATAATGTTTGATGTTAGTTCATTAACATTATATTTCAATGGATGGGATCTGTTTGGATGTTTATAATCTAGTATTATGTTTTTTGTTTTACTGTTATCCAATATTTTGAAGGGCCATTAAATGAAAATGTTTTTTGTATTTGGGGATAATTCAGATAATGTTTGGTTAGAGTGTCTATCTAGTACTTGTGAATAATTTGAATTTGGACTGTGCATTTCTCTATTCTGCTTCCTTTTCCCTTGAACAAACCCATGCATTCTAGTATACAGGTTCATGTGTCTTTCTGAAAGAATTTATTCCTCCTTTTATCACCCCATATTATGTTCATACACTGATGAATCTTCTTAGGGAAAACATTGATGTGTTTTTCTTTATTTTTTATAAAATTACATTGTTTTTTATGGTTATGTGATGACATACATTTGTTGTTGAAAATCCTTATTGGAATTATTTTTATATTCTTTTTTTTTCATGTCATTCCTTTGGATACATTTTGGGAATTTATTGTGGTCTATTTCTTGAAATGTGTCTTACTCTATAGAAAAATAATGTGATGCATGGATTAAATAGTTATTGTTTCGTGAATGTAGGGGGCTTCTCTACATGTGTTTATAAATTGGTTTTGAGGTTTTGGTTGATCTAGACTAGAAAACTATCAATTTAGGGAATTTGGTTACTTTCTTAGTGTGATATGATTATATCTCATGATGACAGAACATGAAATTTCATAGTTGTGATTCTTTTATATCTGTTATACATTTTTCTTGTTTGAACAAAAATTTAATGGGGATCAGTTCTTGTAATTCATTATTTAGGACTATTCTGAATGCATTTGAGATGCAAGATCATTTTTTATCTATTATTTTATAGTATGATGTTTTTCTATTGATGGTGCACTGCTTAAAAATAAGAATAATTAAAGAGTCTAGAAAACTGGGCACTAGTGGATGATTCCAAATTATAGTGCAACTGTGTACATGGTCTTCATCAAGAAAGACATATTTGGTTAGGGGTTGATGAACATATAAAATCATGCTATAATTGATATGAATTAATTTGTTGTAAATTTCTATGCTGAATCATCGTTGGGTATGTTGTCGTTTATTTTTTTCACTTTCAATTAATATTATTATGGGGAAATCTATTTGCACATTTTGGAATCATTGTACTCTATTATGATTCAATAAAATCATTGGAAGTGTGAGTTGGATCTCTAATTCACATATTAATCATAAAAAAACATTTAAAGGTATTTAAACCTTAGGTAAGGGTTCTCTCATATCCCATTTACTTTGGTAAGATGTGCATAATATTAGCCAATTATTCCATTGTGTGGTTTATATAATGACACTTTTGACAGGACATATCATAAATCTATTTCAATTAATGGTATTTAAGGTTTTATTTAATGTTATTTCTTTCACGAGGCTTATGATTTAGAATATAAAAAAGTATTAATGGTTTATTTCCCAATATCATCATTACTCAGAATTGTTTTTCATTAAGACTCCCTTGGAGGAATTAATTTTTTATTTTTTCCCTAAAACAAAAATATTTCCTTATCCTATTGTCATTAAATAAATTTTCAAGAAATAATACAATTTTTCCATACATTGGTACTTAAAAATAATGATAAAATCTTTTTATGAAAATTTGACATTATTTATCTCTTATATCAAAAAAAAATTTCATCAAAATCCATGTTTTCTAAAATTATTTTCAAAAATATTTTCTTTATTTTGCAAATGTTTTATTAAAAAAAATTTACCCATTTTTTGAATTTTTACAAAAACATTTTAAATGAATCATAATGTTATATTCAAACTGAGCCCCATTTTGATTTTTTCTAGAAAATGTGATTGAAACATTTGTTTTAACATGTTTAATAAAAACAAAATTTCCTTCCATCATTAACAAAAAATGTCCTAAAGATTTCATTATTAGGTTAAAATTTTATTTTCAATGAAAATATTTTTCCATATATTTTGTGAATGATTAATTTAAAAAAATACATTTTCAATGTGAAATGGTTATTTTATTTAAATTTTTTATGACATTATTATAGTATTTTTATTAATCAAAGTAATTGACACTTTATTTTATATATTACCAACTTGTTGAATTTTGTATTGATATCATCTTAATTCTTTATTTAGATGGATTTTTATAACTTTTATTGAGGATGAAAAATTTTATTACCGTTCACCATATTACTCTAGTGGGTTTATAATTATGTTTACATGTTTGGGGTAAGTATTAAAATCTCATATGTTATATTTTCAATATTAATAAGGATATTGATTATGTTTCACCCCTTTTTTATAAGTAATTAATTATACATTGTGAGTGATGGGAGGGGCATGATAATAGAAATCCCCTCGATGCATCGATAGGCCCCGTAAAAATATCATTTAGAAAAAATTTGATTGGTTATTACCAATATATTTAAAATTAATTCTGAATTGTCTTGAAAGTATGTTTTGGATGTATGAAATTATAAATTCCCATATTATGACACCATTTATTTATGTAAATGTGGTTATTTATTTATTTTAAATATTCATGGATATGTTTCAATATCATGTAAATATATATTGAATTACTTGATCATTATTTATTACTTCCATATTATTCTCAAGTTATTATCTAAATGGATTTTTTTCGGTATTTACCTATCAATATTGAATATTATTAGTTATGAATGATAGATTCTATTGTACACATAACCTTACTGAACATATAAACTCACCCCTTTCATATATTAAATTTTCCCTCGTATTAAAATATTTGTATTATGATTGATATGAAAGGATATTTAAGGGGAATATTAATGTTCTCAATGAAAATAATTTGTTTAATATATGTTTTAAGATGTATGTTAAATTAAAGTATCTATCTATTTTACAATAACTAATACACTATTCGGTCCTTAATAATGCGTTGAATTGAAAATAGTGCCAATGTGGTGAAGTAGACATAGACTCCACGCTAATAATGTTTAGGACTTTACACGATTCTATACCATGCAAAATCTTGATCAAATGCTTTAATATTCATTTCTATATTATGAATAAATCATTAATACTTAATAGAATAATGTCATGCATATAATATAGTATAAATATAATATTTCTCTCACATATCTCCCATGATATCTTCTTAATCATCCATCACATATTTACATCAATTTTATTTATTTACAATAAATACAATCCATTAGGATCTACATTAGTAAAGAGTAAAATTTTTGGATCTACATTTGGAATTGGGTTTGATTATATTGTTATGAATTATAGTTAATTATAAAATTATTTTACAAAAAAGTCATTATCTATTTCCAATACTTTTTTTGGGAAATAAATAATTAACATATTTTAGTGATAATTAGTTCCTATTGAAGTTATTGCAATAAAATTTTATAAAATGAATGATGAAAGTAATGTTTTATGCCGTGTGAGTTATATGAGATTTTTTGAGTTCTAATGTTTGATTTATGTGTTTGCTTATCATATGAAAATTCATATGGTTGTGAATACCATTGTATGTTTTTGGTGCATTCAATTTGGTGATGTTATTTGGAATATTGACTATTCATTCATTAGGTAGTGTAAAATTATTTTTGTAACCACAAGGACATATTGTTGAAATAAATCATTACGGTTGGAAGTTCACAAAAATCTATGTGATTGAATTTTATTTTTTGGTTTATTAATTAAATGAAAGAGTTTTTTATCTTTAGTGAATATATTAAATGTATTATTTTTTTGTGGTGAAAAATATCTTTTGGGTTTTAATAACATCAACTTTGGAAATAAATATTACAAAAGACTATATATTGGTGATGGATTAATAATCGAAATGTAATAGATTAACCTATAGGGGAATTAGATCATGAAGTTTTGAAAGTTAACTGTTTGATTTATCAAAGAGAAAATATCAAAATTCTAATAGATAAATGGTGATAGGGGCATGTGATTGGCGTGAAGACAGAAGTGGGGAAAACGGAAGGAATGATAAAAAATAAATTTGACTAACTAGTTTAATTCCTTAAAAAAATTAGTTCAATAATTTAATAAGAATATTAAGAATTCGTTTTTAGGGAAAATAGTAGAACCCCTAACCCTTTATATATTATTCTCGCTATCTTAAAAATCATTTAATTTTATATCTTTAATATCTATACAATTATTGATCTAAATGATATAAAATTATTTAAATTTGATTTATCTTGATGATTGAATGGAAATAATAATTTCTTTTAATTGAATCAAAGTTATTTATTACATTTATTTAAATCTTATATATGTTTATGCTTTATTATATAAGATTTTTATAATGTTTAGATATTTTTTTAATTGTATCTTGATGAAATGTTGTTTCCTATAATTTAATTGGTGAATCAATTTATTTTTTGGTGTTATTGTTAAATTTAATTTGTTTTTGAAATTTTCAATAATGAATTAAAATTTATTAAATAATTTTATGTGAAAAATTAGTTAGTCAAAATAGAATAATTATTCATCTGTTAATGTTAAGTTATATGTTATTATTGATGATATTTGTTTCTTATAAATTGTGTTTCATCATTAATATCTTGGATAAATGAGAATAATTTTGATTAAATTTTGTAAATTATTTCAACAATAAATAGATAATTAATTGACTTAATGAAATGTCAAAAATTATTGTTTTATAAATTTTTGGAAGAGTTTTTGTGTTATTACTTACCATAGAAATTTATTTCTTTAATGAAAAACTTCTAATGTATTTTTTTCACTCTATGATTCAAAAATATAGTTCTTTTTTTTGTTTTTTGTTTTCACTAATGCATTTTTTGGGTAAAAACATTTATTAAATATGTTATTATTATTTAATGGGATAAATACAATAATGTGGTTTTTTGGGGTTGTTGTTATAAAATAATAATGAATTAAATTAGTTATTTATAATAAAAATTATGTAATAATGATGTAATATAATATATGAAACAATAAAGGTATTTTGTTAGTGTTTTTTCTACAAAGTTCATATTAGAGAATATAATATATAATCCTTAATGTGAAATATATGGCTGTAATTATTATATGAAAAATTAAATGAGATTAAATTCATATTTTCATTTATGTGTTTTACCTGACTACATATGTGCATTTGTTGAACATAGGATATGTTGACTATAATAAGTTTTTATAGATTCCCATAGACATTATAACAACATCAACTCTAGTAACCTAGAGAAAGTGGTAAATTTATTACATTTTCATACTTACCGGGGTTATAATCCTAAAAGATAAATCAATTTATAATTCTTGTAGAGATGAACACATATGTGAGAACCATTTTATATTGTTAATAAAATACTAAACATTATAATAGAAAATATCATGCCTCCTTGATCTCATTCAATGAAATATTCTCCATATCTTAGGGAATGGATATAAAATAAGGCAGAGCTAAAATTATCTGTATTGTTCATATACAATATAATATATCATTATTTAATAAGGTATAATCAATTTGGTAAGAAAAATAACTGAATTTGTTTTCCATTTAATCAATAACGTGGGCATGAAATGAAGCTATGGATAATATCATTGAAAAAATCTCATGTATAATAATAAATGTGTAAAACACATGTTTGAGTTCAAATTCCCAAAAAGGTCCATATACAATACAATATATCATTAGTAAAAAAGTTATAATAAATATTTTAAGGTAAATTACTGAAAACACTTTCCATTTTATCAACATCTTATGTTGGAAATGATGTTATGAATAATATCAATGAAAAAATATAATTGATAATAATAAATCGATTTAAAATGAATAAAATGAATAATATTTAAATTGTGATCTTATAAATCAATGTATCTATACCACAAACACCTTTATCTATGATAGTTTAATAAATGGTTTGGTTACACAAAAACCCCATTTAATTTGGCCAACTAATTTCTCTAAGGAAACAAGTCTATGCATCTAGGTTCTTAAGATAATAGGGAACAACCCATTACTCCATTTCCAATTAATTTCTCATATTTTTAATTATAAATTAAATATATAATTAATATTCCTTATAAATAATATTTGTATTGAGTGAACAATAAAAAATATCTATATTTTTCTAGTTAATTAAGTAACTTTAAAAGTAAAAATAATATGTAGAAATGAAATAAAGATTTAGAAATAGTAATATATTTGATATAAAGAATTATGATATTAAAGAAAAAACTAATTTCCAACTATCTCAATAAATTTAATGTTTCAATTGAATGTTAAGGACTAAAAAACTAATCAGATATAAGAGAAGACCATTAGTTCATCTAAAACATTGATTTCATAATAAAATCACATCCTTTGGAAAAAGAATGAATATGGAATATATATATTAAAATAATATTTCTTCAAAGAGTTTTATTATTAAAATAATATAAATATTTTATAAAAATCTATATGTCATAAAATGGCTACAACGTCATTGAAGTCCATTAACATCGTATATCTTAAAAACGTTCCTTTTGAATTTTTAATGAAATAAAAAGATGATAGTTTCAGAACAATTAAAAAACATTCATTTAAACTATTTTAAAAGTTAATAGATAACATAAAATTTTATTAAAATTTCGTTTTAATAATAAATATAAATTTTGTATATCAATTTTGAAAAATATGGTCATCTAAGGAAAATAAATTTGATTAAAATAGAAATAAAATATGTGTTTCATTTAATCTTTTATTTAATGATTTTATTTCCAAACATAGTAAATTAAGGCAGATAATATGAAAAATCCTTAAATATATACAGTACAATAGAGTAATTTGATCTTAAAATGGATTAATTATAATATTCCTTAAACAAAAATATAAGAAATCCAATAATAATGTCACATTGTTAAATAAACTAAAACCACTTTGAATAATTATTAATTAAAACCCCTTGAAATAATAAACAAGAATTGAAATATTTATCTTCATGAATAAATATTTATTTATTTTTAATATTTTAAATTTTTTTTATATACAATACATAAAACTTAATAGGTGCATAATAACAAATATATCTTAGTGGAGTGTAAATTCAGATAAAGTCCCTCAACTCAAAATTTCTAGTAGTTGAACACGAGTTAACCTCATTTATATTAGTATAAAACATGATATTAATTTATCCAAAAACCATATTAATCATTATAATTTAATATATTATCCTCCTATAATATATTATCACCCATAATCTAATAGTATTTCATTATTACCATTATTTTTGGTGTTAACAACTTTTTTTTCTCATGCATGTTTTGTAATGGTTGTTAGAGTTCATAAAAATATGATAAAGTAACATTATATAAAGAAGGAAATTAATGTTATAAGTATCATATATATTAATTACATACATGTTTATAATAATTATAAAAATCTAAACATGGAAAATGAATCACATCGCTTTATAGAGACGATAGGTTGTATGTACACTTGAGCGACATGATCACATCCTTAATAAGTGATATTTATAATAATTAGATGTTATATTATATTTATATACTAAATATAATCTTATAAGTATCATATATATTAATTTTATCCATCATTATGAATTTTTTGTAGGTTTTTGGTGGGATAGAAATTACATCAGTTTGCGAGGTGGGAGTGCTCCATACAATCGAGAGACGGTTTTGTTTCTCATTTAATGGAGAAAGATATGGATAAATATTATTAAATAAATAAAATAAAATAAAAATATATGGGATATAATTGTGTTATTATATTATAAATTTTAATATATAATTGAAGGTGGTAAAATTAGAAGTAAAAAAAGAATGTTATTGGTGAAGACATTTATCTTCTATTAGAAAATCCTCATTTGAATATCTTATTAAGAGCCATAGGGTTTTTCATTTATGGTTGAACAAAAAATATACAATGTGTATATGGATGTTTTGAATATATATATATTTATTTTTTATGATAAATGGATTAATTTATTTGCGAATATGTGAGGAGAGTAGCTTCCAATTTATAATTGATTCAAGTGGAACACTTTTAACTTTTTAATGTTTTACAACAATGTGAAGTCACATTCCTAAAATGATGGTTACAAAATATCTCATATTATAATGGGAAAATTTTAAGTTCAATATAAAACTATCAAAGTTAGTTTCATCTTGTGTCTAGGTCATTTGTGACCTTATCTTTTTTAGGTTAACCCATAGTAAAATGGTTATATCTTTACCTGTGGTAATTAATTTTTAATTTTTTAAATATTCATTATGACAAAAAACTATGTTTAATATTTTTCCCAATATTAATTATAATTACTAAAAATATAGATTCAATTTTACATGATTAAGTTAATATGATTGGATGAATATAATTTAGAATAAAAAAGAAAAACATGTCGTAAAATGGTGTGTCAAGAAACTCATTTTTCAAGCATAAGATTGTCTTATATTAACAATATGACTGTTATTAATAATAATATGGATTTAAATTCATATATTTAGATATATTATTTATTAATAAAATTTCATTATTTATTAATTTAATATTAATTTAATTTATCAAAATTTAAATACATTATAACTTTTGAAAACATTTTCTAAAATATCCATTTCATACCTCCAAATGAGATTATCGTTATTTATATCAAATTTATTGTCAATAAATTTTTAATTAAATATAATATAACACATTGTAAAAAATAAAAATTTTACTCTTTGAAAAGGATGACACTAATTATTCATATAATCTTATTTCTAACACAAAAGTTCAAAAATTCATTCATAGATTATTTTTACCAAGTATACTCAAAATCAATGTTCATCCTATGAAATTATAATTTAAGTTCCATGAAATATTGAAGTTTTAATTGTATTATAGATTTATCAAAATATAAAGTTCACTTACTATAATTGAATTTTGGGTGTTACATTCTTCCGTCCTATAAAACTTTATCACCTCAATTTTCATTGCTATTACATACTAAAAAGATAATTTTCATTATTATTCGTAAAATACATTAGTTCCCATGTTGATTAAAAAAATTTATGATTTCTATAATGTACCTTTATCTATTGATTTATACTATTCCCAAATAATTTCACTCTAGTTTCATGAATATTTATGGGATATTCAAAGTATGATAAGATATTTTCACATTCTCTTTCTTATAAAGTGAGAATGTGCATTATATATATTATGTACTTCTATAAAAATTATTTTTGGAACACATCATGTTCTCTAGATATACTTTATTACATTTCTAAATTGTTAATACATAACTCTTATTTATTCCAGAATTTCAAAAGTTCCAATGTACATGGGGCTCAATTTCCCATTCTTCCTAAAGCATATAAAAGACAACCTAGGAGATATTATCTGGAACAAATTATCTCCAACTTGAAATAAAAACATTTCACCTTGTTATTAAAATAAATATTTTTACTTAATTGTGCTACATTGATATGAGTTAGAGTAGTAATTACATTTTTATTTTTCTCCAAAATGTTTTCTGAGCCTATAAGTTTTCTTTCACTAACCTTATCCAAACACGTTGGATTACGAAATCTCTATCCATATAATGCTTAATATGGTTCTATATGAATACTTGAATAAAAACTATTGTTTTTTGAAAAAATATCCCAAATTTTAATAATAATACGACATACCATGAATGTATGGTGATTCATATCTGTACTGGTTTTCATGTATTTGAATATTCTTTTTATACTGTCTATTTATCAAAGGAAGATATGTAGTGCTCAAATGAATATCACTCGCAAGACCCTTATGAAGAAATTTATATAATTTCAATGTAAATCATGAATCAATATCATGAATAATATAAATATATATAATATGATTTCTTAAAAGATCATTAATATTGATTATTTCAAGGCAATCAAGAGGTAACTCTTCTCTTATAGGAAGGAAATGTGCACATTTGGTTAGGCGGTCAATAGAAACATATATTTCATCATTCCTTCAATGAGTATTTGATAATTCAATGAAAAATTCTATATTAATGTCATACCATTTACACATAAGAATAAGTTGTGGTTTCATGAATCCTCTAGGATGTCATCCCTCATCCATTACCTTTTGAAAACGAAGAATCTTAATATATAATCAGCAACATCACACTTCATATTATCCCATCAAAAATGATCCTCTTAATTCATATACATATTGGTGTGACCAAGAAATATATAGAAATTCAAGATATTAGAATAATGAAATAATTAACATTTTATCTCAGGTATATAGGGAATAAATAAAATCATTCCAAATTTCATAACACAATCATTATTTACGAAGGATTCCAATTTCCCAACATTAACATTTTTTATTATCTTCTGAAAATTATCATCATCCGGATGAGAAATTTTAATTTTTTCTAGTAAATATGGTTTCTCAACCACTTGAAAATGGAGTTATGTTTACCCTTCCATAAAATTTTTCATATTTATCTATACAATATCCATGAACACAAGATCCATATCTATCCTCATTTTTGGTCACAACTCTAAGATCATTAATTCTTAATGCATATGATAACATATTCTTCATTTATGGGTGGTAGTGTGTTAACCAGTCATGATCCTTGCGTACCTCAATTCACATTCTTTTACACATATTGATAACATTATAAGAAATTATTTATTTCATAATCTTATAATATGTTTATATCTCACATCTTTAAACATAAAGATAATGTCTTCATATCATAAAAAAAGAAGATTACAACCACCAACTCAAGATCATGGGATATATATTTATTTTCACGAGTCATTAATTGTATTGATTTTTATGCAATAACTATTTTATTATACCTAAGGACTTTACCAAGTATCTTTTTCAATGTATCACTATATATCAAAAATAAATCATTTCCTATTTATAGAGCCAAAATCAAAGAATTGATTAATATCCGCTTTAATTATTCACAATAGTCTTGACATTCCTTTTTATATATTAACATAATAACTTTACTTGAATGCTTCTTTGTTGGGTATGAAAATTGAGAAACTTTTTGAAAAAAATATCAATCATCGAATTCTATTTAAGTGAAACAATATATATTAGTTATGTTCATTTATCTAGGAAATTATTTTTCATCATATGATCAACTGAGATTCTATATTTAGAAATATTTTTTCCAAGAAATGAATCTTTCTAAATCCATAATTCAAACATTCTAAATTTTCCATATAACCATTTTCCTATGTGATTCTAAATAATTATATGCAACTGATTCTCATGTTCCTCATAGAATTTATAATAAATTATCTTATCATCAATAAATTCCATAATAAAAGGTTGATGGTATAACTTGAATACTATATTCATTATATCCATAAAAAGGGGGTTCATTATTTAATATTAATTACATTACCATAAACTCATAATGCCTTTATCTCATTTTAAATAACATTTTTGAATATTATATTTCTTTACCGATAATTAAAGATATACAAAATTAAGGTAAATCTTTGAAAACTATTTATCTCTATGATGTTGATCAAATATGTCATAAATTCAAGGAATATGATACATGTTACTTATCATAATAGATTTTATTTCTTAATAATTAATTCACATACTCATGTATCTGTATTTCTTCTTGATGAAAAGAATAAGGGGCTCTATAGTAAAACACTAGGGGTGTATAAATCCTATATCACACACCACCTATTTTTTTATTCAACTCTACTAATTCAATAGCTTACATTATATAAGGATATAATGACATAATTCTTTAATCAAGGATTTAATCAACGGGAAACATAAATTTATGCTCTGGTGGATGTCTAGGTAATTCCTCTAGGATTACATCAATGTATTCCTATATAATATGTATAACATCTATTTCAAGATTATATTTTCATCCATAGATTAGGTATATTCTTCTTTCCTAAGAATTTCAATTATATGAGCTATTAGGGGTATATATAGTCATGAATCAGATGATTAATTCTCTATTATAATGATACAAAATTCCATATCCTCCTCTCGAATCATAATTTCTGTATATTTTCAATAAATAATTTCATTATATTTTCAATTATATTATAAAATACATTCTATGCAAAGGTTTATATAAAAATAAAACCCGGGTATAATAGTAATGTAAGAAAATAGGGCGAGATTATATATTATAATCAGAACTACATAAGAAATACTTGTTTCAATGATATTTCAAGTAGGTGTTTTGACTAACAAATCCTTTATTATGGTTTTAGGTAAATATCTAATTTTATTGGAAAATTAGGAAGATATAAAATATTGAAAGGATCTATAATAAAATAATTCATTATTTTATTTTTAGGTTTTGATCGATGTATTTCCAACCACATATTTTGGGGACATTATCCTTATCCATAGGGATCATATAGGCTTACCTATATCCCCTTTTCCTCTAGTGCATTAGAATTCCTTAACTCCAGGGACATTGGTTCGAATAATGCTCCAATTAATTATAGTTGAATGACTATATAGTAGTTGTATCATTCAGCCCCTTATAATCATTATCCATAATACCCTTATCTTCACACATGTAACACACTCTCATACCCTTTAATCATTTTACAAGATGTTTCTTTAGATAATTTTCCCATGTTTGAAATTTAATCATTTTATCATTCCTTTTCTACACTTTACCATTTTATTGGTGTTCATCCAACCTCTTATTAACTTGATCCACTATGAATTTATAGGAACAATAAAATTCCTTCTTTTTTTTGTGGGTGAAAAAAAGTATTTCGTCTTATGATGACCCCTTTTTAGGAATCCTGTGCCCTTTAATGTCATGGATTATGTCTATCAAAAAATGGCAAATATTTATTATTTATGTATATAAGCAATCCATTGCATGCATTGATTTTTTCTAAAAGTTAGCCTCATACTCCAAAATATATTCATAATCCTTTTTAATTATTCTAAGAAACATTATCTTCATTTCAGTTCATTTCAAATGATTAAAATATTTAGTGACGAATTTTACATTAAAGTATCTTCATTCCATCTATTCTATTTCCTCTTCCTCCTATGTATTTTGAAACAATAAGAACCACTGAGAAAAATCACCTATGATACAATATACTCCAATTATAACATTTTCCATTTCATTATATCACAATTATAGTAATATATTTTCCACAGACCTAATCAATCTCTCATATATGACTGCATTAGTATTTCCACTAAATGATATGGTATTATATAACATCAAACGATCCATTATTGGAGTATCATGTTTCCAGAAATAATTTTTTCCAATATTAGAAAGGTAATTAGACATAAACTAGATTATCTACCCTAATACACCCTTAAACTTCTTAGATTAAAAAGTAGTTGTATTGTTTTAACATCCCTCTAATTTTTATTGTCTTGAGAAGGCGGAGGAACATTACATGGCCTTAATAGACACACCCAAGATTCCAAAGGATGGTAATAAATTACGAAAGGATTTAATACATGTGGGGGACGATTTTCTCTAAAAAAAACAACTAACTAAACAAGCCAAAACCAAACAAACCATTATATGATGAATGATAATAATGAAGGAAAACACAACATTTAATTTTGCAAAAACAAATTAAACCATGTACCACAGTAAAATACTACAATATCAATGTAAAATGAGGAAGAATACAAAACCATTAAAACTCAATGATGACAAATGGAAAATCCATGCTCCAATAATGATCCATGATTCATCACCCCAAGATAACCCACATATCATGAAGTACTGCTAAATATGTTTGATACCTTACATATAAAAATGTATCAATAAACAACATATACAAAATAACCAAAGTGCCCATGAAAGGGTGAATAATGAAACTCAGTATATTTTCTCAAATGACTTCCCTACTCACACCATGAGGATATAACATGTGAGAACATTTATATAAAGCCATTATATAAATTGTTTTCTAAAATTAGTTTATAAATAAATATAAAACAATATCCATAGTAAAATAGTTTTCTGAAAACAATATCCAGTTCCAAGAAAAGAAACCAAACAAGGCTCTAAATCCATTTGATTTATTCCACCTTTCACATGCCTCATTCCAATCAACATATCCACAAATCCTCACATATACACATTCACGATTGATGATGATAGTTCAATACCAATGAGCGGTTTCTCATCGATTTACCAAGTCAAGAAAAAGGTAATTAAATCCAATGTTCCATTACACATTGGGCACCAAGAAACATGTCATATTTCATCCAAGAATCACAATGCAATATGAACACACACTGGTAATTATGCCCAAAATCGATTTCAATGCTAAAACCACATCATTGCCCAAAACCATTTCAATAAAACAAACATTTTATAGAAAATATTTCTAAAGAACCATTTCAATAAAATCAACCATTTATTGAAAACCCATTATCAAGAAATCAAAACAAAAAACTATTTTTATATTAAAAATTTTAAAATCATTTAACAAAGTATCATTAAAAATAATCCAAAATTCCATGAAATTACAGAATCCATCACTAAATAAGGTTTCTACCATGATTCTCACAAAAATTTCAAAATCAATTTCAATAAATTTAATCAATTTTAAACTAAACCTTCATGTTATAAATAAAGGATTCAAAATTGAAGCCAACTATCATTGGTTTTGTGAGGAAAAAGAAGAATGACACAAAGAACATCCACAAAACTAGGTTAAATCTCAATAAAACCACCATATATCTCTCCATGTATCATAAAAAAGATGACTCTAATTGTATATGGCATAAAATATATTATATTGAACCAAATAAAATGTAGATCTAAGAAAATATGAGGGATAGAGAATATGATCTAAGAAAAATCACCATGAACAACCATGAACGATCACTTACCACAAATATCTGGCTTCCAAACACTATGGAAAGACTCTAGATCGATTCTAATTCGTTGTGGAGAGGACCTTCAACATCTGAGAGGGAAAATCCTGAGTCGGGTCAATTTTTGGGGAAAATGATGCATTTAGAGGTAAAAACGTGTTAGATACAAAATTTTAGGATCTAAATATTGACCCACGCATGATCTAGTCACACAGTTAGGAAAAATATGTTCTAACTTTGATCCTACCAATACCTCAAGGGAGACCTCACATAGTTGGATCACATAATTACCAAACTGTCTGCCAACTGTTACAAATATCATTATCTAACATATTATCAACACAACATATTTTCTAATAGGCTTACACATGGTTTGGGAAAACCATGCACCACCTGTGTGCCTTCCCTTAAGCCCATGTTCCATTGTGCATGATTTGCTATATGGGTTGAATGGTTTTCCTGAACAATTCACTAACTATGAACCTATAGAAAATCACTAAAAGTACTCCAAAATATCATCAAACTCTCCCAAAAATCCCCCATATATTTTATATAATTAAAAAATTGAAAGAAAGGGCTACTAACTAGAAACTAGGAGAGATAAATTCTTCCCACCATTGGCCTTTCCATCCATGAAATGTAGAAAACCATCATTGCAATGAAAGAGTTCTAGACAATGGTCTGTCATTTGTTTTTTCCATTACCATGCTTCTTTCTGAATCTCACCATGTTTCCACAAAACCCTATAGTAGACCAATGATTTTTCCATGCGAGACTTCCCCTTGCCTATCCATAATCTGCATGAAGATATGTACCAATGAAGCATCTGGACCTAGTTCAACATGATCCCATCGAATCACATGGCTAGTATCTGGATGATTCTTTTCCAAATGAGATACATGGAACACATTGTGCATAAAACATAAAAGTAGAACATTTAGATATATTCCATCAATATAAATTATCTCATATTCAAATCAGATTGTGAAAAAATTACGACTTATTCTCTTATGATCCGTGAACATAATAAATTTCTCACCAAATAGATAATGATGCTATGTCTTCAAATCTTGGACTTTGATAGCTAACTCCAAATCTTGTGTTGGGAAATTATTCTCATTAACTCATAACTACCTTGATCTATAAGAAACAAATGATATAATTTCTTGAAAACACAACACAACCTAGGTAATAATGAATCACAACACTCCACGTACCCTTGTCCAGATTTTCAAAATATCAGGATAGGTTCTGATTTAAGACAAATATTAAGCTCTTTAAAATATTTATATCATTATTAATTCCACTAAAATTGAATATTATTCTTTTTCATTGCTATCATAAGAGAATATAGTAATGAAAAGTCAAGAAAAAAGCATCGGTAATAACTATATGGACTAAGAAAACGTCATATCTCAAAGAAATTCTTTGGCGGTTTTGATGATATTAAAACCTATACCTTATTTAAATCCACTAACATACCCATTTCTTAAATTACATGATAACGAAAGTGTACATCTTCTATCCAAAAACCAAACTTTGATAATTTGGCATTCAAATGAGGATCCCTCAAGATTCCCAATGTTGTCGCTAAGTGTTTCTCATGGTCTACAATTTTCCATGAATACAACAATATGTCATCCACAAACACCACCACAATGGAATCCAGATATCTCTAAAATGACTGATTCATCAATAAACTAAAGACCACAGGTGAATTATTTAAACCAAAAGGCATTTTCACATACTCATAATGGCTCTATATACCTATAAAGGTTATCTATAGAAAATCCTCCTTCTAAACCTACAATTATTTATATCTTAATTGCAAGACAATCTTAGAGAACCACTGAGCTTCTATTAATGGATCAAGAAGATCATAAATGTGTGGAAGTGGATATCTATTCTTTATCATAATGTGGTTAAACATTCAATAATCTATACACAACTAAAGAGTTCAATCATCATTCTTTACAAAAAATTGGTGATGCCCATGGAGATGTTCTTGGTAGAATGAAACCATAGTTTTCCATCTCTTTCAACAACACAATGAGTCCTATTAGTTATATTGGTTACATTTTATAACATATAAGAGAAATATTATTGTTCACATTAGTATATCAATCATAAAGTCCACTTCCCTTATAGGTAGTAACCTCAAGACATTTTTGGGAAATACATCTAGAAGATGATTCACTACAGTTGGAAAACTATTCTACTCAATCTTGTCCATCGATTCAAAATACAGTGCTACAACTAGTATGATATCATTCCAACTAATAATGAAAATAATCCCATTTCACTAGTATTTATATATCTATCTTCTCGAAAGATATGATGGACGACATATTTAGTCATAAAACTAACCCATTAGGTATAATATTCAATGTAAAACTTGAACATTTTAAACCAATCCATACCCATTATTATATCAAATATATTCATATAAATCATGCATAAATCCAATTTTAGATCATTTAAATGAATATTTATTGAACATGTTCTTCAAACAAAGGCTCAACACTCTCTTTGACCAAGAGGATTTTAATGTTTTGTCACAGAGGGAATAATCTCAACGTTTTGACTCAGTAAATCAATATCACTAAAGGAAATAAAGAAATTATATTCACCCATATAAAACAATACTTCCATAAGAATATAATTAAAATTAAGCATATCATGCACTGTCAATGGTCCAACCTGATCATCCATAATCATCTTCTCAACTCTTTACAATTTCTTTATCAACGCACTTTGTTCCTTATTTTCTGAGTGAGATTTTACTACCTAAGGAGTCCTCGTATTCCTAGAATCTCCATGGATAGCTCTACTCTTCTGAAGATATTTATTATTCTACCCTTTCCACCATCTAATCATATAATTAGTTTGACACCTAAGAAGTGTCTTGAGCACCCGACAATAGAGAACTGTGAAATTAGAGAGAAAGGTGCCCCATCTTAAGGTAATTATAGAATAACCTTATATGTTTAGTTAAATCTCACATCATGTGGTCAAGAGAACCACATTAAAAAAATCCAGACTCATTTGTGGGTCTCAGAAGAAGGTTCACTTATCTGGATGTCTAGTTTTGACTCATTCTTCAACCTTAGAAATATGATCCCCTCTTTTGCTTTCTCCCAACATAAGAGTTCCCAATAATTACCATGGGTATCAACATGATTCCACCTCCCATAGATCCTGAGATGTCCATTTTATCTATTATCACTTTATTAACTATCTCTGTATAATCTATTAGATAGGGAAAAATAATCTTCAAGAAAATCTCATACCTCATCCTAGATTCAAAGATGAATTCCTTGAAGGATGTACTAGTTGAATCAATTTGTGAAAAGTTCACTAAATTCATAAATATATCTGCATACTCTACGAAAAAAATATTTTTTTGTATCAAGCTGAAGAAGTACTTTATTCTTTTAATTTGTAATATGTGGGGATATAACTATTTTTTGAAAAATTATTCAAAATCCTCAGAAACAAGGACATTATTCACATTACAATGATAAAATAGATCCCAACACTAGCGCTCAATATTCTCTAGCACATATATTTTATTTTTGACTTTCAACGCTACTGGTGCGCGAATGAAATTGAATATACAATTCATCCTATTTAGCCACACCACATTCTTTTCTGGTACAAAATCACCCTGAAAAATTCTTGGATTCTATTTCTGGAATTGGACAAAATGATCCACTTATCTTTACTCATCTGAAGACCCACACTTGATGTACATGAAAATTACATTTATATATTTGGAATACTTAATACATCACCCAAATATTATCCCAAAGACCATATTAGATTAGTGTATTTGGAAAAAATGGTACATAATATTCTAACTTGGGGAAATATATTCATCATCTCCTATAAAGATCTTCCTGTTTTGTTTTCCTACCTAAAACAATTCTTTATATCCTAGGGAACATAAAACACAAAGGGTAATATTAAATGCTCAATAAGGGTAAAAATAGATAAAATGAAACAAAAAATAAACATAATAATATAAAAACATATACATAATGTTTAAATATAAAAATCATGAGTCATGAAATAAATCATGGTAGTGCATAAGGAATATATCATAAAGGAACATTAACCATGATAAAATTTCATTGGCATAAAACATGGAATTGTGGAAAAAATAATCACATAATATTATTTCCTTTGTAGTAATGACATTGCATCCAAAGACATCATAGTGGACAAAGTCAATTACTGAACTGGTTTTACTTGCTGTTCCAGCCATTTATTATAGAATTAGATTTACTTTTCATTCCATCCTAGTATTACTGAACCTGATTTACTTGTCGTTCCAATCATTTCTATCTGATGAGATATAAATCCTTACCCAATGCATTGTAGAGAGATATAGATCCCACCCATCTCAAAATGAAATCATTCTTACATGTTCCACAAAACAAAAATCATTCTTCATAGCATAACCTAAGAAATTAATTGGGATTCATAAGCATAATTCTATCATAAAATGCTCCATATAAAATACCATTCCATCATTAAGACAATAAAATCATAGTAATAATTGGGATAAAAACATATCCCTTTTTAAATAGCATCTTAAAAGATAGGAAATAATTTTTATAAAACACTCTATTTTAATTCTTAAGGAAAATATATCATCTTTTTCAAAAAAACATTTTATTTTATCAAAATTTCGTGAAATTTTTAAAAAAAATAAATGAGATAAAAATAAAAATTAAATATTATAGAGGAAAATTCATGGAAATAAGGTTAATGAATCCTTAAAAATTCATTCATGTCGTATAAGTTAAAAAAACACTCTCCTCGTACTTTTTCTGGAAAAGTCAAAAAGTACCTTGTATGGGGAAAAAGAAACATTCCTTCCATAAAATTTAATAAAAATTTAATAATTGGTAAAATTAAATTTAAACAATATTATTTTAATAGAAAATGTATTATATATTTTGGAAACATGTACGTTAATGATAAACATACCCCAATAAATACTTAGGTATAAACAATCTCGGATAATAATGAGATTGAAAAATTATCCCATAACTTAGGTATGATGTCATTAATATATATCCGAACCACCTACATAATTTTAAGGTATGTTATTAAATTATTAAATAACCATATTTATATATATGATATCATATATGAAATAATTATATCATTTTGTTAATAGTGTTTTAATATTTTCATTATTTAATGTTTTAACTACTTCATTTCCCCATTCTTGTTTTTCCATGTAATTCATGTTTTTTATTCATAGGATGTATTTTATTCATGTAAATAATGAAATTATGTTCATAAATATTCTTTTTTACTCATCATATAAATTTTATAATCATTCTTTAATTGTTAAAGTGGAGAATGAATCTCACCGAATCGTGGAGATGGTAGGCCGTACATACGCACGAGTGACAATATCAGTACTTTTGATGGTTAAATGGCATGGAATTGGATGGTATATTAATTATAAAGAATAATAATAAATTTAAATTACATATTTAAAACCATTATACCCATCAATATATCCATCTAAATAATGTATTCTTGAATAACAGATTACATCACAACGTGGAGACAGTAGGTCGTACGTATGCACACATGGTGATATTGTTATTCATAGGATGGATAAAAGGAGGTATAAGGATGTACCATAACTATATTAAAATATAAGAATGTATATGATACTTGATTTTTTACTTTTGTAAGTAAACAACATAATAAGAGGAAGTATAAAAAAGAAATTTGAAAGAGGTGATAAAACAATTACCTCATTATCAGGTATCTCTATTTGATATGCACAAAAAACTCTTCAATATGTATTTATGCTCAAAGGGTGGACTCTAGGATGAAGTGAGGGAATTTGGGAGGATATTTGTGCAGGATTTAGCTGATACAAAGGGCTTTGGAGGTGTTATTAAAAGAGAAGGATTGATTCCCTATTATAAGAGAGGGGAGGGGCACCTTTGGAAATCCCTAAACTATTTATTTATTTTAAATTTATTTTAGTTATATAATTCTCCCAAACACATTTATTTTGATTAAAATATTATTAATGGGATAAATATTCATAAACAATAAAATTTATACATGTTTTGAATTTATGTAAAACTTTATCATTTTGATTTATCCTTATTTAATCTATTTAATTATATTAGTGGTAATAATATTCTAAATATTTAATGGTTATAAATATTTACTTTTTTGTTGTAAATTCTACAGAAATGGATATTTTAGGAAATTTTTTACCATATAAGTTTCACTTTGTTATTTTTAAATATATTTGTGATTTTTAAATAATTTAATAATATATTATTTTTATAAAATATCAATAGTGTCAATTTTAACACTATTTATTTACATGATTTTACATAAAATCCACACAGAATATAAATTCAAAAAAAAAAATATTCAATCCACTAATATAATATCATATTAACCTATAATTCTTTTGGAGAACATTAATTATTTCATATGATATTTATTTTAATATTTTTAAAAACCATTTATTTGATATTTCTATTAATAAAATAATTTCTAAATCACTATTGCGTCATCATTAATAGTAATTATATAATATATAAATAATCAAAATAAATTCACATGATGTAGATAATTTAATTACTTTATGTAGACTATTTATTTTATAAGTTTTATAATATTTATCATTATATTAAAATTAGTATACTTATAAGTTATATGAGAGTGACATGTTGTCACCTTCTTTTGTTTAAATTATAATTACATCACTTTCATGGAAAAAATTCCATTAAATGAATCAATTTACACCCATATGTGATATTGGTCAACTTCAATTCATCCAATAGGATTTTGGCAGGTGTTAGGGTAATTTTATTATTTTATCATAATGTTAGTTACCCTAATTTACCTGATTTACATCTAACTGTGGTAAATAAAAATTACCGTAGTTACTATTAATAATATCCAAACATATAAAACTAAAGTATGAACATAATTTGGACCCACTGATTACAAATATGGAATCTTATTTTCATAATTCAAAAAAACAGAATTAGAAAAAATTAATTCATGTTGTTAAAACCAAAAAGCGGGGTTTTAAGAAGTAGAAACTTATAAAAATATTGTCATGTGTTCATGTCCAATTTAAATGTGAAATTATTTCCAATGGCCAAAGTTGGATTAAATTAAAAAAACATAATCAAATTAAACTTTAAAACCAAATAAAAATATATTCTAACTATATAAATAAATTAGATGGAAAATAAGTTTTGAATTAAAATACAATATTTTTCACCATTCATTAAAATATGAATTTAATCAGAAAAATCCAAATATTTAACCAAAGTTAATTATGATGTTGCTATTACAAAAACATATTTTATTTTTTAAAATACAATATATAAAAGTGATGAAAACTATATTTAAAATGGGTGTGCCATAAAAACGAGACAAAACTATATTTTTTTGAAAAATACTTCCTTTTAACTGAAAAAATTGAATTTATTCTGATATCATGTGTAAAAAAATATGTTGATTGTTAATGTTATATAAAAATTCAAAACGTGTTTAATAATATTCATAACTACTAGTTTATATCCCATTAAATACCAATAATATATCATTGTTTAATCAAACTCGGTGTTGCGTACAACGCATGATATTGAGGAAGGTCGTTCTTGCATGTAACATAAGCCAAGTATAGTGTTGTGTATGCTGCAAGATAATATGGTGTTTCATATAGAGAAAGTTAATATTGGTGTGTCCTACAACACAATTCTTGTACTAAATTATAGTGAATATATCTCATTAAATCTCAGGGTGTTACATTATACCCCCCTTAAAATGAATTTAACCCTCAAAATTCATTGGGTTTATAAAAGGTTTACTACTTGAAATTTTCTTTCTTAGAAACCCATATCATAAAAAGGAATACTAAAACATCATTTTAAAAATATTGTTAGAAACATAATGGTTACCCAATGTAACTCATCACCGTGTTTTTATATAGGAGAACATTGATGGGAAGAGAAAACATGTATATAGAAGAAAAATCTAACCGTTATGTTCTGATGGATAGTGTTAGTGAACAAGGGTGGCGAAAGATAACAACTAGAAAGACATAAATATATGATGATTTAAGGGACTATCTAATTTATCATATAATAAGGTACTAAGATAACATTTTTTGTTTTCAAGATCCTATCTCTGAAGTTGAAAATTTTCACATGGGGATAAATACTTAATTGATTTTGGTACAATCTTACTATTGTTCGTTCCATGAAAAATTTCCACTTCATATCTTATTTAAATAAATGATGTTGAATTTTCCATTCATGAAGTTTTAACAGATCATGCAATCGAATGATAGGTCATTCAATCTATCTCAACAAAATGTTAGAACTTGTTATCAAATATGCATAAGTCTACCTATAGTGAGATGATATATTAATCTAACAATCCTCAATTAGAATATAACTAATACTATCCATAAATATATAACATTTCAATCCATCCAAAAAATGAAAATATAAAACATTAGAAAGAGGTGAACTAAATGAACAAAAATTTTATCTCTCATATCTCATTTGGATGTTACTGTTTGACACATTCCAAATCTGTTAATACCTTAACTATGTATTCTCTTGAAACTAGATAATAACATTAATTACTATAGAACCTTAGTGAAAAAATCCATTATATCAAAATCAATTATTTTCACACACCAACAATACTAAAAAATTCCTTACACTCAAACCATGATATCACATTTTCTTTATATCATTATTGAGGTCATTAATACTATCAAATAACTCATTATCTTCTTATCCAATCACTATTCACATATCACGTGTTTTCCAAAAGTATCTGAATAAATTTTCATGGTCACCAGTGCCATTCAACATATACATTCAATTAAATAATGAAAATTAATAGTGTAACAATCCTTAGATCTTTAATTATTCTACAGTACCATAAAACTAATTATAAAACATTATTCTTAATACACATGCTATCATTCCACTATCTTCTTCAACCATTGACTGAGCTTCATCATTTTATTCCTCAAAACTTATTTCATATCATATATCTTTTTGAGTCTCTTCATCATCACCCACATAAATACTACCCATATGACCATGCTGATTCACTTCATGAGATTTTCCTTTAGGGCGTCGATTTGCATAATGCTCGGACATTCCACATTTAAAAAATTTAATCATTGTTGATGTCTTAGAAACACCGTTATACTCTTCTATTGTGTTAAATGAACCTTTTCCATTGAAATTAATAGCTCTTTAGCCTTATTTTTCATACCCAAATAATCTTCTAGTTCCTTTGAAACATTATCCTTGATGCCTCTTCCCACATGATTTACATAAGGAAAATTGAACTTTCATTCCTCTACGATCACCATGAATCTCAATCTTTCTCTTATTAGATGGATCAGGAAACTCACCAAAGTTGATATTATTGATCATATTTCTGGATTTTTGATTAGGAATAATAATTATGTTTTTCCTTCAAACTCCCATTTCATTTGGTTTCCCATGAAGAATATCATTCCATTTTATATCATATTTTTCATTAACATGAATCCTCATGTTTCCTACCATTTTCTAAAACCCAAAAATTAATATTGTGGGAGGATAAAATCATTCTAGGAAAACAATATACCCAATGGGGATTACATTAATTATCTAACATAAAAAGTTTAATCCTAGGTTATTCATGATCATTACCATAATTCAATGACTGTAAATTATATTTAGACTTAACGTTAGGGACATCCATAGACATACCTTAGATATATATATAGGGATCTCACTAAAATTTTTGTATCTTAAATTCAAAATGATGACTAAAACTTTCCCCTAATACCAACTCTAACGACCCACACCTGACATACATAGAAATTACATTTATTTTTCAGAAAACGTAATACATCACACAAATATATTCCCAATGACCGTATTAGTTTAGTGTCTTTGGAAACATGGAAGATAATCTTCTAACTTAGTGAATGATATTCAACATATCCCATAAGTATCTTCCACTTTTTTCCTACCAAAAACTATTATTTATATCCTTGATAAAAGAAAACATAAAATGGGAGAGCTCAAATTCTCAGTAAGGGTAAAATGGAGAACATAAAACAAACCATAAACATAAGAATGTAAAAATTTAAACATAAAATTTTAAATATCAAAATCTTGAGTCATTAAATAAACCATGGAAGTATGTAAGGCATAAATCGTAATGGAGCATTAAAGAAGATTTAATAGAATTTGAATAAAGAAGTAATTATGGGGAAACAATATTCACATAATACGATTTCTATAGTAGCCAAGGCATTGTTTCCAAGACCATCATAGTGGAAAAAGTCTTTTACTAAACTAGTTTTACTTTCCATTCCAATCATGTATTATTGAACCAGATTTACTTTCCATTCCAGCCCTATATTACTGAACCATATTTACTTTCCATTCCAGCCATGTCTATATCATGAGATATAAATATTTTCCCAATGAATTTGAGGGAGATATATGACCCACCTATATCATAATGATATCATTCTTACATGTTCCACAAAAACATAAATCATTCATCATAACATAACCCATGGAATAAAATGGATTTCTTAAACATCAATCTGTCATAAAATAATCCATATAATATATTATTTAATCATTATCACAATCAAATAATATTAATAATATAGATATAAACATAACCCTATTTAAAAAGTATCATCGTATATGGAAAATAATTTTGATAAAACACTCAAAGATAATTCTTGAAGAAAATATCCTTTATTTGAAATAACATTTTGTTTTCTAAAAATGACATTTAATTTTAAATGAAATTAATTTAGTTGAAAATAAAATTTAAATCATTAAGAGTAAGATTTATGGAAATAAGGATTCATAAAACCTTAAGAATTCATTAATTCCATATAAGTTAAAAAAACATTCTCCTCATACTTTTTACCAAAAAGTCAAAAAGTAACTCTTATGGATGAAAAGAGAGATTCCTTGAATAACCATTAATAAAAATATATAATGGTTAAAATCTACTTTGTAAAATATTGTAATAAAAGAAATAATGTTATATATTTAGGATACATGGAGGTGAATGAAGTATATACCACAGTAAATACTTATTAATAAACAATCTCAGATAATAATGTGATTGAAAAATTATCCCTTAACTTAGGTACGATATCCTTGTACGCATGTGAACCTCATATATAATGATTAATGTATGTTTTTAAATTATACCCTATCAATATTCATATTTATGATTTCATATATGATCCTATTATATCATTTTGTTAATAGTGTTTCAATATTTCCATTATTTTGAGTGTTAACTGGTTCAATTTTCTATTCCTATTTTGTCATGTAAGTAATGATTTTTATTCATAGGATGTATTTTATTCATCTACAGAATGTAATTATGTTTATATTTATTATTTTTAATCATGATAAATTTTTTATAATCATTCTTGAATTGGTAACATGGATAATGAATCTCACTGCATCGTGGAGACGGTAGGCCGTACGTACGCATGAGCGACGATATCATTACTTTTGATGGTTAAATGTCAGAGAATTGGATGGTATATTAATTATAAATAATAATAATAATGTTATATTACTTATTTAATACCATCATACCCATCATTATACCCATCCAAATAAT
Source organism: Viscum album (assembly GCA_963277665.1). NCBI lineage: Eukaryota > Viridiplantae > Streptophyta > Magnoliopsida > Santalales > Viscaceae > Viscum > Viscum album. The sequence goes on from OY728165.1 coordinate 830,947,334, forward strand.
GTATTGTTGAATAAAAAATTACACCATGACATGGAGACGGTAGGTCGTACTTACGCACGAATGGTGTTATTATTTTTTATAGGATGAATTAAAGGAGGTATAAGGTTTTCCCATAATTATAGAGATATAAAAAAATGTATAAGATACTGGATTTATTAATTTAGTATAGAAACAATATATTAAGGGAAAGTAGAAGAAGAAAATAATTTTGTAATAGGTGATAAAACAATTACCCCTTTTTTGGTTATCTCTTTTTGGTATGTACAAAAGGATTCCTTAAGATGACTTTGTACCCAAAGGGTTTCTAATATGATAAAGTGACGGAGGTTTGGAGGAGCTTTTTTCAGGGTTTTTCTGAGTCAAAGGGATATGGAGGTGTGATTAAAAGATAAGTAGAGGTGCCATTTTATAAGACAGGGGAGGGGCACCTTGGGAATGTTTTAAAATATTAATTTATTATAAGTTGATTTTCAGTTTATAATGTTCCCAAACTCATTTTTTTACAATATAAGATGAGTATGTGTATACATCCTCTCAACCAATAAAATTTATACAAGTTTTTATTTTTTTTAAACCTTATCATTTTGATTTACCCTTATTTAATCTATTTAGTTTTATTTGTGATAATAATATTCTAAATATTAAACAGTTTGTAATATTTACTTAATGGTTGTAAATTTTCCATAATTGGATACTTTGTGACATTTTAGACGAAATAGTTTTCACTTTTTAAATATTATATTTTGTTGTGATTTTTAAATAATTTAGTAATATATTGTTTTTATAAAATATCAAGAGTCAATTTTGACACTATTCCTTTATTAGATTTTAAATAAAATCCTCATAGAAGATAAATTCTAAAAAAACTATTAAATACACACCTAACATGTCATAGTCACTCCAAAATCATTTATTTAATATTTCAATCAATAAAATAATTTTTTCATCACTATTGTGTCATAATTAATGGTAGGTTTTTAATATATGAAAAATATAAATAAATTCAAATGATGTTTATAAATTCCTTATATTAATAGAGAATATTTATTTTCAATGTTTTATCATGTTTATTAATATATTAAAATTACAATACTTACAAGATATATGAGAGTGTTAAGTAGTCACCTTCTTTTGTTATAATTATAATTACATAATTTTCATGGAAAAAAGTCTATTAAATGAATCAATTCCAACCCATATGTGTTATTTTTCTACTTCAATTCATCCAATAAGAGTTTTTAAGGTGTTAGGGTAATTTTATTATCTTTATCTTATTGTTAGATACCCTAATTTACCTGATTTAACTTTAATTCAGGAAAATAAAAATTACAGTAGCTACTATTTAGAGTATAAAAAAAGTAACCTATTAACATAATTTTGTCCCTATGATTCCAAATATGTAATATTTTTTTTATAATTAAAAATCCATAATTAGCATAAATTAATTTTAAATTAACTCATGTCTTCGAAAACCAAAAAGAGGGTTTTTAAGAAGTCAAAACTTATCAAAATATTATCATGTGTTCATGTCCAATTTAAATGTCATATTACATAAAATGAAAAAAATGGGATAAATTATAAAAAAATCACCCAATTATACTTTATAACCAATTATAATCATAATATAACCATATAAATAAACTAGACAGAAAGGCTGTTTTGAATTAAAATGCAGTATTTTCACCATTCATTAAAATATGAATTTTATCAGAAAAATACAAAAAATTTAGCCAATGTGTATTTTGATGTCCCTATTATAAATAAGACATTTAATTTTTAAAAATATTATATAAAAGTGTTAAAAAATATATTTGAAATGAGTACACCATCAAAAAGTAGTAAAACTATGTTTTTTGAAAAATACAACATTTATCTTAAAAATTGAATTAGTTCTAATATAATGTCTAGAAAATACATAAGATTATTGTTAATGTTATATAAAAATTAAAAATGTGGTTAATACTATTCATAAAATCTATTTTATATCCCATTAAATAATAATAATATATCATTGTTTAGTGAAACTCGGTATTGCGTACAACGCAATCTATCGACGAAGGTCTCTCTTATATGCAACTCCAGCTAAGAATAGTATTGAGTATATAGAAAGCTAATATGGTGTTGCGTATAGAGTAAGATAATATTGGTGTACCATAGAGCTTAGAACATAAAAGAAATTAAAAAAAATCTATCTCATAAAATCTCAGGGTGTCCCAACTCATCCCTCCAATTCCTTGTGTATACTTCTTGAAAAGCATGGACTATACTCTAAACTAGAAATTGGTTCACTTGTAGTTTAAGTGATCCCACATTCTTTACATCTTCTTATGTTTGGTTTCTACGACACCTACCAGGTGACATTTTCTTTAAACAAAACAATACACCATATGTGTCACTCTCTATTAATTGAAGACTTTGGATTTCAAATTATACCACATCATACAATCACAATAATGCTTTCCCAAAGTCATCCTTTACTATGTTCAACATTTTTTGAAAAATTTCAACTTTCTTTTGAAAATGAAACCATTTTCAAAATATCACACCCATTCAAAATTTTAAAGATATTTCTTTTGAAACCAATTTCAAAATTTTACAATAATCAACACCATCCACAAAATCATATATCATTAATCAACATGAAATATAAAGTCATAATGGGTAGTCATTTTTATAATTTCATTCCCATATCATTAAATAAACCCAAGACAATGAGATTCCAAATCCTATTAGTGTGTCCAAGACAATTATGAACCCCACTCTTAGGTAACTTTTAGTTAATCTTAAAAAGGTTAGCTATATATTTTAATTCACTGCATTTCTGGTCCCAAGAATGATTCTCCTTTCTACCATCAGATCAAAAGTAATTGGATAAAATGAATTCAACTTCAAGAATGAAAACCAATACCACGTTACAGACCTACCCAGACTTATACCTATTTTTTCCATAATGGAAGAACCAAGATGATACCACTTGTCTCAAAAAAATATTTGGACTGAACAAACTGATACCAAATGTAATATACTTGTTATTATCATTGGATTTCGAATATGGAGGAATGATACATGGCATGAAGTAACATCGTGAAGACAGAGAAAGCTAAGAATAAATGTTTAAGGGCTTCAATTCCTTTGGTGGAAAATTTTACCATTACAAATACAACAACTAATCAAACAATACAAAACCAAACAAACCACTGTAAAATTCATGATAAAAATTAAATACAACTCAATATTTCTTTTATCTAAAAAAACTAAAACCAATAACCCTAGTGGAATACTACAAGACCAAAAAATTCAAATATGACAAATAAAGACTCCCTGGTCTAAGAAGGCTCCATATTCTATCTCAAAAGACTGCCCATGAATTATGAATTACTAGTAAAGTCTTGTGATACATTACATTTACCCATGCCTCAATATAAAACATCTTCAAAATCACGAAAGTTCCAAAGAAGGGGTGAGTAATGAAACTCAGTAGATTTTCAAAAATTAATTCCCTAGTCATGTCATTAGGATTGAACATATTACCACATTTATATAAATTAGTTTATATAAAATAATTTCTAAAATCAAATTATCACTAAATATAAAGCAAGTTCCATAATAATGTAGTTTTTTGTAAATAATAGAATGTTCCAAGAAAAGATACCAAACATGGATGTAAAACCATTTCACATATTCCACATTTGGAATGACCCATTCAAATCAGCATATCAATATATTCACACATCTACACATGAATGCTTCATTATTATAGTTCTATACTCATGAGAAGTTTTTCATTTATATACACATTCATCACTAGGTAATTAATTCCCATGTGCCATTACACATTTTTCATTGATCAGAAGGTCATATTTCAACCAAGACTCATAATTAAATATGAACACACACCACCAAGTATTCCCAAATACAATTTTAATTCCAAAACCACATCAATGCCAAAATAATTTTAATAAAAACAATTTATGGAAATTTTTTCCAAAAAACCCTTTTAAGAAAACCAACCATTTATTGAAAAACATTTCTCCAGAAATAAATACAAAAAACAATTATTAAAATCCAAATTTTTAAACCATTTAATAAATCATCTTGACAAAAAATTCAGTGTTCCAAAAAATCGAATAATCCATCCCTAAAGAAGGCTTCTACCATGATTTGAATAAAAATTTAACAATCAATTCGAATCAATTTAATAAATTTTATACTAATAGTTAAAGTTATAAATAGAGTAGTAGAATTTGAACCCACCTACCATGGGTTTTATGATGAAAACAAAGAATGACATGATGAATATCTACAAAAGTAGATTAAATCTCCACAGAACCATCATAGATATCTTCCTCAATGATAAAACAAGACTAATATGATCATATTTCATATAAAATATCTTATATATAACCAATAAAGATGTATATCTATGAAAAAGAGATGTATATAGAATAGGGTCTATGAAAAAGAACTAAGAAAAACCATGAATGATCAGTTACCATAGATATCCTACTTCAAACTTCCAATGAATAGTTCTAGTTTACTTCCAATTTGATGAGGAGAGGTTCTCATTACTTTGAGAGGAAAAATATGGAGTTAGGGATGTTTGGGGGAAAAAACAAACCATTTAGTGGTGAAAATAAACTAGATCCAAAATTTAAGGATCTGCTTTTTGACCCGTGCATGGTTTAGTCACACAGTAAGGAAAACCATACGCTAACCATCCTCCTGCCTCTTCCTTAAGGGAGACCTCGCATGGTTGGATTACATAGTAATAGAACCATGAACCAACCATGCCAATTCTCACTATTTAACATATTATCAACAAAAAATAGTTTCTCCTAGGCTTTCTCATAGTTTTGGGAAACTGTGCGCCACCCATACAACTTCCCTTAAGCCCTAATTTCATTGTTCATGGTTTCCTTTAGGTGTTTCATGGTTTTTCCAAAATGTGAACTAACCATGAACTTATAGAAAATACACAGAAACACTCAATTTTTTTTTCTAAAATCTCCCAAAATTCACCCATATACTTTACATATTAAAAAATTATATGGAAATGGTTACATACTTGAAACTGGGGTACCAATTGTCTCTCTCAATAGGGAAATTTCCACATTGGACATGAGTATTGATACAATTATTTTTATATATTACCATTTCTAAAAGAATGAATATAATAGATTATATCATATCATTATTAATATTAAATAAAAATTTATAATTCTAAATCATATGTAACCCTTATCATAAATAAAAAATTTATGCTTGGTTAATCTCAAAATTTAAAACTTGGTTTCTGGGAGAATATCTTTAAATCATTGAAATATTCTCAAATCGTGCATAAATATTTTTAAATAAACTGTGAACTAGCCAATGAATATCTTTTGGGAGAGTAAAACCAGGTTCACTATAAGGTAACACTCACTGTGCACTAGAATTATGGTTGAGATGTACTTGACAAACACTTTTTCTAAGTTATTACTCCAAGATGTATCTAAGAAAAAAACATGACCACTTTTAATATATAGGCCATGATGTATTGTTAGGTAAAACCACATATTATTTTCATTATCAGATTAATTTGTATATTAATCTAAAATTAGACATATTTTCAGTGTTTTTTATAGTACTATTTTATGTAATCTAGGTTATCAAAAACATAGTTCCCAAAATTTCTACTAAACATCATTTGATACCAATTATAACAACCTCAAATCTAGTAACCCATATTAGATGGTTAATTTATTACATTATAGTAAATATTATATTTAAATCATTAATTACCAATTATTTTTGTATTCTTGGGTATCCATATAACTAGATGATTTCTATTTTACATAGGGAATAAAATACAAAACATAGTAATTGAAAACATTCAGAATCCTTGAAATCGTTCAAAGAATTATTCTTCATATTCTATAAAAAGGATACAAAATAAGGGTAATTTCAAATTCATAGAATGTGGTTACATAAAATGGAATTTGTCCTCATTAAATAAGGCATATTCAATTAAAAATGGTAAATAACTAAAAATATATTTCATTTAATCGATTACCTTAGAATAAAATAATTCCATTTATAATATTAATTAAAAAAATTAAGGGATAATAATAACTATATTTAAATAAAGTAAATAAATAATATTGGATATCAAGATATCACACATCATTATATTTATACCATCAATTACCTACACCTATATAGTTTAATTGATGAGTAGATGCACACCAAAAAAAATTAATTGGAAAACTAAATTTTCTCATGAGATGTGCCGATTCATCAAGGGGATATATATAATTGGGCCCTCATACCACTAAATTTCCAATTAATTCCTCGTATAATGAATGATCAAGTAAATTTATAAGAGATATTCATTATCAAAAATATATGAATTGATTAATCATTACAAAAATTCAATATTTACCATGAGAATCAAATAACATTCATCATAAACACCATATATAGAATAGGTATAAATTTGAGGAAATAATCATTTCGATGATACAAATAATATAAATATTTATGATTAATTTAATTTCCCATGATCATAATAATTTTAAAATTTAAAGATAAATTGAATGAAAAAAATATTAATAAGAGATAAGATATGACCACCGGTTCATCAGAAATATATATATTTTCAATAAAATTACATCAATTCGAAAAAAATGGATCTGAAATATTAAAATGAAAATAATTAAAGTTTTTTCTATTAAAAATTATTTAAAATGTGTAGAGTAATTACAATATGCTAAAATAGTTTTTCGGACTATAATATTGTAAACTCTATATTCGTTAAAAGCATCATTTTTGACATTTTTGTAAAGAAATTTGAAAATGAACCTTTCATAAAATAATATTAGTATTCTATAAAAGAATTTAAAAATTAAATGATAACATAAAATTTCCCTAATAAATCATTTGAGAAATATAATTGACTATTATAATTCATTTTTTACAAATATGGTCATGGACGAATAATATACCTGAATAAAATAGAGATAAAATATTTTTTAAAACATTTATTAGCATGATTCAAGTGCTAAATATAGTTAAATTTTTAATAGAATATGGAAAAAACATAAATATATGTAGTAATATATAACTATTAGTTCTTATGAGGAATAAATTATAATATTCCTTTAATTAAAATATTTGTAGTCTCAAAAAAAATGAGATTGTAAAATAAATTCTTACATATTTGGAAAATTTTAAATTAAAATACCTAGATACCATAAAAATTAATTATAATATTAATAATCATTAATAAATATTAATTCATGTTAAATCTATAAATGGGTTTGTATATACATCACATAAAACTGAATCGTTTCATAATGACAAATATGACTCAATGGAGTGTAAGTTGGGACGAAATCCCATACATAAATCTTACCATTAGTAGAGGAATATTTAACCTTCTATATAATGGTTTTTATCATTTTACTATTTATAAAATAACCATATTCATATTTATAATATCATATTTGATCCTCTTGTAAAATATTACCACTCATTCGCTAATAATATTTAAATTATTACCATTATTTTAGGTGTTAACTGCTTCATTTTCTCATGTATGTTTTTCAGGAATGTTCAGATTCTTGTGCATAGTATATAGATACATCATATAAATAATTATATTAAAATTTTAAATAACAAATTTACTCATCATATATATTTTTATAATAATTCATTAAATTTAATCAAGGAAAATGAATCATATTGCTTCGCAGAGATAGTAGGATGTACATATACATGACCGACATTATCATTTACTCAATGGATGAAAGGGGAATTAACTAGATGATATATTAAATTTATAGAATAAATAATATCCAATAAGTATAATATATGTTCATTGTTCCATAATTATTACAATCCACGTGTGTTGGTGATAGAAGTCATGTAACATCCGTTGGCAAGGCGGTAGTACTCCATACACACGAGCTATGATTTTTTCCCATTTGATGGAGAAGGATATGGAAAGATATTACTTCATAAACAAAATTATAAAACTATATTTTATATACTGATGTTATTATATTTAATTTTTTTTACAAGATTGTATGTAGTAAAATAAATCATAAGAAACAAAGATATTGATGAAGACGAATACCTTCACTTAGAAAACCTCATTTAGATATATTTTTAGAAACCATGGGGTAGTTATTTTGGTATGAAAAATACACTAAAACATGGATAGTGATGTTTGGGAGATATATTTTCATGTCTTGGTTGAGATAAATGGATTCTTTCATATTAATAATTGAGGGGAGGATATCCCTTTTAAAATTGGGGAGAGTGGAACACTATTAATTTTATGTAATGTTTTACAATAAGTTTGTGGAACTTTTGTGAAAATATTGATCCAAAATATTTCTTATTAAAATATAAGAAGTTTAAGGTTTATGTAAAAAAAAAACTTTTTTGGTTTTATCATGTTTTTTCATCATTTTTAAGCTTATTGGTTTAGTTTAACCATTAATATTCCTGTTTGAACATTAACTACGAAAATTAATTTTTTCCCATTTTTATAGTCATTTTGAAAAAAAAAATTAGTTTACCTTATTTTATAATATTAATTTTGTTGATTCCAAAAATAGAATTTATTTTATCAAATTCAATTCGTTGTAGTGACATAATTTAATTAAAAAAAAAACCCGCCAAAAAAAGATTTTCAAGCACAAGATGATTTGACATTAAGTATATGACTAGTAACCATAATTATTTGTATTTAAAAAAATATATTGTGATATATAATATATATATTTAATTTAAATAATTCATCATTTAATGTCACTTTAATTAATTAAAATGGAAATACATAATGCCTTTTCTAAAAAACAATTTTCTATGGAAATATCCCCTTTTAACCTCAAAATGATATTATATTTATTTCTATCAAATTGATCTTCAATAAGTAGTTATTTTTTCTTATATTAACACATTATTATAAATTTAATGATAAATATATAAATACTACATTTTAATTTATTCATAAAATCTTATTTCTGATGGAAAATTTCAAAAATTCATTATAGGCTTTTTTGACCAAGTAAGTTCAATATTAATTTTCATCGAATAAAATAAATTTTTTTCATCCGGAAATCATAAAATTTACTTTTTATATTTTATTTATCAAAGTATAATACTCACTCACTATAATATAAACTTACATGTTACATACATGACTGTATAAATTATGGACCTTAAGAGAATATTTCATTACAATACATTCCCTATAAATGTTAGGTTTATAGTTTAAGATAACTAGAACAAAAAATTAACTAAAAATCTCATGTCCATTGTGCCAATTAGATATTTTACCCATAATAAATGATGCCACTTAATAAATAATTATTCTTTAACTTATCCCATAAATTATGCACAAAATAAACTCCATTATACATCTCATACTTTTCTTATCTTCATAACCTGGGTTAATTGAAAACTAAGTAACGAGTGAACTAAGATGACCATTAATGTTAAACATGTGTTATAAAAAATTAATGTCATTAGTGAATAGAAGATTATTATTTGTGTACAATAAATACATGTAGGAAACTAATACCCAAAAAATAATGAATGATAAATCTTGTTCTAAGGATTGGATTGACATAAAATACGAATCAAACATTTGTGAAAACATGATTAAATATACATGAACCATGATATAATAACATATTCCTGAGAAAAATAATTAAACTATGAAAAAATTATTCAAACATGGAAGATACACTATTTTAGGTAATATTACCTTCATGGCCCATTCCATCAATTCCAATGATTTTGGGAAACTATAAAGTACACAATAATATATTTCTTATGTGAAATACACTCTTAAAAAATTAATTGGGGGGGGGGGAATATAGGACCCAACCCATCATCCTTCAATACAAATGTGTTCTATGTGAAAATAAATCAAATATCACATTATAAATAACCCATGTAATGAAAATGTATTTCATAAAATTTTCAAATATATTCACATAATTAAATAATCAATATAACAAAAACCATGGAAAGTAAATCTATATCTAAATATATTTAGTATATTTATTAGTAAGTATCATTGAATCAAGATAATAAAATATATAGTATTTATAATGTATAGATAAATAGTATTTTATTAATATAATAATTTCCCTAATCAATTGATGAATTACTTCTATATAAAAAAATAAATCAAGGGAATCAATATTCGGGTAATAAAAAAGGAAAAAATATAAAGAAAACTTATGTTTATAAACCCAAAAAATATTAAGAAAGAAAAATGAAATGATAGATCGTTCATTTGATAGAAATTTTCATTTCATAAGACATATAGATAAACAAGGTGAATGGTTACGAAATTACATATCTGAGTGAGAAAATGGAATCATTGAAGGATGTTGACGTAGAAAAACATCATTGAAAAATAATTCTTTTAAAGATATTATAAAAGAAGAGATCAATAATTTAATTGTTTGATAACATGAGTTCAATTCGCCAAATAATATATATTTGTGGATAAATAATGTAACAAAAATATGTTAAGGGAAAATATTTATTAATATGAATGAAAAAATGGTTATGTATATGTAAAAGTTTTTCTGAAAACATTTTAACATTAATATAAAATAAAATAAAACATTTAAATTTCAAATGTAAAATTTGGAAAATAAACGAGAATTATTTTGAAAACATGTATTTTTTTAAACAATATTACATTTAATAATTGATTAATTAAATTTAAATATAGTTTATTTAGATAATTTGGGGCCAAAGATAACACATTTTATTATAAAACATAACCTTCTAATACATTAAAATTACATTTGATAAAAAACCGCATTGTACTAAGTGTAAAAAAATCATCATTCTATTAAAACATAATTTCCCCAATGAGGATTATAAAATTCCATAAAAAAATTATTTGTGTGGTAGAACCTAGGAATAGAATAAAATTTTTAAAGATGATTGATTATAACTCAAGTAAAGGAGATTTCAGTTATCATTATATTTTACTTAAAACATACTCTAAAAGATAAGAGATATTATTTAAGGATTAGTGTGGTAAAAATATAAATACATATAAAAAATGGTAAATTTATTTATAATAAAATTGAGGTTACAATATTCCCAAATTATATGAAATAATTTTGGGACATGATCCTAAATCAATGAGAAAAGATAAATTTCCCAAAATCATTCATGTAGGGATAACAATTGAATAAATAGCCATTTAAAGGATAGAATATTACTTGAATTAATATATCCCATGATATATAAAAATTGTCAACAGAAATAAATCCAGGGTTATTAAAGAAACCATATAAGAAAAAATGGGTAAAGAAGATATTATGTATCAATGAATAAGAATTAAGACCTAAAAACGCCATACCATTATTCCTACGTAGTTGAGAATTTGATATGGGATTCTCTAAAATATAAATATCTATTTTAAAATAATTTTTTTAAATATTAACATATTTATAACCTTTTCTAAATTTAATTTCTATTTACTCATAATAAGTATATTGGTTAGTTATTATATATTTTCAATATCAGCAGTGGGTAATCTTGATCATTTTGAACAAGTTTTGTAGTAGTGCTATTTTTATTCATTATCATCTCGTTGTTAATCATTCCAATATCATATATTAATAAAAGGACATAGTATTATCTAGGTATCACTACCTAGGGATCTCAAACATTCATAAAAGGACTTGGGATGTTTAAAGGAACTCGTGGGGTTTATATACTATTCCCTGAAACAACCACACCGTGGTTTGGGACTCGGGTTAAAGGTGTCATGCCATGACACTTAGTGGTACCACCATGACACCCTACTTACAAGAGATATGTATTTTAAAACCATTCCATATTAACATTGGTCATTTTATTCATACATTTTTACCCAAAATCCCACCATAATCATATTCCCTATGGAATGTGGTTGACCCTATGCTATTATACCAATTGTAGTACCTCCATAGAATCTCTTACCATCACAATTTTTTAATCATTTAGATTCTTCTTGTATAGTTTTTATTTTCCTAGGGATCACTACCTAAGGATATAAACCATGTTTAAAAGGACTTATGATTTATAAAAGATCTAATAAGAATTATATATTGTGCCTCAACTCCTCCACACCCCAATGTGTGGCACAGGTCAATGGTGTCACAACGTGAACTCATTGGTCATGTTGTGGCACATTTCATACAAGAATAAGTGCTTCTAAACCCATGTAACATTCATCATGGTAAATTTAATATACAGGTGACACCCACATGATCCTTATTAATGAATTTGATAGTGAGAATTTACCAATGACTGTTATTTAATGATGGGATTTTTCTTAAATAATGAGTAAAATACTTATATTTACATTATAGAACCCGTAAAAATAATTATGTTTTTACGTATATCATATATTATAAGAAATTAAATTTTTATAGTAATCCTCGTGATAAATATTTTTCATTGTTCATGTAGTTGGATAAACTAATACAAACAATAACATACCATAATTAATAAATAATTATGAAGTGATTTAGTTGTAATATCATTATATTAAAGGAATAATATTCATATTTTGCCTTTATTATTGTGTTATATCTTCTTTTAAAATAATTACTAGAATATCATAACTTATATAATGATATTTAATAGTATGAGAAAACATTTTTTATCTTAAAACTTGCTTTTGGATGGTTGATATTTCTAGGATACGTTATTTCTAAAATTGTTAACAGAACATCAAAAGTTTCCTCCTAGAACCATAATAATTTAATAGAACACATATTTTTCAACTAAAAATATTCTCCCAACAATCCATATAAGGCAATTATGAAAGGAAAAAATGGAAATCAATCATTTCATAGAGGTAGGAGTCTACATGTAGGAAAGAATTGTGATTTGATTTTACATAGAACATGGGAGGAGTGTAATAATTTTTATCCTTTTATAATACTAAATTTGTTACAGATATCATCATTAAATTCCTCCTTTAAACCATCCATATTATGCAGCGAAGGAAAATGAATATGTTATTTCATGGAGGAGATAGTCCGTATAATACATGAATAATAATTAAATTTCTCATAAAAAAAGGGAGAGTTGATGAATGATTTTACCATAACTATGATAAAAAATGGTATAATAATAAAAAATAATTACACATTTTAAGATGTTTCAATTTAATTTTATGAAAAATTAATGTATATAACAAAATTTAAAAGAGAAATGGGAACTTAAATATTTACACCTCACTTCTTGGTTTATCGCCTTCAAGAAGGGGATTGAGCATTTGAAGTATTGTATTTACAGAAGAAAATAACCTATTGATGGTGAATAAGAATATTTAGAAGGGGGTTAAGAATATTTTTTACCGAATGATGTGGGTTGAGGTGTGAGGTGAATAGAGGAGTGGAGTTCCCCTTTTATATGTGAAAAGGGATAGAATTTTTGTAAATAACAAAAAATTATCAATAATGGGTAGCTAATATCATAGAGATTGGATCCAATATAGGGAAATAATTGATAGGATAACTGAGAAGATCAAAATTCTCTAACCTCGCATTTTACAGAAGTTTTAAACATGCCTGAGGTATTTTTATTTTAGATTTTGATTTAATTTTTTTTCATTTTAATATTTTATTTTTTTACCTAAGTAAATTATCAATTTTGAATAAAAAAAATAAAATGGTAGTTATTATATAACTTATAACTATTTATTTTAAATTTAAAATACATTTAATTTAATTCACTTTCTAAATGTTATAAAAAATATTTTTAAATTAATATGTATATGATATATTAAAACAATTCTTAAGAAAAATTTCCATTAAGTTTAAAAATATTAAATATATGTTCACAAAATATTTTTTTTTAAATTTATAATATATAATATAAAATGATTATATTGAAAATAATAGGGTATCATAAATTTAGAAATCATTCTTAAAAATAAATAATTCCTTAAAAGGCATTGTACACATAAAAATATTATAGAACACTCTTATTGTAAAAAAATTATTTTCATAAAAAATGTCATATAATAAAATTCACATGGTAAATCCAAAAATATATTTATTTTTTTTAAATTAATAATTTTAATATTATAAATAATCTTTTAAATGTATATATAAGAAAAACTGCATTTATTAAAAAATCCCCTTTTTAAACATCATGTATTTTTAAAATAATTTCTAAAATTTTTATTAATATTTTAATATTGATATATCAATTTAAAAATATAAAAATTACCTATTATAATTAACATTTAACTATGATACATTTAATTTACAAAGGTTAAATATAATAATTTTTAAATTTATTATTCAAAATGAATCATTTTTAAAAATATTAAATAAAAATAAAAATGTGTAACTATTTTAAATAATTAATATATTTTTATTTTCTAATAATAATATTCTTCATTTAATTGTAATATGTTTTGGTTTTTTTAAGGTGTTTCATTAGTTCAGTGTTGTGTGTGACACATGCAATTGAAGATATTATTAATTTAATGGATCTAAAAATCTCAGGTTGTTACATTCAACCCCCTTAATTAAATTTTTCCCTTGAAGTTTTAGTTTTCAATCACTAATGAAAATATGTTAAGGTCACCGTAACATATTCATAGTTTGTTAAATAATTTTAAATATTATATCTAGCATACTTTCATGGGGTATATCAAGTTACTTGTATTTCATCAAACTATATTAATCATTCATACAATCATATTTAGAATAATCTATACACCATAATCATATATATCCATAACATACCTTCCCAAAACCATTTCAAATTACATTAAATTAACCCAAAATCAAATCAAATAATCTTAAAAAATTAACTCTTATCATCAACTAATAGTTCATAATATTAAACACTATTAAAATTAGATCATGATCCAAAAAAATGATATAAAATTAATTTAAAATATCAAGGATAATTATTTAAATAAATAAATAATTAAATCCTAGGGTATTAATACTTTATAACTCATTGTTTTTTTTCAAAATCAATAAAACCATTATATCCTCGTCAATAAGCATATATTAAGCCTAAGTGTTATCCATACCACTATCATGTCTTATAAAATAGTTATCCTAAAAATATAACATTTTAATAAAATCATTATTCAATGTTATTGATACCATTTAATATATGTATACTTATAATTAATATAAAACTAGTAAAGTAAAATCAAAATATGTTTCACACAATCCACATAAAATTTTGAATATACAATAATTTATTTGATAAACATCACTCAAAAATGAATATATCTTAGAGTAGGATGATTTAAATTAAGATATGAAACTCTCAATCATTGTGTAGAAAAGGAAAATCAATTTTTTCATGATAGAAATAATATACTAAAATTCTCAAACATTTATGTATTCTCCTATACTTAGTTATAATTCTTTATGATTTCTATATACATACCTATCTCATCATAATTTTTGTGATTCTATTTCATCTTATAACTAAAATCAAATTGATTATGATAATATCCAATAAAATCATAGTAAATTACCATATTAATTTCAATTACCAATCCCAGTATTTATTTTTCAATGAATTATTCATTCCAACCACTGATTGTTTCATTTTTATTATATCTCCCTTGGTTTATCCTATAAGTATCGTAGTCAAACCTAGGGTAATTTATGTTTTGTTATCTCATACATAATAACTTAATTAAATTATATGATATATCATTCATAATGTACGGTAATTGGATTATTATTAACAAAAAAATATCCTCCATGAGTGTCAAACTAGGTTATAGTATATACCATTTTACAAGAACTAAGTGATGGTTGAGATAATACCCAATAAACCCATTTTAGGGTTATTACCCACAGATACTTATATATTAGAACCTTTATCCACTTGTAGTATCTAGATAGCTATTTCATTTCAATGAAAACCACAAAAACCGAAACATCAAAAAAATTTCACAATGTTAAATGACACATAGAATTATACCTTAAACATTCAAAATTTATCTCATCCTAATCCCTATAATATTCAAAATTACCATGACTAAACTAAAGGGTTATGTAACACCCTGAGATTTTATGAAAAATATTCTTTTTAATTTCATTAACGTCTTGTGTTATACGCTACACCAAATGGAGCTTGCACAACACGCATCCTTGACTTGCCTTTCATTACACGCAATCACGACCTTCCTCGATAGCGTGTGTAGTACGCAATAACGAGTTTCACTAAACAACAATATGCTATTAAAATATTATTAAAACTAGCCATTATGAATAGTAATAACCACTTTTTGAAATTTTTTAAATTTTATTTTTCAAAATGGAATTCATTTTTGGATTCGTAATATCGAAATTAGCTTAGGGTGAAATTTTGGTACTTTTCGGATAACTTTTATTTTCTGATGAATAGTGAAAATTACTAAATTTTAATTAAAAACAACTTTTTTAATCGAAATAATTAATAGTGATAAATTATTAATTTTAGTGGTTTTAAAGTATATTTAGAATATATTTTTACAATTCAATAAAATTTTGGTCATTGGATGTAATTTCATATTTACACCAGACATAAACAAGTGTTAATCTTTTGATAGTTATTATCTCTTAAAAACACGCTATTTGTTGTGACAGTGGAAATTAATTATAAAATTAATTAATGCAACTTATATGTTGGGAATTTTGTAAAATACAAATCATTTTTGAATTCGGAATATCAATTATAGCTTAGGGTGAAATTTTGGCATTTTTCTAAAAAACTTCAATTTTTTATGAATAGTGAAACTACTAAGTGGTAGTTAAAAAATTAATTTTTATTCATAAATCTTAATTTTACCGCTTCTGTGAATGGAATTTCAAAAATCCGAGAGACACGGTTGATGTTAGTAAGTAAAATGTGGTTCAATGAGATGAAAATAATTTTTGGTGAATAGTAACTTTTTACTTTTAATTACCACGGTTAAAAGTAAATAGGGTAATTAAGGGTAAAAATGATATTAATATTACACTAACACATGTACTAATTCTAATGGACAAGTGTATCTCGACCAAAAACAACCTGAAGTGTAAAATATTATCATTTAGGCTCACTTGGATTAGATTAGGACATTTATTATTATTTAATTCAAAGAAGAGTTAAAAGAGTTAAAATCAAAGTTTATTTACTAAAACATTTTTAATATGGGTTTATACATAAGATAAATTCGACTATAAATATTCATTATCAAGATAAAAAGATTTCCTACATAATGGTATTTTATTTGTAATTTTTAGACTTTAAATAATTTAATTTATTTATGACACAACAATGATGTGTAATTAAATTTTTAAGCAAAATTAACATAATTGATGTTATAAATGCCCAAATAAATGTAATTTGAGACTTTTTATGACTTAAACTAATTTTCTAGGTTAATATGACATTTTATTGTTGATTTAAGTAACTTGGTTCGAACTTATCATTCTGTTATAAATTTCATAAAAATCATGTACCAAAAAGTGTCAAAATTGACATAAATTATTTTTTAAAACAAATATTATATTATCAGTTGTTATTTAATTCCTAAAAATATAATGTTCAGCCAAATGACATATATAAGGATATATATATTAATAATAAACAACTTGGGGTTCGTTTGGCTTCTTATAGTAAGTTTATTAACCATATAGTGTAATAAAACAAAAAGACACGGTAAAAGTTAAATTATTTAACTTAGAGTTAAATCTAATTGATAAGGTTAAAATAATAACCTAAATTTGTCTAAATCCTATTGGATGAGAGGATTTCGACCCATACCCACTTTATCTTCGAAATAAGACCATTTAGAACCATTATAAACCGAATTTGACCTTAATATAAAATAATATTTTGAG
This sequence comes from Viscum album, assembly GCA_963277665.1. Taxonomy (NCBI): domain Eukaryota; kingdom Viridiplantae; phylum Streptophyta; class Magnoliopsida; order Santalales; family Viscaceae; genus Viscum; species Viscum album. The sequence goes on from OY728165.1 coordinate 830,965,207, forward strand.
ATTTTCCTAAGATGCCCGTCTCCTCCCTTATAAAAGGGCACCTCCTCCCTCTCTTCCTCACAAAACTTTGAGCCTTCAAGCTCGGCCAACCCCTACAAAACACTCTTCTCCACTTACCTAGTATCATCCTAGAGGTCCTCGTATTCTTTAAAGACCATCCTTAGTTCTTTAAGTGGAGGTTAAGAAAAGGCGCGTCAAAAAGAGGTAATATCCATTACCGATCTTTTTCGATTTCTTTCTTCTTAAACTTCTTCTTCTTTAGTTGTTTCATGATAAAGTAATAAAATAAGTATTTCTTATATACTGATATGTTATTATAAATATGAAACAACTCTAATTAACTTTCTATCCATCCTACGGAAAAAGGAAATCACCGCGCGTGCGTACGTACGGAATACCGTCTCCACGTCGTGGTGTAATCTATTTTCCGCCACCACCTTAATTGGATGGGTATAATGGTTTAATGAGTAACTATATATTATTATTATAAAGTGATATTGATACTGAAATAGTATACATACACTTCAACACAATTCTACAACCATGGGAACGATATCATCGCTCGTGCGTACGTACGGACTACCGTCTCCACGACGCGATGAGATTTATTCTCAATGATTAACCATTCATGAATGATTATAAAGTATATATAGTAAGTAATAATGATATATATGACATAATAATGATACTGGATTATTTATATTTATGTCATTCAATTCAATAAGGAAACGAAAACAGCGTTCATGCGTACGTACGGACTACCGTCTCCATGAACGGTGTATTTATTTCCACTTATCAATATATTATATATATGTATATTCTGAATATATATTAAATATAAATCATGTTTTACATTCTGGATATAAGTAATCATGATCCATTTAATCATATTAATAATTACAAGTTAAAAACACGAACGACAAATGAGACGATTTTACCCAAAACGCTACTTTAACATGAATTTACAAAAGAACGGGTAATATAAAGTCATAAGCGAACCATATATGATATCATAACAATGAATATGATTCTGGAATAATTCAATAACATGATTTAAATCATTATACAGGAGGTTCGGACATGTACAAAGAAAGTCGGACCTAAGGTAAGGGAAAATATCACAATTTCATTTTTATCCGATATTGTTTATACTTTGGTATTTACTGGGGTGTATTTTATCATCCACATACATGTTTACTCAATATGTAATATATTATTTACATCCACCTACAATTGTTTAAATCCAATTTTACACTTCGGTGAGTTTTTAGTAAAGGATATGAAAGTAATCTTTTGTCGTTTTTCGTACGAGGTACTTTTTGACTATTCCGACAAAAGTACGAAGAATGTTTTTTTAACTTATACGGCAAGAATGGTTTTTTAAAACATTATTTCCAAGAATCTTCCTTTATAAGTTTTCATGTTTATTTTTAATCAACTTATTTTAGTTTATAATTGTATGACATGTTAATAAAATAAAAGTGTTTTTGAAGTAGAAAGGATATTTTCCCCAAGAATTGAGTTCAAATGTTTTATCAAAATTATTTTCCATCTAAGATAATATAGGGTTCTGTTTTTATCCCTATTATTACATTGGTTTGATTATATTTTAGAGGGAATTATTTTTATGAAGTCATTTACCTTATATGATTTGTTTTATGATGTCATGATGTTTCAAGAATCCCATTTTTGTTACATGTGTTATGCGATAATGTATGATTTATGATTATGTGGCACACATAAGAAAGGATTCATTATAAGATGGGTGGGACCTATATCTCCCTCCAATTAATTGGGTAAAGATTTATATCTCATGAGATAGACATGGCTGGAATGGAATGTTATTTCAGTTCAGTGATACAGGACTGAAACGAGGAGTGAACTCGGTTCAGAAATGGACTTTGTCCACTAATATAGTCTTGAAAATGATTCATGACTAACAAGAAATGGTTTTCCATGATTATGTGTGCATGACACAGAGTTTCATGTTTTATGTTATGATTATGGGGATCTCATTATCACTTCTATGATTTATTCCATGTTAAGATATTATGATCTCATTTGCAGGTTATGATTTTCAAAAAGATATGATATCATTTTTATTTCCTTTGTTTACCCTTACTGAGCATTTGAGCTCACCCTTTTATGTTTTATTTTCCCCAGGATATAAGGAAAGGTTTTAGGTAAAAAAAGGAAGATCTTTATGGGAGATTTTGAAGATCTTTCACCACGATTAAAAGATTATATTCCGAGTTTCCAAAGACACTAAACTATTATGGTCCTTGTGTGTGTGTTTTTGTTATGTACTAAGTATTCCGCAAATGTAATGTAATGCCAATGTACGTCAAGATACGGGTCTCTACAGTTGGTATCAGAGGAAAAGTTTAGTCAACCTTTGGAAACTAGGATGCGAAAACGTTAGTGAGATCCCTAGAGATATTTCTAAGGTATGTCTAGGGATGTCCCTAAGGTTAAGTATACATACATGTTATAGTACTAGAATTACGCTAACGATCATAGAATTAAACCTAAGATGTTAGATATTGAAGGTACTCCCCCTTTATTATGTTGTTTTCCCCTAGAATGATTTTTGCCTCTCACACTATTCTTTTTGGGTTTTAGAAAATGGCTGGAAACAAGATGATTCACGATAATGGAGGATATGATGGACAATGGAATGATATTCTTCATAATGAAATGGGATTTGGAAGTCCAAACATCATTATTATGCCGAATCAGCAATCTCATAATATGATCAATAAATTAAAATTTGGTATGTTTCCAGACTCGGCTAATAAGAGAAAGATGGAGTTTTATGATGATCATAGAGGAAAGAGAGTTCAATTTCCCCTATGTAAATCATGTGGGAAGAGGCATCAAGGAGAATGTTTCAAAGTAACTATAAGATGCTTTGGGTGTGGAAAAGAAGGACACAAAGCAAGTAAGTGAAAAGGAAAAGGTTCAGTTAACACCATGGATGAGGATAATGGTATTGCTACGACATCAACAATGGTTAAATGTTTTAAATGTGGAATGTACGGGCATTATGTAAACCAATTCCCTAAGGGAAAGTCTCATGAAGAGAATCAGTATGGTCGTATGGGAAGTATTTATGTTGATGATGATGAAGAGACTACAAATGATATGTGAGATGAAAGAATTATCGAAGCTCGGTCAATGGTTTAAGAAGGTAGTGGAATGATTACATGTTTATCAAGTGTAATGTTGTATAAAGAATATCATGGTACTATGGAATAAAGAGACATCTAAGGATTGTTAAACTGTTGTCTTTCCTTTAGTTTTGAAATTGTATGATTAATGTTACTAGTATCCATGAAAGGTTATTCAGATATTTTTGGAATGTAGATGATATGCGCATAATGAAGGGATAAGGAGAAAATTAAATGTTTGATAGTATTCATGAGCTCATGATTGATATAAGGACCAAGTGATATCATGGTTTGAGTATATAGAATTTTGAGGATTTTGGTATGTGGAAAGTGTTAACTTTTAACTGCATTCATGTTTTCACTAAGGTTCAATGGGGATTCATTCCTCAAGAGAATAAATGATTAAGGCCTTTGAATGTTTGGAATGTGACCAACAAGACATATCTTATGATATATTGGGATCAACGACAGTATTAAATCTCTGGTAATCGTTTTCACTATATTATGAGAGTGGACTGCAGTATTATGTATAAGCCTAAAGATTAGAATGGATTATGTTGGACATAAGTTAGTATTGTTTAAGGATAGAAGATTTTCGATATTATTGATGGGATGTTATAGTAATGTAGTTTTAGAAAAAGGACAACCTGCAGGATGGGCGATAGCCCATCGCGTCGGACAAGGCTGTGGGAATCGAACCCACAACCGAAGTGCGACTGGCCTTTATCGCCTACCACTGGCCTACAGGAAGTCCTTATTTAGTAGAAACTAGTTTTATTATATTAAGTAGTATGATATATGAAGTATAAGTCCATTTTAGGAACCATATATGAATAATCTCACTATAGAATGACTTATGTATATTTAATAACTTTTGCTAACCTTTTGTTTGAGACAGATGGAATGACCCGTCATTCTATCACATGATCTACTAACACTTCACGAATAACAAATTCAACTTCATTTATTTAAGAGATGAAGTGGAAATTGTTCAAGGCACGAACAACAGTGAGATTGTACCAAAATAAAGTAAGTATTTATTCTAATTCAAATTCTTCAACTTTAGGGAAATGATCCTGAAAACCAAAAATGTTGTTCTAGTGCTCTTATATCTGATTAATCAGATGGTACCTTAAATCGTCACAAATTTATGGATTTGTGATTGTTGGCTTTTCCATAGCCATGTTCTCTACCACTCTCCATCAGAACATGATGGTTAGATTTTTCTTCCATATCCATATTTTCACCTATGTGGTAACCCAGTGATTAGTTTATTTGGGTAACCATTACGTTTCATACTTTCGTTTTTAAAGATTGGTTTTGGTATTCCTTTTTACGATGTGGGTTTCTATTAAAGAAACTTTTGAATAGTAAACCATTTATAACCCTGATGAATTTCGAGGGCGAAATTAATTTTAAGGGGGGTGGAATGTAACACCCTGAGATTTTATGAAAAATATTCTTTTTAATTTCATTAATGTCTTGTGTTATACGCTACACCAAATGGAGCTTGCACAATACACATCCTTGACTTGCCATTCATTACACGCAATCGCGACCTTCCTCGATAGCGTGTGTAGTACGCAATAACGAGTTTCACTAAACAACAATATGCTATTAAAATATTATTAAAACGAGCCGTTATGAATAGTAATAACCACTTTTTGAAATTTTTTAACCTTTATTTTTCAAAATGGAATTCATTTTTGGATTCGTAATATCAGAATTAGCTTAGGGTGATATTTTGGTACTTTTCGGATAACTTTCATTTTCTGATGAATAGTGAAAATTACTAAATTTTAATTAAAAACAACTTTTTAAATCGAAAAAATTAATAGTGATAAATTATTAATTTTAGTGGTTTTAAAGTATATTTAGAATATATTTTTACAATTCAATACAATTTTGGTCATTGGATGTAATTTCACAATTAAACCAGACATAAACAAGTGTTAATCTTTTGATAGTTATTATCTCTTAAAAACACGCTATTTGTTGTGACAACGGAAATTAATTATAAAATTAATTAATGAAACTTATATGTCGGAAATTTTGTAAAATAGAAATCATTTTTGAATTCAGAATATCAATTATAGCTTAGGGTGAAATTTTGGCATTTTTCTGAAAAACTTCAATTTTTGATGAATAGTGAAACTACTAAGTGGTAGTTAAAAAATTAATTTCTCTTCATAATTTTACCTCTTCTGTGAATGGAATTTCAAAAATCCGAGAGACACAGTTGATGTCAGTAAGTAAAATGTGGTTCAATGAGATGAAAATAATTTTTGGTGAATAGTAACTTTTTACTTTTAATTACCACGGTTAAAAGTAAATAGGGTAATTAAGGGTAAAAATGATATTAATATTACCCTAACACATGTCCTAATTCTCTTGGACAAGTGTATCTCGACCAAAACAACCTTAAGTGTAAAATATTATCATTTAGGCCCACTTGGATTAGATTAGGACATTTATTATTATTTAATTCAAAAAAGAGTTAAAAGAGTTAAAATCAAAGTTTATTTACTAAACCATTTTTAATATGTTGTTATACAAAAGATAAATTCGACTATAATTAATCATTAGAAAGCTAACAATATTTCCTACATAATGGTATTTTATTTGTAATTTTTAGACTTCAAATAATTTAATTTATTTATGACACAACAATGATGCAGTAATTACCTTTTTAAGAAAAATTAACATAATTGATGTTATAAATGCCCAAATAAATTTAATTTGAGACTTTTTATGACTTAAACTAATTTTATAGGTTAATATGACATGTTATTGTTGATTTAAGTAACTTGTTTCGAACTTATAATTCTGTTATGAATTTCATAAAAATCATGTACCAAATAGTGTCAAAATTGACATAAATTAGTTTTTAAAACAAATATTATATTATCAATTGTTATTTAATTCCTAAAAATCTAATGTTCGGCCCAATGAATTAGATAAGGATATATATATTAATAATAAACAACTTGGTGTTCGTTTGGCTTCTTATAGTAAGTTTATTAACCATATAGTGTAAGAAAACAAAAATACCCGGTAAAAGTTAAATTATTTTACGTAGAGTTAAATCTAATTGATAAGGTTAAAATAATAACCTAAACTTGTATAAATCCTATTGGATGAGAGAATTGCGACCCATACCCAATTTATCTTCTAAATAAGACCATTTGGAACCATTATAAACCGAATTTGACCTTAATATAAAATAATATTTTGAGATTTTCCTAAGATGCCCCTCTCCTCCCTTATAAAAGGGCACCTCTTCCCTCTCTTCCTCACAAAACTTTGAGCCTTCAAGCACAGCCAAACCCTGCCGAAATCTCTTCTCCACTTCCATAGTATCATCCTAGAGGTCCTGGTCTTCTTCAAAGACCATCCTTAGTTCTTTAAGTGGAGGTTAAGAAAAGGTGCGTCAAAAAGAGATAATATCCATTACCGATCTTTTTCAATTTCTTTCTTCTTCAGCTTCTTCTTCTTTAGTTGTTTCATGATAAATTAATAAAATAATTATTTATTATATACTGATATGTTATTATAAATATGAAATAACTCTAATTAACCTTCTATCCATCCTACAGAAAAAGGCAATCACCGCGCGTGCGTACGTACGGAATACCGTCTCCACGCCGTGGTGTAATCTATTTTCCACCACCAACTTAATTTGATGGGTATAATGGTGTAATGAGTAACTATATATTATTAATATAAAGTGATATTGATACTTAAATAGTATACATACACTTCAACACAATTCTATGACCATGGGAACGATATCATCGCTCGTGCGTACGTATGGACTACCGTCTCCACGACGCGATGAGATTCATTCTCAATGATTAACCATTAATGAATGATTATAAAGTATATATAGTAAGTACTAATGAAATATATGACATAATAATGATACTGGATTTATTTCTATTTATTTCATTCAATTCAATAAGAAAACTAAAACAACTTTCATGCGTACGTACGGACTACCGTCTCCATTAACGGTGTATTTCTTTCCATTTATCAATATATTATATATATGTATATTCTGAATATATATTATATATAAATCATGTTTTACATTCTGGATATAAGTAATCATGATCCAAGTAATCATATTAATAATTACAAGTTAAAAACATGAACGACAAATGAGACGATTTTACCCAAAACGCTACTTTAACATGAATTTACAAAAGAACGAGTAATATAATGTCATAAGTGAACCATATATGATATCATAACAATGAATATGATTTTGGAATAAGTCAATAACATGATTTAAATCATTATACAGGAGTTTCGGACACGTACAAAGCAAGTCGGACATAAGGTAAGGGAAAATATTACAATCTCATTTTTATCCGAGATTGTTTATACTTTGGTATTTACTGGGGTGTATTTTATCATCCACATCCATGTTTACTCAATATGTAATATATTATTTTCATCCACCTAAAATTGTTTAAATCCAATTTTACGCTTCGGTGAGTTTTTAGTAAAGGATATTAAAGTAAACTTTTGTCTTTTTTCGTACGAGGTACTTTTTGACTTTTCCGAAAAAAGTACGAAGAATGTTTTCTTTAAATTATACGGAAAGAATGGATTTTTAAAACATTATTTCCAAGAATCATCCTTTATAAGTTTTCAAGTTTATTTTTAATCAACTTATTTTAGTTTATAATTGTATGACAAGTTAAGAAAAGAAAAGTGTTTTTGAAGTAGAAAGGATATTTTCCTCAAGAATTGAGTTCAAATGTTTTATCAAAATTATTTTACATCTAAGATAATATAGGGTTATATTTTTATCCCTATTATTACATTGATTTGATTATGTTGTGAGGGAATTATTTTTATGAAGTCATTTACCTTATATGATTTGTTTTATGATGTCATGATGTTTCAAGAATCCAATTTTTGTTACATGGGTTATGCGATGATGTATGATTTATGATTATGTGGCACACATAATAAAGGATTCATTATAATATGGGTGGGACATATATCTCCCTCAAATGCATTGGCTAAAGATTTATATCTAATGAGATAGACATGGCTGGAACAGAAAGTTATTTCTATTAAGTGATACAGGACTGAAACAAGGAGTGAACTCGGTTCAGAAATGAACTTTGTCTGCTAAGATAGTCTTGGCAATGAGTCATGAATAACAAGAAATGATTTTCCATGATTATGTGTGCATTCCACAAAGTTTCAAGTTTTATGTTATTATTATGGGGATATCATTATCACTTCTATGATTTATTCCATGTTAAGATATTATGATCTCTTTTGCAGGTTATGATTTTGAAAAAGATATGATATGATTTTTATTTCCTTTGTTTACCCTTACTGAGCATTTGAGCTCACCCTTTTATGATTTCTTTTCCCCAGGATATAAAGAAAGGTTTTAGGTAAAAAAAAGGAAGATCTTTATGGGAGATTTTGAAGATCTTTCACCACGATTAGAAGATTATATTCCGAGTTTCCAAAGACACTAAACTATTACGGTCCTTGTGTGTGTGTTTTTGTTATGTACTAAGTATTCCGCAAATGTAATGTAATGTCAATGTACGTCAAGATACGGGTCTCTACAGGTTATCTATACCTTTTAAATTACATCAATGCTTAACTTATCAACTATTAATGATATTTATATCTCCCAATTCACCCTTAACTAATATGATACTAATATATAATGTTATTTGAACACTTATCTGATACTAATGGTAGTATTCTATAGATGCGAATGTAGAGATTACTATCTTAATTGAAATGTTTCATTACCACATATTCACTTTTAATTTTATGTTTATAATTTTAGAAAATTATGAAAAAAATTAACCAAAAGAACTATGTTCTTAGTATCAATTCGACATTTATTCTATTATATATGAATGTTATTAATCTATAATGTTTCTTCAGGATCTCCCAAAAATTATTCACATAGGTGTCTCTTCTATACATTTCATTATTTATTATCTTTATGAACAAGGGAAATGAAAACATGAGAAGGACTAGAGCTCAAATCCTTAGTATGGGTAAACTTAAGAGATTATAGATGAATAGTGTATCTATGATAAGATTGACATATTGGTATAATCATGATATATATGAAAATTATTAAAAATAATTAATGGATCATAAATCATGGAATAATGTTTTTTCTTAACAAGTGACATGAATCAATTGAGTTTGGAAACATGATTCAAATAACATGATCCATTAAAACATAACAGGGTCATGATAACAAGAGTAAAAAAACTGAATATATTTAAAAAATCACTAATACTTTGGTATATATAACAATACATTCATGAACCACATCATCATTCCCCATTCTTATGACTACATAAAAATTACACCTAAGTACTTGTCTCTTGAGATATAAACTCTTAACCAAAGCCTTGGAGGGTGATATAGGACTGATTTTCATTATTATTATGTACATATATGGACTATATAAAAATAATTCACACATCAAATCATAAATAACCCATACAAAGAAAATTTATTTCATTTATATTTATATTGGATTCAAATATGGAAATTAGAAACATGATAGACCAATGGAATATAAATTGGAATCCCATGATATTTAGTATATTTCAATATAAATACCATTTAATAATTATAATAATTTATATGGTATTTTAATTATTTAGATAACAGTTATATTGTTAATATAATAATTTTCACAATTAATCAATTAATGGAAAATAGGTTAACCCCCTTCAAAAATAGGATCAAAATATTTTTTATTTACAATGTAATGGCAATTAAGAGGAAATTTGTTTTATTAGCAAAAAATTTCTTGGAAAGAAAAACAAAATTATGGATCATTATTATTATATAAATGAAAATTTCATAGTACTATAATAGAAATATGTTTGATGGTTTCAAAATAATATATCCCTATAAAAAAAATTTATACTTATAAGGATCTTGACATATAAAAATAATCTTGTAAATTGTGCTTCAAACAAAATCACACATGAAAGTATTTTGATTGGAATTGTTTGATACATTAAATTTGATCCCCCAAACTATACAGAAATATTTTTATTTGTGGAAAAATCATGTAACATAAATCAAATGAGGGTAAATAATTTTTAATACGAGTAAAAATATAGTAAAAAACATAAATAATCTTTTAAAAAACATTTTTATCATAGACATAAAATATAAACACACATGTCACATTCAAGAGTTAATTTTTCAAATATAAATTGAATTATTTTGAAACATTATAATTTTCTATCAATAATATACAACAATGGATAATTAAAATTACATTATGTAATCTATATAATGTTATTATTGAAATATAAAACATTATATTATGAAAGGAAACCTTTTAAGAATTTAAAATTATTTTTCTAGAAAATCCACAAATTATAGAGTAACAAAAAATAAACTGGATTAAAAAATAATTTTCTTAAATAAGATTATAAAATACCATGTAATAAAATATTTTTTATGAAACCGGTTCTTCGTTTCGGGAATGTTTTTCCTTTTATGATCATTTTCAAGAAAAAGAGGAAAATCTTAAATTTTCTAAGTACACGCCATTTAATTTATGAGTACAGAGCATTTACTTTGATGCAGCGCCAGACCGTGAGCTGGCCGTGTCCGGGCCACAAACACGGTGTGTAGGGGCGATGTGGAGGCTACTTAAAGCAGAGTACAAAAAATCTGACTATACGCCATGTACTCAAGAAGTACATGCCGTGTATTTTTCCTTTTTTCATTAAAGGGATCGGGGTCACGCCTAATCGAGGAAAACATATTATTCTCTAGGTTCATCGACTAAGATCCACCCGTACGACCACAAATCATCTCCGAGCCCCCGTTCCTCCGTCCGTTCTCCGAATCGGCCACCATCGATTGCGTTGGAACCACAGAGGTGATTTCTTCCTTCTCCTAGAGCCTTGTTTTCCAATTCCTCATCTTTCCCATGATATCTTAGGTTGAGCGTTTTGGAAATTTTCTCAGATCATAGATGTTTTAAAGAGAATCAATCATCGTGGTTCATGTATATTGTTCTTCTAGCATTAAGGTAGCTGGTTTGTGCCTTTATGTAGGAAGTCATTGAATATTTGTGAAAATTCCACCAATACCCTTGAACGGGGTATTGCGTGTTTCCTTTTTTCCGTTGTTGTTTTCCAACTTTACTGGATTGCTTGAGTAGAGGTAATTTCTTGTGAATAGTGTAAATTGTACTATACTCTGGATGGTTTTCCATGCTTTTTTGCTTGTTTGGTGTTTTTCCAATTGTCATGCCTAGTTGTAGGACAGTGCAACTGTTGTACTATTATGCTGTCATGCCTTAGAATGATAGCCAAGTAGTTATTGAGGTTTACTTGGGCCAATTCGTGCGCTATGCCTATTTTTTTTACACATGGCTGTGAGAACCTAGTGTAGTGGACCGTAGGGAGAATGGACGTAAGGGATTATCCAGAGTGTCCTTAATTTTCGATGCGAGACCACAAGGGGAACTGACGTTGAGTTCTTCCTCAGAGAGTCTGTAGTTCCTCAACATGGGCCATAGGTGGAAATAGACATTGAGTGCTTCCCTAGAGAGCCTTAGGTACGATATGAGACTATAGGAGGAATTTATGATGAGTGCTTCCGTAGAAAGTCTATTCTTTAGCTGAACTAGAGGGGAGAGACTGTGTTCTCTTCCCAGAGGGTTTCTAGTACATTTAGGTTGATCCTTAGGGTTATACTATGATAACTACCTAGAGGTTACCTTTTTGTTCTACTTTCTTGAGTGGATATTTCTTTTTTGTAGATTATATGCTAGAAACTGTGGATTGTTACTGCAATGTATTATCCTATTACTGCTTAGTGTTTCCTGCTTACCGTGTGTCACCCTCCATATATCCACTGACTGTTCAGCATGGATATATGGGTGGTTGTTTATTGGGACTTTGTATCACACTCTATTTGGGTCATGATTTTGGGCCCAAAAAGATTATATAGTTTCATGTATAGATAATGGAAAGCGCCCTTCGACTTCATGTTATTGATTGCACTTGAGCTGGAGAGCATGGGACAAAGCTGATGGTTGCGATACTGAGGAGTTGCTCATCTGTTTTTCTTTTATACTTTGGTTTAGTACTGTATTCAGCACTGTGACCTGTTTGGATGTTTTCCTGGACATATATGTATCATGCATAATTTACATATATTTCTGCTCCAGTTGTTTATTCATCAGTCTTCCGTTATATACTCTTGTATGGATGTCTACTATTTCCACTATTGTTGTTATTTGTTTTCACTTCTAATGTGTACTCTGCCAATGAGGGAGTAGTTTCCTCACTATCACACCCAAGGCCCTCACTGCTAGTCAGTGTCCTCTGGAATTCGGGGAAATGCGCTTGAGGCAATGTGACCAACTGGTTACGGGGCGCCTTTGGGTGGCTTCCGGAACCGAGACGTTATAAAGTGGTCATGTGCTGGCCGTGTCCAGGCCACACACACAATGTGTAGGGGCGATGTGGAGGCCGGTTAAAGTGGACTATAGAAAATCTGAGTACACGCCGTGTATTTTTTATTTTTTTCATTAAACGGACCAGGATCGTGCCTAATCGAGGAAAATGTAATCTTCTCCAGGATCTTCGACCATGAGAGACCCGTATGGCTGGAAATCTTCTTAGAGCCCCCATGCCTTCGTCCGTTCTCCGAATTGACCACCGTCAATTACGTTGGAACCACATCAGTGATTTCTTCCTTCTCCTAGAGTCTGGTTTTACAATTCCCCATTTTTCTCAAGATATAGGTGGTTGAGAGTTTTGGAAGGTTTCTCAGATCCTCAACATTCTAAGAAGAATAAATCATCGTGGTTTATGTATATCATTCTCCTAGAATCGAGGTAGGTGGTTGGTGAATTTCTATAGGATGTCTTTGAATATTTGTGCAAATTCCACCAATACCCTTGAATGGGGTATTGCGTGTTTCTAGTTTTTCCCATGTTGTTTTCTTGATTTGTTTGATTTGTTGAGTAGATATAATTTCTTGTGAATAGGGTAAATTGTACTGTACTCTAGATGGTTTTCCATACTTGTTTGCTTGTTCGGAATTTTACCAGTTTTCATTCCTAGTTGTAAGATAGTGGAACTGTTGTACTGTTATGATATTATTCCTTAGAGTGATTTCCATGTAGTTATTAAGGTTTACTTGGGCCGATACGTGCACTGTGCATGTTTGTTTGACACCGGACTGTGACAACCAAGTGTAGTGAACCATAGGGAGAATGGACGTAAGGGCTTCTCCAGAGTGACTTTAATTTTCGACGTGAGACCACATGGGGAATTGACATTGTGTTCTTCCTCAGAGAGTCTGTAGTTCCTCGACATGGGCCATAGGTGGAATTAGACGTTTAGTTCTTCCCCAGAGAGCCATAGGTATAATATGAGACTATAGGGGGAATTTATGGTGAGTGCTTCTTTAGAAAGTCTATTCTTCAGCTAACCAAGAGGGGAGAGACTGTGTGTTCTTCCCAGAGGGTTTCTAGTACTTTTAGGTTAAACCTTAGGGGTTATACTATGATAACTACTTAGAGGTTACCTTTTTGTTCTACATTCTTGAGTGGCTGTTTCTTGTTTATAGATTATATGCTAGAAACTGTGGATTGTTACTGCAATGTATTATCCTGTTACTGCTAACTGTTTACTGCTTACTGTACATCACCTTCCATATATCCACTGACTGTTAGGCACAGATTTTTGGGTGGTTGCTTATTGGGACATTGTGTCACACTCTGTTTGGGTCATGGTTTTGGGTCCAAACAGATTATATAGTTGCAGGTATAGATAAGGGAAAGTGCCATTCGAATTCAGGTTCTTGATTGCACTAGAGCTGGAGAGCATGGGACCAAGCCAAGGCTTGCGATGCTGAGGAGTTTCTCATATATATTTCTTTTATACTTTTTTTAGTACTGTATTCTGCATTGTGACCTGTTTGGATGTTTTCCTAGACATATATATATCATGAATCATTTACATATATTTCTGCTCCAGTTGTTTATTCATCAGTCTTCAGCTATTTAATCTTCTATAGATGTCTACTATTTTCGCTATTTTTGTTAATTGTTTTCGCTTCTACGGTGTACTCTACTAATGAGGGAATAGTTTCCCCACTATCACACCCAAGGCCCTTGCTGCTAGTCGGTAGCCTCCGGAATTCGGGGAAATGCGCTTGAGGCAATGTGACCAACTGGTTACGGGGCGCCTCTGGGTGGCTTCCGGAACCGAGACGTTACAAAGTGGTCATGTGCTGGTTGTGTCCGGGCCACACACACGGTGTGTAAGGGTGATGTGGAGGCCTGTTAAAGAGGAGTACCGAAAATATGAGTACACGCCGTGTATTTTTCTTTTTTTTCATTAAACAGACCACGATCGTGCCTAATCGAGGAAAATGTATTCTTCTCCAGGTTCTTCGACCGAGAGAGACCTGTACGACCGCGAATCTTCTTAAATCCCTCGTGCCTCTATCCATTCTCCAAATTGACTGCCATCAATTGAATTGGAACCACATCAGTGATTTCTTCCTTCTCCTAGAGTCTTGTTTTACAATTCCTCATCTTTCTCAAGATATCGTGGGTTGAGAATTTTGGACGTTTTCTTAGATCCTCAAAGTTCTATGTAGAATCAATCATCGTGGTTCACGTATATCATTCTCCTAGCATCGAGGTAGGTGGTTGGTGAATTTCTATAGGATGTCTTTGAATATTTGTGCAAATTCCATCAATACCCTTGAACGGGGTATTGCGTGTTTCTGGTTTTTCGCTGGTTGTTTTCTTGCTTTGCTTGATTGGTTGAGAAGATGTAATTACTTTTGAATAGGGAAAATTGTACTGTACTCTAGATGGTTTTCCATGCTTGTTTGATTGTTTGTAATTTTTCCAGTTTTCATTCCTAGTTTTAAGATAGTGGAACTGTTGTACTGTTATGCTGTTATGCCTTAGAATGATAGCCAAATAGTTCTTGAGGTTTACTTGGGCCGATACGCATGCTATGCATGTTTATTTTACACAGGACTGTGAGAACCAAGTGTAGTGAACCATAGGGAGAATGGATGTAAGGGATTCTCCAGAGTGTCTTTAATTTTTGATGCGAGACCATAGGGGGAATTTACGTTGTGTGCTTCCTCAGAGAGTCTGTAGTTCCTCGACACGGGCCACACGGGGAATTAGACGTTGAGTGCTTCCCCAGAGAGCCATTAGTACTATACGAGACTATAGTGGGAATTTCTGGTGAGTGCTTCCTCAGAGAGTCTATTCATTAGCTGAAGCAAAGGGGCGAGACTATGTGTGCTTCCCAGAGGGTTTCTAGTACTTGTAGGTTTAACCATAGGGGTTAGACTGTGAGAACTATCAAGAAGTTACCCTTTTGTTCTCCTTGCTTGAGCGGCTATTTCTTGTTTATAGATTATATTCTAGAAAATTTGGATTGTTACTGATATGTATTATCCTGTTACTGCTTAGTGTTTACTGCTTACTGTACGTTACCTGCCATATATTCACTGACTGTTAGGCACAGATCTTTGCATGGTTGCCTATTGGGACTTTGTCTCACACCCTGTTTGGGTCATGCTTTGGGCCCAAATAGATTATATTGTTGCAGGTATAGATAAGGGCAAGTGCCCTTCTACTTCAGGTTCTTGATTGCACTGGAGATGGAGATCATGGGACCAAGCCGAGGCATGCGATGGTGAGGATTTGCTCATATTTTTTTCTTTTATACTTTGGTTTAGTACTGTATTCAGCATTGCGACCTGTTTGGCTGTTTTCCAAGACATATATGTATCATGCATAATTTACATATATTTCTGCTCTAGTTGTTTATTCATCAGTCTTCCGTTGTTTGCTCTTGTATAGATGTCTGCTGTTTATGCTATTGTTGTTATTGCTTGTCGCTTCCACAGTGTACTCTACCAATGAGGGCATAGTTTCCCCTCTATCACACCCAAGGTCCTCACTGCTTGTCGGCAGCCTCTGGCATTCGGGGAAATGCACTTGAGGCCAAGTGACCAAACAGTTACAGGACCCCTCTATGTGGCTTCCAGAACCGGGACGTTAAAATATTAGTGTGGGACAACCCAATAATGGAAGAAAAAATTTCATGATGAAATAACTTCATGAATAGAGATTTGTGATATGATAATACTTTAATGAAAACATACTCCATAAGGTAAGATATATTTGAAAAGGACTTATATTGTGCGGTTTTAAATCAATATAAAAATGATATAATATAACATTAAACCATAAAGGGTATAATTTACACAACATGTATGATATTAATTATAAAGTCAATCATAATTCATTTAAAATAAGTTGAGTTATAAAAAATCATTAATAATACAGTAACAAATGATTTAATATCTATTTCAAGGAGGAAATATGATTTGTATTATTATATCCCAAGAAATAATATTTCTTTTATAAAAAACACATCCATGGATAGTACATAAACTATACCTTGATAACATGGTCCACAAAATATATTATGTCTCAACGAATGTGAATTGAGACCAAGAAATCCCTTAACATAACTCCTTCTTAGTCTGAATGTTCTCTAACCTAATGTATAAAAAATTAACATTATTAATCACCCATTTTAGTAACTTTATCATACCTATAAAAATTTATAAACCTAATTTATAATTTTTATCTACATTTATATTATTATATTTTAACTTTTTTTGAAATTAGTTATGAGTAATAATGACCGTTTTAAAATAGTTTTATAATAGTGGTTAGGTTCTTCATTATTATAAAAAATTACAAAATTCCAAAATCATAAAATGTCCTATAATTTATGTGTTATAATTATTTAATATCTTATTATTTCATTTTATGGGTGTTTTGGGTTTTATACTTATGGATGAATTTGTCGATGTGCATGTATCAGTGATTTAAAACAAATGAAGGGTGTTTTAAAAAATATTGAGTTATATTTTTATATTAGACATCCATAAAAATAATAATAATAATTTACTTAATTATAAGAATATATTTGTAAAAATTAAATTCCCATAATAATTTGTGACATAAATTAATTGAATTGTTCAATTCAGTGGTTAAACCAACCCGAACATGAATATTACATAATTAATGGATGGATATGAAATAATTTAGTTTTAATATAATTATGCAAGTAGTTTAATGATACTGGTTAGTTCTTATAAGTGTGATATATAATTATTTTAAATAACTAAAATAATAATATAACCTATGAAATTTTATTTCGTAGTATGAATGAATCTATTTTTCACATAGAACCCTCTTTTAGACAATTGAATATAATTAAATTTTTTATTCCTCATATATTTAATAGGTTTTCAAATTTTTATTTATAGATCAATAATAATTTTGTATAATAATATTTATAATTTAAAACAATTCCCATTACTATAAATATAATGCGATGATGGAAATAAAATTTTAAATCAGCCAGTTCATTGAGGAATAGTCCACATATATACCTTGATAATGATTTTGTTTAATATATAACTAGAGAGAGATGTAATACGGTTTATCATTTCATAATACTAAATAAGATATTATTATCATAATGATTTATTATATTCCTTTTTTAAATAATCCATGTGATGTATTTAATGAAATAAATCATGTTACCTGAGGGGCGTTGTAGTCCTTATAATCAACGAGTGCCAATATTATTTTTATGGACAAATGGAAAGGAATTTTAGGGGTATTTCATCATTATTGTAACATAAAAGTATACTAATGATACAAATTTTATCATTTTCAGGTTATTTTATGAAATTTTGGTAATAAAAAGTGCCAAAAATGAAAATGAAATTAAAAAGGGGAGGATAAAAATTTATACCTCAATTGTTAGGTTATCTCATTTATAAAGGGTTTTAAGCCTTTAAGGGAAATTATTTTTAAAAGGATGGAACATATTAGTGCTTTCTATAAATGTTTATAAAATGTTTTGATGGATTTTGGGAAACGATAACATTGTTTTTGTGTGAGGGTATTTGAGGATAAGATCTCACCTCATATAAGTGAAAGAGTTCTTGAATTTTTAAAAATTACAAAAACCATTCAATAATGGAAAATTCATTCCCCCTGAAAGCTTATACAAAATTGGGGAATAGTAGAGATGATATGTGATAAGGTTTACCAAGGACCCAACCACACATTACCCAATATGTTCTAAACATTCTTGAGGTTATTTGTTCATAGATTTTTACTTTATACATATTAGTTTTTACCGTGGTAAATATTTTTAAACTAAAAACCTTATATTTTATAAATAAAAAATAAAATGGTCATTATTATATAATATTGACCTTCATATTCGAAATTTTAAATACATTTAATTTAATTCAATTTATAAAAATGATAAAAATTAATCTTAATATAATAAGTATATAATTAATGGAAAAAAAATTTAGTTAATATTTTTTATGTTTTAAAACATTAAATATAGATTTATTTAATAAAATACATATATATAAATTTATTATATAAAATATTAAATGAATATTTTTTATATAAAAAAGTATCATAAATTTCAAAATCATTTTTTAAAATATTAATGTCATAATAGGAAATGTATTTGTATAAACCGTATATTGCCTTATTCACATAAAAATCACATTTTTAGAAAAATTTCAAAAACAAATCCTAAGTTATAAATGACCAAAAAAATCCAAAAAAATGAGGTCATTTTTTTTAAAATTAAAATTCATAAATTTGAAAAATTATCTTTTAAATAAAAAATCATTAAATCATACTTTTATTAATAAAATACATTTTAAGCCTGATTTGCTTCTAATCCTCATCACATTTAAATTTATAAATAGTTTAATATTTATATATTGGTTTCTAAATCAAAATATTACATATTAGAATAATCATTTGGCCTTTCACTACTTAATTTTTTTAGGTAAAAATTAATACATTTTTTTAAAATTTTACTTTCAAAGGAATCATTTTAAAAATATTAAACATGAGTTCTAATATGTAACTATCTTAACAAATAATTATTTTTTATTCACTAATAATTAAATTATTACTTTAATTTTAATATATTAGGGTTTAGATTTTAGGTTATTAATTGGTTTTGTGTTGTTTCTCACACAAGAAATTGAAGTAATTATTAATTTAATGCATCTAAAATCCTGGGTCATTTTAGTTTTGTTGAATAAAAATTTAATTTGGATTAAAACATATACAGGTAAATAGAAAAAAATGTAAAATGAACTTGGGGAGTTATCTGTATGTTATTAAATAGTATTTTATGGGGAAAATGAGGCATATACGTTTCTAATTTCAAACTGGAAATGAAATTTAAGTTAAAATTTGTCTAAGAAATAGGAAGTGGTTGATTACTATTTTCTATCTACGTGATCGATAAATATGACTAAAAATTGGATTTTTTATGTGATAAAGTGTGTGGTAATTTTTTTTCAAACCATATATGTGTTCTGGATTATTTATGATTTTATGTTTGGTCGAAAATTGTTGTGTTACTTATTTAGAATTACATGATCTGAATTTGATGTATTGTGTTGGAATTTTGATATTATTTGTGATTTTTTCCACAAAACACTTCTTTGTTGTAAAATTACCATGATGGTGGTCACTTTAAAATATCATAAGTTTGGTAGAGATATGTTTCACATGGTCTTGGCCCTCAAAATCTATAATGTGATGATTTTAGCAAGGATACGAATGAGGGGCTCAATTGTGTATTTTTTATACTATGAGTTTGTATTCCCTTGAGTGTCTTGATGGGAATATTTGTTTTTATGATATGGAATAGACTTGGGGGATCTATATATATGTTATATGACATGGTATTATATTAGATGATCCTCGTGTACTGGTCTTGGCATAAGTAGAAATAATTTCATCATGTGATATTGTTTAAATTTCTATTTTGATTCATTGTGAAATAATATTGATTAACAAAATTAACATTGACATAATTTATAAATGCACACAATTAACACATTTTGATAATTGTGTTTTTGTGAATTCAATTGACTATATTATTCTCACCCAATGAACATACACTCACCATGTGAGTATATATTATTTGTGTGATATTTCATTTAAAGATGAGATGCCTTAGCTTTGGGTGTTGATGTTAGGAAACATCTCAAATAATAATAGGTTCTATTCAAAATTTATGTGAAATAGTTTACAACAATTTTATTCCTTCCAACCAATTTTAATTTTTTTATATAAATCATATGTTTTATTATTTTGTTTTTTGGGTTTTATGGATTTATTTTGGAATGTTGGGATACTACTCTGATCATATTGAAATGATATTGATGGATTACATTATTTCATGTTTTTTTATTTATGTCTTTTCTATTATTGTGATGTATCATTAGATGGTAAATCTCTCTTCATGTGATATTTATAAATGCTCAACATCAGTCACTAACCTTTGGTGACTAGAGATTTTAATTTTTTTACTTTGTGATGTTTTTACTCCTTGGAATATTCATACTAAGGATAAAATATAAAAAATAATTTCAAATTAGTTTATATTATATGTATTTATATTAGAAAAGGTTTTACGATAGTGATTCATTGTTTGGACTTCAAATAATTTTTTTTGTGTGTTCGATGCTTGAACCACCACAATAGAATCCATGTTACCCAATATTTATGGGATTGTATTTGTATTTTTTAAAAATAATAATTGGGAGAGTGATAAACACTTGATTCATGGTGAGTTATAGAATATTCATGAATCAAATTGGAATATATATAGAAGACATGTATGCGAGTGCACATGTGATTGGGATTTATTTTTTGAATTGATAATAAAATGATCTAAGTTTAATTATTGAATTTCAATTATGCTAATTTGTTTTTATTCAGAATATGTTACACATGAAGTGTTTACTAAATAAAATCAAGTGGATTTTTTATTATTCCATATACATGCCATTTCATTGTTTTTTAATTCATGCTAACGTCCAATATATTGATTAAAAAACTATATCGGTTGAATTAATAGAAAATCAATAATGGGATTAAAAATAATTTTATAAAGAAAATTGATGAGAGGCTCAATGTAACTTGGAAACATGTCTAATTTCTATGGACATAACGGTTAATTTTTTTTGAAAATGAAATGTTATCATTATTAAATGAGAAATATTAAATATATAAATAGTGAAAAAATTAGAAGTGATTAATTTTTGTGAATTTTTTATTTGATTTTTTTCATTCATAATATTTTGAATTATTTAAATAGGTCTCAAAATAAGGAATATCATGGTAAACTATTATTTTTTTAGAAATAATAAAATGATTTAATTCATGAGGATTGATGTAAGCATTTTAAATTGATTTTTAATTATTTACATAAACTTTTGTGTTACGTGAAACTCATCATATTTAATGAGTAGTTCTAGGGTGGAGATAATGATGATAAAGAATATTGAATGCTTAAAAGGGAATTAGGGTGACTTGTTTTTGAATTGTGGTTATCTCATTATTTTCCTTTTATAGAATTGAAACCCCAGGGTATGGATTTGGAAATGAACCCCATCCCACCATTGGAGAAGGGTATCCTTTTGTGTTATACCTTTTTATGATTCTTCCATCCCAATTAAAGTAAAATATTACAAGTTCTTTTATGGTAAACTAGTGTTTGATATTTATTTATGAGAGTTTGATGAGGCTTACAGTGTTTTTGTTCATTAAATTGTTTCATAATTTCAATTTCATTTCACTTTGGGGAATGATTATAAATAATTTATCAATAGTTAATGGGTTTTTATTATTATGGTTATCATCAATCATCATGATTTGAGGAATATAATTATTCATTTTCATGACAAGGATGATTTTTTGAATTCTTCATCCCATTTTTTTTTGTTCATCATGATTTTTTTTAATTTTTATGGGAATATATTTTCATATGTTATGGAACCCTCCATCCATAGAAAATTGGGTATGATTTCATCAACTAATAATTCCTTTCTATAATTCATCCATTTTTTGTTAGATTATTTTGTCAGATTCTTTCTCTACTAAAAAACCACTCTCATGTTATGAATCATCCTATGTTAGCCCATTTTTCATGGATATTGATCTACAGAAGGTTCCTAAATTTTTTTTAATGAAATTCTCATGTGAGTATCGATTTTGGAAAACAGTTGTGTTTGAATCTATTTTAGTCAAATCATGTTTATTTATTAGTAATGTCCACCATATGACTCACTAATATATGAGTGTTAGTTTTGATTTAATATCTAAAGTGGTAAAAAATATTTATAATGATTTTGTATGAAGGCTGATGGCACTTATAGAGCACTGGTGGTTGTGGCAATTCCTAACTGTAATTCTATTATAGAGGAGGATGTAGTAGAAATGAAAAATGGTGTTATTGATTAATATATTATATATAAATTCAATCTATATATTTAATGAGTTTATTGATATAATATTGATTGAGATATTGTGATAATATTGTTTTTAGGGGATTTATATGCTTCATCCATTTAAGAATAAGTTGAGTCATTCAAGCTCCTGACTTATATTTTTCAGTGGTGGTAGGCCAATCATGCACTAGGTTATTATAGTATGTAAAATGCTATTTTTAAGTGACTACAAATTCATGTATTTTTTTTGTAAATATTTTTCCTTTGAGTAATAAAAATTAACCAAAAAGTAAATAAATAATTCTTAAAATAATAGGGTAAAATAATATTAACAAACAAGATATAATTTTATGTTTATGTCCAGATATCTTCCAATCCTAACATTTAATAGTATTAACGTCTCTAGTAGATTTAGTGCCAGAAACTGGCTTATAAAATTAATAGGAAGTGGTCTCTAAGGGTAACTTTATATCATCTAAGGTAGTTGAGAAATACTACCATGAATCAACAGATCATGATAAAGTGCTTCATGTTGTTATGTAGTTTTATTTGGGTAGAAATAATGGAAAAGATACCCTCATTTTATTAGTGGATTTATCATTTACTCAAAATAAGAAGGGTTTATTTCCCCAGATTTACTCATATTTTTTTAATTAATTGATGACCTATTCTACTAGAAAATATTATATGTCTATAGATATTATTATAGAGGTAGTTTTGGTCAATTTAGATTTGTATAAAGTGTGCTACATTTGGGAAGGTTAATAATAAGTATTTTTTAACACCCCTTCTCTAACACCCCATTAAGTTGTTTTTAGGTATTAGATGTCCCTAGTTTTTATCTACCTTTTTTGGGTTTTATATAAAGGTGTTTTGGTTGAAATAGTATTTATTTTCAAATGACTGTTGGTCTATGAAAGGTTGGCGCATAGTTAGGGAAAACTATGTTGTTTGGCCAAATAAACCAGGAGCCTTATTATAAGCCGCTCGAAAGGGATGCACAATTAGGGTGTATGGTATGTATAATGATGAATAAACCCCTATAAATGATTCAAACAATGGAAATTAGGACACACATGGTTGGTGAAAAATTAGTTTCAATATGTGGCTAAATTGTTATCCCCAAACAAAATTCTTTCAAGGGTGCACAGTTTGGGTGCATGGTTTATCTAACCATGAGGTCTTCTTTAGAAAAATGTGTGCATTGTTTTTTCTTCCAAATATTATTTCAAAATTCAAGAACCCTCTTTTTATTTTTCTAATCCTCCCATTAGTCCCTAAAATTATTATTTGGCTATTGTAGGCTCTCAGGAAGTGATATTTACTCCTCCAAACCCATTCCATGGAAGATAGAGGTAGCGTTGATCATGTTTGGTCACCTGTGGGTAAGTGGATCTAATGTTGTGTTTTTTTATACTATCTGATTATATACTCCTTAGAGTTATATATATCATAATTTAATTGATGGATATAAACTCCCTTTTATTGGAACTTCATTCGAGGTTGTGTTCTTTGATCTTCCACACCTTTTTTATTCATTGGTGTGTCCCATTAGAGGTATGAATTTCGAGATGATTGATTTAAAGTCAAGCGGTTCAATAATTCTATTACCTACATTTGAAACCTATAATTTTTTAATTAAATTTAAATGATGTTTTAATTGATTTAATAACATTTAATTTTAATTATTTTATATTTGATTTCAAATGGTAGTAATGTTTAAGGAAAAAAAATCCAAATATCAATGGAATTGAAACTGTGGGGAGATTTTTTGTAAAATGATGGATTTATTTAAAAATTAATTAAAATAAATGATTTGATTTTTCTATTGAGAAAATTTATTAAATAGAAATGTTATTTTAAATGGAATAAATTGGTAAAAACCAAAGAGTTTTTTTTGAAATGAGAAGGCATGTTGCAAACTAAAATTGGGAAATTGTGTGTTTAAAATGATTGAAATGATTGATTGAAAATTTTATTCATTTAATGTTTAAATTTCATGTTTTCCTATGTATTTGTTGATAAATAGGAAAATCATGGTGGCACTTTGACTCCCTAGAAATGTATTGATGATGAAAACTCATTTTAAAAGAACTCCAACCTGACTACCCCCGATGGATTCTTGTATTGGGTGTAGACCGGTCATGATGGGTTCCCCTATTAGGGTGTATTTTTGTGTGTACACAATAATAGAGATAAGATCATTATGAGATATTTGATGATCCAATTACCTAATAAACAAACTTACCACAAGGATTTCATACATGGTTTATTTCTATGTTTTGTGTCTTGATTATACATGTCATTGATTATTGAATTTTTTATCATTCTAATTAATTTCTATAAATAATTATATATAAAATTCCCATGTAATTCTATATGAAATATGTATTGATATATCTTTCATCACTTTGAATGAAATCATGTTTTGGTTTAAAAAATTATTATGTTATTCCTTGATATTTTATATTTATTCTGATAGAATAAATGGTTAATTATTTTGGTATTTATTATAGAATAATAGTTGAGACCCTATTAGTCATTATAGATAAAACCCTAGCATTAACATTGGGTGTTTTTTGGCTTTCATCATATAGTTCCATGAAAATTGAAAGTGCCACTTGGAGGTGGTGGGGGTTCTTGATCATCTAGGTCTAGAGTCTTTGAGTTTACTGGTAGATATTTTATTCACTTTTGGATGGGGTTTTGGAGTTTTAATCTTATAATATTTTGAGTACTTTGATGATGTACTTATTTCGGGATTTTATACTTTTTTATTTTTGGTAAATTCTCCTATTGATGGTTTGATCATAAAGACTTATATATTTTATGTTCTCTTATTTTATGTGAAATTGGTCCCCTCTTTTATCTTGTACGATTCCATGTTTTTTCCAGCAAAACCATGGGATTGAGAATAACCTTCAGTCTATGTCAGATCTAGCTCATGTATGAGGGTAATAGAGTCTATGGGAATGTTTTGGATAATGTTTTATGAATGGTGTATATTAAGGATCTTTTTTAATGGAATTATTCAATTTGGTATGCCTTTATGGGACTTAGGAGTTAAGTTTACATGATCTCCTAGATAGATCTCATCATAATTAGGCTTAATCTACCATGGGTGTTTTTTAATAGTGCCTTTGAGGAATTTTTTAATCTGATTCTATTATATTCTCATATTTTTTTAGTGTGTTAAATTCCAAATCATGAAATCTTATCTGATGGGATTTATATTCATATTTCTCTTGTATGGTTTTCAGATATGTGTAATATTTCGATGGATTTAGAGTAGTATATTTATGTCTTATAGAATTATTCCACCAAGAATACATTTGGATACACCAACAAAGGATGTTGTTGGTGAAACGTAGTGACAATATCTTCACATTAACCATAATCTTGTTGGGATATTTTTTTTGTTTTCTAAGCATTGGGATAAGAACGTGAACCCATTCCTATTCAGGAACTCATTTCGTATCCTCAGTGGGATAAATATTCAAATCATATTCATGAGTTTATTTTCTAGAATCCACCTTCTTTTAGGGAACTAATGATCCAAAATAGGTTGGGGATTGGTTGAAAAAATATATTACCTTTTCGATTTAATGGGAATACCCAAATCTATTAAGGGAAAGTGTTATACCTTTAATATGGAGGGACCTAGCTAGATATGATGGGATTAAATGGTTTTGATAAAGAAGCATGAGTGTTTGGAGTAAAATGATTTTTTAATTCATTTTACTTATCAGCTCTCTACAAAATATATTTTTCCCAATAAGGTTATATAGTTTTTGAACCTCCAGTAAGCTAATAAGATAGTGACACAGTATACAAACCCCTTTTACATGCTTTTGTAGCTTTCATATGAGATTATACGAAATGAGAAGATGAAGGCTCAACTATTTGAGATGGGTCTCAGACTTAATATCCATTCATCAGTCTTCATACTAAATATCAAATCCTATACTGGCATACATGATAGGGCATTGATAGTTGAGCTTTATGAAGCTAGTATGCAAGAAATGAGCGGAGTTCAAATTTCTCATTGTAGAAGCTTTGCAAGTTCCATTAAAGTAAATAGTATGTGGGATGAGTCTCATGGTGGTTTTTAATATAAGGCATCCAGTTGACATTATTTAGTTTTTTGAGGAGGCCCTTTGAAATGAGAAGGCATGTTGTGAAATCAAATTAGGAAATTGTGTTTTAAAAAGGATTGAATTGATTGATTGAAAATTTTATTGATTAAATGTTTAATGCACATGTTATCCTATGTATTTATTGTTAAATGGGACCATCATTCTGGTACTTTGACTCCCTCGAAATGTATTGATGATGAAAACTCTCACTAAAATAACTGCAACATGACTACCCCTCATGGGTTCTCTGATTGGGTTTAGAATGATCTTGA
Organism: Viscum album; assembly: GCA_963277665.1. Lineage (NCBI taxonomy): Eukaryota > Viridiplantae > Streptophyta > Magnoliopsida > Santalales > Viscaceae > Viscum > Viscum album. Next base: position 830,992,186 of record OY728165.1, read on the forward strand.
TGGGTTCCCCTGTTTGGGTGTATTTATTTGTGTACACATGAAAAGATATAAGATCATTATAAGTTTTTTGAGGATCCTATTACCTGATAAGATGACTTACCATAGGGATTATGTATGTCATTCATTTCTATGATTTGTGACTCGATTATACATGTCATTGATTATTGACTTTTTTATACATTCCAATAGATTTCTACAATAATTTCAATATAAAATTATCATTTAGCCTATATGAAAGTTGTTTTGATATATATTTCATCTATTTGAATGAAATTATGTTTTGGTTTAAAATATTAAAATGAAATTCCTTGACATTATTTTTTATGAAGATAGAATAAATGGTTAATTGTTGTAGTATTTATTATGGAATACTAGTTGAGACCCTATTCGTCTTTATAACTCAAATCCTGGAATTTCCTTTAGGTGTTTTTGGACATTATTCTTACAGTTCCATGAAAATTGAAAGTGCCACATGGAGGTGGTGGGTGTTCATGATCCTTTGGAGCCATAGTCTTGGAGTTTATTAGTAGAGATGCAATTCACTTTTGGAAGAGTTTTTTGAGTTTTAATCTTGAAATATGTTGATTACATTGATGGTTTACTTATTTGTGGTTAGTATACCTGATTATTTTTGGAACATTATCCTATTGATGGATTGATCTTGATGACCTATATCTTTTATATTTCATTATTTTTTGGGAAATTTTTTCCCTCTTTTATCATGTATGTTTCAATGTTATTGTCACCAAACCATGGGTATCGGGAATTCCCCTTAGGCTATGTCAGATTTGGCTCGTGTATGAGGGTAATAGGGTATATAGTAATGTTTCTTATAATGTGGTATGAATGGTGTATGTTAATGATATTTTTTATGGATGTATGAAATTTTGGATGTATTTATGGGACATAGGAGTTATCTTCAAGTGATCTCTTGTAAAGATCTAACTATATTTATCCTTAAGCCACTATATGTGTTTAAGGGAACTGTATTTGAGAAAATTTTTGATCTGATTCTAGTATATTCTCTAAATTTTATTTGGGTGTATTAAAACCCAAATCATGAAATATTATATGATTTTATTTATATTTCTATTTACTGGTATGATTTTTTGACATGTTTAATATTATGATCGATTTAGTTTTGTGTATTGATGTTTTATGGAATCATGCCTCCAAGAAGACATTTGGATAGGATCCTAAAGGATGATGCTGGTGAACCATAGTGAGAATATCCTCCCATGGACCAGAATCTTATTGAGATATTTTTCTATGTTTTCTATTCCTTGGGATAGGCACCGACACCCTTTCCTGTCCATGCTATAGATTTGTAACCTCAGTGGGATAAATATTGAAATCATTCTCATGAGTTTCTTTTCTAGAATCCACTTTTTTCTAGGGAACTAATGATCCTCATGAGTTTGAGGATTGTTTGAAAAAATATATTAACATTTCAATTTAATGTTAACACATGAAGCTATTTAGGGGATGTGTGAAACCTTTAAATAGGAGGGACCTAGCTAGATATGGTGGGATTCAATGTTAATGATAAATAAGCATGAGGGATTGGAGTGGAAGGAATTTTTAATTCATTTCACTTTTCAGTTCTACAAAAAATATAATGTTCCCAATAAATAAATAGAGGTTTTCAACCTTTGGCAAGCTAGGAGGATCGTGACATAATATGAAAAACTCTTTTCCATTATTTTTTTTGTTTTCACCTGAGATTTTGTCAATTTGAGAAGATAAAGGCTCAATGGTATGAGATGGGTCTCCAACATGATATGAATTCATAGGGGTTTATACTAAATATCACATCATATACTAACATACCTGATTGGGTATTGACAGTTGGGCTTGATCGAGCTAGTAAGTAAGGGATAAATTTTGTTCCATTTGCTCATAGTAGAAGCTCTGCGATTTCCATTAAAAGAAAGAGTATTTGAGATGAGTTTCATGGTGGTTCTCAGTACAAGGCAACCTGTAGACCTTGTTTATAGTTTTTATGGGTCCCTTAGACATACTTCTAGTGTTGAAAGGTATGGTATTAGAGATGGGTTTGTATTGAGGCTCCAATGATCTATAGTTATGAGGGTCACTTAGAATAACTATAGAAATTATGAAATTTATTTTCTTCTTCGTGCAGTGGAATGGTATCAACATCAAATAAAAGTATTATGGTGAAATTTAATTATTTGATATCTAAATGATTCCAACTATAGGCATCTAGAATGCTGGATACTAGTGTGTGTCACCCATTTAAATTGACACTTATTTTTTACATGTTTAATCTTACTATTGATATATAATCTTATGTGATGTATATTATTATACCCCTAATAATGAAGAGATTGAATGGTATAATTTTACATACTTTCATCTTCTCCTTATAAAAGATTTAACTTTAATGGAATTTTATAGTTCTTAACCAGAAACATATTGATTTCATTCCCAATATGGATTCACTAACATCTAATAAGATCTAGATTGACTGTTAATTTTTATGGGTCTCCTTTACTAAGCCTAATGGGCTGTGCCTTGATTTTCAAGGATAATGGGACCCGAGTTCAATTAGAGAAGGAAATAATTATATATGTTTGGGAAAATTAATATTATTGTTTTATTTTGATCAGGAGAGGGAATATTTTATTGATTATGTCCCACTAGTTATTTTTGCTTTTCCCTATGGTTTCTATATCATTTCTGTGGCATGCCACCAATGAGAGAGATATATTTTTATATCAATTTAGTACTCAGTAATCATCCAATATCAATTACTTCATAAAAATATAAATATAAAATTTGAATACTCCGTTGGATGATATGTTAGATAAAGGATTTACATTCTTGATTGTATACCCATGGGTGGAGCCTATTTTCTTTGTTAATAAATATAATAAAACTCTTCACCTCTATGTTGATTATCAAAAAATCAATTGAGTTACATTAAATAATTTGTATTTGTTACTATTTATTGATGATCTGTTCTAGAATTTGAAAGGGTTGAAGTGGTTCTTAAAGATTGATTATTGATCTGGTTATCACCAATTGAGAATAAAAGAATTTAAAATTCAGAAGACTGACTTCAGGAGAAGATATTGACACTATGAGTATTATTCCATCCCATTTGGTATATGAAATTATCCTATAGTATTTATGGATTTTGTGAATAGTGAATTACATGATTATCTTAATTCATTCATCCTGGTCTTTTTTGATAATATAGTTATTTTCTCTAATTCCAATGAGGATCATTTGTGTCAGCTTAAGGAAGTTCTGGAAATGTCGAAAATTCACTAAAATTGTTTTATGCTATCAAAATGTGGTTTATTCATCCAGGAAGTCATTTTTTTAAGAAACATGGTATCATGTACATGGGTTTAGTTGATATTGAAAATGTGAAATCTACAATGACATTAGATCTAGAAGATGACGTTTTGGATATTCAAATATTCTCTGTATTAGTGGGGTATTATCATCAGTCTGTAAAGTACTTATATAAATTGGATTCTTTGATGACCAATCTCACATATAATGGGGATATGTTAATTTTGGGTGATAAATTTATTAGTTATTTTATTTATTTGAAAGATATTTTGACTTATAAACCAGGTTTGAATCTTTCAGAGGGTAGGTAAGGATATGTGCTATTTTCTAATGCAGTGTGTTTATGTTTTTGTTGAATTTTTATATAAGGTGATCACATGGTACTCTATGGTATTTTATTGATTTGTAAATAATAGAATAATTTTACATCTCATGAAACCGGACTCACAAAACCAACGATTCTTCTTAAGAGTTGGTGGAATTACCTTTTTAGTGAAAGGTTTACAATGTTTTCATACCTCAAATTCTCAACTTAAATCTTATTTAAATAATATTTAATCAATAATCAGAGGTGTTGGGTGGAGTACCATAAATCCTTTGATTAAAAATAAACTTATATCCAAGTGATGGGGAATTCCATTTTTGATTCTTTGAGTAAGAATATTCCAACCCAGGAAATGAAGGAATCATCTGAATAATGGAACTTGATTGTTTTTTTAACTATTTAATTTAGGAGTTTGAGTGGAGGAGGATATGGTAATTTTGGAATGTTTTTAGTTTACCACTACTCATTCTAATATAATTCATTAGGTGTATTGGTATGATAATGTGTTTTGTGGAATTAAGGACTCTCTTTAGGGTGGAAAGACCATTTGAGAGTGGTTGATCTCATCTAGGGGAATCCTATGTTTTCATAATCATTTTTTGGTTCCTTTTCCAATGAGAAAACATGTGATGTGGGGTTACCAAATTTCCATTGGGTAGTATACCCTGCTTCTACAAAAAAGTTTTCTAATATGTGATAATGATTCTTAATTCCATGTATGATATGAGACATCACTACCATTATTTCCTACTGTTATACTAGTAACATTGTAAAGGATGAGAACCCAAGACCATTCGGTTTTCTTCTACCAATTATTTTTCTAAGATGGAAGTAAAATAACATATCAATGTACCTTATTGTTGGGTTTCTTTGTACCCAATAGGGAAATAATGTTATATGGGTTATGATCAATAGACTTACAAAATCAGATCGTTATATTCCTTTTCATGATACTATCAATGTTTAGAAGATATTAAATATCTATGTGAAATAGAATGTTTGATTTCATAGAGTTATATCTACTATAGTCTCTAATAGAGATACCCCTTTTAGTTATTACTTTAGGAGAGGCCTTTTGGAGGAACTCGGGTTTGATCCTCATTTGATTACAGAATACCATCCACATACTAATGCTTCGACAGAGAGGGATATATAGATTCATGAGGTTATGATTTGTGCCTACATAATTGATTTTTTTGGATCTTAGGATTTATATTTGGTAATTGTTTAGTTTTATTATGACCATAATTATCAATCCTCAATTTATATGGATCCATTTTAGGACTTGTATAGAATTCCATGAAAATATGTATTATGTTTGTCAGAGATTGGTGAAAGTTCATTGGTTAGATCGAGCGTGGTCAGAGAGGTGACTATTATTATTCAATTTCTACATCATAGAGTGTTTATGGAATAGTTCTGGTACAAATTCTATAGCAACTATCATATGATATATTTAGAGTTTTAATCGGGTGACCAGCTGTTAAATATATTTTACCTCGAATGGGTAATGAAATCTTAGGAGGCAGGGGAAGCTGGCTCCTCACATTTTGGGAAATTTTGAGGTAATTAATCTGGTGGGAAAGTGGATTAACATTTAGAAATTATACCTTATGTTATGTTGATATATTAAATTTTCCATGTATCATTACTTTAGAATATAATTTATGACGTGTCTCATGTTTTCTGTAGGAGTGATCTTATTGTTGAGGATGATTTATCCATGAAAGAGAATCCATTTGGGATTGGTAATTATAAGAAAATGTGTTTCATGGAAGAAATATACCTTCTGTATGTGTGTTATGAAATAATGGTTCTTATTCTCATGTGATTTGAGAGCATGATGAACTAAGGAGAGAGTAATGGCCTCATCTATTTGATATGGAAACTTCATGACATGATTTATGAAGAGATATTGTTTTTATGGTGTGGAGGATGTAACATCCCATTAATTAGTTTCTAGGTATTCAATGGACATATTATTTATCTCTTCTTGGTTTTTAATTTTTTTGGCTTGTTTTGGGTGAATTTTTAGGACCTTTTGGAAGCCCTTTAAGTTTTTCATGGTTTGGGAAAACCGCCTGGTTTGGCTGAGAAAACCATGTTCCATGTTGTATGCCAATAGAACTGGGGTGAACAGTTAGGGAAAATGTTTTTATAACCAGGAGGACACCCATAAATACCTTGTAGACTATGGATATTGGTAAATGAATAGTATTTTCGTAGTTACATTAACCAAGTGGGAAAACCATGCACCCAAAATAGAAGTCCTGTAGGGGTACACGGTTAGGAAACAAGGTTTGTCTAACCATTTGGACCTCTATGGTAAATCATTGACACAAAATATTTCCATTCAAACATTATATTAAAATTAATGAACACTCAATTTAAATTTCATAATCCTCCAATTAAACATTACTAAAATTTTGTTGGCTATTGGGGGCTCTCAGGAAGTGAAATTGATTCCTCCAAACACATTCCAAGTTGGATCTAAACTATATTGATCTCATTCAATAATCGACGAGTAATTGGATCACCTATAATGTGTTTTAATCTAGTATCTATTTCAATCCTACTCATATTATGATATATCATCATGTAATTGGTGGATCAAAACTCCTTTTTATTGGATGTTGACTCTACATTGCATTCATATATCTTTCACACCTTCATTCTTTATTGGTAAGTCCCATTGAGTGTGTTGATTTTTGAATTCTTGATTCAAAGTTCATGGATCAATATTTCTTTTAACTATGATTTATTCCTTCAATTTCATGTCTATGTTGAAAATATTTTTTAATTTATTTAAAAAAATGGAATTGTGATGATTTGATCATTGATTTTTAATGAGAATCAAATTTTCGAAAAAAACACAAATTTCAATGAAATTGAAATTGTGTGGTGAATTTTTAGAAAATGATTTCTTGATTTGGAAATTTTTTTTGATGAAATTATTTTATATTAATCTTGATAAAATTCATTAAATTGAGAATGGATTTTAAATGGCATGAAATTATGGAAACCTATGATGTTTTGGAAATGAGAAGGCCTTTTTTAAACCGAAATTGGGATATGGTATTTTAAAATGTTTTGAAATTATATATTTAAAATCTTATTTATTTATTGTTTTGCATAACATGTTTCATAAGATAGTTAGTGGTAACTGGGAGGAGTATGAAATGAAATTGAATCCCCCAAAATAGATTGATGATGAAATCTATTACTAAACAACTACGACCTGAATTTCCTTGATGGGTTCCCAATTTGGGGTGTAGACTTATCGTGATGTGTTTCACTCTTAGGGTGTATTTGTGTGTTCAAACAAGACTATATCTGACATCATTATGATATGTGTGAGGATCCTATTACCTGATAATACAGTTAATTCATACGTGGTGATTTTCTATGATTTGTAACTTCATTATACATGATGTTTATTATTGAAATATTTTATTCATTCCAATTCATTTATATAACTCATTTTATATAAAATGAAAATTAAGACTTTTTTAATTCTATATTTAAATATCTTACATCATTTTGAATGAAATTATGTTTTGGTTTAAAATATGAAAAAGAAATTCCATGCCTTGTTTTATTTAAACTAACAGAATAAATAGTAAATTGTTATGGTATTAATTATGGAACATGAAGTGAGGCCCTATTGGGCCTTATAACTCATACCCATACTTTTTTTTGGATATTTTTATACTTTCTAATGCTAGTTCTGAGTGAAGGGAAAGTTCTAATTGGAGTTGATGTGTGTTATTTATCATTTAGTGTTGGATTCTTATAGGTGGACATTAGAGAATCCATCAAATTTTTCATGGGATGTTTGAGTTTTTATTTTATTATATATTGAGTGCTTTTATTATGTACTAATTTGGGTTTGTTCATATTAGTTTGTTTCTTATAATTTCTATAATTAGAATAAAGATAATACTAACTTATATCTTTTATATTTTGTTATTTGTGTAAAATTTGTTCCATTCATGATCGTATATGATATCAATTTATAGTAACCAAACCAAAGGGATCAGGAACACCCTTCAACCTATGTCAGAGCTAGATATTGTGTTAGGATTCTAGGGACTCCATGATAGTTCCTAAAACATTTATTTTTTTAATCATGAAGAGTATATTTGTAAATTTTGAACATTTATTGTTGAATACCAATCTAATGTATAAAAAATTGTCATTGAACATTAATCAGATAATCAAGATAATGTTAAATGAGAGATATTAGTAATGGAATCAACAGTGAACTTATGAGATTGATTGATCTCCAACATGGTAATTAATTTTTCTAGTTAAATATATTGACATCACATATGATGGATTCTTAGTTGTTTGGTAATTTATATCCTATTTTATTAACAAAATTCTTAGGGTCTAACCTAAGATTTATGTCCATGATTTATCTAACATATATAGGTTTTATTCATCGAGTTCAGGATTTGAGACTCCATGAGGATGTTGGTGGTCATATCCCCCTTAATATATTTTTTGGTGTATTAGATGTAGCTAAATATACCAATCCCCACTAAACCAAAAAGTATATTTTTTTCCTTTATAATAATAATTAATAGTTGGAGTGTTTGTGTGTGTGTGTCTGAGTGCATAAAATGAGAAATTATTAATTCTTATGAATATTATTAGTTCAATATTTTTTGTTTATTGGATTATGAATTTTGATAAATTCATTTTACATATTGATATATATTTTTATTCTACCTCCATATATTTATAGATTTAAATAATGTTAAATAGTTTTCATGAATATATTATTAATTGACTATTTTAGTTTGTGTTCAATTTTAAAGATGAATTGTTAAATGATAAAATATTACTTTTGGTTTTATGAGAATATTGTATGTGCTCCATGGTAGTTCTATGAATGGTGGTAAGTGAATGATCTATTGTATTGATGATTATAAAGATTAAAGTGGAGGTATATTATGAGATAGATTTAAAAAATATGACATTTTAATAGGGACCTAATATGATTAGCATGAGTTAATTATGATGAGACTTAGTGAATTATGCGAATATATTGACATCTTTGGTACTATGATGTGTAAAGAATAACAATTTAATAAAAATTTATCTATTGTTGAATCACAATTCAATACTCATGTGAAAGTGGAATGAGAATCAATTATGAAGGTTATATTAACTAAATTTAATCTTGGGGAGTATTTTGATGATGATAGGGGAATCCATAATAGTGATTAGTATAATTGATGTGTGTTCATACTCACTATGAGAAGTAATGGGGCCTCTAAAAGTTTGTTATTGATTGTGATTGTAATTTTTAGTAGATCTTCTTTAGACCCACCCTTCGACCGAGGATAGTGTGGGATGATATCAACTATAACCTATATCCCTCATTGATATGGTTAGATACCAACAATTTCATTTTCATGTACTTTAAATTAATAATACATTAGTCTAGTATGAGATATGTTATATATTTATTATATACTTTTGGGAATGGATTATTCCTTTAATATAACCAATTTGGAGTAGATATAGTTGGGAAATTCCTCTAGTTTTCCCTATTTGAGAACAGAATAGATGGTATAGGTCGCGATGATTAATTTCTCTAGTATCCATGATGTGAAAACCCATTAGATATGATATATTAATGTGGATAATAACTCCATTATCCTCAATGTTAGAACCTAAATAACTGGATAGGTAGAGTTTGGTAATTCATTTGAAATCCCAATTATAGGTATGTAGTGGACAATATTTCACTTGAGAGGTGAACCCCCTTATATACCATAACATGGGTTATTATGGTTGTTATTGTAGTAGAAAATACAATTGCCCATTCCATATATTTGGGTTCTGGGTGAAACATATATAAATTGTATTATACCTAATGATGTATATTTCTGTTAGTATTACAATATTCATATTTAAAATTAGATACGTTTATCTACTACAGTATTCAGACATGTATACACATGTGTGTATTTCTGTTAGTATTACAATATTCATATTTAAAATTAGATACGTTTATCTACTACAATATTCAGACATGTATACACTTCTTGATATTGACATGTGTATTTAATTTCTTACAATAGATAATTTTTAGATATATATTTATTCTAGTGCTTCCATGATAGGTGGATTTAAGTAATTCCTCTAGTATTCCTCATATGAGAATCTTAAAAATGGAATTTCACCTTTGTGGTGAATCTCTTCCTCAACAATAACACTAGGGTGGAGCTCATAATTGATAGAACTAATATTATATCTACTATTTAACCACTAAAATGGGATTGTTATTTCCTAATATATAGTTCTTTCTATCATAGTATATATTTAATCTAGTATTACTGTATCAAGGTTAAGACCAAGAGTCATGTATCTCATCTGATGTATGAACATGTATACACTATTATCTTTGAAGATGTGTATTTTCTATTTTTAGTGATGTTTAGTTTTTCTAGTTTATAAAATATTGTTAGAGGCAAGTATTTTTTCCAATGTATTCATGATAGGTTGAATTGTGTATTTCCTATATCATCTCTTAATTAGTGCATTATCAGTGTATTTTCAGGTATGATATTTAATAAGGGTTATGTATTTTTATTATTATTCTTCTCTCAAAATCATTTTTATTTGGTAAACACGATGAAAAATAGTTATGGGCATATTGACTTTGGTTGATCAAATATATGGTTTTTCGTGATGATGTTGGCTTGTGAAATCATATGACCTACACTTTATATATTTTCTTATGAATGTATGCAATAAATTTTTATGGGGAAAATATTCTTCTTACATATAACTTTTAATCAAAATATTTCATTTATTTCTAAAAATATTGTATATGTTTTATTCCTGAAAATAAAATTAAAAAACTAAAAATTAAAAAGGTTGTTTATCATTTTGATATATTTTATTTATTATTTATAAGAATACTGTATAACATAAAATGTATTATTTTTTAGCCTTTTGAATGTTGTAATTTTTTATAAACTTTGAAGAATTATTATAGTGATATGATTGTTGAATCAGAAAACATTAAGGGGAAATCATGATAATTATTGACTTGTAATAATAATGTATGGATCATGTTTGATTTCAAAATTATGAGCCTGAGGAGGATTATGTTAGAATAATTTGATGAGACATTCTTTCATGGAACCCATTTTGGGGATGTATAATGCTTTAATAATTTTAGGGTGGATATTATTTCAATTTCTAAAATTTGAATTTAAAATTGTTGTGTAATAAATCTATAAGATATTGTGATCTTATAGATATTTAAACGGGAGAACTAAGAAAGTATTTATGAATATTCATGTTGTTTTGAATTGTGTGAATATTGTTTCCCGAAACATTTATATGTTATTGTGTTGTTGAATTTCTATTATAATGAATTATTATAGGGTAATTGAATATGTTTTTGGGGAATTTTCTTACTGTAGTGAAGAGTATGTTTTGATTATAGATATAAATATTTATAAAAATGGGATATTAATGAAATTATATATATAGATAAAGAAAAATTGATTAATTAGGTTAAATAAAATTAATAAATTTTTTGAAGGTTTATTTAGATGTGAGATTTATTTCACAGTAGTAAGTGATGCTGGTTTTTCAAGGTGATGTTCACACACATATATATATATATATAGAGGTTTGGTCTATTAAATAAAAGTTCTTTTTATTTTTTTTGCAATATAGAAAACTTATCTTAACATATAAAACAAATTAATGTATTTTATTTTCAAATTATATGTTAGAGTGAGTTGTATGAGTTGATGAAATTAGGTTTTATGAAGTAATGGAGGATTTGGTTGGTAAAAAAAGTGGTTATTTCAATGGTTGTTTAAAAAAAATCACAATTGGAATTTTTTTAACATTATATGTTTTTTTATTTTTTATTTGGTTAAATTGATGTTTAATTTTTTTTAATATTAAGACCTTTATAGGATATGTTTAATGTTAGTATAAAGAGGGAATACCAAGTGATTTTTTAAATAAGTCGTTATTTGAAAGAATATTGTTTAAATTATTAATGTTTATTGGGTAGTAATCGAACAATTATGTGATTTATAGAACGAAATGGGTTTGATAAATGTAATGAGAATGAATTTTAAAGATTGATATTTATAGATCTTTCTTCAAAAGATGTATTTTTTCAATTTTTATTTTTTTGGAATGATTATGTGTGGCCTGTGTAAACGAAGACATTATGTATGTGTTATCCCTTATTTGGTTAGTGGAAATGGATGGAAATATTTATATATTGGTTTATTCTAAATTTAAAAGAAATGAATGAATTTGGATCTAATCAATTGTATAAGTTATTATTGACATTATGTAGGTTTTTTTAGACTTTTTGAATTCTAATGTTTGTTTAGTGTATTTGATTCTAATATTTATACTCCTATGGTATTAAGTGATATATGTCCCATTTAGCATGATAAATTGGGTGATATAATTTTTAACATTGATAATACTTTGTTTATTTGTGTTGAAATATTATTCCATCATGCAAGATGCTTCTTAGAGATAAAAATATTTACAGTGAAGAGTTTAGAATGAATAATATCATTGGTTTTATTTTTTTATTTATAAATTGTATTAAAATGTAAGAAAATTGTTTCAAGGATAAATTTGTTATAATATTATAAATTTATTTAGTGAAAAAATTTGATGGGTGTTAATAATAATATATATTATTCTTATTTTTTTGAATGATTTTTTTTAATTTTTTTAGAGGAATTATTAAACATATGTAATTTAGAAATAAATTAGAGTAAAAAGGTGTGTGTTGGTGTTGTGGCATAATGAAAAGCATTTGATAAAGTGTACTATGAGGGTGTTGGGTCTAAAATAATAGATATTTTGTGTGTAGCATATTTATAAAAATATTTATAAATATTTATAATGAAAAAGTACAGGTGATAGGACAATTTTCTTTATGTTCAAGGAGTAGAGGGAAAAAAGAGGGTTGGATTAAAAAAATATATATATCAAATTGGTCTATGTAATTTGAAAAAATAGTTTATTTTTTAATGAAAAGGAAGAGGTGGGAATTTTTTTTGTGAAAATAATATTTCTCCCCCTCCCCGTATCTTATATTCTCCCCCTCTCAAAAATGATAAAATATTATCTCATTGAAATAAAAATTCATATAGATTCAAATTATTCATGATTTGTGGCATTGTATTTCTCTTAACAAGTAAAAGGAAATACTTGTGTCTTATTAAAGGCATTGAGTTTTTTTCCATGTTGAATTAAATTTAAATGTATGATTATATTAATTTATAGCAGAATAATTTAATTTTTTGAGCTTTATTGGTATTGTATATTTCTTGTTTAATCATTTCTTAATATTCCATATTTGACCACTTTCCTTCTATGGTCTTAATTTTAAATTTTACAAAATTAATAATGCTTTTAAAATGACTTAATATTATTTTTAATTATTTAATTGAATAATTTATTCCTATAAATAGAATAATTTTTTAGGAGTTATAATAAAGTGATAAGTTCTTCATACTGATATTTATTTAGAAAAATAGAGATCTTTTTGATTTAACAATTTTTTAATGAGAATAACGATTTATTAAACTGTTATAATAATTTAGATATTAATTGAAAAATTCATTAAATTAAAAATAAGCATGAAATTTTTATTTTAGAAATGTTTTAAAGAGTTATGGTGTCATTCAATTTTATAAGGAATTATTTATTGAATAAATAAATTAGAATATTTTTTCCTCATTTGATTTATATTTAGAGTTTCTTTCTATTATTTTTATTTGTAATGATGTTTTTTTGAACAACCCCATTTATAAAATAAGATAGAAATGATTAATGGTATTATGAAAATAAATTTATGTTTTGTTGGTTGTTTTCCTAAAATTAATGTAAATTAATGTTGTGAGTTAATAATAAAAAATATGTGGTAATTAATTAATATTAAGATATTGTATGAGAATGATTTTACATTATAGTTTTGATTGGAATATGTATGTAAGAAAATCTAATAGGGGTTTCCAATGTGAAATATATGACTAAAATTGATGTGTTGAAACATGAAATTGAGATTGAAGTTAAAATTACAATCATGTATTTTTATAAGACTAATTATTTTAATGTGTTGAAAATTATTCAGATGGAAGTTTATATATTATGGTTAATGTAATATTTAATTGGGTGAAAACAATTCACAGTAAATGCAATGAAATACATTTAATGGATAGATATTATTATCGATGAGTTGTGGAAACTTTTTTTATGGGTAAATGTTGTGTATGCCAGAATAAATGAAAGATATAATTTTTTAATATATTGAAAATGATATAATAAAGGGGAATTGGTAATATAATTACCATGTTTTTGAGTGATAAAAAGTCTGTGTAGAACCATGTTTGTGTTTTGGGGATTGTTGATGGTTTTAGGTGTGTTTGAAGAGTTTCATTTTAATTGAGATGAATACAGTGATCTAAATTTAATGTATTGCGATCATTATACTACATAGTTTTTTTATCACTATTCCTTTTTGGGTTGTATTATTTCTCCAATATTTTTCACATACATGTAGACAAAGATAGATTGTGATATGTCAGAATTGAGTGAGTCCTTGATAATATGAGAAATCATACATTTTACAGGGATGGACATGACGTGATACGATGTCTACCTATGATTCTATGAGATAACTAGGGCATGTGGTCCAAGAAATAAGTTGTTGATTTAATGATATATAATGGATTTTAGGGACCATTAGATAGGTTATAATATAGGGTTGTGGATTCATTGATTGATAGGTCCTTTTATTGTCCAAACCATGTATGATTTTTTTACGAAACACGGTTGTATATACTACATTGATGCATTTGTGAAATGATATCAGTTAAAAAATAATAATAATTACAATATTTATATATGATCATAATTAAAAATAATTTATGACATGTGTTGCAGTGAGGTAATCTGAAGATTTTATTCTAACTCATTATATGTACACACCCCAAGTGTTTACATATTATATGGGTCATAGTGAAGTTAAAGTCAAGGGGCATCAATAGTAGGATAAAAATTTAAATTTCCATATTCGAATTTACAATATATACTTATAGTGTCTAGTGGAGGGTTTTCCAAACATTAAATTTATATAATTTAATTTGTGTGGTTCTTATAAGACTCGTATATTTTTTATAAATTTAAGTTGGATTTTTTGATTTTTTTAATATTGGGATATTTCTCCGAGATTACTTAGTTAATATTGGTGTATTATGTTATTTATTGGGTTTTATTTTTTTAACATATTTATTTTAGGCATCCTAATGTAATTTTTGATGTGTCATTGTCATGTTTTACTTGACATCAAAAATGATTAAGAAACTTTGAGTGTTTATTATGAATTATTTTTTATGTAATGAAATGAGTTTTGAATGTTACTTAAATAAATCATGTACCACAATTGTTGAGATGATGAACATCCTGATATTTTAAAAATATAAAAAATCAAAAGGAAGTGAAGAAGAATATTACATTTTAATGGATAATGTTCCATAGAATAACTTTTCTATGTTAAAAATATCTAAAGTAGAAACTCATGGGATTCAATGATATATTACATCGATATGTCATTAGCCAAATATTGGATAGTGTAAGGATGCTATTGAATAATTAATATAGATGGTTTGATCCAACTGAGATTATGTAAAAATAACTATTGTCTTTGTTAGTGTAACATAATGTTTTGGGATGGTCAAAATTAAAGATAGAGAAAATGGATTCGTTTAGTTGAAAAAAATATCTAAATAATTCTTTTTTATTATAAATGAATTAAATATCTTTATAGAGACCATGAATAGAACTAATTTTGAAAAAGTGGGATTACATCCTCAAATAGATTCAATTGGCAATGATAAACACAGAAAACGGGTGAATGAGTGTTTATAATCATTAAAAAAGATTATTTCATTATTCTTATTTATTAGTTATCCAATTAGTAATAATGAACAAATTAAAATATATAGAATAAAATTATTTTTAATGGTATTCTACACTCTAACAATTACTATATCTCTAATTAATTGTGGTTTTTATCCCACACACACCTAGTTTAAAACCTAGAATTTTTATGTATAATTTGTTTGAATAAAATTAATTTCTTCAACATATTGTCTTAAATGCATCATCGAATTTTTATGCATGAAAACATAAAATTAATATTATTATTTAAATAAGAAAATTTTAGGCAAGCCATTAAATTTAGTGTTCTGTGTATGAATAATGAAATATTGAAAATTATGTATACTAGTTTTAGATAAAGAACATTTATTTATAAATAATTAAATATTATTTTTGTAAAATATTTATATTCTTCAAAAATTCAATTTTTTCAAAAGAAATAATTTAATTTGGGAAAAAATAGGGTTACCTCTCGAAAATTTTGGAAACAATTATATGAAAGTATATATTAATTTTTGAAATAAATATTTCTATATTATGCTATGGTGAATTTTTTATAATTTTAGGAAAATATTAACTTTTCATCGTATAAAGAAAAATATTGATTTTTATTAAAAATTTATTTTTCATTGAAATAATTAAAAAATTTATTTTCTTATAAATGATTTAAAATTAAAATTAGTTAAATTATAAAATTATTAATCCAATTTAGGTCATTTGAATAAAATTCTTATTGTTTTATAATATTAAAACATTCTATACTGATGAAAATTTTCACTTTAGAGAAACTTTTTTTATTACATTTGCAGAATTAATATTAATTTAAACATTCCAATTCCAATAAATCTAATTTGGATTTATGGAATCCATAAGTGGAATAAGAATAATAAACATTCAATAATAAATTCAAGTTATTTTTTTCAAAATAAATTGTAAAAGGTTTGAAAATTAATTAACTTGATTATGTTTATGATGGGGTTTTCTGAGGGTTGAACTAAACAAATAAGGGTAATAATGACAAAAAACAATCTATTTCCAACAACCTGGACATATTTAGAACTTATTACATAGAAGGTTTAATAACGGCCCATTTAGGATCCTTTTGGAATGTTTAAAAATTGGGTGTAATATTTTCTTTTCAAACATTTCAACTGTGTCCCCTCCACTACTTATAAAAGGGTTCCTCTACTCTTAGAAATCAAAAATAATTTGGTTTGACCAATACCTACCCAAATACATTAAATTATTCCAAAAATACGCAATGTTTTCAATTTTTTCTTATTAATCTCACTTTGGAAGGATAAATGTGTAAACCTAAATAGGTTCCCTAAAGAAGAGATAAAATTCGTAAACTTGTGTTTCAGTTATAGTTTTTTACTTCACCACCCAATAATCTTATTAAACTACGATAATATAATAAAACCTAAATGACCCCAGAACACCCTGAGATGGGAGGGTGAATTAGGGTGTCAAATTTTTTATTTAAATGTTGTGGATCTTGTTCCTATTTTGGTAGGAACTTGTTAAATCTGTCAAAAAAATGAATGTAGTGAGACGACCCAAAATTTTTACTTGGTTCACCGCAAACTACTACACCAAAGTATCATACGCCAATAGTGTGTTGGTCGTACCAAATTCCACTAATCTTCACAACTTTATGGATTAAAAATTTCAATCATGAAACTTTGTGCGGAGCACACTACCTTTACAAAGGTTCTAGAAATGCTCAATGCATCCCTCAGATCACTTTTGTCAAATCCCCCTAGCTCACTGCCTTGTGACAGGTGAAACTCAGTTTACTGACTTGAAGTTCCCTTTAATATATTTTCATTGAAGTCTATCTCTCTTTTCACCATGATAAACTTCTTGCGTCAAAGTCCTTAATTAACACACTTGGATGCACTAAACCATTGAAACAGATATTTAGAATCCTGTTAGAACCATAACACCACACTTGCCTGCAATACTACAACTTATGCGTATGATTTGGGAATAATCACGAAAGATGACTTTTGCACAACACATACTTTCTGCACAACCCTTATCTTTCACGCAACTGAACCGAAGGGTTCACTTGGCCATTTTAGACAAAAGGAACACCTTATGCAGAAAATTTACTATTTTCCGATCGTTCGCATGCAAATCATTCGTGCGATTGTGAAATAAGATTTTCATTGTAAAATTATTAAGTCTTCCTCTGGGGTAGTGGAATATTTATAGACCTTTGAAGACCCTATAAGAAAGATCCAGATGCATCTTCTTCAGTGCATGTAAGTTTCATGCAGAGCGTGCAAAACCACTTTTGACTTCGCATTGGGCATGAAAACCCTTAGCGCAACATCTTCTTTTATGCACTCCATGAATTTTCCATTTTCTGACATTCTGATCATAAAAAATGTCTTGCACACAAGTTCCAAAAACACCTTCAATCATGCGTGAAAAAACCAATCTTTCGTGAACACACTTCAAAAAAAAGTAAATTGACAACAAAAAAAAAACCAAAATCCTTTTTTCAGAAACGAACAACCTTGGTTCCAACAATCACCCCCTTTGGGTTTATTTGGAAATCACCAGATAAATTCAATACACCACAAACCATAGGAAAATAAGAAATGAAAGAATTAAATCAGTCCACTCTCTAACTCTATGTGAGAAATGCTCTATTTGGAAAACAAGAGAGAAGACACGAATTTATCCATTTCTCATCTAGATTCCCCACACTCAATTATTCATCACACTATAATTCTCATTGAATTTATCGATTTATCCCCCATTGTAAATAAACCCATAGAACAATAATCATTCACTGAATATCTCAGAATATACTCCCCCAGCATCATATCTGCCCAATAGACATGAAAACCTTCCACGAAATAGATTAAAACAGTTAAAAAAACATGGGATAGGGGAATTTCATATCCTCCTTGTGCACTGGGAGGTGGCTGAACAATGTGGTTCAACCGATGTTTCTCAAACATAGTCGTTGACAGTGGATTGGTCAGAATATTAGCCACTTTCTTATCAGTTCCCACATGATCCATTCTAATCATGCCTTGCCCAACTTTTTCCTTGATAAAGTGATATCTGATTTCAATATGTTTTGTATGAGAATGATGAACATGATTCTTCATAAGTTCATTTTTTCTCTTATTATCACAGTAATTCACCATTAGTTTTTTCACCTCATCCCAAATATATGTCAGTTGTTGCTTTATCCATATTAGTTGAGTGCAGACCTTTGTAGAGGAAATATACTCAGCTTCAACAATACAAAGAGAAGTACTTTCTTTTTTTTACTCATCTAGCCCACACATTGCTGCCCAATATAGAATACTCTACCACCAGTGGACTTTCTTTCCACTATATCTCTAGCGTAGTCAGCATCATAAAACGCTAATAATTCATTATCCCTTCCTGTAGAAAATTATGAACCATAATTATGAGTACCATGAATGTACCTCATGATTATTTTTAGTGCCGCCATATGTTCCTCCATTGGATTACTTTAAAAGCAGTCTGCTAAGTATGTTGTAAAGAAAATTTCAAGTTTTGTTTCTATCATGTAAAATAAGCTCCCAATGATTCTTTTGTACATTGTGGGATCTATAGAGGTCCCATCCTAATGCTTTTACAAGTTTGGTTCCAACCGCAATTGGATTTGACATTTGTTTCGAGTCATGCATATTAAATTTCATCAGAAGTTCTCTTGCATAATTTTTCTGAGAAATGAACATATAATCTTTCTTTTGAATCACCTGCAGAGCCAAAAAATATGTGAGCTCCGCAATCATATAAATTTAAAAATTTGATTTCATGTGATTGGTGAATTCATCAACTTACATTTTCTTGCTACTACTAAATTTAATGTCATCAACCTAAACAAGAACCATGAACTGATCTTTTAGAGAATTCTTCACCTAGAGATTGTGATCTACTCCTCCTCATTTGAATTCCATCATCTTGAGATAAGAATCCATCTGGGAGTATGATGCTTGTGGTTCCGATTTCACATCATAGAGTTCTTTCTTTAGGTTGCGAAGCTTTGTTTCATGAGTACCAATAAGAAAAAACATTTGTTGTTCAATGTATACTTCTTCTTCGAGTACACCATTTAGAAATGATATCTTGACATCCATTTGATATTCATTATATCTTCTTTAGAGTTCCATGGCAAAGAAAAGCCTAATTGACTCTAGTTTAGCCACTGGAGAAATGGTTTCTTCAACACCAACACCTTCAATCTAGAAATATTTTTTACATACTAGTTGTTCCTTGTTTCTAATAACACATCCATTCTCATAAAACTAATTCTTGAAGATACATTTTTTACCAATCACATTGTGACCTTCAGGTCTTTTGACTAAATTCCATGTCTGATTCTTGTTAATATGTTTGAACTCTTCATTCATGGTTTTGACCCAATATTCATCTTTTTTAGCTTCATCAAATGAGGATAGATCCAAAACTGATAGAAATGATGATTGTGCGTCATTCCCCATCCCCTTTCTTATGTGGGTTCACTCTTGTCCTCAATTATGTAAGATGGAATAATCTATGCTCTTTAATTTTTCCTATGAGGTTCAGTCTCATTCTTTCCAGCCAAGGTTTCCTATTCAGATTCTTCTAATAAGCCAACATCAAGATGTGAATTCGGAGTGTTTTTTTTAAAAATTCCTCAGTTTCTATATTTTTATTTACTCCAATTTCAATTTATTCCTCACTTTCTATCACATCAGTATTTGAAATCCTTGAAGATCTTGTGGGTTTCACTTCAATTATCTTAACATCAATTCTTTACACAATCCATCCTAATCGCTTTTTGAAACACTTGTAGGATTTTCTGTTCATTGATTCTCCAAGGAAAATTACTTCATCTGGATTGTCACCATACTTCCATTGATTTCTTTCTTTGTTTCTAATGAAGCATTTACTTCAAAAAACATGAATGTACTTCAAAGAGGGCTTCCATCCATGAAAAAATGCATATGGTGTCTTTGTCTCGCCCATATAAATCCCTCTTCTATTTTGAATATACATTGAAACTTAAATAGCCTATTTTCATATGCATCGTGGAATACGACTCTGAATCAGCATAATTTGTGCCTTGTTGTTCACCTATCGATTCCTACATTCAAAAAATCAATTTTGTTGTGGAGTTCTCACACTAGCTACCTCATGTTCTATCCCATGTATCTCAAGGTAGTTTTCAGATTCAATGGATTTTTATTCCCTACCATTGTCATATCATAGAACATTGACTTTTCATCCAGTATCATTTTCGGCGATTTCAAGATATGTTTTCATGAAGTCAAGCACTTTTCATTTCATTTGTATAACCATTAAACATGAAATTATACTGTAATAATCTATGAGTAGGAAGAAATACCATTCTCCATGAGTTCCAGCAACATTTATCGGGACACATACATCTGTATAAATGAGATCATGAAGATGATATTCCCTTTTATTCTTTGGATAATACGAACTATAGAACATCATCCCACGAATACTAGAATCACAAGACTTTTCATTGTCACACTTCTGTTTGGGAATGTGTATGATAATCTTCAGTTTTGATATTTTCTCCATGTCTTGTTGATTGATGTGACCCAGACTCTGATGCCACAAGTTATTTTCTT
This sequence comes from Viscum album, assembly GCA_963277665.1. NCBI lineage: Eukaryota > Viridiplantae > Streptophyta > Magnoliopsida > Santalales > Viscaceae > Viscum > Viscum album. The sequence continues at coordinate 831,013,432 of OY728165.1, forward strand.
CTTCCACAGTCATGTAGCAAATATTTTCTTTACTATCAACCTGATACATGTTTCCTTATGTTCTATAACCATTAATAAGTGAATTTTTTTCTTTCCCTTTAAAGTGTAGCCTTTCTGATTGAAAGTGACTATAAGTCCTAAGTCACAATGTTGACTCACACTTAGAAGATTATGATGTAGACTATCCATATAAAGAACATCAGTTTTCTTCATCTATCCATTAGCTAGCTTAGTACTTCCACAATATTTTATCTTCATAGCACCATCGTTACCGAACCACACTGTTCCATTGACCTTTTTATTGACATTCATTAATAGGTTTGCATTACCTGTCATGTGGGACGAACATCCGCTATCAAGAATCCTGGTGATGTTATTCTTTGTAACCTTGAGGGTTACTTCTGTAAGATTATATTTTTCAATTTTCCTCTTGTTCTTCCATGAGTTATTGTGTTGAGTGTAGGAAAATTCTTCCCTTGCAACTCTCTCTTCTATGTACATGGGTTCTTCAAACTAATTCTCTTCTTACATAGGGGGAAACCTATTTTAATGAGAAACATAGTCTTGTTGATGAACATTGAATTTTCTCTAACTTCGATAAGAGGTGTCTGTTTTACTCCTCTCTCTACAATAAATAACATTATGGAAAAAGTATAACAACAATAACAATATCCATAGAAATTTTTTCTGCTAAAAGTATTAGGATAGGAATTTGTTATCCTTTGTTGAACTCCCATCTCTTCTTCATTCCAATTTCTCCTTTCCTATTTGTAATAAGACATGGTATGGCCTAGATATCCACAGTACTAACACTTCAAGAGATTAAATTTCTTCTCACTTGTTTTTATTCTCATTCCTTCTTTAGTGGGATAGTAGTTTGACTGCCACTTATTTCTGGAGGCTCAAGGATAGTCTTCTATTTTTATTTTAGATTGAATTTGTGGTTTCTTTTTCAGCACATCAGGTGATTTTTCCACATCACCCACTTTAATGTTGCCTTTATTTTTTTCACCTTTATTTGAAGCATTTGATAATTCTGCCTCACAACCAATTCCACTATTTCCCATGTATGCAGGTCTTTGATCATTCAAAATATTTTCACCTCCGTTAGAACCACATTTTTTTCTCTCTAACAGCTTAGCATCTGAGAACCTTCCAAATAGTATTTTCTTCCTTGATTCTTTTGAAATTGATTAACTCTCAAGTTTACTCCTATGAGTTACAACTTCCTCTTCAAGAACCTTAGTAGTCTTGGTTCTTTCTTGCAGTCTGGTGGTGATGTCATTGATTCCCTTTGCCTACTGTTCAATTATTAACTTTAGATCTACTACCTCATCAGTGCATTCAATACTTTTTTATTACACTTTCAAAATTTCTTCCAGTCATTCAATTTTAGCATCGATCAGATCAACATAATCAAATGATTCGCCTACAATTGATTTCCACTTATTGCTACTCTTACATTGGATCTTAAGATTACTAATAGAATCCTTAAGTAGATACTCAGGATTGACATTAGTTATCAACTGATTTTCTCCACCATCATCTTTTGATGGTACTGATTTTTCAATAGAGGCAATCATGGAAGCATGGTTTCCAATAAAAAATTCAGGTTCTTCTCATTGACATAATTCCTTATCACCATATTCCTCTTCACATATAATACATTTATTCAGTACTTTCTTTCTAGATTTAATGTCTACCTTTTAAAAAAAATTTTCTAAGACTTATCAATGTTTTTATATTCACTATCTTCATCATTGATCTTTCTTATGCACTGAGAGGCAATGTCCCCATCTTTTCCACAATGAATGTAAGCAAGAGGAAACTTCCCTTTAAATTGACCTTTTCCCTTCTGGATCTTATTTGTAATGTGTGAAAGAATTTAGTTTTACACATCATCTTCAACAGTACTATATTTTGAAATTTTTAGTATATTCATTGCCTTGAATGCCATTTCCTTTCTTACCTGAGTCGTATCATCTTTTGGTTTGACTCTAATTTTATATGCCACCAGGCCGCTCAACAGATCATCCATAGTATTTTTGGAAAGATCTCCCTCCTCAAGGGCTGACTCCTTTACATTGTACATGGGTGGAAGTCTTCTTAATATTTTCATTACTATATCAATGTATTTTATTTCTTCTTCTAGACCCCTAATTTCTCCAAAAACTTCTATAGAGACCTGAGCCTTTTACATAAAACTTTTCATGATTTTAATCATAATTAATCATCAGAGTACTAGACAAGGATCGTTAAGTCTAGTGTCTTGGAAGACTAGGTAAATATAACATAAAACATGAGGATAAAAAACATCTTTATTTAATCTATATAACTATCTTCTATATTCCTTTGATCCCTTACATCTTCATAGGGTACCCTGGGGAACAGATGAACAAAGGGATGAGCTAAAAAGCCCAGTAAGGGAATGAACATAATGATACATATCAATCACATGAGTTAGGAGTCATGACATAATTATATCCAAAGAATTGCACTATTAAAATCAAATATAAAAATGGAATCATATATACATGGAATCATATAAATTTGGAAGAATCATAAATCATATCTTTAGTACAGTTCAAGTCTAACTTCCAATCCCATTTCCCATTTTAGTACTGGTCAAGGCTAACCGAAAATCTTGTTTCACATCGCATCTCATGAGACTTAACCTTAACCAATGCATTGGAGCGCTATCTGGGTGAAACCATCTCAAAATTTTCATGAATATTCCTTCCACATTAATATTTATACGACATATACAATCATACATAATCAACCATACACAAACATAAGGGTAACCATGGAATGAATTGGGTACCACAATCATGACATAAATCATTACCAATGTGCGTATCATGGAAGTGTCCATGTAAGGAAAGAATTAGAAAATACATGGATGGTCATAGGGTAAAATATGAATATAACATGTTACGTAGTGTCAAAAATAAGTGACAACATATGAGAAATGTATTTTAGAAACAAAGGCATTAAAACATTTTTGTGTGGTTTTAAAGAGAATACTATAGATCTTTTAAAATAGTAACGAAGACATTATTTTATATAAAACCATAATTGAACCAAGATGGTTATCATTATAAAAATACTGAATTTAAAAAGGTAATGGTGAGTTAAAATATATTATAGGATGCACTTGAAATTGGGTAAAAGTTTGGGAAGTTCCTTTAAAACGAGTGTGCTTATTGAGAAGTATCGAAGAGAGATTCACTTAAAAGCATGTATATACCCGAAAGAGAATGAGAGATGGATCCTGGAACCTGATTTTGGAACATATAAACAGAATTATGAAGTTTTACATAAAATAAAATACAAAAAATTTTGGGTAAAAAGAAAGCTAGAGTAACCTGAAAGAATAAAGGAAGTTCGGGTAGAATCCATTATGGTTTATCGGTACGGTATCAGGTGTAACTAAGAGTGCTTGATGAGAGAGATAAGGGATTTCTCATCACTTATAAAACATTAGCGAAGTATTAGTAATGTGTATAAACATACCCATCACTTGGTATTATAGAAAAAGGCATATCATAGAGAACAATCTTGATTAAGAGTGAAAAGGGGGGCATCCCTTACCTTAAATCCGTTGGTGTTCTCCACTGGTTATTAAATACGTGAATAAACAAATTTAGGGTTATTAATTAATCATTAAATAACCTCTTATATATTTAATTTATATATTATTAACCTTTTTAGTTCATTCAATTCCTTTTGGATTAGTTACAAGGTTCAAGTTCATTGTTTGGGATTGTTTTTTTACATGGCTTTAAAAGATCGGTTCACTTATATTCCTGTTTGGATTATATACAAGATGAATGTGGTTGTCCAGAGTTGAAGTCATATTCTTTAGTTCATATCCATAATATTACATGGTTTTAATTTTAATTATGTTACTTAGTGTTAAGTCGAATTATTATATATAAAACCATAGTGATAACTATTTTTTTGTTAATCGATGGATTTGATTACCAAGAACATGTTTTACTTTATAAATTAATACCTTTTGTACAAAAGAATTACATAAAAAAGAAAAAGGATATATTACATATATAATAATCTGGTTCAACCTTAACACAAATAGTTTCATGACCATAATTAATGATAATAATAGAAATTGATAAACTGTTGTCCTTGAATGTGCTAAATTAGCACATCTCAAACGGTGCTTTCATTTCTTTCAAATAAAAGGGTGGGTAAAAGAGAGAAGATAATGAAATATACCACTATAATGAAGACATTACATTACATGTATGTAACTATATTTATCATACTATTATGGTGAAGAGATGTGATGAAAGAAATAAAAAGAAAAGAACTTAAAAGAAAAGAATAAATTAGGAAGATGAATTTACATCTGGAGACTTCCTCCTTTGAGAACCTCTTAAGGGGAGAGGTTTTGGTATTTTGAGGAGAATGAGAGCTTTTGAATGTGGGGGAGGACATTAGGGAGAGATTAGGGTAGAAAAATGTCAACACAAAAGGCATGAGAGGATTAGAGATAAGAGGGAGTGAAGGGGGGTGGGGGCGTTTATAGTTGAGGAGAGGAGGGATTACATAATATTATAATCATTAATTTTTTATTTCCCCAAAAGACAAGGAATAGTAAGTATTACATGACCAAGAATATTAAATGGGTCATGTGAATTCGAACCATGTGTGGTGACATCATCCATGATTCTAGGAATAGTCTATTTAGATTTTAATGTATATATACGGTAAATTAACGTATTTTACTATTCATCAAAATTTCATGTATTTCAGAAAAATCCGAAAATTTCACCCTAGCTATATTTTGACATGTAGAATACCAAAATGAAGTCTATTTTTTAAAAATAATTTTCCAAATATGATTAATTTAATCTTTAATTAAAATCATAATTTATTATCAAAAACCAATTTTAAAACACTCATTAACTCATTCTAAAATAAAGGTATATCGTACATCCAACTATAATATTATTTTTATACTATAATAGGTGAATGTATTCGTAATTAGGGTATATTAATATTCCTAAAGGCATGTTAATATTCATAAGGGTAGCTTACTATTCAAAACAATTATGTTTTTCTTATCGGACTCCAAAAAACATCTTGAATACAACCATGTATGTCATATTTTCAAAATTCCAAACATAGAAGTGAAAAAATTATTTTTAAAGGTCACTTATCACTTAGTAATTCATTATGTTGTGTTTTTACATGATTTTATGACATAATTATAATAAGGTAATTTCCATTGAAAAACTTTAGATCGATACATTCATCCCCACTTAAATAATTTCGCCCCCGAAATTTCACTTTACACAAATAGGTGAGGGTGATTCCCCTTCATTGCCTCTTCTGGTTCCCAAGTTGCTTCATCAAACTTATGGTTCCTCTACAACACTCTGACAAGATGGATTTTTTTTTTGTGTAGAACCTTATCTCTTCGATTAATAATCTTTACGTGCTGCTCCTCATAAGTGAGATCGTCTTCTAGCTGCACCACCTCTGAGTTTAGTACATGTGAGGAATTAGGTATGTACATCCTCAAGAGTGATATGTGGAAAACATAAAGAACTCGATCCATATTTTATGGAAGTGAAAAACAATAGGCCACGACTCTTATAAAGTCAAGGATCTCAAAGGGGCCAATATACCTTGGGCTTAGCTTCCCTTTCTTCCCGAATCACATGACTCTCTTCCATGGAGATATTCAAAGGAAGACATTATCTCAAATGTCGAACTCCAAGTCCCTTTGATGGTTGTCAGCACAGCTCTTTTTCTGACTTTGAGAAGCTTTGATGTGTTTCTGGATAACTTGAACTTTCTCTGTCATCTCTTTAACAAGATCGGGTCTAAGTAGCTTTCTTTCTCCAAGTTCATCCCAATAAGTTGGAGTTCTAAATCACTTTCCATACAGAGCTTCATATGGAGCCATATGAATACTCGAGTGGAAGCTATTGTTGTATGAGAACTCAACCAATGGAAGATGCTGACCCCAACCACCACTGAATTCAAGAGAGAAGGATCTTAGTACATCTTCAAGAGTTTGAATAGTCCTTTCAGATTGTCCCTCAGTTTGGGGGTGATAGGACGTGCTAAAATTTAATTCAGTACTCAATGCATGTTAAATACTCCTCCAGAATTTAGATGTGAACCTTGGATCGCAGTCTGAGACAATTGAGAGTGGAACACCATGCAGTCTCAACACTTCCTTCACATATCTTTGCACGTTGTTTAAGCGATATATCTTCCCGAATAGCAAAGAAATGGGATGTCTTAGTGATCCCGTCAACCACAACCCATATCTCATTATTTCCCTTCGATGTATTCGGGAGACCGGTGAGAAAGTCCATATTAACATTTTCCCATTTCCACATGGGTATGGAAAATGTTTGCATCATACCTTTGGAATTTTGTTGCTCTACATTAACTTTCTAACATACCAAGAACCTTGAAATATATCCCGCAATCTCCTTCTTCATGTTATCCCACCAGAAGTGTTCTTGGAGATCATAGTACATTTTGGTACTCCCGGGATGGATAGAGAAGGTCGAGCTATGCGCATCATTCAATAGCTCCTTTTTTATCTCTAGATCAGATGGTACACAAAATCATGTCCCAAATCTTACAACTCATTCCTCATCAATTTTGAAATTGGAAGATTTCCCATTTTTAACAGATTCCACCCTTTTCTAAATTCCCACATCCTTTATTTGAGCATCCTTTATTTTCTCCAAGAGGGATGGTTACGAAATAATTTGAGAAAGGATTAATGATTTTCCTCCCTTAATGATTCACATGTCCATCTTTTGAAAATCTAATAAGATCAGATCCTTTTTCAATTCTCATCATTGATAAAGATGCATGATCTTTTCTACTTAAAGCATCTTCCACCTTCTTTTCCTTACCAAGATGGTAGTGGATTGAGCAGTCATAATCCTTGATGAGATCTATCCATCTTCTTCGGTGCGTATTAAGATCATTCTGCGAGAATATATATTTGGGACTCTTGTGGTCAGTATATATCTCATATTTTCCCCCATAGATATAATGCCGCCAGATTTTCAATGCAAAGATCATAGCCTCCAACTCCAGATCATGCGTGGGATAGTTTCGCTCTAGTATTTTCAGTTTCCTTGAGGCATATGCTATCACTTTATCATTTTACATTAGCACATAGCCTAAGAATTTCTTATAAGCATCTCTATAAGCCATAAAATTTTATCCACTTGAAGGGAGTGTGAGTACCGACATAGTGATAAGCCTCTTTTTCAACTCCATGAAACAGTCTTCACATTCTTGTGTCTAAAAAAACTTAACTCCCTTCCGTGTCATCTTGGTCATTGGGTTTGAAAATTGTGAAAATATCATCATGAATCGTCGATAATACCCAACTAGACCCAAAAAGCTGTGGATCTCCATTACAGAAGTTGGCCTCGGCCACTCTTCAATTTCCTTCGTCTAGGAGGGGTCCGCAGATCTCCCTTTCCTGGTGATTACATTCCCCAAGAGTGATACCTCCTCCATCCAGAAAACACATTTAATGTACTTTGCATACAACTTCTCCCTTCGTAAAGTCTTTAACACAGTTTCCGAATACTCCTCATATTCCTCCTTTCTCTTTGAGTATATGAGAATATCATCAATAAAGACCACCAAAAATTTTTCGAGGTAATCTCTAAATACTCTATTCATTAAATCAATGAAAATTTCAAGAGAATTAGTGAGTCCAAAGGGAATCACTATGAACTCATAGTGTCCATACCTCGTTCGAAAATCAGTTTTGGGAATATCTTCCATCCTCACCTTTAGTTGGTGATATCCTGACCGAAGGACCACCTTAGAGAAATAACTGGCCCAATAAAGCTAATCGAACACGTCATCTATCCATGGTATGGGATACTTGTTCTTTATATTGATTTTATTGAGCTCATGATAATAAATGTAGAGGCGCATTGATCCATCCTTCTTCTTGAATAAGAGGACTGGAGCACCCCACGGTGAACCACCTTGGTGTATAAAACCCTTCTCCATATTCTCCTGTAATAGATTCTTCAGCTCTTCTAGCTCAACGGTGGCCATTTTGTAAGGTGTCTTTAAAATTGGCAGAGATCCAGAGATAAGTTAAATTGAGAACTCAACATCTCGGTCAGGGGGAAGACCAGGAAACTCTTTAGGGAATATATCAGTGTAATACCTCACGATGGGAATGACTTCAAGCATGATTCTCTCCTTTGTCTTAATCATTTTAGCTAGGTATGTATTCTTATAAGGCAGAAATATTCACACATGAGATGATGATTCGAAAAGAGATTCATCTTCCTCCTTCCACTTGAAATGAATTATAGGATGCTTTGGGATGTGAAGAGTGATCTCCCTTTCTCGACAGTTGATATTGGCTTTGTATAAAGACAACCAATTCAAGCCTAAGATAGCATGAAACTCCACCAATGGAAGTATGAATAGATTTTCTGGGAGGTTCAATCCACAAACATTAACCGGGGAGTAGTTATAAACCTTGGATGAAATAATTTCCCCATTCTATATTCTCACATATAACTTTTCCTCCAAATTTTTAGGTGGTGTTTGAATAGTTCTACTAAACATGCAAGATATGAAAGAATGTGTAGAACCAAAATCAAATAGTACGTTTTCTATTCATGAATGAATAACTACAATACCTGTCACCACATCATTTTCTAGCTCCACCTCAGTAGTAGTGATAGCATATGCCCTTCCTTGTTGTCTTGGAGGTTGTTGCTGATTACATCCGACAACCATCAGCTTTGGGCAATTGTTCGCATAATGCCCCGACTCCTTGTAGTTATAACACTACACTGCAGGAAGAGTGTTGATCTGAACATTCATTTACTCTTCAAAATTAGTAGGATTTTTTATACCTCTTCGGCAGATCTGGGCCAGATGACCAAACTTCCCACATTTGAAGAAATTATTGGTTCCCGTGAGACAGTCACCAAGATGCTTCTTCGCACAATTTTTTCAAAGGGGAACGCGAGGTTTCTTTCCATCATGGGATTTGATTGATGGACTACCCATGTTGTTATCCATTTTCTACTTCTTGTCACTAGGCCGATGAGACCACTGAGAGTCTCCAAAATCCATTTCAACCATAAGGGCACAATGGACAATATCCTCATAGCTGTCGAAGTCTCGAATCACCAAAACATTTTGTAGACTCGTCTTTAGTTCGCTAAAGAAGCGATCCACATTGCTTTCGGTGTTCATGACAATACCAGAGGCGTACCTTGAAAGCCTTGTAATGTTCTCTTCATACACCCCGATGGACTCATCTTCCTTATGCTTGAGTCTAAGGATCTCTCTTTCCATCTTGAGATAGAGGGTTCAAGGAAAATATTTGTTGAAAAAAATCCTCTTGAATTCCTCCCAATCTATGGAATCAATTTTTTATTGAGAAAATATATTCTTGATTAGCGTCCACTACTGATTAGCTTCCCCATCAAAACGATAGACTGGCTATACAACTTTCTCTTCTTCCAAGCACTGGAGGATAGAGAAAACATTTTCAATGGAGTTAATCCATTTTTCTACATAGAGGGGATCAGAAGTCCTGCAAAATATGGGAGGCCTTTTCTGCATGAAGGATTCTATGGAAACTTTCTCTTTCCCTGGAGGAGGGGGATGTTCCACCTGATTGAAGTTATTATTCATAACTCGAGCCAGCTGGGAAAGTACTGCCATGAAGTTTTGAGCACCCGCTTCTGTGACATCAGGCATGTCATTTGGGCAATCATCACATTTCCCATCACATTGGATGTTGGAACATGTTCTTCTCTTTCCCTCCATTAACAAAGAAAAAGAACTTATAATTAGAGGTCTTTAATAGTTAGCTATTGAGTACAAAAATAAACTTTGAACATAAAAGTATGAACTTATAAAGAAGAAGTATATCCTAAAATGTGATTCTATAGGTTTATATCTAGGTTATCCTCGATCTATTTCTTAACTTATATTCTTTTGGGCTTTTCCCCCTTAATAATGGTTTGTACTAAGCTCATGAATCTACCAAAGTATATCCCCTGAGAGTTTCTTAACCAAGAGTGCAGCAAGTCCCGTTATCATGCACCAGTTCCCGTTCGAGTCAAACTCAACGCAGTGTTTTCTTGTTTTACCCTTTGATACATCTGTGCCAGAGCCACCTGTACCTGCTCGTACCCAGACATGGATGTATTTTCTTGATAAACCACATACTCTATACTCACCAAAATTTAGTATTGTTTTCTTATACTTAGTCTCATACATAAGGTTCTCACAATGTTTCTCTATTCCTAATCTCCAAAAATAACTAGACCATCCTCTGATTCCAACTATAGCGCCCCGAGCCTTTTACATAAAACATTTCATGATTTTAATCATAATTAATCATTAGAGTACAAGCCAAGGATCGTTAAGTCTAGTGTCTTGGAAGACAAGGTACATATAACATAAAACACGAGGCTAAAGAAAAACTTTATTTAATCTCAATAAAGAGATTATAACTTCCTTTGAGCCCTTACATCTACATTGGGTACCCTAGGGAACACATGAACAATGGGACGAGCTAAAAGTCCAATAAGGGAATGAACATAAGGATACATATCAAGCACATGAGTTAAGAGGAATGGAATAATGATATCCAAATCATGACACATATAAAATCAAATATAATCATGGGATCATACAAACATGGAATCATATAAATGTGGCAGAATCATAAATCATATCTTTAGTACGGGTCAAGGCTAACCGCCAATCCCATTTCACATTGCATGTATTGAGACTTAACCTTAACCAATGCATTGGAGTGATATCTAGGCACACCCATCTTGAAATTTTCATAAATATTCTTGGCACATAAATAATATTACGACATATAAAATCATACATAATCAACCATACACAAACATAAGGGTACCCATGGAAAGAATTGGGTACCACAATCATGACATAAATCATAACCAATGGGTGTATCATGAAAGTGTCCACATAAAGAAAGAATCAGAGATTACATGGACCATTTTTGGGTAAAATATCCATATAACATGGTATGTAGTGTCAATCATAAGTGACAACATATGAGAAAAGTATTTTAGAAACATTATCATTAGAACATTTTTGTGCGGTTTTAAGTAAAATACTATAGAGCTTTTAAAATAGTAAATAAAACATTCTTTTATATAAAATCAGAATTGAACCAAGAAGGATTTAATAATAAAAATAAATAATTTAAAAAGATAACGGTGTCTTAAAACAGAAGATACAATGCACTTGAAATTGGGTAAAATTTCGGGAATTTCCTTTAAAACGTGTGTGTTATTGAGAAGTATCGAAGATAGATTCACTTAAAAGCATGTATATCCCTGAAAGAGAATGATAGATGGATAATTGAACATGATTTTTGGGCATATAAACATAATTTTGAGGTTATATATAAAATAATAGACAAAACCATTTTTTTAAAAAGAAAGATAGAGAAACCCAAATGAATAAAAGATGTTCGAGTAGAATCCATTATGGTTTATCGACATGGTATCAGGTGTAACTAAGAGGGAATAATGATAGAGATAAGGGGTTTATCATCACTTATAAAACATTATGTTAGTATGGGTAATGTGTATATACACACCCCATCACTTGGTATTACAAAAAATCTCATAGCATAGGGAACAATCTTGATTAAGAGTGAAAAGGGGAGCATCCCTTACCTTAAATCCATTGGTGCTCTCCAATTATTATTAATGACCATAATAAAAAAATTTAGTCTTATTTATTAAAAATTAAAAAACATCTTCTATGTTTTATTTATTTATTATAACCCTTTTTAGTTCATTGAAAACATTTTTTATTAGTTACAAGGTCTAATTTCATTGTTAGGGATCATTTGTTTACTTGGCTTTAAAAGATCAGTTCACTTATATTCATGTTTGGAATATATGAAAGTTCAAAGTGGTTGTCCCAAATTGATGTCATATACTTTAGTTAATAAATAGGAGGTTAAATGGTTTTAATTTTAATTATATTACTTATAGGCAAGTCGAATTATTATATATATAACCATAGTGATAAGTTTTTTTTGTTAATATGTGGATTTGATTACAAAGAACATGTTTTTATTTATAAATTATTACCATTTGTACATAAGAATTACATAAATAATAGTTATATTACATATATAATAATGTGGTTCAACCATAACACAAATGGTTTCATGACCAGAGTGAATTATAACAATATAAATTGACAAACTGTTGTCCTTGAATGTGCTAAATTAGCACATCTCAAATGGTGATTTCATTTCTTTCAAATAAAAGGGTGGGGAAAGGATAGAATATAATGAAATATACCAATAGCATGAGGAAATTCCAGTACATGTATGATAATGGATTTATCATACTATTATGCTGAAGATAGGTGAGGAATGAAATAAAAATAAAAGAACTTAAAATAAAATAACAAATTGGGAAGAGGAATTTACCTCCTGAGACTTCCTCATTTGAGAACCTGTTATGGGGAGTGGTTTTGGTATTTTGAGGAGAATGAGATCTTTTTGGATGTGGGGGAGGACCTTGGGGGGGGGGATTTGGTCAGAATAATGTCAATTCACAAGGCTTGAGTGGAGTGGAGAGAAGAGGGAGTGAAGGGGGGTTTTATAGTGGAGGAGAGGAGGGATTTCATAATATTATAATCACTAATTTATTATTTCTTCCCAAGACAAGGAATAGTAAGTATTCCATGACCAAGAATAGTAAATGGGTAATGTGAATTTAAAACATGGGTGGTGACATCAGCCATGATGCTAGGAATAGTCTATTTATCTTATAATGTATATATACAGTAAATTACCGTATTTTACTATTCATCAAAATTTCATGTATATCAGAAAAATCCTAAAATTTCACCATGACCATTTTTTGACGTCTAGAATACAAAAATGAAGTCCCTTTTTCAAAAATAATTTTCTAAGTATGATTATTTTAATATTTAATTTAAATCATAATTTATTATCAAAACTAGTTTTAAACTACTCATTAACTTATTCTAAAATATATGTATATCGTACATCCAACTTGAATATTATTTTTATAATGTCATAGGTGATGTTAATATTCATTAGGGTATATCAATATTTATAAGGGTATGTTAATATTCATAAGGGTAGGTTTCTATTCACAAAAAAAATTATATTTTTCTTATTGGACTCCAAAAAACATTTTGAACACAACCGTTTATGTCATATTTTTAAAATTCCAAACACAGAAGTGAAAAACATATGTTTAAAGGTCACTTATCACTTACTAGTTTATTATGATGTGTTTTCATTTGATTTTAGGACATAATTATAAGAAGGGAATTTCCATTGAAAAACTTTGGGTCGTTACAACTTCAGTAATTCTATTGAAGAAGGAGTCTACATTCTCATTAGGATGCATCTTCAGATCCTCAAACCTATGGTGATGGAATTGTAGTTTCGACTCCTTCACATTACAATATCCTTCAGAAATATTTTCATGTTTATCAGACATGGATTTTATTGTGGGTAAACTCATCACATTTAGATAGATCAGATCAGAAAGGGCTACAGTTAGTCTATTCTGCGCTTTTGCATCTGCATCAAGAATTTTCTTGTTTGTGTCAGTCATAACCAGGACAGTTGGACCAGCTACTTGTATTACTTCCATATTAGAAAATAGGAATTCAATTCTAAGAGATATTAGATGAGATATCATTCTGTTCATCCATATCTAAAAATTACTTCCCTCGAAGAGGGGGATTCCCCTAATAATAGATGAAATCTCCTTAACGGTATAAGACATATCAAACACAAGTCAAACTCACTCTGATAACACATGAAGGACCCAGAAACACCATGAGAGGGGAGGGGTGAATCCGGGTGCAAAATTTGACTTTTGAAAGTTGTCGATCAAGTTCCCACATTTGTAAGAACATGTTAAATCTGTCAAAAAAATGAATTTATGGAGATAACATAACACTTTTACTTAGTTCACCGCAAACGGCTACGTACAAGGAGAATACACCGACAATGTGCTTGTCATACGAAAATCTATTAATGTTCACATGTTTATGGATTACATGTCTCGGTCACAGAAACTATATGCCAGGAAATCTACCTTTACAATGTTTCTGGAAATACTCACTTTATCCCTCAAATCACTTCCGTCAAATCCCCCTAGCTCACTACTTTGAAAGAAGTCAAACTCATTTTATCGTCATGAACCTCTATTCAATAAATTTGCATTGAAGTCTTTTTCTCTGTTAAACATGAGACACTTCTGGCATTGACGTTCTGAATTGATGAACTTGAAAGCACTGAACCACTGAACTGGATATTCAGAAGTCTATCAGAAGCATAACACCACACTTGCATGTAATGCCCCAACTTGCGCGCAGGATTTGAGAGTTGTCACAAAAGATGACTTTCTCACAACACCTACTTTCCATGAAACCCTTACCTTTTGTGCAACAACACTAAATAGTTCACTTGGCCTTTTATGACTAAAGGAACACCTTGTCCGTAAGATTTAATCTCTTGCAATCTCTCACACGAAAATCTTTCGCGTGGGTGAGCATCCAGATTTTCGTTGTAAAGTTATAAAGACTTCATCGGGGGTAGAGGCATATTTATAGACCTTTCAAGACCATGCACACAAGATCTCAACACATCTTTGTCGGTGTAAGTATGTTTCACACTGAGTGCACAAAACCCCTTTTGACATTGCATTGGGTGTGAAAACCCTCCGCATAACATCATCTTTTATGCAGTCCATGACATTGTAAGTTTTCGACGTTCTAATCTTGAAAAATGTATTACACGTTTGTCCATTTTTTGATTTTCAGTCCCAAAAATTTGTAAAACACTGGAGAACAATGACACCTTCAATACTGTTTTCATATCAAACTGTATGACCCCATTCCATGAAATCTCTCTGATCTTTCATTAAAGGGATGATAATAAAAAAACACAAACCATGATCAACCTAAAGTAGACTGACAACAAATACAAAGAGAAATTATTTTTTCAGCAACAAACAGCCTTGGTTCTAAAAAAACCGATATCTATCAAAAAATTAGATTTTATAATGTTAATTACATTACTTATATCAATATCAACTTCCCAAAATTGGGAAAAACTGCCTATGTTTTTTATGTAGGAAAACCGCCTCAAGAACCGATGTAATTTTTTTTCCATCACAAAAATCATGAATGGATATAATTGTGTATTTAAACTATAATATATAAGATTAGTAAATAATTATACTTCTATAATTATTATATCCCATAAACCTTCTTTCTTTACATTTAATGGGAATACAACCAATTTTCTCGTGTGTATGATAAACTATCGTCTCGTGGAGAGATGCGATTATCTATTCAATTAAACTTTACATGGAAGGTAATAAGCATTAATTTAATTAATATGTGTAAAATATATGAAATAATACTTATAAATTTGTATATATTACACACTTTCATTTTGTTCCATCCTTCATGAAAATGGAAATAACGTTAATGTGTACGTCCATCCCACCATATCTATATTTTTTTATTAATGAATTTATATAATAGATATATCATGGATAATATAATGAATATAATGTAACTATGATCATTTTAAATGGATTGAGAATACCAAATTAAAATATATATAAAAAACAACGTAGTTATAACCCAAAATGAGATTTTAATAAAGAGTTGTTAATAAATGGATAATAAATGGTCCTAAGTAAATAATATATGGTATTATGTATATAATAATGGTTATTTAATATATGTAAAATAATCATATATTTATTATACAAGAGTTTAGATCATTCATGAATGAATTTGACTCTTAATGTTATGAATTTTCGTCTCACTTTTATTTATGTGGGACACATGCCTTATGCACCACCAGTTTATTCTTTTTGGATCACATAAAACACATGAATATATTTTATGCCTCTTATAATTTAATTATGTGATATATATATATATATATATATCAATATAATTTTGATTCATTCATGGGGTTTAAAATTTAATTGGTAAAAAATTTGAAAAGTTTTTATGATACAATCTCATTGTTTACCAAGATTGTTTACAATTATACTTACAATGATGAGATATTGTGATATATCTCATAAGAAACTTATTTATATTACTTATAAACAACTTTTTTAATTAGAATATATTTATTCATATCAATTTTTTCAATTTATTTACTCAATATTCTAATATTATTATTTATAAAAAATCACCTTTAAGTATCTCTTCGGATGAAAATTATTTTTCCAACTCCATGTTTTCTATAAATATATTAAATAAATATATTAAAATTCTCCATGAATTGTATAAATACATTTTTATGAAGATTTAATTTTTAAAAAATTTCATTAATGGAATATTAATATTTTTTTCAAGTGAGGTACTTCGGAATTTTAAAAAAAATGTTAAATGAATCGTTTCTTTAATGTGTACAACATGAATGGTAAATTACACGATCATGAATACTCAATATTTTAAATATATATTTTCATGATTCAAATATTATTTCAAAATAATATATTTTCTTTATAATGTGGGAGTATATCAAATTTCAAATAAATTATTTCAATGATAAAAGGTTATTTTCAATAAAAAGTTAATCGAGTGCTCTTTCAATTTTTTTTTTCTAATATGGTATCCTTTATTTTTACATATGAATTGCATGGGATATTATCCAATTATACAATACATGGTATTAATATATATGGTTAGTGGTTATGATGATATGATATTTATGAAAATCATTCCTTTTTCATTGGTTATGCTTTGATGGAATGATAAATTATTAATGAAATCCATTTCATTTCCACGTGTTTTGCTATAATAAAAGGTTTATGAATCCCATTTGTTTTCAGGGGCTCTAATATGATAATATTTTATTATCTTGTTACACATGTAAGTATAATTTTCATTATTTGATTGGTGGAACCTATATCTACATCTAATGGATTGTGTAAATATTGGTATCTCATATGATAAACATGACTAGAAGGAGGAGTCATCAATGTTTAGATAAGTACTTTTTCCACTATGAGACATGGGAATGAGCCATTAATTTTATGATGGTTTGGGGAGTGAACCCATTACCCTATGATAATTTTGAAAATGATCCTTGATTAGTAATTAAATGATTTACTACGCTTATGTGTATTCCCAAAATCATGTTATTTTCTAATGTTATGTTCTAATAGATATTTTTATTTGATTACATTATTACGAATTTCTTATGAAAACCCAATATTTATTTCATAACTCATGTTTATGATCCATGATATGCAGGGTATGGTTTACAAATTTTATTCTCTTATTATTATACCCTTATTCTCATGATATATTGATATCTCCCTTGATTACCCTTATAGAAAATATATGATCAACCTTTGTTATGTTTATTTTACCTATGTTATGAAGAAGGGTATTATTTAGGATACATCTTAGAAGGGTATTAGTTATGATGAACTTAGTGGTACATGATATGGATTATTTATGAATTCGTTCTTTATGTATCCATGTTTAAAAGGGAACTATACAAATATGATTCTTTTGAGGATTTTTATGTTATGAAATGAATATTAATCAATTAAGATTTAATTTATATATATACACACACTCATATATATGATATCTTTATGTCTTTATAGTTGGTATCCGAGAAAGTTCTTGTTATCCATTAAAAAATAGGATGAGAAAAAATTAGTGATAACCCTCAAGGAAATCCTTTGTGTGGTAGAATAGCCTGTGTTATTGAAAAGAAAAGAGTGTGTTATTCCTACGAAAAAATATATGTATTTATGCTACATGGGTATGTAGATTTTTAATAGTTATACCTAGGTATAATAATAATAAAATGGGTGCATTAAGTTGGGATTGATAATCACCTGGTTCATGAAAGTGGGCCTTGTAGAACACCATGGTTGACACTCTTGGGGGATATGTTTTGGGAGTTCAAAATATCATTATGAATCATAAGGAAAAATTTTAGTAGATGAAAACCATGAATGAGTTTAGATAAACATATAGTAACATAGGATAAAAAAATGTTTTATGATTTTGAAGACCTATGAGTGATTTTTCATGATTGATCATATCGATCAATGACTTATAACGTTCACACCAAACCATTAGGCTCTAGAGTGGGATTGGAGAAGGAATGATGAAGTAGAGCTGGTAATGGGTATGTTTAAATATTGAAGTACCCTATTTTTGAAAGGTTATATGAATTCGATTATATTAGGAAAAGTATCTAGAAATTTTAATTCATATCCCCAGTGATTAGATATTGAATTAGCAGTGAAAAGAAATAATTTTATGGTAATCACAACTCGATTATATATTTTGTATCTCATTGAATATTTTGGGAATGTGATTCCAATATATCTCATTATTCTCCGTCTGGATAAATTTTCTGTAATATTAGTCATGAAGTAGATTTTTATGCCTAATTTCCACATCAATTTCAAAGTAGGGAAGTAAAATTTCAATTTTCCAAAAAAACCTCATATCATATATAAATGAAATAATTGAAATATAAATCTGATGGAAAACCAAACCATTGTATGTGTCTCAATTCACAATAAAAAGCATTGTTTATATCATATGGTTAGGGAGAAAATAATCATTGATTATATTCCCATTGTGCGGGAGTTTGTTGATGTCTTTAAAAAATGAGTTTCCTATCATTCCACTAAAACATGAAGTTGAGTTCTCAATAGAACACAAGCCTAGTGTTAAACCTATTTAAATGAATACCAATAAAATGAACCCTATGGAGTTCACTGAATTAAATAATGAACTTTGAAATAATCATGAAATGGGATTCATTTGGAAAGGTGTGTCACCATTGGGTACACCTGCTATTTTTTAATAAGAAATATAGATCAATGTAACTATTTATTGATTTATGTGAATGGAACTAGGTCATAATCAAGAATAATTATCCTCTACCACATATTAATGACCAAAATGAACAACTTTCTGAAGTTTAATACTATTCTAAGAATAAACATCATTCTAGATATCATCATTTAGGCATTAGAAAAGAGGATATTCTTAAGAAAACATTCCATATGTGGTATGAGATCTATGAGTATACGGTGATTCCATTAGGTCTTACTAATTACACTAGTATGTTCATAGATTTAATGAATAAAATCTTCAGATAATACCTTTGTAACACCCCAATAACTTACAAATAAATTTAATATAGAATGCCTGAAATACTGAGTCTCTATGAAACAAACACATTGTTTTTTATAGGAGATAGTTTTAACCTAGCTATTAGATATAATTTTTCTGATTCTGTGTTTAGAATTTCAAAAAACAGACATACACAATTGCAATCAGTAAGATATTTAGATTCTCATATGATCAAATTACGTATTTTGTAAATATTAACTTAACCCTTACGAATACAAATATTCATTATGAATAGTAATATAGACTTTATGAATATTAAACCCACCCATGAAAGTATCAATAAAATTTAGGCACCCTACAAATGAGAGTGAATATTTTAAAAATTAATAATTATATGTTGGTATTTCATTAGAAATATATATGTATTTAGAATTTTAAATTAATAAATTTAATTAAAATAAAATCCAATTTCATAAAATTTATTCCTAAATAAATATTTTTTTCCTATATTTTTAGGAGAACTGTATGGGACTTTAGTTAATTTTTGAAAGTATTATAAAATCAATTTTAAATATAAAATATGAATTTTTAATGTAAATAATTATTTTATTAAAAATTATATTTTCCAATATTTTAAAAAATATATTTTGATAAAATGGAGTTCATTTTTGAACTCTAAAAGTCTAAAAATGGTTCTAGTGAATTTTTTGGATTTTTTTAATATAACTCAATTTTTTCAATAGTAAAATACAATAATTTATGATAAATGATGAATATGTGATTTATTGAGTCATGGGTGATGTATGGATGATGTATCACACTTGGTTCGAAGTCACATTCACTTATTACTATTTTTTGCCACAAGAATCAACAATATTGCTTGTATTGAATAAAATAATAAAATAATGAACAAGATATTAAAAATTCACCCCTCTCATCCACTATAAAAACCAACCATCACTCCGTCTTCTCTTAACTCTTCTAAACCTTGAAACATCTCATAGTTCTACCCAAATACTCTTTCCCATTCTCTCCCCAGGTCCATGAACTATTGGACTTTCAATTATACAAAAACCCCTTCCTTTAAAGAGGTTCTCAAGAATTATAGTTTAAGAGGTAAAATCATCATTCTTTTTCCATATAAATTTTAAAAGTTATTTATTTTATTATTCTATCCTAACATATGATGTCCAAATTAAATTTATAACTCATGTATAATATATATAATATAATTAAATCATGTTAATTTAATAACAATTATCAATCTCCTTACTCAATCTCTTTTATTTTATAAATGAAATTACCATCTGAGAGGTTCCAAAATACAACCTTTATGGACGACAACATTTCATTATTCAATTTCTAATTAATGGTTGGTCATTAAAAAAATTTATGGTTGAAAAGGATTCTAAAATATTTATTATATATTATTTAATGATTCTGGAACCATCATTTATACAGAATATTGAATAATAGAACAAAAATATTTTTTTGTGATTGAAAGAAAAGTAGTAAAAATCTAAATGATTATCACTAAATGTCTTATTTATTGATTCATCATAATACCATTTAACCAAAGGATATATATGACCTTTTACAATTCTTTATTTTCATTAATTGTATATATATATATAATTCTATTCAAGTGAATTATATCCATTTCACATGAACTCCATTACTTATAATCAGGCGGACCAATCATGAAATCAGGGAAAACGAACACTCAAAAATGATGGAATTCAATCTTATAACTTATCAATATGAACACAAATGAACTTCATAAATTGATAATGAATTAAATATATGTATATGAGGCTATTAATTAGTTGATTAATGTACTTAATTTGATTATCTAGGACATTAAGGTCAAGTTCATAATACACCCAGACATAAGGTAAGGATTTTATAACTGAACCTCCATTTTCATTCGGGTTACTCTTATTCTGTACTTACTTCAATTGAATTATTAATTATTGTTATTTACTTCTCATGAAATATGTGTAAATGTTCTATATATTTGTACCAAAAAAATCTTTCATTCTTTAATGGGGATTTATATGTTTAAAAGGATTTTTCGAAAATGTTTCCAGAAAACAAGCCCAATTCAAGGTAACTTCTCTAATTCATACCCATTTTCAAGGGAACCCTATAATCTTTTATAATACACAACTATTGTTTTTATCCAATTAATTCATAATGGAAAAACATACTTAGATTATTTTTGGTTTTAGGAAAATAATTTTCCAAATGAACTATTCTTTTCAAAGTAAAAGTGTATTTTCTCTAAAAAATTCATCGATGATTTTATTGGAGTATTTTTGTCTAGTTCAAAATATCTATTGAAATTTATGTTTTATTAAGCTTAATATCTTATGTTTATCATCTAACATATTTTATTAAATAGTTTAGAATTAGTTTTACTATGTATGTTCTATCTTTTTACCATTCACCAAACTACTCAGAATCGATAATGTTTATGTGTACATATTAGGGAAAGTTATTTCCTGTGATCATGTTGTTTATGTTTAGATACATTAATACGTGTAATTAATTAGACATAGAATGTGAGGGGTGGGGACCATATATCCCTCCACAACTCATCGATAGTTCTTATGAGACAAAACCTATATAGACTTGGCCGAGGCCTTGGCCATTTTTAGATATCATTTTGGATAGGGCTATAATTATTTTAAGATTCTTTGAAGAGGAATTAACAATATTATTTAGAAGTCCAACATTATTCATTCCCTCATTATAATATTAGTAATTGGAAAACCATGTGACTATTCAATGAGTAGAGTATCAATGGTTTTGTTTCATACTCTTATGGTCATGTCTAATTGAATTGTTTTATCACCTTTATTATTTTCATATTATGATCCACTCTATTTTTAAAAGGCATGTGTTTTTAGATATTCAGCACAACAAGTGTTTATGTTTATGTTAAA
Organism: Viscum album; assembly: GCA_963277665.1. Classification (NCBI taxonomy): domain Eukaryota; kingdom Viridiplantae; phylum Streptophyta; class Magnoliopsida; order Santalales; family Viscaceae; genus Viscum; species Viscum album. The sequence continues at coordinate 831,035,580 of OY728165.1, forward strand.
TTAAAATTTATTACTTACCCTTACTATGAATCTGAGATCACCCCTTCCTTATGTATGATTTTTCCCATATTATGAAGATGTATATTATAAATGACTTGTAGGGGAAATCTTGGAGTCATAGATGTTCCCAATGGAATTACTATTATGTATTTCATTTTAACATATAATTTTTAACTTATGTATGTATCCGGATTTCCAAAACAACTATGCTATTCATTCCATTGGGATACAAAACTCATGTAATCATTCTAATGTAATAACATAATGCACTATCTCTTGGAAATTAGGGTTGAGGCATTACATTTGGTATCAGATGAAGTTTAGTTGAAAACATTGAAAATAGAGTTGGGGAACAAACCCATAAGGTCGAATTTAAGTATAAGAAAACAAGAACATCGTAGAATTTTATTAAAGAAAAGATTTTATGGATATTTAAAGAAAATATATCCATGTATGGATAATACAAGTGGATGAAATTCTAACATAGATGTACATAGGAGTAACAACCCCTAGTGCATTGTAATTAATGGATAAATGGAAGAATAAAATGGAATTTATTCTAACATGTGATGCTTGTTGAAGGAAACACCCTGGAGCCTGCATAAAAGAAAAAGGAGTGTCTTACAAGTTTGGACATAAAGGCCATCGAACATATGATTTTAAGGGAATGAAAGAAGATATTAATATTCAATGTATAATTTTAGTTCAATGTGACCTTATTATAATTATTCTCAAATGCATCAAATAAATGTTACTTTGAAAAGGCCAAGGGAGAAAGGCCAGGCTTGTGCAATCACAACTTCTAAGGTTGAAGTCCCTAATGAGGTGGTGGTAGGTAATTTAACAATTTTATCAAATATATCAAATGATTTAATTGATTCTGGATGATGGTATTATTTTATATCTTTCATGTTTTGAAAGAAAATTTGATATTTCTAATTTTATTTAATAAAGGAGTTGTTAGTCAGAACTCCAAATGGAAGTATCATTGCAGCAATGATGTTTTAGGCAGTTCCCATCATGGAAAATAAATGTTCTTTATCAATTTAATTTATCATCATACCCATGATTGAATTTAATATAATCCTCAGTATGGATTGGATTTCAAATTATGATTTGAAAATAAATTACATGAATAAGGAAGTTACAATTTTTTAGAATGATGTTGAATCCATACATTTATATCAGAAACCTCATCTTCTGGTTCTTATCTAGATCCACCTTCTATAGCCCTACTAAATTCAATTCATGGGGGGGGGGAGGAAACAATATCTTTGAGTGATGAATGAAATATTCCACTTAAGTATGTACCTATTGTTAAAAAATTCGTTGATGTGTTTCTTGAAAACTTATTTGGACATCCTACAGAGAGAGACGTCTAATTTTATATTGATTTATTCTCTGGTGAAAGGCCAATATCAAAGAATCCACAAAGAATGGACATAATGGAATTGCTGGAGTTAAAAAAACTACTAGAGGAGTTGAGCAGCAATGGTTTTATTCTCCCTAGTGTTTCTCCCTGAGGAGCTCATTTTCTTTTCATTAAGAAGAAATATGGATCTATGAGGATATGTGTTTACTATAGGGAGATCAATGCTATTATTATAAATGAAAAGTATCCTATTCCTCGTATACATTATTTATTTGATCAACTTCATGGACCCAGATATTTTTCAAATATTGATCATTGATCTAGATATCATTAGTTGCATGTGAGGAAGGAAGAAATTCCAAAGAAAACATTTCAAACCAGGTATGGGCATTATGTATTTACAGTAATTCCTTTTGGACTTACTAATGCACCCTATGTTTTCATGGATATAATGAATAGTGTTTTCTAGGAATATATTAATTTATTTGTTGTGGTATCTATTATTTATATATTGGTATACTCTAAAATCTAAAAAGATCATGAGAATCACTTGCATATAATTCTAAAAACCCTTATAAGACATAAATTATATGGGAATATTTACAAGTGTGAATTATGGATTCAAGTTGTTTCTTTTCTAGGTCATATTGTGTCAAGGTATGGAATATTAGTTGATCCTATAAACACAAATGCAGATCAATAATGGCCTCTAACAGTGGACATTACTGAGGTACATATCGTTATTGGTTTAGCAGGTCATTATCGGCGTTTCCTTTAGAACGTTGCCCGATTAGAAAACCCAACGACCAAGAATACATGTAAAGGGGTTTTTTTCATAGGAAATAGGTAATGTAAATAATGTTTTGAAATATTGAAGATTATATCAGTGAATTATCAGATCAATATTCCACCATCCGGAAATGGTGGATTTTTTATGTAGAGTGATGCATTAAAGAAAGGATTTGGCTGTTTCCTTATACATAATGATAGAGTTATTTCATATGAATAAATGTAGTTATAAATTCATTAATAGAGCTATCCAAATTAGGATATTGAGTTATCAGCTATGATCATTTCCTTGAGATATGGAGACACTATATATATGGAGAAGGATGTGAGATATTAAAAGATCACAAGAGCATAAAATATTTATTCTCTCAACAGAACACAACATGAGGAAAATGAGATGGATCTAGGTACTCAAGGATTAAGATTCATCCATAAAAAATAACCTTATAAAGGAAAATATGTTAGCAGATGCATTGAGTAGGAAGGATAATGGAGTTCTAAAAAATGTGAATTGTGAAGAATACTATGTACATGGATCTAGAGAGGATAGATGAGGGAATTATCAAAGAATGTGAAACATCAATACCTTTTCAATTTATTCCCCAACCATATTTATTATAATGGATTAAATGTTATCAGGCTAATGTTAGGAATATTCAAAAAAATTAATTCAGTGAGTGATTTGAAGTTTGCATACATCTTGTATTAAGAGGGAATTCACAAATTTGGGAAGAGACTTTGTGTTCCCACTATACTCGAGTTAAAATGGGAGTTATTGGAAGATTCCCCTAGTTAAAGATTCTCTATACACTTTGGTAGCACTAAGATGTATATGGATTTTAAGGAACATTTCTGGTTGGAAAATATGAAGCGGGAAATTGCAGATTATGTATCAATATGTTTAGACTTTTAAAAAGTGATTTCCAAAACACAACATCCTAGAGGGGTCATAAAACCTCTACCTATTAATATATGGAAAGAAGATGACATTACTATGTATTTTTTTTGGATTACCAAAAAATTCAAGAAGTAATGATGTGATATGGGTAATTGTTGATCAGATCATCAAATCTACCTATTTGTTCAATACAAAGGAGGATTTTTCACTAGTATGCCTTGCATGACTTTCCATTAATTATGTATTAAGTCTTCATGGGGAACCTCTCTCAATTATATATTATTGTGTTCCCCAAATTACGTTGATGTTATTTATAAGTAGTCATAATTATTTGGCTACCAAACATCATTTGACTACTGCTTATCCCCCTCAAAATGACAGGTATTTAAAAAGGACGATCCAAACTTTAAAAGACATGTTGAGATCATGCTCACATTATTTTCAAGTTATGTGGGATAATTATTTACCTTTACTGGAGTTTTCTTAAAATAATTGTTTCTATTCATGAATTAAAATGGCACTATATGATTAATTGTATGGAAAGAGATTTCGTACACCAAAATGTTGGGATGATGTTGGTGAAATGAAGATTTTGGGCCCAGAGCGTGTGTAGGAAACAACAAAAAATTTAAAGACTATTCAAACCCATATCAAAGAATCCCAAAGTAGGAAAAATGGATTTGATGATAATTGAAGAATGGATTTTTAATTTCAAATGGGATATTATATTTTATTGAATGTATCTCCATGGATGGGTGTTAAAAGATGTGGGAAAAAGGGAAACTGATCCTCAAGTACATTGGAGCTTTTGAAATTTTAAAGAGAATTTCTGATGTTTTTTATCGCATGGAAATGCCTCCAAGACATTCCAAGGTACACAATGTATTGCACATCTCATTATTGAGAAAGTACATTCTAGACCCTACACATGTACTCACTTATGAAGGTATAGAATTGGACCAGAGTTATTATACTATAAAAATCCTAACCAGATTTTGGACACTAACGAATTTGTGTGGATGAATCTTATGACTCTAATAGTAAAGGTATTTTTAAAAAATCAAAAAATTGAATGGGATGCATGGTATCCTAAGGAACATATGATGAAGAACTAGCCAAATATTTTTATAAGGTAACATTTTGGAATTTAGAGGGAATTTTTTCGTAAGAGTGGAGAATGTAACACCCTAAGAACTTCCAAATAAATTTAATATCGAATGAATGAAAAACTGAGTCTCCATGAAACAAAAAATTGTTATTCATTAGAGATTGTTTTAAACTAGTTGTTATATATAATTTTTCTAGTTCTGTGTTTTGTTTTTCAAAAAACAGACACACACAATTTCCATCAATATTATATTTAGAGTTTAATAGGATAAAATTACATTTTTGGTGAATGGAAACTTCATCTCTATGAATAGTAATGTACCCTTTGGAATAATAATATGACCCATATGAATAGTAAACAAACACATGTATGTATAAATAAAATTTATCCACCTTATAAATGAGAATGAATATTTCAAAAATTAATAATTAATTGTAGGTATTTTCATGAGTAATAAATATTTAATTACAAATTGACATTTAAAAATTGAACTAAAATAAATTTTATTTTTAGAAAATTCATTCCTACATAAATAATTTGTTTTCTAATGATTTTGGGATAACATTATGAGACTACCGTTAAATTTTTAAAGTATTACAAAATTTGATTTAAATTTAAAATTTGTATTTTCCAGGTAATTAATGATTTTATTTCAAAATAAATTTCACATATTTAGGATTTGTTTTTCATAAAATGGAATCTATTTTTGAGTTTTACACCAAGAAAAATGGTTATGAAGAATTATTGGGATTTTTCTCAAATACATAAATTTTTTGAGAATAGTAAATTACGATAATTTATGATAAATGATAAATACATGATTTATTGAGTCATGGGTGATGTTTTTATGATTAAAGATCAATTTTTTCAAACTCAAATTCACTTATTACTATTTTCATTCACAAGAATAAACACTAGTTCTAGTCTTGAGAAAAATAATAAAATAATGAATAAGATATTCAAAAATCACCCCCTCCTCTTCTATAAAACCCACCCATCACTCTCTCTTCCCTTGAAACGTCTATGCCCAGAAGATTATCAATGTTCTACCAAAATAATATTCCCTAGTATCTCCCCACATATAAGATCTATTGGTCTTGAAAACATACCAAAACCCCTTCCGTTAAGGAGGTTATTAAGGATTATATTTTTAAGAGGTAAAATCCTCTTCCATTTTCCATTTAATTTCTTTTTAAGATCATTTGTTTACTATTCTCTCCAGACCTCCTCTATTCAATTGATCATTATAACTCAAGTATAATATGAATAATGAAATTCCATAATTTTAAATTTATTTACATTATAAATATCCTTACACTCTCTTTTATTTTATTAATAAAATCATCGTTTGGGAGGTGCCAATTGACAACCTTCATGGATGACAAAGATTCATTCTTAATTTTTTTATAAAAGGATGTACATGAAAAAAAAATTATTGTTGAAACATAATTTAAAATTTGTATCACATATTATGTAATGATTCTAGAACCATCATTTATACATGATATTGAATAATTGAACAAAACTAGATCATTGTGATAAAAAATCATCATTAAAATCTAAATGATTATCACTAAATGTCTTATATATTGATTAATCCTCATACCATGTAACCAAAGGGTATATATAAAAATTTTCAATCCTGTATGTTCATAAATAATTAATAAGTTCAATTATGGAGAATTATATCCATTCCACATGAACATCATTAATTATAATCAAGAAGGTCGGTCATGAAATCATAGAAAAAGAACACTCCATAACGACAGAATTCCATCTTATAACTCATCAATAAAAACATAAATGAACTTAATAAAACTATAAAGAACCATATATATATAAATAAAACTGAATTAATTAATGAATGTATTTAATTTTAATATCTTGGAAATTAAGGTCAAGTGCATAATACATTCAGACACATGGTAAAGATTTTCTACCCGAACAACCATTTTCATTTAGGATACTCATATTCTCTAGTTACCACAATGAAAATATTAACTATTCTTATGTAATCCCCATGAATTATTTTTTAATGTTCAATATATGTGTACAAAATAGAATCCTTCTTTCTTTTATGGGGATTTAAATGTTTTAAAAGGATCTTTCAAAAATTATTCTCGATAAACAAGCCCGATTCAACGGACTCCTTGAATTCTTACCTATTTTCAAGGGCACACTATAATATGTTTTAATATAACAATAATTTTATAAATAAACTCATTTCATCATGAAGAAAATAAATTATTTCATTTTTGGTTTTATGCTTAGATTTTTTCAAAATAACGCTTCTTTATAAATTAAAGGGAATTTTCTCACAAAAAATCCTTGATGATTTTATTAGAGTATTGTATCTATTTATATACCTCTATTGAATTATATGATTCATTGAGGTAAATATATTGTCATTATAATCTACCACATTGTTTTAAATAGTTTATGCTCAGTTTTATTGTGGATGTGTCATCTTGATACGATTCACCATACTAATCAGAATGGTTAGTGTTTAGGTGTATAGATTAGGGAATGTTATTTCATGCATTCAGGTAGTTTTTGTTTATCCCCTCTTATATAAGGAATGTATTGGACTTTGAAATTGTTGGTTGGGGACCTCTATATCGCCTCGATTCATAGGTAGGTTTAACGAGACAAAATTGAAATGGACTTGGCTGAGGCATTCCCTTTTTTATATGGTTTTGGCTAAAGCCTTAATCATTTTAAAATATCTTAGAAGAGGCCTTGATAGTATGATTCAAACATCCTTCATTATGAATTCCCTCATTATGATATTAGTAATTGTTAAAACATGTGACTATTTGACTAGTATAATTTTAATGTTGATGTTTTATACTCTTATCATCATTTATTATGGAATTATTTTATCAGCTTTTATTTTTGTCACATTATGCTCAAGTATATTTTTAAAACGCATGTGTTTTTAGTTGCTCACCAAGAATAGTGTTTATGTTTATGATAACTTACAATGAATTAATTACCATTACTGATCATCTAAGATCATCCCTTTCTTAGGTTTTATTTTTCCCAGGTTGGGAAGATTAATATTTTTAATGACTTATGAGGATAATTTAGGAGTTATAGTTGTTCCTAATGAAATTACTATTATGAATTTTATTTCAGGTTGTAATGTGGAACATATGCAAGTATCTGGTTTCCAAAAACTACTAAAAAATTCTTTCCATATGAATACATATTTCTTGTAATCATTCCAATGTAATAAAATAATTCACCAGCTCTTGGATTTTCTGGTCAGGGTGTTATAACATTGATTAGTTTGTATCAATCATTATAGATGATATTATTATTTAATCAAAGAATAATAACTATCATGAATATCACCTGATAAGTGTACAAAAATAATATATGGAAAGAGTAAATGTATGAATTTTTTTTATAAATTTTGGCTATAGAAGGTTTCATTAATATGTTATATAATCACATGAAATGATATATCAGTAGGTCTGTCAATGATAGGAGATATTAATCATTAGCCCAGACTAACCATGGAAAATAAGATCTTATTTTTTTTCTTGGTTTAGATAGTTATTATCATTGGGTTTTAGATAATTTAATATGAATATCTAATCCCCTCTCCATGTTTACTCAAAAGGGAGATAATTTCCTCTGGATGGATGAATGTGAGAAACTTTCAAGGAAATGAAGAGAAGATTAGTTAGTGTGCCAGGGATTACATCACCATGTAGTCACTACTAGAAAAGTTCCCTATACCCAAGGTTTGAAACCGTGGGTATAACACATTAAACCGTGGGTATAGCCCATTAAACTGTGGGTATAGAATATTCCCATAGTTTCACGAACCGTGGGATCCTGAGGTGTTGGGATTGGTCGATACACATGGTTTTACAGAAATAATGGGTATAACCCACTGAAATTTTGGCTTACCCACGGTTCTGGTAAACCATGGGTATAATTTTTTTCTGCAAAAATTAGATATCCATATTTAAGTAAACCATAACTATAAAGGGTTTTGTAGTGGAATATTTACCCACAGTTTAAGAACCGTGGGTATAGTGAGTTCTACAACAGCATATGTACCCACGGTTCTCAAATTGTGGGTATAGATTGTTTTCCTAGAAATAGAGGATGCCCTGCTGGAAATAACCCCTACAACCCCTCTCTATCCCCCTGGACAGACCCCCCTATCACACCCTCTCCACTCAGACACCCCAACTCTCCCCTTGATGCCCCTCCCTTCCCCACTGGGCAAACCCTCCCCCAGCACACCACTTCCCCCCTTGCACACACCACTCTCCCCCTTCAGCCCCTCCCTTCCCCCTGGACACCCCTAGCACACCCTTACCCCTTGCACACCCCCACTCTCCCACTGGACACTCCATGTAGCCCCTCCCTCCCCCCTCGATAGACCCCCAAGCGCACCCCCTCCCCATGAACACCCCCACTATTCCCCTGGACACTCCTACATGCCATCCCTTCCCCCTAGATAGACCCCCACATCACATCCCCTCCCCTTGTGCACACCCCCACAATCCCCTCTAGACAGAACCCAATTTCACCCCCCCTGAAACCATAGGACACCCCACTGGATACCCCCCCCCCCACTGGACACCCTCTGGACACCCCCTTGACCCCCTGGACAACCCTTGGACACCCCACTTGGACACCCCCAACAGGACCCCCCGAGACAGCCCCTCTTGGACACCCTCCCCCCATAGACACCCCTCCCCCTAGACACCCCCAGACCCCCAAGGCAGCACCCCGACCCCCCTCTGGGATTGTCCCTATCCCCCGTACCCTTCCCCCTCCCTGAACACTCATGGAATGCCCCCTCCCTACCCCTTGCACACTCCTGGACAGTCCCCTCCCCCTGCACCCCACACCCCTTCCCCCTCCCCCACACCCCCTACAAACACACTTACCCTCTCCCCCAGCACCCGTGGCCTCTTCCCTAGTACTAGACCCCCATAAATACTTGTACCCCCCACCCATCACACCCCACTACCCCTTCCCACAACACACCCCTTCCCACAACACACCCCCTCCCCTACACACACCCCTGCCCACTTCCCCATAACCAGCCCCCCTCCCCGGAACACCCCCTACCCTATTACCCAACACTATCCCACCTGAATACTTGAAAAAACACCCCCCACTTCTCCCTTCCCACTACACACCCCCACTACCCACTTCCCAATGCACACCCCTCCCCTCTCACCCTGCACCCCTACCATACACACCCCCATATCCCCCATTCCCACAGCACACCCCTCCATTTCACACACCCTTTCACTCTTTCCAAGCACCACCCCCACCCTCCCTGATACACACCTTTTCCCTCTTCCCCTTCACCAGCTCCCCCAACCTGAATACTTGTAAAAACACCTCCCACTACCCCCTTCCCAATACAAACCCCCACAACCCCTTCCCACTGCACTCCCCTCCCCCTCAGCCTTCACACCCCCATACTTGAACAAAACCCCAACCTCTTCCCTAACACTAGCCCCCTGCCCTCTTCCCCAGCACCAGCCCCCACATGAATACTAGTAGAAACACCCCTCACCCTACACACCCCTCCCCTCCTCCCTCACCCTTCCTTAACAACATGTTTTATGTAATTTAAGATACATAAAATCTAATATTCTAATGTATTGGAATTGGCTAGGAAACTTAATGGTAAAGACCAACCATTCTAATAGTGTTCGGGATACCATTTTGGTTCAATTGTAAAATTTCTAGTAACAAATTTATAATGAAATAAATAAAAAAATGGGGGGCACTCGACTCTCTATGTGGAACACACTGGATTTTGTACTGGAGGATTAATTTCCTGAAAATCATTGCCATGAGACGATGAATGTGAACATTTTTGGTGCACTGGAAAAGCTAAAAAGGAAGAAAACATGGAAGAAATGAGAATCAATGGGGAGGATGTTTAGTAATTGTTGTTTGTGGGACACATGTGAAAGTGCTTAAGGCTGGCTATAGTTTCTAGAATCAGATATTTGTGGGGAGCGTTTAGTAGTTTGGTAGAACATGAATCAAAATATAATGACACCCTGGTCCAAATTATTATATACAATTTACCATATACCTTTCTCAAGATCCCAATTTGGAAGATCTATTCCATCAAAATGTTATATCTATAAAAATATGGGGGTATTCAACAAATTTTCATTTCTTCAAAAACCATAAAAGCACCACCTTTCTAAAACTCATACCATAGATAACAACATTATAATAGTAATAGTTGACATGAAATCCTATAAACCTCAAATCCCTAATTTGATCCAAGCCAAGCTTAGTATTTCCAAAAATGAAAAACCCATAGATATATATACTATATATTACTACAGTAGGTTTCATCCCACTACTTTCAAAATATTTTAAAATATAAAAAGATTATGCTAGATCAATTTCACACTTCCCTCGATGCCACATACAATAAAAGTTCATCATAATGGTGTAGGTGAAAACATCTAGTCATGGTCCAGATATCGTTAATTCCTCAAAAACATATTTGATGAATTATATTTTATGTTTGGTATCCAAAAATTTAGTAAAATGTTGACGAACCTGATGCTTTTGTAAAACCCCACTTTCCTATCTGAAAAAATGACATCAATTGCATCCTTGAGCATTAAATTCGCTGCCACAACCATAATAGGCTCACTGATTATGACACTAATTATTGAATTTGACCCCTCTGTGCAATGAGGTTGTTCTAATAAAATTGGAAATATATGACACAATTCAATAAGAATGAATTTAAATATATATAGTTTGACACTGGAAAACAAAACACCATAGAGGAAACTGTGAGAAGTTTATGGAAATAAAATAAATTTGTTTTGAAATTGAAAACCATTACTAGATAAACTCCACAATGGGGAAAACATGTTCATTCAGTAAAAGTTTTGGATTGGTACAGTTAGAAACATGAAGTAGAAAAACCGAATGGATAGTTGAATAAAAATGCAAAAGAAAAATGTGAGTACAAGAAAAGATATTTTGAGTCACCACCATTATTTAAACCACAATTGAAAATTATAATGACTTTTTGATGAATTATAAAATAAAACAATATTTTACATAATAAAATTGAAGGGAAATACATATAAAAAATGTTAACATATATGATAAAAAAATTTCTGCATAGAAAGGGGTTGACTGTAATTCTATAAAACATAAGTGGGAAAATACAAGGTAAAATTAAACATAACCCATGAAAATTGAAACCAAAAGACAATTTTCAAAGTGAAATGGGTCCCAAGAGATTCAAATTAGTGAAATATACCTTCAATAAGGAAAAGATCCATGGAATCCCATACTTTCAACCCAGCTACAATAATGTCATGAAACCAAACACATTCAATGCTCTGGTCATACATGAGCTTATAACATTTCCATGAACACTGAGTTACATAGCCAAAAAACAAAAAATGAAAAAAATGGAACCATTATTGTTTAAAAAGATTTACCTAGAATACTTTTTTTCTCCAAAATCTCAATTTTCCATCTCAAACTTCATGCTTCATGGCTTTAACAAGATCAAATGAATTGTCACAATATTTGAGACAACGTAAAAAATCATTTTTTTGATTGAATGATAAAAAAGAAGCACTTGATTATCACTGTATTAATGGAATCATATGATATGTTCCATTTTTTACACAATGTGTGGGATTACATATGATCTGGAATTTTTTAAAACAATATCTTGTGTAACTTTATAAACCAAGAGAAACACAATGGAGAGTAAAACATATGCAAGGATATATGAAAGAATGCAATGAGACGGCCTAACTTCATTATTATTGATCATAGGCTTGTAAAACCAAACCCGCATTATGTTGAATCCAAAAGTAATCATTTATAAGGAGTCTGATATGCAATATTTTTATATTGTTCCCATCCTAAAGCCTTGGAATACAATGTAAAAACATTCGGTGCATAACACCTTCCACGTTTTGCACTGGGATCACATGTATGATAACATAAATATGCAACGAAAAGAATCCTTATATTGGAAAGGTGGAGAAAATTAAATCATCTTGGAAAGATAATAATGGCATCATATAACATGTTCTAATTTTTACATTATGATAAATTTTATATAATGATCAGGTAAGGCCAATCCATTATATCATGAAACTACCATACAATTGAACATTCAATTCAATTTCATTACATGTCATTTCATCACATAAGGTTCCATTAATGATCAATCTATGCCATTAAATAAATACATACAAACATGGCCTAAATATTTGTATCAACATTCAAATAGAACACAAATGTAAGGAGTGGGGCGGGGATAAGAGGGGAATTTAGACAGACAAATGATGAATGATCAAGTAGCTTAGAAATTCACAATTAAGAAGAAAAAAAACCTACCTTCACAAAAATTGATTGAAAAATATGCACATGGATTACATGATTTTCCCCAGAAATATTGTAACCTCCTTGCTCAACATGAAAAGAAGTATCAAGACATATAGAATAAATAACATTACAATGATCATATAAAACAAATCATATACCATCTTCCACATTGATTAAGTTTTAATATGGGACGCACAATTCTTAAGAACCTTCTCACTGAATCTCCTAGCAGTGGGAAACCCACTGCCCCCACCTAAACCCCCACTACCCCCCTGCCCCCTGCACCTAGCCCCACCCCCAACACCCAACCCTCCTCCCCCTACACCCTGCCCCACCCCATGCACCCTACCCCCTCCCTCCTCCCCTGCACCGAGCCCCACCCCCTACACCCATCCCCACCCCACTGTAACACCAACTGCCCCCCAACTACCCAACTACCCCTGCCCCTCCCCCTACACCCAGCCCCCTGCACCCAGCCCCACCCCCTACACCCCCACCAGCACCCCACTACCCATTTCCCCCCCTCTCCCATGCTACCATCCCCACCTTCCTTCCCCCAGCCGCCCTCCACCCTATACCAAGCCCCACCCCCTACACCCAGCACCCTCCCCCTCCCTTTCACCCCACCCCACCGCTTACCCCCAGCCCCACCCCCTACACCCAACCCCACCTCCCCCACCCCTGCACCCTTCTTAAAAAGCTACCTATAACCCCAATAAATATCTAGTAGGTACCATATCATTCAAGGATTTGGGGTCTAAAAAAACCCAACCAGTTCAATTAATGGAATAACTTCTAATTTTACAAAATGAAAAATTAAGAAATAACAACTGTGGAATATATTCTTTTTTACCTACATTAATTTAAAATTATCTATTCAATACTTTATGAAAAAATTAGATAATAAATGGAATCCAATTTCACTATATGGGACATCATTTAGAGATAATTATTCTTTGGTAGTAAGGGAATCACTTACCCATATGCATGACTATGTATTTGAATGTCAGCATTATGTAAATACGTGAAAAAAGTAATGCAGAATGGTTCAAAAGAAAATAAATTTACCATTCTCATCCATACAAAAATAAAATTAATGTTATTAAAGTACATACATAAGTCTCTATAATAATTCAAAAATGGAGGGGATTGATATCCCCCCTAGCCAACATACCCATACCTATGTCTATTCCCATCATCATCAACATCATTGTCATCGCCAACAACATCGTCAGTAGCCTCATCACTAACAACAACATCAACAACATCCACACCACCATCAGCTCTATCACCACCACCTATGTTGCCACTACAACCCTCAATAGAATCACCTGATGCATCATTTAAAGAGGAAAATGAATCCATATACGATTCAAAAGTAGAAACAACCTCTGATGGAAGTGACTAACTCAAAACATCAACAACTTTCATTAAATGTTTGGTCATCAGATTCCTTATTTCATGCCCCTATAAAACAATTTTCTTTGACTCAACTGCATCAGTATGAGAGATTTCCAACTTAGTGGTCTAGGAGGCTTGAGAGTATCCTGATGACGACCCATACCTAGAGGGGTCAATGTTTTTCCTTGATCGACACTGTACTCTCCCCTGGTGGTTCTCACCTAATACTTGACTTAAATTATCATGTGGCCCGAAGTTGTCATCTTCCTTACCATCGAGGGCCTCCAAGGAAGACTGTTGAAATTATAAACATATTAAATTAATAATTCCTTTAAATATTTAAAATATAAATAAAAAACCTTAAAATTTTATCTTCTATCTTTGAATTTACTACACTTACATCAATTTTCTTTCTACTGGAGAAAAATAATTTGGCACGAGGTATAAGACCTTCGATGCCCAATTTTTCTTGCTATAAATGAGAAACACACAAATCTAGATAAGTACCATATATGAGAAATAAAAACATCTGGCCTATTTCTATTCAATAATATTATCAGTTGAGCATCCTATATAACATCTCAATACCTGGTTAAAGCACATGGTTCTCTCCATGATCATGCATTGTAGTGCACCTCAATGTGTGCAAATAGGTCATTAAATACTTATTGATTATGTTTTGATATGAAACTTCCTAAAAAAATTTACAATAAAAGTAATAAGAATTAAATTTTATATGTCAACCTTTAAATATTTAGATTACCTTAAACTCAGCAGTCTTCCAATGTGAAATCATTTTTCCTTATTGACTTTTTTGGATAGTCGTGGAATATGGGTTCATCCTCTAAGTCAGTACCAACCCTACTCTTCCAACCAATATAAAACTCAAGCTTGTATGAGCACCAAAACTCTCCAATATCCATCAACATTGCAGTCTTAACAGCTTCTCCATCAGGAAAGATAAAATGAATCTACAATGAACAAGTTATTTCATTTAAATACCCCAATAATATAGATAAGAATTTATAAAATTTTCTTACCCATATTTTCTCTCATTCTTTGTCCTTAATCTCTTTACTAATACGTATCCATTACACCAGTTACACTGGAATGATATCACGATACTTGGACAATGTGGCCATGAAACTTCTGCACTGTGTAGTAGTTGGACCTACCCTCAAATTTTGTCGATTGTAATACACCATTAGCTGTATATGGAGATTCCAAACTTCCTTCATCTGAGTGTGCCCATGTCTCCTAGTAGAAGATCCCACTTAATAAGGAAAATAGGGGGGAAAAAGAATTATGTCCATATACAACACGACAAAAATAAAGTGATATAATTTGAAATAGTTATAATAAAAAACCATCTGCAGATTGCATAATAGACTGTGATGGATCTGTGGGTTGTCCTCACTTAGCATCCTCCGCAGGAAGTGTTTGTTCCAGTGCATGCTTTGGGAGACCTTCATGCACTATAGAGGAAGCTAATGGAATAATCTCATTATATGCTGGCTGGACGGTAGAAATTGGAGGTGGTGTAGACATGGATGCATATGGGTAGTAGGATGGGGGATACATCACCAGATATTGATAAGGTAAAGGTGGAAACATTTGTGGAGGTGGTGTAGTCATTGTTTGAAAAGAAGAGGCAAAATGAGATGATGGAGTCATTAGTGAGATCCTCCCTGAAGGCAGAAATGACATGGCATGTGAATAAGAGGGTAGATGAGATGATGATAGAGGCATAGATAAAAACATCCCTGAGGACTCAAGAGGAGGATGGAAAGGGGTGGTGGAAGGGGTGTCTGATGGTAGGTCAGTGTGGAAACAGGTATGACGGTTTCTCCGTCTAGGTATAGAAGCATCCCCACTCAAACCCATGCTAACCGGATTATGAGTCAAATCTAGTGGAATTGAATGTCCCTATAAATTTTTGATAATGAATATTAACATGAAATTATATGTAATGTATAAAAAAACATTACAATTATAATACTCATTGATAGAAGTGAAGGCATCAAATGCTCACACCCCATTCGATCATGATCAAATAGTCACTTCCTTCAACCTTCTATAGTATTTGGGATAAACTACATAAGAATGAAATTTAGTGTTTTTAGAAACAGTTTTTACATATCATGCATACAACCTACATCTATCATCAATTCATGAGAAGAACTAATTTGACTTATTTTAATTACTATTTTTACAAATGATTATAATGAAATGACTAACACAGTTTTTAAAATTACATTACCAAGTTATAAATTTTTTTTTAAAAAGATTTAAACAAAGTTTTGTACCTTGAAATAAATCCGATTTAATGAAATGACACCAGAAAGTACAGAAAAAACAAACATTTATTTCAAAACTGAAACATAATTAAAGTAATTAAATTAATAATGACCTAAGAAACACATGTCAATGTAAACCGAATGAACAGTGAATATATATGGTTTCTTCTATATATTACTTACCACTACTTCAATTTTAACATCAACTCTCACAATGGGAAAATTTGATTCATCAAATGAGATATTTTGTCCAACACCAATGGGGACATCAATAGTGTCAATTTCATCACCTGCATCATAAAACTTATATATGTGGATTACGTCATCAATGAAACCATAATCGAGTCTGAGATAACGTTTCACATAAAACACTTGTTTCTCCATTGATGCTATAATATATGGCTCATCGATATGCATGAATCAACTCATATCAATAACTCTGAATATATAGTAATCAATAATATACCATGTAGTCTCATTGAATCTAAACATTTACATTTCATCATAGTGCCTCTACCTTGAGAGTGGTAATCCAATAACAATATTTTATCAATTAGCCCATAATAATACTCATGTTTATATCGAGGTCGACTATCTGATACACTGGCATAACAATCCATTGTATAGGTTAACATAAGTCCATTATGTTGTGTTCTCATTTTCACTGCTCGATCTGTTATAACAAAATTATACCAATTGATTATTGAATATTTACATTCACGAACCAGAGAATTAGGACCAAAACCAAAGCACTCAATTCTTGAGAAATGATGTCTATAGGTAAAATCAACACCTGAAATATATATGAAGAATAAAATTAAATGAAAATCCATTTTTTAAACAAATTAATGTAATGGTAATACCTTTGATTTCATCCAAGAAGGAATCTCTAGGCTATGAAATCCTCTCTCCTTCTCAAAGAAAAAGATTGATGAACTCTACTTATAATTTGATTATGTTCCATATATAAAATGATAATAAAAGTTTAAGGTATATGTGGAATTTCATAATATGATATAACATATAAATATCCAACTTACTTACCTGATATAGTCATAAAAAACCATAGTTAAACATGATTGTGTGATGTGCCATCTCCCACTCTTTAAGGATCAATGTAGCCAATTTATAAGACCTAATAATTCCCCCTGTTTTGGGAAGAGATGGAATAGATGGCCCAATTTCCCCATACTGATCATCTTCATTTCTCATTGTCCGATTATGTCTTGTGGTGACATCAAACAACTACAATAAACAAAAATCCATACATTCTTAAGACAATTAACACCTCACAATTGAACCTTCAGGATAATTCTTATTTTGAACATATGATTTCATTGTGCACATATTTCTTTTAGTAGGATACATTTACTAAAAATCAACGGGTCCCCCAAGAAATGTTTTATTTGGAATATGAACTATTAAATGCAACATGCAAGTGAAAAAGGATGGAGGAAAAATATTTTCCATCTCACATAATATTAATAGAACCTCTTGCTAAATTTTTATCAAGCATGACTTGGATAACCTTTCAACACAAAGGCCTCTAAAATTGGAACAAGCGAATCACGGTCACCCTTACATTATTGGATAGAAAATTCTGAATAAAAATTGGAATCAATTCATAAAGAACGATGTGATAATCACATGTTTTCAGAGATTTTAGTTTCACATCTATTCTATATACTCGTTTAGTTATGTTGAAGGAATAACCACTGAGAACCTTGATATTCTCCAATACTTCCAGAAATTGATCTTTCTTTGACGGTGTCATGACATATGAAGCACAAGGAACATTCCATTTATTTTCCCTGATACACACAGGATGAAGTTCTAGTTGAATACCCCAATCCAACAAGTCCTGACAAGATTGGAAGTCATCTTTGGTCTTCCCCATGATATTGAGATGAATTGCAACTAACCTTTCACATATATTTTTCTCAATATGCATTACATCTTAATAATGGTGTAACAAATTGGTAGACCAATATAGCTATTCAAGAAAATACTTATCTTTTTTCAATTGTAAGTGGTTTCAGTGTCAGCATTCTTCCTCTTTTTAGATTTCAACTAACCTTTACCAAATGAAAAACTAAAATCTTTTAATTCATCAATCACATAACTTCCTAAAAAACATGGAGGCGGTAGTTCAGTCTCAATAGTATTTTAAAAAAATTTATTATTTGTCCTATATTGACGATCCATTGGCAAGAATCATTGATTCCCCATGAAACTGAAACTACAAAGATATTTATTCCTTCTCAGTCGTTTATTTTTTATAAAAATTGGACGTGATAGTTTTCCCTTTGTGCTCCACCCAGAACTCATTACATAAGAAGGGGAATCATTTATGTTCCATAGAAGGGTAGAACACATCTGAAACATATTCTTTGAAGAAGCATCGAATGTATACACACCCAAATACCAAAGTTGTTTGAACTCTCTTATTAAAGGCTGAATGTAGACATCTATATCATTAATGGGATCAGAAGGTCTAGATATCAGTATACTCATGAAAGTGAAGGGTTTTTTCATACACATCCATAGAGGAAGATTATAAACATGAATACAAACTGGGAACATGTTATGAGAAGTAAGCATCCAAACAAACAGATTAAAATCATAACAGGATAAACCCAATCTAACATTATGCACCTAAGCTACAAAATCAAGATGTTGTGCATCAAGTGTCCTCCATGCTAATCCATATTTTGGATGAACCAACTCATCATTAACATTAATTCTCTCAGCACCATTACATCACATATTTTCTAAGATTTCTGCAGACAAGAAGATATTTTGATGTCTGGGAATCAATGGAATGTTCCACATAACTTTCTGTGCCACATGAGATGGTGTTCCATCTACATTTGTCTACTATCGAGATGTACCATATTCTTTACAGTCATTACGGTCATTTGTTTCCTCCAAAAATAAACTACTATATTTTTTACAAGCATAGAATTTATTAGTATCATATCCAGGATCCTTAATCAACATCCATGTCTTGTAATTATTTGAGGGAATATCTGCACTATCAGGGAGAAATTCCTTAAAAAATGTAAGAATGTAATCAATAGCAGTATTAGAAATTACATATGTGGTTTTCCAATGACATAACAACATTAAAAATTCCAACATGATTATTTTAGTACATTCCTGACATACTGGAGTTCTGGAAATATCCAATAAATTTTTAACTCTCTCATCATCATGTTCAGTATTTTCCTCATGTGAATTGATATCATTGTCTTCTTCCATTGTAATACTATCTCTCTTAGGATGATGGAAAAATGGAAACTGATCGAATATAAAATTCTCCATGCCACTTCATTCATTTTGTACATGACTAGTAAAACATTGACTCATCTCTCCACAGTGATACCAAACATAATAGTTTGTTTGAAATCCAAATTTTGTTATATGGTAGCTAACCTCTTATTGGATTAACCATGGGCTTCCAACACATTTATAGCATGGACACTATATTCAACCTCTATATAAATAATTATTAGATGGAAAATCTAAAAAATTCTCCAAATTATTTTGAAACACGGTTGAAATCCTATCGATACGATACATCCAACTACTATCCATTCTATAACATGAAAAAAGTTATATTCCATTTAACTATGTAAACCATAATTGAAAAAGGGATATGTACTATGGAAAATAAAACAATTTGAACATAAAAACTTAATAGTTAATTCACATTTTTATTGCAGGTGCTTTTTTTAAAACCAATTTCAACCCTTTCAGTATTAGAGATAAAATTCTTACCTCTATCCTATATTGGGATGATCAACAAGGTAAACTATAATGGTCATATAATGTTTTCATGTCAGGTATAGAGTGGTATGTGTTATTATAGTTGAACTAAGAGAGAGATAAAAAAGTTTGTCCTCCCTTAGGTGTAACATAAAAAAATCCACTAATAACATTAAAACACACCCATAAACATGAGTTATATCATTTAAAAATCAAGGAAGAGATAAAAAAATTAATCCATCATGAAAAATATTTTAAATGATCCCCATATTCATTTAATTTAATATTTTCCATGGCTAAAATTTTAATTCAAATAGGGAAAATAAATTTGAAGAAAACCACTTCATCAATATGAATTAATGAAAATAATTTAGATAATTTATACAAAACAATCATGGGTATGAAATATTGTTATAAATATACTAGAAGATGAATTTAATAATATAAATCACTTTAGGAATTTTTTAATAAAAAAATTACCTAGTAATATCTACTACATACAAAGTGAAACAAGTCAGAACAAGAATCTTACAAAAAAAATTCATTTTGATAAAATAAATGAATTTAAAATATATGGAAAAATATAATACACATTATTAGATTTATATCAAGCACGAAATTTTACACCCATCATGATTAGGGTTCCCATAAGAAATGAAAATGAAGGAAATTGATGTGAAATGACTCGGGGAATCTCCCAAGGGATTTATGTAATGTCTTATGTATCCAATGTCATCGATTACTATTTTGGATTCTTATGTTGTACCCTCATTTAATTTTGAATGATGATTTAACTAGATTAGACTTGATCTATTTTGTTAGAATACCTCCATCGTAATCTATGGGTTATAATACAACCATTCTCTTAAATGTCAGGGATGGTTCCTTGAGTTTAGACTAGAAGAATGGATTAAGAAGAATGAAAAGGCTCACTTATGAGTTTTATTAAGAGAGAATGCTATATTTATCATTGACATAACTTTTTTCATGTAAATTGATTTTAAAAACTTCACTCATGAAAATGTTTTTCTTTGAAAGAATTTTTTTTAGGTAGCCAAATAATTTGGTCATAGGATGCTCGTTTATGTTTGAGTTTCAAAAAAGAGGGGAAGAAGCCAATATTAAATGAATTAATTCTTTCCCCATGGTAAAACATCAACATATTTATAAGTAATGGATAGACTATATTTTATTGGGTCCAGGGAACCAAAGTACTCATTTTAATTATTTTATTCTTATAATTCCATCATTGTTTTCCACATAGGATCCAATTTTGAGGGTTATTATATAACCAAAAAATCTAATTAGGGAAAAGAAGCACATTTACTCCAAAGTGGTTGCTGGATCTAGAAGCTAAATTTAATATATAAATATGCCTTAAAAACTAATAGTCCTCCAAATAATTCAATTATCACAATACATTTCCAAACTAAGAACTTATTTGAATTGTAAATTGACTATATGTGCCTAATGTATTTATTACATATCCAATATAACTTATTGATAGAAATTCCAAAAAGACTATTATTCATTTAACTATATAGTTTGAAAGAAACATACCCATAGTCTCAAAATTATGGTCAATCTCAATGGTCAAATGTGTATGATTCATAATCAGAATCTTAGTAATCATGAAAATTAGAAACATAATGATTACAAAAGGAAACAATAATAGGTTTCAATGATAGCTCTCAAAATTATAACTCATAGAAAAATAAGCTGAAAGAAAAAATATATTTATATTCACTATATGGAACATGATGATGAAAATGGTAAAAATATTAGAAACAATGGTTTAGTACTTTCAGGGAATTTCTCTATTTTCAATTCATTAAAGCCTCAACAAAATTTATATATAATTAAATGAAAAACCAAGAGAAGAAATTTCATACCAAGATTCCAGATCTGGGGGTAGAGTAGTAGAGGCTAGGATGGGACATTTCTGGAGCTGGGGGAAGCTGAGGCGGAGGCGAAGGCTGAGGGGAGAGGGATCCGAGAGGGGGATGTTGATGGAGCTATAGGAAAGGAAGCGAAGGCCGAGACATTGAGGCTGAGGCAAAGGATGGGAGGGAGGTCAGGAGAAGAGGTAGATCCCAGAGAGGGGGAGGAGATGGCCGAGACGTAGTGGTCGGATAGATAGGAGGTGGAGGATGGAGAGGGGAGTAGAGGGCTAAGAGGTGGTTGTCAGATGGTTGGGAGGCAATGGTCAGAAGGGGATGAGAGGTACGAGAGTCAGGGAAGTGAGGAATAGTGTGATGGAAGAGGGAAATGGAAGCAAGGGTAAGGAGGAGCACGATGGAAGAGTGAAGGAGTGCGGTGGAAGAGGGAGGAGAAGTGTGATGGAATTCGGGAATTGGGGTTTCGTAACCCATGGTTTTAACAAAACTGTGTGAATAGATAATAAAAAATTGATATCCCCAAGGTTTTTCAAAACTGTGGGGATAGATGCATGGGGAAAGATCCCCATTCCAGTAGTGAAGAAGGTTTAGTAATGCATAGTTATTGATCCAAGAGAGTATTTAGATGTTTTCTCATGAATAATTACATGGTTATATCTTATCCCTAATGAAAAATGATGGCTCTGAGAAAAATTTACAACTCTTAATTTAGAGTAATTTGTTATATTTTTTTTCATTAAGGATATAGTTGAATTATATTTTTGGAGAATACTATTATATATATACTTATCAAAAAATATTAAAGTATATATTCACACATAAGGATTTGAATATGTAAAAGAGAAGGCGGTTGGATTTGATTGATTATTTGGAAATCTCAATACATTCCCCTCATATGAAATATAACAATGTGGACAATTATTTGAGTAAAAAAAGATTATACTAGATTATCTTTGATGAGGATCCCAAAAGATCCAATATTTATGGATTTTCAAAGGATAGATCATGAAATATCGATGTAATGGGGGGGGGGATATAATCGTTTCCAAATAACAATTTGACCCTAAATGTATGTTAGGATAAAAGATGTGTAGAAGGATGATAATGATATATTGAATAAGGTGAGAAATGATCTAGAGTTTGAAATTAAATACGATGGAATGATAAGTTTCAAGAACTGTGAATGTGTTTTGACCATACCATACATGAAGAAATATTATTTGAAGGAAACCCATATATCTTCATTCTCTATTCAACCTTTAATGAAAATGATGTATAGAGATATAAAATAGTATTTATGTTACGATAGAATGAAGAGATATGTTTTATTGGTATCTCAGTGCTTTATATATCAGTCTGTTGAGGCCGAGAGACACAAATTTAAGGGGATGTTAAAACTTATAACCATAATATAATGGAAATGGAAAAAAACACCATAGATTTTGTATTTGGACACCCCAAAAAATCAAAATGGAATAATTATTTATTCATTCAATTTGATTGCTTAAAATAGTTAACAAACTTCATCACTATCAGATAATATTTATCTCTACATTTGTTTTCTAGGATACACTTTAAGGAAGTGGTGAGGTTTCATGGAGTATGACATTAAATTGAATCTAATGTGGATCTGAGGTTTACCTTTATGTTCTGGTGAATAATTCAATAGGATTTAATTGTGGAGTTATGTTTTATAATTGTGTACCATCATCATATAGTTGATGAGTCTGAGAGAATAATTAAAAAACTATAGGATATGTTGAGATCTTGTTTTATGGATTTGAAAGGTGTTTGGGGTCAACACCTTACTCTAATAAATTTTTCATAAAAAATAACTTCCACTCATGAATTTAGCTAGATCCATATGAAGCCCTATATAGAAATAAGTGTAAAACTCCAATGAATTAGAATGAATTTGGAGAAATAATTATATTGGGGTCTAAGAAGGTTGAGGAAATTATTGAGAGTTCTTGATCTATTCTGAAACACATATGGGTAAAAAAAAGTCGGTATAAATTTTATCTTGACAATTTATGGAATAAATTGGAATTTTGTGTTTTTGATAAGGTGTTTATAACAATTTTTACAAAGAATAAGGTAATGGGATTTAGAAATAAGAATATACTAGACCATAGGTGTATATGACCCTTTTAAATACTATGTCTAATAAATATGGTAGCATATCGATTATCACTTCAACTGAACCTCTACTAAGTCCACAATGTATTCCATCGATCTCTCATAAGGAGGTACATACATAATAATTCATAAGTACTGAATATAGAGGTTATACTACTGGAGAAATACTATTATTATTAGGAACAATCGATAGATATTTAAATTTTATATTGAAATTTCTACAAAACAAGACCATTAATGTCACTAATGTTTTTATGTGAAACCACCAATTTGAAGAAGTTATTTCCAAACATAGGGTATGATGAGGTCAATGAATCATCATTTTTTTGTATCAAGGTGATGAATTTTAGGGGAGAAATATATTTTAAGGGTGGTAAAACATAATACCCAATGATTTTTAGGAAATATACATTATCAATTAATGTAATTTTTTTGATATAATGTGTTACACACCACACTAATTTTTAACAAATGAAAATATATTATTAATGTTATTATTAAAACAAGACCATTAAAAATATAACATTAACTTTTTTTCTATTAACATAAATATGAAAAAATATAAAATTACTTATAATGTTTTTAGATATATGAAATATTCTTATAAATATGAATTTTTTTTGCAATATCAATTTATGCTTCCAAAATACTTTTTTCAGAAAAAAAATTTGGCTTACTACTTTTTATGAAAAAATATAATCAATTTTTGAAAGTGTCAAGGAATTCATATGAAAAAATTAACTACATTATTTGAATAAACATCTCAAAATTATCATAGAGTGAATTTGTGATCATTTTCAGAAAATAATAATTTTTTAATGAATAGTAAAAAATACAAATTTCGTTTAAAGAATTCATTTTGGTTTAAAAAAAAGTAAAAAAGTTAAAAAACTAAAACTTTTTTAAGAAAGTATTAAAATTATATTTAAATAAATTATTTTATGACTAAACCAATGTATTTAATTGGAATAAAATTAATATTTACTTTTGATATTAAAACAATATATACATATAAAAAGTATCTCTTGGGAAAACCATTTTATCATCACACATATGGGTTTAATGATAAATATAAATTGGAAATATATGTAAATGGAATTTAAAATTATGGATTCCATATTTTGAATCTAACTAATTTATTTTACATAATAATTTCAATGTAATTTTTGGCCGATATTATAGTATAAATATAAATAATTAATTACTAAGGTTATGGTTAAATGGGGTTACTAGGGGTTAAACTAAAATGAACAGGGTTAAGATGACCTTAAAGACTATCCATTTAATGTTCAATATATATATTTTTACCTTATATTATATATTGTCATATATTGTCTTGTTTTGGATCCTTATTCTAGGTTTAAAATGTGGTCACACGTTTTTTGTTAAAAAAATTCCTAGTGTGTCCTCTACCCCACTTATAAATGGGAGACCCATCTCTCCAAACATTAATGCTTAAAAAACCCACAATATCAACAAACATATAACATAATAAATTCCTTAATTCCATCCCCATATCATATCGACATTAGTATTACAATTAATCATGCTTATGAAAGATTTAGGTATAATCTTATTGATGATATCTAAAGAAGAGGAAAAATTATTAAACTCATGTTTTTGCTACATTTCTTATTATAATTCATTAAAATATTATTCAAATATTATAATATAGTAATAATATAATCAACCATATAATCATATGATATTCTATTTATGTCATAAAATATATCCTTACCTGCTACCATCAAATGAGAAATGAAATAATCGATCGTGTGTACAGAAAACTACCACCTCACAAATTGATGTAATTCATCTCCCATCACAACCCATAATAGATGAATATACTAATGGATTATACATATTTATATTATATAAATTAAATATTTATATTTATTCCATTATAATATCACATATACCTTCTTTCTTTCCATTCTGTGTGAATACATTAACATCATTTGAGAATCGGTTGTACTACCGACTCAAGAAGCGATGTGATTCATTTTTCAATTACACATTATATGGAAGGTAATAAAGATAAATATAATGAATATTTTTTATTTATATAAAATAATAATTTATTCCTAATGCGGATAAAATATTTAATTTCCTTTTAGAAAATCCTTTTAGAAAATCGAAACAATGTTCTTGTCCACGTACGACCTACCATCTCCATGAATGGTGTAATTAATTTTCTATCTCTATATTAAATGAATTACAAAAACTAAATATATAATTTGTCTATATTTTATTTATATCATGTTTAACATTATTGATATTATTTAACCACAACCAAATTATATGGACTCAATGTACCAAATCAAAACATACATAAAAATAATGTAGTTTTTTTCCGAAATATTATTTTTACATGGAGTTGTTCACAAATGGTAAATAAAAGGTCCGAAGTAAATAATAAATGGTATTTTATTTATATGTAATATATGTATAATATATATATATATAATACTGGTTTTGAATCTGTGAGTAGGAATTTGAAACATTAGGTAAGGAATTTTTGTCTCACTTTTATTTGTGCGGGGAAAATGCCTTTTAAACAACTTGTTTATATTTAGTGCCATATATAATACCCATGAATGAATTTTATGATTATTTTAGTGTATTTATTTGACATGAATATCCATCTAATTTTAATTATTTCATGTGTCTTATGATTTAATAGATACCATATAGGAAAATGTTTTATGTTACAATGTCATTGTTTGTCCAGATTGCTTGTTGTTATTTTTCTAATAATGAAATATTCAGATTTATCTCTCAAAAAACTCATTTATTTTTCTTATCATCAGGTTATGTAACTAGGATACATCTTTTAAATTCATTTTCCTTTCTTTATGTAATCATTATTCCAACATTAATTTTTGTAAAAAAATTTACTTCAGTTCTCCCTTTAGTTTGAAATCCTTTTTCTTCAATATCCATGTTTTATAAAAATGTTATAATTAATGAATTTATTTTCATAATGATAAATCAAATGAATTTTTACCAATTTTTAATTCTCACTGAATTTTCTAAAATTAATATTCTTATCATTTTTTGAATGAGGTACCTCGGACTTTTTCTAAAAATGTGAATGGAATATTTTCTTTAACGTGTTCAATATGAACATTTTTTTCTACCATAATGACTACTAAATGATTTAAATATAAAATTAACAATTTCTTTTATTTTTTTCAAACAAAATATCTTATTTTAAATTATGGATGTTTTGAAATTTCAAATCAATTATATAATGGTGAAATGTTTATTTTTATCAATAAATGATTTTTTATATTTCTAAATCATTTTCAATATAATATGATATAATTTTATGTTTTATAATATTTATTGAAGATATAACAAAATTTTAACATCATTATTCCTTATTTTGATGGTTTATATATATTTTGAAAAGAAGTTTTCGAAACGTATTCCTTTTCCATGGGTTATGTTATGATAAAATGATGAAATTTCTATGACACCCATTTCCTTTCCAAGAGTTATTAAGTGATTAAATGTTTATGAATACCACTTCTTTTCATGGGTTCTGATATGATGAATGGTTTATGATATTTTTTATCATGTATGTATGATTTTCATTATGTGATAGATAGAACATATATCTCCTTCCAATGCATTGGGAAAATACTGATATCTCTTGAGATAAATTGGACAAGAATAGAGAGTAAACCATGTTTGATAAGTATCTTTGTCCACTATGATAGTTGTGGAAGTGAACATTGACTACCATGATGTTTTAGGTATTAACAAAATACCACTATAACAGTTTTAGAAATGATCATTTACTACTAAATAAATTATTAACTATGATTTTTTGTATTCCACAAATCTATGAATATTTCTGTTTTTATTCTTTCTTGGATCATGTTACTTGTTCCTTTAAAATACATGTCTTATTGTTTACCATGATAATTGTTATGACTCATGCTTATGACCTATGATATAGAGGATGTGGTTTTCAAATGTTATTCCCCTCTAATCATACCCTTCTAATCATGGTATGTTGATATCTCACTTTTTACAAGTACTGAAAATCTAATCTCACCCTTTTTTATATTTCTTTTCCCAAGGATACATATAATGGTATTATATATGATATTTCAGAGAAGGGTTCTAGTAATTAAGAACATAAAAGTAGATGGTGTAGTTCAATTATGAAATAGTTTATTAAATATCTGTGTTCCTAAAGGCACTTGACCTATACAGTTTTAGTGAGGATAATTTTATATGTAAGGGAAGTTAATCTATTAATATGTAATATATATGTATGTGAATTTTGGGTCTTTACAGATAATTAATATTTTATTGTCCAAATAATTAAGGGCCTATGTATGGTCTTGAACACACTACACAACATGGACACCTTCCAATTGTTTAAAAACACATTCTTATTAAATGGAATCAATATGAAATCTCTAAAGATAGAATGAAAATGAAATCATGATATTATGTGGTCTCGATAGATTATGTCCATCTTCTTGTTCTCAGAAAAGTTGTTGTCATCAGTTGTACTTTCTTTTTAAAATTATTTCCTCCTCTTCTTCTTATTTGATCCACATTGAATATTCTCACTTCATCAATATTTTATTCTTATATTTACTAAAATTTTATATTCACATTTTATTTTATATAATATTGTTTCCATTTTGAATCATCTAAAAACACATTGATTCATGGACTGTTTCCTCTCATCAAATCTTTGATTTAGAGTCCTCCTCAAAATAACTTTTAAGAACAATATTCTCAAATTCCATGAAATGTTTTAATATATCATTCCTCTTATGCTCTAAAAATATAGTAGATGTTAATAGTATCATTATTTTCTGTGACAGTGTAGATAAAGAGAAGTTTTGTGCCCCCTTTAAATGTAGTGAGAAAATCGGCCATCCATCTCAATGAATCCTAAAATCTCTTGTGAAAATATTTTTTGTTATCAATAAAACCTAATATATATTTTAATTAATTAATACTGTAAGAATAATGGTGGAAGATCATCAGGAAATTTACATCATTAATATTTATCATCCATCACCAGATTATGTTTTTAATCTTCAAAATATTTGAATTCTAGAAACTCAAACATTTAATAAGACTTATAATTTCATACATTATAAATGTCATATGATGAACCATTACTCCTTTACGATTATTAATGTTTTATTTGGATATGAATAAGGTATTAATAATTCCGTAAGAATCCTCAATGAATGTCTTATGCACCCTTTGGAATTACCCTTATGTTTACTAGTGAAAACCTTTAAGTAGTTTTTGATAACCCTTATATAATTCAAGGTCTTCATTGTTACCTTTACATAATTATTAGAATTCAAAGGAAAAATTAAATTGATTCTGTACAACTCTTATATAACTCTAAAAACATAGATACCGTTATATGTGAAATGGATTACATTATATTGTAGTGCACTTACCATGAAATACATTAATGTGGAGTCACATGAATCATATGACCATTCCCTATTTTATAAATAAACTTCAAGAAAGTATGTAATTAAAAATACATAGTCTATTTTCATACTATATACCATTATGTGGTCTACATATTCCCTTTATATAGATCATGTTAATCTTACACAGTTCAATACTAACTTTAAGTAGCTCCAGTATTTCCCGAACATATACAAAAATCTGATCATTACATATATGAAAATTTTAAATATCTCTTCTTCAACCTCTAAATTACTTCATAAACTATTAATCTAAATTAACGATTATATAAACCACTAAAAAATAAATCAATTTATTCTCATAACTTCTTGAACCCATATTAACACATAAAAACATATTTTAGGAGATCATATCTAGCTAATGAAATATTTATATAACACTGATGATACTAAAGAAAATTTCTCATGAATTAAAAAAACTATAATTTACCTCCCATAAAATTACAACATATCTCACACCTAAAACTCACTGAAATCATATTGAAGATAAAATTCCTTCGATCATCAACACTTACCAGTGAATTGACTTCTAGTTCAATAATAATACAAAATACCATGTATTAAAAAAATACCACACCATCCTAATGTGGTGTCAATAATTTTCAATTTGTATTTGATGTAAATACTACACATTCATCTCCCATATATTGATAATAAAACTTATGCTAACAATATTTGGCGTTTTATTAACCTACACGATTCATTGAATACACATGCACTTTATTGAGATTAGAAATTTATATTCCCAAACTAAAATTACTAATATGGAATAGTAAAGTAATAGTGAATGGTCAAAACCACTAGGATCACTGGTAAGAAAGAAATCATTCCAAAAAAACCCTTTGAATGGATTCCCCATATTCACCATTCAGATTTTATTTTTATAGAACTAGGTAGTTTGGATTTAAATTAGATAACTAAAAAGTGATTAGGGTCAATTATTTGGCTTTAGGAAAATGATTAAAAGTATATATATTGGAAATGTACTATGGTATAGGCTACAATGTGGTACATGGGTGAACAATTGGTTTTGTTCAAACCAATGGGATCCTCCTATGCTGAAAATATCCCTTGTTATGGGTATAGTTATCAACCTCGATGCATTATGTTTTGCTGTTTTGAAGAAACATCACATGCTAATGGTCCTATCTTTATTATCTCAAATTAGGCAATGTTATTTAAATTTCTCCTCCCATGGTTAGGGATGTGTAATAAAATGTGACGAATAGTTGTTTCTAACCTAATTAATATCCATAGGGTTACTAAGGTTCAATTCATGGATTCATTATGTTATAAAACACCCTTAATGTTGACCCCTAACCCTATGCAGATTAGTCGTGCATGACTGTATTGATAAAATGCAGTGAATTAGTAAAAAAATTAGCATAATCATGAAAAGATTCAGAAATTATAAATCAAAAATTATAACAACCAAGAATCAATATAAAAATTAACATCAATTTAATACAAATCAGTCACTAACTCAAACTAAAAAACAAAAAAGGAACAAAAATTGTCAATGAATAATGAAGAATGGATAATGATATTAAAAACATGCATCAAAATGAATATTGAATCGCAATGGTTGATGAAAAGATATATAATGAATAATGAATGGTAAGAAATGAAATGGATATATTTAAATAATGAATAAAATGAATTAATACTACATTAAAAGAGTAATAACGAAAAATGGAAGTAGAAAAATGAAAGAAAGCATTGGTCTTGGATGCTATTTGGTGTGAAGGAGGCACAATAATATTAATAGCTTCAACAAGTACATGATGGGTTAAGCCTTCATGTTGTGTATAGGATTTATGATCTTCAACATTGAATTTTAAATGATGTGTATGAATGATCAAAATTTTTTTATTTTAGATTCAAAATATCCTCTAGAAAATTGGCTCACATCGTTAACTGATTAGGATCTCAAACATTTCACATCATGTAAGCACTGAACACCTTTTATTTGATTCACATTCAGTGGTATTTTGACTGTTAAATTACCATAACATTAAATGTATGTACACGTTGTGTACATTGTTCACATCAAGTAATTTATTCAAGGGTTGGTTCGTGGCTCTATATGAATGGTGTGAATGGGGACTACACCTCTTGTATGTTATACATGCTATGTAAGTCCTGTTTTTTCCACCATTCAACATTTCATAATTTGAGTATAAAATTGACAATTCGAACAAAAAAATAACAAAAACCAGTTAATTATCAAATATAAATGAATAAAAAGTAGGAAAATGCATCCAAAATGTATATATACATTAATATTATCAAATTACACCATACTTGAAAAAATTATTATCCTCAAGAAAAATGCATCTCAATAGATATTCTATATGAAGTAATTTCTAAAATAGTTAACATTAATAAAAACTTGGAGAATTAATCCAAATATAAGTAGAATAATTAAGTCCAATAGAATCAATCTTGTAGAGAAAATCATTAATTCCTCATAGTTAATTTATTTATTCATACACATTCTTCTTTTTAATACAATTTTGTAACTATTACTTAAATGCTACATCCATTTTTAAATTTACCTTAAGAATATATTTTACCTCCTCACTCAAAGTAAAAGAAAATTGGAGTTATGATAATAATGTGAATACTTATTCCCATCCCTAGGCTTTAATGGGTTGTACTATCTCAACATCTTAATGATAAATAAAAAATAAATCATGGGGAATTTAGGAATATGTTTCAAGAATCTCTGAGGCTGAGGGTAGGTGGGTGTAAAGTTAAAAAATCAAGCTCAAAAGGAGTGTAAGCCCTAATGTATAATGCATGAAAACCAAGAGTAGTGAAATGAAGTAACTCTTCCTAAAAATAATATTTTCATGCTCTAATATCTCATAGTGGTTGCTTGAGTATACCATGTATGTATCAAGAATGTACCATTGTTCCTTTATTTTTGATTTTATATATTTTTCAAAGATCACGCCTAGTCCATGCCTCACATCCATATCCTAACCACATATGACCCATCATAGTATTCATTGGTCCTGAAATTGAAAATTTTGACCTTCATAATACACAAACCAATACTTTTTTATTTTTTAGTTTGAATTTTAGATCTGTTTTTCAAAGGAATGGAGTAATTATTAAAAATTGAAAAAATAATTATGGACCACATCAT
Organism: Viscum album; assembly: GCA_963277665.1. NCBI lineage: Eukaryota > Viridiplantae > Streptophyta > Magnoliopsida > Santalales > Viscaceae > Viscum > Viscum album. The sequence goes on from OY728165.1 coordinate 831,068,269, forward strand.
ATCGAGCTAGTTAAAGTTCCACCATAAGTTTCATCAATGATAATATTTTGTGTCCATCATAGGTGAAATTAATCCACACTTTTTCAATGGAAATCCTTGAATCAAACCCGGAGTTGTGTTGAAAGGGATAATTTTCTTGAAATGGATCTATCCTAACAATGTTATTCATGTCTAATAAAAGATAAATAAGGAATGATATATTGGTGGGTCTCCTGAAAATTGTCTCAAATAAAATATCCCCAATATTAAAGAAAGTGTATCTGTTCAATCATACCCTCAATAATGTCCCAATTAATGTTCTTATAGGTGTACATGTCCTGGGTATCTCTCAAGAAATATTCTTAGAAAATAATATGATAGTGTATATCAAGAATAATCCTGATAATGGGAGTATAAATGATCTATAAATAACTAAAGGAATAAAATCTAGAAATAATAAATCAAAATTATTGTAAGAATCTTGATTTTAAATTATATCACTCAACTATTTAATTGTCCGAAATATTCTGAAAATTATTAAGAATGGGTTCCAAGAATACTTAACCTAAATTTTTGTTTTGATTAAATGGGTGTACTTCAATTTCATGTTTAAAGATATATATAAATGGAAAATGTCTCCTAGATAATTTAAAATAGGAATGAATCCTAGTATGTCGACAATAAGGCTAAATAAAAACTCCCTGACGCAAAAAATGATACAATTTATTACTGTTCTGAAAGGTGTAGTGTGAGAGATAGAAAGTAGTTCATAAAAAAATTAAATGTCAATTTGAAATTGATATTACTAAATCAAGAGATCTATATAGTGAATGTCATGTCAAAGTGAAACATGGTGTATTGTGTATTTAATTTGGTATACCTGTAAATATTTTTAGTAACAAAAATACTAGTATTAGATGAAACATTAGTCCACAGGGTTAAACCAAAAGGAAGAAATAATCAGGAATTTCACATAGAATAAAATGAAAAAAATTATCTAAAATAAATGAAGTGATGGAGTAGAATTAAATTTGGGATGACCTACAGACAGAAATAAAATGAAAAGGGAAAAATCACCCAAAGAGAATGAGTGAATTAAGGGAAAAAATATATGGGTTTCCTTCCATAACTATCCAAAAAAATTCATTGTCAACTCGATGGATGGATAATTAAATTATTCAGAGTTTCCATCTTCTCAGAGGTCTGATATATTCTATGGCAACTGGTTCCATTTTCATTGGGATCAAATGGATTTGATGTGGGATTAACCACCTTAGGAGTGTACTGAGCATTATTCTCATGTGGTAGGAAGGGAATCCAGGAACATCATAAAAGGGACCCCCTACTTAGCATGGATCTTAATTTGGAGATCCACAACAAAACTCTATAGGTTTGTGACATATTGATAGATCTCAATTAGGATATAAGGAGATGGCCTAAAAAGCTCTTGTGTGACCATAAAAGAAGAAGAAGAGATAGAAATGACTAAAGTAATATTGAATTAAAATTAAAATAAACCTTCAATAAATGTATTAATAAATGGTTTCTCATATCTATATAATCCCTCATACATCAGTGAAAATGTAATACAATTATTAAAAAAAGGATACCCAAATAATGTACATAACGGGAGGGTACTAGGACATACATAAATATTAAAATCAATATGACAAATATCCACATCATAAAACCCATCCTGAACATTGGGTTCATATAGATGGCTTACCATGTCGATGTAATCGATGGTGGAAGGGGATGGTTTATCAATCTCCATGGTGGGTGATGTGGTGCTGGTAGCTATCTCAATCAAGGATGGAGGAGTTGAGGTTTTGGTCTATATAGAGGCCATGTGTTTGGAATCTAGATTGATTAGAGGCATCTCTGATGGAGATGGAATGGTGGGATCCTTACCCCATATGACCTACTATTATAGGTACTCTTGTCTCGAAATAAGGTATATAAGCTTGGGAGGTAGGTCTAATCGGGGGTGGTAGTGTAAATAGGGACAAGGGCTATAGTGGTGGTGGTGGTATTGATATCATTGGTGGTTGTAGGGTCATGGGTATGGTTGTGAAGGTCAATAACATGTTGAGATGGATCCTCACCAACATCCTCAATATATGCGAGTAGCCACTACTAGATACATCCACAATTCATTAGTGGGACCATATTATAGAGAAAAAGGAGGCTCAAACTCTTAATCATTTTATGGTATGTGGAGGCCATGCAGCATCAATAGTTTTGATATTCCCAGCTACATGTATAATGAAACTAATTTACATTAGAATACCTCATGTTTGCCTTGCATGGGTTATGTTTAAGATGTAGAATTACCTATCCATCATCATGGATGGTCCACCAATAGATTATGTAAGTATGATGAATTCAATTTGGAACATTACCTCTTGATTATCACCTCAATCCAACAAGGCATGAGCTTAGGCCCAGTGAAGGATATGAAGGTCATCACTATAGATCTAGGTACACATCATCAAGTGAGGACCATAAGGGCTCTACAGGATTATGGATATCCTCATCCAATGTGATGAAGAATATAACTTTTTCGGTATTATCTACAATTCCGGTGAGACTGTGGATGCAATTAATTAAATTGAATTAATACTGAGGCTAATAGAAAATTTATCATGGTTGAGCTCCCATGGCTTACCACCTAGACTGAATCTGATGAAATCAATGACCATCTCAAAGTTGGATAATATATAAGGTAATATCTTCTTGAAGTTATCTTCTATCACCTAGGTGATGAGATAGAGGCTCATATAATCAATGAGGAAAAGGAACTTGTGGTTAATATAGAGCCTCTCAAGAACTGTGAGGTACAATGTCTTATTGGTACATATAACATTTTCCAAGATATAGACCAACATGTCCTAGTTCCCATGTGTGGGAATGTTATAGTATTGATAGAGGATAGGGTTGGAAGCACCATACGACCCTCTAGATTAACACAAAGAGTCCTCGGTAGAAGATTCATATGTACATGCACAAGAGGAAGAGGATGCAGAGGGCTCTTGAAGCTGTATATGAAGAGCATTCAATCACTGTATGGGTGGTGAATGTGTCTCATCACAATCAGGAGCATGTTTTCAAGAAAAAAGGTTGGTGGTATTGGTTTGGACCAAAAAATATGGTAGTAGAGACTAAGAGGAGAGGGAGAGGAGTGGAGGTGAGTTGTAATGGTTTGGGAAGGAAGGGAGGTGGTGTGATGGTGAGGAGAAGTGGGGGTATGGGGGTAGAAGATTCATGCTCATGGGAGGAGAAAAATGGGGGGTGGGGGTGGGGGTGCTCTGTCCATAAACCTATGGTTCAAATAATTTTAATGGGGTGAAGTGTTACACATCATGTAATGAATAAAAAATTGTAAATTTTGGTTTATTTTTTTAACTTTCCATAGTTACTCGTTTTTTAAGGGTTACATGATGCGTATTTTCTCTTTTGTAGAGATTTTGATATAAATAACCTAAAAAATAATATAGTAGCTCTATACCTCCCTAAATACTAAACTAACCTATTATGGACTATTGAACCTACCTTGGGTTGACTACCAGTCATATCTTCATTTAACATTGGGAGATAAACTCTTACTGTCTTGAAGACTTAGGGTAATAATGGTTTGATATTTTTCCCTATCAAAAATTCAATATAATATACATCATTAAGATCACTCTCTTATTCTTCTTTAGGGGACATGCTCTCACTATCATCCTTTATGGTTATAAACTCATTAATAATCTTATTAAGAATGATGAATTAATAGTCATATGATTCATCAAATTTATTACCATTCATTTCTTTGTCGAACACAACTTTTTTATCTTAAAATCTTTATATAAGTTACCCTTGATTTAAATCTATAAATTCCTTCCTAGTAGATAAAATTTTTCTTCCAAAAATAAGTGGAATATATCCTTTTATATCCATGATCATGAAGGGAAAATCAGTAGGGAAAATTAATATTCCATCATTTAATAATATGTCATCGATAAATCATTGAGGATTATTGACTAATTATCCATCTTGTTAGAGTTACACTCTTGTTGGTTTTAATTATATATGTTCTTGACACTAGGAGACACTAATATTCATGATATGTATACATTCATCTAGATTTTACATGGGTTTATGAAAATTCCATGTCCCTAGGGTGTAAAGAATTGAGAAACTTTTAGGGTTGTTCCTTTTTGGAGGTATACTCTCCTAGAAAATAGTGTATCATTTTTAATTTAGGAAGATAACTCATAAGTTCTCAATCTTTATTTTAATGGGAAGAAATTCATTCATGAAATAATCATAGGAATGAATTTGACTAATAGCCTTGGTTAGGGGATATTGATGTGTAATTTGATAAACATTATTAAAAAAATTTTATATTTTCCATAATTTATTCTTTGCCTCATTCTTTATAAGAATATCAGAGGGTTTTTGTACACCGTTATTCCTAAATAAACTTCTTACTTTTTAGGTTATTATTTTATCTCTGTTTTTTCAAAATATTCGTATTCAATATTTGTTTCTATACTAGATTCTTTTTTTCTTTCACTGTGATCCCTGATCATAAATATTCCACATTTTGTTGGTTCAACTAGATCATTTCCTCCTTCTCTACATGGATTATAATTTTTTAGGACATTCATACTCTAGAGAATGGATTCCTTTACCACTTCTCTCAGGTTCATCTTAGTCTTACTGTTAATCAAACCTGATAGTCTTTCTGATATGGTCTTTTATATTTGTCCCATTTGGTTCTCAAGATTACATAGATAAACTCTTTGGTTTTTCATTTCCATCTCAATGTTAGTCATTCTCTAATATTATTTTTGAACAAGTGTGGATAAAATGATATATTATTAGGCCATATAGGTTTTCCTTATTGTAGTGGTCTTTGTAAACCTGGTTGTAATTACTACAGAGATCTTGGGTAAAGGGTTTCAAAGATATTTTCTTGTATGTTCAAGGATGTAGTACAAGAAATTGGTTCCCAGGTGGTCCTTTATTCCTTTAGGGTTATTGACCACTCCTCTGCTGAAAATAGCCTTGGTTGGGTTGTTGTTGTGGCTGCCAAGCCAGTCTCTCTGGGTAGTATTTTTGTCATTTTGTATTGTTGTGGATATTGGAATTATTTATTTTAATTTATTTAATTAAAATCTTTATCTTGAGAATCTTATATCCCAACCCTATAGTCATCATATGGCTATGGTCCTCCATACAACTTGCATGACTGGATTTCTATAACAAGATCATGAGGGGTGGTGGTGAAAAAAGTAAATGAAATGAAATGATCGTCTTTATAAAACCCTCCACTTGGAATGGTATGCTAGTAATATCCTCTACTTGGTGGATTCCACATCAAGGCAGTCAACTATTAGTCTTCCACATACTCTCATTTTGATAGACATCATCTAGAATTTCTCAGTCATCTTTAGGAATCTTAAGCATGATAATTCCATCAACAGGGTTGTCCACTGTAGTTGTTGAAGAAGGTCGGAGTCCCTAGTTTAATATTTGATATAAAGGATAGAAATCAATTCCATGATGTGGGTAATTTTCTAGTGAGTTCCTAAATTTTTCCCATGTCTCAATGTATATCTTTTCATTTGTATGTTCAATGTTTTGTATATTATTTTGGATCTTTCAAGTTTATATCAGAGGGAATTAATTTTATAAAATATTATGGGCTAGATTATCCCATGTAGTGATCGACATAAGAACAAATATTTTGAGAAAACCCTTGGGCTGGTCGTGAAAGGAGATTGATAAGACTCATAATCTTATTGCATCAGATGACACACCATAGTAACAAAAGGTATCATAAATCTATAAAGTGTTGTAAATATCCTCCTGGGGGTCTTCAAATTGGAGTCCACTTAATTGATCCATGTTCTGGATCGTGTGTATTATTCTAGTTTTTATTTCAAATGTATACACCCAGATAGTAGGTCACATAATTATGGGAACAACACCACTTACGGAAAGCAAGTCATAATCCACAATGTTTCACTCCTGCAAAATCGGATGATCTCTCTCATTGAATGGTGGTGAATTTTGAAGGCTCGTAGGGCATAATAGTCTGTATATCAATATCTATTTTTCTAAGGATCAAATGGAATTTCTTGTTAAGAATCAAGGTTCATCAGGTGAGTTTGAGGGCCTTGACGTATGAATTATCTAAGAAAAATTAGTGCAGTGAAAAGGACACCAACCATTCCCTTTGTATTTTTTTTTTAAAAATAGTTTGTTTGGATTTAATTTAGATAATTAATAATATATTAGGTTCAATTTATGGTTTTTATGTAAAAATATTCTTAAATATATTTTGGTAATGTCTTATGGATTAGACTGCAAAGTGCTAAAAGGGTTACTAATTTGTTTTTGGTCGAACCTGTTGGATATACCTATTCTTAAAACTATAAATTTCCTAGGAATAGATAACATCCTAGATTAATTATTATTAGCATCTATGTAGAATGTTTCATAGTTTTGTGGTTGTAGACAACCCAAATCCAATTAGGTTAGGTCTATTCAGTTTCAACTCCCATGATCATGGCATTGTTTGATAATGTGATGAATAGTTTTTCAACCTAATTAAAAGACATAGGGTTACTGAGATTAAATTCATGGATTCATTAGGTTCCAAAAAAACCATATTATTGACCCATAACCCTATGAGGGTTATCGACAAATGATAGTGTTGATCAAAATAATTTAATTAAGAAATATACATAGCACTATCATTAATTGATTTTTAAATAGGCAATACATAATTTTAAAAAAGAGGAATCAAGATAAACAATTAAAATAAATGAAAATACTATTGATTTCTTATTCATACAGAAGAAAAAATGAATTAATTTCAAGGGTTGAAGAATAATGATGGAAATGATTAAAAATGGTAATCAAAATGAAAACTGAATCATAACGTTTGATGAATTGATGAAGAAAAGACGAAGAATGGTAAACAACGAAAATGAAATATGAAAATAATGAATGCAATAAATATAATGAGTTTGGAAAAGATTAAAATTAAAAAAATGTTTAAAAATAAGAGAAAACATAGATCTTTGATGTTTTTGTACATAGAGGAGGCGTTGGAATATTAATAGGCTAAAAACATACATGATTTTTGAATCCACCAGGTCTTGTAGTGGATTTATGTTCTTCTGCCTTGAATTTTACATGATGTTTAAGCCTACTTCATGTTGTGTATGTGATATCAAAAATCTCTTCCACAAATTTGACCCGTATCTTTTAATAAGTAGCATCATGAACTTTTAATGTTGTTTGAACTCTAAACATTGTGTATCTGAATACTTTTAGTGGGATTATGATTTCAAAATTTGCACAATATATAATGTATATACCCATTTTATACCTTTTTCACGTCATGAAAATCATTCACTGGTTGGTCTATGGATTTGTAGGCATACTTTGAATGAGTACTACACATTGTTTATGATATAAATGATGTGTAAAGAATGTTTTTCCACTTTACAACATTGATTCCATTGAGTAAAAAATTCATAATTCCTATAAAAACAAACCTATACATAGTGCATTATTTAATAAATCATTAATAAACCCCATTTAAATGCATCTAATATATATTCAACATATCAGTATTTTACTCAAATGTATCAATAAAAAGAGTCTTAAATTATTCATTTGTAACTATACTTATGTTATCTCAATGTATAAAACAAAATTGATCAAGTGAATCATCAATATTTTAGAAAAAAAATACCGTAGAAATTTCAATATTATTTTTATAATAAATAGTAAACTATAAATTATCATTCAAAATCTTCATTGAAAAAATCATCACATATTAATTTTTTCTAATAATTGGGAATATAATTATTCTATAAAAACATTAATTATCTATTCCATACTATAAGCCTGATAAAATAGAGTATAAATGTCAAAGGTTTTCATAACTTAGTGTTGAGGTACGTTATTCACTCTTATTGAAATCCTTAACCATTCAAAGGATTAGTTGTGAGAGGAATTTTAATAATATAGAAAAATAATTCATTATGTTGGAAAAATTAAAACATCAAAATTTATTTAACCACCTTATCCTTTAATGAATGATAATTTATATTAATGTGTTCTGACCTTGAATGGTACAATATATTCTTGGATCGATTTATAGAACATTAGTTATCACAACTAATAAATAATGTGTATCCAATTTGAAAACACTTATCTTAATAATAAATTTTCATATAAAATATATTTGAAACATCATGGGATGTAGCCAAATATTTTACCTCAATTGTGCTCATATTTTCTAATGTGTTTTTTTGTGAATTCCATATAATCCATTTTTCACCAATGAAGAACAATCTACTTTAAAATAAATTCCTATCATCAATTACTCAATAAAAATTAACATATACAAAACCCATTCAGGTATTATTCTCCTTCCAATTTGTATAGAAATATGAATTTCGAATTATTTAAAAAATATTTAAAATTTTATCATATATAAAATTAAATTTGATTACATTATATTAGACATAAAACTGGTATAAAGGTTGATGGTGAAAATTATTTAATGTCCAGATGTAGTGAAATATAGAATAATTCTACATAGCTTTATAAATTCCTTTTCGTTTACCTCTATTATTTTTTCTTCACTACTCAGCATAGTCCCTACCTATAGATGACTCTTATTTCATTAACCATTGAAAAAATTTTCAAAACAATTTTAACATATTTATCAATTTAAATGAAAATATGAAAACCATCATTTGAAATTTGTAAACCTAAGAAAAATTTCATTTCTCCATGTAAATACATTTCACGTGTCTTCATAATTTATATGGATAATTCTTCACATTAACTCTCAAAAGAACAAAAAATATTTTATGTTCAATGAAAACAATCAAAATAAGAGATTTGTTGTTAGGGTTTTTTAATATACAGATTATTTTCAAATTTTACCTCCATGAAAGCCATGCATCTCAAAAAGTTATACATCATAAAATACCCAGCCCTTTGAGGTGGATTAAATATATAAGGATCCTAATTTATTTCTGAAACTTTGATCCCATTATTATTAAATATAAATCGATCATGTTTCTCAATATAAATATCCTCATTCAGTAAACCATTAATAAATGAAAACATAATATCCATTTGGAAATTTTAATAACCCCTTTTAAAAGTAATTGAAAGAATATTTTTTATGGTTTCTATCCTTGGTACAAGATTTAATGTTTCATCCAAATATATTCCCCCTGAATATGAATATCCCTTATATACAGTTTTTTGTTTCTATCATTCTGAACATTTATCTCAATTTTTAATTTTCTTTAATGACCATTTTTTTGTAATGATGTTTTTATCAATGGGAATTTAAAAAATATCCCCTATCATATTATTATCTGATTTATTTTGGTCATCAACCATAGGTTTGATAGACATTTTTTTTAAATCTTCATAAACATTTTTGGTTCAATCATGGAGAGTAGGCTAGGGTTACAGGTTCAAAAAATTTATTTTAAAAAACCATATATTATAAACCAATAATATTTTATGTATCAATATACTTTTTATACCTTGAATGAATATATAATGGTACATTTTCACTTATTCATCATTGGTATATGAAGAATCTCTATTATCTTCTTAAATATGTATATTTTAATTAATTATTTATATATATGGAACATCAAAACCATCTCCCTAAATATCAAGAATAATTATGCTTTTACAATATTCTAAATTTTAAAAAAGTACAGTATCATCCCAATCATTGATTATTGAAGATTTTTTTGTTACCTTTTTTGACACATCCATTTGGTGGATAAATAAATATTACTCAATTAATTTCATTTGATTCAAAAACATATTCCTGTCATTAAATCCCTTTTGACCAAGAATGAACTCCCTAACAATCCCAAGTTTTTTACACTATGATCCTTCTTAAACCACATGTAATAGGGTTACATGTCAATTCTGGGTCATAACTAGAATATGTTTTGAATAATCCCATGTTAAGTAATTCTCTACAGCTAGTAGAAACATGAAGTGTCATTCCCAGTAAGAATTTTTATATACATATAAATAAGACTCATATTTTAATTTTAAAAAATATATCTTATAAGGTGTTTAATTAGAAATTAACACATACATAATCTCATCCTCATATAAATAATATGAGAACTCATTGTTATAATTCTCAGACCAATTATCTGACCTCAAGCACTTCAATGGAAACCCATTTGTTTTTATCCAATAAAGATAGATCTTAAATCTATATAGGGATTGTGAATTCTAAAATATAAACCTAATAAAAACTATAATAAAATACTAATTAAAAATATAAATGCTTCTAATGGCTTCAAATTTTATCAGCATTTTCATTTTTTTCAAAAATTATATAGCTTATGATTTAACCAATAAAAAAATAACACATTATTAGAAATAATATGATTTCACCATGTTTTACTATAACAATACCATTAATTTTAAGAAATATATCATTTACAAATAAAATATCATCCTTATTAATCTCTACAATTATAATATTTATTAAATATCTTTAATTTTGAAGAGAAAAATATATCCATCATCCTTGACTTATTAGTGTTTCATTCTTTAAAAATGACTTCTAATAATTTGCCTTCTGATCTTAACATTGAGTTTTTATATTATTATGAATGATTAAATTGTGATAGTGTAAATGAGATGAACTCGTATTTTTATTATATATCTTAATTGCATCTCCCATAAGTTTTTAACTGACATTCAAAATATTATTTCACCACAACATTCTTCTCAAAAAAGTGATTCGAAAGCATTTTTCACTTACTTTTGTCATATCCCTTGTGATGTATAATCTCTCCTAATAAAATTAATATATATATATATAATACAATTAGTTTTATTATTTATGATTATTCATTCCAAATAACCAAAGATATGTTAATAAATTTTTTTTATCCATATCAGATTCATTATATCCTAATTTTTGGATTTGTAAAAGGTTATTTTAACCAAAACATTTTTTGTGATCGTTAATTCAATATTCTTGTCTAGTATGGAAATTTTTCCATAGTTTTTATTTTTCCAAATGGTAGAATTATTTTAATTTTTCTTTCATATTTCTTCTTGAAATAGATTTCCTTATATCCTTGATATCATTAGAAAAAACATGCTTTATTTTGAGTGGGATTGTATGTTGTTTAATTAAATTTGTGTTTATCATATTAAACATTAACGATAAAATGTTTTTATTTCCTAGAAAATTCTCCTCTACCTTAAAATATATTTTATAAGTCACCTCTGTCTTTTCTTTCTGAATTTATGGCTCAATAGTTTTACTCTTCATTACATTCCTCTCCTTCTCCATAAGGATAATGGTCAAAGTCCTGTCATAAATAAATTTATTCCTCTATAACATCACAAGGTTAATTATATTCATTAGTTAAATTAAATATCCTTTATCAATAAAATCCGGATTATTTTTATCATTACACTTATTGAAATTTCAATTATCATCTCTTAGCATTTCAATTTCGTTAAAACACATCTCAGATTCCTTCCTGAAGGTGTGTTATTTGTTTCACCATCTTTTGCAGAATAATGATTATTGAAATTTGAGTCATAATATAGTAAATAAATCTTCTTTTTTATTGTGCAGTAGGTACCTTATAATTTGTTTCAATTTTTTATTTACTCACCAATATAACTCTAGTCCTTAAAATAATCCCCTTATTCGATTGATTATAAATTTATTTACAAACATTAGAATTATTTAAAACATTCCTTTAAACCAAAATTTATTTCCATATTTTGATCTTACTATATTGGATGACACTTCGAATTCCTATTATTTATCATCATTTTTAATTTTATTGGGACTCTTGATAGTAAAATGACCAACTTTCCCACAATTAACAAATTTTAATGGAAATTTACCTTTCAACATTATACCTCTTCTTCAGGTGGATTTTCATGACAAAGGGGAATAAATATTTGTATAATATTTTATATTTTCCTCTTTATATAAAAGTATTTGTTAACCTTATATTCTTATTACACCAAAATATTTTAATTATGTTTCATTATACTTATTTTTTTTTATAATGAGTAGATCCTCGTCTCATATAAAAATTAATTAGTCTACATTACAATTCCTCAATACTAAATTCATCAAGATCACTATCTTCCAATTGTAATATATTAACATCAAATTTTTTAGGGATAATTATCATAATAATATTTAACACTATATGACTATCAAGAATCTATCAATAGAATTTGATAGAATATTAATTAGCATATACACCTGTAAAAAACTCAGTAACAGATACATATTCCTATATCTTTATATAATCAAAATATTGTATACAAATATTTAGTTTCTCTAATTCCCTTCATAGATTCTATTACGCTTTCTCCAAATTATAATTGTTCTTGTAATTCATAAACTTCACCAACTCTTTCACATATAATTAAGAGAGTAGTGGATTCCTAGATTTTCAACCAATCTAAACATTCTTGTTATCTATGGGAGGCCAAGTAGAAACCCCCTTTAGCACTATAAATCCTTTAAGGGTTGCTATATGAACAATCCATACCATAGATAAAAAATTATGAATCATTCTACAATTTATTAAATGAAAATATTTTCTAAATAATTCTGTAATTATTTGATACTTTTTTTCAAGGTAGGTCTCTCTTTGAGTTTTTCATTTTAGACTTTATGGCTGAGTCTTGTACAGAGAAAAGGGGACTATCATACAGAAAATAACCATATGTTCAGAGATATATTCTCATGTGGGTAAATTTAGTAGGATTATTAAAGGAACTAAGTGTTAATATGGGTTCTCGGTATGTTAATAATATTTAAAGGGGATCCGGGCTGATCAGAATAAAAAAGGGATGAAAAACCAACAACAAAACATTTACATGTCATGTAAAGAGATTACATGTCATGTAATTGTTTGAGGGTTTTAATAAAACAAATCATATATGACATGTTTTTTCTATGATTTACATTAAAATGATTTACACATTGTGTAACTTAATTACACATTGTGTAAAATCCCGAAAAGTAGTTTAAAATATTCTATGAGGATGAAATTAATTCTATTTCATTACATCTCCACTCTTATAAAAGATATGAATTTATTTAGGTGATTTTAGATTAGAAACATCATTTATGTACATCTCGTTTGTGTGATAAATCCCTGGAATGTTATTTTGGTTTGGTTTTTTCCTTCTCTCCTTTCATTCTCAAACCACTATATTGAAATCCTTTGACCAATTGAATTTTTTGTTTTGGTATTCCTCAGTTTTGTTCTAGGAACATCTTTGAAATAATCCACACCATCTTTGTCATGAGAATTATTTGTTGGAAGCATTGTTGGATCGTCAAATAAAGGTGGGGGTCTAAATCATAACCCTATGGTTTGATAATTTTCAATTTTATGAAATTACATGATTTCACCATTGTTGTGTGCAACCAAATTAGTTAAATAATTGAATGATATTGTTTATTTATTTCATTTGGTTTCAAAATGTTTTTAAATTGGATAATGAATAAAAGTATGTTTATCATGTCATGTGACCTATGATTTTTTATTATTATAGAATCCCAAAATTTTGGATTATTGCTTATTTATATAATTTTTAATAAATTGTGAATCGAACTGAAAGTGTAATATCAAAGTATAATTATAATTCACATAATTAACAATTGAGATATATAATGTGATATTGTGATATTCGTGTTGTATGACATGAATTTTGTTCCATTTTGTAATGCTTATATATCGAACATAGACATGAATATTGAATTCATATATGCTATTATTATGATATTAAGAGGGATTGGCCAAGTCCATGTTGCAATGCTTATATAGAGTGGGATACGCCTAGTCCCATGATGTAATGATTATAGAGATTTGACCTAGAAATTCTACTATTCTTATAAGGAATTGACATGGATTGATTACTGTGACAACACCATGGTTATATGGTTGTGGTTGGAATCATCATAAGATATCTCAGAGATATTCTGACATGATGCAGAAGTTAGTTATTTTACTTTAGTTATATGTTTGTGGATGGAATGGTCATAAGTGATGCTTAGATATATTCTTTGATGGCACTGAAGTAGGTTATTTTACCTTGATTATATGGTTGTGGATAGTATTGTATTAAATTATGCTCAATGATATTCCATCAAGGCATCGAAACAAGTAATATTACCTTAGTTATATGGTTTTGGTAGGAATGGTTATTGTTGGAATGGTTGTCGCAGGAATGGATCTAAGACATTCTTAGAGATATTTTGTCATGGAGCCAAAGAAGGTTGTTGTATATATTTAATTGATGAATTAATTAATTCACAAGTTTATCACTTTATTTTATCCACTTATTAATAAGATAGTTTTGTTATGACCTGGTTGTGTCGGCCTATAGATATATACTCACACCGTATTGATGTTTTGATTTGTTACCTTAGTAGATTATGTGGATGTAGGTTTGGATAATAGAAAAAGGACCATGTTTTTTATTTCTTGTTTTATATTGGGCTAGATTTTTGAGATGGGACCCACATGAGGTTTAGAACACTATACTTTTAGTATTTAATTTGAGTATTATAGTCTTTTTCTTGTGATATTCTATAATGTCATTTAGTAATATTATATAATGTCATTAAATTTTTCCTTATCTATTTTATTGGATTATTCAGTTGGTTTTTATTGTTGTCTTATGGAATTTATTTATACTGATTATTTTAATATATTTTTGAATTATTTTCACTGCTATTACGCATTATACCAGAGGGTATAGTCTCACCACTATACTTTTCACAACCCCTTCTAGTTGTCGGCCTCTCATGTACGGGGAGGTGCACTTGAGGTCTCATAACCAACCCTTTCCGACCACATGAGGGAGTTCAAGATTATGGGATGTTATAAAGTGGTATTAAAGGAGGTTTCATTTTATTCTACCTTACAGTTTTGGGGAAATGTAGAATAGACACTAGTAAGTGTCTATAATTGTTATTGAGCTTGTTCAAGGGAGAAACTAACCCATGTATGAGGGGAAGTTCGTGTTCCCAGGGATGGGATTACTATTGGTATTATGTTCTTTTTTACACTGGCTGTTATTTTGCCTCAGGGGATTCACATGTTGTGTGATGTTATTATTTTATGATCTTACTATTTCTTGAGGTTTATATTTGTGACCCTATATGGTTAAATCTAAGAATACATGCATCATATTAGCAACATAAGTATATATTGATATGAATTATTCGTGATAGGGGCATATCTATTTTTATATGTTATATATAATTTCTTAGTGAACTATAATATAATATATATTTTTCATTGGATAAATGGAATGAGTTGTCATGTCATAATAAAATACTTGTTAGCCATTACTAGAGAGACCAAGAGTTAGTGGTTATTTATTTCAGTTACCTGTGTGGTTGACCATATTGTAATCCCTTTCTCCAAGCTGTGCATTTTTCATATGGAGAAAATTCCTCCTCATCATCTTTTACTCTAGAATTAGGAGTGTGGTAAACAGAACATTTCTAACATAATTAAACATGAAATTACTTCAGTTACTATGGAGAATGTGGATGTTTAACTTCTTGAGAGCTTCCTATGGGTCATATAGTCCAAGGAAAAGGGGATTTCTAATACCGTTACATCGATGAATTAGGTGAAAAGAGAGTTTTAGCTTTAACAACTTCCTTTGTTTACTGGGGAAGGGGGACCCTTGGAATCTAAGATATGGATTGAGTTAGTCTAGAAAATCTTTAACTATCTCAAGAAACCCATAGATATGTGGGTTAAGCATCCTGTGTATATGGTTCGTGGAATTGGAAAGTGTTGGTGGGATATTATATATGAAGTTGGGATGTCAGATTAGTTATCTTTGAAGGATTTCCAGATGAAGTTCCTGATCCATTTCTATCTTGAAACCTTGAAAGGTGAAAAAGATCACGAGTTCATGCATATAATGCAAAATGGTTTATCAGTACTGGATTATACTAGATGTTTTAATGAGCGACAACACTTTTCACCATCCTTGATAGCTGATGAGTTCTTCATGGGGAGATATCTCCTAGACATTCTTCATTACAAGATCTGATAGTATTTAAATGTTTCATATTTAATATTCTTTGAAGACCTAATGAATCAAGAACACATCATAGAAGGAAATATAAAATAGGCCTAGATAAGTGGCCATAATATTTCAGGAGGATGATCTAGAAGTTCGACTGTAGGTGGTCCATAGTGTTGCTCTGATAGTTTCTTCCAAATTTAAGGTGGGTATAGTAGTCCGGGATATGGACTACCATCTTAGGACCGTGTTCCATTCATGTTCTACTAGTGTTGATTTTTTGGTCACAATATACCCTAATATCATTACTTGGATTTTGAGTGTCATATTTCTGGAAGAAGAGGCCATATTTATAGTTTTTGTGAAAACATTCCATAGAATACTAATGGAAAAGGATCAGGACACGCACCAGAGTCGGGTAGGGGATAAGATACCCCTCAATAGGCTGGTACATGGTGTTATATGGGCCTTTAATGCCGATTTAGAGGATGTGGAACCCCTGTCCAAGAGAAACAATACCAAGAATGGAAAATAGCTTAGCATAGTCAAACTGGATCCAAGAAAGAGGGAAAATTTTGTTTCCTGTTATGTGAACTACTCCAACGAACATGGATGTAGGACCATCTACCATTTGAGGTATAATTATTGTATCATCTGCCATAGATTTGGTTTTTATTGATACATGAGCATCACATTATTTTCAATTGTTTTTTGAAAATGGGTTTCACTTGGATATAGAAATCTTATATTTTTTTTAATCATTGACACACAATTGGAAGTGCATCTATATAATATGAAACGTTGAAAGGAATGTTTTTTAGAGAAGAGTGGTTACCATTTCTTTTGATAACTGTTCATGATAGAAAAAAAATCTTGTACCTGATTCATGGAATTAATTACATAATTCAATATCAAGATCATATCTATTAGTAAAATAGGATACTTAAATTCCTATCCATAGATGAAAGAATCTATTTGCATCATGGTGAATGGGACAATTATTATAGTCATTAAAGACTAATTCAGTGTAGATTGTATTACCCCATTGGTCAAATCTACAGTATTTATCTAGATAATGGTGGAATGTATCATGAATATTTTCCACAAATGGTAGACAATTGTATGGATGTTTTTCTTGATGACTTCTATGGATTACCTCATGAATGATAGATCGAGTGAAAGATCAATTTGGTGCTTGGAGAAGATCTAGTTTCAATTCTCCCTTACCAATTATCACCAGAAAATCATCAAGAGTTTGAGTTCCAATTTGAGTATCTAGAATCAAAGGGCTTCAAACAAACTAGTAAATATCTTTAGGGTTCTCTAGTTCTATTTTCCCAAAATTATTGATGGAACTTTTCACTTATTCGTGGATTATTAGTGGATGAACCAGATGATGATCAAGAATATATATCATCTTCTATGCATTGATGATATTATCGAGAAGTGGAGAGGTGATATGATCTCCTCTAAGATTGATTTGAGATCAGTATATCATCATTTAATGGTGATACTATCTTACATACCAGAAACTTCTTTTATGAACGGGTAAAATTTTTATGAATTTTTAGAGATTCTATTTGGGTTTACTAATGCACCTGCGATATTCATGGAATCAATGAATATGATGTTAAATCTGTTTCTAGATCAATTTTTTATGGTTTTAATCACTGAGTACACTGAGAGAGAATTATCTTAAAACAAAAATAACAAAATGTAGTTTTTGGATAAATGAAGTGCACTTCTTGGACCATGTAATCTAAGAGGCTGGAGTGTTAGTGTAACAAAAAAAGTCAAATCAATGATATATTTTTAAAAACCCAAAGAACATCATTAAAATTAAGATATTTCTAGATTTAATAGGTTATTACTGGTGCTTTATCTATGATTTCTACCATTTTGAACCACCAATTTATAGGCTAGACATGAAAGGGGTGATGTTTTTTTGGTCAAATGCTTGCGAAATATCTTATAAAGAGTGGAAGTGAAGTATGACCTAAAAACCTATTCTCTGTTTAGCTCTTCTAGGTAACGCTTATTCGATGTACTGTGATGCATCCAGAGAAGGACTCGAAGTAGTTTTAATGTAGGAGGATCATGCGATTTCTTATGGATCCAAGAAGCTGAGACTACATGAGCTGAATTACTCTACTCACAATCTAGAGTTAGTAGTAGTGGTACGTACCTTGAGATATTAGAGAAAATATTTCATGGGTGAGTGGTTTTTGTTATACATATACCATAAGATAATCAAGTTTATATTCTCTTAGTGATACATGAACCTTCAATAGAGGGGGTTGGATCAGTATCTAAAGTCTTTCGACTTTGAATTAGATTACACACAAGGAGAGGGATACATCATTGCCAAAAAAATTCCAATGTTCATATACATATGAATTAAGAGAGTCTTGTCTAGAGTGGTGAATAATGGGCCATTTTATAGAAATGCATCTGGATGTTTAGGAATCTCAGGTTTGAGTATCTTTGACATTGGAATCAGTTAAACTTGTCATTATGGACCATATTAAGACTGATAAGTTTTTTGATCTAGAGAAATAAATGCTGAGAGAAAAATTATATGGGCGAGAGACTCAAATAGGATGATATATTAAACATGGAAATTATTTATTTTTCCATGGTAGAGCATGGGTTCCTATGGGCTTACATGAGGATTTGCTGAGGGAGTATCAAGAATATAGTTGGGCAATGCATCTGGGTATAAAAAATGATGTGTCATGATCTATATAGATAGTTCTGGTGGACAAGAATGGAGATGAAGGTGGATAATTTGTGGGTATATTTTTCATTTTTCATTAGGTGAATTTTGAGCATCCGAGGCTAGATAGTTTTTTACATCCTTTACCCATTCTTGAGTGGAAATGGGATAATGTCACGATGGATTTTCTGAAGGTATTACCCAGTATAACCTGTATGAATGATGTTGTATGGGTTATTTGGATTGAGTTACTAATTTACCAAACTTATTACCTATTAGGGAAACCATCATAGTTGATGATATTATAAATATTTACATTCACTAGGTGGTTCAGTTTCACATTGTTCCATGGAGTATTTTTTGAGACAGATATCCTCATTTCACATCATGTTACTGGAATGGTATTCAGAAACACTTGGAATCAAGAGTTCCTTTATGAACATCCTTTCACCCAAAAAATAATGGTCAACATGATTGGACTATTTAGGTTCAAGGGGATTGGTTAAAAACCTTTATTTTTTATTTTGGTGGATTATGGGAGAAATATATGACACTCATTGATATTTCATATAATAATATCTCCCATGAATGAATCTAAATGGCACTTTTTATAGATTTGTATATAAGGCCATGCTTTTCTCTTCTTTGTTGACTGGAGGAAGCTGATTCTGCACTTTTTGGGCCTAGTGTTATGTAAGATATGTCTAAATAGGTTCATATGATTAGACATTAGTAGGAGATCATATAAAGAATGTTGAAATAATATTTTGATTATCAAAGATAACCTCTAGAATTCATGGGTTGTCATCATGTTTTCCTTTGGATGTATTCTAGATTGGAGAAATTCTATATAATGAAACTGGGAAATATAGAGCCATAGTTTTTTGGTTCATTTTAATTATTGAAAAGTGTTTGTCTAGTGGCATACTGTCTGGACCTTTGACTATGCAACAGTACCATGCCCAATTGTGTTCAATGTGTCTCAAATACAAAGATTACATCAAAAACCTTACAATGTCAAAGATTTAGTAGATGTTGATATTTGGACTAATGTGTCCTTTGAGGAGCATCAGATACAGGATGTGGGTTGTAGTAAAAATTATATTTAGGGTTGGACTATATAGCTAGTTTGAGTGTAGTGAAAACATGGGTGATTTTAGGAGGATACCTAGGGGAAGGGGGTTGATATGTGAACACATTGGACAAAATTTTTCATTGATAACTTATAGTGATTCATGGAGAAGATTTAGGATGAGCTACTATAAGGTGGGGTTTATATGATCCCATCTTTTTTAATGTATGCCTCTCTCTGAGTTTTAAATTTTACCCTTTATCGGCGAAGTCTAGTTTAGATACAAAAAGAGTTTTTTGGATAAAATGACCTAATGTTCTATGATGTTTGATCATTTGAGTTAATAGAGTCAAGTTATAAATGGTACCAAGTGTTAATAAGGTTTATTCATAAGTTATAAAGTGTTAATGGGGGTTAGGATTGTTTAAAATGAATATGGGATGAAAATCAAATTCATAACATTTCCACATCATGTAAGAGGATTAATTGTTGTGTCATTGTTCATGGGTTTTAATAAAATAAATCAGAGGTGATGAATTTTTTGGGGAAATAAAATTAAAATTATTTACACGACATGTATCAAAATTACAATCCATGTAAATGTCCTACTAATAGTTTTAAACCTAATATATTTATGGGATTCATTCTATTTTTCTACATCTTATAACCTCTCTAATATTGAAAATTCTATAGGTGATGTTGTAGTTCCAACTTCCCTTCCAAACACCCCGTTTGTGTGAGAAATCTATAGAATTTTTTTGGTTAGCTTTCTTCCCTCTCTCCTTCCATTGGAAAATCATTGTGTTGAAATCCATTGACCAATTATGTTGTTAGTATTTATATTTATCCGTTTTGTTATAGAAACTACTTTGCAATCATGTAAACCTTCTTCTTCATGGGAGTTGGTCATTGGAAGTGTTGTTGGATCATCAGTTATTGGTAGAGGGTCTAAATCTTAACCCTATGGCTTGATAATTTCTATGTTTATGCAATATCAGTATTGTGCAATCATTTTGAGCACCCACATTATGTAAACATTTAAATGATATTATTTCTTGGTTTCCTTTGGCTTCAAATATAGTTGCAATTGGATGAAGGATTAAAGTATTATTATCATGACATGTGATATTTTTATATCCATGTTGTTTGATGGGAATTGTATTCCATGCTATAATGCTTATTATCTACATCATCCCTATAACCTTCACACTCATATGTTGTAATACTAATATTGAGTGGGCTCAGCCTAGTCTATGTTTTAATTCTTATAAGGAGAGGATCATTCCTCATTCCATGATATATTGATTATAGGGTTTTGACTTGAAAATATTTTAATTCTTAGTGGGATTTGGCCCGGATTGATTATTGTGACTATACCATGGTTATATGACTATGGTCGGCAAGTTATTAAGACATGCTCATAGATATTCCATCACAGTTCTGAAGTAGGTGATTTTTTCTTGGTTTTATGGTTAGGGTTGGCATAGTCATAAGACATGATTAAAGATATTCTAGCATGGTACCAAAGTATTTTATTTTACCTTGGTTATATGGTTGTGGTTGGAATGGTTAGGCTCATAGATATTCTAAAACAACTCGGAAGAAGGTTATCTTACATTATTTATATGGTTTTAGTAGTCATGGTTACAAGACATGCTTAGAGATATTACAACATAGTGAGGAAAAGGATTCTACGTCAATTTAATTATTGAATAAATTAATTCACAAGTTCATTTATTTATTTCATAAAATTTTTTTATACTAGTTTTGTTAAGACATGGTGGTGTTGACCTACTATACTATTCTCACACCCAATTCATGTTACCATTTGCCACTCGAGAATATTATATGGATATAGGTTTGGACAATAGAAAAGGACCTTATTTTTGATTTCTGGTTTGCTATTAGGATGGAGTTTATAGATGAGACTGACATGGGGTTTAGGACCCAAGACATTAAATCTTTTATTTGAGTCTACCAGTCTTTTGTTGTATTGTTCTATCATTTCATTTAGTTAAATTCCATCACATAACTACATTTTTCATGATATATTTATTGGATCATTTAGTTTATTTTTATTTTTTTATTCCTCAATTTATTTACTATGATAATTTCTATTGTCTCCCCACTATTCTATTCACAACTCACTGGTAATCAAAAGCCTATGAAGTATGGGGAGGCACACTTGAGATATATTAAGATACACTTTTTAGCCATGTAATAGAGTTCTAGATTGGGGGATGTTATAGAAACACCATTCTAATTAGTTATGTTGTTGTGTTCCATGGGAGGCCCACTAGAGAAATTCAAGTGTATGTATTTCTTTAATACCAACATAAAAGGGTCTAAATAGTAATCATTAATATTGATGGTGGTAGTGGTGGTGGTGGTGGTGAGGAAGGGTTTATATTTCTATTTAGATCATTTATACCGTAATGCATAAGTGTAATGAGAATAAAAAAATATGGAGAAAAATGTTTTTATTATATATTTATTTATCCCTATGTTTGATTATACACTCCGGAGTATATTGGTTTTTATAACACTAATACTTATCTATTCTTTTATTATCATGATATCTACTTGAACGGGTATGACCAATATCCTGCAACACAATGTTGGAAACAAACACTTTACTATGAACAACTAATCATTGAATTGAAACAATATAAAATCAATTAAGAAATATCAATAATGAAATATAGAGATTTTTTGGTCTTAATATATCATTATATTGTTCTACTTCTCACAAAAGCTCTACTCACAAGCTACATATTCATATCTAGAATCAGTTCAAAATCTTCATCGCACAAGTTTATTATTATCAATTCATTGATATGTAATATCTATTATTCCTTAAAAAATTACATTCACAATGTATTTTTATGAATAAAGTCTCAATTTTTAATTTTTCAAAAAAATCTATGATCAATGGAAGACCTCCTATAATTCAATCTTCCATTAAAATTGTTTCCTTAAATCCCCTATATGAATTTTATTCTCTATTTCCCTTTCTAATTTAAATATCACATTCCTCTTCTAATGAATAAATATGACACCAATAAATGATTACATAACAACATGTGATAATAAAACAAAACATTTGGGGTTAGGATCCATAAAATGTGGTGTAGAACTCACTGAATCCTTCTTTATGAATCACATAATTTAATATAAAACCCTACTTCATTATCAATCATTAATAGTTTAATTTATCATTACTGTTCACATAAAAAATCTCAGATAAAGAACTTATGATATATGAATTAATAATCCATTGTATAAGAAACAAAAGAATTAGTATTTTTAATCTTCAGAACATTTTAATTTTGGAGACTCAACCATTTGATAGGAATTTTGATGTGTTATAGTCACACTGGCTTGTGGAATCCCATTAAATTCATATGATATATAATTTAATACACAACTCTATATCATGTGGTTTCAATGTCTAACAAAGTATTCAATTAATGTATATACATTCTCTTGAATAAACCTTATATAGATTAAATATTACATTTGAATTGTTCTAGTAGATCCTTATATAATTACTTATCATCATAGTCATATTTACAAAGTTTTTAGACATTATAGTAACATTTACATGTATTCTAGTGGAATCATAGATAATAAGAAAAAATAGAGTTACATTTATGAATGAATTGAATTACAATTATGTAACCTCACACCTTCCATGAAATAGATTTATAAATAACCACATGGATTAGGTGACATTTATATTGGTCTAGAATTAATATTAAATAGTATATTTGTCTGCTGATTACCTAAATGCATTATTTATATGTCTATTATGTCATTTGTGTTAATATTACATAGATAGTTAAAACATTTATTCGTCTCATTTATTACCTTGATGTAGTGAGAAAGAAAACCATTAAATATATTGAAATTTTCTATTTTTATTGAAGAACCAAAACAATATTTTAGAACCACCTAAAATCACTCTATGGTCTTCTCAAGAAATAAAAAAGATATCAAATTACTCTCCAAAATTATTCAAACCATTTAAAAATATCTAAATAATTCATTAATAACAAGGTTTTTTTGAGATTTAAGGTAGCTATATAAGTATGTCCGTGGATCCAATGGCCTTAAAAACAATTACTCATGCACAAACCACAAAATCCATTACCTCCAAATTTTTTTCAATATATATATATAAATTAAATATCATATGAAACATATATACATAAATCCAACATCTATAATAAATTATAGTATGTGTCTTGAAGACTAATTAAATAATTATTTCAAATAACAAGTATTCTAAACCAATACAACACCATCCATAAGTTTGTTTAATACATCCAAAAACTAAATCATTATGAGGATAAATATTGATTTTTAGAGAATTAGTAACAACATTCAACATCTATAAATTAGTTCAAATTTTTTTTCTAGAGATGTTATTTTCAAATTGTGAGTCTATATGTCAATATGAATAATAAATTCAAAGAAAATGTTTAATCAGGATCTTGAACTAAATGATGATCATAAGAGGAAACCTATTTTATCTTGTGAATATGGATGTCGAATAAGAAGAAGTTTACTATTTCAGAATTCAAGGTAGTTTTTAAGAACATGAGTGATGGAATCTTTAAATAAAGATCTTCAAAAAAAATAAGTTTAATATAATGAAGATTTTTTTTGATTATGAAATATCAGTATCATATTTTAGTAAAAAATATCACTGTCATCAAATATTGATACACTGTTAAATATCATAAAATGAATAAATTAAGAGAGAATGAATGTCCAAACTATAAAAAATGTTCCTTGAATTACTGTGAAAATAATGAGTAGTAATTCAATATATAAATATTATGAGTCATAAGATGATATTCAGGACGAAATTGTTTAGATTGATAAAGAATATTGACCAAGTGTTTAATGTGATGCATTATTGGAAAATCCTTATTTTTTGAAATAATTAAATTGGGGAATCTGGATATTAATTAAGTGAGAAATTAATGTTTTAGATGGAACTAATTTAACCACTATCTCACCCATACATTTATAATATGGAAATATTGAGTCTCATCATTTGATTGATGATATTTATATAATTAGTCTCATCAAAAGAATTTTCTTATTAATCCTCTAATTTATTTTTTAATCTAGCTTGAAATATTTTTTTTGTAATTCACTCCAAATCACAAACCTGATCAGTCATAGAGGTTAATTTTTGGTAAAATAAATTGTAAAATAGTACGACTGATTAACCCCCTACTATCTCAATGGTACGTGATATTCCTATCCATAGTAGATGCAATGATATTAAAAACATGCATCAAAATGGAAATAGAATCACAATGGTTGATGAAAAAATGTATAATGAACAATGAATGGTAAAAAATGAAATGGATTTATGAAAATAATGAATAAAATTAATTATTACTACATTGAATGAGTAATAATGAAAAATGGAAGAAGAAAAATGAAAGAAAGCATTGGTCTTGGGTGCTATTTGGTGTGAAGGAGGCATAATAATATTAATAGCTTCGACAAGTACATGATGGGTTAAGCCTTCAGGTTGTGTATAGGATTTATGATCTTCATTATTGACTTTTACATGATGTGTATGAATGGTCAACATTTTTTATTTTGGATTAGAAATCTCCTCTAGAAAATTGGCTCACATCGTTAACTAATTAGGATATCAAACATTTCACATCATGTAAGATCTGAACACCTTTTATTTGATTCACATTAATTGTATTTTTATTTTTAATTTATAATAACATTGAATGTATGTACACGTTTAGTACATTGTTCACATCAAGTAATTTTTTTAAGGGTTGGTTCGTGGCTCTGTATGAATGTTGTGAATGGGGACTACACCTCATGTATGTTATACATGCTATATAAGTCCTATTTTTTCCACCATTCAGCATTTCATCATTTGAGTAGAAAATTGATAATTCGAATGAATAAATAACAAAACCCAGTTCATTATCAAATATAAATGAATAAAAAGTAGGAAAATGCATCTGAAATGTATATATACATTAATATTATCAAATTCCACCATACTTGAAAAATTTCTTATCCTCGAGAAAAACACATCTCAATAGATATTCTATATGAAGTAATTTCTAAAATAGTTAACATTAATAAAAAATTGGAGAATTAATCGAAATATAAGTAGAATAATTAAGTCCACCAAAATCAATCTTGTAGATAAAATAATTCATTCCTCATAGATAAATTATTTATTCAGACACTTTGTTCTTTTTATTACAATTTTGTAACTATTCCTTAAATGCTACATCCATTTTTATATTTACCTTAAGAATATATTTTACCTCCTCACTCAAGGTAAAAAAAATTTGGAGTTATGCTCATAATGTGAATAATTATTCCCATCCCTAGTCTTTAAGGGTTTCTACATTCTCAACATCATAATGATTAATAAAAAATAAATCATGGGGGATTTAGGAATATGCTTCAAGAATCT
Organism: Viscum album; assembly: GCA_963277665.1. Taxonomy (NCBI): domain Eukaryota; kingdom Viridiplantae; phylum Streptophyta; class Magnoliopsida; order Santalales; family Viscaceae; genus Viscum; species Viscum album. The sequence continues at coordinate 831,094,633 of OY728165.1, forward strand.
CTGAGGACGAGGGTAGGTGGGTATAAAGTTAAAAAATCAAGCTCAAAAGGAGTGTAAGACCTAATGTAATATGTATGAAAACCAAGAGTAGTGAAATGAATTAACTCCTCCTAAAAATAATATTTTCATGCTCCAATAGCTCAAAGTTGTTGCTTGAGTATACCATGTATGTATCAAGAATGTACCCTTGTTCCTTTTTTTTGATTTTATATATTTTTCAAATATCATTCCTAGTCCATGCCTCACATCCATATCCTAACCACATATAACCCATCATAGAATTCATTGGTCTTGCAATGGATAATTTTGACCTTCATAATACACAAACCAATACTTTTTTATTTTTTTGTTTTCATTTTATATCTTTTTTTAAAATTAATGGGGGTAATTATAGAAAATTGAAACAGTAATTATGGACCACATCATATCGAGCTATTGAAAGTTCCACCGTAAGTCTAATCAATGATAATATTTTTTGTCCATCATAGGTGAAATTACTCGACACTTTTTCAATGGAAATCCTTGAATCATACCCAGAGTTGGGTTGAAAGGGATAATTTTCTTGAAATGGCTCCATCCTAACAGTGTTATCCATGTATAATAAATGATAAAGATGTAATGATATATAGGTGGGTCTCATGAAAATCGTCTCAAAAAAATATCCCCAATATTAAAGAAAGTGTATCTATTCAGTCATACCCTCAATAATGTCTCAATTAATGTTCTAATAGGTGTACATGTCCTGGGTATCTCTCATGAAATATTATTAGAAAATAATATGATATTGTATATCAAGAATAGTACTGATAATGGGAGTATAAAAGATCTATAAATCACTAAAGGAATAAAATATAGTAGTAAAAAATCAAAATTACTGTAAGAATATTGATTTTTAATTATACCACTCAACTATTTAATTATCCGAAGTATTCTAAACATAATTAAGAATGGGTTCCAAGAATCTGTAACCTAACATTGTGTTTTGTTTAAATTTGTGTACTTTGATTTCATGTTTAAAGAAATCAATTAATGGAAAATGTCTCCTAGATAAGTTAAAATAGGAATGAATCCTAGTATGTCGACAATAATGCTAAATAACAACTCCCCGACACAAAAAATGATACAATGTATTACTGTTCGGTAAGATGTACTATGAGAGATAGAAAGTAATTCATAAAAAAATTAAACGTCAATTTCAAATTTATATTATTAAATCAAGAGATCTATATAGTGAATTTCATGTCAAAGCAAAACGTGTTGTATTGTGTTTTTAATTTGGTATACCTGTAAATATTTTTAGTAATAAAAATATTGGCATTAGATGAAACATTAGTCCATAGGGTTAAAAACAAGGAAGAAAAAATCACCAAGTTCACATAGATGACAATGAAGAAAATTATCTAAAATAAATAAATTGAGGGATTAAAATGAAATTTGGGATGACCTATAGACAGAAATACAATGAAAAGGGAAAAATCACCAAAAGAGAATGAGTGAATGAAGGGAAAAAATATATGGGTTTCATACCATAACTATCTAAAAATTTCATCACCATCTAAATGGATGGATAAATAAATTATTCAGAGTTTCCATATTCATAGAGGTCCGATACCTTTTATGGCAACTTGTTCCATTTTCATTGGGCTCACATGGATTTGAGGTGGGATTAACCACCTTAGGAGTGTACTGAGCATGATTCTCATGCGGTAGGAAGGGAATCTAGGAACATCCTAGAGGGGAACCCCTACGAGATCCACAACCAAACTCTATAGGTTTGTGACATATTGATAGATCTCAATTATGATATAAAAATATGGCCTAAAAAGCTCTCTAGTGACCATAAAAGAAGAAGAAAAGATAGAAATGACTAAAGCAATATTGTATTTAAATTAAAATAAACCTTCAATAAATGTATAAATAAATGGTATCTCATATCTATATAATCCCTCATACATCAGTGGAAATGTAAAACAATTAGTCACAAAAGGATACCCAAATAATGTACATAACCAGAGGGGACTAAGACAAAAATAAATATTAAAATCAATATGAAAAATATCCACATCATAAAACCCTTCCTGAACATTGGGATCATACATATGGCTTACCATGTCGATGTAATCGATGGTGGAAGGGGATGGATGATCAATCTCCATGGTGGATGATGTGGTGCATGTAGCTATCTCAATCAAGGATGGAGGAGTTGAGGTTTTGGTCTATATAGAGGCCATGTGTTTGGCATTTGGATTGATTAGAGGCATCTCTGATGGAGATGGAATGGGATGATCCTTCCCTATATGACCCACTTTTATAGGTACTCTTGTCTCGAGATAAGGTATATAAGCTTGGGAGGTAGGTCTAATAGGGGGTGGTAGTGTAAATAGGGACAGGGGATATAGTAGAGGTCGTGGTATTTATATCATTCGTGGTTGTTGGGTCATGGGTATGGGTGTGCAGGTCAGTAAGATGTTGAGATGGCTCCTCACCAACATCCTCAATATATGCCAGTATCCACTACTGGATACTTCCAGTCTTCATTAGTGGTCCCATATTTTAGACAAAAATGAGGCTCAAACTTTAAATCAATTTAAGGTATGTGGAGGCCATGCAACATCAATAGTTCTGAGATTCCTAGCTAGATGTATAATAAAACTACTTTACATTAGAATACCCATTGTTTTCTTTTCTTAGGTTATGTTGAAGATATAGAATTACCTATCCATCATCATGGATGGGCCACCAATGGATTAGGTAAGTATGATGAACTCAATCTGGAACATTCCCTCTTGATCATCACCTCAATCCAACAAGGCATGAGCTTAGGCCCAATGAAGTATATGAAGGTCATCACCATAGATCTAGGTACACTTCATCAAGTGAGGACCATAAGGGCTCTATGGTATTATGGATATCCTCATCCAATGTCATGAAGAATATAACTTTATATGCATTATCTATAATTCTGGTGAGACTATGGAGGCAATTAATTCAATGGAATAAATACTGAGGCTAATAGAAAAGTTATCATGGTTGAGCTCCCATGGATTACCACATAGACTGAATCTAATGAAATCAACAACCTTCTCAAAGGTGGATAATATATAAGGTAATATATTCTTGAAGGTATCTTCTATCACCTAGGTGATGTGAGAGAGGCTCATATAAGAAATGAGGAAAAGGAACTCGTGGTTAATATAGATCCTCTCAAGCACTGTGAGGTACAATGTCTTATTGGTCTTTATAACATTTTCCTAGATATAGACCAACATGTCCTAGTTCCCATGTGTGGGAATGTTATTTTATGGATAGAGGTGAAGGTTGGAAGCACCATACGACCCTCTAGATGAACACAACGAGTCCCCGGTAGAAGATTTATATGTACATGCACAAGAGGAAGAGGTAGTCGAGGGCTCTTCAGGCTATTGATGAAGAGCAGTCGATCACTGTATGGGTGGTGAAGGTGTCTCATCACAATCAGGAACATGTTTGCAAGAAAAAGGGTTGGTGGTATTGGTATAGACCACAAAATATGGAAGTAGAGACTAGGAGGAGAGGGAGAGGAGGGGAGGTGAGTTGTAATGGTTAGGGCAGGAAGGGAGGTGGTGTGATGGTGAGGGAAGTGGGGGTATGGGGGTAGAAGAGTCATGATCACGGGAGGAGAAAAATGGGGGGTTGGGGTGATCTATCCATGATCCTAGTGTTTAAAGGATTTTAATGGGACCATGTGTTACAATTCATGTAATTAATAAAAAAATAGTAAATTTTGGTTTATTTTTTTTAAAACTTTCAACAATTACTCATTTTTTAAGGGTTACATGATGTGTATTTTCCCTTTTGTAGATATTTTGATATAGATACCCTAAAAAAGCATCTTGTAGCTCTATACCTCCCTAAAGACTAAACTAACCTATTATGGCCTATTGAACCTACCTTGGGTTGACTACCAGTCATATCTTAATTTAACATTGGGAGATAGACTCTTACTGTAGAGACCCGTATCTTGACGTACATGGACATTACATTACATTTGCGGAATACTTAGTACATAAAAAAAACACACACTAAAGGATCGTAATAGTTTAGTGTCTTTGGAAACTCGGAACGTAATCTTCTAATCGCGGTGAAAGTTCTTCAATATCTCCCATAAAGGTCATCCCTTTTTTTTACCTAAAACCTTTCTTTATATCCTGGGGAAAAGAAAACATAAAAGGGTGAGCTCAAATGCTCAGTAAGGGTAAACAAAAGAAATATCAATCACATCATATATATAAGAACATAGCTTTTGGAAATCTTAACCTGCAAAAAACTTATAATATCATAACATGGGATAAATCATAGAAGTGAAATGTAATCCCAATAATCATAACTTAAAACATGAAACTTTGTGGCATACACACATAATCATAGAGAATCATTTCTTGTTAGTCAAGACTCAATGCCAAGACTATCTTAGTGGACAAAGTCCCTTTCTGAATCGAGTAACCCTCGTTTCAGTCCTGTTTCACTGAACCGGTATAACCTACCATTTCAGCCATGTCTATCTCATGAGATATAAAATCTTTACCCAATGCATTGGAGGGAGATATAGGTCCCACCCATCTTATAAAGAATTCTTTCTTATGTGTGCCACATAATCATAAATCATACATCATCGCATAACCCATGTAATAAAAATGGGATTCTTAAACAACATGACATCATAAAACAATTCATATAAGATAAAGGAATTCATAAAAATGTTTCCATCACAACATAATCAAATCCATGTAATAATAGGGATAAAAATAGAACCCTTTTATTATCTTAGATGGAAAATAATTTTTGATAAAATACTTGAACTCCATTCTTGAGGAAAACATCCTTTCTTCTTCAAAAACATTTTTTTCTTTCATAACATGTCATACGACTTTAAAATAAAAGAAGTTGATTAAAAATAAACTTGAAAACTTGTAATGGATGCTTCTTGGAAATAATGTTTTCAAAATCCATTCATTCTGTATAAGTTAAAAAAAACATTCTTCATACTTTTGTCGGAAAAGTCAAAAAGTACCTCGTACGAAAAACGACAAAAGATTACTTTAATATCTTTTACTAAAAACTCACCGAAGGGTAAAATAGGATTTAAACAATTGTAGGTGAATGAAAATAACATTACATATTGAGGAAACATGGATGTGGATGATATAATACACCCCAGTAAATACTTACGAATAAACAATCTCGGATAAAAATGAGATTGTGATATTTCCCTTACCTTAGGTCCGACTTGCTTTTTAAGTGTCCGAACCTCCTGTATAATGATTTAAATCATGTTATTGACTTATTACAGAATCATATTCATTGTTATGATATCATATATGGTTCACTTATGACATTATATTACCCGTTCTTTTGTAAATTCCATGTTAAAGAAGCGTTTTGGGTAAAATCGTTTCATTTATCGTAGGTGTTTTTAACTTGTAATTATTCATATGATTACTTAGATAATGATTACTTAATTCCAGAATATAAAACATGATTTATATATATATATTCAGAATATACATATATAATAAATCAGTAAATGGAAAGAAATACACCGTTCATGGAGACGGTAGTCCGTACGTACGCATGAACGCTGTTTTCGTTTCCTTATTGAATTGAATGGAATTAAGTAGATGACATACATATAAATATAAATAATTCCAGTATCATTATTAGGTCATATATTTCATTAGTACTTATTATATATACTTTATAATCATTCATGAATGGTTAATCATTGAGAATGAATCTCATCGCGTCGTGGAGACGGTAGTCCGTACGTACGCACGAGCGATGATATCATTTCCATAAATACTGAATTGAATTGGAGTGGATTATACAATATATCAGAATCAATATGATGTTGTAATAACTATGTATAGTTATTCTTTACACCATTATACCCATTCATGTAAGGTGGTGGTGGAAAATAGATTACACCACGGCGTGGAGACGGTATTCCGTACGTACGCACGCGCGGTGATTTCTTTTCCCGTAGGATGGATAGACGGTGAAATAGGGTTGTTTCATACTTATAATAACATATCAGTATATGAGTGATACTGATGTTATTACTTCATAATGAAACAACCTAAGAAGAAGAAGTGGAAGAAGAAATAAAGATGAAAGAATTGGTAACGGTAATTACCTCTTCTTTGAAGCGCCTCTTTGAGACCTCCTCTTAGGGCACTAAAATTGGTCTTTGAGGAACACCAGAACCTCTAGGATGTTTCTAGGGAAGTGGAGAAGAGATTTTGGCAGGGGTTGGCCGAGCTTGAGTGCTCAAATTGGTGTGAGGAGGAGGGGGAGGAGGTGTCCTTTTATAGGGGAGAAGAGGGGCACCTTAGGAATATCTCAAAATATTATTTTATATTAAAGTCAAAATCGGTTTATAATGGTTCCAAAGGGTCTTATTTCGAAGCTAAAGTGGGTATGGGTCGAAATAATATCAACCAATAGAATTTAGACAAGTTTAGGATATTATTTTAACCTTATCAATTAGATTTAACTCCAAGTTAAATAATTTAACTTTTACCGTGTCTTTTTGTTTTCTTTCACTATATGGTTAATACACTTACTATAACATGCCAAACGAACCCCAAATTGTTTATTATTAATATATATATCCTTATCTAAGTCATTTGGCCGAACCTTATATTTTTAGGAATAAAATAACAATTAATAATATAATATGTGATTTAAAAACTATTTTGTGTCAATTTTGACACTATTTGATATATGATTTTTGTGAAAGTCATAACAGAATTAAATGTTCGAACCAAGTTGATTAAATCAACATTAATATATCATAGTAACCTAGAAAATTAGTGGAATTCATAAAAATTTCCAAATTACATTTATTTTGGTGTTTATAACATCAATTATGTCAATATTTCATTAATAAGATAATTACTGCATCATCGTTGTGTCATAAATAAATTAAATTATTTGATGTCTAAAAATTACAAATAAAATACCATAATATAGGAAATCTTTTTAGCTTTCTAATGAATATTTACAATCGAATTTATCTTATGTATAACCCCATATTAAAAATGATTTACTTATTAAACTTTGATTTTAACTATTTTAACCTTTCTTTAAATAAATTAATAATAAATGTCCTAATCTAATCCAAGTAGGCCTAAATGGTCATATTTTATTCCTAAGTTTGTTTTTGGTCGAATTACACTTGTCCAATAGAATTAGGACATGTGTTAGGGTAATATTAATATCATATTTACCCTTAGTTACCCTATTTACTATTAACCGCGGTAAAAAAAAGTAAAAAGTTACTATTCACCAAAAATTATTTTCATCTCATTGAACCACATTTTAGTCCTTGATATTAACCGTGTCTGTCAGATTTTCAAAATTCTATTCACAGAAGCGGTAAAATTAAGTTTTATGCAAAATTCAGTTTTTTAACCTACCACTTAGTAGTTTCACTATTCATCAAAAATTGATGTTTTTCAGAACAATGCCAAAATTTCATCCTAAGCTATATTTCATATTCCGAATTCAAAAATTTAATCTATTTTACCAAATTCATAACATAGAAGTTGCATTAATTAATTTTATAATTAAACCCCGCTGTTAAAATAAATAGCGTGTTTTTAGGAAGCAATATATATCAAAAGATTGACACTTGATTATGTCTGGTTTAAATGTGAAATTACAACCAATGACCAACATTGTATTAAATTGTAAAAATATATTCTAAATATACTTTAAAACCACTCAAATTAATAATTTATCACTATTAATTATTTCGATTAAAAATGTTGTTTTTAATTATAATTTAGTAATTTTCACTATTCATCAGAATGTGAAAGTTATCCGAAAAGTACCAAAATTTCACCTTAGGCTAAATTCGATACTCCGAATCCAAGAATGAAGTTCATTTTGAAAAATAAGATTTACAGAATTTTAAAAAGTGGTTATTACTATTCATAACGGCTAGTTTTAATAATATTTTAATAGCATATCATTGTTTCGTGAAACTCAGTATTACGTACCACACACGCTATCGAGGAAGGTTGCGATTGCGTGTAATGCAAGGCAAGTCAAGGATGCGTGTTGTGCAAGCTCCTTTTGGTGTAGCGTACAACACAAGACATTAGTGAAATAAAAAATAATATTTTTCATAAAATCTCGGGCTGTTACATTCTACCCCCCTTAAAATGAATTTCGCCCTTGAAATTCGTCGGGGTTATAAATGGTTTACTATTCGAAAGTTTCTTTAATAGAAACCCACATCGTAAAAAGGAATACCAAAACTTGGCTTTAATAACTAAAGTATGAAATGTAACGATTACCCAAATAAACTAATCACTGGGTTTCCACATAGGTGAAAATATGGATATGGAAGAGAAATCTAACCATCATGTTCTGATGGAGAGTGGTAGAGAACATGGCTATGGAAAAGCCAGTAATCACAAATCCATAAATTTGTGACGATCTAAGGTACCATCTGATTCATCTGGTATAAGAGAACTAGGACAACATTTTTGGTTTTCAAGATCATTTCCCTAAAGTTAAAGAATTTGAATTAGAATAAATACTTACTTTATTTTGGTACAATCTCACTGTTGTTCGTGCCTTTAACAATTTACACTTCATCTCTTAAATAAATGAAGTTGAATTTGTTATTCGTGAAGTGTTAGCAGATCATGTGATAGAATGACGGGTCATTCCATCTGTCTCAAAAGGTTAGCAAAATTTATATAAATAAGTCGATCTATAGTGGGATTAATCATATATGGTTCCTAAAATGGGCTTATACTTCATATATCATACTGCTTAATATAATAACACTAGTTTCTACTAAACAGGGACTTCCTGTAGGTCAGTGGTAGGCGATAAAGGCCAGTCGCACTTCGGTTGTGGGTTCGATTCCTATAGCCTTGTCCGAAGCGATGGGCTGTCGCCCGTCCTGCAGGTTGTCCTTTTTCTAAAACTATATTACTATAACATCCCATCGATAATATCGAAAAACAAACAATAATCCATTCCAATCTTTAGGCTTATCCATAATACTGGAGTCCACTCTTATAGTGAAAACGATTACCAGAGATTTAATACCATCGTTGAACCCCATATATCATAAGATATGTTTTGTTGGTCACATTCCAAACATTCAAAGTCCTTAATCATGTATTCTCTTGAATACCCATTGAACCTTAGTGAAAACTTGAATGCAGTTAAAAGTTAACACTTTCCACATACCAAAATCCTCAAAATTCTATATACTCAAACCATGATATCACTTAGTACTTATATCAATCATGAGCTCATGAATACAATCAAACATCTCATTATCTTCTTATCCTTTCATTATGCACTTATCATCTACTTTCCAAAAGTATCTGAATAACCTTTCATGGTTACTGTTACCATTCATCATACACTTTCAAAACATAAGGAAAGACAACAGTGTAACAATCCTTAGATGTATCCTTATTCCATGAGATTACTTATACAACATTACACATGATAAACATGTAATCATTCCACTACATTCTTAGACCATTGACCGAGCTTCAACATTTCTTTCATCTCACATATCATTTGTAGTTTCTTCATCATCATCAACATAAATACTTCCCATACGACCATACTGATTCTCTTCATGAGACTTTCCCTTAGGGAATTGGTTTGCATAATGCCCGTACATTCCACATTTAAAACATTTAACCATTGTGGATGTCGTAGCAATACCATTATCCTCATCCATGGTGTTAACTGAACCTTTTCCTTTGCACTTACTTGCTTTGTGTCCTTCTTTTCCACACCCAAAGCATCTTCCAGTTCCTTTGAAACATTCTCCTTGATGCCTCTTCCCACATGATTTACATAGGGGGAATTGAACTTTCTTTCCTCTATGATCATCATGAAACTCCATCTTTCTCTTATTAGCCGAGTCAGGAAACTTACCAAATTTTACTTTAATGATCATATTATGAGATTGCTAATTCGGCATAATAATGATGTTTGGACTTCCAAATCCCATTTCATTATGAAGAATATCATTCCATTGTCCATCATATCCTCCATTATCGTGAATCATCTTGATTCCAGCCGTTTTCTAAAACCCAAAAAGAATAGTGTGAGAGGCAAAAATCGTGCTAGGGAAAACAACATTATAAAGGGGGAGTACCTTCAATATCTAACATTTTAGGTTTAATTCTATGATCGTTAGCGTAGTTCTAGTACTATAACCTATACGTATACTTAACCTTAGGGACATCCCTAGACATACCTTAGAAATATCTCTAGGGATCTCACTAAAGTTCTCGCATCCTAGTTTCCAAAGGTTGACTAAACCTTTCCTCTGATACCAACTGTAGAGACCCGTATCTTGACGTACATGGACATTACATTACATTTGCGGAATACTTAGTACATAACAAAAACACACACTAAAGGATCGTAATAGTTAAGTGTCTTTGGAAACTCGGAACGTAATCTTCTAATCGCGGTGAAAGTTCTTCAATATCTCCCATAAAGGTCATCCCTTTTTTTTACCTAAAACCTTTCTTTATATCCTGGGGAAAGGAAAACATAAAAGGGTGAGCTCAAATGCTCAGTAAGGGTAAACAAAAGAAATATCAATCACATCATATATATAAGAACATAGCTTTTGGAAATCTTAACCTGCAAAAAACTCATAATATCATAACATGGGATAAATCATAGAAGTGAAATGTAATCCCAATAATCATAACTTAAAACATGAAACTTTGTGGCATACACACATAATCATAGAGAATCATTTCTTGTTAGTCAAGACTCAATGCCAAGACTATCTTAGTGGACAAAGTCCCTTTCTGAATCGAGTAACCCTCGTTTCAGTCCTGTTTCACTGAACCGGTATAACCTACCATTTCAGCCATGTCTATCTCATGAGATATAAAATCTTTACCCAATGCATTGGAGGGAGATATAGGTCCCACCCATCTTATAAAGAATTCTTTCTTATGTGTGCCACATAATCATAAATCATACATCATCGCATAACCCATGTAATAAAAATGGGATTCTTAAACAACATGACATCATAAAACAATTCATATAAGATAAAGGAATTCATAAAAATGTTTCCATCACAACATAATCAAATCCATGTAATAATAGGGATAAAAATAGAACCCTTTTATTATCTTAGATGGAAAATAATTTTTGATAAAATACTTGAACTCCATTCTTGAGGAAAACATCCTTTCTTCTTCAAAAACATTTTTTTCTTTCATAACATGTCATACGACTTTAAAATAAAAGAAGTTGATTAAAAATAAACTTGAAAACTTGTAATGGATGCTTCTTGGAAATAATGTTTTCAAAATCCATTCATTCTGTATAAGTTAAAAAAAACATTCTTCATACTTTTGTCGGAAAAGTCAAAAAGTACCTCTTACGAAAAACGACAAAAGATTACTTTAATATCTTTTACTAAAAACTCACCGAAGGGTAAAATAGGATTTAAACAAGTGTAGGTGAATGAAAATAACATTACATATTGAGGAAACATGGATGTGGATGATAAAATACACCCCAGTAAATACTTACGAATAAACAATCTCGGATAAAAATGAGATTGTGATATTTCCCTTACCTTAGGTCCGACTTGCTTTTTAAGTGTCCGAACCTCCTGTATAATGATTTAAATCATGTTATTGACTTATTACAGAATCATATTCATTGTTATGATATCATATATGGTTCACTTATGACATTATATTACCCGTTCTTTTGTAAATTCCATGTTAAAGAAGCGTTTTGGGTAAAATCGTTTCATTTATCGTAGGTGTTTTTAACTTGTAATTATTCATATGATTACTTAGATAATGATTAATTAATTCCAGAATATAAAACATGATTTATATATATATATTCAGAATATACATATATAATAAATCAGTAAATGGAAAGAAATACACCGTTCATGGAGACGGTAGTCCGTACGTACGCATGAACGCTGTTTTCGTTTCCTTATTGAATTGAATGGAATTAAGTAGATGACATACATATAAATATAAATAATTCCAGTATCATTATTAGGTAATATATTTCATTAGTACTTATTATATATACTTTATAATCATTCATGAATGGTTAATCATTGAGAATGAATCTCATCGCGTCGTGGAGACGGTAGTCCGTACGTACGCACGAGCGATGATATCATTTCCATAAATACTGAATTGAATTGGAGTGGATTATACAATATATCAGAATCAATATGATGTTGTAATAACTATGTATAGTTATTCTTTACACCATTATACCCATTCATGTAAGGTGGTGGTGGAAAATAGATTACACCACGGCGTGGAGACGGTATTCCGTACGTACGCACGCGCGGTGATTTCTTTTCCCGTAGGATGGATAGACGGTGAAATAGGGTTGTTTCATACTTATAATAACATATCAGTATATGAGTGATACTGATGTTATTACTTCATAATGAAACAACCTAAGAAGAAGAAGTGGAAGAAGAAATAAAGATGAAAGAATTGGTAACGGTAATTACCTCTTCTTTGAAGTGCCTCTTTGAGACCTCCTCTTACGGCACTAAAATTGGTCTTTGAGGAACACCAGAACCTCTAGGATGTTTCTAGGGAAGTGGAGAAGAGATTTTGGCAGGGGTTGGCCGAGCTTGAGTGCTCAAATTGGTGTGAGGAGGAGGGGGGAGGAGGTGTCCTTTTATAGGGGAGAAGAGGGGCACCTTAGGAATATCTCAAAATATTATTTTATATTAAAGTCAAAATCGGTTTATAATGGTTCAAAAGGGTCTTATTTCGAAGCTAAAGTGGGTATGGGTCGAAATACTATCAACCAATAGAATTTAGACAAGTTTAGGATATTATTTTAACCTTATCAATTAGATTTAACTCCAAGTTAAATAATTTAACTTTTATCGTGTCTTTTTGTTTTCTTTCACTATATGGTTAATACACTTACTATAACATGCCAAACGAACCCCAAATTGTTTATTATTAATATATATATATCCTTATCTAAGTCATTTGGCCGAACCTTATATTTTTAGGAATAAAATAACAATTAATAATATAATATGTGATTTAAAAACTATTTTGTGTCAATTTTGACACTATTTGATATATGATTTTTGTGAAAGTCATAACAGAATTAAATGTTCGAACCAAGTTGATTAAATCAACATTAATATATCATAGTAACCTAGAAAATTAGTGGAATTCATAAAAATTTCCAAATTACATTTATTTTGGTGTTTATAACATCAATTATGTCAATATTTCATTAATAAGATAATTACTGCATCATCGTTGTGTCATAAATAAATTAAATTATTTGATGTCTAAAAATTACAAATAAAATACCATCATGTAGGAAATCTTATTAGCTTTCTAATGAATATTTACAATCGAATTTATCTTATGTATAACCCCATATTAAAAATGATTTACTTATTATACTTTGATTTTAACTATTTTAACCTTTCTTTAAATAAATTAATAATAAATGTCCTAATCTAATCCAAGTAGGCCTAAATGGTCATATTTTATTCCTAAGTTTGTTTTTGGTCGAATTACACTTGTCCAATAGAATTAGGACATGTGTTAGGGTAATATTAATATCATATTTACCCTTAGTTACCCTATTTACTATTAACCGCGGTAAAAAAAAGTAAAAAGTTACTATTCACCAAAAATTATTTTCATCTCATTGAACCACATTTTAGTCCTTGATATTAACCGTGTCTGTCGGATTTTCAAAATTCTATTCACAGAAGCGGTAAAATTAAGTTTTATGCAAAATTCAGTTTTTTAACCTACCGCTTAGTAGTTTCACTATTCATCAAAAATTGATGTTTTTCAGAACAATGCCAAAATTTCATCCTAAGCTATATTTCATATTCCGAATTCAAAAATGAAATCTATTTTACCAAATTCATAACATAGAAGTTGCATTAATTAATTTTATAATTAAATCCCACTGTTAAAATAAATAGCGTGTTTTTAGGAAACAATATATATCAAAAGATTGACACTTGATTATGTCTGGTTTAAATGTGAAATTACAACCAATGACCAACATTGTATTAAATTGTAAAAATATATTCTAAATATAATTTAAAACCACTCAAATTAATAATTTATCACTATTAATTATTTCGATTAAAAATGTTGTTTTTAATTATAATTTAGTAATTTTCACTATTCATCAGAATGTGAAAGTTATCCGAAAAGTACCAAAATTTCACCTTAGGCTAAATTCGATACTCCGAATCCAAGAATGAAGTTCATTTTGAAAAATAAGATTTACAGAATTTTAAAAAGTGGTTATTACTATTCATAACGGCTAGTTTTAATAATATTTTAATAGCATATCATTGTTTCGTGAAACTCAGTATTACGTACCACACACGCTATCGAGGAAGGTTGCGATTGCGTGTAATGCAAGGCAAGTCAAGGATGCGTGTTGTGCAAGCTCCTTTTGGTGTAGCGTACAACACAAGACATTAGTGAAATAAAAAATGATATTTTTCATAAAATCTCGGGCTGTTACACTTACTATCTTGATGACTTTGGGTATTTTCCCCTATCAACAATTCAGTATAATATACATCATTATGATCACTCACTTTTTCTTCATTAGGGGACATGCTATCAATATAATCCTTTATGGTTGTAAACTCATTAATAATCTTATTAAGAATGATGAATTAATAGTCATATGATTCATCAAATTTCTTACCATTCATTTCTATTTTGAACACAACTCATTTATCTTAAACTCTTAATATAAGTTATCCTTGATTTACATCTATCAATTCCTTCGTAGTAGATAAAATTTTTCATCCAAAAATAAGTGGAATATATCCTTTTATATCCATGATCATGATGGGAAAATTAGTAGGGAAATTTAATATTACATCTTTTACTAATATGTCATTGATAAATCATTGAGGATTATTGACTAATTATCCATCTTGTTAGAGTTACACTCTTGTTGGTTTTATTTATATATGTTATTGACACTATGAGACACTAATATTATTGATATTTATACATTCATCTATATTTTACATGGGTTTATGAAAATTCCATGTCCCTAGGGTGTAAAAAATTGAGATAATTTTAGGGTTGCTCTTTTTTGGAGGTATACTCTGCTAGAAAATAGTGGATCATTTCTATTTTAGGAAGATACCACATAAGTTCTCTATAATTATTTTAATGGGATGAAATTCTTTCATGAAATAATCATAGTAATGCATTTGACTAATAGCCTTAGTTAGGGGATATTGATGTGTAATTTCATAAACATTATTAAAAACAACTTATATTTTCCATAATTTATTACTTGCCTCATTCTTTATAGGAATATTAGAGGGTTTTTGTACACCGTTATTCTTAAATACACTTCTTCCTTTTTATGAAATTATTTTATCTCTGTTTTTTCAAAAGATTCATATTTAATATTTTTTTCTATACTAGCTTCTTTTTTTCATTCACTATGATCCCTGATCATAAATATTCCACATTTCGTAGGTTCAACTGGATCATTTCCCCCTTCTCTACATGGATTATAATTTTTTAGGACATTTTACTCTAGAGAATGGATTCCTTTACCACTTCTCTCAGGTGCATCTTAGTGTTACTGGTAAACAGACCTGATAGTCTATCTGATATGGTCTTTGATATTTGAATCATTTGGTTCTCATGATTACATAGATAATCTCTTTGGTTTTTCATTTCCATCTCAATGTTAGTCATTCTCTAATATTATTTTTGAACAAGTGTGGATAGAATGTTATAGTATTAGGCCATATAGGTTTTCCTTATTGTAGTGGTCTCTGTAAAGCTGGTTATAATTACTATAGAGCTCTTAGGGTAAAGGTTTTCTAAGCTATTTTCTAGTATTTTCAAGGATATTGAACAAGAATTTGGTTCCCATGTAGTTTTTCATTCCTTTATGGTTATTGACCACTCCTCTACTGATAATAGACTTGGTTGGGTTGTTGTTGTGGATGCTGATCCAGTCCCTATGGGTAGTATTTTTTTCATTTTGTATTGTTGTGGATATTGGAATTATTTATTTTAATTTATTTAATTAAAATATTTATCTTGAGAATCTTATATCCAAGCCCTATAGTCATCGTTTGGGTGTGGGCCTCCATACATCTTGCATGACTGGATTTCTATAACAAGATCATGAGGGGTGGTGGTGAGAAAAGTAAATTAAATGAAATGATCTTCTTTATAAGATCATCCACTTGTAATGGTATGCTAGTAATATCCTCTACTTGGTGGATTCCACATCGAGGCAGTCCTCTATTGGTCTTCCACATACTCTCATTTTGGGAGACATCATCTAGAATTTCTCAGTCATCTTTAGGAATCTTAAGCATGAGAATTCCATCAACAGTAGTGTCCACTATAGTTGTTGAAGAAGGTCGGAGTCCCTATTATAATATTTGATATAAAGGATAGAAATCAATTCCATGATGTGGGTAATTTTTTGGTGAGTTCCTAAAATTTTTCCCATGTCTAAATGGATTTAATTTCATTTGTATGTTCAATGTTTTGTATATTATTTTGGATATTTCATGTTTATATCAGAGGGAATTACTTTTCTAAAATATTTTGGGATAGATCATCCCATGTAGTGATCGACACAAGAACATGTATTTTGAGAAAACCCTTGTCTTGGTCGTGCAAGTAGAATGATAAGACTCATAATCGTATTGCATCAGATGGCACACCCTAGTAACAAAAGGTATCATAAATCTATAAAGTGTTGTAAATGTCCTCATGGGGGTCATCAATTTGGAGTTCACTTAATTGATCCATGTTCTGGATCATGTGTATTATTCTATTTTTTATTTCAAATGTATACACATAGATAGTAGGTCACATAATAATGGGAACAACACCACTTACGGAAAGCAAGTCATAATCCACAATGCTTCACTCCTGCAACATCGGATGATCTTTCTCATTGAAAGGTGGTTAATTTTTAAGGCTCATAGTGCATAATAGTGTGTATATCAATATCTATTTTTCTAAGGATCAAATGGAAGTGGTTTTTAAGAATCAAGGTTCCTCATGTGAGTTTGAGGGCCTTGACGTATGAATAATCCAAGAAAAATTAGTGCAGTGAAAAGGACACCAATCATTCCCTTTGTATTTTTTTCTACAAATAGTTTGTTTGGATTTAATTTAGATAATTAATAATATATTAGGGTCAATTTATGGTTTTTACATAAAAATATTCTTAAATATATTTTGGGAATGTCTTATGGATTAGACTACAAAGTGTTAAAAGGGCTACTAATTTGTTTTTGGTCAAACATGTTGGATATACCTATTCTTAGAACTATCACTTGACCTAGGAATATATAACATCCAAGATTAATTATTATTAGCTTCTATGTAAAATGTTTCATAGTTTGGTGGTTATAGTCAACCGAAATCCAATTAGGTTAGGTCCATTGAATTTCAACTCCCATGGTCATGGAATTGTTTGATAATGCGATGAATAGTTTTTTCAACCTAATTAAAAGACATTGGGTTACTGAGATTAATTTCATGGATTCATTAGATTCCAAAAAAAATCATATTATTGACCCATAATCCTATGAGGTTTATCGAAAAATGATAATGTTAATCAAAATAATTGAATTAAAAAACATACATAGCATACACATTAAATGATTTTGAAATAGGAAATACATAATTTAAAAAAAGAGGAATCAAGATAAACATTTAAAATAAATGAAAATACTATTGACTTCTTATTCAGACAGAAGAAAGAATGAATTAATATCATGGGTTTACGAATGATGATGTAAATGATGAAAAATTGTAATCAAAATGAAATCTAAATCACAACGTTTGATGAATTGATGAAGAAAATATAAAGAATGGTAAACAATGAAAATGAAATATGAAAAAAAATAATGCAATGAATATAACTAGTTTGGAAAAGAATAATATTAAAACAAAAGTTTAAAAACAAGATAAAACATAGATCTATGATGTTTTTGAACATAGAGGAGGTTTTGGAATATTAATAGGCTAAAAAATTACATGATTTTTAAATCCTCCAGGTCTTGTATTGGATTTATGTGCTTTTGTCTTGAATTTTACATGATGTTTAATCCTACTGCATGTTTTGTATTTGATATCAAATATCTCTTCCACAAATTTGTCCCATATCTTTTACTAAGTAGCATCATGAACTTATAATGTTGTTTGAACTCTAAACATTTTGTATTTGATTAAATTTTAGTGGGATTCTGATTTCAAAATTTTCACAATATGTAATGTATATACCCACTTTATACCTTGTTCACATCATGAAAATCATTCCCTGGTTGGTCTATGGATTTGTAGGCATACTGTGAATGAGTACTACACATTTTTTATGTTATAGATGATGTTTAAAGAATGTTTTTACACTTTACAACATTTATTCCATTGAGTAAAAAATTCATAATTCTTATAAAAACAAACCAATACATAGTGCATTATTTAATAAATCATTAATAAACCCTATTTAAATGCATCCAATATATATTCAACATATCAATATTTCACTCAAATGTATCAATGAAAAGAGTCTTAAATTATTCATCTGTAACTATACTTGTGTTATCTTAATGTAGAAAACAAAATTGATCAAGTGAATCATTAATGATTTCGAAAAAAACAAACCATAGAAATTTCAACTTTATTTTCATAATAAATAGTAAAGTTTAAATTATCATTCTAACTCTTCATTGAAAAAATCATCACAGATTAATTTTTTTTAATAATTGAGAATATAATTATTCTATACAGACATTAATTATCCATTCCATACTATAAGCATGATAAAATAGAGTATAAATGTCAAAGGTTTTCATAACATAGTGTTGAGGTACGTTATTCAATCTTATTGATAGCCTTAACCATTCAAAGGATTAGTTGTGAGTGGAATTTTAATAATATAAAAAAATAATTCATTATGTTGAAAAAATTAAACATCAAGATTTATTTAACCTCGTTATCCTTTAATGAATGATAATTTATATTAATGTGTTCTGACCTTGAATGGTACAATATATCCTTGGATAGATTTATATAATATTAGTTATCCCAATAATAGACAATGTGTATCCAATTTGAAAACACTTATCTTAATACTAATTTTTCATCTACAATATATTTGAAACATCATGGTATTTAGCCAAATATTTTACCTCAATTGTGCTCAAATTTACTAATGTGTTTATTTGTGAATTCCATGTAATCCATTTTTCACCAATGAAGAAAACTCTACTTTAAAATAAATTCCTATCATCAATTACTGAAAAACAATTAACATATACAAAACCCATTCAGGTATTTTTCTTCCTTCCACTTTGTATAGAAATATGAATTTGGAAGTATTTAACAAATATTTATAATTTTATCTTATATACAATTAAATTTGATTACATTATATTAGACATAAACCTAGTATAAAGGTTGATGGTGAAAATTATTTAATGTCCTAATGTAGTGAAATATAGAATAATTCCACCTAGATCTACAAATTCCTTTTCATTTACCTCTATACCTTTTTCTTCACTACTCAGTGTAGTCCCTAACTATAGAGGACTCCTATTTAATTAACCATTGAAAACATTTTTAAAATAACTTTAATATATTTATCATTTTAAATGAAAATATTATAACCATCATGGGTAATTTTTAAACCTAAGAAAAATTTCATTTCTACATGTAAATACATTTCACATGTCATCGTCATTAATATGGATAATTCATCACATTAACTCTCCAAAGAACAAAAAATATTTTATGTTCAACGAAAACAATCAAAATAAGAGATTTTTTGTTAGTATTTGTAATATACAGATTATTTTCAACCTTTACCTCCATGAAATCCATGCATCTCAAAAAGTTTTACATCATAAAATACCAAGCCATTTGAGGTGGATTAAACATATAAGGATCCTTATTTATTTCTAAAACATTGATTCCATCATTATTAAATATAAATAGATCATGTTTCTCAATATAAATATCCTCATTCAGTAAACCATTAATAAATGAAAACATAATATCTATTAGGAAATTTTAATAACTCCTTTGAAAAGTAATTGAAAGAATATTTTTGATGGTTTCTATCCTAGGAACAAGATTTAATGTTTCATCCAAATATATTCCCCCTGAATGTGAATATCCCTTATATACAGGTTTTAGTTTCTATCATTCCAAACATTTATCCCCATTTTGAATTTTCCTTAATGCCCATTTTTTGTAATGATGTTTTTATCCATGGGACTTTAAAAAATATCCCATATCATATTATTATCCAATTTATTTTGGTCATCATCCATTGGTTTGATCGAATTTTTTTTAAATCATAATAAACATTTTTGGTTCAATCATGTATAGTAGGTTGGTGTTACAGGTTCAAAAAATTTATTTTAGACAACCATATATTAGAAACCAATCATATTTTATGTATCAATATACTTTTCATACCTTGATTGAATATATAATCGATACATTTTCACTTATTCATCATTGGTATATGAAGAATCTCTATTATCTTCTTAAAGATGTATATTTTATTTATTTATTTATATATATGGAACATCAACACCATCTCCCTAAATATCTATCATAATTATGCTTTTACAATATTCTACATTTTAAAAAAGTATAACGTCATCCCAATCATTGATTATTGATGATTTTTTTGTTACATTTTTGACACATCTATTTGGTGGATAAATAAATATTTCTCAATTAATTTCATTTGCTTCAAAACTTATTAAGGTCATTAAATCCCTTTTGACCATGAATGAACTCCCTAACAAACCCATGTTTTTTACACTATGATCCTTCTTAAAACACATTTCAAAGAGTTACATGTCAATTCTGGGTCATAACTAGAATATGTTTTGAATAATCCCATGTTAAGTAATTCTCTACAGCTAGTAGAACCATGAAGTTTCTTTCTCAGAAAGAATAGTTATATACATATAAAAAGGAATCATATTTTTATTTTAAAAAATATATCTTATGAGGTGTTTTATTAGAAATGAACACATACATAATTCCATCCTCATATAAATAATATGGGAACTCATTGTTATAATTCTCGGACCAATTGTCTGACCTCAACCTCTTCAATGGAAAATCCATTTGTTTTTATCCAATAAAAAATAGATCTTAAATCTATATAGGGATTGTGAATTCTAAAATATAAACCTAATAAAAACTGTAATAAAATACAAATTAAAAACTATAAATTCTTCTAATGGGTTCAAATTTTATGAATATTTTCATTTTTTTTCTAAAACTATATAGCTTATTATTTATCAACTAAAAAAATAACTCATTATTAGAAATAATCTGATTTCACCATGTTTTACTATAACAATACCATTAATTTTAAGAAATGTATCATTTCTCAATAAAATATCCCCCTCATTAATCACTACAATTATAATATTTCTTAAATATATTTAATTTTGAAGGGGAAAATCTATCCATCATCCTTGACTTATTAGTGTTTCATTCTTTAAAAATGACTTGTAATAATTTGCCTTCTGATCTAGCTTTGAGTTTTTTTTTTATTTTTATGAATGATTAAATTATGATACTGTAAATGAGATGAACTCATATTTTCATTATATATCTTAATTGAATCTCCCATAAGTTTTTAACTAACATTCAAAATTTTATTTCACCACAACATTCTTCTCAGAAAAGTGATACCGAAATAAAATTCACTTACTTTCGTCATATCCTTTGTGATGTATAATCTCTCTTAATAAAATTAATATATATATATATATATAATACAATTAGTTTTATTATTTATTATGATTCATTCCAAATAACCAAAAATATGTTAATAAAAATTCATTATCCATATAGGATTCGTTATATCCTAATTCTTGGATTTGTAAAAGGTTATTTTTCACCAAAACATGTTTTGTGATCTTTACTACGATATCCATGTCTAGTATGGAAATTTTTCCATAGTTTTTATTTTTCCCAATGGTTGAATAATTTTAATTTTTCGTTCATATTTCTTCTTGAAATAGATTTCTACATATCCTTGATATCTTGAGAAAATTATGCTTTATTTTGAGTGGGATATTATTTTGTTTCATTAAATTTGTGTTTATCATATCAAACATTAATGATAAAATGTTTTTATTTCCTAGAAAATTCTCCTCTACCTTAAAATATATTTTATAAGCCACATCTGTCTTTTATTTATAAATTTATGTCTTAATAGTTTTACTCTTCATTAAATTCCTCTCCTTCTCCATAAGGATAATGGTCAAAGTCCTGTCATAAATAAATTTATTCCTCTATAACATCACATGGTTAATTATATTCATTATTTCAATTAGATATTATTTATCAATAAAATCCGGATTATTATTTTTTCATTATACTTATTGATACTTCAATTATCATCTCTTAGCATTTCAATTTCTTTGAAACACATCTCAGATTCCTTCCTAAAGGTGTGTTATTTGTTTCACCATCTTTTACAGAACAATAATTATTGAAATTTGAGTCATAATATAATAAATAAATCATTTTTTAATGTGCAGTAGGTACCTTATAATTTGTTTCAATTTTTTATTTCCTCACCATTATCACTATAGTCCCTAGAATAAACCCCTTATTTGATTGATTGTAAATTTTATTTAAAAACATTAGAATTATTTAAAACATTCCATTAAACAGAAAATGATTTCCCTATTTTGGTCTTCCTTTATTGGATGACACTTTGAATTCCTATTATTTATCATCATTTTTAATTTTATTGGGTCACTTAATAGTAAAATGACCATCTTTCCCATAATTAAATCATTTTAATGTTAATTTACCTTTCAACATTATACCTCTTCTTCAGGTGGATTTTCATGAAAAAGGGGAATAAATATTTTTATAATATTTTAAATTTTCCTCTTTATATTAAAGGATATGTTAACCATATATTTTTAGTTCACCAAAATATTTTAATTATGTTTCAGTATACTTATGTTCTTTTTTATAATGAGTAGATCCTCATCTCATATAAAATTTAATTAATCTACATTACAAATCCGCAATACTAAATTCATCAAGATCACTGTCTTCCAATTGTAATATATTAACATCGAATTTTTTAGGGATAATTATCATAATAATATTTAACACTATATGATTATCAAGAATTTATCAATAGAATTTGATAGAATATACATTAGCATATACACTTGTAAAAAACTCAGTAACAAATACATATTCATATATCTTTATATCATCAAAATGTTGTATACAAATTTTTAGTTTCTCTTATTCCCTTCATAGATGCTATTATGCATTCTCCAAATTATAATTGTTTTTGGAATCTCATAAACTTTGCTAACTCTTTCACATGTATTTAAGAGAGTAGGGGATTCCTAGATTTTCAACCAATCTAAACATTCTTGTTATCTATGGGAGGCCAAGTAAAAACCTCCTTTAGAACTATAAATCCTTTAAGGGCTGCTTCATGAACATTCCATACCATGGATAAAAAATGATGAATCATTCTACAATTTATTAAATGAAAATATTTTCTACATAATTCTGTAATTATTTGATACCATTTTTTAAGGTATGTCTCTCTATGAGTTTTTCATTTTAAACTTGGTGGATGAGTCTTGTATGGAGACAAAGGGACTATCATATAAAAAATTACCATAAGTTGAGGGATTTATTCTCATTTGGGTTAATGTAGTAAGATTATGAATGGAACTAAGTGTTAATATGGGTTTTCGGTATGTTAATAACATTTAAATGGGATCCGAGTTGATCAAAATAAAAAAGTGATGAAAAACCAACAATAGAACATTTACATGTCATGTAAAGAGATTACATGTCATGTAATTTTTTTAGGGTTTTAATAAAACTAATCATATATGACATGTTTTTTCGGTGATTTCCATTAAAATAATTTACACATTGTGTAACTTAATTACACTTTGTGTAAAATCCCGAAAAGTAGTTTAAAATATTCTATGAGGATGAAATTAATTCTATTTCATTACGTCTTGACTCCTATAAAACCTATGAATTTATTTAGGTTATTTCAGAGTGGAAACATCCTTTATGTATATCTCGTTTGTGTGATAAATCCCTGGAATGTTCTTTTGGTTTGGTTTCTTCCTTCTCTCCTTTATTTCTCAAACCACTATATTGAAATCCTTTGACCAATTGAATTTTTTGTTTTGATATTCCTCAATTTTGTTCTAGGAACATCTTTGCAATCATCCTCACTATCTTCTTCATGAGAATTACTTGTTGGAAGCATTGTTGGATCATCAATTAAAGGTGGGGGTCTAAATCATAACCCTATGGTTTGATAATTTTCAATTTTACGAAATGACCTGATTTCACCATTGTTGTGTGAAACCAATTTAGTTAAATAATTGAATGATATTGTTCATTGATTTCATTTGGTTTCAAAATGTTTTTTAATTGGATAATGAATAAAAGTATGTTTATCATGTCATGTGACCTATGATTTATTATTATTATACTATCCCTAAATTGTGGACTATTTCTTATTGATATAATTGTTAATCAATTTTGAATCTAATTGAAATTGTATTATCAAAATATAATTGTAATTCACATAATTAACAATTGAGATATATAACGTGATATTGTGATATCTGTGTTGCATGACATGAATTTTTGTCCATTGTTTAAGGCTTATATATCAAGCATATACATGGGTATTGAATTCACATATGATATTATTATGATATTACGATGGATTGGACAAGTCCATGTTGTAATGCTTATATAGAGTGGGCTACGCCTAGTCCCATGATGTAATGCTTATAGGGATTAGACCCAGAAATTTTACTATTATTATACGGAATTGACATGGATTGATTATTGTAAAAACACCATTGTTATATGGTCTTGGTTAGAATCATCGTAAGATATCTCAGAGATATTCCGACATGACAAAGAAGTTAGTTATTTTACATTAGTTATATTTTTTTGGATGGAATGATCATAAATGATTCTTAGATATATTCTTTCATGGAACTGAAGTAGGTTATTTTACCTTGATTATATGGTTGTGGTTGGAATTGTATTAATTCATGCTCAATGACATTCCATAAAGGCATCAAAACAAGTAATATTACTTTGGTTATATGGTTGGGGTAGGAATGGTTGTGGTGGGAATGTTTGTCATAGGAATAGATGTAAGACATTCTTAGAGATATTTTGTCATGGACCCAAAGCAGGTTGTTGTATATATATAATTGTTGATTTAATTAATTCACATGTTTATCACTTTATTTTATCCACTTATTAATAAGATAGTTTTGATAAGACCTGGTTGTGTCGTCCTATAGATATATACTCACACCCTATTGAAGTCGTGATTTGGTACCTAAGTAGATTATGTGGATGTAGGTTTGGATAATAGAAAAAGGACCATGTTTTTTATTTCTTGTTTTATATTGGGATAGATTTTGAGATGGGACCCACATGAGGTTTAGAACACGAGACTTTTAGTATTTAATTTAAGTCTTATAGTCTTTTTCTTATGATATTCTATAATTTCATTTGGTAATATTATATAATGTCATTAAATTTTTCCTTATCTATTTTATTGGATTATTCAGTTGGTTTTTATTGTTGTCTTATGGAATTTATTTATATTGATTATTTTAATATATTATTGAATTATTTTCACTGCTATTACGCATTATACCAGAGGGTATATTCTCTACACTATACTTTTCACACCCCCTTCTAGTTGTCGGCCTCTCAAGTATGGGGAGGTGCACTAGAGGTCTCGTAACCAACCCTTTCCGACCACATGAGGGAGTTCCAGATTATGGGATGTTACAAAGAGGTATTAGATGAGGTTTTATTTTCTTCTTCCTTAAAGTTTTGGGGAAAGGTAGAATAAAGACTAGGAAGTGTCTATAATTGTTATTGAGCTTGTGCAAGGGAGAAAATAACCCATGTATGAGGGGAAGTCCCTGTTCCCAGGGATGGGGTTACTATTGGTATTATGTTCTTTTTACACTGGCTGTTATTTTTTCTTGGGTGATTGACATGTTGTGTGAGGTTATTATTTTATGATCATACTATTTCTTGAGGATTGTATTTGTGGCCCTATATGGTTAGAGCTAAGAATACATGCATCATAATAGGAACATAGGTATATATAGATATGCATTATTTGTGATAGGGGTATATCTATTTTTGTATGTTATATATAATTTCTTATTGAACTATAATAAATGATATATTTATTTCATTGGATAAATCGAATGAGTTGTCATGTCATGATAAAATACATGTTAGCCATTACTAGAGATACCAAGAGTTAGTGGTTCTCTATTGTAGTCACCTGTGAGGTTGACCATGTTGCAATCCATTTCTCCAAGGTGTGCATTTTTCGTATGGAGAAAATTACTCCTCGTCATCTTTGACTCTAGCGTTAAGAGTGTGGTAATCAGAACATTCCTACTATAATTAAACATGAAATTACTTCAGTTACTATGGAGAAAATGTATGTTTAACTTGTTGAGAGCTTCTTATGGGTCATACAGTCCAAGGAAATGGAGATTTCTAATACCGTTACATCGATGACTTAGGTGAAAGGAGAGTTTTAACTTCAACAAATTCCTTTGTTAACTGGGGAAGGGGGACCCATGGCATCCAAGATATGGATTGAGTTAGTCTAGAAAATCATTAACTATTTCAAGAAACCCATAGATATGGGGGTTAAGCTTCTTGTGTATACGGTTCATTGACATGGAAAGTGTTGGTGGGATATTATATATTAAGTTGGGATGTCAGATGAGTTATCTTTGAAGGATTTCAAGATGAAGTTTCTGATCCATTTCTATCTTGAATCCTTGAAAGGTGAAAAAGATCATGATTTCATGCATATAATGAAAAATGGTTAATCAATACTTGATTATACGAGATGTTGTAATGAGAGACAACACTTTTCACCATCCTTGGTAGCTGATGAGTTCTCCATAGAGAGATATCTCCTAGACGTTCTTCATTACGATATCTGGTTGTAGGTAAATGTTTCTTATTTAATATGCTTTAAAGACCTAATGAATCAAACACGCATCATAGAAGGAAATATTAAATAGGCCTCGATAAGTGGCCATAATATTTCAGGAGGATGATCTAGAAGTTCTAATTTAGGTGGTACGTAGTGTTGCTCTGATAGTTTCTACCATATTAATAGTTGGTATAGTAGTCAGGGCTGTGGACTACCATCTTAGGACTGTTTTCCATTCATGTTCAACTAGAATGGATTGTTTGGTCAAAATATCCCATAATATCATTACTCGGATTGTGAGTGTCATATTTGTGGAAGAAGATGCCATATTTAAAGTTTTTATGAAAAATTCCATAGAATACTAATGGAAAAGGATCAGGACAGGAACCAGAGTCGGGCTAGGAATAAGATACCCCTCGATAGGCTGGTACATGGAGTTCTATGGGCCTTTAATGCCGATTCAGAGGATGTGGAACCCCAGTCCAAGAGAAACAATACCAAGAATGGAAAATAGCTTAGCGTAGTCAAACTGGATCCAAGAATGAGGGACAATTCAGTATCATGTTATGTGAATTACTCCAACGAACATGGATTCGGGACCATCTACCATTTGAGGTATAATTATTGTATCATCTGCCGTAGATTTGGTTTTGATTGATACATGAGCATCACATTATTTTCAATTGTTTTTTGAAAATGGGCTTCAATTGGATATAGAAATCGCAGATGGTTTTTTAATCATTGACACACTATTGGAAGTGCATCGATAGAGTATGAATCGTTGAAAGGAATGTTTTCAAGAGAAGAGTTGTTACCATTTCTTTTGATAACTGCTCATGATAGAAAAATCAATCGTGGAAATGATTCATGGAATTAATTAATTAATTCAATATCAGGATCATATAAATTAGTCAAATAGGATAGTTACCTTCCTATCTATAGATGAAAGAATCTATTTGCATCATGGTGAATGGGATCTTCATGATAGTCATTGAAGACTAATTCAGTGTAGATTGTATTACCCCATTGGTCAAATCTCTAGTATTTATCTAGATAATGGTGGAATGTATCATGATTATTTTCCTCCAATGGTAGACAATTTTATGGATGTTTTCCTTGATGACTTCTATGAATTACCTCATGAATGAGAGACCGAGTGAAAGATCAATTTGGTGCTTGGAGTGGATCTAGTTTTTATTCTCCCTTACCAATTATCACCGGAAAATCCTCGGGAGTATGAGTTCCAATTTGAGTATCTAGAATCAAAGGGCTTTATACCAACTAGTAAATCTCTTTAGGGTTCTCTAGTTCTATTTTCCCAAAATTTTTTATGGAACTTTTCACTTATTCATGGATTATTAGTGGATGAACCAGATAATGATCAAGAATATATATCATCTTCTATGCATTGATGATATTATCGATACGTGGAGAGGTGATAAGATCTCCTCTAATATTTATTTGAGATCAGGATATCATCATTTAAGGGTGATACTATCTTACATACCACAAACTCCTTTTATGAATGGGTACAATTTTTATGAATTCTTATAGATTCTATTTGGGTTCACTAATGCACCTGCAATATTCATGGAATTAATGAATTTGATCTTCAATCTATTTCTAGATCAATTTTTTCGGGTTTTCATCGCTGAGTACACTGAGATAGAATTATCTTAACACTAAGATAACAAAATGTAGTTTCTCGATAAATGAAGTGCACTTCTTGGACCAAGTCATCTAAGAGGAAAGAGTGTTAGTGTAACCAGAAAATGTCAAATCCATGATATCTTTTTAAAAGCCAAAATAACTTTAATGAAATTAAGATATTTCTGGATTTAATAGGTTATTACCGGTGCTTTATCTAAAATTTATACCGTTTTGAAACACCAATTTCTAGGATGGCCATGGAAGGGGTGAAGTTTTTTTTTGGACAAATGATTTCGAAATATATTATAAAGAGTGGAAGTGAGTATGACCTAAAAACCTATTCCCATTTTACCTCTTGCAGGTAGAGTATATTCCATGTACTGTGATGCATCCAGAGATGGACTCGAAGTAGTTCTAATGTAGGAGGATCATGATATTTCTTATGGATCTAAGAAGTTGTGACTGCATGAGATAAATTACTCTACTCACAATCTAGAGTTAGTAGCAGTGGTACGTAGCTTGAGATATTGGAGAAAATATCTCAGGGGTGAGTGGTTTTTGTTATATATATATCATTAGATAATCAAGTATATATTCTCTTAGTGATACATGAATCTAAAATAGAGGAGGTGGGATGATTATCTAAAGTCCTTCGACTTTGAATTAGATTACACACAATGAGATGGAACCATCATTTCAAAAAAAATCCAAAGGTCATAAAAATATGCATTAAGAGAGTCTTGTCCAAAGTGGTGAATAATGGTCCATTTTGTAGACATGCATCTGGATGTTTAAGAATCTCAGGTTTGAGTATCATTGGCATTGACATCAATTAAATCTGTCATTTTGGACCATATTAAGACTGATATGTTTTTTTATCTAGAGAAATAAATTCTGAGAGAAAAATTATATGGGCGAGAGACTCAAATAGGATGATATATTAAATATGGAAATTATTTATTTTTCCATGGTAGAGCATGGGTTCTTATGGGCTTACATGAGGATTTGCTGATAAAGTGTCAAGAATATAATTGGACAATGCATCCAGGTTTTAAAAAAATATGTGTCATGATGTATATAGATAGTACTGGTGGTCAGGAATGGAGAAGAAGGTGGATACATTGTGGCTAGATTTATCATTTTTCATTAGGTGAATTTTGAGCATCCGAGGCTAGCTATGTTTTTACATCCTTTACCCATTCTTGAGTAGAAATGGGATAATGTCACGATGGATATTCTGAAGGTATTACCAAGGATAACCTGTATGAATTATGTTATATGGGGTTTTTGGTTTGACTTACTAATTTACCAAACTTATTAAATATTAGGGAAACCATCATAGTTGATGATATTTTAAATATTTACATTCACTAGGTGGTTCAGTTTCATATTGTTCCATGGATTATCATTTGAGACAGATATCCTAATTTCAGATCATATTTCTGGAATGGTATTCAGAAACACTTGGGATCAGGAGTTCTTTTAAGAACATCCTTTCATCCAAAATCTAATAGTCAACCTGAGTGGACTATTTAAGTTCAAGAGTATTGGTTACAAAACTTTATTTTTTGATTTTGGTGGATTATGGGAGAAATATAATACACTCATTGAGATTTCATATAATAATATCTCCCATGCATGAATCTAAATGGAACTTTCTATAGATTTGTATATAAGGCCAGGTTTTTCTCTTCTTTGTTGACTGGAGGTAGGTTAGTCTTCACTTTTTGGGCCTAGTCTTATGTAAGAGATGTCGAAATTGGTTAATTTTATTATACATTAGTAGGCGATCATGTAGAGAATGTTGAAATAATATTTTTATTATCATAGATAACCTCTATAATTCATGGTTTGTCATCATGTTTTCCTTTGGACGTCTTCTAGATTAGGGAAATTCTATATAATGAAAAATGGGAAATATAGAGCCCCATTTTTTGGTTCATTTTAAATAGTGGAAAGGGTTGGTCTAGTGGCGTACTGTCTGGACCTTCGACTATGCAATAGTACCATGACCAAATGTGTTCAATGTGTCTCAAATTCAAATATTACATCAATAACTGTACAATGTCATAGATTTAGTAGATGTCGATATTTGGACTAATGTGTCCTTTGATGAGAATTCGATATAGGATGTGGGTTGTAGTAAAAATTTATTGTTAGGGATGGACTATATAGCTTGTTTGAGTGTAGTGAAAACATGGGTGAATTTAGGAGGATACCTAGAGGAAGGGGTTTGATATGTGAACACATTGGAAAAAATATTTAATTGATAACTTATAGTGATTCTTGGAGAATCTTTAGGATGAGCTACTATAAGGTGGGGTTTATAATATCCCATCTTTTTTTAGGTATGCCGCTCTTTGAGTTTTAAATTTTAGCCTTTGTCAGCCAAGTCTAGTTTAGATACAAAGAGAATTTGTTGGACAAAATGACCTAATTCTTGATGATGTTTGAACATTTATGTTAATAGAGTCAAGGTATAAATGGTACCAAGTGTTAATAAGGTTTATTCATAAGTTATAAAGTGTTAATGGGGGTTCGGGTTGTTTAAAATGAATATGTGATGAAAATCAAATGCATAACATTTCCACATCATGTTAGAGGAATAATTGTTGGGTCATTGTTCAAGGGTTTTAATAAAGTAAATCATAGGTGATGGATTTTTCGGGAAAATACCATTAAAATTATTTGCGCAACATGTAACAAAATTACAAGCCATGTAAATTTCCTACATATAGTTTTAAACCTGACATATGGATGGTATTCATTCTATTTTTCTACATCTTATAACCTCTCCAATATTGAAAATTCTATTGGTGATGTTGGAGTTCCAACTTCCCTTCCAAACAACCTATTTGTGTGAGAAATCTATATAATTTTTTTTGGTTTGCTTTCTTCACACTCTCCTTCTATTCTAAAATCATTATGTTGAAATCCATTGACCAATTGTGTTGTTAGTATTTATATCTATCCATTTTTTTATAGAAACCACTTTTCAATCATGAAAACCTTCTTCTTCATGGGAGTTGGTCATTGGAAGTGTTGTTGGATGATCAGTTAATTGTAGAGGGTCTAAATCTTAACCCTATGGTTTGATAATTTCTAGGTTTATGAAATATCAGGATTGTGAAATCATTTTGAGCACCCATATTAAGTAAACAATTAAATGATATTATTTCGTGTTTTCCTTTGTCTTAAAATATAGTTGTAATTGGATGAAGTATTAAAGTATTGTTAGCATGACATGTGATATTGTGATATCCATGTTGTTTGATGGTAATTGTATTCCATGCTATAATGATTTTATATCTACATCATCCCTATAAATTTCTCACTCATATGTTGTAATACTAATATTGAGTGGGCTTAGCCTAATCTATGTTGTAATACTTATAGAGAGAGAATCATTCCTCATTCCATGATATATTGATTATAGGGTTTTGACTTGAAAATATTTTAATTCTTAGAGGTATTTGGCCCAGATTGATTATTGTGACTATACCATGGTTATATGACTATGGTTGGAAAGGTATTAAGACATGCTCATATATATTCCACCATAGTTCTGAATTAGGTGATTTTTTCTTGGTTTTATGGTTAGGGTTGGCATAGACATAAGACATGCTTAATGATATTATAGCATGGTACCAAAGTATTTTATTTTACCTTGGTTATATTTTTGTGGTTGGAATGGTCAGGCTCATAGATATTCTAACATAACTCGGAAGAAGGTTATCTTACATTAGTTATATGGTTTTAGTAGTCATGGTTGTAAGACATGCTTAGAGATATTCCAACATAGAGAGGAAAATGATTCTGTGTCAATTAATTATTGAATAAATTAATACAAAAGTTCATCTATTTATTTCATAAACATTTTTTATACTAGTTTTGTTAAGACATGGTGGTGTTGACCTACTATACTATTGTCACACCCAATTCATGTTACCATTTGGCACTCGATAATATTATATGGATACATGTTTGGACAATAGAAAAGGACCTTATTTTTTATTACTTATTTGCTATTAGGATGGAGTTTGTAGATGATACTTACATGGGGTTTAGGACTCGAGACATTGAGTCTTTTATTTGAGTCTACCGGTCTTTTTTTGTATTGTTCTATCATTTCATTTAGTTAAATTCCATCACATAACTACATTTTTTATTATATATTTATTGGATTTTTCAGTTTATTTTATTTTTTTCTTCTTAAATTTATTTACTGTGATAATTTATATAGTCTCCCCACTATTCAATTCACACCCCACTGCTATTCAAAAGCCTATGATGTATGGGGAGGCACACTTGAGATATATTAAGCAACACTTTTTATCCATGTAAGAGTGTGCTAGATTGGGGGATGTTATAGTAACACCAATCTAATTAGTTATGTTGTGGTGTTCCATGGGAGACCCACTAGAGAAATTCAAGTGTACGTATTTCTTTAATGCCAACATAAAAGGATCTAAATAGTAATCATAAATATTGATGGTGTTGGTGGTGGTGGTGGTGGTGAGTTAGGGTTTATATTTTTATTGAGATAGTTTATACCATAATGCTTAAGATTAATGAGAATAAAAAGAATATGGAGATTTTTTTTATTATATATTTATTTATCCCAACGTTTGATTATATACTCTGGTGTATATAGGTTTTTATCCCAATAAAACACATATCTATTCTTTTATTATCATGATATCTACTTGAACGGGTATGACCAAGATCCCGCAACACGATGTTGGAAACAAACAATGTACTACGAACAACTAATCAATGAGTAGAAATAATATAAAATCAATTAAGAAATATCGATAATGAAATCCAGAGATTTTGTGGGCTTAATATATCATTATATT
This sequence comes from Viscum album, assembly GCA_963277665.1. Taxonomy (NCBI): domain Eukaryota; kingdom Viridiplantae; phylum Streptophyta; class Magnoliopsida; order Santalales; family Viscaceae; genus Viscum; species Viscum album. The sequence goes on from OY728165.1 coordinate 831,128,259, forward strand.
GATCTAATTCTCACAATTGCTCCACTAAAGAGCTACACATTCATATCTGGAATCAGTTCACAATATTCATTGATTAAGTTTAATATTACCAATTCATTGATATGTAATATCATTTATTCCTTAAAAAATTACATTCACAATGTATTTTTATGAATAAAGTCTCAATTTTTAATTTTTCAAAAAAATCTATGATCAATGGAAGATCTCCTATAATTCAATATTCCATTAAAATTGTTTATTTAAATCCCATATATGAATTTTATTCTCTATTTCCATTTCTAATTTCAATATCACATTCCTCTTCTAATGAAAAAATATCACACCTATTAATGATTACATAAAAACATGTGATAACAAAACAAAACATTTGGGGTGAGGATCCATAAAATGTGGTGTAGAACTCACTGAATCCTTCTTCATGTATCACATAATGTAATATAAAACCCTACTTCATTCTCAATCAATAATAGTTTAATTTATCATTACTATTCACATAAAAAATCTCAGATAAAGAATTCATGATATATGAATTAATAAATCATTTTATAAGAAACAAAAGATTTAGTATTTTTAATCTTCAGAACATTTTCATTTTGGAGACTCAACCATTTGATAGGAATTTTGATGTATTATAGCAACACTGGCTTGTGGAATTCAATTAAATTCAAATGATCTATAATTTAATAAAAAACTCTATATCATGTGGTGTCAACGTCTAACAAAGTATTCAATTAAAGTATTGTACACCCTCTTGAATAAAACTTATATAGATTAAATATTGCATTTGAATAGTTCTAGTAGATCCTTATATAATTACTTATCATCATAGTTAAATTTACAAAGTATTTAGACATTATAGTAACCTTTACATGTATTCTTGTGGAATCATAGATATTATGAAATGATAGAGTTACATTTATGAATGAATTGAATTACCATTATGTAACCTCACACCTTCCATGAAATAGATTTATAAAGAACCACATGGATTAGGTGACATTTATATTGGTCTAGAATTAATATTAAATAGTATATTTGTCTGCTGATTACCTAAATGAATTATTTATTTTTCCATTATGTCATTAATGTTAATATTACATAGATAGATACAAAACTTATTTTTCTCATTTATTACTTTGATGCGGTGAGAAAAAAACCTTAAAATATATTGAAATTTTATATTTTTATTGAAGAACCAAAAAAATCGTTTAGAACCACCTGAAATCATTCTATGGTCTTCTCAAGAACTGAAAAAGATATCAAATTACTCTCCAAAATTATTCAAACCATTTAAAAATATCTAAATAATTCATTAATAACAATGTTTTTTGAGATTGATGTTAGCTATATAAGTATGTCCATGGATCCAATGGCCTCAAAAACAATTACTCACACCCGAACCAAAAAGTCCATTACAACTAGAAATTTTTCAATATATATATATAAATTAAATATCATATGAAACATATATACATAAATCCAACATCCATAATAAATTATAGTATGTGTCTTGAAGACTAATTAAATAATTATATCAAATAACAAGTATTCTAAACAAATACAACACCTTCCATAAGTTTGTTTAATAAATCAAAAAACAAAATCATTATGAGGATCCATTTTGATTTTTAGATAATTAGTAACATCATTCAACATCTATAAACTAGTTTGAATTTTTTTTTCTAGAGATGCTATTTTCAAAATGTGATTCTATATGTCGATATGATAAATCAATTCAAGGAAAATGTTGAATCACGATCTTGATCTAAATGATGAACATAAGAGGAATCCTATTTTAATTTGTGAATATGGATGCCGAATTAGAAGAAGTTTACTATTTCAAAATTCAAGGGAGTTCTTAAGAATATGATTGATGGAATCATTAAATGATGATATTAAAAAAACATAAGTTTAATATAATGAGGATTTTTTATGATGATGAAATCTCAGTAGCATATTTTAGTACAAAATATCACTGTGATCGAAAATTGATATGCTGTTAAATATCATAAAATGAATAAATTATGAGTGAATGAATGTCCAAACTATAAAAAATGTTCCCTAAATTACTGTGAAAATATTGAGTAGTTATTCAATATATAAATATTATGAGTCATAAGATGATATTCAGGAAGAAATTGTTTGGATCAATAAAGAAAATTGACCAAGTGTTTAATGTGATGCATTATTTGAAAATCATTATTTTTTTGAAATAATTAAATTGGGGAATCTGGATATTAATTAAGTGAGAAATTAATGTTTTAGATGGCACTAATTCAACCACTATCTCAACCTTACGTTTATAAAATGAAAATATTGAGTCTCATCATTTGATTCATGATATTTATATAATTAGTCTCATAAAAAGAATTTTCATATTAATCCTCTAATTTATTTTTTAATCAAGCTTGAAATATATTTTTTTGTAATTAAATCCAAATGACAAACTTGATCAATCATAGAGGTTAATTTTTTGTAATAAAAATTGTGAAATAGTAGCACTGTTTAACCCCATACCATCCCAATGGAACATGATATTCCTATCCATAGTAGATGCAATGAAAAATTAGTGTGTAAACCTATCCCCAAGTGATAGTATCAAATCCTCATAGATAGTCAATATCCTCTGGTGATTGGAGAGTACACTTGTGTCAATGTGACATTTCTCCCTTATTTCATGGTCGTACTAGGTTTTAATGTAACATAATACATATACATGTTCATCTCATGTATAATGTATGAAAATATATTCAATTACATGAATTAAATTCATATAAAAAATAATACTCAATATCACAAATTACTTAACAAGTAGCTAGCCAAAAAATTATAGAGTAGATTCACAACCCCTATAAAAATGGAATTATAAAACAATGTCACACTATCTACATTTTAATAATGAAGTAATATTTTAATTTCAATGTGATTTATAATCTAAAAATATATAATAGGGATTATAGATCCTAATTTCTAACACATTACATATAAATAATTTATTTTTATCAAAATTTAATGAAATTATATATTATAACCTTCATTATTATTCAATAATTCATGAAATAAAATTTTTAAGAAGTAATTTTTTTAAATTATATTAAAAATATAAATCTTCAAAATATTATTAATTAACTAATATGAATATTAAAAAATGATTTTTATAAATTAAAATTTTAATATCAAGTATGAAGTATTTATTACATGAAATGAAAATTGTTTTTATAATTATAAATTACTAAAAAAAATTAATGTTTAATATTTTAAATAAAAATAAAAATATTTCATATTCACCATATTTTATAATTTGTAAATAAATTATTAATTATTTAATTAATTTTAAAATGTTTTTTTGAAATAACGATATCATGTATACAAATTTCTACATATCAATGCACCCAATATAAGAGATCTTATATTATAGCTCGGATTTTGATATTTTCAAATATCACTTACAATTCAATCATAGATTGTGGTTACATTATATCACTTCTTTCTATATACAAATTTAACCTTATTGAAATGGGGTGGTATGATGTTGTTAATTTCATTTAGATAAATAAAGAGTGACATACCTTTATCAATCTATAAAATAAATAAAAAATAGTATATTGATATTTAATTGTAACACGCGTTGTGATTTTGGATTATCTCTATAGTACTATGATTCTTTTTACGGTTCAAAACCCAAGTATATCATGGGAACTAATTACACCATCCAATGTCAACAACATTCAATTATTGCTATTATTCACTATTTATATTATCTAAGGGAACCATCCATTTTTTTTGCTTGTATTATGATGGTGTTTTAAGGAAATTATTATAAAAACTATTGTTTTCTTTGGATTAATTGATCTATGATGGAATGATGAATAATTTTATGATTTTTTGAATAAATATATAAGGTTTATAACTATGTAATGGGCATGTATTGTATATACCTACAATTCAGTAGGTAATATTTGATATCACAAGATATTAAAAAAGTTACATGGATTGTTAGCCCAATCTCATGGGTACATGATTAGTTATCCCAATCCAATAATTACTAGAGTGGTTTACCCAACCCAACTATAAAATAAAAAGGAATTTTTACTTGAAATATTATTGTGAATGTATTGGTAGTCATCCTTGGAAAATATTTTAACTTTTATTTATATGTTTATGACTCACTGAATCCATCATCATGATGCCCATTTAATTAGTATTGAGATTATCGACTTATGACTCATGTATATACCGAATAATTTATGTCATTATTTGATGATTTACAATTCATGTATTCTTGTGTATGATTCTATTATTGTATTTCCTTTTACCCTGGTCTTATTAAAATACAAAAAAAATCATCTTATACTAATTTATGATCTTGAATTAATATATCATTTTTTACCATAATTGGGCATATGAGGCCATCCCTTTTTTTGTTTCCATTCCAATGGTTACGAAAAATTATATTAAGTATGATATATCCAAAAAAGGGTTCCTCGTGTGAATATAATTTATGGTAAATGTTTAACAAGATAAATTCTATGTTTTTTATGTAAAATATAACACATTAAATTAATCTTTTGGTTATGATATGTGAATTATTATGAGGTTTATTGAATACTAATAAAAATAATGTAATATGAAAGAATGTTATGCTTGGGTAATATATCTTATAGCTAAAATGAATACCTAATATAATGTAGAATAATATTTAATGTGGAAGAAGTATAATTAATTAATCAAAAAAATAAAAAATCTAGATGTTATAAAAACAACCATGTTAACCATATCTTATGGTAAAGAATTTTATTTATCAATCTTTACTTTGAGAGAATATTTTTACTGTTTTTAAATGTCTCAGAATAATTTTATTTTAAGAGTTTTAGCATTGTTGGATCCTTTAATAATCCTTTTTTAGTTACCATTTAAATTATTCTAACATCATTGTTACTTAGCCTCTATTGTCAAAACTGTAACACCCCGAGATTTTATGAGAAATATTATTTTTAATTTCATTGATGTCTTATGTTGTATGCTACAACAAGATTAGCCTGCATAATGTTCAACACCGTATTAGCTTGTAGTATATGCAAACACTATTCTTGGCTTGTGTTGCACGCAAGAGCAACCTTCCTCGATAGCGTGTGTTGTACGCAATACAAGGTTTCACTAAACAATGATATATTATAATAACATAATGAACTATCTATTATGAATATTATTAACTTTATTTTTAATTTTATATGAATATATTTCATTTTACTCTTTTTCTAGAATTAGATATGAAAACAAAATAAATTTTTTTGATAAAAGAAGCATTTTTTCATGAAATTTAGTTTTACTACCTTTTGATGGCGCACCCATTTTAAATATAATTTTTAAAAATTTATAAGTTAAATTTTACAAAATAAACATCATATTTTGAATCAGGATATAAAAATTTACATTGGATAAATTTTTGATACTTTTCTGATAACCTTCATATTTTGATGAATAGTAAAAATACGCTAAATTTTATTTAAAAACAACTTTTTTCCATAGAAATAAATTATATGGTTAAATTATAATATTCAGTGGTTTTAAAGTATAAATAGATTATATTTTTACCATTTAATATAATTTAATTCATTAGCATTTATTTTACTATGAATTCATAGGTAAAAAGCTTTCAATATGTTTCAACGTTTTAACTATTAAAACCCATTTTAATAACAATGAGATTAATTTAAAATTAGTTACTGCATCTTATGTGTTTTGAATTTATAAAAAATGGTTTCCATATTTGGAATAATTAGGTCCAAATTATGTTAATATGCTACTTTTTATTTTTAGACATTATGAATAGTAACTACGGTAATTTTTATTTTACTACAGTTAAAGGTAAATCGAGTAATTAAGGGTAAAAATAAGATTATAAAATAACCCTAACACGTGAAAATTTTCGAATGGATGAATAAAAGACGACCCATATCACCTAAGGGTCGAAATAGATTCATTTCATGGACTTTTGACTGTGAAAATGATGTAATTATTATAAAAACCAAAGAAAGTGACAACATGTCACTCTCTTATATATTATAAGTGAAATAATTTTTATTTAGTGATAAGATTCATAAAACCTGGAATATAAATAGTATCCACAAAGCCAATAACATTATATACATCATGAGAATTTATTTAGTATTTTTAGGGATTAAATAATTGTCAATAATGGTGAAATAATAGTGATGCAGAAATTGTTTATTTAATGAAAAATCAATAATATAGCTTTAATTAAACTAATGGTGACCATAAAAGGAAAAAAAACCTGACCAAAACATACTGTACATGTATATGTAAACCATAAGCATCAAATAGTCAAATATTTGACCATTTTAATCCTTATAAATTTGATTATGGTACTTATATTATTTTATTTTAAATGATGTCAAAGTTGTCACCTTCATAATTTAATAAATATAAGAATTTAAATGTTGTGATTTTAAGATGATAAATTCGAGTAAAATTTTTATTATGACAGGTAATATATTTATCTTCATCATAGGATTCTATTTTTAATTTTTATTCATCAAATTGATATATTAAATAATTATAAAAAAATGTTTTAGTAATTATATTTTTAAGAGAAATTTCAAATAAATGGTTTTAAAAATATTAAAATAAATATTATATGAACTATTAAATGTTCTCAACTAATTTTATTCAAGCATATGACATGTTATGAATCTATTAAATATTTTTTATCGAATATATATTCTCTATGAATTATATTTAAATTCAAATAATTGAATAGTTTCAAAATTGACACTATTGATATTAAATAAAAAATATATTATTAAATTGTTTAAAAATCACAAAAATAATTAAAAATTACAAATTGAAAATTATATGGTCTAAAATGTAATTATTTATCTAATTATGTAAAATTCACAAAATAGAAGTAAGTATTTAAAAAAATTTAAAAATTGCAATTTTATTTCAAAAAATAAATTTAAATAGATTAAATAATGATTAATCAAATTGATAATGTTTAAAATAAACTCCAAACATGTCTAAATTTTATTGTTTTATGATATTACAACCCTATAACATATTTTCTTCAAATGTGATTCATTTTGGTCGTTTTTATGTGGGGTTGGAATTTATTACAAATTAATATTTCTTATGTTTCCAAAGGTGTCACTATCCTCCCTTATAAGAGGGAGCCTCCTCCCTCTCCTCCTCACACCACTTTGAGCTTTCATTCTCAGCAAAACTTTTCCCATTTCTCTTATACACTTATATAGAAACATACTATAGGTCCTGGTATTCTTTAAAAACCAACTTTAGTGCCCTAAGAGGAAGTTTAAAGGAGGCACTTCGAGGAAGAGGTAATACCTTCTATCGATTCTTTCAAGTTTATTTCTTCTTTTACTTCCTCTTATTTTGTTGTTTCATTATAAAGTAATAACATCAGTTTTAATTATTTACCGATATGTTATTATAAATATTAAACAACCCTATTTCACCTTCTATCCATCCTACGGAATACGAAATTACAGAGCGTGCGTATGTACGAAATATCATCTCCACGCCGTGGTGTAATCTATTTTTCCACCACCAACTTACTTGGATGGGTATAAGGGTGTAAATAATAACTATATATGATTATTATAACATGATACTAATGTTGAGATATTATATCATCCACTAAAATTCCATTCAATAATTATGGGAACGATATCATCGCTCGTGCGTACGTACGGATTACCGTCTCCATGACGCGACGAGATTAATTTTCCAAGTTAACCATTCAAAAATGATTATAAAGTATATATAATAAATAATCATGAAATATATGACATATCAATTATACTGTATTTATGTATATGTTATTGATTAGCCATAAATGAGGCTAATATTTATTGTTAATATATATAATATTCATGTTATTTATTATTCATAAACACCATTTTAGTGAATTTTACACTTTGAACATCATTTCACATTATGATTGTAATTTTTTCTTAAAATATACTATTATGTAGTAAATTTTTGAAAATTATTTAAAGTAACCAATGATTCATCTGATTTTAAAGAATGTAATGATCCATATTTTAATATTATATTTTGAGAACCATATCTACACTTATATATAAACATTTCTCACTCAGGGATCAATGGAGGATTCATAAAGAATGATTGAGATATTTGGGGATGAATGGAAGAAATTATAGAGAAGGTAGATTGGGAACCAGCCCACTGAAGAGAATGTGTGACCCACAATAAAAACCCAATAAAGACAAAATTTGGTGTGAGGATATAATAAATATATAAGAACAAATCCTGGTTCAGAATCCAGTGCAAATTCATCCTCCATTGTGGTCATTTAGGCGTCCCAAATTAGAGATAAAATTCTGGCCCAGATTCTGGAGCCCAGAAAAACAGTCCAATAATATGATCATAACTCGGAATCCACAACTCTAAATAGGCCCATATTTTAGATAAGATTTGGAGACATCTGGGTCTCCATTTTCATCTTCTATGGCCCACTCTTATTCGTCCATATAGAAGGCCTTTTAAGCGGGTCTGTTTGGTGCTTCCAATCTGGATGCCTTTTCAGGTCAAGGGTGGAAAGTCTTCTTTCCAAAAACATTCCACCACTCTAGACCTACCATAATCAAGTGAAATGACTTGTACTATTGGAGGATATACCCAAGGGATCAAAAATTCCTATTTAAGGAAGTGGTGTTGGAGGATTTAATAATCATTGGGTCTTGGTTTCATTGTAGTGTTATTCTGCCGCTTTGTGTATGTAATTGCATTTCTTTCTCATGTAAGTTGTTTAATTCCCCTTAGTTTCTTAAAAAAAGTTCTTACTCTACTCCTATTCTGTTATTCTACTTATCACGTTGATATCGTTGGTTCAAGGTGTGAATTTATTCACACCATACTTTGTTATATTTATCACACAATAGAGGAGTGATCAATTTTTGTTGTTTTTACTTCTTCAATTTCACCCTTGTAAGTCTACTTCCCGCTTCCATTGAAGACATGTCATCAATAGAGGGCTTACAATTTTATGGGTTGATCCAAGGGAGTATCAAGGGGCTTGATTGGATATTATTTGTCACTCCATTAATTTCTAATAACTTATTTTAAATGAGATTTTTATTTGATGATTTTAAAACCTCTTCATCCTTATTGAATTTAAGGTCACACATTTCAAGTGCTAATACGAACCTCTAACTTGGAGTGCTCAAAACATTTATCCTTAAAGGGTATAGGTGATTAGTATTAGGGTGTGTTGGCATTAAACCAGTAAGGTATGCTTTCGTTTGATCTTCTTAAATGAATCCATCTCAATTATAGGAAATTGAAATCATTAAAAAAGGAATTCATCCAATACACCCCGAGAGATAACCTAGAATCAACTCATTACCTTAATTTGAATTAACTTAAATCTATTAGTTATCCTTTACAACAATCTTAAATCAACTTATGTTAGCAACTTCATAGCCAAAAACAATCCATAGAGTGCACGTCTCTATAGGTACTTCTCAGGTCTCTATGGATTTGACAACCCAAGATAGACTACAAGGATCGTCCTACCTACTTTTTTTGGGTAAATTTGAGCGTAAATCAGTTATTTAGTTGCTTCCATTCATGTCAATAAGGAAAGGAAAACAACATTCATTCGTATGTACGGCCTACCATCTCTATGAACGGTGTGTTTCATTTCATTTATATATCTATTATATATATATATACTGAATATATATGATAAATAAATCATGTTTTAAATTATGTAAGTAAGTAAATCATGATATAAGTAATAATAATATCAAGAACAACAAGTCCAAACACGTACGATAAATGAAAATAATATTACCCAAAACGTTTCTTTGAAAAATGAATGAATAATATAAATACCAAAGTGAATCATATATGATATAATAATAATGACTATGATTCTAGATTAAGTAAATGAAATTATTCAAATCACTATATAGGAGGTTCGGATACGTACAAAGCAAATCAGACCAAATGTAAGGGAAAATCTCACAATCTCATTTTTATCCGAGATTGTTTATACTTCAGAATTTATTGGGGCATATTTATCAACCACATCTATGCATCCTCGATATGTTATATTATTTCTATCCTACTATAATATTTTTAATCCAATTTTACCTATTCGTGAATTTATAGTAAAAGATATGAAAGGAATCTTTTGTCGTTTTTAGTACGAGATACTTTATGACTTTTCCAAAAAAAGTTCAAGGATAATGTTCTTTAACATATACGACAGGAACAGATTATTACGGTTTCATAATTCTTTATTTTCATGAATTTTACTCTACAATATTTCATGAATATTTTAAACAAAATACTTTTCTTCTAAAATTGCATGACATTTTGTTAAAAGAAAATGATTTTGAAGAAGAAATGATATTTTCCTCAAGAATTCATTTCAAATGTTTTATCAAAACCATTTTCCATCTAAGATGACATTATTTCATATGTGTACGTTTCAAGTATAATGTCTCTATTATTTACATGGTTAGATTTTTCCTATGACGAAATAATATCCATTTTTTATATGGATTATGTTATGATGGAATGATGTTTATGAAACCCATTTTATTATTTGGGTTATAATGAATGATTCATGATTGTTTTGGGGCACATGTAAGAATGATTTCAATATGAGATGGGTGGTACCTATATCTACCTCCAATTCATTGTGTAATGATTTATATCTCATGAGATAGACATGGCTAGAACAATATGTTAATCGGGTTCAGTGATACGGGACTAGAACGAGGAGTGAACTCGATTCAGTAAGGGACTTTGTCCACTATGAAGGTCTTGGGTGCAATGCCTTTGATACTATAGAAATTATAACATGTGATTAATGTTTTCCACAATTACTTGTTTTATTCCTATGCTAGTTTATCATGATTAATGTTCCTTTATGATCTATCCCTTATGTACTACCATGTTTTATGACATTGCATAAGATTTTGATGTTTATATTTTATGCTCATGATTTTACGTTCAAATGTTTATGGATTGTTTAATGTTCTCCATGTTTACCCTTACTGAGCATTTGAGCTCACCCTTTTTATGTTTTATTTTCCCCAGGATATAAATAAAATTTTTAGGTAAAACAAAAAAGGGGAAGAACTTTATGTGAGATGTTGAAGATCTTTCACCATGATTAGAAGATTTTGTTCTGAGTTACCAAAGACACTAAACTAATATGGTATCTGGAAATTTTTTTGATATGTATTAGGTATTTTGTAAAAGTAATGTAATACCTTTGTACTTCAAGCTTTGGGTATCTATAGTTGGTATCAAAGTGAAGGTTTAGTTAACCTTTGGAAACTAGGATGCGAAACCATTAGTGAGATCCCTAGAGATATTTCAAAGGTATGTCTAGGGATGTACATAAGGAAAATATAAATATAGGTTATAGTACAAGAATTATGGTAATTATCATAGAATTAATCCTATGATGTTACATATTGAAGGTACCCCCCTTTATTATGTTGTTTTCCAACCATGATTTTTGTCTCTCACACTATTATTTTTGGGTATTAGATGCTGGCTAGAACCCGAAGGAACCGTGTTGATCAATGTAATAAAAAATTCAATGATTGTCCTCTTGAACAACCAAATGTGATGGGAGATGGAGTGAAAATTCTTATATCTATACTTAGACAAGCTATGAGTCATTCTGGACTTCCAAATGAGCAGAGAAAGGAACAATATTCTATTGAGTCCTTCATGAGGTAATGTCCACCTTCTTTTAGTGGGTCTTCTAATCCACTTATTGCTGAAAAATGGATCAGTACCATTGAAAATATATTTTCCATACTTCACTGTACAGAGCATGAAATATTTATTTTGGCTATTTACCAGTTAGAAGGTGAAGCAGACCAGTGGTGGACTCTAATTAAGAATACAAGGCCCCAAGATGAAATTGAATCCATGGAATGGGGCGAGTTCAAGAACATGTTTTTTTGTGATTACTTCTCTTGTATTCTTATAACAAGGATGGAAAAGGAGTTCCTCGAGCTTAAGAAAAGGACGACTAATCTGTTGATATATACGAGGCAAATTTTACAAGGCTTGCAAGGTATGCATCTGGCTTTATCATCCAACTTGAATGTAAGTTTGATCGATTCTTCAGTGGATTAAAATCAAGTCCTAGAAGGGCATTAGATATAAGAGACTTCAGTACCTATGATAAAATTGTGCATTTTTCTATCAAGGTAGAACTGGAAGTTGTTGTTACATATCCATCTCATGGTTTTGACAAAAAAATAGATGGAGTTCAAGGATAAATATCAGAACAATGATGAAAAGAAGGTGAATGTTTCATTATGCTCAAAGTGTGGAAAGAAGCATGGTGGAGATTGTCTAAAAGGTACTAGAAAATGTTTCAAGTGTGGAAAAGAAGGTCATTGAAAAGCTTAGTGCCTATGTAATGGGAAAAAAGTTTCTAATGATGTGAATAGAGGAAAGACTATAGAGAATGCTCCAATAACACTTCAATGCTTCAAGTGCAAGAAAATGTGGAATTATTCTAATAAATTCCCTAATCCAAGGGTTAATGATGATCAATGTGAGCAACCTCTTAAGGGAAAGGAAAAAAGGTAAGTCACATTCAATCACTATTTGTGATTTTGAGAATGACAATGATGTTGTGGAATGATTAAGTGTTTATGTAACAAGATTTCAAAATAGTATAATGGAATCTCATTTATAGTATCGTGGAATTTTGGAATATATATCTATTGGTTTTTAATAATTGTATGGTTCTGGTAACCATGAAATGTGATTGAAATATTTTTTGAAATCAGATGATATGCGCATGATGAATGAAGAAGGAGAAAATAATATGTTTGATAGTATTCATGAGCTCATGACTGATATAAGGACAAACTGATATCATGGTTTGAGTATATTGAATTTTTGGTATTTTTGTATGTGGAAAGAGTTACCTTTTGATAGCATTCATGTTTTCACTAAGGTTCTATGGTAATTTATGTTTCAATAGAATACATGATTAAGGAATTCACAAGTTTGGAATGTGACCAACAAGATATATCATAAGATAAATGATGGTATTAACATTCTTAGTACATGACATTTCTAGTAATTCTTTACATTATACAATGAGATTGGATAGAAGTATTTTGGATAAGCCTATAGATTGGAATTGATTAATTTGGAAATTAGATAGTATTGTTTAAGTCTAGAACCTTATTTTTCGATATTATTTCTGGAATGTTATAGTGGTGATGTTTTAGAAAAAGGACAACCTGCAGGACAGACGACAAACCGTCGTGTCGGACAAGGTTGAGGGAATCGAACCAATAAAAAAAAGTGTGATAGGCCTTTATCACCTACCACTGGCCTACAGGAAGTACCTGGTTAGTATAAACTAGTTTTATTTTATTAAGCAGTATGATATGTAACACCCCAAGCTTCCAAAATACGCTTCTCTTTGAATAATACAGTAGCGTGTGTTGTATGAAACTTCGAGTTCTAACACACACCACAACCAATCAAAGTAGCTGTTATGAATAGTAATACCTACTTTTTGAAATTTTATAAATTTTATATTTCAATATGTAATTCATTTTTGTATTCAGAATATCAAAATTATCCTAAGCTGAATTTTTTGTAATTTTCTGAGAACTTCCAATTGTCAATGAATAGTAAAAAATACTTAAAAACAACTTTTTTAATCAAAATAATTTATAGTGATAAATTATAATATTTAGTGGTTTTAAAGTATAATTAGAATATATTTTTACCATTTTATCCAATGGTGGTCATTAGAATTAATATCACTTTGAAATAGGACATAAACAATTGTCAATCTTTTGATTGATATTATTTCATTAAAACACGCTATTGGTTTTGACAGCAGGAATTAATTATAAAATAAATTAATGAAAATTATATGTCTGGAATTTTTTAAAATAGACATCATTTTTGAATTCGGAATATCAATTATAGCTTAGGGTGAATTTTTGGTATTTTTCTGAACAACTTCAATTTTTGATGATTAGTGAAACCACTAAGTGGTAGTTTAAAAACTATTTTTCATGCAAATGAAACATTACCACTTTTGGGATTTGATTTTCAAAAATCCAACATACATGGTTGTCTTTAAGAAGAAAAATTTGGTTCAATGGGATTAAAATAATTTTTTAGTGACTAGTATCTTTTAAGTTTTATTAATCGCGATTAAAGGTAATTAGTGAAACTTAAGGTAAATATAATGTTATAATATTAGGAAATTACTTGTACACTTATCCTACCCTTATTGGGTGAGTCATGGAAGACCAATAAAATCCATGGGTCAACTTGGGGACCCCATGGAGGAACTTGGGTAAGAAAATGACATTAATAACTTTTTATTTAAAGTAAAAATAAAATTGTCACAAACATGTGTTGTTTTACTAAAACAATTTTTACATGGTGTTATATAAGTTACAATTTTGACTATAAATAATAATTGGAAATATAAAAAGATTTTATACATCATGGTCAATTTTTTATAATTTTTAGACCTTAAATAAATTAAATGTTTTATGACACCATGATGATGCAGCGATTACCTCATTAATTTACGATTTAAATAAAATGAAAGGAGAATGTAATATCTAATACTTAAACTTGTCAAAAACGTATTGGATGAGTATATTTAGAACCCTTATCACCTTATCCTCGTAATATATCATTGTGGGACCTTTAATATCCGAAAATCATTTCATAATAATGTAACATTTCATGAGTTTCCAAGAGTGCCCCTCCCCTCCTCTTATAAAAGGCCCCCACCTCTACCACCTTATTCACACCATCAAAGCCATTTTTCTCGGCCAACCTCTACCCAAATACTCTCTAAACTTCTCTCTCTTACTCTTTGAAGCCTCAATTTGGGCAGAAGTCTTCCCAAAGATGCCTTTGACTCAAATCAAAAAGAGTTACCCGATTTTAAGATAATGTCTTCTCTTATGTTCTTTTAATTTATTTTGCTTCTCCAACCCATTAAACTCTTTTTATTCCTTTATTTTGTAACAACACCAGTATCTTCAATACACTAGGATGTTTTTATGATAATTATTCGAGCTACACTTACACACACCTTCGTCTGAAGGTTAAAGAACATATTGTTTCTGTGGGTGGTGAATTAATGCCTCACGAAACGATGATTGTTCAATATTCATTTAACACCACTCATGGTGGACATTATGATGAAACTATTTTTATATATGATATATATTATGTTTATGTTTTCCTTATGATTTTGTATTTTTCATTTATGGCATACCTTTATGATTTCCATTATGGGTAAATTCGATAATTTCATTTTAGGAAGTGCGGACTACCGCCCCCTCAAAGTGATTTGAATCGTTTATGCAATATGTGGGATGTATAAAGGATGGAGTAAATGATATTATATATGATATTATACTAGAATTATAATATACCTTTATATCATTATTATTTCATTCCATTAAATACGAAATATACTTGAAAGTAGCGTCCATGCGTACGTACGGCTTACCGTCTCCATGAACGGTGCATTTCATTTCTTACCTTTAAATGTTATATAATATTATAAATGCATTTATATACTGGATATATATGATATATATGATATCTTCATCATGAATATAATATTGATGATAATGTATATTCTACCACATAAATAACATGTAATTATAAGAAGTGTATTGTTGACTCAAGTACCAATGATCGACAAAACGACCGTTATCAACATAAATATTTACATAATGTTCATAACATGGTAATAAGTGATATGAAATGAATAATTAACTTGAAAAAGGTTCTTAAAAAAGTATAAATTAATTATAGTTTATTATTCAGGAGATTAAATAACGATCGTGTCAAGTCGGACATGAGGTAAGGGAACTTCTTAACCCAATTTCCATTCTTTGGGTTAATCTTCTACTTTCAAATTATGTCATGATATTATTATGTCCTATCTTGTATTGGTAATTTCTTTATGTGAACATATATTTAATACACACAATAGATTTATTTTATTTAAAAACATGATCTTTGTAAGGACTTTGTCTCAATTTCTTTTCATTGAGGAATATTTTGTTTTATACACAACATTCTTTTATACGGTATATAAACCCCTTTGAATTTTACTTTTATTCAAAAGGAATCTTTTTTATATGAATATTTTTACTAATCGAAAAAATGGAATGTTTTTTTTCATACGTATGCGGCGACAACGACTTCTCTGCCGCTGTGACCATTATTTGAGTTTCAGCTTCGTCTACAAGCCATAACTTTTTTAAATGAAAAATAAATAAAAAGTTTTAATTTTATTTTATTTTGGTATTGAAAATTGTTTTGAGAGTGTTTTTATTATATCAATGTGATGTCATGATATCTTGTGATTGAAATGTGTAAATGTTACGTTTCCTTTATTCGTGTTTTATGTGATACGATTATGTTATGGTTTATGATATGTTTAAACCTGTACATACGTGGAATGAATTGGACTTAATAAGTGACGGGTGGAGATCGCTATAGATCCTCAATGCATCGGTAGGTCTCGCGAGACAAACTAGTGTCTTGGGACGAGGCCTTGACAAAATCTTATTTGTAGTCTTGGCATGGGGCCTTGGCTACGTGGTTATGACAGTCTTGCATTATGCATTCCATCATTATGAAAGTGGTTATTGATATTTCATGTTATTATTCGACTAGTAGAATATCCATGTGAATAAGTAAATGGAATTATTTCATTTTACTTTTTCCATATTATGCTTAAGTTCAAGTTTAAAAGGATATTGTTTTAGTTATAAATTACCTTAAATGTTAATGTTTATTTATGAAAGCTTACACCATATTGTTATCCTTACTGAGAATCTGAGCTCACCCCTTCCAATGTTTTAATTTTTCTATGATGTGAAGAAGTATATTATGAATGACCTGTAGGGATAGTATGAGGGGATTTGAAGACAAGATTTTGTTTTAGTTTTGTTTTACTCTATGATTTAATGTAAGAGATATGAATGTATCTAGTGTTTCCAAGACTACTAAACTAATCAGTCTTTCGAGACTTGATCTTTTGTGATCATGCCAATGTTACGCAATAACGCACTGAATCTGGGTAACTGGGGTATGGGCGTTATAGTTGGTATCAGAGGCAGTTTAGTACTAACCTTGAAAGATAGATTTAGATAAACTCTGATTAGAGCACATATCGTAAAGATAGACATTGAGGATTAGTATAGTAGAACTTCCTATAATTTTGGTATTATAGATATTTTGTGAGTTTTCTGAGCAATACATCCCTGTTTGGATATGAGCAGGTAGAGGCGGCTCTGGCACAGATGTACCTAGGGGTAAAACCTGAAAACACTACTTTGAGCTAGACTCAAATGGTAACTGGTGCACGACAACGGGCCTTGCTGCACTCTTGGTTACGACACTCCCGGGGGATATGCTTAGGATAATTATCATTTTCTTTACAAACCATTATGAAGGGTTTACGAGTATATACTTCCTCAAAGAAATTTTTTTTATGATTATAGTTAAATTTATGTTAAGTGTTTTACAAGTATGGAATTATGTATTTTGATTCATAAACTAATCTAGTTTATGCCATTGTTTAGAAATGGCACCTAGTGGGAGTAATGGAAATCATATCAATGCACGCACTCCATGTAGGGATTTCCCTCCTACTCAAGATAATTATAATGGAGTGGGTGATACAACTGGTGCTGATCAGCTTATCACCATACTGGGATAACTCATTCAGGTTATGAATAATAACCTTAAATGAATGGGGAACACAGATCCAAAGCCTGGAGGATCAATGTTAGATCGCTTCATGAGGCAACAACCACAAACATTCAATGGGAGTACAAATACCATAGTAGCTAAGCAATGGATAAATTCCTTAGAGAAAATATTCCACCCCTTGGGGAGTAGTGAAAGGGAGAAGGTTGTCATGGTAGTTTATCGCCTCACTGGAGATGCTGATCAATGGTGTTCATTGATTCAAAACACAAAGGAAGATGATGAAGTATCAAATATGGAATGGAGGGAGTTTAGAGATCTTTTCTTAGAAAAATATTTTCCTCGTGACCAACGAGTAGATATGGAAAGCCAATTTCTAAGACTGGGGAAAAAGGAGGATGAGAAAGTTACAATGTTTGAGCCTAACTTTACAAGGTAAGCAAGGAATGCTGTAGATTATATACGTAACCCAAGAAGTAAGATTGGTCGTTTCTTTGATGGGTTAGAACCATTTCTCCGTCGAGCATTAGTATCACAATATTTCTCAACGTACGAAGATATTGTCTCATGTGATATCAAGAAAGAAAAGGAATTTTCTAAATCTTATGACAATAAATTAAAGAAAGATAAGAAGAGAACGGTGGAACAAGAGACATATAAAAGGAAAAAGGGAAAGAAGGATTTTCCATTATGCGGTAATTGTGGGAAAAATCACCCCGGTACTTGCCTAAAAAATGGGAGTTTGTTATAAATGTGGAGGAAAAGGTCCCTAGGCTCCTGATTGCAAGGGAATGAAAGAGACTGTCAATGTTGAATGCTAAAATTATAGGGAAATGGGGAATTATGCAAATGAATATCCTAAGCGTCAGGGAAACTTACCTCAGAAAAGGCCAAGGGATTAAGGACAATCTTATACTATTACTACAGTTGAAGTGGAATAATTAATCTATTAGTGCTTTTGGACTCAAGGATTATATTATGGTTATAAGAATAATGTGATATATATAAGGATTGTAGTGAAGTACTTGTTGTTTTCATTATCATTTTAATATGATGAAGGTAATAATATTTTTGTATGTGACAATAAGAGAATCATTACTTTGTTTGAGGAATTTGATGATACAATTGATTTTGGAGTTTAGATACCTTTTAGAGAAAGTCTGGACAGATGTATTTTGGATAACTATAAAGGTTGTAATGGATTAAGTTGAACTTTGGATTGTATTATTTAATGTTAAAGAATTTATGAAGATTATTTTTGGAATATTATAATACAATAGTTTTAGGAAAAGGACAACCTCTAGGTCGGGGGATAACTCATCGCGTCGGACAAAGCTATAGGAATTGAACACACAACCGTAGTGCGACATGATTTTATTACCTACCACTAGCCTACAGTAAGTCCCTGATTATTACAAAATAGTTTTCCTAATCTAAATGGTATGTGGTAATATTTGGAACCTTATACAATTTGGATAAAAAGAATATTTTTGAGTTCTGTTAACATTTAGAGTGAAAGATGGGTTTGTTGTAAAAATTTATTAAAGAATGAAAGTCTACATGACAAGTAAGTATATTTCTTACGTTCTTAGTAAATATCTTAAATAAATTCCTCAACTTTATGAATGTTAACTTAAAACAAAAACGTTTTCAGTTAACTTTTCCAACTGTGGATTCAATGACCGTTTAACCAATCACAAGTTTCTAATTTTCTTGTGGTTAAAATTCCCCTAATTCAATTTTCTACAACTCTACGTAAGACCTTGATGGTTTGTTTCTCATCCATATACATATTTTCATAGAATCCTATTATGGGCTATCTCGGGTGACATTTTTACTTCTCTTTCTTCCTTTTAAAGTTATATTTTTATTAACCTTATTTCTGATGTGGGTTTTCCACAAAGGTATTTTCTATTTTCAACCTTTATTATCGTAGAAAAATTTAAAATTTCAGGGATTCAATTTATTGATGGAGGGGAGAATGTAACACCCCAAGCTTCCACGATACGCTTCTCTTTAAATAATACAGTAGCGTGTGTTGTATGTAACTTCAAGTTCTAACACACGCCACAACCAATCAAAGTAGCAGTTATGAATAGTAATACCTATTTTTTGAAATTCTATAGACTTTATATTTCAAAATGGACTTCATTTTTGTGTTCGGAATATCGAAATTATCCTAAGTTGATTTTTTTGAAATTTTCTGAGAACTTCCAATTTTCTATGAATAATAAATAAATACTTAAAAACAAATTTTTTAATAAAAATAATTTATAGTGATAAATTATAATATTGAGTGGTTTTAAAGTATAATTAGAATATATTCTTACCATTTTATCCAATGGTGGTCATTAGAATTAATTTCATTTGAAATAGGACATAAAAAATTGTCAATCTTTTGACTGATATTATTTCATAAAAACACGCTATTTGTTTTGACTATAAGAATTAATTATAAAATTAATTAATGATAATTATATGTTTGGAATTTTGTAAAATAGAAATCATTTTTTAATTCAGAATATCAATTATAGCTTTGAGTGAATTTTTGGTATTTTTCTGAAAAACATCAATTTTTAATGAATAGTGAAACCACTAAGTGGTAGTTTAAAAACTAATTTTTCGTGAAAATGAAACATTACCACTTCTGGGATTTGATTTTCAAAATCTGAAATACATGGTTTTCATTAGGAAGAAAAATTTCATTCAATGGGATTAAAATAATATTTTGGTGAATAGTAATTTTTATGTTGTATTAATCGCAATTAAAGGTAATTTGTGAAACTTAAGGTAAATATAATGTTATAATAATATGAAATTACCTTTACACTTGCCCTACACTTATTGGATGAGTCATGGTTGACCAATAAAATCAATGGGTGAACTTGGGGAGCCCATGGAGCCACTTGGGTAAGAAAATGACATTAATTACTTTTTATTTAAAGTAAAAATAAAATTGTCACAAACATGTGTGGTTTTACTAAAACAATTATTACATGGTGTTATATAAGTTTAATTTTTGACTATAAATATTCATTGGAAATCTAAAAATATTTCCTACATCATGGTAAATTTTTTATAATTTTTATACATTAAATAAATTAAATGTTTTATGACACCATGATGATGCAACGATTACCTCATTAATTTATGATTTAAATAAAATGGAAGGATAATTTAAAATATAATACATAGAATTTTCAAAAACCTATTGGATGAGTATATTTCAAACCCTTATCACCTTATCCTTGATATATATCATTGTGGGACCTTTAAAATCCGAAAAGCATTTCATAATAATGTAACATTTCATGAGTTTCCAAGAGTGCCTCTCCTCTCCTCTTATAAAAGGCCCCCACCTCTACCACCTTATTCACACCATATAAGCAATTTGCCTTGGCCAAACGCTTCCGAAATACTCTCTCAACTTCTCTCTATTAATTATAGAAGCCTCAATTTGGGCAGAAGTCTTCCCAAGGAAGCCTTTGGCTCAAATCAATAAGAGTTACCTAATTTAAAGGTAATGTCTTCTCTTATGTTCTTTTGTTTTATTTTTCTTCTCCAACCCCTTAAAATATTTTTATTCCATTATTTTGTAACCAAACCAGTATCTTCAATATACTATGATGTATTTATGATATTTATTTTAGCTACACTTACACACACTTTCGTCTAATGGTTAAAGAATATACTGTTTCTGTGGGTGGGGAATTAATGCCTCCCGAAATGATGATTGTTCAATCTTCATTTAACACCTCTCATGGTCTCCATTATGATGATACTATTTTTATATATTATATATTTTATGTTTATGTTGTCCTTATGCTTCTAAATTTTTCATTTATTGCATAACTTTATGATTTCCAGTATAGAATAACGCGATAATTTCATTTTAGGAAGTGCGGACTACCTTCCCCTCAAAGTGATTTGAATTGTTAATGCCATACGAGGGATGTATAAAGGATGGAGTAAATGATATTATATATGATATTATACTAGAATTATAATATACCTTTATATAATTATGATTTCATTCCATTAAATATGAAATAGAAATGAAAGTAGCGTTCATGCGTACGTACGGCTTACCGTCTCCATGAATGGTGCATTTTATTTCTTACCTCCAAATGTTATATAATATTATAAATGCATGTATATACTGAATATATATTATATATATGATATATACATCATGAATATAATATTGAAAATAATGGATATTATACCACATAAATAACTTGTAATTATAAGACGTTTATTGTTGACTCATGTACCAAAGATCGACAAAACGACCGGTATTAACATAAATAATTACATAATGTTCATATCATGGTAATAAGTGATATAAAAGTAATAATGAACTTGAAAAAGGTTTTCAAGAAATTATAAATTAACTCTAGTTTATTATTTAGGAGATTAAATAACGATCGAGTCAAGTCGGACATGAGGTAAGGGAACTTATTAACCCAATTTCTGTTCTTTGGGTTAATCTTCTACTTTCAAATTATCTCATGATATTATTATGTCCTATCTTGTATTTTTACTTTATTTATGTGTAAATATAGTGAATACACATAATAGATCTATTTTATTTAGAAAAATATCTTTGTAAGGACTTCTTCACAATCTCCTTTCATTGAGGCATATTTTGTTTTATACACAACATTCTTTTATATGCTGTATAAACCCCTTTGAATTTTACGTTTATTCAAAAGGAATATTTATTATACAAATCATTTTTCTAAAAGAAAAAATGTAATATTTTTATGTCATACGTATGCGGAAACAATGACTTCTCCACCACCGTGACCATTATTTGAGTTTCGTCTTCCTCTACAAGACATAATTTTTTTTTAAATGATAAATAAATACAAAGTTTTAATTTAATTTTATATTGGTATTGAAAATTATTTTGAAAGTGTTTTTATTATCTAAATGTTTTGTATTGATATATTGTGATTGAAATGTGTAAATGCTATGTTTCCTTTATGAATGTTTTATGTGATATGAATATTTTATAGTTTATGATATGTTTAAACCTGTTCATATGAGGAATGCATTGGAATTAATAAGTGACGGGTGGAGCCCGCTATAGCTCCTCGATGCATTGGTAGGTCTCATGAGACAAAATAGTGTCTTGGAACGAGGCCTTGAAAAAATCATATTTTTAGTCTTGGAACGAGGCCTTGGCTACGTGGTTATGATAGTCTAACATTATGCATTCCATCATTATGAAAGTGGTTTTTGATATTGCATGTGATTATTCGACTAGTAGAATATCCATGTGAATAAGTAAATGGAATTATTTCATTTTACTTTTTCCATATTATGTTTATGTTCAAGTTTTAAAAGCTTTTTTTAGTTATACATTGATTTAAATGTTAATGTTTATTTATGATAGCTTCCGCTATATTGTTATCCTTACTGAGCATCTGAGCTCACCCCTTCCAATGATTTAATTTTTCCAGGATGTGAATAAGTATATTATGAATGACCTGTAGGGATAGTATGAGGGGATATGAAGACAAGATGTTGTTTTAGTTTTGTTTTACTCTATGATGTAATGTAAGACTTATGAATGTATCTAGAGTTTCCAATACTACTAAACTAATCGGTCTTTAGAGACTTGATCTTTTTTATCATTCCTATGTTACGCAATAATGCACTGACTCTGGCTAACTGGGGTCAGGGCATTACATGATAGATGGTGTATGAGTCCATTTTTGGAACCATATATGATTAATCTCACCTTAGATGGACTTATGTATATACCTTTTGCTAACCTTATGTTTGAGACAGAATGAATGACCTATCATTCTATCTCATGATCTAGTATCACTTCATGAAAGACAAATTCAACTTCATTTATTTAAGAGATGAAGTGTAAATTGTTCAAGGCATGATCAATGGTGAGATTGTACCAAAATCAAGTATGTATTTCTTTTAAAAATTCTTCAACATTTGGGAAATGATCTTGAAAACCAATAATGTTGTCCTAGTGACCTCATATTTGATGAATCAGATGGTACCTTAGATCATGAAAAATTTATGGCTTTGTGATTGTTGGATTTTTAATAGACATTTCCTCTACCAATATTCATCAGAAGTTGATGGTTATATTTCTCTTCCATATACATATTTTCACCTATATTATCATATGTGTAAACCCAGTGATGAGTTACTTTGGGTATCCATTATGTTTCTAATTTTCATTTATAAAATTATGTTTTAGTATTCCTTTTTATGATGTGAGATTCTATGAAATAATCTTTCAAGTAGAAAACCATTTATAACCTCGACGAATTTCGAGGGCAAAATTCATTTTAAGGGGGGTAGAATATAACACCTTGATATTTTATGAGAAATATTTTTTTTATTTCTTTGATGTCTTGTGTTTTATGCTACACCAAGATTAGATTGTGCTATATGACATATATTATTAGCTTGTAGTATATGCAAACACTATTCTTTTCTTGTGATGCATGCAAGAGCAACCTTCCTCGATAGCGTGTGTTGCATGCAATACCGAATTTCACTAAACAAGGATATATTATTATAAAATTATGAACTACCTGTTATGAATAGTAATAAATAAATATTAATTTTATAACATTATAATTCATTATACACATTTTTACCAGAATTAGATATTAAATCAAAATCAATTTTTTCGATAAGAAATTATTTTTTCAAGAAATGCAGTTTACTGCCTTTTGATTGCATTCCCATTTTAAATATAATTTTTGAAAAGGGTATAATTTTAATTTCACAAAATAAACTTCTTATTTTTAATCAGGATATAAAAATTTACATTGGATAAACTTTTGATACTTTTCTGAAAACCTTCATATTTTGATGAATAATAAAAATTTGCTAAATTTTAATTAAAAACAACTTTTTCTCATCAAAATAAATTATATAGTTAAATTATAATATTGAATAGTTTTAAAGTATAAATATAATATATTTTTACTATTTAATATAATGTAATTTATTAGAATTAATTTTACACTGAATCCACATGTAAAAACATTTCAATCTTTTGCAACGTTTTAACTTTTAAAACCCGTTTTCTTAACAACTGGATTAATATTCAATTAATTTCTGCAACTTATGTGTTTTGAATTTTGAAAAAATGGATTCCATATTTGGAATAATTTGGTCCAAATTATGTT
The DNA here is from genome assembly GCA_963277665.1 of Viscum album. Lineage (NCBI taxonomy): Eukaryota > Viridiplantae > Streptophyta > Magnoliopsida > Santalales > Viscaceae > Viscum > Viscum album. Next base: position 831,153,212 of record OY728165.1, read on the forward strand.
TATAGTATAATTTTTATTTTTAGACAATATGAATAGAAACTACGGTAAATTTAATTTACTACAGTTAAATGTAAATCGGTTAATTAATGGTAAAAATAATATTATAAAATTACCCAAACACTTTCCAAAATTCTATTGGATGAATAAAAGTCTACACATATCACCTAAGGGTCTAAATAGATTCATTTCATGGATTTTTTAACATGAAAATGATGTAATAATTATTAAAACCAAAGAAAGTGACAACATGTCGCTCTCTTATATCTTATAAGTGTAATAATTTTAATTTACTGATAAACTTCATAAAACATAGAATATAAATAGAATCCCGAAATATAATAAAATTATCTACATTATTAGAATTTATTTATAATTTGTAGGGATTAAATATTTGTAATTAATGGTGACACAATAGTGATGCAGAAATTGTTTATTTAGTGAAAAATCAATAATATAGTTTTTATTAAACTAATAGTTACCAAAAAAGGAACAAAAACCTGACTAAAGCATATTGGTCATGTAAATGTAATCCATAATCATCCAATTTTCTAATATTTGACCATTTGGATCCTTATAAAAGAGATTATGACACTTATATTATTTTATTTTAAATGATGTCAAATTTTTCACCTTCATAATTTAATAAATATATCAATTTAAATGTTTTGATTTTAAGATGATAAATTTGAGTAAAAGTATTATTATGAAATTTTATAGATATATCTTCATCATAGGATCTTATTTTTAATTTTTATGCAAAATATATATATATTAAGTAATTATACAAAAATGTTGTAGTAATTATTTTATTAAGAGAAATATCAAATAAATGGTTTTAAAAATATTAAAATAAATATTATATGAACTATTTAATTTTCTCCACTAATTTTATAGATGAATATGACATGTTATAAATCTATTAAATATTTTGGATTGAATACATCTTCTCTTTGTATTTTATTTAAATTCAAATAATTGAATACTGTCAAAATTGACACTATTGATATTTTATAAAAATAACATATTATTAAATTTTTGAGAAATCACAAGAATAATTAATAATTAAAAACTGAAACTTATATGGTCTATAATGTAATAATTTATCTAATTATGGAAAATTCTAAACACATAAGTATGTATTTATAACAATTTAAAAATTAGAATTTTATTACCACAAATAATTTTAAATAGATTAAATAATTATAAATCAAATTGATAAGGTTTAAAATAAACTCCAAACATATATAAATTTTATTGTTTTATGATATTACAACCCAATCTCATCTCATCAATGAATTTGATTCATTTTTGATGTTTTTATGTGGGGTTTGAATTTATTATAAATTAATATTTCTTATGTTTCCAAAGGTGCCCCTCTCGTCCCTTATAGATGGGCACCTCTTCCCTCTCCTCCTCACACCACTTTGAGCATTAAATCTCTACCAAACACTTCCCATTTTTATTATACACTTCACTAGAATCATACTAGAGGTCCTGGTCTTCTTCAAAGACTAACTTCAGTTCCCAAAGAGGATGTTTAAAGGAGGCACTTCGAGGAAGAGGTAATACCGTCTACCGATTCATTCAAGTTTATTTCTTCTTTTACTTCCTCTTATTTTGTTGTTTCATTATAATGTAATAACATTAGTATTAATTATATACTGATATGTTATTTTAAATTTGGAACAACCTTATTTCACCTTCTATCCATCCTACGGAAAATGAAATCACCGCGCGTGCGTACGTAAGGAATACCGTCTCCATGCCGTGGTGTAATCTGTTTTTCCACCACCACCTTACTTGGATGGGTATAAGGGTGTAAATAATTACTATATATTATTATTATAACATGATACTAATTCTGAGATATTATATCATCCACTCTAATTCCTTTCAATAATTATGCGTACGATATCATCGCTCGTGCGTACGTACGGATTACCGTCTCCACGACACGATGAGATTCATTCTCCAAGTTAACAATTCAATAATGATTATAAAGTATATATAATAAATAATCATGAAATATATGACACATTAATTATAATGTATTTATGTATATGTTATTTACTTACTTCCATTCAAGTCAATAAAGATAGGAGAACAACATCCATGCGTATGTACGGCCTACTGTCTCCATGAATGGAGTGTTTCATTTCATTTATCTATCTACTATATATATATGTAATTAATATATATGATATATAAATCATGTTTTACATTATGTAAGTAATTAAATAATTATATAAGTAATAATAATATCATGAACAATAATTCCAAACACATATGATAAATGAAAAGAATATTACCCAAAGCGTTGCATTAACATGGAATTGACAAATGAAAGGGTAATATAAATACCTAAGTGAATCATATATGATATCAAAAGAATGAATATCATTCTGGAATAAGTCAATGAAATTATTTAAATAATTATACTAGATGTTTAGATACGTACAAAGCATATCAGACCTAAGGTAATAGAAAATATCACAATATCATTTTCATCCGAGATTGTTTATACTTCAGAATTTACTGGGGCATATTTATCATACACATCCATGTTTCCTCAATATGTATTATTATTTCTATCCTGCTACAATTTTTTAAATCCAATTTTACCATTTGGTAAATTTTTAGTAAAAGATATGAAAGGAATATTTTGTTGATTTCAATATGAAATACTTTTTGAATTTTCTGGCAAAAGTACAAGGAGAATGTTTTTTTAACTTATACGGCATGGACGGATTTTTACGGTTTTATAACACCTTATTTTTATGAAGCTTAATCTACATGATTACCTGACTATTTTCAAAACAATCCATTTATTTTAAAATTTCAAGGGATTTTGTGAAAAGAAAATCATTTTAAAGATGAAAGGATATTTTCCTCAAGAATTAATTTCAAGTGTTTTATCAAAACCATTTTCCATCTAAGATGACATTATTTCATATGTGTATGTTTTAATTAAAATGTCTCTATTATTTATACAGTTTGATTTTTCTTATGATGAATTAATATCTATTTTTTTTATATGGATTATGTTATGATGGGTTGATGTTTATGAAACCCATTTTATTCTTTGGGTTATAATGAATGATTTACTATTGTTTTGTAGAACATGTAAGAATGGTTTCAATATGAGATGAGTCGTACCTATATCTCCCTCTAATTCATTGGGTAAAGATTTATATCTCATGAGATAGACATGGCTGGAATGGAATGTTAATGTGGTTCAGTGATACAAGACTAGAACGAGGAGTGACCTCGATTCGGTAAGGGACTTTGTCCACTATGATGGTCTTGGCAGCAATGCCTTGGATACTATGGAAATCATAACATGTGATTAATGGTTTCCACAATTACATGTTTTATTCTCATTCTATTTTATCATGATTAATGTTCCTTTATGATCTATGCCTTATATACTTCCATGTTTTATGTCATTTCATAATATTTTGATGTTTAGATTTTATACTCATGATTTTATGTTAAAATGTTTATAGATTATTTTATGTTATCCATGTTTACCGTTACTGAGAATTTTATCTCACCCTTTTTATTTTTTGTTTTCCCTAGGATATAAATAAATGTTTTAGGTAAAACAAAAAGGGGAAGAACATTATGGGAGATGTTGAAGATCTTTCACCATGATTAGAAGATTTTGTTCTTAGTTTCCAAAGACACTAAACTAATACGATCTTTTGGCGTTTTTTTGATATGTATAAAGTATTTTGCAAAAGTAATGTAATATCAACGTACGTCATGCTTTGGATCTCTATAGTTGGTATCTGAGCGAGGGTTTAGTTAACCTTTTGAAAATAGGATGCGAAAACTTTAGTGAGATCCCTAGAGATATTCCTAAGGTATGTCAAGGGATGTCCCTAAGGATAAGTATAAATATAGTTTATAGTCCTAGAATTACAGTAATGATCATAGAATTAAACCTAAGATGTTAAATATTGAAGGTGCTCCCCCTTTATTATGTTGTTTTCCTAGCATGATTTTTTCCTGTCACACTATTCTTTTTTGGGTTTTAGATGATGGCTATAACCCGAAGGAACCGTGTTGATCAATGTAATGGAAAATTCAATGATTTCCCACCTGAACAACCAAATGTGATGGTAGTTGGAGTGAAAAATCTTATTGTTATACTTACAAAAGCTATGAATCATTCTGGACTTCCAAATGTGCAGAGAAAGGAACAATATTTTATTGAGTCCTTCATGTGGAAATGTCCTCCTTATTTTAGTGGGTATTCTGATCCACTAATTGCTGAACAACGGATCAGTACCATTGAAAAGATATTTTCCATACATAGTTGTACATAGCATGAAAAAATCATTCTGGCTATTTACCGGTTAGAAGGTGAAAGAGACCAGTGGTGGACTCTAATTAAGAATACAAGGCCACAAGAAGAAATTGAATCCATGGAATGGGATGAGTTCAAGAACTTGTTTTTTTGTAATTACTTCCCTCATATTATTCGAACAATTATAGAAAAGGAGTTCCTCACGTTTAAGCAAAAGGATGATGAATCTGTTGGAATATACGAGGTGAATTTTACAAGTCTTGCAAGGAATGCATCTGGATTTATCTTCCAACCTGAAATTAATGTTGATTGATTCTTCAGTGGCTTAAAACCAAGTCCTTGAAGGGAATTATCTATAAGTGACTTCAGTACCTATGAAGAAATTGTGCATTGTGCTATCAAGGTAGAACTTGAGGTTGGTTTTACATATCCATCTCATGGTTTTGACAAAAAACAAAAGATGGAGTTCAAGAAAAAATCTCAAAACAATGGTGAATAGAAGGTGAATGTTTATTTATTCTCAAAGTGTGGAAAGAAGCATGGTGGTGATTGTATAAAAGGTACTAGAAAATTTTTCAAGTGTGGAAAAGAAGTTCATCGAGAAACTGAGTGCCGATGTAATGGGAAAAAAGTTTCTAATGATCTGAATAGAGAAAAGACTACAGAGAATACTTCACCAACACTTCAATGCTTCATGTGAAAGAAAATGGGGCATTATGCTAATCAATGCCCTAATCCATGGGTTAATGATGATCGACCTGAGGAATCTCTTACGACAAAGGAAAAAGGGAAGTCACATGTGATCACTATTTGTGTTGTTGAGTATGACAATGATGTTGTGGAATGATTAATTTTCTATGTAATGAGATTTCAAAATAGTATCATGGTATCAAATTTATATAATCATGGAATTTGGAAATATCTATGTATTGGTTTTCAATAATTGCATGTACCAGTAACCATGAAAAGCGATTGAAATATTTTTTTACAGAAGATGATATGCACATAATGAATGAATAAGGAGAAAATAATATGTTTGACAGTATTCATGAGCTCATGAATGATATAAGGACAAACTGATATCAAGGTTTGAGTATATAGAATTTTTGGAATTTTGGTATGTGGAAAGAGTTACCTTTTGAATGCATTCATGTTTTCACTAAGGTTGTATGATAATTTATGTTTCAAGATAATTCATGATTAAGGAATTCACATGTTTGGAATATGACCAACAAGATATATCATATGATAAATGATGGTATTCACATACTTTGTAGATAACATTTCTAGTAATCATTTACCTTATACTATGAGATTGGATATAAGTATTTTGGATAAGCCTACAGATTAGAGCTTATTAAGTTGGACATACGATAATATTTATTAAGGTTACAACCTTTTTTTGATATTATTTTTGTAATGTTATAATAGTGTAGTTTTAGAAAAAGGAAAACCTATAGGATGGACGACAACCCGTCACGTCAGACAATGCTGAGGGAATCGAAACCACAACTGAAGTGCGATAGGAATTTATCACCTACCACTAGCCTACAGGAAGCCTTTGGTTAGTATAAACTAGTTTTATTTTATAAAGTGTTATGATATATGAAGTATAAGTCCATTTTTGGAACCATATATGATTAATCTCACCATAGATGGACTTATGTATTTAACTTTTTCTAACATTATGTTTGGGACAGATCGAATAACCTATCATTCTATCGCAAGATCTACTAACACTTCATGAAAGACAATTTCAACTTCATTTCTTTAAGAGATGAAGGGGAAATTTCTCAAGGCATAAGCAACGGTGAGATTGTACCAAAATCAAGTAAGTATTTCTTTTATAAATTCATTAACATTTGGGAAATGATCTTGAAAAGAAAAAATGTCATCTTAGTTCCCTCATATTTGATGAATCAGATTGTAACTTATATCATAAAAAATTTATGGATATTTGATTGTTGGATTTTTCATATCCATGTCCTCTACCACTCTTCATCAGAAGTTGATGGTTATATTTCTCTTCCATATCTATATTTTCACTTATATTCTTCTATGTGGAAACCCAGTGGTGAGTTACTTTGGGGATCCATTATGTTTCTAATGTTCCTTTTTAAAATGATTTTTCAGTATTCCTTTTTAGTATGTGGATTTCAATGAAAGAAACCTTCAAGTAGAAAACTATTTATAACCCCAACGAATTTCGTGGGCGAAATTCATTTTAAGGGGGGTAGAATGTAACACCCCGAGATTTTATGAGAAATATTAGTTTTAATTTCTTTGATGTATTGTGTTTTTTGCTAAAACAAGATTAGCTTGCTCTATACGCAACATCATATTATCTTGTAGTATATGAAAACCTTATTCTTGGCTTGTGTTTCACGCAAAAGAGACCTTCCTCGATATCGTGTGTTGTACGCAATACCGAGTTTCACTAAACAACGATATATTATTATAATATTATGAACTAGTACTTATGAATAGCATTAAATGAATTTTTAATTTTATAACATTATAATTCATCTTACACATTTTCTAGAATTAGATATGAAAACAAAATCAATTTTTTCGATAAAAGAAGCATTTTTTAAGAAATGCAGTTTTACCACCTTTTGATGGCACACCCATTTTAAATATAATTTTTGAAAATTTTATAAATTAAATTCTACAAAATAAATTTCTTCTATTGAATCAGGATATAATAATTTACATTGGATAAATTTTTTATACTTTTTTGATAACCTTCATATTTTGATGAATAGTAAAAATACGTTAATTTTTAATTAAAAACAACTTTTTTCATCAAAATAAATTTTAAGGTTAAATTATAATATTGAATGGTTTTAAATGAAAAATGAATATATTTTTACCATTTAATATAATGTAAGTCATTATCATTAATTTTACACTGAAGTCATAGGTAAAAACATTTCAATCTTTTGCAACATTTTAACTTTTTAAAGTTATTTTCTTAACAACGGGATTAATTTTAAATTAATTACTGCAACTTCTATGTTTTGAATTTTGAAAAAATGGATTCCATATTTTGAATCATTACACTCAAATTATGTTAATAGGCTGCCTTTTATTTTTAGAAATTATGAATAATAACTACGGTAAATTTTATTTACTATAGTTAAAGGTATATCGGGTAATTAAGGGTTAAAATAAGATTATAAAATTACCATAACACCTGAAAAAATTCTATTGGATGAATAAAAGTAGATCCATATCACCTAAGGGTATAAATAGATTCATTTCATTGACTTTTGACCATGAAAAGGATGTAATTATTATTAAAACCAAAGGAAGTGACAACATGTCACTCTCTTATATATTATAAATGTAATAATTTTAATTTATTGATAAACTTCATAAAACCTAGAATTTAAATACTCTCCTGAAATATATTAAATTTATCTAAATAATTATAATTTATTTAGAATTTTTAGGGATTAATTAATTTTCATTAATGGTGACACAATAGTGATACAAAAATTGTTTATTTAGTGAAAAATCAATAATATAGTTTTAATTAAACTAATAGTGACCATAAAAGGATCAAAATCCTGACCGAAACTTATTGTTCATGTAGATGTAAACCATAATCATCCTATGGTCGAATATTTGGCCATTTGAAGCCTTATAGAAGCGATTATGGCACTTATATTATTTTATTTTAAATGATGTCAAAGTTGTCACCTTCATAATTTAATAAATATAACAATTTAAATGTTGTGATTTTAAGATTATAAATTCTATTAAAAGTATTATTATAAAATTTAATATATTTATCTTTATCATAGTATTTTATTTTTAATTTTTATGCAACATATTTATATATTAAATAATTATAAAAAAAATATTTTATTAATTATTTTTTTAAGAGAAATCTCAAATATATGGTTTTAAAAATATTAAAATAAAAATTATATGAACTATTAAATGTGCTCAACTAATTTTATAGATGCATATGAAATGTTAGGAATCTATTAAATATTTTTTATTGAATATATCTTCTCTGTGTATTTTATTTCAATTCAAATAATTGAATAGTTTCAAAATTGACACTATTGATATTTTATAAAAATAACATATTATTAAATTGTTTAAAAATCACAAAAATAATTAAAAATTACAAATTGAAAATTATATGGTCTAAAATGTAATAATTTATCTAATTATGTAAAATTACCAACAAAAAAGTAAGTATTTATAACAATTTAAATATTTTAATTTTATTTCCACAAATTAATTTAAATAGATTAAATAAGGATTAATCAAGTTGATAATGTTTATAATAAACTCCACACATGTCTAAATTTTACTTCTTGATGATATTATAACCCTATATAATATATTATTCGAATGTGATTCATTTCGGATGTTTTTATGTGGGTTTTGAATTTATTATAAATTAATATTTCTTGTGTTTCCAATGGTGCCCCTGTCCTCCCTTATAAAAGAGAACCTCCTCCCTCTCCTCCTCACACCACTTTGATCCTTCATTCTTAGAAAAAAATTTCCCATTTCCATTTCTGCACTTCTCTAGAAACATACTAGAGGTCCTAGTATTCTCTAAAGACCAACGTTAGTGCCCTAAGAGGAAGTTTAAAGGAGGCACTTCGAGGAAGAGGTAATACCTTCTACCGATTCATTCAAGTTTATTTCTTCTTTTACATCCTCTTATTGTGTTGTTTAATTATAAAGTAATAACATAAGTATTAATTATATAGTGATATGTTATTTTAAATATGAAAAAACCTATTTCACCTTCTATACATCCTACGGAAAACAAAATCACAGCGAGTGTGTATGTACGAAATACCATCTCCATGCTGTGGTGTAATCTGTTTTTCCACCACTACCTTACTTGGATGGGTATAATGGTGTAAAGAATAACTATATATGATTATTATAACATGATACTAATTATGATATGTTATATCATCCACTCAAATTCCATTCAATAATTATTGGAACGATATCATCGCTCATGCGTACGTACGGATTACCGTCTCCACGACGTGATGAGATTCATTCACCATGTTAACCATTAAAGAATGATTATAATGTATTTATAATAAATAATCATAAAATATATGATATGTAACACCCCAAGCTTCCACAATACGCTTCTCTTTGAATAATACAGTAGCGTGTGTTGTATGCAACTTCGAGTTCTAACACACACCACAACCAATCAAAGTAGCTGTTATGAATAGTAATACCTAATTTTTGAAATTTTATAAATTTTATATTTCAAAATGTAATTCATTTTTGTATTCAGAATATCGAAATTATCCTAAGTTGAATTTTTTGTAATTTTTTGAGAACTTCCAATTTTCAATGAATAGTAAAAAAATACTTAAAAAAATCTTTTTTAATAAAAAAAATTTATGGTGATAAATTATAGTATTTAGTGGTTTTAAAGTATAATTAGAATATATTTTTACCATTTTATCCAATGGCGGTCATTAGAATTAATATCACTTTGAAATAGGACATAAACAATTGTCAATCTTTTGATTGATATTATTTCATTAAAACACGCTATTGGTTTTGACAGCGGGAATTAATTATAAAATTAATTAATGCAAATTATATGTCTGGAATTTTTTAAAATAGACATCATTTTTTAATTCAGAATATCAATTATAGCTTAAGGTCAATTTTTGGTATTTTTCTGAACAACTTCAATTTTTGATGATTAGTGAAACCACTAAGTGGTAGTTTAAAAACTAATTTTTCATGCAAATGAAACATTACCACTTCTGGGATTTGATTTTCAAAAATCCAACATACATGGTTGTCTTTAAGAAGAAAAATTTTGTTCAATGGGATTAAAATAATTTTTCAGTGAATAGTATCTTTTAAGTTTTATTAATCGCGATTAAAGGTAATTAGTGAAACTTAAGGTAAATATAATGTTATAATATTATGAAATTACCTTTACACTTATCCTACCCTTATTGGGTGAGTCATGGAAGACCAATAAAATCCATGGGTCAACTTGGGGACCCCATGGAGGCACTTGGGTAAGAAAATGACATTAATAACTTTTTATTTAAAGTAAAAATAAAATTGTCAAAACATGTGTTGTTTTACTAAAACAATTATTACATGGTGTTATATAAGTTAAAATTGTGACTATAAATAATAATTGGAAATATAAAAAGATTTTATACATCATGGTCAATTTTTTATAATTTTTAGTCCTTAAATAAATTAAATGTTTTATGACACCATGATGATGCAGTGATTACCTCATTAATTTACGATTTAAATAAAATGAAAGGAGAATGTAATATCTAATACTTAAACTTGTCAAAAACATATTGGATGAGTATATTTAGAACCCTTATCACCTTATACTTGGAATATATCATTGTGGGACCTTTAATATTCGAAAAGCATTTCATAATAATGTAACATTGCATGAGTTTCCAAGAGTGCCCCTCAAATCCTCTTATAAAAGGCCCCCACCTCTACCACCTTATTCACACCATCAAAGCCATTTGTCTCGGACAACCTCTACCCAAATACTCTCTAAACTTCTTTCTCTTACTCCTAGAAGCCTCACTTTGGGCAGAAGTCTTCCCAAGGATGCCTTTGGCTCAAATCAAAAAGAGTTACCCGATTTTAAGATAATGTCTTCTCTTATGTTCTTTTGATTTATTTTGCTTCTCCAACCCATTAAACACTTTTGATTCCTTGATTTTGTAACAACACCAGTATCTTCAATACACTAGGATGTTTTTATGATAATTATTCGAGCTACACTTACACACACCTTCGTCTGAAGGTTAAAGAACATACTGTTTCTGTGGGTGGTGAATTAATGCCTCACGAAACGATGATTGTTCAATATTCATTTAACACCACTCATGGTGGACATTATTATGAAACTATTTTTATATATGATATATATTATGTTTATGTTTTCCTTATGATTTTTTATTTTTCATTTATGGGATACCTTTATGATTTCCATTATGGGTAAATGCGATAATTTCATTTTAGGAAGTGTGGACTACTGCCCCCTCAAAGTGATTTGAATCGTTAATGCCATTTGTGGGATGTATAAAGGATGGAGTAAATGATATTATATATTATATTATACTAGAATTATAATATACCTTTATATCATTATTATTTCATTCCATTAAATACGAAATATACTTGAAAGTAGCGTCCATGCGTATGTACGACTTACCTTCTCCATGAACGGTGCATTTCATTTATTAGCTTTAAATTTTATATAATATTATAAATGCATTTATATACTGGATATATATGATATATATGATATCTTCATCATGAATATAATATTGATGATAATGTATATTCTACCACATAAATAACATGTAATTATAAGAAGTTTATTGTTGACTCAAGTACCAATGATCGAAAAAACGACCGTTATTAACATAAATAATTACATAATGTTCATAACATGGTAATAAGTGATATAAAATGAATAATGAACTTGAAAAAGGTTCTTAATAAAGTATAAATTAAATATAGTTTATTATTCAGGAGATTAAATAACGATCGTGTCAAGTCGGACATGAGGTAAGGGAACTTCTTATCCCAATTTCCGTTCTTTGGGTTAATCTTCTACTTTCAAATTATGTCATGATATTATTATGTCCTATCTTGTATTGGTAATTTATTTATGTGAACATATAATTAATACACACAATAGATTTATTTTATTTAAAAAAATGATCTTTGTAAGGACTTTGTCTCAATCTCCTTTCATTGAGGAATATTTTGTTTTATACACAACATTCTTTTATACGGTAGATAAACCCATTTTACTTTTACTTTTATTCAAAAGGAATCTTTTTTATATAAAGATTTTTACTAATCGACAAAAGGGAATGTTTTTTTTCATACGTATGCGGCGACAGCGACTTCTCTGCCGCTGTGACCATTATTTGAGTTTCAGCTTCCTCTACAAGCCATAACTTTTTTAAATGAAAAATAAATACAAAGTTTTAATTTTATTTTATTTTGGTATTGAAAATTGTTTTGAGAGTGTTTTTATTATATCAATGTGATGTCATGATATATTGTGATTGAAATGTGTAAATGTTATGTTTCCTTTATTCGTGTTTTATGTGATACGATTATGTTATAGTTTATGATATGTTTAAACCTGTTCATACGTGGATTGAATTGGACTTAATAAGTGACGGGTGGAGATCGTTATAGATCCTCAATGCATCGGTAGGTCTCGCGAGACAAACTAGTGTCTTGGCACGAGGCCTTGACAAAATCTTATTTGTAGTCTTGGCATGGGGCCTTGGCTCCGTGGTTATGATAGTCTTGCATTATGCATTCCATCATTATGAAAGTGGTTATTAATATTTCATGTTATTATTCGACTAGTAGAATATCCATGTGAATAAGTAAATGGAATTATTTCATTTTACTTTTTCCATATTATGCTGAAGTTCAAGTTTAAAAGGATATTGTTTTAGTTATACATTGCCTTAAATGTTAATGTTTATTTATGAAAGCATACACTATATTGTTATCCTTACTGAGCATCTGAGCTCACCCCTTCCAATGTTTTAATTTTTCTATGATGTGAAGAACTATATTATGAATGACCTGTAGGGATAGTATGAGGGGATTTGAAGACAAGATGTTGTTTTAGTTTTGTTTTACTCTATGATTTAATGTAAGAGCTATGAATGTATCTAGTGTTTCCAAGACTACTAAACTAATCGGTCTTTCGAGACTTGATCTTTTGTGATCATGCCAATGTTACGCAATAATGAACTGACTCTGGGTAACTGGGGTCGGGGCGTTATAGTTGGTATCAGAGGCAGTTTAGTACTAACATTGGAAGATAGATTTAGATAAACTCTGATTAGAGCACATATCCTAAAGATAGACTTTGAGGATTAGTATAGTAGAACTTCCTATAATTTTGGTATTATAGAGATTTTGTGAGATTTCTGAGCAATACATCCCTGTTTGGATATGAGCAGGTAGAGGCGGCTCTGGCACAGATGTACCTAGGGGTAAAACCCGAAAACACTACTTTGAGCTAGACTCAAACGGTAACTGGTTCACGACAACGGGCCTTGCTGCACTCTTGGTTACGACACTCCTGGGGGATATGCTTAGGATAATTATCATTTTCTTTACAAACCATTATGAAGGGTTTACGAGTATATACTTCCTCAAAGAAAACATTTTTATGATTATAGTTAAATTTATGTTAAGTGTTTTACAAGTATGGAATTATGTATTTTGATTCATAAACTAATCTAGTTTATGCCATTGTTTAGAAATGGCACCTAGTGGGAGTAATGGAAACCGTATCAATGCACACACTCCTTGTAGGGATTTCCCTCCTACTCAATATAATGATAATGGAGTGGGTGATACAACTAGTGCTAATCAGCTTATCACCATACTGGGATAACTCATTCAGGTTATGAATAATAACCTTAAACGAATGGAGAACACAGATCCAAAGCGTGTAGGATCAATGTTAGATCGCTTCATGAGGCAACAACCACCAACATTCAATGGGAGTACAAATACCATTGTAGCTAAGCAATGGATAAATTCCTTGGAGAAAATATTCCACCCCTTGGGGAGTAGTGAAAGGGAGAAGGTTGTCATGGTAGTTTACCGCCTCACTGGAGATGCTGATCAATGGTGTTCATTGATTCAAAACACAAAGGAAGATGATGAAGTATCAAATATGGAATGGAGGGAGTTTAGAGATCTTTTCATAGAAAAATATTTTCCTCGTGACCAACGAGTAGATATGGAAAGCCAATTTCTGAGACTGGGGGAAAAGGAGGATGAGAAAGTCACAATGTTTGAGGCTAACTTTACAAGGTAAGCAAGGCATGCTGTAGATTATATACGTAACCCAAGAAGTAATATTGATCGTTTCTTTTATGGGTTATAACCATTTCTCCGTCGAGCATTAGTATCACAATCTTTCTCAATGTACGAAGATATTGTCTCATGTGCTATCAAGACAGAAAATGAATTTTCTAAATCTTATGAAAATAAATTAAAGAAAGAGAAGAGGAGAACGGTGGAACAAGAGACATATAAAAGGAAAAATGGAAAGAAGGATTTTTCATTATGCGGTAATTGTGGGAAAAATCACCCCGGTACTTGCCTTAAAGGAACGGGAGTTTGTTATAAATGTGGAGGAAAAGGTCCCTAGGCTCCTGATTGCAAGGGAAAGAAAGAGACTGTCAATGTTGAATGCTAAAATTTTAGGGAAATGGGGAATTATGCAAATGAATATCCTAAGCGTCAGGGAAACTTACCTCAGAAAAGGCCAAGGGATCAAGGACAATCTTATACTATTACTACAGTTGAAGTGGAATAATTAATGTATTGGTGCTTTTGGACTCAAGGATTATATTATGGTTATATGAATAATGTGATATATATAAGGATTGTAGTGAAGTACTTTTTGTTTTCATTATCGTTTTAATATGATGAAGTTAATCATATTTTTATATGTGACAATAAGAGAATCATTACTTTGTTTGAGGAATTTGATGATACAATTGATTTTGGAGTTTAGATACCTTTTAGAGAAAGTCTGGACAGAGGTATTTTGGATAACTATAAAGGTTGTAATGGATTAAGTTGAACTTTGGATTGTATTGTTTAATGTTAAAGAATTTATTAAGATTATTTTTGGAATATTATAATACTATAGTTTTAGGAAAAGTACAACCTGTAGGTCGGGGGATAACTCGTCGCGTCGGACAAAGCTACAGTAATTGAACACACAACCATAGTGCGACATGCTTTTATTACCTGCCACTATCCTACAGTAAGTGTCTGGTTATTACAAAATAGTTTTCCTAATCTAAATGGTATGTGGTAATATTTGGAACCTTAAACAATTTGGATAAAAAGAATATTTTTGATTTCTGTTACCATTTAGCATGAAAGATGGGTTTGTGGTAAAAATTTATTAATGAGTGAAAGTCTACATGACAGGTAAGTATATTTCTTACGTTCTTAGTAAATATCTTAAATAAATTCCTCAACTTTATGAATGTTAACTTAAAACAAAAACGTTTTCGGTTAACTTTTCCAACTGGGGATTCAATGACCGTTTAACCAATCACAAGTTTCTAATTTTATTGTGGTTAAAATTCCCCTAATTCTATTTTCTACAACTCTACATAAGACCTTGATGGTTTGTTTTTTCTCCATATACATATTTTCATAGAATCCTATTATGGGCTATCTCGGGTGACATTTTTACTTCTCTTTCTTTCTTTTAAAGTTATATTTTTATTAACCTTATTTCTGATGTGGGTTTTCCACAAAGGTATTTTCTATTTTCAACCTTTATTATCGTAGAAAAGTTTCAAATTGCAAGGATTTAATTTATTGATGGAGGGGAGAATGTAACACGCCAATCTTCCATGGTACGCTTCTCTTTAAATAATACGGTAGCGTGTGTTGTACGTAACATCGAGTTCTAACACACACCACAACCAATCAAAGTAGTATTTATGAATAGTAATACCTATTTTTGGAAATTTTATAGACTTTATATTTCAAAATGGACTACATTTTTGTGTTCGGAATATCGAAATTATCCTAGGTTGATTTTTCTGTAATTTTCTGAGAACTTCCAATTTTCTATGAATAATAAATAAATACATAAAACAACTATTTTAATAAAAATACTTTATAGTGATAAATTATACTATTGAGTGGTTTTAAAGTATAATTAGAATATATTTTTACCATTTTATCCAATGGTGGTCATCAGAATTAATTTCATTTGCAATAGGACATAAAAAATTGTCAATCTTTTGATTGATATAATTTCATAAAAACACGCTATTTGTTTTGACAGCAAGAATTAATTATAAAATTAATTAATGATAAGTATATGTTTGGAATTTCGTAAAACAGAAATCATTTTTTAATTCAGAATATCAATTATAGCTTTCGGTGAATTTTTGGTATTTTTCTAAAAAACATCAATTTTTAATGAATAGTGAAACCACTAAGTGGTAGTTTAAAAACTAATTTTTCGTGCAAATGAAACATTACCACTTCTGGGATATGATTTTCAAAATCTGAAATACATGGTTTTCATTAGGAAGAAAAATTTTATTCAATGGGATTAAAATAATTTTTGGGTGAATAGTAATTTTTATGTTGTATTAATCGCAATTAAAGGTAATTTGTGAAACTTAAGGTAAATATAATGTTATAATAATATGAAATTACCTTTACAATTGTAGTACACATATTGGATGAGTCGTGGTTGACTAATAAAATCAAAGGGTCAACTTGGGTACCCCATGGAGCCACTTTGGTAAGAAAATGACATTAATAACTTTTTATTTAAAGTAAAAATAAAATTGTCACAAACATGTGTGGTTTTACTAAAAAAATTATTACATGGTGTTATATAAGTTTCATTTTTGACTATAAATATTTATTGTAAATCTAAAAATATTTCCTACATCATGGTAAATTTTTTATAATTTTTATACATTAAATAAATTAAATGTTTTATGACACCATGAAGATGCAGCGATTACCTCATTAATTTATGATTTTAAATAAAATGGAAAGATAATTTAAAATATAATACATAGACTTTTCAAAAACCTATTGGATGAGTATATTTCAAAACCTTATCACCTTATCCTCGATATATATCATTGTGGGACCTTTAAAATCTGAAAATCATTTCATAATAATGTAACATTTCTTGAGTTTCCAAGAGTGCCCCTCCTCTCCTCTTATAAAAGGCCCCCAAATCTACCACCTTATTCAGAACATATAAGCAATTTGGCTTGGTCAAACGCTTCCCAAATACTGTCTCAACTTCTCACTTTTAATTATAGAAGCCTCAATTTGGGCAGAAGTCTTCCCAAGGAAGCCTTTGGCTCAAATAAAAAAGAGTTACCTGATTTTAAGGTAATGTCTTCTCTTATGTTCTTTTTTTTATTTTTCTTCTCCAACCCCTTAAACTATTTTTATTCCATTCTTTTGTAACCAAACCAGTATATTCAATATACTATGATGTTTTTATGATATTTATTTTAGCTACACTTACACACACTTTCGTCTAATGGTTAAAGAATATATTGTTTCTGTGGGTGGCGAATTAATGCCTCACGAAATGATGATTGTTCAATCTTCATTTAACACCTCTCATGGTCTCCATTATGATGAAACTATTTTTATATATGATATATTTTATGTTTATGTCGTCCTTATGCTTCTGCATTTTTCATTTATGGCATAACTTTATGATTTACATTATAGAATAACGCGATAATTTCATTTTAAGAAGTGCAGACTACCTTCCCCTCAAAGTGATTTGAATTGTTAATGCCATATGTGGGATGTATAAAGGATGGAGTAAATGATATTATATATGATATTATACTGGAATTATAATATACCATTATATAATTATGATTTCATTCCATTAAATATGAAATAGAAATGAAAGTAGCGTTCATGCGTACGTATGGCTTACCGTCTCCATGAATGGTGCATTTTATTTCCTACCTCCAAATGTTATATAATATTATAAATGCATGTATCTACTGAATATATATGATATATATGATATATACATCATGAATATAATACTGAAAATAATGGATATTATACCACATAAATAACTTGTAATTATAAGAAGTTTATTGTTGACTCAGGTACCAAAGATCAACAAAACGACCGTTATTAACATAAATAATTACATAATGTTCATATCATGGTAATAAGTGATATAAAAGGAATAATGAACTTGAAAAAGGTTCTCAAGAAATTATAAATTAACTCTAGTTTATATTTAGGAGATTAAATAATGACCGAGTCAAGTCGGACACGAGGTAAAGGAACCTCTTAACCCAATTTCTGTTCTTTGGGTTAATCTTCTACTTTCAAATTATCTCATGATATTATTATGTCCTATCTTGTATTTTTACTTTATTTATGTGTAAATATAGTGAATACACATAATAGATCTATTTTATTTAAAAAATATCTTTTTAAGGACTTCATCACAATCTCCTTCCATTGAGACATATTTTGTTTTATACACAACATTCTTTTATATGTTGTATAAACCCCTTTGAATTTTAAGTTTATTAAAAAGGAATATTTATTATACAAATAATTTTTCTAAAAGAAAAAATGGAATATTTTTTATGTCATACGTATGCGGAAACAATGACTTCTCCACCACCGTGACCATTATTTGAGTTTCGGATTCCTCTACAAGACATAAATTTTTTTGAATGATAAATAAATACAATGTTTTAATTTAATTTTGTATTGGTATTGAAAATTGTTTTGAAAGTGTTTTTATTATCTAAATGTTTTGTATTGATATCTTGTGATTCAAATGTGTAAATGTTATGTTTCCTTTATGAATGTTTTATGTGATACGATTATGTTATGGTTTATGATATGTTTAAACCTGTTCATATGAGGAATCCATTGGAATTAATAAGTGATGGGTGGAGCCCGCTATAGCTCCTCGATGCATCGGTAGGTCTCATTAGACAAAATAGTGTCTTGGAACGAGGCCTTGAAAAAATCTTATTTGTAGTATTGGAACGAGGCCTTGGCTACGTGGTTATGATAGTCTAACACTATGCATTCCATCATTATGAAAGTGGTTATTGATATTGCATGTGATTATTCGACTAGTAGAATATCCATGTGAATAAGTAAATGGAATTATTTCATTTTACTTTTTCCATATTATGTTGATGTTCAAGTTTAAAAAGATTTTGTTTTAGTTATACATTTCTTTAAATGTGAATGGTTATTTATGATAGCTTCCGCTATATTGGTATCCTTACTGAGCATCTGAGCTCACCCCTTCCAATGTTTTAATTTTTCCAGGATGTGAATAAGTATATTATGAATGACCTGCAGGGATAGTATGAGGGGATATGAAGACAAGATGTTGTTTTAGTTTTTTTTACTCTATGATGTAATGTAAGACTTATGAATGTATCTAGCGTTTCCAATACTACTAAACTAATCGGTCTTTAGAGACTTGATCTTTTTTTATCATTCCTATGTTACGCAATAATGCACTGACTCTGGGTAACTGGGGTCAGGGTGTTTCATGATAGATGGTGTATGAGTCCATTTTTGGAACCATATATGATTAATCTCACCTTAGATGGACTTATGTATATAACTTTTGCTAACCTTATGTTTGAGACAGAATGAATGACCTATCATTCTATCTCATGATCTAGTATCACTTCAGGAAAGACAAATTCAACATCATTTATTTAAGATATGATGTGTAAATTGTTCAAGGCATGATCAATGGTGAGATTGTACCAAAATCAAGTAAGTATTTCTTTTAAAAATTCTTCAACATTTGGGAAATGATCTTGAAAACCAAAAATGTTGTCCTAGTGCCCTCATATTTGATGAATTAGATGGTACATTAGATCATCAAAAATTTATGGCTTTGTGATTGTTGGATTTTTAATAGACATGTCCTCTACCAATATTCATCAGAAGTTGACGGTTATATTTCTCTTCCATATACATATTTTCACCTATATTATCATATGTGTAAACCCACTGATGAGTTACTTTGGGTATCCATTATGTTTCTAATTTTCCGTTATAAAATTATGTTTTAGTATTCATTTTTACGATGTGGGTTTCTATGAAAGAATCTTTCATGTAGAAAACCATTTACAACCTCGACGAATTTCAAGGGCGAAATTCATTTTAAGGGGGGTAGAATATAACACCCCGATATTTTATGAGAAATATTTTTTCTATTTCTTTGATGTCTTGTGTTTTATACTACACCAAGATCAGATTGTGCTATATGAAATATCTTATTAGCTTGTAGTATATGCAAACACTATTCTTTGCTTGTGATGCATGCAAGAGCAACCTTCCTCGATAGCGTGTGTTGCATGAAATACCGAATTTCACTAAACATGGATATATTATTATAAATTTATGAACTACCCGTTATGAATAGTAATAAATAAATTTTTAATTTTATCACATTATAATTCATTATACTCATTTTTACCAAAATTATATATTAAATCAAAATCAATTTTTTCGATAAGAAATTTTTTTTTCAAGAAATGCAGTTTACTTCCTTTTGATGGCGTACCCATTTTAAATATAATTTTTGAAAAGGGTATAAGGTTAATTTTACAAAATAAACTTCTTATTTTTAATCAGGATATAAAAATTTACATGGGAAAATTTTTTGATACTTTTCTGAAAACCTTCATATTTTGATGAATAATAAAAATTTGCTAAATTTTAATTAAAAACAACTTTTTCTCATCGAAATAAATTATATGGTTAAATTATAATATTTAATAGTTTTAAATTATAAATATAATATATTTTTACCATTTAATATAATGTTATTCATTATAATTAATTTTACATTGAATCCACATGTAAAAACATTTCAATCTTTTGCAACGTTTTAACTTTTAAAACCCGTTTTCTTAACAACGGGATTAATATTCAATTAATTTCTGCAACTTATGTGTTTTGAATTTTGAAAAAATGGATTCCATATTTGGAATAATTTTGTCCAAATTATGTTTATAGTATACTTTTTATTTTTAGACAATATGAATAGAAACTACGGTAAATTTAATTTACTACAGTTAAAGGTAAATCAGTTAATTAATGGTAAAAATAAGATTATAAAATTACCCAAACACTTGCCAAAATTCTATTGGATGAATAAAAGTCTACAAATATCACCTAAGGGTCTAAATAGATTCATTTAATGGATTTTTTACCATGAAAATGATATAATAATTATTAAAACCAATGAAAGTGACAACATGTCGCTCTCTTATATCTTATAAGTGTAATAATTTTAATTTACTGATAAACATCATAAAACATAGAATATAAATAGAATCCAGAAATATAATAAAATTATCTACATTATTAGAATTTATTTAGAATTTTTAGGGATTAAATATTTGTCATTAATGGTGACACAATAGTGATGCAGAAATTGTTTATTTAGTGAAAAATCAATAATATAGTTTTTATTAAACTAAAAGTTACCAAAAAAGGAACCAAAACCTGACTAAAACATATTGGTCATATACATGTAATCCATAATCATCCAATGTTCTAATATTTGACCATTTGGAGCCTTATAAAAGAGATTATGACACTTATATTATTTTATTTTAATTGATGTCAAATTTTTCACCTTCATAATTTAATAAATATAACAATTTAAATGTTTTGATTTTAAGATGATAAATTCGAGTAAAAGTATTATTATGAAATTTGATAGATATATCTTCATCATAGGATCTTATTTTTAATTTTTATGAAAAAAATATATATATTAAGTAATTATACAAAAATGTTGTAGTAATTATTTTATTAAGAGAAATATCAAATAAATGGTTTTAAAAATATTAAAATAAATATTATATGAACTATTTAATTTTATCCACTAATTTTCTAGATCAATATGACATATTATAAATCTATTAAATATTTTGGATCAAATATATCTTCTCTTTGTATTTTATTTAAATTCAAATAATTGAATAGTGTCAAAATTGACACTATTGATATTTTATAAAAATAACATATTATTAAATTTTTTAGAAATCACAAGAAAAATTAATATTTAAAAATTGAAACTTATATGGTCTATAATGTAATAATTTATCTAATTATGGAAAATTAAAAACACCTAAGTATGTATTTATAACAATTTAAAAATTGGAATTTTATTACCACAAATAAATTTAAATAGATTAAATAAGTATAAATCAAATTGATAAGGTTTAAAATAAACTCCAAACATATATAAATTTTATTGTTTTATGATATTACAACCCAATCTCATCTCATCAATGAATTTGATTCATTTTTGATGTTTTTATGTGGGGTTTGAAATTATTATAAATTAATATTTCTTATGTTTCCAAAGCTGCCCCTCTCCTCCCTTATAGATGGGAACCTCTTCCCTCTACTCCTCACACCACTTTGAGCATTAAATCTCTTCCAAAAACTGCCCATTTTTATTATACACTTCACTAGATTCATACTAGAGGTCCTGGTCTTCTTCAAAGACCAACTTTAGTTCCCAAAGAGGATGATTAAAGGAGGCACTTCGAGGAAGAGGTAATACCGTCTACCGATTCATTCAAGTTTATTTCTTCTTTTACATCCTCTTATTTTGTTGTTTAATTATAATTTAATAACATTAGTATTAATTATATACTTATATGTTATTTTAAATTTGGAACAACCTTATTTCACCTTCTATCCATCCTACGGAAAATGAAATCACCGCGCGTGCGTACGTAAGGAATATCGTCTCCACGCCATGGTGTAATCTGTTTTTCCACCACCACCTTACTTGGATGGGTATAAGGGTGTAAATAATAACTATATATGATTATTATAACAGGATACTAATTCTGAGATATTATATCATCCACTCTAATTCCTTTCAATAATTATGTGTACGATATCATCGCTCGTGCGTACGTACGGATTACCGTCTCCACGACACGATGAGATTCATTCTACAAGTTAACAATTCAATAATGATTATAAAGTATATATAATAAATAATCATGAAATATATGACACATGAATTATAATGGATTTATGTATATGTTATTTACTAACTTCCATTCAAGTCAATAAAGATAGGAAAATAACATCCATGCGTACGTACAACCTACTGTCTCCATGAATGGAGTGTTTCATTTCATTTATCTATCTACTATATATATATATGTAATTAATATATATGATATATAAATCATGTTTTACATTATGTAAGTAATTAAATAATTATATAAGTAATAATAATATCATGAACAATAAGTCCAAACACATATGATAAATGAAAAGAATATTACCCAAAGCGTTGCATTAACATGGAATTGAAAAATGAAAGAGTAATATAAATACCTAAGTGAATCATATATGATATCAAAAGAATGACTATCATTCTGGAATAATTCAATGACATTATTTATATAATTATACTAGAGGTTTAGATACGTACAAAGCATATCCGACCTAAGGTAATAGAAAATCTCACAATATCATTTTCATCCGAGATTGTTTATACTTCAGAATTTACTGGGGCATATTTATCATACACATCAATGTTTCCTCAATATGTATTATTATTTCTATCTTGCTACAATTTTTTAAATCCAATTTTACCAATTGGTAAATTTTTAGTAAAAGATATGAAAGGAATATTTTGTTGATTTCAATATGAGATACTTTTTGAATTTTCTGGCAAAAGTACAAGGAGAATGTTTTTTAACTTATACGGCATGGATGGATTTTTACGGTTTTATAACACCTTATTTTTATGAAGCTTAATCTACATGATTAACTGACTATTTTCAAAACAATCCTATTATTTTAAAATTTCAATGGATTTTGTGAAAAGAAAATGATTTTAAAGAAGAAAGGATATTTTCCTCAAGAATCAATTTCAAGTGTTTTATCAAAACCATTTTCCATCTAAGATGACATTATTTCATATGTGTATGTTTTAAGTATAATGTCTCTATTATTTATACAGTTTGATTTTTCTTATGATGAAATAATATCTCTTATTTTATATGGATTATGTTATGATGGATTGATGTTTATAAAACCAATTTTATTCTTTGGTTTATAATGAATGATTTACTATTGTTTTGTAGAACATGTAAGAATGGTTTCAATATGAGATGAGTCGTACCTATATCTCCCTCCAATTCATTGGGTAAAGATTTATATCTCATGAGATAGACATGGCTGGAATGGAATGTTAATGTGGTTGAGTGATACAAGACTAGAACGAAGAGTGACCTCGATTCGGTAAGGGACTTTGTCCACTATGATGGTCTTGGCAGCAATGCCTTGGCTACTATGGAAATCATAACATGTGATTAATGGTTTCCACAATTACATGTTTTATTCTCATTCTATTTTATCATGATTAATGTTCCTTTATGATCTATGCCTTATATACCTCCATGTTTTATGTCATTGCATAATATTTTGATGTTTAGATTTTATGCTCATGATTTTATGTTCAAATGTTTATGGATTATTTTATGTTCTCCATGTTTACCCTTACTGAGAATTTTATCTCACCCTTTTTATTTTTTATTTTCCCTAGGATATAAATAAATGTTTTAGGTAAAACAAAAAGGGAAAGAACATTATGGGAGATGTTGAAGATCTTTCACCATGATTAGTAGATTTTGTTCCTAGTTTCCAAAGACACTAAACTAATACGGTCTTTTGGCGTTTTTTTGATATGTATAAAGTATTTTGCAAAAGTAATGTAATATCAACGTACATCATGCTTTGGATCCTTATAGTTGGTATTTGAGCGAGGGTTTAGTTAACCTTTTGAAAATAGGATGTGAAAACTTTAGTGAGATCCCTAGAGATATTCCTAAGGTATGTCAAGGGATGTCCCTAAGGATGAGTATAAATATAGGTTATAGTCCTAGAATTACAGTAATGATCTTAGAATTAAACCTAAGATGTTAAATATTGAAGGTACTCCCCCTTTATTATGTTGTTTTCCTAGCATGATTTTTGCCTATCACACTATTCTTTTTTGGGTTTTAGATGATGGCTATAACCCGAAGGAACCGTGTTGATCAATGCAATGGACAATTCAATGATTTCCCACCTGAACAACCAAATGTGATGGGAGTTGGAGTGAAAAATCTTATTGTTATACTTACAAAAGATATGAATCATTCTGGACTTCCAAATGAGCAGAGAAATGAACAATATTCTACTGAGTCCTTCATGAGGAAATTTCCACCTTATTTTTGTGGGTATTATGATCCACTTATTGCTGAACAACAGATCAGTACCATTGAAAAGATATTTTCCATACATCGTTGTACATAGCATGAAAAAATCATTCTGGCTATTTACTGGTTAGAAGGTGAAGCTGGCCAGTGGTGGACTCTAATTAAGAATACAAGGCCCCAAGAAGAAATTGAATCCATGGAATGGGATGAGTTCAAGAACATGTTTTTTTTATAATTACTTCCCTCATATTATTCGAACAATTATAGAAAAGGAGTTCCTCACTTTTAAGAAAAAGGATGATGAATCTGTTGGAATATACGAGGTGAATTTTACAAGGCTTGCAAGGAATGCATCTGGCTTTATCTTCCAACCTGAAATTAAAGTTGATCGATTCTTTAGTGGCTTAAAACCTAGTACTTGAAGGGAATTATCTATAAGAGACTTCAGTACCTATGAAGAAATTGTGCATTTTGCTATCAAGGTAGAACTTGAGGTTGGTTTTACATATCCATCTCATGGTTTTGACAAAAAACAAAAGATGGAGTTCAAGAAAAAATCTCAAAATAATGGTGAATAGAAGGTGAATGTTTCTTTATTCTCATAGTGTGGAAAGAAGCATGGTGGTGATTGTATAAAAGGTACTAGAAAATGTTTCAAGTGTGGAAAAGAAGGTTATCGAGAAACTGAGTACCGATGTAATGGGAAAAAAGTTTCTAATGACCCGAATAGAGAAAAGACTACAGAGAATGATTCACCAACACTTCAATGCTTCATGTGAAAGAAAATGGGGCATTATGCTAATCAATGCCCTAATCCATGGGTTAATGATGATCGACCTGAGCAATCTCTTACGACAAAGGAAAAAAGGGAAGTCACATGTGATCACTATGTGTGTTGTTGAGTATGACAATGATGTTGTGGAATGATTAAGTTTCTATGTAATGATATTTCAAAATAGTATCATGGTATCACATTTATATAATCATGGAATTTAGAAATATCTATGTATTGGTTTTCAATAATTGCATGTAACAGTAACCATGAAAAGTGATTGAAATATTTTTTGACAGAAGTTGATATCCACTTAATGAATGAATAAGGAGAAAATAATATGTTTGACAGTATTCATGAGCTCATGACTGATATAAGGACAAACTGATATCATGGTTTGAGTATATAGAATTTTTGGGATTTTGGTATGTGGAAAGAGTTACCTTTTGACTGCATTCATGTTTTCACTAAGGTTGTATGATAATTTATGTTTCAAGATAATTCATGATTAAGGAATTCACATGTTTGGAATATGACCAACAAGATATATCATATGATAAATGATGGTATTCACATACATTGTAGATAACATTTCTAGTAATCATTTACCTTATACTATGAGATAGGATAGAACTACTTTGGATAGGCCTACATATTAGAATTGATTAAGTTGGACATAAGATAATATTGATTATGGTTACAACCTTTTTTTGATATTATTTCTGTAATGTTATAGTAGTGTAGTTTTAGAAAAAGGAAAACCTGTAGGATGGATGACAACCTGTCACGTCAGAAAAGGTTGAGGGAATCGAACCCACAACTGAAGTGCGACAGGCCTTTATCACCTGCCACTAGCCTATAGGAAGCCTCTGGTTAGTATAAACTAGTTTTATTTTATAAAGTGTTATGATAGATGAAGTATAAGTCCATTTTTGGAACCATATACGGTTAATCTCACCATAGATGGACTTATGTATTTAACTTTTTCTAACCTTATGTTTAGGACAGATGGAATAACCTATCATTCTATCGCATGATATGCTAACACTTCATGAAAGACAATTTCAACTTTATTTCTTTAAGAGATGAAGTGGAAATTTCTCAAGGCACAAGCAACGGTGAGATTGTACCAAAATCAAGTAAGTATTTCTTTTAAAAATTCATTAACATTTGGGAAATGATCTTGAAAAGCAAAAATGTCATCCTAGTTCCCTCATATTTGATGAATCAGATGGTACCTTATATCATCACAAATTTATGGATATTTGATTGTCGGATTTTTCATATCCATGTCCTCTACCACTCTTCATCAGAAGTTGATTGTTATATTTCTCTTCCATATCTATATTTTCTCTTATATTCTTCTATGTGGAAACCCAGTGATGAGTTACTTTGGGGATCCATTATGTTTCTAATGTTCCTTTTTAAAATGATTTTTTAGTATTCCTTTTTAAGATGTGGATTTCAACGAAAGAAACCTTCATGTAGAAAACTATTTATAACCCCGACGAATTTCTTGGGCGAAATTCATTTTAAGGGGGTAGAATGTAACACCCCGAGATTTTATGAGAAATATTAGTTTTAATTTCTTTGATGTCTTGTGTTGTTTGCTAAAACAAGATTAGCTTGCGCTCTACGCAACACCATATTATCTTGTAGTATATGCAAACGCTATTCTTGGCTTGTGTTTCACGCAAAAGAGACCTTCCTTGATATCGTGTGTTGTACGCAATACCGAGTTTCACTAAACAATGATATATTATTATAATATTATGAACTAGTAGTTATGAATAGCATTAAATGAATTTTGAATTTTATAACATTATATTTCATCTTACACATTTTCTAGAATTAGATATGAAAACAAAATCAATTTTTTCGATAAAAGAAGCATTTTTTAAGAAATGCAGTTTTACCACCTTTTGATGGCACACCCATTTTAAATATAATTTTTGAAAAGTTTATAAATTAAATTATACAAAATAAATTTTCTCTATTGAATCAGGATATAATAATTTACATTGGATAAATTTTTTATACTTTTTTCATAACCTTCATATTTTGATGAATAGTAAAAATACGTTAATTTTTAATTAAAAACAACATTTTTCATCAAAATAAATTTTATGGTTAAATTATAATATTGAATGGTTTTAAATTAAAAATGAATATATTTTTACTATTTAATATTATGTAAGTCATTATCATTAATTTTACACTGAATTCATAGGTAAAAACATTTCAATCTTTTGCAACATTTTAACTTTTAAAAGCTGTTTTCTTAACAACGGGATTAATTTTAAATTAATTACTGCAACTTATATGTTTTGAATTTTGAAAAAATGGATTCCATATTTTGAATCATTACGTTCAAATTATGTTAATAGGCTTCCTTTTATTTTTAGAAATTATGAATAGTAACTACGGTAAATTTTATTTACTATAGTTAAGGGTAAATCGGGTAATTAAGGGTTAAAATAAGATTATAAAATTACCATAACACCTGAAAATATTCTATTGGATGAATAAAAGTTGATCCATATCACCTAAGGGTATAAATAGATTCATTTTATTGACTTTTGACCATGAAAATGATGTAATTATTATTAAAACCAAAGCAAGTGACAACATGTCACTCTCTTATATATTATAAATGTAATAATTTTAATTTAATGATAAACTTTATAAAACCTAGAATTTAAATAGTCTCCTGAAATATAATAAATTTATCTACATAATTATAATTTATTTATAATTTTTAGGGATTAATTAATTGTCAATAATGGTGACACAATAGTGATACAAAAATTGTTTATTTAGTGAAAAATCAATAATATAGAATTAACTAAACTAATAGTGACCATAAAAGGCTCGAAATCCTGACCAAAACTTATTGGTCATGTATATGTAATCCATAATAATCCTATGGTCGAATATTTGGCCATTTGAAGCCTTATAGAAGCGATTATGTCACTTATATTATTTTATTTTAAATGATGTCAAAGTTGTCAGCTTCATAATTTAATAAATATAACAATTTAAATGTTGTGATTTTAAGATTATAAATTCAAGTAAAAGTATTATTATGAAAGGTAATATATTTATCTTCATCATAGTATTTTAATTTTAATTTTTATGAAACAAATATATATATTAAATAATTATAAAAAAAATATTTTATTAATTATTTTTTTAAGAGAAATCTCAAATATATGATTCTAAAAATGTTAAAATAAATATTATATGAACTATTAAATGTGCTCAACTAATTTTATAGATGCATATGAAATGTTAGGAATCTATTAAATATTTTTTATTGAATATATCTTCTCTGTGTATTTTATTTAAATTCAAATAATTGAATAGTTTCAAAATTGACACTATTGATATTTTATAAAAATAACATATTATTAAATTGTTTAAAAATCAAGAAAATAATTAAAAATTACAAATTGAAAATTATAGGGTCTGAAATGTAATAATTTATCTAATTATTTAAAATTACCAACAAAAAAGTAAGTATTTATAACAATTTAAAAATTATAATTTGATTTCCACAAATAAATTTAAATAGATTAAATAAGGATTAATCAAGTTGATAATGTTTATAATAAACTCCACACATGTCTAAATTTTATTTCTTGATGATATTATAACCCTATATAATATATTATTCGAATGTGATTCATTTTGGATGTTTTTATGTGGGTTTTAAATTTATTATAAATTAATATTTCTTATGTTTCCAAAGGTGCCCCTGTCCTCCCTTATAAAAGAGAACCTCCTCCCTCTCCTCCTCACACCACTTTGAGCCTTCATTCTCAGAAACACATTTCCCATTTCTCTTCTCCACTTCTCTAGAAACATACTAGAGGTCCTGGTATTCTCTAAAGACCAACATTAGTGCCCTAAGAGGATGTTTAAAGGAGACACTTCGAGGAAGAGGTAATACCTTCTAACGATTCATTCAAGTTTATTTCTTCTTTTAATTCCTCTTATTGTGTTGTTTAATTATAAAGTAATCACATAAGTATTAATTATATACTGATATGTTATTATAAATTTGAAAAAACCTATTTCACCTTCTATACATCCTACGAAAAACGAAATCACCGCGAGTGCGTATGTACGAAATACCATCTCCATGCTGTGGTGTAATCTGTTTTTCCACCACCACCTTACTTGG
Organism: Viscum album; assembly: GCA_963277665.1. Lineage (NCBI taxonomy): Eukaryota > Viridiplantae > Streptophyta > Magnoliopsida > Santalales > Viscaceae > Viscum > Viscum album. Next base: position 831,183,331 of record OY728165.1, read on the forward strand.
ATGGGTATAATGGTGTAAATAATAACTATATATGATTATTGTAACATGATTCTAATGATAAGATGTTATATCATCCACTCAAATTCCATTCAATAATTATTGGAATGATATCATCGCTCATGCGTACGTACAGATTACCGTCTCCACGACATGATGAGATTCATTCTCCAAGTTAACCATTAAAGAATGATTATAATGTATATATAATAAATAATCAAGAATTATGTGACATATAAATTATACTGGATTTATTTATGTTTTATTTACTTGCTTCTATTCAAGTCAATAAGGAAAGGAAAACAGCGTTCATGCGTACGTACGGCCTACCATCTCCATGAAGGGTGTGTTTCATTTCATTTATCTATATTATATATATACTGAATATATATGATAGATAAATAATGTTTTACATTATTGAAGTATGTAAATCATGATATAAGTATTAATAATATCATTAACAACAAGTCCAAACACGTACGATAAATGAAAATAATATTACCCAAAACTTTGCTTTAACATGGAATTGACAAATGAACGGTAAATATAAATACCTAAGTGAACCACACATGATATCATAATAATAGGTATTATTCAGGAATAAGTCATTGACATTATTTAAATCATTATACAAGAGGTTCGAATACGTACAAAGCATACAAGTCCTAAGGTAAGGGAAAATAACACAATCTTATTTTTATCTGATATTGTTTATAGTTCAGAATTTACTGGGGCATATTTATCATCCAAATACATGTTTCCTCAATATGTAATATTCATTATATCCTACCACAACTGTTTAAATCCAATTTTACCTATTGTTGAATTTTTAGTAAAAGATATGAAAGGAATCTTTTGGCATTTTCAGTAAGAGATACTTTTTGATCTTTCTAGAAAAAGTTCGAGGAGAATGTTTTTTTAACATATACGGCCTAAATGGATATTTACCTTTTCATAAAACCTTATTTTCATGAATCTTACTCTACAATATTTCATGACTATTTTCATTAAAATCATTTTATTTTAAAATTTCATGGCATTTTTTGAAAAGAAAATTATTTTGAAGAAGAAAGGATATTTTCCTCAATAATTCATTTCAAGTGTTCTATCAAATACATTTTCCATATAAGATGACATTATTTAATATGTGTATTTTTCTAGTATAATATCTCTATTATTTACGTGGTTTTAATTTTCTTATGATGAAATAATATCCAATTTTTATATAGATTATGTTATGATGGAATGATGTTTATGAAACCCATTTCATTCTTTGGGTTATAATGAATAATTTATGATTGTTTTGTGGTACATGTATGAAAGATTTCAATATGAGATGGGTGGGACATATATCTCATTCCAATGCATTGGGTAAATATTTATATCTCATGAGATATACATGTCTGGAACGACAAGTTAATCTGGTTCCGTGATATAGAACTGGAACGAGGAGTGAACTCAATTTAGTAAGGGACTTTGTCCACTATGATGGTCTTGAAAGAAATGCCTTGGCTAATATGGAAATCATAACATGTTCTTAATGGTTTCCACAATTACATGTTTTATTCCCATGCTATTTTATCATGATTAATGTTCCGTTATGATCTATGCCTTATTTACTTCCATGTTTTAGGACATTTCTTAATATTTAGATGTTTAGATTTTATGCTCATGATTTTACGTTCAAATATTTATGGATTGTTTTATGTTCTCCATGTTTACCCTTACTGAGAACTTTAGCTCACCCTTTTTATGTTTTATTTTCCCCAGGATATAAATAAAAATTTTAGGTGAAACAAAAAGGGGACGAACTTTATGGGAGATGTTGAAGATCTTTCACCATGATTAGAAGATTTTGTTTGATGTTTCCAAAGACACTAAACTAATACGGTCTTTGGGAGTTTTTTTGATATGTGTTAAGTATTGAACTAAATTAATGTAATATCCATGAATATCAAGCTTTGGGTCTTTACAAAAACGATGAATCTCTATGGAAAACATGTAATGTTAAAATATGATATAAAATAAAAAAAATATACAATGAAATTTAAATATTCATTTTTTATATAATAGTAGATAAATAATTCATTAAATCATACCATCCATAAAAACATGTATAATACTATGTTAATTATAATTTAGGATATAGAAATGAAATACTATAGAAATTAAATCATTGGGATAAACATCAATATGGATAAATCTTATTAGTTCACCCATTCAATTAACTTAGAATTTCACATGAACAACTTCCACAATTACAAAAAAAATTGTTCAATAATTAGAAAATATTCTATAATATATATTATCTTGGTAAAATGGACTATTAAATGGTTTCTTCCTTCATTTCACCAAAAAACATCATATAATTTAATTAATTAGAGCTATTCTTTTGTAAGATCAATATTAATGTTCAAAAAAATATTTAATAATAAAAATGTATCCACCAATTATATCTACCAAAAAAACATATTAGAATTAAATATTTTTCAATCCATAAAAATGGGATCCTTTAATTTTAAAGTATCCTTAACCATTTATTAAAGTTATACATACATTACTGACTAATGATGTTATTTTGTTATTAGTAATTGTGTAATGATTTTTTTATATGATTACTTTTTCATCATTAATGATAAAATAATATGTTTTTGTATTTGGGTAGTCTCCAAGACGATGTCATTTTATTCATAATTTCTATATCATTTGTGATTATTTTATTCTTTCATTCCCTATTATTTTTCACATTTGTAAATTTTATTGAATTTTCATGATTTATTTTAAAGGAATTACATACACTTATTCCTTTATTTTCAATGAAAAATAAATCATGTTTTCTATTTATTCATCTTTATTTATATTTAAATTAGTTAAATGTATATTCTATAATGGAAAAATATTATTTTAATTCATTAGTTCGTTAATTTATAATGTAACTAAATAGAGGATTGAATAAAAAAATTTCTAGTTTTTTCATTTCTTTTCATTCTCACTAACTTTAGAATCACATAAATTGTGTTTATAAGAAACTATTGACAATAATTAATTTTGAGGTTTACTTCCATTTTTATATGTGTTTCTACTTATAATAACTTAATTAAATGTGTCCCTTTCTATTTTATTCATAAAATATTATATTTCTTTATTAATAATCCTTATTAGATTATTTTTTCAATTTTATTTCGATATTTAATGATTGAAGATTTCTATAATGTTATTATATTTCTTGAAATATTCATATGTAAATATATATATGTTTCGTCTTTTCATTATTTTCATTATTAAATTTAATACAATTTTTTTCACATAATATATTATTCTAATTTGTGAATGAATTCAAAGAAATGGTATTCTTCATTATCTTATCCTCATATTCATTTTATATCTTATCACATCTTCTATAATGAATCAGGTATTTGGTTGTGTAATTTATTGTAATATCCCAGATCAACTATTTTGATGCTTCCTTTTAAGATTTAGTGGTGTAATTATAGGATAAAAATCAATTTTCTAGAATTTTCCTCTATTTGATGTTGGAATTCCGCAACATGGTGTGATGAGTGTATAGAAACTCAAACATAAGGATAAATTCCTCATATATATGGGTACAAAATTCATCTTAAAGAAACATATAATTACCTCATTCTTATGGGTGAAAAAAATTTATATAATTTTAAAAACCCTATACATAACTAACACTCTAATTTTTAATATGATACATAATGGTAATAGGTAATAATTTTTTAAAAAAATGGTCACTTATCTGATGTATAACGCTTTATCTAGATGACATGTAATTTTTGTATGTAGATGATATTTACTTTTTATTTTTTGATGACACGTAAGGAATTTTTATGGATGATATAAAATAGTTCAATTGGATGATAATAATCGTTAATACAAGACATGAAAAAAAATTGAGTGTGAAGACCTGGGAGGAGAATCAATTCTTGAAGGTTTTCATAAAAATTTCAGTCTGAGATGAGGTATAGGGTTATATCGTGATGTACCAAAAGTCTAGTTTTTTAAAATTAAATATTAATTAATTGGGAATATTAAATATAATGTGATTTTGATGAATTTTGGACAGTAGTAATGTGGGTACTCCCTAACTCTTATATCATTCTTCCTCTTTCATTCATTCGTCCCATTTTTCAGAACATTATCATTTTTTCAATTTTTCAAGTCATATGTTATACGGAGTATACATGGGTATGATTTTCAACCATGGGTTTCCAATATTGGGTTTTCTATCTATGATTAATTTTTCTATATTAGTTATGTCATAAATTTAGGGGTTTCTCGATTACTTTATTTAGTCTAATCAGAGTTAGACCAACTAGGGTTTGTCAATTAGTGGAGTCATTATAACTTGTTATAGTTGGTTTAGATATTTCTTATATAATATGTGTGATATGAATCATGTGATGATTTGGAGAGGTGAGGGTCATGTTGTAGACTAGTAATTGAACAATATATAATTTTTATTGTTTGTAAGAGATACCTAGTAGTAGTCTCTTATGTAAAATGACAGGTGTGACATAGTATATATTTGATTCCAATGTTGTTTAATTTTTTGGTTTTCTGGCAATAATGTTGTTTATTATGGATAACTTTTTATTGGATTTGGTTATTTATAGGGTTCCTCGGAATCATGTTGGGTCTACCGCATATGACTACAGGTGATATTGATCCCTATAAATGGGGTGTCATAGTTCACTCATGTGACGTGGATGGTGTAGAAAATTTTCACGACTGATGATAAAGATTCATTCTATTATGTATATAGGTTGTTAGTAATTTAAAAACACTATAGGGATGAGGATATTATGGTTGTTTACACACAACAGATGGTCCATGAGATATATTTAAATACTATTTTATGGTTTTTTCTATAATGAATGTTTTTTCCATGTATGATTTGAAATATTTTACCAAATATTTCTGAATCCAGGAACTAAGATAATGTGAGATTCTGTAGTCCGATGTGCCTCAGTATGGATATAAAATTTTTTTAAATTTATTATATAATAAAAATAATCTTTTTAATTAATGGAATAATACCCAAATTGGGTCTCAAACTGGAAATCTGACACCGTTGTTGATTCCATAATGTGGGGTTTACCCATGTACTAACATATGGTTGGTCATAATAATATGTTCTATTGAAGGAATTAATTGGTGGTTCTGGTGAATAAATAAATTAATTAGTGTAATTAACATATTTAAAAATTACCAAACCTAGAAACCTTCTTTGAATACAATGTTATGTAAAATATATAGGGTTAGCCACATAACCATGTGAGATAAGATAGGACGAGGAAGAGGAGGAATCTAATGGAAGCAAAAATCTACCGATATGTATCAATGATGATGATCAAAGAAAATTATAAGATGGATGATAACTATAATGGGGTTAGCAATAAAATCACTATAAAAAATATGTTTTTCACCAAAAAACATTCAATTCTCCAAGTAAGGGATCTTATTTTTTTGGTTAAATCCCTATTTATAATTTTGAGGCAAACAAATATTAATTCACCTTAAATTAATTCATGAATCACTATTTATAGGTTTACCAAGAAATGATTTTCCCTTCATAGACATAGGAATTTGATATTTATGTATCCTCATTGATTATTACTGATTTCATAACCAATATTAATTATAGTCTATCAATGATGTCTAAATAAAAAAGTACGTTGATCAAGGTTCACATTGTATTATGTTTTTTTCTCACTTCGTTATTAGTGTTTATCATTAGTTGTCAGTTGGCTGGTTATTCGATGATATCCCTAAATATCGATCATTATGTGTTCATTATTTTTCACAATAGATCATAATGAATTGTTAAAATTTAGTTTTTTAAGATATGATAGAGGTGGGATTAATAAAATTGGTTTAGGATGATGAATCATAGGCTAGAAAAGGGATTCATCATTTGTTATTTTTAGTGACAAGATGAGTGGTGTGATGAGATACAATAAGAGACATATCAGGTGGTTAGATCAGATGTGGTGCCCATGATATGAGTATGTTGGAACTATACACAGTGGAGGTTTTTTTGGTGATCGATGGCAGCAATGATCAGTGAAAAGAGTAGGTGAGAGATAATATCTTCCATGCACAATGATTTATAGTGGAGTTACACACTTCCCCTACATATGTGGCAGTAAATAGAGGAAAAAACACTTCCACCTACCTTTCATCGACAAATGGTAGTGGTAACCCCTTCCATTCATAGCATGGTGGTGACCCTATCAATTTGCTATCTGAAAGCCACCAACTTTTTGAATGGATGGATAGATAAATAAGCGATAGATAATAATAGATATTATTTATACTAAAAAATATAATATTAATAATAATAATAATATATCTATTATTGGTATTATTATCAGATGTATTTTCTGATTTAAATCCTTCAAGAGACATCAGATTGATGATGCGTCAGTGTCTTCATGACCCTAATATTAATCCAGACATTTCACGACCAATTTTGGTGTTTAATTATTACTCATGGATTTTCCCCATTAATTTCCCTTCATATGTGACATATTGAAATGTGTTCCTTTCACTAATTGTTCATTTTTTTATTGTAAATATCCTATCATGAGTTTTTTCCCATGAGTATCAAAATAACATGATCCATTTGGCCATTCATGGACGTTTATGGTGACATGTTAATGGATATAGGTTATATCCTATCAGACTGATGATGAACCTTGGCATTTTTAAGGATTTGGTGAGACTAGGATTTGGGACCATGAGTAGCTTATCCTGAGCAGTTTTTACTACAGAATGTGATGGTGCATTAAATTTTGGAATCAGAAACATTTCATGTGGAGATAAAGAATGTTTTATCTCATAATGAATATAAGCTAGAAGAGGATATAATGAGTGATCATTATAGTGTTACCCATGATGGAAATCCTTTGTCACACTAGGGCCTAGGTCTCCCATACTATTTGAAAATGTCAAGGGTCACCCCTTAAACTTACTGGGGTACCATTCATCTATATAATTAGTACCCCAGATGCATTTGGATGCATATACTCTATATGTTGAGTGGAACCCCATGTCGTATATATAAGGACCCAACCATAAACATTACATAATCCTAAATTAAATGAATAAATCACAATGAGGATCTTTTCAGGTATAGAGTTTTAGAGAACTAGGCCATAACTACTACATAACAACTTGAATATTACCTGTTGACACTACTACTTGGTATTAATTTTTTTATAAAATAAAAACTATTGAAAAAAGGGACATATTTAGTTCCATGTTCTAGACAGCATGACTTTTACTTAATCTTATCCTTGACCCTATTTATCTTTATGTAATGTGAAAAAACATTTCAAAACATTGGATGAGCATGAAAAGCTCAATAAGGGTTATAAAAGAAAGAAGGAAAAAATTATCCCATCAATAAATAAAAATCAATGAAAACATACATTTCAATCATAACACACCTTATGAAATCATATGATTTATGAATGACAAACCCAAATCATAAATCATAAAGGTATCTTATGGAATTCATAACATACTTACATTATAGCTATCATGGCTACATAGGGAGTTACGTTTGGAATACCCATCACAGTATATTCCCTAAATCTCTTATGAGAAACATTCGTGTTTACCTCTGTCACATTACCCAATGTGTTGGAGAGCTATCTCGGGCTCACCCACCCTGGGTTTACCACGGAACCACTCGTATACGTAAAAAATACCCAATAACCATAACTTATTCACAACACATAACACAAGCATAAAATAAAGAGAACATTTTCACATTCCAATCACAATATATCAAATCAAGATATTGAAATAAACAATGCTTTATCAAATCATTTTAAAACCATTTAAAACATTTAATAAAGGGATTTTTGAATCAAAGTGTCCCATTCCACATTAAATATTTTAAATGATTTGTCATTTGAAAAAATTAATGTCCATATAAATAAATTCTAAAAACCATTTTGAAAACATGGACATTAATGAAGAATATTTAGAAGAATAAATTGTTAAAACAATTAAAATTATATTTTAGTTAATGTTTTTTTACAAAATGAGAGATGCTTGAATTCAAATAATTGAGCAATACCATTTAATAAGAACTTTATTATATCTTGAGAATCAAGGGATTCATGATATAATATTCAAAGGACAGTATATATACCACATAAGAGTGAATAGCTGCATAAAAATAAAGTCTCAATGGAATGTAAATTGAAATGGAATCCCTTATAAAAAGAATATCCTTGGATTAAGGATAAATAAATTACATAATAATCTATGAAAAATAATAATACACTCAATATAAATTGATATTAAGTGTGAAAAAATTAGAGGTTATTAATACATATTCATAGCACGATATAATCAAGAAGCAGAAGTTTAACCCAGATAATTGAAATTGGGTGAAGAAGTTCCCTTATAGAAATTTGGCACCCTAACGACGTCACATAAAAATTCAGAAAATGTGTTGATGAGAGAGAAAAGTGTCTCTAATCACTTGGAAATAATATTTATAGCAATAAGGAGATATAAAAACATATCCCAACAAAATAATATGTAAATTAAAAGACATAAAAAATAAGTCTTTTAAAAAGAGGAGGGTGATAGGTTCCCTTACTGATTTTGTTACATACGATACATATACCCCGTGAAAGAAGGATAATTAAATGAATATGTAAACACCCAAAAATATAACTATATTACATAATTAATACAACCATGGACATTATATACACCACACAAATGTAAATAGTGGTAAATATGGCACCAATCTCATGAGAATAAAAAGAGAGATGAAAACCCCTTACCACGTTGTAATCAATCATGTCATACAACCAAGAGTTAATAACCACAAAATGATTCACATAATATAAATTAATATAAATAAAATCAGCATAATATATATAAAATTGAAGTAAAAAATACATCACATGCAATTAATTAGTGGAAAACAATGAAACTCTCACGGAAATAAAAGTGAGATAAGAAACCCCTTACCCCGTGTCCAACTTGACTAGTTTTTTCCTCGTTCTTCTTGAATAATAAACATAAGTTAATTTATACTCGATAAACAACCTTTTTCAAGTTTATTATTTCTTTTCTATCACTTATTACTTTGAAATAACAATTGGTTAATTAATTGAGTTTGTATTGAACATTTTGTCGATGTTCAGAACTAGAGTCAAAAAAGAACATGTTATAATTACAATTTGTCCATGTGGTCAAAAAGTACATTATCTCCAGAAAGATATTAATTATTTAGATATCTTATATATAATATATATCTAGTATATATATTTATTTATAACAATACATAACATATGAAGATATGAAATGAAATGCACCATTCACGAAGACAATAAGTTGTACGTACGCATGAACGCTAATTTAATTTCAATTTCGTATTTTAATGGAATGAAAGCATAATGATACAAAGTAATATTATAATTTCTTTATATTATCATATATAATTTCATTAAACGAATACTTTATACATCCCATGAATGGCATGAACGAGTCATATCACTTTGAGGGGGCGGTAGTCTGTACTTCCACAAATAAAATTATCGTATTTACCGATAATGGAAACCATAAAAGTATGATATAAATGAAAAAATAAATAAAACTAAATAAAACTAAAACATAAAATATATATATAATATATAAATACAGTTCCATCATAAGGGTCTTAATGAGAGGCGGTAGGAGATATTTGAATAATCATCGTTTCGTGAGGCAGTAGTTCGTCGTCCATAGAAATAGTATGTTATTTACCCATTAGATAGAGGTGTGTGAAATTTTAGTTTGAATACATCTCATTAAAACATCCTAGAATGTTTAGGATACTTTTTTGGTTATTAAATAAAGGATTAAATATATTTTATGGGTAGGAGAAGTAAAAAAAGAAAATAATTTAAGAGAAACTGTTACCTTTAATTTGGGTAACTCTCTTTGGTTTGAAACAAAAGGACTTCTTGAAGTGCCTTAGGCCTAAGGTAAGGCTTCTAGGAGGAAGATAGGGATCCTAAGAGCTTGTTTGTGATGGTTTTGGATAATACAAGAGTCTTGTGAGGTGTGTGGAATGGGTTAGAGGTGAGGTCATTTTATGAGTGGGAGGAGGGGTTCTTTAGGAAAGTGTGAAAATATTATTTTATTATATATTTATTATCCATTTATATATGTCCAATAATCATTAATATCAATGATAAGGTGACCCATTGACGAAATAAATTTATCCAATATGAATTGGATAGGTTTTGGATGTTATTTTAATATTTATACTCTTATTTATTTAAATCATTTATTAATGAAATAAATACTGTATCATTTTTGTGTCATAAATAATTTGATTTATTAGATGACTAAAAATTATAAACAAAATACCATATTGTAGGAAATATTTTTATATTTCCAAAAAAAATTTATATTCTAAATGATAACTTATATAACCCCATTTAAAATTAATTTACAAAAAAATATTTGTTGGTGTCATTTTTGCCTTTACTTTAAAATAATTAATCTAATGTGTCATTATCACACCCAACTGGTTCCATGGGGTCCCAAAATCGACCAAAAGATTTCCATGGTCGGTCATGACTCATCCAATAAAGTTAGAACACTTGTTAAGGTAATTTTGTATTATAATAATATACATTTTACCTTGAATTACCCTATTTACCTTTAACCGCGGTGAATAAAAATCAAAAGTTACTATTCACCAAAATATTATTTTTATTTTATTGAATCAAATTTTACATACTAATAAAAAACATGTATGTATTATTTTCTACATTGAATTCAAATAAGTGGTAAGGTTTCATTTAAATGAAAAAGTCAGTTTTTTAACTACTACTTAGTGGTTTCCCTATTTATAAAAAATTAATGTTTTTCAGAAAAATACCAAACATTCAGCCTAAGATATATTTGATATTCCGAATTCCAAAATGATGCCTATTTTAAAAAATTAAAAACATATAATTTGAATTAATTAACTTAAAATTAATTCACATTGTCAAAACAAATAGCGTGTTTTTAAGAAACATTATCTATCAAAAGATTGACACTTGTTTATGTCCAATTTCATAGTGAAATTAATTCCAATGACCACTATTGGATTAAATGGTAAAAATATTATCTAATTAAACTTTAAAACCAATTAATAATTTAATTTAACCATATAAAAATTATATTAAAAGTTAGTTTTGAATTAAAATACATTATTTTTCACTATTCATCAAAAATTGAATTTTATCATAAAAATACCAAAATTTTACCCAAAGTAGATTTTGACTTCCTAATTCTAAGGAATAATTTTATTTTCTCAAATGGGACATATAAAAGTGACCAAAATTATATTTAATGAGGGTTCTCTATCAAAAGGGAGTAAATCGACCTTTTAATGAATACTTGAGTATTCTTGCTTAAAATCAAATTCTTTTCTTATTTTAAGCCTCAAAATATTTTTGGATAAATTTAAAAAAATTTAACAAACATTTATAATAATATTTTAGTTATTTATGTTCATTCTGGAAAATACATGGTCTAGGCATTAACTACCATTTAAAATAATAATATTATATTATTAGTGGGTAATGTAAGATTTCAAAGAAACCCATGGTTGTGTATCGGGTACGCCATTGAACATAGCATCCCCTTTAAAGTATAATTATTATTTAATTCATAAATATTAATAAATATGAAAAATGTCACACTCTTTATTTACCTGGGACGTTACATCCTTCCCCCCTTTTGGGAATTGCATCCTCACAATTTTAAAACCGGGCTTGGAAACTTCATTAAAAGTCCCAGATCAGAAAATAGTTAGTAAAACTATCACATTAAAAGAAATAAAGAGGAGTATAAAGGTCTCCTGAGATAACCCATACTAGGATTCTAGGTAGGAAAACAAGGATATGGAAGAAAGAACGAACAATCAAGTTATGATGGAGATTGATAGAAAACGGGATTAAGTGAAAGATAACCACTAGGAAATCATAATCATGTGATGGGTTTAACAGTTTTTTGATTCCCCGGTACAAAACATTAATAGAAAAAGTTTTTGTTTTAATATAATTTTCGTAAAGTTGAGGAATATATCTATGAGCATAACTAAAAACATAAGGAAACATACTTACTTTTCATATAGACTTTCATCCTTTACTAAATTTCTACCACAAACACATCTTTTCTCCATACGATGAGTATTCAAACTGACTTGGTCACATAAAATTTTCACGAATAAACTTATAGAGTATCACATAATCCAAAAAATATGAACTATATATTTCCCCTATCTTTAGACATCAACCAAAACCAAAACGTTTAGTACAATATCATATAATCTCTAAAAAGGATAAACGTTTACAAAAAGAAAAACTACTCATAATCTCCAATTTTTGTCTAACAATACCCAAAGTTCAACAAATACCATTCAATAAAAAACTTTCCATAAATTCTTAAAAGTAACCCAAACTATGATTGAAACCCAAAATTTCGAAAGGATTTGATGAGATAGTCTTGCACAAAAATCATAACATTTATCTCCAAAAACATCGACTACTCTTACAGTCTCGTACTGAAGTGTAATTAACCAAATCACATATTCTCTATGATAAGTTAACCATTTCCATATATAACCCCATATTAACTTATTACTTATTCATAAAATAAAATAACTATTAATAATTAGTCATACTAACTAGGGACTTCACGAAGTCTTGTGGTAGGCGATAAATCCTAGTCGTACTTTGGATATGGGTTCGATTCCCACAGCTTTTTCCGACGTGACGGGTTGTCACGGAGTCTATGTGTTGTCATTTTTCAAAAACTATATAATTATATAACATTCCCAAAAGGAGATAAATTCGTCAAAAAATAACCATAACAATTTTTAACCCTAGAGGTTATCTAATTAAATTAATTTTGCTTCCCAAAATGTATTAACCTGTAATTTCCACAAATTCAAGGATCATATAAACCCAAATGGTTCTTTATAACTATATTCAAAAAAGAAAATACAATTATTCCTTGAATAAAAATATAATATATCAAACTTCAGGGTTACAGAAACTATAAAAACACTTTTAATGTAATCCCATCATCAAAAGAGCCTTCATACTTTTAAGCATTTCACCGTCTTAAAATCTACCATAACACTTGAATCTCTTATATGTTGACTTCTTACTAATTCAATGTTCTTCATGATCCATTAACCATTCCTTTCCAACTTATTCTGAAATAATTCTTCCCTACACACAAAATCAGAAATTATATACTAAGATTCAATAATATCAAAACATATGTTAAGAAATAATCTATACCTTTCATTGGTTATTGATAGTTTCATCATCCTTAATCGGAATGACATTAGGTATTGGTAAACATATATTTGTATGATCCTTGTGATAAAATTCCAAAAAAATTCTTTTTTGGAATATTTTTTTGAATAATGATCACGCACCCCACATTTAAAACATTCAATTGATCACTCAGATAGAACTTCTTTCCCTTTCATAGAGTCAACTGGATGCTTCCTTTTTCCATGGCTGGTTATTTCTTTATGACCATCATTTCCACATCTATAGAATCTTCCATTCCCTTTGAAGCAGTTTCCTAATTGGTCCTTTCCACATACTTGACATATATATTTTTGAACATACTTAACTTTATGATTATTAGCTAAACTTCTGTAGGGATTTGTTTCTCGCATATACGATGCCTTATAAAAATTACCAAAGTTCAAGTGGTCAATCATTAATACAGATAGTTGGTTGAGAATAAACACATGAGTTCTCATTGCAGCTCCTATTTCATTCAGTTTCTCATTCAGAAAACCATCACAGTTTTCTTCAAATCTACTGTTACATTAGTGCCTTCTAGATATAGCCATTTACTAAAACCAAAATGGTCGGTGTGAGTATATCAGTAAAATCATCATATAATATATTATAATGAGGGTAAAAACTAAGATATATTTATTCATGTTATCTTAAACTAATTCTCTTCATCTAAAATAACCATGACTCTTTCTAAAATCATAATCATTATAGTAGTGTCACTTATGCTTAAAGAACACCCTAACTTCTAAAGTTATCTAAACCGACCTCTGATACCAACTATAAGGACCCGACCTTAAAAATTACATAATATGTAATAAAATGAATAAACTACGTTGAGGATCATTTTAGGTTTTGAGTTTTTGATAATTAGGACATAACTATTACATAACAACTTGAATATTACATGTAGACACTACTACACATTATCTATTTTTTTCATTAAAAAAACTCTTGAAAAAAGGTGACATGTCTAGTTCCATGTTTTAGATAGCATGACGTTTCCATGATCTCATCCTTAACCCTATTAATCTTTATGTCATGTGAATAACATTTCAAAACTATTGATGAGCATAAAAAGCTCAGGAAGGGTAATAAAATAAGGAAGGAAAAAATTAGACCATCAATAAATAAAAATCAATGAAACCATACCTTTCAATCACAACATATCATATGAAATAATAAGATTTATGATGACACACACAAATCATTAATCATAAAGTTATCTTATGGAATTCATAACATAATTACACTGTAGCTATCACAGCTACATAGGGAGTTACATTTGGAAGACCTATCACAGTATATTCCCTCAATCTCTTAGGAGAAATATTCACGTTTACCTCCATCACCTTACCCAATGCATTGGAGATCTATCTCGGGCTCACCCTCCCTAGGATTACCACAGAACCACCCGTATACATAAACAATGCCCAATAACCATTACTTATTCAAAACACAGAACACAAAAAAAAATAAAGATAAAATTTCTACCTTCCAATCACAATAGATCAAATCGAGATATTGAAATAAACAATGCTTTATCAAATTATTTTTAAAACCATTCAAAACATTTAATAAAGAGATTTTTGAATCGAAGTGCATCATAGAAATTTGATGCTTTTAAATGAATTATCATTTGAAAAAAATAATGTCCATATAAATAAATTCTAAATAACATTTTTAAAACATGGAACTTAATGAGAAATATTTAGAATAATAAATCTTTAAAACATTTAAAAAGAAATTTTATTCAATGTGTTTTTAACAAAATGAGAGACGCTTGAATACAAATATCTGAGGAATAACATTTAGTCAAAACATTATAATATCACGAGAATAAAGAGATTCAAAATATAATATACCAAAACACAGTATATACACAACATAAGAGTGAATTGGTGCATAACTACAATGAAGTCTCAATGGAATGTAAATTGAGATGAAATCCAATATAAATACTGTATCCTTTGATTAATAATAAATCAATTACATAATAATGTGTGAAAAATAAGAATATACTCAATATAAGTGGATATTAAGTGTGAAACAATTAGAGGTTGTTCAAACATATTCCTAGCATGACATAATCAAGAAGTATAAGTTTAACCCAGAGAATTGAAATTGGGTTAAGAAGTTCCCCTACAGAAATTTGACAGCCTAACGACGTCACAATAAAATTCAGAAATCGAGTTGGTGAGAGAGAAAAAGGTTTCTCATCACATGGAAATAAAATTTCAAAAAATAAGGATACATAAAAAACATATCCCAATATAATAATATGTTTGTTAAAATACATAACAAAAATAACTTTTTTAAAAAGAGGAGGGTGAAAGGTTCCTTTACCGATTTGGGAACATACAAAACATATACCCAATGAAAGAATCATAATTCAATGATGATGTAAATACCCATCAATTTATGTAAATTACACAATGAATATAATCATGGGAAGTACATATACCACACAAAAGTAAATAGTGGCAAATATAGCATGAATCTCACGGGAATAAAAAGTGAGACGAAAACCCCTTAAGACGTCGTAATCAATCAAGTCGTATGGACATGGGTTAATAACCACCAAATGTTTCATAGAATGCCGTGAATATAAATATAATCATGATAATATATATCAAATGGTTGTACACAATACACTATATGCAATAAATTACTGGCGAACAATGGAAATATCACGGAATTAAATGTGATATAAGAAACCCCTTACCTCATGTCCAACATGACTTGTTTGTTCCTTGTTCTTCCTGAATAATAAACATAAGTTAATTTATACTTGATTAATAACTCTTTTCAATTTTTTATTCCTTTTATATAAATTATTACCTTGAAATAACAATTAGTTAATTATTTTATTTTGTATTGGACATTTTTTCGATGTTCGGAATTGAGTAAAAAATTACCTTGTTATAATTACAATTTCTCCATGTGGTCAAAAAGTAAATAATCTCCAGAATGATATTTATTATTTATATATCATATATATCATATATATCTAGTATATATATGTATTTATAATAGTACATAACATTTGGATATTTGAAATGAAATGCACCATTCATGGAGATGATAAGCCGTACATTTTCCTGAACGCTAATTTCATTTCTATTTTGTATTTTAATGGAATGAAAACTTTATTATACATAGGTAAATTATAATTAAATTATATTTTAATTTATAATTTTATTAAATACCTCCTTTATACGTCCCACTTATGGCATGAATGAGTCATATCACTTTGATGGGGCGGTAGTTCGTACTTCCTCAAATAAATTATTGCGTTTACCCATAATAGATACCATAAAGGTACACTATAAGTGAAAAAATAAAGAAGGATAAAGAAAAAATAAACATAAGATATATATATAT
The DNA here is from genome assembly GCA_963277665.1 of Viscum album. Classification (NCBI taxonomy): domain Eukaryota; kingdom Viridiplantae; phylum Streptophyta; class Magnoliopsida; order Santalales; family Viscaceae; genus Viscum; species Viscum album. The sequence goes on from OY728165.1 coordinate 831,200,076, forward strand.
ATATATCATATATAAATACAGTTCCATCATAATGCACACCATGAGAGGTGATAGGAGATATTTGAACAATCATCGTTTCGTGAGGCAGTAGTTCGCCGTCCACAAAAACTGTATGTTTATTACCCCTTAGATGGAGGTGTGTGTAAGCATTGTTAAAATACATATCATAACAAAATACTTGTATATTTTTTATACTTGTTATGTTATAAAATAAAAGAATAAAAAGATTTTATGGGATGGAGATGTAAAATAAAAGAAATGAATTTAAGAGAAATTGTTACATTTAATTCGGGTAACTCCCTTCGTTTTGAACCAAAAGGAGTTCTTAATGTGCCTTATGCCTAAGGTAAGGCTTCTATGAGGAAGAGAGTGATCTTGATAGATTATTTGGACAGGGGTTGGTTGAGACAAGGGGCTTGAGAGGTGTGAGGAATGGGCTATAAGTGAGGGATTTTTATAAGTGGAAGGAGGGGTTCATTAAGAAAGTGTCAAAATATTATTTTATTATATAGTGATTTTCGGTTTCTAAAGGTCAAAAACTCATTAAGGTATAATATAAGATGACTCATGGTCGAAATAAATTCATCCAATATTAATTGGATAGGATTTGGATGCTTTTTTATTATTTATATTCTTATTTATTTAAATCATTTATTAATGAGGAAAATAAAACATCATTTTTGTGTCAAAAATAATTTTATTTATTTGATGTCTAAAAATTATGGAAAAATACCATGATATTTGAAATAGTTTTAACTTTCCAATAAATATTTAAAGTTGAAAAGATAACTTATACAACCACATGTAAAAATTAATTTACTAAACGATATTTGTTTGTGTCAATTTGGTCTTTTCTTTAAATTAATTAATAAAAAGAGTCGTTATCACTCACAAGTTGCTTCATGGGGTCCAAAAATCAACCCAATGATGCCCATGGTAGGACATGACTCATAAAATATGGTGGGGATAATTGTTAAGGTAATTTTGTATTATTATAATATATATTTTACCTTGAATTACCCTATTTACCTTTAACCGTGGTAAATAAAAATCAATAGTAACTATTCACCAATTTTTTTTTTCATATTATTGACCCAAATTTTACTTAAAAATAACAAACATGTGTGTTGGATTTTCAAAATTCAATTCACAGAAGTGTTAAAATATTATTTAAATGAAATAGTCTGTTTTTTAACTACTACTTAGTAGTTTCCCTGTTCATTAAAAAATGATGTTTTTCAAAAAAATACCAAAAATTAAGCCTATGATATAATTGATATTTTAAATTCAAAAATGATTTCTATTTTACAAAATTCAAAACATATAATTTTCATTAATTGATTTAAAATTAATTCTCATTTTCAAAACAAATAGCGTGTTTTAAGAAATAATATTTGTCAAAAGATTGACATTTGTTTATGTCTAATTTAAATATGAGATTAATTCCAATGACCACTATTGGATTAAATAGTAAACATATAATCTAATTAAACTTTAAAACAAATTAAAATGATAATCTAACCAAATAAATAAATTATATTAAATAGCAATTTTGACTTAAAACACAGTATTTTTCACTATTCATCAAAAAATGAATTTTATCAGAAAAATTATATAATTTTTCCCAAAGTAAATTTTGATATTATAATTCTAAAGAATAATTTTATTTCATCAAATGGAACATATAAAAGTGACCAAAACTAGATTTAATGAGGGTTCACCGTCAAAAGGAAGTAAATCGACCTTTTAGTGAATATTAGAGTATGCTTGTTTAAAATCGAATTCTTTTCTTATATTAAACCTCAAAATTTAATTAGATAAATGTAAAAACATTTAGCAAATATGTATAATCATATTATAGTTAGTTATGTTCATTCCAGCCAATACAAGGTATAGGCGGTAACTACCATTTAAAATAATAATATTATATTATTTGTGTGAAACGTAAGATTTCAAAGAAAGCCATTGTTTCGTATTGGGTAAACCATTGAACATAGCATCCCCTTTAAAGTAGATTTAATATTTAATTCACAAATATTAATAAATATGAAAAATTTCATGTTCTTTATTTACCTGGGATGTTACAGTATAGGTTCATAGGTCCTCTATATAGTTACTGGAGACCCTAAGATTTAATAGGAAACAAGTCCTCTATCTACAAAGTGGAACCCCCCTCAAACCAGGGCATAGGTCCTCTATCATCTAGGGAGAATCCCCTATCCCAACAAGTCTGGGGTCTAATATCTAATGAGTGGTATCCCTTGATGTACTAGGATTTGGTTCCCCAATCTACGAAGTGGAACCCCCATTTCGCACTAAGGTATGGGTACTGTATTGGAGGTAGTTCCCCATATGGTCAAGGAAGAAGTAGTGTGGTGCGGTACCTCCACATGATTTTTTTGATTGGTTACACATGGTACTCATCATAGAAGATAGATACTTGGAACTATTGGTTGAATCATTATTCTAGACAGGATATCGATATTGGGATCCACATTCTCTCATTGTTTGTGTTGTTTTTTTGAGAATATATGGTTTATTATTGTTATGATTGTTATCTCATGTTCTGTTTGAAAAGAATTCATTTTTATTATCTGACTACTCTCTCCTGATGCTTTATGTTTAGTGATTTTCAGATGTACTAATATGTATGTTTATACTCACCCCTACATGGGAATTAACACAGGTGGTTTGTTTTATACAGTCAATAAAAATATTATTAATGACTATGTTGGAAAGGATATCTATTAAGATTAGTAGTGATTGGTGGCCCTAACAAGGATCGATGTTCAGGCCCTAGGATCCACACTCAGTAAGTCCTCTAATTTACTATTCATAGTTGTTTTCATATTGAATTCCCCCCTTGTATTTCTAGATGACAGTTTATTTTTAACCTTTATCATTTGTATTACATTGTTTTACTCTGATATGTATCTCTAAGAGGTTATTAAAATCATTACATACATTCTAGATGATCAATATCATATTATACTTATGTACTGTTTCATGGGGATTGTTGTGTGGGTGAGTAAAATTTTTGTAGGATAAGGAATCCCATTTTAGTATAATACTTACTCCGAAATTTTCCTGAGCCTATAACATAATATAGATGGGAAAAGTGATGTAACACATATAATACCATTGGTGAGGTGGTCACTAGTTGGTCATGAAATAGAAGAGCAGAAACAAATAAGTATATGAAACCTACCCTTTGGGAAAATTTAAAATGTATTGATCTCAAATCCATTCATTATATTCTCTCAATCCAGATCTAAAGTCAATGTAGCCCTCAAATGGAGACCATGATCCTCCTCTCTCTACTTTTCAACTAGGTCGAGTAAATCCTAAGGAGAACCCACACCCACACCCTCATCAGTTTATATAGAAAGGAATAGGGGATATATTTTTCTTCAATTAAAAAAATTCAAATATTTATTCAAAGATAACTAAAAATGTAGATTATTTTATTGAACATATAATATATTTTAAAAATTGTCTCATCAAATTTCATTTTAAAAGTATCAAACATAGTAGAATATATATTAAAATTCATTTTCAATATTTTTTTTCATTTTGGGAAATAATACGAGTATCATATATTTAATATGTGTTATTATAAGAATATATATACTTGATTTTACCCTTTTCAAATTCCCGTATGGTTTTTTTCATATATTTTAAATTACTATCATATGATACCATATTGAAATCACCCAAATTTAATATAGGGAATTTTAGTTTTTCATATTTACATTCAATACATACTTATATGTATGAAAAAAGACTCTCAAAACAGATAATCATTTTTTATCCATTATAGAATTAATGTGACTAATATATTTGGGTTTTTTTAATACACATCCCTATTTACCTTGAGGATTCAATATTACCAACAATATATCATTCCATTTTTTTACTTGATAAGGGTTAAAAAGATAACATAAAATTGAACATGTGTAGCAACCTAGACAAGACTACTCAAATGGTTCACAAATGGGAATGATACTAGATCATATTTCCCCCATATACGATAAGTTTATAACTAGCAATGAACTTGTAGAATATTATTCATAAGACTATTTCCTCATATATAATTTCATTAAACAAATCTTTTATACATCCCATGAATGGCATGAACGAGTCATATCACTTTGAGGGGGCAATAGTCTACACTTCCACAAATAAAATTATCGTATTTACTGATAATGGAAACCATAAAGGTATGATATAAATGAAAAAATAAATAAGAATAAATAAAACTAAAACATAAGATATATATATAATATATAAATACAGTTCAATCATATGGGTCTCAATGAGAGGCGGTAGGAGATATTTGAATAATCATCCTTTCGTGAGGCAGTAGTTCGTCGTCCATAGAAACAATATGTTCTTTACCCATTAGATAAAGGTGTGTGTAATTTTAGTTTGAATACATCTCATTAAAACATCCTAGCATGTTTATCATACTTGTTTGGTTATTAAATAAAGGATTAAATATATTTTATGGGTTGGAGAAGTAAAATAAAAGAAAATAATTTAAGAGAAACTATTACCTTTAATTTGGGTAACTCTCTTTGGTTTGAACCAAAAGGACTTCTTGAAGTTCCTTAGTCCTAAGGTAAGGCTTCTAGGAGGAAGATAGGGATCCTAATAGCTTGTTTTTTATGGGTTTGGATAATACAAGGGTCTTGTGAGGTGTGTGGAATGGGTTAGAGGTGAGGTCTTTTTATGAGTGGGAGGAGGGGTTCTTCAAGAAAGTGTGAAAATATTATTTTATTATATATTTATTATCCATTTATATATGTACAGTAATCATTAAGATCAATGAAAAGGTCACCCATGGAAGAAATAAATTTATCCAGTATGAATTGGATAGGTTTTGGATGTTATTTTAATATTTATACTCTTATTTATTTAAATCTTTTATTAATGAAATAAATACTGTATCATTTTTGTGTCATAAATAATTTTATTTATTAGAGGACTAAAAATTATAAAAAAAACATATTGTAGGAAATATTTTTATATTTCCAATAAAAAATTATATTCTAAACGATAACATATATAACCCCATTTAAAATTAATTAACAAAAAAATATTTGTTGGTGTCATTTTTGCCTTTACTTTAAAATAATTAATCTAATGTGTCATTATCACACCCAACTGGTTCCATGGGGTCCCAAAATCGACCAAAATATTTCCATGGTCGGTCATTAATAATCCAATAAGGTTAGAACACTTTTTAAGGTAATTTTGTATTATTATTATATACATTTTACCTTGAATTACCGTATTTACCTTTAACCGTGGTGAATAAAAATCAAAAGTTACTATTCACTAAAAAATTATTTTTATTTTATTGAACCAAATTGTACATACTAATAACAAAAATGTATGTATTACTTTCTACATTTAATTCAAATATGTGGTAAAGTTTCATTTAAATGAAAAAGTCGGTTTTTTAACTACTACTTAGTGGTTTCACTATTTAGAAAAAATTAACGTTTTCAGAAAAATAGCAAACATTCAGCCTAAGATATATTTGATATTCCAAATTCCAAAATGATTTATATTTTAAAAAATTAAAAAAATATAATTTGAATTAATTAACTTAAAATTAATTCACGTTGTCAAAACAAATAGCGTGTTTTTAAGAAACATTATCTATCAAAAGAATGACACTTGTTGATGTCCAATTTCATAGTGAAATTAATTCAAATGACAACCATTGGATTAAATGGTAAAAATATAATCTAATTAAACTTTAAAACCAATTAATAATTTAATTTAACCATATAAAAAATTATAGTAAAAGTTAGTTTTGAATTAAAATACATTATTTTTCACTATTCATCAAAAATTGAATTTTATCAGAAAATACCAAAATTTTACCCAAAGTAAATTTTGATTTCCCGATTCTAAGGAATAATTTTATTTTGTAAAATGGGACATATAAAAGTGACCAAAATTATATTTAATAAGGGTTCTCCATCAAAATGGAGTAAATCGACCTTTTAATGAATACTTGAGTATTCATGCTTAAAATCAAATTCTTTTCTTATTTTAAGCCTCAAAATATTTTTCGATAAATGTAAAAACATTTAACAAACATATATAATAATATTTTAGTTATTTATGTTCATTCTTAAAAATACATGGTCTAGGCATTAACTACCATTTAAAATAATAATATTATATTATTAGTGGGTAATGTAAGATTTCAAAGAAACCCATGGTTATGTATCGGGTACTCCATTGAACATAGAATCCCCTTTAAAGTATAATTAATATTTAATTCATAAAAATTAATAAATATGAAAAATGTCACACTCTTTATTTACCTAGGACGTCACATCCTTCCCCCCTTTTGGGAATTGCGTCCTCATAATTTTAAAATCGGGCTTGGAAACTTCATTAAAAGTCCCACATCAGAAAAGAGTCAGTAAAACTATCACATTAAAAGAAATAAAGAGGTGTATAATGGTCTCCCGAGATAACCCATACCAGGATTCCAGGTGGGAAAACAAGGATATGGCATAAAGAACGAACAGTCAGGTTCTGATGGAGATTGATAGAAAATAGGATTAAGTGAAAAATAACCACTAGGAAATAATAATCATGTGATGGGTTTAATGGTTTTTTGATTCCCCGGTACAAAACATTAATAGAAAAAGTTTTTGTTTTAATATAATTTTCATAAATTTGAGGAATATATCTATGAGCTTAACTAAAAACATAAGGAAACATACTTACTTTTCATGTAGACTTTCATCCTTTACAAAATTTCTACCACAAACGCATCTTTTCTCCATACGATGAGTATTCAAACTGACTTGGTCACATTAAATATTCACGAATAAACTTATAGAGTATCACATAATCCAAAAAATATTATCTATATATTTCCCCTATCTTTAGACATCAACCAAAACCAAAACGTTTAGTACAATATCAGATAATCTCTAAAAAGGATAAATGTTTACCAAAAGAAAAACTACTCTTAATCTCCAATTTTTGTCTAACAATACCCTAAGTTCAACAAATACCATTAAATAAAAAACTATCCATAAATTATTAAATGTAACCCAAACTATGATTGAAACCCAAAATTTTGAAAGGATTTGATGACATAGTCTTCCACAAAAATCATAACATTTATCTCCAAAAACATCGACTACTCTTACAGTCTCATACTGAAGTGTAATTAACCAAATCACATATTCTCTATGATACGTTATCCATTTCCATATATAACCCCATATTAACTTATTAATCATTCATAAAATAAGATAACTATTAATAATTAGTCATACTAACTAGGGACTTCACAAAGTCTGGTGGTAGGCGATAAATCCTAGTCGTACTTTGGCTGTGGGTTCGATTCCCACAGCTTTTTCCGACGCGATGGGTTGTCATGGAGTCTATGTGTTGTCATTTATAAAAAAACTATATAATTATTTAACATTCCCAAAAAGAGATAAATTAGTCAAAAAATAACCATAACATATTTTATCCATAGAGGTTATCTAATTAAATTAATTTTGCTTCCCAAAATGTATTAACCTGTAATTTCCACAAATTCAAGGATCATATAAACCCAAATAGTTCTTTATAACTATACCCAAATAAGATAATATAATTATTCCTTGAATAAAAATATAATATATCAAACTTCAGGGTTACAGAAACTATAAAAACACTTTTAATGTAATCCCATCATCAAAAGAGCCTTCATACTTTTAAGCATTTCATCATCCTAAAATATACCATAACACTTGAATCCCTTATATGTTAACTTCTTTCTAATTCAATGTTCTTCATGATCCATTAACCATTCCCTTACAACTTATTTTGAAATAATTCTTCCCTACACACAAAATCATAAATTATATACTAAGATTAAATAATATCAAAACATATGTTAAGAAATAATCTATACCTTTCATTGGTTATTGATAGTTTCATCATCCTCAATCGGAATGACATTAGGTATTGGTAAACATATATTTGTACGACCCTTGTGATCCAATTCCAAAAAAATCTTTGTTGGAATTTTTTTTGAATAATGATCATGCACACCACATTTAAAACATTCAATTGATCACTCAGATAGAACTTCTTTCCCTTTCATAGAGTCAACTGGATGCTTCCTTTTTCCATGGCTGGTTATTTCTTTATGACCGTCATTTCCACATCTATAGAATCTTCCCATCCCTTTGAAGCAGTTTCCTAATTGTACCTTTCCACATACTTGACACATAGATTTTTGAACATACTTACCTTTATGATTATTACCTAAACTTATGTAGGGATTTGTTTCTCACATATACGCTGCCTTATAAAATTTACCAAAGTTCTGGTGGTCAATCATTACAACAGATAGTTGGTTGGGAATAACCACATGAGTTCTCATTGCAACTTCTATTTCATCCAGTTTCTCATTCAGAAAACCATCAAAGTTTTCTTCAAATCTACTGTTACATTGGTTCCTTCTACATCTAGCCATTCACTAAAACCGAAAAGGTCGGTGTGAGTATATCAGTAAAATCATCATATAATATATTATAAGGAGGGTAAAAAATAAGATATATTTATTCATGTTATCTTAAACTAATTCTCTTTATCTAAAATAACTATAACTCTTTCTAAAATCATAATCATTATAGTAGTGTCACTTATGCTTAAAGAACACCCTAACATTTAATGTTATCTAAACCGACCTCTGATACCAACTATAAGGACCCGACCTTAAAAATTCCATAATATGTAATAAAATGAATAAACTGCATTGAGGATCATTTTAGGTTTTTAGTTTTTGATAATTAGGCCATAACTATTACATAACAACTTGAATATTACATGTAGCCCCTACTACTCAGTATCTATTTTTTCATAAAAAAACTCTTGAAAAAAGTGACATGTCTTCTTCCATGTTTTAGATAGCATGACGTTTCCATGATCTCATCCTGAACCCTATTCATCTTTATGTCATGTGAATAACATTTAAAAACTATTGATGAGCATAAAAATCCCAGGAAGGGTAATAAAATAAGGAAGGAAAAAATTAGACCATAAATAAATAAAAAGCAATGAAACCATACTTTTCAATTATAACATATCATATGAAATAATAAGATTTATCATGACACACACAAATCATTAATCATAAAGTTATCTTATGGAATTCATAACATAATTACATTGTAGCTATCACAGCTACAAAGGGAGTTACGTTTGGAAGACCTATCACAGTATATTCCCTAAATCTATTAGGAGAAATATTCACGTTTACCTCCATCACCATACCCAATGCATTGGAGATCTATCTCAGGCACACCCTCCCTAGGATTACCACAGAACCAACCGTATACATAAACAATGCCCAATAACCATTACTTATTCAAAACATAGAACACAAACATAAAATAAAGATAAAATTTCCACATTCCAATCACAATATATCAAATCTAGATATTGAAATAAACAGTGCTTTATCAAATTATTTTTAAAACCATTCAAAACATTTAATAAAGAGATTTTTGAATCGAAGTGTATCATAGAAATTTGAAGCTTTTAAATGAATTATCATTTGAAAAAAATAATGTCCATATAAATAAATTCTAAAAAACATTTTAAAAACATGGACATTCATGAGAAATATTTAGAGTAATAAATCTTTAAAACATTTAAAAAGAAATTTTATTCAATGTGTTTTTATCAAAATGAGAGACGCTTGAATACAAATATTTAAGGCATAACATTTAGTCAGAACATTATAATATCACGAGAATAAAGAGATTCAAAATATAATATACCAAAACACAGTATATACACAACATAAGAGTGAATTGGTGCATAACTACAATGAAGTCTCAATGGAATGTAAATTGAGATGAAATACCATATAAATACTGTATCCTTGGATTAAGAATAAATCAATTACATAATAATGTGTGACAAATAATAATATACTCAATATAAGTGGATATTAAGTGTGAAACAATTAGATGTTATTCAAACATATTCCTAGCATGACATAATCAAGAAGTAGAAGTTTTACCAGGAGAATTGAAATTGGGTGAAGAAGTTCCCTTACAGAAATTGGACAGCCTAACGACGTCACATTAAAATTCAGAAATCGAGTTGGTGAGAGAGAAAAATGTTTCTTATCACTTGGAAATAAAATTTACAACAATAAGGATACATAAAAAAATATCCCAATATAATAATATGTTTTTTAAAATACATAAAAAAATATCTTTTTTAAAAAGAGGAGGGTGAAAGGTTCCTTTACCGATTTGGGAACATACAAAACATATACCAAATGAAAGAATAATAATTCAATGATGATGTAAATACCCATCAATTTTTGTAAATTACACAATGAATACAATCATGGGAAGTACATACACCACACAAAAGTAAATAGTAGCAAATTAGCAAGAATCTCACGGGAATAAAAAGTGAGACGAAAACCCCTTAACACGTCGAAATCTATCAAGTCGTATGGACATGGGTTAATAACCACCAAATGTTTCATATAATACCATGAATATAAATATAATCATGATAATATATATCAAATGGCAGTACACAATACACTAGATGCAATAAATTACTGGCGAACAATGGAAATATCACAGAATTAAATGTGAGATAAGAAACCCCTTACCTCATGTCCAACATGACTTGTTTGTTCCTTGTTCTTCCTGAATAATAAACATAAGTTAATTTATACTTTATTAATAACCTTTTTCAATTTTTTATTCCTTTTATATAAATTATTACCTTGAAATAACAATTAGTTAATTATTTGATTTTGTATTGGACATTTTGTCGATGTTCAGAATTGAGTCAAAAATGACCTTGTTATAATTACAATTTCTCCATGTGGTCAAAAATTAAATAATCTCCAAAATGATATTTATTATTTATATATCATCTATATCATATATATCTTGTATATATATGTATTTATAATAGTACATAACATTTGGATATTTGAAATGAAATGCACCATTCATAGAGACGATAAGCCGTACATTTTCTTGAACGCTACTTTCATTTCTATTTTGTATTTTAATGGAATGAAAACTTAATTATACATAGGTAAATTATATTTAAATTATATTATAATATATAGTTTCATTAAATACATCCTTTATACATCCCACTTATGGCATGAATGAGTCATATCACTTTGATGGGGCGGTAGTTTGCATTTCCTCAAATAAATTATTGCGTTTACCCATAATGGAAACCATAAAGGTACGCTATAAGTGAAAAAATAAAGAAGGATAAAGATAAAATAAACATAATATATATATATATATATATATCAATATAAATACAGTTCCATCATAATGCACCACCATGAGAGGCGATAGGAGATATTTGAACAATCATCGTCTCGTGAGGCAGTAGTACGTCGTCCACAGAAACCGTATGTTCATTACCCCTTAGATGGAGGTGTGTGTAAGCGTTGTTAAAATAAATCTCATAAAAACATCCTTGTATATTTAATATACTTTTTATGTTATAAAAAAAAAGAATAAAAAGACTTTATGGGATGGAGATATAAAATAAAAGAAATGAATTTAAGAGAAATTGTTACATTTAATTCGGGTAACTCCCTTCGTTTGGAACCAAAAGGAGTTCTTAATGTGCCTTATGCCTAAGGTAAGGCTTCTAGGAGGAAGAGAGGGATCATGATAGATTATTTGGATAGGGTTTGGATGAGACAAGGGGCTTGATAGGTGTGAGGAACGGGCTATAAGTGAGGGATTTTTATAAGGGGAAGGAGGGGTTCATTAAGAAAGTGTGAAAATGTTATTTTATTATATAATGATTTTCGGTTTCTAAAGGTCATAAACTCATTAATGTAGAATATAAGATGACTCATGGTCTAAATAAATTCATCAAATATTAATTGGATAGGTTTTGGATGTTTTTTTAATATTTATATTCTTATTTATTAAAACCATTTATTAATGAGGAAAATACAACATCATTTTTGTGTCAAAATTAATTTTATTTATTTGATGTATAAAAATTATAAACAAATAAAATGATATTTGAAATAGTTTTAAATTTCTAATAATTATTTAAAGTTGAATAGATAACTTATACAACCCCATGTAAAAATTAATTTACTAAAAGATATTTGTTTGTGTCAATTTTGTCTTTACTTTAAATTAATTAATTAAAAGAGTCGCTATCAATTCCAAGTTGCTTAATGGGGTCGCAAAATCAACCCAAGGATGCCCATGGTCGGACATGACTCATCCAATATGGTGGGGACAATTGTTAAGGTAATTTTGTATTATTATAATATATATTTTACCTTGAATTACCCTATTTACCTTTAACCGTGGTAAATAAAAATCAATAGTAACTATTCACCAAAAATTTATTTTCATCTTAGTGAACCAAATTATACTTAAAAATAACAACCATGTGTGTTGGATTTTCAAAATTAAATTCACAGAAGTGTTAAAATATTGTTTAAATGAAAAAGTCTGTTTTTTAACTACAACTTAGTAGTTTCACTATTCATTAAAAAATGATGTTTTTCAGAAAAATACCAAAAATTCAGCCTATGATATAATTGATATTTTAAATTAAAAAATGATTTCTATTTTACAAAATTCAAAACATATAATTTTAATTAATTGATTTAACATTAATTCTCATTGTCAAAACAAATAGCGTGTTTTAGGAAATAATATATGTCAAAAGATTGACACTTGTTTATGTCTAATTTAAAAGTGAAATTACTTCCAATGACCACTATTGGATTAAATAGTACAAATATAATCTAATTAAACTTTAACAAAATTATAATGATAATATAACCAAATAAATAAATTATATTAAATAGCAATTTTGAATTAAAATACAGTATTTTTCACTATTCATCAAAAAAATAATTTTATCAGAAAAATTATATAATTTTACACAAAGTAAATTTGGATGTTAGAATTATAAATTAGAATTTTATTTCATCAAATGGAACATATAAAAGTGACCAAAACTAGATTTAATGAGGTTTCGCCATTAAAAGGCAGTAAATCGACCTTTTAGTGAATATTAGAGTATGCTTGCTTAAAATCGAATTCTTTTATTATTTTAACCCTCAAAATTTTATTGGATAAATGTAAAAACATTTACCAAATATGTATAATCATATTATAGTTAGTTATGTTCATTCCAGCCAATACAAGGTATAGGCGGTAACTACCATTTAAAATAATAATATTATATTATTTGTGTGAACCGTAAGATTTCAAAGAAAGCCATTGTTTCGTATTGGGTTAACCATTGAACATAGCATCCCCTTTAAAGTAGATTTAATATTTAATTCACAAATATTAATAAATATGAAAAGTTTCATGTTATTTATTTACCTAGGATGTTACAGTATAGGTTCATAGGTCCGCTATATATTTATTGGATACCCTATGATTTAATAGGGAACAAGTCCTCTATCTACAAAGTGGAACCACCCCTCGCAACAGGGCATATGTCCTCTATCTTCTAGGGAGAATCCCCTATCAAACCATGTCTGGGGTCTAATATCTAATGAGTGGTATCCCATGACGTACTAGGATTTGGTTCCCCAATCTACGAAGTGGAACCCCCATTTCACACTAAGGTATGGGTACTGTATTGGAGGTAGTTCCCCATATGGTCAAGGAAGTAGTTGTGTGGTGTGGTACCTCCACATGATTTTTTTGATTGTTTACACATGGTACTCGTCATAGAAGGTAGATACTTGGAACTATTGGTTGAATCATTATTCTAGATAGGATATGGAGATTGAGATCCCCATTCTCTCATTGTTTGCGTTCTTTTTTGAGAATATATGGTTTATTATTATTATGATTGTTATCTCATGTTCTGTTTGAAAAGAATTCTTTTTTATGATCTGACTACTCTCTCCTGATGCTTTATGTTTAGGGATTTTCAGATGTACTAATATGTATGTTTATACTCACCCCTACATGGGAATTAACACATGTGGTTTTTTTTATACAGTCAATAAAAATGTTAGTAATCACTATGTTGGAAACGATATCTATTAATATTAGTAGTGATTGGTGGCCCTAACAAGGATTTATGGTCAAGCCTTAGGATACACACTCAGTCAGTCCTCTAATTTACTATTCATAGTTGTTTTCATATTGAATTCCCCCATGTATTTCTAGATGATAGTTTATTTTTAACCTTTATCATTTGTATTACATTGTTTTACTCTGATATGTATCTCAAAGGGGTTATTAAAATCATTACATACATTCTAGATGATCAATATCATATTATACCTATGTACTGTTTCAGGGGGCTTGTTGTGTGGGTGAGTAAAATTTTTGTAGGATAAGGAATCCCATTTTAGTATAATACTTACTCCGAAATTTTCCAGAGCCTATAACCTAATATAGATGGGAAATGTGATGTAACACATATAATACCATTGGTGAGGTGGTCACTGGTTGGTCATGAAATAGAAGAGAGGAAATAAATAAGGATACGAAACCTACCCTTTGGGAAAATTTAAAATGTATTGATCTCAAATCCATTCATTATATTCTCTCAATCCAGACCTAAAGTCAATGTAGCCCTCAAATGGAGCCCATGATCCTCCTCTCTCTACCTTTCAACTAGGTCGAGTAAATCCCAAGGAGAACCCACACCCACACCCTCATCAGTTTATATAGAAAGGAATAGGGGATATATTTTCCTTCAATTAAAAAAATTCAAATATTTATTCAAAGATAACAAAAAATGTAGATTATTTTACTGAACATATAATATATTTTTAAAATTGTCTCATCAAATTTAGTTTTAAATGTATCTAACATAGTAGAATATATATTAAAATTAATTTTCAATATATTTTTTTTCATCTTGGGAAATAATACGAGTATCATATATTTAATATGTGTTGTTATAAGAATATATATACTTGAATTTACCCTTTTCAAATTCCGATATGGTTTTATTCTAATATTTTAAATTACTATCATATGATACCATATTGAAATCACTCAAATTTAATATAGGGGATTTTAGTTTTTCATATTTACATTCAATAGATACTTATATGTATGAAAAAAGACTCTCAAAACAGGTAATCATTTTTTATCCATTATAGAATTAATGTGACTAATATATTTGGGTTTTTTTATTACACATCCCTATTTACCTTGAGGATTCAAAATTACCAACAATATATCATTCCGTTTTTTACTTGATAAGGGTTAAAAAGATAGCATACAATTGAACATGTGTAGCAACCTAGACAAGACTACTCAAATGGTTCAGAAATGGGAATGATACTGGATCATATTTCCCCCATAAGCGATAGGTTTATAACTATCAATGAACTTGTAGAATATTATTCAAAATACTATTTCCTCATATATAATTTCATTAAACAAATCATTTATACATCCCATGAATGGCATGAACGAGTCATATCACTTTGAGGGAGAAATAGTCTGCACTTCCACAAATAAAATTATCGTATTTACTGATAATGGAAACCATAAAGGTATGATATAAATGAAAAAATAAATAAGAATAAATAAAACTAAAACATAAGATATATATAATATATAAATACAGTTCCATCATAAGGGTCTCAATGAGAGGCGGTAGGCGATATTTGAATAATCATCATTTCGTGAGGCAGTAGTTCGTCGTCCATAGAAACAGTATGTTCATTACCCATTAGATAGAGGTGTGTGTAATTGTAGTTTGAATACATCTCATTAAAACATCCTAGCATGTTTAGGATAATTGTTTGGTTATTTAATAAAGGATTAAATATATTTTATGGGTTGGAGAAGTAAAATAAAAGAAAATAATTTAAGAGAAACTATTACCTTTAATTTGGGTAACTCTCTTTGGTTTGAACCAAAAGGACTTCTTGAAGTTCATTAGGCCTAAGGTAAGGCTTCTAGGAGGAAGATAGGGATCCTAAGAGCTTGTTTGTGATGGTTTTGGATAATACAAGGGTCTTGTGAGGTGTGTGGAATGGGTTATAGCTGAGGACTTTTTATGAGTGGGAGGAGGGGTTCTTTAGGAAAGTGTGAAAATATTTTGTTATTATATATTTATTATCCATTTCTATATGTCCAATAATCGTTAAGATCAAATATAAGGTGACCCATGGACGAAATAAATTTATCCAATATGAATTGGATAGGTTTTGGATGTTATTTTAATATTTATACTCTTATTTATTTAAATCATTTATTAATGAAATAAATACTGTATCATTTTTGTGTCATAAATAATTTTATTTATTAGATGACTAAAAATTATAAACAAAATACAATATTGTAGGAAATATTTTTATATTTCCAATAAAAATTTATATTCTAAACGATAACTTATATAACCCCATTTAAAATTAATTTACAAATACATATTTGTTGGTGTCATTTTTGCCTTTACTTTAAAATAATTAATCTAATGTGTCATTATCACACCCAACTAGTTCCATGGGGTCTCAAAATAGACCAAAAGATTTCCATGGTCGGTCA
Organism: Viscum album; assembly: GCA_963277665.1. Classification (NCBI taxonomy): domain Eukaryota; kingdom Viridiplantae; phylum Streptophyta; class Magnoliopsida; order Santalales; family Viscaceae; genus Viscum; species Viscum album. The sequence goes on from OY728165.1 coordinate 831,216,629, forward strand.
TGACTCATCCAATAAGGTTAGCACACTTGTTAATGTAATTTTGAATTATTATAATATACATTTTACCTTGAATTACCCTATTTACCTTTAACCACAGTGAATAAAAATCAAAAGTTACTATTCACCAAAAAATTATTTTTTTTATTGAACCAAATTTTACATACTAATAACAAACATGTATGTATTATTTTCTAAATTGAATTCAAATAAATGGTAAAGTTTCATTTAAATAAAAAAGTCAGTTTTTTAACTACTACTTAGTGGTTTCACTATTTATAAAAAATTAATGTTTTTCAGAAAAATACCAAACATTCAGCCTAAGATATATTTGATATTCGGAATTACAAAATGATGTCTATTTTAAAAAATTAAAAACATATAATTTGAATTAATTAACTTAAAATTAATTCATGTTGTCAAAACAAATAGCTTGTTTTTAAGAAACATTATCTATCAAAAGATTGACACATGTTTATGTCCAACTTCATAGTGAAATTAATTCCAATGACCACCATTGGATTAAATGGTAAAAATATAATCTAATTAAATTTTAAAACCAATTAATAATTTAATTTAACCATATAAAAAATTATAGTAAAAGTTAGTTTTAAATTAAAATACATTATTTTTCACTATTCATCAAAAATTGAATTTTATCAGAAAAATACCAAAATTTTACTCAAAGAAAATTTTGATTTCCTGATTATAAGGAAGAATTTTATTTTGTCAAATGGTACTTATAAAAGTGACCAAAATTATATTTAATGAGGGTTCTCCATCAAATGGGAGTAAATCGACCTTTTAATGAATACTTGAGTATTCATGCTTAAAATCAAATTCTTTTCTTATTTTACGCCTCAAAATATTTTTGGATAAATGTAAAAACATTTAACAAACATTTATAATAATATTTTAGTTATTTATGTTCAATATTTAAAATACATGGTCTAGGTATTAACTACCATTCAAAATAATAATATTATATTATTAGTGGGTAATGTAATATTTCAAAGAATCCCATGGTTGTGTATCATGTACGCCATTGAACATTGAATCCCCTTTAAAGTATAATTAATATTTAATTCATAAATATTAATAAATATGAAAAATGTCACACTCTTTATTTACCTGGGAAATTACATCCTTCCCCCCTTTTGGGAATTGCATCCTCACAATTTTAAAAACGGGCCTGGAAACTTCATTAAAAGTCCCACATCAGAAAAGAGTCAGTAAAACTATCACATTAAAAGAAATAAAGAGGAGTATAAAGGTCTCCCGAGATAACCCATACCAGGATTCCAGGTCGGAAAACAAGGATATGGAAGAAAGAACGAACAGTCAAGTTCTGATGGAGATTGATAGAAAACAGGATTAAGTGAAAGATAACCACTAGGAAATCATAATCATGTGATGGGTTTAACATTTTTTTGATTCCCCGGTACAAAACATTAATAGAAAAAGCTTTTGTTTTAATATAATTTTCGTAATGTTGAGGAGTATATCTATGAGATTAACTAAAAACATAAGGAAACATACTTACTTTTCATGTAGACTTTCATCCTTTACTAAATTTCTACCACAAACACATATTTTCTCCATACGATGAGTATTCAAACTGACTTGGTCACATTAAATGTTCACGAATAAACTTATATATTATCACATAATCCAAAGTATATGAACTATATATTTCCCCTATCTTTAGAAATCAACCAAAACCAAAACGTTTAGTACAATATCAGATAATCTCTAAAAAGGATAAACGTTTACCAAAAGAAAAACTACTCTTAATCTCCAATTGTTGTCTAACAATACCCAAAGTTCAACAAATACCATTCAATAAACAACTTTCCATAAATTCTTAAAAGTAACCCAAACTATGATTGAAACCCAAAATTTCGAAAGGATTTGATGACACAGTCTTCTACAAAAATCATAACATTTATCTCCAAAGACATCGACTACTCTTACAGTCTCATACTGAAGTGTAATTAACCAAATCACATATTCTCTATGATAAGTTAACCATTTCCATATATAACCCTATATTAACTTATTAATCATTCATAAAATAAAATAACTATTAAAAATTATTCATACTAACTAGGGACTTCACGATGTCTAGTGGTAGGCGATAAATCCAAGTCGTACATTGGCTGTGGGTTCGATTCCTACAGATTTTTCCGACGCGACGGGTTCTCACGGAGTCTATGTGTTATCATTTTTCAAAAACTATATAATTATATAACATTACCAAAAAGAGATAAATTCGTCAAAAAATAACCATAACATATTTTAACCCTATAGGTTATCTAATTAAAATAATTTTGCTTCCCAAAATGTATTAACCTGTAATTTCCACAAATTCAAGGATCATATAAACCCAAATGGTTCTTTATAACTATATCTGAAAAAGAAAATATAATTATTCCTTGAATAAAAATATAATATATCAAACTTCAGGGTTACAGAAACTATAAGAACACTTTTAATGTAATCCCATCATCAAAAGAGCCTTCATACTTTTAAGCATTTCACCGTCCTAAAATCTACCATAACACTTGAATCCCTTATATGTTGACTTCTTACTAATTCAATGTTCTTCATGATCCATTAACCATTCCTTTCCAACTTATTCTGAAATAATTCTTCTCTACACACAATTTCAGAAATTATATACTAAGATTCAATAATATCAAAACATATGTTAAGAAATAATCTATACCTTTCATTGGTTATTGATAGTTTCATCATGCTCAATCGGAATGACATTAGGTATTGGTAAACATATATTTGTACTATCCTTGTGATCCAATTCCAAAAAAAATCTTTGTTGGAATTTTTTTTGAATAATGATCATGCACACCACATTTAAAACATTCAATTGATCACTCAGATAGAACTTCTTTCCCTTTCATAGAGTCAACTGGATGCTTCCTTTTTCCATGGCTGTTTATTTCTTTATGAACATCATTTCCACATCTATAGAATCTTCCCATCCCTTTGAAGCAGTTTCCTAATTGTTCCTTTCCACATACTTGACACATAGATTTTTGAACATACTTACCTTTATGATTATTACCTAAACTTCTGTAGGGATTTGTTTCCCGCATATACGATGCCTTATAAAAATTACCAAAGTTCAGGTGGTCGATCATCACTACAGATAGTTGGTTGACAATAACCACATGAGTTCTCATTATAGCTCTTATTTGATTCAGTGTCTCATTCAGAAAACCATCAGAGTTTTCTTCAAATCTACTGTTACATTGGTGCGTTCTAGATCTCGCCATTTACTAAAACCGAAAAGGTCAGTGTGAGTATATCAGTAAAATCATCATATAATATATTATAAGAAGGGTAAAAACTAAGATATATTTATTCATGTTATCTTAAACTAATTTTCCTTATCTAAAATAACTATGACTCTTTCTAAAATCATAATCATTATAGTAGTGTAACTTATGCTTAAAGAACACCCAAACTTCTAAAGTTATCTAAACCGACCTCTGATACCAACTATAAGGACCCGACCTTAAATATTACATAATCTATAATAAAGTAAATAAACTACATTGAGGATCATTTTAGGTTTTTGGTTTTTGATAATTAGGCCATAACTATTACATAACAACTTGAATATTACATGTAGTCACTACTACTCAGTATCTATTTTTTCATAAAAAAAACTCTTGAAAAAAAGTGACATGTCTAGTTCCATGTTTTAGATAGCATGACGTTTCCATGATCTCATAATTAACCCTATTCATCTTTATGTCATGTGAATAACATTTCAAAAATATTGATGAGCATAAAAAGCTCAGGAAAGGTAATAAAATAAGTAAGGAAAAAATTAGACCATCAATAAATAAAAATCAATGAAACCTTACTTTTCAATCACAACATATCATATGAAATAATAAGATTTATGATGACACACTCAAATAATTAATCATAAAGTTATCTTATGGAATTCATAACATAATTACATTGTAGCTATCACAGCTACATACATAGTTACGTTTGGAAGACCTACCACAATATATTCCCTAAATCTCTTAGGAGAAATATTCACGTTTACCTCCATCACCTTACCCAATGCATTGGAGATCTCTCTCGGGCTCACCGGCCCTAGGATTACCACAAAACCACCCTTATACATAAACAATGCCCAATAACCATTACTTATTCAAAACACAGAACACAAACATAAAATAAAGATAAAATTTCCACATTCCAATCACCATATATAAAATCAAGATATTGAAATAAACAATGCTTTATCAAATAATTTTTAAAACCATTCAAAACATTTAATAAAGAGATTTTTGAATTCAAGTGTATCATACCAATTTGAAGCTTTTTAATGAATTATCATTTGAAAAAAATAATGTCCATATAAATAAATTCTAAAAAACATTTTAAAAACATGGACATTAATGAGAAATATTTAGAATAATAAATCTTTAAAACATATAAAAAGAAATTTTATTCAATGTGTTTTTAACAAAATGAGAGACGCTTGAATACAAATATTTGAGGAATAACATTTAGTCAGAACATTATAATATCATGAGAATAAAGAGATTCAAAATATAATATACCAAAACACAGTATATACACAACATAAGAGTGAATTGGTGCATAACTACAATGAATTCTCAATGGAATGTAAATTGAGACGAAATCCCATATAAATATTGTATCCTTGGATTAAGAATAAATCAATTACATAATAATGTGTGACAAATAAGAATATACTCAATATAAGTGGATATTATGTGTGAAACAATTATAGGTTATTCAAACATATTCCTAGCATGACATAATCAGAAGTTGAAGATTAACCAGGAGAATTGAATTTGGGTGAAGAAGTTCCCTTATAGAAATTTGATAGCCTAACGACGTCACATTAAAATTTATAAATTGAGTTGGTGAGAGAGAAAAAGGTTTCATATCAATTGGAAATAAAATTTACAACAATAATGATACATAAAAAAATATCCCAATATAATAATATGTTTGTTAAAATACATAACAAAAATAACTTTTTTAAAAAGAGGAGGGTGAAAGGTTCCTTTACCGATTTGGGAACATACAAAACATATACCCAATGAAAGAATCATAATTCAATGATGATGTAAATACCCATCAATTTATGTAAATTACACAATGAATATAATAATGGGAAGTACATACACCACGCAAAAGTAAATAGTTGCAAATATAGAATGAATCTCACGGGAATAAAAAGTGAGACGAAAACCCCTTAACATGTCGTAATCAATCAAGTCGTATGGACATGGGTTAATAACCACCAAATGTTTCATAGAATACCATGAATATAAATATAATCATGATAATATATATCAAATGGCAGTACACAATACACTAGATGCAATAAATTACTGTTGAACAATGGAAATATCACAGAATTAAATGTGAGATAAGAAACCCCTTACCTCATGTCCAACATGACTTGTTTGTTCCTTGTTCTTCCTGAATAATAAACATAAGTTAAATTATAAATGATTAATAACCTTTTTCAATTTTTTATTCCTTTTATATAAATTATTACCTTGAAAAAACAATTAGTTAATTATTTGATTTTGTATTGGACATTTTTTCGATGTTTGGAATTGAGTAAAAAATGACGTTGTTATAATTACAATTTCTCCATGTTTTCAAAAAGTAAATAATCTCCAGAATGATATTTATTATTTATATATCATCTATATCATATATATCTAGTATATATATATATATGTATTTATAATAGTACATAACAATTGGATATTTGAAATGAAATGCACTATTCATGGAGACGATAAGCCGTACATTTTCTTGAACGCTACTTTTATTTCTATTTTGTTTTTTAATGTAATGAAAACTTAAGTATACATAGGTAAATTATAATTAAATTATATTATAATATATAATTTCATTAAATACATCCTTTATACATCCCACTTATGGAATGAATGAGTCATATCACTTTGATGGGGCTGTAGTTCGCACTTCCTCAAAAAAATTATTGCGTTTACCCATAATGGAAACCATAAAGGTACGCTATAAGTGAAAAAATAAAGAAGGATAAAGAAAAAATAAACATAAGATATATATATATATATATCATATATAAATACAGTTCCATCATAATTCCCACCATGAGAGGTGATAAGAGATATTTGAACAGTCATCGTTTCGTGAGGCAGTAGTTCGTCGTCCACAGAAACTGTATGTTTATTACCCCTAAGATGGAGGTGTGGGTAAGCGTTGTTAAAATACATCTCATAACAAAATCCTTGTGTATTTATTATACTTTTTATGTTATAAAATAAATGAATAAAAAGATTTTTTGGGATGGAGATGTAAAATAAAAGAAATGAATTTAAGAGAAATTGTTAGATTTAATTCGGGTAACTCCCTTTATTTTGAACCAAAAGGAGTTCTTAATGTGACTTATGCCTAAGGTAAAGCTTATAGGAGGAAGAGAGGGATCTTTATAGTTTATTTGGACAGGGGTTGAATGAGGCAAGGGGCTTGGGAGGTGTGAGGAATGGGCTATAATTGAGGGAATTTTATGAGGGGAATGAGGGGGTCATTAAGAAAGTGTGAAAATATTATTTTATTATATAATGATTTTCGGTTTCTAAAGGTCAAAAACTCATTAAGGTAGAATATAAGATTACTCATGGTCGAAATAAATTCATCCAATATTAATTGGATAGGTTTTGGATGTTTTTTTAATATTTATATTCATATTTATTCAAATCATTTATTAATGAGGAAAATACAACATCATTTTTGTGTCACAAATAATTTTATTTATTTGATGTCTAAAAATTATAAAAAAATACCATGATATTTGAAATAGTTTTAACATTCCAATAAATATTTAAATATGAAAATATAACTTATACAACCGCATGTAAAAATTAATTTACAAAAAGATATTTGTTTGTGTCAATTTTGTCTTTACTATAAATTAATTAATCAAAAGAGTCGCTATCACTCCCAAGTTGCTTCATGGGGTCCCAAAATCAACCCAAGGATGCCCATGGTCGAACATGACTCATCCAATATGGTGGGGACAATTCATAAGGTAATTTTGTATTATTATAATATATATTTTACCTTGAATTACCCTATTGACCTTTAACCGTGGTAAATAAAAATCAATAGTAACTATTCACCAAAAACTTATTTTCATCTTATTGAATCAAATTTTACTTACAAACAACAAAAATGTGTGTTGTATTTTCAAAATTCAATTCACAGAAGTGTTAAAATATTATTTAAATGAAAAAGTCTGTTTTTTAACTACTACTTAGTAGTTTCACTATTCATTAAAAAATGATGTTTTTCAGAAAAATACCAAAAATTCAGCCTATGATATAATTGATATTTTAAATTCAAAAATTATTTCTATTTTACAAAATTAAAAAAATAGAATTTTCATTAATTGATTTAAAATTAATTCTCATTGTCAAAACAAATAGCGTGTTTTAAGAAATAATATCTATCAAAAGATTGACACTTGTTTATGTCTAATTTAAAAGTGAAATTAATTCCCATGACCAATATTGGATTAAATAGTAAAAATATAATCTAATTAAACTTTAAAACAAATTAAAATGATAATCTAACCAAATAAATAAATTATATTAAATAGCAATTTTGAATTAAAATACAGTATTTTTCACTATTCATCAAAAAATGAATTTTATCAGAAAAATTATATAATTTTACCCAAAGTAAATTTTGATGTCATAATTCTAATGAAGAATTTTATTTCATCAAATGGAACATATAAATGAGACAAAAACTAGATTTAATGAGGGTTTTCCGTCAAAAGGGAGTAAATCGACTTTTTAGTGAATATTAGAGTATGCTTGCTTAAAATCGAATTCTTTTCTTATTTTAACCCTCAAAATTTTATTGGATAAATGTAAAAAAATTTATCAAATATGTATAATCATATTATAGTTAGTTATGTTCATTCCAGCCAATACAAGGTACAAGCGGTAACTACCATTTAAAATAATAATATTATATTATTTGTGTGAAACGTAAGATTTCAAAGAAAGCCATTTTTCGTATTGGGTAAACCATTGAACATAGCATCCCCTTTAAAGTAGATTTAATATTTAATTCACAAATATTAATAAATATGAAAAATTTCATGTTCTTTATTTACCTGGGATGTTACAGTATAGGTTCATAGGTCCTCTATATAGTTATTGGAGACCATATGATTTAATAGAGAACAAGTCCTCTATCTACAAAGTGGAACCCCCCCTCGCACCAGGGCATAGGTTCTCTATCTTCTCGGGAGAATCCCCTATCACACCAAGTCTGGGGTCTAATATCTAATGAGTGGTATCCCTTGATGTACTAGGATTTGGTTCCCCAATCTACGAAGTGGAACCCCCATTTCGCACTAAGGTATGGGTACTGTATTGGAGGTAGTTCCCCACATGGTCAAGGAAGAAGTTGTGTGGTGCGGTACCTCCACATGATTTTTTTTATTGTTTACACATGGTACTCATCATAGAAGATAGATACTTGGAACTATTGGTTGAATCATTATTCTAGATAGGATATGGAGATTGAGATCCCCATTCTCTCATTGTTTGTGTTCTTTTTTGAGAATATATGGTTTATTATTGTTATGATTGTTATCTCATGTTCTCTTTGACAAGAATTCATTTTTATGATCTGACTACTCTCTCCTGATGCTTTCTGTTTAGTGATTTTCATATGTACTAATATGTATGTTTATACTCACCCCTACATGGGAATTAACACATGTGATTTGTTTTATACAGTCAATAAAAATGTTAGTAATGACTATGTTGGAAACAATATCTATTAAGATTAGTATTGATTGGTGGCCCTAACAAGGATCGATGGTCAGGCCCTACGATCCACACTCAGTCAATCCTCTAATTTACTATTCATAGTTGTTTTCATATTGAATTCCCCCCATGTATTTCCAGATGATAGTTTATTTTTAACCTTTATCATTTGTATTACATTTTTTTACTCTGATATGTATCTCTAAGAGGTTATTAAAATCATTACATACATTCTAGATGATCAATATCATATTATACCTATGTACTGTTTCAGGGGGATTGTTTTGTGGGTGAGTAAAATTTTTGTAGGATAAGGAATCCCATTTCAGTATAATACTTACTCCAAAATTTTCCTAAGCCTATAACCTAATATAGATGGGAAAAGTGATGTAACACATATAATACCATTGGTGAGGTGGTCACTGGTTGGTCATGAAATAGAAGAGCGGAAAAAAATAAGGATATGAAACCTACCCTTTGGGAAAATTTAAAATGTATTGATCTCAAATCCATTCATTATATTCTCTCAATCCAGATCTAAAGTCAATGTAGCCCTCAAATGGAGCCCATGATCCTCCTCTCTCTACCTTTCAACTAGGTCGAGTAAATCCAAAGGATAACCCACACCCACACCCTCATCAGTTTATGTAAAAAGGAATAGGGGATATATTTTCCTTCAATTAAAAAAATTCAAATATTTATTCAAAGATAACTAAAAATGTAGATTATTTTATTGAACATATAATATATTTTAAAAATTGTCTCATCAAATTTCATTTTATAAGTATTAAACATAGTAGAATATATATTAAAATTAATTTTCAATATATTTTTTTTCATCTTGGGAAATAATACGAGTATCATATTTTTAATATGTGTTATTATAATAATATATATACTTGAATTTACACTTGTCAAATTCCCATATGGTTTTATTCATTTATTTTAAATTACTATCGTATGATACCATATTGAAATAACTCAAATTTAATATATGGGATTTTAGTTTTTCATATTTACATTCAATAGATACTTATATGTATGAAAAAAGACTCTCAAAACAGATAATCATTTTTTTATCCATTATAGAATTAATGTGACTAATATATTTGGGGTTTTTTATTACACATCCCTATTTACCTTGAGGATTCAATATTACCAACAATATGTCATTCCATTTTTTTTCTTGATAAGGGTTAAAAAGATAACATAAAATTGAACATGTGTAGCAACCTAGACAAGACTACTCAAGTGGTTCACAAATGGGAATGATACTAGATCATATTTCCCCCATATGCGATAGGTTTATAACTCGCAATGAACTTGTAGAATATTATTCATAAGACTATTTCCTCATATTCAAAACCTAATGTACATGACTAATTATAATGAAATTTATACATGAAATGTCCATATAAAATACATCCCTAGAACCAATAGTGAATAAACAAGGAGCCCATAGACCCCATTTAGTCCAAATTAGAATATATTAAACTACTTACAAAATGAAGTATAATAAAAGATAGTAATAGCTGATTGTCATTCATATAATTCATAAAATATAAATAACATAAATTGAACTATTGGTTGGGAATCTATAAATGATGTAAAATGAAAAATTGGATAGATATACATTAAATAAGGTAAAGGTCATTGTTTTTTAAACATGATAAATGAAACTGAATGTAAACTATAATTGATTCAAGACCAGCTCACATATTTAATAATACCGCAAAAACCTCATTATACAGACTCCATCAAAATTTATTCTCTCTGTATTTTTATTCTGGGTCCCAATCCTCACCATAACTACATATAGTGATGATCTTCTCAGGTACACAAGTGTTTTGGCTTCCTAGAAACTACCATACCTCCTTTTTCTAACATTTGATTTCCACATATCAAGTGACTTATCATTAGAGGATCCATGTCCAACTGAGGATCATGTTAACATTCCACCATGAGAAACAATAATATATCATTATATATTTCAGGCATCCTATTTAATATTCTCTTTAATTATTGATCCAAAAAATACTTGACATCCTGTATATTTAACAAAAATGTGAATTTTGGACATTCTCTAAATACAATATTATAATATGAGCATAGATCCTAGAGATGTAATCCATGTAATCTAGGCATAAAAGAAAAAATAATTTATAATAAAAAAGATTATAGGAATCTTTTGGAATCTTTAATGATAACTAGATATACATTTTAGTATCCTAAGGAGGCCTTCCCCAAAACAAATTTTATATAGATCATAGGTAAGTAATTCTATGTAAATCCATTTATTTCAATTCATCATCGGATCCGGGGGAGGAAATCTATAGAATCCACGATTATCAAAAATCTCTAGATCCTAGGGACATAACCCATAACATATTATTTCATATTCCAGGGGCCTTAATGAACCTGGTACTATCTTGTAATAATAATAAAAATAATTGAAAAGGGGTTTCACTCATCTAATGCATGTAACATCGTCCTTGTTGACCCATCAAGTTTGAAAACTACCCCGATCCATTTCCCCTAATAATAACACATCATCAATTCTAGGTAATATAATGACACCCTTATTTGTCTCTTTATGTTCCCACATGTCCTTTTTCAAGGGTTACATAACATGGGGCACTAGCTAGGGCCCCCTAAGTCCCAGAGATGTATATAAATCTAAAAATTACAGCTCGATCTAAATATAATCTCCCCATCCAAGGCATCATTGATAGGGGGTATCATTTCTCATTATAGTCATGATCATCTTCTCGCCTCATTGATCTCACAAGTGGGGGCACACTGATTTCACTTTCAATATAGGGCACAATGCTCACCATACTTTCCATGGTCATCTTATGTCTGCCCTCGCCAATCTGAACAATTAAAATATACCCATGGTATACCCAACACGGTGCTACATGATATAGTGGAGGGACAATCACCATAATTTCAAAAAACCAATCATAATGGATATAAGTAATTTCAATGTTTCATAAAGGAATAATCTGGTCATTCTTATAGAGTTATTCATAGCCATCTGCTCGATTTTGTCATAGATCCTATAATAATGTATTTTATGTTCATAATTTTTGTTCAATATACATTAGGGGTCCATCCATTCTATATAATTCATTTTAAATTTTTACTCACTCATCCCTTAGAGGAAAAGTCTCTATTCATGTGTCCAAGGGATCATAGTGGCCTAAAATCCTTATTTTTTCGGAACATTTCATATAAAATTAAAAACCATCAATAAAAATTTGACAACCAATTTAATTATTTTTAAGGTTAATCATCCTCGATGGTGTGACCATACAATACATGAATATATTTATTGTAATGCCCCGACCCCAGCTACCCGGAGCCGGTGCGTTACTTCGTAACATTGGCATGATCACAAAAGATCAAGTCTCGAAAGACCGATTAGTTTAGTAGCCTTGGAAACACTAGATACATTCGTAAACTTTACATTACATCATAAAGTGAAAAACTAATAACAAAGTCTTCATAGTCCACACTCATATCCTCTTCTGACTATCCCTGTAGGTCATTCATAAAATACTTCTTCACATCCTGGAAAAATATTAAAACATTGAAAGGGGTGAGCTCAGATGCTCAGTAAGGATAACAATATAGCGGAAGCTTTCATCAATAAACATAAACATTTAATGCAATGTAAAACTAAAACAAAAGCCTTTTAAACTTGAACTTCAACATAATATGGCAAAAGTAAAATGAGATAATTCCCTTCACTTCTTCACATAGATATTATACTGGTCGGATAATCACATGCAATATCAATAACCACTTTCATAATGAGGGAATGTATAATGCCAGACATTCTGAAACATTTTGTCAAGGCCTCGGCCAAGACGTCTAAAATGATTAAGGCCTCGGCCAAAACCATAAATCTAATTGGGAAAGGGCCTCGGCCAATTCCACGTCTAGTTGTCTCATGAGACCTACCGATACAATTCTTTAGAATATACTTACATTTAAAATTGATCAAATATACTCCACTGTTTTTCTAAAAACATTATGCAAGCTTCTGAAAACAAAATAACTAATTCTGAGACTGCTCGACTAATTACAGGCCATGATGGGTCCACAACCAATCCCTTCCTGTCTACCACACTCGACAGTTGGGTTTTCTGAAAACATTTTTAAGCTTGCAATAAATACGTATACATTTGCACTGGATTTTTATATATTTGAGAGAAATATTTCGTTTTTTAAATCAATTAAAAAGCATATAATAATAAAAGAAAACCTTTTGAATAAACATAAAAGTCAAAGGGGTTTATACACCGTATAAAAGAAAGTTGTGTATGAAACCAAATATGCCTCAATGAAAGGAGATTGAGACGAAGTCCTTAAAAAGATCATTTTTAAAATAAAATAGATCTATTATGTGTATTCACTATAGGTACACATAATGAAAGTACAAATACAATATATTACATAATAATATCATGACATAAATTGAATGTAGGGGATTAACCCAAAGAATGGAAGTTGGGTTAAGAAGTTCCCTTACCTCGTGTCTGACTTGACTCAACCGTTCTTTAACCTCCTGAATAATAAACTAGAGTTAATATATACCTTATTAAGAACCATTTTTAATTTCATTATCCTTTTTATATCACTTATTACAATGTTATGAACATTATGTAATTATTTAAGTTAATAATGGTCGTTTTGTCGATCTTTGGTACTTGAGTCATCAATAAATTTCTTATAATTACAAGTTGTTTATGTGGTAGAATATCCATTATCTCCAGAATTATATTCATGATTTAGATGTCATATACATCATATATATCCAGTATATACATTCATTTATAATATTACGTAACATTTAGAGGTAAGAAATGAAATGCACCGTTCATGGAGACGGTAAGTCGTACGTACGCATGAACGCTACTTTCATTTCTATTTCGTATTTAATGGAATGAATTCATAATGATATAAATGTATAATATAATTACATTATAATATAGTGTATAATACCATTTACTCCATCCTTTATACATCCCACATATGGCATTAACGATTCAAATCACTTTGAGGGGGCGGTAGTCCGCACTTTCTAAAATGAAATTATCACGTTTAACCATAATGGAAATCATAAATTATTCCATAAATGAGAAATACAGAAGCATAAGTAAAACATAAACATATTATATATCATATATAAATATAGTGGCATCTTAATGGCCACCTTTTAAGGTGTTATATGAGTGTTGAACAATCATCGTTTCGTGAGGCAGAAATTCTCCATCCACAGAAACCGTATGTTCTTTAACCATTAGATGTAGATGTGTGTAAGTGTAGCTCGAATCCCTCTTATAACAACCTCCTAGTATATTGAGGATACTTTTGTTGTTACAAAAGAAATGAATAAAAAGAGTTTAGTGGGTTGGAGAAGAAAAACAAAACAAAACAACATTAAAGAAGACATTACCTCAAAATCGGGTAACTCTTTTTGATTTGAGCCAAAGGCTTCCTTGGGAAGAGTTCTGCCCAAAGTGAGGCTTCTAGGAGTAAGAGGGGGAAGTTGGGAGAGTATTTGGGTAGAGGTTGGCCGAGCCCAATGGCTTGAAAGTGTGAATGAAGTGGTAGAGGTGGGGGCCTTTTATAAGAGGAGAGGAGGGGCTCTTTTGGAAAGATTGAAATGTTACATTATTATACAATTCTTTTCGGATTCTAAAGGTCCCACACTTATATAATTCTTGGCTAAGGTGATAAGGGTTCGAAATCTACCCATGCAATAGTCTTTGGACAAGTGTAAGCCTTAGAGTTTACATTATCTTTTCATTTTATTAAAATCGTTAAATAATGAGGTCATCACTGCATCATAATGATGTCATAAATAATTTAATTTATTTAATATCTAAAAATTATAAAAAAATACTATGATGTATGAAATCTTTTTAGCTTTCTAATGAATATTTATAGTCAAAATTTGGACTTGTTTAACCCCACTTAAAAACTGTTTTAGTAAAACAACTCATGTTTGTGTCAATTTAATTTTAACATTAAATAAATATATATTAATGTCATTTTCATACCAAAGTGGCTCCATGGGGTCCCCAAGTTGACCCATGGGTTTTATTGGTCGGCCATGACTCATACAATAAGAGTAGGACAAGTGTCAAGCTCATCTCATATTATTAAAACATTATTTTTACCTTAAACTACACTAATTACCTCTAATCGTGATTAAGAACTTAAAAGTTACTATTCACCAAAAAATTATTTTAATCTCATTGAACCACATTTTACTTCTTAATGACAACCATGTATGTCAGATTTTTGAAAATCAAATCACAGAAGTGGTAATATTTCATTTTAATGAAAAATCAGTTTTTAACAACCACTTAGTGGTTTCACTATTCATCAAAAATTGAAGTTTTTCAGAATAAGGCCAAAAATTCAACATAGGCTAATTTCGATATTCCGAATCCAAAAATGAAGTCCATTTTGAAATATAAAATTTCTATAATTTTAAAAAGTGGTTATTAATATTCATAACGGCTACTTTGATTAGTCGCGGTGTTATAGAACTCGAAGTTGCGTACAATGCAAGCTATTGCATTATTGAATGAGAAGCGTATCATGGAAGCTCGGGGTGTTACATTCTCCCCTCCTTCAATAAATTGCGTCCTCGCAATTTGAAAATTTTCTTTGAAAATAAAAGGTTGAAAATAGAAAATACCTTTGTGGAAAACCCACATCGGAAATAAGGTTAATAAATATATAACATTAAAAGAAAGCAAGATAAGTACAAAGGTCACCCGATATAGCCCATTCTAGGATTCTATGAAAATATGGATATGGAGGAGAAACAAACCATCAAGGTCTGATGGAGAGTTATAGAAAATAGGATTAGGAGAAATTTTAACTACAAGAAAATCACAAACTTGTGATTGGTTAAACGGTCATTGAATCCCCAGTTGGAAAAGTTAACCGACAACATTTTTGTTTTAAGTTACCTTTTATAATGTTGAGGAATTTATTTAATAGATTTACTAAGAACGTAAGGGAATATACATACTTGTTATGTATACCTTCATTCGTTAATAAATTTTTACCACAAACCCAACTTTTACTCCAAATGGTAACGGAACTCAAAAATATTCTATTTATCCTAATTTTATAAGGTTCCAAATGTTAACACATACCATTTAGATTAGTAAAATTATTTTTTAATAACCAGGGACTTCCTGTAGGCTAGTGGTAGGAAATAAAGGCCTGTCGCACTTTGATTGTGGGTTCGATTCCTGCAGCTTTGTCCAACATGACGGGTTATTCCCCACCCTGCAGGTTTTCCTTTTCCTAAAACTATAGTATTATAATATTCCAAAAATAATCTTCAGAAATGTTTTAACCTTAAACAATACTATCCAAAGTTCAACTTAATCCATTCCAACCTTTATAGTTATCCAAAATACCTCTGTCCAGACTTTCTCTAAAAGGTCTCTAAATTCCAAAATCAATTGTAACATCAGATTCCCCAAACAAATTAAAGTTTCTCTTTTGTCACGTACTAAAAATATGATTACCTTCTTTATATTAAAACCTTAGTGAAATCAAAAAGTACTGCAGTACAATCCTTATATATCACATTATTCTAATAACTAGAATATAATCCATGAGTCCAAAAGGACCAATACATTAATTATTCCGCTTCAACTGTAGTCACAGCATAAGATTGGCCTTGATCCCTTGGCCTTTTCTGAGGTAAGTTTCCCTGACGCTTAAGACATTCATTTGCATAATGCCCCATTTCCCTACAATTGTAGCATTCAACTTTGACAGCCTCTTTCTTTCCCTTGCAATCATGAGCCTGGTGACCCTTTTCTCCACATTTATAACAAACTCTCATTCCTTTTAGACAAGTACCAGGGTGATTCTTCCCACAATTATCACATAATGGAAAATCCTTCTTTCCCTTTTTCCCTTTATCTGTCTCTTGTTCCCCCGTTCTCTTCTTCTCTTTCTTTACTTTGTTGTCATAAGACTTAGAGAATTCCTTTTCTGTGTTGATAGCACACGAGAAAATATCTTCGTATGATGAGAAGGATTGTGATACTAAATCTCGACGGAGAAATGGTTTTAACCCATCATAGAAACGATCAATCTTACTCCATGGGTTACGTATATAATCGGCAGCATGCCTCGCTAACCTTGTACAGTTAGCCTCATACTTTGCGACATTATCATCCTCCTTCCGCCTCAGACTCAGAAATTGCCTTTCCATATCTGCTCGATGGTCACGAGGAAAGTATTTTTCTAAGAAAAGCTCTTTGAACTCCCTCCATTCCATATTCTATACATCATCATCTTCCTTTGTGTTTTGAATCAGCGACAACCACTGATCGGCATCTCCAGTGAGGCGGTAAACTGCCATGACAACCTTCTCCCTTTCACTACTCCCCATGGCATGGAATATTTTCTCTAAGGAATTTATCCATTGCTCAGCTACTATAGGATCTGTACTCCCATTGAAGGTTGGTGGTTGTTGCCTCATTAAGCGGTCTAACATTGATCCTCCACGTTGCGGATCAGGGTGCTCCATACGAGTAATGTTATTATTCATAACCCGAGTGAGTTGTCCCAGTATGGTAATAAGTTGATCAGCACCAGTTGTATCTCCAGATCCACAATAATTATCTTGAGCAGGAGGGAAATCCCTACACGGAGTGCGTGCATTGATACGGTTTCCATTCCTTCCACTAGGCGCCATTTCTAAACAATGGCATAAACTATATTAGTTTATGAATCAAAATACATAATTCTATACTTGTAAGATACTTAACATAAATTGAACTATTTATGGATATAATCCATAAAAATGTTTTCTTTGAGGATGTATATACTCATAACCCTTCATAGTGGTTTATAAAGAAAATAAGAATTATCCAAAGAATATCCCCCGGGAGTGTCGTAACCAAGAGTGCAGCAAGGCCCGTTGTCGTGCACCAGTTCCCGTTCAAGTCTAGCTCAAAGCGGTGTTTTCGGGTTTTACCCCTAGGTACATCTGTGCCAGAGCCGCCTCTACCTGCTTGTATCCAGATAGGGATGTATTGCTCGGAAAACTCACAAAATCTCTACAATACCAAAATTCTAGGAAGTTCTTCTATACTAATCCTCAAAGTCTATCTTCGGGCTATGTGCTCTAATCAGAGTTTTTCTAAATCTAGCTTCCAAGGTTAGTACTAAACTGCCTCTGATACCAACTGTAATGCCCCGACCCCAGCTACCCGGAGCTGGTGCGTTACTTCGTAACATTGGCATGATCACAAAAGATCAAGTCTCGAAAGACCGATTAGTTTAGTAGCCTTGGAAACACTAGATACATTCGTAAACGTTACATTACATCATAAAATGAAAAACTAATAACAAAGACTTCATAGTTCACACTCATATCCTCTTCTGACTATCCCTGCAGGTCATTCATAAAATACTTCTTCACATCCTGGGAAAATATTAAAACATTAAAAGGGGTGAGCTCAGATGCTCAGTAAGGATAACAATATAGCGGAAGCTTTCATCAATAAACATAAACATTTAAGGCAATGTAAAACTAAAACAAAAGCCTTTTAAACTTGAACTTCAACATAATATGGCAAAAGTAAAATGAGATAATTCCATTCACTTCTTCACATGGCTATTCTACTGGTCGGATAATCACAAACAATATCAATAACCACTTTCATAATGAGGGAATGTATAATGCCAGACATTCTGAATCATTTTGTCAAGGCCTCGGCCAAGACGTCTAAAATGATTAAGGCCTCGGCCAAAACCATAAATCAAATTGGGAAAGGGCCTCGGCCAATTCCACCTCTAGTTGTCTCATGAGACCTACCGATACAATTTATTTGGAATATACTTACATTTAAAATTGATCAAATATACTCCAGTGTTTTTCTAAAAACATTATGCAAGCTTCTGAAAACAAAATAACTAATTCTGAGACTGCTCGACTAATTGCAGGCCATGATGGGTCCATGCCCAATCCCTTCCTGTCTACCACACTCGACAGTCGGGTTTTCTGAAAACATATTTAAGCTTGCAATAAATACGTATACATTTTCACTGGATTTTTATATATTTGAGAGAAATATTTCGTTTTTTAAATCAATTAAAAAGCATATAATTATAAAAGAAAACCTTTTGAATAAACATAAAAGTCAAAGGGGTTTATACACCGTATAAAAGAAAGTTGTGTATCAAACCAAATATGCCTCAATGAAAGGAGATTGAGACGAAGTCCTTAAAAAGATCATTTTTAAAATAAAATAGATCTATTATGTGTATTCACTATAGGTACACATAAAGAAAGTACAAATACAATATATTACATAATAATATCATGACATAATTTGAAAGCAGGGGATTAACCCAAAGAATGGAAGTTGGGTTAAGAAGTTCCCTTACCTCGTGTCTGACTTGACTCAACCGTTCTTTAACCTCCTGAATAATAAACTAGAGTTAATATATACCTTATTAAGAACCATTTTTAATTTCCTTATCCTTTTTATATCACTTATTACAATGTTATGAACATTATGTAATTATTTAAGTTAATAACGGTCATTTTGTCGATCTTTGGTACTTGAGTCAACAATAAATTTCTTATAATTACAAGTTGTTTATGTGGTAAAATATCCATTATCTCCAGAATTATATTCATGATTTATATGTCATATACATCATATATATCCAGTATATACATTCATTTATAATATTACGTAACATTTAGAGGTAAGAAATGAAATGCACCGTTCATGGAGACGGTAAGCCGTACGTACGCATGAACGCTACTTTCATTTCTATTTCGTATTTAATGGAATGAATTAATAATGATATAAATGTATAATATAATTCCAGTATAATATAGTGTATAATACCATTTACTCCATCCTTTATACATCCCACATATGGCATTAACGATTCAAATCACTTTGAGGGGGCGGTAGTCCGCACTTCCTAAAATGAAATTATCGCGTTTAACCATAATGGAAATCATAAAGTATTCCATAAATGAGAAATACAGAAGCATAAGTAAAACATAAACATATTATATATCATATATAAATATAGTGGCATTTTAATGGCCACCTTTGAAGGTGTTATATGAGTGTTGAACAATCATCGTTTCGTGAGGCAGAAATTCGCCATCCACAGAAACCGTATGTTCTTTAACCATTATATGTAGGTGTGTGTAAGTGTAGCTCTAATACTTCTTATAACAACATCCTAGTATATTGATGATACTATTTTTGTTACAAAAGAAATGAATAAAAAGAGTTTAGGGGGTTGGAGAAGAAAAACAAAACAAAACAACATTAAAGAAGACATTACCTCAAAATCGGGTAACTCTTTTTGATTTGAGCCAAAGGCTTCCTTGGGAAGAGTTCTGCCCAAAGTGAGGCTTCTAGGAGTAATAGGGGGAATTTGGGAGAGTATTTGGGTAGAGTTTGGCCGAGCCAAATGGCTTGAAAGTGTGAATGAGGTGGTAGAGGTGGGGGCCTTTTATAAGAGGAGAGGAGGGGCTCTTTTGGAAAGATTGAAATGTTACATTATTATACAATCCTTTTCGGATTCTAAAGGTCCCACACTCATATAATTAGTGGATAAGGTGATAAGGGTTCTAAATCTACCCATGCAATAGTCTTTCGACAAGTGTAAGCCTTGGATTTTACATTATCTTTTCATTTAACTAAAATCGTTAAATAATGAGGTCATCACTGCATCATAATGATGTCATAAATAATTTAATTTATTTACTATCTAAAAATTATAAAAAAATACTATGATGTAGGAAATATTTTTAGCTTTCTAATGAATATTTATAGTCAAAATTTGGACTTGTGTAACCCCACTTAAAAACTGTTTTAGTAAAACAACTCATGTTTGTGTCAATTTAATTTTAACATAAATAAATATATATTAATGTCATTTTCCAACCAAAGTGGCTCCATGGGGTCCCCAAGTTGACCCATGGGTTTTCTTGGTCGGCCATGACTCATCCAATAGGAGTAGGACAAGTGTCAAGCTCATCTCATATTATTAAAACATTATTTTTACCTTAAACTACACTAATTACCTCTAATCGTGATTAAGAACTTAAAAGTTACTATTCACCAAAAAATTATTTTAATCTCATTGAACCAAATTTTAATTCTTAATGACAACCATGTATGTCGGATTTTTGAAAATCAAATCATAGAAGTGGTAATATTTCATTTTAAGGAAAAATTAGTTTTTAACAACCACTTAGTGGTTTCACTATTCATCAAAAATTGAAGTTTTTCAGAATAAGGCCAAATATTCAACATAGGCTAATTTCGATATTCCGAATCCAAAAATGAAGTCCATTTTGAAATATAAAATCTCTATAATTTTAAAAAGTGGTTATTACTATTCATAACGGCTACTTTGATTAGTCGCGGTGTTATAGAACTCGAAGTTGCGTACAATGCAAGCTATTGCATTATTGAATGAGAAGCGTATCATGGAAGCTCGGGGTGTTACATTTATAAATTAACTTACAAAAATGATGGTATATTTAAGGGACCACCGAACTCATTTATGGGGTCACACCCTTTTCAAGAAAAGCTTTACGAACCTTACTAGATCTCATAACGGCCTTAATGGACATCTTCTATCAATACAATTCTTATAATCCATTTATAATGAATTGTTCAATTATAATATAAATTACTAATTTAATGAAAAAGTAATTTCATATCTGAATTAAGCTTCTTAAATCATAATCAATTCTTACACCTCAAAATGGTTACAATCTTTAAGAAATTTTTTATCACATTTAAAGGACCAACTACCGCCTTTATATTACCAAAACATGTATTTTTAAGATAAAATTAATTTTAATATAATTCCAAAAAATATTTAATAATTTAATTAATATTTTATTTATATGAAATAATTATTTAAATTTTCTACTCAAAAACACCAATTTATACCAAAGATTATTTCCCTCAGAAGACTATTGAAATATTATTTTTTAAGAATTAAGAAAACTATTACCCTTATGTAGTGGGTGGTTTCTATTTAATTGTAGTCGGGGATAACCGTACTCAACCCCTAGAATCTATGTAAGTGTAGAACATCCTATCATTACATAGCCCCTGATTTTTTCTTCCTCATAAGGTTATCAGTGGAAGCCCTCACACAACACTTGGCTATTACTTCAGGGTGCCATTGACATCCATCTTGTTGCGGGTCTCACCGATCCCCCATCAACATATATGTATATATATTTATATTATTATTATTCTTCCTAGATACAATATATTTTATATAGACCAGAAAAAACATTATTTGATTTGATATTGAACAATTAAAATTGAAAGACAACTAATTTTATAAAACTACTTCACTAAATTGTTCCACCATAACCCTCGACCAAACAACACAACCTCACCATCAAATACAAATTCCAAAAATTTGTTCAAAATTGTTTTTAGTAAAAATAGAGATATACAACCTAACTTGTGGCGAAATTTAAAATATATTAAGCTCAAATCCATTCATTATATCCTCTCAATCCAGATCTGCACTCAATGTACCCCTCAAATGGAGCTCAAGCACCTCCTTCATCTACCTTTCATCTAGGTCGAGTAAATCCCAATAAGAATCCACACCGTCACCCCTATCAGATTATATTAGAAAGAATAGGGGATATATTTTCCTTCAGTTAAAAAATTCAAATATTTTTTTAATTTATTTTAATTTATTTTTTAAAAAAATTTCCACTTTAATATACCTGCCCAATTCTTGAAACCTAGGACCCATTTGAAAATTCCATATGTAAATACCATGTTAAAAATTCAATCAAAAGGTCAAAATATCATTATAATACATTTTTCAAAATTATACCTGTATTTATATAGTTGGAAAATTTAATATTTATTTATTAAATAAAAAAATACATCAAAAAATATTTCCATCTCATAATCTAAACAAAATACAATCATAAGGTAAACACAACATTCCAAGATTAACAAAAACATCAAAATATTTCTTGGGTTTTTGGTTGTGATAAATTAATATTTCATCTCCAAAACCTCTTCAAATTAATATTTAAAAATTAACATAAATTTCACAAACCAAATAAAAGTTTACATCATTAAAAAATGAGTTCTAAAATATGGAATTTTTATATAGAGTGTACAATAATGAGGGGTTAATTGAGCACTAAAAAAATTTTGAATTTTAAGAACTAATCCCGTTTTAAAATCCACGCAATTAGAAAAATATTAATTGGTAAACATAATTATATTCATAATTATATTTTTAATATAATTCACAATAAGTAATAATATTTTGTTGTTTTTATATTTTAATAATATATAATCATTTACATAATATTATGCTAAAATTTGTTTTTCAATTAAAGATAATAGATAAATGATTTTAAAATAATTTTGGTAAATTAAAATAGTAAATATGAATAATAGATTATAAAATATTTCATTAAAATAAAAAGAATTTTTTTACTGGATATATATCAGTGAATATTCATAATTAAAGAAAATATTTACACAAAACAATATAAAATATGATCATGTCAAAGGTAAAATTTAACACCATATATATTTAGAAAATAAACATCTGTTCTAATCACATGAAAAATTTTATTAAAAAATTTCATTTTATAAACTATAATATGTGTAATACCCTAAGGTTTTAAAATAGTAACATTAGTATCAATAACCTACACATCACTAAACACTAAGCATAAGGAAGTCATGAAAAAGTTTATTTTAATTTGAAAATTATAACATAGTCATTATATTGGAAGGTATGAACAAATGTATATAATTAATTAAAATTAAATGGTTTTCAAATTTATAAAATAAAATATTTATATATATATTGATCAAAAATTAACAAA
Source organism: Viscum album (assembly GCA_963277665.1). Lineage (NCBI taxonomy): Eukaryota > Viridiplantae > Streptophyta > Magnoliopsida > Santalales > Viscaceae > Viscum > Viscum album. The sequence continues at coordinate 831,240,422 of OY728165.1, forward strand.
AATCATTTAAAATTAAAAGAATTTTTTTTTGAAAAACTAATTTTTAGGCAGACAATTGGATTTTTGATAAGTTTATTTACTCACAATTTAAGAATGATTTCTATGAAATTAATATATTATATATTCAATAAATTTATTTATCAATCTTATAATTTTCTTTCTAGGAAAAATATAGGAATAAACATTGTTTTATATATAAAAATTGTATTTTGTAAAAAAAAATAATCACGTTCGGTGCAGTTATTTTAAAATTAATTTTTAGAAAATTATATATTTTTTTTGAAAAAGTAACTTCTTTTTTTAAATAATAATTTGAAAATTATATATTTATTGATTTTTTGTGAATTTCTTGAAAATTTTAATTTTTTAATGATCAGTGGAAATAAAAATGTTAATTCAAAACCACCATTTCATTTAAAGCATTTAGAAAGTTACATTTTTTCCAAAATTGTTTTAAAAGTTCAATTAGTAATATTATATTATTATTAATCCAATTTAGTGCATTTTATTCAATTTTATGTCGAGTTATGACATAAAAATATTATTCATAAAAAAAACTTTTCATTGGAAAACATTTTTTTCAACGTGTTTAAAACTTTAATTTTAAAATATATTGTCAAATAAAAATGATTATAATTTTAAAATAATTATTCCATATTTGGAATCATAAATTTAATATAAGATATTATGTTTCACACATTGTTTTGTCATAAGGAATAGTAAAAATAGTAAAACTTAATTACCACAGTTATGTTTTAAATTTGTTTGATATGAGTTAAACTAAAAAAATAATGATTATAATGACACAGAGATATTCATAATTCCAATTGGATGGAATATTTCAAATTAAACATCTCTTATGTTTGTTAATGGTCCATTTTGGATCCATTTTGGGTGTCAAAACATGGTTATAATTTATTATTGTCTAAAATTGAAGCTGTGACCATACCACCATGTATAGAAGGACACTGAATCACCACTTCATGAAAAAATTTTCTGTTCCAATTCTAATGAAACTTCCATACGTAAATCCTTTTCCATGATATTGTGTCCCTTTTTTGGTAAAAAATTTTTAGGAAGTCTGTAGAAATAAATCTATTGTGGATATCCGTAGAAGAGCCAGAATCGTTATTTTATTTGTTCATGTAAAACAATAAAAAATTATTGAACAATTATTAAATATTAACTCTAGTATATTATATAAATTTATATGTTATTATTTTAATTTAATATCCAATATACATATTTAAGTCCATTAATTGTGAAATAAAATCCTCAATCAGGTTTATAACAGACTACTGCCTCGTAAACCGATGTTATTCGTTTCCCATCAATATCTGTCACAAGTGGTTATAATAATGAATTTAATATATATAAATATATAATATTTATTACATAATCATACATACATAATAATAGTTTCACATCCACATTATTATATTATAATTTTTGGAAAAATGATAATTTCGCCTGTGCATACGTGTAGACTACCTCCTCCAAAAAGTGTTACGAAAGGTTTTTCATTTTGTTTTTTCAGGGATCATAACAAAGAAATATTTAATGGATAAATATGATAAATATGATATAATAATAATTATTTATTGGTAAAATATTATTTACATTTTATTTGGTATATCCTTTAAAAAAATGGCCACAACATTCAAGCGTACGTATGGTCTACCATCTCAATGAACAATTTAACTGATTTTTATATTTCTATGCATTATAGACTATTTTAATTAACTATATAATTAAAATATAATATATTTATATAATTTTTATCATTTTTATATAATTTAACTTGATCAAATTACATGTATCCAAACTATTGAACCAAAACATAAATTAAAAACTACGAAATTATCACAACAAATAGTGATTTTAATAATGAATTATTAATAAACAATTCCCAAAAAGTTATAATAAAATATTATATTGTATAATATATATGATTATGGGGTTTTAATAGATTTAAATTAAATATATATTAATTATACTACAATTTTGACCATGTATAATTGGAATTGAACATCAGGTATGGGTTCCTCATGTCACTTTTACTTCCGTGAGACAAATTCAATATTCACCACATATTCTTTTATTTTATCTATACTATCACTTTGATATGTTATATAATTAATACATTTATATTAATTTTTTTAATGTTTCAATATAATTTATTTCCATCATTGGGGTTATTATTAAAAAGTTACCAAAGTGGTAAGTGTTTCTCGTATCACTATTACTTTTTTGAAACATATATCTAATTAAATACTTATTCATCTTGTATGGTTTGTATAAAGTTCCTTTTATATGTTATATAATTAAAATATTTATATTAATTACATTTAATGATTCATTTTATTTTTTTATTTCATGTGGGTTATGACTCAATAGTTACCAAAGTAGTAAGGGTCTATCATATATCTTTTACTTATATGAGATAAAAGTTATATTCACCAGTTATTTATTTTTTATTATGTATATAATACACAATTTATATGATATATCATTAATATATTTAAAGTCATTGTATTTAATGTTTCATTTTATGTTATGGGGCTATTATTCAATAAGCACCAATGCTCTAAGGATTTATTTCAGAATATCATCTATTAATAAGGATTGTTTATGTTTATGATTGAGATGAGGAAATATTTTTGTCAATATCTCAGAAAAATAATTAATTTTTTTATACAATTCTGATTCATGAATATTTCATGTAATATGTAATTCCCCGACCGTAGTTACCCAGTGTCGGTGCATTATTACATAAAATTGGCATGATCACAAGAAAGATCAAATCTCGAAAGACCGATTGGTTTAGTAGCCTTGGAAACACTAGATATATTCATAAGTCTTACATTACATCATATAATTAAAAACTACTACAACAACATATTGTCTCCATAAACCACACTCATATCCCCACATAATATCCCTGCAGGTCATTCATAATTTACTTCTTCACTTCCTGGGAAAAATAAAACATAGAAAAGGGGTGAGCTCAAATGCCCAGTAAGGATAACAATATACCGGAAACTTTCATAAATAAGAATAAACATTTAAGGCTATGTATAACTAAAACAAAATCCTTTTAAACTTTAAATTCAACATAGTATGGAAAAAGTAAAATGAAATAATTCCATTTACTTGTTCACATGGATATTCTACTAATCGAATAATCACATGCAATATCAATAACCACTTTCATAATGTTGGAATGCATAATGCCAGACTATCATAACCACATAGACAAGGCCTCGTGCCAAGACTACAAATAAGATTTTGCCAAGGACTTGTGCCAAGACACTAGTTTGTCTCATGAGACCTATCGATGCATCGAGGAGCTATAGCGGGCTCCACACGTCACATATTAAGTCCAATGCATTCCCATATGAAAAGGTTTAAACATAACATAAACATTCGTATTAAAAATAGCATACGAAATGTCAATAATTTCACCATAAACTATGAATGGTATAAAAATAGAACATCCACAGTCAAAAATATCACAAAACCTTCAATACAATATAGAAGTTTTGTATCATAATAAATCAACTTCAAATAAGCGTAAAATCAATCAAAGGATGTTGACATAGATGAAATCAAAACACTTTTTGGAGAAATATATCTTTCTATTTTTGAAATCATTTAAGAGCCATATAAAATAAAACATTTTCTTGAAAATATTCTTATAATCTTTTAAGGAAAACTTTGATGATTTTATAACGGCAGAAAATAACCGCACTCGCCGTATAAGTTAAAAAAACATTTTTACCTTAATTCTATTGAAAAGGTTAAAAAGGACCTTGTTTTGAAAACGACAGAAAGATTCCTCTTATAAAAAGTCAAACAAGGGTATAAATGACTTTAACCCATATTCTTGTAAATAATCAAAATGTTTTGAAATACATTTTTAAGAAACATGGATGTGGATGATAAAGAGATCCCAGTAGATTATTACATATAAACAACCTCGGATAATGAAGAGATTGTGAAATAACCCTTACCAATTTGGTAACTTATGAAGCATACAACCCATGAAAGAGGTATCATACAATGAATATGTAAATACACATAAATTAGAGTGTATTACACAAAGAATGTAATTATGGGAAGTACATACACCACACAAAAGGTGATGGTGGCAATATGGCATGAATCTCACGGAAATAAGGAGTGAGATAAAAACCCCTTACCTTGTAATTTTCCTTGGTTGGGGTAGGTTAAAATCCTGTATAATGGTGAAATAATTGTTATTAAATTATACAAGAATAATATAGATTAATATGATATCATATATGATCTTTTAATATTGATTTGATAATAATATCTTAGTATTATCATTGTTTCGGGTGTTAACTTACTTGTTTTATTTTATATGTTTTGTTACGTAAGACATGTTTGTAAAGGATAGGTTGTATATTATTCATATCCAGAATGATATCAAGTCCTTAAACATCATTTTTTAAATCATCAAATGATAATTATACTTTAATGGATACGATGGAGAATGAATCTCATCGCGTTCGTGGAGACGGTAGTCCGTACGTACGCACGAGCGAAAATATTATTCTTTTGATATTAAAATAATATATAAATGGATGGTATATCATATATATACTGAATAATTAACATGTTATATTTATTATTTACATGAGTTACACATCATTATTATACCCATCCAAATAATATTATATTGAATAACAATTACACCACGACGTGGAGACGGTAAGCCGTACGTACGCATGTATGGTGACATGTTATTCAAAGGGTGGATAGAATACTGAATATGGTTGTACCATATTTATAATAACATCACAGTATATATATGATACTGGAGTTATTATTTTAGAATGCTAACAACAAAGGAAGAATAAGTGGAAGAAGTAATGAACTTGGAAAAAGGGTGGTGAAATCATTACCTCTTCTTTGGGTTCTTCCTTTTGATTTGATCAAAAGGGATGCTTAGGTTGGCTTTCTGATCAAACTAAGGCCTCTAGGTTGTAGTGAGGGAAGTTGGGAGAGTATTTGGGCAGAGTTTTGATGAACCAAAAGGCTTTAAATGTATGAAGAAATGAGGAGGAGGAGTGCCCTTTTATAAGAGGGGTGAGGGGCACCTTTGGAAAAGCTAGAGATATTAGTATATAATAAATTCATATTCGGTTTCCAATGGCTCCAAAGTTGACTATTCAAAGGTTAAGGTGGGGATGGGTCTAAAACAACTCAACCAATATAATTTAGACAGGTTTGGGTACTTATATTAACCTTATCTTTAAGTAGTAACTCTAAGTAAATTAGTTTCACTTTTACAATGTCTCTTTGTATTTTTATATAATATGGTTAATAAACTTACTATATACATACAAGCGACCCCCAAGTGGTCCATTAATGATGAAAATATCATGATATAAGTATCTTGGGCGAACATTATATTTTTAGGAATTTAATATCAATTAATAATATAATATTTGTTTTAAGAACTCTTTTATGTCAATTTTGACACTATTCAATAGTTGATTTTTTTGAAACTCATAACAGATTGATTACTTCGAACAAAGTATATTAAATCAATCCTAATATATCATATTATACTATAAAATGAGTTTAATTCATTAAAAGTTTCATATTATATTTATTTGGGTATTTATAATATCAATTATTTTTGATTTTTCACTATTATAGTAATTACTGCATCATCATTGTGTCATAAATAAATTAAATTATTTAATGTCTAAAAATTATAAATAAAATATAATTATGTAGGAAATAGTTTTATCTTTCTAATGAATATTTATAGTGGAAAATACAACATTTATAACCCTATTTAAAAATTGTTTTGCTAAAAGATATATGCTTATGTCATTTTTGTACTCATTTTAACTTAATTAAATAAAGTGTCCCATTCACCTACAAGTGGCTCCATGCGGTCCCCAAGTCGACCCAAAGATGCCTATGGTTGAACATGTATCAACCAATAAGGTTAGGACAAGTTTTAGGGTAATTTAGTATTATTATAATATTATTTTTTAACCCTTATTTACCGGATTACCCTTAACCATGGTAAATAAAATATTTACCGCAGTAATTATTCAAAATGTCTAAAAATAAAAGTTACCCATTTACATAATTTGAACATCCTGATTCCAAATATTGAATCCATTTTTATAAATTCAAAACACAGAAGTGGCTGAAATTAATTTAAAATTAATTCCCGCTGTCAAAACAAAAAGCGTGTTTTTAAGAGATAATAACTATCAAAAGATTGACACTTGTTTATGTTCGGTTTAATTGTAAAATTATGTCCAAAGAACAACATTATATTAAATTGTAAAAATATATTCTAAATATACTTTAAAACCACTCAAATTCATAATTTATCACTATTAATTATTTTGATTAAAAAAGTTGTTTTTAATTAAAATTTAGTAATTTTCACTATTCATCAAAATATTAAAGTTATCCGAAAAGTAACAAAATTTCACCTTAGGCTAAATTCGATATTCGAAATCCAAAAATGAAGTCCATTTTGAAATATAAAATATATATAATTTCAAAAATTAGGTATTACTATTCATAATGGCAAGTTTGATCGGTTGTGGTGTGTGTTAAAACTCGAAGTTGCGTACAACACACGCTATTGTTTTATTCAAAGGAAAGCGTACCGTGGAAGCTTGAGATGTTTCATTTTAAATTTTTTGATGTCCCCGTTTAGTCAAAAAGTTTAAAATATTGTATTTAAGAAGGTTTCACTATTAAAAGTTGATAAAAGTGAAATACTGAAAATGAATATGTTCTTGCATTATGACTAAGAAACTCATAATATGGATTCTAAAATTATAAGGATTATATAAAGTTTAAAATGTAGTTAATACTATTCATGGCCTCTTTTAATGGCTTTTTTTTGTAAGTCATGGTGTGATTGAACTCGGTGTTGCGTGTAGTGCAAGTTATTGAACTATTTTGAAGAAATAACACACTATGAAATCTTGGGGTGTTACATTCTCCCCTCCTTCATTAAATTGCGTCCTCGCAATTTGAAATTGTTCTTTGAAAATAAAAGGTTGAAAATAGAAAATATATTTGTGGGAAAACCCACATCCGAAATTGGGTTACTAAAATTTAGTCTTAATATGAGGAAAAGAGAAATGAAAGGGTCACCACCAAATTATGATCTTGATTAGGAGAACATTGGTGGAAATTAGAGACATATAATTGGAGGAAAAACGTAAATATTTATAGGTAGTGATTGAGGTCATCAATCACAAACAAGTATAAAATTGAGGTCCTTAAACTCATCAATCTATGATGATTTGAAATACCATCGGTTCAACAAAACATTGGGTATTGGGATAACACATTTTTGACGTTTCAAAATATCTTAGTTGAAATCCAACATCGAATAATGAATTAATGAGGCCTCTATTTAAAATAAAGAGTGGAAAGTATGAAGATTACCGAAAATAACACATACTAGGGTTCCATGTAGGAAAATATGGATATGGAAGGGAAATCTAACCATCAATTATCTGATGGAGAGTGGTAGAGAACATGGATATGAAAAGGCCAACAATCCCAAAGCCATAAATTAGTGATGATTTAAGGTACCATCTAGGACAACATTTTTGTTCTAAGTTACTTTTATTAATGTTGAGGAATTTATTTATGAGATTGGATAAGATCATAAGGAGATATACGTACATTATAATTAGAGTTTTATCCATTAATAAATTTCTACCACAAACTCATCTTTCACTCTAAAAGATAATAGAACGTAAATTTTTTTTCTATTTATTCTATTCGTACAGGGTTCCAAAATAAATGAATTTATAATTCATCTACCAGATCTTTTAAAAAAACTACATTATTTAATCCAGGACATCTAATGGGCCAGTGGTAGGTGATACACCCTTTTCGCCCTTCGGTTGCGAGTTCAAGTCTCGCAGCCTTGCCGGACGCGACGGGTTGCCGCCTGACCTCCGGGTTGTCCTTTTATGGCAATCCAAAATAATCCAAACTAGAACTATCCAAAATACTTCTTTCCAAACTCACAGTCCAACATTTATAAGAAAGGTAAACATAATGTAGATCCTTTTTACCCCGTAATAGCATATGAATACCTTCATCATGTATTCTTTTAATATACAGAAACATCCTGAATTACCATATTCCTTATTGATTACATTCATGCTCCCTTATTCCATATAGAATGCTGGATATACTTTATTAATCAAAAAATGTTTTAAACCCCAACAATGATGGAATATACAAATCATTAATCAGTTACAAGGTAGTCAAGAATATCTAATATAATTTATCCAAAACAATCATGTATTATTCCAAAATTAATACCTCAGTATCAGAACTATATTATGGTTTATCATTCTCTCAACCATATATTTTCCAAAAATTTATCCTACTATTGAGTCACTTTTCTTTGTTCCACACAATCTCAAGTCCTTAATGAAATAGTACTACAGTACAATCCTTATATACTCCATAATTATTATAACAAGTACATTGTTGATACAACACTCAATTGACATAATCAACATAAGAACTCTAATCATTCGTCTTCATCTGTGGTAGTATCATAACTTGATTATTATCCAATAGCATCATTTGCGGCATAGTCTGATGACTGGGACATAGGTTCGCGTAGTGTCCAAAATCCTTGCAAATGAAGCATTGTACATTTGAAACCATTTTCTTACCCTTGCAGTCACGTACTTTGTGCCCTTTTCCTCCACACTTATAACAAACTCCCATTCCTTTCTGGCAAGTTCCAGGGTGTTTCTTTCCACAGTTATCACATATGGGAAAATTCTTCTTTTCCCTCTTCCCTTTATCCATCTTTCTCACTTCCATCCTTTTCTTCTCTTGCTTCCCTTCAAAGCCATAGGACTCAGTAAACTTTTTACTTATCTTATCAACACATGATATTATTTCTTCATATGATGATAATACATGCGAGACTATTTCTCTTGTAAATTCTGGCTTAAGACCATAAAATATATGATCCTTCTTTCTCTTTGTATCATGTGCATTGCTAGAGTTCTCATTCCTTCTACTGGGCACCATTTCTAAACAATGTCATACATTAGATTAGTTTATGAATAACAATACCTAATCCCAAACTTGTAAAACACATAACATAAATTAAATAGTTTATGGATATAATCCATAATCATAAAAATGTCTCCTTTGAAGAAGTATATACTCATAAACCCTTCATAATGATTTGTAAAGAAAATGAGAGTTATCCTAAGCATATCCCCCAGGAGTGTCGTAACCAAGAGTGCAGAAAGGCCCGTTGTCGTGCACCGGTTCCCGTTCGAGTCTAGCTCAAAGTGGTGTTTTCGGGTTTTACCCCTAGTTACATCTGTGCCAGAGCCGCCTCTACCTGCTCGTATCCAGACAGGGATTTATTGCTCGGAAAACTCACAAAATCTCTACAATACCAAAATTCTAGGAAGTTCTTCTATACTAATCCCCAAAATTCATCTTAAATCTATGTGCTCTAATCAGAGTTTATCTAAATCTAGCTTCCAAGGTTTGTACTAAACTTCCTCTGATACCAACTGTAACGCCCCGACCCTAGTTACCCAGAGTCGGTGCGTTATTACATAACATTGGCATGATCACAAGAAATATCAAATATCGAAAGACCGATTGGTTTAGTAGCCTTAGAAAGACTAGATATATTCATAAGTCTTACATTACATCATAAAATGAAAAACTACTACAACAACATATTGTCTCCATAAACCACACTCGAATCCCCACATAATATCCCTGCAGGTCATTCATAATTTACTTCTTCACTTCCTGGGAAAAATATAACATAGAAAAGGGGTGAGCTCATATGCCCAGTAAGGATAACAATATACCAGAAACTTTCATAAATAAGAATAAACATTTAAGGATATGTATAACTAAAACAAAAGCCTTTTAAACATGAACATCAACATAGTATGGAAAAAGTAAAATGAAATAATGCCATTTACTTGTTCACATGGATATTCTACTAATCGAATAATCACATGCAATATCAATAACCACTTTCATAATGTTGGAATGCATAATGCCAGACTATCATAACCACATAGCCAAGGCCTCGTGCCAAGACTACAAATAAGATTTTGCCAAGGCCTTATGCCAAGACACTAGTTTGCCTCATGAGACCTACCGATGCATCAAGGATCTATAACGGGCTCCACCCGTCACATATTAAGTCCAATGCATTCCCATATGAAAAGGTTTTGACATAAAATAAACATTCGTATTAAAAATAGCATACGAAATGTCAATAATTTCACCATAAACTATGAATGGTATAAAAATAGCACATCCACAGTCAAACATATCACAAAACCTTCAATACAATATAGAAGTTTTGTATCATAATAAATCAACTTAAAATAAGCGTAAAATCCATCAAAGGATGTTTACATAGATGAAATCAAAACACTTTTTTGGAGAAATATCTCTTTCTATTTTTGAAATCATTTAAGAGCCATATAAAATAAAACATTTTCTTGAAAATATTATTATAAGCTTTTAAGGAAAACTTTGAAGATTTTATAACGGCAGAAAATAACCGCACTCACCGTATAAGTTAAAAAAAACATTCTTACCTTAATTCTGTTGAAAAGGTTAAAAAGGACCTTGTTTTGAAAACGACGGAAAGATTCCTCTTATAAAAAGTCAAACAAGGGTATAAATGACTTTAACCCATATTCTTGTAAAAAATAAAAATGTTTTGAAATACATTTTGAAGAAACATGGATGTGGATGATAAAGAGATCCCAGTAGATTATTACATATAAACAACCTCGGATAATGAAGAGATTGTGAAATAACCCTTACCAATTTGGTAACTTATGAAATATACAACCCATGAAAGAGGTATCATACAATGAATATGTAAATACACATAAATTAGAGTGTATTACACAAAGAATATAATTATGGGCAGTACATACACCACACAAAAGGTGATGGTGGCAATATGGCATGAATCTCACGGAAATAAGGAGTGAGATGAAAACCCCTTACCTTGTAACTTTCCTTGGTTGGGGTAGGTTAACCTCCTGTATAATGGTGAAAAAATTGTTATTAAATTATACAAGAATAATATACATTAATATGATATCATATATGATCATTTAATATTGATTTGATAATAATATCTTAGTATTATCATTGTTTCGGGTGTTAACTTACTTGTTTTCTTTTAAATGTTTTGTTACGTAAGACATGTTTGTAAAGGATAGGTTGTATATTATTCATATCCATAATGATATCAAGTCCTTAAATATCATTTTTTAAATCATCAAATGATAATTATACTTGAATGGATACGATGGAGAATGAATCTCATCGCGTTCGTGGAGACGGTAGTCCGTACGTAAGCACGAGCGATAATATTATTCTTTTGATATTAAAATAATATATAAATGGATGGTATATCATATATATAATGAATCATTAACATGTTATATTTATTATTTTCATGAGTTACACATCATTATTATACCCATCCAAATAATATTATATTGAATAACAATTACACCACGACGTGGAGACGGTAAGCCGTACGTACGCACGTATGGTGACATGTTATTCAAAGGGTGGATAGAATACTAAATATGGTTGTAACATATTTATAATAACATCACAGTATATATATGATAATGGAGTTATTATTTTAGAATGGTAACAACAAAGGAAGAAGAAGTGGAAGAAGTAATGAACTTGGAAAAAGGGTGGTGAAATCATTACCTCTTCTTCGGGTTCTTCCTTTTGATTTGATCAAAAGGGCTGCTTAGGTTGGCTTTCTGATCAAAATAAGGCCTCTAGGTTGTAGTGAGGGAAGTTGGGAGAGTATTTGGGCAGAGTTTGGCCGAACCAAAAGGCTTTGAAGGTGTGAAGAAATGAGGAGGAGGAGTGCCCTTTTATAAGAGGGGTGAGGGGCACCTTTGGAAAAGCTAGAGATATTAGTTTATAATAAATTCATATTCGGTTTCCAATGGCTCCAAAGTTGACTATTCAAAGGGTAAGGTGGGGATGGGTCGAAAACAACTCGACCAATATAATTTAGACAGGTTTGGGTACTTATATTAACCTTATCTTTAAGTATTAACTCTAAGTTAATTAGTTTCACTTTTATAATGTCTCTTTGTATTTTTATATAATATGGTTAATAAACTTACTATATACATCCAAGCGACCCCCAAGTGGTCCATTAATGACGAAACTATCATGATATAAGTCTCTTGGCCGAACATTAGATTTTTAAGAATTTAATATCAATTAATAATATAATATTTGTTTTAAGAACTCTTTTATGTCAATTTTGACACTATTCAATAGTTGATTTTTTTGAAACTCATAACAGATTGATTACTTCGAAAAAAGTAAATTAAATCAATCCTAATATATCATATTATCCTAGAAAATTAGTTTAATTCATTAAAAGTTTCATATTATATTTATTTGGGTATTTATAATATCAATTATTTTGATTTTTCACTATTATAGTAATTACTACATCATCATTGTGTCATACATAAATTAAATTATTTAATGTCTAAAAATTATAAATAAAATATAATTATGTAGGAAATATTTTTATCTTCTTTAATGAATATTTATAGTGGAGAATCCAACATATATAACCCTATTTAAAAATTGTTTTTCTAAAAGATATATGCTTATGTCATTTTTGTACTCATTTTAACTTAATTAAATAAAGTGTCCCTATCACCTACAAGTGGCTCCATGGGGTCCCCAAATCGACGCAATGATGCCTATGGTCGAACATGTATCAACCAATAAGGTTAGGACACGTTTTATGGTAATTTAGTATTATTATAATATTAATTTTTAACCCTTATTTACCGGATTTACCCTTAACCATGGTAAATAAAATATTTACCGCAGGAATTATTCAAAATGTCTAAAAATAAATGTTACCTATTTACACAATTTGAACATCCTGATTCCAAATATTGAATCCATTTTTATAAATTCAAAACACAGAAGTGGCAGAAATTAATCTAAAATTAATTTCCGCTGTCAAAACAAAAAACGTGTTTTTAAGAGATACTAACTATCAAAAGATTGACACTTGTTTATGTTCTGTTTAATTGTAAAATTATGTCCAATGACCAAAATTATATTAAATTGTAAAAATATATTCTAAATATACTTTAAAACCACTCAAATTCATAATTTATCACTACTAATTATTTTGATTAAAAAAGTTGTTTTTAATTAAAATTTAGTAATTTTCACTATTCATCAAAATATTAAAGTTATCCGAAAAGTACCAAAATTTCACCTTAGGCTAAATTCGATATTCCAAATCCGAAAATGAAGTCCATTTTGAAATATAATATATATATAATTTCAAAAATTAAGTATTACTATTCATAACGGCTAGTTTGATCGGTTGTGGTGTGTGTTAAAACTCGAAGTTGCGTACAACACACGCTATTGTTTTATTCAAAGGAAAGCCTACCGTGGAAGCTTGGGATGTTTAATTTTAAATTTTTTGATGTCCCCGTTTAGTCAAAAAGTTTAAAATATTGTATTAAGAAGGTTTCACTATTAAAAGTTGATAAAAGTGCAATATTGAAAATGAATCTGTTCTTGCATTATGACTAAGAAACTCATAATATGGATTCTAAAATTATAAGGATTATATAAAGTTTAAAATGTAGTTAATACTATTCATGACCTCTTTTAATGGCTTTTTCTTTTGTAATTCATGGTGTGATTGAACTCGGTGTTGCGTGTAGTGCATGTTATTGAACTATTTTGAAGAAATAACACACTATGAAATCTTGGGGTGTTACATAATATAACAACTTACCACTTATTTTTACTTAAAATTATTTCAAAAATGTTTTTATAAAGATCTTACATTATTTATTTCTTTAGATGCAAATCATTTTTATTCCCTATCCATTCTTTCTGAAACAGTTTTCAATAATGGTATAAATATTCAAAAATTGTTTACTGAGGAAAATTTTTACACATTTTTTTTCTTTTCAATTTTGTTTGAATGTACATTATTTTTAGTTTCTAAATGAAGTATGTTTTGACCTCTTTACAATAGTGAGAAAGTAATTCTATTAAAAGGAGAGTACATAATTACCACTATCATTGACAATGATTTACATGAAGCTTAATTTATAAAATTTCAGTATTATTTTCAGTGAAAACGTTTTTCCTACAATTCTATCAATTTTTATTTTTTATAATTTATTTCATAGTGAAAATTATATTTCCTATGCGAGTTTATAATATATTTTTATGGTATTTATTTTCTTCAATAATAACAACCATAATTTTTCATATTCTTAGTTGGTAATATGATTTGATGATACCAACCTTATTATTTCCCTTGGAGGTTTGTCCATGGTTTGAGTAGGGACGTACTATTTTGATACCATTACCAAAATTACTATCGATGGTGTACATTTATATTTAATAACTGGGGAAATTATTAAAATTTCATATGTCATATTTCCAATACAAATTATTACAATTATTGTGTTTCCGCCATTTCTTCTGAGGGATGCATTGGACATAGTATATAATGGTCTGAGCCTGTAATAGCCTCCATATGTGTCATTGGGTCTAATGAGAAAATATTTCATGGGTATTTTTCTGATGTTTTACCCATTTATATAATAATTCCTAGCATAAGGCCTTTCTGATATGGGTATGAAGTATGGAATTATAAACTATCTTAGTATGAGATTAGTTATTGATATCAATGTGATTATTTAATTAGTTACAATATCAAAGTATAAGTCTCAAAACCATGTTATTATTTATGTTTCATTATTTGATCATAATGTCTTTATTAGATAATATTTTTCATTTCAAGTTATGTATTAAATATATTTTTTTTAGATATTTAATTTCCATATGGATTATCCCATATTTATTTTTGAATGATTCCACTATATGCATACACTTATTGAGTATTAGAGGTCACCCATTTCCTATGTGTTGTTTTCAAAGGATTCCAACAATTGTATTGTGATTCATATATTGGGATATGTTAAATGGGAATAATGGTTTCTAAAAAAATATAATATTACTTATTTTTATTTTTCCAAAAATAACCTAATATTCAAATTAGTATCATGTTTTCCATGTATAATAAACTAACCATTCCTTCAGTATTTCATAAATTATTTCTAGTTACAATGTAATAAAGATACTACCGAATTTACGCTATTGGGGTAAGGGTATTTATAGTTGGAATCATCCTAATTTTAATAAGACCTCAGGAATTTTAATTTGGAAAAAAATGATTATAAAAAATATCTCTATAACCAAATTTGAGGATAAGTAAATGCATAGGATAACATCATAATGTTATGGTAAGGTAGATATTATGTGGATGACCTAGAAATAAATCACTATATGGGTAAAATATATGGATGTGGCTATGAAATAGTTGTACCTAGTGGTAATAACGTGGAAAATTCACATAGGAATTTTACTCAATCATTGCCTAGTTTATGAAAATGATCCTTGTGACACACCTATTTTTAAACTCTTGGGGGATATTCATAGGTTAACTCACATTCTATTTTTGAACCATAATTAAGGTTTTGAATAAACTATGACTATGAATGACGTAGGTTAAACATAAAGCACCATATGATGAAAAGAAGGGGTAGTGATTTAGAAATCCCAGAAATTATTTTTCATAATTATTATTCATTCCATCACAACATTATTTTTGGTTTTAGTTAATATATATAACTATATGAAATTATATTTACACTTAATGTTAGGGAAAATATGGGAATTATCAGACACATAATTGGATGATAACGTAAAGGGAATATATTTTAATTTTTTTAGAACAAGATATATTGAGACATGATAAAATAAAAAACCTTAAAAACTCTTAGAATCACTGATCAAGAAAAGGATAGAGACCGCAAAGATAATGGGTGGTGGAGACTATTAATGAATAAAGGATCTATTTCCTTCAGGTTATAAATATAAAAATAGGTACCAAGGAGAATTTATTAAAGGATTAGGAAAATGTTTTTTGTGTGAAAAATAAGGTCACAGATTAATGAATTACTGGGTAAAATAAAAGAGTTTAATGGGTAGAAATAAATTTCATTATAGAGATAAATTTAATTTTTATTTTCTTAAATACGGTGATCTATGGAATTAACTGAGTTATTGTCCCATTTTAAATGTTAACCCTTTTACAATGAAAAGAACTATATTATAACAATACTTAGAGAAAATGTTTTATGTATTTATTTGTTGAGATTCAAGAAATATGTCACAGACATACTTTTAACAATTATATATTTTTATATTTATCAAAAAATATAAAAGTATTGTGTTTATTATTGAAGAAATTGTTTTTGATATAATATTAACAGAATAGTTTGGGAAACCATCAAGGGTCTACAAGTTTAATCTTGAACATAAGTTCAATATTATAAACACAACATTTTAGGTTTTATATCATGGTTAATTTTCAAGATTAAGGATATTATTATTGATTGTTATTGGAAATAAAACTCAATGTATTGGTATATGTTTTAGATATAAGGTTATTAAAAAAATCATGCATTAAAATTTTGTGTACATAATTTTAATGGTATTGGTGACCATTAAGGTTTTTCTTATCATTGAAATTGTTCAAATTATGCGTTAATGAAATTTGAGAACAATATAAGAATATCATTTATACTCTTTTGGATTAAAAAACATGCATGTCGTGTTACAAGTCATCACATCCAGCATGGTCATGGGGCTTAAACCCACAAATGAATGTTGTAACGGGTGTAGTGACAACATATATCATATATGATGTCCTATTCAGTATGAAATTAATTATACTAAATGACTTTATAGATAAATACGATGTAAAATTTTCGAAAACATTAAAATTGTTTTAGAATATTAATGATTTGGCGGTGATTAATATTAATTCATGTCACATTTTATTGGGTATATATATAAACATTAAGTTTTACATAAATAAATACTTGGGAAGAATTCTATTATCTATTTTTTTCTAAATTATAATTGGTTTGAGGCAACCTTTTTAGTTAAAAAATACATTAATTTTGATGTTATTGAGGTTAATTGGGATGCACTATTATTTATTTATGGAATTATATATGTTAAACCATTGGTTTTATTATATATTTTTCTAGATTAATGCAATATTCCTTCATATGAAGGGTTATAAATTTAGGTAATTTTCTTATATTGTTCGAACCATTTTGGTTTTAATAAATATAAAATAAGTATCTTGTTTTTATCTTATATAATATATGATCTATTAGAAGATAAGTTTTTATTGAAGCATAAAAAATACATCTTTTATATTCATTTATGAAGGTAATAAATTATGGGGATGTTGATAGAATCACAACCAAAGGATTAAATTGTGATTATAATATAAAAATATATCAAATTAGTATAATTTATGATGTAATTTATCTTGATAGGAAAACAATCCATCAAGTATAGAAAAATGTATTGAAATAAAAAATTTCTTCATTTAACATAATTTCTGACAAATCAATGGTCTTTTCTCACAACAAAACACTATAGATGATTGGCTGTGGACTTTATATTAATTATTCTTTTTATTCTGATAAATGTGCTCTATCAGTCTCTGTTATTATTTATGATTTTATTTGATGTCCTTATTTTCTATTGAAAAACATTTTTACTAATGGGAAGCATAGTTATACATTATTATAGATTTCCTTCACACTTCCCATTCACTCTTATCAATAGGAAATGTTTTTAAAACATTTTATGATATGGAATTTCAGAAGGTTCCGGGCGCAGCAGAAGTGCATGGGTGGATGTGTCGACATGGCTTCTTTTCATTAGAAATTATCAATCGAGGATCAATACGAAGATAAATGCCACTCTCCACGGATCGAATCACAGAAAGAGAGAAAGCAGATGGTTTGTCCCGGAACCATAGAAAAGGATCATTACATGTTGATTATAATTAATTTAATTAATTATAAAGAAATACCTTTTGGGTGTTCTTTCTTCGTTGATGTTCGTGATCACATTGTCGATGTGATCCGTCGTTGCGTCGTAGAAGCCAAGTGTAGACTCTCTCTAGCGGTGATCCACACGTGTACCTCGTATCTCTGGACGTTGCCAAAGGATTCTCCGGGTGCTAGCGTGGAGAAGCCTTTGCTTGAGTTGTCCACCATAGATCGTCTTGATCCAATGGAGGAGGATCTCTCTCGGTCTTGAGAGCGTTCTTGGAGGAAGAGGTTCTTTCGGCCTTGAAAGAATTCTCCAGAGATGTTGTGCACAACGATTCTCTTGTCTATTGGAAAAGAGTTGGGGTTGTGAGGATATTTATAATCGGGTGTGTGGGGTTATAAAGTTAGGACAATAAATAAACGTGTTACACGTTTTATTTACTTCATTGACTCTTATTTAAAACCCCCATGTAGAATAAATAATTCCTTGACATGCGCCCACACTGATTATAGAAATATCATTTAAAACAATATTATATCCTCAAAATCCCTACTGGAAAAACTACACGGCGTGTAATAATAAATACACGGAGTATACTTGTTTTTCATTAAAAACTACATGGCGTGTACATTAAATGTACACGGCGTGTATATCTTGTTTTCATTTATTCATTTCCTTTCCAAAATAAAACTACACGGCGTGTACATTTAATAATACACGGCGTGTACTTGTTTTATTTTATTTTTCCTCCATCATTTAAAACAACTTAGGCTTATTTAATAATTATTTAACCATGTACGGGAATAATATTTATTCAACTTATGTTACTTGGATACAATTAGTGTGTGACCCTCTAGGACTCTTTCTCGTTGGCATTTGGCGGGCTTGCCAAAAGTCCAAGAATACGGTCTAGAAACGGGTCAAGGCACCCAAGAGAAAGAAGTTGACGCTGCATTAACGTATCACCTCATACGAATTCTTACTGTGTAATTTAATCCCTTTGTCTCGATATATAATCAAGAAGGTTTCATAGAAGTGTCATAAACATATATTCTTGATCAGTCGTTCTTCGACTACCTAAAATAAACTTCTCATTCACAACATGACCATGGAATTTAATGCGACAGTTCTATTTCAATCAAAGGGCCGAGATATCAACTTCAATAAATGGAAAGGACAAATCCTTCCTCGACTTTTTCATTAACAACATGTCACTTGTGATGCACCCAATGCACCCTACTTCCCACCAACTGTCTGTCTGAATGTTTTCGTCAGTAAATCTAAGTGTGCGAGTCATGACATGAGTTAATGATAATCTTCCAGTCTAAGGACCATTACACACGCTCGTAGATAGCAATGTTCGATGACACCAAGACATGCAGAATTGCTATTGGCGGGTCTATTCTCATAATCTCCCATCTTGGAGATTACCAAGTGAGAACTCCATGAGAGAGAGTCTTGTCTTCATACGAGCACTCGCACAGGACGGTCTGTATACTATGTGTCCTATCATAGTATATCATCCAACCGCAAAACATTATTTTAGAATATTGTTATAGCATTTCAATTTTATCATCATATAGGGGATCTGCTATGACCTTATTAATGCAACAAATATTCTAGGACATTATTATATTATAGTCATGCAGAACAATGAGCAATATATAATATGTGAACATTCATGTAATGAAAGTACAAAACAGTTGGTTCTGAGGACACTAACCCTTACAAACTCCCATTTGGACTAGAGCCAACTGCCTACGACTTTTAGTCCGCTAAACCTCACATGATGATCATGTTTCTGCTGAGTCAAGGCTTTAGTCAATGGGTCCACCACATTGTCTTCTGTGGAAATACTGCTCAATGCAACTTCACCTCTCTGAGAAAAATCCCTCAAGAGATGATACTTCCTATGTATGTTCTTTGTCCGCTGATGTGACTTTGGCTCTTTTGCAAGTGCCACCGCTGCAGTGTTATCACAATAGAGTGTTATAGGATCTTTACTGCTTGGTACTACATCCAGCTCTTGGATGAAGCTTCGCATCCATACTGCTTCTTTACCTGCCTCAGAAGTTGCTATATACTCGTACTCTGCTATAGAATCTTCCAGCACACTTTGCTTTGAGCTCTTCTAGTTCACTGCACCTCCATTCAAACTGAAGAGGTATCCAGTCTGCAACATCATGTCATCTCGATTAGTCTGGAAACTAGCATCTACATGTACTATGATGACTATTTCCTCATCTCCTCCATAAACCGTGAACATATCCTTTGTACGTCTCAGATACTTAAGGATAGTATTGAATGACATCCAATGACGGTCTCCTTGATCAGCTTGATATCTGCCTACCGCACTTAATGTGTAACCAACATCTATCCTCGTACATAGCATATCATACATGATTGAACCAATCGCGGATGCGTAAGGGATCCTTTCCATTCTCTTTCTTTCCTCATGTGTCTGAGGACACATTTTCTTGGAAAGATGAATGCCATGTGACACTGGCAACAATTACCTCTTGTACTGTTCAATACTGAATCTCTTCAGTATCTTGTCAATGTATGTACTTTGTCTCAAGCCCAACATTCTCTTGGATCTATCATGATGGATCTTGATCCCAAGAATATATGCCGCCTCACCCAAGTCTTTCATGGAGAAGCATTTATGGAACCATACCTTAACTGTCTGTAAGAGAGGTACTTCGTTTCCAATTACTAATATGTCATCTACATATACTATTAGGAAAACGACTTCACTCCCACTAAACCACTTGTAGACATAAGGCTCACATTCATTCTTAAAAAATCCAAATTCCATTATAGCTTCATCAAAACGAATTTTCCATGATCTTGATGCTTGCTTTAATCCATAAATGGATTTCTAAAACTTGCATACCTTGTTGGCATCCTTTGGAGTCACAAACCCTTCAGGTTGTGTCATGTAGACATCTTCGTAGAGGTTCCCGTTAAAGAAAGCTGTTTTGACATTCAATTGTGAAATTTCATAGTCATGGTAAGAAGAAATGGCCAATAGGATTCTGATGGATTTCAACATCGCAACCGATGAAAAGGTTTCATCGTAGTCAATTCCTTGACGTTGTCTAAAACCTTTTGCAACCAGTCATGCCTTTTAGGTGCTGACTATCCCCTCCATGTCCAGTTTCTTCTTGAATACCCATTTATTACCAATAGGCTTTACATCAACTAAAGGATCTACCAAAATACAGATTTGGTTTTGGTACATGGAATCCATTTCATAATTCATGGCTTCATTCCACTTGGCAACGTCTAAGCCTTCAACTGCTTCCTTTTAGGTAACAGGATCATCATTTTCAACCAATAATGAGTCACCATCCTCGGTGACAATAAAACCATATCGTTCTGGTTCTCTCACATCTCTCGTGCTCCTACGTAATTCTTGTGTCTCTAGAATAGATTGTTCTTCCATGGGGCTTTGGGGAATCTATTCTTGTACCAACTCATGTGTATCTTGAGCCTTGACTTCATTGAAGTCTATCTCGCTCCCACTATCGCTTTTGGAGATGTGCTCCCTCTCAAGGAATATGGCGTGTCTTGACACTGTAACCTTTTTTTCTGAGGGTTTGTATAGGTAATATCCACATGTTTCCTTGGGACATCCTATAAAGATACACTCTGTGCCTCGGGGCGCGAGTTTGTTACCTGGAGTGGACTTTACAAATTCTTCGCTACCCCACACATGTAAATTCGATAACATGGATTTGGGTCCCCTCCATAACTCATATGTAATTACATTTATCGGTTTAGTTGGTATTTGGTTTAGTACGTGTGCTGCTGTTTGTAATGCATATCCCCAAAAGGATAATGGAAGACTCGCATGACTCATTATATATCTCACCATGTCCAACAGGGTGCGGTTCCTCCTTTCACTTACACCATTCCACTGTGGTGTGTAAGGAGGAGTGAGTTGATATAGAATACCAAACTCCCGTAAGAAATCAATGATGTCCTGATTAAGATATTCTCCTCCTCTGTCTGAGCGGAGTTTCCTAATCTTCTTACCAGGATGGTTCTCAACTTTATTCTTGTATTCTTTGAACCGATCAAAAGAATATGACTTATACCTCATTAAGTAGATATATCCATATCTACAAAAATCATCAGTAAAAGTTATGAAGTATGAGAACCCACCCCTTACCTCAACTAGAAATGGCCCACACACATCTGCGTGAACTAATTCTAGAAGCTCTTTCGCTCTTTCACCTTTCCCACTAAATGGGGCTTTGGCCATTTTGCCTTGTAGACACGCTTTGCATACACCAAGTGGTTTTAGTTCGAAAGAAACTAAATACCCATATTGATGTAATTTTGTCAAATGTCTCTCATTGACATGACCTAGCCGGTGATGCCAAAGTTGGGTGTGGTATGAGTCATGTGAATTAACTTTTTCATTGATTTCCATTACTTGGTTTTTGTAGTCTAACACATAAAGGCTGTTATATAAATGTTCCCTACCAAAAAAATGCTATCTTCATAAAAATAGAAACATCCATTTACAAACTTGTAG
Organism: Viscum album; assembly: GCA_963277665.1. Taxonomy (NCBI): domain Eukaryota; kingdom Viridiplantae; phylum Streptophyta; class Magnoliopsida; order Santalales; family Viscaceae; genus Viscum; species Viscum album. The sequence goes on from OY728165.1 coordinate 831,262,995, forward strand.
ATGAATCCATTAGTATCTAATCTGGATACTGAAATAATGTTTTGGGTTACAGAGGGTACATAATAACATCCTTTCAAAACCATGACCATCCCCATAGGCAATGTGAGTTAGTAGTCCCCGATAGCTACAGGAGCAAGTCTGGCTCCGTTGGATCCACATAGATCTACCTCCCCTCAATCAATCTTCTTGAATCTACTTGGTTCCTGTATTTGGATACAGATGTGAGCACCACAAGTAGTATCTAATACCCAATTAGTAGAAACCGATAGATTCCATTCGATAACAAACGCACCTGAAGCTTCCCCTTACTTCCTTGGCTGGGAGCAATTTTTCTTCCAATGGACCTTCTTGCCACAGGCAAAACAAACAGCATCCTATTCATTTCCCCCCCCCTTTGATCTTTATTTTCTTGGAAGGCCTTGAAGAAGCTTTGGGCTTAAATCTCTTCTCCTTCTATTTCCTTCTATTCACCATGAGGACAGAAGGCTTTTCACGCTTCATGTTAGTGTCCACTTGGTGAATGAGGATGAGAAGATCAGACAGAGACTTCTCAATGTTGTTCATATTGAAGCTCACAACAATGTTTGAGAAGCTATGGCGGAGTGATGCAATAATGAGATCGGTACCCAGTTCTTCGGGGAGTTTAAACCCTAGAACCTCCAAGCACTCAATTTAGCCAATGAGCTTGACTACATGAGGCCCGAATGGGGCACCAACTCTATGCTTGCTCTGAAATAGAGCCTTGGAGATCTCAAACTGTTCCTATCTTGCTCTCTCCTAGTATAGACCACAGAGGTGCTCAACCATGCTATAGGCATCCATGTCTTTATGAGACTTCATGAGATCACTAGACATCGATGATAGAATCAAACATTGAATGTCGAGAGAGTCGTTCAAATGTTGATCATAAACCACGAAATCTTCATCACTCACCCCTGGGGTATGAGAATTAGGAAGTGAGGACTCCAGCATGTAAAACTTTCGTTTATGGCGCAGGATAACCCGAAGGTGCCTAACCCATTTTTTAAAGTTACTTCCAGTGAGGATATTGTCTTTTCCAGTATTGATCGCAGAGAAAATGTGTTTGATGTGTTTTTAATTTTGATTCTACAAATTAAAAGAGCAGATTTATCAGTACTTTTTTTATTACATTTTATGAGAAATAATAAATTAATTAATTCTCCCACTATTTTATCAAGTCCCAATAGACCTCACCATTGAAATCAGAATGTACAGTTTCTTTGACATTCTAGTGGCAAGGATCCATATTTCCCTTCACATAACCCCAACAAGGGTTGGTCAAGCTATTTGAAGGAATTTAGGTAGGCAGGTCTTTGCCAACTATAAGCTTACAGTTCCTTAATCTATTGAGTGGACTCCCCAATCCTGAAATCCTGAGTTGGATTTCCTTAACTCTTGCCTCCAATAAAGGGCTACTTCTATTGATGTAATATGATTAAGTCAACCCGAAACCTTTCATAAGGGCTTAATTTATATAATTAAGTGTCCCAACAAGGGTTGGTCAAACACAGAGTTTTATTGATTCTTGCTCTTAATCAGGTAACAAAAGTCTTGGTCTGACTTAATATGGTATTGAGGGATTTTATTCCATTATGCATAGTTTCACATTATCACATGTTTGTTAATATTAAGTGATGATTTCTTAAGTGATTAACCATGTTATGATAATGTTTACTCATAGTCCGGTTTTTATTTTATTCCATCTTTTCATGTTTGTTCATTTTATTAATTATGTGATCGTGATAACACATACATAATAAATAAACCATGCAATCAGACAAAAATAAAATAAGATGGCATGATAATGAGCTTTTATTGGTTAGCTTATCTAGTGGTTTTGATATGCTAACCCTGATATAGGGAAAACACCTTGAACCTATTTGTTCGTGTTTTGCAGTCCCACCTGTCCAACTTTGTATCTTCTTGTGTCAGTTTCGCCTCGGCTTCGGGATTTGAATCGTCTCCTCTGGCTTTGGAGATCCTCCATTACATGGGTTTACATTAAAGAATCCATAGGAACGCAGGCCCTAAATTTTATTGGAAGAAGGCTCACAGGCCAACAAATTTAAATTAAATAAATTTAAAAGAAACCATACACATACAAAGGGTCTTTGGTCTAGCTCATGATCATCAATAATATGCAACGACATTTAAGCATATTTAGAATTCAAATTATTTTAATCGTTATTTTATTTAAGATAAGACGCACTCGAATTCAATTAATTATGATCTTATAATTAATCATTTGTTTATCTTAAATTCCTTTCTGAATTTCCTTGAGATTATTATCATCCATATTCCATGTACAGGTCTTTGTACATTAGAGGAAACCTAGTGAAATTCCACTTCTGGAAAGTACACGGCTTATAGTTTATAATTACATAGCGTGTATTTTTCTTTTCATCCTTTATCCAAAGTACACACGGGGGCTTTGGCATGTTTCCTGTACTTTGGAAATTTTGTAGTACACGGCATGTAGATGAATCATACATGGCATGTACTTCCTTGTTACGCAGTAACCGGCCTGGCGATCCCATATATGCGATACACGGCATATCTTTGTACACGGTTTCACCTGGGCTGGAACGGACTACACTGCGTGTTGCTCCAACATACACGTCATGTATTCTGGTTTCCATGCGTCGTTCAATTCTGGTCAACACGGCGTGATTAAATCCTAGGAATAATCAATTCACACAGTGTGGTTTGGTAGAACAGTGCCGGTTCGTTGAACCTAAGTACATGACGTGTAGTTTTAATTACATGTCGTGTAATCCCGTGTTGTACAAACAGAAAGAGAGACTCCTCCAGATGAATTCCTCATTTTTATTTTAATCAAAATTAAAATTAAAAAGTCATTTCTGTGAAATGAATCGAGAAACGAAGGAGGATGAATAAGTCTCGTTTATTCATAATAATAGAACGATATATTTCGAATTGAATCAAATATAAATGCGTAAATTATCAAAAAAACTTAAATAACGATAATAAACGTTGTAACCTCGCTTTGATACCATTTGAAGGTTCTGGACACAGCGGAAGCGCATGGGTGGATGTGCCCACTTGGATTTTTTTCATTAGCAATGATTAATCTGGGATCAATACGACGATAAATGCCGGTCTCCATAGATCGAATCACAGAAAGAGACAAAGAAGATGGTTTGTCCCAGAACCACAAACAAGGATCGTTACAGGTTGATTATAATTAATTTAATTAATTATAAAGAAATAACTTTTGAGTGTTCTTTCTTCGTTGATGTTCTTGATCATGTTGTCGATGTGATCCGTCGTTGCGTCGCAGAAGCCAAGTGTAGACTCCCTTTAGCGACGATCCACACGTGTACCTCATATCTCTAGACGTCACCACAGGATTCTCTGGGTGTTAGCGTGGAGAAGCCTTTGCTTGCGTTTTCCTCCTTAGATGGTCTTGATCCGATGGAAGAGGATATCTCTTGGTCTTGAGAGTATTCTTGGAGGAAGAGGTTATTTCGGCCTTGAATGAATTCTCCAGAGATGATGTGCGTAACGATTTTCTTGTCTGCTGGAAAGGAGTTGGGGTTGTGAGGATATTTATAATCGGGTGTGTAGGGTTATAGATTTATGACAATAAATAAATGTGTTACGCATTTTATTTATTTCATTGAATCTTATTTAAAACTCCTATGTTGAATAAATAATTCCTTGACATGCACCCATGATGATTATAATAAATATCATTTAAAACAATATTATTCCTCAAAACACTGACTGGATAAACTACACGGCGTGTAATAATAAATACACGGTGTGTACTTGTTTTTCATTGAAAAGTACATGGAGTGTACATTAAATGTACACGACGTGTGTATGTTGTTTTCATTTTTTCATTTCCTTTCCAAAAATAAAACTACACGACGTGTACATTTATTAATACATGGCGTGTACATTTATTAATACACGGCGTGTACTTGTTTTATTTTATTTTTCCTCCATCATTTAAAACAACTTAGGCTTCCTTGAATAATTATTAAACCACGTACGGGAATAATCTTTATTCAACTTGAGATACTTGGATACACTTAGTGTGTGACCCTCTAGGCCTCTTTCTCATTGGCATTAGGCGGGCTTGCCTAAAGTCCAAGATTACAATCTAGCAACGGGTCAAGGCACCCCAGAGAAAGAAGTTGATGCCACATTGATGTATCACCTCATACGAATGCTTACTGTGTAATTTAATCCCTTTGTCTCGATATCCCATCAAGCAGGTTTCATGGCACTGTCATAAACCTATATGCTTGATCTGTCATTCTTTGACTACCTGAAATAAACTCGTCGTTCACACCATGGCCATGAAATTTAATGTGACAGTTCTATTTCAATCAAAGGGCCGAGATATCAACTTCCATAAATGGAAGGGACAAATCCTTCCTCGACTTATCCATTAACAACATGTCACTCGTGATGCACCCAACGTACCCTACTTCCCGCCAACTGTCTGCGTGACGGTTTTCATCAGTAAATCTATGTGCGCGAGTCATGACATGATTTAATGATAATCTTCCAGTCTAAGGACCATTACACACGCTCGTAGATAGCAATGTCTAATGACACCAAGACATGCAGAATTACTATTGACGGGTTCGTTCTCATAATCTCCCATCTTGGAGATTACCAAGTGCGAACTCCATGATAGAGAGTCTCATCTTCTTACGAGAACTCTCACATGACGGTCTGTATACTATGTTTCCTATCATAGTATGTCATCCAACCGCAGAACTTTAATTAAGAATATTGTTATAGCATTTCAAGGTTCTCATAATAGCGGGGATCTACTATGACCTTATTAATGAATCAAATATTCCATGACATTATTATATTATAGTTATGCAGAACAATGAGCAATATATAATAAGTGAACATTCATGTAATCAATGTACAAAACAGTTGGTTCTGAGGACACCAATCCTTACAATTTCAATAAAAATATTATTTGATAGCAAACCCCAATTTTTTTAGAGCAAGTTAAAATTTATATGATGTAATTTATTGATGTTTTGGATCATGTAACCCACCATGATTTTTAAATAATATCATTAGGTTTGATATCATATACTATATACAATAGTGATCATAAAATACTCATGAAAAATACTTAAAAATGACTATTATAACATAGACCTTAAATTAGAGGGTATGAATATGAGTATATAAACTATGAAAAGTATATGGTTTACATATATATGAAATAATTTCAATGGTTATAAATTTTTTTGAAATTAAAGGTGAAATAATTTAATAGTAAGAGAAACATTTTTCTAAAACCATATTTTTAAGCACGAAATGTGATTTTATTTTTATAAGCTCAATTTCTCACTATTGGTGAATGATTTCAATTAAATTTATATATTATATATACAATAAAATTTTTTAATTGATCTTATAATTTTTATAATCCATATTTAATAAAAACCACATTTTATGTAGAAAAACTATATTTTTACAAAATACAGGTTTGACATGTTCTGTGCACATATTTTAAAATTAATTTATTTTAATTTTTGAAAATTTATTTGAAAATAATGAATGAAATATTTTAAATCATCATTCCAAAACTATAATATATTTAATTTGTGAAATTGTTTTGAAAATATTATTCTTTTGATAAATAGTGAGAAATGTAGATTTTTATAAAAAATTTCTTATTCAGTTAAAAATATTAAAAACATATATTTTTTTATTTTTTTCATAATATTACTTCAATTATATTATAATTAATTAAAATTTTTTATTGGAATCGATTTTATGTTTAGTTTTGATATATAAACTTTTTAAACTTTTTAAACTTTTCATTGGAAAACAGGTTTCTAATGCATTTATGGTTTTATTAAAATTAATTATTAAACATAACTTATTTCAGTTTTAAATATTTTAATATATATATAGTCTGTTGAAATTGTTGATATAATTTAATCTTTTGAAAACTGAAATTTTTTCCCTCCCCCACATATAAAGGACACCACCTTACCCTCTTCTCCATAATTATGTGACCATTTTAATCAAATCCCAAATGAAACCCATAAATACATACCTCTAAATAAACTAGAGTCCCTTTTTTATCATTAAACCATTATAAGAATGATTTAGTAATAAACCTATAGAGGTTGTCCAAAGAAGATGTATTGTTATTAATGAAGAATCTTTATTATATTTCATTATCTACCTTACAAAAATATTCTACACCTATGTTAACATAATAATAAAAATATATTTTCTATAAATAGTTGTTATTAGTTTTATCAACTATTATAAATCCATTTACACTTAAATCAAATGAGAAATGAAATCGTAGATTATTTTTATGGTTGAGTATCGCCTCACAAATTGATGTCATTTTTTTCCATTACCATATATCTTGTATGGAAATAATGATTGATTTAATTATTATATATTATATTTTTTCAAATAATTTTAATTAATTTATTATAATATCACAACTACCTTCTTACATTAATATTCATTAGAAAATGATAATGTTTCTTGTGCCTAAGTGTGGACTAATGGCTCCATGAAGTGATACAAACTTTAATTCATTTAATTTTTTAATGGATGTTAATAAGGATATATTTGATGAATAATTATAATATATATGATATAATAATGATTTTATAATGGTGAAATATTATTTACAATTATTTTGTTCCATCCATTAATAAATGGAAATAGTGTTCATTTGTTCGTATGACATACTGTCTCCATTGACAGTGTCACATGTTTTTTAATATCTTACTTTTATTGATGATAATAAATATATATATAATTAACTAATATTATATTTATATAATGTTTATCATTATATAAAATATGTGACCATGATCAATGTTCAAGGATCGAACTACTGAACCTAAACATAATTGTAAAACAAAGGATTTATCACCCTGAATTATATTTATAATAATGATTTGTTAATAATAGAGTGATAAAAAATTACAAGGAAAAAATATAGTATAATATATATTATTATTTTTCACTAATATACATATGATATATTTATTTTTATTATATAGAAGTATCGAATGCATAGAAAAGTTCATAACTTAGATAAGGGTCTCTCATGTAACTTTTACTTCCATGAGACATATGACGTATTCACCACTTATTTATTTTGGGTTTTCTGTATAATTATTATTTGATATGTAATATCTTAAATATCATTATATTCATGTTATTTAAAAGTTTAAAATATTTTTATTTAATTCATAGGGGTTTCTACTCAAATTTTACCAATGCTGTAAGGGTTTCTCTTCTTACATTTAATTCCGCAAGACATATGAAATATTCACCACTAATTGTTTTAGTGGGGTATATAATACAAATTTTTTCTATTATATCAAGAGTATAAATATATTAATTTTTCTTAATATATCATTTTATGTTATTTATTTCATGTGGGTTATTATTCAACAGTTTCAAATGATATAAGGGTTTCTTGTCTCACTTTTACAATTGGGAGACATATACCATATTCAATATTTATTTTATTTGAGTGAAATATATATTACCCCTTTGATAGTTCATGTCATAAATTTATTTACCTTAATTATATTTAATGATTCATTTTTTGTTATGAGATCTGTGATTATAATGGTCCAATATTGGCAAGGGTTTATTTTACAGTCTCAACATTTATCAGAATTATTAATGATTATGTTTTTATTATTAAATAAGAAAATATATATCTCATAAAACTCATGAAGCTTCTTCTTCGGTAGTTATTCAAAAAAATTTCAACTAACCATAAAATTTTACTATAATTTGTACATAAAATGACAGATAAAATGTATTTTTTGAATAAATGATTACTTAATTTCACTATTTGGATGAATATAGTTTTTCTTCCACATCCATGTTTTCTAAAATTATTTTTGAAAATATTTTAATCATTCCGAAATTTATTGAATAAAAACATTATTATACATGTTTTAATTTTCACAAAATGGTTTGAAAGGTATCTCTATGTTTTTTTGAATGATTATCATTTTGAACTTTTTAAAATAGTGAGAAAGAATATTTTTTAATGAATTATATGGAATTACTAACATCATGAGCACAAATTTGTTTCATGATTAAATTAAAATTATCCATGATTATTTATAAGGAAAATTATTTCCCTAACATTCCAGTCATTCTTATTTTTTAAAAGTATATTTTAAAGTGAAAATGATATTTCCCTACAGAAGTTTTTGAGGGAATTTGAATGTTATTTATATAAATCAATGAAAACGCCCTTATTTTACTTATCCTCCATTGGTAATATTTTTTGATGATACCATATGTATTATTTCTCAAGATTCCTTATGATTACTTTTAATGGGGATATACTACTTTGATACCATTCACCGTATTACTCAAGATGGTTTTTGTGTATATTTAATGATTTCAAGAATTATTAACATTTTATATGATATATTTTCCAAATTAATGTTTATATTGATTATGTTTCTCTATATTCATATAAAGAATGAATTTGACTTATTATATGAAGGTAGGTCCCCAAAAAATCCCCACGAAGCTTCAGTAGGTCTCATGAGGAAAACTAACATGGGTATTTGGATGAGGAATTACAGTTTTATATAAGTTTTCTTGGAATAAGGCCTTGATAATATAGTTATGATGTTCAAAATTATTCATTACCTCAATATGATTTTAGTTATTGATGTTAATGTGATAATTTTATTAGTTATATATTCATGGTTATGTTTTAAACTCATATAACAATTTATATATAATTACTTGATATTTAATTATTCCTCTCATATTATTAATTTATTTATGTTATTTATTAAACAGAATAGATTTTAGTTATTTCCCCTCCCATATTTTTTATTCATTATTTATTCAGGAAATATTTTTTTTATACCCAGAACATTACTGATAATTAGATCACATGACTTTATATTTCTCCTTTCTATTGGGTCCCATGAAGTGTATTATGATAGAATTGTAGAGATATGATAATCTGAAAAATGGTACTCTCAAAGAAAAAACTATCTCACATTTTAGGTTTTCAATTATAATGTTAGATTCATGTTTTTGTCAACTTTTCTTAAACTACTAATCTATTCGGTCTAATGGAATGTGATACACTGTATCTAGTGAAAATGTTATAATGTAATAATTGAATTTTGGATATTAGGGTTAGGGTATTTATAATGTTGAACAGGTGTACAAACAATATTAAAATTTAATATTGTCTTAATAATTAATCCATTTAAACCCTATTCATTGGACAATAAAACAAGTGAAAATAATAATACAATGAGTATTTATCACCATTATATACAAATTGAGGGATAATTATAAAAAAATAGGTTTTAATAGAAGAAAGATGTCAATGACTTAAAATAATAGAAATATAATGAATTATATTTATAAACTATTTTTAAAAAAAAATCATATCACAGAGTGGTTTTTTTTCGTCTCATGGGATATAGATCGTCCAGGTTGATCTTCATGATTTATAATAGAATGATCCTTATTAACAAATTTTATTGACTTTATCATAGATATATTTAGTCCTAATTAGTAATATCAGACACCTTAAGAACATGTCATGATATACAAAATTTTAGTAAACATCCATATATAAATTACATAAAAAACAAAGATATTATTACCTATATAACTGAATGAAATGATATCATTTCTAATTAAAAACAATTTTGGTATGACTCAACTATATATTTTAAAATTCAACCTATTGATATTTCACTTAGATCCAAAATTAGTCATCCTAAAATATTATATATAATAAATTTGAAAAATTTTATTTAAAATTCATAAAACAATTATCTATATCATTAATACAGTTATCCATCTATAGAAGAAAATATAAAAAATATTTGTTGATATAGAACTGAAAAAATATAATTTGGTCTTTCCTAATATCAAAAATATTTTTTAATTCCATGGAAATAATGAAATCAATCATTATGAGATAATACATAATATATAGAATCATCACCATAACAAAGAACATTAATATGTCATTTTGTACATAAGATTAAACTATATTTTCTATACACATATGCATAAATATAAAAAAATAACAAAATTTTCAATCAATCCTCAAATCTACTTAGTGATTTTGATCAATATTGTTCTATTTTATTTTTCTTAGAGAATAAACATCATCCTTACCTTGAAATTTAATCACAAAAAATAACTTATAAGAAATTATTCACATAGAATGAAACTCATGAATAGAAAGATAAAAGGGAAAACTAATAGAAAAAATGACATATATGGGTACTCCCAAAGGTAACCTAGTATCTAAAATCAACTCAACCATCATGTATGAGGCTTTCCAAGGAAAATATTTACTTTTACCAATGAAAATATTCTATAACATAAAAGATACTCTTATCCAATATAGACTTGACCAAAAAACCAACTTTCCTAAAATATTACCAGGAATGCAAATCATTCTTATACAAATATAAATCAAGTAAAATATAATCTGAAATGATGAACACTCAAAGATAACCCATTTATAATAATACCATGAGTCAAACATCATTATTGATGGGAAATAGTTTCTAAAAATAATATGGCGATTCACACCTACAAATAGAAGAACCCCCTTATAAAATAATAGGAGATAATTTTCATAACATACCAAGAAATTCTATCTATATATAACAAGATAACATACGTATTCATACTCATAGTCTTATCCACCTCACATCAAGGATTACCCATTACGAACCAAAAATATTTAAAAATATCATAACTCCATGAACCATTTATAGTTTCATTCTCTAAAAGGAATAAACGCCCAAATTTAATATCTACAACACCACTTTCAGATATAGAAAGAGGTCCTCTAGGAAAAATTAATCTATGAATTAAAAACCCTATATTGTATACATCCTTTATAAGGATATTTAATATTTTTATAAATTATCACAAAGTACCATTAAAATTTAAATCCTATATCCAAGAGGTTACGAATAAAATGAAATCATAAATATAAAATGGTGGTATCTACAGTTTACAATCGTGGATTACTAATTTTGTTTTTAGGCCTATGCATGACCTATAAATACCAATCATGGAGAATAAACTATGAACCTATGTATGTAATAACTTCTACCTCACCATTATCTCAAAAATAACTACCATGATTTAATTTCAATTTTTTTGTTGACCATACATAATATCATAACAAAAGTCATCATGTTAAAAATATCATTCACTAACTAATTTTCAAAATTAAGGTATAACAGTCTTTTAAAAACATTCCACAATTCTAATACAACCATTTTAATAGAGATTAAACATTTTCAAAAACCCAACCAAAATTTATAAGTTAATTACTACAAATATGAAATTATATGATTTACCTTTCAATGGATAATCATCCACAAGGATAATAAACCCAATGATAATTTCTATAAGATAAACCCTATGACTTCACACCCCAAGAACTAACATAAAAAATAATATATAAATAAAAATAATCATATATAAGAAAATATATATTTATAAAACAAATCTTCATATATTTTTAAAATTTAAACCTATTAATATAAAGTAATTCCCATCCAATCCCAAGACATCAAATCACTAAAACTATCTCAAATATAATTTATAAAACAATATCATAAATATGAAACATGAATCTAGGCATATTTTTTATTAACAGTCCTTAACTATGATCAATAATATCATATTAAATATCTTTATCATTTATATTAACTTATAAAACAAATTTCCTTGAAAAATAAATTTACGTAAAAATAAATTTATAGATCATCCTATAAAAACATTAACAAGGATTAACCTCCATTGATTTCAAAACAAACATTTCTTAAATAAATATCTAAATTTTACTTTTTCTCAAAATGATTACTTAAATATTATAAATTTCATTAATCAATATACTCCTTCAGACCCCCTTTTTAGAAAAGGAAGAATCATTATATTTAATTATTATTTCTAAATAGTTATTTTACAAATATTCATCACTTATATAATGAAAATAATAATAACCATTCCAAAACATATAATTATAATACAATGTCGATGAATTCTTTCAATCATAGGAATGAACCATTCAACCTCTTTTATAATTATTTTTGGTGAATGATAAATAAATTAATTCCATTTTGTTTTTTTCTACTTTAAAATACCCCTGAAATAAATATCGTGAAAATAATATAATAAAGCTAGGTTAATAAGAAAAATATATCCATAGTATTTAATTACAAAAACACTATAGAATTATATGTAACATTTTTTAAATAACATCGAAAACATATTCAAAATACCCCCAACCATTAAAATTTTAATATAGATTCAATTGATTGGAATTATAATTCAAATGGATGATCTAATTAAAATTTTCACTCCTATAACATATACTATAAATACACTTTATAAAAGTACCTCTTTCTTTGTAGTGGTTTTTCATGGTTTCGTGAAAATCATGGATAACATCAATAGAAATAAATGGAGCATAAAACCAAGATAATATTGGAAGAAAAATGAGAGAAATAAAGTGTAATGAGATGACTATTTATCAATATAAAAAATAAATAATAAAATACCACCCATAGACATAGTTTAATGGATATATGAGGGGGGGGGGGGTTATCCCATGATGAAAAATAGAAAAGAGACTATGAAATTTAATGTAAACTAACAATATACAATAATTATATTACCTTATATTCCCTTTAAGGTTATTTTTAATTATTATAAAAAAATAGAACATAAAATACATAGATTCACTATCCAATAAAAATAACACATCATTGTTTTGGAATGATTCTCAGTTACCATTCACGATCCAAAACATTTAATTACATACTCAGTTTCCACATAAATTCATTCAAAAAATAACGACATTCAATACATCAATCCCAAATGCAATTTTAAGAACATTTAAACATTATCCACCTTCAAAATAGTCTTCCGAATTCATTAAAAAGATAATTTTAAAAAATATTACCAATTTGACAAACCATAATTCATGTAAAATTCAAAATTCAGACATTATTAATTTTTAATTTGACTGAGTGTTATATAAATCATGGATATCAACATTATATATAATTTTCTAAACGTATCAAAAATATCATATTCTCTTTAATATAGTGAATGAATTAACATTAACAATAATATTTTCAAATGAAATCCCTTAAAATAATCATATTTTTTCCTTTAAAGATATCCACTATTGAATAATTATAATATTCATTGATAAACAATAAGATTTGGTGGCACTATAATATGTAAAATATTAAGGAAATAAATTATACTGAATGAATGTTAATTTTATTTCTCTTTATTACTTTTGCATAATCTGTTGTGGTGAAATCTATAATTTATTATTCTAATTTTCATAGTAACTAGATCCAAAATTATCAAGGATTTATTATAAATATTAGACTAATTTGATAAAATATTTTTATTTTTGGAGTGTCCTATACTTTGTAACATCTTATAAATTAATTAAAAAATACACTATATCTTAAAAATAAACAACATATATTAATGTTATTGTTAAATAATATACAACTAAAAATATTTTTAAAATTATCTAATCCCTCAAATAAATATTATCGAATAAACACACTATGAAAAATATTTCTGGTTATTAAGGAATTAATTTTTTGGATTTTCTTAATACACATATAAGGGTTGAGTGATATAGTGATTTAATATAGTGATAAGAAAAAAATATTATTACTAGTGTTACGTGGTGAGAAAATTTACGTCCTAATTTCTATTTACTTATTTAGAAATGATAAAAATAAATTATAGTCTTTATACTTTATAATTCATATTTCTCATATATCACATTTTTCATACTCAATGTGATTCATCATATATTTTTATACTATATTGTATATAAAATTTTTCCTGATGAAAGTTATTATTTTTTCAATAAGAATATAATTGCATGATTTGTTTAAAATGAGGATATATTTTTGTTATACCTATATTAGGAGTTAATTATAATTTTTGACACTAATATTAGCTTAAAAATAACTATACATAGTACTGGATCTAAACTTGTTTATATAATATAACTAAATAGTGAGGCATTAATAAGTAATAGTTTCATAGAGTCAATCTTAGTAAATTATATGACATAATATATATAAATATAATTAACATATATATTGAAGGAAATTATTTGAAATATTATTTTCACTATATAACTAGGGGTTATTTTTAGAATTATAAACATTATATAGTTTCATTATTAAAAAAAGAAAATTATTTAAAAGTCTTTTGTAGCCTAATATAACCAAGGTCCTCATCATTTCCTTAAAAATGTAATAGCATAATATATTTCATTAATAATGTATATGTAAAAATAATTTGCTATAAATGATTGTGAATATGATGAATTGATAGAAACACTAGTCAGATATATAAATGAGGTTCATATAATTTCATTCGTATTAGATACATAAATTGTGCCTCCAATGTAGATGACAAATTTTTATATCTATATTAAATATTTCTAAATGGATAATCTATATCAATCCATGCATTACCATAGTTACGCATCCCTAAAAAACTTATATATAACTCAAATGTATCTCCATGAAATTCATATACCGATGATGCGAAAATATTACCCACTACTAAGATACATAGTCCCCACTATTGAGTTACATATCATAGAAATGAAATACCTCATTCCTAACTGAATAAAATATCACATGAATATGAATATGAAATATTAAAGAAAGATCTTGATCAATAATATAGTACAACAAATATATTGGGATTCATCTATAATTCAATACAACATGGATGATGTAAAAATATTAGTTCAAATTAGGAAGTGGTCATATCTTGAATGGTCATATCTACATATTTGATCATATATATAATATAATAATATGATTCAAAAAATACTATTTCAACTCTTACATCCATAAAAACCTACGTCTTTTATTATTAATACTCATTCACTCATCTAAATACATTTACTGAGGTTTTTTAAGAGATTCCCTAACTATACATTAAGGATTCTCTACTTGAGGAATATAAAGAATGTGACAAAATCATAAATTTTAATCTAAGTATATTTTCTCTATATTTCCATTACATTATCTGAAATATCATAATAGTTTTATTCAATTATATAGTAATTTATTTTAATTTAATAATAAGTCATCCTATCATCATCTTTAGAATATAGTATCTAATCATTCAAAATTTTTAATACCAAAACTAATAATTTATATCTTAATACTATATCCAAATTATCCCTGTTCAATTTGGAACTATAATAATTTCTAATATAATAGAACATATGTCTCTCCACCTTAGAAAACCACATTGAATTATTTTTATTCATATCACACTTTATACCAACATCTTCAACCCAATATCACTTATTTGAAAAAAAACTAAAAATATTTATTCAAAAATGAAATCAATATGTATTTCACTATAACAACCTATTTAAATATATTATTTCATTATCTTAACAGAATAAAAAAATTAATAAATAAATCCATAACCTTTAAAATATGTTAAATCTCTAAAATAAATAATAATATAAGTTATATTATTTACTAGCCTCAGTTCTTTATTCGAATATTTGGTTCATCAAAATAAAGGCCAACCAGATTATATTTTCGTGTTTGTATAATTTCAATCAATTAATTATTACTATAAAGATATTATTATTTAATCTAAATATATTATTATTACTCAATTTTGATCAATATAATCATTCACATATATGAATTATAGAAAATATAATGAAAATAAATCAATTAGAAATTTTTCTTGTTATTCAAAGATTTAAATCGTCAGTGATCCAATTATAAAAAATTAATAATTCATTAATACTTCATATAGAGCACCAAAATACCACATGGAATTGAAAATTTTCATATTTGAAATTTCGGGACAATTATGAGTGTTAAATGGGGTTTTAGGTGGTGAATAATAAAATATTTTATCTTTATCTAACCTGAATAATTAGAATAGATTATTTTCTAAACTAGGTAGCTAATAATGCTGCCTCCTCTACCTCAAAACTTAGAATTAAGGGACTGGTTACCTGTTCAACCTAATGTTGATGGTAATTGTGAGTTATCATCAACATATAAAATAAAAAAATTATTATTTTTCATAGATTCGCTAAATTTGTTATTAACCATATATTTTTAAAAAAAATTCCTAACTTCCATTAATAATATATATTCTCACACAACGATTTTACACTAATGAGAACACCCCAATATTAAACATAAGGTTCACCAAATTTCCCCTTTTTTATTAAAATCCAATATTTCACACACTAAATACCCATAGTATATGAAATACCTATTATACTTTAAATAGATAATGAATATAATTGTAATGGCCCAGACCTCTCCGGCTGATTCCATTGTCAAAAAGAAGGTCATGAAGTGTTATGGAGGGTAAAATGGACTTTTCCCACACTTTCCAGAATTTCAAAACTACACGATGTGTAGTTTGAGTACACGCCATGTACCCCCTTCCCGGGTATACCCTGTGTTACAGGCCGTGTCCTTGCCATGTGGAGAAAATGGGTACACGCGGTGTGTCCAGTACTACCCGCCGTGTAGTCCTTCCCCGCGTGCGCGTTACCGTGTGTTGACCAGTCGTCAGCCGTGTGCCGTGTGAAGGCCGTGTCCTTGCCATGTGCAACAAATGAGTACACTCTGTGTGTCCAATCTACACTTCATGTATTCCTTCCCCACGTATGTGTTACTTTCAAATGGTGCGTTGACCACTCAACGGCCGCTGAGCCGCCTTGGAGGCCGCGTGGAGACTTTGTGAAAACAGTCGAGTACACGCCGTGTACTTTTTCTTTTCACGCCTATAAAAGGAGGGGTCCCCTCCTCCTTTCAACTCACACCTCTCCTCCCCTCTTCTCTGAGCAGAGCTCTCTTAAGAGACTCGAAGGCTCTTTCTTCCATAACTTTTTCATCCGAGCTCCGATTTATGATCTGTCAGTGGCCACCGGATCGTAATGATGAGGTGGAACTTCCGAGATTCGATCCGTTGTCTTTCCTTCAGCGCTTCCATTCCACCCAAGGTGGTTATGCTGGGACACAGACGAATGTCTTCTAAAGTCGATCCGGAGGAGCGTTGCGATCTAGAACCTGTTGAGGTAGGGATCTTACCTTCGTCTCTCTAATTTTTGCATCATGAGGGGTTGGTGTTCTCTTGTTTAGGTGAAACACATTTGAACCGGTTTAATAAAGATAATAACTGGCTTATATAACGGGGTTGGGATGTTTGTGATTACTGTTACTTTATCTTTTATATCCTGTGATATTATGTTGTGAAATGAATAGGATTATGCCTACTGAAAATCACGGTCATTGGGGGCCTTTGCTTATGCAATTAAATGTTTTCCTATCTCCCTAGACTATTTTGGTTAATGGAACCTTGATGAATGTGGAAATTCGCTAATCACATAAAGTTGGCTGATTAAATTAAAATTTGGAACCCTTGTGTGATCACCCCAGTTGAACCAAAATAGAATAATGAACATGTGGGTGTTGTAATGGTTACGTTGTATGTGATGGGGGTGTTTGTGGGTTGTTGTGGAATGGGTGAGCAGCGGGGCTGTGGTTGGCTTGTTTGTGGGAAGGTGTGAATGTTTAATGGTGATGGGCAGCGGGGTTGCGATAAATGGTATTAAAGGGATAATGATGTATGGTGTGGTTATGGTGGTTCGCAGTGGGGATGCAGGGATGGGTTTAAAAGTGAAAGGACTATGGGTTGTGTTTAATAAATAATAAATGGAAGAGTTACTGAATGGTGGGGCTTGGTAATGAAATGGAAATAATAATAAATGGGTTGGTTGGGTGTTAAGAAGGGTTTTGTTGTGCTTCTTGTGTTTCCCTAACTTGTTTTGTGGATGGTAGAGATATGTTTTACGAACGATTGAAGTGTTTGGTTGTGGATAGTTGCCTAATTGTTAAGGAAATAAATAAACTATTTCTGCTGAAACGTGAAAACCTTAATGGGGTTGGGGTTGTTTTTTGTATGCATGCTTCGTGGTAGCAGTGCCGAGGCACATGTTCAGTTTCTCTTTTTAGAATCCATAGGTTGTGCTGAGTGGTTTCTATATATATATATATCTATATCTTTTGTGTTTTATCGCACTGCACCCATGTTGAGTACTTAGTGTTGAAAAATCCCATTTCATGGGAGAGGGTGTTTCCCCATAGTTACTAGCTCCTTCCTGCTCCTTCTCCCCTAGGTTGTGATGGCTTGAGGCAACCTTATACCCAAGACTCTTCGGGTAGGTTTTGATTGGGGTGATTAGGTCCAAGACTCTTCGGGTAGGCATATAGGCTATAATGTCTTGAGGTTACCTTACACCTAAGACTCTTCATGTAGGTTTTGATTTCAGGCCCAGGTGTCTTCGGGCGAGAGTTCTGTTACTATTACTGTTCCCAAGGATCTTCATGATGAGGCCTAGGTGTCTTCGGGTGGAGATGTGGTTGTGGTAGTGAGGACCAGATGTGTGTGGGCAGGATATGTGGTCGTGAGGCCCAGGTGTGTCCAAGTGGGGAGAGTGTGACAGCGTCAGGACGTTCATCTAACTAATGGGAAATGGTGCGGGGTACCCAATGCTCCTGTTCTTATACTACTACTACCTGCTGTGATTGTGTTTTGGTGAGTGTGGCTGGTGAGATTAGGTGGATAGTTTTCCATGTTAGGTTTCTTCTGTTGTTCTCACAGGACCTCAGGATGTCTCCCCACTTGTGCACGAGAGCTTTAGGTTTCCCTACTGAGTATACTTGTATGCTCACCCTGCGTTTACTTTCAGGTTTCTAGGAGGACTACCAGGGCCGTGCGGGACCCTACTAGTCAGGCAGTTGGAGTTGTTGCAGTTATTGTTCTCTAGTTTTCTTTGGTATTGTACTTTTGAGCTTCCTTGTACTTGTACCATCTTATAAAATTGTTTAAACATGCATGTGGGCTTGGTTTGGGATTATTTATATACACTTGTTCTTTTTTTTGGTGGTTGACTTTTTCTATTTCCCGATCCTAAATATTAAAAAGGGTAAAGACTCCCATATTTGTGAAAACTCATACCCTTGGTGCTAGTCGCCAACCCGGGGCCTACGGGAGGCGGGACTCGGGGGTCATTATCTCCCTTTCGCCATTGCCAGCTCAGGAGGGGCATCTTTGGTGGGAGGGTTCATGATAGAATGGTATCATAGGTGATGTTTGAGAGATAGGATGAAGTCTGGAGTTAGGCGCAGTGAGCAATGAATGGGATGGTAGGGCGACAATGTTAGTTAATCTTGGTGCATGACATTGGCCAGGGAAGACCGACTAGGACACGAGATTTTATGGCCCTCCGTGATCCGATGCAAGGACTCTGAACCTACCGAACAACCAAGTGAGGTTACATTTATTGTAGGGTAGAGACCCTAGGTAAGGTACATTCATCATCATGATTGTGTTTTACTTGATTTGGGTCTTCTGGGAAAGAAATTGAAATAAAATGATAAAAAACATTCAGTTTCCTTACTACTTGGGCTTACGCGATCCTTGTTTACCGTATAGCTATGGCACCTAGACATCGTCCCCGGGTGGCTCAAATGGCTGAGGCCCATCAGATTCAGGTGGAAGATCAATTGAGGATTGACCGAGAGTAGGAAGATAGACAATGGCGAAGACTCTCCGTTCTATCCAGCGGTAGACCCTCAAGAAGTACGAGGGTAGTACTTCAGATACAGAGACGGAGGGGTGGCTTGAGGAGTTAGGGATTTCTTTTACCTTGATCCATGCTCCGAGGGAGTACTGGGTTCTCCTAGCAGTCACTCAGCTGAGAGGTGCAGCGCGACAGTGGTGGATGCTCTACCTCGGAGAGAGGATAGAGGCAGAGGTTCCGTGGGCTGACTTTGAGAAGGAATTTCGAGAGGAATTCATTTCTTCCATGATCAAGGTGGAGAAGCGGCAGTATTTACTCTACCTTCAGCAGGGGAGTATGTCTGTGCAAGATTTGGGGATCAAGGTCAAGGATCTCCTGCGCTTTGCTCCGGATCTCTTTCCGGATGAGGAGTCTCGGGCAAGACGTTTGGAGGAGGCGCTTCGTCCTTTGCTCCAATATGTTGTCACCCCCTTCACCCTTCTAACGTACATGGAAGTGCAGAAGAAGGAAAAGGTCGTAGATAGGATGCACTTTCTGGGAGGTGCACCACGTGAGGTGTTTCAGCCGGGTTCGTCAAAGGGGAAGGCAGTCAGCAGGAGGTCTCCTGCGACAGGACCTTCCAGATTCAGGCTAGTGGGGAGCAGGCCCCAGCAGTTCCAGTTCAGATCTTTGAGTCCTCGTCCCTTTTCCTCGAGCCCAAGACCAAGGTGTATTTCTTGTGGAGGTTTCAGGCACATTCAGAGTCAACGCCCGACCCGAGATTCGTACGGTGGAGGTGGACAGGTTCAGCTCCTATCGCAGCATCAAGAGTTGCCGGCGAGGCCCTTCCAGCAGCTGCAGGACCATGATCCTCTAAGGGAAGACTTTGCTGGAGGAGGCCGACCTCAGGGTGCTCCTCAGGGACCACGACCAGGGTGTGGTTGGGGAAGTGGATGACATCAGAGAGGCAGAGGAGCTGGGCGTGGACAGTTTCACGCAGCTGAGTTTGGAGCTCCAGCAGGACCAGAGGTGGTGCGAGGTAAGATTTGTTTGTTCATCACTCTTGTTTCTGCTTTGTTCGATCTGGGAGCTTCACACTCCTTTGTTGCACCTAGTCTAGCCCATGTTTTGGGATTAGACGTAGAGAGACTTTCCGTACCACTGGTACTAAGTACACCAGTTAGAGGCCAGACTAGCATATCTTGTGTTTGTCGGGGATGTGGGCTGACATTGGGACCACATTGATCTAGTGGGGACCTTCTTCTGTTATAGATGAAGCCATACGATGTCATCCTAGGCATCGACTGGTTGTTTTTTGTTAGTTCCGTTATCGACTGCTTCTAGAGAAGAGTCGTGTTCTCTGACGTGGATGGGCATCACGTATCGCTTTTTGGCGAGAGGAGCTATCAGGCAGGAAGCCTGCGTGTGGAGCCTCTCCTTTCCTTGTTGGGCGGGTTATCAGTGGTTCCATCAGATACAGAGATGATGGATGTCCAATAGGTTTTTGGGGAGTTCCTTGATGTTTTTTCTGAGGTGGTTGTGACTCTACCCCCCCCCCCCCCCCTGACGTGACGTTGAGTTCGGGATAGACTTACAACATGGTGCCTGTCCGATTTCGATGGACCCTTATCGGATGGCACCTTCGGAGTTGCGGGAGTTGCAGATTCTGATTGAGAATCTGATGGAGAAGGGTTTTTTTCAACCCAGCGTGTCACTGTGGGGTGCTCCAGTTTTGTTCGTGAAGATGGCAGATGGTGGTCTCAGGCTATGCATAGACTTCTGAAGGCTGAACCAGGTAACAGTCAAGAACTGTTACCCCCTTCCAAGGATAGATGATCTCTTCGACCAGCTGAGGGGAGCAGGTTGGTTTTCTAAGATTGATCTACGATCGGGATATCATCAGCTGAGGGTGAAGGACAGTGACATCTCGAAGACAGCTTTCAGGTGCAGGTATGGGCACTTCGAGTTTGTAGTGATGCCGTTTGGAGTTAATAATGCACCGGCTGTGTTCATGGGACTTATGAACTTTATCTTCTAAGATTTTTAGGACCAGTTCTTCATTGTGTTTATCTATGACATCCTGATCTGCTCAAGATCGGAGGAGGAGCACGTTGAGCATCTCAGGGCAGTCATGGAAGTCCTTCGACACCACCATCTTTATGGGAAATTGTCGAAGTGTAAGTTCTTGAAACAAGAAGTACACTTCCTTGGGCATGTGGTGTCTCATCATGGAGTATTGGTGGACCCATAAAAGGTGGAGGCATTTGTTTCTTGGGTAGCACCCAAGAGCGTGGCAGAAGTTCGTAGTTTCCTGGGGTTAGTAGGTTACTATCGGAGGTTCGTTTCAGAATTCTCTCGAGTTGCTGCTCTATTGACAGCTTTGACTAGGAAGAATCAGGTCTTCCTATGGAGCGATCAGTTCCAGAAAGCATTGGACTACCTGAAGGAGAAGATGGTTAGTGCTCCTGTGCTCAGCTTTCTAGAGGAAGGGTTGTTGTATGATGTTTTTTTATGCTTCTGGCCTTGGTCTGGGGTGCGTGTTGATGTAGAAGAAGTGTGTGATTTGTTATGGGTCTAGGTAGTTACGCCCTCATGAGCGTAACAATGCCACCCATGACCTGGAGCTTGCAGCAATAGTGTTCTCATTGATGTTTTGGTGAAATTACCTCTTTGGGGAGCACTTTGTGGTCTTCTCAGATCACAAGAGCTTGCGTTATATCTTCTCCCAGTGTGACCTGAACATACGGCAGCGGAGATGGGTCGAGTTTCTCCAAGACTATGACTTCGAGATATCTTACACTGAAGGTAAGGGCAATGTTGTGGATGATGCCCTGAGCAGGAATTCACATAAGGAAGTGGGTTGGGAATCCACTGATGCTTGGAAGGCGATGGGAGAGTTGGCAGCCCTGTACTTAGATGCAAGGGAAGAAGGTGTTAGAGGCTGTTTGTTCCAGATGATGGTGCAATCCTCCTTGTCGCAGCAGGTGGAAGAGTCTCAGTGGGGGGACTCCAAGGAAGAGGTGATGCAGGATCATGTCGATCAGGGGAATGCTCCAGAGGGATGGTCAGAGGACAGTCGACATCAGATGCTTTTCCATGGAAGGTATTTTTTCCTATAGGAAATGCGTGAGGGAGTTCTCCGTGAGTTACATAGCACAACCTTGGCGGTACATCTAGGAGTTTCAAAAATGTAGTGAGGCCTGAGGGATCAGTTTTGGTGGCTCGGGGTGAAACGGGCAGTGGCGGAGTTTGTGGCTAAGTTCCTAGTGTGTCAGCAAGTGAAGGCTGAACACTGTGTTTCTGGTGGTTTGTTGCATCCTTTAGATATCCCTGAGTGTATGTGGGATGACATCTCAAGGGACTTCGTCACAGGACTACCCAGAGCTCGGGGTGGTTACGATGTTATATGGGTAGTGGTGGATCATCTGACGAAATCAGATAACTTCTTAGCAATCAAGGATTCGGGCCTGGTGAGTACCTTAGCTCAGAGGTACATAGATGAGGTGGTGCATTTTCATGGAGTTCCGAGGACTATTATCTCAGACCGGGATAATCAGTTTACCTCACGAGTCTGGAGGGTCTTACAACATGATTTTGGCACGCAGCTACGCCTTAGCACTACTTTCCACCCCCAGACCGACGGGCAGACAGAGCGGACTATCCAGACGTTATAGGACATGCTGCATGCATGCGTTCTAGATTTCATAGGATCATGGGTACAGAACTTGCCTTCAGTAGAGTTTTCCTACAACAACAGCTTCCACTCTACTATTGGCATAGCGCCGTTTGAGGCTTTGTATGGGAGGCCATATCGTTCTCCCATTTTCTGGGCAGAGGGTGGTGAGACAGGTGCTCTTGGGCCAGAGTTAGTGCAGAGCAGCACAAAGAAAGTCCAGCTTGTACGTTAGAGGATGAAAGCGGCTCAGGATCGACAGAAGTCTTATGATGATCGTCGGAGGAGGCCCTTGGAGTTCGAGGTGGGAGATCATGTGTTCTTGAAGGTTTCCCCTCGACGGGGGCAGCGAAGGTTTGGGAAAGGGAGCAAGCTCTCACCTAGGTTCATCAGACCTTTTGAGGTGCTGAGGAGAGATGGCGAGGTTGCATATCAGTTGGCCATTCCACCTCATTTGGATAAATTTCATGATGTCTTCTACGTCTCCCAGCTTCGTCGGTACTTACACGATGACTCCCACGTTATCGACTGGGGAGAGTTAGATATGGGAGATGACGTGACCTTCGATGAACGACCAGTCAGAATCGAAGATCGTAAAGATAAGGTGCTTTGTGGATGAACCATTATGTTGGTTCGTGTGTTGTGGAGGAATGGCGTCCTCGAAGAGAGCACTTTGGAGTGGGAGACCCAGATGCATGCTCAGTACCCGAAGTTGTTTTGACTTTTGTTTTTTCCCTTATTCTTCTCAGCTTTGTGTTGATATTGTACTTTGTACCCTTGTTATATGGAATGCTTGGCTTGTCAATTGTGAGACCTTTTTTTTTATTCCCTGGTAATGTGTAATATGTCCGGATGTGTGGGAAAGGGAAAAAACTGACCCTTAATTGAGACACATTAATGAGGATGCGATTGAACACGTGCAGGAAAGTCAGTGCCGCCTAAAGCGGATAATATCTCGACATAGTTCAAGGAGTTTCCCAAACCCATGTGTTCAGGTAGTGTGTTGGTTGTATGGTGTTGGGGTTAGTGTGAGTTGAAAAATCCTAATGTATGAAAGTGGGAAGACCCAATTCTTAATCGAGACACATTAATGAGGATGCGATTAAACCCGTACAGGAGTGTCAGTGCCGCTTAAAGCGGATAATATCTCGACATAGGAGAAGAAATTCCTAACCACTACTGGAAATGCTGTTTTTCCCAACGGGAGTTTACCAACGGTTTGCTAAAACCGTTGGGCTTGAAGGATTAAGAAAGCCTTTCCCAACGGTTCATTGAAACCGTTGGGAAAAGCCACCCCTTTGCCAACGGTTTGAAGAAACCGTTGGTAAAGGGGTGTGTTAATCACCTTTTGCCAACGGTTCAAAAGAACCGTTGGGAAAGGGTCACCCCTTTGCCAACGGTTTCCTCAAACCGTTGGCAAAGGGGTCTTTTAGCATCTCTTTCCCAACGGTTCTTTAAAACCGTTGGGAATTATTTCCCCCAAATCCCACGCGGGCTGCTCTCCCCCATTCGCACAGAACCTAATTTCATCCGCTCCACTGCTCTCATCTCGCGAAATCCCAGGTGAAAACCATCTGAAATCAGGTATCTTTTCATTTATACACATATAATTCCTTATTTTTATTGTTATTGCTTTAGTATTTTAGTTTTAAGTTATCAATCCACCACCAGCTCTCTGCTGCTCTCCAAATCCCCCATCCGAATAGGTGAAAACCCATTTGAATCATCTCAAATCAAGTAATTTTTTCTTTATACACATATGGTACCTTGTTTTTATTGTTATTGATCTAATATTTTAGTTTTAAGTTTGGATTTTGATGTGATTTCACCGTGTAAAATAGGGAAATGAATAAATATTTTGTTAATTAATTAGTTTCCCCTAGAATATCAGTTGTGTTATAATGTCCATGCTAAATAAAGGGGTAATGTAATAAAAGACCTTGAATAAATAATTTGTGGAAGTTGGGGTATGTTGCCTCTATGAGAGGTTTTTTGTTGTGTTTCATTGTATGTTGTAGGCTTTTTTATGGGGATTGAGGTGACCAGTTGGGCTTTGTGATATGTGGGGTTGTAATGTGATGGTTAGTGGGCATGGATGTGTCATATGAAGTTGTATGATAGTGATGATGTGTGGTGGTGTTGTGTCGTGTGGAGGTGTTGTGTGATGAAGTTGTGGTGTATAATGTGGTGAGGTGGTTTTGGTTGTGCGGTGGTTTGTGATGTGCAATATTTTTATTGTGATATGTGGTTGTTTTGGTGAGATGGTTGGTCGATGTAACATGGTGTCGATGGTTATTGTGAGATGGTGAGTTGTTGTGTGGTGGGGTTGTCCAGGGGGTGTGGGCTGTCCTGGGGGTCTGGGTGGGGTGTCCTGGTGGGGGAGGGGTGTGTGGGGTGTCCAGGGGGGTTGGTATGTTTAGGTGGTGGTGGTGGGGTTGCAGGGGAGGGGGGTGTGGGCTGTTTGGGAGGGTGGGCGGGGCTATCCCGGGGGGGGGGGGGTACGGGGTGTCCAGGGGGGTACGGGGGTGGGCGGGCTGTCCACAAGGGTGGACGGGTTGTCCACGGGGGTGGTCGGGCTCTCAAGGAGGGGTGGGCGGGCTATCCAGGGGGGGTGGGTGGGCTGGCCACAGGGGGTAGGGGTGTCCAGGGGGGTGGGCGGGCTATCCAAGGAGGTGGGGGGCTGTCCATAGGGAGAAGGGGTGTCGAGGGGGGTGGGTGGGCTGTCCACGGGGGTGGTTGGGTTGTCTAGGGGGTAGGGGTGTCCATAGGGGTGGGTGGGTTGTCCATGGGGGTGGGCGGGGCTGTCCTTGGAAGGTGGAGAGAGCTTCTGCCCAGGAGCCACCGGCTGGCCGGTGGGAAGGCCACCGGCTGGCCGGTGGTGAGACAGTAGGTCTCACTATTCCAAAGAGTTCCACCGGCTGGCCGGTGAGGAGGCCACCGGCTAGCCGGTGGTCTGGACAAAAGACATCCCATTCTGTCTGGGCCCACCGGTTGGCCGGTGGCCAGACACCGGCTGACCGGTGGCACCTGGCAGAGGGCAAGCCCTTCTGCCTTGTCCACCGGCTGGCCGATGGGCTGGATCCGGCTGGCCGGTGCCCTTACCGGCTGGCCGGTGGTCCTACACCGGCTGGCCGGTGGACTTGAAAAAAGTCCACTTTTCCTTTTTTTTTGCCACTTCTTGCTCCTGAAATCATGCCTATTAACAAGAACACTTGAAACAACATTAGATCACTATGAGAGTGATTGTGATCATTAAAATCCAAGAGAGTGGGGTACAACATTCCCTACTCTTCCTTCAAAAGTGATTGACCATGTGTTTTTAGGCAAGATGCGATGTGATTGTCCATGTGTCTTCAGGTGAGATGTACTATGATTTCCCTAGTGTTTTTCGATGAGGTGTGATGTGATAAGGCTATAATAAGATGTGGCATGTGGTTGGGGTCATGTAGGGTAGGAGGATGGCACAAGGTTGATGTTATTCATGTTCATGATACCCTACTAATATGGTTATGGGATGAGTCATGCTGTTATGTGATATAACACATTAAGTTCTTGTTGGTTTTACATTTTTTCAATAACACATTTGTATGTTTTTTTGACATGTGTAGTTGATACCTTGATTATTTTCTTCCTTTATCGTTTACTTAAATGTATATTCTATTATAGTTAATGCCTATTGAATTGTTTATGACAAAATGACTTATATAAATTCTTTTTACAGAATGGACAGAAGTTGGATGTATGAAACCGATCGGATCTCAGATGATTTTCAAAACAATTTGGAGAGCTTTATAGATTTTGCATTTGACAATGCTTCAGATAGTGGTCGCATACACTGCCCATGTTCCAATTGTGTTGGTAGACCTTGGTTGAGCCGTGAAGAAGTCAGCTACCACATAACCAAAAATGGGTTTCAAGCAAACTACTTTCTGTGGTATCACAATGGGGAGAAAACGAAATCTCAAATTGGTGATGATCGAAATGAAAAGACTGGAATGGAGAATTTGTTAGATGATCGGTTTCCGTTTATTCGTCATCATGAAAAAGAAAGGATTTCGACTCAAGAAGACTTCGATATGAGGACAGCTGATGCATCTAGTGAAAATGATGATATTGATAGGGTGAAAAAATTGAATGATGCTGCCACGACTCCAGTATATCGGCAATGCGATAAAATGAAAAAGCTGGAATTTTTAATCCGATTATTTCATGGGAAAACTATGTATGGGATTTCTAATACAGCAATCGATTACATTCTTACCCTCTTGAAGGATTTACTTCCAGATGATGCAGATATTCCCTCAAACCACTATATGGCATGGAAGTTAGTTGAGGAACTTGGATTTTCAAGAAACAAAATTCATGCTTGCCCGAAAGATTGCAGTTTATTCTGGGAGGAAACCGCTGAACGAAATGATTGTATAAAATGTGGCACATCCCGCTGGAAGTCAAAATCTGATGGAACACCATCCCGCGTTCCACAGAAAGTAATGTGGCACTTTCCATTGATTCCCAGACTCCAGAATCTTTTTATGTCTGATGACATATCAATAAAAATGAGATGGCATGATACCGAGAGAAAGAAGACTGATGATGAGTTGGTTCATCCTGCAGATGGATTTGCATGGAAGAGATTTGATGCTCGACATCCTGATTTTGCAGCTGACGTGCGTAATGTGAGGCTGGGTCTTTCATGCGACGGTTTTAATCCGTTTGGGCAGATGCTTACTTCGCACAGCACATGGCCAGTTTTTATACACATTTATAATCTTCCCCCATGGTTGTGTATGAAAAAACCTTTCACTTTCATGAGTATACTCATATCTGGTCCTTCTGATCCTGGCATTGATATTGATGTATACATGCAACCTTTAATAAAAGAGTTGAAGCTTCTTTGGGATGTGGGTGTGCGCACATACGATGCATGTTCGAAAGACATATTTCAGATGCGCGCTGCGCTTATGTGGACAATCAATGATTTTCCGGCTTATGCAATGATGTCTGGATGGAGCACGAAGGGGAAACTGTCATGTCCAGTTTGTATGAAGAATACACGATCCAGAAGACTGAAACATCGTTGTAGTTTCAGTTTTATGGGACATCGACGATTTTTGCCAAAGGATCATCCATATAGAATGAATCGTCGAAGATTTGATAATACTATAGAGACCGATGATCCACCTCAGCGTATGTCTGGAACTGATGTGCTTAATGAATTGAAAGATTTCAGTTTTTCGTTCGGGAAGGGTCAAATGAAATCTGGAAAGAGAAAGAATGTTTCCACAGAAACCTGTTACAATTGGAGGAAGAGGAGTATCTTTTTTGATTTGCCTTATTGGTCAACCAATTTGCTACGTCATTGCTTAGACGTAATGCATATTGAAAAGAATATATGTGAAATGTTGCTTTCAGTTCTTCTAAATGTCAAGGGGAAGACAAAAGATGATTTACGATCTCGACGTGACTTGGTGGATTGGGGCATCAGACCAGAATTGCATCCTGTGCGTATCAGTGAAAATAAATGGCAACTTCCATGTGCTTCTTATGTGATGACACCTACTGAAAAAAAACAATTTTTGGAAGTATTAGAGACTATTAGAGTTCCTGATGGCTATTCAAGCAACATATCTAAACGGGTCAACAGAAGAGAGTTGAAGCTAAAATCTTTGAAGACTCATGATTATCACGTTCTACTGCATGAGTTGCTTCCAATAGCAATCCGTCATCTTTTGTCCAATAATGTAAGGGTGGGTGTTATTCGGTTGTGCCATTTGTTTAGAGATCTTTGTGCTAAGAAGTTGTCGAAGTCTTTCTTGCAAAAAATGTTGACAGATGCCCCATTAATTTTGTGTGAGTTGGAGAAAATATTTCCCCCATCATTTTTCACATGCATGCTGCATCTGACTGTCCATATTCCAACTGAAATACTTCTCGGAGGACCTGTTTCATTTCGTTGGATGTATCCAACTGAAAGAAATATGTTCACATTAAAGTCTTATGTTCGAAACAAGAATCATCCCGAAGGTTCTATCGTGAACGGTTACTTAGCTCAAGAATGTATGGATTTCTGTTCAATGTATTTGTCTGATCTTACTACAAGAATGAGCAGACCAATGAGAAATGAAGAAGAACAATATGAGCAAATTGAACCCAGTTTTCCATCACTTCCTCAAACAGGAGGAATTCCTGGATCATATACATTGAAGACATTAAGCAATGAAGAGCGGGAGATGGCACATCGCACAGTTTTGTTCAACTGTGATTTGTTCGATGACTATATCAGGTAACAAAATTGAATATGTATATCTTACATATATATCTGTTAAACTATTCATATTTTTTTATCTACAGGGAACATAAAACAATGATAAATAGGAAGCATCGTTCTTTATCTTTGAGAAGGAGAGAGACTTTGCATAGCAAAGAGTTTTCTGCTTGGTTAAAATTGAAGGTAAAAATATTACTGTTTAAATTAATTATTTCAATATTTACTTAAGTTTAGCTGTCATTTATATTGCAGGTATTGAGTTTGTCTGCTGACTCTGTCTCTGAGGAAATAAGAGCTTTGGCTTTTGGTCCTAATACCGTGGTTCGTGACTGTAAATCAATTGTTATCAATGGGTACAGATTTATTGTCACTGAACGAGCCAAAAACATGAGAACACAACATGATGGTATTATGGTTACTGCCACAACAGATTGTTATGCCAGCGCATCAGATAGTAGACCGCGACTTGAAAATGTGGGTTATTATGGAGTCGTTGAGAAAATAATAATATTGGATTATTACTCTCATGGACGAGTCACAATGATGAAATGCCATTGGTTTGATTCGATGACGAGACATGGCACATTTATTGATGATTGTGGATTTCGAGTAATTAATATGACCCGCACTCTTGCAACCGAAGAACCATATGTGTTGGCATCAATGGCTAAACAAGTTTTTTATGTCAAAGATCAACTTCAACCTGAATTTGGTGTCGTAGTTGAAGTAATTCCAAGACATATTTTTGATGATGCTGATGATGGAATTGACACTGTCCCTATTGCCATTGGAACCAATCCATTTATTTCTTTTGATGACTCCAATAGCTCAATTGTCAGAGTTGATTGTGAACCTGAAGTTGTGGTTGGAAATATATAGAATCATTCATCCATGTTCTCAATTCTTTTGGTTTACCTCGAGTTGGGTTGTTAAGGTTGGTAATATTCATATTTATTTAGTATTGATCACAAATATGTTTTAGCTGACTTGACCGTTATGTGAATTTTCAATGTTTATTGGTTGCTGTTTTATTTGAATTGCATTTTCTAATTTGGAATTGAACTGTATTCAAACCAAATCAAACAATATTTCAAACTTGGTGAACATTACAACTTGTATGTTTTATTAAATTCATTCAAGCTCTTCTAAAACAATTGATAGGTAAATTACCAATGAATCCCCTCATTCCCTCATATATTTAGTTTTTTGGTTTACACATTAATTTTCTTTTTCTAATTAATTACATATTTGTTTTCCAATGCAGGAAATGAAGCCAATTGAAGAGAGACGAAGAAAAAAAATGGCGGAGAACAATCGTCGGATGGAGGAGCTGGGCATTCCACCATTAGTGCCTACAGTGAGTACTTTATTTCAAATATATATATATATATTTACAGAATATATAATGTCATGTGATTAATTTTTTTTGTAAACTTTTTTGTAGGATCCACCATTACGTCGACAGTTATTCGACGAGGAGCCTAGTACTGGTCCGAGTACTCAGGCCGGTGGTACGAGGAGGGTTCGTACCAGAGGTGGACGTAGAGCTGCGCGTGCCCGACTAGACCCTGCCCCTCCCACTGACATTTCAGCCTTCCCACATTCTGATCCCGGTGTGTCGTTAGGGACACACGGGATATTTAGACCTCCCATGTTTTCGCTACCTTCTGCATCTTCTGCCCCATCATTTTCACATCCCATGATGATTCCCACTCCCCAGTCAGCATCAGGTCATACAGTTGTTCCATCTTCTTTTCCTTCTACTTCTGTCTCTCCGAGCTTTTATATTCCATCGTCTTCGACTCCCGTTCCACCAGAGGGTGTTCCATCAGGTTCTGTGGATCCGGCGCCACTCATTGATCAGACTAGCACAGGTATATTTATAAAACCCTATCAAATTTTTATAGTAATATTTATTTTCATTATAACATGTTTTGATAAAATATTTGTTTTTCTTTCATGACAGATACATCTACTGAAAGGAGGCGGGGGCGGGGCCGTACACGCATGCGTTCGGTGTGGAACCGTCGCACACAGGTTATGGTGGAATATAATGAAGACAATCAGATGGTTGAGAAAACAGGGCAGCAATGTCGGAGTTTTATGGCGACGCTTGCCAAATACTCCGACATCATTCCCGTCAGCCCGCTGTCGTGGAGACATTTGCCACATGAGGTTAAAGATAGAGCTTGGTCAGAGATATGGGTAAAAAAATCTGTTGTATTTAATGCCATGAATTTTTTTTGTATTTATATAAATTAATATTTTCATTTCAGCTTCGATTTAATTTTCCTGATGGTGAGGGTGCACGAATGGAACGTCTAAAGGATTTAGGCGAGCTTTGGAGAGCCTACAAGCATGAGCTGTATATTGGCTGGCGTGCTAGAGTTGGCACTGAGTTAGAGGCGGTACCAGTCGTGGATGATTGTCCTATAGAGCAGTATCGTCAGATGATTACTCATTGGACGAGTACCCAGTTTAAGGTATGAATTACATTTGAGGTATTTAAATAATAACTTTCAAGTTTTGCATTAATATTATCCTTTGCATTATCGAATTTTATTTAGGAATCATCTGGTAAAAATAAAAAAAACATTGATGCAAAAAAATACCTCCATACACTAGGACGCACGACGATGCCGGATCATGAGAGGCAGCAGGTATGACAATTGTTTATAAGTTTTCTTTACGACTTACATTTTCTTTTTTTTCCTCAATTATTTAATTATTTGCTGAAGTCTTTATATAAATTTTGTTTTCAATGTCATTGTAGAGGAAAATACAAAATATTGAAGGACGTGTGCCTCGAGCAAAACTGTTTTGCTCGAGTAGACGAAAAAAGGATGGACGTGCTGTCAACGAAGCGACTCAGCAGCAGATTGTAAGTTTTAATCTGTTGATTTTATATTTTAATATCTATTTCGTAACTTAACAATATATTTATATTTGTAACAGGATGCTTTAGAGGCCCTCGATGCCCAAGAAGCAGACAATTTTGGGCCATCTGATCACTTACATCAGGTGTTGGGAGATGATCATTCTGGCAGAGTACGCTGCCGACCTAGGATAGCCCCGACGAGGTATTGGCCTGCCTCAGGTACGAGTTGTAGTGCCACCGAGCTGCAGCAAGTTAGGGCACAAGCAGAACAGGCTGAGAAAAGGGCCACAGAGACGGCAGAACAGTCTGCAAGGGCAAACAGTGCATTTATGAAATTTATTGAAGTTCTACGTCCAACACTTCCAGCAGAGGCCAGCCCAGCGATTGATGAATACATGTCGTCGATACATTCTATATATGGTGCACCAGGTGGCAGTTCCAGTGGTGGTCAGGCCGATGTCGAGCTTGAAGATGATGATGGCGAGCAGTCTGATTCGGAAGAGGATGGAGATGAGGAGGGCGAGGAGGAGGGCGAAGGCGAGGAGGAAGGCGTTGAGGAGGGTGATGACGATGAGGAGGACGATGACGAGGGCGATGATGATGATGATGATGGAGATGGTGATGCTGATGTGGGACATATTGATCCGTTACATTTTTGACTTGACATGTGATGTTTAATCTATTCTAGTTGTTGGTTTTATCTAGACTCGTAGTATAGTATTGGAGTTGAATTATTTTAATCAGTCGCCCGTATTTGTCGTCTGATTTCAGGCCATTCCGACATCGTTCGGCCCGTTTGGACCCCCCTCACGCGCGTTTACGAAGCGCGCGCATCACTTAAAACACGAATATTGAGCCGTACCGCGCAAACCGCACGTCCGATTGAGGTGCCGTCTGCGCGTACACGTCACGAATAATAATTAAAATGTTCCACGGTGGTTTCAGATCAATCTGAGGCCGTCCGCTATGAATTTGACCGTTGGACGCCCGTTCTGGCCGTTTATGACACCATAACTGCGTTGTCGGTCACCGCGGGCACACGACAAGTCCGATTGACGTGCCGTCTGCTCGACCACTTCAGAAATCACTCACCCGTATTTGTCGTCTGATTTCAGGCCATTCCGACATCGTTCGGCCCGTTTGGACCCCCCTCACGCGCGTTTACGAAGCGCGCGCATCACTTAAAACACTAATATTGAGCCGTACCGCGCAAACCGCACGTCCGATTGACGTGCCGTCTGCGCGTACACGTCACGAATAATAATTAGAATGTTTCACGGTGGTTTCAGCTCAATCCGGAGACGCGGTGTGGCCGACACCACTCAAAGTGTCCGTCTTTTGTTTCAAAAGGACGTCATTTTAAGTGAAAAGAATCAACTGGCTTACGGAAAACCGACCAAACGCATTCCGAATCTGTTGATAATTTATCCCAACAATCCATGGGTCATATGTGACGTGTACGAGCCAACCCGGGATGAATCCGAGTCGCGGTGTTGCCGGGATAAGTTTAAGTGGCTCTCTTTTGTTTAAAATGAACACCATTTTAAGTACATACGGAAAAACGACCAAACGGATTCGGTTTCCGTTGAAACTTTAGGAGAACGATCCATGGGTCATATGTGACGTGTACGAATCAACCCCGCCACAATCGGAGACGCGGTGTGGCCGACACCACTCAAAAAGTGTCGGTCTTTTGTTTCAAAAAGACGTCATTTTAAGTCCACCGGCCAGCCGGTGTGAGACCACCGGCCAGCCGGTAAGGTCACCGGCCAGCCGGATCCAGCCCATCGGCCAGCCGGTGGACAAGGCAGAAGGCCTTGCCCTCTGCCAAGTGCCACCGGTCAGCCGGTGTCTGGCCACCGGCCAACCGGTGGGCCCAGACAGAATGGAATACCTTCTGTCCAGACCACCGGCCAGCCGGTGCCTGACCACCGGCCAGCCGGTGGAACCCAGACAGAATAGCATGCTTCTGTCCAGACCACCGGCCAGCCGGTGGCTCAGCACCGGTCAGCCGGTGGAGCCAGAGAAATCCCTTGCTTCTGTCTGGTGCACCGGCCAGACGCATTCGGTTTCCATTGTAACTTTAGGAGAACGATCCATGGGTCCTATGTGACGTGTACGAATCATCCCGCCTCAATCCGACATGCGGTGCGGCTGACACCACTCAAAGTGTCCGTCTTTTGTTTCAAAAGGACGTCATTTTAAGTGAAAAACATCAACTGACATACGGAAGACCGACCAAACGCATTCGGATTCTATCGATACTTTAGCACAACGATCCATGGGTCATATGTGACGTGTACAAGTCAACCCCGTCTTAATCTGAGATGTGGTGTGGCCGACACCGCTCTAACTATGTCTCTTTTGTTTAAAATGGACATGATTATAAATGAAAAGAACAACTGGCATACGCAAAACCGACCAAACGCATTCGGAATCTTTTTATAATTTATCACAATGATCCATGGGTCATATGTGACATGTACGAGCCAACCCGGGATGAATCTCAGTCGCGGTGTGGTCGGGATGAGTCTAAGTGTCACTCTTTTGTTTAAAATGTACAACATTTTAGGTACATACGGAAAACCGACCAAACGCATTCGGTTTCCATTTAAACTTTAGGAGAACGATCCATGAGTCATATGTGACGTGTACGAATCAACCCCGCCTCAATTGGAGACGCGGTGTGGTCGGCACCACTCATAGTGTCCGTCTTTTGTTTCAAAAGGACGCCATTTTAAGTGAAAACCATCAACTGGCATACGGAAAACCGACCAAACGTATTAGGATTCTGTCGATACTTTAGCACAACGATCCATGAGTCAAATGTGACGTGTACGAGTTAACCCCGCCTCAATCTGAGGTGCGGTGTGGCCGGTATCACTTCAGGTGTATGTATTTTGTTTAAAATGGACATCATTTGAGGTAAAAATATATGGTATAGAAAAAACCGATCATATTATGAATTGAATTTCAGATTCCACGTATAATTGTCATCTAAATTTTAAATTGAATTCTATATGAATTATGTATGTTTATGAATTGTAATTTAATTATGGATTTGTATAGTTTCAGGATCCATTATATGTTAAATGTGTATGAATTTGTTCGTAATTGAATATGTATGTTTTATTTTATTACTAGTACAATAGTTGGATCGAAAATGAGGTGAAAATGAGGTGAAAATGAGGTGAAAATGAGGCCTGATGACCGGTGGTGATAGACAGGGGCTGTGCAAATTGCAGGGTGCTGCAATTTGCAGCATAGGGTATGCCAACGGTTTCAAACCGTTGGCATATTTCTAGCATGTCTTTTCCCAACGGTTCTAAACCGTTGGGAAAGACTTCACCAATTCCCAACGGTTTAAAACCGTTGGGAAATTGTTCCACATGGTATATCCCAACGGTTTGGAACCGTTGGGAAAATGTGTGGCATTTAGTTTTCCCAACGGTTTGTGAGAACCGTTGGGAAAAACTAAATTTCTATAGGCCTATTGCAACGGTTGGAAGTAAACCGTTGGGAAAACCTTTTCCCAACGGCTTACTTCCCAACGGTTATGAGAACCGTTGGGAAAACCTTTCCCAACGGTTTGAGGGGCTTTCCCAACGGTTCAGAACCGTTGGGATATTGTATATTTCCAGTAGTGAACACATATGATTAGGGTTGTTGGTTGGGTTCCTGTTATAATGAGAACACTAAGAGGTATCTTGTTGGGTTCCTCTGGGTTGGTTTTTTAATACTCAGGGACAATAATGTTTTAAGAGGTATCTGATGTAATGGACCGGACCTCTCCTACCCATTCCTTTGTCAAAAAGAAGGTCTAAAAGTGTTCTGGAGGAAAAAATTGACTTTTTCCACACTTTCCAGAATTTCGAAACTACACGCCGTGTAGTTTGAGTACACGATGTGTACCCCCTTCCCAGGTATACCCCGTGTTGTAGGCCGTGTCCTTGCCATGTGAAGAAAATGGGTACACGCCGTGTAGTCCTTCCCCGCGTGTGCGTTACCGTGTGTTGACCAGTCGTCAGCCGTGTGCTGTGTGAAGGTCGTGTCCTTGTTGTGTGCAATAAATGAGTACATGCCGTGTGTCCAATCTACACACCGTGTAGTCCTTCCATGTGTATGTGTTACCTTGAAACCATGTGTTGACCAGTCAACGGCCGTAGAGCCGCGTTGGAGGCCGCGTGGAGACCGTGTAAAAACGGCCGAGTACACGTCATGTTCCATAAGTACACACCGTGTACATTTGAATTTCACACCTATAAAAGGAGGGGTCCCATCCTCATTTCAACTCACACCTCTCCTCCCCTCTCCTCTGAGCAGAGCTCTCTCAAGAGACTCGAAGGCTCTTTCTTCCATAACCTTTTCATCCAAGATCCGATTTACGATCCGTCAGCGGCCATGGGATCGTAACAACGAGGTGGAACTTCCGAGCTTAGATACTTTGTCTTTACTTTGGATCTTCCTTTCCACACAAGGAGGTTTTCCCGGGGCATAGATGAACGTCTTCTAAAGTTGATCCGGAGGAGTGTTGCCATCTAGAACCTGTTGAGGTAGGGATCTTACCTTCGTCTCTCTAATTTGTGCATCATGCGGGATGGGTGTTCTCTTGTTTATGTGAAACACTTTTGAACCGGTTTAATAATGATAATAACTAGATTATATAACGGGGTTGGGAAGTTTGTGTTTACTATTACTTTATCTTTTATATCCTGTGATATTATGTTGTGAAATGAATAGGCTTATGCCTACTGAAAATCACGGTCATTGGGGGCCTTTGCTTACGCAATTAAATTTTACCCTATCTTTCTAGACCGTTTTTGTGAATGGAACCTTGTTGAATGTGGAAATTGGTTAATCACGTAAAGTTGGCTGCTTAAATGAAAATCTGGAACCCTTGTGTGATCACCCCAGTTGAACCAGAATGGAATAATGAACATGTGGGTGTTGGATTGTTTACGTGGAATGTGATGGGGGTGTTTGTGGGTTGTTGTGAAATCGGTGAGCAGCGGGGCTGGGGTTGTATTGGTTGTGGGAAGGTGTGAATGTTTAATGGTGATGGGCAGCGGGGCTGCCATAAATGGTATTAAAGGGATAATGATGTATGGTGTGGTTATGGTGGTTGGTAGTGGGGCTGCAGGGATGGGTTTAAAAGTGAAAGGACTATGGTTTGTGTTTAATAAATAACAAATGGAAGAGTTAATGAATGGTGGGGATTGGTAATGAAACAGAAATAATAATCAATGGGTTGGTTGGTTGTTAAGAATGGTTTTGTTGTGCTGCTTGTGTTTCCCTAACATGTTTTGTGGATGGCAGGGATATGTTTTACGAACGATTGAAGTGGTTGGTTGTGGATAGTTTCCCAGTAGTTAAGGATCTAAATAAACTATTTCTGCTGAAATGTGAAAACCTTAATGGGGATGGGGTTGTTTGTTGAATGCATGCTTCGTGGTAGCAGTGCCGAGGCACGTGTTCAGTTTCTCTTTTTAGAAGCCATAGGTTGGACTGAGTGGTTTCTATATATATATATATATATATATCTGTATCTTTTGTGTTTTATCGCACCGCACCCATGTTGAGCACTTAGTGCCGAACACTCCAATTTCATGGGAGAGTGTGTTTTCCCATAGTGACTAGCTCCTTCCTGCTCCTCTCCTAGGCTGTGATGGATTGAGGTGACCTTACACCCAAGACTCTTTGGGTAGGTTTCGATTGGGGTGATTAGGCCCAAGACTCTTCGGGCAGGCTTATAGGCTATAATGGCTTGAGTTGGCCTTACACATAAGACTCTTCATGTAGGTTTCGATTTCGGGCCCAGGTGTCTTCAGGCGAGATTTCTGTGACTATTAATGTTCCCAAGGATCTTTGGGATGAGGCCTAGGTGTCTTCGAGAGGGGATGTGGTTGTGGTAGTGAGGCCCAGGTGTGTGCAGGCGGGATACGTGGTGGTGAGGCCCAGGTGTATGCGGGTAGGATATGTGGTTGTGAGGCCCAGGTGTGTGTGGGCGGGGAGAGTGTGACAATGTCAGGACGTTTAGCTAACTAATGGGAAATGGTGTGGGGTACCCAATGCTCTTGTTCTTATACTAACACAACCTATTGTGATTGTGTTTTGGTGAGTGTGGCTGGTGAGATTAGTTGGATAGTTTTCCTTGTTAGGTTTCTTCTATTGTTCTCACAGTACATTAGGATGTCTCCCCACTTTTGAATGAGAGCTTTAGGTTTCCCTACTGAGTATACTTGTATGCTCACACTACGTTTACTTTCAGATTTCAAAGAGGACTACCAGGGCTGTGCGGGACCCTACTAGTCGGGCAGTTGGAGTTGTTGCAGTTGATGTTCTCTTGTTTTCTTTGGTATTTAACTTTTGAGCTTCCTTGTACTTGTACCTTATTATGAAATTGTTTAAACATGCATGTGGGATTGGTTTGGGTTTATTTATATACACTTGTTCTTTTCCTTTTTTTGGTGGTTGACTTGTCCTATTTCCCGATCCTAAATAATAAAAAGGGTAATGCCTCCCATATTTGTGAAAACTCATACCCTTAGTGCTATTCACCAACCCAGGGCCTACTGGAGGCGGGACTTGAGGGTCATTATCTCCCTTTTTCCATTGCCATCTCAGAAGGGGCATCTTTGGTGGGAGGGGGTCGTGACAATAATTATTGGATCATGAAAAAAATAACCCATAAAAATTTTCATTATATAAAATAAAAAAAACATATGATATTAAAAAAATTAACTTGAAGAAACCCAAAACTAATAACATCATAATACATAACATTAATATGATTTTTATTCACTATAATTTTAACCAAATGATCTCAATATAATATTTTTCAATTTTCACATCCAATCTCAAAAAATATTTCGAAAATATAAAAAACATAATGATATAAATAACTCTATCAAATGAACATAAATATAATTCACATTAGTAGGTGAAATACTATAAACTATCAATAATAAAAAGATATTTTATTAATGTTGTGATTCATATACAACATAATTTTTCCTGAAAATTTTGTATCAGAATTTAATTAAAAAAAATTGCATTATATTCAATATAAATAATTAACAAATCAATCACATGAGATTCACTCTAATGTTACATCCAATGATAAAATTTATAGAACCCATTTTTTAAAAAACACAACTGGGTTAGAATTAATAAATAATTTTCCATATTGATGATATGATCCAAAAATATGAATGGTATTTTAAACCATTTAGAAACCCTAAAAACTCAATAAAACTAGTTTAATCCATAATGGGTTGAAACTTTTTACAACACATGATTTTAAACATCAAAATCTAAGTGTCTCTTACTCTAATCAATATATGATTTATTCCATTTCTTATTCAGCTTCATTTGTTGACGAATCATGAAATATTTTTCATAATTTATATTATGTATTGTCTCATAATTATTTATTTACCAACATCATCCTAATAAATCAGGGATTAACATGTTCATCAATAAAATATCTTAAATTTTGATTTATTAATTAAGGGGTGAGAATTATTTTTATTTATAAGAATGTCTAGTGGTAAATATTGAGTCTACATATAAAGGTCTAAAAATAACATATTTTTGAGCTCATTACTTTCAATGTTCATTATGTTAAATTAACATTTGGGGGTGGAATGTCCATTTTAGCATTGTAAATAACATTGGATAAGGATTATGAGGCTTTCATTGAGTTTAAGACGAGGCATTTACCTTTGAAAAAATTGTGTTGTAATTCTAATGATTTTAGTTTTTCAAAATTTATTTAATTTATTTCATTAGGTATATATATTGTATTGTTTATATATTTATGTTCTATAAAAAATTGAAATCCTAAAAACTATTGTTAAATTAAAATTTCATCGTATTGTTGTATCTTATAACACAACGCTTCATTTAAAACAAATATAATTTTATGGCTAGATAAAGGATTTTCTTTCACATGTTTATTTATATATATTAAATTATACCCTCAAAATATCATTTATACATTAATCAAAAAAATATGATTTTTAATGGAATTGATCATGTGATATTTCTCTTGTGATTGAATCATAATCCGATTTATCAATATCATATATTCAACTTAACATATTGTGGAGATATAATATATGTTTTTATAATAATAACATTATTATTTATTTTACAACCTATCCTAGATAACCCATATACTAGGCTCTGAACTGGATTGGGTAAAAAAACATAATGGAATTCATGATCCTCGTGGGAAAGAAAATAGAGCCCTGACATTAAAAACAACTTGATGGAATGATTTCACCCACCATGGGACAAGATACATGGAATATATACATAGTAGAAACACAAACACAAGGATATATTCGATAAAAAGAATGAAAATATGGAAAAATACCCATTCTAGAAAGATAAAAACCCTTGGTCTCTTGAAAATAATCAAAATCGGTAATTAAAAAAAGAAATAGCTAAAACAAATTATCTAGTTGACATCCCACTATCTCACCATTAGTTACATGTACCTAACTGAGTGAAACATTAATTCCATACTACAAAGTCTTTCCCTTTCATATATAATAAGATAATATAAAGTCTAAAAACCCCAAGGGAGTGTGTTGGGTGTGATATAATCATACTCATAAGGACCCCAACTGAGTTTTTTTATATCCAGTCTCTTTACCATAGTCCCAATATGTTAATTTTTTATGAGAAAATAATGAATGAAAAATTGTTAAACAATTTTATACTAATATCATGGTAAATTTCTTTTCATTTTTCTAAATATTTATCAAAACCAAGTAATATAATTTCAAATATTAATTCAAATAGAACATTTATATTTCATCAATGTATATATTTATAGATAAAAACATAATCCAAATCACAGTGGTAAAAACCTTTTAGAAAAAAATTACATGAAAGGGAAGTCCCTCATACAATGATAAAAAAATAACTAGTACGTAAAGAAGTCCCTTCTACATA
Organism: Viscum album; assembly: GCA_963277665.1. Taxonomy (NCBI): domain Eukaryota; kingdom Viridiplantae; phylum Streptophyta; class Magnoliopsida; order Santalales; family Viscaceae; genus Viscum; species Viscum album. The sequence continues at coordinate 831,304,441 of OY728165.1, forward strand.
GGGACTATGAAATAGAGAAACACTCCATGAGTGATCCCTCTACAATGTTAAGATCACATCCCTATGATTCATGGACTAGGGAATATAGTAACTCCCCCATTGTCAACCCCGTATGAAAAAAAGAAAAGGACCAATATTAAATCTTCCACATAGCTACACAAGGATCCTATTTGGGGAATACATAAATCAGTTGAAAAGTGATTGTAGATTCAAAAAAATTCAAAAAATTTTTTAAAAAAAATGATTTAATACCCATTTGATAAATCCATCTACCAATTCATTTAAAAACTATTCTCTTTTACCAAAATGAGGGGGAAACAAATTTTTTAAAAAACACTATCTATATAAATAAATAAACCAATACCAAGATCCTCAAAATTCATTTCTAATAAAAATTATAAAATTAAGGCAAGTTATCATAAAAATTTCACAGAAAAAAGGTGGAACCACCTAGCTCAATCATAGATCACACACTAACTTCAATGGGTTCATCACGATGGAGTGGAAGAATATTACATGTGCATCAAATGGAGGTCCTATCATTAATTATCACATCATAGAATATAATTTCATAAAGAAAAGGGCCTTAGAAGAATTTATATCAACACATACTCCTAGATACTCAAGCACTACACAAAAAAATAACTTAATTTCCAACCCCAGATGATGAAATAACGATTAAATTAATGAATGACTAATAGAGATCAGATCCCAATGAAAATACTCCAAAAAATGTAGCTCAATAAGACTAACAAAAATAGGTAAAAAACAATAATTAGAGGAGATTTAGACAATAAGAATTTAAGAGAAAACAATGAAGATGGAGATTAAAGTGCTAAATGTAGTAGTTTGTAAGAGTTGTAACCACCCAAAGCACCTGGATAGGCCTAAGAGTTAGAGTGATGTCATTTGATCCATATGAGCGAGGACTTGGGGATTGAATTATATAAATACCCACTGGGAAGAAACATTATAAAAAATGAATCCCATGTAGAAAAATGTGATTTCAAAGGTCTACATATACAAAAAATGGTATCATCATATTAAAAAACAGAGGAGACAAATTCAAGATGTGAACATAATTCCTGGACTGAATTCATTTTTCACATTTAATTTAATTTTCATATTCTTCACAATGTAATTTCACTTAGTGGATATATTACTCACATTGATAACATTTCATGTAGCATTATCCTTGAACTATTTCATTTATAAATTCAACCATATCATCTCGTATACCCTCCAAAACAAATATAAAAACTCTTAATAATCAATAACATAGTAAAACTTAACCTAGATATTACAATTATTCCCCACCATAGGATTTTATATCTATATAATTTCATGTAGAAGAATGTTTTCTTGAGATATGTGGGTCACTTGTTCCATGATGAAAATTCTTGCATCCATGTCTTGCAAGAATACTATCCATGCCACCATAACACTTTGACCAACATAATAGAAATCCCTCAAAACATATTATTTTGATGATAAACAATCTCCATGGGATTATCTATAATGGGAACATTTATATTGAACTCAATAACCACCCAACATGGAATATTGATGGGGATACAATGGTACTTCTTGAGATATGTGGAAAACATCATTAATAATTGCTAACTAATCAGGTAATAGAAACCCACATACAACATGAAAAAGATTCTCAGTAAAATCAAATAGACCAACATCTATCTTAGATAGATTTCAATCCATCCAATTACAATATTAAAAAAACATGGTGATACTTTCAATAAAATATGTTCACCAATTTAAAAATATAATACATGACATTAAAGATCCACATATGATTTCTACCGAATCTATTTTATAACCAAGAATAGATGTATATCCTAGATCTTATTTGATATATCATTAAAGTGAATTTTTCTTTTGTGATATGAATCAACCACCACATTCCAACAAATAGATTACATATTCTGTAATCAATGAAAACCCATGAAGGGAAAAATTCAGATCTATTAATAGTAAGTATTATTATAAGAAAACTCAACCCGTAATAGTTGGTTATCCAATGATCTAATAAAATACAATACACTCGCATGGAACAAATACTCTCAGATCAAAATGTCACACTCTTTCCCGTAATTTTTTTATTGGTAAATTTTGCTCAACCCACCATAAGTCCCAATAGCCTCTTGGTTATTGTTCTAAAATCTAGATGTATTCCTGGGATTCACTTCCAAGGAAATTGTATAGGATAACCCATAAAATCTCATGATATTATAGATTTAAATAATACCAATATAATCAATATTTTTGGTTTCCATTATTAAAATAAATAGGGACGATTTCCTCAACCGATAAATCACCACCCATATAGAATAGTTTCCTTAACAAGTACTAGGTAGTCTAATAATGAAGTCTATGGACACATCATTCCATTTCAAAACTAACTCTAGAATAGGCTATATCAAAACAAAAGTATTAATGTTTTCTTCCATTATCTACTAATATGTGTAATAGCATGACACAAAAATAATGGCGTCATGTTTCATAATTGACAACCATAATTTCCATCTCATTTCACAATACACATTTTTAGTTGCAGGGTGTAAATACTATGAAGAAAATTAAAAATCATTCAAGAATGAATTCTTCACAAATAATTTGATGAAAAAATCCCTAAATCATAGAATACCACTAAAAGGAGAGAGTAAACTAAAATATTCCTTGGATAGTATAAGGTTTCTCTGATACCTCTAATCAAGTATTCTTACTTTTGGACATAAAGGATATACTCAAGGAGAGATGATAACAAAAAAATACTAGCTAGAACCATAACTAAATCATCCTCCTACACACCCATATACAACTAAGTGAGGCACCCCATTAAATTTCAGCCATCCTTCAACTCCAAAACTGGCTATGGTGGAACCTTCCGATTAAGATAATTAGTGACAACATTCTCCTTCCCAAGGGTTTTGGTGATATTGAAGTCAAATGTTAGGAGGTATTACACCAATCATATATCTTATAATTTTGGTCCTTTTAATAAATGATTTTTCTCAAATGATTTTTTTCCATAAAATATAGTGAACCACTCCCCAAAAAGATAGCATCACCAACCATTTTGTTCTCACGTAATAGGGGTATGTTCCAAATCACCAGGTGGGTAGAATTTATCATGTGGTTGATGGTAATTAGATCTATAGGATACAATATGATCATCAAGAATAAGAACAAAAACAAAATGGAAACCAAATCCATCATAGTATAATACATAACCCTTAATAAGTTTTTGGTAATCTCAAAATAAGAGCTTATTCAATAGGTCCTTTAAACTCTTCCAAATAAGTCATAATTTTTTCATTCCATGTGAATTTAAGTCCTCTATCTGTAATAATGGTTAATGGTGATTTCAAATTCAATAAATCAATGAAGAACCAATAATAGTCTCTAGCTAGGTCTATTAATCTCTACATCTCAAAGACATTTTGTAGTTTATCTCATTATAAGAAAACCATCTCCATATCAATATCAACTGAAAGTTTATGTTCAAAAATAATGATCCCCAACAACACCACTTATTAGATCTAAAAATTACATTTTAAAAGTTTTTCCTAAAATTTATAAATCCTCATCACCATTAGAACTATATTTAATTGGTTCTCATGCTCAAACATAAACCTTTAATAATCCAAGATATCTTCCATTAACACCATGAAAAATGGTTTTAAAATACTTACTGAAAATCTAATTAATCGTAGATATAAAAATTATCTGATCATTAATTAGAATAAAAGGCATAACTCTATATTTATAACGAACAAATATAGATATATGATAATAGTATTTGGGATAAAAAAAATCCAAAAATCTGAGCGGAAGATAACCCAACCAATGATAAAATTTTGAAAACCACATCACCACATTTAAATGCTAGAACAATTCATCCATAATGGGAAAATGGTATATAGTCTTAACATTCACTCGGGTCAACTTTCGATAGTGCTTGTATATAATATGTGAATCGTTATCCTTCATAGAAAAGAGAGTGGGGATATACTTGATTAACCAAAATGTAGAAAAAAACTATTTTTCACCATGCGATCTAACTGGAAATTAATATATTTCATTTCAAAGGATTCCATATGATAAGTTAATATTGAAATTGGCAATGTATCTGGAACCATGTCGATTATAAATTATACCTTCATTTTCTGGAGGAATACATGATAATTCATCAGGGAACACGTTAAGAATGTCCCTAAAAACCAAGGGTTGATTACCAAAATGTAGAAGCATTATCAGGATCCTTGAAAAGGCTAAAAATGAAACACATTCAATCTAGGAGTGAATTTCTAGTGCAAAAAAACCCCTGGATCCTGTTGTACCTCTCGTATCCCCTCGTGGTTTAATTTTCATGATCACAATCACTTTCATGTTTATCTAACATTGTTTGAAGTGTTTTTGATTGAAAGGCACAAGGTTGCCAAGAAGTTGGCCCAAGAATGGACATCAAATGGACTGAAATTCAGTCCACCGGCCAACCGGTGTGATAGCACCGGCCAGCCGGTGGAACTGGCAGAGGCATTGCCCACTGCCAGGTTCCACCGGTCGACCGGTGGCTCTGTCACCGGTCGACCTGTGGCATCCAGCCCAAATAGTCTTTGCTACTGTCTTGCCACCGGCCAGCCGGTGGCTCCTCCACCGGTCGACCGGTGGCACCCAGATGAATAGTGAGACCTACTGTCTCACCACCGGCCAGCCGGTGGCTCTGGCACCGGCCAGCCGGTGGAGCCTGGACCAGAATTCTCTCCACATTCCAAGGCACCGGCCAGCCGGTGGCCCTACACCGGCCAGCCGGTGGAGCCAGTCAAACTAGCCGTTGCAGTTTGACCAGGCTGGCCCACTTGGCTCCCAACGGCTCTTTTAGCCTCTCCAACGGCTCCGAAGCCTCCCCAAGGGTTCCATGCCTATAAATAAAGGCCAAGGAAGCCCTGGACATCTACCGGAACTATACGGAAGCCCACGGACATATTTTGCATCAATTGGCCAACCTCCGGCGACTTCCTCCAAGGGAACCCCTTTAGCTCCAACAACTTCCACATCCAAGGAGCTCCTCCAAAGAAGCTTGGAAGCGGCCTTCAACATCCCAATCATCAAAGGCGCCCAAGGCTTCTCCTCATTTACGGTTTTTTATTGTATATTTTATTTTGAGCTTAAAATTGGGTTTGTGCCTACAAACCCCAAACTTTTCTCATCCCCTCTTTCTTTTGGGTTTCACACCACCATTAAGGTGTGAAGAGGTTTCTTTAAGCCTTTCCTTTTAAAAGGCTTGAGTTTTCGGTGAGCTAGCCTTCACCCGTTAAAAAGGCTAGTGGGTTCTTGCTATTCCATTGAAAGCAAGTGGGTTCTTGCTAAACCACAAAAAGCAAGCTGTAATAGGTCCTAGTGCTACCTCAAAGCCTAGTGGGTTTCTTGCTAAAACCATTGAATAGCAAGCGGTAAGAATCTCTCAACGGTTGAGTTGGGAGCGGAGACGTAGGCCGGGTTTTGGCCGAACTCCGTTATCAATTTCTTGTGTGATTGCCTCTTTATTTCCGCTGCACTTTCACTTTGATTTTTAATTTTTCTATCAATTTTTTAAAAGGCAATTCACCCCCCCTCTTGCCATCTTCCCCGTTTTTCTTCCGACCCAACAATTGGTATCAGAGGGAGTATTTGAATAATTCCCTAACCGGTTTCAAATTAAAGATCCTATTTTTTTTTGATGGATTCTACCGCTTCTTCCTCTCAATCCCCCAAAGGATTTTCTTTGGATCGTGCTCCATTCTTTGATGGAACCGATTATTGTTTTTGGAAAACCCGCATGTCAACTTTTCTTAAAAGCATTAGCTATCCAATTTATAGAATTGTTATGCATGGTTTTACGCTCTCTTCTCCCGATGAGTCTCAATGGACGCCCGTAGACATTGCAAATTTCGAGCTAGATGGCAAAGCCATGAATGCTCTACATTGTGGGTTAGATCGTAATGTTTTTTATCATATTTCTTCTTGCACATCTTCTCATGATATTTGGAAGCTTTTAGAACTTACCCATGAAGGCACTAAGAAGGCTCAAAAGCAAGAACCCGCTCAAAAGCAGGAACCCGATGAAGAATCCGTGCCCAATTGCTCACTCCACAAGAAAAGGGACAAGAAGAAGAAGAAGAAGGCTTCAGAGGCAACATGGAGTGATAGCTCCACCTCTTCATTCTCCTCCTTCTCCTCGAGCGACCAAGGTAAAAAATGCCTAATGGCAAAACATGAGGTATCTTCCTCCTCTTCCTCCTCATCCTCTAGTTCTTCTAATTCTTTTAATCATTTATCATATGAAGAACTCCAACATGCTAGAGACCAATTAGAAAAAGGTTTTCATGAGCTTTCTTCAAAATTCGTTGCTTTGAAAAAGAATTTCAAAAAACTCTCTTCCGAAAAAGAACAACTTCTCAAAGAGAAGGAGGAACTCTCCCTAAAAATCCAAAATTTCCCCAATGTTGATTCTTTGGAATCAACCATCAAAGACCTTAGAGAAACCCTAGCCAAGTTCACCCAAGGTGAACAAAATTTGTCCAAACTATTAGGTTCTCAACGTGTTTCTAGAACCACTAATGGACTTGGCTATACCAACGTAGCTTCCTCTTCCCATGCTCCAACTATTTTTGTAAGGGGGAGCTCCGAATATAAATTCTGTAATTATTGTAAGAAACCCGGGCACCTTATTTATGAATGTAATTGTAAAAATGCCTGTTACGGTCAACCCAAATCGATTTTTTATTCGGACGAATTTTATAGGAGAAGACCCGCTATGAGACAAGTTTGGATTGAAAAATCCCTTTTGGCGAGTCTCTCTGGGCCAAAATTTATTTCGCTTTCAAAAACCTCTCCCCGGTGACTTTTTGTTTTTATTTAGGGGGAGTTAGGTTTGTTTAAGCTTTTTGTTTCAATTCAAACTTTCAATTTCAAATTAATCCCTTTTGATTTCAATTTCAAAATTTTCGATTCCAACTTTCAATTTCAACACTTGGTTTCAAAATTTTCATTTCAAAATATTCAATTCGAACTTTTGATTCAAAACTTTCAATTCAAATTTCAAAATTCAATTGGTTTTTGATTCAAAACATTCAATTCAAACTGTTATTCAAATTTTCATTTCAATTTCAAAAATCTCAATTGATTTTTCAATTTTCAAATCTTGTCTTTCAAATTCTTTTCCCTCAATCAAGTTTTATGCCCCATTCTATTTTGATAATCACAAAGGGGGAGAAACTTCTTGATTGATTGGGGGAGAATCCTTTTCATCTTACTTAGCATTTCCTTTCAAATTCAGTATTTTACATTAATTGTTTTGGTGATTGTGATCATCAAAATAGGGGGAGATTGTTGTACCTCTCGTATCCCCTCGTGGTTTAATTTTCATGATCACAATCACTTTCATGTTTATCTAACATTGTTTGAAGTGTTTTTGATTGAAAGGCACAAGGTTGCCAAGAAGTTGGCCCAAGAATGGACATCAAATGGACTGAAATTCAGTCCACCGGCCAACCGGTGTGATAGCACCGGCCAGCCGGTGGAACTGGCAGAGGCATTTCCCACTGCCAGGTTCCACCGGTCGACCGGTGGCTCTGTCACCGGTCGACCTGTGGCATCCAGCCCAAATAGTCTTTGCTACTGTCTTGCCACCGGCCAGCCGGTGGCTCCTCCACCGGTCGACCGGTGGCACCCAGATGAATAGTGAGACCTACTGTCTCACCACCGGCCAGCCGGTGGCTCTGGCACCGGCCAGCCGGTGGAGCCTGGACCAGAATTCTCTCCACATTCCAAGGCACCGGCCAGCCGGTGGCCCTGCACCGGCCAGCCGGTGGAGCCAGTCAAACTAGCCGTTGTAGTTTGACCAGGCTGGCCCACTTGGCTCCCAACGGCTCTTTTAGCCTCTCCAACGGCTCCGAAGCCTCCCCAAGGGTTCCATGCCTATAAATAAAGGCCAAGGAAGCCCTGGACATCTACTGGAACTATACGGAAGCCCACGGACATATTTTGCATCAATTGGCCAACCTCCGGCGACTTCCTCCAAGGGAACCCCTTTAGCTCCAACAACTTCCACATCCAAGGAGCTCCTCCAAAGAAGCTTGGAAGTGGCCTTCAACATCCCAATCATCAAAGGCGCCCAAGGCTTCTCCTCATTTACGGTTTTTTATTGTATATTTTATTTTGAGCTTAAAATTGGGTTTGTGCCTACAAACCCCAAACTTTTCTCATCCCCTCTTTCTTTTGGGTTTCACACCACCATTAAGGTGTGAAGAGGTTTCTTTAAGCCTTTCCTTTTAAAAGGCTTGAGTTTTCGGTGAGCTAGCCTTCACCCGTTAAAAAGGCTAGTGGGTTCTTGCTATTCCATTGAAAGCAAGTGGGTTCTTGCTAAACCACAAAAAGCAAGCTGTAATAGGTCCTAGTGCTACCTCAAAGCCTAGTGGGTTTCTTGCTAAAACCATTGAATAGCAAGCGGTAAGAATTTCTCAACGGTTGAGTTGGGAGCGGAGACGTAGGCCGGGTTTTGGCCGAACTCCGTTATCAATTTCTTGTGTGATTGCCTCTTTATTTCCGCTGCACTTTCACTTTGATTTTTAATTTGTCTATCAATTTTTTAAAAGGCAATTCACCCCCCCTCTTGCCATCATCCCCGTTTTTCTTCCGACCCAACAGATCCAACTCTATCAGAATCACCCAATATCTCCAATCATTGATAGATAATGAAACCCATTGATGAAGAAATTCCATCTCAAGATAATTAGAGACTAACCAATATTTTATAATGATGATTTCAAAGAAATCCATATTAATAAAAAAAATTCCTTACCAACCCAACATCCTCTATCGATAGATAACATAGAGAACAATGAAACCATGACTCATTAATCTTTTCTAGAGGCATAGACCACTGTATATAAAATAAAATGAACACTATTAGATGTTTCACCATATCAAAAAATGGAATAGAATACAAGAGTTCATGAAAACTATATCAAACATAGTATTTTTTATAAGAGATTCTACAAATATAGAACCTCTCACTATCCATACACTCACACCAACTTCCACTAAAAACTCATCCACTCCATGAATGTGATACACTCTGAGGCCTATGGATTGATCCCAAAAAATGTCAAAGTTTTTCACTAAAACACAATGTCCTATAGAGGTTATGATCCATGATAAAAACAAGGTGTAATCATATCCTCAAACGACCTATGTAAATGAATGTGGAATCTAAAGTCATTTCAAGTCTTTGAGGGTATAAGACAAGTACATATGGTATTAACTACCTTTCCTAAATGGTATCAATTTAGGCTGTTGATGGTCTAGAGGAGGCCCTATGTGAAGAACTACCTTTATTATACTTTTTATTATTATTCTAGTCACTCTTAATTCCCTATTTTTCACTGAAATTGTTGATGGGTGGAATAATATAGATAAGTAACTCGATCTCTCAAACCATATCTATTTACCCCATAATTAGATCTCTCCTATGTCAGTATATGTGATAAGATATAGTATGTTTACCTATAATCAGATACCTAGTCTGAAATCCTGGAGGTATTTTTTAGCTTATAGCTGATCATTCCTCACCTACTTTAGAGAAAAATGTGCCAACTTCATAAAACAGTTGGTTCATCTTGATAATGAATGTTATTTTAGTTGTAAGGAGAAGAACTACAATGACATTTACACTATCAAATATAGTGGGTAGAACAAATGAAATAATATGATCTCAAAACCCTACAAAATAACCCCACATGATGAATTACATTTACCATATAATCCAACCATTTATTGTCGGAACCCTAAAACCAAAACATTTCATACTTCACCATGATAGCCTCATGTTTTATTTATAATTGAAATATCTAATCTATATTTTCCTATTTTCCACCATCCTTTTTGGTTCATTTGTACTGATGATAGACAAGGTATTCCTACATTGGAACTCTCAGGATCAATCCTTGTATCCTCTAGATCCTGGATTTTCCTCAAAATATTAGTTCTAAATTTGTGGGAAATTTTGTTCCCTTCCATAAACTGCCTGAATGATTGCACCTATAATATTATGCTAAAGAAGATGATTCATTTGAGGCATATCCGTTGATATATTATCATGCGAAACCCTTAGATGTCATCCTATAAAAAATTAATACACTTTATAAGGAATGAAAATGTGCCAATAATATGATATTATTAGTTTAAATAAAAAATACATAAGTAGAAACATAGATTCAGGTCAAAACATGATATAAGATACACACATCCAAAAATTCCATTACAAATTTAGGCTCATCAAAAAATTATACAAATATTAATTCACCATAACCTACATCTAAAATTCTAACAATCCTATCTCATATCTATGAATCTCCCATGACTGAGCATAACCATCCTATAATAGAAAATTTTCATCCTCAAATCAGGATAACCAATCATCTATCCTCCAATCCTAACAATGGAAATACCCAAAGGGTGTCCCAAATTTACAAGGTATGGATACTAGAACATGGTCATCGAAAAACTACCAGAGGGAATGATTTACCCCCTCTTAAAACAAGATTCATGGAATATGAGCATATATTAAAGAAATATAGGAAGAACAACCAAAATGATATATTTAATAAAAAAGGAATGATAATTATATGAAACAACCAAAAGTAGCCAGATAAAAACCCAAAGTCCATATAGCATAACCAAAAATAGTGTGTACATGAAATATTCATAAAATATCCTACTATCTGACCCTTATCCACTTATACATAGATGAGAAAAACATTGTTTCCTTACTGCAGTTTTTTCCCATTCCTATATCTAATGTCAACACATGGTCTATACACCATTTAGGGATTGTCCATAGTGTGATCTAAAAAGACTCTTTAAGATCCCACCTAGGTCTTCCATATCACTCCTATATACAATAATCTCAATATTCTCTCTTTTTTAGAGAAAACAAGTCAAGGTAAAATGTTAAGTATTTTTATATAAAAATAATGGTAAAAATTCTTCAAATTCTCAATCATTAAAATAACAACTTGATATTATTTCAAAGATTAATGAAAATAATACATTTAAATTTAATCAAATAATTTTTATCAAATACAAAAAATAGTGAAAACTAAATCCTAATGGTAAACAACCCTATGATAACAAAGGTTAGGCTAGCTTGGTCAACAGAACCTTGATGAACAAAAATAATGATTGCATAGTCACGTCCCTAAGATTTAGAGCCTACGGAAAACTGGCCCACCCCATGATTGAACACCCAACAAAGTCATGATAAATTCGTCAGGCCACATGGCCAAGGTAATTAAGGATCACCACATTAGTGAACCCACTATGGAGAGAACGAAAAAGTTCTAGTAATAAACCCTTCACCTAGTTACCCAAGTCTATTATGTGGGGAACACATCAATTAGTTAAAAATATTTATTAAATTCATAGAAAAATTCCAAAACATATTTTTTCATAAAAACATGATTTGAAAACCCATTTCTTAAATCCATTTCTCAGTGATTTAAAAAATAAATTTCCTTTCCCAAAATAAGGGGAAGAAAATATTTCCCCAAAACTAATTTTATCATATAAATGAACAAACACCAAGAAAATTATAATAAATTTATTAAAAAAATTATAAATCAAAGTGAAATTGTGGATAAAATGTTATAGGCTAGAGATGGAGCCACCTGCCACAAACACGGTTCACACAAAAATCACAATAGGATCCAAACAACAATATTGTGGATTAAGACAAAAGGAAAAATGAAGTTTCTATAATTTATTATCACATATTAGAGTAAAATTTCATAAATTAAAGGGTCAACATAGAACTTATATCAATACATGACTCATGAATCTCGTGGGTTTCACCACAATGAACACAAAAACTGACCCCTAGGTGAATAACAGACAAAAGAATCAATAATGGATTTAGAGTGATCACATCCAAATCAAAAGACACCAAAATAGATCATAATTCTACTTAGAAAACCAAGGGAACAATGTTAATATGAATAAAATTAAATAATCACCAAAGGAAGAAAATATATCTAAGAAAAAGATAAAATCACTAAAAATCAGTGATCATGAAGAGCTAGAACCTCTAAAAATCTCCAAATGTATCCCTATGGTCTAAGAGAGGAAAACAAACTAAATGTGGGAGGAAATTGGTGTGAACTGCATAAAAAACATGCTGGATAGAAATATTACATTACTTCTATCAATAATTCACAATGTGAATTTATTGTTTTTTAATGTACATCCAATAATGAATCAACTAAGATTAAATTTCTTAGTAACCCATTCATTCCATAAACATCATTAACGACATAAATGATTTTCCTGATTTAAACCAATATTTCATAATCTTCCAAGAGTAATTCACAACTTGAATATATTATTAATTTTATGAAACTATATTTTATCAAATACCTAGCCCTATTTCCTATAGAAAAAACCCCATTATCATCTCTTAAACCCCATGGATTCCTTGTAATAACACTTTAATATTAAAAAAACAGTATACCTTAACATGTATGTTAAAATTAATGTTGATTTAAACTTATTATTTTTATTATAAATATCTAGGTGGTACAAATTATCCATCCCTATAGTGATCTAAAAAATTCATACATAATATTACATCATTTTAGATTAATATTGAAAATATCACATTATATTACATTTCATAGAACCATAATGGTTTGGTGTCTTTGGATACAAGATACATAATAATATTATTTCCTTAAATATCTTTAATATCTATAACAATGTTCTTCTCACATAGTACTCTTCTTATTCATACAGTACATAAAATACTTAATTATAACACAGCGAAGGGAAATATGATAATGTATGTGATATTATTCTTTATAAGGGTAAACATGGGAGATATAAGTAAGTGATCATATGATAGAATAAAATAATAACATGTGTATGATAATAGGAGAATGGCATTTGAAAGTCACACCAAAAAATTCAAAGATAAATATCAAGACATCTGTCTCTCAATGTTCATAATAGATGAATCATAGATGAATCAAATATCATGGGATATGAGATCATTTCCTAATCATAAGAACATGACATAGTTATCTAAATAACAATTGTGGCATAATAGTAATTATTGATATCAATTTCCAATCCTATCTATAAAGATATTCATCACAAATTGGGCATGGATTATCCACCTATGTATAATCTTTAGGCTTGGGATAAGAACAATTGTAACCTACATTGGGCAATGGATGATCTCATGTATACCCTATATAAGGAATGTAACAACCTCTCGTGCAATTATTCAGCTTATCAAAAATAAACATTATCTGATTAATTGGATTCCCTTAATGGACAACCCATTACATATTCATAATCAGTTATTATGTAAGTCAGAAGATGATAAAAACATTTATCACTTAATTATAGCATACCCTGTAGAAAAGAAAAAGATATTCATTATGATTTTATCATAATATATAATAACCATCTATAGAAAAAATAAAAATGGTAACACCGAACCATATTATTAGTAAACCATAAGAATCATCAATGAATGTTTTTATGTTTTAAAATACAATTCAATGATACACTATACTATTTATTAAGTAAAATACCCTTTCAATTTTTTAATAACCCAGATAAAATATAAAAACCGCCTAATATTATGTTTTTTATGGAAATTATTTGTCAAACCATTTAAAATATGATTCAATAAAAATATTATTTATAATGATGGAAGACATTTTTCATGTGGTATTTGTTAAATCATATATTATGCTCGCATAATTTGTAAAAAGTAACTCATTTAGAAATTGACAAGAAAATTATATTTAAAATTTCTTATAAAACTTAAAATATCAGAAAAAATTTATATTAAAAATAATTTAAGAATAGTAAAAACATTATTTAAAACATTATAAAAATAATATGTAATGGAAAAGAGGGATTCTTAGTCCAATAGATAAATATTTCCATTTTTCTAAAAAAACCATTCAATCATTTGACTAATTATAGAGAGGGAAATGGAAGGATTTTATTTATTTCTAGAAATTACCAAATTGTAAGAAAATAAATCTGATTTGTGAGTGATGAATCATATAATTTCTCCATAATAAGTTTATGCATACAAAATCTTGATAAATTATATTATTGTGACATTAAACCCTTATAGATTTAGTTACTTTTGAATTGTAAACATAATGAAATAAAGAACATAAAAAACATTAAACACCATGTATATAAATTAATTCATAATGTAAAATATCATAGGTTCAGTATCTACACAAAATGAATGGACAAATTCCTGAATATGGCATGTGTTCATAGAAATAGAAGTGAGATGATACACCCTCACATGAGGTATGACTTGCATCACTAGAGATTTTATCCAATTATATAATAAATTTAAACTTACTATACTCATATAAAAAACCATATTCATATTTATAATTAAATATATGGTTTAAATATAACATTTTATCACTTGTTCATTAAGAATTATTAATTTTCATCATCATTTCAAGAGTACACAGTTTTTTTCATGTATGTTTCAGTTTTATAGTAATAGTACATTGAATTTATATATGGTTTCATAATCCCTAAAATATTGATAATTTCATTAGTATAATATAAAATAATTATAAACACTTTTCAAATCTTTCATAGAAATCGGTGATAGAAAACAAGTCACATCAGTTTATGGAGGTGTTGGACAACACGTACGCACGAGGGACATTATCATTTTTCAACAGATGGAAAAAAATAATTTAAATAATATTTCATAATTATATAAGAATAATTTTGTCATAAAAATAATTTATAAATGATAAATTTATCACAATAACTAACCATGAATGATGGTGATATAAAATAATTCATATCTTGATGTGGAGGTAGTAGTGCACATATATGCATGAGTGATACATTCACTTCTAATTTGATTTAATAGAGGTTGAATGTGGTTTTAACATATAAATAATAACATCTAAATATATTTATGATATATGAATCATTATTTTTTTTTGGATATTATTCATTTAGGGGGAAAAGAATAATAGATAAACTCTAAAAATATATGGTAAGGCTATATCCTCTTCATTGAGGGACCTCCACAGTCATTCACATTAACAAACTATAGGATGATCATATGGAAATAAAATAAGATAAATAAATAATATAGGGAACAAAAAACATGTTGGGGCATTTATTATTCAATATTTAAGGATATAATTTAATCAATAAGAGAGGATAATAGGTTCCCATTTATAAGTGAGGGGAGGGACACAACTGGAATTACATAAAATATTTAAATAATATATGGTCACATTCATTTGAAACTACCATAAAATATCCAATAAATTAAAGAAAAGACAATATATGGTCGAAATATCTTCAAAAAAATATTTAGACATTTTTTGAGGTATTTACCTTATCACTTATTATGACCCCCTGATAAAACCGTTTTAACCCTTATCATTATAAACAATATTTCTTACTATTTTTACAGTTAAATATGACTAAAATAATATTTTTCTCATTACCCAAATTGTAAATTATGATTTTAAATATGAAATAACGATTTTTTAAATAAAATAAAATAAAATAATGATATTAATTTTAAAATAAATTCATAAAATGTAATAAAAACACATTTATAGAAGAAGAAAAATTACATTATTAAGCATTAAACTGAGTATTACATAACAATAGTCATAGTAAAACTAATAAATAAATGTTAAACTAATTTTTTGATTATATAATAAAAAAAATATTTTACATTATTAATCAAAAATTAATTATTTAATTTATTACGTTATATATTCTATGCCCATATAAAAAAATCTATGAAATAAATATTTTTACATTCAATGTATTTTATATTTATTAATATCCATGAAATATCTAATTTATGAAATAATATTCATATATTATAATTAAAATTAATTTAAAATAATTTTTTTAATACTGATAAATATACATGTTTATATAATAATTCATAACAGCATCAAAAATATATATCTTTTGAAAAAAATGGTCTTTTACTCATGAAATGATTTTATTAAAATTTTAAGGATTATTTCATAAGAATTAATCAATAAATTTGAATTAGGTAAGGAGATTCAATATATATATTTCATAATGTGGTTAATCCTATTCATACCTATGAATCCCAAAAACTAGGTCATATAAATGATAATATATCTTGATTCATTTAAACTCATGGTTCCGTGTAATGAAACCTACCACATGAATCAAATTTATTTCAACGGAATGAATATAAAATCTTAGGGTGTCACACGGTCTCAATTCTTCATAGTATTGTTTCATAACCACCCTAGTTACATAGAAATGGTTTTTTGATGAACTAGAATGGGAATAATTCCATGAAAGAAATGTGCAACCAATATAGAAATGAGATTTTCAAAAGAGTGAGAGGAGTAGTGACGGAGAGTGGTGTTCTTCCAAGGGGTCCATAGAGTGGATAGAAATAAAAGATGAAAATTTATATTTTTAACAGTTAAAATATTTTAATTCCATTATTTGAATGAAATCTCCATAGACGAAGAATGGGGAAGCGTCTGTGTGAATGGAGTTAGTGGTAATCTTTTTTTGGTTGGTTTGTGGTATGTTGTGACTAGGGAGGAGTTGTAAGATTACATGAGTTAGAGAAAAAATTTCCCCTTGGGAAATTTGTACTGGTGTATTGATTGATGATATAGAAGTCTGTGATGAGTTGTAGCATGGCCTTCTGTGTTTTACAGTAGCTAGGGAAACTAAGAGGTGGGGAAAACTGTTACGATGATAAAAAGAGAGTGTATTTATATCTTCTACTAAAATTAATATAATGAAGGACGTATTGAATGTTGGTTGAGATTTGGAGTTTATCCCTTTAGTGGATCATTGGTAATCAATATTGTTAATATATTAAGCTGACCAGAATAAGTGAATATTCTAAGAGTGGTAGCTCATCGTAGTTGGGAAACACATGATACCTTTGAGATACAAGTGTTAATAAACTAATGTTACATATTATATTATTAATTCATGTTGACCTCACCTATTTTCATAATACCAATCTTGTATTCATATGTTTTAACAATCCAAATTATGTTTTCATATATTATGATATTCACAATTACTGTTGATCTACACTTTAATACTTTCAAATCGATGATTACGTTAATAATAATGTTAAAATAATTTCTGATTTATGTTAATCTCGCTTATCCATGTTTATATAAGTTTTGAAATGATTCTAAGTGAATTAGATGTGTTTTTCATAAGACAGTCAATTGTAAGTATCACTGACCTAAAGAGAGCTACCGATATGCATAATAGTCAGAGCTACCGATGGACAGATAGCTATCGATACCCAGAGCTACCGATGCACAGAGCTACCGATGCTCAGAGCTACAGATGCATAGAGCTACCGATGCATAGAGCTACCGATGCACAGAGCTACCGATGGACAGAGAGCTACCGCTGCACAGAGCTACTGATGCACAGAGCTACCGATGCACAGAGCTACCGATGCACAGAGCTACCGATGGACATCGAGCTACCGATAAGAGCTACCGATAAGAGCCACCGATAAGAGTTTGAAGAGCTACCGATGGAAGATCCTACACCGAGTCAACCGTACACGTCTACAAACAAACGGCTACCTATAATGAACTGCGGAGTCAAATCCTATATCCTCGACACTATTTGTTTATTAAACTAACGGTTACATTTGTTACTTTTGATGCATTTAATGTTATTAAATGATTTATGTTGCCATTTCAGGAAATCGTACCAAGTACAATCGAAAAGCATAATCATTCCTTCTTCTCAGAAAAACAAAAAAAAGGCATAAAAAAGGACATCGTGTATGTATCAAAAAATGTTAGAGAGACAAGAGACTTGAAGAGATCGAGCACACAAGAACACACTTGCGATCAAGCTCAAAACATGCCAAGAACAACTGGAGAACTTGCACTCACAAGACTACTACTACCAGACTCCAGAACACAGAGCATACATCGAGCAATCTATGCTAAAGAAGAACTACATAGAACACTTCATTTTCTGAGCCGATAACTAAGCTGAACCTGGAAGCACTGAAAGAAGAACCGATACTCTGTTTTTCAATCAAATACCAGAGAAGGACTCAAAACCATTTCTGATCAAATCCAATGGAGTCCAGAGCTTCACTGCAATCACCAGAGCCATTCTAAACTCTATATCTTGCTCTAAGTGATTTAGTATTTGCATTACGAGCAGTGTGTGTAGCCTGTTAATTATTAAAAACACACTGTCTCCTGAACCTTAACTGGAGGATTTGTAAATCCTCACTCACAATCTTTACATCCTTTATTTCCCACTGTGGATAGTGGTAGAGGTCGAGTGTGACCTGGACAGCTTTGAGCTGCCTTTTGTTATCCCACGTATAACTGTGGTAGAGGTCTCTTGACCTGAACATTGTAATCACTGTTGTTAACCCAGATCCAGGGTGTGGATCACTTTATATAAATTTTTAGTGGAATATGTCTTGGCTTGAGACTGAACCTCTTGGTTAACTCTTGTGTTTTTAGTTACAACCTATATCCATATTATATATATTTATTTCATATTTCACTGCTATTACTTTGAAATATAATTTATTTTCAAAGCTTCTTTGATAGTTAAACCCGCATGTGTTTATATTTATTATAAACCAGTATGTTTGTTTCAAAAGTTAATCTAATCATAAGATTAAGTTAACTGAGAATTAATCAATCTTTGAGAAACTAATTGAACCTTTATAATCTGTATAAATTCACTACAGTTTAATTTGTTTTTGAAATTGGGGGATTTTAATAGAAAATTTTTTTAGCAGAAATTTTAATTGGAACTCAATTCACCCCCCTCTTGAGTGTCCACTCCGACCAACATTTGGTATCAGAGGATGTTTGTTTTTCAAAACTTTTTATTTACTCTCTGCTTTTCAACTATGATTTTAGTTGTATTTTAAAGTTCTTAAAATTTATATTATTTCTGAATTTTTATCTCTTTAAATTTTGTTTATAATGGATAATAGACTTGAGGGTGCTGCTACTAACCGGACACCTTTCTTTAATGGAAATAACTATGCTCAGTGGAAACTTAAAATGAAAATTCATCTAGAAAGCATGAGTTTTGATATTTGGACTGCTATTGAATCTGAATAAAAAATTCCCACTACTGATAGATCTACTTGGCATGAACCTACAAATACTACTTACAATAATAGTTGTAAAGCTATGAATGCTCTGTACTGTGCTCTAGGAGATGAAGAATTCAACAGAATTTCTGCCTGCAAAAATGATTTTGAAATTTGGGATACCTTGGCTATTTCTCATGAAGGAACAAATAATGTTAAAGAAATGCGATTGAAAACTTGTACTATTAAGTATGATAATTTTAAAATGAAATCTGATGAACCTATTTCTGACATGTATCTCAGGTTTAATGAGATAATCAATACGATGAATTCACTCGGAAAAGTTGTTCCACCAAAGGAACAAATTATGAGAATCTTGAGATGTCTACCAGACCGATGGAGAGGCACATCTGTCTCAATCAGAGAATCATGTGACATTGCTGCTCTACCTATCAAAGAGCTTATTAGAAAATTCATGATGTATGAAGAAGATCTCAAGGAAAAAAAATAGGAAGATGATGAACCGAAAAGAAAATCTGTAGCTTCCAAGTATACTGCTTTGAAGAGTAAGGAGAAGGAAAAAATACAAATGGAGGATGAGAGTTCAACAAGTGAAAACTCAGAGTATGATAGTGACGCAGAAATGGCTCAGATAGCCAGGAGATTCAAGAAGATTTATAGGAAAAAGAAATTCTTTAGGAAAAAAATTACAAAGGAAAGTATGATCAACAAGGCAAATGGAAAAAGGATTGGAAGAAAGGTGACAGGACTGATGAAGTTGTCTGCTACGAATGCAAGAGAAAAGGACATATCAAAGCAGACTGTCCAAAGTTAAAATTGAAAAAGAAATATGATTAAAAAGAGAAGAAGTACAAGAAAGCCATGAAGGCTACCTGGAGTGCTTCAGAAGACAGCGCTAGTGAAGACGAATCTTCGGACTCTGAAAGGAATCGAGCCAACATGTGTTTCATGAAAAATACTTTTGAGGTAACATCTGACACTCCTGTTTTAAATTAATATTATTATGGAGATGATTTTGATTCGGAAAACATGTCAAAATCTGAACTATCTGAGTATTGTGATATGTTTGATGAAACCTGTAATGAGCATAAAGACAAATACAAAGTTTTAAAGAAACAGTATGCTTTATGTGTTAAGCATAAATCTGATCTTGATATAGAAAAGGAAAAGAATGCTCAACTATTAAAGGAAAATACAGAACTGAAACTATCAAATGAGCAACTCAGAAAGGACTTAGAAAAATTCACAAATGGAAAGGATGATCTAAGTCAAATGCTAGGAAAGCAAGTTGCACCTAGATATGCTACTGGTTTAGGATACCAACCTGGATAGAGACAGTTCACCAGAACACGATTTATTCCTAAGTCTGAAAAAAAATATTGCTAGTTCCAGTTTTGGAAATTCATATGGTTATAGACCAAATAAAGTTTATCTTTCAAAATCTGTTACTTATGTTAATTGTATAAAACCAATAAAACAAATCTGGGTACCTAAAGACCTGATTGCTAACCTATCTGGACCCAAGAAAATCTGGGTACCAAAGTCATTTCCTGTTTAAATCTGTTTTATAGGAGACCTGCTTGAAGAGCTGTCATAGGAAGATATGGTATTTAGAAAGTGGGTGCTCAAGACACATGACTGGAGATTAGTCTTGCTTCAAGAGCTTAACAAAGGATGATGGAGGTCATGTCACCTTTGGTGACAACTCTAAGGGAAAAATCATCGGCCTAGGCCAGATTGGTAACACTGACTCAGTATTAATTTCTAAAGTTTTATTCGTTGATGGACTTAAATATAACTTTTTTAGTATATCTCAATTATGTGATGATGGTTTCAATTTCAAGTTTGAAAATGATTCCTGTGATGTTTTTAACTCCAAAAATGCTTTAGTATTTTCTGCTCTAAGGTATGAAAATGTTTATGCTGTTGATTTAAATTCTTTAGCCAATCAAAATATTTCTTGTTTGAATGCTTTTCATAAAGAATCTTGGCTATGACACAGAATATTAGGACACTGAAACATTCACTCACTTAGAAAACTAGCTTGGAAAAACTTAGTTAGAGACTTACCTAAATTAGAATTCCCAAATGAAAAAGTGTGTAATCCCTGTCAAAAGAGAAAACAACACAAAGTTTCTTTTAAATCAAAGAATGAAGTCTCAACTTCTCAACCACTTGAGTTGGTTCACATGGATTTGTTTGGACGATCAAGAGTTTCTAGTTTAAATTGGAAGAACTATGTCTATGTTCTAGTAGATGACTTCTCTAGATATACTTGGCTATATTTCTTAGCTCACAAAAGTGAAGCTTATTCTTCCTTTGTTAAATACTCCAAGTCTGCAGAAAATCTTAGTGGACTCAAAATTAAGACCCTGAGAAGTGATCATGCCCGTGAATTTGAAAATCAAGACTTTGAATCTTATTGCTTACACAATGGCTACACTCATAACTTTTCAGCTCCTAGGACACCTCAACAGAATGGTGTAGTAGAAAGGAGAAACTGAACCCTTCAAGAAATAGCTAGAACCATGCTCAATGAATATGAACTGCCTATTTACTTTTGGGCTGAAGCTGTAAATACAGCTTGTTATGTTATCAATAGAGTCTTGATCAAACCTGTTCTTAAGAAAACCCCATATGAGTTATGGAACAATATGAAGCCTAAGGTTAATTACTTCAGAGTTTTTGGTTGCAAAGTCTTTATTCTTAACACAAAGGATAATCTGGACAAGTTTGCTTCTAAAAGTGATGAAGGAATTTTTCTAGGTTACTCTACTTCATGTAAAGCTTATAGATTGTTCAATAAGAAATACAAATGTGTGGAAGAATCTGTTCACATCAAATTCGATGAAACCAATCCACATGAGCCTAAAACCTCTCTTGAGAATCTTGAAGAAGATTTGTCTGTTCTGGACCTTAATGATAAATCCAAAGAACCTGTTATAAAAACATCCAGTTCTGGACTTTTTCAAGAATCTGTTTCGGTTGAACCCGAACCTACTGATGCACCTGAAGTGTCTAGTCCTACCTTTACTAGATCAACAAGAATTCTAAAGAATCATCCTTTGGATGCTGTTGTTGGTAATCTTCATAGAGGAACACATACTAGAGCTTCTCTAAGAAATCAGGTTGAACATAAAGCTTTTATCTCCCAACTAGAACCCAAAAACATTAATGATGCTATCGTTGATGAATTCTGGGTAATGCCTATGCAAGATGATTTAAACCAATTTGAAAGAAACAAAGTCTGGGAATTAGTTGACAGACCTAAGGACACACTAACAATTGGCACTAAATGGGTTTTTAGAAATAAAGTTGATGAATCAGGAAACATAGTTATAAAAAAATCTAGGCTAGTTGCACAAGGATATAGTCAAGAAGAAGGAATAGACTATGAGGAGACCTTTGCACCTATAGCTAGACTAGAAGCCATTAAGATTTTACTTGCATATGCTGCACATCTAAATTTCAAGTTATATCAAATGGATGTCAAAAGTGCATTTCTAAATGGTTTTATAGTTGAAGATGTTTTTTTAGAACAACCTCCTGGATTTATAAACCCCTATTTTCCAAATCATGTTTTTAAACTTTCTAAAGCTTTATATGGCTTAAAACAAGCTCCAAGAGCTTGGTACGATAGACTCAGCAATTTTCTTATTTCAAAAGGTTTTACTAAAGGGATTGCTGATCCAACTATTTTTATTAAAAGAATTTCTAAAGATGTCTTAGTTGTAAAAATCTATGTTGATGATATTATTTTTGTATCTTCTAAACATTCTTTATGTACTGATTTTTTAAAAAGTATGCAAAATGAATTTGAAATGAGTTTAATGGGAGAACTCAAATACTTTCTTGGATTTCAAGTATTTCAAAATGAAAATGGTATCATTTTGAATCAAAGTAAATATACAAAGGTTCTTTTAAAACGATTTGGTTTGGATAGTATTAAGGAGAGTGAAACTCCTATGAGTACAATCTGTAAATTGGATACAGATGAAACTGGGAAACCAGTGGATCAAACCAATTATAGGGGTATGATTGGTAGTTTACATTATCTTACTTCTAGTCGACCAGATATTATGTTCACTGTATGTATGTGTGTAAGAGTTCAAGCTAACCTGAAAGAATCTCATTTGCTTGCTGTTAAAAGAATTTTCAAGTATCTCAAACATACTGTTAACCTTGGTTTATTTTATCCAAAAGGACAATCCTTTGAGTTAATGAGTTATTCAGATGCTGACTTTGCTGGTTGCAAATTAGACCGAAAAAGCACTTCAGGAACATGTCATTTATTAGGAAAAGCCTTAGTATCTTGGTGTAGTAAAAAAGAAGAATTCTGTAGCTGTATCCACTACCGAAGCAGAGTATATAGCTGCTGGTAGTTGCTGTGCACAAATTCTATGGATGAAACACACTCTCTTGGACTATGGATATGATTTTAATCATGTTTTGATTAACTGTGACAACACTAGTGCAATAAAAATCTCGAAGAACCCTGTATCTCACTCTAGAACCAAACACATTGATGTAAGGAATCATTTTCTGAGAGATCATTATCAAAAGGGTGATATTTCTCTTGAATTTATCGGCACTGTACATCAATTGGCCGACATTTTCACAAAACCCTTAGGTGTGGATAGGTTATGTTACATTAGGCACGAGCTGGGGATGTTTAATCTTCACCGATAGAAATCCTCACCGATAGAAATCCTCACCGATAGAAATCCACACCGATAGAAATCTTCACCGATATAAATCCTCACCGATAAAAATCATCACCGATAAAGTGCTGTTTTAAATCTTTTGTCTGCCATCAAGAATGTGAACCGTTTTCTTTTATTTTATTTTTATTTATTTAACTTATGATTCCTAAATGATAAAACTAAGTCTAAGACGCTTCTCACTCCACCGAACCCAAAACCTTTTACCTTCGAACCTTAGAACCCGAACCCTCTGCAAACCTGAGATCCCTCGAACTAGCGATGGAAAAAACCAAAATTTCTGTCATCCGATAAGACTGTGTTGAGCCTAAAGCAAAAAGGCAGAAGTCTGAGCCAGAAGCGAGTAGTGATGTTAGAACCAGGTCAGGAAGGAGACCAGTAAATCCTCATTTGCAAAATAGAGCTATTGTGGTCGAAAAAGAGCTGTGTGTAGACTGGTTGCTGCCCAGCAGGTCCTTGGTGCTCGAAGTTCTGGAAGCTCAGAGATGGGTAGACTGCTTTTCAAATAACAATGGTCCCTACTACCCAAAGTTGGTAAAACAGTTTTACGAGTTCGTAAGCTTCTAGAAGTTAGAGAATGAGAACCGAGTATCTTCATTTGTATACGGTAAAGTGCTATCATTTTCATCAATAGAATGGACTGATTGCTTAAAAGTTCCTCATGAAGGTGTGTCTGGATATGTATGAAGAGCAATGCCACCTAGCAGTGACATTTTTGATCATGAGACAACGTTGAAAGAACTGACTGGTGATGAAACTCCAAGGCAAGTGGTTGCTGCAGAAATGGATGGAGAGAACATATTACTGTTCAAGTTTGTTCAACATGTATTGATACCAAGGAGAGGAGAATTTCCTAATTTGAGATATCAGGATATCTATCTCCTACATCTTTTGAGACATGATGTCAAAGCCAATTTATGCAGATTGGTGATGAGTCAAATGGAAGATATGACAAGGCCGAAATCAAAGACTAACGCCCTATTCTTTGCTAAGCTGATTTCTGTAATGATCAAAGTGAAAGGGATAGCTGAGTCTCAAGATGAGACATTTGTAGTGAAGAGAAACTTTTGTATCACTACTACAATTTGAAAATATATGAAGATTAATTGGAATCCGTGGAGAGGAGAATGGGTCAATGATGACGAAAAGGTATATGATAAGTTCAATCCTGTGGACTATCCTTCAAGGCCAAAGGATAAAAGAGATCCAGGTCTAGGACCTGATGAAGAGGAACCTGAGTACAGTGATGAGTCAGAAGAAGAAGAAGAAGAGGAAGAAAATCCTATGGATAAGGGAGGAGATCCTGACTTGCCTCCAAGACATGTTGATAAAGTTATGCCTTTAGAAAAGGAAGTGATAGCAGAAGTAGAGACACCTACTAATGAGGGAGACCAGTCGGTCTCTAAGCATGTAGAGGAAGAAAAGAATGTCTCTGAATTATCTGATTCTGCTGAATTGAGTCTGAGTCCAGTTATTGGAAGCTCAGTTGTACCTTCTACGGATGAAGAAAGAGAAAGAGGAGAAGCTGTACCTATTCAAGAAAATCATCCTACTGCTGCAGAGATGGAAGTTGTTGTGGAAGATTTTGATGAAGAAAGACCAGCAGAGAATGTAGTTTCTATATATGAGAATGCACCCATTGAGGGGGAGCATCACACCATGTTTGGAAATGTTACAGTGACTATCGAGTCTGAAGACTGGGTAGAAGACCCATGTTTTATAGACTTTGGTTTGGATTATCCTGATTCGGATAATGAAGTATCTTTGAATAGACCAAAGATCACCTATGACATCAATTCTGAGTTATTACCTGCTGATGTGGTCCAAGTACATGATTTAGATGTGCTGAAAGAAAATCTCAAATTCAGTTTTGTAGAAGAAGTAAAGACAATGGAATCTTTTTTAGTATCCTCGATTCAATCTATCATGGCTGACTCTGTAGTCCGTTTAGCTTTTGAAAGAGTATCTACTACAGTGGCTCCTTCTGATTTTGTTACTAAGTGTGACCTCGAATCCCTAAAGCATGAGCTTAAGGAATCCTTCAGTGCCTCTGTTGCTGAGATAAAGCACTGTTTTGGTGAAGAAATGAAGATGTTAGAATGGTATTTTGAGCTTTCTCTTTGTTGAAATCTGTCTTCTTTTGTGGGTGAGCTAATGGAAGAAGTCAAGAAGTGCCAGACTCAATCTTCTAGGCTAGAAACAGATCTTGATGCTCTATGGATATCTGTTGTTGCCTTAGACTCTTTCATGAGTTCAAAATATCAAGCTGGTAAGGATTTAGCCTATGTGAAAAGTGTTGTAAGTCAGCTGGTCTCGATGTTTGAAGCTTTCAAAACATCTGTCAAGGATCATGTCAAAGATCAGGACTCTCAAATGCAAAATCTGATTAGTGGGTTGACCACAAGCTTCAAAGAAACTGTATCCTTCTCTCTTGGTCCTCTAGTTCCAAAACCTGCAATTGATCTGAATCAATTTCGTGATCTGATGAAGGAGGAGCTTGGTTCTATGTCAACCAGTGGCTCTGTGGACTCCTCAGATTTAAGTCGAGTTGTGCTGTCTACCAGGGATTCAACCAGAGAAATAATGAAAATCATCCAGGACTACATGAGAGAGGCCTCTTCTTCTCAAGAAGAAATCAAGAATAATGTGGATACTTATTTTGAAAAGGTTTATACCAAGAAACAACCGACCAACCATTTCAATCTTCTGCTTGAGAATCTAAAGTTACCTCCAGTGACTCAGGCCTTCATAGAGCAGGTTAGTAAGCTCAGGGAGCTTACTCCTGCTTTAGATAAATTCATTGAAAATAGAGATGATTTTGTGTCTGCAATGGAGAGAGGAGGAAGCATTATATTGGATTTCATAAACCTGTTGCTTCCCTTCCTGCATGTGGATGCCAGACCGGTCATTGTACCTCCTGCTTTGCCTACCTTTTCCTCTACTGTGTCTCCAGTTCAGATGACTCCTGCTCAAGCCATAAGAAGTCTCACCCCTATGATCCCTCAAAGGACTTCCCATTATAGGCCTGACACTGTATCAGTTGCTCAGCCCCCTCTGATCATTTCTGGAATTCCAAAGTCCTCCCCAGTATCCTCAACACCTGAATTCTCTTCTGATCCCAAGGGAAAAGCTCACATTGAAGATGTGGATTGATAAAGTGTCAAGGATGTTTGATAGGAATCTTTTTGTTTTTTCTATTCTGTTTATGTACTTTTTTTTCTGATCTAATACAAATGTTTTTTCCACTATCTCAATTTATCAGTTTTCTATGTTTGGTTTGCCACTTTTTGATTATCACAAAGGGGGATACAAGAAATATAAAAGGAGAAATTGAATATTAATGTTATACTATCTAATATTATATTCTTTGGTACTAATTCTTTCAAACCTTATCTCTGATACTATTGTATTTAATTCTACCTATGATAATTTTTGATCTATATCTTTTTATTACTATTTCCTCTTTCCTCTGATACTGTCTTCTTTGAGAAAATTGAATATTAATGTTATACTATCTAATACTATATTCTCACTATCTTAAAATGGCCATATCATAAGTTGTGATTATAAAAAAGGGGGATATTGTTGACCTCACCTGTTTTGATAATCCCAATCTTGTATTCTAATGTTTTAACAATCCTAATTATGTTTTCATATACTATGATATTCACAATTACTGTTGATCTACACTTTAATACTTTCAAATCAATGATTAAGTTAATAATAATGTTAAAATAATTTCTGATTTATGTTAATCTCTCTTTTCCATGTTTATATAAGTTTTGAAATGATTCTAAGTGAAATAGATGTTTTTTGCATAAGACAGTCATGTGTAAGTATCACTGACCTGAAGAGAGCTACTGATATGCATAATAGTCAGAGCTACCAATGGACAGATAGCTACCGATAGCCAGAGCTACCGATGCACAGAGCTACCGATGCACGGAGCTACCGATGCACGGAGCTACCGATGCATAGAGATACTGATGCACAGAGATACCGATGCACAAAGCTACCGATGGACAGAGAGCTACCGATGCACAGAGCTACCGATGCACAGAGCTACCGATGCACAGAGCTACCGATGGACATCGAGCTACCGATAAGAGCTATCGATAGGAGCCACCGATAAGAGTTTGAAGATCTACCGATGGAAGATCCTACACCAAGTCAACCGTACACGTCTACAAAAAAACGGCTACCTATAATGAACTGCGGAGTCAAATCCTATATCCTCGACACTATTTGTTTATTACACTAATGGTTACATTTGTTACTTTTGATGCATTTGATTTTATTAAATGATTTATGTTCCCATTTCAGGAAACTGTACCAAGTACAATCGAAAAGCATAATCATTCCTTCTTCTCAGAGAAACAAAAAAAAGGCATAAAAAGGACATCTTGTATATATCAAAAAAATGTGAGAGAGACAAGAGACTTGAAGAGATCGAGCACACAGAACACACTTGCGATCAAGCTCAAAACTTGCCAAGAACAACTGGAGAACTTGAACTCACAAGAATACTACTACCAGACTCCAGAATACAGAGCATACATCGAGAAATCCATGCTAAAGAAGAACTACACAGAACACTTCATTTTCTGAGCCGATAACCAAGCTGAACCTGGAAGCACTGAAAGAAGAAACGATACTCTGCTTTTCATTCAAATACCAGAGAAGGAATCAGAACCATTTATGATCAAATCCAAAGGAGTGCACAGCTGCACTGCAATCACCAGAGCCATTCTAAACTCTATATCTTGCTCTAAGTGATTTAGTATTTTCATTACGAGCAGTGTGTGTAGCCTGTTAATTATTACACACACACTGTCTCCTGAACCTTAACTGTGGGATTTTTAAATACTCACTCACAATCTTTACACCCTTTATTTCCCACTATGGACAGTGGTAGAGGTCGAGTGTGACCTGGACAGCTTTGATCTGTTGTTTGTTATCCCACGTATAACTGTGGTAGAGGTCTCTTGACCTGAACAGTGTAATCACTGTTGTTAACCCAGATCCAGGGTGTGGATCACTTTATATAAATTTTGAGAGGACTAAGTCTCGGCTTGAGACAGAACCTCTTGGTTAACTCTTGTGTTTTTATTTACAACGTATATCCATATTATATACATTTATTTCATATTCCGCTACAATTAATTTAAAATATAATTTATTTTCAAAGCTTCTTTGTTAGTTAAACTCACAAGTGTTTATATTTATTATAAACCAGTAAGTTAGTTTCAAAAGTTAATCTAATCATCAGATTAAGTTAACTGAGAATTAATCAATCTTTGAGAAACTAATTGAACCTTTATAATCTGTATAAATTCACTACAGTTTAATTTGTTTTTGGAATTGGGGGATTTTAATAGAACTTTTTTTAGCAGAAATTTTAATTAGAACTCAATTCACCCCCCTCTTAAGTGTCCACTCCAACCAACAATTAATTTTATAATATTTTTTAAATATATGTTCTTCCACACCCTGTACCCATTTTTAGAAAACATCTAGTTTATCTAACTATAAATTCTACATGTATTTTGTTGGTGATTTTTGTATTCCAACATATAACCTCCTTAGTATTTTTTGGAAATTCTAAATAATAATACAAAAAAATTAATAGTTTCTCAACCCAAGATAATTAATATGGTATGGATATGTTTTATCCTATTTATAATTAATATATATTATTATTAAGAATTGGATATCCTAATATGGAATTTTTTAGAAATATGAATTTAGGAATTGATATAGGAAAGCACAATTTAGAAATTATTGAGGTGACTTCCAGGAATAATGAACACCTTGTAGAGCCATGAATCATGGTTTAGACTATAATATTTCTTTAATAATGGTAATTATGTAAGAAAATATTCTATAATGATATTATTCAATGTTATTTATAGTAATGAACCATCAATTTATCAATTAAAAGAATCTATAGAATGTAATATGAGTGGATAAATTTTTTTATAGAGATGGAAACTAATACATGGAATATAAACAGATGTTATGGTACTTATACCCTCTACATATTTATAGTATTTCCATTTTATTGAAATAAATGGTATATAGTGTGGTGATGATTCAGAACTTTTCTTATTAAAAATAAGAAATCATTATGTCATTAGGATTATGCAGTATTATGAGCTTGGGTGTTTTCTTATGAGAGGACCATGATTTTTAGGATATTCATAATTATATATTTTTTTTTATAATATTTTCTTAATATAGATAGTGTGTGTTTTTATAATAGGTTAGTTTTTATTAAAAAATATCGTCATGTAGCTTTAATAATATAATTAAACACTGAATGAAAAAAGTTCAACAAGTCATTGACAAAACTGTTTGACTATAGAGGATAAACCATGAAAGTTCAATATTTTGAATCATTTTTTATGATGAAACGTATTGGTTTATAATGATGATTAAAAAATGGATGGTATGATGATGGTGATGACAATGACTATGATGGAAGATTAAAATGGTATAATTATGGTGATAAGTCGGTGGATTGTATGGTTCTATTTATATTCATGTTTTGATTATGGGGATTACATTAAGCATGTCATTTATATATATTTTTTGATATGGTCTAAGTAATAGGAATAATATTCAAAATGAATCCCCTAGATACAATACGTTTTATTAGGTATGACATAAAATCTAGTTGGTAAGAAAGACTTTTATATGGTAATCAAAGTATTCACTCTCTCATCCTATTGGAAGAAATGGTTTTAATGAATTAACAGGCAGCTCGTGAACAAGAATTGATAAAGTTTCTTCATGGGGCACAATGCAACCCTGCCTATTTCTAGGCATGAATCAAGGGAAAAAAGGTTTATCATGCCAGTTATACATTTCGATGATGGAAGCATCCTTGACAATCAGAACCCTGTTGGGGGAATGGATATGTCACACATCAAAGACTTGCTGGGAGGCCCTAATCCTTACATGATGGAGGGTTATCAAAGAGGTCATGATGATTTTTTGGAGGTGATCCCTACCACCATTTCTAGCAAGGACAGTGACCTTTTGGATTCTACTCTAAATGATAAAGATATTCATGAGGCAATGTTGAGCATTAATCTGGAGATTTTCCTAGGGCTGGATGGTTTCCTGGGGGCTTTTTACAATGTGGCATAGGTCTTGGTTAAGGGTGACTTGATTGTGGAAGTCTTGGATTTTTTCAAGGTAGGGTTCCTACCTCGCGTCGCATATGACACAACCCTGGTGTTGATTCCTAAGATCTATGATCCCTCATCAATCCACCACTATTGGCCTATGAGTATGTGTGATGTCCCTTACAAAATTCTGGCAACGATCATCAACAAGAGACTTACAACCCACCTTCACACCCTGATCTCAGATGAGCATCATGGCTTCATCAAGGGAAGATCTATTCAGGGGGAGATCGCTCTGACCCAGGATGTAATAGGTGATCTTAACATGATGGCTCATTGTTCAAATATTTCTATTAAGCTAGACATGGACAAGGACTCAGACTGCATGGAGTAAATTTTTATCATTAATGTCCTTGATAGATTTGTATTCTCTTCATGGTTAATTGATTTAGTTTTTAGGTGCATCAGTTGTGCATGGATTATTTTTCATTTCTTGGGAAAGAATATTAGATTCATTAATATGGTTTGTGGTCTAATATAGGGGTACCCCCTTTCACCGAGAATTTTTATCATGGCACATGACACCCTCAGTCGGAATATCAACAGGAGCATCAACAACAGTTCCATTTCTCTTTACCGGTGTAGGGAAAATAATAGATGGATTTCTAACGTTGTGTTTTTTTATGATACACTCCTCTTTATCAATGAAAACTGGTGTTTCATTCAGGGCATAAATAAGGTCATGGAGGACTACGACCACTGGAGTGGCTAGTGAATTTACTAGGGTAAGAGAACCTTCTACATTACGAACCGATGCCCGTATTCTCAAATCACCTCCCTGATTAACCATCCAAACATAAAACATCATTCCTTTCCAATGAACTAACTTGGTTCCCCCATTTCACCAGGACGACCGCAAGTCTGATTTTTTTTTATCATATTGATGCTGGCATTACTAGTCATGTCACAAACTGGAAGAGCAGGTTCGTGTCGTTCAGAGATAGAATCGCCCTATTAAATAGCGTCCTCACCTCTATCATGGTCCATGTTCTCTCTTCCATTAATGTCCCAAAGGGAGTGCTTTCTAGTATTGATAGAATCCTGTTATCCTTTATTTGGGACCCACATTCGAATGGGAAGCGTAATTGGGCATCATGGGAGAGACTCTCCAATCCTCTGGGGGTAGGAGGTATCAATGTTAGTAGCATATGAGGTACTCTTCACGCGATGAATGATAATATTTCGTGGGATATTATCAAGGCCCGCCCTCCATGGGGAAGGTTTATGGATTCAAGGTATAAACATAGTGTGGGTCATTGGGCTGGTCATGCCCCTTATATTTTTCTTGTGGTTTCCCCATTAATCACGTACCTGCAACCGCACTCCAAATGGAGTTTCGGGAGAGGGGATATCTCATTTTGACACCAAAACAAGTATGGATGGTGTGTTTGATTGCCAGGCTTCCTAGTTAGAAAATTTTCCTTCAGACAATCTACCATGTATCCCACCATGGTAGAGGAAGTTATGAATAGCAACCAACGTGATGTTTTTGAACTTATATACATGAATAATGATCAGGATAAATGAGTCTTCACTACTTCAAGATTTGGTGTTTTTTCAATGCAGGGCATCTGTATAATCATTATGACTTTGGTCCAAACTGATGCTTGTGGGGGGCGGGGGGTGGAACTCTCTGGGTCAAATAAATATTGGAAACATATAATTTATTGGTTTGGAGGATCAAGAATCCTGCAATTTCAATAGATGATAATGTTAGACGGATGTGAATTCAAATGGATTTATGCTGCTACTATTGCTGGTTGCATAGGGAGGAAACCGCAGATCCCCTGTTCTTTATGGTAAACTGGGTAATGAAGTATGGTCATATATTAGATTCTTCAAAGGATGGGTATCTACGAACCAGATATAGTCTTATTTCATTGAGAGAGGGTTTCCCGGTGCTGCTGGCTAGGGGGCGGATTTGAAGGCTCGTGCCTTGGTCCTTACAGCAGGCTGCTGGTGCATTTTGACTTCATGGAAAAAGGCCATCTTTGAGGTGGAACACTTTTTCCCAGTGGGATATGGATGAAAGGGTTATGTGTTTGATGTTGGACCTATTCTGGCTTGAAAAATGGGGGAGGGATGCCCCCACCATGAGGCTTTTTGGAATCCATATTCAGTTAGAAATCCTTGTCGATGAGGGAAAGTGGGGGCAATGGGTTCAATGGAACCTGCATCTCTTGGGACCCAAACTGAACATTTATGGTTCGTGAACTATGGGATCTATAATTGGGGATGGTGTGATATGCGATAAGGAGGGTGTGGTTTTGGATTATTTTTCTGCCTAGTATGGAATGGGTCACTCTTTGCAAGCTGAATCTCTGACTATGCTCTCCAGTCATTAACTGTCCAGGTAGGGTAGCATTACCCTTAGTGGAGTGGAAACTGACTCCATCATTATCAAAAATTATTTTTTATGTAAGTGCCCCATCCCATGGTCCATCTCCTACTTCATAAGCAAATTCCTCAGTCTCAGGGATGCCAACATCGACATTCCTCAAACCTAACATGAAGGGAACAAGGATGCTGACATTCTTGCATCGTTGTCAACCCATGCAACGGGTGGTCAACTCAACCCTTGAATAATATTATTCTATAATCTATTAATGACTTTTATATTTATATATATTTTTGAGTAATCCTTCCCTATAATAACATTGTTCTCCATTTTTTTAAAGTGATTTACTAATACCACGAATTTATTATGGAAATATATGGTGGAATTTTCAATTTTCATATAGAATGTATGGAATTATTTACTATAAAGATTAAATCCATGTTTGAGGGAATATTTGAGTTTAAATCCATCTATATATGTACAAAATATTATTAAAAGAGGTTTAAGGAGTCATTAATGGATATTATACCCATGATAGGGGATTCCCACATATCCATATAAAGGGAACCAAAACAATTTTATTTAGTTTTACAAAATGATTAATATTTTCCCTTTTAATAACATATAATAGCTAACACTGTGGTTCCATTGGAATGCATACATCAATTAAAAATATTTTACCTTTTAGGTTCACACATCTTGGAATTCTAGTGTACCTATTAGGTTCCTTTATATATTAGAATTGTTTTTCATTTTTTTTTCATTTAGTAATGCAAATCAAACCTTCTAAGGTCATGTCAGAAAAACAATATATATTCTTTTAAAAGTCTGGAATCCAAGGAAAAACTATTCATGTTAAGGTAATGCATTAGGTATAACTGTTTCTCCTTTTAATACTATTAATTTTCCATTAGTGGTGAAACATTAAAGGTCATGCATTCAAAAAAATATTAGTTAAGGTCATGTATCAAGGAATATTGTTGGGTCTTTTATAATAATTCTTCCGAGACTAATTCAATATAGTTTGATTACATAAAATGTGGAATACTGTAAAGATGATCCTAGAGGTATTTTGGTTTAAAACCTATGAAAGGGATTCCCCCTGTAGTATAACCTATCATATAATTCATGTTATGTCATGGAGAGTCTTACATTGGGTTGAAAGCTTGTTTTTACTATTGACTTGTTAATTAGACTAATGAAGTCTAAAACATTTCTTAGTAGACTAATGACTAGTTTAGAATAGCTATATATTGTGTAATATGAGAAAAAGTATATGATACTATTTTAAATAGTGTTTGGGGAACTCAATATCAAATGAATACATGATTGACTATACATTAAAAACCTAGAGTTTTGAAGGTAATCCTGGGGCATAATTTTTCTAAGATTTATGTATCCCATTATTAATGTAATGTGTAACCATAAGGGATGGATGAATATTTATAATATCCTATCCATATATACTAAGAATCTATTGTAAGGTTTGAGTAATGTTGTATTTTTTCATGTGGACCAAGGTAAAAGTGTACCAATGATGTTGTATAAGCAGCAATGGGAAAAGGGAATGTTGTATCCCAGGTGGGAGACATGTGTGAGTAATGAAACCAAGTTATAATTTGAATGCTAGTTTTTCCTTCCATTGAATGAGAAATCATATACTCTAGGGTTAATATCTATTAATTTCTCCTTGAGTCTCTAGGTTAGATTATCCTAGGAAAATATGTCTCCCTATTAGACCATTGAGAGTTGGGAATGGTTCCAAATTGGGTCATCTACTGTGTCATTAAGTGCTGATAGAGTATTTATGGGATCATCCCAAATGGGTTAATTTTTCATATACTAGATATATGATTCATTAAATCATTACTTCAGGAGGTTTTTGTAACACCTCATTATTTTATGATATATTTCTCATTAAATAATTTTGAACTATTTAATTTCTTTCTTAATATGAAACACTAATCACTAAGAGAACAACGATAGTCACTAAAAATAGTATTCTTTAAATTTTAATCTAATAACATAACCATTAAATTGGAGTTATGAATAATATTATCCATATTTTGTATAATATAAATGACTTATTTTATTTAAATATTTTTTATTTTCAGTAGAGTCATTATATGCTTCCAAATATATTTTCCCGAAAAAATTGTCTTTATTGGTTTTAGTTAGTAAATGATATGATTTATTTATAAATGTTTTAAATTATCTATACTAAAAAATTAACTTCATTTTTGAAATTATCATTCTGATATTATCTATTAATTAAATTTTTACAATTTTATGAAAAGCATGATTTTTCAATACATATTGAAAAACATGAATAATTTTAAACTATATTTTCATTCAATGAAATTAAAAATATATATATATATATATATATATATATATATTAAAATTTATTCAATGTAAATCTAATCCATTTATATTATAAATAATCCAATTAAAGTTATTTTAATCAAATTTACATTTTTTCGATTTTTTTATACTCTAGAAAACATTTCCCTAGAAAACTGATTTTTGTCACGTTTTGCAAGGTTAATTTTAAATTATATTCTTCCACTTCTGGAATTTGAATTTTAAAAATGTATATCAAAGTTTAATAATTATAATTGATATTAGGTAATATGTCATACATATTTTTTTCATGAATAATTGTAAAAACCACAAAAATTTATTATGACGGTTAATGTTAAAACGAGTCTAAAAGGACTGATAAACCAATAGATAAGGGTATATTTTACAATTAAAAATTAATAAATTTATTGTATTGGAATATTTAGACCTAATACTATTAAAAAATTCAACCATCATACAGTTAGATCATTTTTATTGATTATGAAATTATTTTATTTTAAACATTTATGAAATTTTAAGTGTTTCATCTCCCCAATTATAATAGGAAACCCATCCTTTATCTTATTTACACCACATTTAACCTTATATATCTATAAAAAATAAAATTTATCTTATAATCTTATGTATACATGATTTAGTGGTGTTTTAAATCTTCAATTTCCATTCCATGGGTCTTTAAGAAAAGATGTAAAGTAGTCTAATTGAAGAAGGGGTAATCATCCTACCCAATCTAATTCAAATAATTTATTCTTATACCTCTAATTAATTAGTGGTATTCATAAAAAATTAATAATTTTTTTATAAAAAATGTAATTAAATACTAATTTTATTATTTGAACACAAATATACACCCTTCATTTCATCTATTGGAATGTGAAAGTAGTTCTCATGGGTACGTGTAGACTATCACCTCCACGTAGACATATATTTAATATTCCCTCATCATCTTTCATGGATGGTTATTATGATTGTTTTAAGGTTTATATATGATATTTATGAAATAATTATATTATTTAATTATAATATCATATTTGTATAATTAACTACCCATATTTTGGAAAAAGTTAAAGTCACTCATGCATACATATAAACTACCACCTCCATGATGCGATGAGATTCAATATTTATTTATGATTTAAAATATTGATAATAAGGATATCTTTGATGAATATATAATAAATATATAATATAATAATGACTATTTAAAGTTCAATTATATTTTTAATTTATTTTATTCCATCCATTTAAAAGTGAAAACATAGTACATGCAATATACAACATACTGTAACTATGAACAATGCAAATCATTTTTGAATATCTTTCATTTTTTGTTTATTATACACACACA
This sequence comes from Viscum album, assembly GCA_963277665.1. NCBI lineage: Eukaryota > Viridiplantae > Streptophyta > Magnoliopsida > Santalales > Viscaceae > Viscum > Viscum album. Next base: position 831,341,621 of record OY728165.1, read on the forward strand.
TATATATAATGAATATATATGATATTTAAATAATTATTATAATTTTTCAAATGATTTAACTGTGATAAATATGAATTTATTTAAACTACCAAAATATAATTTACAGGATAATGAGATTATTGACACTGAGAAACAATGATTTTAATAAATAATTATTAATAAACAGGTCTTGAAATATTATAAGTGGATAATTTATTATATTTTAATTATATATATGTTCTTTTATACAATTATAATAAATTAAAATTTATTATACTTGATGTAAAAATAACCTTTAGAGTTTTTTTGAGTGATGTAATGGTTTTTCTCACAATCTCATCATTATTTGGGATTGTTTATGATTAATTATATATTTGGGGAATTATATAATATTTATATATTAAAATATATATATTTTATATTAATCTATAAATTCATGTAATTTGAAAGTAATAGATCCATTTTCGCATATTTGGTAAATAAAATTACATGGAAGATATATTTAAGAAAAAAAATACATTATTTATTCCTTCAGTAAAAAAACATCTTCCTCCATGTCCATTTTTTCATAATATATGTTATCATAATTTTTTTTTAAATTTTATTATTTTAATTTATAAATTCATTTTTACCCATGTTTGGTATTATAAAAATATATTTCAAAGGAATAATGTTTTTTAATGAGGTACATTTGACAATTAAAGGAAAATGTGAAAGTGATATTGGTTTTAACATACTCAGATTTTTTGGAATTTTTCAAAATTATGACCAATAAATTATTTGAATATTACATTATAACTGTCCCCTATTCTTCCAAAAAAATTAAATAATATATTTTAAAATGAAAATGATATTTTTCTAAAGAAATATTATTGTAATATATAAAAAATGTTTTGAACTGTATCAAAATACTTTTGTTAATTTTATTATTTAATACAGACATAATCTTATGATGCCATCAGAAATATTTTTTTAAATAGTATGGGCTTTGAATTTCATATCCCTAATAACATTTATAGTTTTCATAAGGAAAAATAGGTTGTGGTTTTTGACCAATTTCCTACCCATTTATGGATGATTTTATTGAATGAGATCATTTAAAAATTTTAAGATTGAATTCATCATGAATTATATACTTATGAAATAATTAATTGATTTCCATGGAATTATTTGAATAGTTATGATACCCATGGTTTGGTTTTAATCATATTTGTTTATTTAAATGTAATTATTTAGATATCATTTTTACTCTCATGTTATTATTTATTCTAATGTTATTGATTAAATTACACGTTTTTTAGTTATTTAGATTTCCATATTTATCATTCTTTATTTAATCATGATATCTTCCATTTTAAATAACCAATAATGAGTATATAAACTCATCCCTTTATTATGATTCCCTCTTTACTGGGAAAATATGATGTTTACTATGAATGGTATTCATAGATAATAACATGAGAATAATGATTTTCTAAATGAAATTATTGTGTTTTATTTTATTTTTTCAAACGTATTATGAGAATCATGTATGTGTGTAGTTTAAAAATAATACCAAACTATTCAGTAATTTTGTATGTGATCACTTGTATATATTGGAAATGTTATACATTAGCCACATACTGTAGGATTCTATCATATGGGACTTTATAGTTGGTTCCCTAGTTTAGTAGAATCTATGGTAAGTAGATTTTAAAAAATGTATTAGAGAACAAAACCCTAAGACAGACTCGAAGGATAAATCTATGTATTAAATAATATCATGATGTATTGTTGTAGTAGATATTGTGTTTTTTCATCCCAATTTCATTCATATCGATATACTATAATTGGGTGTGTTTTTAGAATAGATTCATTTTTTGGTATTAACTTCAAAAGAAGTTGGTCAAATATATCTCAACCGTTATTATGGTTCATGCTGAATTTCCCCTTACAATGCACATGTTTTGACACTAATAGGGTATATTTATAGGTTAATTATGAATTTTATTTATATATCATTATTAAGGACTTGAAAAAATTATGATCATGAATCACTTATATTAAAACTAAGGTGTAATAGATTTAAAAATGGTTTCTTGATGTATTGATCTTACAAATGATTTTTTCTCAATTACAAAATTTTTCATAGTGCAGTTTTATGATCACACTAATAATTTTGATTTAGTAAGGGAATTAAGTTTGAAACATAAACTTGTGGTGGTGATAAAAATTTTAAAATACTGAATATCTATTTTTAGATTATGTATTTAAATTCATTTATATCATGTAACATATCTTGGGATGTTCATTCCTTATTACAACAATTATATTTAAAGTTAATAGTTAAAACTCTTAATAGTAAGATGGTCACATATCATGTCCATATCTACTCATTGAAATAAAGTCTTTTGAATGTTCTCCCAGTATATCTTGTTGTAATTACTCTAGTTGAATTTAATGTAATTTTGGGCATGGTTTGTCTCTCTCTATATAAACCCCTTATCAATTTTCAGGTAATGTATGTCACATTAAATATTATTAATCAGACTATAATTGTCTACTAGTTTGAGGATAAACTTGAACACCCAATGGAAATTAGAACCATCATATATATTTTGTTACATATTCACAGGGTATGTATTATAAATCATTTTGAAAGATAATGAAAATAGAATTTTTATTTTATTTTATGAGAACCTGAAAATGTATTTCCTGATCACTTTCCATGTATTCAACAATATCTTGATGTTTCATTTTCAAAATAAATCATATGTTATGGAACACATAATTCAAATACTCCACCTAAAATGGAACTGATTGAGTTGCATGAATTAAAGAATATACTCCATGAAAATCTAGATAATGGATTAATTTATCTATGTAATTCTCCTTGAGGTGAACATATTATTTTTAATAATAATGTTGGGTATATGATCCTTTAAATTTATTTTAAGGAACTTAACAACATCACTATTAAGAAAAGGTATCATATACCCTATATTGATGACATGTTTGATCAATTATATAGAGAAATTTCGATTTCCATTATTGATCTTTGAACCAGATATCATTGGATGGGGGGATAATATGCGATATACACATAACTTCATTCTTTATGTAGTGTATTAATTATGAATTTATATTAATTCTTTCAGGACATATCAATTCCCTTTCTATATTAATGGATTTAATTAAAGTTGTCTTCAAAGATAAAATTGATCAGTTTTTTTCATATTAAATATGATATTATTATATATTTGAAGAGTAATTAATATGATGAATAAAATTTATAATTATAAAGAAGACCCTAATGACAGATAATATGTATGCTAAATTTACATAGAGTTATTTTTTTATTCAAAAAGACCAAATCTTTCATCATATATTCTCATGTGAAGGAATAAAAGTGGGTTATTTAAGGACTGTAGTTTTAAACAGATAGCCTAGACTAACCAGAGTAACCATGACCTATACTTTTTCATGGGTAGTTTGGATACAACTAATTATTTTTGATTGGTTTCTATAAATAATAAAATGAACTCAGAAATGTCATTCATACAGGGGTTATGTTGTTTTGGGAAGATATATATGGAGATAATATAAAATAACTAATGAGATGGTTGTTCAGTGAAACATTTTATATAATACCATGTAGTGGGGGAGGGGTTTTGATCAATTGTGTAGTATCAAATAATGGGATTAGATTCATAATAATACATAATTAAATGATGATACCATATCCCTCTACCCAATTAAAAAATAAGGATTAAAAATAACCAGATCTTGATTTCGATCTAAAAGCTGTAATATTTGCTTTAAATATTTAGAGGCATTGTCAATATGGTAAATAACATGATATAAAAATTGATCATACATTTTTAATGTATATATTTTCATAAAATTTTTCTAATATACACTATAAGAGATTGTTGGAGTTTAAGAAATATTATTATTCCTAAATACATTATCAACCTATGAAGGTGGACAAGGTGGATAATCCTCTATGTCAGACTAATAATTATATTATTTCCATGATTAAGACAGATATAGCTCAAATATTTACTTATTTGAATATAATGGATTTTGAAACCATGTGTAAGGGGGATATATCTAATATTACTCACATGAATGTTCTACCATCAATACAAGGGACGAGTAAAAAAGAAGAATAAGGATGATGTGGAATTATAAAAGAATGTGATGAATGTTATAGACTTCATCCATGAGAACACTAGAATGATAATGTTTATGGACAAATTATGTATCCTACCAATACTAAAAATGATGGTTTTGTGGTATGAAGATCATAGATCATGATTATTTATTCATCCTCAATGTATGAAGATGTATAATGATCATAAAAAGTGTCTTGTGGGTGATAAATTTAAAAGGGATATTACAAAGTATATATATAGATTCCTATAATTTCATAATATTAAGGATGAGATACAAATGTCAAAGGGGATTTTACAACCATTACCCATACATTAATGGAAATGAGAAATCATTACCACGAATTTCATAATCAGACTCCACAAAATATCTAAAGAGAACTATGATATATGGATTATAGGTTATATCTTAATGAAATTAGTGCATTTGATTTCCATTACAAGATATTTATATCTTTATAATCTTTCTTGGTTATACATTAATTATTTGGTAATATTTCATGGGGTACCACTCTCAATTATATTGGATTGATATTTGAGAATTACCTTGAAGATATAGAGAATACTACCATAGGCTCTGAATATATAGTTTATCTTCATCACTAAATATCATCATAATAAATATGGTCAATTTATGAGGACTATTTCAATTCTAAAATAAATTTTTAGGTCTTTCTATAAGGATTCAATAGGGGTTTAGGATAGACACATTCTTTTGTAGAATTTTCAGAGGAAAATATTTGTCACTTAATTATTTAGATGGTTCTATATAAATCTCTCTTTGATCGGAACTGAAGAAGTACAAAACATGGGAGTTATTTTATAAAAGGAAAGATATTCAGACCTAGTCTATTTTGAGGAAATTAAAGAGAATGTTAGGTCTATTATATAGCACATAATTGTATCTCAGAGTCTATAAAAAAGTTATAATAATAATTGATAGTGATATCTAGAGTTCAAAGTTGGAGAAACGTTGTTTTTATATATATCTCTCTAGAATAATTATATTATAATTATAAATAAGATAAAACCAATCAATATATATCATTCCTTTGAAACAATTGATCATATTGGTATGGTAGCATATATCTTGGTGCCTCCACCCAAAATATCTCATGTTCATGATGTGTTCCATGTATTTCTGTTGATAAATTTCAATTATAATCCTTCAAAGTTACTATACTCATAGATCAACCGACCATAGAAATATCTATATTATGATAAAAAATTGATGGATATTATGACTCATACATTGAAAGTGCTATGAAGCAATAAAACTCAGAGAGTCAATGATTTTTGTGAAACCATAAATCTTTTATGCTATGTGGGAACCCAAGGATGTGATTATGTAGAAGTATCCTTACCTATTTATGTCATATTGATGTAATATTTAGTGTTAAATTATTATAAGGGGTGTAAAAGAAAACACAACAAGAATTTATGATAAATTTCATAATAAATAAATTTTATGCGCTTCATAGATTGCTTAATACAAAACACCATTCTTTGAGAGAACTACATTATACTATAAAAATAATTTTGTTAAAATGTAATAGTAATTACATAGTTTTTAAATTTTTATTAGTAATAGGATTAAAGACATTATAAAAAAGAAATATATTAATATAAATCAAATTTATTAATTTTCATTAAAGTCGTTATATGCTTCAAAAACACAATTTTCCTAAAAATCAGTTTTTTTATGAAAATAGAATATTTAATTAATATGAGTTTCATAATCCTTATTTGAAAATGTGGAATTAATTATTTAATTAAAATTTTCAATTTTATATTCAATTGGAATTTTGAAAATTTTCTGAAATGTTTTATTTTCAATGAATAGTTAAAAATAATATTTTTAAAGTGTCTTTTCTTAAGGAGAATTTAAAATGATCCATTTTTACTTAAAATGGTTTTAAATTAAAAATATTTAATTTAAATTATGAATAATACAACGAAGTTTACTTGAATCAATTTAATGATGTATTTTTGTATAAAACGTTTTGTACATATGAAATCATTTTTTCTAGAAAAAATCACTTCATAAGGATTTTTGGGTTTATTTTTCATTTATATCCTACCATATCAGGGACTTTTATTTGAGGAAATTGGATTTAATATTTTGAATAATGATAATTGATATTATTTAATATTTTCAACTTAATGTTTTTCCATAATGAGTATAAAACAAAGTAAAAATATCTATCAATGTTTAAGGTTAAAATGGGTTTATAGGGGAATTAATACAAAACAGGGTGGCATGATGTTTACATACAATTTTCTAAATCCTATTTTAGGACCATACATAGACATCATATTATCCAACCATTTATCCTCATCCCATTTGGTTTGTTTGTTATTGGGTATGGCATTATTATACTTTAATCTTTTAGGAAAATCCATGTGTGCCACCTCCCACACATATAATAGGACTCCATTACTTCCTCTTATTTATATAAAATTTGGCCTTATAGATTGATGATACCCTACAAAATTTTCTTTTAAACATTCATAGAAACTAATTATACATTATATTGTTATTAGAATATCATTCCATAATTCCTTATGAAATTATCTAAAGGAGGCCAATCGAAGAGGAGAAATCATCCTACCATACCTATTACAATTTATTTATTTTTTTAAATATTCTAAGTATTTTTATTATTCATAAAATAATTAATTAATTATCTTTGATGTTAAAATTTATTATTATTCTTATTTAACAACCATTATCCTCCAACTTTTATATCATGTGGGAATATAATGTATACCTCTAATGTATGTGTACATTACCACCTCTATGTAGCGATACAATTAATTTTACAACACCATATTTCATTTATGGTTATTATTATGGGTTTATTGAATAGATATATATTTTAAGGTAATTATTCTATGAGAATTATAATATCATATCTACCTTCTAATCTCTTCATCTGCTGGAAAACAATAATGTTGCTCATGTGTTCGTGTGAACTACCACCTCTATGAGATGATGTGATTCATTTTTCATTTACATTTCGGTAATAAGGAATGATTTATTGAGAATATTATATATATATATATATATTAAACAAATTATTCTATAAAATTTAACTATTAGTTAACTTTTTTGTTCCATCTCTCGGAAGGTTATGACAATGTTCATGCATGTATACAAATATCCATCCCCATGAATGGTATAATTCATTTTTTATATTTACATTTAATGGATAATTATAAATATTAATATGTAGAATATATCTATTATTTATATTCATATTATTATTCCGTATATTATGTGACCACAATAAATTATAAAGTTTAAAAAATACTGAACGAACACTTTTTTGATAGACGAGACAATTAACATTATGGAATAGAAATTTTACAAAAGAATTATTAAATAACAATTGTTGAAATTTTATGGGTGGATCATATATGACAATTTAAGTACATATATGTTTATCATTTGGATATATAATATTTTTATTTTTTTATACACGAGGTTAAAATCAAATATAAATCAAGTCGGTCTTGAGGTGATGGTTTATTTCATAATCTAATCATTATTAAAAATTAATTACGATCAAGTATATGTGGGGATAATTATATAATATTTACTTATTGAACCCAATATATTTAATTCTCATCAATTTAGTAATGTTTTTTTTCAGGAAATAGAACTATAATTCTATATTTTGTACTTAAAATGATTGGGATCATTTTTTACGATAAATATAATTTATTTCTCCGTCGAAAAAATAACACTGCTCTTCTATGCCAATATTTTTTTAACAAAATTAAACAATGTTTATATTATTATAAAATGATTTTCAAAATTCATTCATACCCATGTTTAACTTTTAATAAAAAAAATTCAAAGGAATATTTCTTTCATGTTATAACGGGTTACTTTTGAATATTTACTAAAAATGTGAAAGTACTCATTTTTTACAAACCCAATATCAATAAAAATTTTCACTGACATTATTGCCCAATTATTTTATAATTCCATTACAAGTTTTCATGGTTCATTCTAAAGAAAAAAATTTCATAAAATTTTGGAATTTTTTAGAATTAAATTAGTTATTTAAGAAAGAATAGGTTATTTTTCCCCTGAAATATTAAAAAGTTATTTTAAAATAATTTTTATCTATTTCAACATTTTTTGATGAATCTTATGATTTAATAACAATATTATCTAATTATATCATCCAAAATATTTATCTATATGGTTTATAATCATTCAATATTAAGGGGGGGGTATTAAAATTCTATATGTAATATCTTTTAATGTGGATAGTTATTGACAGTTACAAAATTATTATTAATTTGTATTGTTTATTTTTATGATGATTGCACTGAAAATACTATGTGATGGGAGGGTACTATAATTACATATTAATTCGATGCATCATTAGGTATCATTAAAATAAAAATTTTGGGTATTTTACCAAGACCATAGACATTTGAGTAAGATGTTTGAGGATAAGGCCATAATGGTATTCTTAAGATGTTTATAATTATTAATTCCACCATTATATAATTATTTATTGATTTCAATGTTATTATTTGAGTAGTTTTGATAAACAAGGATTTTTTAACTAAATGTTATTATTTATATTGTATTATTTCATTATTATTTATGCATGTTGTATTATTCTTTGGGTATATATTATTGATTAAATGGCTTGCGTTTTCAGTTATTTATCATAAAATATTGATTATTACATCTTTAATAATGATATATTCCACAATAAGTAACCCTTATTAAGGATATGAGCACACCCATTTCTTATGTTTTCCTTTTAATAGGACTAATTTAGGTTTACTATTATTGAAATTTAATGTTATTATAGAGGGAATAATGATTATATGAAATAAAATATTGTTTTTTATTATACGATTTCAAAAGTAATGTGAGATTAAATTATTTATCTATTTTACTAATAAAACTAAACTATTCTGACCATTGGGATTTTATAACTTCTGTCGACTTTATAATTAATTATGTAACCACAAACTCTAGACTACTTAGTTCATGATATTTATAATTTTATATGTGAAAATATTTTAATCATCCAAATACCCCAAATAACATTCATAATTCTTTATTTTCATTTGTTAAAATTTATATTGGATGTTTTTAGAAATCATGGTATTATATATTGTTGTTTCACACCCTCAAATTCTTGGGGTTGTATTTGTGTCTATGTGTGATGAACGTGGGGTCCTTTTATAGCCAAATAAGGGTCTGGAACCCAACAATGAGAATTATCCACCAATAACTAACTAAATAACCTATTTTTTCATGAGGGAACATGAAGCGTTTCAATGTAGATGAATAATGATGAGGTAAGGCACAAATGAAATTATTATCAAGGGCACAAGGATATTATTTCTCCATTTAGAATTTCTCCAAGTCTCTTTAAACATAATGTTTATTATCTAAAAAAACATTCATCACTAATAATTTTCCTACCTCAAAATTGGATTTTTTAGATGAAAAGATCCAATTATATGTAATATAACACATTGGAAAAAATTATATGTAAGAAGGATGTTTTAAAATGATGAGGGATAAGATCACATGAACTTGTGGGGATGGGGGCAAGAGATTAACCATTTATTCAAGAATTAACATTATTAGGAAAAGGTCACTGAAGTGGTATGTTGATTGGCGATAGTTTTTTAGAAGTAGTACGGGTACACCCTGGTAGGTTTCAAAAAACACTTGGAAAAATATCAAAAATTTTATCTCACTCTTGTTATGTTAGCGTATTTAAAATAAACTAGGTCGACATAACATTCCACTAGAGATTAACCTACATAAGCTAGAGATCAACATCTATAATACAAATTTTATCATGAGTAATTTATAATAGATAGAAAAATAGTGCAATGAGGAATAAAACATAAAATAAATTTGATATGAGTGGACATGACAAAAAAATATCATCCCAAAATACTAATAAAGGAGGAAAAACTCATTTCCCCATCAGAAATCAATCACCCCTAACCCATCAAAATAAGAAGTATGCACCACCTAAGGGATGATAATGGAATACATAACAGTAGTCCCATTAACTATGTTATATAAAACCATATTTTTATACACATAAAGGCGTAAGAAGTGTTTGATTAAAACAACATGTTTGATACCACCAAAAATCTTTACAAGGGTTTTCACCATGAAATTGTTAGTTCATGATTTAAAATAAACAAGGTCCTAGTGAAATGTTAAAATAAAATCAATTTTTAAACATCCTTTGGTTTCTATAAATGAACTTCATATTCATATAAACCAAGAACATTATAAGCACATGAAATATAGTAAAATAGACATCAATTGTAACACCCTGACCCAAGTTACCCAGAGTTTGTGCATTATTGTGTAACATTGGCATGGTCACAAAAGATCAAGTCTCAAAAGACTGATTAGTTTAGTAGACTTGAAACACTAGATACATTCATCATATTTACATTACATCATAATGTAACACAAAACTACAACAACATCTTTTCTTCATATCCCCTCATATTATCCCTTCAGGTCATTCATAAAAAACTTCTTCACATCATGGAAAAATTAAAACATTCAAAGGGGTGAGCTCAGATGCTCCGTAAGGATAACAATATTGCGGAAGCATTCATAAATAAACATAAACATTTAAGGCAATGTATCACTAAAATATAAGCCTTTAAAACATGAAAATGAGCATAATATGGAAAAATTAAAATGAAATAATTCCATTTACTTATTCACATGGATATTCTAGTGGTCGAATAATCACATGTAATATCAATAACCACTTTCATAATGATGGAATGCATAATGCCAAACTATCATAACCACGTATCCAAGGCCTCGTGCCAAGAATACAAATAATATTTTGTCAAGGCCTCATGCCAAGAAACAAGTTTCTCTCATTAGACCTACCGATGCATCGAGGAGCTATAGTGGGATCCACTCATCACTTATTAAGTCCAATGCATTCCTCATATGAACAGGTTTAAACATATCATAAACCATAACATAATCGTATCATATAAAGCATACATAAAGGAAACATAAAATTTCCACATTTCAATCACAAGATATCAATACAACACATTGATATAATAAAAAAACACTTTCAAAACCATTTTCAAAACCAAAATAATAGAAAATTAAAACATGGAAATTATTTTTTCATATAAAAAAAAGTTATGGCATATAGAGGAAGCCGAAACTCAAATAATAGTCACGGCGGTGGAGAAGTCGTTGTCACCGCATATGTAAGAAAAAACATTCCTTTTGTCATTTAGTAAAAACGCTTCGTATAAAAAGATTCCTTTTGAATAATAGTAAATGTCAAAGGGGTTTATACACTGTATAAATGAAAGTTGTGTATAAAACCAAATATGCCTCAATGAAAGGAGATTGAGACGAAGTCCCCTACAAAGGTCATTTTATTTAAATAAAATAGATTTATTATGTGTATTCACTATAATTACACATAATGAAAGTAAAAAATAAAACATAGGACATAATAATATCATGATATAATTTGAAAGTAGGAGATTAACCCAAAGAATATAAATTGGGTTAAGAAATTCCCTTACCTCGTGTCCGACTTGACTCGATCGTTATTTAAACTCTTGAATAATAAACTAGAGTTAATTTCTACTTTCTTAAGAACCTTTTTCATGTTCATTATTCCTTTTATATCACTTATTACTGTGTTATGAACATTATGTAATTATTTAAGTTAATAAAAGTCATTTTGTGGATCTTTGGTACTTCAGTCAAAAATAAAATTCTTATAATTACAAGTTGTTCATGTGGTAAAATATACATTACATCCACAATTATATCATGATGTAGATATCATATATATCATATATATCTATTATATACTTTCATTTATAATATTACATAACGTTTATAGGTAATAAATGCAATTCACTGTTCATGGAGACAGTAAGCTGTACGTACGCATGAACGCTACTTTCACTTCTATTTCGTATTTAGTGGAATGAAATTATAATTATATAAAGGTATAATATAATTCTAGTATAATATAATGTATAATACCATTTACTCCATCCTTTATACATCCCACATATGGCATTAATGATTCATATCAATTTGAGGGGGTGGTAGTCCGCATTTCCTAAAATGAAATTATCGCGTTTACCCATAATGGAAATCGTAAAGGTATGCCATAAGTGAAACATACAGAATTATAAGGAAACCAAAAACATAATATATATCATATATAAAAATATTATCATCATAATTTCCACCATGAGAGGTGTTATATGAGTGTTGAACAATCTTGGTTTCGTGAGGATGAAATTTTCCATCGACATAAATAGAATGTTCTTTAACCATTAGATATTGGTGTGTGTAAGTGTAGCTCAAATACTTTTTATAACAACATCCTAGTATATTTAATATACTTGATTTATTACAAAAGAAAGGAATAAGAAGATTTTAAGGGGTTGGAGAAGCAAAATAAAACAAAATAACATAAGAGAAGACATTACCTTAAAATCGGATAACTCTTTTTTTGATTTGAGCCAAAGGCTTCCTTGGGAAAATTCTGCCCAAGTGAGGCTTCTTAGAGTAAGAGAGGGAAGTTGAGAGAGTATTTGGGCATAGTTTGGCCCAGACAAATGGCTTGTAAGGTGCGAATAAGGTGGTAGTGGTGGGGGCCCTTTATAAGCGGAGAGGAGGGGCACTCTTGGGAACTCATGAAATGTTACATTATTATGAAATGATTTTCGGATTTCAAAGGTACCAGAATTATATATTTCGAGGATAAGGTGATAATGGTTCGAAATCTACCCATCCAAAAGGTTTTTGACAAGTGTATGTCTTAGATTCTACATTATCTTTTCATTTTATTTAAATCGTTAAATAATGAGGTAATCACTGCATCATCATGTTGTCATAAATAATTTAATTTATTTTATGTCTAAAAATTATAAAAAAAATCATGATGTAATAACTCTATTTATATTTATAATGGATATTTATAGTAAAAAATATGACTTTATATCCCAATTTAAAAATTGTTTTAGTTAAACAACTCGTGTTTGTGACATTTTTATTTTAACATTAAATAAAAAGTTTTTAATGTCATTTTCCTACCAAAGTGGCTCCATGGGGTCCCCAAGTTGACCCATGGATTGTCGTGGTCAGCCATGACTCATATAATAGGGTTAGGATATGTTTCAAGGTCATTTCATATTATTATACCATTATCTTTACCTTATATTTCACTAATTTCCTTTAATCGCGATTAATTAAACTTAAAAGTTACTATTCACCAAAAAAAATATTTTAATCCCATTGAACAACATTTTACTTCCTAATGAAAACCATGTATGTCGGATTTTTGAAAATCAAATCCCAGAAGTGGTAATGTTTCATTTAAATGAATAATCACTTTTTTAACTACCACTTAGTGGTTTCACTATTCATCAAAAATTGAAGTTTTTCAGATCAATGCCAAAATTTCACCCTAAGCTATAATTGATATTCCAAATTAAAAAATGTTGTCTATTTTAAAAAATTTGAAACATATAAGTTGCATTAATTAATTTTATAATTAATTCCCGCTGTCACAACAAATAGAGTGTTTTTAAGAAATAATATATATCAAAATATTGACAATTGTTTATGTCCAATTTCAATGTGAAATTAATTATAATGAACAGCATTGGATAAAATTGTAAAAATATATTTTAATTATACTTTAAAACCACTCAATAGTATAATTTATCACTATAAATTATTTTGATTAATAAAGTTGTTTTTTAGTATTTTTTACTATTCATAAAAAATTGGAAGTTCTCAGAAAAATACAAAAAATTCAACATAGGATAATTTCGATATCCCGAATCCAAAAATAAAGTCCATTTCGAAATATAAAATATATATAATTTAAAAAGGTGGGTATTACTATTCATAATGACTATTTTGATTGGTCGCGGTGTGTTAGAATCTTGAACTTGCGCACAATTCAAGCTATTGAATTATTGAAAGAGAAGCGAATCATGGAAGCTCAGGGTGTTACATTCTCCCCTCCCTCAATAAATTGCGTCCTCACAATTTGAAATTTTTCTTTGAAAATAAAAGGTTGAAAATAGAAAATAACTTTGTGGAAAACCCACATCGGAAATAAGGTTAATAAAAATATAACATTAAAAGAAAGAAAGAGAGGTAAAAACGTCACCTGAGATAGCCCATACTAGGATTATATGAAAATATTGATATGGAGGAAAAACCAACCATCAAGTTTTGATGGAGAGTTGTAGAAAATAGGATTAGGAGAAAGTTAACCAAAATAAAATCACAAACCTGTGATTGGTTAAATTGTCATTGAATCCCTAGTTGGAAAAGTTAACCAACAACCTTTTTGTTTTAAGTTACCTTTCATAAAGTTGAGGAAATTTTTTTAAGAGATTTACTAAGAATGTAAGGAAATATACTTACTTGTCATGTAGACTTTCATTATTTAATAAAGTTTTACCACAGACCCATCTTTCACTCCAAATGGTAACAGAACTCAAAAATATTCTATTTATCCTAATTGTATAAGGTTCCAAATATTACCACATACCATTTAGATTAGGAAAACTATTTTTTAATAACCACGGACTTCTTTTAGGCTAGTGGTAGATAATAAAGGCCTGTCACACTATGGTTGTGGGTTCGATTCCTACAGTTTTTTCCGACGCTACGGGTTATCCCCCAACCTATATGTTGTCCTTTTTCTAAAACTATAGTATTATAATATTCCAAAAATAATCTTCAGAAATGTTTTAACCATAAATAATTCTATCCAAGGTTCAACTTAATCCATTCCAACCTTTATAGTTATCCAAAATACCTATATCCAAACTTTCTCTAAAAGGTCCCTAAATTCCAAAATCAATTGTAACATCAGATTCCCCAAACAAAGTAAAGTTTCTATTATTGTCACATACTAAAAATATGATTACCTTCATCATATTGAATCCTTAATGAAAAAAACAAGCACTGCAGTACAATCCTTATATATATATCACATTATCCTTATAACCAGAATATAATCATTGAGTCCAAAAGAACCAATACAATAATTATTCCGCTTCAACTGTAGTAATAGCATAAGATTGTCCTTGATCCCTTGGAATTTTCTGACATAATTTTCCCTGATGCTTAGAACATTCATTTTCATAATTCCCCATTTCCCTACAATTTTAGCATTCAACATTGATAGCCTCTTTCTTTCCCTTGCAATCACGCACCTGGTGACCTTTTTCTCCACATTTATAAAAAAACTCCTATTCCTTTTAGGCATGTACCAGGGTTATTCTTCCCACAATTATCACATAATGGAAAATCCTTCTTTCCTATTTTCCCTTTATCTGTCTCTTGTTCCACCATTCTTTTATTCTCTTGCTTTACATTATTGTCATAAGATTTAGTGAATTCCTCTTCTGTCTTGATAGCACATGAGACAATGTCTTCGTATGACGAGAAGGTTTTTAAGACTAATTCTCGACAAATAAATGGTTTTAACCCATCAAATAAATGATCAATCTTACTTCTTGGGTCACATATATAATCTGTAGCATGCCTCATTAACCTTGTAAAGTTAGCCTCAAACTTTGCGACATTCTCATCCTCCTTTTGTCTCAGAGTCAGAAATGGCGTTTCCATATCTACTCGATGGTCATGAGGAAAGTATTTTTCTAATAAAATCTCTTTGAACTCCCTCCATTCCATATTAGATACTTCTTCATCTTCTTTTGTGTTTTGAATCAGCGACCACCATTGATCGGCATCTCCGGTGAGGCGTTAAACAGCCATGACAACCTTCTCCCTTTCGCTACTCCCCAAGGTGTGGAATATTTTCTCTAAGGAGTTTATCCTTTGCTCAGCTAATAATGGATTTGTACCCCCATTAAATGTTCGCAGTTGTTGCCTCTTGATGCGGTCTAACATTGATCCTCCATGTTGCGGATCAGGGTGCTCCATACAAGTAAGGTTATTATTCATAACCTGAGTGAGTTCTCCCAGTATGGTGATATGTTGATTAGCACTAGTTGTATCTCCAGATCCACAATAATTATCTTGAGTAGGAGGGAAATCCCTACACCGAGTAAGTGCATGATACGATTTCCATTCCTCCCACTAGGCTCCATTTCTAAACAATGGCATAAACTAGATTAGTTTATGAATTAAAATACATAATTCCATACTTTTAAAACACTTAACATAAATCGAACTATTTATGGATATAATCCATAATCATAAAAATGTTTTTTTGACGTAGTATGTACTCATAAGCCCTTCATAATGGTTTTTAAAGAAAATGATAATTATCCTAAGCATATCCCCCAGGAGTGTCATAACCAAGAGTGCAACAAGTCCCATTGTCGTGCACCAGTTCCCGTTCGAGTCTAGCTCAAAATGGTGTTTTCGGGTTTTACCCCTAGGTACATCTATGCCAGATCCGCCTCAACCTGCTCGTATCCAGACAGGGATGTACTGCTTAGAAAACTCACAAAATCTCTATAATACCAAAATTCTAGGATGTTCTTCTATACTAATCCTCAAAGACTATCTTCGGGATATGTGCTATAATCAGAGTTTATCTAAATCTGGCTTCCAAGGTTAGTACTAAACTGCCTCTAATACCAACTGTAACGCCCCGACCGCAGTTACCCAGAGTCGGTGCATTATTGCGTAACATTGGCATGATCGCAAAAGATCAAGTCCCGAAAGAACGATTAGTTTAGTTGCCTTGAAACACTAGATACATTCATAATATTTACATTAAATCATAAAGTAATACAAAACTATAACAACATCTTGTCTTCATATCCTCTCATATTATCCCTTCAGGTCATTCATAAAATACTTCTTCACATCCTGGAAAAAGTAAAACATTGAAAGGGGTGAGCTCAAATTCTCCTTAAGGATAACAATATTGTAGAAGCTCTTATAAATAAACATAAACATTTAAGGCAATGTATAACTAAAATAGAAGACTTTTAAACATGAACTTGAGCATAATATGGAAAAAGTATAATGAAATAATTCAATTTACTTATTCACATGGATATTCTACTGGTCGAATAATCACATGTAATATCAATAACCACTTTCATAATGATGGAATGCATAATTCTAGACTATCATAACAACGTAGACAAGGCCTCGTGCCAAGACTACAAATAAGATTTTGTCAAGGCCTCATGCCAAAACACTAGTTTGTCTCATGAGACCTAACGATGCATCGAGGAGCTATAGCGGGCTCCACCCGTCACTTATTATGTCCAATGCATTCCTCATATGAACAGGTTTAGACATATCATAAACCATAACATAATCGTATCACATAAAACATGCATAAAGGAAACATAACATTTCCATATTTCAATCACAAGATATCAATACAACACATTGATATAATAAAAAAACACTTTCAAAACCATTTCCAATAGCAAAATAATAGAAAATTAAAACATGGTATTTATTTTTCATTTTAAAAAAGTTATGGCTTCTAGAGGAATCTGAAACTCAAATAATAGTCACGGAGGAGGAGAAGTCGTTGTCGCCACATACGTAAGAAAACACATTCCTTTTGTCTTTTAGTAAAAATGCGTCGTATAAAAATATTCCTTTTGAATATTAGTAAAAGTCAATGGGGTTTATACACCGTATAAATGAAAGTTGTGTATAAAACCAAATATTCCTCAATGAAAGGAAATTGAGACGAAGTCCCTTACAAAGGTTGTTTTTTTAAATAAAACAGATCTATTATTTGTATTTACTATAAGTACACATAAAGAATGTACAAATACAAGATTGGACATAATAATATCAATACATAATTTGAAAGTAGTAGATCAACCCAAATAATGGAAATTAGGTTACGAAATTCCCTTACCTCATGTCCGACTTGACTCGATCGTTATTTAACCTCCTAAATAATAAACTAGATTTAATTTCTACTTGATTAAGAACCTTTTTCATGTTGATTATTCCTTTTATATCACTTATTACTTTGTTATGAAGATTATGTAATTATTTAATTTAATAACAGTCATTTTGTTGATCTTTGGTACTTAAGTCAAAAATAAACTTCTTATAATTACAAGTTGTTCATGTGGTAAAATATACATTACATCCACAATTATATCATGATGTAGATATCATATATATAATATATATACAGTATATATACTTGCATTTATAATATTACATAACATTTGGAGGTATGAAATGAAATGCACCGTTCATGGAGACGGTAAGCCGTACGTACGCACGAATGCTACTTTCATTTTTATTTCGTATTTAGTGGAATGAAATTATAATTATATAAAGGTATAATATAATTCCAGTATAATATAATGTATAACACCATTTACTCCATCCTTTATACATCCCACATATGGCATTAACGATTCAAATAACTTTGAGGGGGCGGTAGTCCGCACTTCCTAAAATGAAATTATCGCGTTTTCCCATAACAGAAATCGTAAAGGTATTTCATAAATGAAAAATACAGAATCATAAGGAAAACAAAAAAATAATATATATCATATATGAAAATATTTTCATCATAATGGCCACCATGAAAAGTGTTATATGAGTATTGAACAATCATCGTTTCGTGAGGCAGAAATTTACCATCCGCAGAAACAGTATGTTCTTTAACCATTAGATGTAGGTGTGTGTAAGAGTAGCTCGAATACTTCTTATAAAAACATCATAGTATATTGAATATACTGGTTTTGTTACAAAAAAATGTAATAAGAAGTGTTATGGGGTTGGAGAAGCAAAATAAAACAAAATAACATAAGAGAAGCCATTACCTTAAAATCTGGTAACTCTTTTTTGATTTTTAGCCAAAGGCTTCCTTGGGAAGAATTATGCCCAAAGTGGAGCTTCTAGGAGTAATAGAGGGATGTTGAGGGTGTATTTGGGAAGAGTTTGGCCAAGCCAAATGGCTTGGAAGGTGTGAATAAGGTGGTAGTGGTGGGGGCCTTTTATAAGAGGAGAGGAGGGGCACTCTTGGGAACTCATGAAATGTTACATTATTATGAATTGATTTTCATATTTCAAAGGTCCCACAATTATATATTTTGTGGATATGGTGATAAGGGATCTAAATCTACCCATCCAATAGGTTTTTGACAAGTGTAAGTCTTATATGTTACATTATCTTTTCATTTTATTTAGATCGTTAAATAATGAGGTAATCACTACATCATCATGGTGTCATAAATAATTTAATTTATTTAATGTCTAAAAATTATAAAAAAATATAATGATGTATTAAACATTTTTATCTTTATAATTAATATTTATAGTAAAAAATATGACTTGTATAACCTCATTTAAAATTTTCTTTAGTGAAAC
This sequence comes from Viscum album, assembly GCA_963277665.1. Taxonomy (NCBI): domain Eukaryota; kingdom Viridiplantae; phylum Streptophyta; class Magnoliopsida; order Santalales; family Viscaceae; genus Viscum; species Viscum album. Next base: position 831,361,145 of record OY728165.1, read on the forward strand.
AACTCATGGTTGTGACATTTTTATTTTAACATTAAATAAAAGGTTTTTAATGTCATTTTCCTAACAAAGTGGCTCCATGGGGTCCCCAAGTTGACCCATGGATTTTTTTGGTCGGGCATGACTCATCCAATAGGGTTGGACATGTGTCATGGTCATTTCATATTATTATAACATTATCTTTACCTTATATTTCACTAATTACCTTTAATCGTGATTAATTAAACATAAAAGACACTATTCACCAAAAAATTATTTTAATCCCATTGAATAAAATTTTAATTCCTAATTACAACCATGTATGTCGGATTTTTTAAAATCAAATCATAGAAGTGGAAATTTTTCATTTAAACGACAAATCAGTTTTTTAACTACGACTTAGTGGTTTTACTATTCATCAAAAATTGAAGTTTTTCAGAACAATGCCAAAATTTCACCCTAAGCTATAATTGGTATTCCGAATTCAAAAATGATGTCTATTTTAAAAAAATTCCAAACATATAAGTTTCATTAATTAATTTTATAATTAATTCCCGCTATCACCACAAATAGCTTGTTTTTAAGAAACAATATATATCAAATGATTGGCAACTGTTTATGTCCAATTTCAAAGTGAAATTAATTCTAATGACCACCATTGGATAAAATTGTAAAAATATACTCTAATTATACTTTAAAACCACTCAATTGTATAATTTATCACTATAAATTATTTTGATTAAAAAAGTTGTTTTTAAGTATTTTTCACTATTCATAAAAAATTGGATGTTCTCAGAAAAATACAAAAAATTCAACATAGGCTAATTTTGATATACCGAATCAAAAAATGAAGTCCATTTTGAAATATAAAACATATATAATTTCAAAAGGTGGGTATTAATATTCATAATGGCTATTTTGATTGGTCGTGGTTTGTTATAATCTCGAACTTGCGTACAATGCAAGCTATTGCATTATTGAAAGAGAAGTGTATCGTGGAAGCTCGGGGTGTTACATCAATATAATTATTCCATGAAATCCCATAAGATAAATAAGGGAGAAATCAAATAAGAATCAACACAGTCATAAATATATCTAATAATAAGTGGGATATAGATTGTGGGAATATGTTCTTATAAACTTGAAGAAAAACTAATCTAGATATACTTTTAATCATACAGATATATATTCCTTTCAAAATATTTCGATATTATAAGAAGGGATTATTGGTGAGTCACTCACTAAAGTCTAAATATGCCCATAATCCAACAAATGTAAGGATCACAATGGGCTACATTATCCAATACATATTAATAAATAATTATCACAACCTTATATAATCATTCTCCTAAAATGATCCATTGCTAAAATTATTGAAAATAAATTTTTGAGTTAGAATCGTCATTGATGAATTTTATTGAACACATAATGTGCATAAATCTATTTTTAATAAAAACTGATTAAAACCCCATTTTAATAATTATAATGATGAATTTCATTGAAAAATATATCATTAATAAAATCTTAGTCAATTTCTAAAAATAAACCAAAATAACTCAGAAGAAAATAAAGTAATTCATGGGTTAGAGCTATTGTATAGAGACACATATTTCACCAATGGAGGAAAAATAGTCCCCTTAGAGAACTTATATTGGATATGATGAGATCTAGTCCTCATAAAACTAGATACACAAGAAAATCATAAATTACCCATTAATCTCTCTAGATCCAATAATCACAACCACACCGAGTTCTAATGATATAATGGGAAAGAGAGATCAAGAAGAAATATGGAGAGAGGAAAATATATGGGATCAAAAAAGGAACATAGCATGATGAGAACCACCATGAAATAAGTTAAATCACCTAGGACAAAATTATAGAACTCTATAGATAATAAATTATAGGTTAGGATTGGATTAAAAAATATTATTAGAGGTTTAGAATTAAAACTGAAAAGAGAATCATGGTAAATTCCAATTTTTTAATTTATATATATGGGTGAAAAGTTAGGATAAATGGTTTAACAAACCCTTCACTAATATTATTTTGGCCAATAAACATTGTAAATTTAGGTGAGAAGTCACCTTGGGAGAGAATAACAGAACGAAAAACCATTATTTAGTTCTAAGAAAACCCCTAGACCAACACCAATACACCTGCATGGTTTACCTGAAGACCATTTTGGTTTGATAAACCACGCTCAAACCTTGAAAAATATAACTTGAAACACAGTTTCATATAACATGTATTCCTTGATCTTAGTATAAAATATATATCTCAACCATTATCCTAGCCATTTTTCCCCAATACTCGATATTGTCAACCCTCGATTCCCAAAAAGCTCTATAAAATCACTTGATAAAAAAACAATATAGAATTAAAGAATACAAGAGACAAAGAGTGAAACAAAAATATCACCACCATAAAAGGATTATTACCAAAGAATGTGTTGAATATTAATGTCTTGAAAAATGATTAGGCCACTGATACCTCCTCAATAATGCTTGCTCACAAATCATCAGACAATCCCATCTTCACTACCATAGTACATGAATCAATAATATTGTTTTACCATAAAATACCAAATCTTAAATATATATAATATTAAATTATTTTACTAAAAATGAGTTTTCATGATTAAGACCAACATCATCCCCTTCAACCCAATGGTAAGGGTCTTGTTGATAACTTCTTAACTATGAAACAAGAAGCACATTGTTAAATGATGTCATGTGATATAGTATGTACAATAGATAAAGCATTTCTAAGACATTTAATTATCTATAAAGGGATAAAAAACCTCAGTTCCAACAAACCCTACTTACCTAATGGTCTATGTCCCGTGCTAGGTGCTACGTTAAGAAAGAGATTATTGCCAACCTCAAACTACATTAGGTAATGATGACAGTCTTTATATGATTTTTGATGACTCTAAATTTTAATTGTTCATTTCCATATAAAAGAAAAAAATTTCATCATTTTTATAATGAATCTTGTTTAAACTAAATTATTTTCTACTATTTTTACCCAACACAAAGGTGGTAAACATGCCATCCATTACTACACCATATTTGGATCCATTATAATCAATTCCTAAAAAATATTTTTATTAAAAAATTAAACAAAAGTTAAATGGTTTTCCAAGAACCACCAAAGTCAAGCTCACATAGACAATGAATATTATCTTGAATATAAATGGACCACTCAGTTAACCCTTAAATATAAGGGTGATATTTAATTCTTAATTTCTAATGGATACCCATTGCCTCTTGTAACCCATTCTAAATCCTAGACACAAAATGATGGACTCTAAAAGAATTAAATATAGGGGTAACTCCTTTGATCATAAAATAATCTAAGATACACATTCATCTAGGACCATTACTTTTTCATCTACTTAATTAGATGGAATTGATCTGAATTTCAAATTTTATCAATCATCAACCAAATGATTTCATTACCACTAGGATTATTTGATAAAATGAGGATGATGTCCATACATCACTAATCCCACAAACAAATTATAATGGTTAATGATTAAAATAAATACGAATGTCTATAGTGCTCATCCCTTATATTCTAACAAATAAGTAATCAAGATAATAAATCTCCAATCATCCACATCATCCTTGGCCACAAATAAAAAAAATATCATATCATGATATATCTTTTGGGTACTAGTGTGTTTGGATCAAGAATACCAAATTCCACTATACATGAACTCCAACCATTAAAATATCAGAATAAACAACCTTAATCGGAAAAATAGAGCACTAATGGGTGGCTTCCACAAATTTCCCATGTTCTCCCACAATAATGGATTTTTCATATGCATGAAAGATCAACATTCCTTAGTTGTTTGAGATGAATTGAATCCTAAAATAGAGAGACAACCATAAAATAATATATGAACATAATTCCACCTTCAAGTTCCTCTTAGAATAACATGTCAGATAAACACCCCAAAGACCAATTCTCCATTAATTCCTTCACTTATTGAGTCTATAACATCCTACTTTGTGTTTTGATTACCACATAAACGTTTCTTATAATACAAGTGTTATGAAAATCAAAATTATAATGATACTCAACCTAGAATATCATTCACACGTTTATATTACTCTGATTAGAAATATAATTCATGAACTTATGATCTATATATACTTTGAACATATCCTCAAAGAGATTGTGGTTTTGGGTTTTGAGATAAAACATCATGCCAAGTGAATCAAGGTCATTTTTAGGATAGGTATTCTATTATAGAAATTATTGGTGTAATCCATAGGACATCACTTGTTTCCCATACATCAAGTCACACCCCAATATCATAGTGGATGAATTATATAGAAAATTATATTCCAAACATGATTCTATAAGAATGATAACTAGATTCAATGACAATATAAATCTTAGTTCCTTAAAAGATCTAAAACATTTATCAATCCAATCAACCATGACACCGTTATGGGTTAATTCCATCATCGATGATTCAAGCATGAATAAATAATTAAACAAATACATGTAATAACCATTTTTTCCCATGAAGCTATAAATTTCAAACTCATTTCTATGATTACACTGTGACATCATGACCCAAATCTTTTTAAGATCCACTGATATTTCCCTCTCAGATATAAAACATCCAAAAAAACACATCATTGATAAAAAATTCACATTTTGAAATATTTTCATATATAAATGTTCTATAATTATTATAAGATGATATCTAGATGATCTATGTGTTGCTCCCATGACTTGTATTACACAAAAACACCACCATAAAAATGAAAATAAAGGAGTCCATAGATTAATGAAAGATTCAGGTCATCATTCCCATAAATTCCAAAGGATCATTAGTGAGACTGTGTGTAATAAATAGAGTCACAAAATTCATATATCGACTCCTAAGCATTGTCTTAGGTATATCCTACTCTAGTAAACACAACTGAGGGTACACAAATAATAGGTAAATCACATAAAAATATTTATATAATATAGGATGATCAATGAGATCATAAATCTTTCAAATTGGTATTCTATCATGATAGTCACAAGATAAATTAATCTATATTTAACATAATGTGTAAGGATTTCATCTTCCTTCTTTGAAAATTGATATATAAAATCCCATGTTGATGGATGAGTAAAAATAAATATCTTGGCCTCAATATCTAAAAGATATACATTAGGCTATTTTAGCTCACTATGTGTCATACAATATGGTGTCATATATATGGTCACCATTCTAATGAGTAGTTCAATAGTGAACTTGACCACTCTCTAAGGCAGTAACCCATAAAAACATCGATAATGAACTTAGAGTATGTGATCACCAATTTAGAATGTGGAATACTCAATTTTGGATTGACTCTATTAGAAAACATCTTTGATAACATACATGAAATCATTCCAATATAAAGAAAATAAATCCCCAATATTTCTAATGGAAGATCCCACTCAGAAAAAAAGACATGATGGATTCCATCAGGAGAGAGAGAAAAATCAGTGATGGTAACAGTTGATATAGTCCTCAACATTGATCAAAAAATCCAAACCAATTATATGCTTTAATATATCAAGATAAAGAAATATGAAATCTAGCACAACTTTGAGGTCAGTAATAATCACCCAACACATGGGACATATAAAAATATTATCCTTCCATTATCCCATGGGAATGGAAGTATCCAACAAGAATAACATAACAAATTATCATAATCCAAAGACATCAATAAACATGGATGATATAAAATAAATAGACTCAATGGTGTGAAATGAAGATAAGAACATAGAGGTTGAAATGAATATCATACCCATTGATGATTCAATAAGGTTTTTGTGACTTTTCCATTCCTTTATGTTTTGAAAATCACAAAAACTCTATCTTATAGAAAATCATATTTTCCCTAAGAATTATCTTAATAAGGAAAATTTTCCTTAAGGAAATTTTATCCTTAAATATGTTTTAATTATTAATTTTATAGTTTATAAATATAACTCTTTTTATTTACAATGGTTAAAATTCAGTTTCATATCTAAAAACCCAAAATCTTATAAATCCTTTGTTTAGAGTACCTAATATTCATGTTCAGATTTGAGGTTCTGAATTCTCTGAAATTCAAATTCATAATTCTCTGAAATTCAGACCCTGAATTCTCTAAAATTCAGACTCCAAATTCTCTGAAATTTAGACTCCAAATTCTCTAAAATTCAGACTCGTAATTAATTGAAATTTAGATTCCGAATTCGATGAAATTCAGATTCCAAATTATCTCAAATTCAGACATAAAATTTTATAAAATTCAGACTCTAAATTCTCTAAAATTCAGACCCTAAATTCACTGAAATTTAGACTCTGAATTCCTCAGAATTCTGACTCTGAATTCCTCAGAATTCTGACTCTGAATTCCTTAGAATTCATATTTCAAATTCACGATAAATCTGATTTCGAATTCATTATAATTCTTATTCCGAAATCTATAGAATTCATGTTCTGAAATATTTTGAAAACAAAACCCAAATATCCATGATTTCTAGTCTCTGAATTATTACTTTCTTAAACTCCAAAAAATTATTTTTTCCTTAAACATTGAAAAATAGATTTATTTAAGCAACCATATTTTTCATAAACTTGTTTTAGTTATTAAAATGATGTCATACATTGTTTTTTAAACTAACCATTGTTTGATTGACACGTGTACAGGTCCCTCTAAGATTCAAAGAAAAAATATGACCATTAGGGGAGGGAGCTGAATATTAGAGAAATGCCTATAAATAGGAGCTCATTTGAATGAGCTCAATATAGAGAATAATGATCCATAAATCTAGAGATTTTAGGTTACTGATGTGATTTCTTGAGAGAGAGGGAATCTCATGCCTTGTGCATACTGACCATCTTGTTCAGCTTGCTTCGTGTGACTCCGATTGTTGTTGTGTACAATCGAGGACTTCCAAGGAAAGTAAGATAGAGTTGATGAATACCTTAAAGTTTGAGGACTTCCTTGATTAGAATGATATAGGTTTCGACTACCTATGTGTTCGAGGTCTTGTCAGGATAGCAATATAGAATTCGATATTCTTATCGAGGGGTTACCCTAGTGTGGGTATTACAGAATTTTTTGAAAGTATAAATCAAGGGACCTTATCCAAGGTTGTTAGATACCCTACTCTTTGGGTTAAAATATTTCGTACTTGTTAATTATTCTGTTTCAATACAATATTCTAATGTATTTTGATATAGTAAGAAAGTATAAATTTTTTATACATTCATGTTATTTTATATACCCTGATTAATTAAGATTCAATGTGCATTATTGTAAAAAAATTTCCTTGTAATCATTACATAAAATTCATTTCTAGAACAACATTTCTAGAACCTAGCATGTTGGTAGAACTAAAAGAGGTCTATTGATTTTACCTTGTTTAACCTTGTTAAACCTAGTTTTCCTTAATGTTAAAAACAAACATTTTTAAACATACAATTAACCCCCCCTATTTTAGTTGAGCATCTATATTCATATTTTGATCCTATAATTGGTATCAGAGGAGGTTTCTGAAATACTTATATTCACTTATAAGTTTCCATGCTCTAGTTTTCATTGTTCTAAATATTTTCCTTGCATTGTATTTTTAACGTTGTTTACAAACTTCTACTCTTAATATTTTTTTTGTGGATAGATGTTTTATTTTATATGGAAGGAATGAATATCGGTTTGATTGACAATATAAATCCTACCAGACAACCTATATTTTATAGAAATGATTATGAATATTGGAGAGATTTTATGAAGACTTTTTTTATTAATACTGTAGTGGACAACAATTTTATGCTTACTAGAGATTACAAGATTTCAAATAATGAAATCAAAACTTTTACTAATAACGAAAAATTAGAATATCATCTAAACTACAAGGTACACAATACTTTGTTGGGTTCCACGACTAGAAATATGTATAGTCAGATTTCTTATTTTGAAGCTGCAAATTGTATTTGGATGAAATTGGACATTACTCATTTTGGTACAACCAAGGTTATAGAAACTAGAAGAGCTATGCTTAGAGTAGAGTATCATGGATTTTTATACCCTTATGTAGAACCAGTGTGCAAGGTACAACAAAAGTTTATAACTATTTTTAATAGTTTACAATCAACATGTGAAAATGGCTTAGATGATGAGGAACTTGTGGAAAAGATTATAGATATGATTCCTAAAGAGTGGGAATCTAAGAGAACAGTTATTGATGAGAATAGGAAAGTATCTCAAATTACTCTTGATGAGATTTTTGGAACTCTTCTACAATGTGATACAAGAATAAAAAGATATGATGATATGAATAATTGGAAGAATTGAAACGGAAGTGTATCCTTTACTACTACAGAAGCCAAGAATCATGAAAGGATTACAAGATCCAAGTCAAATAAAGTCACTGTTTTACCTAAATCAAGTGAATGTGGACAATCTGATAATTATCTAGCTAATCTTACTCAAAGGATGAACAATATAGTTGGAAATAATGAATTTCAGTATAGGTTTAATAAGAACGAATGAAAGGAAAAGAAACACTCAGAATTCACATGTTATGATTGCAAAAGATTAGGGCATATAAGGCACTATTTTCCTATGCCTAAAAAAGGATAGAAAGAAAAATCATTTTGTGAGGAATAGAAATAATTAATAAAAAGCTAATTTAAAAAACGTTTGGAAAGCCAATAACCCCTGGAGTTCTGGTGGTGGGGAATCTTCTGATGAATCCTCTGAGTATGAATCTTCTGGTCAAAAGAATCTTGATGTACTAGCCAAATTACCCATTGAAAATCATCATTTAATGGCCAAGGTACACCATACTGAATCTATAACTAATGTATCTAAAAATTTAAATTATAGTGATAATAAATATTATGAATCCTCAGTTAAAGAATAAATTTCTGAAGAAGATAATATATTACATACTTATGAAGAATTATATATGTTTGCTAAACATCTTGAGAATGAAAATTCTATAGTCAAGAAAAAGCTTGGTAATGAAAAAAATAGAACTTATCTTCTTACTAAAGAAGAATCAGATCTTTCTAATGATCATGATAAGAAAATTTATGATTTTGAAAGTATTTCCAAAAACCTTGATGAAGGTAATTCTATGAAGGATAAACCTTCCAATGATATTGAAAATGTAATTTCTAAGAAAAATATTTTAGAGACATTCTACAGTTCTAAAACTAATGGTTTTTAGATTAAAAAAATATTTATTAGACTGAAATCAGAAATATTTCCCTTCATGAAATGTTTTCTAAACATTACCTTAGGTATGGAAAACTTTGATAAGATATATTCTCAAATTCGACCTCTAAGGAATAATTCTGGATTTGATTATACTCACTCAAAACCAGTTTTTAGTAATAATTATTTTGTTCCTCAATGTGCTCCATTCTGAACTAAATGTTAATTTGGCGGAAATTGGGCAAAAAATTTATCTTTAAACAGAACTCAGTATTTTGGTTTTAATAAAGAATATTTTTCTATGAAAATGTGGATACATAAAATTTTAGTTTTTGATGTTTCTGGATCCATGAAATTTAGTGTTATGAAAGTCTAACACTCTTATTATTATGAAAATAAAGATAGTACAAATAGGAAGCATAAAAATGATGGTGGGATCAAAATAAAGATTAAAAAAATCACGTCATATAGGATGTTCTTATTCTAGATGCATCAAAATGGTGGTGGGATCATTAATCAGACTAGATCTGGTTTAGCCAAGTCTGGGAAACCCATATGGTTGGATGATTCCTATAATGTTCAGAAACTATGGTTTAATCACAATGATTTTTCTTACATAATGAAATTGCGATAGAAACTAGGAATTTATCATCGTCTTCTTCAAAGGGTCTGAACTAGAATGTGTTACGGAACTACTTTTGACCTTGGATGAATTTTAAAAAAACATCCATCAGATCTATCTCCTTAAAATACTCACACAAACATTGATATCAATAAAAAATATATAAAATTATTATTCAAATTTATAAAATTAACTAGATTCAACTTATTCTACAGACTAAAAAATATATTTAGGTTTTTCATTGTACTCGGGTTCCAGTATTCCAAGATTTAATTAGTGATCTTGAATTCATCCTCCCTTAGATCTTCCTTTTATGTAATTTATTTTTATTGATATACTAAATGATGAAGAGTATACATTTGACACTTTGGACTATTTATTATAGTAATAACTTGATATATTAAAGTACATGAGCTCTTAAGTGAGAATTCACAGATACGTGAGAGTTTATTTAGTGATTTTCCATGTGGTATGAAAGTTCTGTTAATTCTTTTTATTCATGCACATCATCATTTCATCAATTATAATCATATTTTACAAAAAAATCCTATTTCAACATGCACCATCTTGTTAAAATCTATTATACATTAAAATAAACATTCACTTGGCATTCATCATTTTTTGACTTCATCATTCCTTCATTAACACTTTTTACCACATATTTCTCTATTTCAGTCCCCGTTTTTAAAATAATTTGATTCAATAAAACCCTTAGAACACCATGATCTCCAAAAATGTTGTTTAAACCTACTCGATACTATACATAAGAGTTGGAAAGTATAAATTTTAAATTTTAATAAATAACCACACATTATATAAAATTTATCTCTCATTCATGGGGAAGTCATAGTGTGACCATTTAATGTTTAAAAAAAATTAAATATACAAATCTGTGAAAATTAATTTTTTTTAAAAAGATATGTTGTCACATGTGTCACTTTTAGATATTTATGTTCAACTTCAACGTCATCTTATTTATGTTGGGAATTAATTTTTTTAAAACCTAATGTGTTCATTGTGCTATAATATGGAATATCAAATGGGATGGGCTCAAAAATTGAAATGTATTGTGTTTTGTTGTTTATATTATGGGAACACTAACTGGAAATGTTTCTACAACTATCCTCGATATCTTTTTCATTATAATGAAAGTGAACCCTATTTTGAAATTGAACCTAATGGTAAATTAGTTTTGAAATAAATGTTATAGAAATTTGATGATAAATTTGATAAATGTGAAGAATCACATAATGATACAGTGATGAACATACAAGTTGTAACATGGAATTTAGGTAATAAAAAAGAATAAATAAAAATTGCAATGGGATGTGAAGAATTTTTTTAGAACTTCAGTACTGTATTTTAGGATAAAGTAGAGAAGAATAAATAATGAGTGAACATGAACTCGATTATGAAGAAATTCATAGGAGGAATATTCTCCAAAACCACCAGTATGTTATATAAGATGATTTAGAATATGATCAAGAAATTATGATAATTCCACATAGGGTAGTTGATTTCAATGGCTTTGAACCTATAGTTACATTGGGCTGGTAGAAACATGATAATGGAAACATAAATGTTAAAAAATCATCCCCCTTTTTAAGGAATAGTAGGAAAAAAACTCTAAATTTTTATTGACGGAATGTTGGAAGATTTAATTAAACTTGAAATTTATGATTCTGAAATTTATAAAACTAACCATTATTTATGTTTTCTCCATTTTTAAATGGTAAATCCAATAAATTTTGAGATGGTTTTTAATAATGGGGAAATGTGAGTAGATTTCAAAATGAAATCTAATAAGGATCATTTGTAAATTGCGTAGTTTATTGAATTAAATGAAAAATGGGAATCAAATTTTAACCAATTTAGGAAAAATGATATTTATATGTAATTTTAATGTCTTATCATAAATAGAACTATAATAGAGTTATCCTTCACTATGGGTGATATATTCAAATGAAAATTTCTTGGGTTTTTTGGGGTTATATTTTTGAATTTGATTTTAAATTTATGTCTAAACACCCACATCCTAATCTAAGAAAAGTTATTTTTTATAAATTAGATACTGATGATTTATTGTGAAAAATTGAAGAACAATTGGAAGAAAATCATAACATGAATAAATGTGAACATGAATTATTTGTAATTTTTTTAAATATAAATTTGTTTTGTGTTTAATTATTAACCACATATATTTTGTATGTTTAAAATATTCACTATACTGATAATATATTTGAAGATGAGTTATTTTTTATATCGAATATTTTAGAAACTCATCTAATCATTTGATCATTCTCTTCATAAGCCTTTTTTTAATTACTAAGCCTTCAACAGCATTATTTTTGAGAATTTAGATGTTGGAAGTAGAAAAGATATATTTTAGGAATGTGGAACATTCCTAGAGATGGAATTATGTTTTTCTCTTCTTTGAAATATAATGATTTTCATTTACAGCATAATATTATAAGTGGTTATAGAGCATTCCACAACTACATTAGGCTGTTTTAATGGGTAAATTTGAGTGGAAAAGGAATTCAAGTGTTCCCTTAAATGTTTGGAAGCCCATATAAATATATATATATATATCAATTCTTATATAAAAAATTTATTCCAAGCACATTTTGTTGTTTTTAAGCAAAAACCATCATCCACTATCTGATGGTGGACGATCCAAAGGATTTTGATCAATGTAAAATCAAAATACAACACCCATTGGGTGGCTATCTCAAAATATCATTATATTCATTCATTTATTATATTTTTACTCCTTTTGTTTGAAAGAAATATTAGAGTTTCATTGAGTAAATATGTTTCATTTCATTCCTCCATTTGGTATATAATTTTTAAAACAGTTTTTTGCTTCTCTTATGAGGATCTATGTTGCATCTTTCCACCGAAAAAGTTTTAAGTGTATAAATTATTATTTCATATTATTAATAAAGAGTGGGATAGAGTTATATTCCAATTTTATTTCTTCCCTAATTTTTGGATTATGGGGGGGTGGAGCATAAGAAATTGAATTTCAAACAATATACAAAAATATGTTTTTTTGAAAATCAATTATATTGTCTACAAATCATTAATGATTGTTTATTTAAATATTTGATCTATATGTGTGGTTTTTGGGAATAATTCATTATCTTTTTGAAGAAAAAATTCAACGATCTTCTATGTCAACAAGAGATACTAGTTTCAACAGCTTGAAACAACCTTCATTAACATTTACTCTTGTCCTTTTTTTCTTGAACATAAAAAATTCATGATTTTATTTCTTATATTATAAATTATTTTGGAGATTAATTTTGGGTTATGAGAAGGGTTATTTAAATTATATAAAGGGGATGTTTCTTTTTCTATGACTGGAGTTTAAAATATCTCATCCAAGGTAATTTGAATTCAAATTATTTAAATTTTAATCAATTTTTTAAAAAAGTATATTGATTAATAATTTTTGTTTAATAAATGATTATTTATTTCCTATATAAGTTCCATTACCTATTAAATTCATGTTATAAAAATACATGGTTATTACTTCAATTTTTTGGTATTCGATTCCAAAAATTTATTACCTTGTAGGTTCATCATGTTTTCTTTATTGACTACTGTTTTTAAATTTAAAGTGTATCATGTGACTTGTCTGAAAATTTTCAATTAATGTCCTAGGAATGTTATATATTAAGAAGTAGGTGTTTGGGTGCTTGTTTTTTTTGGAGTGGAAAAATTATTTTTGAGGGATCTTGTTCAAATAAAACATGACTCATTCACTACTAAATTGATTAAATTCTTGAATCTAAACCCTAAAATTATTTCCACTGACTTTTACATTATATAATGGTGAAACTATTGGGTTTTATTTTTGGGATTAGGTCTTTAAATATAATAATCTATGATTTAAGGTGATTCCCTCAAAACCCCTTGATATTTCAAAAAAAAAATATATGTTCTTACAAATCAATTTTTAATTTTCAATGGATGAATGTTTTTCTAAAATTTTAGGGGTTTTATTCCACTTTGAGGAGAATAATATTTAATACCTTGTGTATTTATGTGTGAAAATCTTTTTTCTTTCCCACATGAAAAAATAGATTTCGATTAAAATATGGGACAAATTCGTATAATTTTAATTTAAATTGATTATTTAAATTTGAATTCAAATATTTCAAGGTCAATCCAAATGTATTATGAAATAGAAATTATAATATAGCATGAAATCATAGATTCTTTATTTTTATTATTTAGTAATTATAATTAAGGATGAGTTACTTATTCCACAAAAATTTTTTACTCTTCACTATTCAAAGGTGTGTATTTTTTATGGTTTCGTAAACTATGTAATTTTTTTTCCTGATGGTAAAGTTATCATTTTAACTTTCATTTGGATAAAAGTTGATGTTTTTAAAATTATGATTAAAATTTTCAATTAAAATTATTTTTTTGTAAAATAATAAAAAAAATTTCACCATTGAAATTTGATTTGATAGGGAATTCATATTTTCTACTTGAGTGAATCTATGAGGGAAAATAAATTTAAAAATAAATTCTTAGTATAATTTCAAAATTTACAATTGGAGATCTATTTTCTACCACTGATGGTGATTATGTTATTTCTTAAAGAAAATTAGTGTCTTATGTTTGTTGGAATTTAATGTGGTCTTAATTTTTTTCCAACATGAGTTTTTTAATTAATTTTGTTTTTATCGCCTATAATGAAATTTATTAGGCTTATTATCTGTTAATGGTTAATTTAGAATTTATTTAGTAAATTAATGATTTTTTTATAAAAAATTATTTTGGTTTAATATATCAATATTTCATTCTATTAAATTATTATTAACGTTTTGTTTATGATTTAAATTTTTTAATTTTTTTATCTTTGTAAGTTTTTATTTATTTTTGTGAATTGTGTAATTAATATTTAACCATAATTGTTTTGGAATTAAATTTTTCATTTAATTAATATTTAAATTTTAATTATATTTATTTAATTAAATAGGAATTTACTAATATAATTTCATATTTTAAATCATTAATAAATTTTTATCTTTTTTAAGTTTATTATTTTTTAAAAAAAGTTAACTTAATAATATTTTATTATATTTAAACCGATATTGATTTTTAATTTATTCAATTTAATTGTTCAATTATGTTTTTAATTAAATTAAAATTAAAATTTTATATTATTTACAATTTGATATATTAATTTAGTTATTATTTTATGATTATGGATGTGGCATCAAATGCTCAGATATTTGTTATTGGAGGCGTAGAAGTCCTGTTATTATAGGCCATGTATCCAAATCAAAACACTTCTGAAAAAAAAATTAACGAAATGTTACTACATATAAAAATTAATGGGGTTGAAGGTATCCTATTTTTGGGGATCTATATAGGAAAATATGTATTATCTCCACAATGTAATTTATCTTTTAGATTTCACAGAATTGATACAAGATTTATAGCAATGCTTCTAGTTAAAGAAACCCATTTTTGGCTAGGGATGACCTGATCTATCCTAAAAATGGGGATGAACTATGTATTATGTCGCCAAAGGTTGACTATGAATTTGAGTACTAATTTTGTGAGAGGTCATCATCATGTAAATGCATTTGAAGATGAGAGCATATGATCACAATGGATGAAGTCGATCCGTTGTTTTCATTTCCAATCGGTCGATGCTATTTGATGATGAGAAGATAAGGTCATGCATTTTATGATGAATAATCAAACAATATTTAAAACTGGCATAATCTGATCTCGAACGGATAGGTTCATTATCCGATATTAGAAACCACTATATGAGAGCTCAGATTCGAAGGGTATAAAATCTTCTTTAATTATTCTTCATTGGACACATGATATCATCATATTCTATGAAATAATATCAAATGTTTGAAAACAATGGTGGTGGCTCAACATTTTCCACCATCATTATATGCATTCATCTTTAATGGAAAAACATCAATGGCATCATCTTATAAAATCATTACTCAAAATCATAGTCAATATTCAGAGATAGAAGAACAAATTCATCTCCATTTGTACAGAAATATCTTCTCATCCTCCACTGGAAATGGGTTTCTTCAACCAGGTGCACTCCTAGAATGCTTGTTTAACTTATTTTAAATCAAAATGAGAAATGGCTATGTATTGATGCTTTATATTTGGATCTGTATAGTTCCCCCTAATTAAATACATTTTGATCCATTAATATGTATATATAGACTCTTTCTTTTAAATTGGTAACGTGAATGGTGGTGTAATTTGGGTACATGGACTACCCCAACAAAACCACTTTGTTTCCAATTAAAAATATCTGAGCATTTGATGTCGCATCCATAAACGTAAAAAATAAACTACAAAAATACAACACAAAATAAAAGAAAAGAAAATTTTAATTGAATTAAAAACATATCTAATCAATTAATTGTGTTAGATTCAAAATCATTATATTTTTAAACCTAATATAATATAATTAATTTAAAAAATTAAAAAAAAATTGATAAATAAAAGATAATTTTTGAAGTAATTGATTTACGATATTATATTACATAATAAGAATTTAATTTGAGTAATGTATTTAAATTTCAAAAATCAATTAATTGATAAAAACATTAATAAAAAAAGGGATAAGTATTTGATAAATAACTCACAAAAATTAAAAAACAAGGAAATAAAAAAACAAGAAAATAAACATTGTAAAAGATAAATAAAACAATAATAATTAATTAAGTTATTGAAAAATTGATTGTCTAAACAAGAAAAATATATTATGATTAGAATTTAATTATTTACTATAACTAATGTATATAAACTTTAAGTAGTAATTATCCGAATAAATTTCATTAAAAGAATTTAAACATAATTAGTCAACAAATGTGATGTGGAAAAATCACAATTTAAGGCCACATCAAAAAACTTATGCTATGTTTGGAAACCATCTCATGGTGGTGGAGAAACATTATGCCTATTAAATCATAAAGATGTTTATAAAACAATGATAATTTATTATTAATATCATTAATCATCAGTCTCCTTAAATAGAGATAGTTAATATCATATATAGAGATATAATTATTAGTTTATGGGAAATTGAAAATATATATGGAGGACCAATTATTGGGGAGATATATGTTGAATTCCTCCTATAAAAGGTTTTTTGGTCTATTATATTGTAGGTTCCATCATTATCTAAATCAATACATAGGGAAGTTGAAAATTACAAAATTAAGGAATCTCCCATAGAAAATAATATAAATTTTGAAACATAGATGTTTATCTTTTAGAAATATCATGGTGAAGGGATTATAATTCAATGTTATTGATGAGTCCCTCCATATAGATGTGGGGAACCATGGATATTAACTATCCTAAATTAGGTTATTCTATGTTTGATACATGGGGATATTGGATAATTGATAAATTAGACCCTTAGGTTTTACTAGCTATATTTTTATCTACATTTATTAGTGTTTACATTGTTTTTTTTCATTATTCTGACATATCAGTAAGGAAAATTAAATGTTTGACGGTGGAAATGTTTGTATAAAAGAATTATATATACATAGTATTGTTGATGGTTGATATAATATATTAGTTTATTCTAAACATATATTTTTGGAAGCACTATTTACACATCTTTAGGATAATTTAGGAGAAATTGGAATAGAAACATTACAATTAACAACCAACAAGTTTAAAAACATGTTTAACATTCCAAGGTGTAGGTTTAGGTCAATATTTAAGCTATATTTTTTATCCAGTCTGTCACAATGAAAAATATGATAATCACAATTATTTTGGGGATATTATTATAGCCATACTTCTTCTTATATGGTGATGTATCGACCAAGATAATTATGGATGGTTGTAATGAGGTTTATAAAGATCCATTGTACAATTAAGATATAAGAGATTACATCTTATCAAAGTTCACAAAATGTTACATCATCTCTGATGTTTACCAAATATTATGGTTTTACAACCAATTTATATTAATAAATAGTATTTTTATAGACCATTCATATATGAAATGGTGGAAAAACATCAAAATAGGGATTTCCAATTATGTTCGATGAAGATTTGATATGACAGAAAACCCAAAATTACAATTTCCAAAAGTGATGAAGGTTTTTTGCTAGAGGCCTATTATACTAATAATTTTATCCCTTATTATTCCCATGTTTTTATATAGTATGTAGTGGCATTAGTTACTATATCTTTATCCATATAGAAATATAAACTTGGTTAAAGAAACACCAAATAATAAGGGGTTGTGATTGAGATTTTAGATCATGGAGCCCAAGAAAATCCTATGTTATACTAAGAATATTAGGATTAATGTCATATAAAAACTTGATCTTCAATTAATATCATTGGGTAGGAGGTAAAAGAATTATATTTTAGATTAATATTAGATATTTTGTATGAAATTGAGGATTAAGGGGCCCTAGATACATTCTATCCTTATGGTAGAACAAAAAATTTCCTCTTTTGGATATATATATTGTCAATCCCATAGTTTATGAGACAAATATAAAATGGAAAACGTATTTAAGGAACTATAGGATGCAATCTAAGTTACTTTATTCAATTTTCAAATTTAATGCCTAATAAAAACTCCTAATATTATCCTAAAAATGAACTCGTTGATGTTTGAATTTACATCATAGAAAGTATAGAATAAATGTGTATTCAATAGAAAAAATACTCCCCAAAAAAATATGTTTTTGGGAGATGGTTTTATTTTGAAATATTGAATTGGTGATAAATCTAGATACTGATGAAAAATATTTAGCATCATTGATCTGGACGAAATTCAACAAAAACATCTATTGAAATTCTACCTTCAATCCGATCAACTATAATTAACATGATTTAATTTTCCGTCTAAATAGAGAAGTTAATTTTTTAGGATATTGGTAGAATCAACCATGAATGAAGTATTCAACACTCTTATTATAGGTATAGAAGAGTTATTAAAACACGGGGAAGATGAAATACTTCTGAGTCATATGTAGATGTTTGCTAATGAGTGATATGATCCATTGATAAATTTTCAATCGATAGAAAAACTATCATATAAGTGTATATTGATATCCTACCATATAAATATAGAATATTTCTACATAGTATTTTTTTGGTCATGCATATTTGTATGGGTGAAAAAAGTTAGTCTTTAAATGTGATTCTTTCATACTTATTCTTAAAATGATCTTATATCCCCTCAAAATTGTATTATTGTTTTAGATTATTCACCAAATGGGAGCATTGTAATTAATAAAGGGATATAAATTCAATTCCCATTAGGTAATGAACCCTTATTTAGTGAACTAGACCCCAAATAATTTTTAAAACCCCTATAACCCTCTTAGTTAGTTCTTGACAAAAGAATTTTCTATTATCATAGTGCCAGAATCTCTTTGTGGTGGAAAATATGAGGGTGTTATAGCCCTACCAATTTCTAGTGTGGGGACATCAATAACTAAAATAAATTTTATAACATCCCAGGGTGAACCTTCTATTTTATCCAATAAAGTCTGAGTACCTCAAGAAAATACCATAGTTTTTGAGAAAGGCAATCAAAAAATTATAATGTAAACCTAGGGGAACATGTTGGATTACATAAAATAAAGTAATAGGTTTCAAAAACACATATTTAATCCCTAAATACAATGTATTGAATATCACAATTGGTTCTGTCTATAACCTCTTCCAATCATGGGTGATATCTTCAAAGTGCATTGTTAAATGTTTTGATAATGTTTTATAATTATTAAAAATAATTCTGAATGATATGTCTATATTAACATATATATATTTCATGGATTTATCAATGTTAAAAATAAATATTTATTGCCACCAATAAAGAAAATAAAACATTCATTGTATAATTAAATGATTTTAATAAAGTGTTAAATGGTTGTAAGAAATATTTCTTAATGTTTTCAAAAATATTTATTGATACCACATTCATACCTAAATTTTGTGATTATTCACCAATATATATATATAATATTCTTATGAGAATCTTTGTATGTGAAGCAACAAACCTTGCACCGTTGTATATAGAATTTTAAATCAATCATATGATAGGGTCATGATTATGTCCAAAATGTTTTCCAAGGATAATAGCTAACTAATAAGAATTTATAATCCGAAGTAGATATCCCAATAACACCAACCAATGACTACAAAATTATTGTAAAAGACACACTTACAAAACCAATCGAGATTAGTAGATTAATAAGATAAAATATCCTCATTGTATCCACTGAAAACAATAGTAGTAAGAAAAGATAGTTCCTCAGTAGGTTGAGGTAATAGATTTTTTCACTATAAATTTATATCCATACACGATAATGTGAATACATTCTCAACATTAAATATATTGGAACTAGTGTAAAAATTATAGAAATGAGTAGATGAAGTTAACACTCTGACGTCCCAACCAACATAATGTGCAAATAATAAAACCCCAACAAAATCAGAAAGTTTAAACAAAAATGAGATTATCATATCTATATGTTATATTGTATTTGATTATGTTACGATTTGTCTATTGGAATATAATTTTAATTGTCATTAAGTAGAAATTTTATGGAGTTTGACACTATGGGAGTGGAAAGAAATATAAATTCTGATTTTTAAACCCCTATAAATTATATGAGCATGATACTAAATAAGATTCTTTATATGCTTATCATTTTTAGATTTGAATAATTTGGAAAAAAAATTAGTGTGAAATAAATAGTTTCTTATCCCTATATGTCAAGCGTGTTACAATAAAAAACCTTTAAGTTTGAATCTATATCACACATCACAATGTTATAAATTATTTTAAGTCTAGATAGATACCACCAAACTGTAGAGTGTTAGAAAAAAACATATAGTCGATAAAGGAATTCCCTAAACAACCATCGTTCATAAATATAATGCTACAGTAAAATAGAATTTATCCAAGAATTAAATAGTTATTAAATAGGAAATAAGTAAAAAATAATGATTGAAAATTAATAAATATTTATATCCTTCAAATAATGATAAATCTTGGAAACTTACTTAAATTCACCAATATATTAGTCATTATTTTAAATTAATAACTTATATCATAGAAATGAATAAATAAAATATGAAATTATTTCTATATCAGCTATATTCTACTATTCTAGTAATCATTAATAAGGGAATCCAATTAATGGATGTTTATCCTCTTTCTTATAAATAAATTATAGCATTATTTACTTGAATGAACTTTTTATTCCTTTTTGATGATCTATAATTTTTAAAAAATTATGCAATCATAAGAACTATATTAATTACACAATGAGTAATATCTATGAAATTGAATCCATTTGAACATTTCATGAAAATGGTTTTAATAAACAAGATTTGAAATACCTGAGTTAATGGCGAAAAAGGTAAGATAAATCCATTATGTTATAAGGAATATAATCTCTTATGGTAATTCGTTTTTCGTGTCCTATTTTGAAATCACAATGAACATGGGGAATATTATAAAATAAATTATAGAATTATATTGAGTTTACTAATGTACATATACTCTTGGATTGGTATTGTGCATTTATGTACACTTATATTATCACTATAGGACAAGGTTATCCAATATAGATAGACAATCACACATGAATCGAGAAAAATGAATTCAAGAATGTGGGTTGGTAGGAATGTTTAGGGTGGGTTTTATAACCTAAAATTACATCATTATAACTTTTTTAATATTTCTTAAAACCAATATATGTAATAGGTATATAAATATACTACAATAGTTCCCTAGATATATGGATTTTGTTAAAAATTTATAACTTTTTCTGTGGGAAAATTGTAGTCCCAATAAAATGTGTGTATTTTATTAATTTAACATTTTGATAGTCCATGAAATAGAAGTCTTAGAGTGGATATTTGTATTTTTATTATGATTCAGATTGTGAATATTTAACTAAAAAATAATTGTGGATTTTCTGTTTAGTGATTTTACATTATGAAGGTCAATCCTTGGTTGGGTGACTATATGTTTATGTTATTCTGTTTACACTAATGTGAGGTGTGATATTAAAGTTTTAAGTCATTGAATGAATAAAAGGATGTATGAATAATTGTAGTTTCAATATTGAGATCATGTAAAGGATGGTCCCAATTATGTTATATAAAGCGTCAGAGGTAAATGGTGAATTCAAATTTAGGTTTCTTTTCATAGACCATTTTATTTATCTTATTATAGGATCATATACCTTTGAAAAATATTTCATATAGTTCTTGTGAATGATACATATATAAGAAAAATAAAATAGTGCTCTTTACCATGTGAGTATAATTGAATCGACCAAAACTGGAGGTGATACTATTGTGAATGATAAACAAGGAGTGAAATTTAGAGAAATCTTTAACGGTTATAGAATGAGAATCATTTTAACATATTTTATAAAGATATTATTAGTGCTGAAAATTATCAGTTATGGTATTTGAATTAGGGAATATTAAGATGAAAATATATAGTATAGGACAACCATTTACAAGATTCAAATGAATTGATTATTAATATACTATTAAGAACATACCAAGGACGCCCACTAGGAAAAATTTAATAGAAGGCTCACATATTATATAGTTAAAGGAATATGGGGTCAGGGAGTCTTCTATTTATGAAATATATATTCCCTTATTAAGGTATATATGGGTTATATATATATAATATGTGTCATCACAATTGAAGTGGGTCCATGAGGATCCTATGTACCAATTACCAGTATCCATGAAAGTATAAATGTAATTAAATCATTCAATACATTATGTATGGTAGATGGAAAAGGGCTTTTAAACTATTTTTTAATATTATTACTCATAAATGATCAAACTAGACTGACACAATACATATATGGGGGTATAAAAATGGGTGATGATTTATAGTAGGGTATGTGGTAGGTGAACAAGATGTCACTATATATTACATATGAATATGAATCATGTTAAATGTAGTTCTTGGACGGGAAAAATATTTTACTCTAGAACATGGTTAATCGACGAATACCTAACATGAATTAATGATGTTCATATTCTAGGATAGAGAAATATTTTATTGGGTCTCAGATATGTGATATGGATAACATGATGTAAACCACAGGAATATGAATCAATACAAACAATGTTCTTAAATTGTATATATTTTTTATATCATAGTGTATGGTAGATTTAGAACACTTGATGTGAATTACATAGACTGTAACACCCCGAGATTTTATGAAAATTATTATTATTTTTTCATTAATGTCTTGTGTTGTACGCTACACCAAAATGAGCTTACACAACATGCATCCTTGACTTGACTTTCATTACACGCAATCGCGACCTTCTTCGATAGCATGTGTATTACGCAATACCGAGTTTTACTAAACAACGATATGCTAATAAAATATTATTAAAACTAGCTGTTATGAATATTAATAACCAATTTTTGAAATTTTGTAAATTTTATTTTCAAAATGGACTTCATTTTTGGATTCGGAATATCGAAATTAGCTTAGGGTGAAATTTTAGTACTTTTCGGATAACATTCATTTTCTGATGAATAGTGAAAATTGCTAAATTTTAATTAAAAACAACCTTTTTAATAGAAATAATTAATAGTGATAAATTATTAATTTGAGTGGTATTAAAGTATATTTAGAATATATTTTTACAATTTAATACAATTTTGGTTATAGGATGTAATTTTACATTTAAGCCAGACATAAACCACTGTCAATCTTTTGATAGTTATTATCTCTTAAGAACACACTATTTGTTTTGACGATGAGAATTAATTTTTAAATTAATTAATGCAGCTGATATGTTTTTAATTTGGTAAAATAGACATCATTTTTGAATTTATAATATCAAATATATCTTAGGCCTAATTTTTGGTATTTTTCTAGAAACTTTCATTTTTTGATGAATAGTGAAACCACTAAGTGGTAGTTAAAAAAATGAATTTTTCATAAAACTTAATTTTACCACGTCTGTGAGTGGAATTTCAAAACTCCTAGAGACATGGTTGATGTTAGTAAGTACAATGTGGTTCAATGAGATGAAAATAATTTTTGGCGAATAGTAACTTTTTACTTTTTTTACCACGGTTAAAAGTAAATTGGGTAATTAAGGGTAAATATGATATTATTATTACCCTAACACATGTCCTAATTCAATTGGATAAGTGTAATTCGACCAAAAACAACCTTAGGAATAAAATATGACCATTTAGGCCCACTTGGATTAGATTAGGACATTTATTATTAATTTATTTAAAGAAGGGTTAAAATAGTTAAAATCAAAGTTTAATAAGAAAATAATTTTTAATATAGGGTTATACATAAGATAAATTCGTCTATAAATATTAATTAGAAAGATAAAAGGATTTTCTACATAATGGTATTTTAGTTTTAATTTTTAGACATTAAATAATTTAATTTATTTATGACACAATGATGATGTAGTAATTATATTATTAATGAAATATTGACATAATTGATGTTATAAATACCCAAATAAATGTAATTTGAGACTTTTTATGAATTCCAATACTTTTATAGGTTAATATGACATGTTAGTATTGATTGAAATAAATTTTGTAGAAATAATAATTCTGTTATGATTTTTACAAAAATCCATTACCCAATAGTGTCAAAATTGACATAAAATAGTTTTTAAAAACAATATTATATTATTAATTGTTATTTAATTCCAAAAAATCTATGGATCGGTAAAATGACTTATATAAGGTTATATATATTAATAATAAACAACTTGGGGTTCTTTTGGATTGTTATACTAATTTTATTAACCTTATAGTGTAAGAACACAAAAAGACACGGTAAAAGTAAAATTATCTAACTTAAAGATAAATATAAACGATAAGGTTACAATAGGAACCTAAACTTGTCTAAATTCTATTGGATGAGATTATTTCGACCCATACCCACCTTAGCTTCGAAATAAATCAATTTGGAGCTATTTAGAAAAGAATTTGGCTTTATAATAAAATAATATTTTTAGTTATTCCAAAGGTGCCCCTCTCCTCCCTTATAAAAGGGAACCTCCTCCCTCTCTTCATCACACCACATTGAGCCTTCAATCTCGGCCAAACCCTGCAATATTCTCTTATCCACTTACCTAGAAACATCCTAGAGGTTCTGGTCTTCCTCAAAGACCAATTTTAGTGCCCTAAAAGGAGATCTCAAAGAGGCGCTTCAAAGAAGAGGTAATGTCCGTTACCGATTCTTTCAACTTTATTTCTTCTTCCACTTCTTATTCTTAGGTTGTTTCGTTATGAAGTAATGACATCAGAATCAATCATATACTGATATGTTATTATAAGTATGAAACAACCCTATTTCACCATATATCCATCCTACAGAAAACGAAATCACCGCGTGTGCGTACGTACGGAATACCGTCTCCACGCCGTGGTGTAATCTATTTTCCACCACCACCTTACTTGGATGGGTATAATGGTGTACATAATAACTATATATGATTATTTTAAAGTGATATTTATTCTTAAATAGTATACATACACTCCAATACAATTCCATGATCATGAGAACGATATCATCGCTCGTGGGTACGTACGGATTACCATCTCCACAACGTGATGAGATTCATTCTCCATGTTAACCATTCATGAATGATTATAAAATATATATAATAAGTAATCATGAAATATATGACATAATAATGATACTGTATTTCTGTGTATATATATGTAGGTCATCTACTTAATTCCATTCAACTCAATAAGGAAACGAAAACAGCATTCATGCGTACGTACGACCTACCGTCTCCATGAATGGTGTATTTCTTTCCATTTACTGATCTATTATATATATTTATATTCTGAATATATATTATATAAATCATGTTTTATATTCTGGAATTAATTAATCATGATCTAAGTAATCATATGAATAATTACAAGTCAAAACACGGACGACAAATGAAACGATTTTACCCAAAACCCTCTTTAACATGGAATTTACAAAAGAACGGGTAAAATAAAGTCATAAGTGAACCATATATGATATAATAACAATGATTATTATTCTGGAATAAGTCAGTGACATTATTAAAATCATTATACAAATGGTTCGGACACTTGCGAAGCAAATCGTACCTAAGGTAAGGGAAATATCACAATCTCATTTTGATCCGAGATTGTTTATACTTTGGTATTTACTGGTGTGTATTTTATCATTCACATCCATGTTTCCTTAATATGTAATATTTAGATCCTTCTAAAATATTTTAGATCCAATTTTACCCTTCTTTGAGTTTTTAGTAAAATATTTGAAAGGAATCTTTTGTCGTTTTTCATATGAGGTACTTTTTGACTTTTCCGACAAAAGTACGAGAATAATGTTTTTTAACTTATACGGCATGAATGGATTTTTAAAAAATTATTTCCAAGAATCTTCTTTTATAAGTTTTCAAGACTATTTTTAATCAAATTCTTTTGGTTTATAATTGTATGACATGTTAAGAAAGGAAAAGTGTTTTTGAAGTAGAAAGGATATTTTCCTCAAGAATGGAGTTTAAGTGTTTTATCAAAATTATTTTTCATCTAAGATAATATAGGGTTCTATTTCTATCCCTATTTTTACATTGATTTGATTATGTTATGATGTAATTATTTTTATTATTTCATTTTATCTTATATGGATTATGTTATGATGGCATGATGTTTAAGATTCCCATTTTTATTAAATGGGTTATGCAATGATGTATGATTTTTGATTTTGTGGAACACATAAGAATGGTATAATTATGAGATGGGTGGGACCTATATCTCCCTCCAATGAATTGTGTAAAGATTTTATATCTCATTAGATAAACATGGTTGGAATGGCAGGTTAAACCGGTTCAGTGAAACAGGACTGAAACGAGGAGTGAACTCGGTTCAGAAATGGACTTTATCCACTAAGATAGTCTTGGCAATGAGTCTTGACTAATAAGAAATGATTCTCTATGATTATGTGTGTATGCCAAAAAGTTTCATGTTTTAAGTTATGATTATTTGTATTACATTTCACTACTATGATTTATCCCATGTTATGAAATTATGATATCTTTTGCAGGTTAAGATTTCCAAAATTTATGTTCTTATGTATATGATGTGATTGATATTTATTTTGTTTACCCTTACTGAGCATTTGAGCTCACACTTTTATGTTTTATTTTCCCCAGGATATAAAGAAAGGTTTTAGGTAATAAAAGGTAAGATATTTATGGTAGATGTTGATGATCTTTTACCACGATTAGAAGATTATATTCCGAGTTTCCAAAGACACTAAACTATTATGGTCCTTGTGTGTGTGTTTTTGTAATGTACTAAGTATTCCGCAAAAGTAATGTAATGTCCATCTACGTCAAGCTTAGGGTTCTACATAGACCGTACATTATGATGATCTGAAGAGAAATTGATAGAATAGTTGAATTTATATTATGGTCAATGATAGATGATTTAGATATCATTTTTTGAATTTTTTAAATAAGAATAAAATATACACATATCCTTGAAAGAAATTATCAATATATATATAGCTCATGGGTAGAAGATAATGGGATAGAATATAGAGATTCCCTGGTGATAGGACATGTTTCTCAAAAACCTTTGTGAATTACATACGCCTTGGAACAATGATAGAATGTAAATACAATAATGAAAGAATTTATGGATAGGTATCGGATTAGAGATCCAAAAAATCACTATTTGACCTAGGTGATATGATTTAGGTTATATTTCTCTCTTAAAATATATAATTTAATCATAGGTTAGGTTTACCCTAAACATGGTAATGAATATAGTGTGACTACAGTCTTTATAACCAATATGAAGTGATTATATAATACAGATCGACATCTTACATAAGGTTATTTATATTGTTTAAATTCATTAATAAAAGACCTCTATGGAATAAATATTAGGATTATGAGAAAAGGACCTTACATTATATAGTTTAACATCATGCCACATGGGCATTATTCTATACAATTTTCTTGTGAAAAGACTTTATATCACATTTTGTATGGTCAAATAACAAAGACTATATTTCATTTAATTAAAATTCATACACAATGAACCATATTTAATATTGATTATGGTCATACAATATGAACTATAAATCTAAAATTAGGTTATATGTAGTAATTATATAAGAACCTTGCATTTTTTATAGCAATAATATCCTCTCCATATACTATAATCAATGTGTATACTCTATTATAATAGAACATGTGTATGGTAAAATTTACATCCCATTTTGGTTCAAAATTTATAGGATTATTCCTTTGTATCATTAGTTCCTTGAATAGTTACACTAATTACCCAAGACAAATCATGCATATGAAAGAAATATTATTGAATATTTTTATCCATAGTCGTGAAAAACATCATGGGATTTTTTTCCATTTATCATTTTAAATATATTATTATTTTAACATGTCCTATAAAACCTATGACCATTCTTTATAAATATATTGATCACAAATAGCTGTTCTAAGTAATTTAAACTGAACCTATATTGGTGAAACTACCTCACTTCTATACCAAAAAAATACGAAATTGAATATGTAGGGATATGCTGCATGGGTTATTATTACCATAATGAATATGTGATGTATTCTTATACATATTCTCCATTTCTATAATTTTTCCAACAATGTCTTGCTAAATTCCTCTCCATGTCCATTTATAGGTTTCTTTAATTAGGGTGAATGATTTGATTTAATGTTGGACATGGAATATACAATCATCAACTAAGATAAATATAATTTCCTTCCAATTTCTAAGAATGTAGTATAATTAACCCAAAATATTTTATTAATATTAGTATTAACCAAACTAATACCATCCTTTTTCTAATAATGTTTTTTTATACGTCCTCATCACATAAGTAAATGAAGTCAGTTGCAGTAAGGAGTAATTTAAATATCTAAATTATTGATAAAGGGTATAGTCCTATGAATTCTATTACCTATTAGGTATATTGAAAAGTGTATTTAGTGGTATGAAGTAGCATTTGGGGTATATAGGTAAAATTATCACCCAATTCACAAAGTTTTAACTTCCTAGTAAATTTTTAATAACCCTGCATCATTGAATGAAAAAAAGTCTCTAAGCCAGTTTTTTTGGAGAACAATATTTTACAATATGTTATCCAACATAATTATAATAATATACCTCTTATACAGTAATTAGGAATTTTTATTTGAAAATAAACTTTGGAAGGACCCCATAATGACTCATTTTTAAATGGATTTATTGGATTTCAGGCCATCATAGAGATTGAATTTTGATGATCATAAATGCATTTTCTCTTTTCATACATTAACTTGTGGAAACATGCCATTTATATGGTATTATTCCTTTTCATAATACTAATCATATAATATATCAGTTAATGTTGTTGAGGATGATTTTTAACCAAAATATATATTTACTGGATTGATCTCTTTCATTTCATGGTTAATGAATGAGAGAATTAATCATTAATATACAATACGAGTGAATATTTTATCATAATAAAAATCTATATAATCCTTTTCAAAGTTTTCCAAGGAATATGATAAATCATTATATAAGAATAATGTTGTAGATATTCCATAATGTTTATATATAGAGGATGTATTTTGGGAATGTATGTTATGATGGTGTTGCATGGTACATCATCCAAGTTATAAATTGTTTTGGGTGTCTTCAGTCATATCATTTAATATGATACGGTTATATCATATATAAATGTAAATTCTAATAGAATTGAATGATCGGGAAGTTTCCTAAGGCATTGTTGAATGTGGGACCATATTTTAAGATTGACATAAATACTTTAATACTAATAAGATAGTAAACATTAAGTGATAATGCTTAGGTAATCTTCACCATAAGGATATCATTAATTATAATTGAGTCATATGATTAAATGAATAAATGAGTAAAATTAATTTATATAATAAGTTAATGAACTTACATAATCAAACAAATCAATGATTTTTGTATACATTAGGGTTATTAAAAAACGTTATTGAATTCATGTAAATTCCAAGAATCATCGAGATATTCTAGTGGCCCAAAAAATAAGTGCTTTTCTTTACGTTGGTGTTCCTGGATCTTTTTGAGAATGAATTTGATTATCATCAATGTCATTTTTTATTTTCTTATTTTCTTTTGTGGAAAAATTCTATTTTTAGGGTATTCTTAAATTTCAGAATCCTAGTCAAATACTATATTTTTTAATGATGTGGAGGATCTATTTTAACCCAAAATTGATATTGACCTAATTTATATCCTTAATTTTTTTGGATTAATCCGAGAATTAATCTTCAACATATAATATAGGAGATTATTTTATCATAATACAAATTTATATGATATTTTTCAAGATTTTCCAAGGAATCTATTCAAGAATTATACAAGAATAATGTTGGAGAATTTCCTTTATGCCTATGTACAAATGACATTTTTTGGAAATGTCATTATGTATGTTATGGTGATGGTTTATGGTACATCATCCAGAATAAAATAGTTTGGTTAGGTATCTTCAGTCATATCATTTAATATGATAGGGTGATATCATATTATAAATGAAAATTAGAATATAATTGAATGTTTTTTATGTTTTCTAAGAAATTTTTATAAATGGAACCATATTTTATGAGTCAAATTAATACATTAAATATAATATGATAATAAAAATTAAGTTATAATTTTTTGGTAATCATGACCATGAGGCTATCATTTATTATAAATGATTCATTTGATTAAATGACTAAGAGAATAAAATGAATTTATATGATATATTAATTAACATACCTAATAAAATGCTATAATGTTTTTTATACATTTTTATTACTAAAAAACTATATTACATTCTTGTAAAATCCAAGAAGCAGTGGGGGGGGGGGGTTGTAGTGGCCCATATAAATAAGTGATATCCTTTAAAATGGAATCCATTGTTCATTTAGATTATTATCATATAAATAAATCTCATACTCTTTCCACATTGGAAAATAGTATTTGGTGTTGTTTTGGAAAATCCCAACAAAAAAGAATGGTGGTTTAAGGGAGCCCATGTATACCCCAAAGAGGGAAGATAAATTTGGTTTATTCACTCTTATTTTTATCAAATTCATGATTTAACATGTTTCTTTCAAACTAGTGTGTACCATACACACATGTTTTTTTTTTTATTTTTTCAACATGGTTTTAGTTTCTTAGATGGGGATATTGAGTTTGTTTTTTTAAGCCTTCCACTTCTTCAATATGTATTAATTGGTTTTTAAAAATAAATCAGTATTATTATATTGTACCCTATATAAAATTATTCAAAAAATAATGTTTTAAAATGATGAATTAAATATATCATTTTAAGGATCATTATATATGATATTTTTTCTTTATAGAAGGAATTGTGATATTTGATATCATATGTTGAGGTATAATAACATAATATGATAGAGGATGATTTTTTCCATGATGGATATAATTTATTCAGGTTATGATATATCATAACATATAATATGGATAATAATTTTTATATAGTGTAATAAATATATAATTTCTCCTTCAAATGGTTTAATTAATTTTCAATGAACTAAAATGTGTTCAGTGAAACAAATTACTACATAAAGACCTTATTTAGATACAATAAAATTTAATTCTTGGAATATTATGATTTTAACTTTATTTTAATGAAAATGAAAATATTTAGTAGATATAGGAACATTGTCATCATTATGTTGGATGTTGGTCTAATATGGATTAGAGGTCCTCTAATTAATGTAGAAAACATGATCATAATTATAAGCATGAATTAATGTTGTGTAAATATCATATAAGTGTTGTTTAAGAACGATCTATAGTTTTTTTGTAACCATAATATTGTTTTTTTGATCACATGATGTTTTGTTATATAAAAATAGAATGAAAATTATAAAGTTATATGCACAGCCCATTTACTACCTCAATATCAATCCACATGGATTGTGAATTGTTCATGTGGTCGATCCACATTATAAAATTTGTCCATTCATGGGTTCATGTTTTGTATATTTCATTGATCTAGATAGATAAATACATTAATTACATACTACTATTCATCTAGTGGAGAAAATGTAGTCGATATAGACTACATCATGTTTCTAATATATATGGTCTATATAGATGGTGTAGTCACTTCATGATGGGTACATCAAAAGGTTGATATTCATGGTCAAAAATTTATATATTTGGTTACTCCATTCATTCTCTTTCCTCATTATTACTTTATTTATTATTTTGAATCCTTCATTATCGATTTTAAACATTTTTTTTCATCCTACTGGGTGAAAATCATAGTTTCATTATTTTTATATACTATGAATAAATAAATTTGATGATACTATTAATAAAATCCTCATTAACTATACATCATGACCATTCAAGGGGTCGTGTTCCATGAATTATTTAAGGAAGATAGTATGTGTTATACATTGTGTTATATACATTCCTAAAAAAAAGAGAACTATTCAATGAACATGGAGTTATTCAAAAGTATTAAATGTGTAGATTTTGGGGGTATTATGATTGTGATATTTTAATGTCACAAATAGGAATAAATCATGTTTCTTTACGATATTTAAAAGAAATATTTTTATTGGAATTAAAAATAATTATAATTAAGAATAAAATGGAGAGTTCATTGACTAATTTAAATGAGATAATAACTAACCTACAACCACATAACATGGAGTTTCATTATTTGAGATATTGCATAATAATGGATATATTATTAGAATAATATTAATGATATTATTTTTATGAATATAATGAAAAACAATAGGTTATGAAGAATTTATTTAAGCCTCTAAAAAATATTGAGTGCTTCATTACTCCTAGTATCAAAGAAAGAATACTAATCCAATTATGAGAATTTATTTTATTGGAGAAGAATACTTTTTTCAAAAGTATTTTTAAGAAAGATGAGGACTTGTATCATTCATGATCATGAATGAGTATCGAGACTAAGGGTATTGTTCACTATCGACACCTGATAAATTCCATTAATATGTAGTATATAGAAAATCTATTGATCTATTTATTCTCAGCGGTAGATGAATTCATAAGTCGAACCAAAGAAACCAATAGTGAGATTATATATTTCACAAACCATATTCTGTTAAAGAAGACTCATGTGGATGGGGAGTCTAACAGGTTATTTGAGGCTTGTAGATGATCGGTCTTATAAGTCACAGGAAGATTGCAATTGGGGTTACTAATGGAGTGCGGGAGAATAATAACTAAGTTCTCTAACCAATTGTATTCACTTTTTCTTATAGTTTATAATCCATGTTGGGGAATCATGTAAATATATAAAGGATTTGGATTTTATTCTAAACCTTTTAAATATAATTTTTTCTCTATATTTTTAATATTATATATAAGTTGTGGTTATGAGATATTATTTACTTGATCTAGGTCTTTAACATATTTGAGAGTTTTATTTATGAAAATAATAATTTGAAAAATAGGGTCACTGATTCGCCCCTAGTGGTCTTATTAGACTAGGGAAATACATGATATATTAGGTAAATATTCCATTAAAATATTCAAATAGGTAAATGATAAATGGTGAGTAATTATTATATGAATTATGGGGGTGTTATATCTTTTTATAAAAATTACTATCACAACTAGAGGAAAATGATGAGGCACTAGCACATGTAGAATGATGTGATTCAGATGTTGAGTGTGGTAAAGTTATTTATTATAAAGATATATGTTTTTATGTAGTAATAAATTGAGAAAAAACATGATTTTTTTTATTTCAGATTATCATAAAGGATAGAATGTACTTTTACCCAGTTAGATGATCTTATATAACACTTCTGTCCACTCAGTATGTCACATGATTGTGTTTTTACACTAGGACATGAGTTTGGAAAAATTTTGAGTGATTCAAATTTTCACAAAATATTTAATATTTAATATTTAATTAATTAAATAATAATTTATTCATTCATGTTCATTCAATGATATATTTGACAGAAATATCAAAGTGAGGACCTGTCTCCATGGTTCAGTCTGAAAAGGGTAGTTTTTTCAAGTCTAGTCATAATTTCAAGTATCGTGTTAGGTTTTTCATTTTATTTTCTTCATCTATTTCTCAAACACCCCAAGAAACTTTTGTATACCCCATCATGGTTCCACCTTATGTGACCAATATTGAAAAGGGATATGGAGATAGATATAAGGACAAGAAAAATGGAGGTTCCACTATAGGGCATGTGAGGAGTGGATAGTCGTGTGATAGAGGTGGAATGTGAATCTATAAAATGCTTCGATATATTCCACCAAAATGTGGTCCATTATCATGTTTTCCATAAATCCAAATATATATTTCCAATTTGAATTTTTCAGAATGTATAATGACTACTTAGGACCACCATGTTGTCAATTTATGCTTAATTGGGTGAAAAACAACTTTTTGTTCGGATTGAAGGGTTATCCCATTAAAAAATCGCAATCACATGGACTGTCTTTTAGGAACACACTTTATGTGTTATTTATAGAGATGATATTTTCAATATATTTTATCTACATTTCAATGATTTAATCCTCACAAATGTGTCATTACATGTTAAGTTGCATCATTTTTGGAATATTGTTGTATTTTGAGCTAAATTGTGAAAATGCCTTAATTCTGGATTTTAAGCAGTTTTTGACTTGTCTGCGTATTTGGTCATATCTTTTTATCTACTTACCCAATTCGATTGATTCTTTTTTTAGGAACCCCTGGAATGTGAGATTCATATATGTAAACTGGTTCAAGATCTAAATCGTCCATATAAGGGTCCAAATAAATCTTTATTTGTGAATAGTTTGCATGTTCGGATGTGTGGAGCCCACTTCCATAAATGGATCATAACTTCGGCTACATGTTTCCAATTCCATTAATTCCAATTTGGCGTGCAAGAGGAGTCCATGGCGCGAATTCTTGATTAATTTGAAGGTCAAACTCAATGATAGTGTGCCCTAATGATCGATTTTGACCTTGAAATTAATCATGCATTCGTGCCTTGGAGTCCTCTTGCACGCCCAGTTGGAATTAATGGCATTGGAAACAGGTAGCCGATGTTATGATCCATTTATTGAAGTGGGATCCACACATCCAAACATGAAAACTATTCCCATAGAATTATTTATTTGGACCCTTAGATGGACGATTTAGATCTTGATCCAGTTTACATATATGAAGATCATATTCCAGGGGTTCCTACAAAAAAATAATAAGTCGAATTGGATAAGTAGTTAGAAAGATATGACCAAATACTCAGACAAATCAAAACTTGCTTAAAATCCAGAATTAAGACATTTTCACAAATTTAGCTCAAAATACAACAATATTCCAAAAATTATGCAACTTAACATTTAATGACACATTGGTGAGGATTAAATCATTGAAATGTAGATAAAATATATTGAAAATATCAGCAACTGGCACCGTTGTCGGGGAGTTTTCTTGAGTTGATTTGTGTGAAAATTGTTTTTGCATGACCCAAAATTCGAACCCAAATTTGTTCCCATTGGATTCTGAAATTGATAGAACTTTTCACTC
This sequence comes from Viscum album, assembly GCA_963277665.1. NCBI lineage: Eukaryota > Viridiplantae > Streptophyta > Magnoliopsida > Santalales > Viscaceae > Viscum > Viscum album. The sequence continues at coordinate 831,396,610 of OY728165.1, forward strand.
TAGGGATAGAGCTACCAGAAATCCCCTTGTACCAAGTTGTGAATCATCTAATAACGCACTTAGAATAAACCAGGTTGAAATTGAAATTCCAATGGCTGAAAATAGAACTTTGAAAGAATTGGATTCATCTTACGATGCAAATCAAGAAAATCCTGTTGAATATCCTGATGCACCTGCTGGGTTTGAAATTAAATCTGGTTTCATTCACCAACTTCCAAAATTTAATGGTTTGCCTGGGGAAGATCCACATAAACACCTTCAGGAATTTATTTATCTTTGTGTCAACATGAAACCCTAGGGAATTGATGCAAATCAAATGAAATTGAGGTATTTTTCTTCTTCATTAGAAGGAGATGCCAAATAATGGTTTTTCTATTCACATTATACTTTGATTAGGGATTGGAATGAAATGAAAAAACTTTTCCGTGAAAATTTTTTCCCTACTTCTAGAGCTGCTTCCATTACAAAGGATATTTGTGGAATAAGGCAAACTCAAGGTGAAACTTTGCATGAGTATTGGGAACGCTTCATAAGACTATGTTTTAGTTGCCCCCACCATCAAATTAGTGACCAACTTTTGATTCAATATTTTTATGAGGGATTCTGTATTACTGATAGAAGCATGATTGATGCTGCTGCAGGAGGGGCTCTAGTTGACAAAACACCAACTGATGCTAGGACATTAATTGAAAACATGGCCAAAAATGCTCAACAGTTTGGAACAAGAGGCCTTCTTTATGTGAAATCTGCCCAAGAGTTCCCCATTGCTAGTCCTGAAAACAATATGATTGCGAGTCAACTTTCTGATCTTACCACCATGGTGAGGTCAATGATGTTATCCAATACCCCACCAACTCCACCCAAACCTGAAGCAACATTTCAAATGAAAGTATACTGTGGAATTTGTTCTTTGAATGACCATTTTAGTGACCAATGCCCTCAAATGAAGGAACCTTCTGAAAACTGCAATGCTGTTTTTCCTGGAAAACCCTTTCAATCAAACCAACAAAGGCCATTTCAATCAAATCAAAATTTCAATCAAGGCTGGAACAACCACTCTAATGAAATATTTCGACAGCCTGAACAACCTAGAGGCTTCTTCCAAGGAAAATCAAGCAATTCACAACCAAGATATTTCAATGAGCAAGCCAATGCTCATTCTAGCAGAAACTTTCAGGCTGCCCCTCCCACTCAAAATTCAGAGATTAATATTGAAGATGAAATTAGGAAACAACATGAGGCAATGAAACAAACACAAGACCAACAACAAAACATTTTGAATACCCTAATGACTCAAATGGGTCAACTTGCCTCTGATCTTAGTTGCATAAAAAATCAAATGAGTGGAGTTTTTCCCTCACAACCATAAGTGAATCCGAGAGATAAAGGGAAGGAAAATGTGAGTGCAATTGAACTTAGCAGTGGAAAACAATTGAATACCCCTCAAATGGAGAAACCAAAACCTATTGTTGAAACTACTGTTGAGAATCCCATCACTGATGGAAATGCTGAAAATTCTAAATGTTCTTTGAAGGGAAACATAATTTCAAGAGAAGAAATGTTTCTTGAATGAACAAAGAGGGATTGGAAGAGGATGTCTAGACCTTTTGTTTGTCAACGAAGTGCTCAAATAGCCTTGAAGCAACCAAACCACCATTGTCTTACCCTAGGAGTGAACCACCAGTGAAGGCGAGTGCTGAGAAAGAGTTGGATAAGGAGGTTTTGGAGAGTTTTAAGAAAGTTCAAGTCAATATAACTTTTCTTGATGCTGTGAAACAAATTCCAAGGTATGCGATGTTTTTGAAGGAAATGTGTACCCGCAAGAGGAAATTCAAAGGAGGTGAAAAGGTCAACTTAGGGAGGAATGTTTCATCCATGATCCAGCATGCTTTGCCTGTCAAATGTAAAGACCCATGAAATTTTACCATTCCTTGTACCATTGGGAAATGTGAATTCAAGGATGTTATGCTTGATTTTGGGGCCTCCAACAATGTTATGCCACATTCTATTTACCCATCTCTTCATGTTGGAGAATTAAAACCCTCTTGGATCATCATTCAACTTGCTAACCGAAGTACCACCAAGCCTGCTGGAGTTATTGAGGATGTTCTTGTTCAGGTGAGAGACATGATTTTTCCTGTGGATTTCTATGTATTAGATATGGAAGATGATAGGTTTAGTACCCATGCAACTCTCATTCTTGGGAGACCATTCCTGAAAACTGCAAAAGCAATCATCAAGGTTCACAAGGGAACACTTTCACTGGAGTTTGGTGGAGAGGTTGTTCATTTCAATATTTTTCAGTCCATGAAACACCCAGTTGAGGATCATTCATCCCCACAAGTGAACATGATTGATTGGTTTTCCACTGATATGTTCCCTGATTTTGCCTGTGATGAGAAACTAGCTGATATTTTTTATAATGGAAATTTGTTTGTTGCAGAATCTGATCAACAATAGAGGGAAAAGGGAGATGATGATGAGTCTTGGAATGTTGAGATGGATTTGCAAGATTCTATTGATCTCAACATTGAGGAAGATGCCTCCTTAGAAATCCATAGTGCTGCTAGCGGTCTCCTAGGAGAAATTGAAAATTTTCCACTACAATCAAATTCCGAGAACATTGAAATTGATATTCATGGTGATTTTCCTTTAAATTCTGTAACAACACTAAACATCCACACCTGTAACCAATGTTCCTTGATCAATGAGAATACCCCAGCTAAGTTAGAGTTGAAACCACTTCCTGAGAATCTCAAATATGCTTTCTTAGGTGAAAATTAAACATTCCCTGTTATAATTTCAAATGATTTGTCGAAGGACCAAGAGAATCAATTGTTAGGAGTCCTAAAAACCCACAAGAAAGCTATTGGATGGACTCTATCTGATTTAACTAGAGTTAGCCCCTTAGTGTGCATGCATAGAATTTTCTTGGAAGAAAATGTTAAACCGGTGAGACAATTTCAAAGGAGGTTGAATCCAACACTTTTAGAGGTTTTTAAGAAGGAAGTAACCGCCCTTTTAGCTACTGGTATTATTTTTCCCATCTCTGATAGTCAAAGGGTGAGTCCAATCAATGTAGTTCCCAAAAAAGGTGGCTTCACAACCTCAAAGAATGAATTTAGTGAGCCTATTCCTGTTAGGCTTCCTAGTAAATGGAGAATGTGCATTGATTACAGGAAGCTCAATTTGGCTACGAGGAAAGACCACTTTCCACTTCCATTTCTTGATCAGGTCCTTGAAAGACTGGCTGGAAAAACCCATTATTGTTTTCTGGATGGATTCTCTGGTTATTTCCAAATTCATATTGCACCGGAGGATCAAGAAAAAACCTCATTCACATGCCCATTTGGAACATTTTCTTATAGAAGGATTCCTTTTGGTTTGTGAAATGCTCCTGAAACTTCTAAAAGGTGTATGATGAGTATTTTCTGTGATTTTCTTGAAATATGCATGGAAGTTTTTATGGATGACTTCACTATTTATGGCTCATCATTTGAAAGTTGTTTGAAAGGTCTGGATCATGTTCTTGAAAGGTGCATTGATAAGAACCATGTTCTTAATTATGAAAAATGTCATTTCATTTTGGGTAAAGGGATTTTTCTTGGACATGTTGTATCTTTGGATGGAATTCAATTTGATAAGTCCAAAGTTGAGGTCATTTCATCATTACCATACCCAAAAATAGTTAGAGATGTGAGATCTTTTCTTGGTCATGCTGGTTTTTATAGGATATTCATTAAGGATTTCAGTAAGGTTGCACTTCCATTGTCTAGATTTCTCCAGAAAGACACCCAATTTGTCTTTGATGAAAATTGTAAATAGGCCTTTAGGGAGCTGAAACAAAAATTGATTACTCCTCCCATTGTTCAACATCCCAAATGGGACTTTTCTTTTGAGATCATGACTGATGCATCTGACTTTTCTCTTGGGGCTGTTTTAAGTCAAAGGATGGAAAATAAATCTCATGTGATTTCCTATGCATCTAGAACATTAGATCAGGCCCAATCAAACTACACAACAACTGAGAAGGAGCTGTTTTCTATTGTCTTTGCTTTGGACAAGTTTAGATGTTATCTTCTTTTATCTAAGGTGATTGTTTTCACTAATAATTCTGCAATAAATTTTTTTATGAAGAAACATGTTGCAAAACCAAGACTTTTGAGATGGATTTTCTTGTTACAAGAGTTTGATGTTGAAATAAAGGACAAGAAGGGAAGTGAAAACCTTGTTACTGATCATTTGAGTAGGATACCATCTGTTTTGAATGGGGATCATCATATCTATCTTCCAATTAAAGAAACTTTTCCAGATGAGGAGTTGTATGCTTGTCAAACTGAAAGGCCATGGTTTGCTGATATGGTGAATTATTTAGCTTCTGATGATGTTCCCCACTAGTTTTCCAAGAATCAATTTTCTAAACTCTTGAGTGATTCAAAGCATTACATTTGGGATGATCCTTACTTGTGGAATGTTGGTAGTGATGAAATTATTAGGAGATGCATTAAAAATTGTGAATTCCAATCTATCCTAAAATTTTGTCACACATTGAGCTGTGGAGGACACTTTGGGCCTCAAAGAACTGCAAGAAAGGTGCTGGATTCTGGTTTGTATTGGCCTACCATTTTTAGAGATTCTTTTGATTTCTGCAGGACATGGAGAAATTGTCAATTTCAAGGGGGAATTTCCAAAAGGAATGAGATGCCACAACAACCTCTGTTGTTTTGTGATGTATTTGATATTTGGGGTATGGATTTCATGGGACCTTTTCCCAATTCCTTTGGATATATTTACATTTTACTTGCTATTGATTATGTATCCAAGTGGGTAGAAGCTATTCCCACAAGAGCTGATGATGCCAAAACTGTGTCCAAGTTTGTGAAGGGAAATATATTTTCAAGGTTTGGATTCCCAAAGTTCTTGATTACGGATCAAGGTACTCATTTTTGTAACAATACTTTGGAATCACTATTGAAGAAGTATGGAGTTCATCATAGGGTCTCTACAACCTATAACCCCTAAACAAATGGAATGGCTGAGTTGTCCAATAGAGAAATAAAACAAATTCTTAAAAAAACTATGAACCCAAATAGAAAGGATTTGTGTTTGAGACTTGATGATGCACTCTAGGCTTATAGGAATACATTCAAAACCATAATTGGCATGTCACCATTTATATTAGTCTATGGAAAGGCTTGTCACCTTCCGGTTGATTTAGAACACAAATCTTTTTGGGCTGTTAAAACATGTTACATGAATCTGTTTTCTGCTGGGGAAGAAAGAAAATTTTGTTTGCAGGAGATGGAGGAGATCAGAAAGAATGCATATTAAAGTTCTAGGATGCATAAGGAACGAACCAAATCATTTCATGATGAGATGATTCTCAACAAAAACTTCAAGGTAGGAGACAAAGTGTTGCTGTTTGATTCCAGATTGAAGCTGTTCCCGGGTAAATTTCGTTCCAAATGGTCTGGTCCATTCATTGTTACTCATGTTTTTCCTTTTGGTGCAATCCAGATTAAAGAACCAAGCAAAGGGACACCATTCATAGTCAATGGGCACAGGTTGAAGCTATTTAGAAAGAATGTTCACGATCTTCCAGGGGAGGAGATCCATCTTCATGAAGCAGAATATAATTGATGCCAGGTTGTGTTTTTACTTCTCATTTTTTTGCAATGTATTTTATTTCTTGAATTTCATATTCTTATATTTTTTTTACACAATGAGGACTTTGCATAAAAAAAGTGTTGGGGGAGGAACATGCTGGGTAGATTAGGATTTTGTGTTCTTTCATTTCATTTTTTTCCTTTTCTTTTCTCTCTCTTTCAATTTTTGGTGTGTTCTTTTATTTTTCAAAATTTGTTTGTTTTATTTAAAATTTTGAAAAACATTTGAGATTACATTATGATCTTTTAAAACCCTATCAATGAGTGAACCAATTGGTCCCTTGAATCTGGTCATAAATGAATGCTGAAAAAGACATTGTTTCAAGTTCTAAAATTTTGAAAAAACAATTGAGTTTTGATTTCCATTCCATGAATGCTGTCTAATATTGAAAACCACTTTCCTATGAGTATTTTGAACACATTTTTCATCTTCTTCACATTCATCCCACTTCTTTAGTGAACCAAAAAATGTTTGTTTGATTGAACCGGATCTTGATCTTTTTCTATCAAAACTTGAGGGCTAAGGTGAGTGTGATTGAAATGATTGGGGCAACTTGTTTGTGATTGAAAGCCCCTTTTTCACGATTATCCTTTGTATTATGGCCCACCTTTTACATTTTATCTTTCTTAATCCCTTACTTGCCATGTACTGCCTTTTAGATAGCTGCATTACAAGTTATTATCCCTTTCCAACCTGCTCTGGAAGTATAAATGCATGATCTAGTTGAACTCAAGTGTGGGGGAGATGACTTGTGGTGTGCTACATCATCTGTTGTTTCCTTGGGTGGTTATCAAAACAATGAGGAGATGTTAATTCTGCTGAAAGATGTTTGATTTCTGAGAGTTGTGCCTGTCTGGAGCTCTCAAAGGAAGAGAGTTGTACCTATATGGAACTCTCAATTGAAGAGAGTTGTGCCTGTCTGGAGCTCTTGATGGAAGAAAGTTGTGCCCAATCTGGAGCTTTTGAAAAAAAAGATGAAGATAAATGTATCTGTTGCTGATAAAATTTGGATGGAATGAGGTGGAAAAGATATTCTCAGGGATTCTCAAATATGACTATCATTGGTGGAGAGTAAAGAGGATTCCCCACATGAGTAAAGATTAGATTCATGTATTTTTTTTCCTTCCAAAATGAGCCAAACCCTCCTTATTCGGCTTCAGAATTTTGGACATTTGAGACCCACCCACCATTATCCATAGAACATCCTTGAAAAGCCCTCAAGATGATCACATTTTTCTTGGCTCACATCAGGTGGAGATTTAGAAATTTTTCAAGCCTACGATGATTCTTGCATGTTTTCTTGAGAGAAGCTTTGTTAGAAATTAATATTTGTGTTGAGAAAATTTTTTTGTGAGGTGACTATGTTAAGTGAATGAGAGGAGAAAATGAGTTGAAATGAATTGAATGAACTGAATTTAAAACTTGAATCATTTTTTTATGAGGCATGATATCATTTGATTTTTGGTGGTTGATTGGTGAACCTCATTGGTTTGTATTTTGAATATGCACTGATTCAGTTTTAATGATCACTTGTCCAGGAGACCAAGTTTTAAGTGTGTGGGAATTGATAGATCTGATATTTTCAATATATTTTATATACATTTCAATAATTTAATCCTCACCAATGTGTCATTACATGTTAAGTTGCATCATTTTTGTAATATTGTTGTATTTTGAGCTAAATTGTGAAAATGCCTTAATTCTGGATTTTAAGCAGTTTTTGACTTGTCTGATTATTTGGTCATATCATTTTAAATACTTATCCAATTCGACTGATTCCTTCTTTGTAGGAACCACTGGAATGTGATCTTCATATATGTAAACGGGATCAAGATCTAAATCGTCCATCTAAGGGTCCAAAAAAACCATTCTTTGGGAATAGTTTTCATATTCGGTTTTGTGGAGCCCACTTCAATAAATGGATCCGAAATTAAGATACATGTTTCCAATTCCATTAATTCAAACTGGGCGTGCAATAGGACTCCATGGCACGAATGAATGATTAATTTCAAGGTCAAACTCGATCATTAAGGCACACTATGATCGAGTCAAACAAGTGGGAGATGAAAGGTCTCCTCGGGCAGAGAAAGGGTCATGGAGTAATTAATTCATAACTTTTTCAACACGTCTCCTAAGAGGCTGAACATTTGTGGACCAACGGAGAACATATTTTTAAACAACTCGTTAGAAGGATCCATCGGATGATTCAGCCGTTAGGTGATCCAAACATAAGAATATTTCGGGTGGATAGAATCTGGAGATACGATTTCCACCCCTCCTCCCCTATTCTCCCTATCTCTTCATTCATTTCAAGGGGGGTTGGATTTGTGGAGAAAATGATGAAGATGGTGTACACTCTTTATGGAATGGAGGTGATGTGGGATGATCAAGTGATGCGAGGCTAAACACCAAGTGGTTGCAGACGACGACAACCGACGGACACTCCCTTCTGAGATTTGATCTTCATGTGTAATCTCTGTTGCATCTTCTTTGAATTTATATTTCTTGAATGACAGTGGTTGTTTTCATTCTTGAATATATTTTCAACTTGTTTGTTCTGGATGGTTTCCCAATATATAAAGTAAAATAGTCGATTTCAATATTTAAATTTCTTCAGTGAGGTCATGTCGTTGAGTATAGTGATTTCAGTTAGGTTTTGGTTATTTGAAGGTCTTCAAATAATTATGTCACTTATATAGGAGGGGAAACAATCATATTTAGGTCTTAATATGATATCCTTGCCAAATAAGGTTTTTATCCAGAGGTATTTGGGTAGGCATTGAGAGATTTATTAGAGATATAATTTTAAACAAGGAATATGGGAGTGTCCGGGAGGTTAAAGCTTGTCCGTAACCACTGTTTTGATTCTGGTTTGAAACCCATTTTATTTCCAATTAATTTTCTAGCTCATTCTCTAATTTTCTTTCTCTTTAGTTTTTATTTATTTTCTGTTCTTTAGTCTTTAATCAAATCCCAAATTTTCCATTTCATGTGAAAACAAACCAACAAAAAAAGTGACAGTTTTGTAACTGAAATTGTAACCTCCTCGAGAGACAATCCATGGACTGCTATATTGCATTGTTTTTGGGGAAAATTAATTGATTGAGGATTTCAAGACAAATAATCCTCAAATCACTTATTATTATTTGGGGAAAATTACTTTTAAAAAGTATATATTTTGTACTATATGGATAATCTATATAGAGGTACCTACCTATGTAGCTGGGTACATGATCATATCTAATTTTATAGACTACTTGTTGTATAGTTAATGTGTAACCTATGTAGTCTAACTCAACCATGATTCCATGTACATATATTAGTATCCATGGTAGAGGAAATTTATTATATAAGTTAGATGTCCAGACCTCATGTCTATTACATTCCTTGTAGAAGTACACAGACTTGAAAAGAAACATTATGAGGTCATTTTTGGTACACGTGTTGGAACCCCAAGTTGGTTACATGGCATGTTAATGTTTTACCAATTATACACTTGGGGTTTAGAATCCATGTCTTGATTGGGTACATACCCATGTGGGTATTTGAGATTATAGGTTTAGTACTCGGTTATACGCACTATGTACTTCCCCCTTAGATCCATTTTGAGGGTTTTCATGTTTTACACCCCAGAGTCAGAATTAGAAAAAGGAGGATTCTATTTGTATCATTTTGAATCCTATACACTGTTGATGGAACCCATGGAGTTGGATGAGGACACATGAGAGGTTTTTTGGAGTGATTGATATATGATGGAGTGCTTTTTTCCTCTAGTAAATGGTTCATGCTATCTCATTAGAGTGATATATGGGTTGAGACCCATCAAAGGGTCCTATTAAATTGTTAGTGGACTTGGAATTAGGTTTTCAAGGTCCTCAACTAATATATTTCTTAACTGTACTAGGTCAGTGGGACTAAGGAATGACTTAGTGAGATAGAGTAGTTTAGTTTCCAGAATATCCTAGAGTGTGACCTTGGACTGAGATGGGATATTTTCCACCTCTATTGAATGATTCTCACAAAGAATTTCCATTGAGGATATCTCCCTTTTGAAATGTTACATTATGTAATGGGAATACATGAGATTTTATAGATAGTTTTGTGGATTGCGTTTACCCCAAGAGCATATTTGTGGCAAAGGATCCCTTGTAGGATGCCTCCACTAGTATTTCAACCTATAGGGCCTCATATATGATTCCCCCACATACACACACTTTTTGAGGATCTCATGTATGATGCCTCAACTTGATTAATGTTTTCAAGGATCCTAGGAGGGATGGATTTTATTACTTACTAACATAGTGGATCCCTATTTGTATACCTTTTACTTTTTTGTACATTGATAATCCCAAGTAGGATGACTGTCTGTGTTTTTTACTAGAGGAACATAGTGAGTAACATGGGGTTTAACCAAACATGAGCTAGTGTGTCATGGTATCGGGAAGATATTGCAATGTGTGTAACCATAGAACCCATACAAAACTTATGAGTCGAGGGGTTGTGGCATTAGTTATGTGTTTAAGCATTGGCCGAATGTTTCTATTACTTATTCTCATAGAAAGTAACTATTGATGAGGCAATGTATTGTATATGTGTTTCCAAAAACCAATCTCATGGGTATTTATGTGATGTGAAGCAATGTTGAGGATGCCTAGTTATACATCATAGGATCTCTTTTCTAATCATACGTGATCAAATACCATCTCATCGGGGATTACTATAGGTTTTTACTAGGATTTATCTTATGAGCCTTAATTGTTTGGATGATGTTCATGGTGTTGCTTATCATTTATTTAAATTAGTGGATATGAATTTCCCTAGTTATGAATTAAATCAGTATACATGTCACTCTATTTTTATGATTAAGATTTGTGTGCATGTAACTCGTCATTGGAAATTGTATTCCACATTGGACATGTAATTTCAGGGTTTTTTTGAGATAGGTAGACATTGAGTTCCACATATGATATTTTTTCATTGTTTCACTTATCCATAGATTAGATATTTTGATATTCATGGGGATTGGTAATTATCTCCTCATGTCATGCCTGATATTCTCCTCATGGTTGGGGTAGCTGCACATTTACTATATTGTCTATAATTTACTAACAATAAAGTTATTGATACATTAACTAAATTAATATATTTGGACTGAAGAATTAAGATATAATAAATGAAATCCATTGTTATATACCTCATATAACAATTTTAATAATTTATTTGATGTGATGAAATAAATTTTCAAGAATGAGAGAATGTAGGTTTGGTAAGTCCAGGTCAGGGTCCTAAGGATATACTATGGTTCTATATTATTTTAATGAAGTTGTGTCTCAGCTAAGATAAGGAGATTATATGAGGATTCACTTATTATAGTAAGAACGGGAGAATATTGGTTTGGTAAGTCCATGTCATGGTTCTAAGGATGTACTATTTTTCTACATTATTTTAATGAAGTTGTGTCTCAGCTAGGCTGAGCAGAATATATGTATAAGGCCCCAGCCTTAAACTGTACTTAATCTTGAGTTATTACAAGATTTCACATTGAGGATCTTTTCAGGTTTAGAGTTTTAGAGAATTAGATCATAAAACTTGCATTATATTCCAAATTTAAACAAAGTGGTTACATAAAGATATTATTCTTTTTTCCCATCAACGGAAACATATTTAAAATATAACATGGATTCTTTCTTGACACTTCCTTGACAGTATCATCTTATCATCTACCATTCCCCTAACCTGTGAAAAAAATTTCAAAAAAACTTGGGATGAGCATAAAAAAATCTCAGTATGGGTTATAAAAATATGGAAAGGAAACATGAGTTCATATATAAATAATATTGAAATCATAATTTACCCATAAAACATAAGAACTTTAACATACCTCATCAAATCATGAATAAATCATAGAAATCATAAGACCTAAAGGTAACTCGAGGCATTCATAACATTCTTACGTAGAGAGTAACCCTCTTGGTTACGTTTGGAATGCCCATCACAGTATATTCCCTAAATCTCTTCAGAGAAACCTTAACGTTTCACTCCTTTGCGTTACCCAATGCATTGGAGAGCTATATCGGGCTCACCAGCCCTTAGTTTATCATGGAACCACCCATCTTCATAATAATTCCCAAGAACCATTACATAATCGTATCACATAAATCATACATAGAGGAAACATAACATTTCCATATTTCAATCACAAGATATCAATAACACAGTGATATAATAAAAACATTATTAAAACCATCTTAAATACAAAAATAAACGAAAAGTAAGACATGATATTTATTTTTCTTTTAAAAAAAGGTATGGTTTGTAGATGAATCTGAAACACAAATAATGGTTACGGCGGCGGAGAAGTCATTGTCGCCGCATACATATGACAGAAACATTCCCTTTTGTCGTTTTGTAAAACACTTCGTATAAAAAAATGATTCCTTTTGGATAAATGTAAAAGTAAAAGGGGTTTATACACCATATAAAAGAAATTTGTGTATAAAACAAAATATGCCTCAAGGAATGGAGATTGAGACGAAGTCCCATACCTCGGGTCCAACTTGACTCGATCGTTCTTTAATCTCCTTAAAATCAGGTAACTCCCTTTGGTTTTAGCTCAAAGGATTCCTTGGAAAGACTTCTGCCCAAAGTTAGGATTCAAGGAGTAAGAGAGGGATGTGTAGAGACAAAAAGGGAAGGTTGTGGCAAATCCAAAGGCTTTGGAACTGTGGGTAAGGTGGTAGAGGTGGGGGCCTTTTATAAGAGGAGAGGAGGGGCACTCTTGGAAAGTAAAGAAATGTTCCTTTATTTTAAAATGAGTTTCGGATTTAAAAGGTCCCACATTGATATAATTCGAGGATAAGGTGATAAGGGTTCGAAATATACCCATCCAATAGGTTTTGGACATGTGTAGGTCATAGATTTTACATTATCTTTTCATTTTATTTAAATCCTTTAGTAATGAGGTAATCGTTGTATCATCATGATGTCATAAATAATTTAATATATTTAATTTCTAAAAATTATAAAAAAAATATCATGATGTAGGAAATCTTATTATCTTTCTAATTAGTATTTATATTAAAATATCTGACTTGTATAACCCCATGTAAAAATTGTTTTAGTAAAACAACTCATGTTTGTGTCATTTTTACTTTTACATTAAATAAAAAGTTATTTATGTCATTTCCCAACCATAGTGGCTCCATGGGGTCCCCAATTTGACCCATGGTATGTCTTGGTCGGCAATGAACCAAAAAATATGGGTAGGACATGTGTCTAGCTCATTTTATATTATTAAAACATTATTTTTACCTTAAACTACACTAATTACCTCTAATTGCGATTAAAAACATAAAAGTTAATATTCACCAAAAAATTATTTTAATCCCATTAAACCACATTTTACCTCTTAATGAAAAACATGTATGTCAGATTTTTGAAATTCAAAACATAGAGGTGGTAAAATTTCATTTAACTGAAAAATCAGTTTCTTAAGTACCACTTAATGGTTTCACTATTCATCAAAAATTGAAGTTTTTCAGAAAAATACCAAAACATCACCCTAAGCTATATTTGATATTCCGAATTCAAAAATTATTTCTATTTTACAAAATTCAAAACATATAAGTTACATTAATTAATTTAATAATTAATTCCCGCTATCAGCGCAAATAGCGTGTTTTTATGAAACAATAAGTATCAAAAGATTGACACTAGTTTAAGTCCAATTTCAAAGTGAAATTAATTCCAGCTACCACTATCAGATTATATGGTAAAAATATATTCTAATTTCACTTTAAAACCAAATCAAAAGATAATCTAATCATATAAATAAATTGTATTAAAAAGAGTTCTTGAATTAAAATACAACAGTTTTCACTATTCATTAAAAAATGAACTTTCTCGGAAAAATACCAAAAATTCACACAATGTAAATTTTGATGTCCCAATCATAAAGAATAAGTTTATTTTGACAAAAATAGATTATAAAATTGTCAATAGATAGATTTAAAAATGGTTTTCCATTAAAAAGCAGTAAAACAATCTATTAAAAATATTAGTGTATTCCATGCTTAAGATTGGATTTATTTTCATTTTAAGCCTCTAAAACACTATCTAATTCATTAATAGACATAGATAAAAATATCTATTATTCATTACTTACTTGGGAGGTTACATCCTTCCCCCCTTTAGAAAATTATGTCCTCGTAATTTATTTACTTATCGAATAAGTGGGGGTATTTATCCCTAATTGAATTTTTAGATTCCCATGTTGCCTCTTCAATCATGTGGTTTTTCTACAAAACCTTTACCTGATGAATCACCTTATTCTGTAACACTTGCTCCCTGTGGTCAAGAATATAGACTGGTCGTTCCTCATAAGATAGGTTCTCTTCCAGCTGGACTACCTCTGGACCCAAGACATGAGATGGATCTGACATATACTTTCTCAACATCGAAACATGAAAAACATTGTGTACCTGAGATAAACTCGGAGGTAATTCCACTCGGTAAGCAACTGATCCAACTCTCTCTAGAATTGTATATGGTCCAATGAATCTTGGACTCATCTTTCCATTCTTTCAAAATCTCATCACACTTTTCCATGGTGATACTTTGAGAAAAACATGATCACCTACCCCAAAAGAGAGATCCTTCCTCCTATTGTCCGCATAACTCTTCTGCCTACTCTGAGTTGTTCTCATGTGTTTCTATATCAGCTGAACTTTTTCTGCTATCTCTTCTAAAAATTCAGGTCCCATCAGCTTCCTTTCACCCACTTCATCCCAGAAAGCTGGAGTTCAACACCGCTTCCCATATAACGCCTCAAATGGTGCCATCTGTATACTCGAATAAAAAATGTTATTATATGAAAATTCAAACAAAGAAAGGTGTTGGTCCCAACTTCACTGATAATCCATCGAAAAAGATCGTAGCATATCCTCCAAGGTCTGAATTGTTCGTTCTGACTGCCCATATGATTGAGGATGAAAAGTTGTACAAAAATTTAATTCAGTACCCGAAAACTTCTGAAGGCCTTTCCAAAAGTTAGAAGTGAACCTGGGATCACGGTCAGATACATTGGAGAGAGGAACTCCATGTAACCTAAATATCTCCTTAAGATACAAACGGGAAAGTTGATCTAGGAAAAAAGTATATCGAATAGGAAGGAAATGAGCAGATTTATTCAAGCGATCATCAATAACCCAGATTGCATTTTTACCTCGAGATTTATTCGGTAATCCCACAATAAAGTCCATGCATATATTCTTCCATTTCCACTCTGGCACTGGTAGAGGATGAAGCATCCCTTTCGGTAACTGCCGCTCTACTTTAACCTGTTGAAAAGTCAATCACTTCACAGTAAAATCATCAATATCTCTTTTCATTCCATCCCACCAGTAATACTCCCATAGATCTCTGTACATCTTAGTACTACCGGGACGAATTGAAAACGGAGAACTATGAGCTTCACATAACAAATCTCTCTTCAATTTTGAATCAAAAGGCACACACAATCTCTTCCCAAATCTCAAAAAACAATCATTATCAATGTTGAATTCGGGAAACTTACCCTTATGAAACAGCTCTACCTTTTTCTGCAACTCATTGTCTTGCTTCTGTGCTTTCTTGATTCTATCTAATAGAGATGATCTCACTGATACCTGAAACAAAACAGTATAACTTTCTACCCCAACAACTTCTATGCCAAAGTTCATCAAATCCTTAACCAAAGGATCACGTTCCAAACACAACATTGTTAATGATGTATTACTTTTTCGACTCAAAGTATCAGCCACTTGATTTGCTTTTCCCGGTTGGTAATGAATTGTACAATCATAATCCTTGATTAATTCCAGCCATCTCCCCTGTCTCATGTTTAACTCTTTCTAA
This sequence comes from Viscum album, assembly GCA_963277665.1. Classification (NCBI taxonomy): domain Eukaryota; kingdom Viridiplantae; phylum Streptophyta; class Magnoliopsida; order Santalales; family Viscaceae; genus Viscum; species Viscum album. Next base: position 831,412,171 of record OY728165.1, read on the forward strand.
GTGAATATATACTTTAAACTTTTTTGATCAGTATATATTTCACACTTTACTCCATACAAATGATGCCTCCAAATTTTTAAAGCGAAAACAACAACTGCTAATTCCAAATCATGTGTAGGGTAATTTACCTCATGAGTTTTCAACTGTCATGAAGCATAAGCAATTACCTGGTCATTCGTCATTAGGACGCAACCAAGTCCTTTCAATGAAGCATCACTGTATATAACAAATTCACCATTCCGGGAAGGAAGTTCCAAAACTAGAGCATTCACCAATCTTCTTTTCAACTCCTGAAAACAATCATCACATTCTTTTGTCCAGATAAACTTAACACCCTTCTGAGTTAGCTTAGTCATTGGACTAGATAACCGTAAAAAATTTCTAACAAACCTTCCGTAATAGCCTATGAAACCATAGAAGCTAAAAATATCAGTTACATTTTTGGGTCTTTTCTATCCTTCCATAACCTCTGTTTTTGCTGGATCAACAGTTATCCCATCTTTAGAAACAATATGACCAAGGAAAGAAATTTGTTGCAACCAAAGCTGACACTTGCTGAATTTTCCATATAATTTCTTTTCTTTCAAGGTTTGAAAAATAACCCTTAAATGTCTTTCATGCTCCTCTTTACTTTTAGAAAAAACCAAAATATCATCAATGAAAACAACCACAAACTTATACAAGAACTAATGGAAAATTCTATTCATTAAGTCCATGAATACAGCAGGTGCATTGGTTAGCCCAAAAGGCATTACTACAAATTCATAATGGCCATATCTTGTATGAAACACAGTCTTCGGAAAATCTGCTTCTTTTACCTTCAACTGATGGTACCCCAATCTCAGGTCAATCTTTGAAAAATATTGTACTTCCTGGAGCTGATCAAAAAAATCATCGATATGAGGCAAAGGATATTTGTTCTTAACAATGATGTTATTCAAGGCTCTATAATCAATGAAAAGTCTCATAGAATCGTCTTTATTTTTAACAAATAAAATAGGAGCACCCCATGGTGATGTGCTAGGTTGAATGAAACTTTTCTCTAATAAATCTTTCAATTTCTCCTTCAAATCTAAAAGTTCAATTTGAGCCATTCGATAAAGGGCTTTTGAAATTGGCTTAGAATCAAGAACTAATTCAATAGTAAACTCAACTTCTCGATCTGGTATTATTCCAGGAAACTCATCAGGAAAAACATCAGGATACTCATTTACCACTGACACATCATTAATCTGAACAATTCCCTTGTTTTCAAAGATGTGTGCAAGGTAACATTCATTTCCATATTTTACAAGTTTCTCATCCTCTTGATATGTTATCAATAGTAAGGGTTCTTTCTTGTTCACAAACTAGAAGTCTTTCTGAAAAGAAACTTCTTTTTCTCTACAGTAAATCTTATCATGGTAAATAGAGAGCCAATCCATACCCAGGATAACATCAAACTCTACTAGAGGTAAAACAATAAGGTTTTCAAGTAGGTTCTTTCCACGGATAAGGATAGGAAGATTCTTATAAATTCTTTTTACCTCAACATTTCCCCCAGGTATTTTTACCAAAAGTTCAGGAGTCATTTCTTGAGATTGTATTCCCATTTTACTAGAAAAGGATTCCGAGATGAAATAATGTGTAGACCCCGAATCAAACAACACACTGGCATAATCTGAAAAAACAAACAAGGTACCTGATACAACTTCATTTGATGGCCCGAAATCTGCTGAAGTAGTTGCAAAGGATTTCACCACCACTTTCTGCTTGTAGTACAACTGCTTCCCATCAATCAAGCTCTTTGTCGGACACTCGTTTGCCTAGTGACCCATCTCAGTGCACTTAAAACATTTCACTAACTGTAAATCAAATTTGGTCTTACCATCACCCTGATATTTTTCAGTGCAATCACGAGCCTTATGTCCCATCTTACCGCATTAGTAGTACTTTCCAGAATTCAGAACACATTCCCCAACATGCCTTTTCCCACATTTATCACAAACTAGAAACTTATTTTTCATACCATAAGAACTTTATGAAGAATTCATTGCTTTCTCCTGCCACCTCGGTCTCTTCTTCTGCTGGTTGTTATAGAACACTTGATCATCGGCAAACTCCATTTCCACCTTCTCAGCACATCGAACAAGCTTTTCATAACTTTTAAACTCACGAGAATATAATGGCCTTTGATATTTTGGCTTTAATCCAGAGTAAAAACGATTGATTTTACTATCAAGGTCTCAGATGAAATTTAGAGCATACCTTGCCAATCGAGTGAACCTTTCTTCATAGGCAGCCACTGAGTCTTCCTCTTGCCTCAATTCCAAGAATTGCTTTTCCATCCTAAGTCAAACAGCCATAGGAAAAATACTTCTCAAGAAAAATACCCTTAAATTCATCCCAGTCGAGAGTATCAATCACATCAGCATCCTTGATATTTCTAACCATCGACCACCACTGATCTTCTTGACCCTCCAAACGGTAAATAACAAGACTAACCTTTTGATTGTCCGAACACCCCATGAAATTTAAAATATTCTCCAGTGCTTTAATCCATCCTTCAGCTAGCACAGGGTTAGATGATCCTATGAATGATGGGGGATGTTGCCTTATAAAATGTTCCACCACTGACATGTTCCTCTGCGGTTGATTTGGATGATCTCGTGCATGGATACCACCTCCATTTATCGCTTGAGTCAACTGCGCCATTACTGCAACAAACTGTTCCGTTGCAATTCCAACCATCTCAGGATGCTGATTCGGAAGGTTATTTCCTTCTGCAGGACTTCCTAGCACTGCTTCCGTGTTTCCTCTTTGGAAAACCATTCTGAACAATCATGTCTTAGATGAAGCAACATGGTAATCTTCAAATGCTACATCATTTCAATTTGACCATAATTTTTTTTGGATAATCATTTAATAGAATTCTATCTCCTAAAGTTATCTAAACCGAACTCTGATACCAACTATAAGGCCCCAGCCTTAAACCTTACTTAATCTTGAGTTATTACAAGATTACACATTGAGGTTCTTTTCAGGTTTAGAGTTTTATAGAATTAGATCATAAAACTCTCATTACATTCCACATTTAAACAAAGTGGTTACATAAATATAGTATTCATTTTTCCCATCAACAGAAACATATTTAAAATAAAACATGGATTCTTTCTTGACACTTTCTTGACACTATCATCTTATCATCTACCTTTCCCTTGACCTGTGAAAAACATTTCAAAAAAACTTGGGATGAGCATAAAAAAAGCTCAGTATGGGTTATAAAAATATGGAAAGGAAACATGAGTTCATATATACATATGAATGAAATCATACTTTACCCATAAAACATAAGCACTTTAACATACCTCATCACATCATGAATAAATCATATAAATCATAGGACATAAAGGTAACTTGAGGCATTCATAACATTCTTACGTAGGGAGTAACCCTCTTGGTTACGTTTGGAATACCCATCAAGTATATTTGTAACACCCCAGGTAAATAAAGAATATGACATTTTCATATTTATCCATATTTGTGAATAAAGTATTAATATTACTTTAAAGGGTTGCTATGCTCGATGGCGTACCCAACATGCAACAACGAGTTTCTTGGGAATCTTACGTTGCACTCTAATAATAAAATAATATTATTTTAAATGGTAGTTAACATGTAGCCGTTGTAATGGTGGGAATGGATATAAATAACTAAAATATGATTATATATGTTTTTAAATGTTTTTACATTTATCCAATAAAAGATAAAGGCATAAAATACGGAAAGAATTCAATTTTAGGCGTATATGCCCTAGTTTTCACTAAATGTTCACTTATCACCTTTTGATGGCGAACCATCATTAAATATAGTTTTTTGCACTCTTATACATTCTATTGGACCAAATAAAACTCTTCTTTAGAATCGGGACATCAAAATTTACTTTGTGTAAATTTTTGGTATCGTTCCGATAAAGTTCATTTTTTTATGATTAGTGTAAAATGTGGTATTTTAATTCAAAACCTCTTTTTAATCTAATTTATTTATTTGATTAGATTATCTTTTTAATTTGTTTTAAAGTGAAATTATAATATATTTTTACCATTAAATCCAATAGTGGTCGTTGGAATTAATTTCACTTTGAAATCGGACTTAAACTAGTGTCAATCTTTTGATACTTATTGTTTCATAAAAACACGCTATTTGCTCTGACAGCGGAAATTAATTATTAAATTAATTAATGTGACTTATATGTTTTGAATCTTGTAAATTAGACTTCATTTTTGAATTCGGAATATCAAATATAGCTTAGGGTGAATTTTTGGGATTTTTCTAAAAAACATCAATTTTTGATGAATAGTGAAACCACTAAATGGTACTTATAAAAAACTGATTTTTCCGTTTAAATGAAATTTTTCCATCATTGTGTTTTGAATTTAAAAAATCCGACATACATGGTTGTCATTAAGAAGTAAAATTTGGTTCAATGGGATAAAAATAATTTTTTGGTGAATAGTGACTTATTAAGTTTTTAATCGCGATTAGAGGTAATTAGTGTAGTTTAAAGAAAAAATAATGTTTTAATACTATGAAATGAACTTAAAACATGTCCTAACCTCATTGGTTGTGTCATGGCCGACCAAGACAAGCCATGGGTCAACTTGGGGACCCTATAGAGACACTTTGGTTGGGAAATGACATAAATAACTTTTTATTTAATGTAAAAGTAAAAATGACAGAAACATCATATATTTTACGAAAACAATTTTTACATGGGGGTATAATGATCAGATTTTTTATTATAAATAGTCATTGGAAAGATAAAAATATTTCCTACATCATAGTATTTTTTTTATAATTTTTTTACTTTAAATAAAGTAAATTATTTATGACATCATGATGATGCAGCGATGACCTCATTATTTAACGATTTAAATAAAATGGAAAGATAATGAAAAATATCAAACCTACACATGGCCAAAACCAATTGGATGAGTGGATTTAGAAGACTCATCACCTTATCCTCGAATTATAGCAATGTGGGACCTTTTGAATCCGAAACTCTTTTTAAAATAAAGTAACTTATCTTTACTTTCCAAAAGTGCCCCTCCTCTCCTCTTATAAAAGGCCCCCACCTCTACCTCATTTTACACGCTCCTCAAGCCTTTGGATCGGCCAACACCAGCCCATTTACTCTCTCAACATCCCTCTCCTCATCCTAGATGATTCCCTTTGGGAATACTCCTTTCAAAGGAAGCCTTTAGGCTCAAATCAAAAGAAGTTACACTTTTAAAGGTAATTCATTCTCTCTTGTTCATTTGTTTTATTTTGCTTCTCCAACCCCCTAAAATCTTTTTATTTAATTCTTTTGTAACAACACCAGTATCTTCAATATACTAGGATGTTGTTATATGATTTATTCGAGCTACACTCTCAAAAAACTACATCAAATGGTTAAAGAACATACGGTTTCCGTGGATGGTGAAATTCTGCCTCCCGAAACGATGATTGTTCAATACTCATTTAACACCTTCAAAGGTGGCCATTATGATGTCAATATTTTTATATATGATATATAATATGTTTAGGTTTTCCTTAAGCTTCTGTTTTTTTTCATTTTCGGAATACCTTTATGGTTTCCATTATGGGTAAACGCGATATCTTCATTTAAGGAAGTGCGGACTACCGCCCCCTCAAAGTGATTTGATTCGTTAAAAACCATATGTGGGACGTATATAGGATGTAACTATGATATTATATATGATACTATACTGGAATTATAATATACCTTTATATCATTATTATTCATTCTATAAAATATGAAATAGAAATGAAATTAGCGTCCATGCGTACGTACGGCTTACCGTCTCCATGAACGGTGCATTTCATTTCTTACCTCTAAATGTGATGTAATATTATAAATACATGTATATGCTGAATATATATGATATATATTTTATCCAAATCATTAATATCATTCTGGATATAACGAACCTTTGACCAAATTAACAACATGTAAGTGTAAGAAGTTTATTTTTGACTTAAGAACCAAATACCGACAAAATGAACATTATTAACTTAAATGATTACATGATGTTTATAACATGGTATAAAAGGAATAATGAAATATAAAAAAAGGTTCTTAATAAAGTGGAAATTAACTCAAGTTTATTATTCAGGAGATTAAAGAACGATCAAGTCAAGTCGGACCCAAGGTAAGGGATCCTACTCCTCTTTTTCTTTTTAAGTACACACTTTTATGTCATTCCTTTTAAAGCTCATCTTTCTTGTTATTGGGATGATCTTTTATATTAAACATACTGTAATTTTTATGTTCATGTGATGAGAGACCCTATGCTCTCTCATCAATCCATTTTGGAAGTTTTGAGTGGCGTCGTTAGGCTGCCGAACTTTCGTAAGAGATCTAACCTCTCTCTTTCTTTTTAAGTACTCTCCTTTATGTCAGTTCTTTTAAGATCCTCTTTGTAATGTTGGGGGATGTTATTTTATATTCCTCTTGATGTAAATTTTATTTTAATGTGATGAGATACCCTATTTGATCTCATCAATCCATATTCATAAGTTTTATGTGGCGCCGTTAGGCTGTTAAGTTTTCATAAGGGATTTTTCATCTCACTTTTATTCCCGTGAGATTTATGCTACATTTGCCACAAATTCCATTGAGTGGTGTATGTACTGTCCATTATTCTACTCTTTGTGTAATATATTTTAGTTTATGAGTATTTACATCAATGATCTATTTTCCTTCTTTCATGGGGTGTATGTTTTGAAAGATACCCAAGTCGGTAAGGGAACCTTTCACCCTCCTCTTTTTTAAAATACTTCTTTTGTTGGGTCTTTTAATTTACATATTGTTATGTTGGGATATGTTATCATATATCATTATTGATGTAAATTTTATGTCCAGGTGATGAGATACACTTTTTATCTCTCATTAACTCATTTTGATGTGATGCCGTTAGGCTATCAAGGGAACTTTTTAACCCAATTTCGATTTCTTTGGGTTCAACATGTAGTCAATGAATATGTCATCCATTGAATATGTGTGAATGACCTTTTATTGTTTTACACTTAATATCCACTTATATTGGGTGTATTTATATTTGTCACACATATTTTTGAGATTGATTTGTCCTTAATTTAAGGATACCTTCTTTATAAGGGATTTCATCACATTTGACATTTCTATTGAGGGTTCATTGTTGTTATGCACCAATTCACTCTTATATGGTGTATATACTATCCTTTGGAGTATTATATAACGAATCCATTTATTCTCATGATATTATAAAGTTCTGAATAAATTTTATTCCTCAATTATTGTATTCAAGTGTCTCTAATTTTGGTAAAACCCCTTTAACCAAAATATCGTTTTAAATGTTTTCATTATTTGTTCTTTTTAATATCCATGTTTTCAAAAGGGTTTTAAGGATTTATTTATATGGATATTAATGGTTTAAAATTTTAAGCTTCAAGGTGGTATGGGACACTTTGATTCAAATATCTCTTTATTAAATGTTTTAAATGGTTTTGGAAATGGTTTCTTTTTGAATGGATTCATTATTTCAATATACTAAAATGTTATATTGTGATTGAAATGTGGAAATGTTATGTTTCCTTTATGCATGTTTTATGTGACACATTTATGTTATGGTTCTTGGGAATTATTATGAAGATGGGTGGTTCCGTGATAAACTAAGGGCGGGTGAGCCCGATATAGCTCTCCAATGCATTGGGTAACGCGAAGGAGTGAAACGTTAAGTTTTCTCCGAAGAGATTTAGGGAATATACTGTGATGGGTATTCCAAACGTAACCAATAGGGTTACTCCCTATGTAAGAATGTTATGAATGCCTCAAGTTACCTTTATGTCTTATGTTTTATATGATTTATTCATGATTTGATATGCCTATGTTTTATGGGTAAAGTGTGATTTCATTCTAATGTATATATGAACTCATGTTTCCTTTCCATATTTTTATTACTCTTACTGAGCTTTTTATGCTCATCCCAAGTTTTTGAAATGTTTTTCACAGGTCAAGGGAAGGGTACATGATGTGATGATAGTGTCAAGGATGTGTCAAGAAAGAATCCATGTTTTATTTTAAATATGTTTCCGTTGATGGGAAGAATGAATATTGTCTTTTATGTAACCACTTTGTTTAAATGTGGAATGTAATGCAAGTTTCATGATCTAATTCTCTAAAACTCTAAACCTGAAAAGATCCTCAATGTGAATTATTCATTTTACTCAATATTAAGTAAGGGTTAATGCTGGGGCCTTATAGTTGGTATCAAAGGTCGGTTTAGATAACTTTAGAGGTTAGGGTATTCTCTAAGCTTTAGTGACATTACCATAATGGTTAGGATTTCAAAAAGAGTCCTAGCTTTAGATAAAGTGAATGAGTAAGTATATCTTAGTGTTTACCTTCCTCATTAGTACATGATGGTTTTGTTGATATACTCACACTGACATTTCTGTTTTTAGTGAATGGATGAATCTAGCAGGCACCAAAGAGACAATTGGTTTGAAGGAAACTGTGGTGGTTCTTTGATTAAGAGACTGGACGAAATGGGGTATTCAATGAGGAAACACGTGGTTGTTCTAAACCAACTATCAAGGAGTCATGATAAACCACTTGAACCTTGGTATGTTCTGTAATGCATCATGTACAAGATGACCAATCGATATGGAAGTTCAGGTAATAATTATAAAGGTAACCATTAGAGTTTATATGATCCTTAATTTTTAGGTAATTATGGGTTATTATATGTTATGATGGAAAATGAAAGGCATGATATAAACATGAGGTTAAAATATGTTATGATCATATTTGAAGATTTTATCTCATTTTGGGGAATGTTTTATGAATTATATAGTTTTGGAAAAAGGACAACACGCAGACCGTGTGGCTACCCGTCGCATCGGACAAAGCTGCGGGAATCGAACCCACAACCAAAGTGTGACTGATATTTATCGCCTACCACTGGACTACGTGAAGTCCCTGGTTAGTTTGACTGATTCTTTTTAGTTATATGATTTTATGAATTAAGAGTAAGTTGATTTTGGGTTATTTATGAAAATTATTAACCTATCATGGAGGATATGTGATTAGGTTAATTACTTTTCAATGTGAGACTTTAGGAGCGACTGATGTTGTTTGGAGATAAATGTTACGATTTAACTTGGAAGAATATGTGACTAAATCATACAAATGTTTGGGTTTCAATCATAGTTTGGTTTACTTTGAAGGATTTTATAGACAAATTGTTTATCTAATGGTCCTCGTTGAACTTTGGGTTTTGTTGGACAAATTTCGGAGGTTAAGAATAGATTTTCTTTTTATAAAGGGTTATCCTTTTCTGGATTATCTGATCTTGTACTAGACTTTTTGGTTTTTGGTTTTGGTTAAAGTCTAAAGACATGGGAAGTATATAGTTCTCTTTTGTGGATTAGTTGATTTTCTAAAAGTTGATTATAGTACTCTTAATGAGAACAAGTCTCCCTAAATACTCGTCTTTTGGAAAAAATATGAGTTTGATTAAGGAATATAGTAAAAGTTTAAAGTCAACATGATAAGTGATTATGTTTCCTTATAAATAAATTCCTTGATAAAAAGTAACTTAAAACAAAAATGTTGTCTATTAACTTTTCCTACTGGGGAATCGAATACCGTTTAACCCATCACAAGTTTTTGATTTTCTCATTGTTAACTTTCTCCTAGACATGTTTACTATCACTCTCCCTCAAGAACATGAACCTTTGATTTTTCTTCCATGTCCATGTTTTTCTACATGGAATCCTAGTATGGGTTAACTCAGGTGACCTCTGTACTTATCTTTCTTTATTTTAAAGTGATTGTTTTACCGACTCTTGTTCCGATGTGGGACGTTCAAGGATGTTTCCAAGCTCAATTTTAAAAATTGCGAGGACGCAATTCCCAAAAGGGGGGAAGGATGTAACACCCCAGGTAAATAAAGAATATGACATTTTCATATTTATCCATATTTGTGAATAAAGTATTAATATTACTTTAAAGGGTTGCTATGCTCGATGGCGTACCCAACCCGCAACAACGAGTTTCTTGGGAATCTTACGTTGCACTCTAATAATAAAATAATATTATTTTAAATGGTAGTTATCATTTAGCCGTTGTAATGGCGGAAATGGATAGAAATAACTAAAATATGATTATATATGTTTTTAAATGTTTTTACATTTATCCAATAAATGATAAAGGCATAAAATACGGAAAGAATTCAATTTTAGGCGTATATGCCCTAGTTTTCACTAAAGGTTCACTTATCGCCTTTTGATGGCGAACAGTCATTAAATATAGTTTTGTGCACTCTTATACATTCTATTGGACCGAATAAAACTCTTCTTTAGAATCGGGACATCAAAATTTACTTTGTGTAAATTTTTGGTATCATTCCGATAAAGTTCATTTTTTTATGAATAGTGTAAAATGTGGTATTTTAATTCAAAACCTATTTTTAATCTAATTTATTTATATGATTAGATTATATTTTTAATTGGTTTTAAAGTGAAATTAGAATATATTTTTACCATTAAATCAAATAGTGGTCGTTGGAATTAATTTCACTTTGAAATCGGACTTAAACTAGTGTCAATCTTTTGATACTTATTGTTTCATAAAAACACGCTATTTGCTCTGACATCGGGAATTAATTATTAAATTAATTAATGTGACTTATATGTGTTGAATTTTGTAAATTAGTCTTCATTTTTGAATTCGGAATATCAAATATATCTTAGGGTAAATTTTTGGGATTTTTCTAAAAAAACATCAATTTTTTATGAATTGTGAAACCACTAAGTGGTACTTATAAAAAACTGATTTTTCCGTTTAAATGAAATTTTGCCATCTTTGTGTTTTGAATTTCAAAAATCCGACATACATGGTTTTCATTAAGAAGTAAAATGTGGTTCAATGGGATAAAAATAATTTTTTGGTGAATAGTAACTTATTATGTTTTTAATCGCGATTAGAGGTAATTAGTGTAGTTTAAGGTAAAAATAATGTTTTAATAATATGAAATGAACTTGAAACATGTCCTACCCTCATTGGTTGTGTCATGGCCGACCAAGACAAGCCATGGGTCAACTTGGGGACCCCATGGAGCCACTTTGGTTGGGAAATGACATAAATAACTTTTTATTTATTGTAAAAGTAAAAATGACACAAACACCATATGTTTTACGAAAACAATTTTTACATGGGGATATAAAGATCAGATTTTTGATTATAAATAGTCATTGGAAAGATAAAAAGATTTTCCTACATCATAGTATTTTTTTTATAATTTTTAGACTTTAAATAAATTAAATTATTTATGACCTCATGATGATGCAGCAATGACCTCATTATTTAACGATTTAAATTAAATGGAAAGATAATGAAAAATCTAAAACCTACACATGGACAAAACCAATTGGATGAGTGGATTTCGAAGCCTCGTCACCTTATCCTCGAATTATAGCAATGTGGGGCCTTTTGAATCCGAAACTCTTTTTAAAATAAAGTAACTTATCTTTACTTTCCAAAAGTGCCCCTCCACTCCTCTTATAAAAGGCCCCCAACTCTACCTCATTTCACACACTCCTCAAGCCTTTGGATCGGCCAACCCCTGCCCATTTACTCTCTCCACATCCCTCTCCTCATCCTAGAGGATTCCCTTTGGGCAGAATCCTTTCAAAGGAAGCCTTTAGGCTCAAATCAAAAGAAGTTACACTTTTAATGGTAATTCATTCTCTCTTGTTCATTTGTTTTATTTTGCTTCTCCAACCCCCTAAACTCTTTTTATTTACTTATTTTGTAACAACAACAGTATCTTCAATATACTAGGATGTTGTTATAAGATTTATTCGAGCTACACTCTCACAAAACTACATCAAATGGTTAAAGAACATACGGTTTCCGTGGATGGCGAAATTCTGCCTCCCGAAACGATGATTGTTCAATACTCATTTAACACCTTCAAAGGTGGCCATTATGATGTCACTATTTTTATATATGATATATAATATGTTTATGTTTTCCTTAAGCTTCTGTTTTTTTTCATTTTGGGCATACCTTTATGGTTTCCATTATGGGTAAACGCGATATCTTCATTTAAGGAAGTGTGGACTACCGCCCCCTCAAAGTGATTTGATTCGTTAAAAACCATATGTGGGACATATAAATGATGGAACTATTATATTATATATGATATTATACTGGAATTATAATATACCGTTATATCATTATTATTCCATTCTATAAAATACGAAATAGAAATGAAAGTAGTGTTCATGCGTACGTACGGCTTACCGTCTCCATGAACGGTGCATTTCATTTCTTACCTCTAAATGTGATGTAATATTATAAATACATGTATATGATGAATATATATGATATATATGTTATCCAAATCATTAATATCATTCTGGATATAACGAAACTTTGACCAAATTGACAACATGTAAGTGTAAGAAGTCTATTTTTGACTTAAGAACAAAATACCGACAAAATGAACATTATTAACTTAAATGATTACATGATGTTTATAACATGGTATAAAAGGAATAATGAACTATAAAAAGAGGTTCTCAATAAAGTTTAAATTAACTGAAGTTTATTATTTAGGAGATTAAAGAAGGATCGAGTCAAGTCGGACCCGAGGTAAGGGATCCTACTCCTCTTTTTCTTTTTAAGTACACACTTTTATGCCATTCCTTTTAAAGCTCATCTTTCTTGTTATTGGGATGATATTTTATATTAAACTTACTGTAATTTTTATGTTCATGTGATGAGAGACCGTATTCTCTCTCATCAATCCATTTTGGAAGTTTTGAGTGGCGTCGTTAGGCTGCCGAACTTTCGTAAGAGATCTAACCTCTCTCCTTCTTTTTAAGTACTCTCCTTTATGTCACTTATTTTAAGCTCCTCTTTGTAATGTTGGGGGATGTTATTTTATATTCCTCTTGCTGTAAATTTTATTTTAATGTGATGAGATACCCTATTTGATCTCATAAATCCATATTCGGATGTTTTATGTGGCGCCGTTAGGCTGCCGAGTTTTCGTAAGGGATTTTTCATCTCACTTTTATTCCCTTGAGATTTATGCTACATTTGCCACAAATTCCATTTAGTGGTGTATGTACTGTCCATTATTCTACTCTTTGTGTAATATACTTTAGTTTATGAGTATTTACATCAATGATCTATTGTCCTTCTTTCATGGGGTGTATGTTTTGAAAGATACCCAAGTCGGTAAGGGAACCTTTCACCCTCCTATTTTTTAAAAGACTTCTTTTGTTGGGTCTTTTAATTTACATATTGTTATGTTGGGATATGTTCTCATATATCCTTATTGATGTAAATTTTATTTCCAAGTGATGAGATACACTTTTTATCTCTCATCAACTCATTTTGATGTGATGCCGTTAGGCTGTCAAGGGAACTTTTTAACCCAATTTTGATTTCTTTGGGTTCAACATGTAGTCATTGAATATGTCATCCATTGAATATGTGTGAATGACATTTTATTGTTTTACACTTAATATCCACTTATATTGGGTGTGTTTATATTTGTCACACATATTTTTGAGATTGATTTGTCCTTAATTTAAGGATACCTTCTTTATAAGGGATTTCATCACATTTGACATTTCTATTGAGGGTTCATTGTTGTTATGCACCAATTCACTATTATATGGTATATATACTGTCCTTTGGAGTATTATATCACGAATCCATTTATTCTCATGATATTATAAAGTTCTGAACAAATGTTATTCCTCAATTTTTGTATTCAAGTGTCTCTAATTTTGGTAAAACCCCTTTAACAAAAATATCGTTTTAAATGTTTTAATTATTTGTTCTTATTAATATACATGTTTTCAAAAGGGTTTTAAGGATTTATTTATATGGATATTAATGGTTTAAAATTTTAAGCTTCAAGGTGGTATGGGACACTTTGATTCAAAAATATCTTTATTAAATGTTTTAAATGGTTTTGGAAATGGTTTCTTTTTGAATGGATTCATTATTTCAATATACTAAAATGTTATATTGTGATTGAAATGTGGAAATGTTATGTTTCCTTTATGCATGTTTTATGTGACACATTTATCTTATGGTTCTTGGGCATTATTATCAAGACGGATGGTTCCGTGATAAACTAAGGGCAGGTGAGCCCGATATAGCTCTCCAATGCATTGGGTAACGCGAAGGAGTGAAACGTTAAGGTTTCTCCGAAAAGATTTAGGGAATATACTGTGATGGGTATTCCAAACGTAACCAAGAGGGTTACTCCCTATGTAAGAATGTTATGAATGCCTCATGTTACCTTTAGGTCTTATGTTTTCTATGATTTATTCATGATTTGATATGCCTATGTTTTATGGGTAAAGTGTGATTTCATTCTAATGTATATATGAACTCATGTTTCCTTTCCATATTTTTATAACTCTTACTGAGCTTTTTATGCTCATCCCATGTTTTTGAAATGTTTTTCACAGGTCAAGGGAAGGGTACATGATGTGATGATAGTGTCAAGGATGTGTCAAGAAACAATCCATGTTTTATTTTAAATATGTTTCCATTGATGGGAAGAATGAATACTGTCTTTTATGTACCCACATTGTTTAAATGTGGAATGTAATGCAAGTTTCATGGTATAATTCTCTAAAAATCTAAACCTGAAAAGATCCTCAATGTGAATTATTCATTTAATTCAATATTATGTAAGGTTTAAGGCTGGGGCCTTATAATATTCCCTAAATCTCTTCGGAGAAACTTTAACGTTTCAATCCACCGCGTAACCCAATGCATTGGAGAGCTATATCGGGCTCACCCGCCCTTATTTTATCACATAACCACCCATATTCATAACAATGCCCAAGAAGCATAACACAATCGTATCACATAAAACATACATAAAGGAAACATAACATTTCCACATTTCAATCACAATATATCAATAACACAGTGATATAATAACAACATTATTAAAACCATTATAAATACCAAAATAAAAGAAAAGAAAAACATGGTATTTATTTTTATTTTAAAAAAAGGTATGTCTTGTAGAGGAAGCTAAAACACAAATAATGGTTAGAGCATTAGAGAAGTCATTGTCGCCGCATACATATGACAAAAACATTCCCTTTTGTCGTTTTGTAAAACACTTCGTATAAAAAAAGATTCCTTTTGGATAAACGTAAAAGTCAAAGGGGTTTATACGCCATATAAAAGAAATTTGTGTATAAAACAAAATATGCCTCAATGAATGGAGATTGATACGAAGTCCCATTCCTTGGGTCCGACTTGACTCAATCGTTCTTTAATCTCCTTAAAATCGGGTAACTCCCTTTGGTTTGAGCTCAAAGGCTTCCTTAGGAAGACTTCTGCCCAAAGTGAGGATTCAAGTAGTAAGAGAGGGATGTAGAGAGACAAAATTGGTAGGGGTTGGCCGATCCAAAGGCTTTGGAAGTGTGGGAAAGGTGGTAGAAGTGGGGGCCTTTTATAAGAGGAGAGAAGGGGCACTCTTGGAATGTAAAGAAATGTTCCTTTATTTTAAAATGAGTTTCGGATTTAAGAGGTCCCACATTGATATAATTCAAGGCTAAGCTGATAAGGGTTCTAAATATACCCATCCAATAGGTTTTGTACATGTGTAGGTCATAGATTTTACATTATCTTTTCATTTTATTTAAATCCTTTATTAATGAGGTAATTGCTGCATCATCATGATGTCATAAACAATTTAATATATTTAAAGTCTACAAATTATAAAAAAAATATCATGATATAGGAAATCTTTTTAGATTTCTAATGAATATTTATAGTAAAAAATATGACTTGTATTACCCCATGTAAAAATTGTTTTAGTAAAACAACTCATATTTGTGTCATTTTTTACTTTTACATTAAATAAAAAGTTATTTATGTCATTTCCCAACCAAATTGGCTCCATGGGGTCCCCAAGATGACCCATGGATTGTCCTGGTCGGCCATGACACATCCAATAAGTGTAGGACATGTTTCTAGGTCATTTTATATTATTAAAACATTATTTTTACCTGAAACTACACTAATTACCTCTAATCGCGATTAAAAACATAAAAGTTACTATTCACCAAAAAATTATTTTAATCCCATTGAACCACATTTTACTTTTTAATGACAACCATGTATGTCGGATTTTTGAAATTCAATACACAGAGGTGGTAAAATTTCATTTAACCGAAAAATCATTTTCTTAAGTACCACTTAGTGGTTTCACTATTCATAAAAAATTGATGTTTTTCAGAAAAATACCAAAACATCACCCTAAGATATATTTGATTTTCTGAATTCAAAAATGATGACTATTTTAAAAAATTCAAAACATATAAGTTACATTAATTAATTTAATAATTAATTCCCGCTGTAAGAGCAAATAACGTGTTTTTATGAAACATTAAGTATCAAAAGACTGACACTAGTTTAAGTCCAATTACAAAGTGAAATTAATTCCAGTGACCACTATCGGATTAGATGGTAAAAATATATTCTAATTTAACTTTAAAACAAATTCAAAAGAAAATCTAATCATATAAATAAATTAGATTAAAAAGAGGTTTTGAATTAAAATACAACATTTTTCACTATTCATTAAAAAATGAACTTTGTCGGAAAAATACCAAAAATTCACACAAAGTAAATTTTGATGTCCCAATAATAAAGAATAAGTTTATTTTGACAAAAATATCTTATAAAATTGTCAAAATATAGATTTAAAAATGGATTTCCATAAAAAAGCAGTAAGACAATCTTTTAAAAATATTAGTGTATTCCATGCTTAAGATTGGATTTATTTTCATTTTAATCCTCTAAAACACTATCTAATTCATTAATAGACATAGATAAAAATATCAATTATTCATTACTTACTTGGGATGTTATAATATGAGGATGCACTTATGATGGCATATTATAGGTTCACCTTTGGGGGTGAGCTATTAAGATTTATTTCTCTCCCCTAGTAAATGCACCTCAATTTTTGTGCAGACCTTATGTCTAATTTCTGGTTAAGAATATATTTACAATGAATAAATATGTAGAATTCGGAAAATTGATCGAGAAGAGATACTGATATGAATTATTGTGATTGGGATAGAGTAGTTTTCTGATTTCTGTGAGATTAGGTATTTCATTCTTCCATGAGTCAGTAGTAGAGCATTATGTCTTCCTTTCAATTCCATTTATTTATTTATTTATATGTATGGTCGGGCTAGTGGTCCATCAGTGTTTTATGTATGACATGTTCATTAAATCATTTATTATATTACATTTAATTGTGATATTTATAATATTTTTTTCTTCCAAACTCTATTTAATTTCTTTTTTGGATGATTATGTTTTATTTTCATTGTTTTCTTAATCTAATAATATGGAATAAACTCCTTACTATCAAACCCTAGTCACATATTTCTTTTTTTCATCCTTTATCATATAGGGATTTATTCTTCAGTCTCAGTCAACAATTAGTATTGTTAATATTTTCAGAGTGAACTGGGTTGAGATGTGATAAATTTATATTATAGGTATTTATTTTCCTATTGTATTACTATTTGAGATATGGTTTACATGATTATAAACAATTTTTTGGATGTTGTGATGGATATCAGACAGGTGCATCTAGAACACCTATTAATGAGAGATGTACATGGTTCCATGGATATGGGATTACTATTTATGGTATTTGAGGTTGTAGTTGAGTATGTTTTTCATCATTAGAGATGGAATTTTTATGTGTATATTAGGATTTATTATGGATTTAGGGCCCTTTTCCCACTAGTGAGAGGTCTATGAATTATTTTGACTCTTGTATGGAAAAGTTAATAGGAATATCATGATTCATTTTTGGCATGTAGTATCCACATGTTATAGGCATACTAGTGTGAGAATTATTACTGAACAAAGAGGAAAAATGGAAAAATTTTCAAAAAAAACCTAAATGGTGTTTTCATATGTAGGTTCATAGTGTAATTGTACTCCGTTAGTTCAATATATGTATATATATCGTTATAATGGTAGGTCGTGTGGATATATGGAGAGTTGTTTGATAGTGAGAATAAAGACTTAGTTCATGATACTATGAGGTTCAATGAAAATAATAGGCTGATAAGGGACATGGTTCCCAGGGATGGACCACAAAAGGGATTTTTTTCTTGGGTTTAGTTATTTTATGTTTCAATAACAACTGATTTAGAATATTTCCACATTGTTTGGAATAGAATTATACTTAACCAAACCTTGTGTGTGCTTCGCAACACAGATCGATGAGATGAGAGTGTGAGATATTTTGGAACCTAGTAGGTCATCATTGGTAGTTTATTTAATTTTAGTATTCACTTCTAGGTTTATACATTTTTGTTATGGTTATATTAAATATTCACAACAACCTACATTGAGTTTTACTTCACCAATACCCATTTTTGGTTATCTAGTCGGATTGGTGTGTATGATGTCGATAGGTACTGAAACATTTATAGTGAATATATACCTATATGGGTTTTTCAGTATGACGATGTTTGGTGAGTGTCATTAATTTACCTTCTCTATGTTCATATAATAAAATTATAGGGAGTAGTCCCTTATGGGGATTCTCGGAGAGGATTCAGGAAAGGTAGGTTAATGCTTCAGAAGTGATGCTATTAGTGACCTTTAAATACTGCTGATAGTTATCGATGTGTTTCAATTTAATGAGTTCCTAATTATAACATTACAATTATTTCTATCTATTTAATGGAATTGAGAAATTCTCTAATTGATTTGATGTTGAAAGGATCAGACCCAAGAAGTGAAATATAACCCTAACATCCCAAGGGAGGGTTGAAAGGCACACTTGATTGCTTGGCTTGAGGTGTTTGATTGGATAACTCCCCATGAGATGTGACAATGGTGAAAGGATTGACCTATGGTATAGGTGGTATGGACTAGTGACTTATCATGATACTTGATTAATCAATCTTGGTTGGAGACTTAGACGCCCCTAGTTTTGAGTAAGAAACATGAAAGTTGATGTTTGGTTTGTTCATGGAAAACCTACGAGAGAGGTTGTCCAAGGTTTAAAAATTCATTTTAGGAATAGATATTAGTTTTATTCTCATGTAGAGACCAATTCACAATTGGTTATTAGTTCATGAAATATAGTAATGATGATTCCTTTAATTTTTGAAAAATAACCCTTAGTGTTTTGTTAACATGACTAGATTATGTGGGTAGGACTATTCAAATGCTATACCATGTTCACTATTAGATATATGTTTGACACTCTAATATAAAAAAACATCATGTGATGGTAATTAATGAAATAAATTATCTTATAGTTGAGGTGACTAATTTTTACGAGGACTTACAAGGATGGTTTTGGATTAATGAGATTTTGTTTCCATGTAGAATAGTTTTCATTCCCCTGTATTGTTCCTCTCATAATGGCATGGGTTGGGTGACAATGTTATGTGTCCATTTTGTGGGGTGAAAATTAAATCACAAATCTGTGAGTATCCACGTGTCATACGAGGACATGTGGTTTACATAATGCTACAATGAGGGTTACTTGGGAGTTGGGACAAAATGAGGAATGTCCCTCCATGATAGTGGAGAAATCAAGTGAAAATCGGGTTCTATGAGGTGGTTTACTGATTGATGGACCAAGACACACGTTGTTGGGAAAATGTGGGGTCATGAGTTGGTTAAATCAATGTATGGACTATTTTTATGTGATTTTGGATCGAGAGAAGTGATATATACCTTTAAACATAATCTTAGTGTACTCCTTATTTATAGGTGATCATTTCCAATATTATGGAATCATCCTAAGAACACTGATAGATATTATTCAATATATCAAGATATCTAAATTTATTTTATTATTTTCAAGAAATAATCCTTGTGAGTTACTCTTGTGGAGGGGTAAAAGGTAGTCCATATGTCGGGAACTGCGCAATTGGATTTTTGAGTGTGGTGATCCCCATTATATGTTTAGATTTGGTTTTCCTACATGGAAAAAATTCCCTAGAAGTGGGAATGGGAGATTTTTTGACGTTATAGGGTGACATAATATAATAAATTGGTTCTGAAAACTCCATTAATTTTATTAGTGATGAATGGAGTGTGGTCCTTTGATCATTGATTTTATTTGGCAGGTGATGATATAGATACTCATATGGTGGGAAGTACCAGATCAGATGTGGTTAAACATCAACCTTATTAGGTGAGGTTTTGATGTTATGGGACTAATGGTTGGATGGTCAAAATAATATTGTTGTATAAATTCATAGGATGATGGAATTTGTACTGTTTTACCACTAATGATTTTTACGGATGAGAAGGGTTATTGGGAGGATCTTGTAAAGACCCTCATTTTTTAGACTATGAAATTTAGTTGAAAATTGAATTTTACCATTATGGTGATCATAATGTGTAAAAAGGATATTTACACCTTTTAGATGATCTTAAATATTTGTTCTAACTAATTTATAGTTCCCTCTATAGGGTGTTTATCCTTATAAAGGAGTTTACTTGAATTACGAGCCATTATAATTTTCACAGAATAATTAATAATAAGTATTTAATGAAATAGATATTAATTAATTCATACTGGTTTGTTTGATGTTATATTTTTAATGGTATATTGGATTGATATTCCTTATCTCTATTTGAGTATAGAATATAGGTTTTCCTCATCCAAGCATAAATTCTTCTTTGGCGTTGGGGTCGAAACCAGGCCCATTTTTCCATTTATTTTATTTTTCATAATTATATTTTCCCCTTTTCATTTTCTACTCCCTTGGTGTCTCACATGTACTCCCAATTGGTTCCTCCATTAATTAATTATATTTAAAATAGAGAGTTAGAGAGAGGTAGAGTTAGAGGTAATAAGGGATGTGTTGTTGCGTTGCTCGAGAGGACCCGAATCATCATGGGAAAAAGGTGGAAAATAAATTAGAATGAAGCTTCAGTGGATTATTTAAAAATGGTGGATGCATTAGTTTTTTTCATAAATAGAAATATATTTACATATATTATTATTTTGAGGCTATATAATGACTACTATGGATCTCCATTGGGTCAATCTATTCTTATACAGGTGAGAAAAAAGGTATCAGAAATATTGCAGGTTCTCCCGATTTAGAAATCCCGAACACATGGAATGAAGTTCAAGAACACACACCACAGGTTCTTTATATTTTGGGAATATGATTTTTCTCAAGTATATTTCATGTAATAGTAGAACCAATTATTCCAAGGTAATTGGCCACATATCCGAGTACATGGCTATATGGATCATTCAAGACTACACTCTAGGAACTTGGGGGAAATGTTGTATAGTCATACATAGCCATGTTGCGAAGTAAATTTCAAAATAGCCCATATAGGGGACATGTACATGTAGGGTACACAACCAGAACCTTATGGGTTAAGCAAAATTTATATTTATACGTCAATGGAAAGACACATGACTAGAATAAGTTTGGTACACTAGATTGTACCGCATGTAGGGTACATTCTGTGTAATTGTTTTAGACACTGTGTATTTGGATTTTACACACCATGTATAAAAGAAGTATATGAAAATGTTTCTCAATGAGAGTATACATTGTGTAATAAACATTAAACACCATTTAATTCCCCCTGTAATACTTTTGAGGGATTATAATTTTTTACACCCTGGATTAAAAATTGTCTATAAGAGGATACCATTTTTAGCATTTTTACAAATTGACCATGATTATAGAACCTATGGGGTGGTTTGAGGAGACAAAGGAAGAGTATTGGGGTGAGTGAGCTATTATGGAGAGGATTAGATTTCTGTAAATAGTATTTATTTTCTCCTGAGAGTGATACATAGGATGATACCCATTTGAGGGTCATATCAAATTGTTAGTTCACTTGTAATGGGTTTTTCCATGGTCCTTATCTAATGTATCTTCGGATAGATCTTGGTAACAAGGACAGATACATTTATATGATGAGATATATGGGATGGGTGTTCAGAATAACCTAGTTTGAGACCTTAGACTAAGATGGACCATGAGATATATCTTTTCCCTAATGCTTACATAGCTTTTACCTTGATTATATATCCCTTGTGTGGTGATACCTTCTTGACTATGAGGTCGTGAGAAGTTATTGATGGGGTTTTTTTGTTGTGTTTTCCCATATATATTAGATGGGACTAATGATCACCTATATGATGCATCCTCTTATGTTTTAACCTAGAGGTTCCCAGATATTATGGCCCCACATACTCATGACTTTTATGGATCCAATGTAGGATGCCTCTATTATTACAATTTTCAAGATCCCAAGAGTTATACCTTTTATTACATGAGAACTCAGTGGATCCAAATAGGGATTCATTTTATTATATATAAACCTTGAGGATCCATAGTAGGATGGATCACCCTTTATTTGACTTAAGGGATAATGTGAGCAACCCATTTTTTAACTGACCTCGAGGTAGTGAATTATGGGTTTTGGTAGAGATTATAATGTGTGTCACCAAGGAAAAATTACCAAACTTGTGAGAAGAGGGTATGTGGTACTAGTTATTGTTTTTGGAATTTGACCACCCTTGATATTTACATATTCTCTTATATAATTACCATGAATATAGTTATATATTCTATATGTTCTTCCTAGAACCCATCCCTTGGGGCTTCACGAAATGTGGTGTTGTGATTAGGAAGTCCATATGTATTTTCTAGGATAACTATTTTGAGCCAATGTGATTGAATAAAATGTCATTGGGGATCCTCATAGGTACTTCATGGGATCCAAATTATGAATGTTTCTTATTTGGAAGACGAAAATTGTGGTCCTCGTCATTTTTTTTGAAATTATTGGAAATGAAATTCCGTAGTTATAATTGTAATTATGGTATATGTTGTTCCATATTTATGATTCATATTATTATACATAGCCATCCACATTGGACATTGTGTTCTATATTGGATGTGTATGTCCATAGTTATGTTTGAGATTTGGGTCCATCAAATTTCATAGATGATATTACTATGTGGGTGAACCTAATATAAGAATATATATTATTATATTCTTAGTGATTTATAATGATATTTCCAGGAGATTCATGAGATACTACTCAGGTTCATGGCATACACACCCTTACTCATTTTTCCATACTAACCTAGAAATGGGTCTTTCATGTTTTTACTAAATTCAGCTCTTCTGACATGAGAATTTATATATTATTCTTGACTTTCAATATAAATAGATTCTTTGGTTACACACCTAAATTATAATTTTTATTTATTAATTGAAAAGTGATCTATGAAATTTCCTAAACTAGTCAATGAAGTTTTGGTTGATCGAGGACCTTAACACAATGATCGATGTCGCACTAATTTTCCTTATTCCACATATGTTTTAGTAAGTTTTTTCATATTTCATGGGTGTTGACATATTAAAATATACTATGTGATCATCTTTGTGGGTGGCCTACATAGAATTATCCTCCACCCCAAGTATGTCCCACTTAGTGTACTTGAAAACCTTATGTTTGCTTTTAGGTTGAGAATGTAACTATAATGGATAGGAATATTTTCTAGGATTTCATTATAGCGTGGGTATTCTTATGGGGATTCTTGATATCTAGCCAGATAAATTTAAAAATGTGTTATGTATTAGTTATGTGTTTCGACATAGAATTAATAGTAGAGCCATTAATTTTAATTTATGTTCAATTCATTTACTCTTTTATATGTATTGTTGGACGAAGGGGAGTTATTATTGAACGTATTTCATGGACATTTGGGCGTTTAAAAGAATCTATTTTATTATATAATTTTTTATATTTATTTCTTATACTCTATTTTTATTTACTTCTATTAAAGATATTCAGTTATTTCTATTTTTAATACTTTAATATGGGGGAATAATCTCGCCACTATCACAATCAAGGTGATCAATACTAATCAAAATCCTTAATGTATTGGGATGAATTCTTGGTTCCTAGTTAAAAACCAATGCAATTATTTATTCTAGAGTAAATGATGATAGTATGTGCCATTTGTAAAAAACACTACCCTAATATCAGGAGGATTCAAAAATGGTAAGATGAATGGAAATGGAAAATGAACAACATTGTTATGGAATTGTGATATCCATGGAAACATAGTAGTTAGTTTCTAAAAGAAGTTGTCCTATAAAGATAAATATAATGAGGAAGATGAGAAATATCAAAAAAAATAAAGTATTTAAAGATAATAAAAATATAATAATAGATGGAAGAGAAATATCATGACAAAACATGATAAAGGCAATTCACCATCATGTATATTTTTATAATATGAGGTTAATTTTATTGAAAATTATTATAATAGATTGAATTAATCGAGTTGTAATGTTAATGGTGAAAAAATAATTTAAATATAATAAATACCAAAATGGAATTTAGAAGAATATCTGAAGAACAATACAATGATCATGAATGAAATGAAAAACTAAAAAAATATATTATAAGAGTGATCAATATGATAGAACTTAAATATCCCTTGTTGTTGAATGCAAATATAACTGATTAAAGATGGATGAAAATTAAATTATTCTAATTGATCTTGAAGTGAATTTTTTTATAAGGTAAGAATAACTGAACAAAATATAATACTTTTATCTCTTATTCTATGTTTAGATGAATAAATTTAGAGAATACTTCACGATGTCAACTAAATAAAATTTCAATTTGCTCAATATTTTTAGAGTAAGAGTTCATGGAAGGAATTTAATTCAATATATAATAATTTGAAAATGATGATATTGTATTTAGTATAATAAATGTGTGAAATTAATTCATTAAGAGGTTTGTAGAGACATATATGAGAAGAAATTTATCACATAATTTGAAGGTAATAATATTGCAAGTATACCACAACTCCCTATTTAAATTATTGTTAATGATGAATAAATATAGTCCCAATAAATTCTGGACATATGTATTGTTAGGAAGAGAGATTAAATATAGTATCTTATTACTTTTGTAATGAATTTTTTAATATAAATTCTATTCTTATTAGGATACTATTTAATTTCCATAAAATTAAAAGTTATTAAGGGTTAGTTTTGGTTAAAAAAATGAGAGATAATTCATAGAGGAAACAATCTATGATCATATTTTAACAAAATATTTATATGAAAAATACTTTTGGATGTATATATGATGTCTGTGTTTGGCATGAAAAAAGTTGTCAGAATTGAGAGTAGTGAGTGAAAAGACTGATGAGGGAGATTCCATATGTTCTGAAAGGGAATAAATTTGAGTATATATTTTAATATAAGTCAATTGATAACGAGGATGAAAATATTTAATGTGAGAAGACCAAAAAATATTATAATTTTAATAATCAATTCTTGGTGATTTAGAGAGGGAAGTTGTAAATGGACAATAAAAAAGAGAGAAAATATATGGATGAAAAAGAAATATAAAATAGTGGATAGATATAATGAATTTGGAATTAATTATAAGTTATCCTAAAATAAAATTTTTAAGTGTCATGGACAATCATGTGAAATTTGTGGGCAGTCTGGGCATATAAAAAAATTATTATGTCAAAATATTAACATCATAAGAAGACGTAGTGATAATGATAATAAACGATCAAGGGATTCAAGTTTTCGTAACATTTGAGGTAAATAAAAGTATTTTAAAAATGGAATAAAATCAAAATATATAGATAAATGGAATTCTTTTAGAGGTTATTGTGAAGAAAATAATTGATGACCGTGGAGGTCAAGAAAGGACTCGGTTGAGGGAAGATAATCAACATCAATTTTATTCCTATGAAATCAAGAGGTCCTAATTAAATTTTTAATAGTATTTTTTATTTATTCTAGTGTATAGGGAATACAATTATTTTAATGAGTATTTTACACACTTGAAAAAATATGTATTTCTTCATTGAGTATTTTGTATTCATTTAAAATAAGGAGTTGGTACATTCATTAAGGGGGAGAAAAATGATGATAGAGTTTAAAATATCTCATAATCTGTGTGACTATAGGAATTCTTGTAAACATGGATAACACCATGAAATCAAGATTATGAGATATTTCAATCACATGTAAATATATTTTTATTAATTATATAAAGCTTGTTTTTAATAGAGGATTATTGTTTAATGAAAATATTAATTTGAGGGTGAGTTTTATAACATGAACATGAATTTTTTTGATGGGTTTTGGAGAAATTTTTAAGTTGTATATTTATCTTGATAAATCAGTTATTAAGAGAAACCAACAATGGGTTATAATAATATTATCATATATATATATATTATAGATAGTGTTGAAATCCTTGGATATGAACTATTTTTTTCATAAATGGTTTTCCCATTTACAAATAGAGATTCATGATGGAAATTAATTTTCTATTCAAATAATAATGTATTATATTTTAAAAAATTAGAAGAATATAGAATTATTATTTGAAAAGAAGGATAATAATATCAGTTTTCATAATAGGGAAATGAGGTCAAATTATACTAAAATTTTCCTTTTTTATTCATTAATAATAGTGAGAAAAATATCCACACATAATGACATATGAGGTATTTTTCAGCATTGATAAAAAATCAAGAGGGATAGATTGATGTTCCCATTGGATGAGTTATATACATTTTAAATATGTCAATATATGTTCGATTTGAAGTGGTGTTGCTACTTAAAGTCATTTTAAAGACAAATTCAATGTAGTAACTCGTGATTGTGATGATTTTTCCACTAATATTCAGGAAAATGAAACTCTTGTTAGATGATAAAAAATTTCTATTACATGTTGGATGTGTGTGTCAAATGGTCGAGAAGTCTTGGAATTGATCTATATAATATAACCATATATGTAAGTATGATATGTTACTACATAACCCTTATATAAGTGTTACATAAGCATTTAGCACTGTTCTGCATAAACATCTTACTGATTCCATAGAAACATGAATTTTTTCTTGGTAATTCTTTTACATGAATATGGTTTTATTTGTGATCTCTTAAGTACCACATGTTCTTACTTCATTTCCAGTGAATTATATATACAATGTTTCCATTTAATATGGTTGATACCATCTTGTTCTCTTAATAGGTACATGTTGTAATACTTATGCTTCTATTATTGTAAGTTTTACTTTCATTTATAAATATTGTAATATAATTCACATAAATATATTTAGAAATGAGATTAATGAATAAATTACAAAATTTGATAATTTAAATTTTATGAACAAGATTTTATTTTCAAATTAATCATCCCAAAATTTGCTTTGGATTCTTTTTTAGTATTTCTCTGTAATAATTTACTCTTGGGTGAATAGATAAAAATAATTATTTTAGGAATTTTTTAAATTTTATGACATTATAATGATATAATAATGACTTGGTGTTTATGAAAACATTTTTCTACACCAAATACATATTTAACAAGTTACATAATTCATTTAAAAATAAAATTTGGAACTTAAAAATCTGTGTTTTTCATTTATGAGATATAAGTAATTTTTTTATTTAAATAAACTTTGTTTTTTATTATTCCATATTATTAATGGATTCTAAAGGTTACCTTCATTTTTAGTTGGGTTTAGAGAAAAATAAACTATTTTTAATTTAACATAATATAATAAATTCCATAGGGATTAATATTATATTTGATATTTTTTGTAAAAAAATTTCCTTTCTTATGGGAATTTAATATTGTAAAATGGGTTTCATATTTTGAATCATCATTATTAATATTAGGTAATATGACCCACAAA
This sequence comes from Viscum album, assembly GCA_963277665.1. Classification (NCBI taxonomy): domain Eukaryota; kingdom Viridiplantae; phylum Streptophyta; class Magnoliopsida; order Santalales; family Viscaceae; genus Viscum; species Viscum album. The sequence goes on from OY728165.1 coordinate 831,439,990, forward strand.
TTGTTTTTCATAATGAATCTTAACCATAGTAAATAGTTATCACATTGGTTAAGGGTAACATGTGTTAAAATGGTTGACATAGGAAAATAAGTCATAGAGATAACAAAAAATACATTTAAATATAATTGGATAATTGTATTTAAACCATTAAATTATGAAATTATAATCTAGTATGATTTGTGGAAACAAGATTTTAGTAACACATATATTATATAATATCATTCCATGTATTTAAAAGTTTTCTATCCACCATAATTATTAATTGGAAAACCACACTTCACTTATCCACACTACATCAGACATATATATCAACCAATCCCTAACTAAATACCTTAAAAAATTATATCACTTATCATAGAGGTTCTGGTCTTTTAAAAGGACAACATTATGAAGGATTATGGTGTTATTCAAAGGAAATTATTTAAATAAGTGGTATCTATTCTTATAGAGAGATTTAAATTCCCTTTCTTATCAAACCTCCCCCAAATATTAAAAAACATTATGTAAATAATTACATAATAATTTTTATAATAATTTTAATTTTTCATGAAAATTTAATATTCATTTTATATCTCTTTTCATTCCTATGAAAAATGATGACATCATTTGTGAATATTTATTGACTATTATCTCCATCAAGTGAAGAAATTTGTTTTTCATCCCCACATCATATTGATATATATATATATATATATATATATGGAATTAATAGTTATATATATTTAGGATATGTGTGATATAATTTTGATTATGATAATATAATATATAATTTATCTTCTTACCCTTTCATATTTTTGAAAAGGATAACATTTCTTGGGCATGTGTGTGGATTTCCACTTTCACAAAGTAATGTGATTAAGTTTTCTATTACCACCATGCATGGGTTATTATAAATTAGTATATAATGAATAAAAATGTATAAATGAAATTATTAACATTATTTATATGATATAACCATTTCAGAAGACATTTGACCAAGAAGAGTAGACAAAGAATATTTTTTTGGAAACTGATCGAACAAACATCAGTGGTCTATGTAAGAATTAAAATGCAATAAATAAATTTCAAATGATTATAAAAGAAAAAAGAAAAAATATAATATAGATGAAAAAGTTTCTCAATAAATTTTCTATTACATTTAAATTTATTATTTTGGATCATATAATTAGTCTGAACAAGAAGGACTTTATGGTAATGGTTTTTTGTCCCCATTCTACTCCATTAACACAAATATTTTATTATGCAACTAATTTATAATTTATGGTGTATATGATGACCAATTGAAATTTTATATCATGAATTTTAATTTATTAATTATATTTATTATTTAAAATCATGTCTTATTATCTATTGGTTTTTGCATCATATGTTATTAAAATGGTAAATTGTTATTATATAATCACACTCTTATTCTGTATTATTCATGATATAATTTATATAGGAAGAATCATATACAAAATCTCTTATAAAACCCAATATAATTTATTATCTTTTATTTTTATCTCTATTTTTATTTTTATTTTCTATCTTATTCTCCCATTTGTACTCAAATATTAAAATAATACCTTTTTATCAAAATAGACATAATTGCTTCGCTTTTGTTGGGTAAATTATTATTCCATGTCAGGATTGTCTAAAATGTTTCAAAATTTCTATTTTCAAATCACAAATGATTTTTTAAAATTAATTTTCAACCATATTTTATATTCTTATCATAATTAAATAAATGAATGTTTTTAATGTTTTTTGAATAGGATGTTTTTGAATTTATTTTACAATAATGTTAAAGAAATTTCCTTTTTAAATGTTTGTAGTGTGAATAGATTTTATCATCATCATGGTCATTATTTGTTATCAACAATCCCCAAGATATTATATGATTTTTAAAAAAAATATAATTTCCATTATTATAATATATTTTTACATTGATGTCAAAATAAAAAGACATTATCTTCAAAAATGTTGAAAATATAGTTGGAAATGATTAATAAAATCATTTTTCTAAAAAATTTATGAAAAAACAAATGTTTTTTTTAAATTTTATCTTCCCTTTTCCCCTATAATTTTCAATATAAATTCCTTTATTTTAGACCATTATTTATTATTAATTAATGGTCTTCTATCGTCCTTTATTAATTTATAGATCATTCCTTTTTTGAGATCACTCAGTTTTTAGGGATCATATACTCTATCACTCGTCATTTTTTATTAAGCATTATTTTTCTCCTTCATACCCATATTCATTTGTATCATGAAAATTTTAATCATTTCAATAATGTCTTAACTATATACCATTACCACACATGATGTTAGTATATAGAAGGATATTAATAATTCTATATCATTTACAAGGGAAATATTAATGTTTTGTATTCCTGTTTCAATGTGGATATTAATTTATTAATTACTGGATATTATTATTTATATTGTTTTTTATTCAATATATAAGGAAAGAATTATATTAATATAAGATAGGGGTGGGGAACGATTATGATCTCCCCTTGATGCATCAACATGTTTCATGACACATATTATTAGTACAATTAGTGTGATTTGGGTGTATACATACCCAATAATTGAAATGTCTCTGACCAATGGAATGGGGGTAATGTTCATGATTTCTGGTAATGAAACCTTGATGGTATGATCATGAAATACTATATTATGAATTTCCTTTATTAATATTTCAATGTGATTGTTATGTTAATAATTTCCATAGATATATTTTGAATATCTTTTCATAGATTAAATTGAATATTCCTTAATTATCTACTTTTACATATTGTTATGACTTTATCTATGACCCCCAAACCCTTTTCACATGTAATAATAATATTATGGTTTAATTATGTTTAATTTTCATACTATCCGAACAAAACATGTAACTAAACACTGGGGATTTTATTTAATTAATCATCAATGTGATTACATTAAAACATGATCAAAGAAACCTATACTACCCAAAAATAGCTATTAAGAGACCTAATAAAATAACATAGAGACCAACCAATGCAACAAAAAATCCCAATATAGCAGTACAGGTCCTTCAGATCCGTCACAATGTACATCAGTATGTCCAGAGCCACTGCAACCACACTGGGAATCATTATAATGATGTGAACCATCCTTGCCAAGAACTTTGGAATATAAAACAACATAATTCATGTTTATATAAGGTCTTAAATACAATCTGACCATTGCATTTAAGTGACCATTGAGTCTCCAATGGTTATAAGGCCTTATAGTCATTGGGTATTTTGGGGGTTAAATTAAATGTGTCTCGGTATAATGAGTTTCCAAGTTTAATGTGTGATTAGATTACATATTTTGTTTCATAAACTCATTTGATATATATTAGAGGGATAATGAATAAATTATTAAGATGGGTTGAATAAAAACCCTTATGTTTTAAATACCAAGAGATGTATGCACTCAGTTTTGGTACAAAGAAACCTATATTTTTTAGTTTGAAATTGTGCTTTAAACAAATGAAAATAATAACCTTTTCTGAATTTGATATTTTAGCTATACTTGATGACATATATGTAACTTATAAGACTTTATTAGGTACCATCCATTTTTACTTTATTGTAGTCTAATTAATGAAGCGACCTGGGGCGTGTAGCTACGCACCTCGCTATGGGTCCCAGAAAGCTTTTTATTTAATTTAAATAATAGAATACATTTCATGAAAAATGCCATGTCGGGCTTTGGTGTGGTGTTCAGGTTTTAAATAAATAAATAAGCATTGGAAAAAAGTAATAAGAGATTTAAAGAAGATTTAAACGAAAGTAAGAAAGGATAAAAAAAATCATAAATAAAATAAAGAGGGTGTTGTGGGAAAAATGAAAATAATTAAAATAGTGGATTACTGTTATTAATTATTTTTATTATTTTCTATTCCATTCTTTTGTTTAATATTATATTTTTCTTTTATTTCCTTTTTTCCTTATCTTTTATTTTTCTCTTATTTCTCATTTCATTTCTTTTTCTTTCTTTTCTCTCTTTTCTTTTTTCCACTCCTCTCTCCCTCTCCCACTCATCATGTCGCACCCCTCAATCCCGTGACACCAATAAGAAGCCCCTTCGGAATTTTTTTTCTCCTCTATCCGATATCGGATTATTTTTCCATTAGGTGCACATTATACCTTAGGGAATGGTTATCATTTCACAAGTGGAATCATTCGATTCTGATGAATATTCTGTGTACAGTTCATCGTGGAAAATTCTTACCCTGTTTTGGGGTTTTTTTAAAATCCTACATTTTCATCCATTTTAGGTCCAATCATAGTCTACCGCAGATATTAGAGTCTTCTATTACTACAAGGTTGGGTGCCTACTCACTTTCAATCTGTTTCGTTGTGAATTATAAAAAATGCACAGTTATACCATTAGTCAGTGCCTACTGGCTTTGTGCTATTTTACCCATTATAATTACTTTAATAGTTTTGTTTAATTCGTGCATCCTTAATCATCATAAATTAATTTGTTTGAATGGTTGCGACAAGATTGGACACCCCTTTGGGTGTGCTGACTTACTCATCGTATTTTTTCGTTCGCCGGGTTATTAATTTAATTAGTTGCGGGTATTGCACAACCCCTTTTATTGTTATTAAATTAAATGAATTATTTTTTTAATCATTAGAAAAAAGTTTCACACCCATTTGGGCATGCCGAAATGATCGGTGAATTTTGACAATAGCCGAGTTTATTGTTTGATTAATTTCATTTCTTGTAAAGCAAATTTTTATTGTAATTAAATTAAATAAATACTTGATTGAACATGAAATTCAATTGTGGGATCATTAACACATGTTTTGATTCACTGTTTATTATTTTAATCTACATTATCCTATGAGGTTGATATGATATGTATAATTCCTTGCATGTTTTTGTGTTGTACTATTAAATTTATTTCTTATGATGCCTGGGTGTATCTGGTTAGTTTTCAAGATGCAAATTTATATGTTGATTATGTCATATCTACTGCTGTGAAAACATTAATTATAATCAAGGCAGGAAAAGGCAGAGGGTCTCGTATTAAGGGCCCCACTTATATCCTACGTTCCTGATGGGTTACCTCTATGCGATGGGGGGTGTTGTCATTGGCATTGTCGGACCGAGTCTTCCCAATACTTTCTAATACTTTTGAGTGATATTGGTTCCAAAAGGGCTCATCGAAATGGATCCGTAGGAAATTTGGCTAAGCCAACCTCAGATGACACTCGAACCCTTTTTGTGAGATTGGGATGAACTCAGGTTAAACCCATGCGTCGAGCGATACTTGGTCATTCGAAATATTGTCTTGGACGGGCTTAGTGGCATTAAATAAATTGACGGATTTTCCCTAGCGATACCTTGAGGAGGGGCTCAGACTCCAACTCTCAACATGAATCTAAAATAATGTTGTAGTTATGGATTATGTTATTTCTAATTGAGTCTTTCTAGAATTGAGATATATCCCCTGATATGTGGAAGTGTGTCTAGTTGATAGTAGACGTGAACCCAAAGTTAAATAACAAGATTGGTGTATACTTTTTCCCAGTTTTACCTTTCTTTCTCGGTTATATATATATATATATAAATGTGTGTGTATGTGTGTTCGAGAATTTCTGCAGATAGGTACCCTTTCAGACTACTAGCTTAGGCTGAAGCAGGTGACCAGGCACGAGTGCCGTTTGGGACCTAGACCATATTATTTATTGCATTGCTCTGTAATTAATTTATTTGAAATGGTTATGTAATGGCACACTGCATTTTTATTTTTGCACGAAATAGAAAGGTTTAGACACCGTGTGTGCCAGTATAATGGGATTTTATCTCTCACCCTGCTCGGACATCATCGACACCCGAGTAAATTACATGATCACAGGTATTGACAAGGGGAAGTGTGCTGCTTCTGATGCTTGGCTATTCATTACTGCATAGGATGGAGAATGGGTAAAAGGACCGGTCTTTGCTCGCGATGTAGTTGCTTCTGGTGTCTTTTCATTTAGTTGATTGTGTGTTTGAGTTCTATTTTCCATACTTTTAGTTTAGACTCATATCAGGGCATGACACAATTTTGTGAGTTTCCACACTTGGTTTTTATTATTTAGTCCTATTATTTAAATTGCTTCTTCGATAGTTTATTAATTTACATGATTCCACTCATTATTATTTTTTGTTGTTTAATTATATTGTTATATTATCTGGTACCTATGAGGGCATCGTCTCCCCCACAGACAAAAAAAAGGTCCCTTGATGCTTGTCGGTATTCGTTGCCATTCGGGGAGATACGCTTAATGTTATGTGATGTACTAGTCTGGCCACCATCATAGAGGTTGTAACTGCGCGAGATTTTATGAGAAATATTATTTTTAATTACTTTGATTTCTTGTGTTGTATACTACACCAAGATTAGCTTTTACTATACGCAACACCGTATTAGCTTGCAGTATACGCAACACTATTCTTGGCTAGTGTTACACACTATTTGAAGTTCATTTTGTGGAAATTATTCTACGCAAAAATAAGTATTGATTTTGTTTAATGTATAAATGAAATAAGTTTTGATTATGTTATACGCAACACCAAATGGAGATTTCACTACACGTATCCCTGACTAGGCTTTCACTACACGCAATCAAGACCTTCTTCGATAGCGTGTGTAGTACGCAATACCAATTTTCACTAAACGAGTTATTATTATAATATTATTATGAAATAGCCATTATGAATAGTAATAACCACTTTTTGAAATTTTATCTTTCAAAATGGACTTCATTTTTGGATTCGTAATATCGAAAATAGATTAGGGTGAAATTTTGGTATTTTTCTGAAAACTTTCAATTTTTGATGAATAGTGAAAACACTGGGTTACTATTTAAAAACCAACTTTTTATTTAAATAATTATTTATTTTATTTAAAATTTTTTTAGGTAAAAATTGATACATAATACCAATATAATTTCAATGTAATTAATTGGAGTCATTTTATAATAATTTTAGATATATAAAAATTTTATTGAACTTTTCACCGTCTTTTACCCACCTCCTAGGAAAATTTGCAAATTTACATAAAACATAATTTTACCGCTTCTGTGAATGGAATTTCAAAAATCTAAGATACACGGTTGATGTTAGTAAGCAAAATTTGGTTTAATGAGATAAAAATAATTTTTGGTGAATAGTAACTTTTTTACTTTTATTTACCACGGTTAAAAGTAAATACGATAATTAAGGGTAAACATGATATTATTATTACACTAACACATGTCCTAATTCTATTGGATAAGTTTAATTCGATCAAAAATAACCTTATGCATAAAATATTACCATTTAGGCCAACTTGGATTAGATTAGGACATTTATTAACAATTTATTTAAAGAAGGGTTAAAATAGTTAAAATCAACGTTTAATAACACATAATTTTTAATATATGGTTATACATAAGATAAATTCGACTATAAATATTCATTAAAAATATAAAAATATTCCCTACATAATGGTATTTTATTTAATAGTTTTTACACATTAAATAATATAATTTATTTATGACACAATGATGGTGCAGTAATTATCTTATTAATGAAATATTGACATAATTGTTGTTATAAATACCCAAATAAATGTAATTTGAGACTTTTTATCAATTAAACTAATTTTCTAGGTTCATATGACATGTTAGTATTGATTAAGTTAACTTTTTTCTAACTAATATTTCTGTTATGATTTTCAAAAAAATCAATTACCAAATAGTGTCAAAATTGACATAAAATAGTTTTTAAAATAAATATTATACTATTAATTGTTATTTTATTCCTAAAAATCTATGGTTCATCCAAATGACTTAGATAAGGTTATATATATTAATAATAAATAACTTGGGGTTTTTTTGTCTTGTTATAGTAAGTTTATTAATCATATATTGTTAGAAAACAAGAAGACATTGTAAAAGAAAAATTATTAACTTACAGTTAAATCTAAATGATAAGGTTAAAATTGAACCCTAAACTTTTATAAATTCTATTTTATCATAGTATTTCGACCCATCCCCACCTTATATTCTAAATAACTCAATTTGGACCAATTAAAAACCGAATATGACTTTATAATAAAATAATAATTTTTGTTATTCCAAAGGTGACCCTCTCCTCCCTTTTAAAAGGACACCTCCTCCCTCTCTTCATCACACAACATTTATCCTTAAATATCGGCCATCCCCTGCCAATTTCACTTCTCAACTTCCCTAGAAACATCTTAAAGGTTCTGGTCTTCTTCAAAGACCAATATTAGTGCCCTAAGAAGAGGTTTCAAAAAGGCGTGTCGAAAGAAGAGGTAAAATTCGTTACCGATTCTTTCAACTTTATTTCTTCTTCTACTTATTCTTATTTAGTTGTTTAATTATGAAGTAATAACCTCAGTATCACTCATATATTGATATGTTATTATAAGTATGAAACAACCATATTTCACCATCTATCCATCCTACGAAAAACGAAATCACCGCGTGTGTGTACGTATAGAATACCATCTCCACGCCATGGTGTAATTTTTTTCGACCACCACCTTACTTGGATGGGTATAATGGTGTAAATAAATAACTATATATGTTTATTTCAAAGTGATATTGACTCTGAAATATTATACATACACTTTAATGCAATTCCACGATCATGGAAATGATATCATCGCTCGTGCGTACGTACGGACTACCGTCTCCATGATGCGATGAGATTCATTCTCCATGTTAACCATTAATGAATGATTATAAATTATATACAATAAGTAATCATGAAATATATTACATAATAATGATACTGGATTTATGTGTATATATATTTATGTCATCTACATAATTTTATTCAATTCAATAAGGAAACGAAAATAGCGTTCATGCGTACATAAGACCTACCGTATCCATGAATGGTGTATTTCATTCATTTTATCCATCTATAATATATATGTATATGAAGAATATATATTTAAAATTCTAGAATTATGTAAATCAGGATATAAGTAATAATATCAATAACGACATGTCGAAACACACATAATAAATGAAATGATTTTAACCAAAACGCTGCTTTAACATGGAATTTACAAAAAAAGGGTAATATAAAGTCATAAGTGAAACATATATGATATCATAACAATGAATATGATTATGTAATAAGTCAATGAAATTATTTAAATCAATATACAGGAGGTTCTGATCCATATGAAGCATATCGGACCTAAGGTAAGGGATCATTTTGCAAATCTCATTTTTATCTGAGATTGCTTATTCGTAAGTATTTACTGGGGTTATTTCAATCATCCATGTCCATGTTTTATAAAAGTGTTTTCATGTATGTTTAATGTCCTTTTACCCATTTTTGACTTTTACTACATGGTATGTATGGAATCACTCTTTTACGAGGAACTTTGAATTTTCTGGCAAAAGTAAGAGAAGAATGTTTTTTTAACTTATACAGCACGAACTGATTTTTACAGTTTTATAAAGCCTTATTTTCATTAAGCTTCCTCCAAAATATTTCATTACTACTTTAAACATAATCATTTTCTTTTAAAATTTCATGACATTTTGTTAAAAGAGAATGATTTTGAAGAAGAAAGGATATTTTCATCAAGAATTCATTTCAAGTTTTTTATCAAAACTATTTTTCATCTAAGATGACATTATTTCATATGTGTATGTTTCAAGTATCATGTATCTATGATTTACATGGTTTCACTTTTATTATTATGAAATGATATCCATTAATTTTATACGGATTATGTGATGATGGGATGATGTTTATAAAACCCATTTTATTCGTTGGGTTATTATGAATGATGTATGTTTATTTTATGGCACACGTAAGAATGATTTCATTATGAGATGGGTGGGACCTATATCTCCCACAATTCATTGGGTATAGATTTATATCTCATGATATGGACATGGATGGAATGGTAAGTTAATCCGGTTCAGTGTTACAGGACTGAAACGAGAGGTCAACTCGATTCAGAAAGGGAATTTGTCCACTAACATGGTCTTGGCAGCAATTCATTGGCTACTATGGAAATCATAACATGTGATGAATGGTTTCCACAATTACATGTTTTATTCCCATTATATTTTATCATGGTTTATGTTCTATTATGAAATATTTCTTATGTACTTTCACGATTTATGTCTTTTCTCAAGATTTTAATGTTTACATTTCATGTTAGTGTTTTTTCTTTCAAATGTTTATGGATTGTTTTATGTTCCCTATGATTTCCCTTAATGATCATTTGAGCTCAACCTTTTTATGTTTTGTTTTCGCCAGGAAATAAAGAAAGGTTTTAGGTAATGAAAAAAAGGGGAAGATCGTTATGGGAGTTGTTGAAGATCTTTCAATAGGATTAGAAGATTATATTCTGAGTTTCCAAAGACACTAAACTATTATGGTCCTTGTGTGTCTGTTTTTGTTATGTATTAAGTATTCCACAAATGTAAGGTATTGTCCATGTATTTCAAGTTTCAAGTCTCTACAGTTGGTATCAGAGGAAAGGTTTAGTTAACCTTTGGAAACTAGGATTCGAAAACATTAGTGAAATTCCTAGAGATATTTCTGAGGAATGTCTAGGGATCTCCCTATGCTTAAGTATACATATATGTTATAGTTCTAGAATTGCACTAACGATCTTAGAATTAAACCTAAGATGTTAGATATTGATGGTACACCCCCTTTAATATGTTGTTTTCCCTATCATGATTTTTTCCTCTAATACTATTCTTTTTGGGTTTTAGACGATGGCTGGAACCTGAAGGAACCATGTTGATAAATGTAATGGACAATTCAATGATTGTCCTCATGAAAAAACAATTGTTATGGGAGATGGAGTGAAAAATCTTATTTCTATACTTACATAAGATATGAATCATTATGGACTTCCAAATGAGTAGATAAGGGAACAATATTCTATTGAGTCCTTTATGAGGAAACACCCACCTTCTTTCAGTGGGTCTTCTGATCCACTTGTTGCTCAAGAATGGATCAGTACCATTGAATATATATTTTTTGTTCTTCCATGTTCTGAACATGATAAAGTCATCTTAGCAGTATATCGTTTGGAAGGTGAAGCTGATCAATGGTGGAATCTTATCAAGAATACGAGGCAAAGAGATAAAATTGAGTCCATAGAATGGGACGAGTTCAAGAACTTATTTTTCAATAAGTAATTCCCTCATATTCTTCGAACAAATATGGAGAAGGAGTTTCTTGAACTAAAGAAAAAGGATGATGAATCTGTTGGTATATACGAAGTGAATTTTACAAGACTTGCAAGGTATGCATCTGGCATTATCATCCAACCTGAAAGTAAAGTTGATCGATTTTTCAGTGGCTTAAAACCAAGTCTTCAAAATGAATTAGCTATAAGAGACTTCAGTAGAAATGAAGAAATTGTGCATTTTTCTATCATGGTATAAATAGAAGTTGGTGTTACATATCCATCTCATGGTTTTGACAAGAAAAGAAATATAGAGTTCAAGGAAAAATCTCAGAACAATGGTGAAAAGAAGATGAATGTTTCTTTATGCTCAAAGTGTGGAATGAATCATGGTGGCGATTGCCTAAAAGGTAATAGAAATTGTTTTAAGTGTCGAAAAGATGGTCATCAAGAAGTTGATTGTCGAAGTAATGGGAAAAAGGTTGCTAATGATGTGAATAGAGAAAAGACTACAGAGAACTCTCCACTAACACTTCAATGCTTCAAATGCAAGGAAATGGGGCATTACGCTAATAAATTCCCTAATCCACGGGTTAATGATGATCAACGTGAGCAACCTCTTAAAGCAAAGGATAAAGGGAAGTCTCATGTGATCACTATTTGTGATGTTGATTATAAAAATGATGTTGTGTAATGATTAAGTTTTTATGTAATGGGATTTCAAAATAGTATAATGGAATCTCATTTATGGTATTGTAGAATTTTGGAATATCTAAGTATTGGTTTTCAATTATTAAATGGTACTGGTAACCACGAAAAGTGATTGAAATATTTTTGGAAAGCAGATGAAATGTGCATATGGAAGGGATAAGGAGAAAATCATATGATAGTAATCATGATCTCATGACTAAAACATGGACAAAGTGAAATCATGGTTTGAGTATATAGAAATTTTTGGATTTTGGTATGTGGAAAGAGTTAACTTTTGACAGAATTCATGTTTTCACTAAGGTTAAATGGGTATTCATTTTTCAAGAGAATACATGATTATGGTATTCACATGATTAGAATGTGATCAACAAAATATATCGGGGATAAATGATGGTATTCACATGCTCGGTAGATGACATTTCTAGTATTTGTTTTCCTTATAATATAAGCTTGGAAATAAGTATTTTGGATAAGCCTAAATATTTGAAATGAATTATGTTGAACATAAGTTAGTTTTAGGCCAGAACTTTTTTCAATATTATCGATGGAATGTCATAATGATATAATTTTAGAAAAAGGACAACCAACAGGACAGGCGACAACCCGTCGCATCAGACAAGGCAGTGGGAATTGAACCAACAACCGAAGTGCGACTGCTCTTTATAGCATACCACTGGCCTACATGAAGGCCCTGGTTAGTAGAAACTAGTTTTATTTTATTAAGCGGTATAATAGATGAAGTATAATTTCATGTTTGGAATCATATCTGATTAACCGCACCATACATGGACTTATGTATTCGATAACTTTTTCTAACCTTTTATTTGAGATAGATGGAATGACCCATCATTCTATCACACGATCTGTTAGTACTTCATTAATAAAAAATTCAACTTCATTTATTTAAGAGATGAAGTGGAAATTGTTCAAAGCACGAACAACAGTGAGATTGTACCAAAATCAAGCAAGTATTTCTTCTAATTCAAAATTTTTAACTTTAGGGAAGTGATATTGAAAACCAAAAATGTTGTCCTAGTGCTCTTATATCCGATGAATTAGATGATACCTCAGATCATCCCAAATCTATGGCTTTGTGATTGTTGGATATTTCATAGACATGTTCTCTACCACTCTCCATCAGAACATGATGGTTAGATTTCTCTTCCATATCCATATTTTCACCAATGTTCTCTTATGTGGAAACCCAGTGATGAGTTAATCTGGGTAACCGTTACATTTCTAACATTCCTTTTTAAAATGAAGTTTTAGTATTCTTTTTTTTAAGATGTGGGTTTCTATGAAAGAAAATTTCAAGTAGTAAACCATTTACAACCCCGATGAATTTCGAGGGCGAAAATCATTTTAAGGGGGGTGGAATGTAACAGCCCGAGATTTTATGAGAAATATTATTATTAATTACTTTGACGTCCTATGTTCTATGCTACACCAAGATTATCTTGTTCTATACGCAACACCGTATTAGCTTGCAGTATACACAACACCATTCTTGGCTAGTGTTACACACTATTTGAAGTTCATTTTGTGGAAATTATTATATGCAACATTAAGTATAGATTTTGTTTAATTTATAAATGAAATAAGTTTAATTATGTTTTACACAGCACCAAACGGAGATTTCACTACACGTATCCCTAACTTGGCTTTCATTACATGCAATCAAGACCTTCTTCGATAGCGTGTGTAGTACACAATACCAAGGTTCACTAAATGAGATATTATTATAATATTATTATGAACTAGCCGTTATGAATAGTAATACCCACTTTTTGATATTTTATCTTTCAAAATGGACTTCATTTTTGGATTCGGAATATCGAAATTAGCTTAGGGTGAAATTTTGGTATTTTTATGAAAACTTTCAATTTTTGATGAATAGTGAAAACACTGGGTTACTATTTAAAAACCAACTTTTTATTTAAATAATTATTTAATTTATTTAACTTTATTTTATGTAAAAATTGATACATAATAACAATATATGTTCAATGTAATTCATTGGAGTCATTTTATAATAATTTTAAATATATAAAAATTTTATTGAACTTTTCACAGTCTTTTATCCACCTCTTAGAAAAATTTTCAAATTTACATAAAACATATTTTTACCACTTATGTGAATGGAATTTCAAAAATTCTAGAGACATGGTTACTATTAGTAAGTAAAATGTGGTTCAATGGGATAAAAATAATTTTTGGTGAATAGTATCTTTTTACTTTTATTTACCACGGTTAAAAGTAAATAGGGTAATTAAGGGTAAAAATGATATTATTACTACCCAAACACATGTCATAATTCTATTGGATAAGTTTTATTCGACCAAAAATAACCTTAGGCATAAAATATGACCATTTAGTCCCACTTGGATTAGATTAGGACATTTATTATTAATTTATTTAAAGAAGGGTTAAAATAGTTAAAATCAATTTTTAATGACAAAATCATTTTTAATATAGGGTTATACATAAGATAAATTAGACTATAAATATTCATTAGAAATCTAAAAATATTTCCTATATAACGGTATTTTATTTGTAATTTTTAGACATTAAATAATTTAATTTATTTATGACACAATGATGATGCAGTAATTATCTTATTAATGAAATATTGACATAATTGATGTTATAAATACCCAAATAAATGTAATTAGAGACTTTATTTGTATTCCACAAATTTTCTATGTTAATATGACATTTTAGTATTGATTAAGATAACTTTGTTCGAACTAATCATTCTTTTATGATTTTCACAAAAATAAATTACCAAATAGTGTCAAAGTTGACATAAAATACTTTTTAAATCAAATATTATATTATTGATTTTTATGTTTTTCCTAAGAAACTATGGTTTGTCCAATTGACTTAGTTAAGGATATATATATTAATAATAAACAACTTCGGGTTTTTTTGTCTTGTTATAGTAAGTTTACTAACCTTATAGTGTCAGAAAACAAGAAGACACGGTAAAAGAAAAATTATTTAACTTAAAGTTAAATATAAATGATAAGGTGAAAATAGAACAATAAACTTCTATAAATTATATTGGATGAGAGGTTTGCGACCCATCCCCACCTTAACTTCGAAATAACTCAATTTGGAGTTATTAAAAACCGAATATGACTTTATAATAAAATAATATTTTTAGTTATTCCAAAGGTGCCCCTCTCCTCCCTTATAAAAGGATACCTCTTCCCTCTCTTCCTCACACAACTTTGAGCCTTCAAGCTCGGCCAACCCATGCCAATTTCTTTTCTCCACTTCTCTAGAAACATCCTAGAGGTTCTGGTATTTTTCAAAAACCAATCTTACAGCCCTAAGAGGAGGTTTCAAAAAGGCGTGTTGAAAGAAGAGGTAATATCTGTTACCGATTCTTTCAACTTTATTTCTTCTTCTACCTCTTCTTATTTAGTTATTTCAATATGAAGTAATAACATCAGTATCAATCATAAACATATATTTTATTATAAGTATTAAACAACCCTATTTTACCATCTATCCATCCTACGGAAAAAGAAATCACCGCGAGTGTGTACGTACGGAATACCGTCTCCACGCCGTGGTGTAATTTGTTTTCGACCACCACCCTACTTTGATGGGTATAATGGTGTAAATAAATAAATAAATATTATTATTTCAAAGTGATACTGATTATGAAATATTAAACATACACTTCAATGAAATTCCACAATCATGGAAATAATATCATCGCTCGTGCGTACGTACAGACTACCGTCTCCACGACGCGATGAGATTCATTCTCCATATTAACCTTTCATAAATGATTATAAAGTATATAAAATAAGTAATCATGAAATATATAAGATAATAATGATACTATATTTATGTGTATATATATTTATTTCATCTACTTAATTTCATTCAATTCAATAAGGAAACGAAAACAGGGTTCATGCGTACGTACGGTCTACCGTCTCCATGAACATTGTATTTCATTCCTTTTATCAACCAATAATATATATGTATATGATGAATATATATTTCACATTCAAGAATTATGTAAATTAGGATATAAGTAATAATATCAAGAACGACAAGTCGAAACACATACAATAAATGAAATGATTTTACCCAAAACGCTGCTTTAACATGTAATTTACCAAAAAATGGGTAATATAAAGTCATAAGTGAAACATATATGATATCATAACAATTAATATTATTATTTAATAAGTCAATGACAATATTTAAATCAATATACAGGAGTTTTGGATCCATACGAAATATATCGGACCTAAGGTAATGGATAATTTTTCAAATCTCATTTTTATCCGAGATTGCTTATTCGTAAGTATTTACTGGGGTTATTTATATCATCGATGTCCATGTTTTATAAAAGTGTTTTCATGTATTTTTAATTTTCTTTTTACCCATTTTTTACTTTTACTGCATGGTATGTATCGAATCTTTCTTTTACGAAGTACTTTGAATTTTCCAGCAAATGTACGAGAATAATTTTTTAACTTATACGGCACGAATGGATTTTTACAGTTTTATAAAGCCTTATTTTCATGAAGCTTCCTCCAGAAGATTTCATTACTACTTTCCACAAAATCCTTTTGTTTTAAAATTGCATGACATTTTGTTAAAAGAGAATGATTTTGATGAAGAAAGGATATTTTCCTCAAGAATTCCTTTCATGTGTTTTTTCAAAACCATTTTTCATCTAAGATGACATTATTTCATATGTGTATGTTTCATGTATCATGTCTCTATGATTTACATGGTTTCAATTTTCTTATTATGAAATCCATTTCTTTTATATGGATTATGTGATGATGGGATGATGTTTATGAAACCCATTTTATTTATTGGGTTATTATGAATGATGTATGTTTATTTTGTGGCACAAGTAAGAATGATTTCACTATGATATGGGTGGGACCTATATCTCCCTCCAATTAATTGGGTAATGATTTATATCTCATGAGATAGACATGGCTGGAATGTTATGTTAATCTGGTTCAGTGTTATAGGACTGAAATGAGGAGTGAACTCGACTCAGAAATGGACTTTGTCCACTAAGATTTCCTTGGCATCAATTCCCTGGCTACTATGGAAATCATAACATGTGCTGAATGGTTTCCACTATATAATGTTTTATTCCCATTATATTTTGTCATGGTTTATGTTCCATTATGATATATTCCTTACATACTTCCATGATTTATGTCTTTCCTCAATATTTTGATGTTTAAATTTCATGTTCATGTTTTTTCTTCCAAATTTTTAGGGATTGTTTTATGTTCTATATGTTTGCCCTTACTGAGCATTTGAGCTCACCCTTTTTATGTGTTGTTTTCCCTAGTAAATAAAGAATGGTTTTAGGTATGGAAACAAAATGGGGAAGATCATTATGGGAGTTGTTGAAGAACAGTTAATGGGATTAGAAGATTATATTCCGAGTTTCCAAAGACACTAAACTATTACGGTCCTTGTGTGTATGTTTTTGTTATGTATTAAGTATTCCGCAAAAGTAATGTATTGTCCATGTAAATCAATTTTCGGGTCTCTACAGAGGTGATCTGGGTCGGGACGTTACAGAGTGATATCAGTGGTGGTTTTTACTTTTGTCTTACTATTTGGGTTAGATAGGAGACTAGGATATAAGGATTAGGGAAGTACTCTGTGTTTATATGTAGCTAACCCATGTATAGAGGAAAACTCAAATTCCTAGGTTGGGATTATAGTAATTAATTATGCTAGTTGTTGTTGATATGATTTCTTCTTGGGTGACTCACTTGTATTTGGTTGTTATTGTGCTGGTATTAATGATATAATGGTTTTACCATTGCTGCCCAATGATACGAGGAAAAAACATCCCATGCATCATGATATGCACTGTGGGATTTAAATTTCATGCATATTTCCATGTCATATCTACTTTTAGAGTTCATTTTCCTATTGCTTGTGAGTGTTATTATATCTAGTGGTAAAATTTTGAATTTTTGGTTTATTGAATATAAGGTTGTGTTAGTCTGTTATATGTTAGCTGGACTCAACTTAGGAGTGGGCTGTATGACTATTTAGTATTCCTTTTAGTTGTCTCTTCTAAATTGTAACCCATCTCTTGAGGTGGTTTGTCTGTTGTTTTGTGCTCAGAGGCATGCCATGTACCTAACCCCTTTTACACCCTACTTGTTTTTTCACCTTCTTTTCACCTTGTCTAAGGGTTTGCTTGGACATCATAGACAAATGATTTTGTGACCTCTTCATGTTGTGTCTCAGGAGAGTGGTAATGAGAACTTTTGAGAGATGGTGGGTCCTGAACCACCAGTGGTTCCCCTCATAGAGCCTCTCGTGTCACTACCTCCTATCAATCTTCTGAGGGACTCTAATGCTCAGTTTAGGGATAGTCTCCTCAGTTTTATGCAGTTGGTTTAGAATATTCCCAAACCTACCACGTCTATGACAGACCTTACGTGGGAATTTCTGCAGCAGCACCCTCCCACCTTCTCAGGGCGTGGCATCCCTCATGCTGCTGAATCATGGATAGAAGTTATATGGTCTTTCTTCAACCACCATGAGACACCTCCAAAGAGAAGGGTCAAGCTTGTAGTATACATGCTTTGTGACACCGCCAAATGCTGGTGGGATATTGTTTCTCAGACTGATTAGGCCAGTGACATGGCTTGGTCCGATTTCCAAGCAGCCTTCTACAATCACTTTTTTTGTAGACTCTAAGAGATTATCATGTGCAGGTGTTCCAACATCATCTGCATGGCTCTATGAATATGTTAGATTATTCTACTTGTTTCATACAACATCATCTTTTTTCCACATCTCTGACTGGCGATGCACAGACTAATGTGAGGAATTCTGAAGATGCACTTGAGTATACTATCAGCTCGTAGATTAACGTCTCTCATTTTACCACTATTATAGAGATCGTGAATCAGACTATGATCTCAGAGTGAAATGTCAAGGAAGCTAAACCAATGATCTAGGGTGGTTTAGTTCCGAGACAGAGTGATTGCTCTTCTGGCAGTAGGAAACACCATTTTGAAAGTGCACGTGAGGGAAATCCTTTGAAAATATCACATTATGATAGCTTTGTCCCTTGTTATCAGTGTGGTAGTGATGGTTATAAGAAGCCACAGTGCACATGAGATCTGAAAGAGTGCCGAACTTGCGGCAATATGGGTCACCTTCAATGTTTCTATCACTCCTTCTATTCAACATCCAATGCTAGAGGATCCACACCTGCACCTCCATTGCGTATGAGATCTATGACTCCACAACAGGCTATAATTTCTTTTTTCACTGGTCGACCAGGCCGATGAAATGGTGGAGGTCGTGGTCAAGGAAATAAAGTTCCAAACTATTAGCATCATCAGAGTGGACCTGCTCAACCCAACCAGGCAGCATATCAGGGTCGTGGATCAGGTGCCTTTTATGCAGGGAAATCGGCACCAGATGAGCAGAGTGTAGGTCCATCTACAGTTAGAGGTACTATTCTGGTGTCCACTACTTTAGTTTGTGCTCTTTTTGATACTGGCACATCACACTCCATTATATCAGCAGTTGTTGTTGATAGTCTTGGTTTTCCTATAGATTATCATTGCGGTGTCATGTCTCTAGACACACCCCTTGAGGCCAAGACAGAGGGCATACACCAGTTCCAAGAGTGCCCCCTCAAGATAGGCAGGTACCATTTTGTTTTTACTTTCTATTACCTCTATATTTCTGGAATCGAAGTCATTCTTATTATGAACTGGCATTCTCATTACTGGGCCCAGGTGGATTGCTATCATCGTCGGGCTTCTTTTACATCCCCTGAGGGCGACACATATCTTCACAAAGGAGAATGGGATATGTAGGAAAACCAAGATAAGCCTAAATACACAGGTTTGGGAAGAGTGAGAGCTTAGTTGGAATTTCTCTTCATGAGAAACTAGATTACACAGCTAGTTGAATTCCCTCTAGTGATGGATCTTTTCTGGGACGTCTTTCCAGATGATTTTTGTGGCTTACCTCATATGAGAGACATCAAGTTCACTATTGAGCTCATGCCAGGTGAGGAACTAGTTTCTATTCCTCCTAATAGGATAACACCAACAGAGCTACATGAACTCAAAAAGAAGCTTGAAGATATTAAGGATAAGGGTTTCATCAGACTTAGCACATCGTCGTGGGGTTCACCTGCCCTTTTTCCAAGAAGGAAGACAATACCCTAAGGTTATGCGTGGATTATTGTTCACTCATCCAGCTCATGATAAAGAATAAATATTCATTTCCTCGTATAGATGATCTCTTTGACTAGCTCCAGGGAGCAACTATTATCTCTAAGATTGATCTAAGGTTGGGATATCACCATGTGTGTGTGCGACCATCTGACATACCACATAAAACTTTCTGAAGTAGGTATGGCTTGTACGACTATCTGGTTACGGATTTCGGCCTCACGAATGAGCCTACAGTCTTCATGGCCCTGATTAACTAGGTTGTTCATCCATATATTGATTCCTTTGTGGTATTCTTCGTGGAAAACATCTTAGTGTATTCATGTTCCAGACATGACCATGCATCCCATATTTAGATCATGATGGGTTCACTGAGAGAGCACCAGCTATATGATGAGATCAGTAAATTCAACTTATAGATTGATAAAGTGCCCTTCTTGGGTCATATTATATCTGATGTTGGGGTATTAGTTGACCCCGAAAAAGTGAGTGCCATGGTATCATGGGGGAATCCTATGAGTGTCTTTAACATCCACAGTTTCTTGGGGCTTGCTAGCTAATATAGGTGATTAATCTAGGATTTCGCCCGCATAGCAGTGCATCTCACGGCCTTGACTAAGAAATGTGTACAATTCATCTAGTAATAAGCTTGAGAAAAGTATTTTTAAGAGTTGAAAGGAATACTAACCTCAACCCCGATCCTGATTCTTCATGAATCTGGTAAGAGCTATACAGTTTATTATGATGCTTCTGGAATTATACTAGTTGCAGTTTTTATGCAGGGTGATTGAATCGTGGATTATGGATCCCATCAGCTGAGACCTCATGACTAGAACTATCCTACACATGAACTTGATTTGGCAGCTATGGTTCATGCTCTACATTATGGGGGACAATATTTATTGGGTGAGAGATTCATTGTTTACACAAATCATAAAAGCATGAAATATATCTCCACTCAATGAGACTTGAACTTAAGGAAATATAGGTGGGTTGAATACTTGCAATGGTTCAATTTAGAGCTTTCTTATGCCCCTAGGAAGGGAAATGCTATGGAAAACACTATCAGCTGAAAGAAACAGTCACATGCCGTACTGGTAGCCAGTAGTGAGTGGCAGATGATGGCCTTGTTTTCCGAGATGCATCTGAAGGATCCAGAGCAGAGTGGACAACCGGTTCTTGAAGCTCTTATACTGACATCCTCTCTTCTATAGAAAGCCCACATGACGTAGTTGTTTGACCATGAGGGTATCATTATGAAGGAATGTGTTATAGGATAGAACACACCTCCTGGTTGGGTTATTTATGGCAGTGAAACTCTACTTTACTGTGGCCATGTATGGGTAACGTCAGGTATATGAGAAGAGACGATGAAAGAATCTCACACCTCTATTTGGGTAGTTCACCCTAGGCTGACCAAGATGTACAAAGACATGTGTCGATAGTATTGGTGGCCTGGTATGAAGAAGAAGATAACATTTTTCATCACTCGGTGCTCCACCTGCCAATAGGTGAAGGCAGATTATGAATGACCTTCTGCACCCCTACAGCCTCTATCCATTCCTAAATGGAAATTAAATGACATTACCTTGGATTTCGTTACAGGATTTCCAAGATCTTCTCAAGGCAGTGATGAATTATGGGTGGTCGTCTATAGGATGACCAAAGTTGTTCACTTCTTGCGTATCTGAGATACCTTTAAGATTTATGAGTTGGGAAGGATGTGTATGCAAGAAATTGGGCGAAATCATGGTGTAACTTGTTCTATTATCTTGGAAAGGGATTCCCATTTTACAGCGCGGTTCTGGTAAGAGTAGAAAAAGGCACTAGGCTCTCAGGTACTTCTGAGTATTGCATATCACCCCCAGACTGATGGCCAATCTGAGAGAGCTATACGAGTGTTAGAGGTTGTGTTAGGGGCTTGTATCCTTGATTTTGGAGGTTCATGGGAATAATATTTACCTATTTTCATGTTTACCTATAATAACACCTTCCAGATGACAATCCAAATGGCTATGTACAAGGCTCTCTTTGGTAGACTGTGCCGTTTGCCTTTATGGCAGCTCGAAGTAGGTGAGGCAGCACTGTTAGGTCCTCATCTCATTCATGGGAGTTCTCAGCAAGTTCTGCTGATTCAAAATCATATGACAATACCTCAATCCAGGAAAATATATTATACTAATCGTCAATGTAGACCACAGGAGTTCGAGGTGGGACATCGAGTTTTTCTGCTACCTTCTCTGAGGTTGGGTCACAAGCGGACTAGGAGATTGGGGATGTTATCACCGAGATACGTCGGGCCATTCAATATAGTGGAGAGTGTTGGGATGGTAGCCGATCAGTTAATACTAACTTAGAGGTACCGTAACATGCACGATGTTTTCCATATATTTCAGCTTCGACAATATCAACCAGACCTGTCTCATTTTTTTGGCCTTAACGACATCGAGATTGACATTGATGCATCCTTTACGGAGCATCTGATTTGTATCATCGATCGTAGAATGAAAGTCTTCAGAGGAAAGTAAGTTAAACTGGTCCATGTGTTGTGGAAAAATAGATGCATTCAGGATGAGACTTGTGAGTGAGAGACTGATGTATGTGCGTAGTGGCCAGAACTCTTCTCTGGTGACTTTCCACTACCCATGGAAGGGCAACTTGGGGACAAGTTGTCTTAAGGAGGGTAGGTTGTAACGTCCCGGCCTTAATCAGGTAAGGACAACTTTTACATTATTGTAGTATAATTAATTAAGCAACCTGAGGCGCACACCTGCTCACCTCACTGCAGGTCTTGGGAAGATTTTTATTTAATTTAAATAATTGCATACATTTCATGAAAAATGTCACATCGCACTTTGGCACGGTGTTCCGGTTTTAAATAATTAATTAAGGATTGGAAAAGAGTAATAAGTGATTTAATGAAGATTTAAAATAATTTATTAAAGGATAAAAAGAAATTTTGAAATAAAATAAAGAGGGGATTATGAGAAAAATGAAAATAAATAAAATGGGGGATTCCTATTTGTAATTATTTTTATTATTTTCCATTCCTTTGTTTTGTTTTGTTTTAACATTGTATTTTATTTACTTTTTACTTATCTTTTATTTTTCTATTATTTTTCTTTTCTTTTATTTTTTTTCTCTCTTTTCTTTATTCCTCTCCTCTCTGACTCTCCCAGTTATCTCGTTGCACCCCTTAATCCCATCACACAAACCAACAGCCCCTTTGGAAGGTCGTTGATCCTCTGTCCAATGTATGATTCCTTCGTCGTTGGGTGCACAGTAAACCTTAGGGAAATGATAACATTGCTCAAGTAGAATCGTTTGATTCGGTTTAGTATTTTGTGTGCAGTTCGTCACGGAAAAATATTACCCTATTTTGGGGTTTTTCTAAAATCATTCATTTTCATCCATTTTAGGCCAAATCAAAGTCTACCATGGATCATAGAGTCATATACAACTACAAGATAGGGTTCTTAGTCACATTCCCTCCGTTTCGTTGCGATTTATAAAAAATGCATTGTTGTGACGTTAGTCGCTGCCTACCGGATTTGTGCAATTTTCCACATTTTAATTACTTTAATGTTTCTCTTAAATTACTGTTAACTTAATCATCTTAAGTTAATTTTTTTGATTGGTTGTAACAAGATCAAACACCTCTTTGGTTCTGCTGACATAATTAGCATATTTTTCTGTTAGCTGGGTTATTAATTTAATTAGCTGCAGGTATTGTGCAACCGCTTTTTATTGTTTTTAAATTAAATGAATAATTGTTTTAATTATTGCAAAAAATTTAGACACCCCTATGGGTGTGCTGGAATAATCGGTGTATTCTACCATTAGCTGAGTTTATTGTTTGTTTAATTTCATGTGTTGCGAAGAAACATTTTATTGTATTTAAATTGAATAAATAGTTTCTTCAACATGAACTTCAATTATTGGATCAATGGAAGTTTTTTTGATAAACTATTTATTATTTAAATATGAATTATCCATCGAGGTTTATATGATATGTATATTTCCTTTCATGTTGTTGTGTTGTACTGTAAAATTTATTTCTTGTTATGAACCAGTGTATCTGGTTAGTTTTCAAGCTGTGACTTTATATACTGATTAGGTCATATCTACTGCGGTGAAAGCATTAAATAAATTTAGGGCGAGGAAAGAAGGTGGGTCCCATATTAAGGGATACACATAGATCCTCTATTCCTGATGGGTTACCTCTATGTGCCGGGGGGTAGTGTCGTTATATTTTCCAGACTGAGACATCCTCGAAAATTGTAATACTTTTGAGTGATACTGATTCCAAAGGAGCCCATAGGGATAGATCTATTGGCAATGTGGCTACGCCGGCCTCAGATGACACTCGACCGTTGAGACAGACTTAGGGTAAAGCCATGCCTCAGGTGGTATTTGGTCTTTCAAATGATTGTGTTGAACGGTCTTGGTGGCATTGGATAAATTGACGGATGTTCTGTAGTGATGACTTCGGGATGGTCTTAGACATAAACTCTCAACTTGATCCTTAAATAATTAGGCACTTAAGGTTTATGTTATTGCTAATTGAGTCTATTGTGAATTAACATATTTCCTATGATACATGGAAGTGAGCCTGGTTGACACTGGACTTGAACCCCAAGTTAAATCACAAGAATGGGGTATAAATTTTCCAAGTTTTACCATGCTTTTTGGGTTATATATATATATATATATATATATATATATATATATATATATATATATCTGTGTGTGTGTGTGTGGTCATGCATTTCTGCTAATAGGTACCCTTTCAGATTACCACCTTAGGCTAAAGCAGGTAACCAGGCATGGGTGTCCTTTGGGACCCGACCTGACTTATTTATTTCATTACACTGCAATTAATTTATTTGAAGTGGTTATGCAATGGCACACTGAATTTTTCTTTTGGCACAAAATGGAAAGGATTAAACACCGTGGGTGCTGGCCTACTGGGATTTTATCTCACACCCTGCTCTAGCATCTTCGAAACCTGAGTAGATTACATGCAAATAGTTATTGAAAAGGGGAAGTGTGCTGCTTCTGATGTTTGACTATTCATTACTGCTTACGATGGAGACTGGGGCAGAGGACTGGGCCTTGCTCACGATGCAGTTGCAGCTGGTGTATTTTGTTTTCGTTGACTGTGTGTTTGAGTTCTTTAATCTGTACATTCAATTTAGACTCATATCATGGCAGGACACTCTTTTGTGTGTTTCCGCACTTGTTTTTTATTATTCTGTGGGATTATTTACGCTGCTTCTACAGTAGTTTATTTTTTCACATTCTTCTATTACTTATTATTTGTTGTTGTTTACTTCCTCTATGATATTATTTGTTACCTATGAGGGCATAGTCTCCCCACAAGACACAAAAAGGTCCCTCGCTACTAGTCAATAGCCTCTGGAGTTCGGGGAGATGTGGTTGAGGTTATGTGATGCTCCGGTCTAGCCACCATCTTAGAGGTGAGCCGTGTCAGGATTTTACAATATATATGTATATTTACCCATTTCAAATGTTTTGAAAATAATTTATAAATTTTTGTACCATTGGATGTATAAAAAAGTTCTTAACAAAAAATATGTTTTTTATTTTTTAAAATACTAATATATGATTTTATTTATGAATTACTAAACCTAGATTTATAACATTGTGTTTTGAAAATTTTGTGTTTATAAAACTATGAAAAATATTGGCTTTAGGACATTGTTTAGTTATAATAGGGAAATCATATTTGTTTGAAGACACCTATAAATGTATGTGAAATCCTATTTTTATATTTAATAAAAAAACAGACTTTTACTTTGCTAATAATATAGGTGATTACCCCACCTAGATGATGGACACATTTTAGGTAGACACTAATGGCCTTGATTCAAATCTCACCCACAACCCATTGAAATGGCCTAGGGTGGTGGTATGCATGCAAGGTTTATTCTAGGTCATGTGCACACGGGGCATAGTAAGCCCTGAGCGCGCACGAGCATGTGCAGGGGTAAGGTTACCAAGCACACCATTGTGCGGGTCAGCATAGCGGTGTGGGTTGGCATAGGAGCGCGCCCGCAGAGAACCAGGTTTGAGGTAGTACCAGGAGGGGGTAAAGGGTAATTTGGATGAATACCAGGAGCCCCAAGCTTAAAAAGGATCTGCAGAACTGGCTCTGTTTCGATGTGCGATGAATAATTTTAAGCGAAACATGATCTGAACCATCAGAAGCTGCTGCGTGCAATCTAAACCGTCTGATTTGGTTTGGTCCTTGAATCTAGTGGCCACTATTTATCATCTGTGTTTTTATTATCTATCTAAACTTTTGGGATCTAATAACTATTTTTTTGTCTCTTTTAGACTCCACGTCACCCCATAGCTGTCTGATCCATCATGATCTAATCACAACCGTCCATTTTTTTAAACCATCTAATCCTTCTCAGCCATTTTATCAGGTATTCTTTAATTTATTAATCTATTTTTTTCTTGTTTTCCTCCAACATATCACCTTCTTCCTCTATCGTACATTAAACCAGTAGCCTTGCTTCTCTCTTTTTTTTCTTCTACACATGTGACCCTGGTGGCCCCTCTTTTAACCCGTTTTCCACAAAACTAACACCCTCGGTTTTATTTTAAACAATGGATGCCTCAGCATTCCATTCACAATGCGTTATAATATATTATATATAATTTAAATATGTAAAAATTTTGGCACCTGAACCATAGGGTGTTTTTCCTCTCTAGTGCCTCCATCAAGCCTCCCCAGACCTCTTCTCCTCATTTAAACCAAGTAAGGGAAATCTATATTTCATTCTTCATGAAATATCTTATTTAAGTTGTTTATATAGGAAATATATATACATATATTTATATACATACTATTTATATTCCATTCTATCCATTTTTAAAACCTTCTATGTCTTATTTTTAAATCCTTAAATGGTGTTTTTGAAAAGCATGTGTTAATTAAGGGTTATAACAGTTCCAGTTTTTAAAACATATATATATATATATATATATATATATAATGCGAGTATATATATATATATGTATATCATTTTATGTTTTTACCTATGTTCAATATGAAACAACCAGCTTGTTTATACATCCTTTTAATTTTGAGAACATAATTTTCTTATACTTTTAATGTTTTTAATGTTGTTTTATTAATTGAACTATTTATATATATATATGTATATATGGATATATGTATATACCCTTGAATATTAATCATAAACTGATTATGTTTTCATAAGAACCAATTTTGGTGGTTTAATTATGTTGGTGATATGTATAACGTTAATAATAATTTTATAAACCTTGTGTTGGTTGAGAAAATATTGTGTATACACCTTGTATTTATGTGGTTCGTTTAATTTTCATTTATCCCACATTTATACAAGAACAATAGTCACCCTAGTGTATGAAATCCTATGTTAAGGATGAAATAATCTTTTATACATGTACATGATAAGTACTTGTAGAAAAATATGTTAAATGTATTCTTATGCATGCTTCGCATGAAATAATTATCTTCCAAAAGCAATTGAATCTCCCACAATATATGTTTTCAATCATTATATGTTATTCTCTTAAATATGATGATTTATCAGCATGAGTTTTAAAAATAAAATACAATTATAATAATTTAGAATTATGCACATTGTAATATAAAATGTTTTCCTTTAAATTAGTTATGCATCCAATCCATGATGAATCTCAAATATGTATATATTAATAACATTTAAGAATTTAGGGAATGTATTTTGTGTGAAAAAAAGTATACTTCTTTTTATGCATTAGTTTTCATCACATGTATTTTAATCTACCTACACACATGTCATTTATTAAATTTCCATGAAATTGTTGGTAGTGTTGTTTCCACATAATTGCATGAATCACTATACACATTTCTTTATAGATTCTAAAGAATGCAACTAAAACTATTTTGACCATATATGGATTAAAGAACTAAATTATTCAATGTCCTAAGAGCCGATTTGAATAATATGAAATAATAAAATAAATTATTCAAAGTGTTATGAGACACTTTGAATAAAATGAAATAAGAATCTAAGAAATATGGGACAATTGAATAATAAGTAATTTAATAAATCAAAGTGGTATGTTCTCTTTGATTTATAGAAATGAGGAATTCATTGGAATTATTATGTTATGGTTGGGGACCACTATAGTGGAACACACCAGGATTTCATAGTAAGTTATTTTGTTTAATGTAATTCAATAGCTTGCTCTACACGCAACACCGAGTTCGAGCACACCACGACATACCAAACTAGCCGTTGAAAAAGCGTTTATGAATAGTATTAACTGAATTTTAAATTTTATATATACCATTTAATTTTTGAATCCATATTATGTGTTTCTTAGACATAATATAAGAACAACTTCATTTTTTTAGATAAAAGATGTAATTTTAAGGAAATGCAATTTTAGCACCATTTAATGGAAAACCCTTTTTAAAAATTATATTTGACACTTTTATATATTTGATTTAATGAAATTAAATTCTTCTTTTGTATCGGGACATAAAAATTTATTTTGGATAAATTTTTGGTACTTTTCCTGATAACATTCATATTTTGATGAATAGTCAAAAAAACTACGTTATTATTTAGAAAATGACGTTTTATTTAAATAATTATTTATTTTATTTATTTTAGTCAATATAGATACATAATAACTATATTAGTTCAATGTTATTCATTGGAGTCATTTTTATAATAAAATAAGAAATATAAATGTTTTTTGAACATTTTACCATCTTTTACCCACCTTCTAGGAGCATTTACAATTTTTCATAAAACATAATTTTACCTCTTCTATTAGAGAAATTTCAAAAATTAGAGAGAGAAGGTTAACATAAGTAAGTAAAATGTGGTTCAATAAGATGAAAATAATTTATGGTGAATAAGAACTTTTGACTTTTATTTACCATGGTTGAATGTAAATAGGGCATTAGGTTGACGAAGTGTACGAATGGGCATTAGGTTGACTCAGGAACCATTATCAATGAAAACCCTTCTGATGTCTATGCCATTGACCATGCCAGATAAGTATAAAGGTCTACTATGTCCATGCACGACATCTTTTTCATCTTCATCAGTAAAAGATCTTACTGCATGGCATTCTGCAGGACTATTCTGTACATGGTAGACTTCAGCTGCAGCAATTTCAGTCTCAAACTCTCGAGGACTTGACAAAGCCTCGATGAGCACCTCCCAAAAATCCTTTGATAAATTTAAGGCATCCAGAATTGATAAATTGTCCGGTACTTGGGCCAGGTGTTTCAATATATCATACTTTTGATCCAAAGGTCTACGTTTCCTAACAAGAGCATGTGTTTTAGCAGGTGCCTTGGATGATGATGCGTTGGAATTTGATGCATCTTGTACTGGGATAGGAGTTGTTAATACTCCTGAATTTGGAAGATTAGACCGATTAGGTCTATTTACTTGCTGAGAGGAAGAATATTGAACCTTCAACAGATCTTCCAGAATAATTGTTCTAGGGCTGAGTCTGCCTTGTGTGGAAGAAGTTTCATTTTCTTGTTGAGCTCGTTGAAGGGCTCTGCCACGAGTTTCTACCACATACACAGTTCTAGCAGGGGTAGAATTAGAATAGTGGCCTCTGAAATATCCACATCTTCCCCTATATCCTAAGCCTCTGTAACTTCCTCTGATTCATTTGTTTGATATAGGGAATTCAGGCTCATCAAAATCGAATCTACGACTGGCATATGGATCTGTTAATTGGATCATATTAACAAAACCAAAAATCAACTCCTCATCCAATGAAGACTCTATCTGATTAGCCTGTTTAGGGTGTGCCATTTGATGGGGTGGTGCCCATGAATTTGACGTAGATGGCATGAAGTATGCTAGAGTCAAAGACAACTTAGTCTTTGACACATACTATCTTCTTCTGATTATTTTTCTTTCTTGGAATTATTCCATTTCTTTGATGATGTTCCCTCTGATGAAGAGGGTTTTACTGCAGCATTCATGGTAGAAGGCACAATTGGTTTCTTCAATTGCATTCTTAAAATAGCATGAGTTCGATTGATCATCTTTCTGACCATCTAATCATCATATTTTTGTGCATTTTTTCTTTTAACTTCTTGCCATTCGCCTTCCTCATTTGGAACTGTAGCAGTAACACATGCTACCTGAGCTGAAGAACCTTTTAATTTGACTTGTCCCAAGTCAAACATACTTTTCCAGAGGTCGTTGAATAAAAAAAACTCCTGGATGGGATTCCCCAACATTTGATGAAAGTGGAAATAATTGGGATAGTCTTTATCGCTTTCCTTATTTGGTCTTTTGGGCCTCGGCAACTGAACCAAATTATTTTCTAGAGCTGAAATGAAGTAACCACGAAACTGTTCATTTCAGAAAGAGAATGTTTTGATCTTCAGATCCTCAATTTTTTTTTCATCTTTGATCCCTCTGATCATCTTGACAAAATGTCCTTTGTTGTTGGCGCTCAGGAGGTGGAGCCCTTCGAGATGATGATGGTCTTGAAGTAGAAGCAGGTACAAGTGCTTCTTTAAGCATAACTGTAGCAGTGTCCACTTTACCCATTCCTCTTCCTCAAGTTGATGGAATTATACGAGCCTTATCCTTTGTCTTTATAATAGAATCTTCAATCTATTGACCGATTGAAGTAAGGTCTCGAAACCCTCCTGTATATTTCACAGTGATCAACAGCATGCGTAATTCGTCACGCAGATTTTCCACATAGATTGGAAATAGTTCTTCCTGAGGGAGTGCTAAGCTTAGGGAATCGGTTAATACCTTCCAGTGAGCAGTGAAATCTTAGACCCTTTCATTCTCCCTTTGCTTACAGTTTTTAAGATAAAAAACTATTATCTTTGGAAATGTTGAGCTGAACAGAAGAATGAATTTTTGGTGAAGATCTTCCCACCCGGTAATTGACCGAGATTGCAAGCTTGTGTACCAAAAAAATGCTGGTCCTTGCAAGGTTCGAATGAAGAATCTTAGTTTCACTGATTCTTGTTATTCTAAAGTTCCCATAATAGGATCTCAACAAGACACATAATGTGTCAAATGATTTTCAGGATCTGCTGATCCATTGAAAATAGGGAATACAGGGTTCCCAAAACATAATGGAAGAATGATTGAATCTACCCATTCAAGGTAAGATCTCTTTTCTGGTTGAACCAGCACACGCTTCCCTTCCATAGTTTCAAACTGAGCTTTTAATGACTCAATTGTAGTTATTAACATTTGAGAAAAATCTGGTTGAACTTGGACTTGGGCAGGTGCAATGACTGGAGCTGGTATAGATGTGGTGGCTGGTACTTCAACTGATGGTAGCACCGCCAATTGTTGTTGCACTTGAACCATAGGATTAGACCTGTGAGGGTGTACTGATAGAGGAGTATATTCTTGATCCATCTCAGCAACTACAACAAACTCCCTTGGCTGACTGACTCCAGCACACTTAGGAGGAAGACTACATTGAAGTAATTCTACATTCATCCTGTCAATTCCTTCATTTCTTCCTCCTGTTGTGCAAATCTATGCTCTAGTGAGAGCGATTGGCCTTCTACATAAGAAGGGTATGTAACCTGATTCTTTCCTTTCCCCTTGTTGGCTCCATTTCGAAGAGGGGAAAGTGGATTACCTAAAAGATTACATATGTTATGAGAAATCCTTTGATTTCGTGTACACACCCCTTCTTCATTTGTGTTTGTGCGTACATCTTCTTGAGCAGGAACCTCTTCATCTGAGTCCCCTGAGTTAGCCTCATTTGGTGGATCAGTAATAGAGGCATTGATGACATTAATTGATGCATAATGCATCGCATCCCTTCTATCATCATTTATGTGATATTTTCTTCTTCCATGTCCCTGATGAGACATTGCCTTTTGTGGATTCAATCCCTCAGTAACTTCTGGGAAAACCGTAATTTGGATAGAATCTCCTAATAATTTGGCTCTTTGTTCCTCTTGTGGCTTCTTCCCCAATCGATAGAAGACTGACTTTTGCTGAGTAGGGGATTGATGATTTGAAAAAGTCCCTAGTCCGGTGGACTAGGGCTGTTCCTGCTGCCTTTTCTCAACTCCTCGAATCCTATTTGTTGATTCTGAGAGTTGGGTTAAAAGAGTCCCCAGTCTCGCAAGCTGGGGTGGCTCTTCACATGATATGTCTGAGACTTTCTTAAAATCACTCTTGATCTTGTGGACCTTAGTCCAGAAATTAGCTGGATGCATCAATTGACTTCCACTTTTATCACCCGATTCCAAAGACCATTGGATGATTTTGGACACTTATATCATTTGATGATGTTCTTGCTCCATATAGGAGGCATGTTCAATATTCTCGTTTTCTTGATACAGGAGTAATTCAACAACTTGTTCTCTATATTCTTGATTTAGATAAGAACTAGTTGAGGCATTTTCTTGGGCATGCTTTGGATTACAAACAAAACCCATTGATCGTGTCCGGCCATGGGCAATAACATTGCATGAAACCATTTTTGGAAGGCTTTGCTTACTGGAGAGTACAGTGAAATGTAGTGCTCCCTGAACACCAAATCCTCTGAGATGAATATCAGATGGGGCATTGACAATTAAATAGAAAAATATTTTTAGTGCGCCAAGGCATGAACGTTGAAGGGATCTCTGTTGCTTTTCAGCATTCGGATATTGAGAGACTGATAGAGATGCCAAATCAATATGACGTAGTAACAATTCTATTATCTTATCATGATTTTCATATTCACCATAAGATAATACTTTATTCATCAACTGACAAAAAGTTTTCCATATGTTGAGACGAATATCATGAATTCCATATTCCGTCAACATTTCTTGAAGGTCATACTAAGAGACAGCTAGAGGCCAAAACATGAATGGCAATTCACCTTTCTCTAGATGTTTTCTCATGTTCTGTACTTCTTCTTTATCATTCAATGAAGATTCATCTAACTTATTAGACCATAGCCGGTGCTTACTTGTTGCTTCATCAGATTTAATAAGATTGGTAGGTAAATCACTGATCATACTAGAAGATTCATGACATAGGGGTGGTTCAGAGAATGGCCTACACCCTGGGCTATATTCTTGTTGAGAAAGTTTTTCACCTGCTAGTGATGAAACATCAAACATGACTGGTTTCACATTTGAAAGTGCCTCAAGATAAGAGGTATTTCTAGGAACTACATTGTTAA
Source organism: Viscum album (assembly GCA_963277665.1). NCBI lineage: Eukaryota > Viridiplantae > Streptophyta > Magnoliopsida > Santalales > Viscaceae > Viscum > Viscum album. The sequence goes on from OY728165.1 coordinate 831,473,326, forward strand.
CTTGAGTATTTTCTGGGAAATGTGCATCACTACTGTGGAGAGGACTTTCTCAGCAAAATTCATCATCATGGGGAGGACCACCATAGTGGGTTACAGAAAATAATGAGATCTCTTTTTCCTTGTTCTTCTGGCCACATAGAGGGTTATTGTAGCTCTTATCTGAAGATGAAACTTCTAGATCAACCAAATTGTCATGAAGCAAGCGCTCATGATGATGTGTCTATTGAAGACCTTCTGAATTAGTGTTCCCACTCATGGGGAATGAGGGAGTAAAATCTTGGATTCCAACAGATAATTGTCTGAGGGCTTCAAAAACTCCAGCATCAAGAAAGGCCTTGTTAAAGATTGGATCATGATATCATGACTATGCTGGGTGGGTCTTCTTCTTAGATTCCTTCTTACTCTCCTTGGAGACCACTTGTTGATGAAAGTGGCTACTCTGAGCAGGTTTATGTGCCTGATCAGAAGAGATGGCCATGTTAGGCTGATTGTCTCTACTAAAATCAGGTGTGTGCCCGACTTCAATGTCCGTGTGATATGAGGGAGTATTCCCCACAACTCTCTTGGACTGGAACATATGTGTGTGTCTGTTCCGGAGTGAACTATAGATGTGTCACTCCTCTGGTTGGGATAGATTTATGTTTCTTTCCCTGAGATGCTACTGAAGCTATTATAATATCCTGGAAAGAATCCAGAATATGAGAAGGGATTTTCTTCTACTCTTTCACCATTGATTGAATGTGATTGGTGACTTCAGCTGCAGGAACAATGATATATGTCCATTACGTACTTTGAGTAGGTATATGCGCTTGCTCTTGTCCTCCTTTTCCTATCAGTGAATCATGACAGTACTCAAGCATGGGTGCAGAGAGTTGAGTCTGCCTCCTATTTGTCATCGGAGATTTCCGACTGACTTCACCAAGTGCTACCAAGCGATACTATTGGTAGGCTTGATCAATACTAGCAGATGTATGTGCCTGTGGATTGTAATTTACCGAACGTGGTTGACATGATCCATCATATGTAGTTTGACGAGCCTGCTGACTAGCTGATGATGTATTAACAAGTGTATGTTCCTGCCTATAATACTCTGCCGGAATTTCCTGGCGGGATTGGTGTGATGCTTCCAGACGAGTCTGCTGGGAAGCAGAATTAAAATGGATGGGTGTATGTGCCTGCTCGTTTCTTTCCACAAAGTTAGGTTGTTGGAATTATATGGATATGGAAGATATGATAACATGCTCAATGTTGACCGGAATTCACCTCTGGTGATTCTTCTTGCCTGCTCGGGTTCGAGGAACCTGAGCCGAACACCTCGATTCGATACCCTCATCATGTTGAGGGCACACTGCCACACGAGTCTGGTGGTGACTGTTGATGGGAGCACTCAGGACGGACTCCTGCTTCCTTGAATTAAAGCCTTGAGGGACCTGCTCATTCACATCCCCAGAATATGAGAGTGAATGGTGATTGCATTCCAGGGATAACGACCCGAAACTGTTGGAGATGGTGGTTAGCACCACCTGCTTCTTGATCGCTATTCGTCATTGTCCGAATGACCAGGTTAAATTATTGACTTGGATGGATTTTCGAGCAGCCTCTAGAGTCGGAATAGTACTATTTTGACGTTACTCCTTAACCATCACATTTGATACCCAATGTTGAAGATGCTGAGTAGGTGATGTCATCCTCAGAGTAGACGATGATCTAGTAGGATTAGCAGTAGTGGCATTCGTAGCAGAGGTTTTCACGGAAGACGTATTCACAGATGTGAACGTAAGATAAGCCATTCTGGAAATGCAGAAGATCTTGGAAAAAGAGTTCATGTTTGATATAACAGACATAATCAAGATAAGTCTGGCCACTACATATTTTGGATGAGAAAATATGTCATATATTGCTATGTTAGCCCTCTCATTGATTTTAAATAGGGGCCTAACAAATAAGCAATGCATCATTTTAACTTGGTTAAGGATTCACGTCGGGTTCCCCATTTTTTGTTTCATCTGGAATTGGGGATGACCTCATTGATTAGTGGTACAAACATTCCAATCAGTTTCTAATGGGTTTGTTCATAGAACCTGAAACATCCAATGATTCCATATCTATTTGGACCTACATTCCAAAGGTAGGTGCTCATTAGTTGTGTACTAATGAAGCTTAGGAATTTGCATTGGTCGAGAGGATGGGAGGTCGGACTCATCACACCTTTTTTAGGGGAATTATTGTCCACTCTAGGACTCTCTTTATAGATTTATGTTATGTTTGTGAATATTTATTACATTAGAAAGTATAAAATGGCATTTCCTTTAGATATGACAATCAATGATTGATATGTAGGAAATTTAGAGAATCTTTTATATGTATTCGTGGTTCTTCATCAATAAATAATTATCTGTATTTGTTAGATATTCTTAGTCAATGGTATTCTTTAATACATAAAAAGTGTCTTGGTCATTATGATGACCATACTGGTTTTAAATCCACTCAGTGGGGCACTTGATGTTTATTATCATTTAGGAGGACATGGATTATTTTAGATTTGGGATCATACTCACTGATGGGATACCTATATATCCTTTGTTTTGGAAAGGGAATCAGAACCCACATAGCTGAGTAATGGAGTATGATGTTTCTGAATGATTGATGGTTCAAAGGAAGATGTCATGATTAATTTTACACTCTAAGCTCAAGTGAGTCATGGTCGGTGTGAGAAACAAGAGGTATTGGTGAAACCAAACAATTATGCCATGCAATGATGTGGGTATTATGTACGTATGACTTCCCGAATAGATGAGGATTAAGATTTACTTTAGGAAAGAAATACATGAATAGGGTCCATAAAGGTATATGTGCTTCATGGAGATTTGGATACTCTAATCTTGGGGCTTACTCCTAATGAAGATGCCCACGTTAGGAGGGGACTTATGATTGGGTTTGACTCCTGTGAAGGAAGCCCAGATCAAAAGGAATTATGACTAGTTTAAGAGAAATTAATACTGGGGATTATTCCTAAGAAGGAGGCCCATATTTTAGACTGCGGATTATTCCTAAGGTGGAGGCCCAGGTTAAAGGAATTATGGTTCGGGGCTTAATCCTGAGGAGGATGCCCAAATTTGGGGAATTATGACTGGGGCTTATTCCTAAAAAGGAGGCCTGGGTTAGAGGACTTGGGGATTACTCCTAAGGAAGATTCCCATATTAATGAGGATTTAGACTGGGGCTTACTCTTGAAAAGGAGGAGGAGATTAAGGGATTCTCTCATCTTAAAGGATGAGGTTTAATGAATGAACTCTCTAACTTTAGTGACATAAATATGTGAAAAATCACTATATTTTGAGAGATGTTCCACTGAACTCCTATCAGATAAGAAAGTCAATCAAGAAAACATGCCGTAAATGGATTTGAAGAGTTTCTTGAAGACTGAATCTTGAATAGGAAAGGTGAAATGTCATAAGAGAGGTGAAATGGGTAGGAAGGGCACCCAAAAGAGAGAGGGGTGCGCAAGTCTTGGGAGGTGCATAGGTACTGCGTAGGCACGCAAGTCCTGGGAGCGCAGGTATACCTGCGCGGAACATGGGTACTTGCGCGACTATGCACTAGTAGGGTAATACTTGGGTGATCCTTCATTAATTCCTTTAGAATTTTCCTAAGGTACTTCCAGAATAGTGGAGCGCATGTTTTAATTAATAGGTAAGGAGGCATGCAAGTGTGTCCATTTATTTTAAGGGTAAAACACATAGACGCGAAAGTGTTAGTGAATTCTAACACATAGTCCTTATTCCACTTATTTAGACTTCCCATTCTAGGTAAATAATTACCTTATAAGTGTTCAGAAGACTTGAAGAAGAGACTAGGGTGTTCAGAGCTCTATATCTAAATTCTGAAAAAAAATCCCCTCCAAATGGGGGGCCCACCGGGGGTATTTATAGGCTAGAGAGGACCCCGGGCAGTTTTCAAAGAGGGCATGCAAGTCACTTGCATGACCATTAGGTGGCGCACAAGTGTACTTGCGTGACAGTGAGGGAACTTGCACGACCTATGGGCAATGTTCTCCTTTTTCATCCCTTTCTCAATTTTTGAGGTTTCTTCAAAGGATGAATCAATTTAGACTAAGGTATTTCCCTTTTTTAGTCATTAGACTCTGTGACGGAAAGGTGCGTCAACAAGCATATGAGAACAACAATTATTATGTATTAATTTCCTTAATATATGACTAAGTAATATTAAAATACAATTCAAAGATGCGATACTGTAGGTTACAACATTTTTTTTCTAATTTAATATGTATATCATGTAGAAATATAGTATCTGAAGACATCTAAACTGATTGATCCTTGGTGGTAAGATCCCTCTTTTTTTATATTATTGTAATAAATTAAACATCGTGACTGTGATATATGATTTAGGGTCTTAAAAATGTTTTTGATCCCAACTGAGATATACTATAAATCAAACCTATTGTTAATAATTTCTATGAAATGGGATCAACCCAAACATATTCATTTTTTTAACAACATAAAAAAACTCAATGGTGTGGTCCTATCATGAAGGTTTCTTCACTCAGTTAGAATGTTTTATAAGTGGCGGGGCATATAGTATATTTAATCATAATCTATCTATACAGTTGGATGACTAACTCATGGTCATCCACACTCTTAGATAAATTTTTAGTTAGTCAACTAGGTTAAAATCTATGTTTATTGTTTTTTTTTATATTCTAAATAAATATATTTTATTAATCTATTAATCTATTCCTAATGGATTATACATCGTGATAATGATTGGAAATGATGATCCATGTAGCATCTAAGTAATTTATGTTGTCTTCCAAGATTCAACATATATGTTCAATATCTTAAGTAGGGATTTTTACATTTATGAGGATTTATTATTTATGAAAAAATGTGACTATTTTTAGATAGTAAGATTGTGATATTTGAATTTTTAATATAATAATGGATCATTATACTATCACATATTTTATTGGAAGGTTTTTATTGGATATAAAATGTGTGTGAATGAAGAAAAAAACATGGAATCTATTCAGCAATTTAAATAAGAGGAGATCACACCAGCATCATACTATCATGGACATTACTTATTTGAATGATAAAATAATAACTGTGTTATGATTAGAATAATATTAATAATATTATTAATTTAATTATTCAATGAAATTAAAAATGATAAATTATGTTTTCAATCTATTTGAAAATAATAAGAGCCAAATAATTTCAAGAGTAAAATATATTGGATGAGTCTATGGTGACAGAGATGTTTTGTTTGCTGATAAGACATGAAGATAAAGTATTCATATGGGAGAGGAACCCCATATAATTCAATTTATAGAGTGAGTTTTGTGTCTTGTACTTTTTTCAACATTGATGGTCGTTGATGTCCATAATGTTTTTGTGCATGGGTAGATCTACCGATCCATATATTTGTGGTGGAAGATCATTTCAAAAGTTTCATAAAAGAATTCAACTGTATAAATAAATAATTCCAAAAGTGTTTATGTGAAAAAATATTCTTGTTTATGTAATTTAAAACTAGTTGATGGAAAATTGTGAATTGGGTTTCCATGAAATGACCATAAATTTTATTTTTAGGTGTTTGTCAATTTGATGGGGAATTTTTATTGGGGTTTCTAATATGTTGTATCCACTTATGTGAAAAGTAAAAATTTCAATGTTGGGGTTTCTAATAAAATTTTCATCAAGTAGGATTTTATGATGACCCTTGTTAATATTTTGTGTTATAATCTCTCTTATTATTAATGAATTCATGTTGAGGATTTTGAGATATTATTGACGGGACCTAGAATGTTAAAAATTTATAGATGTTGAAATAAAAGGATAATAAATCCTAAAAAGGGGATATTTATTCACCAACCTCCCCATATCAGTTTTAAAATTAAAATAGTGAACTATATTTGTACATTTTTTATATGAATAAAATTGGGCTGTTATTTATAAATATGTTATAAACCATCTTGAAAAAATATGACTAACGATCATAGATAATGAAACTAGTGATTGATTTTTCCTATCAACAGTTATCATATATATTTTCTATTATACCAATGACTATGATATATCAAATATTCAAATATTATTAATAGTTATGTATTTAATTTCATAGGTCATGGTGTATATTTTGTTGTTCCCCTTTACACACTATTCCCATGTGTTTTAAGACACCACTAAACTACATACCAAAGGTAGGTGGTCATTAGTACTTACCAAAAACACTTCATATTACACATTGTTCAAGAGGATGGGAAAATGGTTTATTTATTAAGTGATATTATTTCAATGTTTGGGACTCTATTATAGTTTTAATATGGATTTTTTGAATCCTTTTATATAACAATAGTAGTTTCCATCGTGCGACTGATCAATCGATACCATAAATTGATGTGAATATATATATATATATATATATCATTTTTTCCTTCTATGTTCTTTTTCTATTGTAAATAAAAATCGATAGTTACTTAATTGTATATCTCCATCTAGGGAAGTAATGGATTTTTTGAAGATGTGATTGGCCCTATGATTGGGGATTCCAATATATCCATTTGAGAAGAATCTAAAACCATGTAGTTTTATTCCACTTAATAGGACACATCGTACCATTTAAAGTTATGCATACATAACCAATAACATAAATTTTAAAGTATTTCTGAAAAAAATATAACGTACAATTTAAAGTCATGCAGTGAGAATTAGAATGTTAAATTTTCATAGAAATGAATGGTGTTGGGCTTATGAATGAGCTTACCATTCTTGTTCCGTAGAATTATTGGAAACAAGATTGAATAGAGTATGGTTGGGGATTAAAAATATTAGAAAACAATGATATCATTTTCCCATTTATAAGAGGAAAATGTCATTAATGTAAAACTAGTAGCATATTTCACCCACTATGAGGATCATATATAGGTGTATAGCACCTCCATGTTTATAATTATATTGGGAAGAAAGATTTGACTCATAAAGAATATTACCCAGTGAGGATGTGTTGGTAAATACACCATATGAGAGTCCAATATTTGAATTCTTATCTCTCTCTATTATTGGTTAGATGTGATTAATTAAATGGGATATATATGATTCCCATCATTAGTTGGGAAACGTTTTGTGAGTTACAAAATGACAAGGAGCCTCATTATCAGTGTAATAAATTATTTATTGTATCTCAATATCCAAATTTTTATGGTTAATAATATATGAAAGGTCCCTCATGGGAGGCATCATAGCTTTTAATAATGGAATACATGATCAAATAAGAGTACCATTGCATGCATAACCTACTAATGGACTTCTAGAGGCCTATGTAGTTGGGTTATTAAGTAGGTAATATATAAAATAGATTAATAAGTTATATAATAATAGTGAATTGGGTACAAATTTAGGTGACATGAGAGAAAGATTCCCAAGGTAGGTGACCAATCTGAATGTGAACATGGTAGAGGGGGAACCTATGTTGGAGACCTATGCATAGATCCTTTGGGAGACAAGGGGAAAAATATACATATAAAGACCTAGGTAATAATGAAGGGTTAGTATGAAGGTATAACATCATTATGAATTATAGGCATAAGTCAATAGGTATCAACATATGTTTTCTCTAATAGCATGAAAGAGTCCTTTAAAAATTCAATGGGACACCCCTTTTGGTATTTTCATGGAGCTTATATGGAGTGTCTTAGTTTCATGAGTGGAACTATTAATGTGGTTCATTGTCCTTAGAATTTTTGGTGACTTCTATGAGGTGGTATATTAATTTATTTAAACAATAAATGATTTGAATACCCTTCACTTTTATTCTTTTTACATTAGTTGAGAGTTGAAACCCAAAAAAATGGGAAATTTAGTAGAGGTGAACACATATTTCCTTCACTGAAGTGATTTTGAGATTTTCCATCACACTAAGATAACAGTAATATTAACTTAGTCGTAATCTATGTTGAAATTAGGGGTTGGGGTCCATATATAGGCCTCAAGAGATGGGAAACTATATTAAGGTAGTCGCTACCTCAAGTCATCTAGATCCTCTATGCTAAGTACATGGATTATTTTTTAAGGTTATATGTGATCATGAGATGTATATATATATTAAAAAGAATATGATATATAGGTCTCTCTAAATTATGGATTCCAAGGTGCCTCCAAAATTTTGGCATGAGATAATATGGTCACCTGAATGGATCATTCCACCCCATAGAATGTTCTCAAATATTCTATAAGAATTTGTGATATTATACATTTTCCAATAATTAGACTCAAATAAATACCATCCCCAGATCTAATCATAATGAAGATTATTGAATTATAAAGTAAATAGGTCTTCGGTGTCAGTTGGGATTCTAGATTTCTTTCAGGTTGAAGGAATAATTAATCACTTAGATGATTTTCACTCTATCTAAAGTAATAATTTTTCAGAATGCACATAGATAAGTGTCTAACATGTTTTATTTAGGAAAGCACCATCACTTATATATATTGGTAGACAACCCCATTAACTTTCAATTTCTTTTTAAGTGAATACAATTGGATATATATACCCTTTTAATTCATGTCAAAATCTATGTTATTAGTAAGGAAATGGATCCATATCCATCCATATATTATGGGAGAGAGGTAAAAAATGGGTTCATGGTAAAATGATTGATAATTTATTGATGGGAATGTACTATATATTATGAAAAAAATGCTTAGAATATTGCTTATGATTTCCTAGTAAATCATTTATGAGAAAGAGAAACGAGGAACTGTGACCTAACAATCATGACTAGAGACCTTGGATCTAGGAAAAAATTAATACATCATGAAATATTCACTCTCTAATTTTTTTCATTGTTTGATACCCTTTGATATTCTCATCTTTTCCCCTATTCTAACAGACCTAATTGTTTTGACTTATTTAAAATAAATGTTTAGAACTTAAAATTATATTCTTACTAAGGTATCTGCTTCACATACTAAATATATGAGAGTGGTGAATGTCCTACTATAACGAAAATCATAATGACGGATTTTAAATGATTATTTCAGTGACCAACATAGTCTAAGTAAACTAAAATTATACCCTATGGTATTTCACACAAATAATATAAAATAATATATGATGAATAAATTGGCGCTCAATATCTTTCTTAAGTTGGTAGACCTAGTAAGAATACCTTATCTCTTATGTGGTTCCAATGGTTTTCCTATAAAATATATTTATTTTTTCATTATATTTATATCTTTTTACTAGGATGTGAATGTGTAGATGATTAGTGTGAAGAAACTCGTAGTATTCTTAGGATTAAATCTGAGTATTTTAATCCAAACCTGATTTATTCCATTTTAATTTTGAAATTATAAATATCATTACTGTGTTATCGAATGTGAATTTTTAACAATATAAGACTCATCATTTTCCCAAGATCCCCATTAAGGGTTATAAAATTTAATGACACCATATATATTTTCATTGGAATTTTTTAGTTTTGTAAGGTAGTCTAATGAAATCAGTGTTTATGTCCAAAAAAAATTCATCAAGAGATTATTTGTTCTGTATAGAAATGTGGAGTTAAATATAGCATGAATGGAGATCATAATTCTAGTATATACCACTTTATTGATTATGTTCATGTATTTTTAGGTCATGATTCATTAAAATCAGATATGATAAAGGTTAATGTTGTACAAAATTGGCCAATATATATGGTATTCTACATTGATATTATAAGGAAATTTAAACATTTATTAATAGCGTAATTCAAAAAAATACTTCCCCTGAGAGAGGAAAGGTGTAAAAACATATATTGGAATTACGGGCTAGGAGTGTAATAAAATAATTTAATAAAGAATTAAAATTATATTAATCATAACCTATGTTATTTGATTCAGGGAGTGATGATATAGAATAAGAATTTTTAAGATTTTATTTAACCAGATTTGATTGAAGGGTCTGTTGAAATATTGTCAATGGGAAATGGGGATAATGAGTCTTTTACGTGTGATTAAAACATGCATTGGGTGTGGTTGATGGATAAGAAGAACATATATCATTACTAAAAAGAGGTTTAATTTTTGGATTTGATACAATGCATACCAATTTCCATGATTGGCTTGAACACTTATAGTATGATGTTTGGAAAATTAGAAGAGGGTCCTCAAAAATGATTCGAGCACTCCAATCTAAAAAAATCAGGATTGCTTTGTTATGAGATGTTAGTCGTGAATGGATGTGGATAATGATCTATGATTTAGTCTAAAATATATGGTTCATAAATCGCTTAGTATACAAAAAATTTGGCATCAATCCTTATCCAATTTTATAAATGATACGTAATCTTGGCGTATTGTCACACTCCATGTTTCATGGTATTTTATTTTTGTGTTATTTGGATAATATGAGTCTTAGGATGTGTTTCTATGGATTTTTTATATGAAAAATGAGAATTTTATTGATTTAAAACTATTAATAGTTGAGGATCATAGTTATAGGGAAACCATGTGGCCTCCCTTTATGAGGATTCTTTTCAGTTCATATCAATCTATACACAGTTTGTTAGTAGAGGCTGTACAATGTTAAGTCCAAATCGGGTGGCCCCTAAGAGAAGTAGTGTGGGGTCTATTTTGTGTTTGAGGCATGGTTCATGAATTCTATATGGTTTGGTAAACCATATTGATTGAATGTAGTTGTTATTTAGTTTTTTATAAAACTTATTTCATGGATTCCATATGGTTTTTGAAACAATGTGGGGAACCAAATGAGCCCTTGCGAGGCATAGGCTGTTCCAGAGGGGAAGCACCCTCTTTTTGTAATTATAAGGCCTATATGAAGTAACTATGTAATATAATTATTTTTTAAATCTAGTAGTTCCCAAAAATATGGTTGAAGGATTTATTAATCATCTGTACAAACTATGAAAATTTTCTAGGTGTTTAATTTTTTTGGATTTCTAAAAATGCACATCTGGATTTTATGGGGTATTCACCCCCTCTTCTCATTATCTACATAATTTGACCCCTAAGGGTCCGGGAGGAGCTGCCCAATATTCTTACCTTTGATTCTGGGATTCTATTGATGTTTTCCAAGGGGGTTTAGGGTTCTTCCATCCTATCTTTCCCTCCCTATTCATTATGCCTCACGTTTCACTAGGTTTGGATTCCCCCCTGAACCCTAGTTTTCATGTTACATGAATTTAGGTTTCTAGGTCAATTTATTGATGGTAATTATGGTGTATATGGTTTTTTTAAAAAATTATTCTCCCATGGGTTTGGTCACTATAGAAGTTGAAATTTCTTGAGATGTTTTGGATAGGTTTCTGCTTCTTCAATATAGGTGTTACGACGAAATTATTTCACTTTTGAATTTTTAGCATGTGTTCATTTTATAAATTCACCTTTTAAGAAATCATAATTATATATAGTATCAATGGTGTATTAGGAAACAATTATGTTGGTTTTATGATTTTTATAATTTAATTTAAATTTGAAATAAATATTTTAATTTCTTAAGTAGAATGTTTTATTATTCTAGGATTCTTGTAAAATAGTATATGGCTCTTCGAAATTATTTTTAGGAGGAAAAATGGATTTTTAGGTATTTTTATATTCAAAATGTGAAAATAATGTTTTAATTGGAATTTTGTTTTAAATTAAGGTGTGGAACTCAGAATAATTTTAAAAGTGGTGTTTTAGTGTATTTAAAACGATGATGTGATATTTTTTGTTGTTTAACCCGTATGACATGAATTACCAGCTTGTTCTAATTATGTTTGGGGTTAATGGTTGGTTTTATGGATTTTTTTTGGTTTTCAATGAGGAATACCTTATGGAAGAGTAGCTTTGGGTAATTTTAAAAACAATGGGTGGATTTTTTTGGATCTCTTAAAAAATTTAAGTGGTGTTTTTGGAAAAGGGTGATCGAGATAAAGAATTAAAAAATATTTATATTTTATTAGAAACTAGAACTTTTAAATGGGAGGAATTAAAAGTATTTAAATGTCTAGGTGATTTCCATCATTTTCAAAATGTTTTTTATGACTTATGAAAAGGTCATGGAAATCCAAGTCGTGCATGGGTGTTAGAGGCCCATTTGGAGAATTGGTTTCAAATAATGTATGTGAATTGAAACATTGATTTCCCCTTCATTTGATACCTATTTAGTGGGTTTGGGATCACTATGAGATTCTTTTTTATCCTATTTGGTTGTAATTCTATTTTTATACCTTTTTTACATGTTATTTAATGGGGATTTTTGTAATTGTTTTCTTGGGCTTAGGGAAGTTGTTGTTATGCATTGTCTATAAAAAAATAATGCTTCCACCATGCCTCCCTCACTTATTAATAATTGGGTTATGGGTACTAATTTAATGATATATCTTATTCATATAGTTGGTCCATACATTTAAAGTGTCCCCTTACTGTGAAATAGAGCTATACGGGATTTTTATTCTGACTAGGTTTGTGTGGGATACCCAGATGATATTATGAAAATATAATATGTCATTAGATAGTTTTTTTGGCTATTTCAATTTAATTTTAGATCCTGTAAACATTAGTGACATTGATTAAGAACATGAAAAATACATTTTCTTGTTGAGTAATGTTTTTGGGGGTGTTTGATCTAGTTCTTGAGGATATCACTTCCATTTATTTCCCTGATATGGAAAATTCCTTCTTTTGGATTAATTTTATATTCCTTTTAAAATATATTTGGTGCATGTTTTTTGGGCTTAACTAATTTAATTTGGGTTGTTTCAATTGAATATTTTTTTTTCAAATATGTGTTTGAAAACATGTTTTCAAATATTTTTGTGAAAACATATTATGAATTTTAAAATACTATTGATTGAGAAATTTGAAGTGTATTTTGAAACAACCCCGAAAATAGTAGTCCATAACAAAATTCCTTATTTTATTAAATTTAAAAAAGATACATGGATTCAACTCCTAGAGGTCCTATCAGTTTAGTGGTTTTATATAACAAGATACATATGGTAATAAAAAATAAAACATAATAAATGACAAAGTTGAATAAATTTTATCCTGGAAAATTCATATAACGATCTATAATTCAAAACCCGGTTAATGAAATGAAAATACAAGTGAGCTCAAATGCTGAGTATGTGTTATGTATAGTGGAAGATATTTTAAGCCATTAAATAATTTCCATGGTGGTAAGGAAAATTACTGAAACACATGACAATTAATTCAATAACATGAGCATTGTATGGAATAAATAAAATATGATCGAATCATTCCTAATAAATATTATCTTTATAGAAAAAATTGATCATGGATATTATAAATAATCTAATAATGAAATGGAATAGTATTAATGACGTAATTAATAATTTTTGACATCTGTACTATCAATATCTATCCTCAAAACAGTTACTATCATGATCTATCAACAAAATTGATAAATTTCTGTGTAGAAATCTATCTGATTTGGACAAATGATTCTTCTAATTATAGTATTGATACAAAAAGGGGATTACATTAACCTGTCTCCAAAGCATCTATTTAATTTCAAATTATTTTATTATATATTTATTAATAAATTTAAATCATAAACAATTAGTCTTATCCAATATCCATATTGGTTAAAGGATGTGAATTTATCAATATTTCCACAAACAAATCATATAACATTCTATGTAAAAACCAAATATAAAAATGATTTATGGTTTATGAAATAATCATATCCTTCATACAAGAATATGTATATTGAAAATAAATATAATTTATAATAAAAAATTCTTACAAGAAAGTGATTGTTTCAATGGAAATATAATAATCACAAAATAAATAGAGATTCTACAATAACTTCTACCACTTGGTAATTTTCATGTAAAATCTCCGTTGTTGACATAATTCAATGAGAAAATTAAATTACTATTATGTATGAATTAATAATGTAATTTTATGTCAAATTTGTATTATATACACCCCATAAAATTGAATTAGTTTATATAAACAAATAACAGTAAATAAAATGTATATTTATTTGAAATCTATTACCTTGCGCTTACTTTTAATTGAAAGCTCATTAAACTCATGTATAATTATTTTAATCGTGTTAAAATCTTACACCAGAACCATATTAATATATTTAATTTGATATATCATCCTTTAAAATATCTTATCACCTATTTGTTAATAATATTTAATTATTTTCATTGTTTTGGGTGTTAATTACCATGTTTCTGGAGTATGTTTTGACTTGTTAATTTTTGTTCCCCTTACATTGATCACGATTTAATACTCTAAATAATTTAATCCATGATGTTATTATAATATATATTCCATATATATGTATTTATTATAATCAATAAAATTTGGTGAGAATAAATGTAATACATTATTCATGGGGACAGTAGGCCGTAGGTACACATGACTGATGCTTTAATTTTATTATCGTATTGAAAGAAATAAACCAAAATTATATATATAAATGTTATCAATATATAATAATTTTAATTCAAATAAATCACATATTTTTATTAAACTAATCCTCACTACATTCCATGCAAATCATGAATGAATCATTTCACATCACGAGGTAGTAGTCTTCCATACGACCAGCTGTGATATCGATTTCCCATAAAATTGAAATCCTGAAGGTATGTGGGATATACTAATTAAAAAAGAATAAAAAAATCATAAAAATAATATATTTTATATAAATATTTTAAATTCATCATTATTATAATCCATGAATGGTGGAAATGAACAAATGAATGTCATCGCTTCGGTAAACGGTGGTCCATCGTACACACAAATGATAATTTTGTAGCATGTATGATGGAAGTGTGTGAATTTTTAGGTCATAATATTATCTTAACAAAAAATAATTATATGGAATATATTGATGCTAATAAATAAGCATCGTATAATAATAATTTAATAATTTGTAGGAGGATATAAAATAAAAAAATTTAGAAGAACATTTACTTTAATTTGGGTATCCTCCTTAGCTTTGTTCCAAAAACATCAAAGGTTTTATTTGTTCCAAAAATAATTCTTCAAGGATGAGGTTTTGGAATTTTGGAAGTAATTTTTTATTATTTTTTTAGATCCAAACATCATGATATGTTTGAATAAGGATGGAGAGTGATTTCCCATTAATAGTTGAGGAGGAGTGACAATCTTGTAAATATTCAAAAGTATTCACTATGGGGTGGTATCTCTTACCTCAAGTTGCTCTAAAATTGAATAATAATGGATGAGAAGGTATATTTGGTCAATAAAAACCTCCACCAGAAAAAAATTAATTTCTATAATTTTATTTCATAACTTCCATGTTTCGTTACTTCTACCCTTTTTTTATTATGGTAAATAATTTTTTTACCGTGGAATTTTTTATTAAGAAAAAAAGTGATATATTTTAAATAAATTTTAAAAAATATTTAGTAATATTTAATATAATTTTTAAAATTAAAATAACAAGTTTTTTGGAAATTAATTTGAACAAAAAATCGAGGACCACATGAAATCATTGATTTAACCCATATAGTGCTATTTTTTACTATTTATGTGTCATTATGTTCATTATAAATGAAAAATTAGTATATTAATGGAAATTATTTTATATTTATTAACATTTAAAAATAACATGGAAGAATAAATGATTTTTTTAATTTCAAATTCATTAAAAAATATCTTTATTTATAAAATTACACTAATGTCGATTTAGAAATTATTTATTTAATTTTAATTTAAAAATATCAAGATAGTGATGGAATTTAAATATACTAAGATCAAACATTTGAAAAAGTATATACTCATATAAAAAATTAATTTAATATCATTAATTATTCAATTATGTTCAATTTTAATATTTCTAATATCATCTATTTTAGTAAACTAATAACTAAATTATTCATGTGTTGGCATTTCATAAGAATTTAATGTAATTATTTAATATATTAAAAATTAAAATAAAGTATCAGGATAAAAACAACATATGTATATTTGAACATAATATTTACAATAAATAATATGATTTTCCCTCCACAAATATTAATAAATAATAAAGGTATTGGAGGATACTTTTATGTCTTTTTCATTACAAAACTTATTATATAAGTCACTTTCATGGAATTTTAACTCACTAACTCAAGAAATACTACCTTAGGTGATTAAGGTAACATTATTTCTTGACAATGGGTGTCATTAATGTTGGTTGGTCATTTTACACTTTATATTATATGTTTAACCACTATGTAAACTTATTTTTACCTTAGCCACAATAATTAATTTTATTTATTTTCATCAATCGTTATGGTTAAAAAATTTGTTTACATTATTAGATAATATAAAATAATATGGATTCCAAATATGGATTCCATTTTTCCAAATTATACTGAAATAAGTGGCATAATTAAATTTAAAACTAATCCCATGGACACGATATAAAAGTGGGTTTTTAAAGTGGAACTGTACATAATTTTACAGAAAATATTTATACGTAAATTCAATAAGAAAATGATAAAAATGACATTGATTGAATTAATAAATATATAAATGAACTATTTTTATTATAAAACCAATTCAAAATATTAATTATCATTATAAATTATATAACAATATAGGAGGTTTTCAATTAATATTTAGTATTTTTCACTATTCATAAAAAATAATACTTCTCAGAAAAAATACTAAAATTTCACCACAAGTTAAGTTTTAATTCCAAATCCAAAATAAAATTTATTTTATAAAGTAAATTTCTTGATATTGGTAAATGTTAATTTAAAATTATATGCACTAAGCATTATAAATCCATAATTTGTGAAAAATATTGTTTTTAGAAAACATTTCCTTTCCTTTCATTTGTTTATTATTTATGTTCTAATCAATAGATAATTAATACAAATGTGTATTCCATATATTTATATAATTTATTTAATCAAATGATTACTCTTTATTCCAAATAGTGGGCTATAATTTTCATTTTATGTAATAATATTAATAATATATTGTTGTTTGGTGAAACACGGCTTTCCATGTAATTCTTGATATCAAAGGAACTTATTATTTTGTATAACAGAATCTAAAATTAATGTTGTCTATAATGCAAGATAATCTCAAAATTATGTGTAATGCAATATAACAGGGTATTTCTTGTATTATAAAATCTTAAATAGAATTGTATCCTTTTATAATTTTCAGGATATTTCATTCTCCCCGCCTTCTAAAAGCTAAATCATTAAAATTTAAATATGATCTCGATAATCCACAGTTTGGTATCTGCAATTTATTTTTTTAAACCCCACCTTGTATAATTTCCAATAAAATATTTTATTCATTAGATATAAAGATATGTAAAAATTCCATACGGAATAATCACATAATAATATTTCTGATTTGGAGAACATACGTTGGAAATGAAAACATGGAAATGGAAGAGAAAACTAACACCCAACTACTAATTGGGAATGATAGATAAAATTAATAACCAAAAGTTTGGTGATCTAGAGTATTTTGACCACCACAATTCCCTAAACCAAGTATGTCTGAAAAAGGCCATTTATATCATCATAAATGATGGTATTATGACAAAATTTTATTTCAAGATCTTTTTAATGAATTTAATGAAATATTTATCCCCATAGGAATATAATGAAATATATATACATTACATGTTTCTATTTAATAATAATAGTCTTATCCTTTTTTATGTCTTGAACTATTTCTACCTCATCTCTTTACAGAATTTTCATCTTATGATGGAGTAAAACATTAATATTTAAAACCTTGTCGAAATATCAACCTAAACCATTTCATAAGTTGTTATCTTTTTCATGAAAATATTATGATATAACACTCTAAAAATATGATCACGAATGTTTCAAAATTAATATATCTTTAATCTTTAATCGATATTTATTTTCCTTATATCTTTTTAAACAAAATATGTGAATACATTCATGTATACTTTTGAAACTTTGTAATAACATAAATTACCATAAAAATTTATTGAAAACACGAAATATTATTTTTTTATTTATATAAAACACATGTTATATGATATATTCTTTAAATATTTTTTTTGAACAGAATAAATGATAGAATAATTTTTTTTTCATCAAATCATTAATCAGTTTCGAGGTTCTGAGTACTATCCAATTTATTAAATGCATATAAATCATATATTTTAAAAATATCATTATCTCAACATCAGGATAATATTAAGTATTATTATTTCATTAATCATATATTTTTTAAATATGATCAAATTTCCACTGAATCATTTTTCTTATTTATTGATATCGTTCAACACACTCTTTCAAATCCTTAATGAAATGGTTCTGAAATACGATCCTTATAAATTTCATAATTCATCTAATTAGGATATCATTAAAAAAATATTAAATTACATAATTCTTGGACCAAAACATGTTCAAATAAATTATTCCTCTTCGGTTGTATTAATAGAATAATATTTTCACTAATCCCTTATCTTCTTCTAAGGTATATTCCCTTATAAAATAGGAATTCATTTTCATAGTGCCCATATCTCTATAGATGAATCATTTTAAATTGGAAATTGTTTAATTTCACTTGACAGAAGAATAATGGGTTCCTTTATCTCAATTTGTTTTGGCAAACTACCAATCCTTTTATTCAAGTACCATGGTCTTTCTTTCCAAAATTATACCATGTGTGAAAATAAATATTTCCTTTATTCACTTTATACATCATTTTCTGAGCATTTCACTTATTATTAGGCTTCCAAATGAAGCCATAATAGCTAGATAAATATTTCATTTTCGTTTTAATGCATGGTACTATGTCCTCATATAATGGAAATATTGGGGATACATATTCAAATTGAAAATTTTCTTTTATCCCCTTAAAAAAATGAATATTCTTACTCTTTGTATCACATTCTTCAGTGAGGTCCCCATTCCTTCTTCTAGGAGTCATTTATAAATTATAAAATAGATTAGATTATATCATATCCTTATGAAATATAATGTATAATCCCCATAGCAGTGAATTACTAAACATAAATTGAAACATTTAGTCATGGCTAATCTCATAATCATAAATGTGGTTTATTAGGGTTTATCTTCTATAATTATCCTCAATGTATATCATTATGTTATGTTCCCTAATATATGTTTTACTAAATCAAGTTCCCAAGGCTTATACTAAACATCCTTTTATACCAACTGTAACAACACCAACCCTCATAGCTCAGAGTTGATGCTTTACTTAATAAAATTAGAATAGATACATGGAATCAAATCCAAAATGAAAAAACAGTTTAGCAGTTTTGGAGACATAGATTCATACATTATACCCATTAGAGATTGGAAATAGAAAAAACATAATACAAAACAGAATCTAATAAAATTTATCCTTGAAAATGCATTTACAGAATCTAAATCATTACCTACAGAAAGGAATGAAAATAAGGGTGATCTGAATTGCTCAGTTATGATTATTTATAGTGGAATATATCATGAATAATTAAATAATATTCATTGTGGATAGGTAAATTAACTAAACTCTTGAAAATTAATCAATAACATGTGAATAATACTGAATGAATAAAATATGTTCCAACAATTCCATATAAATAATCACATGATCTTGAATCTTGACCAAAGATATTATAACTAACCTATTAATCACATGGAATAAAAATAATTATGGAATGAATAATAATGGATTTATGAACTATCAAGATCTATCCTCAAGATAATTTCGTTAAGGATCTATCCACAAGACAATTTATGTTTGTGGGTAGAAACCAGAATCATTTGTCCGACTGAGTTGTCACATGAGACAACTGATGCATCGAGGTGATTACATTAACTGGTCCCCAACCCATGTATAAGATATCCAAAAAATTCCTCATATATAGAGTAATCAGTTTAAATCATAAACAATTTTCTTTATCAAATATCTATGTTGAATAAAGGAGACAAATTTATAAATATTTTCCTAAAAAATCATATAATATTAAAAGTAATCACCATATGTAAAAATTATATATTTTTCAATAAATAATCATATATGTAACACACAAAGGTTTTAAAATTAAATTATAATTCCTGAATCAATGTGTTAGGTAGATAGTTATAATTAAAACTAAACTTTATTTTCCCAGTTCTATGTTTTGAATTTTGAAAAACAGACATACACAGTTGCAATCAATAAGTTATTTTTAGTCTGATTAGACCAACATAATTTTTTGTGAATAGTTAAATACCCATATAAATAGTATTGTTACCATTATGAATAGAATCCTACCATTATCAATAGTAACGTTACCTATGATACTCTACATATAATATTTAATTTATTTGATGATATACCTATATCTTGGAATAAGTAAATAAACGTTTTAAAATTGTTTTTTTGGAATAAAATATTAATTTATATAAAATTTTAATTAACCATATTTTGAAAATCATTTTTAAAAAATGTTGTTTATTATATAATTCTACACATCAAAAAGTGGTTACGGTGAATTTTGGGGTTTTTCTAAAATACATGCTTTTTATTGAATAGTAAAATATGGTAAAATGGTATAAATACATTATGAGATAAATATATTATTCCCCACATCATAGATGATGTAAGAAACCATTAGTTCAAACTCACATGAACTTATACTATTTTTGGTCTTGTACTCATATCTATTTCTTGTCTTGTGGAAAAATAATAAAATTACGATGAAAATAATGTAAAAATCCTCCTCTCTTCCACTATAAATACCACCCACTCCCCCCTCCTCATCCCACACCTCTCAAGCCATGATTCATTCAAAATTTCTCCAAAATAGTCCTATGAACAACCTTTCCCACTTCCAAGACCTAGGGTCACACCAAGAGGCCAAAACCGTGGTCCTTAAAAAGGATATCAAGGAGAATCGTCCTAGAGGTAAACATCCTCTTTTGTTTTGTTTCTTTTCTTTTCATTTTCTATTCTATTCTTATAAATTCCACACCTCCCAATATCTAAGAAGTATGAATGATCCAATATATTACATATTCTTTATTTTATCATGTTTACGGAAGATTAAACCTTATACTTCTTCTCCTCTCCCATTAATTAAGAAATTAAAACACCATCCGTGGTGTGTCAATTTACGGACATCGTGGACGCTGTGATTTCAATTTATTTTAATTCAATCAAGATTAGTAATGAATAAATATTGTGGTTGAAACAGATTATAATTTATGTATTATATCTTATATAAGGTTGTTGAATCATTTTATACACATGTTGTTAATTTATAAAACAAATTGTGTACATTATGGTAAAACACTAGTGTAGAAAATGTTATTTACGTCTCCATTTTTTACGTCAGTTATATATAACTGATGTGATAATTAGTGAAACATGGTTTTTTACTTCTGTTATTTTATATCCGACGAAAAAAATGCGGTGACTAGATTTTTAACATCGGTTACATTAATAACCAACGTAAAAAATCGCGCGCGTTTGTTTTATACGTCAGTTATAAATTAACCGACTTAAAAAACCAAAGTTCACTGTTCTTTACATTTTTTATCAAATAACCGACATAAAAAATGAGCTATCTATGATTTTTTACATCGGTTATAAAATAACCAACGTAAAAAAGAGGCTTTTGAGGCATTTTTGACGTCGTTTATTTGATAACCGACGTAACAAAATAACCCGTAGAATTTTTACGTCAGTTATAAAAAACTGACGTAAAAAACTCTGATTTATGATGTATTTTTTACCTCAGTTATTCTATAACCGACGTAAAAAACCAACACGTAGATTTTTTTACATTGGTTATTTTATAACCAGCGTAAAAAAAGCCGCATCAGATACATTTATAACATCGGTTATTATAATAACTGACATTAGAAATGTAAAAAAACAGTTTATAATGAAGATTATTAAATAACAGACGTTATAAAACATTTAAAAAATTAACAAGCCCCATGGATTGTCATTTACGATTTTTCGATCGACAGTCCGACGACTTGTCTCTCCCGCGCGGTAAACCCTAATCGACTCGTCAATCTCGTTGCGTTAAACTCGTTTTGCCATCATCGTTTATCCTATTTACTCTCCTCAGATCTATCATCTCAACTTGCAACACTCAGGTATCCCATGAATTTATTTCGTTCGTTTTTTCTCGATATTCTATATTTATATTTTGCAATTTTTTGTTTAAAATAGGTAAGTTTCCTCAATTTCGAACCCTCTTAACTCATTTTTCCATTATCATCTTATTTATTATCCCCAGATCTATTAGATCGACTCGAAATATTCACGTAAGCCTCCACTACTTATATTTAGTTTGTTTTTGTTTTCTGAATTCCTGACATTGATAGTAATTTTTGTTGTCATTGACAACTAATGATCTCATTCACCTATATTACTGCGTAGAATGGTTATTGAATAAATGTACGAATTGGGAAATGATATTTAATGTGTTGTGGTTGCTTATATTTATCCTATTTTATATCAGAATCTATTAGATATATAATGTAATGGATGTTGACCTCTATGGCCCTTCGATGCATCACTTTGTCTCATGATTCCAAATAGAATTGGGTTTTGCTGAGGGCTTACCCTAGAATTTTTTGAGGCCTTGTCCGAGGCCTTGATAATATGTTTAAGATTTCTAGAATTATCCATTACCTCATTATGATATTAGTTATCGAGAAAACTTGTGGTCATTTGACTAGTTGAATATCAATGGTTAATTTTCTTTATTATATGATCATTTAAGTATCCATATATAATAATATTTAATTCCATCTATTTCATACTGAAGTATATATTAAATGCATGTGTTTTTAGTTGTTCACCATGCCTAGTTTTTATATGTAAACCATTGTTTGGGGGGTTGTCTGGGGGGTGGGGCACTGTCCAGAGGGTTGGGGGTGTCCAAGGGGGTGGGTGGGTTTGGGGGGTTGTCCAAGGGGGTGGGGGGATATCCAGAGGGTTTTGGGGGTTGTCCGGGGGTGGGGTGATGTTCAGACGGTTGGGGGTGTCCAGGGGGGTGTCCAAAGGGTTGGGTGGGGTGTGGGGGGCTTTCCAAGGGGGTGGGGGCCTATCTAGAGGGTTTTGGGGGTTTTATGGGGTGTCCAAGGGGTTGTCCAGAGGGTTGGGGGTGTCCAGGGGGCTGTCCAAGGGGGTAGGGGGTGGGGGTGGTGTCCAAGAGGGGTGGGGGTGCTGTCTAGAGGGGTGGGGGCTGTCTAGAGGGTGGGGGCCTGTCCAGAGGGTTTGGGGGGTTTTCCGGGGGTGGGGGCTGTTTAGAAGGTTGGGGGTGTCCAGGGGGTGTCCAAGGGGGTGGATGGGTGTGTGGGGTTGTCCAAGGGGGTGGGGTCTTGTCTAGAGGGTTTTAGTGGTTTTCCGGGGGGTGGGGGCTGTCCAGAGTGTTGGGGGTGTCTAGGGGGTGTCCAAGGGGGTGGGTGGGTGTGGGGGATGTGAAAGGCAGTGGGGGCCTATCCAGAGGGTTTTGGGGGTTTTCTGGGGTGTCCAAGGGGTTGTCCAAAGGGTTGGGGGGTGTCCAAGGGGGTAGGGGGTGGGGGGTGGTGTCCAGGAGGGGTGGGGGTTGCTGTCTAGAGGGGTAGGGGCTGTCCAGAGGGTAGGGGGTGTCCAAGGGGGTCGACGGTGGGGGTGCTATCCAGGAGGGGTGTGGGTGCTGTCTAGAGGTGTGGGGGCTGTCTAGGGGGTGGGGGCTATCTAGAGGGTTGGGGGGGGGGGGGGTCCAGGTGGGTGTCCAAGGGGGTTTGGGGTGGGGGTTGTGTCCAGGAGGGGTTGGGGTGCTGTCTACAGGGGTGGGGGATGTCTAGGGGGGGCTGTCCAGAGGGTTGGGGGTGTCCAGGGGGGTGTCCAAGGGGGTGGGTGGGTGTGGGGGCTGTCCAGAGGGGGTGGGGGCCTGTCCAGAGGGTTTTGGGGGTTGTCCGGGGGGTGGGGGTTGTCTAAAGGGTTGGGGGTTGTCCAGGGGGTGTCCAAGGGGGTGGGGGTGGGGGGTGATGTCCAAGAGGGGTGGGGGTGCTGTCTAGAGGGGTGGGGGATGTCCAGGGGGTGGGGGTGTCTAGGAGGGGTTGAGGGGCTGTCCAAGGGTGTGGTGGTGTCCATGGGGTGTCCAAGGGGGTAGGGGTGGTGTCCATGGGGGGCTGTACAATGGGGTGGTGGTGTCTGGGGGGTGTCCAAGGGGGTGGGGGATATGTGTCAGTTGGGATTGACTACCTCATCGTGGTTTCTGATATTATGACATGATGATTATGCAGTGATGATTGGCTTTACATTGTGATTTTCTGCATCTGAATTTTTATGTCAAATATGATTTGATTCTCAGGTTTACTCCATTTTCTCCAATTTTCTATCAACTACTATAGGCCCCATGGTTTTCTTTGATTCAATGGAATTTAAAAATGTTATTTCTAACTATATTTTTTTTTAAAATAATATTCAAGAATATTTTGTTTAAATACGCATAGATTTGTTTTATATTTCAAAATTGTTTTACATTCAAATCATGATATTTTTCATATAAAAATATATTCGTCTTATCATAAAAATATCTATATTTTTGATATTTTTATAGGTAATAATGAGTTGAAGTTGGATTACAGCACATCGAATGAGCAATGAATATGAGGAAGGTATTGATTCCTTTTTGGAATTCGCTATACGAAATATTCTAAGTAGTGACATTTTTTTCTGTCTATGCCTGAAATGTTTGAATATGAAGAATTTGAAAAGTAGAGAGATAAATGATCATCTGATTTATCATGGTTTTAACTTGAGTTACAACCCTTGGATTTTGAATGGTGAAACTGGACAGAATTTCACTAATGATGATGATTCACAGGATGGTAACTCTGATGGAATTGAAGAAACGATTCACAATATTATAGCAGAACAAAGTGAGATAGAACCAATAGTTCCACGTCTGAATGGTGATGTTGAAAAACCATTATATCCTAGTTGTACATATTTTACGGTTTTTTCGGTGGTGTTGAGATTGATTAACCTGAAGGCGAAACATGGATGGAGTGACATAAGTTTTATAGAGCTGCTACAATTGATGAAAGACATTCTTCAAAATGATAACGATCATCCATATTCACATTATAAGGCCAAGAAAATATTAGGCCTGATGGGATTGGGATACAAGAAAATACATTCCTGTCCGAATGACGGCATTATATATAGGAAGGAATATGAATTTCTTCCAGAGCATCCTAAATTTGGGACATCACAGTATAACGTGAAAGAAAAATAACAGGCTGATGTAGAGATTACAAAGATCCCTTCAAAGGTATTTTGGTATCTTCCTATAATTCATCATTTCATACATTCATTTTCTAATTCACATGATGCAAAAATGTTAAGATGGCATGCTGATGAGTGGGCATGTGATGGAAAAAGACATCATCCAGCTGATTGTCCACAATGGAAGAAAATTGATGCGTAGTATTGTACATTTTGAAATGAAATTAGAAATCTCAGACTAGGGTTGTGCACCGATGTAATGAATCCATACCGAACCCTCTGTATCACACATAGTTCATGGCCTGTTTTATTGGTAATTTACAAACTCTCTCCTGAATTTTGTATGTAGCGAAAATATGTCATGTTGAGTATAATGATCTCTGGTCCAAAGCAACCCGGCAATGATATTAATGTTTACTTGTCACCATTGATTGATGATTGGAAATTGTTACGGGCTGATGGTATTAGTGTGTATGATTCTTATAAAATGGAATATTTTCAACTTCATGTAGTGCTTCCGTTCACTATAAATGACTTCCCAGTGTATGGAAATTTGTCTGGATACAATGTTAAAGGGCATAAATCATGTCTAATTTGCGAACAATAGATTTTATATTGTAAATTGCATCATGGGAGGAAAACAATGTACATGGGTCATCGACTGTTTTTGCCTATGGATCACCCTTATAGATGACTAAAAAAGGCATTCAATGGCTCACAAGAATTTGATACTGCTCCAAAACCTTTATCCCATGATCTGTAATTTGAGAGGGTGAAAAACCTTGATGTGACATTGGGAAAGACACAAAAATCTGGTAATTATAGACATATTTGGAAGAAAAGGTCAATATTTTTTGAGCTACCATATTGGAGGTATCATGAAGTTAAACATAATATTGATGTCATGCATGTGGAGAGGAATATCTGTGATTTTTGGATTGGAACATTGTTAGATATTTAAGGAAAGACAAAAGAAGGGTTGGATGCAAGATTAGACTTACTATCAATTGGAATACGTTTGGAGTTAGCTCCCACTCTTAAAGGAAGACGAACAATTCTTCCCCCGGCTTGTCATACATTATCGAAGAGGGAGAAAATTGGCTTTTGTCAGTGTCTTCATGATATCAAAGTGCCTCAAGGTTATTATTCTAATGTAATAAATTTTGTCTCATTGACGGAATTGACGTTGATATGTATGAAATCACATGATTGTCATGTCATGATACAACAAATTCTACCAGTTTCATTGCGTGAAATATTGCTCATCCATGGAAGAAAGACTATAATGAAGTTGTTTTATTTTTTCAATTCAATTTTTAACAAGGCGATTGATGTGAATGCTTTGAAAATTTTGGAAAAGTATGCAATTTTTATACTTTGTCAATTAGAAATGTATTTTCCTCCAACGTTTTTTGATATAATGGTGCATTTAATGATTCATATACTTTGAGAAATAATGATTTCTAGACCTGTATATCTTCGTTAGATGTATCCTTTTGAATGTTATATGAAAATATTAAAGGGGTATGTTAAAAATCCATATCACCCTAAAGCCTCCATTATTGAAAAGTATATTTCCAAGGAGGTAGTGGAGTTTTTTACGAGCTACATGGTTGTGGCACAACACATTTGTTTACCTCCATATCGCCATAAACGTTTTAATAATGAGGGAAAGGGGATTCGTGGATTGAAAGTCAAATAACTGTCTGCTGAATAGATGAAGAAGTTAGAATCATACATCTTGAATAACATAGATGATGCTCAACCATATTTCACATTGCATATTAATGAGTTGAAACAATGTCATCCAAAGAAGAAAGAAATGTGGATTTTGAATGACCACAACAAAACTTTTTTATCATGGTTTAAAAAGACCTTGCTTTGTAGATGAGATGTTTCAAGGACATTAAAATGGATAGTGGGTGGTCCATGTTTAAATGTGATAACATGGTCAAGTTATGACATTAATGGATATACATTTCATACGAATGTTTAGGACAATAGAAGTGCAGTTCAGAATAGTGGTGTATTGGTGTTACAGAAGCAATGCATTTTTCGATTGCTAAAGTCAAAGAACCCAATTTTTGCATCAAGTGCATATTATGGAGTGATTGAAGACATATGGGAGGTTTATTACTTTAAAATTAATGTTCCGGTTTTTAACTGTAAATGGTTTATCGGTAACAACAGTGTCAGAAATGATGAATTTGGAATGACCCTTGTTAATATGAATAGATTGGAAGACACAAATGATTATTTTATAATGGCAACACATGCAAAACAAATTTTCTATGTAGTAGATCAATCAGATATGCAGTGGGCTGTTGTTTTACAAAGGAAAAAACAATATTTTGGTGATGATGAACTTGATGAAGATGTTGATTTATTTGATATCCCTACTTCCATGGAAAGATTAACAGAACATAATGATGAGCATGTTGAAGATATGGTTTGTGCCATAAGGAACGATCACGACGAAGGAACTTGGGAAAACAATCCATTTGTACATTCCAAAAATTACAGGTAACATATATTTATTTATTGTTTACATTTATTTTTTCCATAAAATGATATTTATTTTATGTTTTTTATTTATTAAAACATCTATTAAAACAAAATAAGTATAATTTTTTGTTTGTTTTATGTTTTGTTTTAAGTTTGTTTAGTTTAATTTATCATGATTACTATTACATGAATTATATATCTTTTATTTTTGTTCAGTGACAATTACTTTACCATGTTTACCATGTTTACCATGTTTACCATCTTTACCATCTTTACCATTATTTAACATGCTTACCATATTACCAATGTTTATTATTAGGTAACTTAGTAAACTCATCTATTTTATGATTACAATAGTATTAAAATATTTGTATTTGTATATTAGTGAACTAATGTTTAATTTTTTTATTTGAAGGATAATGAAAGATCATTCTGTTGGTCAACCACATGATTCTGGAGATGAGAATATTGGTCATACCTCTCGAGAAGAACATTCACATGCTCCTCTTGATGATCTATAATCTTCCTCATGTTCTCCAACTATGAAAAAGAGTTCAATGGTTGTTAAACGTGGGTGCAAACGTTTACCAAAATTAGCACTTGCCCATATGCAAGATCAGAGGATACTCGTTGAGTTTGATGATGATGATATTCCTAGAGGTCCAAATGCAAAAGATTTTAAGAGTTTTGTAGCAACTCAGGTGAAGAGAAAAGTAAGCATTCTTTATGATGACTGGAGAAGTGTGGATAAAGCGATAATCTCTCAGTTGTAGGAGATGATTTTGGTAAGATCTTTTTCTATTGTTGGACTATTATTTAAATTCTTATAGTATATATAATATGTTTAACCACTCTTTATTAGATGATATTTGATATTCCTGTCACTGGAGGAGTCAGAAAGAAATGATTATCGTTGGCTTCCAGGAGATGGAGGAATTTCAAGTCAACCCTCTCATCTGATTTCATTTATGGTCATAGGAGTCATGAAAATCTATGTCGTATATATCCTTTTATAGATGAAGACACATGGAGACAGTTTTATGAAAGTAGAAGAAAAGAGTCATTTTTTGTAAGGGTAACGTAAACATTTATAAACTTTCTTATATAAATGATCTTAATAATGTTTTGTTGATGATTTCTTATTCTTAATTTACAGCAATAAAGGAAATCTCATCAGGATATCCTATCTAAAAATGTATACCCTCACAGTTTATCTCGGGTAGGGTATGCATTTTTGGAAGAACAAATGATGGCGGAAAACTTTCAATAACTAAGAGCTGAGTCTTCAACCTCTAGAAAGGTGTCCCCTCAATCCCCTCCATCTGGACATGAAAAATGGAAGAGAGCTCTGAATGGAAAAAAAGTGAAATATCTTTCGGAAGAATTGAGAATCATAGATGAGAGTATTGTAAGATGTCTATTTTATTTATTTATGTTAACTAATTTATTCATATAATTTCAATCATTATAGAAATGTTCAATTAATTAATACATGACTCTCTTGAGGAGCAGAGTTCATAGGGGACATTTACAGCTACTGGGAGGCATGATATTTTATCTATTGCATTGTGAAACCCTAAACATCCTGGTAGTGTAAGTGGATATCCAGTAGGTGTATCGATAAGAAAAGTGTGGCCACGTTCTTCATATTCAAACGTTGAGGGGTTTTATAAAATAAATAGAATCCATGGAGGCTGAAGTTCAAAATATTAATGCGACGATGGAAGAAAAGATTAGAGCATTGGTACAGTCTATGTTTGCAGACATGCAAAGACAATTTCAGACTGCATCTCCCACTCCTCCACCACCCCCTACAGACCCCATTATATATCCTCCACCACCCCCAATATCTTACACTCCCCCACCTCATCATGCAGACCGCATTTTTTATCCTAAGCCTCTACCTCATCTTCCTACTTATTGTGAGTTGTATGTTGATGATCCTCAACATCATATAGTTTCATATGGGTTGGTATATTGTATAGAAGATACAGTTCATCATTAACAATTAAAGGTATAGAATATGAGGTTCACTGTACAGGATATTATAGATAGATCAGCTCGGCTACCATTACCTACAGATGAGGTGACGACAGTTGGACATAGTATGGGCCATTTTTTAATTTGGCCATCTAGGCTTCTTCAAATCATTACCATAGATGTATGAATGTTATATATTTTATTTTATTTTATTATTAGAGTTGTTTTATAATATGAAGACTAATATATATTTCAATTTATTTTTATAGGAATACATCGAAGGTAAAGAAATACTATATAGACAACAACAAAGACAATTGGCTATGACATCAGATACATATTATAGTATTCTTGACAGATTTTCAAGATATTCAAATTAGTTGGCGGGTCATTATGAGTTTACAATGGAATATAATGTTTGTGGATGTGAAATAAATGTTGGGATTATGAAATCTGATATCATGGAGCTTGTTACTGGAGATAATTTGGGCATCAACGTGCTGAATTTTTTTTCCATGTAAGTCTTAACACCTTTTCCCTGCATTATATTTATTAAAAATTTATACTTATGTCTATTGTGTATTAGGTATCTTTATAAAATTTGTGAGAGGAATGAGCAGATAGAAGTTTATGGATTCATGGACCAACAATTGATTTCTCATGAAGCATGTGCATTGGATAAGGAACAAAGAATTCTTTATATTGCTGAAAGACTTGAAATGAATATAGTCACACAATGTTGGATGATGCCTTCTTATGAGAGGTATGAAACACATATATCTCAAAGAGTTAATTATCTTTTAACATAAAAAACCAATAACGTTAAATTTCCTTTTATCAGTGATCATTGGATGTTAAGGGTTCTTTTCCCAAGGGAGAAAGCACTTTATTTGATATGGTCCGTCCGTGATGATGCGCGGGAAATTTTTAAGAATATATTGGAAAAGTAAGTTTCAATTTCTCAATAGTTTTATATATTATAATGAATTTTAAATTTACCACATTATTATTATTTTCTAATAGGTCATGGGCCTACTTTTGAAAAAACACAAAGAAAAGGAGTGCAAAGATCAAATATGTAAATGCAAAGGTAAATATCCATTTATAATTTGTACTTTCTGATTTATTACAAAAAAATAATATATTGAATTTACACTCATTCTAACAGAATTTCCATGAACAACAAGGCATCATCGAATGCAGATATTATATGTTAAGATTTATGTATGAAATAATAACAACTGGGACAGTTGTGAATTTTGACCTAGTAAGATTTCCTCTTAAACATTGCCATAATATTTCAATTTTATTTATTCATTATACACGTTAACTACTATCCTTTTCATTTTTAGATTTTTGATAACCCTCAACCCTATACTACTAAAGACATCAAACACTTACAAGTTGAGAGGTAAAATTATTTTACAAGTTTGATTGAATTTTAGGTGTCTGTAATGTAAAATATAATTTTGAATATTGTCATTGAAATTGTGTATCTGGTAGTCTTTTAGGTTGGATTTAGTTTTTTTATAGTTGACAGTGTATGTTTTGAATGTTATATATGTGAATGTTTAATTTTTCTCTACTTCTTTTTTTGGTATACTTTTGATGGTTTTTCTGGTATGGATTCTGGTCTGGGGCGGAGGGGTTCTAAGGTTGTGGGGAGTGTTCAGTGGGGTTGGGGGTGTCCAGTGGTCTGGGAGGGCTGTCCGGTGGGGTGGGGGAAGTCCAGGGGGGTGGGATCATTTCTAGGAGGGTGGAAGGGCTGTCCAGGGGAGTGGGAGGTTGTCCAGGGGGTGTCCAGGGGGGTCGGGGTGTCTTGTGGGGTTAGGGGGTTTCCACGGGTTGGGGGGGGGGGGGTTGTCCAGTGTGGGGGGGGGGGGTCCAGGGTGTCTATGGGGATGGGGGGCAGTCCAGGGGTGTAGTGGGGGATGTCTAGTGGGTTGAGGGGATTCTGGTCTATTTTTGGTAATTTTTTGGTCTGTTTCAAGGGGTGGGAGGGCAGTCCAAGGATTTGGGAGTGCTGTCCAGGGGGTGGGGGTCTACAGGAGGGTTGGGGTGGTTCTCTAGGGGTGTTTGGGGCTGTCCAGAGTGTCGGGTGGCAGTCCAAGGGTGTGGTGGGGGCTCTAATGGGGTGGGGGAGGGCTGTCCAGGGTGGGGGTGGGGGTATACATAAGGGTGGGGGGTTGTCTCGGGCTGTTTGGGTTGGTCCAGGGGGTTGGGGGACAGTCCAGGGGTGTGGTGGGGGCTGTCAAGTGTGGTGAGGGGGTGAGGGGGTGCTATTCAGGAGGGTAGAGGGGTTGTCCCGTGGTGTTTGGGGATGTCCAGGGGCTTGAGGGGCAGTCCAGGGGTGTGCTTGGGGTTCCAATGGGGTGGCAGAGGGCTGTCTAGGGTGTGTGGTGGTATACATGAGGGTGGGGGGTTTGTCCAGGGGTGTTTCGGGCTATCCCGGGGTGTTTGTGGAAGTCCAAGGGGGCTGTCCTGGGGTGTTTGGGGATGTCTAGGGGGTCGGGGGCAGTCCAGGGGTATTTGGGGGGGGATCCAATGGGGTGGGGGAGGGCTGTCCCGAGTGTGTGTGGGGGGGGGGGGTATACATGAGGGTGGGGGTTGTCCCGGAGTGTTTGGGGCTGTCCCGGGGTGTTTGGGGCTGTCCAGGGGGTCGGGGTGAAGTCTAGGGGTGTGGTGGGGGCTCCAATTGGGTGGGGGGGCAGTCCAGGGGTGTGGTGGGGGCTCCAATGGGGTGGGGGAGGGAAGTCCCGGGTGTGGGGGGGGGGGGTATACATGAGGATGGGGGGGGGGGGGGTTGTCACAGGGTGTTTGGGGCTATCCAGGGGGTCAGGGTGTAGTCCAGGGGTTTGATGGGGGCTGTTAAGTGGGGTAAGTTTTATATGTTATCAATGTAAATGTTAAATTTTCTTTAGTTCTTGTTTTGATATCCTTTTTTTATGGTATGAATTCTTGATTTGGGTTTTGGTTGTTTCTAGGGGAGATCATAGGACTTCATTCGTTTGTTTTTAAAAAAAAATTCTTCCACGTCGGTTTTTTTATAAACAACGAGGAAAAGAAATCAAGAAGGGTTTATCACGTCGGTTATTAAATAACTGACTTGATAAAAGGGCTCGGAAAAGGTTTATCAAGTCGGTTTCTTTATAACCGACCTGATAAAGAAATCCGGAAGGGTTTATCATGTCGGTTTTTTTAATAACCGACGTGATAAGCCATTTACCAGGCCTTTTATCACGTCGGTTATTAAATAACCGGCATGATAACCCCCCCCCCCCCCACGGACGGGTTTAGCACGTCGGTTATTATATAAATGACATTATAAACCATTTCCCAGGGGTTTATCACGTCGTTTATTTAAAATCCAACGTGCTAAACTCCCCCCGCACGTGTTTATAACGTCAGTTATTATATAACTGACATGATAACCCCCCAGTTTATCACGATGGTTATATAATAACCGACGTTATAACCCCCCCCCCCTTCGGTTTTTGCACGTCGGCTATTAATTAACCGACGTGATAAACACCACGATGTTATGTTTTTCACGTCAGTTTCTAAATAACCAACGTAAAAAACGTTATTTATAACATCATCCTTATTAACTTCGGTTAAAAATTGACATAAAAAATGAAAAATAATGGACGTAAATAACGTTTTCTGCACTAGTGTATGAATTACTAAATTGAACTAAAGAAAAATCAATAATGTTTTAACTTATGAGTGATCAACATGTCAGAATTAAAAATGACAAGTGGTATAATGTATAGTTTTAGAAATATTCAAATACCATTCCTTTCTAATTATGGAGTTTACCTTCCTGTTGACAAGAATATCCATCAGAAAATGATCACAGAAACCATGTAAAGGACGCAACTGAAACAATGGAATTAACAAAATATAATTAATGAATCGATGGAATGATGTTATAAAATGATCATGAAAGGTGTTGTAAACATGAATATTTTTCAATAAAATATTAATAAAACTTTGTTAGCCATTATAATGTATGTTTAAACTTGTTTGAGGGTAGTCGAACCGGAGTTAAGAGATCCTCTCTTTCTCACATTGGTTTAAGAATAACCCCTATGTCATGATTGTTAGTTTTTAATTCCTAATGATGATGTATGACTTCTTACCTACCAAATAATACCCTTATGATATATTAATTATGAGATACCCCATTTCAATCTCATTAATCCGCCCATTTACATCCATTACCATGATTCTATTTCTTACTAGAATTCTTAGCCATATTTTCATTTTTGGTTTAACCTTATCCTTTATTCATTATGTTGTATTGTGATTATTCATGTAATGAATTTCTGTTTAAATTATGTCATATTATTTGTATTTATATTGTATCTTCACATCCATTACATTATATTAATTCTTACTCCAATTATATATTTATGAGACATTCTTTTAAATAACATTTAAAAATATCTTTAATAAATTTCAAAAGATACCATTTTCTATATATATGGAATGAGTGGGTTTTCCCGATTTCATAATAGTTTATTTTAATGATATTTTTCTCTAGAATATGTATTGTCGTTTTATCCCATTATATGTCAAGATATGTTTTGTAGAGCCCATTATATCTCAAGATATGTTGGGTTGAACCGATTATAGCTCAAGATATATTTGGTTGTGCCCATTATAGCTCATGATATGAAGGGTGAGACCTTTTATATCCCTCTAATTCATTATGTATTCTAGATATGGATGTTGAAGTATGGTTAATTCCATGTGTAAGCATGATTTTTGGAGTGATATGGGGAATATATCCCAAGGGAATTATATGTTATTTTTATTCAGGCTTAAGAGTTTTCAAGAAAAAAATATTTTAATGGGTTTTCATGTTTTCACTGGACTAATGGTATTTCTTTCTTCATATCCCTTACTGAGCATTATAGTCTCGTCCCATATTTTTAAATTTTTTTCCATAGTATTCCTTAGATGTTAAAAAAATAGTTATGTTGTTAATATAGTCGAATCCAATTAGTTATATTGTAATTAATTTTTTAAACTCTGATTAAATATATTTATATTTTTGTCTAATTATCCATTACCAATAATAGAAAAGGTACTCATATTTTTTATGTACTATGAATTTTTGAATTATATAATATACATAAAAAACTAAATAAAATTTTTTTGTATTTTATATGGAAGTGTGGGTTTAGGACTTTATAGTTGGTATAATAGGACAGATTAGATAACATTATGGGTTATGAAGATGTTACGAAAATACCACATATGATTTTCACTATATTGTTAATTTGAAATGTTATATAGTTTAAATATTTATGTGTTTTTTCATTTATGATATGTATGTTTAGAATGGTTTTCCTTAGAAGAAACATGGATGTTGATGTAGGAAGAAACCCAAAGGATAATGTATGTCTGAATCTTGGCCTGGAATGGTGGGAACCAAAACTGAGTAGTTTTTGATAGAAATGGATCAGTTGAATCAAGGAATAAATATTAGTGGTATCTATTATATAGAGGATAATGGTCAACCATGAAGAAAAATGTCTTTTTTGGAGCATTTTATGAGGCAGTATTATCTATCATTCAGAAGAACCATTGATCCAGTGACAGTCGAAGAATGGATCAACGTATTAAAAAATATATTCGATGTCATGGGTTGTTCAAAAAATCGAAAGGTAATACTATCCATTTATCATTGGAATGGATAAGTTGAAAAATAGCTGTCTCTAGTTAAGAATATGAGAGAAAGATATGATATTGACAGTCTACAATTGTATGATTTTAGCTGTCTTTTGTGGAAAAATGTTATCATAAAACTGTTCGACTCATAATGGATAAAAATGCTTCAAATTGAAGTAGAAAGATGATGATTATGTGGAATCCTATTTAACAAATTTTACAATACTGGATAGGTACATAACATATTTTACTTGAGACATTAATATAAAAATTAAATAATCATACTCTGGTTTGAAAACTTTTTTACAATGATATTTGGCTTCACGAGTGTCTAAAATTAATGACAAACTTGTGCATTGTGCAGAAAAAGAGGAGATAAAGATTCTTGAAAAGTATGTTTCATGTGATGACAAGAATAAGATGTATTCTGAATGGAAGACATTGGTGAAGAATTTGTTAAAGAAGTTTGGAGGAAAGAAAATCATCTTCCCTTTTTGTGAAAGGTGTTGTAAAATTCATCCTAGTGAATTCCTTATAAATTCTGGGAAGTGCTACAGATGTAGAATTTTTAGAAACATGTCTTGTGATTAAAAGGAATTTCATCTAGAAAAATTATAAATAGTCAATGGTGATATTCTTTAATTTTAAGGAATTGGGTAATTTTGCAAATTTATGTCTGAAGCTAGTCACTCAGTAATGAAATAAGAATGATTAGAAGAAGAAGGGTATTAAAAATCGTTTTCAACCACTTAAGTAGATGTTGGGCCATCAAATGATAGGGTATTTGGTATATTTATTATTTTTTCATTTTTTTCAAATGTGTTGTTCGATTCAGGGTCTACTACTTCATTCATTTCTATGAAATTTTCGAAAAAATTGGTAATTCCACAACATGAAATGAAACCAAAAGACAGGGTAAAAAGACCTGAAGGAAATATTGTGGAAAAATGAAATTATATGAATTTATCTATATTTTTTGGAAAAGAATTTAATTGCATACCATGTTGTTTTTTCTTCAGTAGAGTTTGATGTTATTCTGGCTATAGACATGCTTTCATTTTATCAAGCTAAGATAGATTGTTGAGGGAAAAAAGTTTTTTTTAGAAATAATTTCAGTTTGTGTATAATAATGAACCCATACCATTGATAACATATTTTGAAGCTATGAAATTGATTAAATATGAAAATGAGATTTATCTTCATCATAGTTTTTAAGATAAGGGAACTAACCAGATTAATGATGTACTCATCATAAATGAATACATGGATATTTTTATTGATTATTTTTTTGTTTTATTATTTATTGATAGGTTTATTTTACTATTAAATTAGCTCCTAATGCTAATCCAATTTCTAAACCCCTTTTTCTGATGGCTCAAATGGAACTTCTTAAATTAAATTTATTAGTTGCGGGAATTATTAGCTAAAGGTTTCATCCAAACTAGCACTTAACCATGAGGCACTCATGCCTTGTTTGTTAAGAAGAAATATTGTTCAATGAGACTTCGAATTGATTATAGTGCCTTCAATAAAATTACTATTAAAAAAGTATCCTTTTCCCCATACTGATGATTTGTTTGATTAGATTCCAGGAGCACAATATTTTTCAAAAGTTTAACTAATTTCAGGGTAACATCAGTTGAATTTAAAGGATGAAGATTTCCTAAAGACTATGTTTTTTATCAGATATGTTCATTATGAATTTTTATTTGTTATTTTTTGGATAAATAATGAACCTTTTTTATTGATGGATCTTATGAATAGAATATTTCATGAGTTCTTGGATAAGTTTTTGGATGTGTTTATTGATGAAAATGTGGTATATTCTAGATGTATAAGGGAGCATGAAAACATTTAAGGGTTGTTTTTCAAAACATAAAAGACAAGAAACTGTATGAAAAATTCATTAACTATGATTTTTGGTTGCAACATATTTCTTTTCCTAGGAATATTGGAAATAAGTATGGACTAAAAGTTGTTCCTACCAAAACAAAACTGTTGATGAACTGCCAAGACCTAAAAATGTTATAGAGATCCATAGTTTTCTTGTACTATCAGGTTATTACCAACGGTTTGTTAAAATCATTTCACTGTTATATATCTACCTAACTATGTTAACAAAAAAGGGGTCAAATTTATTTGGACATAACGATATGATATTTCTTTATTAACTGAAGAAGAGATTAGTGAATACTCCAGCTTTGGACTTGCCATCCCAAAATGGTGAGTTTTTCATCTATTGTGATGATTCATTATAGGTGCATGGTTTTGTTCTAATGGATAATTTTCAGGTATTTTATTAATTATTGAGACAAATAAACCCCCATGAGTTAAATTATCACACACATGATTTGGATTTGGACGACGTGGGTTTTGAGTTGAAAATTGGGTGGTAGTATCTATATAGAGTAAAATGTGAAATATATACTAACTATAAAAGCATGAAGTATATATTTACTCATAATAAATTAAACATGATACATAGAAGATGGATGGAACTAATCAAGTATTAAGATTTTATGATTCATTACCATCATGGGAAAGCTATAAGAGTGGATAGTGCATTGAGTAGGAAAAATGATTCTACATTAATGATGATTTGTTTGTAACATGATCCAATAGTAAATGATTTTATAAACTTTTTCTATGATGTTTTTTGTGTAGGAAATTGGTCTATTTTGTTTTAGGTTTCAGTGTAGTCATCTTTTTCAGAAATAATAAATCATGCATAGAAAGATAACAAGGAGCTAAATAAAAAGGTTTAATTGGTTAAAATGGTTATGTTTTTATAATTTAACATTGATAAATATTATGTTTTATGATTTGTAAAATGGTAGTGTTTGCCTTTTGATTCTTATTTGAAGAAAGAATTGTGATGCAATGATCACAGTTCTCCATTTTCAGTTCATGTTGAAGCACTAATATGTATGGAGAACATTGGGAGTATTACTAGTTGGATGGAATGAAAAGGGATATTGTTGATTTTACCATGAAATGTTTCACAAGTCAATAGGTTAAGGGAGAGTGGTAGTTACCGAAAGGAATGATTAAACATTTTCCAGAACTAGATTGGAAATGGGGGAATATATCCATGGACATCATTGTGGGACTACCAATGACTTCTCAAGGTGACAATGAAATCTGGGTGGTTGTTGATCGATTAACAAAACATGCACATTTTCTTTCAATTTGAGATACAATGTCTAGGGATAATATTACTCATTTATACCTCAAAGATATTGTCATATTACATGAAGTTACTCTTTCCATTGTATTTTATAGAGATCTGAGGATCACTTCTATTTTATGGAGATCCAAGGATCAACATCTTTCGTTAGATGTGTTTTCTTATAATAACATTTTTTATTCTAGTATATAGATGGAACCGTTTGAGGCATTCTGTGGGAAGAGGTGTCGGACCACATTATTTTGGGATGAAGTCTATGTACGAAAGTTGATGGGTCTATAATTAGTAGAAGAAGTGGATGAGAAAGTTTAGATGATCCAACAACACATGAGGTTAGCTCATAACAGGCACAAAAGTTATGCAAATAAAATAAGGAAAGACATATCTTTTGATGTTGGTGACCATGTTTTCTATAAAAGTTATCCTTTGAAAAGTGTGATTCATTTTCCTAAGAAAGGAAAGCTATGTTTTTGGTTCAAAGGTCCTTTTTAAATCATGTAGAAAGCTAGAATAGTCGCATATCGAGTAGCATTGCCTCTGATTTTATCACAAGTACTCAGTTCTTTTCATGTTTTGATGTTGAGAATGTATGCTCCAGATTCATGTCATATCCTGATCCCAGAAGCAGTTTAGATGGAAGATAACCTTACTTAGGAAGTGTAAATACTTAATATTCTTCATCGTAGAGAGAAAATATTTTGGAATAAGCTAATGCACTATGTAAAGGTTTTCGAGAGAAACCAAATGGTAGAAGAATCAACATGGGAATCTGAAAATTTTATGAGGGAAAGGCACCCTAACTTGTTTAATAAGTAAATAAAATTATGAGGATGAAATTTCAAGAAGGTGGGGATAATTTAACACCCCAAAGTTTTTATAGTAAATTGAAATTAATGAAACATTGTTTTAGTTAGATAGTTATAACTATCACTAAAATTAATTTTCCATCTTCTGTGTTTAGAATTTTAAAAAATGGACTTACATGGTTTCAATCAATAGGTTAGTTAGAGTTTGATCAAACCAACTTACTTTTTGGTGCATAGTAGCATTCCCTAATGAATATTAAAGTTACCCTTATGACTAGTAACATACCCTTAGGAATAGTAACCTCATCTATGATATTATGCATTAATATTTAATTGAAGTTATGATATACCCATATCTTGGAAAAAGTAAATAAATGATTTAAAACTTTTGTTTTTTGAATAAAATATTATCTAATTTAGAAATTAAATTAATCATATTTTGATAATTATTTTTAACAAAAAATGTTCAATTTTTATTTATACACATCAAAAATGGCTAGGTGTAACTTTTAGTATTTTTCTTAAATATTTGAGTTAATTGGTGAATAGTAAAATACAAAAATTACGGTATAAATACATTATGAGATAAATACACACTTTACTATATCATGGATTAATTAAACAAACATTAGCTGGAACTAAAAGAAAATTATTACTATTTTTGGTCTTGTAATCATAACAATTGCATGTCTTGTGGAAAAATAATAAAATAATGATTAAAATAATGTACAACTCTTATTTTCCACTATAAACACCACCCACTACCCCCATTCCTCCCCCACCTTTCATGCATGGATCCATGATACAGTTCTACCAAATTATCTTATAATGACCCTTCACCACGTCCATGATATACTGGTCTCACCAAGTGGGCGAAACCATGGGCTGTAAGAAGGATCTCAATGAGAAGAGTTTGGGGGTAAATATCCTATTTTTTTTTGATTTTATATAATTTTTTTCAACATTTCTCACCTCCCCATATTCGAGAGTCATGAGTAATAAAATGTCTTATATATTATGGATTTCATTTTGTTTATGGATGATCCACCATTATACTTCTTTTCTCTCTCACTTATTTATGAAATTAAAACATCGTCTGTGATGTGTCAATTTACCGTCATCGTGGACGATCAATTTCTTTTACTTCCTTCATGACTAGTCATGATACCATTTTTATAGTTTAAAAAGATTATAATTTATTTTTTATATCTTATATATGGTTCTAGAATCATTTTTTACACATATTGTTAATTTATAAAATAGAATGTGATCTATGAATTGCCAAAATGACTTTAATAAATAAGAATATTGTTTTAACTTATGAATAATCATCATATAAAAAGTTAAAATGATAAATGTTATAATTTATGGTTCAATAAGTATATTAATATCATTTCATTCCAATTCTGGAGTTTCACTTCCAATAAAAAAGAATATCAACCCTGAACCGATCATGGAAACCATGTAAAGAACACACCTAAAACAATGGAAATAACAAAATACTTTTAATGAATGGGTGGAATGATGTTATAAAATGGTTATAAGGGGTGTTATAAAGCTGAATATGTTTCTGTAAAATAATAATAACACTATTTTAACCGTCATAAAACAAGGTTTAAACACGTTTTAAGTAATTTAAACTCGAGGAAATGGATCCTCTCTTTCTCATATTGATTCAAGAATCACCCCTATGTTATACACTTTAAATTTTAATTCATAATGATTGTGTATGTTTTTAACCTCCCACATACTTTACATATGATATATTAATGGCTAGATACTCCATTTCTGTCCCACTAACCCCTCACATGTACATCTATTACCATGATGAAATTTCAAAATGGAATAATTAACCCAATTTCCAATCATTCTGTTAACCTTATACTTTATTCATTATGTGGTATTGAGATTATTTGTGTGATGAATTTTTTTTTATATTATGTTGTATTATATGTATTTACCGTGTATAAACTTATCCATTATAATCTATTAATTCTAAATCCAATTATATTTGTAAGGGATTCTCTTTTAAAATCCTTTTAAAAGTCTCGTTAAAAAATTTCAAAAAATTGTTTTATATATATATCAAATGAAGAGTTTTTCTTGATTTCAGAATACTTTATTACCATGATATGTTACTTAGTCATGGTTATGATGCATTTATCACATTATATCTCAATATATGTTGGGTTGATCCCATTATAACTCCAGATATGTTTTCATGAGCCCATTAAAACACAAGATATATTGGGTTGAGCCCATTATAGCTCAAGATGTGATGGGTAAGCCCCATTATAGCTCTCCAATGCAATGGGTACTCCAGATATGGAAGTTTACTGAAGGGTTATTCCATGTGCAAGGGTTATTGTAAAAGTGATATGGTAAATATTTCGTAAGGGTACTACTTGATGTTTTATGCATGCTTATGAGTTTTCAAGAAAATGGTTTTTAATGGGTTTTCATGTTTTTACTGGAGTAATGGTTTTTCTTTATTTATATCCCTTAATGAGATTCTTGTGCTCATTTCTGGTTATTAAATTTTCATTTACAGGATTCCATAGATGTTCAAGGGAAAATTAAGGTGCTACTATAGATGAATCTAATTAGTTATATTGAAATTATTTGTGTAAACTCTAATTCAGTATATGTAAAATGTTGTGTAATTTTCCATAACCTAGATCTAAAAATTTTGTCTTCTATATAGTATACTGTGTACTTTTATGTTATCTATTATTTAAAAAAAATACACATCATGTTTTTGTACATAATCTGAAAGTGTGGGCTCAGGGATTTACAATGTACATCATACAATAACATGTATATTAAAAATAAATATAACGTCAAATGAAAAATGATTACATGAAAGTGATTTTTTCTATAGAAATTTTACAATCAACAATGGAATTAAAATTGTATGATAACTTTTAGAACTTGGTAATTATCAATCAAAATCCACTTAGACTAGATAATTCAAATTGAAACATAAAATAAAAATATTTATGAATGATTCATGAAATCTGTTATCAAATATGTAGTATATACACCAAATAAAATTAAATTCAGTCATGAAAACAAATAAGTCTCAATGAAATGTATATTGAGATGAAATCCTTTACCATATACTACATTTTTGTTGAATGATCTTTAATACCATATATAATTATTTTGGTTATGTGATTAACCGATAGAAGAACAATATTAAAATTTATAATATCATATATTATTCTTTCTTAACATCTTATCACCCCTTTATTAACTATCATTCATTATTTTTATTGTTTCGGGTTTTAATTTCTATATTTTCAAGTATGTTTTGGCATTTTATTTTTTCTTCCACCAACTTAGATCATGATTTAATAATAATAAAAATATAAACAAAGATTTTATGTATCTTATATATTCAATATATATTCCTTTATATTAATCCATAAAATAAGGTGATATGAACTAAAATATACAGTTTATGGAGATGGTAGGGCGTACGTACGCATGAACGTCGTTTCAATTTATTATTGTATAGAAAGAAATAAAAGTAAATTCCATATATATATTATCATTCCATTAATTTTTTATTGTATATCACATATTTTTATTAAATTCAACCTTAATACATTACAATTAATGTGATAACGAATCACAATTCTTTGCGATAAGGTAGTCTATCGTACAGACGAGCAACAATATCGTATTCCCAATAATGTGGAAATCATGAAGATATGTGTGATATAATAATTTAAAGAGTATAATAACTTGTTAAATATCATATATATTATTTATAAAAAATATCATTATATTTATGATACTGATGTTATTATATAATCATTTTATGATAATAATTGAAGTAGTTGGAGAAAAAAATAAAATAAAAATGATTTCAGAAGAACATTACCTCTTCATCGGGTATCCTCCATGGATTTCCACTAAAACATTTATTTGTTTTATTTAGAAAATTAATTTTTCTGGGATGAGTGGAGGTATGTTTATATTTGTTTTGGTAATGGTCTTGTAGAGGAAAATATCTTAATTGGTGTGATGAAAGTTGAGAGATTTAGTAGCGTTTTATATATGAGGAGGAGTGACATTATTGTAAATACTGAGAACAATTCACTACTGAGAGGTCTGCATTGCTTCATATAGATGAAAACATTAATCATATTTTATGGGGGATTATTTATTCAATAAACACTTCCACCACAAAAAATAATTGAATTTCTATAATTTGGTTCAACAACATCTATTTTGCCCAACCTTTACCATTTATGTATTTATTATGGTTACTAATTTTCTAACAAATGTAATTTATTCATTAAGGCTATATTATAGTGAAAAATATGAGGTAATTTACACCCACTAATTATATATATTTAATATAATTTTAAAAATAAAAATATCATTTGTGTGTGAAATTAATTTTAACTGAAGCACAAGTAACGCACAAAAATACTCCATTACGCAAACCATGCTAAAAAGTATTTACTATTTTGTGGTAGATCTTTTCATTATAAAAGATCAATCATTCTACTAATGGAAGATATTTTATATTTAAAAATAATTAGAAATGAATTTTTATACAATAAGTTTTTTAGTAATCTTATGTCATTTAATGAAATATATTTTATTATAAAATAACACTAATGACAATTCTGAAATTATTTATTTCCATTGAATTTAAATATATCTCAGAAATGATGTATGTAACACCCATAGAAAAATGAAACTTAAAAGGATAAATTTTACTACCCATGCCAATAATCTTCAAATTTCTTTTTAGGAGCCTACTTGATTAGAACTCCACAGTTAAGCATGTTTTGCATGGAGTAGTAATCAGGATTGGTGTCCTTCTGGGAAGTTTCCCTGGGTGTGTGTGAGTGAGGAAAAAACACACTGAAAGAACATGTGTTGGCTAGTGGGAACAGTCATTAGTCTGATAAGAGACCATATTGATTAATAACCTATTGTGTGTTCGAAAGGAAACCAAGGTATTACAGGAGACCCATGGGGTCAGATGACAAGGTTCATGGCCCGTGGATGCGGGTCATGAAAAATGGTATCAGAGCCAATACCCAGATAGAAGTTCTTATGAACTTCCTGGGTTTGAGGCTTGGGGTCCACAACGAAGGTGTTGTGCTTTTTATTGGTGGATAATGTAACACCCCTATAAATGTGAGATTTAAAAAGGCAAAATGTTACTACCCATGTCAACAAGGTGCACCGTTATTTTCAAGAGCCTACTTGATTTGAACTCCATAGGTAAGCATGCTTGGCCTGGTGTAGTAATCAGGATGGGTGACCTTCAGAGAAGTTTCCTAGGGTGTGTGTGAGTGAGGAAAAAACACAATGAAATAAC
The DNA here is from genome assembly GCA_963277665.1 of Viscum album. Taxonomy (NCBI): domain Eukaryota; kingdom Viridiplantae; phylum Streptophyta; class Magnoliopsida; order Santalales; family Viscaceae; genus Viscum; species Viscum album. Next base: position 831,518,071 of record OY728165.1, read on the forward strand.
ATGTGTTGGCCTGTGGGGACCACCCTTAGTCTGATAAGAAACATTAGTGAGTAATAGACTATGGTGTGTTGGGAAGGCAAGCAAGGTCTTACCGGAGACCCATGGGGTAAGATGATAAGGTTCGTGGCCCGGGGAGGCGGGTCATGACAATTTAATTTGAATATATTAAGTTCACACATTTTTAACATGATATATTCATCTAAAAATTTAATTTCATATAATAATTCATTCAATTTATATAACTTTTAATATTTTTAGGGTCATTTATTTTTTTAATTATTAAATTAATAATTACTATGTTAGTGTTTGTTAATAATTTAATTTAATTATTTAATATATTAAAATTCAAAATGAATTATAATTAGAAAAAAATTAAATTTAATAATGATATTTTTTACAAAATATATGTTGTTTTTTCATACCACATTGTTTTATAAATATTAAAGGCTATGAAGTTTCCAATTTTGTCTTTATCATGGAATAAGATTTTATATTGGTCAATGTCATGGAATATTTTCCCATTAACTCTTAAAAATATACCATAAGGTTATAGGGGTCTAAATATATCCAGCTAATGGGTGTTGGACATGTTCGTAGGTCATTTTAAACCTTACATTCTAATTTTAGTAACTATGTAAACTTGTTTTTACCTTAATATCATTAAGTTATTTTAACTACATTTGCTAATAATTTTGGTAGAAAAATTTATTTGGGGTTATTAAACTGTATAAATTATTATTAATACAAATATATAATCCATTTGGCCAAATATTACTATTTTATGTGGCATAATTTAATTTAAAAATAATATCACCAAAAAGATGAGAAGTCATATTTTTAATGTGAAAATGATCAAATGTTTTAAAAGGTTTTTATATCTAAGTACAATATTAAAATTATTACAATGGATTAAATGTGAATAATATATCTATAATTGGATTATTGTGGAAATAAAAACAACGAAAAATATAATTTTACATTATAAATTATTTAATCGAATTGATAGTTCACAATTAATATTCAATATTATTCACCATTGATCAAAACATGATACTTCTTATAAAATTATAAAAAATTTATCCTAAGATAATTTTGATAATTATATTTCATAAATGAATATTATTTTCGGAAATTAATTTTATAAAATTGGTAAAATTTTATTTTTAATTTATGATCACCAGGAACGGTTTTAATTTCTTTTAAAAACAAATTACTCCATAGAAAAAATATCTTTTAATTTCAAAAGATTATTATTTTATTAATAATAAATAGATAATTAATAAACATGTTTGGACTATACATTTTTATTATTTATTTAATACTATTCTTAATGTCCATTCTAATGGTTACAAGATAATTTCTATATTAAATAAAAATATTAATAATATATTATTGTTCAGTAAAAATAAGCCTTTTATGTAACATAACCTAATGATGGAATTTGATGTTTCATGTAACTCTATCTAAAATCAATGTTTAATGTATTTATAACTAAACATAGTGTTTTGTATAAGTCAAGATAACCCGGTATTGTTTGTATCATGTGCTATCGAATAAAATATTATTCTATTATAATTTTTAGGGTGTTATAGATTTCTAAAAGGGGTTTTTGTTTAATAATATCTTTTAATAGTGTAATGTATTAAGGTGACCATTATAATTTTGATAAAAAGTGTTTGAGTTTTTTTGATAATATTTAATGTGTCTGTGATTTTGAAATTTCATTGATTGGTAGAATTTTTTTAAAATAACATGTTTTTTGTTTCAAAAAACAAAATTGAAAGTTTTCGGTGGTTTGTAGCCTTTTAGTATCAATGAGTTTTTATATATAAAAACATATCCTATAGATTTTTTCACATACTAGCATTGATGAATTTCCTTATGAAATGAATTTCATTTTTTCAAGGGTTTTGGTTACCTACTTTTCATTTTAGATCACACCTATAAAATTGAAGGTTAGAGGTTATCATTAGGTTCTTTATTATGCATCATGGATGGCATGGGTTGATTTGGTTGGTGGTGAGAAATATATGGTTGTGTGGAGATTATTTTGAGATTAGGTCATGTTTTGGGCATTGTAGTTCTTTTCCTTTTACTTAATTTTGTTCTTTATTTGGCTTTCCCACCTATTTCTCTTCGCTCATCGATGTGGATCTAGTACACACAAATGGGACAGGTTACAGTAGATGGATAAGACCACATTGTCATGATTTTTAACACTTTTAGATTATTTATTTAATTATTCAATAGATGTTTCTTAGATTTTGGGAACAAACATCTCCAAAGGAGTTACTATGATTCACAGGAGCATGTTTACAACACTTGAGGATCTAAAACACCATTCTAGACATCTGGTGAATTAGGTTGGGTGTCAAGGAATTTAGTGGTATTTTATACATGAAATAATTGGTTTTACAATTGAATTATATATTTCATTGTTTAAAATGAAATTTTTTATTTTTGTATTCTTCATTTCAAATTCATTATGGATTTTGGAAATGGTTTTTATGAGGTAAAATGGGTTTTATCTTTTTTTTTAGTTTTAAATGAGTGAAAATAAACGTTTTAAAGGAAATTTGGTTTTGAATTGGGATGTAGACCAAAAAATTATTCGTTAATTATTATTTTAGTGTACTTAAAATGTAGATTTGAAATGTGTTTGTGTTTTAAGCCTTGTAGGATTATTTATTGGATTGATTCAATTTGGTATCATGTAATTGATTGGTCATATATCCCTGTTATGGTTTTTAAATAAAAATAACCTTGTGGAAGGTTAGCTTTGGGTCATTTTGAAAGTGAATTGGTGATTTAATTGGATCTCTCAGAAATGTTTTTGGTGATTCTTTAAGAAATGGGTGATGGAAATAAAGGATTAAGCTAGGTTTTTATTTTTAAAGAAGTGTGACCTTCTTTAGGGGTTTTTATGAAATGCTTTAAATGATTGGGTAATTTCACTCATTTTTTAATGGGTGATAGAAATAAAGGATTGGGCTATGTTTTATATTTTTAAATAAGTGTGACCTTCTTTAGGGGTGTCTATGAAATGATTTAAATGTTTGGGTAATTTCACCAATTTTTAAATAGTTTTTAGGATGTGTTTTATAAAGTTTGAAAAGGTCTTGGAAATATGAGTTGTGCATTATTCCTAAATTCCAATTTTGATTTTTTTTCAAATGGATCATGGGGATGGAAACCATGATTTCCCTTTTAATTTGTACCCCTGGTGCGGTTTTCTGATCACACATTGTTGCTTTCTACTCCCCTTGGGTTGGAATATTCTTGTTGGTCATGGGTACATGTTATTTGTATTGGGATTTTCATCATTTTTTTTATGGGTTAGAGTAGTTATAGTTATTCATTATTGAGTTGAAATGGATGTATTATACAATGACTCACTCCCTTATTGATCATAGGATGTTGGGTACTTAGTGGGAGATGTTGCTTGTTCCTCAAGTTGGTTCACATTCCACATGTGTCCCCATTGCAGGAAATTATCCTTAGTGGGGTATTAAAATCCAATGAGGTATGTAAAAGATACATGGATGATGGTGTGGACTTAAAATACAATAGTATATAGTTTAGGTGGTTATACCTAAATATTGTTATATGCTTGGATGGTTAGTGAGTTCAGGTAGGAACATGACACATTCATTTTTCCAGTGAGTTATTATTTGAGGGAAATTTGATCTAGTGCTTTATAATACCATTTCCCCTTCCTTAACTAATATGGAACCTTTACTATTTTTACTATATTTTATATTCCCTGTGATATATTTGTGGTTCTAATTTATTGAGATTAACTCATGAAAGTTGGGTTGATTCATTTGAAAATTATTTTTCAAATTTGGTTATGATAAAATGTTCTGCCTTTTGGAGACTCTTGTTTGAGTAAATTAATATAGATTCTGGAATTTGTTTTGGTTTTATGTATGGATTGATCTGGTGAAAATTTGTAATGTAAACATTCTCATATATATAAAAAAGTGAGTTTTTTAAAAAATCTTAATGGTGTTTGTGGTTTTGAAATAGCATTGGATGATGACTTTGTTTTGATACACAAATGTTTGGTTTTGAAAAAAAAGTCATATATCATAGGTGGGTTATGTATTATATTCCATTAATTTTTTGTATAAAATCGTAAAAAATTGATTTATTTCCTACATGTATTTAATTAACTACATTATGAAATGAGTTTCATTGTTATTGGTGGGTTGTGGTGACCTAATTATCTTTTAATCTGACATCGACATAATTTATAGTTTCAATTTTTTGGATCCTTATTTTTCTTTTATGCTAATTTGGGTTGAGTTGGGTGGTGGAGATCATTATAATATTGCGTGGACATGATTTTAGGCCCAGCTCAAGCTGGTTAGTATATAGTAATTTTCTTTTCAGTCAGTTTTGTTCCTATATTGGTATTTTTGTCTATTTATCTTTACTTTTAGATGATGATCTAGTATACATAAACGGGATGGACTATGGTGTTTGGTTATGACCTATTTGGAGTTTTTTATATATTTTGGAATCAATATTTTTTCCAATATTATATCTCTAATTTGTAGATAAAATTTTGGATTTAGTTATTATAATTCCAAGGAGCTTAAAACCAGCCTATAGAGAATTTAAATAGTATTCAAGACCTGTGGTGAATTTATTCATGTTCTCAGTATGATGGATTATAAGACTATTTGGTTAAAAAATGGTATCAGAAAATGGGGTTTCCACTAATAGAAACATAAGATTCTTTAGTACCCCTTGATACTTATGTATTTACTAGTAGAAATGAGATAATGGGTGTCAAAGCATGAGTGGTAAGGGTGTGGATAGTCTATCAAACTCATTACCATCGTAATCCTCAGGATTACATGTGTTACAGTTCTTTTTAATTGTGAATTAAATGTTCCATTTTTCTAATTCTAGTGGGTTTTGATGGGATTATTTTTTTTAGATTCCCTTTTACAATACTTGTGTTATTGGGGATCACCTTTTTGGTAACAGGGATATGTTGAAGGGAACATGGTTTGAACAATTATCCCACACATATGGGGAAACCACATCATTCCTATGTCATTGAGTTAGCATTATTCATAGTGTGTATTGTATAGTTGTCACCTGATCACCCAAACCATGGTGTTCAAGGAATGTATAACAATTGTAACATTCTAGATCTGGATGCCACTCAAAGGTTCCCCATAGCCAGTTGGAAATATGGCCTCAAAGAATTTCCCAAAACACCAGAGACTATCAACTAGTAGCGAGGGACTAGGTGTGATAGTGGGGAAATTATTCTTTCATTGGTAGAGTGTAACACATCAAAAATAATAACAATACAATAGTAGAAGCACCAATATCAGGCAATATAAGTAAATAGTATAAGACTGAAAATATAACAACCAGATGTTATAACATACAAAGGATGATGCTTCATGTCACATGTTCTAGGAAAATAGCCAAAACATGTCACACTATAGTAATGCATAATATAATTACCAAAATTAAAATATAGGCAAAAGAAACATGAAATCATCACAAGAATAATCTTCGTCCCATTATCTCATACTCCTAAGCATGAAATAATGTACCTGGAGATGGAATCTTACCCTTATTGGAACCTACAATAATATAATCATCTAGGTCCCAAATCGTTGTTCCAATAGGGTGCAAGACTGAATCCTAGTAGGAAAACACCCTTGTTCTGTTCCAATATGTTAGAAAATATAAAAATAAGGAATTGTGAAATGATCAAATAATTAAACTAGGAAGTGCTCAAATGTAAATTGTCCTACAATAACTGGTGCTCATTTATATTCATTTCATCTTCATTTTCCATTCAAATACATTGAATTATATAAGTCTCTAGATCTAGCCTAATCATAACAATCCCCATATAAAGGTAAGGAGGAAAGATGTTTGAAAAGACCATATAAACATGTATAAATGATGAATAAATCCAATCATGCTCTTTGTCTTGGAAGATTCATCATATAAAATTCTGCTTCAATATTGAATTTATATCCTAAGCCTGAACACTACAAATATGGCTCCCTCACAGATAAACAAAATAACCTATGGAGTCCATCCAAGGAATTCTAATTTGAATCCATGGTACACCGAAGGTATATGTAAAAGTCCCCCCACTCATAAAAAAACTTCATTAGAGTCTATCCTTTGTATCCATCATTGGATTCATGGTTTTCTTGCCCTTTTAATAAAGTCTCCATGTTCCTAACCACTCCTTCCATGGCTCACTCATGACTTAACATATAAATACCATATTGAGTCCGTGTAGTGTGTTTCAACTGAGGCCATGGTTGAATCATTTTATATAACAAGAAACACATTTAAATTAAACCATTACATGGATATAAAATTTATATACTCAAATGGGCACAATTGCATAACAAGAAATAGATATAAATTAAACTATTAAATAGTTTAACATCAATAACCTCACACGGCTAAATTTCATATATCAAGAAACAAATGTAAAATTAATTATTATATGGCGTTATCATTTATAAAATCACATGGAAAATTCATATAACAACCTTATCATGTAATTTAAACCATCACAAAGCATAGAATAACCTAACTCAGATGGGAATGTTCACAATTAGATTAAAACAATCTATGTATTCTTAAAAAAGAAAATGAATAACAAAGGGAAAAGGGGAAATTCACTAAACTAAAACTGTTAATAAATTCAATTATAATTTTATAATGACCTCAATTAATTAATATTAAAATTCATTTTTAACAATCCATGAATAGTAAAAAAAGGCATGCGTTAAAGAAATCATAGGCCAAATGGCCATAAATTATCATCGAAAGGAAATACATCAATGGGGAGGCCCTAATTCAAGGTAAAAAACATAAATCATGAATAAAAACACATATTCTATTACCTAGACTTCAATATGAAACAAAAAAGGTAAATTATTTTTTAAGGTGATACCCAAAAATTGGTGTGCAACACTCCGACATATATAAAGAGCTCGATAATAAGAAAAAGGCATGAGACCACTTACCTCATGCTAGTGTGACTCTCCTCGTCCAGCATCAGCCTATACTTCTACCTATAGTGAATTATCTCTACAATAAAAGGATAAATTATTATGTTTTGATATCTAGGTTGAGATAAGATATCATGAAGAATCGCTTAATAGGAATCCAGTCCTCACCGAGGGTGATCCAATGAATCTGATTGTGTCCGAATCAAAGATCAAAAAATGAAACAAGAGGCAACCCTATCCTTAGATAATCTGGTCATTATATTCATCAAACAATGGGGTGAGTTTCTGTCCATATAAGAAAAACAATGCTACTACATGATTTAACACAAAAATGTACATGGCATATACTTGAAACTACATACCGTGTAGTTGATGTTTTTGTACGGTTCCTGACTATACCACCACATGGTGTGTCTTGGGATTATACAGCTTGTAACCCTAAATACACAATATGAACATGGGAAACATTATGTCAAACCCTATTTTCCTTCACATACATAGTATCAACCAATTTAGAGAATATTTGTATGTTAAAGGAAGAACTATGTTCTTACAAACTTCTCCTCATAAAGTAATTCATCCCTGAATTTTTCTTTGAAGGGTGTTGAAAAAGGAACTAAAAATTACAATGGCCACTGATCGTGTACGTCAGACTCCTCCTCCTAGGTCTGATCCTGTAAATGGTCATGATGCCATAGCACCCATACAAGAGGAAATGACCGGCCATTGAGAACCATTATCATTTTATTAAGAGTATGTACTAGATTCTCCTAAAAAGATTAATCAATGTGAAGTTCATCATCATTGGGCTGAAAAATGTGGGAAATATATGCAAGTAACATCACAATTGAGGAAGGTCGAAGAAGTCATGCATAATCTGCTTCCTCTAAGGTAACTGCAACTGATAGTTAACCAACCAAATTATTTCCATAATATCAATCTTCCCTATATATCTCAGTTAAATCTTACATTTCATCATAATCCTCTTGTCTCCCAAACATAGTGCAACACGTTGGAAAACTCGGATCCCCAAAATCGAACTCTAATGGTCTTCTACAGTAATCAACATACGATTTCTTATGAGACTGTGCAGTAACCATCTACTTCTGAATCACATAAAATTTTTAGGTGATCTCCTTGACATTACAATTTCCCATCATTGCTACCTCTCATGCCTCCAGCCAACACAAAGGTGGTCAGCATCGTCTATAATATAAATACTCATATTGAACCATCTGAAATGTAACATATACCTCTCATGCCTCCAGCCAACACAAAGGTGGTCAGAATTGTCTACCATATAAATCCTCATATGGAACCATCTGAAATGTAACCTAAAAGTAATAATTATAGGGAAACTCATCTAGGGATATGTGTTTCTACTAAGAACTCCTAAAATCTATGACGTAAGACCAAATCATATCCTTCAACACCTAAATCGTGCATTCTAACTAGCTATATATTTGAAGGTGGTATGTTGTTCTAAGAAGCATCTATATTCCCAACACCCTCTATATCCCTTTCTAGAAATGAGAATTAAATCGGGCATCCCTATCTCAAATGATATAATTAGGAACCAAAAAAATTCACATAATCTCATTGATGTACAACATCCAAATATCATCAACAATGAAAGATTCCTTGATTGATAGGAAAAGTGAAATGTTCGTGAGCCTATCAAGAACAACTCACATTGAATCATTACCATGATACCTTCAACATTATAAAACCCCCAAAAGAATTCCAGAGATGCTACCAGCATGATTTTTCATTAATTGGGAAAACCAAAAAACAACTAATGTCTTTTTAGAGGCCATATAAAAACGAACAGTTGCACCTTATCAAAACTGGCCATGAAATCTTCCCTTGAAAGACTTTACAGAAATTCACAACACACCCACCTTAAACTGGATAAGTGTTCAAATTGGTTCACTCTAACCCTACATGATATTTATGGAGGATAACAAGTGATACCATCCGTTGATTATTTCAAGGGTCATTCCATAGCATGAGTAAAAGAATAATTTGAAACCATCCCACTAGAATCATCTCCCCTTTTTTAAGAATCACATCTGATGCCGACTAAATGTGTGAGATAACCTCAGATTCAACAACCCTGATATCTAAGGAACTCAACAAGGTGGTTCATACTCCCTGGTACAAGAAAGTCATTGGTAAAAGGCCAAAATTCTATATAGGAACATTGGATGATCCCAGAGCAGCATCTGCTAGGCACTCACATCAAGAAAATTGTAAGAATCCAGAGTTCGCCCTATGTATTCCTAAAAGGGAACCCTTGTATCACTAAGGATTAAACAAGCCACATTTAAACACACACGTCCAATGAAAAAACAAATTGTAGATCAGAAACTAGCCCAACAGATTTAAACTATAGCTTGGCATATAAATGACACTCTCTTAGTTCATTTAATATGATGTCAAGATAGGGGACATGGTCATTTCTTAAGGAATAGAACACTAAGAAGATATCAGAGCATTCAAATGGAAATAACCATTTCTGAATGGTCCTTTATCATTATTACTCTACATGGGATGAAATATTAAAACAAAAATGATAGGAACAACCTTACCTAGGATAATATTATATGTCATGAATAAGGACCATCCATTCTAAAACATGCTAGTTTTAACTTATAAAAATGTACGGGTGTCGTTACATGAACCATGATAACCATGTCATATCACATGGCATGAAAGCTGAAATTATATTGACTAGCCTATAAAAACTCCCATGTCATAAAAATTCCACTTGAGGAGTGGGATGAACTTGGTTTCATAATGCTTATGTCACCCTACATTAGAGTGAACCTGATAATAGAAAAGAAATCACAAATCTCAAATATTAAACTGAAATCAGCAACTAGTTTAAATATTTAACACTCGAAGGGTATTGTGTATGTCTACATATACTACCTCGAGTTTAAAAGAGACAACAAAACATTTTAGTTTCTCTTTATAGGTTGTCCACCCAATGCATCCAACTACCATATGGATCATAATGAAATTGGCTCAAAATAAAATTATTTACACAACTTTTTATATGGATGATGATGTACTAAGTCACCCATCACTTAGGGAAAGAGAGGTTCACACGACCTCCTAAGAAACCGACCATGCTCGAGGCTTGTCTAAACTGTTGAACTGAGAATTCCTCATTGCTCATTCCAAAATCAGGGGCCAATATACAATGATCACCCATCTAAGAATGGAAATCCTTCTTAAAAAACAAACTCCCTACTAGGGACAATGGAACCGGAATGGTTCTATGGTCAGAGATCTCACAACATAAATCAAGACAAGAATATGTAATGGGGTGCTACCTACCAGAGGCTAGCCATTAATGAAGAATAATAATCAACTCCCATCAGTAGGACATGAAAAATTGTTTTACTAGGCTCAAAAGCCCTGAAAACTACTTTAGGTCAACAACTCAATGTAAAACAGGAAAGTCTCATCAACTTCCTTTTAAAAAAATTATCTACTTTGACATTCTATATTAATATAATGTTGCCATGTAATTTCATTTTTAAAAACAAAGTCACCAGATAAAGGTCTAGTTAAAGAAACATAGGTTCTCAAAATGGTTTCCTAATAGAATTTGTTTAACCACAAGAATCACAAACACATAAAAAATTTATTTCTTAAAAACCCTATAAAATCACGTATGAAGAGGAATCTTAAAAGGGATCCTAGAACGATAAACAATAGATGCATCCTAAAATAGAGACCATCTAAATGATACAAAAACAATGGATCCTTCAAGGGAATCCCTATATCATCATGTATTAAAAGACATCCCTTAGGGGATCGTAAAAAGTAACAGGTATCATGGATAGATATGCCAGAATTGCGTGTATTACATGAGAAAAATCCTAAAAATCATAGGTCATGAGAGATATCTCACACCTCATCTCAGTTCATAGGTATCCACAAGATTGGTCTGAACACCTAACCGATCATTCACACTTTTCTCTCCCTCTCCAGATACAACTAAAAAATCACTAGAGGAAGAACCTATCCATTTAGATAGAATCCCCAAAAAACCCATTAGAAGTCTTAAAAAGGCTCCACAGGTTTCACCATCATGATCTAATTGAAAAACTACTCATAATGAATGTCTCTTGGGTCTGATTTTGACATAGGGTTATAAAATAGGAAAATACCCTCAAAGGGTACTAGAAGTTGAGTACGTGATGTGTAGAAACCATACCCCGAGTGTACCCTCAAGCTCCCTCCTGGGCATGTTCCACTTCATGTCTAAGAATGTAAAATTTCATAGAACATAGCATTTAATACTGGTAAATGGTGTGTACTCATGTCTCCCCCTCTTGGCCATGTAATTTTTGAGGGCCACAACCATAAAGTTGCTACTTGAGTAAAACTATACATTGTGTACCTCATGTACATGATATTCACAACCCAAAAACCATGTCTACAAGTTCTATATCAGATGACCAAATACACAAACATGTACCACACTAAGTATACTAACTCAAAATCATGTGTACTCAAGAAATGTGTTTCTTCCGGAATAGAAGAACATGTGGAATGTCTGTATAGAACCCCACAATGTGTTGTCTGGGTTTCTAAATAGTAAACCAACGAAACATCCCCAAAACCCTTTTTTGAAAATTAAAACAACAATATGCTGAATTATTATCCATTGGGGCCATAATCCCCACAAATCAATGATTTACATCAAATTAAAGCACATCACAACACAATTCAATTTAAACAGAAACATGATTCACTAAATCTTGATCCAAGAGGGCCTATACACCTTAGGGACCAAAAATGGGTGTACATCCCATTTGAACCACAACACATATAAATACACATATCACAAAAATAGCCTTAACTATCACAACACTTATCAAAACATCATGAAAATTGTAATTCTCTCAAATGGCATGGTAATAATGTATGAAGTGAAATTTCGAACGAGTTCCTATATGATGCATGAGATGAAATACCTTCATCTCATCCAATTACAACAAAGTAGAACCACAACAATATAAATAATAAAATTACAATATAACTGTTTCATGCAACAGTGAAATCAAATAAACTATAGTATCTCAAAATCAAAAAACCGAAATTTAATTCATAGTAATTTGGATTTTCCCGGTACATGAGGTAGCTACTCACGAGTATAGCTTATTACCAAATCACATTGCATTTTTATCTTCTTCTATAATTTCCAATCAATATAAAAAACTAGAAAAGAAATCCTTTGATACCACATTGTAAAATCCCGAATCCAGATTCTACTCAACGGTTCCCTGTACCCAGTTGACCACATGGCCTCAAGTGCATTTCCCAAAATGCCATAGGCTACTGACAAGCAGTGAGGGCCTATGTGTGATAGTGGGGAAACTGTGCCCTCATAGGAAGAGTGTAACATATTTGAAACAACAAAAATACAATAGAAGAAGTATTAATACTAGTAATTATAGGTAAATAGAAGAATACTAACAATATAACAACCAGATGTCATCACATACAATGGATGATGATGCATGTCACATGTTCTAGGAAAACAGCCAAAATAGGTCATAATATAGTTATACATAATACATGTACCAAAAATAAAAAATAGTCGAAGGAAAATTATAAGCATCACAAGCCTTGCCTTGGTCCCATGATCTCTTGCTCCTTATAGAAAAATGATATACCAAGAGAAGGGATGTTTTATTTATCGACACCTACAACAATATATTCTAATTGGTCCTAAAGCATGTCCCAAATAGGGTGTGAGACTAAATTTGAGTAGGAAACCACCTATGGTTTGTGCCAATATGTTTGTAAATATATATAACATTAAGTGTTCAATAATGAATGTACGAAACTACAAAGTTATCAAAATTAAAATGTCCTAAATGAACTAGTTCTCTTTTATATTCATTTCATGTCCATTTTACATTCAATTAAATTTAATTATATAAGTATCAGTATCTGAATTAATCTAGATGATCATCATTTAAAAGTAAGCACTATAGATTTTGTAAATGGATATCCAAACGAGTATAAATGAAGACCAATTCCAAGATTGTGCATTAGCTTGGTAGATGTGTCTTAAAAAATTCCTTTTCAATATCCAATTTATAACCTAAGCCCGACCACTACATCCCTATCTCACACATGGATAAATATAATAACCTATTCAGTCCATCCTAGGAATTCTATTATGAATTAATAGTTCACCAACAATATAGTTAAAATTAAACTCTTTATATACAAACATTTCCAATAGATCCCATCCTTTGCATCCCTCATTGGATTCAGAGTTCACTCGACATTTAAATAACGTCTCTATGATCCCGACCACTCAATAGATGGCTCACTCACAACATGACATATAAATAACCACTTGATTACATGCACAGTCTTTTAACTAAGGCCATGGTTCACCCATGGTATAAAGTTCAAATGTCCCATGAGCCAAAACATGCCTTTTAACCTGAGTCTAAGGCTCTCCCATTGCTATTTAATCCTTTAATAATTTATTATAAGAATAAACACTTGTAATTTACAAAATTACAAGGATATAATATATATTAAGTCATGCAGGCATAATTTCATAACAAGAAACACAAGTTAATTAAACTATTACATGGTTTAACATTAATAACCTCACATGGGAAAGTTTCTTATACATAGAAACACATGTAAATTTTACTATTATATGGAGTTAAGGTTTATAAACAAACATGGGTAGTTCATATAATAATCCTAACATGTTCTTTAAACTATCACATGATTTATCATAACCTAACTCACCTGGGTTGGTTCACAATTAGAGAAAAGCATTCCAAGCATGCTTAAGCATAGCCATAATAAGGGGAAAAGGGGAAATTCAATAATGCAAAACCCTTAATTAATTCAATTACAATTTTAACATGGTTTGAATTATTTAATTATTTAAACTAATTTTTATCATCCTACGAATGGGAATACAAGGCATGCATCATAGGAAACATAGGACAAATGGCCATTAATGGTCATCGAAGGAAAACACATCCATGGGGTGGCCCTAAGTCAAGGTAAGAAAACTAAATAATGAATTAGAACACATATTCAATTATGGAGACCTCAATTGGAAATATCAAAGGTAAATTCTTACACAATCAGAGATACAAAAATGGGAGCACGACACTCCAGCATATATAAACTGCTTAAAAATTATCGAAAGGAGTGAGACCATGTACATTATACTACTACGAATCTTCTCATCCAGCGCTATCCTATAATTTATTATAGAATGGATTAGATCTAGAAAATGAGAATAAATTCTCAATGTTCAATAATTATGTCCAGAGAAGAAATCATAAAGAACAACACAAGAGTAACTGACAGCCGATCAATGGGAATTCAACTCATCCAACGATGTTCGAATCAGACATCAGATGATTAAACCAGAGGCCATCCTATCCTTAGATCACCTAAGCACATTGTTCATCAAATGAAGGGGTGAGTTTCTATATGTCTATGGAAATAGAATCCAATTTTGAGTTTAACAGAAATAATAAAAGTACACATCATGTACATGAAACTACACACCGTCTAGTAAAAATTTCTTCTTGGTTCATGGATATACCACTACATGGTGTGTATCGGGATTATACAGTTTCTAACCACAATTAAAGGAAATTAACCTGGGTTACACAGAGTGTAGCCTTTTTTTCTCCACTTACATCAATTTAACCAAAAAAATATAATATTCGTACCTCAAAGAAAAAATGAGTTTTTATAGAATGTTTTCTCCCTAATTAGCATCTTTAGACGCCTCTTGATTCAGTATTTCTCTAAAAGTGGTATTCACTTATAGTAGGTGGAATGAAAATTGTTTTTTTTCTTTTGGGGATGTTTTTTTATGATTAATTATTATATGATAGATTATTGATGTGGTTGTTCATGGTATTTTGATAAATTTTTGTGGAAAATAAATGTTTTTTTGTTACAACAATATTTTTAAACAATGCTCATAAATGAATTGAATGAGTTAATTCCCATGATTATAGGATTTTTTATATAATTTTTTGGTTCACTTGTTATATTTTGAAAAATAAGTGTTACAAAAGGATTGCTTCTTTTTTTAACATGTTTGGAATGTGTTTTGTAAAGACCCCAACCCCAGTATCCTAGAGTCAGTGGTTACATTATCAAAATGGAACTAGAAAAAATACATTAAATACCAAAGTATTGAATATTTTAGTTCCAATAGAAAACTAGATATATACTTTAAATTGATATTCAATTTCAAAACAAATAAAATACACAAACTTTTTTCACTGTGAACACCATTATTTCCCCTCAATATATCCCTTCATATCAATCATAAAAATATTCCTAGTATATTAGAGAATGAAAATATTATGAAAGGGTTCAACTAAGATTTTTAGTATGGGTATGAATACAGTGTAATTTGTGAGTAAATAAGTCAAAGTCCACGTGGAGTGATAAATAATTGAGACACATTCCATTTAATCATTAAACTGGTTATATTTTTGAAGAATAAATCATGATAAAATAAATCCTTATAAATAAAATTATGAGCTCGAAACATATCCATGGATATTATAACTAGTAGAATAATTAAATGGAAACCAATAAAATGTATCATAATTACTGAATTTATAATTATAGACATCTGAAATATTCAAGACCTTGATGAGGAAAATTTTAAACTGTGGTTAGAAACCCATCTAATTTGGAGAACTAATTTTTCTCATGATACCTTTCAACACATCGAGGGTTATATATTATTAGACTGCACCAATCAAATACTAAGAGTAATTAATTATGAAAATGAAATGATTGAATCAAAATCAACAAAAAATTATATAAAAAAACTATCATATGAAATATAAACAATTAACAAAATAAATAGACATAATCATATACCATCCAGTGAAATATGAATGGTATCTAACAGATATATCCTCAGCCAAAATGATCATAAACCATATAATTAAATAATAATAATTGTATCATTATAACATATCCCAAGTAGAGCATAATTATACCAAAGTATTTATATAGTGGAGGAAAATAAATAAGATAAAAATATCCATAATATTTTTTATGAAAATTACCTTTTTATTTTGAAATTCACATTTTAAAAGAAAAATTTCCAAAATTAATTTTAAAATTAATTTCATCTAAAATAACTAGAAATAATGTAAAATAAATTTCAAAACATTGAGTTTTCATTATAATTGAAAATTACATTCATAATATACACCATAAAAAATATTTCATTCACATTTTTGTGAAAATCCAAATGGTAACTGTTTTAAAAAAAATCAAGATTACTTTCAATATTTTAATAAAAAGTCAAAATGGTTAAAAATTTCTTTAATAGTTCAATTAAAAATGTTTAATTGATTTTTTTAAATAATTTTTATTATAAAACAATGACTTTGATAAAAATTGATTTTTGACCACAGAGAGAAATAAAGTGCTCGATTAGTAAAACCATATTCTCATTCATTTTATGTAACAAAGAGTGGGGAAATTGTACTATTAATTGAAATGTTAATGATTAACAATAATAGAAGATTTTTTTTGTTTATGATAGTAATATAAAATAATTCACCCATGGGATACATAAAGATAAACAATCCTGAATAATTACGTGATTGTAAAATAAACACTTATAGTAGAACCCCTTGTTTTACGTAATTAACCATTTTTTATTAATTTTAATTATATAGAGTTATTAGGTTAATTTAGATATGGTTTGGAGGAGTTTTTAAAGGGTTTTTTTATTATCTAGAGGATAATGTTTTATGAACAACTTGTAGAAATCGTGAATCACCATCAATGAAACCGTGCACCTGAAAGAGACAGCTTTAGGTGGGTGAATAGTTTGGAACATAATTTTTCCAAAACATAAATAAACATAGGAGAAACATTATAATGTTAGATATATGGGTTGATAATGTCTTCTCTAAGGGTGTGATCCAACTGTTCAAGGGGATTTCATAGGTAGGGTCTAGTGCTCAGTTATCATATTGTCTTCCTAATACTGTGGCTTGAATATGAAACATTAAAAATTCTATCTAGATTTTTTGGATATAATATATATAACCTTATAATTCAATTTATTTACCTTTTTATTATAAGAAATTATTTCTATTCCATAGAAATACCTTAGATACTATCTATATTGATTAGTGAGTGATCTGTTGGTGAATCATGCTGCATTTTAGGCCTGGGTTCCTTGGCATGTGATCGTTCTTGGATCTAGTATTTTGGTTATATTTTCATGTTTTGTGATGAAAATCAGGTTATTATATGGGTTTTATGTGAAAAAATAACTAATGATGTTCTAATAATTTTCAATATAGTTTGTTGAAGAATTTATATTGTACTTCATGATTTTCATATGTATAGGTTGTATGTGGTTTCAATTTAAACACATCTTAGTTAGAACATGTAGGATTTAATTCCAATTGAATGATTTTCATGTTTTGAATAGTTAAATTTATGTCCAATTTTTTTTGGAAACCACTTTAGTGATGTTTTGTGAAATTGTATAAATTGGTTGCTTCAGAAAAAGTGAAAATTGTTAAATGACATTAAACTAATTAGTTTAAAATGGTTGTCTGGTTTTCATTCAGGGAAAATTGGTTGAGATCAATTTTCAATAAAAGGAATAATTTATAGAAAGCGGTTGGAATAATTATTTTTGGATTGGTTTTTGGAGGAAATGGTTTGAAGGTGTTCATATGAATTTGGGACAGAAAATTATATGATTTCCCCCGTTAAAAGTGTGATAGATAAGGGTATGAAATTTCGAACATAAAAACGGTTCACCAAGTGAAGACTTGGAGAAAGTATTAATCACCACACATATGTCTAGGGAGGTACATGTTTTCATTCATGTGTGGATGTATTGACTGGAATGGGTTATTCTAAATTGATTTGAAAAATTGTTTGTAAGACCATTCTGGTTTATTTATCTAGAAAGATGTTTTTGTTATTAATGGATAGGATGTTATATATAATTTTGTACTTTTTTATATGTAAATAAATATATATAAATTTACTAAGATGTATTATCCTAGTAGAATGAGTATAGATGTTATTCAAGAAATCCTATTGAGTTTTATACTCACCTACAACTTGGTCACATTGGTGTGTTGGCAAATGTTGTATACCAAGATAAAGGAAAAGTCAAGGTGTCATAGTTCATTAGTGATACAACATGATAATATGGGAATGGATTACAAATTTGGATCGTGGAGAAGGGTGACAATTATGGAGTTTTTTTCTTCAATATCTTTTATTTTTTAGGTATTGGTTTCCACAGAATACTCTGATATGGTACGTGATTGTAGTTTGGGATTGTTGTCAGTAGTGGTTTTTAGATATTGTATACAAGGTTGTGGTTCACCTTTTTTAAATGGAAAATATTCTCTTAATTGTATTGAATCCCTTGGAATTTATTTCTAGTCTTTAGTGTCTTGGGGATGTCACTGAAGGCCTAGTAATGTCCCTACCTCTCCCAAATCCAATTGGTGAGGGCTAGTATGTTACAAATGGTATCTTTTTGTTCGATCATAGATCTGATAAATCATTATAGTTTACTCATTATGTTAGGATGGTAGTAAATGTTAGTATATTGAGGAATTTAATTGTATATCATAAAAAGTAATAACTATCATACTTACACTGAACTACAATTTACAATGGATTTTGGGAACACTAATGTTTTGAGGAACTTTTAGGAGTTTTAACCCCATCATCATGGGTTTAACCAATGATAAGAGAATTACATGAATTTATAGAAATGATTTCACACAATGTATTTATATTTTATTTTGAGTAATGATTTATTATTTTGTAAAAAACTGTTCATTTTTTAAAATAATATAAAATTGATTTATTTTCAAAGAGCATGGAGAAATTTTCAAATTTGGTTTAAAAGAGGAAATATTGAATTTTATAAAGCATTGTTGTGGTATGGGTGAGGTAATAAATTTTAAATTGATAATTATAATGTTTATAGAGAGTGAGAGTAAATGGTGTTTTTTTCATTTTAGAGAATTAAACCGGTTAGAAAGAAAATATAAGAGGCTATTGAGAATGTGGTTACACATGGGCCATAGTTGAATCAATAATTGGTTTAGAGTATTCTACATTCCTTTAATGATGTGGATAGAGGGAACATTAGGTTCTAAACTTATAAAGTGGATCATTATGTATAGTTACAAATGTAGAATCCTTCCATTTTTCTAGGTGATTAGGAGTTGAAAAATGACATGGTGTGGTTAAATAGGATGAATAGAATATTCAATTTCATAGGAAGACCAGTTGAGCTTAATTTCATTTTATAAATGTATATGTTAGAGGATCTAATATGCCTAATGTTGGAGTTAGGTGTTCATGATTAGTTAGACCACGATATTGAATGGGTATATTTGGAATTATTATTTAATAAATAATTCTAACCTCCATAGTTCATAGTGTAAAAAATAATGTTATTTTCAGCCTAAATTATGAGAACCACACGGTGACATTTTATGCAGCTAAATTTAGGAATTTTTTTCACTTATCACCCAATGTTTTTGCTATTGAATCCTTTAAGTCACATATTCTTGAATCAGGGTTGAGTTCATAGATTTTCTCAAGTATTTTCATGGTTTTTATAATGTATTATATGAAGATGTTAAATAGGGAGACAATGGAGAAAGGATACATCCCATAACACATAGGTGGAGGTAAATAGTAACTATAGTTTATGTTTTAAAGAATTGGAACCATTACCTCTTTGGTGATAAATTTATAGTTTTTAAAAATCATAATATCAATAATTTTTTTTCTAAAAAATAGATTTAAATATGAGATAATGAATATTGATAGAGAATCTTCAGATTTTTTACTATGAATTGATGCATACATTGTGTAAATCCAATTTGGTAGATGACGAGTTAAGCATAAATTCAAATAGTGTTCTGACCAAATTGGCTTCAAATAAGTGAAATTCGATGTCGGTGATTGTCAATATGCACATTGATTGTAAATACTAAGGCAGTGCTGCGATATTCATGTAGGTTTATTTTTGTCCTGATTTGTTGGTGATGGTTAAAAAGGCCAACAAATCAAATTCAAAATGTGTTTTAATGAGGTTAAAATTGAACTATGGAGTGAAAATTGAGATATGAAATATTGATAAAGGATTAGGGTTGTGTTTTAGATATTGGATGGTCACACATATGAATATATCTTTAAAAATTATTCTTCCATACCACCATTTGATATGGGTTGTTCACCCTAGAATAAAAAAGATGTGTAACTCATTGAAAGTTCAATTTTTGTTGGTTATAATGAAAGGAAAAATGCTTGAATTTGTTTTGAGATTCCTTACCTGTCAATAGGTTTAGGAAGATCACACAAACCAATTGGTATGTTGTAGTGATTACCTATTACTATATGAAAATGTTAGTAGATATCCATAGATTTTGTAACATGTTTAAAAAATAGGGATAAGAAACATAATTCCCTACGGGTGATAGTATATAAGATCACAAAATCAACATATTTCATTGCTATTCATGAATCTCACATGGTAGAGTACTTGTCAAAAATCTATATATGAGAAGTGGTAAAGGGTTATTCCAGAACAATATTGATAGTATCAGACCGAGATCTGAGGGTTACATCTCCATTTTGTTAATCCTTATATAAATCACATGGAACTCAGTTTACTATGAGAATGAAATATCCTCATCAAATAGAAAGACAGTCTGAAAAGATGATATAAAAATTGGAATACATGCTTAGTGCTTGGGTAATGGATTTTGGTGGACTCGGGGGAGGAGATATTACCTTTAATGGAGCTATCATATAACAACCATTGTAAGTCCTAGATACATATGGATCCTTTTCAAAAAAAATTATGAGCTTTCTTGTCATTCTCCATTTTGTTGGGTGGAAATAGGGAAGACTAGATTTGATGGACCATGACTTGTGGAAGAGACAATGGAGAAGATTTAGTTGATTAGGAAAAATATGGATATGTATTTGAGTTGTTACAAGTCATATGTGGGTCATATTATGTGATATTTTTCATTAAAGCTGAGTGATAATGTGTTCTGATAATCTCTTAAATGCATGGGTATCATCATTTTCGGAGGCAGTTCGAATTATCTCTTCAATACATTGATCCTTTTAAGATACTTTAATAGGTTGTTGAGGTGGAATATAAGTTGGATTTTCCACCAAGGTTCTGTCTACTAAATAATGTGATTCATGCATCTCAAAAGAAAACATATCAACTGAATCCTATCTATGTGATTCGATAGGATCATATTGACCTATATTTAGATTCTATGTTGGTCCATGTTCATGTTCCAATTGTGGATAGGTAAGAGAATGTATTACATTACAAAAGCATTAGTCTTGTGGCGGTTTTATGGAAAAATGTCTAGATTCATGAATAAATGTAGGAACGTGAGAAGGAAATGGTCAAGAAATCAACTAAACTCATTTTGGATAAACATGGCCGTAATATTTTTGTAGACCAAAAGACAAATGGTGGGGAGAATATAGCACCCCAGTTTAATGAAATTAACCATTTAATTATGAATTTTCTGTATATAATGTTATTGGGTTACGTTTGGGAAGGTTTGGAATACTTTTTAAAATTCATTGGGGGTGTTATGAAGGTTTAGTGTTCAATCATGTTTAGTAGAAACTAAGAATCACCTTCTAGAAAGTCATGCAACTGAAACAATGTGTTTTGGGTAGGCACATGGTTAAGTACACCGTTTTTCCAAATCATGTGGCCGGCTAGGATAAACTATGAAAGTGGGATAAAGGGGTTTAGTCTAGTTGGTGAAAAAAGTTTCTAACTGTGAGAGCCAACAATGTTATGTGTGTTTGGAGGAAGAGGCCAATTCATGTTTTGCACACAGTTTTTAAAACTACATTCCTTAACAGTGTAACATTAAAAATTAGATTCATATTTTTTATATAATCCTATTTATCTCATTAATCCATCATTTCTACCATTTTAACATATAACACGATTTAATTTCTTCCCAATGTCTATAGAGACCTTTTCAATTGATCATGAAGTTATATGTTTGTGGATCATGGTGCATTGGTGGTCGAGATTCCTTGGTATGTGATCATTCATGGATGCATTCATTAGTGTTCTTTTTATTCCCTCTCCGGGATTCATTGATCTAAGTCATTGGAGATACATCCATGTTGGGGGACACTGATAGCCATATGATATATTTTTTAATGGAAACAAGATCTATGAATGTTTTTAAGAGTTTCAATCCAGTTTTGATGATATTTTTCTATTAATTATTTTCACCTAAGATTCCATGGTTTGTGGATCCACTCTTGACTCATCTTAGTTCATACATGAAGTATTGATTTCTAATTGATTGAATTTATTGGATTGAATTGTGAAATTTGAGTGCCATATTTTTTGGGAAACCTCTTTAGTCTTGGTTTGTGGAATTGTACTAATTTTTTGTTTTTTGGAAATTGAAATTTGTTAAATTATTTTAATTTTTTTATTTTAATATGGTTTTTTGGTTTTTATGCATGTAAAATATATGTAAAATGATTTCAGTAATAGTATTTTTTATTGATATGGTTTGGAACAATTGGTTTGGCTTAGTAATTTTCATCATTGGTTTGTATGTCTTAATGTTCATTTCGGATGAAAAATAGTATGGAGTTACTGCCATCAATAGTTGGATGGTTAATGTTCTAAACTTTCCCCCTTCAAAATGGTTCATCAAGTGATGGATATGTGAAAGGATGACTCACCACTCATGGGTATAGTGAGTTACATGGTTTCATGCATGTGTGGATGTGTATATGTGAGGAATGGAATGGGTTACGCAAAATGTATTTTTAAACTGGTTTTTACAAATTTATTTGGTTTCTATCCATAGAAAACTATTTTGGTTATAAATTGTTTAGTTTTGATATAAATTATTCTAAATTGTTTTATATAAATTGTGTTTATAAATGTGAAAACTTGTTCTATATTGGTGGTGTGTGTTGGAATGTAATTTGGGAAATCCAACTGAGTTTTATGCTCACCCCCTTCTTGGTAACATTGGTTAATTTTTAATATTGAATAGTGAGACACTGGTAAAGGAAATGTATCGCCGTTATTTAGTGAGGAGTCCTGATTCTTTGGGAAAGGAATGTGGAGTCATTTTATGGAGCCAGTTATGAGTTTTTTGAATTTTTTTATTCCATGTATTTTAGTTTTGTGTGTTTTAGTTTCTTCTTTTTACTCTAATAAGGTTAGTGGTTTTAGTTTGGTTTTTCTATTAGTGGAAAATATTATTAAATGTATTTCATTTTATCATGAATCATATAGTGGTTATTAAATATTATATTCATTGATGTTGTTTTTATATTTTCCAATGGAAAATTATCCCCCAATTGTATTGAAGACCATTCCATTTATTTCTTGCTATTGTTGTCCTAGTAGTGTCACATAAGACCTAATAATGTTTCCACCTATTCTCAATCCAATGATGAGGGGTGGGATGTTACACCTAAAATATTGGTAACTACTAAATCATAAGACCCATAAATGAATTAACATCAAATGGAACATTAACCCAATTGATTATAATTTATTTCATTATTAACATATCAATGGGGTATTATATACAATAGAAAAAAGAAATAATTGGTTAATATGACATAAGTCTAATGGAATTGAAAGTCAGATAAGAAACCCATACCTTTGGATCAACTGCTGTTGTATGTTTCTAAACCTCATGTATAATAATAATAAGTATATTATAAATATATTAAAGAACCCAAATTATATATATCATACAGTATATGATCCTCCTATATCATTTTACAACCCTTTTTATAATATTTCATTATTTTCATTATTTCTGATCATAATTGCATTGTTTTCTAAAGCGTGTTTTTTCATGAATGTTCCAATTATTATACATAGGATATAGTTTCATCAGCTCAAAAATGATATTAAGATTATTAAGATTATTTATTTTCATTAAATACATACGTATAAACATTCTTTAAAATTCTACATTGATCCTTACTACATTCCATGTAATGTGTAATCAATAAATGAATCACATCTCTATGTGAGGTGGTAGTTCGTCACACACACAAAAGACATAATAGTTTCCACCACATAACAAAATGTAGTAAGTGATAAGTGATATTATATTTATAGAAGTATATTAATGTCCTAAATATAAAATAAATATGTTTTATTCATCATTATATCAATCCATGAAAGTTTGTAATGGAAAATGAACTACATTGGTTCCCAAGGTGGTAGCTCTTCATTCACATGATTAATGATTTTTTCCCATTTGATGAAGGATGAGATAGATAAATATTATAAAATAAACATAATAACATCTATTTTTATTGTATATAAAGCTGTTATTATATGTGAATGGTTAATACATAATTTGTGGTGGAAAATGATAAAATAAAACAAAATATATTTTCTATGAAAATTACCTTCTCTTAGAAAAACAACTTTCAGATATCTTCTTAAGGACCCCAGGGATAGTATTTTGGGAGGAAATAAATCTCTAGAATATGTATAATAATAGCGAAGATAAATTTTTGTAGTGTTTAGTCAATACAATGGTCTTGGGAGTAGTGAAAAAATTATGATAGGGGGTTCCATTTTATAAGTTTGGATTCAGATTCAACTTGAAAATTAAATAAAATACATACCAAAAAAATCCAAAAAAATAAATTCATTACCATGAATAATTCATCCAAATGAAATTATTTTCTATTTCTGGATGTGTAATGTCGAAATATTTCCATATAATAATATTTTTAAAAGTTTGTAGGTAGTTTTCACCATTATATTCTTAGTTTAGTCACGGGTAAATACATTTTTTCTGTAACTTCCCAACCTAAACCATCAGGTCCACGTCAGAATGGCATGTGACCTCATTCATGCCTCCTCATATGCAAGTGGTTTCCAACTAGTAGAAATGACCTCACGTGGAACCATGGGGAGACTATAGCCCCTGGTTCTTATCATCGAGTAGGATAATAAATAATAATAGCCATAGAATGAATAAATAATTAGTGTAAATATAGAAACGGAAAATGAAATAAATGGTATATAAATAAAAGATCCAAAAGTGGAAAGGTATCCTGACTAATGGAATTAAATAATAAATAAATGAACTGTGGTGACCTCTATTGTCAGTCCCTATCCACTCCAACTCCATGTTCCACCTACTATGGCATCCAACATAAGGACCTTTCCCTTCAGTGGATATATCATGGAATCTACAAGGGCATCAAAATGCCTGAGTGGGGTATGATTACAATACTCAGTAGGACCCCACCAATGTGACATTATATGTTTTGATATTGCATAAAAGTGTATTTCATAATAATAATCATTTAACAAAAACACAAATATAGAAATCAAAACAGAGTGCTGGTTCACTAACCAAGCCACCACCAAACCCCCAATTATACCTTTTTTGGCTCCATTAAAAAATATAATAATGGAATATGTTAAGGAGAATAGACTAGTGTAAGGAACATAAAATATATCAATAAATGGGAAAGTCCATGGTACTCAAAATCCATCATTAAAATGACCTATTCCTCATTCTTGGAATCCATCTATGAAGGGATTATCACACGGAACTTGTAATCCATATATCATAAATGTTTTTAGTGACCAATCCAACCCCTATACAGATTCCTCCTGATGTCGCATAAACATAGATAAGCATCATATATCTATAATGCCAATAATATCATGTTGCTTCCTCTAGACTCATCCAAGCTACCTCAACATGAATAGCTCTAAGAATCAAGGCTACCCAAAATGCATCCACAACATGACACCATTGATACCTCATACCTACACCCCATCACAGGTCTTTCATCACCATAATAAAAAAGTAGAGCACTTCTCATTTAGGGGATAAATATTTCATGATGGTCCACATATATCAAATACCACTTATAACCAATAAGGAATGATAACACATATACAGGGTGAACATACAGGAAGACATATCAAAATATAAAATCATGAGTATATAGTAGCAACATAAGGATATGCGATAACAGAAAAAACATGAAAAAGGCCACACTAATATCAGTAATGGAAAACATATATCACAATATATATCATGGCTACACACACACACACACACCCATTTAATCACAATAAAACATGGTTTAATAAAATCCAAACATAAAAAATAATCCATGAAACATGTGAAAACATGATACCAATAAGAAAGAAACTTCCTACCTCATTGTTTCCCAATTCATAGTTAGGGTTTACAAAGGGTTTTGTCACCCTAACCATGCCCAGACATAAATAGAAGATGATCAAATTCCAAAAAATCCATCAAATATCCCCTTTTGACATTATTTAGATTTATCACTATCTTTTATAATAAAAAATATTAAATTAAATTGGAACAAATTACTTCACCCCCTTTAAAAAACTAGATTGGGAAAAAATTTATACTCATCGAGATAAATCCATCTAAATGAATGATTTTCAATACGATCAATATAAATGGAGATATTGAGGACACATGTTTATAAGAATAAAATAAAATTGAAGAGAGATGAGTGAGTGGCATGATAAAAAATGGGCTTTATACCCATGCCTTGTGCACCAGCCCAAATCCAATTTATAATACATTTTCAATAAATAATTTGAAGACATTTATTATTTTAATAACATATTTATTACTCTCTTTTATTAATTATATATTCCAAATCCTTAATCATATTGGTCAATTTGTGGAATTGCACCATGACCATGAATTAAATATCCAACATTAGTTTTGAAAATACCATCTTAATTTTAGGGACACACTACTGCTAACAGAACATCAATCTAACACCATACATAGGAGTAATTAATAGAACACTATTTTGGAAACAAAAAATAATAATTTCATCATTTATTATTTTATTCAATTAACTTATTCTAAGCACACCAACAATTTTGTTAATTCAAAATCTCCTCAAAACATATTAATTTATCTAATATATATATTCAACACAACCATATATATATATATACACAATATTTAATTTCCACACTAAAATAATATTTCCATCACAACTTAATAATAATAATAATAAAGATTATTATTATTATTATTAAATATCTCACATTAATAAAAAAAATTCGATTGTTTTTATTATCAAATCACTATCATCATTTTCACCAGTACTATTATTTTCCATAATTAAAAATAATAATAACAACAATTATATTTTTTATTATGTTATACCCCAAGCTTCCATGATACATTTCCCTTTGAATAATACAACAGCATGTGTTGTACGCAACTTCAAGTTCTAACACACCACAACCAAACAAACTAACTGTTATGAATAGTAATACAAAATTTTTCAAATTTTCTAAATTTTATCATTCAAAATGGACTTCATTTCAAGATTAGGAATATAAAAGTTATCCTAGGGTGAATATTTGGTATTTTTCTAAAAACATTCAATTTTTGATGAATAGTGAAAAACACTGACTTATTATTTAAAACCGAATTTTAATTTAAATAATTATTTATTTTATTTAAATTTAATTTAGGTAAATTTAGATAAATAATACCTATATAATTTCAATTTAATTCATTGGATTCAGTTTTTAATAATTCTAGATATAAAAAAATTTTATTGAACTTTTCATCGTCTTTTACCAACGTCCTAGGAGAATTTCCAAATTCACATAAAACATAATTTTATAGCTTCTGTGAGTGGAATTTCAAAACTCCGAGGGAAATGGTTGATATCAGTAAGAAAAATTTGGTTCAATAAGATGAAAATAATTTTTGGTGAATAGTAACTTTTTACTATTATTTAACACGGTTAAAAGTAAATAGGGTATTTAAAGGAAAAATGATATTATTATTACCCTTACACATGTCCTAGATCTATTGGATAAGTATAATTCAACCAGAAACAACCTTAGGAATAAAATATGAACCTATTTGGTCCACTTGGATTAGATTAGGACACTTATTATTATTTAATTAATAGAAGAGTTAAAAGAGATAAAATCAATGTTTAATAACTAAAACATTTTTAATACAAGGTTATACATAAGATAAATTCGACAATAAGTATTCATTTTAAATATATAATTATTTCTTACATAATGGTATTTATTTATTGTTTTTATAATTTACATAATTTAATTTATTTATGACACAATGAAGATGTAGTAATTACCTAATTAAAGAAATATTAAAATAATTGATATTATAAATATCCAAATAAATGTAATTTGAGACTTTTTATAAATTAGACGAATTTTAGAGGTTAATATGAAATATTAGGGTTGGTTAGATGAATTTTTTTCGAAGTTATAATGCAGTTATGAATTTAGAAAAAACAAAATAACAAATAGTTTCAAAATTGACACAAAAGAGTTTTTAAAACAAATATTATATTTTTAATTGATATTCTATTCCTAAAAATATACGTTTAGTCCAAATGAATTATATAATGATAGGTGTATCATTAATGAACCACTTGGGGTTCTCTTGGATGTATATCACATTTTTATTAACCATAAATATAAAAATATAAAGAAACATGGTAAATTTTAAACTATTTAAATAAGAGTTATTTCTAAATGATAAGGTTAATATAGTGACCCAAAACTATCAAACACCTATTGGTTGAGTTTTGTTCGATCCATCCCCACCGTAGACATTAAATAATTCCCTTTGGAGCAATTAGAAACAAAAAATGAATTTATTATAAAATAATATTTCTAGCTTTTCCTAAAGTTCCCCTCACCCTCTTATAAAAGGGAAGTCCCCCTTTACTCTAATTCACACCTTCAAATCCATTTGTATAGGCCAAAACCTACCCAAATACCCTCTCAACTATCACCAATTCATACTAGTGGCCTTACATTAGTCATAAATACAACCTATGGAGCCCTTTTGATCAAATAAAAATGAAGAACCGGAAGAAGAGGTAAATATTTCATCACCTCTTTCAAATTAGTTTCTTCATCCACTTCCTCTTTATTTGTTGTTTCCATTATAAAATAATAACTCTAGTATATTCTATATAATGTGATGTTATTATAAATATGGAACAACCATATTCATTATTTTTTCCATTCTTTGAATGACATGTCACCATATGTGCGTACGAACTTCTTACTGTCTCAACGTCGTGGTGTACTTGTTGCTCAATACATTATTATTTGGATGGGTATATTAATGTTGTGTGATTGATGTAAATAATAAATATAACATGACATTGATTCTGTATTTATGATATACCATCCAATTATATATTATTTTAATATCAAAATAAATGATATTGTTGCCCGTGCGTACGTATGGATTACCATTTCTACGAACGCGATGAGATTCATTCCCCATCGTATCCATTCAAGACTAATTTTTATTTGATGATTAAAAAAATTTATGAAGACTTAATAGCATTCTGGATATGAATAATATACATCCCATCCATAAAAAACACGACTCACATAGCAAATAATATAAAGGAAGATGAATCCGTTAATACCTGAAACGACGATAATAATAATGTATTATTAAAAAATAATTGTTAAAAGATAATATATGATATCATATTAATGTATATGATTCATTCATAATTTAATAACCATTATTTAACCATTATTAAAATGGTTAACCTACCCTTGACTGAGGAGAAGTACAAGGTAAGGGTTAATTTTACAATCTCTTCATTATCCGAGGTTGTTTATACGTAATTATCTACTGTGACCTCTTTATCATCCACATCAATGTTTCTTAAAAATGATTTCCAAAAAAAATATTAATATTTTATATACTATAGTTTAAAGTCATTTATAATCTTTTTTTGACTTTTATAAGATGTTTATAAAGGAATATTTCCGTCTTTTTCCAAAAAAGGTAATTTTTGACCATTTCGACAAATTTAAGGTAAGAATATTTTTTTATCTTATACGATGGGTGGTGATATTTTCCACTAAAATAACATCATACAAGCTTCCTTTACAATATTATAAATATATTTTCAAATATAAATGTTTTCTTTTATAATTATGTGACCTTTAAATGATTTCAAAATTGAAAGAGATATTTCTCTAAAATGGTTTTGATTTCAACTATGTGAACATCCATTGATGGATTTTAAGTTTGTTTGAAGTTTATTTATAATGATACAAAACATCCTTATTTTATTGATGGCTTTGTGATATTTTTTACTGTGGATGTGTTATTTCATACCATTCATGGTTTATGGATAATGTATTGACATTTCATATGCCAGTTTTAATATGAATTTTTATGTTATATATAAACCTTTTCATGCGAGGAATGCATTGGACTTAGTATGTGTTGGGTGGGGCCCGCTATAGCTCCTCGATGCATCAGTTGGTCTAATGATAAAAACTAGTGTCTTGGCATAATGCCTTGACAAAATCTTATTTGTAGTCTTGGCACAAGGCCTTCACTTTGTGGTTATGAATGTCTGGAATATTCCATCATCATTAAAGTGGATATTTATATTGCATGTGATTATTCGACTAGTAGAATATCAATGTGAGTAAGTAAATGGAATTATTTTGAATTATATTTTCCATATTATGATGAATTTTATGTTCAAAAGGCTTTTTATTAGATTTATACATTGGCTTAAATATTTATGCTAATTTATAAAAGCATCCGCTAAACTGTTAACCTTACTGAGCATCTAAGCTCACCCCTTTATATGTTTTATTTTTTCCAGGATGCGAAGAAGTATATTATGACTGACCTAGAGGGATAGTATATGGGATCTCAGTGTTTTCTAGGTAAACAATTTTTTTTTGTAGTTTTCAATTTTCTGATGTAATGTAAACCTTATGAATGTATCTAGTCCTTTAATGGCTACTAAACAAATCAGTTATTTGAGACATGATCTTTTGTGATCATGCCAATGATATGTAATAATGATCCGAATCTGCGATTCCGTGGTTGGGGTGTTATAGTTGATATTAGGGGACGTTTAGTATAAACTATAGAATCTAGTTTCAGATAATCTCTGATTAGAGCACATTACCCTAAGATAGACTTTGAATATTATTATAGAAGAAATTCCTAGAATTTTGGTATTGTAGAGATTTTGTGAGTTTTCCAAGCAATACATCTCTTCCTAGATATGAGTAGGTAGAGGCGGCTCTGGAATAGATGTACCTTGTGGTAAAACTGGAAAACACCGTTTTGAGCTAGACTCAAACGGGAACTGGTGCACGACAATGGGCCTTGCTGCACTGTTGGTTGCGACACTCTCAGGGGATATGATAATGATAATTACAATTTTATTTAAAAGTCATTATGAAGAGTTTATGAGTATATACTTCCTCAAAGAAAACATTTTTTATGATAATGGATTATATCCACAAACTGATCAATTTATGTTAAGTGTTTTACAAGTTTAGAATTATGTATTTCAATTCATAAACTAATCTAGTTTATTCCATTATATAGAAAAGGCACATAATGGAAGAAATGGAAATTGTATCAATGCACTACCTCCATGTTGGGATTTCCCTCCTACTCAAGATAATTATAGTGGAGTTGGTGATACTACTGGTGTTGATCTGCTTATCACCATAATGGGACTACTCACTCTTGTTTTGAATAATAACCATACCCATACGGTGCACCCTGATCCAAAATGTGGAAGTTCAATGTTAGATCACTTCATGAGGAAACAACCACTGAAACTCAATGGGAGTACAAATCCATTAGTAGCTGAGTAATGGATAAATTCCATAGAGAAAATATTTTATGCATTGGGGAGTAGTGAAAGGGAAAAAGATGTCATGGAAGTTTACCACCTCACTGGAGGTGCAGATCAATGGTGTTCATTAAATCAAAACACAAATGAAGATGATGAAGTATAAAATATGGAATGGATGGGGTTTAAAGAAATTTTCATATAAAAATACATACCTCGTGACCATCGAGCAGATTTGGAAAGGAAATTTATGAGTCTGAGGCCAAAGGAGGATGAGAATGTCACAAAGTATAAATCTAGCTTTACAAGGCTAGAGAGGCATGATGCACATCATATATGTAACCAAAGAAGTAATATTGATAGTTTATTTGATTAGTGAAAACCATTTTTCCATCGATCATTAGTCTCACAATCCTTCTCGTCATACGAAGATATTGTCTCATGTGCTATAAAGACAGGAAAAGAATTCTCTATGTCGTATGACATTAAAGAAAAGAAAGAGAATAATAGATCTTCTGAACACTCTGGAAATGGAAATAAGGGGATGAAGGGAAACATTCAATATCCATCCTAAATTAAATATTGGAATAAATACCCTGGTACTTCCTTGAAGGGAATTGGAGTCTATTACAAGTGTGGTGAAAAAGGCCACAAAGCATGTGATTGCAAGGGGAATAAATAGGTTGTCAATGTTGAATGATTCAATTTTAGAGACAGGGGGAATTATGCGAATTAATTTCCTTATTGTTTGGGTAACTTACCTTAGAAAAGGCCAAGGGATCAGGGCCACACTTATGCTATCACTACTGTAGAGGTTGAATCTCCTAAAGACATAGTGGCCGGTAATTTAATGGTTTCCTCAAGTTTAGAAAAAGCTTTATTTGATTCTGGATCATCGCATTGTTTCATATCTTCCATTTTTGCTATGAAAATTAAATATTTCCAATTTGATTGAACAAGGGAGTTGTCAGTAAAAAGTACCAAGGGAAATATCATTGTAACAAAGTTTCGTGAATTAGTCCCCATTAGGGAATATAAATGTTCTTTATCTGTTGATCTCATCGTCATACCCATGATTGAATTTTATATAATCCTCGGTATGGATTGACATTCAGACCCTGATGCGAAAATTTATTGTAAGAAGAAAGAGGTAACGATTTTTGATGATGATG
This sequence comes from Viscum album, assembly GCA_963277665.1. Classification (NCBI taxonomy): domain Eukaryota; kingdom Viridiplantae; phylum Streptophyta; class Magnoliopsida; order Santalales; family Viscaceae; genus Viscum; species Viscum album. The sequence continues at coordinate 831,551,042 of OY728165.1, forward strand.
ATAATGAACACCTTATCTTTAGAGAAGAATCATCACCCCTAATTCTTATCTAGATCCACCCCCAGTATTTCAGCTAAAATCAATTATTGGGGAGGAAGAGAATTAAATAACTATGTGTGAGGAAAAGAATGTTCAAATAGAGGATGTATCTATTATGAAGTAATATGCTGATGTGTTTCCAGAATATTTACATGGACATCCTTCGATATGAGAAATTGTGTTTTCCATTGATTTAATTCCTAAATCAAGGCCCAATATAGAAGACCCCTTATAGAATGGCCACTGTGGAATTAGTGGAACTAAAGAAACAACAATAGGAATTCAATAATAATGGATTTGTTCGCCCTAGTTCTTCTCTATGGGGAGACCCTATTCCTTTTTGTTAAGAAAAAGACGGATCTATGAGGTTTTGCATTGACTATAGGGAGATAAATTCTATAACAATAAAGAACAAGTATCCCCTACCTCGCATTGATGATTTATTCAATCAACTTCAGGGAGCTCAATACTTTTCAAATATTTACCTTCGATCTGGATATCATCAGTTGGGTGTGAAGAAGGAAGACATTCCAAAAACATCATTTCAAACTAGGTACGAGCATTATGAGTTTACAGTAATGCATTTTGGATTGAGTAATGCACCTTATTTATTCATGGATCTAATGAATAGTGTTTTCAAGGAATATCTTAATGACTTTGTAGTCGTATTTATTGATGATATCTATGTATACTCCAAAAGCTTTGAAGATCATGAAATTCACTTTCACATTATCTTGAAGACTCTTAGAAGACATGGATTATATGGGATGTTTAGAAAGTGTGAATTCTGGTTTCATGAGATTTTTTTTCAGGTCCATATTGCCTCCAAGGATGGAATCTTTATTTATCCTTTTAAGACCTACACAATCCAAGAATGGCCAGCACCGATGAGTATAACTGTGGTATGAAGATTTATTGGTTTAGCAGGTTATTATCGACATTTCGTCCAAAATTTTTCCCGATTGGCTAACCCATTAACCAAAATTACATGTAAAGGGGTTAAATTTGATTGGAAAAAAGAGTGTGAATAATGTTTTGAAGAATTGAAGAGATGATTAGTCAATGCTCTTATCCTGACTCTACTATCGGGGAATGATGGGTTTGTTACTTATAGTGATTCATTGATGAAAGGACTAGGTTGTGTCCTTATGCCGAATGATAGAGTTATTGCCAATGCATCATGACAGCTGAAAATTCATGAAAAAAAATACTGCTCATGACCTTGAGTTAGCAGCTGTAATATTTTCTTTGATGATTTGGAGACACTATCTCTATGGTGAAAAATGTTAGATTTATACTGATCGTAAGAGTCTAAAGTATATTTTATCATAGAAATAACTCAACATTATGTAAAAGAGATGGATTGAACTACCCTAGGACTATGATTTAACTATACACTAACACCCGGGGAAGATAAATAAGGTGGCATATTCTTTGAGCAGAAAGGATCATGGAGTTTTGAACAAGATGATAGTTTAAAAGGATCCTATATAAATGAATCTAGTAAATATGGATCAGAGAATCACCATGGAAGGTGAAACATCAATAATTTTTCAAATGGTTGTCAAACCATATTTACTAGAAAGAATAAAGTGTTCTCAGACCAATTATGAAGAGTTTCAAAAGAAGATTAAAGCTGTGAATGAAGGGAGATTTAGTGACTTTGTGTATGAAGTTGAAATTTTGAAATTTGGGAAGAGACTTTGGGTTCCTGATATACCTGATCTAAAAATAGAATTGTTGGATGACTCCCACAGCTCTAATTTCTCTATAAACCATGGGAGCACCAAAATGTATAGATATTTGATGGAACATTTTTTGTGGGAAAACATGAAGAGGGAGACTGCTCATTTTGTGTTAAGGTGTATGGTTTTCAACAAATTAATGTTAGAAGAAAATATCCTGGAGGAGTCTTGTAACCTCTTCCCTTACCTGAGTGGAAATAGGATAATATTATGATTGATATTGTCATGGGACTACCATAGACTCCAAGAAGGAACAATGTAATATGTGTCATTATTGATCGCCTTACCAAGTCAGCACATTTCTTGCTATAAGAGAAGATTTACCACTTGAACGTCTAGAAAGGCTATACATTAATGAAGTTGTGAGACTTCATGGAGTACCCTATCGATTATTTTTTTTTGTGATCCTTGTTTTACATCCAAATTCTGGAAAAGTATTTAGAAATCCCTAGATACTGAGCTTCATTTGAGCACTGCCTACCACCCCCAAACTGATGGACAATCAGAACGGACTATTAAAACATTAGAAGACATGTTGTGAACATACTCACTTGACTCTCAAGGTATGTGGGATCAATATTTACCTCTGGTGGAATTTTCTTAAAACAATAGCATCCATTAAAGTATTCAGATGGCACTATATGAAGCATTATATGGAAAGAGATGTCTCACACCAACCTATTGGGATGATGTTACTGAAAGAAAACTAATAGGCCCAGAACTGGTGGAGGAAGAGATGGAAAAGGTGAAGGTAATCTAAAACCACATCAAAGTATCTCAAAGTAGGCAGAAAGGCTATGCCAATAACCGAAGGAATGATTTGAAATTTTAGGTATGAGATCATGTTTTCTTGAAGGTATCTCCATGGAAAGGTGTTATACGTTTTGTTAAGAAGGGAAAATTGAGTCACAGGTGGATCATACCTTTCGAAATTCTAGAATGAATTGGGGTTGTAGCTTACCTTTTGAAAATGCCACCAAGTCTCTCCAAAGTTCACTATGTATTCCATGTATCCATGTTGAGAAAATACATGTCTGACCAATCACATGTACTTAACTATGAGGAATTATACTGGAACCTAATCTGTCTTATTGCGAAGAGCCTATCAAGGTTCATGATACAAGAGAACAAGTGTTGAGAAACCAGACGACTCATCTGGTAAAAAATCTATGGAAAAACCATAAGATGGAAGGGGTAACATGGGAACCCTAGGAACTTATTATGAAGAACCACCCGATTATTTTTATGCAGCAATATTTTAGAAATTTTGATGAAAAAATTATTTGAAGTATGGGAGGATGTAACACCACATGCTTCCACGATAAGTTTCCCATTAAATAATACAATAGTGTGTCTTGTACGTAACTTCGAGTTCTAACAAACCACAACCAATAAAACTAGCCGTTATGAATAGTAAAACCCACTTTTTAAAATTTTATAAATTTCATCTTTCAAAATGGACTTCATTTTTGGATTCGGAATATCGAAATTAGCTTAGGGAGAATTTTCGGTATTTTTCAGAAAACATTCAATTTTTAATAAATAGTGAAAACACTGAGTTATTGTTTAAAACTGAGTATTTACTTAAATAACTATTTATTTTATTTAAATATATTTTAGGTCATAATATATACATAATACCTATATAAGTTTAATTTAATTCATTAGATTTAGATTATAAAAATTTTAGATATATAAAAATTTTATTAAACTTTTCACTGTCTTTTACCCACCACCTAGGAGAATTTGCAAATTCACATAAAACTTAATTTTACCAATTTTCTGAGTTTAATTTCATATATTTTAGAGACACGGTTGATATTAGTAAAAAATGATGTTTAATTAGATGAAAATAATTTTTTATGAACATGACATTTATACTTTTATTTACCACGATTAAAAGTAAATAGGATATTTAAGGGGAAAATGATATTATTATTACCCTAACACATGTCCTAATTATATTGGATAAATATAATTCGACCAAAAACAACCTTATTAGTAAAATATTAACCTCTTTTATCAACTTGGATTATATTAGTACTCTTATTATTATTTAATTCAAAGATGTGTTAAAAGAGTTAAAATCAATCTTTAATAACTAAAAATTTTTTAATATAGGGTTATACATAAGATATATTCAACCATAAATATTAATTATAAAGATAAAAAGATTTAATATATAATTGTATTTTATTTATATTTTTTAGACATTAAATAATATAATTTATTTATGACACAATGATGATGCAGTAATTATCTAATTAATGAAATATTAAAATAATTGATATTATAAATATCCAAATAAATGTAATTTGAGACATTTTATGAATTAAACTAATTTTATAGGTTAATATGACTTATTGGGGTTGATTAGATTAATTTTATTTTATGTCATAATTATTTTATTAATTTAACAAAAACAAACTACCAAATAGTGTTAAAATTGACATAAAAGAGTTTTTAAAACAAATATTATATTAGTAATTGATATTATATTCCTAGAAATCTAAGGATCATCCAAAAGAGTGATATAATGACAGGTGTATCATTAATGAATATCTTGGGGTTCTATTGGAAGTATATAGTATGTTTATTAACCATATAATATAAAAATAAAAAGAAACATAGTAAATGTCAAACTATTTAACTAAGAGTTTAATCTAAATGATAAGGTTAATATAGTGACCCAAACGGGTCTAAAACCTATTGGTTGAGTGTTTTTCGATACAACCCACCTTATAATGTAAATAATCCACTTTTTATCCATTATAAACCGAAAATTCTTTAATTATAAAATAATATTTCTTTATTTTCCAAAGGTTCCCCTCACCCCTCTTATAAAAGGGCACTTCCCCTTCTCTCTAATTCACATCTTCAAAGCCATTTTTCTTGACCAAAACCTACCCAAATACCCTCTAAAATATCCAAAATTCATCATATAGGCCTTACTTTGGTCATAAATCCCGCCTATGGAGCCCTTTTGATCAAATGAAAAGGAAGAACCCGAAGAAGAGGTAAATATTTAATCACCTCTTTCAAGTTCCTTTATTCTTTCACATCCTCTTTCTTTGTGGTTTCCATTCTAAATTAATAACTCCAGTAACTTCTATATAATGTGATGTTATTAATAATATGGTACAACCATATTCATTATTCTATCCATCTTTTGAATGACATGTCACCATACATGCGTACGTACGACTTACGGTCTCCACGCCATGGTGTAATTGTTATTCAGTACATTATTATTTGGATGGGTATAATAATGTTCTGTAATTGATGTAAATAAAAAATATAAGATGATAATGATTTTTTATGTATAATATACCATCCAATTATATATTATTTTAATATCAAAAGGATGATATTGTCGCTTGTGCATATGTACGGATTACCGTCTCCACGAACGCGATGAGATTCATTCCCCATCGTATCCATTCAAGACTAATTTTCATTTGATGATTAAAAATAATGTTTAAATACTTAATATCATTCTGGATATAAACATTATATATCCCTTACATAACAAATATTACTCACATAATTAAAAATATAATGTAAAGGGAATCCGTTAACTCCCGAAACTACAATAATACTAAGATATTTTTAACAAAGCAATGTTAAAAGATCATATATGATATCATATTAATGTATATGATTATTTTATAATTTAATAACAATTATTTCACCATTATATTGGAGGTTAACCTACCCGTGAACAATAAAAAGTACAATGTAAGGGTCAATTCTACAATCTCTTCATTATTCGAGGTTGTTTAAATGTAATTATCACCTGGGACCTCTTTATCATCGACATACACTTTCTTAAAAATGTATTTCAAAACATTCTTAATATTTTATATACTAGGGTTTAAAGTCATTTATATAATTTTTTGACTTTTATAAGATGTTTATAAAGTAATATTTATGTCATTTTCCATACAAGGTACTTTTGGAGATTTTTGTCGAATTTAAGATAAGAATGTGTTTATAACTTATACGGCGGGTGCAGCTATTTTCTTCCATTATAACCTCGTCGAAGATTCCTTTACAAGATTATAAATATCTTTTAAAATATAAATGTTTTATTTTATAATTAAGTGACATTAACATGATTTTAAAATAGAAATATATATATATTTCTGTAAATGGTTTTGATTTCATCTATGTCAACATCTTTTAATAGATTTTAAGTTTGTTTGATGTTCATTTATTATGATACAAAACATCCATACTGTATTGAATGTTTTGTGAAATTTTTGACTGTGGATATGTTATTTCATACCATTCATGGTTTATGGATAAATTATTGACATTTCATATTCCAGTTTCAATATGAATGTTTATGTTATGTTTAAACCTTTTCATATGAGGAATGCATGGAACTTAGTAAGTGACAGGTGGAGCCTGCTATAGCTCCTCGATGCATTGGTAGGTCTCATGGGACAAAGTAGTGTCCTAGCACAAGGCCTTGACAAAATATTATTTGTAGTCATGGAACAAGTCCTTGACTATGTGGTTATGAAAGTCTAGAATTATGCATTCCATCATAAGGAATGTAGATATTGATATTTCATATGATTATTCGAGTAGTAGAATATCCATGTGAGAAAGTAAATGGCATTATTTTGATTTATAATTTCCATATTCTGATGAAGTTTATGTTAAAAAGTCTTTTGTTTTAGTTTTATACATTGCCTTAAATGTTTATGCTTATTTATGAAAGCTTCTGATATATTGTTATCCTTACTGAGCATCTGAGCTCACCCCTTTCTAAGATTTATTTTTCCCAGGATGCGAATAAGTATATTATGACTGACCTGTAGTGATGGTATATGGGATCTCAATATTTTCTATGGAAACAATGTTGTTTTAGTTTTCCATTTTATTTTGTAATGTAAACCTTATGAATGTATCTAGTACTTCCTAGGATACTAAACTAATTGGTCTTTCGAGACTTGATCATTTGTGATCATGCCAATGATACATAATATTGCACCGACTCAGGGCTTTTGGGGTCGGGGTGTTACATATTATTCATTTTTTCTAATAATTATCACCATTAACGTTTCAATAAAACCAATTATTAAGTACAAAAAATTAAAAAAACCTATTCAATCCTGGATTAAACACGACGTTAATGAAAAAGGGTCTAAAATCATCCATTAAGAAAATTCCAAATGAACCAATTCAAACGATTGAAAATTATGTCTTTTTAAATTTTTGGCCCTTTAAATTAAATTGTGCGGTATGAATATGGGGTGTAAAAACTATAAAAACTAGTTATAAATTAAATTAATTAAATTAATTTATTACATTAAAAATTAAATAACACCAAATTCCCAATGTGCATAAAATTTATACCCTACGTAATGTAAATCCTGCATTTTTTACCTGACTATGGCCTCAGATTTCTTATTAGATGTACCATTTGAGAGATATTAATTAATTAATTTTATAAAACCAAAAAAATTAATAAATAACTATAAAAAGGATTTTATCGCATATGATTCTTAAAGACACCCAACGTACTTAAAAGATAAACCTCACCTAGGGTAAAGCCCATGTTCTGGACCTAACAAGGGTCTCTTATTTGTCATATTATTCATAATATGGGAGATATTAATTATTTAATATTTAAAAATGTAATTAATAAATAATTAAATATAATAAGGGTTTTATCATGTGAAATGTTTCCAAACACATGATTTGGATAAAACTTATACCTCAATTAGGGTAAACAAAATTTTTTGAACCTAATAGATCCCTTATATTTATCATTTGATGCACCATTTGGGAGATACTAAATTATTTAAAATAATATATTCCAAAAAATATAAAATAATTTATTCTCATGAGTGAGCATTCCAAACATCTAACACATTCAATTAGTATACCTCACCGAATATAAGAACCATGTCTCATGGCTAATGATGATATAAGATTTCTCATATGATGCACCATGTGTCATATAATAAATTATATTGAAAAATAATATAATAAAAAATATTAAATAATTTATTCTCATGACTGATCAATACATACATCTAATTCCTACAAATGATATACGACTGCAAGGGTAACCACCATGTCTTGTACCTAACAGTGGTATCATACTTCACACATGACACACTATTTTAGAGTCATTCCATTATTGTGAATAAATCATGCATGTGTAATATAATATATTTAATATATTTATTTCCTTTGTGTTGATGCTTTACAGGCCTCAAAATCCCACACTAACTCAACATCTAACTCTACAAATATTGGATTTAATAATTAAATTTGTTAACTGGACTTTTACTCATATGAAAAGTATTTAATACATTTATTATGTTATTTTCATTCAAAAATCAAATTTTCCACATCAAAAACATGTAATTTACCAATAAAAGGCTTTTTATTATCATTGAGTAATTGAAGATATTACAAATATCCCCCGATATTGAATTCTCTTCCTTGAGATGTATCTTGAGAAGTTATTCTTGAACAACTCATGTCATTGAGCTCGATCATTAGACTTGTTTTCCTATGTTTCCTCTTTGGTCTCTTTGTGTTTCCACTTAATCAAATATAGTGGTACCATCATTCCTCAAAACACCACCTCACAAGGATATATCATCCACACCAGATTCTCCTTATAAGAGTCATCGTTATCTAGCTAAAATTCCTTGTAATTAATAATATGAGTAGGTTCGAGTATGTGCATATGAATATATGGCACAGGGAAAACCTCGGGAATACCTCGATAGTAAGAAGCTAGATCCAGGAATAATTCCATTAGCCATATCTTCTTAGTAATCTCAAAGGGTCTATAGAAACATGGTAATAACATTCCCTACATCCCCAACGTATGTGACCCAACTGAAAAGTCACACTCAAGAAAACCATATCTCTCATAGAAAACATCAATGGTTTCCTCATACAGTCATCATATGACCACTATTTGATTAGAGTAGTGATAAATCTCTTCCATATCATCTACATACTCTTAGAGGTCCCCACAAACATAATGAAGATGACAGCCTCTACCTCACCCACTTCTTGACAACTAAGTGGTGAACCCTCCTATCAATATCCTCCCAAGGATCCATATTAATCGAAGTCTGATAACAATTATTGTAAGTGAACTCAATCAACTCTAGTTAATAAGCCCATTGTCACCCATATAGAATGAAAGGAAAATGAAAATTGTCTCATATTTTATAGTTCTCTTAGACAGTCCACCTATATAGGTCTGGTACATCATGATCAGTCTCAGCTAAGTCATTTGGGATTTATGCAAGCTTTTCCAAAATTATGATGTAAAACATGCATCAATATTTGAAAATTTATCAAAGGGAATCTCTGATGGTGAATGATCTCTTTGATATAGAGACTTATTTGATCCTCCACAAATTTATTCCCTCTAATTGGTAATGACTGTGATGAATTATTTAGCTAGTCGGTAGTTAACCGTGCTATTTCATGATTCCTCATGGTCTGAGGTAACCCTTTCACAAAGTTTCTCATTACATCATCCCACATCCACATAGGTATTTGGAGTGGATACAACGACCCACCTGGAAGATGTAACTCAAACTTCAACCTTTGATACGTAAGGATTCAATAGATAAAACCAATAGGGTTGTAATGGGATATGGTGAATTAATTCTAGTGTGATCAAACCCGATGGTTTAGCACAAGTACTTCATAGGATGTCACCATACCTAGTACTACTCTTGACCAGTCACACATAACTGAAGAGTGAAACATGAGTACATCCCAAGAGTTCACCCAACCTAATACTACTCTCACCCAAGAACTCTTAACTACAATATATTAATGACATATGAAAATTGAATTTCTATATATACTCAACCAATCACCTCTTCCTTAGATTTAGGTCTGTATGTGTGAGGATATAAAGTGTTATCTTGTGGACCATGTAAAACAATATCAAACTAAAGAGATACGGTCTCGAACATTTCAAAGCATGGACCATAGATTCCAACTCCAAATCATTTGGAAATAGTTATTCTTATGGGGTCATAGCTAGAGAGACTCATATGAAACCACCTACTATCTTTGCATTAGCAGCACTCCTATTCCAACACCTGATGCATCACCATTCACTGCCTAACAAATCAAGAGATTATAGAGTGTATGGACAAGATCTATCTTCAACCTTCACTTTTCCTCAATTAAATCCTCTTCACACTGGTCTAACCACTGGAAATTTTTACACCTCAATTTTTCAGTGATGTCATGGGTGCTAATAATTGGGATAATTATTAGATGAACCATATGTAATATCCTACTAAAGCATTAATTCTATCAATATCACACATGTTTTAGGGAAATTTCCAAGACATGACTACTTCACCTTTCACTGGGATTACTGATATACCAGTATCAGGCACCACATATCCTAGGAACCACACCTCTTTAATCCAGAAGTCACATTTCTATAGCTTTGTGTATTGATAGGGCGCTTAAATCATACTTAAGACTATCTCAAGGTTCTAAGCATGTTTCTAAGGTGCCGGTGAGTAGATGAGATATCATTAATGAATAATACAACTAATGAATCCATGTATGGAGGAAAGTTATTTTTCATGAGGTCTTTGAACACTACTGTTGTGTTTATCAGTGTGAACAACATCACAAATTACTCTTACAGTTCATATCTCCTATGAAATTTTGTATTCTGAATGTCCTTTATAAATCACAACTGTTGGTAGAATGATAAATGATCAATCTTGTAGAAACACCAATATACCTATAGTTGGTAAAATATTTAATTAATCAAAGGAAACAAATATCTTCTCTTCCCTGACACCTATTTCAACTTTCTATAATCAAAAAATTACCAAATACTACAGTCTTCCTTTGTGGAGAAAAAAATAGGTGAACACCATGGTGGATTAATTGGATATTTTAATACCTTTCTATTAATTTCATACATATGATCCTTGAGGTAATTGAGATCAGTTTGGCACTATACAATATAGGTATTGAAAAGGATATTCTCACAACATAAGAAATATCTCATCCTAACGTGTATGTCCTTCAGTTTCTCTATTAGGATGAAGATTTCAAAAAACATGACAAGGAATTATTCAACATCCTTAAAGAATCTAATGATTTGTAAGGATAAATATTCATGGATTTTTAAATCACAGAATATTTAACCACACTTCTGAAATCTAATTCATTAGACAAACACAATGTGAAATACCTCTGGTTAAAGCATACCTACTCCCTATATCATAGAGCAAGTGCAAGAGAAGCCCTAACAGGATTCTTCTATAGATCCATTGGTAATTAAAAAAACTCTTTCTTTTCAAATGTATTTTTGGATACTTCTTTAGTATTTCCATTACTGTATCAAGGTTACGTCTTCTATAATGTGAACAAAACACTTCATAAAGAAAAAAATTCATCAGAGTACATCCAAATCATTATATGGTATCAGACAAGCTATTTGCAATGACCCCTAATTATCTCAATTATATTTCACTTCTAACAGTTAAATCATATATTTTAAATAACATAAAATCTCATATAAAATAAAATAAAAACCTTATAAATGAATAATGAATGAAATAATCGGTATTTATGGATGTTAAGGAAACTATACCAGTGGAATAATAACTTGACCTTTGGAATAGTAAAATGAACCTTAGAAATAATAAATCAAAAAATAGATTAGTAACCTCACCTATAAATGTATGAATAAAATATGGGTATCTTATAAATAAAAATATGGTATATTTATATCATGGTATAAGAAAATGAATGATTTAAAAATAATAATTTAAGTATTTGTATTATTTCGAAACATAAATGTTCATTTACAATTTTATAATTAATATAATTGATTAAAATAAAAAATATTTCTATAAAATAGGATCACAATTTAATATTTTATTATAATATTATTATAAGACATTAATAAAATTTTACATGTTTTCTAAAAAATATTATTAAAATCAGTATTTTTCGAGCAAATGATAATTTTATTTTAAAAATAAATATCTCATATTTGAAAAATTAATTTCTGAAAATGAATTTCAATTTTAAATTCTGCATGTTGGAAAATGTTTAGGGTTAATTTTTCATATTTTTCTAAAATACATGTATTTTGGTGAATAGTACATACAGTAATTTACGGTATATATACATTATATGTGAAATACACTATTCCATGAGTTTTGGAATATATAAGAACTATAATAGAGAACTCCTATTAATTATTTTAATACATTTGGTTACAATTATCAAACTATTCATAGTATTTTGATGAAATAGTAAACTGATAAATAAAATAATTCGATAACACCCCTCTCCTCAAATACAAATACCAACCCTCATCACTTATTCTCCAAACACCATATACGCATTGAAAATTTTCAAATTTCCACGTAATACTCTTCCCTAGACACTTCTGCATATCTAGGACCCTTTGGTCACATAAAAATACAACACCAATAACCCTAAGGAGGTTCTCAAAGAGAACAATTCATGCGAAAAATACACTTTCTCTTCATTTCTTTTGTTTTCAATTTATTTTATTTTATTATCCTTACCTCACATCCTCAATCCAATTTGAAATGATAACTCAATTATCCTTTATATATTTTAAATTTATTAGGTCAATTAAATAACCAGAATCAAGTCTCTTCTCATTTTCCTTGTATTTTAAAAATGAAAATATCCTCCATGTGGTGCCTATTTACTGCCTTCATAGAAGATGCTTTTTTGTTTTTAAATTAAAACTTCGGGTATGGTCCTAAAACAAATTTTATGGTTAAAAAAATTTATTATATATTTTCTAAATCCTTTTTAATGTTCTCTAAGAAGAAATTATCAATAATATTAATTATCCGAAAAAAACAAGTTTATGATGATTGAAAAACTGCCAAAATAAAATAAATGATTGTCACTAACATCTAATCTAATGATTCATCCATAGCCAATTTTAATAAATGACTTTCATAAATGTTAAATTAAATGTGTGTTAATTAATAAAATACAAATCAAATTCTGTATATCTATTCCCATTTATGTAAACTTTCATACTCATATACTAGTAAATCGATAATGAAAAAGGAAATGAATGCTCTTGAATGATAAATTGTATCTTATAGCACATCAAAAAGACTATAATTGTACTTAAATAAAATTATAAAAATAAAAAATAACCATAAAAATGGTTATGAATTAATTTATTAATTAATATAATTTAGTATTCTAGGACATTAAGTTCTTGTGAAGAACACTTTTAGATAAAAGGTGTGGTTTTCTTCCTGAACCACTACTTTTATTTAGGTGATTACATCACCATATTTACCCCAATGTAATTCATTATTATTTATATATAATTATTCTAAACTATGCATATATGTTAAAAACTCTTTTACCTTTATTATTTAATCTTCATATTTTAGGGAAATACATGTTTTTCAAGATTCTATTATCAATTATTCCTCACATGCAAGCCCCATTAAATGAAATATCATGATTTTTACCCATTTTCAGGTACCATACATAATATGTTTTAAGACATTTATTTAATAAATCACTACTTTGTTCATGAGAATTTATTTTTTTTCTTTTTTGGTTTTATAAAAACAATAATGAAAAATAAAAATGAATTTTCCAAAAGAGAACTTTTGTGCAAAATAAAAATTTTATTTCTCCCAAACATTCTTCAATGATATTATTAATGTATTTTAATATCTTTCAACATAACTATTGAATTTTATGATTTATTGAGATTGATCTCTTATGATTATCATATAACATATTTTATTAAACGGTTTATGATATGTTTGACTATTTATGTGTCATCTTAATATCATTCACCATACAACTCAGCATATTTACAGATTATATTTATTGAATGGGAAAATTTATTTACATTTCATATGTATATGTTTTTATGATTAAAACCTTTCATATTAAGAATAAATTGGATATAAAAGTGATGATTAGGGTCCTCTATATCCCCTTGATGCATCGGTAGATTTCATAAGGGAAACAAGACATTTTTTTCCAATTATGTATGGTGTCTTGGCTAAGGCCTTGATGGTATGATTGTGATGTTGTACATTATGAATTCCCTTATTATGAATATAGTAATTGATATTACATGTTATTATTCGAATATAATAATATCCATGGTTATTTTTTATTATGGAATTATTTAATAAAATTTTACTCCTACCATATAATGCTCAAGATTATGTTTTATTGGAACGCGTTTTTAATTTCTCCACATGACTTACTGTTAATGTTTATTAATGATAACTACAACTATATTTTATACAATTATTTAATACTTTAGAATAACAATTATTATGTATTATATTTCACAATGATATGACGATTTATAATATGAATGATTTGTACATGTAATCTAATATTTTATAGGTGTTTCCAATGGAGTTTATATGCTGTATTCCCTTTTATGTTTTAATGTAAAGTTCATGAATGTAATATGGATTCCAAAACTAATAAATTGATTTGTTCTTTTATTATTCCGGTATTTTATCTATATTAATATACCATTATTAGAAATAGGTCTCAAGCTATTGGGGTTGGGGAATATACAGTTGGTATCAGAGAATGTTAAGTAGAAACATTGGAAACATGAATTTGAAAATATAAATTAGGGAACATAATCTTAAGATAGAATTTGAGGATAATAAAAGAAACAAATCATAGAATTTCGGTAAGGATATATTTTTTGGTTTTTCTAGAAATAAATCCTTTCTTGTATAGTACATGTGGACATGCTTCTGGCGTAGATGTTCCTAGGGTTAACAACTTCAAAAAGATTTTGCTGAGCTTGACTCGAGGTAACCCGTTATATGAAAATTGTCCTTACTACACATCTAGTTTGACACTCCCTAGGGATATGATTAGGATAATTTAAACTTTAATTAAAAATAATTACTAATTATATAATATTAAATATGTCACAAAAGAAACCATGTTTATGATTATGAGATTTGCCATGCATAAACACCAATTTTTGTTAAGTGTTTTTCTAGTTTGAAATTATGCATTATTATTTATACCCTAACTTAGTGTATGCCATAGGTTAGAAATTATTTTTAGGGGAAGGAATAGAAATCACATCAACACAAATAATCCATGTATGTATTTACTTAATATGAAATAAAATGATGTAGAAAATGGAGCATCAATTGGTGATGAACAACATATCACTATACTGGGATATCTGACTTCGGTTATGAATAATAACCAAGCACTTATGGATAATCCTGATCACAAATTTGGTGCAACAATGATAGAATTATTTATGGAATAACAACATTCATCAATCAATATGAATATAATACCATTTTTTGCTTAAAAGTGGATACGTTCCTAAGAGAATAAATTTTGCAATTTGGAAAGTTAAAAAAAAGAGAAGGTTATCATGACATTTTATAGTCTCTTAAGAGAGGCAGATCAATAGTGGTTATTGATTAAAAAAGGAGGAGTAAAAATATCAAATATTGAAAGGAAAGATTTTATAGAACTTTTCTTGGAAAATATTTCACTCATGATCAATGAGAATACATGGAGGTAAAATTCTTGAATCTGAGGAAAAAGTTGGATACGAATAATTTTACATTCAAATCTAACTTTATAGGTCAACATAGAATGTTATAGATTACAAAAACTATTCAAATAGTAAAATGGATATATTATTTTATGGTTAAAACCCTTCCACTGAAGCTATATATTCACCAAAAATTTCCCATTATATGAAGATACAGTCTCATGTGTATTTAAGACAGAAAGAGAATTCTCTTTGTATTATGAATTGAAAGAAAAGAAAGACAAGGAGAGGGATATTGAACACTCTATAATAGGGAATAAGGAACATGGGAAGAATGGGGGAGTTGATTTTCCATTCTATGATAATTTTTGGAAGAAACACTCAAGAATTTTCCTGAAGGGGATGAAATTTTGTTACAAGTGTTGAAAAATGCCACCAAGCTTGTGATTTCAAGGGAACAAAATAATCCCCCAATGTTATACTATAAATTTTTTAAAAAATGTTTAATTATTAATATTATTATATTATTAATCAAGGAATAATTCCATTGAAAAGGACAAGTTAGCACAACCAAGGTATTATGATCACCACAGTTGAGGTTGAAATTACTAATGATGTGGTGGAAGGTACATTAATTATTTCCTAAAACATATGCAAAGATTTATTTAATTTTGGATCAATGAATTCTATTATATCTTCTCAATTTTCAAAATAATAATAATAAATTACCCATTTTATTTAATAAATTAATTTTCATTCAAAACTCTTAAGAGAAGTCTCATTATAACAATAATTTGTTAATCAGTCCCAATTATCTCACATAAACATGCATTTGTTTTTGACCTCTTCATGATACCTATGATTGAGATTTATATAATTCATAGTATATGCTAGATTTTGAAATATGATATGAAAATTTACTTCGAGAATAAGAAAATTAGTATTAGTGGGGAATATGTGGAATAACATATCTTTAAATTAGAAACTACATCATTTGATTCTTATATAGATCATCCTCCAGTAGCTCTAATGAATGAAATTCTTGGGGAGGAGGAGATAAAATTATCTATGGATGATAAATGAAATATTAAAATTGATGTTGTACCTATTTTACAATAATACATTGATGTATTTTTATTAGATTTACAGGGACATCTCCCAGAGTGGGATGTTTAGTTCTCAACTATTTTAATCACTGATGAAAGGACAATAACAAAGACTCTATATAAAATGTCCACTTTGAAATTAATAGAGCTGAATAAAAAACTAGAAGAATTTATTGATATGCAATGTATCTTCCGTAGTGTTTCTCTATATGGACCGAAATTGTCTTTGTTAGGAAGAATGATGGCACCATGAGGATGTGATTTGATAATATAGAAATCAAAGCTATTTAAATAAATAACAAGTATCATCTACCTCACATTATTGAATTATTCGATCAAATTCATGGATATAAATACTTTTAAAAGATTAAAAATTTATATGGATATCAATACTTTCATATTGGGAAGGAATATATTCCAAATAAAACATTTCAATCTAGGTATGGACATTATGAGTGTATAATAATTCCATTTGGGCTGAGTAAGGAACACTCTATTTTTTTGGATATAATGAACATAGTGCTCAAGGAATATCATGATGATTGTTTTGTAGTATTTATTAATGATATCCTAATATATTATAAATTATACGAGGAGCATGAGAACCAGTTGAGGATTTTTATGTAGTATTTTAGAAGAAAAGAGTTATATGGGAAGTTTTAAAAATTTGAATTAGGGATTCTAATAGATTCGTTTATTTTCCATATTATCTCTAAGGATGAAATCTCAGTTGATTGTATGAAGATGATTGTAGAGTTCGAATGGGAGACACCAAAAAACATAACCATGGTTTTTATTTTCATTGGTTTAGAATGTTATTATTAAAATTTCATTCAAACTTTTCCCTATTATTTAACCCATTATAAAAGCATAATCATTATGTGGTTAATTTCATATGGAAAAATAATATGAAGAATGACTTGATGAATTGAAAAAGTGATTAGTGAATATTATGATGTTGACTCTACCATTGGGAAATGGAGGATTTGTGATTAATAGTGATGCGTCAGAAAAAGGACTTGATTCTGACCTTATACCGAATGATAGTGTTATTACATATGCATCATGGATGATAAAAACTAATGAACAAAACTATCCAACTCCTGATCTTGAGTTATTAGTCATATTTTCTCTATAATTATATCGAGACACTATCTCTATAGTGAATTATATGAGATATATATAGATAAAAATATATTGAAATATATATTCTCATATAAAGAAGTCAATGTGAGGAAAAGATGATGGCTTGGGATACTCAAGGATTATGCTTTTTCAACACACTACCAACTCGGGAAGGTGAATAAGTTTGTAGATGAATTTTTCATGAAGGATCACTGAGTTATGAAAAACATTAGGATTAAAAATGATCTTATGTACATAGATTTTGAAAATATGGAAATGGGAATTATCAATGAAAGTGAAAAATCATTTATTTTTCAATTGGTTTCCCAACAATATTTATTTGAAACAATTAAATGATTTCAGTATGATGATTAGAATATGCAAAATAAAATAAAATATATGAATGATGGGAAGTTGGAAGACTTACTGTATGAAGAAATAATTATGAAATATGGGAAGAGGCTATGTGTTCCCTCTATTATCAAGATAGAAAGAGAGTTATTGGATGATACCCATTGCCCAAATGACTCTATACAACCTTATATCACTAAGATTTATAGATATTTGAATGAAAATTTTTCTAGGAATAATATGATGATGGAAATTATTGATTATGTATCAATATGATTAGTATGTCAGAAAGTGTATGCTGAAAAACAATATTATAGAGGAGTCTTAAAACCTCATCCTATTCCTATATGAAAATGGGATGACATTAATATTGATTTTATCACTAGATTTCCTAAAATTCCATGAAATAATGATACAATTATTTTAATTATTGACCAACATACCAAATATGAAAATTTCATTTTTAGAAGAAGTGTTTTTCCACTAAAACACCATTCAATATACTATATTAGTAATTTTGTAAGAATTAATGGGGAACCAATTTCGATTGTATCTAATAATGAGCCATTATTTACATATAAATTTTGGAAAATTCATCACAAATCAATGAATAATGATAAATCTTTGATTATTTCTTATCACCCTCATACTGAAGGGTAGATAGAAATGACGATCCAAAAATTAGAAGATTTATTGATATCATGGTCACCTATCATTCAAGGAATATGGGTTCATTATTTACCTTTGGTGGAGTTTTACTACAACAATAGTTTTCATTCAGGTATTCAAATGAAACCAAATGATGCATTTTATGGAAAGATATGTCATACATCAACTTATTACTATGAAGTTGGTGAAAAAATGCTTGTAATACCATAACGTTTGGAGGAAACAACAGAAATGGTAAAGCATATTCAAACCCTTATTAATGAATCTAAAATTATGAAAAAGATCTATTATATTAACAAATGGAATGATTTATATTTTAAAGAGGGAGAACATGTTTTTATAAAAGTATCTCCATGGAAATGTGTCATATGGTTATGTAAGAAAGGGAAACAGATCCCTAGGTACATCAGAACCATTGAAATTATGGAGATAATTAGAGTGGTGGATTAACATTTTAAAATTCCACATATCCTTTCAAAATTTAATGATGTGTTTCACATATCTTTGTTAACGAAGTACATGTAAGACCCAACACCTTATCTCAAGTAAGAAGAAATAGAATTTGAACCTGAATTATATTATAGTGAAGGGCTTATCCAACATATAGACACTAGGGAATTGGTATTCTAGAATTTGATGACTCATTTAGTAATGTTACTTTGAAAAAATCATAAAATTAAAGAGGCTGCGTGGGAAATAGAGAAAGTTATGATTAAGAAGTACCCAAATCATTCTATGAGGTGGAATTCAAGATACTTTGAGGAGGAATTTTTTATCGTATGGGAAAATGTAACAACCCAATATTCTATCAATTAAATTTACCATCTTATATATATTTAAAATAGGTTACATAACCTAAAATATTTACGATAATGTAATATAAACATTCTAAATGACTAATGAAGTAAATATGAGGTTTTTCTAGAAGTTAATGAACCTATACCAATGAAATAATAACATGACATTCAGAACAATATTGTGACCCTTTGGAATAGTAATCCAAACAATTTAATAGTAACCTCACATATGAAAGTATGAATAAAATTTTGGTATCTTATAAATAAAAAAATCGTATATATATATCATTTAATAAGTAAATAAATGTTTTTAAAATGATAAATTAAGTATTGGTATTTTTCTCAAACAAACATGATTATTGAAGATGATTTAATTAATATAATTTTTAAAAAGAAAATATATTTTCATAAAATATAATCATAAATTAATGTTTGTTTGTCTTATTATTATAAGATATTTGTATGAGACCTTAATTAAATTTTCAAAGTGTTATAAAAATGGTTATAATATTTAAAATCAATATTTTTCAAGTAAATGATAATTTTATATAAAAATTAAATTTCTTATACTTAGAAAATTATTGTCATAAAATGGAGTTTTTTATGATTTATTCATGTCAAAAAATGGATAAGGTGAATTTTTTAGATTTCATTTCAAATATTGGAGTTTTGTGAATAGTAAAATATGGTAATTTGCGGTATGTATACATTATAATTTAAATAAATTATTCCTTGAGTAATAGATGACATAAAAACCATAATCTAAAATTCTAAATTATTTTAATTTTTTGTGATTCTTTTCAAAATATTAATATTCTTGAGGTAAAATAATAAACTATTGAATAAAATATTTAGAAAACACCCCGCTTCACCACTACAAAATCGACCACTCACCAAATATTATCTTCACACCATCAATGCTTCGATCATTTTCCAATTAATACCCCATAATCTTCCAATTCCTGTCACCCACTTATAGATACACATTTTCACTTCAAAATACCAAACCAGTCCCCTTAAGTTGGTTATCATTGAGAAAATTTCATGAGGTAAAAAATATCTTTCATTTATTTATTTTATTTCCAATTTCATTAAATTTATTATCCTTCCCTCGCCTATATAGTCCAAAGTGACATGATAACTATATTTTATTTTATATACTATAATTTTATTATGTCAATTTAAAATCCACCATTAGTAATCTTTTACTTTTCATTTTCTTTTAAAAATTAAAACATCACACGTAAGGTGTTGATTCACTTTGTGGATGGCATGTTTTCATTTTTCAATAACACCTTCAAGGATATTCATAAATAAAATTTATCATTATCACATATTTTAATATATGTATTCCATACAATATATTTCATTAGAAACAACATATATTTATAATATTAATTAGTGAAACAAAACTAGTTTGTTATAATTGAAACACTGCAACAATATTCTAAACGATTATCACTAAGGTCATATTTAGGGACTCATCGACACTCAAAATAACCATATGAAGTATATGAAAATATAATTTTTTGGATATTAATTAATAACTTTTACCTTCAATTTCATATATCTAATACCTATAACTAGATCTTATATATTCATATACACGTAAACTTGTCATGAAAACCATGGATACTAACAATCCCGAATGATAAAATTGTATCTTATAACTCCTAAAAATACAATAAGAGATATTAATAAAATTATAAGGAATAAAATACATGTATACATGTTTTTTAATTAATTTATTAATAAATATAATTTCATATTCCAAGAAATTAATTCCACGTGAAGAACACTTTCAAACACATGCTATAGGTATCATCCCAAACCTCCATTTTCTTTCAATTTATGCTTTCTCCAACTTTAAACCAATAAAATTTTACATTATTTTTATAATATTATTCTAAACTCTATATATATGTTCCAAAATGTGGTATCTATATTGGTTCACCTTTATTTTATTAGAAAATATATGGTTTTGAGGATCCCTTCTCTATTCTTCCAAATACACATGCCTGGTTAAAGGGAACATCTCGAATTCTTTTCCCATTTTCAAGTACAATACATAATATGTGTTAAGAAACCATTGTTTTAAAAAAACTATTTTATTCATGAAGAACTACATTTTCCATTTCTCGTTTTATACAAATAATTATGAAAAATATAAGTGATTTTCCTCAAAGAAATATTCTTGGAAAAGTAAAAAAGAGTATTTCTCTCAAGAATCCCTCAATGATTTTATTAGAGTATTTTCGTGTATTTCATCACCTATATTGAATATTATTATTTATTTAGATTTATATCTTATTGTTATCATATTCCATATTTTATTAAATGGTCATATGATCAGTGTGACTATAGATGTTCCATCTTAATACAATTCACCATACAACTCATTATGGTTCGTGATTTTGTTTACATACTAGGGAAAGTTATTTAAATTTCATATGTATATTTTTTTTTATGTTTAACCCCACTCATATGAAGAATTAATTATATATTATATGTGAAAAGTGGTCCCCAATATTTCCTATCGATGCATTAGTAGGTCTCATGAGACAATCTATGCTGGGTTTTTTCCAATTATTTATTTTGTCCTGGATAAAGCTTTGATGGTATGATTATAATGTCAAGAATAATGAATTAAATCATTAGGAAACTATTAATTGAAATTCCATGTGATTATTAAACTAGTATATTTTATTTTTTATGTTATTTAATAATATTTTATTCCCTCCATATTATGAAAAAGATTTTTCTTTAATAGAATGTTTTTAGTTTTTCACCATGCCTTATTATTTATGATTAATTATGAAATATTATAATATATTTTATACCCTTACTGGTCATATGAGATCACCCCTTTATTATGTTTTATATTTCCCCATGCTTTAAAGTGGTATATCATGAATGTTTTTCAGGTATAATCGAATAGTTTATGGGTATTTAAAATAGAGTTTATATGTTGTTTTTCCTTTCAAGTTGTAATGTAATGATCAAGTATGTAATATGGATTAAAAAACTAAAATTATAATTAATTTTTCATTAATTTATTTTATCTATTCCAATGTATTAATTTAACGAACTAGATCTAGTATACTAGGGTTGATGCCTTTATATTTTTTCTAATAGTCTACCATCAACCCATGGTTTAACCATTATAGCACTAACCCTTGTCTCCAAACCCACATGTTTGTCACAATAATCATATATATCTTAACACAACATCCAACTCAATGCAATTAATTATTCATAATAATGATATATCACATATCATGGAATGAAATATATATCCGACAGAACAATGTATCCCAAATTGATAGTTATAATCAAGGCATTTAATTAATGAACTACCATGATACACAACAATAGGTAGATATATGGCATCTGAATCTATGTGTCTATTCATGATGGATGGATGTAAATTAAATCTTATAAACCACATATAAACATCATGTGTATCACCTGTGGTGAGTTTAATCAAAGGTAAAAACCATAAATAATTCCCTATTTATAGAAACTCTAATTCCCACTTCCTAGTGCTATCCCGGAATTGACAATGTTCCTCTACCGAGCCCTAAAGTAATATATCTTGTCTAACCTGTCACAACCCCAATAGATGAAATATCTAGTTAGTCTTGATGCACATGTACCATTTTGTAACATCCAAACCCGGACCACTATGTTTTAACCCAAATGCCATGTGACATCATGTCTACCTCCCCATATGAAAGATGTTGTTCAATAAAAATTAGGGTCTCAATTAGACCATGGGGAGACAATACCATCTGTTTCTTGTCCTTGAGAAGGATAATAAATAATAATTATTGGATAATTAATAAATAATCAATGTAAACGCGGATATTAAACATGACATACATGTTATATAAATATAATCTTCCAAAGTAGAATGTTGTCTAATGTAATGAAAGAAGATAATAAATAAAAGGATAGTGGGGCCATCCGGTGTCTATCTCGGTCCACTCCAGTTCCATGTTCCACTTGTTAATCCATCCACCACATAGTGTTTTCCCTATCATCAGACTTCTCATATAATCTACAAGTGCATAAAAATTCATGAGTAGGGTGTGAGTACAATACTATTTGGACACACTCAATGAGTCCTTACCAGATGTGATCCATTATAAAAGAGTATTTCATAATAATAATAATCGTGTAATAAGAAAAAAACATATAAATCAAAACCAAGAAGTGGTGCACTAACCATGCAGCCACAAAAACCCCAATCATACCAGCTTCAACATCATGCTGGAATGATAATCCTATAATATGTCATGGAGAATGGACTTGTTTATGGTACTCAGAATTCATCTCTAAATGATCCAGTTGATGGCACTCAAAATCCCTCTCAGAATAAACCAACTCAATTTTCCTAGAATTCATCTCTTGGGAATTTTGGTTGTAACCGGTCTTATCCATATATGGCATCCTCATGGTGACCCATGAACATGAATCTGAAATATTTTATCCATCAAGTCAACAATGTCATGTGGCTTCCTCTAGAAAGAACAAGGATAACTCAATGTTACGAGTACATGGAATCCATGCTACGTTAAATTTATCCACAACACTACACCACATATACCTTATAACGCCACCCTTTCCTAGGAATTTCATCAACATCATCATAAAACAATACACACCCCCTCTAATGGAAAAATATTTCATGATGTTCCAACTATCTCAAAAAAACTAACAACCAAAATGGAATTGTAACACATATTTAGGTTGAGAACCCAAGAATTCCTAACTTAATATATCAGCATAAATAAATATCAACAACATAATAAAATATGATAACAATCAAAATGTAAAAGTCTACACTAATATTACTCATGGAAATCATATATCACAATAGATTTCATGGATACACAAACCCACATGTGATCACAATCATGGACATTGTAATGAAATTCCAACATAATTAATAATCATGGAAACATGTGCTAACAAGAACTTAAGACGCAAGTAACTTCCTACCTCGTGGTTTTACAAGGCTCCCTCGAGGATTACAAAAACATTCATCACCTAAACCATGCCCACACCTAACTGGAAGATGATCGTACACCAACGAATCCTTGAACCATCGAGATTCTTAAATTATTTAGAACTATCACTATCATTGATAATTGATAATTTTAAATTAAATATTAATAAATTACCTCACCACCTTTAAGAAGAAGCTTAATAATAAATATCTACTTATCGAGATGAATCCAATCGAACCGAAGGTGCATCAATACGATCAATATCGATGGAGATATTGAGCAGAGATTTTTAGAAGAATGAAATAAAATATAAGATATAGAGACAACAAGATAGAGGGGAGAGGCATTAGAAAAAGGGATTCCTACCCATGCCATGCACACCACACCAAATCCTTTTTATAATACCAATTCATCAATTAATTTATTAATATTTATTATTTGCATCACATATTTATTACTATCCACTATTAATTCTATTTTTCAACACCATCATCAAACTCAATTCATTGTGGACCTACACCATGAGCCAAAATTATATATTTAACATTGCTTATGAAAAGACCATCCCAGTTCCAAGATCACACTGTCACTAATGGCATGTCAATATAACACCATACAAAAGAGTTATGACTAAAACATTGATTTAATAACAAAATAGAATATGTTTGTCATTTAATATTTTATTGATGTGCCTTATTTAAAACACATAATCAATTTTTTTAATTTTGCAACCCCTCAAAACATATTTATTCATCAAATAAATATATTCAAGAAAACCATTATATATATATTAATTAATTTTCAAAAAAAATTCTTTCAAAATATAATAATAAATAATATTTTTATTTTTAAATATCTCACATTACTAATAATAATAATACCAAAAAACTATATTGTAATGATTATTAAATCACATTCATCATTTCCACCATTAATATTATTTTCCATAATTAATAATAATAATAATTACAAAAAAAATTAATTTTTATTATTAATTGCCTCTAATCCTTACCACCATTATCATTTCAAAATAAATCATTAAATACCAAAATTTGAAAATTTATTTTTAATCTATGATTCAACTTGATGTTAATAACGATGTTTCTAAAATCATCTATTAGGATGTTGCCAATAGAAATAGGTCATAACGGTTAAAAATCAATCCTTTAGCATGGTTCATCCATTAAAAATGGTTGTGTGGTGTGAATATGGGGTAGATGAACAGTAAAAAATTGAATATTAATTAAATTAATAAAATTAATTATTTAATTTAAAAAATAAATAACCTCAAACAACAATTTCACAAAAAAGTTATACCCAAAAAAGGGTAAATACTGTATTTTGGACATAATGGTGATATCATAATTCTTATACAATGCACCATTTCATATGTAATAATTATTTATTTTTTAAAAATTGGAATTAGTAAATAATTAAATATAAAATGTGTTTTATCACATGAGATGTTTGCAAACACTTGATGAATATAAAGATTATAAAATGACTAGGGTAAACCCCACATTATGAACCTATCAATGATATCATATTTCTCATTCAACCCTCTATTTGAGAGATATTACTTATTTATTATTTAGAAAATGTAATAAATAAATAATTAAATATAAAAAGGGATTACCACATCCGATGTTTCGAACTACCCGATGTATATAAAATTTATACCTCACTGAGGGTAAACCCTATTATTCAATCCTAATGGTGGATTCATATTTCTCATATGAAAAACCTTTTGGGAAATATTAAATTATTTTATAAAATAATGTAATTAAAATTATTAAATAATTCATTCTTGCAAATGAGCCATCCCAACATCTATCACTAGAAATGTTATACACTGCATCGGGTAAAAACTGCATCCCGGACCTATAGGTTGTATCATATTTCTTATAAGACACACTTTTTGGGAGATATGATATTATTTTCAAAAATAATATAATAATAATTATTAAATACATTATTCTTGCTACTGAGCATTCTATATATCTGATTCATACCAATGTTATACCTCACCAAGGGTAAACACCAAATCCCAAACCAAATGGTGGTATCTTATTTCTTAATTAATAAACCATTTTATAGTTTTTAAATTATTTTTAATAAATAATTCATGTGAAATATAATATATTTAATATTTTTATTCATTATAATGATGCTTTATGGACCTTGAAATCTCTCACTAACACCACATCTAACTCTGAAAATATTTGATTGTAGATTCCAATGTGTTAACTTGGATTTAACTCTTATGAAAATCCATTAACATAGTTATTATGTTATTTTCTTAATAAATCATTTTTCCACATAATACCCTTATAATTTATCAAAAAATGGGGTTTTACTATCTTATTAAAAATCAGGATATTAAATTTTCCAAAAAATCTGTAATTAATTCTTACTATTATCAACATTCATACTGGTAAAAAATTATGTTCTCTTTATTAGATAATATAAATATCTATGATTCAAAATATGGAATATATTTTTCCCAATTCACTTTAAAAGTTTTTTATATTTCAATTTAAAATGATATACGTATATGTGATGAAATAGATGGTTTCCAAATAGAAAATTATCATATGTATATAAGAATTTAATATTAAAATTATTTTTGAAATTAATTCCACTAACCTGATCGAAATATATAATAATATAATCAATATAATTTTAATTTAAAAAAAATTAAAATATAATTTTACATTTCATATAATTTAAACGAAAATAATTTTTTCATTATAAATTTGTTTTTATGAAAAGTAATTGGAATTTTTTAAAATATTGAAAAAAGAGTTAAAAGAGTCAAAAGGAATAAAATTTACATTTATGCCTTTGAAAAATATCAATCACCTCAAAATGGATACTAAAATTGTGGATAAATGTGCTTATAGAGACCCCATTGTTTCCAAGAATGTCATCAAGTTGATTAGCATCACGATAGAAGTATGTGATGATATGGTTCACATAGGCATGTTCGTTGAGGCATTTTTCCCTTTTTAGGTGAGTTTCTATGCCAGATAATGTTTCCCCATTTTATCCACATGCACAATTTTCGTTAAGTTACATTTGAACCAATCTTTGTTCCAATTTATTTGATGTGAAATCTCAACCTCTTTGATAAAACCCATCATTTCATCTGCATAATATATGAAATTACCACCGGGGCCATGAATACCTTAAATAAAATACCCATTGTTGTATTTGAAGATGATTCCATATCCAGCTGGTCTAGTGTTACCTAGTGAAGAACCATCCGTATTACATAAAATCCATTTGGAAAATTGGGAGTCCAGAAGACTTCAATGTCACCCGGATGCTGAGGAAAAATTTATTGAATATAAAGCTTCCATTGAACAACATGAATCTTGGATGAGTTTTTCAATAGTCATTGGGAAGGGAGTTCGAATGTTGCACCACAGACCGGATTTTAAAGTGTATAACATGGGGGTTAAAGACAGCCCCTTTATGAACTCATTTGTTCTGAACTTTCTAGATAAGATGAAACACTTCTGCACATGTAACTAGAAATAGAATGCATACCTATACTGAAAGGTGGACATCCAAAAGGTCTAGGATTAATCATGAAGCTTCAATATTCTACATAGGATGAACCATGAAATAGTAAAACAACTTGTCCTTTCAGAAAATTCTTAACTATTTACCTGAATATAATTTTATCATTTAGATGTCAAATTTTTTTTTTTGAGTTTTTTCAAATAAAATTTATAGTATTTTAAGAAAACAATTTTATAATATTTGTGTAATATTTGACGAAACCATTTTCATTGAAAAACACTTTTTCAAAAAACATTTCTTTCACACGAAAATGATTCTGTTTTTTTTTCATTCGATATTCATATAAGTTATGTTATACATGTCTAAAATATATAATTTTCATTTTTTAGTTATTAGTATTTCTACCCTCCTTCTTATGGACTGGTTTATAATGGTCATGTAAAAATAATAACATATTAATATAGTATCATCTTTCATTCGAAACCAATTTTGTGACCATCACACACAATTTAAGAAATTTAATTTATTTAAAAATAAATATATCATAATATATTTGGTTGTTATATTTTATTAAAATCATGGTTTTCAATTTCATACATTTTATCAAACATGATGTTTTTATTTTAAAATCACGGTGAGTTATATTCAACCCTCCCTTAAATTAATTACATCCTCTCAATTTCATATTCATAAATGAAATCGAGGGTTTGAATTTTGAAAATAACTATTTTGGTAACCCACATAAAAAAATGTCTCCATAATACATCATCTTGACATGATTGAAATGAATTTACAATGTTCATTGAGAATAAGACATTCTTTTGTTTCCATGATGGAAAATATTCGTGGAAAATGAAAACATGGAAAAGGAAGACAATAACACTTAACAAGTATTAATAAAGAGTGATAGAGATAATTTATCACAAGAAAGTCAGAGATCCAAATAAGTTTAATGATAAATAATTATTTCATGAGATAAGGGACCATTTTATTCATTAGATAAAAATGTAATAGGAAAATATTTTTGTTTTATCAATTTTTTTCTTGAGTTGACAGATATCATTAACATTATGATAGAGAAAAATAGAAAATATAATTATAATTTGATCCATTTGACATTCTTCTATCATTTTCCACTACATTTATTAGTTCCTCAAATTAATATCCAAGTTCATTTTTCATCCTTAAAGCACAAATATTAACTTTTAAAGGATAATAAGTTTAATATATAAGTAATAACCTATTCATAATATCATTAATAAAACTAGAATGATTATAAAAAGTTATATAATATAATAAATTAATCTCTAATACCTAAATAGTATCTCCATAAATTCAGCATAATCATTTTCATAAAGGATTAACCTTAAGAATCATTCAAAATATTTCTGACCAAATTCAATATAAAAAATTTTCAAGTAAAGTCATTAAATCAATAGTATATTCCCTAGAAAATATAAGTTGGATATTAATGTCACATTCAAAATATGTGAATAACATTATCATTATAAAACATAATAAAAACATGAAAACTTCCATAAATAAAATATTATGGTTTTGAATATAATCTATAGATCCTGACAGGTAGTAATATCGAATAAAGATAACATAAACTATCAAATAACTAAACAATTTCATGTTCACCAATAATATCCCATAAAAATATCTTTATCATCTCAACATTGGGAACATATTAAGGGTTATCCTCCCTCAACATTATTTTTTTCAAGAAGTTCAAACTTTCACTGAATCAGTTTTCTTGGTCATCGGTAATAATCTACATTTTCTCTCAAATCCTTTAAGAAACAATACTATAGTACAACCATTATATATTTAATGATTATTATAATCATAATCTCATTGATAAAATTATCTTGTAACATAATTAATAATTTAAAAAACAAGCACATAAATCATTCCATTATGTCAGTGTTAAGGCCATAATATAGAACATGTTCTCTTATCTACTTTTGAGATACATTTACTTATCACTTATGAAATTCATTTTAATAGTACCCCATATCCTTATAGTGGATGAATTTCACATTGGAAGATTATTTATTTCCATTTAAATCATGAACATGGTGGAACTTTTATCCAAAATTAATGAAAACTCATTTTCTTTTTAATCTTGTACGAAGACGTTTCCTTCCACAAGTATCATATGTTGGAAAATCCCTTTTTCCCTTCTTCCCCTTATCCATTTCTGGTCATTTGTCATATTGTTATTTTTATTCCCTTAGAATCCATAATATTTGGATAATTCCTTCTATATCTTGAGATTACATGATACTATATCCATATACAATTATAACGTTTTGGAGACTAGTTCCCTTTAAAATATTGGCTTTATCCCATCGAATAAATGGCCATTATTATTATTTGTCTTATGTTCTTTGATATGGTTAGCATTCTTTCCACTAGTTCCCAATTCTGAAAATTTTCATTCACTAGATTTTATCATAACATTATGAAACGTAATTTAAAACCTCAAACTAGTGATGTAATTAAATTTTTTGAATAAATTTGTGTTATGTAATCTAATAAATATAAATAAGGTTTATTTGTAGATATCTTTATTTTCAAATCCATCGTAATGGGTTATAAATAGAATTTAAAATATACTAATCATATACCTCCATAGTTTCAATCTCGGTCTACAGTAAGAGGTGTTTTCAGGAATAAGGTGATGATCGATTCGTGCCCAATGCATTATTTTTGATTTTATTATCCCTAGGCACAACTATTCCCGAACCATATCCACTTATAATATCTGGAAAGGGATGTATTGTTATGAAAATCCATATAATATAGTCTTAATCAATGCTTTAGTATGTTATTATATAAATATAATCAATGTCTATTAGAGGTTTATGTTCCATAATCTTGTTTTCGATAACATTACTTCTAAAGTTTTCTACGGAACATCCATTGATATCAACTGAAAATACCGAAACCCCAACAGTTCAGAGTCATGGGTTACATTTTTACATTGCCACTGGATACAAGGTATCATATCGTAGAGGACCAAATACTATAATAGTATTTTTAAAATACATACATAATTGAAATCAACATTTCATTTCAAAACCTAAACTATACAAAGTATTGTCTTTGAGGATTCCCTTATTTACCCTTATCATATCCATGAATATCAGTCATAATACACTTCCTGATATCCTATGAAAAATAAAATGGATGAATGGGGTGAGCTCATATTCTTATTATAGTCATGAGTATAGTAAAATATTTGAATTAATAAGAAATAATCAATATGGAAATGTATATAACTAAAACACATATCATTTGATTGGTAAACTATTCAAAATGTCAAAGAAACAAATGATGATAAAATAAATTCATATAAAGAATCACATGATCTTGAGACTTATTCATGGATATTCAAACTAATCAAACAATCACATTGAAATCAATAAATGAATTATTAATAAGAAAATTTACAATGAATAATAATTGAATCTATCAAGATAGTGGTCGAGACTATTCAAATTTTGATGGTATAAAAACATCTATTTAGGAAAAAATATTTTTCACATGAGCCCTGCCAATGCATTGAGGGGATATCTATTAATGGGACCCAAACATAATATACTAATTTTTATTCTATTATTATATTAAAGGGGAGAAAAATAATCAAAATAAATATATGTATTGAAAATATATGTAATGAAATGATTATAATTATCGAAATTAATATACATAATCATAAACCATCCCAAGTAAAAAAAATATATTAAACTCTTATATCCCCTTGTAATTTGACCATAAAATCTCAAAATATATAATTTTCATCTTATCGTTACAACATATCTTTATTGTCTCTTAAGTATAATTTTTTTATGTATTTTATGAATATAAATTACATACAATGATCCTTTAAAAAATATGGGGAAAATAACCTTTTAATTACAAAAATAATTTTTACAAAAAAAGATCACAAAACATTTTAAAATATAATTTATTTTAAAAAATATTATTTATTTTAAAATAATTTTTAAACCATTGAGTGGTAATGATGATTGAAAATTATTCTCCTACCATACACATTGAAAGAATGATTTCTATTAAAAATTTGGTAATATCCTAATTAGAATGATTTTGAAAATGACAGGGTGGTTCCACTAAAATAAAAAATTTAAAAAGATAATATGAGAAAAAAATTAATTCATATATCATTTATAAATTCATAAATACATTTTTTAATTTTTTTATAAAAATTGAATTTTAATGAAAAAATGATTTTTGACTGAAAAGCGAAATGAAGATATATTTTCTTAAAAATATCTTCCCTATAATTGAATGTACTATTGAGTTAAAAAAGGTAAAATTACTTGAAAATAATATCAAGAACCTGAGTAAAAGATTACATATTTATTTTAAGATATAAATATCTAGTAATTCCTCTAAAGGGGATGTAAACATAAAAAATCCCAAAAAATGTTGTGATTTTGATATAAACACAAACAAATTTGTTAATATATTAATTGAAAGAACCATAAAAAAATAAAATCTAAAGAACCATTCAATAAAATTAATCTTAATATATTCATTATATAACATACCAGGTGGTAATTATATACACCACAAAAAAAATAGTTCAATGGAATATACCTCACAAAAGTAAAGGTGAGACAAAAAACACTTACCTTAAGTTTGACACCCATTATATCTATACGAACATACTATATTATAAACAAAAAGTTATTATAAATCTTTTACATAACCATAATTAATATATCATACCATATATGATCCACCTATAAAATTTTACTACCTTTATATTAATAATACTTCAATATTTTCATTATTTTGAATGTTAATTACCTTGTTTAATCATTTGTTTTTTTCATGAAAGTACCATTTAGAGTTAATCAGATACAGTTTCATAATATCCATAATTATATTAAATTTAGAAGTATTATTTTTCTCTTTTTAAATATACCCTTTTAAAAATTCTATAAAATTGTATGCAGAAAATGAATCACATTGTGGAGACAATAGGTTGTATGTGCGCACAAGTGATGATTTTATTCCCTCAATGTGTGAATGGGTAAATAATGTGATGATATATTAATTTTAAATAAATTTTATAATGTAATATATATCACATATATTCACTTAGTTTATCCTTACTACCTTCCATGTAAAGCTTAAGTGAAAATTGAATCACAACGCTTTTGGAGAACGTAGTTCTCTATACATATGAGATAAATTATTATATCCCCCATGGAATGGATATGAAGATTTTATATGTGATATAATATATAAATAATTATAATAATATCAAAAAATATAACATAAATATGTTAAATCCATCAATATATCCATTATTAAAATGTTCCGATGGAAAATGAACTACAGTGGTTCATGAGGCAATAGTCTATCACTGACACAATTGATGATTTTGTTTCTCATTTGATGGATGAGGATATAAAAAAATATTATTACATAATAATAACAATATATAAATATATTTTATATAATATTTCTATTATATTTTATGTTTTAATATACAATTTATGGTCTAAAAGGAAGAAATAAAAAAACATTTTCAATTCAATCACCTTCCCCAAGTGAAACTACTTTTAGATATCATTTGAAGGACCCTAGGAATGGTATTTTGTGAGGACCAGTAGTGATATAATATGTATATGGATGTTGAGGCGATACATTTGGTAGGTTTTCTTCAAAATAATGGTCTTGTGTGGTGTGAATAAGTGAATGGACGAAGTTCTCATTTATAATCGGGGAAATTGAAACCTCTTCGAAATTGCATGGAAATTTCCCAAAAGAATCCAAACTGATATATAAATTCCAAAAATAATTGATTATAAATGATCTTATTTCATAATTTGGGATGTATAAGGTAAATATATTTCTTGAAAACAATATTTTGAAAATTTGGTAAGTCATTTTTAAATATTTTCATCTTAGTTTAACCCCTAATAAACACATTTTTACCTTAAATGTAGTAATTAATTTTTACTATTTTTACATTTCATTGTGGTCATAGGTTATTTTTAAACTATTATGTAATATAAATATTCTCATTCTAAATTTGGTTTTATTTTTCTTAATTCAATTCATATAAGTGGAATAATTCAATTTCAAAGTGTACTCACTAAGGCAATGAAAAAGTTGTCTTCCAATTGGAAAATTATCATATGTATTAGATGTTTTAATATAAAAAATCAATATGACATTGGATCTAAAAACAAAATTTGAATTTTTTTAATATAATTGATCTATTTTTTCTTTTAAATCAGTTTAAATTATAATTTCACTTTTTATTTAATGTAAACAAAATAGAAGTTCTCAAAAACAATTAGTATTTTCAGTATTCCTCAAATAACATGTCTTTTTAGAACATTTTCAAAAAATCCACCACAGATAATTTTTACTTGTGTATTGAAAAATTTAGCTTCATATTATCAAATATTTTTATAACATATTAATAAATTACTTTTATCATAAGTTTGTAAACACTTACAAAACTATTTTACTTAAAAATATTTTTTAAAAAATTATTTAAAATTATAATGAATCTTATTTTATTTATAATATATATGTATCCATTAAATTTATTTCAAATAAGTGTAAACAATATTTTTTTTTTAAAATTTATGTATTACAATTCATACTCACTATCTTAAAGTCTTGGTTATAATTATCATATATAAATATTAATATATTAATAGATTATATTATTTTTTCAACCTAGGGTTGTGTGCATATGAAGCTATTTAAAATATAGAATTTATTTAAAATGAAATTTATAATAAATTACCAGTTTGTAAAATTTTATTCTAATATTGTTGTCATGTTTCATTCATTTCATCTAGCATGATGTTCCTATTTTAAAATCATTGAGTTTTACATGTTTGGAAAAAAGTGAAGCAGGTCTGGAAAAGAATATTGGATTCTTTGTTTTAAATATGTAATGTTATTTTAAATTGGATTTTTTGGGTTTCTATATTTTAATGGGTGTGTTCCAACATTACGGTTTTATTATATTAATGTTTAATTGGATATACTTTATAGAAATTCCTTGTTAGATGGTTATTTCAAGATTCATTATCAAAATTATAAGTGAAATGTTTATTTTTGATTTAATGATATTTTCTCATTTGAGTGCATGTTGTTATGGTCTGATTCATTGTTTGTAATGAAATTTCATGAGGTAGTTCATGTATTTTATGTTTTTCCCAAGAATGGTTGAAATAGGTTCTTTAATTCATACACCAAACCTAACATCGAATAGAGGGGTGGATGTAAAACCTTCTTTGTTAGATCCATTGTGAGAATACTCCCTAGTATCAGCTAATTTTAGTGGGAATCAAATATGTTTCTTTGGATGATTTGGCATGTGTGGTTGGATTATGTGTATTTTTTTCTTTTTGGTTATTCTTTGTCAGTGGTTTCCCTTTGTGTTGTTTTGATCGATGATTTTAATTTTGGTTTTTGGAACTTTTTGTTTTGTTTTTGAATGTTTTTCTGATCTCCCACCATCCATGGTGTTTTGCGGATAGGATCCATGTTTTGTTTTGTTGATCTTCATTGTTTTGGAAAACCCTTACTGGTGGTAGTAGTATGTTCCCTATCATTCGGTTGAGACAAGTTTTAATTACTATTTAAATTTAAGAGAGGTCTTTGGATAAAATATTGGGTATCTATGGTGTGTGATACACATGTTGAGTGTTGCGTACTAACTGGTGTGTTTATATAGGCCTTCTGTAAGATTAAAAATGTGGGGGTAATCTAGTGATTGACCCAATATTATCTCTGTGTGGCGTGGCCCAACATGTGTGCTATTTTCTTTCTTTTGAGGCTCATGTGGTTTATATTCCTTTCATGGGATTTGGAAGTGTTTTTAGTTCAAGGTGTTTTCCTCTCATGTTTACTCAGTTTTTGATGATGAGTTTAATGACAGTTTTTTTGTTCTAAAATGATAGATGATATCTAAATTTCTTGGAGAGAATGTAAGGTTTACTATTATTCATAGGGATTATTATTATTGGTAATTTTTTATACTTCATTGTATATTTTTATTTCTTTTACTGTTTATTGGTGTTATCATTTTTGAGGATCTACATTGTTGAATTTGAGGATAATTCATGGTATGATGTTTGTTTGGTTATATAATATGGGGATATTTTTTTCTTTTATCCTTCATTTTGATTGTGAACATTATAGGGGAAGAATTTTTCATGGTGGGGTTTTGATGACACTCCCTGTGTCACATAGTTGTCTTTTTTTTGTTCTCTATAGAAGAGGAGGATTTTGTTTCATTTCCATATATTTCTAGTTTATAAAATCAATATTTTTTTGGTTTTCATACTGTGAATGATTAATGTTCCTGGTTAGAGGTATATCGTGTTACCACTATTCATGAGTTTTTTAGTTCATTTTGATTTGAGAAAACATTGTTAGCATGGTATGTGAATAGTTAATTTCCAACCATGACTCCCCTAAGAGAAACTGTAAATGGTATTTTGTGATGCTATGTTTCATAACACAACTTTCACATTGTTTTGTAAACCAAGTGACAAGCGTGTAGTTAGATCTGTAGTTTTTTATATGGTTTTTTTCCTAGAATTGTCATAGTTTAAGAAACTATGCTAGCGTGGGAGGTTGTGTGAGGCTTGGTGTGGTCCTAGAGTGAGGTGCACAATATGACTAACCATAAAGTCTTTTGGAAGTAACAATGTGTCTTAATATTTTTTGATAGGTTGTGTCATCAATGGTATTAGAACATGGAATTATTAACCATGTATCCAAACCATTTGAGTTTTCCAGGTGAGTAAAATTTGTTCGATTTCCGAAAATTCCATCCTTTATTATAATTCTTTTTCACTGCTTATTCTCCCCATTTTCATCATCCAACCCATAGAGGGCATGCATAAGCTCTACCTTATTACTCACTTGGATTCATGGATTCATTTGGTGTTTTAAATATATATTTATGGTGATTTGTTCCCCTATTTTTTTACATCTTCTTTCTCCATCTCTTCACTCTGGGTTTCACTTCCCCATGACCCATATTTATCATTTGACTCAATTTTAGGGCATTAGGATGATATATTAATTGGTATATTATTTTCTTGTTTATTAAATACCATTGGTTCTCTAGAGGTTGTGTTCATAATTGAAGAAAATATGTTGCTGGTCATTTTCTAAAGGTGTATGCTTCAATGAGTTAGGTTTTAAAAATCAATTTTTTCATTTTTTTTAAATCTATAAATAATCATGTTTTTTAAATTTAACATATATGAAATCGTATATATACATGGTATCGTTATGATGATATGGAACCATTTTATTTTTTATGCTTGAAATAATTGGTTTTACATATGAATTCTATATTTCATTGTTTATAATGGATGTTTTTAATAGGTTAAGCTTATTGTAATGTTTCTTATGGAATTTTGAAATATTTTTCATGATTTAAAATAGGTTTTAACCCGGTTTTGGATTTCAATGAGAGAAAACAATGGTTTTAAATGTAATTTGGTGTGGAATTATGGTTTGGGGCAAAAATTATTTATAAAGGGGGTATTTTAGTGTATTTAAAATTTTGATTTGAAATGTTATTTTGGTTCACCCCTTATGATATGACTTATTGGAATATTTGAGTTGGTTGGGTTTAAATTGTGGGTCATTTGGACTTTTTTTGGCATTAAATGAGAGAGAACCCTATATAAGATTAGATTTTGGTAATTTTAAAAATGAATGGGTGATTTATTTGTATTTCATTAGGTTGTTTTATGTTTTTTAGTAAGGGTGATCGAAATTAGTATTGAGCCATGTGTTTTATTTTTTGAGAAGAATGCCCTTATGTAGGGGTGGATTTTAAATTCTTTAAATTATTTGGTTTTATTAATCATTTTACAAAATAATATTAGGTATTCTTTTATTTGTATTTCAATGTCCAAAGAAATTTGATCTGTACTATTTTGTTAAAGGATGGTTTTCCATTATGACATCAAATGGTGTATGTGGATGGAACAATTGACTTCCCCTTGTTAGTGTACCCTCGAGTTCGATTTTTATAACTATGTGATTTTTTTGCACCCATTAGATGGAAATTTTATTATTATTCATTTTGTGATTCTTATTTCATTGGGGCTTTATAGATTCCTATCATGGGGCATGTAAAATGAAAATTTTAATTCTTTTCCTAGTGTAGGGCAGTGGCAGATCAGGGTCATCTAACTTGATAAGTTTCTTAGTTTATTTAATTACTTTATCTAATTCAACAAAAACGCAATTTTTTAATTATTTATGAAATAAATGATAAATTTTTTGGTTTTTTACCTTCCAATGAAAAAAATACATGTAGAATGGAATTTTGAACTAATCTAACATGAAATGCTCAACAAATTGGGATTAAAAGAAATAACATGGTCTAATTTTCAATTTTTATTTAAATTTTTATTTAATATAATTTTTTTTATTTTTTTAATATAATTATAAAATATCATTAATGAATTAGAATCCTATTATTTAATGTTGTAAAATCTTGAATTCCTTAAGAAATATATATTAAAAAACATCTAGTAAAAAAGGATGACAGAACACTTGAATTAAGAGTCTGAAATCTTCTAGGACTCGGCTCCATCCTATGTTTTCTCATTGACTGGTCAGCTCAACTCCATCATGTGATGATATATGATCAATGGAAGAGAGGTAAATGATACAAATAAAAGAATTGAAATATGTTTTAATTGAATGTCTTTGAGGGGGGGGGGGGTGGATCCAACCTTTTGATTCCACTATCATCCACTGCAAACAAAAATAGACATCAATAAAGAATTCATGAATTTCACCCCTACCCAAGGCCTATCATGGAACCATTCCCCCATTTTTATGGTATGAAATCAAATTATGAAATGGAGTAGAGAATAAGAATAATAATATAAAAATATTACTGGTGAGATATAATAATAAATAAAATAAAACAAGAAAACACATGAAATGATAAAAAAATTAAAGAAGAATAAAGAGAGAGATTAAATAAAACAAATGTGAAAATGTATTAATAAAATGAATATGGATATAATATGAAGAAGAATTGGTGGAAGAATAAAAACATAGATAAAATTTAATAATTAAAATAAAATAAATAATTTATAAATTATATTTAATAAAAGATATTAAATAAAAATTATACAACGAATAAAACAAGAATAAAAATAAATGAAATAGAAAAAATGGTATCTTATCCTTCAGTTTCATCCTTTTGATGATCTGGAACTCCTTCATGAAGTGGTTGATGGATCCTTTTATTTGTAGGTATGATTACTCAACCTCCCATCAAAGAAATCTTTATTCAAGGTTTTTTTCCATAATTATATTTTGGTTTATAAATTTTCAAATATCTTCCCCATAGGTAATAGGGTAATTTGATTTTCCAGTTGAAGAAATCCATGTGGTGATCTCTCTTGTTAATGGGTTATATGAATGATATTTTTCATTACTCTGGTATGCACAATAGTGGTAGACTTGGAAGTGTTCTTTGACATAGAATAATAGATAGTGTTCGAGAATGGTAGTGGATAGATCCTCCTCCTTCATCCAGCCATTACAGTGGGAAAATAAGGCCTCAGTATGGGAATATAGTGGTCGAATGAGGCTCAATAGAGGATCTATGTTTGTACATAACCAATGAAATTAGAGTTGAACTAAAAACCAAGATCTATAGTGGTGTCTATTGTGGACTAAAAAAATTATTAGCAGTATTTGGTGTCATAGACAATTGAAGTGAGCATTTGATATGCTGATTACCTTGTCTC
The DNA here is from genome assembly GCA_963277665.1 of Viscum album. Lineage (NCBI taxonomy): Eukaryota > Viridiplantae > Streptophyta > Magnoliopsida > Santalales > Viscaceae > Viscum > Viscum album. The sequence continues at coordinate 831,590,791 of OY728165.1, forward strand.
TGAGGTACAGGTGAGTGGAGTCAGGTGGCACAACACTATTTTGTAAAATTATAAAATAGTTATAGGGTAATTAATCCATCATATAATATTTATACTTGATCAAAGAGCACTTAGATGTCATCGAGTGGCTATTCTGCTCAATTTATTGTTCCAATATGGGAAACCAGAATCTCACAATCACACTAAACATGGTTTGTGCGCACTGCATAGCTAGAGTGGGTCTATGCCCAACCCTACTCATGATATGATCCATAGGTTCGCATGATGTATAAGCCTAATTCCTCCATTCGGCTTCACACCCCCTGCATGCATGAGCTATCCCTCTTGGTGGTGGCTTCACTAGTCATCCCATTGTGGGTTGTCTAGGTGGCTCTCTTCCATTAGTTGATGATTTTCCATCATAAGACTATTTTTTTCGGAATCATCTGAAAAATTATATATAGATTAGAAAAATTGAAATCACTTAAAAAAATTAAAATAATAATCTTATAAGTCCAAATGATAATTCTAAATTCAATATCATAACCCTTTTATTCATTTAAATCAATTTATGTATTTTAATTAAATTTCTCAGTAATTTAATAAAATATTAATTTCATGATTACACTGATTAAAAATCACTCTAAAATACATTGAATATATTTAAAATTATCCTTATAATATGAGTCTTTAAAATACCCCCACACTTATACTATGTTTTTCCTAAAGTATAAAATCTCCACATATGAAATTATAGCGAACAAATGTTACCATTATTCTAATATAAAAAAAATAAAATTATTATCAATCCTAGATGAAATATTCAAAAATCATCATAAAATATCAATTTAATTTCTCAATTTTAGATATTTTACATTTTTTCCGTTGAAAATGATGCAACTTCATCTTTCTACTATTTAACATCATTAATTGATTATAAAATATCATATGAAATCATAATCTACCTCTCTTTTGAATATATTCAACCGTAATTCAGGATATATTCATGTAGAATTACGCTCATTTCCTGAGAAGTTCTCCTTATCCATAATATTTTAATGGAACTACTTCCACCACATTGTGAAGTCAAAATTATCATAAAATAATGAGTTCTTTAAAATCAATGTTCTAATGACTCTAATTCTTCAGGTTAGTATAAATGATTAAGGCTTATATAGGTGGCTTTTCACTAAAGTATTGTGCTTGATATTAGAATTAAAAGAGTTATGAAATTCTCAACTTCAAAGTAGCAACATCTAATTCCCCCAAACTCATAGTAAAGGTTATGATCAAAGTAAAAATAATGAACGATGAGAAACATGTTAATTTTTTCTCTACATTTATAATTATACAAATTAAATTTTTCATTTTTTATTACATTTTTGAATTTAATTCTTGGAATAAACCTCACATCCACCACCTAACCACTTATGATAAAATACTCATTTAAGTAATGGATATTTTTTTAGGACATAACTCATTTTTTTATTTTCTAATATGTAAAAAAAATAATGCATAATAAATGAATCAACAACCTTTACCAACACGCACAGTTATCACCCCCACATTTTTCCCTTACAACATATATCATCCATTTTCCATGAATTTCTGAACCCCCACACAAAAAAATTAAAATATCATGTAAAATATTAATTGGAGGGTTAGAATTGATAAAAAATCATTTGAAATATATATTTTCCCCAACATGGTCATTCATGGTTTCTATACGTTAAACAAGGAATAATTTAGAGGTTTTATCATGGAAAACTATTTTTTAATATAAATAAAAATCATTTTAATTCTGTTTTTACATAGTAATTTGTCTATAGATGTTATAATTAAATTTATATATTGTCTCAAATCCCATGATGACTCAAAAAATATTCTCAGGATTAAATATTCAGTACTTGTCCTATAATTCCTATAAGGAATAGAAATATAATTTTGGACAAAGAATAATGATATGAATACTAATAAAAAATAAATTCATATAAATTTCATAAATTGAAATCATGAAGAATGATATTAAAACTTCATTTACATTAATCAACTAATTCCCTTAAATCACATGTTCTGGGTTTAATATCCATGTTTCACTATAATCATTCAATTATCTAATTTACACATTAAATTTCAATATCATTGAAATAAAAAACATCAAATCTCAAAATTCCTACGAAAATCCTACCTCATATATATATAAATTGAATCATAAATTCAAAACAAGTTCATTAAATTTCTAGATTAAATATCAGATAATGTTTCTGGAAAAATGTTTATAGTTTTTAATATTATCATAAAAGTGAACTACCATTTGAAATAAATATTTTAAAAATCCTCATTAATATTGTCATTGGGGTATGAAATGGTCCATCATGGTCTTACAAAAGTAAATAACTTAATAAAAAAATGGATCATTTCCTTAAATCAAATAATGATTAGGGAGTTGGTTGAATGCTAAACTATAAATATTGAAATCTATACTTGTAGAAATTAAAAAATATAGGACTAGGAATAATCACGAATGTGGGACATTTTTTACTACCTTCATATGATAGTAAAAGATGTTATCTATAGTATGATGGTGGGTGGTACTTTTGAGATTTGAACCAAAAAATAATAATTTTCCATGATTTCACATCTTCATTGGTGGTGAGGATGGTCCATGGAAAGAGAATCCAATATCCATCACTTTAAAAATTAGGTATAACAATCATGGGGGTGGGTAAGATGAAGTATTAATCATAACCATTCTTGATTATTACTCGTGAAACCTCAAAATGATTTTCAAGTACTGGATCAATTTGGTCTTTCGGGATCGAATTAGAAAAGGGATTGTAAGAATGTAATTTCACTTGAACCAAATTTAAATTTTAATTAAAATTATCTGCTTCCATTTGTGAATATTCTATATTGATTTTCACATGATTTTATAAGGGGGAATTCTAATGCGATTCACCAAATTCATGTTCATAAAAATTAGGGATCTCCATGTGTTCAACAACAGGTGCATGTGTTGTTTCTTCATCTTCCTCTAAGAAATAATAGTGACTGAACAAATCTGGTGATTCAAAATAATAAGTTATGAAACTAAAATCGGATTGAACATAATTATAGAATAAATAGTGCATGAATGGATCAAATCTGTGAGTGGGTTTTGGTTTAACATATGTATTAGTGGTAAGTGCTTCTTGGAGTTGGGTCTTAGTTGATGGAGTCATGTAGTTGGGTTACTCCATCTTTTCATCAAATTCTTCCACATGGTTTGTTTCTACCTCCATGGATAGAAATATATATAATTGTTCTAGAACATCTATATTTTAGGTATTTGGTAGATTATTTTGTACTTCATAATCATTATATAATTCATAAAGTTCTTGTTGATCTCCTACACATAGCTCAATCGACAAGTCTTCCACATCATGAACCCAATCTATATCATCATAGTAATCTTAGAGATTTTTCTTAAAATTGTTCGGAAATTGGTAATAATTTATTTTCACCTCAATGTCTTTGATGTCTTCTATGAAATTTGTTAAAAGTAATGGAATCTCCCCTTAGCCACCTTATTTTTTTCTCTTTTTTCTAACTTCTCCATTAATGCATGAACATATTCAAATGTACACTATACATTCCTTATTAGTTGTTCTATTATTTATCAATGTTATTTTACCTAGGCTCTATTATAATCAGTCTCTTCTTCTCGTTTTTCTAACACCTGTTAGTATTCTACCCATTCATAATTATCTGAATTCTAATAAATAATTGAAAAAAATAGGTTTTTAAAGAAATAAAAATTATCTATTATATAACAGAATACAAAATAACCAAACTGTAATAATCACCATAAAAATAGTTCCATATTATGATAGATTCCTGTTGGGTGGTGTGGAAAACGAAAATTTCAAAATTAATTCCTAATTTAGCTCATTGGATGATTGGGGATATAACCATTTAGTAACTTATTAGTTAATTTGCTTTAATAATTCTCCTATGATTCTATGTTTTTATTTTATTTATTCCATTTTAATGAAATGATAAATTTTTTAGATTTCTTTTTTTTCTAAATTAATGAAAAGACATGAATAATGAGAATTTAAATGAAAATTAACATTTAATTCTAAGAATATTGTGATTATAAAGAATAAAGTTTGTATTAGGTTTGGTCATGATAACTATCATTATTATCCTTTATTTCATTAGATTATAATTGATAATCCAATTATGAAATATCATGCACTAGATACTATTATTTTTTTAGTGTTGGGATATAATAAATGCCTTCTAAAATATATATTTTACATCGTCCTTTAATAAAGGTTGATGGTACCCCATAATTGAGAGAGTGACATCTTCTAGGACCTGAATTCATCATTTTTTATTTCATGCATTGATCGGAACAACCCCATCATTTGAATATAAATGATAAATATAAGAGAGGGAAGAATAAAAACAAAAGAATTGAAATATATTTTAGTTTCATGTAATGGTGAAAATCTCCACACCCATTCATTATACTCACATCTACCACAAACATAAAATAAATATTTTTCAAGAATTTATGAAAACCTTACCTCCCTTGTGCCAAGGCTCAGATAATTCCCACATTTTCATTTGTAAGAGATCAGTTGGGGGAAACAAATGAGATATGAATAATATTATAAATAATAATAGGGAGGATAGATAATAATAAAATAAAATAAAAAGAATAAAACATATGAAATTATTTTAAAAAATAAGATAAGATAAAAGAGGGAGAGGATATAAATTAAATGAGAAAAGATATTAATAAAAATAAAATGGAAATAATAAGAAGAATAATAAAAATAGTAATATATATGAACACATTTAATTAAAAATACTAAATAATTAATGAATTATACTTAATAAAAAAACTAAATAATAATTATATAAAGAATAAAAATGCAAAAGTAGAAAAAATCATAATTTCTTCCATCTGTGGATTTTCTCCATGGTCTATAAATACTTAATGTTGTGTTTGGGGCCTATTTATTAGGTTGTGAGTAGTTATTCAGACTCCCTTCAAATGAAATAATAGTCATAGATTTTTTACAAAAATTATATTTGGGTTTGAATATTTTCAAATATATCCCTCGTAGATACTTAGGCCATTGAATTTTTATGGTGGAATAAATCCACATGGGGAAGATTACCATGAATGAGTTTGGTGCATGGAAATTTACATAAATATTGAATTTATGGTGGTGGAAAATGTGGAAGTGATATTAATTAGGGCATGGGATATTGTATATGATCATGGTAGTAGTGTGTGAGATTTTCCTTCATCAGCACTTCATAGTGACTAGATGAATCCTTCATACGCGATCATAGTTTCCAAATTAGGATTTATAGAGGAATTATGGTAGTAATTTTCGTTGGATATAGGAGTTTTAATCTAGACTGAGCTCTCTAGTAACATCTATGGAAGTATTTTATGAGTAGAAGTGGTGGGTGGTATCATGGATGAAGGCAGTGAGTGGCTGAAATGGTGATGGCGTTATGTCTGAGGAATAAAAGAGTGAATTCATGTGACATGAATCTATTTTTAAATATAATTAATAGTTATTAGTTAATATGTATCATATTTTAATTTAGAAGAACATTGTGAGAAATCAAATGAAATCAAGCTGCAACCTATCTCAATATCATTCAATGAGGTTTGAACATGAAAACACACACACACACTGAACATGGGCCACGAACAATATACAGACTGTATGTGCCTAGACCCAAATCCTTTTATGGAATAATTAGTGGGTTCACATGCGCTGTGGTCTGGATGCCCCTATGTGTCATCACACCCCCCATCCAGAGCATACCCTCCATTTGGTGGCTTGGCTAGGCTGCCCCCTTGTGGGCAGGCTCAGTGGCTTACTACCATTGGGTGGGGGATTTCCATCCTTGGAATGATTTTTTAGTAAACACTTGATAATTTATAAATAACATAAAAAAATTTAATTCACTTAACAAAAAATCAAATAATAATCCATCATCCCCAAATAAAAACACTAATTTCAAAAAAATCACATCTTTATCCATTTGAATTAATTTTACTATTGCAATTAGAATACTCTATAATTTCATAACACATTGAATTTCATTTTAATATTTATTAAAAACCCATCTAAAAGTCATAGAATATGTTTAATATTTTAATGATAAAATGATTATGTAATTTATTTTAATCATTGGGTATTTGGGTTGAGGAATGTTTTGGGTTTTCCCTATGGGAATACATGGCTTGTTTTCACTAATCCTCACTCCCTTACTGGTCATAGGATGTTGGGAACTAAGTGGAAGATCTATATTTTTCTTCATGTTTGTTCACACGCCCTTAGTACCTCAAGAGTGTGAAATATGACTAAGTGGGGTATTTCCTTCCAATGATGATTTTATGGGACACTTGGATAGAGGTATGGACTTATTATTTACTGGTAGCTAGTTCATATGGTTATACCCATATATGATTAGATAAATTCCATGTTAGTGACATTCAGTATAAATATGAAACGTTCATATTCATAAAGAGTTATTGTTTGAGGGGAGATTGATCTAGTTCCTGATGGTATCATTTCCAATACCTTCCATGATTTGGAACCTTCTTTTATTATGTTTCATTTTATATTCCTTATGATATATATGTGGTTCCTTTTTTTATTCTTAACCTATGTGATTTGGGTGACTTCATTTGAAAATGAATTTTGAAATATGTTTGTGAAAACCTATATTGAATTTGTAAATATTTTTATTTTAGTACTTTATGGTGGGTTTTCAAGTGGGTTTTGGTTTAAAATATGGCATCGACTGGTGAAATGTTTTCATGTAACCATTATCATTTAGTTAAAACAAGTGTGAGTTGTTTTGATAAATCTTAACTATCTGTGTGGATTTGAAATAAATGTTCTATCATGAAATACGATAGGCAATACATTTTTATTATTTTGTAGTGAATCCCATTTGAATGATTGAGGGAGAACCTTATATGGACTGTAGGCCCAGAGGAATGGCCTCAGAGATAGACCATAATAGATTTCAATAGTTTTAGAAGTGTTATGGTGACTTGCTGGGTTTTTTAGATGATTCATATAGAATTTTAGGTTTAAGGTTCATAGTTGGATTCATCTTTTTCTTCATGGATGGAGTGGGGTGATTTGGGTAGTGGTAAAAAACATGAGGTTGTGTGGAGTTGGATTTGGGATCAGCTCATGCTGGTTAATTTGTAGTGTTTTTTCTTTATTTTTATTCCATCATTATCAAGACATCATATTTATCAATTCTTAAGAATGTTGTTTTGGTATATAAGAATAGGTTTTCTCATGTAATTTGATTATGAACTATTCATTGTGATTATTATTTCTTTTGGCTTTAGTATTTATTTACTTCACTGTTGTATATTTGGATTATGAAAAAATATTCCTAAATGAGTTCATGTGATTACCATTCACTTTTCCCTAGTATTGAGTGGATCCAAAATGCCCTTCAGGCCATGTGGATAATTTTATTGGGTGCCTGGTAAGGTAGAGTCATGGGTTGGATTATTACACATAATGTCTAATATATAGAGTAAGAACATGAATCAGTCAAACCACATATTTTGTGTGGGATTTAATATATATTGAATTGTAATTTTAGCCCAATATATGTAATATAGATGTATCTAAATATCATATAAGGATAAAAATAAAAAGTCCTTAGTTATTGGTAGGTTCCTCCTTATATATCATTCTCAAGAACTTTATAAAAAATATTTTAGTTTCATGTAGGTATATTTTTATTAAATAAAAACTAAAGTAAAATGGTAAACACATACATTAGGAACTCCTATTGAAATCAATATCATATGTAATTGAAAAAGTTAACCTAGAATATAAAACACTATGGAATTTATGTTTTCATTAGATACACCCCTGAGTTAATAAATTTAGGGTCATGTGATGAGGACCACTGAGTCACGTATTTTAGAGTCATGCAGTTGTGGGAAAGAGTTGTGTAGTTTATGATTGTGATACTAAGACCATGTATCTTTTAGTTTATGGTCATGCAGATAAAACTAAGATTTACCATTTGGAAATTTCCAAGGGATGAATATTTATATGATGATATGAAATAATATATAGAGAGGATTTCATAATTATACATATAAAATGGGTATAATGAACAATTATAAAACATTTATATTATTTGAAACCACTTGAATGGTTGTATTATGGAATGTGTAAATAACAATTTATGATAATTAAATTATGATATTAATTGATGAAACAATAATTATGAGGATGACCAGTAACCAGATTTGAATAATTGTTTCTATGGAAGTGGTTCATGGGGTTTATGGGCTTAGATAAACTTATCATTTGAGTGAAAGCATGATTCTAGTTTACAGGATGGTTATATGTTTTATATATCATCACTAAGACTATTAAAACATATTATAATTTTATATATTTTTTATAAATCTGAATTAAATTTTTATAATTAATTTAACACTTAAGGCTTGAATTGTATTTTATATATAAAAGCATATTCAAGATGTATTCTGGATCCATTAAGGTCTCATAACTATGTGTTTAAAACACTCTTGAGGATCCATTATATGATTAAATATGGACTGAGTATATAATAATTGTATTTATAGAATCTATTTCATATTATGAGGTGATCCTTTCATAACTGAAAACATACTCATGGCATAGTTTGAGCTTGCACATAATGAAAAAAGGAGACATTCCAAAATGTTTTCATTGACCAATAGTTTCAGCATGCATCACGAGAAATTGTCTTTGATCATGTTTTGATCCCAGAATTTTTTTTTCCATTCCAATTTTCATTATTTTTTTCCTTATTTAATATATTTGGGACACTTATTTAATAATGAAATTAATTTTTCTTAGGCCACTATTTATGATTTTCAAAATGATAATCCTTTCTGTCTCAAATTTGTTTAAGGTATATCACTAAAATCTTATCTATATAGGTATCATGTTTAAGATTGCATATATTTGACAAATATTATATCTTGTTTAATTGATAAAAAGATGAAAAAATGTGAGATAATATCTCTAGAGTCAAAGGAAAAATTGACCCCATATGAATGACAGCCGTAACAGTGTGTATGAAATCATATTATAGGGGAAGAAATAATTAGGTATGAACAATCCACCAATATAATATAGGCGAACTAAATGGGGAATAAAATATATATTCTCTATAACTAATAATCATGTAATATGTAGTTTCTTTTATGGGCCAGTCTTTTCTTTGTGTGGGACCAACAGAGAAAACCCAACATGAATTGGGAAATGTATACAGTAGGATAGTGAGGAAGATTATATGGGAATGTGATTTTATAGTTGAGCCCATGATAATATATTTAGGCCACATTAAATATCCTATGATAGTATAAATAAATACACACAATACTCTACCTAAATAGTCTCTTCATAGACTAGGAGCATATGATTAATATAAATGAGATATATCTATGGGATGCTTGGTAAGAAATGACCGAATGAAACGCATTGTGAATTGGTAGAGGTCTAATCATTAGTGAATACTGTGTTAGATCATTTGTGTTCATTACTAAAAATATATATCCATGAATAAATTCATATCATTTGAAAATAATTATCAATATGCACATAGTCTTAAAAAGAGTTAATATTTATTCTAATTTATGGTTGGAAACAGATGTGTCCCTTATCCTAATATCTATGACCAAAAGTATGGGTCTCATTATATAGAGTATCGATGTATTGTTAATATATATAATGAATCATTAATGAGGGATTCCCACACAATTATATCTTGTTTGAGGGAAATTTTTTTAGTTGGTTTAGTGATGAGGGATTTTAATGTTAGTAAATATCTTAAAATAACAAGAATAAATATATTTATTGGGAATGGTGGAAGTTTTCTTTAATGTTTTTTATGAATAAGGATTAATATCCCCAAGCCTATTACATAAATATAAATCTCATGTATAGAGACTAGGTCATTTGGAAAGTACATTGAGTTTCTTATGGTTCTAGAAGGATGGATCGTATTTCGTAGAGTTTAACATCATGTGACTAGGAATCATATGTTCATCAATTTAATGTTGTATAATAAGGAACAATATATACAATGATTTTTTTTAAGATTACCTCCTAGTAAAAAAGATATTTTTTTAAATTGGTGTTGAGTCTATGAGGAATAATTAACATGAATTTATGAATCCTCAAACTCCATGATGATGTAGGAGTTCGATAAGTGTGTAACTAATGGTTGATTCAAATATTGAAAACCAAGAATGTTACTATATATCCTCTAATAGGAGAAATCAAGAAACATACAATTATCGGTAAACAGGGCTTCATCATAAAATAAGGCTATTCAAGGATAAAATGTACATTGTAGGGTCCCAAATTCTAGGATGAGAGTGGGGAACAAAATAGATGTGATTTGTACGTAGACTCGAGTTAACACCTTTGGGAGTCACTACAGAACCTGTGATACTATGAATCAAGAAACATGTAATTATAAATAAAGGTTCCTTTACATAGATATAGATCAGGTGAAGAATGATTTTCATTAGAATCGTTCGAGTGAAAGGCTATTGTGATAAACCAAATGTGGATGGGTCCTTGCCATATCACTATGATTAGTGTTGGTGAGATTTTTTGTTGGACTTGAGTTGAGACCTCTAGGAATCACTATGAATAATGATATAACAAAATCATGACATATTTTGTTCTTGAATGACAGTTCCATAGTGTAAATCTATTTTTGGGAACATGACTTGAAGAAATAGGCAATAAAAAAGGGGAATTTAGATGAAATATATATTTAGGGTTCGATTTAGTTCAAGACCACTAGGTGTCACTACATAAATGAGATAATAGGAATCAAGGAACTAATATTTATTTTATGTGAGTTCATGTGCTGATCAGGATCACGCACATTAGATAATAAAATGGTTTTTCCTAATGTATTGTTTTTTTAAAAACCCACTAGGAATTTCTAAGTGCATACACTAAGAACCATTAAATAAATTTTCTTCAATCATAAGTGAATTAGGATAATCTAAATAGTCCACTCTAATAATTTTAATCTCCTAGAAAATGGATCATTGCATCTTTCAATTTATGTAAGTTTAACTATGACTAGTTCAAATTTATTTAACATAATGAAGAACTGTTTGTATATTTATCATGTTATCAGAATAAAATGAGGAAGAATGTGTCATATGTGAATCTAGGCAATGTGGATCAGAATAAACCCTTCATTATATGTTTCTATGATACAGTCTTTATCCATTGTGATCAAAGAGAAATCCCTATTAGAGTGTCCATTACATATGATGTAAGGTCATCACCATTACTTCCCAAACATTAGAGGATTCCTTATGTGCATCAAGAGAGTTCTCAAATCATGGAAATTTTTTTTAGTGAAATCAGTGAAGGAGAACAATATTATTCAATACTAAACACATAGGATTCTGATGAACCTCATGGTTGTGTGGAATGCATATAAATTTATCATTAAGACACTCCATATTAACCAAATAAATCATAGACTATTCATGTTCTTTCAGTTAAATGAAAATTGTGAAATGATGTAAGGGATTTTAAACCATCATGGGAAGGAAAACCTCTACCCCAAATGAAATTGAGTATTAGGTTTCCTAAGAGTTGTTAAATATTGTTTTGGATTAATCCCACAATGCACATATAAGTTTTTCCATGTAAGACTTATTATCCATAACTGCCAATTTTTTTATGGAAATTTCCATGATCATTATTAAAGGACATTATCTATCTATTGGTCATCATATGATAGCCCGTTGAATGGTGGGATTTAAAATTACACTATTAATATATCATATTAAAAGGAAACTAAATTTAGTAAAAATAATATACATCTTGAAATTTATGTCGTCTTTTTTTTCAATAATCATTGAGGGGTACTACTGACACCTATTTAGATAAGATATAGATGGAATTGTGGATTAATTTGAGCTACTTGGATATGATACGAGGGTATGGAACCATGACTTGTACCCTCTTCATGGAATATGGATAGGGTTAATTGGTTATATGAGACAAATTTAGGGGTTAATTGGTGAAGTCGTAACATATCAAAAAAACATTTCACTTCATAGAAATATTGACATATTCATGGATAAATGATGACCATAAATAACCAAGACCTTTCACTTTATGGGAGAGATTGATTCCTAAATGGTGAGCATCACCGGTGATGACATGGAATGCTTGCATAATAGTGAGGGTCTTTTATCCATTATTTATATTTGGACAAAACCCATCAATTACTAAGTTATAAAGGACCTTCTTAAAATATTATCCATTATTAATACGGAAATTTTCTATAGCTTAATTGATATACACATTCTTAACTCATTCGGGTGATACATCCCATTTCATATACAATACGTTATGGTATAAATCCATACCATAATGGTTTAAATTGTTAAGGGGAATGTCTATCTTTAATCTAAAGTTATATTTATTAAATTTTTCCACTACAATTTTTTATTGATAGGTAGGCCACCTTTGAATTCATGATTTGAAGTACTATCTCATCCTAATACAAATCATCCAATTTAATAGCAGTATTGGTTAGTTCATCCACATGAGAATTTTAAGAATGTGGGATGTGAAATAGTGTTCACTCTGATGGGAATTAAACGATAATCCATTATATGTAATCATGAAAGGGAATACACTATTTTTTATGGAATATTCACCATTTATTTATATAAGAAACTATAAATATTTATTAATAATTCATAATGACATCGGTATTTGATGGTCCATTTTGATTTCTACAACAAGAGACCAATATTTTTCCTCATCTTTTTTTCTTTATTTAGAAAGAATAATGACTAAATTATAACAACATTCACTAGAGATAGGAATACAACGCCAAACCCATCATAGTTGATCATCATGTTTTCTATTCATAAAACCTTTGGGTTCCATGTGGCATCAGAAAAATATATATTAAAATATTGGGAGGTTTTATAGATATAGAATACATCTTCCTCATAAAATTGTATATCCAACATTTATTATTATGGGATAGATATCACCAAAAAAATTGTTTAATATTTTCCCATTAATTAACTTTTGATATAAAAACAATTTGATATAAAACTAATATAGCATGAAGACTCAATATTTTATATTCCTAGTTAAAATTGGGTTAATAGTAATATATTTCTGATGATTTATATAGGTGTCCTAGTGGATCTTATTCTATTAAAAATAGTGTATCAGTTTTTGGAACGTAATGATAAATGCAACATAGTACTTCTAAATATCGAAATATTGGGACATAAAATCACAAATTATTTTATGTAATAATAGTTTTTATTTAAATTACATTTATAATAATTCTATGAAAATAAAAATCTATATTACCACTCCAATGTATCTAAATAAAGAATTCCCAACTTATCTCCTACAAGAAACATCAATATTAGAGGATGTATATGGTATTTTTTTAGATTACAAAAATCCTTCAAAAATTCAAATCCCACTAATAAAAATTTCTATTTCTTCATTCTAATTTTTAAGGGAATAAACATATTTATATTTGACCAATGAATAACCGAATATAAGAACCCATCCCCTATTATCCTCTTAATTTAATCTGGTTTTTTAGGGTGAGAAAAATTAGTATGGCCCTATTCTTCCAAAAATAATATTTTAATTGATTCATTTTCCTTTAGAGTTTCCAAATTTTGTTGAATATTACCTAATTATTAAAAAATGATCACACCTCCATCAATTTTTTCCATCAATGTCATCCACCTAGAACTCTAAAGTCTTATGAAGGATTGACTTGAAATATGATGTAGGAAATTCCTGTATGTAATTCATGAATTATTAAAGATGAAGGGTATTACATGATAATAGATTTACCCTTTGAATCCCCGGGATGAAGATTCCTCTTCAACATAGATGACCATTCAGGTTTGGTTAGATCAATAATATCATTCCATAATATAAAAACAATGGATGTAGGATGTGGCATCAATTAGTAGTTCCATGGTAAAAATTAGGAAATCATACATTTGGTAGTTCTAGATTAGATCCCTAAAATCAATGAAAACACATATTTTCCAATTCATTTCTTTTAATGTAATGATGTTTGATATCCAATGGTGGTATTAAACTTCCCTAATAAAGTAGTTTTCTATTATCTGTTTGACATTGGATCCCACCATGGAATTATAGATTATAAGAAGTACCATTTTATCATATATATATATACATGGTTATAAACTAGTAGACCCAAATAATGGGTACCCATATAGATATTGAAAAAAGAGATTCATATATAGTTCCATAAAATTGTAACATCATGGGTTTTTGAACTTGTTGAATTTTTAAATGAATTTAAAATTTTTGGTTAGTGAATTAGATAAATAAAAAATAGATCCTTAAAATGTAAATTTCAGTTTTGGATCACTCAATAAAATTTATGAGGTTAAAGTCCCAAGAGGGGCCTTATAAGTTTGGATGAGTTTAAGGGGTGCTAGAATATGATGGATAACTTCCTCGAAGAAGTGTAGATAGGGTACATGTTTTTTAAACCCTGTGGCCCCTAAAGAGTAACCACACACCCCATTAAGGGATTTACCAGCGGTTTTAAAAACATAAAATGTGGGGTGAATTTTCATTCATAAAGTCTATAATAAACTATTAATGGGGGAACATGGGTTGTGCATGGTTTTTTAAATGGTGAACATAGCCACTTTGTTAGTGATGCATAACCTATAACACCATATGGGTGGAAAATAGTCATCCTAAACTATATGTAAAAAAATTTTGGACAAGAATCTTGAATAACATGAGCCGCACAGTTTGTGTATGGTTATCTAAATCATGTAGACTAACCATGTGCCTCATTAAAGATGATTGAAATGGCCATTTTCCCTCTAAAATTTCTTTATTTCCCTCCATTCTCCATCATTTCTCCAAATCCCAAGATACTAAAAATCCCCTTTTTTCTCCTCTAGTATTTCATAGTTCTCCCACACACTTTCTTTGATACACACACTATTGGGTCGATTTAAACCATATTGGTATGTTCTCGACTCCCCATGCTTCCTTTCTTCATATATCTCACTATAATGAATGCTAAATCATTGGATCTATTTTTTACTATTTTTAGGGAGTATGATGACTCATCCAATTCATTACATTCTCTATCCAATAAAATCATGTTATTTTATTATGGGACCATAATAATCATTAGGTAGGTGGTCGAGTTTTTTCTAGTGTCCCATCCATTTATAAATGAATTTCGTTGCGTTGTATGCCCTAAATTCTCTAAGATTCTCTTGAATGGTGAAATATATCAAATTAAATTACTTAAAACTTGTTTATACATGATATAATATCTTTATGAGGTTGGGGTTCGATAAACAAGACATGATCGAATGGACCAAAGTCCTTCATTTTTATTGATTTTTGATAACCCCCTTTCAAGGGATGAGGGGGGACCCTTACAAGGAACGTAGGCTCAGAGATTACATGGCATGTATGCTTAGGAGATTCCATGACTCGAACATCTTAGGGAATTCAACCAAACAGTCCACAAGGAACTTCCCCTCCCCAGCATCTGCAACATGATAGTATCTCTCCACCTTCAGATGAACGTCTGGTTAGGCTTCCCATGAAAGCACGAGATGGTCACGATGGCATAGCCATACCCTCTTATTCTGAGGTGAGATGATTCATTCTATGTGAAGGATATGAATAACTAAAACTGAATATATTTGTTATGAAAACCAAAATTTTATTATCTAATAAAACAACCATTTAGGTTTACTATCGTAGAAATTAAATCAATGAGGTATCTAAAATATATTTTTCTTCTATTAATGAATTAGCGATTCTTGTGGACTTTACTATTGATTCCAAATTTTATTTTTATATAATGATTAATGTTTTAATACCCATTGTTATCCTTTTACAGTTATAAATGGAATGTAAATGACAAAAGTTTAATGGAATGAATGTAGTTAATTCGGGAAATGGAATGTATGTTTTATATGGTGAGTTATGATATATTATATGCAAGGCACCACCTATTTTGTGTCTTTTTCCTTTTAAGAGTGTTTATACATGATCTAGATATGGATTCAAAATGTAATGAATTTAAAACTCATAGGAGGAAACTAAAATGCATTGGGATAGTTTCCAAGGGATATACCGCACATTTGAACATGGTCAATTACTTATATGCCAATGCCTCAACATGTCCCCAAGGATTCACTAGCTCTCTATACCTCTCTAATCTAGATATTATAATGCCTCAGATAAAATAATTGGATTCATATTGATTCCCTCAAACATGTGATACTAAGGGATACCTCCTAGGACTCGAAATCATTCTTATCCTAATAATAGTTGGGAAATGACACCCAAACACAGTTAAATTTATTTACAGTAGAATATCAACAATTTATCATATATATTACACTCAAACCTGGATAACTATAACTAATGAGTTAATAATATGAGTGTCATTTCCCTACTATGGTTAGGGAATCCTAAATAATTTTTTTACTTTTCTCTATAACTTTATTTGAATAATCTTTTCCCTCAGTTTGTGATTACATGTTTGGAACCCTAAAAATGAAATCCCTTATCTAATATGTGATTATTTCATGTGGATCCCCTATACACTAATACAAACATCCTTATAAGTGAAATTTTATTTTTGTAATAAATGTTATTATGCATTCATATATATATGCATGATTTTAGGTATGAATATACATTTTCGCGTTGGATGAAGAATGTATTTTCTACCATGGGTCTTAAAGGAAAATGATATCGACATGTTATTATTTATTTTTTACATATTTATTTATATATTACTACACAATAATATTTTATATTTACGTATTGTATGTATATATTCAACTTTTTTGGTGGAATACCTAGTATATTTCACACCGTTTTTTGGCCCCTATTTCTATTGGGTACCCGAACAGACCTCATGGTTCTAGGATCAGGTTAACAGTTTAAACATGTGTTGTTATGCTTTTATATGGTAGATTGGGAGTATATTACTATGTTTTATCTTACTATTCTCATGGGGAAAGACCTTGTGGATCTTTTAATTTTTTATACAGTTAATTTTTATCATTTGTTATTTTTTTACCGCACAATAGAGTATATTCAAGAATGATTAGTCTTCATTTATTATTTTCAATTTTAATTTATTTCCCTACCATTAATTAATATCTATTTTTCTATATTTATTCATTATGTAGAGGGTATAATATCCCCACTAAACCTATTTTACATCTACACATCTAATCAATCGCCTCTGGCATAAAAGGAGTCATGTTTGGGGCCTAGTGGCCAATCAACTCATGGTACCATTTTAGTGGATCTTGTGTTATGATTATAAAACTGGTATCAGATATTATTTTACTTTTTTATTAATTTTTTGTGTTATAAGACAAGATACTATGATATTTTAGAACCTAAAAAATAGCTAGTGTTTACATTAATCCATAATACACATGATTGAAAGATCATGTCACTAGTAATGTGATAGTTTGTTGTTATTTCCATTATTACAATTGGTTATTATTTCACATCGGGGGATTGTTTAAGTTACTCTGGTTATTGATTTACGATTTATGAATTCTAACCTTTCCTCAAAATGGTATGGAAGTGTTGTAACATGCATCACTATAGGAACATAGAATTCAAATATCATGGATATTCTATTCCAGGAAGGTCATATCATTGATTTCCTGGTACATTATGATTTATATACCCATGTTAGCTAATTATTTTTCATTTTTAGTTTGGTATCTTGATGATTTTTTTCATCACCATTTCCGATATAATATGTTGTCTTAATTATTATCATGAATATTTTTTATGTCATTTTTGGTTGATTACATATATTTATTTCCCTTTAATGGCATGCCTGATTATATTTATTTAATATGGATAGTTAAATAGTGTGTCTTCATGAACCTAAACAGCTTTTTCCAATATAGATTGATGGTGGAATTATATTTAACCAACTCATTTGGAAATGAGTTATCCATTAAAAATAGTTTTATGATATAAAAATTAATGGTTTTTTATTAAATGGGTTTCATATTTGAAATTTATAATGTGTATGGGAGCTTTAAAAATTGGGAAACAGTTACCCATACTGTTGAAAAATCTTTTAAATAATTTCTATTTTATTTAATAAAATTTTGTAATTTGGTTTAAATTAAATGAGAACCAATAGTCCAATAAAAACTATTATGATCTTTATAAAATTGGTGAATGGTAACACATGTAATCGAACCACTTTATATAGACTATTTTAATATATAAACACACATAAAAACATTGTTGTAGTTACATGAATAAAAGTTGTAAGTTATAAATTCATATACCTATATAATGTTAGAATGGTACTTCAATAATCTAAACCATGATGCATATGTGTGTGTGAGTGTGTGCGTGTTTTTGTGTGTGTGTATGAAACTGAATTTGTTTTATAAAAATGTTTTATTTATACACACTAGTGCCTATTATTTGGTCATGACAACTCATAGGACAAGAATCATAAATGAACAACTTAACCCATGTAGGGTCTATGGGGGCTTGATTATTTCGAAATTAACTCACTACAGGTGTTTTAAAAAGCTAGAATAACATGATGAGACCATCATTTATTTCCTTATTACTTTTATATCGGGGAACATAATCCTTGTGGGGGTATGTTAATAGTAATGGGATGGTTGTTCGAAGTATATGTATATGCCTTTATGATGTTACATTTAAATGTATAGTGGCATCATACATAAACAGTTCTATGAATTAGTAAAATCATTATTATCTTATTTTGTGATTTTTTATGAGTTTTCAGTAAAGTAAAATGCTAATTTCAAACTAAATAGTGTTCTCCAATATATATTGAAATTGATATTTTCATTAACTAAGCCATTTTTGAATACTCTTGATTTAAAAAAATTATTAAAGAAAAATTAAAAGATAATTTTCTTCCAATTATGTGTGATATATGCTAAATAATGTGTTTAGTACTGGTTTTTAAACATGATCATAACATAACTTATATGTTATCTATTTAAAAGATGAAATAAATTACATTAAATTCAATAAAATGAAACCTTTTATTGGTGTTTATAGTGTGAACCCTTTGGTGAGGGATATCATTATAATATCATTTTGTTGTAACATGTGGGATTTATATAGTCTATAGTTACATTATAATCTATTTCTCAAACCTGAAGGATACGAATTATAGACTCATGATTCTTTTAGGAGTGACTCTTGTCTAAAAAGATGATGTCTTATGTTAAAAATAATTTTAAGACATGTTGTTTCTGTCTTGAATATCTTGAGTTGATTTTATTATCATGATTTGAAATTATTATTATGTTTGAGTAGGGTATGACTATTAAATAATGAAAAATCACCCCTAATTAGATGTTTTTCCAAATAAGTTGCAATTTGAAGTGGTATTCTCATATATAGATACCACTGAGTACCACCTCTTTATCCATTACATTAGTACTGTGACATTTGAATGAGAAATACCCTATTAGAATTCTTAGTTATGATGAGGGATTGGTAGATCTATGTTCGTAAGTGAAATTTTAATGCATATTAATAGAGATTCTAATCAAAGATGTCATTGATTCCAAAACTGATTCAATTTAACATCTTTGAAAAGAGTTTTAATAGGATTTTTAGACATTGTGTAACTACATCCTATAAACGGGATATGGTTATCATACTAGTTAACATAGGTTTAGGTGGATAGACATAGATTCCCTCACCAAGACTCACAACATAGTAAGTTAATGAATTTTTTTCTTAAGGATAACTTACAAAAAAGGTTGAATCGAGACTACATTGTCCTTGTTTTACTATTATTATTTTGATTCATTTTCTAGCCAGATGCAAGGGAGGTTCTTGAGTATTTAGACTCAAGATTGGTGATGAATTAGCTTTTGGATAGAACCCTGAGAGATTTATTATCAAAACTAGTTTTAATGGGAATGAATATTTGGGTGCCTAGCTATTTTGACTAGTAGAGGTTGTATGGTTGGTTCTTAATTATAAAAAATGACACCATTTTGTTGGGGATCATTTGGTAAATCAGGGAATATGTAAGATGATTGATTTTGAATACGAGTTCCATGGGAACACTTGGATTAATGGAAAATGGTTTCACATGTTTGATCTTAGTTTAGACCAATTGGTTGATGATTTTTAGATGCATGATTCAATTTCTTGAACTGTTTGGAAAGAGACCATACACCCATTGTAAATGAGAATATATATCATACCCATATTGAGTTGTATATTTCTAAAATTGAATGTCAGTGAGTGGATGAGTAAGGGTCAATGATTGAAAGCTTATAATGTAAATCTTGTGGATATGGTGAACCAAATCTTAAACTAAATTTGACGGAAAAAACCTAGGATGAGGGGTATACTATAATGGGCCTAGACATTCATGGTCACGAGAAGAGGTGTTAAACATAGCATAATCTATGTGTGGCATATAAGATTCAAGTGAACCTCGGAGGAAGCTATGCATGACTATCGATAAAATCTCATTTTTCTCCTAGAAAAGAGGTAATCGTGCCCCATATCTTGACATCACCCGAACTATATGGAGAGATCATCAGTTATATAGTAAGATACTAATATAAATAGTGTTATGATTATTTGAATGGATTCCTTGGGAGTTGTGATCAATGAATGGTTTTAAGATATTTCTAAATGGTCCGTATTACACCACTTCTAGTTGGAATGTGATAAACCTAAATTTTTTCCCAACAAACATCCTAATAACCATTCTAAAAATGATGTAATGGGTGATGGGTGATGTTACATATCACGAGGGTATAATAGGGCTCTAGGTTATGCTAGTAATATGTCAAGGATGTATGGGGAATGAGAATAGGTAATTAGTTTTCATTTTTTTAAGTAGTTAAAAGGATGGTTTTAAGGTGGGGAGTGGGATGTCAGTTGCTGGTGGGTAACCTTCATAACAGAAATGACATGGGTCCTCGAGACTAGTGGTGTGATTGCAATTTTTGAACTCATATTCAAGTTAAAAACAAATAATGTTTTTGTATGAATCCTTTATAAACTATAGGAATGGTTAATTAATGGATTTCGGTGAAATATAGATAATGGAATTCATCTTGATGTATCATATGAAAACCCCTGGATTCTAGCTGAGACCGATGTCAGTGTTGGTGTTATAGAAAAAAAATTTAAGAATGATATGGTTTAATCAACAAACAACACCCTAAATCGTGTAGGGTCTTTAGTGAACATGTTTGGAACAATATCGATATTCATTTGGATATGGATTTAGAATGTGTTCTATTGACACTTTAGATGTTTAATTTAGCATTTTTTGAAATAGTTGAATTGATGTTAGTTTTCCATTATATGTGGTTGGTGAGGAAAAACCAGTAGGCATTCCATTAGGATGATATGGGTGCATATTAAAAGATCGAACAAGCATATATAAGGAAAATATGGTGTGACCAGTTGAGCTTAGTATATTGGATTTCAACAAATTAAAATAGATTGAGGAACAAGGTTAGTTTCTTCACGTGTAATTTAAAAAATATTATAAGAGTTTCATAATAATTATATGAATGTGTTTTAAGTGAAAATTACAATAGTGGTAATACTCGGACTCAGAATTGTAATTTTAAAACAAATACCTATCCTAGGGATCACTATAAATAGTATTTTGTAAGAGATAATTATGTGATCATGTAGCAGGTTTGATGAACTCAAATAAAAAATATCATAATGTTTCATTACAAAAAATGAGTGTTTCCTTGAGTTTAACGGTTCAAGTACTATATTCTTATAATAACTCTTGAACGTGTGTTGGTGTTTAGAAACACAAATCAACCATTCTAATGTGAGTTTATAACCCAATTAGGTTAGGTGTCGTTCCATTTTCCCCACGGTCTCTCAGGGAT
Organism: Viscum album; assembly: GCA_963277665.1. Taxonomy (NCBI): domain Eukaryota; kingdom Viridiplantae; phylum Streptophyta; class Magnoliopsida; order Santalales; family Viscaceae; genus Viscum; species Viscum album. Next base: position 831,612,812 of record OY728165.1, read on the forward strand.
GATAAGTTATAAGATTAGAGGTTATAGAATCCTTTATTTTTGGACTGGTGGAATTATTAAAATAATTTCAACCCTTCATTTGGAGAATAGGATGAATAATTAAATAATTTTCAAAATGTAAATCTACGTTTTGGAACAATTTAGTATTTTTTTATGGGGTATCAAGACTGAAAAGCATCTTATTTGTTTTTATGTGTTTCAGGAGCACTGTAATCTGAAAGCTCAATTTCTGGGACAAAAATATATGGTGCATGGTTTTTTACATCACGTGACCCCTTAGAAAACCTATGTGTCCCTATAGGGGGTATAAAATTCGTTAATAAACCTTGCATGGTAGGATGCATGTCTATGCATAAAATATTATGCAAACTATAGAGGTGTGATCATGGGTTGTCACTGTTTTCCAAAATGTATGCTTAATCGCATGGTTACTATCACCTCACAAGTAGCACTACACTATTAGTGAAAAGTTATCCCAAACATGGTGAAAAGGATGTCTGGTTATGTATATTAGATAGTGTGATATTCATTGTTTTCAAATAGTTAGACAAACCATGTTCCTCATTAATGAAGTGTGAAATGTCCAATTCCCTTTAGCTTTAATTCTGTTATTCTTCCCCTTTATCCTTTATTTCTCCCACACTCAGGCTGCACTAACTCCCCTCTTTATCCTCCGCAAGTCTTCCATGGTTCTCCAATATACTATTACTAATAGATTTTCTGGTGTCTGTGTTGGAACCATATTGGTAATCTCTAAAATCTCGTTTCATCTTTTATTTGTTTATCTGTCCATGCAAAATGCTAAATCTTGGCCAGATACTTTTCCCTATCTTTTGGGTGTTTAAGTATTCATCCAATTTCTCATATTATAGATTGAATCAAATCCTTATATTATCAGATTAGACATCATATGTTCAAGTCGGGTGGTCAAGATTCTTTTCCCTAAAGTCTTCTTCAATGATAAACGATTATCATTGTTTCACATGTTTAAATTTTTTCATGTTAATCCTAAATGATTAAATTCCCCAAATTAAATTATGTAGACATTATATAGACATGGTATGAAATATTTATATTGTTGGGGTTCGATGAACTTAACCCAAACCACCACATATGGCGGGTTCATTTCATGTTAGTTTATATTTACCTTTCACATTGATTATTTAATTTTTGTGTGTGTTCCTTAAATTGAGGTGAAATGAGCCATTTATTAAGAAAAAATTTAAAAATATTGTTTGGATAAGATGGTGTGACAACCAGACTTATGTTTTCAAATAACCACCATTTTGGTGCACTTTCATAAAAATTAAATAAATAAGATATCTAAAATGTGTTTGAATGCTATTAAAGAATGAGTAATTCACATGGACTTGAATTTATATTTATTTGATATTTTAAAATATTCTTCTAGGTAATGACACCCCCTTTGATGCTTTTCCAATTATATGTTAGGAATATTACTTTAGTTTAGTGGAATGAGAATATTCAAAAAAATAATTGGAATGGTTGTTTTCTATAGACATTTATGATATATTATATGCAAGGTTCCATATGATTTGGACATCATTCCTTTTAGGAGTGGTTAAACATAAGCTATCCATGGATTCCCAATGGAATTATTTGGGCACACAGAGGAATCCACCCCAATTAATTTGGCTGGTTTCTAATGGAGATACCATCTTTAGAACTTATCAATGTCTTCTATGTGAATTCCATAACATTTCTATAATGATTCATTAGATCTCCCTCTTCATAGGATATTAGAATGCCTCGGATAAACATCATGGATTTTTCTTAACTTCCTCATACACATGATGTTGAGTGTAGTATTTTTGGGCTCTAGATCATGCATAGCATGATATTACCTTATACATGACACCCCTTACTCTACTATAATTTTTTATGGTGAAACACATTGGATTTATCCTCTAGATTAATCTCAAACCCCAATTTCTATACTGCATGAGATAATACTACTACTCGGATCTACATGATGTGGTTGAGGATTACTTAGTTACACTTTGGTTGCCTCTATATTTTCTTTATAGAATATGGTCCCATAGATTTTGAATATAGTTATGGGACCCTGGGCATGTTGTCCCTTGTCTGATATGTGATCCTATCAAGTGGATTCCCATGAACTAAACCTTTGGTCTTAGAAAGTGAAGGTATTTATTTTAATTTTTTTCCATTGTACGTATATATATACATGATTAAAGTTGTAAGGAGACATTTCATCTAAGGATGATGTAGGTATGGTCTATATGGCGTATTTGAGGAGCCTTATCCTGAAATGTTATTATTATTTTTACCACTTATTTTGATATAATTTTACACTACTATTTTATATTCAAGGATATGATAGTTATATACACCATTGGTAGTGGAATATTGAGTATATCACACACCATGTTTGATCCTCAATTGCACTAGGGTACCTAAACATACAACGCAGTTATAGAATTAGGGTCATATATTATTGTTTTGATGTTACTGTTGTACATGGGAGCTTAGGTGAACATGACTGATCTGGAGCCAAAATACTCATGGACACAGCCCTTCAATATTTTTTCCTTATATATTTATTATCTATATCTTATTTATGTTTTTTGCTACACATTATTTAACATTTAGGAATGATTACCCTTCATTTATTATATTCAGTTTTTTTCTAATCTTTTACCTTTATTTTATATTTCTACCACTATATTTTTTACTTATCCAAAGGGTAGAGTCACCCCATTATAACTTCATTAGACCCACACTACTATTTTGAATCCTTCGGTATATAGGGAGGTGTGCTTGTTCCCTAGTGGAAAACCATCATGGGGAAACATTTTAGGGGCTCTTAGGTGGAGACAGAAAAAACATACATCCATGAATTACATCAAAAACAAGAAAATTATTCTCTTGTTCATAAGGGTTTATGAAGGTATATATCAATTTTGGCTAAATATCTGCCTATATACAAACATTATCCTATATGATTGAATCCATGTTTTATGAGAGACATTCCTCTAATGATGGAAGAGTATCCATTATTTATTCCTATCACACTTCACTATTATAAGATATTGAAAATATACTAGAATCCTGAGATAGAAAATAGTATTTATGGGATTGTCTCTTAAATAAATAAAGGAATGTGGTTAGGTGTTTTAAGTAATTGGTTATCATGAACCCCGTGACACAATTTCTCCCAAAATCTAGTGTTTTTTACAAAATTTATTTGATGGGAATCATGAAATCTTCATCAAGTTCACATCATGGAAAGATATGAGTGATATCTATGCCATTAGGATCAGCAAGATGAATTGAATTAGTTTCCCTTGGTTATTAACTTTAATTTTTTGATAACTTTGATCTATATATTCTGATTCATATGAGAAAAAAGGGGATCTATTAGTGAGTAGTAAGACAGGTATTCCAATAGTAGATTACTTCAAGAATTGGTGATATGGTGAGAGAAGTAATGGATGCATATAGAAAATTTACCTTACTAAGAAGACATTTAATGTTTTTTCTTAGTGGATCACCAATAATTACTGTTAGAGTTGAGATTAGAAATAAAGAAATCATCTTTATTTATCTAGTCGGCTCTGCACTCTCTTGGTATACTCCTAAATTTTCAGTTGGGAGATACCAAGGTGGTAATCACTATAGATAATACATTGAATAGTTGGAATCGTGATTCACTAGATTCTAGAACCTTTTTAGTCCAGGATTCATTGTACATAAGTATAATATAACATTCAAGATATGTATAGTGGTCTGATATTCCAATTTATGACTAATTCTAAGACTTTTTATTTAAATTAATTTATGGAGGGGCATTCAATAGAGCAATTTTTTGTATGATAAGTCTCGGATACCAAAACATTAGTCTTTAACTCCTGAGAGATTGAAAGAGTATTTACAATCAATTTCAGGATTTCTATTTAAATATTATAGTTATTAAAGATTTATGTATTTATTTGGATGAGAATGAGAATCTTTATTATTCCATATATTTAATCTATGTTTCTATACTTCTTGAAAATGATTTTCTCCCCATTTTGTTTTTAATGGATAATGATTTCTATGTCAGAGGTTCAATCTATTGATTGTAAATAAGGGATATCTTTTTGGGCCTTGGATTGTCTTGGATCAGACATACCTTATTTTGAAGTGGATTAGAAAATTTTATTCTAGTTATATAGTCTTCTAGTATAATTGGACCAGAACGATCCTCAATGTATTTAGGATCATATAAATTTTCATGTTGATCACATTCGAGTAACTGTCTATAGGTTTCATAAATTAATATATCCTCAAAAAATATAATGTCTAGAAATTGGGGTCCACTATTTCTTCATCTTCCATGAACTATATGGCCACCTACCAACTTAGGGATTAGAAATAAAAAATTAAATTATTCCACCTCACTAGTTAAGTGTTCTACTAACACCCAAAGATTTTATGCGATAGATTGCTTTTAATTTCATTGATGTCTTATGATGTACACTACAACAATATTAAATTCTGCTATACAAAACACCATATTATCCGGCGGTAGACACAACAATATTCTTGGCTTGTTTTACATGCAAGATCTACCATCCTCGATAACAAGCATTTTACGCATTACTGACTATCACTAAACAATGATATATTATTATTATTTAATAAGATATAAACTAGCTATTATGAATAGAATTTACGACATTTTGAATTTTTAAATAACAGTAATATTTATCTTATTTTTTTCTAGACAGGATATAAGAACAAATTCAATTTTTTAGATAAGAATATATTTTTTTAAAAATACAGGTTTTCCACTTTTTGATTTCAAATCCAATTTAAATCCAATTTTTAACACTTTTATATATTATATTTGACAAAATTAATGTCTTATTTAGAATTCAGACATAAAAATTTACCTTTGTGGAAATGTTTTAATTTTTTGGATAAAATTCATATTTTAATGAATTGTGAAAAATATTTTATTTTAATTTAAAAATGAATTTTCATCTAATTTATTTATATTTTTAGATAATATTTTTAATTGGTTTTAAAGTTTCATTGTATAATATTTTTATAATTTAACAAAATTTTGGTCATTGGAAGTAATTTAAAATTTGAACTTGACATTATCACATGATAATTGTTTGATAAGTTTTTACTTCTAAAAAACCCACTTGTTCGGTTTTGACAATAGTAATAAATTTTAAATTAATTACAACCAATTATGTGTTTTGAATAATGAAAAATGGATTCCATATTTGAAATTTGAGGGTCCAAATTATGTTATTAGGTTACTTTTATTTTTTTTGCCTAATATGAATAGTAACTTCGGTAATTTTTATTAACCACAGTTAAAGGTAAATCGAGAAAATTAGGGTAACAAAAATATGGTAATAATAATCAAATTATCCAATCATCTGAAAAAAATCCTATTGGATGAATTAAATTCTACCAATACTACTTATGGGTTATAATTTATTCATTTAAGTGAATTTTTTCCATGAAAGTGAAGTAAATATAATCTAAAGAATAGAAGGTTAAAACCTTTTACTCTCATATATCTTATAAGTATAAAATTTTTAATATAGTGATAAACAAGATAAAACATAGAACATAAATAGTCCCTAGATATCAAATGAAATTACCTATATCATTATTATTTATTTATAATTTTTATAGATTACATAATTACTAATAATGATGAAACAATAGTGATGTATAAATTATTTCATTGATAAAAATATAAAATTAATGTTTATTATAAATATTAAAATAAACATCCAATGAACTAATAGATGTTCTTCACAAAATTTATAGGTGACTATGACATGTTAAGAGTGTATTAAATATTTTGTTTTTGAATTTATCTTCGGTTAGGATTTTATTTAAAGCCAAATATATGAATAGTGTCAAAATTAAACATATTGATATTCCATAAAAATAACATATTATTAAATTATTTAGATATAAAAATAAATATTTAAAAATTAAACATTGAAAGTTATTTTGTCTAAAATTTCATAATGTATCCAATTAAGGATAATTTATAATACATAATTAAATATTTATAACCATTTAATATTATAAATATTATTGCCCAAAAATAAAATAAAATAGATTAAATAAGGATAAATCAGAATTTTATGGTTTAAAAAATATTTCTAAATATTGTTGGATGAGAGTATTTATACCCATACTCATCTTATATTATACATTATTGAGTTCGGAAGAATTATAAACTAAATATCAACTTATAATAAATTAATCATTTATGCCTTTCCAAAGGTGATCCTCCCCTATCTTATAAAATGGAACATCTGATTCTCTTTTAATCACACCTCTAAAGCCATTTGGCTCGGCCAAAAAAAACCAAAATATCTTTCCATATTCCCTCATATTATTTTAGTATCCACCCTCTGGGTACAAATCCATCTAAATGTGTCATTTTGTATATAGTAAGAAAAAATTCCTAAAAAGGACGTAATTGTTTTATCACCTCTTTAAAAAATAATTTCGTCTTATACATCATATATTTATGTTATTTCCATACTAGAAAACGAATCCAGTATCTTATACATTATTTTATGTTACTATAGTTACAATACAACCTTATACCTCATTTTACCCATCTGTGAATAACAATATCCTCATGCTTGCATACATATGACCTACTATCTCCACGACATGGTGTAATATATTTGTAGAGACCCGTATCTTGACGTACATGGACATTACATTACATTTGCGGAATACTTAGTACATAACAAAAACACACACTAAAGGATCGTAATAGTTAAGTGTCTTTGGAAACTCGGAACGTAATCTTCTAATCGTGGTGAAAGTTCTTCAATATCTCCCATAAAGGTCATCCCTTTTTTTTACCTAAAACCTTTCTTTATATCCTAGGGAAAAGAAAACATAAAAGGGTGAGCTCAAATTCTCAGTAAGGGTAAACAAAAGAAATATCAATCACATCATATATATAAGAACATAGCTTTTGGAAATCTTAACCTGCAAAAAACTCATAATATCATAACATGAGATAAATCATAGAAGTGAAATGTAATCCCAATAATCATAAATTAAAACATGAAACTTTGTGGCATACACACATAATCATAGAGAATCATTTCATGTTAGTCAAGACTCAATGCCAAGACTATCTTAGTGGACAAAGTCCCTTTCTGAATCGAGTAACCCTCATTTCAGTCCTGTTTCACTGAACCGGTATAACCTACCATTTCAGCCATGTCTATCTCATGAGATATAAAATCTTTACCCAATGCATTGGAGGGAGATATAGGTCCCACCCATCTTATAATGAATCCTTTCTTATGTGTGTCACATAATCATAAATCATACATCATCGCATAACCCATGTAATAAAAATGGGATTCTTAAACAACATGACATCATAAAACAATTCATATAAGATAAAGGAATTCATAAAAATGTTTCCATCACAACATAATCAAATCCATGTAATAGTAGGGATAAAAACAGAACCCTTTTATTGTCTTAGATGGAAAATAATTTTGATAAAATACTTGAACTCCATTCTTGAGGAAAATATCCTTTCTACTTTAAAATCACTTTTCCTTTCTAAACATGTCAAAAAAATTATAAACTAAAAGAAGTTGATTAAAAATAAACTTGAAAACTTGTAAAGGAATCTTCTTGGAAATAATGTTTTAAAAATCCATTCATGCCGTATAAGTTAAAATAAACATTCTTCGTACTTTTGTCGGAAAAGTCAAAAAGTACCTCGTATGAAAAAACGACAAAAGATTCCTTTCATATTCTTTACTAAAAACTCACCGAAGGGTAAAATTGGATTTAAACTATTGTAATTGGATGGAAATAATATTACATATTTATGAAACATGGATGTGGATGATAAAATACACCCCAGTAAATACTTACGAATAAACAATCTCGGATAAAAATGAGATTGTGATATTTCCCTTACCTTAGGTCCGACTTGCTTTGTAAGTGTCCGAACCTCCTGTATAATGATTTAAATCATGTTATTGACTTATTACAGAATCATATTCATTGTTATGATATCATATATGGTTCACTTATGACATTATATTACCCGTTCTTTGGTAAATTCCATGTTAAAGAAGCGTTTTGGGTAAAATCGTTTCATTTATCGTAGGTGTTTTGACTTGTTGTTCTTGACATCATTATTACTTATATCATGATTTACTCACATCCATAATATAAAATATGATTTATATATCATATATATTCAGTATATATATATATATATATATAATAGGTAGATAAATAAAATGAAAAACACCGTTCATGGAGACAGTAGTCCGTACGTACGTATGAACGTTGTTTTCCTTTCCTTATTGTCTTGAATGGAAGTAAGTTGATGACATACATATATATATATATATACATAAATCCAGTAACTTTATAATGTCATATATTTCATTATATCTTATATATACTTTATAATCATTCTTAAATGGTTAACATGGAGAATGAATCTCATCGCGTCGTGGAGACGGTAGTCCGTACGTACGCACGAGCGATGATATCATTTCCATAAATACTGAATTGAATTGGAGTGGATTATACAATATATCAGAATCAATATGATGTTGTAATAACTATGTATAGTTATTCTTTACACCATTATACCCATCCATGTAAGGTGGTGGTGGAAAATAGATTACACCACGGCGTGGAGACGGTATTCCATACGTACGCACGCGCGGTGATTTCTTTTCCCGTAGGATGGATAGATGGTGAAATAGGGTTGTTTCATACTTATAATAACATATCAGTATATGAGTGATACTTATGTTATTACTTCATAATGAAACAACCTAAGAAGAAGAAGTGGAAGAAGAAATAAAGATGAAAGAATTGGTAACGGTAATTACCTCTTCTTTGAAGCGCCTCTTTGAGACCTCCTCTTAGGGCACTAAAATTGGTCTTTGAGGAAGACCAGAACCTCTAGGATGTTTCTAGGGAAGTGGAGAAGAGATTTTGGCATGGGTTGGCCGAGCTTGAGTGCTCAAATTGGTGTGAGGAGGAGGGGGAGGAGGTGCCCTTTTATAAGGGAGGCGAGGGGCACCTTAGGAATATCTCAAAATATTATTTTATATTAAAGTCAAAATCGGTTTATAATGGTTCCAAAGGGTCTTATTTCGAAGCTAAAGTGGGGATGGGTCGAAATACTATCAACCAATAGAATTTAGACAAGTTTAGGATATTATTTTAACCTTATCAATTAGATTTAACTCTAAGTTAAATAATTTAACATTTACCGTGTCTTTTTGTTTTCTTTCACTTTATGGTTAATACACTTACTATAACATGCCAAACGAACCCCAAATTGTTTATTATTAATATATATATCCTTATCTAAGTCATTTGGCCGAACCTTAGATTTTTAGGAATAAAATAACAATTAATAATATAATATTTGATTTAAAAACTATTTTGTGTTAATTTTGACACTATTTGATATATGATTTTTGTGAAAGTCATAACAGAATTAAATGTTCGAACCAAGTTTATTAAATCAACATTAATATATCATAGTAACCTAGAAAATTAGTTGAATTCATAAAAATTTTCAAATTACATTTATTTTGGTGTTTATAACATCAATTATGTCAATATTTCATTAATAAGATAATTACTGCATCATCGTTGTGTCATAAATAAATTAAATTATTTGATGTCTAAAAATTACAAATAAAATACCATCATGTAGGAAATCTTTTTAGCTTTCTAATGAATATTTACAATCGAATTTATCTTATGTATAACCCCATATTAAAAAGGATTTACTTATTAAACATTGATTTTAACTATTTTAACCTTTCTTTAAATAAATTAATAATAAATGTCCTAATCTAATCCAAGTGGGCCTAAATGGTCATATTTTATTCCTAAGTTTGTTTTTGGTCGAATTACACTTGTCCAATAGAATTAGGACATGTGTTAGGGTAATATTAATATCATATTTACCCTTAGTTACCCTATTTACTATTAACCGCGGTAAAAAAAAGTAAAAAGTTACTATTCACCAAAAATTATTTTCATCTCATTGAACCACATTTTAGTCCTTGATATTAACTGTGTCTGTCGGATTTTCAAAATTCTATTCACAGAAGCGGTAAAATTAAGTTTTATGCAAAATTCAGTTTTTTAACCTACCACTTAGTAGTTTCACTATTCATCAAAAATTGATGTTTTTCAGAACAATGCCAAAATTTCATCCTAAGCTATATTTCATATTCCGAATTCAAAAATGAAATCTATTTTACCAAATTCATAACATAGAAGTTGCATTAATTAATTTTATAATTAAATCCCGCTGTTAAAATAAATAGCGTGTTTTTAGGAAACAATATATATCAAAAGATTGACACTTGATTATGTCTGGTTTAAATGTGAAATTACGACCAATGACCAACATTGTATTAAATTGTAAAAATATATTCTAAATATACTTTAAAACCACTCAAATTAATAATTTATCACTATTAATTATTTCGATTAAAAAAGTTGTTTTTAATTATAATTTAGTAATTTTCACTATTCATCAGAATGTGAAAGTTATCCGAAAAGTACCAAAATTTCACCTTAGGCTAAATTCGCTACTCCGAATCCAAGAATGAAGTTCATTTTGAAAAATAAGATTTACAAAATTTTAAAATGTGGTTATTACTATTCATAACGGCTAGTTTTAATAATATTTTAATAGCATATCATTGTTTCGTGAAACTCAGTATTACGTACCACACACGCTATCGAGGAAGGTTGTGATTGCGTGTAATGCAAGGCAAGTCAAGGATGCGTGTTGTGAAAGCTCCTTTTGGTGTAGCGTACAACACAAGACATTAGTGAAATAAAAAATAATATTTTTCATAAAATCTCGGGCTGTTACATTCTACCCCCCTTAAAATGAATTTCGCCCTCGAAATTCGTCGGGGTTATAAATGGTTTACTATTCGAAAGTTTTTTTAATAGAAACCCACATCGTAAAAAGGAATACCAAAACTTGGCTTTAATAACTAAAGTATGAAATGTAACGATTACCCAAATAAACTAATCATTGGGTTTCCACATAGGTGAAAATATGGATATGGAAGAGAAATCTAACCATCATGTTCTGATGGAGAGTGGTAGAGAACATGGCTATGGAAAAGCCAGTAATCACAAATCCATAAATTTGTGACGATCTAAGGTACCATCTGATTCATCAGGTATAAGAGAACTAGGACAACATTTTTGGTTTTCAAGATCATTTCCCTAAAGTTAATGAATTTGAATTAGAATAAATACTTACTTTATTTTGGTACAATATCACTATTGTTCGTTCCTTTAACAATTTCCACTTCATCTCTTAAATAAATGAAGTTGAATTTGTTATTCGTGAAGTGTTAGCAGATCATGTGATAGAATGACGGGTCATTCCATCTGTCTCAAAAGGTTAGCAAAATTTATATACATAAGTCGATCTATAGTGGGATTAATCATATATGGTTCCTAAAATGGGCTTATACTTCATATATCATACTGCTTAATATAATAACACTAGTTTCTACTAAACAGGGACTTCCTGTAGGTCAGTGGTAGGCGATAAAGGCCAGTCGCACTTCGGTTGTGGGTTCGATTCCTATAGCCTTGTCCGAAGCGATGGGCTGTCGCCCGTCCTGCAGGTTGTCCTTTTTCTAAAACTACGTTACTATAACATCCCATCAATAATATCGAAAATCTTCTATCCTTAAACAATACTAACTTATGTCCAACATAATCCAGTCTAATCTTTAGGCTTATACATAATACTGCAGTCCACACTCATAATATAGTGACAACGATTACCAGAGATTTAATACTGTCGTTGATCCCCACATATCATAAGATATGTCTTGTTGGTCACATTCCAAACATTCAAAGGCCTTAATCATGTATTCTCTTGAATACCCATTGAACCATAGTGAAAACTTGAATGCAGTTAAAAGTTAACACTTTTCACATACCAAAATCCTCAAAATTCTATATACTCAAACCATGATATCACTTAGTCCTTATATCAATCATGAGCTCATGAATACTGTTAAACATCTCGTTTTCTCGTTTTCCCTTCATTATGCGCATATCATCTTATTTACAAAAATATCTGAATAACCTTTCATGGATACTGGTAACATTAATCAGACAACAGTGTAACAATCCTTACATGTCTCTTTATTCTAAAGTACCATGAGATTACTTATACAACATTACACATGATAAACATGTAATCATTCCACTACATTCTTAAACCATTGACTGTGCTTCAACAATTCTTTCATCTCACATATCATTTGTAGTCTCTTCATCATCATCCACATAAATACTTCCCATACGACCATACTGATTATCTTCATGAGACTTTCCTTTAGGGAAATGGTTTGCATAATGACCGTACATTCCACATTTAAAACATTTAACCATTATTGATGTCGTAGCAATACCATTATCCTCATCCATGGTGTTAACTGAACCTTTTCCTTTGCACTTACTTGCTTTGTGTCCTTCTTTTCCACACCCAAAGCATCTTCCAGTTCCTTTGAAACATTCTCCTTGATGCCTCTTCCCACATGATTTACATAGTGGAAATTGAACTTTCTTTCCTCTATGATCATCATTAAACTCCATCTTTCTCTTATTAGCCGAGTTAGGAAACTTACCAAATTTTACTTTATTAATCATATTATGAGATTGCTGATTCGGCATAATAATGATGTTTGGACTTCCAAATCCCATTTCATTTGGTTTCTCATGAAGAATATCATTCCATTGTCCATCATATCCTCCATTATTGTGAATCATCTTGTTTCCAACCATTTTCTAAAACCCAAAAAGAATAGTGTGAGAGGCAAAAATCATGCTAGGGAAAACAACATAATAAAGGGGTAGTACCTTCAATATCTAACATCTTAGGTTTAATCTAATATCGTTACCATAGTTCTAGGACTATATCCTATACGTATACTTATACTTAGGGACATCCCTAGACATACCTTAGAAATATCTCTAGGGATCTCACTAACGTTTTCGAATCCTAGTTTCCAAAGGTTGACTAAACCTTTCCTTTGATACCAACTGTAGAGACCCGTATCTTGACGTACATGGACATTACATTACATTTGCGGAATACTTAGTACATAACAAAAACACACACTAAAGGATCGTAATAGTTTAGTGTCTTTGGAAACTCGGAACGTAATCTTCTAATCGTGGTGAAAGTTCTTCAATATCTCCCATAAAGGTCATCCCTTTTTTTTACCTAAAACTTTTCTTTATATCCTGGGGAAAAGAAAACATAAATGGGTGAGCTCAAATGCTCAGTAAGGGTAAACAAAAGAAATATCAATCACATCATATATATAAGAACATAGCTTTTGGAAATCTTAACCTGCAAAAAGCTCATAATATCATAACATGGGATAAATCATAGAAGTGAAATGTAATCCCAATAATCATAACTTAAAACATGAAACTTTGTGGCATACACACATAATCATAGAGAATCATTTCTTGTTAGTCAAGACTCAATGCCAAGACTATCTTAGTGGACAAAGTCCCTTTCTGAATCGAGTAACCCTCGTTTCAGTCCTGTTTCACTGAACCGGTATAACCTACCATTTCAGCCATGTCTATCTCATGAGATATAAAATCTTTACCCAATGAATTGGAGGGAGATATAGGTCCCACCCATCTTATAATGAATTTTTTCTTATGTGTGCCACATAATCATAAATCATACATCATCGCATAACCCATGTAATAAAAATGGGATTCTTAAACAACATGACATCATAAAACAATTCATATAAGATAAAGGAATTCATAAAAATGTATCCATCACAACATAATCAAATCCATGTAATAATAGGGATAAAAACATAACCCTTTTATTGTCTTAGATGGAAAATAATTTTGATAAAATACTTGAACTCCATTCTTGAGGAAAATATCCTTTCTACTTTAAAATCACTTTTCCTTTCTAAACATGTCAAAAAAATTATAAACTAAAAGAAGTTGATTAAAAATAAACTTGAAAACTTGTAAAGGAATCTTCTTGGAAATAATGTTTTAAAAATCCATTCATGCCGTATAAGTTAAAAAAAACATTCTTCGTACTTTTGTCGGAAAAGTCAAAAAGTACCTCGTATGAAAAAACGACAAAAGATTCCTTTCATATTCTTTACTAAAAACTCACCGAAGGGTAAAATTGGCTTTAAACTATTGTAATTGGATTGAAATAATATTACATATTTATGAAACATGGATGTGGATGATAAAATACACCCCAGTAAATACTTACGAATAAACAATCTCGGATAAAAATGAGATTGTGATATTTCCCTTACCTTAGGTCCGACTTGCTTTGTAAGTGTCCGAACCTCTTGTATAATGATTTAAATCATGTTATTGACTTATTAAAGAATCGTATTCATTGTTATGATATCATATATTGTTCACTTATGACATTATATTACCCGTTCTTTTGTAAATTCCATGTTAAAGAAGCGTTTTGGGTAAAATCGTTTCATTTATCGTAGGTGTTTTGACTTGTTGTTCTTGACATCATTATTACTTATATCATGATTTACTCACTTCCAGAATATAAAATATTATTTATATATCATATATATTCAGTATATATATATATATAATAGGTAGATAAATAAAATGAAAAACACCGTTCATGGAGACAGTAGTCCGTACGTACGCATGAACGCTGTTTTCCTTTCCTTATTGTCTTGAATGGAAGTAAGTTGATGACATACATATATATATATATACATAAATCCAGTAACTTTATAATGTCATATATTTCATTATTATTTCTTATATATACTTTATAATCATTCTTAAATGGTTAACATGGAGAATGAATCTCATCGCGTCGTGGAGACGGTTGTCCGTACGTACGCACGAGCGATGATATCATTTCCATAAATACTGAATTGAATTGGAGTGGATTATACAATATATCAGAATAAATATGATGTTGTAATAACTATGTATAGTTATTCTTTACACCATTATACCCATCCATGTAAGGTGGTGGTGGAAAATAGATTACACCACGGCGTGGAGACGGTATTCCGTACGTACGCACGCGCGGTGATTTCTTTTCCCGTAGGATGGATAGATGGTGAAATAGGGTTGTTTCATACTTATAATAACATATCAGTATATGAGTGATACTGATTTTATTACTTCATAATGAAACAACCTAAGAAGAAGAAGTGGAAGAAGAAATAAAGATGAAAGAATTGGTAACGGTAATTACCTCTTCTTTGAAGCGCCTCTTTGAGACCTCCTCTTAGGGCACTAAAATTGGTCTTTGAGGAAGACCAGAACCTCTAGGATGTTTCTAGGGAAGTGGAGAAGAGATTTTGGCAGGGGTTGGCCGAGCTTGAGTGCTCAAATTGGTGTGAGGAGGAGGGGGAGGAGGTGCCCTTTTATAAGGGAGGAGAGGGGCACCTTAGGAATATCTCAAAATATTATTTTATATTAAAGTCAAAATCGGTTTATAATGGTTCCAAAGGGTCTTATTTCGAAGCTAAAGTGGGGATGGGTCGAAATCCTATCAACCAATAGAATTTAGACAAGTTTAGGATATTATTTTAACCTTATCAATTAGATTTAACTCTAAGTTAAATAATTTAACATTTACCGTGTCTTTTTTTTTTCTTTCACTATATGGTTAATACACTTACTATAACATTCCAAAAGAACCCCAAATTGTTTATTATTAATATATATATCCTTATCTAAGTCATTTGGCCGAACCTTAGATTTTTAGGAATAAAATAACAATTAATAATATAATATTTGATTTAAAAACTATTTTGTGTCAATTTTGACACTATTTGATATATGATTTTTGTGAAAGTCATAACAGAATTAAATGTTCGAACCAAGTTGATTAAATCAACATTAATATATCATAGTAACCTAGAAAATTAGTGGAATTCATAAAAATTTTCAAATTACATTTATTTTGGTGTTTATAACATCAATTATGTCAATATTTCATTAATAAGATAATTACTGCATCGTCGTTGTGTCATAAATAAATTAAATTATTTGATGTCTAAAAATTACAAATAAAATACCATCATGTAGGAAATCGTTTTAGATTTCTAATGAATATTTACAATCGAATTTATCTTATGTATAACCCCATATTAAAAATGATTTACTTATTAAACTTTGATTTTAACTATTTTAACATTTCTTTAAATAAATTAATAATAAATGTCCTAATCTAATCCAAGTGGGCCTAAATGGTCATATTTTATTCCTAAGTTTGTTTTTGGTCGAATTACACTTGTCCAATAGAATTAGGACATGTGTTAGGGTAATATTAATATCATATTTACCCTTAGTTACCCTATTTACTATTAACCGCGGTAAAAAAAATTAAAAAGTTACTATTCACCAAAAATTATTTTCATCTCATTGAACCAAATTTTAGTCCTTGATATTAACCGTGTCTGTCGGATTTTCAAAATTCTATTCACAGAAGCGGTAAAATTAAGTTTTATGCAAAATTCAGTTTTTTAACCTACCACTTAGTAGTTTCACTATTCATCAAAAATTGATGTTTTTCAGAACAATGCCAAAATTTCATCCTAAGCTATATTTCATATTCCGAATTCAAAAATGAAATCTATTTTACCAAATTCATAACATATAAGTTGCATTAATTAATTTTATAATTAAATCCCGCTGTTAAAATAAATAGCGTGTTTTTAGGAAACAATATATATCAAAAGATTGACACTTGATTATGTCTGGGTTAAATGTGAAATTACAACCAATGACCAACATTGTATTAAATTGTAAAAATATATTCTAAATATACTTTAAAACCACTCAAATTAATAATTTATCACTATTAATTATTTCGATTAAAAAAGTTGTTTTTAATTATAATTTAGTAATTTTCACTATTCATCAGAATGTGAAAGTTATCCGAAAAGTACCAAAATTTCACCTTAGGCTAAATTCGATACTCCGAATCCAAGAATGAAGTTCATTTTGAAAAATAAGATTTACAGAATTTTAAAAAGTGGTTATTACTATTCATAACGGCTAGTTTTAATAATATTTTAATAGCATATCATTGTTTCGTGAAACTCAGTATTACGTACCACACACGCTATCGAGGAAGGTTGCGATTGAATGTAATGCAAGGAAAGTCAAGGATGCGTGTTGTGCAAGCTCCTTTTGGTGTAGCGTACAACACAAGACATTAGTGAAATAAAAAATAATATTTTTCATAAAATCTCGGGCTGTTACAATATTATTCAACAATAATAAACTTGGATGGGTATAAGGGATTTAAATTATTAATATAACATTATTACAATTATGTAGAATTATTATACAATCGAATTTCATACCATATAACCATCAAAGGGAATGAATCGTCGCTCGGGCGTACATATGGCCTGCCATCTCCACGATGCGGTGAGGTTCATTATCCATGTTAACAAATAAAAAATGATTATAAAATTTATATGATGAGTAAAAATAAATATTATAAACCTAATTTTATTCTGTACTGGAATAAAATACATCCTAAGAATAAATAACTTGACTTACAAGGATAAACATGAATTTGAAAATGACATAGTTAACACCCAAAATAATCATAATATTGAAACAATACGATATCGTTAATATAAAAATGGTTATGTTATTATTTAATAACATACCATAACCATTATATAATAGGTTCAGATACATACTAAGTATATTAGACCAATGGTAAGGGTTAACTTTCCAATCTCATTATTATCTGAGATTGTTTATTCATAAGTATTTACTGGGGTATATTTATCATTCACATCCATTTTACCTAAATATATAATATTATTTATATTATTATAAAATAGTTTAAAGTGAATTTTAAGCATTGGTAAAATTGTAATGAATGTTATGGAAGTAATCTTTCATTTGTTTTCTTTACGATGCACTTTTTTACTTTTTTGGAAAAAGAACAAAGAGAATGTTTTTCTCAAATTATCTGGAAGGAATGGATTTTTACGGTTTCATGACACCTTATTTACATGTTTCTTCCACTACATGATTTCAATTTTATTTTCAACTAAATTAGTGTACTTTAAAATTTCATGGAATTTTGAGAAAAAAAACTTGTCCTAAAAATAAAGTATATTTTCCTCATGAATTAAGTTCGAGTGTTTTATTGATATTATCTTCCATCTAAGATGATGCTCTATAAATAGGGTTATGTTTCAATCCATATGATTACTATGATTTGATTGTGTTAATTATTGAACTAAATTGTATATGGATTATTTTATGAGAGAATGATGTTTAAGAAACCCATTTTATTTCTTGGATAATTCTATGATAAAATATTTATGTTTTTGTGGTAGATGTAATAGTGATTTCCTGATGAGATGGTTGAGACCTATATCTCAATCCAATGAATTGGGTACAGATTTAAATCTCATGAGATATAAATTACCGGATAAACAAGTAAATATTCTTCAGTAATACAGGGATGGAATGACATGTAAATTTAGTTCAATAGTACATGGTTGAAATGACAAGTTATCCCAGTTGAGTAATGGACATTGTCCACTATGATGGCCTTTGTAGAAATGCTTTGGGGACTATGGAAATCATATAATATTCTTATTTGTTTTCCATAATTCCTTGTTTTATGTCAATTCTATTTTTTCATGGTTAATGTTCATTTGTGATCTATTTCTTACATACTACCCAGATTTATTTCAGGACTTATGATTTTGATATATAAACATTACGTTCATGTTTTTACATTAATGTGTTTATGGTTAAGTTTATGTTCCCCATTTTTCCTCTTAATGATCATTTTAGATCACCCTTTTTATGTTTTCTTTTACCTATTATATAATGAAAGGTTTTAGGACGGAAAAAAAATTGGGGAAAACAGTTATGGAGGATGTCGAAGATCATTCACCATGTTAGAATATTATGTTCCATGTTTCCAAATACACTGAACTAATATGTCCTTTGGTATTATATTTGGATGATTTATTATGTTCTCTACAAAAGTAATGTAATTCCAATGTATTCCAATCATGGGTCTTTAGATTTTGTATCAGAGTGAAGGTTTAATCGAACTTTGGAATCTTTGATATGGATACTTTAGTGAGTTAGTGAGAGATATTTCTAAGGAATGTCTTCGGATGTTCCAAAGGTTAAGTTTAACAATAGGTTACAGTCCTAGAATTATGGTAACTATCATGAATAAACCTGTATTAAACAAATGATTTTATATATTACAAGTACTCCCCATTGAGTATGTTATTTTCCTTATATTATTTACTCCTCGCATAGTATTTTTTTTGGGTTTTTTAACATGGATGAAAATATGATGATTCATGTTAATAAATAGTATCATAGACAATGTAATGATATTATTTCTGAGAAACCAAATGAAATGGGATTTAGTAGGTGAAACATCATTATTATACCTAATTGAAAATCTCATAATATGACCAATAATATCAATTTTGTCGAGTTTCATGTCCCAGATAATAAAATAAGGATGGAGTATCATGGTGATCATAAAAGAAAGAAAATTTAATTTTCTGCTTGAAAATCAGGTGGGAAGAGTCATCATGGATAATGTTTCAAAGAGACTAGACGATTGTTTGGGTGTGGAAAGGAAGGATACAATTCTAGTAATTGAAAAAGAAATGTTAAGTTAACACAATGAACACTGATAATGTTGTTTCTAAAACATCAAAAATAGTTACATGTTTTTAATGTATAATGTGCGAGCATTATACAAATAGATTCCCTAAAGGAAAATATCATGAAGAGAATCAGCATGGTTGTTTGGGTAGTATTTATGTTGATCGTGATGAAGAGACTATAAATTATATATGATATTAAAGAAGTGTTGAAGTATAAAAAGATGAATCTCGATCAATGGTTTATGAAGATAGTGTAATGATTTCATGTTTATCATGAATAATGTTGTATAAGTAATATTATGGGACTTTTGAATAAAGAAACATCTAAGGGTCGTTACACTATTTTTATTCATAAGTTTTTAAAATTATTTGTTGATTGGTACTTCTAAGCTTGATAATTTATTCATTTTATTTTTCTGAAAAACACATGATATGTAAATAGTGATGGGATAAAGAGATAATGAGTTGTTTGATAGTATTATTGACCTTAGGTATGATATAAGGGAAAAATGATATCATGGTTTTAGTATATATAATTTTTTTAGTGTTTTTGGTATATAAAAAGAGTTAATTTTGATATAATTCATGTTTTCTCTAAGGTTATACGGTAATTCATGTGATTAACATGTTCCAATAGATTACATGATTAAGGTATTCATATGTTTGGAATGTGAAAACCATGAACATCCAAATGATACGTGAGAGAAAAATGTTAGGTCAATTTAGTTCAAATATTTCAAATGTTTTATATTTTTATTTTTGGGAAGGATTATAATTTTATCCATTTAGGGATTGTATATGTTTTATTCTGGTTTAATATTTGTTAGATTCGTGTATTATCTCACTATAGGTAGTGTTACACATAAATAATAGCTTATTCAAACTATTATTTTGAGACATATAGAATGGCGTATTATTTTATCGCATGATATTATAACACTTCATGAATGAAAAATTCAACATCATTTATTTTAATAAGAGATGAAGTGGAAATTTTTCAAGGCAAGAACAACATTAATATTGTACCAAAATAAAGTTAGTATTTATTCTCAGGCTAAAATATTCAACTTTAGGGAAAGGATCTTTAAAACTGAAATTTTTATCTTAGTTCATTCTTATCTGATGAATCCGATGGTCCCTTAAATCATCATAGATATATGGATTTCTAGTTGTTTTATTTCTTTAATATTGTTCTATTCAACTATCCATCATAACTTGATGGTTAGATTTCTCTTCCATATCTATGTTTTTACTTTCCACCTATGTTCTCTTATTTGGAATCCCAATGATTAGTTACATTGGGTAACCATTATGTTTCTAACATTCTATTTGAAAATGAGGTTTCATTATTCCTTTTTACGATATTGTTTTCTAGGAAATAATCTTCCAAGTAGTAAACCTTTTATAACCCTCACGAATTTTGGGGAAAAATTTATTTTAAGGGGGGGATAATGTAGCACCCCAAGATTTTATGAGATAGATTATTTTTAATTTTGTTGATGTCTTGTGTTGTATGATAAACTAATATTATTTGTCACTATAAGAAGCACATTATTAGCATGTAGTATAAACAACAATATTCTTGGCTTGTGTTACATGTAAGAGAGACATCCCTGATAGCTTGTGTTGTTCAAAATACTGATTTTTAATAAAAAAAAGATATATTATTATTATTTAATGGTATATATAGTACCCCATATAAATATTATTAACCACATTATGAAATTTCATATAATAATGAAATTCATATAATTTATTTTCTAGACATGATATTAGAATAAATTCAATTTTTCGGAAAGAAGAATAATTTTTCAAAAAATGTAAACTTTTCTGTTTTTTATGGAACACCAATTTTAAATATAATATTTAAAAATTTTATATATTATATTTTAAAAAACTAATTTATTAATTTTAATAGGGAAATTAAAATTTAATTTGGTTGAATTTTTGGTATTTTTCTGAAAAAATTTATATTTTTATGAATGGTGAAAAATACTGCATTTTAATTTAAAAATGTCGTTTCATCTAATTTATTTATATAGATAGATTATATTTTTAATTGGTTCTAAAGAGTAATTTCATTATTTTTTAACATTTAATCCAATTTTGGTCATTTTGTGTAATTTGACATGTAAATTGGATATGAACATTTGGTAGTTGTTTGACAAGTTTTTAGTTTTTAAAACCCCACTTTTTAGTTTTTGACAACAAGATTTAATTTTAAATTAATTTATTCCAATTATATGTTTTTAATTATGAAACATGGATTAAATATTTGGAATTATTGGTACTAAATTATATTAATAGGTAACTTTTATTTTTTTGGATATTATGAAAAATGACTACGGTAATTTTTATTTACCCGTGTTAATGGAAAATGGGGTAAATTAGGGTAACTGACAATATGATAAAGATAATAAAATTACACTAACACCTTCAAAAATCCTATTGGATGAATTAATGTCTACCAATATCACATATTTGTCAGAATTTAATCATTTAATGGGCCTTTTACCATGAAATAAATGTATTAATTATTAAAATAAAAGAAATGAAAACATGTCACTCTCATATATCTTATAAGTATAATAATTTTTATATGGTGACAAACATAATAACACTTCAAAATTAAATACTCTCTAGAAATATAATGAAATTATTTATATCATGTAAACTTATTTAGAATTTTTAGAGACTAAATAATTACCATTAATGATGACTCAATCGTGACATAATAATTATTTTATTATTATAAATATCAAATAAATGGTTTATAAAAATATTAAAATAAATATCATCTGTACTAATTAATATTCTCCATGAAATTTCCTGTTGATTATTACATGTTAGTAGTGTATCAAATATTTTTTATTCTTATTTATCTTCTCTTTGGAGTTATTTAATTTCCAATAAATGAATAGTGTCCAAATTGACAATATTGATATTTTATAAAAATAACATATTTTTAAATTATTGTAAAATAACAAAAATATGTGAAAAATAAGAATTGAAATATAAATGGTTTAAAATGTTATAAAGTATCCCATTATTGACAATTTACAACATATAAGTAAATACTAATAACCATTTTATATTTACAATATTATTACCACAAATAAAATTAAATAGATTAAATAAGGATAAATATAAATTATAAGGTTTAAAATAAAATAAAAACCTGTTTAAATTTTTTTTCCTGAGATTATTACGACCAATACTCATCTTATCATCGAAATAAATTAGTTTGGGACCATTATAAACCTAAAATCAATTTATAATAAAATAATATGTTAAAACTTTCCAAAGGTTCTCATCCCCTCTCTTGTAAAAGGGAAACACTCCTTATCTTTTAATCACACCTTTGAAGTCATTTGGATAGGCCAGGACCTGCCCAAATATCCTCCAAAAATTCCTCACTTTACATTAGAGGACACACTTTATTTATAAATCCATTTTAACAAGTCCTTTTGTGCACACCAAAAAGAGATACCCAAAAAAGAGATAACATTTTGATCACCTCTTTCAAAATTATTTTTTTCTTTTACATCCTATTATTTTGTTTTTTACATAATAAAGTAATAAATCCAGTATATTATGCATAATATGATGTTACTATAGATATGGTGTAACCTTATACCTCATTTATCCATCATACGAATGACAATATCAGTTTGCATGCGTACGTATGACCTACAATCTCCACGTACTGGTGTAATCTGTTATTCAACAAAAAATAACTTTGATGGGTATAAGGATATGTATAATTTATTTATATGAATAATATAACATGATTATTATAATTCATAATTAATATACCATCCAATTCAATACCATTTAACCATCAAAGGTAATAACATTGTCGCTTGTGCGTACGTACGACCTACTGTCTCCATGACGCGGTGAGATTCAATCTCCACGTTTAAAATTAATGTATGATTATAAAATATATATGATTAAAAAAATTAATAATCATGAACATAATTTCATTCTATACCTGAATAAAATACATTCTGAGAATAAAAAACATAACTTACATGGAAAAACTGGAATTGGAAAACGAAGCACATAACACCCAAAATAATGGAAATATAGAAGCACTATGATAACATAAATATGAATATATTTATACTATAATTTAATAAAATACCTTAACCATTATATAGTTGGTTAATATACATACTAAGGATATCAGACCTAAGGTAAGGGATAATTTTTCAACCACATTATTTTCCAAGAGTGTTTATTTGTCAGAATTTACAGGGGTATATTTATCATTCACGTCCATGTTTCCAAAAAATATAATATTTTTATATTAATTTACTATTGTTTAATGTGAATTTTATCCATTGGTAAATTTTAATTAAATGGTATGGAAGGAATCTTCTTTTTTTTCTATATGAGGTACATTTGTCTTTTCTGAAAAAATTACAAGATGAATGTTTTTTAACTTATATGACATGAATGGATATTTATAGTTTCAGGAAAGATGATTTTCATGAAGATTAATATAAAATATTTCAATTTTATTTTAAAAAATGTAGTATTTTAAAATTTCATGGCCTTTTGAGAAAATAAATAGTGTTTGAAAAAGAAAGGATATTTTCCTCAATAATTAATTTCGATTATTTTTTCAGTATTATTTTCCATCTAATATGATGCTCTATAAATAAGTTTATGTTTCAATACCTTTTATTACTATGATTTGATTATGTTAATTATTGAATGATATTTTATATGGATTATGTTATGATAGAATGATCTTTAAGAAACCCATTTTATTTTTTGTGTTATGCTATGATGAATGATTTGTGTTTTTGTGGAACATGAAGTAATGATTTATTATATGATGGGTGAGACCTATATCTCCATAAAATGAATTGGGTAAAGGTTTATATCTCATAAAGTAGACATGAATATAATGATAGCTAAATACATTTTGGCAAAATATGGTTATAATGGATAGTAAAACTGGTTTAGTAATAAATGGATGGAATGGAAAGTAAACCCAGTTCAGTATTTGACTTTGTCCAATATGATGTTCTTGGAAGCAATTAATTAACTAATATGGAAATAATATTATGTGCTTATTTATTTTCCACAATTCTATATATTCATGGTTAATGTTTCTTTATTATCTATCTCTTATGTACTCCCATGATTTATTCTATGACTCGTGATGTTGATATTTAGACTTATCTTCATGTTTTTACATTCTTATATTTATGGTTTGTTTTTTGTTCTCCATGAATTACCTTGCTGAGAATTTGAGCTCACTCTTTTTATGTTTTCATTTCCACAGGACATAAATAATGATTTTTGGTAGGAAAAAATGGGATTATCTTTATGGGAGATGATGAAGATCATTCACCATGTTATAATATTATGTTCCATGTTTCCAAAGGAACTAAATTAACATGGTATTTGGAAGTATAT
Organism: Viscum album; assembly: GCA_963277665.1. Lineage (NCBI taxonomy): Eukaryota > Viridiplantae > Streptophyta > Magnoliopsida > Santalales > Viscaceae > Viscum > Viscum album. The sequence goes on from OY728165.1 coordinate 831,638,005, forward strand.
TTGTGTAATTTAGTATGTATTCTGAAAAAGAAATTTAATTTTTCATGTATGTTAAGAGTGGTTTATTAGATTTTCTATCAGAGGGAATGTTTAGTCAACATTTGTAAGTTATGATTCAAAAACTTCAATGAGATCCCTAGAGATATTTAGAAGGTATTTACAAATATGTCCCTATAGTTTAGACTGAATATAACATATAACCCCATAATTATGGTAACGAACATGAATAACCTATGATTAAACCTAATATATAAGTGATTTAAAGTACTCCCCCTTGATTTATTGTTTTCCTACTATGATTTTCTCCTCTCACACTATTATTTTTGGGATTCATAAAATGACTGGAAATCCGATGATTCATATCAAAAAAGTATATGATGAACAATGGAATGATATTCTTAATTAGCAACCAAATTATATGGAATTTGGAAGGGAAACCATCGTTAATATGTATAATCAAAAATATCATAATATGATCAATAATATCAACTTTTATGAGTTTCAATACCTAGCTAAGAAGAGAAAGATGGAGTTTCATGGTGATTTTAGAGGAAAGAATGTTCAATTTTCCTCATTTAAATCATGTGGGAAGGGGCATCAAGGAGAATGATTCAATGGAATTAGAAGATTCGCTGGGTGTGGAAAATAAGGTCACAAATCTTGTAATTGAAAAGAAAAATGTTCAGTTATAATAATGGACAAGGATAATGGGGTTTCTAAGACATCTACAATGGTTAAATTTTTTTAATGTGTAATGTATGAGCATTATGAAAATTTATTCCCTAAAAGAAAATCTCATGAAGAGAAACAATATGGTCATATTAGTAGTATTTCTGTTGATGATAATTAAGTGACTACAAATGTAAAATGATATGAAAGAAGTGTTGATGAATAAAATGATGCATCCTAGTCAATGGCTTAAGAAGATAGTCGCATGATAACATGTTTATCGAGAATAATTTTGTATAAGTAATTTAATGGTACTATAGAATAAAGAAACATATAAGGATTATTACACACTTTTTTCATAATTACTTGAATTTATATGTTGAATGGTATCGATAACCCTAAAAAGTGATTCAAATATTTTTCTAAAGTACATGATATGTGAATAATGAATGGATAACGAGATAATGAGTTGTTTGATAGTATTAATGACCTCAGTACTGATATAAGAACAATGTGATATCATGCATTGAGTATATAGATTTTTTTTGTATTTTTGGTGTGTGGAAAGGGTTAATATTGAGAGAATTCATGTTTTCTATATTGTTCCATAGCAATTCATGTTATTACCATTTTTAAAGAGAATACATCATTAAGGTATTCACATGTTTGGAATGTGACAACCAAGAACTGCCAAATGTGATATGGGAGAAAAATATTAACTCGATTTAGTTCATATATTTACAATATTTTTTCATATTCAATTTTTGGAAGGATTATAATGTCAACCATTTATTAATAGTATAAGTCATATTCTGGTTGAATATTTATAGATTAATGTATTATCTCCCTATAGGTAGAATTATTCATATTTGATAAACTATTCTAACCTTTTTGTTGAGACAAATGAAATGACCTATCATTCTATCACATGATCTGCTAACACTTCATTAATGAAAAATGCATCTTCATTTCCTTAAATACGAGATTAATTGGAAATTGTTCAAGGCACAAACAATGGTGACATTGTACCAAAATAATTTATGTATTTATGCTCATGCTAAAATTTTCAATGTTAGGGAAAGGATGTTTAATACAAAATTTTTTATCTTAGTACTTTTTTTTCCTGATTAATTAGATGGTCCCTTAAATTTTCTTAGATTTATAGCTTTATGGTTTTTAAATTTCTCCAACCTTATTCTCTTACACTATCCCTTGGAACATGATAGTCATATTTCTCTTCCATATCCATGTTTTCACTTCCCACCTATGTTCCCCTATATGGAAACCCAGTGATGAGTTACATTGTGTAACTGTTATGTCTTTAACTATTATTTTTTAAAATTAATTTCTTATATTTCTTTTTATGATGTGTGTTTCTATTAAAGAAACTTTCAAGTATTAAACCATTTATAATTGCAACAAATGTAAGAGGCGAATTTTAATGGGGGGGGTGGGGTTAATATAACACCTATTGATTTTTTGAGATAGGTTATTTTTAATATCTGTAATTCCTTATGTTGTAATCTAGACCAAAATTATCTTCAACTATATCCAAGAACATCTTATTTTTTAGTATAATAAACACTATTTTTGGCTTCTGTTACACGTAAGAGTGACCTTCCTCGATAGCTTGCATTGTACCAAATACAGAGTTTCACTAAACAACAAACTATTTTTATTATTTAATGGGATATAAACTATCTATTGTGAATATTATTAACTGAATTTTTAATTTATATATAACATTAACATTAATATTATTTATATTTGATAAATTATATAAGAACAAATTCAAATTTTCAGATAAAATATGTATTTTATAAAAATGTAGTTTTGCAAATTTGTGATGGCGTACGAATATTATATATAGCTTTGAACACTTTTATAAATTATATTTGACAAAATAAAGTACTTTTTAGATTATGGACATAATATTTACTTTGTTTTAAATATTTATATTTTTTTGAAAAAATTTATATTTTAATGAAAGGTGAAAATTAATACATTTTAATACCAAACTTATTTTTAATATAATTTATTTATATCAATAGATTATCCATTTAATTTATTTTAAAATGTAATTTCATTATGTTTTTACCATTTAATACATTTTTTTCATTGGATATAAACTAACATTTAAATTGAAAATGAAGACATGACAATCTTTTGATAAGTTTTTATTTCTTAAATACTTGGTTTTTGGTTTCTGCAAACAAGAATTAATTTTTAATTAATTTCATCAAATATTATATTATTAATTTTGATAATTTAATTTACTCTTTGAAATTAGTGTGTCCAAATTATGTTAATAGGTTACTTTAATTTTTAGGATATTATGAATAGTAACTACTATATTTTTTATTTACCATAGTTAAAGGTAAATCAAGTAAATTAGGTTAAATAACATTTTGATAATGATAACAAAATCACCCTAAAACCAGATAAAATCATATTGGAAGAATTAAAGTCATAGACTATCACCTATGGGTCAAAATTAATTCGTTTAATTGACTTTTCATCAATAAAAATGAGGTAATTATAATTTAAACAAAAGAAGGTGACAACATGTCACTCTAATATAACTTATAAATATAATAATTTTTTATAGTTATAAACATGATAAAACATAGATAATATATATTTTACCGAAATATAATGAAATTATATACATCATGTAAATTTAATGAGAATTTTTAAAGATTAAATAATTACCATTAATGATGACACAATAGTGGTGTAGAAATTATTTTATTGGTAGAAATATAAAATAAATGGTATGAAATAATGTTAAAATATATATAATAATAACTAATTAACTTTCTCTACTAATTTTATTGCTGAATATGAAATTTTAAGAGTATATTAAATATTTTGGTTAGGATTTATGTAATGCCCCGAACTGAGTTATCCAGAGTCAGTGCATTATTTTAATACATTGGTATGATTACAAGGAATCAAGTCTCGAAGGACTGATCAGTTTAGCTCTCTTGGAAAATATATTACATAATTGAATGTCACATTACAATATATAACATACAACAGAACATAAATAATCCTTTATGAATGCCACTATTCCCTTAGCTTAACCCTACATATATCAATCACAATACTCTTCTTGGAATCCTGGGAAAAATAAAACATAAAAAGGGGTGAGCTCAGAAGCTCAGTAAGGATAACAATATAGCAGAAAATTTAATAAATAAGTATAAAAATTTAAGGCATCATATAAAACTAAAACAAAAGACTTTTTAACATAATAATCATCATAATATTGCAAATATAAATCAAAATAATTTTATTTATTTACTCACATGGATATTCTACTAGTCGAATAATTACATGCAATATCAATAGACACTTTTATAACGATAGAATGCATAATACCAAACTACATAACCACATAGTCAAGGCCTTTTTCTAAAACTAAAAATAATATTTTGTCAAGGCCTTGTTCCAAGAAACTAGTTTGTCTCATGAGACCTACCGATGCATCGAGGAGCTATAGCGGGCTCCATCCGTCACTTACTAAGTCTAATGCATTCCTCATATGAAAATTCTTAAACATAACATAATCATTCGTATTAAAACTACCATAAAAAATGTCAATACTTTATCCATAAACCATGAATGGTATAAAAATAACACATCCACAGTCAAACATATCACAAAACCTTCAATACAATTTGGAAGATTTCTATCATAATAAATCATCTTCAATGAAGTTTAAAATCCATCAAAGGATGTTGAAATAGATGAAAATGATTTGTAAAACAATTCGAGAGAAATATCCCTTTTTCATGAAAAAATTTAAAATACACACAATTTATAACAGAAGACATTTAAATACAATTTGGAATAAAAGTGTCCCATACCACTTTGAAACTTTTGGAAGGAATTAACATTTTAAAAACATTCATGTCCATATAGATAAATCCTTAAAACCCATATTGAAACATGGACATTAATGATAATGATTTAGAGGAATAAATATTTATAACATTTAAAATGTTGTTTTAGTAAGAAATACTCCCTTAAAAAGTACCTTTAAAAACTCTTTCATGATACATGGACATGGATAATAAATATGTCCAGGTAGATACTTACGTAAAAACAACCTCAGATGATAAATAGATTGTGAAATTAACCCTTACCTTGCACTTTCCTTTGGTCGAGGGTATGTTTAACCTCTTGTATAAAGACCATTGTTTGTAATTAGACTATACTAGAACCATGTACATAGTTATTATATCATAAATGAATCATTTATGACATTATACTACCCATTAAATAATGATTTTCATGTTAAATTAACATTTTGGGAAATAATCGCTTTCTTTATTATACGTATTTTAACTTGTTATTATTGATCGTATCATTTAGATCATGATTTATAAACTTCCAGAATAAAAACCATGATTCATATATCATATATATTTACAATATAAATATTTATAATAGATAGATATATGAAATCTAAAACAACATTTATGGAGACGGTAGGTCGTACGTACGCATAAAAGATGTTTCTGTTTTCATATCGTATTGAATGGAAGTAAGTGAAAAAGATATCTGTAAGTAAATAAATAAATAAATACATACATATATATATCCATTAGAATTATTATTTCATATATTACATAATAATTTGTAATATATATTTTTATAATCGTCGATGAATTGTGAACGTGGAAAGGAGTCTCATCGCGTCCTGGAGACGGTAATCCATACATACGCACGAGCGAGAATATCATTTCCATAACGGTGTGGAATTGGATGGTATATTTATTTTAAAGAGACATTATTATTTTATTTTTATTATTTTTATATATATTACTCATTATTATATCCATCCAAATAACATAGTGTTAAATACCAATTTACACCATAATGTGGAGACGGTAAGCTATACATACGCATGAATGGTGACATTATCATTCATAGGATGGATAGAATAATGAATATGGTTATGCCATATTTATAATAACATCACGATATATATAAGTTACTGGAGTTATTATTTTGGTATGATGATAACAAAGAAAGAGTAAGTGGAAGAATAAAAGAACATGAAAGGTGGTGGTGAAATCATTACTTCTTCTTCGGGTTTTTCCTTTTGATTTGATCAAAAGGGCTCCATAGGATGACATTTTACCAAAATATGTCCTATAGGATTAATTTTGGACACTTGGGAGTAGATTTTGGAAGGGTTTAGCGGAGCCAAATTGCTTTGGAGGTGTGAATTGGATAGAAGGGGAAGTGCGCTTTTATAAGAGGGGTGAGGGGCACCTTAGAAAAAACGTAAAATATTATTTTATAATAAATTTATTTTCGGGTTCTAATGGATCTAAAATTAATTATTTTAATTATAAGGTGGGTATGCATCACCGACCACACAATTAAGAGGTTTTAGATAGTTTTTTGTCACTATATTATCTTTATCTTTTATATTTCACTCTTAGATAAATAGTTTGACATTTACCATGTCTCTTTGTATTTTTATATTTTATGGTTAATAATCATACAATAAACTACCAAGAGAACCCCATGTGATTCATTAATGAAATATATAATAGTATTTATTCCCTTTGGCCGAAAAATAGAGTTTTATGAATATAATACCAATTAATAATATTACATTTGTTTTAAAAACTCTTTTATTTGAATTTTGACACTATTTCGTATTTTGTTTTTACTAAATTTATAACAGCATTATTTCTTTGAAAAAAATTCATTTAATCAACCCCAATATTTCATATTAACCTAGAAAATTATTTTAATTCATAAAAACTCTCAAATTACATTTACCTGTGTATCTATAATATCAATTATTTTAATATTTCATTAATAAGGTAATTAATTCATCATCATTATGTCATAAATAAATTAAATTATTTAACATCTACAAATTATAAGTAAAATAACATTATTTATGGAATATTGTTATATTTATAATTAATATTTATACTTGAATTTATCCTATGTGTAACCCTATATTAAAAATGGTTTAGTTATTACACTTTGAATTTTACACTTTTAACTCTTATTTGAATTAAAAATTAATTAATGTCCTAATCTAATCCAAGTGGACCTAAAAGATCATATTTTATTCCTATGGTCATATTTTATGAAATTACACTTATCCTATAGAATTAAAACATGTTTTAGGGTAATAATAATATCATTTTTATATTTAAATACCCTATTTACTTTTAATTGTGTTAAATAAAGATCAAAAGTTACTATTCACCAAAAATTATTTTTACCTTATTGAACCACATTTTACTTGATTATATCAATGGTGTATCATAAATTTTTGAAATTGAATTCACAGAAGCGGTAAAATTATGTTGTATGCAAATTTGCAAATGCTCATAGGAGGTGGGTAAAAGACGGTAAAATTTCAAAATAAATTTTTATATATATAAACTTATTATAAAATGACTCCAATGAATTAAATTGAATATAGATAAGTATTATGTATCTATTTTGACCTAAAATAAATTTATATGATATAAATAATTATTTAAATTAAAAGACAGTTTTAACCAATAACGCAGTGCATTTCACTATTCATCAAAATTTGAACGTTTTCAGAAGCATACCAAAAATTCACCCTAATATAATTTTGATATTCTGAAATAAAAAATTAAGTCTATTTTACCAAATTCAAAATATAAAAAGTTAATTTATTAATTTAAAATTAATTCCCACTTTCAAAACTAGTAAGTGTATTTTTAAGAAATAATAACTATCAAAAGATTGACACTTATTTTTGTCCAATTTTAAAGTAAAATTACTTACAACGACCATCATTAGATTAAAAGGTAAAAATATAAAATATTTATACTTCCAAACTATTAAAAATGTTTAATTTAACACTATAAATTATTTTGATTAAAAAAATTGTTTTTAGTTAAAATATAGTATTTTTCACTATTTAGAAGAATATGAATGTTATCAGATTAATACCAAGAAATTTATCCAAACTAAATTTTTATGTACCAATACTAAAGAATAATTTAATTTCATTAAATTAAATATATAACATTGTTAAATATTGGTTTCAAAAAAGTTTCTCTATTAAAAGGCGGTAAAATTATATTTTTTTAGAAAAATACTTCTTTTATCTGAAAAAATGAATTTGTTCTTATATTATGTCTAAGAAACTCATAATTTGGACCAATAAATTAGAAAGATTATATAAAGTTCAAAATTTAGGTAATACTGTTCATAACCGCTTTTGAAAGGCTAGTTTAGTAAGTTGTTGTGTGCTTGAACTCAGTGTTGTGTGTAGTGCAAGTTATTGAGTTGCTTTGAAGAAATATCGTACTATGAAATCATGGGGTGTTACATTAATCCCTCCTTAAATATATTTCATCCTCTCAATTTGAAATTGTTCTTCGAAATTAAAAGGTTGGAAATAGAAAATACCTTTGTGGGAAAACTCAAATCGGAAAATGGGTTAAAACATTTAGTCTTAATAAGAGGAAAAGGGGAATAAAAAGGTCACCACAAAATTATGATCTCAATTATGAAAACATTGGTGGATATTAGAGACACATAAATAGTAGAAAAATGTAAATATTTATATGGAGTGATTGACGTCATCAGTCACAAACAATTATAGAATTGAGGACCACAAATCCATCGATCTATGGTGATTTAAAATATCATCAACTCAACAAAACACAAGGTATTAGGATAACACATTTTTAGTTTTAAGATCCCTTACCTAAAGATTAATAATTAATTTCTTCATAGAATAAGAGAATAAAAAAATGTATACTTGACATGTAGAGTTCCACCCTTCAACTAATTTCTACCACAAACTCATCTTTCACGCTAAAAGATAATAGAACCTAAAAAAATATTATATTTATCCTATTCGTATAGGGTTCAATAAATATGAATTTATAATTCACATATCAAACTCTTTAAAAAAAGAAACAACGTTATACAATACAGGGACTTGACATAGTATCGAGGTAGGTGATAAATCCCAATCGCACAATGCTTGTGGGTTCGACTCCAGTAGCTTTGTCCTACACAACGGGTTGTCCAACTGTCTACTTGTTGTCCTTTATAAAAATATAAAATAACCATAAAAATATTATCCAATTTCAAACTTAATCCATTCTATCCTTTAGACTTATCCAAAATACTTATATCCAAACTCACAGTCCAAAATTTATAAGGAAGGTAAACATAATGAAAATCCTTTTTTCCATGTAATAACATGTGAACACCTTTATTTTGTATTATTTTAAAACATGGTAACACACTAAATTACCATAAAACCTTATTGATTACATTCATGCTCCCATATCCTTTATATAATACTGGATATATACCATATATCCCAAAAAATTGAATATTCCAACAATGATGAAATAAAGAAACTATTAATCATTTCATAGGAAATCAAGAATATCCAATGTAATTTAACCAAATCAACCATATCTTATTCCAAAATCACTACCTCATTATCATGATCATATTGAGGATTAAATTTCCTTCAACCATTTATTTTTCCAAAAAGAGTAGCTTACTATTAAGTCACTTTTCTTAGAACCATATACTCTCAAATCCTCAATAAAATAGTACTATAGTACAATCCTTATTTATCTACATAATTCATATAACCAGTACATTGTTGATACAACAATCAAATGAAATAATTCTATATTAACAACATAAGGACACTAGTCATTCCTCTTCATCTGAGGTAGTATCATAACTTGATTATTATTCAATAGCATCAGTTAAGGTATACTCTAATGAACGGGGCATTGATTCGCGTAGTGTCTATAGTTATCACATATGGGAAAATCCTTGTTTTTCCTCTTCCCTTTATCCATATTTCTCTCTTTCATACTTTTCTTCTCTTGTTTCCCTTTAAAGACATAGGACTCAGATAATTCATTACTTATCTTATTAACACATGATATTATTTCTTTATATATTGAGAATACATGGGGGACTTTTTACCTTCTAAATGTTTTTTAATACCATTATGGTTATGATCCTTCTTACTATTTAAATCATATGTATTGCTGGAGTTCACATTCTTTCTAATGGTAAGAATTTCTATACAATGGCATACACTAGGTCGGTTTAAGAATTGCAATGAATAATTCGAAACTTGTAAAATACCAAAAGTAAATTGAATAGTTTATGGATATAATCCAAAATCATAAAAATGTTTTATTTGAGGATTTATTTACTCATAAATCCTTTATAATGATTTGTATAGAAAATGAGAATTATCCTAAGCATATCCCCCGGGAGTGTAGTAACCAAGAGTGCAGCAAGGCCCATTATTATGCACCAGTTCCCGTTTGAGTCTAGCTCAAATCGATGTTTTTTGGTTTTAACCCTAGGTAAATTTGTGCCAGAGAAGCCTCTAGCTGATCATATCCAGACAAGGATGTATTTTCTTGAAAACTCACAAAATCTCTAGATTACAAAAATTCTAGGAAGTTCTTCTATACTAATCATCAAAGTCTATCTTATGGTAATGTACTCTAATCAGAGTTTATCTAAATATAGTTTCCTCGGTTATTGCTAAAACTCCACGAATACCAACTGTAATTCCTCAACAAAAGTTATCCAGAGTTGGTGCATTATTTTAATACATTGTTATGATTGCAAGGAATCAAGTCCCGAAGGACCAATCATTTTAGCAGTTCTAAAAAATAGATTACATACATGAATGTTACATTACACTTTATAATATACAAAACAACATAAATAATCCTTTATGAATGCCATTATTACCTTAGCTTAACCCTAAATATAAATAAAAAATACACTTCATGGAATCCTGGGGAAAATAAAACATATAAAGGGGTGAGCTCGGATTCCCAGTAAATATAACAGTACAACAGACACTTTCATAAATAAGCATAAAAATTTATGGAAATTTATAAAACTAAAACAAAAGCCTTTTCAACATAAACATCATCATAATATGGAAAATATAAATCAAAATAATGCCATTTACTTACTCACATGGATATTCTACTAGATGAATAATCACATGCAATATCAATAGGAACTTTCGTAATGATGGAATGCATAATGCTAGACTCCATAACGACATAGTCAAGGCCTTGTGCCAAGATACTAGTTTATCTCAGGAGAACTACAGATTCATTGAGAAGCTATATCAGGATCTACCTGTCACTTACTAAGTCCAATGCATTTCTCATGTGAAAATGTTTAAACATAACATAAACATCCATATTAAAACTAGCATACGAAATGTCAATATTTTATCCATAAACCAAGAATGGTATAAAAATAACACATCCATAGTCAAACACATCACAAAACCTTCAATACAATATGGAATATTAGTATCATAATAAATAATCTTTAAACAAGTTTACAATGCATCAAAGGATGTTGACATAGATGAAAATGATTTGTAAAAATAATTGAGAGAAATATCCCTTTTTTATGAAAACAAGTAAAAGTAACACAATTTAAAAAGAAATACATTTAAGGAAATTTTTGAATCAAAGTGTCCCATACCACTTTGAAACTTTTTAAAGTAATTAACATTTTAAAAAAATTCATGTCCATATAGATAAATCCTTAGAAACCATTTTGAAAACATGGATATTAATGAGAATGATTTAGAGGAAAAAATTTTTAAAAAATTTAAAATGATGTTTTAGTACCAAAATTACCTTATAAGAATCCATCTATAAAATCTTTCATGAATCATGGACATGGATAATAAAAATTTCTCAGTAGATATTTACGTAAAAACAACCTCGGCTAATAAAGAGATTATGAAAGTAACCCTTTCCTTGCACTTTCCTTTGGCTGAGGGTACCTTTAACCTCTTGTATAATGACCATTGTATGATATTAAATTATTCCAGAACAATATTTATGTAACACCACGAGATTTTATGAAAAATATTCTTTTAATTTCATTAATGTATTGTGTTGTATGCTACACCAATATTACATTGTGCTATATGCAACACCGTATTAGTTTGTAGTATACGCAACACTATTCTTGGATCATGTTACACACAATTTTGATAATAGTTATTCTACGCAACATTGAGTATATATATATATATTCAATGTATAAATGAAGTATGGTTAGATTATGTTATACGAAACAACGAAGGTTTCTTGCACAACATGAAACCCTGACATGGCTTGCATTACACGCAAGCGCGACATTCCGCGATAGCGTGTGTTGCACGCAATACCGAGTTTCGCTAAACAATGATATGCTATTAAAATATTATTAAGACTAGTCTTTATGAATAGTAATAACCACTTTTTGAAATTTTATAAATTTTATTTTTCAAAATGGACTTCATTTTTGGATCTGGAATATCGAAATTAGCTTACGGTGAAATTTTGGTACTTTTCGGATAACTTTCATTTTCTGATGAATAGTGAAAATTACTAAATTTTAATTAAAAACAACCTTTTTAATTGAAATAATTAATAGTGATAAATTATTAATTTGGGTGGTTTTAAAGTATATTTAGAATATATTTTTTCAATTTAATATAATGTTGGTCATTTGATGTAATTTCACATTTAAACCAGACATAAACAAATGTCAATCTTTTGATAGTTATTATCTCTTAAGAACATGCTATTTGTTTTGATGACGAGAATTAATTTTTAAATTATGTAAAGCAACTGATATGTTTTGAATTTGGTAAAATATACATCATTTTTCAGTTCATAATATCGAATATAGCATAGGCCTAATTTTTGGTATTTTTCTGGAAACTTTCATTTTTTGATGAATAGTGAAACCACTAAGTGGTAGTTAAAAAAATGAATTTTTCATAAAACATAATTTTACCACATCTGTGAGTGGAATTTCCAAAATCTGAGAGACACGGTTGATGTCAGTATGTAAAATGTGGTTCAATGAGATGAAAATAATTTTTGGTGAATAGTAACTTTTTACTTTTTTTCCACAGTTAAAAGTAAATAGGGTAATTAGGGGTAAAAATGATATTATTATTAACCTAAAACATGTCCTAATTCTATTGTATAAGTTTAATTCGACCAAAAACAACTTTAAGAATAAAATATGACAAATTAGGACCACTTGGATTAGATTAGGACATTTATTATTAATTTATTTAAAGAAGGGTTAAAATAGTTTAAATCAATGTTTAATAAGTATATACTTTTTAATATATGGTTATACATAAGATAAATTCGACTATAACTATTAACTAGAAAGCTAATAATATTTCCTACATAATGGTATTTTATTTGTGATTTTTAGACATTAAATAATTTAATTTTATTATGACACAATGAAGATGAAGTAATTATCTTATTAATGAAATATTGACATAATTGATGTTATAAATACCATAATAAATATAATTTCAGAATTTTAATGAATTCCACTAATTTTATAGGTTAATATGAAATGTTAGTATTTATTTAATTAATTTTTTTTGAACTAATCATTCTGTTATGATTTTCACAAAAATCAATTACTAAATAGTGTCAAAATTGACATAAAACAGTTTTTAAAACAAATATTATATTAGTAATTGTTATTTTATTCCTAAAAATCTAAGGTTCGGCCAAATTGCTTAGATAAGGTTATATATATTAATAATAAACAACTTGGGGTTATTTTGGCTTCTTATAGTATGTTTATTAACCTTATAGTGTAAGAACACAAAAAGACACGATAAAAGTAAAATTATCTAACTTAATGTTAAATCTAAATGATAAGGTTACAATAGGAACCTAAACTTGTATAAATTCTATTGGATGAGAGGATTTCGACCCATCCCTACCTTATCTTCGAAATAAATCAATTTGGAGCTTTTTAAAACCGAATTTGGCTTTATAATAAAATAATATTTTTAGTTATTCCAATGGTTCACCTCTCCTCCCTTATAAAAGGGCACCTCCTCCCTCTCTTCCTCACACCACTTTGAGCTTTCAAGCTCGGCCAACCCCTGCCAAATTATCTTCTCCACTTCCATAGAAACTTCCTAGAGGTCCTGGTCTTCTTCAAAGACCAATTTTAGTGCCCTAAGAGAAGGACTCAAAGAGGCGCTTCAAAGAAGAGGTAATGTCCGTTACCGATTCTTTCAACTTTATTTCTTCTTCCACTTCTTATTATTAGGTTGTTTCATTATGAAGTAATAACATAAGTATCACTAATATACTGATATGTTATTATAAGTATGAAACAACCCTATTTCACCATCTATCCATCCTATGGAAAATGAAATCACCGCGCGTGCGTACGTACGGAACACCGCCTCCACAATGTGGTGTAATCTATTTTCCACCACCAACATACTAGATGGGTATAATGGTGTACATAATAACTATATATGATTATTGTAAAGTGATATTGGTTCTGAAATAGTATACATACACTCCAATACAATTCCACGATTATGAGAACAATATCATCGCTCGTGCGTACGTACGGACTACCGTCTCCACGACGCAATGAGATTCATTCTCCACATTAACCATTCATGAATGATTATAAAGTATATATAATAAGTAATCATGAAATATATGACATAATAATGATACTGTATTTAAGTGTATATATATGTATGTTGTCTACTTAATTCCATTCAACTCAATAAGGAAACGAAAACAGCGTTCATGCGTACGTACAGTCTACCGTCTCCATGAACGGTGTATTTCTTTCCATTTACTGATCTATTATATATATATATATATATATATATATTATGAATATATATTATATATAAATCATGTTTTATATTATGGAATTACGTAATCATGATCTAAGTAATCATATGAATAATTACAAGTCAAAACACGGACAACAAATGAAACGATTTTACCCAAAACGCACTTTAACATGCACTTTACAAAAGAAAGGGTAATATAAAGCCATAAGTGAAACATATATGATATCATAACAATGAATATGATTCTGTAATAATTCATCTATATTATTTAAATCATTATACAGGTGGTTCAGATACATACGAAGCATATCGGACCTACGGTAAGGGATAAATTTTCAATCTAATTTTTATCCGAGATTGCTTATACGTAAGTATTTACTGGGGTTACGTTTATCATCCATGACCATGTTTTCTAAAAATGTTTTAATAAAATGTTTACCATTATTACATGAATGTTTAAATTCATTTTTACCCTTTATTGAATTTTTATCACATTGTATGAATGGAATCGTTCCTTTGGTTACCATATAAGGTACTTTTTTACTTTTCCGACAAAAGTACGAGGAGAATGTTATTTTTAACTTATACGGCATGAACGGATTTTTATGGTTTCATAATGCCTCATTTTCAAGAAGATTCCTCTACAAGATTGCATGAATATTTTCAACAAAACCCTTATCTTTTAAAATTGCATGGAATTTTGTGAAAAGAAAATGATTTTAAAAAAGAAAGGATATTTTCCTCAAGAATTCATTTCAAGTGTTTTTTCAAAACTATTTTCCATCTAAGATGAAATTATTTCATATGTGTATGTTTCATGTAAAATGTTTCTATGACTTAAATGGTTTCAATTTTCTTATGATGGAATGATATCAATTGTTTATGGATTATGTTATGATGGCATGATGTTTAAGAATCCCATTTTATTTCATGGGTTATGCTATGATGTATGATTTTTGATTTTGTGGCACACGAAAGAATGATTTCATTATGAGATTGGTGGGACCTATATCTCCCTCCAATGCATTGGGTAAAGATTTATATCTCATGACATATACATGGATGGAATAACAAGTTAAACCGATTCAGTAATACAGGACTGGAACGAGGAGTGAACTCGATTCAGAAAGGGACTTTGTCCACTAAGACGGTCTTGGCAGCAATGCCTTGGCTACAATGGAAATCATATCATGTGATTAATGGTTTCCACAATTACATGTTTTATTCCCATGCTATTTTATCATTATTAATGTTTCTTTATGATCTATGCCTTAGATACTTCCATGTTTTATGTCATTGCTCAAGCTTTTGATGTTTTAACATTATGTTCATGTTTTATGTTCAAATGTATATGGTATTTTTTATTTTATCCATGATTATCCTTACTGAGCATTTGAGCTCACAATTTTTATGTTTTCTTTTCCCCAGGATATAAATAAAGGTTTTAGGTAAGAAAAAAAGGGGAAGACCTTTATGGGTGATGTTGAAGATCTTTCACCGCGATTAGAAGATTACGTTCCGTGTTTCCAAAGACACTAAACTATTACGATCCTTGTGTGTCGGTTATTGTTATGTATTAAGTATTCCACTAAAGTTATGTAATATCCATGTACATCAAGCTTTGGTTCTCTACAGTTGGTATCAGAGGAAAGGTTTAGTCAACCTTTGGAAACTAGGATGCGAAAACGTTAGTGAGATCCCTAGAGATATTTCTAAGGTATGTCTAGGTATGTCCCTAAGGATAAGTATACGAATAGGATATAGTCATAGAACTATGGTAACGATATTAGATTAAACCAAAGATGTTAGATATTGAAGTTACTCCCCCTTTATTATGATTTTTGCCTCTCACGCTATTCTTTTTGGGTTTTAGAAAATGGCTGGAAACAAGATGATTCACAATAATGGAGGATATGATGGACAATTGAATGATTTTCTTCATGAGTAACCAAATGAAATGGGATTTGGAAGTCCAAACATCATTATTATTCAGAATTAGCAATCTCATAATATGATCAATAATGTAAAATTTGGTAAGTTTCCTGACTCGGCTAATAAGAGAATGATGGAGTTTCATGATGATCAGAGAGGAAAGAAAGTTCAATTTCCCCTATGTAAATCATGTGGGAAGAGGCATCAAGGAGAATGTTTCAAAGGAACTGGAAGATGATTTGGGTGTGGAAAAAAAGGAAACAAATCCAGTAAGTGAAAAGGAAAAGGTTCAGTTAACAGTAGGGATGAGGATAATGGTATTGCTATGACATCAACAATGGTTAAATGTTTTAAATGTGGAATGTACGGGCATTATGCAAACCAATTCCCTAAGGGAAAGTCTCATGAAGATAATCAGTACGGTCGTATGGGTAGTACTTATATTGATGATGATGAAGAGATTACAAATCATATGTGAGATGAAATAATTGTTGAAGCTCGGTCAATGGTTTAAGAATGTAGTGGAATGATTACATGTTTATCATGTGTAATGTTGTATAAGTAATCTCATGGTACTATGGAATAAAGAGACATCTAAGGATTGTTACACTATTGTCTTTCCTTGAGTATTGAAAGTGTATGATTAATGGTACCAGTATCCATGAAAGGTTATTCATATATTTTTGGAATGTAGATGATATGCTCATAATGAAGGGATAAGGAGAAAATTAATTGTTTGATAATATTCACGAGCTCATGACTGATATAAGGAAATAGTTATATCATGGTTTGAGTATATAGAATTTTGGGTTTTTGGTATGTGGAATGAGTTAAATTTTAACAGAACTCATGTTTTTACTATAATTCAATGAGTATTTATTTTTCAAGAGAATACATGATTAAGGCCTTAGAATATTTGGAATGTGACCAATAATACATATCTTATGATATATGGGGATCAATGATGGTATTAACATGCTTGTTATATGAAATCTCTGGAAATCGTTTTCACTATATTATGAGAGTGGACTGCAGTATTATGGATTAGCATAAATATTGGAATGGATTATGTTGGACATAAGTTATTATTTGTTTAAGGATATAAGTTGTTTCAATATTATTGATGGGATGTTATAGTAATGTAGTTTTAGAAAAAAGGACAACCTACAGGATGGGTGACAACCAATCACGTCGGACAAGGTTGTGGGAATTGAACCCACAACCGAAGTGCGACTAGCCTTTATCGCCTACCACTGGACTACAGGAAGTCCCTAGTTTTTAGAAACTAGTTTTATTTTATTAAGCGGTATGATATATTAAGTATAAGTTCATTTTTGGAACCATATATGATTAATCTAGCCATAAGATGGACTTATAACATTTGATAACCTTTTGTTTAAAATAGATGGAATGACCCATCATTCTATCACATGATCTGCTAACACACACGAATAACAAATTCAACTTCATTTCTTTAAGGGATGAATGGGGAATTGTTCAATTCACGAACAATAGTGAAATTGTACCAAAATCATCTATGTATTTCTTTTAATTCACTAACTTTAGGGAAATGATCTTGAAAACCTAAAATTTCGTCCTAGTGCCCTTATATCTGATGAATAAGATTGTACCTTAGATCATCACCAATCTATGGCTTTGAGATTGTTGGCTATTTCATAGCCATGTTCTCTACCACTCTCTATCAGAACTTGATGGTTAGATTTTTCTTCCATATCCATATTTTCACCTATGTTCTCCTACATGGAAACCCAGTGATGAGTTAATTTGGGCAACCGTTACATTTCATACTTTAGTTTTTAAAGCAATGTTTGGGTATTCCTTTTTACGATGTGGGTTTCTATTAAAAAAATTATGATTAGTAAACCATTTATAACCCGGACGAATTTCAAGGGAGAAATTCATTTTAAGGGGGGTAGAATGTAACACCCTGATATTTTATGAAAAATATTCTTTTAATTTCATTAATTTCTTGTGTTGTATGCAACACCAAGATTACCTTGCGCTATACGAAACACCGTATTAGCTTGTAGTATACGCAACACTATTCTTGGATCGTGTTACACACAATTTTGATAATAGTTATTCTATGAAAAATTGAGTATATATATATATATTCAATGTATAAATAAAATTTGGTTAGATTATATTATATGAAACAACGATGGATTCTTGCACAACACGCAACCCTGACTTGTCTTGAATTACACGCAAGCACGACCTTCCGTGATAGCGTGTGTTGTACACAATACCGAGTTTCGCTAAACAATGACATGCTATTAAAATATTATTAAAACTAGCCGTTATGAATAGTAATAACCACTTTCTGAAATTTTTTAAATTTTATTTTTCAAAATGGACTTCATTTTTGGATCTGGAATATCAAAATTAGCTTAGGGTGAAATTTTGGTACTTTTCGGATAACTTTCATTTTCTGATGAATAGTGAAAATTACTAAATTTAAATTAAAAACAACCTTTATAATCGAAAAAATTAATAGTGATAAATTATTAATTTGAGTGGTTTTAAATTATATTTAAAATATATTTTTACAATTTAATACAATGTTGGTCATTGGATGTAATTTCACATTTAAACCAGACATAAACAAATGTCAATATTTTGATAGTTATTATCTCTTAAGAACACGCTATTTGTTTTGACGATAGGAATTAATTTTTAAATTAAGTAATGCAACTGATATGTTTTGAATTTGGTAAAATAGAAATCATTTTTCATTTCATAATATCAAATATATCTTAGGCCTAATTTTTGGTATTTTTCTGGAAACTTTCATTTTTTGATGAATAGTGAAACCACTAAGTGGTAGTTAAAAAAATGAATTTTTCATAAAACATAATTTTACCACCTTTGTGAGTGAATTTCAAAAATCAGAGAGACACGGTTGATGTTAGTAAGTAAAATGTGGTTCAATAAGATGAAAATAATTTTTGGTGAATAGTAACTTTTTACTTTTTTTTTACCACGGTTAAAAGTAAATAGGGTAATTATGGGTAAAAATGATATTATTATTACCCTAAAACATGTCCTAATTCTATTTTATAAGTTTCATTTAACCAAAAACAACCTTAGGAATAAAATATGACCATTTAGGCCCACTTGGATTAGATTAGGACATTTATTATTAATTTATTTAAACAAGGGTTAAAATAGTTAAAATCAAAGTTTAATAAGTATATAATTTTTAATATAGGTTTATACATAAGATAAATTCGACTATAAATAATCATTACAAATCTAAAACGATTTCCTACATAATGGTATTTTATTTGTGATTTTTAGACATTAAATAATGTAATTTATTTATGACACAAAGATGATGTAGTAATTATCTTATTAATGAAATATTGACATAATTGATGTTATAAATACCCAAATAAATATAATTTGAGACCTTTTATGAATTACACTAATTTTATAGGTTAATATGACATGTTAGTATTGATTTAATTAATTTTTTTTGAACTAATCTCTCTGTTATTATTTTCACAAAAATCAATTACTAAATAGTGTCAAAATTGACATAAAATAGTTTTTAAAACAAATATTATATTGGTAATTTTTACTTTATTCTTAAAAATCTAAGGATTGGAAAAATGACTTATATAAGGTATTATATATTAATAATAAACAACTTTGGGTTCTTTTGGCTTCTTATAGTAAGTTTATTAACCTTATAGTGTAAGAACACAAAAATACACGGTAAAAGTAAAATTATCTAACTTAATGTTAAATCTAATTGATAAGGTTAAAATAGAAATCTAAACTTGTCTAAATTCTATTGGCTGAGAGGATTTAGACCCAACCCCACCTTATCTTCTAAATAAATCCATTTGGAGCTATTTAAAACCAAATTTGGTGTTGTAATAAAATAATATTTTTAGTTATTACAAAGGTTCCCCTCTCCTCCCTTATAAAAGGGAACCTCCTCCCTCTCTTCCTCACACCACATTGAGCCTTAAATCTCGGCCAAACCCTGAAAAATTCTCTTCTCCACTTCCCTATAAACATCCTAGAGGTCCTGGTATCCTTCAAATACTAATTTTAGTGCCCTAACAAGAGGACTCAAAGAGACTCTTCAAAGAAGAGGTAATGTCCGTTACCGATTCTTTCAACTTTATTTCTTCTTCCACTTATTTTTCATCGGTTGTTTCATTATGAAGTAATAACATAAGTATCACTCATATACTTATATGTTATTATAAGTATTAAACAACCCTATTTCACCATTTATCCATCCTACAGAAAAAGAAATCATCGCGCGTGCGTACGTACGGAATACCGTCTCCACGCCTTGGTGTAATCTATTATCCACCACCACCATAATTGGATGGGTATAATGGTGTAAATAATAACTATATATGATTATTGTAAAGTGATATTGGTTCTAAAATAGAATACATACATTCTAATACAATTCCATGATCATGAGAATGATATCATCGCTCGTGCGTACGTACGGACTGCCGTCTTCACGACGCGATGAGATTCATTCTCCACATTAACCATTCATGAATGATTATAAAGTATATATAATAATTAATAATGAAATATATGACATAATAATGATAATGTATTTATGTGTATATATATGTATGTCCTCTACTTAATTCCATTCAACTCAATAAGAAAACGAAAACAACGTTCATGCGTACGTACAGTCTACCGTCTCCATGAACGATGTATTTCTTTCCATTTACTGATCTATTATATATATATATATATTATGAATATATATTATATATAAAACATGTTTTATATTCTAGAATTAAGTAATAATGATCTAAGTAATCATATTAATAATTACAATTCAAAACACGGACGACAAATGAAATGATTTTACCCAACACACTCTTTAACATGGAATTTACAAACGAATGGGTAATATAAAGCCATAAGTGAAACATATATGATATCATAACAGTGAATATTATTATGTAATAAGTCAATGAAATTATTTAAATCATTATACAGGAGGTTTGGATACATATGAAGCATATCAGACCTAAGGTAAGGGATAAATTTTCAATCTCATATTTATCCGAGATTGCTTATACGTAAGTATTTACTGGGGTTACGTTTATCATCCATGACCATGTTTTCTATAAATGTTTTCATAAAATGTTTACCATTATTCCATTAATGTTTAAATTCATTTTTACCCTTTATTTACTTTTTACAACATTGTACGAATGGAATTTTTCCTTTGGTTACCATATAAGGTACTTTTTGACTTTTCCGACAAAAGTACGAGGAGAATGTTATTTTTAACTTATACAGTGTGAACGGATTTTTAAGGTTTCATAACGCCTCATTTTCAAGAAGTTTCCTCTACAAGATTGCATGAATATTTTCAAAAAAACCCTTATCTTTTAAAATTTCATTGAATTTTGTGAAAATAAAATGATTTTTAAGAAGAAAGGATATTTTCCTCAAGAATTCATTTCAAGTGTTTTTTCATAACTATTTTCCATCTAAGATGACATTATTTCATATGTGTATGTTTAAAGTAAAATGTCTCTATGATTTAAATGGTTTCAATTTTCTTATAATGAAATTATATCAATTGTTTATGGGTTTTGTTATGATGGAATGATGTTTAAGAATCCCATTTTATTTCATGGGTTATGCTATGATGTATGATTTATGATTTTGTGGCACACGAAAAAATGATTTCATTATATTATTGGTGGGAACTGTATCTCCCACAAATGCATTGGGTAAAGATTTATATCTCATGAGATAGACATGGCTGGAATGGCAAGTTAAACTGGCTCAGTAATATAGGACTGGAACGAGGAGTGAACTCGATTCAGAAAGGGACTGTGTCCACTAAGATGGTCTTGGCAGTAATGCCTTGGTTACTATGGAAATCGTATCATGTGCTTAATGGTTTCCACAATTACATGTTTTATTCCCATGCTATTTTATCATTCTTAATGTTTCTTTATGATCTATTCCTTACGTACTTCCATGTTTTATGACATTTCTCAATATTTTGATGTTTTAACATTATGTTCATGTTTTCAGTTCAAATGTATATGGTATGTTTTATTTTATCCATGATTTCCCTTACTGAGCATTTGAGCTCACCCTTTTTATGTTTTCTTTTCCCCAGGATATAATGAAAGGTTTTAGGTAAGAAAAAAAGGGGGAAGATCTTTATGGGAGATGTTTAAGATCTTTCACCACGATTAGAAGATTACGTTCCAAGTTTCCAAAGACACTAAACTGTTACGATCCTTGTGTGTCTGTTATTGTTATGTATTAAGTATTCTTCTAAAGTAATGTAATATCCATGTACATCAATATTTTGGTCTCTATAATTTATATTTATTACATGATACATGATTCATTTATGACATTATACTAACAATTCAATAAATATATTCATGTCAAATTAATATTTTCGGTAATAATCACTTTCTTTATCATATGTATTTTAACTTGTTATTCTTGACCGTATCATATAGATGAAGAATTAAATAACTATAGAATACAAACCTTTATTCATAAATCATATATATTGAGAATATAAATATTTTTAATAGATATATATATGAAATCGAAAACACCGTTTATGGAGACAGTAGGTCGTACGTACGTATAAACGTTGTTTCTGTTTTCATATTGTATTGAAAATAACTAAGTGAATAAGATATATGTATGTACATAAATAATTAAATATATATTAATATAGTAGAATTATTGGGTCATATATTACACACTTTTTTTTAATATATATTTTTATAATCGTCGATGAATGGTGAACATGGAAATGAATCTCATCGCGTCATGGAGACGGTAATTCGTACGTACGCACGAGCGACAATATAATTTATTTAAAGGTGTGGAATTGGATGGTAGATTAATTTTACAGAGACATTACCATGTTATTATCATTAATTATATATATATTACTCATCATTATATCCATCCAAAAAACATAGTGTTGAATAACAAATTACACCATGACGTAGAGACGGTAAGTCGTACCTACGCACGCATGGTGACATTATCTTTCATAGGATGGATAGAATAATGAATATGGTTATTTCATATTTATAATGAAATAACATTATATATAATGTACTGGATTTATTATTTTATTATGGTAATAACAAAGAAAGAGTAAGTGGAAGAATAAAACAACATGAAAGAGGGTGGTGAAATCATTACCTCTTCTTCGAGTTCTTCCTTTTGATTTGATCAAAAAGGATCCATAGGATGATTTTATGGCCAATTAAAGGCCTCTAGGATGAAGGTATGATAGTTGGGAGGATATTTGGGTAGGTGTTGGCCAAGCCAAATGGCTTTGGGCAAGTGAATTAGAGAGAAGGGGAAGTGCTTTTTTATAAGAGGGGTGATGCGAACCATATGAAAAACATAAAATATTATTTTATTAAAATTTCATTTTCAGTTTATAAGGGATCAAAAATGAAATATTTAAATGTTAATTTTGGTATGGGTCGAAAAACACCCAACCAATAGGTTTTAGTTTGGTATGGGTCACTATATTAACCTTATCTTTTAGATTAAACTCTTAGTAAAATAGCTTGACATTTACCATGTCTATTTGAATTTTTATATTATATTATTAATAAACATACTATAAACTTCTTAGAGAACCTAAAGGGGTTCATTAATGAAATATTTAATAGTATTTAATCCCTCTGGCTGAATCTTAGATTTTTAGGATTATAATACCAATTAATAATATAATATTTGTTTTAAAAATTCTTTTATATGAATTTTGACACTATTTTGAATTTTGTTTTTTCTAAATTCATAACTGAATTATTAATTCGAAAAAAATTCATTTAATCAACCCTAATATGTCATATTAAACTATAAAATTAGGTTAATTCATAAAAAGTCTCAAATTACATTTATTTGGGTATTTATAATATTAGTTATTTAAATATTTCATTAATAAGGTAATTACTGAATCATCATTGTGTCAGAAATAAATTAAATTATTCAATATTTAAAAATTATAAATAAAATACCATTATGTAGTAAATATATATATCTTTCTAATAAATATTTATATTCTAATTTATCCAATATTTAATCCTATATTAAAAATGGTTTAGTTATTAAACATTTAATTTAACACTTTTAACTCTTTTTTGAATTAAATAATAATAAATGTCCTAATCTAATACAAGTGGACCTAAAGGATCATATTTTATTCCTAGGTTTGTTTATAGTCAAATTAATCTTATCCAATAGAATTATGACATGTGTTATTGTAATAATAATATCATTTTTACCTTTAATTACCCTATTTACTTGTAATCGTGGTAAATAGAAGTCAAAAGTTACTATTCACCAAAAATTATTTTCATCTTTTTGAACCACATTTTAATTATTGATATGAACCGTGTCTCTCAGATTTTTCAAATTAAATTCATATAAGTGGAAAAATTAATTTGTATGCAAATTTGCAAATGCTCCTAGTAGGTGGGTAAAAGACGGTAAAATTTCAATAAAATATTTATATATCTAAACATATTATAAAATGACTCCATTCAATTAAATTGAACTTATATAAGTATTATGTATTTATTTTGACCTAAAATAAATCTAAATGTTATATTTTATTATTTAAATGAAAAGTCAGTTTTAACCAAAAATGCAGTGTTTTTCACTATTCATCAAAATTTTAATGTTTTTAGAAACATACCAAAAATTCACTCTAAGCTAATTTTGATATTCTGAATTATAAAATGAAGTCTATTTTACCAAATTCAAAACATAGAAATTTCATTTATTAATTTAATATTAATTTTTTTTGTCAAAACCAAAAATCCTATTTTGATGAAATAACAACTATCAAAATATCGACACTTGTTTGTGTCCAAATTTAAAGTGAAATTACTTATAATGACCAGAATTGGATTAAAAGGAAAAATATAATCTATTTATAATTCCAAACCATTAATAATGTATAATTTGACACTATAAATTATTTTGATTAAAAAATCTTTTTTTTCAGTTAAAATATATTATTTTTCAGTCTTCATCAAAATATAAAAGTTATCATAAAAGTACCAAAAATTTAACCAAACTAAATTTTTATGTCTTGATTCTAAGGAATAATTTAATTTTATTAAATTGAATATATAACATTGTTAAATATTGGTTTTAAAAAAAATTCTCTATAAAAAGGCGGTAAAATGGCATTTTATTTGAAAAATAATTCTTTTATCTGAAAAAATTAATTTGTTCTTAAATTATGTCTAGGAAACACATAATATGGATTCCTATATTATAAATATTATATAAATTTCAAAATTCAGTTAATACTATTCATAACCGTTTTTGAACGGCTAGTTTGATAAGTTGTGGTGTGCTTGAACTCAGTGTTGTGTATAGTGCATGTTATTGATTTAATTTAAAGATATAAAGTTCTATGAAATATTTGGGTGTTACAATTGCACCCTGTTTAAATTTTATTTAAAGTAAAATAAATGAATAGTTTCAAAATTGCAACTATATATATTTTATAAAAATAACATGTAATTAAATTATTTAAAAAACCGAAAAAATATTTTATAATTACAAAGTGAAAATTATATGGTCGAAAATTTCATGTAATATTAAATTATATACAATTTACAACACACATGTAAATATTTATATCCATTTAATATTTAGAATATTATTACCATAAATAAAATTAAATAAATTAATGAATGATATATCAAAATGATAATGTTTAAAGTAAAATCAAAACATGCCTAAATTTTATTGGTTTAGATTATTTCTACCGATTATCCTTTTATATTCGATATAAATGAGTTTGGGGGTATTATAAACTGAAAAGAAATTTATAATAAATTAATATTTTAAGACACTCTAAAGGTTCCTCATCCCTCTCTTATAAAATGAAACCTCTACTTCTATTTTAATTACTCCTCCAAATCCATTTTTCTCAGAAAAACCCAACCCAAATATTTTCCGTACTTCCCTAACTTCATCTAAGAGTAAACCCTTTTGGAATAATTTCATATTAAGGAGTCCTTTTGTACCTACCAAAGGAGATACTCGAAAAAATAGGTAATTTTTTTATCACCTCTTTCAAAATTCTTTTATTCTTATAATTATGATTCTTATGTTGTTTACATATCAAAGTAAAAAATAATGTATCTTATACAAGATTATATGTTACTATTGTTATGGTGAAAACTTATACCTCCGTTTATCCATCTTATAAAAACCAATATCACCATGTGTGCCATTATACAACCTAACGTCTCCACATCATGGTGTAATCTGTTATTGAATAATAATTTATTTGGATGGGTATAATGATGGTTATAATGGATTTAAATAATGAATATAACAAGATTATTATTCTTTATAATTAATATACCATCCAATTCCATAACATTTAACCATCAAAGGAAATGATATCATTGCTCATGTGTACACACGACCTACCGTCTCCACGACGCGGTGAGATTCATTCTCCACATTAACAATTCAATAATGATTATAAAATATATATATGATGGGTAAAAATAATAATTTGTACTGTAATTTAAATCAATTAATGAATAAAATACATCCTAATAATAAAAAACATGACTTATAAGGAAAACCCGGAATGGGAAAAGGATGCAGTTAACACCCAAAATACTGAAAATATTGATACACTCTGATTTCATTAATATAAATACAGTTATATAAAAAATTAATAACATACCTTCACCATTATACAAGAATTTATGATACATATGAAGTATATCTTTCATAAGTTAAGGGATAATGTTTCATTCTCATAATTATCTGAGATTGTTTATTCATATGTATCTGCTGGGGTATATTTATCATTCACATCCATGTTTCTTAAATATATAATATTATTTATATTCTTATACTATTGTTCAAATTTAATTTTACCCATTATTAAATTTTTATTAAAGTGTAGGTAAGGAATATTTATTTCATTTTCCATATGAGGTACTTTTTGACTTTTACAGCAAAATTATGATGATAACGCATTTATAACTTATATAGAATGAATATATTTTTATGGTTTCCTGAAAAAATTTTCACATGAATATTCCCCTACATGATTTCAAGTTTATTACATACTAAATTATTTTCTTCTAAAACATCATGAAATTTTGATAATGGAAAACATTTTAAAAAAATGATATTTTCCTCAAGAATTATGTTCAAGTATTTTATCAATATTATTTTACATCCAAGAGGTTACCCTTTAAATAGGGTTATGTTTTTATCCCTATAATTACTATTATTTTTTTGTGGTAATGATGTAATGATATATTATATAGATTATTTTATGACAAAATAATGTTTAAGAAACCCATTTTATTTCTTGGGGTATTCTATGATGAATTATTTATGTTTTTGTGGAATATGTAAGAATGATTTCATTATGAGATGGGTGAGACCAATATCTCCCTCAAATTAATTGGGTAAATATTTGTATCTCATTAGATAGACATGAATGGAACAAAAAGTAAATCTGATTCAATAATATAGGGTAGGATTGGGATGTAAATCTTTTTAAGTAATACATGACTTGAACAGCATGTAAACCCAGTTCAGTAATGGACTTTTTTCCACTATGATTCTATTAGAAGAAATTCCTTGGATTCTATCGTATTCATATTATGTGCTTATTTTTTTTTCACAATTCCATGTTTTATTCCAATTCTATATTTCATGGTTATTGTTCCTTTATGATATATGTCTTATATAAAACAAATATTTATTTCATGACTCACGATTTTTATATTTAATCATTATGTTCTAGTTTTTACATTCTTATATTTATGGTTAGTTTTATGTTCTCTATGTTTACCCTTAAGAAGCCTTTGATCTCACCCTTTTTATGTTTTATTTTCACATGGATTTAAAGAAAGGTTTTAGGTTGGAAAACAAAATGGAAAGGACATTATACGAGATATTAAAGATCTTTCACCAAGTTAGAAGATTATGTACCACGTTTTTGAAGACACAAAAATAATATGGTATTTGGGCGTATATTTCTGTGATGTATTACGTATTCTGAAAAAGAAATGTAATGTTCAAGTACATCATGTGTGGGTCGTTAGAGTTCTATCAAGTTAATGAAATTTTAAGATTAGTATTTTGTATCCAAATTGAGTGATATTTTTCATTTGATAGTCTATTTCCATCCTTCATTTGATGTTATTAGTAACTCAAAAATAGTATGGAAAATCGCGGGGCATATTAAGGGTTCAACATTCTATTCCTTATTTTTTTGTTGAAAATAGTGACATATCTTCAAATACAATAATGATGAAGATGTTGAATCATTTATTTCAAGAATAATTAGGCTATAATATGATTGATTTATTCATTCCCAAAGTATTCTATTAACCCGACTAATTAATTCCATGGTTACAAAATCCTAAAATGTTCCCATATGGATGTTCATGATTTATTTTCACTCTTCTTATTCTTACAAAATAGTGTAAGAAATAGATATCACATTAGAAAATGATTTTTTAAATTTTACAATATCACATACAATCATCGTAAATAGGTTAAACATTATGTTAAAACATTCATGTATATTATTCCCTAACACCTAATGGTAGGGGTGGTAGTCAAAGTGTTCTTTTAGACATCATTCATTGGGTTTTCTAATCACTAGATATATGATATTGTCCTTCTCTGTTAGAGTAATGATGAATCCCAAATCATGGAATTTTAGGAGTAAACTATTTTTTTATTATTATCAATATTTGGGTGAAAAAATTTAGATTCAACACCTAATGATAGAATTATTTTTTCAACTACTTTTTGGTGGAGGAAAATAAATTTATTCAGTGGGAATTAGAGTCAGATTTATATCAGTGATGGAATGTTCACAATGGTCACTATCTCCAATTTAACAAGATTATTTCTATTTTATTATAGAGTTGGATATTATTTGTAATTGGAGCACTAAATATAATCATACAGATTCGACATTAAACAATAAATTTTTAAAATTAAGAAAATTATTTCAATGAAATAAGTTGTGTTTGAAATACATCATGATAATTTTTAATCATATATCTTAATGATAATATTGAAGAAGTTTGGTATTTATTAGAATTCTTAGACTCTTACATGGGTAAATGATTACTAACAATATCAGTTTTCATTATTTTTGAATTAGTTTGATTGAATACCATTTTATTCTTGAGCTTGGAGTTCAAATAGTAAAGTAATTATCATTGATGATCATCCCAAAAAATGATTGGGTCAACTTGTATATGGATATACCATATGAATGTTGCTACCTCTTGTGTTTATATGAAACACATGATCTTTTTTTCTTCTTTTTTCATGAATATTATTGTCATGGGGTCATGTATCATTCTGACCTAGGTTCTATACATCAGTTCATCAAGCGTGACCACTATGTGACCTCAGGCATGACTCCCCATATGTTAGAGGGTGCCGACTAGCATTGGTGGTCAATATCAATCATGGAGTGACTATACGCTCTTTATTAGATTAATACACCAGTATAAATAAATAACCATTAACCAAATATATATTCATAAACAAAATGATACATTGATCACATGAGGACCAAATAATAATATAATTTCAAAACTAAACAGTAGATATGGAATTCCAATGTCTGTTTCCAGTTTCAAAATGAAAAAAGACCCAAAATAATAAGGACACTTACATCTCCTAGTAGAGTCCTGAATCCATGTCTGGTTCCCTTATCCATACTCTATATCAACTGAGAAATCTAACATAGTACATTTTCCCTTAACCTACCTAAAAACCAATAAGTATATTCAGGTACTAATTAGGCACCACATGTAAGGTGTGTGTGTAACTCAATATTCCACCACCAATGGTATCTAAAATAATAACCATTCAAATAGTGTATGAAATTTTATTAATAATAAATAAAATAAATCAAGTAAATGGTTTATATTGACTCAATTACGTTTTATTTAACTATGTTACCCTCATGTTCTAGAGGACACGTAAACTCTCAATACATGCATTGGCCCTTACAATGTCTGAACTATCCATGAGGCAAATCATATGTTAGAATTTTAATGTTACCATTATTCATCTCAATTCAAATACCAATTCCATTGTTAGCATTCATTTTCTTAATCCACATCTGAATTCCATTGTTACCAAACATTGTCTCAATTCACATATGAATTCCACTTTTACCATTCATCATTTCAACTCACATATGAATTCCATAGTTACCATTCATCATTTCAGTTCACATATGAATTCCATAGATATCATTAATTTTTTCAATACACATATGAATAGAATTATTACCATTCAGCATTTAAAATTCACATATGAAAATCATTGTTACCTTCCATCTTTTCAATTCACATATGAATGAGATTGTTACCATTCATCCATTCAATTCTCAGATGCATTTCTATGTTACGATTATTCATTTCAATTAACACATATAGAAACATCACATTAATAAATTAATTCCTAAATTAATTAATCCATTTCCATATTTCATATTCAAAGTGTTTCATTAATTAAATGAACAATTAATTAATCACATCAATTCCATTAATTAATTTATAAATTAATCAATAACCTCAAAAATTTTAATTAATTCAAAAATTAATTAATAATATAAATAAAATTCCTAATCACTACAATTTTTAATATTAATTCCATAATTAGTTATCCAAATTCAATAATTTCAATATAAGAATAATTAATTCAAAAATTAATTATTCAATTTCAGTAATCTCAATACCACCATAATTAATTCAAAAAATAATTATTCCAAATCTATCATTTGATTAATCCCATTAATTACCATTAATTATTTCTATAATTAATTTATCTTGTTCAAAAATATCAATAACTCCATAATTAATTAGATAATTAATTATTCCGATTCACAAACCCAATATTCCCAATTTCACAATTATCTCAATTAACTAATTCACAACATTAATTAATTCGATAAAAAAATATATTTATAATCATATAATATCAATTATACCATTTAAAACATGTAATTGAAATAAAGACTTTTGGATTTGAATAATATACCTCCTACATAAAGGTTGTTGATAAATGATCACCAATAGAAATCACCAATATGAGCAGAACACCGACGAAAAATGTAACCATGATTCAATTTTAAAATTTAATATTTAAATCAATAAAGATACAACAAAAATATAACTAGACCAAGATCCAACAACTAATAAACAACTACCTTTAATTCGAGAAGATGAGTGTGAGAGATAAATTGATCTAATCAGGAACAAACCATATATGCGGGATGGTGAATATCATCAATCTTCCTTTATATTAACAAACAATGATGGTTGGGAGACCGTATGAATCATGAAAGGGAAACCAAAAATGTGAAATATATATTATTTCCATGTTTGGGTCCATTAGGTGTTAAAATGGGGGTTTGGGAAATATAAATTTCGGTTTAATTAAAAATTCATGCACCATTTTGGAGAATATGTAGATTTTTTTCCAAACCATGACACTTAACCCCATGCCTCTTCTAGGGGGGTGTATGGGTTCTCAAAATAGATCCCATAGTTTGACCAACTGTGTGTTAGCCCTAAAAATCCCACCTATTTGGGTTCACATGGTTTTCTTCGGTGGGTTGCACAGTTAAGGAAAAATAGGTGCCAACCTTTCACTTCCCTCTTTCATCCATTTTTATCAAATATTCAACCAAACACACCCCAAGGTAAAAAACATTAATTAATAAACATAAGAAAAAATATTATCAATAAACATGGGTGATACATATCCGAAAATTCTTGCGTTTTACAATCTCCCCATCTTATAACCACCCATCCTTGAGCTGTACTCCCAAAAATATGTAAGATTATAAGTCAAAATGGTTGGGACACTAATCCCTAATATCCTCTTCTCTCTCCCATGTCTACACTTTCACATACCCATGTAGAATCAATACAGAAACCATCAGTGAAATCTTTCCCCACAACACCTTTTCTCTATGGTCCAACAAACTTATAAAATGTTGCTCAAATGATTAATATATCACAGACTAAACATTATCCACATAGATTACATGAGAGTGGTTGGTGTGATAAATATATAGTTGAGCCACATTTAATAAATAGTCAATATCACTATATATTTATGGAATAGAAAATTGGTACGCCAGCATTATGATTATCTCAACGACCTCAAATGGTCCAATGAACATAGCTACAACATACCATGTCTCTATATCCTACAATGACCCATTCTATGGGAAACCCAGAGTAATAAATGATCACCCTTTTTAAACTTTAGTGTAATTCTATGTATATCATCATATAAATTCTATCTACTCTAATTCGTAAACAAATTCTTGTGAAATAGCTGAGCCTACTCTGGCATCACTAGCACAAGTCTCAGTCTCAATAGATTAGACCCACCTTCCTCAATCCATCATAGATGTGTTATGCATAACCTACTATATAGATCCTCATATGGTTCATCTATATAGTTTCCTTATAATTATTATCATAGGAAAACTCTACCATAGCAAGGTTCTTCTTCCAAGACCCACCGATGATAAGGACACTTACACGTATCATATCCTCAAACACCTATATAGTACTACCTGAAAACCCATCTATATATGGTTGGAAAGAAATAATCAATCAAACATATGTACCAAGAGCCTTATGTAACACCTGGCATAAGAATGAAGTAAAACATGAGTCATGGTCAGAAACAATAGTCCTTGGTACCCCAAGAAGACGACCTATCTCCCAAATTTACAACACTCCAAACGTCTCCATTGAGAAAGTCTCTCATACTAATAAGAAATGCACTAACATTATCATTAAATCCACAAAAACCCAAATATATTCATTATTCAGAGGTATCCTTGGGATACCCATCACAATGTCCATGGTAATTTCATCCAACATCCATTCTACAATGGGAAACAACAACAATAAACTCAAAGGTCGATGATTATTCACCTGTACCTATTGAAAGGTGTTTCATCGTGTCAAAAGCCCTTCTATATCCATTTTCATGCTAAGAAACCAAAACCATTGATGTACGTCATGGTCTATTTTGGTTACACATGGATGTACCCCCCACTTCAAATCATGAAACTCACACATCATCTCTTCCCATATACTCATAGTCACAACAACCTGATTCATGACATAGATGATCTCATCCTTATATAGGCTCCAATGAGAAGTTGAATCCCTACCTTTATGAATTTCCTTCAAGGTCCTGTGCGGCAGATCCTCATATTACCAATCTCTAATATGAATCAAAAGAGTAAACTCCACTAAAACAAATACAAGAGTCATCTACTCCTGACTCTCTAGAACACCAACATGCTACTCAGCTAGTAAATTCATCATATTCCCTTTAGCACATCGAATATAAACTACAAGAGTCTGACAATTCTTGATTAAATATTCAGCAACACTATTTCCCTTCTCGGGCACATATGGTGGCTCAAAATCAAAATAATATATATACTCAACAAATCTCCACTACCATAGATTCAAATATCATTTTATAAAGATAAAAGTTAAGATCATATGATCTATATACATAGTAAATTTCTCCCCAAACAGATAATGTTGCTAGCACTTGAAATAAAAAACTACTATAAGAAAATCAATGTAGGGTAGTTTTGTTTTTATGGCCTCAAATAGCAGGACTCATACACAAATACTTGATCTCATTTCATCAACACAGCTCCAATACTTTTCCAAGAAGCATAAAAAACACCCTAAAATTCTCACCTGGAATAGGTAGGATCAAGAATTTTACTGATATCATCCACTTATTCAAGTAATGGAAGGAATTCCCACATGATTCCGACCATTCAATCATGACCCCTTTCTCATTCAATCCTAAAATAGGTGACTATGAATAGGAAATGTCTTGAATAAACCTATTATAATATCCAAATAATCATAGAAATATATGGATATAAAATAATTTCTTGGGATACTCCCAAGAAACAACTTCTTGTAAATTATTTGGTTCCACTAAAAAATCTACCTCTAAGATGATGTGACCCAACAACTATACTTGATCAATCTGGAAGTGAATCTTATATGATGTGGTGTATAGCAGATTCTCTCTCAGTGTACTCAAGATGATGTCAAGATGTTAGGCTTGATAATCTTGAGTCTTGGAGTACACCGAGATTTCATACACAAACACTACCAAAATATTATCCAGGTACAGATTGAAGATTATATTCATTAAGTCCATAAACATTGCCGGTGCATTCATTAAGACAAATGTCATTAGGGTGAACTCATATAGTCAATACCTACTTATGAGAGAATTCATCATTATATCAGAGGGACTAACACTCCACTAAAGATACCCTAATCTCAATTTGATCATGGAGAAAACACATGTTCCTTCCAACATATCAAATTGATTGTTTATTTATAGAAGATAATATCGATTAATCATTGTCATTTGATTCAACATCTAATAATTGACACTGAAGTGTAAACCACCATCAACTTTCTTTTCAAGCTACATTGGAGAACACCATGGTGACACACTCAAATGGATGAATACTTTATCCAATAACTCCTCCACCGAAGTCATATGATTTTTAAGATATGATGGTGTCATTATATATGGTGGAATAGTAGCTGACTTAGCCCGTGAAATGAGCTCAATTATAAATTCCACATATCTCTCAGGTGGAATAACTAAGAATTATTTATGAAACACATCTTGAAAACAGTCTACTCCTGTTGAAAGGAATATCGATTTACACCTCCATCATCCATAAAAAACATGAATCCTATGAAGAAAGATCCCCCTGTTGATGGTGAACATTACCAGTATAGATGACCTTGATATCTCATTTTATATGGTGAATGTAATTGTCATAATCAGGAGACATAAAATTCTTTATCTTTGGGTTAAAAAATTATGTGGGCCCACTATAATACCTACTAGATGATGCCCAAAATATGGTTGAAACCTAATATATATATTGTAAATATCCCAAAATGGTGATACTTAATAGTGAGCTAACACCACTGAAATAAACATATGTCTATAGACTATATCCCCAATGATGTATTAATCATAAATACCCCACTAAAAAAATTCAACATCTATACTCAAAACATTCACTAGTTGTGAATAAATAAAAGAATGAGTGGCACCAATAACAAAAGATGAACTATCTAGAGAAGAAGCTATAAAAATAGCACCTATAACTATTGATGGTTAATCTTAACTAACCACCAGTGTATGCTAAACTCCATATAACAGTCCTACCCCTATCCCCTATGATGTAGTTTGAGTCCCTTGAGTTTTACCACATTGCTGATATGTGTTCTCTTTCCCAAAATAGCCACATCCACTTTCTCTGCTGCCATGAACAATATAAGTCTAGCTATCTAAATGATATGGTTTAGAAATTCCCATTCATTAAATATGGTTCTTTTCATCTCATCCATCAATACCCTTCTATTTCAGGTTCCTATAGATAATATATAGATGTCCCATTATGCTGAATGATCATCACTATACTATTCTTGAGGGAATGTGTCTTTGATAATGTCCCTTCCTATCGCATTGGTGAAAAACAATCTAGGTATGGTCCTATGTAAATTACCATTCACCTTGAAATTTTTATTTCTATTACCCTAGATAACACACTTCTATAAATTCTTCATACACCCAAACATTTTAGCTCTTGACCATCTAACAACAAAAATCTTTCATTCATTAGAAGTATCCTTATAGTTCCTCTAATCTACAAGAGCCTGGTCCACCACCTCAGTTTACTATATTAAACTAATGAGGTCAACTTGGGAAATAATTTCACATTTAAGTCCATCCTAGAAACTCCGTGATGTAGTGTTCTTTTCTCCTTCCAATGTTGGAACAAAGCATAAAAAATATGTAAATCATCCATTATTGTTTTTCACAAATATACTACCCTGATTCAACCTCATTAACTCAGCTAATATCTCATTCTTAAATGTATCTAGATAGAAGTGTTGTATGAACATGTCCATAAAGTCCTTCCATAAAATTCCATTAACTTGTCCAATCATTGATTGAATGTCCCAGCAGTAATTTTTTTTATTCTCATTGCATATAAGATTCCAACATGAAAATCTTCTCAGTAGGAGTCTCTAAATAGTAATGTATTATGTGGATAGACTCAATCCATAACTTTTATGCCTTATTTCTGCTCCATATGGAAAACGTTTGATGATTTTTAAGTAAAAATCTTTTGTATGGTCATACATAATCCTCAAAACTTGTTATGGGTCTCATTCTATACACTGTAAAAGCGATAAAAGTTCTCACAGAACTGCTCTACTACATCCTAACCCGACAATATTAGTACATCGGGTTCCACTACCCGTGGATTATATCTTGCCATATCCTCCTTTCTTCCGATCCAAAATGGCATCATGGAGGCATATCTGTACAATAATAAACACATTATGAAGAATGCATAACAAATCATTAACAGATTTAACAAGAGGATTTTATCATTAATAGATAACTATTCATTCCCCCTTTCCCTCGACAAGGTCAAAACTAAGGAACTATCACTACCCTTAACCGTACTACATCTTGATAAGTCTTAATAAAGTGTAAAATCATTCTCATTTCACAATTATAAATTAACACCCATTTATTCACAACCTTCATCACTTCAAAATTCCTAATTTCATATTGGGAACATTTTCTTCTCAATTTCTCAGTAATGGAAAAGCAGTGCATGTTCAATAAGTTACCCATAATTTTCTTTTCCTTGAAATCCTAGAATTATTCGCATCCAAAAAATAATCTTGTGTACCTATAATGATGAAAGTTTAATCAAATCTCATTCCATACAGGAACAAGAGTCAAATATCATAAAATATAAAAAATTATTTTCACCTTATAAAAAAATTGCATCACCCATGGTAAAATAACATTCATATATTAGGTCAAAAATAAATGAAAATAATCCCTGTAATGACCCAAACATTCATTAATTGAAATCTTTTGATCTAATTAAATTTCTCTTTATGTAAAATGTTTATATGAAATGTCAAATTTTTTGGTTTTATTTTTTGGGATTTTAAAATACTGTTAATAATTGTGACCATTTTTAATATAGTTGTTAATAGTGATCATATGATTAGTATAAATATAGTGCATTAACAAATACAATTTACTCATAAAAAGGAAGTAATGGCCTCATCCCGTAGACGTGCCCCATACAAAGACCATTTTTTAGAGCTCGGAAAGGAGGTTTCATCATAGGTATTTTCTCTTGACCAGTCCCAATCCGAGTTTCAATATTTTATGCTCGAGCAGAAAAGCCTACGAGAGAAGTGGAACTTGATAGAGATTACCACTCGAGCAATGTTATCCAAGCCACCCCATTAGTCGATTACCATCACACACCTTACCCTTCGGTCTTATGCGAGTGTTATAAGGGGTTATGTAACAATACATTAGCATTGTGTTCATGTACATTTTTTTGTATATAATGATGAATAAAACTTTATTTTATTATGGTTACCTTGTAGATGGTTTTCAAGGCACAAATATTATTTTTAGTTAATATTCAACTAGGAAATATATTTTGATGAATTAATGAATTTATAAATTAAATAATATCTTAATAAAATATTATTATTATTATTAAAACAATTTTAATTAAATATAAATTATTTTATCATTTTATGAATGCAATTGTAATTTTTATAATTGTTTGAAAGCTGTTTTTTCAAAACCCATGAATTTTCGATAAATGTTGGTTTTTATTTTAAAATTGAAAACTACCATATTTAGAAAGTTATTTTGATAAAATTAATATTATTTCTGGAATCGGGATGTTGAAATTATCCAACAATGAATTTTTCATCATTTTTTGAGAGTCTAATTTTTGGGTAAAAATTAAATATCGTTTAAATATATTATGTATTTTATTACATCATAATGACCCAATAGTTATGTAATAAAATATTATAAGCCTTATGTTCAGACAATATATGTTTTACCATTAAATTAATGTGATTTTGGGTTTTTTTGACTTATTTTAGAAAGCATTAATGGACCCTTCAAGGCTTACTAAACATCTTGTCTTTTTAAATTAATTTCCTTGGGAGTGTGACTCACCTTCGCATAAGAAAACTTATTATTTTAATAATTTCAGACATTGGCCTTATAAAATATTTTTTTCTACCTATTTTTTCATAAAACCATTTTCAAAAACTATGGGATGGTTTGTGGTTTGAATTAGTTTAATGTGAGGTGTCCCAAACCTAAATAATAAATAATTCCCTCAACTTTCATATATAAACTCACCCACGCTCCCACATTTTCCTCACTCAAAGCCTTTAGAGTTCCTCCAAACTCTTCCCTCCACTCTCTGGAATCCTCCCAAGGTTACCGAAGCCCCCAAGAAGCCTATCTCATTCCTTCCCCAATCCTGTTGAAGCACACTTCCAAGTAAGGGTTTTTTTCTTCCTTTCTCATTTATGTCCAATTTTCATAATATTGTTATTACCTCTTAATTTAAATTATAAATGTTGGGGTATGGTCTTGGAACTCCCCCATACTACCATATTTATGTTTAAATGATGGTATACCCATTTATCTCTCAGTAAATTCCTCCCATGTACACACGTTACTATGCCCAAATTCCGAAAGGAATTTCTCTCTCCTATTTTACATTCAAGAAATTATTTTGTATTGTGACTCTAAATTCCATTAAAATTGGTAGGACATATATCTATATTACCCCTTTACTTTCAATTTCATGTGGAAATTATGAGACACCTCTTTCTCTCTCATCAACAATTTTTATGAATTCTTAAGTCACGTCGTTACACTGCCGAAATTGCACCGATTTTCCCAGTGAATGTCATTGTCTAGTGAATACCATGACCATTTCTCTAACAAGGGTATTCACATTTATTCAAATTTACATAATGATTATAATGTTCCATATATTAATTCCACATTCCTTTCTCATTGAATAAATTATTATGTTTTATAAATCCATGTTATATGATCCATGTGGTACACTTATGCATGAAATGAAATGTTTAAGAAGGGAGCACCCTTATAGCGATCCAATGCACTAGGTTAACAATATTATCAAGATATTTCATGTGCAATTGGTGTTTACTTGTGCTAATTCAAGTGAAATGAGGTTTTACTCATGCTTCATGTGAAATGAGGATTTACTCATGCTCCATGTGCAATGAGCCTTCGGTCATGGTAATTCCATGTAAAGTGTTGTTGCCACATTTTCATGTTATGATTATAATGCATTATCATGACTTTATGTTTATGATTCTATTATGGTCTAATGATATGCTTATTTTATAACATATATTGTATTCCTCATGTTACTCCATGTTTGTTCACTTACTGGGCATTATAGCTCACAATTTTCTTATGTGTGTCCTCAGGTTATCCCATGCAATGCTAAGTATGAGGGAATGTAGTGGTCATGTAAAGGAAGTATTCAATAAATATGTTTTTTTTCTTGTCTTAAGTTGTTATGTAATGATGATGAGCCCCAAAGACACTAGACCTCTCGATCTTCTCTATTATATCAAATGACATGTATGTAATAAATTATCTTTAGTTGTGTTATAAAAGACCAGGGTTGTCATAGTTGATATCAGAGGATAGGTTTAGATATTTTTTGGACTAGGATTATAAAACCCAATTTAAGACGTATAGAAAAGACTATGTGTAATAAAAACATCCCTATGTTTTGGGGAGTATTGAGTAAGTGGTTTATCAAAAAAAATTACATCCCTGTCTAGATACGAGCTGGTTGAGGAGAATCTGGAATAGATGTATCCTAGGGTAATACCCAAAAACATCGCTTTGAGCTAGACTCAAATGGGAACTGGTACACGACAACGTGCCTTGCTTCTCTCTTGTTTACAACACTCCCGTGGGATATGCATTGGTAAATTCACACACATAGTATGAACTATTATTAAGGGACAAAAATTCCCTAAGTATATATGTTAGAAAGTATATCATAGATAACATAGACTGAAGCCAATAGATTCATATGTTAAATAATTAATATTTATTTATAAGTTGTTAGTTTTTTCCTTGGATTACCCATTATGTGTTACCCCTATCTTTCATTTTATTCCAGCCAATGGCCGGGAATAGGAGGACTCGGGCTAACAACCGATGTGAAGATAAATGTGATGACTATACTAATGAGATTCCATATCCAATGGGAGCATGAATTGAAAACATTTTCATGCTTCTCTCTCAGATAACTCATTCTTTGAATAGAAACAAGGTTCAATAGGAATGTTCAACACCCCTAAGAAAGAAAAAGTTGATATCGAGAGTGTCATAGGACATAGGCCTCCTACTTTTAATAGATCATCTGATCCCTCAATTGCTGAACAATGAATCAAATCCATTGAAAAGTTCTTCTCAATTCATCAATGTACTGAAACATTAAAGGTTCTCCAGGCTACTTATCCTATGGAAGGTGAATCTGATCAAATGTGGACGTTGATCAAAAATATGAACCCTAACGATGAGATCGATGCATTGGAATGGAAGTATTTCCAGAAGATGCTTTTCAATAAAAATTTTTCGCACACCCTCCAGCTTAATATGGGAAGGGACTTCATTTACCTGATGTAGAAAGAGGAAGAATCTATTGGAGTGTATAAGGGAAACTTCACAAGGCGTTCATGATACACATCTGGCTTTGTCGTTACCCCCAAATGCAAGGTTGACGGCTTCTTTGGTGGGCTGAAACCTAGCCTGCAGAAAGAACTGGCAATCAGTGACTTTGACAGCTATGAGAAAATTGTACAATGTGCCCTCATGGTAAAAATGGAGATTGGAGAATCTCAGGGTTATCATGGGGATAAGAATCGTAATGTAGACTTCAATGCTAGTTGTCCGATGGATAAATCCAATGGTGCTAAGAATATCCAGCACCCCAATTGCCAATGGTGCAGATAGAATCACCCCAAAAATGACTTGAAGGGTACAAGAAAATGCATTAGGTGTGTATGAGAAGGGCACCTAGATATTAATTATTGACAAGAAAAACCCATGGCTGTGAAAGAGGAGAGGAACACTCCATTCGACTCTCAATGCGTAGTTCATTGCTACAACTGCAAAGAACCAGGGCACCTTGCAAATCAGTGCCCTAAGACAAGGGTTTTTGGAGGCAACCAACAACCTCCAAGGTAGAAAAGGTGAGATTTTTCCATCACTACGACCAATGTGAACCCCAAAATTGAAGTGGTGACAGGTACACTATTTATTCATTCACGATCAACAAATGTAAATATTGATTCAGGTTCTACCCATTGTTTTACATCTTGAATGTTTTTTAGAACAATCCCAGCACCACCACAAATCATGGAATTGAAGATGTCAGTGAGTATGACAAATGTGGAAATAATTTCATCCCATGAATATAACTCCTCCCATATCATAAAGTATGGATTAAACATCCCAGAGAACCCCATCATACACCCTCAGGTGGAATTTTATTCAATACTTGTCATATATTGGATTTCCTTATGTAGAGCCAATATAAATTTTCGTGAGAGGGAAATCACTCTGAAAATGGAGAATATACCCTCGATTATTTACAAGTTCAAGGAGGAAGATGAATCTATTTTAGGTCCATCATCTCAAGAGTGGATATTAATGCCCTATGAGAATGTGTATCTGGCTCAGATGATTGAGTCTAAGGAGACAACCATCCTAGAAGACATTCCTATTGTGAGGGAATTTACTGAAGTGTTTCCCAAGGAATTGTTTGGTCTTCCTCTAAGAAGAGATGTTGAATTCTTAATTGATCTTATACATAGTGCATTACCAATATCCAATACAATGTATAGAATGGCTATTGTGGAGCTTGATGAGCTGAAGAAACAACTACAAGTGAATCTAGATAAAGGGTTTATATGCCTATGTGCTTCACCATGGGGTGCACCAGTCCACTTCATCAAGAAGAAGGATGGGTAAATGTGCATTAGCATTGATTATCGTTAGCTCAAAAAAATCACAATAGATAACAAGTATCCTCTCCCACAAATTGAGGACTTGTTCAATTAGCTGCGTGGATCACAATTATTCTCCAAGGTGGATTTTCGGTCAGGATATTATCAAGTAAGGGTGAAGAATGATGATATCCCCAACACTACTTTTTGTACAAGATATGGGCACTATGAATTCATAGTAATGCCTTTAGGACTCCCTAATTATCCAAAAATATTCATGGACTTGAGGAATAGAGTCTTTAGAGATTACCTTGAAAATTTTATGGTAGTCTTTATCGATGATATTCCAATATACACCAAAACCAATGATAATCATGAAGAGCATTTAAGAAATGTACTAGAGACCTTGCGGAAGGATAAACTCTATGAAAATTACAAAAAGTGTGATTTATTCGTGAAGGATGTCTCATTCATGGTCCATATCATCACAAGTAATGGGATATCTATGTTTCCCTCCAAAACAGATGAAATTGATGGGTGGTCGAGGCCAACATCGGTTTCAAATATCTGTAGCTTCTTGGGGTTAGCTGGATATTATCGACGATTTGTGAGAAATTTCTCACAATTGTCCAACTCTCTTACTAAGCTAACTCGGAAGGGTGTAATGTTTTATGTAGTGATGAATGTGAAGAAAGATTCAAGGAGTTGAAAAAGTGGCTTATCACTGAGCTTATGCTCACATTACCCACAAGTTGAAATTTTTTTTGGTATTCAGTGATTCTTCAAAGTAGGTCCTGGGATGTGTGTCGATGAAAAATGACAATGTCATGGCCAATGATTCAAGGAAATTGATAGTTCATGAAAAAAACTATCCAACACATAACCTCAAGTTGGATACAGTGATCTTCACTTTCAAAATTTGGTGGAATTATCTCTTTGGGGAGAAGTTTGAAATATATATGGACCACAAAAGCCTCAAGTATATATTCAGAAAAAAAGAGATGATCATGTGCCAATGACGATGGTTAGAGCTGATCAAATACTATGACTGCTCAATCCATTACCACTTAGGGAAAGAGACTAATGTGGTAGATGCCCTAAGTAGAAAGGACCCATCGATTCTATAATTTATGATAATTAAAAAGGATCCAATGTTCTTATATTTTATGACAATGTATATGGGAATCATAAACATGGGAACATCATCAATCATTTCACAAATG
The DNA here is from genome assembly GCA_963277665.1 of Viscum album. Lineage (NCBI taxonomy): Eukaryota > Viridiplantae > Streptophyta > Magnoliopsida > Santalales > Viscaceae > Viscum > Viscum album. The sequence goes on from OY728165.1 coordinate 831,681,558, forward strand.
ATTTCTCAACCATCACTTTTTTAAAGGTTAAAAGATGCTCAAAAGGATGATGTGGGAATTCAGGAAATAGTGGATGCTATCTAAAAAGGGAAATCCTAAGAGTTTAATGTTAATAAAGAAGGAATTGTGAGATTTGGGAAAAGACTATGTGTTTCTTCAATTCCGGAGCAGAAAAAGGAACTATTGGATTATGCATATAGTTAAAATTTCTCTATTCACCAAGGAAAGGGAATGATGTATCGAGATAGCTGAGAGAATTATTGGTGGGATAATATGAAGAAGGATATCATTGAATATACATCAAAGTACCTAGTGTGTTAGTAAGTGAAGGCAGAGAGGCAGAAGTATAATTGGATGATGCCACAATTGCCCATACCATAATAGATATGGGATAACTTCACCGATGATTATGTCACCAGACTTCTGAAGACATACAAAGGCAACAATGCAATCAGGGTAGTTGCAGATCGTCTTACAAAGGCTGCACACTTCATTACTATTTGGGAGGATTTCTCAATGGATCAAGTGGCATAGATATATATCAGGGAAGTGGTAAGGCTGCATGGAGTTCCAATATCTATTGTGTCCAATCGAGATCCAAGATTCACCTCTATGTTTTGGAAGAGTCTTCATCATGCTCTGAATACTGAACTGAACATCAGTATAGCCTATCATCCTCAAACTTATGGCCAATCCGAGCATACTACTCAAACACTTGAAAACATGTTGAGAGCATGATTAATGGACATTAAAGGAGGATGTGATCAACATCTTCCTCTGGTTGAGTTCTCTTACAATAAAAGATTCCAATCGATCATTCAAATAGCCCCATATGATTACCTTTATGTGAAAATGTACAGAACACTGGAGTGTTGGGATGAGGTCGGTGAGCGTAAGTTTCTTGGAACAAAAATGGTAGAAGAAATGTTGGAGAAGGTGAAAAAAATCAGCATCATGTCAAGGAATCCCAAAGTCGAAAGAAGAGTTATGAAGATAACCTTAGATGAGACCTTCAGTTTAAATTTAGAGATATGGTTTTCTATTTATATCTTTGTGGAATAAGGTCATGAGGTTTGGAAACAAAGGGATGTTAAGTACAAGGTACATCAGCACCTTCGAGATTATTGATCGTGTCGGGGTTGTGGCCTATCGACAAGCACTTCCGCCTACCATGGAAAAAGTACATGATGTATTCAATGTATCCCTCTTAAGTAAGTACATACCTGACCCTTCATAAGTACTCTCTTTATAGGTGGTATAGTTAGAGGATGATCTATATTATGCATAGCAACAAGTTAAGATCTTAGACAATAGAGAAAAAGTTATACGAAAGAAGATAATGCCCCTCATCAAGCTGTTGTAGCGAAACCACAAGTTTGAAGAAGCGACATGGGAATCAAAGGAAATGATGATCCAGAGTTACCCAAATTTGTTTTAGGGTGGGAAAAGAAAATTTCATGGGCAAAATTTTTTTAATGGGGAAAGATTGTAACAACCCAAACATTGATTAATGGAAATCCTTCTTGATCTAATTAAAAGTCTCTTTATGTAAAATGTTTATATGAAGTTTCAAATTCTTAGGTTTTATGATTTTGGACTTTAAAATACTATAAAGAATTTTGACCTTTGTTAAAATGGACGTTGAACAGTGATCACATTATTAGTATACATATATGGCTTTAACAAATCCAATTTACTCCGACAAAGGATGCGATGACCTCATCCAGTAGATGTGCCCCATACAAAGCCCATTTTTCAAAGATCAGAAAGGAGGTTCAATATTTTGGATTTTCTCCTGAACAATCCCAAACTGAGTTTGAATATGTTAATCTTGAGTGTAACTGCCTATGAGAGAAGTGGAAGTTGATAGAGATTATCACCCGAGCAATGTTATCCGAGCCACCCCAAGAATCTGTCATCATTGCACACCTTACCCTTCGGTATTATGCATGTGTTATAAGGGGATATGTAACAAGACATTATAACTATGGTCATGTACATTATTTTTTATATATAATAAATATACCTTCATTTTATTATTGTTACCTTGTTGATGGTTTTTAAAGAACAAATATTATTTCTAGTGAATATTCAACTAAAAACCTATTTTGATGAATCAATGGATTTTTGAAATAAATAAAATTTGAATAATTTATTATTATTATTATTAAATTAATTTTTATTAAATATATATTATTGTATAATTTTATGTATGTAATTGTAATTTTTATTAAGGTTTGAAAGCCGTTTTGTCAAAACCCATGAATTTTCGATAAATGTCAGTTTTTATTTTAAAAGTAAAAATTATCATATTTAAAAAATTATTTAGATAAAATGAGTATTATTTCTATTATTAGGACATCGAAATTATCCAATGGTGAATTTTTCATAATTTTCTAAGACAGTCTAATTTTTGGGTAAAAATTAAATACCGTTTAAATATATTATGTGTTTTAAGACATAATAATGACCCAATAGTGTTGTAATAAAACACGATAATCCTTATTATTGTAAAATATATGTGTTAACATTAAAATAATGTGATTTTCAGTTTGTTTTACTTATTTTACAAAGCATTAATGGACCCTTCAAGGCTTATTAAACATCTTGTCTTTTTAAATTTATTTCCTTAGGACTGTGACTCACCTCCACAAAAGTAACCCCATTATTTTAAGATTTTCAGACTTTGTCCTTATAAAATATTGCATTAAACTTCCCCTTTCCAAAAATAATGGGAATAAAATATGTAATGGTTTTTGTTTAGGATTAGTTTAATATGAGGTGTCCTAAAGGTAAATAATAATGAATTCCCTCACCTTTCCAATATAAACCCACCCAAGCTCCCACTTTATCCAGACTCAAAGCCTTTGGAGTTCATCCATCCTTGGCCCTCCACTCTCTAGAATCCTCCCATGGTGCCCCAAGCTCCAAAGAAGCCTCTCTCAAGCCTCCCTCAATCTTTTGGATGCAAAAATCCAAGTAAGGGTTTTTTTCTTCCCTTCTAATTATTATCGAATTTTCTTAATGTTATTATGCCCTTTTAATTTAAATTATAAACGTTTGGTTTTTGTTTTGGACCTCCCCCATACTATCCTATTTATCTTTGAATAATGGAAGACCCCTTTCTCTCTCATTAAATTCCTCCCATGTACACATGTTATTATGCCAAAATTCTGAAAGGCATTTATCTCTCCGCTTTTACATTCAAGAAATTATTTTGTATCAAGACTCTAAATTCCATTATAATTATAGGTACATTTATATATATGACCCAATTACTTTAAATTTCATTTACATATTATGATTCACACCTTTCCCTCTCAAAAACCATTTTTATTAATTCATACGTCCTGCCTTTACGCTGCCAAAATTGCACCGATTTTCTAATCCAATTTAATTGTGTAGTGAATACCTTGCCCATTTCTCTATCTAGGGTATTCACCTTTATGCACATTTACGTATTAATTATAACGTTCCATTTACCAATTCCAAATTCATTTATATGTCATAATTTATTATGTTTTATGAATCCATGTTATATGATCCATGTGGCACACTTATGCATGAAATGAAATGTTTAAGAAGGGTGCACCCTTATAGCGCTCCAATGCATTTAGTTAAGAATAGTATCACGATACATCATGTGCAATGATTTTTTACTCATGATAATTTATGTTCAATGAGGTTTTACTCGTGCTTCATGTGCAATGATGATTTACTAATGCTCCATGTGCAATGAGTCGTGGTTCATGCTAATTACAAGTTAATTGTTGTTGCAACATTTCCTTGTTATAATTATCATGCTTTATCGTGACTTTATGTTTATACTAATATTTTGATCTAATGATATTCCTAATTTCTAAAATATATTTTATTCTTCTTGTTACTCCATGTTTATTCACATACTAGGCATTATTACTCACCTTTTTTTATACATGTCCTCAGGTTATCCCATGCGATGCTAAGTACGAGGGAATGTAGTGGTCATGTAAAGGAAGTGTTCAATAAAGATGTTGTTTTTCATGGATTAAGTTGTTATGTAATGCTCCTAATTCCAAAATACACTAGACATCTCTATCATCTATGTTGTATAAAATTATTTTTATGTAATAAATTATGTTAAATTATGTAATAAAATATCAGGGTTGTCATAATCCCACCCTAGGTACTTAGGTTCTCCCCCATACATGGGTTATCTATTCCCATTCATGAGGTCATAAACTTGAATATACTTTTCCTAGTCTCCTATATACCTTTCCCAAATAGTAAGACTAAATAAAAGAAAATAAATAATATTCTATAATACTACTTTGTATCATGTAGAACTATGTTCCACAAACAGGTCCCACGATCCAGACTACTAAATGACCTCAAGCACACCTCCTTGTTTGCTAAAGGCTGCCAACTAGTAGTGATGGTAAATATCAATCCCAGAGAGTCTATACCCTCTTTATCATATTATTAAACCCGTGGAAATAAATAACCATTAACAAAATATATAACCATAACCATAATGATACAAATATCACACGATAACCAATGAAGAATGAAGTTTCAAAACTATATAGTAGATATTCCATGCTAAAGTATTTGTCCAGTGTTAATATAGAAAAGACCCAAAAATAATTGACACTGAAATCTACCAAGTGGGTCCCAAATGCAATTCGTGTACCCTCATCCATGATCCACCTCAACTAAACCATCAAACATATGGCCTTATCCCTTAACCTATCATGAAACCACGAAATACCTTCACGTACTGATCAGGAATTCCAAATAGGATGTGAGTACAAATCAGTAGGCCACTACTAACGATGTCTAGAAAAATATCCAGTAAAAAATGTACGTGGATGTATAAAGAATAAATACAATCAATAATGTAAATAGTGTACATTTATTTAATTAATATTTATTTAACCACATACCACTTGAGTTCTACAGGATACTTGAACAATCAATACCTTCTTTGGACCATGAAAGTGTTTAAACTACCCCTAAAGGATATCATATATCTAAATTCCATTCATACCATTAATCATATAAATTCACATATGGATTAAACTATTACTATTCATTATCTCAATTCACATCTGAATTCCATATTTACCATTAATTCTCTCAATTCACTTACGAATTCCATTATTACTATTCCTCATTTCAAATCACATATAAATTCAATTTTTACCTATAATCAATTCAATTTTCAAACAAATTCTATTACAACCATACATCATTTGAATTCACATATAAATTACATTTTTACCATTCATCATTTCAATTCACATACGAATTTCATTATTACCATTCATCATTTCAATTCACATATCAATGTCATTGTTATCATTCATCCTTTCAATTAAAATATGAATTCAATTGTTACCATTCATCACTTCAATTAAAACTTATCACAATATAACTTTAATTAATTAATTCACCAATTGATTAATCAAATTCAAGGATTTTCTATTATCATCATTCCATTAAATAATTCAATAATTAATTTATGACATCAATTACATTAATTAAATAACCAATTAATTAATTTAAAAATGAATTCATAATCTCAATAAAATTTATAATCACCACAATCTCTAATAATAAATTTATCAATGAATTATTCATATTCAAAATTTTCAATATAAAAATAATTAAATCAACAATTAATTATTCAATTTCATTAAACTCAATCTCACCAAAATTATTTCAAAAAATAAATATTCTAAATCTATCAATTTAATAATCATGAACATTCCCATTGAACAATTAAATAATTAATTAATCTTGTTAAAAATATCAATAACTCCATAACCAATTCAACAATTGATTATTCCAATTCACAATCCCAATATTATCAATTCCTTAATTTCCTAAATTAATTAATTAAAAAAAATAATTAATTCAATCTATGAAAATAATTTTCTAATCATATAATAAAAATTCAATAATTAAATACACATAATTGAAATCAATATTTTGGGATTTGAATATTACACCACCTCCCACATGATTGACAGTAAATATCCACCAATAGAAATTCCCAATTTGAACGGAACAATGATGAAGAAAAATATCCTGATTCAATTTATAAATCCATAGATTAAATGAAACAGTATCTGAAATCTTATATCTATATCTGTATACAATGTTACATAAAATTCCCCTTTAAAAAAAGAATATTAGGGGGATAAAGAGCGAGTGATAGAGACATATCTAATCAGGATATAACCACATACCCAGGATGGTGTAGAACTTCAATCCACTCATTGATTCACATAGAAAAGAGGTTGAATCATTAGTAAATCATTCTAGATCCTCCAAGAAAGTGATTATTCTATTATTTTTCAATTTAGGTTCAATTATTTATTAAAAAGGGGGTTCATTTATTCCTAAATCTTACATTCTAGTTAATTAACACATCGTACATGGTTTCTAGGGAAGGGACACAACTTTCTCCAAATTGTTCACCTTAACCATGTGACTCTTATAGAAGCAAAGTTCAATTGTTTATTATAATAGGTAACATGTTTTGACAAAATAATTTTCTATCCATGTGAATATCATCATTTTGGGATTAAATGGTTTGTTGGGCTAGGGAACACGGTTAAGGAAAAATGTGCACCGACCATGCACTACCCTATTTCTACCATTTTTCTCAAATTTTTACCCAAACACACAAAAAGGTTAAACCCAATCAAAAATTAATCAACATAAGTAAATATAGTACAAATAAATGAACCTGATACATGTCCAAAAAATATTGAGTTCTTATAGGTCATATCAACATGTGAAGTGCGTGAGGTGATTATTTAAATTTCTCATTCCCATGAAAATTGGAAATTCATATTGTCAATTTTGGTTGTAGGAGTCAATACCACCCACTATAGATATACTTTACACTCCATTTATACTATATCCAATTTCCCCTTCATATATTTCATTATATTATTAATAGATTTAATGGAATCAATGATCTCTAGTGTCACAATCACATAGGATGATTCTTGAGGGGAAGTAGTGGGTGGAACCTACAAATATTGACCTTACAATTCCTTATATTAATATCCATTTTTCCTATGCTATAATTTTACCTGAAATTTCATCTTGTTGAGGGTTGTTCACTATAGGAGATATATTAAATTTTTCTTGTGAGTATCACTCAACATGTTTTTTTCCACTATGAAATGTGATGTTGTTTTGCATTATCTTACATAAGTAATTCCTTTTTTGAGACATTATATCTTAGAATAAAGTTGTATTGATTAAAAATTTCGAGGGTGGTATGTGGATATAGTGACACACTTCCAATTTTATTTATCCAAATATCACAATGTTGGTAATAGATAAATAGTCACTGCAACTCCCAGATCATGGGTATATCTATAATGTTGGGTGTAAATTCATTCTTTTCATTTTTTTTTGAGAAATGAATTAATAATGGATTCCACCTAATTATATTCTTAGAGGTCAATTTCATTATCTATGTTTTGTATGAGGGTGACAATAATGAAATTAACTGATATGAACCACATAGTAGAGCTCAGTTCCCCATCTATGTAATTGTATTATGAATATTTTACATCCTTTGAATATATTTCAATAGGGTATTCATAATATTCCTTGATATCTTATTTTTAGGAGTTTTATTGTTACTAGGGAAACTTAAAATGTTTCATCCCATTCCCATGATGATCACACAGAGGATGTTTCTATATGGTAATCCTAAGGGACACTTTGAAGGTGTTTACTAAATGTTCTCCTAAAAATGGAGAGAAATCATGAAAATGGGAGAAACAATAGAGTTTCTTCATTTTATGTTGATCCTAGTTAAGAATACAAAAAATTCATCAGATTAGGGAGTGGTAATAAATACCCCAGACCTATGGGTTGGGATATATTTCATTCTTTAAAAATAAATTCCTCCCCCTATGTGTTTTTGATATTTCTATGGGAAGTGGTGGTGGTAAAATTATCTCATCCCAATGGGTTGGTATTTTTCATGTACTCTCACTAGGAATTATATTACATCCTTCACAGAAATTAGAAACTTTATAGTTGCATGGGGTATAAATAGTGTTGTCTATAGATGAAAACAAAAGATCCTTGAAGGTTATTCTATGATTGGGGTTTTTTGTTTTTCTCAAACAGTGTACATGATTGGCCTTTTGGTATCCTAGTGAAGAAACAAGCCTTTGGGACATACTCACCGAGTACACAATTAATGTGTTTTTGTAATTATAGGGCTCTATTTGAAATAGAAATTGGTGTATATAAACACAAGTCTTAATACCTGACCTCATGTGATGAAATTATATTCTACTTTTCTCGATGAATATTGTTTCCCAGTTTCTGAAGAAAAAAAGGGAATTATATTCATCCAACCCTATAATACACAAATCTAGTGGGGTGGTGATTACTATCTATAAGAGTTCCCTCATACTACAAGGTATCAATTATGAATAAACTCACCATATTTACCTAACTGTGGGTTTTTATCCATTTAATATGTAGCCATGTCGATGTAGTAACCCCAATTATATAATTATGTATATGTTTTGTCTACTACTTATAACACATTTATTTGGTCCATATATTATATGGAGTTACCCTAAAGTCTCTAAAAATATAGGGCACATATTCCCCTTTAATTTCCACTATAATTCTATAATGGGGTCAGATATGGGATAGAACATGGATGGTATTATATCCATGTCTAAAATTATCCTTATAACCTTCATGTTATCTACAGCCTTTATAAAGGTTTCCTTGAATTGATCTAACCATAATGATTATTTCATGACTACACTCTCAAAATGAGTGTAATAATTCAAAATGTTCTTACTCACATCAAATGATACATAGTTTTACAGAGACACAGATGATGAATATCACCTTTGAACAAACTTTTATTGGTATGAGATATCATTGATTCTGGATGAGGTTCCCAATACAAACTATGTTGGATTCCTGGGCTTATCTATATATGATGGAATTCATAGAGTATCTTTGACTTATATGAGATCACCACAATGATAGAAAATTTAATGTTAAAATGGGCCATAAAATTATAAATGTGTGGAGGACCTCCATGTATTTTCTATATTCATTTTCATGGGGAAGAGAATTAATTTGGATTAATGTTATATCATAGCGAGGACTAATACATCAGATTCTGTTGGGAGGACCCCTACTGTTGATTTTTTTTGTGTCATAGGGAGAAACTTTGTGAAGAGATCTATGGGGTGGATCTTTATATCCAATAGATGTGGTTCTGTGGGTAGGTCATCCTTGAATATATCCCCCTTATAACATAGTATAAAATATTGCAGATCCTTGAGGAACTAATAGAATTCATTGAAAATTCTAATGGTTATAAACATATATAGGGTATGGAATTACTCTTGGGTTATAGATTATTACCGGTGATCCAACCTTCTAGATGATCCAGATCAATCTACTATGATCAGTACCTCGATCATAATTTTATCCAAACAATGTAAGAATATACATTAATTAGTAAGATCCAACATAAGAGGCTCCTCGATTTTAATCAGATATACACAAGAGAATCAGTACTGTTAATGGGAATAAGGATATGATCCCGATAATAATATATAATCAGAATATTTGTACAATTCTTGATATGAAAAGGGATACGATCCTACTACTTGCCTATTCATATATTATTCCTGTGTGTGTTGATGTGAGTAAGGATTTGTTCATATTCAGTAGTTTCTATTATATTCTATTAACATGCTTTGATGGGAACAATTAAATGAGCATTCTTGTTGGAATCCATCGGATCATTTAGTATAACATCCTAATTTGTTAAAGGAACATGTATATGATCTTGTTGTTGAGATTCTAATTGAATATTACTTTTAAATTCTTGGGTATTTATAGAAAAAATGATATGAAACTACTCTTGAGATTTAGTAAAAATACTCCAATAAAATTTATGGGTGGTAAATAGGATATAAGAATTATCCCATATTTTGGGTATAACTTAATGAAGAATATATATGGGAATAAGTATATGAGCCTCCTATTAAAATTTCATGTACATATATTACATGTGATATAAACTTTTGGGTGTCTTGGTTTAGTAACTTTGAGTATGGATCTCCATGTTGATCTCATAAATGTAATATTAGGGGTTAGGGTCCCTGAATGGCTGATAATGATAATAACTGGTGGGATCCCACCTATTTATCACTAGAATATTATTTGTGAAAGATATTTTCCCCCCATAAACCCCCCTAATGTGGGGAGGTAATTATTTCTACACTCTTGGTAAGGACTCTCTATGTTTTTATTCATAACTATAGAAAAACTAATCTTATTTGAATCCTAAATTTGGTAAGATGGAATATTGGTATTTATCATATAAAGGATTTATTGGGATTACTCTAGATTCATGACAGATTTATTGAGTCCAAACATTACTACTATGTAATTCACTAACTGATACTAGTTACATTGGAATAGTGAAAACGTACAACTTTTCTTTGGGAACAAGGGATTAATTATTGATGAGTTTTATGTTAAATTAATCCATATATGGTGTGGATTGAACTGAGGAATCTTCTAGGAATCACTTCTTATATAGGGATATTATCATGAAAATTGTAATTGATTATTCCATTTGGATTTGTTGTGGGTCCCTAAAGGGTAATGTAAGAAATAAGAATCCCATTAATGTTGAAAGCTAAGAAAAATTTCGTTTTTAGTAGATATTATTCATTATAAAATGGTTTCTCATAGATATTTCCATTCATATTCCCCATTTTTCTCTACACATTTATTTTGATTCGGTGCAGACAATATTTCATAAGCCAACGGTCACTAGGTTATACTGATGAAATTTTGGGTTGCACATTGGTTGAAATAATATTTGACCATCTTATCCCTTATTGTGGTTTATTTCTATCCTTGGGAAACTTTTAATGATTTATGTTGAATTGGAATAATCATTCCCACTAATAATACATATTTTATCTGTGTGAGTGGTCAATTAGTACCGTATACCACTGTGAACATATATATATATAATACATTTTCTCCACATATCTTATGTTATAATAGTTTAATTATCATGGTTGGGAACCCTAAAACTTTTTATAATATGGATTGGTGTTAGGTTTTGAAATTTTGGAATCAATGCCTTGTTTTTTGGATTCAAATGTTTCCCTGTGATAGGATTTAGAACCCATGTACTATAATTTTACTTAATCAGAAGCATCATACCGTTTAAGGTATTGTGAGATGGAGCAATTAGATGTATTTAAAGGTTACATAACAATGACCATGATAAGTTAGTTTTTTGTTTCGACATTCAAGACATAGTGAATTGAAATTTAAGGTTTTTCATCTAAGAGTTATTGAAACCATTTTAACAACATACATAATTTACTATACACTGTGAATTTGAAATTCATCTAGCTAAGAATACATGGTGAAAGGATCTTCTACATGTATAGTTTGTGACATATGCATGATTTCCCCTTTTTGGTATATTCCATACATTGGTAACTAACCAAGAGAGTTTGTGGTTCTATATTACAACTAGGTGGAGTCCCAAGATATTTTTCACATTAATTGGGGAATTGGGATGACCTAATTAATTTATACATGGTTAAAGATTTCACCTAGTAGTAAGAACTTATATTAAAGTCCACTCAATGTCTAGTGGGACATATATGAGGATATAAGACATTATTTTTAGGTAAAATGGATCAGGGAACATGGTTTGAGGCATGCACATGATGGTAATCCTATACATATATATCATGATATCTAGCATTTCAATTGGATGTTATAAATCCGAGGGGATATATAGGATGATCGCTTTGAGAGTGGGATGCTTCTTCCAATCTCTAAATGATAGATACCCATGCTATTAAGGGAATACCTAATTAATTCTATCATCGTATCCCAATCAGTTAGGGGTAAAAAATAGGGAAATGTCTATAATCAAAGTAATTATCCTTTTTATCAATGAAATATATGGTCAAATTTGACCAATATTGAATAAATTAATTTTTAATGTTTTTATAGAGGTCAAGGAAAATTGGAACCCATGCAAGAGACATGGGAGATTATGGTTTTTGGGTAAGGGGCTTCGTTGAATGAAGAACATTTGTAGATAATCTTTCTGAAAAAGGCACCCATGTATATGATCGAGGTAAACGAGGAACCCGAACAGATGACCTAGGAGAATGTGGGGCCAAGGAAGGGGAACTGAGAGAATGGGTTTCTAAGTAGGTGACATGGGTGAATGGGAACCTAGATTTATGGAATGGTTGAATGTGACACCTATATATGTGATATGGGTATATCCATTAGGGTGACATTGGAACAGATCCATATACACATAGATTCTATTTATATGGAATATTTGAAGATAGATATCATTTTTACATAGATGATTTAGAGAATTAGAGAAAATAATGATGGACATTAAAATCTGGGTGTCTCCATTTATAGACACACTTGGTGAACCCCTTTTAGGATGGATATGATGTGTAAATGGTACACCCTAGTCTCATGGGTTCACCTACTAAGGTTTGGACCTAACACTAATCAGAGTGATGATATTGGTAATGTTTTATTTTAATGTATATTATCATTAATGAATGTTAATTAACTTACCTTCCATACACTTATCCTTGATTTGGTTTATTAATTCTCCATAAGAGGATACTATAGGTGGTGGGCATGGATTTATTATGATTAGGCCCCATTGGGGCTTCTCCTTATTCAAAGTCCAAAATCCCATACACTTGACCAAATAGTGTTGAAATTTGGAGTTAACAGATATTTATTTTTGTATCAGGATTAGTTTTACCAAATAAGGCTAGTCCCCACCATAGTAATCCTTTATCCTTCATGAAGGGTATTTTAAACTCACATGAAAATTTGTGGGAATTATAGGATTAATGTGAAACTATGGTTAATAGGGTGTACATGTTCCTCTAAGATCAATTCGGTTGATAACCAATGATCCAAAATATCCCTCCCATTGAATTTTTTTATCAAATAACTGGGTGGAGTATTACTCTTCCAAGATTACAGGGGGAATAGTCCTAATATGGGATATTATTTTTAAACCATAACTCAACATACATGAGGATTGTTTATTAGATGGTTTGACACCTAAATAATAATCTATGATATAATAATGAACTATATCATAGATTAAAATATAGTATATATATTAAAATGAGATATATAGAAAAATAAAACTTTATAAATTTCTAATTATGAATTGAAAGGTATAATTTACAACATCTTTATAAATTAAAAAAATGGAATTTTTGGGTAATAATATATTTATAGTGTTAATAAATTAATTAACTACAAAATTTATATGACTGATTAATAACTATTTATGATATTTGAAATCTGAAATGGATGTTTCCAATAGTGTACTTATTCATTACTAAATATATATTATATTATCATTTCATGATCACAGTCTCCCTTTATTTTTATTCTCTTTCATATTGTGGTTCTACAGAGGTGACATGGGGAGTGGTACTTGAATGGTGTCATGTAAAACTAGATGGTTCTTCAATAAAAGGATTGATGGAAGAGTGTGATAAGGATACGTTATTAAATTGAGGGATAACTTATACTACTATGAACAAGAAAGTACATGTCTTAGTGAACATATAGATGTAATATACTAATGCATGTTTTAGAGATAATGAGACCTAACATACTAAATTGCATCGATCATGGTCATTGAGTAAAAATATAAACAATGAAAATCAATTAATAAAAAATTGATATAATATCATTTTGTAGATACTTCCAATATTTAACTACTGTTCATCTTAACGTATATTTTCATTTTATTCATAACCTATTTTCTCATTCAATTCATCTAATTTGATTATTTAACAAACCAGATAATAGTTTTATGTTTCTTTACATTCAATAATATAAATACCTAAAACCTAAATATGTGACCAAAAGTACTAATATTTAATTTCAATTATACTTTGATATGTTCATGGATTTTCCCTTAGGTTTCATTCATAGTAATATAAAAATTATATTTTGGAAGTCTTGTGATAGTATGAATTTTAATTTAAAATCAACATTATAGTGTACCATATTATTTTTCTTTATTTTCTCATTTTAAATATTGAATTTATTTTGTTATTACCTTCAATTTATTTTGTGTCCCTTTAATAAAATTATTTCATAACATTTCAGAATCCTTTTCCTACATAAGCTATTATTGTACACTAGCACATTTAGACTATATTAATGACCTTTCTTCCATGTTAAGACACAATCCAACGAAATAAAGTTCTAACCCAAAATATGAAATTAAGGTAGAAGAATAATATCCACTAAGTTAACAATGGAAATTAAATTCACAGTAGCAAGAAAGAATAAATTAAAAAAAACTGATTTAATTATAACAAATATCCACTTTTATTTGTTACTTATACAATGAATAAATGGACAAGAAGGAAAAAATTGAAGCGTTAAATGAATAGTTTCAAAATAATTAATTCTATTCAATAAGATTTTATGAATAAATGACCATGTACAGCTGAATAATAGATACTTTTGGTTGTTCTTATTGAATAATAACTAAAGAAAGTTGAAGTAACATTAAATTATACATCTCTCACATATCATACAATGAGACTCATTTTAAAATAATTTATTAAATATAATTAAATATAAGTTTATCCATTAAAGGGTTTTAACAAAATCTTGTATTAAATTTTGTTAAATTTTTCTCAATTAGATTTGCATATTAATCTCCATTGTTTATAATTTTATGATTTTAAACATACTCTAATTTTTAAAATTTATTATTAGGAACCCCTCTAAAAATTATCTTATGATAAGTAATAGGGGCCACTCATTAATCATAATAATGTTAATACCATAGGAATTTCAAAATGAATTATTATTTAGAATTATGATTTTGTGAAAAATTAGTCACCTATGAATTTATTTTACATACAATTTACTAATGATTAATTTAAGAAACATTTAATTTTAAAGTAGAGATTTAGAATCCTTATTGAAAACTATTGAAAACTATGAATTTTGATAGGACAAGGAGGAGTATGTTGATTTTAAGGAAAATTAAACAAATTTTTCTGAATGTTATTTGTATTCCCCAATGGATTCCCATATATATTTTTTGTAATAGAGTAATGAATATAAAAATATGTATTCTAATATCACATTTTCAATTTTAATAAATTAAAATATTGATGATAAATTATAATAGGATATAGAGACAAAGAAATTCAAAGTTTAATGGGATGTCAAGACAATGTAATTAAAATAAAAAAGAGTTGATCTAAACTAGAAGTGAATATAGAAGATCCTAATATGAACTTAGATATTGAAATTCAATCAAATTAATCCTAACAAACCTATAGATTAGAGATTATACATGGAATATATATATATATAAACTATATAATCTATCACATCATAGTATTTATTATAGGAATAGAATGTTTAATTATTTCCTTTACCCTCATTTTTGTCATTCCATTCCTTGTAGGGATTTTTGGGTAATTATAGGAGTAACATTAACTAGAAAAAGTGAGGAATATTTTTTCACAATTAGAAACATTATCTCATAACATGAAATATTGTGGGATGTTTATATATTTTCTCATGTTTTAAATCCTAATTTATATAAATAATGGTTAATATCCTAAAAACAATTTCATGTCATTATTTAATTAAGCGAAATTGATTCTTGAAAATAATCATGATTCACACCATGAACCTTTTAGGACTATATTTTAAAAGATATTATTCTATAATTTCCCTTAGATAAATTTATCCCTATTTCCACCCCTTTTTACAATCTCAATCTTTAAAATGTCTAAATCATCCAGACCTCTCCTCGTCTTCACTCGTGGTGTGATTTTAGTGGGAAGTCATCATAGATCATTAAGGGTTGTCAGAGTTAGTGGTTTCTTGAATCTTATTTTGAGCTTTTCCCTTCCCAATTTTATTTGATATTCGTTGTATGAATCTGCAATCCTAGAGTTTCTTGTATCAAGAATTGTATATGATGATTCGTGGTTTAGGGATTTCTATTATCCTCTAGGATCTTAATTTCCCACCAACTTCTGGGATTCATCTGGTTGTTAATTATCTTATGTGTTTGAGGTGGTTGGTTTCATAGAAATCAATATATGAATCGTTCATGCTTGAAATTTCTTAAACTACATTAATTTTTTTAAATGTATGTCTTTTATCACATGGAATTTTTTTTGATAGTTTCACATGAATCGATACATAAAATGATTTGTATACATTCTTATAACAAATTATAGGGTTTTTTGTATTACTTTGATAAATTTTTATTCTTATTGATAACTATTTACTTTGAAATTTTATTCAATTATGAATTTGTTACCTTTTAAGTGGGTAAATCCAATGTGATCCTAAGTATTTGGTGTGTTGTATTGGAAAATTAATAATTGGTTTGGATATATTCCCTATAATTGGATATATAAAAGAACAATATCTATTCATTTTTATAGAAATAAGACACATGTTTGCAATCTATAATCCATAGGACTGTGTTTTATGGTTGTAAGTGTGCACCTAATTATTTTTCCTTACACATTTTAGGTTTAAGGTCCCTAAATAACCATAATTGGGTATACTATAAGTCTTTTTACCATGATGTTAATAGGTTTTAATTATATCATGGATAACGATTAATTTTTTTATGTTTTCTTATTCATATATCCTTTCCATGATTTTATGAATGCCTGAATGTCATGTTTATTTTTAAATTGTGAATTTTTTTTATTCTGTTTAAAAAAAACTACTTAAAAGTGTTTATTCATTTTGTTTCATGATGAATTATGAAATTATTGTATACTTTTATTTTTAATTCAGTAAATATAGTATAATTGGTTTATTTAATAAAATATACCTCTAAAAAATTAATGGCATCATACTGGTCTATGAGCTCATAAATTCCATGAATCCAATGCATATATAATGATTCTTTAATGTCTAATATGGGAAAGGGAAAGGAATTTATTTGATGTGGTGGATGTTAGGGATAGTGTGCATAGTGTTATAGTAGTGGAATAGTGGGAATATGGACCAAATTTCCCACAAATATTAGTTTTAGTACTTCATTATAATAATATATCTCTAATATTATACTTGTATTACCTCTATGACACTCATATCATTCCATTATTTATATCTGGATCTATATTATTTCTACACTCATATTTAGTGTATTTATAATTTATGATATATGATGTAATTTTTTTATTACCTTCCTTTTGAAATATCATTTTTTAAGGTTGTGTGGTTGAAATCATTCCCTAAAGGGGATTATTCAATGCCCATACACTATTCACCAATTTCTAGGGATATGGATTGACGTTGAGGCCATGGAATGTATTTATTGGGGTTTATTGTTTAGGGTTGACTTGGGGTCAGTTCCTAACATCCTGGTATCAAATTTGGGATTTGATTTAGATTATCTGTTTAGGTATTTACTAGTAGATAGTATTTAGGACTCTCAAGACATATGTTGTTAGACGCGACTGAGTGGCTAACAAAGAAACATCATGATAAGAATTAGTATACCATGGGATGTTTGGAAACATGTGTTTTTTTGGATATATTTTCATTTTATTTCAAATATTTTTTTATGGTTTTTTATTATTTGACAATTTCTCTAATTCCTCTTTTTTTCGATAATAACATGCCCCCAGGAAGACTTCCAGTGAACCCTATGGAGTGTGATACAAATGTTTTTTAACAAGAAAATCCTATGGTTAAACAATATCTTGTTATGTTTCTAGTGTGTATATTCCATACTATAGACCATATAGAATCTCTTGTATATATTCAATCTTGAGAGGTGGATCTTGAGAAATATAGAGATATGAACAAAGGAAAATAGTTTCTCTTCCTAAAACCACCACCCTCTACATGATGAATGAACCTTAGGAAGTGGAGGATTTTTTGGGGTAAATTTAAAGGATACTAAACTAATTAGAGACATTTTATTATATTATGGTAATGTTTTTTTAAGATTATAGAATTTGGTTTATACTAGTATGATTCTTTGGTTAAAAACCCATTACTATTAGGAATAGAAGGGCTCCAAATCCATCATTAAAAATAGTTATACCTAGAAATAATATCTATGTATATTTCCATGGAGTTCCTCAGTCTCCAACAAGGCGATCAGAGAATAATGGAGTGTTATTACCATTATATTGATAATTACATTTTTTTCTCAACAGAATGTATCAAATGATGTGGTAATGGATCGATGGTTTCAGATTGTATTTTGACTAGATATATATTCTTCTGTATTCATTATAAAACCATCCAACAATGTTGAGGTATTAAATAGTGTGATGATGACTTAAAATTATCATGAAATAATGTTGGTATTTATTGTGATTCCCCCCACATATTGTGGTAGATATATTTTCCCTTACGAAAGGAAGATGAAATTGAATGGGGTTTGTAGAGTACATGGAAATATCTCTCAGTATAAGACTCACCATATTCCCATTATTGAGGCTAGAAGAGTCGCTATAACATCCTAATAGTCTGGCATGAATGGTAACATGGAATATTAATTCTTAATAACACCCTAAGTTTTCTAATCTTGAGGATTTCTATGATATCTACAATATTTCTATCTGGAAATATATTCCCAATGTAGTGGTTTAACCTCTTCATCACTGATATGGTTTGTGGTGTTGACAGTTGATTCTAAAAAATTTGGGTTTTAGTTACAAGATTAGGGTGTAGGACTGATTCAAATTTTATAATGAATTTTTTTAGTAGTAAAAGAGTTTCCAATACACATCGAGGTTGGTTGTGCAATGGTGAGATGTACAACTTTGACTGATTTATCAATAATGAATAATTTATTTGATACGAGTCCTCTTATTCCATTATATAACCAAAAAATTTTAATCTTTTAAATCTCCCTATATACCTCATACCATATGTTATATAAATGGGAACACCCCTTCAAAAGAATAGGGTGTCAGGTTCATAATTCCCTTCATGAAAATCTTTATGATTTTTTGTTGAGTTAATTTTTGGATTTATTAATTCTCAATATATAAATATTGGATTTTATTATCAGGATATATTTTAAATTATCACATAGATCTAGAATTAATTCTTTTCATCTTTGGGTGTTTTTTACTACCCCAAATTAGAGCACACATGAGTTTTAAAGAGTGTGAGATCTTCTTTCAACTCAAATGGGACATTGTCTTCTTAATTTTGTTAAATATATATCATCATTTATAATTTATATTGATAGGTATATGTTATTTTTTAACATCCATTGTGGTAAGAGAAATTTATTGAGGAATTTTCAACTATCTTTTCTATTATTCCACTAGAAATAGATGTCGAGTTCCTGATAAAATTTGTTTTAGGGACCCAACTCATGTCTATTAGTTCTGACCATATGGAATCCTCAATGTTGAATGAGACAAAAATTAAGTTAGATTATTTTTAAAATAATATCTCCAAATGAAAATATTTATAATCATTGGAATTACATGTTATAGTTTTGAAAAGGACTAATTAAACACCTTGTTTATGAAACGATTATGGAAAGGTCAATCAGGTGATGATTAGAATTAAGTACCCATTGTCTTGAATCAATGACTTGTTTGATCATTTAAATGGGGAATGTGGTTTTAGAAAATTTATCATTGGTTTGGATTCCACCCAATTGTAACCAAAGAGTTTGATTTCCAAATACGACCTTCAGTTTAAGGTATGTTCAATTTGATTTCCTTTGGATGTCTTCTATCTTGACTAACACCCTTACATTCTGTCATCAGTTATGAACCAAATATTTCACCAGTACCTAGATTCTTACGTCATGGTATTTGTTGAAGAAAAATAGGTTTATTAATAAAATAATGAAGATAAATATGTTTACTTGAAAACTATCCTTGATTCAATAAAGAAAATTGATTCCTTATGAAAACACTTCTTTTTTTTTCTAACATATTTAGGTGTCACTTTTGGATCCAAAATGTTATGTTATTAGGACATGTGGTCTAAAAATATGGAATCATAATTGAACATAAAAAGTAAAAATAAATCATTTTACTAAAAAACCATGAATGTTTTTTATGAATCAAATAATTTTAGCTTATATAGGGCTCTACCGTAAGTTTTTATAGTATTTCTCAAATATATAATAATCATTTATTGATTTCACCATGAAGGGACATATATTAACATGTGATTCGAAATATTGGAATTAATTTGATGAATTTTAATTTCCTATGAACTATGACCCTATACTCCTTTACCTAATGTTGGGAATGGTTCTGTGGTGTATTTAAATACTTCTGGATTAGGATTAGCCTATTTTCTTATGCAAGGGGTTTACGTGGTGCAATAAAAATATCACCAGCTTCTATTTCATGATATGATACACTAAATAATTGACCTATATCTTTCATAATTCATAAAAACCCTAATGAGTTGGTAAAAGTAATTTTTGGGGGAATGATTCACTATCCTATCTAGCCATACTTTTTGAAGTTTTATGAGTTTTCATAAATACTAGAACTATTGGTCGAGGCAGTGGGAGGAGTAGTTATAGTCATCTGATTTCAACTTCACCCACACACCAAGAAAGGGATTTTTTTTCCAAGTTTAAGAATATTACATTATTGTTTGAAAAAGATTCATAGGATTAATAAAAATTTACTAGATAGTTTTCTTGGATGAAAACAAACATAAGGAATTATTGGACTATTTTTTTATGGTGACCATGCTGTTGATGTCATCTCATCTGGATAATAATTTTATAAAGTAGCTATGTGCAACAATAGGGTCCCGTTGATAGCACAACCACCCAACCTTAACATTGTCGTCGGGTCTTGGCCTGCAAGGTACCACCAGTTTCCCCACAGACACATGGTCCCCACCCAGGGTCCCACCCACATGCCTGAAGGGGTCATCTGACAAATGATTGTCCTGACAGGAAATGACATGTCCTTTTTAGTGTTCTTTTTCCTCACTCACACACACCCTATAAAATATCCTAGAAGGTCACCCATCCTAATCACTACTCCTGGCCAAGCACGCTTTACTGTGGATTTCTAATCAGGTAGGCTTCCGAAAAGGAAGGTGCACCTTTTTGACACGAGTCATATCATTTAGTCATTAAACCCTTTATCATTAAGGCGTGTTACAATCACCCCCTTTAGAGAACAACATCCTCATTGTGGGACCTACATCACAACCCATCCAGTTCACCACACTTAAGGCTGGGTACCCCCTATGTTACCTATTTTTCATGACCCGTCCCCTAGAGCTCGTGCCGTAACTACCCCATGCCCGCCTTCCATATGTAAAGAACCAGAAATTTCAAGGAATTTTTTTTTCATAAATACTTTGGAATTTTATGAGTCTTCGGTTTCAGATGGTACTTCATTCTGGGGTACGGTGTTCCCGAAATCAGTTTCTGATGTTTTGTTTGGGTACCTATAGTAAACGAACGTGCAGGTTGAATTAATTTGAAAATGCATTGAAATGTTATATTATGGTAGGGCTTTATTGTTATTTGAGTTTGGTGTTCGTTGTGTTGGCAGAGTTTGGAGAAATCTCTAGAGAAAGAGGAGAATAGTGTTCTTCATTCGATGAAGAACTTCATTCATCAAATAAGAACAACTCTGACGAAGAACACGAGGAGCGATTTCCTTCCTCCACTACTTCAACTAGGGCGAGAAAGGAGGCGACACCACAAATAACGCTAACTACCTCCCTCTTCCTACAACGTTGATGGAATGACACCGTCATCCGCGACGCCCGATCACGGCGACGCCATTTCCCTACGACGTCCGACTACTAGGAACCATATTTTTAAGGTAGGGGGATTATGTTCAATTTTAAATGAATTAAATTGTTCTTCTTTCTTCATTGAAACCATGTATTGTCTTTGGACATTTGATAACGCCTAACGCGGAGGGCGTGTGCCGAAAAAACATGGCACGACGACCCTCCATTGATACTTGTACTTTTCCATAGAAATGGAGACAAAAGAGATGGTGGCAGCAGGTGAAGGCAGTGGATGTGCGCCTGCTGCGGGCAGATGAACCGCGGCCCACAACCGCGGGCCGCTCGACCGAAGCAGAACTGGCTGGTCAAAGCCAGCTGGTCCGAAGGATGACCACAGCACCGCAAAGGGCGTGATGCTGAAGAGGACCGCGGCCCGCACTGTGAGGGCCGCTTCGGCGGTGAACCAGCCGGATTGTCGGCCGACCAGGTGAAGGAGCCGCAACACCCGAAGGTGCCGCGCAGCAAGACTGCGGCCCACTCGAGCGGGTCACTTGCGCCAGAAAGTTTGGTTGGCCGGTTGGGAGGGTGGTGCCGCTCGGTCTGGGTCGGTCCATGCCCCACCGGGCTGGGCTGCATGACTCATTGGGCTGGTCCAACCCTCTGCTGGGTTAGACCCGCCAAACCAGGTTGACCCGACCTGCCAGCCCACTGGGCTTAAGGGGCCGGGCCCGTTTTCACTTAAAGGTGAGTAACTCGAACACCGTGGGTCTGATCGACATGTTGTTTGCAGAACTGGGACCCTCACGACAAGGGTGTCATGTTGTGATACTTCAAATGAGTTTTGAACAAATTTGGAAAATGGATTGGTTTGGAACGAGCGCATTTCCAACCGAGCCCCCGGAGAAAAAATGTTAAAAACTCTGAAACCGAGCGTCTGATTGATGCGCCGTCTATCACGTTGGGTTCCTTTTGATGAGATGAAACATTGGGATACAACTACTCTAGACTTTTTTCAGTTTATGTATCGACCCCTCTGCTCATGGAGCAGACCCTCTCGGAATCGGGCATGCTGTGTGCGGGAACCGTAGAGTTGGCTATGACTGCAACGACTATCGTACAAGAATCCTCTGTGGGTTTGGTGATGATGACTACCGTACTGGAATCCTCTGTGGGTTCAGTGATGACCACAACCATACAAGAATCCTCCATGTGTTTGACAGCGATGAATACTGTTCTTGTATCCAACGTGGGTCTGACATTTTGACTTCTGTTCTAGTATCCTACATGGTTCTGACAGAGTAGCTGGTTTAGTATCTTACGTGGGTCTGACAGCATAGCTGGTCAAGTATCCTATGTTGGTCTGACAGCTTAGATGAATCAGTGACTACATCTAATAATCTTTATCACTTTTCGAAAGATGTATACCTGTGTGAGCTGAGTCTTGTCTTTCAATCATTATCATCGATGTGATCAACGTTACATCCCGTGTGGAATGAGTTGTGATTGGTCTCTAGAGTTGCAGCCGAACTGGGATTGATGAATTATGTATATGTATGGGCATATACCTAAGTTGAGTTGGTTGATACTTCATGATTGTATCTTTACTTTTTTGTTTATCCTTTCTGGATTCTGGGAGAACTTCAGGGGTCTCGTGGTCCCTACAGAGTGTTGTTATACTCACCACTGCATATGCTATACCAGCACTACGTTGTGTTGGATGCAGATGACAGACAACACTGATCATGGTAGAGACATGTGGAGTTGGACGGTACCCAGAGGTGGACCACACGACGAGACGGTCCACGTAGCAGACCGATAGGCATGGAGTGATGAGGTGGACATCTATACCTACCCTTCAGGTAGGATTCTCAATGGATGTTCCAGGAGCTTCCCATTTTAGCTATTGTCCCTTTTTCAGTTGTATTTGTATTCCAGTTGTACTGTACTTTACTGTTGGCCTTGTATTTCTGGCCCCTTTTCCTTTCAGCACTTACTTTTGTACTCATCTTTACATAGTGATTTCTTCTATTACATACTCTATTGTGTTTTTTACTTCTATAATGGCAATTCCTTCCCTTTTATCGGGATTTACACCTTTGGTTCTTGTCGCCAGCCCCTGGACTATGGGAGGCGAGCTTGGGGTAGCCACAACACGATCCCCGAGGACTGGTCGTGACAAATTGGTATCAGAGGAGCCAGTTCTACCGTAGAACTCAGGATTCTGATCATTCCTCTCTATGAAGAAATAGTGTTAAGAGTATTGAGTGTGGTTTTCAGTCCAGGGGGTCTAGTGTGGGTGTGGCAGCTGACATATCCATACACAAGGACCCTAACCTCTAGTTTCTGACTCATTGCATGAAAACACTGATTGCATGTGTATTTCAATAGTTTTCTTTGTGATTAATTTGTGTCAGCTCACCAGGTATACTATTTTGACCGTGGTGCACCTGTTTCTTTTCAGGATGGCCCCATGAAGGCAGCCAGCTAGGGTTATGGGTAATGTACTATATGGAAGCCCACCAAGCGACGAGTCCTCGATGTAGGGCCCCATCACAACAGAGGCACCAGTGGTACCACTTCCCGCTGATCCACTGATACTTCCAGCCCTAGCAGTAGAGAGTGAATGCCTCCTGAGTGCATTGCATGAGTTTCAGTGATAGAGGCTGCCCAAGTTCTGTGGAGATATGGACCGTTAGGCAGCTGAGGATTGGATTGAGGCTATTATCAGAGACCTCAGATTGGAAGGGACACCAGATGACCTTATGGTGATCCTTTATGCAAGTCTCCTGCATGTAGCAGTAGGTAAATTTTAGATCTTGATGCTCCAGGTGCACGACGAGGCATCTCTACTTTGGACAGACAACAAGAGTCTCTTCCACTCGGAGATTGTTCCAGCCACCCTTCATGTGGTGTGGATTCAGTAGTTACTTAATATGCCGCAGGGTAGTATGACAGTAGCTCAGTACTCAGTGAGGTTTACAGACCTCTTGAACTACTCTATAGACATGGTATGGGACCCATTCATCAGAGCCCGGACCATTGAGAAAGGATTGAGGCATGAGATCAGGGCTTCGATGTTCTCCCACATCATTCTGATGCAAGTGGGAGTGCTGGAGCGAGCCCTTCTTGTGGAGAGATTTCTCGCTGAGCCAACACCAGTAGCGAGAGCCACTGTAGGGTGACATGTAGCATATTCTTCTGTAGCCGGCAGTAGACAGATGTCACAGAGGTCCAAGTGGACCAATCCATCAAGAGAGATACCCTAGGATACAGGTTCGATCTTGCAGGGCACCCGAAATAGAGAAAGTTATACGAGGAGTAGGCAGTGCTATGCTAGTGGCAGGCATGTTCACATGGATCAAGACTGCCTGACCCACCATGCATATGATTAGTAGATAGTGGATGGACCTCGTAGGAAGATTCAATGGTTTGAAAGTGGAGGTCAGTAGGGAGTAGGCAGAGGAGATGGCCAAGCAATGGTTGGAGGATGACGTTTTGAGGCTCTATCACCACCACCACCAGAAGGTCCACCCCGACCATAGGGAGCTCGCGGAAAAAAGTAGGCTCAGCTCTAGTAAGTGGAGGCTTTCGACCACAGTTCACCTGAGATGATTCGAGGTACTATCTCCATCTACTCCACCCTTGCTGAAGTACTTATAGACACAGGTGCAAGTCATTCTTTTTTTCTGATTCCCTTGATCAGAGCTCGGAGATTCTGACGGATCCGTTGGCTCGATCCTTATGGTTAGAGACTCTTACAGGAGAAGACACGACGATTATACACTGGTTTTGGTAGTGATAGAATACTCTATGAGGATATTGCTTCAGCTGGGATCTTCTTGTAGTGGTGTCGAGGCCTTACGACGTCATCTTGTGTATGGACTGGTTATCTACCGTCCATGCTCAGATCTACTGTATTAGGTGCACGGTACGGTGTGTCTGCATGGATGGCAGCAGGTTCACCTTCACCGGTGATAAGGGAGCCTTTGCAGAATAGGATGGACTTACGTAGAGGAGAGGGAAGCCAATCACACATCAGATGGCTAGTCTCATCATTGGAGTAGTTGATGTGTAGAGACCGAGTTTTCCTGTTGTGGTGGATCAGTATGTAGATGTTTTTCCTGATGAAATTCCATTACTACCTCATCGCAGAGAGGTATAATTCTACAAGGACCTGTACCCTGAGACAACACTGATCTCTACTCATGCATATCGGATGGCTCCCGCCGAGCTTTGTGAGATGTGGGTAAAGCTGGATGACTTTCAGGGAAAGGGATTTATCCCACCTAGTGTTTCACCCTAGGCTTCTCCAATTTTGTTCACCAAGAAGGCGGATGGGAGCTTGTGACTGTGTGTCGACTACCATCGCCTGAATCAGGTGATCGTGAAGAACAAGTACCCACTCCCGAGGATTGAAAACCTCTTTGATCAGATCATGGAAGCACGATTATTCTCAAAGATAGAACATAGATCAGGCTATCACCAGCTCAGAGTTTGAGACGAGGATGTTTAGATGACGGCCTTCAGGTGTTGTTATAGCCACTACAAGTTCTTGGTTATTCCCTTTGGTGTAACCAATGATCCAACAGTGTTCATGAGTCTCATGAACAATATCTTATAGCCTTACCTCGATTGATTTGTCAAAGTTTTCATCAACGACATATTGATTTACTCGACCACTGAGGAGGAGCCAGCCTACCACTTGTGGGTTGTACTGGATACACTCCAAGAGAACCAGCTTTATTGTAATCTCTCAAAGTGTTTGTTCTGGATATGAGAGGTACACTTCTTGGGAAAAGTCATCTCGAAGGTGGGAGTTGCAGTGGATCCAGCAAAGATCCTAGCAGTACTTGCTTGGGAGCCACCCAGAAGAGTGACGGAGGTGCGGAGTTTCTTGGGTCTGGATGGATACTATCAGAGATTTCTGCCAGACTTTTCTAGATTTTAAGCACCACTTTTAGCCTTGACGAAGAAAGAGAAACCCTTCGTATGGTCAGAGAGATGCCAGTAGAGCTTTCAGAAGCTGAGACAGTGATTGAACAGTACGCCCATCTTGAGGCTACCAGAGGAGGGCATTGGGTACGTAGTTTACTACGGCACATCAGGGACTGTTCTTGGGTGTGTCCTGATGCAAGATAGAGTAGTGATCACCTATAGTTCATGGTAGTTGAGGAAGCATGAGCAGAACTGTGCTATCCATGACCTAGAGTTAGCAGTAGTGGTCTGCACCTTGAAGATGTGGTGGCACTATCTAATGGGAGAGCACTTTATTATCTACTCTGACCACCAGAGTCTCAGGTATATCTTCTCCCAGAAGGACCTGAACCAAATAAAACATTGATGGCTCGAGTTCCTCTAGGTCTATGACTTTGAGATAGTCTATACTCTTTGTAAGGGGAATGTTGTAGTTGATGCACTAAGCAGGAGATCAGGCATTCAGCTACTAGGAGAGGAAAAAAGCAGCTATCCGCGTTGTATATATCCTTTGTGGATATATATGGAGAAGCCTTTCTATAGTCACTCATAGTCACTCCTCCACTCCTTCAGTGAGTCAGAGAATCACAGCGTGGGGATGTTTACTGTGAGACGTGACGTGCTCTGATATCAATAGGGCAGGTGCCTGATGGATTTTCTGAAGGAGGGGAGCACGTCATCCTCTTCAGGGGATGTACTATGGTACCAGTTTCACTGCAGGAGGAAGTGATGAGGGAGTTTCACACTTCCCCTCTAGTGGTACATCTAGGAGTGGAAAAGATGTATGAAGACCTCAGACGATAGCACTGGTTGCAGGGTATGAAGAAGGCTTTAGTAGAATTCGTTTCATAATGCCTCACTTGTCAGCAAGTGAAGGTGGTGCACCGGGTACCAGCGGGCATGGTATAGCCCTTAGAGGTCCCTGAGTGGATGTGGGGAAGGATATATTTGGGTTTCGTGACAGGGCTTCCACGTACATCCAGAGGACACGACTCTATCTGGGTGATCGTAGACCGACTCATCAAGTCGGCCCACTTCTTACTGATCATAGAGCACGGCTCATTAGAGAGCTTGGGATGCCTCTGCGTTCAGTAGATCATATGACTTATTGGTTTTCCATCATCCATCGTTTCTGATCGATATTCTCGATTCACTTCCGGGCTATGGAGGGATTACATGAGCCTTTTGGGATGAAGCTTCGATTGAGCACTGCCTTTCATCTTTTGATGGATGGGAAAACTTAGAGGACCATTCAGACTCTTGAGGACATGTTCTGTGCATGTGTCCTCGACATTGGTCATAACTGGGAGGATCACCTACCCTTGGTGGAGTTTGCGTACAATAACAGCTACCACTCCACCATCAGGATGACACCATACGAGGAACTATATGACCGACCTTGCAGATCACCCCTGTGCTGGACTATCCCAGGGGAGTCAAAACTTGTAGGAATAGAGATGGTGCAGGCTATAACGGAGAAGGTGCAGATCATCTAGGAGTGGATGAAGACTACACAGAGCCGACAGAAGTCCTTTGCTGATAGGAGATGGAGACCACTGGAGTTCGAGGATGGAGACCACATATTCCTACCGGTCTCACCTCTATGGGGTCTATAGATAATGGTCCTAGGTGAAAATTTATCTCCACGTTTCATAGGACCTTTCCAGTTCCTCATAAGAGTAGGCGAGGTGGCTTACCACCTGGCCCTTCCCACTCAGTTGCACTGGTTGCATGACGTCTTCCACGTAACTCAGCTGAGGAGATACATGCACGACCCGACCCATATCATCGACCACGGGGAGCAGGGCATTGATGACAGTGTGACATTCACGGAGGTCCCGGTGGAGATCAAGGATTGACAGGAGTGGGTCCTACGTGGATAGTTGATTCCTCTGGTGTGCATTCGCTTGAAACACGGGAACCTCCAGGAGAGCACTTGGGAGCAGTAGGCTCAAATGTGAGCTCATTACCCCCATTTGTTTCACTAGTGTGTGTTATAGCTTTATGAGGACATAAATCCTTGAGGTGGTAGTAATGTAAAGACCTGGAAATTTCAAGGAAAATTGTTTCTTAAATACTTTGGAATTTATTGAGTCTGTGGTTTCTGACGACACTTGATTCTGAGGGCCAGTGTGCCCGGAATCAATTTCTGAAGTTTTGTTTGAGTACGTTCAGTAAACACACATGCGGGTTTTTCTCTCTTTTGAACCAGTGCTCAGAATTGAAATCTGAATACACCGATTAACTCGCAGCGCCGGTATTCACTTAAGGGGACCTTTAACGGAGTTGCGTTTTATGCGTGTTGAGAGTTAAAATATGGGGATTTAGAATGAAATAAATAAAATTTGTGGAACACAATTTTATTTATAGAAGTTAGTTATTTCCTCCCAAGGGGAGTTAGAGGTGGGGCCCACAACCAAATACCCTCCCATGAGAGGATATTTTTGAGGTGGGGCCCACACAAGCCCTAACCTTTCATATCCCCATAACTCCCCTCAACTCCATTTAACATCCACATTATTTAGTTTTTGACAACCAATTAATACCTTTGGACTTCCACTTAAATGTTGAGCCCCACCATCTCCCACCCATTAATGTTGTCAACTCATTAATTAATTCAAATTTCATTTTGAATTAATTTGAAAATGCATGGAAATGTTATATTATGGGAGGGCATTATTATTATTTGAGTTTGGCATTCGTTGTATTGGTAGAGTTTGGAGAAAGCTCTATAGAAAGAGAAGAATAGTGTTCTTAATTCGATGGAGAACACCGTTAATCAACGACGAACAACTTTGATGAAGAATACTTGTAGCGACTGCCTTCCTCCACTACTTTAACCAGGGCGAGATAGGAGGTGACGCCAAAAACAATGCTACCTACCTCCCTCTTCCTCTACCTTTGACGGAACGACACAGTCATCCGCAATGCCTGATCACCAAGATGTTGTTTCCCTGCGATGCTCGACTACCGCAACCTTATTTTTAAGGTAGAGGGATTATGTTCAATTTTAAATTATTTAAATTGATCTTTGTTCTTCATTGAAATTGTGGATTGTCTTTGGCCATTTGATACCACCTAACGCGGAGGGAATGGGCCAAAAAAACATAGTCCGACGTCCCTCCATTGATCTTTGTGCTATTTCGATAGCATCGGCGATGAAAGAAATGGAGGTGGTGGGAGAAGGCGATGGTTGTGTGCCTGCTATGTGCAGAAGAACCACGGCCCACAACTGTGGGCCGCTCCACCGAAGGAGAACCGGCTGGCCGAAGCATACTGGGCTGAAGGATGACTGTGGCACTACAAAGGGCGCGGCTCTACGGAGGACTGCGGCCCGTGCTTCGCAAGCCGCTTCGGCGACGAACTGGTCGGTTTGTCAGCCGACTGGGTGAAGGAGTTGGGACACCTGAAGGTGCCGTGCAACAAGACCATGGCCCGCTCGAGTGGGTCAGTTGCACGAGGAAGGTCGGCCGATAGGTTGGGAGGGCTGTTTTGGTTGGGAAGGGCCAGGCCACACCCCGCCAGGTTGGGGTGCAGGACTCATTGGGCTGGTCCGACTCTCTTCTGGGTCAGACCCGCCAAATCGGGTTCACCCAACCTGCCAACCCACTGGGCTTAATGGGTTAGGCCCATTTTCACTTAAAGGTGAATAACTTGGGCATCACGCATCTGATCGACACGCCATCTACGGCCCTAAGATCCTCACGACGAGGTGGTCCTTTTGAGATACTCTAAGTGAGTTTTGGACAACTTTGAAAAATGGATTGGTTTGGAATGAGCATATTTCCAACCGAGCCCCAGTGCAAAAATACTAATAACTCTCAGACTAGGCGTATGATTGATGCGCTTTCTATTGCATTGGGTTCCTTTTGACAAGATGGAACTTCAGGATACATCCTCTCTAGACTTCATAATAGTTGATGTATCGATCCCTTTTCTCAAGGAGCGGACCCTCCTGGAATCGAGCGTGCTTTGTGCAGGAACCCTAGAGCTGGCTGCGACTGCAACGACTACCGTACTGGAATACTCTGTGGGTTCGGTGACGATTACTACCATACTCGAAT
The DNA here is from genome assembly GCA_963277665.1 of Viscum album. Taxonomy (NCBI): domain Eukaryota; kingdom Viridiplantae; phylum Streptophyta; class Magnoliopsida; order Santalales; family Viscaceae; genus Viscum; species Viscum album. Next base: position 831,712,412 of record OY728165.1, read on the forward strand.
CCTCCTTGGGTTCGGCGACGACCACTACCATACTGGAATCCTTCGTGGGTTCGACAGTGATGATTACTATTCTTGTATCCTACGTGGGTCCGATAGTTTGACTTCTGTTCTAGTATCCAACATGGGTCTGATAGAGTAGCTAGTTTAGTATCTTACGTGGGTTAGATATCTTAGTTGTACAACTATCCTGCATGGGTCTGACAGCTTAGATGAATCAGTGACTACATCTGATCATCTTTATCACTTTACGAAAGATTTATACCTGTGTGAGTTGAGTCTTGACTTTCAATCATTACCATCGATGTGATCGACTGTACTTCCTATTTGGACAGATTTGTGATTGGGCTCAAGAGTTGGAGCCGAACTGGGATTGATGACTTAGGTATATGTATGGGCGTATAACTAAGTAGAGTTGGTTGATACTTCATGATTGTGTCTTTCTATTATGGATTATCCTTTGTGGATTCTGGGAGACCTTCATGGGTCTCGGGGTCCCTACTGGGTATTGTTATACTCACCCATGCACTGGATATGCCCACACTACTTTGTGTTGGATTCAGACGATGGACTACACTAATTGTGGTAGAGACTTGTGGTGCTGGACGGTACCCGGAGGTATACCACACGGCGAGACGGTTCACGGAGTGGACCGACAGATGTGGAGTGCTGAGGTGGACATCTGTACCTACCCTTCAGGTAGGATTCTCGGTGGATGTTCAAAGAGATTCCCATTTTAGCTTTTGTCCCTTTTTCAGTTTTACTTTCATTCTAGTTGTACTGTACTTTACTGTTGGGCCTATATTTCTAGCCCCTTTTCCTTTTAGCACTTACTTTTGTACTCAGCTTTACTTAGTGATTTCATCAGTTTCATACTCTGTTGTGTTTGTTTACTTTTATAAAAGAAATGCCTTCCATTTTATCGTGATTTACAACTATGGTGCTTGTCACCAGCCCCTGGCCTATGGGAGGTGGGCTTGGGGTCGTCACGGAATGGGCCCTGAGGATGGGTCGTGACATCATAGGCCAGGGGCTGGCAACTAGTACCAAAGGCATAATTCCCTATATCATGGAAGGCATTGCATTTATAACCTATAAAAACACACAACAAAAATAACATAGCTGGATATGAAACACCAAGTAAACTGTATAACAAAAGAGTGTTGAATGTAAAATGGGTAGGAATGAAGTCCCAATAGTAAAGTACATGAAACTGAAAGTTCAAGTACAAATGAAGAAAAAAAAAGAAAACTGCTATTGGGTCATCCTATGAGGTTCCTACCTAAAGGGTAGGTACAGATCGCCTCCTCAGCACTCCTCATCTATCCTTCTCCTCTGTGTACCGACATGTCGTATGGTCCAACTCCAGGTACCGTCCAAACCTGGAACACTCGTCCTCAGTCACCGATGTCCGTCATCTGCACCAAACACAACAAGTTACGAGAATATCCCTTATAGGGGAGAGTATAACAATACTCAAAAGGAACCAGATACCCTCTAGGTCTCAAAAAAATCCACAAGGACAAACCACAATGTATCAAATCAACATACAATTCTACTTCGGTATATGTACATACATATACCTAAGTTATCATGTTATCCATCTCAATCAGTAGGAAAACACAGAAAAACTGACTCAACTCAAACTATGATTTTATCCTAGGGCGTATTATCATGTGACATCCCCATTCACATTATTGAAACCTCAGATGCTAGAAAACGCCTCCTCTATCGAGTAAAGTGGGCATGCCGCGACACCAAGGTGCTTCCCACTAACCTTGGACTGTTGAGGTACTCCTCTTGTCGAGTACCGTGGATTTTCCATGTTACCAAGTGAGCTCCCCACCATGGGTCTTCTGAGTCACCATGCATGCTCTCCTTCACATCATACTGAGGTACTCCTCCTGTCGAGTACCGTGGGTCTGCCGTGACACCAAGGCACTCCCCACTGTGTGTATACTGTGACACCAAGGCGTTCCGGCTGAACCAGCCCACGGTAATCGACAGGAGGAGAACATCAGTAGGATACGAGGGGGAGTGCGCTTGGTGATGCTGCAGACCCATGGTGGGGAGCGTTCTTGGTGATACGGTAGATCTACGGTACTTTACAGGAGAAGTACCTCACCAGTCCAAGGTCAGTGGGAAGCGCCTTCGTGTCGCAGCAGGCCCACTATACTCGATAGAAGAGGAGTTCTCCAGCAGTTGTGGTTTCGACAATGTGACTAGGGATGTCACTTGATACTTCCCCTAGAATAAAATCTTAGTTTGAGCTGAGTTAGTTTTTCTGTGTCCTCCTCATGATTGAGATGGATTACATGATAACATAGGTATTTGTATGGGAATATACCTATGTAGGATTATCTGTTGTTTTAATACTTTGTGGATTATCCTTGCTGGATTTTTGTGAGACCTAGAGGGTATCGGGGTCCCTACTGAGTATCCTTATACTCACCCCTGCACAGGGTATGCCCGCACATTGTTGTTTTTGGTGCAGACACTGGACAATGCTGACTAAGGAGGAGAGAACCAGGTCTGGACGGTACCTGGAGGTGGAACATACGATGTGTCGATACACAGAGGAGACGGACAGACGAGAAGTGCTAAGGAGGCGATATGAACCTACCCTTTATGTAGGAACCATGGTGGACAACCTAGTAGATATTTTTTTTATCAGTTGTACTTGTTCTTTCAATTTCTTGTACATTATTATTGGGCTTCTGTTCTAGCCCCTTTTACATTCAGAACTCTTTTGTTATATTGTTCACCTGGTGTTTCATATCCAGTTGTGCTCTTTCTTATTTGTGTGTTTACAGGTTATAAAGGAAATGCCTTCCCATTTTTCGAGAATTACGCCTTTGGTGTTTCTCACCAGCCCCTGGACTATAGAATGCGGGCTTGGGGTAGTCACGACATGGGCTTAGGGGGGGGGGGGGGGTCGTGAAACTATGAAATAATGATTTATATATTATCAAATATTATTTATGTAGTGGGGACACCATCTTTGAGTGGTATAACTCCCTAGAGGGAGTTCTTTATTTCAAAAAATCATTTTTTAGTTCCATCACTTATTAGAATTTTCTTGATGGGTAAGTTTTATTACTCTTAGTGGGTCATTCACTTCGGAAAAGCAAACATTTATACAAAAATAATTGTTAGTTCTGGTAGAATAGGTTGTTGTGAGATGTATTTTTTTCTATATCATTTATATAAATGAAAATAGATTAATTATAAGAATAATGATTCATTTTTTTTCTTTAACCGCACCCTAAACTAATATAAAAATGGAATGAGGTGTCCATGGATTTCATAATTTGACCATCACAGAGTTCCTAGAGGTGGAATAAAATTTGGGTCACAATTGACTGATTAACTAACTCATCTAATATTATCCCAATCTCAGATGACACTGAGGTTGATGTTGTTTTAACATTTTGTTTTAAGATTATTTTGACGTTAAATAGGGTCACATCGACTATAATTTTGAATAAAGACAAATTGTTTACCTTTATATTTTAGAAAATTCTACAGGAGTTGTTTTGATCTAAATTTAGTTTGATTATACCCCATCCTCTTTTAATTGATAGAATAACTGAGTAAAAAATTTAGATTCTTGATTATATGCTTCATTAATGGATCCTTAACTTTGTAGGTTCTCAAGATTCTCATTTGGGACTAGTCAAATTATCGAATTAAAATAGTGAACAAAATTTCATAAAAATGTATCCCTTTCATACCTTTTATATTCACTGTTGTGAATCACCAACTTGTTGTTTAAGGTTAGGGAATCTTTTTTGGTTGTGTTGACTATCATTCAGGAGATGATGGATAAGATCCTGATAATTCATTATAGATTGGTGATGAATCAGAGCATGTATAAAACTTATGTGAATTATTTTCTTCATCTTTTGGATAATTCCATTTATTAGTGCGCATTCCAAAAATTAATCCGTGAATTGGGGAAACAATGGCTATGAAAAAGGAAAATTAGTTCCATGGTAAATGGGTCCTAATGGGATCTTAGTGAAAATTAGAATTGTTGCATATTTTTGGAATTATAAACTCAATTGGCTATGATACAAAATTTTCTAATGTGTCTTAGATCAAGAATTATCATCCAAATCCTTTTAAATGTAAGTAATTTGGAGGAACAAATTTAGTTGAAACGTATTTTTCCGGTCACAAAACACATTAATGTAATTTATTCTTCAAAAATGATCATTCATGTAAAATCCATTTAATCATTCTATGTGTTGTGGTGGTGTGGTATTGATTCTCATGAAATGTGTGATTGAGAATCGTATTTGAGGGATAGTTGTCCTTACCCCTTTATAAATCAACCTTCTAAAACATAAATTTACTGGTAAAAAATGTGATGTGTTGGGGAGAGTTTTTATATCCAAGTATTTCATTAAGGTATTGAATATTTTATTGTTTCAGTTTTGATAATTGTTTGGTCCTTTAATTCCTTGTGTGGGGTTTTGGGAGGATATTATATTTGAAGGAATTGTTTTAGTGTTTTATAGTGAAAAACAATATTTTACACCCTGAAATGTTTACTCTAGTAATTATATTTTATTGACATAAATATCCCAATTTATGTAACTCATGTTTCAATACCACAACCACCAATTTATTCCATGAACTGATTGAGCAGAAATGATTCATCACACAAACCATGTTTCATTTCATGAACCACTTAGTCATAGAATCCAAAAGATTTATTTCCTTTCTCTCTTGGATGGATTAAACCTAATCATCACCTCTGTTTTGAAAGTATAAAATATAGTATCATCTCTCTCATCTAGAATTATCCTCTCTTTATCTCATTGTATAATTTTTTTGGTAATTCTTCCTATATCTTTAGGGGTTATCATGATGAGTAGTTCATATCATATTTTATTATCCATTCCATTCTCTCTTATGTTCTCCTTTCACTTTAAGGCTATGTTAGAATAGTTTGTATTATATCCAATCTTGTTAATGATTATTTTTGGTTTTTGAATTTATCTCATTCACTATGAGCTTCCACTCAAATAGAAAATTGGTTCCATTTTGTAGGGGATTATTACAAGATTTTGAGGTATGAGGATTCATAAAAAGTGTTTGTTATAAGAATCATGCCTACTATCACATGTTTTAACTCGTTTAAATGATTTTAAAAGGCATGGTTTTAATATTTAAGAAATTTTCATGATATTAAAACATAAATGGATGATTAAAATGATTTATTGAAATTTTTATTCCTATTTTTGTTTTTTTTTAATTCTTTAAAAAATTTGTATATTCATCGAAGAAGCACCCTTTTTTTTAGTTTTGAAAATGTATCTTCATTAAGAGTAGAACATCCCACAAAATCCTTAGTTTTACGTGTATATTATTGGAAAATCATGGATAGGTTTGGTTAGCCTCCCTAGAATTATATATATATGAAAACACTAACTAAACATTTTTAAATCAGAGAGATGCATATCGGTGATCTCAAATACAAAGGCTCGAGGTCAAAGGATGTGAGTGCGCAACTAATTATTTTACCTTATTTATTTTTTGTGGGAGGATCATAACTAACCCTATCCATATATAACATATAACTATTTACCATAATTCTAAATAGTTTATTTTATTCAAAGGATTTATGTATTAGAAATTATTTATACATATATGAATGTGAAATTATGATTAAATGTTTATTAAAATATATTGTTTTAAAATATAGAATGTTGTTTATATGGATTTATTTGAAAAACATTATCAATGTGGTAATTCTTAATATTTTATATAAATTTATGAACAACATAGCTTTTTTATTTGTTACTTCATTAAATTTATCATAATTTGTTTATTTAATACATTCTTCTTACGAAATACATGGTTAAACCCTAGTTTCCTTCAATATAACACCCTGCATACAACAATGAGGTGTATGTAGATGTTGTTGTGAATGTTGGCAGACATTTAAATTCATGGCTTAGAGGTTGATTTTTTTTGGGCATGTCAAAATTGATTTGTAGTGGAGGCATAGTGGGATAATGACCCACATATCTTGTGTAAACATATTATATTATATCAATATATTTGTTTTACCCCTGGAAACATAATTTTGTTAATTCATCATAACTACATTAATAACTTTATTTATATTTAGTTATATATTATTAAACTATATAGTTGTTAAAATATTTTTTTTAGTTATGTTCTTTTTTAGTATTTTTTATTTCCATCATTCATATTGTTATTGTTTTTATGTCATTATGGGATAAATTGTTCCCAAAAGTTATTAGTTGATGGCCATGTGTTTTTTGATATCACATGGGGATTATGAATTCCTTTTAGGCCTTCTCATAGGTTATAATGGATGTCCTATTTTTTCATGACATTGGCTGGTTTGTGACAGGAACTCTCTGGGTATTACCAAAGGCTACACTCATTTCATTTCCTTTTATTTTTCATTTTCAATACTTTAACATTATTTTTAAATAAATAGTTAATAAATAGTTTTTTAAGATAAGTAACTTTAATAAAATATATTATGAATTAAAATAAATATCATTTTAATAAAAAAATAAATAATCACGTTCCAGAAATTTTTCCACATAAAAATAAAAATTGAAGTATAATTAATCTATTAAACTCAATTGTACTAGAATGTGATTGTTTACATTATATTTAAAATATAATAGGTTTTTTTATAAATATAAAAAAATTTGGGTTTGGGGTGTGGGAGTGAAGTGGTGCACCAATGAGTTTTTTTAGGTTCTAGAATATACAATAAATATTCATGGTAGTTCCCAAGAATGTTGTTTATTTATTTCATTAGATAATTATGAATAAAATGATAGATAAAATAATAGATTATTTGAGAGAGGGCCTTTAAAATTTTATTTATAATTAATTTTAAAAAATAATTCCCTTAGATCAAAAATTTATTTTATTGATGATTAATCCAATTCTCAGCCTTATGGTCTCATCTATGTAGTGGAGAGTCTAATATAGGATCCCTCTAGATGCATCCTCTAATGTACAAGAAATTAGTGATTGTAACTATTTTAATTATTTGAGATATCACTGAGGAATCAGTTACCTTTATCCATTAAACATTTATCACAATAAGAAATATATCTTGATCTCTCATATTCTTGAGTGGGAGGGAGGGTATTTTCTATCACGCTTTGAAATAATATCTGGAGATGTAATGTTTTCACAACTCTCAGCCATCTCCAAAATGAGAATATATTTATACATTCTAAAACATATTATTTACATAAATGACCTTGATATAAATGTTTATTCTATGAATTTACATTTTAAATAATGATAATAATATTATTATTACCCTTACCCGACATGTTCAAAACTAGTGAATTAATATTTTTCATATTTTTTGGTGCTTTAACATGCCCCTATCAATCATCCATGAAATTAATCAACCATCAACTATTAAATATTTATTTAAAAAAATAATTTCCATTATATTTTTGGTTCAAGAAGTAAATACATATTTTATTCACTAATCACTAAAATAATTTTTTTTAATATTCACATAACTAAATAAATATTTATATTCATCTATTCACAAAACAAGTGAATGAATAAAAATTTATTTCATACCTTGTAAATAGTAAATAATAGATAAATAAATTGTCTATTATGTAAATTTGTGAATAAATATTTATTTTAATATAAAACTCAGACTTATAAACTATAATATTTATGGTTATTTTTTAAAGAGATCAATATAACGTGAATTATTTTTAATATAAAAAATAAAATTAATATTTATTTGTAATTTAATATTCAAATAGAATATAACTACGATTATGGATACTTGAAGCTTGTGACCCACTACACTAATTTATCATTATAATTCTTTGAACATTCCTAACATCCATTATGAACATCAAGAAACCCATCCATACAAACATTAATAAGGAGTAAAGTTCTCAATAAAAATAACCTCATATTAATTATTACAGCATAATATAATCAATTTGTCCTGATATTCCAAGAATCAAGATACATACATTGTTTTTTCATCCTTTGTGCTTGATTTTTTTCAATGACTCTATGAAATAAACTCACCAATGAAAGATTATTTACATTTATTTAATTAGATAGTTACATTCCAATAAAATTTATAGATATATGTTCCTATGTGTAATGGGGATATTGAAGGTAATTTAATGAAATATTCATTTAATTTCATATCACTTATGATGTTCCCAACATAAGGAGCCTTCTTCTATGGATATTCCATCATAGTTTTCATCTATACATAAATTTACATGATTCGAGATATGTAATAATAATAATATCATGTCTAAATAAAAATACACACATAGATGAAATAATAATATATAATAAAAACTCAACATATGTATTTCTTATTGGTAGTTATGTCCTCATAACCTCTCTTAATAGAGATTACGAAGTGAGAATATCAAATGATTTAGTATTAATATCTTATAAGCATAATTAAATAAATTATTAAAACATCATATATTTCATTTTATATGGATGTTATCTAGAAAATGGGAAACATGTTAAATGATATTTTCCTAGAATGATATAGTTCTCACCATAGTGGGAAAATAATATAGAATTTTGATGTGATAGACTCTCAAGAAACATTATCACATAAATTTTATGCAAAAGAAAAATCATAATATAACATATTACTTATTAACATTATATTAATTCAATTTACAAAGTCATATAGTTCTTGGATACCAACATTAATTTACTCTAACATATAATAGAACGTACATCTAAAAACGTTTATCCCATTACCTCTCATAACAAATTCATAATTCTTCAAAGGCAAGGCATTAATCAATGGGTTTCAGGAACCCAAGACTTGTAATATAGGAAGTGATTCTAAAAAACATTATTTGAAATTGGTATTTATGCCAAGATAGAATAATAAAATAAAACTTATATATGTTTCAGGAATATAAAATTTTCATCTAATAAATTATCTCACTATCCTAAAACACATATATTTAGAATCATTGAATATTGATTATATAATAATTTAATTGTGAATATTTCACCTTTATTACTCCATTCTAGATCCCCTTATAGAAATATTCTATGCTATACAAATCGTTATATCCAGTTGAATTAAAATATAAGAAAGGTGTGAGATAAAATTCTTAGTATTGAAAAACATCTCTAGAAGCCATAAAACAGAGTTAGATCATAAGCATATGTGAAAAAATGAACATTGTAGAAATATCATAATAAAAGTAACATTGAAATATAATAATTTTCCATAACGAATGATAAATTAATATATAACATTAAAATGATCAAGCATAAACCTTTGTATAAGAGTGCATAAAACAAGAGACAATCATAATTATCCACAAGCCTAAACATAAGATCATAAAAATTAACTAAAGTGCAAATAATAGCATTGAAATTAATAACACTTTAGAGATAGAAATTTATAATTATGACTACAAAAAAGACAATGTGTTAAAAGATAACCTCTCTTATACTCAGGAAAATACTTTAATATCACAGATAACAAATATTATACTAACAAAAATCCTTTTATGAATAGATAACTGTGATTACACTAATTAACAATCATCATGATTATATCTAAACGTACTTATACTCCCACAAAATCCTTATTGGCATATATGACCACAATTATAATCATTCCAAATGTAAATTTTCATATTATATTGAAATATTTAACCAATTAATTAGAGGGATATATAGAATTAAATACTTTATATTAACAACCATCCAAACATATGTGTTCCATTATGACATAAAATCATTAATACTTCAAACACCACTTAATTAACCATTGGAAAAGTGATGGTATTTATAAGAAAAATTCAATGAATATTAAAAATTACCTCTATAAAAATAATTTGGATGATAGTGAAAAAGAATATTAATGATGAATTAAAATATTAAATGTTTTCCACATAATTTAAAACCATATATAAAAAACACTTAACATGGAACCAAATTTTCAAATGACAACACAATAAACAACTTAAAGTGATAGATCGATTGATACCCAAAATTAAATCTCAAAAATTGAGTATTTAACAACGGAATTTATTGGGTGATTTATCAAATATTACTCAAAGTGAGGTATATTTTTTAGAGATAATGGTTAGAATTTAATTAATATATGAAATAGTTTTTAGAAATAGTTTTTAATATTATCTTAAAAATGGAATTATAGATTACATTCAAAAGTAATTTTTAGAAAAGTGAAGTGAAATTTAGTATAAAATTCTATTTATAAAAATAATTTTCAAATATGGTGACCTATAAATGAAATTTATGTTTTTTGGAGGAAATTTCATTTGGAAGATAAAAGTTATGATTATTAAAGGGACATCATTTTAGTATTTCCAAATACCCTTGTTGAAACAAAAATTATAAAATGTGTAATAAATCATTAATTCAAAAAGAGGAAACGAGAAATATTAAGTTCAATAGAAAAAAAATATAATTATATTTTAAAATATTATAGGATAATTTTGGTGGAATGTGTGAATAAGGATATGGAAGAGCATGTTTTAAGAGGTTTAAAACTATTATTTACAATGTATTACATTTATGATAAAAAATGTGTCCTAAAAAATTAAACAAAATAAAATTAAACATTCCCTATAGAAAATGGTAAATTATAAAAAAAAATTAAATTTTATGTTTGATGGAAATTAACAAAGTTGAAAAATTTCCGTGAATAAAAATTATAACTCAATGAAAGGGAGTTTAGTTAACAAAAACTAATACAGTTTGTTATATTTGTAATGAAAACCCCATACAACATAGAACATGAGATTAATATATATGTTTGTTTGTGTGTGTGTCTATATATATTTAATTTCAAGAAAAAAACTACAAAAATTCATCAATGTGTTGTCATTAAAAAATTAAGCATGGGGTCAATATGGCATAAGTCTCAAAGAATGAAAAATTACATAAGAATCTATTACGTTTATTCATGTCATCCGTGAAGGAACATTAATCTCATATATAATAACATTAACAATCAAAATAAAAAAAATTATAAACTTAATAATATCTATAATCATCAATACACTAAATTATAATCATTTTTATACATTTATTTTTTCTTATTGTTTATTTTGATCATATGATGTTAGTGTTTTTCTTCCTTTTGAGAGCATATAATAACAAATAATTCAATACTTATTCTCTTAGATATAATTTCATAATTAAAATATTATAAAATTTTTCTGAAAAAATATCATATAAATTTTTTTATAATGTGATAATATCATTCCATGAAATTTTTATATATGATTTATGAAGATGGAACTAGTGAGGATGTTATTTTGGTAATTGTTAATTAGAGGAAGATGTTATATTAATAATAAATAAAATATTAATATATAACATACAAAAACTTAAAAAATTATTAATATTATTATCATTCAATAAATATATTCTTATAATATCATAGTAATGGTGATTAGGAAAAATAAAATATGTCTCTAAGAGAAGGCAGTGGTCCCCACATACACACAGACAATGTATTCATTTTTCATTGAACGGGAGGAAGGTAGAAATGTTTTATCATATAATAAAAATATTAATGTAATAATTATAATGTTAGGTAATTAAATCACTTATCTAAAATTACCCTATAAGAAATTCCTAAAAAATAAAACACGTTATTCATAGAGATTGTAGTCTACACGTACGCATACTGATGTTTAATTTTTTATATGTAAAGTGGGTGAAAGGTAAGTAATGATCATTCCATAATAGTATGTGATATTTTATATATATATAAATATTTTATTATTTTTTATGGGAAATACATAGTTGGGGGTAATGAAATATAAGTCAAAATATTATTAAGTGATTATTTTTTTGGTGATAATTTGAACTTTATCTTAAAGGAATCCATGTAATTAGAGGACATGGGAATATTTTTTACCTAAGTATTGTGTTTTAGAAATGGTATTTTTAGGAAAGTATCATGTTTGGGGTTTTAGGAATAATTATAAATTATATATTTTCCATGATGTGGTGTGATTTCAAAATTTTATAAGTGGAGATAATGGATTTTTTTGTAAATATAAATTTTTAATAAAATTGGTGCACGTTTTTCTCATGTAAAGTAGACTAAAAAAATAAAAAATACATGAATTTGGATTTTTTATACATGACATACCTTCATAGTTTATTTGAAAAAAATATATTTTAACATGTCATAAATATTTTACCCTAAGATTTTACACTTTTACCACTCCTGGTTTTTACTTTGATAACAAATTATTACCTAAGAAATTTATTTTTCATGCCTTAAAATAAAATTGAAATAGATACATAATTTTTTAATAATTATTTAAAATAAAGAATTTATTCTATAAAAAAATATTTCGATTGGAGATAAAATTATATTTTGAATGCATCACACAAAAGGCGTAAAACCCATTTTTACAAAAAAAAACATCTTTAAGTATAAAAATTATGTTTAGGATAAAATTTTCATTTTTTGTACATGAAATCATTAAGTTTATTTTTACCCAAAAAATATTAGTCTAGAAACAAAATAAATCAAGAAGATAACCAAACCTTTTTTACAGTTAATTAAATTGAACGGTCCAAAAATAGTTTTTACAAAATGATTTTTACTTATGATTCAAAATGTTAAAAATGGTTTTTATGAATTCAACAGAGCATTTTATAAAGAATATTTTTCACATATATAAATCTCTATCATTAAATAATTTTTTTAATGTAATATATAATTAATGATATTGACTTAAAAGCTATTGTGTTTGTAGAAACTATATTTTTAATAATTCATTCTAAAAGCAACAATATCATAAAAATTCCCAAAAACTTATCCTAATATATTATTTTTTTCAATATTTTAAAATGATGTAAAACTTGTTAAATTAGAATTTTAAAATTTTAAAATTTTATTTTAAATAAAAAAATAAAAATATTATTATAATTGTTTCCATTAAAAATTATCATCATAAAATTTTAACTAATCTTATTCATACTTCCTATTAATGAATAATAAGATTAATGCTAAAAAATTATTCGTATTAAAAAAATATTTATTCGGTATAATATTTATTTTAATTAAATAATGAAAATAATAATCCAATTTTGGAGTAATTAACAACTTTCATATATTGACATTTTTAGTTATTTAGTTGCATCAATATAATTTTTTAAATGACTTAGTGTAAAAAAATATTATTTTATTTATACCTACATTTAATTATGTGGTTACCACAATTATTACCAACAAATTAAAAGGAAACATGTTAATGGTTATAAAATTTTTCGTAGTATTTTTAGTTCAGTGTTTAATGTGAAGAAAGATATTGATTACAATATGTTTTAATGAAAAATATAATTTATAATCTCTAGGTGTTATATTCTCCCCAAATTAAATTCCCCTACCCCATAATTTTAATTATCACTCTCTAATTAATGAATACTTGTATTTCCATGAATCAATATTTTATTTATAATGAGGTTTCATCCTCACAGCCTTATATAAGACTAATGATATCATATTTCCCCTTATAATAGTTATATCCCTTATATTGTGTTTTTTCATAGCATTCCAGCCTAATATACATTAATATTGGGTTTAAATACATTGACCATCAGTTTAATGTTTCACATGTAGTTTATTTTCACCCATTTATTGATAGACAGTCATGGGTAGATTTAGGATTCTAAATTTTATTTCACGTTTATGGAAATTATCATAGAATCTATATAAATAGGTCCAATACATGTCAAATATCACATTAAATTTGACTAAAAGAATCATAATTGGATATTTATGTGGAACATTCCCAATAACAACTACAAATGAGGAGTTGTAGGCTTGTGATGTAACTTCAACAACAATTTTAGTTTTTATTGATAATTTAAAACACATTCAATAAAAGTTTTCACATATAAAGGAGTTAGTGGAACCAAAACGAAATATAACTCTAGAAGTTTTTGAGTTGGTGATGAGTATATCATTAATCCTTAAAATGCATGCACCACTTATAATATTGTGATTTTATAGGCCTTCCCTTGTTCCCCTCGATTTCGAGGCTACTAACATTCAGTATCTAGATTATCCCTTGATTTGAGGAATCTTTTTTTATAATTCTTGAAATCATTGAATTTATAGAATTATATATATATATCCACTATTTTAATATTTCCACTTTTTAACATACCTTTATAATCATGAGATTGATAGAAAATCCTTACACACTTGAAAAAATTTATAGTTACTTTTTAAAATGTTAATTAGTGTTTCCTTCTGTTTTTAGAATGATTGTAGTTTAGAATTCCTTCATCTTTGTGGTTTTCCATATTATTTTCTATTAAAATCTATTTTACTTTCCTGGTTTCTAGATTCTTAAGATTAAATTTCCACCTTATAATCACATCACAAAACCTATTCATAGATCTCAATTTTTCTTGTATTTAATTACATTCAAATAATATTTATTGTCCACTAAAAAATAATTTATTCTTACTCTCTAGGTAAGAAATAAATATTGAGGTTTAACTAGAAAGTATCATGTTGTTTTATTCATAGTTACTCAAAAATTCATCCTCCTAATATTTTATCTCTAGGAATTATCTCTCTTTTTTCATGAAAAGTGTTTTTGGAAAAATTAATGAAGAATAATTTCTTGGAAATCTCTCATTGCATAGAGTCAACTTCTTCCTTATTTTTCATACTCATAAGGAAATTACTCCATTAGTCATCCCTAGATTCCAATGGATATAGAAAAAAATTACTATATCAGGGATCATATATTTGATGACATAAAATATATTCTCTATCACATTGATCCATTATTTTACAATTATCGGTTATGTAAATATATAAAATAGTGGTGTACATTGTCACCCAAATTATGCAACAATATCTTTTTCATTACTTGGATAATTTTTTAGATCATTATTGTTTGTGTAGTTTATTATAAATTGGGATTGAATTTTTATAATAATTTATACTCTATTTTCTATCCCATTTGGTTTCAGATAGGGAAAATCATTTCATTTTTCATTACATCCATTGTTAATCCAGTATCTCCATACATAATACATTACCCAAATATTGGAATTTTGACATAAAAAACATTAAGAAATTGACAAAAAGGAAACTATAAATATAGAATAACTGAATCATAAAAAGTTCTCATATCATATCTTTTAAATATATAGGATTTAATCCCTATTTCCCATGTTCATTTTCTTATTGGAATAATTTAGAAATAAAATATTAAAACCCCCATAACTATTAGTAATAAGTGTGTGGAATACTAAAGTATGTCCCCCTTGAGTTTCTAACAAACTGTAAAGTTATGCTTATTTGTCATGCACTAGGTAAAGAGCATATTAATTAAAAACTATCCTTTTGAGTGATATTATCATTTGGTATATCTATTCCAGATCCTATATTCATTTTCTTGTATCTAGATAGTGCTATCATTTACCATAAATCAATAACACTATGAATAAACTTAATTTTTCAATGTTTTCCTATATTATTGTTTATCCATCAATATGTAACTAAATCTATCTCATTAACGTACCCCAAAACATGCAAACTAATCCCCCAAATAACTAAACTCTAATATGATACCATCTATGTAACCATAGACGTATACCCCAAAATATGGTGCCAAAACACATTAATTACATAAATATTGGATTCCATATGGGAATACTCAATCCAAACATATATATATTTCTATAATATAAAAATTATATATCATTACTGATTTCATAATCCCAAAACCCAATGGTTATTTCCTTTTTTATTATCTATATAAAAACATTATTGTTTAAATTCCTCCATAATCAATCCAATTTATATCCCCTTCTTGTTACCTATCATGTTGTACTCATCTTCATAACTTGGGGATTGACAACCTAATTATGAGGTGATCACCATCATTCAATTTGTGAAAAAAATTTCAATATTGAAAAATAGGTTGGGTCATAAAAATATCTGAAATACTAAACATGAAAAAATATATTATTAAAGAAACACATTAAAATAATATTTGTTCATATGATATGATAAATAAACATAGAACATTAAAATTAACAAACATATACCATGGAGTAAGAGTGATGATGTCCCGAGACTCTAATCATGAGGGAGGAAACATTACATAGGAACATAACATAAAAATGTGGAATACATAATAGCCTGGGAAAATATCACATCAGAGACTTTGACACATGAAATTAAGTCAATAATGTGCCATTGGGATCATATTTGACCACACTAATACTCATGTACAGTATCTGTGATCGAAGTTAAACATACTTATACTTATGTCCAATCCTTTTAAGAAAAACTAACTGCACTTATACTCATACACAATCCTTGTTAGTATATCTAAAGAAAATAATACTAAGGAAAAATCCATATGAGAATAAATTACTACATATATACTCATGGAAAATATTTTTGAGAAAAGATAACTTCATAAATACTAACACACAATCCTTGTGATCATAGATGACCTCACCTATACTCATTTAAATGTAATTATATTGTTAGATAAATATCCATAACCAATGTATTTTAAGGGTATATAATGAAACAATATTATAAATAATAATCGTCCATGGATTTTGTGACATTTGATCAATAAAACAATCATTCATTAAGCTTCACTTAACTAATGAGTGGAAAAGTTCTGTATTTTGAGGAAAAAATTCCAAAAACATTTCATAATTCATGCAAATAAAAAAAGATGATGGTATCGAAAATAATGTCCTTAGTGAAGCTAAAGTGAGTATAAGCTTATTTAAAAAATTGAAAAAATCATTTATAAGATGAGAAACAAAAACAGTACATCATTCTCAAATTGTATCACATGAAATACATTCAATACATAAATCTATTTATACATAAAATTATATCATCTTTGAGATTCCCCATACCCACACTATGGGATCTAGTGATCATAAACATATACATTATATAATGGCTTCGATACAATATGTAGACTCCCAAAGATAATAATTTTAAAATTTTAATACAAAAAAAAATCATCAGATTAGAGATTTAGTTAATTTTTACAATTGTTAAACAAATAAAAATCATGTTATGTCATAAATATTGTATATTTCTATTTCACTATATAAGATACTAATTAATTCTTAGTAATCGTTAAAAAATCCCAAAAATTCTCTACACATGTTATCAAGTTAGTAATATCATGTGTAATAATTTTTTTCATAACATGGGAAAAAGAAAATATAAGAAGGGGTGAGATTTGATTAATATAAAGTGAAACATAGAGGTGAAGTTATAAAAACATAATAATGGTATACATAATATGTAATGAGTTACTAACATGAATATTCTATGAACACTATAATTGGGGGAATTTTATATCCTTGGAAATAAATGGAAACATGTATATCAATATTCACGATATTATACTTGATGGAATTCAAAATTTCAAACATCAATATATGTTGTCTGGTCCTTGTTCGAAGATAGTATACTGATATGGGGATGCATATACACTGAAACCCATGTTATTTTTCCTCTTTACATGGGCCGATGCATCAAGAAGAAAAATAATTTTAGGCCATACCTATCAATTTTTCTATGTCCAATGTATTCACCTTATGATTCGATGGGACATTCCAAACCATTACCTAATGAAGCTCTAACCGAATAAAAACATGGATATATATATAATAAAAATACAGAATTTCCATACCTAATTATCCTACAGTAGGAGTAAAAAATATATAATATTTAAAATAATATTCTTTATATCAATAAATTTTATTACATTATCATAATATATTAGGATCATGAAGGTAAATGGTTAAACCATACATAGACAACATTCCCATAATCATCCCATTGAATTAACCTTAAATGGAGAACCAATCCATTTATCCATGTCAATAAATGTGATAACATAAACATAAACCATCTATAAGAAGCATGTGGGGTTAAAAATTACATTATCATAATTCATGTGATCATATACCTTAGATTAACAATATATTTAACAAAAATACTTCTCCCCATTTTGATAAATAAATATTCTTTATTATTAAATATCCTATAATATGAATTTTACAAAATGATATTTTTACAATTAATAAGGTAATGAGTATATGGTTAAGTAAATATTATTATAACAGGGTCATATTATATCCAAATAATGAAATTGGATGGTTGAAAAGAAACATATCTGTAGTGAAAAAATGGAATCATATAAGGGTGTTGATATAAATAAAAAGTACAAACATAAAAATAATGATTTGAATGACATCACAAATGAATAGATAAAGATTAAAATTGATGAATAATATGTATTAAATCCAATAAATGATAATATATATATTATTGTATACATCATGAAATATAAACATCATTGGGTTATATAATTTTAAAAATGATAATGAAATGGAAGATAAATATAAAAGATATTTTATAAAACATTGATGTAAAATATAAATTTACATATTTCATTCAAATTTACCTTTTGGAAAAGAGATGTGAATGAACTTAAAAACCTTAACTATTAGCATAACTATATTAAATACCCTAGGATGGGGGGGGGGGGAATCAAGGCATGACATATTAAAAAAACTCCCATTCAGATGTTGTTTCATTGTTAAAAAACACTCTCCTTTCATTCACCCATAGAAATGTATGAATAGAGAAGAAATAGTACATAGGCCACATAAATTTTACATGTTTCACCCACAATAGGATACATAAAATGATCATATAGTTTCAATGTGATGATGTACCAAATCCCCTAAGAAACACTACTAAAATATGAGGTTTGGACAAGATCACTTCTACTCAAAGGTTCATTACCTTTAAAAAGTTTGGGGATAGCTCACTGCTTCCGATGGGTCACTTCCTAACTTTCTGCTAATGTCTCACTACTCTTGGAAATGATCTACATCTTCCTCTTCCTTTTGTCACTACTCTAGAATGGATTTACTCGTAGTTTATAGTAATATTGGTTCCTTCATTATCAAAAATTTATACATATATAGTTTTGGATATATGATCTATTGAATTCCCATTATCACCCACTTGATGAAAATCACATTAATATAGACTCGCTGATCAATCCTTCCTAATCACATTTTTGATTCTAATTGTCAACATGAATAACACATATTTCAAGAACCACTAATAGCCTTCATCAAGCATACTATTTTTTTGAAGATCACTTATCCATTGCAAAGAACACCTGTTAGAAAATATTACAAAGCCTTTATAAAGTCCGTTAAATTATAGATGATTATAATTTTTTTTTTCTTTCATAGATTTCATGAACTCACTTTCTTTGTGAACTTTTTCTCATGAACACTATTCACAAGTTACATTCATGAATTCATAGCCTTGAAATCCATGTTTAAGCCTAGTTTTATCTCTTAATGAGGGTGGAGGCTTATTAATAGTAATTTCCTATATTTATAAAATTTTCTATCAAAATCATCACAATTTTTTAATGCTCACCAATTTTCATCATGGGATACCATTTATTCGCAATGCACCCGAGAAATTTCTTATTCGCAAAGCTTTTCGTAGTCACAAAGATTACCACAAAACATTCGTGAATTCACAATGATCATTCTCTATGATCCCCAACATTGAAAACATAATTTTTGAAACCTAGTATTTATTAAACTCATTCCTTTTTCATAATTTTTAAAGTCCTTCATTGAAATTCAACTTTTCTGATGCTATACATCTTCTAAACATTGGACCCTAAAAATCTGAATAAACTGGTAAATTATGTCACCTTTTATATATAATTTTATGCACCTATTCCGAGGTATATAATTCTTTTTACTAGATCATTGTCTACATACCATGTCAAAAATATCTCTAGAATATCACAACTGACCATAGAAACCTGATTTTTCAACAAACACAACAAACCCAAAATTACTGCAATTTTACCATAAGGTATTTTTTCACAAAAATATTTTTAGAATGGATATATAATAATAGAGAATTGAAAATACATAAATTTTATATTGGATAGATGATAATATAAAGACCAAATAAATAAATTTTCATGATTTTTTTTATTTTTTCCTAACTCTCTTGTTCAAAACAACCATTATAAAAATAGTTCCAAAACATTCATTTATATATAAAATTAATTTTAAAAAATAAGACTATTAAATAGTGTATAATAAAATATTAGGGTTGGAGAACCCAATAAAAGAAAAAAAGTTCAAAATGATACATTATATGTCAATTAGAAGATATTTTAGTTATCAACATCCCTAATGAGAAATATACTACTAGAAGCATACAACATTTAAAAAGGGTTTTATATGGTAAAAATGTAAAAAAAGAGGTAATAAAATATAATAAAATCAGAGGATAAAATGTATCCAACTGATTTAAAATATTTTTAAGTGATCAATCATAACTCAATGAATAAAAATTATGTTACCAAAAACTCTTATGACTGGGGTAACACATGAGTTAAAAGACCTTTGAAAAAAGAGCATTATTTTTCATACTATATCCACTAAATTACAACGAAATAATGTATATAACATTAATGGTATATTAATAAATATAAAACCATGCAAAGAAAACATTATAAAAAACATGTAACATGTCTCAAAAGAATAAAAATTTAAAACAAAAAGTCCCTTACGGCTTGAGTAAAATTTTAATAAACCCTCCTATAAATTTTTTATTTTTTCTGAACATAAAATAAAATAATTAAAATATAATTCAAGACATGATATATTATATATGTAATATGTAATATACATAAACATAAAAAGGGTTATAATACCAAACATTTCCCAAATAGAGTAATATGATAGAAAACCCTTACCATGGTCCTAATTTGTTCCATATTTTCACTAAAAATCCTAAATAATTAAATTAATTTCATTAAATGAATACCCAATAAAATTATTCTTGAAAATAAATGTTATTTTTATTGAAATAATATCATTCTATGAATGTAAACATTAGTTATATTTTACATTTTTTAACACCGATTTTACGTAATCATTATCAAATTAAACTAGTTTCATTAAAATTTTATTGGTATTCATTCTCATTACAAATTTCATAATTTATAGATAATTAATTGTGACAAAAAATATTTTCTCTTATATTTATAATGGTATAATATCATTTCATTGTATTTTTGGTTTCAAAACACGAATAGGAAATTGGAAAGGATCATGTTTTTCTTATTTTTAATGAATGAAAGTTGTTTTCTTAATTAATTAGTTAAATTTTAATACATCCTTAACAAAAAAAATTATGTTATTTAAATATTTATATAATATTATAATATTAATTAGTTTCTCATATTCTTCAATGAATTTTTTTTTATTTTTCATGTGGGTTGCTAAACTGACCGAAATATGAACCTACCATGATTAATGGATGATTACGAGGTTGTGTTTTTATAATATCATTATTACAAAACTACAATGATATCATTTTGGATTATTAGTTTCATATATCAAAATAATAAATTTTTATAAAATTGGGGTAATTTATGTAAATTCATGAGTTAGAAATAATATGTAATGTTCCTCTTAGTTCACTCATTTTTAACAATTGAATTAATGATAATTATACTTTGATCATAACATTAATATGTTCCAAAATTTTCAATTCCAAAAACATAATGATATAAAAAATTATATTTATACTTTAATCCCATCCTAATGACTATCTATTATTGATGATAATTAAAATGAAAATTAAATCAATCATTACTTATATGCGTTAGTCCACACATATGAAAGGATGATGATATAATTTTCATAGAATGATAGGAAAGACTAAAATGGGTTATTGTTTTAGAATAAAAAAATTATAGAAATATAATAATTATTTATTAATTTAACATTTTAGAAATTTATTTGAAGGTAGTGATGGAAACAAAACGTTTTTCATCACTCTTGTAAAATTCTAGGTTTTGTACGGGGTACAGTTCTTTCAATTTTTAGTTTAAATACTTTTTTATGACAAAATTAGAACACCCTTAGAGGTAATTGAGGTATCAGTGATGTTAAGGGCCTATTTGGAGCCTAAAACCCATATTATTTGAAAACTTATATAGGTTTAAGGGTTAGTATAAATCAAGAGGGATCGGTCGCACAATTACTACAAACCATGTTGGGCTGGACAAGGGTCCCTGGGAGTCACATGGTTTTTGAAAACCATGTGGATGGAGTCACACTCCAGTGAGATAGATTTTATAGTTTTTGATAGTGGGATGAGGTATTATTTTAACATTGTTTGAAAAATTTTGTGCACTTATGGTGTGTGGTTCCTATCCTTACAGTGAAGGGTATGTGGTTGGATCTTGGTTTGGATAGTTGTGTGGAAAAACCATATAGACCACTGTTTTGAGGAAAAATAAAAAAACAAATTATGGAAGCTATAACACAGAATAATATTATATTATCTTATTATATTTTATAATAGCATTATTTGAGATCCTTTTATTCTTCTGGGTAAACCTTCATCTGGTTTCTCTGTTTGAGCTTGTATTAGAGTGTTGTCTATTTCGTCAAATCCAGGTTGATGTGTTCTCACATTCATTTTGTTCTGTTATTATTTCTTCTTAGTATCAATAGAGTTATTTTGGTGCAAGATATTATTCTATATTTCAATGTGATTCATATTTTCATCATTTTTTGTTTGATCTGAGTCAAATTAGAAATTGATACTAGAAAAACACTCTAACATGGACCTATGAAACATGGTATATACTTTTCATAAATAGTTTGGTTATTTATTTTGGTATTATTCCTTCTACTTTCCACCATAATTTCCAGATACACCCTAAAAATAAATTGAATGTTTGAATCAAATGAAATGGAATATGTTAGGTAATCCATTTAGTTCTATTGAGATGTGTAGGAGGTTTTTTTACCCAAATAAGGCTACCCATGGGTTCTTCAATGTGAGTTTTCTTTGGAATTTTCCTTTGTTAAACCACCCATGGGGTGAGTTATTGCAATCCTTTTAAAAGGAAGACTATTATTATTGTATAAATTGAATTTATTTTTAGAAGACAAATATTTTCTCCATGTCATATTGATTCTTTGGATTAAATGGTTCATATGGAATTGGTATATGAGAGGGTAATGTGATGAAATTTAATTGTATTAGAATCATGATATGAGTTGGTAAGCACACTGACTATGACTTATTAAATTGGTAAATGAATTGAATGTGAAATTGATAAATGGAATTCCAAGATTGTGTTACACCATGGGTCATGGGAAGAATAGTGGATTCCATGGACCAATAATTTCCCTTGAATTTAGACTATGTGAAATTCCTTAGGACTTTTTTACCCTTGAATCAGGTTTTTTAGGGTCGTAGTGGACATTTTCTAGTGAAATTCTTCTTGGAACCCAATTCAAGCCGAAATGAGAAACCATTGTGATGCTCTTGGGACTTTACAAGGATACCTTGGTCCACTATACCTTGTATTTCCCCTGTTTAGTTATAAAATTTATGATTTTATGGAATGACCATGGTGAATGTGACTCTGATGATTATATGGATCATACATGGGTTTTCTCACACCTTTGGTCAAACAAAGTCCCCATGAGTGATATAAGATATTGTGTATTTGGAGCGGTTATGGTATTTACTTGTTTTTTACTTTTCTTCTTCCTTTTGGTACGATCATGACAATTATTTTGTATAGACCATTGTTTGTCTTGATAGTATCGCATTATATATTTATATTTTCTAGGGGAATTACACTTGTGTTACTGTAGTATCTATTACATACCTTGAAAATTAACATAAATTTCATATCAAGAAATTGTTATAGATGACTTTAGTGGTGAACTACAAATATTGTATGTCCCACTATGTTTGGGCCACTATTAGGTACCCAAACAAAAAACATTGATACATGTAGTGACTGGGGAACGTTCCCAAAATTTTATGCTTTTCTTTAATCCATGCATATGATCATGGGATAATATGACCAAGATCAAGCTCATGTTTCTATTTCAAGATAGTGTGTTTTTTATTTTAGTAATTTATATATATGCATCATACTGTTGACAAATATATATTTTTTGGATTCTGTTTAGAAACATGACATGATCATCATTAAATATGAGATTACATTTGTATTTAGTTCTCTATTCATATTGCTTATCTATTGTCTAAAATTTATACTACTTCCTATTTTTTATATTTCTTATTTAAACAATTATGTTACACTCTAATAATAGGGAATAATATACCCCATGGATACAACCTAGTCCCCCCCCCCACAACTAGTTAACAACCATTGGAGTTTAGGAAGATATGTTTGAGGCCATGTGATGAACCAGGATTTAGTTACCATTCAATGGAATCTAGGTTAAGGTTGTCAATAACTGATATTATATGAAATTATTTTCTACCTTATTATTTTGAGATAATGGAAAGATGATTTTAAAGAATTAGAATTTGGTAATGAATTGTTCCTTGGAGTAGCTAAACCATGAACATGAAATAACCAAATTTCCTTGAATAGAAATTATTGTTTACAATATTTTGACTATTATAGTTTATTTAGTTCCACTATTGGGTGATTCACATAAATTATGAAGTTATCATTGATATCATTGAGGGTTATTTTTTGTAACCTGATAAAATGAGGGTATTATATCTCATGCATCATTATTAAAACTTTATATGAATCACAATTCATGATTTAGGATATTCCATATTGGATGCATTGATTTTTTGTATGATATTGTGATAGGTGTTATAATACCTTCCGATTTGAGAGATGATCTATGTAGTGGATTGAGAAACATGGTTGGTACTTAGATTGTCTTCACAAACCAATACACATTATTCCAAATTAGGCTACACCAGACACCCAATGAATCCAATTATGGAATGTTGAGTCAAGGATCATTAGTAGCATGTAGTGTAACATGTTATTGTCTTTATTTGGTGGAGACTATGTTTTCACTCATTAGTAGTATGGTCCCTTATGGATCCGAATTTTCTAGACAATTTTTTTCAAAATTTTCAAATTAAATGTGAAATCTAAATGAAATCAATTATAAATTCGTCTTGTAAATAGGGAACATGACTTAGAAACGAACATTGAGTAGGAAGTAAGTAGTGTTTATAGTTAATATTATAGATTTTTCTTTTAGAAAGATCGAGATTTGGGAGATGGTTGTGTTGTACAATTTATTTATTGAATGGTTTTTACCTATTGAAATCATTGAGTAGTAACCTTTTGATATATAATCTTTCTAAGGTTTGTGTTTGGCACAGTAGAGACATGTCATGACAATGGACTCCAATCAAACACTAGGATGGTGGTGATGACCATGATCCATATGTAGTGGTCCAAGGTCTATCACTTACTCTTCTTATAGTTCCAGTTGAAACACTTGTGGTTTCATAATAAACATGTGCTGAGACACTGTTTTGCAATGGGTTTTCCTATTTATAAACACTTTTCTTGGATCACCGTAGCCTACCTTATCAATAGATGAGTTGAACCATCAATTCTAGTCGGAAAGTGTTTGTGGAATGTTCCAAACCATGCTAACAATATATGCTATATGATTTGGGTTAATTCTTAAACAATGTTATATGAATAATTTTACCCTAAGACTCTGATGTTAGAGCATGCTAGTGAGTTCATGGGTCAGGGGAAAGCTACTTTGACAGTTCTAGAGAACTCAACATGATTTATTGAGTTGCAGTGTTTTTCACCAACAGGCCTTACAGATGAGCTATCAAGGGAGATACACATTGAGGAATGACTTTGATATGTCATTCAATATCATGTTAATGGGTTCATATTGACCTCTATAACTAATATTATGAATCATGCATGGATTATAGAGCAGAACCTGTGGGAAGTTGGGGGTGCAGATCATAAAAGTGTATTTTATCAAACCAATAGTTCAACTTCAAGTGATAGGAAGAATAGTGTTGAGGGTTTCTATGAGTTGAGAACTATCTAGTATGTGAGTACTGTTATATTGGTCTGCATTCATTGTTTTTCAATATGGTAACATGTGAGTAATCACAGTTATCATGACCTAGTTGATTGTCATGCTTATGGCAGGATGGGTCACAAGAAATGTTTCTATAGGACCATCCATCTAGATATGAGTGGTAGGGGATTAGATGTAATTATAAAATTATAAGTAGGTTTCTCAACAACACATCAGATAGGGAGGTGAAGCATTATTGATCGATCAGGATGAGGTAGTGGTGGTAATGTCTTAGGTGGCAACGTACCAAATATAAAAAGATAGCAGACCTGGACAAATCATAGTAGTGAGGTTATTTCATAGTGTTGTGCTTAAAGAAAAATTGTTTCATTATAGAACACCCTTAAAGATAAAGGTTCAAGAGCTTCTACAGTGAGGGGTATGATCTTTGTAGCCTTAAATCTCATATATACTCTTTTTGACATTGATTCATCCAATAGTTTTATTTAAGTTCCTATTGTAATGTGACTTTGGAACAAGATTCATTTTTCTAATGGAATTATGAATCATGACACACTTTTTTGGATTATAATGGGGGTTGTACAACGGTACATATAGTTCCTCTAATGGTTGGTGGGTGTCACATATTATGGGATCTTTTTGTCCTCAAGATGACCAGGTTTGACGCTATTCTCAAAATGAACTGGCAAGTGTCTTATTAACACCACAATGATTTTGTCCCCATAGGGTGACTTCCACATTAACTAAGGGTACCATTTATAATAAAAAGAGTTAATGTGAATTAAAAGTGATATGAGATAATGTATAAGAACATGGGATGGTATGGATGACATCCCAGATCTCAAGTTTCTAGCACGATGATTAGGGAGAATGTTAGTTAAACATTCCTCAGGTTGTTGATCAGTTCAAGGACATTATCATAGAAAAATTATATAGTTTAGATCATTTAAGAGATTTCTAATTCTTCATTGTGCTACTTTTAAGATATTCACTAGTATCCTTTCCTCCTTACATGATGGATATGATGATATTTTATGACCTCAAGAAGTAGAAAAAGGATTTTAAGGAAAACTAGTTTGTACAACCCAATACATTTTCAGGGGGTTATTTGTTCCTTTGAAAAGAATACAGATGGAACCCCCAGGATCTACATGGCTTACATATAATTGAACAATTTGATGGTTAAGAACTAGTATCTCATTCCATGGATATATGACATATTTGATCAACATTGAGGAGATTGGGTTTTCTCAAAATTTAAATTGAGATCTGAATATCATTATGTACATGTTAGACATTTAAACAAACCTCATATATCCTTTTGTAAAATTAATTGTTAATATGTGTATCTGGTTATTTCATTATCACTCAGGAACGTGCCAATGGTTTTCATAGAGCTGATGAATTGAGTTTTCTACCCTTATCTAGATTCATTTATTTTGCTTCTCATGGATGATATCGTGGTGTATTCTCACAATAGACATGACCATGAAAACCATCTTATAAAAATTATTTATACATTCAGAGTGAATAAATTATATGATAGGATCACAATGTTCCACTTTTTAATGGAATTTCATCACTTCTGTGGTCTTATTACCTAAAAAAGGACTATCAGTTAACCTAGAGAATATAAGGACTATAGTTTCCATAAAGCAGAATAAGAAATTCTATGACATATAATGTTTCATGGGGCTATATGGGTATTATAGGAATTTCATATAGGACTTCTCACCCTTATTTTTACCATTTATGGGCTTGACTAAGATGGTTTTGAAGTTTGTATGGAATTATACCTATGAGATAGACTTTCAGAAGCTAAAAGTGAGATAGAATTCATCACTAGTCCTAATTCATTCAAAGTAGGTTAGGAGAAACACTATGTATTGTGACACATTAGGTATCTGGCTTGTAGTAGTACTGATATATGGAGGAGGAACATAGATTATTGGTCTCAAAATTTGAGGCCACATGATTGAAATTTCATAAATTTTTATCTCACATTTCTTTTAGTTCTTTATGCATTTTATAGCTTGATGCATTATTTTTTCAGAGAGTGTTTTATGGTGTTCAATGACCAAAAAATCCTCAGAAATGTTTTAACATAGGATGATTTGAATTTGAGGTAGTGAAGGTGGGTTGGGTACCCATAATATTTTGAATTTGAGCTTGTTTAATTGCCTAGGAATCTCAATATATTGTATGATATACATAGAAGGAGGAATGAGATATTGGATATTCAGGATGCCAGTAATGAGTGAAAAAAATTCTTTATTCACTAAGATGCACTTGGAAGTTCATGATAGTTATGGACACAATTATCTTTCTTTATTAGCATTGACCTCTCTCTTTTTGGATAGAGTGGGGATGAAGAAATTTTTGAATTCAGTGGGTCTACTACCATGAGATAGTGTGGAAGGTGACGATACACCTCCATGTTGGACTATAGGTGAGGATAAGATCATGTGTATCCATTATGATGTTTGGGTTCCAGTATATATATGCATAAATCTGATGCATGAGATTCATGTTTTAGTTTGGGTGGCGCATCTTAGCATTACAAAGATGTATCATGATCTATGTCACAATTATTAGTTGATGAGAATGAAATATGGGGTAATTGGTTTTTTTATGAGGTGTTCCACCTATAATATGTTGAAGGAGGAAAATCAGTGACAAGTTATAATTTTACAAGATTTACCTATTCCAAAGTGTAAATGGTATGATGTCACAATGGATTTTGTGACCTGTTTGATGAGATTTGCTTGAGGTAGTGTTGCATTGTAGGGTTGTTGTTGACAAGAACATGTATTATTCAAATTTCATACCAATTAAGGAATGATTTTAATAGGATTATATTGGGATGTTGTATTTTTGTGAGATTGGAAAAATTCACAGGGTCCCTCTCACTATGGTTTCAGATTGGAATTCCATGTTTATATATTTTTTTGGATGAGTTTACAGAGGGAGTTGTGTATACAGGTGATTCTGAGAACAACATATGACCCTCATACTGATGGTCAGTCAAAGTGAATGATACAAGTTCTTGAAGATAGGCTATGAGCACCCGTTTTTATTTTTTTTGAGATTTTGGGAGAGGCATATTCTACTTATAGAGTAATTTTACAATAATAGTTATCACAAAATAATTAATATATAATCTTATGTTTCTTTTTATGGTATGCCCTGTCGATCACCCATGTGCTTGTTATAGGAAGGTGAGGCAGCTTTTCTAGGACTACATCTCATTCAAGAGACTTATGAACATGTCTAATTGATTAGGAAATGGATTTCTACTGCACAGTCATGAAAGAAATATTACACTGATCACCATACACAACCTATTGAGTTTGAGGTAAGGGATCATGTTTCTACATATCTCACAAAGTCTATGACATAGATGAATCATGAGATAGGTTAACATTTCACTACAATATGTTGGGCTGTTAAAGATTATAGAGAGAGTTAGGTCATATTCTTACCAGTTACAGTTACCTTAGATGTAGCAGGACATGAAAACCATCTTTCAGGTATATTTACTACACTATTATCACACATAACCTTCTCACATTATGCTTCCTTAGGAGATGTAGTTAAAGGTTGATGCATCATTTTAGAGGAATCCTATTTTTATCATTTATATGAGTATGAAGGTTCTCAAAATCCTTTAAGTTATTCTCTTACAGGGGTTATGACAGCCCAACCATTTATAGGATGCGACATTATAGTATAAGGTCGTTGTATGTTCTCCGTTTCAAGATTTATTCTTAGATGAATCTCGATATCCCTTCATAGGGAAATTCCTTGAACAATTGCTTTATTAGGGGGGATTATAAGATCCCATGTTTTTCATTAAGGTAAAGTTCTTTTGATATTAATTATAAATTATTATTTATGGACTAATGTGAATACCCTTTGATGTCATGGGGGTATCTGTGGTGTTCATGAATTTTTTAGAGCTATGAAATCATTATTTTTTAGAAAAATAAGGCTGGTCTCAAAGTTAGTAGAAACCATGTGGGACAGGCTGCACAGTTACTACTAACCATACAGGGATGGATATACAAATCCATGATCCATAGGATTTGAGGAAAACAAACGGATGGAGGCACAGAAACATGTGATGGCCTCTTTAGTTTCTATTCATGGGCTGAGACACTATTTACACATTGGTTTAAAAATAATGCACCCAAACTATGAATAGAGCCCCTACTTACAGTTAAGGGCACATGTTTGGCGCATAGCTTGGATGACCATGTTTCCAAAATATGCATCTTAGTGTTTTGAAGAAAAATTAAATTATTTCCATTAATGATTTTTGTAACCTAATTTGTTTTCATTCTCCTCCATTATCATATATCTGCACTACTAGAGATCCATTGATCATTTTAGGTAGATTTTAATCCTATTTATCTATCTGATATTGGAATCAAGCACCATTAATCTCATCAGATATATTCCTATGAGTACTCAATTCATTTTGTATTATTCATCATCATTATTAATATTGATACAGCTCTTTATGACAATTATTGTCTTCCCAATTTCCAGGGACTTCATTCATTCTTAGTTTTTCTTATGATTTTAGTCAAATTAGAAGATGATACTTAACGAGAACTAAAACACTTACCTATGGTTTCTGGTGTATATGTTTCTAGAATGGTTTGGTTCTGTATAATGCTAGTTTCTATTGTTCTTCACACTAGACATTTTAATGATTCCCCAAATATTAATTGAATAATTTAATAAATTAAAATGGAATTTGTCAGAGAGTCCCCTTAGTTCCTTTTTATGTGTTGGAGTTTGTTTCCCCAACCAAGGCTATCAATGGGGTGTGACATGTGAATTCCGTTCCCTATTTCATTTTTTAAACCACCAATGGGGTGAGTTATTCATTTCCTAGTTGAAGAATACTAGTTATAATTGATTGAATTGAATTCATTCTTATGATATGGATATTTTCTCCTTTACATATTGATTATTTTGATTAAATGGATTATATAAAATTTTTATATGATTGGGTAAAATCATTAAATTTAATTGATTGAGATTCGTGATATGAGTGGATAAACTCATTGAATGTGAATTGTCGAATTGGTAAAGTAATCTAATATTGAATAGATACATAGGATTCCTTGAATATGCAAAAAAATTGTTCATGGGAACTGTAGTGGATGTATTGGACCAATAATTCTATTTGGATGTTGGTTCATTGGGATTCCTTGGGCCTTTATTGCCATTGGCTTTGTTTTTTTAGCTCACAGTATAAAAGGTTTGATTTAATTCTGTATGGACAATAGTTCAATCCCAACTGAAATTCCATTGAGATTGTCCTACAACATGAAAAATATATCATGGTGCACTATACATTAGATCCGGCCTTGCTTGGTCTTAAATTTATTATTTTATGAAGCTACTATGATAAATTTCACTTGAAAGATTACACAGTTCATCCATGGTTATTTTGGAAATTCTGTTTGTATGGCGTGGTCAGGAGTGATATGAGATTCCGTGTATATAGTATGGTCTTCATATTTAATTTATTTACTTTACATATTCCCTGTGATAGGAGCTTGAAACATGTTTTGAAGGGAGCCTTGTTTTGATTTACAACATCACTTTACAACTTCACTTTTGTTATGGTAATTTACCTTATATTACTATCAATTATATTATATGCCTATCAGCACACTCTAGACAATATTACATAGCCATGATTTTTCATAGAAACATTGGGTTGTAAAAAACGGTTATTGTATCTCACACCCTGTTTGGGCCACCATTGGGTACGTATAATGAATATTTTGATGAAGTTAGGGATTGGGGAAATAACCCACAGTTCGATGGTTGAAATTCTTCAATTTATATGATAAATGGAGAATGGGACCGAGATGAGTCTTGTGATGTTGTTGAAGATAGTGATGTTGGGCATTTTCTGTACTGTGATACATGTATTGTACTGATTCCTTATATTCTTATTTTTGGGTACTTTGTAGACTCTTGAAAAAATCATAATTTTATATGAGATTACTGATGATATTATTAATCTCTTACTAGTATTTATCAACTGTCTGACTGCTATACTGATTCCTCTATTAGATCTACCTGATTGCTACAGTTGTGTTACACTATGATAATAGGACATAGTCTCCCTGACAAATATAACATAGTACCATGCTTTTAGTAAGAATCCATTGTTTTCTATGGATACGCACTTGATTCCATGTAGCCAAGAAGGCTCAAGGAACCATTTAGCAACATTTGGGTCTGTGATGTTACAGTGCATGTGGTAGTCTAAAAAACTATGAATGATGGTTTCATTATTCATAATAGAAAAAGGAAAATATGATTAATTATTATTTCGATATAATAAAATTAGTATGTGAAAAATATATAAATAATTACACATGTATTTGAGAATTAGAATTATAAATGAAAATTAGAAAATTAATCTCTTATGTTAAAATGATTACTCATTTTTATCTCATCAATATTTATATAGAAGATTCCTCAAAAATCGATGGAATAGTATATTATCTTCTAAAGAGACTCTAAATGGAGTAAAATATTGTTCTATATAATGATACAATGTTAGGTTTTTACAAGGGAACTATGTTTTTAGTGGTTTAATGACGTTGTGTTAAGCTATCTCTTTTATATGTGGAGATGATGACATTATTGTAGGTATTTCAACATAACATAATGGGAGAACAATTGAGACATGAAAAGTTGTACCAAATTTTATAAATAATATATTGTGTAAGAGATAATGTGGATATACACTTCATCTACTCATTCTTATACATGTTTTCCCCATGATTCAGTCCATTTCCCTTTGAAATATTGCATTTACCCATTTGACATCTTCCATAGTAATTATTTTTTTCCTAAGGTAAATAAAATTTATTAATAAAACTGTTGTGTTCTTCCATATATAATATATAAAAATTGAATTTTAATTTTAAAACCATTTAATTTTATTTAGTTTATAATTATGGTAAAAATTTCTTTTAATATAAACAATTATAATGAATTAAAAAATTTCCAAAAATAGTAATTATGTAATGAAATATAAAATATGGGTTTATAAATGTAAATATTATTTTTTAAAATTATAATTTTACATATAAAATAAAAATTTGATATTATAAAATGTTTCATGAATTTTTGATTCATACTTATGTAATTATAATTTCATAAAATATGTGTTATCTGAAAAAACATTATTTATCACTATTCCTCTCAAAATAAATCATTTCCAAAGACAACTGAAAATTCATCATCATTAATTAGTTATGTGTTCAATCAATGAATAGTTTTCATTTACCAAATTAAAATTAAATGCTTTCAAAATTTAATTTTTAAATAAAAATCTGACATATAATAAAAAAAATCTTATGGGAAAATAACTTTTTTAAATATTAACCATTCTCATTCTTACTACATATTATTTACCAACTAAATATTAATTACCCAATTGTTTATGTAAAATATATTGTATTATAAATAATTACAAAATTTTTTAAAATATAAATACATATTCGATAGAAATATGATATTTTGAAAATACATTTATAGAAATAGAATGATCATATTGGACATTTTGACAAAAAAAATTGAATTTCATTAAAATTTAATGTATATATTATCTTATTCCAATAAATATTTCACAAATTATTTAATCTTATTCGTTATAATTAATTTAATTGGTAGGTATTTAATAGTCTGAACATATCATAGTTTCATTTTATTGTGGTGTCAAATGTGGTGAATGTTATCAAACACATTTACATATTTAAAATTAATAATATATTAAAATTTAAATGAGTCACATCCCCTATTACCTAAATTAATTGATTCCTCACAATTTTACTCATAAGATCATACTATATTCTAGAGGGAACCCATAATTACCCTTAGACTCCTAGATGATCATGGGATTATTTAGGATATAGAATGGGATTCAACTATATGAAAGAGTATTCTAAGATATTTATAATTGGAGCTAGCCCATTCCTAATTAAAACTTAATATCTAAAGAGTATATAATAGAATGATATATATGTAATAAATACCCACAAAATATGAAAAATATTTATATTATAATTATAGAATTGGGGGTTTTATTTATTAGTCAATATCATCTAGTCGGTGAAAGCATAAATGACAAAGGAATCTAGAAAATATAGAGTGATAAATAACTATTTTCTACATTAGTGGATGTTTCATGTGTTATTCTTTGTTTCATGGTTGTTAGTGAATATTTAACTCATTGGACCATGAATTTGGCATTGTTTTTCATAATTAAACGATCAATTTCAATTGAAGCAACATGTTTTCTATCTTCTCTCATCCCCTTAAACTTGTGGGTCGAATAACCTTCATTTCTACACTTATATAATTTATGGGTCCATTTTAGAGAATTTTACCATAATTAATCCCAGATTTTTGACATGTGGGAAATTCAATCTTATTTAATTTATTATCATGGTCAATTGAATATCTATGAGATTAAATATTTCTCATATTTCTATTTCTGTGATTTCAAATATATTCATATAATTAATAAAAATTATTGATAGTCAGTTGGGAATAATTATAATATTTCTCACTCCAAACCTTATACCATCATGTTTTTATTTGGGATAGTTTTTGGATTGTCCATGTAATCAATTATTAACATTGTTTTTTTCGAGCATCGACTATTTCTAAAACAATAAGAGTCAATAAGAGTAATGATAATTATAATATAACTATCATAAATATCAACATTATGAATTAGAACCTTAATGTATCAATTTATAACCCTATTATTTTATCATATAGTTCATATAACCTAACTTGTATTATACTCTAATTATCCTATATCATCCCTAGTTTAACATATTTCATTTTTTGTTAAATCAAGGCTACATTGAGTTGGGTTCTCTCATACAACTTGATAGAGTCCTAAAAATGATTTCCCAAATTACCAAGAACATTATTAAAATACATAAAATCCAAGAATCATTGAAATTAATTGCCTCAAAATCTGACTAATTCTTTATCAAAAAAGAACATATCAATTAATATGCACCATAAAATTTGAATCTTTATATTTAAATCCCTATTTTCCATTTCTAATTTTCTATTACGTTATCAAAAAAAATGAATCCCATAGAATGGCCAATAATGGGTATATGAATTAAACAATGAATATCCATCTAGAGTATCAAACTAGGTGTGATGTTTGGCATATTTGTTGTTCCCTGGTTCATTATTGAGTTAATACCCAATCCTTCATTTCTGGGATTTTTACCCATTGTACATATGTTACAGAACCTAAATCCACTTGTAGTATCCTTAAATGGATGTAATTTCTTTGGGAACCACATAATATATATGAATAAACAAAAACAAAAAGTAAGAACCATGTATTTCATAGCACGTATGACACACGACATCAAGCATGTAAGGTATTTTAATATCCAGATACATTATAATAAATTTACTATTTAAAATAGATTATATATATTTCAATTAATGAGACATCGAGTTAGTGTGTGTTACACGCAATAGATTACTTCCTCGATCTCTTGAGTTACACTCAAGAGGGACCTTCCTCGATAGATTTAGTTACATGCAAGATCATGTTTCTCCAATAATCAATGTATTATTAAAAAAATATTAATTAATATAATTTGATATAACCTAGGAATTATGTTAGAATTTATGAATAATATTAAGTAACGTATGAAAATATTTGGTGTATACCAATATAAGATTAATTCACAGGTAAAATTGAATATAGAAATCAATTGAATATAAACAGACTTTTTTTTGTAAAACCATGTTTTTTAATCCATAAGATGTTTTATCCTAATAAATTAAAGTAATTAATGTTTTTTAATTTTTATAAGGAAATATATATTATATATATTCAACAAAATATTTTTTATACTCATCCATTAGGTCTGATATGAAAAAGATAAGAACAAAAATTATTTTACACATAAAACCTATATTATCTTAAAAGACATTTCTTCTGCATTTTAATAGATAAAATATATTAAATATAAAATATGATACATTAATTGAAATTGTATTTCAAAATAAACTTTATATTTTATATATAAAAAATATATTTTATGGTAAATTTTTGATATTTTTCAGAAACATATCATTTTTTAATAGTTAAAATTACTGAATTTTAGTTCAAAATTTATTTTTTAATATAATTTATTTATAAGGATAAATTATAATTTTAATTGATTTTAAAGTTTAATTAGATAATATTTTTATAATTTAATCCAATTTTTGACATTTTAATCAATTTCACATTCATATTGTCTTTAAAAACATAGCCAACTTTCAGACATTTTAATTTTAAAAACCTACATTGTTGTTCGGCCTTGGGAATGAATTTGAATTTAATTTATTCATCATCTGTAATTAGAATATAGAAAATTGTATTCAATATTTGGAATTATAAGGATTTATAAGGTCTAATAATTTCATTTTTTGACCAAAAATATTATTGAAGGTAATTAAAATTAATTACGACGATTAAGGATAAAATAACCTTAACAAGAGACTAAAACATAAATTTATGGCCTAAAGGGTTGTATAAGCTTTTCCAAAATCTATTGGATGCCCATATTTAGACCCTATAATAAATTTTGTCGACATTAGTCCATTATTGAATCCACATTCAATATGAAAAATATGGGTGGAATTTTCTCTTCAAATATTTACAAGAGTGGAACTCCTCCTCCACTATAAAGACCATCACATCTCTGCATTCCTCACAAGTTTCAAACCACTTATGTTCAACGAATATCTACCCAATTATATTACCAAAAATTATACCCTCAACCTTGAATCCTCCCCTATGGCATAAATCCTCCCAAGGAATCCTTTTGGTATAAACCAAAAGAAGTTATGTCACGACCCCCTCCCCACAAAGTGTACCCCTCCTGGGCTGGCAATGTGAGAAGGGAGATAATGACCCCCCGAGACCCGCCTCAAGTAGGGCCCTGGTTGGCGACTAGCACCGAGGGTATAGTAACACACAAATGTGAGGCATTACCCTCTAAGAGAACACATGCGGAAGAGAGAGATAAGATAGAAACCAACCAAATCCAACTAAAATATAAAAGAAACCCAAGTACATATATGAAATGTCATGAAAAATCACTAAAACTGAAAGGGAAACTAAAAGTACCCAAAAAAAAGTAAAACGTCAGTGACCGAAGCCCGAATAGCTCCTCCAACCACAAGCTAGTAGTAACCAGCTTGATCTCTAACCTACTCCCAGTGACCTGAAAAGCAGTTTATATATGCATAGGGTGAGTATAACAGTATACTCAATAGGATCCTCTCCAAGCCTCTCGTGCAAAAGTAAAGAAAGCATGCTACAGCCCAGTAGAAAACATGTGAAACTAACTCATCACCTAAACATGTATACTAAGTTCCCAACCTCACCATGGATACTCTCACCAAGTAACACATACAAGAATATAGAATATAGTAAAGAATATCAAGGGTACCCCGCTACTACTTCCCCACTGGTTTGCCGCTTGGCCACATCGACATACGTCCTGTGCATCTCTCTCCAAAGGCTTGCCCGCAGACACTTGGGATAAGCTCCACAATCTACACCATGTTCACCACAAAGTCTTTCCCACAGATACTTGGGCGAATCCCCACACCATCCTCACAACCAAATGTAACCAGGTAGTTTCTGGGAGCCGCCGCAGCTCGTATAACGTGTATCATACGTCAGGTATTATTTTTCAAGCCATCACATCCCCTACGCCAAGTAAGGATTCTCAAGCCATCACATCCTATACATGTTACACCTAAAGGAGTCTATAGGATACTATATCCAGAATATATGATTGTGAAATAACTAAAAGACATTACAACCCTCTACACGCATATATGGGGAAAAATAACCGTTTTTCTAGAGGCACTAGTATCTACCATGAGAAGAGAGCGGGGCCAAAGGCGGTAGTCATCCATCCAACCTCCCATCAGAATGTTGGGGAAAACACCCCCCAGGGCTCAGAATCCCTGGGGTGTCAGTTTCCCTTACCGACAGGGTGGATTATATTATAGAGACACAAAAAGTACATAATATATATATAACTCACATTCACACTATGGGAATTACCTAATATTATATTCAACTGCAGCTAACGTCTCTCAGACTCTAGGCTGCTACTTTTAATACTAGGTATCCTATAAGCACACAAACATTTGAAGAGATTTATTAAATTACTCTATTCTCATTTTATCAGTTCGAATGTACGTTAATTAATTCGTTAAACATTAGTTAACCATGAACAATTCCATATTAAACTGAATTGGAATCACATTCAAAATCAACTTCTCCTTTTAAGATTCACATCACCTTTAAATTCCAGTATATCCATCCCTGTGGATTATCGCCATTTAATCAAACTTTCATTACAGAATTACTTTCCCATATTCCCAGGAATTTTAGAAAGGCATCATATGCTACTAAACACAAAGAGGGATCAACAAGGTGAGTATATGTACTACACGTCGAGTCATTGCCGCCTATAGCAAGAGCATAGACCCATTCTCCCTCAAGACACTAAACACAAAAAGCATGTGGCATACCCCACATGTCTTCGCCTCCTTTGGAAGGAGGGTAAGAAAGACCAGATAACTTGAGCAGTGGGGAAACTTAAAGCAGATAAACAATCAAACAAAACCACCAACATGCATCCATCCCATAACATCATCCTTGGTTTCCTCCCTAACACCCACATGCATAAGATGTTGCATCTCTCCACCCTAGGCATCATCCTCTACCACAACCACAAGTCCCCATGCCTCCACATATCACAACAGCCACCCAGGCTCACATCACAGCACAAGAAGCAAGAAAACAAAACATCATATCAATCTTCTCTTTGACCATTAACAATCAAAACGGTAACTTAGAACCCTTTAGGAAATTATCACACAATCTGTTCTATAATACATATTGAATTAGAATATTTTTTATTTGTAGGATCCTATTACGGGAGACCTAATCAGAAAGCTATCAAAATTAAATAACCATGCTTACTGCCTTATTTGATTAACCTCAAATTATAATAACTACAACAACGACAACAACTAGATTCATTTACATGCCTCTTTATCTTCAGCCAATTAATTAACAATTAATTTTGTCTTTTCATTCATTATCAATTTCCATCAAGAACGAACAACTAATCAAAGAAATCATAGAAATCACTCTATCTAGAAAAACATGAGGAAAACCGTTATCATGGTACAAAGATACAACATGTGATCAACCAATTATTTTAATCTGGTTCAAGTATTTAATTAGGTCAATTTCATTGTGATCCAAATGGATAAATAATTCTAATTCTATGATTCCACATATACAATTAGAGAAGTCATGAATCCCCTACCTCGAAGAGTTCTTAATGCCCTTTATCCACACAATAGGTCACAATACTCCTCTCACAACAACTGCATCCACTAGAGGATGCCACGACATGACAGTACCAACCAACCCCAAGAAAAACCCACTATAATCTTGGAAAATACATGATATAATATGGAAGGGAGAAAAATTATAAGAATATCCCCAAGGGAATGATGATGAAACATACCTTATAGGGAAGATTGACCGATACCACTCAGTTGCATCAAAAATAGAGTGGAACCAATTGGAGGATTAGTGTTTGATTGTGAAACTCCTATGGTAATGATTGAAAGGTTCTAGTGTCTCTTAGCTGAGAACCAAGAGGAAGAATAAGGGATAATGATATCTGGTTCCTTTTTGAAGATTTAACGAGGCGATGGTTTACGATCCGGTTAATTATCCATTAAAAACGGATCACATTAACCCACACGGCTTGACCAAGTAAAAACATCCCGAAATATAGTTATAATTAATATAGGATTTATGAACTTTTAATTGGATTAGAGTCCTTAAAAATAATGATTTAAATGTATTTTACATGAAAGGAAACATCAAATGTGGAAAACTGCAGGAAGCTGGAAACACGTTCACATAATCAAAATTTGGAAAAGGCTAGTCTACCGATCTAAAAACATTGTACAAGTCTGCCGATAAATGGTCACCCATAGAACCTCACCGATAGAAAAATAGTTCATGTCTACCGATAAAAGTCCACTAATAGAACCACACCAATAGAAACACTTTTCATGTCTATCGATAGAAGTCCACCGATAGAATCTCTCCGATAGAAACACTGTTCAAGTCTACTGATAGAAGTCCACAGAGAGATCCTCAACGATAAAAACACTGTTTAAGTCTACCGATAGAAACATTGTTCAATTCTACCAATATAAGGTCACCGATAGAACCTCACCAATAGAAACACTGTTCAAGTCTTCCGATAGAAGTCCACCGATAGAAGCTCACCGATAGAAACATTGTTCACTGACCCTCACCGATAAAAACACTGTTCACCTACCAATATTGTTCATAAAACTGGAAACACTCTTCACAAAACTAGAAATTTCGCAAAGTGTTGGGGATATGTCACCTTGACCTCCCAGAACACCTCCAACACCACATTTTCACAAAGTAATAGACCGGAGAGGTTCGGGCCATTACTTGAGATACCCCTAAAAACATTCTCATCCTCGAGAATTCAAAACCAACCTAAAGAGAAAAAAACGGGGCCCGAACAACCACCCATCGAGATACCCCTCAAAAGAGAGCAGGCCACAAAAAGGAACAAAAGAAGTTCATAAATAAAACATGAAAGTTCTAACCACAAAAAAACATCATTACATGAAAAGAGTTAAACATTAAAAAACTCTGGGTATTGAGCACATATCTATGACTCACGCTCCCAGGTACTCTCTTCCATGACACCATGTCGCAACAAGACACAAATTAAGGGGATAGAATGCCCAGGAAACACCTTCTCCTTGCGGTCATGGATCTCCATAGGTCACTCCTCGAAGGATGCATCATCATCAATATTGTTCTCTCCCCAATCGATAACGTGAGATTCATCATGAAGATAACGACGGAGTTGTCATACATGGAAAACATCATGTATCCAACTCATATGAGGGGGAAGTTCTACTCGATATTCCATACCTCCAACATGAGATAACACCTTGAAAGGACCAAAAAACTGGGGAGAAAGCTTACTTCAATGACCAAACCTTCGTTGCCCAAGACGGGGAGTCACCTTCAGAAACACGAGATTCCCAACATTAAACTCTAAGGGTCTCCTTCTTTGATCAACATATGATTTCTGACGATCTTGTGCTGTCTTCATACTATCATGAATCACCTGAACCATCTTTGTTGTATTCTGCACTAGTTCTAGTTGGAGAATTGCTGACTCTCCGACCCCCATCCTGCAAAAACAGAGAACGGAAAGGTCGACCATACAAGGATTCAAATGGCACCATACCAATGGTGGAGTGAAAACTATTATTTTAAGGAAACTCCACCAAGGGTAGGTGCCTCATCCATAAACCTACAATGTCAAGAACACAAGAAAGCAACTTGTCTTCAAGGGTCTGGATGGTTCGCTCAGTTTGACCATCTGTTTGAGGATGAAAAGTAGTGTTATGTCATAGATGAGAACAAAAATCATGTTGGAGATCCCTCCACACCCTGAAGGTAAAACATGGATCTCGATCAGAAATGATCTTCTTAGGGAATCCATGAAGACTCACCACCTCTTCCAGATACTTCCTCGACAGAACTTCCACTGAGCTCGACTCCTTGATCTCTATGAAGTGGGACGATTTTGTTAAACAATCCAATACCACCCATATAACATCATGTCCTCCCAGAGCATGAGGTAAACTTGTAACAAAGTCCATTGAGATGTCCTCCCACTTACACTAAGGAATATCTAATGGCTGGAGAAGACTACTAGGAACAAGGTGTTTAGCCTTCACCTTCTGGAAGACTAAACATCGAGACACAAACTCTGCAACCGCACGCTTCAGCCCAGGCCACCAAAACTAACTCCTGAAGGATCGATATATCTTTTTTCACACCAGGATGTATTTCCAAGGGTGAACTATGGAACTCTCGTAGAACCATCTCGTGCATCTCCAAGGGAATAAAAATCCTGCCATGATACAACACTCGGTGTTGTTCATCCTCCGACAAACCATCAGGGGCCTCACCAAAAACAACTATGTCTATCCAATCTTCCACATATGGATCACCCAACTGGGACTCTTCCACCTTCTGCATCAGGGACGACTGCACCGTAATCTGGAAAAGACAACCTCTACCTCCAACCTCTTCTATATCAAGATGAAAAGCTGATAGTTCCACCATTACTCTCCAGGAATCACCAGATTCATGTACAACATCATTACGTGACTTTCGGCTCAGTGCATCAGCTACAAAATTCCCTTTTCAGGTGTAAAAGATATTTCAAAGTCATATTCTTGAAAGAACTCCATCCACCGACACTGCCACAAGTTTATGTCATGTTTGGAGAAAACATACCTCAAACTCTTCTAATTGGTGAAAACCACAATGTGCTCGCCAATGAGGTAATGTCTACACAACTTCAGAGCAAACATCACGGCTGCCAACTCAAGATCATGGGTGGAATAGTTGTGTTCATGGGGACTCAACTACCAAGACCCATAAGAAACAACTGACCACTTCTGCATGGGAGCACATCCTAGCCCCAGATGTGAAGCATCACAAAAAACATCAAACATGACTCCCTCCAATTGAAGACAAAGGACTGGAGAACTTATCGACTTCTCCTTTAGATACTCAAAATCTACCTGGCACTGATCAGTCCATATGAACGCTTGATCCTTCCTGGTCAAAGCTGTTAGAGGAGTCACAAATCGGGAGAAATTGCCTACAAGCCTCCTATAATAGCCTGCGAGACCAAAGAAACATCACACCTCTGACACGGTCATGGGGGCTTCCCAAGACACCACTTCTTCTATCTTCGACAGATCCACAACTCCTTTATATTGGTACACAACATTCCCCAAGAAACAAACATCTCGAGCCCAGAAGTCACACTTATACAACATCCCAAACAACTGATGTTGGTGAAGAAATCCCAAAACGGCTCGTAGATGCTCCGCATGCTCCTCTTCAGATGTGGAGTACACAATGATGTCGTCGATGAAAACCACAAAAAACTTGTCCAAGAATTCATGGAACACAACAT
Source organism: Viscum album (assembly GCA_963277665.1). Classification (NCBI taxonomy): domain Eukaryota; kingdom Viridiplantae; phylum Streptophyta; class Magnoliopsida; order Santalales; family Viscaceae; genus Viscum; species Viscum album. The sequence continues at coordinate 831,755,593 of OY728165.1, forward strand.
TCATCAACCCCATGAAAACAGCTGGAGCATTCTTCACGCCTAATGTCATTACAATAAACTCATAATGTCCATGACGAAAATGGGAAGTAGTCTTCGGGATGTCCTCATCATTTACACGCATATGATGATATCCTGAATAAAAGTCTATCTTTGACAACCAACTTTCACCCTTCAGTTGATCGAATAAGTCATCAATCCGCGGGAGAGGATAGCGGTTATTTATTGTCACTTTGTTTAATTGACGATAATCGACGCACAACCACAAATTATAGTCAGCCTTTTTCACAAACAAAACTGGTGCACCCCACAGAGACACACTTGGACGAACAAAACCTCACAACAACATACCATCAAGATGAATACGTACCTCTCGTAACTCATAAGGGGCCATCCTATATGGATACATAGAGATAGGAGACGCTCTTGGCTGTAGCTCGATCCCAAACTCGATCTCTCATCGATGGGGTAAGGCTACAACCTCTTCTGGAAAGACATTAGGGTACTCCTCTACGACCCTAGGAAACGCCAACTACTGATCCTCTGAAGAACTCAACATCATCTCATCCATCACGGATGATAAGGATGGAACTCGTCTATGACCCATCTGAGGATCTCGCTCACCCAAAAAACCACTTTCTCTCCATCTACATCAAAGAAAACGACCTTCTTCCTGTAGCAATCCATAATAGCCTACACCGAATACAACCAATCCATGCTGAGGATGACATCATATGGTTGTATTCGTAAACGTAGGAAATCTCTCTAAGAGCAGTGTTTCCCCAACAGTAGCTCGCAGTCTCAACATACTTCAAACAAGTGGGTTTGACCTCCAACTGGTGTAGTCAATTCCAAGGGAACTGGAAGCCTCTCTACCTCAAGTCCCGAAGCATGGACAAGGGTAGGTGATATGAAGGAGTGTGTTGCTCCTGAATCAAACAAGGAATACACCAAGGTAGAAAACAAGCAAAGGGTACCTTGAACGACATCTGGATCGCCTTGGGATGGAAACGCTAGAGCATGAATCTAACCATGACCTCCTCCATGGACTCTCTGACCCTGATGATGACCACCACCATGGCCGCGCTCTGCTCTCTGAGCACGGGGAGCGTCATGGGGCTGTCCTCTGCCTACTCCATCTACCCTCTGGTGATCTAAAGCTGGTGCAACCTGCTGCTGTTGCCTCAGATAGAACTGCCTCTACGGAGGAACCTGAAGCGGAGCGCCCGGTGCACTATGACTGCTCTGAAAATCCAACACTCCCGCTACAGATGACCACGACCACCACAAGAAAAACAAGCGCATGATCCCTTGGTATAGGCCTGTTAGTTGCTGTCTCAAGAGAAACGAGATGGGAAGGGCTGGGACCTACCCCCAGGTGAACAGAAACTCTTCTTCCCTGAAAACTAGAATCCATGGACCACCACTTTGAATCATGAAGAATCATGATGATTCCCCTCTTGTGACGATCCGGTCCTAGACAAAGTCCACTCAACAACCTATGCCTTCTCCAGCACCTCAAGAAATTTCTTTAGCGTAAATGGGGTGACCTGGCGCTAGATCTCTGGATGCAAAGCCTCCTCGAAATGCCTTACCCTGGCCTCGTCATCTTGTAACAGGTCTGAAGCATATTGTAGAATGTTCTTGAAATGGATTCCAAACTCTCGAACAATGATGCTCCCCTGTCGAAGGGTAAGAAGCTCCTGGAGACTGGATGCCTTCGCAGTCGAAGAAAGAAACTCGACGCTAAACCTGTCTTGAAACACCTCCCATGAGATCGCTGACACCTCATGATCCCCATGGAACAAGAACCACCACTAGCTCGCTACTCTATGTAGCATCTTCACAACCAAGGACACCCAATGTTCTTTTCGAGCACGAATTGAACTGAAGCCTATCTTGACCTCCTCCAACAAGTCTTCTGTGACTTCATTTGAAATGGATCCCTTGTACTTCTGTAGACTCTAGTGCTGAAACTCTCGGAGTCTCTTCCTCCAAGTTTTATTATCGTAAACCTCTACCTGGCGGCAATCTGTTGGAATAGCTTGCTGGACATCTTCTGTGCAAAACTGACAAGGACGTCGACCTGGAGCCATACCTACAAAAGAACAAACCGTTAGAGCTCCTAAGCCTAGATATGGAAGACTCAACCTTAATTAATTTATTGTTTTCTTTTGTTCATTTTGTGTTAACCTACCCCACAGTCTACCCATTCAAACACATGCGCAAAGAAGAATGATGAATGATCCTTTTATAGGTCTCTACCCTCCAGTCAGTATCACTTTGTTTAGTAGCAATCGTAAACTTAAAGGTCTGTGCAACAGATCATAGGGGGCCCTAAACGCCTATCTCTCTTCCAGTCTCTAGTGATTACCCCACTTGGTAAACATGAATGACACTGTTTCCCTACCATCCCATGAAACCTCAGATGTGCCTAACTCCAAACTCCATCCTATCCCTCAACCAGACCTTTGATACCACACTGCCACGACCCCCACCCCACATAGTGTACCCCTCATGGGTCGAAAATGTGAGAAGGGAGATAATGACCCCCAAGTCCTGCCTCCAATAGGCCCTGGGTTGGAGACTAGCACTGAGGGTATAGTAACACACAAATGAGAGGCATTTCCCTCTAAGAGAACACATGCGGAAGAGAGAGATAAGATAGACACCAACCAAATCCAACTGAAATATAAAAGAATCCCATGTACATATATGAAATGTCATGAAAAAGCACTTCAACTGAAAGGGAAACTAAAAGTACCCAAAAGAAAGTAAAATGGCAGCGACCACAATCCCGAACAACTCCTCCAACCACAAGCTAGTAGTAACCAGGTTGATCTTCAACCTACTCCATGTGACCTGAAAATAGTTTATATATACAAAGGGTGAGTATAAATGTATACTCAGTAGGATCCTCCCCAAGCCTCTTGTACAAACGTAAAGAAAGAATTCTAAAGCCTATTGAACAACAAGTGAAACTAACTCGTCACCTAAATAAGTATACTAAGTTCCAAACCTCACCATGGATACTCTCATCATGTAACAAATACAAGAATATATCATATAGTAAAGAATATCAATGGTACCTCTCTACTACTTCCCCACTAGTTTTCTGCTTTTCCCCAACGACATACGTCATGGGAATCTCTCACCAAAGCTTTCCCGCAGACACCTGGGCTAAGCTCCACAATCTGCACCACATGCACCAAAAAGTCTTGCCCGCAGACCCCTGGCCGAAGCACCACACCATCCTAACTACCCAAAATAACCAGGTAGTTTCCAGGATCCACCAATGCTCGTATAACGTGTATCATACGTCAGGTATTATACCTCAAGCCATCACAACCCATACACCAAGTAAGGATCCTCAAGCCATCACAACCTATACACGTTACACCTATAGTAGTCCTTAGGATACTATATCCAGAATATATGTGTGTGAAATGACCACAAGCCATTACATCCCTCTACACACATATATGGGGAAAACTAACCGATGTGGAAAAGGCACTAGAATCTTCCAAGAGAATAGAGCGGGGCCAAAAGGGTTAATCAGCAATCCAACCTTCTATCAGAATGTTGGGGAAAACACCCACCAGGTCTCCGAATCCCTAGGGTGTCAGTTGCCCTTACCAACAGGGTGGAGTAGCTTATAGAAACACAAAAATTACAGAATATATATATAAATCACATCCACACTATGGGCATTACCTAATCTTAGATACAATTGCAGCGAATGTCTCTCAGACTCCAGGATGCTACTTCTAAGACTAGGTATCCTATAAGAACACAAACATTTGAAGAGATTTATTAGATTACTCCATTCTCATTTTAACAGTTCCACTATATATTAATTAATTCTTTAAACATTAATTAACCATGAACAATTCCACATTAAACTGAATTGGCATCACATTCATAACCAACTGCGCCTTTTAAGATTCACATCACCTTTAAATTACAGTATCTCCATCCCCATGGATTATCACCATTTAATCAAACATTCATTACATAATTAATTTCCCATATTCATAGGCATTCTAGAAAGGCATCCTATGCTACTAAACACAAAGGTGGCTCAACAATGTGAGTAGATGTACTGCCCATCGAGTCATTGCCACCTATAGCAAGAGTATAGAACCCATTATCCCTCGAGTGGATAAACACGGAAAGCACGTGGCATACCCCATGTGTCTTCTCCTCCTTCGAAAGGAGGGTAAGCAAGACCCACTGCCTTCAGCATTGGGGAAAAGTAAATCAGATAAACAATCAAACAAAACCACCAACATCCAGCCATCACATCCATCCCATACCATCATCATTGGTGTCCTCACTAACACCCACATGCATAAGCTGATGCATCTCACCACCCTAGGCGTCATCCGCTACCACAACCACAAGTCCCCATGCCTCCACATATGACAATAGCCATCAAGGCTCACATCATAGCACAAGCAGCCAGAAAACACAACATCACATCAATGGGATCTTGACCCTTTAACAATCAATAGGGTAACTCAGAACCCTTTAAGAAATTCTCACACAATATGTTCTTTAATCCATATTGAATTATAAGATTTGTTATTCGTAGGTTCCAATTATAGGAGACATAATCAGAATGCTATCATAATTAAATAACCAAGCATACTGCCCTAATTTGATTAACCTCAAATTAGAACAACTCCAACAACAACAACAACTAGATTCATTTACATGACTCTTTATCTTTAGCCAATTAATTAAAAATTAAATCCGGATTTGCGTTCATTATCAATTTCCGTCAAGAATGAACATCTAATCTAAAAAATCATAGATATCACTCTATCTAGCAAAACTTGAGGCAAACTATTATCACGGTACAAAGAAAAAACATGCAATAAACCAATTTTTTAATCCAGTACAAGTATTTAATTAGGTTAATTTCATTTTGATCCAATGGCCTAAATCATACTAATTCTATGATTGCACATATACAATTAGAGAAGCCTTGAATCCCCTACCTCAAAGAGTTCTTGATGTCCTTTACCCACACAACGGGTCACAATCCTCCTCTCAAGACAACTGCATCCACCAGAGGATGCCACGGTATGACAGTACCAACCAACCCCAAGAAAAACCAATTAGAATCTTGGAAATTACATGGTATAATATAGAAGGGAGAAACATTATAAAATGATCCCCAAGGGAACGAAGATAAAACATACCATATTGGGAAGATTGACTGATATAACTCGTTTGCCTCCGAAATAGAGCGGAACCAATCAGAGGATTAGTTTTTGATTGTGAAACTCTTATGGGAATGATTGAAAGGTTCTAGTGTCTATTAGCCAAGAACAAAGAGGAAGAACAAGGGAGAATGATATCTGGTACCTTTTTGAAGATTTAACGAGGTGATGGTTTATGATCCGGTTAATTCTCCATTAAAAATATATTGCATTAACCCACATGGTTTGACCATGCAAAAACATCCTGATCTATAGAGACAATTAATATAGGATTTATGGACTTTTAATTGGATTAATTGTCCTTAAAAATAAGGATTTAAATGTATTTTACATCAAAGGAAATGTCAAATGAGGAAAAAATGTACGAAGCTAGAAACACTGTTCACATACTCAAAATTTGACAAAGGAAAGTCTACCGATTTGGAAACACTGTACAAGTCTACCGATAGAAGGTCACTGTTAGAGCATCACTGATAGAAACACTTTTCATGTCTACCGATAGAATCCCACCGATAGAACCTCGCCGATAGAAACATTGTTCAAGTCTACCAATAGAATTCCTCTAATAGAAGCTCACCGATAGAAACACTGTTCAAGTCTACCGATCGAAGTCCACTGATAGAAGCTCACTGATAGAAACACTGTTCAAGTCTACCGATAGAAGTCCACCAAAAGAACCTCACCGATAAAAAGAATGTTCAATTCTACCAATAGAAACACTGTTCAATTATACTGATAGAAGGTAACCGGTAGAACCTCACCGATAGAAACAGTGTTCAAGTCTACCGATAGAAGTCTGCTGATAGAAGCTCACCGATAGAAACACTGTTCACGGAACCTCACCGATAGAAACACTGTTCACCTACCGATACTATTCAAAAAAATGGAAACACTGTTCAAAGAACTTGAAATTTGGAAAAGTGTTGGGGATAAGTCACCTTGACCTCCCAGAACACCTTTAGCAACTCATTTTCACAAAGTAATGGACCAGAGAGGTCCGAACCATTACAAGTTACCTGATTAGGATGTAACCCCTTCTCTCATGTGTTTTAGTTTTATATCCATTCTCCAATACTTATACTCTTATTATTATATTATTACATAAATAAATATACTAAATATAATAGTATGATTCTATTCTATGGTTTCTATCTAATCATACACACACCTCCATATAATGGATGATGAAAATACTGTTTCATTTTACGACAAACTACTACCTCATGAAACGACGAGTGTTCAATTTTCCCCTGCCACCTCTTATAGAGGCCATTATGATGGGAAATATTATTTGAAGTGATATATATTATATTAAATATTAATTAATTTTTAATTATTATTATAATACATATATATATAATACATTCATTTTTATGATAACATTATTTGAGGAAGTGTGGACTACTGCTCCCTCAATGTGATGTGATTCGTTCACAAAAAATGAGGAATTTATATCTGAATGATTAGAATTAAACATAATTGACATGCAAAACATAAATAATATATTCATAAAAAAATTATTTTTCTTAAAATAACACAGACACACACATATATATATATATATCAACTTCTTTATTACCCTTTCACACATGTTAGAAGATATAACATCATTCGTGGACGTGTGGACTACCGCCTCTATGACATGATTTGATTACTTTTACATAATATAATTATATATAATTATATATGATTAAATAGTATGTTTTTTATTTTATAAATTTCATTTCAAGAATGATTTTATTTATTTACCTTATTTCCACAATGATCATTTGAAAATGGGAATGTTACTCCTACATATATATGGCTTATCGTCTCCATGATTGTAACATTGGATCATTTTATTAAACCATGATTAAATATAGATTTGAAAAGTAAAATTTATGTAAAAATTTGATAATTATTCCTAGATTGTTATTATTGAGATGTTATATAATAACCCCATTGACCATAGTTGACTAATAATAGTTTTTTTGACACATAAATTGAATTTGGTCAAAAACAACCAATGTAAACTAAATTTATTAACTAGTGTACACAACATGGAAATAAGTGAAATAAAAGTAATTATAAACATGAAAAAGGATATGAATGAAGTATAAAATTTAAAAATATTTATTAAACAGAATGTCAATGGACGTTCACCTAAATGTAAACACGACGTAAGAGGATTTCATCTCATTTTTAATTTTCGTGAGATAAATGTTATGTTCACGACTTTATCATTTTTGTGGTGTATATACATACATGATTATATTATATATATCTTATACTTAAATTTGAAGATATTAATTTATCCATTTTATTTTCCTTCTTTTATATGGTTTAAGATTCAAATGTTACTGAATCAGTGAAATGTTTTGTCTCAATTTTCCTTCTTTGAACTCATTTTTTGTTATTAAACTAATCTATTTTTTGAGATGCGTATATTTCAATTTTACATGATATATAATGAATCTCAATATGATCATGATATTATATTCTTCATGATATTTAACTCTGTTAAATAAATATTATGATCCCATTTACTATGTTATAAGAGTGCATTGACACAATCTCAAAAAAAAATCGAGATTTTTTATATTTATGCTTCCATTGATAAAATCATAGGATCCAACTCTGAAGAACACTCATCAGTTTCTTTCTCCTATATTATTTCATGATATATCCACATATTGATACTATTTTATACTATTTGGTATATATTATTGTTTAGAAAATATTTCTAAGAAAGCCTGACTTTAACCTCTCTTTGCTCAGAAATATATTCAAAGCCATATTTTCCAGATGGGATTGTAAGAATCTTATTTCATTCCCCTATGAAATTTAAATGACATATTTACAATTTTTTTATTTTACCAATCTCATAGAAGGAATATTGTTGTATCTATCAAAATAATCCATTTACTACCATTTTACCATACAAAAGGAATATTCTTTTTACCTAGTATGATATGTACGGATTTATACACCATCATTCCATTTAAGCCTCCTTCTAAAGATTAAAAAATTTATTTTTAAATTATTTTTTAAAATTATTTAGAATGAATTGTATTTTCAAATGTTTTTTCAGAATAAAATGATATTTTCCTCATGAATATTTTTAAAAATTATTATTTTATTTCATCAATGAAAACAACCCTCTATTTTACTCCACTCACAAATGTTGGACTTCTCCCATAGTTCTCCTCACTCGGCCTCTTCTTCATATAGTGTTTCCTCCAGAAACCCTTTTTCACATGTTCGGTGAAGCCTCTACACTTCGTTGTTCTTACTTTTCCATCATCCTCATGTATTCCCCCCTTCTCCACCTCGATTAAACCGTTTCCCTTCAATTTCTGTTCTCTACTCGCCTGGTGATGGTCTCTAGTGGAATGACATTCTATTCCCACCACCCCTCTTTCTACCTTACCCTGCACATCAGACCTCCATTTTGGGACTATGTGCAGGTGATTTAGGCGGTTTTGGTCGGCAATGGTGGTGGAAAATGGTGTTCCCCTTCTCCACTGCTCTTGATGTTCAACCAATCCAGAAATACCCCATATTGGTCAGGCTCGATGAGGGTTTTGGAACATCTTAGGTTGGTGATGGATGGGGGCCGGTGATGGTTTCAGTGAATCCTCTCGCCAGTGTTAGTTTCTGTCACATTTCTAGTTCATTTTTATTCCTCAACTACAACGATGGTTTTCCATGGCAATGTATTACTACTTGATTTTGGATTCCATTGTTTGTTATCTATTTTTGGATGTATTTTGGTTTGATTTGTTATTCTATTCCACACTATGCTATTTGGATTGGACTTCGGTTGACAGAGGCGACGTTCTTTTAATGATGGCATTGATGTGATGATGTTTTTCGAGATTCAAAGAACGCATCGACAGATCTATTTATTACTATTTTGTGCAATGTTTGTCTTGAATGGTGTTGATTTAGAAGATGACTCTGGTATGTATTTTGGTTCTATCTGATGGTGATTCTTCAATGGAATGTTTATCGGTGTCTTCGGTGTTTGTGGTCTGACGATTTAGTGGTTACCGTTGTCGATTGTGGTGATGAAGGGGGGTCTGCGGTGGAGATAGATGACTGAGTTTTTGTTATCAAGGTGTGTGTCTCAAGGAAATGGCTATAGGATGACAATTTGACTTTTTTTATTTCAAAATTTGAAATGGTTTTTTCATTGGTGTCATCGTGGAATCGAGTATGTAGGTTGTGGTGTTTTTAATCTTGATGCTTTAATCTCATTTGAATTTGTTATGGTTTACACATAACCATTCAAAGTGTTATTAGAAAATGAAAAAATACGGATTTTGGTGTTTCTATTTTACTCCACTCATAATTTTTCGTATTGGTAAAATACCTATTATTCTTATATATAGTTTATAATTGATTTGGACTAGGATAGTATTCAAATTCACATCCTTGATTCATTTTTATGGTTCTGTTTAAATGTTCAACTTTATATGATCGTTGACCATTGAATTAATATTAATTATCCATATCATTTATCATGGATATTACTATTTCCTAAACCACATACGATTTTACATATGATGGTTATTTTGAGTGTTATTTGAATAAATGGGAATTGTTGATAAATATGTATCTACTAATCAATATGGTTTTTATAAGGTATATTATTATTCAATATGATGAATGATTTGAACAGGAAGACATGGGTTGGGGACCAGTTAATGAAATAACCTCGATGAATCAGTAGTCTTAGGAGATGATATAGTTGTCTAACCACCTTATATAAGATTTTCCCTATAGCTAAACTATTTTGTGAAAGGTCTTGATGGTACTTGTTCCATGTACCAAGGAAACAAAGAGGCAAAAAATTAATCATTTACCTTCGTTATTATTTATCCATGAAATTTTTCCTCGGCATATCTATCTATTTAATTTATTTATAGTTTGTTTTTTAATTTAATTTGTTTTTTGTTTCCTATATTTTCATATATATTATTCAATATCTAGTTGTATTAATGGATTTTTAATTAAAAAAATTACCTTTCTATATTGATTCAATCTTTGTTTCTTCTGTTTTATTTACCCTTATGGAGAATTTGATCTCACCCTTATTATGATTATTTCCCTAGGTCTCCAAGAAGCATACTATAAAAGATATCAAAGAATATAAAATATGGATTAGAGATAACCTCGATGTCTTTTATTGTTTTAGAAAAAAATAGTGTATTTTGTATATCAATTTGAAATATAATTCGCATTTATGTATCTGGTTTTCCAAGGCTACTAAACTGATTATTCCTTCGGGTCCTGATTCCTTGTAATAATGTCAATGAAATTGATAGAAGCCACTAACATTGGGTTATCTATGGTTTTGTTTCTATAGTTGGTATTAGAGGAATTTTAGTTGAAACCTTGGAAACTAGATTCAAGAAAAAAAATATGTTAGCGAACATAACCCGATGATAGAATTTTAGGATAAGTATAGTTGAAAACCCTGTATTTTGGTGATGTATAGATTACATGGTTCTTCTTGGAAATAAATCCCTCTCTGGTTAGTAAAAGTGGATGTGGTTCTGGAAAATATGTACCTTGGAGTAACAACATCGATAAGGTGTTTCGAGCCTAACTAAGCATAACCCAGTATATGATAAAGATCCTTACAACACACCTATTTTAAAACTCTTGGGCGCTATTCTTAGGATAATCCTTATTTTTCTTACATACCATTATATGAAATTTGAATGTATTTTGACAATGAATAATCATGGGTAATCCTATGGCATTTTATATTTAATAATATGGTGTTGTGATTTAGATATATTATAGATAATTATTCACTTTTTTCACTATTACTAGTGTTTCTCATACTATTCTTTCTAGTTTTAGTGAACCGATAGAACCCAATATATTCAAGTTAAAAATGAACATGAAGGGAAATGCAGTGAAAATCAGAAAACAAATTATGTGTTAATAGGAGTGAAGGATATAATGTTTATTCCAAATCAATTTTCATGAAATATGATTAAAAATGTATACCTTTACTAACTCCCAAGCTCACCAAATAAGAGAAGTATTGAGGATGATAAGAGATTTAGTGGTAGAGACCTTATAGAAAAGAAGGCTCAAATTTTGACATGCGATAAGTGTGGAAGGAGACACCTAAAATATTACCTTAATAGAACTTTTAAATTCTTTATGTGTGTTAAAGAAAGAAATAATGAAAAGGATTACTGGGGAAAAAGTAACTGTACGATGGATGGAAATGAATCTCATCCTATGAAATAATTTATAGTTCTTTTTCATAAATTTCGGGAAACTAGACATATCCCAAGCCAATTCCATTTCATAGAGGATAACTTCTAGACCATGGAAGGATCTTTGAGGAAATTAGTGGATTAAGTACTTATGTATTGAGGTTGTATTCAATCCCGGAGTTAAAATTATATTTAGTCATTATCCTAATTTCAAGGATGTCCATCATATATATTTTGGAAATTATATTAATATAATTTTAGAAAAAGGAATCCTATTAGTTGGGTGAGAAGAAATCATATTCGTAAAGTCTGTGGTTCTTGAATACATGACCAAATATTGATAAGGGTTCCACATGAACCAATAACATACGCAATGTCCTAGTTACTTTTTCTTGTTTTTATTTAAATAATTAAATGAATAAATATTAATGATGAACTAGTAGTAAAACTTTTTAGGGTTATAACTTAATATATTAACCATATTTGTTTTGCGAGATATTTAAAGACAAAGAGTAAGTCTTTTCATTCTTTTATAAGACTTATGGTCCTTTAAATGATTCTTTTAGTACATCGAACATAGAAATTTTCATTGTTGGAAATTAATTTTTAAGGGTAAAGGGATGAATTATAATTTGATTAAAGAATAAAAAAAATTGGATCGTACAAATGGGATTGAAACCTATCATGTAATAATATTTTTTTATATTATTGGTCAGTAAAATATTTACCCAAGATTATTAAAATGTAAAAGAAATAAAATGTTTTCCTACAACATAAATTTCTGTTGAATGGAAGGCCTTCAAAATTATCAAAGATGTATATATTTGAGGCCATGAACATTCCATTGATCATTAAAGTGTTTTTGATTGATAAACTCATTATATCTTAATAAATATTTACATTTTTCCTCAGAGAACATATCTCTAGATTCATCTGATGATCTTCTACATGGAGACCTATTTAGATGGTATTCCATCTGACTTTAGTACATTTCATTCCCTCTTTTGTAAAGGATTAATTATGAACCCTTATCATGATGAGGAATTTAAATTAATGTACCAAATAATAGTACATGATGATTGAGTTTGAATTGTGGGGATTCAATTAAAATAATTTGGGGATAATGTGGCACCTCTAAAAACTAAAGTAAAAACCTTGTATTCGATAGCGTATATGACGCGCGATAGAAAGTTCCTAAGGTAATATAATATCTATATACATTATAATATAGTTAATTTTTAAAATAGATTATATATATTTCAATAAATGTGACACCATGTTATCATGTGTTACATGCAAGACCTTCCTTCCCCGATATCTTGAGTTACACGGAAGATAAACCATCCTCGATATCTTGCATTACATGCAAGACCAAGTTACAACAAATTAAAATGTATTATTAAAATATTATTTTTGATATAATAAGATATAAAATGTCCATTATGTTATAGGTTATTAATATTAATTACAAATATATAAAAATATATGGTTTTTAATAATATACTATTAATTCATATGTTAAAAATGAATGTAGGAACCAATTGATTATAAACAAAAAATATATATAAAACCATCGTTTTTTCTCATGAAGTTTTTTAACCCAAGAAATTAAATTAATTACATTCAGTTAATTATTATAATGAAATATATATTTTTTATATTAAAACTAATACTTTTGAAATTCATCTATTCTGTTTTATATGAATAAGATAAGAACAAACCTTATTTTCCAAATAAAACATTTATTTTTTAAAGGAAATGTTTCTCCTTTAAATGGTGAACCTATATTCAATGAAATTTTGATATTCTAATTGATATAATTTATCCAAATAAACACCATATTTTAATGGTAAATATAAAAATTTGGTTTTTTTTAATTTTTGATATTATTCTAAAACATTACATTTTTTAAATAATTAAAACAACATTAATTTAGTTCAAAAAATATATTCCACAAAATTTATTTATAAGTATAAATTACAATTTATTTATGTTTTAAATATTAATTGTATAATATTCTTATCAATTAATACAATTTTTTATTGGAATCAATTTCACATTGAAATAGACTATAAAACATTGGCAACTTTCAGAAGTTTTTTACTTTTGAAACCTATATTGTTGTCCCAACATTGGGATGAATTTGGATTTCATGTATGCCAATTATGTGATTGGAATTTGAAAAATCAATTTCATATTTTTAATAATGATATTTTATAATTTCTAATATGGTTTATTTTTTGACCAAAATCATTAGATAAGGTAATTATAATTAATTACAATGATTAAGGTTAAATTATGCTTAATAAGAGACAAAAATATACATTTATGGCCTAAATAGACCTATAAACTTGTCCAAAATCCATTGTTTGGACATTTATAGACCGAATAATAAATTTTATCGACCTTTTTCCATTATTGGATCCACATGCATCAAAAAAATGGGTGGAATTCTCACTTCAACTATTTACAAGATTGTCACTCTTCCACTGTAAAAGGCCACCGCCTCTCCACATTCTTCACACCTCTAAAACCACATAAGTTCATCCAATATCTACCCAAGTAAATTTATAACAATTATTCCCTCAAACGTGAAGCCTACCTTAGGTAATAAAACTACCCAAGGTAGCCTTTTTATAAAAACCAATAGATGTTCCCTGATTACGACTTTACACCTTCTCATATAAGTTTTAGATTCATTTTCATTCTCGACTCCATATTCAGTCTTTATTATATTATTACATTAAAAACCCAATATCCTCAATATACTGGGATGTTTTTAGGTTTAGTTTTAGACATACACTTATAAAAACATCCACCAATTGGGTAATGAATATATTTTTTCTATGTACCGTGAACTACTGCCTCACAAAATAATGATTGTTTGATTTTCCCCTACCACCTACCATGGTGGCCATTATGATGGTAACTATGATTATATAATATATTTATTATATAATATATTTCTTTATTATTCTTTACATTTATCTTAAATTCATTTAATTCCTTCCATTTTATGATAACATCAGTTGAGGAGGTGTGGACTACTACCCCCACAAAGTGATGTGATTCGTTCACACGACACATGGAATGTATAAATGAATGGTTATAATTAAACATAAGTTAAATAACCAAAAAAATAAGATATAAATTACATAATTATATTTCTTTAAATACATACATACATACATAAATATATTTATCATCTCCTTTATTACCCCTCCACACACATTAAAATAGATAATGCCATTTATAGAGGTGTGGACTACCACCTCCCCGACATAATGTGATTCCATTTACATAATATAATTATATATAATTATTTATGATAAAATAATATTTTATTTATTATATAATGACTATTATGGGACTATTTGAGTTACTTACCTGCTTCCCACAATGATCATTTAAAAATGGGAATGTTACTCAAGCGTACATACGACCTACAGTCTACATTATTGTAACATTAGATAATTTTCATAACCATATTTAATGATTGGGTTTAAATGTTTAATTGATGTAAAGATTTGATAATTATTTAGTGGTTATTATTATTTAGATGTTATATAATGACCCATTTTACTATAGTTGACCAACAATAGTTGTTTTGACACATAAACTGAATTTGATCAAAAACACATGATGTAAACTTAATTGTTTATGTAGTGTACACAAAATTGTAAGTAAAATAAAATTATTTATAATCATAGAAAATATTAGGAAGAAATTATAAAATTAAAATAAATTTATTATACAGAGTGTTAAAGGATGTTCACCCAAAAGGAAACACAAGGTAAGGGGATTTCTTCTCAATTAAAATTTCCATGTCATACAATTTATGTTTGACACTCATTCCATTTATTTGGAGTATGTACAAAAATGATTTTATTTTATGTATCTTAATCCTAAATTCATTGGTATTTAAAGATCCATTTTTTTATTCTTCTTTCAGGGTGTTTAAGATTCAAAAGATACCTAATCGGTATAATGTTTTTTCTCAATTTGCCTTCATTGAACTCTTGTTTTATGATGCACCTGAACTCTTTTATGAGTTTAATATATTTTAATTATACATGATATATTATAAATCCAAATATTTTCATGATATTAAATGATTCTGGTAATTTCTCTTTATTACATGGATAGTATAATCCCAACTACAAAGTTATAAGTGTATTAAGACAATCTCATCACTTTTTCCCGATTATTTATGTTAATTCATCCTTTGATGAAATCATATGATTCATCTCTCAAGAACACTCATGTGTTTCATTATCCTATATTATTTAATTATATAATAACGTATTGGTAACATTTTCTAATATGTTTTATATAAGATAGTTAAGATTGTATTTCTAATAAAGCCTTACTTTAGCCTCTCTTTGAATAGAAATATATTCCAAACCATATTTTCTAGAAATGGTTTACAAGAATATTATTACATTCCCCTATGATATTTAAAATAAATTTCATCATTTTTTTCTATTACCTATATCATAGAAATAGTATTTATTTCCCTTTCGAAATAAGGAATTTTATACCCATTTACAATACATAAGATATATTGTTTTTACCACGTACGATGTGTATAGATTTATCTGTCATCGTTTATTTGAAGCCACCTTATCATGTTTAAAAGGATTGTTTTTAAAATATATTTTAAAGGTATTTTCAATGAAACTTTTTTTCAAAAAAATTGCAAAATAAAAATATACTTTACTCCATTATAATTTTAAAAGTTATTTGTTAATTTAATCAATGAAAACAACCCTCTATTTTATTGAACATGAGATTTGTAGTATTGATATAATCCATATTCTTCTGATGGATATTTTCTGATTGATTTGTCCAAGGAGAGTGTTTAGATTCACTTCCTTGATTAAATCTTTAATTTCCATTAAAATTACTGACTTCATATGATCATCAAATATTGAATTCCTGTTAATTATTCATATCATTTATTATGTATATAACTATTTATTCAACTGTATTCCATTTTACATATAGTGTTTCTTTAAAAATTATATGAATAAATGTGAATTACTGATAAATCTATATCAATAATTCAATATGGTTATTTGATAAGGAATATTATTGTTCAATATATAGAATGATTTGGACAGGTTTACATGGGTTGGGGACTAGTTAATGAAATACCCTAAATGTGTTGGTACTCTCGGGAGACAAAATAGTTGGCTATCTTCCTTATATGGGTTTCGAACCTATAAATAAACTATCTTATAAAAGGTTTTTATGGTACTTCTTCCATATAACTAGTTATTTTGGTATCCAAAAAATTAATAATTTTCCCCAAATATTATTTATCCATGATATTTTTCAATGAAATGTCTATGGATTTATTTTATTTTTATATTATTGATTAATTACATGTGTTTTAAATTGCCTACATTTCCTTATATATTATTCATTATCTAGATGTATGGATGGAATTTTTATTCATGTATATACCTTACCATATTGATTTATTCATTATTACTTCTATTTTATTTACCCTTACTGAGAATTTGGGCTGACGCTTAATATATTTCTTTCCCTCAGAATCCAAAAAGCATATTATGAATGATATATATGAATATACTTGATGGATTATTATAATACATTATTTTTTATTTTTTTAGAAGAAAAAATATATATTATAATTAGTCTATGAATTTTTAATACAAATCTCATTTATGAATCTGGTTTTTGAAAACTACTAAACTGATCGGTCCATAGGGGCTTGATTACCTATAATCTTGCCAATAAAATTTATAGCATACACCAGATTTGGGCCATTTGGGGTGGGGATGCTACAAAATATATATAGTACTAAAACATTAGGATGTTATAATATACTAAGAACTATCCCTTAAAAATATCACATGTTTTTTAACTAAAGTTCTATTACACTAATCCCAAAAGTGGAACATCATTATTTTAATGTCAAATTATATTACAATCCAAAGGTTTAGTTATATAATTGAAATTATATTGAACCCTAACTTATCAACCCTTAAATTATCCTCAACAAAACATCCTAATATCCAAAGTTTTTAAAACCTTTTTCTGACTCCAACTGTGAATCCCCAGAACCCAGTGCTGATAAATGCATGATTTAAAAACTAACTTCAATATAATCGGTAATTCCCAAAACCATTATACCAAATATTTCTTGTCATAAATAATATTTCGTTACATATATTCCCAAAAAAATATTTTAGATAAATAGGGAATTTAGAAAAATCAGATACTAGTAAAGGTCATGTTATTTCTCAACTACTGAAAATATGTTTCAATTATATATGAAACTAAATAATCTATAATAATTCTTTAACATATCCACTACTAGAAATATGGGCTTTTGAGCCCCTTTACCTATAGCGACATCCACTAGCGTTCGCTATAGGTAACCAATAGAGACCCCCACTGGCGGTCGCTAGGTTTCCCCCAAAAAACGGGGCTTCGGTACCCCCCACCACCAAACCCTCCTCCCTCCTCTCGCGAAGCGCACACCCCCCCCCCCCCGAACCGTCCTCCACCCAGCTTCGCTGCGTGCCCTCCCCGACGCCGCACTCCCTCCCTCGCCGCCCTCCCCGGTCACTGCACGCCCTACCCCACTGTCGCGGACCCTCCCTCACCACCATCCCCCATCGCCCTTTCAGCCTCCGCCCTCGGTCGACCGCCCTCCACCCTCCGAGAGCTGCCCTCTGCCGCCCCACCCTCCGCCCTCCGCCGGTCGCCCTCCACCCTGCCCTCCAACTCCTCTGGGCTTCCTCCACCTCTGCCCTCTAGCTCCGGCCACCCTCCAACCTTTGGTCGCCCTCCATCCCACCTCTGTCCTCGGGCCTCCCAACACCCCCCTCCGAAAACCCTCCAACAGCCCTCCCGCAGCCCTCCGACATCACTCTCGCCTCTGGCCTCCTGGCTCAGGCCTCCAGCCCCTCTGGCATCTGACCCCTCTGCCCTCCGGCCTCCGCCCTCGGCCCTCTTCCCCCTCAGCCATCCCCCCCCCGCACCCCAAACACCCCCCACCCCACCAACCATCGTCCCCTCCATCTTCGTCCCCTCCATCGCCACACCACCACCGCCCGTCCCCTCCTTCACTGTCCTCTCCCTTGTCGCACCGCTGCCGCCCGATCCCCTCCCTCCCCACATGCCCGCTACTCATCCCCTCGCTGCTGCCGCCTATCCACTCCGGCTCCCCCAGTCCATGGTACCCTCCCTCATCATCCCACCATCACTGCACCGTCACCACCTCACGGCCTCCTCTCCTCCGTCTCCCCGTCACCACCGCCGCCCGTCCCGTCCCTCGCCTCACTGGCTTCGGCTCTGGTTCCCCTCCGCTGCATCTCCTCTACCTCACAGCACTGCCTTCGGCTCCCCTCCGTTCCATGTTTGTAGCGCAATCAGGTATGACATGGGCTTTCACTTACATTATTATTTTATAAATGGTTCACAAACAATTAATTAGTTTTTATTTTAAATATATTTTATATGAAAAATGAAAATGCAATAAGTCTTTTTTAAATTTTTGTTATTGAGATCTTATTATTGATAAGATTTGGATTGATCTTCCAAATTGAACGTCTAGAGAATATTTCAATGAAATTATGTAGTTTATTGACTTAACTAGAGGATTTGAAAGTGACTATATTAGTTTTCCATGTAAAATATGTGCTAAAAGATATCAATTCACATAAGATTCCGTGAGGGAGCACCTATTCTTTAATGGATTTCTGAAAAATTATAAATATTTAGGGTTATTTAACTCATGTTATATTTATTTTATTATCGGTGTATCTTCCCATTGAGGTATTCTTCATTTTTTTCATGTTCTTCTTGAATTTTTATTAATTCAATTTGAAATTTGGCTATCCATTTATTGTTTTTATACATAATTTGTATATATGTTTTGTTAAATTTATGATTTTTTAAAATTCATTCACAAAAAATTATTCAATCCCCTTTTTCTTGATTAACAACTATACAAGATTTATTTTTTTTAAAAATAATCCAATTTATCATTTGGACACTTTAGATAGTCCCCTTACTAAAGTTTTCCATGACTGAAGGCATGTCAGGGGAAGAGGCAGAAGATCCACATAATCCATCTGAGGCATCTATGTCTCAGGGTCAAGGTATGTTTGAATGTCATTGTCTATATTTTTTATGTAATTGATAAATATATATAAATATATTTATAACATCTGTCAATTTATAAATAAAATTGTTTTCAACAGGATCAGACTTGACTGCTTCTTCCTCTCGCAGGAGAGGCCCTGGTCGTGGCATATTATCATGGAATTCCGACACGACTTTTGATGATTCATTTGATGAGGTATTTTATCCTGTGGGATAGAATTCCCATACATTTATTCGTCATCTGGGTCATATCATACATGTCCCACATCGATTTCGATTGACCACGCGTGACTGGGCTTCTATCCCTCAGGACACATTAGATCGTCTTTAGAGGGAGGTTCACGTATGAAGACCATTTTACTTTATTCCTTATGTATATACAATATTAACATATGTGATTTTTTTCTTTAATAAAAAAATTTGAAAGTATGTCTCGATGAGTTTCGACCAGTGTGTTTGAAAAAATGTCGTAAGACGTGGAAAGACTATAATGGCAAAGTCAAGAAGGACCACTCGGTACCAAATGTGGGTGCCCCAGACATTCTGTAAAAATTCCCGAGAGGTGTCCTCTCAGCTCAATGGTGTGATTTAATTGCATATTGGTCTACTGAGGGTGTTGAGATTTTTATATTTCTTTTGGTATATGTATTTTCAAGAATGTGTGATCTGTTTGAAATTTTAATGAATTGAATGTAGGAGGTGTCAACACGCCATTCTGAGAATTGAGCGTTGCAAGGACCACCTCATAGGCTCGAGACTCTTCACGTGTCTCAGATCTGACATGAGGTATTTATTATTCATTTTTTAGTTTTTTAATTAATAGATTTTTGTGTTTATATTCTATTCATATACAGTTGCCGGAGCAAGGTGCACCAACTAATAAAATATCGGTGTGGATGAGGACTCGTGATCGTAATGATGTAGAGGATGCAGCATTGATAGTATGTGCTTGTACTCATTACCAATACATAAATAAAATCTGTATATTAATATATATATATATATATATTTATTTATTTATTTAAATATTCGACAGGCTCAATTTGAAGCTGAGTTAGAACATCTTCCAGAGGACCAGCGACACCTTCCCATGTGAAGGGATGAGATCTTTTATCACATTATTGGTTGGGACAGGCATGGATATAGTTTGACCTATGGATCATGGATTCCTCATTCTATAGTGTCACGCGATGCGGTTGTCGGTCCTGTTGTTTCTCAGATGACACAGCGGTTGTATGATTTTGAGGCACGGCTCCACGCTTCCGATGAGGTAAATTCACACTTGATCGCTGAGGTTAGAGAACTGCGGAAATATGTGCATCTAGGTGATGGTGCAGGGGATCAGACGACGCAAGTTTATACTGAATTTATTTCTTTAATTTATATTATTTTCATTATGAAAATATTCATAATGTTTTTTTGTTGTAGGCCCCTGACCCACCTGATGGAGTTAGTAGTCATGACCACGCATGATGCATCATATTCATGAGGTGTGTTTCGGATTTTAATGGTGGGGTTGTTATTGATATTTATGTTGTGTTTCAAGTGAGAATATTTTGTGATTTGGGGGTATCATGAGTGTTTTGGCCTGATGCAATGTTTGTGTGCACGAATTGAGAAGTAACCATGAAACTGATTAATGATTTGGATATTTTTTGTCAATTTAATTCTTTAATGTTTTCAATTGCATGTTCTGTAATATTTTTGAAAAAAACATGTGAGTCCTTATATAAACCATTAAACTTGTTTTTGATGAATGTGATGAGGTCACTATTTGTAGTCCCCGACCCACCCTGAACAACCCTCCCCGCACCCCGGACAACCCCCACCTCCCGTACAGCCCTCCCCGCACCCCTACAAGACCCCCCCCCCCTCACTCCGAACAGGCCTCCCCGCACCCCGGACAGGCCCCCCGCACCCCAGATATACCCTCCCCCACACCCCAGACATCCCTACCCGTACTTCAGACAGGCCCCCCGTACTCCAGACAGTACCCCCCCCCCCTCAGGGACAGCCCCCGCCCCCTAGATAGCCATCCATGCACTCCGGATAGCCATCCCTCCACCCCGGACAAACCCCCTACACCCCAGACAGCCCTCCCCGCACCCTGGACATCCCTCCCCACACCCAGAACTACCCCCCTGGACTACCCCCCCCCCCCCCCCCCCGCACCACGAAAAACCCTCCCCTCACCCCGGACAGCCGTCTCCACACCCCAGACTACCCCCTGCACCCCGGACAGCCCCTCCCCGCACCCCGGACACCCCTCCCCGCACTATGGACATCACTCCCCGCACCCCGAATAGGCCCCCCGCACCCCGGAAAGCCCTCCTCGCACTCCGGACCGCCCTCCTTGCACCCTGGATAGGCCCCCACACCCCAGAAAGCCCTCCTGGAACCCCAGATATCCACTCCCCGTACCCCGGATAGATGGCACACCAATCGAAGGTGTCGTCTAACCGTAGTGACCGGAAACGCGTTTTCGGAGTCATAAAACACCAGAACGGCATGAGATGGTCAAATTCGGATCAAACGTGCTTCGAATGACCTGATACCACATCCAAACATTATTAATATTATTCGTCACATGTAGGAGGAGACGACATGCCCATGGGAAGTGTGGTGCATGCGGTGCGACCGATTGTGTCGTTTCCAGCTGCTCGGCACGTGCTAAAAGGGCGCGTTGGAGGGTCAAAACCACCCGAATGACCTCAGAATTCCATTAAAACGTACGACAACAGCTACTTTGTGAATTGTGAAATGTTCGGGCATACGGTACGTCAATCAGAGATGTTGTTTGACCGCGGTGACCAGAAACACGTTTCCAGAGTCACAAAACACCAGAACGGCGTGAGATGGTCGAATTCAGAGAAAATGTGCTTCGAATGACCTGAAACGACATGAAAACATTAGGAATATTATAAATGATGTGAAGGAGGAGACGACATGCCCATAGGACGTGCTGTGCATGCGGTACAATCGATTGTGTCGTTTTCAGCTGCTTGGCGTGCGCTAAAATCGCGCGTTGCGGGGTCAAAACCACCCGAACTACCTCATAATTCGATGAAACCGTACGAAAACGACGGTTGTGTAAATTGTAAAATTTTTGGGTAGACGGCACATCAATCAGAGGTGTCGTTTGACCGCACTGACCGGAAACGCGTTTCCAGAGCCATAAAACACCAGAACGGCATGAGACAGTCGAATTCGGAGCAAACATGCTCCAAATGACCTGAAACCACCGGAAAATATTATGAATATTATTCTTGATGTGTAGGAGGAGACAACATGCCCATCAGATGTGCGGTACACGCGGTACGTCCGATTGTGTCGTTTTTAGTAGCTCGACGTGCGGTAAAATGGCGCGTTGGGGGGTCAAAACCACCCGACAACCTCGGAATGCCATGAAAGTGTACAAAAATGGCCGCTATGTGAATTTTGAAATGGTCGGGTAGACGGCATGTCAATCGGAGGTGTCGTTTGACCGAGTTGACCGAAAACACGTTTCTAGAGTCATAAAACACCAGAACACCGTGAGACGGTCGAATTCGGAGCCAACATGATCCGAATGACCTGAAACAACAAATAAACATTAGGATTATTATTCGTGATGTGTTGGAGGATACAAAACTCCCATCGGATGTTCGGTGCGCGCGATATGACCGATTTTGTCGTTTTCAGCAGCTCGGCGCTCACTAAAAGGGCATGTTGGGGGGTCAAAACCACCCGAACGACCCCAGAATGCCATGAAAGCGTACGAAAACTGCCGTTGTGTGAATTGTGAAATATTCGTGTAGGCGACACGTCAATCGGAGGTGTCATTTGACCACGGTGACCGGAAACGCGTTTCTGGAGTCATAAAACACCAGAACGGCATGAGACGGTCGAATTTAGAGAAAACGTGCTCTGAATGACCTAAAAACACACAAAAACATTAGGAATATTATTCGTGACATGTAGAAAGAGACGACACACCAATTGGATGTGCGGTGCGCATGGTACGACCGATTGTGCCATTTTCAGCAGCTCGACGCGCACTAAAATGGCGCGTTGGGGGGTAAAACCCACCTGAATGACCTCAGAATGGCATGAAAGCATACAAAATGGAATTTGTGTGAATTGTGAAATGGTTGAGCAGATGGCACATCAATCGGAGGTTTCGTTTGACCACTGTGACCAGAAAATGTGTTTTATGAGTCAAAAAACACCAGAACGGCGTGAGATGGTCAAATTCAGAGAAAATTTGATCTGAATGACCTGAAACAACACGAAAACATTAGGAATATTATTCTTGATATTTAGGAGGAGACAGAATGCCTATCGGGCATGCAGTGCGCGTGATACGACCGATTGTGTTGTTTTCAGCAGCTCGTCCCGCCCTAAAAGGGCGCGTTGGGGGGTCAAAACCCCCCGAACGTCCTCGGAATGCCATGATAGTGTAAAAAAACATCCTTTGTGTGAATTGTGAAATTTTTGGGAAGATGACACATCACTCGAAGGTGTCGTTTGACCCCTGTGATCGGAAACGCATTTCAGAGTCATAAAACAACAGAACGGCATGAGGCGGTCGAATTCGGAGCAAACGTGATCAGAATGACCTAAAAGGACCCGAAAACATTAGGAATATTATTCGTGACATGTAGGAGGAGACGACATTCCCATCAGATGTGTAGTGCATGCTATACGACTGATTGTGTCATTTTCAGCAGCTGGGCGCGCGCTAAATGGGCGTGTTGGGAGGTCAAAACCACCCAAACAACCTCAGAATGTCATGAAACCATACGACAATAGCTGTTGTGTGAATTGTAAAATGGTCGGTTAGACGACACATCAATCAGAGGTGTCATTCGACAAAAGTGACCGAAAACGTGTTTTCGGTGTCATAAAACACCAGAACGGTGTGAGACTGTCGAATTCGGAGAAAACATGCTCTAAATGACCTAAAACGGCACGAAAACATTAGGAATATTATTCATGACATGTAGGAGGAGACAGAACTCCCATAAGACGTGCGGTGCACGTGGTACGACTGATTGTGTCATTTTCAGCAGCTTGGTGTGCGCTAAAAGTACGCATTGGGGGGTCAAAACCACCCGAACGACCCCGGAATTCCCTAAAAGCGTACGAAAACTACCGTTGTGTGAATTGTGAAATGGTTGGGCAGACGACACATCTATCAGAGGTGTCGTTTGACCGTGGTTACTAGAAACGCGTTTCTGGAGAAAAAAAACACCAGAACGGCATGAGACGGTCAAATTCAGAGAAAACGTGATCTGAATGACCTGAAACGACACGAAAACATTTGGGATATTATTCGTGACATGTAGGAGGAGACGACATGCCCATAGAACATGCGGTGTGCACGGTACCACCGATTGTGTCATTTTTAGCAGCTCGATGCGCGCTAAAATGGCGCGTTGGGGGTTCAAAACCACCTGAACGACCTTAGAATGCCATGAAACCATACAACAATAGCTTTTTTCTGAATTTTGAAATGTTCATAAGACGGCATGTCAATTAGAGGTGTCTTTTGACAGCGGTGACTAGAAACGCATTTCCGGTGTCATAAAACACCAGAACGGCGTGATACGGTCGAATTCAGAACAAACATGCTCCGAATGACCTGAAATGACACGAAAATATTATGAATATTATTTTTGATTTGTAGGAGGCGATGAAACACCCATCGAATGTGTAGTGTGCGCGGTACGACCGATTGTGTCATTTTCAGCAGCTCAGCACACGCTAAAAGGGCGTGTTGGGGGGTCAAAACTGCCCGAACGACCTCAGAATTCCATGAAAGCATACGAAAACAACCATTGTTTGAATTGTGAAATGTTCAGCCAAAGGGCATGTCAATCAGAGATTTTGTTTGACTGCAGTGACCGGAAATGCGTTTCCAAAGTCATAAAACACCAGAACGGCATGAGACGGTCGAATTCGGAGAAAAGGTGATCCGAATGGCCTGAAACAACACAAAAACATTAGAAATATTATTCGTGATGTGTAGGAGGAGACGACACACCCATCGGATGTGTGGTGCGCGCGGTACGGCCGATTGTGTCGTTTTCAGCAACTCGACGCGCGCTAAAAGAGCGCATTGGGGGGTCAAAACCACCTGAACTACCTTGGAATGCCATGAAACCGTACGACAACAGTAGCTGTGTGAATTGTGAAATGGACGGGTAGACATATTGTCAAACAGAGGTGTCGTTTGACCGCGTTGACCTGAAACACGTTTCTAGTGTCATAAAACACATGAACGGCGTGAGACGGTCGAATTCAGAGCAAACGTGCTCTGAATGACCTAAAATGATAGAATTTCTTAAATTAGGGGTTTTCAATTATTATAGCACCATGATTTGATGTCAGATTTAATTTTATTATATGTATATAATAACTGAATAATTATGTCTAATTTATGTTTGTTTTGTTTTTTTGTTTTTTTGTCTTATTGTAGGTTTATTGAAGCAGAAGATTGAAATGGATTAACCTGCTAGGATCGTTGAAGCACGTTTATCATTTATTGTTTACGATGATCTTGATGTTTATGCTGTTTGAAATTTTTTTCCATTTTTATGGTTTTTAACTTTTTATCTCTGATTTTTCACTGTGAATTAAAAAAACACAATTTGTACATTTAATTAAAAAAATGAGAATCCAAAAAAAATACCACAAATTAACCCTGACATATTTATATGTAATGTCTTCCAAAAGATAAGTTTATATTGAAATAAAAAATTTATAAATATGATAGAATTTATATTTAAAATAGGCTCTCCATTAAGAGGTAATAAAATTACCTTTTTAGAGAAATACAAGATTTAAGCATAAAATTTGAGTTTTTATTACCATATGCTTAACAAACCTATTGGATGAATAAGAAAAATATTTTACTTAATATTATATATATAAATATTTTCTTTAATATATATATATATATATATATTTCTTTCACTAGGATTTTTTTAAAAAAAAACTGTCCCAGACTAGAGAACCCCTTTGGCGGTCGCTCTAGGCCCCCTGCCGGTCGACATTAGCGACCGCCATTGGCGATCGCTAATGGTGACCCGGTATGCCACCTTCAGCGACCAGCATGCGGTCACAGTAGGCCAGAATTTCAGCCACCTATATCAACCGCCATTGGCGGTCGCTAAAGTCGTATTGTGACAAAGCTAAAGCGACCGCCAATGGGGGTCGCTGAGCGGTCTCTAGAGGCCTATAACGACCACCAATGGCGGTCTCTATTTCCCGATTTTTTAGTAGTGATCCTATGAATTACCCTAATAGTCAATCATGTTAGGCATATCATGTGTAATTATTTTATTCATTACTCGTTGAAATGAAGATATAATTTGGTTTGAACTCAAAAATATTGTATGGTAGAATATATCAAATGTTATCAAAAAAATAATCCTAAGATACATAATATTGAAAGATTAAATAATTAGAACAATTCCCTAATCTACTAAAACTGAGGACTCTCCAAGTGCATCCATGAGAACTAGGTTCCAATATTGGTGGAGGCATATTTATGGGTACTGTAGTAGTACTATAGAAGGTATTCCTTGGTACTGTAGTTTCCAGAACTATTCACCTTTAGGCAACCAGTTTGGGCATGGATTCCCTAATTAAGGTCATCGTACCACCCAAGGCCTTCATTCTAGTGAAGGATTTTGGGCCACCTCATGGTATTTGGGCCACCTTTTTCAGATCATGCGGTGTAAATGCAACTAGGTTGACCAATGTATCTAGCTCCAAATTAGGATAATGAATAAGGAATTTCACTAGAACAAATCTATACATATATGGAAGAATGAGAGGGTATGGATATTACCATCTGAACCAGGCATGTGTACCTCTGCACATGTATTTCTATATGAACAAGAAATGAAAAAGTTTGGATTCTGACTTCATGATGTAGATGCTGGGGAAGGGAATTTCTAAGTATTCCTGTCTGTGATAAATTCCACTACGGACTTCTGGTCATGTAATACCCTAAAACTATTGGCCTTTTAAGGGGTCCTCCTTATCCCACAAATGGCAGGTTATCAAAAATCAATAAAAAAAGTAATGGTTTAAGCCATTTTAGGGATACTTGTGTAATGTATAATTCTAAAAATAAAATTCATGATTTCAAGGCCTTATTATAGGACAACATACTTATATAAGGATATGTAAACACAAAAATCCATGTTGTTTGGTCTCATGAGACCTACCGAGGCATAGCATGGATATATAATTCCCTTCCCAAACCATCACTTGTGTACTTCAAATAAATTCTCCAAAATAGTAATCAATACATTTCATACCATTCCATATGGAAAAATCATTATTAATGAAGACAAAGAAATCCATATAATGAAAAACATCAAATTTCAATGCATAATCAATTGTGTTAGTATTAAAAAGTCATCAAGAATATCAATAATTTCCAAAATATCAATAAATGGTACAACATTATGACAATCTACTATGAGTAATTATTTGTATTCTTAGACAATACAACGTCTACTTTCCCAAAATAATCCATATTTAAGTAATAACATACATAACTCCTACAAATTTTCCATATTAATAAAAGGGATTACATGATCATATGTAATATAGTAGAAAATTTTTAATGGTTTAAAAATACATAGTCCACATTACCATGTTCACATATATTTCAATAAAAATATAAGGAACATCAATAATTTTCCCCATGTCATCAAATAATCATTATTTCTAAGTGAACATCTGTTATCATTAATTTTGAAAAATGAAATGTTCACATTGTATAGATTATTTAGTATATGGTTAATTCAATATAGGAATAACATGGTTATAATCCTTCCAAATAAAAAATTTTATGGTTTCAAAAGAATATATCATCAATGTATAAATAAAATAATTCAATTTTGTTCGCATAAATGAAAAAAAGAACCTTATAAAATGAGTACTTCAAATGGTATCACAAAATAATGGATAATGAATTGATTGATTTGATCCCAAGAGTTCAAAACTCAAAATGATTTTATATTGAAATATATTAGAGGAAAAATCCTGAAACATAAACCCCATTAGGTTAAATATTTTTTAAAATGGCATGTGAAGTGGAAGTGAAAACATAAAGACTCTTTTTAAAAATATGATATAAAATACAAATTTTCATATTGATTTTAAAGGAAAATTATTAAAATGGGATAAGAAATATTCAAAAAAACAATTAATTATAAAAGGATCTCCTATAATTTATCATTGAGATTATATAAAATTTAAAATTTCAAAATTAAGAGAGAATGATAAACATGAGAAAATTAAACTAAAAGCCCTTTTTATTATTTTCAAAATATATATTTTTTAAAATACATTATAAGAAGTGTATCAAAAGATTAATTTTCATTAGAGAATAATTTCAAAAAATATTATTAAATAATACCGTATAATAAAAAAATGGTTGGGAGAACCCATGTATTGACATAATCAATGTTCATGATGAAACAATTCAACTCAATCTCATAATATTAGATTTATTAGTATGCCTTATGGGAAACATACTACAGGAATAATGATAAAATTTAAAAGGGTATTATATAGAAAAATTTTAAAAATGATATAATACCTCATAATATAGTAAAAGGTTATAACATAACCAAATTATATGAAATAATTTCAAGTGAATTATCATAAATCAATGAATTGTAATTGTGTTACTAAATAATAATACAACTTCGATAACACTAGATTCAAAGAAATTTTAAGAAAAGAACATGATTTTTTTTATTTTATTCCATTAGTTAAATGAAGGTAAGAAAATAATATTCATGGTATTTTAAATCATGAGAGCACAATACAGTAGAATCATGGTACATAAAATGTAACATGTCTCAAAGAATCATAACTAAGACACATAAAACCATTTCCTCTTGAGTAACATTTTAATAAAAACTGCTAGAAATAGAAGGAATATAATTGTACCCTAAATGGAATGATTAAAATATTATTCATGATATGATATATAAAATGGGAATTATATATACCTTATAAATTGAATTAGATTAACAACACCAAACATGTATAATATAGAGAAATTTGCGATGAAATCCCTTACCACATTCTGGATTTGTTTTGCACTTGCACTAAAAATCCCATATATTTTAAATAATTTAATTAAATACATAAGAAAATAAAATTATTCATTGTAATAAAAATTTATAATCCACGTTTACATGAATTATAAACATATAAATATTAGTTTGGTTTTTTCCTATATTCAACACTAGTTGTAAGTATTATGTATTACTAGGAAGTGGTTTCTTATAAATGTTATTGGTATATGTCCACATTAAAATATTCATAATTAATAAATAATCAAAGAGATAATAATAGATGTTACGTGATATTTTTAAATGTATAATATCATTATAGTTTATTTTTGGTTAAAACCAATGAAGAAGAAACCATTTTTGGTCATGTTTTGGTGATTCGAAAATAATAAAATGTGTATTCTTAAATAAAGAGTTAAATGTTGAGATAACCACAAAATAAACAAAACAAATATTTTAATATTATTATCATATTATAATATTGAATAATCTCCCATATTAATCAATGATTTAAATGAATAATTATTGTTCACATTGGTGGTGAAACCGACCCAAAAATCATCCCACCATGATTAATGCATATTTATGAGGTGGTTTAGATAAAATATAATTATAATCAAATAATAATTAAATTATTTGAGGATTATTAGTGTGATATAATAGTATTGTAAATAATTATAAAATGAAGATAATTTATATAATTTCATCTCGTAAAAAAACAGTTCATTTTCTTATAACTTTTCCACTTTTAAATGATTCTATTAATGATAATGGTTGGTTGATCATATATATTATAGGTTAACAAATTTTACATAATATAAAATTTTTTATATTATTAATATAATAGTCACACATTAACAAATCCTAACTACCATCTAGTTAAAGAGGATATAAAAAAGAAAAATGGAAATCAATCACTCCGTGGAGGTAGTAGTTTGCACGTATGTGTGAATTGTGATTTAAATTTCATAGAACTATATGAAGGTGTAATACAGTTTATTATTTAAAAATAAAATAAATGTTATTAATATGATAATTATTTGTCAAATTCCAATTTTTTAGCCTCCGTGTATGGAGGTGGAAAAAATGGGACACGTTTTATCGCGGAGGTGGTTGTGTGTATAGCACAAGAATGATGGTTTTGTTTATATTAATTGAGAAATGAAAAGGTGATTATTTATTATTACTATAGTATAATTTAATTAAATATATAACCAAAAATTATTTCATTTCATGGTTATTTAAAAATTATATTAGGCAAATAAAAAAAATAAATGAAAGATTATAAGTAAAAAATGATTACTCTTGTTGAGAACTTTCAGATTTACTTGGAAGATCCCTTGGAAATTGATGGAATGGGGTAATATATTGTTACCAAACTCTCAATAGAGTAAAATAGTATTCTATGTGATTGAAAATTGAAGTTTTTTTGTAGGTAAACTTTATTTATGGGTTTCTTGAATGTGTGGTGAGAGGATCCTTTATAAGTGGCGAGAATGATATTTTTGTAAATATTTTCACTTTATATAAAAATGTAACATGTTAAATGTAATGCCCCAACCCCAGTTACCGATAGTCAGTGCACTATTAGATAAAATTGGCATGATAAAATGAATCATGTCCTGAAATATAGATTAGTTTATAATCCTATGAAGTAGTAGATACATACATAAGTTTTACATTACAACATGAAATACAAAAACAACAATGTGTCCCCTTTGAACACTCTTATATCACTTATCATATTCCTACAGTTTAATCATAATATACAACTTTATATCTTGGGGAAAATAAAACATAATAAAGGGGTGATATCAGATGCTCAGTAAGGATAACAATATAGAGGAAACTACATTTAACAAGAATAAACATTTAAAGAAATGTATAAGACAAAAACACAATCCCTTTAAACATAAACATCACTATAATATTGAAAAGTTAAATAAAATAATTCCATTTATATATTCACATGGATATTATACTAGTTGAATAATCACATGTACTATTAATATCCAATTTCATAATGATGTAATGCATAATTCCGTACATCAAAACCACATAGTCAAGGCCTTGTTTCAGGACTACAAATAAGATTTTGTCAAGGACTTGTTCCAAGACACTAGTTTGTCTCATTAGACCTACCAA
This sequence comes from Viscum album, assembly GCA_963277665.1. Classification (NCBI taxonomy): domain Eukaryota; kingdom Viridiplantae; phylum Streptophyta; class Magnoliopsida; order Santalales; family Viscaceae; genus Viscum; species Viscum album. The sequence continues at coordinate 831,787,414 of OY728165.1, forward strand.
TGTATCGAGGGGATATATCGAGCTCCAACTGTCACATAATAATTCCAATATATTCCTCATATGAAAATGTCAAAACATAATCTAAGCATTCGTATTAAAACTAACATACAAAATGTCAATATTTTAACCAAAAAACATTAATGGTATAAAAATAGCACATCCACCGAAAAACATAACTCATTCAATACAATATAGAAGATTGTTTTATAATAAATCAACATCAATCAATAAAAATTAAGGATATTGATATTGATGAAAATAATTAGTCAAACTATTTGGGAGAAATGTCCACTTTTTCTTGAAAACATTTAAAAGTTCACTATTTATCAAGAAGCTGTTAAAAATAGATTTTTTAATCAATGTATCCCATAACACTTCGAAACACTGAAAATGAATTTTAATTTTAAAACATCCATGTACATATAAATAAATCAATAAGAAAATTTTAAATCATGGACATTAATGAGAATAAATTAGAATAATAAATCATTAAAATGATATTTTTGTCAAGGAGTTCTTAACCAAATGACAGAAAGTTGAATACAAATAATTGAGGAATAAAATTTATCAAAACAATATAATATCATGAGAGTAAAGAGATTCCTGATATAATATGTCAAAGGATAATATACACACTATATGAAAGGGAATTGGAACATAATAGACAATAAGTATCAATGGAATGTAATTTGAGACGAAATCCATTATAAAGACCATGTCCTTTAATTTAGGATAAATAAATGAAATAATTATGTCTGAAAAATATAAATACACTCAATTAGATTGCATATTTAGTGTAATTCAATAAGTTTAAATTCACACATATTCTTGTAAAAACAAAACCAATGTTTTGGTTGTTTAACTAAATTAATGGTAATTGAGTTAAGAATACCTTTATCAAGTTCATATCAATGACTTGTGAATTTATCAATGGAGTGATTACGTGTAGAAATTGTATATCCACTCAAATGAGAGTGGAAATTTCAATATAAAATAAAAAAATAGTGATTTCACACATAATATTTGAGTAAAATAATCAATGAAGTGTGAGTAAAACCAAATGAGTTGAAATTGAAATTAGAAGTACTCTTACTGATTTGGTAACTTAAGAAACATACATTCCATGAAAGAAGGATAATAAAATTAAGATGTAAATACCCATATATTAAGCTATGTTACACAAATAATACCACCATGTGAAGTACACAGACACCACACAAAAGGATAAAGAGGAAAATATAGGATGAATCTCACTGGAATAAAAGTGACATGAAAACCCCTTACCTTGAACTTTTCCCAAGATGAGGGTATGTTAACCTCCTGTATAATTTCAAAATAATTGTTATAAAAGTATACAAGAACCACATACATAAATATTATAACATAAATAATATTCTAAAATTTCTTTGTTAATAATATTTTAATAGCATCATTGTTTGGGGTGTTAACTAATCCGTTTTCTTTTATATTTTTTATTAAGTAAGCCATGTTTGTTATAGATAGGATGTATTTTACTAGTATCAATAATTATATTATGTTCTAAAAAATTGTGTTTAATCATAAAATTAATGTTATTGTTTAATGGTTATGATGAGGGAATGAATCTCATCACGTTCGTGGAGACGGTAATCTGTACGTATGCACGAGCGACAATATCATTCAATAGAAGGAGAAATAGTGTATAATTGGATGTTATATCATATATACAAAATCATTTACAGGTTAAATTTATTAATTACATAAATTATTCATCATTATTAAAACTATTCAAAAAATTATGTCTTGAATAACAACTACACCATGATGTGGAGATGGTTTGTCGTGCTTATGCACGTATAGTGACTTTGTCATTTATATGATGGGTATAATAATGAATATGGATGTACCATATTTATATTAATATAAAATTATGTAGAAATTACTGGTTTTATTATTTTTGATGGAAAAAACAAAGAAAGAGGAAGGGGAAAAAGAAGATAACTTTGAAAGGGGTGATGAAATTATTACATCTTCTTTGGGTGCATCCTTTTGATTTGAAATAATGGATCCCTAGGTTTTCATTATGATCAATTAAATGCCTCTATGATGATGTTAATTTAGTTGGGAGAATATTTGGGTAGTTTTTGGCCGAGCCAAATGGCTTTGGATGTGTGAAATTAAGAGAATAAGAAGTTCCCTTTTATAAGAGATGTGAGGGTCACTCTAGGAAAAGCTTGATATATTATTTTAATATAAATTAATTTTCGATTTATAATGGATTCAAATTGATATATTTAGAGTCTAAGGTGGGTATGGATTGAAAACATCTCATATAATAGGTTCTTGACAAGTTTAGGTCACAATAATAACCTTATATTTTAGATTTAACTCTTAGTTAAATAGATTGACATTTACCATGTCTCCTTGTATTTTTATTTTATATGGTTAATAAACATACAATAAACTAGAAAGAGAACCCCAAGTAGTTATTTAGTATCATATATATTATTATATAATTCCTTTGGCCAAACCTTATATTTTTAAGACTATTATATAATTTAATAAAATAGTGTTTGTTTTAAAAACACATTTATCTCAATTTTGACACTATTTAGTATTCGGTTTTGGTTAAAGTCATATCAACTTGATTACTTCCTCTGATACCAACTGTAACTCCCTAACCCCAATTAACTAGATTCGATGCATTATTACATAACATTTTCATGATACAAGGACTCATGTTCTGAATGACCGATCAGTTTAGTAGCCCTTGATGTAAAATATACATACACATGTTTTACATTACATCATGAAATAAAAAAACAAAATTGTATCCCCATTGAACACTCTTATTTCCCCTAACCTATTCTTGTCGTTTAATCATAATATAAATATTTGAATCCCTGTAAAATAAAACGTATGAAAGGTGTGACCTCATATGCTCAGTAAGGATAACAATATAGCAGAAACTATCATAAATAAGTATAAACATTTATGGAAATGTATTAGACTAAAACACAAGCCTTTAAAACATAAACTTTATCATAATATGGAAAAGATAAATCAAATAATTCCATTTACTTAATCATATAGATAATATACACATCGAATAATCACATGTAATATCAATAGCCAAATTCTTAATGATGGAATGCATAATGACATACATTATAATCACACAGTGAAGGCCTCGTACCAAGACTACAAATAATATTTTGTCCAGGACTTGTGCCAAGATACTAATTTATCTAATTTATCTACCGATTCGTCAAGAAGATATATTAGGCTCCACCTGTCACTTACTATTTCAAATTCATTCCTTATATGAAAATGTCGAAACAAAATATAAACATTCATATTAAAAATAGCACACTAAATGTCAATATTTTATGAGAAAACATAAATGTATAAAAATAGCTCATCCACAGTGAAACATAACTCATTAAAAACAATATAAAAGATTTTATTATAATAAATAAACCTGAGTCTATAATAATTAAGGATATTTACATAAATGAAAATAATCAATAAAACTATTTTTGAGAAATATACACTTTTTCTTGAAAGTATTTAAAAGCCTCACTATTTGTAAAGAAGCTGTTAAAAATGGATTTTTGAATCATAGTGTCCCATACCACTTTGAAAAATTCAAAAGAAATTTTATTTCTGAAACATCCATGTCTATATAAATAAATCCATAAAACCATTTTTAAAACATGAACATTAATGAGAAAGATTAAGAAGAATAAATATTCAAAATGATATTTTAGTCAAAGAGTTCCTAATAAAATGATAGACACTTGAATAAAAATAATTGAGGAATAAAATTAATCACAACAATTTAATATAATAAGAATAATGGGATTCAAGATAGAATATGTCAAAGATAGTATACACACTATACAAATATGAATTGGCGCATAACAACAAAGAAGTCTCAATGGAAGGTAAATTGAGACGAAATCCATTATAAAGAATATATCCTTAAATTATGGATAAATAAATGAAATAATTTTGGGTTTCTAATATAAATACACTAAATATTATTTGATATTCACGGTAAATAAATCAAAAAACATTCACACATATTCTTGTAAAAAAAATAATGACTTGAATGCTTAACTCAATGAATGGAAATTGAGTTAGGATTACACTTACCAAGTTCATATCAATGAATTTAGAATATATAAATGGATTGACTATGTGTATCAAAAGTGTATCCACACAAATTGGATTGGAAATGACTACATAAATAAGTAAATAGTGATTTTACACATAATGTTGGAGTAAAATAATCAATTAAGTATGTGTAAAACCCAATGAGTTGAAATTGAAATTAGAAGTTCCCTTACTAATTAGGTAACATATGAAACATACTCTAAAAAAAGAAGGATAATACAATGAATATTTAAATAACAATATATTTAGGTATGTTACACAAATAATACAACCATGGGTAGTATATACACCACACAAATAGAAATAGTGGAAAATATAGCCTGAATCTCACGACAATAAAAGTGAGATGAAAACCCCTTAGCATGTAATTTTCATTAGTTGATGGTACGTTCACCTCATGTATAATAGTAAAATTAGTATTATTAAATTATACAATAACCACATATATAAATATGATATCATATATGATATTATAATATTTACTTGTTAATAATATTATAGTAGTATCATTATTTCAGGTGTTGACTGATTCGTTTTCTATTATATGTTTTATTACGTAATTCTAGTTTGTTCTGGATAGGTTTTATTTTATTAAAATCCAAAATTATATTAATTTCTTAAAAATTATTTTCAATCATAAAATGAAAATTACTCTTGAATGGTTACGATGGGGAATGAATCTCATCGTGTTTGTTGACATGGTAATCTGTACGTACGCACGAGCGACAATATCATTCAATTGATATTGAAATAGAAAAAAATTAGAGGTTATATAATATATAAATAATCATTAAAACGTTTTATTTATTATTTATATCCATTATACATAATTTTTATACCCATAAAAATAATGAAGTGTCGAATAAAAACTGCACCACGATGTGGTGACGGTTAGTCATACGTATGCACGTATGGTGACTGTGTCATTCATAGGATGGATAGAATAATGAATATGGTTGTACCATATTTATAATAATATCATATTATTTAGAAGGTTCTAGATTTATTATTTTGGAATGGAAAAAACAATGAAAGGCGGAGTGGAAGAAGAAGATAACTTTGAAAGAGGTGATGAAATTATTACTTCTTCTTAAGGTGATTCCTTTTAATTTGATCAAAAGCGAACCATAGGATGTCTTTCTGATCAAAGGAAATCATATAATATGAATTTAATGTAGTTGGGAGGATATTTGGGCAGGGGTTGGCCGATCCAAATGATGTGGAGGTGTTAAACTATGAGAAGGGTAAGTTCCCTTTTAAAAGGGAGGTGAGGGTCACTAAAGTAAAATCTTGAAATATTATTTTATTATAAATATATTTTTGGCTTAAAATGGTTCCAAATGGATTAATTTTGAGGCTATGGTGGGGATGAGTCGAAAACCTCTCAACCAAAAGATATTATATATGTTTAGGTCACCATATTAACCTTATCTTTTAGATTTAACTCTTAGTTAAATAGTTTGTCATTTACCACGTATCCTATTATTTTTAAATTATATGGTAAATAAATTTTCTATAATCTACCAAGAGAACCCCAAGTGGTTATTTACCAACATATATATCATGATATAAGTCCTTTGGTAGAACCATATATATTTAGGACTATTATATAATTTAATAAAACTGTAATTGTTTTAAAAACACAATTATGTGAATTATTACAATATTTAGTATTTGGTTTTTCTTAAAGTCATAAAAACTTGATTGATTTGATGAAAATTGATTAAATCAACCCTAACATGTCATATTAACCTAAAAAATTATTTTAATTCATCAGAAGGCCCAATTTAAATTTAATTTTATATTTATAATATCAATTATTTTAATCTTCCATTAATTAGTTAATTCTTATGTCATCATTGTGTAACAAATATATTTAATTATATAAGGTATAAAAATTAGAAATAAAATTTAATGATGTAGGAAATATTCTTATCTTTTTAATGAATAGTTATAGAGGATTTTTTCTTATGTATAACCCTATATTAAAAATTTCATAGTTATTAAACATTGAATTTTACACATTTAACTCTTTAAAATAATATTAATAAATGTACAAATCTAATTGAAGTGGATAAAAAAGATTATATTTTATTCATATGGTTAATTTTGGTAGAGATAAAATTATCCAATATAATTAAGACATGTATTTGGGTAATTATAATATCATTTTTACCATTAATTCCCCTATTAACTTTTAACCGTGATAAATAAAATTCCAAAATTACTATTCACCAAAAAAATATTTTCATCTTATTGATCAAAATTTTACATATTGATGTCAACTATATCTCTCATATTATTGAATTTCAAACCACATAAGTTGTAAAATTACGTTTTAGGGAAATTTGCTAATGTTCCTATAAGTTATGTAAAAGACGGAAAAAAATTCAATAAAATTTTAAACATCTAATCAAATTATAGAATTATTTCAATAAATTAGATTGAATTTATATATTTATTATGTATATATTTTTACTTTAGATAAATTTATATAAATAATTATTTATTTAAATAAAAATATAGTTTTAATCAATAACGCAGTGTTTTTCATTATTTATCAAAAATTGAATGTTTTTAGAAGAATACAAAAAATTCACTCTAATCTAATTTTGATATTTCAAATTAAAAAATTAGGTCTATTTCAGCAAATTAAAAAAACATATGTTGTATTAATTTATTTTAAAAAATATTCTCATTATCAAAACCAGAAAGTGGGTTTTTGAGAAGTAAAAACCTTCAAAATATTTATTCGTGTTTATGTCCAATTTAAAGGTAAAATTACATCCAATGAAAAACATTATATTAAATGATAAAATAAAATACAATTATACCTAAAAACAATTAAAATATATTATTAAACATTACAAATTATTTTTGATTAAAAAAAATTTTTTAATTAAATTTTAGTATTTTTCACTGTTAATCAAAATAAGAAAATTCTCTGAAAAGAACTGAAAATTTATCCAAAATAAATTATTATGTCCTTATTATAAATAAGAAGTTTATTTTCTTGAATTGAATATATAATGGGGTCAAATACTGAATTTAAAAATGGTTCTCCATTAAAAGGCTGTAAAATTGACGTTTTTTGAAAAATAAGCCTTTTATCTGATGAAATGAATTTGTTCTTATATTATATCTAAGAAACACATAATATGGATGTTAAAATTATATGGTGTATATAAAATTTAAAATGAAGTTAATATTATTCATAACCTCTTTTTGAACAGCTAGTTTGGTAAGTTGTGGTGCGCTCGAACTCGGAGTTGCGTGTATCGCAAGCTATTGAATTACATTAATGAAAACAACTTACTATGAAATCATGCAGGGTTACATTAAATATGTAAAATGGGTCTAGAATATTAAATTAATGGAGTTTTAAATATATAAATTAAATAAACACATTAAAATCTGAATTCTATAAATTTCATTAAAATATTTCATTCCCTTAACCCCTTTAATTATTACTTGTACCATTTACCTTTTATCATGGTTTTTACTTAAGCTGACTTATTATTCATTAAATTTATTAAAGTGCTCCTAATTTTGTTATTTGGACGTTGTTATTATATATTTTAAATATATTTCATTTAATTCCCATTAAAAAAGTGATAAAATTTAATTTTAAAAAAAAATGTATTATTTATTAAATTTTTTTATTAATATATTACTTATGTTCTAAAAACATATATGGGTTTGTAAACAAAAAAAATGTTTTCAAAATTACAAATTCATAAAAATAAATATTTTTTATTATAAAATGTTTCATGAATATCCAATTCATTAATATATACAAATAACTTCATAAAATCCATATAATGTTTAAAAATGATAATTTTCACTATTCACCGAAAAATCATTCTTTTTAGAAAAATTTAAAAAATAATCTTAATAATATATATTACTATGATTAATAAAATGTAATATTAATTTTCAAAAATGGAATTTCTATAGTTTATGTATTATAATTTCAAATAAAAAGGGGATATATAATGAAAAACTACTCTTATAATAATACAACCTTTTTAAAATATTAGCCATTACCATTCATATTTCATATTATTTACTAATTAAATTAGTATTAAATAATTATTAATGTAAAAAATATTTTATCATCATCAATTGAAGGTTTCTTGGATATAAATTCATATTTCATAGAAATGTAATATTTAGAAAAATACATTTCCTTATATAAAATGATCATATTAGTCATTTTATCTTTTCCAATTTCATTTCATTTGTATGGAAAGTTTCCTTAAATTTATTTCATAAAATATTAATTAAATTATATACTCATGTTCCTTATATATAATTCAACTGATTGGTTTTAATGTTCAACTCATATAACAGTTTCATTTTAGATAGGTGTTGCATGTGGAGAATGATATCGAACACTTTGATTTATTTAAACGTAATCATATTTTAAATTTTTAGGTCTTATAACACAAAATAAGTATTAAAAAATGGAATTAATGGTTTGATTCATAAATAATTACTCTATTGGGGATTGTTATTTTTTGCATAAATTAGAAAATTGAAGAAAAATAATGAAACAGTTTTCAGAATTTTTTTTAAAATTTTTTATAAAAGATAAAATTAAAATTAACATTCGAAATTATTTTTTGAATGGTGATGTGAAATATTTTAAATTATTTAATGTTTGAAAATAATATTAAATAATTGATAATTAATGATGATATAATCTTAATTTTCGATAAATTTTGGAGGGGAAGATAAAAATATTATCATGAAGTGAAAAACACTTTTAGTATTTTTAAATAACTTTGTAAAAAATAACATCATAAAAAGAGTGATAGATATTTCATTAAAAAGTAGATAAAGGTAATTATTATTATCCTAAAAAATAAAACATATTTTTATTTTCAAATAATAATATTTAACATTTGTATAAAGAGTGAATGATGACCTCGAAAAATACATATTTTGGCTAGATGGAAAATACTATTGCCAATGTTATAGTTCATTGAGAAAGAAAATTTTTCCTGATAAAAAATATAATTTCAATTTAAATTTTCATAAATAAAAATAAAAATTATCATTCAAAACAATATTAGCGTGGAAGGAATCAAACATATAATAAATTTGTTCAAGAATAAATATAATCACTCAATGAAAGGGAGTTGAGTTAACAGAAACCCTTAAATATTTGTTATAATTGAAATATAATACCAAAGAAAGAGAGAATAACAAACCCATTTTTAAACCCCCTTAATTTCGTGAAAAAATATTAATTATAAATCATGTAGAATTTTATAAAAAAATAAACTTGTAGTGAATATGATATAAGCCTAAAAAATGAAAATTGGGACAAGAATCCCTTTCTGTTATTCCACAAATCCATAAAGACACATGAAAATTTGGTATAATAATAACTAATATCAGAATAAAAAATTAAAAAAACATATTGATATGTATTACTTTTTATAATCTGCAATTAAAATGATTTATTATACATTTATTCGTCTATTATAGCTTGTTTTCATCATTAGATGTTCATTATTTCATTTTATTTGACTAGAATTTTTAATGATTATGTCGATCCTTATTTTCTTATATACAAGTTAATAATCCCAAAATTATTCAATTTAAATATAATTTATTTTTTATAAATATTTATATTGTTTTAATTTCATTCCTATTTTTTTACCATTCATGAAGATTTAATCGATAATGAGTTTATTTCATTAATTTTTTATAGGCAAATGATGTTATGTTAGATAAAATTAAAATTTTAATATAACCATTAAAAAATATAATAATGTAATTCAGGCAATTTTATAAATTAAATACAGAATTAGTATCATCCAATAAGGGTGTTGATGAATAAAATAAATCTCATTGAGGAGTTGGGAGGTCAAAAGTGTATAATGGAAACACATTCATTTTACATAGAATACGATGAAGAAAGGAAATGTTTTATGTTTTCAAGAACAAAATAATTTTATAAAAAAAATAATAGGTCATTAAATACCCTTTCTTATATATCCCAGAAATATTGTGATGCAGAATAAAATACATCATTCATGAATGTGGTCATCTGTATGTATGAATGATGGTGTTTTTATTTTTCTATGTAATAAGGTGAAAGGTACGTAATTTTTATAAAATTAAAATAAAGACATATAATATATAAAAAACACAAGTTTCTTCATTTTTAATTGGTAATATTTAATTTGAGGATAACCATATATAATAAAAAATATATGACAATGATTATTATATTGAGAATTTGATCTTCTATTGAAGGACTTATCAGAAATGAGGGACATAGGACAATTTATTTAGACAAGTGGTGGTAAAGGAATAAGAATCTAGGGGTATCAAAATTTTTATGGTGTCAAGAGTAATTCAATTTTTTGGTGTTTTCTTTTATGGGGTTTGTGAATCGCCCATTTAAATGTAGAGGGAAATGTATTTTCATAAATATAACAACTTAATATAAAGGTATAACATGTTTCACATGGAAAATAGAGTCCAAAATTTAAAAAAAAATAGACTGTTGATATGTTTTGGTCGGTACATGGTTCAACCATTCTTTTACGACATTTTTAAAAACTTTTATGTCCATTAACCTTTGATTTTAAACATTTCATTTGGTTTTTTAATAGGTGAATTAATTTTTACCTTAATAATGCATATTTTATATCTAAAAATAAAATAGACCTTATTAAATTAATTATACCTAATAATAAAATCAGTTTATCAATTATATAAATTAAAATTTCAATGTGATGGGAAAATTAATTTCAATATTAGTGCACATGATTTGTTAATACCATTTTTTGAAAAGTACATTTTTAAGAATAAAAATGTTATTTTTTATAAAACTATCAACATGGTTGACTTACATGATATTATTTATTTTATTATTATATTAATAAGATTTTTTTCTTAAAAATGAAGTCAAAACTCAATTCTTCCTATGTGAGAATTAATGAAAAAGAAACATACCCAATTTTTTTATTAAAATAAATATTATTTATGATTCAAAATTTTTGACATGGGTTTTATAAATTCCAAAAATTACTTTAAAATGATTTATTTTAATCCTTAAATTACATTTTATTAAAAAAATATTTTTAAATCCATATTTATTCCATTAAAATATTATAAAAGTATTGGTATTGGTATAAATTATAGTTTCACTATTCACCTAAAAATAAATTACTTCAGAAAAAATAAAAGAAAAATCATCCTATGATAATTTTTCTACTTAAAATTGAGAACTAAATTTAATTTAGTCAAGTTAAAATTATAAAATTTGATAGTTTAACCTAAAAATAAAGATATAAAAAATTTCAATATTGGATGCAATGGAAAATAAAAATTTATAGTATTAACTATTATTATTCATATTTCTTATTAATTACTAATTAAATTATGTTGATATATATTTTTTATAAATAATATATTTTATTTATAATATTTTTAGTTTCTTAAAATGAAGTGCGTAAAAATATAATTTTATAAAAATACTCTTTATAGAAAAAATTGATCATATTAGTAGTATATCTACGTAAATTGAATTTTATCAATTCATTGATATTCAAAATTAAATGTTTTATATGTATACATCTATTTTATACTTAATTTATTCCATTTTAACCATATATTTTAATAACTATATTATGATTTATGGTTTTTCTTGATTCGGCATTGAAAATAAGAATGTTATTGAAAAAATAGGTATTAAAGATAAATAAACATTATATTAGAATGGATTTATTTTGTCATCCATATTTTTCATTGTGGACAGAAAACATACTACAGCCTTACTCCTTTAATAAAAATATCCCAATAGTAGATACTTCCATAGTTTATGCATCATCCATTGATTTGACATTTTATCTTTTGCTAAAAACACTATTATTGTATTATAATTGTATTGATTGGTATCCTCTTTACTTCTAGATATGAAATCTAGTTCTAAGAGAAATATTCATATCCATACAACTTTTTTGTCCTCATCATAAGAACTAATATATTCATGAACTATTATAGAATTGGTTACCACTGGATACTTTGAACTCTTCCATCTCAGAGATCATCTATTAAGGTAGAACGCATATCTAAACTATGATTTTTGGATTTTTATATTCTATTTAAGAACTAAAATCTATATATCCCTTCATTACTAGTATATAATATCCTCAATAAACTAAATATATATTATACACCTAAAATATGTTAGGATAGACATTATTGATGGATTTGATTCCTGAGAACCTACATCTATGTAATTTATGATTACTTTTATACATAGTTTTAAAAAATAATAAACTTTTTAACACAACATGATTGTTCTTCTGCGTAACATTATTTGTGATAATGTCCTATGATTAGTTGTTTCACTAAAATGTCATCGTAGTTCCCCGCTATGATGATAACCCCTAAGTTCCATGAAAATAGTCATAAAAATGTGTTTTATAGGAAAAAAAGTATCATTTCGGGAAACAAATGATTCATGATATGACGTGTGGAAACCCATAGGATATTTAGCCAATTTGTCATGGTGTAAACCCTTAGTATTATCTGGTGTACGATATTATGAAATTGATACCGGCTAGTAAGAAATATAAATTTATAAGTCCAATTATATGATCCTATCTATAGATATTTTTATTCACCAATATAATTTAATATTATTATTAATGAATATTATAGGTCATGTACTTTGCTGTATTGAAGAAAATCACTATAATATTTGTTTGTGGAGAGGTAGTATATGTTGTGTTGATCATGGTTAATATTAAATTAATGAATAATATGAAAAATGATTTGTCCCTTCTGTTATTCAATTGAAATTGATATCTCAAGACCTTTGATGGAAATGATAAAACCAAAATAAATCCATAACTATGGTATTCTATAGGCATGTTTGATTTATAGGAAGTCAAAAAAATAGATACTGAGCACATAGGTTGATGGAACCTGCATGAAAACATCTTTATTAATGAAATAATGATAAAGGGATTAAATTAATCTTTATGAATTTTTATGATGTATTTTTTCATCATGGAATTAAATTATTTCTCTATGGGTTCTTTAAAATGTTCCTTGATGGAAACCTTGGACTTTTGGTTGGCTCACCTAATTCTAATGAAAAAGGGGACTAGAGTGTCATATTCTATATGATTCTATAATCTCATTTAAATAAAATATTATTATTTATTATCTAAAAAGTTGAATAAATATTATTCTTGTATGTTGTTAAATCGATATTCGTATATACTTGATCGTATATATTTCATCCCCAGTTATATGAGAGAATATTATGTGAGGGTAATATTTAATACATATTTATTTTCTTTATAGTGAATAAAAAATTTATTTATGTATTAGTGAATAATGTAGTGATATTTATTTATTTAAAAATAACTATTTTCAAGGTCTGATAAATATAGTGGAGGAATGGTGTGCCAATTTTTATGTTCTTGTATGAAATAATTTATATGAAATATTATTAGAATAAATAATATTTAATTTTAAATTGTGAATTTAGTTCTTGTTGGGAATTATTATTATTATTATTATTGAAATGGGGTACACCAGATATTAGGTAAATAATAAGTGGAACTTGTGAAATTATTTGTTTCTAAATCTAGAGGTTTATAAACACAATTATATTATTTTTCAATAGATCCAATTTAACTTGTGTGGTATATAATGACCGCCAAAGAGAATCATTTCCAGTCTTAGAGAGATCCTTCTCTAAGAAATCTCTCAAGAATAGAGAGCGATCATCCTCCACCATCCACTTTCATATTTATAGAGATCAATGAGAATAAATTGGATGATATTCAAGAGGATATAAAATGAGAACAATGAAAGAAACATGATCTTTTGTGATAGCACATGGAGATTTTTACATCAAGGTTCATATATTTTTGAAAAATATGCGGACCACTACTTGGGAAAATCTTCTTTTGATTACTAAAATGAAATAATGAAACAGTGTTGATCTATTTTTATATACATTAATTATGTAATAATTATCAGAATGTAATTCATTAAATTATTAAATTAATAATAAATAATATTTGATGATCACATTCTTGGTTATGGTGTTCTATCCATTGTCTATTTTCATTGATTCAATTTTTTTGGTCATGATGTTCATCGTTGTATAAATAACGGATTTATCATCGATCAAGATAAAAATAAATGCTGGCTGCAACCCATCACATTATTCCTTGGTAAAAAGATCCAAAAAGTGGTATTAGAGCCATCACAATTTTTTAAATCAAAATTAATTATGTTATTACTCACCCAGCCTGAAGGAGGTCGGCAGTGGTGAAGTCCAAGAGCATCCCTAGAAACATATAATCAAATAGATTAAACCAAATTTTGAGATAATATTATTCATAATTATTTTATAATAAATATAATAAAATAGTATAATTTTATGAATGAAATAAAATATTAAAACTCATCCAGGGGAGCCAATGATTATGGCTGGAAAATAGACGAGTACACAACATGTATTCACAACTACAAACTATGTACTAGTGTGCAATACATGATGAATTATTTTGTAATTAATTCAGACTCTGTGAATTAAATTCTAATGGTGCATTTAATTTTGCACAATATGTTCACTATGACAGCCTAGCACATGGTCAGGTGGAGTACCCACCAGGTATCCCACATATATAATGTGTAGTCTTCCAGTTTAAACGTGTGTTTTATCAATTTAAAATGCCTTCTAGATAGGTGATTGTGTAACTCATAGACCAAACACCATGTATCCCTTATACACATTTTGTACTACAATTTTTCTAGGTCATAGTTTACATGCCAGGTCAGCAGGTGTGTGCCTTGGACAGATGGTTTAAAATTCACACATCATGTAGCTCATTTGTACATCCCATACACTTATACCAAATTATGTTGAAATTAAATTAATTTACTATACCTTTTAATATTTATTAACATGTGATTTTATGTTTTCAATATGTTGTTAGAATACAACATAGGAAGGTTTTTAATATGTATATATATATATATATATTTAATTAATTTCAATATATTGTTTAGAACTACATATCTTGTGTTAGTCGAACTACAATTATTACACTATAAGCATTGACACATTACACGTAATAGAAAAATCAAGTCATTTTTATTAATTATGTTAATAATACACATCATGAAAACATGTGAATTTTATTGTATTTCATATGTCACTAGAGTAAACATTATATGAGTCAAATACACACTCAGTAGATTCAGACTGGTATTCACCATGATTCCTATAATTACATTTATATACAAAGTTAATATAAAAATAGTTAATTTATTTAGTTTAAATTTATTATTGATGAGAAACTCAATTAAATTCATTTGAAAATTAAGATAAAATAAATGATTAATTAATGAAGACAATAAATTGATTTGAGCATGATTTATCTTAAATTATAATGATTAAGAAATTAATTCTAATTTTATTAAAAGTGTAATTTTTTACATTCATGGGGATGATCGTGAACATAAAACAAACATTTTATATGATGGTTTCAATTAATTTAAATTATTGTTATTTGTTTCATCTACCATATTAATATGTAAGGTCCTATTTCATTGTGGTTTCATTTATGTAAACCACTTCCCTCACTTGTGTGCGATAAAATCATATGTAATGGATGGATCTCTAAATCTATTAGATATGGTTCATGTTTGGAGATAATGAAAAATAAATCCAATAAATATAAATCGGTGGAAATGTGGAAATATTTAACATAAACCTTAATTAGTTCATGTTTTCCCCCTCGGTCAAGTGTTAGTTTATAATCATCTATAGAAAACAATCATTATTAAAATTACATGATCACATTGCTTTATTATTTTATAACATTCAAGTTACATGATTATTTCATTATGGATGTTTTTTCATGACCACCTGAATTATTTAATTTACCAGAATGAAATATAGTAATAAAATAAATTGGATTATGCATAAATATAATATTAAATATAGATAACTACTAATGTATATCCTCATAATATTAAAAATATTGTAATAAATATAGAAATTGTAAATTTATGCATAAATGATAAAAATCCGTCAATTGTATATATAGTAAGTCGGTAATGACTTCCACTACATATGTTAAAATTGATCCATAGTTCAAATTCCATGACCATCCATTGTTTTAGTTGTTTTAATTATCAAACAATTTTATCATGATTTGTTCAGTTGACTTTACAATTTACCAAAATAAGTGTTGACTAACAATGCATAAAATTGTGTAATTGAGAGAAAAGCGTTTAAGAAATCCATTTTAAGGATTTTAGGATTTCAATATTGGGGAGTCCACTAAACTGATAAAGGAACTGTGAGCTAATGGAGTCGTCATTTGGAATGACTACCTAAAACCATTAAAGTTTCTTAACCAACCAATGGTGGCTTAATGAAAATGTGAGTATGGATCCTTTAAACTACAGTATCCTAGAAACATGAAATTTCAATGAAAATGATGAGGTATATTGGGTTACAATAATATAGTGGGTGATTAATAATAAAATATATTTTTATTTGTCTAAATTTCATCATATAAAGTGATAAAGTCAAACTAAAATTAATTATAGAATCTGTAATAAAATCACTTTAGGAATATCACTATAATACTTAATTTAGATGGATAACCTTCTTACTGGAACAAATTTCTATGAGTGAAAAATGGTGCTTACAGGTTATCCCTCTTCATGAATGTAAATTGTATGTGATAGAAGATCCATTTCCAAAAGATCCTAAAAATGAGGCAACTAATGAAGAGTTTTCTCTCCATGAGAAAATTTTTAATGATGCTACAGATGTTTAGTGTTTCATGATAGCATCCATGACCATTTCAATTTTGATGCTATATGAGGACATGGATTTATAGAACCTGATGTCTCACGTATAGGAGCATTATCAAGACACGATGAGATAAGAGATATACGAGATCTCTAATAAATTGTTTACAACTAATCATGGATATTCTACCCCCCGTTTGGCCTTATTTTTTCACTATTATTGTATACATTGAACTCTTAGTCATCTTGGGGATTAAATTCTTGGATGATTTCTTCACATATCTCATAATTTACTTACAACCTAAGACTTTATCCATTTTTATTTTTTATTACAATATGAGACACAATGAGAATATTATTTCTGAACTTTTTACTTTGATTATCCAAGTAAATAAGGACCTGGGGAAAGAAAAACACACAGTCCTAATGGTGAATTAAATGAAGAATAATGAAAAGGTCCCCAAGACTCACAAAAATCCTATATTATCCCATCAATGTCCTTCCAAGAAGGTGAAGATCCAAATACAAGGTATGTAAATGAGATATTATTTTTTTCATGTGGAAATCAAGGTCATTGGAAGAATAAACTCACCTTGATGTAAGGGGGAATCCAAATGTATATTTGTTATCAAGTGAAAGCTTTCAAAATCTATACATTGGATATTTGATATAGCATGGGGTTCTCACACATATATCATAATGTATGAAATAAGTCTATTTTGAAATAATTCTAAAGGATAGGTTGATATATGATCTTCCAATAGTGTGATGTTGGTTGTGAAATCAATTAGTTACTACCAACATTTATTGGCAACATGATTGATTTTGGTTTTAAAAGATTATTTATATACAACAAATGTTATGAAGAACACAAGTTCTGTATCATGCGACGATTTAGATGGGTTTATTTTCATTTTTGTAAATAAAATTTTATTCCTTGATAAAGAATGCATATGTTATAGTATGACACATTTAAATATTGTTCTTTGGGTATTAATTTTAAAAAACCAAGTATTGGAAATTGACAATGAATAATGTCCACATGAGTCATATAACACCCAACCATGGCATCACCATCTGGGTCATGTAAACAAGAAACATTTAAAATATCTTTGTCAATATGATTATTTTGACTCATCTAGACTAAACAACTTGAAATATTTCCTTTTTATTTATAAGGATATTTACCAACGAATCATTTGTTGGATAGGTTGAATGTTCTGTTAATAATCAAGGATTGGATCAGACTGTTTTGTATCGACCATTTCTAGTAAAATCATGTGGTGGGTATTCTTACTTCATAACTTTTACTGATGAATTTAGTAGATAAGGTCATGTCAACTTGATGAGGTATATGTCCATGCCCTTTGAGAAATTAAAAGAATTAAATATTGATGTTGAAAATAAACTTTGAAAGATGATAAATAATCTTTGATTGGATCAAGGAATCAAATATCTTATACAAGAATTTATTATGTTTTTATAGGAGTTTATGATTCTATATCAACTCACCTAACATTACACACTTATGTGGAATGGTGTTAGCAAAATGCAAAATTGTACCACTCTAGACATAGAAAGATCATTAATGAGTCATGTAGATCTTCCATTTTCCTTTTGGGGATATTAATTATAAGCTATCGGATAATAATTGAACTATTTACCAACTATGGAGAAAAATATAATTCCCTTCAAGTGATAGAGAGGAATGAAATTTTTTGTGTTATACATGTCTATGGGGTTTTGAGGCATGTGTTAAGACCTTATCAAGAAGCAATATATAACCTCGTGGATCAATGTGTATCTTTATATGGTATCCTTAGAAAACAATGGAATACTACCTATATAACCCCTTAGACAAGAATGTGAATATAATAAGACAAGTCACCTTTCATGATAGGAATTACATCCTAAGAATGGATATTGGGAGAAATATATGCTTCGATGAAGTTTATTATCATGATACACGAGATTTTGTCTAAGAACAGATTCCACAAGTCTCTGTGAAAGAAGAAGTTCATGATACAAAATTACTCAAAAGTAGCACAAGATATGTAAGAGAACTAAAATGATATGGTTTATCAGCTACCATTGATGGAGACTCATTGTCAATTGAAAATGTTGATCTTCTCTCTTATAAAGAGGCATTCGATAGCTTAAAAGACACATGATAGAAAAAAGCCGTGAATTGTGAAATAGATTCCATATAATAGAACCAATTTTGGGGTATAGTATAAGGGATATCTTATGTAAATCCCATAGGGTGAACATGGGTATTCAAGAGAAAACTAAACATGGAAGGTAAATTAGATACCTTAAAAGAAAGGCTAGTTTCTAAAGAGTTTAAAAATGTCAATTAGATGGCTCTGGTGAAACATTTTCACCAATTTTCCAATTTAATTCCATCTGAATTATACATTGTATACTAATTTACCCTGATTATGAGATTTCAGAGATGGATTTCATACGAATTTTATTAATAGGACCCTCTATGAAAATTTTTATATGGAACAACCATACTGGTTTATGACACTATGAGATGAAAAATAAATATTTTCATATTATAGGGATCCATTTATGGACTGAAGAAACCATCCAATCCCAGAAAAATTATATTAGATGAAGATATAAAATAATATTGTTTCATTAAGAATGAATTTTATCCCTATGTTTATGAGAGTTTTAGTGAAATTATTGTCACTGTCCTAGTAGTATATTTTGATTATATTTAACTTATTGGAAATGGAAAACCAATATTATAGTCTGTTAAGGACTTGTTGAACAAATTTTTCTCCATGAAATACATAGGTTAATAATCCTATATTCTAGGGATAATGATCTTTCATGGTAGATCAAATATTCTTCTTGGACAATATCAATACACCTATATTGACCAAATACAAAATAGAATTATTAAAAAAGAATCCAATAGGGGATTGGTTCCATTTTCACATGGTTAAAATCATTTAATGTAAATGTGTTCTCAAACAAAATAGGAGAATGTTGTAATGAGTATGATCTCATATGATTCAGTGATAGGCTAAATTATGTATGTCATGTAATGTACTAGAAAATATTTTTCTTATGTATCGATAATGGTAGGAAGATATC
The DNA here is from genome assembly GCA_963277665.1 of Viscum album. Lineage (NCBI taxonomy): Eukaryota > Viridiplantae > Streptophyta > Magnoliopsida > Santalales > Viscaceae > Viscum > Viscum album. Next base: position 831,807,502 of record OY728165.1, read on the forward strand.
AAGATGATCTAAGAGAATGGAATTGGTGTGCTATTAAGGCTATATTAAAGTATATTAGAAGAAGTAAGGATATTTTCTTGGTGTGTGAAGGAAAATTGTAGATGGACATCAGGGTTTATATTGATTCTATTTTTAAAATAAACGATAATGTTCTGAAGTCATAGTCTGAATATGTTTTTAGTCTCAGCAAGGGAGCTGTGGACATGATGAGTTCAAAGAATCCATTTTTTATTGATTATACATTAGAGTCTGAGTATATACAATTTTTAATGCATTGAAGTAATATGTTTAGATATGAAACATTGTCTTGGATCTTGATTTGGTACCTAGAAGTAAAGACCCTATCATATGGTATTGTGATAGTACAACATTGGTTACTCTTGTAAAATATACAATGTCACACCAATGAAAAATATATATAATCTTGATGCATCACCTCTTCTGGATTTTTATCAAAGGAGTGATGTTTTATCAAGAAGAGTACCACAGTAAGAGAATGTGGTGGAACCCTAGTTTGAAGTCCTATCTTAGTAGAATCATAAGTTTCACGTGAGAGATTATTGACTAAATGTTGTTGTAATTATTTTTTGAATACATGTGGGTGTCTTTTAAGCATTGCTCACTAGAAAAAAATTATATGTATATAATGATGACATGTATTCATAGATTTTATTATTAATTAAATTATTTCACATCATGTTTGTTTTTCTATGAAACATAATTTGTGATAATGTCTTAAGAGTAACAGTCACACTAAATAGACCTAGAAGTTTCCCGATTTAATGAGAAACCAAAAGTGGAAAACAAATATTCCTAAATATAGGCCTATAGCTGAACGATATAATTTAATGGGACCTAGTTATATAGTCTATTAGGGGTGTAGACTTATAGTACTTTGAGGTACCTTATAATGGTGTACACTGTTTCTAATAACTACGTAAGATATAATGAGAATGAGACCCTCGAGTCGTAAATCTATATTTATGTCCCATTAGATGTATTTATATACGGATGTGTGTATTGATAATTATAAATTAAGATTATTATTAGTGAATATTATAAGTCACAGTCTTTGATATATTTATGAAACCTATGATGACATATATTTAGGGAATGGTAGGATACGTTAGGGGAATCACACATTTTATTGCATTAATGAATAATTAGAGAAAGGATTTTTCCCTTATGTTCATTAACATAATTTGATATATCATGTAATTTGATTGAGATTATAAATCCAAAATAATTCCTTGAACATGGTGTTTTATAGGTAAGTAAGATTTCTGGGATGTCAAACAACGAGACATCAATTCCGTAGGTTGATTTCACTATCTTGTAACCTAATTGATTAGAGATATCATTTTAAATAAATTTCATTACTCAGAATGTTTCCATAATATTTATTATGTTTTTTGAGGCGAATATATTTTTCTAAGGGTGCCTTGGTATATTTTTTTATGTTAACCTTGGAATCTATGCTACTTCACAAAATTCCACTGAGAAAGGGGCCTATAAGGTCACACAATAAGTGTATACATAATATCAGTTAAATAATGTGTTATTATATATTATATAACAATTTGAATAAATATTATTCATTCATGTGGTTGTAATATTATTCATGTCTTCTCGTCATATATTTTTCATCACCAATTATTTGAGAAAATATTATGTGAGAAATTTTTTAATAATTATTTATTTTGAATATAATGTTTATTTATTTAATGAAAAATAATGTAATGATATTTATTTGTTTAAAAATATACATTATTCAAGGCCAACTAAATATTATGAAGGAATGGTCGACCGAAATTAATATTTTGGTGAGAAAAAATATTTTATAAATACTATATGAGTAAATAATAGTTAATTTTAATTCATGAGTTAGGGCATGTTAAGAAAGATAATTAATTTTATTTTTATTGACATGGGATTTTGTATTGTTTAATGGTATAATAAGGGTAAATTGTGTAATTTATTTTCTAACCCTATCGTCATATAGACCCAATTATATTATTTTTCAATAAAGATGACTTCATTTTTGTTATTCATAAAGATAGCTGGAGAGAAACCTCTAAATTCATCGACATATCTGTCTCTAAGAACAGTCATATGAACAGAGAGTGATATTTATCCACCATATACAAATGAGTCTAGAAAGATCATAGATAACACATTGGATGTGACTCTCTTGGTGATCAATGTTGAACGATACAAGTGATATGATCATCTGTTCTTGCACACAGAGATTCCTATGGCAGAGTTTGATGATTTTGGGAACACGTGTGAATAACCACTAGAGGGGATATTCCCTTTATTTACATAACACAATGATAGAACAATGATGATATATTGTATGATCCATCAATGAGAAAAGAATTTTTAATAGGTAATTCTCTAATTGGTTAAATTAATTATAAATAATATGTGGGGATACAATGCCAAGTTACATCATTCTATCCCACATCAGTTTTCTTTCATTCAATTATATTGATCACGGTGTTCGTCCACTTTTAGATATTAGATTTATCATTGATGATGATGGTTTCAAACATATAATTAGTTACCTTTTGATTTATTATAGGGGTTCAGATGTGCAAGCTCACTTACATGGGGTTCACAATTTACAAACATTTTCCAATGAGTTTTTTGTGGAACTGGAAACACCCAATGGTTCTATATCTATAGATTCCTTATTTATAAAGGTAAAAGGTCAATGGGATATTTGGAAAATGATTCTTAAGAACTCACATTTTATGAGAGAATGAGAGGATAGGTTCATCCCACCCTTTTGGGGGGAATTGTATCCTAGTCTAAGACTCTCATAAAGATTTAATATATAATCTGGAATCCTTTTTCAATTCCCTAGTATGATGTTGTTCACCCAATATTTAACAAACAATAAAAATTTTGTATAGATCTTATAAACATATTTATATATATGTGGTTATTCATCAATAGATATATCTGTATGTATCTGATCTTCTCCATAACAGGTATCCCCTTATATATAAATTATATATTTTTTTAGCTTTATTACAATGATTATAGTCTTCTAGCCAAACAGTGGGGCACTCTGGTGTGTATCATCATCCATAGAGACAATAATGGTATTGATACTGGTATTGAACCTGCGAAAATAATCCCTACTTCTCATTTTGAATGGAATCATAGCTTAAAATATTTTTTCCACATAATGGGACACATCATACCTTTTTAGATCTTGTGATAAAGATCTAAATGTGTAGTTTAGAAATATGTGGAAAGGATTTATAGCTAGAAGGTGCCTAGTCATTGTTTTTTGGGGGAATTATGTTGTACTATAATTGGGAACCAAGAAGTGATATGCATTTCTTGGTTGAAATAGACCATAAGTGAAATGTGGCACAATGAAAATATGTTTTGTTTGTGGAGTTGGATTTGGATATATGGTAATCATCATATATATCCCATTTGGACATGAATTAAAACTCACATTGTTCAGTTGTTCTCATAGGGGTGTGTTTCCCTTTGAGAGGATTAAGTTGGGGATTATTCCTGTGAATGATGCTCTTTAGAAAGGGGGTCCATGAGTGATCATTCAGTTCATGGTGATTTAGAGACTTGTTTGGTGTGTAAACCATTGTAGGAGGTATATTAAGCTCGACCCTTAGGTAAGCATCCAACATATCTTGATTATAGAAGGAATAAGAATTCTCATAGATCAGGATAACTTTTGGGAATACAAATATGGCTACCTTGGTGTATGGTGTTTATTGTTACGACTTACTCCTAAGGATGATTCCCTTAATTGGGTGGGACATATAATTTGAATGAGGAAAAAATACTAATACAATTGGGGTTTGTGCTGAGGAGTATTCCAATAAATAAAATGACTGGGTCTTACTCTTGAAAATGAATCCCATTAATTGGGGATCATGTGGATGTCATGACCACCATTTACATATAAGTCCACATGAGTCATGCTCAGTGTGAGAAATAATAGAAAAATGAATGTTTAAGAAACCACATGATCTTATTTTCTCTGAGGTTGGATAAATGACCTAGAGAACCAATCGTTATGGAGTCACTCTAAAGGAAGGTGATAGGAATAATAAAAGGATGATCCCCTATATAAAACTGAATCACACTATGTGGGTGCTATTATCATGGATATCTGCTTAGCCCACAAGTCATGATGAGTCTTGATTGAACGTGATAGAAAAGAGGAATTCAAAGATTTGGTGAACCACATATCGCATCATCTACTGGTGGAAGAGGCCAAGGGTATGTGAGATATTGTATAGGATGCTAGTGATCATCCCCTTTCTTACCCAGTAGACAAGGGGGTGAGGAGGAGCAATATTGAAACTTCCTGGGGATTACTCCTTGAGTGATGCCCAGAATTGGTTTCACAACAATGGAGGAGGATCTCATTCTATATTTAATAGAAAATAATGTGTAGTATATAAACTCCACATTGGTAATTAGAGGATATAGGTTGTAGAGGTGATAATTGTAGGATATTATCATAACCCTAGTTCCCAAGACATGGAACTTACAAGAATTACACCCAGGGTTGGGGTCCTCGTGACCATGGGAATACAAATCCACATGCACCCGAGGATCCAAAACATGTGGTGGGACAAGTTCATGAATCCTATGACCAATGGAATATAAATCCAAATGGGAGATGTGCTAGTGTGCCTTTTTCTATGGTATTATAGGTCTATAGGCGTTAGGAAATTTTTTGAGTTAATCCCCCTAAGGAGAGGAATCTCAAGGGAGAGGAGCACTATGATTAGTGGCATAGAAGAGGGCCCAAATAATGAGTCATGAAGGTCCTAGATAAAAGGAAATAAGTGCCCCATGAAAGTACTTGGAGGATGTGGAGGAGGTTTGCGACTGGGTGTATTGGCCTATGCGATCATTTAATTCCTTGGGAAATAGACCATCAGGGAAAAAACACTCCGGTGAGGCTTTAGAAAGGGCACCCTCAGTATCTTCTATTTTCCATGGAGGTGTTTTTTAGGATCCTTGTTATGGAAAGGGACCCAACATGTGAGGTCTTTAATTAGTGTAGAATATTTCCTCGTGCAGATGCCTTGTTTTTTTAACCCTAATGGGACATTCATCTGAGTTATCCCCCTTAATTCACTCTCCTCTTGGGTAATGTAGACCTACCTCTAGAATTTTTTGAGACCTAGGTGAAGGGAATCATGTCGATATATTGGTAATTCTTATGATTTATTTAGTTGTAAAAATGAGAAGTCCAATGGTCTTATTTATAGGAAAATAAGGGACCCTGGTCAAAGTAGGTTTCCTTCACAGGTCATTGGTGTAGGTTCCCCTTTTAGGTATCTATTTTAGGGGTTTCCTACCCTTTAGTGGTGCATGGGGGTAGGGGGAAATTTCGGTCTTCTGATTCATAGGTTTGTGTGTGCATCCTGATTTGGTCCAAGTCATTTGACTCCATTGGACTCTTTAGAACTTGAGAATGATCAAGAGAATCCATAAAATAATTTCATTCCTCCTGAAAAATAGAGTGTCAAAAAAATCCGTCCTTGATAATTTGATCTAATCAAATGATAAGGGTCTAGTCCTGAGGTAGAACATAGGAAATATTATGCATGGTGTTTTGACTAATGATGTAGGGATTTGGCACTGATTAGTCATGTAGGTAGGTTACATTAACCACATGGTTAGGTTTATTTCTTTGGATAGTAGTGTAGGTTGATGGGGTAGTCCAGTGGCACTTATAAATACATCTAGACACTTTTTTATTTTCCTATATTTTTGAGATTATGATTTTTGATCTCTCCATACATCTATTCAACCTTTCTCCATTGCACTTCTATTTCACAAATATCTCCATAAGAGTTTACCAAGTTACAACCCCTGAGCGACAGTGCTATGAGTATTTTGATCTTGTTGAGAATAATTTTTTTGTGAGAACTTTTGGAATGGAATATTTCTATGCATTCCATTTATCATATTTTTGAACATTAGAAGTAAAAATTTGAACATTTCTAATTTAATATTTTAACTGATAAAAAAGACATGATTCTTACAAGTATATTTTCAACGACTACTCTAATGAATTCCACTAAAAAAGATATTTCTTGTTCTTATGAGATGACCAATTTTATTAGGATATGTTAATACAATGTATTTTATCCCAATCTACTAGTTCTAGAGAAGTATATGGAACCATAACTTTATGAGTACCAACAAATTTATTACCTACCATTGCATGGTTATGGGGTTTTTAGGGATAATACTATCCATGAGGTTTGATGTTATTTCCCATGGTCCATATATGTGAAGCACACTAACTTCCCTTCATCCAATATTTCCACCAAGGGTGTTTACATCAATCAAGGGATAGTTCCCAGAGGTTTTTGTATGCATCACAACAGCTTCACTTTGTATCCTACATTACATATATCCATAAATGGAGGCCCCATTTTTAAGACTCAAACTTCATGAAATCTGAGGAAGATTTGACTCAAGGCAGTAAGTAGGACTAATGATTCCACACTAGAGGGGGTGTCTAGCCCAAGAGGATGTGAGAATAATGGTTATACGAAACTTATAGAGAATCCAAGAAAAACATGAAAGATATTTATATATATAAGTCTATTTGGGAAAAAAATTAACATCTATAAGAACTAAAATATCATCCCTAGAATACAGATGTTATGAAGTTATTAGATAAATTTTTCCCACATGACGCATGACCTTGTTTCCATTATCCTATGGGATGTCTTCCAAATTTCTCGGATCCCTATTATAGGGTAGATGTATGTGGAGTTCATCCCATAAAAAACTAAATGGAATAATATTAGAAAGTCATCGTCATTGGCCCATGAGCTCTTCAAGATGGTGAAGAAATTATAGGACAAAGACCCTCACCCCAAGGATGAAATACATACAATAACATGGTTGAATGATATTTTAAAATAGTTTGAAGAATTAAATACTTGTAGGAACCCTAACTTATGTCTCATTGAAGAGAATAAAGGTGCTCCTATCACTTTTTGGCCCACACTGGAGAAGTGTGAGTTTATACATTGGGGTTATAAAGTCAACCCCATAGTTGATGTAAAGATTCACTTACTTGGCTTCCTCATTATGTGTATAAAAATTTATCTTCTTTTGGTTTATGATTCTAATGTTTGTGTGAGGCTAGGTACCTTTGATGTCATATACAAATTAGAAGAAGGAAGGTATATAGGGCTGTTGTCCCCCATCCTAGAAAGAGTTTGGTATTGTTATATGGATACATAAAATGGGATGGCCCTGTTTAGTATTTAGGGACCATTTTAAGTATTGTGGTTGAAGATAAAAACACACTTATATTCATTTGTGATTATGAGCCCAGTTAAAATACCTGAAAGTCAATTCCACCCATTTATTCATTTTATTTGTAGAATCTAGCCTCTAAAACTAATGTATGATTACATGTTGATGATGTTGAATGTTTCAGAGGAATTTAACTTCTTCCCATATGTTAACTCACCAATAGGAAAATTTACTAATGATAGATAGAAAGGGAATTATGGGATGATGTCATACATGATATCATTTAGATATATTGTATTGGTGGCCCACATTGATTGTGAGAACATCTGTGAAGCATGTGCACTGTACTGATTTTACCACTTCTTAAAATGTCATCCACAGTCAATAATATACCACACCTTCAAATTTTAGGTTGTAAGAGCATCCAATGGTGTCAATATAGCTTTTGATATTAATGGACACAATGGTATCCAAAATATCAATCAATCTTCCTCCATCAGATGCATCAATCAGGCTAGACGCTAGTTATTCCATGTCGTGGATCTCTTAATATCCTTATTGAGTATTTTCAAAGGTCATTTACTGGGTCAAGGCCATGAAAACTAATAGTCATGGTATGCATGGTAAAAAGGCTCAAGACTAAGATGATAATGATGAAACTGTAGTCCCTTCGAAATGCAATCGGGAAATGGTAATCGGGCCGGTTGGGTATGAGAAGAACACACCTCCCACACAAAGGTTTTCCACACAATAAAACAATTAGTGATATTCTTTTCATTAGAGAATTTTATATAAGTTTCTAATTCATTTACCAACATTTACAAACATTTCTAATTTTTTAAAATTTATAAATATCGCTAAATTAGTGACATTTATAAATGTTTCTTTTTAGAGACAATCAATTACCAACATTTTATAGAAACATCAGTAAATAAATATTGAAATTTTTTGGATTTTTATAAATGTCTTTATTTAGTGACACCTATATTACCAATGTTTTTTTGGAAACATTGGAAAAGAAATGTCATTAAATATGAATCCTCATTTTCCAACATTTTTTAGAATCATTGGAAATTTAATAATTTTTATTTATTTTAGTTTTTAATTTTTTTAATTTTTTTTCGAATTATTATTTAAAAAAAATATTATTTTATTGCAATAAAAATATTCCAGGACATACCTGGTCTTGTACATCATGGTTTGAACCACCCTCGTAGCACACCCTGTACAACTCGGTCCCTAACCCTCACCTCTCTAGTAGAACGACATCCACTCCATTACCCCTTAGTATCTAACCCTCCCTTTACTCTCTTCATTACCATGATCTCCAACCCGCCCAGCACTCCAGTACTCAGTGGATTCCCTCATAAGATTTATCCTATATTCCATGCCTTGGAAAATATGAAACCATAAGGAAACAAACCATAAAACTACATCTTACAAGACCAAGACCACACCTACTAACTAGTTAAAAGTGTAATTATTTTATTTTATAATGTTATATATATATACATAAATTTTAGTATTTAAATAAGTAATGTACTATATATATTTTGATATATTAATGTAAATATATTAATATATATTTACATGTTTATATTTTATATTTTAGGTTTATATATTATATATATGTTTATATATATGTTAATGTCTCTATGTGTGTGTTTGTATAAATATATCAGCATGTATACATATATATAACTAGTCACACTTTAAAACTCGATTAAATTTTTTTCTAAAATAGTCACATTTTTTAAAATTGTAACTAACATTAAAATAGTTATTTTTAATATGTTTTATATATATACATCAATATATTTCAATATATACAAATTTGTTATATATTTATATAATAATATAGATATGTTAATATATATGTGTGTTTCTGTGTTTGTTTTTATATTTTATATTTTCGGTTTATATGTGTATGTATACATATACATAATTATGAACGTTTTAAAACACTGGTGAAAATGTAACTAAAATTTCTATGTTTTCTTAAAAACATTACCTAATATAAAATATATGTGTGTTTTTACATATAAAGATATTTATTCTTATATTTATATGTGTGTTTTTTTCAATGTTTATATATATATATGTTTATATATGTTTTTGTTTATATATATTAAGATATATATATATATCTATATATCTATATACATGTGTCTTTTTTTATATATGTTTATATATATGTCAGTCTTTTGAAAATTAACATTATATATAAATAATATTATATATTAATATACATATAATAAAAAAAATATATATATATATATTATTTTTTTGATTATATATATAAGGTTATATTATATATATATGTTGATATTATATATTATATATGTATGTTTTTATTATATATATATAATTTCATTATATTTAATAAATATCATATATGTGTATTAATATATGTATGTGTGTGTGTATATATGTTTATATTTTAAATAATGATGCTTATATATATATGTATATATAGATGTATATATATGCCTATATATATGTGTGTATCTCTCTCTGTGTGTATATATAAATTTATATGTGCATGTGCATGTATTTAATTATAATTATATATTTATATTTAGATTTTTCCACACTTTGAAACATTAGTAAAAGTGTCACTAAAATAGTCATGTTTTCTTATAAACATGTCAAAATATAGAATATATTTGTGTTTTTATAAATATATAAATATGTGTGTGTGTGTGTGTGAATGTGTATAAATATATATGTATTAATATTAATATTTATATATATATGTATATGTATATATATCTAAATATATAATTACATCAATTTGAGGAAATGATCTATTTAAATATACATATTTTTAATTACGTTTTTTCATGAAATATTTCAAAATTAGATATGTTTTTTAGGAAATGTTGGACAATGTGTCGTATTCTGGAGGAAACGGTGCTAATTTTGCATCATTTTACCAGACACACTGCTAAATTAACCAGTTTTTTCAGAAAATGTTGATAATTTAGCATTGTTTTTGGGAAAGGTTTCTAAATTACCAAATTTTAGGGGAAACACCACTAAATTTAAAACATTGGATTTCAAATGTCACTAAATTAGAAAAGATTTTATAAAACTCTCTAAATTTGGGTATTTTTTAAAAAATGTTGCTAAATATTAGTTTTTTGTAGTGTCAGTGGCCATTTTTGAGAGGAGGCTCATGATATATCACCTTATCCTCCTATAAAAGAAAAATGTCTTGAAATGGCTTCTAAATCGAAATGTTTCTAGTCTTCATCACACCCAAATGCATCAGATTCATGTTATGAGTGACCCTTAATGATCCATTTTTGGGGAGCGTAACTCGTGATGTCGGAGATAAATGGGAGTTTTTCCAAGCCAGTCTGAGAATCCCAAAGTTTGGTGATATCATTGTATCACCATATCTTCACATTAATAGTGATTTGGCTGAGTTTATGGGATATATTAGGGTGTTGGATGATATGATAGCTTTATCTGATGATCATAACTCGACCAAGAAACTAGTTTCTAACATGTTGTTCTAAGTAGTGCTTTAAGTGGTAATTGTTTATCCCTTGGTGGAATGGGACATCTACATCAACCCTGATGATTTTGTTCCCTTTTCCCTTTTCAATTTTCAACTCTTTCCTCCACCATCAGTAATCTTGATGTTATTTTTATTTCATAAGATAAGAAGAAGAAGAACCGATTGAAGGTTGAGCTACAATAGATGTGCTTGAGTCATCGAGGTATGGTCCCAAAGGAACTCATATCAGGACATTGGATGAGGCTCATGAACCTAAAAACCATACTTGGGATATAAGGATATGATGCAGTAGATGGGGGTAGGAACTCCCTGACTATCCTCACAAGTATTTATATCCAAGAGGATTAGGGTGGAACCATCTCTATCTCAAGAGAGGAAGCGAATAAGGAATTTGAAGTTGGACCTATGTATATGTCATAGTAATCCTTTGTATCGTTTTTTTATATCATGAATTTCTCAACATAATCCCTCTGATTGTTGCTGTCTTTTGAAAAATATTCTTCACTTTTCTCCCATATGGGTTCTTGAACTAGTCCTTTAATGATCAAGGATTATACCCTATGGGAGGCATAGATAATGGCTTGTGAACGTATTATTCTGATGGATGAAGACCCCAGAGATGTGGATGTATCGTTCCACAGTCCTATGGAGGGGTGATAGGGTCATGTCATACATACTATGGCATGTGTGATGAACTATTTCTGACTTTCCTATCCTCAGGATATTTCTTGTCTATTTCTATCACTAAAGGAACCTACTATATTCAATGTTTATCCCATTGTCACCCTATAAGGGGTTGATAGGGATATTAGATGGTCCAATAGAGGTTTTTATGCCATCCCTGACTATATAGGGGTTGATGATGTTGTTCCTTCTTAGAAGTGGGTAGTGAGAAGCTGGGGTCATTGGCAGAGCCAATTTGGGTCTTGAGAAACACATTTTGGATACCCTTACTAGAGAGAATGCTACAAAAAATTAGACTATGTACCATGAACAATTGGATATAATTAATCTATAAATTGGTATTCTTGGTTCCCTCAATGATTTTAGGGATTTAAAAAAGGAATTGGATGGATGTATATTTTATCGTTCTTTCATTTTCAAAACATAGTTGATCTTTCTTTCACATGATGCTTCACATCAGAGTTTAACATGTACAAATTTTCCTACAAAGAACATCCCCAAGTCACTTCATGAATGAGGCAGACCAATCCACCCTACTCATAATGTTGAGGGAGTGTTGGATGAGAGTCATGAAGTGGTATATTTTCAAGATCCATATATCCTAGCTTCGGTGGGTGAAATCATGAAGTGGTAAATCGCTGAGAGCCTTTGATCCAAGTTGCATTAAAAACACAAGATAATGTTTCCTCCATAGCGGTTACTACTCCCAGATTTGAGTTTGGGGGAACTGGATTGGTGTTTAAATTAATTATTGACCCAAGGATGGGTGAGTGTCATCAATTACATTTTTCACTTCAATTTCTTTCTACTATTGACATTATAGTGCTTATGAGAAATGTCACTTATTATCAAGTTCAATTAGCTTTAGTGACTTGGTAGGAAATGGGGGATTCTTTGTTAGCTCCACCAACATTGATGGGTGTTGTTAATGATATTTTTGAGGGATTATAACATGTTGGCTCAATGAGTGAAATGATTCCCAAATATGTCTACAATTCTAAGAGTTGATTTTAATCTGATCTGAAGAATCCTAGGGCTTTCTATCTTACATTCATTTTAGTTAGGAAGGATATCAAGAATATAAATAGGGACACTCCTCCTGATGAAATTTTTTCGTGACATTATTGACTCCCATTTAATCATTCCATGATGGGATATTGTGGATTTATCTATAACAATATCAATGATTTGGTGAAGATGATCATCTGGAAATGGGGGGAGTGAGGTTCGCCGCAAGACAAGGTGTTTCTGGATAGCCAATATGAGCAACCCAAAGCATCTGAAGTCCAATCTAGGGATAATAACTCCAAGGGTTCAGAGTAATATGAAGACCTCCTTAATGAGAAGTCTCCCCAAATAGAGTTCCTTGAATAGTAATTAAATGCCACAAAATAATGGGTAATTTGAGTGCACCACTCCTTGGTAAGAAACAAATCCTAAAATAGAGATGTCGATGGTGAAAATCTGGAGAATTTCCATGAACCTAAAGAGTCCACAACTATATGAAGGGATGAGCTTCAGAAAAATGTTGAAATTGGTGTGGGTAATGTTTTACTTTTCAAATATTATGTTTTTGAAAAACAATAAAATTTTGAACAGAGTATCTATCACATATAAGTTCCCCATTATATTATATCATAAATGAAATGAAATGAAATGGATTTTGGATCCCTAAAATTTTTGTTTTCATATATATTTTATTTCTATGATTATAAAAATCATCGATTATCATTTGTGTAGAAAAACATTTTTCACGACCTAGTTGTAACCAAAATCATTGGAGGAGGAAATGATCTAATTTTTTACTATGCCATAAGTCCTAGCGAGTATAGTTTGACTATTTACAAGGTAATATGAACATCCATACAAACTTTGTGCCTTTTTTTCATCACCCTAAATTTTTCTTAACCCCAATAGAAGGGAGACTTAGTGTCGACACATGGATTTTTTATAGACTACCAAGTCCTGGTTCCTGGTCTAACATGTCTTCTACTTATTTAATTTCATTAGTTTATTTTTTTCCTAAACTATATAGAGTAGATTTCTAGTGAGCTAAGACTCGATATTCATCTAGAGTTACTGTTTAGTGTTTCCAATATGGTTATTGGAAAATATATTTTAATTGGATGCTTAATGTCATGAAATTCAATCCCATAAGACTACTGTTTTAGGTCATACAACATTGTACGTAATGTTTCAAAATAATAATATAGACAGGGCTTGAAGGTGATGAATGTTTTTACACTATTTTGATACTCACAAGGGGAATCTTTTTCCACAGTTTTGTTGTTTGAAAATAAATATCATGATATTTGGGTATAGAGGAGGCTTCTCCTGATGATAAAATTACCAATGGTCAAAAAAGAAATTATCATTGATATTTTATGAAATTTAAAATAGGGAACATAAAACATAGTCATGTAGTGGTATCCTTAGTTTGAAAAACCTACTTTCTTGGAAACTTATGAAAATCCGACTTGGGTGTGTTACAACATAGTCAGGTAATGGATATCTCCAATGTTATGACATTCTATTGTTGATGGAAGAAGAAATATTATGGAGATTTGGATCTCTAAAGACCATGAGATGTGTTTTTTCCAAGGGAATATTTATAATAATGAAAATATCATCTACATTAGAAATGGTCATGAATAGTAAATTTCTTTTCCAAGGATTTATATTGCACAAATGTTGTCATATTATTCTATATGATTGATGTTAGATAAGGTGTAGGCCCTTTCCTGATAAGGGATGAAACATCAAGATGTTTAAAGTCAAGTTACGAGGATATTATGTTGTGAAGGTTAACGAAATGCAGGATGGACATTATGTTAAGTAGTTTAATGTTGTGAAATAATGAATTTATTTTTTTGTATTTTAAATTCATATAGAAATGTAATTATGATGGAATATAATTTAATGACTTTATATTTGATTTAGGTATTGATGAATTTCTCTTTCTTGGTATCATTTTTGGAAATATGATACCATATTTAAGTGTGAGAGAGTAATTTCATAATCTATGATTTTGGGATCCTTAGATCTGAATAATCATATAGAGAAAGTGTTTATGGTGTCATAGGTGGTGTCTATTGAGAACAAAGTTACCATTGGTTGAAAAACTTGTTATGAGAGAGGATTAATGAATGTCCAAATAGGGCGCGTACTATATAGTAAATAGTGGAATCCTTGGGATGACATGACTTGAAATTTAAGACCACCTTATAAAAAACTAGGTTGGGGAATGTTAGGACAAAATCAGGAAATTATTTCATCTGAATTTCTTACATTATATCACTAATATCCAATGGAGGCTTGCAAATATTTTTATTTCCCTAGGAAAAACGATTGGTTTGTTTGAATAATGTACCAGAATACCGATGTGCAATTTAAATTCAAAATATATAATGAATTTGGGGGAATAGTTTTTTTACATAGGTATGAACCGAGTGCAGGGAATATAGAACCTATAGTTTTAGGTCCTATACTTTAAAGCATAACATCTTGGAAACAATAGGTGACATGTGGCCTATTGGACCAAGGCTATTCTAGTATACTTCAGACATGAGGGAGAAAATTTTAAACCATTATATTGGATGATTTTGGATTTGGTGAATGGAGATTGGATAATTATACAAGAGATGATCTTATACCAAATTAAAATCATGGGATTCAGCATAATTTCGTAAAAGTGGATAGAGAAAAAATAGTATTATACTGATGATGAAGTTACTACTTGTTGTAAAACCCATTACGGGGGATTTTTTAAGAATGTATGACTATGCTTTATACTAAATGTTAAATAGTGGTATACCTTGGAAAAAACCTAATTTGTGGGATGATTTATGCATATCCCATCATAGTGTGTTATTTCATAGTTAGGTAAAGATGTACTCATGTATCAAACATTCAATCACTAGGAAAAATAGATATAATATGAATATATAAAATTATTCAATATTAAATTTATGACATCATGGTAAGATATGTCAATGTATAAACGAAACATTTTGAACTGATATGGGCCTTGAACTGTACAGTCCCCTATATAGATATGACTCATATGTTGAAGGGGGAACCCCCTGTTTCTTTGGTTTATCTTTTAATGAGGGGACCCATGTTGAGAGATCCTATATATATCGCTTTTTGTACATAAGAAATGGGGTATTATTCATTAACATATAGTTGGGACTAGGGCATGGGTATCATGAATCAATAAATACCTCAATGTAATGAGGATCCAACCACACATAGTTCATAAGGTCCCATACTTTTTAAACTCATGCGTTGAGGACACTAGACCGGATGTTCAATGTCATGCGATAAAGGTGAAGGTGACTAAATGTAAAGACTGAGAGAATTAAGTAGATGGGCTAGGTAATATGGACTAAGAATCACTATGTATCTTGTTGGACTAACAGTCCAACCACATATAGTTATAAAATAATGGACTCCCACCCAGATTGAATTCATGCGTGGAGGAAATTGGGGGATGTTTTATATAGGTTCATGCATATAATGAGAAATCATATTGGGTCTTCTTATACATATATAAATCATACATGGGAGAGTGGGGGTATTTCACATATTTTGTTGATTCTAGGTTCTAGATTAGATATATGAATTCCAGTATGCATCTCATAGAAATGAGAATCCAGAAACAGGAAATTTTTGAAGGAATCATGTTGTTTATTGTCCTGCGATGAGGAAAACCGATGGTCCTTTTAATTCCTTAAATTTCGGACCATTAAAACTCAAATATAAATTTATATGACTTTATTATGCGAGGAGTCGTTATACATATAGGAATCACTATATATCTCATTGGATTGAGAATAAAGCCACATATAGTTCTAAAAGAAATTATTCATTTTATTTTCAAGTGATAAAGATATCATAGTGTTGGGACATATACCCTAAATCGGGGCCCAAGTGCCATTGTAGGGAGGAGATGATTTAAGTGGATATTATTCATGGGATCTGCCCATCAATTATTCCTCATG
Organism: Viscum album; assembly: GCA_963277665.1. Lineage (NCBI taxonomy): Eukaryota > Viridiplantae > Streptophyta > Magnoliopsida > Santalales > Viscaceae > Viscum > Viscum album. The sequence goes on from OY728165.1 coordinate 831,823,999, forward strand.
TCTGACTAAGAGGGAATCTCAACCCGTCAGATGGGTTAGAGGGATATAATTGGGACATATACATGATAGGGAGTCCTATAACTAATTTATCATGAAGATTTTTTTCACTCATGGTGCTTCTCAGGTTTCATAATGTAAATTGAAAGGGATGATAACCATGAATTTAAATGTTACATGACAAGGAAAAATGGTGCATTGTATTTTAAGGTCATATGAAAAATACCATACGTTGTGCATTTTATCATCCTACAATAAGGATGGTAAAGCCACAAAGTTTAATGTCATGGTGTGTAAATGTGATGTAATGCCTTTTAATATGATGTGACAAAGACTATTTAAAAAATATAACATATTGCAACTTATACATTATATGTATGATTACACAATGTATTTCATGAGAAACATTCCATCGGTTAGTCTCGTAATGATCTCTCTATGAATTGATATTAAGGAATAATATTTTCTTGATTGGAGATTGTGTAAAGAGTAAGGTTATCCCCACATTGGATTATGTTTTTAGTCTTATTTCCATGTATCATTAGTGTCTTGATGACCAAAACCAGTCTTCCTTATAGGAGCAAATATAGGAGAACCTTTTAATTAAAGGAATGTGCTATCAAATTTTGGTGAAATTACTGGGGATGTAAGGTGAACAATATATTCTCATCAATCCTCTCTAGTTCATCCAAAGTGGTTTGGGATTTATCAACCATGGATAGTTGGTAAAAATGGAAAATAAAAGTGATGGAAATAGATCCTCAAGGAGAAGGACTGCTTCTATCCAATATACCAGCAAATAACAGGTGGCCCATGTAGCAGTACAAGCCTTTGTCTGGTAATTCCCTAAGGCATGCAACATTATTCCTGGGAAATAAATTTTATTTTTATCCACCATCTTCTGGAATATTTTTTACATGATATTATTGAAGGCCTCTATTTATCCATTAGTCACTTTATGATAGCATGATGAATGGTTAGAATTGATATTGTACTACATATATAACTTCTCTACCTTATTAGAACATAAATTGGATATATTGTCCATCATAATGGTATAAGGGACACTGAATCTAGAAATTATGTTAGATTTTATGAATCTAATTATTCTTTTTCCTCCGATTTATTTGAGGGGTATTTCCATATCCCATTTGAAAAAAAATTTGTAGTGGTTAATATGTATTTAACTATTTATCCATATTTTGTGTGTAAAACACCACTACATCCACTCCCCATATGGATATTTGACACAATTATTTGGTTTTTTATTGTCACTATAGTGTTTGATGGATAAAGAAGACAAGCAATTTTCATGAATAACATTTTTTGGGGAATTATGTGCAATTATTCTTCATCGAAGGCCAAAATTATCCAAGTCTACAGATTTGGATAGAAATTATATATCTTGACTCGTAGGAACCGTAGGATCTGGAAGGTACTTATTCCCAGATAGATGTAGTCTCTTCTCTATAAATACATCTGTGAAGGACTTCATCAATTCCTCATTAGTAGAGAAACTTCAAGTGATTTGGGACATCATAAAGAGTGCAATTTAATGTATCACCACCATATTTTCTCATTAATAGCTTAGTTTGATGGATGTACTCCATCATGGAAGTATTCCATGATGGGGTTCATCCATCCTCGGGTAAGATTACATGACTCAATGATGGAATTGACTTCATTGATCTCCTGTATTCTGACATGAACAAAAGGTGATATCATGCATCAATGGGAAATGTTGCTGAATGTTTCATCCTGATTTGGATCTACATGATTTGTACCTATATTCTCGATTGAATCGGTCTAGAAATCCTGTGATTGTTGGATGTTTGTCAATGTTGGCCTTGAGTGGAAATTTTCCTTTAACCCTCATACATAAACATGTTGGGGGATTAACACTTCTTTTTTGATGGAGTAATCCTCAACAATGTTTTTGATTACCAACTCAGAGTCACCTTTCACCTCATTGTGGATCTCTAGTATTTTGAGTTCCAATTCCAAGAATACAATGAAGGCATGATATTTTTACACTCATTATTGGCACAACCATATTATAATAGGAATGGGTAAGTTACTACATCTGTCACTAAGGAGATAATCACATTCCCCAATCACACTTTTCTCAGCATAGGGTATTCCATTATATTCCCCATTAGGCTCCTGGATGCACCGTTAAAATACATTTCCCATATTTGGGTGTTGTGTTGAATATAAAATATCTCGTTGTAAAGATGATAAAAATTTAATGATATTTGGTCTATAGATGAGTGCTATCCAAGAAAATTTCCCAAGGAATGGCCTTTCATTGCTGTAGAAAAACGGTCCACTATTTCAAACACCATGATAACATAGGACAAACGAGGATATATTATAGTGGGTTATTGCGAGAGACTAATTAGACCTCATGGTTCTACAGGTAGTGCCTCAATTTCTGAACTATGAATATTAATACCAGATAACTCTTCTTGATATCTGAATAATGAATCTCGATTCTGATCATTGTTTCAATGAGATAATATAGGTTTTTTTCACTACAGAAATCATTCATTTACACATGGAACTCACATATTGATCACTCCAAGGCCGTCAGATATTTGATGAGTGGATTTACATAAATGGGTGGATTTAATACTAGTGTAATGAAGAGGTACTTATTGAGGACATGAAATTACTCCTTGTTGTCACTGGTCCATTGATATGTGACCACCTTCTTCACTAGTTTGGTGATGGGAAAACACATTCACCATATTTTGGCATTGAATCCAAATATGTATGCCATGTTTCCTTTAGTTCCTCTAAAATATTTAAGGTTTTCAGGTGATGTAATGATAAGGATAAATTTTTTCTTCTACGGGTGATAATTGAGGTTGTGAAAGAGTACAATGAAGCTGAGGAACATCACTGAGGTTACCCCGAAAGCCCAATTTATGCTATTCATCTTCATGATATGTTTTATTAGCATGTTGAATATAGTCTATAGGTCAACTAAGTGATCAGAATGATTATAGGTACTTGACCACTATATCATAAATGTATAATTCAAAAAACTTCCCTAGAATGGGTATAAATATGTGGTGTATAAAACGTGGGTATGTGGCACTGTCATTCTTCATGTCAAAGGGAATTACCTGATAGAAAAAATATTCGTTGGTGGATCTGAAGCATATGGATTCTTCATCTTCTAGGGCCATATAAATTTGGTTTTATCAACAATATCCATATATGATGGATGGGGCTTTAAACAAACCGTTACATCAATTATGAGTTTTGTGATTGAAACTGGGAAGTCATCATTCCAAAAATGCGAGTTGAGATATCTATAATTGATGAAAACTATAATTTTCCCAATTTTATAATTAATTAGGACAATGTTGGCCAAATTTTTTGGATATTTTACTTCTCAATTAATGTAATCCTTGATGAGTTTTTCAACTTCAGCCACAGTTTTGGTGGCATGAGTTGGGTGTGTCTTTCTAGCTGCCTACTTTACCCCTAATGGTCTTCTAGAAAACCCAAGTAATGGGTTACCACAGTAGGGTAAATTTCTAGAATTTATTCATAATTCCATGAAAACACATCCCAATATTGTTTCGGGTAGGAAATGTACACATCATGTTCTTCAGGAGTTATGGATAGACTAATAATGTAAGTTCATCAAATCTCTTCAATAGCCAAATTCATATCTCTAAAACCATCAACAATGGTGGATACACCTTACTTAAATTCTAAAATAGAATCCATATGGTGTGCATTGTCTTCTAATCCATCATATATTACCTAATTCACTTATTCCTAGGAAGTATGTGATGAAACATGTTCAGTGGAGGGAGGAGGGGAGTCTCTATTTGGACATTCAGAATATAATGTAACCATTGCACACTCTCTTATTAGTAAGAATCTTTCTTAGAGCTCTGAAGGCAGGATAAGGGGATGAATATGAGCCTCAATGTTTTCTCATATATGCATGATATGATCTTCTAGTCCTGTTGATTGAACACAGCTTCATCGGATCCTAGGGGATGGATCAAATACATGCTCATCTAGAATTTCATTATTTCTTAGAGAGTTGAAAACTTCTCTTATGATATTAGGATCATTTTTCATAATTCAAATCATTGAAGTTGTTAAATATGTGCTCAAATTTGGACCAACCACTTTAATTTTGTTGATGGGGAAGATGTACTCTAAACTAGATTGTTTGAAAAGATTTTGTGGAATTATCTATATACAAAAAGGGGAATTGATGTGAGTGACATTATCATCCTTAGAATGTTTCCCATCATTATGGTTGAATCTTGAAAAAATGTATTTTGACTCATAGAATTTTAATGGTGAAGTATCACCCTGAAATGTCCCAATTGACCATTGATACAATATTTTAGTTTGTATTTGTTTGATGATGGGATAGCCTTGTGCTGCTGTTTCTAAGGTCCTCCCAATTGATCATTGATGCTCATATCATGTCTAACTACAACAAATTTTGAGTTAGATACAAGTTCCATGAAACACGTTCGGAGTTTGATTTCCCCAAGAGGCTTTTGCTCATTCTTGTCATAACTCAATAACAATAGTGTTGAGGGTGGGAAGTGATATTCATTTAATGCCAATGGAAAAAGTGTTCATTTTGTGATAATGTTGTACCCTAATCTATTATCAATGAAGTCTCGTTAGGCATCATTTTTATTTATCTTGATAGATATATACAAGGTCATTATGTGTCCTTGTATGACATCATACTCATCCTATTCTGTGAATGATATGACCATATGGCATTTTGTAGGGTCATTCCATACATGATATACTTCATTGGAAGTTACATCAGTTTCATATTCATAAGAACATGGCAAGGCCTCAATTAATGCTTCCCAATTTTATTTTGATATTCTTAGGGAATCCAAGGTTGACAACATGGTCGTCACCAAGGATAATTCCATTAAAGAATCGTATTTATGGTTCAAAGGCCTATGCTTCCCAGGATGGGGGTGTTATTTCATAGGTGCTTTTATAGTTATTTTTTCTGATGTAGATAGATTGTTTGGCATGATGATTTTTATTACATAAAATTTCATTACATGGTTCAAAATTGATGATCTTTTAAACTTTTGTTTCTTGGAATGAATGGCAAAAAATATATTTAAACTTAAAACATTATTCTAATCCACTTGAAAGGATTCTTCAAAGGTTCATCCTATGTACATTTAGTGCATCTCATTACTAGGGGACAAACATCAAAGATATGTGTGAGCATAAGGCCCAGGTAGGGAAAACATGGGGAAATAATAAAAAAAATAACAAATTAATAAGCTAAAAATGAAAAAATTTGCAAACAGTATATAATATATAAGTAATGAATAACTAATAAATTAATTAATAAAAAAATTAAAATGTGATAAATAAATAATAAACTAATAAACAATATATAATGAATAATGAATAATACATAATAAACTATGAATAAATAAAAAATAAATAAATAAATAATATATAATAAAGAAGTGAAAAATAATATGTTAATAATAAATAAATAATAAAAAAGTAGAAAAAAAATAAAAAAAATTAAAAATTTATTTATGAACAGTAATAAAAAATGAATAAATATATAATAATCAGACAAATTAGAAATAAACAAAAAATAAAAAACAAAAAACAAAAAATAAAAAATAAGTAAATGAATTATAAAAAAATAAATAATATATAAATAATAAAATAATAAACTAATAAACTAATAATCTAATAAACTTATAACGAAATGTAAATAAATAACAGATAAAATAATAATTAATAATTAGTAAATAAATATTAATAAATAGTAAATAGTAAGTACTAAATTTTAAATAATGGATAATATATAATGAATAATATATATATATATATATTTATTTAATAACATAATAAAATAATAAAATAATATATAATAATAAAAATTAAACAAATAATAGAATAATAATAAATAATAAGTAATAATTAATTATTAATTATTAATAAATTATAACTTGTGAATAATAAATAATAAGTAATAAGTAATTAATAATTAATAACAAATAATAAATAATAAATAATAAAAAAATAAAAAATTTTATAATATTAAAAAGGAATTTATCAAAAAAATAATCACACAAATAAATCAATAAAATAAAAAACCATAATAAATAAATATTAGAAAAATAAATAATATATAAATAAAAAATAAAAAATAAAAAATAATTGAATAACAAATAAATAATACATAATAAATAGTAAAAAATTAATAATTAATAATAAATATAAAGTATTAAATATTAAATATTAAATTACAAATTAAAAATAACAAAATAAAAATAACAAAATAATAAGTAAATATTAAATTGTTATTTCGCAATAATTTAAAAATAAAAAAAATTCAAAATATAAAAATCAATATTAGAAAAAATTAAAATAATAAATAAATAATAAATAAATTAATTTGAAATACTATATATTATATCAAAAATAGAAAAATAGAAATAAAAAATTATTAATAATAATTTATAAAAAATAAACCAGAAACCATAAATATTAATTAATAATTAACAAATAACAAATAACAAATAAAAAATAACAAATGGATATTAATATATATAAATAATTATACATTTTACAATACATATATAGATATGCATAAAGACACATTTATGTTACATAAATATATATAAACACAATCAAATACATAAATTTACATTAACAAAAAATATACATGTATATTAACATAAGTAAATATAAATGACACTCAATATATATATTTACTCATATATGATATAAAAATATAAAAAGATATATATAAATGAATATGTATAAATATTTACAGAAATATACATAAATACATATAAATAGATATATATAATTAACTATAAATAAAAGAAAAAGGGGAAAGTACAATAATTTCAACACCATACGGTCCGTAGGAATGTAAATCAACAGAATAAGATTAAAAATGAAATAAAACGCATATGAATACACTCTTAAAAGAAGATGAAATCTCATGGAATGTGTATGATGTATATATGTGCTTAAATTTCATTAAATAAATTATAAATTAATATTAATTTCAATATATTAAAATATAATTATAAATGTATATCTATTTATCAATTCATACACATATGTATATATAAAAATTATTTATATATGTGTGTATATATATATTCATAATGTTTTACTGTAAATTCATTTATGTATTATTTTTAATGATAATGATATATTTATATAAAAATACATTTATATGTTTTTTATACAGACATATATTTACATATATATGTATTTATTTTCATATATTAGAATGTAAACATAAATATAAATTTTTTATTGAGCCACACATATTTATATATAAGCATTTTAATTATAGTTTTATATATACATATTAATGCATTTTTATAATGTAAGACAGAAAGTATTTTTTTTAAATAAAATTAATAATAGATATTTATTTAAATATTGTTTATGAGTTTAAAAACCCATTTCTTTATAAATACGTATTTATAGAAGTTATTTATTATCAGTAAATATAATAAAATATGAATATATTTAATTATAAATAAATATATTTATTGAAAAAAATAAAATTTCAAAACAGTATAGTAATATGAAGGGAAGCATTGGGGATAAATTTATTCCTTACTAAAAAAATAGAAAAAGACCCCCTTAATGAGGTTAAAAATCCACCGAATGTTAAAGAACATGGGTACGATGACTAAAAAATCCATTTTGAGGCCTTTTGGTACTTTTGGGGCCATTAAAATTTTGATAGCGGTTTACCTACACCCACAATGGAGTATCACTCATCAAAGGACTCGTTGTGATATGTGGTAGAGCCCAAATGGACACCTAGATCAAATATTATGGTTATTTAAAATTTTGAGTTTGATTTCCAACATTTCCTAAATCAATAATAATTTTTATTGTATTTATTATTATGAAATTTAATTATAAATTATTTATAAATTATTTCAATAGCATTGATTTGACTGGTTGTAGAGTTAAAATGGACTCTCAGATCAAATGTCATGGTTATTTGCTGTCGAAGTCTGATTTTCAACATAATAATGATTTTTTAACATTTAAATTATCATTAACTAATAATTATATATATTTATTAATTCACACTTTGTAATTAATTAAAATTATAAATAAAAACAATATATTATAGTAAAATAATAATTAATAATTAAATATTTGTTTTGAAAAAATTTCCATTAATTTTGGGGCATTTATAAAAAAACGTCACCTAAAAATAAATGTAATATATTTAATAACAAAAAATAAAAACATTTCTAAGAAATATATTTAAAAAATATATTAGTTTTTTTAAAAATCATCTCTAAAAACATCCCTTAAATGTTGGCTTAGAAAACATGTAGCAGCGGTTTCTAAAAGCCCCGTGAAAAACCCACTGTTAAATCATTGTTTTCTTATAGTGATTGTTTATTAGTATCCAAATATAGTCCATGGAAACCAAGGTTATAGAAAATGAAAAACCATGGGCTTTACAATGTTATTTTTACATGGTATTGGACACTTTAAGCACATATTATGTTATTTTAATCAATAATATTCTACTATATTATATATTACTTTTTTGGAAAGGAAAAGTAATGTTTACTCAAAATAACATTTTCAATGTTAATGTTTTCATTTCAGAATGTGGAAAGTAAATAAGATATTTATAAGTTGATTTAAATATATTAAAATTCATGATATTAAAAAAATAACATATTTTTGGATGAGGATTGTTGATATTTGTTATTACATCATTATTACATAATTATTGAGTCAATAAACATATTAAAAACTCAAACTGTATTTTTATTATTCCCGATAGAATTACTTATTTTATAAAAATATCCTAAATTCACCCTAATCTAATTTTGACATGTCAATTTCAAAAATGATATTTATTTTATCATAATAGTTTTTTAATTTTTATAATTCAAACTATTAATTATAAAAATCATCATTTATTAAAAATAATGGCTGATTGAAAATGATAATTATAATTTCTACCACTTGAAATATTATCATCGTCTTTATTTAAATAATAGTGGTTATATCATACTATTTAATTAAAATAAGTAATATTCATAATATATTAGAATCTTATAAAAATTTAAATCTTTTTGAAAAGTATAATTTTTCTCTGAAAAAGAAATTTATCAAATTCTATATCAATTTCATTATGAAAATCTATTCATAAAATGTAATTGATGGAATAAAAAAATTTATATACAAAGTGATTAAATACTAATGTCAGGAAATATTATACCTTATCACACCCACGTACACTCTATGACTATGGTGTGCAATGTTGGTAGTTTTGTGTGTTTCCATGGCTAACATCGACTGAGAGGCAATCCCCATTAATTTGAACATCTCTCAGAGGGAATTGTTTTCAAGATTCACTTGTTAATGCTCGGATTGGGATTGGTCAAGGTTGAACCCCCGTTATGATTCTTTCCTCATGATTATACAGTTGGGTCCTATCTAATCTTCGGCTCTTGGCTTTGGCGACCCATCCATGACCTAGGAGGCCATGGTCGCTGCCTCTGCCCCTCCCCCACCGATGGGGGAGGGGGATACTCTTCTCTTTCTTCTAAGAAGCATCATTCTTTTTTCCTATTTCCCAATCCCAATTCACATCCCCCTTTTTCTGAAATCAACATATACCCTATGGTTCCTGATCTCTATGAAGGCTACCCTCAACTTGACCATTCAACCTCAGAATTTACCGATGATTCAGCCCTTTTATCTCAAAACCTAGTTACTCGGAACTCTTCACAACATATACAATTTGATAAATCCAAATATTTTTATTCAAATCATGGGGGATTAAGGCATGAGCAACTTTCGGACTCCTCTACAAGTGCCACATCATGATTTGATTCTCATATTCAGAATATCTGATCACCGTGAGGTCCGAGGCTCTCCTATCCTGCAACGGCAGCCACTTCCATCTGTAGTAATGGTCTTTTGATCTTCATATGAAGTGGGACACCACGAAAATGGAATTTTGTGTACGCGTTCTTATGCTCCCTCTCTCATTTGATAATCCTTCAATTCTATGAAAACATGGGAACATGTTTGACCACTTTCTTTGTTTGGATTCGAGAACCGGTTTGGTTAGTCACCCAATCTCTCCATGCATCTGCGTCGATGTCGATGTGTCATGACCCCCGGTCAAATGGAATTGGATTTCAGTAGGTCGGGAATTTCATTTGAAACCACCACTGGTCTTTGATTCTTGAACGCTTTTTTGATCGGCTTGCCATCATCCTGGGTACTTTTCCACTTCATGTCAGCGAAGTGGAAGGGAAACCCAAGGGAGGTTGGCTGGTGTCCCTTCCTCAGGCTCGCCTGGGATTGAGTACAAGTCTACTACTAATGAAGGTGGACATTAGTTACAGTTTGTGTGCTCTACCTATCATATTCCCCAAGTCCTATGTGAATAATTTAAGGTTCCCTAGAAGTATTTTCTGGTTTCTTAGGTGAACCCAAGAGTCAATGATATTTTTCAGCATTAGAAATGTGATTTGGATATGGTATGATCAGATTAGGCTAATGTTGCACCTATGTGTTATAGTGGTATTGGTTGTGCGGAGAGAACTAAGGATAACAAGCATGCTGGACCAGAAAATGAAGGGGTTGGGTAAAAATAGAGGGAAGCTCAGGTGGAGGCTTTATAAATAATGTAGATGGACATACCAAATAAAATCAATGAAGAATTTGTGACTAAAGTTGAATGTGAGGACCAAAACAATAGTGAGGATTTCCAGTGTCTATAAATGGAAGAATCCTTAATAAATTACTAATATATGAGTTGAGGATTTGAACAACCAAGAGTTTCAAAACACGTCCATGTAGGGTATGTAGGATAGAATCAGTTATACTGAGAAAGATCAATCTGGGGGATCAAATTTTTCTCCTCAAAACTGGTTTTTTATTATTATGAAAAGAAGAATAAAAAGTCTTCCATGCTTGTTAAAAATTTGGAGGGGTGGAGTTCATCAACGGAGAGAACACCCTGGTGGGTTTGGAAGCATCTCAAGGTGAAATGTATGAGGATATGGAATCTGTAGTGTCCATGGACATGATCACTATTGAGGAGTACTTAATATCCTCTTAGCGGAAGGGAATAAACATTTATATGGACTCAGACGTCTTAATTATGAAAAATTAGAGGGCATGAAAAAGGAAGGATTTTTACACCCTCCCTATTAATCCTATTACTAGATCCACAAGAAAGGTTAAGATGCCCCAGAAGGCTCCTACAAATGCATGTATCACCCTCAAGCAGCAGCAATGTTTTTGGAAAGCTTCCGGAAGTCATCTCATCCAATGAACTGGTGTCTTCAGGTTGCGAGATTGATGACCCTAGTGTAAGGGAACCTGGGAAGTAGCGTGAGCTAGGCTTGAAGGAATACCCTAAGAGACAGATAGCCTTGGTGGTGGAACACACAGATCTCCTTATACACTCGGATGAAGAAATGGAAGTGGGATCTATGGATATTATGGAGTCAAATAAGCTATCAAAATCGATTCGTGTGATCATTACAGAGGTGCATAGAGAGTGGATTGATTAGAAGGTCTGTATTCTTCTTAGTGGCTTCAACAAGGGGAACATTAATAAGGAGTAATTCAATCAATCTTGGGACAACATGGTGAATCAGTATGGAGACATCTTAAAGGACTACTCGGACACTCAGGTAAATTCTATTCCCTGAATATTTTATAGATATACTATTTCCAATCAAATAAATCTATTATTTAACAAATATGTAGTTGATTTTGGTGTTGAAACTTGTAAGATGTTAAGGTTCTCAATTTCCCCATAAATTTTTTTGAAAAAAAATTATTTTAGAGGAGTGAAGATACCTCCCTCTCAAGTTCTAACAGATGGGTTTCAAATGGAACGACTCTACTAGTTGAGTCCACCGACTCTTAATTCTGTATTAATTATACTTTTCCAAAATTTTACTTATAAACACTAAATATAATGTTATGTTATTATCAAGAGTATAGTTTCCAACTTTAATATTTACCAAAAACTACATAATAATCGAATAAATATGTTAATAATTTCCCCAATATTTACTTCAGTATTAAATAGACACAGTGTTTAGGAATAATATAAAATAACAAACTTTTTCAAGAAAAAATTATCGTTCAATAAGTCAGGGCCATTAAATTATTCCCCCCTTAATAAATTGCATCCTATAAAATTCAACTGATTATTTTTGTTGAGATGAGGTGTGGGAACTTTTACCTCATTGTCTCTTCTTGCTCCCATGTCACTTATTCATCTTTATGGTTCCTATAAAACACATTTATTGGGCGGGTAGTTTGGTTTCATAGAACCTTGTCTCTACTATCTAGGAAATCCACTAGCTACTCCTAAAAAGAGAGGTCATGTTCCGGTTTCACCCCCTCCAGATTCAGTACACGTGATGTATAAGGTATATACTTCCTCAAAAGAGATACATTGAATACATAATGAACATGAGATATATTTGGTGGAAGTGAAACCTGATAGGCCATAGGTTCTAATGTACCTTGATCTAAGATTCCCTTTCTTACCCAATCGAAGGACTATCTTCTATAGTGATATTTAAAGGAACAATTTATCACTAACATCGAACTATATTTCCCTTTGATTGTGGTAATCATATACCTTCTACCGAAACTTGGATGCCATTATGTGTTGTTGGATAGAATTATATTTTGTATCTTCTCATTCACATTTAAAGGCTCATGAAGATTTCATACACCATATTCATCGCAATAAGTAGCAGTACTACATCACTTCCCATATATAGCTTCATTGAGTGTCATATGGAAACATGAATGAAATCTATTTTTGTTTGTGAACTCAACTAGTGAGAGATGTTGATCCCATCCATCATAAAATTCGATGGAAATTGTTTTTAGAATTTCTTCAAGTGTATGAATAGTTATTTAATATTTTCCATCAATTTGTGGGTGTTAGGACATACTAAAATTCTATTCAGTACTCAGATTATGTTGAAGAATTTTCCATAACATTAATGTGAACCATGGATTCTGATAATAAATTATAGAAAGTAGTACCCCCTGAATCCTTACCCATTCCTTTACATATATCATGTATTGTTGTTTAGGAGATTAATATTCACAAATAGATATGAAATGAGAAGTCTTGGTGAGATGATCTATTATAACCCATATCACATTGTTTTCTTTCGATGTTCTTGGGAGACCAGTGAAAAATTACATAGTGATATTTTCGCACATCCATGTTTGTATGGGTAGTGGTTGTAATAACTATTTATGAAGTTATCACAAGTCCTTCACTTATTGACACACCAAGAATAATCATAGTGTTGTCGAAAATATACCGTTTCATGTTATCCCAACAATAATGATCATTAAGGTCCTTATACATTTTTGTGCATCCAGGATGTATAGAGAATATAGATCCATGAGCTTAACTAATCATCTCCTTATTTATATCCTCAATATATGGAACCCATATCCACGTTTAGAATTTCATTACAAATTTTTGATCAATATTAAACTCAATAAACTTTACATTCTTCACATCCTCTATCTTTTTCTATAAAAATGGATATTCTCTTTGATATTTCATTATATTCTCTAATAATGAAGGTTGAGAATTAATTTGGTATAGGGTTGATGATCTCCCTTCCCTTATGATTACCATGTCCAGTTTTACCTTGTTTTGGATTAAATTATCTCCTTGAATCATAATCATTGTCAAAACAAAAGGTTATTTCCTTCTTAAAGCATCGATTACTTTGTTTTCTCATCCAAGGTGATAAATAATAATAGTATTTAAGAATATCCAACCATATCCATTTTATAATGTTCAATTACATTTGTGTGAAAATATATATCAATTTTTTATTGCAGATATATATATATATCACATTTCAAAACATAAATATAGTGTGTCCATACATTAAGAGAAAAAAATAACCACAACTAAAACTATGTAATTCATTTGATAGTTCTTATAATGAGTTATTACCTATCGAGATGCATAGGAAATCACATTCCATTTATCCTAATGATTCACCCAAGAGATTTCCAGGAGTCATTTACAAAAATGAAAAATCCTTATCCAATAGAGGATAGTGTTAACACATGTTTATTAAGAAAATTCTTCTTCATCTCTTGGAAACTTTCTTGACACTCCGTTTCTCAAATGAACTTATCCGCTTTTCAAGTTAAATTGGTTAGTGGATTATAAAGTCATGATTTTTTCACAAACCTCTTATAATATACTTATAAACCAAGGAAAATATGAATCTCAGTCACTATTTTTGGATTAGGCCACTCCTTCATACCTTATGTCTTAACATGGTTAACAAATATTCCTTTATTGGTTACAATGTTCCCCATGAAAGAAACTGATTGTAACTAAAATTCACATTTTCTAAACATTCAAAATAGAAACTCCTTCCATAGAGTTAGAAATATAACCTCCATATGTTACTCATGCTCCTACATAATTATAGAATATATCAAAATATCATCAATAAAATTTACCATAATGTATTAAAGGATGTCTATAAGGACTCTATTCATCATATTGATAAATATAGTTGGTTCCTTTGACAAGCCGAAAGGAATAACAAGAAAGTCTTAATTCCCATAACATGGATGGAAAGCAGTATTTGGAATATCTTCTTTTTTCACCATCAACTGATGATAATTATATCAATTATCAATCTTTGAGAATAATTGAATCCCACTAATCTAGTCAAATAAATCATCAATCCATAGATGAGGGTACTTGTTCTTCATAGTGAACCCATTAAGATCTCTATAATCAATGCATAGTTGCATTGATCAATACTTCTTCTTTAAAAAGAGAACAAGCGGTCCCCAAGGATGCATACTAGTTTGGATAAACCCATTCTCCAAATGATCAAGGAGTTGTTTCTTTAATTCTTATAGCACCATAATTTTTATTCAATATGAGGTCTATCATATTGGCTTTGATATAGTTATGAGTAAATTTAATAATTATTCTTCTATTTCTAGGGGAGGTCTAGGTAACTCATCAAAAAATAAGTCATTGTATTCTGATGTTATGGAGAGATTTTCTATTTGTATACCTTCATTCCCTTCTTCACCTTTGTCAAACATCACTATAAAAAAATCTACGTGAAGTGCTTCTAGAAAATGTTCAGCTTGATATATATCTCATCCAAATAAAACTATATTCTCTCAATTCTAGACCACCGATATTTCCTTACATCGGTAGTTGATCATATTATTATACCTTTAGATCTTATAAATACCATTTATAGTGTAAAATCCTATCATGGTAATGACTACTAGATTTGGGATAATATTATTCTTTCTAAAGTGAATATTAGTGTTTCCATACAATGTAACACCCCGAGATTTTATGAGAAATATTTTTTTTAATTTCATTGATGTCTTGTGTTTTACGCTACACCAATATTATCTTGTGCAATACGCAACACTGTATTAGCTTGTACTATACGCAAACACTATTATTGGTTTGTGTTGAATACAAGAGCGACCTTTCTCGATAGCGTGTGTTGTATGCTAAACCGAGTTTCACTAAATAATGATATATTATTATAAGATTATAAACTAGCCGTTATATATAGTATTAACTGAATTTTTTATTTTATAATATTATAATTCATCATACACATTTTCTAGAATTATATATGAAAAAAATCATTTTTTTTCGATAAAAGAAGTATTTTTCAAGAAATGTTATTTTACCACCTTTTGATGGCGCACCCATTTTAAATATAATTTTTGATAAGTTTATAAGTTCAATTATAAAAAATAAACTTAATTTTTTGAAGCAGGAAATAAAAATTTACATTGGATGAATTTTTGATACTTTTCTGATAACCATCATATTTTGATGAATTGTAAAAATACGCTAAATTTTAATTAAACCCGCTTTTTTCATTAAAATAAATTACATGGATAAATTATAATATTGAATTATTTTAAATTATAAATAGTATATATTTTTACCATTTAATATAATTTAAGTAAATATCATTAATTTTTCACTGAATTCATAATTAAAACTATTTCAATCTTTTGCAATGTTTTATCTTTTAAAATTTGTTTTCTTAAAAACGTGATTAATTTTAAATTAATTAATGAAAATTATGTGTTTTGAATATTGAAAAATTAATTCAATATTTGGAATAATTAGGTCCAAGTTATGTTAATAGGATACTTTTTATTTTTAGACATTATGAATAGTAACTACGGAAAATTTTATTTAGTACAGTTAAAGGTAAATCGGATAATTAAGGGTAAAAATAAGATTATTAAATTACTCTAACAGCTGTCAAAATTATATTGGATGAATAAAAGTCGTCTCATATCACCTAAGGGTCGAAATGGATTCATTTCATGGACTTTTTACCATGAAAACGATGTAATTATTATTAAAACCAAAGTGACAACATGTCACTCTCTTATATCTTATAAGTGTAATAAATTTAATTTAGTGATAGACATCATAAATCCTCAAATATAAATAGTCACCAGAAATATATTAAATTTATCTACATCATGAATATTTATTAATAATTTTTAGGAATTAATGAATTTTCATTAATGGTGACACAATAGTGATGCAGAAATTGTTTATATAGTGAAAAATCAACAATATAGTTTTTATTAAACTAATAGTGACCATAAAAGGCCAAAAAATATGACCAAAACATATTGGTCATGTAAATTTTAACCATAATCATACAATGGTAGAATATTTGAACATTTGGAGCCTTATAATAGCGATTATGACAATTATATTATATTATTTTCAATGATGTCAAAGTTGTCACCTTCATAATTTAATAAATATAACTATTTAAATGTTTTTTTTTGGTTGTAAATTCTAGAAAAAGTATTATTATGAGCGTTAATAGATTTATCTTCATCATAGGATTTTATTTTTAATTTTTATGCAACAAATAGACAAATTAAATAATTATACAAATATGTTGTAGTAATTATTTTTTAAGAGAAATATCAAATAAATGGTTTTAAAAATATTAAAATAAATATTATATGAACTTTTTAATGTTCTCCACTAATTTAATTGATGGATACGACATGTTAGGAATATATTAAATATTTTGGATCGAATATTAATTCACTGTGTATTTTATTTAAATTCCAATAATTAAATAGGGTCAACATTGACACGATTGATATTTTATAAAAATAAAATATTATTAAATTGTTTAAAAATCAAAAAAATAATTAAAAATTAAAAATATTATGGTATAAAACGTAATAATTTATCTAATTAAGGAAAATTCACAACCCATAAGTAA
The DNA here is from genome assembly GCA_963277665.1 of Viscum album. Taxonomy (NCBI): domain Eukaryota; kingdom Viridiplantae; phylum Streptophyta; class Magnoliopsida; order Santalales; family Viscaceae; genus Viscum; species Viscum album. The sequence goes on from OY728165.1 coordinate 831,841,356, forward strand.
GTATTTATAACAATTGAAAAATTATAATTGTATTACCACAAAATAAATTTAAATAGATTAAATAACGATAAATCAAATTGATAAGGTTTAAAATAAACTCCAAACATGTATAAATTTTATATGTTTATGATATTACATCCCTATCTCATATCATATTCGAAGGTGTTTGATTTTGGATGTTTTTATGTGTGGTTTCAATTCATTATAAATTAATACTTCTTATGTTTCCAAAGGTGCCCCTCTCCTCCATTATTAAAGGGAACCTCCTCCCACTCATCCTCACACCACTTCGAGCCTTCCTGCTCAGACAAACTCGACCCATTTCACTTCTAAACTTCCCTAGAAACATTCTATAGGTCATGTTTCTCTTCAAAGACCAACTTTATTGCCCTAAGAGGAAGTTTAAAGGAGGCACTTTGAGGAATAGGCAATACCTTCTACCGAATCATTCATGTTTATTTCTTCTTTTACTTCCTCTTCTTTAGTTATATAATTATAAAGTAATAAAATCAGTATTACTTATATAACAATATGTTATTATAAATAAGAAACAACCCTATTTCACCTCTTATCCATCCTATGGAAAACAAAATCACAGCACGTGCGTACGTACGGAATACCATCTCCACGCCATGGCGTAATATGTTTTTCCACCACCACCTTACATGGATGGGTATAAAGGTGTAAATAATAACTATGTATTATTATTATAACATGATACTAATTCTGATATATTATATCATCCACTAGAATTACATTTAATAATTTTTTGAATGATATCAATGCTCATGTGTATGTACGGATTACCGTCTCCACAACGCGATAAGATTCATTCTCCAAGTTAACTATTCAATATTGATTATAAAGTATATACTATAAATAATAATGAAATATATGATATATTAATTATACTGGAATTTTTAAAATTTTATTTACTTACTTCCATTCAAGTCAATAAGGAAAGGAAAATAGCATTCATGCGTACGTACGGCCTACCATCTCCATGAACGGTGGGTTTCATTTCATTTATATATCTATTATATATATATGCTAAATATATATGATATATAAATAATGTTTTACATTTTGGAAGTAAGTTAGTAATGATATAAGTAATAATAATATCAATAACAATAAGTCCAAACATGTACGATAAATGAAAAGAATATTACCCAAAACATTGCATTAACATGGAATGGACAAATGAACGGGTAATATAAATACCTAAGTTGATCATATATGATATCATAAGAATGACTATGATTCTGGAATAAGTCAATGACATTATTTAAATCATTATACAGGATGTTTGGATACGTACAAAGCATATCGTACCTAAGGTAAGGGAAAATCTCACAATATCATTTTTATCCAAGATTGTTTATACTTCATAATTTACTAGGGAATATTTATCATCTACATCCATGTTTCCTCAATATTTAATATTATTTATATCCTAATAAAATTTTTTTATTCAAATTTTACCTATTAGTGAATTTTTAGTAAAATATATGAAAGAAATCTTTCGTCGTTTTCAGTACGAGATATTGTTTTACATTTCCGGAAAAAGTACGATGAGAATGTTTTTTATCTTATACGGCATGAATGGATTTTTTATGATTTCATAGATCATTATTTCCATGATTATTTCTTTACAATATTTCAAGATTATTTTTAATTAACATATTTTAGTTTAAAATTGTATGACATGTTAAGAAAGGAAAAATGTTTTTGAAGTATAAAGGATATTTTCCTCAAGAATGGAGTTCAAGTGTTTTATCAAAATTATTTTCAATCGAAGATAATATGGGGTTCAGTTTCTATCCCTATTTTTATATTGATTTGATTATGTTATGATGGAATTATTTTTATGAAGTAATTTTATCAAATATGGATTATGTTATGATGGAATGATGTTTAAGAATCCCATTTTTATTACATGGGTTATGATAGGATATATGATTTCTGATTTTGTGCCACACATAAGAATTGTTTCTATATGAGATGGTTGGGACCTATATCCCCTTCCAATGCATTGGGTAATGATTTATATTTCATGAGATACACATTGTTGGAATGGAATGTTAATTTGGTTCAGTGATATAGGACTGGAATGAGGAGTACACTCGATTAAGTAAGGGACTTTGTCCATTATGATGGTTTTGGCATCAATGCCTTGACTACTATGGAAATCATAACATGTGCTTAACGTTTGACACAATTACATGTTTTATTCCCAATCTATTTTATCATGATTAATGTTCCATTATGATCTATGCCTTACATACTACCATGTTTTATGTTATTGCTTAATATTTTGATGTTTAGATTTTATGCTCATGATTTTACGTTCAAATGTTTATGGATTGTTTTATGTTCTCCATGTTTACCCTTACTAAGAATTGAGCTCAACTATTTTATGTTTTATTTTCCATAGGATATAAATAAAAGTTTTCTGTAAAACAAAAAGGGAAAGAACTTTATGGGAGATGTTGAAGATCTTTCACCATGATTAGAAGATTTTGATCCGAGTTTCCAAAGACACTAAACTAATATGGTCTTTGGTTATTTTTTATATATATTAAGTATTCCGCAAAAGTAATGTAATATCCATGTACGTCATACTTTGGGTCTCTACATTTGGTATCATAGCTAAGGTTTAGTTAACCATTGGAAACTAGGATGTGAAAACATTAGTGAGATCCTTAAAGATATTTCTAAGGTATGTCTAGGGATGTACCTAAGGATAAGTATATGTATAGGTTATTGACCTAGAATTATTGTAATTATCTTAGAATTAAACCAATGATGTTACATATTGAAGGTACTCCCCCTTTATTATGTTGTTTACCTAGCATGGTTTTTTCCTCTCACACTATTATTTTTGGGTTTTAGACGATGGATGGAACCCGAAAGAACCATGTGGATCAATGTAATGGACATTGAAATGATTGTCCTCCTGAAAAACCAAATTTTATGGAAGATGGAGTGAAAAATCTTATTTATATACTTACACATGCTATGAATTATTCTGGACATCCAAATGAGAAGGGAAAGGAACAATATTCTATTGAGTCCTTCATGAGGCAACACCCACCTTCTTTCAGTAGGTCATCTGATCCACTTGTTGCTGAACAATTGATCAGTACCATTGAAAAGAAATTTTCCATACTTTGTTGTACAGAGCATGAAAAATTCATTTTGGTTGCTTACCAGTCGAAAGGTGAAGCAGGCCAATGGTGGAATCTAATTAAGAATACAAGGCCCCAAGATGAAATTGAATCCATGGAATGGGACGAGTTCTAGAACTTATTTTTTTGTAAGTATTTCCCTCTTATTATTCAAACAATGGTGGAAAAGGAGTTCCTAGATCTTAAGAAAAAGGGTTCCAAATATGTTGGTATATAAGAGGTGAATTTTACAAGGCTTCCAAGGTATACATATGGATTTATCGTCCAACCTGAAAGTAGAGTTGATCGATTATTTAGTGGATTAAAACCAAGTCATAGAAGGGCATTAGCTACAACAAACATCAGTACCTATGAATAAATTGTGCATTGTGCTATCATGGTAGAACTGGATGTTGGTGTTACATATCCATCTCATGGTTTTGAAAAAAAAAGATGGAGTTCAAGGAAAAATCTCAGAAAAATGGTGAAAAGAAGGTGTATTTTTCTTTATGCTCAATGTTTGGAAAGAAGCATGGTGGAGGTTTTCTAAATGTTACTAGAAAATGTTTCAAGTGTGGAAAAGAAGGTCATTGAGAAGATGAGTGCTGAAGTAATTGGAAAAAAGCTTCTAATGATGTGAATAGAAAAAAGGCTACAGAGAACACTACACCAATACTTCAATGCTTCAAGTGCAAGTAAATGGGGCATTATGCTAATCAATGCCCTAATCCAAGGGTTAATGATGATCGACATGAACAAACTCTTAAGGAAAAGGAAAAAAGATTAGTCACATGCGATCACAATTTGTGTTGTTGAGAATGACAATGATGTTGTGGAATGATTAAGTGTTTATCTAACGGGATTTCAAAATAGTATCATTGAATATCATTAATAGTATCATTGAAATTTGGAATATCTATGTATTGGTTTTCAATAATTTCATGGTACCGATAACCATGAGATGTGATTAAAATATTTTTGGAAAGCAGATGATATGCGCATAATGAATGAATAAGGAGAAAATAATATGTTTGATAGAATTCATGAGCTCATGACTGATATAAGGACAAACTGAAATCATGGTATGAGTATATAATAGTTTTGGGATTGTGGTATGTAGAATGAGTTGCCTTTTGACAGAATTCATGTCTTTACTATGGTTATATGGTAATTTATTTATCAAGATAATACATGATTAAGGAATTAACATGTTTGGAATGTGACCAACAAGATATACCGTATGATAAATGATGGTATTCACATGCTCGGAAGTTGACATTTCTAGTAATCGTTTACTTTATACTATGATATTGGATAGAAGTATATTGGATAAGCCTAAAGATTGGGATGGATTAAGTTGGACATCAGATATTATTATTTACGTCTAGAACCTTTTATCGATATTATTTCAGAAATGTTATAACGGTGAAGTTTTAAAAAAAGGACAACCTATAGGATGGACGACAACCTATCACGTCAGACTAGTTTGAGGGAATTGAACCCACAACTGAAGTGTGACATGCCTTTATTGCCTTCCACTGGACTACAGGAAGTCCCTAGTTAGTATAAACTAGTTTTATTTTATTAAGCAGTATGATAGATGAAGTATAAGTCCATTTTTGGAACCATATACGATTGGTGTCACCATAGATGGACTTATGTATATATCTTTTTCTAACTATATGTTTTAGATAGATGGAATGACCCATAATTCTATCACATGATCAGCAAACACTTCATGAAAGAAAAATTAAACTTCATTTCTTTAAGAGATGAAGTGGAAATAGTTCAAGGCATGAGAAACGTTGAGATTGTACCAAAATCAATTAAGTATTTCTTTTAAAAATTCTTCAACATTTGGGAAATTATCTTGAAAACCAAAAATGTTTCCTATTGCCCTCATATTTGATGAATCAGATGGTACCATAGATCATCACAAATTTATGGCTTTGTGATTGTTGGATTTTTTATAGCCATGTCATCTTCCACTCTTCATTAGAAGTTGATGGTTATATTTCTCTTCTGTATCCATATTTTCACCTATATTCTAATATGTGGAAACCCAGTGATGAGTTACATTGGGTATTCATTATGTTTCTAACGTTCCATTTTAAAATGATATTTCTATATTCCTTTTTAAGATGTGGCATTCTATGAAACAAACTTTCAAATAGAAAACAATTTATAACCCTGACGAATTTTGAGGGCTAAATTCATTTTAAGGGGGGTAGAATGTGACACCCCGATATTTTATGAGAAATTTTATTTTTATTTTCATTGATTTCTTGTATTTTATACTACACCAAGATTATCATGCACTATACACATGATCATATTATATTGTAATATACACAAACACTATTCTTGCCTTGTCTTGGACACAAGAGTGACCTTCCTAGATAGAGTGTGTTTTACACAATACCGAGTTTCACTAAATAATGATATATTATAATAATATTTTGAACTAGATGTTATGAATAGTATTAACTGAATTTTTAATTTTATAACATTATAATTCATCTTTCAGATTTTCTAGAATTATATATGAAAATAAAATAAATTTTTTCGATAAAAGAAGTATTTTTTCAAGAAATGCAGTTTTACTGCCTTTTGATGGTGCACCCATTTTAAATATAATTTTTGACAAGTTTATAAGTTCAATTTTACAAAATAAACTTATTCTTTTGAATCAAGATATAAAAATTTACATTGGATAAATTATTTTATACTTTTCTGATAACCTTCATATTCTGATGAATTGTAAAAAAAAGATAAATTTTAATTAAACACAACTTTTTGCATCAAAATAAATTATATTGTTAAATTATAATATTTAATGGTTTTAAAGTATAAATAGAATATATTTTATCAATTTAATATAATATAATTCATTAGAAATAATTTTACACTGAATTCATAGGTAAAAATATTTCAATCTTTTGGAGCATATTAACTTTTAAAACAAGTTTTGTTTACAATGGGATTTATTATAAATTAATTAATAAAACATCTATGTTTTGATTTTTGCAAAATGGATTCCATATTTGGAATTAGTGGGTCCAAATTATGTTAATAGGATACTTTTTATTTTTAGACATTATGAATAGTTACTATAGTAAATTTTATTTAATACATTTTAAAGTAGATCAGTTAATTAAGGGTAAAAATAAGATTATAAAATTACCCTAACACCTTTCAAAATTCTATAGGTTGAATAACAGTCGACCCATATCACATAAGTGTCGAATTAGATTCATTTAATGGAATTATGACCATAAAAATGATGTAATTATTATTAAAACCAATGAAAGTGACAACATGTCACTCTCTTATATCTTATAAGTGTAATAATTTTAATTTAGTGATAAACTTCATAAAACCTCGAATATAAATAGTATCCATAAATCTAATAAAATTATATACATAATTAGAATTTATATATAATAATTAGGTATTAAATAATTGTCATTAATGGTGTCACAATAGTAATTTAGAAATTGTTTATTTAGTGAAAAATAAATAATATAGTATTTATTAAACTAATAGTGACCGTAAATGGAAAAAAAACCAGACCAAAAATTATTGGTAATTTACATGTAAACCATAATCATCCAATGGTAGAATATTTGACTATTTGGTGCCTTTTAAAATCTATTATGGCACTTATATTATTTTATTTTAAATGATGTCAAAGTTGTCACCTTCATAATTTAATAAATATAAAAATCTACATGTTGTGATTTTAAGATGATAAATTCAGGTAAAAGTATTATTAGGAAATTTAATAGATTTATATTCATCATCTGATTTTATTTTTAAATTTTATTCAATAAATAGATATGTTAAATAATTATAAAAATATGTTGTAGTAATTATTGTATTAAGAGAAATATCAAATAAATCGATTTAAAAATAATAAAATAAATATTATATGAACTATTTAATGTTCTAATATAATTTTCTAGATGAATATGACATTAAAGTAATCTATTAAATATTTTTGATCGAATATATATTCTCTTTGTATTTTATTTAAATTCAAATAATTGAATAGTGTCAAAATTGACACTATTTATATTTTATAAAAATAACATATTGTTATATTGTTTAAAAATCCCAAATCCATTTAAAAATTAAAAATTTTAATTTAAATGGTCTAAAATGTAATAATATATCTAATTATGGAAAATTCAAAACACATGAGTAAGTATTTATAACAATTTAAAAATTATAATTTTATTACCCCAAATAAATTTTGATAGATTAAATAAGGATAAATCAAATTGATAAGGATTATAATAAACTCCAAACATGTCTAAATTCTATTGGTTGAGGATATTAAAACCCTATCTCATCTCATATTCTAATTTTATTCAATTTGGATGTTTTTATATGGTCTTTTAATTTATTATAAATTAATATTTCTTATGTTTCCAAAGGTGCCCCTCTCCTCCCTTATAAAAGGGCACCTCCTCCCTCCCCTCCTCACACAACTTTTATCCTTCATGCTCGGCCAAACACTGCACATTTCTCTTCCCCACTTCCCTATAAACATACTAGATGTCATCGTCTTCTTCAAAGACCATCTTTAGTGCCCTAAGAGGAAGTTTAAAGGAGGCACTTCGAGGAAGAGGTAATACCTTCTACCGATTCTTTCAAGTATATAACTTGTTTTACTTTCGCTTATTTAGGTTTTTAATTATAAATTAGTAACATAAGTATTAACTATATACTAATATGTTATTATAAATATGAAACAACCCTATTTCAAATTCTATCCATCCTACAGAAAACGTAATCCCCGCATGTGCATATGTACAGAATATTATCTCCATGTCGTGGTGTAATCTGTTTTTCCACAACCACATTACTTGGATGGGTATAAGGGTGTAAATAATAACTATATATGATTATTATAACATGATACTAATTATGATATATTATATCATCCAATATAATTCCATTCATTAATTATGGGAATGATATCATTGCTCGTGCGTAGGTACGGATTACCGTCTCCACGACGCGATGAGATTCATTTTCCAGGTTAACCATTCAAGAATGATTATAAAGTATATAAAATAAATAATCATGAAATATATGAAATATTAATTATACTAGATTAATTTATATGTTATTTACTTACTTCCATTAAAGTTAATATGGAAAGGACAACAACGTTCATGCGTACGTACAACCTACCGTCTCCATGAACGATGTGATTCATTTCATTTATATATCTATTATATATATATATAGTGAATATATATGATATATAAATCATGTTTTCCATTATGGAAGAAATTAAATCATGATATAAGTAATAATAATATCAATATCATCAAGTCCAAACAGGCACGATAAATGAAAAGGATATTACCCAAAATGTTGCTTTAATATGGATTTGACAAATGAACCGGTAATATAAATACCTAAGTGAATCATATATGATATCATAAGAATGACTATGATTCATTAATAATTAAATGACATTATTTTAATCATTATACAAGAATTTTAGATACGTACAAAGCATATTGGACCTAAAGTAAGGGAAAATCTCACAATCTCATTTTTATCTGAGATAGTTTATACTTTAGAATTTAGTGGGGAATATTTATCATCCACATCAATGTTTCCTCAATATGTAATATTAATTCTATCCTACTACAATTAAATTTGACCTATTTGTTAATTTTTAGTAAATGATATGAAAGGAATCTTTATTCGTTTATGTACGAGGTACTTTTTGACTTTTCCAGAAAAAGTATGAGGAGAATGTTTTTTAACTTATTCGGCATGAATGGATTTTTTATGATTTAATAAGAAATTATTTCCATGATGGTTACTTTACAAGTTTTCATGTTATTTTTTATTAACATCTTTTAGTTTAAAATTGTAGGACTTGTTATGAATGAAAAAATGTTTTTGAATTAAAAAGTATATTTTCCTCAAGAATGTAGTTCAATTGTTTTATCAAAATTATTTTCCATCTAAGATAATATAGGGTTTTGTTTCTATCCCTATTTTTACATTGATTTGATTATGTTATGATGGAATTATTTTTAGGAAGTCCTTTTATCTTAAATATATTATGTTATGATGGCATGATGTTTATGAATTCCATTTTTATTACATGGGTTACGCTATGATATATGATTTATGATTTTGTGGAACACATAAGAGTGGTTTCAATATGAGAAGGGTGGGACCTATATCTCCCTCCAATGCATTGGGTAAATATTTATATCTCTTGATATGGACATGGTTGTAATGGAAAGTTAATTTGGTTCAGTGATACAGGACTGAAATGAGGAGTGAACTCGATTCAGTAAGGGACTTTTTCCACTATAATGATCGTCGCAACAATGCCTTGGCTACTATGGAAATCATAACATGTGCTTAATGGTTGCCACAATTATATGTTTTATTACCATGCTAGTTTATCATGATTAATGTTCCTTTATGATCTATGCCTTGTGTATTGCCATGTTTGATGTCATTTCTTAAGATTTTGATTTTTAGGTTTTATGCCCAAGATTTTATGTTCAAATGTTTATGGATTGTTTTATGTTCTCAATGTTTACCCTTAATGAGCATTTGAGCTAACCATTTTTATGTTTTATTTTCCCCAGGATATAAATAATAGTTTTAGGTAAAACAAAAATGGGAAGAACTCTATGGGAGATGTTGAAGATCTTTCACCATGATTAGATTATTTTGTTCCGAGTTTCCTAATACACTAAACTAATATAGTCTTTGGTTGTTTTTTATATGTATTAAGTATTCTGAAAAAGTAATGTAATATCCATATACATCATGCTTTGGGTCTCTACAAACCATGTTGATTCTTGGATAATCCCTCTAGGAGTCTTGATAGCTAAACATACTTCTACAGGTTCAGGGATTGATTCTATATTCATTTTAACCATGGAATAAATTAGAAATTCATTAAACTAGAATAAAAAAAAGTACTCACTAAAATTTAGAGAACAAGGAGAGTATATTTGAAACATCAATTGATGCCTCAACTTCAACTATTATGATATAAAATTTAGAAATAATATCTATTATACTATAATGAGGTTGATGGTGATTCACATTCATTACATTCGTGTTTTAATAGTGATTGGAAAACATCCCATGTTGTACACATTTATTTTATTTGACATTAGCCTGGGCTTTCACTATCTTCCCATTTTCATTAATGATGAATGTTGAGGCGTCGCCTCACTACGACAGATCAAATTTATATAATAAACTCTTCTACACTTGTAGCATTTTATGATCCCAAGGAAAAAGTCACCAAAATAATAATATCAACATTTGTTTCATGTGAAAGGGTTCAATTGTTTTCCTCCTCTTCCATGATCAATGTTACCCTAATCTAGGATCTATTTATCACTTATTTTCATTGAATCCATGGTACCACTATGTATCTTTGAACTCCGATTGAACCTTCACATCACATATCACTACCTACCCATAAATGATGTAGTGTCAGTTGACTTGATTCTTCCAGTCAAGGGGTCTTAAACCACAGAAAATCAATAAAATTTTAATTAGGATCCATGATAAATATAGAAGTGTTTTGAGAAAGCCTTGTAATGTTCTTCTCATTATTTCCCATAGATTCATTTTCCTTCTACTTTAGGTCAATGAAATCATTCTCCATTTTCTTTCATGGAAAATGGGGAAAATATGTGTTGAAAAAGGTTCAAGTGAACTGTTACCACTCTATAACATCAATCTCTCTTCTTAGCATCATGTTTTTAATTAGTGACCTCCACTAATCAAATTATCCCACAAAGAAACACTTATCTGGGTTGTCTTTTTCATGTTATGAACAATGGAGTGTAGAAAAGATATTTTCAATAGAGATTATCCACTGATCAGCTATTAAGGGGTCGGTAGATCCCCTTAAAAAAGCTAGTCCTTGACACATAAAAGACTCAATATAAAGTTATTATACTCATGGTGAATCTCATAACTTGTACTGATTCAATTTATTATTCATAACTCAAGTTTATTTGTTTATCATTCTCATTATATTTTCCATTATGGCTTCCATCAGAGTGATGTCGGTGCATCGTCCATTGTGCTCACCCTTTATTTGGTTCCAATTATTTCACACCATTTTTAAAAAAACAAAAAATAGTGAAAATGTATTTATTTTAATAATAATATAGATTAAAAAGTAAATTTATGTCTTAAAAAATAATTATTAAATATTTAATTCATTAAAAAAAATTATAGTTTCAGTAAATCCTTAATAATGGTCCATGAGAAACTAGTGATCAACCAAACATATCCCATAAGAGTGTTAAACCAAAAGTACACCAAGGCCCATTTTACTACACTAATACCTATTTTATTCTACCTTAAAAGAGGGTTTTTTGGGTTTTACCCCTAAATAAATCTATTCTAGAGTGACATCCACTTGTTCGTATTCAGACACATAATTCTTTGCTTCGAATCCTCATAATTAATATTTCACAAAAATACCAGGATTCTTTCATATATTTGAAATTTTCATGAAGGTTGTTCATAATGTTTTAAAGTAGAAATTTCATAAATATGTAAGCCGTACTTTGATACCAACTATGGAAACCTGCCTTTTTATGACATTAAATTTTTATTACATGGTACAAAAAAGGGATATATTAAAGTTTTGTTTCATTTATGAAAGGGTACATATTATATGAAAACATAAAAAACTATTCTAATAAACATGATATGATTTTCAAAGGTTCATCCTATGTAAAATTACTACATCTCATAACTTGGGGTCCCACATCAATGTAAATAGTGTGCATATGTCCAAGTAAGGGAAGCCAAGGGGAAAATGTTTACATGTGATCTTGAGAAATTTCAATAATAACATGAAAGATATCATCATGGAATAAGAAATAGAACAAGAAGAATGTCATAAATAAGAATCATAACCTGAAAATGTGTCTACAACATTTAAATTATATATTCATAATAATATCACAAAGGTTAATAAAAAAGGTGTCGTAAAATATTACCAAGGTTATTCACTAAGGTATCGTATAAAATGCCATCTCTAGAGATTAAATTATTTACCCGATGTATTTGAGTTATATCTAGGAGAACCCTTAATATGTATTAATTTTCATGTGATCCACATTGATTATAATAAATCTTTTCATAAATAACCCAAGGAGAATATAATAAAATGGGGTTCATATCAAAATCACATCATTTCAAAAGTTCTTTAAAACATGATCATTATTTCATTTTTATTGCACAAAAAGAGAATTATGGTTTTATATATTCAATAATAGAATCAAATAATTCATTTTTATATATTTGTGATCAACCCTAGGAAATAAATATGTCTTGGTATTCACATATAGAAAATAAATATTAATTTTTTGAGGAGAAGAAAGAAATTAGAAGAAGTAAAATATACAGCATAACGAGTATATAATGTGGTTTTAATATAATGGAAAAAAGAGAGAGGATAGTGGTCTCAAATTTAAATAATAAAATTTGGTTGCATGGTATTGAATATAAATGAAATAATGTATAATTACCACTAAATTCAGAATATATATATAAAAATAGGATCTTGAAATGAATAGAAAGGAAAGATATTTCCCTTTCCTTGAAAAGTATCTCCTAAAACATAATGATGGGGAAACTGGTATATTGGGGAAACATTGGGATGAATAATTGGGATTTAAAACTATCCTAAATATATAGAGTATTTTTTGGGAGTGAAATGAATTGTAGAAATGGGTGGGTATTTATTACAAAAACAGAGGATTAGTTTATTAGTATCCAAATAAAGGCCTTAGAATCCTTGGTTGTAGAAAATGAAAAACTGTTGGATTTCCCATGGTATTAGAATAAGGGAACACCATGTATGTTATTTTAGTCCACAAGAGTCAAATTTTATTTTAATTATTTTGTATAGTAAAAATAATGTTTACTCAATATAACATTTTTAAAATTAATGTTTCTATTTTAGAATTTGGAACGTCAATAATAGATTTGAAAATTGTCTTAAATATATTAACATAATTGATATTAAGAAAATAAAATATTTTTGGATGAGTATTTTGGTGAATTAGTTATTACATAACAACTAATAACTATGAAGTTATTAAACATAATGAAAAACTAAAACTGTATTTTTACTAATGATGAAAAAAGAATGTATATTAGAAAATTATCATAAATTGACCATAGCCAAATTTTAAAGTGAGAATTTTACAAATGATACTTATTTTATCTTAATAATTATATAAATATAATAATTTAACCTTTTAAATATAAAAATCATTGTTTATTAAAAATAATAGAAGACTTTAAATGCATAGTAAAATTGAAGACACTTTAAGAAAAAATATTTTATGATTTACAATTAAATAAAAGTGTTTATATCATACTATTTCAAAAAACTATGTAATATCCATAATATATTAGTGTATTATAAATATTTATACTAGTTCTAGAATGTAAAATTCCTATTCTAAGAATCAATTTTTTATATTCTATGTCAATTTTATAAAGAAAAACTATTCTTAAATGGAATTGTGGAATAACAATTTTATTTATATAGAGGAGTTAAACACTAAGTCCATGATATATAACCCCTTATTACAACTATGTATTCCCTAAGAGTAAGCTGTGAAATGGTGGTATGTTCATGGGGTGCCTCAGCTGACATTGACCGAGTGGTAATCTCCAATAACATGAACTTATCCCATAGTTGATTTTGTTCAAGGTTAATTTGTTGATGCTCAGCTTGGGCATGGTCAAAAGAAAACCCTAGTGATAATACCTCCCACCCAATTTCTGACATATGGGCTTCAAATAGAACAACTCTAATGGTTGAGTCCATTAAATATTCATTCTATATTAATTATCATTTGAAAAAAAATTACTTATAAACACTAATTATAACATTACAATTATTATCAAGAGTATAGTTCCCAATGTTCATATAATGATCGAATCCAAGTGGTCACATTTCCACAAATATATATTTCATTATTAATGAAAAATGGTTTTGTTGTGAATAATATGGCATAAAAAACTTTTTTAGGAATAAATTATCATTCAACAAGAATACGTTGCTATATAATAGTCATTAAAATAGGAGTTTAAGGTGCTTCTAATCTTTACAAATTGGGTCGTATAGGTCTTCTAATGTGACGAGGTTGATTAGGCAGTGATATATCTTTTAATTGAAATTTTATTATGATTATGTCAAGATAGAACATGTAATGTGTGGGAGAACCTTCTTATTCTTGCTCACCACATTGGAGAGCTCTCCCAAGAATTTTGACTATGTGGAATGTTCGACATGGGGCATTGTTGAAGTAGTGACTCTTGGTACAATTTCATATTCACATGTACCCTCGACTCTCATAGAATCTTATTATATTTCCCTAATCAAGTGTGGTGAATAAGGTTCGACAATCATTATCATAATTTTAGAATTGATATATTAAGTGAATAACATTAATGGAACTAAAAAACAACTCATCTAGTGATGGAGACTCAATTTGGTGGTTGGGGCTTTCTTGTTTCATTTAATGGGGTAGTTCATGTTCCTTTTATACCATTACCATGATGTCAACTATGGTTGTGAATAAAATATTCCTTAATATGAAGTAATATTTTTGTGTTGTCTTCTTACCCTTCCGACCATGTTGCTTTTTGGAGGATCTACTATTCAATGACTAAGTTTTTGATAAATTTGGTTCTGTCGTAGTGGAAGAATCTAGCTACACAATTAGATGATGTAACTATGCTAGGAGGATATAATGAACACTATTGATAATTTTATAAATATTCTAGAAACTAAAATTTTGTTTACCCTTTCAACTATCTTAATTCCACTCATTATCTTCCTCCCACATGGTGGTCAATACACGCGCTACTTGGGAAGGTGAATTATTCAGCTTCAATTTCCCAATGTCCACCATATTTGGAAGGAGGTATTTCAAAATGAAACACTTATGGATGTTGTTCCCTGGTTCTTTATGGAAGGGGAAATAATTTGGATGATCTTTGTCACGCTCTTTTCTTGCTTCCTAGGCTTTGAAAACATTATCACATTTTTTTCCAATGATGAAATAAATTATCTAGGGACATGGTCAATTTGGAAATAATAGACCTTGTTTTTAATCACCACAATATATTTTAGACTCTTCACTTTTTTTAATTTTATTGAGGGGATGTTTTTTGACACTCAGGAGGAGAACCCACATGATATGGTGTGAACCTTTGAGTTGTACAAAGTACATGTGCCAACATAAGTGTAACATTAGAAGCATGTTCTTTTCCTATTATCCTTCCTAAAATTAGTGGAATTACCCATGGAATTTTCTTTGTCTCTCCAATTAGAGTACTCTACCTTTTGAGAAATTACTGCAAGGTACACAAACCCTCCTATATATTTCATAGGAATAAACAACATTCATAACTCGATCCAAATATTCACTGTACAGATGGGAAACAATTATTCTTGAGGGAGGGGTTATTTTTAGGATTATGTAAATACATTCCACTAAGCAATGAAATATGAGATCCTTTCATTCTCTCATTATTTTAAATTTTTTTTTATTAAATACTCTTCCCTTCTACAACATCCAACTAAATTGGAAGAGAAACTTCTGACAGAGATCATTCCACTATGTAATTGACCATGATTTTATACATCGGTACCTTACAGTGGATGACCCTTAAAGTGATTTCAAAAATATCTTATGCTTCACTATTATATTTTATTAATGGTTCCCCATCCTGGGATAAAATGATAGATTAAATGTGTGAAATTCTAATGTTGGTCTATCGAGCCATTAAAAATGGGAAATGTTGGATTCCAAAATATTAACGGGGAAGATTCATATTTACCCATTATAGGTATGGTTTATTTTCTGATAGTATCAACACTTATCATTACTCCACATATTATAATCAATTTGTGAGTGGCTGAGGAATAGTCATAACCCTCATATGGATGTTTGGCTAGGACGGAGGTTGAGTAGGTGCAACAGATGTTAGGGCCATGGGTGGTGGCACCACCAGTATAATCTATGGGTAGCCAGTAAGGTTAGGCTTGTAAGGATTTTCCATGACCTATTCTGGTCACTCACCCAATGGAGGGAATTCACTATCAAATAATGTGGGTTCAATGAATATTGGTGGTTGGTGTCCCACAATCATCGAACATTCCAAATCTATTATAATTACTGCAATGAGTCCTCTTTGTAGAGGTACTCTTGTTGGGGAGTGTGAGTGGAGGATATTATCTCTAAATATATCTAGTATGAAGTATGTGTCTAAGTATTTATATACTGTGTCTCATCAAATATTTTATCTCCTCCTCCAACGGAGTAATTTGTTTTTCAGAGATTGGGTCTTAACCTCTCCGAGTGGATGGTGAGGTATAATATGGCCCTTTAACTTTTCCTTGATTGAATCCATTCAAGGAGGTAAGACTGGATTATTTGAAAAAATTTCCAAATCTAGGAAAATATTTTGGTTTTAGTTACATAGACCTCATTTAATTGTTTTAGTGTGGTCCATATTAAATATTGGAAATTAATCCTATAAAACCTTTTGTAAATTATCCTCATTCTCATTAAAGTCTTCTTGGTATGAATTAATGTAAATCACTATTGTGTAACACATAAAAGAATTTTATTAGATTATATACATGGTTTTAACTTTATATTCCCTTTATAAGGCCTTGTACTCCCCTATACAGATTATTTAGGGCTCTTTTGGTGGATAGTGATTTGTAGGGAATCTCTAGTCAGATCGGTTGTGTGCGTCCCTAATGAGGATACTAGATCACAAGAAGGGAAGAATTGGGAGGATTCACTCTACAAAATTTCCCTTAATTTGTATAAGACTGATATCCACTATAGAGGGGGATGTTGGGGTGAAAAATCCCCCAGCCCTAATGGCTGGTGTAACTACATGAACTTTTGAATAATATTTGTTTCTTGAATTTGGGTGTTATTTTATTTTATACTCAAAAAACAATTTCCTTTTCTTAATAATGTGACTATAATTAAAATGATATCATTGGTTTTGGACTGTTATATGACCATTGGTCAATATGACCGTTGGAGGATATAATCATAACATTGTGATTATTGTTTATAAATACAAATGATCATCGTTAATTAATACAGAAAGAAGAGTTGATGGACATATCCAGTAGACTCAGGTCATATGAAACCCTTCTATCAGAGCTTGGGAAGGAGGTTACATCACTAGGATATTCTCTAAACCATGTCCAAGTTGTGCTTCATTATATTAATCTGGAACATAATCCCCTTTGGGAGATGTTGAAGTTGAACTAAATCACCACTCGGGAAATTTTGTCTGATCCACCCCAAGATTCTATAACCATTGCAAACCTTACTCTTAGGTAATATTTTGGTGTTATAAGGGGCTATGTAATGAGGTCTTAGTTACTTTGTGTAATGATTTTTTATAAATGAAATTTTGATTTCTTATAATGGTAAAATTTATGAATTTTAAATATAAAGATAAATATTGGATGAATTTATAAAAGATCAAGATTATTGATGAATATTGGAAAAATGGTATGTTAAAATATTTTTTACTCATTAAATAATTAATAATGTGATATTTGTTTTCAAAAAATAATCTTCTATAGATGTGATTAATAAGAAATTTTGATTCTAATACGATCAAAATATTTTTTGGGGAAAAAGACAATATGAATAGTAATATTACCCTTATGAATAGTAATGTGTTCAATGGAATAGTAACCTAACTTAATTAAGTATAATTTTAATATATGCATCATGAATGGTAATGTGATATAATAGGATAACTAAATAGCTATTTCCGTAATTATTAGTTATGTATTAGTATTTTTTTCAGGTAAATAGAATTTTTAAATAAAAATTAAATAACTCTCACATAGAAAATTATTTTCATAAAATGGTGTTTTTCATTTAATTTCGAATATTTATATTAGGTTATGGTCAATTAATGAGATTTTTATAATTTTTTTGGTTTTATTGAATAGTAAAAATATAGTTTTGAGTTTCAGTGTGTTTAATGACATAATTAATGATTTAATAATTTTGGTCGACTTGTATATAGTAAAATATGTTATGAGGTGTCCCAAGAGGCCAATACCATGGTTATGCCCATGGTTTTTCAAATACCACTAATGAGGTTTCCCTTGGAAATTACAAAAACATTCCCTCAGTATTGCTAAAAATACCCACCCATTACATCATTCCATTCATTCAAAACTCCTCCTCAATGAAGCTATAGTATTTTTACCTCCAACTGATTCCTCCCAAGGTGACCTTAATCCCCCAATGTCCAATCCTTTGAGTTTTTAAGTTACTCTTCATGGTAAGGGACCCTTCCACCCTCCCCTTTTAGTCAAAACTTTCTTTATGTTATGTCTTCGAATTTCCGTTTTCATATGTTGGGGTATAATATTATTTCTCACTATTGCTGTCCACATTATATCTATATGATGAGTTAACCTTTTTACCTCATCAATTAATTTTCTTAATTTTTATGTGACACCGTTAGGCTACCAAATTTTCATAAATTAAATCACATCTTCTCTTTTATTGCATGTTTCCTTTTCATGTGGTATGTCATTAAAATATCCCTAAAATGATCTTATTTAAATTTTATTATATACCTATATAGTATTATGAGTTATTTATCAGTAGGTTACCCTTGTACCTACTCTTTTTGAGGTTTTTTAAAACCATGTTATACAGCTATTATGATGTAGAATTTTCGTCTCAAAGAAATTCTGTTTTCTCAGGAAAATAACTCATTTCATTTATGTGAATACCCAAACCTATTTCATTTGTAGAAATATTCATCAAGACATTAAAATGATATATTCGATTTTAGAATTGACATACATATAACCCTTATTCCCTTTCCATGGGTTATAAATTACATAATGATCATGTTTTTATACACTTTTTAAAACATCGCTATTTTTATATGAACCCCATTTCTATTATTCTATTTGAGTTATTTATGAAGTGTGTGAATATTATTTATGTAAATCACATGAATATAAATAAATATTAAGGGTGTTACAAGATATCCCTCAAATTTATTGGTTAAAAAATTAATCCCTAGATATGAAAAGTTTTAAGATACCATGGTGAATAAATTTGTTAATTTTTATGACACCTTTGGGATTGAACATGGAGATATGCTTCTTAATATATAAATTAAATGACATAGACAAATTTTAAAGAAATGTTTCATGTTATTATTATTATTATATGCCTATATATCATATATCTATAATATTTCCCATGTTCTTATGGATATTGCTCAAGTTAACATATAAATTGTTTCACATGTTTTCCAATCTGGACCTTCTGCTCACACATTCCTTTGATGTATGTCTCTAGTTAATGAGATCCAGTAATTGTACATAAGATGAAATATCCAAGAATTTTTTCAAGGGGATTAGAATAATGTTTTATGTTTTCATGAATTATGTAACTTTTTTTCCAAACACTAGACTTCAAATATCCAATGTTTGTAATATAAGGAAATTTTATGTAATAAGAAGGAGGGATGACATTGTTGATATCAAAGGGAGGGTTAGTTATTTGTGGAAATTATGCTAAGAAAACATTAGGGAGAACCATATAGAAAATATTCAATATAGGAAAACTTCCTTCTATTTTGGTGAAATACAAGTAAGTTGTTTCAGAACAAATAAATCCCCTTCTGGATATGAAAATGTGGAGGTGTCTAGAACCCATATACCTAGGAGTGAAAACCACCAGAAAGAGTTTTGGGATTGACCCGAGGAATCCTGGTACATGAAAACAAGCCTTGTTGCACACTAGGGTTGACAATCTAGTGAATTATGTTTGGTAAATCACAATATTTTTATGAATCATTATGATAGATTCAGAAAAAATGTAATTGTTGTTAATGAATAATATGTTTAAGAAAAAAAATTTAAGAGATAAAAATAATTTATAGTCAAACTATTCATAATTGAAATAAACTTCTCATGAAGGTTCTATTATTTTAGAAACTAGCAGGCAATAAGGGGAACTGTTAAAATGGTGACCATAATGGACCATATGCTGACGACCCTCTGATAGAACTGGAATGGAAACATTTATGAAAATGGTGAACCAAATGATGAAAGTTATGGGAAATAACATTAATCCAGATGGTAGAATGATTTCACCACAAAGGGAAAACCATTATTTGTTGTTATTTATGCATCAATGACCACCAACCTTTAGTGGATATACTGACCCAATGATTTCAAACAAATGGATCTGCTCTATTGAGAAGATCTTTTCTATGCTCCACTTTTTCGAACAAGAGAAGGAAAATGTGGCTATTTACCACTTAGAGGGAGAATATGATCAGTGGTGCGAACCAATTAATAACATGAGGCCAATAGTAGAGGTTGAAGATATGGAGAGGGAAGAGTTCAGATTGATATTCTTCAATAATTATTTTCTGTGTTCTATGAGAACAAAAGTGGAAAAGGAGTTTCTTGGACTAATGAAGAAGGAGAATGGATTTGTTTGAAGAATGGAATGAAACATAAAAATTCTTTCCCATTACACCAAATGAATTTTCATGGCTCCTAATGGGAAGTTTGATAGTTTATTTTGTGGAATAATACCCCATCTATTAAAGAATCTTGGCAATTGAGACTATGATAGCAATGACGAGATCATATGGAGTGCGATAAAAGTAGAACTAGAGTTCAGTGAGACTTAGTTGCCTCATTAATACAATGAAAAGAAGAGATCAATAGAGCCCATATAAGGTAGGACAATTAATTAGGTAATAGGAGGAATGCAATTACAACATCCAACGTGTAAAAAATGTTGGAATAAGCATTTCAGTAACTTCTTGCTCAGTAGAGGGAAGTGCTACATGTCTGGAAGAGATGGCCATATTGTGTGGAATTCTCATAGTGAGGTGAACCCTCAACCTCCAAACACTAAAGACAAAGGGAAGATGGCTTAGGCCCTACCAGAAGTCCAATGCTTCAAGTGTGGAAAACTTGGAGACTTTTCCAATAAGTGTCCAAATCAAAGGGTAGTGGAGGGGAATAACCATCAGCCTCAGTATTATAAAAGGGAGAATGGTCATGCTTTTTCAATCACAATAGCTGATGTTGAAGCTCTAAATGATGTGGTGTAAGGTACTATTGTTGTTCTCTCAAAGCTATAAAATACATTGTTTGATTCTAGTTATACAAATTATTTTTTTTCCTCCAAGTTTGCAAGGAATTTTGAATCAACCCCTAAATTTATAAAAGTAGAGACACCAGTCAAGACTCCATATAGGATTATCCAAGCATTTCCAATGTTTAGAAACTCTAGTATTATATTTAGTGAGAACAATCTTATCGTAAATGTAGTAGTCATTCCTATGCTGGAATTCGACATTATTCTTGGGATGTAATGGCTCTCAAAGTATAATTCTAAGATTAAATACAGAAGCAAGGAAATATCAACAGTCTAGAATGGAAAACCTACTATTATATTCCAAGGAATGATATCTCAGCCTAATATTTTTTGAGAAGAACCTCTAATATCATTATTTATGCAGTTAATTGGTAAAGAAAAAGAAGGAAATGCGAGTATAAGGATTGAAAATGTCCTCATTATATAAGAATACATTGCTGTATTTCTTGATGAGTAACCTGGATCTACCTTAGAATGAGATGCATAGTCCTCCATTGAAATGGTTCCTAGATCTCATATCATATCAAAGTCCCCATATAAGATGGAAATTATATAGCTGGAGAATTAAATAAATAACTCGAATATCTTTTGGAGAGGGGATTTATCTGATCGAGTGTGCCTACGTGAGAAGAAACTGTTTTCTTTGTAATGAATAAGGATAGATAAATGCATTATTACATTGATTATATATAACTGAATTGGATCACTTTGGTGAAAAAATAACCTCTTTCAAGAATTGAGGACTTATTTGACCAACTTTGTAGTGCTCAATTATTCTCTATGATTGTTCTTAGATCAAGTAATCATAAATTGAAGGTGGATAAGGAAAATATTCCAATAACTACCTTATGATCAAGATATGGGCATTATGTGTGTGTTGTTATACCCTTCTAATAGAGTAATTAACCTGTTATTCTTATGGATTTGATGAATAGATTATTTAAGGACTAACTTGTCAACTTTGTGGTAGTTTTTATTGATTATATTATAATATATTCAAAATGTTTTGAGGAGCATGATGATCATGTAAGGGTTATTTTGAAAATTATATAGATGGAGAGGCTATTTGGAATGTTAAGAAAATAAGAATTCTAGTTACAACAGGTTGATTTCATGGGGCACATTGTAACAAAGGAAGGAATAGTAGCTGACCCAGCAATGAAAAAAGTTGTATAGAAGTAGACTCATCCTACAACAATACCTACGATTCATAGTTTCCTTGTATTAGCAGGATATTATTGGAGGATTGGGAAAAACGTTTCACAACTTTATAATTCATTCCCTAAGTTATCTAAAAAAGGTGTTATGTTCTTCTAGAAAAAGTAGTGTGAAGAAAGTTTTCAAGAGATTAACAAGAGATTGGTTACTGCACCCATGTCAACTCTACCCTCTAGTGGAGAAGGATTAATTATTTTTAGTGATACATCTCTAAAAGGGATAGGGTGACTCCTCATAGAAAAAGAAAAATTCATTGCTTATTCATCTCGAAAGTTGAAGAATCATGAGAAAAACTATCCTACGCTTGATCTAAAGTCGACTACAGTTATTTTTTCTCTAAAGATATAGAGGTACCATGTTTATAGGGACAAATATGATATATACATAGAAAATTATGGATTTATGAATAGTTTCACATAAAAGGAATTGAACACGAGATATGGGATATGGTTGGAACTTCATAAGGTCTATGATTATTCAATTCATTATCATCCCAGAAGATCAAACAAAGTCGATGATTCATTATATAGTAAAGACCTAGTTTTTTTTATATATGATGAGTATTCAAAGAGTTATTTTAATCAAAGACCTAGTGAAAATGGAAATTGGAATTATAAGGGAAGGACATCATCAAACCTATCTGAAATTATTTCACATCCATCATTACTAGAGAAGATCAAGAAAGACCAGAAAGAAGATCCATTGTTACTAATGAGGCTTGGGGTTGTGATGGATGGGATGTATCCTAAGTTCAATATTTACTAGAAGGTATACTAGAATTTCACACAATCCTATGTGTTCTATATGTTCTGGAAATAATGAAGGATCTGATGGATGAATCTCATATCTCTTCTTTCTCAATACCTCATGGAAGGAAAAAATGTACAAGGTCCTTCATGATTATTATTGGTTGGAGAATATCAAAAGGGGGATTTGTGTCTACTCTAGAAGGTTCCTGGTATATTGGCAAGTGAATGAAGAGTGACAACTTCCTAAATGGGTATTACAACCACTAACCATACAAGCATGGAAGTGGGACAATATCACTTTAGGCATTGTCACTGGTCTTCTGAGAACTTCCAAACGAAATAATGAAATATGGGTTATAATGCACCCTCTCACCATGAATTCCCATTTAATATCTATTCAGGAAGATTTCTCTCTTGATCAAATTTCCAAGATTGTTGGAAAGAAGTGGTAAGGATTCATGGAGTTCCAATTTCTATCATATCTGATCATGATCCAAGGTTCACATCAAAATTACAGAGAACTATCCAACATGCTCTCAGTACTGAATTGAATTTCAGTAAAATCTATCACACCCAAAATGGTGGAAAATATAAAAGGGAAACTAAAACACTCCAGGTCATGCTAAGAACCTACTCAATTGAATTTAATGGTGTGTGGGATCAACATATCCCATTAGTTGACTTCTTGTAAAATAATAGTCTCCACTAGAGCATTCAAATGGAACCATGTGAACCTCTATATGGGAATCATTGTCGAACACCTACTTGTCTGGATAAAGTTGGTGAGAGAAAGATTATTCAGCTTTTTCTTTTGCAAGAGATGGTTGAAAAGGTTCATGCCATCTAGAAACAAATTAAGGAAGATCTGAGTCAGCAAAAGGGAAATTCCAACAACTGTCAAAGGGACATGGAGTTTTGGTGTCGGTGAAAAAATATTTCTCTGCATATCACCTTGAAAGATAGTCAAAAGGTTTGGGAAGATATGGAAGCACAATCCTGGTTAAATTTGCCCCTATGAAATCCATGATCATGTTGAAGCAGTGGCCTATCGGATTGCACTTCCTTTAAATCTATCACAAGTTCATCATGTCATTCTTGTATCCCTATTGGGGGAATTACATACCTAGAACCTCACATGTACTAAATCCATAGGTGGTAAAATTGGAACATTAAATATTTTAAGAGGAGAATCCAACGGAGATCATGGATCATAGGGACAAGGTTTTATGCAACAAGACTACCCAACTTGTTCATGTTTTGTGGAGGAACCACAAATGTAAAGAATCCACGTGGAAACCAAAGGATTCTATGAGGCATAAGTACACGCACCTTTTATCTTCTGAGGGAAAGAGTTGAAATTTTAGGGACAAAATTTCTTAAGTGGGGATGAATGTAAGGGCCAGAACTTTGGAATAATACTTGTTTCCTAAATTTTTGTGTTATTTTATTTCATACACAACAAAATTATATCATTTTATTAATCAAGTGAGTATAATTAAAATGAGACAGTTGGGTTTTGATTGTTATAAAACCATTACTCAATAACACCTTTTGAAACTATACACTTAAAATTAAGATTATTGTTTATAAATACCAATAATCATGGAAAATTAATACAGAAAGAATGTTTAATGGCCTTATCTAGTAGACATAAGATATATGAAGCCCATCTATTGGATCATGGGAAAGAGGTAGCATTACTGGGCTTTTCTCTGTACCAATCCTAAGATGAGATTCAACATATTAAGATAGAATGTTATCACCTCCACAAGAATTTATTGATGAAAGAAACCACCACTCGAGAAATGTTGTCTGAGCTACCCCAAGATTCTCTCACCACTACACACCTTACTCTTCAGTCATATGAATGTTTTATAATGGTATATCTAATGATTCCTTAGTCACTTTGTGTAATACATTCGTACGAATAATATTTTTATTTCTTATTCTGTTAAAATTTGTTAATTATAAATATCAAGATAAATATATGATGAATTTATAGAAGTTCCAAATTACTGATGAATTTTGCAAAAAAGTATTTTATAATATTTTTTATACATTAAATATTTAATAATGTGAAATTATTTTAAAAAAATTGTCTTCATACAATTGTGAATAGTATGAAATTTAGATTCTAATAAGATCCACATAATTTTTTGTCAATAGTAAATTTTGAATAACAATATTACCCTTATGAATAGTAATGTGACAAATAACATATTAACCTCACTTAATTATGTATAAATATAATTTTAGCATCTTGAATGGAAATGTGATATAATTGCATTAGTATATAACTATTTCAGAAACAATTAGTTATGTATTAGTTCTTTTGTGAGTAAATAGTGATTCTAATTAAAAGACAAAAATATATTATTTAGAAATTTATTTATATAAAATGTAGTTCATTATTGATTTCATAACTTTCATATGATGTTAGGGTGAATTTATGAGATTTTTATAAAATGTTATGCTTTTCAGTGAATAATAAAAATATAGTTTTGAGTTTCGGTGTGTTTAATGACATCATTAATGATGTAATAATGATGAAATAATTTTTTCAAACTTCTATACAGTAAAATATGTTATGGGGTTACCCATGTGGCCAATACCAATTGAAAATTCCAGGGTAAATCACATGGATTTTCAAATACCACCAATGAGGTGTCCCGTGGAAATTAATAAAATATTCCCTCACTTTTGCAATAAATACCAGCCCATTACATCATTTCATTCATTACAAATTCTCCATAAATAAATATCTTGTCTTTTTTACCTCTCTAAGAGACCTTCTACGGTGCCTTCAATCACCCCAAGGTCCAAACCTACATGTTTTTGAAGTTACTCTTCAATGTAAGGGAACCATTCACCCTCCTATTTTAGTCCACACTTATTTTATGTTATGCCTTTGAATTTCCATTTTCAAATGTTGTGGTATGATATTATGTATCCCTCTTACTTTCCATTTTATGTCAATACGATGATATTACCTTTTATCTCTCATCAATTTATTTTATGAATTTTTATGGGATGTCGTTAAGCAGTAAATTTTTTGTAAAAGAAATCAGATCTTCTATATTCTTTAAAGATCACTTTTCATGTGGTGTGACTGTAAAATTTCAATACCATGATCTTGTTTACATTATATTATATCCATATACTGTATTTTGAGTAATTTATTAGTGGTTTACCATTTTCCACTCTCTTTCTAATGTTTTCAAAAACCATGTTATAAAGTCGTTATGCTCTAGAATTTTTGTCTCAAAATCTCTCTCTTTTTCTCAAGAAATAATCTTATTTTATTAATGTGAATACCCAAAACTATTTTTTTCCTTGGGTATTCATCAAGAAATAAAGATTATATATTTTAATCTAGAATTTACAAATATAAAACTCTCATTCCCTTTCAATGGGTTATAAAAGACATAATGATCTTGTTTTTAAGCACTTTTTAGAACATCGTGATTTTGATTTGAACCCCATTTCTTTCCTTCTCATTGGGTTATTTATTATGTGTTTGATTATGATATAAGTGGATCACATTAAAAAAAGTAATATTAAGGGTGTTCCCAAATATCTCTATAATAGATTGGTTAATTAATTAATCTATATAGATGACATGTTTTATTATACCTAGGAGAATTAATTCTGTAAGTTTTATAACACCTTGGAGATGAAACATAGTTATATTATTAGGAATATCTAAATTAAATTTTATAGTCACATTTTCAAGTTATGATTCAAGTTATAATTTTTATGATGTTCCTCTCTATCATATATTAATGGTCTTCCACATTTTCATATTGGTATCTCTCATGTTTAGATGTAAACTTTTTCAATTATTTTTTGTATTGGGCCTTCTACTCACCCTTTCCTTTGATGTATGTCTCCTAGTTATGAGATACAGTAATTGTACTTAGAAAGAACATTTGTAGAATATTTTCAAGGGAATTAATTTTTTTTGTTTTCATGTATTATATACCTTTTTCACTAGATATTAGACATTAAAGATCCAATAATTATAATGTAATGAAAAGTTGAATAATAAGAAGGTGGGATTATGTAGTTGGTTTACAAGGGAGGATTGGTTATTTGTGGAAAATAGGCTATTAAAACATTTAGAATAACCCTGTAGATACTTTTGAATATAGGAAAACGTCATGGTATTTTTTTGAAATATTAAGTATGTGGTTTTCAAAAAAATAAATACTTTTCTATATAAGAACAAGTTGTTGTGGTTCTGGCACAGATGTACCTAGGAGTGAAAACTCTGACAAGGGGTTTTGAGATTGACATGAGGTATCCTAGTACACGACAATGGGGCTTGATGCACTCTTTTTTTGAAATTCATGTGGGATATGTCTAGTTAATCACATGATTTTTATGAATCATTATGATGGATTTATAGAGAAAAATAATTGTTGTTAAAGAATAATATGTTTAAGCCTATGTTTTTAAGACCTAAAAATCCTTTATAGTTAAAATATTCTTAAATGAAATAAGCTTCTCACTAAGGTTTTATTCTTTTAAAAAATCTTGGGAAATAAGAAGAATAGTGAGAATAGTTATCTCAATGGACAATGTGTTGATGACTCTTCACTGGATGCCAGAATGATAAGAATGATCAACCAACTTTCTCATGTTGCGGGAAATAACATTAATCAAGATAAGAGAATTGCTTCCCCATAAAGGTAAGAACATTCTGTTGTTTCCTTTATTCATCAAATAACACCAACCCTCAATGGATCTATCGACCCATTGATTGATGAAAAATGGATCAACTTTATCAAAATGTTATTTTTTGTGCTCTGTTTTTCTGAACTAAAGAAGGTACCCTTGGCTATTTACTGCTTAGATGGAGAAGCTGATCAGTGGTGTGAACTGATTAAAAACACAAGGCCAATAGTAGAGGAAGAAGCTATAGAGTGGGAATAGTTTATAAGGATCTTCTTCAATAATTATTTCCCTTGTTCTATGAGAAAAAAATAAAGATGGATATTCTTGACTTGAAGCACAAGAAGAATGATTTTGTTGGGTGTTATAAGATGTAATTCAAATGACTTTCCCATTAAACCTCAAGCTTTGTCATGGATCCTAATGGGAAGTTTGATAGATTTTTTGGCTGACTAAGACCACATATGCAGAGGAATATAACAAAATGATACTATGATAGCTATGATAAGATCGTGTGGAGTGAAATGAGAGTCAAACTAGAGTTCTTCAAGATGAAGTGGTCTCAAAAATCCAATGACCAGAAGATATCAAGGAATCCCAGCTTAGGGAGGACCTTTGACCATGGAAGAGGGGGAAAGAATGTTCAATGTCCCGGATCAAATAAATGTGGGAAAGCCTTTTGAGAAACTGTCTTCTCAGGGGAAGGATGTGCAACAAGTGTGGAAGAGATGGATATATCACACATAATTGTCGTAGTGAGGTGAAGCCTCATCTTCCCAACACTAATGAAAAAGGGAAGATTGTCCAGGCCCTACCAAAAGTCCAATGTTTCAAGTGGGGATAACTTGGGCACATTTCTAATCAGTGTCTAAATCCCAGGCTGTGGAGGGGAATTGCCATCAGCCTCGGCGTAGGCCTAGGGATAAAGGTCCCAATTTTTCTATCATGAAAGATAATATTGAAGCTACAAATGATGTGGGGGCATGCACTCTTGTTGTTCTCTCAAAGTTAGAAAAATATTTTTTCTGATTCTAGTTCAATTCTTTCCTTTTTTTCCTACAGGTTTCCATGGAATTTAGAATCAAATCCTGAATATCTAAAAGTATATTTATAAGTCATTAATATTGTGGGATTTTCCAATCATCATTAGTGTTTAGAAACTGAAGTTTTTACTTTAGTTAGTACAATATTATCACAAATCGAGTAGTCATTCCCATGCTGGAATTCAACATTATACTAGGGATAGACTGGCTCTCAAATTATAATGCTATGATAAAATGCAGAATCAAGGAAATCCCAATAGTCTTAAATGGATAACATATATTTATCTTCAAAGGAGAGATATCTCAACCTGATCTTCATCTTGTATATCCTCTTATATCCTTATTTATGGAGTTTATCGGTGAAGAAAAAGAAAGAAATGACTGTATAAGGATAGAAAATGTCCATATCATCCACGAATACATTAAAATTTTTATTGAAGAGTTTCCCGGACCTCCCCTATATAGATAGGTAGTGTTCTCTATTGAACATGTACCTGGATCTCATCTAATATCATAAACACCATATAAAATGGATAATTTGGAGTTGGAGGAATTAAAAAAACAACTCCAAGATATTTGGAGAAGGGGTTTATACATCACAGTGTGCCTCCTTGGAGAGCACCTGTTCTCTTTGTGAAGATGAAATTTGGATCAATGCAGCTAATCATTGATTATAGAGAACTGAACGGGATCACAATGAAGAAAAAAATACCCTCTTCTACGAATTGATGACTTAGTTGACCAACATCATGCGGATCAATTACTCTCCAAGGTTTATCTTTGATATGGTTAACATCAATTGATGGTGAAGAGAGAAGATATTCCAAAAACTACCTTCTGGTGATGATATGGGTGTCATGAGTGGGTTGTTATTCCCTTCGGACTGACTAATTCACCAGTTATTTTTATGGATTTGATGAATAGTGTATTTAATGACTACCTTGATAACTTTTTGGTAGTTTTATTGGTGATATTATGATATATTCCAAAAGTGGTGAGAAGCATGAGGATCATTTATAGGTTATTTTGAAAATAAAATGGATGGGGATTATTTTTATAAAGTTTAGAAAAATTTAAAAGAAGTTACACTCTTGGGGAACATTGTAACCAATAAATGAATCACAGTTGACCCTATAAAGAAAAATGTTGTATAGGAGTGGCCTCAGACCACAATAATTTCTGAGATTTGTAGTTTCCTTGGATTAATCGGATATTGTAGGTGGTTTTTGAATCAAATTCATGACATTATAATCCATTAACCAAGATAACTCCAAAAGGGGTTGAGTTCATCTAGAAAAGGGTGTGTGAGGAATGATTCTAAGAGCTAAAGAAGAGGTTGGTTACTGCACCAGTTTTAAAACTTCCCTCAAGGGTGGAGGGATTCATTTTTTAGTGATGGGTCTCTAAAATGGATTGAGTGTGCACCAATGAAAGATGAAAATTTCAATACTTATGCATCTCGATAGTTGATGACTCATGAGAAAAACTATCATGCACATGATCTAGAAATAGATGTGGTCGTTTTTGATATAATGATATGGGGGAATTATCTTTATGTGGAGAAATATGATATGTACACAGACCATCAATGTTTGTGGTATATTTTCACCCAAAAGAAATGGAACATGATATATAAGAGATGGTTGGAACTTCTTAAAGACATTGATTGTTCAATTCATTATCAACCCGGAAGAGCAAAAAATGTCACTAAGGAATTATGTAAGAATGTCCCAGTTGTTATTTCCTTGATGAGGATTCAAAGAGACCCCTAGATCTATGACATAGTGAAAATACACATATGAATTATAAGGGAAGGGGTGTCATCAACCACATCCCAAACGATTTCTCAACTATCATTACTAGAGATGATCTAGAAAGTACAGAATGAATATCCCTTGTTATTGAATAATTTTAAGGATATGAAGGATGAGAATATTCTTTAGTTAAATATTGATCAAGAAGGTGTAGTGAGTTTTTGTACAAAAATATGTGTTCCATCTGTTTTAGAAATAAAGAAGGAGCTGATGGATGAAACTCATTGCTCTACTTTCTCTTTACATCCTTAAAGCACGAAAATGTATAGGGACCATCTGGATCATTATAGTAGGGATAATATGAAAAGTGGGATCTCAGAATACACTACAAGGTTCCATGTATGGGAACAAGTGAAGGAAGAGAGAAAACATACTAAAGGGGTATTAAAACCACTACCCATACCAGCATGGAAGTGGGAAAATATCATGACTGACATTGTCACTGGTCTTCTAAGAACGTCCAAATGAAATAATTCGATAGTGATTGTAATGGACCGTCTCAACAAGACTGCCCATTTTATCTCTATTCATGATGATATTTCTCTTGAACAAATTTATAGGATTTATGTGAAGGAATTGGTAAGGATTCATGGAGTTATACTTTCTATCATATCTGATTGTGATCCAAGGTTCACATAAAAATCATGGACAATTAATTAACATTCTATACCTACCAAATTGAATTTCATTATGGATTATCACCCCCAAAATGATGTCCAATCTTAATATACTATTCAAACACTCGAGGAAAATCTAAGAACCTGCTCAATGGAATTTAAAGGTAGATGAGATCAACATCTCCCATTAGTTGATATCTCTTAAAATAATATTTTATAGTCAAGAATTAAAATACAAACCAATGAATGAAAATATGGGATGCGATGTATAACTCATACTTTTTTTGATGAAGTTGGTGAGAGAAAGCATCTTGGGCCTGATCTTGTGAATGATATCAAAAAAAGGTTCATGCCATCCAGAAACATATTTGGGCTTCTCAAATATGGAAAATGATCTATGCTGAAAACCATTAGAGACGTAAAGTTTGATTTTGGGGACCGATTCATTCATCGAATCTCACCTTGGAGGAGATTTATGAGGTTTGAGAAGAAATGGAAGCTCATCTATAGGTACATTGGCCACTATGAAATCCCAGATCTTGTTGGAGTAGTGTCCTATCATCTTTCAATTCCTCCAAATCATGCTCAATTTCATTATATCGTCTAGGTATCCCTCTTGAGTAAGTACATACTTGACCCTTGACATGTTCTAAATCCAAAGGTGGTACAACTAGAACAGGACTGCTCATATGAGGAGCAACCGGTGGAGAACTTGGATTAAGATTCTACAGAACAAGACTCCCTACCTTTTTAAGGTGTTGAAGAGGAACAAAAAATGTGACAAAGCCATGTGGAAACCAGATGAGTCTATGTGGCAGAAGTACCCATACCGTTTACCTTCTGAGGGTATGAGTTGAAATTTTATGGATTATATTTCATAAGGGGGTGAAATGTACTGACCTAAACTTTTGAATAATATTTTTTTTCCAAAATTTGTGTGTTTTAATATTTTGTATTCAACAAAACTAAATCCTTTTATTAATGAAGTGTGTATAATTAAAATGAGACTATTGGTTTTCAATAGTTATATGAACATTGTTCAATATGACCATTGTAAACTATACTCTTAATGTTATGATTATTTTTTATAAAAACCAATGATCTTGGTTAATTAAGAAAGAAAGAGGAGTCAATGGACACATCTAGTAGACTCGGGTCGTACAAATACCATATGTTAGAGCTTGGGAAGGAGATAACGTCACTGGTATTTGATTTGGACCATGCCCAAGCTGAGATTCAACATATTGATCTTGAATGTAATCTCTTCCTGGAGATGTTCTAGATGATATAAATTAACACTCGGACAATGTTCTCTGAACCAGCCAATGATTCTATCCCCATTGCACACCATACTCCTAGGTTATATGCAGGTGTTATAAGGGGATATGTAATGAGGCCTTAGTTACATTGTGTAATGCTTTTGTATAAATAAAATTGCTACTTCTTATTACAGTAAAATTTCTGAATTTCAAATATCATTATATATATTGGATGAATTTATAGATGTTCCATATTAATGATGAATATTGGAAAAAATTTGTTTTAAAATATTATTTATACATTAAATGAATAATAATTTGAAATAATTTTCGAAAAACGGTCTTCTATAGTTGTGATGAGTAAGAAATTTATATTCTAATAGGATCAACTTAATCATTGATAAATAGAAAATTATGAATAGTAATAATACAATTACGAATATTAATAATAAAATTATGAATAGTAATTTAATCAATGGAATAGTAACCTCAATTCATTTAGTATAAATTTAATTTAGGAATGTTGAATGGTAATATGATATAATAGCATAAGTAAATAACTGTTTCAAAAATTATTAGTTATGTATTAGTATTTTTTCAAGAAAATAGTGATTTTAATTAAAAATTAAATATCTCTTATTCAAAAAATTATTTTCTTAAAATGTAGTTCATTATTTATTTCAGATAATTGATATTAGTTTATGGATATTTTAGGATATTTTTATTAAATGTTTTGTTTTCGGTGATTAGTAAAAATACAGTATTTTTGTAGGTGTGATTATAACTTCATTAATGATTTAATAATGATTTAATAATTCTGGTCAACTTGTGTATAGTTATATATGTTATGAGGTATCCCAAGTGGCCAATACCATCGTAAAATACCATGGTCAAGCCCATGGTTTTTCAAATACCACTAATGAGGTGTCCTTTGGAAATTGATAAAATATTCCTTCAATTTGGAAATAAATATCAACCCATTACTTCATTCCATTAATTCCAAATTCCTCCTCAATGAATTTATGATCTATTTACCTCACAAGGATTCCTCCCAAGGTTCCTTATATCCCCCCAAAGTCCCAACCATTGAGTTTTTGAAGTTACCCTTAATGGTAAGGGAACCTTTCACCCTAAACTTTTAGTCAACACTTATTTTATGATATGTATTTGAATTTCCATTTTCATATGTTGGGGTATGATATTATGTATCCATATTACTTTTAATTTTATTTTCATATGATGAGATACCCTTTTTGTCTCATTAACTCATTTTTGAATTTTTATGTCACACCGTTAGGCTGCCGAATTTTCATAAAAAACACATATTCTTTTTTCTTTCATGTTCCCTTTTCATGTGGTGTTTCATTAAAATAAAAATACCATGATATTATTAACATTTTATTCAATCCCTATACTGTATTATTAGTTATTTATGATTGTTTCACCCTTTTCCCATCTCTTTTTAGTGTTGTCAAAAACTATTTCATATACTTGTTATGTTGCAGAATTTTCATCTAAAAATCTTTCACTTTTTCTCGAGAAATCCACTTATATTATTTTTGTGCATAACCAAACCTATTTCATTCCTAGGTGTATTCATAAAGACATAAAAATTATCTATTTTATTATGGAATTGACATTCAAAAACCCCCATTCCCTTTCCATGGGTTCGAAAGGACAAAATGGTCTTTTTTAATGAACTTTTTAAAACGTCACAATTTTGATATGACACCCATTTCATTTATTATATTGGGGTTATTTATGAAGTGTTTTATTATGATATATGTGTATCACAAAAAATTAATAAATATTAAGGGAGCACCCTAATATCACTCCAATGCATTGGGTAAATAATTAGTCATTAGAGATGATAGTTTTACAATACCATGGTGAATAACATTGGTAAATTTTAGGACACCTAGGGGATGGTCCTTTGTGATATGCTTATGAATGTCTAAATAATATTTTGTAGCCACATTTTGAAGTTACATATAATTTTATTATTATTATTATTATCATATACCTCTTCATCATATATTTGTGATATTCCCCATGTTCTTATTGATTTCTCTCAAGTTCACATTTAAACATCTGCACTTGCTTTCCTTATTGGCCCTTCTTCTGACCCTTTACATTGATGTATGTCTCTAGGTTATGAGATGCAGTAATTGTACTTTGGATTAAATTTTCATGAATATATCTAAGGGGATTAAAATAATGATTTATGTTTTCATGTATCATGTACCATTTTTCCAACAAACTAGACTTTAAAGATCCTTTATTTGTAATGTAATGAAAAGTTATGTAATAAGAAGGAGGGATTCCATAGCTAGGGATGTTTAAATTACACCTTCACCGCACTTTGGGTATCATTTCTAACCTTGAATACTATTTTAAAAAATCCCACTACCTTGTGACCTGGGGTTTTTCCTGAACTACCATGGTTGTTACTGTCACAACATCCCTTATGATTTAATATATTTTTTTGATCATGTGTTGTGTACATCCGTCATTATACTATTAGATCACCCATTTTGAAAAAATGATGCTCTATTTATGAAATATATGCTATCTAATTTATGAATGCTCCAAAATATGTGGATTTATTGATATTTTTAGATTCCATATGAAAAACTATCTCAATATCCTTATCTCTTTTAACCAGACAACAGTGACAGTTGTCTGGGGCCAATTTTTTGTCAAGAATATATTTGGTTGTGAACATATTTTGTTTTTTAAATCCCCATGATCCTATAAAATTTCATGATACCTCCTTTCGATAGATTTTCTAGTTAGGTAACACAGTAAAATATAACTCTCCATGTGCACCCTACCCTTTAATATGAATATTGGAAGGGGTATCTGCAAACCAGTCATCACACTATTTTTAACATGCTGAAGCATGAAGTTTGAAGGGATATATGCTATCATTATAGATATCATAAATATTGTAGGGATTTGAATTCACTTTGGTATTGAATCTATTTTATTACATTTACACGACATTGTTACTAGTCATAAGGTATTACGTTTATTCTCAAGTGATGATTTTTTTTATTATATTGATTTGGATGTCATGCACATAGTATCCTGATCGTTCCCCTTGAATGTTATATTGAAAAGTGGATAAATTCCCAAACATGACTAGTATTTCATCATTAAGAAACTATTTCCTCTTTTTTACCATGTAATCTTCATCATTGTATGGAGGTTTTTATACATGTTCAATCCAAAGTGGACAGTTCCTTGATTCTTTATCATAAGAGGTGACGATGGTTGGGAATTATTCTAATATGTTAGAAGGGAAATGATCCAAAATATGTTTGGAGAATGATTAATGCATTGGGATGTCTTTTGGTTAAGAAATAATTTAACATTCTAGTGATAAGGCTTCCAATGTGACATTTATTTATTCCAAAGTTCCTCTTAATATGATTGATTTCATGTTATTATATTTTCAATTTGAGGATTCTCTCAAAAAAATAAAATAATTCTACAAAAAGAACTATTTTTGTGAGTTCCCTGATTGGGATGACCAAAATGGTGGATTATAGAAAGGGGTAAACTCTATTTATCCTTGATCATCTAGACACATTGAGGGATAATATGGCTCTCAAGATCAATTAGATTGAGTTCAGTAGGAAAGTAATCTTGGTGAAGTGTCCAATGAGGTCCTTCATAATTACTACCACTACTCCTGTAATTTAATAACGGAAAATTAAGATCATGATCTTATATATATATGATTTTTAGGGATATCAGAACTAAATAATTAAGTAGATAGGGATCGTTGATCGGATCTTGTTTTCAATTTTCCAATGATGAGGCTTCTTCTTGGATGCCTACTTGGAAGAGACTACAGTCACTTACTGGGGAAATTTGTTTTCATATGTAGGGGTTTCTTGCTTCCTTGGACTGGCTATTAGGATATCCGGATTACCTTTTATTGAAAAAAGTGTATATTCAGAATCTAGTTCTTCATTCATCTTTGGGGAGTTTTCCCCATGACCCTCTTGGACTGTAGTAGAGGTGTGTGTATTATCTAGGGAGACATGATGGTGATCCTCCATATTTATGTTGATATAGTTGCATGTATATCAAAATAGAACTACTATTTTTTTGGTAATGATGTATTTGTGGGTTTGTAGTATGTGGAAAGGTACAATCATATGCACTTTCACCATTTACATGATTGTTTTGGGGACATCAATTATTAGAATGACTATTTATGGACATTCTTTATCTAGAGTTTGTGTATGTGCATGCTATATTCCAATATTTTACTTCTTTGGATACTGTCAGTACTCACGAATGAGGGTATAAAGTTGGGTATTTTCTCTATTAATTACTGATACTATCTTACCAACCTCTATGAGTGCTTCTAGATGAAACTACTGACATACTTCATGAATATAGGTTGTGTATATTCATGTTCACGAATAAATGTAATGCTTAGTTTGAGGGCTTCTTCAGGTGTGGTGAAATGATTATTATGGAAATCATGATAAATGCAGGTAGGTGTATGCTCCTACTCACTGAGTTTTCACTGGATTTGAATTGTGGGATTCTTTTGAATCCTCAAGGAAATCCTTTGGGAGGCACAATTAAGGTGGATAGGTGTATGTTCCCGCTTGAATTTAAGAACCAAATAAGATTAGAGGGACTGTCCAAAGTGGATTGGCTTGTGTCTATACTTTATAGTGACAATTATCAAACCGTGGGGGCTATCATGTCTGCCTGAGTCTAGATAACCTAGGCTGGTCAGCCGAAGGAGTCATCCTCATCATGTTGAGGGCTAACTACCATGCAGAATTGGTAATGGTGTATACTAGTAGGATCCCTTTAGATGGACCCTTGTTT
The DNA here is from genome assembly GCA_963277665.1 of Viscum album. Taxonomy (NCBI): domain Eukaryota; kingdom Viridiplantae; phylum Streptophyta; class Magnoliopsida; order Santalales; family Viscaceae; genus Viscum; species Viscum album. Next base: position 831,879,014 of record OY728165.1, read on the forward strand.
CTTCTATGTGAGATCATATGTGGCCTCTTAACCCACCACTTTAATTATAGGGAGGGACTGGTTGTTATGTTCAAATGATAATCTATTGATATGGTTGAAGACAGAAGTCAGTTCCATCTACTTCATGACTAATGACAATCACTGATCGGATGATATGTGGGGCCTCATGAGTTGGAGGTCATGTTAGGTAGCCTCTAGGGTCATGATTTTCCAATTATGATGGTATTCTGAGATAAATGAATTTGAGACCCATCATTAAAGTCATCGGGTTGGTGATGGTGTCCTCCACATGGATAATGGCCTAACCTGAGCTATAGTAGGGAATAAATTAGTGAATGATGGAAGGATGTTAGTGGATTTAATGGAGTTTGTGGAAATAATTGCACTGGTTTTTTTAAAAAATAGATAAGAAACCTCTTCAATATAGAATATCATTTGAATTAAAACATGTATTATTGATTTTATTTTCTTGAAAACTTTCATCAAGTTAAAGGGGCCTAACATATAGATGACATTATCATCTTGGTTATGTATTCATGTTGGATTCACCATTTTTACCCTTATAGGATTGGCCACCAGAATATTGATTATAGGGGGTTTTGTTTTGTGAAATTATTCAAAGTGGGTTCAATATTTGTAAATGATTTCCAATGAGTCTCTTTGTGGAACAAGAAACACCAAATGGTTCTATATCTATGTGTACTATCCTTCCAATGTCATGTGCCCATTTGGAATTTTTGACAGCAATACTTAAGAGATCACATCGGTTGAGAAGATGGGAGGTTGGGATCATCACAACTTTGGGGGGGATTTTTCTTACAGAGGGACATTCTTATAGATTTAAGATATGTTAATGAGTCCTTTCTTAATTCCCAAGTATTATGTTGGTCACCCTAGATATAAAAATCAATTATTTTCATATATAAAACATAGAGTAATCAGAATGTACCTAAGGTTCTTCATCAAGTAATATATATGAATGTATCTGAGGTTCCCCATCAATGGTATCCCCTGATATAATAATTATAGATTATTTGGTTGATATTATGACAATGTTTTTTTAGACACATAGCGGGGCACTCTGAAGTGTATCATCATCTAGGGAGAAGAATATTTTATTGATGTTGGGATCAAACCCATGAATGGGATTCCTACATATCCATGTGAAAGTAATAAAAACCCAAGTAGTTTAGCACCACTTAATAGGAAACATCATACCTTTTATGTTCATTGGAAAAAGAACTAACCATGTAGTTTAGTTTCATGTAGCATGGACATCTAGAAATAAGGTTCTTAGTAAATGTTTTGGGGGGGGAATAATTCCAAATAATCCTGGGGAACCTGGAAGTGATATTAATTTCCATGTTAAATTATACCCTACTAGGAATGTCCCTAAATAGAATTAGGTTGATTTGGTTTGTTGGATTTAGACCATTGAGAGTCTTTAAACCTATCCCATTTGGATGGAAATCAATTCTCATGTAGTTTCGTTCATCTCATAGGGTACTATGTTTCTATTAGAGGATTATATTGGTGATTATTCTTAGGAAGGGCGCCTTATTGAATGGGGGAAATGAGTGTGGTTTCAACTCATGGTGATTTGGAGTCTTCTTCAAGGATTACACCAAAAGAAGATATCCATAATGCTTCTGTCGCTGGTAGGACTCCAATATATATTGATTATAGCATAAATTAGAGTTCTCATCATTCAAGATAATGCCACAACTTACACACTAATGTTTTTTGGTGTATGGGTGTTATTATTAGGGCTTACCTATGAGGAGTATACCCTAAATTGATTGTGGTTATACTTTTAATGAGGAAAAAAGATTAATACAATGAGGTTTTACTCTTTTAGAGGATGCCAATGGATAAAAGAATTGTGGATTATTCTCTAAAAGGAAGCCCATTAATTGGGGATTATATGGATTTCCGGAACATATTCTAACTCTAAGCCTATGTGAGTCATGATCGGTCTAAGAAACAAGAGGAAACAGAATTTATGGGATACAACATGATCTTATTTTCGAATATTTTTTGATACATGGTCTATAGAATCTATGACTATAATGGAAATATGAAGGTAGGTGAGAGCAAGATTCCAAGGATGACCCCATGTTGAAACATACATATAATGGTGTGGAAATCGTGATCATAGATATCACCTAATACTAGATATAATGATGAGTGAAGATTGATTGTGAGAAATAAGAGGAAGTCAATGATCTAGAAAACCATAATTCTCTTATTTTCTGACGGAAGAGACCTAGTGTACAGGAGAGAGAAGAGAGGACTGTTGTTCCCATCCCTTCTCAAAACTAATAGACAAGGGGTTGATGAAGAAAAATAATGAAACATAGAAAAATAAATTCTAGGGGATTACTCTAGGAGGGATTCCCAAAAATTGGTTCCATAGATAGGTTGAGGCTCTCATTCCCTGATGAATGGAAAATAAAGGTAAATCCTTACCATACCTACTAGGAATTGGAGGCTTCGGGTCTTAGAGAAGAAAATGGTAGGACATGAACCTGACCCTAATTCCCAGGACCAATAACATACCAAAACTATTCCCACGGTAAGGGTCCTGATGAATGTGAGAATGAAAATCCTCATTCACGCCAAGGATCATAACCACATGGTAGGTCATGTGTGTGAAATTTCATTATGAAGGAATATAATAATAATGTGAGACATGGTGGTGTTACTTTATCCATGTTATTGCTTTTTCAAATTCCTTAGTTAAGGTTTATAAATTTTCTTTCTAATGTGAGTAATCCTAATGGATAGGATGCCTACCATAGGTGGCCTATAAGATGGATAAAACCCTTTTTGGTCATGTATTAAAGATAAGGGGTTCCTCATACATGTCATTAGAGGAAATAGAAAAGCTTTACACACGAGGTATGGACATGAAGATATTGAAAAATACCTAGGAAATGAACCACCAGGGAAACAACACATCGTATAATCTTTAGCCAAGGTACCCTGGGTCTTATCTATTGTCTATGTAGAGGTCCCATGCATGTCCAGTATTAAATAATGGGACCTCACATAGGTGTTTTCTAATTTTATGTGAATAGGACATTATGCATGAGTATTGTGCTTAAGAACCTGATGAGACTTTGATCTCACTTATCCTCTTAATTATTTCTCCTCTACGGTTTTTAAGAGCTACCTGAGGAATTTTTGGAGACCCGGGTGAAGGGGCAATCTGGCCACAACTTGGGAATTCCCTTGATTTTTTTAGATGTGAAAATGGGGAGACCAAGGTTAATATTTTATAAAAATATGGGATTGTTGTTAAAAGAGTCTTCCCACACAATTAATTAGTATAGGTTCACTTTGTAGTTACCAAAATAGGGTTTTCCTTGTATTTGGTGTCACTCAGTAGGGGCATTGTCGGCTTTCTGATGCACATTAGTGTCTGTGAAACCAAGGTTGGGACATGTCATTTGAATCTTTGGGAATCTTCATCACTTGATCATGCATAAGATTCTATTCACAATATTTTAATTCCTCTTAACAAAAAATAGTGTCACCAATGAAAAAAAGAGAATTTGGGCATAACCCATTGTACATTCCCCCTGCAAATGGAACCCCAAATTATATCCATCCAATATGACTCCCCTATGTTTTTTATATCACCCTAAAATACTCAATAAATCGGAAACTCCATTATTGGTAAACATAATGACATAAATTATTGATCCAATCAGTAAAGTTTAATGGATTCTACTAATTATCTCTCTCTCTCCTATTACTTTTGAGGAAAACATTTTATGAATAGATTTATACTATGTAAAACTAGAACAAATCCTATTTTTTATTTTTATATATTAAATTGATTCAATATATTTTCAATTTATTTTCATTAAAAGGGTCAAATAATTCAATTGAATCTATCATGATATATATTAATCTGTGAAATACAAGTTACTTCGCTTAATAATTACATGGAGATACATTTGTTTAAAAATTTTTACCAGACTATAAGGCTAGTATATAATTTACTAATAGTAATAAATCACGGAGATATGATTCTAGGAAAAAAAATCACGCCCACTAATCCTATTAGAAAACATGGATCATAATCATTCTTCATTAATCAAAATTCCCTTATGAATTCACAAAATTTAATGTATCAAAATCATAATGATTTACTAAACCCATAAATAGATCCCAAAAATATAAATATATTATTGGAATAATTTGGAGTCATAAACCATTTTGGTTGTTTCATTTATAAACCTTTTATAATTCATCCAATAAAATAATGTGTCTTGATATCCATCTTGAAAATATCATAAGCATGGTAATTTTCTATATGAGTCATAATTCAAAAGTATTTTCACATAGAAAATTGTGATAATATTTAATTATAGTATATTACTTGAAAATTATTATACCCTTTATCCCATAGTCAGGATTTATAGGTATTAAGAATACTATACATGTCCATTTCCCTATTGAATATCAATTTCAACACAAAAAAATACATACATCTAGTAACAGATCTACCAAAACCAAGACTTGGTTATAATAAATGGAATCTATTTTAGAATTTTTGACCCCATCCCATGTGTCAATTTCAATGTTTTTTTACTTTAATAAATGATAGAGGTTCATTATCATTAAATAAAAATTCTTCAACTTCCAAAGTGACTAGAAAATATATCTCTCTAGTTATTTATCATCAAGGTAACTCAAATACAGTAGCTTTTTTTTTGGAATAACTTCTTACACTATTACTTGTGGATTTTTATCAATGGAAACACTTTTATATTTTTTTCATCCACTTTAGGCATGTCTATAATTCTCCCTCAATTTATTTTTTATTATTATTACCTTTCTAGAAGCATTTTTGGTCAAAATTACTTTTCTATTATGGGACTAAATGGGTAATATCCCATATATTCATCGGAATAACATATAAAAATACAGATAATTCCTAGAGACTCATGTTTCTTTATATAAAAATACTAAAAAAATAATACACATACATATACAAAAATATGTTAAAAGATAAATTTCTTCTGAAGAGAAAGCATAGATAGTATTCTACAGTCATCTTCAGTTGGAACTCATTTTAGTATATATATTTTAGTTTTTAATGAGTATCCCAAAATGGATAATGAATGAACTATAAGAATCATAATCAAAATCTCTCTGTCTAAAGTTAATGGTTCTAACTTTTAATAACACCATTATACTATACTGTATATGGAATATTGATTGTATTGTACCCCACAATCGTTTTGATCAACAATGAACTATATATGAGGATACACACCTAAATGACCTAACAGACATTAATTATCTTCATAACATTATTATTATATACATTATTCTTATATAAGTTAAGTTTAAAAATTGATAATACTTATACATCGTCATGTATATTTTTTCATACTAAAAAATTATACAATAAAAATATTGTATTTGATAACATATGTGACATTAAATTTGATGCACCAAAGAAAATATAACTCCCTACGAATTTATGATATATTAATTTAGTAAAAAAATAAATATCATCAGTATATTTCATTACACAAAACACTGAGTTTATTATGTGTTACAAGAAATTATTACATTATCTTTCATTACATACAACACTGAGTTTATCTTACAATACATTTAACACCAAGCTTAAACAAAATAAACAATATCATAAAAATATTATTCTTTCATTGTTATATCATAGCCATTGAAATAAAGGTTATGGATATAATTGAATAAATTATGAAAATATATATTTTACACATTCTCATTCATTATTTATTGATTATAAATAATATAATAATATATTAAATAAAAAATGTTTCATGAAAAACTGCAGTTTTCTAAAAGATGGATTCACAAAGCTTTGGACAAACAATTTGAAATAATTTTTTTACCACTTTTAGAATATTTTAAGAAATAATAAACATAATTTCTCAAATTTTATAACCAATATTATTCTACTATGATTTTTTAAAATTTTTTAATATATTTATTTTTTGATGAATATTGAAAATGCAGAATTCAAATTGAAAACAATAATTGTTTAATTTATTTATAATATTATATTATATTTTTCATTACCTTATATAAATAGGTAGATCAATTATATATCAATTAGTGTAATGTAATCATTTTAATAATTTTCAAAATAATTATTTATATAAAAACAATGTAATCATTTGAATATTTTTCATTTAAAGATTTGATTTCTCATTATATATGCGAGATTAATTTTAAAATTCATTTTGTCACTTATATGAATTGAATTTGGTAAAATGGATTTTAAAATTTTAATTATCATAATTTATAATTTCATTTATGGTCCACTTAATTTTTACCATAATGAGTTGTGGAAACTGTAAAATTTAATTACCACTGTTAAGGTAAAAATGGAATTATGATAGGTTAAACTAAGAGTATTATGGTATAAAATGACCTAAAAAAATTTACCGCACCAATTTTATGGGAATATATACCTTATATCATCTAGGTTTTATAATTTCTCATTTTTTAATCTCTTTTCTAGATAAAGACATGTTTATGATAAAATATTTTCAAAATAATTACAGGTGTGCCACACACCACACATAAAAAAGGCAACACCTCTCTTAACTTCTTCACACATTAAACCATTTTGGATCAGAAAATACCTACTAAAATTGATTAATAACTCTCATAAACTCATATTACAAGTATTATTTTTGGAATAAATCTATTCTAGGTTGGATTTCATGAAATCCTAAGGTAGATACCTGATGATGAAGTAATATTCATCAACAATCTTATTAATTTATTTACTTTTGCACCTCCATCAATTCATATTAAATCCTGATGATATTATAAAATCAATATATAAAATACAATATGATTATTTAATAATAATTTCATTACGTGAACCCATCTCCACTTCTGTCAAATGGGTTATGAAATCATCTTTCATGTGTATGGTGGATTACGACTTTCAGAACCGATGTCATTCATTCTTTTATTACAACCATTTATGGTTGGGTATGATGATAGATATAATATTTATATGTGATATTCATAACATATTTATATCTCTATATTATTTATATCTTATATATATATATATATTAGTTTCCATTTCGTATGGAATCTGATAACATTGCTCGTGTGTACGGAATACTACTACCTCACAATGTTATGTGAGTCATCTTTTAGTAATTCTCTACATGGAATATAATAATGATAAATTTAATAAATATATGTGATATAAATTAAATAATTATTATATTAATGAAATATTTATCATTATCAAAAAATATTCTTTCATAACTTTTCTCTCACTTAAAGGTGATAACATCATTCATGTACATGTGGACTAGTGCCTTCACGAAGCGATGTGACTCTCTTCTCCTCACAATAACACAAGGATGATATATATAAGTTTATTTAAATAAATAATATTATATATAAGATATTATTATAAATATATAATGATGAAATATTGCATACCACATTTCTGTATTGATCATTGAAAAATGGAAATGTCACTCATATGAAAGTACGACCTACCACCTCCATGATCGTAACATACTTAATTTGTCATTACCATATTTCATGGTTGGTTTTATAAATATAATGGTTGTATAAATATGAAAATTATGTAATTACTATTATTATTGATATGATAAAAGTGTATAATTTCTTCTAGAACCAGATATATCATTAAGAAACCCATATAAGAAAACATAAAAATTAACACCCGAAACAATGAAAATAATAAATGAAAATTAATGAACAGGTTATAAGATATTATAAAAGGATAATATAAAATATTATAAATATTAATAATTTTATTTCATTAGTTAATACCATGTTTTCTAACACTCTAAATAAGTTGAACATCTGTTTAACCAAAAGGAATTGTAAGGAAAAGATTTCATCAACATTTACATTCCATTGAGAATTATTTGTTATTACGCACCAATTCACTTTTATGAGGTCTATATATTTCCCCTTAAAATGTAATATAATTATTCATTTAGAAATCATAGAATTTTAACTTTCACTTCTAATAAATTCATTCAAGGGGACATAATGGGAAAATTACCATGTGGTAAAGTTAATGTACAATGTCTCTTTATTTTGTGATTGTAATCGTTCTATTGAATAAATCAATTTATTTAAATCAATTTTCCATTAACATTTTATTTTAATTAAATATCCAAATTTTTGAATTATGAAAATTATTATTTCCTAAAATTTATAACATACTTACACATTTCCATACTTTAATAATTATTTGACTTACTATGAAAATATTGATAAATATGTATCATTTAGTAAATTTGGATATTTTATGATAAAAAAATTTATTCATGTATAAAATTGATAATTTCTTAATGAGGAATAATTTGGAACTATAGTGATGAGTGAGGATTAGTATAATATTTTCCCATAAAGCATTTGTAAGTATCATGATACAAAATAAGTCTTCCAAATTAAATAGGTTTCAATATGTAGAATTTAAATTGTCCTGTTAAAGGTTTTGAAAGTAGAGGTATCAGGATTCATGAGATCATGGAAAACAATTATTAAGAATTTCATTTTTAAGAATTCATTTTTTATTAACCATTATATTATCATAAGGATATTATTTATGGATTTATTTCATTCTCAAATTATTTATTATATTGTAATGGTTTTTAGTTATTTATCATTCCATATTAATTATTCATTATATATTAATATAGTCATGTTATTTAAATGGAATGTTTTTTCATTCAGTTACCTTTATGCATTTATTATTCAACAATGATTCAAGAGAAAATCAATTGTAAATAGACCTTACTGAGCATTTGAGCTCACCCATATTTGGTTTCCTTTACTAAGAATCCATTAAGTGTAATATGTATGATAATAAAAGAAATGATAAACTAAATAATGTTATTATCAAAAAAATATGTCATAATTTAATTATTCAAACTCAAATTATGGCCCAATTATGTATATAGTTCAGCAAGACTACTAAACTACTCAGTCCATTGGGATGTGATTACGTGTATCTTATACCAATGTAATAAAGAAGAAACAAACTCCAGGTTACTGGGTTCTAGGTCTCTATAATTATTATCAATGGATGTTTAGTAGAAAACACAGAAACTAGGTTTAGGATCACATATATTAGGGAACATAAACCTATGATAAACATTTAGGATAAGTATATAAGAACATTCTAATGTGTTGGTAAGGTAACTATACTCTTGTTCTTTCTAGAAATACGTCCCTTTATGGATAATACAGTTGGACATGGTCCTAGAATATAGGTTCTGAAAGGTAATAATTCAAAAAATGGTGTATTGGGATAGACCCAGTCATCACCTAGTGAATGAAAATGGGACTTACTTCACACCTGATTTGATACTACGAGGGGAAATTATTAGCATAAATAAAATTTTCTTTATAATCCACTATAATTTATTTGAAAATAAAAACTTCCCAAATACACAATGTTTTGGATTCTCATAATAAACATTTAAAATTTTTAATTTATTCAAAGAGTTACAAAATATTTTTAATAATACATTATGATTTACAATTCATAATTTTATTCAATACTAAAATATATTTCATTATCTATAAATGGTTCATGGGAGGATGAAGGGTATGAATACTCATGCACAATGTTAATATTTCCTTACTGAGGAAACCCATATAGATAGTATTGAAACTGAGTAATTTAAGTCTATATTAGCATATATTAATAAGGTTATTAAAAATAACCTTGATCAAATGGAGTAACCTTTTCCATAGTGGAGTTATCATTTGTTGTATCGCTTCATGTGATAGAAGCCCCAAACATTTTTTGGGACTGCTAATCCAGTGGTACCTATGAAATGGATTTAGTCTCTGAAGAAGATATTTATATAATAGGGATGTGGTGAAAAGGAAAATGATACACTTTCAGTTTGATTAATCAAATGAATTGCATATCAATGGGGGTCATTGATCAAGATTATTATGGTTGAAGATGAAAAATAACTAATGTAATTAAAATATATTAATGGGAAATTCTACAATAAGTACTTCCCTCTTGAGAAAAAAACCAAAATTAAGAGAATGTTCCATAGCCTATATAACATTTATGAAGAAAGTGTTTTTTATTATGATTCTATCTTCTATAGTTATCTAGGTATGTGACACATTACATACACAACATGGAGTCTAAGACTTATTGTTTTTTAGAGCTATTAAGACATGTCCTTTAATGGTGATGGTATCTCAAAAATATTCTTAATATGATAAATAGATGTATGTTATATCAAGATAGATAAAAAATATGCAATGTCTTATAGATTTTAATTGATGCAAGTGAAGTAGAAGAAGACAGAGAAAAACACAATTAAAGGGGAGAAGGGCATAAATGATTTTCTAATAGGTGATACTTTTCCAACTAAAACACCAAAATACTATCTTGAATGTATGGGGTCTCTTCTACAGGTGTCAATAGAAAGGAAATAATGATTGTTATTTTGGGTTCAAGATTTAAATTTCAAATGTGTAATGATTCCATTGTTTAGAGATGATACACTGAACAAATAAATACCCAAACATCAACTAAATATAACTCAAAATAATCCAAGGGATTAATTTTAAACTTATGATATTTATAAAACATAAGATGAATGAATAATGTTATTGTTTTTGGATTTAATAATTATTTAATTGGATTATTTTATTAATGATATTTTGGTGATGAAAAATATGAAATGTATAAGGAATATAAATTAGATTTGTTTCTTTAAGGATTTTAATGAGTAAGTTGAATGGTACTAATGACCCCAAAAATGATTCTGTAGAAATTTTAACTTATTAGAAAATAAATTCTTTAAGGCCCCTAAAATATTTATGATGTTGAGATAATTATGTTGGGATAAAGATAAAATTGACTTGGATAATATAAATTGGGGAATACAGAATACATTAGAACTAATTAATGATTTGTTACTAAAGTTTTTTATTTTTTATGGATTTTACAATATTTTTGGATTCAAGGTGTAAATTAAATTCTATGTGTTTTACTTAAGTAAAAATGAATCATTCATGTTATCAATAATTTTTATGGTAATTCATCTTATTAACATGTTTAATGAAAATATATGTTACTGATATTCACATTTTTATTATGTGACAATTTAGATTTACGTAATGCTATTTTTGGATTTTCTGATAAGTACTTTTTGGAAATTCAGGGACAAAATTTTTAGAGTTAGATATATTGAATTTTTTGAGGGATTTTAATTTTAACCATTGATGAAATGTTTTAAGGTGAAATTTGGATGAGATTTTATAGATTGATATATTACTTGATTATATGGAGATCTATGCATATTAGAGAACTTATGATAACCATATTGGTTTAGGAAAATAGTTTGATACATTTGTATCTTATGACCCATTGAAAGATAATTTTACTAGTCTGGGTATAAAAAAAATTCTTTTTTGGATTTTATTTTCTTGGAGTAAGTGATGAATTGGAAATTTATCAAAGACAAACTGAATGATGAAATTCCCCTTTTGAAATAAAAACATATCAAGTATTTATATTTCAAAATATTCATATATAGTAAAATAATTCCTCAACATTATGAATAAGATCTTGGAACATAAAATGTTACCTTATTACGTATAAATAGAATGAACCTTAGGGTCATTTAAATCATCACCAATTTATTGTTTTAATGCCCTTAACTTTCCATTGACCATTCAAAAGCTTGTGATAAATGACCAAAGTCAATCTATATAATTATTTATTCTTTTATTCCATGATTTTTTTTCATTTCATGCCAACAATATCCTACATTAAATCCTAGTTATGTGTTATTCTAGATGACCTTTATTCTTCCTCTTCTATTTTATTAAGATGATGTTTTACTAACAAATTTATTATTTTAGTTTTTTAATAAAGATATTTCCAACATAAAAACCTTGGATTACAAAGAAATTTTTTAAATTGATTAGATTCAATTTATTTAATCTGTCTATAATGTAATTCCATGAAATTCTTAAATAAGAATATTTTACTTGATAGTGTATGCAATACGCATCCCCAAACATATGAGAAAATATAACACCATGAATCATTACAATGTATTTACTTTTAAATAAATCCAATCTCACAAATATATTGAATTACATGAAACATTGATTTTATATTTCTTTACAAGAAATAATAAAATTATCATTCACTACACACAACACTTTGATTATCTTGCATTACATGCAACACTGAGTTTAAAAGAAATGTTACATATTATTAAAATATTACTATATAATAGTTATCACCTATACAATAGAATAGAAGGTATGAATATAATTAACTAAATTATTAAAATATAATTTTTAAATACATTCATTTTTCATAAATAAAGTTGGAATCATTTAATGATAGAGAAATGTTTTCTGGAAAACTGTATTTTTTAACAAGTAAAATTAGATTCTTTTTGAACACAAATTTTAAAAATAATTTTTAAAATTTTTAGAATATTTATTAAATAATATATGTTTATTTTTTATATCAAAATTACAAAATAATATTAGGTATATTTTTTATATTTTTCATAGAAGTTTCATTTTTGATGAATAGTGAAAATTTCGGAATTATAATTTAAAATTGCCATTCCTTTTAAATTATTTATATTTATAAATTATATTCATAATTAGTTTTATATTAAAAATAGTTAAATTATATATAAATTAATCCAATTTTTGTCATTTTAATCATTTCCATATTTAATTTTTGCATAAAAACATTGAAAACTTTTGAACATTTTCCCATCAAAAACTCGTTTTCCCATAACATCTACACAATTAATATTAAATTTTAAATTTTTAATTATATGAATTTAATATGGAAAAATAGATTCCATCTTATTAATTAGAATAATTTATTACAATTTATATGTGTAACTTACATTTTAATTGAAATAAATAGTGAAACAGTAAAAATTATTTATGGCGGTCAAGGATAAAAGGGAATTTCAATGGGTTAAACTAAGAAGATATGGGTCAAAATGACCTTCCAACTTATACAACAGTCGTTTTCTATAAATATATTAAAATTATATCTTATATGTTATATAATATATCATTTTTTAATATTTATTTGTGATTAAAATGTGGGTATGATTGATTCATTTGAAAAAATAATTGTTTCACTAACCTCACTTATAAAAGGCCACCACCAATCATCTTTTCAACACACCTTCACACCCAATTGGTTTAGGAAAATAATTTAAAAAATAATATCTTAACACCCTTATTTTCATCATATAATAATTAATCTTGTAACAAATCCAACCTAGGAATGTTTTGGTTCAAACATTAGGAGGATTCACAAAGAAAAGGAAATGTTCTTCAACAAGCATCATTATTTTATTTATTTATCGAAAAAATTCATATATTATTAAAATATTATGATATTATAACCTCAATATATTTCCTTTAATTATATTTTTGTAACATTTTTATAAACTACAACCATATCCACTTCCATCAAATGGGCTATGAAAACATTGTTCGTGTGTATGGTGAACTACCACCTCCCCTACCGAAGTCATTTGTTCTTCTATTACCACAATTTACAGTTGGGTATGATGATGGATATAAAATATGTATTTAATATTATTGAAATATTAATAAATATATATTAATTATATAATTTTTTTCATTACATTTCTTATGGGATACGATAACGTCGCTCTTGTGTACAAAGGACTATCGCCTAAAGAAATGATGTGGTTGGTCTTTCACTAACGGTTTACATGGAATGAAATAAGTTTAATTTTAATAAATATATTTGATATAATTGAAATAGTTTCTTTAATAATTTATATTAATAATTCTAAAAATAATATTTCTTACCTTTTTTCTCACTTAATGATGATAACATCGTTCGTGTACCTGTGGACTACCCCTTTCATGAAGTGATGTGACACTCCTTTCATCACAAGACCACATGGATAATATATGTAAGTATATTTAAATAAATAATATGGTATATTTGATATTTTTATCATTATTTAATGATATATTTTCATTTACCTCTTTTTCATAACGATCAATGTATAATTGAAATGTTACTACTGCATACATTCGGCCTAAAGACTCCATGATCATAACGTAAATCATTTTTTGTTACCATAGTCAAGGATTGGTTTTAAAATTATAATTTATGTAAAAATATAATAATTATTTCCTTATTATTATTATATAGGTGATATAACTACATAATATTTTCCTGCTCTTTATCATTCATGATGAAACATGCATGAGAAATAAAGGTTTCTAACACCCAAAACAATGAAAATAATAGAAGATAATTAATAAATGGGTGCTAAAATTTTATAAAAGGATAATATTTGATATTATAAGTATTAATATAGAAATTTCATATTTTAATAAATTATATTAAACCACTATAATTTATTTTAACACATGTTCATCAAATATAAAGCATGAGGTAAGGGATTTCATCTCAATTTACATTCCATTGAGAACGATTTGTTGTTATGAACCAATTAAATTTTATGGTGTGCATATAATACCACATATTATTTTAATATCATGGTTCATTCATAATTTATTGATTTTTTATGTTTTACGTTTAATTATTTAACCAATTTGACTTTACATTAAAGTTACTATGTTGAAATTTTGTTTTACAATATCAATTTCTTTTGTGATAATTAACATTATATAGAAACAATCATTTTTCATGTAATCATTTTTCATTTTAAATTAAATTTACATTAAATATACATATTATTGAATTATGGATTTTACCTTTTCAATAACATTAAACCATTTTTAAATATGGTTTTTACATTAAATGTTATTTGATTTTCTATGGAAATATTGATTTTTTTACTCAATTCAAATAATTAATTATGAGGATAAATAATTCATGGATTAAATAGATAATTCTATATATGAGGAATTATTTTTACCTATAGTGATCGGTGGGCCACAATAAAATATATCCCCTCAATGAATTGGTACGTCTTTTGAAACATAATATGTAGGCCAAATTAAATGCGTTTCTACCAGTAGTATTTAAAATATCTTATGATTAGCCTTGAAATTAAATTTATCATGATGCCTAATATAATGGAATCTAATAATTAATCACTTTCATCATTAATAATTAATTCATTATTATCCTAGATATTTTTACAATGATGTTACCTCCAGATGAATTTCATAATCTTATTATTTATTAAATGAAACATGTTTTCAGTTATTTACCATTCCATATTGATTATTACTTAAATATCCATTTTGTTATGTGATTTAAATGGATTGTGTGTTTAGTTTTTTAATATTCAATATTGATTATTCATTAATGTTTCCTAAATGTTTCGGATGTACTTATCTCTTATTGATCATTTAGCTCACCCATATTTTGTTTCATTTCTCAGGAATCCATGAAGTGTAGTATGTTTGATAAGAAAATATATGCTAGAGGTAATAATTTTATTACCAAAATAAAATTGGTTTTTAGTGTGTGTATTCAAATATTATTTATCACTCATGTAAGATTGTATTTTTCTAAGACTACTAAAATATTCAGTACTTTGAGAATGAATTACTTGGAGCTTATGACATTATAATAAAGAAGACTCTAGATCTAGGTTAATGGGGTTCATGTTACTAAATATTTATCTTTATCTATTAAATTCATCATTATAAGTTATATATTAAGATTATAAAGCTCTGTATTCATTTAAAAAAATTTCAATAGAAATTTTTATAAGTGAATTCAACAATATTTTTCAACACTTAAACCTAATGAATTCACTAGTGCTTTGGTTATTTTACCATGAAAAAAAAATCATGACATGAATCTAATGAATTCCATTCAATTTAATAAAAATATTCTTATTGATATATGTTTTTTTAATTTATTCCCATTTATATGACCATGATGTTGATTCCAAAATTGGGTATGAAGTGAGCCAGGTGTACTATAATTTCAATCAATTTATAATACTTTAATCCATTTAAATATTTAATATCCCACTCACAATTTTTATCATCTTGAATATAATTGGTCCATATATTTGGATAAAAAAAAGGGGACCAAAATTTGATTCTAATACCCAATTTTTTTTAATGGATAGATTACAATTAGCATGGAATGTACCTGGAGGTTTCCCATTTTATTTATTGGAGAAAAATTCTTATTTATTTATACATTCTAATCAAATTTAAAGCCAATTTCATCCTTCTGTTTTTATCGCTAAATTTTTATCACTCTCCTAGGGTGTGTGAGGGTTCCTTTGATAAGGATCTATCATCACACATTTTTACCTTACTATTCAGTTTATTAATACAAATAAAAAAAATCATGCTTTATATCACTATCATCATAGAGAATCAATATCAAGTGATCTAGGAGAATGTTTGGAATAGTCATTATAACGAAATACAAAATAAAGCATGATAATATTGGAGGAATAAAGCGAGTACAATATATAAGAAAAACTTCAAAGTTCGTTTGAAAACCAAAATTTTCAAACACTCAATATAGATGATTATCTTAACTATATGTGGTCCAAATGCCACCCCATCTCCTAGATTTCACCTAACTTTCATCTTCTAAAGCTCATACATCTAATTTCATTTTACCCCTTCTAAATATCATAGATGTGATATAACAAGGAGTATGTATCCACATATTTGTTAATCTTCTAGAGTTGATTAATTATTAGTGATAACATGAGGAATTGAACATCAATTGTTTCATAAAAACATTTCCATATTTCATTATTCACCTCCCCACATTCCCCCTAATAGAAATCATTAGTAAATATGGATTCCATCACATAAAACATATGTTCTTATAATTGTATGATATGTATGTTCATATACCAATCCAATATGTCACTGCTAGTTAGGAAATTGTCTCTATAATTTATGGATAACAAGGATATCAATTTGGTCAAATGAAATTTAATTTTATATAATAAATAAATAATAAATTTTAGTCTTTTTTCTGATTAAAAATTTAATTTAAATTAATTAATCTTATTAGTCTGCCATAATTTTATCAAATCTCAATTAGCCTCATTATTGGATTCAAAATATACTCTCACTAGATTATCTTATTTCAAATGATATATATTCAAAATTAAGTATACGCTGGCCTACCAAATTATTCAAATATATTTTGGAATGATACCTTGAAAAATATATTAACTCATTATTTCTTTATCTTTTTTGTGAATTCCACAATATTAAATTCCAATATTAATACTTTTTCAATGAATTCTATAAAAATAATTCAAACAATATAAATAAACCCATGATACTAACTATGTTATGTTGACCTAATTAATTTTTAACAAGTCCTCAATAATTGAAAGCACCCTTAGTTGATCCATAGGACTACTTTATACTATTGTTATATAATAACTCAATGGATGGACAGTGTTATCTGGATAAATATTTTCTTTAAGGTATTTTTTTAATATGTTTGTAAAAATAATTTATTTTATTCTTTACATAATTTCTAATATTATGTGTATTTTACTTAACAATTTTACCATGTTGATAAACTAATTTTGACGTAATAAAATTATTTTATTCTATTTTATCATGCTTATTAAATAATTTACTACAAATGACCATGTCTAATGACCATATAAACACTAAACCATACATATTAATAAAATTATAATGTAATGAAAAAAATAAATAAGTGATATGATAATGAGATTTTAACAACATTTTGGTTTATTGAGTAAAAGATATACCACCCTTGAAATTTTGGAAAATGAATCCACAAGATGATACCTTGATTGATTTATTATATTACTCAATTTACGTATGTATATTTATAGTTGGATACACTTTTTTATGGACATAAACCATATCCTTTTGTTGGGTGCACCACACATTAAATATGCTTACTCACTCTTTTATGAGTGATATCAGGGATTTTGGGTCATATAAAATAAAACATGGACATGTATTTTTGCACATAATAAAGGTATAAGGGATGATACATAGATAATCACATTGATTTTAATAAAAAAAATATCACATAAAAGCCCATGAAATATTATTGAAATTAAATAGAAATCGATCACATACATAAGTAAGTCAATCTCATGACCATTAACAACATAGAATGACTATGAATCAATCATGCTATCATTCATTGAAATTAAATATTTATTGACATATATATTCATGAATTAATATATGAATCAAACTATTGGAAAACAAAATATTAATCAAAATTAAAAAATATTAAAATTCCATGATATTAAATTCATGTATAATTATAAATAAACTAAATAAGAATATTTTTAATTTTTAATGATTCATTAAACATCATGATCAAATTGTTAAAAAAACTATTTCCACTTATGGTAATATTATATTTAACACTAAAATTAAATATACACATCTAATATAATAGAGGTGACATGTAATGTACCCTTCAATGTATAAATAAACCCACAAATATTGTTTAATAATTACATGATGTGTTCAATCACTATGTACAACATGTGACTTTTGTTATATATATTCTATTTCATACATTGTGTTCTTAAATGGAATGTATTCATACAGGGTGTTTCATGTAATACATATCCTGTTATTTCATGGGTAATTTTGTGTATTCTATATATTGTATATAACCAAAATAAATTTCATGAATATATAAATTGTGTACTTTCTGTGAATATTTTGAAATACATGGAATGTATGATTACCATACACATCATGTTTCAGAAGAATTTAATGGAAAATAGATATTAAATCATGAAATTCAAAAGGACCCACCAAAATCAGTCATTGTGAAACTAGTGTAGAGAAACCATGTTTCCTGAAGTGTACAACACTGTACATTCCCTATAGTTCAATCTCACACTAGTTATTTAATTTTATGAATCGTACGACACACCTAGTTTTTTTGTAGCTTGAATGAGATTCCATAAATTTCATGGAATGTATAGATAGGTTCATGCTATGTAATCTATTTAAACCTCAAACATTACTCACCTAGGTAGTCATGAATTATATCACATGTGTTACCATGGGTTACATGATTTCTATATCTTGTTATACACAATGTAATCACTTTTCATTGTGCCACATAGATAGTAGTCAACACATGGTGTATATTGATGTGGTGTACCTTAACCATATTAATTTCATGAATTAAATGTATTCAATTTTTTGTGGGGTTATATGGGGTGTAAACAATATGTATACATAAACACTATATTAACTCACATTCCAAACAGATCTCAAAACATGGTGTGTAATGAATTTTTATTTCAACCCCCACAAAGCTTTTCATCATCTTCATGGCTTTCTGGTGTGTTTTTTCTTAGGGTATGCATCATATACTTCAACATTACACACCACGATTTTGTGACTTATTTCCAACATGACTGGAAATACTAGATGATATCACTGATAAATCTTTATTTTACCATGTCCTATTATAAATTATATGAAACTAAATGATCATGTTATATCATGTTTTGGATTGAATTGAAATATATTGTAAACAAATACTAACAATAAAATTTAAAATGAAATAACAAGTAATAAATTATTATAAATAAAAATTTGATCACACTAGTATTAATTTAATGTTAAAATATGAAGTGATAGTGGATGGATTGATTCCCAAAAGTGGAATTTCATTGTATTTAATAGATAAAATTGAGGAAATTAATGAATGAAAATCATTATTCTTCATGAGAGGACCTTTCAAATTTATTTTATTTTTAACTAAAAAGAATATTTACCACATATTTATAATTTATTTTATTATAGAAAAATTTTATTTCCACTATTGTGGTCTCGTCATTGTAGTGGAGAATCCAAATATAGATCCTTCTAGTTATATCATCACATTATCCATGAATCACATAACATAGCTCTTTGTGTTATTGATTCATTTATAGAGGAACCAAGAACCTTTTGTAGTTTTTCATTCTATGAAAATATATATCAATTGTTCTCTATTTTTTATTCTATAGAGGGTGGATAATTTTCTATCAGAAAAAAGAGAATAATCAAGAGAGGTATTATCATTCATAGCCTTCTACCATCTCTAAAATCATATAATGGAAAATATATTCTTAGGGTAAAAAATAATTAATAACCCAAAGAATAGTTATGTAATTGTTAATTGTATTTAACCCCTTATCAAATAATAATAGTACTATTATTACAACACTCTCATGAAATGAGGTAAACTCACAAATTAATAAATATTGTATTCCTCAGTAACTTTAACTAACTCTTTCAATCCTTAAAAAAATTAATCAAACCTTGGGTAATAAATATTGATTTAAATAATTAAATATCATTATATTATTCAATAAATAAATAAATAAATATATTATTCAGTAAATTCAAGAATATTATTTTATTTTAATACTCACATAACTAAATAAATATTTATTTTATTTAATTCATAATCTAATGGATAAATAAATATGTATTTTTTACCCTATAAATAACAATCTAGAGACAAATAAACATTATATTCACGAATATCAGAATAAATATTTATTTAAATATTCATCAGACTTATTCAAAACTTCAGTATATCAAGTGATTGATTTTTTTGAAATAAACGTAACAAGAATTATTATTCATAATAAATTAATAATGAATATTATTGGAATTATTAAGTTAAATTAGAATTTAACTATTATTTTCATACACTTAATGTGTGACACTATCGGCTTATTTCACAATGGAATTAGGTGAACATAAAAATATTCTATTCTCATCATCTAGCAGCACATCAAGGTTTATATTGAGAAAATGTTTAATGTTATAATGGAAATTTCATAAGAATGATTATTGTTTTACATAATCTCTTTTTATTATATCTCATAATTCAGGACGCATACATTATATCATCTTCTTATAAGCTTGATTCTTCTTTGTTTGACTTTGTAAAATGTGATTTTTGAATAACTATCATGGAAATGTATTTAAAAAGATAGTTCCATTTTAATCAATAGGATATATATAACTTCATATATTAATTTTAATGGTATAGATCCACTCTTCACATATTAAAATTATTAAATATCACTTATTATGCACCCAAAATATGTCACCTCAACATGATCATATTTCATCAATGTTTTCATCCATACAACAATCATCATGATTCAAGATATACTCTATAGTATATTAATTAATACACATGTCCACACATAGAAATTTTCAACTACACATAAAAATAGAGAATTCCGATTAGATGGATGATCCAATGAACCTCTCTTCTTGAAGATTACCATGTTTCCAATTCATGAGAAGAAGTATTAATGTATTATGAGCCCCCAACACCTGATATTTGAAAATAATATATGTTCAATCAACTAGTTTTTATAGATAAATTATGAAATATGTTTAGTAATATTTTTATTGTATTTTAAGGTTCTCATTATAGAAATGGACTTTAATAAACATTTCATTAAACAGATACTATATTGAAATTACAACATTAATGTTATATGGTTGAACACTCATCATGTAATAAGATATTTATTGAAATTATGGTAATCAAAAATAAAATTCAAATGATTCTAGTACAATGACTCCAATATTTTTCTATTCTTTTCATTTGTTTTTTGTATTTAATCGAGTGTATCTATTTTTCTTCAAAATAATTACACATTATTTTAAATTATGAATTTTAAATATTTTTTTGAAAATTTTAATTGACTTTCTATCATTTTCTTGAGAATATTTGAGTACTTAAACAATATTTTTTACACTATGTCATTAGTGGGGACTTGGTCACATTTTTTGTGAGTCAAAACTCTGGTGATTGTTGATATTTTTTTCACACCATTAACATTCATTTTCATTCATTTGAATTAATTTAACTATCAATTGAAAGTCATTGACTTGAATTGTAATGGTTTATGTCCTTCATGTCAATTACATTACGAGTTTTGGTGGTTAGAATCATTCAGAGGAGGCTCGGTAAGAGTTTGGAGAGGTTTAGATTCTATGTGTTGGAAAAAGTGGGCTTTAATGTTTTGTAACTATATTACATGATGTGAAATTATGATTTGCATCTTGTCAGTGATTTTTTACAATGGGTAGATATTTTCCATGGCATGAAGAGGAGTTTCATAACATTGAAAATTTTGGGGTTTGAAAAATAAAATAAAACTGAGAGGCGATGTGTTTTTCTATAGAAGTGAACCTCGAGGGATTTTACAATGTGATAGGGTATTAGATGTTGTGTAATCCTACAATAATGTAATATTTTTAAAAATTCCATCCACTTGTATTTTCAGAAATTTTATTGAATTATAAGTCTCTATCATTCAAAAAAACCTAGGTGCCCTGAGTATTTCATCCAACCATTTTCCTCCATCATCAATCCATTTATTTATGTTGTTGTTCGTCGGTGATCTATGATCCATACATGGTGATTTATCTCCTCTTTCTCATTTGTTTCCTCTTTTTCATTCTCTCATATCACTTTTATCGTATGGTTTTACTTTATTTGGATGTTTGGATGTGTTTTGATAATTATTTGGTGCAGAATTGTTTGATCCACATTCCTAGTAGTGTGGTTATCTGTTAAGGGAATTATTCTTTTCCATATGGTGAATGGAGGAGTTAAGAAGCTTCTTCAAGGTAGGTTTTTCCTCTGTTTATATTTTATTGTGCATCATTTTGGATGGATCAACATTTTTTTGACTTCAGATCATATTTTTTCCAAACTAATCCAAGGTAAGAACCAAGTAATTAAATTGAAAGGTGTAGAGGGATCTGATGCACATATTTTTATTGACTTGATGTTATTGTGATGTTGTGAATTATACAGGCTAAACGCCCTGCTAAAAAACATGGCCCTTGGTGATAATTTGTCTCACACTATACAAATTTCATGTTGGTTTATTCCTATTGAACACTTGTATATGGAATGTTGTAAATCACATACAGTTTTCTAATAAACGGATGACCTAAGGTTACAGAGTTCATATGAAAACCCCTGAATTAACAAGTGTAATTAAATAAGGGATACCTCATTCAATCCAAAATTGTGTTATGCATTGGTATGTGGGGGTGATGTGTTGTGTGTGGTAGTTGTGGTTGTGTGTGTAGGGGTGGAGAAATGTGAAGTGGCTATGTTGGGAGGTGTGGATTTTCGTTGTTTGTGTTTTGGTACATTTGTAAAGAACATGTGTATGTTTTGGGATGGTTTGGGCAGTGTGGGGGATGACCCTATAGATGATAGATAAAACTGACCGTGTAATAGAATCCTAGATTGATATATTGATTTATTGTGTAACAGATGAGAAGTGTTGTGTAGGGGGGCTGTGATCGGGATGTATGGTGATGTATAGCTGGGTTTTTTGTTGTGTTTTATGCTTGGTAGTTTCCGTAATTATAGTAAAATAAATGAAAAATTATTTATTAATAATGTTTAGAAAAATATTAGGTTAGTTTTTTTATGATAGTGAATAAATGACATGTGAAAAATGAATTTTATTGGTTCATTATGTTGGATGGAAATTAACAGGTTATTGGGGCCTGATGTGTGGTGTTGTGCATTTATAGGTAGACAAAAAGTTGGTAGTGTTTTGAACTAGTTGTTTGTTAAAAATGCATAAGTTAGTCTCGATTGTTTGGTATCATATATTTATATATGTTAATTTTCCCCTTGAAATTTCTATATGCACCCCACCTTAGTTGATCACTACATGCCGAAAAACCCAATCATCATGGGGGAGGATGTCTTTCCAAGACATCCTGGTGGGATGATGAATAGTTGTTGACCCATTCTTCCCTACTCTAACATCAAAGTGGTGATAACACAATATCTTACAGGAAATCTATGTTTTGTGAGGCCCATGTGTGTATGGATTATATTTGTTCTTCTCAGTTTAGTTAGGATGATATGTGTTGGGATTTCCCAGGGGTCTTTAAGGTGAGATGTGTTGTGCATTCCTAGGGTTCTTCAAGATTAAATGAGATATGCTTTCCCAGGTGTCTTCAGGATGAGATGTGAGGTGGCTCATGACCTAGGTTATGGGATGAGGTGTGGTTTGGGGCCCAGGGGTCTGCAGGAGGGGTTTGATGTCTTTTGTGACCCATGTAATAGGACAAGATGTGGTTTTGGGACCATGTGTCTATGGGCGGGATGAGATGTAGGGTCATAGCCTAGGTGACATTAAAAAGTGTGTTTGTGAGTCCTGTGTGTGTTTGGGGGCTATGACATTTCTCTTTTAGAAAATGTGGGTGTGTGAGGACGTTTTATGTAAGGTAAGAGAAGATAAAATAGTCTAAGATGGTGTGGGGTACCCAAATACTCGATTTTCATAGTATATTACATTACTTTACATGTGTTAGTTGGTTATTATTCCTTGGTGAGGACCCATATGTTGAGTATACATGTTTGGTGCTTTTTGGTTCTACTATTTTCTAATAGGGGCATTATAATGCAACCTTTCACTTGTTCATGAGAGTCATAGGTTTTTCCCACTTAGTATATATGTATACTAACACTAGATATATAAAATTGTTTTCAGGTTTCTTAGTGTATTATGTGGACTATGCTTAGTGATACTAGATCAATCATTTATATAGTTGTTGAGTCACTGGTTTAGCTTGCTTTTGGTACATACATTGGAGTTTTATTTCACTTGTAATAGCATTATTTTAAACATGAATGTGGGATAGATTTTTCTTTTCATATATATATATGTGTGTGACTTGGAGTTTTTTTTGGATGAACCATATTATCTCTTGAAATGTTTTCTCTAAAAGGGAAATGCCCCCCATTTTTGTGAGATTGTATACCCTCGGTGCAAGTTGCCACCCCTGGGATTTCTGAAGGTGGGACTCAGGGGGTCATTATCTCCCTTTCTTCAATGGCCTCCCATGAGGGGTATCATTGGACGGAGGGGTTGTGGCAGAATGGTATCAGAGTTGATGGATGAGAGATAGGATGTAGTTTTAGGGTTAGGCACAATTTGGATTGCATGGGTTGGTAGGAAAATAGTTTTAAGAGATCTTGGATCATGGAATTGGATTGGGAAGACTTGATATGACATGAGATTTTTGGGCCCCCATGATCTGATGCAAGGACATTAATACTAAAAAAAGTCAATTTGAGGCTACAATGGTTGCAGGGTGGAAACCCTAGGAATGGTACATGAATTTGAATGGATTTTTTTATCTTCTTAATTATGTGTTTTGGGAAATTGGGAATTAATGACAATAAGTGAGTGTAAATGAGTTAAAATGAATCATAAATAATATTCTATATCCTTCTGGAATAGGAATTCCTTGTTTACCTTTCCTAATTGGCACCCAATCATCGTCCATTGGTGGCTAGGAGGGTTGAGGCTCACCAAGATTATCTGGATGAATGGTATAGGGTTGATCCAGTGGATGAGGATGAACTGTCGTAGAAAACATTATGAGAATTCCAGTAGAAGACTTTGAGAATGTCTGGGGGTAGTGTTTTAGACATAGAGACATAGAGCTAGCTGAAAGAGCATGACATCACCATTAGCTTGATCCAAGCCCCAAAGAATTACTGGGTTCATTTCTGGGTTAGTCAGATATGAGGGGTTTCATGTCAGAGGTGGATGATGTACCTGGGAGAGAGGTAGCAATATGATGTATTTTTTGTCAATTTTGAGAAGGTGTTTCGAGCAGAATTCTTCCCTTCACCCAAGAAGTAATAGAATTGGAAGGAGTTACTCTCCCTCCAATAAGGGGTATGTTAATATGAGAGTTGGGGATCAATTTTAGGGATCTCCTCTATTTTTTCCTGGACCACATTCCAGTTAATGATTCTAATTTGAGATTTCTAGAGGAGGTTCTCTATCCTTTGATTGACTACGTTGTTACTCCCATTACATTGTCGACGTATCTGGAGGTCCAGAATATGGTGATGGTGATTGAGAGGATGAACTCGTGAATATATTTTCTATGAAATGGAATTCATTAGGGTTATTCAAGAGGCAGGGTTTTCATTGACAGGTCTTATCCCTTTGGACACTCGAGGTTTTGACTGACAGGGTTTCAACCGCAACATCTTCCTTTTCAACCTTATGGTCCTTGTGCTTTTTATGAGGGCTTGGGGATGATGTGTTTCATATTTTGGGTCTACATAAATCTTCAGAATTAGTGTAAAATGGTAGTTCAAGAACATTATAATAGTGGTGGAATGGTTCAATGATAGCCTCAATATCAGTTTTCAGTAAATCTGTTTCTAGACTAGGGAAAACAAGATGATGATTCATCAATGGGGGATAGATCAGGTAGGGGCTGACCACATGATGTCCCTTAGGGACTTATTCCCAATAATGGTCATGTAAGAATTCATTAGTTAAGGGTCATATGATCTTGTCAAGGGATGTTTCATGTCGTAGAGGCATCAGTTCTGGGAGTACCAATGATCGTAAAGGAACAATCAGTTTGTTTAGTACACTTGCATGTACATTGTTTCATTTGGGTTATTTTCAGTTCTTTGCAACATACCTATCCCAGGATATGGGGATAAACATAGAGAGGATTCCCATGACCCTAGGGTTGAGTACACTAATTGGAGGTTAGACCATCTTTTCTGATGTGTGATAGAGATGTATACTGATAATGTGATTGCATCAGTCTCATGGGGATATTTTATTGCTATGGATTCACCCATTTGATGTCATTCCTAGCATTTTATGGTTTTATTCCATGTATGATATTATCAATTTCTCCTTGAGGAGAGTTTTTTTCATATGTTGATGGATAGTGTGTAGTTTTCATTATCAAGAGAGGTGGTCATGTGGGTAGTTGGTGACTAGAGCATCTTCTTTACTTGTTAGTAGGTATGTTAGTGGGATTAGAAGTTGTTAAGATAATGGAAGTTCCTAGAGTCTTTGGGGAGTTCCTGGATGTTTTTATGATAAGTTTGTTACACTACCCCCTCAATGTGATATTGAGTTCCGGATAGACTTATAGCCCGATGATTCTCTAATATTGATGGATCCTTATCATATGCCACATTATAAGTAATGGGAGTTGATGATTTAGATAGAGGATCAGATGAAGAAGGTATTTATCTAGACCAGTGTGTCTCCTTGGGTTGCTCTAGTGTTGTTTGAAATGAAGGCAGATGATGGTCCGAGGTTATGGATAGAATAACACAGGTTTATTCTTGTAAGGGCCACGAATCGTTACCCTCTTCAAAGGATACCTGATCTTTTTGACCATACGAGAGGGAATATTTGGTTTCTTATAATCGATCTATGATTTGGATACCACCAATTAAGGGTAAAGGAGGGTGATATCCTGAAGTCTAATTTTAGGTGAATGTATAGGCACATTGAGTTCATAATATTCCTTTTCGTTGTTATTAATGCACCCTCTATGTCCATGGGGATTATAAACTCTATTTTCTATGAATATTGGGGCTAGTTCATCATCATGTTCATTGATGACATCTTTATCTACTATAAGATTGAGGAGGAACATACTAAGCATGACAGGACTATCTGCTAGGTTCTTCGATGCCTGAATCTCTACGGAATATTTTCCAAGTGCATCTTCTAGACATGAGTGGTGCATTTTCGAGGTTATGTGGTGTCATAAGGGAATTTCAGTTGAACTGTCATATTATTAAGTAGTTTTTTCTTATGATGAACGCAATAATGTGGCAGAATATCGATGTTTTTTTAGACTTTAAGGCTATTAGTGGATTATTGTACCCAATTTCTCTCATGATGAATCTTTGATGATAACTCTAATGAGGAAGGACCATGATTTTGTGTGGAGTGAGAATTTCAATGCAACATTCAGCAATATGAATGAGATTTTGGTTAGTGCTCCAGTGCTCCATTTTCCAATGGAAGGTATGATGTTTGAGGTGTTTTGTGATGCATGTTGTCTGGTCTTGGGATGCATCTCGATGAATTAATGAGAATAAATTTCATAGGGGTCTAGGAAGTCATGTTCCCATGGCCATAACTATTCAACCCATGATCTTCAGATAGTAGTGGTCATATTTTCATTGAAGTTGTGAAAACATTACCTCATTGGGTTGGGCTTTGTGGTCTTCACAGATCACAATATTTTGTGGTATAACATTCCCAAGTTAGATCTAAACATATGATAGCAATGGTGGATGGAGTTTCTTCAGGACTATGATTTTTAGATCTCCTACACCTCAGGAAAAGGAAAAATCGTGGCTGATGGTTTGATAAAAATGTCCCTGAAGGAGGTTTTTCTACAATATTACGATGCTTGAAATGTGATGGAGGAGTTCATAACCTTGCACATAGATTCATGACTAGAAAGTGATAGGGTCTATTTTTTAGATGACAGTGTAGTATTATCTCATGAAAAAGGTGTACAAGTCTTAGTGGGGAGACTTTGAGGTAGAGGTGTAGTACGATACAGTTGGCCATAGTGATTCTACAGTGGGATGGAAGATGGATGGTCAGAAATAGATGTTCCATGGATAGTTGTTTGTTCTAGTAGTGTTGCACAATGAGTACTATCTTGAGTTTCATACTCAACTTTAGTGGTACGCCTTATAGTATAAAGTTTGTATCTTAGCTTGAGGGTTAATTTTTGGTGGCCTAGGATGAAACGGGCAGTGGCAGAGTTTTTACAAAGGTGCTTAGTTTTCAAAAAGGTGAAGGCCCAACACCATGTTCTGGGTGGTTTTTGGAATAAAATGGATATCCCCGAGTGAATGTGGGATGAAATCTCAATAGATTTATTCATATGGTTACCTTTATCTTATAGATTCTATAATGATATCTGTGTGATAGTGGATCAGTTGATGAAATCATCTCACTTCATAGTGATAAAGGAGTCAGGCATAGTATATTGTTTAGCTTAAAGGTGTGTGGATGAGGTGGTGCAGTTTCACGGAGTTCGAAGATCCATTATCCCATATCATTATTCATGTTTTACCTCATTAGTCAGTAATGGATTTCAATATGATTTTGGCACTCAGTTACACCTCATTACTACCTTCCACCCTCAGAAATATTGGAAAACATAACAGACTATCTTGTCACTGGATGCTATACTGCAAGAATGCGTATTCATCATTGATGAATCATGGGTGTGAATCATAACTTTGGTAGAGTGTTTTTATAATAAAACCTATCACTCATCCATTTTACTTTCTCAATTTGAATCCTTGTAATGAAGATCAGGTCGTTCTCTATTGTGATGAAAAGATGATGGGGAGACAACTGTTCTTGGTCATGAGGTAGTGCAGAGCATGATATAAATGATTCACAACATTTTTTAGAGGTTAAAGGTAGTGCAAGACCAACATACGAATTATTCCAATCATAAAAGGATGATATTTCAGTTTGAGTTTGGGTGCCATGTGTTCTGGAAGGTTTCCCCTTGACGTGGGAATCAAAGGTTTGGCACAGGGGGTAATCATTTTCCTAGGGTTTTTAGACCCTTTGAGGTGTTTGGGAAATTTTGTGAGGTGGAATACTAGCTGGAAGACCCACTGTAGTTATAAAGGATCCAAGATGTCTTCTACATCTTTCAACTCCATCATTATCTTCACAATTACTCCCCATTTACTTGATTAGGGAGAGTTGGATATAGAGGGCGCCACAACGAACATGGAGCGGACGGTAGATATCCATGATCATTGGGAGAATGAGCTTCCTGGATAGACCATTCCTCTGGTCCTTGTACTGTTGAGGCATGGTGTCCTTGAGGATAGTATATGGGAGTGGGAAACCCATATTCATGCCCAATACCTATATTTTTTCAGTTCGATTTTTAAATTTAATGTTTGAGCCTTGTTTTATTAAATGAGTTGTTTTCCCTTGGGTTGAGATGTGTGTGGTTCAATGTGTGATAATGTACAAGCATGTTTAATGCTGAAGACTATATTATTAATTGGGATGCGTTAACAGAAACATTATTAAACACTTGTGGGCAAGTTAGTAACACCTAGAGCATATTGTGTCTTGACATGGAGGACAGAATTACCTAATTCAGATGTTTAGAAAACATGGTTGATGTGATTATGTGTTCTTTCTTGTTGTTTTTGGTTAGAATCTATCATAGGAGTTGTTCAATGATATGTTGGATTACACTCTAGATTTTGAAAAACTTTGGTATGTTTATCATTGGTCATTAATGTTTTTGGTTTTTTGCGGCATTATAAGCGTATAAATATCCTTGAGAGGTATCTCGTATTGTGGTTGATTGGACCCATCATTATTCTAGGAATTTTTTGGACTCTCAAGGGCGATAATAATTTTAGAGGTTTCTAATGAAATAGTTTTCATACTGCCTAATGGCACGAAAAAGACAGATTTGAAGCCATATATCTGTATTACATGATGTGAGACTTTGCTTCATGGATTTTCTTAGTGTTTTATGAAGTGAAAATATTTTAAATAGCATGAATAAGAGTTTGATGTAATTTCATATTTTGGCATATGAAAAATGAAATAAAACAGTGATGCAATAGGTTTTTGGCGAATGTTAACCTCAAGGGATTTCACAATGTGAAAGGGGATTACCCATCATGTAAGCCCCCAATGTTGTGATTTTTTTAATAATTCTAGATTCTTGGTTTTTCACAAATAATAAGGTTATAGTAGTCTCAATTATTCTAGATAAAACCTGGGAACCCCGAGGAGTTCTTCGAACCATCTTCCCCCCTCTTCAATCTGTTGATTATAGTTGTTATTTGTTGATGATCCATGGTCAATACCTAGAGACTTTTCTTCTCTTTATTTTCTATTTCCTCTTGTTCCTTCAACGAAATTCACATTTTTGGTATATTTTCAATTGTTTTCGATGATTGGGAAGCATTTTTTAATTATCTAGTTCAGAATAGGTTGATTTACATTCCTATCAGGGTGGTTATCGCTTTAGAGAATTCTACATTTCTCTACAGTGCACAAATGAGTTGAAAATATTCTCCAAGGTAGGGTTTTCCTCTATTCCCCTTTGATTGTGCATCATGTGGGAGGGAACTACTTTTTTTCCATTGGATCATAGTTTTTCTGCACTAATCAATGATATAAAATAGTTATATGAATTGAAGTGGTATAGGTATTTGAGGAAGATGTTATGATGGCTTTGATGTTATTTTGATGTAATGAATTTTACAAGATAAACACCCTGCTGAAAATCATGGCTGTTGGTGGTCCTTGGTTTTACACTAAAAAGTTTCCAATTTGGTTTATTCCTATTGAACACTTGTATATGGAAATTTATAAATCACATACACTTGAATAAAAAAAAGACTCACTATGGTTGCATGTATTTTATAAAAATCCCTAAATTAACAAGTGGAATTAAATAATGGATTTCTTTTTTAAATTTGTAATTATTTCATGATTTCGTATATGGGGGTGGTGTGTTTTGTGGGATACCTATGGTTGTGGGTGTAGGTAGGATGGATTGTGAAGTGGATATGCTATGATTTGTGGATATTCTATGGTTTGTGATGTGTTACATTTGTAAAGAATAGGTGTGAGTTTTGGGATGGTTTGGGAGGTGTGGATGAGGATATTGTTGATGATACATCATCCTGACCATGTAATTAAAACATAGATTGATATATTGATCAATTTAGGAATGATGTATAAGTGTTTCATAGTGGGTCTTTGATCGGGTTATGTTGTTATGTGTAACTTGGTTGGTTGTTGTGTTCTGTTTTTGGGAAGTTCTTAGATAGTAGTCGAATAAATGAAAAAACCATTAGTTAATAATTCTTGGAACTATCTTGGTTTAGTTAGGTTAATAGAATGTATAAATAAACTGTGAATAACTAGTTGTAATGGATAATTAAGTTTGATGGAAATTCAAAGGAGGTGTTTTCTTGATGTGTGGTGTTGTACATTTATAGGTAGCACCAATGTTGGTAGTGTTGTGAGCTAGTTGTTCGTTGGGAACCCATAGGTTTGTATTGCGTGTTCCGTAACATATATTTATATACATGTATTTTATTCCCTTTTATTTTATATATGCACCACACATTAGTTGAGCACTTCATGAAAAACACCCCCATTGTCCTGAGGGAGGGTGTATTTCCCAAACATCATAGTGGGGGGATGGATGGATAACCACCCACAATTCTATGCTCCCTCTTCCAAGAGGTGATATCCACATATTCTTCTGGTAGGATATGGTTTGTGGGGCCATGGTGTGTGCAGGTGAGTTGGGATTTCCTAGGTGTCTTCGAGATGAGGTTTTTTGTTAATTCCCATGTGTCTTTTGGATGAGATGTGTTTTGATTTACTAGGTGTCTTCAGGATGAGATGATTTTTTCTTTCCCATGTGTCATCGGGATGAGATGTGATGTGGATCGTGACCCAGAAGATGGTACGACTTGTGGTTGTGGGGAAAAAATGTCAATGGGAAGGGTGTGAGGTGGCTAATGGCCTATGTAAAGGGATGAGGTGTGGTTGTTGGTTCTAGGTGTCTGAGAGTGGGAGGTGATGTGTCTTATGGACTAGGTGATAGAATAAGGCATGGTTATGGGGCCCAAGTGTGTATTGGTAGGTAGTGAAGTGGCTCTTTCGGAAGAGGTTAGTGTGCGGGGATATTTTCTGTTAGGCATGTGCAGCTAAACTATAGGGAATTGGTGAAGGGTACCCAATTCATTGATGTGCTTACATTATTACTTTACATGAGTTGTGATATATTTTATAGCATGCCTTAGTGAGGAACGATATGGTTAAGATAGATATTAGGTGTTATTTGGTTCTATTGTTTTCTCATAGGGGAATTAGGTTCCTCCCATTAATATGTGCAGGAGAGACATGGGTTTCTCATACAGAGTATAATTTTATACTCACCCTACATATATAAATAAATTTTCAATTTTCATAGAGGATTACATGGACTGTGTTAGGTGTTATCAGAATGTGCTTTGGGAAAATTAATGAGTCCCCAGTTTTGTTTTTTTGGGTATGTATATTATAGTTTTATTGTACTAGAAATAGTTTTATTCTAAACATTGATGTGGGGTGAATTTTGGTGTCCATATATATATATATATATATATATATATATATATATATATATATATATATATGTCTTTGTGTGTGTGTCCTGGAATTGTTTTTGGGATGAACCACCTTATCTCTTCATCTTTTTTTCATAAGAAGGGTAATGCCTCCCATTTTTGTGATATTGTATACCCTTGGTGCTAGTATTCTCCATAAGGCATACTAGAGGCGGGAATCAGGGGGTCATAATATCCCTTTCATCATTTCAAACCTTGAAAGGATATCTTTTTAGGGAAGGGGTCGTGACATGAATGAATGGAACACATTAATATTTCGGTCTATAGAGGTTTTCTAAGACATATGACATATTATTCACAATACCTTCATTCTTTGGGAGACTCTTGAGCCCTATTGGGTGAACTAATTTTTTTATTTATTTTAGAAATCATCTGAATTTTATGTAATTTTTTAAATAATAGAGTCATTTAATTGGTTTTCTACCAATGTTATCAATTTGAGACCATCATTTATTTTTAATCCTCTTGTAGGACCCTATAATCCATGAAAAAAATTATCTGTTAATCCTCATTAATATAATAATTTTACATTCTTATAAATCTATAATACTTTTGTTTGATGATATTTTTGAAATAATTTTTTGGATCAAATATTCATTGAATCTTTGGGAAGTGTTCCTAATATTGGTGATGTGTATAGGAGTTATAATTTTCAGTAAAAGTGATGGTTCAAAAGCTATTATCTATTTTAATATCTTATGAATCTTATTATCCTTACAAATGGTATGATTTAAATTTAAAAAAGATAAAGGTAAAAAAATATAAATGTAAAAAATATAAAAATTAAATTAAAACAATATAATTACAAGGAAGAAAAGGGATAAATGATTAATTGTGGAAATAAAAGATGAATAATTAAGGGTGTTTCATTTATTAAAACTGAAAAAACATTTAAAATAGAGGTATTTATTATGAAAAAATACCTTGGGAATGAGTGTGAATATTTCATTATGATATAATGATTAATCATGCATTATTTTTTAAGAGAAACCATCTCATTTTTACTTAGTGATTGAATCATTTCCCACAAACCCATAACCAATGAATTACACATTTCATGTCCACATGATTGATTCATTTTTCATTATCCATTTAATTATAAAAAATTATAAATTTTAATATAATTTTATAAGGATACATTATCAAAATATTTAGTATAATTTAGAACTATTTCACCTGAGTGAAAAATGAAGATTTATTTCCTTCAATGTAATGTTAAAAATGGGTTATGGGTGGAAATTAAAATTTAATAATTTTTTTATAAGGGAAATCAAATCATGGGAATAAAATTAATAACAAAATAAAGATTAATTTTAGATGAAAGGAATTTATATGGTTCTCTCACTTCTATACATTTTTAATAAGGTTTTTTATAATTATAAATTCTTATAGAATATATATAGATTCATTAAATGGGAATGATTCAATAAATATCACAAAATTAAAAACTATATTCATATATTTCAGTTTAACTGTGCTTGAATTTTTTTAAATATATATAACATTTCAACTAAACATGGCCTATAATTTGTTTCATATATGTTTTTAAATACCTGAACTGTAATGAAATAACAAATGAAAGATATCTAATTTTATATGATCTATTTAACTAAAATTTTCTATACTATATGAATTTTATTCAGGTTTGAATGGTAAAATTATGAAAGTATATATTAATTGTGTTTTTTGTGAAATTGTGGGATTTTAGTAGAAATCATGTGTATAAAATATATTAATTTTTTACTTTTGCGTTTATAAATTCTATGTCAATATTGATAGACTAATTTTCTAAAAAAATTATGGTTTGTTCATTGGTCTTTATATAAATATTTTCCAAAGATTATCACTTATAGAAAAAGAATACATTTGGAACATCTTAATTTCTATAGAAATTAAATATAAATTATTTTAATATTGTTTGTTGATGTTTTTTTGTGGACTACAACGAGTGTTTTTGAAAATCAAGGATGTATCATGTATATTCTATACAATTGTATAATATTTTTTTTTCAAAAATATTTTTTAGTGGGGTTAAGAAAAATTTAATGTAATACTATTATTATTCAACATCAATATATTTAGATTAGCTTTTCATGTTAGATATTTTAAATTGTGATAATTTTCTCATAGTGAATGTCATCAGTTTAGTGGAAATTTGATAAAATGAAACCATCTGTTTTATTTTATGTATTACTAAAAATATATTTTCTATAAATATATAAATATGTTAAGAAATTATGTGTTTTTAAATATTTATTCCCTTTTTATAATAAATTTTTAATTTTTGTTATTTTAGATCATTAAAAGAATTACCTAATATTATTTATTTAATTGGAAAAACTCGATTTCAATTTTTTTTATATATTTTTAAATCACCATTTTTTTAGATATTTGTATGTTCATAAACATATGACACTGAGAGTAGAATTTTTAGTCAACCCACAATGTTCAATCCCACATGGTTTGGTCACCTTTATATTCCAACTACTTTACACCTTTACACACGAATCAATCCCTCAAGTCAATTTTGAACACCTAACTTGTTAGTTCAGATTCACTCATCTAACCTATATATAATTACAAAAAATGCCCAATCTATGAAAAACATTACAATTATTTTTTACATACTCCTATATGAATTTACAGATCGTGAGGAGTTGATCTATTGTAGTTGAACAATTTTCTATTAAATTAGCCACATTGAAGCTCTATCCTAGTATCTAGAGAAATTATCATTATCATATATAAGTTCCACACTTCTTAATGACCAAGAAACCAACCAACCCATTTGTTGATGCTAATATATATTTTTCCATGTATTTTTATATCCCATCTTACATATACAACTTTTATCTCTATTTTATAGTTCCATTGAAGTTGGATTCCATCTTAAGTTATCCACCATTGCAGCACTAACACACCATACGACAAAAATGTATAACAAAGTTGTTTTCCACCAACATAAATAACTACTCTAGCAATGCAAGACCCATGATATTGTGTCCTTTATATACATATATCATGTTTTGAAAAATTACATCAACTACTGCTTATTTAAACATAGAGAACCTTATAAATTCTCATTACCCCATTATCTTAAAATAACTCTAATATCATGTACAGTGGAACCCATGGAACTAGATTTTAAAACTCTAGAAATAACTATTCTACCATCTAAATAGTGTAATAAATCATATAACAAACCATGATGATCCAAATTGACTATATAACAAGCATCACATTCTATTCACATGTGTCAGAGACCATGTTTTTGTAGAAATCCCTCTCCCAACTCAATGAAATTATATAGTGAACCAGAAACATTATATTTATTCTACATAGCAAATGATCACACCCCTCTTATAGTGAAAAAACATTGTTAATTATGGAACATGTACTAAATGACACCTGAATAATAATAGATCAAAGTCCACTCAAATTTCATAGATGGAACAATGAGTATCTATCTTTTTATTTTAAAACACACCACATTCACTATAGAACTAACATATTACAAATACATTTTAGACCCAATCCAATAACCTTATACATTTATATAGTACCCACTAAGGACCATCAACGTAAACCATCCATATATGAACTTAAGAAATTTCCTTCCTTGAAAAATATATAGAGTTTTGTAATATTCAAACCCATTTCCACTAGATTTTAATGTCTCATTAAGTGGTGAATTAGTTCTAAACATATTCTTCATGAAGATTGATAGTTACCAATTTGGATAGATTTTTTTAGATATAGATGCAGAAGGTAATGCTAAGATATCCAATTTTAAGAGGATCAATATTAGGGAACACATTTCTTCCATAATTCCAGTAAAATAATTCATTTAGTTAATTTATATAATTAAGAAAAATTCATAGGGAATTTAGATTTATATAATAAATGGGTTGGAATACTATAAAGGGGATTCTGGGACCTCCTTATTTTTTTCTAAACATTTTACATTTTTTTAATTTTTCTTTTCTTATATAATGTTGTTTTATTATTTCCTATAGGATTTATCAAAAATAAATAGAAACGGAGAACTATCCCTCTAATGGTTAAAATATTTGGGAGAATATAGTTTTTATTCTTTCGTTTCAATATATATTTCAATACACTTTATTTTCATTTAATAATGAGTTATATTAATGACTTGTTTGATAGACTTTAATTAGTGGTTTTAAATATTTATCTTCTCCATCCATCAACTTTTATTCTTTCATTACTTCATTATTGTTATATCTCTTAATTATTATTCCATTCCACATAACAAAGTTTTATATGTAGGGTAAAATTAGCACTCAACTGGTTTTATGTAAAATATAATATATCTCTTCTATGTGGCTAGTTAGGGGAGTATGTCATGAACTACCTACTTAGTTAACCAAATATTCTTTCTATTTATAACCAAAAATAATAATTTTGACTACACATGTAGTTCTTATATAGTGAAACTTATTTAATAGGAAATTAAAGAAACCTCAATAAATATTATTGAGAAAGGATATTGAGTGAATATAAAAAGAGTGAAAGATAATTAGTTAATCAATTATATAAGGTTTCTGATGGATATATCATAGGATTTTCCATTTTCCATCAAAAAAAATATTTTATTTCATTTGATTCTATTTTTCAATTTCAAATAATTTTCCTCAAAAACATGAAAAATATTATCTTATATTGAATTATATTTCTAAATTTTAATAAAAAGTCACAAATCACAAATTATTTTCCTAAAGAAAAACGGAATTGTTACAAAATAGATATATATGAAACAATAATGGGACATTAGTTTAAATTAATGAGAAAATATAAATGGTATTTTGATAATAAAAACATATCTCACTTTATTTATAATAATTATATGTCATGTCAGTGTATGAATTAGTACAACACTCTCATTCACATATTCAATTCAAGGTGGGATATCAATAGGAAAAAATCATGTTATTGAGATATCATACTAATTGGTAGAGAACTATATTGATGTTTATCATTATAAATGTGTGATGTTTGGGATTGGATTTGGTAAAATTTATGAAAAAATGATATAAGTTCTTCTGTTTATTCGAACGGGAAAATGAACAATGCATAGAGTGTGGTTATCAACCCATTCCAATATATAGATCCCCATTGATTGTATATGGACCCTGGTACACTGTATAATGAATGATGGGTATAGTAAAATATATAGATGAACTTTCTATATGTATTATTATAATAGTGGAACTATTCTACGATAATAAAATAAGAAATTCCAAAAATGTCATCCAAATTATTTGTTAATTTAAATATGAATCTATTTATATGTTCATCTAAATAAGTTAGTGTACAATGTGAAAACATATATGTTATGTCATGAACTGATTTTTTTTTTGAATAAAGTAGTTCTTTTGGAAAATAACAAAAACACTCTTTGTTATATAAAAACCTATATTACATTAGTAAAAAATATGGGATCATATTACAATCTTTCACATGATGGGAAACTAAACCATTATGAAGATCCTCCAACCAAGTAGTGTCCTAACTTACCAATTTATAAGTCAGTCAATCCTTAATCATTTTCACTTCACAATATGTATGAGTGGTAATATGAATGATGTATAGGAGTGAACAGAGACAATCCATCTGACATGTAGTAATCGACAAGGCCAGATGAATGACACCATTTTAAATTGATTTCACTATGGTAGTCGAGTCAATTTAAATCCATATATTGTTACAACCATGGTGACTGACAATTGTTTTGAAATGTTTGTCATGATTTTGACTTCACATGATTTTTTTTGGAATTTGATATTTTTTTGGATTGAGATAATAGATTTGATGCTTGATAATATAATGAGTTTTGTAAGGTACAAATTTTTTGGAGAATAATAGATTGAAATTTGATTCATTGTGATTAAAATAGATTTGTACCAATATTTTTATGTTGATTGTATTAAAATAGAGTTGTATCAAGATTTTGATGTTGAGTGTATTAAAAAATATATATGATCTGTGATTTTTTTCTTGGTATGTTTGGAAAATACTATTTGACTCGGGATTTCTTTAGTTTTGAGGGGGTATTTAGGGATAATATTTTTAGGATGCATTTGTATTTGAAAATTTATTCAGAGGGTATAAAATTATTATAAAACATATTTACTTATTTCATGTTTTATTAATTGATTATCTTATCTGAGATCATTTATTTACCCCATGGACATATCTTTTCATTTAACCTATATAAAATTGATGATTGTTCATTTTATGTTAATAAAATTATAATTTTTGTTTGAAATAACTCTTGGATTTACATATATAATTTGAATTTATTATTTTGAGTTTAACTTTTATATAATATGAATAAAAGTTTGGTGTTATTATATCACAAATATTTTTGTGGATTAATAATTTCATAAATTTTTTGTAACCTCTCTCAATTTTGTGTTTTTATCAAAATAATTTTATATATGCCTTGAATTTAACTGATTTATATTAGATATATGAGTTCTAAATATGCTGAAAATGTATTTATTCAAATTAATAGTGAAAATAAATGACAAAATATGGTATAAAAGTTTTTATTTGAATGTTTTACACTAATGTAAATGCATATTAATAATGGAGGAATGTTGAATAAATTAGAAATAACCTAATCATGACTAAGAGGAAATTATTATTATTACTAAAATTATTATTACTATTATTAATGAGTAATTAACAATTGGAAATTATTTTTTCACATTGAAATGGTGTAACGATGAGTTATTTAATATTTACTTAGTTCATAAATTTTTGTGGTAAACTAATATTATTTAATGGGAATTAAATAAAGTGTATTTACTTCTTATGACTCTTAACATGTTATAGGAAATAAATTTTATATTTAAAAATATTAGTTTTACTTGAAAAACATTATATTGTGTTGGAAAATTATTGTTTCTAAATTAATAAAAAGAGTTATTTTTTTTATTTTTTGATTTTTTATTTTTTAAGGTTATAAAGTCAGATTTTTAGTAAAAAAACATTATTTAATAAAATATATAGATATATAGAAAAGTTTCATTGAATTTACATATGGCTAATTGATTAATAAATGATGTAATTTTTTTAAGAATGAATTAAAAATAAAAATAAATAGCATGTCTGCATGTTATTATGGGAATATTGTGAAATATGAATTTTGGTGGTTAAATAAAAAATAATGGGAGGAAATTTATTACTAATAATTGAAGTTAAAAACGCCTTAATAATTATTAGGAGATGATTATTCACATATTAAATTTAATTTTGAATAAATTAATTCTTGCATAAAGAAAATTTGAATAATATGAATTTTTAATGTAAAATTTTATACCTATATTTTTCTTGAAGATGATATACTAATAATAATTATTAGGGGATATAATTATCAATGGGTGATGATTTTTTAAAATATTTTTATTAGTGGATTATATTTGATTGATATTTTGAATTTTATAATGTGTTTATTAAATTGTTTTATAAAAAATATTATAAATCCAAATATAATCGGATTAGATCTCATCAGAAAAATTATTATTATAAAATATGATATAATGA
Organism: Viscum album; assembly: GCA_963277665.1. Lineage (NCBI taxonomy): Eukaryota > Viridiplantae > Streptophyta > Magnoliopsida > Santalales > Viscaceae > Viscum > Viscum album. The sequence goes on from OY728165.1 coordinate 831,919,656, forward strand.
AATATAAGGGTTTCATTATATTTATGATTAGAATAGAAAGAATATATACCTCATATTTGGGAGAGATATTATGTTATCCATGTATTTAGATATATAATACAGTGAAATACATTCTAATAACTTATTATATACTATTATATCTCTTTTAAAGTACTCTCCCAAGTCATATTGTGTTACTATAAATGTATTGTACAAATTTGTATCAAATGGAATTTCATTAATACGATTCTGATAAATAAAAAATGACATATAGTTTACAAGAGGTTATAACATTCTATGAAAAATATGGATATAACCTGGCTAGAAAAAATACAATAGAAATTAGAGAATTTGGGGAACTGTGTTGTTGGATTTAACTATTTATAAATTTTATTTTGGGTTATTAAATTCTCTTAGAATAAGGGTGAGTAATTGGGTGTTCATGAATCAAAACATGGTTACATGACATGTGTGCGTGTAAATTTAAATTTAATTGATTTTTAATTATTCATGAGGAAATTGTTTTGGTTAAATGATTCCATTATTAATAATATAATTTTAATTTTTCAAAATATATAATAATAATTATTATTTAATTGATATATTTTAATAGTAAGGATAAAAAAATTGATTACGATTTTCTTTGTAAATTTCTTCCATTTTGTACATATATAGGGTATGAGGAAAGATATTATAATTTGATAATAAATTTTGATGTTTTTTTGATAATTTATAGTATAATTTTAATGTTTCATGGAACCAAAGATACATATTGATGAGTCATGGAACCATAAATACATATTAACGATCCTTAAAAGAAAAGGCCTAATAAGATAGAAGAGTCTAACGAAATTCAGAGGGAGAATATAGGCATATTATTATAGTTTGATTACCTAATACGCTCTTTAGGAAAATATTATGAAAAATATATATAAGGTGATTCAAAAATTTGAAGGGATGCCTTCATAGGAGGTAATTCTGATAAACCATGTTTCATGGGGCTTTCAAAAAAAAGCCTCTTATATCAAAGGGAGGATTTAAATATTGGGGTATAGAATAGTTGTTGGATGTTATGATATGAATTTTTATGTTGATTTATTCCATCTAGATAAAAATAACGAAGATTATGGTCTTTATTCTCTTAAGGAACCAACACAGTTTTTTGGTATATTTTTTCAAAGAAAAGATTATCGAGGGGAAAACATTATATGGATTTCTAGTTTTTCTAATCAATTTTTTCAAATACTACAATTTTGATAGGGCATTGAATTTATTGTTTTTAGTTAGGGTTAAATTTATACTCTTGATTATGTAAATTGGTTTATAAATTTGAATTAATTTTATTCTACTCTATGTGGTGATGCATCTATTAAGGGTCATCATTTTGAGTATGATATTAAAATGCGTTTTACCCTCTCAAGAAATTTTTTTTATTTTTCTACTTTTATGTAAGTGTTAAAAAAAGAAGATATATGAGAAGGACTAATAATTTGAAATGAATAAATAAATTATATCTATTAGATAATGTGGTAGTAAGTAGAGGATGATGTATAGTAATATTTAAACTTATACACAATCCTGTGATCATGGTTGGAATCATTCTTCTATTTATTCCAGAGGTAGGGAAATTCTAATGTTTTATAACTGTGTTTTAGAATCATATATTACTAAAATATATCATGTTAATCCAATGTAATGAAATATTAATAGTAAAAATAAATATCCTCATTGGATTTTTAAAAGTGATACTACATGAATATAGATTAATATTCAATTTCCACTAATGCATCTCATTCATGGTCTTCTTCACTATACTAGTATATTGTTTATATAACACTAGAAAAATATTATAAATGTGGTGAATGACTTTGCTAATGGTATACTCAATGAGAATATATATCTTAGGGGAGTCATGTAATGTGGGATAGGGTCATTTAAATTTTTTTAGATATTTGTTTTCTATACTGTAGATTTTTTATGATGACATAACATGATACAACAATATTTCCATGTTGAAAGGTCTTATGGAATCATGTGAATTTCATGATCACCAGAGGTTATGCGATAGTTTTCCTTTCTTTCATAGTTATTTTAGAGAAGGATGTTACAAAATAGTATATGATATTTTTCTTATTTATGATATGGATATTTTGGATTTGGTAGGTTAGAGATTAAGGATAAGAACATGGTTTAGATGTCATATATGTTACTTCAAATCCATCATATCCATAGTATATGTCCAGGTTTATAGATGATTAAGGGATTATATTTGATCATTTTATAATTTATATTTTAAATTATTTTTCATACACCACAGAGTGTGTAAAGGGGTATTCCTTCGTTATTTTATAATATATAGAAAAAACATATATGTGTTTTTGAATTTGATTGTGATTAATTAGTGATGAAATGCGATATTTCTCTGATTAATTTTTTTTAACCATATTAAGAAAGCTATCAATGAAAAATTATTAATATAGAAACATCATCTTTAGTTTCTAATATGTGTGTTTATTTTTATATAATCATAAAACATAAGAAGTGTGTTGATGAGCCTCATGGAAAAGTGGTAAACATTGGCATTATGATGAGTTGTATATGGAATGGGAATATGATAATGTTCCATTATTGGTTGATCTAAATACTACAATGGAGAAATTTACTGAAGAGATTTTATATAAACTGATCTACAGTATAGAGGTTAGACAAACATATGAAGAGGTAGCGGTGTCCATTATGATTTGATATTTTTAATCATTACTTTTTTCTATATTTTGATGATATATTGGACCACATAGACCCGTAGAGTTTCTATATTTAATGGACTGAATAATCAATATAATTGATTAGTTATATTTTAAAATGATATTTTTCCTATTTTTATGATTTAGGGATTAACAAGATAGTAGTAATTTATGATGGACCATGTGGAGAGGACCATGTTGTTGACATTTAATGTTTTAACCAAGCTTTTTTTGAGTTGTTTTTCATCATGAATTTTTTATGGATATATATAATGATTTTATAGAGTATAATTAGGGGAGTATGGTCTCTCTCAATTATGCCTCCATAATTAAAAACATTATTGGGTTTTCCATGACATTGGGAGGTGATGAGGAATTTTATGATCGTATTTCTTACTGTGGGATAATGTAATAGATTTATTCAATGATTCATATATTTTTTCTTATATTCATAGATATGGTGAAAAAGAAACTTTTAGATGATAAAAATATAATGAAATAAAATAGTGCTTCTATTGGGGATAGTGGTTTTGTGGGGAAAATATGATGGAGGAGGATAATAATTATAGAGATGGTATATCATCATGTAGTCTAAGGAAGACATTATATTATCCCCCATTAAAATTTTGGGCATTATTATAGTGTTATAATTGTTTTTTATAACATAATATCTGATATTTTATGCCTAATGATCCTAAAAAATTTGACACTAATAGAATTATGGGGTATATTATTATGATTTATAATAATGTATCCTATAATAGGACAAATCATTATTCAGTTCATTTATAGGAATCATATGCTTTAACTATTAAAACTCAACAAATAATGTGTAGTATGTTTTCTATAATATGTAGTTATGGAGGTAATAGAGGTTATAACTGATAGGTTTTGTGAGGGGATGATATATCGGGAGGACAGAAAACCCATGGGTAGGGTCAATGAGTAATTTTTAGTGAACAGTTCAATATTGAGATTCTTCCAATGGATCAGGGTGTGAATTAATCCATAGTGATAGGTATAATGATAGATACCAATATCGTGGTCACTATGATGTTTTATTCTAGTATTTTCTATTATTTTATATTTATTTCATTATTTTCCTGTAGTTTTTCAATAGTTTTTTCAAAGGATAATTTTGTTTAATACCATACTGGGAAAAGGGGATGTGGCGACTTAGAGGTATGCATTATGTCCATTAATATATGTGAGTAAAACATATATGGGATTAAATTTCCACATAGATAGGAGTATTTGAAATGATTAAAATAATGGAATTGTTGTGTAATTTTTTCATATATATTTATTAATATCAGATATATATGGTGTTTTTTATCCCATGATGAATCTAAGTCCCTATTAAATAAGGGGGATAACATGAAAATATATCTACTGATGATTTATGGATATTTAGATGTATTAAATCTCATATAGATTGAATTTTACATGGGTTTATTGGCGGTATTTTTTGTTTTTCATACTCAAATAGTAGATATGTATTATGATTTGCTTCATAAATACTTCTCTATGATGCCACTAGAGCGGATAGTGGTGTTTTTAATCGAATAAAACCCTTGTAAAAAACAATCTATATAAATTCTTATTTCATATATCCACATGAGTTTAGGTAGTAAGAGTATTTGTTATATGATCTTTAATCTAAAGGATTTTATAATTTTAATTCTTCATTATAGGGTTCTCTAATTATTTTTTAAAAGAAATTGGATTGTATTTTATGTGTATTCATTTATTACCACATGTTAAACAAAGTTTCCATTAATAATATGTATCCAATATAATAGAAATATTATTTATTCATTAAACATATAGGGTATTTATTTAAGGATTGATCAGAATTTTGGTTTTAATTGATAGAGGGTGTTAACTGAATTTGATTTCAAGGTAGACTTATAGATATTAGCTAGACATTATGAATTCTAAGTGGCATCATTTATATCAATAAATATTCCACTTGTTTTCATGACATTGAGGATTTTTTCATCCCAACTACTAATTTTCTTGATTGTATTTATCAATGATATATTTATATATTCATGATCCTATGAAGAGCATTGAGAGAATTCGGTTGTACTGCTGGATATGTTGAATGTTCATCCCTGATATTCTATGATATATAAAATTATTGTTCTAGATCTGAGAAGATACTTTTTGTCATTATTTGTTACATGAATTGGTGATATCGGTGGATAAATAAAAACTGGATGATGAAATGTCTTAGGAGATCAACAAGAATTAAATCATGATTAAGAGTTTATGAGGTCTCAAGGGATTATCCCCGATTTATTCAAGGATTCTCTCATATAGCTGTATTGATAATAGAACATACAAGAATGGGTGTTACATTCAAAAGAGAAGTATAATATTATATTATTTTTCAATAGTTGACTAATAGGTTAATGATCACATGTATTCTTATTTTCTCCAAACTATGGAACTTCATTGAGTTGTTTTCTAATGCTTTTTGTTTGGGGTTGTAACTTATGCTGATGTGAGAAAGAAAATTAGAAGTGTATCATTCTCAAAAGCATAGGTCACATGAAAAAATACCCAAATCTTGACCTTGGGTCCACTTTTGTTGTGTTTATTGTATATACATATTGAAATTATCTATTTGGTGAAATTTGTTTGCTGTTTACCAATTAGAATAGCTTTATGGGTATTTTTCATAAAGGTATTTTTATTGTCCTAAATAAATTTAATACATGGGATATAAGATCAAGTGGTGAATTGAAGTCATAAAATCCAGCATAAAAGTTTCATCTGGCTATATAAAGTATATTTTATAAATGACACAACTATAAAATAATTTTAATATGAAAGTAAAAAATTATTTGAAACAGAACTATCTATAGTTAAACAACTAGTTGATACAATATTGCATATATTCGAAAATTAAAAGGCTTAAATAATTTTTTTGGGAATTATATTAAAATATTACTACTCAAAATAATAATTTTTAGAAAAACATAATATCAAGGGAAAGATTCACTTTTATAACAAGGTATTATGAGGTTCAATAACCAAATCCAAGGTATCTAAGTCTTACATAAGGAACTTCAATGACTATACAGATCAGAATGTATAATTTCTATAGTAGTAAGCTCTTAGAGAGATAATCAATAATATGAATCTCTACCCTTATACTCATATTCGATCAGTATACTCAGTAGAATGTTTATATACCATGGATTTATATGAAAATCCATGTTTTAATGCAATATATTACACACCTAAAATTTTAGTAATCTCATTTATTGTAATAAATATTTATAATCAGAGAACTAATAGATTTATTAATGAATATAAATACATGAATGATTATATAAACATGAATTATTTTACAAAATAAATCAAAAAATTAATATAAAACATAATATATCAAAAATAATTTAGATTATGTAATATTTATCAATATAATAACATTATAATATTTTTCTAACTTCTATTTCAAAAATATCAAACTAATTTATAGAAACTATTCTAAAAAATATACATTCTTAGTATTCCATTTTCTCATGTTATATTGGAAGATATTTAGATGAATGAACATAATATTATTTATATAATTCATTATGACTCCCAGGGTTTATATGTCTTCATAAAGCTCTTAAATTTAAGTGAATCATTTTGTTCATCATGAAATATCTGATCAGAAGTTTTATTATATTAAAAAAATCATTAAATAATCTTGGGCCACACCTAACATGTCGATAACATCACATAAATATAGAAGGCCAATTCCATAACAATTCATGATCCATGAAAATCATGAACCCATGGAACTCATCCCATGAAATTCATATATATAAATCAATTCAAATTAGAAAAGGATTCAATATAAAATAGACAACACGCATGGCCTAACTACCCAAGTGGTCAATAACCTCTTACTCAACTTTATTGAATAAAAATGGTTAATAAAAACCCAATGAAATCCCATATGGTCAACTTAATTAATTAAAAAGAAACCATTAATTTAATATGATCTTTCTATGTCACCAAAATTGTGAATTAAAAGTCATTCCATTGAAGCACTCACAAACTGAAAACGAACTGTAAGCACCACCATCCTTGTGTTGGAAGACTACTACATGTCTGATCTTAGCCTATAACTCATAAATAAATATATGAATTTTATTTTTTTATATGAATACCCCCAAAAATATTAAACCACTCACATTGATTTAGATCACCATATGGGGAGGGTAATAAAAAAGAGACGTAATATAGTGATGAGACTTATCTAAAATGTTCCAATGCAACTGATATCTTGAGGAATGGATTCCAGACAAGGGGTGGATCAATCCTTTGGGAAGTAGGGTGAAAATGACACCCCCTACTATTCCTATGTGGTGTAGAAGAAGAATGGGAGGAAAATAAGATATATGAGTGGAGGAAAAAACAGTAATTTCACCCTTTTAATGGGCCACATGGTCAGCTCGCACAATTTTCCAAACTGTGAAAAAATCAGAAGAATATTACTTCTTAAGTACATGATAACATATTAATGTCTCATATAGTTAGGACAAAACATGCACTAATCATGTATGTTATTATTCAATGATAATGTAAATTAAGCAATAATCTTGCGTCCTGCACACAATTTTCCTTAACTGTGCACAATCCATGTGAATCACCTATGATATAAATGGTAGAAATAATGTATGGTCTTGTTCCCCCACTTTCAAGGCTTCCCAAAACAATTTTAATAAAAAAATTGAGTTCACATGGTTTTCACGCTTAGGCTACACAATTTTTCCAAACTGTGTGCCGCATCCTACACTTTTCCAAAATGAGGTCTTTCATGCACAAAAAAACACATGATACACTTTCTGAGCACTACGAATTTTATAAATGAAATTCCATGGGATAAGGAAACACTTAGAATTATGTTCTATTGAATAAGAAAATATTTGGTCTTCCCACAAAACCAAAAAATTTAAAATGGGTAAGGAATTCCACCAACTCAAAAAACATGGAACATTACACTTTATATCTCATAATAAAATGTAATTTCTCTAAAAAAATTTATGTTACACAAACCATTTAAATAAATAACCTAAATCCCCATATATCCTCAATATAATAATATATTCTTCCAAAATAAAATTAAACCTTTATTCATCAAATAAAATTCCATAATCATATTAGGTTACCAAAATGGTGAACATCTTTTAAAATAACATTAATCACTTAACACCAAATCAATTTATTAGACCATGGTTATCTATATGAGAAAAGTTATGTTAACAAAATTAACCTGGCATTTATAGTTAAAATCATTTAACTAAAAACAAAATTAATAACTATCTAAAATTTCATTTATGCTAGTAGTAGGTGATCCTCCCTTATCACCATTCGATTGATGGTTCATTCCCAATATCCATGTTGTACATGAATGGTTTTCACCCATCTTTGGAATGTCCTTTTCTTAAAAAATCACTATAAATTTTCAAAAACATGAGAAACAACCCTAAAATAATATTAATATATTCAACACTAAATAATTATTTAAACCGAAATGGTTGTCTCATACCTTTCATTTTGCGTCTAAAAAATACAATAGCAAATAATTACATAAAAAATAAATATCAACTCAAATATTACAAGTGAACATAAAATTTCATAACATAATAACTCAAAGGGGTTCATAAGAAATTAGTGTTATGATGAAACTTATAGTTATAAACCCATGATTTTATCCCTATAACATAAGACAACTTCACAAGAAAAAAATCCAAATCTCCAAAGTTTTCTACACCCTTATCTAATAAAAAATGTAACAACCTACAATACTCACTTATGAATTCAGTGATAATGACATACACTTTACAAATGTGACCAATATTTTTTTCAAAACATAAAATTTCAAAAGTAAATACCATATGACTATATACCAAAGGGTCTTTTCGGTTTAGAGTTTTGGAGAGTTATGAAATACTATATAAGATATGGGTTCAAAAAAACTAGTTCATAAAGATCAGTATTAACTCCCATTCTACCAAAATTTTCTTATTTCACAATAGATAATCAATGTCATCCATGTTAAATAATTTGAGAAGAAATTCGTTTTACATCATTCCTTATGACCTAGGGAAAGGAAACAAAATAAAAGGGTGATATCATATTCCTAGTAGGGGTAAAAATGGAAATTATCAACTAATGATCATATAAAAACATAATAAAATCAAAACGGAATGAAATCATGACCATAAAATACCAGCTAAATTCCCAATCTGAAAAATATCATAATCAATAGTTATGGGGTGAAATATTAACATTTCAAAACACAGAATGATAATAATGACAATTCATCTGAACTCAATCACTAATCTTAAGTTTGTGTTATATATGTGTGTGGAAACATCATAATTATTGAAACCATTTAATATGTCAAGGTCATATACCAAGGCTAGTAGATCATGAATCAAAACCTAATTTTCATAATAGATCAATCACATCATTTTATCCCATAACAGATGATGCACATTACCATGTTTTCCCAAACTGATCATGCACATCATTATATTTACCATAATAGATAAAGCAATTGACTTGTTTCCCATATCCATATAATGATATATAATTCAATAACTGATGAATTTTAGGGAGATATAGGTCCCACCCATCACATAATGAAACCCATAAATATTGGTTCCACATGAACATAAATCATTCATCATTTCATAATCTGTGAATAGAATTGGGTTTCATAAACATTTCATCATAACATTACACATAAAAAATGGGTTTCACCAATATCATTCCATCATAAACATAATCCAACCATGATATTATCCTTGAATCAAACCCATTTTTAAAGCATATGTTTCATAAAATAATGTTATATTATATGGAAAATAGTTTTTAAAAATCATTTAAATTATTCTTGAAGAAAATATCCTTTCTATTTTTTAAAATACTAATTATTTTAAAAATTAATATTCTTTTTAATGGAAAATTTTTCATTGAACATAACATTATAAATATGTAGTTGATTCCTTAATACATAATTGTTTCATAAAATTTGGAAAATCACCTCATGCAATATATTTAAATAAAACATTCATTTAATATATATATTTTTCAGAAAAGTTACAAAGAACAATTTTAGAAAAAGAGAATAATATTATTTTCAAACCATTTTTATAAAAGATAAGCTTGAGTAAAATTGACAATAAATATTAATATCTGAATATAAAAAATACCTTTTTGAAACATTTTTATAAAATAGGTATATGGAAGGGAAATATTCACCCACAAATTCGTAAATATAACCAATTTCAAATAACCATGGAATTTTAAAATAAACAATTAAAAATATAATATCATTGATTTGAGAATTCTTCAAATTAATAAATTATTTATATCCACTATAAATCCTCATAAATAAGTAGAAATATATCATATGATAACTAAAATTAATTTCTTACAAAATCATAGCATGCCATAATCATTGAAATTACAGTTTATCTGAATGAATCGAAATTAAGTTATGAATTCCCATACATGAAGTATCCTCGTTCCTTTTTCATGTAAAAACCACATATCATATATATATATATAGTTAATTTTATAAATAACCATATAAATACAATACCATGTCCAATTTTGTTTTCTCATCGATTTATTAATAATTTGTTCTTAAAATCACTGTTCTGGATGATAACTGGTTCATTTTCCTAGGATGCTTCAGTTTTGTGGTCTCAGTCCTTATACTTTGAACATGGTAAAATAGTTTAAATAGATTTAATAATGGTATAAAATTAATATATAATAATTATATTAAAATGTAAATTCATTAATATAAAATATATATAGAGAAATTAATTACACAGTTCATGGAGACGACATGTCATACATATGAATGGACAGTATAATCATTTTTCAATATATTGAATGAAAGAGGAGTAATTAATAATTTTTCCATTAAAAATTATTTTTATTTCATATATATTATATATATTTTTAAATTATTAATTATTACTATCCATTTGAAATGTTAATGAAAAATGAATTGCATCGCATCGAGGACATGGTAGTCCATACGTACACACAAGCGATATTATCATTTCTCAATAGTTTAGATGATAATAATGTAGAAAAAATATTATCATTACATAAGTATAATTATGAAATAAATATTATATATATAAATTAAATCCATCATAATTCACATCAATTAAATATAGTGATGAAAAAAGTATTGCATCACTTCTTATAGACGATATGTCGTACTTACGCACAAGTGATACATTCACATCTTGTTTAATGGGAAAGGGGAGTATAATGGTGTTTTCATAATTTTATTTACATTTGTGAAAATTTTGGATTCATAATTTATAATTTTATTATAAAAATAATATATTTATAGGAAGTAAAAATATTAAATAAATTAAAGTAATCGATTAGAGGTGTTACCTATTATTCAAAATGACACCTTTGGAACTCCACTAATGGGATATAGAGATGGTATTTTGAGAAAAAGGAACCTATATAATGTATCTTGGTAATTTTAGAAGGGTAATTTGTTGATAATAATCTATCTATATGGATCAATGATATGTAAATAATTGAGGGAGGAGGTTCCCCTTTATAATTCATATGACGAGAACTTTTGGAATTTCTAAAAAATATTAAATTATAATAAAATAATTTTTAATCCAAATACCATAAAGTGGATATGGATTAGTATATATGATAATATAGGTTTTTAATATTATAATCCAATATAATTTATATATCTTTTCATATTAATTTTTACGTTATCATTTTCATTAACCCGTATTTAACAAATTATAATTTTGTCTATGATAACAAGCTTCACAATTTTAAAAGGTTGTAATTTTTTATTATAAAGAATAAATTAAAACATAAATGGAAAAAATATGATATTTTTGATCAAACCATCTCCTCTTTGTACTTATTTAGTGCCTTTATGATTTTTAAATGATTTGATAAATTATTATTTTTATAAAATATCATTAGTGTAAATTTGGATAATATTCGCTACAATGACTTTATGGAAATCATTTAAACAAGATTTATTTGAGAAACATTATTTAATACACCACAAATAAGTGATAATAATAAATAAAATTCGTTTATCACATATATTAATTCAAATTATATTTATTTATATCTTTTTATCAACGTTTCTTATATATTCTTTTTATTTGAATAATCATTGCATCATCATAGTGTAATTATTTAAGGAAAATATTTCTTATCTAACGATTAAAAATAATATTCTATAATGTAGATAAATATTTATGGGTTCTTAATAATATTTATCGTTGAACATATATTCTGGATAACTCTATATTTAAAATGTTGTATTGTTTAAAACATGAATGTGACACCTTTGAATTTTTATTAAATAATATATTATAAACATCATTATCCCATACAAGGAGACCCAAAAGTCACAAAGAAATTTATATTATAAAAATAAGTTTATTAAGATAAAAATTGACACATATATTTCTTTTATAACCTACTCCTATTCCCATGTAGACAAATAAGATATTTTATGACAATGAAAATGATTCTTGCATACTTTCATTTATTTAAATAATATATATGTCATTTTAATTAAGAATTTTGAATAAAATAATAATATTAAAAAAATTGGTTTTAAGGGTTGAATTAAATTCATAAAATGATAAATATGATGAAAATTTATGTCTTTATCATAAATTTCTAATCAAGCCCATTTTATCCATTATCGAGATAAATTTTTTACTACAGTTACTATTCACATTGAATAAAAATAAAAGTGACATATTAACTTGATTATTACATAGTGATTAAAAATATGGTAACCATTTTTATAAATAAAAAACTCAATAGTTTAATTATATAATATAAAATAAAACCAAAAAACCATACAGAGAATAGTTTTCCAAGATAATACCCTTTTTAAAAATAAAATATTTTCAAATAAATTCATGTATAAAATAATTATAAAAAACATAATTTCATTATTTAAAATTAAAATTAACTAAATAATATTTTAAAATAATCCAATAAAAAAATTTATCTTATAAATAGTTTCGAAAAAAATTAAATAATAATTAGTATTTTAAAAATTCAATGAAAAAGTAAACGTTTACAAAAAATTTTGAAAAAATAATTTTAAGATAATTTTGACCTGTGAAATTAAAAATTAAAAATAATTTCTTAAAATATATTTTCTATAACTTCTAAAAAATAATATTCTCTCATAAAAAGAAGAAAACTTAATTTTTAAAGAAAACTTATTTTTGAAGAATAATGTGATTTTACAAAAAGCTGTGTTCTCATTTTTATAAGAGGATACCAAAAAATTCACATTGAGTTAAATATTTGTATTTATTTCCTAAATCAGTTGTTAATATTTCATCCTAAAAACTTAATGGCAAGGTTATAAGAGATATATAATATTTTAATAATAATTTTTGGTTCAAATAAACTATATTTTATGTTCAATACAATATTTCAAAGAAATCAAATTATTTAATAGTACATTTCATAAAAATATTGTGGTGATACATATGTTTTCTTTGAGTGTTCCATGTGATGATGTTATTTTTTATTGAGTTGGTTATTATTTTTTCACTCGTTATTTTTGTGAGACTGTTACTTTTTATATCACTAATGTTATGGAACATTAGAGGATAAATCTATGACTAATAGATATCCTTCAATACTCAGTGGTAGTCAAAAATCTCTAGTGACTAGTGGGTGAAATTGAGGTCAGGTGAATTTTTTCCAAGGTGACATAGTCTTGTTAAGTTATTACATCATATTATTTGATATCACTGAGGGTCATAAATTTTTATTGTGATGTCCTCAACCTTGTTCAATTATAATTATACATTCTGGTTGGCCACATGTAATCTTGCATTCCTCTCTATACACTAGGGGATAGCAACTACCAGTGAGGTACTACAGTGGTATTGTGGGGAGACTATACATCCTTTTATTAGAGTGGCACATCATTAGAAAATAATATATAAATCAAATATTGGATATAATATATTGATAATTAAAGATGTTAAACTTCTATATTGATAAATGAAAGATGTAAACAATATTTAGTATCATATGAAATATGATTTCATATCACCGTGTAATAAAAAGTGGGAACAAAGGGGGGGGGGGAAGAAAGTGGGAATACAAGTGTTCATGCAATTCAAAAGTTTGAAAAAATATAAAATGTTTTGTCCAATGTCTTAATGGGAATGATATCAGTCCTATAATTATGTAAATCATCAAATTACATAAAATAATGAATCTATAGCATGATTAATTCCCTTATCTTTACCCTCATCGATGAATTGAATCTTGGTACCCATTAATGGACTGAAAAGTGTATTAGTAAAACTCATTAGTACACCATTAAGAATGTATAATGATATGAAATATTTTAATAAAATATGAAGTTGTATAAATAAAAAATAATAATATAATTAAATTAAATACATTATAGCTATGTTTGTTTGGGTCCCCCATTGGTCACCCAACCAATACTAACTGCTTCGGCTGAAGATAATTTTCTCTAAGAACATATTAATTTAAGATTTAATTTTTATTATAGGATTGGGTTTCGATGCTCATACTATGGGAATCCCAATGTTATTATATTTATATAATGAGTCAATAAGATATGTGATATTTTATACATTGAATTTTTAGAAAAATCAATACATACATATATCTAAAGAATTCATCAAATCCTTGTATATTTCTTTTCTTGGTAGAAAATCTATATAATTGGATGTAATCTTGAGACCATCTAATGAAATTAACATTGAGATCCTTTGTATTTATCTAGATATACATTAAATATGCATTAAATTAGGAATATTTATAATCCACTCCACATAGGTACCAATGTATCACTCAAGGCATGGTATAAATACCTTACCCTCTGAGCCTGTCCAAGGAATTCCTCATTGGAAATCCAGGTGTAATTAATGGAATAATATAATTCCACATAAAAGGAAATTCTAATAATTTACTTATATATTGGAATCCATGAATCATTACCAATATGATATAATCCATTTATTATTAATGTAATTTAATATTCTTTATGATCATATATAAGGAGTTCCGAGTAAGAATCTTTGTATATCCCATGAAATGACATATTGAATGGTCAAGGTATATTAGTAAATCTAATATATTTTACAAATTACATAATTAATTTTTGACATTTCATTTATAAGGGATAACTCCATAATAGTTATGAAGAAACATGGGCCATGGAATACAGACCCACCATCCCCATTTTCTCAATTCAATTTATAATCTGTTTAATTCATTTTAACATCCTAATAAATAAGGGAAAAATAAGTCACCAAAATAAGTTATTTTATTATATAGGAAACACATGTTTATTTTATATTGTTTAAGTACACACCCTAGGGGTTGGTCTAATGGAGGTTTTTAACCTCCATTACTGTTAATGAGTATCACGAGCCATGTATATCAGAGAATATATCTTTAATTATTGGAAAAAAAATTTATGAAATGAGATAAGGTTATTCAGGAACACACCACAATGATGTATAAAATATATGGAAGTATTTTTTTGGAAAATAACAACAAAACCTACCTAATACTGGTAGATGACCCCACATCTAGTATTAGCCTATAATCATGCCTAGAATAGGAGAAATCGATGAAATTTCCAAATAACCATAAAATAAGGAATACTAAATTGACTGGATATAACATTTATTATAATGATATAAAATAATAAATTAATCCAGAGGATTGAGTGAATTATCTTTAGTTTGTCCAAGGTAATGAATGGTGATTGAATGGAATGTACAATGAGGTTGGAGGATCAAATCCTAGGTGATTAAAAATTGAGAGATCTCAAAGGTGGTATTTTTTGTGGAATGAGAAAATAAAATGGGAGTTAATGAGATACATAATTAAAGGTAGGAAAGTCATTTTACATTATTTAGTGGGAGTGTAGGGGTTTTCAACATAGTTGGCCAATCCTTGTACAAACATTTCACCGACCCTATCAATGTGGAACACCCCCTCGCATGATTAAAAAAATAATATTCCAACTATGAATTACATATATGAAATATGCCTAAATAATATTTCATGGTATAACAGACACCCTAGTACTATTACCCAAACTATGGTCCTATATTCAGGGGATGTATAGTTGAGCCTCATTATTAGTACTAACTCTCTACCAACCATTATACTAACACTACTAGTCCAAAAATATGAGATATGGGATTCCAAAAAGAATCAAAAGTCCCTAAATCCATTCATAATATCATACTAATTTTCATTTAGTTAATTAATATGGTTTAAAATTAAAATATTAATATTTCCTATCTCATGAGAAAAACTAAGATCTTAAAAACTACCCTCTATAAAACAACTCATAAAAAAGTTTCCCTTCCATCGGTGGTTCAACATAATCTAAGAATAACTCAAGATAGTGAGCATTTACATCAACCCCTTGATGATAGTTCTCATCAAATAAATATTCTTAACCCTATATTACTTGTATTGGAGGAAGTTTACTACTTTGTAGAGAATTCGTGTTCTGAAAAAATAATTAAAACTAGGTACTCCTCAAAATAAGAATCAGAATCTAACTCATCCACATCATGATAAAATATATAAGTTGAGTCTAGATGATACTGACACAACTAAGAATCATTAATTATGTCGTTTATAGCCCTATATCTATAATAGAGTGCTATATGATTATCCACTAGTCTTACCCTCTCCGGAATCTCAAAAGTGATCACAAATATTTGTGATCATTTACATTTCAACCTATTATATCAATTTGATTTCCTATTTAAAACATGAAAGAAGAATTGATCCCTGACCATAGCCTATAGAGGTTTTCAATAATGATCAATGTAAGACTTCCTCCTATACCAATCCATAACCATACATTTCTGGATATATTGTACCTAATCAGATCTCTCTTAAATGAATTTTTCCCCATATAACTCCCTAATATGCCTTTATAAAATCCATAGGTTAATTCAATCCAACCATATTTGGCATAAAATGGATCCATTTGAATCACATCATAGAAACGGTTGTTATCATTAAGATTTTAATGGGAAAGTGGTTACCTTATGTTCTTATAAGATAAATTATGCATGCTTGGATCATGTCCTATATCATCTCAATTATACACTCATATTGAACATCAGTCTATGGGTGATATGATACACTTAGAATCACATATTAACAAAGATCATTCAACATATCCTATAAAAATGTGATGTTAAATGACTTTCCCTTTTATGGTAAAATGTTTCGGGATATTTCATGGAGTTTTATAACCTATAGAACATATAAACACCCATGTTCATCCACTGATAATGTATTCATGATAGGAAAGAAGTTATAGAACATTTCCTTTATCCAATGGTCAACCATACACTTCCAGTTCCTCGAGGTGGCTGGTGTAATCCCACCACGAAATCCATATTTTCATCTTCACATTTCAACTTCCGAGTGGTTAATGGATATAATATTCTAGAAGGATATTGTCTCTCTACCGTCAACTACTAACAGATGTAACACTAAGTAACAATTCCCCTGATATCTATTTTTATTGACATCCACCAATACTTATGGTGTATGTTATGGGAAATCATGGAATGACCAGGGTGTATTGCCTATATAGAGGCTTGATACTCTTTCATAAAGCCTATAATATGTCAAATGTAACCTACACATCTATTAAAATGAAAATATAATCCTTTTTGATGACCCATCCCTATAGTGTATCCCTGTGTGAGAAATATCCTGTAGTACTAAACCCTCAGGGTGAGAATGCTCAATCATATTCACTGTAACGAAATGTGAAGTGGAACCTGATAATGATTCCAGTATAGTCTACACAAGATATTCCTACACCTCTATTTGAATCATTAAAAACCATTACATCGACAACCAATGGCGGATGGATTCCTGAAACTCATTATTTTGAGTCTTATTGCATATATCACCATCCATTTAATTGACATTCCTAGGTGTATAAGAATCATCGATGTCAAATAACATAAGGTATTGAACCCATTATAACTATATGAGATTAATGTCCCTCAATATGAATATATATTTATGTATTTAATGATCTGTGTATAAAAATAACTCTTACACTATATAATAAAACCTCTAAAAACACAAGTCAAAGACCACTACATCTATCCCAATTTGTTTAATTAGGTAATTATTCTCAAGAGGTCTAAACTGATCAGACTCATATTCATCAACTCTATCACCCTACATGAAAACTTCTTATTGCATAATGCCTGATGTTTGAAAATAAACTCTATAG
Source organism: Viscum album (assembly GCA_963277665.1). NCBI lineage: Eukaryota > Viridiplantae > Streptophyta > Magnoliopsida > Santalales > Viscaceae > Viscum > Viscum album. The sequence continues at coordinate 831,937,731 of OY728165.1, forward strand.
CCTCTTATATGATCATGTATACCAGGATAGGTTTTGAGCTCAGCATTACTTTTATCTCCTTAAAATACTCTTAAAATTATTCATACCAGATTAATTTCCCATCATTCATGGTCAATCCATTAACAAGTTGTAAATTAATGAGAAATACTATATAAAATTCTTATAATATTCTGTTAACCCCAAAAAACACCATATATCAAAAAAATTAGTATGATGCTCCTGCGATGAAATAGACCTCACCTTCTAGGAATATGTCACTAAAATGATCCACCATTGGTGGGAAATTTATATAATGGACTCCTTAATCATCTATAATAAAACATGAAATTTTTTCTAACACTCAACCCAACCCATGATACTCATGTTCAAATCATCTCTCCTAGTGTTTCCATTCCCCCATGTGATTGTATTGAACTAACTTAGGTGATATAAAAAGTAATATTCAACAATAATAATTTATATGGGTATAATAGGAGACTAACCAATACGTCTAAATAATTAGATCAATGATCATTATATCAAGAAAAAAATATCCATAAAAAATGATAGTCACTTATCTAATGTGGGATTACCTTACGTCGTCATACACTCTCAGATTGAATTGCACAAGCATTATCAAGAATCCTCACCCAACATGTGTATTTGATCCCAAGGACAATACATTCCATAATAATCACTAATATGAATGAGTGTAATGAACCTATTTCAAATCAAATAGATACTTAATTATAAGATATTAAAATGGAACATAAAAATATTGACGTCCAAAATCTATACTGATTAGGTATAGGAAGAAATACATATATATGTCCTGATCCATATCCCTCAGTTTCAACCAGACTACCCCAAAAAGGGTTGCTTAGTGGGAACTATATGTTAAAAATTAGGTTTCTGTAACCCCAACTATCACATCATCCTGATCAGCTGGTAGCTGTCAAGATACATAAATAAAAAATATATATTGAACCCGCTCCAAAACTAGGAATCGGTAAATAACCATTCTTATCAACCATTGGATGAATGATAAAGAAAACTCTGTTATGGTAACAAATCTTACCATAACCCGAGAACTCCATTGGGTTATTGATACACTATGTCTTTGTGTGTCTTGCCCTACCCTACTGTTAGCATACCACATGGATACTAAATATAACAATCTGACTAAAGATTCCCTAAATAGAATCCTAAATTTTATGCGTCCTACTACTGGATGAACTACCACCCTATCTAGAAATGTAACCACCATGCCTCATGCTCTTAGTTTCCCTTAGTATTTTCTCTAATACGACTACTTGATTAACTATTTCAAAAACAATATTCAATTTAAATTTTTTTACCTAGGATCATATGGTCAGTATAAGACCATAACTGAATCCTATTTCTTTGGTCAATTCATTAATAAAAAAAATAAAGAATAAAACATTGGAGGTATATGAAACAATATGAGTAGTCCATAATGATCATTACACCCTACTGAATTTTCATAAACACCCTATATCATTTCTCAACAAGTATATTTGGGGAAAATTAAAAATAATTTGTAGTATATATGTTCTCCATACGCTTTCCCAATGCACGACTTCTTGATTGTGAAAATACGAAAAAAATACTTTCTGTATCCATAAATCATATAAATAGTGAGATTTAATCTCCTATGAAGAGGCATCTCAAGATTATCAAAGATCACTAAGACATACACTATCTATAAATCACCATAATGGGTGCCACAATCCCCTAAGATAGTTGTTTGACTTTACTAATGAAATTCCCTAGTCAATATTAACATATTTGATGGAGTATGTGGAACTAAATGAATAGAATAAACTAATAACATGAAATCCTCTTGAAAGCCTTTTTCATTGCCTTACTCATGAATGAAATGAGGTGTAACTAGAGGCAACAACGGCGGAACTAGTGGTGGGTTAGGTCCAACCCCTTTTAGAGCATTGCTGTTTCCATATTCCTGGTTCTTGACCATATAATTTTATGGTGGATTATTTCTAAAATACTAAAAATATTCCTAAAAACATAAATTAATAACCTAATAGATTTTAGATAAAATAATATGATAGTTACAAAGCCTTATTAAACATGGTTCAACACCCAAATAACTTTTCCAAAAGGTAGTTCTATTTGACATAGGAAATCACAAAGATTCTCAAGAGGAACTCCCAACATACCACTAATAAGGATAGGTTATTGTTAATTAATCATATATTATAACACATGTCATATTATATAGAATTTAAATTAAATGTTGTTAAGGAAAACTCTCTTTAATATGCAATTGGATTTCACTTTATGAATTACCATATATTTCCAATTTTCAAAAATCAAAATTTCAATATGTATATATATATATCAATTTCTAATTAGATGATTTTTCATTTCCAAGTTATAAATTCTTATTCTTTATATGTTATAATTGTAACTTGTTTTAACAAAAAATAGTTAAATTTTTCCTGGGATGTAATAATTTATATAAGATTATTTGATTATATGGATCACCATTCCCAATTTATATATGCAGAAACTTTTTAAATTATAATTCCAACCATTTAAACACAATAGTCTAATAATTTATATCATTAATAAATATATATATTGAAAAAAAAATTTATAATTGGTTATTTAAGGTTCCACAATCATGATTTTTGAGAAAACATAATTTTTGGTATTGGTGACACTTTAGGTATCCAATTATTTCTACTTTTCCATATATGGAAGATTGAATAAATTATGAATTTGGAAAAAATGCATTAAAATCGGATATAAGAAATGAACATTGTTATATAATCATGGAATGTAATATGAATAAAATACAAATCCTCAAGGTCCTATAATGATTCATTAGATAATACTAAATTTCTGTACCATCCCCGTGTTTAAAAATTCACAATGATAAATAAATAACATAAATCATAATATATATTTCAAATTATGTGTGTTGCCAAATACTTAAATCGGTATAATTGTAATTAAAAAACTATAATAATAAGTCCCATTCCAGACTACATGTCTTTCTTCTCATATGTGGGTTAGCTACTCCTAAGAACAGAATCATTAAAAAATTCCAACACATCCTAGTGTCATTTCTACTCATCTAAAACCATAATTAATAGAAAATAAAGGCCTATGATATAATTTTATGAAACCCTAGGTTTGTTTTATTGATAAGTGATCAGTCCGGTTTTCTATATGGCATCTGGAATGCCTTCCATTATGCTAGAGGCTACCAAATAGGTCTATAGTAGTATGGTGTGGAGAAAATACCACCTTCAATCAATGTTTCATACATGTTTCTAAAAATAAATAAAAGAAAATGAGGAAACAAAATATTTTTAATAAGGATGTAAACAATATGTATTGATAAATGAAAGAAATTAACAATATCTTGTATCATATTAAAAATGATAACATGTCACAATCTAATACAAAAGTCAGAATTTAATGGGAAACATGTACCCAGAAAATAAGGGTACATGATATAAAAAAGAGTTAAAAAGAAAAAAATTTATCTCTTATATAATCTTGAGCATTATATGAAACATCTTATGTCATATAAAATTCTTGTATAGAATATTCATTGTCTATATAAGTCTTCTTTCACTTATCCTATCCTCTATCCATGAAGCCAGTTTGGGTTCCCAACATAAGCCTAAACCAGGGGAGAGTAAAACTAATTAGGACACAATAAATATTTTCTAATACCATTGATTATATTGATATATTATGATATAGAGTTCAATTGTAATAGTAAAAAAATAAATGCATCACCCAACCAATACTACCTATATCTGCCTAAGAGTAAATGTCTATGAGAACATATAAATTTATGTTTTGAAATTTTTTATAGGATAGGGACCCGAGGATCATAGCTAAGGATTAAATAGGTGATAATAGTCCTATAATGGGTCAACATGTCCTATTATATTTTCACCTTAGAAATAAAAGAGAAATCAATACATTCATGTATCCAAAACATTGAAAAATACCATGTTTTTTCTATGATGTGAAAAATATATCATTTAATTGGATGGTATCATGTTCTCATCAACAATATTCCACATAGAGAACCCAGGTATCACTCCTATTATACTCTAAAACCCATAACATTAGAAGTATTTGCATGTAATTCTACTAAGTAATTGAGGTATCACTCAAGGGATTGTAAGAATGCACTTTCCTATGAGATATTCTATGGAATTCTATATAGGAAGTAAATGTGTCTCTAATGGAATCATATATATCCACCTAACATGTGATCTTGTCCAAGGTATTCTATATAATAATCCATGTATCTCCTCAAAAGTGATATAATTAATTTATAATTTATTTAATTGAATGTGTATATTGAACCAGTCTAAGGGTTTCTCGGTCAAAACCATTGTATCACCCTTGGTTTGACCTGATAAATGGAAATGGGATAGTAGTAAATAAATAAAATATTAAAATTCACATAATTCAATTTTATTATTTCATATAAAAGGGATAACTCAATGATAATAATATATAAAAATGGAAAATAGAGCGTAGACTAAACATTCTCCTATATTTTCAATTCAATTTATATTTCTTTTAATTCAATTTAACATACCCATTACAAATGGGAAAAAGAATACACATCTATAGGTGATTTAATTATATATGAAACACAGATTTGTATATATAGTTTCACAAAACAGCCACAATGTTGATTTAATTTAGGGTTTTAACATCCATTAGTGTCAATATGTCTCATGGTTCATGTATGTTAGGACCCATAAATTTATTTTATGAAAAACATATTTTAATAGGTGATGTAGTGAAGTACCACCCTGAAACACAATAAATCATAATATAAATAGCGATAATTTAAAAAAATTTCACTAAAACCCTACCTTATTCTTGTATATGACCCCTCATATAGTATTATCCTCTAATATGAGCTACAATGGGGCAATAAAATAATGGTAAAAAATTCATTAAAATAGGTTATATTTTATTTAATTTAAATACTATTAATTATAAAGATATAAATTAAGAATTGAATTAATTACATTGGGGAACATACCATTGGGTATCTGAAAAAATGAAAAAAATTTGAATCGCACATTTTATGAGGGAGGAGAATTAATACCAAGGTGGTGGAAAAGGGTTATCTCTCAATAGATGGGATTCTATGCAGAATGATTGAACGAGAAGAGTCTGAAAGTGTTATATTAGTAAATGTAAAATGGTCATTTTACATAATATGTTGGGGTTAAATGGTTTGTAAACTTGGAAAGACAAATATTGTGTCAACCATGCGATAAATCTTCCTATGTAGAACACCCCCTCACATAGTTTGTTCCATGGTAATAAGTCTTACACAACAATCATGTGTTTCATCTATGAAACATTTTTTCATCATTTAACATAGTCATGATTTATACCATTCATGGTTAGATAAAAGGTGCCCATATATTTGTGGTGCAAATAGTTTAAATGCATGGTAATCACTAAACATGGTCCAACCATGCATCTCACTCTCCTTCTCCAAAAACTGGAGCTCTGAGCACCAATGAAATCCTTAGAAGCACCCAAACCATTACATATAGACTAAATAATATTCATTTAGATAAAAAATAATCATCAATCTTAAAATATAGAAGGTCCATACAATTTACTAAAAACTGGGATCTTATCATTATAATTATAATAGTAGTCACTTGTACTTTTTCTACTGTATTATTTAACATTGTTGTGCATCATTAATTTACCCCTTCATGATGCTAATCTTTCTTTTTCATAGACGTTGAGTTGAATAACTGAATATTGATTATGGAAACACAATTTAGGATATTAATAGAAATAATTTTTATATTTTTAATCTTTTTTCACAGTAATTGGTGGATATTTTTAAACATGGTTCTTATTTTTTTTTAAAATAAGGGTATTGATATGATTACAATGATGTAACAGTTGAATAAAATTTGGGTAAAATTTATTACTAATACTGGTTAATAAAATTACTCCATGATAATGATGCATTTCATATTTTATGAAGAGTTTTTAATTTTCTTTCAAGAAGAGATAATTTTGAGTTTATATAACGTATGATGAATAAATCTCATATGGTGTGGATTTTTCTCTGATCATCATAGGGAATAATCGGTGTTATATTTTCTCATATGGTCGATTGATTTTGTATTGTATTTATTTATGATTTTAAAAGGTTCCCATTATATAGGGAATTTTAGTTTTTGATTGACATGGTGTCATGTGTTGATCCACTTTCTCTCTCTACATAATGTATTGTTTGAGCATATCTTGTATAATTAATGAACCTATTAATAGATATTGTATCCAGTGGACTCATTGGATTGAATTTTTATAGTTGGGTTTGTATAATTAAATTTTCTGAAGTTCTAAATATGATCTCATGACAATGTAATCATTAATAAAGTTTAACTCAAGTCAGTCTCAAGAGCTGTTATCCTTTACTACAAATTGATTACTTATTAGACAGTCACAGAGGGGCCATATTTTTTTCCAGAAATAATTTTTTATCATTCAGTTATATATGTAGGGTATTGTCAAATTATGTGTTATAGATGGATTTAATGACTATATACAATAACATAAATTTTTTTATTAGTTATACCAATTATAATACCATGTTAAATTTATATGTAGGATTTTTAAATATTTTATTGGATACATGTTATCTTTTTGAACCTGTGGTGTACAGTTTTTATAAATATTAGAAATGTTTTTAATTCATTACATACTTTTGATTATTTGATGTAGTTATTTTTAATTTATTTTTTGATGATTCAGTGAGGGTAAATATACTTATAAAAAATTATTTTAACCATTCCACTTTATTCATGAACCATTAGTTATATAAAAATGTTCATTATTCCATGTGGATATTTTCCTCAGTGGAACAATCATGTCATGGTGAGTTGTTATATAATGGTGTTAGAGTTGTTTTGAATTATATTATTCTTATTCATGGTGAAATGATATAAATGGGACAAAATTTATGATTGGTATAAAATATATATCTGTTTACCCATCAATCATAACCATAATAGATGTACAAGTTACCATGGATGTGTAGTATTAGAGTGAGTAATTTAAAAAAATGCTAATGGATGTTAAATTCTCTTAAATCGATGGTATGTTTTTTTGGTGTTCATGATGGATTATGAAATATTTACTAACAATCAATAAAATAAAAAAAGAAACATTAAAACTCATTACCAATATTAAACATGTATGAAATCCAAAACCATGTATATTTTAAAAAAAATAAAAAGTGTAAGTTGACATTTTCATCAACACGGGGATTTTATTTATTAACACATTTGAGGAATATAACTCAAATTATGTCATCAGACTCAATTATATATGGTTTTTCCACTGGTTCATGTGAATCACCCATCACATGTGTGAGAATATCAATCACCCCCAATATTACCAATTACTCTAATGGAAAAGAAAGAAGAGAAAGGGGTATTCATGGAGAGGTAGGCTCCTCCATGTATTGGGTAAGATTTCACACCAACCATATTGAATGAATTCAACCATTTTATAAGCCATTGGGATATTATTATGTAACATCCCAAGTAAATAAAGATATAATAAATTTTCTTTTTAATTAAAATTTTGTCAATTAAATATTAATTTTATCTTAATGGGGTTTCTATGTTCAATGACAAACCCGATATGTAACAACATGTTTCTTAGAAATATTACGTTGGACACTAATAATATTATACTAATTGGTAATTAAATCCTAGTATTTTTATTGGTGGGAATGAAAAAAACTAACAAAAATATGATTATACATGATTGTTAAATGTTTTTTTATTTATCCAATAAAAGTTAGATTCGTAAAATGTGAATGAATCTAATTTTAAGCATAATTTACTTCTAAAGGCTGATTTACCACCTTTTGATGGAGAACCCACCTTAAATCTTGTTTTGGTCAATTTTATATGTTCTTTTGATAATATAAAAAACTTCCTCATAATCCGGAAATAAAAATTCACTTTGGGTAAAATTTTGGTATTTGTCTGATAAAATTCATTTTTTGATGAATAGTGGAAAATACTGTATTTTAATTCAAAACTACCTTTTAATCTAATTTAATTATATGACTAGATTATCTTTTTAATTGATTTTAAAGTTTAATTAGATTATATTTTTACCATTTAATCCAATGTTTGTCATTTTATGTAATTTCAATTTGAAATTGGACATAAACCAGTGTCGATCTTGTTATAGTTATTATTTCTTAAAAACACACTTTCAGTTTTGATAGCATGAATTAATTTTAAATTAAATTCTGCCACTTCTGTGTTTTGAATTTAGAGAAATGAATTAAATATTTGGAATATGTTGGTACAAATTTTTTAAATATTTATCTTATATTTTTATAAATTTTAAATATTTACAACAGTAAAATTTTTATGTATAATGGTTAAAGGGTAAATCTAGTAAATAAGGGTAATAAAATATTATTATATTAATATAAAATTAACCTAAAATTTGTCATAGTACTATTGGTTGTCAAATATTCGATTTGGAGCATCATTGGGTCAAATTTTGGACCCCATGGGTCCACTTAAGAGTGATAATGACACTTTATATTAATTAATTTAAAGGAAAGAAAAAATGACATAAACAAATATCTTTTTATAAATTCTTTTTTACAAGGGGTTATATAAGATATCGTTTAGGATATATATATTCATTGGGAAGATAAAAATATTTTATACATCATTGTATTTGTTTTATAATTTTTAGACATCATAGAAATAAAATTATATATGACACAATAATGAAGCAGTGATTACCTCATTAATAAATGATTTTGATAATTAATACTTTAAATATTAAAATAATATCCCAAACCTATCCAATTTTTATTGGATGATTTTATTTCAAACATGAGTCATATTATCTTCTACCTTAATAAGTTTTGGACCTTTAGAAACCGAAAATCATAATATAAAAAAAAATTCACACTTTCATAAAGAACCCCCCACCCCCTTATAAAAAGCCGTCACCTCTAACCCATTCCTCGCTCCTCTCAAGCCCCATGGTTAATCCAAACCCTACCCAAATAATCTCTCAAGATCATTATCTTCCACCGAGAATCTATAACTTAGCCATAAGTCACTTCAATAAGTTCTTTTGGTTCAAACCAAAGGGAGTTACCCGAAATAATGGTAACAATTTCTCTTAAATTCTTTTCTTTTATTTTACTTCTCCAACCACTAAAATCTTTTTATTATCTTCTTTTATAACAAAAACAGTATCCTCAATATTCTAGGAATTTTTTATAAGAAGTATTCTAACTACACTTACACACACCTCCATCTAATGGGTAAAGAATATATTGTTTCTATGGATGGAAAACTAACAACTCACAAAACGATGATTTTTCAATTATCTCCTTCTGCATTTCATGGTGGCCATTAATATGAAACTATATTTATATATGATTTATATTATGTTTTTCCCTCTTTAGGCTCTTGTATTTTTCAATTATAGCATACCTTTTTGGTTTCCATTATGGGTAAACGTGATAATTTCATTTGAGGAATTGCGAACAACCGCCCACTCAAAGTTATATGACTCGTAAATGCCTTATGTGGGACGTATAAAGGATGGAGTTAATGATACTATATATGATATTATACTGGAATTATAATATACCTATGTATCATTCTATTTTAAATCCATTTAAATAATAAATATAAATGAATGTAGAGTCCATGTGTACGTACGACTTACAGTCTCCATGAACGCTGCATTTCATTTCTTATCTCCAAATGCAATTTACTATTGTAAATACATACATTTGGTGGATATATATAATATATATAATATCAAAATCATGAATATCATTCTGGGTATAATAGATATTTGACCACGTGAACATCTCAATATTATAAGAAATTCATCTTTGACTCAAGTATCAAATATAAAAAAACGATCATTATTAACTTAAATGATTACATAATGTTTATAACATTGTAATAAGTGATATAAAAGGAATAATAAACATGAAATATGATTTTAAGCATGTAGAAATTAACTTTAGTTTATTATTATGGATATTAAAGAATGAATGGGTCTAGTCGAAGATGAGGTAAGGGTCTTCGTCTCAATCTCCTTTCATTGAGGCATATTTTGTTTTAATACAAAACATTCTTTTATAATTTGTATATATATCTTTTAATTTTTATTTCATTAAAAGATAATCATTTTTTGCAAAGTGTTTTACAAGATGACAAAAAAAATGTTTCTTTTAAAGTAAGCGATGACAACAACATTTTCCACTGCCACATGTATTATATGATCTATTGGATTCCATAACTAGCCATAATGTTATTAAAAAAAATTAATACAATATACTCTTTTATGTATTTTGGTATTGAAAATGGTTTTGATAATGGATTTTTTATGTAAAAATATTTAAATGATATATTTTGATTGAAATGTGGAAATGTTTCCTTTCTATTATGTTTACTTTACGTGTTATGAATATGTTATGGTTCTTGGGAATTCTTATGTACACGGGTGGTTCTGTGATAAACCTAGGGCAGGTGTGCCCAAGAAATCTCTCCAATGAATTGGGTAACATGATGTAAGTAAAGATGAATTATTCTCCTTATATAATTTATAAATATACTATGATGTTTATTTCAAATGTATCTTCTTACGTAGCTGTGATAGCTACAATGTAAGCATGATATAGATGGCACAAGTAACATTTATGATTTATGATTTCTATGTGTTTTTCATAAATCATTGGATTTCATGAGGTATGTTAAATAGCTTATGTTATGTATGTAATGATGAATTAATGTTTTTTTCTTTGTTTTATAACCCTTACTGAGATTTTTATTCTCATTCTATGTTTTGAAATTTTTCTCACAGGACCTACATATGAATAGGGTCAAGGATGTGTTCAAGGAAATGCCTTGTTTTCTATAACATGGGACTAGAACTGAATCTATTTTTAACGAGATATTATTTTATGAAAAAAATGGAAAATGAGTTGAAGATTCTACATTGTAATTTTTTAGATGTAATGTAATAGTTATGGCCTAGTTCACTAAAATTATAAACCTGAGAATATCCTCAATGTAAATAATTCATTTAATTCAAAATTATGTCGGTCCATATAGTTGGTATCAGAGGTCGGTTTAGATAACTATAGGAGTTATGGTATTGTTAAATTAATATCTATAAATAAACATATTATAATATTGAAATGATAAAGAATTTACAGATTACCATGTTGCTTCGCCTAAGATATTTTTGTGTTCAGAATGGTTTTCCACAGAGGAAACAGGACAACAATGTTGGGATGACATCTGGAGGAAGAGAACCATCCAAATCAGCAACCCAAGATGGTCGGAATAAGAACTGAACCGTTTGTTATAGTGATGGCACAGTCGACTCATGCTATAAATGGTGGTGGTATCCATGCACGAGATCAGCCAGATCAACCACTGTGGAACATGTTTGCAGTGGAGCATTTCATGAGGCAACATCCCCCATCATTTAGATGTTCATATGATCCTGGGACAGCATAAGGGTGGATTAAATAACTAGAAAAGATGTTCAATGTTAAGGGGTGTTCAGGAAATCAAAAGTTTAGTCTCATATTTTACTATTTTGAAGGTGAATCTGATCAGTGGTGGTCGATGGTGAAAAATATTTGGGATAGTGAGGTGATTGATGCTCTTGATTGGAATGAATTCAAAGGTATGTTTCTTGAGAAATATTTTTGTAAGGTGGTTCATCCTAGGATGGAAAATAAATTCCTTGAATTTGGGGAAATATGATTGTAACACCCCAAGATTCTATGGTACACTTCTCTTTGAATAATACAATAGCATGTGTTGTACGCAACACCAAGTGATAACACACCAAAACCAATCAAACTAGCCGTTATGAATAGTAATACCCAATTTTTGAAATTTTATAAATTTTATCTTTCAAAATGGACTTCATTTTTGGATTCGGGGTATTGAAATTAGCTAAGGGTGAATTTTTTGTATTTTTCTGAAAACTCTCAATTTTTTATGAATAGTGAAAAACACTAAGTTATAGTTTAAAACCAAATTTTTATTTAAATAATTATTTATTTTATTTAAATTTATTTTAGGTCAAAATATATACATAATACTTATATAAGTTAAATGTAATTATTTGGAGTATGTTTATAATAATCTTAGATATTTAAAAAGCTTATTGAACTTTTTACCGTCTTTTACCCACCTCCTAGGAGCATTTGAAAATTTACATTAAAGGTAATTTTACAGCTTTTGTGAGTTGAATTTCAAAAATCCGAGAGACACGGTTGATATCAGTAAATAAAATGTTGTTCAATAAGATGAAAATAATTTTTTGGTGAATAGTGACTTTTTACTTTTATATACCATGGTTAAAAGTAAATAGGGTAATTGAGGGTAAAAATGATATTATCATTACCCTAAGATATGTCCAAATACTATTAAATAAATTTAATTTTACCAAAAACAACCATATGAATAAAATATGATCCTTTAGGTCCACTTGGAATAGATTTGGACATTTATTATTATTTAACTCAAAAAAGAGTTAAAAGAGAGAAAATCAAACTTTAATAACTAAAACATATTTATTATATGGTTAAACATAAGATAAATTTTTCTATAATTATTCATTATAATACTAATGATATTTCCTAAAAAATAAATTTTAATAATATTTTTTAGACATTAAATAATTTAATTTATATGTGACAAAATGATGATGTAGTAATTACCTAATTAATGAAATTTGAGAATAATTGATATTATAAATATCCAAATAAATGTAATGTGAGACTTTTTATGAATAAAAATAACTTTCTTGGATATTATGAAATATTAGGGTTGGTGAGATTAATTTTTTTGAAGTAATAATGTTGTTATGAATTTATAAAAAACAGAATACCAAATAGTGGCAAAATTGACATAAAATAATTTTAAAAAAAATATTATATTATTAATTTATATTATATTCCAAAAAATCTAAGGTTATTTAAAAAGACTTATATAATCATAGCTGTATCATTAGTGGACCACTTGGGGTTCTCTTGGAAGTATATATTATGTTTATTAAGCATATAATATAAAAATACAGAGAGACATGGTAAATGTAAAACTATTTAACTAAGAGTTAAATCTAAAAGATAAGGTTAATATAGTCTCCCAAACCTGTCGAAAACCTATTGGTTGAGTGGTTTTCAATGAATCCCCACCTTAGCCTTTAATTAATTAATTTTGGATCTATTATAAACCGAAAATAATTTTATTATAAAATAATATTTCTACCATTTCCTAAGGTGCCCCTCACCCCTCTTAAAAAAGAGAACTTCCCCATTCCTCAAATTCACATCTTCAAAGCCTTTTGGATCGGACCACCCCTACCCAAATACAATATCAACTATCCTACCTTCATTATAGAGTCCTTACTTTAGTAATAAAGCCAACCTAATCTTTCTTTTTGATCAAATCAAAAGGAACAACCCGAAGAAGAGGTAAATATTTCATCACCTCTTTCAATTTCCTTTCTTCTTCCACTTCCTCGTTCTTTGTTGTTTCCATTATAAAATTATAAATCTAGTGTATTCTATATTCTATGATGTAATTATAAATATGGTACAACCATATTCATTATTATATCTATCCTTTGAATGACATGTCAGCATATGTATGTACGTACGACTTACCCTCTCCACGTCGTGGTGTAATTGTTATTCAATACTTTATTATTTATAGGGGTATAATAACGATGTGTAATTTTTTTAAAAAATAAATATAACATGATAATAATTCTATATATATGATATAACTTCCCATTATATATTATTTTAATATCAAAATAATGATATTGTCGCTCGTGCGTACGTACAGATTACCGTCTCCACGAACGCAATGAGATTCATTCCCCATTGTAGCCATTCAAAAATAATTTTCATTTGATGATTAAAAATTATGTTAAACGACTTGATATCATTCTGGATATGAATACTATACATCCCATCGATAACAATTTGACTCACGTAATAAAGAATATGAAGGAAAATGAATCTGTTAACACATGAAACGACGATAATACTAAGATATTATAAACCAAGCTATGTTAAAAGACTATATATGATATAATATTAATATATATGATTCATGTAAAATTAGATAAAAATTATTTCACCATTATACAAGAGGTTAAAATACACTTGACCCAGGATAAGTACAATTTAAGGTTAAATTTCACAATCTCATTATTTTCTGAGGTTACATAATTATCTACTGGGACCTCTTTATCATCCACATCCATGTTTACTATAAAAATTTATTTCAAAACCTTTTTACTAATTACTATACAATGGGTTAAAGTCATTCCTTACCTTATTTGACCTTATATGTTTTGAAATCAATCTTTCCGTCATTTTCCAAACAAGTTACTTTACTGACCTTTTTGAAAAAATTAAGGTAAGAATTTTTTTTAACTTACACGGAGGATGAATCTATTTTCCACCATTATAACATTGTCAAAGCATCCCTTATAGGCTTATAAGATTATATCCAAAATAAATGTTTTCTTTTATAATCATTTGAATTTTAAATTATTACAAAATTGAATGAGATATTTCTCTAAAAAAAGGTTTTGATTTCATCTATGTCAACATCCTTTGATGGATTTTAAGATTATTTGAAAATGATTTATTATGATAAAAACATGAATATTTTATTGAAGGTTTTGTGATATGTTTGACTGTTGATGTCTTATTTCATACCATTCAGGGTTTATGGATAAAGAATTGACATTTCCTATGCCAGTTTTAATGTGAATGTTTTTGTTATGTTTAAACATTTTTATTTGAGGAATGCATCGGAAATAGTAAGTGACTAGTGGAGCTTTATATAGCTCATCGATGCATTTTTAGGTCTCATTAGACAAACTAGTGTCTGGGCACAAGGCCTTGGAAAAATCTTATTAATTTTCTTTGCACACAGCCTTGACTATGTGGTTATGAAAGTCTGGCATTATGCATTCCATCATTATGAAATGAGATATTGATATTTTATGTGATTATTCGACAAGTAGAATATCTATCTGAGTAAGTAAATTGCATTATTTTGTTTTATATTTCCCATATTATGATGACGTTTTTATTGAAAATGATTTTGTTTTAGTTTTATACGTTGCCTTAAATGGTTATACTTATTTTTTAAAGCTTACTCTATATTGTAATGCTTACTGAGCATCTGAGATCAGCACATTATATGATTTATTTTTCCCAGGATGTAAAGAAGTATATTATGACTGACCTACTGGGATAGTTTAGGGGATCTCAATGTTGTCTATGGAAATAATGTTGTTGTATTTTTCCATTTTATTTTGTAATGTAATCCTTATGAATGTATCTAGTACATCAAAGGATATTAAAATAATCAGTCATTTGGGACTTGATCTTTTCTTATCATGCCAATTATATGTAATAATGCACCGACTCTAGGCTTATGGGGTTGGGGAGTTACATGGATGACTCTGTGGCTTCCTATGAAGAAAAATTCACTCGACTTCCAAGTTATGATCCAAATTTCAAACGAGATAATGACAGTAAAATAAACTATTTTTACTCAGTATTAAACCCAAAATATCAAAGGGATTTAGCTTCTTATGAGTTAAAATGTTATGAAAAACCTGTTCGATGTGCGGAGAAGGTGGAAATTGAGTTTTCCAATGATCATCTCTACTTTGAAAACCACATAATAAGATTTCAATGAGGCAGTTGAAAGGGAAAACCCATTCAAAAAAGTTTGATGTGAAGACACATTAGTTTACATTTTCTGAAAATTGTGGTAAAAAGCATGTCGGGGAATGGCTTTTAAATTTTGGCAAGTTCTTCCATTGTGAAACAATGGGACATAAGGATCATAATTTCATAGAAAATGATCAGGGTAATGGTATGACATAATCTGATTTACAATTAGTAAGATGTTTTATGGGCAATGAAATGGGACATTATGAAAATGAGTGTCTAATGAAGAACTCAATTGAGGGAAAGCAATCAGACTACAAGAAGCAAGGGGTGGTGATGTCCATTGAAACTAATTCAGTAGATGTTGGGCCAACAAATGAAGTAGTATCAGGTACACTGTTTTTTTTTTAAAATATTCCAATGTGTTGTTTTATTCATGGTCTACATATTCATTCATTTTTGAGAATTTTTCTAGTAAATTGGGAATTCCATATCAAGATATGAATTCTAGACTTATAGTAAAAACACCGTGAGGAAATGCTGAAACAAAAAGAAATTATAATAACCTTTATATCCTTGTGTGCGAAAGGAATATACCTAAAAACTTTATTGGTTTTCCTCTAGTAGAGTTTTATGTTATTATGGGTATGGATTGGCTTTCAGTTTATCATGATAAGATTGACTATATAGCTAAAGTGATTTTTTTAGAATGATGTTCTGTTCATGTACAAGAATGAACCCTTAATACTGATAACATATCAGGAAGCCGAGAAACTAGTAAAGGATTGGAATGAATGTTACCATGAAAATATTTTTGAAAAAAATAAATATTTAGATTAATGATGTGCCGATGGTAAATGAGTACCCTGATATTTTTCCTGATGATTTGCCTAGTATTATACCTGATAGAGAAGTTTAATTTAATGTTGACTTAGTTCCTGATGCTAACCCAATTTCAAAACCCCCTTATAAAATGGATCAATTTGACCATTTAGAGTTAATGAAGAAATTACCGGAGTTATTAGATAAAGGATTCATTCGAACACGCACATCACCATGGGGTGATCCGGTATTGTTTGTTAAAAATAAATATGGTTCAATTAGAACTTTCATTTATTACTGAGAATTTAATAACATCACTTTTAAGAAAAATTAACATTTTCCTCATATCGATGATTAGTTTGATCAGCTTCAGGGAGCTCCATATTATTTGAATATTGACTTGTGGTTAGGGTAACATCAGTTAAAAATAAAGGAAGCAGACATTCTGAAGACTGCATTTTTTATTAGATATGGCCATTATGAATTTGTAGTTCTGCCTTTCGGTTTAACCAATGCACCTTCTGTATTCATGGAACTTATGAATATAATTTTCCATGAGTTCTTTGATAATTTTGTGGTTGTGTTCATTGATGATATTTTGGTATATTATATAAGTAAAGAGGAGAATAAATTTCATTTAAGGGTTGTCTTTCAAACCTTAAAATAAAAAAAACTATTTAGTAAATTCAGAAAGTGTGAGTTTTGGTTACAAAAAATTTCATTCATTGATAAAATTGTTTCCAAAAATAGAATAACTGTTTACCCTGTTAAAAAAAAGTTATTGAAGAATGGACAAGGCCCACAAATATAACTGAGATTCATTTTTTTCTTGGTTTGGAAGGCTATTACTAAAGGTTTGTTGAAAATATTTCATGGATATCTATTACAATGACTAAGTTAACTCGAAAAGGTGGTAAGATAGTTTCGACAAAAGGATGTGATGATTGTTTTTAGGAATTTAAAAAAATATTGGTGAATGCTCTATTTTTTGCACTACCTTAAAAAAATGGTGATTTTTTTTTTCTACAGTAATACTTCATTTAAAGGACATGGTTGTTTACTTATACAGAATTATCAGGTAATTGCCAATGCTTCACGTTAGTTGAAACCTCATGAGTTAAATCACCCTATACTTGATTTGGAATTAGTTGTTGATTTTTTTTCTTTAATAATTTTTAGGCATCATCTTGTATAGAGTGAAATGTGAAATATATACTGGCCAAAAATGTTTAAAGTATATATTCACTCAGAAATAATTGAATATGATATAGTGGAGATGGGTAGAATTAATCAAATATTATGATTGCATGATTCATTATCATCTAGGTAAGGACAATAATGTGGATGATGCTTCGACTCAAAAAAAGTAATGCTTAATTGAAAATGCTATGTTTGGAATGATATCCTTTGGTTATTGATTTGATGAACTTTGTCATTGATGTTGTTTGTGTAGAAATTTATTCTGTTTTGTTTCAGGTGTCAGTGAGATCATCTCTATCAGACAAAATTAAGAAATCATAGAAGGAAGACATTGAGTTGCAGAAAAAGGTACATTTGGTTCAAAATGGTAAGTTACCTGATTTTAACCTTGATAATGATTGTGGTTTGTGGTATGGGAAGACATCATGTGTGCCTTATGTTTCAAAGTTGAAGAATGAGTTGTTATGTGAAGCTCATAGTTCCCAGTTTTCAGTTCTTCCTAGCAGAACAAAGATGTACAGAGATCTTTGAGAGTATTACTGTTGGGATAGAATGAAATGAGATATTTCTAATTTTACTGTGAAGTGACTGACATGTCATTAGCATAAATCAGAGTGGCAGTTACTGAAAGGGATGCTTTAATCATTACCGGTGCCAGTGTGGAAATGGGAAAATATATCCATGGACTTTATTATGGGATTACCAAAGACATCTAGAGGTAATAATGCAATCTGGGTTATTGTTGATCGATTGACTAAATCTTCTCATTTCATTCCTATTTGAGATACTTTGTCTCAAGATCAACATTCTCGGTTGTATGTTAACGAGATATTCAAGTTTCATGGTGTTCCCCTCTTTATTGTATCTGATCATGACATAATTTTTTCTTCCAAACTTTGGAAATGCTTCAAAAAATGTTGGGTACTGAATTAAATTTTAGTATAGCTTTTCATCTACAATCAGATACGTAGTCAGAATGAACAATTCATTCCATAGAGGATATGTTATGTGCTTGTTCACTGGATTACCATGGAAGTTGGGACCAACATATTTCATTGGTTGAATTTTCATATAATAACAATATTCATTCAAGTATACATATATCTCCATTTGATAAATTATATGGGAATCGGCGTCGATCTATAGATTTTTGGGATGAAGTATGTGAATGGAAGCTGATGGGACCATAATTGGTAGAAGAGATGGAAGATAAAGTTCAATTGATTTATAACAACATGAGAACATCATAGAGTATGAAGAAAGTTTATTTGGATAATCAGAGGAATGATATTTCTTTTTTTGTAGGTGATCATTCTTTCTTAATGTTTATCTATGTAAAAGTCTGATGTGTTTTCGTAAGAAATGAAATTTGAGTCTGAGGTTCATTGGACCTTTTCAAATCCTAGATAAAGTTGGATCAATTGCGTACATAGTGTATTTACCTCCATTTAATCCTACTTACACATTGTGTTTCATGTTTCAATGTTGATAAAGTATATGCCTGATCCATCTCATGATTTGAGCCTAGAGATAGTTTAGTTAGAAAAGAATATCTCTTATCAGGAACAACCAGTCCAAATTCCTGACCGAAGAGAGAAAGTATTGCGGAATAAGGTAATTCATCAGGTAAAGGTTTTGGGAAAAAACTATATGGATAATGAGGCAACATGGGAATTTGAAGATGCTACAAGTGATAAATACACTCATTTATTTGATAAGTGAATAAAATTGCGAGGACACAATTTCCAAAAGAGGGGAAGGATATAAGACCCCAGGTAAATAAAGAAATAATATTTTTTCTTTTTAATTAATATTTTTTCAATTAAATATTAATTTTACCTTAAAGGGGTTGCAATGTTCCTTGGTATACCCGATACACAACAATACGTTTCTTTGAAATATTACTTTGAACACTAATAATATTAGTTTAACTGGAAGTTAATGATAAGTTGTTGTATTGGTGGGAATTAATAGAACAAACTAAAATATGTTTATACACATTTGTTAAATGTTCTTACATTTATACAATAAATGATAGAGGCTTAAAATGTAAATGAATCTAATTTTAAGCATAATTTACTTTTAATGGTTGATATACCACCTGTTGATGGATAACCCTCTTTAAATATAGTTTTGGTCACTTTTATATGTTATATTAATAAAATAAAATTATTTTTCATAACAGGGACATAAAAATTCACTTTGGGTAAAAATATGGTATTTTTCTGATAAAATTAAATTTTTATTAATAGTGGAAAATACAGTATTTTAATTCAAAAATACCATTTAATATAATTTATTTATATGGTTAGATTATATTTTTAATTGGTTTTAAAGTGTATCTAGATTATATTTTTACCATTTAATCCAATTTTGGTCCTTGTATGTAATTTTATTTTGAAATTGGATATAAACAAGTGTCAATATTTTGATGGTTATTATTTCTTAAAAAACACGCTTTTTTGTTTTGACAGCGGAAATTAATTTTAAATTAATTTATGCCACTTCTGTGTTGTGAATTTAGAGAAACGCATTCCATAATTGGAATCATTAGGTCTAAAGTTTCTAAATATCTCTCTTTATTTTTTATACATTTTAAATATTTACAACAATAAAAATTTTATTTACCATGGTTAAAGGGTAAATCTATTAAATAAGTGTAAAGAAATATTATTATAATAATATAACATTACCCTAACATGTGTAATAATCATATCTGGTGAAAAATATCTGACCATGGGCATACGTGGTTCGAATTTGGAACCCCATGGATCCACTTATGGGTGATATTGACATTATATATAAATTAATTTAAATTAAGGAAAAAAATGACACAAACAAACATATTTTAGTAAATTAATTTTTACAAGGGCTTATAAAAGTTATATTTTCAACTATAAATATTCAGTGGAATGATAAAATTATTTCATATATCGTGTTTTTTTTATAATTTTTAGACATCATATAAATAAAATTATTTATGACATAATAATGATCCAATTTTTATCTCATTAATAAATTATTTAAATAAATAATATTATAAAGATTAAAATAATATCTAAAACCTATCCAATTTTTAATGGATGATTCTATTTCGACCATGAGTCATATTATCTCTGAATATATCAATTTTTGGACCTTTATAAACTGACTATCATTATATAATAAAATAATATTTTCACAGTTTCTTAAAGAGCCCCTCCCCCCTTATAAAAAGCTCTCCCCTCTCACCCATTCCTCACTCCTCTCAACCCAATTGGCTTCTCCAAACCCTACCCCAACAAGCTTTCAAGATCCCTATATTCCACCTAGAAGCCTTAACTTAGAAATTGTGCACTTTAATAAATCCTTTTGGTTCAATATAAAAGGAGTTAACCGAATTAAAAGTAACAGTTTCTCTTAAATTATTTTCTTTTATTTTACTTCTGCAACCACTAAAATATTTTTATTATATTAAATTTTTAACAAAACAAATATACTCAATATACAAGGATTTTTTTATATGATGTATTCATACTGTACTTACTCACACCACCATTTAATGGGTAAATACCATATTGATTCTGTGGATGACAAACTAACGCCTCACAAAACGATTGTTGTTCCATTATATCCTACTACCCCTCATGGTAAAAATTATGAAGAAATTGTATTTATAAATGATATATATTAGGTTTATGTTTCCTTTATGCTTCTGTATTTTTTATTTATAGCATACCTTTATAGTTTCCATTATGGGTAAACATGATAATTACATTTGAGGATGTGCGGACTACCGCCCCCTCAAAGTGATGTGACTCGTTATTGCCTTATGTAAGACATATAAAAGATAGAGTTAATGTTATTATATATGATATAATAGTGTAATTTTAAAATAACTCTGTATAATTTTGTTTATATTCCATTAAAATATGAAATAGAAATGAAAGTAGCGTTCAGGTGTATGTATGACTTACCATCTCCATGAAGAGTGCATTTCGTTTATTATCTCCAAATTTTATGTATTATTATAAATAAATACATATATTGGATATATAAGATATATATGATATCTAAATCATTAATATCATTATGTAGATAATGGATATTTGACCACATGAACAACTCGTAATTATAAGAAGTTTATTTTTGACTCAATTACTAAATATCAACAAAACAACCATTATTAACTTAAATGATTAAATAATGCATATAACATGGTAATAAGTGATATAAAATGAATAATAAACTTGAAAAAGGATTTCAATCAATTAGAAATTTACTTTAGTTTATTACCCAAGTGGCAAAAAAAGATTATATATTCGACCTAAGGTTATTTTTTGAAACCCATTCATTCAATGAAATTGGGACATATGTTAGGGTAATATTATAATAGTATAATATTATTTTTACTTTAAATTATCCAATTGTCACATAACCGTGAGTTTTTTTTAACAAAGTTAATTTTCATAATATAAAAAATATTATTTTGGTCCTATTAAAATATAAATATCATACTAATTATAACCAAGCATGTCCATTTTTTAAAGTTAATCTAACATATGTGATGTGAAGTCAGGTAAAAAGAATGTTCGAATGTTCAATAATTTTTTATATATAATTTCTATATAAAAATAATTCCAATGACAAAAATTAGATTAATATATCTATAATTGATATAATTTTACTTTAATAATATTTTTAAAATATAATAATTATTTAAACAAAAATTCATTTTTTAACTCCAATGCATTATTTTTCACTATAAATAAAAAAATGAAACATCTCAAAAAAAACAAATCACACTAAGAAAATTTCATAAATATGATTTCACAATTTAGGTATATTATATCAATTAAAAACAATTTAAATTTTAAAAATTATTTTTTCTATTTTTTATAGAACCATATAAAAAGTCGTTCATTTGAAAAAATAATATTTTTAAACGTATGAAGACTTTACCAAAAAAATATGTTTTTCATTATCAATATGTTTTATTTATATAAAAAAATTATAAATAATATTTGGAATGTATTTATTAATATTAATATTAATAATTTTAACATCTTGCAAATAACTATCTAAATTAAATCATTATAACAGTAACATGTTGTTTCGTAGAAACTCTCTGTTGTGTAAAACGCAAGCCATGCTGGTTTTTCATGTGGTGAATGCTTAACTTTGTCTTGAATTTAACATAATCCAAACATTTGGTTTCTATAATCAATATTTAGTCTTTCATAAAGTAAAAAATATCAAATTATGAAATTATTTCATAAAAAATAATTTCACAAACTCTCTAGGTGTTAAATTCTAACACCCGTAAAATGAATTTCACCATAAAAATTCATTTGGGTTATCAGAGGATTAATTCGTTAATGTCCCATTATAATAAAATCACATAATAAAAAAAGACTAAAACATCCTTTTAAAAATGAAAGTTTTAATCATAATGGTTACCCAAAGAAACTCATTACTGGCTTTCTATATAAAAGAACATCAGTGGAAAGTGAAAACATAGACATGAAATAGAAATTTAATTATCTTGTTCAGATAGAGAAATATATAGAACACCCTCTAGAGAAAGATAACAATCATAAAGACCAAAATATATGTAAACCTAATGGAGCATCTGATTAATTTGAAATGGAGGTATAACAATTACATTTTTGTTTTCATGATCCATTACCCTTGAGTGGAATAATTATCATGAGAAGAAATACATTATTTCAGGATAAATCCACCTTTTTTTCCTTGACCAACATGGATATCTTTTCTAATTCAAATAAATGATGATTAATTATTCATTCAGGAAGTGTTATCATTTCAAGAGATCCATAAATTAAATGATAGGTCATTCTATATATATTTATCACAGCAAAAAAATTTCAAAAGTAATCAAATACGCATAAATAAATCTATAGGGATACAATACTTCAGTCTCAAAAACATCAAACAATTTCATAAATAGTTACCTTTATGATCCTTATATAAGAGAAAATTATAAATATTTTGAAATAGTGTCAATAAGTTTCACAATACAACATATCATTAATCCACAAAAAAATATTAAGTATCTCATAATTTTCACACTCCACACATGTGAATACCTTCATTGTATATTCTCTTAAAATACGAGAATAACCTAAATTACTAGAAATCCTTATTGATAAAATGGATGATTCCTTATTCAAATATTTATTCGAAATATTCTTTGATCCAAAAACCTTATACACCCCATTCATGATAACACAAAATTCTTCGTCAAAAAATCCTTTATTAGTGCCAAGGTAACTAGTACCCTCCAATTCACAAACTGATATTCAATATGTCTCTTATCCAAATATCATTTTTTAACATTAATAACTCATTAAGGGTTATACTTCCCTAAATCTTGTGTTCCCCATTAATATTACCTTTCTATTAAAAATGTTTCTTGTCTATCATAACTATTCAACTTTTTATTAAGAATACTTACAGAAAAAACATAAACTGATCAATCCATATATAAATCACCATTCAAGATTCTAGAATAAAAATACATCAATACTTAAATAATTAAAATTTAATTATTGGCATGGGATATGTACTTCCACAATTTTGATATAAATTCCTAGGTCATGGAATTGATTTGGGTAATGCCCAGTTTCTCCACAGATTGAACATGGAAATACATGAAAATTCATTACTTTATAACCCTTTTTGGCATAGAGATTTCATCATCCCCTATATTTATGCTATTCCTCATGGTTCCTCTTCACTTCTTCTTGACAAGAAGGAATCCAAATCTTCTTTTATCTATGTTCCATAATAAGCCAACAATTAAATAAGCCCACACTTCATTTATTTGATTTTTTTTAGAATATAAACGAAGAAAACATTATGATTATTATAACCTGATAGCTGAATCGATATAATTGAAATATATTTCACTACAATGATCATCCCATTTGACTGCTCATCATGATTGTTTTTGTCACATTGAATGTTATCCAAATTCCATCATGTTCCCTCTATTAACTAAAACCTGGAAACATAACATGAGTAACACTTATCATGGTGAAAACCCATATAATTATGAAAAATTACTTATAAAGGGTATAAATTATAAAACATTCTTTAATCTATGATCCCTTAGTTTTATCCTAGTTTATTCATTCCCAACATATATTTAAATTCATCAATATAGTTTATTAAGAGTATTTGAGTTCTTAAATCACATTCCCTATGAGTGTCATAACAGGTGTACAACAAGGCCCATTATCATTTGCTAGGTTAGGAACGAGTAAGGCCATACAACCTTCTCAGATATGTTACCCGTAGGTACATTTGTGCCAGATTCACATCCACATGTAGAACTTATAGAGGGATGTATTTATAAGAAATGAATATCTCAATACTTTACCAAAATTCTAGGACATCTTCATATTAATATATTTATCTTTAGATATATCCTTAGACATTACCTTAGGGATCTCACTAGTATTTTATCATCATATTTTCCATAGTTTAACAAAAACAATTCTATGTCACCCACTGTTGATACCCTCACTTTTAATATAGAGAAATTACATTACTCATTCATAATACTTAACACATTACAAACAAAAACACCTAAAGATCATATTAGTCTAGTGCTATTAGAAACAAAAAATCATAAACACTGGTACATAACTGATCTAAATTATTTCCCACTAGGTTATTATCGATTAGAACTCGTATAAATCACATAAAACATAATTCTTATCTTAATAACCTTTGGAAAAGGAAAAAATGGTGGGAATAAATTCTTAGTAAGGGTAAAAAGGGGAGATATGTAATCATTTTCATGAGTATAAGGGTATGAGAATATGTTCATGAAAATATAATATCATACCCTCGATATCAAAGATCATAAACATGAATCATGGTATAAATATTGGTATTTCATAAGACATTAATCAAAATGAAATACATATTATAATACATGAATTAATAAAATAGGAATAAGACAAGAAATTATGCCATACACATAAGAACATATAATGATCTCCATAGTAGTCCAAAAATCGCCACCAAGTCCATCTTAGTAGTATAGTTTAACTTCCAATGCTATCTTGGTTTTTATGGTTCACTCCCACGACCATATTAGTACTCAAGGTCAACTACCATAACCATTATGGAAGAAAATTTTCTTTTATGTCAATCTCAAAAGATATAAATCATTATAGAGGTAATTAGAGGGAGATATATGTCCCAACAATCTAATAATTATTTCATAAATACATTGTTTCAAAATATCATAAACTAACATATCATGTGCAATGAAATATAATGGTAGTCATATACATATAATTATATCAGAACCTATGGAAATGATAATGGATTATTTATCATTTCATCAAAATCATTACCCATGAAAAGATGTGTGATTCTTAAAAATAGTGGCAACAACACAAAAACCATTGGGAAAAAATAATATGAAATTTATTATTGAACTATAACCTTTATTCCATCCTGTATGGAGAAGGATTTTGTAATATCACTTGGAAAATGAAATTTTTATAAAAATAATTTTTTAAAACATGAAATTATTTAAAAAACATTTATATTTAAGCTTCACTGAAAAAATATCAATTAATCATGAAAAAATAATTTAAAACATTTATTGGGGAAAATATCATTTCGTATATGAAAATAAATCTCTTTTTGGTATATAAATCCTTTTGAAAACCCCTTCCCAAACAAATAAAGGAAGCATGAAAACTTGTAAAAAAAATAATGAAAACATTATGAAATCTTTTTCCCTTAAAAAGATATACATGAAGATAAAACAATTCCTTGAAAATAGATTTTTATCCCAATAAATGAATCCATGAAAAAAACTTTAAAAAATAAAACATTTCATTAAAATCCATTACCTTGAAAATGAGGTTGTTATATACTTTTTATACCATTTCTTGAGGAAAATAATCTTTAAACATTTCAATGTGACCCAAACCACATTCAAAAATTTTAATAATAATCCCTATGAAATAATTACATTAAAAAATAATAAAACATCATGAAAAGAACTATATTCCTGATATAACATGACAAATAGAACTATATACACCTTTTAATTGAACATAGGTGCTGAAAAACATGTGTCTCAAAGAAGAAAAACCGAGACAAAACTACCATTCCTATTTGGTAATTTTTTTACATTAAAAACCCATGTAATAGATATCATCAAATGGATATGTAAATACCAATAAATTAAATTATAAATATCATAGAATAAATTATTGTGAAGTATGTATACAACAAGAAATAAATGACTGGAGAATAAGGCATGTATTTCACAGAAATAAAGTGGGATGAAATTCCCTTACACCTTTATAATGAGTCGAATCATATTGACCATGAATGAAATAAAACTATATGGACATAAAAATAGCATAATATTCATAATTTTACTCAGAAAAATACATTTATTTTATAAATATACATCACAAAAAATAATCGATTGGTGAATATGGCATGTGTCCCACAGAAATAAATGTGAGACATAAATCCCTTACATTAGGCCTGATTACCTCCGTACGTGTCCAAAACTCATGTATAGTGGTTTTAAAAATATTATTAACATATTATATAATCATAATAATATTTATTATATAATATATAACTCATTTTTTGATGTTATATTACCCGTTTATAATCAATTCCATGTTAATGAAATGTTCTGTGTGATAACTGCATTGCTTATCATAGGTGTTATGTATCTTTATTCATGATCCTATTAATTAGATCATCATTTAATTACATTTAAAATTTAAAACATGATTTAAATAAAATATATATTTAGTATATAAATATATATAAAATATCAAAATAGAAAATGGAATACACCGTTCATTGAGATGGTAAGCCGTACGTATGTTTGAATGATGTTTCTATTTCCTTATCGCACTGAATAGAATATGGTAAGTGACACACATATATATATATATTATTACATTATAATAATTATTTATTTAATTTATTATTTTTTAATTATATACAATTTTAAAATCATTGTTTAAATGGTTATCAGATAATATGAATGTCATCGCGTTGTAGAGATGGTAGGTCGTACGTACGCATGAGTGACAGAATCATTCTATTAATGAAAAAAGAGTGAATAATTATATGGTATATTAATGATAAATAATCAATATCATGTGATATTTTTTATTTATATCCATTATATCAATCATTACTCTTATCCAAATACAGTAGTGATGAAAAAAATTACACCATGAGGTTTAGATGGTAAGGTGTGCATACGAACGCATTGTACATTCATGTTGCATAGGATGAATTAAAATTTTAAAACAGTTGTTCCATAATTATAATGATATATTATAATATATTTTATACTTGAGTTACTAATTTATAATGTATTCAACTAATGATGTGTATTTAGAATAATAAACAAGTTCGCATGAGTCGGAACAAAGATTACCTTTTCTTCAATGATCTCCCACAATATATCCTCTTATGGAGACTCGAGTAAGCCTATTGAGAAGAAAAAAAACATATATGATGTCATTAGGAAATTTTATACGGGAATTTTGAAGGTTTCAGGCTTTATTTAATTCTCAATGTGATGTGAAGTAGTGAGGGAGGAGGTTCCCTTCTGTAATTGAGGTGAGGGGCACTTTAGGAAACTCATAAAATATTAACATCATATAAATTTTTTTTGGATTTTAAAAAAATCCAAAGTGAGTTATTTAAAATTTTAGATGAGTATGGGAATAAATAATCTCAAAAAATTATTTTTTTACATGTTTAGGTCACCATATTAAACATAACTTTTGGATTTAACCATTTGTTAAACCATTTTGATTTTACCACAAAACATGTATTTTTACTCCTTAGTGTTAATATAGTTATTACAAAATTAAAAAAGATCCTAAAAAATATTTTTAAGGAAATTTATAAACATATTTTATCTTCTTATTTAAATTATTGTTTTTATGATTTTTATTACATTTAATTAAATATTACTTATTTTAATGTATCTTTTTTGAAAGTTTTGATATGATTCACTATTTGTCTTTTAAAAATATCATATTAACATGATAAAATCAAAAAATCTTCTAATATATCAAAAATATTTCAATTTTTTCTATAAAAACATTTTATGTTATTAATTATGTTAAAATATATTTATTTTAATATTTTTAATATCATTTTTTAAATATTTCTTTTAATTAAACAATTCATGCATCATCGTAGTACAATCCATTAATTAAATTATTTATTATTCAGAAATTTAAAATAAATTTTCATGATTAAGAGAAATTTATTAAATTTAAAATTAACTTTTATATTCTAATTTATCTTCTGTATTACCCTTTATTAAAAATGATTTAATTATTAAAATTGATAGTATAACATTTTTAACTTATTTTTAAATAAAATAAAATAAATGTTATATTCTTACCCAAATTGATTAAAATGGTTATAAATTCATCCTATGGTTGATTTTGGTCAATCCACACTCATTCAATGAGATTTGGAAAAATTTTATTGTAATTTTACTATGTTATAAAATTATTATTACCTCTAATTATCTAATTTACACTTATCTATGGTAAATAAATATTTACTAAAGTTACATTTCATAATCTAAAAAATATTTAGTGGTTCATATTATAATATTAATATAATGCTTATTAAAACAATGTATGTTTGTTATTAAAATCTGAAATTAGAGAATTGTGAAATTTAATTTTAATGCTAATCACTTATACGTAGCAAGAAGACGGGTAAAAAGAATATTTAAAAGTTCAGTAATTATTTATGTTTAATTTAAATATATAAATGATTCCAATGAACAAAATTGGAATAATATATTTATAATTTATCAATTTTTAATTTTTAAATAATTATAATTTAATAATTATTTATATGGAATGTATGTTTTTAACTACAATGTGGTATTTTTCACAATTCATCAAAAAAATGAAACATCTCAGAAAAATACCAAAAATTCACCCAAATACAATTTTGATATTATGAGTAAAAACATTAATTGTATATTATAAAATTCAATTTATGCATGTGTCTAAAATTAATTTTTTTATTGTTTATTAATGGATATAAAAATTAGTTCATTTTGGGAAATAGTATTTTTATACATTTAAGGCATTACGAAAAAATATTTTTTTGATTATCAATATGTTTTATTTTTATAAAACAATTATAAATAAATTTCTAAAATTAGTTATTACTATTCATATTACTAATTTTACTCTCAAGGTTATAGCCATCATATTTAAATAATTATAATAATAAATTGTTGCTTCGAAGAAACTCAAGGTTGCATGAAACGTAAGCCAAGTCGGTGTTGTGTGAAGTATAAGATTTACTTATTATTATGTATAACCTGATCCAAACATAGTGTTTTAATAATTTATATTATGTGTCACCTAAAAATAAAAATATCCAAAATATGAAATGAAATCGAAAAAATATATTTTTAAACTATCGGGCTACTATAATGTGGAATATGACTTCATTATTAAATCTTAATATTTATACACCATATCAGTCATACTTCCTTGTTAACTATATATAATTATTGACCACTACTCGGATATTAGCATTTTAGATGTAATAATTGAACAAGTATTTATTGTGATATCAATATATCTGTTTTTTACAATATATATTGATTATAACAAATGATATATAAAAATATACATAAAATGTGAATGTATTTTGATAACATATCCATTATTCTCCCTCTTTCACTAAATCATCATAGACTTAGTATCATTTTAAATTATACTATATCACATAAAATAATATTTTAGACCATATCAAAACCCAATCATGGAAATTTTCCAAAACACTTTAGGAAATTTATTTTCAACTTCACCTTATAGCACATCATATATGATAGATTTTGAGTCACATCATTTGGAATACCTTGTGAATACCCACCCTAAACACCTTTTGGATAAACTCTAAATATCTATATAGAAACACTATGATAAAAAAAATTCCAATCCAATCAACCACAAAGTATATAATTTAGTGACTTGGGCCCTAGTACCTTGGATCTAGTGTCTTATTTTTTACATTGGCACAGGTTATATGGAATCCAATCCAGAATGAGTAAATATTTTAGTAGTCTTGTTAAACTAAATACAAACATTAAAATCATGTAACATTATAAAACAAAAAATACCAAAAAAACATTGTGAATTCCTTTATTCTCATTAGTTTATCCCCTCATAAAAATCATAATATACTTAACTGTATCCTAGGGAAAATAAAACATAAGAATAGGTGAGATCAAATTCTTAGTAAGGGTAATATTATAACATAAGTAATGAATAAATAAGGAATAATCAATATATAATGATAAATAACTGAAACACATCCAATTTAATTAGTAACATGAACATAAAACGGAAGGAATAAATGATGATCAAATAGTTATATATCCATAATCATGTGACCATAAAACATAACTATGGATATTCTAAAAAATCATTGAAATCACAAGGAATTTTAATAACTGAATTCATAATATTGGAATGAATAATTTTTAACATCTAGAACATACCATTGAGTCTTGTTCCAATACATCAAATACCATCTAGGCTTGTACCAAGAAATGTAATAACATCACAGCTTATTCCAATACATCTATATAAATGGGTTTTTTACTTGTCTTAAACCATTTATATTTTATCTCATCAGACCAAAAAATCCATCAAAGGGTCATAGTGGGCCCCACCTATCACTTAAAAATTCAAATGCTTTTCTCATTTGAAAGTGGTAAAACATAATCAATAAAAGCATTCATATTTAAATGGGCTTATTAAATGTAAATACTTTCCCCCAATCGATAAACCTAATAGTAAACCAAACATTGTAAATTGATTGATGCCAACATAGTACATCCCTAGTCAAAGTGATCATAATCCATCCATGTAAATAATAAGGATGGTATCAATACCATATATAATCATTAGATCATAAGTATAATAAAAGGTTTATTTCATTTGTGAATATAAATACCACAAATGTATCATTAAAAACATTATTGTTGAATTTTTTCATGACTCCTCCCTCTAAAGAATCCCCTCATAAGCTCGAAATGAAGGAAAAGAGATAATGACCCACCGAGTCCCACCTACATTAGGCCTCAGGGTGGAGACAAGTACCAAGAATAGAAGTACATCACAATATTGGAGGCATTACCCTTTATTAAAAAACAAGATTAGTAGATAATATGGTTCATGCCAAAAAACTCCAATACAGACACACACACACACACACACACACACACACACACACACACACACACACACACACATATATATATATATTATAAATCCAAGACCACCGCACATGCATTTTTAAAATAAAATAGTTACAAAACAAGAGTCTTCAATGTAAATACCAAAAAACAAGGTTTAGAATTGACACGAAAATTGTTCCAATGTCTGAGCTAGTAATTCCCAAAACAATACATGTAGTCCTCTTAGAAACCGGAAATAAATTTTATATATGTAGGGTGAGCATTAAATTGTAATCAGAAGGGATAAACCATATTATCTTGTGCAAACGTGGGAGGATCTTAGTAATGCCCCTCTGAGAAAACAACATGAATAAACAACACCAATGAAGGAATACTAATGATCCCAACCTCACCAAAGAACTCTACACAAATAATTCAATTCATGTAATGTAATATAATAATCACATTTATGTTTGGGTACCCCACACCACTTTCCATTGGTTAATCTCCCATACCCTAATGGAAAATGTCCTAGAGCTTCCACACTCTTCCACTAGCCCCCTCTCACAACATAACCGCACACACCTGGGCCTTCGAACTAGTCCAACATCATGGGAAAACGATGCTCACAACATCCCACCCCCAAAACCTGGTTGAGAACTATACCATACCCCACACAGAGACAGATGGTCCATAGAGACACCACATATTGAAGACACTTGTGAAAGCACACTACATCTCATCCCATAGACACAATGGAAAATCATGCCTCTCCTGTAGACACATGGGCCTCACAATGACACCACAACAATACCAAAGTGTCTTGGGATAACAATTACTACAAGGGGATGTAGGGAAGATCCAATAACCAGCAATCCATCGTCCCACCGAGATGTTGGTAAAGGACACCCTCCCCTGTTGACAATTGGGGCGTTCAGAACATAGTGCTCAACCAGGGTGACATGCACATAGAAATAACAATGAAGTACAAGTATATATACTGGTATCAGACACCCAGACCAACCTATGAGATTTATAAAAAATAACCATCCCACATAACTTTCTTTGCTAATACCTCTAAATGAACAACTACACATTAAGCTGTAATAGGATTCGTAATCATAGATAACTAATTTGACCACTTATCATACATTATTGAGAAATCTATTTATTCATTAAATACATATTCGGGAAGCTACCAACCTTAGAACATGAAACGACACATAGCATAAACAACACATTGGAAGAAAAAGAATGTTAAAATCAGTAACTCCACATTTCTTCTCCAATTTACACCAATGCTAACCACTATCATCATCATTATTCAAAGTCATTTCACCAATTCTACTATCTCAACCACAAAAAAACAAAAATAATCTCAAAGACACTCCCATTAATTCCCCTTAACATCAATAAACCTAGAAGCCTCCCTGTATAACACCATAACACCCAGCAACACAACAAGAACCAACCTGGGGCAGTCCCACTACAAAAAACTTCTCAACCATTTTGGAAAATAATATTTACTCAACCTAATATTACATTACACAATCTGAATAATTCCATAAACATAGATTCTCTCCCAACCGCATCACCATGAAACCCACACATGGAATAAGATATAACAAAAAAAACACATAGTAGACTATGACACCAAACAAGGTAGTGTGTTTTCATATTTATCAAACACATGTTATTTAATTCCTCGTTGATGATTTAGGGGCTGTCATAGAGAATGTTTGGTCCTAAGAAAAGTATTTATTTAACCGGTTATACGTGGTTAATAAATTTCAATCATATATAGTTATTCAAATGAAGGAACACAAAAAAACTTCATAGGTCATTTCAAGTGCACAATGAAATATTACCAATGACCATGATTTCTAGTTTGTGATTAGACAATGAAAAAAACATAATATCAATAGATAACAAATCATGAAAGAAGCCACATTTTTCTAGCCCTTCATATTGATCTTCAAACTTATTTAATTAACTTTATTAACATGGTATCCTACAATCTACGACAAGAGAACATGCATACACCCACCCCATATGATACAGAAATAAAAGAGAGATAATGGGATCCCTACATCAAAAAATAGTTGATCAACACCTCCTCATTATACCAAACATGTGGTGTGTAAGGATCTAGGGAAACATGATTCATCGGTGAAACATAGACACATGACACTTTAGGGAAGAATGGTTCATGTAGGATTGGTATCAATTATAAAGGTAAAAGTACAAGGAATAAGGGGCCTCATCTTTATAAAGGCTAGCTTTTATATCAACGGATGAAATGGTTTCACAAGCCATTGATGTCGTATCATGATAAATACCATGCATTATGACTGTCTAAAATTGTGAAGACTGTTGTGAATTCAAATATGTATTTTATTTCCTTTTAAATAGCATAAAAACACAAAAATATGTTATTTAACTCAATTCACATCAATGAAAATGTCAATGAGGTGAAACTAAAAAACAGGGGAAAACATGAAATTATGAAAAACTGCTAGAAATGGATCACAAGTGGATGACCTACAAATGGATAAATCCCCATTATGTGACCTAAAATTTAATGAATCATCATTGTAAGACTCAATGTGGGATGATTCACCATTAGATGAGACACCATTGGATGACTCACTGTCGCGAGTCACCACTGGTGACCTACCATCAGCGACTAACTATTGGGACTCACCATCACGACTCACCATTATGACTCACCGTGGTGAGTCACCAGTGGATGAGATACCGTTGGATGAGTCAACATTTTTAGTCACCGCTACTAACCTATCGTTGTGACCTACCATCACCACTCACCGGTGCGATCCACTGTCATGACTCACGGTCAGCGGCTCACCATCACGACTCACCGTTGCGAGTCACTATTTCCAATCATCATCGCAATATATAGTCACCGCCCACTTTTTCTATCCCACCATTGAAAAAACTATATTTTTGAAAAACACTTGAAATGAGCCTCCATTTCCTCCCAAAACACCACAACCACCAAATTTTCACAATTGAAAAGACCCGAGAGGTCCTTGTAATTACATTATATATCTCTAAAACTATTCTCACCAACAAAAATTCTAAACCAACCCCATAAGAAAGATTGGTATGATCAAACACCCTGTATGATACCTCTTGAGGATCATTCTATATATGAAACACCACTACTAATTTAACCCCCCATGGTTCAATGATAAACCGCCATATGTTGTTCGAAAGATGGTGTGAAATCTCAACATCCAAGAACACTTCCTTCAATACCTACTACCACAAATGATCATACGGCAATCCAAAAAAGAACAAAAACAGACACAATACAAAAATATTACATTGGTAATTCCTTTCTACATGTCAAGATAATATCCACTCTAGGTGGCAGTGACACTCTCACACATGTTTAATCACATCTCAATTAATCTGTCTTGATTAGGAATCTAGTCTTCCCCTTTCTGAATGTTAAGACTTAACTATACATTCCACCACACAAATCAAAAAGTACAAAAAACAAATAATATTATAAAAAAGGATAAATCATTTCAACACAAGATGAAACTTAGAAAAATGAAACTACAAATAACTATGGTTATTGGGAATGCATCTGCAACTCATTTTCCAAAGTACTCTATTCCATGTTACTATGCCTCCACAACACACGAACCAAGGGAGTGGTCTGTCTATTCAGTACCTTCTCCCTATGATCTTGGATATTTGTTGGTCGCTCCATGAATTTATCATCATCTTCAACTTCCAACTATCCTCAATCAGTGACACACAATCCATCATGAAGATACTGACGAAACTAATAGATGTGAACGGAACCATGGACCTTTCCCAATTGCAGTGACAATGCCAAATGCTATTACTCCACACTAACTCACCCCAAAACCTCAAAGGATCTAATGAAACTAGGAGAATGATTTCTCCCTCTGCAGACCATCCACTTCCCACATTGAAGTGAATCCTTCAAGAACAAAGGTTCCCCATCCTCAAACTCCAAGGGTATCCTCCTATGTTCAAAATATTACTTCTTTTGGTCTTGGGCTACTTTCACCCTCTCAAATACCAGATTATCCTTCTATATTATAATTTTGACTACCAAATGACCAAAAGGAGATATCTATCCATCATTTATCCAATAGAATGTAGAATGACATGGTATTCCATAAAAAGGAATCGATTAAAGTCATGATAATGGAGCAGTGATAGCTGTTATTATAAGCGAACTCTACAAAGGGAAAGATTCAAAACCAAGATCCTAAAATTTCAAAGATGCATGCCCACAAAATTTTTTATATTGTTTGGATGGTCCACTCTATCTTCCGATCTATCTGAGGGTGAAAAGTAGTGATGAGGCATAACTGAGTTCCCAAAGCATGCTGCAATCCCCTCCAGACTTCTGAGGTAAAACATGTATCCCAATCTAATTCAATGGACCTCGGAACTCCATAAAGCCACACCACCTCATCCACATAACTCTCTTTCATTGAATCCACTACACTCAACTCTTTTATTGCTATGAAGTGATCTGATTTCATCAGCTGATCCACTATTACCTTGGTTATATCTCATCCTCCCAGAGTCTTGGATTGCCCTGTTGAATACATCCATCGATATTTTATCCCATTTCCACTCAGGAACACATAGGACTACAACAAAACACAGAGAACATGGTTCTTAGATTTCAATTATTGTAACACTGTGGAATTTGTCACAAATTCCACTACCACCCTTTTTAGCATGGGGTTCCAAAACTACTCCTTCAAACCATGGTACGACTAGGAAACTCATGGGTAAACCGCCAAGGGTGAGCTATACAACTCCTGGAGAACTCCCCCAAACATCACCACTAGAACAAAAATACTCCCATGGAAAAACATGAATTTATTAATATCCTCTCACCATCCCATCAGAGCATCACCTTGGTCAACACATTCAGACATCACCTTTGCCTCTGAGTTCCCCCAGTAATACTTGTCCACCTACTGCATTAGAGATGAATGCACTATCATCGGAAGTAGATAACATCTTCCACCATCCATTCTTGAATATAGGTGTAAGGAATATAACTCCTCCATCACCTTCCAAGCCTCCATATATTCCCAAAATACATCCCTCTACAACTTTCAGCTCAAATAATTGGACATAACATTCTACTTCCTTGAGGTGTAAGAGATATTGAATTCAGAGTCCTAGAGAAACTACATCCACCTATATTGTCGCATGTTCAGATCTCGTTAGGATAATATATGCCTCAGGATCCAATGATCCGTGAAAACCAAAAATCACTTCCCAATGAGGTAATGACGCTAAAACATGAGCACGAACACGACTGATGCTAGATCAAACTCATGGGTTGTATAATTACATTTTTTGGGATGTAAAATTCTAGCCCTATAAGAAATTACTCCCCATTTTTGAATCTGAAAGCACCCCAAACCTAGATGGGAATACTCACACAAACACTCTAAAATCACTACCTCCTCTAGTAACCAGAGCACCAGAGCACTGACCAAAATCCCATCAGAAAGTCATACAATATATGGCATTTCTCACTCAACACAAAGCTTGGTTTTTTCTTGTTATAGAATTCAACAGATCTGCAACTTGAGAGAAATAATGTACAAATATCAGGTAATAGTCATCCAAACTAAGAAAATAAAAACCTCTCAAACATTCCTGGGTGTTTCCTATGAAAAAACATCATCGACCATTGACGGGTCCACTACTACACTTTGTTGTGATACCACATGTCCTAGTAAGTTTACCTCTCATGTCTTGAACTTACACTTGGACTTCTTCCCATAAAGATGGTGGCATTTAAGAAACTCTAAGTCAACACTATGATTCTTAGTATGCTCCTCATATTACATCAAGAAGATCATGACTTTATAGATGAATATGATGATGAACCAGTCTTGGAACTCATGGAAAACGGTGTTCATGAGCCCCCAGAACACGACTACTAACTTCATAAAACCAAACAATATAACCACAAACTCAATGATCCCTTACCTACAGTTGAAGGTAGTATTTATAATATCATCAAACTTCACCGTCAAATGGAGATATCCAGACCATAGATCAAATTTATAGAACCAACTATTTTCCCTAAACTGGTTTAAAGGATAATCTATCCCCAAGAGAGGTCAATAGTTCTTTATTGTTACCTAAATCAACCTCTCGTAGCTTATTTACAGCCTGAGACAACCATCTACCTTCCTTATAAATAATAATAGAGCACCCCATGGGGACACACTGGTCCTGTTAAATTCACTCTTCATTAGATCATCTCTATAGATCCTCAACTCCTATAGCTCTAAAGGTGTCATCCAATAAGGATTCATTGTGATCAATGATGCACTGGGATGTAAGTTT
Organism: Viscum album; assembly: GCA_963277665.1. Classification (NCBI taxonomy): domain Eukaryota; kingdom Viridiplantae; phylum Streptophyta; class Magnoliopsida; order Santalales; family Viscaceae; genus Viscum; species Viscum album. The sequence goes on from OY728165.1 coordinate 831,976,175, forward strand.
AAACCAAAGTATACCTCATGTCGAAGGGGTAGAGTCACAAAATCCTTTGGGAGAAAATCCAAGAACTATCCAATAATGTTGGGATCCTTTTCCATCATAGAATCCACTAATTCCACAGATATCTCAGCCAATAATGAAAGAAGAGGCTCTACACACCTACTTCTCATCTGAAAACTCTTCTTTCCAACAGAAAACAAATGTTGTCCATAAAATTATAGAAAAACAATTATCCTCCAAATGAAGCTGATAACAGAGTTCATAGAATAAAACAAGTCGATGCAAAGAATAAAATCTTATGGTTGCATATGTAGTAGGAAAAGATCCCCATGGGACTGATGTGGTCCCATTACTATGTCCCTATCACACATCAAATAGGCTAGTATATCCTCTGACATGCTTATCCAACACCAAGTGAATATAAATCCTCTCTGAATCTATTCTAGTATAATGGGAGAGGTCGGGTGCAATAAATAAGTTTGAATATTTTGATTAAAAAAAATTCAAACAATAGTAAGGATCACACTAATCGTACCTCGAACGATCTTTGGCCCTACTGGAACTTCTGCATCGGCGATGTCCAGTTTACACTGTACTACTCTTATTCACCTATGATGATTACCACCTCCCATACCACACCTAGGTTGAGGTCCCAAATAAACTCCCTAAAGTCAGCCTCCACCAAATCCTTCTCCCCTTAGTGGAGTAGGAGCAAGTAGTCTCTACTAGTCAAATAGACATGATGACAATTTCTGAGGAGGTGGGTGTGGAACCCACCCATCTCCATCACACTTATCATGAATAGCCATCAGGCACTGACTATTAACATGAACAGACACTCCAAAAGTGGAACACCATGGTACCAAGTTCAAAGGAGAGGCGCGATGACCTGAAGGCTAAAACGTGAACTACTACGGTCAACTCCCCATTAGATGATAACCTGGAAGGACCTAGTGCCTAATATTTGGTGCTGGTAGCATTTCCCTTAGAAGGATCCAATTGTAACCAATATTGTAGTATACCTCCTCATGTGTGAATGTAATCAAATTCATTTTCCTTCTTATGGACCACTATATACATCAGCAATGTGAAGGGAGTAACTGCGCACAAGAGAGAATGAAGAACTGCCATCTATATACATCTCAAATGAGAATAGTCATCTAGAAAGTGATTCAAAGAAAAGTTAGAGACATACCCGAAATTAATCCCCCACTCCTGTATAAACATACTCCCCTACTAGAGAGATACTAGCTCCTGCCTCTTCTCAAACATCATGGTGGAATAGTGAATTACATTTGGAACTCCTTCTCATAGTCATCCGAAAAAACATCATCTTATTTCATATATATAAGGTACACCTTCCACCACTAACACATGACTCACCGCCTATAGATCACTTCCAATAGAACTTAGTAATCCATCAGATCCTAGATCAAGGTGATGGTGGTCACCATCTCATCGAGACAACTCTCTATCTCTATTTCTAAAATGATTCCCTCATACTTTCCCAGATTCCTCATCTGGAAATAATGTAGAGTCTTCTTCCACTGAACCCCCTTCTCTACCAAATCAACCATCCATCGATCGAATAGTTCATACAGTTGAGCCTCTATTGATTCTACTAGACATGTATTATAACCTGGTGATATGGCTAAAAATTGTAAATAAGGATCTCCTAATCCCAAGTAGTATGGAATTTTATTTGAGAATAATTTTTTGTTATTATATATTTAAATTCCCCAAAAAACCAATCCAAATAATCACACAAGTCATTAGGATGCATGTACCATTCTTATGTTCTATACCTTGCAATCTGTGTAGCCTCACGTGGTCATTTGGTAGACTCAGAGTCCTTTGGTCGGATCACAGTGACACCTAATATCTAATGTCCTAGCCAATATTCCCTAGACTATGTCACACAATAATATCACCTAACACTATTTCCCTTCAAACTGATTCAATATTTGTAGTGACTAACTCCAAAAATCATCCTATATGTTAACCATAACCTCTTATTAAATTTTGTCGCAACCCTCTCCCTCCAAAGATTACCCTCTTATAATGGAAATGATGGTAGAGAGATAGTGACTCCCAAGTCCTGACTCACGTAGACCTTAGGATTGTGACTAGCACTAAGGTTATAAGGAACTCACAATATGTGAGACATTACCATTTATAAGAATACAACATAGATAGATCAGAAAGTTCATCAAAAAACAATTACTTGGAATATATATATATATATATAAGTATATATATATATCTGTGTGTGTGTGTACAAGAAATCCAAAACCACCAAACGTGCATGTCTAAAATACAACTGTTAAAAAAAGAGTCTCTAATGTAAATATTAAAAACACTGATATATAGTGACGTGAAAAAATCAAAATGTTTGTGCTAGTAATACTCAGCATATTCCACGTAGTTGTCCTAGAAACCTAAAAGAATTTTTACATATGTAGGGTGAGCCTACGAGTATGATCAGTATGGAAAACTCAAATTATGTCATGAAAAAGTGGGATATGCATAATAAATCCCATGTGAGAAAACAATTGTAACCAAAAGCACCTAACAAAGAATACTAGCCATCCAAACCTCACCAATGAATGTTCACCAAATAAGTCAAGTTGGATATATTAGTATAATAAGCACATCGATGTTTTGGAACCCCACACAACATCCCACTAGTTAACTACTCATACCCTAATGGATAACGTCATGGTGCTTCCACACTCTTCCACGAGACCCATGTAACAACCCACTCACAGATACCTGGGCCTCATAAATAGTCTTGTAACTTGGGAAAACAAATCTCACCACATCCCTCCCGCAGATACCATGGCCAAAACTGTACCAGATCCCACACATAGAAACCTAGGAGAAAACCACATCTAATACAAAAGATACCTAGGAAAGAACACCACATATCATCCTGTATACACCTAGTGAAGCACGCCTCACCCATAGATACCTAGGCCTCACAACCACACCACATCCTACCCAAATATTACTGGGCTACCCATGCCTAGAAGAGGGATCAATGAATAGACAATAACTGTTTATGAATCCTCTCATCGATATGTTGGGAAAGGAAACCCTCTACCATGATAATGGGGGTGTTCAACACATAGTTCTAAAATGGGGTGGCATGTGTATAGAACCCAAAAAGAATTAGAAGTATTTAAATTTTTTTTCAAACACTCAGACCAACCTATGTGTTTTTTCTACAAACAACCATCCCACAAAAAGCCTTTGCTGCTACCTCTAAATGCAAAACTACACAACAATCCAAAATTCAATTCATAACCCTAGATAACTCATTTATGCAATTATATTACATTATTAAGAAATAAATTTATTCATTACATCCCTACTCGGGAACCTACCTACCATAACACATAACAAGACACATAGCATAAACCACATAGTGGAAGAAGATAAACGTTAAAACAACTTACTCCATATTTAGTCTCCACTTTATGCCCATTATAACTAGTGCCATCATCATTTTTAAAATTCATTCCCCCAAATCTACCATCTCAACCCAAAAAACAATCACCAACTCCCAGAAAATCTCATTAAATCCCATAATCATAAACAAACATGGAATCCCTAATGCATATACTCAACACAAACATCAACACAACGATCTACAACTCAATGTAGTCCCACTACACAACATTGCCTAACCATTTAAGAAAAAAAACATCTCTCAACATGAGATTCCATCACACCACAAGAATCAATACATACACATAGCCTCACTCCCAAAAACAACACCTCAAAACCCATGCAAGGAAGTAGATATAAAAAACCACACACAACACACAACCACACCAAACAAGGAAGAGTGTAATTATGGTTTAGAAAACACTTGTTATTTAATTCCACTTTGATAATTCAGGGTTTATCATAGAGAAGGGCCGATCATGATGAATCCATTTATTTAACTATGTATAAATGGTTAATTAATTTCGAATAAATATAGTTGTTCAATAGAAGAAAAAATAAAAGAATTCACAAGACATTACATGTGCTCAGGAAAATAACACCAACATCCATGTTTTCAGTGGGTGATTACCCCATACGAAACACAATATCATCAATAAATAAATCAGAACACCAGTTAATTTTTTCCATTCCCTCATGTTTATTTTAAAACCTATTGAACAACATTTGTTAACTTGGTATCCTATATTTATACACAATAATAAATTCATTCACCCACCCCACATAATACCTAATTAAAATAGATACGATGGAATCCCTACCTAAAAAAAGACAATCTGCACCTCCTCCTTGCACTGGACAGGGGGTGTGCAAGGCTCAGGGGAAACAAAATCCAAGGGTGAAACACAAACACATAGATACTTAGGTAAGAAAGGATCAGGGATTATTGGTATAATGATTAAAGGAAATTGTACAAGGAATAAAGGGCCTTATCTTTAGAAAGGCCAGGTCCAATATCAACCGATGTAACAATTTCCAAGATATTAAAGCCCTATCCTGATCGTGGCCTTGCGTTTTGACTATATAAAATCCACCCGAGTGTTAAGAATTTATGGATACATTTTATATATTTTTAATCAACTTCAAAAAAAGTGAAATATGGTATTTAACTCAATTCATGTCAAAGATAATGTCAAAGGGGATAAACTAGAATAACTAGGGAAACATGAAATTTTGAAAAACTATCGGAAATGACTCATTGGTGGATGACCTACAATTAGATGACTCCTAGATAGGTTACCTAACATTTAAAAACCCATCATTTGAAGACTTTCTCTTAGAGGAGACACTATTGGATGAGTAATCATTGGATGAGTCACCTCTGGACAACTCACCAACGTGATTTGCCATTGGAAGCCTATTGTTAGTGACTCACTGTTGCAACTCACCATCGTGACTCACCATTGTGACTAACCTGTGGATGATCTACTAGTGGATGATTCACCATTTTGAGTCACTACTGTGACCTACCATTGCGACTAATGACTGTGAGTAACCATCCCAACTCACCATTACGGGTCCCCATTGCGAGTCACCACTGCTACTCACTATGAGTGACTCACCGTTATAAACTAACATCACCACCAACTATTCCTGATTTACTATTCAAAAAATGTGATTTTTTAAAAACTCTTCAAATGAGTCACTGTTGTTTCCGAGAACATCTCAACCTTTATATTTTCACTAAGTTACAGACCCGAGATATCCAAGACATTACAAAAATATCCATTTCATTTTGTAAATAACAATTTGAAACTAAAATATCAAAAAAATCAAAAAAATATTTGCAAATATAATTTTTATTATATAATTACTGTTTTAAAACAAATAGTGTTCACGATTTTATGAAATTCCATACATTCCTTGTACATTTAAAACAATGATTCCGTCCAATTTTTTTATAAAATCCAAACAGGATTACTTTTTGAAAACATCATGAAGATTCTATTAATGGTATTTTTAAAAACAAAAAATGGTAAAATTTCTTTAAAAAATTTGAAGGGATAAAAATATTTTTGAAAAAATTTCTAGAAAAATGAATTTTTTTTTAAACAAGTTTCCGATCGAAGAGATAAATAATGTTGGATTTTCATAAAAAAATTCTCATTCATTTTAAAAATGAAATCATAGAAATGTAATTATTACAAGTAAAAGTTAACAAATAAATAGATTAGAATTATATTGGATCATTTTATGATATAAATATCAAATTATTCTACCATGAGAAGTTTAAATAAAAACAATCTCGAATAATGATGAGGTTGTAAAATAAACACTTACGATATTAGTAAATTTTGAATCATAGGCCCCATTAATGAAATAAAATTAATTCAATCATTAAAATCTATTGTTATAGATTAATTGATTAATAAGTATAATAATTGGATAATATTCACCTGAAAAAAAATAAATAAGAGGTGTATATGATATATGTCTCATGAATGTAAAAGTTAGATGGAAACCTTACCCCACACTTACTTTTTTTATCATAATTTAATATCATCTATATTGATTTATACATATTATTAACTAATTATATAACTATATTAATATTTATAAGATCATATATTATTCATTTATAGAATCATATCACCCATTCATTACAAATCATTAATTATTTTCATTGTTTCATGTTTTAATTGCCTTATTTTTTCATATATGCTTTGTTTGGAATGCTTAGGTTCCTGTGAAAATTATTGAATTGAATAGTATTAAAAAAGATAATGATGTTATAAATATAATATTTACTCATTAGATACATTTTTATAACCATTCTTAAATTTTGGGAATGAAAAATGAGTCGCATCGCTTTGTGGAGACAACAGGTTGTATGTACGCACAAACGAAGATATCATTCCCTTATCGAGTGAAATGGTAAGTAATTCAGAAATATTTAAATATTAAATAATTAATATAATCTCATATATATCAAATATATTGATTAAATTTATTCTTATTATATTCCATGTAATGAATAAGTGAAAAATGAATCACATCACCTCACTGTGCAATAGACCACCGTACACATGAGCTATGTTATCATATTTAGAACAGAAAAAATGAAAAATATTATCGATGATATTAAAAAAATTATAATAACATCATAAATATCAAATAAATATGTTAAAATCATCATTATATATTATTGTTAGAGTTGGTAATGGAAAAATGAATGACATCAATTCGTGAGGTGGTAGTCTACCGTACACACAATCAATGATTCTTTTTCCCATTTGATGGAAGTGGAAATAGATAATTATTATTCCATTAATTTATTATCATAAAAATATCTGGGATATATTTTTTTATTATATTTTTTGTTTTAAGACATAATTTAATTAGGAAAATGTAGAAATAAAATTATGGGTCTTTGTTGAGATTATTTCCTTCCCTAAGAGAAAACTTCATTGGATATCCTCTTAAGGACCCTAGGGATTGTCTTTTGGGAGGATAAAAAGATATAAAATTTTATTATATATGTTTGTGAGAGATTTATTTAAGTAATTTTATCAGTAAAATTTCTTTTTAAGTGTAAATAAGATATATCGAGGTGTTCCCTTTTAAAAATACGGAAATATGACCTCTTGGGAAATTACATTGAATTTTCTCAATCGAATAAAAAATGATAAATAAATTCCTATTAAAAAATCATCATAAAAACCCTAAATTAAAAAATAGTATGGTTAGTGTTGATATATAGTTTTAAAACATGATATTGTCATTTTTGTTGACCATTTAAACCCTTATCTTCTTAGTTTAACCCCATGGTAAATCCATTTTCACCTTAACTACAGTAATTAATTTTTTCTATTTTCACAATTAATTTATCTTAATAATTATGTTTAATTTTCATGAAATAAAAAATATTATCATTCCAAATATTGAATATACTTTTTAAAATTCCACGAATGGAATTGAAATTTTTTAATTTAAAATTAATCCCACGTATATGATAAGGAAATAGTGTTTTTAAAGAGATAATTTTCAAAAGTTAAGAAAGTTTTTGATATCAACATTTAATATTAAAAAGATTCAAATGAAATAAATTAGATTAATAGATATATAGTTGAACTAATTTTTCTTTAAAACAATTAAAATTAAAATTTAATGTTATAAATAATTTAAACTAAAAGGATCTGTATAATAAAAATACTGTATTTTCATAATTCATTACAAAAAGAAACATTTCAAAAAAAAATTATAAAATTCACCCTATGATAAATAGGGTATAATTATTTCAAAAATAAACTTTAATTTTTAAGATAAAATTTATGAAAGTGAAAAAAATAAATTTTAAATATTCTGTTTATAGTGCAACTAAATCTTCTTTGAGAAACAATACATATTTTCAAAAAACATTAAATTTATTTTAAATGATCATTATTTTAGTTCTATTAAAAATATTACCATTATTTTCATTATTTAGATAGTACTATTCATATAATCTAATTTAAACATATGTAATAACGTTATTCCATATTATGGTTTATTTGACTTAGGGGTTCATGTTTCACAATCTATCGAAGAGATTATATTTAAAGAAGTATATTTTATGGTATTTTTATTCATATTTTTTCATGTCACATGTTCTATCAAAACCCATATTATTAATTTAAATTCTTTGGTTCTTACATTATCACCAACATAAATAAAAAAATTCAATATAATTTTAACATAATATTGGTAATAAAGGGTTTGAAATTTAAAAATTCCATTATTAGAAACCCCACATCGTAAATTGGTTAATAAAAAATTATCTCAATATGATAGAAAATTATCTAAGAAGGACATCTGAAATAAAATAAAACTAGTTTTCCTTCTTGGATAAAATTGTTTAGAAATGAAAACATGAACATTTAATACAAAATAAGACCAAAATATTGATAGATAGTTCTAGTGAACTTGTTAATGAGGAAGTTAATGACCATAATAACAGAAACTATAGGTGTGAAATTGGTCACTTATATCATACAATGTATTATAATAAGAAAAATAATATTTCAATATCCTTTTCCTAAATTTAATGAATTATTTTATTATATAAGAATAGATGAAATTATACTTACCTGATACTTTTCTATTTCCTAATCACAATTTCTTTATTTGTGTGTGCTTTAATAAATTTATAATTCATCACATACTCTATGAAATTAATATCCAAAAAATAATTTATTATTCCTATATTACAAAATTTTAATTTTAATAGATCATAATATCCATAATAAAATGATAAATTATTCCTTTTATATCCATTTATCATTATGAAAAAATGGTTGTCACAGTTTACATAATATGAATGAATATCCATATGGTGAATTAATACATTAATCCGTAAAATCACATATAGAGAATGACATAATCCATTTCATAAATGGTTACCCATATGTACCTTCCAAATGATAAAGTTACCTATCTTTAAAAGGAAGCATACTGTATTTCCAAAATTATATTATCATTTATCAGTTCTAATGTTGTTATTTCTATATTATTTACTTTATCCTTATCAATCATCTCTTTATCCCAACACAATTATATCAAAAATATGTACATATTAAAAGTTACCAATCACACAATAATATTTCTTCCATAATGTTCAACATTCCACTAAATCATTTTAATAGGTCATTTGTACCATTCAAAATATGCTTTCAAATTATTAATGTATAATTAATGAATTATAATAATTATATGTTTATAGAATTTCATTAATAAAATTAATTTTCATCACATATATTGGATCCAAATACACATCTTCAAAAAGCATTCCACCTAATCTATAATAATATAATAATCTTGACTATAACACATTATCTCCTTTTGAAGTATTTTCCCTTGATACTTGGGGTATTAATTTCTATATCACCCCATCTCCATATAGTGGAAGCATTGCACATTCTCTGGTTCTTTACTTCCATTGAAATCAAAAGCATGGTGGATTTTATCCACCTTTGAAGAAATGTTTTTAAGCATGTAGAAAGATGACTCCATCTATAAGATTCACATGTTGGAAAATAATTAATTCCTTTTTCACAACCCATACCAATGGGGCCCAAACCGCAACTCCCCAAGCCCAATACAATAGTCTAGGGGAAGACGACTAGTGCTAAGTAGGAATATAACTCACATGGGAGGCCTTAGCCTAATGTAATTGTACAGATGAACACATATTTGAACCAAAAATAGTGAAATGTAAAATTAAATGATAAACCATGAATGTATACAACTAAATCTCATAATGTGAGTATGACAATAAGTAATGGAAAATAAATAGGGTCAAAAATAGTACCAGTAGAATGAGTCTAAATTTTTTTTCACCATAAGGTAAATATGGGGACTAGTGTCAAGATAAAATTGGAAAACACCTCGATCTGTCATTATCACAAAGAACTTACTAGTATTATTCACTCGACGATTGTTTCAAAAGGATGATCATATGTACAAGAAATGGTCTGTATAGACAATACCATACAAGGGGGAGTATAAACATATTGAGTAGAAAACCCCAAAAACACAATGAGTATAATAAAATGAATATAATTCACCATTATAAAAGTATAATTCTTCAAAAATAATAATAATAATAATAATATCTAGATATACTCAAAAAATGTGCATAATATAAAGGTATAGTCAAAACCATAATTCCAGATTAGGATTTATGCATGAAGGATCCAAGTTTCCATCATCCAAAAGAACAAAATACAAAATTCAGATGACACAAATGATATATATCAGATAGGTTGTTCTTGTCAGGTCTCAGCATTGAATGTATACACTGGAAGTCTGAATAGATATCATACAATTATGAATATCACACCCATGTCCATCTGATATACAAACAACTCCATATAGAATAACCTGATATGTAGAGGATAGGTGTCCCCATAACATTGGTGACAATGATACCATGAAATCCACCTTGGGCAAGAATATGATATAGGATCTCACTTTGGGACTCAGAAAACAAATTGCAACAACTCTTTCCTAGATGTCATCTTCAATGGATCATTATCCTATGAGTAGGATATGAATTCATAATATCACATAGGAAATGGATATAGGTATAGAACCCTAATGATAATTTTCCAATATATAGATGAAATTTGATCTATGTAATCTTTTAATATTATAAAATGTGTACTTGTAGTATAAGGCATGTCCCTTGGACATCGAGTCATGCCTATGATAACATATTGTGCCCATGTTTGTGTGACAATTCATGGTGTTCCCATTCTTGTGTACTTATACCCATTTACAGGTAGAAAAATCTACCAATTTACACCTAGACAAGTTGTTTCTATGTGGGAGTACAAGGTCAGGTCAACGTGAATCAGATCGGGCCAGCCTAGTTCGGGTCGGGTCGGGTCGGCCCGGTCCCGAACCCCTCTCGGGCCCAAAAATGTTTAAAGGGCCTTAACATGACAACTAGACATATGTTTGAAAACCCACCAGTGACAACATTATTCATGGAGAGATACAATCATTTTGAGATAATACAAGATAGTTTTAGAGAATGTTGGAGTACGGAAGGGTTGGATCGACTCTAAATCCAACTTGTCCCTCAACACTAAAATTCCAATAACTAACAGACCAGGAATCTGATCGACACATTGTCTATGGAATAATGACTCGTGTGAAATGGTGGTTATTTTTTGATAGTCTGAGTGCGTTTTAATGGAGTTTGATGTGCATCCTAGGTATGATCTGACTTGAATCCTACCAGGTTCTTTTTACAAAATTTCCCATATCAAACTGACCAGGCGCCTGATTGACAGGGCGTCTATCGCGTTGGTACCCCTATGATGGGGCGATCCAATGGGTGTGAGTTTTAGGGAATCATATAGGGTGAAATATGACTGATGGATTGTGGAGTAGAGTCTTTTAGATATCAGGTGTGCTTCATGCGAGAATTCAGTTGCTGGCTGTGACAAGACGATAAAGAGAGATCAATACGGGTCAACATCAGAAACTCTAGACTAGGATGATCTAGCGGTACGACTAATCATCCCATCCTCTATACCATCGACCAATAATGGTCATCACCAATGACCAATATGGGTCTACACCAGTGACCAATACAGGTCAGCACTGGTGACCAATACGGTTCAACACCAGCGATCAATTCGTGTCAGCATCTAGAAACCAATACAGGTTAACATAGAATGGCCTATACGAGTTAGCAGTGGAGTTACTATAGAAAAGATGATCTTTCTTTACAACTATTCATCTCTATCCTTGTAACATTAATGTTATACTGCTAGAGTGAGCTATCATTTTTTCTATGTGATTCATGATTTAGATCATGACTGTGATATTACCTTTGTTGAATTTCTTGTGATGTTTTAAATTTTTGGATTACTGATAGACCTTTAGGGGTCTTGAGGTCTTCTAATAGGTATTTTTATACTCACTCATAAATGGACTCTGCCTAGACTTGTGTTTCTGGTGTATAATACTGAAGCTCTGATGTAGAATTTGGACGATTGGGACTTGGTGGTGCTTGGTGCGATGAGAGGAGATGAGATTCTCTTCTTCAACTTCATGCTTACATCTGATACCCTCAAGGTAGAGCTCCAAGGTATATGCAGCAACAATTTACATTCTTTACAGTTTCTAGGGATTGTATTCCAGACCAATTTTTTCTGTTTCTGGTTGTACATTACTCTCGTGGTCATATATTACATGTTTCGGTTGTTTACTTCAGTTTCCTTATTTGAGTGTGTACAGATCTCTAAGAAAATAACTTCCCTATTCTGGAAAATACTTCATGTGTTAGTCACCAACCCCTGGCCTATGGAAGTCGAGTTTGTGGTTGCCATGTCTGGGCCCTGTGGGATGGGTTGTGACATGATCCTACTCAATATCATCATTACAGCATATAAGTGTGCATGTTCTAGGTCCAGTCTGGATATATACGCATTACTTCATGGAACACAATCCCTATCATTCAGCATGGAAACCACAATTTCACTTTATATATCTCAATTTTTAATTTTGAGAATTAACAGTATTATTTCATATGACACAAGAAATTTAATTCCCAATTGACTCACAATAATATCAATAATCAATAAAAGAAAATTTAGGGATTCTATATTTAAAAATAACCCTAGGTCACATTTCATGTAAAACATACATTAAGCCTAAAGAAATTTAAAAATCCATTTCAAACCAAAGGTACATTATATATAATATCATTCAATTATTTAATTGATCCAGATGCACCCAAATATGGAGTAATCACAATATTGCATAAACATGGTAATTATCAAACCATATAGTTAAAATTTATTCCTCCTACCTTTAACCAATGACCCTACAATGCATCAAACTGATGTGGCCTATGGTGAAGAAGGTGTGAATGATTATAAAGAGTTTCGTAGATTAAAGATGATCATGATCAACACCAACACCACACTAGGACAAAGGATTTCACCCCAAAATATGGAGAACCAAAGGGAAGAAAGAATAAACCTAACAAAAGAAACATATCAGGTATTGAAGTTGAAAAATGAACATCTATAAGGGAGTATTTCACTCTAAAACCACTAGGAGAATTATCAAGGTTTGGGTGGGGAGGAGTTGTAGATGATTAGAATAAAAATCATTCACACAAGAAGTTTAAAATAGCGGGTTGGGAATTTGGACTGCGTGTAAAGTGGTTACATGTTCTTTAAATGTTTTTGATGGAATTTTCTGAAAGATACATCACATAAGGATTATTTTATTAAAACTCCAGAACAATTAAATGATGTGTAATCCCATTAAATAATGCATAAATGTTCTGGGGTTTATTTTTCATCCCATTATTTTAAACAACTCAAAATCCCTTTAAAGCTTCCCAACCTAACAAGACCTCATATTAACCCTTATTCAATTTATACATGGAATCCATTAATTAAAATGAGCATACACCCCTTAAAATGTAGGTAATTTTCCCAATAAATGTGTATTTATCATAGAATAAGACTCGACCACAAATGATGAAATGAAAAAATCATAGAGAGACATACTTGAAGAAGATATGATTTTACAATCTTCCGAATTTATAACTTCTGATCCTTGAGCTCTCCATGCATGACTATAAGGTCTTAGTGACAAATTCTGGAAACTATGCTTTCATATCAGAATCACTCTCTTGAGTATCCTCATGAAAATTCCTTTTCTTCCACTGCAATTGAACAAATTGTATAATCTAACCCCAAAGATATTTCTCTCTGCAATCCATAAAACGTTTTAGATGATCCCCTATAGATGCATCAACACAATGCTTTCCTTTTAAAATTTATATCACATGGGAATGGTATGGATGATATATTCACATTTTCAACCCCTGAAACACATCATGAATGGATGTCTAGAATTATGGAAGGGAAAAATGGTATGCCACTGGACCATAATTTTCTACTATTTGAAATGGCCCGACAAACCTCGCCACTACAATTCCTTTTTTTGGATATGACATTTCACCAACCAAGGGGACACCCAATCGAAAACCTGATTACCAACCACAAATTACATAGTTCATCTATGATGGTCAAAATATTATATATTCATGATCTGTGTGTTCACTAAATGTTGTCTGATAAACTGAACCATTTCTGATGTTTCAGGCAGAAGACTAGGCCCAACAAGTGATGATTCACCTATAACCTTCCAACAAAGAGATGAACGGAATGGACATGTATAAAATGATTAAAAAAGTCCTATTTGGATATATTACTAGAATCTATTAATATATGAAAACACCATGAGTTTAATATTTTGGTCCCATGAACCACCGATATCCAAAACACAGGCTAATAACATTCCCCCAAAACCTAAATAGTCTACTCAGATTGGACATCGGTTTGCTAATGATAGACTATGCATAAAATAATGTAGGAATCCAGTGATTTCTAAAGATATGTCCAAAATGAGATGCGATATGAGGACCTCTGTCTGAAATGATACTTCTCAGAACACCATGAATCCAGACCACCTAGCACACATGAAGATCTCCCAGATCATCAAATGTGGTGGTTTTATGATATGTAAGAAGTGGTCTACATTAGAATGTCGATCCAAAACAACTGATAAAACAACATTCATGGTATTTTTCCTTTGTAGCCCTATCACAAAATCCATTGTGACATAATCTCATTTCTACTCAAGAAAGGGTAATGGCTATAAAAGCCCAGCTAGACTCTGATGCTCAGATTTCACCTAAAGACAAGTGAATCATCTTTCCATGAATCTTACCACCTCCATCATGATTCCTAACAATGAATACAATATACATAGATCATAATAGATATTTTTTAAACCTCGATGTACCACCCATCTTGAATCATGAAACCCCCTCATAAACTCCTCGTTTAATCCCATAGGATCCCATACTCAGCCATGGAAAATAATATAATTCAATTTGCCGAGAGAAAATCCTAGTGGAGTATCCCCAATATATAATTTTCCTCTTAGAAATGATCCCTTGGGATTATACAACTTTATTGTCTTAATCTAGTCTAAAATCAAAAATATAAAAGATGTCAATGTCTATGTTTATCACCCCTGAGATTAATGAACATCAAGATGTATGTCTGAAAAGAGGGTCATTATCAACCACTCATCACCAAAATCCCATACCGCCCTTATCTGTTTCATCCATCATAAAGTGTTAGTAACGACATTTCCCTCTCCTGGTGTATACACTAATTCAATATTGAAATACTATAGATACTTGACCCACCTCCTCAGTCAAAGGCTTAAGTTTCACTGTGAAAAGATATACCTGAGGATCTTGTAATTTGTGTATACAAAAAACCACACACCGATAAGATAGTGTCTCCAAAATTTCAGGGAATGTACCACTACTACTAACAATAGATCAAGAGGATGATAATTCAACTCATGTGGTCTCTATATCTTTGAGCCATAAGAAACCACTCGATCCTTCTACATTAGACCTACTCTGAGTCCATCTAGGGATGCACCACATTACATAGTATACTCCTCACCCAACACCAGTAAGTTGGGGATTTGTTATGAGGTCATCCTTCTTTTCATCTATGGAAAATATCTCTCATAAGAGTTAGACCAAACAAACATCACCCCTTTAATGGTCAGCCCAGACATTAGTGCAACAAAAGTGGATAATTCTTTGATAAATCACTAGTAATAACCTTCTAAACCCATAATTCCTTAATTTTGAAGTTGTTATTTGGATATTCACAAGATGACATGAATAAAAAAATTTCTGGGTTTAGTGAAACTCCTTTCACTGAGATGAATTGTCCCCAAAAGTTCTTTTCATTTATCGGAAACTACATTTAGTTAGCTTATTGTAAAGTAGATGCACTCTCATTGTACTTAGTACAATTTCAAGATGTTTGGCATGATCAACATTTTATTGGGAGTAAAATAATATATCAACAAAGAAAACAACTAAAAAAAGATATAGAAATGGATGAAATATCCCATTTATTTGGTCCATGAGTACCTCATGCGCATTAGTCAACCAAATTGACATCACTAAAAATTCATACAATACATTCCTTCTCTTAAAAGCAGTCTGAGGTATGTTTGACTGTCTCACTATTTTATGAATATTTAATGATCTACAATAAATCTTGGAGAATATATTATAGCCTCTCAACTGATCAAAAATATTTTCAATGCGAGGAAGAGGATGCTAGTTCTTGCCTATCATCCAGTTCGATCTCCTATAATCCAAACACAAATTCAAAAATCCTTCAGGATTTTTGGCGAAGAGAACTAGATAACCCCAAGGAGATATACTCATCCTTACAAAACATTTTAATTAACGATCATCCAACTAAAATTTTATATCTGAAGACTCCGCTGGTGCCATTTCATAAAGTGGGATAGAAATTGGCTCTCTTCTTGGCACCAACTCGATCATGAACATGATCTCCCGCTTAGGCAGTATGACATAGAACTCACTAGGGAAAAAACTGAAAATAATCTTCCTATATAAGAATGGAATCCTACTACACTCCAACATTATCTAGAGAAATAAGGATTATTATAGTTGTGAGACAATCAAATCTTCCATGAATTGGATCCTCTTGACCAACATGATGATCCCCCTCACGATGGTGAAAATAGTTTCTTCCATTTGAAGATAAGAATGTAGATCTCACTTAATAATAGTTGATTGGAGCATGTTATATTACTAACCAATCCTTACCAAGAATCATGTATAAGATTTAATTTTCAATATGAATGGTTACCAAAATAAAAGGTAAACACTTATCTCTAGAAAACATACCTTGAAACATATGATGTTCTCTCACCGCACTCCCAACAACATGTGAATGGTTAAAACATCATATTATATTTCCATGTCCAAGCCCAAAACCAATTAAAAAAAGTGAATGGAAGAAACATGTGATCCTATATTATCAAAAAAACACAAGATGAGGTTGGTGATAAAAGAATTATACCTATCACTCTAGAAGGTAATCTATACATGATACCTAGAGTAGTCAGCATAACGTGAAATTAGCTTTCCAGTTTTACATGGGCTATAATCCTGATATAATGAGTTCTTTCCATTTCATAGTACCGTTGATTATGCATTAGCATACTATATCCCCTACAACAACCTATACGGTATGTAGATAACCAACTACCAGGCGGTTAAGGTGTAACTGATCCACTTTCGAATTATAGTACATGTTCTGATACTCTTCCACTATTTTGATGTGAATTGTTATAATGTAACATATAATGATGAAACAATATTCCACATATATGAAACTCAACTTTGAGTTATGGATATTACTAGATGCTTCTAGCCAAACATTTTTCACTAATAGAACTGTAATGAAACAAGATCTTGAGATAGTTGTCCACTTCCTTGACTGCTTTTCTCATAATTAAATTGGTGGAAACATTCATAATGGATCTTCATACAACATGAATAATAAATTCAAGATCACCCTACAAAAACAGTCTAACTACTTGTTAGGGCCTCTCTCAGATTCTCGTTCATGATGAGTGCTTGATTCATCATGTCTTCAATGATTCATAAACAAAAAAAATTTACCAATGACCTAATCTCATAATGAATACCATCCTAAAAATGAAAATCCACAGATATTTCATCATCTTTAAATGATGGCACAATCCACTGCCCGTCGGTAAAACATTCTATAAAGTACAACACAGAAAAAACCTCCTCCTTCAAATATATGAACTCGTGAGATTTTTTGTCCCTTAATATTTCGGGATAGAAATGGTCATGAAATAGTATATCAAAAAACGTCTAAGATAGATCATCTTTCTTCCTATCTTACTTCAAAATATCCCACCAATGCATGGTCGGACCATAGAGTATACATATAGAAAGATTCACTATCTCATATGTGGGATTCTCAAAATTATTAAATATTTTATATACTTGATCAATCCAAAACTCAACTGACTAGAGTTTCAATTGTCCTGTAAACATTGTGGGATGCAGAACATAAAACTATATTTTTATCTCATACATAAATGTAATCATATGATCAATATCCCCTTCCCTGGATAGCATGAACCTTATGAATCTATCATAAAGATAAATATCCATATACTCCTCATGAACTACTGAATGTTCCAGTTCATCAATTAGAGAAAAGTTTTGAATTTCAGTCTTCTAATATTTGAGTCTAATACTATGAGGATAAATTTTATCTTCATGTAAAACATACACATTAGAGAACTATCTAGAACCACGATCAACCCAATAGATTATTGTATAAGAGAACCACTAACTCTTGGTCTCTATAGACAACGCATACAAGTATGTTTTTCATGACATGAAAACACATATCATTTATCTATTGAAACACATATCTGATATTAGAGTTCAACATGAAAGTATATATTACATGAAAAAATAGATGTGTCCCTAACCAAGATAATTCATGTCAATATATAACTATGTGACTATTATGATGAATGTATCCTTAAATCATGCCATACCAAGCCCCAACTAAAATATCACGATATATTATGATCATAAAACAATATCCCCTCACAAATTTATAATCTATCATGTTGAAATAACATCAAATATTACAAGAAAACAACACAAACATCAATCTCATCCCTAGGTATTTGGATTTTTACATCTATATGGGTTAGAAACTCCTATGACCAAGCTCAGTGCGATATCTTGATACATCCTAGTCTATTTTATACAATTCCCTCAATTTAATGTTGTATGAAAATAGATTCTACTACTTTAATTCTACTTTGTAACATCCCCCAATCTGGCACTCTATCATATGGCCGAAAAGGGTAGGTTACGAGATCTCAACAGCACATCCCCATACTCCAGAAGATGCTAACGAGAAAAAGGGATCAATATAGTATATTAGGGAGACTATATCCCCTAGTATGAAGTTTTACAGTAGTAGAAAAAATTATAATTAATGTAAATAATCAAAATAATGGCATAGATGAAGGCAAAAACTAAAGTCAACTGAATAATCTAATAAATAATAAAGGAATAATGTAATAAAATTAAAAAATATATCTAAATATCATGCTTGAAAAATACAAGAAATGATAATAATACAAAAATAAAAGACTCAAGTCACATATCCTAAACCTTATGTCATTACCATCTCTAAACTGAAATCCAATTGAAAAAAATCCACAACATCTTCTTTTACCCTTGTCTAAACCTATATTAAAAAATCAACATTGGATCCAAATGGTGTCCTGAATAGGGTTTGAGTGTAGCATAGTTGGTTGACACCACCATCTCTAAAAAAACTAATATGGTATGAAGTGTATGCAATAGAAAAATAAACATGTGTGTTATCTATTTAGACAATTAATAAAATAAAACAACAACATCCTTTAGCAACATGCCTAAATATCTACAAGCATGTATTACACCCATTCCTATGACAACCGTATATCCATTGTAAGAAAGTATACTTCATCAACATGATGTAATATTTATGATAATGTGTAAAAAACATGCCAACCACAACCATATGACCATGGTATAGTCCCAAAAATCAATCCAGGTCGAAGATATATAAGCATTACAACATTCTGAGTCAAATCCCTAAAATAATTAATGCATGGTAATAGGCATAGCCTATTATCTTTATTCTTAACCAAATAAGACTGGGTTGAGCCTACTCAATATCATCATTACAAAATATAAGTGTGAAAGTTCAAGGGCCGAGCCCAATATTCAATCATCACGACAAGGAACAAAATCCCAATCAAACATCATTGATATCACAATATCACCTAATATACATTATTGGTTAATTATGTGAATTACCTTTATTCGTCAGTATTCCACATGCAATTTACTTCATAATTTACTAATAAATATAACTAAAATCAATAATACACTATTTAGTGATATTATAACAAGAAATAACCCAAGTCTACATGTCATTCTAAACATAATTTAATCCATTATCCAATTAAAAATTTGTTTGAAATCAAAGGAATACAAACAATAATCCCATTTGATTATTTAATTCATTATGATTCGTGTAATAATGCCACAATCATAATATTTTAGAAAAATAGAAATTATCAAACCATTGATTAATATTTAGACTTTGTACCTTTATCTATTGATCCAAAAATGCTTCCAACAACCACTGCCCATGAGTAATAATGTGAGCATGATTTCAAAGAGGTTTCTAGATTAAAACAGATCAAGATCAAAGAAAAAAATGAAATTAGCAAAAGAATTTCACCGCATCGATTAGATAACCAAAGGGACAAAAGATGAAACCAAACTAGTGGAACATTCCATGGATTGAAGATGAAAAATGATCATCTGAAAGCATTTTAGTCACCTTAAGATCGCATTGATAAGTCCCTAGTTTTGATAGGAGTGATGTTTTAGGTGATTTGAATGAAAATAATCTACACAACATGTTTAAAACGACATGTCATGAATTTACATGGCGTGTAATGTGGATACACATTGTATACATGAAGTTAATGGAATTTAAAGAAAATAATATCACCTCAAATTTAATTAATTAAAACCCCCAGACAATTACATGATGTTTAATACCATTACATGATGTGTAAATGTTTTGATGTTGATTTTTCACACATTTTTCAGTTTAAGTAAATTCAACACCATTTAAGGATTCCACTACGGGAAAAACATTATTTGCGATGAGATATTTGCGACGGGAATAGGAGCCCCATCACAAAAGGTTATGCATGGATTGGCCCATTTAGAATGACAAACCACACAAAAGAGTATTTGCGACAGGTTGGTACCACCCATCGCAAATTGTTGTAGATGGTAAGAAGAAGTTATGACGGTGGGATCCCCCATCGCAACTAGTTCAACCCCCGAAGGGTATTTTCGATGGGACCCATCGCAAATAGTCGGTGGTGGTAAAAACATATTTTAGATGGGGTCTATCATAAATAACATTTTAACCGCCGACGATAATTAATGTGACTGAATTTATTTGAGTTGGGTCTCGTCCATAATCTCATATTACATTTCAACATGTAAGTATATATTACATGAAAAAATAGATGTGTCCCTAAACTGAATAATCCATGTCAATATACAACTATGTGCAAATTATGATGAATGTATCCTTAACTCATTCCATACCAAGAAAAAAATACTATCTCATGATATATAATGATCATAAAACAATATCCCCACAAAACATTTTAATTTCCCAAGTTGAAATAACATCAACTATAATAATCACACAACAAAAACATCAATCTCATCCCTGGGTATATGGATTATTACGTATACATAGGCTAATAACTCCCCTGAACAAGCTCATTACCACATCTTGACACATCCTAGTCTCTTTTCCACCATTCTCTAATGTTAATTTTTTTTGAAAATAAATCCTTCCCCTTTAATTCCACATTGTAATATCCCCCAATTAGACACTCTATCATGTGGCCGAAAAGGTTTGGTTACAAGATCTCAAGTTTACCTCCCCGTACTCCAGAGAAGGATGGAAAGAAAAAATGGTCATAATAGTATATTAGGGAGAATATATCCCCAAGTATTAAGTGTTATAGTAGTATAAACAAATTATAATAGAATAGAAATAATCAAAATAAATACATAGTTGAAGGAAACCACTAACGTCAACTAAATAATCTAATAAATAATAAAGGAATAATTTAATGACAAGAAGAAGTATATCTAAATGTCATAATAAAACTATACAAGAAAAGAAAATCAGACAGAATTAAAATACCCAAGTTATAGGTCCTAAACTCTATGTCAGTACCATCACTTAACTAAAATCCAATTGAAAAAAAGAAATCAACAGTAAGGTCATTTCTCTTATCCAAAACAATATCCAAAAAATCTACTTTGGTGCCAAAGGGTGGCCTTATTAGGGTGTCAGTATAACTTAGTTGGTCGACACCACCATATATAACCAAAACTAGTATGATATGAAGTTTACGCATTAAAAAAGTAAACATGTGTATTATATAATTTAACAATTAATAAAATAAGACGATAACTTGCTTTAGCAATAAACCAAAATTATATGGGAATGTATTACAGCCATACCTATGACAAACATATATCAAATGTAAGAAAACATACATCATCACCATACTGTAATATCTACGAGAATGTGTTAAAACCATGACAACCAAAACCATATGACCATGCTATAGTCACAATAATCAATCCAGGTCAAAGATCTATAAGAATTACAATATTCTAGGATATATCCCAATAGGAATTATAGCACGAGAATAGGAATAGCCTACTATCTATATGCTTAATAGAATAGGAATGTGTTGAGCCTTCACAATATCATCTTTACAACATTTACATGTGCAAGTTCAAGGGTTGGGCCCAATACAAAAGAATCACGACATGGAACCCATTTCCAATCACACATCATGGATATCTCAATATCACATAATATATATCAATGGTTAATTATGAGAATTACCTTTATTATTTTATATTCCACAACAATTTAATTCATAATTGATTAAAAAATAAACCAAAAATCAATAATCCACTATTTAGTGATATTATAACAAGAAATAACCCAAGCCCACATGTAATTCTAAACAACCTTTAATTCATTTTCCAATTCAAAATCTATATGAAATAAGAGGAATTCAAGGAATAATCTCATTTAATTATTTAATTGATTCAGATGCATGAAATTATGGAACAATTGTAATATTTTCGCAATATGGAAATTGTCAAACCAGAAGATTAATATTTATACTCTGTACATTTATCTATTGATCCAATAATGCTTCCAACCACCAATGCCCACAAGAAATAATACGAGGATGATTTCAAAAAGGTTTCTAGATTAAAACTGATCAAGATCAAACCAATAATAAAATTATCCCAAGGATTTCACCGTAAATATTATAGATCCAATGGGACGAAAGAAGAAACCAAACCAATGGATCATACCATGTAGTGAAGATGAAAACCCAACATTCGAAAGGGTGTTTCTTTAAATCACATGGATAATTCCCTAGGTTTGAGAGGAGTGAAGTCGCAGTTCAGTTGAATAAAAATAAGCCACAAAATATGTTTAAAACCACATGTCATGATTTTACATAGAGTCCAATGTGGTTACACATTGCCTACATGATTTTAATAGATTTTGAAGAAAATCATATCACCTGAAATTTAATTAATTAAAACCCCCCAAACAATTATGTAGTGTGTAAAACAATTACATGATGTCTAAATGTTCTAAAGTTGGGTTTTTATACCATTCTCCATTTATGTAACTTGAAACCACTTTAATGCTTCTCCACATACCAAGAACCAAAATTAACACTTAGTCTCATTTATCCCCATAAACCATTAATTCTGACGATAATAAATCCCTTAAAAATTAAGTCATTTCCCCAAATAAAGGCTCTCTATCTCTAAACATGACTCGACCACTGGGGCTCAAATAAAAAAATAAAAAAAATAAATACTTAGAAGAAGAAGGAATATTATATATATGTTGTAAATTCTACTACAATAACATGTAATAAAATAATTAATTAATTTTTTAGGATTTTTTATTTTTATTTGTAATTGTTACTTCTGAGGGTAATTACACATAATGTTACCTAGTCAGGAGGAATTTTATAACCCAATTCGTTTTCATTGGTTTATTACTTCCTCGTTGTCATTAATGTAATAATATTATGGGTATCATAAATTTTTACTATATAATTTTATATTTCCACTTTTTTATGTGTATTTACATTTTAGACACATAATATATTCATTTATTGATTCAGACATCATCATTATGGTCTTTTCAAGGATTTAAATCACAGTCTCATTTTGTTTAGGATTGTTTATACATTATTTTCCATCAAGGGAAATTATTGTATCATTATTCAATAAAAACATTCATATTCTTATCGAACAGTTATTTATGAACTTTTTCAATTATTTGTCCATTTATCCATTAATTGTTAGTAAAAATGTTTTTGAAAATATTTTTAAGAAAACCCTACATTATTTCCCTCTTTAGTCAGAGAACCTATTTTCTTATAGAAAAACATTATATTAAAAATTTTCGAAAAATGTTTTTAACCATTTAAAAATAACCCAGTAAAGATATTTCTGATCTTTTTTGTTTAATTTTTTTTCAAAGGAATCTTCTTGTTTATTTTTGAAGGATTCATTTCTCTATCTTTTTTACTATGCAAAAGTAATATTCTTTTTACCTTGATCGACATGTAAGTATTTACCATCCATAATTTCTTTTAATATTAATTTGAAATTTGAAATTATTATTTTTAATGATTTATATTTATTTCTATTCAATGAAAAGGATTTTTAAAAGTATTTTGAAATTGAAGAGTTTATTTTCCTCATAATGGTTTTTAAAAAATAATTTCATTATATTTCTATTCACCAATGAAAACAACACCTAAATTTTACTAAACATGGGGTATAATGTATTGATACCATAATTATTCTTTTTATGAATCATTCATGATTTATTTTTAGAATGATAGTATTTAAATTAATTACTTTGATTATTTTTTAGTCCCCTTGAAATATGTAATTTCCTATGATCATGGAATTTCCCCAAATTATTCATAACAATTTAACTATGGATATACTACCCTTTGACATGTTATATCATGAATGTACTTATGCTATTTATATTATAATATTAACTTACTATTATTACTTCATGTGGATAATGATTCAAATATTTTAAAGGTGTATGAGACACTTTAGGGTGTTTAATTATTTTTTTAATAAAGAATTATTTAATGATATTTTAATGGTATATCCATTCATCAATGTCAACAATGGTTCTTGTTACTTATCATCTACTGAGGAAATATTGATTTGTTTATATTATTTATATATTATGGATATTTGTTTTGGAATATTTTTTATTAATTAAATCAATTATTTGATATGAAGAATGCAATTGATATGCCAAAATTGGTATGGCTAATACTTTATACAAACCCTTGATGTATCGTCCTATTCTTATGTGAAAAATTATTTGTGTAAATTCAATTGGTTTCTACCTCTGTTTTAAACCATCTTGTGAATTCTCTTGACAGTATAGGTTTTCATGGGCCTCATATAAGATATCAAATAATTAATGATTGCATTTAATTTAGTTATTATTTTTATCTATGAGATTTTCATATGATAATATATATTTATGAATTTCATTATTAAAATATTAATTAAGTGAATGTGCTTTCATTTATCTGCTTTAGCATATTTATTATTCTTTATCTTGTTATTTAAAAGGAATGTGTTATTAGTTATTTACCTTTTCATATTAGTTAGTCACTTTCTTATGAGTTATTAACTACGTGGATTGTGCTCTCAGTTATTTTCCTTTCCATATTTATTATTCTTATTGATTCCTTATTTCTTCAACTATACTTTATCATTATTGAGCATTTTAGATCAAGCTATTTATTTCCTTTCCCCATGATTCCCGGAAGTGTAATAATAAATATATGAAATGATATGATAAATGGAATAAAGTTATTATCCGTAATGAAAATATATTGAAATTAGTGTATTCATTTTGAAATGAAGGATCATTAATGTATCCAGTTTAGAAACACTACAAAACAATTCGGTCTTATAGGACATAGCATACATTTATCTTATTCAAATGTAATGTTAGTAAGAAACTAACTCTGATAATTGCAGGTTCGGGTTACTATAGTTGGTATTAGATCATGTTTATTAGCTACCCTAAAAATATATATTTTGTAAAACATTGATAGAACAACATTTCACTGGTTTAGAATTTAAGGGTAAGTAAAGAATAACATCCTCAACTTTTGTTAAGGTAGATATTATTTTGTATTCCATGAAAAACTTTCATGTCTGGCTACTACAAGTTGATGTGGTTTTGGAGAAGATGTACCTAAGAGAAATAACTCTAAAAAGGTTCATCATGCCTTACCTAAGAGTAACATGGTACATGATAATAGGCCTTACTACAGACCTGGTTTGAAACTCTCTAGGTATATGCATAAGATAATTCCTATTTTATTTAGAAAGCATTATGAAGGGTTTAAACAAATAATAAAAATGAATGACCTAGGTCAAAACTTAGTGTAATGGAGAAAATATTTTGAAATAAAAGATATGATGTGTTCATGTATTTAGGTTATATTGAAAACGATAGTAAAAATTCTATGTAGTGATTAACCTTATTTCAATGATGTCCATCATTATTTTGATAATTTTATAATAATCATATTAATTTGGGTTTAGAAAAGAAAAAAATGTCTGTCAAGTGATAATCTATCAAAATATTTTAAGGTCATAGGACATTAAGTCATGACCTAAGGACTATATGGTCTTAATTCAAACCTCCGACCTATGAAATTTCCTAGTTAATATGTCATTTTTTTGTTAAAAATATTGATTAATAAATATTAAGGATAAACTGCTAGTGTTACATTATAGGTGTAGAGATTAATTTTATAAATATATTTTTTTAAATAGTTATATACAAATATAATGACTTTTTGTATATGAATTATGATCTTTTAATTGTTTGTTATTGTGCTTCAGGAATCGAAGTTAATTTTGGGATATCCATTTCCTAAAGTAAGGGATGATTTATAATTTGACATAAGTACGACCATGGGCTGAATTTGTGTTTATAAAAATATATCATGTAATTATATTTCATTATACACTTAAGAAGAAAAATAATTATTCAAAATGAAGAAAATGATAAAAAAATGTTGTCCTAATACACAGTTGTTTTTTGAACCAATACACTTTTAAATAATAAAATATTTATTATGTTATGGCCCGCAAATCTCCATTGATCGTTAAATTTTTGTGTCTAATGACCTCAATAACTGCAAATAAATATTAACTCTTTTCCTCCTTAAACATATCTCATCTTTTCACTATTTTTCTATTATTTAGTGACCAATTTATATGTTAGTCCATGTAACCTTTGTACTTCCCATTCTCTATTTTCTTGAGGATGTTTTACAAACCCTTATCATGATTTGATATTTATATATAGTAAATATGAAACAATTTATTACCATGGTCAATAATAAATGGCAAGGATTAAATTTAATTAATTTGGGGATAATTTAACACCATGGAAGTATAAAATAGTAATGTTGTATACAATACCTTGTATGACACACAACACAAAGCATGTTAGAGAATATAATATCCAAAGACATTGAAATGTGATTACTATTTGAGGTAATTTTTTTTATATTATATAGTTTTAAATGGAAAAAAACTTAATTATCTTCTATTTCATGAAAAAATGACTTTCCTCAATAGATTGTGTTACACACAAAACCATGTTTTACTAAGCAACAATATATTATTGAATATTATTATTTAATATAATACAATATAACATAGTGGTTAAATTAGAGGTTTTGAATAAGATTTCATAACATATGATAATATTTGGTTTATTAAAATATATAATGAATTCATATATTTTAAATAAATTATAAATAAATATAAGAAACAACTGAGTATAAAGGGTATGTTTTTATAGAAAACTATTTTTATGCTCAAAAAGCTATTTTATTCTATGAATTTTTTTAATTACAATTAGTTAATGATAATAATGTAATATATATTATTAATTAAATAAAATATATTTTTATATTCATTGAATATATTTGATATTCATAATATAAGAACAATCCCAATTTTATGAATAAAAATCTTTTTTTATAAAGGCTATTTTTTTCCTTTTAGTGAAAAAAAAACTAATTGAAATTATTTTCTGAATTTATATATATATTAGTTGTCAATAATAATAATTTTATAATAAAAAAAATTAAAATTATTTCAGGTTTAATTTTTGGTATTTATTTGTGAAGTTTCAATTATTGATGAATAGTGAAAAAAATGTATTTTATTTCTAAACAACATTTTCATCTAATTAATTTATATGGTTCAATTATAATTTTTATTGGTATTATAATAAAATTAATAAATTTTAATTAAATTAATCTAATTATTTGTATTTTAATCATTTATCATTGAAATTCGAAATCAACACATCTCAAACTTTTTAGAATTTTACTATAAAAACATGCTTTTGTCTTCTCGTATGCATTATTAAATTTAAATAAACTTCTTCTACCTATGTGATTGGAATTTGGAACAATGGATTAAACATATTTAATCATTATAATTAATTATTTAGAATAATTTTATCTTTATTTTTTTACAAAAAATAGTAGTCAATGTAATTAAAATTAATTACAATGAATAAGAGAAAAATTATCTTAATAAGGGACTAAAATTTAATATAAATGGCCAAAAAACCAATTAAATTTTCAAAAATTCATTATATGTAAAAATATAGAATAATTAATCCATTTTATATAATAATTATTATTATTTGATCCAAGTTTTTTTAGTAAAAATTTGGGTGTAATTCTATTTTAAAAAATTTATTAGAGTGTCATTCCTCCTCCACTATAAAAAAGGGATCATCCTCCCACTTCATCACACCATTAAAGCCACATGGAATAAAAAAATAATAAAATATTCTAAAAAACTCCCCAACCTCATTTGATAAACCCCGCCTTTTCAATTATACTAAGCAAGAAGGTCTTTTGTTGAAAACCCTAAGGAGTTTCTAGAAAAAGAGGTAACAACCTTCCTCGTGATCTTCCTTTTATTTTAATTATACACCACTTAAAAAATTATTTTTCCATATTTTAATATTAACCTAACTATATAAATTTAATGATATTATTTTATTCAATTTTTAACAGCTACAATTACACACACTTCTATCTAATACGTAATAAACATACCATTCGTGCATGACGAACTTTATCATCGTGAAGCAATGATTATTCATTTCATCCTTTTCCAAAAATCATGGATGGTAATTAATATAGAAAACATATTTATATATTATATATAATATATTTATAATGTCTTTATTCTTCTATAGTTATTATGTAATTTTTTTTCTTTCCATTTAGTGGGAATATGATAATATCATTTCTAGTAATGTGAACCACAGACTTGTCAAATAGATTAGATTTGTTCATACTATACCTGGTATGTATATAGGATGATTTTAATAAAACTAGTTAACATATATGAAATAGATATGGTACTATAATTATAATATAAATATTCATATATATGACTTAATTTTTATTTTCCAAAAATACAACAAGGAAATAAAGGTAGAGTTCATGCATATGTAAGACATATCGCCTCCCTGAATGGTGCATTTTATTTACTACATTAAAAAATTATGTATTTTTATAAATACAAATATATTGAATATTTATGATAAATAAATATGTTTTTCATTCTGGAGATGATGAAATCATTATTTATGTATGAAGAGAAAAAATAAAAAGTCAAAACTTACTAGAAAAACTATGCGTTTAACACCCTAAATAGGGAAAATAATAAAATATTGTAAAAAATTGTGGTATATGATACTATAAGAAGTTTTTATATAATATTATAAATATATGTATGGTTAGTTAAAAATTTATTGACAGGTTTAAATCCGTTATAGAGTACGTTAATTGATTTCCACCCAAATGGAAATGCAAGGTAAGGGAGTTCTTTCTCCATTTTCTTTCTTTGTGGCATGCTTTAATTCCATGCCCCTAATTTGTTATATATAGTGTACAGTATATAAAATTAACATTTAAAATCATTTTTCAATAATTATTTATTTTATTTTTAGTTTTAATTTTATTTATTACTTCTACGGTAATTTACACTTAATGTTACCAAGCGGTGAAGAATTACATAAACCAATTCCTTTTCACTGGTTATATTTATTCCTCATTTTCATTAATATTCTAAGATTATGTGTTTAATAAAATTGAAATATATGCTATTTTATTAACACTTCTGTTTTATGTATTTACATTTTAATCATATAAAATATTAATTTATTGATTCCCACATCAATGTTATTGTATTTTCAATGGTTTACTTCAAAATATCATTTTATTCTGGATTGTTTACACTTTATTTTCCATTAAAAGAAAATATTGGATCATTTTTCAATAAAAACATTAATTCTTTTATTTTCTTTTAAATCATGAAATTTATCAATTATTTGTACCATTTTTTCATTCTTGGGTACTCAAAAGGTTTTTTAAAAAACCATTATTCATTTATCTCTTTAGTCTAAGAACCTATTTTTTTCTAATGATTGTGAGTTATAAAAATATATGTGGATAATGTTTTTGAACTTTTAGAAATGGTGTATTAAGAAAACTATCACCATTTTTCCTTTAACCATTGTTCTCATATCAATTTTCTTATCTCTTTCTAAAAAAAGGAATTTTTCAAATATTTTTATTGTGTACAAGAAATATTCTTTTTACCTAATACGACATGTACACAATTACCCATTTTCTTTTCATCAAAGATTAATTTTCATGTTTGAAATTTTTACTTTTGAATATCTTAATTTTCAAAATTTATATTCTATGAAATGTTTTTTCAAAATTATTTTCCAAATAAAAAGGATCTTTTCCTCAATAATGTTTTTAAAATTGCATTTTATAATATTTTTATTCAATTATAACAACAACCCTTCAATTTTAATCCACTTGGGAAATTATTTATTATTACCATCATTATTATTCCATTTAATGGTTTATGGTTTATATAGCCAAGGATAATATTTAAATTCATTCCCTTGATTATTTTTATGTCCCCTTGAAATATTCAACTACCTATGATCATTGAATTTACCTTAATTACTGTATCCTTTGTATAGTGTACATACTTCCCTTTGACATTTTATATCATGAATTTCCTTATTTTCATGATATTATATGTTTTATTCAATGTTATTATTTCATGGTGATTTTGATTAAAATGCTTCATTCGCACATTTTTTATTCGATATGATTAATACTTTGGACAAGCAGTGAGGAGAGAAGCCTAGACATTATATATCCCCTCAATGCATCAATACAATATCCTACAATAAATTAGTTGTGTAAGTTAAATAATCTTATATATATAGTTTTAATCTATCTTGTGAATGGTCTTGACGGTATAGGATTTCATGTGCCTCATAAGTGACTTCTAATAATTCATTATTTACTTCATTATAATTATCATTTTTTCCATGAGATTTCATATTATAATATCTATGGATGCATTTATTTATCAGCTTCTTGAATAAAAATCATTTTTTTTCATTCTCTGACATTTCCATACTGATTATGACATATCTAGTTTTTTAAATAGAATGTGTTATCAGTTATTTCCTTCTCATATTATTTACAGACTTTCATCTTAGTTATTTATCACATGAAATGTGTTCTCAGTTATTTACCTTAGAATATTGATTACTCACATTGATTCTTTATTAATTCAACTATACATTAACATTACTGATATTTGAGATCACCCTTATTTTCTATACTTTTCATAGGATTCCAAAAAGGCTACTAAGAATGATATATAGGGATACTCTAGATGGAATAAAATAGTTATCCTAAAACAATAATATTGAAATTAGTGTATTCATTTGTAAAATAAAAATATTGTATGTATCTATTTTACCAATAATAATAAAATCTGTGGTCATTTGGGATGTGATTTAATTGTATCATTTTCCAATGTAATGGTATCCTAAAACCGACTACAAGATTTATGTGGTTGGGTCACAACATTTAAATAATTTTTTGAAACATGTAGTCGTCATGAAGATAATAAATTTTATACAACACTAGAACATTTAAAACAATGATTTCATTAAATTTTTTCATTATAGACAAACCTACATTGTTTTCAAAAAGACATTAATATTCCATAAAAAATAATAAATGCGTGAATTATTTTAATAAATCAATTTTGAAATTTTAAAAACATTTTTCATACATTTTTTTACCACATGTGTTTTGATGAAAATGGATTTTCGATCGAAGAGATAAATAAAAAATGATTTTAATAAAAACATTTTATCAATCATTATAAGCACCATAGAGTTTAAAAAAGGATATATTACATGAAAACATTCATGAATAACTAGAATAAAATAAAATATAATTATTCTGATAGAGGAATATCAACTAATGTTTCTTATGGGAACATAAAAAAATCAATCTATAATAATGGTGAGCTAGTAAAATAAAACTGTACCACATTGGTAACTTATGAATCATGAGCCCCATAAAAGAAATAACACTTAATGAAACTTTAAATTCCATAATGATAATTTAATTCATGATATAAAAATTGACATTATATTCACCCCATAAATGATATAGGTGGTGAATATGGTGTTTTTCTAACTAACCTAAATGTGAGATGAGAAATTCATACCTAATGCTTTATATCGATTTAATGTATTTAAACCTCATGTATATTGGTTTTTAAAATTTTAATAACTTATTTAAGAACCATATTAATATTGAAAATATCTTATACGATCCTTTAATAAGATTTTATTTTTAGTACTATGTTTTTTTGTTGTATTTGTTATCAATAGACCAATATGTTGATGATGTTGTGGAATTATATTATGTTGAAATGGGAGTGGAAATATGGATTCAATAAGGGTGTGTGTGTGTGTGTGATGTTTTAAATTAGATGGAGAACCATCGAAATGAGGAAAATATCCAGCAACAAAATGTTTCAACATGATCTATCATATTTAGATGTTGAAAAAAAGACAAACACTCCTAGGAATCAGTCAAAGGAAGAATCAGTCTTAGAAAATACCGAGTGATACTGAGTGGTTGAGAAGAAATAAAACATCCAATAATTATATTTGAAAATTATTGAATTATCATGGAGTTATCATAAATCATAAGTAATATATAAAACATATTATTCAATAATTATAAATTATGGGGGAGAGATATTCATTCCATTCATATTGAGGAGCGATTAAAAATAATAAAGTCATAGGACGTATGGGAGGTGATAACAAATTTCGATGTATATAAGATGATTCTATGTATATCATACTTTTATTCATCATCATAAAAAAATCTTCGTAAAAGAATGATTTTATAGAAGAGAGGAGAATAAAATGTGAATTATTTTGCATGCTTTTCACTGGTGTGAGGAACACCAGACACAGATGTATGAAGATCATAAATATGAGAATCATTATTTTGAAAATAATAAATGTCTAGAAAATTTATCTTTATAATGTAAATAATTCACTACTGACACAGGTCCATTGAACATGGAATGATATTGTCCCATCGTAATGAATTTTGAAACCAATTGATATTGTTGGTATCCTTTTTTGAATCTTATGTAGAGTTTTATTGGAGGTAAAATGTTTGATAATGTTTGAATTTTATTTTAATCGGGTCAAGAAAACATGGTGCCATGATTTTTCCTCTTAAAATTATGAGTGGAGAAAAATAAAAAAGGTTTTAGTAGTTTCTCAAGAAGAGGATTGGACTAATCAGATAGGCACTGACAATGTACATTGATGTAAGATAAAGACGTATCAATCCGACTCATACAGACACCAATAAAATCATCTTACATGAGATCATTGGTCTGATGAATTGAATAGATTTAGAAATACTTATAAGATATTTTATTTTTTTTAAATGTCTTACAATTAATAGTTGTTGAGAATCATTTTAATGAGAATACTTTCAGTGTTTACTAGAGTTTATCATAATGGGTTGTCTTCATTTTTCTAAATATTTTCATCATAATAAAGAATTATACTAAATAATAAGACTAAAGAAATGTTTCTAAAATTTAATACATTCTAAAGTGGATCAAAAAAGAAGATAAAAATTGAAGCTTCTAATTATGGATACATATCAGCTATTGAAAACGCTTAATTGTTTTTCTGGGGTGTATAACATATTTTGGAAAAGTGGATACGGAAAAGGATTGTGGGGGGGGGGATATAGCCAACTATAGAAGGAAACATACTACTAGGATTTTAGAATAACACATATCATTTGCCTTTATATTTCAAAAATAAGATATCGATAGAATCTATGTTGGTGGGACTATTCGATATGGAAAGGAGTAGATATTTTTACCATACCATGTAAATATTGTGTCCTATTATTTCATTATATTTGTTGTATACGAAAGGTGATATTGGTAATTATTTTTTGACGGGATCATAATTTCATCATGTCTTAGGGTATAATAAACAATATTATATTAGTAATGAAACCAAATTATAAAATAAAAAGGAACTACTAATTCACCCCCAGTGGCCTTCATCCATTTTGGTATCTAAAATTGGAATCAGACACTAGGGTTCCTTTGAAAGATCTACTTATATGTATTGATAATTTCACTTTCATGAAAAATAAATGGATTTTGGTCTTCCTTGCTATGAGTTTTCATATATAGAATTAAAAATGCTTCCATATCTTATATCCCTCGAGTATGATGTTTTGGAAGCTACTATAGATATATTTCATCCTTATATTAAGAATTATCCTCTTACTAATCATGAAAAAAAATCTTGAGAATGATAGAAGTGCTAAAAATTATTTACACTCATCAATAACAAAAAGTGAGTTTCTTAGAGTAAAGGGAGTTGAAAAATTCAAAGGTATTTGGGATAAGATGAAGAACATATATGAAGGGAAAAGGATATGAAGCTAATGTTACAACTCTAAATGCTAAAGTATAAAGACATGAAAATGATGGTGTATGAATTTGTTTGTGACTTATTTAAAAGTGTGAATGATATAGTTATCACAATAAGTTGTATTTTTTAGAAATTGTACGACAAAACTATTGTTGAAAAAATATTGATAATTTTTCCTAATAAGTTTGATGCTAATGTATCATATTTGGAAGGTAGTGATCTAGAAACACTATATTTCAATGATATATACAGTAATCTTGTTACATATGAAATGAGAAGGGATAATATTATGGAAATTAAATAGAATATGGACCAAGAAATTTACATAAAATATTTTTTAAAAGGTAAAATAAATGAAAATGAAATTAAATAATAATAAAAAGATTCATAAATAGAGGAAAAAGTTGGAGTTTACAATACAATTTTTTCCCTCCTTTCTAAGAAATACAATAAGGGGAAATAGAAAATTAAAACCCTCAATTGTTGGAATTGTTATGGGAGAGGAATAATATAACAAAACATTCCTGGAAAGAATGTTGAAGAGAATTAGTCCATGTAAGATGATAACAAATATCAGAAAAAAGCTAAAAAATATAAGGAATGATTTCGTTATGATATAAAGAATAATTTGTTTGTAAGAATAAGAAAAAAATATGATTCCTTAACCAATGATGAACATGATCATTAAATCAAAATTATTTCTCATGTTTGAAAGGGAAGTAATATTAGGACATTGATGATGATGATTAATAAATTACAAAAATATAATGGATTCCCAATGAGAATTTGGAAAAAGAAATTTGGCAGAATATTCAAAACAAGAAATAAAAAATGAAGTTGAAGAAATATGTTGATAGAATAACTTTTGGAAAAAATATTTTTACAAAGAAAGAAGAGACAAACATAAATTTTAAAATATCTCATACTGTAAAGATTTATGATCATAAAATAAAATTTTAAATCCATGAATGGAGATTGACAGGAAATGAGAACATCAACATGGAAGAATCTCTACATGTCAATGAAAATAATTAGTAAAAGTTAAAGATAACTGAATAAAAAAAATGATAGATATTCAGAAAGATAGTTTGGATGATAAAGAATATAATTTTTTTGAAACATAATCAATTATTCTTAGGAAAAAATATCTGATAATAATGTTGAGAAAAAAATCACCATAGTTGTTGAAGTTAAAGGTGAAAATTTTAAAGAAGGTAAAATGAATGGTTTTCAAAATATGGTTTGTGATAAATTATCTTTCACCAAGAAAGAAAATAATTATTTTTTAAATAATATCCCTAATAAAAGTGTTCCATGTTTATTGATGAAATAATAACAATAATTTTCGGAAACAATTGACTACTTGTTTGAAAAATATCATCATTCAGATGTCACTACTAGTGCTGTGGAGTTTTCCGACAGAGATATTATTCATGGTGGTACAAAATGACTCTATCATAAAATTTGAATGAATCAAGGGAAATCTATGATCATAAAATAAGATAAAATGTTCTTAAAAATTATATGAAACCAAAAAAGTAACCTTAAAAGATGAAGAAACCTAATTATGTTAAGAAAGTGTGAGAAAAATCATGTTGAGTTCAAAAAGAAAGACTTATTAGTATTTTAGAAACAAAAATTTGACATGGATAGAATGTTAGAATGAATAAAAAATATGATTAAAACAAAGGGAAAATGGATTCTCAATATTTGAGTAAATTTTATTAAACAATATCAACATTTTATGGATTGAAAATTTAGAAATGATGAATGAGTCTTGAGAAAGAAGAACATGTTAATAAAAATTGTTTCACTATCCATCCAAAATAAGAGGATGGAATGAAAAAATTATTAAAAAATCATTATAAAAAATGTTTACTTAATGGGAAAAGAAATTAATAAACTTATTATAAGATTATATAGATGAAAAAAACCTATCACAAAATCTTATAAGGGTGATCACAAGGATGAAAATGTGTTCAATGAAAAATCCACGAGGAATAAGAAAATGAGAAGATGGATAGAGGACATTCAATTTAAAATATTCTTTTAAAATCTTAATAATAATCATCTTTAT
Source organism: Viscum album (assembly GCA_963277665.1). NCBI lineage: Eukaryota > Viridiplantae > Streptophyta > Magnoliopsida > Santalales > Viscaceae > Viscum > Viscum album. The sequence goes on from OY728165.1 coordinate 832,012,829, forward strand.
TCCCAAAATATTTTTTTTCTAACATACATTCAATTTGAGGATTTGATCTAGGAATGAAGAAATCATAATCTCTTAATATTCTTGAAAAATAATGCAATAATTTTTGAAAATTTGTGTTTTTGAAAGTAGTGTTTATAAACATGTCTTTTCTGATATGATGATTTAGATGGGTTCTTGTAAATTTTTTCTTACACATGTCCATTCGATATTTCCCTAGAAATGAGAATACTGACAAAAACATTAAAATGTATTACATATATATTATGTTATGGAAAATATTGATAACCTTTATTATACACTCATTTTTTTTTTGCATTTATTCCACCCACATAGTCATATATTTTTTAGTTAAATTATATTTTTTAACCAACACATGTTATATTAATGTTTTCCTGATGATTAATTTTACGATTTTGATATGTAATGTTTAAACCCCTGGAAATGGGACCATTTTTTCACTGAGGGGAAAAAATTCATGATGTACCATTTGAATTTTATTGTCAATACGGGGGAGGGAAAAGTAATTTGGGATAGATAATAAATAAATTGATCAAGAAAGAAAATGGGGGAACAAAAATGAGAAAAAGAACAAAGTTGTGTTTTTGAAGTGATTGAAGTCGGAATTGATAATAAACACAATGGAAGTGATTTTTCGTCCCATGTTGCATCTTACATAGATGTTTTATCAATATAAAAATCTATTTATTATGTTGATGAAATAAAGTATATTGAGAAGGTAATGGAAATACGTATTAAAAAAGTGTTTTAGTTTCTTGTTTACAAGTGGATCCAGAACCATTGGATTGAGATTTAGATCTAGCACATTGGCATGTGTTAACATTATCAATCAAATTGGGATGCTGATAAAAAGGAATAGACTGATGGGAATCAGTATGAGGGAGAATCAGTCTTAAATGATGCTGTGTGAGACCAAACATTATGGAAGTAATAGAACATTCAGAGTATTAAATCTGATGATGATATACTGATATTGGAATTCTTATAAATCAAAATTAATATTTAAATCTTATAATGCTATCCTTATTACGGAATGGTGGAGTGCTGGTGCTACCAATCATATTGAGGTTTCATTGAAAAGAAATATATTGCTGGAGGTATGGGATGTTATAATACATTTCAATGTATGTCATCTGATTCTATCCCAATATTAAACATATTCAATGTCATATGGATATCATGATGCAATTGAAACATTATGGAAGATTGGAGGATACGATATGAAGTACTCTGGATACAACTCATTATTGTGAGGAACACTAGACACAATAGGATGAAGATCATCATATTATAGTCATCTTTCTGACAATAATATAAGTCTAGATGACTGATCTTAGAAAATTAAATAAATACACACTAACATTGATCCATAAAATGTGGAATTATACCGATTCAGTTTAATGGGATCTTACACCAATTCATATTTTAGCTATCCCATGTATATTAGATACATAGTTTTATCAAATAAAAAATGTCTAATAAAGTTTACATTGTATTTAAACTGGGTCAAGAAAACAAGAAATAATACGTTGTTCTCATAAAATTTGGACGAGAGAAAACAATGAAAAGTATTTATTGTTTCTCAATAAGAGGTGACGAATCATCGGACTGGTGCTAACAATGTTCATCAGAGTATGATAAATACCTATCAATCAGATGCAGACTTACATTGATAAAATCATCATATGCAATATCATTGGTCTGATGAATTGGTAATTGGAGAAATACTTTGAAGGTATTTCAGAATGGATTTCAATGTCTTACATTTAATATCTTGTACTAAGAATTTATATGAGAATACTTTCAATGTTTATAAGAGATCATTGTTAGGGTCTGTCATCAATTTTTTTTGTTTCCATCATAATGATGAATTATATTGAATAATTCGACTGAATAATATTAATGAATAAATGTTTTTAAACAAAAATAAGTATGAATATTCTGGATGTTTCGTGAAGTGCCTAAAAGTACATGGAATATTATAATAATTCAATGATGAATACTTAAATTAAAGGGAAATCATGGAATTGTAACTTTTGTTGATTGGGGAATGGAAGTAATTTTCTTTCATTTTCTTTTTTGGGGTTCCTCAAAAAGTGGAGCACAATAAATTTGTAATTCACCAAATCTAACTGTTCATGAGTTCTAGATCTATAAAATTGATAAACATATATTGAATTTCTAACCACACATTGTTTTGAGGTTAATGTTATTGAATATTAATGATGTGAGGTTCATTTCAATCATCTGAGTAATTTCCAACATACGATGCATAATTGCAGTATATCCATCTGAGTTAGCGCATCATAGTGAAATCCATTAATGAAAGCTTTATTAGATGGTGTTCTATTAGATGGAAAAAATTTGAGGTTCTAATTGAGTTCCTACTTAGATGAATAAGGAAGAGAAAAAGAATAATAAGACAGAGGACAATCGAATGGTTCCAATTGAAGATAGGTTATCTGTCTGAGAAATATTAGACATGCTTTTGATGAGGAAGATTTATAGATAGGGTTTCTATAAAATTTTTCATCACAAACAAGTTTTCTAGATAAATTTTGAAGTTCTAAAAAAATATACAGAGGTAGTTTTTGATTCAAATTACTTATGGAGGTTGTGAAGAATTTTTGAAGTGGATCATAAAAGAATAAGAAATTTGAAGATGGAAAGTATGAATACATACCAGTTACTGAAGAGTCTTGATTGGGTTGCAGGGGTGTATAACCTGTTATGGGAAATTGGATGTGAAAAAGGATAGTTGGTGGTATAACCAACAATAGTTGGAAATTTACTATTGGGAATGTAGAATTCATTAATACTTATCCCTTTGTATTCCAGAAATATGATATTTTGAAATCCATGTTGGTGGAACTATCCAACATGGAAATGAGTAGGTCCTTGTACCAATCATCATAAATATTGTGTGTTGGCTACTATTTCTATCAGGTTCATACTGAATGTGAGGTTGACAATTTTTATTTGAGTGGATCATAATTTTAATAGGTTTCAGATGTTAATAATGTTTACAAAGGAATTTAACAAAATTTGTTATAAAATAAAAGGTACCCAATGATTTGAAACCCTTTTATTGGTCTTGATCATTTTTTGGAACAACACATTCACATGTTCATTTCAAATATTTCATTATTTCCATTTTTATTGTTAGTTAATTTTTTTATTGTTTATTAACTATCATGAATATTTTAGTTATTATTAATATTATATAATTCCATAATTTATAGAATGATAATAATGTTACAAATATCATATTTATTCATTATAAATATTATTTTAATCATTATTTAACATTGGGCATGAAAAATGAGTTACATAACTTCATGGAGACGTTAGAACGTACGTATGCACGAGTGATGATGTCATTCACTAATGGGTGGAAGGGTAAATATGTGGGTGATGTATTAATATTATAACCTCAATATGAGCTCATATATATCAAATATATTCATTAATATTATCATTATTACATTGAATGTAATATGTGAGTGAAAAATGAATCACAACGCTTCACAGAGTAGTAGTAGTATTCCCTACAAACGAGTGACGTTATCATATTTAAAACGTAATGAAACATAAAAAAGAATATGAGATATTTACATTAAATAAGTATAATGATATCATTAATACCATAATAATTTGGTAAATCAATCATAAAATTCATCCTTTAGAGTCAATAATAGAAAAAATGAATGACATCTGTTCACGAGGCGGTAGTCCCCTATATACACAATCAATGATTTCATTTCCCATTAGATAAAAATAAATATGGAAAATTATCATCAAATCAAAACTAATAACATATAAATATTTGGTATATTCTATTTTTTTAATATTTTATGTATTAATAGATAATTTTTGGTGTGAAATGATGAAATAAAATGAAGGATCTTTGTTAAGATAATTAAATTCTCTAAGAGAAACCTACTTTGGATCACCACAAAAGGACCACATGGATGCTATTTTCGATGGAAAAGAAGCTCCAAAACGTAACTAAAAATGTTAGGTAGATAAATTATTGTATTTTATGATATAATGGTCTTGGGAGGTGTAATTATTTTGGGGGATGGAGTTCCCTTTTTTAATTGCGGAAATATGACCTCCTTGGAAATTACATTGAAATTTCACAAAAGTATAAAAAAAGATAAATTAATTAACAAACAAAAGGCTTCCAAAATTACACTATATTTGACATTGGGAATGATAATTTAGAAATATGTCAATTAATTAATATTATTACAAGTTTATAGATCCTTTTAACCCTAATCTTCTTTAATTAACCCCATTGTAAATCTATTTTTAACTTAACCGCAATAAATAATGTTTACTATTTTCACTATTTAATTTAATTAAACATTATATATAAAATAAAAATTATTATAACTACAAATATATAATTCATTTTCCAAAATTCTACTCACATAATTGGAATCATTTAATATCAAATTAATTCCATAGATGTGACAAAATGGTTATTTAACTTTTAAATGTAAAAAAGATTACAATGTATTTATATAAAAATTTGAAATTAAAATGATTTCAATAACATAAATTGTATTATTAGATATATATTTTAGACAATTTTACATGAATAAAATTAAAATATAATTATAATTTGCAAATAATAAAAATGAAAAAGGTTCATTTCAATAAAAAACCATAATTTTTTACTATTTATTTAAAAAATGATTAATTTTAGAAAAATAAAAAAACAAATTATTCAATGTTAATTTTTTATTTATTATTTACAATATTTAATTTAGTTTTTTATTAAAATTTTCCAAAATTGGTAACAAATAGTTTTTAATCATCAGCACAATGCGTGACTAAACCATCAATTTGAAAAAATATAGCTTTTCTGAAAATATTTGATTTTTGTTTAAAAGATATTTATTATCATTAAAATAAATCTATAATAATAATTTTCATTATTTAGGTAACTCTATTCATATAAACAAATTTACTGGCTATGTTATAATAGTATACCATATTATGGATTTTTTCGACTCATAGTTTCATGTTATTAAATCTATTGAATAGAATGAATTTAGTGAAATATATTTCATGTGTGGTTGAAGCTCAGTGTACCATGTCACTCACAATATAAAAATGTACATCTTTTAAAATCACATGATGTTTTATACTGTAACATCCCAAGTAAGTAATGAATAATAGATATTTTTATCTATGTCTATAAATGATTAAGATAGTGTTATAGAGGCTTAATATTAAAAATAAATACAATCTTATGCATGGAATACACTAATATTCTTAAAAGATTATTTTACTGCCTTTTGATGGCAAACCATTTTTGAATATATATTTTGACAATTTTATAAACTATTTTTGTCAAAATAAAGTTATTCTTTATGATTGGGACATCAAAATTTACCTTGTGTGAATTTTTGGTATTTTTCTGACAATGTTCATTTTTTAATGAATAGTGAAAAATACTGCATTTTACATCAAAACTGCTTTTTAATCTAATTTATTTTTATGATTAGATTATGTTTTGAATTTGTTTTGAAGTGAAATTAGAATATATTTTTACCATTTTATCCAATGGTGGTCATTGGAATTAATTTCACTTTGAAATTAGACTTAAACTAGTATCAATCTTTTGATACTTATTGTTTTGTAAAAAACACGCTATTTGCTCTGGCAGCGGGAATTAATTATTAAATTAATTAATGTGACTTATATGATTTGAATTTTTTAAAATAGACTTCATTTTTGAATTCGGAATATCAAATATAGCTTAGGGTGAATTTTTGGTAATTTTCTGAAAAACTTCAATTTTTGATGAATAGTGAAACAACTAAGTGGTAATCAAGCAAACTGATTTTTCAGTTAAATGAAAGTTTACCACTAATGTGTACTGAATTTTTAAAATCCGACATACATGGTTGTCATTAAGAAGTAAAATGTGGTTCAATGAGATTAAAATAATTTTTTGGTGAATAGTAACTTATTAAGTTATTAATCGCGATTAGTGGTAATTAGGGTAGTTTAAGGTATAAATAATGCTTTAATAATAGGAAATGACATAGACACATGTCCCAACCTTATTGGTTGTGTCATGGCCGACCAAGACAAGCCATGGGTCAACTTGGAGACCCCATGGAGACACTTTGCTTTGGAAATGACATAAATAACTTTTTATTTAATGTAAAAGTAAAAATGACACAAAGATAATATGTTTTGCGAAAACAATTTTTACATAGGGTTATAAAGATCAGATATTTGATTATAATAAGTCATTGGAAAGGTAAAAAGATTTCCTACATCATAGTATTTTTTTTACGATTTTTAGACACTAAATAAATTAAATTATTTACGACATAATAATGATGCAGCGATGACATCATTATTTGATGATTTAAATAAAATGGAAAGATAATATAAAATCTATGAACTACACATTTACAAAACCAATTGTATGAGTGGATTTAGAACCCTTATCACCTTATCCACGAATTATATCAATGTGGGACCTTTTAAAACCGAAACACATTTTCAAATAATGTAATATTTCTTTACTTTCCAAAAGTGCCCCTCCTCTCCTCTTATAAAAGGCCCCCACCTCTACCTCATTTCACACATTCTTCAAGCCTTTGGCTCGGCCAACCCCTGACCATTTGCTCTCTCCACATCCCTATCCTCATCCTAGAGGATTCCCTTTGGGCAGAATCCTTTCAAAGGAAGCCTTTAGGCTCAACTCAAAAGGAGTTACACTTTTAAAGGTAATTCATTCTCTCATGTTCAGTTGTTTTATTTTGCTTCTCCAACCCCCTAAACTCTTTTTATTTACTTCCTTTGTAACAACACCAGTATCTTCAATATACTAGGATGTTTTTATAAGATTTATTTGAGCTACACTCTCACACAACTACATCAAATGGTTAAAGAACATACGGTTTCTGTGGATGGCGAAATTCTGCCTCCCGAAACGATGATTGTTCAATACTCATTTAACACCTTCAAAGGTGGCCATTATGATGTCACTATTTTTATATATGATATATAATATGTTTATGTTTTCCTTAAGCTTCTGGTTTTTTCATTTTGGGCATACCTTTATGGTTTCCATTATGGGTAAAACACGATATCTTCATTTTAGGATGTGCGGACTACCGCCCCCAAAAAGTAATTTGATTCGTTAATACCATATGTGGGATTTGTAAAGGATAAAGTTAATGATATTATATATGTTATTATACTGGAATTATAATATACTCTTATATAATTATGATTCCATTCCAGAAAATATGAAATAGAAATGGAAGTAGTGTTCATGCGTACGTACGGCTTACCGTCTCCATGAACGGTGCATTTCATTTCTTACCTCTAAATGTGATGTAATATTATAAATGCATGTATGTACTGGATATATATGACATATATGATATCTACATCATGAATACCATTCTGGATATAGTGAACCTTTGACCAAATTAACAACATGTAAGTGTAAGAAGTCTATTTTTGACTTAAAAACCAAATACCGACAAAATGAACATTATTAACTTAACTGATTACATGATGTTCATAACATGGTATAAAAGGAATAATGAACTTGAAAAAGATTCATAAGAAAGTAGAGATTAACTCAAGTTTATTATTCAGGAGATTAAAGAACGGTCTGGTCATGTCGGATACGAGGTATGGGACTTCGTCTCAATCTCCTTTCGTTGAGGCATATTTTATTTTATACACAACTTTCTTTTATACGGTGTATAAAAACCTTTGACTTTTACGTTTATTCAAAAGGAATCTTTTTTATACGAAGCGTTTACTAAACGACAAAAGGGAATGTTTTTGTCGTACGTATGCGGCAACAACGACTTCTCCGCCGTCGTGACCGTTATTTGAGTTTCGGCTTCCTCTACAAGCCATACCTTCTTTTTAAAAGAAAAATAAATACCATGTTTTACTTTTCTTTTACTTTGGTATTGAAAATGGTTTTCATAATGTTTTTATTATATCAATGTGTTGTATTGATATCTCGTGATTGAAATGTGGAAATGTTATGTTTCCTTTATGCATGTTTTATGTGATATGATTATGTTATGGTTCTTGGGCATTATTATGAAGACGGGTGGTTCCGTGATAAACTAAGGGAGGGTGAGCCCGTTATAGCTCTCCAATGCCTTGGGTAACATGAAGGAGTGAAACGTTAAGGTTTCTCCGAAGAGATTTTTAGGGAATATACTGTGATGGGTATTCCAAATGTAACCAAGAGGGTTACTCCCTACGTAAGAATGTTATGAATGCCTCAAGTTACCTTTATGTCTTATGATTTCTATGATTTATTCATGATTTTATGAGGTATCTTAAAGTGCCTATGTTTTATGGGTAAAGTATGATTTCATTCTTATGTATATATGAACTCATGTTTCCTTTCCATGTTTTTTTTATATAACCCATACTAAGTTTTTATGCTCATCCCATGTTTTTGAAATGTTTTTCACAGGTCAAGGGAAAGGTACATGATAAGATGATAGAGTCAAGGATGTGTCAAGAAATGATCCATGTTTTATTTTAAATGTGTTTCCATTGATGGGAATGAGGAATACTATCTTTATGTAACCACTTTGTTTATATGTGGAATGTAATGCAAGTTTTATGATCTAATTCTCTAAAACTCTAAACCCGAAAAGATCCTCAATGTGTAATCTTGTAATAACTCAAGATTAAGTAAGGTTTAAGGTTGGGGCCTTATAGTTGGTATCAGAGGTCGGTTTAGATAACTTTAGGAGTTATAATTCTATTAAATAATTATCCAAAAATATTTTTTTTGAAATGATATAGCATTTAAAGATTACCATGTTGCTTCATCTAAGACATGTTTGTTCAGAATGGTTTTTCGCAGAGGAAACAGGGAAGCAGTGCTAGGAAGGCATACAGAAGGAAATAACCTTCCGAATCAGCATCCAGAAATCGTCGGAATTGGAACTGAATAGTTTGTTGCAGTGATGGCGCAGTTGACTCAAGCGATAAATGGTGGTGGTATCCATGCACGAGATCAGCCAGATCAACCGCAGAGGAACATGTCAGTGGTGGAACATTTCATGAGGCAACATCCACCATCATTCAGAGGATCATCTGACCCTGTGCTAGCTGAAGGGTGTTAAGTTTATCTGGACAAAAGAATGTGATGATTGTTTTCAGGAATTGAAAAGAAGATTGGTGAATGCTCCAGTTTTGGCACTACCTTCCAGGAATGGTGAGTTTGTTATATACAGTGATGCTTCATTGAAAGGACATGGTTGCGTCCTAATGCAGAATGATCAGGTAATTGCTTATGCTTCACGACAGTTGAAAACTCATGAGGTAAATTACCCTACACATGATTTGGAATTAGCTGCTGTTTTTTTTGCTTTAAAAATTTGGAGGCATCATTTTTATGGATTAAAGTGTGAAATATATACCGATCACAAAAGTTTAAAGAATATATTCACTCAGAAAGAGTTAAATATGAGACAAAGGAGATGGCTGGAATTAATCAAGGATTATGATTGTACAATTCATTACCATCCGGGAAAAGCAAATAAAGTGGCTGATGCTTTGAGTCGAAAAAGTAATGCTTCATTAACAATGTTGCGTTTGGAACGTGATCCTTTGGTTAAGGATTTGATGAACTTTGGCATAGAAGTTGTTGGTGCAGGAAGTCCTTCTGTTTTGTTTTAGGTATCAGTGAGATCATCTCTATCAGATAGAATCAAGCAAGCACAGAAGCAAGACAGTGAGTTGCAGAAAAGGGTAGAGCTGGTTCAGAAAGGTAAGTTTCCTGAATTCAACATTGATAGTGATTGTGTTTTGAGATTTGGGAAGAGATTGTGTGTGCCTTGTGATTCAAAATTGAAGAGAGAGTTGTTATATGAAGCTCATAGTTCTCCGTTTTCAGTTCATCCGGGAAGTACTAAGATGTATAGAGATCTGCGGGAGTATTATTGGTGGGATGGATGAAAAAAGATATTGCTGATTTTACTTTGAAGTGTTTGACTTGTCAGCAGGTTAAAGCAGAGCGGCAGTTACCGAAAGGGATGCTTCAGCCTTTACCAGTGCCAGAGTGGAAATGGGAGAATATATCCATGGACTTTGTTGTTGGATTACCGAAGACATCTCGAGGTAATAATGCAATCTGGGTTATTGTTGATCGCTTGACCAAATCTTCTCATTTCCTTGCTATACGAGATACTTTCTCTCTTGATCAAATTTCCCGTTTGTATCTTAAAGAGATAGTCAGGTTACATGGAGTTCCTCTCTCCATTGTATCGGATCGTGATCCCAGGTTTACTTCTAACTTTTGGAAAGGCCTTCAGAAGTCGTTGGGTACTGAATTAAATTTTAGTACATCTTTTAATCCTCAATCAGATGGGCATTCAGAACGAACAATTCAGACATTGGAGGATATGTTACGAGCTTGTTCTATGGATTATCAGGGAAGTTGGGACCAACATCTTTCTTTGGTTGAGTTTTCATATAATAACAGTTTTCATTCCAGTATACAGATGGCACAATTTTAGGCATTATATGGGAAGCGGTGTCGAACTCCAGCTTTTTGGGATGAAGTGGGTGAAAGAAAGTTGATGGGACCAGAATTGGTAGAAGAGATGGCAGAAAAAGTTCAGCTGATTCAGAAACACATGAGAGCAGCTCAGAGCAGGCAGAAGAGTTATGCGGATAACCGGAGGAAGGATCTATCTTTCGAGGTAGGTGATCATATTTTTCTCAAGGTTTCTCCTTGGAAAAGTGTGATGAGATTTGGTAAGAAAGGAAAGCTGAGTCCAAGGTTTGTTGGACCATACGAAATTCTTGAGAGAGTTGGATCAGTTGCATACCGAGTGGCTTTACCTCCGATTTTATCTCAGGTACACAATGTTTTTCACGTTTCAATGTTGAGAAAGTATATGCCAGATCCATATCATGTTTTGAGTCCAGAGGTAGTTCAGCTGGAAGAGAACCTATCTTATGAGGAACAACCGGTCCAGATTCTTGACCACAGGGAGCAAGTGTTACGGAATAAGGTGATTAAGCAGGTAAAGGTTTTGTGGAAAAACCACATGATTGAAGAGGCAACATGGGAATCTGAAAATGCAATGAGGGATAAGTACCCCCATTTATTCGATAAGTAAATAAATTGCGGGGACGCAATTTTCTAAAGGGGGGAAGGATGTAACATCCCAAGTAAGTAATGAATAATAGATATTTTTATCTATGTCTATTAATGATTAAGATAGTGTTATAGAGGCTTAATATGAAAATAAATACAATCTTATGCATGGAATACACTAATATTCTTAAAAGATTATTTTACTGCCTTTTGATGGCAAACCATTTTTGAATCTATATTTTGACAATTTTATAAACTATGTTTGTCAAAATAAACTTATTTTTTATGATTGGGACATCAAAATTTACATTGTGTGAATTTTTGGTATTTTTCTGACAATGTTCATTTTTTAATGAATAATGAAAAATACTGCATTTTACATCAAAACTGCTTTTTAATCTAATTTATTTATATGATTAGATTATGTTTTGAATTGGTTTTGAAGTGAAATTAGAATATATTTTTACCATTTTATCCAATGGTGGTCATTGGAATCAATTTCACTTTGAAATTAGACTTAAACTAGTATCAATCTTTTGATACTTATTGTTTTGTAAAAACACGCTATTTGCTCTGGCAGCGGGAATTAATTATTAAATTAATTAATGTGACTTATATGATTTGAATTTTTTAAAATAGACTTCATTTTTGAATTCGGAATATCAAATATAGCTTAGGGTGAATTTTTGGTAATTTTCTGAAAAACTTCAATTTTTGATGAATAGTGAAACCACTAAGTGGTAATCAAGCAAACTGATTTTTCAGTTAAATGAAATTTTACCACTAATGTGTACTGAATATTGAAAATCCGACATAAATGGTTGTCATTAAGAAGTAAAATGTGGTTCAATGAGATTAAAATAATTTTTTGGTGAATAGTAACTTATTAAGTTCTTAATCGCGATTAGTGGTAATTAGGGTAGTTTAAGGTATAAATAATGCTTTAATAATAGGAAATGACCTAGAAACATGTCCCAACCTTATTGGTTGTGTCATGGCCGACAAAGACAAGCCATGGGTCAACTTGGGGACCCCATGGAGACACTTTGGTTTGGAAATGACATAAATAACTTTTTATTTAATGTAAAAGTAAAAATGACACAAACATAATATGTTTTACGAAAACAATTTTTACATAGGGTTATAAAGATCAGATATTTGATTATAAATAGTCATTGGAAAGCTAAAAATATTTCCTACATCATAGTATTTTTTTTACGATTTTTAGACATTAAATAAATTAAATTATTTATGACATAATAATGATGCAGCGATGACATCATTATTTGACGATTTAAATAAAATGGAAAGATAATATAAAATCTATGAACTACACATGTCCAAAACAAATTGGATGAGTGGATTTCGAACCCTTATCACCTTATCCACGAATTATATCAATGTGGGACCTTTTAAAACCGAAACACATTTTCAAATAATGTAATATTTCTTTACTTTCCAAAAGTGCCCCTCCTCTCCTCTTATAAAAGGCCCCCACCTCTACCTCATTTCACACACTCTTCAAGCCTTTGGCTCGGCCAACCCCTGCCCATTTGCTCTCTCCACATCCCTCTCCTCATCCTAGAGGATTTCCTTTGGGAAGAATCCTTTCAAAGGAAGCCTTTAGGCTCAACTAAAAAAGAGTTACACTTTTAAAGGTAATTCATTCTCTCATGTTCATTTGTTTTATTTTGCTTTTCCAACCCCCTAAACTCTTTTTATTTACTTCCTTTGTCACAACACCAGTATCTTCAATATACTAGGATGTTGTTATAAGATTTATTTTAGCTACACTCTCACACAACTACATCAAATGGTTAAAGAACATACGGTTTCTGTGGATGGCGAAATTCTGCCTCCCAAAACGATGATTGTTCAATACTCATTTAACACCTTCAAAGGTGGCCATTATTATGTCACTATTTTTATATATGATATATAATATGATTATGTTTTCCTTAAGCTTCTGTTTTTTTCATTTTGGGCATACCTTTATGGTTTCCATTATGGGTAAAACACGATATATTCATTTTAGGAAGTGCGGACTACCGCCCCCTAAAAGTGATTTGATTCGTTAATACCATATGTGGGATGTGTAAAGGATAAAGTTAATGATATTATATATGTTATTATACTGGAATTATAATATACTCTTATATAATTATGATTCCATTCCAGAAAATATGAAATAGAAATGGAAGTAGCGTTCATGCGTACGTACGGCTTACCGTCTCCATGAACGGTGCATTTCATTTCTTACCTCTAAATGTGATGTAATATTATAAATGCATGTATGTACTGGATATATATGACATATATGATATCTACATCATGAATACCATTCTGGATATAGTGAACCTTTGACCAAATTAACAACATGTAAGTGTAAGAAGTCTATTTTTGACTTAAGAACCAAATACCGACAAAATGAACATTATTAACTTAACCGATTACATGATGTTCATAACATGGTATAAAAGGAATAATGAACTTGAAAAAGATTCATAAGAAAGTAGAGATTAACTCAAGTTTATTATTCAGGAGATTAAAGAACGGTCTGGTCATGTCGGATACGAGGTATGGGACTTCGTCTCAATCTCCTTTCGTTGAGGCATATTTTATTTTATACACAACTTTCTTTTATATGGTGTATAAAACCCTTTGACTTTTACGTTTATTCAAAAGGAATCTTGTTTATACGAAGCGTTTACTAAACGACAAAAGGGAATGTTTTTGTCGTACATATGCGGCGACAACGACTTCTCCGCCATCGTGACTGTTATTTGAGTTTCGGCTTCCTCTACAAGCCATACCTTCTTTTTAAAAGAAAAATAAATACCATGTTTTACTTTTCTTTTACTTTGGTATTGAAAATGGTTTTCATAATGTTTTTATTATATCAATGTGTTGTATTGATATCTCGTGATTGAAATGTGGAAATGTTATGTTTCCATTATGCATGTTTTATGTGATATGATTATGATATGGTTCTTGGGCATTATTATGAAGACGGGTGGTTCCGTGATAAACTAAGGGCGGGTGAGCCCGTTATAGCTCTCCAATGCATTGGGTAACGCGAAGCAGTGAAATGTTAAGGTTTCTCCGAAGAGATTTTTAGGGAATATACTATGATGGGTATTCCAAACGTAACCAAGAGGGTTACTCCCTACGTAAGAATGTTATGAATGCCTCAAGTTACCTTTATGTCTTATGATTTCTATGATTTATTCATGATTTTATGAGGTATCTTAAAGTGCCTATGTTTTATGGGTAAAGTCTGATTTCATTCTTATGTATATATGAACTCATGTTTCCTTTCCATGTTTTTTTTATATAACCGATACTGAGTTTTTATGCTCATCCCAAGTTTTTGAAATGTCTTTCACAGGTCAAGGGAAAGGTACATGATAAGATGATAGAGTCAAGGATGTGTCAAGAAATAATCCATGTTTTATTTTAAATGTGTTTCCATTGATGGGAATGAGGAATAATATCTTTATGTAACCACTTTGTTTATATGTGGAATGTAATGCAAGTTTTATGATCTAATTCTCTAAAACTCTAAACCCAAAAAGATCCTCAATGTGTAATCTTGTAATAACTCAAGATTAAGTAAGGTTTAAGGCTGGGGCCTTATAGTTGGTATCAGAGGTCGGTTTAGATAACTTTAGGAGTTAGAATTCTATTAAATGATTATCAAAAAATATTTTTTTTGAAATGATATAGCATTTAAAGATTACCATGTTGCTTCATCTAATACATGTTTGTTCATAATGGTTTTCCACGGAGGAAATAGGAAAGCAGTGCTAGGAAGGCATACAGAAGGAAATAACCTTCCGAATCAGCATCCAGAAATGGTTGGAATTGGAACCGAACAGTTTGTTGCAGTGATGGCGCAGTTGACTCAAGCGATAAATGGTGGTGGTATCCATGCACGAGATCAGCCAGATCAACCGCAGAGGAACATTTCAGTGGTGGAACATTTCATGAGGCAACACCCACCATCATTCAGAGGATCATCTGACCCTGTGCTAGCTGAAGGGTGTTAAGTTTATCTGGACAAAAGAATGTGATGATTGTTTTCAAGAATTGAAAAGAAGATTGGTGAATGCTCCAGTTTTGGCACTACCTTCCAGGAATGGTGAGTTTGTTATATACAGTGATGCTTCATTGAAAGGACTTGGTTGCGTCCTAATGCAGAATGATCAGGTAATTGCTTATGCTTCACGACAGTTGAAAACTCATGAGGTAAATTACCCTACACATGATTTGGAATTAGCTGCTGTTGTTTTTGCTTTAAAAATTTGGAGGCATCATTTGTATGGAGTAAAGTGTGAAATATATACCGATCACAAAAGTTTAAAGTATATATTCACTCAGAAAGAGTTAAATATGAGACAAAGGAGATGGCTGGAATTAATCAAGGATTATGATTGTACAATTCATTACCATCCGGGAAAAGCAAATAATGTGGCTGATGCTTTGAGTCGAAAAAGTAATGCTTCATTAACAATTTTGCGTTTGGAATGTGATCCTTTGGTTAAGGATTTGATGAACTTTGGCATAGAAGTTGTTGGTGCAGGAAGTCCTTCTGTTTTGTTTCAGGTATCAGTGAGATCATCTCTATCAGATAGAATCAAGCAAGCACATAAGCAAGACAGTGAGTTGGAGAAAAGGGTAGAGCTGGTTCAGAAAGGTAAGTTGCCTGAATTCAACATTGATAGTGATTGTGTTTTGAGATTTGGGAAGAGATTGTGTGTGCCTTGTGATTCACAATTGAAGAGAGAGTAGTTATATGAAGCTCATAGTTCTCCGTTTTCAGTTCATCCGGGCAGTACTAAGATGTATAGAGATCTGCGGGAGTATTACTGGTGGGATGGAATGAAAAGAGATATTGCTGATTTTACTGTGAAGTGTTTGACTTGTCAGCAGGTTAAAGCAGAGCGGCAGTTACCGAAAGGGATGCTTCAGCCTTTACCAGTGCCAGAGTGGAAATGGGAGAATATATCCATGGACTTTGTTGTTGGATTACCGAAGACATCTCGAGGTAATAATGCAATCTGGGTTATTATTGATCGCTTGACCAAATCTGCTCATTTCCTTGCTATACGAGATACTTTCTCTCTTGATCAACTTTCCCGTTTGTATCTTAAAGAGATAGTAAGGTTACATGGAGTTCCTCTCTCTATTGTATCGGATCGTGATCCCAGGTTTACTTCTAACTTTTGGAAAGGCCTTCAGAAGTCGTTGGGTACTGAATTAAATTTAAGTACAACTTTTCATCCTCAATCAGATGTGCAGTCAGAACGAACAATTCAGACATTGGAGGATATTCTACGAGCTTGTTCTATGGATTATCAGGGAAGTTGGGACCAACATCTTTCTTTGGTTGAGTTTTCATATAATAACAGTTTTCATTCCAGTATACAGATGGCACCATTTCAGGCATTATATGGGAAGCGGTGTCGAACTCCATATTTTTGGGATGAAGTGGGTGAAAGAAAGTTGATGGGACCAGAATTGGTAGAAGAGATGGCAGAAAAAGTTCAGCTGATTCAGAAACACATGAGAACAGCTCAGAGCAGGCAGAAGATTTATGCAGATAACCAGAGGAAGGATCTATCTTTCGAGGTAGGTGATCATGTTTTTTCTCAAGGTTTCTCCTTGGAAAAGTGTGATGAGATTTGGTAAGAAAGGAAAGCTGAGTCCAAGGTTTGTTGGACCATATGAAATTCTTGAGAGAGCTGGATCAGTTGCATACCGAGTGGATTTACCTCCGAGTTTATCTCAGGTACACAATGTTTTTCACGTTTCAATGTTGAGAAAGTATATGCCAGATCCATCACATGTTTTGAGTCCAGAGGTAGTTCAGCTGGAAGAGAACCTATCTTATGAGGAACAACCGGTCCAGATTCTTGACCACAGGGAGCAAGTGTTACGGAATAAGGTGATTAAGCAGGTAAAGGTTTTGTGGAAAAACCACATGATTGAAGAGGCAACATGGGAATCTGAAAATGCAATGAGGGATAAGTACCCCCATTTATTCGATAAGTAAATAAATTGCGGGGACGCAATTTTCTAAAGGTGGGAAGGATGTAACATCCCAAGTAAGTAATGAATAATAGATATTTTATCTATGTCTATTAATGATTAAGATAGTGTTATAGAGGCTTAATATGAAAATAAATACAATCTTATGCATGGAATACACTAATATTCTTAAAAGATTATTTTACTGCCTTTTGATGGCAAACCATTTTTGAATCTATATTTTGACAATTTTATAAACTATTTTTTTCAAAATAAACTTATTCTTTATGATTGGGACATCAAAATTTACATTGTGTTAATTTTTGGTATTTTTCTGACAATGTTCATTTTTTAATGAATAGTGAAAAATACTGCATTTTACATCAAAACTGCTTTTTAATCTAATTTATTTATATGATTAGATTATGTTTTGAATTGGTTTTGAAGTGAAATTAGAATATATTTTTACCATTTTATCCAATGGTGGTCATTGGAATCAATTTCACTTTGAAATTAGACTTAAACTAGTATCAATCTTTTGATACTTATTGTTTTGTAAAAACACGCTATTTGCTCTGGCAGCAGGAATTAATTATTAAATTAATTAATGTGACTTATATGATTTGAATTTTTTAAAATAGACTTCATTTTTGAATTCGGAATATCAAATATAGCTTATGGTGAATTTTTGGTAATTTTCTGAAAAACTTCAATTTTTGATGAATAGTGAAACCACTAAGTGGTAATCAAGCAAACTGATTTTTCAGTTAAATGAAAGTTTAACACTAATGTGTACTGAATTTTGAAAATCCGACATACATGGTTGTCATTAAGAAGTAAAATGTGGTTCAATGAGATTAAAATAATTTTTTGGTGAATAGTAACTTATTAAGTTCTTAATCGCGATTAGTGGTAATTAGGGTAGTTTAAGGTATAAATAATGCTTTAATAATAGGAAATGACCTAGACACATGTCCCAACCTTATTGGTTGTGTCATGGCCGACCAAGACAAGCCATGGGTCAACTTGGGGACCCCATGGAGACACTTTGGTTTGGAAATGACATAAATAACTTTTTATTTAATGTAAAAGTAAAAATGACACAAACATAATATGTTTTACGAAAACAATTTTTACATAGGGTTATAAAGATCAGATATTTGATTATAAATAGTCATTGGAAAGCTAAAAAGATTTCCTACATCATAGTATTTTTTTTTGATTTTTAGACATTATATAAATTAAATTATTTATGACATAATAATGATGCAGCGATGACATCATTATTTGACGATTTAAATAAAATGGAAAGATAATGTAAAATCTATGAACTACACATGTCCAAAACCACTTGGATGAGTGGATTTCGAACCCTTATCACCTTATCCACGAATTATATCAATTTGGGACCTTTTAAAACCGAAACACATTTTCAAATAATGTAATATTTCATTACTTTCCAAAAGTGCCCCTCCTCTCCTCTTATAAAAGGCCCCCACCTCTACCTCATTTCACACACTCTTCAAGCCTTTGGCTCGGCCAACCCCTGCCCATTTGCTCTCTCCACATCCCTCTCCTCATCCTAGAGGATTCCCTTTGGGCAGAATCCTTTCAAAGGAAGCCTTTAGGCTCAACTCAAAAGGAGTTACACTTTTAAAGGTAATTCATTCTCTCATGTTCATTTGTTTTATTTTGCTTCTCCAACCCCCTAAACTCTTTTTATTTACTTCCTTTGTAACAAAACCAGTATCTTCAATATACTAGGATGTTGTTATAATATTTATTTGAGATACACTCTCACACAACTACATATTATGGTTAAAGAACATACGGTTTCTGTGGATGGCGAAATTCTGCCTCCCGAAACGATGATTGTTCAATACTCATTTAACACCTTCAAAGGTGGCCATTATGATGTCACTATTTTTATATATGATATATAATATGTTTATGTTTTCCTTAAGCTTCTGTTTTTTTCATTTTGGGCATACCTTTATGGTTTCCATTATGGGTAAAACACGATATCTTCATTTTAGGAAGTGCGGACTACCGCCCCCTAAAAGTGATTTGATTCGTTAATACCATATGTGGGATGTGTAAAGGATAAAGTTAATGATATTATATATGTTATTATACTGGAATTATAATATAATCTTATATAATTATGATTCCATTCCAGAAAATATGAAATAGAAATGGAAGTAGCGTTCATGCGTACGTACGGCTTACCGTCTCCATGAACGGTGCATTTCATTTCTTACCTCTAAATGTGATGTAATATTATAAATGCATGTATGTAATGGATATATATGACATATATGATATCTACATCATGAATACCAATCTGGATATAGTGAACCTTTGACAAAATTAACAACATGTAAGTGCAAGAAGTCTATTTTTTACTTAAGAACCAAATACCGACAAAATGAACATTATTAACTTAACCGATTACATGAGGTTCATAACATGGTATAAAAGGAATAATGAACTTGAAAAATATTCATAAGAAAGTAGAGATTAACTCAAGTTTATTATTCAGGAGATTAAAGAACGGTCTGGTCAAGTCGGATACGAGGTATGGGACTTCGTCTCAATCTCCTTTCGTTGAGGCATATTTTATTTTATACACAACTTTCTTTTATACGGTGTATAAAACCCTTTGACTTTTACGTTTATTCAAAAGGAATCTTTTTTATACGAAGCATTTACTAAACGACAAAAGGGAATGTTTATGTCGTACGTATGCGGCGACAACGACTTCTCCGCCGTCGTGACCGTTATTTGAGTTTCGGCTTCCTCTACAAGCCATACCTTCTTTTTAAAAGAAAAATAAATACCATGTTTTACTTTTCTTTTACTTTGGTATTGAAAATGGTTTTCATAATGTTTTTATTATATCAATGTGTTGTATTGATATCTCGTGATTGAAATGTGGAAATGTTATGTTTCCTTTATGCATGTTTTATGTGATATGATTATGTTATGGTTCTTGGGCATTATTATGAAGACGGGTGGTTACGTGATAAACTAACGGCGGGTGAGCCCGTTATAGCTCTCCAATGCATTGGGTAACGCGAAGGAGTGAAACGTTAAGGTTTCTCCGAAGAGATTTTTAGGGAATATACTGTGATGGGTATTCCAAACGTAACCAAGAGGGTTACTCCCTACGTAAGAATGTTATGAATGCCTCAAGTTACCTTTATGTCTTATGATTTATATGATTTATTCATGATTTTATGAGGTATCTTAAAGTGCCTATGTTTTATGGGTAAAGTATGATTTCATTCTTATGTATATATGAACTCATGTTTCCTTTCCATGTTTTTTTATATAACCCATACTGAGTTTTTATGCTCATCCCAAGTTTTTGAAATGTTTTTCACAGGTCAAGGGAAAGGTACATGATAAGATGATAGAGTCAAGGATGTGTCAAGAAATAATCCATGTTTTATTTTAAATGTGTTTCCATTGATGGGAATGAGGAATACTATCTTTATGTAACCACTTTGTTTATATGTGGAATGTAATGCAAGTTTTATGATCTAATTCTCTAAAACTCTAAACCCGAAAAGATCCTCAATGTGTAATCTTGTAATAACTCAAGATTAAGTAAGGTTTAAGGCTGGGGCCTTATATATGCTCCCTCATTTCTTTGTAGCATAAAAAAGTCATATGAATTTATAAATTCATAGATTGTTCCTAAGGGTGGCTTCTATTCCTCAGCTCTCTCCACCATGGATTTCTTGATGGTGCCTCAGAGGGGGAGACAACCATGTTTATTCTCCATCATTGTATCCCCCAAGAGTTTAAAACCTCCTCCTTTCTCTCAAAACAATACTCTCATTTCCCATTTCACATCGCTCTCTTATTTATTTCTTATTTCCATATAAAATCCCTTGTTTTCTCTCCCTCTACCTTGTCCCCCTAATGGCCCAATTTCTGAAAGCATTCGGTGCTGGTGGGACATCTTTCTCAATGAGTTTCGGGGCATGTCGGTTGAGTTGTGTTTTTTATGTTCTCAGCTTTCTCTTGGTAATATATTCACTTATTGATTTATTCATGGTGAAAGTCCTCCATTGGTGTTGTTATAGGTGTGCTATTTCCATGGTGGTGGCTTTCGTGGTCAGGGTTAGTGTCCAGTCAAGGATGAGATTCCCTATTTTGTCCCTAGACAATTTCAATGATACTCTCGATTTTATTCCTTAATTTATCTCATAGTTGTCCAGTGATGATGGTACTATGGAGGCTTTAGGAAGTGTGTTTGCTAGGTTGATGGTGATCAATGAGAAAAATCATATGATGGATTTAATAATAGATATGGTGGCCATAATATTTTTTTTCCTATGATGAATCCTAGGATTTAGGTTTCAAGGTCCATTCAGATTTCTTTTTGGATGATGGCTATGGTTGTCTTTCTATTTGCCGATGGTGATTTTTCGTAGGGGAAATCACAACGAAAATCGGATTTTTTTCTAGTTTTTTATATTTGGTTTGGTGTTTCTTTTTCAATGTTATCAGTGAAGAGATTTTTTATCTAGTTTTTTATATTATTCATTATAGTTTATGGTGTCTTCCATTAGTCATGGATACTTGACAGATGGTTTTTGAAATAAAGATGATGTTAATTGGTTTTCATGTTTTTTGTGGTGGACATCGGTAAAGTTGATGTCAGAGAAGAGACAGTTGTAATTGTGGTGGGATGATGTAGATGAGGTGTGGATATAATGGGTCTAATATCATTAATGGTATCCTCAAGTAGCTTATGGGACATGCAATGACCTTGATGATATGATCTTCCAGAGACTTTCATTTTTTTTGGATTATAAATTTTGAATTTCCTCATTGAATCATGTGAGATGATAGATTATGTGTGATTTGATGATATGTGGGTTCCCACTCTAACCCTAAAAGTAGTATTATGAAAATAAAAAAAATTGTTTTGGATAAATTTCTTAATATTCATAAATTTATTAAAATAAAGGCCTCTTGAAAAGAATGAGTACTACATAGGCCATAATGGGATATGGTAATAAGTCAATCAAATACATGTATCTCTAGATCCGTGACCATACACTGTATGATATTCAATAATGGATTTTTTTTATTATCCTTTTTCTAACACATCCTGTAATCATGGAACATTTATTATTTCAGTCATGTATATATACTTATATATTATTAATTCTCTGTGTATAAACTATCTAGGTCGATGAATAAATCACATGTCATTCACCTTTTTGGATGATTACATCATATTACCAACACTCAAATGATAATAACATCATATTTATTATCTTTTTATAGACATAAAATTCTTATTCAATGTTAATTTAGGTCTCATATTCTATAAAAATCAAAGGAGACTAAAATTCCCATCTTAGTTAAGCTCTAACCAATGACACAATCTGCCACATACCCACCCACACCAAGATTATCAATTCTTAAATGTTTTTATAAATATGGAATTGAAGTATGTAGATTCTCATTCAAGGTATGTCATGAAACATAGTTATTCGGGACTATAAATATTAAGAATGATCCCAAAGTGGTACAATGACATGGTGTATGACACTTTATACGGTATAAATTATTCTTCATCCAACACACAAAACCAATTTTTACCATATTAGAATATTTTGTATCTCGATATAGGAATCCTTCTAATGGGAACCATAAAATTTCTTCATAACCAATTATATTTTATGATAATTGTATATTAAGAACTAATAATATGTTGAGAGGTTATTTATCATTTCACTTCAGTAATTATACATAGCTTATGTTTAATAATGATAAAATGGAGGATTCCATTTTTATAAAATTACATATTTTATATTTTTAAATAGTTTTAATAATGGTTAACAAAACCATAAATAAAATCATTTATAACATTTAACATATGAACAGAATTATGATAAAACCTTTTTTCATTAAAAATTTAAGGAATTTCATAAACTCATTCAATATCTATGTAATTAATATACATATCGATGTTCCTATCTAACACAACTCTCCCAATAAACACTCTATTTATTAGAAACTACTAATAAATAAAATTTTAATAATGTTTTCATAGAGGAATCATATTCCTAATGTTAAAAACCTTGATCATGTATTAAAACTCCTTAACTTTTAAATATTCCATGTTATGATGTCAATTACATCTATTTTCAACTTAAAATTCCTTATATGTTTTTCAAAATTAGTATACATGGAACCCTTTCCATCAAAATTTTCTTTGAGATCATTTTGGAAACTAATGTAACACTCAAAATTAATAACTTACTACTATAGCCTAAAACTCCTTTCAGGATATTAAGTGACATTCAATTTGTATTTTGACTATGAAAATATTTTATTTATTATCTTTAAACATCTTATAGCCCAAATATATAGCCACTATCCACTAAGACACTATATATAAATATATTTAAATATCTTTTTTTGTACAAAAACATCTTTTTTTATTGGGAAAATAAACGTATTTAATTTTATTGTGAAACTTTAAAAATCAGACATTTATTTTTATATAATATATTGTTTTTTGTTTTTTAGAATTATTATAATAAAAAGAACGCTCTATTATATTAAATATTCCATTATTGGTGGGAAGATAATATATATCATATTTTCCCAAACATCATCATAAATTATTTTATCCAAGATATAATAATTATATTATTATCTTCCTTTTAGGTATGTTTTATATTCTCATGAATAATAAACCATGTGTAGCATCTCATATTTTTCATAATGACTATTTATTGAAAAAAAATTACTTATGACATATGTTTATTAAGATAACTGTGAACATTCTTTATATGGATCCATCAAAGTTTTATAAATCTATTTTAAATAAAAATCATGAATTAAGAACAAAATAAATTATCATTTGAATACAAACATCAGGTTTTTTCAACTATTTCATTGATTTTTAATTCTGATATATGTAAAAAATTATAAAACATTAATTTGATGTCATATACACTTTTAAATAAAAAATTTATTTCAAAAAAACTGATTCCTAGAATTGATATTCCATGGATTTTCTCAGACTCTTCCAAGTATCCCAGATAATTCCATCATATGGAATCATTACACATGCTGTAACCGTCCTTTAGGATTTTATAATATTAAAATGTTATTTAGTGAAAAAATATTAGATATTCTAATTTTTTCTCCTTAAGCTTTGAGTTTATATCTATTTGCCCAAACATCATAGCCCCAAGACAAAGACATCACATTTCCTAGTTCATATTTTTCAAAACAATAAGAAAATATGATAAACACATATTTAACTCATTCAAAATGTTCAAAATTTTATAAAATTAAAAATACAATTACATTCATAAAATAAAAAACCCATAGAGAAAACATTAATTAATAATTCTATGATTCAGATACAGTTCTATATCTTTATATTGAACTAATTCAATAGTTGGTTACTCGAGAAGGGGCCACTCTACTACATTTAATTTTTTCAGTATCCCTTTTGAGGTTTTATCTAAATGAAAATTTAGATGTTGATAGATATTAGTTAACTAAAAATTAATCTTTCATCATATGTGTATCATGATAATATATATTTTATATGGAAATTTATTAAATATTCTCCCATTAAAATGATAACCCATTTTGAAGCCATCATTTAGATTTGGGTCCCAATATACACAATTCACTATGTAATGTGCCCTCTTTAGTATTACTATCACCACATTGTTATTTAGGTAGCTCATTATCCTAGACATAATATATATGACTTTTAGATCCTCAAGTAGATAATTGTTTCTCCAATAGATCATATAGACAAATTTAACACCAATAATATTGTATCATAACTCTTAAATTTTCATATCCATGTCTAAAAAAAGATCACAATTTTATTTGGATACCTTACTCATAGAGTTATCCATTTCCACCATTCCTTTTGTAAGATAATTCAATGGAAAAATTATTTTGAAAAATCCACCAAGTTCATTAATCAATGACATGACATGTGGTCTCATTGAAAAAAAATTAACACATAGTATTGTTAAATTATATTTAATATCACTAAATAATGTAACTTATTCTCTTATTTATGGATGCTTAAAATAAGTTTTTTATAATTTCTTTTTTTTGCACAAAGTCAACATGTTCAAAACAATATTTGTGTGTAACACATTACAGAACTTATAGCATATATTACTAACTCAAATTAAAATCAACTATATTCATAAATATGAAATATATTCTCTTGTACAAGGTACATGAAATAATTTCATGTAGTATCCTAGAACCCTAAAAATTAAAAAAATTCTCATTATAGTATTCTTAGAGAAATAAATAGCTTACCCCAATTTTTCAAGATGGTGCAATACCTTAATGTTTAGTGAGAAGTCCCACCTAAAGGTAATGTAACTAAGGATAAATTACCTAAGGTATATCTAAATTAAATATTAATTATAACACGTGATATATATAAAATATAATTAACTACTTAATTGAAAAATATAAACTTGTCCACGAAACATTCATGATAGAATAAAATTTAAATAAGAATCATAACCATAATTTTACTTCTTAGATGCATGTATGAATATTTATAAAAGTAATATAACTATTTAAACTAAATAATTCTACCATTAATAAATAAAATTAATATGAATTAATAATAAGATACTAAATAAATATAAATAGATGAATAATAAATATATTTAAACAAGATATAAATAATTTTTAAACAAATCATAAATAAAAAAAGTATTAACACTTTATGACTTATCTTTGAAACATAGTCATTCAATAATTAAATAAATACATTCAATTGATATTTGTTTTAAACATAAACTACTTCATATTACCTATTTATTTATAACATACAAAAATAAAATATATTAAGTGGAACATATACATTTTATATTGAAAATATATTATGTAAACAATTTAATAAATTTATATATTATATATTTAGAATTATTTAAATCTTGATTATATAAATTATAATGATTACTTTTGATATGGTTTAAATTTTTTCTCAAATAAACGATTTAATTTTACCAATTCATAATTTTCTATATAATTCATTCTATATTTCTCATTGTTTTTTATATTTATAAAAAATTAATAAGTTACACTTATACTATCAATATAAACTATATTTATAATATAAATCATGTAATATAATTTGGAAAATATAGTTCTTTATATTAACAATGATTTCAATGAATATTTTCTTAATAAATGTTTAATAAGATCTATTTAATTAATTATAACTATTTTTAATATTATCTGATTTATAAAATGACATTATAATTTAAATTAATAACCCAAATGATTTTTTTCTACAATTTATAAAGGAATTTTGAAATTATTTCATATTTTAAAATAATGAAAGTAATTTTTTTACTTAATATCATTTTTGTTGATACCCATTTCATCATAAAATGTGATAGATAAGTCACAATGATAGTAGAACCTAAGTCAACCAACCGTATTTATCATTGATAATCTTATGCCTATAAGAATGAACTAATTATATGCCTCAATATTTGAAAAAACATGACATGCTCTACTATTGTATCTAGTGGTTTGGTCCAGTGTAAGATTGATTTTTTTGGAACCTCCGAAATTATATTCAACAATTAGAATCATTATATCATTTACAATATGGTGATCCATTTTATAATCATTATTTAATTCTTCAAATAATATGACTGTTGACATATAATATGCTACAACTCAACAAAAATGGAATAATTAAATTTTGTCACAACATATGATGTCTCATATATAATTTTTCAACCCAGTCATGGATAACATTATTTTATATCTTATAGAAAGACATAGTTCAATTAAAATATCCTGTCTAACAATATTTAATATGATATATGATAAAATATATATTTTTTTCCTATTAAAATGTGACTTCTAGAATCAGATTTCATGAAAAATATTTGATATCATGATCAAATTTTAAAGGATCAATTGAAATTCAATCAACCTTGTAGAATCAAATTCATACCATATTCTCACGATCAACCATATATAAAACTCAATGCCATGTATATTTATATAAAAATGAAAATTTGTAACATTCATTAATGATTTCCACCACTGATACTTTCTTTAATACATTATTTTGATATCACTTAATGGTAGACATTGAATTCCATTATCAATGGTATATCAATGGGATAATGTGAATTGATAATCCCTTGGACATAACACTCTTACACTCTATGGAATGCTAGTGCCTCTCAAATAAAATAAGTATGAATAAGAGAGCATCAAAGAGAGGAGGAGTTTTACAAGTATTAGGTAAGCTCACATGTCTACATATTCATGGATGTGAAACCATTTATATTCCCTTAAAACATTACCGAGTGACTACAAAATTTACTTATAAATTAAAAATACATATGAAATGTTTCATTTATTCATGCCTACAAAGCATGAATGGGTTGTTTCCCTCCTGATTATTTATCTAATAAGATTATAATAACAAATGTCACTACATGGGGAAGATGAAACAAACATTAACACATAATGAGTACTAAAATAAATCATAATTCCTTGTTAATTTTATGTTATGATTAACCCCAACCACAATATCATCATATTATATGATATAATTTAATAAGAAAAAAGTGTGATATAAATATATTCATTATATATGATATTTCACTATCATCCAATGTGATATATCCAAATACACATCAAATGTTTATGTCTGTAAGGTATATCTCCACTAGATCAATCATTATTCTAGTACTAATGGACAAGCCATGTGTTTGTGCACCTATGAATGTAGCTAATTTGAAATTGGACATAATAAACTAATTCAAGGATCACTATTTAATTATTAATAAATTAATGGTTATTTTTTTAATATTTTAACTATAAATAATTATTTAACTGAAATTGGTTGGATGAATCTAACGATGTGATGTGATTGATCTATTTGAAGGAATTATTTTTTAAAAATTTGTAGATAATAAGGACTAGAATGACTATTTAATGTAAAATTATGATGTTTGGTTTCTAATTGATGATATAATATTATTTTTTAGGGAACTAAATATATGTACTGTTTATGCACATCAGAAATAGGTGGAATTAGAGACAAGTAATAAGGGAAATTTTGAAGGTGATATTGATCATACTCCTCGAATACCTGTACATGAGGCTCCTATTGATGTGGTGATTATGGAAAATATTTATAAGGTTCTACAAAATAAATATTTAAGACATTGATAGGTTATTCATGGGATAAATGATGTTATATGGTAGACACTATAAAAATATTACCTTTTATTTAGTAGAGAGGTTGCACAACATGGTGTAAAAGAACTAGTGGAATGTATCTACATATTTGTTTGATTTAATTAATACAGCTGAGGGAAAGAAGTTTAATATTTTTTTAATCTCTCTAGGAACTATCATAATATATTTAATATATTAAGGTCATGTAAATTTAAATACATAGGGTACGTGAGATTCATTTATGTTTTTATATGTATTTTTAATATTTATAGTGGGGAGATAGGGAATTATAGTTTATAGTCTTAAATAAATGTGATATGCCTTTTATTTATTATACACCTAGTTTCATGAATTTTATATATTTATCTCAAAATATATATAGAGATGATATTATTAAAGTTCATCATTTTTAGTATGGATTGAAATTTAATCATAACATATTAGGAATCTCATTTTATAATACATATTCTTAATTTTTTTTAAAACCATTCAAGATAATGGATAAGGATTTATAAGAGAAAAGAAACATATTTTTCTGTTCAAGAGAGTCAGGAGCCAGTAAATATAGGAATATGTATGGTTATTTTCAAGGAAAGGAGTAATTATAGGGTTAGGGGAATACCATTTAATCACCTTATTTTAGTGTCAGGGTATCATTAGAGAATTATTAGAGTGTTTAGAAAAGATGAACTCAAGTAATATATCAAAATAATCCAATTTAATTTTATCATTATGTTATAATGTGACATTGATTATATGTTCTAATTTTCTAGCGTAAGCTACACAATTCTTATACAAGTGTTTTGTGTCTCTAATGACGTGTAACTTGAAGTTATAAATTCTCTCTATCAATATTATGTGTATAAATCATAAAAATATAACATAAATTTTTTAATAAGAAATTTAATTAATATTCTAGTGTTTTTATATTATAGATTAAAATTTAAAACTAAACAATATTCCAACTAAATAATATGTTTTGTATGTGTGAAAGATCATTACAATCAATGATTTGAGAAACAAAATAATTTTTAGGGATTCAGGATAGTTTTATTAATTCAAATATATTTTCGTTGAATTTATTAAATGAAAAATTTCATATTCACACAAATTCATCTGGCTCTATATCGACATATTTTTAGGATTTGTAATACACTGACATTTCTATGAAACACATTCTATACAAGAGAAACCATCGGTGATAATGTTATTTAGTTATCAATCAATTATGGATTCAATCCATTGTGTATAACAAGATTTTAAATCCTCAAGTTTATCTCTATAGTTCTTGGTAATGACCTCAACTATCTTTACTGCATCTATCCCAAAACTGTATACACTATGTTATCACATTAATGAGTCATTGTGATTAAAATAAGAAAATATTTTGCATTAAATTATTTCAACCAATAACTTTTAACAATAAGTAAATACCCACTTATCAATAATAATCATTTAGAACATCATGATCATAATGAAAAAAAATTAAAAAAACGAGAACGAAATATTATCTAGGAGAAATGGTGGATCAATTTCCTCCTTAACTGTCAACAACACTTCTCTTTAACCTAATTAATATATGACCTCTAAAATTATTGATCTCCCTATTTTTTCTATATAAAATTTAATACTTTAAAATTATCACAAAAATTCTATATATTTTGGGATTAAAACATAACATATGTCTATGCTTTTAATCACTCCATGCTTAATTAACTATAAGAAGTTTCTTTTCATATACACTCTCAACAATAATATCCATTTGGTATATCTTATTCTTCTTTTAGATTGTGTTCCAAAATGACATATTATAAAATTATAAAATTATTATGTTAGTTAATGTTTGTAAGGATTCATTTTTAGTCCCACGTATTTTTTATAAAATCTACATGGCATCACAATTTAATCAATGGATATAGATTCCATAAGCCTTTATCCTTCCCCACATTCAAGAAAAATCAACATGTATATTACATTTAGATTCAATTGATGGATCGATGGTCTCATACATACTTGCATCATGGAACATGCCAAAAATATCTCTCAATAAAAAAGACATAGGTAGGATCATGGGATATCATATTATTATAATGGAGAGAATCCACCATCAACACATTCAATATCGACTATATATTAAATTACATCTATTGTGAAAATATTCCCTTTAAACTATGTTATGAGTCTCATCTAATAAGAAGACCATCACACAGAACTATAAATTTTATCACTCATTTATATCTACAGTTAAGTTTTTATTCATACATGGATTTTATATTTCCTCAATTTAACTTATGTATTTATCTACCCTTAATTTTTCATTAAATAAATAATCAGTGAATAATCAATAAAATTAATTTTACTATCTATACAGTAAAAAATTTCATTAATGAATGATTTTTTATTTTTTAAATTCATTATTTAATTTTATGAAAAAAAATATCCAAAACACTACTTCCTATAATATTAATTAAATTTCAATAAGAACAATATAAGCTAAAATTATGAAAATAAAAAAATCACAAATTAAATCTGTTCATACTCCCCCAGAATTTGGGGATTACACATCCAAATGTAATTAATCTCAATAAAATATTCACCAAGATTCAACTTCTTCTAAAATATAGTCCCTATGTGAGGTAATATAAACCTATATATAATTTGTTAAATCATTATTTATAGGAAAAAATCTATTTTAAACAATTTTGATATTCATCATCGCCTCTGTTTTTTCATTAATGAAAAGGAATACACTACATATTATTTTCTTAATATAATACCTGTACATTGGTGTTATTTTATCATTTAGTAATGTGAATAGAAATATAAAAAAATTCAATAAAAATAAATCCCTAAATGGTAAATTAAATAATTATGCCATTGATGAAACACTGGATATTTGCATCTCAAATATTTCATGATCCTTAATCGTGAATTATCTTTATAACACACATACACACAATGTTATGATATCATAGTAAAATTATATTTTGGTTCCAAAATGATCATTTTACTCCAATAAAATGAACTAATCCAAAATATATATAATCAATCACTGGTGAGTTACTATTTCAAAATAAACAATTCACATAAGGTATGGTTCATCAAGCTTGTTCATGAATGATAAAATTTATATTCACCTAAAACCAATTCATTTAAAATTTAATTATCAATTAATGATAATATGTGAATCAATGGATTTTATGTAATTCTACCCAATAAGAATTAATGTATATAAATATTTCAAATGGGAAAAAAATATAATACAAACTCCACACTGACCCTAACACCCAGACCATTTTATTTTTCAATATAATCATTATTTATATATAAAATAATCTTCAATAAATGATACAATATATGAATATATACAAGATATAAATTATGATTTTGGGAAAAGAAGAGTGCTCTCTTTCCCTTGTTTTTCATCCCATAATGTTTACTTTCTTCATGAGTTTATTTTATTATTTATTTTATAACCATCACCATGAAACCCATGTAACATAATCAAAAATAATAATTGGTACTTACTATAATATTAATATTCAAAAAATGATTAAATTTATATATAATGTGTTTCATCCTAGGTTAACATGTTTTCAATTCATTACCCTCACTTATTCAATCTGAATATTTTAATCTACGAGTGGGGTATTTATCCACCATAACTACTTCAATATATTATTTTATCATTTTTTTATTCACTATTAATGATTCCAATTCTTATAAATTAATTTATAATACTTTATTTTTGGTAACATTTAAAAATTATAAAGGATTAACCGACTAGACATCCTTTTTTCTTAAGTCAACATAATACTTGAATTGAAGAGAATGAACGGTTGTACTACTATGAAATTATTTTTTTCAATTAAATTTCCTTGAAATATTTTATTAATATCTATATATATTAATGATTTAATTTAATAATGACTAAATTCATGCTTCTATCAACTCCTTCAAATCTAACATTCTATTCCCATTTGATTCCTTATTTTATAAATCACTACCTCGACTATGAAAATTACCACACGTTCAAATTGATTTTTATTATAGAATTATTTTCAGAAATCCAATATTTATTTATTAATTTTAATTATTTTTCTTAGAAAGACCTATAGAGTGAAAATAAATCATCATATTTTTATTTCTAGTCCTTATATAATTTTCACAAAGCCATATTAAGAATTCACTTCAATAAATTATTTAGTGTTACACCCTGAGATTTTATGAGATAGATTCTTTTTAATTTCCTTGATGCCTTGTGTATAATGCTACACCAATTTTAGCTTGCACTATACGCAACACCATATTAACTTGCAGTATAAACTACACTATTTTTTACTTGTGTTATACACAATTTCAAGTTCATTTGATAGAATTAATTTTATGCAACAATGTGTATATATTTCATTCAATGTATAAAAGTACTATGTTTTGATTATGTTATATTCAACACCAAAGCAATCTTGCACAAAACGCAACACAGAATTCGCTTGCATTACACACAAGGGTGAATTTCCACATAAGCGTGAATTGTACGCAATATTGAGTTTCACTAAAAAACGTTATATTGTTAAAATATTTTATAAACTAGTTTTTATGAATTTTATTGACCAAATTTAAAATTTATTATAACATTAAAATTTATATTATTTATTTTCTTGAATATTATATAATAACAAATTTAATTTTTTAGAAAAAAGAAGTATTGTTTTAAAAAATTTTAGTTTTGAAGTCATTTCATGGTACACAAATATTAAATCATGTTTTCTCCAATTTTATATATTATATTTTCAAAAATAAATTTTTTATTTGGATGAGGGACATCGAAACTTAACTTGGTTGAAATTTTGGTATTTTTTTGATGAAATTCATATTTTGAATATTATTGAAAAATACTGCATTTTAATTCAAAACATCTTTTTATTCTAATTTATTTATATAGATAGATTATCTTTTTAATTGGGTTTTAAGTGAAATTTTTTATGATTTTATCAATTAACCTAATTTTCTCATTGGAAGTAATTTCACAATTAAATTGGACTTAAATACATGACAATTGTTTGATTTGTTTTTACTTCCTAAAAACCCGTTTTTTATTTTGACAAAACGAATTAATATTAAATTAATTTCTATCAATTATTTGTTTTTTATTTATAAAAACGGACTTTATATTTGGAAACATAAATTTCAAATTATTTAAATTGATTGTTTTTATTTTTTCATAACAAGAATGGTAACTACAGTAAATTATATTTCCCACAATTAATGGTAAATCATCTAAATTATTGTAAAAAATAATATGATTAGGATAATAATATTACCCTAAAAACTACCAATATCCCATTGGATGAATAAAATTATACCCTTAACATATTTTTTCAAAACTGAGTTATTTAATTTCAACATGACAATGAAAATACAAAAGATATTAATAAAACCAATGAATGTTACAAAATATAAAACTCACATTTCTTATATGTATAATAATTTTAATAATGGGAGAACCAGGTGATATCTTAATGAATAAATAACACATGTAAATATAGAATAATTTCATACATCTTGGTAATTTATTTATAATTTTTATGAAATAAATAATTAACTTAATGTTTTATTTTAGAATTATGTAAAAATTAATTAATTGATGACAAATCAATGAATCAATTTTTATTAAAATCGTAATAGCCATAAAAGGTCCATAAATAGGAGAAAATATGATTGTTCAATTATATCTCAATAATAATAAAAAAATTTCATTCTTGTAACCATTTGGAGCCTTGTAGAATAGATTCTGATCTTTATGTTATTTTATTTAATGTAATGTTATATTTGTCACATTCATACTTTAATAAGTATAACATTTTTAATATTT
Organism: Viscum album; assembly: GCA_963277665.1. NCBI lineage: Eukaryota > Viridiplantae > Streptophyta > Magnoliopsida > Santalales > Viscaceae > Viscum > Viscum album. The sequence goes on from OY728165.1 coordinate 832,047,130, forward strand.
GATTTTATAGTAGATAAATTCAACTGATTATATTATAATGAAATATAATAAATTTATATTCATTATAGTATTTTAATTTTAATTTTTAATCAACAAATATGTATATTAAATAATTACACAAAATAATCATAGTAGTTATTTTTAAATGGATATATAAAATAAATTTTATTAACAACATCTAAATAAAAATATTTTGGGATAATTAAAAAGTTCTATGAATTTTCTATATATAATGGACCTCAAAAAATTATAATAAAATGTTTTTGTTAAGCTAACTTGTTCTCTTTATACTTTTTTAAAAAGAAATATATTTAATTGTGTCAAAATTGACACTATTGATTGTTTATCAAAATAATGTTTAATGAATTTTTTTAAAAATCATAAAATATTTTAAAAAATATAGAATAATTATTATATGGTAAAAATGTTCTAAATAGTTTATTTTCAATCTAATTGACAACAAATATATAAATATTTTACCCTTTTAATATTGAATGATTTGTTACCTGAGTTAGAATGAAATAGAATAAATAAGTGTTAAATTGAAAATATAAGCTTCTAATGGAAAAAATATATAAGGCCTCGGCCTTAAACCTTACTTAATATTGAATTAAATGAATAATTCACGTTGAGGATCTTTTCAGGTTTAGAGTTTTAGAGAATTAGAACATAACTATTACATCTCAAAAGATTACAAAGTAGACATTTCTACTAGTTTCAATAGAATAATAAAAAAAACTCTTAAAAAGAAAGATGTCTAGTTCCATGTTTTATAAAGCATGACTTTCCCTTGATCCCATCCTTGACCCTATTCCACATTAAGTCCTGTGAAAAACATTTCAAAAAAACTTGGGGTGAGCATAAAAAGCTCAGTAAGGGATACACAAAGAATGAAAATTGTTAGTTTATCAAAACAACAAGTAAACCATGTATACTTTATCAAAGTAATACTTTTCACCTTTATGAAGTAATAAAAACTCTTCACTGAATAAAGTATCATTACTTACCTTTTTGTAACCGAAGAATTACCATAAAACCCATATAAAGAACACATATAATATATAAAGATAACTTGGGACATAAACATACTTAAGTGGAATAACCATACAGTTGACTTCCACACATATCACTTAATAGAATAGCCATATGGCCAATTTCCATACATACTTAAGGGAATAGCCATACGGCCGACTTCCATACCCAATGCATTGGAGGTTATAACGTAACCACCCGTCCTGGTATTCACGGCACCACCCGTCATATGGTTTATAACGTAACCACCCGTTAAAATGTCCAAGTACCAATATAAAATCATAAAACATAAAACCAATATAAAGGAATGAAAACATTTCCACATTTCAATCACAATATATCATAAATATATTGACATAATAGAATCCTTTATCAAAACCATTTTCAATACCAAAATACATAAAAGATTATATGGTATTTATTTTATTTTAAAAACATTACGGCTTGTTGAGGAAGCCAAAGACCAAATAATACTCGCGGCGGCGGAAAAGTTCATTGTCACCGCGTACGTTAAAAAAACATTCCTTTTTGTCGTTTAGTAAAACGCTTCGTAGAAAAATATTCCTTTTGTATAAAAGTAAAAGTCAAAGGAGTTTATACACCGTATAAAATAAAGTTGTGTATAAAACGAAATATGCCTCAATGAAAGGAGATTGAGACGAAGTCCCTTACAAAGATCGTTTTTAAAATAAAATTGCTCTACTATGTGTATTCACTATAAGTACACATAAATAAAGTACAAATACAAGATAGGACATAATAATATCATGACATAATTTGAAATTAAGAGATTACCCCAAAGAATGGAAATTGGGTTAAGAAATTCCCTTACCTCGGGTCCGACTTGACTCGATCGTTATTTAACGTCCTGAATAATAAACTTGAGTTAATTTAAACTTGATTAAGAACCTTTTTAAAGTTCATTATTCTTTTTATATCACTTATTGCCATGTTATAAACATTATGAAACAATTTAAGTTAATAATGTTTGTTTTGTCAATATTTGGTTCTTATGTCGAAAGTGGACTTCTTACAATTACATGTTGTTCGTGTGGTCAAAGGTTCTTTATATCCAGAATGACATTACTAATTTGGATATCATATATATTATATATATCCAGCATATACATTTATTTATAATATTACATAATCATTTAGAGGTAATAAATGAAATGCACCGTTCATGGAGACGGTAAGCCGTACGTACGCATGAACGTTACTTTCATTTCTTTGTCATATTAATGGAATTAAAACTAAATGAGAGGTATGTATATTTTAATTCCAGAATTATATTCATCATTTAGATATACTATTCATTATATATATCCATTATATACATTTACTTTTAATATTACATTACATTTGGGGATAAGAAATGAAATGCACCGTTCATGGAGACGGTAAGCCGTACGTACGCATGAACGCTACTTTCATTCCTATCTCATAATTTAATGGAAAGAAATAATAATGATATAGAGGTATATTATAATTCCAGTATAACATAATATATAATAACTTTAAATCCATCCTTTACACGTCTCACATATGGCATTAACGAATCACATCACTTTTAGGGGGCGGTAGTCTGCACTTCCTTAAATGAAGATATCGTGTTTACCCATAATGGAAACCATAAAGGTATTCCAAAAATGAAAAATACAGAATATTAAAGAAAACATAAACATATTATATATCATATATTAAAATAGTGACATCATAATGGCCACCCTTGAAGGTGTTAAATGAGTATTGAACAATCATCGTTTCGGGAGGCAGAATTTCGCCATCCACGGAAACCGTATGTTATTTAACCATTTGATGTAGTTGTGTGAGAGTGTAGCTCAAATAAATATTATAACAACATCCTAGTATATTGAAGATACTGGTGTTGTTACAAAAGAAGTAAATAAAAATAGTTTAGAGGGTTGGAGAAGCAAAATAAAACAAATGAACAAGAGATAATGAATTACCTTTAAAAGTGTAACTCCCTTTTGATTTGAGCCTAAAGGCTTCCTTTGAAAGGATTCGGCCCAAAGGGAATCCTCTAGGATGAGAAGAGGGATGTGGAGAGAGTAATTGGGCAGGGTTTGGCCGAGCCAAAGGCTTGATAAGTGTGTGAAATGAGGTAGAGGTGGGGGCCTTTTATAAGAGGAGAGGAGGGGCACTTTTGGAAAGTAAAGAGATATTACTTTATTTGAAAATGTGTTTCGGTTTTAAAATGTCCCACATTGATATAATTCGTGGATAAGGTGATAAGGGTTCGAAATCCACTCATCCAATTGGTTTTGGACATGTGTTGGTTTTAGATGTTTCATTATCTTTCCATTTTATTTAAATCGTCTAATAATGATGTCATCACAGCATCATTATTATGTCATATATAATTTAATTTATTTAATGTCTAAAAATTATAAAAAAATTACTATGATGTAGGAAATCTTTTTATCTTTCCAATGACTATTTATAATCAAAATTTGGACTTGTGTAACATTACTTAAAAATTGTTTTATTAAAACAACTCATGTTTGTGTAAATTTAATTTTAAAATTAAATAAAAATATATTATTGTCATTTTCCAACTAAAGTGGCTCCATGGGGTCCCCAAGTTGTCCCATGGCTTGTCTTGGTCGGCCATGACTCACCCAATAGGTGTAGGACAAGTGTCATGGTGTTTTCACATTCTTATAATATCATTTTTACCTTAAACTACACTAATTACCTCTAATCGCGATTAATGAAAAAAAGTTACTATTCACCAAAAAATTATTATAATCTCATTGAACCACATTTTACTTCTTAATGACAACCATGTATGTCGGATTTTCAAAATTCAATACACATTAGTGGTAGACTTTCATTTAACTGAAAAATCAGTTTGCTTGATTACCACTTAGTGGTTTCACTATTCATCAAAAATTGAAATTTTTCAGAAAATTACCAAAAATTCACCCTAAGATATATTTGATATTACGAATTCAAAAATGAAGTCTATTTTACAAAATTAAAAACATATAAGTCAAATTAATTAATTTAATAATTAATTCCCACTGTCAGAGCAAATAGCGTGTTTTTGTGAAACAATAAGTATCAAAAGATTGACACCAGTTTAAGTCCAATTTCAAAGTGAAATTGATTCCAATGACCACCATTGGATTAACTGGTAAAAATATTTTCTAATTTCACTTTAAAACCAATTAAAATAATAATCTAATCATATAAATAATTTAGATTAAAAAGAGGTTTTGAATTAAAATACAACATTTTACACTATTCATAAAAAAAATGAACTTTATCAGAAAGGTACCAAAAATTTACTCAAAGTAAATTTTCTTGTCCCGATTCTAAAGAAGAGTTATATTTGGTCCAATAGAATTTATAAGATCGATCAAAACTATATTTAATGATGGTTCTCCGTCAAAAGGTGATAAGTGGACCTTTCGTGAAAATTAGGGTATAAATGCCTAAAATTGAACTATTTCCGTATTTTTAAGCCTTTATCTTTTATTGGGTAAATGTAAAAACATTTAAAAACATATCTAATCATATTTTAGTTATTTCTATCCATTCCCGCCAGTACAACGGCTACTTGTTAACTAACATTTAAAATAATATTATTTTATTACTTGTGTGCAACGTAAGTTTTCAAAGAAACTCATCGTTGCATATCGAGTACGCTATCGAACATAGCAACCCCTTTTAATTAAAATTAATATTTAATTCATAAATATTAATAAATATGAAAATTCTTTATTCTTTATTTACCTGGGATGTTACATCCTTCCCCTTTTTGGGAATTGCGTCCTCGCAATTTTATTCACTTATCAAAATAAGTGGGGGGTATTTATCCCTCATAGCATTTTCAGATTCCCACGTTGCCTCTTCAATCACATGGTTTTCCACAAAACCTTTACCTGATGAATCACCTTATTCCATAACACTTTCTCCCTATGGTCAAGAATCTGGACCGGTTGTTCCTCATAAGATAGATTCTCTTCCAACTGAATTACCTCAGGACTCAAAACATGAGATGGATCTGGCATATACTTTCTCAACATTGAAACATGAAAAACATTGTGTACCTGAGATAAACTCGGAGGTAAAGCCACCCGGTATGCATCTGATCCAACTTTCTCCAGAATTCATATGGTCCAATAAACCTTGGACTCAGCTTTCCTTTCTTACCAAATCTCATCACATTTTTCCATTGAGAAATCTTGAGAAAAACATGATTACCTACCTCGAAAGATAGATCCTTCCTCCGGTTATCCGCATAACTCTTCTGCCTGCTCTGAGCTGTTCTCATGTGCTTCTGAATCAACTATACTTTTTCTGCCATCTCTTCTACCAATTCTGGTCCCATCAACTTCCTTTCACCCACTTCATTCCAAAATGCTGGAATTCGACACCGCTTCCCATATAATGCCTCAAATGGTGCCATCTGTATACTGGAATGAAAACTGTTATTATAAGAAAATTCAACCAAAGAAAGATGTTGGTCCCAACATCCCTAATAATCCATCGAACAAGATCGTAGCATATCCTCCAATGTCTGAATTGTTCGCTCTGACTGCCCATCTGATTGAGGATGAAAAACTGTACTAAAATTTAATTCAATACCCAAAGAATTCTGAAGGCCTTTCCAAAAGTTAGATGTAAACCTGGGATCACGATCCGATACAATGGAGAGAGGAACTCCATGTAACCTGACAATCTCTTTAAGATAAAAATGGGAAAGTTGATCAAGAGAGAATATATCTCCTATAGAAAGGAAATGAGCAGATTTGGTCAAGCGATCAACAATAACCCAGATTGCATTATTACCTCGAGATGTCCTCGGTAATCTCACAACAAAGTCCATGGATATGTTTTCCCATTTCCACTCTGGCACTGGTAAAGGCTGAAGCATCCCTTTCGGTAACTGCTGCTCTGCTTTAACCTGTTGACATGTTAAAAACGTCACAGTAAAATCAGAAATATCTCTTTTCATTCCATCCCACCAGTAACACTCCCGCAGACCTTTGTACATCTTAGTACTGCCAGGATGAACTGAAAACGGGGAACTATGAGCCTCACATAACAACCCATTCTTCAACTGTGAATCACAAGGCACACATAACCTCTTCCCAAATCTCAAAACACAATCATTATCAATGTTGAATTCAGGCAACTTACCTTTCTGAATCAGCTCTACCTTTTTCTGCAACTCACTGTCTTGCTTCTGTGCTTGTTTGATTCTATCTGATAGAGAAGATCTCACTGATACCTGAAACAAAACAGAAGGACTTCCTGCACCAACAACTTCTATGCCAAAGTTCATCAAATCCTTAACCAAAGGATCACATTCCAAACACAACATTGTTAATGAAGCATTACTTTTTTGACTCAAAGAATCAGCCACTGAATCATCCTCCTGCCTCAATTCTAGGAACTGGTTTTCCATCCTAAGACGAACCACCTTAGGAAAATATTTCTCAAGAAACATACCTTTGAATTCGTCCTCGTGAAGATCCTCAATCTCATCACTATCCCTTATATTTTTCACCATCGCCCACCACTGATCAGCTTCACCTTCAAAACGGTAAACAACAAGACTAACCTTTTGATGCTCTGAACACCCCATGACATCAAAAATCTTCTCCAGTGCTTTCATCCACCACTGACATGTTCCTCTGCGGTTGATCTGGCTGATCTCGTGCATGAATACCACCACCATTTATAGCCTGATTCAACTGTGCCATTACTGCAACAAACTGTTCAGTTTCGATTCCGACCATCTCAGGTTGCTGATTTGGAAGGTTATCTTCCTCCTGATGTCGTCCTAACATAGCTGCTTTGTTTCCTCTGCGGAAAACCATTCTGAACACAGATATATCTTAGGCGAAGCAACATGGTAATCCGTTAATGCTATATCATTTCAATCATATTATAATTTAACACTTTTCTAACTCCTAATGTTGTCTAAACCGACCTCTGATACCAACTATAAGGCCTCGGCCTTAAACCTTACTTAATATTGAATTAAATGAATAATTCACGTTGAGGATCTTTTCAGGTTTAGAGTTTTAGAGAATTAGAACATAACTATTACATCTCAAAAGATTACAAAGTAGACATTTCTACTAGTTTCCATAGAATAATAAAAAAAACTCTTAAAAAGAAACATGTCTAGTTCCATGTTTTATAAAGCATGACTTTCCCTTGATTTCATCCTTGACCCTATTCCACATTAAGTCCTGTGAAAAACATTTCAAAAAAACTTGGGGTGAGCATAAAAAGCTCAGTAAGGGATACACAAAAAATGAAAATTGTTAGTTTATCAAAACAACAAGTAAACCATGTATACTTTATCAAAGTAATACTTTTCACCTTTATGAAGTAATAAAAACTCTTCACTGAATAAAGTATCATTACTTACCTTTTTGTAACCGAAGAATTACCATAAAACCCATATAAAGAACACATATAATATATAAAGGTAACTTGGGACATAAACATACTTAAGTGGAATAACCATACAGTTGACTTCCACACATATCACTTAATGCAATAGCCATACGGCCAATTTCCATACATACTTAATGGAATAGCCATACGGCCGACTTCCATACCCAATGCATTGGAGGTTATAACGTAACCACCCGTCCTGGTATTCACGGCACCACCCGTCATATGGTTTATAACGTAACCACCCGTTAAAATGTCCAAGTACCAATATAAAATCATAAAACATAAAACCAATATAAAGGAATGAAAACATTTCCACATTTCAATCACAATATATCATAAATATATTGACATAATAGAATCATTTATCAAAACCATTTTCAATACCAAAATACATAAAAGATTATATGGTATTTATTTTATTTTAAAAACATTACGGCTTGTTGAGGAAGCCAAAGACCAAATAATACTCGCGGCGGCGGAAAAGGTCGTTGTCACCACGTACGTTAAAAAAACATTCCTTTTTGTCGTTTAGTAAAACGCTTCGTAGAAAAATATTTCTTTTGTATAAAAGTAAAAGTCAAAGGAGTTTATACACCGTATAAAATAAAGTTGTGTATAAAACGAAATATGCCTCAATGAAAGGAGATTGAGACGAAGTCCCTTACAAAGATCATTTTTAAAATAAAATAGATCTACTATGTGTATTCACTATAAGTAAACATAAAGAAAGTACAAATAAAAGATAGGACATAATAATATCATGACATAATTTGAAATTAGGAGATTAACCCAAAGAATGGAAATTGGGTTAAGAAATTCCCTTACCTCGGGTCCGACTTGACTCGATCGTTCTTTAACGTCCTGAATAATAAACTTGAGTTAATTTATACTTGATTAAGAACCTTTTTAAAGTTCATTATTCTTTTTATATCACTTATTTCCTTGTTATAAACATTATGTAACCATTTAAGTTAATAATGTTTGTTTTGTCAATATTTGGTTCTTAAGTCGAAAGTAGACTTCTTACAATTACATGTTGTTCGTGTGGTCAAAGGTTCTTTATATCCAGAATGACATTACTAATTTGGATATCATATATATCATATATATCCAGCATATACATGTATTTATAATATTACATAATCATTTAGAGGTAATAAATGAAATGCACCGTTCATGGAGACGGTAAGCCGTACGTACGCATGAACGTTACTTTCATTTCTTTGTCATATTAATGGAATTAAAACTAAATGAGAGGTATGTATATTTTAATTCCAGAATTATATTCATCATTTAGATATACTATTCATTATATATATCCATTATATACATTTACTTTTAATATTACATTACATTTGGGGATAAGAAATAAAATGCACCGTTCATGGAGACGGTAAGCCGTACGTACGCATGAACGCTACTTTCATTCCTATATCATAATTTAATGGAAAGAAATAATAATGATATAGAGGTATATTATAATTCCAGTATAACATCATATATAATAACTTTAAATCCATCCTTTACACGTCCCACATATGGCATTAACGAATCACATCACTTTTAGGGGGCGGTAGTCCGCACTTCCTTAAATGAAGATATCGTGTTTAACCATAATGGAAACCATAAAGGTATGCCAAAAATGAAAAATACAGAAGCTTAAAGAAAACATAAACATATTATATATCATATATAAAAATAGTGACATCATAATGGCCACCCTTGAAGGTGTTAAATGAGTATTGAACAATCATCGTTTCGGGAGGCAGAATTTCGCCATCCACGGAAACCGTATGTTCTTTAACCATTTGATGTAGTTGTGTGAGAGTGTAGCTCAAATAAATATTATAACAACATCCTAGTATATTGAAGATACTGGTGTTGTTACAAAAGAAGTAAATAAAAAGAGTTTAGAGGGTTGGAGTAGCAAAATAAAACAAATGAACAAGAGAGAATGAATTACCTTTAAAATTGTAACTCCCTTTTGATTTGAGCCTAAAGGCTTCCTTTGAAAGGATTCTGCCCAAAGGGAATCCTCTAGGATGAGGAGAGGGATGTGGAGAGAGTAATTGGGCAGGGGTTGGCTGAGCCAAAGGCTTGAGAAGTGTGTGATATGAGGTAGAGGTGGGGGCCTTTTATAAGAGGAGAGGAGGGGCACTTTTGGAAAGTAAAGAGATATTACTTTATTTGAAAATTTGTTTCGGTTTTAAAAGGTCCCACATTGATATAATTCGTGTATAAGGTGATAAGGGTTCTAAATACACTCATCCAATTGGTTTTAGACATGTTTAGGTTTTAGATGTTTCATTATCTTTCCATTTTATTTAAATCGTCTAATAATGATGTCATCGCTGCATCATTATTATGTCATATATAATTTAATTTATTTAATGTCTAAAAATTATAAAAAAATTACTATGATGTAGGAAATCTTTTTATCTTTCCAATGACTATTTATAATCAAAATTTGGAATTGTGTAACCCTACTTAAAAATTTTTTTATTAAAACAACTCATGTTTGTGTCAATTTAATTTTTACATTAAATAAAAATATATTATTGTCATTTTCCAACTAAAGTGGCTCCATGGGGTCCCCAAGTTGTCCCATGGCTTGTCTTGGTCGGCCATGACTCACCCAATAGGTGTAGGACAAGTGTCATGGTGTTTTCACATTCTTATAATATCATTTTTACCTTAAACTACACTAATTATCTCTAATCGCGATTAATGAAAAAAAGTTACTATTCACCAAAAAATTATTATAATCTCATTGAACCACATTTTACTTCTTAATGACAACCATGTATGTCGGATTTTCAAAATTCAATACACATTAGTGGTAAACTTTCATTTAACTGAAAAATCAGTTTGCTTGATTACCACTTAGTGGTTTCACTATTCATCAAAAATTGAAGTTTTTCAGAAAATTACCAAAAATTCACCCTAAGCTATATTTGATATTATGAATTCAAAAATGAAGTCTATTTTACAAAATTAAAAAACATATAAGTCAAATTAATTAATTTAATAATTAATTCCCGCTGTCAGAGCAAATAGCGTGTTTTTGTGAAACAATAAGTATCAAAAGATTGACACCAGTTTAAGTCCAATTTCAAAGTGAAATTGATTCCAATGACCACCATTAGATTAACTGGTAAAAATATTTTCTAATTTCACTTTAAAACCAATTAAAATAATAATCTAATCATATAAAAAATTTAGATTAAAAAGAGGTTTTGAATTAAAATACAACATTTTACACTATTCATAAAAAAATGAACTTTATCAGAAAGGTACCAAAAATTTACTCAAAGTAAATTTTCTTGTCCCGATTCTAAAGAAGAGTTATATTTGGTCCAATAGATTTTATAAGATCGATCAAAACTATATTTAATGACGGTTCTCCGTCAAAAGGTGATAAGTGGACCTTTCGTGAAAATTAGGGTATAAATGCCTAAAATTGAACTCTTTCTGTATTTTTAAGCCTTTATCTTTTATTGGGTAAATGTAAAAACATTTAAAAACATATCTAATCATATTTTAGTTATTTCTATCCATTCCCGCCAGTACAACGACTACTTGTTAACTAACATTTAAAATAATATTATTTTATTACTTGTGTGCAACGTAATTTTTCAAAGAAACTCATCGTTGCATATCGAGTACGCTATCGAACATAACAACCCCTTTTAATTAAAATTAATATTTAATTCGTAAATATTAATAAATATGAAAAATTTTTATTCTTTATTTACCTGGGATGTTACAAAATAACATGTCTAAAATTTATTGGTTTATGATAATACAACTCTATGTCATATAATATTATAAATTGAGGGATTTTGGAGGTTTTAGAGTGGGGTTTTATTTTATAACAAATTAATATTAATGTGGTTTCCAAAATTGCCCCTCGCCTCAATTATAAAAGGCCACCAATTTCCACGTTTATCCACAAATCATTAATCCATAAAATTCTCCCATTACCTAAATATTTATCTCATAAAAATCACTAGAAACATTATAGTGTTTCTGCTCTTATAAAAAAATATCTCTATTTCTATTAAGAGGAGATATAGAGAGAGCATGTCAAAGAAGAGGTAATCTCCTCTACAAATTCTTTCATATTTCATTCTACATATAATTCTACTTCATGAGCTGTTTCATTATATAATAATAACTATAGATGAAATTATATATCGATAAATAATAATAATTATGAAATAATGATATTCAACATTCAACTTATCCTTAGAAAGACAAAATCACCATGTGTGCATACATATGACTAACCATCTCCACACTGTGGTGTAATCTATTTTTCACCACCACCTTATTTGTATGGGTATAAAAATGGATTTAAAAACTATAGATTATTATTATAAAGTTATATTTATTATAAAATAGAGTACACCATGAATATAAGTACCATTCAACCATTATCAAAATGGTATCGTCACTCATTCGTACTTAGACCTACTGTCTCCACGATTCGATGTGATTCATTCTAAATGAAAACCACTCAATAATGATTATATAAATGAAAATAATGAATAAATAGGTTTTTTATAATGTTAATATCATTTTATAATGATTTAAATATGAACTAAGAAGGAGAACAAGAAATTATTTTACAAAACATGCATACGATCATAAATCAGATAAAACCCGAATAATGAGTAACAATGAATTGTTACAAACAAACTAAGGAAAATATAAACATTTATGATGACCATGTTTCTGGAATAAGTTAACAACATTATCTAAATCATTATACAATATTTTTGGACACATAAGAAGCATATCATACCTAAGGTAATATATTATTTTTTCTCACATCTATTAGTGTGGGACATATGCCTTATAAACCATCTAATTCATTTGTGCGGTTATTATGTTTACCATGATTTGTTTATTATTCATATTATGAAGGTTATTATATTTAAATATTAATAAAATTTTGTTTGTTTCATGTGGCATATGTTTCTACTATTTATCAATTTGTAAGGGACAATTTTGCAATCTCATTTTTATCCGAGATTGTTTATATGTAACTATTTATTAGGGATGTATTTATTATCCATCTCCATGTTTTCTAAATTTTTTTCATAAGATGTTTACAATTATTCGATGTATTGTTTAAATTCATTTTACCCATTTTGACATTTACTATTTTTTATAGAAGGAACCCTTCTTTTATTTACCATACTAGGTATTTTTTTACTTTTCCAACAAAAGTATGAGGATTTTTTTTAAATTATACAGCATGAATAGATTTTTATAGTTTCATGATGACTTAATTACATGAAGTATTCTCAACAGTATTTCAATTTTTTAAATAAGTAAATTTTTTAAAAAAATTATACAGTATTTTTAGAAAAAAAAAAACACTTTTGAAAATGAAAGGATACTTTCCTCCAGAATTAAGTTCAAGTGTATTAGAAAAATTTATTTTCTATCTTAGAGGATTCTATTTAAATAGGTTTATATTTCAAAGAATATTTTCAGTATAATTTTATTGTGTTAATGATAGAATGATATTTTATATGAATTATGTTATGATGGAATGATGTTTAAGAAGAACATTTTATTTCATGGGTTATGGTTAGATGAATTCTTTTTGTTTTTGTGGAAAATGTAAAATGATTTCATTATGATATGTGTGTGACCTAAATTTACCTCCAATGCATTAGGGTAATATTTATATATCACAATATATAAATGACTGGAACATAAAGTAAATATGGTTCAGAAATATAGGGCTGGAATGGAAAGTACATCATGTTCTGTAATACATGGATAAAATGAAAAGTATATCAGTTCAGTAATGGACTCAATCTACTGTGATTGTCTTGGATGTAATGCCTTGGCTACTAAAGAAATCATAATATGTTCTCATTTATTTTACAAAATTACGTGTTTTATGACAATTCTATTTTATCATGTGCAATGTTCCATTACGATCTATTCCTTACATTCGGCGAAGTCTTTTTTTCATGACTCAGGGATTTTGATATACAAAATTTATGTTTATGTTTTTCAAAATCTTTTGTTTCTACATGATGTTTTTCATGGTTACTGTTACTAATAATTTGATATCACCATTTTTATGTTTTGGTTTCCTCATGATATAAATAATTGTTTTAGGTAGTAAAACTATAGGGGAATATCTTTATGGGAGATGTTGAAGATCTTTCCCCAAGATAGACGATTATGTTCTATGTTTCCAAAGAAAATAAAATAATACTCTCTTTGTGTGTCTGTTTGTGTCATGTATTAAGTATTCTGTAAAAGAAATTTATTTTTTATTGACATCAATCTTGGGTCATTAGAGTTGGTATCATATTAATGGTTTAGTCAATCATTGGAAACTAGGACCCATAAACTTTAGTGATATCCCTAGAGATATTTCAAAGGTATGTCTAGGGATTTCCCTTAAGGTAAGTCTAACTATAAGTTACAATCCTAGAATTATGGTAATTATCATAAATCAAGTAGAATTAAACATAAGATATTAGAGATTCAATATAATCACCCTTGATTATGTTTTTTATGTATGATTTCACCCCACACTTTTATTTTTGTGTTTTGGAAAATTGCTTGAAATGGGAGGATATAGGTTAATGATTAATATGATAGACAATTTAATCATGTTATTCAATAGAATACAAATGAAATGGGAATTGGGAAATGAATCATAATTTTTATTCCTCATTAGAAATTTCATTATATGATCAATAATTTCAACTTTGTTGAGTTTCTTGATCTAGATGATAAGAGAAAGTTGATGTTTCATGGTTATCATCAAGGAAATTATGATACATTTTTTTATGTAAGTCATGTGCTAAGGGAAATCAAGGAGAATGTTTCAAAGGAACTATAAGATACTTTGGGTGTGTAAAATAAGGACACGAAGATAATAATGGAATGGAAAGGGTTAATCTATCACAATGGACAATGATAGTTGTTTTTCAAAGACATCAACAATAGTTAATTGTTTTAAATGTAGAATGTAAGGAAATTATACAAATTGATTCCCTAAGAGAAAATCTCATGAAGAGAATCACCATGGTCATATGGGTAGTATATATTTTGTTGATGATAAAGATACTACATGTGATATGTAATATGAAACAAGTTTTTATGAATTAAACTATGATGCTTGGTAAATGGTTTTAGAAGACAATGTAATGTTGGTATGTTTATCATGAATAATATCATACAAGTGATTTTTTGGAACTATGGAATAATAGAGAATGTTAGGATTGGTACAATATTTTTTTTATAATTATTTGAATGTATTTTTTGAATAGAACTGGTAACTATGAAATGTTATTTAGATATTTTTGAAAATCACATGATATAAACATAATGAAGGGACAAGGCGATAATGATATGATTAGTAGTTTTAATGACCTCAAGACTGATATAAGGAAAAAGTGATATCATGATTTGAGTATATACAAATTTTTTTATTTTTGGAGTGTAGAAGGAGTTAATTTTGATAGAATTCATTTTTTACTATGGTTTACAATAATTCATATTATTACAATTTTTCAAGAGAATACCAGATTAAGGTATTCACATTTTGGAATGTGACAACCAAGAAATACCTTACGAGATATGGGAGATAAATGTTAAATCAATTTGGTTCCAATTTTAAAAGATTTTTTTTTTATTTTTTGGAAGGATTGTAAAGTGATCTATTTATGGATATTATAAGTTATAATCCGTTTGATGTTTGTTAGATCAATATATTTTATAACTATAAGTTGAATTATGCATAATTGATTACCTATGCTAGCCTTTTTGTTGAGATGGATGGAATGGCATATCATTCTATTTCCTGATCTACTAAGACTTCCATAATGAAAAATTCAATGTCATTTTGTTAGATAAGAGATAAACCAGAATGTGTTCAAGATTGTAATAAAATCATATTAGTATTTCTACTCATGAAAAAATTCATCAACATTAGGAAAAAGACATTGAAAACAATATTTTATTCTAGTACCTTTTTATCCAATGAATTAGATGATCACTTAAATCATTTTAGATTTATGGCTTTCTGGTAGTTAACTATCTCCAAACAATATTCTCTGTCACTATCCATCAGAACTTGATGATTATATTTCGGTTCTATATACATGTTTTCACACCCCACATATGTTCTCCTATGTGGAAAACTAGTGAAGAGTTACTTTGGGTAACCGTTATGTTTCTAACTTTCTTTTCTAAAATGATGTTTTAGTATCCATATTTACAATGTGGGTTTCCATGAAAGAAACCGTTTAGTAGTAAACCATTTATAACCCGGATTAATTTCAAGGGAAAATGCATTTTAAGGTGGGTAAGAAGTAAATCCACAATATTTTATAAGATATAATGTTTTAAATTTCTATGATGTCTCGTGTTTTATGCTAAACCATGATTAGATTGCGATATATGCAACACTGTATTAGCCTGTAGTATACACAACACTATTATTCTCTTTTATTACAAAAAATTTCAAGTTAGTTTGATTGAATAAATTTCACAAAAGACTGAGTATATATTTTTTACAATGTATAAATGAACAATCTTTTTATTATGTTATACTCCACACCAAAGTAAACATTCACTAAAGGCAACACTAACTTGGCATGCATTGCATGCAAGGGCGACCTTCCTCGATAGATTGCATTGTACGCAGTACCGAGCATCACAAAACAACAATATATTATTAAAATATTATATAAACTAGCTGTTATGAATTGTATTAACCTCATTTTGAATTTTATATAACATTAAAATCCATCTTTTTTATTTTTTAAACATGTTAAAAAAATTCAATTTTTCAGAAAAAAATGGTATTGTTTAAAAAATGAAGTGTTGTCGCCTTTCGATGGTACACCAATTTTAAATATAATTCATAACAATTTGATATAGTATAGTTGAAAAAATAAACATCTTATTTGGAAGCAGGACATCAATATTTAATAGAGTTTAATTTTTAGTATTTTTATAATGAAATTCATATTTTGATGAATAGTGAAATATACTGCAATTTAATTCAAAACTTCTTTTTAATCTTAGTTATTTATATAGTTAGATTAAATTTTAATTACATTTAATTACTAAATGGATTATATATTTATAATTTAATCTAATTTTGGTTATTGGAAGTAATTTTACATTTAATTGTACACTAACACATGACAATCTTTTGATAATTTGTTTACTTCTTAAAATCCATCATTTGGGCTTTGACAACCAGAATTAATTTTAAATTAATATCTCCTAATTATATATTTTTAATTTAGAAAAATGGATTCCATATTCAGAATTATAAGTTTCAAAATATGTAAATTTCTCCCTTTTATTTTTATAGAATAAGAATAGTAATTATGATAATTTTTATTTACAACAGTTATAGGTAAATCTCGTAAATTAGTATAACAAATAATATGATAATAGCATAACAATTATCCTTAAACAATATAAAATACCATTGGATAAATAAAATCCTACCCTTAACATATTTGGTTTCATTATTAGTCATTTAATGTCAACTTTAAAAAGAAAATATCCTAGATATTATTAAAACCAATTAAAGTGACAAAATGTCAAACTCATATTTCTTTTAAGTATAATAATTTTAATATATGGATGATGAGGTGATATTTTGATATTAAATATTACATGGAAATTTAAAATAATTACCTACATAATGGTAATTTGTTTTTTACTTTTAGGAGATAAATAATTACATTAATGTCTTATTATTTGATAATGTAAAAATTAATAAATTGATGCAAATCAATGAATTTTTTTATTAGACTCTTAATAACAATAAAAGGTCCAAACACATGAAAAAATATTATTGTTCAATTATATATCAACCATAATCAACCATAATTCATGATTGTAACCATTTGGAGACTTATAGAATAGATTATGACCTTTATATTATTTTATTTAAAGTAATGTTGTAATTGTCACATTGATACATTAATAAGTATAAAGTTTTTGATGTCTTCTTTTATATCATTTAAATTATAAAAAATATATTATCATGAATTATATTAACTGTATCTTCATTATTGTATTTTATTTTTAATTTTTACTCAAAACAAGTATATTAAATAATTACACAAAATAATTGTAGTAGTTATTTTATTAATGGAGATATCAAATAAATGTTGTTCACTATATTAATATAATTATATTTAGGGATAATTAATATTTCCAATGAATTTTATAGATAACCATGACCTCACAAAAATAAAAAAAACTATTTTCTAAGTTAACATGTTATCATTATATTTTTTAAAATTCAAAAAAATGAATAGTGTCTAAATTGACATTATTGATTGATTATCAATATGGTGTTTTATTAAATTATTTAAAAATAATAATATATTTTAAAAAATATAAAATAATAATTATTTGGTCAAAATATTTCTATATTTTTTACTTATGATATAATTGACATCAAATAAGAAAATATTTTACCCTTTTAATATTGAATCATTTCTTACCCTAGTTAAAATTAAATAGAATAACTAAGTCTTAAATTGAAAAGATAAGATTTTAATAGACATATAAACTTGTATAAAGTATATTTTTTTATTATATTACAACTATATATCATATCATCTTGGAAAATTTTGACATTTTTGATGTTTTTTAGTTGCATTTTATTTTATTATAAGTTAATATTTTCGAGGTTTCCAAAAGTACCCATCAACTCAATTATAAAAGCGAGCATTCTCCCTCATTTCTCCACAAATCATTAAGCCTTTATCTTCCTCCACACCATATCAATTTTTCTTATAAACATTATTAGTTACATTTAGAGGTGTTGTTCTTATAAAAAACCAGAACTAGTTCCAGTAAGAGGATGTCTAAAGAGAGAACATGAAGGAAGAGGTAATTGCATCTACTGATTATTTCATATTTTAATTTAATTCTACTTATAATTTATTAGTTCATTCATTATTGGATACTAAATACAGTATCACTTATATACTATGATGTTGTTATAATTATGAAACAACCACATTCAAATTTCTATCCATCCAACGAAAGATGAAATCACCACGTGTGCGTACGTACGACTTACCGTCTCCACGCGGTGGTGTAATCTGTTTTTCACAACTACCTTAATTGGATGGGTATAAAAATGGATGTAATAACTAAATATTATTATTATAAAATGATAATTATTTGGAAATAGAGTTTTCCATGAAAATCAATACCATTCCACAATTATGGGAATGATATCTCCACTCATGTATATATACAACCTAACTTCTCCACGATGCGATGTGATTCATTATAAATGATAACCTTTCAAGAATGACTATATAAATGTACATAATAAATAAATATGGTATTTAATATATTAATATCATTTTATAATAATATAAATATGAAATATGAAGGAGTACCACATATTATTCAATAAAACATTCATAAGATCACAAATTAGTTAAAATCTGAATAACGAGTAAAAATGAATTGATACAACCAAAAAAATGATAATATGATTATATATGATAATAATTATTTGGGAATAAGTTAATAACATTATCTATAACATTATACTATAGGTTAGGACACAAAGAAATCATATCAAACTTGTGGTGAGGGATTATATTTTTCTCACTCGTATTTTTTGGGGACATATGCCATATACACCATTTAATTCTTTTGTGTGGTGTTTATGTATACCATGAATGTTTTTATTATTCCTATTATGAAGGTTATTATATTTACATATTCATATAATATTATTTATTTTATGAGGCATATGTTTCGGTTGATTATAAATTTGTAAGGGATATTTTTGAAATCTCATTTTAATCCTAGATTACTTATACGTAAGTATTTACTGGGGATGTATTTATCATCCATGTCAATGTTTTCTAAAAATGTTTTCATAACATGTTTACTATTTTTTATGTATGTTTATATTAATTTTTACGCATTTTTTACTTTTACAATACGGTATGGAAGGAATTTTTCTTTTATTTATCATACGAGGTACTTTTTGACTTTTTTCAGAAAAAGTATGAAGATAATGTTTTTTAACTTATACAACCTAAATGGATTTTTACAGTTTCATGATGCATTATTTCCATGAAGATTCCTATACACTATTTCATGTTTTTTTCACTGAATTTATTTTCTACAAAAATTTAATGACATTTGGATAAAAGTAAATTTTTTATGAAGAAAGGATGTTTTCCTCATGAATTAAGTTAATTTGTTTTATCAAAATTATATGGTATATAAGATGATTCTTTTTAAATAGGGTTATTTTGTATCCCTATTATTAGTATAATTTAATTTTTTTATTGATGGTATGATATTTTATAAGGATTATATTATGATGGAATGATAATTAATAAGACAATTTTATTTTTTGGGTTATGCTATGATGAATGGATTATGTTTTTGTGGAACATATACGAATGATGTTATTATGAGATGGGTGGAACTTATATCTCCCTACATATATTGTTTAATGATTTATTTCTCATGATATATACTTGAATAGAATAAAAATTAAATTTTGTTCAGTAATATAGGGTTGGAACGACAATAAAATATAGTTCAGTAATACATGGCTGGAATGACATGTAAAACTAGTTCAGTAACAGACATTGTACACTATGATGGTCTTTGATGTAATGCCTTGGATACTAAAAAAATCATATTATATATGTATTTATTTTGCAAAATTACATATTTTATTCAATGGTATTTATCATAGTTAATGTTCCTTTATGATATATGCCTTATGTATTTCCAATATTTATTTATGACTCATGATTTTGATATAAAAAATTTATTTTCATGTTTTCAAATTATTATGTTTATGTTTTAAATTTTTCATGATTACCATTACTGAACATTTTAGCTAACCCTTTTTATGTTTTCTTATTCCCATGATATAAAGACTGATTTTAGGTAGGAAAACTAAAGTGGTATATCATTATGAGATATCTTGAATAACATTTAACAAGTTAGATGTTTTTTTTCATGTTTCTCAAGACACTAAAATAATATGGTATTTGGGCGTTTGTTTGTTTCATGTAATTTGTATTCTGAAAAATAAATGTAATGTCCATGTACATAAATCATTGGTATTTTGATTTATCACCTTTTCCTACACAATTATTTGAGGGGGAATGTTCATTCCTATCATTTATTTTCAACTATATTTCTCTGTGGTTGATTTAAATAACAATATTTTAGAAAGAATATCATTTTCACTAATGATGGACCTCAACACTACATATCAATGAAATATATTATTCCTCAAAAATTTTACAATCATTCTTTAATATTTCCTTGTATGGAAACAAAATCCACCATATTTATTACATAAATAATAGAAATAATAATATAATCTATTCTGAATAACTAGTCATGATACATCAAAAAAATTATGACATGGTTTATAGTTTTAGAAATTTTCTATCATCTTACCATATTTGTTATCCATTTTATTTAATCTTAAAAAATAAAATATTTTATATAATCCATGTGTAAAATAATAAAACCCCATAATATAGTTAAAAGTAATATTTTAAACAGTTAAAATTTCTTCCACATGTAATTTAATAAAAATTATTTATAATTAAGATCACTTAATTCATAGACACATACCTTCTTATCATTACATTATTTGTTTATTTGTTAAAAATGGCTTTTAATTGCGATACTATTTTTGAATGTTCCTTTTTCCACTTATATTCATTGATGGAAAGTTAAATTCACATCCATTCAGTAATAAGATAGTTATAAATTTCTAAATAATAAGGTAGTCTAAATTTTTTAATCATAAATACATTTTCATTAAATAATTTACCCTTGATTAGATTAGAATGATAAAACCTATATTACCCTAATTTAAAAATAGGATATACTGCCTAAGTTCCATCCACCTTCTTATTTCCTATTTTATGTTCTAATTCTTGTAAAACTAGAACCCCAATATTTATCCTTTTTTGGATTCTCTATTTAAATGTAAATATAAAAAATCTAGAATATATATGTACAGTATCACATTGTTTTTAGTAAAATAAGGTTTCAAATTACCCATTACATACTCCACTACTATAGTTTATCTTTTTGTAATATCTTGGTTCATTTGACATCCATTAACAAATTTATTAGAATAATATATGACATATTTACACATAAATTTTTTATATACTAATAATGCACCTGTTTTAATTTCGCCAAAATTACATATTATTTTAAAAGGAAATTTCTAGTCTTGTGATGTAATAATTTTAGATATGACCATCTCCTTATTCACAATTTCAGTGTATTTTAGATAGTATTATTCTTCATATAATTTAATATACTTTATTAAAATAGAACACAACCAACATGATATTTTAAAAATATAATTGATCAATCTTATTTAAAAGCATTCATGTCATAAGATAACTCTTACATCATTCACTAAATATATATGATAAATGTGGATATTACCTCAATTTCACCTTTTCTACAATAACCTTATCTATATAGACAATGTGCTCCAACAAAATTAAATCTCTCAACCTAAAATGAAAATTTTCCCCATTTATTACATAAGTGATATCTACGAATAATTTTAAAAAATTTGACATGTTCTATAACAGTTATTTAAATGAATGTATAAAAAAATATATCCATGAAAAATTCATTTTTTCTATTTAACACATTTGAAAAAATATACATCTTTCACCAATTAAATGGGGATAAAGAACCATATAGTCCAAAATAATTCTTTTAAAATAACATTTTATATATTAGAATGTGGATTTTATATTTTAATGGTTTTATAGATCTTTTTAAAATTTATTATGCCCATAGTAACAATTCAAAAAACCAAAAACTGAGTTCCCAACAATCGATGCTAGTATTTCATAAATATATTGTATAATAAAATGATATTTCTTTATTATCATGTTGAGTTATATATATTAAATATGAATCCTTTTTCTGATTAGTATCCCTTGGGAAATATATTCATTATTCACATTTTCACTACTTTCATGCCTCCTTTCATAGGAACGACATATACTAGACTTACCCAAGCATTGTATGATATATGATATATTATCCAAATATCCAAAATTTTGATTATTTCAACCTTAATGAAATTCACATATTTGGTTGTAATATTTTTTGGCTTTCCACAATAGGGTTAAAATCACCATTCATTAACTTATTGAGCCCATATATTTTAATAATATCCCCTTAATGTTTTATATTTTCAATACAAGGAAATTTATTATTTATTTAACACTTCTAATATATTTTTTATTCTTCATTTTATTCTATTATAACAAATAATTGTGAGGTATTCTTATGCCGAGGGTAATCATACTTCAATTTATATGATAGGTTCTTTAAATGAATTATAGTGGATTCATACAATGATGGATTGAAGACATAATTTGACAATACTAATCAAACTCTTGAATTATTTTAAAAATAATTGGTAACAATGTGGAGTATTAGAAAATTTTCCTTCATTTAACACATATTATTTTTCCATTTATTTTACTATTTCATCTATCATAATTAATTAATTAATAAATTTATCTGTAAATTTAGAGATCACACATTTTTAATATTATCAACTATGATGTAATAAATAGAATAGTCATGTTCTTTTAGAAATTAACACATTTAGAAAATCTTTATCACACCCCACATTAATGATAGATTTACTTAGTAATTATTTATTATAGAACATCAAATATCAAATAAATATAAACAAGTATGATATAAAACACAATGTATGACACCATATCATGTATTAATATGTTTTTTTGGTAAAATCAACATGTAAATTAAAAACATTCCTTTATAACACAAATAGGATATCTAATAATTATGGTTTCATTCTATAAATGAATTATTTTTTTCTTACACACACATATTTCATGTGACATTTATATAGTCAAACAAATAAAAATTTATTTATCCCCCCAAATAAACATAACATTAGATAGTCTGATTTCCCCCATATTCACAGAGAATTTTATAACTCCCTGGTTCCTTTAACATTAGTGTTGAGTTTATTAGAACTAATGAACAAAAATTTTTAGTTAATGTGACATGAGTTTCACTAAACTTCTCAAAAATTAATTATCTTAAAACCTACTGATATCCAAAAACAATGAAATTAAGGGTATCATATTCAACAGGTAAGTTCAATGTAATATTTTTACAATCAAACATTCAAAAAAACAAAAATAGATTAAAATAATGAATAAATAAAGATTAGGGAGCTTTTATTAAGTTAAAAAGATAAAGAAACAATAAGTGTGATGAAGTGAGGGATATCAAAAATTATAGAAATGAGTTTCAAGTATACTTCAATATCCTATAATTATTTCCTATTATTATAGTGCTTAGAGTGAAATTAATGATTTATTGATATTTTTATTCTTGGATCATTCATTTTTCAGTTATATATCATATGAAAAAATATCTCAATCATCACTTAAGAGTATGTCTAGTTCATTATTGGAGTATGTATTCTTATCCTTTTTTATATTCCAATATGGTGGTTAAAATTCCTTAGTATAGTGATTCATTTTCATCACATATATATCAAAGGAATAATAAAAACAAATAATGATTAAAAATGATAGAAAGTAGAAAAAATGAAATTTCATTAAAAATATAGATTCAATAAGAGAAAAATAGATTTAATAATTTAAATCCAGCACAGTATGATTTCTCTATTAAATGTAGCTTTTTATGATTTTGGAAACAACAAACATATAATTTATAAATTACATTACCAAAATTTTGTCCAAAAGATGAAAAAATTAATGAAATAAATATTAATTATAGAATTTGACATTATCTACATCTTGATATTCTCTGATTAATCATAATTATTCTATATCTACTATCTTTCTCCTCTATCTCTAAAAAATTAAGAATATATCCCATCAAAATGAAAATTTCAACTAACTTTATTTCTATCACACATCTTACTTAATTAACTTCCATTTTAACTTCCACATCATAGTTTTCCTATCATCATTTAATTTTTATGAATATTAAATTATTTTTTTCAAATGAATACTCCAAGGTAAATTTCTCCCATTTTAATCAGGAATGTCACCTTATCAAATTATTTAATAGCTTAAAATAATGAATTTATGATTTTTAATGCTTCGATAATGTCTTTCCCCACATGGCCCTCTTCATTCAAGATAATAAAATCCATTATTCCATGAGAAACATCATTAGTGTAACTTCATTTTTAATCTTAATAGATTTGGTACAATTTGATTCATTAAACCAATTCAATCATTGAAATTTTTATTGAAGAAGTTGAATGATTGATTTTATGAGATTTCAACTAGAACCATGTGGAAGTAGAGCTGCCATAAAATCGAAAATATGGGATTCCAACAAAAATAACATCATTAAATATAGTATATTTTAATGGAAATCTATAATCATGTAGCTTAGATTCCCCATCTAATTGAAATTTGGAATAACTTTAGACTATCCTAATCTATAGAAATTGGGTAATGATCATCACCGGGAAAGGTCATCATTCTTGTTCTGGGATCCTTTCTAAATAGCAGTAGAATTCAAAATCTCATGTTGATATAAGAGACCATTTTACAAACATTAAAATTCATTCCACTATTTGATTCAAGATCACTAATTTTCATATTCTTCTATATATTGAATTGGGTTGAGTGATTTTTCATGGGTATTTTAAAATTCAATTGAAAAAATCTATAGTTCAAAAATATATAGGTATCATGAAAGTGAAAAAAGATCTGATGATCATATTAAGAATTTAAAAATAGATCTCAAATTGGTTTCATTAATTTCGAAGGGGTTTTGGTTTCTATTGTATTTCGTCTTTAACCTCCATCCTTCATTTTTTTAGTTCATGAATCACTCATCTCCCATTATAATGGAATCATTAGTGTCATGTTTGTCTCCCTCAAATGTTGTGTGACGCCAACCTACATCCTATTCCTCTTGGTTGTAGATGAATCTGGTACATGGTACCCTTGAGAATCAGATATGTGATATCAAGTAGAAAAAAACTATTAGGGGGTCTTCAAAATTTAATACATAGATCCTATTGAAAAAATCCCTTACATGCACGATTCTTGGAAAAATCCATACAATCCATTTAGATATTAAGCTATGCTAAATCCACTATAAATTGGGTTATGTGTGAAGAAAATTATCATTGACTATACTATGAAAAAAATCAATGATTAAATTACTATAATTCAATTGTTAAGAAAAATTGAAATTATATTTCAACATTTAAATAAAATAAATTTTTATTATTTAATTTTTCAAATAAATTAAATTTTAAATCATAAAAATAAATAAATAAAAATAAATAACCAATTAATTAAAAATAAAAATAATAATTATACTATAGTAGAAAAAGAATTGAAATAAAATTAAAAGGGAATAATAGTTAAGATAATTAATTAATTAAATTATTGGTAAATAATTAAAAAAGTAATTTATATATATAATTTTAAAAACAAAAAAAAAATTATATTCGAGGAAAAAAATTAAATAATAAACAATAAACTGATAAAAAACAATTAAGCAATTGATAAATAAGTTATATATTAACAAATAATTTCGAGAATGAAAATTTGATGAATAATCCTTGAAATAAACATTATTATAATGAAAACAAATAATTTTATAATTTAACCATAAATTAATCAGAATGTTATTATTAACTAAACTATTCTTTTAAGCATTAAATAATTAATGATTCCATAAAATGGATGAAAAAAATGTAATGAATAAATACAACAACGAATTCCCCCATAGTAAAGATGATTCTTATCATCAAGAAAACATCAGTGACATGAATTGTTGAAAATAATTATTAAAATGAAAAAATTGATATGCCATTAAAAATTTCTTATCATATACATTTTCCATCAAATATTATTTCATTGGGTGAAAATAAATTCCCCTAAAATTAAATTTCTTTAGTGAAAAATTAGTTTCTATCTTTAAAAATGATTTAAATTGAGAATTTTAAAGGGAATTTAACAAACATCAATTTTCATCCAACTAAAAGTCAAAATATCATATTACCTATTGGTGAAAAAAATAACATAATTTATGTGATCATAATAAATTAAATGAGAATTGGATGAGATGGACAGCGAGTTTATTAGTGGAATTAATAACATATTCAATAGTTTGATAAATAAAAAAGGTAAGGAATGAACAAATGAGTTCAACTTGGATTTGGATTTTGATTTCATAATCAATTTATATGCTTATCTTTGGAGTTAAATTTAAATTTAAATGTTCAAAGTAAAAAAAACATTGTATAAAATTATTCAAATATTTTACTGAAATACATTTTTGAAGAGGAATAAAATATATTTAATCAATTATATATGATAATTATTAAATATTAATCATCTCAAAGTTTCTTTACAACCCACAAATTTGAGAAAGAAATTTTACCAATGAAAAATTACTAAGAAATTCTTAAAAACTAAAAAATCAAAAAAAATTAACATTTTTTATGGGATAACCTTTAAAAAGTAAATATGCACCTTCTCCACACATGAATCCCAATAATTTTCCCATAATTGAACTTAAAGTGGTAAATATATTATACATTTCTATCTTCAAAAATATATTCAAATTAGTAGTGGGTTTTTTAATTGTAGGGGTCAGAATAATGTCCAAAAATTACTCATCCACATGAAAATAAACAACTACACCTTGAATAAGTACACCTACTGGTGATTATATAACAATTCAAGAAGATGAAAAATTAATTTTTAGACATGTTTCATGCTAAACATTTAATTTCAAAAGCCTATTCAATAAGGAACCACAAAGAGCATGTGAAGTAAAAATTCATTATTCAAACAAGAATATATTTTTTAAACAAAAAGTTAAATCAAAAGTAATGAAAATTTAAAATTATTACTCCTGTGAAATATAGATTTTATACTTGAATTAAAAGATTTTACACTTCCCCATTCTACGCTACGTGGAATTCCTCTTATTATACACACTTGTTTTCCTAAAAAATGTATAAGTTAAACATAAATTTCTTGAATTTAATGTTTAAAATATAATATATCTAGATAAAATATTTAGGAAACTAAAATCATATTTTTCTTCAAAATGAAACTCCTTGATCATTGTTACACACCCATCCTTTTTCAAGTAAGTACTAAAAATAAAATAAAAATCATTAAAACTATTCATGAAAAGTATTTAAAAATAGCTAAAAAAAGTGTGATTTCTATATTAAAGTAGAGAGTGGTGCACAACATTAGAGGATAATTTTCATTCAATCAAAAATAAAAGGTACACAAAATCACGAGATTCGTACCATAAAATGTTATATTTAATGTCTTCATCCATAAAATATCCACTAATATGGTCTAAAAATAAACATTCAACATGAATGAATGATATTTTGTCTTTATTAAATCGATTTGTTTTTAAAAATTATTATCCACTCAAGGATTTAGAAACTCAATATCCCAACATTATTATTCAAAAATAATAAAAGGATCTATTATTTAACCACATACCACCACCATCCTTAGATATAATATCTTAAAAAATTAATATAGAACAAAAAGAATGATCCTACTATTCTAAGAAGAATGAACATATTATATTCCCAAAATTTCCTCCACATGTGAGGGATTTAACAATTAAAAATTAGGCACAATAGTTTATGTAACCAACTCACTATTAACCATTGTATAATTATTATAATGAAATTAATTTCGTGAAGGAAATAAATAATCCTCAATAACATCTATGAAATGATATAAAATATTAACAAATAGATCATCAACATTGTTTTTGAATAAAGTGTGTTCTAAAAATAAATTATCAAATTCAGAATATTTCCACTACCAAACCAATTTTAATATTCTTCTAGTTATTTTTTTGCAATAGAAACTTCATCATTCTTCACCAAGATATATTTAAAATCTATAATAACAATACTCATCATTTTAAAATATTATAACATCATTTATAGGATTATTTTATAGATCTAAATAGTAGTCTAGATTCTCACATTCTATAACATTAATAACTTCGGGTGGCTCATTATCAGTAAATAATGTATCTGAACTCAACAAAAATTTCACATAAACAATTAGAAAATCAATTTCAGGAGAAGAAAAACAAAAAGATTTTGACACTTATAAGGATGATGGGGACAAGAAGATGTTTCAAAGTTGGATATATAATAGGACTAAAAAAATTTGAACACCATCTTGATAAACCATTTCAACTTGGATTCATGGGTATGTATGGACCACTTTATGATCCTGACAAATATATTTCCTAATATGAATATAAATTTTTGAAAGACTTTCCATCTCATGTGTGTACATATATTTGGAAAAAATTTCATGAAAAATATAATTATGATATATTTCAACTATTTAATCAAAAGTGAAACAATTATCTTTGATAATATCATCTCTAAACACTTCTGAAAAAAATATCTATCAACATCAAACTACCTAAAATAGTTGGATCATTGAAAAAAATGTAACTATACTTTATTATCATCATGATAAACCATCATATTACCATTTAAAACATTAATTATAGACCCATATATAACTATTAATGGTATCTCTAAAATTTTGGTAACTTTATTATAACTCACAATTTGAATAATATAAAAATAATTTCATGTTGTGAGATTTTCCACATAAACTAACTAGACATCTACCCATCCAGAAGTAAAATCATGTGACCTATCGTCCAATTATCATGAAATTGAATTGGGTTTCATAAATCAATGCCCTATCTTATTGAATAATAATAATATCACATAGAAGATTCTAGTACCTAAATAAAATAAGAACACTATATCCTTAGGAACTCTTATTTTAAAAGAGATGACATAGTATACTGGTTCATTCAATTTTGGAGGAACATTTTTCTAAAAATTGGAACTATAATCCGCATTCAATTTAATAATTGAACAATCATACCAATTCCTATTATTAATCAAGATTATTTTGATAAATTTAAAATAATTTGAAAAACTATTCAAAGCCTTAAAAAAGAAACATTGAAATTGATTCTCCTAAAAAATTGGTGGAATTTCATATAATTTGTTCACTGTTCATCTTATGTATATGTTGAAAAGGGATTGGAGGATCATAATTATTAAATATTGGTAGTTTAATATCCTCAACTTGAAACCTTGATTTTTTTCCATTGTTTACTAGTTCTCACATCATTTTATTTTATTATTTTCTCAATTAAATATTTATAATTTTTGTGACTGTACACTGTTATCAATATTTCAAGATTTGGTGCTTATATATTTTTAGATTTTAGATTATCATAAATTTCAGATTCATCTCATGTAGGTTTTCCACTAATGTTTTCTTGAGTTCTCATGTCTGACATTATAGTTACAATTAAAATTTTAGGAATCATCGCTTGAGTTCTAGATTAAATTTATTACTATCTTCTTATTAAATTTCTATTAAGTTGACCTATATGTAAATCAAGAATATATATTCACAAATTTGTTTCATCCTTATATGAATCATGACAATCATTTTTTGATTCTTAATCAACCTTTTGAGAATAAAATATTCATATTAAATTTTTAAACAACCCCTTACATTGACTTGTAATTTTTTGATTAAGTAATGGAATAGTTCTTAAACGAAGGTCTAGATTATAGTGGGAAAACAAGAGTAAGAGATTTTATCATTACATATTTTTCATTCCATAATAGTTTTGGATGATATTTTTATCCATAAGTAATCTGACTATAGATTGGTTCACTGAAAATTTGGTTTATATCTCTATAATAAACAAATTGGCCACTCTTTTCAGGCATCAAAGAGAGGTCAATTTTGGGAATGTTTTTTTGAAAATTTAGATACATCTCATAATGATTACACAACTCATTGAAAATATTTTTGTTAAATATACCAGCCTGAGAATTGAGTTCATACCTAGATATTAATCTCTTGATATTTTATATTAATATTTTTTGAATGTTTTTAAAAAAAATACTTGAACAACACTCATATCTGAGAAATCATCGCCACATAATTGACTAACAAGATATTGATAAAAACGAGTGAGAACATTATTGAAAGTATCTATCTGATGATGAGAGAAAATTTAGTGATTAGTAAATTTTAAAAGGATTACTCTTATCAAATCCAAAGAGTCCTGGAAAGTTGAATCTTTATATTGAAAGAAACTAGTTATTTTTTTCCTCAAATTCTCAGTGGTGTACCTAGGATTACAAATAGTAATAAAGGAATAAAAAATATGGTCCCATGTTTTAAAAATTTCCTTATGAAAATTTTGTAGCCAACTACTAGAATAGATATTTAAAAACACATAAGGAATATAAACCTAATCATATCCCAATTAATACTATACAATATTAATTTATAAATATTAATATAAAATTATATAGTTAATTATAAATTATCTTTATCTAGAATTCTATTAAACGAAGGAAGAATAGAGAGGCTTGATTTTTCATTTCAAAATTATTTGAACTTTGGGACTACATTATACAAGAATGATTTCATTAAATAGTATGATGATGAAAATCACTAATCTTAAACCTCTAAACATTTATATTTCTTGGTTAAGGCACCACATAATTTTGATTTTCATTGTGACAACTTTTTAAATTTAGAAATTTGGTATTTCTATTTTTTTTTAAATTTAATAGAAATATATTATTTTGTATTTCTAGTATAATAGTTCATTTTTGATTTTTTTTAAATTGTGTGCATTAAATTTTTGGTTCAAATTGTTCAAATAAATAGCACATAGAAGATAAGTAGAACCATGTTTCAGAAAACAAAAAAAAAATGGTAATTTTTTTTAGTTTTTTGAACAGATTAGATGGTTTTTAATTTGTTTTGTTTTTTTCTTTGGTCAAACACCCCTTACCTAACAACAATTACAAAATTTCACATGAAAGCCATTAAACTTCCTGAAAATTAATTATTTTAAAAAATAAAAAACAAATAATAATGATTAATATAAGAGTATCATATTCCACAGGGAAAGAGAAATTAAGATGCATGCGATCAAAAAATTAATAGAAAATAAAAGAAAACTATAGGTATGAAATAATATATTTGATATTGGTTTTATGATTATAAAAATGAAATTTAGAAAAAGGAAATTACAAAAGAGGGATATTAGTCTTCTTATATTTGGATTTAGAAATTTTATCTTCTTTACTCTCATTAATTTTTATTATAATACATCTTAGACAAAAAATAGTGATTTACTGAGATGTTTCTACAATGTACTTTACCAGTTCGATGATATATCAATTGAAATAATATATCTATCATCATGTATGAGAAAGTCGTATTCTTTAATGGAAAATACAATCATATCCTTTTCCGGTTTTTGGTTTAATGTTTTAAATTCAAGCATTTAAAGTTTCAATTTTGTCACATTTCAATCCTTAGAATGTTGATAACAAATACTAATTAAGAAAAAATACAATCCATGAAATAAAATTTCACTAAAAATATAGAATAAATGAGGGTGAATTTTCTTTTGAATTTAAATACATCATAGTCTGACATCCTATAGAAATTTATGTAATCATTATTTGAGAAACAACAATGCTAAAATTTAAGAATTACATCAAAGATTTGAAGAACGAAAGAAGAAAGAAATAATGATTAAATATTCTCTATCAAGGTAAGTTTTCCCACTATATAGTTATTTGTTAGTTCTTCCTTGTTGTTCTACTCTAGCTCTCATATACCTCCCTCTAAAAAATCATAGGCCCTCCCCTGAAAACGTATAATATCTCCCTTAAAAAACAAAAATTCCACCTTGTTTTATTTCATCCCAAATATTTCTAAATTCATGTATGGTTTTCACTGAAACAAAATAGTTGTCCTTTTATCAATTAATATTTAAGAATATAAAATTCCACATGTCAACTGAATACTCCATGATATATTTCCCCCACATTCATCTAGAATGTCACTAGATTCAATTATTTAATTCCTGAAAAAGTATACACTTATGATTGTAAAATCATCAATAATGATATTCTCCAACTGTATCTCTTCTATATAGGTAATAAAATATATTCATCCTTGAGAAACTATAAAATTTTACTTCTTTTCATAATCATCTAGGATTCAGTACAACAAGATTCACTGAACAAAATTCGTCATAGGCATTTTCATGAACATGTTTCATGAATTATTTTACATGATTTCAACCGGAACCATGGTGAAGATATGACCTATTCAAAAAATAGATTATTTATATAAAAATAAAACTTCATTGAAAGTATTTCATCATAGTGGCACTAGATTCAAATCCATCTTTCATTCCTCAATAGAAAAAATCAGGTTCGATATATGAATAACTCTATCTCTAGAGATTGGGTAATCATCATCTCTTGACATGGTCATCCTTAAAATTTAGAAAAACATTCAAAATATAAATGAAAGTTTAAATATTAACTTTGTATGGGTGACTATATTTTTGAAAATATAACTACTTTCAATCCATCAATTATAGATCATGATTCTTCATATTCTTTAGCACACAGAATCTGGTCATGCAATTTTAAATTCATTATTGTCTGATTAAATAGAAAAAATCAAGAGATCGACCAGATCATCGGATCATGGAAATGATATGAATAATTGAGCTTTGAATATCATCCTAAATGTTCAAAATTAGAAATAAAATATTTATCTTTTATTGAGAAGGTGTTTCAGCCTCTGGTGTTATTCAACTTCATCCATCAATCTTCGTTAATTGAGTTCTGACACCGTAGGGGTCTAATATTAATAAATTAGAATCTTCAAAATTAGTTTTATCTGATTAAAATATTGAACAATATGGAAATTCATCATATTCCCCTTGGTTTTAGAAGAATAGGCTATTATGTACCCATGAGAATCAGATATGTGGTTTCAATCAGAAAAATTAGTGTGGGGGGTCTTAAATATTGGATACGTAGATCCCATTGAAAAATCCCTTATGAGTATGATTTTTGGTAATGTGTGCATACCCCATTTGAATATTTGATATATCCAATCCATTGTAATGTGAGTTATAAGGGTAGATCATTAGATTTTAATACCATACTACAAAAAATTATCTAATAATAAATTAATATCTCACAATTATAAAAAAAATTAAAATAATAATTTTACATTTAAAAAAAATTAATTTATAATAAATAATTTTTTAAATCAACAAAATTTTAACGATTCTAAATATATACCTAAAAATAAATAACCAGTTAATTAATAAACAAAATAATGATATACTAATAATTATGTGAACTAAAATAAAATTAAAATAAAATAATTTTTAATTTTATATAAATGAATAATAGTTATGTTAAAACATTGATGATTATATTTATATATATAATTTTTTATAAAAAAATACAAAAAAATAACTTCCCAAAACAAATGAAAATAAATAATAAAAAATAAAAGATTAAAAATAAACAAATTACTTATAAAAAAACATAAATTATTTAAAAAATTAACGAATGGAAATTTGATAAATTTAAAATTAAAGAAACATTGTTATTATAAAAAAACTAGTTTAATAATTCCACCATAAATTAATCATAAAGAAATAACTAACTAAAATAATTTCATTTCCAGTAATAAATACACATAAAACCCACAAAAAAGATGTGAAAAAGTGTTATAAATGAAGGCAAAATCATAATGAAACTATTTTAAATTCATCAAATGTAATCTTATTTGAAGTTATATTTTTTAGAAACATCATATAAGATGAAAAAATTTTAAATGAAAAGGAAAATTGAATATCCAATAAGATATTCTAAAACATATTTATTAACATAAAGAAGTGATTGTATTTTTCTGTCTATATATACATCTTCTTATAGAAATCATGTAGGAAGTGAAAATTCATTTACTTCAGAACATGCTCACTTCAAAATTACCATTCCATATTTTATTTCTTTTATATTTATCATTGATAAAAAAATTAAAATGTACTGTTTATTTTATTCTTATAGGTTTTCATCATTTGATTATTGCTAATGAATATCTTCTTCTTCTATATATTCTTCTTCACTATTCATCTTTCTGATATCCAAACCATTCAATGTTTATTATCCATCGGTAGTTATTTCCATGCATCATTCATTTGGATTGGTTTCACAATAACTTAGTAACTTACCCTTGAGTGCCCTTCTAGTTTTCTTTTCTAGATATCTAGCTATCACATCTAAATAATAAATACTATAATGAGTCCTTTAAACCAATTGATCAGTACTATAGAATTCAAATTGTGTTTTTGAAGAATTTATACATTCACATTTGATTATTCTTAGTCTTATATATTTTTCATTCTAAATTTCTATATTCATTATAACAATTTATTTATGTTAAAGCTAACTACTCATAAGCTTCATGTTGGTGATATCCAAATTGATGGTTCCCTTGAAATTTATATTATATAGTTTCTCATAAATTCAGTTTCCATATTCATTAATGAAAAGGGTATTTATTCAATCTTAAATAATATGTGTAATAAGATTGATCATTTTTATAGGTATCTCCCTATATCTTTTTTAACATATTTCTCATGAGAAAATAATTTTTAGGTTGGAAATTCATTAGGCATGAAATGAATTTTTCTATTATCATACATTGAAAATTAATTATGATATATCCTTTATGTATTTGAAAAAATTCACTTCAACTTTCTTTAATGATTAGTAATATTAGAATAGAAATCAAATTTATTAATTACTTCATTGACAACATCTCTCCTTCCTCTTACTTCATTTTTATATAAATAAAAATAAATATTTTTGAATATATGAGTCAAATCATTTATTATCTTTTTTATAATGTACCAATAATGTTGAATTTACAATTCTTTTTCCCATAACATTCAATAATTAATGAAACATTTATTCATCAGAAATAGCCGAAATTAGAAGATTATAAATTAAGGGTAATGGTCTATAAAAAATCATCATGTATCATGTAATGTTTTGTGATATTTCTACTAAATATTTGAAGTACATATTTATATATTAAATGTACTATATATTAGGAAAAATATCCAAATGAGAGAACTAATAATTTCTTACCAAGTTCTAAATAATTTTCTCTCTTTTTATAAGATAATTTTTTTAACATTTCACTTTCTATAATAAGGAAAATTTAAAATATAAGAACAATTTATTAAACAATATGTAATGAAACATATTGTAAGATACTCAAAATGTCCTTTATAAAATATATTATGATTAACATAATTATTCATCACATTTAATTGATTATAAATTTTATCCTTTCACACATGTTATAAATTATCATGTTGGGATGTTTGTAGTTTTCTTCATATTTCATAGGATTTGAAAACATTTTCTAATATTAGAAAAATTCTCAAAACATATTCAGATAATATTTTTGGAATAATATTAATTGTTAATTATATATAATACATTTATTTGATGACTTTAAAGATGGTTTATAACCATTATATGCGAGGAAGATGGTTTACAAGATAAATATTTTTATACTATGTGTATGTCTAGAGGATAACATCAACTACCAATAAGAATTGAGGATCCATTATATAAAGGAATATATTATCAGGTATATTCCTCACATTATATATCATTTCTTATATAGTCTCCACTATTTTATAGAGAAGAAATTAGTATTCCAACGTAGCTTCTAGAGACCCCAGCACATTAATAAATTTCATCTTAATGTGGTGACGAAGAGTTTAAGGACACACTATGGATAAAAAACACAATGAACATTAATGTGAGGAAATGTCCACTAACCAAATGATATTATATCATATTTTTTGTCTAATACATCTCCAAAATAACATGGGGGAATCAGTTAAGGTTACATTCACGATCTAATATATCGGGAGGGGTAATTTATAATATATTATCAAAGAAAATGTAATCCATATTATGATACCCTATTTTGTGAACTTACAAAATAAGGAAAAATAAGGATGTATAATCATGTGATGCAAACTCTTATCACATGTCAATTATAACAAATAGAAAATGGAAGAATTGATAATATCTTGAGGATACAATCAAACACTAATGATATATCCTGAGGTAACACATTATCTGTTAGAACTCAAAGATAATCTAGATAAATCCAAGATAATATTGTAGTAATATCCCAATGAAATTTAAATACCCAATGCAAGATATAGTGGATCCAATATTGTAAAATTTATTAAATTCATAATTTACTACATTTATTCCAACCCTACACAATTATTAATCCAAAACATTATTTTTGATCCATAAACACACTTTAAGGGGATATATGACTAAATAAAATAATGTCTTTAATTGTGAGATCTTGATCATGATTATGGAAAAATGGATAAAATTAATAGTATATGAGGAAAACTGGATTATTAAATTCTCCCTACGTAACTTAATTTGAAATGATAGTAATAGAATGCAAATTTGGCACATAATCCATAGAAGAGATTATTTTTTGAGATATTAAGGCTCAGTCTTTTCGCAGTTTTTCAATGAAGACACATACAATCCGCATGGATTTAATCATATTAATCTTTATGACATATAAAAAGATTCAGGTAGAGGTATAAGCTTATAAATATTTGATTAATACTTTTATTAGTGTACTTAGGATATTTTTATTAATATTTTTCACTATAGTTTCTTTTATTAGGATATTTATATACATTCTTATTATACCTAAAATGGATGTATAAACAACCAATAAATGGTATATTTAGAGGGTTATAACATTGTATCTACATGAGTTCTAATGACTTTTAAAATTCTATGAGGTCATTAATATTGATATCAACTATTTATGTTTGGTTTTTTTTGAGTTGTGATAAATCTATATTTCATTTGTTTTTTCTTCATTGTGTAATCATCCATTATCTCCCACCACTAACTGACCTCTATAAATGATGGAATATGAATGATTTTATATTGATGAAATTTTCAGTTATAAGTATTTTTGTGGGAGATAAGATATCATCATAAACCACTTGGGATCAATATTTCATGATGGGGTGATGCTAAAATAGTTGTGGATGAGTTTTCTACCACATTGAAGTTAATTTCCTTTTTAATCCCCATGTACATTGGAATGATTTTGGTTAAAATATGTGATTATTTTGTTTATACTAACCAAATAAAGTATACAAGGGTGTGTTTTGAATGACTTATAGTATCTCATTAATGATCATTAGAATACTGATTAATCAATTTAGTAACTAAGATAGAAGTTCACAATAATTCCTATGTTATGATAAACAACTAATACATTATATTTGTACGTTCTCAAGACATTTTACCCTCTTAACTTTATTGAAGATGATATATAACCCCTTGTATAATAACATATCCCAGTGGAACTAGAATTTCTCCTTTTTATGAAAATATGAGTTTCCACAACACTTCATTACTTGACTAAAAATTTATTTTTATTTACGTATTTATAAAGTGAAAATAGTAAACAATACTATATAATACCCAAACACGGTTTTCAGTGAATTGCCTCTAATTTCTATAAACATAACCACACACTTTGCATGACTAGATCTAACACTGATCACTTATTTTCTATCTATTATAATACTAATAAGTCAACATTTTTTAGAGTTAGACAACTAAGGAACCTTGATAATATAAAAATTGAATTTGAAAAACATGTATTAACAAACTCATGTGAAAACCATAATGTTCATTGTGACTATAAAATTATGGATGGAAATACTAACTAAACATTGAGGAATTTCTATGCTCCTGACATTATGAATAAGAGCCATATGATTTTATATCCTTCTGTAAAATATAATTTTTAAATTTTAAAAACACTAATACAATTTATTATGTATATTATAATTTTATGGGTAGTTATAAACAAGATAATCAAAGTGTATTGCCATGTTTTTTAAAATTTATGTAATATAGAAAAAAATACACAATTTTTGTTGAGTGAATTTCATTTCACATATAAATGAGCGTATATAGAAACTATAACCATGATAATTTATAATTTGGGATGTGTTATATAGATATCTCCATTAATATGGTTAAAAATAGATGGAGAACTCTCCCATGTATGTAAATATATTCCATTAGTTAAAATAAAAATAACATTATATGAGTAATATGACATATTCAGTAAGATTTGCCAAGATATTCACACCAAGACATCAACGATCCTCACTTTTAGTGTTATTCATCCTTTTATTTGTTGAAATTGATATAAATAGTTAAGGTGTATCGTTAAGAGGTGATCTAGTCAATAAATCACCAATTGGAAGCATGGAATTTATTAAAACATATTAACCAATACTCACAAATTATTTTTAACAATTGGTACTACCAAAAGAGTATTTCTTGTTGTAAGGATCACTATATAACTTTGATGTGAATCTAAAATGGAATATACTACCACTATGGTAAGAAAAATGGTTCTCAAGAAATATAATGAACAGAAACAACTTAATAATTTTAAGCCATGTGGTATTTGATCTTCACTGAATCATTTAAATAATCAATGTATTTAATTATAGGATAAAATTGTTTTGAAAATTTTTATCAACAAAGAAAATTTCAACAACCTAATAAAGGATAGAAAGGAACTTCCCATGTTTATTAAATATCGTTGAATCAATAGAACTACCTAAACATTATCATCAATAAAAATTTTATCAACCTTTTATAGTCCAATATAATTTAATGATAGGATTCCAAAAAACCTGTCACCCTCCAATATTTAAACAATTAAATCCTACATAAAAACTCTTAATTTTTAAAATTAATGATGATATATCATTAGAAACAAAACATGAATAATTAAAAATATATTTATTGAATTGAAAACTCATCTTGAACTCTAGTTGAAATAATGAATATGAACACTAAAACACTATCTTATCAAACACTATTTGACTAAAAAGGAAATATGATTTTGGTAACAAGAAATAATGGTAAAGAGACTCATCAAAACCATTAAAAAATACAATACCCTAAAAGTACCAATTAATAATTGTAATTTTATTTCTAAAATCAGATAAAGGAACAACATACTCCATATGAAAAAACATTTACTGATAAAGATAATATTACCTTAACCATTCCATCAAGGATGAATCAATCTAAAAATATTCATTAAGAAGAAATTAAAAATCAATATTCAAGAAATATTAAAATATCTAAAAAAAAGAATTTCTGGAAGAACTAAAAAATATCCAATATTTTCCATGATCCATAAGAAACTATGGACCACGAAATGAAGGATACATGGAAATAAAATAATTCTATTAGATGAATATGTCAGCAATAATTACACTAAAACTAGTCAAAAAGGTTAAAATCTGCGGAATTGTTCCATACCTTGTACCATTAGATCCATGTCATTTAAAGATTATTGGGTGATATATGTTATTCTATAAATTTACTTTATCTTTCTCTATTTTGTATTTATAAATTAATATGATCAATCTAGGAAGAATGGTAGTTGAAAATTTTAACATAGGTACTAAATATCATGATATAGTCTAAGATTATTTGATTGTATGAGTCCAAAACCTAATATTCATAGAAATATAATATATCCTAAACATGTAGGAATAACGAGAACATATTAAATAATACATCATGTAATTTTATCAAATTTTATAGACTACCAGAACCAGTATTAAAATTTTAAAAGGAACCACCACTAAGAAGTTTTGTGAATACATACTTCATTTCAGAAATTTTTATTCAATAATATTTTCTCTAGAGTAAGTTTCACTATTTTAATTCACACATTCTGATTAAGCTTGATCTCATAAAGAAAATGATATATTTATTTTAAATTTAAATTATTTTCCATAGATTATAATTCTTAATATTTCTATGATGTATATATAAACACCATATTCATACTTCACAAAAACATGAGGATTAGGTTCCTTCTAATTTCATTGAGGGATACAATTTTTTATTCAAATCTCATGAAACTTAAAAAACATCATTTCTCCAAGAACTAAAATTAGATTCGGTAGGTGAACATATAATTATTCTAAATCTTATTTGGACACATACTTTAGACTTGAAACTAATTCAACCTAAATTTAAATATTTCTACTTAATTTGTGTGGATATGTTGTTAAGGATAAATTTTATAATC
The DNA here is from genome assembly GCA_963277665.1 of Viscum album. NCBI lineage: Eukaryota > Viridiplantae > Streptophyta > Magnoliopsida > Santalales > Viscaceae > Viscum > Viscum album. The sequence goes on from OY728165.1 coordinate 832,087,827, forward strand.
TTATATATTTTACAAGAACATAAAATAAATTATATTTTAATGTAAAATGTGATATCACTTAGGTGGAATAATGGGGGTATACTTAAACTAAATCCTCTAAAATTTCAGAAAATATTTTTCCATTAATATGATACAGACCAATCAAATGAACATAGAAAATATTAATCCCAACCATCATGTATATATTCAAAAGTAAATTTGAGACATTTTGATAAGAATATATAATTTAACACATTTATCACTCATCATCGTTAAGTCTCATCCATATTTTACAAAAAATACCAGACTCAAACAAGTTAATAATAAAATGAATAAACTCATCCTTTTAAGAGTAAACATTATTTGGAGAGTGGGAGTACAATTTAGATAAAAAATATTTATTGTGAAAGCCCATTTTCCAATGCCCATAAAATACCACATGCTATAGAGACATGTTGGAATCACTCACAATTTATTCCTTGATGTATTTTTGAAATATTTATATGTTCTCATTACACAATTGGAATAAAGGGGAACAAATTTAACATTCCCATATAATATACTTTTCTATAATATAATTTCATTTGGATACTATAATTAACATGGCACATTGGAAATATATATGGTAACCATTTTCTCTAAATTTATTGAATAATGTCACAGGGTGTTCTTAGATGAATTCACTATTTTTTGGAATTCATTTGATCAGTTATTGTAATCTTTGGTAAAGAAAATCCTTAATAATGCATTAAAATTATTTCATTCTCAGTTTTGGAAAATGTTACTCAATGGATAAAATAGTATGTGTCTTGTGACATGTAATTTCAAATAAATGGTTGAAAAAATAAAAGATTGAAATCATCAATGCCATTCCTTAAACTACATGTATATAACATTTTAGATCATTTATATAACACTAATGGTTTTATATGAGGTTAATAATTGATTTTAATAAGATAATATTACAACTCTTTAATTTCCAAATGAATGATAATTGTATATTTTTTTCATAATTCATGCATGAAGGATTTAAATGAGTTTTAGAGAAAGATAACTTGAACACTATTAGTAAAACCTCTAAATTTGGAGAATCCTTTATAAAAATGTTATGATGATTTAAATTATACTTTGGGAAAATTATTAACACATAAGAATGATGGAAAAACTCACTACTTATGCTTCCAATACATTATACTATGATCAATGATACTAAAAAACTCCTTGAGAATATGTTTTGTGAAATTATTTTTAAGTTATAAATATTAATATAATATCTACTAGGAATTGAAGTAGTTTTATTTTTATATTTATATAGATATAATATTTATTTCGAATAAATGTGATGTAAAAATAAGTCGGTTATGATACATGATATTGCTATAACAATTCAATATGGAAATTAATGTAAAAATACTGACTGATAAACCATTAGAATATCAAATTAGAAAACAAAAAAACCACTAAGGTAGGAGTCTTAGATAAAAAACCTATAATTAATAACATTATAGGTGAACCATTTTTAATTAAAGGTTAAGAGTTATGGTATACTAATAAGGATAAAATTTTTGATGCTTCTCAAATCCCTTCAGATCATATTACACAACATATTGTGAGAATAAATGTTGAACTAATGTTTTATACCAGAGATTGACCCAACCTTTGGAAAATCTAGGGGTATAATGTAATTTGATGCTTTATGTATAAGAATAAAGTACCCTATATAGTAATAATTTTCCATATATTTTCTTATTGAGGGTACTTTGTTCATGAATGAACTATTTTGAATGTGTTATAATCATGATTATATATTCGACTCATTAAAAATATTCACCGTAATTTATTAATATATTTAAATGACACAAAATAACAAGTGCTCTTTCAGAATGATAAAAAATATACCAAAGAAAAATGATATTTTAAAATTATTTAATGTTTTGGGGCATGGAATATAGTGGACCATGTACATTAACATTTGGTTAATATTATATTTTTGGATATTTATAACATATCTATGTAGGGGGAAGCCAATATAACTAGAATTGATGATTCATTTAATGTCTTCTCTTTTTTGGATCAAATATAATTTATATATCTTGGATACATAGGGCCATGTCTATGTGTTAAAATTCTATAATTTAAGAATCTATATTTTTATTAAAGAATATGGGGTGAATAATATAAGATCAATAACATATCTATCCCATACCAATAGTCATGCTATGGAAACCAATAAATAATTCCAATGAATTTTCGAGAGGATAATAAAGATTAATATACAATATTATATATAATTTTTTGAACATGTATTATGGGATTATATGATACCTTGTAAGAAACCCTTAGGAATGATCCTATAAGGGATGGTTTATGATATTTTTTTAAAAACCTACGAATTTAAAATAAAAATATTATGGGGATGTCAAGATGCTGAACATGGATTTGAAGGAACACATATATCAAAATAATATATTGGTAAAAACATAGATTAAATTTGATGATAATCCTTTGAAAAATATTGACTAGTAAAACAAAATCTTTCATAAAAAATGATAAGATGATATAAATGAGACACTTCCATATATGAGACAATTTTTTTCTTTTCACTTCTAAATTCAAATTCAAAAAAGGTAATATTTGTGCCACATAATAAAGAACAATAAAATTCACTTACATCATACCTTATAGAACTATGTAACTGACATGAGGAGGATCATATAATCGTTCCACATGAAATGGGAAAGGAGTGATGCAACTCATAGAGTACTTTCAAGATGATTCCATATAAAATATTTTACTTACATATACATTATACAAATAATACCACCTATTTGTACCTATAATTTACATAAATTAATGTTTTAATACTTCATATCCTATTTATAATGACCACATATTGAGTAATTCACATTTTATATTTCATGAAAGAACTGTTTTTGGAAGAAGAGTTATATAGTTTTAGGATTTTTATGTGTATTTAAATTTTTGTTTTTTTATTTCTCAAGTGCTCCAATTTTTTTATTCACATGTTATGAATATTTTTCAGTCAAAATATTTATCCTTGTAATAATTTTAAATTGTTAAATATTTATGAAAATATATTTTTTTTCAAAACAAGGTAAAATGTTAAACTAAAAAGGTTTATACAGGACTAATTTTTTTACATGGAACAACAGTAAAATTTCATCTCATTAAATAGTCAATTATATAATAAATAAAATTAACCCATATAAGAGTCTCCAAAGGTTAAATTATTTTAAATTCTATATCCTAGGGGGGAAATTTTAAATGTAAACTCATCTTTAAACTTTTCAAAAATTACATTGAAAATTTTGTTTGAGTTCATGTAACAATTTGGAGTTGGAGTCACGGGAGAGCATGTTTCTCAATCATTTCATTCATTCATAAAATATTTCAAATATCCACTAGGTGTTCTATATTCTTTGGATGGTATATTTAAATGTTATATAAACTCAATAAATCTGTTCTTTTCACTAACATGTATTGTAAAAAATCAAATTAGTTCTGAGTTATCAATGATAATTGATATATATAGAAAATTCTGATCTCAAATATAAAAGGGTTTGATAATGTATATTAATATTATATTGATTGTATCAAGGTAGTTTGAAATTTTAAATTTGTAACACCATAAGATTTTAAAATAAAAACATTTTTTTGAATCCATGTATGACATGAACCACCATTCTAAGAAGAAAACATGTCACCCACCTAATTTTACACAATATTTCTTTTAAATAATTTTTTTTGATTTGATAGCTTGTTGGACACACAACCCAAATTCAAAATGAACCATAATATAGTGTAAAATTTTCATGTAGACATTAGTTGGGTGGGTACGAATATTAATAACTAAATTATGAATATTATGGTTATGTATGGATTAGAAATAATAGAAGAACAATTTAAAAGAAGTAGAAATTATTATGAAAAACTATATTTTTCTCAAAGGACAGTTTAGTTGAGCTATAAAAAAAATAATTAATTTAAGAAATTTTAAAATACTATTTAATAAGATAAAAACTATTTTGAACTCAGAAAAACAAAATTTTATTATGGTTAATTTTTTTATTTTTTTGAAAAATTTCATTCATTGATAAATAGTGAAAAATAATGAATTTTAATTAAAAACTATATTTATGTTTGAATTATTTGTAATGTTAAATTATTTTATTAATTTTTTTAAAGTAAATTTTTTTAATTTTCTTATCAATTAATCCATTTTGGTGAATTAAATTAATTTTCATATTGATTTTTGATATAAAAACATCGTAATCTTTGGGAAATTTTCTTTTCACAACCTCCCATTCTCATTGAATCTATGGGTTTAAATTAAAATTATAATATTTTATCGTTGTAAATTAAATTTCGAATAATGGATTCCATATTTATAATATCAATAAATTATAATTTATAACAAGGTAAAATTAGTTTTTAACAAAATTTAATAGTAAAAGCAATAAAAAATATTTACTGCAATTAAGATAAAAAATGTATTAAATAGTGGTTAGGGTAATAATATAATGGTTAAAATGACCTAAAAACTTGACCAAATACCATTGGAGTACCATATATTTAAATTTAATTTATTTTATAAATAATGGACTATTATTGGGGTTTTTGTACCTAAAAAACATAAATTTAATTCATTCATTTCAAAAATTACTAGTGTGACACTCACATAACATATAAAATGCCGCCCCTCTACATTTTTATTCCCAACTTCAATAAACATTTTTTTAAAATAAAATCCCAAATTACTTCTCAAATTTCATCCCATCATCCCAAAAGCCTTATTTTTGGCATAAATAAACCTTGGGAAAATATTTATGCAAACCTAATGAGTTTACCAAAACAAGATGTAACGTTATTTAATGAGCACATCTATTTTATTTCTTCATCCGCCTAAATCATTTATTATTAATCCCTTATTTTATAATAACCTCAATATCTTCCATATTTTATGATTTTGTTATTATATGTTCATTACTTATAAACTTCTCTAATTCCATCAAATGGGTTATGAAATCATCATTCGTGTGTACGACGAACTACAACCTCGTGTATTGATGTCATTCATTATTGCATTGCCACCTCTCATGGTTGGGTATGATAATGGATAGAGAGTATATATATGTATATATTTTTGATATATAACAGATTATTGAGTCTATGTGTCCATTAAATCATATATATTTGTTTAATTTCCATTACATAGGGGACACGATAATATTGCTTATGTGTATGGTGGACTACCTTCTCTCGATGTGATCTGATTCCTTTTTCACATACGCTTTTCAGGGAATGTAATAATAACAAATTTAATGTATATATGTGATATAAATTATATAATAATGATATTAATGACATATTTATAATTATAAAATTTATCACACAAAGATTACATAGTACATTATATCACTAAAGTAATTCAATATCTTGCGCTACACGCAACACAGAGTTCGAAGACACCACAATTTACTAAACTAGCTATTCAAAAAGTGGTTATGAATTTTATTTACTAAATTTTGAATCTTATATACTCTATATAATTATAAAATCCATATTTTTTGTTTCTTAGACATAATATAAGAACAAATTCATTTTTTCAGATAAAAGAAATATTTTTAAAAAAATGCAATTTTACTACATTTTAATGGATAACCCTTTTTAAAACTAATATTTGACACTTTTTTACATTAAATTTAATGAAATTTAATTTTAATTTAGTAGAGTGACATAAAAATTTAGTTGGGATAAATTTTTATACAATTTTTGATAATGTTCATAATTTGATCAATAGTGGAAAAACTACGTTTTAATTGAAGACAACTTATTTATAAATAACATTTATAGTGTTAAATTATGATTTTGAATGGTTTTGAAGTATAATTAGATTATATATTTATAATTTAATAAAATTTAGGTCATTATAATTAATTTCACATTTAAATTTGACATAAACACATGTCAATCTTTTGATAGTTTTTACTTTTTAAAAACCCACTTTTTGTTTTTGACATTGAGAATAAATTTTTAATTAACTACTTAAACATTTATGTTTTTAATTTTGTAAATTATAATTCTTTTTTGATTTCCGATATTAAAAATTATCTTAGGGTGATTTTTTGTTATTTTTCTAAAAACATTCAATTTTTGATAAATAGTGAAAAACATTACATTATTGATTAAAACCAACATTTTTTTAAATAATTATTTATTTTATTTAAATTTATTTTATGTTAATATATATATAATACCTATTTAAATTAAATGTAATTATTTCGAGCAAATTTATAATAAAATTAGATGTATAAATTTTTATTGAACTTATTACTGTCTTTTACCCACCTTCTAAGAGAATTTGCCAATTTGAATAGAACTAAATTTTACCACTTCTATGAGTTGAATTTAAAAACTCTAAGAAACACATATCATATCTATATGTAAAATGTGGTTCAATAAGATGAAAATAATTTTTGGTGAATCGTAACTTTTGACTTATACTTACCAAGGTTAAAATTAAATAAGGTAATTAAAGGTAAAAATAATATTATAATTACCATAACACATGTCCTAATTCTACTAGATAAGAGAATTTTGACCAAAAAACCCTTAGTAATAATATATGATCCTTTTGGTCCATTTGGAATAGATTAGTGAATTTATTATTATTTTATATAAAGAAGAGTTAAAAGTGTTAAATTCAAAGTTTAATAACTAAAACTACTAGAAATGTGGGTTTTACCAATGGTTCTTTTAAACGGTTTGCATAAACCCTTGGTAAAGAAGTTTTAGGGAACCATTTACCGACTGTTCACTCGAACCGTGGCAAAGGGGTGTGGTTTTTAAGCTACCCTTTCCCAACAGTTTCATAAATCCATTGGGAAAGGGTACCATTGGCAAAGGGTACCATGAACACCACTTTGCCAATGGTTTTCAAAAACCGTTGGTAAATCTTTTCCCCGAATACAATCGGGCTGCTTCTCTCCCCCATTTGCGACAGAACCCTAAAATCAATCTGGCGCTCTGCACCTCTCACGAACTCCCCCATCCGAACAGGTGAAAAACCATCTGAATCATCTCAAATCAGGTATTTTATTCTTTATACACATATTTACCATGTTTTTATTGTTATTGGTCTAATATTTTAGTTTTAAGTTTGGATTTTGATGTGATTTTACCATGAAAATTTGGAAATGAACGAATATTTTGTTAATTAATTAGTTTCCCATTGAATATCGTTTGTGTTATAATGTCCATGAAAAATAAATGGGTAATGTAATAAAAGACCTTGAATAAATTGTGGAGTTTGGGGTATGTTGCTTCTATGAGAGGTTTTTTGTTGTGTTTTATTGTATGTTGTAGGCTGTTTTATGGTGATTGAGGTGACTAGTTGGGCTTTGTGATATGTGGGGTTGTAATTTTATGGTTAGTGGGCATGGATGTGACATGTGATGTTGTGTGATAGTGATGATGTGTGGTGGTGTTGTGCCGTGTGGAGGTGTTGTATGATGAGGTTGTGGTGTATGATGTGTGGAGATGGTTTTGGTTGTGCAGTGGTTTGTGATGTGCAATATTTTTGTTGTGATATGTGGTTGTTTTGGTGAGATGGTTGGCCGATGTAACACGGCGATGATGGTTATTGTGAGATGGTGAGTTGTTGTGTGGTGGTTTTATTAGTTTCTTAGTTATCTATGGAATAAATTATGTTGTTAAAACAAAAAAACAAGATAGTAAATAAATGATGTAGAATATAAATGGATATGTGGTTAATTCATTTAATTAATTTAACATTAAATGAATGTACAATGTAATTGTGAATTAAGTGGCTTATAAATGAAAGTGGAAAATGCTATGTGTCTTATGTGGTGGTGGTGTGGTGTGTTGCATATAGTGGTGAAAGTGGTTGTGATGGTTTATGTGTTCTATGGTAGTAGTGAAGTGTTTGATTATGTAGTTAATGTGAACCCATAGGTTGGGTATTTTTTTCTCTCTATATATCCTGTATTTTATGTTATTTCTACACATTCACAACCAGAGTTGGATAAACTTACCAATGAAAAGAGGTTTTGAGTTATGGGTATTTTTTCTAATATCTAGGATGGTGGTAATATGGTTGGATAGATACCATGTCTTTCTTACTCTTCCTTCATAAGTGATTGACCATGTGTTTTTAGGCAAGATGTGATGTCATTGTCCATGTGTCTTTATGTGAGATGTACTATGATTTCCCTAGTGTTTTCAGGTGAGGTGCGATGTGATAAAGATTAATTACCAATAAATCCCCATATTCCCTCATATATTTAGTTTTTTGGGTTACACATTACTTTCATTTTTCAAATTAATTACACATTTGTTTTCAAAATCAGGAAATGCAGCCAATTGAAGAGAGACGAAGGAAAAAAATGATGGAGAGCAATCGTCGAATGACGGAGTTGGGAATTCCATAATTAGTTCCACTAATGAGTACTTTATTTCAAATCGCTATATTTAAAGAATATATAATGTCATGTGATTAATTTTTTTATAAACATTTTTGTAGGATCCACCTATATGTCGACAGTTATTCGACAAGGATCCTAGTACTGGTCCTAGTACTCAGGTTAGTGGTACGAGGAGGGTTCGTACCAGAGGTGGATGAGCAGCTACGCGTACCCGACTAGACCTTTCCCCTCCCACTGACATGTCTTCCTTCCCACATTCTGATCCCCATTTTTCATTAAGGACACATGGGATATTTAGGCCTCTAATGTTTTCGCTAGCTTCTATATCTTCTCGCCCATCATTTTTACATCCAATGATGATTCCCACTCCCCAGTCAGAATCCGGTTAGACAGATTTACCATCTTTTTTTCCTTCTACTTCTGTCTCTCTGATCTTCTATATTCCATCGTCTTTGACTCCTGTTCCACCATAGGGTGTTCCAACAGTTTCTGTTGATCCAACGGCACTCAGCGATCAGACCGGCGCAGGTATATTTATAAAACCCTAACACTTTTTTATAGAAATATTTATTTTCATTATAACATGTTTTGATAAAATATTTTTTATATTTCATGACAGATACATCTACTGAAAGGAGGCATGGACGGGGGCATACACGCATGCATTCGGTGTGGAACCGCCACACATAGGTTATGGAAGATTATAATGAAGACAACCAAATGGTTGAGAAAATAGGGCAGAAATGTCGAAGTTTCTTGGCGATGCTTTCCAAATACTCCGACACCATTCCCGTTAGCCCACTATCGTGGAGACATTTTCCACATTAGGTCAAAGATAGAACTTGGACAGAGATATGCGTAAAAAAATCTGTTCTATTTAATGCCATGAATTATCTTTGTATTTATATGAATTATTATTTTGATTTCAGATTCGATTTTCTTTTCCTGATGGGGAGAGTGCATGATCAGAATTTATAAAAGATTTAGGCGAGCTTTGGAGAGCCTACAAGCATGAGTTGTATATTGGTTGGGTTTCTAGAGTTGGCACTGAGTTAGAGGTGGTACTAGTGGTGGATGATTGTCCTGTAGAGCAGTATCGTCAGATGATTACCCATTGGACGAGTACCCAATTTAAGGTATTAATTAAATTTGAGGTATTTAAATAATAAATTTCATGTTTTTCATTAATACGATGTATTTCATTTTCTAATTTTATTTAGGAATCATCTTGAAAAAATTAAAAGATCATTGACGCAAAAAAATACATCCACGCACTAGGACGCACTACGATGCCTGATCATGAGAGGAAGCAGGTATGAAAATTGTTTATATTTTTTCTTAACGACTTACACTTTCTATTGATTCCTCAATTATTTAATAGTTTTCTAATGTTTTCATATAACTTTAGTTTTCAATGTCAATGTAGAGTCAAGTACACAATATTGAAGGATGTGTGCCTCGAGCAAAACTGTTTTTCTCAAGTAGATGGAAAAAGGATAGAAGTGTCATCAATGAAGCGACTCAGCAAAAGATTGTAACTCTTAATCTGTTGATTTTATATTTTAATATCTATTTTTAACTTAATAATATATTTATATTTGTAACGAGCTTATTTAGAGGCCCTCGATGCCCAAGAACCAGACAATTTTGGGCCAACTGATCACTTACATCAGGTTTTGGGAGAGGATCATCCTGGCAGAGTACGCTACCAAACTAGGATAGCCCCGAAGAGGTATTGGCCCTCCTCAGGTATGAGTTGTAGTGCCACCGAGCTTCAACAAGTTAGGGCACAGGCAGAACAGGCTGACAAAAGGGACATAGAGACGGCATCACAGTCTGTTAGGGTAAATAGGGCATTTATGAAATTTATTAAAGTTCTGCATCCGACACTTCCACCAGAGGCCAGCCCAGCTTTTGATGAATATATGACATCGATAATTTATATATACAGAGCTACATGTGGGAATTCTAGTGGTGGTAAAGACTTTTTCCAGGTTGATAATGATGGGGATGAGGACGAGGAGGAGGGCGAGGAGGGCGAGGAGGAGACCGAGGAGGGTGAGAACGATGATGGAGACGAGGATGAGGGTGATGATGATGGTGATGATGGAGATGGTGATGGTGATTTGGGCCAAGTTGATCCGTTACATTTTGGACTAATATTACAGAGATTTGTTATTTAATCTATTCTAGTTGTTCGTTTTATCCAGACCTATAGTATAGTATTGTAGTTGAGTTATTTTTATATATTGGATGTTTTCAAGGATGTTGATGTATTCATTGGGCATGGCATTGTTAGCTGTGAAAAGTTTCATATCATGATAAACTAAAATATAATCCATACTAAGAATGATATAAAAATATTCTATATGAATTTCCTCAAGATTTTAAGTAAATACCATTCCACTAATAGACACATGAGGATTCTCAGAAATCATGTTTACCTTAATATTTCCACAAGGATTTTTAGTAAAAGTTATATCATATATTAATTTTCTGATATTATCATTTTAAATGTAAATTTTTCATAAATAAATTAATTTAAATACCCATAGTCAAATAGTGAATTTGAATAATGTGAATAAACAACTAACATACCACTCTAACTGTGTCTCTTTTGTTTAAAATGGACAGGATTATAAGTGAAAAGAACAACTGACATATGGAAAACTGACCAAACACATTTGGATTCTATTGATAATTTATCACAACGATCCATGGGTCACATGCGACATGTATGAGCCAACCCGGGCTCAATCCGAGTTACAATGTGGCCGGGAACAGTCTAAGTGTCTCTTTTGTTTAAAATGGACAACATTTTAAGTACATAAAGATATATGACCAAACAAATTTGAAATGTTTTGACGCTTTAGTAAAATGATCCATGGGTTATATGGGACATGTAAGTGTCAACCCTGCCTCAATCTGAGACACGGTGTGGCCAACACCATTCATAGTGTCTCTCTTTTTCTTAAAACAGACAGGATTATAAGTGAAAAAAACAACTGACATACGGAAAACCGACCAAACGCATTTGGAATCTATTGATAATTTATCTCAAAAATCCATGGGTCATATGTGACATGTTTGAGCCAACCCGTCACAATCTGAGTCGTGGTGCGGCCAGGATCAGTCTAAGTGTCTCTCTTTTGTTGAAAATGGACAACATTTTAAGTGAAAAACATCAACTGGCATACGAAAAACCGACCAACCACATTCAGAATGTTTCGATACTTTATCACAACGATCCATGAGTCATATGTGACATGTATGAGTCATCCCTGCCTCAATACGAGGCACAGTGTGGTCGACACCACTCTAACTGTGTCTCTTTTGTTTAGAATGGACAGGATTATAAGTGAAAAGAACAACTGGCATACGGAAAACCGAACAAACAGATTCGGATTATGTTGATACTTTAAGAACAACGATCCATAGGTCATATGTGACGTGTACAAGCCAACTCGGGCTCAATCTGAGTCATGGTATGGCCGATATTAGTCTATGTGTCTCTCTTTTGTTTAAAATGGCCAAAATTTTAAGTACATATGGGAAACCGACCAAATGCATTCGTTTTCCGTTGAAACTTTATGAGAACGATCCACGGGTCATATTTGATGTGTACAAATCATACTCGCCATAATCTGAGATGCAGTGTGGTTGAGACCACTCAAAGTGTCTGTCTTTTGTTTAAAATGGACAAAATTTTAAGTGAAAAACATCAACTACCATACAAAAAACCGAACAAACGCATTTGGAATGTATCAATACTTTAGAAAAACGATACATGAGTCATATTTAATGCGTACGAGTCAACCTCACCTCACTACAAGGCACAGTGTGGCAAACACCACTCTAACTTTGTCAATTTTGTTTAAAATGGACAGCATTATAAGTGAAAAGAACAATTGGCATACGGAAAACTGACTAAACCGATTTTTATTTTGTTGATACATTAGCACAATGATACATGGGTCATATGTGACGTTTATGAGCCAACCCGGGCTCAATCCGATTCGCGATATGGCTAGGATCAGTCTAGGTGTCTCTCTTTTGTTTCAAATGGCCAACATTTTAAGTACATACGAAAAACTGACCAAATGAATTCGGTTTCCATTGAAACATTAGGAGAACGATCCACGGGCCATATGTGACGTGTACGAATCAACCCTTCCTCAATCTGAGACACGGTGTGGCCGGAACCACTCAAAGTGTCAGTCTTTTGTTTAAAATGGACAACATTTTGAGTGAAAAATATCAACTGGCCAACGAAAAACTGACCAAATGCATTCGAAATATGTCGATACTTTAGCACAACGATCTATGAGTCCTATGTGATGTGTAAGAGTCAACCCCAACTCAATAAAAGGCGCAGTGGGGTTGAAACAACTCTAAATGTGTCTCTTTTGTTTAAAACGGACATGATTAGAAGTTAAAAGAACAACTAGCATACAGAAAACTGCCCAAACGATTTCTGATTGTGTTGATACATGAGCACAATGATCAATGGGTCATATGTGATGTGTACGAGCCAACCCAGGCTCAATCCATGTCACAGTATGGCCAGGATCAGTCAAATTTTCTCTCTTTTGTTTAAAATGGCCAACATTTTAAGTACATACGGAAATCCAAACAAACACATTCGTTTTCTGTTGAAACATTAGGAGAACGATCCAAGGGTCATATGTGACATGTAAGAATCATCCCCGCCTCAATATGAGATGCAGTGTGGCCGAAAACACTCAAATTTTCTGTCTTTTGTTTCAAATGGACAACATTTTATTTGAAAAACATCAACTGAGAAACGTAAAACTGACCAAACGCATTAGAAGTGTGTCGATACTTTAGAAAAACGATCCATGAGTCATATATGATGTGTACGAGTCAACCCCATCTCAATACGAGGCGTCTTGTGGCCGACACCACTCTAACTATGTCACTTTTTAAAATGGATAGGATTATGAGTGAAAAGGAAAACTGGCATACAGAAAACAGACCAAATGCATTCATAATTTGTTCTTAATTTATCACAACAATCCATGGGTGATATGTGACGTGTAAGAGAGAACACGGGCTCAATCCGAGTTGCGGAGTGGCCGGGATCAGTCTATGTGCCTCTCTTTTGTTTAAAATGGACAACATTTTAAGTGAAAAACATCAACTGGAATACGAAAAAACAACAGACCGCATTCGTAATGTGTCGATACTTTAGAAAAATGACCCATGAGCCATATGTGACATGTACTAGTAAACCCCGCCTCAATACGATGTGCGGTGTCGCCGAAACCACTCTAATTGTGTCTCTTTTGTTTAAAGTGGACATGATTATAAGTGAAAAGAACAACTGACATACGGAAAACCGACCAAATGGATTCTGATTATATTGATACTTTAACATAACGGTCGATGGGTCATATGTGACGTGTACGAGCTAGCCCAGGCTCAATCCGAGTCATGGTATGGCCGGGATCAGTCTAAGTGCCTCTCTTTCTTTTAAAATGGCCAACATCTTATGTACATATGGAAAACCGACCAAATTCATTTCGTTTCCTTTGAAACTTTTGGAGAATGATCCATAGGTCATATGTGACGTGTACGAATCTACCATGCCTCAATATGAGACGCGGTGTGGATGACACCACTCAAAGTGTCTGTCTTTTGTTTCAAATTGACAACATTTTAAGTGAAAAACATCAACTGGCATACGAAAAACTGACTGATCGCATTAGGAATGTGTCGATACATTAGCACAATGATCCAAGATTCATATTTGATGTTTCAGAGTCAATCCCATTTCAATACGAGGTGTGGTGTGGCCGACACCACTCTAACTGTGTCTCTTTTGTTTAAAATGGACAGGATTATAAGTGAAAAGAACAACCGGCATATGGAAAACTGACCAAATTCATTCATAATCTATTGATAATTTATCACAACGATCCATGGGTCATATGTGACGTGTACGAGCCAACCCGGACTCAATCTGAGTTGCGGTGTGTCCGGGATCGATCTATGTGTCTCTCTTTTCTTTAAAATGGACAACATTTTAAGTACATATGGAAAACCGACCAAAAAATTCATTTTTAGTTTAAACATTAGGAGAATGATACATGGGTCATATTTGACGTGTATGAATCAACCTCTCTTCAATCCAAGGTGTTCTATGGCTGACACCACTCAAAGTTTCTCTCTCTTTTTTTTAAAATTGACTTCATTTTAAGTGAAAACAACTAGCATAAGATAAACTGACCAAACACATTTGGATTCTGTTGAACCTTTAGGACAACGATACATGGGTCATATGTGACGTGTATGAGTAAACGGCGCCTCAATCCAAGTCACAGTGTGGCCGGGACCAATCTATGTGTCTCTCTATTGTTTAAAATGGACAACATTTTAAGTACATAAAGATAACTGACAAAACAGATTGTGATTGTGATGATACTTTATCAAAATGATCCATGGGTAATATATGATGCGCATGAGTCAACCCCACCTCAATCTGAGGAGCAGTGTGGCCATCACCACTCAAAATTTCTCTCTTTAGTTTATAATGGACTTCATTTTAAGTGAAAACAACATCTGACATATGGAAAACTAACTAAACGCATTCGGATTCTGTTGAACCTTTAGTACAACAATCCATAGGTCATTTGTGATGTGTATGAGTCAACTCTGCCTCAATCCAAGGCACGGTGTTGCGGGAACCACTCAAATTTTCTATCTTTTGTTTAAAATAGACTTCATTTTAAGTGAAAACAATAAATGACATAAGGAAAACTGACAAAATACATTCGGATTCCATTGAAACTTTAGGAAAATGATCCTTGGGTCATATGTGATGCATACAAGTCAACACCGCCTGAATCCGAGGCCTGGTGTGGGTGGCACCACTCAAATTGTCTCAATTTGTTTTGAAATGAACAACATTTTAAGTGAAAACAATAACTGGCATACGGAAAACCAACCAAATGCTTTCAGAATATGTTGATACTTTAGGAAAACGATCAATGGGTCATATATAATGTGTACAAGTCATCCCCGCCTCAATTAGAGCCATGGTGTGGACGGTATTACTCCAAGTGTATTTATTTTGTTTAAAATGGACAAAATGTTTAGTAAAAACAACTGGTATACGAAAATATGAACAAACGTATTCGGATTCTGTTGATATTTATTCAGTTTTTAATGTATTTTATTGATAATTGATAATTTAATTGTGTATGTATTCAATTATGAATTGATTTCTGGACTACACATATAATTTTCATCTAAATTTTAAATTTAATTCTAAATTAATTATGTATGTTTATAATTACGTTATGAATTTTGATTTATTTCTGGATGTGTATAGTTCAAGAATGCATTATATGTTAAATATGTATGAATTTGTTCTCTATATGTATGTATTAGTTTGTTATTGTGGGTATAGTAATTGAAAAGGAGAAGAATGGAGGTTGGTGTGCAAAATTGGAGGTTGGTGTGCAAAATTGGAGTCTGCTGTGCAAATTGCAGGTTGCTCTGTAATTTGCACAGCAAGACTATGCCAACGTTTTGAAACCGTTGGCATATGCCTGTAATAAGCCTTTCCCAATGGTTTAAAAACCATTGGGAAAGATTAATATGGATTATTTTTCCAATGTTTCAAAGGGAACCATTGGAAAAAACCATTCCCAACGGTTCTATACCGTTCAGAAAGTGTTTATTTTCACCACTTTTACCAACAGTTTAGTGTAAACCGTTGGTAAAAACTTTTCCAATGGTTTGGTTAAACCGTTGGCATAAGTTAATTTTAATAACCTATACCAATAGTTCTTTTTAAACCATTGGGATAGTTTTCCCTAACGACTTACTTCCCCATGGTTTGCAGAACCGTTGGTATATGTTATACCAATGGTTCTACCCCTTTCCCAAAGTTTCTGAACCGTTGGGAAAGTCCCCATTTCCAGTAGTGTTTTTTTAATATTGGGTTACACACAATATAAATTATACTATAAATATTCATTATAAAACTAAAAATATTTCCTTCTTAACGGTATTTTATTTATAATTTTTAGACATTATATAATTTAATTAATTTTTCACATAATGATGATGTCGAAATTTCCTTATTAATGAAATATTAAAATAATTTATTTTATAAATATCCATGTAAATGTAAATTGAGACTTTTGATGAAATCCATTAATTTTATAGGTTTATATGAGATGTTTTGGTTGATTAGATAAATTTCTTTCGAAGTGATAATGTTGTTATGACTTTCACAAAAACAAAATACCCAAATGTGTTAAAATTGACATAAATTAGTCTTTATAACAAATAATATATTATTGGATGATATAATATTCCTAAAAGTCTATGTTAAGGCCAATAAACTAAAATAATATTATATGTGCCATTAATGAACCACTTTATGTTCACTTCTAAGTTTATGAAAAGTTTATTAACCATATAGTTTAAGAATACTAGAAGACACAGTAAAAGTTAAACTATTTAACTAATAGTTAAATCTAAATGATAAGGTTAAAATTTAAACATAAACTTGTCTAAAACCTATTGGCTGAGAGGTTTTCGACCCATAACCACCTAAGTCTCGAAATAAATTCATATGGATCCATTATAATGCGAATATGATTTTATAATAAATTATTATTTGAATCATTTCCTAAAGTGACCCTCACCCCTCTTATAAAAGGGTAATTCCCCGTCTCTCAAAATCACACCACCAAATCCATTTCGATAAGACAACACCTGCACAAATATCCTTTCAACATCCCTCACTTCAACATAGATTCCTTACTTTGATCATAAATCCATCCTAAGGATCCCTTTTGATCAACTCAAAAGGAAAGACCTGAAGAAGAGGTAATAATTTCACCACCCACTGTCAAGTTCTTTTCTTCTTTCACTTTCTCTTTCTTTGTTTTTTCCCAAAAAAAATTATATCTCCAGTAACTTATAAATACTGTGTTGTTATTATAAATATGGTAAATCCATATTCATTATTCTATCCATCCTACAAATGATAATGTCACCATGCGTGCGTACGTACAACTTACTGTCTCCACGACGTGGTGTAAATTTTTATTCAACACTGTATTATTTCAATCGGTATAATGATGAGTAGTATGCATATAAATAATGAAAATAACATGCTAATGTCCTTGTAAAGATAATATACCAACTAATTCTACAACTTTTAGTCATTAAGGAAATGACATCTTCACACATGTGTTCGTACGACTTACCGCCTCCACGATGCGATGAGATTCATTTCCACATTCACCATTCAATGATGATCATAAAAATATATATTATTAATAATTATGTAATAAATGAGATAATAATTAAACTGAATATATATATATATATTTACTTACATATATCTTATTCACTTACTTCCATTCAGTACGATATGAAAACTAAAACAACGTTTATGCGTATGTACAACCTACCGTCTCTAGAAATGGTGTTTTCCATTTCATATATCTATCTACTATAAATTTTTATATTCTAAATATATATGATATTTAAATCAGGGTTTATATTATGGATGTATTTAAATCATGATATAAATGATATGATCAGGAATATCAAGTGAAAACACATACGACAAAAAAGCCATTACTACCCGAAATGTTAATTTATCGTAGAAATCATTATTAAATGGGTAGTATAAAGTCATAATTGAATCATGTATGATATAATAAATATATTTATGGTTCTTTTTTAATTTAATAACTTGATATGGTCATTATAAAAGAGGTTAAACATACCCTCGAACAAATTCAAGTGCAAGGCAAATGTGAATTCCCCAATCTCATTATTATCTGAGATTGTTTATGTGTATGTTTTTTCTGGGATGTATTTTTTATCCATTTTCATATTTAAAAAAATAGTTTTCAAAAGGATTATTTTTATGGGAATCATTAAATAAAACATCATTTTAAATGTTTTAAATATTTATTCTTCTAATCTGATCTCATTAAAGCCTATGTTTTCAAAATGATTTTAAGGTTTATTTATATGGACATGAATGTTTTAAAATGAAAATTATTTTAAAATATTTCAAAGTGGTATGAGACACTTTGATTAAAAAATTTCTTTAAATATCATAATTTCAAAATTATGTGACTTTTAAATGATTTAAAAAAAGAGATATTTCTCTCAAATAGTTTTGATTTTATCTATGTCAACATCCTTTGATTGATTTTACACTAGTTTGAAGTTAATTCATTATGATACTAATCTTCCATATTGTATTTCTTGATTTGTGATATGTTTTACTGTGGATGTGTTATTTTTATACCATTCATGGTTTATGGATAAATTATTAACATTACATATGCTAGTTTTAATACAAATGTTTATGTTATACTTCAACCTTTCATATGAGGAATGTTTTAGACTTAGTAACTGATGGGTGGAGCATGCTACAGCTCCTCGATGCATCGGTAGGTCACATTAGACAAACTACTGTCTTGGAACAAGGTCATGAAAAAATATAATTTTTAGTATTGGATCAAGGCCATGACTATGTGGTTATGAAGTATGGCATTATGCATTCCATCATTATGAAATTGGTTATGAAGATTTCATGTGATTGTTAGACTGTAGAATATCCATGTAAATAAGAAAATGAAATTATTTAATTTATCTTAGCAATAGTATGGTGAAGATTATGTTTAAATGGATTTTTTATTAGTTTTATACATCGTCTTAAATGTTTATTCTTATTTGTGAAATGTTCTTCTATACTGTTATCCTTATTGATCATATGAGCTCACCCCATTCTGTTTTTTATATTTTCCATGATGTGAAGAAGTATAATATTATTGATAAACAGGGTTATGCTTGGGGATTAATTTCATTTTAAAAGGATCATTTTTGTTATGTTTTATTTTCTAATGTGTAATGTAATGTTCATGTAGGTAATCTATTTTCCAAGAGTTCTAAACAAAATGGTCATTTAGGACTGGATTCCTTGTAATCATGCCAATGTGTTAACATAATACACCGACTCCTGGTAATTGGGGTCGGGGTGTTACATTTGGTATTAGAGGAAGTTTATCCATAACTTTGGAAATAGATTTAGATAAAATTTGATTAGAGAACATTACCATAAGATATAAGTTGAGGATTAGTGTAGGAATACTTCATATAATTTTGGTATTGTATAGATTTTGTGTATTTTCTATGCAATACATTCCTGTCTGGATATGAACGGATAGAGATGGCTCTGGCACAGATGTACCTAGGAGTGAAAACTCCGTCAAGGAGTTTTGGGCTTCAACCATGGTATCCTGGTAGACGAAAACTAGTCTTGCTGCACTCTTGGTTATGACACTCCTATGGGATATGATAAGGATAATTCAAATTTTAATTACAAGACATTATGAATGATTTAGGAGTAAATACTTCTAAAAAGAAAAAAATTTATGATTATAGATTATATGCATAATCTTTTAAATTTACGTTAGGAATTTTAGAAGTTTGGAATTATGCATTGTGATTCATAAAGTATCCAAGCATATGCCATTGTTTATAAATGGTGCATAGTAGAAGGAATGAAAATTCCAGCAATACACATGATCAAAATATTAAGAAGGATCATATCTTTAATGGTATTAAGCCAACATTTAAAAGGGAAATAGTCTCCCATGTACTCTCATCATGTGCAGAAATAGTATCATGGGTTAATAAGATAATAAAAGAATTCTCCGTGTCCTATGGATTTGAAGGGAAGCTAGAGAATAAAATGATGTAAGAGAGAAATGTAGATAAAGGGAAGTGGGGAAAGAAAGATTTTACCATATGTGATAAATGTAGAAAGAATCACATTGGTAAATTCTTGAAAGGAATGCGAGTTTGTAATAATTGTGGAGAAAAATGACACCAACTACGTGATAGCAAGGGTAAGAAAAAGGATTCAAATGTATAATGATTCATCTACAAGGATTTGGGACACTATATGAATCAATGTCCAAATCATCAGAGTATTCCCTAAATGATGTTTTTGGATAAAAATAATTTTATTATACTACCATAGATGAATATAAATTATTAGTGTTCTTATGTTATTATTAATGAATTTTGTCATTTGAATAAAATTTATAAGAATTATAATGTATATAAGTATTGTACTGCAATATTTTTTCATTACATATCCATGATTTTATGGCATACACGTAATGTGACATATTATCATGTTAATCATTTTGTAAAATGCATGGTCGATGGAAATATAACCCTTCATATATTTTTGAAACAAATATAATGATTTGGGAAAAATATATAATTGAGTTGGATAAAGTATATTGGATGTTATTGACTACATTGAAACTGATTAATGATATGTATATTCCATCATTGTTGGAGTTTAAAACATTTTTGGATAGAAGGAGTATATTTAGTATTCTCTAGGGAATATGGAAGCATGAATGTAATCAATAAAGTTTTATGGTAATTTAGGGTGTTACCATGTTTTAAAAGAATAAATGATGAAAGTATTCACATGTATCTTATGTGACCTTATAAATTTTGGAATGTGAGTTGGGACATTAGTATTTTGGATAATTCTAAAGTATGGAATAGATCAAGTAAAACAATGGATACTATTTTTATGGGTGAAACACTTATAGATAATATTTTTTGTACTGTTTTAAAAAGGACAACTTGGAGGTCGGGTGACAACCTGTCGCATCCGGCAGGGCCTCGAGACTTGAACCCGCAACAGAAGAGCGACAAGGGTGAATCACCTACCACTGGACTAATTGATGTCCTAGTGTTTATAATGTAGTTTTTTAAATGTTCTGAATGATAAATTATAAATTCATTTTTTGGAACCCTATACAATTTTTATAATTAGAATATTTTTGAAATTCAATTATCTTTTAGAGTGAAATATAAGTTTGTGGTAGGAATTAGTTGAAGGATGAAACTGTACATTTCAAGTATATAGATATATATCATCATATTATATGAATAAATTAATTCCTAAAAATTATGGAAGCGATCATAAACACAAAATTTTGTTATTCTAATACAATATGTTTTGTTGAACCGATGATATTTTACATCATCTTAGATTGATGGCTTTGAAACCCCCAATTTAACACATGTTTTTGATTGATGAACTCAATCACTCTCTATAAATATTTGCGTATTCCCTCTAATTATGTGTCTCCAATTTCCAAAAATTTTCTCCTAATACAGATCATAATTTTGTTGTGACTTTTTCAATTTCCCTTTCCCTCCTATTAAGGTTATATTTTATTAACCCAATTTCATATGTGGGTTTTCCAAAAATGTATTCTTCTATTTTTAACCATTTATTTTTAAATAACAATTTCATATTGTGATGATGAAATTTATTAATGGAAGGGATAATGTAACAACCCATTATTTTATAGTAAATTATCTCATTAAAGTAATTCAATAGGTTGCGCTACATGCAACAACAAGTTTGAACGCACCACAATTTACAAAATTTACCGTTCAAAAAGTAGTTATGAATAGTATTAACTACATTTTGAATCTTATATACTCTATATAATTTTAACATCCATATTATGTGTTTCTTAGTAATTATATAGGAACAAATTCATTTTTTTCAGACAAAATAATTATTTTTCAAAAAATGAAATTTTACTGCCTTTAAATGGAGAACCCTTTTTAATACCAATATTTGAATCTTTTATATATTAAATTTAATTAAATTAAATACCTCTATAAAATAAGGACATAAAAATTTATTTTGGATAAATTTATGGTACTTTTCGGATGACTTTCATATTTTGATTAATAGTGAAAAAGACAATGTTTTAATTGAAAACAACGTTACAATAAAAATAATGTATAGATTTAAATTAATAATTTGAAAGTTTTTAAAGTATAATTAGATTATATTTTTTATCATTTAATATAATTTAGGTCATTATAAGTAATTTCACATTTAAATTTTACATAAAGACATCTCAATCTTTTGACAGTTTTTACTTTTTAAAAACCCATTTTTTGGTTTTGACAACAAGAATTAATTTTAAATTAATTACTGAAACTTATGTGTTTTTTATTTCATAAAATATAATTAATTTTTGATTCCGGAATATAAAAATTAGCTTAGGGTGAATTTTTTGTATTTTTCTAAAAACATTCAATTTTCGATGACTAGTGAACTACACTACGTTATTGATTAAAACTGACTTTTTATTTAAAAAATTATTTATTTTATTTAAATTTATTTTTAGACAAAATATATTTATATAAACTATATAAGTTCAATTTAATTCATTAAAATAATTTTATAATAAAATTAGATGTATTAATTTTTATTGAACTTTTTACTGTCTTTTACCCACCTTTTAGGAGCATTTGAGAATTTGCATTGAACTTAAATTTACCACTTCTGTTAGTTGAATTTCAAAAATATGAGAGATATGGTTTATATAAGTATGAAAAATGTGTATTAATAAGATGATAATATTTTTTTTGTGGATAATAACTTTTGACTTTTATTTACCACGGTTAAAAGTAAATAGGGTAATTAAAGGTAAAAATGATAATATAATTACCCAAAAACATTGCCTATTTCGACTGGATAAGTGTATTTTGACCAAAACCAACCATATGAATAAAATATAATCCTTTTGGTCCACATGTATTAGATTAGGACGTTTATTATTATTTTATTTAAAGAAGAGTTAAAATTGATTAATTCATAGTTTAATAACTAAACCATTTTTAATATTGGGATACAGACAATTTAAATTCGACTATAAATATTTATTAGAAAACTAAAAATATTTCCTACATAATTTTATTTTATTTATAATTTCTAGACATTAAATAATTTAATTTATTTATGACACAATGATGATGTAGTAATTACATTATTAATGAAATATTTAAATAATTGAAATTATAAATATCCAAATAAATGTAAATGGAAACTTATGATGAAGTCCACTAATTTATTTGGATAATATAACATTTTAGGGTTTATTAGATAAGAATTTTTCTAAGTTATAAGGTTGTTATGAAATTAACAAAAAAAATACCAAATAGTGTCAAAATTGACATAAATTAGTTTTTAACAAAAATACTATATTATTGGTTGATATAATATTCCTAAAAATATAAGTCTAGGAAAAGGGGATTAAATAATATTATATATGTCATTAATGAACCATTTTATTATCTCTTGGATGTTTAGAGTATGTTTATTAACCATATAGTGAAAGAATACTAGAAGAGACGGTAAAAGTTAAACTATTTAACAAAGTGTTACATTTAAAAGATAATGTTAAAATGGAAACCTAAACATGTCTAAAATGAATTTTTTGAGAGTATTTAGACCCATAACCACCTAGCCCTTGAAATAAATTCATTTGGAGCCATTATAAACCTAATATTATTGTATAATAAATTAATATTTTAATCTTTTCTTAAAGTGTTCCACACCCTTCTTATAAAAGTGTGATTTCCATTCTCTCAAAATGACACCTCCAAATCCATTTGGCACGGCCAACCCCTACCAAAATTTACTTCAATCTTCCCTCACATCAACATAGATTTCTTACTTTGATCAGAAATCCAACCTAAGGATCCCTTTTGATCAACTCAAAAGGAAACACCCGAAGAAGAGGTAATAATTTCACCACCATCTTTCAAGTTCTTTTCTTCTTCCACTTTCTCAGTATTTGTTATTTCCATACTAGAATAATAACCCCAATACATTATACATAATTTGAAGTTATTATAAATATGGTAGAACCATATTTATTGTTCTATCCATCCTGTGAATGATAATTTCACCATTCATCCGTACGTATAGCTTACCGTCTCCACGCTGTTGTGTAATTGGTTATTCAACACTATGTTATTTGGATCAATATAATGATGAGTAATGTGCATATAAATAATGAAAATAACATGATAATATATCTGAAAAGTTAATATACCAACTAATTCAACACCATTTAATCATTAAGGAAATGACTTCATCATTGATGGGTACATACAGCTTACCGTCTCGACGACGTGAAGAGGTCCATTTCCACCTTCACCATTAGACATTGATTATAAAAATTTATATTATTAATAATTATTTAATATATGACATAATAATTCTACTAAATATATATATATATATATATATTTGTTTGTATTTATGTACTTACATATATCTTATTCACTTCTATTCAATACGATATGAAAATGGAAACATCGTTTATGCGTATGTATGACCAACCATCTCCTAAAACAGTTTTTTCTATTTCATATATCTATCTAATATATATATTTATATTCCAAATATATATGATATAAAAATCTTGGATTATATTATGTATGTATTTAAATCATTATCTAAATGATACGATCAAGAATAACAAGTTAAATCACATACAATAAAGAAAGTGGTTACTAACTGAAATGTTACATTAACATGGAAATCGTTATTAAATGTGTATTATAAAGTAATAATTGAATAATGTATGATATAAAAAATATTAATATGGTTCTAGCATAATTGAATAACATAATATGGTCATTATAAAGGAGGTTAAACATACCACCAACTAAAGAAAATTGAAGGTATGGGTTAATTCATCAATCTCATTATTATTTGAGATTGTTTATGTGTAAGTTTTTACTATGATGTATTTAATATTCATTTCAATTTTTCATAAAAGAGTTTTCAAAAGGATTAATTCTAATGGACTCTTTAACTAAAACGTCATTTTAAATGTATTAAAGATTTATTCTTCTAAACCTTTCTCTTTATTGTCCTTGTTTTCAAAATGATTTTAAGGATTTATTTGTATGGACGTTATTTTTTTTAAAATGTTTATTATTTAAAAAAGCTTCAAAGTGTTATTGGAAACATTGATTCAAGAATTTATTTAAATTTCTTCTTTTTTAAATTATGTGACATTTAAATGATTTCATAAAAATAAATAGATATTTCTCTCAAATAGTTTTGATTTCATCTATGTCAACATCCTTTGATGGATTTTACACTTGTTTGAAGATGATTCATTATGATTCAAATCTTCCATATTGTATTGAAGGTTTTGTGATATGTTTGACTGTGGATGTGTTATTTTTATACAATTCATGGTTTACAGTTAATGTATTGACATTACGTATGCTAGTTTTAATATGAATGTTTATGTTATGCTTCAACCTTTCATATGGGGAATGAATTGAACTTACTATGTGATGGGTGCAGCCTACTACAGCACCTTGATGCATCGTTAGGTCTCATTAGTCAAAATAGTGTCTTGGAACAAGGCCTTGAAAAAAATATTATTTTTAGTATTGGAACAAGGCCTTGACTATGTGGTTATGTAGTATAGAATTATGCATTCCATCATTACTTAATTTCTTATTGATATTGCATGTAATTATTCTACTAGTAGAATATTCATGTGAATAAGTAAATGACATTATTTAATTTATCTTTCACATATTATGATGTAGTTTATATTTAACAGGATTTTGTTTTAGTTTTATACATTTCCAAAGAAACTATTCTTATTTATTAAAGTTTTCGCTATATTGTGATCCTTACTGAGTATCTGAGCTCCCCACTTTCTGTGTATTATTTTTCCCAAGATGCGAAGAAGTATATTCTGATTGATAAGAAGGGTTAATATAAGGTATTTATGGAATTATAAAAGGATAATTTATATTATGTTTTATTTTCTAATATGTAATGTAACGTTCATGTATGTAATCTATTTTCCAAGACTTCTAAATGGATTTGAATTTCGGTTCATGATTCATTGTAATGAAGCCAATGTATTAAAATAATGCACCAACTCTTGGTAACTGGGGTCGGGGAATTATAGTTGGTATTAGAGGATGTTTAGCAACAACCTTGGAAATAGATTTAGATAAACATTAATTAGATAACATTACCCTAAGATCGACTTTGAGGATTAGTATAGATGAACTTCCATGGATTCTGGTATTGTAGATATTTTGTATATTTTACAAGAAATACATTATTTTTTGGATACGAGCTATTAGAGGCGGCTCTTGCATATATGTACCTAAGAGTGGAAACTCCAACATGGAGTTTTAGGATTGACCCGTGGTATTCTGGTAGATGAAAATGGGCCTTGCTGCACTCTTGGATATGACACTCTCGGTGGATATTCTTAAGATAATTTACATTTTCATTACATTCCATTATGAATGATTTAAGAGTAAATACTTCCTCTGAGA
The DNA here is from genome assembly GCA_963277665.1 of Viscum album. NCBI lineage: Eukaryota > Viridiplantae > Streptophyta > Magnoliopsida > Santalales > Viscaceae > Viscum > Viscum album. The sequence continues at coordinate 832,114,505 of OY728165.1, forward strand.
AAACGTTTTTTGAATATAGATTATATGTATAATCTTTTGAATTTACGTTAGGCATTTTAAATGTTTGGAATTATGAATTGTGATTCATAAACAAACATATTGTATGCCATTGTTTAGAAAAGACACCTAGTAGAAGGGATGAGAATTCCAACAATATGCATGATCGAAATATTAAAAAAGAACATATATTTCATGGTATTATTCTAAAATTTAATATGGAAATACTCTACAACATATTCTCATCATATGAAGAAATTTTATCATGTGTTAATAAGATAAGTATATATTTCTCTGAGTCATATGGAATTGAAGGGAAGCTAGAGAAGGAAAAGGAAAGAAAATAGAAAGGTAGATAAAGGGAAGAGGGGAAAGATATATTTTTCCCGTATGTGATAACTGAGGAAAGAATCAACATGGTAAATTCTTAAAGGGAATGATATTTTGTTATAAGTGTGGAGAAAAATGAAACCAAGTATGTGATAGTATGGGTAATAAAAATTATTCAAATGTTCAACGCTTCATCTACAATGAGTTGGAACACTACGCGAATCAATGTTCAAATCATCAGAGTATGACCTAAATGATACTATTGGATAATTATCATGTTATGATACTACCACATTTGAAGAGGAATGTTTAGTGTTCTTATGTTTTTATTAAAGATTTGTGCAAATTGAGTACAATTTATAAGAATTGTAAAATATATAAGGATTGTTCGGTAGTACATTTTTATTAAAGATTAGAGATTTTATAGTACCAAGTAAAGTGACACAATTTCATGTTAATAATTTTGGAACATATATGGTTGCGGGAAATATAACCCTTAATACGTTTCTTAAACAGAGATAATTATTTTAGAAAAATAAATAATTGAGTTGTATAAAGTATATTGGATATTATTGACTATATTGAAACTGACTAATGATTTGCATATTTTATCATTTTTGGATTTTACAATATTTTTGGATAGAAGGAGTATATCCTATATTATATAAGTAATAAGTAAGTGTGAATGTAATCAAAAAGTTTGTATAGTAATTTTTGGTGATACTGTGTTTTAATAGAATACAAGATGAAGGTATTCACATGTGTGTTATGTGACCTTATTAATTTTTGACAATGAGTTTGGATAAGTATAAAGGATTGAATGGATCAAGATAAACAATGGATACTATTGTTTACAGTTAAATCACTTCTTAAGATTATTTTTGTATTGTTATAAAAAGGAAAACGTGGAGGCTGGGTGACAACCTATCACGTTCGGAAAGGCCACAACACTTGAACCTACAGCTGAAGAGTGACAAGGGTGCATCACCTACCACTAGACTATGTAATGTCCTAGTTTGTATAATGTAGTTTTTTTAAATGGTCTAACATATAAATTATAAATTCCTTTTTTTGGAACCCTATACGATTAGGATAAATAGAATAATTTGGAATTCTATTACCTTTTGTAGTGAATGATAAGTTTGTGGTAGGAATTAGTTAAAAGATGAAACTATACTTTTTATGTATATATATTTTAATGGACTGGGTTTTTGGGGCCCATTACTTTGTGAAAATCTCTAGTTGGGTTTTCTGGTCTGGGAATCTCGGTGAAGTTTGGCGTAATGATAGGCCTAATGGTATCCTTAGCCTCCTGGTAGCATACCTACCAGTAGATCGGTCTACTGGTAGCCACAGGTTACCAGTAGCTCTGTCTACCGGTAGCTTGGTCTACCGGTAGATGCAGCTACCGGCAGCTCTGTCTACCTGTAGCTTGGTCTACCAGTCGCTGCATCCTACCGGTTGCTCGGTCTACTGGTGGCTGCAGCCTACCGGTATCTCGACTACCGGTGGCTCTCGCCTACCCCCATGGGTTTTTTCCAGTAGCACACCTTTTGCGTAAATTTGGTTTTAAACCCTATTTTGACCCCTTTAAAGCTTGTTTTAAAGCCTGGTAAGGCCCATAAATGTTTTAAATTAAATATTTAATCAATTAAACTGGTGTGTGTTATAGTTTAAACCGCCCGACCCTTTAATAACGTGTGGGGCCGTGTGGTCAACCCACGAACCCCACTCATTACGTGGTTCCACATTGTTATCTCAACTGTCCCCATCCCTTATAAATTAAAGGGTTCGCCATGGGTTTCTTCTTTTCTCGATCACCCTTTTCTAGGAGTACCCTTCGTTCAGATGAGAATCTTATTGTTCGAAGAAGCCGCATCACTATCCATAAAGTTATGTGCCCTGCCTTAGCATCGATCGTTGATCAACAAGTAGGGAATTTCTCCATCATCTCTCTTTTTGTGAATCATGCAGGGTGGGCATGCTTTTGATTCTGTAGAAATGGATGAACCAAAACTAAATAAAGATAATGAACGGATTCTATAAAGAACGAAGGGGGCTGTGATTTTTGACACTGCTCTATTTTATGATCTTCTTTTCTGAATTTTTTGCAGGGTTACGCCTACCTAAAATCATGGTCGTTTGTGGCCTTTTTTCTGTGCACTAATGAACCCTTACCTCAAGTGATGTATTAAATGGATTGTATTTGTGAACCATTGCTTAATTATGGAATTTTGGTTAATTACGTATTTCTGGCTTAAAAAATGTGGCACCAGGATCAATCCGTTTTGTGATAACCCCGTTTAAAGCACACGGAAATTGAAATCATGGATTGTGTTAAATCATATAAATATGAAAATACCAGCATGGGCCTGCTTAGGGGTGGGGGGTTGGTTGGTTTCCCTTCATGGGACTTTTTATGGGTGATGTGGTTGGGGATGGGATCCCCTGTTATTATACTCTTGGTGGTTGTGAAATTGGGGATGGGATTCCCTGTGTTATGATTTCAGTGGTTGTGAATTTTAAGACCAGGTGGTTACCAGGTTTATATCACAAATTGGGGTGGGATCATCTGTTGTTGAGAAACCTTTTGGCTCCTAGGTATTGGACATGGGGCTGTATCTTGGGGTTTCCCTTTGTAGTTTTGGATTTACGAGAGAACCAGGTTTGTATGTTGTAGTTAATGATTGACTATTTGCTTTCCTAGACTTGTGCCTATGAATACTAGTTTCACAAGTAGGTGCAGAACTTAATTAAACATCACTACTGAACATGAAAACGGATGGGACAATGCGTTTTGTTGGCGAGAGTTGTGACTCAGAACTGAGTGTTGTTGTGTTCTTTCAGCAGGCTGAAGAAAATCCTAAACATTGGGTGACTTCTTGTTACCTATACATATACTTGTAGTTTTTTGTTTCTTATTCGCACCCCACCTAAGTTGAGAACGTAGTGCCGAACACCCCCATTTCACGGGGGAGTGTTTTTTTCCCAACACTATTATTAGTGGCTGGTTATTAGCTCATTTTCTTCTCCCTTTACCAGATATCACAAGTATCTTTGGGAAGGATATGACAGCCTGAAGTCCATTATTAGCCTAAGAACCTTTGGGCGGGTTAGTGTGGTGGTTACGACCTAGGTGTGTGCGGGAAATTGTTTTTCCCAAGTATCTTTGGGATGAGGCCCTGGTGTCTTCGGGCGTGGTAGTAGATCTTCTTGCCCGGGTGTCTTTGGGTGTGGTGGTGGTTGTTCTGGACTATGTGTTTGCAGGCGTCGTTACATGTGACAGTTGTGGCCTAGGTGTTTGCGGGTGGGATTTAGTAGTGGGACTGTGTGCGGTTATGGCCCTAGTGTGTGCGGGCTGGGAGTGGCAGTGGGAATGCGGGGAGAATGGAAGGATTGGTTTGATGCGTAGGATGTCTTCAGTAACCAGTGGGAAAGTGAAGCGGGGTACCCAAACATCGATGTGCTCTTATTATATATATATATATATTACATGACTTGAATTATTTGGGGAGTGTGCCTTGGTGAGGTTTGGGTGGATAGTTTACCTTTGGTTTACTCTTTTTCTCATAGGACATTATTACATTCCCCCACTTGTGCAAGAGAGCATTAGGTTTTTCCCTACTGAGAATACTTGTATGCTCACCCTACGTATATAAAACTGTTTTCAGGTTTCCAGGAGGACATGGTGGATCATGATGGACGGTACTAGCTCGGCACTTTGGGGCAGTTGCAGTCGATGTTTTTCTTTCTTTGTCACTTTACCCTTGCAGTCACTTGTACCTTCTGGATATTTTTTACTTTTGTAACATGCATTGGGAGTGGTTTGTGGCTTTACTTTTACTTTCCACTTTTGGTGTTGTTGGGATTTACCATTATATCTCCCAATCCTATTAAAAGAAAAATGGTAATGCCTTCCATTTAGTGTGTGATTCTATACCCTTGGTGCTAGTCTCCACACTGGGACGTATTGAAGGCGGGTCTTGGGGGTCATTATCTCTCCTTCAACTTAAAGAAGGAAGGGCCTGGCAATCTGCGCACCCTCCCCTCCTTTTGGTGAAGGCGGGTTGTGATAGAATGGTATCGGAGCTATGGTTGAGAGATAGGATGGATTCTGGAGTTAGGCAAAGTGAGGATTTCATGGGATGGTAGGGCGACAGTGTTGGGTGACCGTGGTGCATGAGTTAGGCCAGGGAAGACTGGGAAGGACACGAGATTTTAGGGCCCCCGTGATCCGATACAAGGACTCTGGACCAACCGAACGACCAAGTGAGGACACGCTGATTGTAGGGTAGAGTCCCTAGGAAAGGTACATGCATCATAATGACTTGTGTTCACATGTTTCTAGGGTGTCTTGGGAATTAAAATAAATAAAAAGTTTAAGAAGTTTTAAGAGCAATATTATTCACTACATGGGCTAACACATTCCTTGTTTACATTGAAACTATGGCACCTGGAAGACGACCACGTTTGGGGTGGGTGATCGAGGCCCCAGAGACTACCTTGGCCGATCGGCAGAAAGATGATCGAGAGGAGGAGGACGACCAGTGGTAGAAGGCACATCGGGCCATCGAGCGAAAGACCCTCAAGAAGTATGAGGGCAACACCTATGATATGAAGATAAATGGCTGGCTAGAGGAGATAGTGATAGCTTTCGGCTTGATCTGGGCTCCAACCAAGTACCGGGTTCCTCTGGCCGTCAGCTAGATGCGGGGAGCGGCACGTCAGTGGTGGACGCTTTACCTGGGAGAGATGAGAGAGGCTGAGGTGGCATGTGCTGATTTCGAGAGGGAGTTCCTGGCGGAATTCCTCTCTTCGGCGATGAAGGTGGAAAAGAGACAAGAGCTACTCTCCCTCCATCATGGGAGTATGTTATTGAGGGAGCTAGGAATAAAGTTCAAGGACCTCCTACATTTTGCTCCGGACCTCTTTCCTGAAGAGGAGTCTCGGGCAAGACGTTTAGAGGAGGTGCTCCGACCCTCCCTCCAGTATGTTGTTACACCCTTTACCGTACCGATGTACTTGGAGGAACAGAAGAAGGCTGATGTGGTGTAGAGGATGTATGCTCTAGGAGGTGTGTCACGAGAAGGGATCCAGGTGGGACCATCGAAGGGGAATGTCGTCAGCACCAGGCCTCTAGTGTCAGGACCCTCCAGGTTCCGACCAGCAGGGAGTAGGCCACATCAGTTTCAGTTTCAATCCACTGGTCCTCGCCCTTTTCCCTCAGGCCCAGGACTGCAGTGCTTCATCTGGGAAAGACATGGGCATCTCTGAAGTCAGTGCCCTGACCGGGTACAGTACAGCAGTGGAGGACAACCCTAGCACCCGCCCCAGCAGCAGCTTCAAGCAAGGCCTTTCCAGCAGCAGCAGCAGGGACAGTGAGCTCCCCCTCCTCCGAGGGCATATGAAGGAGGAGGAGGCTGACCTCAGAGTGCTCCTCATGGACCTCTACCGGGGCGTGGTCGGGGAGGTGGCCGACAACCAAGGTGAAGTGGATCTGGGCATGGACAGGTATACGCCACGGAGGCAGCAGTTCTATTAGGGTCGGAGGTTGTTCGAGGTACAATCAGCCTGATTAGTGCCCTTACATTCGCCTTCTTCGATACCGAAGCTTCACACTCCTTTGTTGCACCCAGTCTAGCTCGTGCCTTGGGTCTAGATGCCAAGAGACTTCCAGTTCCCCTGGTGCTGATCAAACCAGTCGAAGGATAGAAAGACTTGTTATTTGTTTGTCGAGGATACAAATGGATGATAGGGCCACATTAGTCGGTTAGGGAACTTCTTATTCTACAGATACAACCATACGATGTCATATTAGGCATCGACTAGAAATTCTCCATGTGTGCCGTCATCGACTGCTTTCGAGGAAGTGTTTTGTTCTCAGACATGGGCGGCCGGCGTGTTACCTTCACCGGCAAGTGGAGCAGTCAGAAGGGCAGTAGGTGAGAGGAACCCCTCCTCTCCTTGTCAGCAGAGCTGTCAGTGGAGTCAGTAGATGATGAGATGGCAGAGGTTCTAGAGATCGTTCGTGAGTGTATGGACGTCTTCTCTAAGGAGGTGATGACTTTACCCCCTCGATGTGATATCGAGTTCGGTATAGACCTGCAGCCCGGCGCTCGTCCGATTTCGATGGCTCCTTATCGGATAGCACCTTCGGAGCTACGGGAGTTGCAGATTCAGATTGACTACATGATGAATAGGGGTTATGTTCGACCGAGTGCGTCACCATGGGGTGCTCCAGTATTGTTCGCAAAGAATTCAAGTGGTGGTCTCAGGTTGTGCATTGACTACGAGACACTAGATCCGGTGACAATCAAAAATCACTACCCTCTTCTGCGGATTGACGATCCTTTCGACCAGCTGAAAGGGGTAGGGTGGTTCTCGAAGATCGACCTGCGGTCTGTGTATCACCAGTTGAGAGTGAAAGAGGACGACATCCCGAAGATGAAATTCAGGTGAAGATATGGAAACTTCGAGTTCGTAGTCATTCCTTTCGGTGTTACGAACGCCCCAGATATGTTCATGGGACATATAAACATTATATTTCGGGAGTACCTAGATCGGTTCAAAGTCATATTCATAGACAATATCCTGATCAATTCAAGACCAGATGAGGACCATGTAGAGCACTTGAGGACGGTTTTGGAGGTCCTCCAATAGCACCATCTCTATGGGAAGTTGTCGAAACGCAAATTATGGACACGAGAATTACACTTAATCAGGCACATAGTGTCCGAGAAGGGTGTAGCGGTGGACCCATCAAAGGTTGAGGCAGTTGTTTCTTGTGCAGCACCTAGGAATGTGGTAGAGGTCCAAAGTTTTCACATTCTGGCAGGTTACTATCAGAGGTTCGTACCCAACTTCTCCTATTTAGCAGCCCCTTTAACAGCCCGGACCAAGAAAGATCAGGTTTTCATGTAGAGTGAGTAGTGCGAGGCAGCCTTCAGCTATCTATAATGAGAAGTTGGTTAGTGCCCCAGTGCTGAGGCTACCATCGGAAGGGGTGGCCTATGAGGTGTTCTGTAATGCTTCAGGATAGGTCCTGGGATGTGTGTTGATGCAGCAACAAGGGGTAATCTCTTTTGGGTCTCGGCAGCTACACCATCATGAGCGTAATTATGCCTCCCACATCCTGGAGCATGTAGTGGTCATTTTTTCACTAAGGTTATGGTGGCACTACCTCATTGTAGAATGCATTATCGTCTTCACAGATCACAAAATCATAAGGAATATCTTCTCCCAGCGGGACCTAAATGTTCGGCAGCGGAGGTGGATGGAATTCCTCCAATAATACGGCTTCGTCGTTTCCTAAACATCAGGGAAGGGGAATGTAGTGGTTGATGCCATGAGCAGGAGGATGTAGAAGTATGCAGTCTGAGAGTCGGCAGATGCCTGGAAGGCGATGGAGGAGTTGGTTGCCTTGTACCTGGATGTGAGGATGGATAGCGGTAGAGGTTGCCTATATCATATGATAGTGCATTCATCTCTATTTCAGCAAGTGGAGGAGTCTCATTGGGGAGACCCAGCGTGCAAAGTGATTCGTAACCGAGTTGACCAGAGCAATGCTCCGGAAGGATGGAAGGAGGATGGTCAACACTTGATGATTTTACAGGGGAAGTTGTTTGTTACAGAGGCGATGCGCGGTAAGGTTCTCAGTGAGTTCCACAACTCACCACTTGTAGTAGACCCTGGAGTGTTCAAGATGTACCAGGGACTGAAGGGACAGTTTTGGTGGATCGGAGTGAAGCGATCAGTGGCATTGTTTGTGGCCAAGTGCTTAGTGTGTCAACAAGTGAAGGCTAAACACCGAGTTTCATGTGGCCTACTGCAGTCTCTAGATATCCCCGAGTGGAAGTGGGATGACATCTCAGATGGATTTAGTCACGGGACTACCCATGGTCCAAGGGGATATGACACCATTTGGGTAGTAATGGACTGGTTGATGAAATCGGCTCACTTTCTAGCGATCAGGGAGTCAAGTGCAGTGGATGATTTGACACGAAGGTACATGGATGAGGTGATGAGATTGAATGGAGTTCCGAGGTCTATAGTCTCAGATAGGTATGAATAGTTCCATGATGAGTTTGGAGGGGATTGCATCATGCTTTTGGCACCCATCTACGTCTTAGCACTGCCTTCCATCCACATACAGATGGACAGACAGAGCGCACCATCCAGACCTTGGAGGATATGCTACGACCATGTGTTCTAGACTCAGAAGGATCGTGGGTGTGACACTTGCCTATGGTAGAGTTCGCCTACAATAATAGCTATCAATCTACCATAGGTATGGCCACATTTTAAGCCTTCTACGGGAGTCCATTCTGTTCACCTATGTGTTGGACCGAAGTAGGAGAAGCAGGTGTTCTTGGCCCAAAGGTGGTGCAGAGCATGACAGAGAAGGTTCAACTTATACGAGAGAGGATAAAGGCATTTTAGGACCGGAAAAAGTCAAATGTTGATACTAGAAGGAGGCCCATGGAGTTTGAGGTTGGAGACCACATTTTCTTGAAGGTCTCCCCTCAGCGTGGACAACAGAGGTTCGAAGAAGGGAGTAATATTTATCTAAGGATCATCGGACCCTTTGAAGTGTTGTGGAGGGTCGGTGAAGTGGCTTATCATCTAGCGCTACTACCTCGGCTACTTAGGATACATGATGTATTCCATGTGTCCAAGCTTGGTCGTTACCTTCACGACGATTCACACGTCCTTGATTGGGGAGAGCTAGACATCGAGGATGACGTGACTATTGTGGAAAGACCAGTGATGATCGATGATTGTGAGGATAAGGTGCTCCATGAGCGAACCATACCCTTGGTTCATGTGTTATGGAGACATGGTGGGCTTGAGGAGAGTACATGGGAGAGGGAAGCATAGATGTGTTCCCAGTACCCAGAGTTGTTTTGAGTTTTGTAATGTTCGGTTTATAGCTGTTGTGGATGAACGTTTTACCTTGATGGCTATGAAATAGTCATTTTCTTTCCTCTAAAGGTGTTTGAAAAGTCCTTTCTATGGTGAAGGGAGGACCCGAACCCTAATCAAGACGCATTAAGTTGGATTCGATTAAACCCGTGCGGGCGAGTAAGTGTTGCCCAAAGAGGATAATATCTTGACATGGAGGAAAGTGACTCTCTAACTCACATGGCTTGGAATTTGTCATGGTATATTGCTTGGTTCTTGTTAGGAAGGTGTTCTTAGTTAACAATGAGGTTCAATCTTAAGAGGTATCCTTCGATTTGGTTGTTTGGACTCTCTCTTCCCTTCTTGGTTGTTTTGATTCTCGAGGATGAGAATTGTTTAAGAGGTATATGATGTAATGGCCCATGTTTTTGGGGTCCATTACTTTGTGAAAATATCAAGTTGGGTTTTCTGGTCTGGGAATCTTGGTGAAGTTTGGCGTAATGGTAGGCCTACCGGAAGCCTTAGCCTCCTGGTAGCAGGCCTACCAGTAGCTCGGTCTACCAGTAGCCACAGCCTACCGGTTTCACTGTCTACTGATAGCTTGGTCTACTGGTGGTTGCAGCTACCGGTAGCTCTGTCTACCGGTAGCTCGGTCTACCAGTGGCTACAGCCTACCGGTGGCTCTCGCCTACCCCCACGGGGTTTTTCCAATAGCGCTCCTTTTGCGCAAATTAGATTGTAAACCCTATTTTGACCCCTTTAAAGCTTGTTTTAAATCCCGATAATGCCCATAAATATTTAATGAATTAACCTGGTGTGTGTGCCAGTTTAAATAGCCCAACCCTTTAATAACGTGTGGGGCTTCATGGTCAATCCATGACCCCCGCTCATTACGTTGTTCCACGTTGTTATCTACACCATCCAGGCCCTTATAAATTAAAGGGTTCGCTGTGGGTTTCTTCTTTTCTCGATCACCCTGTGCTAGGAGTACCCTTCATTTAGACGAGCATATTTTCATTCGGACGAGCCGCATCGCTATCCGTGAAGTTTTGTGCCCGACCATAGCATCAATTGTTGATCAACAGGTAGGGAATTTCTCCTTCATCTCTTTTTTTGTGTATCATACTGGGTGGGAATGATTTTGATTCTGTAGAATTGGATGAACCAACCCAAAATAAAGATAATGAATGGATTCTATAAAGAACGAAGGGGGCTATGATTGTTGACGTTGCTCTGTTTTATGTTCTTCTTTTTTGAATTTTTTGCGGGGTTGCGCCTACTGAAAATCCTGGTCGTTTGTGGTCTTTTATCTGTGCACTAATGAAACCATACCTTGGATGATGTTTTAAATGGATTGTATTTGTGAACCCTTGCTATGTAACAGAATTTTGGTTAATTACGTATATCCAGCTAAATAAATTGAGGCACCATGATCAATCTCTTTTGTGATAACCCTGGTAAATGCACACGGAAATTAAAATCGTGGAGTGTGTTAAATCAGATAAATCTGAAAATACTAGCATGGGCCTGCTTAGTGGTGGTGGTTTGGTTGTTTTTCCTTCATGTGATGTTTTCTGGGTGATGTGGTTGGGGATGGGATCCCCTATTATTATACTATTGGTGGTTGTGAAATTGGGGATGGGATCCCCTGTGTTATGATTTCAGTGGTTGTGAATTTTAAGACTGGGTGTTTACCTTGTTTATATCACGAATTGGGGTGAGATCCTCTATTGTAGAGAATCCTTTTGGCTCTTGGGTGTTGGACATGGGGCTGTATCTTGGGGTTTCCCTTAGTTTTTGTGGATTTATGAGAGATCATGGTGTCAATGTTGTAGTTAATGCTTGAATTTTTTCTTTCCTGGAATTATGCCTATGCTTACTAGTTGCCCAAGTAGGTGCAGAACTTAATTAAACATCACTAATGAACTCGAAAACGGACGGGACAATGGGTTTTGTTGGCGAGAGTTGTGACTCGGATCTGAGTGTTGTTGTGTTCTTTAGGCAGGCTAAAGAAAAACCTAAACTTTGGGTGAGTGCTTGTTACCTATATATATACTTGTAGTTTTTTGTTTTTTATTCGCACCCCACCCAAGTTGAACACTAATTGCAGAACACCCCCATTTCATGGGGGAGGGTGTTTTTTCCAACACTATTATTAGTGGATGGTTATTAGCTCCTTTTTTGCTCCATTTCCCGGATAGCCCAAGTAAATTTGGGCAGGCTGTGATGGCCTGAAGTCCATTATTATCCCAAGAACCTTCGAGATGGGTAGTATGGTGGTTACGACACAGGTGTGTGCGGGAAATTTGTTTTCCCGAGTACCTTCAGGATGAGGCCCAGGTGTCTTTGGGCGTGGAAGTGGATCTTCTAGCCAGGGTTTATTTGCGCGTGGTGGTGGTTGTTCTGGCCTAGGTGTTTGTAGGTGTGGTTATGTGTGATAGTTGTGGCCTAGGTGTTTGCGGGCAGGATTCGACAGTGGGACTACGTGCGATTATGGCCCAGGTGATTGCGGGCGGGGTGTGTCAGTGGGACTGCGGTGAGAATGGTTGGATTGGTCTGTTGCATAGGATGTCTTATATAACTAGTGGGAAACTGGCGAGGGGTTCCCAAACATCGATGTTCTCTTATTATATATATATTTCTTGACTTGTGTTATTTGGGGAAAGTGCCTTGGTGAGGCTTGTGTGGATAGTTTACCTTTGGTTTACTCTTTTTCTCACGGGACTATAGTACGTTCCCCCACTTGTGCATGAGAACTTTAGGTTTTCCTTACTGAGTATACTTGTATGCTCACCCTACATATATAAAATTGTTTTCAGGTTTCCAGGAGGACTTCAGGGTTCGTGTTGGACCATACATGCTCAGACTTTTGGGGCAGTTGCAGTCAATGTTTTTCTTTCTTTGGTACTTTACCCTTGTAGTCAGTTGTACCTTCTGGATTTTTTTTACTTTTGTAACGTGCATTGGTAGTGGTTATTGGATTTACTTTTACTTTCCTCTTTTGGTGTTGTTGGAATTTACCATTCTATCTCCCGAACCTATTAAAAGAAAAAGTGTAATGCCTTCCATTTAGTGTGTGATTCTATACCCTTAGTGCTTGTCGCCACTCTGGGACATATTGAAGGCGGGTCTCGGGGGTCATTATCTCTCCTTCAGCTTAAATAAGGAAGGGCTTGGCAATCTGCTGACCCTTCCCTCCTTTTGGTGAGGGTGGGTCATGACATATATATATATATATATATATATATATATATATATATATATTTCCTCTTATTCTAAGAGTAAATAAAATATTAAACATTAGGGATGAGATCTTAAAATGAAAAATGATTTATCCTAATACCATATGTTTTTTTGAACCAATGATATTTTACATCATCTTAGAATGATGGCTTTGAGACCCTCAATTTTAGACTTGTTTGTGATTGATGACCACGATAACTCCGTATAAATATTTATGTTTCCCTCCAATTATGTGTCTCTAATTTCCACAAATGTTCTTCTATCAAGATCATAATTTGTTTGTGACTTTTTCATTTTCCTTTCCCTCTTATTAGGACTAAATTTTATTAACTCAATTTCAGATGTGGGTTTTCGACAATGGTATTTTTATATTACTAACCATTTATTTTCTAAGAACAATTTCAAATTTCATGTATGTAATTAATTGATGGAGGGGAGAATGTAACACCACAACATTTCATAGTATATTATATCATTAATGTAATTCAGTAACCTGTGCTACATGCAACCCCAAGTTTGAACACACCACAATTTACCATACTAGTCGTTCAAAAAGAAGTTATGAATAGTATTCACTAAATTTTGAATCTTATATACTCTATATAATATTAACATCCAAATTACGTGTTTTTTAGACCTAATATAAGAATAAATTCAATTTTTTAGATAAAAAACGTATTTAAAAATGCAATTTTACCGCCTTTTGAAAGGGAACACCTTTTCAAACTACGAAATGACACTTTTATATATTCAATTTAATGAAATTAAATTATTTTTATAAGAGGGACATAAAAAATATATTTTGGATAAATTTTTGGTACTTTTCTGATAACTTTCATATTTTGATGAATAGTGAAACAAACTGTGTTTTAATTGAAAACAAATTTTTTAATAGAAATAATTTATAGTGTTAATTTTATCATTTGAATGGTTTTGAATTATAATTAAATTATATTTTTAACATTTTATATAATGTAGTAATTATAAGTAATTTCACATTTAAATTTTACATAAACACATGTCAATCTTTTGATAGTATTTACTTTTTGAAAACCCATGTTTTGGTTTTGACAACGAGTGTTAATTTTAAAATAATTACTATAATTTCTATGTTTTTAATTTGGTAAAATAGAATTATTTTTTTATTCCAAAATATAAATGTTATCTTAGGGTGAATTTATCGTATTTTTCTCAAAACATTAATTTTTTGTTGAATAGTGGAAAACACTACGTTATTAATTAAAACCAACTTTTTAATTAAATAATTATTTATTTTATTTAAATTTATTTTAAGTCAAAAAAGATATATAATACCTATATAAGTTAAATTTAATTCATTGTATGAATTTTATTATAAAATTAAATGTAAAAATATTTATTAAACTTTTTACCGTCTTTTACCCACCTTCTAGAAGGATTTGTAAATTTGCATAGAACATAATTTTACCGCTTCTGTGAGTTGAATATCAAAAACCTAAGAGACACAGTTGATATTACTATGTAAAATGTGGTTCAATAAGATGAATTTTTTTTGTCAATAGTAAATTTTAACTTTTATGTACCATGATTAATAGTAAATAGTGTAATCAAAGTTAAAATTCATATTATAATTACACTAACACATGACGTAATTCTATTTCATTAGTGTATTTTGACCCAAAAAACCTTAAATTTAAAATATAATCCTTTTGGTCCACTTGGATTAGATTAAGAAATTTATTATTATTTTATTTAAGGAAGAGTTGAAAGTGTTAAATTCAATGTTTAATAAAAAAAGAATTTTTAATATAGGGTTACACACAATAAAAATTCTAATATAAATATTCCATAGAAAAATAACAATATTTCCTACATAATGGTATTCTATTTATAGTTTTTATAAATTAAATAATTTAATTTATTTGTGACCCAATAATGATGCAGTAATTACCTTATTAATGAAATATTAAAATAATTGATATTATAAATATCCAAATAAATGTCAATTAAGACTTATGATGAATTCAACTAATTTTATATGTTACTATGAAATGTTAGGGTGGATTATAAAAAAATTCTAAGTGATAAGGTTGTTATTATTTTCACAAAAAAAATAACAAATAGTGTGAAAATTGACATAAATTTGTTTTTAAAAAATACTATATTATTGGTTGATATAATATTTTTAAAAATAAAAGGATAGGAAAAATGGATTAAATAATATTAAATATTACATTAATGAAATACTTGAGGTTCTCTTGGAAGTTAAATGTAATTTTATTAACCATATAGTGTAAGAATAGAAGACGACACGGTAAAAGATAAACTATTTAACTAAGAGTTAAATCTGAAAGATATGGTTAAAATGGTATCCTAAACTTGTTTAAAATCTATTGGTTGTGAGGATTTTGACCCATAACCACCTAATTCTGTAAATAAATTCTTTGGGAGCCAATATAAACCGAATATGATTGTATAATAAATTAATATTTTGATCATTACCTAAAGTGACCCTCACCCCTCTTATAAAATCGAACTTCTACTTGTCTCCAAATAACACTTCCAAAGACATTTCTCTCGGCCAAACCCAAATAAAATATCCTCCCAATACCCCCCCACTTCAATATAGAGTCCTTAATTTGATCATAAAGCCATCTTATAAAACCCTTTGGATCAACTCAATAGGAAACACTCTAAGAAGAGGTAATAATTTCACCACCCTCTTTCATGTTATTTTCTTTTTCCACATTCACTTTATTTGAATTTCCATACCAAAATAATAACTCGATTACTTTCTACATACTGTGATGTTATTATAAATATGGTAAAACCATATTCATTATTCTATCCATCCTATAAAAGATAATGTCACCATGCGTGCGTATGTACGGCTTACCGTCTCCACACCGAGGTGTACTTTTTTATTCAACACTATGTTATATGTATGGATATAATGATGAGTAATAAGTATATAAATAATTAAAATAAAGTTTTAATGTCTCTGTAAAGTTAATATACTGTCCAATTCTATACCTTGTTATCATTAAGGAAATGACATCGTCACATGTGTGTACGTACTGTTTGCCGTCTCCCCGACGCAATGAGATTCATTTACACATTCACCATTCAATTATGATTATAAAAAATATATATTATTAATAATTATATAATATATTAAATAATAATTCTACTTTATTTATATAGGTTCTTATATATATCTTATTCACTTACTTCCATTCAATATGATATGAAAACAGAAACAGCGCGTATGCGTACGTACGGCCTACCGTTTCCATAAATGGTGTTTTCCATTTCATATATATATATATGCTATAAATATTTATATTATAAATATACATGATATATAAATCATGTTTTATATTCTGGAATTATTTAAATCTTGATCTAAATGATACGATCAATAATAAAAAGTTCAAACACAGACGATAAAGAAAGCGATTACTACCCGAATATTAATTTAACATGGAAATCATAATTAAATGGGTAGTATAAAGTCATAAATGAATCTTAGATGATATAATAAATATTAATATGGTTCTGGTATAATTTAATAATATACTATGGTCATTATACAAGAGGTTAAATATACCCTCGACCAAAGGAAAGTACAAGGTAAGGGTTAATTCTACAATCTCATTATTATTCAAGATTGTTTATATGAATGTTTTTATTAGGACGTATTTATAATCCATGTCCATTTTTCATAAAAGAGTTTTATAAAAGATTATTTTTAAGGGACTCTGTAACTAAAACATCATTTTAAATGTTTTAAAGATTTTTTCTTCTAAACCATTATCATTAATGTTCGTGTTTTAAAAATGATTTTAAGGATTTATTTATATGGACATGAATGATTAAAAATGTTAATTCCATTCAGAGATTTCAAAGTGTTATGGGACACATTGATTCAAAACAAATTAAATGTCTTCCTTTCTAAATTATGTGACTTTTAAATGATTTCAAAAATAAGAAAGTGATATTTCTCTCAAATAGTTTTGATTTCATATATGTCAACATCCCTTGACAGATTTTACACTTGTTTGAAGTAGATTCATTATGATAGAAATATTCCTTTTTGTATTGACGGTTTTGTTATATATTTGACTATGCATGTGTTATTTTTATATCATTCATTGTTTATGGTTAAATATTTAACATTACGTATGCTAGTTTCAGTACGAATGTTTATGTTATGGTTCAACCTTTTATACGAGGAATGCATTGGACTTAGTAAGTGACGGGTGGAGCCTGATATAGCTCTTTAATGCATCTGTAGGTCTCATTATACAAACTAGTGTTCTGGAACAAGGCCTCAACAAAATATTTTTTTTAGTGATGGCACAAGGCATTGACTATATGGGTAGGAAGTCTAGCATTACGCATTCCATCATTATGAAATTGGATATGGATATTGCATGTGATTATTCAATTAGTAGAATATACTTGTGAATTAATAAATGAAATTATTTGATTTATATTTTCCATATTATTCTTATGTTTAAGTTAGAAAATCTTTTGTTTTAGTTTTATACATTTCCTTAAATTTTTATCTTTATTTGTTAAAGTTTCCACTATATTGTTATCCTTACTGAGCATCTGAGCTAACCCCTTTCTGGGTTTTATTTTTACAAGGATGCAAAGAAGTATATTATGATTGATATGTAGGGTTAAGCTAGGGGATTAATGGAATTATCAATGGATCATTTATGTTGTGTTTTATTTTCTAATGTGTAATGTAATGTTCTTGTATGTAATCTATTTTCCAAAACTACTAAACCAATCGGTCTTTCAGGGCATGATTCCTCATAATCATGCCAATGTTTGAAAATAATGCACCGACACTGGTAACTGGGGTCAGGGAGTTAAATAAAATGGTAATATAACTTTTTATTTATGTTTTTCACTCAATATAATTTGAAAACATCATTCATTTATGTGCGGACTACTCGCATCAGAAAGTGATGTGACTCAATTTTCACCATGAAATCAAATAGATGATATATATAATTATATATATTGAAATGATATGTTATTTTGGATATTTTAATAATTTTATAAAGTTAAAATATTACTTCATACATTTCAATAAGAATATTTGAAAAATGTAAATGTTACTCATGCATGCGTACAACCTATCATCTCCAGGATCATAACAAACATCATTTCTAAAAAAGAATAATTTCTTATTAGTATTAAAAGAATTATTTACTCATAAATAATACAATTATGAAATTATTTTTATCCAAGAGATTATGTAACTATATATTAAGTGTAATTACTATATCTTTCATTAGAAAACATGTAAGGGAAAATATGGAAATTAACACACAATACATTGAAAAGAATGAATGATTACTATTAAATGAGTGATAAGATTTTATAAAAGTATAACATATTATATTATAAATATTAATATTGTTATAGAGTAATTTGATAACATTTTAAACTATTATATAGTTGGATACTGAAAATGCATCCAAAAGGAAGCATAAGGTAAGGATTTCGTCTAAATTTCATTTCATTGCATTATATTTCAAAACAAGTCTGTCCAAAAGAAAATTATTCTGAAAATTTATTAATGATTAAATAACATGTAAGAATGTAATTTTATGGGTTCAATAAAAGTTAATATAAAAATCATGTAAATATAAAATTTAATGAACATAATATGATAGGTCATTTTCATAATTGTAATCACCATTATTTTCATTCTCATACAGAGAAATACTTTGATTAATGATATTTGGATTGGTCCTCTTGGATCCTTAGGTGAATTTTGGGTAGGCACAGTTCTTGGAATGTGGGAATAGTCCTTCTATGGTCTTCTCCTCCTAGGGTCTTGATTAAAACCATGGTGATCAACTACCCATTTCTTTCCATTTATAATAAAATCCCTAAAAATGAATTTCCGCTACCCAAATATATAAGGGGAGTTCTTTCATTAACCATTTTATCATAAACAACATTAACCCACTTATCATATATTTTTGAATAATTTAAAATATTATATATCTCTTTATAATAGTTATCATTTTTTAGCATCGTATTGGTTGATATCACCAACATATAGATTCCTTGGGTATTCCCTTTTATTACCCTCACTTTGGATCTGAGAATACTGGACTAGAGGAAAGATAACCTCCCTCTATTTGACCATCTGATATCCTTGCTCAATCACAACTTCACCATTAGCTATAGGATCCACAGGAAACATCCCCTTCTCCACCAATTGGTCTGCTCAAAGGGGTTTCCACTCATGGAGAGGAACTGAATCAGGTAGATTTTTACATTACTTTGAGGTCTTAACCACATATGACCTCATTCACAAATAATATAAGAGATATTTAAAATAATATATAAAACTATAAAAAACATGTTTATATAGTGAATAATAATTCAAAGAGTCAATAAAAATTGGAAGCTTAACAACTACCTTATCATTATTATCACTAGAAAGGGGATAATCAGTAACACTATCAAATTGTATCCCTTAATAGGTGATCATATATTACATATAGAGTCATCAGGAATACAATTATGGAAAATTCTAAAGTTAATCAAATTCCTAAAACAATTCATGTTATGACCAATGGGTTTAAAAAAACATAGGTAGATTTTCATAAACAAAATGAATGTTCAAATATTTATTATGAATAAATAGAATCACCTTCCTAGTTATAATTAACCTAATATAATATTTCTCTAGGACCCTGAAAGAATTGCTAAGGCTTTCCTGGTCTATTTTTTATCATTTTAATTTGAAACTCCAATTAAATAAGGCAAATCACACAGAATAATTGAATTGTAATAGATCTAATTAAGATAGAAAAAACTAACCCATTCATGGTAGAAGGATTTTATAACCTCAAAATGATTTAAGCCCAAGTTCCATTACAAATTCCTAAGAGTAATTTCCCTTAATTTAATCATACTAAATACTCATTCCAACTTCATTAATTATGAATTGTGAAAAATATAAAATGAATCCATTCCCAAATGTATTACATTTCCTATTACAAAATCCTAATATACTTGAGAGTTTAATTATTGGATCATAAAATTTCCATGGGTGCTTCCCTTTGGAAAGAACCACATCTAGGATAATAGAGTGGTGACAAAGAGAAATTCTTTTCAAAACTTCATCTAGCCTCATGATAACCAGTTTAGTATAATCATGTTTAATGATCTGACTATAGTTTCTTTCATTAAGGGATGGGAAAACAATTATTTTAAAATATGACGATTTACATTCATATGAAGGTATATCATATAAAATGAATTAATAGGGATAGGTCATGCCATATAGGATGATGATATCTTCTTAAAATAATCCACACGTGAAGAGTTCTAGAGTAGTGTTTCTCACTGGTGACTTTTCTTCCTCTGGAGGAATCTTTTCTTCTTGTTTCTGATATGGGTTTCCCACCAGGGATCAGATTGAACCCTCAAAAGTGAGACATCGCCATGTAGAATGAGAGCCGTAAAATCCTTCTTAAACTTCACTTGGATTATTCCCAAGACCATGGTCCATGTTCTCATTATGACATATTGTAATGTTATGCACATAAGTTCATTTAAATAGTGTAAAATATACCCATTTTAAATGTTATATCACGATTTACAAGTAATTCAAATAATTTTGTGTTTAAATCAGAATTATTTCATCCAAGTGAATTTTACGTGAAAATTTCCATGTGGTAAATAATTACATTACTCAATTTCTTTTCATTGTGTTATATTATAGTCATTGATAATATAAGATTTTTTGTATTATGAAATTTCATTATGTTATTATTTTTAACAGTTAATATATTTGAATTTTCATTTCATACACATAATCAACAAATTTACTAATTACCTCTTCAATATTATGATCAATTTAAGTGTTTATTTGACAATCTTATTCTAATCGAGATTGTATATTAATTAATTTTATTTGAAGGAAATTATTTGAGAAATTTCTAATAAACCCATTTTATTTTTCTTTATCCTATATTTATTCATGATATTTTCAAGTAATAGTGTCATTCAACCACTATGTGGTGCTAAAAATAATCGATAAAATGATTTTTACAAAAATATGAATTCATTTCTCTCTTCGATTAAAAATATATTTTCTTCTTATACTATATTATTTTAAAAAAATTCAGTCCTTTTAAACCATTTTAAATTATTTATTCAGGTAATTTATACTAATTTATACTTTTTACAAAAAAATGAAAATATTATATTATTCATTTTAAAAACAAGGGGCTTTTCAAAATATTTCATAGTGAAAAAGGAAATTTATTTTCATCTTGGTCGTCATGTATGAATTACCCACTATCATGAATTTAATTTCATTAGAGATTCATTTAGAAGTAATAAGTGACATTTTTAATGTATTTTTTTCAAAATATTCTATAAATTCATATTTTCAAGTGAAATTCGATGAAAAGAATTCTCAAAAAGAATTGTGTTTTAAAAAGTGATTTTCAAAATGAGAAGGGTATTTTCATTAGGAATGTTTTTAAAGATATTTTTATTATATTTATATTCATCAATGAAAAACCCCATTATTTTACATATAATATACTAGCGATATGATATATTTATACCATCCAAATTCTTCCTCTGGATTGTTTACAATTATTTTGACCAAATATAGAATTCACATTCACTTCCATATATATTTTTTTGGTCAATACAATTCCAATGAAATTTTCACATTCTTATTATCATTGGACATTAAATTCCTCATAAATATACATATTATTTAAGATTTATAAGTTTATTTTTATAACATCCTAACATTTATACATACAGTGTTCTAAATTGAATGTCATTTTTTATATGGTGAAATAATGATAAATCCATTTTTTTCACAATATGAATATTTAATTATGCAACACATTATTTATGAATAAATAAATTATTCAATATATGAATAATTAATTGGAATTTTATTGAATGGGTATGTCTTAGTTATAGATATACCCTTTAATCATCACTAGTCTCAAGAGATGAATCATTTATTTAGAATTAGTTAAATGGGTTTCTACCCATTGGTTTTAAACTATCTTGAGAATAGATCTTTACCATAGAGGTATCATATACCTTGAAAAAATGACATCCAATAATTAAAAAAATACTTCATTGAATGCTTATTTATTATTATCCATGTTATTTTCTCAATGATATTATCTCGGTATGAATTTCATTCTATGTTTATTGAATCAATGAAATGTGTTTGTAGTTATTTATTTTTCCATATTGATGATGTGTAATCTTGATATGATATTAATGATATTGATTAAATTTAGTTTGTTTTCAGTTATCTACCATTCCATACTGATTATTCTAGTATAAATATTTAAATTGAATGTGTGTTTAATTATTTACATTTTCTTATTGATTATGATCATTAACTCATGATAGTTTCCTCTGTACTTAACCCATACTGAGCATTTGATATCACCCTTATTTTGTTTCCTCTCTCAGAAAACCATGAAGTGTAATATTAAGGATAATTAAGTATATTCTATAGGGAATAATGATATTATAATAATAAAACTATGTTCTAATTTCATCTTAAAAAGTCAATGCAAGACTCTAGTATGTAACTAGTTTACCCAAACTGCTATATTATTTGGTCAATCGGGATGATATTACTTGAATTTTATTCAAATGTAATAAATAATACACCGACTCCAAACTACTAGGCCACCGACTCTGCAATAGTGGACAATGATCTCATTAGGGAGCATATTTTACAAGAATGGATTACTAAGAATTTCATTCAACCAATATTTTCCCACATTATCATTTTTTAATTGAGTCCAAAACATAAGAAATGATTGAACCATTATTAAGCTATTAGAGATGGTTCCATTAGTAAATGTAATAGTTCAAGTATATGGGATGTGATTCATTAATTATAAATATTATATTTAATTTATTATACATTAATTTTATCCAATGACAAAAACTTGGAATAAGCACTCTATGATGTATTTGGTAGTACCCCACATTTCATTAAATTCGTTATACTTTGATAAATTAATCAATCTGTCAGAATAAATGAAGAATTAAATTTTTGGAATAAAATAAATGTTTATTCTATATAAACTTTTAATTTTATGTTTTTTAGGGGATGGGTAATCCATTAGAAGAAACATAAATGAATGAATATAATATTTGTATCCAAGGCATGTGACTACATTGGGAGGATAATGTAACCTCATAATTAGGACCAAGTATCTATTAAATTAATTAATGAAATCCCTTGTATTTTTATCTTATTAAATGATTGTGGAAATGATGTCTCAACAGTTTTATTTAGTGATGATCAGTGTGCCGATATAGTTTGGGATGACAACTAGTCATCTGCAGATGCCAACGTAATGTAGTTAAGTGCAGATTGAGAATACAATAGTTATACTAGAATAATATAATCTTTATTGTTATTATATATCCACCCACCAATAGATGAAACTATAATATAATTGGACTACACTCACTCCAACATGACATGAGATAGGTACTCAAGGATATGTCCACCATAAAATGAAGAATATAGGGCCAACATTGGATACAAACATAATTATAACACAATTAGAATTATGATCCATTGTTTTTTATATAAAATGTAAGGATGTATATATATATATATATTTACTTTTTCAAAATATCATGTTACATATAGAGGACATTCCAAACAAAAAATAACCCTACATCAAATATTATGGCTGTATTCATTCCCACAAAAAATCATAATGAAACCCATGATCTGTCAGTACTATAGTGTACTCTTGAGTAACAGAAAAAGATATTTAGTTAGCATCCTAATTCTATTTCCCACACTAATGAAAAATAAAATAATACCAACGTACTCATATATATCAAAATAACATTTTTTTGTAGTTCTATTATCCCAACTCTAAAATTAAACTGATATTATTTTTAAACCCCAAATAGTTCTAATGGTGTTTAATTACCATAATAATGTATGAATTCAATAAGGTCCCCTAATCATGATTCTCTTAATGTGAACAACATGAATATTATGTTAGTGAAAAGTGAAAATTAAAATTACCATGTCATAATAAATCAAGAAATATAGAAACTAAATTGATAGATGACACATAATCCATGTAATGAAGGAATTTATTGACATCTTCGAGTTAAGACAATAAACATGAATTCAATGTTGAATCGTATATAATAAATAGATTTAATATTATCCAACCCATTTATTATTATAAATATTGAGGGAGGAGTAAGATAATATAAACAGAGGATGAATACAATATGTTTGTGAGTTTTATTAATTTTATCAAGTTCTACTCTATTTTTTCTTTTTATGAGATCTCGATGTCCATGGTTCCAATAAATCATATTGAAAGATAAACCCATCATCATTGGTTGATATTATGGTTAATATCCTTTTATATTTTTGAGTGGTAATTAATTTCTAATTCTTATTACACTATTAATCTCAGTTTCATTTTTTATTCATGGTCGAGTGTGATTGTGATCAAACTGTATTTCAATATTTGATTCTACCATTGTTGTTCGTCCATTTTCCCCTTCCTTCAATCACCAATGTATGTGATATAATCATAGTGATTAACTGGTGATTCTCATTGGGAATTTTTAGAAAACATTTGGAATATAAGATCATAGCATTAGCTTCTTCGAATCAATATTTTATTATTTACTTATACATAAACAATTTTAGGTGATTGTCCTGCTAGAGGATTGTGGAATTGCATTTTTCTCCCAATTCACATATATAGAAGTATTTTCCTATAGTTATAGTTATAGTGTTAAAACATACAAAATATTATGACCAATGGTGTGGTGTGAATAATTTTGAGTATCATATTTTTGTATTTAATGACAGGGATTAAAAAATATAAACAACATTATAGAATTACAAAATTAATCCTACCTAGGAAAAAACCACTTATTCATTATCTAAATAAGTTATATAGCACCATTAAACCATTAAATTTAACAGAAATCATATTTAAATGTCTCTTAATAGTTAACAATGTGGCACTAAGACTTCACCCATCCATGGAGATAATTATATTTTTTCAATCCACTAATTTACTTCTATTTAATATTGTGTTCAATAATTTAGTGATGATGTGTAAGGAGTAAAAAATCCAATCAATCCTTATTGTGTAATTTGAGTTTGTTACCATATAATGTAAAAATAACTATAATTTATTATAAATAAACTCACATTTCCTTATACTAGGTATCAGTTTGATACATGATTGATTTCTTGACACCCTATATAGTTATAAATCATTAAGAATTAGTGAAAAGTTATCATTCATCACCATGGTTTTTTGACATTGTTATAGTCTAATAACCTAATATATCCTCATTATACCAGTGTATTTAATTTATTCATTGTTTTTGTCTATTATTTTTTTAAGTTTTCATTTAAATTCTATTATTTAATTTTTGTAAATAATCACTCACTAATATGCTTTTAAACATATACTAATAAATCCAATAAATGTGTTAACAATTAAAATACAATAATAAATCTATAAAATATATAAATTTTTATAATGAATGTATTCATACTATTTTTTAATTTTCATGAGAAATATAAAAAATTGTTTAATAATTTTAAAATCAAACTCTCTATAAATGTCTCCAAATGTACATAGATATTAGATTTTTTAGTATGGGATACATAGTACTCTTACAAGTGTATAGGATAATAAGAGAACAATTATTTTATGTTCATGTCCATATATCTAGTGAAATCATGTACTAATAACCAAATATAAAATTCATATATCAATATGAAATTTAAAATATTTTTTGAGTATAACTATGGAATGGAAACATTTTTATTGTCAACTAAGTGCTATATGTGGTATGTAGGAGGGTTCAATATAGGTATTTTTTTAAAAATAATTACAATATATTTTGGTGCTTATGGTTTATATTTTTTATTTTCAGACATTTTATTTGAATTAATAAAACCATATAAACCGTAATCATTATATACATGACTGCTTTTTTAATACACTTTTATGATCCTTAGTACAACCATATGTCTTACTAATTTTTTTAACAATATTCTCTAAGGTTGTTTCAGTTAATTTCATTGAAATTTTTGTGTTATGCGTTCTTAGGATATTATTGTAATTCATATATACATGTTCTCACTCTAGGTCTTCAGATGTAAATAAATTATTATTAATTATTACATCTTTAAAATTATACACTATGTGATTAAGCTATTAATGAAAAATGGCCAAAGGATATTTTTTCATTCAATTCATTTAAACAATCAATTTAATATTAAAAGAAAAATATTATGATCCAAAATTATAATTTATCAAATCATTTTCATAAATAATTATCAATTCAAAACAATGATAATGATTTAATCTATATTTTGGATGATTTCATTTTGAAATGTGAAATTTAAATCATTTTTGGACCTCATAGCTTATGTAGGAAATTCCCATGTTATATTTTAAAAAAAACTAATATATATATTTATATGGGATTCATTTTTGTACACATTTGAAATTATTTACAATTTTAGTAATTTTTGGATGATATAGATGGATTTTAAGGCCCTATTTTTACGCACATGATTGGATTCACATTGAATTTCATCAATTTAGTTAAGATGTAGGTGGAATCATGAGATAGTGAATGAATTTAAAGGTGATGTTTTGATATAAATAAATTCATACCCATCATTATATGGACTATTTTATTAATGAACAAATTTATAGTAAACTATATAGTACGTCCCATCTATTTTAAAGGCCATCATTATCCCCTATGAATTCAATCATCAACCACTATTTTCTTTTACTTTTTTATTTTCATTATAAATTTCTTCATTCGTTGTAACATTTCATGATACCTGTCAAAAATCAATAAGAAAATGAATATATAATTATCCATTAAAATCATTCAGAAATTCATACCTTAAAAATATATTGATTAAATAGATTTTTACCTTGATAAATCATTAATACATTTATATTAATAGATATCATTATAAACATTTCCTAGTACATTGAAGAAAATTTATTATAAAATCAAAGAAAATAATAGTAAAAGTAAAAAAAATAAAAATACGGAAAAAATTATTTAAATTAGTCATCTTTTTAATTTTATAGTATGTTGATCCATAAGAGTGGACTTCATTATTTTATTTAAACTAAACGTTTTTTAGTGAAACATTGTTGAATACTGGTCAAATTTTGTTAAGGAGGTCTATTGGTAGTGGTTATAAATCTACTCGAGAGATAATTCTGTGATGATATATGGATAATAATATTCTGGCTAATTAGATCAGAATTATACAATAAGTTATATATAGTTGTCTTTTGTGGATCAATAACCTAGTATCCTCAGTTATGGGTAATTTATCAATAAAGGTAAGAGATTAGTAACATTATTATTTCTAGTATATAAGTTGATACTGTTGAATATTATTCTTTTATGAATTCTTTTTTAGTCATAATTTTTTCTTTAATGTTATGTTTTGTCATATATTATTGATTGTGGATAATTAATCACAATCAAGAGATATCTAATCATAAGATTTCCATGTTGTGTTATTGTTTTCAATGGATATTCTAATTAGTTTTATTTTTTATTATAAACTGTATTATTCTAGTAGTTAGTTTTATATTTCATTAATTTATGTTCTTATATTGTAGTTTTCATATTTTTATTATGGTTTTAGAATAATTATTATACATCGATTTAAGGGTTAAATCTCACTGATAAATTGATATTGTATAAAATAATTTTTATCTCTGATTTTTTGATAGTTTTATTTTAAATATATGAATGGAGACTGTAGTAAAACATTAAATAAATAAATTGAAATATTTTTTATTAATAATATCAATGAGTTATGACAACATTGAGTGTCCAATGTAATGCTTTTTGATTATTAAGGGAGAATTTCCTAACTAACACTATATATATCTAATAATTAAGATTGAATTGAGTAGTTATCATAAGTTATGACATCCTCATTGAATGGACCACTTCTAATAGTACCTTTTAACAAAAAATAATATATTGTTGAACATTAATTATAGTTTATATCCCTATTAAAAAATACAAATGTACTCTTATGTATCCCTCATTGAAATAATCATTTTGGAGGGATTCAAAATGACATATTCATGTCACCTTAAAAACACTAATGTATCCTTATGGTCTAACTCAGGTGGAATCAAGTATACAATGTACATTAAATAGAAAACATTATTGACTTCCTAATTCCAGCATTATTTGATTATCATACATGTAATTATGGAAGAAATAAAACCAAAAAAAACATCATTTCGTAAAATTTACCTATCCCAAAAAAAATTATAAACAACCCATAAGGTATCATATATTTATAAAATACCCTTGAGCACCTTACTATTTTAAAATAGTCATCATTTACATTATAAAGACCTAAAAAATGAGAATATGAAGAAAAGTAGAATATATCATCTAAAATTCATGTGTTATACATGGAATACCAAGGGGGATAACATGGATTTCTTATATCAGGATTTTTATGAAAATTTTGTTAAGTATTATCAAATAAGACCCATATTTATTTGTCATTGAGTGATGAGGAATAAAGATACCATATATATAAACACTGAAATTAACTCTTCGACTAATTTACATGGCGAATAATATCTTATATATAATGATCCATGTGAAATTGTTCCATGATTCCCTGCTAGAGAATTGTTTAGGAGATTCAAATTTTAAGGGAAAGAATAAAAATTAGAATGGATTATTAACTAGAGAGTTGCTATAAACCAAGGAGGAGAGGTATATGGGAAATAAACAAATAAAAATGATCCTTAAGACTATATCAAATGTGAGTATAATTTAGAGGAGGAAATCAATTTTAGGATGATATATATATGGTCTTCACATAGTACTAAAATTTATTTCTCCCTTACATTT
The DNA here is from genome assembly GCA_963277665.1 of Viscum album. Classification (NCBI taxonomy): domain Eukaryota; kingdom Viridiplantae; phylum Streptophyta; class Magnoliopsida; order Santalales; family Viscaceae; genus Viscum; species Viscum album. The sequence continues at coordinate 832,142,942 of OY728165.1, forward strand.
AAATTTTAAATTTTCTATGTTGAAACTCGAGTTGTAATTAATGGAATGTGGGAATCTATATTCAATTGATTTTAATTTTGTTAAAATATTTCTAATGTGTAATATTTTATTTTATCTAGAATATATATGTTAATTTTTATGGTTTGTTAGAATATACATCATTAGTTTGAGTGATTCCATGAATTTGTAGGATCATATACCCCTCTATGTGTATTTTCATTATTTCTAGCTAGTGATCAGTGAGTGTGGGGGTACAAACTAGATTTGAAACTATAATATGAATATTATGAGGGAAATTCTTAATATTTGTGGGTGAAATGTATTGGAGTGATACCATGAACATGATTTAATTACACAAACACAAATAAGGGACTGAAAACTCCATAATGATAACAAATCTGAAAGAGGAAGTGGAAACACAATACAATGGAACATAAAAACCATTTACCCAAGTGAATACTGTTTGGAATGCTTGAGAGAAACTATATTCTAATTCTAAATTATTAGGTATGGACATGAAATGGTGTACATAGGTTTTATTGTTGTTCACTCATGAAACATGAATAAATAGTAGACGTACCATACTAAAACCCGTTTACATCTATCCTCTTGGTATTTGGTTCTTAATCTAGTGGAGGTGAACTCAGTTTTTATAAAATATAGGATATGTTACTTATATTATGTTTTTCAACCAATCATCATGATCATAATGTTATCCATATCTACATTTATTTATTAAAACCAAAACAAGAGCACTTTTAATCCTAAAATATTTTTCGGGTTTGACATGGTCTATAACAACCCAAGTTTTTATGAATATTTTTTTTTCAAATAAATTAAAATTCTTTGATGGATTTAATTTAACAGTACAACATGTTATGGTTGATTTATACATGAAAAATATTATTTTATGATACACACAACACTCTTATTATATTAGATTACACACAACATTATATTTTGCTTATATTACACACTAGGTTGAGTTCTGTCTATAGATTGTGTTACACACATGACCATGTTTTACCAAACTCTAAAATTATTATTAAAATATTGTTAAATTTATCACATATATTTTGGAATGTTTTATAAGGATAATAATTACAAAATTCTGAAACTATGGTTAAAAAAATTATTATAAAATAAATTATTTGGTTATCAATTAATTTTAAATAGAAACAAAATTCAATTGAATATAATGGTTGTGTTTTTTTGGAAACAATTTTCATGTACAAAAATGAATTTTATATTAAGAAATTAAATTAATAAAAATTAGGGATATATCATAATTAAATATCGACATTAAAAATTCAACCAAATTTTCAAACATTCATCCAATATGTTTTATAGAGATAAAATAAAAACAAATCTAGTTTTAGGATTAAAAGGTTTTATTATTATAAAAAACAATTTACCACCTTTTCAAGAAATAAATATTTTATAAATAAATATTGATTATTTATATATTTAATATCAAAAATTAAACTTAATTTTTTAAATAAATAAAAAATTTAATTTTTTCAATATTTGGTATTTTTCAGAGATATTTTATATTTTGATAAATAACGAAAACACTAAAATTTAATTAAAAAATGCTTTTACGTATAACTTATTTTCTTGGATAAATTATATTTTAAATATGATTTGAAGAATATTTTTATAAATAATAAGTCAATTAATACAATTTAGTTAATTTTAATCATTTATTCATTAATATTGGATATAAAAATATTTCAATCTTTTGACCACTTTCACTTTACAAAGCCATTGCATCATCCCATCTGATGGATTATTTTCAATTAATTTATTAAAAAATATAACAGGAATTTTGAAAAATAGATTCCATATTTGGAAGAATAATACTTTATAATATCTAATAATTTCAAATTTATTTTTTTACCAAAATAATATTGAAAACAGTTAAGATTAATTACAATGATTAAGATAAAAATGGGTTTACCAAGAGAATAAACTGTAACAGAAGGGGAAAAATAACCTAGAATCATGTCCAAATCCCAATGCGTAGAATTTTTTCAAAACATTACCCTATTTTATAAAAATGAAAATACCATTATTGGAGGCACATTATGTATCGGAGAGTTCTCAATAGTGTTTACCTTATTGTATTTTTTAGAATCCCACTCCACCACTAAAAAATGGTACTCACCCCCTCACTTATTCAAACCTCTAAACACATTGGGATCATAAAAAATCTGAAAAATAAGATCATAAATTCCCTCCTCTCAACCTAAAATCCTTATTTTATGACAAATGAAAACTGATGAAGTCATTTGCTACAATCCAATAGGAGTTACCCGATGAATATGTAATGATATTCAATTATCTCTTTTGTTTTATTTCATTATCCACCAATTCTATTCTTATTATTAAAAAACTATATAACATAAGCATCGAAAATAAATTAATATTATTTTATGTTAAGGTTAATATATACAATTTCACACACTTCTACTAGATGGGATATACAATCATCATTCTTGTGTACGGAAGACTACCGTCTCATGAACTAATGTCATTCGTTATTCATTTACCAACTCTAAAGGTTGGTATTATGATAGAAATAATGTTTTTATATGATATATATGATATTTTTGAAACATTATTATTTTGAAATTATTTTATAACACTTACCTTCATTCTTTCCATTTTTGTGAGAATACAATAGCCTCATTTGTGGATGTTTGGACTACCACATCCTCAAAGAGAAGTGATCAATTCAAACATTACATGGATTGTATTAAATATGATTTTAATAAAATATGTGAAATATATTACTTATAATTTTAATATAATTATAATATATATACAAATATTCCATTTTTATTTATTCTATATGACAGGATAATGGAAACGACGTTCATGGGTACGTACGACCCACCTTCTCCATGAATGTTGTATCTCATTTTCTATTTATTACATATATATAATTTTATAAATACATATATATTGAATATAAAAGATATTTAAATCATGGTTTAAATTATGCAGATATGTAAATCATGCTAAAAAAGGACCAAAAATCACAAGCCAAAACATAAACGATAAAACAAAGCGGATATTACCCAAAACATAGATTTAATGTGGAATTTTTAAAAATTGGGATATATAATGTTATAATAAAATAAAATATTATATTATATATAATAATATTTTAAATTTTTATTTGTTTAAAAAGCATATATTAATTATATAGTTGGTTTGAATGTGTATTATGAATGACAAGAATTAATGTAATAGTTTTCTTATCTTAATTTTATTTCTATGAGATATATTATGTATTCAGATGTTATTATTATTGTGTGGATTATATACATCCTTATGAATGGTTACATAATAAATTTTAATTATTTCATTATATTAAAAGTTTCGATTATTTTATTTTCTCATATATCTCGTTATCCAAAAGTTACTAAAGTAGTTAGGGGATTTCTATTCTTTCTTTTGTTTATGTGATACTTATGTCAACTTCACCATTCATATATTTTGTGTGGTATATATACATTCATTGAATTTATTATTTGTTAATTATCCTTAAATTAATCAGTTTCTAAATAACCATTTTATTGTCTCTCATTCAAGGTCCTTACAGTTCAAAGATACCAAATTGGTAAAGTAATTTTTTCTCAATTTACCTTCATTGACACACATGTTATGTTTATGGCCTATATTCTATTATGTGGTTTATATACTACAAATTGAGATTTTATATCATTAATTCAATATATTCATGAAATTTAGGCTTAATTTAATAATATTACCTCATAGAGATTATTATTAAATGTTACCAATGTTGTAGAAGTTTATTTCTATAGTCTCGTTGTTTATCATGATTGTTTATTATTTTGATTCCATTGATGATATCATAAGATCCATATATAATGAAATCTCATGAATTGTCATAAAATATGTTTATTAATTATATATCAAGATAATGGTGCCATTTTTATATTCTTTTATACCTAACATAATTAATAATGTATTTTCATGATTATCCAACATTATCTCTCTCTCCCTCTTGTCGGAAATCTATGTTTTTTCAAATACATTGTTTTCTCCAAATGTTTTCCAAAAATGTTTTCAAATGATCTTTTAATTTAATTTTCTTGAAAAATGATTTTCAAAATGTTTTATTATTTAATTTTTTTATTTTTTAAGCTTCCTTTATAAGTTTCAAAGGATACATTAAATGAAAAACGTTTTCAATGTTTTTATAATCTAAAAAGTGTTTTTTCAATGTGTAAATGATATTTTCCTTAAGAAATGTTTTAAATGGTCATTTAAAATTAATTTTCTCTCTAAGATGAAATAATTTTGATATATTTTCCGATTTATTTTGGATATTATCCAAGGAAACATTTATTTTTATTTCATCTAATGGTTTATTTTTATGATGAAAACATTCTTATGAAAATAATCCTGATTCCTCGGGTTATACCATGATAAAATTCTTATGAAACCCACTTCAATTCATGGTTTATTCTATGAGGAAATGATTATGTAAGCTATAAGTTTTCTATATGTTATGATAAAATAATTGTTTATAATTCCGACTTCATTTCATGGGTAATGATATTATAAATGTTAATAATATTTCAGAACACATATGTATGATTTCATTATTTGACTAGGGGAACTTATATCTCCCTCAAATTAATTTGGTAAATATTTATTTTTCCTAATATAATGAAGGGAAACGGGATAATGAGATTGATCCACCATGAAATGAAGGTGTAATGTGATCCACTATCGAAAGAAGGTGTATCAGGATCCACTATTACCTAAGGGTTTCCACTGGGGATGGTGGTGTATCTTACTAAGGAGGTGAGTCTTTTTTATGTGTGAACCTAATTACATGTTCTCAATTTTATATGTGAACCTAATTAAATGTTCCCAATGTTATTCATGAACATTATTATGTGTTTACAATGTTATTAATGAACCCGATTACATGTTCACAATGTCATGTGTCAACATGAGTACATGGTCATTATTTTAAGCATAAACCTGATGACATGATCATAATATCATGAATCAGCCTTGTTTCAGTTCCATAAATTTATGTTCAGGTCTTATTTCATGTTCATAACCCAAAGAGTGAACCTATTTCTATAGACACATGGTCACAATATTTAAGTTGATGTGTACACAACAAGTTTATGTCTTATTCCAATGTTATGCTCTCACAGAATCAAGCTCTCCGATTTCATTAGGATTAATTCTTTATTAATTTCCAATATATATTCCATGAATCATGTATGTTGTCTTTTATATGCAGCATATGATATTTAAATTTAATAATTTTGTTATTATACCATGATATTCATGTTATTATTATGTATCTCCTTTGTTTACCATTACTAAATATCTGAGCTCAACCTTTGTGATGTTTCCTTTCCCCAGGTTAGGAAGTATTTTTTTATGTAGGATAACAAATGGGGAGTAACTTTATTGGTAAGGATGAATATCTTTCACCACGTTAGAAAATTTTGTTCCTATTTTTCCTAACACACTAAACTAATACATTGCCCATGAATGTAATTTTTTAATATGCTAAATATTTATCTAAAATGACCTATTATAGATGTATGTTAATCCTGTGTATCTATAGTTGATTTAAGGGGAATTTATTAGTTATCCTTTGAAAATTATGATGAGAAAACTATTGTATGATCCCTAGTGAAATAAATAATGATATGTCAATGGATGTCTCTAAGGATAACTCTATGTATGAGTCAATGTTCAAGAAATGTCGTTGAATTTTTATAATGGATTGAGTGATTGATTTCTAGAATATTACATTTTTGTCTTGAATTAAAAAGTGATTGTGTTAGAGGATCAATAATATGTTCTTAGGGTGGAAAATATGGACACAAAGAAAATAATTTCATAGTGAAAATGATAATTTTTATAAATATAGTAGATGAGAATAATGGATTCCAAAATTTTGCATCAATTGTTGATTTATTTAAATGTGGACAGTATATAAATTATAAAAAACAGTGTCTTAGGATGAAATATCATGATGGAAATCATCATGGTTTTAAAAATAATGAACTTATTATTGATGATGAAGAGAATATGAGTTACTTATGAGAGGTATGTTTTGATATAACAGTATTTTTAATAATCATGATTGGATTATGTTTGATTAATGTTAATATGTGATTATTATTTCATATTTTTGGGAAGGGGTACTATGGAATAAGATGATGGATCTTATTTAATAGTTTGAGAAAGAAGTTGGATTATTGATGTGAACATTTTTTTAAATTCAATAAATATGTTATTTGAATCGTAGTGTATATGTTCAATATGTATTTTCATAAATATGTTGAATGGTCCTAATGATACATAAAGGGGATCTAACCAAATGGTTCTATTTTGATCAAGGGAATGTAACCCTTAATGTGTTTTGGATGTTTAAATTTTTTTATCACGGATAAATAGATGCTTGAAATGGAAAATTTTAATTGGACAATGATTATGACGTCAAAACTGAAAATTTATTTATTGAAAATGTGGTTCTTGTTATTAATAATTAAGTTTTCTATATTTTCATATTTAAGGAAAATATCAAATAATCTATGTTCTATATAAAGAATTAAAAACCAAACATGTTTTCAATATGATTTTATGTTAATTTAGGTTAATAGCATGTTTTAAGATAATACATGATAAAGGTATAAACAAAATCGGTATGTGACAACCAATATCCACTTTATGATATATTGGGGATCAATTTTAAGTTGTTTTTTAGAAATTTAGGGACCATATTTATAGAGTATTAAATATTCATATTTCATAAGAATTATATAGATAACCATTTAAAGAATGGTTGGTGTAGAAATATGGATGAGTTTTTATAGATTAACATATTACCTCAGCACACAATGATTTGTGTGTATTGAATAACCTCTTCTAACTATAATTTTGTTGATATCTAAAGATATATGGAATGGCTTATCAGTCTATCTTTGGCTCTCATGACCCATCAATGATTCACTTGTAAAAAAGACTATTCCACTGCATGGAGAAATATAAGAAGATAAAATTAATCAAGGCACAACCAAAGGGTGAGAGTGTTCTTATTAAAGGGAATGAAATACATTCAGTATATCTTCTCATAAAAGTGTTAAAATTAAGGAAATGAATCATGATATAAACTTTTGTCCCATAATCTTCATTTTTGAGGATATCAATGAACTCATTGAAGAATCTTTGGTTTAGGGATGTGTGATAGTTAATATTATCCAGAACAAGTTCTCTATCATTCTCTATTAGAACTTGATTGTAGGATTTCTCTTCCTTTCCCATGTTTCGACATTACACTTATGATCTCTTATGTCGAAACCTAGTTATGAGTTACACTGTGAAACATATATGTTTCCAATAATATCTTTTTACAATTATGATTTAATATTTATTCTGATGATGTGGGTTTCTATGAATGTAATTTTAAATTATTAAACCTTTTATCACTAAGATGAATTTCTAAGGTGAAATTTTTTTATGGGGGGTATAATGTAACACCCTGAGCTTTTATGAATTATTCATTTCTAATAAATTAAAAATCATTAATGGATTCCTTTTCACGTTAGACCATGTTAAACATGATTTTTTACAACAGCAACATTAGATTATGCCACACAAAACAAATGTCTTAGATTTTGATTCTTGAAACACTATGTTTGGATTTTGTTATATAAAATATCGATTTCCAATAAAATATTGTGCTGCACAAAAGATTGAGTTTTACCAAACTATAATATTATTATTAAAATATGATAATTGTTATCCAGAATCCAATGGATGGGAAGATATGAATAATATTAAATAAATTATGAAACATTGGTTTAAACATTTTTATAAAATAATTTATTAGAAATAAATTAATTATAAATGAAATTTTTTTTAATATAACAGAACTATTTTTTTAAAAAAATATTTTTTTTCCAATATAAAGTTTTATCTTAATAAATTAAATTAATTATTATTAGCGAGATATATTAATGAAATTTATATATTATAAATTCATTAAACTATTTTCATAATCATTATATATGTTTGATAGTCTAAAAATAAGAACAAATCCATATTGAGGCCTATAAAGCTATATTATTCTTATAGGTATTTTTACAGACATTGAATTACATACTTATTATAAAAATAAATTTTCAAACTTTTATGATTTTAATTTTAAAAAAATTAATTTTAAAAAAACTAATTTTAAAAATAAGAATATAAAAAATTTATTTGAGTGAATTTTTGGTATTTATATGAGATGTTTCATTTTTTTATGAACACTGAGAAATAATAACTTTTACTTGAAAAATCCATTTTAATTTAAATTATTCATATAAATAAATTATATTTTAAATTAAATTTAAATTATTTTAATATAAATTATAAATGTAAAAATATAAATTTAGGTATTTTAATCAATTATACATTTTTAATGCATATAAAAAAGTTCAATATTTTTATGTTTTTCACCATAAAACCCCATTGTTTTGTCTTATCTACAGGGTTATTTTAAATTATTTTTTTCCACTTTTGTAGTTTTAAATTATAAAAATATATACCATATTTGGAATAATAAAAATTTAGAATTTTTAATAATGTAACTAATTTTTACCAAAAAATCTAGGTAAATAGTTAAAATTAATTACATTGATGAAGAGAAATAAATTTTTACTAAGAGAATGAACATTATCAAAATAGCGAAAATAGACTATAAAAATTTCAAAACCCCATTTTCGGAAAATATTGTTTCTCTTAACCCCATTTTATCAAAAATTGAACATTATTGGTGGCTCATTATTTAAGGGATACCTCTCAATAGAGTTTGCCATTTTGTATTTACAAGAATGCAACTCCTCAACAATTATAGGGAAGTTACCCCCACAAAACATATTCACACCTATAAATACATTTTTATCATCCAAAACCATATTAAAAAGTATCCTAACATCCCTAATATATATATTGAATCATAAATTTTGTAATAAATCAATCCAATGATGTTTGTGGTGAAAACTAAAAGAAGTTACCTGAAGAAATTGTAATGATATTAAACAAGAAATTTTGTTTCATTTTTTTCACCACCAATTAAATTATTCTTATTATATTATTATATAAGAAAATAAGTATCAGAAATATTTTTTTTTGTTATAGTTATTACGTAAAACATTTCACAATTCTATAAATTAGGACAGACAATTTGTGTTCATGTGTACGATGGAGTACCACTTCACGAATTGGTATCATTAATTCATCCATTACAACATATAATGGTAGGGAATAATTATGGAATTTATTTTTTATATGATATATATGATATTTTTGTTGTATTTGGGCTTTTTAAATTACTATATAACACAAAAATTCATGATTTTCCAATTTTTGAGAATACGATAACATCATTTGGGGCTCCTCAAACTGATATGACTTATTCAAACCATACAACGAACATATTAAAGATGTTTTTAATAAAAATAGTTGATATATATATATATATAATATAATAATTCTACTACATTTTTAATATATATATATATATATATATATATATTTTAGATTCTTTCAATACAATAAGAAAATTGAAACATCATTGATGTGTACGTATGATCCCCCATTTCCAAGAATGGTGTATCTCAATTTTTATTTATATGTTTTATATATAATTATAAATACATATATACAGAATATATATAATATTGGAATAATGGTTTATATTTTTAATATAATGAAAATTAGGATCAACAAAAAATGACTAAAAATAACATGCCTTAACATACACAAAAAAACAATGAGGATATTATTCAAAATTTAACATTAACATGGAATTTTAATGACAAAAAAGTAATATAAAGTAATAATAAAATTTTATATGGTATGATATATAATATTATGGTTATGTGTTACATTTATAATAATCATATATATATATTATAAAGAAGGTTTGAAAATGTTTTATTAATGTCAAGAGATATTGTAAGGGTTTTCTCATCTCACTTTTATTTATGTGAGATATATGATACATTAACCAATTATTCTTATTGTATGGTGTATTTACGGACCTAAGAAATTTTATATAATGAATTTAAATTATTATGTGACATTAAATGTTTATATTTATGTTATTCATTCCTATATCTCTTAACTAAGATGTCAATCAAGTAGCAAGGTAATTTCTAGTTTGGTATTTATTTTATTTTAATTTATGCCAACTTCAACACTCATTTCATTTTATAGGGCATATAAAATTACGTTTTATGTATTATATTATTATTGTTATTAATTTTTTTGGTATTTAAATATCTATTTTATGATATCTATTTAATGGGGTTTATGGTTCAAAATTCACCAATTCAGTAATGTATTTTTTCTAAATTTTTCTTCTTGGTGACACATGTCATGTTATTCGCCTATATTATTTCACAAGGTGTATATAAAACCCTTTAATAGTTTTATTATGAATCTAATTATTTTAAATATATTTTATGATTCATTTAATGATATAGACTCAGGGGGATTATGAATCAAAGTTACCAAAGTGGCAGGAGTTTAATGATGCAATCTCTTTATTTATCAGTATTGTTTGCGATTTTGCTTCCATTGGCGATATGTTATGATCCATATCTTACGAAATATGTTTAATTTTATTAAAATATTGTTATTTATTCTATATATAATTAATTACACCATTTTTACACACATCAAAATTTAAGATAATTAATAATGTATTTTAAACAGACGTTATCTTTATCTATCTCTTCGCTGGGAAATTGTTTTCATTTGAAAACCATTTTTTCTGAAGATGTTTTTAAATTTTATTTTATAATAAGTTTATAATAAAATGATTTTATAAATGTTTTATGTTTTCTAAAATATTTTAAATTATTTTCTAATCTCCTTTTATATGTTTCAATTTTTACATTCAAAGAAAAAGGGTTTCAAATATATTTCTATTTTAAGAATTTATTATCAAATTAGAAATGATATTTTAACTAATAATTTTTTCAAATGATCATGTATAAATTATATTCGTTCTAAGATTAAATATTTTTATATAGCTTATGATTTATTATAAATATAATATAGTTAAACCATTATTATTCTTTTTTGAATGGTTTATGTTAATGATGACATGTTTTTTATGAATCCTATTTCACTTCCACAAGTTATACCATTATAAAAACACATTAATCCCACATCCATTGATGGGTTATTATATGATTAAATTATTTTTATGCCTATTTCTCTTCCAAAAGATATGATTGGATTATGTGGTTTGAATACCAATCTCATTTCATGGGTTATAATATTTTAAATATTTATGATCTCTTGGAACACATATGCACCATTTTGTAATGTGATGGGTGTGAAATATATCTCTTTAAAATGAACTGGGTAAATATTTATATCTCATAAGATAATTATGGGAAAAATTTTAAGGTATTGATCCACTGCGTGAATAAGCTGTAACCTTATCCATTATGGGAAGAAGGTGTAAGATGATTCACTATGAGTAAAGAGATTCTAGTGGGGACGGTGGTGTGACCCATTTAGGAGGAGTGGTTCCCTATATGAGAACCTTATTACATATACAAAATTTTATGAATTAAATTGATTAAATTTTAAAAAATTTATGAGTGGACCTTATTACATGTTTAAAATGATATGTCTGAACCTGATCACATATTGAAAATGTTATGTGTAAACATGATTACATTTTCACATGTTATGAATTTCCCTTGTTTCATTTTGAAAGGTTTATGTGTGGTCTTGATTTCACATCGTTAACATAAATAGCAAATGACTATCTATTTTAATGTGTCAAGAATTTTATAAATTGATGTGTATGCCACAGGTCTATATCTTATTCCAATTTTATGCTCTCAAGAATTATGTTCTTTTATTTTCTTATGATTCGTGTCTTATGAACTACCAATATTTATTCCTTGACTCATACATATGATATTTGATATGAAAGGAATGATAATTAAATGTTATTCATATGTTCTCATACCCTTATATTCATGTTATGTTTATAAATCTCATTTGTTTACCCTTACTGAGAATTTCAGATCACCCTATCTTAAGTATACCTTCCCCATATTATGATGAGATATTATAAGTAGGACAATTAAAGGGAGATATATTTAAGGGATAGGTTTAAAATCTATCACCATATTAGATGATTTTTTTGGACTCCAATAACAATAAATATTATGGCCCTCCGACATATACTTTTATAATGTAGTGAATATTCATTTAAATTTATGTAATATCCATTTATGTTAAACCCGGGTCATTATATTGACCCCCAATAAGAATTTAATTTTTTATAAATTTAATTCAATTACTAAATTGAATCCATTATTAGGCACATTCTTTTAATTTTCAAGTGTTTTTGGAAAAAAATTAAAATTAAAAAACATAAAATAAAAAATAGAAAAAAATATCATTAGAACCATTGCTATTATATTATTTTTTCTTAAATTCATTTATAATATCTTATTAATAGTAATTAATTATTATATATTTTTATATCCCTCTACCATGTGATGTATTTCACTATTATAACCACTACCATAAGAAATGAATGAACTAGAGTAGAGTAGTCAATAAATTATTCCATATGGAATCTATGGGCACATATTCTAGAAGCATAATGGACTTAGGTTGAGGAAGACCTAAAATATTTAAGAATATAATAATAGAGTTTGGTTTTAAACACAATAACAAATCATGGACATGATTGATGAGATCGAAGAGAACCATGAAAGAAGGATTGAAAAAATAGTAAAACTATCCATCATCATATAGTAAAAGTTACATGCATGGATAATTATGGTATATTAATAAGAACAACGAATCCATGAGACAAAATAGATGTTTTGGTTTGTAGAATAGTAGATGGTGGAGAAAGATTAAAATAAATTTAAGTAAATAACACATGATTTTTTTGAAAAAGATTATATATATAAGAAATAAATATATGAAGAGTATGATGAAGAGGAATCAAATATATAGGTTGAGGTAGGTTATAAAAAATATGAAGAACCCAAGGATAAAACCTTGGTCTTTTTTACCACCTTCCCTAGAATTGACCCAAACCAATAACATAATAGTGTAATTGGATTTTTTGGTTCATTTTGATGCATGAGGGATATTAAAGGGTTATTTTTTTAATTTAGTTCTATGTTTTATACCACATATCCTCATAGAATCAATGTTGTTTATTTTATCAAGAGGAGAAGAGGATAAAATGAATTTTGTGGTTTTATATAAGGAAGACCTATCTTCTAAAAATTTTGGGATGTTTTTTCATGAGATCCTTACAAAAGGGATATAAAAAAAGTTTTATTTGGAATGAAACCCAATACATGTGCATTTTTTCTTTTACATTGAATAATTAAAATTTCTACAGACTCAATAATTGCTTGTTTTTATAGGATAGTAATAATAAAAAAATAAGATGAAGTTGAATGAAATAACGTGGAACTAAAGGAACAAAAAGGAAGGGAAACATTTTCCTATCCTCATATTTATTTTTAAATTAATAGATATATAATTCACTCTATCTCACATTATATGATCATTTCTCAAATAATGACACTACAAGTTTTAGGAGTTGTTAGTGTATATTTTTTTTTGTATGAGTAATTGAACATAATAAATTATATCTATCATACTATATGATACAAAAATTATTCACAATAAAATAAATAATATTAATATAACTAGAATATTATATTTTAAATGAATATATTTTATGTGAATCACAATTTAGATTTGTATACACTTGATTTTTGAACTCAAACATATATGATTTAATTTCTATTCAAAATAACCATGAAAAGGATTAAATATAAATTAAATCTCAATATGTAAAATGTATTGGAGAAAAATTATTAGTTAAAAACAGAAAAAAGGGTTTTATTTAATTATTTATCATAAATAATTTCAATCAAAAGAGAAATATATAAAATTAAAAATGGAAAATATTAGAGCTGGCTATGAAACCTTACTTTTATACCTTGATTATTTCAATTATTCTAGAGGATTCCTTATGTTGGGAGTTTTAGTTCGAGGTTATTCTCATAAATTGAATAAGTGACTATCACATAATGTGATCAAATAAAAACAATAAAATATTTATGTGTATATTTTTTAATGAATATAGATTACAAAAGGAATATTTCACTAAAATTAAAATGTAGTAGATGACCTATAAAATTATTTCATATGCTAAATCAAGGGGAACTGAAATGGGGAGGTAGATGGGGAACACCCGAGAGATGAATTTTAACGGTTTGTGCAATTAAAATCATGATTCATATAAATTATTATATTTTAATCCTCATTGAGATTGGTAATAAATTATAAATGAACTAATGAACTGTGATTTTTATTTTCAAATTGATTTATTGAGGATAAGTACTCCGTAAAATGTGAAGGAATTTTGATTCCATAAAATTTTCATAATTTTTTTATTTATTTTTGGTGTCGAATTGTTTTATTTTTCAATATTTTATTAGTTATGTAGTGGTTTTTATGTTTTTTATTAACATTGTTAATTAATTGGTAAACTTTACATGATTTGATGAATTTCATTGAAAATTTTATATTCTATGAAACAATGACAATGTATAATTATTTTTTATATTTTTATTTTAAATAAATTTATTTTATTTGTTATTATTTTAAATAAATTTATGGAACATACTATAAAATATTTATTGATGAAATTAAAATAATGTGTATAAACATCCTTGATTGGATAAGAAAACATTGGACCTCAAATTTATCATGAGATAGAGCATATGGGATCATCAACTAACCTATTATGTTTGTGTATACGACTTAAGGGGGAATTAAAAATCTAATTTTTCTTTTTCCAGAACATAATAAGGTTTTACCACAAATTATACCCTATTTTAGAAAATAATGTTCAATGGTTTAATGAAAAAACATCCATATAAATCCACCTAACTACCTATTTTCTATCATCTTAGGGTCATGTTTCCAATTAAGGTTAATATAGATTTCATAATATTGTTCATATTTCATGGTCATATTATATTTCTAGTAATATTAATTATATTATATCATATCCACAAAATAATCCTCATAATCACCTTTCCATTCACAAAACCCCTACATGGTTTTTCCCAGTTATGTTGGGCCCATCTAGAAATAGAAATTTTCTATGGAAAATTCCAATGTAGAGATTAATTATATGAATAACTGTATTTAGTTATCCTCATATACTTGGTGAATATTTTCACTATGAATTTAATTAGGGACTCCATGAATTCATTCTCCAAATTTATTTGGAATTGAACCTCTATACCCAAGATCATGCTTGTATTGTGGCATTCATATGAACCTTGGATAATATCTTTTGAAATTTTTTCAAACTATTCTAATGTAAAGGGTGGGAAAGATGATTTAGAATATCCTCTATAGAAGGAAAATGTGATATGTAATTAGGTAATGAGAGGAATATTAGATGGAATGTTTGAGGGAGTGTGTGAGTTTCATTGTTTCCCATTTATTAGAGGGATTGGCTTGGGCTCAATATGGTCACTTGGTGGGAGGGTTTATCAATATGGTTTGGTCACCACTTAATTCATTCATCCAATTTTAATTATTAGGGGTAAAATGGAAGTTAATAATTGGGTTTTCATATTGGTAATAGGGAATAATGAAGGTTTTGATGATTTTGAGAGGAGCAATGGAATGATATTGAATAGTGTAATTGTTTGGTGGAAGGAACTGATTGGGAAAATGAAAGGGGAATGGGTTCTTGAGAAAAGAAGTATTTAATCTGAAAATATATATCTTTAAAAGAGATACCATGAAATAATAAGGATTATTCTTTAGAGAGTAATAATGTATATCACTTCATGTGGGAGGTTATCTAAGAGGTAAGATGATGAGACATGATGTACAATATGGATTCATTGATAACATTAAAACCAGAAAAATGTTGTGGTATTATGAAAATCCTATGACAACACACCCATTAATTTAAATTCCACAAAATATTCAATGATAGTATTTAAGAGATAGTTCAAGTTAATAGATGGTGTCCATTAAATGATGATCATATGGAATTCTCATGATATAGTGCTTGATATTTCTCTAAAACTACAGAGGTGTGAATTATATATCTAACACCATGAACCAAATCAATAATTAAATATTTATGTACTAAAGTAATTTCCTAAAGTGTACTGTATAACGTATATAATTAATTATAGTTCATTATTACTTATCCTAGAATGGAATTTTACTTATCTTTATTTCATTTCCATATTTAGTACATAAGAATTCAGTGTTCAGTCACATTTTCTTCACTTTGGGGAACAAATATCACTGTAGATAAAGCATAAAAAAATCTCTAACCATATTAAAATTCAAATTTATTATAATATATTGTAAAAAATTAATAATATTACATAATTGGGTTATCTCTCATATTAATATTCACTTAATTTTTTGAGTTACAAAAACCTCTAAACTTTTCCAACAAAACCCCTGTGAAAGAAGATATTCTTCTTAAATGTTCTCTATATTTAGATTTATACTCTAACCATTGAATCTTTAATAATGATTCAATCTCTCTTTGTGTCTCTACAACTCCAACTGTAATGTACTAGTACATTATGAATATCCCTTTCCAAAATTACATTAGATTATATAGAATCAATCAGAGCTATGAGTTAAATAAAACAATGTTATCTCTAGGGTAATATTATCTTCATGAAGTAAATCAATCATTATAAAGTTTTGTTCTCTATTTATTGATTTTGGAATTATTTATATAATATATTTTTAACTTTTCTATGTATTCTAATTAAAATAGTCACATTCTCCATCTTTATGGACACCAATATTTATCCTCTTCATAATCCAATAATTACATTATTTAAGGTGAAATAAAATATCGAAAAGATTGCAATAGAATAAGAGAAATTGGTTCATAGAAATTGGTATCTTATAATATATTTTATATGATAACATAGAGAATTCCAAATTCTTTAATCAATCCTTTTTATATTCATTCATTGTGTTTTCCAAAATCTATATTATTTATTTGTTTGAAAGGACCTCTTAAACATAGGGTTGAGTGTTCTAAGGGGTTTTTAAAATTATTTTACACCAAAATTAACTATAAATATAAAATTATAGTGGTATTTGAATTTAATTCCCTAATCCTTAATGAGTAATCTAGGACTTCCAAAACATTAAAAAATGATTCAATTGTGTAATTTTTTTAATTCCTTGGTTGTTTCAGGATTTTTTAGCTATTGTATCCACCCATTTCAACACATAATCCGTACATATGAGGATTTATATGTTCATGAAATAAAATATGATAGTCACCATATATTCTATTATTAACACATAAATCATATGAAATTAAATAAATTGGGTTTTGGACATATCCTTTAATATTAAAATGTTACCAGTTATATTTAAATGATAGAAATTAAAAAAAGCCCGGACATATTTATAAATTCACATCCAAAAAAATCCCCTCCAAATAATTTATTCCAATATTTGGTCAAGTCGATTATTTTATCTAATAGGTGATGAATGAAAAAAATTCAACATAAATTGACTTTTATATTTGAGAACACACATATGTATCAAGTTATATCCACAATTTTTTGAAAGTAATAAGATCACACACAATATAAAAAGATACATCCAATAAAATAAACTTCATTGTTGGTAAAATAAGTAAGGGAAACGAATCCTTGTGGAAAAGTCAATCATTGTATTAAAAACCCATATACTAGATTATAAATCAATA
The DNA here is from genome assembly GCA_963277665.1 of Viscum album. Taxonomy (NCBI): domain Eukaryota; kingdom Viridiplantae; phylum Streptophyta; class Magnoliopsida; order Santalales; family Viscaceae; genus Viscum; species Viscum album. The sequence continues at coordinate 832,160,796 of OY728165.1, forward strand.
TAAAATAATTTTTCATCTAATAAATCACCTAGAATATCCATCTCATCTTATTATTTTACATTACAAAAATTATAGTCATGACAAGTGATAAGCTACCACAATATTTAATCCCTCATTAATATTTATTGTGATATTAATCTCTAGAATTAATAAGATCTATCAAATACATCTCAGTTTTACATCCTTATTATTCAAAAAAATCATCAACATTGCATGATCTGTGTATACAACTACCTTAGACAACAAAATATACAATCAGAATTTATCAAAAGTATAAATGAACATAAGATACGCATTCTCTATGGTTGTGTAGTTTATAAAGGGGATATTAAATGTATAGATAAAATAAAATATGGGTTGGTAGATGGGGTTGACCTACTATCCTAGTACTTATCACATAAATGTTCACTTACATTACATGTATGTTAAAATTATTTAACAATGTTTGGTGAAACAATTTTCATACATACCACTAGATATCCCTTAAGAATAGAAATTTATACTAAAACATACTCATTAAAATCAAATTGTGTGTCCTTCTCCAAGATATGTGTGACTGTATAAGAAATTTTGGAATATTATTTTACAAATTTCAGGTAAAATCCATCATTTATAAGAATACATCCTATCCCCATGATTGTTTTTGTTTAGCAACGTCCTCCAAAATTATTATCAGTATAGTTGATGTTATGAATCATTATTTCAATGTTTAATGACTAAGAACAATTTTTCCTTATTCAATAAAATGGAACATGTCCAAATTAATGATTTAGAAAATTTATTCACATATTATCATCACTAAGGAAATATTTATTAAAAATTTATCAAAAGATCTCATATAAATAATGAATTTATATATTAAAATATGTTTTAATTCCACAACTATATAATGAAATGTTTGTGTCATGTATCTTTTAAAATTGGTTGGTGCACTAAACATTCCAATGGAAATCAAATGTTAGGAAAATTACTATATCATTATGTGAATGATTTCTTGGATTGATCATCATATAACCACAATATATGGTTATGACCATAATATCCATCAGAAAAATAATAAAATCCATGATTAGATATTAGGTTCAACATTTTATCCATAAAGGGAAGTTGGAAGTTATATTTTTTATTATATATATTATATTTTAATTATTCCACAGATACTTATAATTTTATAATTTTTCTATGTTTTATTATACCATTATCTTTATTCTTCCCTAATTTAATTCTCCCTTTCCTTAGCACTACTAACTAGGGGTTCGCCCAATCACTCTATTGAATCGAAAAATTCATCCTCCATCTTATAATTTCAACACCACTTTCTTCACAACCATAAACATTAGGGGAATGATTCTACTACATTTCTATTATCATGGAGCCATATCTTTCTTGAGTAATTCACCATGGGGAAAACAATGGTTATGATTCCCTTTATTTTGACTAAACTCCAACTAACTGATTTCATCCAATTTCATAAGGGTGTATGTAGTTTATTATATTACACCAAAATTAGATAAAAATTTATGATCATAAGTAGTGTATAATTTTATCCAACAAATAAAAAACTCAATTTAATTGGAATTTAATTTAAATCCAACATCCATGCACTGGGAATTGAGTGGATGAACAAAATATAGGTGTCCTAAGATATTGTTTTTTTCCACTTAAAAAATTCAAATATCTAATTATTTTCTTCATCTGGTTAAACTAATTCCATGAATACCATATCATCAATGAGATTCGTGGTATTATCCTTCTATTACATATATAATATATATATAGTTATTTTGTGACATCTTCAACTTCGGTAATGAAATCATCTTGATAGTGCAATAAATCAATCCTTTATTTTATTTCTTTAACTAAATCAAAGACAATATTTTCTTTAATAAATAATATAAATGTGTATTTCAAAATACATGTATATCTATTCCTTTTTAGTTGTGAGTAATATTATTATTAATATTATAGTTACATAACCTCCCCTAATATTAATAATGAATAAATCCACTTGGAAATTTGTTTTCGAAATAACTATATGAACATCCAGTAGAATCATTCATTTGTAATTCACTGATTACTATGAATATTTCAATTGAATCATTGTTTGATTTGAATAATCATAAACCATTCTTCAAAATAATGTTATTTTCATAAAAATAAAGCATGTTCCTAAGTCAAATAGTACTTTACTAAAGGTCCATGAACCAATTGTGCATCAGATTAAAAAATTACCACGGTCACTCATCATTGATGAAACTTTTTCTTTCAAAAACTAATAAAAAATAAATTATAATAAAGATATCTCAAAAATAAGATAAAATACATTTATTATATATATTTTAATTGAGAAATTGTTTATATGTATTCATTTATGAATGGTATTCCTTAAAATGGATGTTATTGTGGAGCGGTTTGAAAATATCCAAGAATGGTATATATTAAGCTCCCATTTGACATTTTCATGCCCTCACTAGTATTTGGATAGGGGGTATATATGGTGTCACTGATTTGTATAATTCTCTTTTTCATCTACATTTTCATAATGTAGAGAAACTATTTCAAGTGATTTTCATACATACTTATACTTTTTATCATTCCTTATTTTATGTCTACTAATACTTAGATTTTTCATATTTATTGTTCTTATTAATATGAAAAGATTTAATCAATTATTGTGGATACTTTTATACATTTTATATAGGCATGCATGGATATCTTATATAAAAATGTTACCCACTTTTTATAATCATCTCTTTAATCCTATCCATTGTATGTCTCTCTGTGTTAGTCGAAATTATAACAGGTAGTCGGTTGGAAAATTTCAAAAAAATATGTCTCAGATAATTTTTAGGCTTATAACTAGTTTATAAATGGTTATATATTTGAGTTTTTGAGCTAGTAAAACATGAAACTTCAATATAGATAAATATTGGGAGTATAACCTTGATTGAGGAATTCAGGGGCTGGAAAAAATGGATGTTATCTTGTTTGGGACCACTACTAGTAGTACTATTGTAGAGGATATTATTGAGATATATGGTATGAAAATGGATATAATTTCCTTCAGAATTGTTTCTGTGTTGGATATATATCCGTCTACTAATAGAATTGGTAATTTCATTCAATCTTATTATTGTTTTATGCTCTATTTTATCTTTTTTGAGGTTGAAAATCTCTCTATTTAGCATAACCCTATTGACACTACTGATAATTAATAATGTAAATAATATATGTGAAATAAATTGGATGGTTTTATTCCTCTCCTATCCAAAAAATATTGATATGTATGAATTCCAGCACACGTCTCATAGGACTACACTACATTTGATGATGTTGGCACTAATTTTCAATGGCTTCAAATTTTATAGATCTCATACTTTATTATGAGGGGATCCACTTAGTCATACAGAGGGGTGATTTGTTATATTGGGTGAATTACAATACTTGGGGGACCTCAATCACTCTTCCAAAGGATACCTTTATGAGAGTTTTCAGCATGGTGATTTTTATAACCTATATTGTATTCATCATTAGAAAACCACCCATTGAGCCATATATTTCAACTTTTGATGTGATCTGTAATAAATAGCATATTGTATGTTTATGAATCCAAACATAAACCCCACAATTGTGAAAATCATCACAATCACATTGAATATATCCTAATCACCTTGAGAAGATTCATTACTAATGTATGAATTTTGTGGAACTTCACCCTATAGTTTCCATATATGTGGTAGTGGAAAATATTTTTCAAGAAATTTATTATCCAAAACATACCATATAGTCATAATCTAACAAGATGTGTTTTTTTAATATTTCACTCACTCTCAAATTGAAAAAATGGAACACTCATAGTTGAATTGAATCTATTGACACCCCATTGCAAAAGAAGGTGTCAAAGATATTAGATACATTTTAAATATTCTTTTAGGGTTATTCAATTTTGAATAGAATGATTTTTAACATATTTTAGGTCATTTGGATGAGACAATTCTTGATTTAATTGTTATTTTTTCTGGATTATAGAGAGACTAATTCTTGGGGATTCCTTATAAATCCATGTAAAAATAGTGTCCATAATGATTTTATCCAATGAAATTGTACAGAAACGTTTTTATTATTCAATGTGTGTCAGTTGAGTATATTATCCATCAGGTGTAGTGGGTTTGTTTTTACTTTCTACCTAGTCTAGACATTGTCGAGAAAGCTGGTCATGCTCACTCTCTTCTTCCTACTGAAATGGTTCTTCAGATTCCATTCTCCTATCTGGGTGGATGGATTTATAGTCAAACACTTAAAACCCTACATTAGAAAAAAACCAAAACCATAAAAAAATAACAAAACCATCAATGAGGAATTATAAGAGAATAGATTGATTCATTAACAAAATCATAAAACTCGATGTGCCACCATGTCATCCTAGAAATATTAGAAAAATATGATGTATACATTGGCAAGGTTAACTACCAAAACAATAGTTATAGTTTTTAAATTCAAGATATATCTCAATAATTTACTAACTATAAGATAATAGTGTACATTAAATCTCGTGAAAATCCATAAAGCGACCAAAATTTGATCATGAAGACGTTGTTGATAATGTTTTTTATTCAGAATCAATTTATGATGGATTAAGAAAAATAAAAACTAAATTCACTGTGATGGAAACAATTGACCAAACCTGGATTTGTATTCAATTAATTAGGATAAAAAGAGTGAAATCACCATTATCACTCAAGAATTTGTTAGTTACACCGATCCCAGATCTATTATATATTTTTCTTCTTGGAGTGTTCATATTTATTAATTCTACCAAAGAATGTTCAATCCCCCTTTGGTAAAGATATACTATAACAATGTTTTATTACATTTTACTATGTAATTTTAAGACAAATATGATATATTATTCATAACTCCATTCTCTCAATAGATTGGGATTTTAACTCTCTCCACCCCTTTGAAACAGATTCCTACAAAGTAATATGTTTTTATTTTTTTCCAAAACAAATTCATAGATAAAATTAACCTCCATGAATGTGATTATAAATTCATTTACACTCAAAAACCTCTACTATAAATCCCTCAACCCTAATTAAATTTACCAGTCATGGCAAAGATATGCCTCGTTATTCGTTGATGATTCATCTTAATCGAATAGATCAAGAAATCAGGAATAAATCAAGAGAAATAATAATTGAAAACATGATATATTATCCTATATTAATGTTCACAGTCATAGAAAAAAGTACAATAATGAATCAAAATTAAAAAAAATGAATTTAAATAAATCAATAGATGGAATGATATATACGTATTAATTTGAATCCAACAAATCATAAAAGAATTTTTTATTTAAATAGAAATACATGTTACCATGAAACAATTGGTATCATAAATAGAGATTTCAATTTCTTGCCCCATCAATTCATTCACCCATTTTTATTGTTGTAAAAAAATATTATTTCCCTTTCCAAATCAATAAGATACCATTGAATATAATTCCATTTTATTTATATATATCAACTAAACTCTTTCTCCATTAAATTTTGATGAGAGACGTTATGATATTGAAGATATTGGTTGTAGTTTAAATGATGCAATTTATTTTATGTTTAGATAGATTATAAACATCATATCATAGAATTATTTTTATATTGTGAAATGTAATTTTGTCTCCCTCTATGTGCAGTTCTTAAATTACAATCACAAAATGAGATCATTCCTCACAGTGTGATGGAAAACCTATGATGCAGATATGTGATCACATATTAAGAGTCATGAATACATTAGAAAGGTTGTATCATTCGAATTAATATAGAATCATAGGTGTATTATTGATTTTAGGGTAATGGTGTTGAACCCACTTCACAGCACATGTGAAATAGACTATAATTTGAATTACTATTATGTGATTAGAAATAAGTTCAAGATTTTGCTAAATTCTACTTCATTGGTCACATCCTGATGTCATGTACCATAGAAGTAATCTATCTCATTAATAGTTACCATATTTCATGAACTATATTAATTTTCCATTACAAAATACACCACATTATTTGGTTGGTCATCCCCTTTTTTGTTTATAATTATTGTGGTACTTCCCCATACCAAGACAACTTCCACATTAATGAAACAACGAACTGACTATTCGTTCTTCTTTGAAACTCACAGTACTAGGTTCCCTATTCTTCTAATCCTCACCACCCTAGTTGGATGAGAATGAGATTATTAGACAACGTTTGGGGGTGTTTTACTTATCACTACCCTCTAGCCAAGGTCACAAACTACTTTTTTTCTCTTTTAAAATCTTGTGTCATTCAGGGAGGTGAGTAGGGTTGCATGAGTCTATGTGTTATCTTCAATTTTTTCCAGATTGCTACACCTTCATGATGTGTAGTATTATATTATGGCCATGATATCTAGGTTTAAAAGACTTAATCTACCATTTACTCATATCACTACATGAATACATCTTTTATAACAAAAAATGAATCCTTTAAAAAATCCATTTAGGTTCTCAAAAAATCACAATAAACAATATACATCAAAAAATCATCCAATTCTCATCATATTAATAAATATTGGATAATAAACAATATAAAAATTTTGTTGAAATCATATTTATGATCGTTATTAATAATGATTCCATCCATTTGAAATATGGATTTCATTCTGATGGGTGTATTAAATATTCCCATGCATCACCTCAAGGATCTAATGATCCCCCCATATCATCCACTAAATATAAAATTCCCATATGTCTTATTATTCCCCTATTAGTGAAGAAATATATGATCATGAAAAATAATAAATGTATTATATAGATTCAAATCTATTATACTAATTTGTTTGATCTCATATAATTTAATTGTTACATGAGTATGATTCAGGGCTTACACGTATCAATTTCTCTCTAACTCCAATGGTATTGGACATGTATATAAATTTTCTAAAATTGAACTGAGATGTATTTTAATAGAACTACATGAAAATTAATCGATGGGATCCCAATGTGGCTACTCACCATTTCAGCTATCCATATTACAATCATTGTTATAAACTAGCTTTTAAGAGGATATAACACACCCAAGACACCAAGGTAAAAGGTATAGTTGAAAATATCATCAAATAAACCATTTCCTGGGAAGTGAAATAACTAAATTAGATTATCAAAATCATATAAATCATGAAAATTATTCATAAAATTATACTATTTACTGATTTCAAAGAACTCAACCACTATTTTTAAATTCATGGTTTCATTGTAACAATTACAAAAGTATTTGTATAACCCTGATATATTTAGAGATAAATTATTTTTAACAGCTTTGATATCTTGTGTTGTATGCTATTCTAGTATTATCCTGTTCTATATGAAACAACATATTATTGTGCAATATACACAACATTATTCCTGGCGTGTGTTACATTCCAAAGCAACCTTCCCCAATAGCTTACGTTGTATGCAATATCATGTTTCACTAAACAAATATATATTATTTATATTTCATGGGATAAAAAATAGTCATTATTAATAGTATTAACCAAATTTGGAATTTCTATATTAAATTTCAATTCATCTTATGTATTATTTAGATATTATATATGAACAAATTCAATTTTTTTAGATAAAATATTTATTTTTCAAGAAAATGAAGTTTTTCTTCTTTTTGACGGTGCACCCATTTTAAATTTATTTTATTAAAATTTTTATAGTATATTTGGAAAAATAAAATTCATATTTGGAAGAGGGAGATCAAAATTTACATTGGTTGAATTTTGGGAATTTTCTTTATAAAATAAATTTTTTAATGAATTGTGAAAAATACAGCATTTTAATTCAAAACTATCTTCTCACCTAATTTATTTACGTAGTTATATCATCTCTATAATTGTTTTGAAAGTTTAATTGGATTATATTTTTATCATTTATTTCAATTTTGGTCAGTGAATGTAATTTCACTTTTATATTTGACACTAACACATGACAATATATCGATAAGTATTTACTTTATAAAAACCCTTTTTTGGCTTTTGACAACATGAACTAATTTTAAATTAATATAAACCAATTATAGGTTTTTAATTATGAAAAAATGGATTCCATATTATTAATAAGTGGGTTTAAATAATTTTAATATGTTACTTTTCTTTTTTTGGATACTATGAATAATAAATATGGATATTTTTATTTACCATTGTTACAGGTAAATCGGGTAAATTTTGGTAAATAAAAATATGATAAAGACAATAATATTATCCTAACACCTTCCAAAATCATATTGTAAGAATTAATGTTTAGCAATTTTACATATGGTTTATAATTGATTCATTTGATGAACTTGTTTCCATGAAAGTAATGTTATTATAATTAGAACAATAGAAGGTGACAACATGTCACTCTCTTATATATTATAAGTATAATAATTTTAATGTTATGATAAACATCATGAAAACTGGAAAAAAATATCCTCCATATATCTAATGCAATTATCCACATCATCTGAATTTATTTATAAATTTTTGAGATTAGATAATTAGTAATAATTTTGATACAATAGTGATGTAAAATTATTTTTATTGATCAAAATATAAAAGAAATGGTTTATAAAATAATTATAGTAAATATCAAATTAACTAATTAATATTATCCAAGAATTTTATAGGTCACTATAATGTTTTAGAGTGTATTATATTTTTTTGAATTTATCTTCTATGTCGGTTTTATTTAAAGTCATATAAATGAATAGTGATAAATTGATACTATTGATATTTTATAATAATAACATATTATAAATTATTTAAAAATAAAAAATATATGTAAAAATTACAATGTGAAAACTATTTGGTTTAAAATGTCATAAAGTATCAAATTATGTAAAATTTACAACACATAAGTAAATATATAAAATAATTTTATATTTAAAATATTATTACCATAAATACAATAAAAGAGATTAAATAAGTATAAATCAAAATGATAAGGTCTAAAATAAAATCAAAACATGTCTATGTTTTATTTTTTAATATTATTTTGACCCATAATCATCTCATATTCAAAATTAATGAGTTTTTGAGAATTATAAACCAAAAATAAATTTCTAATAAATTAACGTTTTTGGAATTTCCAAAGGTTCCCCTCCCCTATCTTTTAAAATGGAACCTCACGTTCCCTTTTAATCATACCTCCAATGCCCTTTGGATCAGAAATCCCCTACCCAAATCTCATCCCAACTTCCCTCACCTCATCCTTTAGGCTACCCATTGGGCACAAATCCATCTTATGGAATCCCTTTGTTCATATGAAAAAAAGATACCCGAAAATAGGTAATTGTTTTATCACCTCTTTCAAAATTCATTTACTATTATACTTACAATTCTTATTTTGTTTCCATACTAAAGTCATAAATCTAGTATCTTATACATGATGATATGTTACTAATATTATGGTATAACCTTATACATCATTTTATCCATTATACGAATAACAATATCACCGTGCATGCATATGTACGGCATACCGTCTCCACATCGGGGTGTGTAATGGCCCCGACCCTCCTAGTCCAGTACATTGCCAGAATAAAAATTCCCCAAAATGGTGGCCCCGTAAGGGTGGAACCATGACTATGCCACCGTGCACACTAGACGACCCTTTGTTCTTTTTCTAGTTTGGTCTTTTTCCACTCCCACAACGTAACTTTTTACATAAAATAATTTTAATACACACATTAAAAATCCCGTTAAATCCCATAAATAATATCTATAATCCCCCAAGAGATGGGAAACCCTTAACTTACAATACATGTGGGTTTTACATACTATCACACCCTTTCCCTGTATCTTCCCTTTCCACCCCTGTTGCACGTTTTTCCTCTGATTAGAGAAAGCTGTTTATCGCACAACCATTATGGCCACCACTGCGATGGGAATTATTAAATGATAATTAATTCCACCGTGTGTAACCTCCCAAATGCGTGGAAAACCACGATCCGACTTTAAAACCGTTAAAAATTCCATATCCCGTAACAACGGGATCTCATCTTTTAATCACGGTAGAATTTCTTCCTTCTTCTACTTGGATGAACTCTTTTTTCATTCCTTGTACTTTTGGAGTCCACCCCCTTCCCGAGGCAAGTGGAGCGCCCACGCTGGAGATTCCCTACTCATCCTTTGAGTCCCCGTAGATCTTCCTCTACAAGTCGTGCATCACCAGTTCTTGGCACGCAGAGTTAAAATGTTGATCATGGATCATCCCATGTATGGTTTTCCTTCATCTCTTTATACTGTGTATCGTGCGGGGCAGGTATGCTATTGTTTCTATGGGGATGGATGAAAACAAACATTAACGAAGATAACAAATGGACTTTTAAAGAATTAAGGGGGTGTCAGTGATGTTTCTAATGTACTTTTTATCCATGATTTTTTGTTGTGAATTTTATAGGATTATGCCAACTGAAAATCATTACTGTTGGTGGTATTTCTTTCTGAACTAATAAACCATGGACTGATTGAATGGCTATAAAATGGGATTTTTTTTAATAAAGTAACCTTGACTGATTAAATGGATGTCCAGTGAATAGTAACCCCTATGTGATCACCCTGGTTAACCAAAAAAAAAGGGGAAACTTAATGAATGATGTGCTTGAATCTGGAAAATTCCTTGCTCTATCTTGGTGGTATGTGTGATTGTTCTTCTTGATACATATGTGGTGATATAGATGGGGATGGTATCCTCTATTATTTTAGTTGTTGGTGGACCTGAGGCCGTGTGGGGCAGTATCTTGAGGCTCTGTTTGGTTCCAGTTCATTGAGGGATCTCAAGGATCCCATTGTTGTTGTAACCTTACAAGAGAACCAGGTGTGAATGCTAAAAAGTGCTAATTGGATATTTTTCCTTTCAACAACATAGGGTTTTTATTTTTAGTTTCCCAGTAGTGAAAAATTTACTTAAATGGAATCTAATGAACATGAAGCCAAGAATTTGTTCAACGGGGAATTGGTTCTGGGAATTAGTTATGACTTACCTGTGAGTGGTGTGCCTTTTTATGTATGAACAATAACGAGGGTGTTTTTTCTTAGGATGTTTTTGGAACCCCTAGGTTGGGATGAGTGCTTGTTACCTATACATATAATTGTATCTCTTATGATTCTTATTCATGCCCCACCCATGTTGAGCACTTTATGTCGAACACCCCCATTTAATGGAGCAGGGTGTTTTTCCCAAAACTCCTATGAGTGGATGGTTATTAGATCCTTTTATGCTCCTTTTCCCAAATATACCAAGACTCTTAGGGAATGTTGTTATGTCCTGAGTTCCATTATAGACCATGATTCTTCATGCAGGGTAGTTGTGGTGGTTGGCCCAGGAGTGTGCGGGATGATTGTTCCCAAAGTGTCTTTGTGCTGAGCCTGTGGTGTCTTCGAGCGTGGTAGTAGTTGTTCTGGGCCAGGTTTTTTCGGGCATGGATGCATGCAGTTGTAGTGGCCGAGGTGTTTGCAGGTGGGATGTGTGGTAGTGATGGCCCATTTTTGTGATGGAGGGGTGTATCAGTGGGACTGTAGTGATAATGGCGGGAGAGGTTCGATGCGGATGATGTCTTCAATAACTTTTGGGAAAGTGGCGTGGGTTACCCAAACGTTGATGTGTTATTACTATTACATTACTTGACTTGAATTATTTGGGGAGTGTTCCTTGGTGAGGCTTGGGTGGGTAGTTTTCCTTGATAGGTGTTTTGGTTATCTCTTCTCTCATGAGGCACTAGAATGCCTCTCCATTTGTTCAGCAGAGTATTTGGCATTCTCTACTGAGTATACTTGTATGCTCACCCTACGTATATAAAACTGTTTTCAGGTTTCTAGGAGGACTTCAGGGATGATGCAAGATTGTACTAGTTCAGACGTAGGGACAGTTGATGTTGCTGTTTTTTCTCTTTTCCTCAATGCTATTATTTTTAGATTTTCTTCTACCTTGTAGCATTTACTTTTGGAACATGCATATGGGAATGGTTTGTTTTGTATTTACTTGTACTTCCACTTTTCCTTTTTTTTTGGAATTACTATCTTATCTACTGATCCTTTTAAATATAAATGGAAATGCCTTCCATATTGTGTGTTATTTTATACCCTTGGAGCTAGTCACCACTCTGTGACCTAATGAAGGCGGGTCTCAGGGATCATTATCTCTCATTTACCGTATATAAGGAAGGGACTAGAAACCTGCTGTCCCTTCTCTCATCTTGGTGAAGGTGGGTCATGGAAAAATGGTATCATAGGTTGGAGGTTGGGTGATAGGAAGGAGTTTGGGGTTAGGAACAGTGAGGATTGCATGGGATGGTAGGGAAACAATGATGGAAAATCTTGGTGCATGTAATAAGCCATTGAAGACTGGTTAGGAAACAAGATTTTATCCCCCCCTATTAACTGATGCAAGGACATTGAGCCTACCGAACGATGAAGTGAGCCTACACTAATTGTGGATTAGAGACCCTAGGAAAGGTGCATGCATCATAATGACTTGTGTTCTTGTGTTTCATGGGTATTTTGGGGATTTAAAATGAATAATAAGTATATGAAAATTTAAAAGCAATCTTCTACACTACTCGGGATTAGGAATTCCTTGTTTACCTTGAAGCTATGTCACCCAGACAAAGACAAAGGGTAGTGCAGGCGATCAAGGCCTAGGAGGATGATTTAGCTGATTGACAAAGGGCTGACTGACAAGAGGAGGAGGATCAGTGGCAGAGGATTCTTTGTGCCTTCCAGCGGCAGACCCTTGGGAAGTACGAGGGAAGCATCTTAGACATGGAGACAGAGAGGTGACTAATGGAGCTGGTGATAGATTTCACGTGGATTCAGGCTCCGACGGAGTATGGGGTTCTTTTGGATTTAATACATTTTTGGGGAGTTGTCTGTTAGTGGTGGATGCTCTACATAATGGAGAAGAGAGAGGCTGAGGTTATGTGGGATGACTTTGAGAAGGATTTCCAGACGGAATTCCTCTCTTCCACGAAGATGGCTGACAAGAGGTAGGATCTACTCTCCCTTCAACAGGGGTGCATGCCAGTGAGAGAGTTTCTAATCAAGTTCAAGGATCTCCTTCACTTTTCTCCAGAACTCTTTTTGGATGAGGAGTCTTAGGAGAGAAGTTTGGAGGGGTCACTTCGAACTTATCTTCAGTATTTGGTTTCTACCATCACCATACCGATGTAATTGGAGGTCTAGAAGAAGGCTAAAGTGGTATAAAGGATGCGCATGCTTGGAGGTGTGCTGCTGGAAGGATTCCAATTGGGCTCATCGAAGGGGAAGGGTGTCAGCAGCAGGCCTCCAACCTCAGGGCCCTCTAGGTTTCAACCAGTAGGGAGAAGGACTTAGCAGTTCTAGTTCTGATCTCCCAGTCCCCGCCCATTCCTTTCAGTCCCAAGACGGAGATGCTTTAGTTGTGGCAGCCATGGAACCCTTCGGAATCAATGCCTGGACTGAGTACAGTTTGATGGGGGTGGGTCGGTGCTGCACCCACCTCAGCCACAACTGTTTCCATCCAGGTTGTTTCAGACGCAATAACATGGGACATCGACCACTTTCTCCTCCAAGGGAAGAAGTTGCAAGAGGAGTCCGACCTCAGGGAGATCCTCAAAGGCCTCGACCAGGATGCAGATGGGGAGGTGGCCGACACCCAAGGGGCAGGGGATCTGGGTATGGGCAGTTACACGCCCCGAAGGCAACAGTTCCAGCTAGACTGGAAGTCATTCGAGGTATGATCATCTTTTTTAGTCAACTTTCCTATGGATTGTTCAATACAAGAGCTTCACACTCTTTTTTTTTGCCCAGTCTGGACTGTGCTCTGGGACTAGACACTGAGAGACTTCCAGTGCCCCTAGGGTTTAGTACACCAATCAGAGGTCAGACTGACTTGTTTTATGTTTGATGAGGGTGTAAGATGATGATAGGGCCACATAAATCTATTAGGGATCTTCTACTATTGCATATACAACCATACGATGTCATCCTAGGTATTGATTGGTTGTTCTATATATGTTCCATAATTGATTTCTTCTAAGGATGGATCGTGTTTTCCGATTTGGGTGGCCAATGTGTGACATTCAAGGGCGAGCAGGGTTACCAGGAACATAACCGGTGAGTGGAGCCCCTCCTTTCCTTTTTAATTGAGATGTCAGTGGAGTCGGTGGATATAGAGATGGTGGAAGTCCTGGGGATCTTCAGTGAGTTCATGGATGTCTTCTATGAAGAGTTGGTGACTCTAACCCCATGATGCGATGTTGAGTTCAGAATAGACTTGCAACCTCGTGTTCTTCTGATTTTGATGGATCCTTACCGGATGGCGCCTTCTGTGTAGCGGGATTTCCATATTCAGATTGACAATATAATGATGATGGGTTTTGTTCGACCAAGTGCATTACCATGGGGTGCTATAGTCTTGTTTGCGAAGAAGGCAGATGGTGGTCTGAGGCTATGCCTAGACTACAATAGACTGAACCAGGAAACAGTCACAAACCATTACCCCCTCCCAAGGATTGAAAATCTCTTTGACTAGTTGAGGAGAGCAGGTTGGTTCTCTAATATTGATCTGTGGTCTGGGTATCACCCGTTGAGGGTGAAAGAGGGAGACATCTCGAAGACTACCATCAGTTGTAGGTATGGGCACTTTGAGTTTGTCTTCATGTAGTTTGTAATTTTGAACACACCAGCTTTGTTCATGGGGCACATGAACTCCAGCTTCTGGGAATACCTGGACCGGTTCTTAGTAGTTTATTTAAGATATCTTGATCTACTCAAGATCCCATTTGGATCATGCCGAGCACTTGACAACAGTTTTAGCGGTCCTATGATAGAAGCAACTCTATTGGAAACTGTACATGTGCAAGTTATAGATGTGAGAAGTGCACTTCATTGGACATGTGGTGTCTAAGCATGGAATATCGGTGGACCAATCGAAGGTCTAGGAAGATGTTTCTTGGGAAGAACCCCAGAACATTTAAGACCTTCATAGTTTCCTTGGTCTGGTAGGTTACTACCAGAGTTTCATGCCCAACTTCTCCCGAGTTGCAACACCACTGAAAACCTTGACCAAGAAGGACCAGGCTTTCTTGTGGAATGGGTAGTGCAAGGAAGCCTTCATCTATTTTAAGGCGAGGTCAGTTAGTGCCCCAGTGCTAAGGTTTCTAGAATAAGGGGTATCATATGAGGTGTTCTGTGATGCTTCAGGTCAAGGCATGGGGTGTGTGCTAATGAAAAAAAGGGGTGACCTCTTATGGGTCTAGATAGTTACGTCCCCATGAGTGTAACTATGCCACCCATGATCTGGATCTTTTAGTGGTGTGTTTTCAATAATGTTATGGAGGCATTACGTTGTCGAGGAGCACTTAATGGTGTTCACGGATCACATGATCTTGAAGTATATCTTCTCCCAGCAGGACATGAATTTGTGACAGTGAAGGTGGATGAATTTACTTCAAGACTACGACTTCAAAATCACGTACACCTCATGAAAGGGGAACGTAGTGGCAGATGTCCTAAACAAAAATTCATAGAAGGACGTGATTAAAGAATTAGATGATGCTTGGAAGGCGATTGAATATTTTTCTAGCCAACACCTGGATGAAAGGACAGATGATGGTAGAGGTTTCCTATTTCAGATGACAGTGCAGTCCTTTATGTTGTGGCAGGTAATGGAGTCTCAGTGGGGAGACTCAGAGACTGATGTGATGTGCGATCACATTAGCCCAGGCAGTGCTCCAGATGGATGGTTAGAGGATGGTCAGAATCAGATTCTTTTCCAAGAGAGGATGTTTTTCCAAGAGAAAATGTGTGAGAGAGTTCTTGGTGAGTTCCAAAACTCACCCTTAATGGAGCACCCATGAGTTTCCAAGATGTACTGGGGTTTGAAGAGTCAGTTATGGTGGCCTGTGGTGAAGCGGGCGGTGTCATAGTTCGTAGTAATGTGCCTCGTGTGTCAGTAGCTGAAGGCTGAACACCTCATCCCAGGAGGTCTATTACAACCTTTAGATGTCCCTGAGTAGAAGTGGGATGATATATCAATAGAATTTGTCATGGGATAACCCAGAGTTCAAGGGGGTTGTGATGCTATCTAGGTAGTGGTGGACATATTGAGGAAATCAGCTCACTTCCCGGTGATCAAGGAGTCAGGTAAGGTGGGTTCCCTAGCACAGAAGTACATGGATGAGGTGGTGTGGTTGAACGGGGTTCTGAGTTCCATAGTCTGTGATCGGGATACCCATCTTACCTCATGGGTCTAAAAATGATTGCAACGTACTTTTGATAGCCAACTATGTCTCCACACTTATTTCCACCCCTAGACAGATGGGAAGACAGAGCGCACCATCCAGATGATGGAGGACTTTCTATGAGCATTTGTTTTGGACATTGGGGGACCATGGGTATGACACTTGCCTCAGGTAGAGTTTCCTTCCAACAAGATCTATCACTATACTGTTGGCATGGATCCTTTCTAAACTTTGTACGGGAGGCCGTGTCACTCACCCATATGCTAGATAGAGGTCGGGGAAGCAGACGTTCTTGGCCCGGAGGTGAAGCACAACATGACGGAGAAGGTTCATCTTATAAAGGAGAGGATGAAGGCGGTTCAGGATCAGCAAAATTCAAAAGCTAATAATAGGAGGTGACCCTTAGAGTTCGAGGTTGGGGACCACATGTTCTTTAAGGTCTCCCCTCAGTGTGGGCAATGGAAGTTCGGTAGGGGGAGTAATCATTATTCTAGGTTCGTTAGACCATTTTTTGTGTAGTGGCGGGTCGGTGAAGTGGCTTATCTTTTAGCGCTACTGAGAATGCATGAAGCCTTCCATGTGACTCAGCTCTGAAGGTTTCTGCACGACAGCTCCCACGTCCTTCGCTGGGAAATGATGGATATCGAGGCTGATGTAATGTTTGTAGAAAGACCAGTGAGGATCAAGGATTGCGTGAAGAAGGTGCTATTTGGATGAACCATTGCTTTTGTTCATGTGTTATTGAGTCATGGTGGGCTCGAGGAGAGTACCTGGGAATAGGAGGATGAGATGTGCGCCCAGTACCCAGAGCTATTTTTAGTTTTTTTTCTATTTTAATTTTACTTGTTTTTTACGAAGATTTTTAACTTGTAAACTATGGAATGTACTACTTCCCTTGTTCTAAGTAAGTTTGTGTTAAGATTCCTAACTGTGGGGAGGGGAGGACCTGATCCCTAATCAAGAAACATTAATGTAGATGCGATTAAACACATGTGGGTGAGACAGTGCCACCCCAAGTGGATAGTATATTGACATGGCGAGGTATCTTTTATGGTGGTTGTTTGGATACCCCTCATTTCTTCATGTCTGGTTTTGATTCTCTAGGGAGATAATAGTTTGAGAGGTATCTAATGCAATGGCACAGACCCTCCTGGTCTAGTACTTTTCCAAAGCACAGCTTCACCGAAACAATGGCACCAGTCACGGTGGCACCGTAACGGTCACACATCGGTCACAGTGGCTTCGAGATAGTGGCACCAGTGATAGTGGCACCATGAGGGTGACACCATTCCGGTGGCACCATGAGCGTGGAATCGTGATGATTCCACCGTGCTCACTAGACAACCCTTCAATCTTTCTTTAGTTCTAACTTTTTCTTCTCTCGCAACGTTACATTTGAAGTAAAAAAAATTAATTTTCTCTTTAAAAAGCAATTTAAATCCCATAAATAATATCTAAAATCCACCATGATCTGGGAAACCCTTAACTTACCAAACATATGTTTTTTCCTCAGTGTCACACTCTTTCCCCATACTTTCCAATTCCACCCTTGTTTTGCATTTTTCCTCTGATTAGAGAAAACTGTTTAATGCACAACCATTATGGCCGCCAGTATGATGGGAATTTTTAAATGATAATTAATTCCATCATGAGTAACCACCCAAATGCGTGGAAAACCAAGATCGGACTTTAAAGCCATTAAAAATTCCATATCCTGTAACAACAGGATCTCATCTTAATATAATTCTAGAATTTATTCCTTCTTCTACTTGGTTGGTCTCCATGTTTGTTCCTTGTACGTTTGGAGTTCACCCCCATCCCGAGGAAAGTGGTGAACCTATGCTGGAGCTTCCCTACTCATCCTTGGAGTCCACGAAGTTCCACACCTACAAGTCGAGCATCACTAGTTCTTGGTTCGAATAGATAATACGACGATCCTTGATCAATCCAAGTAGGTTTTTTCCTTCGTCTCTCTTTACTGTGTATCATACGGGGAAAGTATGCTATTGTTTCTGTGAGGATGGATGAAACCAAATGTTAACGAAGATAACAAACTGACTTTTAATGAATTAAGGGTGTGTGATCAATATTTTTGATGTACTTTTTATCCTTGATTTTTTGTGGTGAATTGTATGGACTTATGCCCCCTGAAAATCATGACTATTGGTGGTTTATTATGTGCATTAATGAAACCCTGTCTTCTGTGATGATTGAATCGCAATAACATGGGAATTCATTTAATCACATAAAATCAACAGATTAAATGAATGTCCACCTACTAGAAACCCCTTTGTGATCACCCTAGTTAACCATATAGAAAGGGGGAAACTTAATGGATGATGTTCCGGAATCTGGAAACTTCCTTTCTCTATTTGGTGGTATGTGTGATTGTTCTTCTTGATTCTTTTGGAGTGATATAGATGGGGATGCAATCATCTATTGTTTCAGTTATTTGTGGACTTGAGGTAATGTGGGGTTGTATTTTGAGGCTTATTTTGGTTCCAGTACTTTAAGGGATATCAATGATCCCATTGTTGTTGTAACCTTACAGGAGATCCATATTTGAATGCTTAAAAGTACAGTTGTGCTATTTTTCCATTCCAAAACTTTTGGTTATGCCTATTAGTTGCCCAGTAGTGCAGAATTTACTTAAATGGAATCACTTGAACATGAAACCATGAATATGTTCAATGGGGAATTGGTTCTGGGAATGAGTTGTGACTTGGGTGTGAGTTGTTTGTCTTTTCATGAATGAATAGTAATGAGGGTGTTTGTACTTAGGTTGGTTTTGTAACCCCTTGGTTGGGATGAGTGCTTGTTACCTATATATATAATTGTAGTTCTTATGTTTTTTATTCACGCCCCACCGATGTTGAGAACATTGTGCCGAATAACCCCATTTCATGGAGGATAATGTTTTTCCCAACACCCCTATGAGTGGCTATTTATTAGCTCCTTTTCTGCTCCCTTTCTAAAATATCCCTAGACTCTTCAGGGAGGATGTGAAGGCCTAAGGTCCATTATAGCCCAATATTATTTGGGTAGGGTAGTTGTGGTGGTTGGATCATGTGTGTGCAAGTAGGTTGTTTCCCATGTGTCTTCGGGATGAGGCTTAGGTGTCTTCAAGTGTAGCGGTAGTTGTCCTGGACCGTGTGTTTGTGGGCGTGGCTGCATGCGGTTGTAGTGGAAAATGTGTTTGCGGGCGGGTTGTGTGGTAGTGATGGCCCAGGTGTGTGTGGGTGGGGTGTGGTAGTAGGACTGTAGTGATACTGGCGAGAGAGGTTCGATGTGTAGGATGTCTTCAATAACCAGTGGGAAAGTGATGGGGGTACCCAAACATTGATGTGTTGTTACTATTACATTACTTGACTATCATTATTTGGGGTGTTTGCCTTGGTGAGGCTTGGGTGGGTATTTTTCTTTGCTTCGTTTTTTGGTTATCTATTTTCTCACATGGAATTAGAATGCATCCACATGTGTGCACGAGAGTCTATGGCATTCCCTACTAAGTATACTTGGATTCTCACCCTACGTATATAAAATTATTTTCATGTTTTCATCATGACTTCAGGGATCATGTAAGGTCATACTAATTCGTACATTGGGAAAGTTGCAGTTGTTGTTTTTTATTTTCTTTGGTACTTTCATTTTTGGGTTTTCTTGTACTTTGTAGAATTTACTTTTGGAACAATATGGGAATGGTTTCTTTTGGCTTTACATGTACTTCCACTTTTGGTGATCGTGGGAATTATTATCTTATCTCTTGATGCTATTAAATATAAATGGTAATGCCTTCCATCTTTTTTCTGATTATATAACCTTGCTACTAGTCTCCACTCTGTGACTTATTGAAGGTGGGTCTCGGGGTTCATTTTCTCTCCTTCATCTTGAAGAAGGAAGGGTCTGGCAACCTGTTGTCCCTTCTCTCATCCTGGTGAAGGTGGGTTGTGACATGGTGTACTATGTTATTCAACAATAATTTATTTGAAAGGGTATAATGATGGATATAATGGATTTAAATAATTAATATAATATTATTATTAGTCTTTATAATTAATATACCATCTAATTCCATGCCATTTTACCACTAAAGGGAATGATATCATTTCTCGTGCGTATATACAACCTACTATCTCCACAATGCAGTGACATTCATTCTTTCTGTTAATATTTCCCAAATGATTATAAAATTTATATTATAAGTAAATAATAATAATTATAAACTTAATTTATTCTGGGCAAGAATATAATAAATCTTAATAATAAAAATCCTGACTTACATTGAAAAACTGGAATGGGAAATTGATGCAATTAACAACGAGAATAATGGAAATATTGAAACACGATAAACAAAATGATATAATAGGATCATATAAGATATCGTAAAAAGGAAAATTATTGTGTTATAATTTAATAACATACCATAAACATATTACATAAGGTCCGGATACATATAAACGATATCAAACCTATGATAAGATATAATTTTTCAATCTCATTACCATATAATATTGTTTATTTATATATATTTAATGGGTTATATTTATCATTCACCTCCGTTACTCCTGAATATATAATATTATTATACTATTATACTATTTTTTAAATTGAAATTTACCAATTGGTGAATTTTTATTAAAGTGTTTGGAAGGAATATTTCTTTCATTTTCCATGTGAGGTACTTTTTGACTTTTTTGGAAACAATATGAGGAAAATGTTTTTTTAACTTTTACAGCATGAATAGATTCCTATGGTTTCATGGCATCTTACTTCCATGAATATTTATCTATAAGATTTCATGTTTGTTTTGAACTAAATTCTATTATTTTAAAATTTCATCGAATTTTGAAAAAAAAATCATTTCTTGAAAAGGAATGGATATTATCCTCAAGAATTAAATTTGAGTGTTTTATCAAAATTATTTCCCATCTAATATGATTCCCTTTAAATAGGGTTATGTTTTTATCCCAATTATTACTATCATTTTATTTTGTTAATTATGGAATGATATTTTATATGGATTATGTTATAATAGAATGAAACTTCAAAAAACAATTTTATTTCATGGGTTATTCTATGATAAATGATTTATGTTTTGGTGGAACATTTAATAATGAATTCATTATGAGATTTGTAGGACCTATATCTCCATAAAAAATCATTGGGTAATGATTTATATCTCATGCGATATAAATTGTTGAAATGAAAATTAAATTTGGTTCAGTAATACAGGGCTGGAATGGCAAGTAAATACGGTTCATTAATATATGGCTAGAACGACAAGTAAACCAAATTCAGTAATGAACTCTGCCTACTATGATGGTCTTAGAATAAATGCCTTGACTACTATAGAAATCATGTTATGTGGTTACATGTTTTCTATAATTACATGTTTTATTCCAATGATAGTTTATCAAGGTTAATGTTTCTTTATGATCACTGCCTTATGTACTGTGAGGATTTATTTCATGATTGAATATTTTAATATTTAAATATTATGTTTTGGTTTTTACATTCTTATTTTTATGGTTTGTTTTTTTTTTCTCAATGATTTCCCTTTCTAAGAATTTGAGCTCATCTGTAATGAGCCTTTTATCTCACCCTTTTTTATTTTGTTTTCTCCAGAATATAATGAATTATTTTCAGTAGGAAAACAAAAGGGTAAGATCTTTATGTTAGATTTTGAGTTCATTGACAATTTTAGAAGATAATGTTCAATGTTTCTGAAGACACTAAACTAATAAAGTCTTTGGGAGTATATCTTGTGTGATGTTTTAAGTATTTTGTAAATGAAATGTTATGTACATGTACATCAGACATGGGTCGTTAGAGTTGGTATCATAGCGAAGGATTCATAAACCTATGAAATATTGGATGCATAAAAATTAGTGAGATCCATTGAGATATTTATAAGGTATGTATATGGATGTCCCTGAGGTTATGGTTAACTATAAGTTATAGTATTTGAATTATTATAAAAATAATGAATAACCAAGAATTAATCATAAGATGTTAGGGATTAATAGTACCCCCTTCAGTATATTGTATTTTTAGTTTGATTTTTGCCTCCCACTTTATTATTTTTGTGGTTTTGAAAATGGATGGAAACTAAAATATTCATGTTAATGAATAATTCAATGGACAATGGAATGATATTATTCATGAGAAGACAAATAAAATGAAATTTGGAAGGTAAAACATCGTTATTAATCATAATCAACAATCTCATAATATGATCAATAATCTCAAATCTGGTGAGATTTATAACCTATTTAATAAGATAAAAATGGAGTTTCATATTGATTATAGAGGAAATAAAGTTTTATTTTCCTCTTGTAAATCATGTTGGAAGAGGAATCAAGGAGAAGGATTCAAAGGAACTAAAATATGTTTTGGGTGTGGAAAAAAGGACACAATACCAGTAATTGAAATTGAAAAGTTTCAGTTAACACAAAGGACAAGGACAATGGTATTCCAAGTCATCAACCACGGTTAAATGTTTTAAATGTGGAATATAAAAGAATTTTACAAATTTATTCCATAAAGGAATATATGAGGAAGGGAATCAGCATGGTCATATGGGTATTATTTATGTTGATGATGATGAAGAGTCTAAAAATGATATATGATATAAAAGGAGTGTTGAGGAATAAAATGATGAAGCTCGGTCAATGGTTTTAGAAGATAGTGGAATGATTTCATGTTTATCAAGAATAATGTTGTATAAGTAATTTTAAGGGTCTATGGAAGAACGAATGATCTAAGTATTGTTACACTATTGATTTTCTTTTTGAATTTGAAAGTATATGTTGAATGGTACTTGAATCCTTGAAATGTTATTCAGATATTTTTGAATAACACATGATATGTGAATAATTATGGGTTAAGAAGATAATGAGTTGTATGATAGTATTAATGAACTCAGGACTAATATAATGACAATGCGAAATCATTGTTTCAGTATATAGAATTTTTTTATATTTTTAGTGTGTAGAAAGAGTTAATTTTTTCATAAATCATGTTTTCAATAATGTTCTATAGAAATTCATGGTATTACCATGTTTCCAAGGAATACATTATTAAGGTATTCACATGTTTGGAATGTGACAACCAATAACTGACAAATGAGACATTGGTGACAAATAATAAGTCGATTTAATTCACCTATGCCTAATGTTTTATATTTTTAGATTTTGAATGGATGGTAATATTATACATTTATGGACAGTATAAGTTATGTTTCATTTGAGGATTAGTATATTAATGTATTATCTCAATATATGTAGACTTTTAAATATTTGATAACCTATTCTATCCTTTTTGTGGAGATAGATGGAATGACCTATCATTCTATAAAATCATCTGCTAAAACATCAGGAATGAAAATTAAAATTCCTTTGTTTAAGGAAGTGAAAATGTGGAAATTATTCAATTTATGAACAACAGTGATATTTTAAAAAAATAATGTATGTACTCTCATGATAAAATTTTCTTCTTTAGGGGAAGGATATTGAAATCAAAAAAATTTATCTTAGTAACTTCTAATCTAATGAATCAGATGGTCCCATAAATTATTGTATATTTATAGAATTATAGTGGTTAACTTTCTCTAATATTGTTCTCTAACTCTATTCATCCGAACTTGATGGTTATATTTCTCTTCTATATCCATGTTTCCACTTCCCACCTATGTTCTCTTATATGGAAACACATTGATGAGTTACTTTGGTTAACTATTATGTTTCAAGATTTCCTTTTTAAAATTAAGTTTTAGAATTCCTTCATACAATGTGGGTTTGTAAGAAAGAAACTTTCAAGTAGTATACCATTTATCACCCTGATGAATTTCGAGGGCAAAAACCATTTTAAGGGGGGTATAATGTAACACCCCAAGATTTTATAAGATTGATTCATTTTAATCTATTTGATGAATTGTGTAGTATGCTACATCAAAATTAACATTCATTATACACACCACTATATTATCTTGTAGTATACGCAACACTATTCATGGCGTGTTACACATAAGAGAGACCATTCTCGAAAGCTTGTGTTGCACGCAATACCGAGTTTCACTAAACTACAATATATTATTATTATTAAATGGGATATAAACTAGTAGTTATGAATAGTATTAACCACATTTTCAGTTTTTATATAACATTAATATTCATCTTATTTATTTTCAAAACATGATATTAGAACAAATTCAATTTTTCATAATGATAATTATTTTTCAAAAAATGATGTTTTCCCTCTTTTTGATGGTACACCCATTTAAATTATATTTTTTAACACTATTATATATTTGATTTGACAAAATAATTTTTTTTGGAATTGGGACATAAATATATAATTTTGTTGATTTTTTTTATTATTATGTTAAAATTCATATTTTAATGAATTGTGAAAAATACTGCAATTTAAATCAAAACTCCATTTTCATCTAATCTATTTTTATATTTAGATCATATTTTTAATTAGTTTCAATTTGTAATTGGAGTTGGTTTTTTTATTTAATCCCATTTAGGTATTTAAATGTAATTTTACATTTACATTGGACACAAAAACATGGAAAACATTTGATATGTTATTACTTCTTAAAAACCCGATTTTTAGTTTTTGACAACAATAATTAATGTTAAATTAATTTATGCCAATTATGTTTTTTGAATTAGGAATAATGGATTCAATATTTCCAATCAGTGGGTCCAAATTATTTTAATAGTTTATTTTTTTGGATAATGTGAATAGTAACTTGGGTAATTTTTATTATCTATAGTTAAAGGTAAATCTGGTAAGTTTGGGTAACTAACAATATGATAATGATAATAAAATTACCCTAACACCTACCGAAATTATATTGGATCAATTAAAGGTGTCCAATATCAAATATGGGTCAAAATTGATTCATTTAATGGATTTTTTCAAGGAATGTGATTTATTATAATTAAAACAAAAGAAGTTGACAACATGTCACTCTCATATATCTTATAAGAATAATAATTTTAACATATTGATCAATATGATAAAAAAATATAACATAAATAGTACCTAGAAATATAATGAAATTATCTAAATAATGTGATTTTATTTATAATTTTTATAGATTAAATAATTACTCTTAATGATGAAACAATAGTTATGTAGAAATTATTATATTGATATAAATATCAAATAATGGTTATTAAAAATTATAAAATAAATATAATATGAAATAATTAATGTTCTAAATGAATTTTCTAGGCGACTATGACATGTTATTTTTTTTAAATACTTATTTCGAATTTATATTTAATTTGGATATTTTTTAGAGTCATATAAATTAATAGTGTCAAAATTGGAATTATCGATATTTTATAAAAATAAAATATTATTAAATTATTTTAAATTAAAAAAATTAAAATTAAAAAGTGAAAAGAATATGGTATTAAATGTCATAAAGTATCCAATTAAAAAAAATTTACAACCCATAAGTAAATATTCATTACCATTTAATATTTAATATATTATTACCACAAATAAAAATAAATAAATTAAATAAGGATAAATCAAAATGACGAGGTTTAAAATAAAATCAACGCATGTCTAAATTTCATTTTTTGAGAGGATTTATACCCATAATCATCTTATTTAGATATAAATTAGTTTAGGAGTATTATAAACTGAAAATAAATTTATAATAAATGTATATTTTAAGATATTCTAAACGTGTTGCCCCCATCTCTTATAAAAGGAAACATATCCTTCTCTTTTAATCAGACCTCCATGCCATCTTGATCATCCAAAACCTATCAAAATCTCCTCCAAAATTCCTTAAATTCATCCTAGAGGCCACCCATTGGGAGTAAAGCAATCTTAAGAAGACCTTTTGTGCATACCAAAAAGGGACTCACGAAAAAGTGGTAATTGTTTTATCACCTATTTCAGAATTCATTTCCTATTATACTTCCTCTTCTTATAAAATATCCATAATAAAGTAATGAATTTAGTATCTTATATATTCTGATGTGTTAATATTGTCATGGTATGACCTTGTACCTCATTTTATCCCTCTAACAAATAAAAACATCACCATGCGTGTATACGTACGATCTACAATCTCTACACCATGGTGTAATCTATTATTCAACAAATAATTTATTTAGATGGGTATAATGATGGGTATAATGGATTTTAATAACGAATATATCATGATTATTATTCTGTATAATTAAAAAACCATCCAATGTTATACCATTTAACCTTAAAAGGGAATGACATCGCCGCTCATTTGTACGTATGGCCAACCATCTCTACAACGCGGTGAGATTCATTCTCTATGTTAACAATTAATGAATTGTTATAAAATTTATATTATGATTATAAATAATAATTATGAACATAATATCATTCTGGACCTGATTAAAATACATATTTAGAATAAAAATTATGACTTAAATGGAAAAATATGAATGAGAAAATGAACCATTTAACACCTAAAATAATGAAAATATTAAAACTCTATTTACTGAATGATATAATAGGATCATATATGTTATCATAAATATGAAAATGGTTTATGAATAATTTAGAAGCAAACCTTATCCATTATACAATCGGATTATATACATACTAAGGATTTCAGACCTCAGGTAAGGAATAATTTTTCAATATCATTATTGTCCCATTTGGTTTATTCGTAACTTTTTACTGAGGTATATTTATAATTCATGTCCATGTTTCCTAATTATATAATATTATTTATATTCTTATTCTATTATTATTAGTTAATTTTAATGGTTAGTAAGTTTTTATTTAAGGGAATTAAAGGAATCTTACTTTCATTTTTTATATGATGTACTTTTTGACATTTCCAGGAGAAGTATGAGGAGAGTGTTTTTTTAACTAATCAGGCATAAATGGATTTTTATATTTTCATGAAACCTTATTTTCATGATGATTCCTCCATATTTTTCATGTTTATTTTAATCTAAATTTTAATTTATTAAATTTCAGGGGTCACTGAGGAAATAAATCATTTTTTGAAAAAGAAAGGATATTTTCCTCAAGAATTAAGATTGAGTGTTTCATCAAAATTATTTTCCAACTAAGATGATTATCTTTAAATGGGGTTATGTTTCTATCCCAATTATTAATATTATTTGATTGTTTTAATGATGGAATTATATTATATATGGATTATGTTATGATAGAATGATGATTAAGAAAACAATTTAATTTTTTTGTTTATGCTATGATGAATGATTTATATTTTTATGGAACATGTAAGAATGATTTCATTATGATTTGTGTGGGACCTATATATCCCACCAATGCATTGGGTAATGATTTATATCTAATGTTAAAGACTTTTCTAGAATGAAAATTAAATTTGGGTTTTTAATACAGGGCTGGAATGGCATGTAAAACCCATTCAGTAATACATGACCCGAACAAGCTGTAATCTCAGTTTAGTAATGGACATTTTCTACAACTATTGTATTTGAAGAAATGCCTTGGCAACTATAAAAATAATTTTATCTGATTATTTTTCATGTATAATTCCCTATTTTAATCCAATTCTATTTTATTATGTTTAATATTCTTTTATGATATATGCCTTATGTACTACTATGATTTATTTCATTAATAATGATTTTGATATTTAAAATTTATGTTTATGTGTTTATATTCTTATGTTTAAGGTTTGTTTTATATTCTCCATGTTTACCCTTTCTGAGCATTTGAGCTCACCCTTTTTATGTTTTCTTTTCCCCAGGATATAAGAATGGTTTTAGGTTGTAAATGAAAAGGGGAAGATATTTAAGGGAGATATTGATGATCTTTCACCAATTTAAGAGATTATGTTCCATGTTCCCAAAGTCACTAAACTAATACAGTCTTTGGGTATATATTTGTGTTATTTATTAAATATTCCGAAAATGAAATGTAATACCCATGTATGTCAATTGTGGGTTGTTAGACTATCAATGGATGTGATTACATTATTTTTGGATACTTCATTCATGGATGGATATGTGGGATACAACTAGGTTCAAATGGTTCCCAAAGATGAATGTTACAATAAATTAAATTCACCCCAGGTGGTGTCCTACTATCATGTAAAGCATATTGAATTGAAGAATGTGAACGCCACATATCATTGTATCATTCATCATGTACTAAATCTAGTTTTTGGAATGTTTGTAGAATGATAAATGAATGATATGGTTGTTAAATCTAAATACCATTGGGATCATATATATTATATTGATATATTTTTCTATCAATAATAGAAACAATACATAAATATAAATACCTACAAAAAATTTCATAAGGTCACATATGTATAAATCCTTGGAATTGAGGTACACTATCTCAATATAAACGTTTACTATATAAACTAAAAAGATAATTTACATGACACTTCCATAAAACCTCAATGATTTGAAGGAGCAACATATGCATATTTCTTATATTAGACACATTATTTCTACCCTTGATAGAAACTTGTTTCCCAAACAAGGATGTGATTAAAAAAGTGGCAATCTACAAATGGAATGGTGATTTACAAGGAACTATTGAATGTCTAAAGTAGCATCTCTTACAAACACCAGTCTTTATGTTTTATGTAACAATATATCCATTCATCTTCTCTATAGTAACCTTCAATAATTATAATATCATATCCATTACTATTATAAATGAATTAGTTAACGAAGACCATCCTCTATTTTCTGAGAGGAATAATATTGTATTCTAGAAATAAATAATATGATACGAAAAATAATTTCCTTAAATTTATTTTTATAGTATATATGTTGAAGAAATACCTATAATATAACCAGTTATACCTTTTCTCCCATATTAAACTGATACAATATATTTTTATTAATTTAATTTTAAGTATCAACCAAGTGTGATGGGTAGTCATCTAATGAAAATTTTATATCTAGTTAATTTATAATAAGGTGGTTAGCAGGGAAGCATTAAAATATTCCATCATAGTACACACTATCCTTAAAAAAATTATTTAACACAGAACACAAATATAATAAAAATAAATTCATCCATGACACTCACAACATATGTGAGATATAATTTGAAAATTAAATTATTTTCCTAAATGAGATAAGGATAGAAAAAATAAATATCAACCACGTTATCATACAAACTATAAACATTTCCCACAAAAAAGGATTACTACCTTATATCTTATTAATATCAAATGTATGTACTGAAATCGAGGTCGACTACCAAGAAAAAATTATAGGATTATAGTTGGATATATAAAAACTAGTAGCCATTATTAATATGAAGGAAAACTGATATCGTTTAATTAGGAACATAATTGGCATATATTCCATAAAAATGGATCTAGCGACATTGATTGATTCTGTATATGCATTGATAGTTGATTTTTCTTTAGAACCATAACTAACTTATATTTTTCATTCATAACATGAACAAATTGATGAAATATAAAATTATTCTATGGATTAGAACGATATGAAGCATTATGTGACAATAATTATCATCACACATCATTGGGATGTCTACTCATTCATCAAAATTTACATTGAAATTATTAATGAAGACAACTGTACCCCAATTCATGTAGAACAATAATATTCTCATTGTGAATCTATAGTGGGATATACGTCTCCCATAGTTGAATATATCCAAAATAGATTCCTTCCCCATGTTGATCTATGAAAGAACATTTATAATGTCTAGAACTAGATTGAATCCTCTATGATGATCTGAATTTATAAAGTGTTCACTACAAAAAAATGAATTAATGAATTCCACCTAAATTTAACTGAAATTGGGGAGACCCAAATTGTTATGAAGGGAGTCAATATTAGAAAATGTGGTTTCCATCATTCCCCAACAAAGCACTCCCATTAAACCAGGATAAGTGGACACCTCTAGCCGTCAATAATGAAATAGGGTATTTTATTTAAAAATAAGTCTCCCACTTTTTATATACAATCCAAATACATCCATCATCTCCGAGAATAATTTCTCACATCCCAATACTCTTGGCCATTTTCCAGAAGGAAAATAGATGTCATGGGGCTATATTTCTTATTACATTTAGGTAATTCAAACACAACCTTACATCTAATGATTTATTATTCTAATAGTTTAAAAATAAATCATTCAATGATATTAAAAAATCCCTATCACTAGTTTCATGGATTCAAGTATCATTATCCGAATTTGTGCCCTCACAAAATATTAGATAACAATTTCCCCAATTTCTATACTTCCAAATAGAAAAGTCTAAATTCTGTATTTAATATCTAATCAAAGAAAAACCCCACTATCATGGTGTGGATAATCCCAATATATAGTTTCCTAATAAATTTTTATCCACTATTCTTCATAAGGTGGTGGTTAAAGTCATGAAATACAAGTATGATAAACTACTATATTTTCTGTGGACATGTCCAAGAACTGCTCATAATACCACATAGAAGACCCTATATTTAATTTTGTATGGGATTCATGTACTTCTACCTTTGGTGGTCCAACATCCTTCACATCACACTACAATCTATAATAATTTATTATTGATAATAATTCATAGATGGAGAAATATGAATTGGAGATATGTGTTGAGAAAGGTTTTGAATGTTTAATAATACTGAGGTTCATCTGAACCATGTTGTCTGAACATTCAACTAGAAAGATCATGTCATATATTCCAATAAAGGAGAACTAGTGATGGATTTGAGAACTCCCATGATACCCAAAAATATACCCCCAATGATAGAAACAAAATTGGATGGATTGTATTCCATATATAAGTTATACTATTATGTACCATATTACTAAATCACAATGGATATAGAGAATATCATGACCACCACCAATGAATTGTTTGTCCTGAAATACTTCTCGTAATTCTAGAATGAGTTTAAAAAATTATATCTATACAATTATAAATTTTATAGAAAAAATATCATTATTGAATGAAAATAAATATCAAAACATCAGAATCTGTGTTTTATGTTGTTATGTTTCACAACATGATGTCCTTAGTATATGAACATTCCATCTATTTAGGGTTTTCTGTTGTTGGAAATGGTTTCCCTTCCCTAAAATTTATACCAATGATATAATTCTTACCCTATAGTTCAATTCATCAGTTATCCTGCACTAAGGTAAAATTCCTCAAAATATAATAATAACTATATTTGGATTGAAACCTATCATTAAAAGTTACATAGTGATATATAAACTTTGTATCTAAAAACTAGGATCAATTTTTATTCCATAAACTATCACTTTGTCTTAGGGTATCACACATACCCAATTCATAATGATATTTCTCTCGTAACACAATGCACAAATAAATTCACATGTTTTTTCACATGATATAGATATTTATAAACCCCCTATAGAAACATCGATGTCATATGAAATTAAAATATATGATATATGGTCCACCATACATAACCCTTTAAATTGTTTAATATGGTATTTTTTCTTCTTCTCCCCTTACATGAGAACTAGTTCCATGATGGATTTTACAGTGCCTGATTTTCTTCATTCCTGAACCCCTACAAAGAATAAAAATTACCATATATTATGATAAAAAAAATATGGATTCATTTAAATAATTTTTGGATATGTATTAGTATAATGATTCCTTATATTCTTCTTAACCACAATTTATATCATGAAAATATCATATTTCACAAACTGATTTGGTATTCCCTTTAAAATTGGAACCCGATTTAATCCATGTCATACTAGAAGGGTAATTCTTGATCCTCATAGGTTAGAGACTCATACCTTGGAAATAAAAAAACTATAAGGAAAAATATTCATAACCTAAATTAGACAAAATGAAATATATATACATATTAGACATAAAAATAGAATATAAAAATTTGAATATATATTCCAGTACTGAAAGAAATCACCAGAAAGTATAAAAATAAAATGTATTTAAATGAACACTAATGTACAAGTGAAAAAAAAGAAAAAAGAAAAATGATAAATGACTACTCTATGTGATATATTGTTGAAACTCCCACAATCTCAGCACCAGATACCCAGACATAGCTGATAGAAACCAAATTGTGTCATACTGGAACCTTGAATTTCCCTACATCGAAAGACATTACAAGGTCAATAAGATAAAAAAGGGGTATGTAGGGTGTGAGAAAAAAAGTATCAATTGGATCCCAAAAAATTGTTCCAAAAAAATTATCTATATAAAAATATAAACGTAATCATCTTTAAATAAATCCAAGAATTATTATCGATTAAATAGTTCTTATATAAAAAAACATGGTAAAAAAATTCCCCCTTCTCAAAATACCCAAATAGTCTTGGTAAAATAGTCTCAAATAATATCACATATATTAAAGTAGTTAAACTCATGAAACACATATAATTTTAAATCTAAAAAAGTACAATAAAATAAAAATGTAATATAAGACAAAGGATAAATATAGCCCAAAAATTCTAAGACACATATTCTTCGTTTTAGAAAATCACATGTACCATGTCTATTGACACATGCATAAAATATAGAGTGTGAAGGAACTCCCTAATAAGTGAACCCCCGATAGTTCTAAAAAAGTCTCATGATGAACATGCATAGAGAGTATATGAACACCCCATTCGTGTACCCCTCAAAAGTATCATTGGATAAGGCATGTCACTTCAAATTCTAACTAAGTACCCAAGGATCCCCATGAGATATATTTTTCAAATTATTTCCTGAAGGCTATTATTTAAAAACCATTTCAAAAAAACATTTCATATTGCTTTGAAAATAATCAATTCTTTTAACAAAATTAGGGAAAATAATTATTTTTTAAACCAATTTGCAAACACACACATATTAATCATTAAACCATTAAATTTTATTTATAAACTAATATATCAAAAATATATCATTATATAATCTGAAAATACAATATACATGTGGAACCACCTACCTCAAATCAGGTTGCAGATGCCAATAATAAAATCCACCCACGAGGAGGGAATGCAACGAAAACACTAGAGGTCCAAGAACTGATTCACATATCCCAGATTCAATTTAACAAATTATGTTGTTATTAGTTATGATAAAATACACATACCAGAATGAAATAACATTCTACCCCAAAAAATCCATACATCATCCATTGGGAGAATATAACACAACCTATCTAAAAGGAATCCACATGAACATCATCACATCGTTGAAAAATGCAAAAAACACATACCATAGTGCTATCACAATGAGTGGTAATGAATAAGTAGAAATATATCTTACTAAAGAGAAGAAATGAGACCAACATATAGATCAAATGTATAATGGTGCAATACAGAATGATCAGAGATCAACCAAATCACTCTTTGAATCACACAGGGTTGGAGGGAGACCACTGCACTTCGAATGATTTGGATTACAATTGTGAAACACATTTAAAATTATTTTTCTGAATTATTTATTGTATAAAAAATATTTTTACAGTATAAACCCTCAATGAAACACGTATACCAACAAATATATCATCTCAGGTGAAAAATCCTTCTTTATAATTTTACAGCATAACTCTAGGTCTTATGTCATGAAATGGTGCTTTTGGATTTCAAAATTATAATGTCTTAAATAATTTTCACAGCATATTCTAAATGAGACCTTTATATTTTAAGAAAAGTATTATAGCGTATGTTC
The DNA here is from genome assembly GCA_963277665.1 of Viscum album. Taxonomy (NCBI): domain Eukaryota; kingdom Viridiplantae; phylum Streptophyta; class Magnoliopsida; order Santalales; family Viscaceae; genus Viscum; species Viscum album. Next base: position 832,194,735 of record OY728165.1, read on the forward strand.
CTCATTTAGGAATTACCAATCCATGATTATATAATAACACCCAGAAAAAAAAAATTTTATTTACCCATTTAAGATTATATTGTAACACCTAAAAACAAATTTTAATGCCATCAAACATGATAACACACTTTTAAACATTGAAATAATATAATATAAGATATATTATGTTACAATCTTCCCACCATATGTATTTTCATACTTTAGATGTCATGATAAATAATGTGATTCAAAGAAAATGTGATTCCACTTCTCCCTCATCGATCTTTCATACTCCCAAATCTTGTGAGAATCTGATTCATGTATCCATAAAACCCTATCAAATGTTATTGAATTCCATTCATGTCTTTCACATGAGAATCAATGATCTCTTCAAGATTCTCAACAACTAAATCATATTTCATTGAATTAATCCATTTCTAATATAGAAAATTAGTGGGATTATATTGATACTTCATGAGTTGATATATATGGAAAAATCATGAATATATGTCAAATTAGTGAATAATAGTGATAAAAAAGAAACCCTCTCTAGTTGCTATGTGACCTCAAATAGTCCAACATATCTTAACTACAACTTTTTATTCATTATAATATAATGGTGACCCCCAAAATGGATAAATATCCAACAAAACATGTTCATTAATGAAAAAATATAAAGTCAAATCTCATTTATACATGAATGATTTCTACTAACTCTGATAACTGATGTATAAATTGAATCCTCACTAAAATCTCCTAAAAAATATTGTTCTCGTAAAAATAGTAGCCTATTCCACCTCTTATCACCAAGGTGGTGATCTTAAAGGGCGTCCATACAAATCATCAAAGGGATCTATTCTGATTGATGGGAGATATGTATTTCTATAAACAAAATCATATAGACCTTGATGATGAAACAATGCTTCATTGGAATCTAAAACATGGGAAATTAGTACATCATTGAGAATATAAATAGTAAACTCTACAAACATATCAATCTATATATGATAAGTTGTAATTAACCTACCCTAAGTCACAATTTCCTCACAGAGAAAAACCCCAAATAGTGATGTAAATGTTGGATCCCTATCAGAAACAATATCCATGGGCTTCCATGTAAGCTCACAATATCCTTTACATACAGATTACCCATAACATCAACATTAGTGGATCCATTGATTGGATTTAAATTATCCAATTTCATTAACTGATCAATCACCAGCTAGATAGAATTATTAAATCAAGGAGTCTGTGTTAATCCAGAATAAAATTCCATAGACACATCATATCATTTCTAGATGGGAAACAAAAAGGCTAGTGAATACCAAAAGGTTTTATGTGCTCTAACTTTAACTAATTGCAGGTGTAACCATGGGATAAATAATCTACAATGTCATGTTTCATACATTTACTCCAAAATAATCATATCATTTTATAATAAATATTCTACATTCTCAGATAAATAGACCAAAAATAACTATTACATTTAAAAACATATATCCTCACTGATTTTGGGATGATGAATAGATCCCAAAAGTATACATCATCATAAATATAGAGAGACTAACTAGAAACTGTTTCTCCACCATAAATTATTTTTTTAATTCTTATAAACACATCAGCCTACTACTTCATCTACAAAATAGAGTCTATGAGATATGATGGTAACTAATCATTAGTGAAAATAATACCTTAAACATACTCTTAAAAATCCAAATTCAACTAAAAAAATAGTTTCATAAAGTTCCACATTTCCATCAATTCTATGACAACCTTTAATAGTACTTTCCTACTGATAAAATCCACAGTGGGATTCCACATTCCTATAGATTAGGTGATATCAAAGTTGAGCTTCTAAGATATTTCTACCCACTTCCTCTGTCTTAAATTCAAGTATTTTCAGGAAACGATATTTTTCATATTATTATTCCAAGAAAATTCTATTAACCACTCTAAATTAGATAGTCACACAACTATTTAAGATCATGAATAACCATGAAAATCACCAAATTCAGGGAGGGACAATTTTTCCTAGGAGGTTAAAGCTGATGAGATCTATTGGATATAACAAGATCATCATGCATAACCACTCAACCCAAACCAACACAAAAAAGATAACAACAGACCACATATATCTTATTGGGATATGTTAAGGTCAAAATATGAGCCAATTTAGTATTTTGATTATGATCATTTAATAATGACTAAAATTTAACATCGCATGTGATCTTCACTAATTTTTTTGGTAAGATCAATATTGGGTATTTCATGGCTTGAGAAATATTAAATGAAACATTGTTAATATCTTGAAATATTGAGGAAGATCTAAATATCAAAGATGTTTGTTGGCACCTACCCTAACAACCCAACCATCACCTTATCAGTATCAATGAATAATTCATGTTTAGAAATCATGTTCTCCAATAATTTAACTTCTTAGATGTGGAAAACACATTTTGAAATATATCTACACAAATAGTGACTCCCCATAATTTCTAAAAGTAAACTCAAATAGTGCTCGTACTCATGTGTTGATCTCAAAAAAATATCTTCTATATAAACTACAACCAATGTTTCTAGATACTGATCAAATATTTTGTTCATAAATGCTTCAGAAACTGTATTATACTTCATTAGATCTAAGTAAATAAAAATATATTTGTAATGGCTATACATACTCTTAAAAATATGTCTCTAGTTTATTAGACCATTGTACCTTGAGATAATGATTCTATGACTGCTGATTGATCTGTAGAAATAACTTAGTCCTGAATAATGATAAAATAAATCATCCACTACAGGAAAATGAAACATATAATTAACCATAAATTGGTTCAATATAATATAATCAACACATAAATTAAGTGACCCTTGAAAAATATCACTTTGGCTGCCCAATGAGAAAAAATAGGCCGAACAAAACCTTTGACCATAAAAAATTCAATTGAATCTTCATATCTTTTAAAAATTAATGTTCTCTATAAAAAGGGTGTAACAAGATCAACTGTGTACACTACACAAGATCAATCATGAACTCCACAGTCCTCACTAATGGAATAAAAATTAATTCTTTATGAAAAAAATCATGAATATACAAAAAAATTGATTGAAAATTAATAGGAGTAAAATATTCATCCTATCCAACAGAAATATTAGACAAAAATATCTTTATATCAAGGCAAGAAGGTAATTTAGGACCAAGCCTCAAATCAAATTATCCCAAAAACACCTGAGATATCCCATTAGTAATAAGATATTATACACACTGATGTTAAAAACCAACCTCAGCATAATGAGTGATAATCCAATCCATATTGATGATGACGTCAAATAGATCAAGATTGAGAAATAAGAAAAATCATACAAACCCTACATATAATATCAATTGTGAACACGAAGGGCAAAAAAACCCCGTCTCTTTTATCATAAATGAGGTGTTTCAAACCCGATAAAGAATGAAATAAATTTGGTACTCTCACTTTCATTGTAACCACATCATCCTCCATTATAAACTCTTCAAATATGAGAAGGTGATTCACTCTTGATGCATATGGATAGGTCTCAATTTACATTGAAGCATGAAAATACACTACAGTGACCTATATAGCAAACAATCCATAACATTATTGAGAAATATATGTATCCTAATAGAATTACAAAAAATGACGATAGTGAATATAACTATTTCACATTGCTGTATATTCTGAACATGAACTCAATGTGTGTATTCCCTTTAAACTCTTTTAACAATATAGAGGAACACTACTAGATTTAATTGTAGTGTAGAGGAAGAAAACAACTGAGAACCAGCCCCACAACTCCTGTAATTATCATTCCACTTCCTCTAATTTACCCACATTACAATTTAGATTCCAGTTTATCGAAGAGAAGTTCCAAAAGATCATTCATTTCCTTCCATATTCATCTCAATATTCATATCCCTTTATACCATCTCTCTATAGGTACAATGATTTTTAATGAATACCTACAATCTAATATATGGTCACAAATCCTATATATATTTATGATATTTCAATTGATCATTATTCAGCACCTTGGAAGGAAAACCAACCAGTTCCAATAGCTGATTTTTGAAAACTAACACCAAGTTATTTCCCTAGAGTAAAGAGTGAAATTGTTAAAAATATTCCATCAACAAAGTTTCTAGACTAAAATGATTGAATTATAGGGTATTTAAACCCTTCCATTCCAATCCGGAGTCCCTCTCTTCTTGTACATAATTCAACCTAACTTTTTGTGACCATCATGAATGGAGATATCACACTTCATTATGATATTCATAGGTGTATACAAAAATATTATGATCTAATCAAACCTATCTCATCCATCCTTTTCCTCTTGGTGATTATTCTTACCATTAATAGATAGTGGTTTCTCATGTAAGAACTCACAAGATCAATCTCTTTCCCTGATGACACCAAGTTGTACAAAAAATACTACACTTGGGGACCAACAATAAATTTTGGGCCATAGAACATAGTACTCGTATGATAGTATCTATAATATTATAATATGATGACATACTCCCTTTAAGAGCATCTTCCACACCCCTGTGCGGAACCCTTAGATGATGTCTCTGAGGAATATCACTCCACCACAAAATAGAAAAAACGTTAAGAGATCCTAGAAATATCATTTCAAACTAAAACCCATTGAAAAATATATAGATTAATTTCCAGAACTCAACATAGGTCATGAATATCCCATCATCCTGGGGTAACTAAAGCCTCTTCATGGTATGAGTTGACCAATAACTCACTACAACATACATATCAAGTATCAAAAATCTTTTCTATCACCTACCAACATTACCAAAATATTAATGACCATGATCTAATGCCATTTTATCATGAAAGGAACTAGGATACTGTCTTAAACTATTAGTGGACCTGATCTGTGACATACCTGAAGGGATTTCCCAATCCCCAGAGGCTAGAGACTAGAACCCGAGAAAAAACACCTACCATATGGAATAATTTCCCCTAACATGAAGTAGATAACATATACTCTTTATAAATAGAGAAGATAAGAAATAATAATAAAATATATAAATATATTTTCCATAACTTAAAGTAGACAGTGTGAATGATACATATCAAAATTAGATAAAAAACATGAATATACGAGTCCAAAAGATATGTAAACCCCCAAAATAAGAAACAACTACCCAATGACATAGAATGTAAAAAATCCTACTATATCACCACTAAAAAAATTAACATAGATGAAAAAATCCTCATTACCTCATTATAGAGCCTAGAATTTTCCTACATCCAAATACATGACAATGAATTCACCTCGTCTATGGGAATAATATGGTGTGAGCAAAACTTGTAGAGTAATACCCCACCCAAGTGTTCCATAATAATTACATGAATTAGGTTCCAAAAATTATCAACATTAAAGAAAAAAGGATAAACAATTAGTTTAATAATTTTTATATCAATATCATGGTAAAACATTTCCCCTTTTTCCACAGTCTCAAATAATATTGGAAAAATATTTTCCAAGACAACCACATATATCAAAGTAGTTTAAAATATGTATCACATATCATATTGACCCCAAATTAGTACAAACCAAATAATAGGTAACATCATGCCAAAGATAACTATAAAACATGATATCTAGTAAATTCATACCCAGATATAGATAGTTACATAAATTAAGTCTCTAGATAAATGCATCGAATCTAACGAGCAGAGTAACACCCCAATAAGTTAACACCCAACAGGTCTAACATGTATTTAGAACATTATGCCTAGAGATAAGATGAATACCCAGGGAGTGAACCCCCCTCATAGTAGAAACTAACAAGACCAATTAAAACACCATCCAAATGAGTACCCAAGCCTTCCCATGTGATAAATTATCAAAATTATTTCCTAAAAACATGATTAGAAAATAATTTCATAGATCTATTTCACAATGATATGAAAATATCATATTCTTTTTCCAAAAAATTGGAAATAATAATTCTCCAAAATGTAGTTTCCAAACACAGAAAAATCAATCAATCATTCATGCTATTTTGTATATAACAATTTCTCCGTACTAGTGAAATCCAGTTTCATTCAACACTGACTAGAGATGGAACAACCTTCCTCAAAATGGGTCACACATTCTTTGAATGGAATTCACCATAAATGATAGAGTTCAAAGACCACATTGGAGGTCGTAGAACCAATTACCATGTCTTATAAATATTTAACAAATGATGTGTTTGGAAAATAGGATAAAAAACACTTGCCCCAAAGAAATCACATGTCACACACCAACAGACATGAGATATAGCATTCAGGATATTCTGAAATAATTGATTTAGAAGGAAACAACCAGAAAATTAACATAGGGTTAGTAATATGATCACATCATGACCAATGGAAATGAATAATAATTAATAATTATAAGTAGGGAGAAAATTTCTCCCTTCTACTAAGATGAAATGTAAAACATAGAAACTAGGAAGGAGTGGAGAACTCCCATATTTCACCTTGATATTTCTAGGGTAAGAGAGACTCTAATACACAATAAATGAGTGGGATTACCATTGTGTATCATAATTATAAACCATTGTTTCAAAATATTTACATCATAAACTATGGTTTTGTGGTGTAAAATACTCTTGAATCATATATGAAAAAAAAATGTCACCTCAGGTTGAAAATTCCAATAGATAATTTTTTGTTGAAAATTTACATCTTATTATGGTAAAGAAATGAAAAGTGTAAATGATTTTTTTTGTAAACCATGATTTTATTTAATATATCATTTTATGGTTTATTCCTAGAAACACATTTACATTATAATATAGCATTTATAGATTGAATGCCACATATAGGCTATACCATCCCAAATTCTATAGTAACAACCATAAATAAAAAACATTACCTCCAAACCTAAAAGAACCATATTCAATTTCCAAAGAGCATTCCATAAAATTCAAGATGTCACAATACAACACAAATTTCATGGTTAGAAAAGTCTATTATATAGAACTGTACTCTATTACATGAATTTCATATATAAATAAGTTTCCCCATATTATGAATCCATATATATATATATATATGATGGGAAAAAATATCCATCCACTATATAATATATCAATCTATATAGAGTTCTTATCTAGTTCCTTCTAGATTCAATAGTTATGTCCATAATATTCAACCATAATGACATGTTTTACCTATCCTTAAATAAGAATTATCCCTTCCATATAAATATGTGTTCCCAAATTCCTTTCATCATAGGATATGTAGTACCACTATGTCATCCTCTCCCAACCCCAAATATAGATTCCATTTCCATACGTAGTTAGGTTTTATTAATGGGTCCCTCTTAATTAACATCATGTTTCTCCCCTTATATCTCTAAGATATCCATTCACTTCACTAACATAATCCCTTCATATGAGTCATATTTTTATAGAGACTACATATAAGAACTTCATGTGACTTGATTCCAATAATCAAATTATACATAGTTATTACCATATCATTAATCATGGTCCCATCATTAAATTCCAAGCATTTCTCATTTTATAGTGTCTCTATTTATTTAGATTATTTCCACGGTAGACTCTATAACCAGATAACATAATTCTATAATATCTATGTGTATATTATATCAAATTATTACAAGATATATAGTGCTTTATGCATCATTAATATCACGCCCATACATAAATTCAAATTAATCCCCCACATCATCTTAGTTCCCAAATCATCATTAATTCTATGTTGGTATTCCCTCCTTACATAGTTCTTTCAAAAATATATCTCATATTTTCTCTTAATCCAGATCTCTGTAAAGAAAAATTCAAGATATCCTTTTCAGTAGAACCAAAATTGAATTGTGTTTGAGTCTTTGAAACATAACATTAAATAGGATGACATATGGTTAACACAACATGGAAAAAACTATGAATATTGGCCTATCAAATACATCCAAACATCCTTAAATTAAATCTTGGTATATTGGAGTGTATCTAGAATATGAACATATCGATCATATTTAGATAGAGTAAAATGACCCCATTCCTAAGGTGATCTGAGATATACTAACCCAGGTTCAAGACAAGAATCTCTCCCTAGTTTTAATCACATGATAAATTAAAAATCTCCCTTCCCAATATTTTAGCTATATCAAGGTAAAGATTATACATTAATAATTACATTTGGATTTATCATGATTTTTAGGATATGTAATAATATATAAATGATATTTTTTTATCCATGCAAATATGAAAATCAATTCCAAATTCATTCCCAAAAATTTATTATAACCCAACCACAATTAGTCTGTAAATGTAATGACAATAAATATTTTTTAACATTCTGTACCAAAATACCACAATTTTCACCGCAAGTATTTTGAATCCTCACAAACATTACAAGTCCAGTGGTAATGATCATATTTGGCCGAAATGTACACATATAATTATTAAATATTTTTTCTATCATATCATGTACTTCCAACTGTAGTTATGTTTTCATCTAGAGTAAATGATCATCTAACCCCATTTACCCTAAAAAAACATTTCCATGGAACCCACCATTCTAATATACACCATCTTACATCCATGAATTAATTATTTCATTCCACTACTTCAATGTTCAAATACCTCAGGTTATTATTTACATCATGAACAATCCCTATTCAAAATATATTTGTATCTCTTTTATTTTAATCTCTATTTTGGATGTCATTTCCTATTCCCATTCTTTTTCTAATAATTAGGACCTCAAACTATGTTAACGTCTCCATGAGAAAATATAAACATTCCTTAGGACTCTAGGTTCACATCTGCTTTACTCTTTACTAGATATATATACTATATCAACTTTTGCATGATGGTTTATGAACATAAATATATAAAAATGTTTTATAAAAAATGTATTAACATAAATTTAATCCCATAGTGGTCTAAATTGAATGAACCATAAATAGAAAAAAAATAATGGAAGTTTCATTAATTTGAAAATCCATAAATAGAATCCTAAGGAAAAATTTGGTCACCACATTACAATCATACACATCCTAGAATTGGAGAAAAGTTATAGAAAATAAATAGGAACATGAACATTGATTATGTGGTCGACAATATAACCCTCTAAAAATTCAACCTCTTAATGTAAGAATAACTTGTACAAGAAAAATATAAAGATAATAATCTAACTTTTCTCTTACACATAAGTTCAATAAATTTAATTATTCACCCATATAATTCAATTAAATAATTGTGTAGTTACATTTAGGGTGTTTGAACCATTAACAATTTTCCATTTCACCAAAAACATACATTGATACTAATGTGTTTAAATCTTCACAACCCTTTCATGGATTTTTGTAATGATTGAATTTCAAACCAAGGGAAACATTTAGGTAATGATATTCATTCCACATTATTCAGCACTAAAAACCATAAGACTTTTTATCATAAAAAAACTACTCTAATGATTTATGCCCCCAAACAAATCATAGAAGAACCCATTATTTGAATTTAAATTGACTTTATTCCCCACAAACATTCTTTATCCCTTTATTACCGAATTAAATGGTATATATTACTAATTTGAACATTCCATATTCCAAATATTTTTTGGGAATTTAATAACCTTGATGTTATTCATTAATATATCATTCCCATTTTTAATTAATGAATATATATTAATGTTCTTAAAATATATCTAATACTTATCATGTGACCATAAATAAAATAAAACTTTTTTCTAAGAATCAAGACCCTTAACTCTATGAACACGTTGAGTAAATATATATTATTAGTATTGGTTTCTTGTTTATTTTAGGGTTACATCAAATTTTATTTTTAGATTAATCATTTTCCCAAATCCTTATGACCTAGAATACTATAAAAGATGTTTTAACAATGTAACGCCCTGAACCCAGTTAACCAAAGTAAGTGCATTATTACATAACAAATGTTTAATCACAAGATATTACGTACCAAAAGACTGATCATTTTAGTTTTCATGGATGTACTAGATACATAAATATTTTTTACATTACATTATGAAATGAAATAGTTACATTGAATATACTTTGAACACACTAGTACCCCTTAGTCTATTCATGTAGGCCAATCATAATATAATTATTCACATGCTAGAAAAAGAAAACATAATAAAGGGGTGAGCTCATATGCTTATTAATGATAACAATATATCAAAAACTATCATAATTAAGCATAAACATTTAAGGAAATGTTTAAGTCTAAAAACAAGCTTTTTAAACATAAACATCAGAATAATATTGAAAAGGTAAATCAAATAATTCCATTTAGTTATTCATAAGGATATTCTACTAGTCAAATAATCACGTGTAATATCAATATCTAATACGATAATTATGGAATGTATAATGCCGGACATCATAACCACATAGTCAAGTCCTCGTGCGAAAACTATAAATAAAAATACATTCAAGGGCTTATGCTCGGACACAATTTTGTCTCATGACACCTACCAATTCATCGAGGGACTATAGTGGGCCCCACTCATCACTTACTACTTCCAGTGAATTCTTTATATGAAAAGGATGAAACAAAACATAAACTTTCGTTTTAAAATAACATGCGAAATTTCAATACATTAACCATAATCCTTGAATGACATAAAAATAGCACATCTACAGTCAAACATATCATAAAACAATCAATAAAATATGGAATATTGTATCATTTTAAATCAACATCAATTAAAAAAAATCCATGAATAAATGTTGATATAGATGAAATCAATATAAAAACTGTTTTAGAGAAATATCAATTTCAACATTCAAATCAAATTAAAGTCACATAATTATAAAAGAAAAAAATTATATTGATAATATTCTTATAATATTTTTATGGAATCATTGAAGGTTTTATATTGGTGGAAAATATCCACACCTGTCATTTACGTTAAAAAACATTCTTTCATTAACTTTTCAAAAAGGTCATAAAGTACCTTGTTTGGATAATGACAGAGAGATTACTTCAATTTTTTTTTAAAAAAAGTCAAATATGTGATTAAATAACTTTAACCCATAATATAGTAACTAGTAAAAAAATTTGAAATACATTTTTATGACACATGAATGTGGATGAGAAACAAGTCCCAGTAGATACTTACGTATAAACAACCTTGGATAATAAATTGATTTAAAAATTAAACCTTACCTTGTAATTTTCCTTATTCGAGGGTACATTAACCTCTTGTATAATGGTTAAATCATTATTATTAAATAATACTAGATCAGATATATAAATATGATATTATATATTATCCTCTAATATTTCTTTGTTAATAATATTTAAGTAGTATCATTGTTTCAGGTGTTAAGTAATTTTTTTTCTTTATAGGTTTTGTTACATAATTAATTTTTGTTGTGGATATGATGTATTTTAATCATATGCAGACTTATATTATGTCATGTACCATTATTGTTTATTCATCAAATGAATATTATTTTTGAATGGTTATGATGGGAAATGAAATCTCATCGCGTCATGGAGACAGTAAGTCGTACGTACGCACAAGAAACAATATCATTTTATTGATGGTCAAATCATAGGTAATTGGATAGTATATTATATATACATAATAATTAACATGTTATATTTATTGTTTAAATCAATTATAATCATTATTATAGCTATCTAAATAATTAAGTTTGGAATAAAAAACTACATCATGACATGGAGACAAAAAGCTGTACGTACCCACGTATGGTGACTTTTTCATTTATAGGATGGATAGAATAATGAATATGGTTTTACCATATTTATAATAACATCTCAGTATATATAAGGTACATGATTTATTATTTTAGTATGGATGAAATAAAGATAAAGGAAGTAGAAGAAGAAAAGAACCTTGAAAGAGGTGATAAAATAATTACATCTTCTTCGGTTACTTCCTTTTGATTTGAACAAGAGGCCTCCATAGGATGGCTTTATGATCAAAGTAAGGCCTATAGGATTAACTGAGGGCAGTTTGGGAGAGATTTTAGTAGATTTTGGCCATGTCAAATGGCTTTGGAGGTGTCAATCTAAGAGAAGGGGAAGTGCCCTTTTATAAGAGGGGTGAGGGGAACTTAAGGAAAAATCATGAAATATTAGTTTATTATAAACTTATTTTCAGTTTCTAATAGCTCAAAATTGATTTATTTCTTGGATAAAGGTTTCTGGGCCGAAATAATCTCAAAGATTAGTTTTAGAAAATTCTAGGTCACCATATTAACCATATCTTTTAGATTTTACTCTTTGATAAATAGTTTAACTTTTAACATGTCTTCTAATATTTTTATATTACATGATTAAATAGTAACTATAAAATAACAAGAAAACCTCAAATGGTTCATTAAAGACATTTCAAACATTATCTAAGTAATTTTATGAACCATATATTTTTGGGACTATTATATAATTTAATAAAATAGTATTTATTTTAAAAACTCATTTTTTTCAATTTGGACACCATTTAGTATTTGGTATTTGTGAATGCCATCAAGACTTTATTATATCGAAAAAAATAAATTGAATCAACCCTAAAATGAAATATTCAACTAGAAAAATTATCGTATGGCATAAAAATTTCCAATTTTCATTATTTTTTAAATGTATAATATCAACTATTTTAATCCTTCATTAATTACGTAATTACTGCATCATCATTGTGTCTTAAATAAATTTCATTATAAAAGGTCTAAAAATTATAAATAAAATACTATGATATATGAAATAGTATTATATTTATAATAAATATTTATAGTTGAATTTATATTATGTATTACCCTATATTAAAAATGTTTTAGTTATTTACATTTTAATTTATCACTTTCAACACTTCTTTAAATAAAATATAATAAATGTCCTAATCTATTCCAAATGGACCAAAAAGGATTTAATTTTGACATAATATTGATTTTAATTGAAGAAGAACATATACAATATAATTATCACAAGTTTTAGTGTAATTTGATATTATTACAAAAAATTTTGACATATAATTACCTTATTGACTTTAAACCGTGGGGAAAAAAATTCAAAAGTCACTATTATTGAAAAATTATTTTCATCATACTAAAAGACATTTTAATTACTGATTACAACCATTTATGACTGATTTTTGAAATTCAATTCACATAAGTGGTTAAATTATGTTTTATACAAATTTGAAAATGTTCCTAGAAAGTGGGTAAAAGACGTTATAAAGTTCAATGAATTTTATTATATGTAATGTAATTTTAAAATGATACCATTGAATTAAACTGAACTAATATAAGAATTATGTTTCTATATTGACTTTAAAATAAATTTAAATAAAAATAATATTTATTTAAATAATAAGTCGGCTTAAAACAATAATGAAGTGTTTTACAATATTCATCAAAAATTGAATGTTTTCCCAAAAATTCACACTAAGATAATTTTGATATTCTGAATCCAAAAATGAAGTCCTTTTTTAAAAATAAAATTTACAGATTTTTAAAAAGTGGGTATTACTATTCCTTACTACTTTTTAAATGGCTAGTTTTATTGGTCGTTGTGTGCTAGAACTCGGGGCTATGTATAGAGTAAGATATGGTATTATTCAATGTGAAGAATACCATGGAAGATTGAGGTGTTATATTATTCCCTACTTCAAATAATTTATTCCTAAAAATTTCATGAATATTATTACATAAAATGATTCTGGTGGTTCTTCATCAGAAGTTCCATAGTTTCCCACATTTTCCCTTCCATTTTATGGTTTCTCAAAAGATATTTTACTATAAGACTTATCCAGTTTTCCCAACACATATTCTCTAGTATAAAGAATCTTAATAGGATCGTCATAATAAGATAGATAGGTTTCCCAAATCGTATGACACCCTTCCATGGAGATACCTTCAAGAAAACATGGTCACCTACCTGAAATTCCTAATCATTCCTTCTGTTATCAGCATAGCTCTTTTTTCTACATTGAGCTTCTTTGAAGTATGTTTATATAATCTTCACCTTTTCCATAGTTTCCTAAAAAATATTTTGGACAAAAAAAAAATTTCACCAACATCATCTCAAAAAGATGGTATGCAACATCTCTTTCCATATAAAGCATTATATGGTGCCATCTTAAAACATAATTAGAAGAGATAGTTATAGGAAAATTCTACCAGAGGTAAAAAACTGATCGCACATACCATGAATGTCAATTGATAAATATCTCAAACCATCTTCTAATGTTCAAATAGTCCATTAATATTATCCATCAGTTTGAGGGTGGTAGAAAGTGCTGAACCAAAGTTCAGTTTCTAGGGAATTCTGAAGACTTTTCCTGAATCTTGATGTAAAATGGGTGTCAAGATCAGAAACAATCGATAGGGGTAAACCCTAAAATCTTACGAATTCATTAATATATAGTATTTCTAAATGTTCAAGTGGTAAATCATATCTTAGAGCAAGAAAATGTGCTGACTTGGTAAGATGATTACTAATGACCCATATTTCATCATTCCTTCTAGGATTCTTTGGTATCCCTATAAAAAACCCATCGTAATATCATTCCATTTCCACTTAGGTACGGAAAGAGGTTTCATGACTCTTCTAGGATGTTTCCTTCTAGCCTTCACCTATTGAAAAACTATACATCATGAAACAAAATCAAATATATCCCCCTTCAATTTTTCCTTTCAAAAATGTTCCTTTAAATCCCTACACATCTTAGTGGTACCAAGGTGTATCGTGAAATTTGAGCAATGAGGATCAACCATCAATTACTTTTTTAGATCGAGTATATTGGGGAAAAATCATATTCCCAAATTTCAAAATTCCACTTTCATATATAAAGTCAATCACTCTCCCTTATTTCATACATTTATTTCACTTTTGACACTCTCCATCATTTGTTTGAAAACATTGTATTCTCTCTAGTAAGGATGGGTTTGTAACCATTTGAAAATGTATGGATTTTTCACCTACATGATTATTCTAATATCCATCTTTACTAGACCCATGAACATAGTATCCATTTCAACTCCTATTTTGTTCATAACACCAAGATTCTTTCTGCTCAAAGCATCTACCACATTGTTTTCCTTCCCTATGTGGTAGTGTATTGTGAAATCATAATACATGAGTAGTTAAATACATAAAATTTTCCCCTGTTGAGTTCATTCTGTGCAAAAGTATATTTCAATATCTTTTGATCATTATATATCTCACATTTATCATCATAGAGATAGTGACTCCATATCTTCAATGTAATGATTACGGCTTCTAACTCTGTATCATGAGTAAGATTGTTTTGTTCATGAATGTTTAGCTGCTGTGAAGTGTATAAAATAACTATATCATTTTGCATAAGGACTCAACCAAGACCAATCATTAAAGAATTACTATAAATAAAAACCCATCATTCCCTGATGGTAGAGTCAAGATACGATAAATGACTAATCATCACTTAAATTCTTTGAAACACTCCTCACACTCTTTTTATTCACTCAAATTTAACCCCTTTAGGTGTGATCATGGTTAATGTGTTAGAAAATCTAGAAAACTTCTGGACGAAACACCGATAATAACTTGTTGAACCGGTAAAACTATGAACCTCAGTTATGCTCATCGTTGCGGGTCATTCATGGGTTTTCCTTTTCAAGGAAGGATCAATAGAGATTCCATTATTAGAGACAAAATGGACATGAAATGAAATCTCTTTAAGCCAGAATTCACACTTTCAAAACTTCCCCTATAATTCATTTCTTCTACAAGTCTTCAGAATAGTGATGATGTAATTTTCATGATCTTCATAGCTTTTGGAGTGTACAATGATATCTTCAATAAATACCACTAAAAATTCAACATGATATTACTTGAAATAACTATTCTTTAGATTAATGAAAATAAAGGGTATATTAGTTAGCCAAAAATAATTACTTTAAACTCATAATGCCCATACCTGGTTTGAAATAATGTCTTTCGAATGTCTTCCTTCTTCACGCACAACTTATGGTATCTAGATCAAATTTCAATGTTTGATAAATATTGAGCTCTGTGATGTTGATCAAATAAATCATCAATGCAATGTAGGGGACATATTTGTTTATTGTTATTGCATTTATTTCCATGTATTCAATGCATATCCTCATAGATCCATCTTTATTATTAACAAAAATAACAAGGGTTCCCCATGGAGAAACACTAGGGAGAATAAACCCTTTATTACTAATTTCTTCTAGTTTTTTCTTCATTTACACTAACTCCACATTTTAAATTATATAAGGGGGCTTTGACATGGTCCTTGAACTAGAAATTTTGTCAATGGATAACTCAATTTCCGATTCTGGAGGATGTCCAAAAAATCCTCGGGAAACAAGTCAACATATTTTTAAACAATACGTACATACTATATTTGACCATTCTGTTCCCATCCATTGTTATTTCACTCCCTTCCTTCCCCATAATTGAATATATTAGATCTACAGAGGTTTGATCTAGATGTTAATCAGAAGGTGTTGTTTCTTCTATAAAGATAAGGTATTCATTATCATTATCAAAAATTGTAACCTACTACTTCTTACAATAAATTTTCACATTATGGAAAAAAACCCATTACATACAAATAATTATATCAAATTTAATCATGGTTATGACATTAAGATCCACATATAAAGAACATTTATATTCCATAAGGGTAATTTATTGAAAAAAACATTGTTTCTATGTTACTTCCCTTCAGAGTTTTGACTCACAACTCCCTTGGAATGTCAAATTGGAAATATCTAATTTTCATGGAAAACCATGATGATATGAAAGAATGTATTTATCTAGATTGAATTAAAGTATTGGTTAATTTTTGAAAAATGGTTAAAGTACAAGCCACAACATCATTAAGAACATCAACATCATCAGTTGTGATTGCATAATCTTGGTCTTTCTCTGTTGGCATTTTCTAAGTTAAATTTCTTTGACTAGTAGGACATTCATTTAAATATTTCCCCATATATTTACAATTGTTGCATTGAACATTAAAAACATCTTTCTTCCCCTTACAGTCACTATTTTGGTGGTCTTTTTCTCAGCACTTGTAAAAAACTCTCATCCCGTTTAGGCATATACCAGGGTATTTCTTCCCACAATTATTTCAGGATGGAAATTCAAATTTTCCATTCATCCCCTTAATTAATTTTCCATAGTGTTCATTAAAGATCTTCTTCTCTTTCTTCACTTTTATGTAATAATACATATAGAATAACTTTTCTTCCTTGATAGTATAAGAGATTATATCTTCATATGATGAGGAGGATTGTGAGATTAATTATCGATGAAGAAATGGTTTTAATCTATTAGGTAATTGATAAATAATAATTCTTGGGTTGCATATATAATATATAGTATGCCTTTCTACCCATGTAACATTATCCTCATACTTTTCACATTCTCATCATCGTTTTGCCTCAAACTCAAAAATTTCATTTCCATATCTGTTCGATGTTAATGAGGAAATTATTTTTCTACTAAAATCTATTTAAACTCCATCCATTCCATATTTTATAAATATTTATCCTCCTTTGTTTTTTTAATTAATGATCACCATTGATTTTCATCTCCTGATATGCGATAAACTTCCATGAAAACCTTTTACTTTTTGCCACTCCCAAAGTATAAACTATTTTCTCTAAAGAACATATTGATGGATTATTTAAAAATGGATCTTTAGTAAAAATGAATGTTAGCAGTTTTTTCCTCATGAAGTGGTCTAACATTGATCATCCATGTTGTGTATTATGGTTATTTATATGGGTAAGGTTATAATTCATAACCTCAATGAGTTGTCCCAGTATGGTTTTAAATTGTTCAGTATATATTTCATCACTAGCTTCAAAATAATTATCTTGAATAGGAGGAAAATTTCATCTTGGATTTCATTCATTTATATGGTTTAAATTAATTATAAAAGGCTTTATTTCTAAAAAATTTCATACAATATATTGGTTTATGAGTCCCAAATCATAGTTGCAAACATGTAATATACTTGACATAAATTGAACAGTTTATGCACATAATCCATAATCATAAAAAAATTTCTTTTTGGGAAGTATTTAATCATAAATAATTCATAATGGTTTGTATTGAAAATTTAGATTATTCTAAACATATCCCTTGGGAGTGGCAAACCTGGTGTGCAGTAAGGCTCGTTGTCCTGTACCAGGATACCCTAGGTCAAGCCGAAAACTCTTTGTTGGAGTTTTCACACCTAGGAAAATCTTTTCTAGAACCAAATCCACTTATAGTTTCAATATATAAATGAATTTATTGGAGAACTTAAATTATATCTATACTACAAAATTTTTTGGATGTCCTTCTATACGAATCATTAAAGTCTATCTTAGGGAATTGTTCTCTAATAAGAGTTTTTCTAAATATAGTTTTCACGGTTTGTACTAAATTTCATCTAATACATACTATAAGGCCTTGACCCCAATTACTAAGAGTCGGTGCATTATTACATAACATTGGCATGATCACAAGATTTCATGTCCTAAAAGACTTATCAGTTTAGTATCCTTAGATGTACAAGATAAATACATAAGATTTAATTTAAATTATGAAATGAAATTGTTACATTATGTATTATTTTAACAAACTAATATACCTTAGCCTATCCCTCTTGGTCAACAATAATATACATCTTATCTTCCTAGGGAAAATAAAACATAAGAAAGGGGTGAGCTCATATGCTTAGTAATGATTACAATATAGAGAAACTAACATAATTAAGAATAAACATTTAATAAAATGTATTAGACTAAAAAAATCCTTTTAAACATAAACTTCAGAATAATATGGCAAAGATAAATAAAATAATTCCATTTAAATATTCACATTGATATTATTCCAATCTAATACTATAATGTAATAACAATAGCTAATCTCAAAATGATGGAATGCATAATATCAGACATCACAACCACATATTCAAGGACTCATGTCAATAATTTAAATAAAAATATTGTCAATGAACTATTCCAAGAGACTATTTTATCTCATGATACCTACCGATGTATCGAGGGGCTATAGTGCCCCCCCTTACTTACTATGTCCAATGCATTCCTCATATGAAAAGGGAGAATCATAACACTAACATTTATATTAAATTTACATATAAAATGTTAATATTTAACCATAAACTTTAGAGACCCAAAGCTTGACGTACATGGACATTATATTACTTTTTTGAATTACATAAAACATGAAAAAAACAGACTCCCAAGGACCTTATTAGTTTAGTGTCTTTAGAAACTTGGAACATAATCTTATAATCATGGTGAAAGATCTTCAACATCTCCAATAATGATCTTCCCATTTAATTTTCTTACCTAAAACCGTTCATTATATCTAGGGGAAAAGATAAAATAAAAAGGGTGAGCTCAAATGATCAGTAAGAGTAATCATGGAGAACAGAAAACAAATCATAAACATTTGAACATAAGAACATGAACATAAAATATCTAAATCCTGAGTAATGACATAATCCTTGGAAGTGCGTAAGGGATAGATTATAAAGGAACATTAACCACTATAAAATAGCATGGTAATTTAACATGTAATTGTGGAAAATCATTATGCACATGATATTATTTCAATAGTAGCCAAGGCATTGTTTCCGAGACCATCATAGTGGACAAATTCCGTTACAGAATCGTGTTCATTCCTCATTCCAGTCCTATATCACTGAACCAGATTAATTTGTCGTTCCAGCCACATATGTGTCATGAGATATAAATCATTAACCAATGCATTGGAGGGAGATATAGGTCCCACAAATCTCATATTTAAATAATTCTAATGTCTTCCACAAAACAATCATAAATCATTCATCATAACCCAAATAATAAAATGGGTTTCATAAACATCATCCCATCATAACATAATCCATATAAAAAATGGATATCATTTTATCATATGAAAATTGAAACCATGTAAATCATATATACATTATACTTGAAACATACACATATGAAATAATGTAACCTTAGATGGAAAATGGTTTTGATAAAACACTTGAAATGAATTCTTGAGGAAAATATCCTTTCTTCTTTAAAATCATTTTATTTTCACAAAAATGGCATGCAATTTTAAAAGAATGTGATTTTTTGAAAATAGTAAAGAAATATTTTAGATTAAGCTTCATGAAAATATGTCATTATAAAACCGTAAAAATCTGTTCATGCCGTATAAGTTAAAAAAACATTATCCTCGTACTTTTACCGGAAAAGTTATAAAGTATCTTGTACTGAAAATGACAAAATATTAATTTCATATATTTTACTAAAAATTCACCGATAAGTAAAATTTGATATAAAAATTTGTAGTAGGATAGAAATAATATTAAATTTTTTGGAAACATGGATGTGGATGATAAATATTCCCCAGTAAATCATGAAGTATAAACAATCTCAGATAAAAATAAGATTGTGAGATTTACCTTAGGCCTGATATGATTTGTACATATCCGAACCTCATGTATAATGATTTAAATAATTTCATTTACTTATTCCAGAATCATATTCACTCTTATGATATCATATATGATTCACATAGGTATTTATATTACCCGTGCATTTGTGAATTCCATGTTAAAGCAATGATTTGGGTAATATTCTTTGCATTTATCGTATGTGTTTACACTTTTTGATATTGATATTATTATTACTTATATCATGATTTACTTACATCAATAATGTAAAAAAATTATTTATATATCATATATATTCATTATATATATATATATAATAGATAGATAAATGAAATGAAACACACCGTTCAGGGAGACGGTAGGTCTTATGTACGCATGAACGTTGTTTTCCTTTCCTTATTGACTTGAATGGAATAATGTAAATAACATATAAATAAATCCAGTATCATTAATATGTCATATATTTCATGATTACTTATTATATATATTTTATAATCATTCTTTAATGGTTAACATGTAGAATGAATCTCATCGCGTCGTGGAGACGGTAATCCGTACGTACGCATGAGCGAGCATATCATTACCATAATTATTGAATAAAATTAGAGTGGAAGATATAATATATCAGAATTAGTATCATGTTAAAATAATCATATATAGTTATTTTTGAAACCCTTATACGCATCCATGTAAGGTGGTGGTGGAAAAACAGATTACACCATAGCGTGGAGATGGTATTCCGTACATACGCACGCACTGTGATTTCGTTTTCCGTAGGATGTGTAGATGGTAAAATAGGGTTGTTTCATATTTATAATATCATATCCGTATATAAGTAATATTTAATTTATTACTTAATAATGAATCAAATACATAATATGAAGTAAAAGAAGGAATAAACATGAAAGAATCGGTAGAAGGTATTACCTCTTCCTCAAAGTGGCTCTTTTAAATTTTCTCTTAGGTCACTAAAGTTGGTCTTTGAAGAATACCAAGATATCAACTATGTTTATATGGAAGGGTAGAAGAGAAATTTTTAGTGGTTGGATAAGCATGAAGGCCAAAAGTGGTGTAAGGAGGAGAGGGAGGAGGTTCCCTTTTATAAGGGAGGATAGGGGCACTTTTGGAAACCTCCAAAATATTAATTTACAATAAACTCAAACCCCACATAAAAACATGAAAAATTAATCACATTAGAAGATAATATGAGATAGGGTGTAATATAATCAACCAATAAAATTTATACTTTTTGGAGTTTATTTTAAACCTTATCAATTTGATTTGTCCATATTTAATCAATTTAAATTTATTTGTGGTAATAAAATTATATTTTTTTAATTGTTATAAATACTTTCTTTTGTGTTGTCAGTTTTCTATAATTAGATAAATTATTAAATTTTTTACCATATAATTTTCAATTTTTAATTGTTTCTGTGATTTTTAATCAATTTAATAATATGTTATTTTTATAAAATATCAAGTGTCAATTTTGACACTATTCAATTATTTGAATTTAAATAAAATTCACAGAGAAGATATATTCAATCCAAAATATATAATAGATTTATAACATGTCATATTCATCTATAAAATTAAGGGATAACATTAAATAGTTCATATAATAATTATTCTAAGATATTTAAAACCATTTATTTGATATTTCTCTTAATAAAATAATTACTACAACATTTTTGTATAATTATTTAATATACATATTTGTTTTAAAATAAAATCCTATGATGAAGATAAATCTATTATCTTTCATAATAAATACTCTTACTTGAATTTTTCATCTTAAAATCACAACATTTAAATTGTTATTTTTTTTTAAAATTATAAAGGTGACAAATTTCACATCATTCAAAATAAATTAATATAAGTGTCATAACCACTTTTATGAGGCTCCAAATGGTAAAATATTCTACCATTGGATGATTATGGTTTACATGTACATGACCAATAAGGTTAGGTTAGGTTTTTGTGCCTTTTATGGTCACTATTAGTTTAATAAAAACTATATTATTTATTTTTCAATGAATAAACTATTTCTGCATCACTATTGTGACACTATTAATGACAATTATATAATCCCTAAAAATTAAAAATAAATTATCATGATGTAGATAATTTTATTAGATTTTTGGAGACTATTTATATTTGAGGTTTTTTGATGTTTATCACTAAATTAAAATTATTACACTTATAAGATAAAATAGAGTGACATGTTGTACCATTCTTTGGTTTTAATAATAATTAATTCATCTTCATGGTCAAAAGTAAATTAAATGAATATATTATGAACCTTAATGGATATGGGTATACTTTCAATCATAAAATAAAATTTTGGCAGGTTTTAGGTTAATTTTATAATCTTAGGTTTATCCTTAATTATCTGATTTACCTTTAATTGTAGTAAATAAAAATTACCATAGTAACTATTAATAATAAAAAAAGTAACCTATTAACATAATCTGGACCCACTGAATCCAAATATTTAATCCATTTTTCAAAATTCAAAACACAGAAGTTTCAATAATTAATTTAAAATTAATACCATTGTTAAGAAAACAGGTTTTAAAATTAAAACGTTGCAAAATATTGAAATGTTTTAACCTATGAATTCAGTAAAAAATTAGTTCTAATGACGTAAACTATATTAAATTGTAAAAATTAATTCTATTTATACTTTAAAACCATTCAATATTATAATTTAACAATATAAATTATCTTGATGATAAAAGTTGTTTTTAAATAAAATTTAGCGTATTTGTACTATTCTTCAAAATAACAAACTTATCCGAAAAATACCAAAAATTTATCCAATGTAATTTTTTATATAACGATCCAAAAGAAGAAGATTATTTTTTAAAATTGAACTTATAAACTTGTAAAAATTTATATTTATAAATGGTGCGCCATCAAAAGGTGGTAAAACTGCATTTTTTTAAAAAATAGTTATTTTACCTGAAAAATTGATTTTTGTTTTCATACATCATTCTATGAAACATGTAAGATAAATTATAATGTTATAAAATTAAAAATTCAGTTAATACTATTCATAGAGGCGAGTTTATAATATTATAATAATATATCATTGTTTAGTGAAACTCAGTATTGCGTACAACACATGTTATCAAAGAAGGGCGCTCTTGCGTGTAACGCAAGCTAAGTCAGGATTGCGTGTAGTGAAAGCTTCCTTTGGTTTTAATATTACACAATAAAAACATGGTTCATTTATACATAGATCAAAATCTATACTCGGTGTTTTGTAAAATTAATTTTATTCGAAAGAACTTGAAATTGTGTGTAACATAAGCCAAGAATAGTGTTGCATATACTGCAAGATAATACGGTGTTGCGTATAGTGCAAGATAATCTTGCTGTATCATAAAAAATAGGATATATAAGAAATTAAAAAGAATATATCTCATAAAATCTCTGGGTGTTACATTCTACCCCCTTAAAATGAATTTCACCCACGAAATTTGATGGCATTATAAATGGTTTACTACTTGAAATTTTCATTTTTATAAAACCACATGATAAAAAGGAATTATGAATCTTAATTTCAAAAACTAATGTATGAAACATAATGGTTACCCAAATTAACTCATCACTGGGTTTCCACATAGGAGAACATAGGTGAATATATGGATATAGAAGAGAAATCTAACCATCATGCATGGATGAAGAGTGGTAGAGAACAAGGCTATAAAAAATCCAACAATCACAAAGCCATAAATTTGTGATTATCTAAGGTACCATCTAATTCACCAAATATGAGGGCATTAGGACAAAATTTTTGGTTTTCAAGATCATTTCCCTAATGTTGAATAATTTTTTAATTAAAAGAAATACTTACTTGATTTTGGTACAATCTCACTATTGGTCATGCCTTGAACAATTTCCACTTCATCTCTTAATAAAATGAAGTTGAATTTGTCTTCTGTGAAGTGTTAGTAGATCATTCTACATAATGATAGGTCATTATATCTATCTCAAATATAAGTTTAGAAAAAGTAATATAAATAAGTCTATCTATAGTGAGATTAATCGTATATGGTTCCAAAAATGGACTTATACTTCATCTATCATCCTGCTTAATAAAATAAAACTAGTTTCTACAAAATAGGGACTTCCTGTAGGCCATCGGTAGGTGATAAAGGCTGGTTGCACATCGGTTGTGGGTTTTATTCCCGCAACCTGGTCCGATATGATGGGTTGTCACCTGTCCTACAGGTTTTCCTTTTTTCTGAATCTTCACCATTATAACTTTCTAGAAATAATATCGAAAAAAGGTTCTAGAATTAAACAATACTATCTGATTTCTAACTTAATCCATTACAATATTTATACATATAAAAAATACTTATATCCAATATCATAGTATAAAGTAAAAAATTACTCAAAATGGAATCTACTGAGAATGTGAATACAATCATTTATCATACAGTATATCTTGTTGGTCGCATTCCAAACATGTGAATACCTTAATCATGTATTCTCTTGAAAAATTAATACCCATTGAACCTTAGTGAAAGCATGAATGTTGTCAAAATTTATCTCTTCCCACATACCAAAATCCCAAAACAAATCTATATACTCAAATCATGATATCACATTGTCATTTTATCAGTCATAAGATAATGAATACTATCAAACAAATTATTTTTTCCTTATCCCTTCATTATGTGCATATCATCTTCATTCAAAAAATATTTCA
Source organism: Viscum album (assembly GCA_963277665.1). Taxonomy (NCBI): domain Eukaryota; kingdom Viridiplantae; phylum Streptophyta; class Magnoliopsida; order Santalales; family Viscaceae; genus Viscum; species Viscum album. The sequence goes on from OY728165.1 coordinate 832,219,920, forward strand.
ATCACTTTTCATGGTTACCGGTACAATAAAAATTATTTAAAACCAATAAATAGATATTCCAAAATTCCATGTTACTATAAATGAGATTCCATGATACTATTTTGAAATCCCATTAAATAAACACTTAATCATTCCACAACATCATTTGCATACTCAATATCACAAATAATGATCACATGTGACTTCCCTTTTTAATTTTCCTTAAGAGGATGCTCACATCGATCATCATTAACCCTTGGATTAGGGAAATGATTTGCATAATGCACCATTTCCTTGAACATGAATCATTATAGTGTTGGTGGTGCATTCTCTGTAATCTTTTCTCTATACACATCATTAGCTACCTTTTTCCGATTACTTCGGCACTTATCTTCTTGATGACCTTCTTTTAAACACTTGAAAAAATTTCTAGTACCTTTTAGACAATCTCCACCATGATTCTTTCCACACTTTGAGCAAAAAGAAAAATTCACCTTATTTTCACCATTGTTCTGAGATTTTTCCTTAAACTCCATCTTTCATTTTTTTGTCAAAACCATGAGATGGATATGTAACACCAACTTCCATTTCTACCTTGATAGAAAAACACACAATTTCATCAGAGATACTGAGGCCTCTTATAGCTAATTCCCATAGAATACTTGGTTTTAAGCAACTGAATAATCGATCAAATTTACATTCAAGTTGAATGATAAATCCAGATGCATACCTTGAAAGCCTTGTAAAATTCACAACGTACATACTAACAGATTTATCATCCCTTTTCTTAATCTCAAGGAACAATTTTTCCATCATTGTTCGAAGAATAGGAGGGAAGTACTTATTAAAAAATAAGTTCTTGAACTCATCTCATTCCATGGATTCAATTTCATCTTAGGGCCTCATATTCTTAATTAGAGTCCACCACTGGTCTTCTTCTCCTTCTAAACAGTAAATATCAAGAATAAATTTTTCATGTTCCAAACAGAGAAGTATGGAAAATATATTTTCAATGGTATTGATCAATTGTTTAGCAACAAGTGGATCAGAAGACCCACTGAAAGTAAGTGGACATTGCATCATGAAGGAATCAATAGAATATTATTCCTTTATCTTCTCATATGGATGACCAGAATGATTCATATCTTATCTATGTATAGCAATAAAATTTTCACTCCATCTCCCATCACATTTGGTTGTTCGGGAGGACAATCATTGCATTGTCCATTACATTGATCAACACGGTTCCTGGTTCCATCCATCATCTAAAACCCAAAAAGAATAGTGTAAGAGGAAATTATCATGCTTGGAAAACAATATAATAATGGGGAGTACTTACAATATCTAACATCTTAGGTTTAATTCTATAATCGTTACCATATTTCTTTGAATATAACTTATTCGTATACTTATTATTAGGGACATCCCTAGACTTAACTTAGAAATATCTCTAGTGATGTAACTAATGATTTCACATCCTAGTTTCCAAAGGATAACTAAACCTTCACTCTAATACCAAATGTAGAGACACAAATCTTGACGTACATAGACATTACATTACATTTGTGGAATACTTAACACATGAAAAAACATGTGATCAAAGACCTTATTAGTTTAGTGTATTTGGAAACATGGATCATAATATTCGAATCATGGTGAAAGATCTTCAACATCTCTCATAAAGATCTTCTCCTTTTGTTTTATTACCTAAAACAATTCTTTATATCCTGGGGAAAAAACATAAAAAGGGTGATCTAAAATGCTCAGTAAGGGTAAAAATGGAGAACACAATCCAAACCCTAAACATTTTAATGTAAGAACATGAACATAAAATATCAAAATCCTGAGTAATGACATAAATCATGGAAGTGTGTAAGGCATATATCATAAAGGAACATTAACCATGGTCAAATAGAATGGGAATAAAACGTGTAACTGTGGAAAACCATTATGCAAATGATATTATTTCCATAGTATCCAAGGCATTACTTCCAAGACCATTCTAGTGGACAAAATCCCTTACTGAATCGAGTTCATGCCTCATTCTAGTCTTGTATCACTGAACAAGATTAACTTTACATTCCAACCATGTCTATATAATGAGATATAAATCATTACCCATTTCATTGGATGGAGATATTGGTCCCACCCATCTCATATTGAAATCATTCTTATGTGTTCCATAAAACAATCCTAAATCATTCACCATAACCCAATGAAAAAAATGGGTTTCATAAACATCATCCCATTATAACATAATCCATATAAAAAATGGATATCATTTAATTATAAGAAAAGTGAAACCATATAAATCATAAAGACACTATACTTGAAACATACACATATGAAATAATTTCATCTTAGAAGGAAAATGGTTTTGATAAAACACTTGAAATGAATTCTTGAGGAAAATATCCTTTCTTTTTCCAAATTATTTTCTTTTCACAAAATGCAATGAAATTTTAAAAGAAAAGGATTTTGTTGAAAAATTTTATGAAATAATGTAGAGTAATATTTATGAAAATAAGGCATTATGAAACTGTAAAAATCCATTCATGCCGTTTAAGTTAAATAAACATTCTCTTCATACTTTTTCCGGAAAAGTCAAAAAGTATCTTGTACTGAAAATGACAAAAGAATCCTTTAAAATCTTTTAATCTAAATGTACCAATTGGTAAAATTTTATTTAAACAATTATAATAGGATATATATTATATTACATATTGAGAAACATGTATGTGGATGATAAATATGCCCCAGTAAATTCTAAAGTATATACAATTTTGGATAAAAATGAGATTGTGAGATTTTCTGCCACATTAGGTCTGATATGATTTGTATGTATCCAGAACTCATGAATAATGATTTAAATAATGATTTTAAATTATTACAGAATCATATTAGTTCTTATGATATCATATATGATTCACATATGTATTTATATTATCTGTTCATATGTCAATTCCATGTTAAAGAAATGTTTTGTGTAATATTCTTTTCATTTATCGTACATGTTTGGACTTGTTGTTCTTGATATTATTATTAATTATATCTTGATTTATTTACTTCTAGAATGTAAAACATGTTTTATATATCATATATATTCAGTATATATATATATAATATATATAAAAGAAATGAAACACACCGTTCATGGAGATGGCAGGCCGTACGTATGCATGAATTCTTTTTTCCATTCATTATTACCATGAATGGAAGCTAGTAAATATCATATAAATAAATCCAGTATAATTAATATGTCATATATTTCATGATTATTTATGGTATATACTTTATAATCATTCTATAATGGTTAACTTGGAGAATGAATCTCATCGCGTCGTGGAGAGGGTAATTTGTACATACGCACAAGCGATGATATCATTCCCATAATTATTGAATGGAATTAGAGTGGATGATATAATATCTCATAATTATTATCATGTTATAATAATCATATATAGTTATTCTTTACACCCTTATACCCATCCATGTAATGTGGTGGCGGAAAAACAGATAACACCACGGTGTGGACAAAATATTCCGTACATACACACGCGCGGTGATTTCATTTTGTGTAGGATTGATAAAATGAGAGATAAGGTTGTTTCATATTTATATTAACATATAAGTAAATAAGTAATACTGATTTTATTAATTTATAATGATACAACTATATAAGAGGATTTAAATGAAGAAATAAGCTTGAAAGAATCTGTAGAAGGTATTACCTCTTCCTCGAAGTGCCTCCTTTAAATATCCTCTAAGTGCACTAAAGTTGTCTTTGAAGAAGACAAGAAACTATAGTATGTTTCTAGTGAATTGGAGAAGATAAATGGTCGTAGGATGGCCGAGCTTGAAGGTTCTATGTGGTCTGAGGAGGAGAGGGAGGAGGTGCCCTTTTAAAAAGGAGGAGAGGGGCACTTTTGAAAACCTCCAAAATATTAATTTATAATAAACTCAATCACCACCTAAAAACATCCAAAATGAATCAAATTAGAAGACGAGATTAGATAGGGTTGTAATATAATCACCCAATAAAATTTATACATGTTTGGAGTCTATTTTAAACATTATAAATTTGATTTATTCTTATTTAATCTATTTAAATTTATTTCTGGTAAAAAAATTCTAATTTTTAAATATTGATAAATAATTACTTATGTGTTGTGAATTTTCCATAATTAGATAAACTATTAACTTTTAGACCATAAAATTTCCAATTGGAAATTTTTAATTATTTTTGTGATTTTTAAACAATTTAATAATATGTTATTTTTTTAAAATATCAATTATGTCAATTATGACACTATTCAATTATTTTAATTTAAATAAAATACACAGAGAATATATATTAGATAAAAAATATTTAATATATTCATAACATGTCATATTAATCTAGAAAATTAGTGGAGATCATTAAATAGTTCATATAATATTTATTTTAATATTTTTAAATCCATTTATTTGATATTTCTCTTAATAAAATAATTACTTCAACATTTTTGTATAATTATTTAATATATCTATTTGTTTAAAACTAAAATCCCGTGATAAAGATAAATATATTAAATTTCATAATAGTACTTTAATTCGAAATTATCATCATAAAATTACAATATTTAAATTGTAATATTTATTAAATTATGAAGGTGACAACTTTGACATGATTTACTATAAAATAATATAAGTATCATAATAAATTTTATAAGGCTCCAAATGGTCAAATATTTGACCATTGGATGATTATACATTACATGTACATGAAAAATATGTTTTATTAAGGTTTTTATTCCTATTATGGTCACTATTAGATTAATAAAAAATAAATTATTGATTTTTTTCTAAATAAACAATTTCGGCATCACTATTGTGTCACCTTTAATGACAATTATTTAATCCCTAAAAATTCCAAATAAATTCTCATGATGTAGATATTTTTATTATATTTCAGGAGACTAATTATATTCTAGGTATTATGAAGTTTATCACAAACTTAAAATTATTACAATTATAAGATATAATAGTGACATGTGGTCACTTTCTTCGGTTTTAATAATAATTACTTTATTTTAATTGTAAAAAGTCCATGAAATGAATCTATTTTGACCCTTATGTGATATGGGTCGACTTTCAATAATCCAATTTAATTTTTTCAGGTGTTAGGGTAATTCTATAATCTTCGGTTTACTCTTAATTACCCGATTTAAATTTAACTGTAGTAAAAAAAATTGTCGTAGTTACTATTCATAACATCAAAAATAATTAAAAGTAACCTATTAACATAATTTGGACACACTGAATCCAAATATGTAATCCATTTTTCAAAATTCAATACATAGAAGTTGTAGTAGTTAATTTAAAATTAATCTCGTTGTTAAGAAAACGATTTTTAAAAGATAAAATGTTGCAAAAGATTGAACTGTTTTTAACTATGAATTTAGTGTAAAATTAGTGCTAATGACTTAAATTATATTAATTTTTCAAAATATATTCTGTTTAAACATTAAAACCATTGAATATTGTAATTTAACCATATAAATTATCTTGATAAAAAAGTTGTTTTTAATTAAAATATAGCGTATTTTTTCTATTCATCAAAATAGGAAACTTATCAAAAAAATAGCCAAAATTTATCCAATGTAAATTTATATATCATGATTCAAAAGAAGTAGTTTATTTTGTTAAATTGAACTTATAAACGTGTCAAAAATTAAATTTATAAAGGGTTTTCCATAAAAAGGTGGTAAAACTGTATTTTTAAAAAATACTTCTTTTATCTGAAAAATTGATTTTGTTTTCATACCTCATTCTAGAAAATCTGTAAGATGAATTATATTGTTATTAAACAAAAAATTCAGTTGATAATATTCATAAATGCAAGTTTATAATATTATAATAATATATCATTGTTTAGTGAAGCTTGGTATTGCGTACAACACACGTTATCGGGGAAGGTCGTTGTTGCGTGTAACACAAGAAAAGCCAGGATTGCGTGTAGTGAAACCTTCCTTTGGGGTTGAGTATTATATAATCTAAACATAGTTCATTTATAAAAAGATCAAAATCCATACTTGGTGTGGTGTAAAATGAATTTTATTCAAAAAAACCTGAAATTGTGTGTAACACAAGCCAGGAATAGTGTTGTGTATACTGCATGCTAATACAGTGTTGCGTATAGTGAAAGAAAATCATGGTTTAGCGCACAACATAGGATATCAAATAAATTAAAAAGAATCTATCTCATAAAATCTCGGGGTGTTACATAAACTGTGAATGACATAAAAATAGGACATCCACAACTAAACATATCATAAAAATTTGAAAACAATGTGGAATATTGTATATAATAAATCAACATCAATTAAACATAAAATACAACAATAGGTGTCGACATAGATGAAATCAATACAAAAAACTATTTGAGATAAATATCGCTTTATACTTTGAAATCATCTAAAAGTCACACAATTATAAAACAAAACATTTAATTTCAAAATATTCTTAAAATCATGTACTGGATTCTCTGAAGGTGTTATAATGGCTTAAAATATCTGCAAACGTTGTATAAGTTTAAAAAACATTCTTTCAGTAATTTGTTGAAATGGTCATAATGTACCTTGTTTGGTAAATGACAAAAATAATCCTTTCAATTTTTTGTATAAAATGTCAAACAAGGGTATAAATGAAATTAACCCATAGTCTAGGAAATAGTAATTTTTTTGAAATATTTTTTTGAGAAACACAAATGGGGATGAAAATGTTGTCCCAGTAGATACATATGTATAAACAACATCAGATAATAAAGATATTGTAAAATTAACCCTTACATTGTTATTTTACTTAGTGGAGGGTATGTTAATATCTAGTATAATGGTTAAATCATTGTAATTAAATTATTCAAGAACCAATTTCATAAATATGATATCATATACGATCCTCTATTATTTTTCTGTTAATAATATTTCAGTAGTATCATTGTTTAGGGTGTTAAATGATTTGTTTTCCATTATATGTTTTGTTACGAATGTCATGTTTGTTTTGGATATATTTTATTTGATATATATCCATAATGATATTATGTTCTCTAACATTATTTTTTAATCATAAAATGAAAATTATTCTGGAATGGTTACGATGGGGAATGAAATATTATCGCATCGCAGATACAGTAAGTTGTACGTACGGTCGAGCGATAATATAATTCTATTGATTGTGAAATTTTATGTAACTAGATGGTATATTATATATAAATAATAATTAACATGTTATATTTATTATTAATATCAACTATTCTCATTATTATACTCATCCAAATAATGAAGTGTTGAATAAGAAACTACACCACGAAGTGGAGACGGTAAGTCGTATGTACGCTTATATGGTGACTTTTTGATAGATAGGATGGATATTATATTGAATATGGTTGTAAAATATCTGTAACAATATATTATTATGTATATGGTACTGGTGTTTTTAATTTATTATGGCAACATCAATGAAAGTGGAAGTAGTAGAAGATAAGATCTTTGAAAGAGGTGATAAAATAATTACATCTTCTTCGGGTGCTTTCTTTTCATATGAACAAAATGGATACATAAGTATGATTTTTTATTTATTTATGGCCAATATTATTACTTGAGGGTTGTTTTGAGGATATTTGAGTATGTTTTGGCCAAGAAGAATGGCTTTGGAGGTGTGAATTTAAGAGAAAGTGAAGTACCGTTTTATAAGAGTGGTGCGGGGCACTCTACGAAAAGCTTGAAATATTAATTTAATATAAAATTATTTTCCATTTATAATAGCTCAAAATGGATTTATATAGAGGATAATATGGTTATGTGTCTAAATACTCTCAACCAATATATTTTAGACATGTTCAGGTCACTATATTAACCTTATCTTTTAGATTTAACTCTTTGTTAAGTAGTTTAACTTAAATCTTCTTATATTTTTATACTACATAGTTAATATAGTTATTATAAAATGATAAAATAAAATAAAGTCATTCATTATTGAAATATCTAACATTATATAAATAATTTTACACAACCATTTATTTATAATATTATGGTAAAATTTAGTAAATTAGTATTTGTTTTAAAAACACGTTTCTGTCAATTTTGAAACTATTTAGTATTTGGTTTTTTTGAATGTCATCAAAACTTGATTACATAAAAAAATACATTTAATCAACACTAACATGTCATATTCACCTATAATTTTTTTTATGTAATCAAAATTATCAATTTACATTTATTTTAATGTTTATAATATAAATTATTTTAATCATTCATTAATAAGGTAAATACGACATCATCATTGTGTCATAAATAAATTTAATTATTTAATGTCTAAAATTTGTAAATAAAATAATATGATGTAATAAATCCTTTTATATTTCTAATTAATATTTATATTTGAATTTATCTTTTCTATAACCATTTATTAAAAATGGATTCGTTTTTAGTATTTGACATTAACACTTTTAACTCTTCTTTAATTAAACTATAATAAATGTTAAAATATAATCCAAAAGGATCAAAAAGGATCATATTTTTGAAATAATGTTTATTTTGGTCAAAAAACACTTATAATATAGTGTTAGGAAATATTTTGGGATATTTCACATTATTATAATTTTTTTGATCTATAATTACCCTATTTACTTTTAACCGTGGTATATAAAATAAAAAGTTACTATTCACGAAAAATTATTATCATCTTATTGAACCAAATATTACTTACTAATGAAAACTATATATATCTTATTTTTGAAATTCAATTCACAGAAGTGATAAAATTACTTTTTATGCAAATTTTCAAATTTTCCTAAAAGGTGGGTAAAAGACATTAAAAAGATCAATACAATATTATATATATATATATAATATTTTTATAAAATGACTCAAATGAATAAAATTAGACTAATATAGGTGTTATGTATCGATTTTTTACATTAAAATATAATTAAATAAGAATAATGATTATTTAAATAAAATTTTGATTTTAAACAATAACACAATGTTTTTACTATTCATAAAAAAATCGAATGTTTTCAGAAAAATACAAAAAATTCACCCAAAGCTTATTTTGATATTATGAATCCAAAAATGTAGTCCATTTTGAAAAATACAATTTAGAAAATTTCAAAGAGTGGGTATTACTATTCATAATGGGATTTTTAAATGGCTATTTTGATTGGTCATGGTGTGCTAGAACTTGGAGATGCGTATAACACAATCTATTGTATTAGTAAAAGAGAAGCGTACCATGGAAGCTTGTGGTTTTACAAACAATAATGACCTTAAAACTACCTTGTAAAGATATATAGTACTCAATAGGTTGAAAACCCCCAAAGGGTGACTTGGAAAAAATTCATGTCTCGATCTAATTAGCACGAACCTCACATTGCTTAGCCAAAAATTGAATCTTTGAAATGAAAAAGGAGAAAAAATATAATGATGTAAACTATATAATAGTTCCCTAATGAAAATATGTGTTACTACATAATATTTTTTCCTAACCTATAATATAGGAAAAACAATTATGGAAATGATGAAATGCTGTAAGGATTATAGTGTCTACTCTATGACCCTAACTACACTCAAGCCATCCTTAATTGGTCCCTCAATATACGAAAAATATGTTATATCAGACTAAGTCACTTATAATGAATTGGTTTGGGTGATTTATAGAAAATACATGAAGTGTGCTTTCACGGAACTTAATCCCTATTGAGCTTTGGAATCCTCATTCAATTATTCCCCTTCAGGACATTCATTAAGTACATTCATTAAAATTCATATATTAAAATTGACAAATAATAAATTAATTGATCATATGTATTTTTGTATATTCATCCCAATAATACCAAGCTATGTAAACTTGTCCAGGGGGAAGGCATATATCATATACAAGTGAGATAACCATATTTTATGGTGATGGTATATATGAAGTTACATATATAGTACCTATACATGTTTATCTATACATGATATTAATAAAAATAAAAAATGTAGTTTTTTATATCATATAATCACTCCAGTTTATAGTGATGGATTATATACAACTATATCAATGCTTCCAATGTCTATATGAGGTAGTATGTCTAAAATTATATTATGTTTGTAACATCCCATCTTTTCTCCAATGTAAAAAATATTATATTTCTATTTAAATTTATTTTTTGGCCATAATAATTATGTATAATTGTGTCAAGAAGGCCATGGGTGTGTCTCTATCTCATTTAGATCTCCGAACCTGGATAATTTATGAGGCATATTAGGCCTCACAGTTAGTAGAAATCATGCATCCCAACCCGCACAATTTCCCAAAATTGTGTAGTTGCTGATAGTGGGGTACTAAGGAGATGTATGGTTTGTCTGAAACTATGAGACTCTCTGTGTGCGGATGTAATGTTTGGCATAGGTTTGGTATAGAGTGGATTCACTATGTTTTTAATGGTTATAAAAATCATGTGCTTAACCATAAGGGGTACCCATTGAAGTTGTTTCTTGGCACAAGGTTGGAACACAATTTAGACAAATGTGTATCCAAACCATGGGCCCTTATTTATTAATATTAAAAACCAAAACACCAATTAATGAATGTTTTCATTCATCCTATCTTCTCCATCTTCTCTTATAGTGGTATTCTTCTCCTCTATCATGTGTGAAGGTCTCATGTCCTCGTCCATTGGTTTCAACACATCTTCATCATTCATCATCCAAATTGATCATCGTTAGAAGAATTTTAAATTTTTTTCTATGTTCCCCTTCCCTTCATATCATTTCTCCATGTTTCCATCATATATTTAAATATTTATGTGTGACATATTTAGAAATATTTTTTGGTATTTGGGTGATTTCTCTAATTTATTCCATTTGAGATAGATTCAAGCAACGACAATGGATGAGTGGTGCACTACTACATCTAGATAGGTTTTCAATGTAATGTTTCCCACATTTAGTCAATTTTAAAATAATATTTTCCTGTGATATGTGTAGTATTATTACATAGAAACATAAAATGTGGTAAATAAACTAATTTAATTTTATCATCATGTAATGTGTGTCCCTGTATTGAGGCAAAACCAAAGATTTGGTTGATCAGAATTTCATTGGCCACCACTTTGGATGTTCCCATCATAATGGACTAAATTTCCATGCCTTTAGTTGATAACCACTATGTGTTTGTGTTCTCACATTAAATTAAATCCTTAGATACTGAATTGAAACAAGATAATTTTATTTCATGAGATAGGCTCTTAATCTTTATGCCTCATACAATGAAAAGGAATAATTTTGATTAATGCTTCATCTTAGATTCAATATTCCATATATTTAATTTATTGTGCATTAAGTGTGAGTGGCCATGATTTATGTAACATTTCATTGATTTACATTTATGATATTCCATGTTCCTTATGCCTTATACCACTTTTTATGCATATTTTTTATTCTATAAATGATTGGGTTGTTTTGGATGTTATTCCATGGATATTTGGCTAGAACGAGGTCTTTCAATACCATATTGATGACATGTTATTCTATATATATATATATAAATGTATATATATATATATATGATATGCTTCATTTTCATTATGTTGGGATAGAATATTGGTTTTAAATTAAGGATATCATGGGCAAACTCCTCATTATTGGATGAATTTTCTTGACGCATTGAATGTGATACATTTACTTGCCTTAAACGAGATCTCCAGGAAGATTATTTATACTCATGTGTGGAAATTGTCCCTAATGGGGGAATATAAGGACTGAATCATTGTAAATATGGATACAACATTCCTAATGTGATACTTGGTCCCCTATATGAGAAACTATATATGGACATAGAGTCACCATGCCATGAGTGATCTGAGGGATGTCTTTATAGGTCCCCTTGGATGGAGTTGATGGCATTGGTTATATTGAAGACTCATGTATTGACCCTTGGAATTCCTTAAAGATCAACTTGTATGGGCACATGAATCCATCAATAGATTTAATGAATTTTTTATTATATCATGTGTGGTGTCTGTTATTTATATTATGATAATGAGTGAATGATGTTACAAATATTTGACCACCTAGAGAAAGAACAAGATTGAGGCCAACTTTCATGTGTAATTTTTTTATTATGGCCTATATATTTACCATAAAACATGTATAGGTATTCTATATTTTAGACAGCTGTCTTAGACCAAAGCATGTGGTATTGGTTAAGAATCAACTGAGGATCTTAGGTCGAAGTATTTAATTCTTTATTTAATTTCTTCCCTCCAGTAACTATATACCACCCACAATTCATTTAATTATTTCATGTAATGGACTTCCCTAGACAGCTTGGGTCATGTCCACCTAATATTGTATCACACACCCTACTCGTTCCAACTTTGGTACCCATGTAGGATTCATGAATAAAGATATTGATAAGGGGAATAGTGTAGCTTCCGATTCTTGATTTATTAATGTTTTTATGATTATGTTTGGGGTTAGAGAACCAAGAATATAGTCAAGATTATATTCTTAATAGTTTTTAGCATTTTTATTATTTTTTATAGAATTTGGAATATTCATGTATCCCATGATCCACATGTACTCTTAGTTTATATAGTTTCATGATCATCATCGTCATTGACATTATTATTCATTAATCTTCTGCTAGATATATATTTTTATATCTTAGTTAATATCCAAAATTTCTATTGTTGTATGCTTCTTATTTATCCATCTTACATTTATGGAAAATTTTTGATGTTTTTCTTACTCATATCTATGAGGGAAACTTCTCTCTTAGGCACACCATAACCCCTCACTACTATTCAAAATCATCTGGCCTTCAGGTTGGAATGCTTGAGTTTTTGTGGCCACCGTCTCAGGGTACCAGTAAGGGTCACCCAGGGTGAGATGCTACAAAGCAGTTTCAAAGAAATTTTCTTTTTTTTAGGATTTTAGTTATATAGGAGACTAAGACATTGGATTTTTGTAATGATCCTATTCTTGGGAGTATCTAACCCATTTATAGGGAAACAATGATTCCCTAGGATTGGAAATTTTTGTAATTTCTTATTCTAGAACAATTTTATTGATTTAACAATTGGGTGGCATGCATACTTTTTTCCATTCATATTAATGATAAAAATTATTAACATTATGTGATTTATACAAACTTATCCTCTGTTTTTAGAGAATATCAACGAACACATTATACTATGCACCATAAAATTTAAATGTCCTCCATTATTCCATGCCTTATCTATTTTCCTATGAAATTTTTTATATTTTTATGCTTTCTTCCATGCTTGAATTTTATATGTGGAAATATTAAAAGTTTAATTACAGGGATGAAAAAAATAACAAACACTTAAATTACATTCTTTAACTTAACAATATTTTCCATCCTTGGTAAAATAAGACACATTAAGTATTCGTACATGGCACATTCAGCCATGAACCATTGGTTTCATGGGTTGGAATGTGTTGGTGGATTGGATTAATTAGATTCCACATTATAAATTACAATGTCTGTGGGAACTTATAAATTGGAAATAGAAATATATATAATTAAACCATTTAATGGCAACATAAATACATAAAACTATTCAAATTATTATTACTTTAAAATAAAATGGTAATCTTATAGGTGTGATCTGAGACCCTAAACCTGGCCTAACATTGGCTATGGGTATTAGGATGTGTATCTTTTTACGTTTAAGACCCTTTTCATTCTTATATAGAACTATATACAAGATTATAATAAAGGATTTTTCTTGATTCAAAGATGATGAATACGTGACCATTCCTTATAGAATTCCTTATCTGTATTTCTTATATGTTAATAATCATATCTGTGGAGTGAATTTTGAAATTATAAAGTCATTCCACAATGATATCCTATTTTTGTATTCCAAGAGAGTGGTGATAAGAAAATACTAGAGGTGGTGGGCCCCACTCTACCATTGATACCTCTTGTACTACCACCTGAGGCACCTCCTAATGATATTCCACAAGGAAATGATTCTCAATTTCATGAATGTATTATTTCGCTCATGCAGTTTGTTCAGGGTACTCCCCAACCTAATCCTACTATCGGAGAATTGACTTGAGTCCTTCAGTAATAGAATAATCCCACCTTTTATGGAGATGGTGGAACTCAAGTTGTGGAGTAATATTTTTGAGTTTTTATATATACCTTAAATAAACATGATACACCTACATAGAAGAGTGAAATCTCGCAAAATATATGATACATGATTCTGCCATGAGTTTTTTGTATGTCATATCTCAGGTTGAGTTTGATCTATGTATATTCCTGGAAGACTTCGATAAATCCTTATATGATCACATATTTCCTCATACTCTGAGGGAGGACCATTATAGATACTTGATGAATATTTAGTAGGGAACTATAAATATGTTAGAGTATTCTAATCACATCACTAAGCTTCAAAATATTTCTCATTCTCTAATAGATGATGACTTGATGGCTATGATACACTTTCAAGATGGGTTTGGGTATTTTGTATACTCATAGGTAGAATTATTTTGATTCAATATCATTACATAGATAGTGAAACGACTCTTAATTACATTACAAAACCCTAGAGACCCTGAAAAGGTAATCCATTGAAGCACAATTTATTGGTTGAGTGATGATTTATCTAGGATTAAGAAGTGTCATTTCAAGGGTTCACGTGGTGAAGTTATAGCCAGGTGACATGAACTCACAAATCTATAGAGTTTATCTTGTGTTTTAGTCCAATCCACAAGAAACCTTACTATGTGAGGAATGATATTTATTTTTGAGCTTGTAGTAATAGGGGTCACCTTTAGTGTTTCTTCTAGTCTTTCCCTCCTGTATCTAGTAAGTGTGGAATCATAGAAACACTTTTTCCAGGAATACGGAACATGAATTCAAATCAGTATATGAGTTTTTCATAAAATAGATGATCAATATAAGTTGGTATTGGTTGTGTATGACGTATTCAAGCCCTAGAGCATTAGTGTTAGTAGAGTGGATCTACTCAGACTAGTAGGAATGCATCTTAGGTATTTCGTCCAGGCTATATATATGTGGTGAATCATACACCCAAGGATCAGAGTCCAAGGCCACCAATGGTTAGAGGTGCAATTATTATATCCTATACTCTTGTATCTACCATGTTTAATATAGGTTTATCACACTATTGTATTTCCGTTATGGTTGTGAAATGTATCAGCGTTTCAATTGTGTACTTTTGTCAATTTATTTCTCTCTACACAACCATAGGGGTCTGAGAATACGATATACACTAGTAAGTTGAGTTCCCCATTGAAATATGTAGGTTTCATTTCATCTAGAGTTTCAAAATCCTTAATATGATTTGATTTAACATCATTCTTGAAAGGATTTATCCTTATCATAGACAACTGGACTAATATCACTACAAATTTACTCTCACCTGACAAGAGTTTAACACATATATTCAGAATCCTGAATGGAATATCTTGGAGGGTCAAGATAGACCCCAAAATTCTGGTCTAGGCAATGAAAAAACCTAGATGGACAATATCTTTAGGGAAGATTGCGCGATGTAGTTTGAATAATTTCATATAATAGTAGATTGTTTAAGGGACATCTTCCCAAATACTTTATCTGTATTACCCCATGAGAGAGAATGTTTGATTTTACCATAGAGATAGTTCGAGGTGTAGAACTTATTTGTATTCCACCATATAGAATGAATCCTATATAACTCTAGGAACTCAAAAATAATCTTGAAGATCATGAGTATAAGGGTTTTATCTGACCTGGGACATCCCCACCAATTTCACCTATACTCTTCTCCATGAAGTCAGATGGTACCCTCATGTTCTACATGGATTACTTAAAATTTAACTAGATTACAATGAATAATTGGTATCTAATAACTAGTATTTATGAAATAATTGATCATCTCTGGGGGGGAATCTATTTTCTCTAAAATTTATTTTAATAAGGAAACCATTATGTGAATTTGAGTCCATCAGACTTAAAATGATCAACATTGTGTATTAAATATGTCTTGTATGTGTACTTAGGTATGTCGTTTGGTATGATGAATGTGTCAGAATTCGTCATAGATTTTATGATTCAGGTTATCCATCCATATCTTGATTCCATTGTGGTATCCTTTTTAGATTGAATCTTTATGTAATATCACACCAAAAATGACAATGTCTACCAAATTGAGATCATGAGGATTAAACAAAGAGAGAACTTTCTATATGTGATGCTTAGTAAATTAAACTTTGGATTAAGTATGGTTCACATCCTAGGTTAAATAATATATGAATAATTCATATCATTTGACCTAGTGAAGGTGAGTTTCATGGTTTCCTTGGAAGAGACCAATAATTCTTTTTATATATGTATTTTCCTAGGTATTTTTGTCTATTATAGATGATTCATTTCAGACTTCTCATTCTTGGTGGTGTTTCTTATGTTCTTGAACACGAAGGGTGTGAAATTTGGCTAGAATGAAACTTCTGGGATATAATTTCATGATTTAAAGGGAATACTGACTTTAAAAAATATCCAAATTCTTCCTGAGTTAGAAAAAGGATATAATGTTTACTATAAAACATTAGGAGTTGAGTTGGGGAATGTTCTGATATAGGGTGATAGGTTTGTAGCAAACAAGATATCCCAAATTTAGCCTCATGAGAGAAACTATCCTACAAATGACTTTGAGCTAACACCGTTGATTCATGATCTATGATGTTGTTGTAAAAACCTATTGGGGAGTTATTAGTTATTTACATGGTTCAAAAAAGTATCAAATCTATCTCCACATAGTGAGACTTGAATTTTAGGTCTTGTTGGTTGGTGGAGTACTATTTTTTTTGAAATTGATCTTGAATAGAAAACTAGTAAAGGAAATGCTGAGGTTGATTCCGAAATCTATAAGACTGAATAACAAGGTGTCAAAGAGGTCAGAAGTGACTTGAAGTTGATGGATCTATTTTATAATATGCTTCTGGATGTCCAGAACCAACATGTGGAGCCTTTTTTTGAATCTCTAGTAGTGACATAATCCTTTCTAGAGTGGGTATGGATGAGATATTTTTCAGATTCTGAGACCCTCATTTTGGGAGAGAGTTTCACATGAGAGTACCAACCACCTAGTGGTATTGTTGATTGGAGTGAGACCCTACTCATATGTTTCCATTTATGGGTGCCTACGAATATACAAGAATCTCCTATGATGGAATCACATGCCTCTATTTGGTAATTTCACCATGTTAATTCCAATATGTAATAAGATGTCCATCATTAGTATTGCTGCCCTTGTATGAAGAGGTTTATTGTTGGTTTCATCATTCGATGTTCCACCTGAAGCAGGTGTAGGTAGAGCACCAATGACCTAATGGACTTCCCAAAGCCTTTCTCAATTCTGGATTTCAAATGGGCCAATTTTACAACAGATTTAATGGTGGTTTTTTCAAGATCTTAATGAGGTAGTGATGCAGTATGGGTGATTGTCGGTAGGTTTGACAAGGATTTACACTTCCTACATATACATGAATCATTATCTGTTAACAAGCATGTAAGGATTTATATCTAGGAGATAGTTCAACATCATGGTGTATCCCATTTTATCATTTTGTTTTGAGATACTCATTTCACTGTGTAGTTATAGAAAGGTATTCAAAAGTAAATGGTTTCATAGGTTCTCTTGAGTACAACATATCACCTGCAGTATAAAGGGTAGTCCTAGTTGGTGATATGGGTGTTATAGCTTGTTCGTTGAGTCTATATCCTTGATTTTAGAGGTTCAAGGGAAAATAATATTACTTTGATAGAGTTTTCCTTGAAAAAAACATTTTAAGAAATTATTTATATCACTATGTATGATTCCATTTATGGTAGGTCATGTTGTTCATCTCTTTGCTAGCTATAGGTGAGTGAGTTAGCTTTACTGGGTCCTATTCTTATTTAGGATGCATCAGAGAAAGTGCTTATGATTAAAAATTATATAGATATTGCTCAATATATGCATAATTATTATACAAATCATCATCATTGATTTCTATACTTATAGGTAGGACATCATGCCTCTCTATAGGTATCAAACAAATTTGTTCACAGATGAATTCATATATTAGTCAAGTTGTCGTCTCATTATGTAGGACCATTCAAGATAATATAGAAGGTCGTGTAATTTTCATATCGATAGTTATTATGTGAATGGTATCATTCCAAACAAAATTTCTAACATGTATCATAACATTGAAAGTACCATTCTCAACTATCTCATTCATTTGACCCTGGGGATATTAAGTTGGAGCTAGATGCATCCTTCAAGGAGCATTTGATAAATATCATTGATCAGAGCATGAAGGCTATCTTAGCCAGGTAAATTCCTTTTATATAGGTTTAATGGAAGCACATATTTTTACAGGATGATACCAAATACTTGGAAGTTGATGTATGTACATAGTGGCCATAACATTTCACTACGATCATTTTACCACCCTCGGAAGGTAAACTTGGTGATGAGTTATGTTATTGATGGGAGGAAGAAATGTCCCATATTATCTCCAAGGTATGTACCATTTTATTTATCATTAAATATCATTTTGGTTAGTAATGATTCCTAATAGATTCAATGAGGTATTATGTGTTCTTGGGGTTCGTTTGGAACCCATAGCCTAGAAATTGTAAGAGGCAGGTTGGGACACACAATTAGTAGAAACCATGCAGATTCAGATAGTGGGGTGTTGGTGGACACCTAGATTGTCTAAAACCATGGAAGCCCAAGAACACATACTTACAGTGCTACATTGTATCGGGAAAAATTATTTTCACAATGTTTTCCAATGGTTAGACAAATTTTTAAATAAAGCTTGTGGAATTCCCCTTAAAGCAGTGGTTTGGAGCACGAATGGAACAATGTTATGTCAATAGTGCAGCCAAACACTATGCCCTTTTTAGGGTGAAACACCAAAATATCCTTTAATGAATAATTTAATTAAAACTCTATTCTCCCTTACTCTCTTCCAATTAGATTCCCCTCCTCCCTCACTCTTGGAGATCTCTCCTCCTTATCCTTAGATTTCATGATATATTCTCCATTAATCAAATAATTGATCATCATCCCAAGAATTGGAATGATCATAGCAATCCTCTCCTTACAATCCCTTGTATTTCTAATTTCTTCCATCAGTTGATGTGATTTTTATGTGTGATTTATTTTTCCCTATTTACATGGAGATGGGTGATTTCTCCACTTTCTTCGGTTATTGATTTATTTAATCCTAGAAAATAGGAAAGTGGAGTACTACTACATAAACATATGTGATGTAGGTATTTCCAACTAATTTTTTCTCTTTTAAAATTGTGTGTTGTTGTTTCATGTGTCACATTAATCTATAAATTCATTGAATGTGTTAAATAAATTAGTTTAATTGTTTTATTATGCAATGTGTTACCCAGCATTGTCATGAAACCCAACATTGGGTTAATCTCCTGGTAATTTCCCACCACTTTGGGTGTGAACATATTAATGTCCAAAATCTTATGCCGTGACATGATGACCACTATGTTCATGTGCACTAGATATTTAAGCCACAACTACCTAATTGAATCTAGATAAATATTTTGGACATCAGATAATCCCTAGATCTTGCTGTCTAATGCATTAAAATTGAATTTTTATGCTTGATGCTTCACCTTATATTCCACAATCCATATATTTAAATTCTTATGAATATTTTATGAGTTTCCATTATTTTTTCCTTATTTCATTTATTTATAATTATGTTTTTCCATGTTTATTGTGCCCAATGATACATTTTATGTTTATTTATTTTTCCATAAATGATTGGATTGTTTTGAAGTTATGCTTGGTCTAGATAGTTATCATATGGTCCTTATGTTCCATATTAATGAAATATGATTATATATATGTTGTTATTATCATTATATGGGATGATAGAGAAAATAGATCTTGAAATATGGAGATCATGGATAGACTCTACATGCTTCGTTGGATCTACTTGACGCATCAGGAGTGATAATTTGTATTTCCGTGTATGGTATCTCTAGGTGGATTACTTATACTCACGAGTGACATTGGTTCCCAAGGGTTGAAACCAAGCATGGACTCATTGGATTGATGTATATTCTGAGGCTCCACTGATAAATGGTCCCCCATGTGAGATATATTGTACGGAATCAGAGTCATCATGCCATGAATGATACAAGGGACCCAATTATGGGTCACCTTGGATGGAATTAGTGGAGTTTGTTATATCATAGATAAATATATATACCCTAGAGATTAATTATATATGACCTTGTATGGGAACAAGACTCCATCACTAGTATTGATAAATTTTTTTCAGGTATCATGTGTGATGTCTCTTAATTATATTATGAGTGTGATTGAATGTTGTTATGAGAATGTTAGTACCATGGGAAAGAATATTATTTGGGTCTACCTTCCTTGGTTTATTTATTTATGATAAACTATGTTTTTAAAATATCACGTGTACATGTTTTCCATATTTAAGACTTCTTTCAGAGGTTGAAACATGTGGTATTGGTCAAGCATCCATTTAGTTTCACAGGATAAAGTACTTCATTTTAGTAACTATATATGATAAACACTTCATTTCATTATATAACTAATTGGATTGGACTAGACATCATGGGTGGCATTATAATGATATTTTATCTCACAAACTTCTTCGGATGTAGTTGGTACCCAAGAGGATGTCATGATTTCTTGTTTTGATAATGGTGTGTTTTTTGCTTCCAATGTTTTACCCATTCATAAATTTAGGATGAAGTGTGGGGGAAGATGACTGAGCCTTTTATTGAGATTATAGTCATAGAATTTTTTGGTATTTTTTCTATTATTTCTAGTATGTGGTATATGAATTTATCCCTTAATACTCTTGTACTTTTAATTTCTATATTATCATGATCATCATCATCATCGATATATATTATTCATTCAGCTTCAACTAGTTATTTATTTCTCTTGGTTGGTTTTTTTCAATTTATTTTTCACTACAATATGTGCCTTATTTATAATTAGACCAATTATTAACAAATTTTTATAATGTTTATACTTTGAACCATGTGGGTATAGTCTCCACCGGAATACACCATATTCCCTAACTATTAGTCGGAATCCTCTGGTGTTTGTGGATAGATACATGTGGTCTTGTGGCCACCATCTTGTTGCACTGGTAAGTGGAACAATAGACGAGATGCTACATGTGGATATATATTTCCAAAAATTACATAAGTGTGTATATATTACAATTTGGATGGTTGGTAATCATTCAATGTTCAAATGAGTTTAGTTATCCAAATTATACTATTCATAAGTATTATTGGTTTTCATGAATTGATTTATTATATTGGACCAAAGAAAAAATTAGAAAGTTGTTTAATATAAATGATCGTGTATGTATATTTAAAAATGAATCTAAAAATCCAAAAAATAGATTCACCATTTATTTTTCAAAAAATTGGTTGATCATCCATAAAGAATAATCATTCCCATGAAAGCAGAAATAGAATTAGAAAAATGTAACTATAAATAATAGAATTTTTTTATAATCATTTTAAATTAAATAACACACAATGCAAGGAATTTTTTAATTTATTATAGTTTTCCCATATGGAAGATTTTTCTTTGGCTTGTTGATGCACATCATCAATTAGTGCATCTAGATTTTGATTTCACTATTGCGGTGCATCAAGAATAATTTCTTATTATAATATGTATTCTATTATTCTTTTTATGTAAGTGTTGTGTTCTACAATCTATGTGGTTAGAGTAGATTACCTATCTGTAATTCAAAACTCTACAATACTTTTCTACATTAGTACCTATGTTTCTAGTTCCATGGGTTCCTCTAATCAATTTTTCTTTCATAGAAGAAGAGATATCTATCATGTATCTACTTTTATTATCAAGTAGTTTTTATTTTTTGAGTGATACCACATAGATCTAGATAGTCTTATCCACTATTTCCAAAAACCTTGAATAGATGGTAAATTTGACATGTCTTTCACCGCATATTAGCCACAATATTTTTCATGATATAAGAATTGATATTTTTCTCCACCCTTTCATGTGTAATATTATTCAATGTAGAATATACGAAATTGTAGGCCATCAAGTATTATAGGATCAAAATTTATTTTGGGATAGTAATTATCACGTTAAATGGGATGCTATTGTCAAAAGAAATTGGAAGAAAATTTGGGTTTCTATACAGGAAGAGGATCATTCTGGGGAGTGTTGATCTACAATAGCACCCTGAACATCTATATTGATAAATACCTATGGTGGAATTGGGTGGGTATATTTTGTAAAGAAAAAATTACCATGATTAATGGTTAGTAGAAGTCCTTCATCAGCAGAGGAATACATCTTGATAATTCTATATTCCTACACAAATTCTTCTTGAGATTACTTTTCAAAAAGAAATGTTGGTTTTTGATTCTGTTGGGTATTTCCACTTAAAATATTTCTTGGTAGATTTCATCCTCTGATATATCATACCGTTGATTCAAGCCAATTTGACCATAACATAGTGGAAGGTGGATTAGGATGTTGTTTTCCATGCACATCAACCTTGGAAAACAATTTCTTAGACCATCATATTCCACTCCACATGCACATCATAGCAGAGTGGAAGAATAAAATATTACACAAACAAAAATATATCTTAAAATATGTTGAATATAAGGTCTTCAGATATGCTAAACTTCATCTATCACATTGAATTATCTGCCATACATCATGATTTAGTTTAATAGTTCATTGACATAACTTTTGAGGATAACCACTAATGTGCTTATAGATCCACATACATAGTAAAAAAACTAAAAATATACCCTTATGACGTGGTCAAAAATTATGCATCAATATTAAATAGTCATACAACCACTATATATATTAATATATACCATTGGGTGAATTGGGCGGATTATGTTCTTCTAGTAATATCCACAAATATGTGTTGTGATCCAACATTGTATGAAATGCAATGAGACATCAGAACTACAATGATATTCACATCAATTAACTTGATCCAAAACATGATAATTCATTCCCTGAGTGGTTACATTAGTTTATACTTCGAACCCAAATATAATATGTCTATACATCATAATAACCATATTACTCACCCACAAAAGGTTTTCGGATCCATTCATAAAAATCTGTTAAGAAAACATTCCAAAAAACTATACACATGCAGATATAGACATACTTATGATCTAGAATGATAACCAGACCCTATGAATTGATGATTTTTTTGGATATAATAGTTTGGATCCCAACTCTCAATATCCTTCTTGGTTATATATGTCCTTAGACATGTTACATTAGGAATCTATCCATGGGGATTTAGAAATATTTTGATCCAATTATTGAAGGGGATATTGAGGAATGGACGAATCTCTATCTTTAGATTACCCTTAATTAATTACTAAAGATACCAGACGAAAAATTATTTTTTTCAAGTTGTGTAACCAAATTTTTGGAGGTTATACAAACTATAAATAATTTTCAAAAAGAATTTATAATCCCACGATCATATAAATGTCTTAGAGAATGACACTAACCTCCCTATATAATAGTTGAAATGTATTATTTGGGGAACACAAACCATTTTCAAATATAGTTATGAAATTAGAAGATGGTAAACTCAAAATTATGATGTCTATATGAACTCATAATGTGTGAAAGCTTCCGAGAGGTCATCCAACTCAATACATATAGGGTTCACTAAATAGGGAGATGACTACATCTCTAAGAAATTTCTTTTAGGTAAAAGGTTTCATTGAATACTTCATCCCATTTATCAACTCCATGAGGAAGATTATTTGATGGAGGGGTATTCTCAGGGATCATCAATCATCACCACCAAAAAATGGGTAAATGAAAAGATATCTTCAATTCTACCCTGATAGATAATTTATCCATCAAGAGAAATAATGGTTTGGATGACATCTCATGGTGAAATGATTTTACTAACATGAATATGAATATCAAATTCTAAAATTTTTAGACTGATCAAGTGGTTTAGGAAATATATATGAATATTATCTAGCTATGGATAGTTGAGCAAAGACAATTAATGAATACATGCTATGGCCTGAAAATACAGTGTGACGTGATTTCATGAGTTGAGCTCAATATTCACATCTATCTCTTCAATCCATGTTGAATCATCAAAATCATAGATTATGATTTATGTAGAATCCATTTAATTAACATAGAAATATAATTCAATGAAATTATTAGAAATTATTGAAAATGATGGACTAAGCATGAAAAAGAACCATCATGTGAAATTATGAAAAATGAAAAAGTTCACCCATGTATGTTCACTCTACTCAGTTCACCAAGTTTTTTTCTCTTATCCCCTTTTATTAGACCTTATTGGAAAGCTGGTTGCGTTTCCCCAATCTAGGAGTTCCTAGTTAAACATTTATAACTCAATTCCTGGGAAAAGGAAGAATTAATTCACTCACCTTAAGTAGAACAAAAAAAAAGTGAAAAGGTAATGTGAAACATATGGTTATCTCAAGTAGTTTAGTGTGTGAAGAATAAAGTGGTCCCCCATATTTATAGTGGATGCTTCATCTCATTCCTAGGTGATTTTCTGCATTCTATACCTAGGTATGAGCTTCCATGCCACATAGATGCTTCGACTTGAGTTCATGAGGCATTTTTCATTGATATATTCCAAAAAGACATAAATATACCTCATAATTTCATCAAATTTATGCCAATTGCTCCAAATTCTATTGGGTGTTTTTTGGGAACTCTTTCTTGTGACAAGTATCGAGTGGATATAATTCCCAATTAATAATTTAATGAATTCCTCAGTAATTGTGCCCATGTTTGAGCTTGTGTGTTAATATACTAATCATTCAATATATTTTCATGCTCTAGCACTACTCCTAGGCCTACTTTAGTGATTTCACTAGCATGCTAGACT
Source organism: Viscum album (assembly GCA_963277665.1). Classification (NCBI taxonomy): domain Eukaryota; kingdom Viridiplantae; phylum Streptophyta; class Magnoliopsida; order Santalales; family Viscaceae; genus Viscum; species Viscum album. The sequence goes on from OY728165.1 coordinate 832,244,903, forward strand.
CCTTTACGTAACTCACTTTTTTGAGTTCTCATACATGCCCAACCACACACACAAACACTTTCACAACACACCATCGATTCTTAATAGTAATGTTCCCCAGTCCATTATTTTTCTATAAATAGGACACATATGTCTCTATTTTGGGCACTAATAATACACATAGAGGGAAGATAGAACCCCACAAAATCCCTTCCCCAAGACACCCTATTTTTCATTAGGTGACTTATGAAGCCAATACCTATGTGAATTTTAGAAAATTAAAGTTAATTGGGGCATATGAATAATTAAATAAATTTACAATCCTAAAAGACCAATTATCCTATCATAATTAATGTATAGGGTGATAGACCATGTCTTGTGTACACCTCACTTTGGAAAACCTTTTCCCATATCTCTAATTTTGGAATACACTTCACCATACCCTTCCAAATATTGATAATAATTTTCCTACCCTTTAATATAGAGAGGAAATTCTCCATACCCTTCTAGGTACATAAACATTTCACTCTAACCATATAACTAGGGATAAACTTGTCTCTACCATTACAGCAATGAAGACACACCACCCTACCCTTCCAACGAGAGTAGAATGTCACTTAATGATATGACTCTAGATAATCATGTCCCAATACTATAATGTGGGTGAAAATCATCACACACCATGACTAAGGGTAAATATTTTCAATTCTTATCACTAGATAGATGTGACACCCTTCCCATTAAACCGGGGAGACACTTCACCCTCCACTCCATACATGAGAATACATTTCCCAGTCCTTTGACTAAAGTGTCAATTCACACTACCCAGATACATGGGAACCCATTGAGCACTCATTTCCTACCTAAGAATCATATTTTACAAAGCCATATACCCAAGAACCTATACATTTATGCCTCCTCCATAGCCCCATTATACACATGATCAAAGATCCATTAATTATATATTTTATCTTGTTGGTCATTTATTCCTTTCATTAGAGGGATTATCCCACCTAGAAGATAACTCCCTTGGGTTTTACTCTCAAATTGACTAGAACCTAATGGTAATAACAATCATTTTTAAAATGATATCCAGGGTCCAAGTCATCATGATATTATTGGAACCTATTCTTGTCCATACTCCACATCTTGGCTTCCCCTGGGTCATGTTTCACTCAATAGTCCACTTAATGAGTTATATAGATAAATAGGCCTAATACATGGTTTAATCCACAAAACATGCCATCATCTATACCACCCACCTAGGTAAAACCTACAAAAATCACATGCATAATCCCCGTATTTATTCGTCTTTCTACCCTGGTAGTTCTTGGATACCAATCACATGAAATCCCCAACTACTCCTCATTGGACCATTACACCGTGATTCAAGATTTCTATCATCTTCTTGTTACCAACAGATATGTTGTGGAAATTAATGTATGGGAATCCTCTAGATTGGTATAAGATCCATCCAAATTCTTATTTATGATCTCATATTTGGTACAAATAATGAATCATATTTGGTACAAATAATGAATCATATTTCTATATGGGATTCTGATCTAGAAGAACCCCTAAAACCTAACTTCTCATAATCCATACATTAGGATAAAAAATGATTACACATGTTTAATAACCTCCCATTCATTATTGTTCCACCTTTCATGATGAGGATATACATACCATAGAATGTTACAATATATGTTTTAGTTCTCTCAAATGAACATAATCTTCAAAACTCATATAACATGGGATTTCATTACTATTTATATGGAAACTTAGGAAACCTCATTAAGGATTAAACCCAAAATTCAAAACTATATCCTATCTGGGACATTTTCCATATTGAGCCAGTCCTTATTGTATTATTTTCCCTATGAGACCCATCCTCAGTTGTCCATATTCCAAATTAACCTCATCCTCAAATTTTCATATTACCTATGATTCCAACATTACAACCTGTTATTTTGTAAACAATTTTTTGGATTATCTAGAAAGGGTTTCCGACTGTTAATTCCCATGCCTATTATTACTAGGATGCTTCCCATAGTAGTCTAGTCAACATGAATTTAAAATTATAATGAGTATTCATGGATATATGAATAAAATATTGTTAGAAGTATTCATGGCTACATAACCCTAAAAAAATAAAAAAAAATGACTTATACCAACATAAAATTAGTTATAGACAAAACCTCTATTAGTATAAGAAGGTAATTCAAAAAATATTTTTTTTCCTGATATTAATTATAAGTACAAATTTTATTTACTAATTATTTTATCCATATATATTAACCATTAATTACTAAAAAAAATTCATACAGTTATATATGTTTCATTATCTTTCTTATATTGATATTTTTTCCCTTAAAATTTTTTTTATAAACATCTATATATGTTATAATTTTTCATAATATTATTATTTTTATAATAATTATATAGATAATGATAATTAAATAATTGAAAATAATCAATACATAATTTAATATAATAATAAATATAAAATTAAATAAAATATGGTCATACCCCAAATTTTTTATTGAATAAACCTATTTTCTAGAACATCGGGTTTGATTGTTTAAATAAACATCTAAAAATAACCCTATAGGTAAAAATTTTACTCATCATTAATGTTATGTTATTGATCATCACTGTTCAGTACATATTTTATTATTTTATCAAAATATATTATATTATTTAACATTCATTATAAGGTCTTTTCCTTCATAAGCCACCATTTGGATTCATTGATGTTGTTACTTCATATTTTTTTTGTACATTTCATCCCCATTGGTAATAAATATATATTAAAATGAAAATTTTCGTCTACTATACACAAAAAATTATTGAAGAAATTTAAAATATTTATTTTAGGTAAAATTAAATTATTTATTATTTGAATAACTCATCAAAGGATAAAAATATGACATTTCTATCACTATTTCCCAATTTCTAGATATCAATATTGTGTGATTACTTATATTTTACATTTCCACATTCATAGATGTAAATGCTAGGTATATCATCATGAACGTGTCAAACCCCATCAAAAAAATATTTTTAAAGGGGTAAATTAAAAATATCTATTGCTAAGATAATTGATACATTTAATAAGAAATAACTTTTTAATGTTGAATGATTCTAGCTTCACTATATCTTAGATTTTGAGAAAGGGAAGGGGTCTATGAAGAAAAATGTACACTTTTTTCAATGCAGATTGACCAAAATCCATTGAATGTCACATTATAGGTATAATATTCATTTTAATTGAAGTAAAACCATTTTATTCAATGTATTTTAGTAAAATATAAAATCTATAAAAAAACATATTCAATATAAAATTATGGAAATTGAATTTTTTACATATGAATTAAACCCAAATAATCTAATTAGAATGGGATTATATATTCATTTTTGAATAATGTTTGAAATTTTTTTTGTTTGGTTAAATTTTATGTGTTGATTTAGATTTTGGAAGGCCTCAATGTTTTTTTCTTCACTAATGAATGGTTACTATGCATCTTGGTTTGTAAATTAATTATATTAATTTTATTACATTAATAAACTATTGTTCCATTAAATTTGAAATTAGTTGTATATACTTCTAAGACATTAAAAAAATGCATGGATTTTGGTCAAATATTTTTTTTATGACCTATAGATAAAAATATTATATGAATAATTAATTTAATTTATATTTTAAACATTATAATGATATTTAAATGGGATTATAAATAATTCGTAAATTATATCACTGAATATTAGTTTATTTTTTAAAATTAATTTTCTTATGAATTATTGGTATGTTTGTTTCATTGTTAATAGGTGGTTAATGTTTTTATTTTTAATTATTAACCATTCATTTCTGTTCTTATGTTAATTAAATTTATCACATGAATTTTTATTTGTCACTGAAAAATGTTATGTTATAGACTTTTCATCATCATCTTGACGGAGTAGTTTTTGGTGTTTTTTTATCAATTTTATATAATTCTAGAATTTCCAATAAGAAATGAATAAACATGAAACATGTGATTAACATCATTTTTATGGTAAGTATGATATATTTTCATTTTATGTGTGGTCTATTATTTTAGTTATAAATAATTACTTCCAAACCTATCTGATCATGTGAACATATAGACTCTTTTAAATTGTACTGTCTTTTCCACAACCATCATTACATACAATCCTCCTATTTTTTATGAATAAATTGAATTTTTTAGGTAAATTGTCATTTTTAATTATTAATAATATTCCATATTATATATAATATATAGTTTAAATATGAAATTTATATTAAACATTCTTTCAATATATCAGTTTATGAGATCTATATTCAATATTTATTCAATTAAAACATATGTAATATATGTGGTTTATTTATTGATGTTTATTTATTAATGGGATACCTTTACCCACACACTTTTATCTTCCTTTATTACTAAATCAATATATAATAAATTATCTATTTTTTATAATATTTTCAAACAAAATTATTCAACATGGTAACATTGTTGTATTTTATTCTTATTGGTTTTAATTTTTCACTCAACCCTCATGTATTATTTATTTCATGAACCGATAAGGCCCACTTTTCTACAACGGTGATATTTTATTACATGGAGGACTATGAATTGTTCAAAATGGCTTGAGCTCAAATAATATTTATTGATGTACAACCCATGTGATCAATTCTTATGAAACTGAACACATGTCCTATAAACTATTGTACCCCATGGTATATTACCTATGTCTCCTACATTGTCACATAGACCTACCATGTATAGTCCTATCACATGGAATGTAAAAGAGTCTATAATATTAAACATTACTTATGCACATGTGTTAGTTCTATAGAGGCTCATGTTGAAGTAATCATGCCTTGAAAACTTGTCTTGTACAATTCTGTAAAAAAATATAGAATTCCTAACATCCCATTACAACTTGGAATGTAATGTCCATGTGTTCGTAGTCAGTGTAAAATTATTCAGTCACCCATGATACATAGTACTCATCTAAACATTTTTCTAGAACCGATTTACTCACTGGTATTCACATTAATAGATCGGGGGATATTATGTGATGAACATTATCAGTGCTAATTATAAAGCACTGATAAATGATGGAATTTTTTCATTTCTAAAAAAAGAACTAATAAATGAAACTTTTATTAGTGACAAAAAAGAACACATAAAAGGATATATTTTTAAAAACATTGGTCTAGTGACAATTAATGTCCTCCATTTATAAGTTCCTTTGATTTAGTGATAATAATATTCATAGTGAATAATTTAATATATACATAAATATTTATATATTTTTAAGAATGGTTTACATTAAAATTATTATATATATTAAAATATAACATATAAATGTGATTTATTTAACTTTTTATAAATAAGAAATCATATTTCAAAATTATATATATATATATATATGTATATATATTATAAAATTTATATTTGTCGATAAATATGTTTAATATTATATTTATATACATAAATTAAAAAATGTGTATATAATTTGTGTGAATATGATATATTGTTATTTGATTTTTACAATTTTGTAAAAAATATATAAATATAATTACTTAATTTTTTTCTCCATATATTTGAACTAATATATTTATATTCATACCATTATTAATTCATTTTTAATATTTATTTATTTAATAAATTTGTAAAGTATTCAATTTTGATAGATATGTATAATTTTTTAAATATTTTTTAACAATACTAAAATAATTAATTAATTATAATTTCTTTATACAATCAATACCATGAATCCATCAATAATTATATATAATTTTATTATAAGATGATTAATTATTATTAATCTTTATTACATTTTTTCAAATAAATTAATTAATGTTATGAATTAATTTTTTTAAAATATTCATTGTAATTTATTTATTTTTATTTATTCATTTTAAAAATTATTTCATTAATTTTATTTTTGATATCTAATAATTTTAATAATTTGTAGTATATTACTTTGTAAAAATTTATACATATTTATTAACTATGATTGATTATTTTCAATGCATTTTTAATTAAAGAGATTAATATATATTAATATTTATTTACTATGTTTTAATAATTTAAATATGTTGGAAATTTATATAATTGATTCCTATAAGACCAGCTCTAACTGATGGAATTTTTGCCTGAAAATGAACCCGAACATTCGTTATCCTAACAACATTCTACTGTTTGTTTATCTAATTATGTTATTATATTAGAATAAATTTTTAATAAATGAAATGTAAATATTATTTAACTAATTATTCATATTTTTTATTTAATTAATCAAATCTTGAAATAATATTTTATTTCATTCATTCAATATTTTGAATATATGTGTGTGTATTTAATTTAATTTAATTTAATTTAATTGTTAAAATTTTTATAGTCAATAAAATTCATTTTTAAAACTTTTTTAATATAATGTATATCATATATTTATTCAGTTTCCATCATTTTATGTCTATGAAATTCACATAACTAATATTTGGAATTCACTCTTTTAAATATTTTTTAAAATTTATTATATTTTATTTAATCATTATTAATATTATTTCATTTAATATTATACATTAATTTGTTATATTATTTTTATTTCAATGATTAATATTCATTAAATATAATTTATTAATATGCAATATTGATAAATAAATTCGATGAATATAATTAATTTAATTAAGTCCATTTCTCAATATTCACTTCATTTATGTATTTGTTTAAAATTAATGTAATTAATATTACAAATTATGAATAATTATTTATAATGTTTTTATACTATTAATATGTTATAATTTTTTATGATTAATATTAATTCAAATTAATTTTTTTAAGTTGTAATATTTTTAAAATGTTTTAATATTTCAACAAATAATTTATTTAGGAACATTTTTTTAATAATTTACATTGTTTTATTATATTAAATTCATTAAATTAATCTTCATTGTATGGGTTTAGTATATTTTCATATTTTCAATATGTAATCATCTTCATTTTAAAATTTATTACTTTTTATTTTTTTAATAACTCATATAATCAATTAAACTTATCAATTTTTTTTATTTTTGAATCCTTTGATTTTTTTTTAATTTTACAGTTTCAATCATTTATAAAATTTATAAATTTAAGAATGTATATTAATTAATATTGTAAATTAATTAATATTTTTTTATAATTATATCATTTTTAATAATGATTCTTTTATTATTTCAATATTTTATTTCAAACAGTTTGTATCAGTACTTTCCAAAAGATGTTGATTTAAATATATTTTATTATTTCTATAATAAAAAGTTTTAAAAAACATATAACTATCAATTATAAATTTAGCATTGATAAAGATTGGTTTTTATCAATTATTACTATTTTAGCGCTGATAAAAATATTATTTATCAGGGCTTTTTCCAATGAACTAACAATCCCATCCTCATTTCATAACTTCAACCCTATAAGAAATCACTTATTTATTCCATTCATGAACTCTTTTGGTTGTTTCCCTCTACTATGTTTCCCCACAAAATTTAGGTGCAAATTGACTCTCCCAAAACCTAATGTAGGTTATTATAGCTATTTAATTAGTGATGTTTATTATTTTCCTAAATTGTGTGTGCAAAAAATTAGGCCATCAAATTTTTATTCTCTAAAAAATTATCCCCTTAATATTTTGAGATATTGATATCAAGATGATTCAATACATCTACTCATCCACCATCGCCTTTAGCTCACTATAAATTGTATGATGCATCGCCATTCATATTCACCTTTTCATCGTAAATGATTTGATGTATTTCTTTTTATCAAGACCAATGTTTATTCCATCTGCAGACCATTCAATTAGCTTTTCACTATAGAATTTTAAATCAAAATTGAATCATCGATGATCCCCCCCTCTCAACCCTCACATCCACATCCAACCTCATCTCTAATTGTAGATTTCTACTACCTATCTATACTCTCAAAAAAAGAAACTTATTTTTCTCAAAAAAAGTTCTACAATAAAATTAAATAAAAAATTAATATAGTTTAAATTGATTTATATAGAATTAATTTGTAATAGTTATACATATTTTAAAGATAATCATATTCCTAAATGTCGAAAAAAATAACCAATCACTGAAATAATAATTTCACATTGATTTGACCACTTTTTCTAACGCCAATCACATGATAGTCATTTTAAATTTTAAATAGTTTTAAAATTACAATCGTGACCACCATTCAATGAAGCCATATATTGTTTTATCTTATTTAATAAATACTCTTAGTTTCCACTATGAAACTTTTCCTAAGTCGATTCTCCGTATTGATTTCATAGAGAATGTGTGTTTTTATATTTATCCAAGGTAGTTTTCCTTTTATTCCAATAATTAGTTAGAGATGAGAGTTTTACTGATCTAATTGGGTAACATCTTCCAATGGCATTGAAGATGATTTTTCCATAAGATAAAAAAAATCATTACTATTATTTGAGGCTTCATCACAACAGTTAAGTTTCATAAATATGAATCATTCATAAAAACCCACATAATTTTAAGATTTTCTCAAAATATAGGGTTCTCATGACTAGGTTAATGGTAACTAAAAATGTTTTCATCATATGATAAAAGATCACTTTCAGCTCCTAAGAATCCTTTCACTGAAACACATCCTAGATTTTTATATACCATGTGAATAAATAAATAAGTATGAACACTTCCCTCTTGTTTTACTACTGAATAAAAAAGATACAAAACCGATAATTGATCACTATGTTTTGAAATAGATATAAACTTAATTAGATTGTTTTTACCTTTATAGATATTACACATTCTCTTCGTTCAATTGTTTCCACAATAAAACAATATCAAGACTCAATGTTTGGCTCTTATTATCTTATAATAACGACTTTATATAACATAAGAAATTCATTAAGAATGGCCTTTTGGGTTTTAAAATCATACATTATGTGAATTTATTTATTTTTTAACTATTAATATTAATGAATTAGATATGATGAATTCAAATAAAAAATTGATGGATTCCAATCAAATGCAAAATGGTATGTATTTAGATTCTCCTTTCCATCTTTCCCTAAAATTTACAGCATGAGAAAAGAAAACCTAGTCCTTTGATTCCACTTTTCAATGTACCCCAATTTTGAACACTCTCATGTGGAAAAAAAGGGTTGGTTACAAGACCTCAAGTGCACCTCTCTGTACACTAGTGTCTTGCGACTAGTAGAAAGGGTTGTGAATAGTTTATTGGAGATACTATACAATATGGTATGAAGTTCTATAGTAGTAGAAACATATTATAACAAAATTTAAATAATAAAAATAAATACACTATTGAAGGAAACAAAAAATCCAACTGGATTATCTAATAAATAATATTGGGATAATGTAATGAAATACTAGAATACATTTAAATGTCGTGCTAGAACAATACAATATAATACTTGGAGGAAAAAATAAATGTATTTGGTCTGAGTCCTCAAACCCTAAGTTTGTACCATCTCCAAAATCAAATCCAATTAAAAAAAAGAAATCATCATCAATGCCCTTTTCCATTGTCCAAACCTATATCCATGAAATCTAATCAGGTTCCAAATAGTGGCCCGAATAGGTTGTGAGTATGACATAGTAGTTCGAGACCACCATATCTAAACTAAACCAGTCTGGTGAAAAGTGTATTAAATAAAGTGATAAATCAGTGTATTATCTAATTCAATAATTAATAAAGTACAATGATAACATCTATTGGCTCTATGACAAAATATATATGAGAAAGTCTTACAACCATGCCTATGAAACCTACATAACAAAGGATAGATTACCTATACAAGTTCCATTCTAGAATATCTATGAGGATATGATAAAACCATGACTACCACAACTATATAACCATTGTATAGTAACAACATTCAATCTGGGTCAAAGATTTATAAGCATTACAACATTCTAGGTAAAAACCCTATAAAATATTTTGTATGGGACTAGGCATAGCCTTCCCTCTATAACCATTACAAAATTTTACAGGGACGACCCTACACTGTAACACCCCAAGATTTCATAGTGCGTTATTTCTCCAAAATAATTCAATAACTTGCACTACACGCAACACCGAGTTCAAGAGCACCACGACTTACCAAACTAGCAGTTCAAAAGCAGTTGTGAATAGTATTAACTGATTTTTGAACGTTATATTATCCTTTTAATTTTAGAATCCATATTTTGATTTTCTTATACATTATGTAAGAACAAATTCATTTTTTTCAGATAAAAGAAGTATTTATCAAAAAATGCACTTTTAGCGACTTTTAATGGTGAGCCTTATTTAAATCCAATATTTGACACTTTTATATATTCCATTTGACAAAATAAACATCTTTTTTAGAATAGGGACATAAGAATTTAGTTTCAATAATTTTTTTTTGCTTTTCTAATAACTGTCATATTCTGAGGAAAAATAAAAATTACTAAATTTTATTTAGAAACAACTTTTTTATTCGAAATAATTAATATTGATAAATTATGAATTTGAGTGATTTTAAATTATAATTACATAAAATTTTTTCCATTTAATCCAATTTTGTTCATCTTATATAATTTCATATTTAAACTGGAAATAAGCAAGTGCCAATCTTTTGATTGTTATTATTTCTTAAAAACATGCTTTTTGTTTTGACAACGGGAAATAATTTTAAATTAATTTCTACCACATATGTGTTTTGAATATAGAAAAATGGATTCCATATTTATAATCAGGAAGTCCAAATTGTGTAAAAAGGTATCTTTTATTTTTAGACATTTGGAATAATTACTTCGGTAAATATTTTTTTTACCATGGTTAAAGGGTAAAACCGGTAAATAAGGGTAAATATATAATATTAGAATAATATTAAAATACCCTAAAACGTGTCATAACCCTATTGGATGATACATTTCCGACCATGGGAATATTTGTGTCGATTTGGGGAACCCATGGTGCCACTTGTAAGTGATAATAAAACTTTATATTAATTAAGTTAAAGTAAATACAAAAATGACATAAGCATATATCCTTTAGAAAAGAAATTTTACATAGGGTTATATATGTTATATTTTCGACTATAAATATTCATTAGATATATAAAAATATTTCCTACATAATGTTATTTTATTTATAATTTTTAGACATTGAATAATTAAATTTATTTTTGACATAATAATGATGGAGTATTTTCCTTATTAATGATTGAATCAAACAATTGGTATTATAAATATCAAAATAAATATATTTTGAATGTTTTAAAAAATAGAAGAATTTTATTGGTTAATATGACATGTTAGATTTTATTAAATTATTTTTTTTGGAATTAATAATGTTGGTAAGACATTATCAAAAATCAATTATTAAATAGTGTCAAAATTGTCAGAAAGGAGGTTTTAATAAAATTTTAAATTATAAATTGATATTCTATTCCTAAAAATCTAATATTAATACAAGATACTTATATAGTTATATTTTTATCATTAAATACCCACTTGGTGGTCTCTTTTAAGTTTATAGTATGTTTATTGACCATATAATATAAAAATACAAAGAGACATGGTAAATGTCAAACTAATTAACTAAGAGTTAAAACTAAATGGTATGGTTAATAAAGTAACCCAAACCTGTCTAAAAACATTTGGTTGATTGTTTTTAGACCTATCCCAACATTATCCTTTAAATAAGTCACTTTTGAGCCATTAGAAACCGAATATTAATTTATTATAAAATAATATTTTTATCTTTTCCTAAGGTTCCCCTCACCCCTCTTATAAAAGGGAAATCCCCCTTCTCTATAATTCACACCATCAAAGCCATTTGGATCATCCAACTCTACCAAAATACCCTCTCAAATATCCTCACATAATTCTAGAGTCCATATATTAGTTAGAAAGCCCACCTTAGAAGCCCTTTTGATCAAATCAAAAGGAAGAACCCGAAGAAGAGGTAATGTTTTCACCACCCTCATTCAACTTACTTTCCTCTTCAACTTCTTCTTTCATTGTTATTTCAATTCTAAAATAATAACTCCGTTATCTTATATATATTTTGAAGTTATTATACATATGGTACAACCATATTCAGTATTCTATACATCCTTTTAATGACATGTCACCATACATGCGTACGTACCGCTTACCGTCTTCACGTCATGGTGTAATTCTTATTAAAAACATTATTATTTATATGGGTATAATAATGATTTGTAAGTGGTGTAAATAATAAATATAACATGATAATTATTATTTATATATGATATACAATGCAATTTTTTATTATTTTATATCAAAATAATGATATTGTCGCTCGTGCATACATACGGATTACCGTCTCCACGAACGCGATGAGATTCATTCCCCATCGTATCAATTCAAGACTAATTTTCATTTTATGATTACAAATAATGTTTAATTACATGATATAATTATGTATATGAATAATATACAACCTATGGATAATAATCACAACTTATATAACAAAACATATAAAATGAAACGAGTAAGTGAACACCCAAAACAACGATAATACTAAAATATTATTAACAAATAAATATAAAAAGATCATATATGATATCATATTTATGTTTATGATTCCATTATAATTTAATAACAATTATTTCACCAATATACAGGAGTTTAACCTACCCTAGACCAAGGAAAAGTACAAGGTAAGGGTTTATTTTACAATCTCTTCATTATCCAAGGTTGTTTATACATTATTATCTACTGGGACCTCTTTATCATCCACATCCATGATTCTTAAAAATTTATTTAAAAACATTTTTTCTATTTACTAGAATATGCGATAATGTAATTTTTACCATTTTTTGAATTTTTAAAAAATGTTTTGAATGGAATCTTTCCTTCATTTTCCATACACGGTCATTTTTAACCTTTTCGACAAAATTTATGTAAGAGTGTCTTTTTTTAACATATACGGCGAGTTAAACTATTTTCTGCCATTATAAAATCTTTGAAGCTTCCATAATAAGATTATAAGAATATTTTTAATGTAAATGTTTTATTTTTTAATTATGTGACTTTTAAATGATTTCAGAAAAAGTGATATTTCTCTTAAATAGTTTTGATTTCATCTATGTCAACATCCTTTGTTGGATTTTAAGATTATTTGAAGTTGATTTATTATGATACAAAACCTCTATATTTTATTTAAGGTATTTTGATATGTTTGAAAGTGGATGTGTTATTTTTACACCATTTATGGTTTATGGATAAAGTATTGACATTTCATATTCTAGTTTTAATACGAATGTTTATTTTATGTTTAAACATGTTCGAATGAGGAATGAATTGGACTTTGTAAGTGACGGGTGGAGCCCACTATAACTCCTTGATGCATCAGTAGGTCTCAGGAGACAAACTACTGTCTTGGCACAAGACAATGACAAAATCTTATTTGTAGTCTTGGCACAAGGCCTTGAATATCATCTTTTGATAGTCTAGAATTATGCATTCCATCATTATGAAAGTGGTTATTAATATTGCATGAGATTATTCAACTAGTAGAATATCCTTGTGAATAAGTAAATGTCATTATTTCATTTTATTTTTGCCATTTTATTATGAAGTTCATGTTTAAAAGGCTTTTGTTTTAGTTATAAATTGCCTTAAATGTGTATGCATATTTATGAAAGTTTCTTCTATATATTTATCCTTACTGAGCATCTAATCTCACCCCATTCTATGTTTCATTTTTTCTAGGATGTGAAGTAGTATTTTATGAATGACCTGTAGGGATAGTATGAGGGGATATAAGTGTGGTTTATGGAGACAAGATGTTGTTGTAGTTTTTCACTTTATGATGTAATGTAATCTTTATTAATTTATCTATTGATTCCAAGGCTACTAAACTAATCTGTCATTCGAGACATGATCTTTTGTTATCATACCAATTTATGTAATAATGAACCGACTCTGGGTAACTGGGGTGAAGGTGTTACAGATGGTATCATAGGATGTTTAGTACAATCATTGGAAGCTAGATTTAGATAAACTCTGATTATATCACATAGACCTATGATAGACTTTTAGGATTAGTATCGAAGAACTTACAAGAATTTTGGTATTGAAAAGATTTTGTGAGTTTTCTGAGAAATACATCCATGTCTAGATACAAGCAAGTAGATGCAGCTCTGGCATAGATGTACCTAGGGGTAACACCTGAAAACACCATTTTGAGCTAGACTCAAACAGGAACTGGTGCACCACAATTGGTCTTACTACACTCTTGGTTACGACACTCCTGGGGGATATGCTTAGGATAATTCTCATTTTCATTACAAACCATTTTGAAGGGTTTATGATAATATACTTCCTCAGAGAAAACATTTTTATGATTATAGATTATATCCATAAACTATTCAGTTTATGTCAAGTGTTTTACAAGTTTTGATTTATGTATGACAATTCATAAACTAAACTAGTGTATGACATTTTATAGAAATGGTGCCCAGTAGAAGTAATGAGAACTCCAGAAATATGTATGATCCAAGGAGTAATAAGGATCATATATTTCACGGTATTAAGCCAACATTTAGAAGGGAAATAGTCTCCCAGGTATTGTAAACATATTATGAAATAGTATCATGTGTTAATAAGATAAGTAAAGAATTCTCTGAGTACTATGTCTTTGAAGGGAGGCAATAGAAGAAAATGATGGAAGAGAGACAAGTGGTTAAATTGAAGAGGGAAAAGAAGAATTTTCTCATATGTTATAACAATGGGAAGAAACACCCTGGAACTTTCCTAAAGGCAATGGGAGTTTGTTATAAGTCTAGAGAAAAAGGACACCACGTACGTGACTACAAGGGTAAGAAAATGGTTTAAAATGTACAATGCTTCATCTGTAAGGAGTTGGGACACTACACAAACTAGTGTTCAAATCATCAGAGTATTCCAAAAATGATTATATTGGATAATAAACAAGTTGTGATACTACCACAGATGAGGAGGAATGAATAAAGTTCTTATTTTATTATTAAAGAATTAGGTCATTTGAGTGTTGTATCAATGCTGTACTAGTTATGGTAATTATGGAGTATATAAGGCTTGTACTGCTATACTATTTCATTAAGGACTTGAGATTGTGTGGAACCAAGAAAAGTGACTGAATTTCAGGAAAAAAATTTAGAAAATATATGATGAGAGAAATATAAACCATAATATGGTTCTGATAGCGAGGTAGTGATTTTGGAATAATACATGATAGATTTGGATAAATTATATTGGATATTCATGACTACCTTGAAACTGAATAATGATTACTATATTCCATCATTGTTGGAGTTTAAAAATTTTTTGGATAGAAATAGTATATATAGTATTCTATAAGAAATAAGAGATTATGAATGTAATCAATAAGGTTTTATAGTAATTCAGGATGTTTTAGTGTTTTAAAAAAATACATGATGAAGGTGTTCACATGTTATTACGTAGGAAAAAGGATCTTCATTTTTTTCCTTAAAAATTTTGGACTGTGATTTTGGAAAGAAGTATTTTGGATAATTCTAGTGTGAGATTATTTTTGGATAGCCATAAATGGAAAACCAGGAGGTCGTGCAACAACCCGTCGCGTCCGGATAGGCCGCAAGACATAAACCCGCAACTGAAGAGCGAAAAAGTTGTATCACCTACCATTGCCCCACGTGATTTATTGGAATGAATAATGTAGTTTTTTTAAAATGTCTGGTAGATGAATTAGAAATTCATTTTTTTGGAACCCTATTCAAATAGAATAAATCAAATATTATTTTAAGTTCTGTTATCTTTTAATGTGAATGATGAGTTTGTGGTAGAAATTTTTGAAGGGATGAAACTATACATATCAGATATATATATATATATAATATTAATTTATTTATTCTCTAATTATATGAAGAAATTAATTCATAAACATTAAGTAAGGGATCTTAAATTTATATATGTGTTATCCTAATACCTTCTGTTTTGTTGAACAAATGATATTCTAAATCATCATAGTTTGATGGCTTTGAGGCCCTCACTTATACAATTTTTTTTCACTGATGACCTCAATCACTCCCTATATATATTTATGTTTTCCTTCCAATTATGTTTCTCTAATTTCCACCAAATTTCTCCTAATCGAGATCATAATTTGGAGGTGTCCCTTTCATTTCACTTTTCCTCTTATTAAGACTAAAAAAATTTAACCAAATTTCTGATGGGGGTTTTCCCACAAAGATATTTTCTATTTCAAACATTTATTTTTGATGAACAATTTAAAATTGAGAGTACAAAATTTATTGAAGGAGAGAATCATGTAAATCCCCATGATGTCATAGTGCATTATTTCTTCAAAGTAATTCAATAAATTGCACTACACGCAACACCGAGTTCAAGCGCACCACGACTTACCATATTAGGCGTTCAAAGCAGTTATGAATATTATTAACTGAATTATGAACTTATATAATACCTCTAATTTTAGAATCCATATTATGAGTTTCTAAGACATAATGTATGAAAAAAATTATTTTTTTTTCAGATAAAAGAAGTATTTTTAAAAAAATGCATTTTACCAACTCTTAATGGTGAACCCTTTTTAAATCAAAAATTTGAAACATTTATATATTCAATTTGACAAAATAAACTTCTTCTTTAGAATCAAGACATAATAATATAGTTTCAATAAATTTTTGGTGCTTTTCTAATAACGTTCATATTTTTATGAATAGTGAACATTACTAAATCTATTATCTATACTAAACATGGCTTCTCCATTGCTAAAGTGTCACCTTCCCATGCATCCACGTCACCATAATTTCAATTTTCCTCCCTCGAAATCGTGAAAATTTACACCCTTTCCATCCCCGATCGGGATTTTCCTCCCTCTCATGCTCCCCTCCCTGTAACCCGATCCCAATTCGCATCTTCAAGCTCTCTGGTTCCTATTCCCCTCCCCGAATCTCTTGGTTTCTATTCCCCTCTCTGATTCCCCTCTCCTACCTGCTTCCTGATTATCTCTCCATCCTGCACCACTCCCCTCCATAATTCCCCTCTTATAATATCTCCAAACCTAAAAGCTTCTCGCCACACTACCTTGATTCATCGCTCCCTATTGGGGATTCAGTTCATCCCTCTCTTTCATCCCATTCTTGATCACCTTCCCCCCGATGCTCATAGAGTTACACCTCGACATTTACCTCCACTCTCCCATCGTTCTGGCCCCATTGTTGGGGTACCTCTACCTCTTCAACTACCATGTGTTCATTAATCTTCTCAGTCTCCGCCTTCATGTTCTCCATGTCATCTTGCTCGGTCTACTTCTCCTTCTCCACGCTATCTAGCTCTATGTCCACCATCTTCTGATCCATCGCTTTCGGATCGTATGCCTCTGATTAAATAGCGGTGACAATAAATCACACAGGATATCAATCTTCATTAATACAATACTTTCGATATCAAGTCTGGGTTATTTCAAAAGTTTGTTTGTTAGAAACAGTCAATCCGGGGTCAAGGAGATCTGTATCAAGAATCATCAACAAAACCTTCATCATCACTAAAGGTATCTTCATTGATATGAAATTCTGGTTCCCAATGAAAAAAATCATTTATAGAACATTGGCTAATTTTTTCAACAAAGTTCATGATTCTTTGCTTATAATATCAATTAGTTTTCAAAAGAGACCCCCATGAACTATTTTCGAGCTTCTCCTAGAAGATTCAGGTAGACTGTCAAGCCACATTCACTTCCCTGCACACTTCCTGCATCTCTTATTCCCTCCCACATCAATGTTTCATTTCACATATGACCTAATATGCCTACTGTAAAAACAAAATGCTTTCCATTCCATTTCTAGTATCAACTCAGTTCAATATACATCTAGTTTATTAACTGTTTTTTTAATTTATTTTAATTTTGATTCTCTTTGGGTATTCATTCTAGACGTCATTATATGCTGGAAGTTATCTTTACTATGATGTTTTTTAGATTTTTAGTATGGTTTTCATGCAGGGCATTAGTCATTTAATGACATTTTTTTCTTCTATTCATGATTAAATTCTAAACTATATTTTTATTAGATTGTCAGTTTACTATATGAAAAAACTGGATTTATGTGTTCAACCACCGGGACAGTCTTGCAGACTGTTTTCATGCAGGTTGATTGAGGTATTTGAAACACATTTCCTTATATGCTGGAAGTTATCTTGACTGTGATGTTTTTCAGATTTGCTAGATAGTTTTCAGGTAGGGAATTACCCATTTAATGACATTTTTCTCTCTTCTATTCATGATTAAATTCTCAACTATATTTTTCTTATATTTTTAGTTTATTATAGGAAAAAACAGGATTTATATGAGTTCAACCACCAAGATAGTCTTGCAGATTCTTATCATGCAGGTGAATTGATGTATTTGAAGCACATTTCTGTGGAATCTAGTCTCACTGAATCTAAATGTGTCCATAAGTGGTCGGGGTGGACTTCATTTTTATTTGATGCTAAGAAAGGATATTTCCCTCTTAAAATAATTGATATATGATCTGGAAGTTATATGAAAATCAGGAGTTAACTAACTAAGTTAGATGTTTCATATGTTAATTGTTGTTTGCAGACCCCATTTCACTAATTCTTTAAACAATACATTTGTTCTGTACCCCCACACCCACATTCAATTCACCATCTTATTTTCAATACATAGAAATCCTTTGTTTTATTTAGTATGAGAAGACTGATTCATCATCAGTATGGGAATATTTTCTGAATCATTTATTTAAGATAGTATCTACATATTGTTTTATAATTTTATATGACCAATGTTTCTTATCCTATGTCAAACATAAAGGAGAAAGGGAGAAATTTCATAAAATATCATCTATGGGTTCACTTTAGTTCCAAAATTTGTCTGTTATGTTAGTTATATTTTCACCTATATGTATGTTTACTTTTGATCACCTAACCGTTAATTTATTTCCATTGACATTTATTTGAAACAATTTTGAGTTTACGCATTCAATCCTCCAACCAATTCACCTATTCACAAGAACATATCACATATATAAATGACTTGTGTCTGGTCGTCGAGGTGGACGATGACTTCAAGCAGCTCATACGTGAGATTAAGCTTCCATGTGACATACGTGACATTGAGAAATGCCTGATGAAGAATGGGATAAATCCCTCCACCGACATTACTGAGAGGAGGGACTCATCCAAGAACCATGGCATTCCGAACTAGTAGAAGCCGAACCTTCTTCATATATTTTATTCTATGTCAGTCGGTACATATTAGCATTTCTGATCCCTAAATTGTTTATACGTAAATTATTCCCTTTTAAAAGTATTTTTCTATTATATTACATGATTTTGTTTGGAAAATATTATCAATCCATTGGAAAATCCATTGTTAAATGTTAAATATGGACTATATTTTAGAATACAAGTTGATTTATTTAGTTTCTTGGGTTTTGATATGGTCATGTGAAGTTATATTATAGGATATATTTGTGTTTTGAATTATTATTTTTCAGTTTCTCATTATTTTAGTGCTTGTGACGGGGGTGCATACCGAGTAGGGATGGTAAGCGGTCTTAATAGACATCATATTTACTTCACTCAAGTTGAAGTAAAAGAGGAACTACTATCTACACTCAATAGTTTATGTGATAAATTGCCCATTTAATGTGCAGCTTTATCTAACAACACTCAATAAATTGTTATTTTACTATTTAAAATCATTTTTTGTGTTTTCTTGGTAGGAAAAAAGGACAACACCTCATGC
Organism: Viscum album; assembly: GCA_963277665.1. Lineage (NCBI taxonomy): Eukaryota > Viridiplantae > Streptophyta > Magnoliopsida > Santalales > Viscaceae > Viscum > Viscum album. The sequence goes on from OY728165.1 coordinate 832,264,681, forward strand.
ACCTATTGAAGATCGAATCATACAATTATTGGGAGAAAAAAAAAACATCCAAGTATCTTTTTATATTTTTAAATGTATTTTATGGTTTCCACCTTCATCTTTGAAGTGTATGCGAGACATTGCCCATTTAATGAGTAGGTTTCTATAAAAGAACTTTAATGTGCCGGTTTTGGGTCACATGTTATCCAATATGTTCTTTAGTTGTATCTGTATTGGACATTTCATAGACAATTTAGGTAAATATCTCCTTCGTTGGTGCACTCCATTATATTTTTCATTAATGATGTTATTATTTACAAATAACATAATATGTGTTATGTACCCCCCACACAAAATCAAGAAACTAACATATTTTCAATACATAAACATCGTTTTTTTTTTGTTTATAGACTGATGATAGGATATCTCCTATCACTTTTACATTCAATAAATCATGTCTCCATTTTATGGAATGTAGGGACATTTTATAGCAGGTATGGATGTGGATTATGGGTAATGTTTTCCAAAGTCTCAGGTTAAAGATGAAAGATACCAATAATCTCTTAAAGTATGGGCTAAGGAAAAATTCTCCAGAAAGTGTGATTAAATCAAGAAATCTAAGGATGATATTATTCAATGAAAAAACAATTTCGGTAAACTTTACGTCCCCTCATTTGAGTAGGTTCTGTTACAATATATGAATGGAGAGCTAATTCCTACTAATTAAAAGATTCTTAAAAAGAAGTTATACTTATGATGGCTCAAAGAGGGTGTTATAAGTACTCTATTTTTCCACATCATTAAGATGGAGTGAAGGATCCAAAAAACATATCTCCATCATTAAGGTGAATGAAAAGACTTTTAATGTTGATGGTAGCATATCTAATGCTTTAGTCCATCAATTTGAATCTTTTTTTAACAAAAAAGTCTTAGTGAAGACAATTTCATGAATGATGTGATCTCCTAGATTAATAATGACATGTATAAGGTATTATTTTACTATTTAATAACATTTATTTTTGTGTTTTCCATGCAAGAAATCAATTGGACTGCACCTCACACGCATGTTGAAGATCAAATCATACTGTTGTTTGAAGCATAAACAAACATCTAATTTTGTGTTTCTATATTTTATTTAATTTTTTTGATGGTTTCAACCATCCACTTTAAACCGTTTATGAGACATTGCCCATTTAATTTGCAGGTTTCTCTAGAAGACATTTTATGTGTATGCTTCAGGTCAATGATATACAATATGTGATTTAGTTATCTCTATAATGGATATTTCTGAGATTATTGAGGTAAATATATCTTTGGTTTGTGAACTCCACTAATGTTTAAACTGTTACATTCTTATTTACTTCTTTAGATCATGTGAATACAATAGGATGATTTGGAAATGTGTTTGATTTTATAATTCAGTTATGACCTAATATATTTTGGTTCTCTTTCTCCATAGGTTATGGGATTTATTTTTGGATTGAAATATTTCTCAAGTTTATATCCATATAGCTTATACTTGATATTTTTTATAGTATAAGGTACTGAATCCTACACCAGTGTTTCATACAGTTCATTCTCATAGGATAATCAGTTTTCAATGTTTTTTTAAACATAGCATAGAGCTAGAATTTCCTTAATTACCTTACATTGACAATTGTATTTTTTTATTCTTACTTATATGACCTAAATTAGTATGTATGATCATCATCTATTTTTCTTGGCATTGATTTATAATATGATCTATATTTATTTAAATTGAGAATTCATTGGGTGATAAAAAAGGATTTGATACCATACTCTCTTTCAAGATTGATGGCTTCCACAGAGAAGGTATTCTCTGTTTTAACGTTACTATATCATATACATACATGTCTTAGGACAAAGTGTTTTATATTGGAGTTGAAGAAAATTTAATGTGAAGTAAGGTATTTTAATTGGCCACCACTGGATAATAAACTAATGAGAACTAAGGGTTTATTTTTAAACTGAACACACTTATGATCTCTATGTCACATTTAAAACCAACAGTTTCACAATTAATAATGGATTCAATGTATTACTGAAGAAATATAATAGATTGTTTAGTTCAAGGGTGTATATGTACATATTTAGAAATTTTAATAGATCATCCCATTATAATTTTATAGTATATGGGTGATTCACATGGCCATCAAACCATAATTTCACTAATCATTGATTCATATTCCAATGAATACAACTTTAAGTGGATTTTTTTTGGAGGATAGGGAATTGGAGAAACATATGGAGGGGGGTAATTAACTTCTGGTAGTTAATTTTTTCTACTACATTTACCTATCCATGCTTACAATTTTAGGTATGATAGATTAGATTAACCCAGTTTATTTTCTAACTTATCATGAATGTAGCACTCCAGATTATATCAATCGTGATGGACATATTATTTCATTGTTTGGGTCATATATTATCCCATGAAGATGAGGCAACAATTTATTGCACTTCTCCACCATGATCATCATTGTTTCATCCTTGATAACGTTCTGATCTTCTCCATAGGTCCACATGCTCGATGGAACGTCTATGCTGTTTCAGGTTCAAAGAAGGTATTCCTTATTTTTTGCAGTTGTTAAGCAACCATTAATTATAGGGTACTATCTAGGAGGATACAGTGACTGCTAAAATGTAGACTAAAATATATCTTCCTTGTGCAGGGAATTACCATCATTAAGTGGTGGAGGCATTCCTCTTTCCATCAAACCTATAAAAGTTTGAGGCAACCATTAAATTAGAAAGGTCTGTGACTCCCCCCCACAATAATCTCCTCCGAAAATATCTACCTAATCTGACCATCAACTATCTGATTGTCAATCATAATCAACATCTCCTCAAAGTTCATGAACAAGTATTATGAATGTTCAATCCACTATATAGCACCTCCTTCATATTCTTATCAATGATTTATCAATTAAACTGTTTTCAGTAGCATTTATGTAACTGTTTTTAGTAATTTTAATTGACACATATTTTATTCATGGTTTATTTCATAGTTTCAGACCAAATATAAATAAATTATCTATAAAAAATGAATTCATTCATATTTATTTACCATTTTCTTATTTTGGATACCATGTGTGATGTATTATTATATATTATAGGGGAAGATGATATTGATGCTTCATTCCAGTTTCTAACTAAAGAAACTCAAATAAGTGGACAAAATTATGTAGGTGAGATTGTCAAATATTTTATAGAATTATAGAATTACTGTGATAGTTTAACTCATGATATATACTATCTTACTTTTAACTTATTATTGTTATAACTCCTAAGAAGTTTTAAGAAATATTCTGGATATATTTTATCAAGGATAGAAAAATACTTCATATTTTCAGGAATAAATGATTCCACACATGAGAACTTATTATTGTTATATTTAATTAATAATAAACCATAGGGAACATATATTGAGCTAAACTGGTTCAAATGTAGTTCAATAAATATGAGTTGTACTTCTTAAATCTTCTATATCTTTGCATTCTGATTACATGATTTATTTCTGGAATGATTATGGATTTTTTTCCTACAGATTTATGTTATTGTAAAATTTTGTTAGGAAGGGAGATTTTTGATAGTTGATGTCTATATGGTTTGGGTTTCTATCATTATATTTGGGTGAGAAGCGATGATGCTAGACTGCTACATTTAATTAATGCACATGTGTTTATGGCCCTGCAGGACTGCTACCACTTAGCTAGTCCTTATGGATATGATTTGGGTCTGTTTTCTGCTCTGGTTTAGTTCAGTTCATGTGTTGATTCCTTGATGTGTTCTTTTTAAGTGCAGTTCCTATGTTGGGTGCATTTTTTGTTATGTTTCAGTACAATTCATGAGACTATCCTTACATCCAGCATTTTATTATGCTCAAAATGTTATATTTTACAGGTGACAATTTTGCATAGAGTACAGGGAAGAGGAGGGAGGAGGGGGGAGGAAAGGGTTGGAGAAGATTTTGGTTAGTGGGCAGGGGAGGGGAAGGGGGGGCTGGGCAGGTTGGAGGGGAGGGGAGGGGAGGATGAGGGCAGGGGGAGGGGGCTTCTGGGGGAATAGGATGGGCAGTGGGGGAGGGGAGGGGAGGGGAGGGGCGGATGAGGACAGGTTGTAGGGGCTGGGCAGGTTCGAGCGGGGGAGGGGAGGTTGAGTGTAGGGGGTAGAATAGGTTTAGAATATACTCTGTGTTTCCCTCCACCCTCTCGTCCAGGTACACCAATGTGATCATGGGCCGAATTGTCTTCACATGCCACCGTATTTTCACCGAATACACCTTTTTTATTTAATCATAGTTATACTGACAGTGTCTACATACCCATGAATTTCTCAATAATATATTTAGGCTCATGTTGTAGGGGCCAGGGGTTTATGAAGATATATATACAAGGATACACGCCATGATTTCCAACAACTCAAATGAATTAAAGAATGTACACTTTAGCTTGTGAGTATTAGATAATTGGTCATGGAAAATGCATTGGAGGGATGGGTAGTATCCCATGTCATAAATGAATGATGAAAATTCTATGAAGTTGAGGGAAGTCATGGAAGGAAAATGCATGTCGGGGGAAAATCATTGGCATTCAACTGGCCACTGCAGACATGGTACAAGATGGTGCAAACTATGCAAGACTGCATGAACAAGTTCACCATGTCAAGGCATAATATAAAATTACTAATATCACTCTTTTTTCATTCATACTAATGGGTAAGACAAATTCTTGTTTGTATAATTATCTTCTATCAAGTTCTTTCATGTTGAATTTCCAATAATTTTTTGAAACTAAAAATCCACACTGCTGCTGATCTTTTCTATCTTATATTTTTTGTTGATAAAAAAATTACATGTAATATATGTATATCATCTTATTTTTTGAAAAAAAAATCTTTTGATTCATCTTTACTTTCATACTTCCCGTGGATTCCTTTAGAAAAATCAGTGATACACATTGTATATATATAAGTAAGCCTCATCATTGAACCAAGTAAATTTATTTTATTCATAATGGGAGTATCTTTTTGGATTGAACGTTTCCACTTAAGTAGCTACAGAACTATCTTGAAAAACAATTGAGTGATGTGATTGAGAATAAGGTTGATACTTCAGCAGATACCTATCCATTTACATTTCATTATTCATTTTATTTTCCATCATGATGTGTAACATTGATTTATTTGTTTATTCAATTATTGTTTTGAATCATATGACAATATATTAATTAAGTTCACCCATTCTTCCACATTCATTGTTGTTTCCCATAGTACATGTACATTGTAAACATTATACAATTGAATTATCAATTAGTTATGTTTATAAATGTTTTCTATAAAATAGTTTAATTTATAAATTTAATGTTCAAGTCCTCAATTATCCATTTAGTTGGTAATATTCTTCTACATGTCAATATAATTTCTTAATTACCTATGTGATAAGACTAAAATTTGAGGAAATGGATTGTTTAAAAAAACTGCATAGATCTGCAGAAAATCAGATTTTACATATGTTCAATGACCTAAATAATGACGTTAATAACTATCAATCATGTTCATTGATGTTTTTTTAACAATCACATGACATAATGTGTATGCATGCATCATGTCATATATTGATTCTTACATCTGGTGGTATCATTTTATAATAATTAGAATGTAATTTTTTTGTAACAAATGTTGGTTACTCATGTATGTGATGTGTAGTCCCTCAACAATCATGATTATATTGTTTGCCATCTACAATTTTTATTTTATTTATGTTTAATCAACTTTTATTGTATTTTTCTGTAACACTGATTTACACTAATTTATGCTTCCTATGTCATTTAACATTATAGAGGATCAATGCATGTTTTCAAATAACCAGGGATTGGCATGATAACTATGACAATTGTTTTGATAAGACTCTTTATGGAGCGATTTAAGGGCAACTACAGAGGTCCCAATAGTAAAATAATATTCTTGTATTTCTTAGAATTTATTCAAAGGATTAAAGAAACTAAAATATTACGTTTTCAAAATAGTTGCAGATTAAACTTGGGAACATCTTATACTTGCTGGAAAATTTCTCCATGTCTAAACATCATAACATCTTTGTTTCTAGACAAATTTTTTTTGATTTTGTATTATAATTATTCCTCAACACATCTCATATTTTTTATTATAAAAACACTCCTTTAAGCTAATTCTCTACAACTATGTGTTTAATTGTATGGAATATTGTTTTCCTAAATGTAGTTTATATTGAAGTGAGGTTTCCATCCTTGACAATTCCAAAGTGATTCACATTAATAAAATTAATGTATCTTAATTTGTTTGAAAATCTCTTCATTAAGTTAATTCTCTACAACTATGTGTTTCATTGTATGCAATAATGTTTTTAAATATTTCATGATTGTTTTCTGATAGAGTCTACCCAGTTACCATTTTCTATTATTTATTTCAATTAGTAGTGAATTTTCATTTTCATATTATTTAATTGTTTTCATTGAATTTTTGTACAGTTATGTTCATAGATGAATATTGTAAAAAAATAAGCAATTTGATTATGATAAGATTTTATTGACTTCACATGATTAACTAGTTATTTTTTCATATTATAATGTCTCATTTACTCATATTCATTTCTAATTATAGATTACAAGGATCAATATAACTATCAACCAACATGACAAACTGCTACTCTACATCAATGATGCATGGTGGTACTGGGAGACTTTTGACTGTAGATTTTGATGACATGAATTGTAATCTGATCTGCACACCCATTGTTGTTGAATTTTATGGTTCCTGATTATGTTTTCAAACAAGTATCTACTATTGAAACAATATTGATGTTCTCTTATCATTGTTAAATTACATTCCACAGTTCTATGTCAAAGGTGAAACGGTATTGATGTTCTCTTATCATGATTCTGTTTCACTGTTGACCTATTTCAATTATCTAAAAATTATAATTTCATACTTTGTTTCTATGAATAATGTTATAATTCCAATATATTATTAATTAATTTTCATTCTATTTCACAATTGGTTCCTTCGTAGATAATTTTTTACAAAAGGCTGCTCAGTATCTAAATTTTGTTCCTCAATTTCTGTAACTTTTATTCCTCATTATGTATTCCATTTTCTTTTAAAATATATTCAATATTAATATAAACTATTATTTTTTATAAATATAAATTTATAGTTAACAATAAGAATTATTTTATAGTGTCGTGCATCGCACGGGCGGAGTACTAGTATTAATTAAAAACAATTTTTTTAATCGAAATAATTAATAGTGATAAATTAAAAATTTGAGTGATTTTAATATATAATTGGATTATATTTTTACAATTTAATCCATTTTTGTTCATTGGACATAATTTTACATTTAAACTGGACATAAGAAAGTTTGAATCTTTTGATAGTTATTAATTCTTAAAAACATGTTTTTTGTTTGGACAACATGAATTAATTTTATATTAATTCCTACCACTTCTGTGTTTTGAATTTAGAAAAATGGATTCCATATTTTGAATCAGGAGGTCCAAATTTTGTATATAGGTAAATTTTATTTTTAGACATTTAGAATAATTACTTCGGTAAATGTTTTATTTACCATGGTTAAAGGGGAAATCCGATAAATATGGGAAAAAATATAATATCATAATAATAATAAATTACAATAAAACTTGTCCTAACCCTATTGGTTGATAAATGGCCGACCATGGGAATCTTTGGGTAGAATTTGGGACCCCATGGAGCCACTTGTAAGTTATAATAAAACTTTATATTAATTAAGTTCAAGTGAATACAAAAATGACATAAGCAATTATCTTTTAGAAAAAAAAAATTCACATAGTGTTATATATGTTATATTTTAGACTATAAATATTCATTAGAAATAAAATAAGATTTTATACACAATGGTATTTTATTTATAATTTTTAGACATTTAATAAATAAATTTATTTGTGACACAATATTGATGTAGTATTTTCCTTATTAATGAAAGAATAAAATTATTGGAATTATAAATGTTAAAATAAATATAATTTTAATGTTTTGAAGACATACACAAATTTTATTGGTTAATATTACATGTTAGAATTGATTTAATGAATTTTAATCTATTTAATAATGTTTTTATGACTTTAACAAAAATCAATTATTAAAGAGTGTCAAAATTGTCATAAAGAGTCTTTTAAAAAAATATTATATTATAAATTGATATTATATTCCTAAAAATCTAAGGTTCGACCAAAAGTCTTATATAATGATATATTTATCATTAATGAACCACTTGGGGGTCTCTTGGGAGTTTATAGTAATTTTATTAACCATATAATATATAAATACAAAGAGACATGGTAAATGTCAAACTAATTAACTAAGAGTTAAAACTAACAGATAAGGTTAATAATGTTACCCAAACCTATCTAAAACCTATTGTTTGAGTGGTGTTTGACCTATCCCAACATTATAAGATAAATACATCACTTTTTAGCAATTAGAAACTGAATATTAATTTATTATAAAATAATATTTCTAGATTTTACTAAGGTTCTCCTCACCCCTCTTATAAAAGTGCACTCCCCCTTCTCCGTATTTCACACCATCAAAGCAATTTGGCTCGGTCAACCTCTACCCAAATACTCTCTCAACTATAATACCTTCATCCTAGAAGCCATAATTTATTCATAAATCCAACCTATGAAGCCCTTTTTATCAAATCAAATGGAAGAACCCGAAGAAGAGGTAATGTTTTCACCACCCACTTTCAAGTTCCTTTCTTCTTCCACTTCTTGATTCTTTGTTATTTTCATTCTAAAATAATAAATCCAGTATATTCTATATAATATGAAGTTATTATAAATATGGTACACCAATATTCAGTATTCTATACATCCTTTGAATGACATGGCACCATACGTGTGTACGTACAACTTACCATCTCCACATTGTGGTGTAATTGTTATTCAAAACATTATTATTTGGATGGGTATGATAATGACGTGTAAGTGATGTAAATAATAAATATAAAATTATAATTATTATTTATATATGATATACCATCCAATTATATATTATTTTATTTTCAAAATAATGATATTGTCACTCGTGCATACGTACGGATTACCGTCTCCACGAACACGATGAGATTAATTACCCATCGTAATAATTCAAGACTAATTTTTATTTAATGTTTAAATATAATTTTTATGTACATGATATCATTCTGGATATAAATAAGATACAACTTAAGGATAATAAGCATGTCTTATAAAACAAAACATACAAAAGAAAATGAGTAAGTGAACTCCCGAAACGACGATAATACTAAAATATTATTAACAAAGCAATATTAAAAGATCATATATGATATCATATTTATGTATATGATTCTTGTATAATTTAATAACAATTTTTTCACTATTATATAGAAGTTTAACCTACCCTCATCCATGGAAAATTACAAGGTAAGGGATTATTTCACAATCTTTTCAATATCCGAGGTGGTTACGTGCAATTATCTACTGGGACCTCTTTATCATCTACATCCATGATTCTTAAAAATTTATTCCAAAACATTTTTACTATTTACTAGACTCTGTGTTAAATTCATTTATACCATTTTTTGACTTTTAAAAAAAATTGAAAGGAACATTTCTGTTGTTTTCCAAACAAGTTTCTTTTTAACCTTTTCGACCAAATTAAGGTAAGAATGTATATTTTTAACATATACGATAGGTGCAGCTATTTTATGCCGTTTTAAAATCATTGAAGCTTCCCTTAAAAACTTATAAGAATATTTTCAAATTAAATGTTTTGTTTTATAATTATGTGACTTTTAAATGATTTAAAAAAATAGATATTTCTCCCAAATAGTTTTAATTTCATCTATGTCAACATCCTTTGATGGATTTTAAGATTATTTGAAGTTGATTTATTATGATACAAAACTTCCAAATTGTATTAGAGTTTTTTTGATATGTTTGACTTTATATGTGTTATTTCTATACCATTCATGGTTTATGGATAAAGTATTGACATTTCGTATACTAGTTTTAATATGAATGTTTATGTTATGTTTAAACATATTTATATGAGAAATGAATTGGACTTAGTAAGTGACAGGTCGAGCCCACTATAGCTCCTTGATGTATCAGTCGGTCTAAAGATACAAACTAGTGTCTTGGCACAAGGACTTGATAAAATATTATTTGTAGTCGTGGCACAAGGGCTTGAATATGTGGTTATAATAGTCTGGCATAATGCATTCCATCATTTTGAAAGTGGTCATTGATATTGCATTTGATTATTCAACTTGTAGAATATCCATGTGAATAAGTAAATGTAATTATTTAATTTTATTTTTTCAATATTATGTTTAAGTTCTTGTTTAAAAGGATTTTTTTAGTTATACATTTCCTTTATTGTTTATGCTTATTTAAGAATGTTTCCGCTATATTTTTATCCTTTCTGAGCATCTGAGCTCACCCCTTTCTATGTTTTATTTTTCCCAGGATGTGATGAATTATTTTATGAATGACCTGTAGGCATAGTATAAGGGGATATAAGTGTGGTCTATGGAGACAAGTTGTTGTTGTAATTTTCTAATTTATGATTTAATATAATATTTATGAATGTATCTAGTGATTCTAAGGCTACTAAACTAATCGGTCTTTCGAGACTTGATCTTTTGTGATCGTGAAAATGTTATGTAATAATGCACTGACTCTGGTTTACTGGGGTTGGGGCGTTACATGCACAATATCCGCATTAAAGTATGCGAGAGGTAAAGTTCTAGGGACAAACACATTATATAAGAATCACAATGTGGAACTTAATTCCTATCATACAACATGGATATCACAGTATCACATCATATATATCATTGGTTAATTATGTGAATTACCTTTATTCATTCATATTCCACAAGTAATATAATTCACAATTGATTAAAAATTATATCCATATGTAATAATCTTTAGTTTTGGGATTTTATAACTTGATGTCACCTAATGTCACATGTCATCTTAATTATACTTTAATCCATTAGCCAATTACAAATCCATTTTCAAATAAAAGAGTTTAAGGAATAATCTCATTCTATTATTTAATTGATTCAGATTCACACAATGATGGAATAATAACAATATTATATAAAAATTGAAATTATTAAACCATGGGGTTAATATTAAAGCCATGTACTATTATCCATTAATTCAATAATGCCTCCAACAGCCAACTCCCATGAGGAAGAAGTTGTGAATGATTGAAAAAGTTTCCTAGATCAAAATTGGTAAATATAAAACCCATCAATGCAATCATCCAATGGATTTAACCAAAATGATTAGAGGGCCAAAAGACAGAAATAATAATCCAAACAAAATGAGCATACCATAGATTGAAGATACAAACCTAACAACTGAAACAATGGTTGTCAATTCAAAATTGCAGGGCTAATTCACAAGGTTTGAGAGGAGAGCAGTTGATCCTGATTATAATGAAATTCATCCTTTCTACATGTTTATAATAGTAGGTTAGTTATTTATATGGAATGTAATGTGGTTAAAATTCCTCAATATGATCTTAATGGAATTAGAAGAAACAACTGTCACATTAAATTTATACTATTAAAACCCCTGAACAATTCAGAATGTGTAATACCTTTACATGACTTGTAAATGTTCTGCAGTTGAAATTTTTAGACCGTTTCCCTTTTAAACAACCAAAACCCCTTTTAATTATTATCAACCAACAATGAACAAATATTAACACTTATACCCATTTGTTCCAAGATTCCATTAACTCAACCAATAATATACCCCCTAACCTATAGGTTATATTCCCAAATAAGGGATCTCTTTCTCCAAACAAGACTCGGCAACCTTGGCTCAAATAAAAAAATCAGAGATAGACATACCTAGACGATGAAGGGATAGATTATATATGTGGTACAATATTCCACATTAAAATGTAATAACACAATTCATTCATTAATCATGATATATTGAGTTTTATTTTGAATTATTACATCTGAGGGGATTCACACTAAAAGTTACCAAGTGTTGATGAATTTCATAACCTTATTCTTTTTCATTGGGTTATTTTACTTCCTTTTTGTCATTTATGTTGTAATATTACACCGTTCATCAATTTTTACTACATATTTTTATATTTATACTTGTTTTATGTGGATTATCATTTGAAACACACAATATATTAATTGATTGATTCACACCTCAACTTTATGTTTTATTCAATGGTTTGATTCACAATCTCATTCTATTCAAGAATGTATACACTTTATTTTTCATCAGAATAAATTATAGAATCCTTTATCAATAAAACCTTTTATATTTTTCTTCTCTATTTATTCATGACATTTTTCAATTATTATTACCATTTTTTTATTCTTTGGTACTCAAAATATTTTTGAAACTATTTTTAAGAGGCTCAACTTTATTTCTCCCTTTAATCGGAGAACATATTTTTATCTAAAAACAACATTTTATTAAAATGTTTCCAAAAATGTTTTTAACCTGGTCAAAATAACATATTAAAGATATTTTCACCCATTTTTTATTTATAATTTTTTTAATGGAATATTCTTTTCCCTTTCTAAATTATTCGTTTTTTCTAACCTTATTACTGTGCACGACGAATTTTATTTTTACCTTGTATGACATGCAATGATTTACCCACCATAATATCTCAAAATATTCCCTTGAATGATTATTTTTTAAAATATTTTTTAAATTTATTTTTAATTAAATTGATATTTTAAATCTTTTTCAGAATCGAAAGGATATTTTTCTCAAGAATATTTTTAAAAGTTCATTTTACTATATTTCCATTTATTAGTGATAACAACCATTTAATTTTACTCATATTAGGATATATTTTATTGATAACATCCTATTATTCCTTTTAATCATTTATCATTTATTTTTACAAGGGTAGTATTGAAATTTACGACCATGATTCCTTTTTGTTCCCCTTAAAATATTTAGTTTCCTATCATCATTGAATTTTACTAAATTATTCACACCAATTATACTTTGTGTATAATACTCTCTTCAATGTTATATTATGAATATACTTATTCTAATGTAATTATTTATTTCAATTAATGTTATTACTTCCTTGGGATTATGATTCAAATATTTCATTTTTTATGGGACACATTTGAGTGGTTAATGATTATTTTACTCAAGATTTTTTTGTGATCATTCAATGGTATATAAATTCATCAAAATAATCAACCATTGTAGTTAATTATCCTACACTAAAGTGGTATTGGTAAATTTATATTCATTATTCAATATTGATATTTGGTAAGGAATATGTTTTTATTGAATAAATTATTAGATATGAAGAATGAATTGGATAGGAACTGATGGGTACTGATCAGACTTTATATATTCCCTTGATGCATCAACATGTTCTATTTGTGCAAATTAGTTAGGAAAATTAATCCAAATTCCACTTATGTTTTTAAAACATCGTAAGAGACATCTTGAAGGTATATGATTTCAAGTTCCTTAGACATGATGTCCAATAATTAATCATTTTATTCATTTCAATTATTATTTTTATCCATGATATTTATATATTATAAAATCTATTGATGCATTTAATTTTCATATTATTGATTAAATGGAATGTGTTTTCATTTACCACCACATCCATACAGATTATTCCTTATCATGTTTAAAAAATGGAATCTGTTATCATTGATTTACCTCTCTATATTATTTAATCACTTTCTTCTCAGTCTTTTACTACATTGAGTGTGTTATCATGTATTTACATTTATATATTTATTATTCGAATTGATTGTATATTTCATTCATTGTTCCTTACCCATAATGAACATTTGAGATCACCGTTATTTTTTTTCTTTACCTAAGATTCCTTAAAGTATGCTATGAAATATATGAAATGATATACTAAATAAAATAATGTTATTATCCTTGAAAACAATTATTTTTGAAATTTGTGTATTAATTTATAATACAGGACTCATTTATGTATTTAGTTTAATACAACTAAAAATTGTCCCTTAATTTATGACACAATTCAAGTGTATCTTATTCCATTTGAATGGTAGCATAAAACTGGCTCCAGGATTTCCAGATCCGAGTATCTATTTTTGCTATCATAGAAACCTTGAAAATTAGGTTTATTAAATAGATTATTTAATGTATCCCTAAATTAGAATTTGAGGATAACTATACAATAACATCCTTGACTTTTGGTAAGATAGATATTGTTTGGGTATTCCTAGAAATAAATTCCAATCTATATACTACTAGTGTGTTTTTTAATAGATATACATAGGGTTTACAAATTCGAAAAGGTTCATCAGGTATGACTCGTGCATAAAATGGTTTTTGAAAATAATCCTTACTACACACCTAGTTTGACACTATTGACATATCTTCATAGGATAATTCATATTTTATTTACAACCCATTTTGAAAGATTAAAATATATAATTATAATGAATAACCTAGGAAAACCCATAGAGTAACAGAGGATCTATGATGAAATAATATAGATGAAGTATTTATTTATTGAGGTTGTATTGAAATCCATAGTTAAAAGGATATATATTTATTAATATTATTTCAAGGATGTCCAAGATACTTTTGAAAATGTTTTAGTAATTTTATTAATAAGGTTCTAGAATAAGAAAAAATGTATGTTGAGTGAAATACATCAAATCTATGAAGGCTTTAGGACTTGAACCTTTGACAAAAGGACATTATGTGATTAATTCCTCCCACTATCCTATACAACATCGTAGTTAATATTTTATTGTTTTTAGTTAAAGAATTCAATGAATAAATATCAATAATGAACTGTTAGTGTTACATTATAGGTTAATTCATTAATGTAATGACCATATTAGTTTTGAAAAATATTTAGATACAAATATAATGGATTGTTTTAATGGGACATACTGTCTTTTAAAAGTCTTTTATTTTTCTTCTAGAATCAAAGTTAATTTTGGGATTTCCATTTCTTGAAGTAAGTGATGAATTAAAATTTGATAAATGTACAAAAAATGGATGAAATTGTGTTTATAAGAATATATAACTTACTTAAATATCCTTATATACTTAGTAAGAAAATGAATTACTCGACATTAAAAAAACTATCAAAACCATGATTTCATAATACCCTAATTATTGTTGAACCAGTAATATTTTAAATCATCAAATATTCCTGACTTTGAGACCCCAAACATTCCATTGATCATTCCCTTGTTTATGGATGATGATCTCGGTCCCTCCCTTTAAATACATATTATTTTCTTCCATATACACATCCCCACCTGCCATTGATGTTATTCTATATAGAGACCTAGTTATGTGTTAGTCCATAAGACCTTTGTACTTTCCATTCTATATTTTTTATAAGATGTTTTATGAACCCTAATCATGATGTGAGATTTCTACATTGGAAATATAAAAAAAATTACCAAGTCAGAGATTATTTTTCAAGGTGTTAATTTAATTAATTTGGGGATAATTTAACACCTAAAAATTATAAAATAAGAACATTTTATTTAATATCATATATGACATGCTACACCAAGCACGTAATTGAATATAATATCCTGATAGTTTGTAATATAATTAATATTTTAAGTAAATTCAGTATATTCTATAGCTTTGAATGAACATTAAACTAAGTAGTCTTCCATTGAAAGAAAAAAAAATACTTTATTTAATATATTGGATTTCACGCATGAACATGTATTGCCGACCAACAATTTATTATTAAAATATTAATATTTAATATAATATGATATAACATACCTATTAAATTTGAAGTTATAAATATGATTTACTAACATATGAAAATATATGGTTTATAAAAATATAAACTGAATTCATAGATTTTAATTTAATTTGAAATTAAAATAAGAACCAATTAAATACAAAGGGTATATTTTTATAGAATTTTTTATGATCAAAGATCTATTTTACCATAATTAATTAAATTAATTACAATTAGTGAATTATAATATATATATATAATATTCAATAAAATATTTTCTATATTCTTCCAATAGATTTTATAGGCATGATACAAAAAAATCCTAAATTTACACATATATACCTATATTTTTATAATGTCACTTTTTCATCCTTTTAATAGGGACAATTTTATAAGTTAATATTTTTTGGAATTATAAATATCATCAAAAAAAATAATTTTTTAATTTAAAACATCAAAATTATGTTAGTTATAATTTTTGATA
The DNA here is from genome assembly GCA_963277665.1 of Viscum album. NCBI lineage: Eukaryota > Viridiplantae > Streptophyta > Magnoliopsida > Santalales > Viscaceae > Viscum > Viscum album. The sequence goes on from OY728165.1 coordinate 832,280,951, forward strand.
TTTTTCTGTGATGTTTCAATTTTTGATGAATAGTGAAAAATGCTGAATTTTAATTCAATACATCTTTTTCATCTAATTTTTTATATGCCTCAATTATATTTTTTTATAAGTATTAAAAAAAATTACATAAAATATAATGTAGTAATTCTAATTATAGTAATTGGAATCAATTTATTATTGAAATTTGATATAAACTCATCTCATGCTTTTGATCATTTTTACTTTAAAACCTGCTATGTTATATCATCATCATGATTAAATTTAAATAAGTGTTTTAAAATTTAATGATTTCAATTTGAAAATATGTATTAAATATTTTTAATCATAATAATTAAAAATTTATTAGATGTTTAACAGAGTTTTTTACAAAAACATTAGTCAAATTAATTAAAATTAATTGCAATGAATAAGAAAAAAATTCATTACAAGGAACCAATCCTTAATATTAAGGGCCAAAAGACCTATAATATTTTAAAAAATACATTGAATGTAAATATATATACCCTATAATCCATTTTAAATAATATTTAGTATTATGCGATCCAATTTTCATAGGAAAAATGTTGGTGGAATTCTATTTTAAAAAATTTATTAGAGTGCCTCTCATCCTCCACAATAAAAAGTGACTCAATCCTCCCACTTCATCCCACCACTAAATCCACATTGGATATAAAAATATATACTAAAATAAGATAAAAACACTAAACTCATCATATGAGCCTTGCCATTGGTAAAAATCAAACCAAGTAGGTCTTTTTGTTCAAACTAGAAGGAATTATTAGAAAATGAGGTAACATCCTTCTTCATGCACATTTTTATATTTTCATTCTACACCCCCTAAAATATTCTTATTCCATATTAAAATAATAACCAATGTATAATAAATAAACATATATTTTTTTATTCAAATATTTATACCTAAACATATACACACTTCCATGTAATGGGTAAAGAACTTACTGTTCGTGTACAACAGACTACCACCTCGGGAAATGACCATTGTTCATTTATCCTTCTCCACCTCTCAGGGTTTGGAATTATGAAGGAAACTGTATTTGTATATGATATATATATATTATAATTTTTTTATTCTTCCATAATATTTATATAACATATTATTTTATTCTTTCCATTTTTTGGAATATGAGTACATTATTTGTGGAAGTGTGGACTACCGCATCATCGGAGCGAGGTGATTCATTCACACTATACATGGAATGTATAAAAGTTGATTTTAATAAAACTATATAACATATATGAAAAATATATTATTTTTTAATTATAATATAAATACTCATATACATCATTTACCTTTATTTCCTTTAAAATACAATAATGAAATTAATGTAGCGTTCATGCATTCGCACAACATATCATCTCTATGAATGGTGCATTTCATTTAATATCTACAAAATTTATGGATTATTGTAAATAAATATATACTGAATTTAGAATATAACTAAATCATGGGTTACATTCTAAAGATGATGGAATCCTTATCTAAGTATGGAGTAAAAAAGTAAAAACATACTTGAAAAACTTGGCGATTAACACCCAAAATAGTGAAAATAATGAAAAATTATTAACAAACAAATAATAAAATATTATGAAATGTTAATATATGATATTATAAATATATTTATCAATATTTTATATGTTACTAACTTGTTTAAAACTATTATAGAGTATTTTTAATGTATGTTCACCCAAAAGGAAATGCAAGGTAAGGTATTTATGTCTCACTTTTCTTTCCATGAGGCATTATTTGTTATCACGCCCCTAATATCATATATATGTTGTAAATACTGAATAATTGGAATGTAATATCATTATTTCTTAATTATTCAGGATATTTTTTGTTTCATATTTTATTTTTATATATATTGTGATTTACACTTAGAGTTACCAAGTGGGGAAAAATTTCATAACCCGATTCCTTTTCATTGGTCATATTACTTCCTCCTTGTAATTAATTTTCTAAGATTATGTGTATAAGAAAATTTTAATATATACTATTTTTTTACAATAATTTTATATCGATTATCAAATTATACACATAATATATTCTTTTATTTATTATCACATCAATATTATAGTATTCTCAAGGGTTTACATCACACTCTCATTTTGTTTAGGATTAATTACACAAGATTTTAAATTATATTAAATTACTGTCCCATTATTAAATACAAGCTATAAATTTCTTATAATATGGTTATTAAAGTAAATTTTCAATAATTTGTACAATTTTTTTATTCTTGGGTTCTTAAAATGTTTTTGGAAATGTTTTTATGAAAAACTGATGTCATTTCTCACTTTTTCCAATGAACCTAATTTCTTATAAAAAGAAATAGTTATTAAATTATTTTTGAAAATATTTTTAAAATTTTAAAAATAATTTATTAAATAAATTTTTAACCTTTTGATTTTATTGTTGTTTTCAAATGAAATTTCTTTTTCTCATTTTGAACATATAATTTTTCTTTAATTTTTATTATACAAAAGGAATGTTCTTTTTACATCATAAAACATGTTTGAATTTTCCCATTGTAATTTTTTGAAGCATCCTTTTCATGGTTAAGGTTATTATTTATAACGAAATAGTTTTCAAAATTTATATTCAAAGAAAAGAATTTTCAAAACCTTTGTCAATATAAAAATTATATTTTCCACATGAAGGTTTTTAAAATATATTTTTTAGATATTTTTATTCATAAATGATTCCAACTTGTTTATTTTGATCCACATAGGATATGTTGTATTAATATCATCCATATTCTTCCTTTTTATGGTTTATGAGTTATTCTTCCAAGGAGAGTATTTTAAAATCACTACCTTCATTCTTTTTTAGTCCCCTTGAAATATTAAATTAACTTTGATCATTGAATTTCCCCTATTTATCCATATAATTGTATGGTTTATATAATTCCCTTTGATATTTTATATCATGAATATTCTAATTCTAATGATATGTTATGTTTTATTTAATTTTAATCAGTCACGGTAATTTTAATTCAAATGTTTCAAAGTTGTATGGGACACTTTAGAGTGTTTAAATATTTTTTCCTCAAGAATATATTAAGGATATTGAAATGGTATATACATTCATCAATGTTAACAAACCTTATTGTTAATAATACTTCATTGAAGAAATATTGATTAAATAGTAGTCATTATTCAAGAATGATATTTGGTATAGAATATTGTTTACTAATTGAATAAATTATTGGATATGAATAATTATTTGGACATGTAGTGATGGTTGGGTCCTAGCCATTATATAGCCCAAAGATGCATTAATGCGATATCGTGAGAAATATTATTTGTGTAAAAAATAGGTTTCTATATATAGTTTTTAACCATATTGTGAATAGCTTTGATAGAATAGGTTTTTATGTACCTCATACATGACTTATAATAATTAAGCATTTATATCATTTCAGTTATCACTTTTATCCATCAAATTTTCATATGATAAGATCTATGGATGTATTTCATTATCATATTATTGATTAAATATCATTTATTTTATTTTTCTCCCTTTCCATATTGATTATGACTTAACTAGTTCTTTAACTACAATTTTTCATCAGTTATTTACATTGTCATATTATATACTAACTTTTTTATCATTTATTGACCACATGGAATGTGTTATCAGTTATTTACCTCCCCATATTAATTACAATAATTGATTCATTATTTTTCACCCATACATTACCCTTACTGGTAATTTGAGATCACAATAATTTTATTTTCTTCCCCTAGTATTCTCTGAAGGCTTCTAAGAAACATATGCACGGATACGATAGATAGAATTATGTTAATATCCTCAAAATAATTGTCATTAAATTAATGTATTCAATTATAAAACAAGTCCCATGTATGTTTCTAGTTTACCGATACTACTAAACTATTTAGTCCTCTAGTATGTGATTTACAAGTATCTTATTCTAATGTACTTATAACAGGACATTGACTCTAGAATTTCTAGGTTATTCTTGCTGAAAATAATTTGTTTTCCAAAATGTAGTGCTCATGACAATAGGAAGTTCTATAAATTCTAATTAAATTTAAAGCAAAAATTCTATCAAATTTTTTGGTAACATAAAATCCTTCATTATTTTGAAAATGACATTAAAATTCTATTAAAAATATTTTAAAAAAAATCAATAATATTTTTAAAAAATCATTTTTAAAATTTTTTAAAACATTTTTTCAAACATTATTGTGACAATGTGAATTTTGATAAAAATGGATTTCCAATTGAAGATATTAATAATATTATATTTTCTAAAAAATGTATCAATCATTTTATGCAATGTAGAGTGTAAAATAAGTAATATGACATATAAAGGTTCATGAATAACTAGAAGATAATAAAATATAATTAGTTTAATATAGAAATATCAAATATTTCTTCTAGGGGTACATAAAAACATGCATTAATAATGATGAGATTAAGAAATAAACAATTAATAAATTGGGAAATTTTTGTGTCATAATCCCCATGGATGAAATAATGTTAAATGAAATTTTAAATGAAATAATGATAAATTAATTAATGATATAACATAAAAAATTTACATTGTATTCACCCCATAGAATATATAAGTGGTGAATTTGGTGTATGTTTAACTAAAGTAAAAGTGAGTTGAGAAAATAATTCATCATGCATAATTTTGATTGAACCTATTTTAACTTCATGTATAGTGGCTTTAAAAATGCTAATATCTTATTCAGGAACCATATTAATATTTCGAATATCATATGTGATCCATTTATAGAATCATATTGTTAGTATCAAGTTATATTTAGGTTTTATTTTTTGTTAATTGAAAAAGGTTATTGATTATTTTGAAGAAAGAAAGTATGTTGCGAAGGTTGTGGAAATCTGGATTGAAGAAGTGTGTGTGTGTGTGTGAAGTTGTAAATTGGATCCAAAACCATCAACATGATTTAATATGATCTACCAGATTGGGTTTTAGATAAAAATACAAGGACTTATAGGACTCAATCATAGAAAGGATTAGTCTTATAACATATCGAGTGAGACACAATGGATGGGAAAAATAGAACATCCAAGTATTAAATCTATGGATTCTATTATGATCCTAGAGTTCTCATAAATTATAAGTAATATCTGAAATTTGTTATTCATTCCTTATAAAGTAATATGGGATATATGGTCTTGAAATTCATATGGAGGATCAATTAAAAGTAATGAAGTCACTACATATATGGGATGTTATAATACATTTCAATTTATGTTAGGTGATTTTATGTCAATCATAATTCTATTCAATTTCAAGAATAAATCCTAATAAAGTGTTGATTTAATGAAATATGGTAGAATACAATGTGAACATTTTTTGATATAGATAATTTTTGTGAGGATAATCAGATATATAAAGATGATGATCGTTGTTATGAAAATCAGAAGAATGATAATAAAATTAATCTCCAAGATTTATCTTTCTAACCTAAAGAAGTCACTACTGAATCTATTCCATTGACCATAGAATGATAATGATCCCACATAATAGATTATGACACTAATTCATATTTTTTTATCCTTTTCATATTGTATGAAGTGTTTTATCCGAGGCATAATGTTTGAGAAAGTTAGAAATGTATTTGAATATGTTCAAGAAAACAAGAAGTTATGCTCTATTTTCGTAAAATTGGTATAAGAGAAAAAAACAAAGGCACTGATAGTTTTTGTAGAAGAGTATTAGACATATCATATTTTCACTGATAATATTTTCCATATTAAGACAATGACCTATCAATCTGAATCATACTGTTACCAATAAAATAATTGAACATGAGATCCTTGGTATGATTAAATGAATAAAAGTAGATGTACATTGAAAATATTTTAGATTTTTTATCAATATATTCCATTTAATAGATGATATTAATCACTTTTCTAAGTATACAATCAAGGTTTATAATAGTTCATCAAAACAGTCTATCTTCTTATTTTCTTATGTTTTCATCATAATGAAGAATCATAATGAACAATTGAACTTGATAATCATATTGAAGAATTTTTTTAAAATTTTAGAAAGTCTAAAGATACAAGAGGCGCCAAGAAAAATTGATTCGATTCAATGAAGTGAAATTTGAAGGATTAATTGAATGAGAAATATATTAATTATGAAATTTATTGAGTAGGAAAATGAATTAGGTTTATCGATTTTTCTTTTATAGGGTACCAATAGAAGTAGAATATAATACATTTTTACTTTTCCAGCATGAAATTGTCATGAGTTATAGAGATCCAAATATTATGAAATAGGTATTGAGTTACCAAATAAACTTTTTTATAGGTTAATGTTGGGGATGATTAAAGGAGTTATGTTCAATATGATAATCAAAGAAAGTTTCAAAAAATGATGCTTCATTAGAGAAATTCCTTTAGAGTGAGACCATAAGAGTTATATCCATCAGATAAAAGGTTCATCAGACCAAGTTCCATTAGATGGTTGAATTGTGAGTTACCAATTGATTTTTTACTCTGTTTATGAATGATGATGAAATGAACAATTAGACTAAGGCCAATCAGACAAGGCCCGTAAAATATAGATTACCAAACTGGGGAACATCAGGATGACTTTTCATGAGGTAATTTTCTAGATAGACTTTTTGAATAATATTTCAAGAACAACAATTTCTGTAAGGAATTGTTGCAATTTCTAAATATTATAGATAGATAAAGTTTGATTCACCTTACTTATAGAAGAAGTGAATTCATTCTAATGTTGATCAAAATATAATTAGGAATGTGAATCTTGTGAGTATTGTTACATACCAGTTACTAAAAAGGATTTAATTTTTATAGGGTGTATAGCAAACAATGGGAATATGGATATTGAATAGGAATATTTGTGAGTAAAACATCTATAGTATGAATGTTACTATTGGGATTCTATAATTTTCAATAACTTGTGCCTTTATATTCCAAAAAGTAGAGTGTGAAAGAATCCATGTTTGTGGGACTATCCATCATGGAAAAGAGTGGGTATTTTTTCTGAAACATGAAAATATTGTGTGCTATATTATTTTTATTTTTGTTGCATATTAAATGTGAGGTTGATAATTTTTTTTTTCTAGATCATAATTTTAATATGTTTCAGTGGATAAAAAGTAATACTAAATATGTTAAGAAATATTCATATAAAAGTAAAAGGACACACTAATTCACCCCCCACCCCAATGTTGTTGATCTAAATTGGGAGCTACAATTGGAATTAGATCCTAGGTTCCCTATGAATAGTCCATCTCTCTGAGTGATTAATTTCTCTTATGAGTACTATAAGGGGATTGTAGTATTCCATGGTAACATTATCATATCAGGAATGATAGAATGCTATCATATCTTATGAACCTTGGGTCTAATGTTTTGGAAGCTACTAAAGATATATATCAACCACATATAAATAATTCTCCTATCATTGCTACTAATAAAAAATATTGTGAATGATATAAGAGATAAAATTAATTTTCACTAATCAGTAACTGAACGCGAGTTTCTTAGAGTAATGGGAGTTGAAACTTCCCAACATATTCAGGATAAGATTAAGAACATATATGAAGTAAATAAAAATGTGAAGATAAAAAAATTAAAAATAGGGAGGCTGATGTATAACAATACGAAGACGAAATATTATGAATCAATTGGTGTCTTGTTTACAAGGGAGAATGATATTGTTATCTCTATAAGATGTATTTTTTGTGATTAATTTTATGATTTAAATGTGGTTAAAAAAATAATGGGAATTATTCCTGATACGTTTTATGATGATGATTCTTTTTTATAATTTAGGTATATAAAAACACTATCTTTGGATAATCTATATAGTACTCTTGTTACATATGAATTGATAAGAGATAAGGGTGTGAAAATTAAATAATGTATTGATCATAAAATTCCCTTTAAATATTTTTCAAATGGAAAAAATAATGAAAAATTAATTAAATATGAAACATGTAATTAAAAAGACATAGAAAAATAAGAGGATCTCAATATAATTTTTTACCTTCATTATATAAAATACAATTAGAGGTAGTATAAAATTAAATCCACCAGATGTTGGAATTGTGAAGGGACTTGAATCTTTTCCCAAAATATTCTAAGGTTGAAAGGTAATCTGTATGATTTCCAGGAAGAATATGATACATCTTAGAATAATAGTTGAATAATATAAGGAATTATTTCCTTATTATAATTAGAAGAAAATTTATCTAACTATAAGAAAAAGGATGAATCCGCAGTTAGTGATAAATATGATCAATAAATCAAATTTATTTTTCATGTTAGAAATCAAAGTAATGATCAGACAGTTATTATTATGAGGAATAAATTAGATAAATTAAATATATTCTCATAGATAATTTAGAAAAAAATTGAGTATAATACTCAAATAAATAAGAAATGAATGAAGTTGAAGAAATATATTGAAAAAATAACATCTGAGAATAATGACCACATGAAGATAGAAGAGCTAAATTACAATTTCATTAGATCTCGTAATGGGATGATTGATGGGGATAAAAAAAATTGAATATATATGAAGAAATATCTCTTAGAAATAAGAACCTCAACATGAAATAGTCCATACATGTAAAAGAAAAAAAGTATAATAAGTTTAAGATAAATGAATACGAAAAAATGATAGATTTTCTAAAAGTTAGATTAGCTGATAAAGAATATGTGTTGTTATAAACATAATAAATTTACATTATAACACAATGATAGATAAAAATGATGATAGAATAAATCACCATGGTTGTTGATGTTGAAGGTGAAAATTACTATATTTTGAAATGAAAGGTTTACAAAATATAGTTTCTAAAAATATATCATTCACCAAGAATGAATATAATTCTTCAGTACATAATCTCTTGGAACAATGTGTTCCATGGTTTTTGAGGAAAAAACAAAAATAATGTTCTCAACCAAATTTACAACCATATTGAAAAATAAATATTTAGAGGTTTCTTTTGATGTTGTGGAGATTTTAGACACATATCTTATTCATATTGTTACAACATGTATTTATCATGAAGTATGTATGATCAAGGGGAATCTATGATGACAAAATTAGATACAATGTTCTTAAAAATTATGTGTAACTAAAAAGGTAAACTCAAAAGATGAAGAAACCTGAGTATGGTAAGGAAGTAGAGAAAAACAAGAATATTGAGTCTAAAAAGAAATAGTGCTTGGTTATTTGACCAAAATAATTTACATGGATATAATCATACAATAAGAACAAAAATAAGATAAAATAGAGGGAAATAAAAAGGTATCTAATGAATTGAGTAATGTTAATAGAAACATATCAATATATTATGGTATGAAAATTCAGAATAGCTTCATGATATATGAGCATTAGGACATGTTAATAAAATTTGATTAAATATCCATGTAGAAGAAGAGGATGGAATGAAATAATCATTAACAACTAAAAGTAAAAAATGATACTAAAATGGAAACAAAATTAATATCATTATTAGAAGGTTCTATAGTTGAAAATAAACCTACCATAAAATATAATAAGGATGAACATAAGGGAGAAAATGAATCCAATAAAAAATCCATGAAGAATAAGAAAATGGAAATACTGAGAGGGGAATCTCATTATAAAATATTCTTAAAAAATCCTATTCAAATTCCCCTTTATTCCCAAAATTTGTTTATTTTTCCTAACATACAGGTAAATGAAAAAGCTTAATTAGGATTGAAGAAATCTTAGCCTCTTACTATTCATGAAAAAGAATGTAATAAGGGTAAAAAAATTTAGTTTTTGAATGTTTTGGTTATACACCTAAAATTTATAATATCTTCATAGAGATTGTTTTGACTAAATTTTATCTTAAACATGTCCATTAAATATTTCCCTATAAATGAGAATATTTAAATAAACATGAATATGTATTACATGTAAGTAATGTTGTGGAAAAAATTGATAATCATAATTACTCTATAGAAACCCATTCATTACATACTTTGATATCACCTAAATATTGAACTATATTTATTAAAACAAATAACAAATCCATGATAGGAATTTATAGATATAGTGTCTTTAAAAACATGGAAAATTAAACAATTGGTTCATAAAACATCTACGTTGTCTCTGTTTAATTAATCATAACTAGACTCCCTTTTGGCTTATCATACATAATATCATTAATCATATCCGAAGGAAAATAAACATATAAAATGGTGTGCTCAAATTCTCATTAAGGTTAAACAAATGAAATAATAATCATATTGTGTTCATAAGAACAATACATTTGAAAACATTATTCTGCATATAAAAGATCACAATATCATGTCATGGGATAAATCATAAAAGTGAAATGTAATACCAATAGTCATAAAATAAGGCTTAAAATATTGTGTCATACACACATAGTAATATATATAATAATAACATATTTGTTAAGGCTCATTTCTAAAAACATCATTGTGGACAAAGCCTATTACTGAACCAAGTTCTCTCATCATTTCAGCCCTTTATCACTAAACCAGATTAACTCGTCGTTCTAGCCATGTCTTTCTCAGTAGGTATAAATATTTACCCAATGCATTATAGGTAGATATAGGTCCCACCCATCTCATAATGAATAAATTCTTATGTGTTCCACAAAAACATAAAAACATTCACCATGTCATAACCCATAAAATCAAATGGGTTTCTTAAACATCATTCCATCATAATTGATATCAAACAAATAAATTTCCTAAATAAAATTCCATCATAAAAACAATAATATCATATTAATAATAGTTATAGAAAAATAATCCTTCGTAAAGTTAGATGGAAAATAATTTTTATAAAACATGTGATCTTTATTCTTAATAAAAATATCATTTCTTCTTCCAAAATGTATTCTTTTCAAAAAATGTTGTGAAAATAAAAAAAAATAATATAGTGGAAAATACACTTGTAAACATGTAGAGTATGATTCATGGAAATAATTCATTATGAATATGTAAAAAACTATTCATTCTATATTAGATAAAAACATTCTCCTTGAACTTTTCCAAGAAAAGTCAAAAAATACATCGTAGGGTAAACAAAAAGAATATTCCTTCCAAACAATTTAGTAAATGTTAAAATGGGTAAAAATGACATGAATCATAAATACAAGAATTTTAAACATTTTATGAGATTATTTTCATAAATCATAGACATGGATGATAAATATATTCCTAGTAGTTACTTTCAAGTAAACAATCTTAGATAAAACGAGATTTGAAATGTTATCACATTCCTTAGGTATGATATCCTTCATATGTATCTAATACTCTTGTATGATGACTGAAATAAAGTTACCTATTTATTCCAGAATCATTATAATTTTTGTTGATAACATTTATCATCATATTTAAATTTTTTTGTTAGTAACATTTCATTGTTACTCGTTATTCTGGCATTATGTTGTTTATGTTATTATGTATGTTTTGCCAGATAAGTTATTATTAATTTTTACGATATAGTAATATATTTTAAATCATGGTATTAGAATAATATATATCATATATATTCATTCAAATCATTTATATATTCATGGTTTAATGAATATTATGCCAACGAACCACATCGTACTGTGGAGACGGTAAGTCATACATACACACGAGCGATTATATCATTCCCATAATTGTTGAATGGTATTGTAGTGGATGATGTATACTATCACAGAATTACTATCATGTTATAATGATAATATATAGTAATTATTTCCACTGTTATACCCATCCATGCATGGTGGTGGAGAAAAGTACATTACACCACGGTGTGGAGATGGTAAGCTGTATGTAAGCAGCCGCAACGATTTCATTTTTCGTAGTATAGAAACAAGGTGAAATAGGGTTGTATAATATTTATATTATAATATAATTATATTAATGATACATATTTTAATACTTTATAATTGAAAAACTTTAGAAGAATAAGTAGAGGAAAAAATTAATTTGAAAGAATCGGTAAAAGAGATTACCTCTTCCTTGACGTACCTCCTTTAAATTTCCTCTTAGCGTACTAGCATTGGTCTTCTGAGAAGACCAGAACCTCTAGAATGTAACTAGGGAAGTTTATAATATAAATGAATTGGGTTTGTACATTCGTGAGGTATAAAAATGAAGTTAAGTGTATAGGGTGGAGATGCCTTCTTATAAGAGAAGAGAGTGTCACTTTAGGAGCTCTAAAAATATTAATTTATTACAAATTCAATTTCGACTAAAAATAATTCAAAATTATTTAATTAAAATATAGGAGGTATTTCATTTGAATACCCATTATCCAATAAGTTTTATACAAGTTTATAATATTTTTTTTATCTTTATCATTTTGGTTTAACACTTATCAATCCCTTTTTAATCATATCGTGATATCAAGTCGTTTACATATTGTGGGTTAATGTATTTACTATATCATGTCAAACAACCCTAAAAATGTTATTTATGTCATATTTAGGTTTATATGAACTATATTTCCAAATCATATATTTTTTTTAATTTAATATTATTTAATATACTATTTTATGTTTTAAGTAATTAATTGTGTCAATTTTGGACACTATTCATAATTGAATTTTTTAAAAAATTCATAAAAACCATGTAACATAGAAAATAATGTATTAAAATACATCTAATATGTCAATATAATCCATAAAATTCTTGTATATATCAAAATAACCAAATTACATATGATTTAATATGTATAAATTCATTTATTTAAATATTTCATTAATTAGGTAAGAACTACATCATAATTGTGTCATAAATAAATATATTTAAATAATTTATAAAAAATATAAATAAAATACCATGATGTGGGAAATATTATTATATTTCTAAATAATATTTATAGACATGGATATATGTTATATTACCCTATATTAAAATCAATTGACTAAATGATATATGTTTATATTATAATTATCTTTACTTTAAATGAATTGTTATAAAATGTCATTTTCACCTCAATGTGAATCCATGGGGTCCCAAAAGTGGCCCAAGGATGCCCACGGTCAGAGATATCTCAATAAATAGGATTAGGACATGTTTTAGGGTAGTTTTATATTATTTAATTGTTATTTTATACCCTTATTTACCAGATTTGACATTTAACCATGGTAAATAAAATAATTACTGATGTTATGATTAATAATATCCAAAAAATAAAAGATAACAATTCCAACAATTTGAATCTTCTGATTCCAAATATGGAATCCATTTTTTCAAATTCAAAACATAGATGTTGCTGTAATTAATTTAAAATTAATCCCTTTTTTGAAATGAAAAAAATGTGTTTTAAAAGTTAAAACATTGAAAAAAATGAAATGTTTTTACCTATGAATGAAATGTAAAATTGATAATGGAAAAATTTATATGAAATAAAAAAATATATTCTATTTATACGTTAAACCTATTTAATATTATATTTTAACTATATAAATTATCTAGATGAAAAAAGTTGTTCTTAATTAAAATTTAGTGTATTTTTACTATTACTCAAAGCATGAATGATATTAGAAAAATATCATAAATTTATCTAAAGTAAATTTTTATAATCTGATTCAAAGTAACATGTTTATATTTTCATGTATAAATTAGTAATTTTTCAAAATCAAAATTTAAAATGGGTTCTCCAATCAAAGGTGTAAAAATAAACTTTTAAAAAATGTTCTTATACATATAATAAAGTATTATTCATATCTTGTGACTAAAATATCCATTGGAGTAATATCAAAAAAAATTATTAATTATATATTACATATATCTCATTAATCTCATTACCAAATATAATTCACTCAACAATACAAATTCCTAATTCTTTTATGTTTTTCATAAATAATTAATAACCAATGAATTCATAATGCATTCTCATATGTTAGTTATAATTATTCATTCTATCCTAAGTGTTAGGCTATAAAAGTAATTTTATATTAAGGGCATCTTGGAGTTCGTTTAAACTAACGATTGTGTGCAAAGTAATATACCTGAGAATAAAAAGTATTTTAAAAAATTATTTCCTAAAAACGTCTGGGTGTTGTATTCTACCCCTTTAAACTGAATTGTGCTCTTGAAATTCATCACATGGAAACAACTATATGAGAATGCCTCTCCCTCATCATATCCTAAAGATCCCAGGTAGTTTCTTCAAAATTTTGGATCCTCCATAAAACATTAACCAAGAGATTGGTATTGTTTCTTTGAATTCTTTCACTGTGATCAAGAATCTATATTGGTTGTTCTTCATAACAATGATTTTTCTTCAGCTGTACAAATTTCAAGCTTAGTACATGTGAAGGATCAGGTATATACATTCTTAAGAGAGATATAGGGAAGACATCATGAACTTGAAAGAGATTCGGTGGAATCTCCAATCGTAAATCTATCTTTCCAACATGATCTAGTATTTCAAAATAACAGATATACCTAGGGCTCAACTAGGCCTTACTTCAAAATCCCATTACTCTCTTCTAGGGAGATATTCAAAAAAACACCTTATCACCCACTTCAAACTCTCTGTTTTTTTTTTGTCATAATTTTTTTGTTTACTATGAGCTTATCTTATGTGTTGTTAACTAGATCTCACCCTTTCTACCATTTCATCAACACAATCAGGTCTTAATATCATTTTTCCCCAACAACATCCCAGCATGTTGGAGTTTAGAACTCCTTTCCATAGAGGGATTCATAATTAGCCATATGAATTCCAGAGTGAAAGATATTTTTGTAAGAAAAATATACCAATGGTAGTTGTTGAACCCAACCATCTTTGAAATCCATAGAGCAGGATCTCTGGATGTCTTATACAGTTTGAATTGTCCTCTCAGACTAACCGTCTATCTAATGAAGATAAATAGTGATGAACATTCACTTTGTATCTAGAGAGTACTGAATACTTCACAAGAACATGAAGGCAAACCTCATATCCTGATCAGATATAACAGTAAGTGATTCCCCAAGCAATCTTACAACTTCCTTTACATATATCCAGGAATTTTGATCAAGAGTGAAATCCTCTCTAATAGAAATTGTGTATGCCTACTACATAAGGTGATCAACTATAACCCAAATAACATTATTTCCTTTGTATGTTTTTGGAAGCCCGATGAAAAATTACATAGTGATGTTTTCCCATTTCCATTGTGGTATGGGTAATGGATGTAACATCCCCTTTGACATCGGTCTCTTGGCCATAACGTGCTATCAAAACAAGAATCAAGAGACATATTTGGTGACATCTCATTTCCTGACATCCCACCAGAAGAACTCTTTCATATCCCTCTACATCTTTGTGATTATAGGGTGAATAACGAATGAAGAACAATGATCCTCACCCAATAGCTTCTTATATATTTCTGGTATGGGAGGAACACAAACCTAGTATGTGAACCATTTTATTTCATCACAATTAAGGTTTCATTTAGTTACATTTCTAATGTTATTTTATAACTCTAAATCTTTTTTCTGAGACTCTTTAATCTTCAACTGTATAGATGGTTGAACAATCATTTGAAAATGGTAAGATTTCTCTACTTCCATTTAAATTTCATGATCCATATACTTTTCAAATCCATAAATATGGGAGCTTTTTTGATCCTCATCATGTATAACCTACTAATGTATTTTTAACCCAAAGCATCTGCCACCTTGTTTGATTTCCTAGGATGGTAATGTATTGATCAATCACAATCATTAATCATCTCTGACAATATTTTTGGGTGCATATTCAGCTCCTTTGGGGTGAAAATATTTTAAACATTTATGATCAGTATAAATATCACACCTTTCACCATAAGAATAATGCCTCCATATTTTCAATGAAAAGTTTATCGTAGCTAAATATAAATCAAGAGTTGGGTAATTTTGATCATGGATTTTCAACAGTCATGAGGCAAAAGATATCACCATATTATTTTTCATGAGAACACAACCCAACTCCATCTTGGATACATCACTGTAGATCACAGAACTTTCTCCACCACTCGGATGTGTGAGCACAGGTGCACTGGCTAACCTTCTTTTTAGCTCTTTGAAATTCACATCTAATTGCTCTGTCCAATTGATCTTAACTCCTTTGTGAGTCAACATGGTGATTGGATTAGATAATACTGAAAACTATTTCACAAAACATCAATAATATCCATCCAAACCAAGAAAACTCTAGATATTGTATACGTTTGTTGGTCTCCACCATCCTTCAATAACCTCTGTTTTTGCTGGATCCATAGAAATACTCTGTAGAGAACCGAAACTTGACATACATGGACAATACATTACTTTTGCAGAATACTTAATACATAACAAAAACAGACACACAAGGACCGTAATTATTTAGTGTCTTTGGAAACTTGGAATATAATCTTTTAATCCAATTGAAAGATCATCGACAACTCCCATAACAATCTTCCCCTTTTTGTCTCCATACCTAAAACATTTCATTATTTCCTGGGTAAAACAAAACAGAAAAACGGTGAGCTCAAATTCTCAGTAAGGGAAAACATAGAGAACATAAAACAATCCATAAACATTTGAAACCAAAAACATGAACATGAAATTTAAACATCAAAATCTTGAGCAAAGACATAAATTGTGGAAGTACTTAAGGAATATTTCATAATGGAACATAAAACATGATAAAATATAATGGGAATAAAACATGTAATTGTGGAAACCATTCAGAACATATTATAATTTCCATATTAGCCAAGGCATTACTATCAAGACCATCTTAGTGGACAAAGTACCTTTATGAATGGAGTTCACTCCTCGTTTCAGTCCTGTAACACTGAACCGAATTAATTTACCATTCCAGCCATGTCTATCTTATGAGATTTAAATCTTTACCCAAAGCATTGGAGGGAGATATAGGTCCCACCCATCTCATAATGAAATCCTTCTTACTTGTGCCAAAAAATAAACATATATCATTCATAATAAACCAACGAATAAAATGGGTTTCATAAACATCATCCCACCATCACATAGTCCATATAAAATTAATGGATATCATTTCATAATAATAAAAGTGAAACCATGTAAATCATAGAGACATGATAATTGAAACATACACATATGAAATAATGTCATCTTAGATGAAAAATGGTTTTTATAAAACACTTGAAATGAAATTTTGAGGAAAATATCATTTCTTCTTCAAAATAATTATCTTTTAACAAAATGTCATTCAATTTTAAAAGAAATTGATTTTATTGAAATTAGTCATGAAATATTTTGGAGGAAGCTTCACGTAAATAAGGCTTTATAAAACCGTAAAAATCAGTTCGTGTTGTATAAGTTAAAAAAACATTCTTCTCGTACATTTTCTGGAAAATTCAAAGTACCTTGTAAAAGAAAGATTTCATACATACAATGTAGTAAAAGTAAAAATGGGTAAAAATGAAATTAAACATACATGAAAAAACTTTCATAAATCATGGACATGGATGATAGAAATAACCCCAGTAAATACTTACGAATAAGAAATCTCGGATAAAAATGAGATTTGAAAAATTATCCCTTACCTTAGGTCTGATACGCTTCGTATTGATCCGAACCTCCTGTATATTGATTTAAATAATGTCATTGACTTATTACATAATCATATTAATTGTTATGATTTTATATATGTTTCACATATGACTTTATATAACCCGTTTTTTGTAAATTCCATGTTAAAGTAGCATTTTGGGTAAAATCATTTCATTTATTGTATGTGCTTCAGCTTTTCGTTCTTGATATTATTACTTATATCCTAATTTACCTAATTCCAGAATGTAAAACATGATTTACATATAATATATATTCATCATATACATATATATTATATATCAATAAAAGGGATGAAATACACCGTTCATGGAGATGGTAGGCCGTACGTACGCATGAACGTCGTTTTCGTTTCCTTATTGAATTGAATGAAATTAAGTAGATGACATAAATATATATACACAAAAATCCAGTATCATTATTATTTCATATATTTACTGATTAATTATTGTATATAATTTATAATCATTCATGAATGGTTAACATGGAGAATGAATCTCATGGTGTCATGGAGTTGGTAGTTCGTACGTACGCACGAGCGATGATATCATTTCCATGATCGTGGAATTGCATTAAAGTGTATGTATAATATTTCAGAATCAATATCACTTTTAAATAATCATATATAGTTATTTATTTACACCATTATACCCATCCATGTAAGTTGGTGGTCGAAAACAGATTACACCACGACGTGGAGATGATATTCCGTACGTACGCACGCACGATGATTTCGTTTTCCGTCTGATGGATAGATGGTGAAATAGGTTTTTTTCATACTTATAATAACATATCAGTATATTATTGATACTTATGTTATTACTTCATAATGAAACAAATAAATAATGAGAAGTAGAAGAAGAAATAATGTTGAATGAATCGGTAATGGATATTACCTCTTCTTTCGACACGCCTTTTTGAAACCTCCTCTTAGGGAACTAAGATTGGACTTTGAAGAAGACCAGAACCTCTAGAATGTTTCTAGGGAAGGGGAGAAGATAAATTTTCAGGGGTTGGCCGAGATTGAAGGCTCAATGATGTGTGAGGAAGAGAGGGAGGAGGTGTCCTTTTATAAGGGAGGAGAGGGGCACCTTTGGAATGACTAAAAATATTATTATATTATAAAGTCATATTCGGTTTTTAATAGCTCAAAATTGAGTTATTTAGAAACTAAGGTGGGGATGGGTCTAAAGCCTCTCATCCAATAGAATTTAGACATGTTTAGGGTTCTATTTTAAGCTGATCATTTAGATTTTACTTTAAGTAAAATAATTTTTATTTTAATGTTTCTTCTTGTTTTCTTACACTATAATGTTAATAAACTTACTATAAAAAGACAAACAAACCCCAAGTTGTTTATAATTAATATATATAAAATTATCTAAGTCATTTGTCTGATCCTTATATTTTAAGAATAAAATAACAATTAATAATATAATATTTATTTTAAAAAATATTTTATGTCAATTTTGACACTATTTGGTAATTGATTTTTGTGAAAATCATAACAGAATTATTAGTTCAAAAAAAGTTAACATAATCAATACTAACATGTCATATTAACCTAGAAAATTAGTTTATTTCCTAAAAAGTCTCAAATTACATTTATTTGGGTATTTATAACATCAATTATGTCAATATTTCATTAATAAGATAATTACTGCATCATCATTGTGTCATAAATAAATTAAATTAGTTAATGTCTAAAAATTACAAATAAAATACCATTATGTAGGAAATCGTTATATATTTCTAGTGAATATTTATAGTTTAATTTATCTTATGGATAACCCTATATTAAAAATTATTTAGTTATTAAACATTGATTTTAACTATTTTAACCCTTCTTTATATAAATTAATAATAAATGTCCTAATCTAATCCAAGTGGGCCTAAATTGTCATATTTTATGACTATGGTTATTTTTGGTCGAATTAAACTTATCCAATAAAATTATGACATGTGTTAGGGTAATAATAATATCATTTTTACCCTTAATTACTCTATTTAGTTTTAACCGTGGTAAATAAAAGTAAAAAGTTACTATTCACCAAAAATTATTTTTATCTCATTGAACCACATTTTACTTACTAACATCAACCATGTCCCTCAGATTTTTGAAATTTCATTCAATAAAGCAGTAAAATAATGTTTTATGTAAATTTGCAAAAAAAATTCTTAGGAGGTGGGTAATAGACGATGAAAAGTTCAATAAAATTCTTATATATCTAAAATTATTATAAAATGAATCCAATGAATTAAATTGAACTTATATTAGTATTATCAATCAATTTTTACATAATATAAAGTTAAATAAAATAAATAATTATTTAAATAAATAGTCGGTTTTTAAATAGTATGTTTTCATTATTCATCAAAAATGGAATGTTTTCAGAAAAATACCAAAATTTCACCCTAAGATAATTTCGATATTCTGAATCAAAAATGAAGTCCATTTTGAAAGATAAAATTTCAAAAAGTGGGTATTACTATTCATAACGGCTAGTTCATAATAATATTATAATAATATCTCGTTTATTGAAACTTGGTATAGCGTACTACACACACTATTGAAGAAGGTCTTGATTGCGTGTAATACAAGCCACGTCAGGGCTACATGTAGTGAAATCTCTATTTGGTGTTGTGTATAACATAATCAAAACTTATTTCATTTATACATTAAACAAAATCTATACTTAATGTTTCATAGAATAATTTCCACAAAACGAAATTCAAATAGTGTGTAACACTAGCCAAGAATAGTATTGCGTATACTGAAAGCTAATAAAGTGTTGCGTATAGTACAAGCTAATCTTGGTGTGGCATACAAAACAAGAAATCAAAGTAATTAAAAATAATATTTCTCATAAAATCTCGGGTTGTTACATTCTACCCCCCTTAAAATGAATTTCACCCTCAAAATTCGACAGGGTTGTAAATGGGTTTCAACTTGAAAGTTTCTTTCATAGAAACCAACATCATAAAAAAAGAATACTAAAACTTCATTTTAAAAATGAAAGTTAGAAATGTAACGGTTACCCAGATTAACTCATCACTGGGTTTCTACATTGGAGAACATAGGTGAAAATATGGATATAGAAGAGAAATCTAACCATCATGTTCTAATGGATAGTGGTAGAGAACATGGATATGAAATAACAAACAATCACAAAGCCATAGATTTGCGATGATCTAAGGTATCATCTGATTCTTCAGATATAAGAGCACTAGGACAACATTTTTGGTTTCAATATCACTTCCCTAAAGATGGAAATTTTGAATTACAAGAAATATTTTCTTGATTTTGGTACAATCTCACTGTTGTTCGTGCTTTGAAAAATTTCCACTTCATATCTTAAGGAAATGAATTTCATTTTGTTATTGGTGAAGTGCTAACAAATCATGTGATAAAATTATTGGTCATTCTATCTATCTCAATGAAAATGTTAGAAAAATTTATCGAATACATAATTCCATGTATGGTGAGGTTAATCAGTTATGATTCCAAACATGGAATTATACTTCATATATCATACCTCTTAATAAAATAAAACTATTTTCTACTAACCAGGGACTTCCTATAGGCCAGTGGTATGCGATAAAGGCCAGTCGCACTTCGGTTGTGGGTTCGATTCCTACAGCCTTGTCCGATGCCATGGGATGTCGCACGTCCTGTAGGTTTTCCTTTTTCTAAAATTACATCATTATGACATTCCATCGATAATATCGAAAACAGTTCTAGCCATAAACTAACTTATGTTCAACATAATCCATTTCAAATCTTTTGGATTTTCCAAAATACTTATGTCCAAGCTTATATTATAAATAAAACAATTACTAGAAATGCCATCTACTAAGCATGTGAATACCATCATTTATCCCCGATATATCTTGTTGATCACATTCCAATCATGTGAATACCTTAATCATGTATTCTATGGAAAAATGAATACCCATTTAACTTTAGTGAAAACATGAATGCTGTCAAAAGTAAACTCTTTCCACATACCAAAATCCCAAAATTTCTATATACTCAACCCATGATATCACTTTTTCCTTATTTTAGTCATGAGCTCATGATTACTATCATATTATTTTCTCCTTATCCCATCCATATGTGCATTTCATCTGATTTCCAAAAATATTTCAATCACTTATTTATGGTTACCAGTACCATATAATAATTGAAAACCAATACATAGATATTCCAAAATTCCACATTACCATAAATGAGATTCCATGATACTATTTTGAAATCCCATTATGTAAACACTTAATCATTACTCAACATCATTTTCATACTCAACGTCGTAAATAGTGATCGCATGAGACTTCCCTTTATCCTTTTCTTTAAGAGGTTACTCACGTTGATCATCATTAACCCGTGGATTAGGGAATTTATTTTCATAATGTCCCATTTCCATGCACTTGAAGAATTGAAGTGTTGGTGGAGATTTCTCTATAGTATTTTTTCTATTCACATCATTAGTAACCTTTTTCCAATTACTTCGACAATAAACTTCTTGATGACCTTCTTTTCCGCACTTAAAACATTTTCTAGTACCTTTTAAGCAATCTTCACCATGCTTCTTTCTACACTTTGAGCATAAAGAAACATTCATCTTCTTGTCACCATTATTCTGAGATTTCTCCTTGAACTCTATCTTTCGTTTATTGTCAAAACCATGAGATGGATATGTAACACCAACGTCCATTTATACTTTGATAGCACAATGCACAATTTCTTCATAGCTACTGAAGTCTCTTATAACTAATGCCCTTTGAAGACTTGGTTTTATGCCACTGAAAAACATATCAACTTTACTTTCAGGTTGGATGATAAAGCCAGATGCATACCTTGCATGTCTTGTAAAATTCACTTTGTATATACCAAAATATTCATCATCCTTTTTCTTTAGTTCAAGAAACTTCTTCCCCATATTTTTTCATAGAATATGAGGGACGTACTTATTGAAAAGTAAGTTCTTGATCTCGTCCCATTCCATGGACTCAATTTCATCTCTTGGCCCCGTATTCTTGAAAACATTTCACCACTGTTCAGCTTCACCTTCCAAATGATATACTTCTAAGATGACTTTATCATGTTCAGAACATTGATGAACTGAAAATATCTTTTCAGTGGTACTGATCCATTGTTCAACAACAAGTGGATCATAAGACCCACTGAAAGAAGGTTGATGTTGCCTCATGAAGGACTCAATAGAATATTGTTCCCTTTTCTGCTCATTTGGAAGTCCAAAATGATTCATAGCATGTGTAAGTATAGAAATAAGATTTTTCACTCCATCTCCCATTACATTTGTCTGTTCATGAGGACAATCATTGCATTGTCCATTACATTGATCAACACGGTTCTTTCGGGATCCAGCCATCATCTAAAACCCAAAAAGAATAGTATGAGAGTAAAATATCATGCTAGAGAAAACAACATAATAAAGAGGGAGTAACATCAATATATAACATCTTAGGTTTAATTCTATGATCGTTAGTGCAATTATAGGACTATAACATATACATATACTTATCCTTAGGGACATCCCTAGACATACCTTAGAAATATCTCTTGGGATCTCACTAAAGTTTTCGAATCCTAGTTTCCAAAGGTTAACTAAACCTTTCCTCTGATACCAACTCTAGAGACCCTAAAATTGACGTACATGGACAATACATTACTTTTGCAGAATACATAATACATAACAAAAACATACACACAAGGACTGTAATAGTTTAGTGTCTTTGGAAACTTGGAATATAATTTTCTAATCCTATTGAAAGATCTTCAACAACTCCAATAATGATCTTTCCCTTTTTTTCATTAAATAAAAACATTATTTATTTCCTGGGGAAAAGAAAACATAAAATGGGTGAGTTAAAATCCTTAGTAAGGGAAAACATAGAGAACATAAAACAATCCATAAACATTTGAAAGAAAAAACAGGAACATGAAATTTAAACATCAAAATCTAGAGCAAAGACATAAATTGTGGAAGTACGTAAGGCATATATCATAATGGAATATAAACCATGATAAAATATAATGGGAATAAATCATGTAATTGTGGAAACCATTCAGAACATGTTATGATTTCCATATTATCCAAGGCATTGCTGCCATGACCGTCTTAGTGGACAAAGTCCCTTTCTGAATCGAGTTAACTCCTCGTTTCAGTCCTGTAACACAGAACCAGATTAACATACCATTCCATCCATGTCTATCTCATGAGATATAAATCTTTACCCAATACATTGGATGGAGATATAGGTCCCACCCATCTCATAATGAAATCATTCTTACATGTGCCACAAAATAGACATACATCATTCATAATAACCCAACGAATAAAATGGGTTTCATAAACGTCATCCCATAATCATATAATCCATATAAAAGTAATGGATATCATTTTATAATAACAAAAGTGAAACCATGTAAATCATAGAGACATGATACTTGAAACAAACACATATGAAATAATGTCATCTTAGATGAAAAATGGTTTTGATAAAATACTTGAAATGAATTCTTGAGGAAAATATATTTTCTTCTTCCAAATCATTCTCTAATAACAAAATGTCCTGAAATTTTAAAAGAAAAGTATTTTGTTGAAAGTATTCATGAATTGTTTGGAGGAAGCTTCATGAAAATAAGGCTTTTTAAAACCGTAAAAACATGTTCATGCCATATATGTTAAAAAAACATTCTTCTCATACTTTTTCCGGAAAATTCAAAGTACCTCGTAAAATAAAGGTTCCATACATACCATGTACTAAAAGTCAAAATGGGTAAAAAGGAAATTAAAAATACATGGAAACACTTTTATAAAACATGGACATTATTGATAGAAATAACCCCAGTAAATACTTACGAATAAGAAATCTCGGATAAAAATGAGATTTTCAAAATTATGCCTTACATAAGGTCTAATATGCTTCGTATGGATCCGAACCACATATATATTGATTTAAATAACTTCATTGACTTATTAAATAATCATATTCATTTTTATTATATCATATATGTTTCACTTATGACTTTATATTACCCTTTTTTTGGTAAATTCCATGTTAAAGCAACGTTTAGAGTAAAATCATTTCATATATTGTATGTGTTTCGATTTGTCGTTCTTGATATTATTACATATATCCAGATTTAAAAAATTCCAGAATGTAAAACATGATTTATATAAAATATATATTCATCATATACATATATATTATAGATCAATAAAAGGAATGAAATACTCCGTTCATGGAGACGGTAGGCCATACATACGCTTGAACGCTGTTTTCGTTTCCTTATTGAATTGAATGAAATTAAGTAGACGACATAAATATATATGCACATAAATAAAGTATAATTATTATGTAATATATTTAATGATTACTTATTGTATATACTTTATAATCATTCATGAATGGTTAACATGGAGAATGAATCTCATCGCGTCGTGGAGACGGTAGACCGTACGTACGCACGAGTGATGATATCATTTCCATGATCATGGAATTGCATTGAAGTGTATGTATAATATTTTAGAATCAATATCGCTTTGAAATAATCATATATAGTTATTTATTTACACCATTATACCCATCCAATCAAGGTGGTGCTCAAAAACAGATTACACCACGGCGTGGAGACGGTATTCAGTACGTACGCACGCGCGGTGATTTCGTTTTCCGTAGGATGGATAGATAGTGAAATAGGGTAGTTTCATAATTATAATAAAATTTCAGTATATGAGAGATAATTATGTTATTACTTCATAATGAAGAAACTAAATAAGAAGAAGTAGAAGAAGAAATAAATTTGAAAGAATCGGTAACAGATATTACCTCTTCATTCGACACGCCTTTTTGAAACCTACTCTTAGGGCACTATGATTGGTCTTTGAAGAAGACCAGAACCTCTAGGATGTTTCTAGGGAAGTGGAGAAGAGAAATTGGCAGGGTTTTTCCGAGCTTGAAGGCTCAATGTTGTGTGAGGAAGAGAGGGATGAGGTGTCCTTTTATAAGGGAGGAGAGGGTCACCTTTGGAATAACTAAAATTATTATTTTATTATAAAGTAATATTAGGTTTCTAATAGCTCCGAATTGAGTTATTTCAAATATAAGGTGGTTATGGGTCTAAAGCTTCTCATCCAATAGAATTTAGACAAGTTAGGGTTCTTTTTTAACCTTATCATTTAGAATTAACTTTAAGTTAAAAAACATTTCTTTTACCTTGTCTTCTTGTTTTCTTACACTATATGGATAATAAACTTACTATAACAATTCAAAAAATACCCCAAGTTGTTTATTATTAATATATATAACCATATCTGAGTCATTTGGCCGAACCATAGATTTTTAGGAATAAATAACAATTAATAATATAATATTTGTTTTAAAAACTATTTTATGTCAATTTTGACAATATTTGGTAATTGATTTTTGTGAAAATCATAGAAGAATTATTAGTTAGAATAAAGTTAACTTAATCAATAATAACATTTCATATTAACCTTGAAAATTATTTTAATTCATAAAAAGTTTCAAATTACTTTTATTTAGGTATTTATAACATCAATTATATCAATATTTCATTAATACGATAATTACTGCATCATCATTGTGTCATAAATAAATTAAATTAGTTAATGTCTAAAAATTACAAATGAAATACCATTATGTAGGAAGTAGTTTTATATTTATAATGAATATTTATAGTTGAATTTATCTTATGTATAACCCTATATTAAAAATGATTTAGTTATTAAACTTTGATTTTAACTATTTTAAGCCTTCTTTAAATAAATTAATAATAAATGTCCTAATCTAATCCAAGTGGGCCTAAATTGTCATATTTTATGCCTAAGGTTATTTTTGGTCGAATTAAACTTATCCAATAGAATTAGGACATGTGTTAGGATAATAATAATATCATTTTTACCCTTAATTATTCTATTTACTTTTAACCGTGGTAAGTAAAAGTAAAAAGTTAATATTCACAAAAAAATTATTTTTATCTCATTGAACAGAATTTTACTTAATAAAATCAACCATGTCTCTCAAGTTTTTTGAAATTCCATTCACAGAAGCTGTAAAATTAAGTTTTATGTAAATTTTCAAATTCTCTTAGGAGTGGGTAAAAGACGGTGAAAAGTTCAATAAAATTTATATATATCTAAAATTATTATAAAATGACTCCAATGAATTACATTGAACTTATATTGCTATTATGCATCAATTTTTACATAAAATAAAGTAAAATAAAATAAATAATTATTTAAATAAAAAGTCATTTTTTAAATAGTAACCCAGTGTTTTCACTATTCAACAAAAATTAAAAGTTTTCAGAAAAATACCAAAATATCATCCTAAGCTAATTTCGATATTACGAATCCAAAAATGAAGTCCATTTTGAAAGATAAAATTTCAAAAATTGGTTATTAATATTCAAAAAGGCTATTTCATAATAATATTATAATAATATCGCATTTAGTGAAACTTGGTATTGTGTACTACACACGCTATCGAAGAAGATCTTGATTGCATGTAATGCAAGCCAAGTCAGGGCTACTTGTAGTGAAATATCTGTTTGGTGTTGCGTATAACATAATCACATCTTATTTCATTTATACATTAAACAAAACCTATACTTAATGTTTCGTAGAATAATTTTTACAAAACAAACTTCAAATTGTGTGTAACACTAGCCAAGAATAGTGTTGCGTATACTGCAAGCTAATACGGTGTTGCGTATAGTACATGATAATCTTGGTGTAGTATACAACACAAGACATCAAAGTAATTAAAAATAATATTTCATAAAAAATATCAGGCTGTTACATCCCCACTCTTGATATTATGCAACCCAAAAATGAATCTTTTTGAAGCCAAAATTCACACTTGCTAAATTTGGTATAAAACTTCTCCTTTATAAGGGTCTTCATTACAATTCTCATGTTATCTCCAAGATTATCCTTTAACTTTGAAGAGACACGAATTTCATCTATAAAGACTACCACAAACTGATTAATATATTCTCTAAAAACACTATTCATTAGATCCAGGATGATTGTAGGTGCATTAGTAAGACCAAAAGGCATCCCTATAAATTTATAGTGCCTATAACTTGTATGGAATGTCATATTTTGTATATCCTCCTTTTTGACCCTTAATTGATGATATCTTGAATGAAGAACAATCATGGAAAAGTATTGATCACTTCGTAGTTGGTGAAGTGAGTTATTAATGTGTGGGAGAAGATATTTTTTCTTGATAGTGATCTTGTTAAGTTCTTAATAATCAATGTAGAGTCTATTGATTTATATTTATTCTTAATAAACAGAACATGTTCTCCCCAAGGTGATGCATAAGGGAATATGAATCCCTTTTAAATAATCTCTTGTAGTTGTCTCATTAATTCCTATAACACAATTGGGGCCATTCTGTAAGGTGCCTTTGAAATAGGCATACCACCCGGTATGAGTTCTATTGAATACTCCACATCATAATTTGGTGGACGACCTAAAAATTCCTCCTAGAAGACATCGTCAAACTTTAGTACCATGGGACTTATTCATAATCATGAGTTTCTCCACAACCATTTGAGAAAAATAACTTTCATTGTTTTATCAAGACCAATAAGATGGAATAAATTTATACTAGAAGGCTATATTCATCTTTGCATTTATAGATGATCATAGATTGACTTGGAATATGAAATGTGACTTCCATTCCATGGAAATTGATATGATATCCACATAAAGAATGCTAATCCATGCCATGAATCACATCAAATTCCACTATATGAAGGATCACAAGATTTTCTGGAAGCACTTTCCCATAAACATCAATCGGATAATAATTGTAAAGTTTTGATGCGACTGTTGTGCCATTAAGAGTTGTCATAGCTAACACAATTTATAATTGTTGAGGTAATGCTAAGATACCCATAGAAAACTCATCATAAATTAATGAGTTTGTTGATACATAATTAAATAAAACATTATCTACTTTAGAGTGTATTTTAAGAGTAACTTTCATGACTTAATTATTGTATTCCATGTCATCATTAGTAACTGCATGTGACAATCCATTGTCTTTTTCCTTAAGAGTTTTTTTATGCCAATAATCATCAATAACCCTTGGATTAGGGCATTTGTTGCATAATTCCCCATTTCCTTGAACTTGTAACATTAAAGTCTAAGAGGTGATTTCTATATAGCCTTTTCATTGTTCACATCATTATACATAATTTTCCCACCACAACAAAATTCAATTGATAGATGAACTTAATTTATACTCTTAAAACTTTTTCTACTACCTTTTAGACAATTCCCTCCATGTTTCATTCCACATATTGAACTTAATGGAAAACTAAAATTCTCTCTTGTGTGGTGTTTATATTTTCATTTGAATTCCATTTTTCAATTCTAATAAAACCCATATGACTGATGGGTTACTCCAATATACATATCAAAATTCGATCACATCAAACAATTTCGTCATGGATATTGAATTACTCTATTTATAATTCCCTTTGGAGACATTGTTTTAATCAACTAAATAATAGATCACTATTACTCTCTGGTTGGATAATAATTCCAGAAGCGTATCATATAGGTCTTGTAAAAAAAATTTGTAGGTACCAATGGATTAATCATCCTTTTGATTCAGTACAAGAAATTCCTTCTTTATCTTTGTTCAAAGTATACGGGGAATGTACATATTAAAAAATAAGTTCTTGATCTCATCTCATTCCACAGAATAAATGTAATATCTTTGCATTGTATTTTTTATAATATTTCAGCATTGATAATCTTCCCCTTCCAAATGATATACTAATAATATGACTTTATCAAGTTCAAAACATTGTAGAACTTAAAATATTTTTTAGTGGTAATGATCCATTTCTCAACAACTTATGGTCTAGAAGACCTTTTGAATGGAGGTCGACGCTGCCTCTTGAAGGATTCAACAGAATGTTTCTCCCTTATTTTATTGTTTTGATGTTTGAGAAGATTAATAGCCTGAGAAAGTTGTCTTAGCATGGATACAATATTTTTCATTCCATCTCCCATAACAATTGGTTTCTCAGGGGGACAATGATTTAATTTCACGTCACATTTAGCATTAACGTCGTTCCTACGGGTCCAGCCATTGAATAAATCAATGAAGCATAGAGTGAGTAACAATAATCATTATAGGAAAACCACGTAATAAAGAATAAAATTTCATTTTACGACACGATGGTTTTTTATACATATTTTATTCATGGTAATTTCTAAAACACAAGGATTGTATCCTATACACAGACATATCCTTAAGGATTTCTCATCATAGTTTCCAAAGGTTAATTATACCATTCTTATCATAAAAACTATAGAAACTCATTATTTACATACATTGATATCAAATTAAAATTGATGTATATTTACTAAAGCATATAACAATTCTATGACAGGACTGTATATGTATAGTGTCTTTAGAAACTGGGGAACATAATCAACTATTTCATAAAACATCTACATTGCCTCCCATATATTTCATCCTAACTAGAATCCTTATTGGAATGTAATACATAATACCCTTCTTGATGTCCTCAGGGAATGAAACATATAATAGGGTGATCTCAAATGGTCAGTAAGGGTAAAAAATTAAATAATGATAATATTATATTCATAAGAACATAATATAAGAAAATCATATCATGTATATAAAAGATCACAATATAATGTCATGGGATAAATATGAAAAGTTCAATGTAATAGCAATAGTAATAAGAAAAGACATGAAATTTTGTGTCATACACACATAATCATATAAAATCATATCATATTATTCAAGGCTCATTTCAAATACCATCATAGTAGAAACAGTCTATTACTGAACCAAGTTATCTCCTCTTTCCATCCATGTATTACTGAACCAAATTAACATTCCATTCTAACCATGTCTATATCATGATATATTAATCATTACCAGTTCATTGGAGGTAGATATAGGTCCCACACATCTCATAATTAAACCATTCATACATTATCCAAAAAACATAAAAACATTCACCATAATATAACACCTAGAATACAATGGTTTTCTTAAACATCATTCCACCATAATTGATACAAAAAAATTGATTTCATAAATAATATTACATCATAAAAAATGCAGGTAATAGTAATAATAAAGAAAAAAACCTATGTAATATTAGATGGAAAATAAATTTGATAAAATACATGAGCTTCTTTCCTGAGGAAAAAAATACTTTCTTCTTCAAAAATGTTTTTTTTTCTCAAAATATATTTCAATTTTAAAAGAATATAATTTAGTTGAAAATTAAATTATAAAAGTTTAGAGGAATTTTCATGGAAATAAGGTGTAATGAAGATGTAAAAAACCATTCAATACATATAATATAAAAAACTTTCTCCACATACTTTTGTCGGAAAAGTCAAAAGTACCTTGTATGAGAAAGAAAAAAAAGTTTCCTTCCAAATAAAGTTGTAAAATTAAAAATGGGTAAAAATGACTCAAAACATAAATATAAGTATATATAACATTTTATGAGAATATTTTTATAAAGAAATTATATGGATGATAAAAATATTCCCAGTAGATACTTTCGAATAAACATTTTCAGACAAAATGAGATTGGAAATGTTATCCCATACCTTTGGACTAATATCATTTTTATGTATCTGAACCTCCTGTATGATGATTTAAATAGTGCGACTTATTTATTATAGAATCATAATCATAATTATGATAACATTTATGATCATATTTTAATTTTTTTATTAATATTTCAATGTTACTCGTTATTCAGGTATTAACTGCTTCAGGTTCTTAAGTATGTTTTGACGAATAAGATCTTACTTCTCTTTTTAGGATATAGTTTTATCATTTAAATAATGGTAATATTATAATAAATATCATATTTATTCAATCATTTTATTTATATAATCATGGTTTAATGAATATTAGGTAGAACAAATCACATCACACTATGGAGACGGTAAGCCGTACGTACACACGACCCTGGATATCGTTCCCATAATTGTTGAATAGTTCTGAAGTGGATGGTGTATTTTATCTCATAATAAGTATAACATTACAATAATCATATATATTTTTTCTTACCACCATTATACCCATCCATGTAAGGTGGTGGTGAAAACAGCTTACACTATGGCGTGGAGATGGTAAGTTGTACATAGGCACGTGCAGAGATTTCTTGTTTCGTAGGATGGATGAAAGGTGAAATACGGTTGTTTTATATTTATAATAACATATCAAAAATTTATTGATACAAATGTTATTACTTTTTCCTTAAACCACTAAATATGAGTAAGTATAATAATAACTAAATTTGAATGAATATGTAGAAGAGATTACCACTTCCTTGACGTGCCTCTTTAAAACTTTCTTTATAAGGAACTAGAGTTGTTATTTTGAGAAGACCTGAACCACTAGAATGTAAATAGAGAATTTTATAAAGAAAATGGGTAGGGTTTGGCTGACTTTGAATTCAAAAAATAGACTGAAGATGGGAGAGAGGAGGTGCACTTTTCTAAGAGA
The DNA here is from genome assembly GCA_963277665.1 of Viscum album. NCBI lineage: Eukaryota > Viridiplantae > Streptophyta > Magnoliopsida > Santalales > Viscaceae > Viscum > Viscum album. The sequence continues at coordinate 832,313,118 of OY728165.1, forward strand.
GGAGAGGGGAACTTTTGGAAAGTCTCAAAATATTTATTTATTATAAATTTAATTTCAACTAAAAGTGGTCCAAAACATATTTAATTAAAATATAAGATGATTTTCTTCTAATAACCATCATCAAAAAAAATTTATACTTGTTTATAATATTTTTTTCCTTTTTTTGGTGTATATATTATTTTACCCTTTTTAATCTTACCATGATATCATGTTATTTACACATTGTGGGGTAATGTAATTACCTTATCTTGTAAATTGAACTATAAAAAATTAATTATGACATATTTGGAAATATATTATCCATTTGGACTAATATTATATTTTTTGGAATTTAATATCTTTAATAAATTATTTTATGTTTTATGTTATGAATTGTGTCAATTTTGGACACTATTCATACTTGAATTTTTTTAAAAAAACTAATAACAACCTGACTGCATAGAAAATAACGTATTAACATCAAATTAATAATTCAATATCATCCAAAAAATCTTGGATAAAATTAAAATAACCAAATTACATTTTTTAATATTTATAATTTTATTTAATTGAATCGTTCATTAATGAGGTAATCAATACATCATAAAGTTGTCATAAATAAATATATTTATCTAATGAATAAAATTTTTAAATCAAATTCCAGAATGTGGGAAATATATTTTAATTTATAATGACTATTTATAAATATAGATATATATTATATATCCAAATATTAAAATAGATTTAGTGAAAGGTATATGTTTATGTTATAATTATCTTAACATTATATTAATTCATATAAAATGTCATTATCACATCCAAGTGAATCGATGGGGTCCCAGAATCGACCCAAGGATTCCAATGGTCAGAAAAATATCATCCAATAGGATTAGGACATGTTTTACAGAAGTTTTATATTATTAAATTATTAATTTTTACCCTTATTTACCATATTTACCCTTTCAAAATGGTAAAAAAAATAATTACTGATGTTACAATTCATAATGTCCAAAAAATAAAAGTTAACTATTCAAAAAATTTGGAACATATGATTCCAAATATAGAATAAATTTTTCCAAACTCAAAGCAATGAAGTTGTAGTAATTAATTTAAAATTAATCCCATTTTTGAAATGAGAAAATGGGGTTTAAAAGTTAAAACATTTAAAATGATTGAAATGTTTTTACCTATAAATTCAATGTAACATTAATTTTAATGGATTAAATTATATTAAATGGTAAAAATATATTCTATTTATACTTTACAATGATTAAATAGTATAATTTAACCATATAAATTATCTCCATGAAAATATATTTTTAATTAAAATTTATCATATGTTTTTACTATTTATAAAAACATAAAAGTTATCATAAAAATATCATAAATTTAACAAAATTAAATTTTTATATCCCACTTAAAATTAACATGTTTATTTTGTCATATTTAAATTATTAATGTTTCATAATCTTATTTTAAAATTAGTTTTTCATTCAATGGAGTAAAAATACAATTTTTTAATGGTTCTTATACATAAAATAGGGTTTTATTCATACCCTAAGACTGAAATATCCAATGGATGAATATAAAATATAATATATTAAGTATATAACATATACATATCAATAATTTCCTTACTAAATGTAATTCACGCAAATATTAAAATATCTAATTGATTTATATTTCTCATAAAATATTAATATCCAATGAATTCATAATCAATATTCATAAGATAGTTATAATTATTACCGCTAACCTATAAGCTAGGATATAATGATAATTTTATATTAAAGGAATATCACGATTTTTTTATACTCATGATTTCATGAAAATAAATCTACTGAAGAATAAAAATTATTTAAATAAAATATTTCTCAAAAAACATCCAGGTGTTAAATATAGTCTATTATTTTCAACATTTAATTCACCTGTGTAAACTTATAGTTGTTTAGATAATGTAATTTTGTTAAGAAACTCATTTTATACTTAAATTCAATTTAATAATAAATTCATGATTTAGATAGGAAATGTTCCAACCCCTAGAAATGAGAAAATTCTTCAATTAAGGGGAAATCTTTTCATGATGGACCCTTTGAATATGATTGGAAATCAAGAGAAGGGAAAAGGAATTTGGGAGAGATATGGAATAGGGGAATAAGAAAGAAATGGGGGGAAGAAAAATTGAGAAAAATAAAAATGTGCTATTTTTTGGATGTTATTAAAGAGGGTATTGAAAATGAAAACAAAGGGGCATATTGTTAGGCCCAATTTTTGTTATGGTTGTACTTATTGTCAATATATAAATATATTTATTCTGTTAAAGAAATAATATATTTTGAGAATGTAAAGGAAATCTAGATTAAATAAGGGTGTGTGGTTTATGTTTTGAATTGGATCCAGAACCGTTATATTGAGAATTAGATTTAGTACATCGGCATGTGTCAATATAATTTATCAAATTTGGATGTTGATAAAAATGCAGGGAAAATGGGAATTAGTCATAGAAGATACTGAGTTTGAATGAATAGTTGGGAAGTAATATAACTTCAATGATTCAAATCTAATGATTATTTTCTGATCATTGAGTTCTCATACATCATATGTAATTTATAAAAACTATTGATTACGGCCATATGAATTAAAGAGGGAGACCTGGTGCTACCCATAATATTAAGGCTCTATTAGAGGGAAATAATTCACTGGAGGCTTGGGAAGTTATAATACATTTCAATTTAAGTCATTCAATGTTATGTAGATCATAAATATATTCAAATTCATGAATAAAGCATCATAGAAGATGGAGTTTATGGAAGAGAGAAGAATACGATATGAAGTACTCTAGGTATTTCTCATCGATGTGAGGAACACTATACATAGAAGAATGAAGATCATTGGTATGAGAATCATCTGAATTAAAATAACATAAGGCTAGAAGATTGATCTTGATAAAGTAAATAAGTCACAATAGACACTAGTCCATAGAACACCGAATGTTACTGATCCATCGTAATGGGTTCTGACACCAACTAGTATTTTTGGTATCTTGTGTATGTCATATGAAAAGTTTAATCAAAGGAAAAGAGTTTGAGAAATTTTTAAAAATATTTTAGCTAGGTCAAGAAATAAAGAAGTCATACATTGTTCTCTTATAATTGTGTTAAGATAAAAATAAAAGAGGTATATTTTTTTCTCAAGAAGAGGTAGAGACTCAACAAACTAGTGCTGAAACCATTCAGCAGATTTAGATAAAGACATATCAATCAAACATGGACTGACACTAATAAAAAAATTTTACGTCATATTATTGGTTGGATGAATTAATTATAGTTATAATTACATTAAATAGATTTTAGAAAGGATTTCAATGTATTAAATTTAATAATTTGTACCGAGAATATGCATGAGAATATAATAATTATTTTCAACCAGTAATCGTAATTGTTTGTCATCTGTTTTCCATTTGTTTTCATTATATTGAATAATTATAATGAATAATTGTATAAAATAATAATAATGAAGAAATGTATATAAACATGACGAAATTTGAAGATTTGAAAATGTTCTAACATCTACCTAAATTGTTGAAATGATTTTTATAATTTAAAGATGAATACATAAATGAACAGGAAATATTAGAATTAAAAATATTGAAAATCGAGAAAAGGAATTTGTTTTCCATCATTTTTCATTTTGGGGTTTCTATAAAATGACACCCCAATAAATTGATCATTCACTAACTTGAACTATTCTAGAGTGCTAGATATTTGAAAATTATTGAACAAATATTCAGTTTCCCAGCATAACTATTCTTGATGTTGGAGTTGAGGTAAATTATTGGGGTTAGATTCAATCTAATAATCAGATCAATTTCCAACGAATGATGCTAAATTGTAGTGTGTCAATCAGATTTATCTATTCAGAGCGACATCTATTAGAGAAAGTTTGAATGGACTGAGATCAATCAAACTTATGAATTGTGAGATTCTAATTGAGTTTTTACATAGAAAAATATGGAAGACAAAACTATTAATCAGACCGAGGGAAATTGGGCATGGGAAATTGAATATTTGTTACCAGAATGAGGAAGATTAGACTAATTTTTTTGATGAATTTTTCTAGAAGTATCATATAGAGAATGTTTCATGAAAAATAGGATCCTTGGATAATTTTTGATGTTATTGAAAATTTTATTCATGTAATGTTTGATTTAGATTATGTGTGGAGGAAGTGAAGAAATTCCTAGGCGGATCAAAAAAGTGTAAGGAAAGTAGTTCTAGTAAATGTTTATAGATACTAGCTACTAAAAAGGCTTGATCGAGTTACAGGGTTTTTTAACCTTCTATGGGAAATTGGATACTGAAAAGGATATTTGGGGGTTATAACCAACTATAGCTGGAATGTTACTATTGGGATTGTAGAAATGTTAAATTATTATGCCTGTGTATTCTAGAATGAAGATACTGCATAAATCTAGTATGGTGGGACTATCCAACTTGGAAAAGATTTGGTCATTTTACCAATCCTTTTAAATATCATCTAATGTCGTCTCTATAAATTTGTTGAATACAAAAGGTGAGGTTGAGACTTTTTATTTTAGATGATCATAACTTTAATAATTTTTATATGTTAAAAATTTTTACTAATAAAGTTATGGAACTTTGTTATAAAATAAAAAAGACCAATTGATTCACCCCATATCAGTTGTCTTGATCATTTTTTAACAACACCAATCACCCGTTCTTTATTAATATTTCATTACTTCTATTTTTTGTTGTCAATTGACTTTTACTGTCATTTGTGACTTATCATGATTATTTTTTATCTTGGGAATATTATATAATTCCTTCATTTCAAGAAAAAAATAGTATAAATATCACAGTTACTCAATATATAAATTAATATTAACATTATTTAATGTTTGTCAGGAAAAATGAGTCGCATCACTTCGTGAAGATGTTAGTTTTTATGTATGACAAAGTGTTGATATCATTCACATACTTTGTGAATGGGTAAATAAATGGGTGATATATATAATTTTTAAATTAAATATCATATTATATATATATATAATATATTACATAATTTTATTTTTGTTACATTCCTTGTAATGTGTAAGTGAAAAAATGAATAACATCATTTTGCGGGGCAGTAGGCTTCCATACAAATGAGCGACATTATCTTATTTAAAACATAATGTATTATAAAAGGTATATGTGATATTAAAATTAGTTAAGTAAAATAACATCATAATATCACCTATATATGGGAAATCAATCATTATATCCTACCATGAGAGGACATAATGGAAAAAATGAATGACATTAGTTGACGTGGCAGTAGTCCCCTATACACACGATCATTGATTTCGTTTCCATTATATAGAAATGGAGAAGGATAATAACAATTAAATAAAAATAATAATATATAAATATATGGTACATGATAGGTTTTATATTGGAAGTTTTGATACATAATTTTTGGGGTAAAATGTAGAATGAATATGATAGAGCTTTGGTAAGAAAATTACCTTCTATAAGAGAAACATACTTTGGATCCCCATGTAAGGACCGTAGTTGTAGAGACCCAAAGCTTCACGTACATGGATATTAAATTACTTTACCGGAATACTTAATACATAACAATATCATAAACACAAGGATCATAATAGTTTAGTGTCTTTGGAAACTTGGAACGTAATCTTCTAATCGTGTTGAAAGATCTTCAACATCTCCCATAAAGATCTTCCCCCTTTTTTCTTACCTAAAACCTTTCTTTATATCCTGGGGAAAAGAAAACATAAAAAGGGTGAGCTCAAATGCTCATTAAGGGTAATCATGGATAAAATAAAACATACCATATACATTTGAACTTAAAAACATGAACATAATGTTTAAACATCAATAGCTTGAGAAATGACATAAAACATAGAATTACGTAAGGAATAGATCATAAAGAAACATTAAGAATGATAAAATAGCATGGGAATATAACATGTAATTGTGGCAACCATTAATCACATGATATGATTTCCATAGTAGCCAAAGCATTGCTTCCAAGACCATCTTAGTGGACAAAGTGCCTTTCGGAATCGAGTTCACTCCTCATTCCAGTCCTGTATTACTGAACCGGTTTAACTTGCCGTTCCATCTATGTCTATCTCATGAGATATAAATCATTACCCAATTCATTGGATGGAGACATAGGTCCCACCCATTTCATAATGAAATAATTCTTTCGTGTGCCACAAAATCATAAATCATACATCATAGCATAACCCATGAAATAAAATGGGATTCTTAAACATCATGCCATCATAACTGTAACACCCCGAGATATTATGAAAAATACTCTTTTTAATTTCATTAATGTCTTGTGTTATACGCTACACCAAAAGGAGCTTTCACAACACACATCTCTGACCTGGCTTGAATTACACGCAATCGTGACCTTCCACGATAGCGTGTGTTGTACGCAACAACAAGTTTCGCTAAACAACGATGTGCTATTAAGATATTATTAAAACTAGCCGTTATGAATAGTAATAACCACTTTTTGAAATTTTTTAAATTTTATTTTACAAAATGGACTTCATTTATGGATTCGGAGTATCGAACTTAGTCTAAGGTGAAATTTTGGTACTTTTCGGATAACTTTCATATTCTGATGAATAGTGAAAATTACTAAATTTTAATTAAAAACAACTTTTTTAATCGAAATAATTAATTGTGATAAATTATTAATTTGAGTGGTTTTAAAGTATATTTAGAATATATTTTTACAATTTAATACAATGTTGGTCATTGGATGTAATTTCACATTTAAACCAGTTATAAACAAGTGTCAATCTTTTGATAGTTATTATCTCTTAAAAACACGCTATTTATTGTGACAGCGGAAATTAATTATAAAATTAATTAATACAACTTATATGTTGGGAATTTTGTAAAATAGAAATAATTTTTGAATTCGGAATAACAATTATAGCTTAGGGTGAAATTTTGGCATTTTTCTGAAAAACTTCAATTTTGATGAATAGTGAAACCACTAAGTGGTAGGTTAAAAACTGAAATTTGCATAAAACTTAATTTTACCGCTTTTGTGAATGGAATTTTGAAAATCCGACAGACACGGTTGATATCAGTAAGAAAAATGTGGTTCAATAAGATAAAAATAATTTTTGGTGAATAGTAACTTTTTACTTTTTTTACCGCGGTTAATAGTAAATAGGGTAAATAAGGGTAAATATGATATTACTATGACCCTAACACATGTACTAATTCTATTGGATAAGTGTAATTCGACCAAAAACAACCTTATGAATATAATATGACCATTTAGGTCCACTTGGATTAGATTATGACATTTAATATTATTTTATTTAATAAATAGTTAAAATAGTTAAAATCAATGTTTAATAAGTAAATAATTTTTAATATGGGGTTATACAAAAGATAAATTCTACTATAAATATTCATTAGAAAGCTAAAAATAGTTCCTATATAATGGTATTTTATTTGTAATTTTTAGACATTAAATAATTTAATTTATTTATGACACAATGATGATGTAGTAATTATCTTATTAATGAAATATTGACATAATTGATGTTATAAACACAAAAATAAATGTAATTTGAGACTTTTTTTGAATTATAATAATTTTATATGTTACTATGATATATTAGTATTGATTTATTAATCCTGGTTCGAACATATAATTCTGTTATGACCTTCACAAAAATCATATAACAAATAGTGTCAAAATTGACACAAAATAGTTTTTAAATCAAATATTATATTATTAATTGTTATTTTATTCCTAAAAATCTAAGGTTCGGCCAAATGACTTAGATAAAGATATATATATTAATAATAAACAATTTGGGGTTCGTTTGGCATGTTATAGTAAGTGTATTAACCATATAGTGTAAGAAAACAAAAAGGCACGGTAAAAGTTAAATTATTTAACTTAGAGTTAAATCTAATTGATAAGGTTAAAATAATAACCTAAACATGTCTAAATCCTATTGGTTGATAGGATTTCGACCCATCCCCACTTTAGCTTCGAAATAAGACACTTTGGAACCATTATAAACCGATTTTGAATTTAATATAAAATAATATATTGAGATATTCCTAAGGTGCCCCTCTCCTCCCTTATAAAAGGACACCTCCTCCCCATCCTCCTCACACCAATTTGAGCACTCAAGCTCGGCCAACCCCTGCAAAAATCCCTTATCCACATTCCTAGAATAATCTTAGAGGTCCTGGTCTTCTTCAAAGACCAATCTTAGTTCCCTAAGTGGAGGATTCAAAGAGGCGTTTCAAAGAAGAGGTAATATCCATTACCGATCTTTTCAATTTCTTTCTTCTTCAACTTCTTCTTCATTAGTTGTTTCATGACATAGTAATAACATCAGTATTACTTACATACTGATATGTTATTATAAATATGAAACAATCCTAATTCACCTTCTATCCATCCTACGAAAAAATGAAATCACCGCGCGTGCGTACGTACGGAATACTGTCTCCACGCTGTGGTGTAATCTATTTTCCACCACCACCTTAATAGGATGGGTATAATGGTGTAATGAGTAACTATATATGATTATTATAAAGTGATATTGATACTGAAATATTCTACATACACTTCAACACAATTCCACGACCATGGGAACGATATCATCGCTCGTGCGTACGTACGGACTACCGTCTCCACGACGCGATGAGATTCATTCTCAATGATTAACCATTCATGAATGATTATAAAGTATATATAATAATTACTAATGAAATATATGACATAATTATGATACTTTATTTATGTAAATTTATATGTATGTCATCTACTTAAATCCATTCACTTCAATAAGGAAACGAAAACAACATTCATGCGTACGAACGGACTACCGTCTCCATGAACGGTGTATTTCATTCCATTTATCGATATTATATATATATATATATATATATATATATTCTGAATATATGTTATATATAAATCATGTTTTACATTCTGTATATAAGTAATCATGATCCAAGTAATCATATTAATAATTACAAGTTAAAAACACGAACGACAAATGAGACGATTTTACCCAAAACGCTACTTTAACATGAATTTACAAAAGAACGGGTAATATAAAGTCATAAGTGGACCATATATGATATAATAACAATGAATATGATTCTGGAATAAGTCAATAACATGATTTAAATCATTATACAGGAGTTTCGGACACTTACAAAGCAAGTCGGACCAAAGGTAAGGGAAATATCACAATCTCATTTTTATCTGAGATTGTTTATACTTTGGCATTTACTGGGGTGTATTTTATCATCCACATCCATGTTTCCTCAATATGTAATATTATTACCATCCACCTACAATTGTTTAAAATCCAATTTTACCCTTCGGTGAGTTTTTAGTAAAAGATATGAAAGGAATCTTTTGTCGTTTTTCGTACGAGTTACTTTTTGACTTTTCCGACAAAAGTACGTAGAATGTTTTTTTAACTTATACGGCATGAATGGATTTTTACAACATTATTTCCAAGAAACTTATTTTAAAAGTTATCAAGTTTATTTCTAATCAACTTATTTTAGTTTATAATTTTATGGCATGTTATGAAAGGAAGAGTGTTTTTGAAGTAGAAAGGATATTTTCCTCAAAAATGGAGTTCAAGTGTTTTATCAAAATTATTTTCCATCTAAGATAATAAAGGGTTCTGTTTTCATCCCTATTATTAAATTTATTTGATTATGTTGTGATGGAATTATTTTTTTTAATTCCTTTATCTTATATGAATTTTTTTATGATGTCAAGTTGTTTAAGAATCCCATTTTTTATTACATGGGTTACGCTATGAGGTATGGTTTATAATTTTGTGGCACACATAAGAATGGTATCATTATGAGATGGGTGGGACCTATATCTCCCTCCAATTCATTGGGTAACGATTTTATATCTCATGAGATAGACATGGCTGGAACGGTAGGTTATACCGGTTTAGTGAAACAGGACTGGAACGAGGGTGACTCGGTTCAGAAAGGGACTTTGTCCACTAAGATAGTCTTGGCAATGAGTCTTGACTAACAAGAAATGATTCTCTATGATTATGTGTGTATGCCACAAAGTTTCATGTTTTATGTTATGATTATTGTGATTACATTTCACTGCCATGATTTATCCCATGTTATGAAATTATGCTCTCTTTGCAGGTTAAGATTTCCAAAAGTTATGTTCTTATGAATATGATGTGATTGATTTTTATTTTGTTTACCCTTACTGAGAATTTCAGCTCACCCTTTTATGTTTTCTTTTTCCCAGGATATAAAGAAAGGTTTTAGGTAAAAAAAAGGGACGATCTTTATGGGAGATATTGAAGATCTTTCACCACGATTAGAAGATTACGTTCCGAGTTTCCAAAGACACTAAACTATTACGATCCTTGTGTGTGTTTTTTTTGTTATGTACTAAGTATTCCACAAATGGAATGTAATGTCCATGTACGATAAGCTTCGGGTCTCTACAGTTGGTATCAGAGGAAATGTTTAGTCAACCTTTGGAAACTAGGATGCGAAAACGTTAGTGAGATCCCTAGAGATATTTCTAAGGTATGTCAAGAGATGTCCCTAAGCTTAAGTATACGTATAGGTTATAGTACTAGAATTACGCAAAAGATCATAGAATTAAACCTAAGATGTTAGATATTGAAGGTACTCCCCCTTTATTATGTTGTTTTCCCCTAGCATGATTTTTGCCTCTCACACTATTCTTTTTGGGTTTTAGAAAATGGCTGGAAACAAGATGATTCACGATAATGGAGAATATGATGGACAATGGAATGATATTATTCATAATGAAATGGGATTTGGAAGTCTAAACATCATTATTATGCCGAATTCGCAATCTCATAATATGATCAATAAAGTAAAATTTGGTAAGTTTCCTGACTCGGCTAATAAGAGAAAGATGGAGTATCATGATGATCATAGAGGAAAGAAAGTTCAATTTCCCCTATGTAAATCATGTGGGAAGAGGCATCAAGGAGAATGTTTCAAAGGAACTGGAAGATGCTTTGGGTGTGGAAAAGAAGGACACAAAGAAATTAAGTGCAAAGGAAAAGGTTCAGTTAACACCATGGATGAGGATAATGGTATTGCTACGACATCAACAATGGTTAAATGTTTTAAATGTGGAATGTACGGGCATTATGCAAACCAATTCCCTAAGGGAAAGTCTCATGAAGAGAATCAGTATGGTCTATGGGAAGTATTTATGTTGTTGATGATGAAGAGACTACAAATGATGTGTGAGATGAAAGAATTGTTGAAGCTCGGTCAATGGTTTAAGAATGTAGTGGAATGCTTACATGTTTATCATGTGTAATATTGTATAAGAAATCTCATGGTACTGTGGAATAAAGAGACATCTAAGGATCGTTACACTGTTGTCTTTCCTTGAGTTATGAAAGTGTATGATTAATGGTACCACTATCCATGAAAGGTTATTCAGATATTTTTGGAATTTAGATGATATGTGCATAATGAAGGGATAAGGAGAAAATTAAAATTTTAACAGTATTCATGAGCTCATGATTGATATAAGGACTAAGTGATATCATGGTTTGAGTATATAGAATTTTAAGGATTTTGGTATGTGGAAAGTGTTAATGTTTAACTGCATTCATTTTTTCAATAAGGTTCAATGGGTATTCAAGAGAATACATGATTAAGGCCTTTGAATGTTTAGAATGTGACCAACAAGACATATCTTATGATATATGGGGATCAACGATGGTATTAAATCTCTTGTAATCGTTTTCACTATATTATGAGAGTGGACTGAAGTATTATGGATAAGCCTAAGGAATTTTGGACATAAGTTAGTATTGTTTAAGGATAGAGGTTTTTTCGATATTATTGATGGGATGTTATAGTAATATAGTTTTAGAAAAAGGACAACCTGCTGGACGAGTGACAGCCCATCGCGTCGGACAAGGATGTGGGAATCGAACCCACAACCGAAGTGCGACTGGCCTTTATCGCCTACCACTGGCCTACAGGAAGTCCCTGTTTAGTAGAAACTAGTTTTTATTATATTAAGCAGTATGATATATGAAGTATAAGTTCATTTTAGGAGCCATATATCATTAATCTCACTATAGATGGACTTATGTATTTTTTTGATATCTTTTCTAACCTTTTGAGACAGATGGAATGACCCATCATTCTATCACATGATCTGCTAACACATCACGAATGACAAATTCAACTTCATTTCTTTAAGAGATGAATTAGAAATTGTCCAAAGAACGACAAACAGTGAGACTATACCAAAATCACGAAAGTATTTCTTCTAATTCTAATTTCATCAACTTTAGGGAAATGATCTTGAAAACCAAAAATGTTGTCCTAGTGCTCTTATATCTGATTAATCAGATGGTACCTTAGATCATCACAAATTTATGGATTTGTGATTTCTATCTTTTCCATAGCCATGTTCTCTACCACTCTCCATCAGAACATGATGGTTAGATTTCTCCTCCATATCCATATTTTCACCTATGTGGAAACCCAATGATTAGTTTATTTGGGTAACTGTTACGTTTCATACATTTGTTTTTAAAGATTGGTTTTGGTATTCCTTTTTATGATGTGGGTTTCGATTAAAGAAACTTTAGAATAGTAAACCATTTATAACCCCGACGAATTTTGAGTGCGAAATTCATTTTAAGGGGGGTAGAATGTAACACCCTAAGATATTATGAAAATAATCTTTTTAATTTCATTAATGTATTGTGTTATACGCTACACCAAAAGGAGCTTTCACAACACACATCTCTGACCTGGCTTGAATTACACGCAATCGTGACCTTCCACGATAGCGTGTGTTGTACGCAACACCAAGTTTCGCTAAACAACGATATGCTATTAAGATATTATTAAAACTAGTCGTTATGAATAGTAATAACCACTTTTTGAAATTTTGTAAATTTTATTTTTCAAAATGGACTTCATTTATGGATTCAGAGTATCGAATTTAGTCTAAGGTGAAATTTTGGTACTTTTCGGACAACTTTCCTATTCTGATGAATAGTGAAAATTACTAAATTTTAATTAAAAACAACTTTTTTAATCGAAATAATTAATATTGATAAATTATTAATTTGAGTGGTTTTAAATTATATTTAGAATATATTTTTACAATTTAATACAATGTTGGTCATTGGATGTAATTTCACATTTAAACCAGTTATAAACAACTGTCAATCTTTTGATAGTTATTATATCTTAAAAACACGCTATTTGTTGTGACAGCGGAAATTAATTATAAAATTAATTAATGCAACTTATATGTTGGGAATTTTGTAAAATAGAAATCATTTTTGAATTCGGAATATCAATTATAGCTTAGGGTGAAATTTTGGCATTTTTCTGAAAAACTTCAATTTTTGATGAATAGTGAAACCACTAAGTGGTAGGTTAAAAACTGAATTTTGCATAAAATTTAATTTTACCGCTTCTATTAATGGAATTTCGAAAATTTGATAGACACGGTTGATATCAGTAAGTAAAATGTGGTTCAATGAGATATTAATTATTTTTTGGTGAATAGTAACTTTTTACTTTTTTTACCGCCGTTAATAGTAAATAGGGTAACTAAGGGTAAATATGATATTACTATTACCCTAACACATCTCCTAATTCTATTGGATAAGTGTAATTCGACAAAAAAACAACCTTATGAATATAATATTACCATTTAGGTCCACTTGGATTAGATTATGACATTTAATATTATTTTATTTAATGAATAGTTAAAATAGTTAAAATCAAAGTTTAATAAGTAAATCATTTTTAATATAGGGTTATACATAATATAAATTCGACTATAAATATTAATTAGAAAGCTAATAAGATTTCCTATATAATGGTATTTTATTTGTAATTTTTAGACATTAAATAATTTAATTTATTTATGACACAATGATGATGCAGTAATTGTCTTATTAATGAAATATTGACATAATTGATGTTATATACACAAAAATAAATGTAATTTGAGACTTTTTATGAATTCCACTAATTTTATAGGTTACTATGATATATTAGTATTGATTTAATCATCTTGGTTTGAAAATATAATTCTGTTATGACTTTCACAAAAATCATATAACAAATAGTGTCAAAATTGACACAAAATAGTTTTTAAATCAAATATTATATTATTAATTGTTATTTTATTCCTAAAAATCTAAGGTTCTACCGAATTACTTAGATAAGGATATATATATTAATAATAAACATTTTGGGGTTCGTTTGGCATGTTATTGTAAGTGTATTAACCATATAGTGTAAGAAAACAAAAAGGCGAGGTAAAAGTTAAATTATTTAACTTAGAGTTAAATCTAATTGATAAGGTTAAAATAATATCCTAAACCTGTCTAAATCCTATTGGTTGATAGTATTTCGACCCATCCCCACTTTAGCTTCGAAATAAGACCCTTTGGAACCAATATAAACCGATTTTGACTTTAATATAAAATAATATTTTGAGATATTCCTAAGGTGCCCCTATCCTCCCTTATAAAAGGACACCTCCTCCCCCTCCTCCTCACACCAATTTGAGCACTCAAGCTCGGCCAAACCGTGCCAAAATCCCTTCTCCACTTCCCTAGAATAATCCTAGAGGTCCTGGTCTTCTTAAAAGACCAATCTTAGTTCCCCAAGTGGAGGATTCAAAGAGGCGTTTCAAAGAAGAGGTAATATCCATTACCAATCTTTTCAATTTTTTTCTTCTTCAACTTCTTCTTCTTTAGTTGTTTCATGACAAAGTAATAACATCAGTATTAATTACATACTGATATATTGTTATAAATATGAAACAACCCTAATTCACCTTCTATCCATCCTACGGAAAAATGAAATCACCGCGCGTGCGTACGTATGGAATACCGTCTCCATGCCGTGGTGTAATCTATTTTCCACCACCACCTTAATAGGATGGGTATAATGGTGTAATGAGTAACTATATATGATTATTATAAAGTGATATTGATACTGAAATATTCTACATACACATCAACACAATTCCACGACCATGGGAACGATATCATCGCTCGTGCGTACGTACGGACTACCGTCTCCACGACGCGATGAGATTCATTCTCAATGATTAACCATTCATGAATGATTATAAAGTATATATAATAAGTACTAATGAAATATATGACATAATAATGATACTGTATTTATGTAAATTTATATGTATGTCATCTACTTAAATCCATTCACTTCAATAAGGAAACGAAAACAGCGTTCATGCGTACGTACGGACTACCGTCTCCATGAACAGTGTATTTCATTCCATTTATCGATATAATATATATATATATATATATATTCTGAATATATATTATATATAAATCATGTTTTACATTCTGTATATAAGTAATCATGATCCACGTAATCATATTAATAATTACAAGTTAAAAACACGAACGACAAATGAGACGATTTTACCCAAAACGCTACTTTAATATGAATTTACAAAAGAACGGGTAATATAAAGTCATAAGTGGACCATATATGATATAATAACAATGAATATGATTATGGAATAAGTAAATAACATGATTTAAATCATTATACAAGAGTTTCAGACACTTACAAAGCAAGTCGGACCTAAGGTAAGGGAAATATCACAATCTCATTTTTATCCGAGATTGTTTATACTTTGGCATTTACTGAGGTGTATTTTATCATACACATCCATGTTTCCTCAATATGTAATATTATTAAAATTCACCTACAATTGTTTAAAATCCAATTTTACCCTTCAGTGAGTTTTTAGTAAAAGATATGAAAGGAATCATTTGTCGTTTTTCGTACGAGGTACTTTTTTACTTTTCCGACAAAAGTACGAAGAATGTTTTTTTAACTTATACGGCATGAATGGATTTTTACAAAATTATTTCCAAGAAACTTCTTTTACAAGTTATAAATTTTATTTTTAATCAACTTCTTTTAGTTTATAATTTTATGGCATGTTATGAAAGGAAGAGTGTTTTTGAAGTAGAAAGGATATTTTCCACAAAAATGGAGTTCAAGGGTTTTATCAAAATTATTTTCCATCTAAGATAATAAAGGTTTATGTTTTCATCCCTATTATTAAATTTATTTGATTATGTTGTGATGGAATTATTTTTATGAATTCCTTTATCTTATATGAATTTTTTTATGATGTCAAGTTGTTTAAGAATCCCATTTTTTATTACATGGGTTACGCTATGATATATGGTTTATGATTTTGTGGAACACATAAGAATGGTATAATTATGAGATGGGTGGGACCTATATCTCCCTCTAATGCATTGGGTAACGATTTTATATCTCATGAGATAGACATGGCTTGAACGGTAGGTTATACCGGTTCAGTGAAACAGGACTAGAACGAGGGTGACTCGATTCGGAATGGGACTTTGTCCACTAAGATAGTCTTGGCAACGAGTCTTGACTAACAAGAAATGATTCTCTATGATTATGTGTGTATGCCACAAAGTTTCATGTTTTATGTTTTGATTATTGTGATTACATTTCACTGCCATGATTTATCCCATGTTATGAAATTATGCTCTCTTTTGCAGGTTAAGATTTCCAAAAGTTATGTTCTTATGAATATGATATGATTGATTTTTCTTTTGTTTACCCTTACTGAGCATTTCAGCTCACCTTTTTATGTTTTCTTTTTCCCAGGATATAAAGAAAGGTTTTAGGTAAAAAAAGGGGAAGATCTTTATGGGAGATATTGAAGATCTTTCACCACGATTAGAAGATTACGTTCCGAGTTTCTAAAGACACTAAACTATTACGATCCTTGTGTGTGTGTTTTTGTTATGTACTAAGTATTCTGCAAAAGTAATGTAATTTCTATGTACGATAAGCTTCGGGTCTCTAAAATAACATAATCCATAAACAATTGATATCATTTCATCATAAGAAAACTGAAACCATTTAAATCATAGAGACATTTTACTTGAAACATACACATAGGAAATAATGTCATCTTAGATGGAAAATAGTTTTGACAAAACACTTGAAATGAATTCTTGAGGAAAATATCCTTTCATCTTTAAAATCATTTCCTTTTCACAAAATTCCATGCAATTTTAAAAGATAAGGGTTTTGTATTAAATAATCATGCAATATTGTAGAGGAAGCTTCTTGAAAATGAGGCGTTATGAAACCGTAAAAATCCGTTGATGCCATATAACTTAAAAATAACAATCTCCCCGTACTTTTGTCAGAAAAGTCAAAAAGTACCTTATATGGTAACCAAAGGAAAGATTCCATTCATACAATGTGGTAAAAAGTCAATAAAGGGTATAAATGACTTCAAAAATCCATGGAAGAATGGTAAAAAAATTTGTGAAAGCATTTTTAGAAAACATGGTCATGAATGATTAATGTAACCCCAGTAAATACTTACGTATAAGAAATCATGGATAAAAATGAGATTGAAAATTTATCCCTTACCTTAGGTCAGATATGATTTTTATGTATCAGAACCTCCTGTATAACTATTTAAATAATGTCATTGACTTATTATAGAATCATATTCATTGTTATGATATCATATATGTTTCACTTATGACTTTATAATACCCGTTCTTTTGTAAATTTCATGTTAAAGCAGCGTTTTGGGTAAAATCATTTCATTTATCGTATGTGTTTCGACTTGTCGTTCTTGATATTATTAATTATATCCTGATTTACATAATTTCATAATTTAAAACATGATTTACATATATTCATCATATACATATATATATTATAGGTTGATAAAATAAATGAAATACACCGTTCATGGAGACGGTAGGCCGTACGTACGCATGAACGCTGTTTTCGTTTCCTTATTGAATTGAATGAAACTAAATAGAAGACATACATATATATATATATACATAAATCCAGTAGAATTATTATTTAATATATTTCATTATTATTCATTAAATAAACTTTATGATCATTCATGTATGGTAAACATGGAGAATGAATCTTATCGTGTCGTGGACACGGTAGTCCGTACGTACGCACGAGCGATGATATCATTTACATAATCATTGAATTGAATTGGAGTGGATGATACAATATATCACAATTAGTATGATGTTATAATAACTATTTATAGTTATTATTTACAACATTATACCCATCCAAGTAAGGTGGTGTTGGAAAAACAGATTACACCACGGCGTGGAGACGGTATTCCGTACGTACGCACGCGCGGTGATTTCGTTTTCCATAGGATGGATAGATGATGAAATAGGGTTGTTTCATACTTATAATAACATATCATTATATGAGTGATACTGATGTTATTACTTCATAATGAATCAACTAAAGAAGAATATGTTGAAGAAGAAATAAAGTTGAAAAGAATCGATAACAGACATTACCTATTCTTTGAAGCACCTCTTTGAGACCTCCTTTTAGGGCACATAAATTGGTCTTTGAAGTAGACCAGGACCTCTATGTTGTTTCAAGGGAAGTGGAGAAGAGAATTTGTTATGGTTTGGCCGAGTTTGAAGGCTCAAAGTGGTGTGAGGAAGAGAGGGAGGAGGTTCCCTTTTATAAGGGAGGATAGGGTCACCTTTGGAATAACTTAAAATATTATTTTATTATAAAGCCAAATTCGGTTTTAAATAGCTCCAAATTAATTTATTTCTAATATAAGGTTGGGATGGGTCGAAATACTCTCATCAAATAGAATTTAGACAAGTTTAAGTTCCTATTTTAACCTTATCATTTAGATTTAACAGTAAGTTAGATAATTTTACCTTTACCCTGTCTTTTTGTGTTCTTACACTATAAGGTTAATAAACAAACTATAAGAAGCCAAAAGAACACCAAGTTGTTCATTATTAATATATATAACCTTATATAAGTCATTTTTCTAAACCTTAGATTTTTAGGAATAAAATAACAATTACTAATATAATATTTGTTTTAAAAACTATTTTATGTCAATTTTGACACTATTTAGTAATTGATTTTTCTGAAAATCATAACAGAATTATTAGTTCGAAAAAATTAATTAAATCAATAATATAATGTCATATTAACCTAGATAATTATTGAAAATAATAAAAAGTCTCAAATTATATTTATTTGGGTTTTTATAACATCAATTATGTCAATACTTCATTAATAAGATAATTACTGCATCATCTTTGTGTCATAAATAAATTAAAAAATTTAATGTATAAAATTTACAAATAAAATACCATTATGTATTAAATATTTTTATCTTTCTAATATGTATTTATAGTCTAATTTATCTTATGTATAACCCTATATCAAAAATGATATACTTGTTAAACTTTGATTTTAACTATTTTAACCCTTCTTTAAATAAATTAATAATAAATGTCCTAATCTAATCCATGTGGGCCTAAATGGTCTTATTTTATTCCTAAGGTTGTTTTTGGTCTAATTACACTTATCCAATATAATTAGGACTTGTGTTAGGGTAATAATAATATCATTTTTACACTTAATTACCCTATTTACTTTTAACTGTGTTAAAAAAAGTAAAAAGTTACTATTCACCAAAAATTATTTTCATCTCATTGAACCACATTATTCTTACTGACATCAACCATGTCTCTCGGATTTTGGAAATTCCACTCACAGAAGTGGTAAAATTATGTTTTATGAAAAATTCATTTTTTTTACTACAACTTAGTGGTTTCACTATTCATCAAAAAATGAAAGTTTCCAGAAAAATACAAAAAATTAGGCATAAGCTATATATGATATTATGAACTGAAAAATGATTTCTATTTTACCAAATTCAAAACATATCAGGTGCATTAGTTAATTTATTAATTAATTCCCGTCGTCAAAACAAATAGCGTGTTCTTAAGAGATAATAACTATCAAAAGATTGACATTTGTTTATGTCTGGTTTAAATTTGAAATTACATCCAATGACCAACATTGTATTGAATTGTAAAAATATATTCTAAATATTCTTTAAAATCACTCAAATTAATAATTTTTCACTATTAATTATTTCTATTAAAAAGGTTGTTTTTAATTAAAATTTAGTAATTTTCACTATTCATCAGAAAATGAAAGTTATCAGAAAAGTACCAAAATTTCAACCTAAGCTAATTTTGATATTCTGGATCCAAAAATTACGTCCATTTTGAAAAATAAAATTTACTAAATTTCATAAAGTGGTTATTACTATTCATAACAGCTAGTTTTAATAATATTTTAATAGCGTATCATTACATAGCGAAACTCAGTATTGCGTATAACACACGCTATCGCGGAAGGTCGCGCTTGCGTGTAATGCAAGCCAAGTCAGGGTTGTGTGTTGTGCAAGAATCCTTCGTTGTTTTGTATAACATAATCCAACCATATTTCATTTATACATTGAATATATATATATACTCAATGTTTCGTAGAATAATTATTATCAAAATTGTGTGTAACACGATCCTAGAATAGTGTTGCGTATACTGCAAGCTAATACTGTGTTTTGTATAGTGCAAGGTAATCTTGGTGTATCATACAACACATGAAATTAATGAAATTAAAAGAATATTTTTCATAAAATCTTGCGGTGTTACATTCTACCCCCCTTAAAATGAATTTCACCCTCAAAATTCGTTGGGGTTATAAATGGTTTACTACTCGAAAGTTTGTTTAATAGAAAACCACATTGTAAAAAGGAATACACAAACTTTGCTTTAAAAACTAAAGTATGAAATGTTACGGCTACCCAAATTAACTCATCATTGGGTTTCCACGTAGGAGAACATAGGTGAAAATATGGATATGGAAGAAAAATCTAACCATCAAGTTTTGATGGAGAGTGTTAGAGAACATGGTTATGAAATAGCCAACAATCACAAAGCCATAGATTTGGGATGATCTATGGTAAAATCAGATTCATCAGATATAAGGGCACTGGGACAATATTTTTGGTTTTCAAGATCATTTCCATAATATTCGTGAATTAATAGAAATACTTACATGATTTTGGTAGAATTTCACTGTTGTTCATGAATTGAACAATTTCCCCTTCATCCATTAAAGAAATTAAGTAGAATTTGTTATTCGTGATGTGTTAGCAGATCATGTGATAGAATGATGGGTCATTCCATCTGTTTCAAACAAAAGGTTAGAAAAAGTTATAAGTCCACATTATGGTTAGATTAATCATATATGGTTCCAAAAATGAACTTATACTTCATATATCATACCGCTTAATAAAATAAAACTAGTTTCTACTAACCAGGGACTTCCTGTAGGCCAGTGGTAGGCGATAAAGGCTAGTCGCACTTCGGTTGTGGGTTCTATTCCCACAGCCTTGTCTGACGCGATGGGTTGTCACCCGTCCTATAGGTTGACCTTTTTTCTAAAACTACATTACAATAATATCCCATCAATAATATCGAAAAAACTTCTATCCTTAAATAATACTAACTTATGTCTAACATAATCCATTCTAATATTTAAGATTATCCATAATACTGCAGTCCACTCTCATAATATAGTGAAAATGATTACCATAGATTTCATATAACAAGCATGTTAATACCATCGTTGATCCCCATATATCATAAGATATGTCTTGTTGGTCATATTCCAAATATTCTAAGGCCTTAATCATGTATTCTCTTGAAAAATGAATACCCATTGAATCTTAGTAAAAGCATGAGTGATGTCAAAAGTTAACTCATTCCACATACCAAAAACCCTAAATTCTATATACTGAAACCATGATATAACTATTTTTTTATATCAGTCATGAGCTCATGAATACTATCAAACATTTAATTTTCTCCTTATCCCTTCATTATGCGCATATCATCTACATTCCAAAAATATCTGACTAACCTTTCATGGATACTGGTACCATTAATCATACACTTTCAACACTCAAGTAAAGACAACAGTGTAAAAATCCTTAGATGTCTCTTTATTCCATAGTACCATGAGATTACTTATACAACATTACACATGATAAACATGTAATCATTCTACTACATTCTAAAACCATTGACCGAGATTCAAAAATTCTTTCATCTCACATATCATTTTTAGTCCTTCATCATCATCAACATAAATACTACCCATACGACCATACTGATTCTATTCATGAGACTTTCACTTAGGTCATTGGTTTGCATAATGCCCGTACATTCCACATTTAAAACATTTAACCATTTTTTATGTCGTAGCAATACCATTATCCTCATCCCTGGTGTTAACTGAACCTTTTCCTTTGCACTTACTGGCTTTGTGTCCTTCTTTTCCACACCCAAAGCATCTTCCAGTTCCTTTGAAACATTATCCTTGATTCCTCTTCCCACATGACTTACATAGGGGAAATTGAACTTTCTTTCCTCTATGATCATCATGAAACTCCATCTTTCTCTTATTAGCCGAATCAGGAAACTTACCAAATTTTACTTTATTGATCATATTATGAGATTGCTGATTTGGCATAATAATGATGTTTAGACTTCCAATTCCCATTTAATTTGGTTTCTCATGAAGAATATCATTCCATTGTCCATCATATCCTCCATTACCGTGAATCATCTTGTTTCCAGCCATTTTCTAAAACCCAAAAAGAATAGTGTGAGAGGAAAAAATCATAATAAAGGGGGAGTAACTTCAATATCTAACATCTTTGGTTTAATCTAATATCGTTACCATAGTTCTAGGACTATATCCTATACGTATACTTATCCTTAGGGACATCCCTAGACAGACCATTGAAATATCTCTAGGGATCTCACTAACGTTTTCGCATACTAGTTTCCAAAGGTTGACTAAACATTTCCTCTGATACCAACTGTAGAGACCCAAAGCATGACATACATGGATATTAAATTACTTTAGCGGAATAATTAAAACATAATAATAACAGACACCCAAGGATCGTAATAGTTTAGTGTCTTTGGAAACATGGAATGTAATCTTCTAATCGTGGTGAAAGATCTTCAACATCTCCCATAAAGATCTTCCCCCTTTTTTTCTTACCTAAAACCTTTCTTTATATCCTATGGAAAAGAAAACATAAAAAGGGTGAGCTCAAATGCTCAGTAAGCGTAAGAATGGATAAAATAAAACATACCACATACATTTGAACTTGAAAACATGAACATAATGTTTAAACATCAAAATCTTGATCAATGACATAAAATATATATGTACGTAAGGCATAGATCATAAAGAAACATTAAGAATGATAAAATAGCATGGGAATAAAACATGTAATTGTGGGAACCATTAAGCACATGATATGATTTCCATATTTTCTAAGACATTGCTGCCAAGACAATCTTAGTGGACAAAGTCCCTTTCTAAATCGAGTTCACTCCTCGTTCCAGTCCTGTATTACTGAACCGGTTTAACTTGTCGTTCCAGCCATGTCTATCTCATGAGATATAAATCTTTACCCAATGAATTGGAGGGAGATATAGGTCCCACCCATCTCATAATGAAATCATTCTTTTGAGTGCCACAAAATCATAAATCATACATCATAGCATAACCAATGAAATAAAAGGGCATTCTTAAACATCATGCCATCATAACATAATCCATAAACAATTGATATCATTTAATCATAAGAAAATTGAAACCATGTAAATCATAGAGACATTTTTTATGAAACATACACATATGAAATAATTTCATCTTAGATGCAAATAGTTTTGACAAAACACTTGAAATGAATTCTTAAGGAAAATATCCTTTCTTCTTTAAAATCATTTTATTTTCACAAAATTCGATGAAATTTTAAAAGATAAGGGTTTTTTTGAAAATAATCATGCAATCTTGTAGAGGAAGCTTCTTGAAAATGAGGCATTATGAAACCATAAAAATCCGTTAACGCCGTATAAGTTAAAAATAACATTCTCCTCGTACTTTTGTCGGAAAAGTCAAAACGTACCTTATATGGTAACCAAAGGAAAGATTTCTTTCATACAATGTGGTAAAAAGTCAATAAAGGGTAAAAATGACTTTAAACATCCGTGGAAGAATGGTAAAAATTTTATGAAAGCATTTTTAGAAAACATGGTCATGGATGATAAACGTAACCCCAGTAAATACTTACGTATAAGCAATCTCAGATAAAAATGAGATTGAAAATTTCTCCCTTACCTTAGGTCCGCTATGCTTCTTACGTATCCGAACCTACTGTATAATGATTTAAATAATGACATTGAATTATTACAGAATCATATTCATTGTTATTATATCATATATGTTTCACTAATGACTTTATATTACCCGTTCTTTTGTAAATTCCATGTTAAAGTAGCGTTTTGGGTAAAATCATTTCATTTATCGTATGTGTTTCGACTTGTCGTTCTTGATATTATTAATTATATCCTGATTTACATAATTTCAGAATGTAAAACATGATTTTCATATATTCATCATATACATATATATATTATAGGTCGATAAAAGGAATGAAATACACCGTTCATGGAGACGGTAGGCCGTATATACGCATGAACGCTGTTTTCGTTTCCTTATTGAATTGAATGAAACTAAATAGATGACATATATATATATATATACATAAATCCAGTAACATTATTATTTCATATATTTCATTATTATTTATTAAATAAACTTTATGATCATTCATGTATGGTTAACATGGAAAATGAATCTCATCGCGTCGTGGAGACGGTAGTCCGTATATACGCACGAGCGATGATATCATTTCCATAATCATTGAATTGAATTGGAGTATATGATAAAATATATCAGAATCAGTATGATGTTATAATAACTATGTATAGTTATTATTTACACCATTATACCCATCCAAGTATGGTGGTGTTGGAAAAACAGATTACACCCCTGCGTGGAGACGGTATTCCGTACGTATGCACGCACGGTGATTTCATTTTCCGTAGGATGGATAGATGATGAAATAGGGTTTTTTTCATACTTATAATAACATATAATTATATCAGTGATACTGATGTTATTAATTCATAATGAAACAACTAATGAAGACGAAGTGGAAGAAGAAATAAAGTTGAAAGAATCGATAACGGATATTACCACTTCTTTGAAGCACCTCTTTGAGACCTCCTTTTATGGCACTGAAATTGGTCTTTGAAGAAGACCAGGACTCTAGGGTGTTTATAGGGAAGTGGAGAAGATAATTTTGCAGGGTTATGCCGAGCTTTAAGGCTCCAAGTTGTGTGAGGAAGAGAGGGAGGAAGTGCCCTTTTATAAGGGAGGAGAGGGGCACCTTTGGAATAACAAAAAATATTATTTTATTATAAAGCCAAATTCGGTTTTAAATAGCTCCAAATTGATTTATTTCTAATATAAGGTGGGGATGGGTCGAAATACTCTCATCCAATATAATTTAGATAAGTTTAGGTTCCTATTTTAACCTTATCATTTACATTTACCATTTAGTTAGATAATTTTACTTTTGCCGTGTCTTTTTGTGTTCTTACACTATAATGTTAATAAAATTACAATAAGAAGCTAAACGAAACCCAATTTTTTCACTAATAATATATATAACCATATCTAAGTCATTTGCCCGATCCTTATATTTTTAGGAATAAAATAACAATTACTAATATAATATTTGTTTTAAAAACTATTTTATGTCAATTTTGACACTATTTATAATTGATTTTTGTGAAAATCATAACAGAATAATTAGTTCGAACAAAATTAATTACATAAATACTAACATGTAATATTAACCTATAAAATTATTGGAATTCATTAAAAGTATAAAATTATATTTATTTGGGGATTTATAAGATCAATTATGTCAATATTTCATTAATAAGATAATTACTAAATCATCTTTGTCTCATAAATAAATTAAATTATTTAATGTCTAAAAATTACAAATAAAATACATTTATGTAGGAAATATTATTATCTTTCTAATTAATATTTATAGTTGAATTTATCTTATGTATAACCCAATATTAAAAATGATATACTTATTAAACATTGAGTTTAACTATTTTAACCCTTCTTTAAATAAATTAATAATAAATGTCCTACTCTAATCCTAGTGGGCCTATATGGTCATATTTTATTCCTACGGTTGTTTTTTGTCTAATTAAACTTATACAATAGAATTAGGACATGTTTTAGGGTAATAATAATATCATTTTTACCCTTAATTACCCCATTTACTTTTAACCGTGTTAAAAAAAGTAAAAAGTTATTATTCACCAAAAAATTATTTTCATCTCATTGAACCACATTTTACTTACTTACATCAACCGTGTCTCTCGGATTTTTGAAATTCCACTCACAGAAGCGATAAAAATAAGTTTTATGAAAAATTTATTTTTTTAACTACCACTTAGTGGTTTCACTATTAATCAAAAAATGAAAGTTTCCAGAAAAATACCAAAAATTAGGCCTAAGCTATATTTGATATTATGAACTGAAAAATGATGTCTATTTTACCAAATTCAAAACATATCAGTTTCATTGCTTAATTTAAATATTAATTCCTGTCGTCAAAACAAATAGTGTGTTTTTAAGAGATAATAACTATCAAAAGATTGACATTTGTTTATGTCTAGTTTAAATGTGAAATTACATCCAATGACCAACATTGTATTAAATTGTTAAAATATATTCTAAATATACTTTAAAACCAATAAAATTAATAATTCATCATTATTAATTATTTTGATTAAAAAGGTTGTTTTTAATTAAAATTTAGTAATTTTCACTATTCATCAGAAAATGAAAGTTATCCGAAAAGTACCAAAATTTCACTCTAAGCTAATTTTGATATTCAGGATCCAAAAATGAAGTCCATTTTGAAAAATAAAATTTACAAAATTTCAAAAAGTGGTTATTACAATTCAAAATGGCTAGTTTTAATAATATTTTAATAGCATATCATTGTTTAGAGAAACTCAGTATTGCGTACAACACACGCTATCACGGAAGGATGCGCTTGCGTGTAATGCAACCCAAGTAATGGTTGCGTGTTGTGTAATAATCCTTTGTTGTTTTGTATAACATAATCCAACCATATTTCATTTATACATTGACTATATATATATATACACTCAATGTTGCGTAGAATAAATATTATCAAAATTGTGTGTTACACGATCCAAGAAAAGTGTTGCGTATACTGCAAGCTAATACGGTGTTGCGTATAGCGCAAGGTAATCTTGGTGTATCATACAATACAAGACATTAATGAAATTAAAAGAATATTTTTCATAAAATCTCGGGGTGTTACAGTAGTTATGGTCTTTTGGGAGAACCAGAAGCTCTAGAATGTAACAAAGGTTATTTGGGAGAGAATTTTTCTAGTTTTTTTAGTTAAATGGCCTTAGAGGTGTGATTATGGTAGGATATTCAGTGCCCCTTTATAAATAGGGAAAGAGGGCCTCCCTGGAAATTACATGGAAATTTCATAAAAAATCCAAAAATGATAATCTAATTCACATAAAAAAGAATCCAAATGACCCTAGAAATTACCTTGGTAAATATAATGTAAAAATATGTCAATAAAATATTATTTTTACATGTTTATAGATCATTTTAATACTTATCATCATAGTTTAATGTCAAAGTAAATCCATTTTTAATGTAACCATGATAATTAATTTCTACTTTTTCAATATTAATTCGTTTTAATTTTTTAGAACTAATTAGAAAATAAAAAAACTATTTTCATTCATAATATTTAAATAAGTTTTCATTATTTAACTCGTATAATTGGAAATAATTAATTTAAAATTAATTTCATAGATGTGATGAAAAAATAGGTTTTCAATGTTTAAATGTTTAAATGTTTTCAATGTTTTTATGACAAAATTTAGTATAAACATGATTAAAATAATGTCAATTTTATTAATATATATATATTTGAACTAATTTTACATGAAACAACAATTAAAATATAATTTTCATTTTTAAATTATTATAATAAAAAAATATATATTAAAAAATCCCAATAATTTTCACTATTATTTAAAAAAGAAACATTTTTTAATAATCCCAATAAATTTCCATATAATTTTATTATTATTATTTAAAAATAGAATTTAATTTTTTAATAAAATTTTCTAAAATTTGTGAGAAAAAATTATAAATCTTGAGCACAAAAATTGAGTAAACAATCTATTATATAAAATAGGTATTCAGAAAACATTTTAGATTCTTTTAAATGATGTTTATTTTATTTATAATAAATAGATAAAAATTATTTTCATCATTTATGTAATATAATTCGTAACATACATTTTAATGGCTAGGATATAATTTTATACCATAAATTGTATTTTTTAGACTCATAGTTGCATGTTTTGAAATCTATCAAAGAGATTCTATTTAATAAAATATATTTCATGGATTGGTATGGATCAGTGTACCATGTCACATTCACTATCAAAAAATATTTTTCATTTAAATTTATGTGATGTTCCATATCCCCTCATTTCTTTGTAGAATAAAAAATTAATAATATATATTAAATTCATAGATTGGGCCTCAGAATGCTTCTCTTCATCAGCGCTCTCCACTATGGTTTTCTCAATGGTTCCTTCGAGGGGGATGACCAAAACATTATTTCTATGTCTTTTATCCTCTACCTTTTACTCACTCATTTTTACTCCAACCCTTTTACTCTACTTCCACATTTTTCTTTACTCATGTAATTGTTACATTTCCCCTTGTTGAAGCACTTTCTTGCTCTTCCCCTATACTATCCATCTAGTGGTTGTGTTTTTAACCCCATTCTGTTCCGGTGGGAATGATTTCCTAGATATATTTGCGACGTGATGGTTGTGTTAAGTATGATTTATAGGTTCTTGGCTTTCTGTCGGTCTCATCCTCTCACAATTATTTCGTCATGGTGGTAGCGTTCCTTTGGTTTTGTTTTAGGTGTGATATTTTTATGGTGGTGGTTCTAGTGGTTGGGGTTATTGGAATGTTTTGGATGAGATTCAATGTTGAGGACCTATCCCATTTGAATGCTAATCTGGATTTTTGTTCCTTATTTTATACCATAGTTAGTCAGTGGTTGTGGTTTCATGGAGGCTTCGAGCAGTGTGTTTTCCCTTTCTACAGTGATCCATGTGGTGTGTTAAATGCTAGATTCAATCAGATATGTTGTGGTCCTAATTTAATGTATATTGTGTGTGGTGAATTCGTTATTTTTAGTTTCCAGGTCCTTTCATATTTCTCCATAAAATATGTTTCTGGAACTCTTTTTATTTGTAGAAGGGGATTTTAAGCCGGGGAAATGACAATGAAAATGACAGTTATTTCTTGTTCTATATATTATGATTGGTGATTCTTAAACAATGTTATCAATGAAGGTATTTTTTCTAGAATTTTTGCTATTATTTATTCCAATTTATGTTGTCTTCCATCAGTTTTGTTCACAATGGTTCTGTGAATTCTCGACTGATGAATATAATGATGAATATGATGTTATAAAGATTTTATGTTTGGGGTGGTGGGTTTCAGTGAAGTAGAAATCAGTGAAGAGATAATGGTTATTTAGATGTGATGATATAGTTTTAGTGTGGACATTATGAGTCTCACCTCATTGTATAGATACTCATGTATCTCATATAATTTGCGATGATCTTGTTGACACGATCTTCTTGTGACTATAAATTTAAATATTTTTTTTTTGTTTTTGAATTTTGAACTTCCTTATTAAATCATGCGTGATGCTAAATTATGTTTTAATTGAATATGTGCAGGTTCCCACTCTAACCGTAAAAGTATTATTATGAATATTTTAAATAAAATTCATAAAAATAATAAATTCATTAATGTATGAAAACAGAGGCCTCTGGAAATGCTTGAGTACTACTTTGGCCTTAATAGGATCTTATATTACATCAATCAAATACAAGTATCTCTATATAAGTGTCCATACACTATTTCATATTCAATCATTGATTTTTATATTATCCTTTTTTTAACACATCATGTGACCATGGAACATTTAGGTATTTAGTCATGTATATATACTTAAATATTCTTGATTCTCTAAGTATTAACATACTTGGTTGATGAATACATCACATGTAATTAATCATTTTAAATTTTAATATCACATTAACATCTATAAATAAATAATAATAAAATATAAAATATCTAGTTATGGTCATAAACATTGTTATTCAATCCCTATTGAGGTCCTATATGTAATACTCATAATAGGAGACTGATAATCCCATCTTATTAATGCTCTAACAGATAACACAATCTAGAGCATACCCACCCACACCCAAATTATCAATTCCTTATTGTTTTTATAAGAATAGTATTGAATTATTTATATTCACATTCTAGGTATCTAATGAACCAAAGTTATTGGGGACTCTAAATATAAATTATGATCCCATAGTGTAACAATTACATGGTGTATAACATTTTATAGGGTATACATTGTTGGTCATTAGGAAAACCAATTTTTTTAAATCATGATAATATTTAGAAACCTGATATTGGATTCCTACTAATTTTAAATTTAAAATTACTTCATAACCTAAAATACAGTATGATGAATTTTTTACAAAGAAAACTGATCAACTGAGTGGTTAATTATCATTTCACTTGTGGAAATACATATAGGAAATGCGTAAGAATGATAAAATGGAAGATTTATTTATTATAACACAGTACATTTTAAATATTTAAACACTTTTAATAATACTTAACAAAACCGTAAATATGAACATTTTTAACATGGAACATATGAAAAAAATTCTGATCAACCACTTTTTCATTCTACTTTCAGTTAATTTTTTAATCTTATTAAATATCTATGTAATTTCAAAACATATCTATATTAAAATATAATAAAACTCTCCCAATAAATTCTTTATTGATTAAAATTTATGAGGAAATCCAATTTCCAAAATTTAATAACAATGGAATCATATTTCTTATGTTAAATACCTTGAGTATGAATTCAAACTCATTAACATTTGAACATTCATTGTTATTATGTTAATAACATTTATTTTCAATATATAATAATTTCTATGTTCATCATCATTGTTATAAATGGAAACTATTCCATCAAAAACTTCCTTTAGATCATTTTGATGACTAATGAAACTCTCAATATTAATAATATACTACTATATTGTAAAAAAAATTGGATGTAAAGTGACATTCTGTTTGTATTTTGACTATGAAACTTTTTAATTTCTTATATTTTAACATGTTATAGTATAAATATACACCCAATACCCTCTCTAACAATATATTACTTTTAAAATATCTATTTTGTGTACACAAACTTTTTTTATGTGGAAATTAAACATATTTCATTCTTGTATGAATATTTAATAGACATTTATATTGATATAATATATGGTAATTTATTTTTGGGATATATTATTCTAAAATGAAGACTCTATTACATAAAATATTCCACTAATGGTGGAGAGATAATATATCTCATATTTTCCCAAACATCTTGTTAAATTATTTAATCCATGATATAACACTACTATACATAAGTTCTATTCAGGTTTGTTTTAGATTCAGATGAATAATACACCATGTGTAACATCTCATATTTTTCATAAAACATATTTATTGACAAGAAAACTTCTCATACCACATAAGAGGATTTGAGAGAACTATACACATTTTTTATATAGATCCATCATAGATAAATAAATCCATTTAAATCCAAAATCATGATTTAGTAACCCAATAAATTATAATTTGAATAAAAAATACATGTTTCATCAATTATTTCATCGATTTTCAATTCTAATATATCTATAAAAATAATAAAAAATTCATTAGGTATCATATAGTATTTAAAATGAAAAAGTTATTTCAATAAAACTGAAACTTCCAATTGATATTTGATGGAGTCTGTTAAACTCCTTCATGTATCCTAGATAATTCAATACTATAGAATCATTACTCCATCGACCATACAATTCATTTAGCTTTCAACTAATATAAAATTTTATTTAGTGAATAATTATCAGAAATTATAATTTTATTTGTTTCACTTCGAATTTATATCCATTTGTACAATCGAAATAGCCCAAACACAAGGGAATTACAATTCCCAGTTCATACTTTTCAAAACAATTATAAAATAGGATAAACACACCTTTAAATCATTCAAAGTGTCAAAATGTTTATAAAATTAAAAATATCATGAGTTTCATATCATAAGAAACGCTTATTCAAACCATTATGTAATTCTTCTACGATTCATATATTTATTTAGATTTATATGTTGAACTACTTCAATATAAGATTACTCGAGAAGGGATCACTCTATTACATAAAGGTTTTCTGTTATCTCTTTTAATGTTTGATCTCAATGAAAATTTGGAAGTTAATTATTTTTATTTAATGACATCATAATATTCTATCTTATGAG
Source organism: Viscum album (assembly GCA_963277665.1). NCBI lineage: Eukaryota > Viridiplantae > Streptophyta > Magnoliopsida > Santalales > Viscaceae > Viscum > Viscum album. Next base: position 832,345,554 of record OY728165.1, read on the forward strand.
TATCATGTTTTCTATACATTATATATATAATTTCATTAAATATTCCCCCATAAAAATTATAACCCATCTTGACACCATCATATCCATTAGTGGTCCATGATCCATATTTCACTATGGAATAGGTCCTCTTTGGTGTTCCTCTCAGATCATAATTATTTAGATAGGTCATTATATTAGACATAAAATATATTACATTATGATCACCGAGAAGACAATTATTTTTCCAATCCATCATATGAAAAAATTAAAAACCATTCTTATAGTATCATAACTCTTAATGTTCCATATCAATGATTAACTTGATGTATATAGTTTTATTTGTTTAACTTACTCTTAGAGTTATCTATTTACACCATTCCCTATGCAATATAATTCAAGTGATTGATGATTTTGAATATTCCTCCAAGTTCATTGATCAATTTCATTATGTAATGAACCAGTGTTTAATCAATGAAAATTCCCTTCTTATAATTTTTTCAGATAGTATAATCATATAAAATTAATACACATGACCACATCATTCTTTCATAATCTATTAAATACTATGTAACCTTTTAACATAATTTTACCACGGCTATTGTTTGAATTTTTAAAATATATCCTACAAGGTTGTGATTAGTAAGATGTATGGAGTTTGATGGGACATAAATTAATTTTTAGTGTGTAGTAACAGGGAATTATAAATAGAAATATAACCCAAATTAATTTTAATATTACTATTATTAATGGTAAATTGGCCATTTAAATAGTCCATACCCTTAAAAGTATAAATAAAATTAATCCATATTATAAGTTAAAATATGATAGTGTCGGTATATTTAATAAGGCATAAATATTTAATTAAATTTTTTTATAATAAAAAAAATTTAATGAAAATTTTTATCAAAAAACTTATTCATAAGAAAATATTTTTATTTCTTATGATTGTATGATATTTTTGTTAGAGCTTAGTTAATTTTTCAAAGTGTCATAAAATCAGTTTGAATTTAAAAATTAATATTTTTCAAGTAAATTATGATTTTAATTAACAATTAAATTTCTCAGGATTTTAAAATTAATTACATAAAATGGAGTTCATTTTCGGATTATTTAAATTAATAAATGGTTTTGTTTAATTTTAAGTATTCTTTTGAAATACCTGATTTTTTTGGGAATAGTAAAATAAGATAATTTACAGTTAATGTTAAATACACGATTTATTGAGTCATGAAAGATTTTATGTAGAGGAAAGAACACTTGGTTATAAAAAACATTTATGTATTACTATTTATTTGTCAAAATAATGAATAATATTTCTTTTCCTAATAAAAATAATAAAATAATGAATACAATATTGGGAAAACCCACCTCTCCTCCACATTAAAAACAACCTCTCACCCCCTCTTTTCATCACCCTTTAAAAAAAATTTTCCTTTTCCAAATTATTCTAAAAAAAATTCCCAATACACTATCCCATGTCTATCAGACCATGGTCTCATAAAAAGACCAAAACACATTCCTTATGAAGGTTCTCAAAGAGGAAAAATTCAAGAGGTAAAAACATCTTCCATTTTCTTGCAACTTCTTCCCGTTTCCATTTATTTTCTTATTATCTTTTCACCTCCCCTTATATAATTGGAATTTTAACTCTAGTATCTCAAATATACTATAATTTTTTTATGGAATAATCCACCATTATTTATTTTATTCTTCTTTGTTCAATAAAAGATAACACAGTCCAAGATGTGTTAATTTATCACATTCAAGGATGATGGGTTTTCAATATAAATTACCATCATCAATAATGGCCATGAAACCATTTTTATGGTTGAAAAGGATTATTATGAATCTAGTATACCCTATGGAATTAGTTTTTACAAATGTAATAATTTTATTAAACAAAAGAGTTCATTGTGATAAAAACCCAACAGTTATCCCAAATAGTTATCATTATGGTTTTATATAATGATTTATCCCCACTGCAAATAACTAAATAAATTTTATAACAATTTAATCTTATATATGTTACAATATAACATATAACATTAATTATTTACAACCATCCTCATCTTACGTGATTATGCATAAATGTATATAAGTAAACTAATCATGAAAACCAAAGAAACAAATGATTCAAAATAAAGAAATTGAACCCCCTAACCCATAAAAAATTCCATGAATGAACTTAAAAAGGTTATAATAAATAAATTACATGTATAATAGGTTTTACACTTAATAATTAATGAATCAAATTTTTCTATCTAGTACATTATTATAATGTGAATAATACGTTTGGACTTAAGGTAAGATATTCTACCCAAACCACCATTATTCATTCTGGTTGCTATATCATTATTTTCACCCAAATCAAGTGTCACGACCCGTCCTCGGGGCCTGTGCCGTGACTACCCCAAGCCCGCCTTCCATAGTCCAGGTGCTGGTGACTAGCACCAAAGGCGTAAATCCCGATAACTAGGAAGGCATTGCTTTATAAATGTAAACAAAACACCACCGAGTACAAGCGGAAGTAAAACACTAAGTACAAAGAGAAGAGAATAAAAGGTAAATGGGATAGAATACAAACCCAAATGAAAGTACAACAACAACTGAACAATGTACAATAGAAAAAGACAATAGTTGGAAGAACGGAAGTGGCTCCTGGGTCGTCCTCCTCGAATCCTACCTGAAGGGTAGGTACAGATGGTGCAGCTCCTGGGTCGTCTACCACGGATCCTACCTGAAGGTTATGTACAGATAGCCTCCACAATGCTCTCGCCCGCCAACCTCCTCCAAGTGTTGTATCGCCATGAAGTCCACCTCCAGATACTGACTTGTCGTGTAGTCCACCTCTGGGTACCATCCAGTCCTAGAACACTCGGCCTCCGTCAGCACTTACCATCGTCTGCAACCAACACAACGAGGTGCGGGCATAGCCCGTGCAGGGGTGAGTACAACGATACTCAGTAGGGACCCCGAGACCCTAAAGGTCTCATTAAAACCAACAAGGATAACCACAAAGAATATCTCAACATATAACCTCTACTTAGATATATTCTCATACATATACCAAGGTTATCAAGTAACCCATCTCAATCATGAGGAAACATAAGGATCATAGACTCTGCTCAAAACAGTATTTTCATTATCAAAACTGTAACTACTAAAGAGCCCTGTCTATGGAGTGTACATTGGTCTCGTCACAACTCCAAGGTACTGCTCACTAATCCAAGTCTATGAGGTACTCCTCCTGTCGAGTACCATGGGTCTGCTACCAAATACTGGACGCTCCGTCCGCTGTGGGTGTGCCACCAAATACCAGGCGCTCCCCCTAATAGCCTACAGAGGTACTCCTCTGTTCGAGTATTGTGGGTCTTCTTCCAACTACCAAGCGCTCCATCTGCTGTGGGTCTCCCGCCAAATATCGGGCGCTCCATCCACTGGGCTAGTCGACTCACTCCAAGTCAAGTCAGTCAAGCAGTTGTCAGGTCTCAGTCGTCTACACGGTCTCCGTACTCCGTATGCTCGTCCCCGGGAGGGACCGCTCCATGAGCTACTAGTCAATACTCCATGTATCAGAAAGTCCCACGAATATGTATCTCAAAGGACCGCCTCGTCATAAGGGTCTCAACACAACAGACAGCGCATCAATCGGACACCCGGTCTGTGAGTTATTTGACTTTTCGTCCTAGGGGCCCAGTTGGTTTCATGTGCGAACCAACCGGGCTGTATCTCAACTGTACCCCAAACTCCCATAGGGTATCCTCATAGGGACCTTTTCTCAACGAGATCACCAACGCCGCTGACGGTTCGTCAAACGGACGTCCGGTCTGAAAGATATCAGCTTTTGTATTCCAGGGGCCTGGTTGGATTTCGAGTACAATCCAACCCGGCCATACATCGACAGTGTCCAATCCTCGAGCGAAGAATGCCAAAAGTTCCATCTCATCAAGAGGAATTCAACAAAGTCAATGGCATGCCAATCGGACGTCCGGAGCTCAAGATAAGAGTGTTTCCGCTCCGAGGGCTCGGTTGGTTTCGTGTCCGAACCAACCCGGCCGAACCCAAAGTTCTCCAAAACCGTGAGTATAATATACCGAAACGCATGTCTCGATCCAAGGGTCACATCGCCATTGAAGGGGTGTCGATCGGAGGTCTAAAACTCAAGATATGGGCGAAAACCGTGAGGGGTCCGAAAATGGGGGGTCTGGGCCCGGACTGACCCGACCCAACCCCCTGGGTCGGCTCGAACCGGGCGACCCAACCCGGGTCCGGGTCCGACCTGGCTGGGCGTGACCTGGCCCGGCCGGCGCGGTCCGGCCCTGTCTGGGCACGAACTGACCTGGTGGGATGCCGGGGTGGCTCGGCGTTGGCCGAGCGACCGAGTCAAAGGAGCCCCCCCCCCCACCCCCCCGCGCGCGGGCCGCTCCGTGTCACTGGACATGGAACAAGGCCGCGTCCCTCGTTCCCTGGTTCCGCGCGGCCACGGATCCCAGATCGCCTTCGTGGCTTCAGCCGTGGTGGATTCTTCCCGCGGTGCTCCGGGCGCCGCCGACCCCAACCGCCGACGCCGCCGCGCCGGCGGGGCACGTCGGCAGGGGCTTCCGCAGACCATCAGACGTGCTCCAGTGGTCTGATTCGCCTGCGGTCTTCGCCAGAGATCATCCTGGGACCTGACCTTCGCTGCAAAGCCTTCAAAATACATTCACGGCCCGCCTCACCATCAATCGTCGATCCACACTTCGACAACAAACCGAGGGGTCTTCAAATCGCCTCTACTGCCCCGACTCTGCTCGCAGTTTCGTTTGGCCTCAACGGCGTGGTGCGACGGTGCCATGCTTCTTCGCCGCATTTTTTCTTGTGTCCGTACGGTGCCGTTGCCCTGTGCCGCCTTTGTTCGTGCTACAAAGAATCAAACAACAGAGAGGGAGGAGAGTCGGCTGTGTTCGTGCGGTCTGACCTCCTCCCGTTAAGTTGGTAACAAGCGGACCAAAAGACGAAGAACAACAAGCAAATTTCACGAACAAAATAGAAACAACCCAAACAGTTTTACCCTGCAACAGATTATTCCCAACCTGCAAGGAAAACGTTTGCGGATCAAATAGGTAATAATTTGATCCGTGTTCTTTGTTTTCTTTAGGAAGAAAGAATTCAAGGTAATAAAATAATTTTAAAACATAAATCTCTACCTCAAGCATTGTCGTCGAACTTGAGTTCCTCATGGAAGAAGCGTCATTTACGTAGCGTTATACGGCGTTGCGTCGCCGAACTTTGAGGGTTTGGCGTTCTTCGTCGGAGGTCGGAGCGTTTTTCGCATTCTTCACGTTCTGCGTCGAAAAAGAACACTTTGCTCCAAATCCTCTCCATGCCACAAGTTCCAACAGAAATAAAATAAGACTTATCTTATTTTATTAACGCACATGAAACATTTGAATTTCAAAGAAAAGAAACGAACAATTAATTCAATGAATTAATTGTAACTATTTAACTGCCCAATTAATGAGGTGTTTCTTAACCGGAAAAATGCACGGTTGACTTTCATTAAAGTGGGGGGTTGCGGGTCAGTTACCTAGTGGAAAAGAAACCATGGGGCTCGTGTGGGCCACACCTCAAAAATATCCTACCAAGAGGGTAGGATATTTTGGATTTCACCCTATCCGCTTCAACTCAGCTTAAGCATCTTTAAGTGGCTTTAAGTGGCATTAAGTGAAATAAAATAAAGTTTTTGCACCACTTTATTTTATTTTCTTCACTTAACCCCGAAAAACTAAAAACCACACCCGAGCAAACGCAACTCTGGAAAAGGCGTTTTTAAGAAAATACCATCGTTTCAATTCCATCAGTGCCCTCAGAATTTGATTCTGAGCACCAGTTCAGAAGTTAGAAAAACCCGCTTGTTCGTTCAATGATCGTACCTGAGCTAAACATCGGAAAATGATTCCAGGCACACCGGGCCTCGAAATCAGGCGCTGTCAGAAAATGTGTTCTTGTAAAATCCCTAAGAAAATTTAGAAAAAAAATTTCCCTTGAAATTGCTGGGTCTTTATATTAATCCCACCTCAGGGCTTTATGTCCTCGTAAATCATTAACACAAACTAGGGTCACAAAAGCGATACTGAAAACGCATCTGAGCCTCCCGCTCTCATGTGCTCACCTGGAGGTTTTCGTACTGCCAGTAAAAACGCACTAGTGGAATTTACCGTTCTCGTAGGATCCACCCCTGTCAATCCTCTAATCCCATTGGAACCTCCGTGAAATTCACCCCATCGCCATCGTACAGCTCCCCATGGTCGATGATATGCGAAGGGTCGAGCACGTATCTCCTCTGCTGAGATACGTGGAAGTCATCGTGCACCTGGTGCAACTGAGGTGTATTGGTCAAGTGGTAAACCACCTCGCCTACCCAACTGAGGACCTAGAAAGGTCCATTGAACCTCAGAGATAACCTGCCGCCTTGGCCACATATCTGTAAACCTCATCGAGGTGATAGCCGTATAAGGACGTGATCGTCATCCTCGAACTCCAGAGGTCTCCAATTCTGTTAGAACTGGAACTCAAATGAATGCTACCACGAGGGTAAGGTTGATCGAATCAAGAGTGATCGGTCGCACCCTCTTGTGCAAGAGTATATCCTGTGGTGCCTGGGGTTTCTTTTTCGACAACCAAGGAAAACTCATCCCGACGTCGTAGTTAAACCACAACCTTTTTGCCTAATACCGTCATTTTCTGTATGAACTGTGATTGACCAGTCCATACTCAAACCAATGTCTTAAGGCCTCAACGCTGCCACCAAGAGATTCCAACCGAAACTCTCACCTCGAGGGTCTGACCACACTGTTGGCGTAAGTGTGAGGGTCAAGTCCATGGCTTACCAGAATCTCTAGGTCTGGGACAAGATTTGTGAAAGAATGGAATGATTCATATCGACGTCTATTACTACAAAAACTAGTAGTGGACACAGGCTGTCCCTTGAATCATTTTTAGAGCCATTGGGTCACTCTCCCTGACCGCATGCAGCCACACTCTCCGTCCGCCCTCCAGATCGCTGAGCCTAGTGGGGATAACTAAGGCGGGTGGTTGTAGCATGTTAAGATGTACACCACCTCATGTTGCTCTCCTAGCTCTGCCTCCACGTCTGCTGCTTCACATACTCATCTCTCCTTAAATATTCCTCTTCTTGAAACATTTCACACGCTCGAGTCTCTAAGACTGGCTCCGGTTTCCTGTTTCCTACTGCACTGTGCAGTCTTCATCCGCTCCTGGATGATCTGCACCTTCTTTGCCTATGATATGAATAGATGCTAAAATTTATCTTTTTCTGAAAAGAGAATCTCAGTCTCATCCCCTGGATGAACCACGCCCATTTCCTAATACAGTAAATCCTGACATGAATGATGCATTCATGCCATGGATGACGTCGTAAGGCCTCGACGTAACTACTAAGAGATCAAACTGTCACTCTCGCCTCCAAGGGTCGAGTCACACTGTCGGCATCAGTGTGAGGTCACTGGGTCTCCTCCAGTATAAATTTCGAAATTGAGGGTCAAGTCAACAGTTTTAACTGGGATAACTCAGTATCAACCAAACAAAAGGACAGGAAAGAAAACATCACAAAGATAAGTGTATTTTTATTATTGCATATCATAGTAAAAAGACACAAAGCAACTACAAACAAACATCAACAAAACAGGAAGAAACATGATCAATAGCCTCCAGGTCTGGAGCTAGTCCTGCTCTTGTCTATCTGCTTCCAGAGCTCTAGGACCATAGGCCTCATCTCCTTGAATCTGAGCTCTCCCATGTCCTCCAGTCCCCTGCGATCGGGGTGGGCCTCTTGGTGGTGGTGGTGGAAACACCCTGAAGCTTCATCCACCTCCAACTTCATGGCCAGCTCCTCTTCTATGGCTGCCTACTTCTTGCGGTCTACCCTGATCGAACCTCTGCCTCTGGCTAGGAGGTTGTTCATTTAACTGCTGGTCACATGCATGGTGGGTCGGAAAGTCACGTGCCATGTGACCAATCTCGCCGCAAGAGTATCATTGTCCACTCTCGGCACGACTGGCTCTGACTCCACCCTGGTTCCCCCTCACAACTGAACCTAAGTCATGCAGTCGGACACCGGTAGGTCTGGTCCTCTTAGACCTCTGCGTCATCAGTCTACTAGCTGCTATAGAAGACACTGCTGCAAGTCGGCTAGTGGTGGGTCGTGCTGCTGGAGACTGCTCAGCAATGAAACTCTCTACTAAGAGGGCTCTCTGTAACACCCCTATCTGGGTCGGAATGCTGTGAGAAACAATAGAAGCTCTAATTTCCCACATGATCCCCTACTCGAAGGTTCGATCCCTGAAGAACGGGTCTCCTACCATATCTGTGGAGTAGTGCGAGAGGTCTGTGTACCTCGCTGAATACTGTGCCACTATCATGCTGCCCTGCCGCAGCTAAAGTAGCTCTTATATACGCACTTATCAAAGGGTGGATGGTACAAACTCTGCTCGGAATAGGCTCTCGAAGTTTTCCCATAGAAGTGTCACCTCGTCATGCTTCTGAAGCATCTGGCTCCACCATCTGCCTGCGGCTGCCTGAAGAAGGCTGGCAGCAAGGATCACCATGAAATCTGTCGGCGTCCCCACTAGCCTGAAGACTCTCACCACAGCCTCCAACCAATCCTCAGCCTCCTGCGGGTCCGTCTCTCCTCGGAACCTGGGTGGCCTCGAGCGCTAGAACTCGTGTAGTGCGCTCAAGCGACGTGCACCCTCTGCTGCTGGAGCTAGTGGCATTGGTGGCCCAACGGGTAGTAGTACCGCTGGTGCCTCTGCTGGTGCCTCAACTGGGATAGGGCCCTGTACTGAGGCCACGTCGCTCGGCGGGCTGTCAGTACGAACAACTCTCGGGGCTCTAGCTGGTCGTCCACGGGGAGGCATCCTGAAAGAAACAAACATGACACGGTCAAAAGATTAATACCTGGTAAGCTCACCAGGCTTGAGCTGATATTTAAAAACTTCTGGAAACACGCACACAATCAGTGTTTTCATGCACAACGTTGGAAATCAGTTGTCAGTGTCCTGGTGTATGGATACGTTGGCCGACCGCACCAACACTGGACTCCCTGAACTATAAACCACACTCGGTACTCTTAACACTATTGCTTCAGAGAAAGAAAATATCACAGTTATAAGTTCTATGGTAGAACCGACCCCTCTGATACCAATTTGTCACGACCCGTCCTCGGGGCCCATGTCATGACTACCCCAAGCCCACCTTCCATAGGCCAGGGGCTGGAGACTAGCACCAAAGGCGTAAATCCTGATAACTGGGAAGGAATTGCCTTAAAAAAGTAAACAAAACACCACAGAGTACAAGAGGAAGTAAAACACTAAGTACAAAGTGAAGGGATGAAAGGTAAATGGTCCAGAATACAAACCCAAATGAAAGTACAACTACAACTGAACAAAGTACAATAGAAAAAGACAACAGCTGTAAGAATGGAAGCGACTCCTAGGTCGTCCTCCTCGGATCCTATCTGAAGGGTAGGTACAGATGGAACGGCTCCTGGGTCGTCAACCACGGATCCTACCTGAAGGGTAGGTACAGATAGCCTCCACAATGATCTCACCCGCCAACCTCTTCCGAGTGTCGTCTCGCCATGAAGTCCACCTCCGGATACTGACTCGTCGTGTAGTCCACATATGGGTACCGTCCAGTCCTCGAACACTTGGCCTCCGTCAGCACTGCCCATCATCTGCAACCAACATAACGAGGTGCACGCATAGCCCGTGCAGGGGTGAGTATAACGATACTCAGTAGGGACCCTGAGACCCTCAACGTCTCACTAAAACCAATAAGGATAACCACAAAGAAGATCTCAATAGATAACCTCTACTTAGTTATATGCCCATACATATACCAAGGATATCAAGTAACCCATCTCAATCATGAGAAAACACAAGGAACATAGACTCAGCTCAAACCAAGATTTTCATTATCGAAACCGTAACTCACTAGTGCAGAAAACGTTTTTTACGTCACCATTTTTTACGTCGGTTATATAAAACTGACGTCATAATATGTAAAACGAGGTTTTTTACGTCGGTTATTTCTTAACCGACGTAAAAACCTGTGTTCGGTACACATTTAACGTCGGTTATTTTTATAACCGACGTTATTAATCGCGCGGCTTCGTTTTTTACGTTGGTTATTTTTATAACCGACGTAAAAAACGCGGTTTTCGAAGGCCCTTTGACGTCGGTTATTGAATAACCGATGTACCAAACGCGGTTTTTGAAGGCTTTTTTTACGTCGGTTATAAAATAACCGACGTAAAAAAAGAATCCGCAGATGTTTTTGACGTCGGTTATTCCATAACCGACGTAAAAAAACGCGGATTTTGAGCCCTTTATAACGTCGGTTATAAAATAACCGACGTAAAAAATGAATCGGAGGAAGGTTTTTACGTCGGTTATTGAAATAACCGACGTTATAAATGTTTTTAAAACAATTATCACGTCGTTTATTGAATAACCGACGTGATAACTCATTTAAAAATTTACCCAGACCCGTGGATTGTCATTCGCGAGTTTACCTTCGACAGTCACGACTCGTCTCTCTCGCGGGTAAACCTGAATCGGCTCGTCCATTTCGTTGGTTTAGATTCGTTTTGCGATCATCGTTTCTCATATTTAATCTCCTCGGATCAATCATCTAAACTCGCAGCACTCAGGTAATCCTCCCACTCGTTCGTTTTTTTTTCGCGGATAGTAAATATATATGTGTTGTGATTTTTTTGTTGAAACTAGCTAAGATTCTTCGATTGCGAACCCTTTTAACTCGTTTTGGCACCATAATCTTATTTATCATCCCTAGATCTATTTGTTCGACTTGCAATATTGAGTAATTTTATGATTTCACTAATTTTTCATCGTTTTCTATAAATCCCCGAGAGGGTTGGGGCGTGTCCATTTGGATGGGTTGCCCTTTTACAGTTGTTACTACTTTATTCACACACAACCATGGCATAGGTGCATGGATTTGGGGTCGGGGGGTGTCCAGGGGGGTTTACAAGGGGGTGGGTGGGTGTGGGGGCCTGTCCAAGGGTGTGGGTGGGTGTTGGGGGGTGTCCAGGGGGGTGTCCAAGGGGGTAGGGGGTGGGGGTGGTGTTTAGGAGGGGTGGGGGGCTGTCCAGAGGGTTGGGGGGTGTCCAGGGGGGTGTCCAAGCAGGTCGGGGGTGGGGGGTTGTGTCCAGGAGGGGTGGGGGTGCTTTCTAGAGGGGTCGGGGGCTGTCCAGAGGGGTCGGGGGGTGTCCAGGGTGGTGTCCAAGGGGATGAGTGGGTGTGGGGGGCTGTCCAAGGGGGTGGCGGCCTGTCCAGAGGGGTCGGTGGGGTGTCCAGGGGGGTGTCCAAGGGGGTGGATGGGTGTGGGGGGCTGTCCAAGTGGGTGGCGGCCTCTCCAGAGGGTATTTGGGGTTGTCCGGGTGGGTGGGGGGCTGTCCAGAGGGTTGGGGGATGTCCAGGGGGTGTCCAAGGGGGTAGGGGGTGGGGGGGTGGTGTCCAGGAGGGGCGGGGGGCTGTCCAGAGGGGTCGGGGGTGTCCAGGGGGGTTTACAAGGGGGTGGGTGGGTGTGGGGGCTGTCCAAGGGCGTGGGTGGGTGTTGGGGGGTGTCCAGGGGGGTGTCCAAGGGGGTAGGGGGTGGGTGGTGGTGTTTAGGAGGGGTGGGGGGCTGTCCAGAGGGTTGGGGGGTGTCCAGGGGGGTGTCCAAGCAGGTCGGGGGTGGGGGGTTGTGTCCAGGAGGGGTGGGGGTGCTTTCTAGAGGGGTCGGGGGGTGTCCAGGGAGGTGTCCAAGGGGATGGGTGGGTGTGGGGGGGTGTCCAAGGGGGTGGCGGCCTGTCCAGAGGGGTCGGTGGGGTGTCCAGGGGGGTGTCCAAGGGGGTGGATGGGTGTGGTGGGCTGTCCAAGGGGGTGGATGGGTGTGGGGGGTTATCCAAGTGGGTGGCGGCCTCTCCAGAGGGTATTTGGGGTTGTCCGGGTGGGTGGGGGGGTTGCCCAGAGGGTTGGGGGATGTCTAGGGGGTGTCCAAGGGGGTAGGGGGTGGGGGGGTGGTGTCCAGGAGGGGTGGGGGGCTGTCCAGAGGGGTCAGGGGGTGTCCAGGGGGGTTTACAAGGGGGTGGGTGGGTGTGGGGGGCTGTCCAAGGGTGTGGGTGGGCGTTGGGGGTGTCCAGGGGGGTGTCCAAGGGGGTAGGGGGTGGGGGTGGTGTTTAGGAGGGGTGGGGGGGCTGTCCAGAGGGTTGGGGGGTGTCCAGGGGGGTGTCCAAGCAGGTCGGGGGTGGGGGGTTGTGTCCAGGAGGGGTGGGGGGCTGTCCAGAGGGGTCTGGGGGTGTCCAGGGGGGTTTACACATCGATTTGTTTTATATTTCAAAATTGTTATATTCAAATTATGATTTTTTTCATATAAACATATATTTGTCTTATCTAAAATATATATATATTTTTGCTATTTGTTATAGGTAATAATGAGTCGAAGTTGGATTACGGCACATCGAATGAGCAATGAATATGAGGAAGGTGTTGATGCCTTTTTGGAATCTGCTAAACGAAATGTTCCAAGTAGTGACATTTTTTTCTGTCCATGCCTGAAATGTCTGAATATGAAGAAGTTGAAAAGTAGAGAGATAAAAGATCATCTGATTTGTCATGGTTTCAATCCGAGTTACAACCCTTGGATTTGGCATGGCGAAACTGGACAGAATGTCACTGATGATAATGAATCGCAAGATGGTAACTCCGATGGAATTGAAGAAATGATTCGCGATATTGTAGCAGAACAAATTGAGATAGAACCGAGAGTTGCACGTCTATATGGTGATGTCGAAAAACCATTATATCCTGGTTGTACAGATTTTACGGTTTTGTCGGCGGTGTTAAGATTGATTAACCTGAAGGCGAAACATGGATGGAGTGACAGAAGTTTTACAGAGCTACTACAATTGATGAAAGACATTCTTCCAAAAGATAACGATCTTTCAGATTCACATTATAAGGCCAAAAAAATATTATGCCCGATGGGATTGGGATACAGGAAAATACATGCATGTCCGAATGACTGCATTATATATAGGAAGGAATATGAATTTCTGAAAGAGTGTCCTAAATGTGGGACATCACGGTATAAGGTGAAATAAAAATCACAAGCTGATGTAGAGATTACAAAGCTCCCTTCAAAGGTATTTTGGTATCTTTCTATAATTCCTCGTTTCAAACGTTTATTTGCTAATTCACATGATGCAAAAAGGTTAAGATGGCATGCTGATGAGCGGGTATGTGATGGAAAAATACGTCATCCAGCTGATTGTCCACAATGGAAGAAAATTGATGCCCAGTACCCTACATTTGGAAATGAAATTAGAAATCTGAGACTAGGCTTGTGCACAGATGGAATGAATCCATACCGAACCCTCAGTAGCACACATAGTTCATGGCCTGTTTTATTGGTAATTTACAACCTCTCTCCTGAAGTTTGTATGAAGCGCAAATATGTCATGTTGAGTATCATGATCTCTGGGGGGGGCTGCCCCGTCTCTGGAGTGTACAATGGTCTTGTCACAACTCCGAGGTACTTCTCACTAATCCAAGTCTCTGAGGTACTCCTCCTGTCGAGTACCGCGGGTCTGTTGCCAAATACTGGGCGCTCCATCCGCTGTGGGTCTGCCTCCAAATACCGGGCACTCCCACTAATAGCCTACAGAGGTACTCCTCCGGTCGAGTACTGCGGGTCTGCTGCCAACTACCAGGTGCTCCGTCCGCCGTGGGTCTGCTACCAAATACCTGGTGCTCTGTCCACTGGGCTAGTCGACTCACTCCAAGTCGAGTCGGTCAAGCAGTCGTCAGGTCTCAGTCGTCTACACGGTCTCTGTACTCTGTATGCTCGTCCCCGGGAGGGACCGCTCCACGGGCTACTGGTCAATACTCCAAGTATCACAAAGTCCCACGAAGATGCATCTCAAAGGACCGCCTCGTCATAAGTGTCTCAACACAACAGACGGCGCGTCAATCGGACGCCCGGTCTGTGAGTTATTAGCCTTTTCGTCCTAGGGTCCCGGTTGGTTTCATGTGAAAACCAACCCGTCCATATCTCAGCTGTACCCCGAACTCACATAGGGTATACTTATAGGGACCGTTTCTCAACGAGATCACCAACGCCACTGAAGGTTCGTCAAACGGACGTCCGGTCTGAAAGATATCAGCTTTTCCGTTCTAGGGGCCCTGTTGGATTTCGGGTACAATCCAACCCTTCCAGACTTTGACAACATCCAATCCTCAGGAGATGAATTCCAAAAGTTCCCTCTTGTCAATAGGAATTCAAAAAAGTCAACGGAACATCTATCAGACGTCCGGAGCTCAAGATATAAGCGTTTCCGCTCCAAGGGTCCGGTTGGTTTCGTGTCCGAACCAACCCGGCCGAACCCAAAGTTCTCGAAAACCTTGAGTATAATATACCGAAACATCCATCTCGATCCATGGGTCACATCGCCACTAACGGTGCATCGATCGGAAGTCTACAACTCATGATATGGGCGAAAAACTGTGAGGGGTCCGAAAATGGGGGGTCTGGGCCCAGACCGACCCGGCCCAACCCTCCTGGGTCGGCCCGAACCGGGTCCGACCTGGCTGGGCTCGACCCGGCCCAGTCGGCGCGGTCCAGATCAGTCAGGGCGCGACCCGGCCTGGCAGTCTGGCCAGGTGGCTAGGTGCTGGCCGAGCGGTCGCGCCAAAGGAGCCCCCCCCACCCCCTCGCGCGGGCCGCTTTGTGTCACCAGACGTGGCGCAAGGACGCGTCCCTCGTTCCCCGGTTCTACGCGGCCGCGGAACCCAGCTTTCCGCCACGGCTTCAGCCGCGGCAGATTCTTCCAGCGGCGCTCCGGGTGCCACCGCCCTCGACCGCCGGCGCCGCCGCACCGGCGGGGTTTCCGCGGACCACAGGACGCGCTCCGGTGGTCCGATTCGCCTGCTGTCTTCACCAGAGATCATCCCGGGACCCGACCTTCGCTGCAAAGACTCAAAAACTCCTTCGCAGCCCACATCACCATCGATCGTCGATCCGAACTTCGACAGCAAACTGCGGGGTCTTCAAATCGCCTCTACGGCCCCGACTCTGCCCGCTGTTTCGTTCGGCCTCAACGGCGCCGCGCGACGGCGCCATGCTTCTTCGCCACGTACTTTCTCGTGTACGGACTGTGCCACCTTTGTTCGTGCCGCAACGAATCAAAAAAAAATATGGAGGGGAGCCGTCCGTGTTCGTGCGGTCCGACCTCCTATCGTTAAGTTGGTAACAAGCGGCCCAAAAGAGGAAGAAGAACAAGGAAATTTCACGAACAAAAGAGAAACAACCCTGTTTCCGACGCTTTCGCCGGGGCGTGCGCACATCCGTCCGTCAGGGGGACGCACGGCTTTGTTGCCCCGCATTCCCGCTTTCCAAAGGCGGGCGGCATTCGTTCCTTGTTCAGGTACGTCTGCTCCTTGATCGAAACGGGATGATGGGATGTCGGTTCTTCCTTCTGTGGATTCCTCCTCAGAACTCATCACCTAGTCCGGGTCTCCCTCATAGATTTAATATGTATTTCGTGAAACTCTTCCCAGTGCCATGTTTCCATGGATGCTGGTTAATTACACTGCTTCTGTCGGGACATTCCAAAGGGTCCAGTCAGGGCAGCAACCTTCGGTCAGGGGAGTAGTCACGTTGAGGCATCAGTAGCGTGTCTGGATGCTGGGGTACCTGGCATGTCTGTCTGTTATCCTTGACCACAAGGCTTCTCGAGGGCGTGGAGGCCCGAGGCATCCCACATCGAGCGCGGGAAATTACATGTCATGGACACGTATCTGAGGTTTTCCTCAGCTTCCCGTGTTCAACACAGGGTATGCCACGAGTTTAACGTCCAGCGGAGACAGATCAACCCAACCAGAGCATTAGCTGGGATAAATCTGATTGAGGGATCCTCCTTGAAGGGATATCGACACCGGGGCTAGCCCATGGGCGACAGTGAAGTTGGGCTTGAGCCTTGACGAGGCCTCCTACATATCCCCATCGCAGGGAATCAAAGTCCGCGTAGTTCGGGATGGTGCCGGTAAACCGACGTGAAGCTGGACCGTGGTCCCATGAATGTCGTCGGCGAACCAACGTGAAGGTGGACCTTGGTCCAATGAGCATTGTCGGCGTACTGACTTGAAGGTGGACCTCGGTCCGATGGGCATCGTCAGCGTACCGACGTGAAGGTGGACCTTGGTCCAATGAGCATTGTCGGCGTACTGACTTGAAGGTGGACCTCGGTCCGATGGACATCGTCAGCGTACCGACGTGAAGGTGGACCTTGGTCCACTAATGGTGGGCTTGAACCTTGGGAAGGTTTCCTACGTACCATGCCTTGACATGGATCAAAGTCCTCGTAGTTCAGGGAATACAGTTTAACGTCATGCGGGATGATAGTGAACCCTGACGTGAATGAACGACTGGCGATGGGTGTCGGCGAACCGACGTAAATGAGGGACCTTGGTCCACTGTTGGTGGGCTTGAACCTCGTGGAGGCTTCCTACATACCATGCCTTAACACGGATCAAAGACCTTGTAGTTCAGCTTACCACTGGACCAGGATGGGACCCGACGTGAAGCGACGGGTGGGTGTGTCAGTGAACCGACGTGAAAGTAGACCTTGGTCCACTAGGTGGTGGGCTTGAACCTCGTGGAGGCTTCCTACGTACCATGCCTTGACATGGATCAAAGACCTCGTAGTTCGGAGTGGTCACAATGGATTGCCGTCAGACATGAATTGCAGTTTAACGTCGTGTTGGACGTGGGTGAGACCCGACCTAAATTGGGTGATTGGTGGGCTTGAACCTCGTGGAGGCTTCCTACGTACCATGCCTTAACACGGATCAAAGACCTCGTAGTTCAGGTGGGTTTCGCTAGTAAACCGACGTGAAAGTAGACCTTGGTCCACTATTGGTGGGCTTGAACCTCGTGGAGGCTTCCTACGTACCATTCCTTGACATGGATCAAAGACCTCGTAGTTCAGGAGGGGTGGGTCGCAATGGCTTACCACTGGACCAGAATTGCAGTTTAACGTCATGCTGGACGGGGGTGAAACCCGACGTGAAAGACGGGTGGGCTTGAACCTCATAGAGGCTTCCTATGTACCATGCCTTGACATGGATCAAAGACCTCGTAGTTCAGAAGGGGTTTGTCAGGGTCGGTGCTCACTCTAAGCCCACGTGAGTCATGCTCGGTGTGAGAAACAAGAGGTTGCATGGACCTGACGATCACGTCGCGAAGGGTGCGTCCATGAGAAGTGAAGAGGGGCTTACGCGTTGGGCGGCCCATGGTGTTGGGACTTACTCCAGGATGGAGGCCCATGGCGCGACAAAGCGCGGGAAAGATGGACCTTGGTCCGACGATGGGAGGTGCCTTGTTCCCTATCACGTCCTCCACTGAACTTGGTAGTGGGGAAGTACAGAGATGCACGGGTGCAATCATCCGTACCAAAGGTTAGGGGCTTACGCTCTGAGGCAGCCCTTCCCCTGCGAACATACACCACTCCGATAAGGAGGATCTCATTCCATGTACGGAAGAGTTCCATTCCCGTGGAGACGAGTGGTGTAAAGAATGTTCGAGCTGGGGGGACCCTTCGTGAGGGAGATGAGGTCGGGTCACAGTTTAACGTCATGTGTTGAGGACGTGGTGCTTGGCAGTTTAACGTCCTGCAGCTCGGACGAGGTGGGTTCACTCCACACCCCTAGGGCTTACATAACTGGTACCCTCTGGTCCTTGGGGAAGGGAAGGTGCCGGTAAGGCCATGGTAAAGGGGGGTCGTGGGACGAACCATCGAGGGGTCCACGTTAGCGTGGCTATGCGAAGAAGCAATAGCCGTTAGCGTGCCTATGCGAAGAAGCATTAGGCGAAGCAACGCTATGGGAGGTGTTGTCCGTGGGACTTTGAAATCGCATCGTGCAAACCTGGAGGGTCGCACGGAAAGAGGAATCGCTAAGCAGAGGAGTGTGCTTTGTGAAGTGGGGTTCCTTGGCCTTAGAATGGGGCATAGGTGGGAGTGGGAGGTGCTTTGCGAAGTGAAACTGTGTTCGCGGAGCACTGCCTCGCGAAGAAGGAGTGGTTCGCGAAGCAGGGTCCTGCCAGGAAATGTACTTCGCGAAGTGGAGCGATCCTGCCTTAGCATAGGGATTACTTGTATGGGTTGGGTGTTTCGCGAAGCACAAGTGCTCCGCGGCTGCCCGGGTTCCCTTGGGAATCCCCTTCCTTTGCGAACGCCCTTGAGCTTCGCGAAGGGCATCCCTCTCGGTAGAGGGGCTCAAAACGAAACAAATCAGAGTCGTCTCACGAAGTAGAAATACCTCGCGGAGCTCATGATTCCCGGGGCAAAGCTTGCTTCGCGATTCGGGAGAGGAGAAGCCGAAAGGTTGGGTTGTCCATCTCTGGGACTCAGGGGGAGTCGAGTATTTATAGGGAAGGGGCGCCGCGACGGCTCACGAACGTCAAATGGGTTCGCGGAGGATTACCGCCTCTAGAGCTTTGCGGCGGCTCGCGAACGTCAAATGGGTTCGGGGAGGATTACCGCCTCCGGAGCTTCGCGGCGGCTCGCGAATGTCAAACGGGTTCGCAAAGGATTACCGCCTCCGGAGCTTCGCGGCGGCTCGCGAACCTCAAACGGGTTCGCGGAGGATTACCGCCTCCGGAGCTTCGCGGGGTCGCCATGGTTGGGGCGCTTCGCGGCGGGGCTTCGCGGATGTGCTTCACGAGGCAGCGCGCCGGCTGTCTTTTTCGTTCCTTCCTTTTGGGCCACATTTTTGGCGCCAACAAATGCCCCCCCTCAGACTTGGAGCCGTGGAGGGCGAAGGGTCGAAGTCTGAGGGACAATCGCCAAAACTGTCGGTGGTTCGCGATGCAGCATCGCGAGGGGGGCCCGCGCTGCTCGCCGGGGCCGCGGATCCGGACGCGCCGCGATGCTTCGCACGGGTGAGGAGCGCCGCGATGCTCCGAGGTCGTTGCCTATAAATAGGGGGTCCGCCCTCTTTTGTCTTTACGTGCCTTCCTTGTCTTTTTGTGCTCTCGATTTCGCGAAGCTCCGCGTACTCTGCGACAGCCCTCCGCGAATCGAGCTTCGCGGCGAACCGCGAGTCTCCGACTCCGCGTCCGCGCCAAGCGAACCTTTGCTTGTCTGCCTTGGCCGGACTTCGTGGTTTGAACTTGCGACCGACCTTCGAGATCCGTCTTCGTGATCTAGCTTCGCGATCGAGCTTCGCGATCCATCCGAAAAAATCCTTTTCTGAGGGCCAGAGTTAAAATGGCCCATCAAGAAGCTGTCTTGTGGGTCCTCGCAGATGCTGCTCGTCGAGATGAGATGGCCAACCGTCCAGGCCTGGGGGAAATGGTTCGGAGCCACTCGGACCACACTTCCTTGACAGACCTGCTGTCGGAAGGTCAGAAGGATTACCCGCAGTGCAAGAAACTGTCGTTGCACGGCTTCGGGCTGAGGGATGACGTCTTCATCCCTGAGGCAAGAAGGGATGAACCAGCTTGCTGGTTCAGGAGCACACCATACCAGCACCGATGGTTCAGGGCGGCCGATGGTCATGCACAGGAGGATTTCACACCCGTCACCGCTGATTGCCTCTACAATCATGTGAATGACATTGACGGGAGGCCACTGCAACCGGAGACGTCCCCTCCTCTCTAACGCACCATGCTGAAGGCGGCTCTGCAGGATCCAAAGAAGGGATGGTCCGATGAGTGGGACCTGCGCCAGGGCGGCAACATTACCGATGACTGGGCCTGGGCCTACTGGGTAGGCGCCTCATGCGAGGAGTTCGAGGCCGAGCTGAGGAGAGTGGGATTGTATGAGGCGGCATGGGCCTCCCAGTTCCACATTTACCAACCAAAGCAACTGATGCCAGAACTGTTGAGTAGATGGTCGTCCAGAACCAACACTTTTCACCTGCATCACGGGGAGGTGGGCATCAGCCTGTGGGATGTCTACCAGGTTTCTGGGGTCCCGATCTTGGGGGCCATGTATGACGAGTTCCTCCCCGTTGCCAGCGTGTGGGGAGATGCTGAGAAAATGCCACGGCTGGCGTCAGCGCTGATGGCGCTCGTCCCTGGAGAGGAGAAGGAGGCAATGAGGGACGTCCACTTCAAGAGGTGGTTCAAATGCTTCCTGAACTTCCCAGAGAATCGAGAGTTCCCTCCAAGGCCTCGAACTTGTCCAATGGCAGCCCAACGGGGCAAGGGGCACTCGTATTGGCGGGTTTTGGAGGACAGCCAATGGAAGACTTGGGGTTTCAGCGTCAGCACCGAACAACAGCCAATAGTCAGGCTGGCGGCGTTCATCGCAGCTCTCATCTGTGGGTGGATCCTACCAGTGAGAGATACAAGCATGGGGGTACGGCCCAACTCATTCATCATGGCATCGATGTTGGCCATGGGGCAGCGGATCAACCTGGGGATCCCAATGCTCGCCAAACAATACAGAATGTTGCGGCGTATTAGCGAGGGCAAGAAGCCGCCAAAAATATGCGGGCCCTTCCACCTTCTGTATGGGTGGATCGCGGCGCATATCAGGGGGATTTACGAGTATCCAAACCCCATTTCACCGCCGGGATCAGACTTTCGCCCCTCCATTCTGAACGCAGTTGGGAGCTTCCCATTCAAACTGGCCGTTCCGATGGTGCTGAATAGGGTGTGGAGGGCGGACGAGTTAAACTTTCATCCCTTCCCACTGCCGACGGGGAGGCTTACGGATGATGGACGGGGAATGGAAGAACATCGGGCTTACCTCATGGCCTTATGAGGTGGAGTTTTGGTGGCTCGGATAGATCATGAGCCAATCTGTGAACCGTACAGCCCGCATCGTTTTGCGAGGCAGTTCCGGTGCCTCCAGCGGCTGACCCCGCAGGTATACTGGGAGGTGCGTCATGAGGAGCACCCGTGTGTGATAAGGCAGCTGTGGCTCATGTTCACACGTGAGGATGGAAAGATGCAGATCGCATTGCCTCCGTCCACCGCCGCCTTCGGCCTAGTGAAAGAGTACGCCATCAGCTGGGAGGCCGCTTATCCCGGGGAGATGCTGAAGCAGCCAACGATCTGGGTTGGTGACGGTGGGCCTCCTCTATCTCGAGGTCGAGGTCGGAGGGCAGCTAGGGCCGCTCGCGGCAGCGAGGCTGCCATGGCATCAAGACCCGCACCGGCCGAGGGTATGGCAGCAGCGGCGGATCCGGTGGTTCCGGGAGAGCAGGGTCATCCGGAGGGGCGGCCACCGAGGGGATTCCGTAGGATTTCCACTCAGGCTCCGGGGAAGCTGCTGCGTCACATCGATATGGCAGAAGATTCTGTCTTTCGGGAAGCTTGGGACATTTGGGATGTCAACCGGCAATTCCTCAGCCCACCTGAGATGTGGGCCCACCTGAATCGCCTCGGGATGGAACTGCCGGGCATAGGCCTAGTTCGGGCTGGATTCATGGTGTCTCCGGCAGAGGCAGAGCAATACTTGGACGAGCTGGAGGATTACGTCCACTCCAGTGGTGTCCCTCGCCCAATAACAGACCGGGTGAGGGTACTGTTGAACCAGACGGTGCCCCCGCAGCTATCGTCTGCCGATCTGAGGGAGCGATTCCCCTTGCCGGAGGAATCAGGGAAATCTTCTCAGGAGGATGAGGCTAGAGGAGGGAGCTCGTTAGAGGAGGGTGAGGTCGGAGACCGAAACTCAGAATCCGACGACTTCGCAGAGGCTCTCGAGGTAGCATTCCGAACTTCTATTCTTACGATCTGTTCTTGAATCCCTATGGACTTCTCACCAATGTTTCAGCCATGCAGGAGGAACTTGTTCGTAGGCCTCGTTCTCGCTCCTTGGCGGGTGATGTTGCGGGACCTTCAGAACCCGCACATATGGCTGCGTCCAGTTCTGCGTCTGGTGGGACCAGGGGGTCTGAGGCGGCTCCTCTGGAATCTCCAGACCTTCCAACAGTATATGGGGGGCCTCGTCTCGGGGTCCCGTCAGTACCGGCCTAGGAGCAGTGCTCGGAGGTCGATCTTCGTAAGTCTCCTCCACCGGTCTCCTCGTTGCCACATGTGGGCCATGCCAACTAACGTTTATGTCTCTTTCTGTCATACAGTTTTCCAACTGGCGTGGGCTGCTGCAGCGAGGCTGGTCGGGATGTCTGGCGGCGTCCCTCCCAGGGGCATGCCGGTGATGGTGACGATAGTCCCTTCACCTCCACAAGCTGCGGCGCACACCATCACTGGCGGGACCACCAGCAGGGCCATACGTGAATTCATCGAGGTGGACTCTGAGGAAGAGGATCAACCGGTCGGTCCCAGTCCTGTCGTGCCTGCGCCGGCGTCAGGTGTCGTACCATACTCAACACCAGATGCAGATCCCGCTGAGGAATTCCTGCAGGCATATCCTGCGTACGAGCCTGTCGACCGCGCGGATTGGGACGAAACAGCCTCTGATGAGAAGACTACAGCATAGTCCGCCGCCGGTCGTGGAAGCTGATCACGCGCTTTATCAGGGACACTCCCCAAGCGCAATGGCTGGCCGAAATGGATATGCTCCGCTCGCGGTTGCGCGAACTGTGTGCCGGGGGAGTGGATGCCCAACGCCCTCACGCGCTCATCCGGGACCTCATGGCTGAGAAGATCAGGGAGCATGATCGTGGGTTGAGCGTGGGATGGCAGTGGAGGAAGGCGGCCAGCATTAGGAAGCTCCAGGAGGCTGAAGGTGAGGTCCAACAGATGCAGATCCGGGCCAACGAGCTTTCAGCCACTCTCGATGCGCAGTCCGAGCTGGTCTCACGATTGAAGGCCCAGCTAGCGGAGGCTGAGGAACATATGGGGCAAACATCTGGAAGGATGGCTGCCGTCCGGGCCGAGGTAGAAAGGGCCAGGGCCAGAGTTGACGAATTACGCCCCGCCGCTGCTGAAGAGGAGCGGGAGTTGAATCAGCAGCAACAGGCTCTGGACGCTGCAAGTCAACGGGTGGCGGAGCTGCAACGCTCCTTTGATGGATTCAACCCTTCCATGGGGGAAATCAACCCCCGAGTATTGTAACAAACCCGAAAGAAACTTTTATTAACACTTTTGTGCTTCAACTCTTTCTTTATACTTTGTTTTGAGTTCCGTGGCACGCACGATTTCCACTGTTGAATTGCCTTGTTACATCCCTACAATGTTTGCGGGATGTTTGAAGACAATTCCCTCAAACCAGTCCAGATTCTCGTAAGACGGGGAAGGCTTGATCGGAGGAGGAACTTCCAGGATAGCCGAATTACCGTTTCTCCAACGTGCTCTTATGCACAAACGAGGCAACACCAGGGCCGCTAAAATCGGTTCAAACAGATGAAAATGGGAAGTGTGAATCACGATGCCCAAATTCGGAACACTATGGGGATGGCGTGACCATAAAGGACAACCGCTAACCGTGGCGGACAAACGGTATCCTTACTACGTTAGCCTGAAATGGGGACAACAAATGAGCATCGACCGCTGACCATATTCACAACGCGGGATTTTATCAATTTGTTGTCGATCAATCTTTCAGGACGTTGGACCATGACAGTTGGTGGACCATAGGTCAGACATCCATACTGTTAGGGGGTCCTTCCAGACATGACCAGTCTTCCGGAACGTTGGCCCAGGACGGTAGGTGAGCCGATGCGGCATAAGACCAGGCCGTTAGGGGGTTCCTTCAGACATGAAAGAGGACGAGGGTCCGAATAAGGGACACGCAAAGCGTAGAACCTGGAGTGGTGGTTTGTTCAAACAGAATCCAACACTTCGGTAGTTGCACCACCGTGGTGGGAGTACGCCAGATGGGCGCATCGGCCTGTTCACGGATCATTCTTTCTTCCAGACAGGGCCTCTGGCGAGGGCTGGAAATGGGGAGGAACAAGATTTCGTGATTCCAGGGGCTGAACCCTAGGTGAAATGCCTGGGTGTCTCTACGTATCCCACGTGATGATGGGAATCAAGCCACACGTAGTTCTTGAAGCGCAGTTTAACGTCATACTGGACGAGGAGCAGCCTGACCGTGTCGGTACACATCCAGCCAAAACTACTAAGCCCACGTGAGTTGTGCTCGGTGTGGGAAACAAGCAGTAGTGGTGGGAATTTCCCGACGCAGAGAGGGGCAGGTTGGGGCAAAGGGATGCTCGGTGACTACCGGCCCGATGACACTAACACGATCATTTAGCGCACCTAGATGCGCGAAGAGAAAGAGCCGAGTATGATGAAGTTTCATTTGAACATAAGGAAGTGGAAACGTGTGAATCATGACGCTCGAGATTCGGATCACGATGATGGCGGCGTGGCGATGGAGGATTACTGCTGACCATGTTCGCAACACAGCATCCTATCGCGTTAGCCTAGAATGGGGACAAACAAATGAGGGTCAACCGTTGACCATGTTCGAAACACGGGACCATGTCACAAATGTTTTCAGATATCCATGGGGACGTTGGCCCGAAACGATTGAAGGGCCCTTAGGTCCAGCATTCATGGAGAGCCCTTAAGCTTAGTACCCACGTCGTCCGAGGGTCCTGTTGGATGCGGAAGAGGATGAGGATCCAAATAGCGAGATCACGAAGCTTGGTCATGAGGTGAGGGGAATGTCCCTGTGAAAATCACATGCTTCGGGCTTTTTGTCAAAACACATCTGAATACGGTAACGAAATGTATTAGAGAGGGGGAGAAGATTCCTTTCCCTTGGTGTGATCTTAGTTTAGGGTCATAGGATTTGGACCATGGATGGGAAAAGAGATCAGGGGACGCATGACATCAAAACCTGACGTGAATGAGGACATAGTCCTGCTTACTATGCGTTCTCTGAGGAAATGCTCGAGTCGAGGGAACGAACACCAGGGTTAGGCTGGGCCCGCGGCGAAGTACCCGGGCGCTCCTACATATCTCATAAGGACGAGAATCAAGCCATACGTAGTTCTGGAAGTGACATGGTAGGATACGAGTGCCAGGGGAAAAGTGGAGTGCGGACGTGGCCCTTGCACTAAAAGAAGCGGAATTTGATGTATCTTGTTTGTTCTTTAAGGTGAATGGTTTTTTTTTGTGAAGCGACAGGCCTAGAATAGTAAGCCGTGATATCGCCACAAGGATCAAGTCGCGATGGGCGTTGACAAATGGCATGGCGCGTGGCCAGTACCCAACGTGATGTCCTCTACAGCGAGGTCACCACAATGCGGTGCGGTTTTTCGTCGTGCGGCCAGGACGATAGTGTCACAGTTTAGGGTCGTATGATAGGACCAAGCATGCATTTTATCGTCATGCAGCGCAGACGTAGCAGAGGCGATGCTAGGCAGGAAATGTGCGCAGTGTTATAAAACACAATTGACGGGGACATGATCCGACATTAGACTGTACGCCATGTGGAGAGGGAAACCTTAGGCCGAGGGGCCTACACGGAGGTGAAACAGGGAGAGAGACTGGCTTCCCGAATGGGTTGTACCCTGAGACAGGGCGTCGGGGTAGTCCTAAGTGTCCCATGAGGATGGGAATCAAGTTGAACGTAGCCCCGAATGGATCTTAGTTTATGGTCTTAGAGCTCAGACTGTGGGAGCCCCAAAGGGCGCCAGATTGCAGCTTTTTCCCCCTAACATGCAAAGGTGCACTAAGGGATAGTTCCAAAAGTGTCGAGATTCCACCTGGACATGATGGGGTGGAAAATGATGTGAATCATGCAACCAACATTCAAGGACTGAAGGGGCTGGCGTGATGACAGAGGATTACTGCTGACCATGTTCGCAACACAGCATCCTGTCACGTTAGCCTGAAATGAGGACTAACAAACGAGCATCGACCGCTAACCATATTCGCAACGCGGGATTTTATCGATTTGTCGTCCGAAACCCTGGGGGGCGTTGGCCCGTATCGGTAGGAGAGCCCTTGGGCATTGTATCCAGGCCGTTCCTGGGGGTCCCTCCGGGTGTGAAAGATGATGGAAGTCCGAATAGATGGGAACACGAAGCTTGACAAGTGGAAGGAACTTTATCAAGTTGAATCTGACACTCTTGGTCCTAGAATAGAGTGCTCTTAATACATGGGTGAACCACTGCAAGGAGTCAAGGGACTCAACTTTGAGGGTGACCGAGAGATTGCAGGTCCCCGGGGGAAGGGATAAACCAAGTGGCCTAGGTGACTGGGAGATCAGGAGATCACCAGGAGGTGGGGCTGGACCCGAATCTTGAACATCCAGGTGGTCCTACATATCACATTAGAATGGGAATCAAGCCACACGTAGTTCTGAAGGGTGCCTTTTAACGTCATGCAGGACAGGGAATAGCAGGACTGAACCTCAGAATGGGGGCGTGCGTGGTGCAGTTGTTGCAAACCCGACGTGAATGAGGACATAGTCCTACACTGCGCCATGCAGTCCTGTGATCGGGGTCCCAATGGTGGGACTCGAGAGAGGTGAACTAGCTGAACTTAAACTAGACTCAAAGACAAGGGGTCTTGGACGTAGTTCCAGATGAGAGTCTTAGTTTATGGTCTTAGAGCTCGGACCGTGGGTGGTGACAACTCCCGAGAAAGCACAGATGTAAACCCAATCCATAAGCCCACGTGAGATAAACTCGGTGTGGGAAACAAGGGGGGTATCCTCATCGCAATACTTGGGGCGTCCACCGAAGGGGAGTCAGCAGAGAGTTCCGAAGGACACTTTTGACGTAGCTTGTTCCTCCAATGCGCAGACGTGCACGGGGGGAAAAGTATCAAGAGTTCCGAAACTCCACTTGGACATGATGAAGTGATGAAGGGTGTGAATTGTGTACCCGGCATTTGGGCTTAATAGGTTAGCGTGGCGATAGAGGAAGACTGTTAACCATGGTGGAAACACAGCGTCCATATCGCGTTAGCCTGAGGTGGGAACAAAAAACGAGCATCGACCGCTGACCATATTCGCAACGCGGGATTTTATCGATTTGTTGTCCGAAACCCTCGGGGGTGTTGGCCCGTATCGGTAGGAGAGACCTTGGGTGTAGTATCCAGGCCGTTCTTGGGGGTCCCTTCGGGTGTGAAAGATGATGAAAGCCCTGATGCGAGGATACACAAAGCCTGGAAAGCGAGTGCGGACGTGTCCGAGTAAAGCTTGGCATTCCAGGTAATAAACCAGAGTACTCTTAAGAACATTGGTGAACCGCCGAAAAAGAGGGATCGACGAAACAACTCAGTAGGGGGTGGGAGCATGGCGTGGTAATCACGAGACTGTCGTGAAAGAGGACATAATCCCACACCGCACCATATGATCCCCTCATGGAGGAAGGATGGGCCAAGGGGCCAAGATGGGATGAGGATTCCCGAGAGATGGGGCTGGACCCAGATCTTGGACATCCAGGTGGTCGTACGTATCCCATTAGGATGGGAATCAAGCCATACATAGTTCTTGAAATGCAGTTTAACGTCATACTGGACGAGGAGGGGAGTAATATACCCCTAAACAATGGAGGTGTATGGCATGGTAAAGAAGCCGTCGTGAATAAAGACGTAGTCCTACGTCACACCATACGATCCTATAAGATAGGTCCTGGGCCACGACCCGGAAAGGCCAAGGGGCCTGGGGCTGAGCCTCGGTCAGGAAGGCCTGACTGGTTTGTGGTTTAACGTCTTACATGAGGACGGGGGGCCAGGGGCCCAAGGAGGCCAAAGGGCCTGAGGCTGGGCCTCGTAAAGGGAGTTACACGGCATGGTACATGATCCCGACATGAATGAGGACGTAGTTCCACACCACACCGTACACTCCTATGGTGAAACAGAGTCGTGGGCCCGATTGCTAGCACCTCCCTGAGGAAGTTTTCCACCTCGTGATGGGGCAGAATGAATCACTGTTCTCGATGCCTGGGGCATCTCAGGGTGGACCCGAAGATCCAGGACACTGTTGACCATGTTCGAAACACAGCGTTCCTATGGTGACCCGCATGGGGGCAACAAATGAGCGTCGACCGCCGACCAAATTCGCAACGCGGGACTTGTATCGACTTGTTGCTTGAGAAAAACCCTCGGGGGCGTTGGCCCGTATCGGTAGGAGAGCCCTTGGGCGTAGTATCCAGGCCGTTCTTGGGGGGTCCCTCTGGGTATGAAAAATGACGGGATCCCAGTCAAGGAGTGGGTGAAGCATAGCTGTATCCATCCACGAAAGGGGAAAACATCTCCAGGGGAAAATGAGCAGCTAGGTCGAGGCTTGCTCGACGTGGGTCGGGGCAAAAGTGTGCACCCTGCCATGTCTTGACCTGAGGGGAAGATTTTGGCTTTTGGGCTAGGACAACAGACGAAATGTTCGGGCGTTCCTACGTATCTCATAAGGATGAGAATCAAGCCATACGTAGTTCTTGAAGGCCATGCAGTTTAGCGTCATGCGATGAGGACGTGGGAGGATAGAAGAACCGGAGTGGGCGCATGGTGCGACCTTTACAATCTTTGCGCGAGTGGGGTTGCATGAGTGGGGCCAAGAAAGCCTACTCCCTGCTACACAAAGATCCTCCAAGGAGACTATCCCCAGGGGGGATAGCGGAAGAGAAAAGCTTGGGGCTGGGCTCAAGACGAGGCGTCCGAGCGTTCCTACGTATCCCATGAAGATAGGAATCAAGCCATACGTAGTTCTTGACATGCAGTTTAACGTCATGCGGGACGATGAGAAGCACCTCCTTTGGGGATATGTACGGTACGACAAGTAATCCGACGTGAATGGGGACATAGTCCTACACCATGCCGTACAATCCCGCAAAAGGGTAAGTCGGGGAAAGACCAAGGGGGGAGGGGGGCGAGGCCAAGCCGTGGTGGAGACGGGGCCAGGGGCCCAAGGAGGCCAAGAGGCCTGAGGCTGGGCCTCGGTCAGGAAGACCTGACTGGCTTGCAGTTTAACGTCTTGCAGTGAGGACGGAGAGGCAGTTTAAGGTCATGCGGGACCAAGTCGCAGTTTAGGGTCGTGCAGGACCCTTCGCAGTTTAGAGTCATGCAGGACCCTCTGGCAGTTTAGGGTCGTGTAGGACCACTTTTTTGCCCTAGGCAAAGTATCGCTTGAGGAATTTGGCATTGGTGGGAGGAGTTACACGCTCTCCATCTGTGGCCACCAAGGAGTATGCTCCGTTGGGGTAAACTTTATGGATGATATAAGGCCCTTCCCATTTGGGTTCTAACTTGGGTGGTTTCCTACCGGGAATCATTGGCGCCCGAAGGGCCAATACCAGGTCACCCTGCAGAAAAGAGAGGAGACGAACCTTCTTGTCAAAGGCTCTCGCTATCTTGTCCTAATGCTTTTCCAGATTGTGCAGGGCACGGAGCCGGTTCTCGTCTAGTGCTTCCAACTCAGCTAGACGGATCTCGACTACCTCATCTGATGTCTGGTGATCATAAACTGCAGTGCGCAGCGACGACAGCTGGATCTCAATGTGTAGGATGGCCTCAGCTCCATACACCAGGGAATATGGGGTCACTTGGGTAGAGTTTCGAGTCGTCGTCCGGTAAGCCCAGAGGGCGTTGGGGAGCTTGTCCGGCCAACTCTTCTTGTTCTGACCAACCATCTTCTGCAGAATGTTAGAGAGGGTCTTGTTGAACGCCTCGATCTGTCCATTCGCCTGTGCGTGGTAGCAGGAGGTATGGTTCGACCAGATTTCGTACTTAGCGTACAATTTCTTCAATTCAGCTGCTCGGAAGTTGGTGCCGTTATCGGTGAGGACAGCGTGAGGGACTCCAAACCGGTGGATAATGTTGGAGCTCACAAAGTCAACGATGGAACGTGCCTTGACCTCTTTGAGCGGAACTGCTTCTGCCCACTTGGAGAAGAAATCTGTAGCAGTCAGGATGAACCTGCACTGGTGGGCTGTTGCCGGTGGATACGGTCCCACTACATCAAGTCCCCATACCACAAATGGCCAAGAGTACTTGGTGGGTTGGAGGGGTTCTGGCGGCCGATGCAAGAAGTTGGCGTGTACTTGGCACACGTGGAATCTCTTGGCATATCCAATACAATCGTGGATCATGGAGGGCCAGAAGTACCCTAACCTCCGGATTTGCTGGGACAGCTTCAGCCCAGCTTGGTGTGCGCCACAGGAACCGGCGTGAACCTCTTGCATAACTTGAGGTATCTCTACTCCTTGGATGCAACGGAGGAGGACACCATCGAAACTCCGTTTATAGAGAATCTGATCAAGACTGGGGCCGCTCTGGAGGGTAAATTGCAGCGCGCGGCATCATATTCGCTCAGGTTCGGCCCGGTCGTCCGGGAGCTGACCATTTTGGAGATACTCGACAAAAGGTGCTCTCCAGTCGGGGGTGGTTTCAACCATTGCGTCTGACGAACCCGGGTCTCCCGATATGGAGGGTCCGGTGGTGAGATGACTTACCCGCAGGCTATCGTGGTCCTCTTGGGTGACGGGAGCAATGACTCTCCGGTGGGCCACGTGTATGACCAAATCATCTTGCTCGGGTTCTGCGAGCGATGTGGCTAAGCCAGCCAGGGCGTCCCCTTGTCCGTTCTGCGATCATGGAACATGGGAAACCTCTGGCCGAGGAGAGAACTGGGCCATTAGAAGGAGGGTGTACTCCAGTAACGGTGCAAGCTCTGGCTTCCTAACGACGTAGTCGCCATTAACCTGTCTGATTACCAGCTCGGAATCTCCCTTCACATGTAGATGGGGAACATGGATCTCAAGGGCCAACTCGAGGCCGGTGATGAGAGCCTGGTACTCTGCCTCGTTGTTTGTACAACCTTCTGATAGCAGGAACGAGTACAGCAGGACAGCTTGTGCCGGGGTAATAAAAACAATACCCAGACCCACTCTGTTGAGCTTGGGGTCGTTGAGCCTTCTACCGGTGGGGCTCCGGGAGGCGCCGTCGAAATGCATTTGCCAACATGGGGCAGCGTGATCGACTGAGAGGATCGTCTCGTTGGGGAAATCCAAGTCCAGTGATTGATCCGCGGAGGTTGGATGAGCAGCTAAAAAGTCTGCCAATGCATGTCCTTTAATGGCCTTCTGAGGTATAAACCTAATATCAAACTGCTGGAGAATCACCGCCCACCGTGCTAGTCGGCCAGTCAGCATGGGGCGGTTCAGGATGTACTTCAGCGGATCTACCCGAGAGATCAATTGTACCTCGTGGTGTTGCAGGTAGTGTCGCAACTTCTGCACGGTGAAGACGAGCGCGAGGCAGCTCTTTTCGATAGGGGAGTATCTAACCTCCGTATCGAGAAGCATGCGGCTGAGATAGTAGAGACTGTTCTCAGTGCCCTCGTTATTCTTCAGGGCGAGCAGCGCACCGAGGGATCTCTCCAGGGCGGTCACGTAAAGGACTAGCGGCTTTCCGGAGACGGGTGGCATCACGACCGGAGGTTGAAGCAGATACTGCTTGATTTCCTCGAAGGCGGCCCGACACTCCTCATCCCATTCGTAGGCAGTGTCTTTCTTCATGAGCCGGGAAAAGGGCTTACACTTGCCAGCAAAATTCACAATGAATCGGCGTATATAGGCTAAGTGGACTTGAAGGCCTCGAAGCTCCCGAATGTTTCTCGGGGGAGGCAGTTGGCTGATGGCCTTGATCTTCTCCGGGTCGATCTCGATACCTCGGTATCTGACAACGAAGCCCAGAAACTTCCCGGAGGTGACCCCGAAGGCACACTTCAGCGGGTTCATCTTCAGGTGACGGGAACGGAGGAAACCGAACACTTTCTCAAGGTCTTTGAGATGGTCCTGGCGCTGGCGTGATTTGACTACAAGGTCATCCACGTAGCATTCCACCAACGTCCCGAGGATCGGTTTGAATATGCGATGCATGGCCCTCTGATAAGTGGCACCTGCATTTTTCAAACCGAATGGCATTACCTGGAAGCAAAAGATACCCTGGGGAGCCCTGAAGGCAGTGGACTCCTCGTCTTCGGGGGCCATCCGGATCGGGTTATACCCGGAATACCCATCCATGAAAGAGAGGGCTTGGAATCCGGCCGTGGCGTCAATCAGCAGCTCCATCACTGGGAGTGGGAAGTCATCCTTTGGGAAGTGGCGATTGAGATTGCGGAAGTCGATGCAGACTATGATCTGCCAATTCTTCTTCCTGACCGGCACAATGTTGGCGAGCAATTTGGGGTACTAGACCTCCTTAATGAAGTTGGCTTTGATAAGCTTGTCAACTTCGGCCTCCACCATAGCGCCATGGAAAGGGTGCATCCTCCTGGGGGGCTGCTTGAACCCACGATGTTTTGCTGGGAGGCCTAGGCGGTGGACGGCCACTTGGGGATCCAGCCCTGACATCTCATCGTAACTCCAGGCAAACACATCGCGGTGCTGTTTGAGGAAGTCTACATACCGCTGCCGCTCCTCGAGGGACATGGACGCACTGATCAATGTGGGTCTTGGATCTGCCTCGCTACCGAGGTTCACCTGTACCAGTTCATCAACCGTGGTAGAGACGCCTTCTTCAAAGGCTGGGGGAGCATCCTCCAAGTCTTCCTCCCCAGCCGTGGGGGGACTTCCCGCGACGGAAGATACTTCTGGGCTCTCAAAACCCGAGGGGCAGCTGGTGCCGGCTTGGGCAGCAGCGGTCATCACATCAAGAGACTCACTTGTCGTTGAGACCATAGCAATGAATGCATTTGATCTGATCCCATCTGGCCTTCGGCCTAAGGGGCCATGTTTGATGACATCAAAGCAGTGGTGACGCGTCGGCCTGAGTCAGTTAATTCCAGCCCGGCGAAAGAGACACGTATAGCGCACCGCCGTTGTCATCAGCTTGACGTCCCGGTACCGTACAGGGGTAGGAGGTTCCGGGATGACCCGAGCCTCGTTGATGTAGGAGTACGAGGTGATTTTCGGCAGTCGCTTGGACACAGGAACATGCCTTCCTTGCGTACCCGAAACAACAAAACATTGCCCCATATCGGGGGTCGTGTCCTCCAACCGGTGGATCGGGAGGATGTAGGCGTCATCCATGCTTGCCCAGGGATCACTTGTGATTGGGGCAGGCTCATCCTCGCTTACCAGGATTTGCTTGTCCTTACTTTTGTAATAACCCGCATCCAGATAGCGGGCCTCACAAGAAGCGAAAGGGGACGCGTCTCCTTGGAGCACGCCTACTCGACCGTTGAGCGAGTACTTAAGGCACTGGTGATACGACGAGGGGACCGCTGCATGAAGATGGAGCCATGGCTAACCCATAAATGCGTTTT
Source organism: Viscum album (assembly GCA_963277665.1). Lineage (NCBI taxonomy): Eukaryota > Viridiplantae > Streptophyta > Magnoliopsida > Santalales > Viscaceae > Viscum > Viscum album. The sequence goes on from OY728165.1 coordinate 832,378,738, forward strand.
AGGCGGTGTCCTGAGAAACAACCATGAAATCGGTGCTGGCAATTAAGCCACCGAACTGGGTCTTCAGGTGGATCTTGCGGACCGGGGTTTGCTCTGTCCTATCGTACCCCTGGATCCTGAGGTCAGAGGGAGTCAAATCACCTTCGGACAGACCCAGCTTTCGTAGCGTCTGGGTCGAAATTAAGTTGATTCCAGAACCTGTGTCAACGAGGCATTGGCGGACTTCCACACCGTTGAAGTGGCCAGTGATATACAGTGGGCGAATGTGCCCCTGTATAGGGGGGTCCTCATCTTCGCCGGAGAACGAGATAACCGCCTGACATTCAGCGTTTTCAAGCGTCTTGGTATGGAAGGCTTCCGCAGCTGCCACTTCCGTCTCGAACTGGAGGGGGCTCCTTAGGGCCTCGGCAAGTGCCTCGCGCATTTCAGATGACAGGCGAAGGGCCTTGAGGATGGAAAGCCTCGCCGGGATGCCGGCTAGATGCTTCAGAACATCGTACTTTCGTGCCAAACGCGAACCTCTGCTTACAGGAGGTCGTTCGGCATTTGGATGCACAGCGGGTCCGGCTGGCTGAACCGGCGAGTAACTAGTACTGGGTACATCTTGCTGCCTACCAGTAGAAGCCTGAAGAGTAGCCGCCGGACTAGGATCGGACAGTAGAGGCTGGCCTGTCACCGGGCAAGACTGGCCGTGATACGAACGAGGCGGCTCTCCCTGATCCAGCAACACGAATGGCGGTGGAGGTAGAGCCGAGGGTGCTGGATGGGTCTGCGCGTGCTGAGATCTGCACTGAGCCTGCTGCCTGGTCTCGGTAGCGTGCACGGCTTGGTTACAAATGCCTGCTGACGTACCTCGATGACCGGCGTGATTGCGATTCCGCCGACGTTGACGTCGGCTGGAAACGTTGGGGAGGTCTGCCTGGGGTTTCCCCTCATCGGGGGTCATATAGGGCTTTACCAGCTCCACGGTGTTAACCGAAGCGTACCCTTGACTGTCGCTCGAAGAGTCATCCACCGCTGGGCGGATTCTGGGAGGAATGCCCATTTCGGGAGGCATAAAGTCACCAAGAGTGCGGGATGACGACGGCACTGGCGGTGCACGTTTCTTCTTCTTGCGTCGCCGCTGCTTGCCCTTTTGGGCAGAGGTCGACTGTGAAGACGATGCTGAGGCACCGACTACTTCTTCTGAGGGTTCCGACTGCTTCAGGCGTGCTCGGATGATACCCTGGGAACGGACGAAGGTTTTTTGAGCCATCCAGTTGTCGTATTTCTGGGACCCGCGGCTAGGGACCTGCTGCCACTCACCTTCGCCGTCACTGCCGGCCTCCTGCACTCAGGCAGACACACAATCCCTTGCTCTAGAGCACTTCGGATGTATCCAGGGACCTGATTTTCGTTGAACAAATAGGTCTCGTACCTTCTTTCCGGATAGGGGGCCCTGGGGGCCTGGTCCTGTCGAGGGACCGGAGGGGCCTGCCGAGGAGGCGGCGCCTGGTTGTCTCGCCTAGGTTGCGGTGGCGCATTGCGCGGGGGAACCTGTCGGTTCTGAGGTGGTCGCTGATGGGCAGGAGCCTGTGCTTGAGGTGGAGGACCTCTGCGGGGTTGCGGGGGTGGTGCCTCCGGCAGCAATTCCAGCCGCCTCGGGGATTCTATTTGAGCCACTGCGGCGGGTTCTGCCCTGGCGGCCCTCCTGGCTGGGATCATAGGGGGCAGCAAACGTGCCTGACTAGCCTGTTGCAGGGCCTCCTCGAGGCGCTGAGCCTTATCCGAGAAATCTCTGAACCCTCGAGGGTAGTTTTGGGTAATCAAGGAGGGTACCGGCTCTGTCTTGACGTTCCCCACACACATCGTCAGTAATTTCTCCTGAGTCAGTGGCATATCGAGGGAATACGTAAGTCCTTTCCACCGGGTGATGAAGTCTGCAACCCGCTCATCAGGCCTCTGTTTTCACATGAAGAGGTCCGCAATGCTGGTCTTTCGTGTGGTGGAGCTGAACTGGTATAAGAATTGCCGGCGAAGATCCTCCCAACCGGTCACTGATTCGATAGGGAGCTGGTTGTACCAGACGAATGCCGGACCTTCCAATGTTTGTACGAAACATCGAAGCTTGGCGGCCTCTTACTGAGCCGGGGTCCCCAGCATGGGGCCACACTTGGAAGAGAAATGAGCCAAGTGCTGGGGTGGGTCCCCTGTCCCGTTAAAAGGCGAGAAAGTGGGGTTCCCAAAACCCGGAGGCGCGGGCATATCATCCACCCACGCGGGCTAAGGCTTGCCATCCGGTGGGACCGCCACCTGCCGTGTTTCCAACGCCTCGAGGCGGGCTGTGAGTGCCACAATAAGGTCCTCCGGGTGGGGGTCCCTGTCTTGACGGGGATCCCTAACCACAAGCGGATTTCCAGGTTCTTCAACACGGTAGACGGCTTCGGCCGCTCGCGGGTCAACTGGCTGGACGACCTGCTGGGTGACTGGGGGAACCCGGGTTGGATTCTTCAGATTGCCCAATCGCTCAGGGGGGTTTAGCGAGACGTATCGCACCCTCTTGCCATATGTTCCGGCTTCCGCCCTGTCCGCGGTAGTGGCATGATCAGGGTTGCCCGGAGGCATCTCGCCGGGGGGAAGTTGTTCCTGCCCCTGTTGCCCCGGCCTGGGATTACCATAGTTGGGTCGCCGCTCTGCGGCGCGCTCACCCAATAGTTCGTCAACCAGCCTCTTCTGCTCAGCAAGCTACTGGCGTAACACGACCTTCTCAGGATCCTCATCTGTTTTCTGCACAGAGGCGGACATGTCGGAGTGTTTGACGGTTCCGACGTGCTCTTTAACTTTGCCGGTGTTTCGACTGAGTACCAGCGACTCGGTGGGTATGGGGAGGCCTAGCAGGTTCCTCTGCTGACGGGTGACTCTCCCTGATGGGTCGAGTAGTGGCGGTGCACCCTCTTGGGGGAAGTCTCCATCAAGGAGTTCCAGTTCGTCTTCCCTGTCCACAATGTCGGCCATGTGGACCGCGATTCCTCTCGATGGCATGTCCTCGATGTCGCATAGCGAATCGGGTTGTCGTCGAATAGGATCGAACAGAAGGGCAGCATAGTGTCCCCAGCCACGGACTTGCACATGGGCGATGGCTTCCCTGACGATCTTGCGGAGTGTCTTGAAACTCTGAACGCATTTTCGTTGGAGGGCACTCTGGTGACCGGGCGACTCGGGGTGCTGGGCCACAAGGAGCGCCACTGCATCAATCTGGCGGCACTGTTTGCCAATCTCCTCAAAGTGCTCTTGACTCTTGGGGTATACTACCCGTTCACAGCGGAGGTGGAAGTGAGTCGCCCACAAGGTTGGACAAAAGCATCCCACTTCTTCAAGGGTAAGCGACTCGGGTATGCGGAAATTCAGCGCCGCCGTGGGCCAGAACTTCTCTGGGAAGTAGTCCGCTGCAAGAATACTCCAGAAGCTCCTGGGTTCGTCCTCGGGGTTCATCCCAACATTACCCCACTCATCAACCGGGGGCGGCTGAGGGGCCGGTAGCGGTACCGAGGCGGACCTCTGGGATAGAAAACTCGACGGTGGAGAATACGGCGAGCGAGCAGACTGGCCACCGAATTCTGGGCCTTCCTCTGAAGAGCGAGGTGACCTGACCACAATGTCATGATAGGACGGGCTAACAGCCACTGCTTCGGGTACGGGAATCGCCGTTACCGGTGTTCGGTCATGTCGTGGCTCTACCGCCGTTGACCCCCAAAACAGCTCCTCGTGATCCCGAGTAGAGGTTGAGGGCGCTTCGGGTGACGATGGCGGTGACTGCGCGGTCGAAACCTGCGAAGTTCTCAGAATCTCTTCCTCCTGGATGTACCTGCGGAGAGAGACGGGAATACGGTGGACCTCAAATTCTGGGAGAACGAGGCTGACGCGTCTGGTTCCTGCCCCAGTCCTTGATACGGAGGAGTTGGGAGAAGGTTCCATCGCTGAATCGCATTCCGCTTCTGAATCGGAGAAGCGGGCAGGTTTGATCTCCACCTGGGCCTTCCCAGGATTCTTCTTGTGGCGGTGACGACCCACTCTTCTGCCCCTGGGTGGCTCTTCGGGACAGGGTTGACCCCTATCAGGCAGCCTCGGGGCGGCGCTGGTGCCGTGGCGGAGAGGGCCCCCACTCGAGACAGCCGGGGTGCGAGGGGCACCAGGGAAAATGTCGAAGGGTACATGGGGAGGACCTCCATGAACAGTACACATGTGGGCGGGGCCTCTGTCGGAACTGGCAGGAGCATGGGGAAGACCTCCATGGTCGAAGCGAGTGGAGCGAGGCTGGCCTTCACTCCTCGAGTTGCTGGGGCGAGGAAGACCTTCGCCGGTTGCAGAGAGGACGTAGGGAGGTCCCCCACGTTGGAGGAGGACCGGATAGACGGTGCCTTCAGCAGGATGATCTTCATACCCTGTATAGCGGGCGCGGGAAATGTTTCCGCGCTGAGCGCCACTACTGCGGGGTAGGTCTTCCTGCAGGATGGGGGCAGCACGAGGCATGCCTCCATGACGAACCTCGGAGTGGGGAAGGCCCACGCTCTGTGGAGTAGTGGTACGGGGAGGACCTCCGTACGGGGTGGAATCACCGCGGGCTAGCTCGCGGCGATCACCACTGGGACCTGCAACCCAGAGAGTCAACCCAGCCTGCCCATGGGGCGGTTGGGGTCTCGATCCTGGTTGGGTGAAGGGGTGACCCTGCTCAATGTACGAGGGGGCTTCATAATGTACATCGGCGGTGGCTCGGGCCACTGTAGCAGTCGACGTGGACGCGCCTAGGCGAGCGTCCTCAGCCCGGGCCCGGCGCTGACGTCGGGTCAGGCGGGCCGGTGCAGGTGGTGCAGGGACGTAGTCTGCCTGCTCTTCCTGCGGGGCCGGACGACGGCGCTGACGTGGCCGGACAGGAGCTCTCGCTAGGGGGCCCCGGGTCGGGGCCCTGAGCGGACTGAGCCGGACATCGCCTGCCTCTTCAGCGTAAGGCGAAGAGTCGTCAAGGCATTCCGGAGATAGGATCCCGAAACGGTTAAACGTCTGGGTGGGGAGCAGGGGCTCCCTGCGCGGCCGGTTAGGGCGGCGTTGATGGCGGGGCCTGGAGGCCTCCAGGTCCAGGCGGGCCATATCCCTGGTCGGGATGACCCCTTCCTCCTCGTACCTACGCATGAGGCTGTTGATCACCCTTCGTTGGATGACCTCTGATGGGGAAAGGGGACGCGGACGTCCCGTATTCCGTGATGTGGCAGCCGTCGTGGCGGTGGTGGCGCCATGTGGAGTGGCCGTCGTGGTGTTGCCCCTGCCCCTGCGCGGGCGAGGAGCGGATGGTGACCGCATCTCTGAAATAGCAACCTGGTTCCTGCGAAACGAAGGGATCAGCTCATCAGTATTGAGAGGAAAAGGATCGACAGCCAGTGCCCCAGCGTTCTTCCATTCTCCATGTCTGTGAGAAGGATCCACACCAACATGCTGCAGAGCGGAATGCCCCACGTTCTACTACCCCGACTTCCGGTGAGTTTCACGACAGGCCCGCTATTTTCTTGGCGGGACCAGGCAACGGATATCCGGATCCGGTGACACGTCAATCTACTGGTGTCTTGAACGCTACTAATCTCCATGCTGAGGAGAAGAATTTCACGTCGGGTTCACCATTTCTGTTTCCGACGCTTTCTCCAGGGCGCACGCACATCCGTCCGTCAGGGGGACGCGCGGCTTTGTTGCCCCGCATTCCCGCTTTCCAAAGGCGGGTGACATTCGTTCCTTGTTCAGGTACGTCTGCTCCTTGATCGAAACGGGATGATGGGATGTCGGTTCTTCCTTCTGTGGATTCCTCCTCAGAACCCATCACCTAGTCCGGGTCTCCCTCATAGATTTAATACGTAGTTCGTGAAACTCTTCCCAGTGCCATGTTTCCATGGACGCCGGTTAATTACACTGCTTCTGTTGGGACATTCCAAAGGGTCCAGTCAGGGCAGCAACCTTCGGTCAGGGGAGTAGTCACGTTGAGGCATCAGTAGCGTGTCTGGATGCTGGGGTACCTGGCATGTCTGTCTGTTATCCTTGACCACAAGGCTTCTCAAGGGCGTGGAGGCCCGAGGCATCCCACATCGAGCGCGGGAAATTACATGTCATGGACACGTATCTGAGGTTTTCCTCAGCTTCCCGTGTTCAACACAGGGTATGCCGCGAGTTTAACGTCTAGCGGAGACAGATCAACCCAACCAGAGCATTAGCTGGGATAAATCGGATTGATGGATCCTCCTTGAAGGGATATCGACACCGGGGCTAGCCCGTGGGCGACAGTGAAGTTGGGCTTGAGCCTTGACGAGTCCTCCTACGTATCCCCGTGGCAGGGAATCAAAGTCCGCGTAGTTCGGGATGGTGCCGGTAAACCGACGTGAAGCTGGACCTTGGTCCAATGAATGTCGTCGGCGAACCAACGTGAAGGTGGACCTTGGTCCAATGAGCATTGTCGGCGTACTGACTTGAAGGTGGACCTCGGTCCGATGGGCATCGTCAGCGTACCGACGTGAAGGTGGACCTTGGTCCAATGAGCATTGTCGGCGTACTGACTTGAAGGTGGACCTCGGTCCGATGGACATCGTCAGTGTACCGACGTGAAGGTGGACCTTGGTCCACTAATGGTGGGATTGAACCTTGGGAAGGTTTCCTACGTACCATTCCTTGACATGGATCAAAGTCCTCGTAGTTCAGGGAATACAGTTTAACGTCATGCGGGACGATAGTGAACCCTGACGTGAATGAACGACGGGCGATGGGTGTCGGCGAACCGACGTAAATGAGGGACCTTGGTCCACTGTTGGTGGGCTTGAACCTAGTGGAGGCTTCCTACGTACCATGCCTTAACACGGATCAAAGACCTCGTAGTTCAGCTTACCACTGGACCAGGATGGGACCCGACGTGAAGCGACGGGTGGGTGTGTCAGTGAACCGATGTGAAAGTAGACCTTGGTCCACTAGGTGGTGGGCTTGAACCTCGTGGAGGCTTCCTACGTACCATGCCTTGACATGGATCAAAGACCTCGTAGTTCGGAGTGGTCACAACGGCTTGCCGTCGGACAAGAATTGCAGTTTAACGTCGTGTTGGACGTGGGTGAGACCCGACGTGAATTGGGTGATGGGTGGGCTTGAACCTCGTGGAGGCTTCCTACGTACCATGCCTTAACACGGATCAAAGAACTCGTAGTTCAGGTGGGTTTTGCCGGTAAACCGATGTGAAAGTAGACCTTGGTCCACTATTGGTGGGCTTGAACCTCGTCGAGGCTTCCTACGTACCATGCCTTGACATGGATCAAAGACCTCGTAGTTCATGAGGGGTGGGTCGCAATGGCTTACCACTGGACCGGAATTGCAGTTTAACGTCGTGCTGGACGGGGGTGAAACCCGACGTGAAAGACGGGTGGTCTTGAACCTCATAGAGGCTTCCTACGTACCATGCCTTGACATGGATCAAAGACCTCATAGTTCAGAAGGGGTTTGTCAGGGTCGGTGCTCACTCTAAGCCCACATGAGTCATGCTCGGTGTGAGAAACAAGAGGTTGCATGGACCTGACGATCATGTCGCGAAGGGTGCATCTGTGAGAAGCGAAGAGGGGCTTACGCGTTGGGCGGCCCATGGTGTTGGGACTTACTCCAGGATAGAGGCCCATGGCGCGACAAAGCGCGGGAAAGATGGACCTTGGTCCGACGATTGGAGGTGCCTCGTTCCCTATCACGTCCTCCACTGAACTTGGTAGTGGGGAAGTACAGAGATGCATAGGTGCAATCATCCGTACCAAAGGTTAGGGTCTTACGCTCTGAGGCAGCCCTTCCCCTGCGAACATACACCACTCCGATAAGGAGGATCTCATTCCATGTGCGGAAGAGTTCCATTCCCGTGGAGACGAGTGGTGTAAAGAATGTTCGAGCTGGAAGGACCCTTCGTGAGGGAGATGAGGTTGGGTCACAGTTTAACGTCATGTGTTGAGGACGTGGTGCTTGGCAGTTTAACGTCCTGCAGCTCGGACGAGGTGGGTTCACTCCACACCCCAAGGGCTTACATAACCGGTACCCTCTGGTCCTTAGGGAAGGGAAGGTGCCGGTAAGGCCATGGTAAAGGGGGGTCGTGGGACGAACCATCGAGGGGTCCACGTTAGCATGGCTATGGGAAGAAGCAATAGCCGTTAGCGTGCCTATGCGAAGAAGCATTAGGAGAAGCTACGCTACGGGAGGTGTTGTCCGTGGGACTTTGAAACCGCATCGTGCAAACCTGGAGGGTCGCACGGAAAGAGGAATCGCTAAGCAGAGGAGTGTGCTTTGCGAAGTGGGGTGCCTTGGCCTTAGCATGGGGCATAGGTGGGAGTGGGAGGTGCTTCGCGAAGAGAAACACTGTTCGCGGAGCACTGCCTCGCGAAGAAGGAGTGGTTCGCGAAGCAGGGTCCTGCCAGGCAATGTACTTCGCGAAGTGGAGCGATCCTGCCTTAGCATAGGGATTACTCATATGGGTTGGGTGTTTCGTGAAGCACAAGTGCTCCGCAGCTGCCCGGGTTCCCTTCGGAATCCCCTTCCTTTGTGAACTCCATTGAGCTTCGCGAAGGGCATCCCTCTCGGAAGAGGGGCTCAAAACGAAACAAATCAGAGTCGTCTCGCGAAGTAGAAATACCTCGCGGAGCTCATGATCCCCGGGGCAAAGCGTGCTTCGCGATTCGGGAGAGGAGAAGCCGAAAGATCGGGTTGTCCATCTCTGGGACTCAGGGGGAGTCGAGTATTTATAGGGAAGGGGCGCCGCGATGGCTCGCGAACGTCAAACGGGTTCGCGGAGGATTACCGCCTCCGGAGCTTCGCGGAGGCTCGCGAACGTCAAACGGGTTCGCGGAGGATTACCGCCTCCGGAGCTTCGCGGCGGCTCGCGAACGTCAAACGGGTTCGCGGAGGATTACTGCCTCCAGAGCTTCGCGGTGGCTCGCGAACGTCAAACGGGTTCGTGGAGGATTACCGCCTCCGGAGCTTCGCGGGGGCTCGCGAACGTCAAACGGGTTCGTGGAGGATTACCGCCTCCGGAGCTTCGCGGGGTCGCCATGGTTGGGGCACTTCGTGGCGGGGCTTCGCGGCTGTGCTTCGCAAGGCAGCGCGCTGGCTGTCTTTTTCGTTCCTTCCTTTCGGGCCACATTTTTGGTGCCAACAAACCCAAACAGTTTTTACCCACAATTGACTATTCCCAACCCGCAAGGAAAACATTCGCGGATCAACAAGGTAATAAGTTGATCCGTGTTCTTTTTTTTTCTTTAGGAAGAAATAAATCAAGGGAATAAAATAAATCTTAAAACATAAATCCCTACCTAAAGCGTTGTCATCGAACGCGAGTTCATCGCAGAAGAAGCTTCGTTGACGTCGCGGTATACGGCGTCACGTTGTCGAACTTCAAGGGTTTGGCCTTCTTTGTCGGAGGTCGGAGCTTTCTTCACATTATTCACGTTCTTCGCATTCTTCGCGTTCTTCGTCGAAGAAGAACACTTTCCTCCAAATCCTATCAACGCCACAAGTTCCAACAGAAATAAAATAAGAGTTATCTTATTTTATTAACGCACACGACACGTTTGAATTTCAAAGAAAAGAAACGAACAATTAATTCAATTAATTAATTGTAATGATTTAACTACCCAATTAATGAGGCGTTTCTTAACCAGAAAAATGCACGGTTGACTTTCATTAAAGAGGGGGGTTTCAGGTGCGTTACCTAAAGGAAAAGAAATGGTGGGGCTCATGCGGGCCCCACCTCACAAATATCCTACCAAGAGGGTAGGATATTTTGGATTGTACCATATCCTCTTAAACTCAGCCTATGTAGCTTTAAGTGGCTTTAAGTGGCTTTTAGTAAAGTAAAATAAAGTTGTCGCACAACTTTATTTTATTTTCTTCACTTAACCCCCAAAAATTAAAAACCACACTCGAGCAAACGCAACTCCGGAAAAGGATTTTCTAAGCAAATACTAGTGATGTGATTCCATCGGTTCCCTCAGAATTCGATTCCAAGCACCGGTTCAGAATTTAGAAAAACCCTCTCATTTGTTCACTGAACGTACCCGAGCTAAACTTCGGAAAATGATTCCGGGCACACCGGGACTCGGAATCAGGCACTGTCAGAAACTGTGTTCTTGTAAAATCCCAAAGAAAATTTAGAAAAAAAATTTCCCTTTAAATATCTAGGTCTTTACATGAAGTTATATTTTCTTTTTTATGTAAATATTTTAAATTCTATGAATATGTTCAATAATCATGTATCAATATCCATTCATAATTCTATTTTGGGGATATATATGTTTTTATGTGGATCCAATTTTAATTCTTCTTAACACATAAGCACATTTTAAGGGAACTTACTGAATTAATACCACTTTCCAGTAGACTATATAATCTATTTTATGACACCATTATTCTAATAAAATAAAAAAATTTAACAAGAAAAACTTATTTGTAAACTTATGGTTTTATATAAAATATTATTCATTTATCTATTTTAAAAGATCTTGGATATTTTCCTTAAAAACACTAAAATGTTTTCATTCTAAAGTTTCTTAAATACTATTTTTACATGTTATCAATTTAATTTGTCCTCAATTATTGTGATATATGACTATTATACCTTATGAATTTACAATTTTGATTTAATTACTTTCCATCAGAGAAACATTAATGATACACACTTTTGATATGCTTTATGATATGATTATGATGCCCATTTATTTCCATAGGCACCCTTATGTTTATGTATGGTTGATAATGTATTGTTATTTATGTGTAAATAATATTCACAAAAATGTTATTATGGGTTTTCCTATATAGTTCTCTAATTAATTGGGTAATGTGCAGTGTCGTGAGACGTTACGTGCAATAGTCATGGTGGTTTCCATTGATTTGTGCGTTATGTGAAATGGTCTTAGTAGTTTACCTTGACTTGGGATCCTCTATGTACAATGAGATCGTCTCATGAAAAATCCATGTTTTATGTTTCCTACACATCTCTATTATTCTGTTATTATATGATCCCATGTTTTAAATTTTATTATTCCTTACATTTTATCATGTACCTTGCCTCTTTACTTCATTATATTATGCCTTCTATCCCATGTGCTAAGATATATTATTATGTTTATTCCCTTGATGGAATTTTTAGCTCATCCCTTTTTCCATGTTCTCCCTATGTTATCATATGAATATTTTATAGAAAAATTGTTGTTAAGAGACCAATATAGATATTTAATGAATTTTTCTTTTATGATGTTTAATTATGTACCTAGTATTCCAAGAAACCAGAAATTATGATCCTTAACATTTATTTTGATGTCTAGTTATGCTTAAAATCCTCTAATGATATTTATAAAAGGAAATGGTATCTATAGTTGGTATCATAGGATGATATGGTCCTTTTTGGAGATTAGGAATATAGAATAACGAAAAGAGCCATATTTATAAGTCTTATCATAAGAAAAAAATCCCTAAATTATGGTTAGTATAGAGTAATTGGTTTATCAAAAAAATACTTCCCTTTTGGGATACTACAAGTGGAAATGTTGATAACACATATGTACCTAGTAGTGAAAACACTGGAATGGGTTTTAGTACATAAATGGGGTAACCTGGTATATGAAAAGGTTCTTTACTAATAACCTAGTTTGACACTCTCTGGGGATATGATTTTGTAAATTCATAAGCTCATTGCAAACAGTTATTAATCAGAAAAAAGGAGCCCGGAAGAATATATGTTATTAAATTGACCACTTACAACCTTTATTTAATCTTAGGGAATCCCATGTTTGGATACACCTTTCCTTTATATATTTATCCTTTTATGTAAAATTTTGCCTTTTATGCTTATTAACTATGTATTCAAGACCCCTAATGAACTTTATTTTCATAGTTAATGGCAGGAAATAGAAGAACTCTTGCTAAAAATTAATGTGATAGGGAATTTGAAGACTGCCCTAATAATATTCTAAATACTATAGGAATGAGTTCAGAAAATGTCATTAATGTACTTTCTCAACTTGAACAAGTTATGAATAATAACTTCAATCATGTGAAAAAGGCCTACAATGTTTAGTGGATTGTATGATCCCCTCCTCATGGAAAAGAGGATAAAATCCATTGAAATTATATTATATATCCTATAGTGCTCAGAAGAAGAAAAACTCCTACTGGAGGTCTATAGTTTTGATTAGGAAGTTCATTTGTGGTGGACAGTAACCAACAATATGATATCCTATGGGGAAAATAATTCTATGGATTGGAAAGAAATGAGTCATTATTTTCTAAATTTACATTTTCCTTGAACCCTTAATCTCAAGATAGAAAGATAGTTCCTTGGACTTAAGCATATAAAATATGAGTCTATCAAGGGTTATGAAGAAAAATTTACAATGCTTGCAAGATATGTATATGTATTTTTCATGAACCACAAAAGTAAAGCGGATATCTTATTTAGAGGATTAATGTTGATCTTATAAAAATTAATGGTGATTAATGACAATGAATGTTATGATCAGATTTTATATTATACCCTCAAGGTGGAAATAGAGATCAGAGTCCCTCAGTGCTCTTGTGGGACTATTGAAAAAAAAGAAGAATGTGGAGTCTAATATGACGGGTTTAAAATTAAATCCCATGACAGAAAGAAGACCAAAAATCCCATGTGTAGAATTTATGGTAAAAATAATCCTAAGAATTATGTATAGTGAACCAAGAATTTCTTTAAATATGGATGAATGGTACATTTTTCTATGAAATTTTAGAGGGATATGATGAATCCACTAATTAGGTATACTAAAGGAAGGTTCAGATCAACCCTCAACGTGTATTGTAGTTTTAAAACATTAATGAACATAGATATTATGTAAAAAATTTCCATAATCCAAGCGTTTTTAGAGGAAATCAACAACAACCTACAAGGAGAAAAGGATGTTCTTATGATATAACTAATGCTAAGGTTGAGCTGGACAGGGATGTGGTAAAAAATACAATAGTTATTCATTCATGAATAGTGAAAATACTATTTGATTTCAATTCTATTCATTATATCATATCATGAAAGTTTAGTTGAACTTTTCAAACACCATTTTAAAATTTGGAGGTTGAGAAATCTGTGAGAACAGAGAATGGGGAGATTATTTTATCCAAGGATTATAACTCCACCCCATTAAGTTATTTGTGGAATGAACCTCCCAGCAAATGTTGTGATACTTCCTCTAGTGGATCTCAACTCTATTTGGGGAATGGGTTGCTAATATTTATAAAAATACACCAATAACTGTCGAGAAAGGGATATAATTCTTTACATCACACGTTACCCTCCAATCCAATTCAAGTGTAAGGAAGAAGATGAATCTCTTTTATAATCATTATCTAAAGTGTAGATAATGTCGCCTTTGGAGAAAGAATATCTTTCTCAAATGATTGAGACATAGGATATGATACTTCTTGAAGATATTCCCATCGTGATGGATTAAACTGATGTATTCCCGGAATAATTATTTGGTATTCCACATGATCATGAGTTTGAGTTACCAATTAAACGTATTCTTGGATCACTACCTGTATCAAGGATACCTTATAGAATGGCCACAATAGAAATGGTAGAGCTGATAATGTAGTTACAAGAGAATTTGGAGAAGGGTTTTATATATTTGAGTGCTTCACTATGTGGGTCTATAGTACTCCTCGTCCAGAAGAAGGATAGATTAATTCACTTATCATGAACATAATAAAATAAAAACAAAGAACAATAATCCCCTTCCATGCATATATAACTTGTTTGATCAGGTTCATGAGGCCATTTATTTCATTAAGGTGGACCTCCAGTCAGGATATCACCAATTAAATGCGAGGAAGGACGATATTCCCATTTATACCATTATAACATTGTATGGACACTATGAGTTTATTTTCTCACCCTTACAACTTCATAATTCTATAGAATTTTTCATGGATTTAATGAATAGTGTTTTTTGAGATTTCCTTCACAAATTTTTGGTTATCTATATCTATGATATTCTAATATACTATAGGAGCAAGGAGGAACATGAGGAGAAGTTTAATAATGTTCTAACTAATTATAAATGGGATAAATATTATGAAAATTATATTAAATGTGTGTTCTGTATGGAGGATGTATCATTTGTGGGGAATTTTGTCACTATAATAGGAATATATAAGGAAAATTATAAGAACATGTCAATTGTACAGTGGCCCAGACCAGAATCTATAATTGAGATCCACATATTTTGGGTCCAGTTGGGTATTATCGACAATATGTGAATTACTTCTAGTGATTGTAAAACCTAATGAACATGATAAAATTTACAGAAGTGAAGTTCATCTGGACTCTATAATGTAAGGGAATCATTATGAATCTCAAAAAGTGGATTGTTTTTATGCGAGTACTCATATTCATCATAGGTGGAGACCATTTTGTGGTTTACAGTGATTATTCAAACAAGGGCTTCAAATGTTTTATAATGAAAAATGATAAATTTATAGCGTATTCATAAATTAATCTAAAAATCCATTAGATAAATACGACACCCATGATTTTTAGTCGGCGGTTGTAATCATTTAATTTAAAATATGGTATCATTATCTCTATGGGTAGGGGGAGTTTATGATATATTCTGATCACAAGAGTCTCAAATATATATTCTCACAGAAATATCTTAATATGTGCTAGTTCCAATGGTTATATTTCATCAATGATTATGAATACTTAGTCCACTACCTTCCCAGTAAAGAAAATAAGGTGGAGGATGCTCTAAGTAGAAAATATCCAAAATCATTATGAATAATGAGAATTGAAAATGATCCAGTCTTCATAGATTTGCAGATCATGGACATGGTAATCATTAATAGAGGAAAATCATATATCCTTTATCAAATGATTTCTCAACCATTCATCATAGATAAAATAAATAATTCTTAAAGAAATTATGACATGGATGGGGTCAAAAGATTGGGTCACGATTATGAGTACCATCTGATCCTGAGATAAAGAAAGAGCTTATGAATTATGCACAAAGCATAACCTTCTCTATTCACCCAAGTACCACAAATATGTATGAAGATCTCTAGGAGATTTATTGGTGGGAGAATATGATGAAGAAGATTGTTGAGTATATATTAAGGTAAATAGTATGTCAGCAAGTGAAATATAAAAGGAAAAATTCTAAGAGTATGATGAAACCACTACCCGTAAAAAAATGAAAGTGGGATAACATCACCATAAACCTTTTCACTAGACTTACAAGGAAATATAGAGGATACAATGCTATATAGGATGTTGGTGATTGTCTTACATTGACGACTCACTTTATCACAATTTGAGAGGGATTATCATTGGATCAAATTGAACGAGTATATATCAAAGAGGTTGTAAAGGTACTTGGAGTACCACTATCTATTATATCCGATAGAGATATGAGATTCCCCTCGATGTTCTAGAATGGTCTCCAGCATGCTCTATGCACTGAATTGAACATCAGTATCGCCTATCGTCTTCAAACTAATAGCCAATCTAAGAAAACTATTCAGACATTGGAAAACATATTGAGAGTACAGTCTATGTACATTAAAGTAAGACAATATCAACATCTTCCACATATTTAATTCTCCTACAACAATAGTTTCAAATCAATCATCTGAACGACACTATATAAATCCCTATAAGGGAAAAGGTACAGAACTCCAGCGTGCTGGGATGAATTCAGTGAGTATAATAAGATAAGACCGAAAATGATTGAATAAATGGTGGAGATGTGGGAAAAAAATTTAGTATCACATCAACACATCCAAATGGTGACATAAGAGTTATGAAGATAATAATTGATGAGACCTTGTGTACAAAGATGGAGACATGATATTCTTCTATATATCTTTATGGAAGTAGATCATGTGATTTGAGAAGAATGGAAATCTAATGCCAAAGTGCATCGACCCCTGTGGGAATCATGATCATGTCGGTGCAGTGGCCTATCGACTAGTACTTCCACCTTCTATGTCTAAAGTACAAAATGTATTACATGTGTCCCTCTTAATTAATTATATACTAGATCCTTCACATGTAATGTCTTAAAAGGTGGTAAATTTAGAAAATAAACTTTCTTATGTGGGGTATCCAGTGATGATCTTTGATCATAGAGATATTATTCTACGCAATAAGAATTCTCAACTGGTTAAATTACTATGGTGAAACCATAAGTATGAAGAGTCAACATGGGAATTGGAGGAATAAATAAAGGAAAACTACCCACACAAATTTTTAGCCTAGAATGTAAAATGAATTTTTCAGGGTGAAATGTCATAAGGGGGAAGAATGTTACAACAGAATGTTCAATCAATAGAAATTTCCTTCCTATATTTTATTAATATAGTGTAATAAAATAAATAAAATATAGTTTACCATATCATACTTTAATAAACTAATAAATACAATGTTAACATTAAACAGTTCACTGATTTGAATTTCAAAAATATGATGTATACGGTTGCGATTAGTATGATGTTTAGAATCTGATAGGAAATAAATATTTTTAAGGAATAGTAGCTTACCCTATTTATAGAAATTTTACCCTATAGAGAAGTAATATAACCCTTTTAAATAGTAAATTATCCAGGAAAATAGTAACCTTACCAGTGAATTTATAAATAAAACTAATCCATCTTATATTTTTCAATATGATAGTGTAGTAATTTTTTGTAAGTAATAAATATTTAATTAAAAGTTTATGATTAATTTAATAATTTAAAAGAAAAAATATTCTCATAAAACATATTCATAAGATAATATTTTTATTTTCTATGATTATAAGATAATTTTATGAGATCATGGTTAATTTCACAATGTCTTAAAAAATAATTAAAATTTTAAAATTTTTATTTTTCAAGTAAATTATGATTTTAATTAAAAAATAAAATTTCCATGTTTAGAAAATAATTTTCATAAAATTGAGTTCATTTTTTATTCTACACATTAAATATTTTTAGGGTGAAATTTTTGGATCTATCTTAAATACAAGAAAATTTGGTGAATAGTAAAATAATATAATTTATGATAAATACTAAATTCCATATTTATTTGGACATTGATGATGTTATGATTTGGTAAGCACCTCAGGATAAAAATTACTTTCACATATTACTGTTGTTTTTTAAAAAAATTAGTACTATTTCTTTTCTTTGAGAAAAATAATTATACAACGAATACATTATTGAGAAAACGCTCATCCCTTTCACTATAAAAACCACCACTCAATCCCACTTCTTTTAAAAATTTTATAGCCTTATTCTATAAAAGAAAATAATGCTCTAATATAATCCCAAGACCCTCCAACACGTCTATAATTCCTTGGTCTACTCAGAAGTCCAAAATCCTTCATATAAGGAGGTTCTCAATGATAAAAGATTCAAGACCTAAAAAAATCATCCCTTTTTCTTTTAAATTATTTTTAATTTATTTTCTTCTCATAAAATATCCTCAAATATCCATATCCAATTAAAATGGTAAATATAGTATTTTAAAAATACTTTATTTCTATAATGTCTTTGAAATAATCCAACCTCAGTTCTTTTCTTCACCATTTCTTCAATTAACAATATTACAATTTGAGATGTGTTAATTCATTCAATTCAAAGATGATGAGTTTTCAATTTATATTACCATCTTCAATTAGGGTCATGAAACCAATTATTTTGTTGAACTAGATTATTTAGTATACAAAATATTCTATGGAATAATTTCATACAAATTGTATTATTTTATAAAACAATAGAATTCGTTGTGATAAAAAACATCTAGTTAACTCAAATAGTTACAAATAAGGTTTTATATAATTATTTATCCTCACTCCAAATAACCAAATTAATTTTATAAAAATTTAAGCTTCTAGATGTTATCTAACAACATATTACTTCATTTATAAACTACCATCTTCATCTTATGTTATTATACATAAATGTATATAAGTAATCTGATACTGAAAACAATGGAAACAAACTTTTCCAAACAATGAAATCAGATAACTTAACCCATCAAAAAACCATGAATAAATATAAAAATGTTATAATAAATCATTTACATGTAGAAAACATTAAAAAATTATTAATTAATTATTCTAATTTGATTTTCCAGTACATTAATATCATGCGAAGAACACCTTCAGACTTTAGGTAAGGGATTCTACTCGATCATCGATTATTCCTTCGGGTTGCTCTATATTTCTTTTTAAGAAAATAACGTTTTCATTTATTTTTATGTATATTTTTTTAATTCTGTGAATATGTAAAAAACTAATGTATCAATATCCATTCACTATTCTATTTCATGGATAAACATGTTTTTATGTGGTTACCTTATCAATTTTTCCCGATAAGCAAGCTTGTTTTAAGGGAACTTCTTGAATTTTTACCAATTTATAGTACACTTTATAATCATCTTTTAATCAAAAACTATTTTCTATAAAATTAAACTTTTTAATATGAAAAACTTATTGGTTAAATTATGGTTTTATATAAAATATTATTCCGTTTTCTATTTTAAAATATCTTTGATATTTCTCTTGAACCACAGTAAAATGTTTTAATTTTAAAAATTCTTAAATACTATTTTTACATGTTATCACTTCAATTTGACATCACTTATTATGATATATTCCATCTATACATTACTATTTTCCATTCATGACATAATTAAATTACTTAATTGAAACTTTTACGATACACCCATTTGTTATAGATTATGACATGATTATGATAACCATTTCTTTCCCTGGGTACCCTTATGTTTATGTGTGATTGATTATGTATGTTTATTTATTTGGAAATATAATTTATCATCATGTTATGTTTGTTGAACATATATAAAGTTCTAAAGCATCAGGTAATGTTTTATTTTGTGAGATGTTATGTGGACCGATCTAGGTGGTTAGCCTTGACTCATATTCAATTTGCAATAGTCTTGATGGTTAAGAATAACTTTCGCTCCTCCGCATGAAACGAACTATTTTCATGCTAATGTAATGTTTTACTCTAACCCCAGATTTTTATGATTCTACATTTATATGATAAAATGTTTTAAATTTTATGATTCTTTATGTTTAATCATGTACCATTCCTATTTATATCATTATGATATACGTTTTAACCCATGTGCTAACCTTTATTCTTATGTTTATTCCCTTTTTGGGATTTTAGCTCATCACTTTTTTCATGTTATCCCTAAGTTATCCTATGATGATGTATGAGAACAATGGATTTTAGGAGATCAATATGGTTATTTAATAAATTATTCTCTTATGATGTTAATTATGTACTTAGTCTTCTAAGACATTAGATATTCTGAAACTTGGCTTGTATTTTGATGTTTAATTATGCCTAAAATCATGTAATGATATGTGTAGATGGCTTGGGTCGATATACATGACATGGGACTTATTTGGAATAAAATATAACAAATATTATATTTAAATGATATTTATTATCACTAAAATATCTAATATATTCCCTTATGTATGATTTCATCAAATGAATTTATTATAATCTCATTCCTTCCACAAAAGCAATATGTTCCAAAAATTTTGGTGTGTAACATTGTACAAAACTTATAGCATTCTATACTAACTCAATTTCAATTCAACTACATTCATAAATATTAAATATCTTTACTTTTATAATTTACATGAATTATATTCATGTAAAGTCTTAGAACCATAAATATTACTAAATACCCACAATAGTATGCTTGGAAAAACAAATTGCTAACCCCAGATTTTCTAGATTGTGCATTACCCTCTAGTTTACAGATCATTTCATTATAAATTCTATCCAAATAAGTATACATTACAATAGATATATCTCAATTATATAATAATTATAACATGTGATACATATAAAAAATAATTAACTACGTAATTGAACATCATAAACTTGTTCAAGAAAAACTCATGATAGAATAAAAATAAATTAAGAATCATACCTATAATTTTAATTCATATGTCTATATAGGAAAAATTATAAAATTATTTTAACAATTTAGAAAAATAATTCATCCACTCAATACACAAAAAATTAATATCAATTATTAATAAAATATGAAATAAATATGAATAAATGAATAAATAAATAATTAATATATATAAACATGAGATAAATAATTTATAAAGAATTCATATATAAAACAATGTATAAACACTTTATGATTTAACTATAAATCATAGTCACTAAATAATTAAATAAATATATGGACATTATATTTATCTTACACATTAACTCCTTCAAAATGGCCAATTTTTTAGCACATAAATAAATAAAATATATTAGGTGATTTATATACATTTTATATTTCATATCTATTTTGTATACATTTGATTTAATCTAAATATAATATATTTAAAATTATTCAAACCTTGTTCATATCAATTATCATGACACTGTTAGTTAAGGTTTAAATTATTTCCCAAAAAAGCGATTTAATTTGACCAATTATTTTTTTGAAATAAAATATATTTTATTTTTTTAATTATTTTTAAAAATTATAAATATTTCATAAATTACACTTGTAATTTATATATAAAATAATTTATATATGAAATATAAATCATTCAATATAATTTGGAAAATTTATTTTTTATATTAATAATTAATATTTTGAATATTTTCTTAATAAATGTTTCATAAGAGATATTTATATAATTATAAACAATTTTGTAATTAACTAATTTATAAAAACATTATAAATTAAATTAATACCCCAAAATAATTTATTTCTATAATTTATAAATTATTTTTTAAATCATTCTATATTTGATATTAATGAATGAATAATTTTTTTATATCATATTTTACAATATTCATCAAATCATAAGAGGCGATAGTTATGTCACAGTGTTGGTGAAGCCTAAGGATATGAATCATATTTTATCATTGATAATATTATACCTATAAAACCTAGCCCATCATATGCCTCAATATAAGACAAGACATGACATGCTCAACTCTTTTAACTTGTGGTTTGGTCTAGTGTAAGATTTAAATTTTTGGTACATAGGAAATTATATTCCACAATTTGAATTAGAATCACATTTGAGATATGGTAATTTATTCAACAGTAATTATTTAATTATTCAAAAAATATGACTCCTAACAAATATTTTTCTACAATTAACAAAAAATGGTGGAATTAAATTGTGTCAATCTATATAATGTCTCATATTTTATTTTGAAACCCAATGAAGGGTTGCCTTGTATTATATCATATAGAAAGATGTAGTTAAATTAACATATCATATATAACAATATAGAATATGATATATTAGAAAATATATATTTTATTTCTATTAAAAAATGACTTTAATAATCAGATCACAATGAAATATCTTATATCAATAATGATTTTTAAAGGAACTATTGATATTCAATGACTCATTACAAGAAACTTCAAACTTCATTCCCAAGATCAACCATCTATGATACTCAAAACCATTAATATTTATATAATAATGAAATTTTGTACATTTCATTTATGATTTCCACCACCACTACCTTCATCAATACATTTTATTAAGATCACTCAATTGTTTCCATTGAACTTCCTTTGCCTTGGTGTGCCAATGGGTTAATGATAATTGAAAAACCCTTGGGCAAGACTCTCCTTCACTCCATGTAATGATAGATCCTCTCAAAGTAAAATTATGGAGCCTAAAAAAATCAAGGATTGGGAGAGTTTTACAAGGATTGGGGAAGCTCACATGCCTATATCTTGATGGTAGTGTAACAATATATATTCCATCAAAACATTACAGAGTAAGTACAAAATTTACATATAAATTAAAATATATAAGAAATCATACATTTATTAATTCATCCATTTCATGGAAGGGTTTTTTCAGCCTCATGACTATTTTTATTATGAGATGATAATAGTAAATGTCAGTAGATGTAGAAGATCACTCAAAAATTAACACATAATGTCAATTATCCAAATCAATCATAGTTCCATGTTATTTAAATTTTGCGGTTAACCCCAACAAAAAAATCATCATATCATATGATATAATTGAATAACATACAATAATGATATTTATATATTCATTTTATTTGATATTTCTCTATCATACAAAGTGATATAGCCTAAAACCATATACTTGAGGGGTAGAGGCTCCTTCCTGCCATCCAAGATACCCGGGATCAAATCAGAGTGAGGGTGAATTTTTGGGTTACTGTAGCATTTTCCAAAGTGGGTAATGTTCTATATTGTAGAAGCTAGCACAATTCACTCAATTTGGGCCTTCAGGCCATTGGTTTGGGCCTATGGGTCTCAGGGACTTCAGGACACCAAACGCCTTCAGGCCACAGGGCCTTCAAGCCACCAATGGACTTCGATCCACAAGGATTTTAGAACCAAAAAAAAGACAAAGAATCATGGGCATACCACAAAAGAGTTGGCCCAGACAAGGTTTCTAAGAAATATAGAAACCACCCGAGCAGTGTCAACTAGATTTGATGAATGATAGGGTATGTTAACCTCCATCAATGCCTGGCACCATGTAAATCTGCATAATGAAATGTATGTCGATCTTCCATGCGAGGTGTAGAGTTATGATCCTTCAAGATGTTGATGTTGTCGAGGGTTTTTTCAAGTGTGTTATCTCTTTAGCTATTAAAGTAATGTATTAAGTTGTATATGGGCCTTGTACGATGGGCATATAGGTCATGTAAGGGTTTTCCTTCCACCCTTAATTGGGGGAATATCCAAAATAATTTAAAACAAAGACATTGGTCCATTCGGGTTACAATGTACTTTTTCCAAATAAACCTAAAACGTGTAAGTATGTAAGGAATTTCAAAATTAGATAAATCATTATTTCTGTACTTAAGGAAATGCCATGTGTGTTTGAACCAATTAATATAAATAATTTTTAATTGGACTTTGGGAACATATTCTTGGTAAATTATTTACTTATTAATAAACTAATTGTTATTTTTTAAATATTTTAATAATTATTTATTGTTTAACTAAAATTAGTGGGTTGGATATGAAGATGTGATTTTATTTATCTATTGTAAAGGATAATCGTTTTTACATTTGTAGAAAATGAATACTTGAATGAATATTTGATGTAAAATTCTGAATTTTGGCACCAAATTGATGATATAATTTTTCTTCAGCGAAAAAATTCATCTACTTATTATCCTCATTGGAAATAAGAAGAATGAGGGGCAAGTTATAATATAATTTTGGAAGGTGATTTTGATCATACATCAACAATAACAATACATGAGGCTCCGATTGAGGTGGGGAATATGGAAAATTTTCTTAAGGTGATTCAAAACATAGATTGAAGACCTTATTAGATTGTTCAAGGGATAAAAGATATTATTTGGGAAATACAACATAACATTACATTTTATTTAGTAGAGCTGTTAGACTAAATTGTTAAAAAGAACTATTTTAAAGTATCAACATATTGGTTGATTCAATTAATATTCTATAAGGAAAGAGGGTGACTCTTTTTATATTTTTCTTTTCTGGAGGATCTATCATATGATTTTTGATATATTATGGCCAAGTATGTTGAAAAAAGTACTTTACATGAGATTCATTTATGTTTTTTATAAATATTATAAACATATATAGTGGGGAGAGATGGTCTTGGAATTTATAGAGTTAAATAAATGTGATATAACTTCTATTTATTATAGAATTTGTTTCATGAATTTTTTTATTTATCTCACAATATTGGTAGAGATGTTTGAAATAAGGTACATATTTTTTAGTATTTATTGAAATTGATTCATAACTTATTTTTCAGACTCATTTTTTATCCTTATTTGTGAATTTTTTTACAACAATTCATGATAATTGAGAAGGATTTAGAGGAGAAAAGAAACATAGTTGTGAGTTCTATAGATTTAGGAGCCGGTAATAATAAGAAAATGAATGGTTATTTCTAAGTAAACAAGTAATTGACGGTTTAAGGGAATACCATTTAATTTCATTCTTTTAGAGTTAGGGTATGGTTAGAGTACTATTAGTGTGTTTAGAAAACCCAAACTCATGTATTATATCACAATAATCCAATTGAATGTTATCTGTATGGGAGAATGTGACATTGATTAAATGTTCTACTTTTGTAGTGTGAGCTACACAATACTTATATAGGTGTATTGGTTCTCTTAACCAATGTTATATAATGTTCTATGTTGCGTCTATCAGGATATCATGTGATAATAAAAAAAATAACATACTATTATAAATAAAAAAAATTAATTAGTATTTTTGTGTAATTATATTATAGCATAAAATTTAAAACATAAAAAACTATCAATGAAATAATATGTGTTTTATGTGTGAGATATCATTATAGTCAAATATTTGAGAAAAAATAATTTCTTAGGGATTTGGGATAATATTAATGATTCACATATATTTTAATTAAATTTATTTAATGATAAATTTCAATGTAAAAAAATTAATTTTGTACTATATCGATATTCTATTAGTATTTTTTATACCTGCACATCTATCTGCAATATATAATATACAATAAATACCATGGGAGATGAAGTTATTTTGTCTGGAATCAATTATTCTTTCAATATATAGTATATAATCAAATTAAAAATCATCATGTTTATCACTTTTGTTCCTGGTAATGACCTCAATAATCATTACTACATCTATCCCAAAACATTATACATTTTGTGATCATTCTAATGAGTCATTATGATTAAAATTAGGGAATAATATTCATTTAATTAATTCAACAAATACCTTGGATATATAAATTAATATCACCATATCCACACTAATAATTTTGATTCTCATGATTATAAAGAGAAAAATTAAAAACAAATGGACAAAAGGATTATCAATGGGAAATGTTGGATCATGATCATCCTTACCTGTGAGAAACACTTTTCATTATCCTAAAGAATAAATGATTTATAAAATAGATGATCTCCCTATTTTATATCCATATCACTTTTCAAACATCCAAATTATCTAAAAAATTCTCAAAATATGTGATCAAAACATACCACATTTCTATGTTTATGACCACTCCCAAATAAAATCTCTATAAGAAGTTTCATTTCAGAAACTCAATCTACAATCCTTTCCCTCGTGTTCATCTTTTTCTAATTCAAGATTAGGTTCCAAATTGATATATTATTAAAATATTACCTAATATTGTTAGCTAATGTGTGTGAGGATTCATTTTTAGCACCCCATAGTTTTTTATTAAATCTATATGGACTCATAATTTAATCAGTTTATATAGCTTTCAAATGCCCTCTCCATCCCCTACCTCCATGAAAATGAATAATTTATATTACATTTAGATTCCATGTATGGCTCAATTATCTCATACATACATGAGCCATGGAACATATATAAAAACAACTCAATAGAAATAAGACATAGGTAGAATCAAGGGAAATCATGTTACTGAAAAGGATAAAATCCACCGTAAAAACATTCCTGATCCAACCTGTATTTGATTACATCCATTTTGAAAATAATCATGGTGCATTGTGTTATGTGTCTTATATACTATGAAGACCATAACTGAAAACCATAAATTTAATTACTTTTTAATATCTATGTTTTAATAGTTCATTAATAAATGGAATTTTTATGTTGTAAAAGTAAACATCTGTATTAATATAACCATAATTGAACATTAAATAAATAATCAGTGAATTATCCATAAAATTCATTTTAGAATTTCTACACCAAAAAATTTCACTAATAAATGAATTTATATATTTTAAGATTAATATTTAATTTTATTGAAAAATGAGCCAAAACACTACTTCTTGGTATACTATTGTATTTTTAATAAATAATTAATTAACTAAAATAAAAATAAAAATTAAAAATATAATACATTAAACTTTTTCATATTCCCCCATAATTAAATGATTACATATACTAAAGTAATTAATATCAATAAAATATTTGCCAAAAATCTACATCATATAAAATCAACTAATTGTGTGAGGGAATATAAAATTATATTTAATTGGTTAAATCGTTATTTATATAATAAACACTATTTTAAACAATTTTGGTATTCATCGTCCCTTGTTTTTTTAATTAATGAAAAGGAATCCACTATATTTATTTCATAATATAGTACTAGTAAATTGAAATTATTTTATCATTTAGTATTGTGAATAGAAATATAAACTAAAACAACAAGAAGGCATACCTTGGGGGTAATTTTAATAACTATGTTAGGGAAGAAAATTTTGAAAATATCCTCTAAAATATTACATGACCCTTATTCGTGAGTTATATTTTTAACAAACACACAAACAATTGTATGATATCATAAGTATTTTCTATTTTTGTTCTAAAATGACCAGTTTACAGTAATTAAAATTATCCAATCCAAAAAATAATTATAATCAATCATTAGTGTGATATTATTTCACAATGAGAAATCCACTTAAGGTATGGTTCTTAAATATAATTCCTGATTGTTAAAATTTTATTCACCTAAAATCATTTCATTTAAAATTTAATGTTGAATTAATGAAAATATGTGAATCTATGTCTTTTAAGTAATTCATCCGTATTGATATTAATGTATATTAATCGTTCAAGTGGGTTACAAACATTTGACAAACTCACACACTACACCTAACCCCCATGTCATTAGTGGTTTACTATATAATCATTATATATAAATATAATAATATTCAATAAATGATACAATTTATGTATATATACATGATGTATGTTATGATTTTAAGAAAAATAGTGAGTTATCCTCCCCTTATTGCTCCTACCAAAGAGTATGTATTCTTCAAGATTTTATTTGATTATTTATTTTATAACCTTATAAAAAACCCATGTAATTTACTCAAGAAAAATAATCGGTACTTAATATAAAATAAAAAATCACACATGGATGTAAATTATTTTTCATCTGTTTTGTCCTAGGATAATGTTTTTCCTATTTATTTCCCTGAATTCTTCATTCATAATTTTTTAATCTTCTAGTGGGTGATTTTTCCACCTTTGTTTCTTCAATATATAGTTTTATCTTATGTTTATTCCCTATAAATGATTTTCCATATAATAAATTAATCTCTAATTCATTATTTGTGTTTAAATGTAAAAATTTAAGAGGATTAACAGACTAGAAAACAGTTTATCTTGAATCATATCGATTCATGAATTGAATAGAAAGAATTTTTTTCCTACCTTGAAATTAATTTTTCCAAACCCAACTGTCATGCAATATTGTATAAATAAACATATTAATTATGTAATTTTAAAAAGATTAAATTATATTTTCTATAAAATTATTCTAATAAAACATTCTCTTCTCATTTTATTCCTTATATTCCAAATCACTACACAGATTACGAAAATTACCATGTGTTCAATTTGAATTATAATACTGAATTATTTGTAATATCCCATATGAATTGGAACATTACAATTAGTTTTTTAGAGAAAAACAAATATATTTAAAATAAATCGTCATGTTTTAATTTCTACCCCTTAATGAAATTTCACCCAATCCTCAATGGAATCTCTATTGATGCCTTTTTTGGAAACATTTCCTACCCACAGATTTGTTGGTGAAGTTTCATTCCTATATTATATTTGAAACTATATTTTTTTTATTAATATTATTAAATATATTTTAAAATGAATTTAATTTTCACTAATGATGGCCCTCAACACTATATATCATAAAAATATATTCTTCCGCAATAAATTTACTATTAAATCATCCACATTGTCTTCAAATAAAACTAAATTCACCCAATTTCATACATAAATAAATGGAATCAATGTTCAATAATTAATATTAAAATATTCTTAATGTATAGTCATTATTAATCTAAAAAATTAATATCAAGATTAAAAGTTTTATAAAATTTTTTTCATCATCCCAGATAAACTATCCATTTCAATTTATAACAATTAGTAAAATATTTTACAACATACATGAATAGAGTAATAGAATAAAAACCGTTAAAATAATTTAGAATAAATATTTAATAATATATAATAACTACAAAGTCAGAGAATAGAAATGATTAATAATTAAGATAACTTTATCCCCTGACATATACCTTCTTATCACTGCATTATTTACTTATTTGTTAAAAAATGGATCCTCGTAGATATAATATTTGGAATCATCCATTATCCATCTATCTTCATTCATTGAAAGTCAATTTCATATCTATTCAGTCATAATATTGATAGAAATGTTAAAATAAAAGGTAGTTCACACTTTTTATTCATAAATAGTGGTTCACAAAATAATTAACCCCTGATTTGATTAGAATGAACAACCCATGATAACTCTCATTTTGTAAAATATTATACCACATGAATTTCATCCACATTCATATCATCGATTTCACGTTCATATTAGTGTATGAAATAGAACCAAGTTAATCATCATTTTTTGGAATCTCTCTATGAATGTAAATATGTCAAATTTGGGAGATATATGTACACTATCACATTATTTCTAGTTTTGTAGAGTTCAAATTAATCAATTTCAATCACCAAATCTAGAATTTATTTGTTTTCAATAGCTTGGTTATGTTGAGATCCATTAAAAAATTTATTATCATAATATATAAAATATTTACACTTTTATTTTTTATATACCAAAAATTCAGTAGTTTTAATTTCTCAAAAATTATATATTATTTGAAAATGGAAAATTATGGTATAGTGATATAATAATTGGATATATGACCATATCTGTTTTCAAAATTTTAATTTGTTTTAGATATTATTAAATTTAGTAAAATTTCATATACTTTGTTAAAATAGAACACACCTGACTTGATATTCTACAAAAATAATCAATAAAACATAAATAAAAGCATTTTTGTCATAAGAGTCATCTTAAATCCATCGATAAATTTGGAAACTAAATGAACGTTCCCTGAAGAAAAAGATTAGTGAATATTTAATTTCTCTCCAAGAACTGAAATAATATAAATTAATTATATGAGAGTATATTAAATTTTTATATTCAATTTTGAGAAACATGATATCCCTCTATTCGTCATTTCTATTATTTCCTTCTCGTTTTCACTTCATACTGCCACTATCATCTCTATTAATTCTTTTTTAGTCTATTTTGGTTTTATTTTATTTCATTGATTGTAAAAATATTACTTTCACCTTCCTTATTGAATATGATAGTGTTAATTTCATCTTTACTAGTCTTGAACATGTTTTTAGATAATTATTTTGAATTATGTTAAATGAAACTCATGTTAAAATAATAAATTATTATAGTCTTGCGAATTTAAATAATTCACCACTAATGTTGAAGGATCCAATGGGTCATAAAATTCTATTGGAATTTGTGGGAAGGGAACTATCCCATGTAATGTTAATTTTTATGGTAAATAATTAATTTTATTTGTTTAAATACATAAAAATCACTAGAAATAGGAATGATTTAGATTAAAATAATGGATTTATAAAATGAAACAAAAACTATTTAATATCCAATTTTTGATATAAAGGAACTTTTTGTTTGAATTTCCATGTTGATATTAACTGTAAAAATAATAGCACATGATATAATGACATATTAGGATGATCATATAATACTTGATTGAAAATTAGTGGATATTGTAGGTTCTATAATATATGATCCCTCAATAAATTTATCATTTCTTTTGGTTTATAAAATATATATTCTCAATGTGTTTTTAAATTTTAAAAGAACATAAGTTGTTTGATGATTATTTCTTAGTTGGTATTATTGAAAAATGTGTAAACTATGAATTTAATGATCTATTGATTACTTCATTAATTTTGTTACATGAAATAGTTAGTGGAATTGAATAATAACATGGGATAATTTTTTTAAAATGTTTTAATACACAAAATTGTTACCAATGATTTTTTAAAGAAACCGAGAGTGGAATTTTGGTTAAGAAATAAGGGCTTGAATTAATTGTTATACAATCCAAAAAAACTCATTTAAATACCCTACCATCTAATTTGATGTATGATTACCCATGAGATAAAGATACCTAAATTTTTTTTAATAGATTGAAATGAATAATAAGTAAAAATATATTATAAGTGTTAAATAAAAAAATAAATTCATTAGTTCGGAAATATAAAGCATTAATGGGATATGCCCAACACATGTGTGCACAATAATTTAATGAAAGATGGGTTCAAACCTACCGTGGAAGGCCAAAAAATACTCCATCTAGATATGTCAATGTTCTCAAGGATGAAATAATTAAAATTATGGATACTCAGATGAATTATCATATATCATACAATTAATCATTTCGTCTAATACAGGTGGTTCCTATAAAAGGAGGAATGAATTTAGTGAAAATGAGAAAAATAAACAGATTTCCTATAGGATATTAATTTTAAAAATGCTTCACATTGAATATATAGAAATAAATGTAATAATAAGAAAATATAATTTTATTATACCATTTATTTATGAAATACTTTTATGTATTTTTGAGCACTCAAAAAAATTGAATGGTTAATGAGGATATAATAACGTTCCAAAAGATCTATCAAACCACGAAAATATAACATACAATTTCTCATATAGTAAATTCCTTTATATGAGAACTATATTTGTTTTGTATAGTCCATTATTTATATTTCATAGTTGAGATATGTCAATAATTTCTAATTTGGTGATAAAAAAATGTATTTTTTATCGATTTTATTATACTTTCATTTATATAAATTTTTAAGAACATATGTGATTTTTTTAAATGTTTGAAGAAACCAATTTAGTAATAATGTCAGAAAAATGTGATTTCATGATGATAAAATTCATTGTGTTGGATCATAATATCTCTAATAACAAAATCAACTTAAACAAAGATGAAATATAGGAGATATCCACTCAGTCACCTCCCATTCGAAATAATATCTCGATCATCACGTAGTAGAACATTTAGTTCATTAATGGAATTGGGAATAATAAAATCTTCTAGTTTTTGATATTCCAGTTAAATTTAGATAGTATAAAGATTCAATATCATTATATATTATTAATTGGAATAATAATAATAAGTACTCATTAAAAAAATAAGTCTTATAAAGTAAAATTTATTAATAAATATTAAATCAACAAGATGAAAACACTTTTAATAATTTAAATCCATCATATTTTGATTTACCTATGAAATTTAGCTACTAATTATTGGGTAACCAATAATGACAAAATTCAAGAAATATATTTCAAAAATGATGACTAAAAGAAGAAAAGAACAAAAAAACTCATATTCCTTGTTGAAGTTGAGTTTCTCTTCATCTTTATATTCATTGATTAATCATCATTATTCTAAAACAACACTATTCTACCTCCCTCTCTGAAAAAAATTTCATTACCTCTCTATAAAATTCAGAATACATCCTTTTATAAATAAAAAATTCACTATATTTAATTCAATATTACATTATTCATAATTCACTTCAATTTCACACTTCCATAAAATGGTTTTCCAATCAACATTTTATTTTTATGAATATAAAATTTGACGTGTCATATGAATACTCAAACCTATATTTCTCCCACAATAATGAGGAACTTCACCCAATGATTTTAATTTATTTGATAAAAAACACGAATTTATTATTTTTAATGCATCAATAGTGGATCTCTCTGCCTTCCCATATTCAATATAATTAATCAAATACATTTGTACATGAGATTCCATATCTGTGAAAATTCATTTGAAATCTTATCTGTATTAGAACAACGTGATTTTTTGAAACAGTTCCATTATTGGTATTTTTATTGAATATGTTGAATGAGTTATTTTTAAAGATTTCCACTAGAACCATGGGAAAGCAGGGCCCCAACAAACCAAAAACATATTATTTCCATAGAAAATAAAACCAAATTCAACATAGTCCATAAAAATTATTCTCTATAATCATGTACCTTTGATTCTTTAACAGAAACAAATCTGTAATAACATTGGAATAACTCAATCTCAAGAAATTGGGTAACATTCATCAGAAGACATGGCCATCTCTTTTTATCTATGTTCCATTAAAACTAGATGTAGAATTTCAAATCTCAAGTGGATATTAGAGATCATAATCTAAATAGAAGACGTCAATCGATTATTTGAATCAAGATCATGATTCTTCATATTCTTCAACACATTGAATCTCGTTTAGTGAATTTTTCATGGATGTCACAAAATTCAATTGATAAAATATGGTGCTTGAATAGATATTGGGATTATGGAAGCGATAAATAAACCCACATTTTCTGATCATCTTAAACAATCAGAAATAGATATTATATTGGTTGCTTTAATTGGAAAGGGGTTTTGGTCTCTAATGTATTTCATCTTTAAGTTCAAGTATTAATATTGGATTTTTTGTATCACAGATCTCTGATAATAAGAAATTAGATGCTTTAATCTCTGGTTTATTTTCCTAATATATTACGTAACCCTGACCATTAGCCTCTTCCTCTTGGTTATAGAAGAATCAGGTAGATGGTACCCTTGAGGATGAGATAAGTGATTCTAAGTTGAAAAAATCTATGCGGGGGTCTCCGAAATTAGATACATAGATTCCATTGAATGAACCCTTACATCTACGATTCTTGGAAATGGCTACCTTGTCCATTTGGATACTCCACTTGTCAAATCCACTATAATTTGGGCTATGTGCAAAGCACAGTATATTTCACAATGATGTAGTAAAAAAATATATGAATAAATTACTAAATTATATTTATTAAAATAATTAAAATTAAATTTTAATAACTAACTAATATAAATTCATAATAATTAATTTTAAACTAAATTAAATTTGAAATCATAAAAAAATTAATTAAGGAATTAATTAATTAATAATGATAATATGGTAATAATTAAAATAATTGAAATAAAATTAAAAGGTAATAATTGTTAGAAAAAAATAAATAAATAAAATTAGAGGAAAAACATTAATAATGTTATTTACGGATATAATTCTAAAAACCAAATGAAATAAATAATTACTTCAAAGAATTAAAAAATAAATATAAACAAATAAATGGTAAGAAAAATTAAAATATTGATAAATAAAATTCATCTTAACAAATAATGTAAATAAATAAAAAATGATAAATTAAATATTAAAACAACCATTTTTATTATAAAAACAATTAATTCACTAATTTCACAATAATTAATCATAATGAAATTATTAATTAAACTCATTTAATTTTGAGAATGAAATATATATTAAATTCTCGAAAAAGTTTGAGAAAAATGTAATGAATAAAGACCACATCAAATTCCCTAACACATTAAGGCACTTCTGGTCCCCAAGAAACCATTATTCCCATTAATTCTTGGTTATGATACTCAAAATACAAAAGATGGTATGCCATTAAGAATTTATTTTCATATTTATTTTACATCATGGATTCTTTCAATTGGTGAAAATGAATAACCCCTTGAATTAAATTTCATTAGCAAAAAATCGATTACTATTGTAAAAAATTATTTAAATTGAAAATTTTGTAATGAATTTAACAAATGACAATTTTCATCTAAATGAAAGTCTAAATTTCATTTTACCACTATGTTAAAATAATCACATTAATTATGAGATCATGATAAATTCACTGAGAATTGTATTATGTGGAATGAGAATTTATTGGTTGAATATGAAATACATTCAATAGTTTGGCGAATAATGAATGAAAGGAATGAAAAAGTGAGTTCAACATGGATTTGGTTTTTTATTTCATAATCGGTTAGGATGCATATATTTGGTGATAAATTTAAATTCCAATGTTAAAAGTAAATAATAATTGTATAACATTCAAGTAATATTTTACCAGAATACATTTCTCAACAAGAAAAAGTATTTAAAAAATTAAATATGATTCTTATTAATGATTAACCTCTTAAAAGTGTCTTCACAACATAAAAATTTGTGAAAACATTTCACCTAGTGAAATATTACTATGAAAAACTAAAAAAATAAATGTTTTAAAAAAATTAATGATTTTATGGGATAAACTTTATAACATTATAATTGACCTTCACAGTAGTTAAAAATGAAAAATATACCCACAATCGAACATAATGTGGACGATATTTTATTGAAGGTTATGATCCAAAATATTTTCAAACTAGTAGTGAATTTTTTCAGAATATGGGTCACAATAAGGATAAAAAATAATTCCAACACATAAAATTAATATATCACAAAAAGAATAATAACCCCTTCTAGTTACTATATAACAATTGGAGTACACAAACAATGAATTTTTAGATAATATTCAAGCTATAAATTGAATTTTAAAATGTTAGTCAATATTAAACCAAAAATAGAAGGGAAATAATGAAATTCAGCATTCATTGATTTTAAAATATTGATAATGACTGGTATATATAACATGGTCAATTCATCCTGTAAGTGAACATAAAAATGAACTGTAAAATCCCTTATTATACCTCATATAGCAAGAAGAAAATATATTTTTTGAAAAAAAGGTGAATCAATGTTAATGAAAATTTTAAAATTTTACTTCCCTAAAGTATATCATTAATATTTGAATTAAAAAAAAACAATCCCCTTTTCTTTAGTATATGGATATCATTAGGTGGTAAAAAAATTCTCTTAAAATCATAAGAAAAGGAAAAAAAATTCTATAAATTAATGTTCCAAATAAAATATAATCACAGAGAAGAGTTACCGAATTGTAATAAGATTTTTCTTCATAATGAAACTCAGGTATCATTATTACACACCCATACTCTTTCAAGTAAATACCAGAAAGAAAATAAAGTCATTAAATAAATTCATGAGAAGTCATTAAAAGGATTCCAAAAAACTAGTTTGATTTTCATGTCAAATTAGATAGAGCTACACATCCATAGAAAAATATTTGAATTCAATAAAAATGAAAAGTTAAAGAAAATCATTATTTTTATACCATGAAATGATAAATTTAACATCATCAACCATATATTATATCATTTTATTTTATCAAAATAATAATTCAACTTGAATTATTGATTTTTGGATTTTAATTAATTAATTAATTAATGACATTATAGTTCCTTAAAGGATTTAGAAACTCCATCTTCGAACATTAATCTTCCAAAATAATTTGAGGATCCATTATTTAACCTCATTTCCCAACCAACATCTAGGATAAGAACAAAAAAAAATTTAATATATTATTGAAATAATAATATTATTAATTTAATAATAAAGAACAACTTCAACTCCCAAAATCGCCCCTACATGTGAATGATTTATCAATTCTAAATTATCCAAAATAGTTTCTACCACTATAAAACTATTAAAAATAAAATTATTCTTAGAAAAACAAATTAATTTAGTTATGAAAAGAAATAATCCTAAATATATTCTATGAAATTTTTATATATTATGAAAAAATATCTCATCGTCATGGTTTTTATAATGATACAGGTTCATAAAATAACTCAGTAGATTTAACATATTCCCACTACTGACAATATTATCACATTCTTCTACTTTCTTGTTGCAATGGAAACCTCCTCATGCTTCCCCAA
The DNA here is from genome assembly GCA_963277665.1 of Viscum album. Taxonomy (NCBI): domain Eukaryota; kingdom Viridiplantae; phylum Streptophyta; class Magnoliopsida; order Santalales; family Viscaceae; genus Viscum; species Viscum album. The sequence continues at coordinate 832,414,327 of OY728165.1, forward strand.
GAATTGTTTAAACACTATAGTAGAAAAATATTCATCTGAAAATATTATAATATCCTGCATAGGATTATTGTGTATATCTATTAAATAGTCCATATTCTCACTTCTTCAACATTAATAGTTCTCAGTGACCCATTATTAGTAAATAAATTATTAGAACTCCCCCAAAAATTCACATAAATTTTTTAAAAATATATTATAGCTGATGTAATAATAAAAAAATTCTAACACTTCTTAGGATTATGGGAACAAGAATATGATTCATTGTTTGATATATGAGAGGGATATGAAATTTGAACATCATATTGAGAAACACTTTGTACATGGAAGATTGGGTGTGGATGGACCACTTCATGGTCCCGAGAAATATAATGCCTAATTTTATTCTCAATTTTTCCTAGACATTCCTTCTCATGTGTGTACATAGATTCAATTTTTTTCATGAAACATATTATTAATAGATCTTTCAACTTTTTTATCAAAATGTAAAAGATTATCCATTATAATACCAATTATAAACTCTTCCATTAATAAATCAATAAACATAAAACTACCCACAAGAGGATACATGTAAATAACATTGAACTACTCTTGATCATCATTATCATAAATGGTCACTTTACACTTTGAGACATCAGTTATAACCCCAAATATAACTATAAATTTTCTCTCTAAAATTATTGTTACTTTATAATCAATCTCAATTTGAATAATATTAAAGTAATTTGGGATCATGAGCATTCCCACATAAACTATAAAGTCATATAACCTTTTAGGTGGAAAATCATGGGACCTACAATCAATTTATAATGAAACTGATGTTGGTTTCAACCCAAAATGTCTTAACATACAAAATAAGAAGTAGATCACATTGTTAATTCTAGTAACTAAATAAAATAATCACATAATATCCTCCCAAACTCCAATTTTACAAGAGATGACATAGGATCCTTGGAAATTAAATTTTGGATGAATATTTTTTTACAATGGAACTACAATCACCATTAAAGTTAATCATTGAACACTCATTCCATTCCCTCTTAATCCTCGAGAATATTTGGATTAATTTAATCTGAGATGTACCTTTATTCAAAAACTCAAATAAAAAATATTAAAATTAATGATCCTCTAAAATTGAATTGATTTCAAATAATATGGTCTACTATTCATTTTATATCTATGTGTAATGGGATTTTATGAACATAATTCTTCATGATTTGTAGTTCACTCTCCTCATACTCAAAATTTGATTTTTTATTACCATCACTGACTATTCCCCACATCATTTCTTATGTTATTTTTCTAAACTAAATATTACATTTTTTGTTACACTATACACTACTATCAAGATTTCCATGTTTGGTGTTTTTACTTTTTTCATTTTTAGATTTATCATAAATTTTGGATACAACTAAAGTAGGTTTTCCACTAACATGTTCTCGAGTTATCGAAACTTATATTTTAGTAAAATCCATCAAATTTTACTTGAGATTCATTACTTTTGTTATATGTAATTTTACCCTGTCTCTTCCTCCTAAATAGATATAAAGTTGACCCATATGTAACTCAAGATTATGTATTGTAGAATTTTTTTCCATCATATTTGAATAAAGTATTCCCTTTTTGGAATGTATGTCAAATTTTTTAGAATCAAGAATTCCTATAAACTATTTAAAAATCCACTATTATCCACTTGTTAACTTTATTGTTAATCATTGAAATGGTTTTAAAATTTATTTCTATAATATTGGGGGTAAAAAAGAGAAGTAGATTTCCTCATCACACTATGTTCTTTACATGATAGTTTTGGATGATTTTTATATTCACAATTAAAAATATTATATAATGCGTCCTTGAAAACATGGTTAATATACCTATAATCACCCAATTTTCTACTCTCTTAAGGATCAATAGAGAGATCGATGTTGGAAAAAATTGTGAATGAATAAACATCCCATAATCAGTGAAAAAACATTGATATTATTTTTGTTAACTATAATATCCTGGGAATTGTGTTCATCCCTAAAGATTACTCTCTTCTTGGTTATTTTATATTTGTAGTTTTGAGAATGTTTGTTGATAAAATTTGAGTTCATCTACACACATATTTGTGAAATCACCAAAAAAATTTGATCAACAAGATATTGATTGTAATGTGTGAGGGTATTATAGAAAGAATGTTTTCAAATATGGGAGAAAGCATGTGATTAGGTAATTGTGAATGTAGTCATTTTTACCTTTAAAATGTTTCATGGAAAGTGTTATCATCAACATGACTGAAAACAAATATTTTTTCGCTTACATCAGTGGTGGTGTCTCTAGGATTAAACATGGGAATAAATGAATTGAAATGTTGTTCCCATGTTTCAAAAATTTCCTATTCAATATTTTGGAGCCAACTACTATCCTTATTATTTAAACAAATTAAATGGAATATCATCCTAAGATCATTCCAATTAAACTTGTATAAATGTAATTTCTAAAAATTAAAATAAAAGTCTGTACTAAATTATAATGAATCTTTACCTGGAAGGCCATTAATGGATAAAAGAACGTAAAGGAATTATTTTATCATTTCATAAATTCTATACATTGGGGATTACATCATATAGGAAGAATTATATGAAATAGTTAGATGATGAAAATACATAATCCTAATCCTCTAAGTTCTTTCATTTTTAGTTTGAGGCACAACACAATTTTCATTTTCATTTTTGGTAACTCGCTGGGTTTATAAATCTTGATATTACATATTATATTTATTAAAATTAATGGAAAAAATTAGTCAGTATCACTCCTATAATTGATCATGTTTATATGTTGTGTTTCACTTTGTTTTCATGAAATTTTAGGTTCCAATAGTTCAAATAAATATAACACCAAATAAATAGAAGCATGTTTCAACAAAAAATTGATAATTTTTTTTGTAAATGATTACATGTTAATTAATTTGTTTTGATTTTGTTTTCTTTGGTGGAAACACACCCTCCCGGAAAATGGTTCCAAAAATTTAAACTAAACTCTATTAAACATCAAAAAAATTAATTATATTAAAACATAATAATAAAAAAATAATCCCAATTTAATAGTATCATATTCCATAGGGATATAGAATGTATGATGCATGTGATCAAAAAATTAATAGAAAACCAATTAAATATTTAACTATTAAATAATAGAGTTGAGAGTGGTTGTAGGATAAAAAAGTGAAATGATAAAAAAGGGAAATTATGAATGAGGACTATTATACTTATTATTTTATTTATAAATATTCCATTAGCTACAATCATTGTTAATTTTATACTTCATAGAAAAAAATTCATGATTTACTAAGTTTCTTTATCAATGAACATTCACAGTTCAATGATATCACCCTTGAAATAGTATCATGAAAATCAATTAAGAGTAAGTCATGTACATTATTGTAAAATTGAATCATAACCTTCTCTATTTTTGAATCTTTGATTAAAATTTAGAAGATATAAGTTTCACATTTTTGACATTTTGGTCTTTTGAATATTGGAAAAAATACTCAATAAGAACAAAATAAAGTCGATGAACTAAAATTTCACTATAAATATAGAACAAATGAGAGAAAAGTTGTTTTCATAATTTCAATCATTTATAGTATACCCACCCTACGAAATTTAGCTACTCGTGGATGGAGAAAAAAATGATGATAAAATTCAAGAAATACGTCAAAGAATTGAAGAACAAAAAAAGAAAGAAATAATGAAATACAAATTCTATTTCATGGTAAATTTTCTGCCCATATTGTGATTTTTCAATTCTAAATTGTTGTCATAGTATATATATCATATAACTCCCTCTAAAAAAATAAATCTTGTACCCTTGCATTAAAATTTATTATACCTACCTTAAAAAAGAATAAATCCACTTACTTTAATTCCATCACAAATATTTCTAAATTTATATCATGTTGCCACTAAAACAACAAAGTTATCCTATAATCATTTAGTATTTTGGAATATTAAAATCCACAAGTCTTTTGAATACTCCAAGATATATTTCCCTCAATATAATCTGGCTTGTCACTCAAATCAAATGCTTAATTTCTGAAAATCATGCATTCATGATTTTAAATGCATAAATAGTGACATTCTCCACATGTACCTCTTAAATATAAGAAATATTCTCCATTAATCCTCATGAATAAAATATTTTTTTACTTCTTTTGAATTCTGCTATGATTTTGTACAACAAGATTCATTGAACAAATTTCCTCATTAACATTTTCATGTACTGGTTGCATGCATGATTTTTCATGATTTCCACTAGAACCGTGGAGAATTTATGACCTATTAAAAAAAACATAGATTATTCCAAAAAAAAACAAAACTTCATTAAATTAAATTCATCAGTGTGGCACTTGATAATCATCTAGCTCTAATTAAACATCCAAACATATTTGGTTTTATAATAGAATAACATAGATTTTGGGTATTGGGAAGTCATCTTCTGTAGACACAATCCTCCTTCCTAGTAGAATAACATATTGAAATAGAAATGAAATTTAAAATCTCATGTTTTTGTTGGATACTTTCCATTTAAAAAAACATCCTTCAATTCATAAATTCTATATCCTAATTTTTCATATCTTTAGCATACTGAATCTGGTCACAGAATTTCTTCTTTGTTATCATCTGATTAAATAGAAAAAATTCGTAACTACACTAGATCATGGGATCATGGTAGAGGTAGAAAAAAGGGGAGATGAATATCATCCTCAACATTCAAAATTAGAACTGAAATCAGTATCATCGATCGAGTATGGGTTTTGTACTTTGGTGTTGTTCAACATCAACCTCCAATATTTGTCTATTGAGTCCAGCCACCCTAGATCTCTAATATAAATAAATTATAAGCATACACCATTGTTTTCTAATCATAAAATATTGTAAAATACTGAACTCCATCATCTTCTTATTAGTTGTAGAAAAATGGGATATATTGTTCCCATGAAAATCAAATATATGGTTTTAATTTGAAAAAACAATGTGGGGGTTTTTAAAATTTGATATATATATATCCAAATGAAAAATTCATTACGTGTATGATTCTTGGAAATGGATTCATACTCCATTTGAATATTTATCTCTATAAAATATTATGCGATTTGGGTTACATGTAAAATAATTAAAATATTCGTCCACCCTACTACAAAAATAAAATAAAAGAATAAATTAATAAATCACAGTTATAAAAATAATTAAATAGTAATTTAACATTCAAATAAAATAAATTCATGATAATTAATTTTTTTAATAATTAAATTGGAATGTATTTAAAATATAAAACTAAAAATAATTAACTATTTAATTAATAGGCAAAATAATTATATCGTAATAATTATAGTAATTAAAGTAAAATTTAAAGGGTCTACTTGTTTATTTTCATTAACTAAGTGAAATAATGATTAAAAATTAATAATAATATTACATTAATATTTTTAAATGAAAAAGCCAATAAAATATAACTTCACATAACAATGATACAAAAAATAAAAATTAAATGATAAAAAATAGTTAAACTATCAATAAATAATATATAGATTAATAAAAAAATTAACGAATGAAAAATTGATAAACTAAAAATTAAAATAATCATTGTTTTTATAAAACCATTAATTTACTTATTACATCATAAATTAATTTAAATGAAATAAAAAACTAAATTAATTTATTTTCAATCATTAAAAAAAAATCCACCAAAAAGGATGCGGAAAAAATGTTATGAATGAAGGCCACATAATAGTGGAACTATTTTAAATTCAACAAACCTTATCTTATTTAAAATTATAATTTCAAGAAACATCTTATAATATTGAAAATTTGTAAATTAAATTGAAAATTTAAAATCAACTGTGATAGTCTAACATTTCTATATACCTCATGCACTGTTTGTCCCAATGTTTTTCTATATCTCTATCCTCTTTATGAAATCATATGGGATGTGAATAATCATTTAGTCCATCATATGGTAACTTAAAAATTACCCTTCTATATTTCATTAACTTTCTCTTTTTATTTGACAAAATTATTTAGTGGCCTATTTATTTAATTCTTGTTGGTTTTCATCATTAAATTATTAATAATGAATGTATCCTTATTTTAGATATTTTTCTTCATTATTCAACCTTTCAATATCATAACAATTCAATGTTTGACCTCCAGTAGTAGTTAATTTAAGGAATCATTCATTTGGATTGGTCTCACATTAGCTTTGTATCTTTCCCATATCCCTCCTTCTAGATTTCTTTTCTATCGATCAACCTTTCATTTATATATAATGAATACTAAGATTATTCCTTTAATCCAATTGACCAATACTTGATTATTCAAATTGTGTGTTTTAAATGATTTTTCAATTCGCATTTTATTATTATCAATATTATATATTTTCCCTATATATATCTATATTCCTTATAACAATTTATTTATGATAAAGAAATATTCCCATACACTTTACGTTCTTTATTTCCAAATTGATGTTTCCATTCAAATTCAAATTATCTTGTTTCTCTAAAATTCCCTATCAAGATCCATGAAATTATGGGATGGTTATTCCATCTTAAATTTTATGTGTAATAGAAATGATCATTCCTTATAGGTATCTGTCTATAATCTATTTTATAATTAATATATTTCTAATGAGATAATGAATTTAATTTTGGACCTTCAATATGCATGAAATTTATATTTTTATTATTATATATAGAAATATTATTCCAATATAACATTTAAGATTTTGAATAAAGTGTCTGTAGTGTAATTTAATGATTAGAAATATTTGAATTTAATTCATCTAATTTAGTGACTTCATTGAAACCATATCTCTTTACTCTTACTTCCTTTTTCTAAGAATTAATAGACATCATATTGTATATAAGTTTTAAATCACCGATTATATTTTTTTACAATTACCCACTATGGATGAATTAACAATTCTTTGTCCCATAACATTAAATAATTCATGAAAAAAATTAACCATTAGAGATGGTGGAAATTAATAATTTATAAATTAATGTTCATATTATCTAAAACTTATAATGAATCATGAAATGTTTCATGATAATTCTACTAAAATTTTCAAGTACATGCTTATAAATAAGTTATAATATAGTTTGGATAAAATATCCTAATGAGAAAACACTTAATTTACTTGCTTGATCTAAATAATTTTGTCTCTCTTTATAAGCGATAATTTATATCTTTTCACCTTTAAAAATGGAAAAAGTCAAAATCTAATATCAAATTATGAAACTTCATGTAATGGAAAGTATTTAAAAATAGATAAAAATAATTTACATAATCTATTATGATTCACATTAATTATTCATCATATTTAATTCATTATACATTTTATCCATTTACATACATTAGGAATAATAATTTTGTGTTGTTTTTTGTTTTCCCATTATTTAATAGGATTTCTTAAATATTTCGTAAATCAGAAAAATGAAAAAACATATTATTCTAATAATGTCCTTTTAATAAAGATAATTGTGAATTCTATATAAAACATTAATTTAATGGCTTCAGGAAGATTTATAACCATTATAAGTGAGGAAGAATGTGTAAAAGATAATTTTTTTATTCTTGGGAGTATATCATGAGGATAACATCACATCCTAAGGATTATTGAGGATCTACCACATGAATGAATGCAATCTCAAGACTATTTCTTACATTATATCTCATTTACAACATTGTCTCTACTCTTCTCCTAAGAAAAAATAAATATTCCATCATAGAATTTAGAGACCTAGGAACAACTATAAATTCCAACATAGTGTTGTGATGAGATGTTTGAGAGTACACTAGGGAAAAAAGAAAATGAAAATTAATGTGAGGGTATGACTACTCACCAATAGATATTATTTCATCTTTTTGGGACTACACCATAAAAAATATAACATGGGGGAATCCATTGAGGATAAATTAAAGATCTAATATAACAAGAGGAACAATTTTCGATATAATCTCAAAGAAAATGTAATCCAGAATGTGATACTCTATTTTGTGAGGCTGAAAAATAAGTGAAAATATGGATATATTATCATGTGATGCAATGAATTATTACATGTAAATGTGAATAAATATAAAATTAAACCCACTATAGTATCTTAAGGATACATTCACACACTAAGTATACATCATGAGGTGACATGTGATATATCAGCACTTAATTATATTGTAGTTGAATCCAACAAATTATTGTACTAATATCCCAATAAAATTTCAAGACCCAACAAATGATATTGTGTATCCAATATATTCATATAGATTAAATTCTTAATTTACTACATTTATAAGAAACCTACATAGGTATTAATCCAAAACATTATTTTTGATCTCCATACACATGTTAAGGGGTTATATGACCAAAGTAGATATATTCTTTAGGTTTGAGATCTTGATGATGATTATTGACACATGTGTCACAAGAATCGGATTCAATGACCAATTAAATTTTCCATCCACCCTATATAACCTAATTTTAAATTTTAGTAATAGAATAGAAATTTCAGAAATTATCCTTGGAAGATAGGGATTTTTTGTGATATTAGTGCTAGATCATTTCTCGTATATTCAATGAATATCCATTAATAACTTAAGGATTTAAACATAATAATCTTTATGACACATATGATGATTCATGGAGAGGGATAATATTATTAATACAAGAGGAATAACTTCATTAAGGGACTTATGTTATTCTTATATATTTTTTTCACTATAGTTTACATTGTTATGAGATTTTTGGACATTCTTGTTATCCCTAACATGCATGTATAACCCCCCCCCCCCCAACCTACCACCCATAAATTTATTATTTAGAATGGGATATACTTGAATATATATGATCTCTAAGGAATTTGAAAATTCTATGTTGTCTTAAAAATTTATATAAACTATATAAGTTTGGTAGTTTTCACCTATGATAAATCTACATTTCAATTTTTTTGTCTTTCTTTTTTATTCATCCATCATATCCCACAACTCAATCAGCTATATTTGTGATGAAACAAGGGTAATTTTATATTTATGAAGTTATCTATAATTATTAAATTTTTGTAAGGTAGGATACCATCATCAACTACCTAGGGACTATATTTTATCAATAGGTGATTCCAAAATTATTGGGGATTAGTTGTCAACAATATTCTAGGGTGGTTTATCTATTAACCCAATGTGTATAGGAATTATTTTTTCAAAAGATTTCGTTATTATTCATACACTAACAAAACGAATAGCCAAATGCAGGTTTTGAATGTATTATACTATGTCAATCGTGATCATTAGAATAAATAATTATCAATTTAATAATCTTGATATAATTTTACGATCATTACTATTCATGGATCAATAACTAGTACATTATCTTTGTTATTCTTCTAGATATTTTACCCATTTTACATCATTTAAGTTGATATATAGTCATTTCTACAAAAACCTATCATAATGTAAATATAATTTCATCATTAAATAAAGAAAATTAAGAGTTTCCACTACACTTCATTACATGGGTTTAAATTTATTTTAATTCACCATGAGATATGTTGGAAATAGTAAAAATCCTATAGAATCACCCAACACAGTTTCGAGGGATGTGACTCTAATTTACCAATATGTAACCACACTATTTTCATGACTACATCTAACATTGATATCATATTTTCTATCTATTAAAATATTGATTATAAAATATTTTTTATAGGTAGAGAAAATAGAGTCCTCGATAATATAAAAGATAATTTGAAAAAAAACGTATTAAAAAACTCATGTAAAACCAAGAATGTCCATTGTGTATATGAAATTATGGATGAAAATCATAACTAAACATTGGGGGACTTTTGTGCTACTCACTTTATGAATTAGAACCGTATGATTTTATATCCTTATTAAAATCTATAATTAAAATGAAAACAAAACTAATTCAATTATTTCTTATGATTTGTGTAATTTTATAAAAAGAAAATAACTGGAAAAAATAGTGTTTTCCATGGTATGATCCAATTAAAATATTGGAAGTGTTGATTGGAAAGAATAAATGTGGATATAGTTTCATTTATCTTATAAATGAGGGTATATTAAATCTCTCACCGTGAAAATTTATAATTTTGAATGAGTTATAGAGTCATTTACATTAATATTAGTCACACATATATTGTGAAATTCCACAGGGATGTAAATATATTCCTTCAGAAAAATTCAAGAATAATTATTTGAGTACTGGGATTTATTCTATAATATTTTTGAACGATATTCACACCAACCCATCGAGGATCATCACTTATAGTGCTATTCAACCATGTATTAATTGAAATTTATAGAAATAATTATGATTTATCTTCTATTGGAGAAATATTTAAAAAACACCTATTGGAACTGAGTAATTTATTAAAACATATTAAACAATACTCACAACTATATTAAACTATATGTACCAGAAAAAGAGGAGTTCATGTTGTAAGGTTCACTAAGTATCATCTATTTGAATCTAAACTAGAATTTCCGACCACTATGGTAATGAAAATTGTTGTTAATAAATCTAATGAACAACAAAAACTGATTTTTTTGTTATGTGGTCTTTTATCTTCACTAAATCATTTAACTAATTTGTTTTTTAATTGAAGGATAAAAGTGTTGTGAAAATTTCAATCAACAAATAAAATTTCAAAAACCAAACCAAGGATATGGAGATACTTACTAAGTTATTAAAGAGTTTTTAATTGATATAACCTACTTATCCTCATCATCAATAACAATTTTATCAAACTAATCCAATATAATATAATTTAATTATAGGAATCCAAAAAACATTTCACCATCAACCATTTAAACAATTGAAACCTATATAAAAACCTCTAAATTTCTAAAAATATTGATCATAGATCTTTAAAAACAAAACTTGAATAATTAGACAATAAATTAATTAAATTTAAATCTCATCTGAGAGTCTATACTAAATAATGAATAATAACACTCAAAATCTATCTTCTAAAACACTAAACAACTAACAAATAAATTCGATATTGTTAACAACCATGAATGTTAATGAGGCTCATCACAACCTAAATCTGTAACTATAATAGTATAAAAGAACCTATTAATAAAAATAATTCTATTTTAAAAATCACATGATGAAACAAAGTACTCCATTTTAGAAACAATCATGAGTTAAGAAGAATATTACATTATCCATTCCATCAAGGATGACTCAATTTAAAAATATGAATTAAGAAAAAAATAATTTTTTAATATAAATAAGAAAAAGTATCAAAAAAAATTTATATTTTCAGAGGAACTAAAATATATTCCCATATATGCCATGTTCTATAAGGAACTATGCATAATGAAGTGAATGTTACATGGAAATACTATGATTCTCTTAGAAAAATTTGTCCTCATTTATTACACCCAAACTACCAACAAAATTTTATGATCCATGGAAGTTTTTCATAACATGTAGCATTGTATCAATATCATGTATATAAGATTTATTTGATCAATGATATTATATAAATTCAATTTCTATTTATCTATTTTCATGTTTTTAAATTGATGTGATCAATACAAGAAGAGTTGTAGTTGATCATTCCAACTAAGGTAATAAATTTCAGTCTATTTTCTAAGATGATTTGATTTTATGAGTACAAAACCTATTATTCCTTGTTTAATTATAAATCATCAATATGGAGGAAGATAGAGAACCTGCTAAAACACACATCATATAATGTTGAAAATTTTTAACGACTATATGAACTGTTATTAAATTTCTATAAGGAACCTTCACTGTGCATTTTTGTGAAAACATCCATCATTTTAGAAATTTATATTCAATGATATTCTTTAAAGATGAAGATTCCTTATTTTTTTTGACACATTTTGGGGAACCTTGTTCTTATAAACAAAATGATATGCTTAGCATAAATTTAAATTATTTTTAATCAACGATGATTGTTAAAAATTCTAGGAAGAATGTTTAGACATCATATTCTCAATTTACAAAAACATGTGGATGAGGTTACTTCTAATTTATTAGATATATTATATTTTTTAATCTCATATAATGAAACTAAGGAATTTTCATTTTTAAAATAAGTAAAAATATATGAGGTATTTGAACCTATGATTTTTCTATATCTTATTTGGACACATACTCAAGACCTAAATCTAATACAACCAAAATATAAATATTTTTACTTAATTGGGGAGGATAATTTTTTACTGATCAATTTTATAATATTATATTTTTTTACAAGAACATAAAATCATAATATTTTAAGGTAAAATGAGACATCCATAGGGTGGAGTCATGTGGGTGCACCTAAACTCAACCTAATAAAATTTCATTAAAAAAATATTATTATAAGATTATAATACTTCTATCAAATAACCATAGGGAATATTAATCCCAACCATAATGTATAAATTCAAAAACAATTTTTTGACATTTTTATAAGAATACATAATTTACCACATTTCTAACTCATCATTGATAAGCCTAATGCATGTTCTACGAAGAATACCACACTCAAAATTGTTAACAATAAAAAGAATAAAATCATCACTTTAAGATAAATAAATTTTTAGAGAGTGTGAATATAATTTAGGAAACTAAAAATGATTACAGTGAAATCCTATTTTCTAAACCCAAAACAAACTATATTCTGTAATGAGTTTTAGCAATCACCCACATTTTCTTCTTTGATTCATTGTAAAGATATTTATATGTTCTCCTTACACTAGAGGAACAAGAGAGAACAAATTTAACCTTACTAAATAATTTTTTTATAATATAATTTCATTTTGATTATAGAATTCCTACAGTACATTACAAATATATATGGTAACAATGTTCTCAAAATTTATTAAATAGTGTCATAGGTTATTGTTAGACGACTTCACTATTTTTGGGAGTTCATTTTATAAATTCTTGTAAAATTTGGGAAAATAAATATTTCAAAAATGCATTGATATTATTTCATTCTCAATTTTTATATATGTAACTCCATGGTTAAAATAGTAATTATCATGTGACAGGAAATATCTAACATTTGAATTAAAATAGGAAAATAAATGTTTAATATTTGTAAAACATGTTGGATTATTTCTATAACAAGAATTATTTTATAAGAGGTTAATATTGGGTTTAAATAAGACATTATTACAACTCTCTAATTTTCTAAAGAAAAACCATGGTTCTGTTTTTTATGATTCACACTGGAAGGATTTCAAAGTTTTTAAGAGAAAGAAAACTTGAACTCTAGTAGTAAAACCAAAGAATTGGGAGAACCGTTTGTAATAACATAAAAATGATTTAAATTATACATTGGAAAAATTATTATCACCTATAAATGAAAGAAAACAACTCACATATTATACCTCCAAGACATTAGACTATGCTAAAAAAGACTAAAAACCACTAAGAATATGTTTTATGAAATTATTTTTTTATGTATAAATATTCATAAAATGTATATTGGGAGTTGAAGTAGTTTTAATTTTTTAATTATATAGATATAAGATACATTTTTAATAAGGTTTGTGTAAAATAAGACTATTATAATATATTCTATTTCAATAACAATTCAATTTGGATATTTATTTCAAAATAGTAACTTATAAACAATTAGAATATATGAAATTATAAAACATCAAATTAGTACTAAGGTAGGAGTCTCAGTTTAACAACCAATCATTAATAAAATTCTAGGTGAACTATTTTTTATTGAAGGGGAATAACTATGGTATACTAATAATATTAACATTCTTTTTATGTCTCAAATACCTTCATATCATAATACACAACATATTATGAGAGTAAATGTTAAATAAATGTTTTATACATGTGATTATCCTTACCATTGGAGATTTTATAATGATCAGTTAATTAGATGGTGTACGTATGATAATAAAATAGCCTATATACAATTCATTTTCAACACTTTTATTTTATTGGGTACACTGTTCATGAATGAACTATTATGAATGTGTTAGAGTCATGATTATATTTTCTGACTCTTTCCAAATATTCCCAATAATTTTATTAAAATATGTAAATGATAAAAAATCAGTAGTGATGTTTAAAAAAGATATGAAATATACCATAGAGAAATGATCTTTTATAAATTCACTCATGTATGGGGCATGAAATTTAATGGTCCATGTACTATTAATTTCGGTTATTCATATATATTTTTGGATATTGATTATATTCCAAAGTAGGTGAAAGCCACTACAACTAGGATTGATGATTCTTTTATTGTATTTTCTTTCATTGGATCTAATATATTATATATCTTGTATATACCTAGGATCATCATCAGTGAAAACGTGATAAAATAGAATAATAGAAGAATATATTATTTGATTATAGAATAAGGGTTAAAAAATATCACATCAACAACATATCTCCCCATACCATTGGTGTTTCTAGTGTAACAAATATTGAAGTGAAATTGATTATTGAAAAGGCAATAAACCAAAATATTGAATATTATATCCATTGTTTGGAAGACATATTATGGTATTATATGATGACTTGTAAGAAACCCATTAAAATGATCCCATATGGGATGGTTTATGATATGTTTTTATAAAACCCTATGAATTAAAAATAAAAAGATTATTGTGATATCAAGAAGATGAAAATGGATCTTAATAATTATATATATCAAAAGAATCAATAGATAAAAAAATTATAATAGATTTTATGACAATCCTTCAATAAATATAGAGTTGTAAAAGAAAATATTTTAGAAAACATGATAAGATAATACAAATGAGAGGCTTCCATATATCAGACAATGTTTTGATTTTCATTTCCAAATTTAAATTCATGCATTGTAAGATTTGTTCCATATGAGAGGGAACATTAAAATTCAATAATTTTATACCATAAAATACTATATAAATGACATGAAGAGGATAAGATAATAATTTCCAAATAAATTGGAATGGAGTGAAGAAACCCATTCAGAGATTTCAAAATAAATACCAAGAAAAGATTGAACTCCCCTCACCATTTTAAAAATAATTCCACCAAATCCTCGACATCTTCTAAATAAACGAATGATTTCATATTTCATAACCAATTGATCCCGATCACATATATAATAATTAACTTTTTATATTTTATAAAACTTGTTTTGGGTGAAGAATAGTTATATCATTTTTTGATTTTAATGTGTATTTAAATTTTTGGTATTTTTGTTTTATTTATATAGTGTTCCATTTTTTATTTTTATTGTTTGAATACTTTTTACTTAAACTATGTATCCTTTTAATAATTGGAAATGGTGACACAGTTTTTAAAATGTATTTTTTTCAAAACACTGTAATATGTTTAAATCAAAATGTTTATGGTGAACAACATTTTTTACATGAACCCACCTTTAAATTTTATCTCATTATTTAGTGTCTTATCTACTAAATAAAATAATCCCATAAAAGAGACTAACATGGTTAAATTATTTTAAATTATATAAACTGGAGAAATATATATTTATATATGTAATCATCTGTAATCACTTCAAATATTACATTAATAATTGTTTTTGAGTTTATGTAATCATTATGAGTTTCAGTGACTTGAGAGCTCGTTGCATAATCCTATATTTCATATGTGAACTATTACAAATATCTTCAAGGTGTTCTACTATTTTGGATGGTCAATTTTGTGGTCATATCAACTCAATAAATATGTTATTTTCAATAAGATGTCTTGGGAAAAATCAAACTAGTTCCATGTTATAAATGAGATTGGATAGATTTTGGGAATTTTCAATCTCAAATATAGAATGTTTAAATAATGTTTATGACTGAAAATTAACTTTTTTACTAAAAAAACATTATTTAGGAAAAAGTGAGACACCATTGTTCCAACACTAATGGAAATAGTGGAACTATTAATGGACAACTAAAATCTATTTTATTTGATCTCTATACAGAATTTCCAAGAAATGGTAATAAACTGAGAGTCTGGATCGTCTTTCAAATGGTCTTTGAACTGATTCTCCAGCTTGTCCCAAGACTAGATGTACTCCTCTTAACTGATATTCCTAACATTGAATCCCCTGATCAATATTAGATCTTTTTTTTCAATGTAGTTCCTTTTCTCCTCATTGAACATCCTTAATGACATTTCCATCATCTTGTCATATTCTTCATTAGTAGCCTTAATTGTAAAAACTAATTCAATAATTTCTTCCCTCGATTGCATGAGAAACTCCATATAAGAGTCTCTCACCATACTAAGATCCTGCTGCTGTCCAGAATCATCATTGTAGGAAAGAACACCTCCCTTCAATTTCATCTCTGATCTGATCTCCCTTGGTGGTGGCAAAAAAGAATAATCCTTCCTAACATTCTGAGTTCCCATCTAGTTCATGCTCCGCCTCAGACTTGAAATACAATCTCCATTGGTGCCACCTTCTATATATCCTGATGAACGGTCAAAGCCATTATCACTGGACTTGGTGACGGAGGCCCCCTATTTATCCATTGAAGTCATAACTATGTCAATTTCAACATCCTGAACTGGATTTTCATGTAACAATCCTTCAAAACCGTTTCCTAGTTCAATAATATGAACCTCATCATACTGTAGCACTTTACAACCAGATGAGTCACTCTCCCTTGGTGACTTTGTGGCCATAGCTGGACCCCTGTCAGAGGTACTAATCCATGAGCACACTGCCTCATCGTATGAAACAGCCATAGGATTCATCGATCCTCCATCATCTACCATGTGTGGATCCATAAGAACGAGACCCCTATCAGGCCGCATCTTCTCCATAGCATGACCCTCTTTCCCTAGTGGAGTAGGCAGAGGGGGTTGGGTTACTCCCAAATCATTCCTCAAGAGACCAAAGATGTCAGAAACCAGAGGATTCACTGCCTGTGATCCACACATGATATATGTCGCTGATTCAAACTCAGTGACCACTCCCACCTACTACTGTCTAGAAAAGGATTCCTCAACACCTTCCTCAGTAACCTTAAAACTGGATGAACCCATCATCCTAGTGGGATTTAAAAAACCTCATCTATAAGTTGACAATGAATGAACTAGACACTTACAGACAACACAAAAATCAGACCACGATTCATAAACAACATGATGCTTATACGGAAACACTTCACCTATTATGATCCAAACATTACCAAACATAAATCTTGCTACCTCCACCTCCACATAGACTCAGGGGTTAACAGGATGACAAATTGCTTCAGTACAGCTATTGGAACACTAGAATCTACCCACAAAATTCTCAAGCATGCTAATCATGGATTGGTTTTGAAATGGTAGTGGAAGGTTATGGAAACTAACATAAATCACCATCAATGAAGATTCATGCTTCATATGAAAGTCGAAGGTATATCAAAAGATGTAGAACCAAAATTCGTTGAAGATCCAGGGTGGGATGGACTAGGCTCCAATTAAATCATCTTTCGAAGTTATATATATCATAATATTATTGTTTCAAATAAAACCCACAGTCTCCCTTTATTCTATGTTCAAAGATCCCAAAACAATCCAACCAAAATCATCAACTGAGGGGTGTTTCTGTTTGATTCGAGAAACCAAAGTAAAATTTAAAATTGTTGAGGTTTAGTTGAACTCCGCAATTGATATCGTGAGGTTAGGGATCCCATCGAATAGGACAGGGACACTCAAACTCAGTGAAGCTCGAGGAAAAGAAATGAGAAGGGAAGGGTTTTAAAAGGGAGAAAAAGGGGAACCCACTCCTATGATGGATGACAGAGGTCCCTCCCCCTCCAATGGGGAAGTGACCGACATAGTGTTCTCCACCGTCACGAAGCTGAAGTGAGCATCATGCTTCCCCCATCACGAATCCTCTCACCACACCCTACTCATGTTCTGATAATGTAAATAAATATTATATAAATTTATCATGGAATTGTGGAATTGGGAATTTGTTACACCACATGATTTTAAAATAAGAAAATTGTTTTTGATATCATGTGCGACATGCCACACCTTACTTAAAAGAAAATTTTGAACCAATGAATTTAAGAAATATTTCATTTAAAATAAATTATTCTCTTTCATATATTTTTGAACACGCAAACTGGATTCAAAATGAAACATAATATTATATGAAATTATATCCTGGACATGAATTTGGTGGGTATGAATATTAATAACTAAATTTTGAAAATTATAGTTATCTATTGACTAGAAATAAAATATGAATCATTTAAAAGAAAATTAAATTTTTATGAAAAAATATTTTTTTAAGACTTTTTAGATGCGTTATGCACAAAAATTTTAAAATTTATTTTCACCAATTTTAAAAAAAAATTTAAAAAAATTATTTTTTAATTACAAATATCAAAATTTCTTTTCGTTTATTTTTCATATTTTTCTAAAAAGATTCATTCATTGTATAGTAGTAAAAAATTTTGAATTTTAATTAAAAAATACAGTTATGATAAAGTTATTTATAGTGTTAAATTATATTATTAATAGGTTTTGGAGTAAAATAATTTTAATTTTCTTAAATGTTAATTAAATTTAGTTCAATGGATTAATTTTCATATTGAATTTTCATATAAAATGTTTTTAAATATTTTTTCCATTTTCTCTTTAGAAACCCACATTCTCATTGCATATATAGAATTAAATTTAAAGTTAAATTTTATAAATTATTGAATTCAATTTTTAAAAATATATTTCATATTTAGAATATTAATAATTTATAATGTATAATATAGTCAAAATATTATTTTACCAAACTGAATAGTGGAAATATTAAAAATTATTTGATGCAGGTAAGGTAAAAACTGATTCACATGATGGTCATGCTAAAATATAGGGGTTTAAAATAACCTGCCAACTGGGCTAAAACCCATTGGATGACCATATATTTAAATTATAATTTCTTATTCTCAATAATGGACAATTAATTTGTACTTTTTAACTAAGAACATTTGTGTAATTCATTCATTTCAAGAATTACAATTTTACCACTCACCAAACTTATAAAAGGTCACCAATATAACCTTTTATTCAAAACTTCAATACTTTTTTTTTGACAAATAACTACCCATATAAATTCTAAAATTACCTCCCTTAGTCTTAGATGTCTTATTTAGGGTAAAAATAAAACCTAGGATTATTTTCTATGAAAATATAACAAGTTTACCAAAAAAATAGGTTATATTCTTCAATTTCTGTCATTATTTTATTTATTTATCCACGTAAATAAATTATCAATAATCCATTATTTTATAATAACTAAAATATTTTCCATATAAATTGACATTGTTATTTTAAGGCCATTACCTATAAAAATCTCTACTTCTCTCATTTGGTTTATAAAATCATCATTCCTGTGTACGATAAACTACAGCCTCATGAATCGATATAATTTGTTTTTTCATTACCACCTATCATGGTGGGGTATTAAAATGAATATTAAGTATATATATTATCATAATTATATATATGGATTCATTATATCATATATAGTTGTTTACTTCTTGTTATGTAGGAGACATTATAGAATCACTTGTGTGTATAGTGGACTACCTTCTTGCAAAGTGATGTTATTTTTTTACTGGAGCATTACATAGACTATAATAATGATAAAATTTAATGAATAAACGAGATAAAAATGAGATAATAATGATAACAATGACATATTTATAATTCTAGAAAATAAATATATCCTTTAATTTTTTTCCTTTTTCACTCGCTAAAATATGATAACCTCATTCATTTACATGTGGACTACTGGATTCACAAAGCAATGTGAGTCACTTTTTCATCACAAAATAAAATTGATGATATATATAATTGTATTTAAATAAATAATATTTTATTATTTATATGATTATAATTCTTGAAATATAAAATAGTACGTTACTCATATCCAAAATTATTATTAAAAAATGTAAATCTTACCCATGAATTTGTACAACCAACTATCGGCATGATCAAAACATAAATTATTTATAAAAAATAATATATATTGGGTTTTAATAAATGAATATTTTTTTATAAATATGATAATTATGTAATGAATTTTATTTTAGATTCTGTGGGACTATACATTATGTGTAATAACTATATCATTCATGACAAAACACGCAAGATAAAACAAGGAAATTAACACCTGAAACATTGAAAATAATGAATAGTTATTAACTAACTGGTGATACTAGTTTATAAAAGGATTATATATGATATTATAAATATTAATATGGTTATATAATAATTTAATAACATTTTTTAAACTAATATATTGTAGGATAAATATGATTCATTTAAAAGGAATCATTATGTAAGGATTTCATTCAATTTCATTTCATTTAGCCATATTTCCAAACAATTCCATTCAGAAGAAAAATATTCTAAAAATTTATTAAGGATTAAAGAAAATTATGAAAAGTAATTTGATGGGTTCAAGCAATGGTGTTTTATATCATCTAGAAAAAACTTATTTAAGGAACCAAATATGAATAATCCTTTTTATATTCGTAATCATTAGTAGTTTCCAACCCAGACTATGAATAACCTTAATTAAGTGTCTTAAGGGTATCTACATTGGTCCTAAATGGATACATAGAGAGATATTTTTAATAAATGTTCCTTGGAATGTGGGAATAGAAATTTATCGGCCATTCTCCCATAGGACAAGGAGTAAAACCCTCACTATCAATAACTTTTTTCTTTCAATTAAGAATATCCTCCTTAAAAGAGGCATGTTCGTAACCCAAATCCTTAAGGAGATTGTTTTCATTAACCATTTTGTGATAAAACGATGACACCAATTATCATATATTTTTGAATAATTTAAAATATTCTAGATCTCTTGATAATAATTAACATTTTTTTGACCACTATATTGGCTGAGATCACCATCCTGTAGATTCCTTTGATCTTCACTTTTATTACACACACATTGGAAATGAGAATACTGGACCAGAGGTAGAATGTCTTCACTCTTTTTAACCAACCCAACTCCTTGTTGAATCCTAAATTCACCATCAAATATATTATCCAGAACAAACATCCCCTTATCCACTAATTGGTCTACTCGTAGAGTCTTCCACTCATGGGGTTGAACTGAATCTGGTAGATGTTGACTATCCGTTGAATTATCAACCACATTTGGACACGTTCCTGAATAATATTACTTCACTTTCAAATAATATATATAAATATATAATCAATGTAGATATAAGGGATAATTATCCAAATATTCAATATCATAAATTGGATACTTCACAGCTACCTTATCATTCTTATTAGCTAAAATGGGATAATCAATAGCACCATCAACCATTTTGTCCTTAATAGGTGATCATTTATTACTCATTTTGGAATCCTAAAAACTATTAATGAAAATTTTTCTCATTATGGAATTCCTAAATTAATTCTTGTTATTCCCAATTTATATGTATGAAAAAAACAGAAAGCTTCTCATAATCAATTTGAATATTCAAACCTTTATTATTCAGAGATGGAATCACTTCATAGTTAGAATTAATCTCAAATAAACAGCCACTAATAACCAGGTAAAAAATAAAAATCTTGCCTTCTATGTTATTCTTATCCATTTTAATTTGATCTCTAATTAAAGAAGCTAAATCAAAAAGAATATTAGGATAATAATAGATCTAATAAAAATATAAAAAACTAACCCATAATTGGGATAAGGATTTACATACCTTAAAGGGATTGATGTTATAGTTACATTCCTATATCCTTAAAGAATTTCTCCTCAATGGAATTACACTAAATCCTCGTTCCATATTCATAAATTTTAAATAGGGGAAAACTGAAAGATTCAAGGTCCTACAGTAATACATTTTGAGTTGGAAAATCCCCAAATCGGTGATAGTTTACCTACTGAATAAAAAGTAATTTTTTTAATTAAAAAACACTTTTAAGGAAAGTTTTAAACTACATAGGTTCAACAATGAGGTAATCCAACAATAGAAGTTATAATGTTATTGAAACATAACTTATGAAAACTAGATATTTCATGCACAAAGTGTCTCTAAGAGATACAGTGCACATATAGATCTGGCTCGTTGAGGATGAATTATTGAATTAGATTTACCAGCCTTTCCCAAGAATGAGAGTGCCATTACTTACTTGGATTTCCTTTATTAAAACCCATTACCGGTATAATATCCATCTTTTCAATCCATGCCGATTTCTCACTATTATGTTTTCTTTCTGGATCATTAAATTTATATGGTTTCTTCTCTTTAGAAAGAACCAAATATTGGAAAATAAAGTGAGGAAAAAGATCACATCATTTTGAGACATCATCTAGCCTCAATATTACACAAGCAGTATCACCTCTTTCAATAATTCAACTATAGTTACTATTATTAAAGGAAGGGAAAACATATATATTTAGATAAAAGGACATACCATTATATAAAGGTATCCCATGGAATCTGAATCAATGGGTATAAGCTGATAATTATATAAAGAGGATATCTTCTTAGCATTATCCTCACCTAAAGATATCTTGTCCGTGTGTGGCTCACTATCCACATTCCTTCATAAGGATGAATTATTGCTCCGATAATCTAGTTGGGGTTTCCCTCTCAGGATTATATCAAACCCAAAAAATTGATACATCACCATTTAGAATGATAACACCAAACTCTATCTTCTACCTCACTTGTACCACACCCAATTCCATGCTCGATGTTCTCATTAAAGTTTATTATAATTTTGTGAAACTAATTTCTTTTATATGGTTTAAATACCAACCATATGACATATTATATCATGATTAATTACTAATTCAAAGAATATTAACTTTAAATTTGAATTATTTAATCCAAGGGGATATGACATGAGAATTTTCAAGTGCTAAATAGTTTTATAACTCAATTTATTTTCATTGGGTTACATTACTTCTTAATTATCATTAATGATATAAGATTTTGTATATAATGACATCTGATTATCATATTACTTATTTACACTTATTTTAATTTAATTTACCTTTGATAAACATAAAAAAAATAATTTATTATTTCCCTCTTAAGAAATATGATCATTGTAACGTTCTGTTTCACAATCTCATTCTTATCTAGATTTTTATTCGTAAATTTCAGTTGATGTAAATTATTTTATCATTTTCTAACAAAAAAAATTTATTTTCTTTCTACTATATTAATTCATGATATTTCAAAATAATATTACCATTCGTCCACACTATGATGCTTAAAATATTATATTTTTTTAATAAAAATCTGACTTTATTTCTATCATCAATAGAAAATATATTATCTTCATAAACTATATTTTATATAAATGTTTTCAAAATTTAACAAATTTTAAAATTATTTATTAATGAATATTTTTACTCATTTTACCTTTTTTAATTTTATTAAAATGAATATAGATTTTTGTTTCTAAATATGGGGCATTTCTAAGCATTTCATAGTGTAAAATGAAATCCATTTTTAACTCATTCTCTATGTACGAATTGCCCACCCTTACAGTTTTTATTTAATTAAAAGTCACATTAAAACCTAAAACAGATATTTTTTATGTTTTTTAAAATATTTTTGAAATTCATATTTTATAATGTGACCTTCAAAGAAATTTATTTTATCAATGTTTGGTGTTTTAAAAAATTATATTCAAAATGAAGGGGTTATTTTCAACTGGAATGTTTTTACAGAATTTTTATTCTATTTATATTCATAAATTAAAAAAACTATTATTATACAATTAAACTATTGGGAATATGATATATTGATACAATATTTATTATTCTTTTTCATAATTTATGATTATTTTGACTAAATATAGAAATTACATTCACTTCCTTAAATAAATTTTTATTCACTAAAATTACAAGGAAATTGTCACTTTCTTATGATCATTGTACATTAAATCCCACCTAAAAATCAATATTATTTATCATATATATGTTTATTTTAAAAACAACATTTCATTTCTAAATAAAGTTTTCAAAATTGAATTTCATTTTTTATCTGGGGAAATAATGAGGAACCCATATTTTTTACTCTATATGAATCTTTGATGATAAGAAACATTATTTAAGAATTAAATAAATTATTTAATATATGAGGAATTATTTGGAAAAGAAATTAATGAGTGTGTATTAGTTATATATATCCCCTTGATGCATCGGTAGTCTCATGAGACTAATCAATTGTCTAAAATTAAGAAAATGGGTTTATACCAATAGGTTTTAAACCGTCATTAGTATAGATCTTTACCATAGAGGTATCATGTACCTAGAAAAAATGACATAAAATAATTATGAAATTCATTCATTCAGAATTTCGTTATAATTATCCATGATATTTTAACAACGCTATTTTCTCTAGATGAATTTTACTCCGTTTTTATTTATTAAATGTAATTTCTTTTTAGTTATTTACAATTCAATATTTATTATCCTAGTCAAATTATTTTGATGGAGTTTGTGTTAAATTATTTACCTTTCCATCTTGATCATGATCATTTATTTGTGATAGTTTGCATTATACTAAACTCTTACTAAGAATTTTCTATCACCCTTATATGGTTTCCTCTATCATTATTCCATGACGTGTACTATGATTAAAAATAGAGTATAATCTAGAGGGTATAATGACATCCCAATAATCAAATAATGTTTTAATTTTTGTTTTAAAATGTAATAGAAGACTCGTGAATGTAACTAGTTTACAAAGACTACAAAATTATTTTTTCCTTTTGAATGTGATTATTTTTATATTATTCCCATGTAATATTCATACAATTTCTCCAACAAACTAGGTCGAGGTTGCTACAATTTTGTATGAGGATCTCAATAGAAAGAATTTTTTATAGGCATAGATTACTATTAATTTTATTCAACCAATATTTTTTCACATTATCTTTTTTTACCTCAAGCCAAAATATGAGGAATGATGGAAACATTATGATGTCATTAGAGTTTATTCTATTTGGATAAGTAATAGTTTATGTATATGGGAAGTGACTCATTAAATATATTTATTATATTTAATTTATTATACACTCATTTTGTCAAATTACACATGTTAGAAATAAGCAGTCTGTGATGTATTTGGTATTAAGCAATATATCATAATGTTTGGTAAACAATAATAAATTTGTTAATTTTTGAGTGCAATTGAAAATTTTAGTTTTTGAAATTAAATTAATTTTTTATTCTCTATAATACTTTGATTTTAAAATTTTTTTAAAAGATAATTCATTATAAGAAACATAGAATAATAAGTATAATATTTTGAGACAAGGTATTGGACTACATTAGAAAAAAAATGTGACACCATAATGAGGAAAATCTATATATAAAATGAATAAATGAAATCCCATGTATGTGTAACTTGTTAAGAACTTGTAGAAATTTAGTATCAAAAATTTTATTGACAGGTGATCAACATACCAATATAGCTTGTGAGGCCCACTGGTCATCTGTTGATGCCAATGTAATTTGTTGAATACTAGATTGAGAATACAATAGTAATAGTTGAATCCCATAATCATCCTTGTGATTATATATATACCCACAAATAGAATAAAATTAAATAAAATAGGACTATGCCTACTCCAACAAGACATGGGAGAGGTACTCTGGGATATTTCAGTATATAAATGAAAAATGTAGAGAAAAAATTGGATACAAACACTATGGTAACACAATTAGTGTTGTTATCCTTTGTGTTTATAACATACAAAGTAAGTGTATATATATATATTTTTTATTATGTTTCAATATAACATGTTATACATAGAGTCCATTCCAAATAAAAAATAACCATGCATCAAATATTGATGATGAATTCATTACAAAACAATTAATCATAAGGATATCCATGATCTTCCAACTCAATAATGTACTCTACAGTTAGCAAACATGATATTTTTTCATCATGAAAATTCTATTTCATGTCCCAATGTAGGATAAAATGGAATCAACATACTCATATGAATCAAAATAACAATATGTTTTTGTTATATTTTCTCAACATAAAAATTAATTTTGAATTATTTTTTCCCCCTCAAACATTTTTAATAGAATTTTATTACTATGACGGATGGATGCATTAAATATGATCCCCGGATCATGATGTTTGCAATAAGAACAACATGAATATGATGTGGGGGAAAGGGAATTTAAAATTCACCCTATTAAACGATATAAAAAAATATAGAAACTAAATAGATATATGAAACAAGAACCATATAATGGAGGAAATCTTTGAGATCATAAAACTAAGCCTTTAAACATGAATTTAATGAGGAATCATATATACTAAATAGATTTAATAATAACCAGCTCAATTATTATTATATAGATCAGAGGAGGAGTATAATCTTATAAATATAGGATGAATATCATCATTCTGATAGTTTTATTAATTTTATATAGTTTTATACTATATATTCCTTTTTATAAGATCTGGATTTCCATGGTTCGAATATTTCCTATGGAAGGATAAACCCATCATAAAGTGTTTATCATATGGGGAATATCATTGTATCTTCATGTTTAATAACTCATTTCTAATTACTATTATAATATTAATCTTATCTTTGTTTTTTATTCATGGTTGGGTGTGATTAGGATCAAACTATATTTTATTAGTTGAATCTTCCATTATTATTCTTCCATTATCTCCCTTATTTCAATCACCTATTTATGTGATAGAATAATAGTGATTGACTGGTGATGTTCTTGGTAATTGTCGGAAAATATTCAAAAGCTTGAATATGATCATTAGCTTCTTGCAATTAATATTAATTTATTATGATATACCTAAACAGTCTGAGATGATTGTTCTACTTGAGGTTTGGGTGGTTTCACTTTACTCTCCCATGCACACATGAAAGAGGATATTAATCAAGTTATAGTTATATTTTTAAAATTATACCAAAACTATTGATCAATGGTGATGTTTTAATAATTATGAGTGTAACGACCCGAAATTTTTTTAAATAAATTTTGTTTCCCAATTTTATGTGTTATTGTTATACTCAACAAAAACGTTTTATTTGATAAACATGATTATAATTAAAATGAGATCAGTGGGTTTTGACTATTATATAACCATCGGTCAATATGACCGCTGTGAACAAAATGTTTTTGATATAAGTAATCTTGGTTAATTATTATAGAAAGAAGATTCGATGGCCTCACCTAGTAGTCTTGGACCGATCGTAGCCCATCTAACAGATCTTGGGAAGGAGGTAGAACCACTGGGCTTTTCTCTGGATCAAATCCAAGCCGAACTTCATCATGTGAAGCTGGAACGGAATCTCCTTCGTGAGAAGTTCAAACTGATAGAAATTACTACTCGGGCAATGTTGACTGAGCCGACCCAAGCTTCTATCACCCTAGCACACCTTACACTTAGGTCCTATGCTGGTATTATAAGGGGTTATGTAACGAGACCGTAACTACCTTGTGTAATCCTTGTTTTAAATAAAAATTGGGATTTCTTCTTATGATGAGGTTTATAAATTTTGAAATGACCGGATAAATATAGTATGCATATTTTTGATGAATTTTAGAAAAAGGATATTTTAAATATGTTTATGTAAACCCCAAATAATTAAAAATGTGTAATGATTTTCAAAAAATGGTCTTCTGCAATTATGTTCAGTACTAAATTTAGAGTCTAATAAGATCAACTTGATTTTTGATGAATAGTAAATTATGAATAGTGATTTTATGATTAGGATTAGTAATATGACCAAATGTATTAGTAATCTCACTTAAAGAAAGTTTTAAAATAATCTAGGCACCTTGATTAAGTAATGTGATTCAATAAAATAGTTAAATAACAGTTTCATTAATTATTATTCAAGTATTAGTTTTCTCAGGTGAATAGTGTTTTTTAATTAAAAATTTAATTAAAAATAATTAGAAAATTATTTTTATAAAAATGACTTTATTTTTGAACTCAGAGCATCGATATTATGTTATGGTAATTTTTGGGGTTTTTTCTGAAAAAATGAATTTTCGATGAATAGTGTTTTTATTTAAAAATTAAATTAAAAATATTTAGAAAATTATTTTTATAAAATGGATTTCATTTTTGAAATCAGAGGATTGATATTTTGTTAATGTGAAATTTTGGGATTTTTCTGAGAAAGTTGAATTTTCAGTGAATAGTAAAAATACAGTTTTAGGGTTTCGGTATGTTTAATGACATCATAACGGTGTCATGATGATGTCATGAGATCTTTTGAGGGTTGGCCGGCCAAGGGTGATGAATTATTGTTTTGGGGGCCCCATGTGGCCTAACTCCATGATAAATGACAAGGGAGAGCACATGGGTTTGAGAAAAGCACATGTGGGGTGTCCCTTGGCCATTAATGCCTTGTCCCCTCACTTTCCCTATAAATACCAAGCCCTCCTCTCATCCATTCGACTCCCCACTCATTTCCAACGAATTTCTGGTCTCATTACCTCCCAAGGAGTTCTCCCAAGGTTCCCCCAAGCCCTCAAGGTCCCAACCTTTGAGGTTTAAGAGTTACATTTTAAGGTAAGGGATCCGACCCCTCTCTTTCTTTTCAAGTAATCTCTTTTATGTCATTTCTTTTATACTCCATGTTCATATGTTGGAGGATGTTATTTTATATTCATCCTACTGCCAATTTCATGTTCATATGATGAGAGACCCCCCTTGCTCTCATCAATTCTTTTTAAGAATGTTTATGTGGCGCCGTTAGGCTGCCGAATTTTTAAGGGATTCTTTCACCTTCCTCGTTTTCAAGTTCTATTTCCATTCAAGTCTTTCATGTTCCTTTTTATTATGTTGGGGTATGATCTCTAAATTATCATACTGATCTTTTATGATCATATGATGAGAGACCCCATTTGATCGCTTCAATTCAGTATTTGAAGTTTTAAGTGGCGCCGTTAGGCTGCTGAATTTTTAAGTAGTTCTTCACCCTTCTCGTTTTGAAGTTGTACTTTCATGTCAACTATTTCAAGTTCCTTTTTGTTATATTGGGGTATGATCTCTATATATATCATACTGTACTCTTATGTTCATATGATGAGAGACCCCATTTGATCTCTTCAATTCAGTATTTTGATGTTTTAAGTGGCGCTGTTATGCTGCCGAATTTTTAAGTGGTTCTTCACCCTTCTCGTTTTGAAGTTCTACTTTCATGTCAATTATTTCAAGTTCCTTTTTGTTATGTTGGGGAATTATCTCTATATCCATCATACTGATCTCTTATGATCATATGATGAGGGACCCTATTTGATCTTGTCAAATCATTTTCTTTTGAAGTTAAGTGACGTCGTAAGGCTGCCGAATTTTTAATAAGAGAAATCTAATTTTTTCTTCCTTCCATGTTTTTCATTTCAAATGGTATGTCCTTGAAATTTCATTACCATGATCATGTATCCTTCTTATTCTGTCCATGTACTATTTTATGGGTCATTTATGAATTTTTGACACTTTTTAACTCTCTTTTAATGTCTTCCAAAACCTCGGAACATTGTCGTTATGCTGCAGAATTTCTATCTCAAAATGTCTCTCTCTTTTTCTAAAGTTCTTTTATTTTATTAAGTGAATACTCAAAGCTCTTTCTTCTAAAGGGGTATTCACATATATACCAAAATGTTCTATTTTAAATTCTGGGATTTACATACATTAGACCCACCTTCCTTTTCTGTGGGTTTTAAAGTGATATAAAGATCATGTCTTTAAAGCAGTTTTTAAAAAGTTATGATTATGAAATGAAACCCATTTTTTATGCTATATGGGTTATTTATGAAATGTTTGATGATGATATATGTGGCTCACATGATAATAAAGGCAAATTTAAGGGTGCGCCCTGATAGCCCTCCAATGCATTGGGTAATGATGTAACCACTAGAGATTACAATTTTCACGATACCTTGGTGAATAACCTTGGTAATTTTAAAATGACACCTTGGGGATGGACCTTGGTGATATGTTCATGATTTTCTATGTTAAATGATGTAGCCACATCTTCAAGTTATGAAAAAGTTTTATTTTTATTATGATATGCCTCATGATTTCATTTTCATGCCTTAAAGTTCTTTTCATGACTTTATTGATGTATCTCAAGTTCATATGTAAAATGTTTCACTTGTTTCCCTTGCTGGGCCTTCTGCTCACCCTTCCTTTTGATGTATGTTCCCAGGTTATGGGATGCAGTAATGAGCCTAGGGTGAACATGAGGAGAAGACTTTCAAGTGTTTAAGAAGAATGTTTTTTTTCATGTTTTATGTTCATTGTTTCCAAGACACTAAACCTTAAAGATCCTCAGTTCCGTGTAATGGAATTAAAAGTTATGTTATAAAAAGAAGGGATGCTATAGTTGGTATCAAAGGATGGTTTAGTTATTTGTGGAAATTAGGATATGAAAACTCTAGGAGGAACCCTATAGAAAAGTTTAATATAGGAAATCTTCCTGGTATTTTGTTGAGTATTGAGTAAGGGGTTGCCAAGCAAATACATCCCTGTCTGGTTACGAGAGGTAGAGGTGGCTCTGGCACAGATGTACATAGGGGTAAAACCCGAAAACACCGCTTTGAGCTAGACTCGAACGGGAACTGGTACACGACAACGGGCCTTGCTGCACTCTTGGTTACGACACTCCCGGGGGATATGCTTTGGTTAATTCATAAGCTTGGTATGAACCATTGTTAAAGTAACAAAGATAAAATAAAATAAAGGTTCACATAACAATATATGATCATTCATAACCTAGATGGGAACCTAGGAGATCACAAGTTAGGGTATACCTTTCATATACAAGTTATCCTTATATGCTTTCAGTTCCTTTTCATGATTATTAGCTAAGTACTTAAGCCCCTAATTATGCTTTCTCTTCTTAGTTAATGGTGGGAAATGGAAGAACATTTTCCGACAACCAATGTGATAGGAAATGCGACGATTTTCGTATTAATATGACATGGATGATTAGGGGATTAAAATATGATTATTATTTTGGAAGACGTTCATTATTTTGGGAACCATATTTGATCGAGGTAAATAGATTACTACGGTATTTTCATTGAGGAGTAAGGTTGACTTATATTTTGAAGAATCGATGAATTTAAGGTGAACTTATAGTAATTTAGGTTACTTATGGGAATGACTAACCTATCTTGGGTAAAATATGTTTAGGTTAGCTACTTTTTTTATAAGATGTTAGGAGTGGTTGATGTTGTCTGGAGATGAACAATGAAGTTGTTTTGGAAGACTATGTTATCAAATCCTTATTGTATTTGGGTTTCAATCTTAGTTTGGTTTGTTTTGAGGAATTTTAAGGTCCGTTATTTAGGGAATGGTCTATGATGAAATTTGGGTAGTACCATGGAACTTTGATGATTTAAAAGTAGTTTCCATTCCTATGGGATTCTTTCTTTTTGAAGAGTTGTTTTACCTTAACCTTTCTGTTTTTAGGATAATGTTTAAAGATAGAAGAAATAGATAGTTAATCTTTTGTAGATTATGTGATTCTATAGAAGATGATTCTTGTGCTTTTATGAGACCAAGTGTTTATGAATTCTCATCATTTGGAGAAAAGATTAGTGTTGGTAGGGACTTGTTAAAGGATGAAACTCTACATGAAGGTAGGTATATTTTCTTATGTTTTTGTTCTATGTAGTAAATGAAATCCTCAAAATTAGGAAAAGAAACGTAAAACAAAAATGTTGTTGGTTTACGTTTCCTACTAGGTAATCAAAGACCGTTTACACACATCATAATTTTGGGGATTTTCTCATGGTTAACTTTCTCCTAATCATGTTCTCTATCACTCTCCCTCGGAACTTGAACCTTTGTTTTCTCCTCCATGTCCATGTTTTCCTACATGGAACCCTAGTGTGGGTTAACTCGGGTGACCTTTGTACTTCCCTTTCTTTATTTTAAAGTAAAAGTTTTACTGACTCCATTTCCGATGTGGGACTTTCAATGAAATTTCAAAACCCAATTTTAAAATTGCGAGGATGCAATTTCTTAAGGGGGGAAGATTGTAACGACCCGAAATTTTTTTAAATAAATTTTGTTTCCCAATTTTATGTGTTATTGTTATACTCAACAAAAACGTTTTATTTGATAAACATGATTATAATTAAAATGAGATCAGTGGGTTTTGACTATTATATAACCATCGGTCAATATGACCGCTGTGAACAAAATGTTTTGATATAAGTAATCTTGGTTAATTATTATAGAAAGAAGATTCGATGGCCTCACCTAGTAGTCTTGGACCGATCGTGGCCCATCTAACAGAGCTTGGGAAGGAGGTAGCACCACTGGGCTTTGCTCTGGATCAAATCCAAGCCGAACTTCATCATGTGAAGCTGGAATGGAATCGCCTTCGTGAGAAGTTCAAACTGATAGAAATTACTACTCGGGCAATGTTGACTGAGCCGCCCCAAGCTTCTATCACCCTAGCACACCTTACTCTTAGGTCCTATGCTGGTATTATAAGGGGTTATGTAACGAGACCGTAACTACCTTGTGTAATCCTTGTTTTAAATAAAAATTGGGATTTCTTCTTTATGATGAGGTTTATGAATTTTGAAATGAACGGATAAATATAGTATGCATATTTTTGATGAATTTTAGAAAAAGGATATTTTAAATATGTTTATGTAAACCCTAAATAATTAAAAATGTGTAATGATTTTCAAAAAATGGTCTTCTGCAATTATGTTCAGTACTAAATTTAGAGTCTAATAAGATCAACTTGATTTTTGATGAATAGTAAATTATGAATAGTGATTTTATGATTAGGATTTGTAATATGACCAAATGGATTAGTAATCTCACTTAAAGAAAGTTTTAAAATAATCTAGTCACCTTGATTAAGTAATGTGATTCAATAAAATAGTTAAATAACAGTTTCATTAATTATTATTCAAGTATTAGTTTTCTCAGGTGAATAGTGTTTTTTAATTAAAAATTTAATTAAAAATAATTAGAAAATTATTTTTATAAAAATGACTTTATTTTTGAACTCAGAGCATCGATATTATGTTATGGTAATTTTTGGGGTTTTTTCTGAAAAAATGAATTTTCGATGAATAGTGTTTTTATTTAAAAATTAAATTAAAAATATTTAGAAAATTATTTTTATAAAATGGATTTCATTTTTTGAAATCAGAGCATTGATATTTGGTTAATGTGAAATTTTGGGATTTTTCTGAGAAAGTTGAATTTTCAGTGAATAGTAAAAATACAGTTTTAGGGTATCGGTATGTTTAATGACATCATAACAGTGTCATGATGATGTCATGAGATCTTTTGAGGGTTGGCCGGCCAAGGGTGATGAATTATTGTTTTGGGGGCCCCATGTGGCCGAACTCCATGATAAATGACAAGGGAGAGCACATGGGTTTGAGAAAAGCACATGTGAGGTGTCCCTTGGCCATTAATGCCTTGTCCCCTCACTTTCCCTATAAATACCAAGCCCTCCTCTCATCCATTCGACTCCCCACTCATTTCCAACGAATTTCTGGTCTCATTACTTCCCAAGAAGTCCTCCCAAGGTGCCCCCAAGCCCTCAAGGTCCCAACCTTTGAGGTTTAAGAGTTACATTTTAAGGTAAGGGATCCGACCCCTCTCTTTCTTTTCAAGTAATCTCTTTTATGTCATTTCTTTTATACTCCATGTTCTTATGTTGGAGGATGTTCTTTTATATTAATCCTACTGCCTATTTCATGTTCATATGATGAGAGACCCCCCTTGCTCTCATCAATTCGTTTTAAGAATGTTTAAGTGGCGCCGTTAGGCTGCCGAATTTTTAAGGGATTCTTTCACCTTCCTCGTTTTCAAGTTCTATTTCCATTCAAGTCTTTCATGTTCCTTTTTATTATGTTGGGGTATGATCTCTAAATTATCATAATGATCTTTTATGATCATATGATGAGAGACCCCATTTGATCGCTTCAATTCAGTATTTTGAAGTTTTAAGTGGCGCCGTTAGGCTGCCGAATTTTTAAGTAGTTCTTCACCCTTCTCGTTTTGAAGTTCTACTTTCATGTCAACTATTTCAAGTTCCTTTTTGTTATATTGGGGTATGATCTCTATATATATCATACTGGACTCTTATGTTCATATGATGAGAGACCCCATTTGATCTCTTCAATTCAGTATTTTGATGTTTTAAGTGGCGCTGTTATGCTGCCGAATTTTTAAGTGGTTCTTCACCCTTCTCGTTTTGAAGTTCTACTTTCATGTCAATTCTTTCAAGTTCCTTTTTGTTATGTTGGGGAATTATCTCTATATCCATAATACTGATCTCTTATGATCATATGATGAGGGACCCTATTTGATCTTGTCAAATCATTTTCTTTTGAAGTTAAGTGACGCCGTAAGGCTGCCGAATTTTTAATAAGAGAAATCTAATTTTTTCTTCCTTCCATGTTTTTCATTTCAAATGGTATGTCCTTGAAATTTAATTACCATGATCATGTATCCTTCTTATTCTGTCCATGTACTATTTTA
The DNA here is from genome assembly GCA_963277665.1 of Viscum album. Lineage (NCBI taxonomy): Eukaryota > Viridiplantae > Streptophyta > Magnoliopsida > Santalales > Viscaceae > Viscum > Viscum album. Next base: position 832,448,847 of record OY728165.1, read on the forward strand.
TGGGTCATTTATGAATATTTGACCCATTTTAACTCTCTTTTAATGTCTTCCAAAACCTCGGAACATTGTCGTTATGCTGCAGAATTTCTGTCTCAAAATGTCTATCTCTTTTTCTAAAGTTCTTTTATTTTATTAAGTGAATACTCAAATCTCTTTCTTATAAAGGGGTATTCACATATATACCAAAATGTTCTATTTTAAATTCTCGGATTTACATACATGAGACCCACCTTCCTTTTCTGTGGGTTTTAAAGTGATATAAAGATCATGTCTTTAAAGCAGTTTTTAAAAAGTTATGATTATGAAATGAAACCCATTTTTTTATGCTATATGGGTTATTTATGAAATGTTTGATGATGATATATGTGGCTCACATGATAATAAAGGCAAATTTCAGGGTGCGCCCTGATAGCGCTCCAATGCATTGGGTAATGATGTAACCACTAGAGATTACAATTTTCACGATACCTTGGTGAATAACCTTGGTAATTTTAAAATGACACCTTGGGGATGGACCTTGGTGATATGTTCATGATTGTCTATGTTAAATTATGTAGCCACATCTTCAAGTTATGAAAAAGTTTTATTTTTATTATGATATGCCTCATGATTTCATTTTCATTCCTTAAAGTTCTTTTCATGACTTTATTGATGTATCTCAAGTTCATATGTAAAATGTTTCAATTGTTTCCCTTGCTGGGCCTTCTGCTCACCCTTCCTTTTGATGTATGTCCCCAGGTTATGGGATGTAGTAATGAGCCTAGGGTGAACATGAGGAGAAGACTTTCAAGTGTTTAAGAAGAATGTTTTTTTTTTCATGTTTTATGTTCCTTGTTTCCAAGACACTAAACCTTAAAGATCCTCAGTTTCGTGTAATGGAATGAAAATTTATGTTATAAAAATACGAGATGCTATAATGAGTATATCATCTGTTAATATAATGATAGGGATTCATAAATTTAGGAACTATAGTAGCAGTACACTAGTACTCCTACACATGGATCTATCCCTTCTTCATTCTCTTAATATTTTCTATTTCACCATTATCTATTTAAATTTTACAGAAGTCTTATATAAATGTCTATTAATACTTATCATAGTGAGACTATGATTTCACCCATACAAGGAGACAATTATAGTTTACACACCTTTTATTTTATTATATTTAATATTGTGTTTGATCTTGTTGTGATAATGTAAATGGAGTAAAAAATTATATAAATACAAATATTTTCATTTGATAATATTCTATAAAAAAGTGAACTTTACTATAAATTATTATCCTAAAACTCGTATTTATTTATGTTGGGTTTTAGTTTGATAAATGATGGATTTCAAGAAACCCTTAATAATTAGAAATCATTAGGCATTACTGAAAAATTATCATTCTTTACCATGGAAATTGGACATTATTAAACTCTAATCCCCTTATATATCCTCATTAGACTAGTTTATCTTATTTCATTAATTCTTTTATCAGAACTTATATGAATGTTTCTTTCAAATTTTACATTCATTTTTTGTAAATTATCACCCAATGGAATCGTTGTAAAAAATAATAATATTTCAAATAAATATATTATAAATTCATATAAAGTGATCAATCTATAAAATGTTTAAATGCTTATAATGAATAAAGTTTTTATTACATTATAATTTTCAAAATAAATATAATACAATGTTTAATATTTATATAACAAATCTCCCCATAAATTTCTCCAAATGTACGTAGATATTATACTTTTGTGTTTTGAGATACATATGACTCTTACAAGTCTATAGGCTCACTAGATTACATTTATTAAAAAATTTAAACAATAAATCTAGGGAAATCAGTTATTAATAACAAAATATAACAGACATATCTCGATAAAATTTTGAAAGATTTTATTTAATTTTTGTAATGGAATTTTTTTTCAAATTAGTGTTATATGTGGTATGTGTGAGGGATCATTATAGGCAATAATTTATTTCTAAATAAAATTATATATTGGTGCTTGTGGTTTGTTTTGTTAATTTTCATAACATTTAGTTTAATTCTTTTCACCATAGAAAACGTATTCACTAAATACTTTAGTTCTTTGTCAATACACTATTAGGATTTTTTGTACAACCACATGTCACTATAATGTTTTTGAACAATATACAGTAAGGATATTTATGTTAATTGGTTTGATAGTATTAGAATTTGTAGTTCATGGGTAATTATTTTACTTCATATCTACAAGATCTCCCTCGAATTATTCAAATGAAAATGATTTATTATTACTTATGACATACCTAAAATTCATAAACTATGTGATTATGATATAGGATGAAAAAGATAAATAATAAGAAATTTTTTCATTCAATTCATTTAAAAAATCATTTTTATATTCAAATAAAAATATTATTATCCCAAAATATATTTTATCTAATTATTTTCTTAATAAAATATCAAATAGAAACAATTAGATTGATTGAATCTATATTTTGGATGATTTGGTTTCAAAATGTGCACTTTGAATCATATTTGGCCACTAGTTTATATAGGAAATTCACATGTTATTTTAAAAAAATGATGATGTATATTTATATGGGCTTCGTATTTATCCACAATTAAAATTATATATCATTTTTTTAATTTTTGGATGATATATATGGCTTATATGTTGATATATTTACACTCATAATTTCATTCACACAGAAATACCCTCATTAGTTTTGATGACGATGACATCATGAGATAGTGAAAGGATTTATGGGTGATGTAATACAATAAAGACATTCATACCCCGCCATTCTATGTACTATTTCCTTTATAAAAACACTTATAATCCACCATATAGTTATCCTCATCTATTTTAAAGACCGTCAAGATCCACTATGAATTTAATACCCTAAAACTGATTTATTTGTCTCTTTTTAGACGGATTTTAAATTTAACCCTTAATTATAATGTATTGATATACCCATCAATAATCAATAATAAAATGAATAAATGATTTTCCATTAAAATTTTATTGTAATTTATAACTTAAAAATGGATTCATTGAATGAATTTTTACCTTGTATAATCATTAAATAATTAAAATTAATAAAATGTAATAAAAAAATTCCTACCTTATTAACGAAAAGTTATTATAAGAACACATCAAATAAAACTAATGTTAAAAATTTAAAATTCTGTAAAAATTGGATTTATTAGTCATCTTTTTAATTTATATAGGATGTTGAGATGTTATTTCTACTCAAAAAATATCTATATTTTGTTGATGTGGATCTTATTAGTGTAATGATCATATTTTTATGAGGATGACTATTTATAGTAGTGATATATATTATCCATGGATGATTCAGTGAGGATATGTAGCTTAGAAGATTTAGGAAAGTAAGATTAGTAATATAGGATAGGTTTCAGATTATTCTTAGCTATGGAACAAGAACCTACTAGTCTTGGTTATAGGTAATTTATTATCAGAGGTATGATATTAGTAACCTTACTGTTTCTTGTATAGTATTTGATTCTATTTTGTATGAATCATTTAGGAATTCTTGTTTACTCATAATTTTTACTTAGATGTTCTGTTTCTTCATGTATTTTTAACTGTGGATAATTCATCAAAAACAAGACATATCTAATCATAAGATGTCTATGTTGTGTTGTTATTTAAAATTGATATGTTCATTGGTTTTTATTTTTTATCATGCATTTTGTTTTGGTTTTAGTTAGTTTTACTTTTCATTAGTTTAAATAGATAGAGTGTAGGATTCAATTTTTTGGAATAGTTTTAGAATAATATTCATAATTGGATAGAAGGGTTGAATCTCAATGATAAATTGATGTTATATACAATAGTGTATATATTTTATTTTTTTGTTAGTTTTTAGTTTCAGTAAATGAAAGTATATTGTATTATAACATTAAAATAAGTAATTTAAAAGTTAGTAATGAATAATATCAATGGGTTAGGAAAACATTGAGTGTCCAATGTCATACTCCATGAATATTAAGGGAGACTTTCTCAACTCTCACTATCAATCACTAGTGCAGAAAACATTTTTTACGTCGGTTATTTTTCATTATTTACGTCGGTTTTTAGGCGACGTTAATACGGACGACGTTATAAATAACATTTTTACGTCGGTTATTTAAAACCTGACGTAACATCCCTAACATCACGGTGTTTATCACGTCGGTTCATTAATAACCTACGTAAAAAATGATGGGGGATGGGGATTTATAACGGCGGTTATTATATAACCGCCGTGATAAACCGTGGGTGGGGGGGTTTAGCACGTCGGTTATATAATAACCGACGTGCTAAATATGCGTGGGGGGGGGGGGGGGGTTTATCACGTCGGTTATTTCTAAACCGACGTGATAAAACACCTGGGATATCGTTTATCACGTCGGTTATGACATAACCGACGTGATAAAAAGGCCGGGGAAACGTTTTACCACGTCGGTTATCCAATAACCGACGTGGTAAATCGATTCCCAGGCCTTTTAGCACGTCGGTTATATTAAGAACCGACGTGATAAAAGGCCCGGGAACGGTTTATCACGTCGGTTCTCGAAAAAACCGACGTGATAAACCCCTATCGATTTATTTACCACGTCGGTTATAAAATAACCGACGTGAAAGAGATATTTTTTTTAAAATAATTGCACTGCTCTCACCAAAAAGCAACCAGAAACCAAACAACAAAAATAACCATGCCAGCCCTCCCCCAAGCCCCAACTGAACCCCACCCTCATCTATACCCACCTAACAACCTGGCCAGCCCTCCCCCACCACATTGGAGCCCCACCACAACCCTCGGACACCCCCACCCCTTGGACAGCCCCCCACCCTCATTTACACCCCCACGACCCCTAGTAAAGCCTCAAACACCCATTGGACACCCCTCCCATATCCCTTGGACACCCCCACCCCTTGGACACCCCCACCCCTTGGATAGCCCCCCACCCTCATTTACACCCCAAGACCCCTAGTACAGCCTCAAACACCCATTGGACACCCCCCCCACACCTTGACAGCCCTCCCAGACCCCTTGGACACCCCCCGACCCTTGGACACCCCCCCGAGCCCTTGGACAGCCCCAAACACCCCTTGGACACCCCTCCCATATCCCTTGGACACCCCCACCCCTTGGACACCCCCCGCCCCTTGGACAGCCCCCCCACCCTCATTTACACCCAACCGGCCCCTTGGACAGAACTCCCAGACACCTTGGACACCACTCCCATATCCCTTGGACACCCCCCACCCCTTGGACACCCCCACCCCTTGGACAGCCCCCCCACCCTCATTTACACCCCCCGAACACTAGGACAGCCCCAAACACCCCTTGGACACCCCTCCCAAATCCCTTGGACACCCCCCACCCCTTGGACACCCCCCACCCCTTGGACAGCCCCCCCACCCCCTGGACACCCCCCGACCCCTTGGAAACCCCCCATCCCCTTGGACAACCCCAAACACCCCTTGGACACCCCTCCTATATCCCTTGGACACCCCCCACCACTTGGACACCCCCCACCCCTTGGACAGCCCCCCCCCCCCCACCCTCATTTACACCCAACTGACCCCTTGGACAGCCCCAAACACACCTTGGACACCCCTCCCATATCCCTTGGACACCCCCCCACCCCTTGGACACCCCCACCCTCATTTACACCCCCCGACCCCTAGGACAACCCCAAACACACCTTGGACACCCCTCCCATATCCCTTGGACACCCCCCAAACACCCACCCACCCCCTTGGAACCTCTCCCCCCATACCAAAATCCAGACCAGAAAAACCATCAACAGTAGACCAAAACAAGAAGTAGAGAAAAATTAAACATTCACTTATATAACATTCAAAACATACACTGTCAACTTCAAAAAAAAACTAAATCCAACCTAAACGACTACGAAATACACAATTACATTGACAATATTCAAAATTACATTTTACATTACAAACAACTAAAAGTCAATCAAACCTGTAAAATAATTTGACAACTACACTTGTAAGTGTTTGATATCTTCAGAAGTAAAGGGTTGAGGGTCATCAAAAATCTACAAAGGAAAAGGATAGTAGTCAACGTGTATAATGAATAAATCAAATTGAAATATTATGAGAAAGAGGAAATCTTACCAGGTCAAAACTCAGAACTGTCCCAGTTGTTATTATTTCATACATAAATCTTAACATGTAATATCCGCATTCGATGATGCCTTGTTGCTCATGACATTTCTGTTTGAATGAGTGCAAATTCAATATATTATTTTTATGTAATAAATCAAAATGTACAAATTATAAATGGATATTTACCTTCGCAAGTACATATTTGATTTTGAAATTCCTTTTCTTTGCGCTTTTTCGAAAGTGGACCCATGCCCTGTTAGAAAATAATACGAATGGGGTAAATTTAAAATTCATTATAATATATAAAACTATTGTGAAATTGAAACTTACGTTTCCAATATATTCTTAAAACTTTCTCGCACATCATCATGGAGAGAGCATATCCAATAAAGTGCTTTCTCCCTAGGGCAAAAAACCCCTAACATTCAATGATCCCTGATAAAAGGAAATTTAACGTTAGTGGTTTTTTATGTTAAAAGATAATTAACCCTTTGAGAGGGATGTGTTTCATACCTCTCACAAAAAGTCATCATCCAACACTGTGTGATTACATTCTTTTCAAATCTATCAGCAATATAAATCATTCTTTGTTCCTCATCCAATGCACATGCTTCAGGGGAAATCAACTGTGGGTCCACGAATCCATATACATCTGTCAGCTCATTCCTCTCACAAATTTTATACAGATACCTAATACAAAGCAGACATAAGTATACATTTTTAATAAATATAACGCAAGGAAAAGGTGTTAATACTTACATGATAAAAATTTGCACAACGTTGATGCCCAACTTATCTCCAGTGACAAACTCCATGATATCAGTTTTCATAATCCCCACACTTAGTTCACGTCCACAGACATGAGCTTCCATTGTAAAGTCATAATGATCCGCCAACAAATTTGAATATCTTGACAATTTGTCAAGACTGCTAGTATCTGCATCTGATGTCATAGCTATCTGTCTTTGTTGTTGTCTATATAGTATTTCTTTACCTTTTAAGTATTCCTGTAAAAATAAATTGAAAAATATATTAGTTTTCAAATGATAAAACATTAATAAAAATATAAAATAAAAGATATAACATCCATACCTCTATGGTAATGAGTCGAAGAAGTCTGGATGGCCAAAGTAAAAAATGGCCGATACTATGTCCAACTGTCGTCACCTCATCTGTAGGTAATGGTATCCGAGCTGATCTATCTATAATATCCTGTACAGTGACCCTCTGATTCTCTACCTCTAACTGTTGAGGATGAACTGTATCTCCTATACAATATACCATCCCATATGCAACTATATGATGTTGAGGATCATCAACATACAACTCACAATAAGTAGGTAGCTGCGGCGGAGGAGGAGGATCAAAAATGGGGTCCGCAGGCTGAGGTGGCGGAGTGGGAGCTACTGGGAGAGGTGGAGTGGGAGCTTCACCCTAAAATTGTCTTTGCAAGTCTGCAAACATAAACTACACCGATTCTCTAATCTTGTCCTCCATTGTCGCATTAATATTATGGACTTCAGCCTCCAAGGATTCTATTTTTTTTAAACTCCCTCAACGTTATAAGTTGGGGAACGTGGCAATACTTTTCTTACCGATACACCTGCCGGATATCCTCTTACACGGCCAGGATGTTCGGGCTTTCCCAATGCCACAGATAAAATATCTTCCCTCCCAGATGGTGTAAATGTCCCCTGTGAACTCTGCTCCTCAAGAGAGTCCTGTAATAATTAATTGAACATTTCTATAATGATTGGAAATATATGACGAAAATAGTAAACTTAAATAAATAAAATAAATATCTTACAATCCTCTCAACTATGAGTCTTGATTCTTCCGAAAGATATTGTCCTTTTTTGCCCTTCCGAGCTCTTTTCCATTACTCATGTCCAGATGGAGGGGATGGAGGGGCCACCTCTCCAGAGCTTGATGACTCAGCTCTTAGTTGTTGAAAATTTTCTGCCATCATTTGTTCTTCCAATAATGCATACCCTCCCCGAGATAAACTATGAGGGTATACATTTTTAGATTGGATCTCTTGATGAGCTTTCCTTGTTTTCTGTAAATTAAGAATAAGTAATCATTAACAAAACAATAATAAGATCATTTATATAAGAAAGCTTATAAAAGTTTACATCGCCCTTACCAAAAATGATTCTTTTCTTCTACTTTCAAAAAATTGTCTCCATGTGTCTTCATCTATAAAAGGATATATACGACATGGATTCTCACAACTCCTATGACCATAAATGAAATCAGATGAGTGGGTTGATTTGAAATCCCTCCATCTCCTAGCAGCCAACGATAATCATTTCTTCCTGACTCCTCCAGTGTCAGGAATATCAAATGTCATCTGATAAAAAAGAGGTTAAAAATATTATATATACTAGAAAAAATTTAAAGAACAGTCAAACAATAGCGAAAGATCTTATCAAAATGGTCTCCCATAGCTGAGAAATTATCTCCTTATCCACACTTCTCCAATCATCATAGATAATGCTTACTTTGCTCTTAGCCTGAGTTGCTACAAAACCCTTAAAATCTTTAGCATTTGGACCTCTAGGAAGATCATCATCATCAAACTCCACGACTATCCTCTCCTCCTTCGTACGGGAAAGTGATAATTTTGGTAAACGTGTGCACCCACGCTTACAAACCTTTGAACTCTTTTTCGTAATAGGAGCATGTGAATGTTCTTCCCCAGATGTATGACCAATATGCTCATCTCCAGAATCATGTGGCTGATCAACTGATTGATCTGTCATTTTCCTTCAAATAAAAAAAACTAACATTAGTTCACAAATATACAAATTCAAATATTGTAATACTACTTAATCAGAAAATAGAAAAGTGTACTAAATTACATAATAGTAAACATTGGTAATATGGTAAGCATGTTAAACAATGATAAACATGGTAAACAAAGTCTGTTGTACCCCTCTCTCTAGGATTTTAATGATCACAATCACTCTTATTATGTTCTAACTTGTTTTCAAGTGTTTTTTGTTGATAGGCAAAAGGTTGCCAAGGAGTTGGCCCAAGAAAGCTGAAAAGTAGACTCACTGAGTCCACCGGTCAGCCGGTGTGAGCTCACCGGCCAGCCGGAGGACCCAGGCAGTAGACTTGCCCACTGCCTAGTGTCACCGGACGACCAGTGGACCAGACAGAGCCTTCCTCTCTGTCTGGACCACCGGCCGGCCGCTGGATCACCACTGGCCGGCCGGTGGACCAGACAGAGAGCCTTCCTCTCTGTCTGGACCACCGGCCGGCCGCTGGCTCATCACCGGCCGGACGGTGGACCAGACAGAGCTTTGCTGTCTGGACCACCGGCCACCCGGTGATCCACCACCGGCCAGCCGGTGCGCCCAGGACTTCTCCTCTTTACGGTTTTTATTGTTTTATCATTTTGGTTTGATACATGTTTTAATAAGTAAAAAATTTACAATATATAACATTATATGAAAAAACTAAATGTAAACAAGAAATAAACATTTGTTACCTGTAATTTTAGGAATGTACAGTTGGATTGTTTTCCCAAATTCCTTTGTCGTGATCGTTCCTTATGGCACAAACCATGTCTTCAACATACTCATCATTATGTTCTGTTAATCTTTCCATGGAAGTAGGGATCTCACATAAATCAGCATCTTCATCAAATTCATCCTCACCAACATATTGTTTTTTCCTTTGTAAAACAACAGACCACTGCATATCTGATTGATCTACTACATAGAAAATTTGTTTGGCATGTGTTGCCATTATAAAAGAATCAGCTGTGTCTTCCAATCTATTCAGATTAACAAGTGTCATTCCAAATTCATCGTGTCTGACACTGTTGTTACCAATAAACCATTTACAGTTAAAAACAGGAAATTTAATTTTAAAGTAATCAGCCTCCCATATGTCTTCAATCACTCCATAGTATGCACTTGATGCCGAAATTGGGTTTCTGTCCTTAGCACTCGAAAAATGCATTGCTTCTGCAAACACCAATACACCACTATTCTGAACTGCACTTCTGTTGTCCTGAGCTTTCGTATGAAATGTATAGCCATTAATGTCATAAGTGGACCATGTTATCACATTTAAAGATGGACCACCCACTATCCATTTTAATGTCTCTGATACATCTGATCTACAAAGCAAGGTCTTTTTAAACCATGGCAAAAAAGTTTTGTTGTGCTCATTCAAAATCCACATTTCTTTCTTCTTTGGATGACATTGTTTCAACTCATTAATATGCAATGTGATATACAGTTGAACATCATCTATTTTATTCAAGATGTATGATTCTAACTTCTTCATCTGTTCAGCTGACAATGATTTGACTTTCAAGCCACGAATCCCCTTTCCCACATTATTAACCAGTTCATGGCGAGATGGAGGCAAACCTATGTGTTGCGCCGTAGCCAAGTAGCCCGTACAAAACTCTGCTACCTCCTCAGAAATATACTTTACAATAATGGAGGCTTCAGGTCGATATGGATTTTTAACATATCCCTTTAATGTTTTCATATACCTTTCAAAAGGATACATCCAACGAAGATATACAGGTCCACAAAGCTTTATTTCTCGAACCAGATGAATCATTAAATGCACCATCATATCAAAAAAAGTTGGAGGAAAATACATTTCCAAATGACAAAGTATAAAAATTGCATCCTTTTCCAAAATGTTCAAATCATTCACATCAATCGCCTTGTTACAAATTGAATTGAAAAAATAACACAACCTCATTATAGTCTTTCTGACACGGATGGGAAATATTCCACACAGTGCAACTGGTAGAATTTCTTGCATCATGACGTGACAATCATGTGATTTCATACCTATTAACTTCAAGTCTTTCAATGAGACAAAATTTTTTACATTTGAAGAATAACCTTGAGGCACATTGATATCATGAAGACACTGACAGAAGCTACTTTTCTCCCTCTTCGATAATGTATGACAAGCCGGGGGAAGAAATGTTCGTCTTCCTTTAGGAGTGGGAGCTAACTCCAAACGTATTCCCATTGATAGTAGGTCTAACCTTGCATTCAACCCATCTTTTGTCTTTCCTTTAATATCTAGCAATGTTCCGATCAAAGAATCACAGATATTCTTCTCCACGTGCATGACATCAATATTATGTTTGACATCATGATAACTCCAATATGGTAGCTCAAAAAATGTTGACCTTTTCTTCCAAATATGTCTATCATTACCAGATTTCTGTGTCTGTCCCAATGTCACATCAAGGTTTTTCACCCTCTCAAAATACAAATCTGGGGATAAAGGTTTTGGAGCAGTATCAAATTCTTGTGAGCCATTGAATGCCTTTTTCAGTCTTCTATAAAGGTGATCCATAGGTAAAAACTTTCGATGACCCATGTACACTGTTTTCCTCCCATGATGCAATTGACAATATGACGTCTGTTGTTCGCAAATTGGACATGATTTATGCCCTTTAACACTGTATCCAGACAAATTTCCATATGCTGGGAAGTCATTTATAGTGAATAGAAGCACTGCATGGAGTTGAAAATATTCCATTTTATAAGAATCATACACCCTAATACCATCAGCCCATAACAGTTTCAAATCATCAATCAGAAGTGACAAGTATACATCAATATCATTGCCGGGTTGCTTTGGACCAGAGATCATGATACTCAACATGACATATTTGCGCTTCATACAAACTTCAGGAGAGAGGTTGTAAATTACCAATAAAACAGGCCATGAACTATGTGTGCTACTGAGGGTTCGGTATGGATTCATTCCATCTGTGCACAAGCCTAGTCTCAGATTTCTAATTTCATTTCCAAATGTAGGGTACTGGGAATCAATTTTCTTCCATTGTGGACAATCAGCTGGATGATGTATTTTTCCATCACATACCCGCTCATCAGCATGACATCTTAACCTTTTTGCATCATGTGAATTAGCAAATAAACGTTTGAAATGAGGAATTATAGAAAGATACCAAAATACCTTTGAAGGGAGCTTTGTAATCTCTACATCAGCTTGTGATTTTTCTTTCACCTTATTCCGTGATGTCCCACATTTAGGACACTCTTTCATAAATTCATATTCCTTCCTATATATAATGCAGTCATTCGGACATGCATGTATTTTCCTGTATCCCAATCCCATCGGGCATAATATTTTTTTGGCCTTATAATGTGAATCTGGAAGATCGTTATCTTTTGGAAGAATGTCTTTCATCAATTGTAGCAGCTCTGTAAAACTTCTGTCACTCCATCCATGTTTCGCCTTCATGTTAATCAATCTTAACACCGTCGACAAAACCGTAAAATCTGTACAACCAGGATATAATGGTTTTTCGGCATCACCATATAGACGTGCAACTGTCGGTTCTATCTCAATTTGTTCTGCTACAATATTGCGAATCATTCCTTCAATTCCATCGGAGTTACCATCTTGCGATTCATTATCATCAGTGACATTCTGTCCAGTTTCGCCATGCCAAATCCAAGGGTTGTAACTCGGATTGAAACCATGACAAATCAGATTATCTTTTATCTCTCTACTTTTCAACTTCTTCATATTCAGACATTTCAGGCATGGACAGAAAAAAATGTCACTACTTGGAACATTTCGTTTAGCAAATTCCAAAAAGGCATCAACACCTTCCTCATATTCATTGCTCATTCGATGTGTTGTAATCCAACTTCGACTCATTATTACCTATAACAAATAGCAAAAATATATATATTTTTTAGATAAGACAAATATATGTTTATATGAAAAAAATCATAATTTGAATGTAAACAATTTTGAAATATAAAACAAATCGATGTGTATTTAAAAAAATATGCTTGAATATTATTTTTTAAACAAAATATAGTAAGATATAACACCCCCCCTGGACACCCCCCGACCCCTCTGGACAGCCCCCCGCCCCTCCTGGACACCACCCCCACCCCCTACCCCCTTGGACACCCCCCTGGACATCCCCCAACCCTCTGGACAGCCCCCCCCCCCCCCCCACCCGGACAACCCCAAATACCCGCTGGAGAGGCCGCCACCCACTTGGACAGCCCCCCACACCCATCCACCCCCTTGGACACCCCCCTGGACACCCCACCGACCCCTCTAGATAGGCCGCCACCCCTTGGACAGCCCCCCACACCCACCCATCCAATTGGACACCACCCTGGACACCCCCCGACCCCTCTGGACAGCCCCTGACCCCTCTAGAAAGGACCCCCACCCCTCCTGGACACAACCCCCCACCCCTGACCTGCTTGGACACCCCCCAACCCTCTGGACAGCCCCCCCCCCCACCCCACCTAAACACCACCCCCACCCCCTAACCCCTTGGACACCCCCCTGGAAACCCCCCAACACCCACCCACACCCTTGGACAGCCCCCCACACCCACCCACCCCCTTGTAAACCCCCCTGGACACCCCCCGACCCCTCTGGACAGCCCCCACCCCTCCTGGACACCACCCCCCACCCCTACCCCCTTGGACACCCCCTGGACATCCCCCAACCCTCTGGACAGCCCCCCACACCCATCCAACCCCTTGGACACCCCCCTGAACACCCCACCGACCCCTCTGGACAGGCCGCCACCCCCTTGGACAGCCCCCACACCCACCCATCCCCTTGGACACCACCCTGGACACCCCTCGACCCCTCTGGACAGCCCCCGACCCCTATAGAAAGCACCCCCACCCCTCCTGGACACAACCCCCCACCCCCGACCTGCTTGGACACCCCCCTGGACACCCCCCAACCCTCTGGACAACCCCCCCACCCCTTCTAAACACCACCCCCACCCCCTACCCCCTTGGACACCCCCCTGGACACCCCCCAACACCCACCCACACCCTTGGACAGCCCCCCACACCCACCCACCCCCTTGTAAACCCCCCTGGACACCCCCCGAACCCTCTGGACAGCCCCCACACCTCCTGGACACCACCCCCCACCCCCTACCCCCTTGGACACCCCCCTGGACATCCCCCAACCCTCTGGATAGCCCCCCCACCAACCCGGACAACCCCAAATACCCTCTGGAGAGGCCGCCACCCACTTGGACAGCCCCCCACACCCATCCACCCCCTTGGACACCCCCTGGACACCCCACCGACCCCTCTGGACAGGCCGCCACCCCCTTGGACAGCCCCCCACACCCACCCATCCCCTTGGACACCACCCTGGACACCCCCCGACCCCTCTGGACAGCCCCCGACCCCTCTAGAAAGCACCCCCACCCCTTCTGGACACAACCCCCCACCCCCGACCTGCTTGGACACCCCCCTGGACACCCCCAACCCTCTGGACAGCCCCCCACCCCTCCTAAACACCACCCCCACCCCCTACCCCCTTGGACACCCCCCTGGACACCCCCCAACACCCACCCACACCCTTGGACAGCCCCCCACACCCACCCATCCCCCTTGTAAACCCCCCTGGACACCCCCCGACCCCTCTGGATAGCCCCCGCCCCTCCTGGACACCACCCCCACCCCCTACCCCCTTGGACACCCCCTTGGACATCCCCCAACCCTCTGGACAGCCCCCCCCCCCACCCACCGGGACAACCCCAAATACCCTCTGGAGAGGCCGCCACCCACTTGGACAGCCCCCACACCCATCCAACCCCTTGGACACCCCCCTGGACACCCCACCGACCCCTCTGGACAGGCCGCCACCCCCTTGGACAGCCCCCCACACCCACCCATTCCCTTGGACACCACCCTGGACACCCCTCGACCCCTCTGGACAGCCCCCGACCCCTATAGAAAGCACCCCCACCCTCCTGGACACAACCCCTCACCCCCGACCTGCTTGGACACCCCCCCTGGACACCCCCCAACCCTCTGGACAGCCCCCACCCTCCTAAACACCACCCCCACCCCCTACCCCCTTGGACACCCCCCTGGACACCCCCCAACACCCACCCACACCCTTGGACAGCCCCCCACACCCACCCACCCCCTTGTAAACCCCCCTGGACACCCCCCGACCCCTCTGGATAGCCCCCCACACCTCCTGGACACCACCCCCCACACCCTACCCCCTTGGACACCCCCTGGACACCCCCAACCCTCTTGATAGCCCTCCCACCCCCCTGGAATCACTGAAAATTTACCATAACAAGAAGTTGGGCCATTCAAAGAATGTTTTTAGGTGTGGGGAAAGAACTGAGTTTCAATAGATAGAGAAGGAACTCGACATTAGGTTGTCTATTCCAGGTGTGGATTTGAAGGAGTTAATGTTTGTTCAGTGACCCAAGAGATTGAATCAGAAATTCAGATGTTGTGCCATTTTCTCATGATGAGGATGAATAATTGGTGGGGTTTGACTTTTAAATGGAGAGCTTAGCAGACCATCATATTTTCTATAGATCGGTAAAGGATGTTAGCATCGAACATAAGGCTTAAGGGATGCTTTCAGATCCAAATATGTATGTTGATGGATGCAATGGATCTAGTAGAGGTTCTAGAAAGAATGGTGGTTTTATTTGTTTAGGATAAGTAGTGAAGAAAAAACTAGTTAATTTTTTACTTGCTGAAAAGATTGTATCTAAAATTTTTAACATGCCGAGGGGAAATCTGGCGAGTCCTCCTTGTGAAACTTTGTTTGCAGGGGGTGAAAATGGTGATGTGATCCCAAATCCATGCACCTATGCCATGGTTGTGTGTGAATAAAGTAGTAACAACTGTAAAAGGGAAACCCATCCAAATGGACACACCCCAACCCTCTCGGGGATTTATAGAAAACGATGAAAAATTAGTGAAATCATAAAATTAGTCAATATTGCAAGTCGAACTAATAGATCTAGGGATGATAAAAAAGATTATGGTGCCAAAACGAGTTAAAAGGGTTCGCAATCGAAGAATCTTATCTAGTTTCAACAAAAAAATCACAACACATATATATATACTATCCGCGAAAAAAAAAACGAACAAGTGGGAGGATTACCTGAGTGCTGCGAGTTTAGATGATTGATCCGAGGAGATTAAATATGAGAAACGATGATCGAAAAAAGAATCTAAACCAATGAAATGGACGAGCTGATTCGGGTTTACGCGCGAGAGAGACGAGTTGCGACTGTCGAAGGTAAACTCGCGAATGACAATCCACGGGTCTGGGTAAATTTTTAAATGAGTTATCACGTCGGTTATTCAATAACCGACGTTATAATTTTTTTAAAAACATTTATAACATCGGTTATTCAATAACCAATGTAAAAACCTTCCTCTGATTCTTTTTTTACATCGGTTATTTTATAACCGACGTTATAAAGGGCTCAAAATCCACGTTTTTTTACGTCGATTATTCGATAACCGACGTCAAAAACATCTGCGGATTCTTTTTTTACGTCGGTTATTTTATAACTGATGTAAAAAGGCCTTCAAAAACCGCGTTTTTTACGTCGGTTATTCAATAACCGACGTAATAACTCGTACATATGTCGATTTTTTACGTCGTTTATTGAATAACTGACGTAACAAGCACCCACGCTTCTGTTTTTTACGGCGGTTAATGTATAACTGACGTAAAAACGAAGCCGTGCGATTAATAACATCGGTTATAAAAATAACCGACGTTAAAGGTGTACTAAACACAGGTTTTTACGTCGGTTATTAAATAACCGACGTAAACAACCTCGTTTTACATATTATGACGTCGGTTTTATATAACCGACGTAAAAAATGGTGACGTAAAAAACGTTTTCTGCACTAGTGAATATCTAATACATAATAGGTCATTGAGTAGTTATCCTAAGTTATGAATCCTCTGAGAATGAATGATTTTCGATGGTACCCTGCAAAAACCAATAAAATAGTGTTTTACATTCAATATAGTTTGGAACCCTATTACACAGTACAAAGTACCACTAATGTAGCCATCATTGAAAAACTCTATTTTGGAGGGATTCAAAATGTTAAAGTACTATATCCTTAAAAACAATAATGTATCCATAATGTCTAAATTTTTTGTAATCCAATATCCAATGTAATATAAGGAGAAAACATCATCAAATTATTTATTCTGTAATTATATGGAGCTCATTCAAACACTATGGAAAAAATCCAACATAACATACATCCATTCCTAAAATGTAGATATTCGAAATATAATTATACATAAATCTAAAGCTAGTATATATACATAAAATACTGATGACCACATTACCATTTTAGAATAGTAATTATTCACATGAGAAAGACCTAAAAAGATGATAAGATGAAGTAGAGCCATAAAGATCTTCTCAAATCCTTGTGTAATATATGGAAGACAAATGGAAATATGTAGGAGTCCTTATATTAATATAATTTTGAAAATTGTGTAACATCATATCAAATAAGACACATATTTATAATCTATTATGTGATGATGGAAAAGGAGATCATTGAGATAAACATTATAATTAATCGTTAAACAACTTTCTATGTTTAAAAATATCATTCTTATAATGATCCATGGAGAAATGTTCCGTCAATAAATTTAATAGAATATTTTTGGAGATACATATTTGAAGGGAACTAAGAATAAATGGAATGGATTATAAATTGGAAAGACTCTCTAATCGAATAATAGTTATATGGAAAAGAGTCAGATAGAAGTAATCCTTATAGAGATACTTTGAGTGATCCTATGTTGGAGGAGCATATAATTTTTATGATGAGATCAATATGTATTCACAAAGTACTAAACTTTATTTCTCCCTTAAATTTAATTATGAATTTTTCTATATTGTAACTCCAGTTGTAATTAATGTAATGTAGATATCTGTTTAGAATTGACTTTAATTTCATTAGACTATTGCTAATGTTTAATATTGGATGTTATCTAATATCATAATGCTTTTTTATATGGTTAGTAAATATGAAAATAATTAGTTTGAGTGTGAAGTCAAGAATTTGTAAGATTAGATAACCCTCTATGCATGTATTCATTGTTTCTATGTAGTAACCAGTTAGGGTGGGTTACAAACTAGAGTTAAAACTATAATTGCAATATTATGAAGTAAATTCTTAATATTGGTGGGTGACGTGTAGTGGACTAATTCCTTAAAAATTTTTAATAAACACAAACACTTTTAAGGGATTGAAAAAACCATGATAATAAATAATCAAGGTGATGAAGTGGAAATATAATACAATGAAATTTAAAACTCATTTCCTCGTGGGAAAAGAGTTTAGTAACCTCATGAGGACTTATATTCTAATTATGAATTCTTGCATTTGGACTTGAAATAGAGTTATTTTGTAGTATTGGTGGTTACTCATGAAATATGAATGAATAGTATATAGAAACTGCTAAAACCAATTTACTTCTATCTTCTTGGTAGTTGGTTCTTAGCCTAGTAAAGGTGAACTCACCTGTTATCAAATATTAACGATGTTGAATCCTTTATGTTTTTAAACCTATATTGAAACTCCTAAATTAATCCATATCTAATATTTTTTTATTGAAACTTAATCTTTATCACTTGTAAGCCTATAATATCCTTGGTTTTTGACTTGGATTGTAAAACCCTAAGGTTTTATGAATTATCTTTTTGAAATATAATAAAATTCATCGATGGCTGGCATTGAATGATACAACATGTTATTCATGATTTATAAACAAAACAACAAAATTGTATTATGATACACACATAGCATATATTATATTTAATTACACATAACACTATGTTTGGATTTTATTACAGACTATGTTGAGTACCTTCGATAGAGCGTGTCACACACAAGACAAAGTTTTACTAAACTATAATATTATTATTAAAATATTGTTAATGTTATCACCTAGATATTTTAATGGAAGGTATGAATCATATAGACAAAATTACAAATATAGGGTTTAAAAATTATAATAAAATAATTATTTTTTTTCAATTAATCCGAAATTAAAATAAAAATCAATTGAATAGAGATGATGTTTTTTATGAAAAAAAATTATTCGAATTCCCACAATAGAATTTTATCTTAATAAATTAAAAATAATAAAAATTATTGAAATAAATTATTGACATAGTTATATTATAAACTAATACAAATTTTTTTACATTCATCTAATATGTTTTAAAAGGAAAAACTAAGAACAAGTCAAATTTTAGGCACAAATGTTATATTATTCTAAAAGATTATTTTACCACCTTTAAATGGAATAATTTCTTAAAAAATTGTATTAAACATTATATTTTTTACATGAAAAAATAAACATCATTATTTAAATATTATTATAAAAATTTAATTTTTTCAATTTTTAAATTTTTTCTGAGATGTTTCATATTTTGATAAATAATGAAAAACAATGAATTTTAATTCAAAAATGAATTTCTTTCTAATTTATGTTTGTGAAGAAATTATATTTTAAATTCGATTTAATGTGTATTTATATCAATTATACATATATTAATAAAATTTAAGTCATTTTAATCAATTTTCCATTTCAATTGTATATTAAAACATTTCAACCTTTAGATAATTATCACTTTAAAATCCAATTATATTTTCCTGATTGTAGAATTATTTTAAATTAATTTATGAAACATTGTGTTTAGAATTTTTAAAAATAAATTCAAATTTTAGAATTACAAAAATTTATAATATATAATATGTTCAACTTTATTATTTACCAAAATAATAGTGAAAACAGTTAAAATTAATTACAGCGATTTAGAGAAAAACGAGTTCACCAAGAAAATAATCATTCAATTAAGGGGAAAATTACCTACATACATTTCCAAATCCTATTGTATGAAAATTACTAGACCATTTACTTAATTTTATAAATCATTTACAATTATTTAAGGTACATGATTTAATAGAGACCTCTCAATAGTGTTTATCTTTTTGTATATACCGGAAAGTCACTCCCCCTCCACTATTAAATAGAAATCACCTACACCCCTAACTTATTGACACATCTAAAGACCATAGGATCATAAAAACCCTAAATAAATAAACTCCCTTTTTTCCATCATATCCCCGTAATATCCTAAATTTTTTCTGAAAGAAAACCAATGAAGTCCTTTGGATCAAGCCAACTGGAGTTACCCAAATAATAGGTAACAATCTTCCATGAGCACTTTTGTTTTATTTCATTCTACACCCCTTCATTATTCTTACTATATGATTATATAATAAACAAATTACCCTCTATACAGTAATACATTTTTATGTTATGGGCACTTTTTACACTTTCACACACTTATATCAAATGGGATACACAATGTAACATCCTAGGTAAATAAAGAATGTAAACATTTTCATACTTATTAATATTTGCGAATTAAATATTAATTTTACATTAAATGGTATGATGTGTTCGATGTTGTACCCAATACGATACAATGGGTTTCATTGCAATCTTACATTGCATACAATGTGGAGTTATACTAGAAAATAAAATAATAAAATAATATTATTTTAAATAGCAGTTAACGCATAACTATTGTAATGGAGGGAATGAAAAAAACTAATTAAAATATGATTATAAATTTTTTTAAAATTTTTTTACATTTATCCAATAAATTTTAGAGTCTTAAAATATAAAAAAAATCTTATTTTAAACACATATAGTATAATATTCTTCAAATGGTTGATTTACCGCCTTTTGATGCCGAACCCTCCTCAAATCTAGTTTTGATCACTTTTATATATTCTATTTGACAAAATAAAATATTTCTTTATAATCAGGACATAAAAATTTTAATTTGGTGACTTTTTGTATTTTTATGATAAAATTAATTTTTTATTGAACAGTGAAAAATACTATATTTTAATAAAAAGATTCCTTTTAATATAATTTATTTATATGGATAGAATGACTTTTTAATTGGTTTTAAAGTTTAATTAGATTATATTTTTACTATTTAATCCAATTATGTTCATTGGAAATAATTTCAGTTTGAAATTGGACATAAACAAGTGTCAATATTTTGTTAGTTATCATTTATTAAAAACATGTTTTTTTGTTTTCATAATGGAAATTAATTTTAAATTAATTAATTCAACTTCTATATTTTGAATTTTGTAAAATAGAAATCATTTTTATGTTTGGAATATCAAATAAATATTAGGCAAGTGTTTTGGAATTTTTCTGAAAACCTTCAATTTTTGATAAATAGTGAAAATCCTGAGTAGTTGTTAATGAGATGAGTTTTTCATTTAAATAAACTTTTACCGCTTCTACAAATTGAATTTAAAAATTCTACCAAATATTCTTGTTATTAGTTTGTATAATGTGGTTCAATAATATAAGAATAATTTTTGGTGAATAATAACCTATGACTTTTATTTACCATAGTTAATGTTAAATAGGGAAATTCATGTTAAAAAAATATTATAATAATATAAATTTACCTCAACAAATGTCCTAAACTTATTGGATTTTTAATTTATGACCAAGACTATCCTTGGGTGAGACCTTGGGCTTTTGAAATCCACTTGTGTAAGATAATTACATTAATAACGTTTTATTTAAAGTAAAAAATTAAAATATCATAAACATGTATTGTTTTGATAAAATGATTTTAATTTAGAGTTATATAATTGATATTTTTTACTATAAATATTATATATAAAGATAAAATAATTTACTAATATCATGTTATTTTATTATAATATTTTGAAATAAATTAGTAAAATTATTTATGACACAATAATGATGCAGTGTTTACCACATTATTGAATGATTTAAATAAATAATATTATAGAGACTAAAAAAATATCCAAAACATGTCAAATTATTATTGGATGTTTTTATTTCTTTTATTAGTCTTCATATATTACACTTTAATGAGTTTTGGACCATTATAAACCAAAAAACATTATATAATAAAATAATATTTTCAAACTTTCTTAAAGAGCCCCTCCTCCACCTTATAAAAAGCCCTCACCTCTAACCCATTACTCCCACCTCTAAAGCCCCTTGTCTCATCTTCCCTCTACCCAATTAAGCTCCATGAATCCCTATATTCCACCTAAAAGGCTTACCTTAGGCACAAGGAACTTCATGAAATCCTTTTGGTTCAAACCAAAGGGAGTTACCCGATTTAAAGGTAATGTCTTCTCTTAAATTGTTTTGTTTTATTTTCCTTCTCCAACCCCTAAACTCTTTTTATTAATTCATTTTATAGAAACACTAGTATCATAAATATTCTATATTGTTGTTATGATATGGATTATAACTACACATACACACACCTCCATCTAATGGGAAAAGTACATATAGTTTCTGTGGACGGAGAGCTACTGCCTCACGAAATGATGAATGTTCAAGTATCTCCAAACGCCATTAATGGGGGACATTGTGATTGAATTGTATTTATATGTGATATATATTATATTTCTATTTCTATATTCTTCTATATTTACTTTTTATATCATAAATTTATGCTTTCCATGGTGGGTAAATACGATATCTTTATTTGAGGAAGTGCGGACTACCGCCCCCTCCAATTGATATGACTCATTCATGCCACACATATGACATATAATGGATGAAGTTAATGAAACTGTATATTATATTATACTAAATATATAATATACCTATGTATCATTAAGTTTTCATTATATCATAATACTAAATAGAAATGAAAGTAGCGTTCATGTGTACGTATGGCTTACCGTCTCCATGAACGGTGCATTTTATTTCTTATCTCCAAATGTTATGTACTATTATAAATACATATATATATAGTAGATATATATGATATATATGATATCTAAATTATCAATAACATTTTGGAGATAATGGACATTTGGCCACATGAACAACTTATAATTATAACACGTTCATTTTTATCTCAAATTGCGAACAATAAAAAAATATATAACAAGAACATAAATAATTAACTAATAGTTATAGAAATGTAATAAGTGATATAAAAGGAATAATAAACTTCAAAATGGTTCTTAAGGAATTAGAAATTAACATTAGTTTATTATTCAGGATATTAAGTAACGATCGAATCAAGTCAGACACGAGCTAAGGGAATTCATCTCAATCTCCATTAATTGAGGCTTATTTTTCTTTATACATGACGTTCATTTATACTGTGTATACTAAAACCCTTTGGATTTTATTTTCATTCAAAGGGAATATTTTTTTTTCTATAAATGATTTTACTGAATGAAAAAAGAAATGTTTTTAACGTTTGTAGTGACAATGACCTCTTCGCCGCCGTAATAATTCTTTGGCTTCCTTTATAAACCTCAAAAAAAAATAATGAAAAAGTAAACCCCTTAACTGTTGTGGGTGTTTTGGTGTTGAAAATTATTTTTGAAATGTATGGATTATTTCAATATCATGAAATGATTACTTGTGAATGAAAATGAAATTTTATTAGTGAAATTGTGAAATTTTCAATATTTTATTTGTTATGATTTTTGGTACATGAACTTTTGATGGATGGTTATGTGATAAACCAAATGATGGGTGGTGTTGTGATACACCATGATAAGAGGTTAGGATATAAACTCCAATGCATTGGGTATAGAAGTCGGTTGTATAGCTATTTGATTTAGTGATATGTGTGGAAGTCAAGAGTATAGTTATTCCATTTACGTACGCTTATGTCCCAAGTTACCTATATATGTTATGTGTGCTTTAAATGGGGTTTATGTTAATATTTTGGTTACAAATGGGTAATCAATGCATCATTTTTCCCGTGAAGATTATTTACTACTTCTTAAAAGTTAAAATTATTACTTATGATCAGTTATTCATGGTTTACTTATTATTTTGGAAAAAACATTTTTATTTCATTATTTTATAAACCATAATGATATTTTTATGCTCATCACATATTTTGAAATATTTCTCATAGGACTTATAGATGAATAGGTTCAATGATTGAATCAAGGAAAAGTCATTCTATCAAAAACAAGGAAGTGGACCTGAAGCTTTTTTTTTCAAGAGGGTTTATTTTATTAGAACAATTGAAAATTAGTTGAACTATCATAATGTATTTTTAAATTTGTTATGTATATGTTCTGACATAATTCTCTGAAACTATACACCAGAAAAGATCTTTAATGTTAATTATTAACTTAATTCAATATTATGTAATGTTTTATGACAGGGTTATTATAGTTGGTATCAAATGGAGGTTTAGATAACATTAGGTGTAAGGATATTGTCAAATTACTATCCATAAAGTAATTTTGGGTGTGATTGAAATTATATAGAATTTACAGATTACAATGTTTCTTTTCCTACGATATTTCTGTGTTATGAATTGTTTTCCACAGAGGAAACATGATAGCTATATTGGGAAGGTATATAGAGGAGAATAATCATCCAAATCAGCAACCTGAGATGGTCATATTCGGAATTGAATAGTCTATTGTAGTGATGTAACTATTTACTCATGCTATAAATGGTGGAAATATCCATCCACGAGATTAGCCATATCAACCAAAGAGAATCATCTCAGCACGAGAGCATTTCATGAGGCAACATCCCTCGTTAATCAGAGGATCATCTGACCTTCTTCTATATGAAGTGTGGATTATTGAAATGGAGATGATTTATTATGTCATGGTATGATCATAACATCAAAAGGTTAGTCATTTTATTTATAGTTTTGAAGGTTAAGTCGATCAGTTGTGGTCGATGGTAAAAAAATATCAAGGATAGTGAGGAGATTAAGGTTCTTGATTTGGATGAATTTAAAGGTATTTTTCTTTAGAAATGTTTTCCTATGGTGGTACTTCATAGGATGGAATAAAATTCCAAGAATTGCGGTAGAAAGATGACTCAGTGGCTTCTTATGATGAAAAATTCACTCGACAGGCAAGGTTTGATCCAAATTTCATACGAGATCTTGATTGTAAAATCAACTATTTTTTAATCATTGTTAAAGAAAAGGTACTAAAGTTATTAAGATTCTTGTGAGTTCTAATGTTATGAAAAACATTTTTCATTTGACGAGAATATGGAAATATATTTTCCCAATGATTAGGTGTACTTTGAAAAACAACAGAATAAGAGGTCTTGGTGGCACAGGAAAGAGAATAACTCTTCAAAAAAGGCTGATGGTAAGCAACTTAAGTTTACAGTTTGTGAAAATTGTGGTAAAAACCAAGTTGGCAATGTATTTTGAATTATGGTAAGTGCTACTGATGTGGTAAAATGGGATATAAGGTTCGAAATTTCCCTGAAAAAGATAAGGGTAATAGTAAGAAAAAATATGATTTACAGTTTGTAAAGTGTTTTAAGTGAAATGAAATGGGTCATTATAAAAATGAGTGTCCAATAAAAAATCAACTGAAAGAAATCATTCGGAATACAAATATAAGGGGAATGTGAAATCCTTTGCAACTACTTCAGCGGATGTTGCACAATCAAATGAAGTAGTATTTGGAATTAAAAATAAGATTGGTGAATGCTCTAGTTTTGGAAAATTTTTCCATAAATTTTGAGTTTGTTATCTAAAATTATGCTTC
Source organism: Viscum album (assembly GCA_963277665.1). NCBI lineage: Eukaryota > Viridiplantae > Streptophyta > Magnoliopsida > Santalales > Viscaceae > Viscum > Viscum album. Next base: position 832,474,399 of record OY728165.1, read on the forward strand.
ATTTAAATGAAATGGTTGTTTCCTAATTTAGACTGATTAGGTAATTTCTTACGCTTCACGTAAGTTGAAACCTTATGAGTTAAATTATCCTACACAAGATTTGGAATTTGTTGTTGTTGTCTTTACTTTAAAATTTTGGAGGCATCATCTATATGGAGTAAAATGTGAAATATTTGCTAACCACAAATGTTTAAAGTATATATTCACTCTGAAATAATTAAACATGAGACGTAGGATATGGTTGGAATTAGTCAATGATTATGATAGCATGATCCCTTTCTATCTGGGAAAATCAAATAATATGGATGATGCTTTTAGTGAAAAATGTAATGCTACATTAACCATGTTAATTTAGGAATGAGATCCTTTGTATTTTGATTTGATGAAATTTTTCATAGAATTTGTGAGTGGAGGAAATTTTTCTATTGTTTTTAGGTGGCAGTTAAATCATCCCTATCAAAATAAATTAAGAAATCAAAGAAAGAAGATAGTGAGTTGTAGAAAAAAGGTAGAGTTGGTTCATAAGGGTATGATTCCTGATTTTAACATTGATAATGATTGTGTTTGTATGTTTGGGAAGTGATTATGTGTGCCTTGTGATTCACAGTAGAAGAATGAGTTGTAATATAATAATCATAGTTCTCTATTTCAATTCAACCTGGTAGTACTATGATGTACATAGATCTTCGGGAGTATTTCTAGTGGGATGGAATGATGAGAGATATCGGTGACTTTACTATGAAGTGTTTTACTTGTAATCAGGATAATGAAGAGTGACAGTTACTAAAATGGATGCTTCAGTCGTTACTAGTGGCAGAGTGGTAATGGGAAAATATATCCATGGTCATCATTGTGGTATTAACAAAGACATCTTGAGGTAATAATGAAATATGGCTTATTATTTATCAACTGACTAAATCTTCTCATTTTTGTCATATTCGTATAATTTGTCTCTATATCAACTATATTAGATTTTTGTTAAATAGATAGTCATGTTTCATGGAGTTCCCCTCTCTATTGTATCAGATCATAATATGAGGTTCAATTCTACCTTTTAGAAAGGCCTTCAGGAGTCTTTGGGTCCTGAATTAAATTTTATTACATCTTTTCATCTTCCATCTGATGGACAGTTAGAATGAACAATTCATACCTTTGAAGATATGTCACGTGCTTGTTATATGGATTACCAGCGAAGTTGAGACCAACATATTTATTTTCTTGAATTTTATTATAATAATTTCTTTTTCATTCTAGTATACAGATGGCTCTGTTTGAGGTAATATATGGGAAGTGGTGTCGATCCCTAGTTTTTTGGGATTAATTAGGTGAAAGGAAGCTGATGGGACTAGAATATGTAGAATAAATAGCAGAAGAAGTTCAGTTTATTCATAATCACATGAGAATAGATCAGAGCATGTATAAAAGTTCTGCAGATAACCAAAGTTAGGGTCTTTCTTTTGAGGTAGGTGATCATGTCTTTCTCAGTGATTCTCTATGGAAATGTGTGCGGAATTTTGATAGGAAGGTAAAGTTTAGTTCGGGGTTCATTAGACCTTATGAAATTATGGAGAAAGATGGAACTGTTTCCGATAGACTGGGTTTACCTGTAAATATATATCAGGTACCCAATGTTATTCATGTTTCAATGTTGAGAAATTATATGCCAGATCGATCTCTTGTTTTGAGCTGAGAGGTAGTTCAGTTTGAAGAGAATCTCCATAATAATGAACAACCAGTCCAGATTTTAAACTGAAGAGAGTTGTTTTTGTAGAATAAGGTAGTTAATCAGATAAAGGTTTTGTGAACCAAAAACATATGGTTGAAGAGGAAAAATGGGAATATGAAAATTCTATGAAGGATAAATACCCCCACTTATTTGATAAGGGAATAAAAAATGTGAGGACACAATTTCCAAAAGAGGGGAAGGATGTAACATCCCAGGTAAATAATGAATATGAAAATTTTCATACTGATTAAAATTTTTGGATTAAATATTAATTTTACCATAAATGGGATGCTACGTTTGATTTTGTACTCGATACACAACCACATATTCTTTGAAATCTTTCGTTGCACACAACGTGGAGTTACACAAAAAATAAAATAATAAAATAATATTATTTTAAATGGTAGTAAACACCTATCCATTGTATTGGTGGGAATGACTAGATCTAACTAAAATATGATTATACCCGTTTTTTAAATGTTTTTATATTTATCCAATAAATTTTATAGGCTTTAAATAAGAAAGAATCTAATTTTAAGAACAAGTTGTCTAATATTCATTAAAAGGTCAATTTACCTCTTTTTAATGGTGAACCATCATCAAATATAGTTTTGGTCTTTTTTTATATTCTATTTGACAAAAAAAATATTTCTTTAGATTTGGAATATCAAAATATACTTCGGGTAAATTTTTGGTATTTTTAAGATAAAATTCATTTTTAATGAATAGTGAACAATATTGCACTTTAATTCAAAACTACCTTTTAATATAAATTATTTATACAGTTTTATTATCTTTTTAATTGATTTTAAAGTGTATTTAGATTATATTTTTACTATTTAATCTAATATTGGTAATTAGAAGTAATTTTCACTTTGAAATTGGACATAAACAAGTGTGAATCTTTTGATAGTTATTATTTCTTAAAAACACATTTTTTGTTTTGACAATGAGAATTAATTTTATATTAATTAATGAAACTTCTATGTTTTTAATTCGGTAAAAAAAAGTCATTTTTAATTCGGGATATCAAATATAACTTAGGCAGATTTTTTTTTTTCTGAAATCCTTCAATTTTTGATGAATTGTGAAAACACTAAGTAGTAGATAAAAAGATGAATTTTTCTTTTAAATGAAATTTTACCATTTCTGTGAATTGAATTTAAAAAATCCAACATACATGGTTGTTATTAATATGTAAAATTTTGTTCAATAAAATGAAAATATTTTTTGGTGAATAGAAACGTTTGACTTTTATTTTCCACGTTTAAAAGAAAATTCTGCAATACAAGATAAAAATAAAAATATCAAAAAACATGTATTATTTTGCTAAAATATTTTTAATGTGGGGATATATAATTGATATTTTTTAATAAAAATATGATTTATAATGATAAAACAATTCGATACATCATGGTATTTTTTTATAATTTTTAAACATCAAATAAATAAAATTATTTATGACACAATAATGATGCAGTGTTTACCTCATTAATGAATGATTTAAAGAAATAGGATTATAAAAATTAAAAAAATATCTAACACCTATTAAATAATTATTCTATGATTTGATTTCTAACATTATTCAAAATATAATTAACATTAAGTAGTTTTGGACCTTCAGAAACTGAAAACAATTATATAATAAAATAATATTTTCAAACATTCTTAAAGAGCCCCTCCCCCCTTTATAAAAATCCCTCACCTCTGACCCATTACTCACACCAATCAAGCCCCTTGTCTCGTCCAACCTCTACAAAATTATATTTCCTAAATCCCAATCTTCCACCTAGATGCCTTACCTTAGGCATAATGCACATGAAGAAAACCTTTTGGTTCAAACCAAAGGGAGTTACCAAGATTTAAGGTAACGTCTTCTCTTAAGTTCTTTTGTTTTATTTTTCTTCTCCAACCCCATAAAATCATTTTATTCTTTTTTATAATTGAAAAAAAATTATCCTCAGTATACTAGGTTGTTTTTATGAAAAGTATTCGGTCTAAAATTACACAAACCAACATCTAATGGGTAAAGAACATACATTTTCTATCGATAGAAAACTATTGCCTCACGAAACGATGATTGTTCAATTAACTCCAACTACCTATCATGGTGTCCATTGAGATGGAAATGTTTCTATATGTGCTATATATACTATTTATACAGCTCTATGATTTTCTATTTTCCATTTATAGAATACCTATATGATTTCCATTGTGGGTAAGTATGATAATTTCATATGAGGAAATGTAGAGTACCTCCCCCTCAAAGTGATATGACACATTCATGCCACACATGGGATGTATAAATGGGGGATTCAATGAAATTATAGATGTTAATATACTATAATTATATTATACCTATGTATTATTATGTTTTAATTCGATCAAAATACGAAATAGAAATCAAATTAGCGTTCATGCGTACGTGCGGTTTACCGTCTCTATGAACGGTGCATTTCATTTCTTATTTCCAAATGTTATGTACTATTATAAATACATATATATTGGATATATATATGATATATATGATATCTAATTCCTGATTATCATTCTGGAAATAATGGACCTTTGACCACAGGAACAACTTATAATTATAACAAGTTCATTTTTAACTCAAATTGCAAACATCAAAAAAATATCTGATAAGAACTAAAATAATGAACTAGTTGTTATAGAAAGGTAGTAAGTGATATAAAAATAATAATAAACATGAAAAAGTTTCTTAAACAAGTATAAATTTACTTTATTTTACTATCTAGTAGATTAATTAATGATCGTGTCAAGTCGTACATGAGGTAAGGGACTTCGTCGCAATCTCATTTCATTGAGTCATTTTTTGCTTTATACAGGACTTTCTTTTGTACAATGTATACTAAAACACTTTTACATTTATTTTCATTCAAAAGAAATCTTTTTTCTCTGATGCATTTCAATAAATGAAAAAATGAATTTTTTTAACGTTTTCAGTGATAACGACCTCACTGTCGTCGTAATCGTTATTTTCCTTGCATTATAAGTCTCAAAATGTTTTAATGAAAAAGGAAACCAATTATTCTGTTTTGGTTGTTTAGGTATTGAAAATTAATTATTAAATGGATTTATTATTTAAATATCATTAAATTATTTCTTGTGATTGAAAATGAAATGTAATTTGTGAAATGTTTATATTTTCAATATTTTATGAGTTATTATTTTTGATACTTCGACATTTGATGGGTGGTTACGTTATAAACTAAATGACAGGTGGTTCGTTGATAAACCTGGATGGGTGGTTATGTTATAACCTCCAATTTATTGGGTATGTATTTTGGACATATGGATATTCTATTTATTGATACGTGTGGAAGTTGACTGTATAGTTATTCCATTGAAGTACGTTTATGTCCCAAGTTACCTATATATGCTATGTGTTCTTTATATGGGTTTTATGGTAATATTTTTCTTAAAAATGGGTACGCAATGAATCTTTTTAAGGGAATAGTATTAAAACTTCATAAAGGTGAAAATTATTACTTATGATAAGGTATTCATGGTTTACTTGTTGTTTTGAAAAACTAACAATTTTTTTCTGCATTTTATAAACCTTAAAGAGATTTTTATGCTCATACAACGTTTTGAAATGTTTTTCCCAAGACATAATGATGAATATGATCAAGGATGTGATCATGAAAAATTCATGTTATCTAAAACATTGAACTAGACCTGAAACTTTTTTTTTCAAGAGTTTTTATTTTATGAAAAAATGGAAACTGGGTAGATGTGTCTATATATAATTTCCAAGTTGTTATGTTTATGTTATGCCATAATTATCTAAAACACTAAACCAAGAAAATATCAAAAATGTGAATTATTACCATAATTCAATATTATGTACTATTTTATGTCTAGTTCCTTATACACAATCATCTTACTTGCGTACGGTTGACTATCGTCTTGTGAACCGATGTCATTCGGTCTTCCGTTAACACCTTCCAAGGTTGTGATTAATGATGGAATTAATGTTTTTATATGATATATATTATATCTAAGAAATATTATGCTTATTAAACTATTTTATAAACCATACCTCAATTATTTCCATTTTCTGAGAATACAATGGTATTGTTTTTGGATGCAAGGACTACCAACTTCTCAAAGAGATGTGATTGGTTGACACATAACATTGATTATGTTGAGGAAGTGTTTAGTAAAAATATGTTATATATATAACATAATAATTTTAATATAATATTCATATATATATATATATATTTCATTTACTTTCATTCAATACGATAAGAAAACAGAAACAACGTTCATGGGTACATATGGCCTACCATCGCCATGAACAATGTATCTCATTTTGTATTTCAGTATTTTATAGAGTTTAATGAATACATATATATAATATATACTATATTTATATCATGGTTTAAATTTTCTAGTTATGTAAATCATGGTTAAATATAAATGAAAAAAATATCAACTAAAAATACATGAAAAACATTGCAGATGTTACATGAAACATAACATTAACATTGAATTTTTAATAAATGTGTAGTATAAAGTAATATTAAAATAATATATGATATTATATATGAGAATAAGTTGATTTTTTATATTTATAAAAAACATATATTTATTATATGTTAGTATTGAATGTGAATGGTGAAAGTCAAGACTTAAGATAATGGTTTTCTAATTTCTCTTTTATTTCTAAAAGATATATGATATATTCACAACTTAATATTGATTTGTGGTGTATATACTACCATATGACATGTTAAATAAAAAATATCATTTATTTCATAATATTAAACATTTCAATTGATGTTATTCTGTCACAGATCTCATTAATCAAATTTTAATAATGTAGTAAGGGGATTTCTAGTCTCACTTTTATTTCTCTGAGACTAATGTCATATCCACCACACTTTTCGTTTTTGTGGTGTATATACTAACCATGAATGTATTTTGTTATTATTATCCTTAAATTAATGGGTTTTTAAAATATCTATTATATTATTTCTCTATCATGGGGTTTATGGTTCACATGTTACCAAATCAGTAAAGTAATGTTTTGTCAATTTTCAATCATTGAGACACAAGTTATGTTATGGGATTAAATTCTTTTATGAGGTGTATATACTACCCATTTGAAATTTTGTATCTTGAATCTTTATATTTCCATGATATTTATGTTTGATTGGATTATATTATCTTAGGGATATTATAATTCAGAGTTACCAATGTGGTAATAGTTTATTTCTACAATATCATCGTTTATCTTTATTGTTTATTATTATGATTACATTGAAAAAATTTATTATACATATCTCAATAAATATATTTAATTTTCTTATAATATAGTTATTAAGGCTATATCAAATTACTGGTACCATTTTTATACTCTTTGATAATTAGGGTAATTAATAATTTATTTTTTATAATATCTTACTTTATCTATCTCTTTAGTAAAAAAATATGTTTGTTCAAAAACCTAGTATTCTAAAAATGATTTTCATTAAATGAAATTTTAAGATAATAATAAATGAAAAAGAATTTTAAATCTTATTTATGATTTAAATTTTTTAAGTAAAATATGTATTTTGATTCCTTATAAGTTTCAATAGATACTTTCAATGATAATGGTTTTCTAATTTTTTAGGTTTTAAAAAGTTAGTTTTTTAAATTTTAATGGTTATTTTCCTCATGAAATGTTTTAAATGATACTTAAAATATTATATTCTATCTAAGATGAAATAATTTGATATATTTTATGCTTTAGTTGGGATATGAACTGAGGACACCATTCTTATTCATTCTATGAATGGTTTATGTTTATGATGAAAAATATCATATGAAATTTGTTTCTCTTACATGAGTTATACCATGAAAATCTCTTAAGAAACCCACTTCCTTTCATGGTTTATTCAATGATGAAATTATTTTGTAGCCTGCCTATTTTCTATTGGTTATGATAGAATGAGGTTCTTATAATACCAATTTCATTTAATGGGTTTTGATATTATGAATTTTTAGGATATTATCAAACACATTTTATTATTTAATTATTTTAAGTGTGGGACCTATATCTCCTCCAAATTAACAGTATAAATATTTATATATCATGAGAAATTGTGGGATGTCCTTACCCGGATTCCACTAAATGGTGCCCTGAGCTATTTGGCCACATGCCCTCAAGCACTCCTTCTTATAAGCTTGAGGGGTTCAACCAGCTAAGATTGTTTGCAAAGTCAGTCTTGGGGAGACTATACTATCTTTTATCAAAATAAGAAAAAGGAAGTAAAAAAATAAAAAAGTGCAGAAGGTTATAAAGAACAAAAAAATACTATGTCATATGATATTCAAGACAAGAGGATACAAAACTCAACTGAAAGGTAAAACAAGCTATGATGATATGAATGTCTTGTGTCTACAATGACATTACATGTAGTGACATAATGCCTCCCAAGAGGTTCCCAAACCACATTCAGTTCCCTCTCCCATGCTATAATCCAAAACAAAAACCTAATCCAGGGCTTTTAACTTATCATTTCCTATAGTAAATAATTTCTACTCTGGTGCTGATCAAGAAACCTGAATAGGGTGTGAGTACAACACTGTAGGCCGCCACCAATGGGTTTTAAAAATAGTCCAATAAAGAGATAGTGCATAAATTTATATGACGAAATAAATACAATTCATAGTTAAACGGTTATCAAATTTTCATATAATCTTTAATCCTCACATTAGACCCAGTTTAAATTCATTTTTCCCATTTGAATTATCATTGATTAATATCATTCCTTTGGAGTAAAAAGTATTGTAAAGCACCCCAAATATCATTTAGTGTAGGTCTCCAAGCCTAAGACCCCATATCTCATTTGGTGTAAGTCGTCATGTGTAGCACCCCATAATCTCAAGCTTAGATAACTATTGGCGAGGAATGACATGTTCATTTCCCAACATCTAATTGGTCTAGAATGCCATTTCTGTCACCAAAAAAATCAAATACATTTACCATTATTTAATTCATAAGATTTATCCCCATCATTTCATTAATAATCCAACTATTAGTTAAAAATTTCTAAGGCCATTAGTTAACGTAACAATGAATGAAGAATTTAACCAATTAATTAATTCATAAATTATTTAATCAAGAAGAAAAATTCACAATCCATAATTAATTATTAGAATTTAATTATCTATACCAAATATCAACTTTTCATAATAAATTATCACAATTAATTATCTTACATAGCTAAAAATCATTTCATAATTAATTTCCCCCAATTTGTTATCATATAATGGTCAATTCAATATAATAATTACAATATCTCAATCCATAACCAATATCCAAAACAAGTACCTATTTGGGAAACACCCCATAATTTTTTCCGTGATTCATTTATCAATTGATCACTAAGGAAATCACATGTCAAATCTACATTCATAATTACTCCAATTTAGGAAATCAATTATCAAGGAAAACTAGAAAATACATAAACTCACCTTCACATATCAAATCGCCAATTATGGGAGTTTTATTTATCCCACCTACCTTTGTTTATTGACAAATTTTAGCCCAAATTAAATCCCCAAAATCTGAGAGGCACATCATCATTGATCAATCTCTGGATATGAATCTCTATAAAAAATTAAATTCAAAGGCATAAAGATCTTTTAAATATAGATCTAGATAAAAAAGTATAGATCTATATCTAATCTCATAGGCTTATATTCTTTGAAATGGTAGATATCATCCAAGAAATGTTCAAGTAATGATAGAGGAGTGAATTATAGAAGCAACGAGATGAAATCCAATAACATGGAAGAGATAAGATCTTCAATCAAGGCATTAAACCTCAAATAATGATGTCTAAATAACCTTGGAATTACTCCAGAAGGCTCTTGGATGACCTATAAATTTTCATGATTGGTCCATGGTCAAAATATAGGAGTCTCGGGTGTTTGAGTGGTTTTAAAATATATTTTCAGATAATTAATCCTACACACACAATATCCTGGGAAGGGCGCATGGTTAAGGAAAATTGGGTACCAATCGTGTAGACCACTTTGTCGAGGATTTCATGGTAGTCATAGTTTAGTCGTAGAGTTTTTTAAACTACGCACAAAAAGTGAGGACATCTCTATCCAAGTTTCCATGGTCAGCATAGTTTAGTCGCACGGTTTATCAAAACATGTGAAAACCATGCACAAGCCACTTTCCATTAGTTTTTTCATAAAAAATCACCCAAAATCACTCCAAACAACTACATGAAAATAAAGGTACTTTGAAACCTCAAAAAAATACCTGAAAACATCTCCATGATGACTCTTGAAAAGTTTGGGATCGTACAATCTCCCAACCTTATAACAACACATCCTTGAGCTGCACTCCCGAAATTTTTTAATATTATGATTCAAAAATACTAGTACATTAATCACTCATGTCTCTTTACCAGTCCCACGATTCCTCTTGAACACTTCCATGTTTTCATAAGAAGTGAACTAATAGAATGGTCACTCCCCATAACACCTTCTCACTATGACCCAAAACATTTATAAGATCCTCCTCAATGGACGCATCTGTTTTGAGGAAAAAAACTTCCACACAAATCAAAAGAGACGGGTTGGGTTGATACCTCTATAGTTGTGACACATGGAAAACATCATGCATAATAGTGAATATCTGTGGAAGGGGTAATCGGTGTGCCAGTGGCCCGATTCTCTCGAGCACATCAAATGGTCCTACAAACCTAGGCGCCAACATTCCCTACCTCTATATCCTACGGTGACCCAATCTAGGTTATACCCAAAGAAATACATGATATCCATCTATAAACCCTAGGGGTCATATACTTCTATCATCATATGACTTCTGCCTACTCGGAGTTGTAGACATGCATCTCCAAATCAACTGCACCTGCTCCGATGTCTCTTGAATGAGAGTCTATCCCAAAATCTATTACTCACCCACCTCTAACAAATATAGCAATAATCTACAAGGTCTAATATATATGGCCACATATGGTTCCACCTTTACAGATTATTGATAACAGTTGTTATAGAAAAACTCCACTAAAGTAAAGTGCTTCTCCCAAGAACCATGAAATTCAAGAACACATGATCGCATCATATACTCTTACACCTGTATTTTATGCTCTGACATCACATATGCCTATTGGAGGAAGGACATGCTTAATAGAGCCTGTGTACCATGTTCTTTCTGTATCCCCCACAATAAAAGTGAAGTAATGTGTAAATCATGATCTAAAACTATAATCTATCACACCCAATGCAAACGAACTATCTCTCGCACGTATAGCTCTCCCAACTATTAAATAGTACTAATTTCTCTGATTGGAATGAAATGTGCTACCATTGGTGGTCGATCCAAAATGACCCAAATAGAATAATTAATCCAATTATTCTATGGAAATATTACCATGAAATCCATAGTCATGCCATCTAATATCTATTCAATAATATGAAATGACCGCAGTAGGTCTCCAGGTTGTTGATGCTATTCCATCAACTACTGAGAGGTGAAACATCTTGTTACAAACCCTGCTATCTCATTTTTAATGGATGGCCACCAAAACTATCCTCGTAGGTCACGGTGGAATTTTCACCCCAAGATATACCAAACACATTGAAGTGTGAAATATTGCTTGAGATCCTCTCACATATCCATAGGCTCAACAACCCTATTTTTCTAATTGATCATCTCATCCTCAACTATTATATAGTCTGAAGGTGTCCCCATACCTTCAAGGCTTTTACATAACAATAAGAACTCTTTATCCTCATACTACCTATTCCTGATCCATCTCCAGAATGTAGAATCCACTGCTATAGAAACTAGAGTCATCCTCTCCAGACTCAATTGATCTACCATATTGACATCCTCCAGCAAAGTTATCATCTTCCACTCTCCACTCAACTCGTATACCAAATTAGTGAAATTTTTTCTAGTCAAGGCTTCAACCAAACCATTCACCTTTATGGGTGTATATTACTATTCAAAATTAAATGACATCATATACTCTACCAATCTTCACTCTCTATGATTCATTTCATGCAGTGAAAAGATATAATTCAAGATTTTTTTATCCATATAAACTGTAAAATCTCCTAACAAAAGATATTGTCTCTAACACTTAAGAGCATAAAAAACTTCTACCAACTATAGTTCAATCATTGGGTAGGTTTGATCATGTGGCCTCAACTACCGAGACCCATATGTAATGACTCGATAAACATGAATCTACACAACTTTGAGTCTGATCCCAGAAGAATCACAACACACCTTGTACTCCTCACCCGACTTAGGTAAGATAAAAAATTGGTGTTGCGTTAAGCGGTACTACAAATCCTGAGATTCATTCTCACATGTTTCTATTCAATTATGCATTATAAATTTCATTTTCACACCCGAAATAGGAGATTTGAATCGATAAAAGTCCTAGATGAACATCCTGTAATAACCAGCTCATCCAAAAAATCATAGAATATCAAAAAAATTCTTGGGATGCTCCCAAAAAATCTCTGCCTATACTTTTTTTGGGTCTACAGCAACATCTTCATCCTAGACTATATGCCCCAAAAAGTTTACCTTGTCAATCCAAAACTGACATTTAGATAAATTGGCATATAGCTGATGCTCACTCAATGTACCCAGGATGAAGTTGATATGTAGGGCATGATCTTCATGAGTCTTAGAGTACAACGAATGTCTTCCAAAAACACCATCACAAACTAATCTGTGTATAAATGAAATATCATCTTCATCAAGGCCATAAATACTACTGGAGCATTTTTCATCCCAAAAAACATTACAAAAAACCCATAGAGGACATACCTGGTTCCAAAAGTAGTTTTTGGAATATCAGTGGTCCAAACACTCACCTGATGATATCCTGAGCTCATGTCAATCATTGATAACAGACAAGACCACATTAACTAGTCTAATAGATCTTTGATATGTAGAACAGATATTGGTTATTCATGATCATTTTATTTATCTTTTCAATATAGACACACAAGTGTAAACACTTATCTGTCTTCTATTCAAAAATCAAGGTGATCCCCAAGGTGATGTACATGGATGGATAAACCATTTATCATCTTACTTCTCTAGCTATGTTTTAAAATCTAGAAGCTTAGTCAGTTCCGTTATATAAGGTCGAATAGATACTAAATCAACCCATGAAAAGAGATCAATAGTGAATTCCATATCTCTCTCTGGTGGAAACCCAGAAAATAATTTAGGAAAGAAATCCTGTAACTGTTATACTACTATTAGAATGATGTATTTTTTACCCCTCCCATCATACAACAAAAGACTAGAAACATGGGCTGTGAGCTCTCCCAGTTGCTGAGTAATTGTCCCAGCTATGTCTGCATGTATATCCAATTATACATGATGAACATATTAGTCACCCAGTGAAGATACAAAGTTCGATCTCATGTGGTGATAATATATGTGGGCTCAGTATGCGACTAACCATTCCATACCCATAATTAATATGAATCTAGTTACATCAAGGATGTATATATGCCAAAGAAAATGATACTCCCCGATCTCTAGTGAACATTCCTTGCATAAACAGATATCCATAGACCATGATCCCAATGATGTATTGATATTCATTACCTAGTTTATAGAATCCACACAAAAGCTCAATCCATTAAAAATATTTGTAGATATAAAGGAATTAGAGGCACCAATATCACACAAGGAAGTAGCTAAAGTAGAAGAAACTTGAATAGTACCTCTCACTATCGATGAACCAGCCTCGCTCCCCACAAGTGATGGTTGCACTACATGTAACTAACCGACCCCTCATCCATAAGGTGTCGTCTGACTCCCTTGATTATCACCACTCTAATGATATGGGCACAAAAACCCTAAAGCACCACATCCACTACCTTTACCGCATCTTCCCATAGAGTTCCATCTGCCAGAGCTATATGGTATAAAAGACCCCCTTCCCACACTCTGACTCTAAGCAGTTGTACCGTCAACACTAGCATGCCAATGGTTCCTCCAGAACATCTATAGGTTCCCCATATTTACAAAAAAATATCACTCCCCTAGAGTTTGAGTACAATGTGTACAATATAGCTCCTACCTACCACACTAGTGGAAAATCACATGAGTAAAATCCGGTGAAATGGTTCCTTCTAACTGTTTACCCTTCATTCCACAATAATAATTAATTTTCTCATAACTGTGCTTCCTTCTCTCAGAAATAACACTCCTTGATCATCTAGTGACAACTACCTGTCTAGTACTAGAACCATATTTTAGGTTCCCATGTGAAATTAGAGCCTGATTAACAATTTCTAAGAATTTATTCATCCTAAAGATATTTACATGGGACTTAATATCACACATATTTCCATCTTAAAATAGTTTTTTGATGATGCCACATCTTCTGCCAAATTTAGAGAAAAATGTTGTAAATAGGTAAAATATTCAGTGTAATCCATTATGTGCATGATTCCTTGGGTAATATTTAGAATCTATAAAGGCTTCTCTTGCCTTAGCATCTCTGGATAGAAGTACTCCATGAAAATATCCATAATTTATTTATATAACATATCATCTATCTATCCAGATCATCCTGGAATTTCCCACTAGCGTTTCAATGACCCACGTAGTATATATGTAGCCAACATGACCATCCTAAGAACCAAAGACTCAAAATGTTAAAGTATCATCCCAATGGATTCAATCTAGAATTACTCTCCCTCAAGTCCACCCTCTCCAGTAAAAGTAGGAGCATGATGTAGTTGAAAATCCCTTTTCAACTCAGACATGATTTTCAAAACCCATCGCATGGATCTCTCTATGAATAACATGAAATGATAGAAGTTCTCTATGAATTGTTCCCCTTCCCCTTCATCTTTCACCAATGGTGGATCAAGTTCCCTATTTGGATGTTTTTTCTTGTCCATCCCCTCAATATCTTCCTTAAAAAACATCATGGAGGTATAACTCAAAAAATGGAAACATACTTCTTAGGTCACATAATTCATCTTTATAAAATTTATGTAAGAATAGAAACTAACCAATAAGCTTCACCATTTCCTTCCCCCATTTCTCGCCAAATGGTCAAAACTGAGACCTTATCACTACTCATAACCATCAAACTCTTTGGTCTTGGTTAACAAGGGTACATGCATTATCATTAGTTAATGCAACCATTAATTAATAAAATTATCTCAAATTAGTTACTTGAACATTTAATTAATTAATTATACCTCTTTCATCAATCAAGGTTCTCATCAGACACCCTTTTATTCTCATTTTACTTCTTTTTTTCAATATCACAACAAATAATAATAGTTCATGTTCAACAATATACCCATAAGACATTTTCCATTCAATGTCAGGAATAATGCAAGTCACAACAATCATGAGTACCTAGAATGATGCATGCAGACTCAAGTATCATTCATCTTTACGCCATGAATCAAAATTAAACTATTGTCAAAACAAATATCAGAACACCCGACAAGTGCATCCCTAAAGGTGAAATAATATCCAACTATAACAATATACAAAAACCACAACTATCACACCATGAGTACTCAGATTTTCCCTTGTACGTGGGTTTGAAACTCCCATGTATGAGATCATTACCATGTATTGACTCTTCCTTGTCTCTCATTTACCTTTCATAAAATAGTAAGATAAATGAAAAAGAATGAAAGGAAAAGACCACTGATACCACATTGTGATGTCCTGACCCAGGAGACACTAAATGGTTCCCTGAGATTGTTGTCTAGAAGCCATTATGTGCACCTCTCTTTATGCTAGATGATGCCAACTAGCATCAATGTTCTAGTAAGTCTATCATGGGGATACTATACAATCATTTATCAGAATAAAACACCAAATGATGAAAACAAAAATAACAATTTGAGGAAGCGTATAAATAACCAAAAAAATACCATGTCATATGATATTCAAAACAAGAGAATACAATACTCATCTGAACGATAAAACATGCGATGAAAATGAAAATATCAAGTGTCTATAATGCAACTAAAAGTAGCGACAAAATGCCTCCCATGAGGTTCTCAATCCATGTTTGGTTCCCTCTCTCATATACTAATCCCTAACAACAACCTATTCAAGGGATTTTCCCTTATTATTTTATATAGCAAACAAAGACTACTTGGGTGCCGATAAAGAAACCCAAATAATGTGTGAGTACAACATAGTAGGCCACTACCAATGGGGTATAAAACAAGTCCAATCAAGAGATAATGCATGCAGTTTTATGATGAAATAAATAAAATGCATAATTAAACAGTTATCAAATTTTCATTTAATCATTAGTCATCACATTACACCTAGTTTCAATTCATTTTTTTCATTTGAATCATCATTGATTATTTTCATTCATTTGGTGTGAACCGTCTTGTCAAGCACACCAAATCTCATTTAGTGTAGGACTCCATGCCTAAAATTCCATATCTCATTCGGTGTAGGTCGTCATGTGTAGCACCCCATAATCTCAAGCTTTTGTAACTATAGAGGAAAAATGACATGTCCATTTCCCAACATCTAATCGGTCTAGAATGACATGTCTTTCACCAAAAAAAATATTATCCATTTTCCATACATTAATTCATAAGAGTTAACCACATCATTTCATTAATAATACAATGATTAGTTAATCATATCAAAGGCCATTAGTTAAAATAACAATTAACAAATAATATAACCCAATAATTAATTCATCAATTAATTAATCAATCAACACAATTCTCATTCCATAATTTATTCATAGAACTTAATTATCCGTATCAAATATCATGTTGTCTAATTAATTCCAACAATTAATTATCTTACATAGCTAAACATCATTTCATAGTTAATTTCCCTTAATTAATTATCATAACACTGCCCATTCATTATATCAATTACAATATCTCAACCCATAACCAATATCCCAAACAAGTATCTATTTTGGAAATGCCCCTTCATTTGTTATGTGATTCAATTATCAATTGATCTCCAAGTAAATCACAAGTCAATTCCACATTCCAAATTACTCTAATTTAGGAAATCAATTATCAAGGGAAGCTAGAAAATCTATTAACTCACATTCACATATCAAATCCCTGATTATGGGAGTTTTATTTATCCCACCTACCTCAGTTTATTGGCAGATGTTATCCCGAAGGAAATCCCCGAAATCTGAGAGGCACAACATCATTGATTAATCTCCGGACCTAAATACCTATAAAAAAATTAAGTTCAAAGGCATAAATATCTTGTAAATATATATCTAGATAAAAAATAAAAGATCTATATCTCATCTCATAGGCTTATATTCATGGAAACAGTGGAGATCATCCCAGAAAAGTTCATGGAAAGATAGAGGAGTGAATTATAGAAGCAATGAGATGAAATCCACTTACATGGAAGAGGGAAGATATTCAATCCTGGCATTCTTCCTCAAATAATAATGTCTCAATCACATTGGAATTCTTCTATAAGGCACTGGGATAACCTATAATTTTTCATGATTGATCCATGGTCAAAATAGGGGAGTCTCGGGGGTTTAAGTAGTCTTAAAATAGATTTTCAAATAATTAATCTGGCATGCACAGTTTTGTGGGAAGGGGCACATGGTTAAGGATAACCAGGTACCAACTGCGCATATATCTTAGTCCAATTTTTCATGGTAGTCATAGTTTAGTCACATAGTTTGTTAATCTATGCACAAAACATGGGGACATCTCGATCCAGGCTTTCATGGTTGGCATAGTTTAGTCACACGATTTATCAAAACATGCGAAAACCATGCACAAGACAATATCCATTAGTTTCCCATAACAAATCACCCAACAACACCCCAAGATAATAATATAAAACAAAGGTACATCAAAACTTCAAAAAACCCGAGAACATGCCCAAGATGACTATAGAAAAGCCTGGGATCGTTTTATCTCCCCACCTTATAACAACAATTCCTCGAGTTGTACTCTAGATATTCATTAAGATTATGAGCCAAAAATATTAGTTCATTAAGACCTCATTTCTCTTCTCATTCCCACAATATCTCTTAAACACTTTCATGTTTTCATAACACATGAACTAATGGAAGTTCATTCTCCATAACACCTTATCTATAAGTACCCGACTTTAAAACATTACATCATCTTGAATTAAATGAATAAATCACATTGAGTAACATTCCAGGTTTAGAGTTTTAGATAATTAGGCACTGACTATTAAAATTCATTTCAAAAAAATTACAAAGTAGACACTTCAACTCAGTTTTGATTTTTGTCACAAAACAAGAACTCTTAAAAAAAGAGTGATGTCTAGTTCCATGTTTATGATAGCATGACTTTTCCTTGATCCCATCTTTGACCCTATTCCACATTATATTCTATGAATAATATTTCAAAAACTTGGAATGAGCATAAAAAGCTCAGTAAGGGATACAAAAAGAAGGAAACTATTAGTTTTTCAAGAACAACAAGTTAACCATGAATACTTTATCATAAGTAAAGATTTTCACCTTTATGAAGTAGTAAATACTATTTACTAAATAAAAGATCGTTACTTACCTTTTTTTAACCAAAATATTACCATAACATATAAATACAACATAACATATAAAGGTATCTTGGGACATAAACATATATAAATAGAATAACTATATGATCGACTTCCACACATATCACTAAATGGAATAGCCATACGGCCAACTTCCATACCGAATGCATTGGAGGTAATAATGTTACCTCCCATATTGGTTTATCATGGCACCACCCATCATTTGGTTTATCACATAACCACCCATCAAATGTCCAAGTACCATTATAAAATCATAACACATAAAACAAATATAAAGGAAGAAAACATTTCCACATTTCAATTACAAGTTATCACTTAAATATATTGACATAAAAAATCCATTATCAAAACCATTTTCAGTACCAAAATACATAAAATAGTATATATTATTTATTGTCCATGAAAAAAAAGCATTACGGCTTGACATGGAATCCAAAGAACAAACAATACACGTAGTAGTGAAAAGGTCGTTGTCACCGCTTAGTTTAAAAGAAACATTCCTTTTTTTAATTTAGTAAAACCCATCATATAAAAATACTACCTTTGAATAGTAAATGTTGTTTATACATTTTATTGAATAAATTCATGTATTAAAACAAAATATTCCTCAATGAAAAGAGATTGAGACGAAGTCCCTTACCTCGTGTCTGACTTGATCCGTTCATTCTTTAATATCCTGATTAATAAAAAAAGTTAATTTCGACTTGATTAAGAACCATTTTCAAGTTTATTATTCCTTTTATATCACTTAGTACCATGTTATAAACATTATGTAATCATTCAAGTTAATGACTTTCGTTTTGTCGATATTTGGTACTTGAGTCAAAAATGAACACCTTATATCTACAAGTTGTCCTTGTGGTCAATAGTCCATTATCTCCAGAATGATATTCACTATGTAGATATTATATAAATCATATAAATACAATATTATTATATATTTATAACAGTATGTTACATTTTGGTGCTAATAAATGAAATGCGCCATTCATGGAGATGGTAAGTCGTACGTACACATAAACACAACTTTAATTTCTATTTCGTATTTTAATTGAATTAAAAAATAATGATATATAGGAATATTATGATTCCAGTATAATATCATACATAATATCATTAAATCTATCCTTTATATGTCCCACTTATGGAATTAATGAGTCATTTCACTTTAAGGGGGTGGTAGTCCGCACTTCTGCAAATGAAATTATCCCATTTACCCATAATGGAAACCATAATGGTATTTTATAAAAGAAAAATACAGAAGAATAAATATAATATAAGCATAATATATATCATATATAAATATATTTTCATTTTAATGGCCACCATTATAGGTGGTACGAGATAATCGAACAATCATTGTTTTGTGAGGCATTAGTTTTCAATCCACAGAAACATTATGTTCTTCACCCATTAGATAGAGGTGTGTTTAAGTGTAGTTAAAATATTCCCCATAATAAAATCCTAGTATAGTGGGATACTGATGTTGTTATAAAATATCGAAATAAAAAGAGTTTAGAGGTTGGATATGTAAAATAAAACAAATTAAAACAAAAGAATTTAATAGAAACTATTACCTTTAATTTTGGTAACTTCCTTTGGTTTGAACCAAAAAGAATTTTTCAAGTGTCTTCTACATAAGATAAGGTTTCATGGTGGAGGAGATGGATGTAGGGAGCACAATTGGGCAGATGTTGGACGAGTCAAAAGGATTGATAGGTGTGAATAATTGGTTAGAAATGGTCACCTTTTATAAGGGGGAGGAAGGGCTCTTTAGGAATGTGTGAAAATATTATTTTATTATATAATGATATTAGGTTTTTAAAGGTCCAAAAATCATTAAAGTACAATATAAGAAGACTCATACTCAAAATAATATCCTCCAATATTAATTGGATAGGTTTTGGTAAATATTTGAATCATTATAATCTTATTTATTTAAATAATTTAATAATGTGGTAAATACTGCATCATTATTGTGACAAAAATAATTTAATTTATTAGATGTCTAAAAATTATAAAAAATACCATGATGTAGGAAATATTTTTATCATTCCAAATTATATTTATAGTTTAAAAGAAAACTTATATAACCCAATGTAAAAATTAATTTACTGAATGATATTTTTTTATGTCATTTTTGCCTTTACTTTATATTAAATAATATAAAGTTTCATTTTCATTCATAAGTTGCTCCATGGGGTCCCAAAATTAACCAAAGGATTTCTATGGTCGGACATTACACAAAAAACAAGAATAGGACAAGTTTTAAGGTAATTTTGAATTATTATAATATTCTGTTTACCTTGAAATACCCTATTTACCTTTCATCGCGGTAAATAAAAATCAAAAGTTACTATTCACCAAAAATTATTTTCATCTTATTGAACAAAATTTTACTTACTAATAACAACCATGTATGTTAGATATTTGAAATTAAATTCACAGAAGTGGAAAATTTTCATTTAAAATAAAAAGGCTGCTTTTTTAACTACTAATAAGTGGTTTCACTATTCATAACAAACTGATGTTTTTCAAAAAAATACAAAAACTTCAGCCTAAGCTATATTTGATATTCTGAATTCAAAAATGATGTCTGTTTTACCAAATTATAAACATTGATTTTTCATTAATTAATTTAAAATTAATTCCCATTGTTAAAACAAATAGCGTGTTTAAAAAAAATAACTATCAAAAGATTGACACTTTTTTATGTTCAAATTCAAAGTGAAATTAATTTCAATGACGAACATTGGATTAAATGGTAAAAATATACTCTAATTAAACTATAAAACCAATTAATAAGATAATCTAACTATATAAATAAATTATATTAAAATGCATTTTTGAATTAAAAAACAATATTCTTCACTATTCATTAAAAATGAACTTTACCGGAAAAATTCCAAAAATTCGCACAAATTTTTTTTATATCCCCATTCAAAAGAATGATTTTATTTAGTCATATAGAATGTATTAAGGTGGCCAATACTAGATTTAATGAGGGTTCACCATTCAAAAGTGGTAAATCAACATATTAATGTAAATTATGCTTAAAATTAGATTCATTCACATTTTAATCCTCTAACTTTAATTAGATAAAAGTAAATAAATTTAAAAATCTTGTATAATCATATTTTATATAGTTTTGTTCATTCACACCAATACAATGGCTAGGAGTTATCTTCCATTTAAAATAATAATCTTATATTACTAGTGTGCAAAGTAAGATTTCAAAGAAACCCATTGTTGTGTATCAGGTACGCTATTGAACATCGAAACCCTTTTAAAGTAAAATTAATATTTAATTCAAAAACATAATTAAATATGAAAATATATTATTACTCATTTACCTAGATGTTACATCATTCCCCCCTTTTAAAAATTGCCTCCTCACAGTCTTTATCCACTTATCAAAATAAGTGGGGGTATTTATCCCTCATAGAATTTTTAGATTCCCACGTTGCCTCTTTAACCATATGGTTTTTCTACAAAACGATTACATGGTGACTTATCTTATTCTGCAACACATGATCTCTTTGGTCAATAATCTAGAATGGTTGTTCTTCATAAGAGAGATTCTATTCCAAATAAACTAACTCTCGACTCAAAACATGAGATGGATCTAGAATATACTTTCTCAACATCGAATCATGAAAAACATTATGTACATAGGATAAACATGGAGGTAAAGCCACTCTGTATGAAACTGATCCAACTTTCTCTGAGATTTCATAAGTTCCAATGATCATCAGACTCAACTTTCCCTTCTTACCAAAACACATTACACTTTTCCATGGAGAAACTTTGAGAAGACATGATCCCCTACCTCAAAAGAGAGATCCATCCTCTAGTTATCTGAATAACTTTTCTGCCTACTCTAAGCAGTTCTCATGTTATTCTGAATCAACTAAACCTTTTCTTCCATATCTTTTAACAATTCTAGTTCCATCATCTTCCTTTAACCTCCTTCATCCCAAAAAGATAAAGTTCGACAATGCTTTCCATATAATGCCTCAAATGGATCCATCTGTATATTGGAATGAAAACTGTTATTACATGAAAATTCAACCAATGAAAGATGTTGGTCCCAAAATCCCTGGTAATCCAGTGAACAAGAATGGTTCATATCATCCAGGGTCTAAATTGTTCGTTCTGACTGCCCATCTTATTGTGGATGAAAAACTATACTAAAATTTAATTCCGTACCCAATGACTTCAGAAGTCCTTTACAAAACTTTGAAGTAAAACTATGATTACGATCTGATACAATAGAGAGGGGAACTCAATGAAACCTGACTATCTCTTTAACATACAATTGAGCAAGTTGATCTAGAGACATGGTATATCAAATAGGAAGGAAATGATCAGATTTAGTCAATCGATCCACTACAACCTAGATTTCATTATTGCATTGAGATGTCTTTGGTAATCCCGCAACAAAGTCCATGGATATTTCTTTCCATTTCCACTATGGCACCAGTAAATATTGAAGAATCCCTTTTGGTAACTGATGCACCGCTTTATCCTACTGACAAGTCAAACACGTCATAGTAAAATCAGCAATATCTCTTTTCTTTCCATCCCACCTGTAAATCTCCCGAAGATATCTGTATATCTTAGTACTAATAGGATGAACTGAAAACAGAGAACTATAAGCTTCACATAACAAATCATTTTTCAACTGTGTTTTATAAGGCATATATTATCTTTTTCCAAACCTAAAAACACAATCATTATCAACATTAAAATTAGGAAACATACCCTTCAGAACTATCTCTACCTTTTTCTGTAACTCATTGTCTTCTTTCTGCTCTTGCTTTATTCTGTATGATAGGGATGATTTCACTGACACCTGAAACAAAACATAATAATTTCCTACACCAACAACTTTTATTCCATAGATGATCAAATAATAAACCAAAGGATCTCTTGCCAAATGTATCATGGTTAATAAAGAATTACTTTTTCGACTCAAAGCATCAACCACATTTTTTGCCTTTCCTGGATGGTAAAGAATCGTGAAATCATAATCTTAGAATAATTCTAGCCATCTTCTCTGTCTCATGTCCAATTAATTCTGAGATAATATATACATTAAACTTTTGTGGTCTGTATATATGTCACATTTTACTCCATACAAATCATGCCTCCAAATTTTTAAAGCAAAAACAATAGCAGCTAATTCCAAATCATGTATAGGGTAATTTAACTCATGATGTTTCAACTAATGTGAAGCATAAGTAATTAACTGATCATTCTACATAAGGACACATCCATGTCCTTTCAATGAAGCATCTCTGTAAATAAAAAACTCAGCATTTTTGGAAGGTAGTGCAAAAATTGGAGCATTCATTAATTTTTTTTTTCAATTCTAGAAAACTATCATCACATTCTTTTTTCCAAATGAACATTACACCTTTTCGAGTAAGCTTAGGCATTGGACTAGATAACCATGAATACTTTTCAACATACCTCTAGTAATAACCAGAAAAACCAAGAAAACTACAGATCTCTATTATATTTGTTGGTCCTAGTCATTATTCAATAACTTTTGTTTTAGCCTGATCAACATTTATTCCAATTTTTGAAACAATTTGACCAATGAATGAAATTTGTTGTAACCAAAACTCACACGTACTAAATTTCCCATAAAGTTTATTTTCTTTTATGGTTTGAAAGATGATTCTTAAATTACATCCATGCACCTATTTACTTTTAGAATAAACCAAAATATAATCAATGAATACAAAAATAATCTTATCCAAGACCTCCCAGAATATTCTATTCATAAGATATATGAATATAGCAGGTTCATTGGTTAACTGAAAAGTCATAACTAAAAATTCATAATCGCCATATCTAGTATGAAACATGGTCTTCAAAATGTATGCTTCCTTTACTTTCGATTAATGGTACCCCGATTTAAAGTCAATCTTCGAAAAATACTGAGCTCCCTAGAGCTGATCACAGAAATAATCGATATGATGCAAAGGATACATGTTCTTTACAGTGATGTTATTCAATTATCTATAATCAGTGTAAAGTATCATTGAACCATATCTCTTTTTAACAAACAATACAGAAGAACCCCATGGCGATGTTCTAGGTCGAATGAAACCGTTATCTAATAAGTCCAGCAATTTCTTCTTTAACTCTAAAAGTTCAATTTGAGCAATTGATAAGGGGGTTTTGAAATTGGATTAGCATATGGAACTAAGTCAACAGTAAATTCTACTTCCCTATTAGGTATAATACCAGGCTACTCACTAGGAAAAACATCAAGATACTCATTTACCACTGTCACATCATTAATCGGAATAGTTCATTTATTTTCCACAATATCTTCAAGGTAACATTAATTTCTAACTTTTACTTGTTTCTCTAATTCCTGCTAAGTTATCCAAAGCAAGGGTTCATTCTTGTACGCAAACTGAAAATCATTCTGAAAAGAAACCTTTTTAGTT
Organism: Viscum album; assembly: GCA_963277665.1. Taxonomy (NCBI): domain Eukaryota; kingdom Viridiplantae; phylum Streptophyta; class Magnoliopsida; order Santalales; family Viscaceae; genus Viscum; species Viscum album. The sequence goes on from OY728165.1 coordinate 832,499,186, forward strand.
ATGCCATCAATTTTAGCATGATAAATAGATAACCAATCAATGCCAAAAATTACATAAAACTCTACTAGAGGCAAAATAGTAATGTTTGCAGGTAGATTATTATTACACACAAGGATGGGTAGGTTCTTATGTTTTATTTTTTCCTCAATGTTTCCTCCATGTGTTTTTACCAAAAGTTCTGTATTCATATCTTGATATGGAATTTACAATTTTTTAGAAAACTTATCAGAAATGAAAGACTGTGTAGACCCTGAATCAGACAACACATTGGCATAATATGAACAAACAAACAGTGTACCTGATACTACTTTTATTGATAGCCCAAATCATCTGAAGTAGTTGCAAAAGATTTCACCACCCATTTCTGCTTGTAGTTTGGATTCTTTCCCTCAGTTGAGTTCTTCACTGGATACTCATTTTCATAATGACCCATTTCATTGCACTTAAAATATCTTACTGATAGATTTTCATTGCATGATTGATCATATTTTTTAATGTTATGAGCAATATGACCAGACTTACCACACTAAAAGCACTTTCCATGCTTTGATAAACATTCTCCAGGATTCTTTTAACCATAGTTCTCATAATTTGGATATTTAATTTTCTTACCACCATGCTTATTTGATGAATTCCTTCCATTTTCCTTCCAACTAGACCTCATAGTCGGTTGTTTGTCAACAAACACCTAATCATTGGAAAACTCCATTCCCACCTTCTCCACACATAGAACATGTCTTTCATAACTATTGAACTCACAAGAGGCTAATGCACTTTGATATCGTGGATTCAGTCTTGAGAAAAATATATTTATCTTACTATCAAGATCTGAGATAAAATTTGGTGAATACCTTGCCAGTAAGGTGAACTTTTCTTCATAAAAAGCCACTGAGTCTTCCTCCTCCCATAATTCTAGGATTTGTTTTCCCATACTAAGATGAACCACCATAGGAAAATATTTCTCAAGAAACATACCTTTGAATTCATCTCAATCAAGAGAATCTATCTTTTCACTATCCCTGATATTTTTCACCATCGACCACCACTGATCTGCTTCACATTTAAAATAGTAATAATCAAGACTAAACTTTTGATGTTCATAACACCCCATAACATCAAAAAAATTATTCAGTGCTTTAATACAACCCTAAGCTAAATTAGGCTCAGAAGATCCTCTGAATTATGGGGGATGTTACCTCATGAAATTATCTACTACTGACATGTTCCTCTAGAGTTGATCTGGCTAATCTCATACATGGATACCACCACCATTTATAGCCCGAGTAAATTGTGCCATCACTACAACAAACAATTCAGTTTTGATTCCAACTTACTTAGTTTGCTGATTTGGAAGGTTGTATTCCTCCTGATGTCGTCACAACATAGCTTCCATGTTTCCACTGTGGAAAACCATTCTGAACACAGAAATATCTTAGGTGAAGCAACATGGTAATATTTAAATTCTATTTCATTTCAATATTACCATAAATTAATTTATGGACATTTATTTAACCAAAACCTAACTCTTAATATTGTCTAATCTAACCTCTGATACCAACTATAAGGACCCAACCTTAAAACATTACATAATCTTGAATTAAATGAATAAATCATATTTAGGATAGGTTTAGATTTTTAGAGAGTTAGGATATCACAATTACATTTCATTTCAAATAAAAATTCAATGTGGACACTTATACTCTGTTTCCATTTTTTTTCACAAAACAAGAACTCGTAAAAAAAGAGTCATGTCTAGATCCATTTTTACGACATCATGAATTTTCTTTGATCTCATCCTTAACCCTATTCCACATTATGTCCTATGAAAAATGATTCAAAAACATGGGATAAGCATAAAAAGCTAAGTAAGGGATACACATAGAATGAAAACTGTTAGTTTTTTAAAAACAAGAAGTAAACCATGAATACCTTATCATAAGTAATACTTTTCACCTTTATGAAGTATTAAATACTCTTTACTAAATAAACTATCATTACTTAACCTTTTGAAAACAAAATATTACCATAACATATTAAGAACACATAACATATAAAGGTAACTTGGGAAATAATCATACTTAAGTGGAATAACCATACGGTCCCCATTCACACATATAGCTAAATGGAATATTCATACGACCGACTTCCATACCCAATGGATTTGAGGTTATAATGTAACCAGCCATCCTATTTTTTCACGGAACCAGTCGTTATTTGGATTATCATGTAACCACCGATCAAATTTCCAAGTACAATTATAAAATCATAACACATAAAAAAACTATTAATGAATGAAAACATTTCCAAATTTCAATCATAGAATATCACTTAAATATATTGACATAAGAAATACATTATCAAAATCATTTTCAAAACCTAAATACATAAAAGTGTATATGGAATTTATTTTCATTGAAGAAAAACATTACAGCTTGTTAAGGAAGATAAAGAACAAATCATACTCGTGGAAGCAGAAAGGTCATTTTCACCGCTTACATTAAAAGAAACATTCCTTTTTGTCGTATAGTAAAACGCTTCATAGAAAATTATTCTCTTTGAAAATTCAAGGTTGTTTATATAGCATATAAAATAATGTTTTGTATTAAAACAAAATAAGCCTCAATGAAACGAGATTGAGACGAAGTCCCTTACCTCATGTCAGACTTAACATGTTCATTTTTTAATATCATGACTAATAATCTAAAGTTATTTTCTACTTGATTAAGAACATTTTTCAATTTTAATATTCCATTTATATCACTTATTACCATGTTACAAACATTATGTAATCATTCAAGTTAATGTCGTTTTTTTGTCGATATTTGGTACTTGAGTAAAAAATGAACACCTTATATATACAAGTTTCCCATGTTTTCAATATTACCTTATCTACAAAATGATATTAACTATTTAGATATTTTATACATCAAATATATCTAGTATATATATGTATTTATAACAGTACGTTACATTTTGGAGATAAGAAATGAAATTCACCGTTCATGGAGGCGGTAATCCGCATGTACGCATGAATGTAACTTTCATTTCTATTTCATTATTTAATGGAATTAAAACATAATTATATATATGTATAATATAATTCCAGTATAATATCATACATAATATCATTAACTCGATACTTTATATGTCCCACATATGTCACTAACGAGTCATATCACTTTGAGGGGGCGGTAGTCCGCACTTCCTCAAATGAAATTATTGCGTTTACCCATAATGGAAACCATAAAGGTATGGTATAAAAAAAATATAGAATCATAAAGAAAACATAAACATAATATCTATCATATATAAATAAAGTGTCATCTAAATGGCCACCATGAGAGGTGGTAGGAGAAAATTGAACAATCATCATTTCGTGAGGCGTTAGTTTTCCATCCACAGAAACAGTTTGTTCTTCATCCATTAGATGGAGGTGTGCATAAGTGTTGTTCAAATATTTCCAATAACAAAATCCTAGTATATTTAGGATACTGGTTTTGTTATAAAAGAAAGGTATAAAAAGAGTTTAGGGGTTGGAGAAGTAAAATAAAGGAAAAGTATTTAAGAGAAATGGTTCCCTTTAATTTGGGTAACTTCCTTTGGATTGAACCAAAAAGAATTATTGAAGTGCCTTCTGCCTTAGGGACTTCTTCCAGGTAGAGGAGAGGGATATAAGGAAATTAATTTGGTAGAGGTTGGATGATCCAAAACGGTTGAGAGGTGTGAGGAATTGGATAGAAATTGTCTTTTTTTATAAGGGGGAGGAGGGGCTCTTTAGGAAAGTGTGAAAATATTATTTTATTATATAATTATATTCAGTTTATAAAGGTCCAAAAATTGGTAATGTCAAAGATAAGATGACTCATAGTAGAAATAATATCATCCAATATGAATTTTATAGGTAATGGAAAATATTTTTATCATTATAATCTTATTTATTTAAATCATTTATTAATTATGTAAATACTGTATCATTATTGTGTCCTAAATAAATTAATTTATTGGATGTATAAACATTATAAAAAAATACCATGTTGTAGGAAATCTTTTTATCTTTCCAACTAATATTTACAGTAAAAAAGATAACTTTAATCACCCTATGTAAAAATAAATTTAGTAAAAGATATTTGTTTATGTCATTTTTGTCTTTACTTAAATTTAATTAATATAAAGTCTCATTATCTTTCATAAGTGGCACCATAGGGTCCCAAAATTGATCCAAGGATTCTCAATGGCCGGCCATTGCTCATCCAATAAGGTTAGTACAAGTGTTAGGGTAATCTCGAATTATTATAATATTCTTTTTACCTCGAAATACCCTATTTAACTTTAACCGCGATAAATAAAAGTCAAAAGTTACTATTCACCAAAAATTATTTTCATCCTATTGAACCACATTTTGATTACTAATAACAACCATGAATTTCGGATTTTTGAAATTCAATTCACATATGTGGTCAAATTTCATTTAAAAGATAAAGTCAGTTTTTTTAACTACTACTAAGTGGTTTCACTATTCATCAAAAATTGAAGTTTTTCAAAAAAATACTAAATATTCTGCCAAAGCTATATTTGATATTTCGAAATTAAAAATGATGACAATTTTACCAAATTATAAACATAGAAGTTGAATTAATCAATTTAAAATTATTTCTCGTTGTTAAAACAAATAGCATGTTTTTATGAAATTATAACTATCAAATGATTGACACTTGTTTATGTCCAAATTCAATGTGAAATTAATTCAAATAACCAACATTGGATAAAATGGTAAAAAATATTCTAATTACACATTAAAACCAATTAAAAATATAATATAACCTTTTTAATAAATTATATTAAAACACAGATTTGAATTAAAATACAATTTTTTTCACTATTAATTAAAAATGAACTTTATCTGAAAAATTCCAAAAAATTTACACAAAGTAAATTTTGATGTGCCCATTCTAAAGAAAGATTTTATTTGGTCAAACATATTGTATTAAAGTGACTAAAACTAAATTTAAATAGGTTTCTCCATTAAAAGGTGGTAGACCAACCTTTTAATGTAAATTATTCATAAAATTAGATTCATTCAAATTTTAAGCCTATAACATTTATTGGATAAAATTAAATACATTTAAAAAACATGTATAATCATATTTTATTTAGTTTTTTTCATTCCCACCAATAAAATGTCAAGAAGTTAAATTCCATTTAAAATAATAAATATTATATTTTTAGTCTGCGACATAAGATTTCAAGGAAACTCGTTGTTCCGTATCGGGTACGCTATCGAACATAGCAACCATTTTAATGTAAAATTAATATTTAATTCAGAAATATTAATAAATATGAAAATATTTTATTCTTTGTTTACCTGGGATGTTACATTCTCACTAAGAACCCACACATATATGAGATTCTCCTCAAAGGATGCATCTTTTTTGAGCTAAAACACTTCCACAAATATCACAAGAGAAGGGTCAGGGTGATACCTCTATAGTTGTGACACATGGGAAACATCATGCATAATAGTCAATTTTATATGGAAGGGATAATCGGTGTGCTAGTGCCCTAATTCTCTCGAGCACCTCAAATGGTCCTACAAACCTAAGCGCCATCATTCCCTAACTCGGTATCCTATGGTGACCCAATCTAGTCGATACCCAATGTAATAAACAATCTACCTTTGTAAACACTAGGGGTAACATCCTTCTATCATCATATTACTTCTTCCTACTCGGAGTTATAGCCATGCATCTCCAAATCAATCGCACCTGCTCCGATGTCTCCTGAATGAGAGTTTATCCCAAAATATATTACTCACCCACCTCTAACCAATATAGCAATAATCTAAAAGGTCTAATATATATGGCCCCATATAGTTCCTACTTTATAGTTTCCTGATAACTGTTGTTATAGGAGAACTCCACTAAAGTCAAGTGCTTCTCCCAAAAACCATGAATGTCAAGAACACATGCTCGCAGTATATCGTCTAACACATGTATTGTATGCTCCAACAACCCATGTGTCTATGGGTGGAAGTCCATACTTAATTGTATCTGTGTACCATGGGATTTATGTAACCTCCATCGTAAAAGTGATGTAATGATTAAATAATGATCAAAAACTATAATATATGACACCCAATGAAAAGGAACTATCTCTCGCACATATAACTATCCCAACTATTCTATAGTAACGGTTTCCCTTAAAGGAAGTAAATGTGCTACCCTTGTTGGTCGATCCAAAATGACCCAAATAGAATCATTCATCAAAATATTCCATGGACATCCTACCTTGAAATCTATAGGCATGCCATATCACTTCAATTCTGGAATAGGAAACAACCGCAACAGGCCTCCAGGTCGTCGATGCTCTGCCTTCACTGACATAGAGGTGAAATATCGTGTTACAAACTGTGAAATCTCTTTCTTAATGCATGGCCACCAAAACAATCCTCGTAGGTCTTAGTGCAGTTTTTTCACCAGGAGATATACTACCCACTTTGATTCATGAAATCTTGCATGAGATCCTCTCACATATTCATAGGCACAGCAACCCAATTTTTCCCATAGATGATCTCATCCTCGTCTATTATCAAGTCTGAAGGAGTCCCCCCACCTTCAAGGATTTCCCATAAGGATAAGAACTCTTGATCCTCATACTGCCTATTCCTCATCCATCTCCAGAATAAAGACTCCAATTCTATAGAAACCAGAGTCATCCTCTACGGACTCTATTGATCTACCACATTCATTTCCTACAGTAAAGTCATCATCTTACACTCTCCACTCGACTCATATACTAAACGAGTCTGACCATTTATACTCAAGGAATCAGCCACACTATTCCTATTTATGGGTGTAAATTTCAATTCAAAATAAAAAAACATCATATACTTTACCAATATTTACTGTTTAAGATTAATGTCGTGGTGTGAAAAGAAATAAATCTTGATTTTTTTCTTATTAACTGTAATCTTTTCTACTAAAAGATATTGTCTCTAACACTTAAGAGCATAAACCACTGCTTCCAACTTGAGTTCAAGCATTGGGTAAGTCCATTAAAGTGGCCTCAACTACCAAGACTCGTATGTAATGACTCGATCACCTTTCATCCACACAGCTCTTAGCCCGATCCTAGGAGAATCACAATACACTGTGTACTCCTCACCTAACTCAGGTAAGATAAAAAATTGGTGTTGAGTTAAAAGCAACTTCAACTTATGGAATGAATTCTCATGTGCCTCTATTCCATTATGCATTATACATTTCTTTATCACACCCGAATGTGGTGCTGTCAATCAGTAAAATTCATACATGAACATCTATTAATAACCAACTCATCCAAAAAATAATCAAATAAAAAACAATTCTTGGGATTCCCCCAAAAAATAATTTCCAGTACTTTTTTGGGTCTACAGCCACATCTTCATCGTAGATTATATGCCCAAAAAAGTGTACCTTCTCAATCCAAAACTATCATTTAGATATATCGGCATATAGTTAACACTCTCTCAATGTACTCAGGATGACGTTGATATATTGGGAATGGTATTCATTCGTTATAGATTACACCAAAATGTCGCCCCAAACACCATTACGAACTAATCTACGTAAAAATGAAATATCATTTTCATCAAGGCCATAAATACTGTTGGATCATTTTTCAACCCAAATGGCATTACAACAAACTCATAAAGGCCATACCTGGTTCCGAAAGAATATTATGGAATATGAGAGGTCCAAACACTATCCTGATGATATCCTGATCTCATATCAATCTTTGAACATAGACAATCCCCCTTCAACTAGTAAAATCTATATTTGATACATAGAAGTGGATATTTGTTATTCTTGGTCATTTTATTTAACATTTCAAAATCGACAAGGAAGCATAAACACTTATCTCCCTATATTTCAAAAATTAAGGTGATCCCCAGGGCGATGTACATGGATGGATAAACCCTTTATCCTATTACTTCTCCAACTACGTTTTAAAATATTGAAGCTAAGTCGGTTTCAATATATACGGTGGAATAGATACTAAATCATCCCCCGAAAAGAGCTCAATAGATAATTTCATATCTCTATCAGGTGGAGACCCCGAAAATCCTTTAGGAAAGGCATCCTAAAATATTTCTACTACTATTGGAAGGATTTGTTTCCTACCCCTCCCATCATCCAGAAAAATAATAGAAACATAGGCTCTGAGCTCTCCCAGTTGAAGAGTAATTGGCCCAACTCGGTCTGCATGGATATCCCATTATCCACGATAAACATATTGGCCACCCTTAGGAGATACATTGGTAACTCTCATGCGGTAACAATCTATGTGGTATCAGTATCCGACATAATAGTCCATACTCATAATCTAGATAAATCTGGTTAAATAAAAAATGTATATATGCCCTTGAAAAGGATACTCTCAGATCTCTAGCGAACATTCCTTTCATAAACAGATAACCCTAGACCATGATCCCAACGATATATTGATATTCATCCCCCAGCTTATAGAATCCTTCTCCAAGCTTAATCCATTAACAATATTTTCAGATATAAAGGAATGAGAGGCACAAGTGTCAAATAAGGATGTAGCTAAAGTATAAGCAACATGAATAGTACCTCTCACTGTCGATGGACCAGCATCGCTCCCCACAAGTGTAGGTTGAACTGCATGTAACTATCCTACCCTCTTTCTGGTGGTGTCGTATTACTCCTATGATTAGCACCACCCTTATGATACAGGCGTTCAAATCATGAAGCACCACATCCACTACCTTTATCACATCTCATATAGAGTTCCTGCTGCCAGAGCTATATTGTATAAAAGACCCCCTTCCCACAATTTGACTTAGAGCAGCTGCACCATCAGCACCAGCATGATTCTTCTTCCTACAGAACATTTCCAGGTTCTCAATATTTACACAAAACCTTCACTCCCCTAGAGTTTGAGGACAATGTGTACAATAGTGTTCATATCTACCACACTATTGAAAAATCAAATGAGTAAAATCTAGATAAATCGTTACTCCTAACTGTTCACCCTTCATTCCACTATACTGATTAAGGTTCTCATAACTATACTTCCTTCTCTCAGAAAGAACACTCCATGACCATCTAGTGATAACTATCTTTCCATTACTAGAAGCCTCTTTTAGGTTCCCATGTAAAATTAGAGCCTTATTAACCCTTTATATGAATATATTATGCCTAAATATATTACCATGGGACTTAGTTTCACACCTATGTCGGTGCTAAAATCAATTTTTTAAGAAGCCTCATCTTCCTCTAAATTTAGAGAAAAATGTTGTAAATATGTGAAATATTCTGTGTAATTCATTATGGACATGATTACTTGGGTCAGATCCATAATCACTATAGGCTTATCTTGTCTCAACATCTCTGGATAGAAGTACTCCGTGAACATATCTAGAATATACATTCGAAATATATCATCAGTCTGTCTAGATCATTCTGGAATGTTCTACCAAATTTTCACTGACCCGCATAGTATATATTATGCCAACATGACCCTCCTCACAACCGGAGTCTCAAAATGTTCATGTATTGTCTCTTTATATTCAATCGAGAATTCATCTCCCTCAAGTCCACCCACTCTATTATAAGTAGGAGCGTGGAGCAGCTGAAAATCCCTTTTAAACTCAAACATGATTTTCAAAACCCACCACATGGCTCTCTTGATGAATATCATGAAATGAGTGATGTTCTCTCAGAATTTTTCCCCATTCTCTTCATCTTGTACCAACAGTGGCTCATGTTTCCTGTTTGGATGTTTTTCCTGGTCCATACCCCTCAGTCTCTCCCTCAAAAATCATCATGGATGTATAACTCTACAAATCCAAACACAGTTCTTCTGTGTCCCAATGCATCTTTAAAACATTTATGTAAGAGTAGAAACTAACACAATAAGATTCAACATTTCCTTCCCCCCATTTCTCACCAAATGGTCAAAAAATGAGGCCTTAACACTACCCGTAACCATCACACAATTTGGTATTGGATAACAAGGGTAGATGAATTCCCATTAGTTAATGAATCCACTAATTAATAAAATTATCTCAAATTAATTAATTCAAAAATTAAATAAATAATTATACTCGTTTCATCGATCCAGGTTCTCATTAGACAACCATTTATTCTCATTTTACATCATTATTTCAATATCACAATAAGGAATAGTAGTTCATGTTCAACAACATTACCATAACCTATTTTCCTGTCAGTGCCAATAATTATGCATGTCACAACAACAGTGTCTGCTGAGAATGATGCATGAAAACTCATGTATCATTCTTGTTTAGGCCACGAATAAAAATTCAACAGGTGTCAAAAAAATATCACATCACAACACAAATTCTTCACCCAAGGTGAAATAATATCCAACTATAAAAATAATAAAATCACTACAATCCCACCCCGAGTACTCAGATTTCCAAACATGCATGGGTTTGAAACTCCCATGCATGAGCTAAAATAAAATGGCTTGACTCTTCCTAGTCTCTTATCTACCTTTCCTAAAATAGTACGACAAAAGAAGAAGAATGAAAGGAAAAGACCATTGATACCACATTGTGATGTATTGACCCAGGTGACACTAAATGATGCCCCGATCTGGTTGGCCACATGCCTTCATGTGCACCTCCCTATATGCTTGATGATGCCAACTAGAATCAAGGGACTAGTTAGTCTTTCTTGGTGAGACTATACCATCAATTATCAGAATAAAACGACAATGGGTGAGAAAAATATCAATGTGTGGAAGCCTATAAATAACCAAAAAAATACAATGTCATATAATATTAAAAATAAATGAATACTATACTCAACTGAAAGGTAAAACATGTTATGACGATGCAAATGTCATGTTTTTACAATGCAACTAATATTAGTTACACAATTCCTCCCAAGCCGTTCCCGAACCACGTTCAGTTCCGTCTCCCATCCTCTAATCCCAAATAAAAAAATATTCCAAGGCCTTTCCCTTATAATTTCGTAAAGAAAAAAAAGTCTACTCGGTTTTCGATCAAGCAAACTGAATAGGGTGTGTGTACAACTCAGTAGTCCACCACCAATGGAATCTAAAACAAGTCCAATTAGAAGATAGTGCATGCAGTTTTATGATGAAATAAATATATTGCATAATTAAACAGTTATCATATTTTCATTTAATCTTTAATAATCACATATGACCAATTTTCAATTATTTTTTTCTATTTGAATCATCATTGACTATTATAATTCATTTGGTGTAAAATGTCATATCAAGCACCCCGAATCTAAATTAGTGTAGGTCTCCAAGCCTAAAAATCTATATCTCATTCGGTGTAGATCATCATGTGTAGCACCCCATAATCTCAAGCTTAGATAACTATTTGTGAGGAATATCATGTCCATTTCCCAACATCTATTTGGTCTAGAATTCCATTTCTATTATCACAAAAATCTTATACACTTACCATATAATAATTCATAAGATTTATCCACATCATTTCATTAATAATCCAAGGATTAGATAAATATTACTAAGGCCATTAGTTAACTTAACAATTAACAATGAATAGAACCCATTAATTAATTGATAAACTAATTAATTAATAAATACAATTCACATTCCATTATTAACTATTAGAACTTAACAATACATATCAAATATCAACTTGTCATAATTAATTATCAAAATTAATTATCTTATAGATCTAAATGTCATTTCATAAATAATTTCCACCAATTAATTATCATTACACAGTCAATTCAATATATCAATTACAATATCTAAAACCATAGACAACATCCAAAACAAGTATCTCTTTCGGAAACCCCCCTTCATTTGTTCTGTGATTCAATTATCAATTGATTTCCAAGAAAATAACAAGTCAATCCCAAATTATTAATTACTCCAATTTAAAAAATCAATTATCAAGGGCCGCTAGAAAATTCATAAACTCACATTCACATATCAAATCCCAAATTATGGGAGTTTTATATATCCCGCCTACCTCGGTTAATTAACAGATGTTGTCCCAAAGGAAATCAAAAAAAACTGAGAGGCACAACATCATTGGTCAATCTCCAAATCTAAATCCCTATACCAAAATCAAATTCCAAGGCATCAAAATATTGTAAATATATATCTAGATCACAAATACTAGATCTATTTCTCATCTCATATGCTTATATTCATGGAAATGGTGAAGATATTCCATGAAAAGTTTGAGGAATGATAGAGGAGTGGATGATATAAGCAATGAGATGAAATCCAATTACAAGGAAGATTGCAGATCTTCAATCCGGGCATTTGACCTCGAATAATGATGTCTCAATCACCTAGTAATTCCTTTAGAAGGCTCTGGGATCACCTATAATTTGTTAGGATTGATCCATGGTCAAAATATGGGAGTCTTAGGGGTTTGAGTGGCTTTAAAATAGATTTTAAAATAATTAATCTGGTATGCATAGTTTCCTGGGAAGGGGAACATGGTTAAAAAAAACCAGGAACCAACCATGTGGACCTCCCTATCTAGGTTTTCATGGTAGTCATAGTATATTAACATAGTTTTTTAAACTGTGCAGAAACCGTGAGAACATCTCTGTCTAGGTTTTCAAGGTTGGCACAATTTAGTTGCACGGTTTTTAAAAATGTGAAAAAACCATGCACAAGCCACAATCCACTTGTTTTTCATAAAAAATAACCAAAAAACACCCAAAGAAACTACTACAAAACGAATTTACTAAAAAAGTTCAAAAAATACCTGAAAACATTCCCAAGATGACTCTAGAAAAGTCTAGGATCGTATAGTCTCCCCACCTAATAACAAAACATCCTCGAGTTGCACTACCAAAATTCAATAAGATTATGATCCAAAAAGATTATTTCATTAAGGCCACATGTCTTCATCCCATTCCCATGATTCCTCTTGAACACTTCTATATTTTTATAATACATGAACTAATAGAACGATCATTCCTCATAACAAATTCTCACTATGACCCAACACATGTATCAGATGTTCCGCAAAAGATGCATCTGTTTTGAGGACAAAAACTTCCACATAAATCACAATATAAGGGTTAGGATGATATCTCTGTAGTTGTGACACATGGGAAATGTCTTGAAAAAAAGTGAATTTCTATTGAAGGGATAATTTATGTTCTAGTGGCCCGATTTATCGAGCACATCAAATGGTCCTACAAACCTAGGTGCCAATATTCCCAACCTTTGTATCCTATGGTGACCCAATCTAGGCGATACCTAAAGTAATAAATTATCTCCCTTTGCAAACCATAGGGGTCACTTCCTTCTATCATTAAATGACTTTTGCCTACTCAGAGTTTTATCCATGCATCTCCAAATCAACCACACTTGCTATGATATCTCTAGAATGAGATTCTATCCCAAAATATTTTTCTCACCCGCCTCTAACCAATATAGAAATAATATACAAGGTATAATATATATAGACTCATATGGTTCCAAAATTACAGTTTCATGATAACTATTGTAATAGGATAACTCCACTAAAGACTCGTGCTTCTCCCCATAACCATGAAATTCAAGCACACATGCTCACACCATATCCCCTAACACCTGTATGGTATGCTCTGATATCCCACATGTCTATGGGGGGAAGGCCATACTCAATAGAACATTTGTACCATGTTCTTTATGTAACCCCCACCATAAAATTGAAGTAATGCATAAATCATGATCTAAAACTATAATCTATGACACCCATTGTAAACGAACTAAATCTCACATGTATAGCTCTCCCAACTATTCTATAGTAAAGGTTTCCCTGATAGGAAAGAAATGTGCTAACTTTGGTGGTCGATCCAAAATGTCCCAAATAGAATCATTCATCCTAATATTCCAGGGACATCCTACCATGAAATCCATAGTCACACCATCTCACTTCTATTATGGAATAGGCAACGACCGCAAGAGGACTTTAGGCCACTGATGCTTGGCCTTCACCTACTGAGAGGTTAAACATCTTGATACAAACCATAATATCTTATTTTTAGCGCATGGCCACCAAAATATTCCTCATAGGTCAAGGTGAAATTTTTTCACCCCAAGATGTACCACCAAGTTTGAAGCATGAAATCTTGTATGTGGTCCTCTCGTATATTCCTAGGAATAATAACCTGATTTTCCCCATAAATGATCTCATACTGATCTATTATCCAGTTTGAAGGTGTCCTCCCACCTTAAAAGTTTTCCCATAAGGATAAGAACTCTTTACCCCCATACTACCTATTCCTGATCCATCTCCAAAATGTAGAATATACTATTATAGAAACTAGAGTCATCTTCTCCAGAATCTATTGATCTACCACATACACTTCATCCAGCAATGTAATCATCTTCCACTCTTCACTCGACTCGTATACCAAATGAGTCTTAGTTTTCCTACTCATGGAATCAAGAACACTATTCCCCTTTATGGGTGTCTATTCTAATTCAAAATTAAAGGACTTCATATACTCAGCCAATCTTCACCGTCTATGATTCATGTCATGTTGTGAAAAGATATAATTCCAAATTTCTTTTTATTCATATAAACTATAAACTATTCTACAAAAAGGTAGTGTTGCTAACACTTAAGAGCATACACCACAAATTACAACTCAATTTCAAGCATTGGGTAATTCCATTCATGTGCCCTCAACAACCGATACCCATATGTAATGACGTGATCACCTTGCATCCACACAACTCCGAGTCTGATCCCAGAAGAATCGCAATACACTGTGTACTCCTCACCTGACTCAGGTAAGATAAAAAATTGGTGTTGAGTTGTTCACTTCTTCAACTTATGGAATGCATTCTCACAGGCTTCTATTCAATTATGTGTTATACATTTCTTTGTCACATCCTCAAGTGGTGATGTCAATCTGTAAAAAGTCCTCGATGAACCTCTTTTAATAACCAGTTATTCCCAAAAATCATCAAATATCAAAAATATTATTGGGATGATCACCAAAAATCACTGCCTGTAATTTTTTTGGGTCTATAACCACATCTTCATCCTAGATTATATTCCCAATAATGTGTTACATGTCAATAAAAAAACTGACATTTAGATATATTTTCATATAGCTGATGCACTCTCAACGTACACATGATGATGCTAATATGTGGGGCATGATCGCCATGAGTCTTAGAGTATACTAAAATCTCATCCACAAACACCATCACAAACTAATCTAAGAAAAAATAAAATATCATTTTCATCAAGCCCATAAATACATCTGGAGAATGTTTCAACCCAAATGGTATTACAACAAACTCATAGAGGCCATACCAGGTTTTGAAAGCTTTTTTTAGAATATCAGAGGTCCAAACACTCACCTAATGATATTTGGATCTCATATCGATGTCTGATAATAGAAAACCCCCTTCAGCAGGTCAAATAGTTCTTCAATAGGTTGAAGAGGATATTGGTTATTCAAGGTCATTTTATTTAACTTTTCAAAATCGACACACAAGAGTAAAAACCTATCTTCGTTCTTTGCAAAACATAAGGTGATCCCCAAGGCGATGTACATGGATGGATAAAACATTTATCCTCTTACTTATCCAACTACGTTTTAATGTCTTGAAGCTCATTTAGTTCCATTATATATGGTGGAATAGATACTGAATCATCCCCCGAAAAGAGCTCAATAGTAAATTTCATATCTCTCTCAGTTGGAAACCCAAATAAGTCTTTAGGAAAGACATCCTGAAACAATTATACTACTATTGGAAGGACGTATTTCCTACCCCTCCTACAATATATAAAAATACTAGAAATATGGTCTATGAGCTCTCCCAGTTTCTAAGTAATTGGCCCAGCTCGGTCTACATGGATATCTCATTCTTCACAATGAACATATTGGTCACCCTTAGGAGATAAAAAGGCCACTCTCATGTGGTAACAATCTACATAGGATTATTATGTGACTAACCAGTCCATACCCATAATCAAGATGAATCTGGTTATATCAGGGACATATTTATGCCAAAGTAAAGGATACTATGCGATCTATAGAAAATATTCCTTGAATAAAAAGATATCCCTAGACCATAATCCCAATGATGTATTGATATTCTTCACCTAGCTTATAGAATCTACCTCTGACCTCAATTCAGTAAATTTTTTGCAGATATAAAGGAATGAGAGGCACCAATATCAAACAAGGAAGTAGCTAAAGTAGAAGCAACTTGAATAGTATCTCTCTCTGTTGATGGACCATCCTCGCTCCCCACAAGTGTAGGTTTCACCACATGTAACTATCCCACACCTCTTCCATATTGTGTCTTATGACTCCCTTGATTAGCACAACTCTGATGATACGAGATCTCAAACCATGAAGCACCACGCCCACAACCTTTCTGCATATGTCCATTGAGTTCCAGCTACCAGAGCTATATGGTATAAAAGACCCCCTTCCCACACTCTAACTCTTAGCAGCTGCACCGTCAGCACCAACATGTCGCTGGTTCATAAATAACATCTCTAGGTTCTCCATATTTACACAAAACCATCACTCTTATGGTGTTTGAGGATAATTTTTACAATAGAGATCTTGCATACCACACTAGTGAAAAAACACATGAGTAAAATCTGGTGAAACCGTTCCTCCAAACTGTTGACCCTTCATTCCGCTGTACTGATTGAGGTTCATGTAATTTTGCTTCTTTATCTCATAAGGAACACATTTTGATCTTCTTGTGAAAACAACTTGTCTAGTACTAGAACACCCTTTCATATTCCCATGTGAAATTAGAGCATGATTAACCATTTCTGAGAATATATTCAGCCTAAATATATTTACATGGGACTTAATTTCACACCTATGTCCATCCTAAAATTGTTTTTCTGTAGAAGCCTCATCTTCCTCAAAAGTTAGATAAAAAGTTCTAAATATGTGAAATGTTCAGTGTAATCTATTATTGACATGATTTCTTGGGCCAGATCCAAAATCTCAATCAGCTTCTCTGTCCCAGCATATCTGGATAAAAGTACTCCATGAACATATCCAGAATGTCAATCCATAACATATCATCAGTCTGTCCAGATTATTATGGAATGTTCTACCAAAGTTTCGCAGACCCCCATAGCATATATGCTACCAACATGACCCTCCTCATAGCCGGACTCTCTTAATGTTCAAGTATTGTCTCTATGGATTCAATCTAGAATTCATCTCCCTCAGGTCCACCCTCTCTAGTATAAGTAGGAGCGTGATACAGCCTAAAATCCCTTTTAAACTCAAACATGATTTTTAGAACCCACCACTTGGCTCTCTCAATGAATAGAATGAAATGAGTGATGTTATCTTGGATCTGTTCCCCTTCCTCTTCAACATTCACCAATGGTGGATCAAGTTCCTTGTTTGGATGTTTTTTCTGGTCCATACCCCTTAGTCTCTCCCTCAATAAGCATCATAGAGGTATAACTATAAAAATCCAAAAAAAAAACTTCTTAGATCTCACAATGAATCTTAAAAGCATTTATGTAAGAGTAGAAACTAACAAAAAAAGCTTCAACATTTCCTTCCACACATTTCTCGCAAAATGGTCAAAACTAAGGTTGTATCACTACTCGTAACCATTAAACTCTTTGGTCTTGGTTAACAGGGGTACATGAATTTAGATTAGATAATGAAACCATTAATTACTAAAATTATCTAAAATTATTTAATTCAATAATTAATTAATTAATTATACTCGTTTCTTCAATCAAGTTTCTCATTAGACAGCCATTTATTCTCATTTTACATCATTATTTCAATATTGTAATAAGGAATAATAGTTCATGTTCATCAACATACCCATAACCAATTTTCTTGTTAGTTCCAAGAATTATGCATGTCACAAAAACCATATCATCCTAGAATGATCCATGAAAACTCAAGTATCATTCCTCTTAGGGACAAGAATCAAAATTAAACACCTGTCAAAACAAATATCAAATCACACCACAAGTGCATCACACAAGGTGAAATAATATCCAACAATAACAATAAACATAAATCACAACAATCCCACCTAGAGTACTCAGATTTTCCACCAAACATGGGGTTGAAACTCCCATGCATTAGCTCATTACCATGGATTGAATCTTCATAGTATCCTATATAGCTTTCGTAAAATAGTAATACAAAAAAATAAGAATGAAAGGAAAAGACCTCTGATACCACTTTGTGATGTCCTGACCTAGGTGACACTAAATGGTGCCCCGAGATGGTTAGCCACATGCCTTCATGTGCACCTATCTTTATGCTAGAGGATGCCAACAAGCATCAAGGGTCTAATAAGTTAGTTTGGGGGAGACTATACCATCATTTGCCATAATAAAAAACCAATAGAAAAAAAATTACCATCTGCAGAGGCGGAAAAATAAACAAAAAAATACCATTTCATATGATATCCAAAAAAAGAAAGTAAAATACTCAACTAAAAGGTAAAACATGTGATGACAATGAAAATTTCAATTGTCTACAATGCTACAAAATCTAATGACCCAGCGACTCCCATGTGGGCCATAAATAATGTCTGGATCCCTATACCATTCTCTAATTCCAAACAACAACCTATCCAATATCTATTCCCTTATCCTATCCTAGAAGAACAATCTCTACTCAATTGCTGATCAGGTGGCCCCAATAGGGTGTTATTAAACCACAGTATGACACACCCAATGGTGTTTAAAACATTTCTAGTGAAGTGATAGTGTGTGCAGTTTTATGAAACAAAAAATAAAATGAATAATTATGTAGTGACCACATTTTCATTTGATATTTAATTATAAAATTAGGCTTAGTTTCAGCTCATGTTTTAAATTTGAATCATTATTCATTTTTATCATTCATTTGGTATTGAACATCAATTAAATCACCCCAAATCTCATTTAGTGTAGGTCTCCATTCATAACACTCCATATCTCATTCGGTGTAGGTTATAATGCTTAGCAGCCCATAATCTCAAGCTTGGATAACAATTGGGGTGGAACACCATGAAAAATTCCAAACTTTTAATCTACCTAGAACTCCATGCATAGAACCAAAAAAATCTCATCCATTTAATCATTCTTTCTTTCACAAGAATTAGACACTTCATTTCATTACTAATCCAATGATTATTTAAACATATCACATGCCATTAGTTTACTCATAAATTAACTAATCTCATAACATATTAATTAATTCATAAATTTATTAATCAATCAACACAATTTTCATTCCATAATTAATTATTCGCAATTAATTATGGATATAAAATCTCAACTTTTCTTAATTAATTCTCACCATTATATATCTTACATAGCCAAAACTAATTCCAAAATTAATTTCCCCCAATTAAATATCTTGACACAATCAATTCAATATCTCTCTTTAGATATCTCAACCCATAAGCAGTCTCAAAAATAAATATCAATTTAGGAAACCCCCCTTCATTTGTTCCATGATAAAATTATCAATTGATGACCAAGGAAATCAAAAGTCCATTCCACATTCGTAATTAGTCCAATTTTTGAAATCAATTATCAATGGAAGATAGAAAATCCATAAACATGCATTAAAATATCATATCCATGACTATAGGAGTTCTATTTATACCAACTAACTATGTTTATTGAGAGTTGTTAGACCAATGTAAATCCCTAAAATCCACATAGAACAATGTTTCCGATCAAGCTCTGGATCTAAATCCCTAAACCAATATTATGATCCAAGTCATCCTGATCTTGAAAATGTAGGTCTAGATCATCAATATAAGATCTATATGTCAACTCATTGTTTTATATTCCATTAAATAATGAAGATATTCTAAGAAAAGATAATGGAATGGTAGAGGAATGAATGAATTAAGCAACATGATGAATCCACTTACCAGGAAGAGATAGGATTGAATGATGTTTGAATCGCATTGGAATACCTCCAGAAGGCTTAGGGGTCACCTAAAAATTTTCAACACCAAGGAATGGATAAAATATGAGAGTCTCAAGTGTTTGGGTGGTTTTAAATCATATTTTCCAATAATTAATCTTGGGAACCCAATTTCATGGGAAAAAGTTCACGGTTTGGGAAAACCATGCACCAACTGTGAGGACCTCTCTGTCTAGGTTTTCATTGTTGGAACAGTTTAGTCACATGGTTTGGTAAATAGTGTACAAACCATGCAGACATATTTTTCTATGTTTTAATGGTTGTCAGAGTTTTTCAAACTATGCACAACCCGTGAATAGCCCATTGTCAATTATTTTTTTCTGTAAAATTCACCCAAACACATTCCAAGCCACTAATAAAAAACAACGGTACTAAAAAACATGAAAAACTACCTAAAAATACACACTAAATGACTTTTGAAAAGGACATGATGTTACATAATTAAGGGATACAATCTGATGGGCTTGATCCTCCATGGGAAGAATGTGTAACAATATCCAATGTTGGGAGATGGTGTAACCTCATCCACTATGAGTAAAGGGATTCTACTAGGTATGATGTTGTGTCCTACCGTGGAGGAGTTTATTATTATATGTGAACATCATTGTATGTTCTCAAGGTTATGTGTGAACCTTATTACATGTTCAAAATGTTATGAGTGAACTTTATTATATAGTCACAATGTTCTGTATTAATCTAAGTACATGATCATAGTGTAATGTGTCATCATGATTACATGTTCATAACTTTATGCATGAACCTGATTACATGTTCCCAATGCTATGATCAGACTTGTTCCATGTCCATAAATTTATATGAGGGAACCACTTTATGTCATTAACCTAAAGAGTGAACTTTTTCCTATTTAAAAATTTTCACAATGTTACAGGTTGATGTGTACAACACAATTATATGTCTTATGACAAATTTATCCTCTCACAAATCAAGTTATATGTTTTCATTCGGATTATTTTTTTAATAGTTTCCAATATAAATTACATTAATCATGTCTATGGTATTTGATATACAATGTATTATTTTTAAAAGTAAGTATAATTTTCTCATACCCTTATATTCATGTTATTCTTACTTATCTCATTTTTTTACCCTTACAAAGTATCTGAGCTCAAAATTTCTTATGTTTTCTTTTCCCAAGTCAAGATGTAAGGTTTTATATATAATAACTAAAGGTGAATATATTTTTAGGTTATTTCTATGATAATTCACTATGTTAATAGATTATGTTTCCATGATTCCAAACATATAAATTATTATAGTCCTTAGGAATTTACTTTTGTGATGTGCTCAATATTTATCTAAAATGGTGTAAAAAACATATTTGTTAATATTATGTCTCTATAGTTGATATCAATGGAAATGATTAGTTATTGTTTTGGAAAATAGTATGATATAAATATAGTAATATACCTTGGAAAATTTCTAATGATTTGTAAAGGTATGTCTCTATGGATAATTATATAGTTGAGTAATTATTTATGAAAATGTCATAGAATTTTGGTAAAGGATTGAGAATGTTGTTTATATAAAATTACATTCCTATCTAGATACTATAAGTGGATGTGCTATAAGATTACGAATATGAATCTATGGTAAAAACAAAGTGAATAATGAAAGTAACCACAAAGTAAAAATGAATAGTTTAGTAAATGAAGTGGATGAGAATATTTGAATCCCAAATGATTTATCAATTTTCAAATGATCTAAATTAGAAAATTATGGGAATTATGAAAATCAATGTCTTAGGATGAATTATCATGAATTAAATCATCAGTGTTGAAATCATAATGGCCATTTTGCTGATGATTAAGAGAGAATTAATGACATAATAAAGGTATGTTTTTCTAATAGTATTATTAATAATCATGATTAATTTGAGTTTAATGAATGTTAAGACATGATTCATTATTCCTATTTTGGGGAATGAATATTAAGGAATAAGATGATGAATATTATTTAAAATATTGAGAAAGGATTGGGATGATTAAAGTGAACATGTTTTGTATTTTGTGAAAAATATTATATGAATCATAAAGTATATGTTCATTAAGGATTTTAAAAAAATTATGGAATGGTGATGATGATATATAATGATTATTTAATGGAATGATGATATTGTGTCAAGGTACGGTAACCCTTAATTTGTTCTGGATGTTTAGAATGTTTGTTTATCTTGAATAAAGAGAAGATAGATATGGAAAAATTAAATTGGACTGTGATTATTACTTCAAAACTGATAAATTATTTATTGATAAAGTGGTTTATAATATTATTAATGAATTTTACAATATTTTTTGATTTAATTAATATGTCAAATAATCTTGGATCTATTTAAAGAATGGTGAATCATGTATTTTTTCCATATTATTTTTGATTAAACCATGTTAATACCAAGTTTCAAGACAATACATTATGAAGGTATTCACAAGTTTGTTATGTCACAGCCAAAAGATACATTCTAATAAAAATGAGATCAATGTTTTCATTATTTTGAGAAATTTTGTGACCTTTTTTGTATAGGATTGAACATTAATATTTTTGATTTATATGGATATCTATTTAAGGAATATCTAGAGTTGAAATTACAATAAGGTTTTATGTATTAAAATATTACTTTACCATATAATGATTTATGCATGTGATATCCATTTTCTTAATGATACCTAAAGATATATGGAATAATATGTTAGAATATATATGGTTCATATGATCCATTAGTGCTTCAGGGATAAAAATTTCATCTATCTTGTGGAAAGATTTGATGTGGAAATTGATCTATACAAACCCAATGTGTTTGATTTTAATTATCAAGGGGGATGATGTCAAGTATGTATATCTTATCATAAAGTCATTCAATTTAGGAAAAGGGTATTGAAATAAATTGTTTTCCTATTATCATAATTTTTGATGATATCAATGAACACTTTAAAGAATATTTAATTAATGGATTTTTGATGGTAATCATTCTCTATACATGTTCTATATCACTCTCCATTAGTGAATTCTTGTAATATTTCTCTTCTAAATGTTTTCACTTTACACCTAATACCTCTTATGTAGAATCCTCGTAATGAGTTACTTTGGGTAACTGTTATGTGTCCCCCATTTTGTTTTTAAATGGAAATTTTAGTATTCATTTTTATGATGTGGGTTTCTATGAATGAAATTATAAAGTATTAAACCTTTGATAACCCAAACTAATTTTGAGGTTGAAATTATTTTTAAGGTGGGTATAATGTAACACTCAATTTTTATGAATTATTATTTTTCTAATAATTTAAAATTCATGGTTTAATTTATATATACACTACACCATGTTAAACTTCAATTTTATAAAAAAAATATTATATAACACTACACTCAACACTTGGTTTATATTTTAAAACATGAATCACTATGTTTGGATTCTATTATATTAAATTTTTAGTTCATTCAAAATATTGTTCTACACGCATGACTGTGATTTACTGAACTACAATATTATTATTAAAATATTTTTATAGATATCTAATAGCCATGGGAATGGAAGATATGGATAAGATGAAATAAATTGTCAGACAATGGTTCAACCATGATAATTAAATTATTTCATCAAAAATCAATTAAAAATAATTGAAAATAAAAGAAAATTAATATAAAGAAAGTATTTTTATGAAAAAACTATTTTTCTTCCCATGAAGGAATTTTATCATAATAAATTCAATTAATAAATATTAACAAGTGATATTAATTAAATTTTTATGTTATAATTTCTTCCAAATGTTTGTACATTCATCAAATAAGTTTTATAGTCATAAAATAAAAATAAAACTATTTTTTAGCTAGAAAAGATTATTTTTTAAAGAGGTAGTTATACCACCTTTTAATTACATTCTTAATTTAAAACTTTTTTTATAGTTTTTTTTATTTTTATTCAAAAAATAATAATAATTTTCCAAATCCCAATATAAAAAATTATGTGGATTGAATTTCCTATCTTTATATGAGATGTTTTATTTTTTGAAGAATAGTGGAAAACAATGAATTTTACTTGAAAACTACATGTTATTTTAAATTATTTATATAGTACAATTCTATATTAAATTAATTTTTATTTTTATTTATATAAATTATACATCTATTAGTAAAATATTTAAAATTTTATTCAATTACAAAATGATATTGGATATAAAAAACACTTTAAACATATTCAGATTTTCACTTTAAAAACATGTTTATTCATCTTATCTGCCAGATTATTTTAAATTAATATCTATCACTTATTTGGTTATGACATGTGAACATTAATTAAATATTTTAAATAAGAATAATTTATAATGTCTAATAATTTAAAGTTTACCAAAATCTATTGTGAATATATTTAAAAAATTTTATAGTGATTAAGAGGGAAGTGTGATTACTATAGGAACAAACTTCAACATAGGGGAAATAGAGACTAGGAAACATGTAAAAACCAATTTTATGAAAATATTTTTACCATTAAACATATTTTATCTAAAAGGGATAGTTATTTTTGGAACATTATATAAATTATACATCTCAATAGTATCTACGAATTTGTATTTACAAGAATACCCCTCCTCTACTATTAATAAGAATTCACCCCAACTTATTCACAACAATCATGCAATTTTTTCATCCCTAAACTAACCAAATAATCTAACTGAATCACTAATCTCTGCCTATAAGAATAAATTTTGGATTAAATTAATCCAATGATGTTTTTGGTATAAACTAAAAGTAGTTACCCAAAGTATTGTTAACGATCATCTATGAGAAATTTTATTTTTTATTTTTTCAACACCCATTAAATTATTATTATTAAATTTTTATATTATAAAATAATTTATCAAATTATATTTTATGTTATGTTTATGACCTAAAAATTACACACTTTTATCAAATAGTACACATAATCATTGTTTGTGTGTGAGACAAACTAACATCCCACAAACCGATATCCTTCTTTCTTCCACTACAATATATCAAGGTTAAAAATAATAATGAAATTAATGTTTTTATCTAATATATATGATACTTATGATGTCTTTATGATTTAAAAATTACTATATAACACATAATTTCATGATATTACATTTTTTGAGAATATGATAACATCATTTGTGGATGTATCGACTACCACCTTCTCCGAGCGATATGATTCGTTCACACTTTAAAAAAATCATTTTAATGATGATTTTAATAAAAATATATGATATATATATATATATATAATTCTAATGGAATAATAATATATATATATATACACGTATTTCATTTTCATTCATTCTTTCAATGTGACAAGAAACCCAAAACATCATTGATCCGTATGTATGGCCTACCATATCCAAGAATTGTGTATCTCATTGTCTATTTGTATATTTAATGGATTTTTTTAAACACATATATAGAGAATATATATAATATTTATATCATGTTTTACATTTTTGGGATAATTAAATCAAGATAAAATAAAATGGACTAAAAATAAAAAGTCATAACATATACAACAAACAACGTGGGTATTAACAGAAATGTAACATTAATATAAAATTGTTAATAGAAAAGTCAATAATGTAATAATAAAGTAATATGTTGTACGATATAAAATATTATGGTTCTATGTTAGATTTTTAATAAAATTATATTTCATATACTGGATGTTTTAACATGTATGATGAATGTCAAGACTTAAGGTAATAATTTTATTGTCTCCATTTTATTTCTATGAGATAAATACTACATTCACCGGTTATTCTTTTTCTATGTTGGATATACTACCCAAATAAAATTTTACATCATGGATTAATTTTATTTAATTAAATTAAAATTTTAAATTTATTTTATTCTTTCTGGTATCTCATTATTGAAAAGTTATACAAGTAGCAATGGGATTTGTAGTCCCACATTTATTTCTATGTGATTTATGCCAAATTCACCAATCTTTTATTTTGTGTGGTGTATGAAATTGCCTTCAATTTATAATATTATAATTATCATTAAATTTTTTGGTATTTATATCTATTTCATGACCATTCTTTCTTGGGTTTTATAGTTTAATAGTTACTAACACATTACTGAAATTTTGTCTCAATTTTCCTTCTTTGGGACACATGTCATGTTCTTCACATAAATTCTTTTACGAGGTCTATATACAACCCTTTCACATGTTGTATCATGAATCTAATTAATTTAATGAGATTTTAAGATTCATGTAATGATATTTTTTCTTGTGTATTTTGAATCAATTTTACAAAATTCATAATAGTTTAATGTTATAGTTTCTTTGTTAATTAGGATTGTTTATGATTATAAATCCATTGATGCGGTATTATGATCCATATCTCATGAAAAATAATTAATTTCATTTCAATATTGTTATGCATGTAATATCAAATTAATTGTACCATTTTTATACACATTGATGCTAAATATAATTAAGAATTTATTTTTAAGAGAATCCATCTTTATATCTATCCTCGGTAGGAAATTTGTGTTATTCAAAAACCGTGATTTCAAAATTGAATTCTAAAAATAGTTTATATTTTTGAAGATAATTTTCAAAGAATATGATTGAAAAAAATTTCATGTTTTTTAATAAATTAAATTATATTAAAATATTCATTTATATATTTGAGCTGTTACCTTCAATGACAAAGGTTTTCGAAATGTATTTTATTCTCAAAAGATTTGTTTTTCAAATCAAAAAAAATATTTTAACTAACAAATGTTTTGAATGATCCATTAAAAATTATATTCCATATAGGATGAAATACATTGATATATATTATTCTTTATTATGGATATAATCGAAGGAAACAATTTTTATTCTTTTAATGAATGTTTTATGTTTTTGATGACATGTTTGTTATGAGACCTATTTCTCTTCCCCGAGTTATACAATGATAAAAAACATATGAAACCCACTTCCTTTCATGGATTATTCTAAGATGAAATTATTTATAATATTTATTTTTATTTACAGGTTATTATTTGATTATGTGTTTATAATACCCATTTCATTTCATGGGTTATGATATTATGAATTTTTTTTTCTCTTGGAACACGTATTTATGATTTTATTATGTGACGGGTGGGGTCTATATCACCCTAAAATAAATTGGGTTATGATTTATATCTCATGTAATAATGATGAAATAAAATTAAAATTCATTGATCCATTATGGGAATAAGGATAAACCTTATCCACTGTGGGAAGAAAGTGTAACGAGATCTAATATGATTATTGGTATTCCACTGGGGATGGGGGTGTGTTTTTCCTAGAGCTGTGTTCTCTTTTATGTGAACCTAATTACATATTCACAATGCTATGAATGAACATGATTATATTTAGAAATTTTTATGAGTGAACCTTATTACATTCTAATAATTTTTTATGTGAAGCTAATAACATGTAGAATATGGTACATGTGATCCTAATTATATGTTCACAATGTTATGAGTGGAAAAAGTTTCATATTGAAAAGCTTGAGTGAGGTCCTAGTTTCATGTCCTTAACTTAAAGAGTGATCGTGTATCTATTTACCCTTGTTCAAAACATTATAATTAGATGTGTATTCCACAATTATATGTCTTATTCCAATGTTATGCTATCAAGAATCATGTTATTTTGTTTCCTTATCATCCATGTCTTATGAAGTACTATTATTTATTCCATGACTCATGTTTATAATCTTTTATTTATAGGAATTGATCATTAAATGTTATTCTTCTATTCTCCTAAACTAATATTAATGTTATGATTACATATCTCCTTTGTTTACCCTTACTAAGAATATGAGATCACCCTATATTATGTTTTTATTCCCCATGCTATGATGAAAGGATTTATGTAGGATTATTGAAGGGGAATATGTTTATAAGAGAATTCTAATATATTTAACCATGTTACAAGTTTATTTTTATCAGATTCTAGTGGAACTAAAATATTATGGTCCTCAAAAATATAATTTTGTTATGTGAGTAATATTCATCTGACATTATGTAATATCATTTTTTATTAAACCAATGTTTTTATATGGGCCACCAATAAAAATTAAATTTTTTTTTTAATAAAATTAAATACATAAATTTGGATCATTATTTGGGATATGCTTTTTATTTTCTAGTGTATTTGGGGAAAAATAAAAAATTAAAAACAAAAGCATAACAAAATAGAAACAAAAAAATATCCTTTGATCCTTCTCTAATTTATTATTTTTACATAAATTTATTGACAATAGAAAATTTATATTACATCTTGTTTATCAAATTTCATTTCCTTTCACCCTACCAATTATTTCACTATTATATCCACTAACATACGAAATGAATAAACTAAGGTAAATTATTCGATATTATATTCATAATGGAATATGTGGAAACATATTTTAAAACCATAATGTAATCAGGTTGAGGAAACCCTAATATTTTGAATAAGAGAATAACGGAGTTTAGTCTGAAACACAATAACAAAACTAGGACATGATTGATGAGATAAAACTAGGCCATGAAAGAAGGAAATGAAAACAAGTAAATCTGGATACCATCATCCAATAAATTATGTTTGTGTTAATTTTTTTGAATAATAATAAGAACCACGCATCCATGAAATGAAATATATGTTTTGGTTTGTGGAATAATAGATAGTGGATAAAGATTAAAATAAATCTAATTAAATAACTCACGTGTCTTCTATTAATGATTATATATATAAGGAAAAAATATGAGGAGTAATACATTTTAGAGGATGATGCAGGTTGTAAAAAAAATTAACAACCCAAGGATGACACCTTTATCTTTTTACCGTCATCTCTAGAATTGAAAAAACCAATAACATATTAGAGTTATTGTATTTGCTGGTTTATTTTTTTGTGTGATGGGAAATTGAAGGGTTATTTTTTGAATTTAATTTTTTGTTTAGTACCACATATCAACATATAATTCATGTAGTTTATTTCATAAAGAGGAGGAGAGGTTATAAATGAATGTTGTGGTTATATATAAGGAAGAAATTCCTTCCAACTAGTTTGAGATGGGTTTTCAAAAGATCCTATTTGATGGGATCAAAAATAAAGTTATCTTTTGAATGAAACCCAATACATAATTATTTTCCTTTTAGTTTCAATAATTCATATTTCTATAGATTCAATTATTTTCTTTTTTTGAATGGTAATAGAAAATACAAAATAAGAAGAAGAGGAAGGAAATGACCCAGAATTAAAAGAATAATAAGTAAGGTAACAATTTTAATATCCTCATATTTATATTTAAAATTATTGATATATACTTAACTATATCTATATTTATATGATCATTTCATATATAATGTATGTACCCATTGTGGAGGTTGTGAGTGTATAAGTATTTTTGTGTGTGTAATCCAACATAATAAACTATGAGTATAATACTTTATTATACAAAAATAATGAACAAAAAAGTGAAATATTATTAATAAAACTAATATAATATAGTTTAAATGAATATATTTTATGTGAATCATATTTGAGATATATATACTCCTGATTTTAGAAGATAAAAATATATGATTTATTTTCAATAAAAAATAAAATTTGACAAGGATTCAACATAAATGAAAAATAAATTAGTAAAATGAATTAGAGTAAAATCAGTAGTCAGAAAAAAAAACTAAATGTTTCATATTGTTTTTTTCTCACAATGAATTTCACTTAGAATAGAAATCTAAAAATGGAAAAACAGAAATATTAGAGTTATCTAGAAAACACTACATTTAATACATGATTATTTCAATAAGCCTTAGGGATTCCTTCTTTTATGATGTTTGGTTAGAGATTATTCATATAAACTGAATAAGTGACTATAACATAAAACATTCCAATAAAAACAATTAAATATTTATGTGTATAGTTTTTAATGGAGATGTCTAATAAAGAGAATATTTCACTCAAATTAATATGGAGTTAATGAAATATAATATTACTTTATATGATAAAGTAAGGAGATGTTAAATGGGGAGGTAGATGGAGAACATTAGTGATAAAATTTTTAAAGGTCTGTATTATTAAAATCTAGATTTAACTATTTTTTTAATCTTCATTGATCTATTTTTAAATTTGAGATGATCTAATGAATAGTGATAATTTTTGTTCAATGTGATCCATCAACGATATGTATTCACTCAATTACAAGGGAACTTTGTTTCCAAAAAATTTCACAATAATGTCTTGATTTATTGTATTAACTTTTTTTTCATTTTGAATTTAGTAGTTATGTAGTAATTTTTATATTTTTTTAAAATTTGTGCATTATGGTAAAATTTGTATGATGTGATGAGTTTCCCAGAAAAATTAATGTTATATGAAATAATGTTAATGGAAATTTTTTTTTCTTGTTTTTATTTTAAATAATTATATTTTATTTGTTTATATTAAATATGTATAGGTATCTTTCTATATATGGTTAAATTATGAAATTAAAATGATTTGTATAATGGACATTGATGGGTTATGAAAACATTGGTTATCCAATTTACCATGAGTTATAGCTTAGGGGATTATCAACTAATGATATATGTTTGTATATATTAGTTAATAGAGTAAAAAGAAAAATTTTTCTTATTCCAAACCATAATAATGTTTAACCACAAATTCCTCCCAATGTTATCCATACATGTTCAAGGTTTGTAAAAAATATGCAATAGAGATCCACAAAACTGCCTATTTTTCATCATCTTTGGGTTTTGTTTCATATTAGGGTTAATAGAGATGTCATCATATTATTTTTATTTCATGGTTATAATATATTTCATGGAATTATAAATAGATTATTTCATATCCACTAAATAATCCCCATAGCACATTTCTTTTCAAAAAAAAGTCATGCATGGTTTTGCCTCATTATGTTTGGCCCATCCAGATTTATAAATTTACTAAGGAAAAGTCATAGGTGGAGGAAAATTATATGAATAAATCTCTCTAATTCACCTCCTAGACCTAGTAAATAGTATCTTGTTGAAATTATTATAAGGCCTCCATGAATTCATCCTCCAAATTTATTTGTAAATAATCCTCCATACCATGATCTTGTTTATATAATTGAATTCATATAAAACATTAATAACCAGTTTGGAAATTTTCTCTCACCATACTAATTGAATGAGTGAGTATGATTGTTTGGGGGATAATCCATAGAATAAATATGGGATATAGAATGAGGTAATAAGAGGAATATTGGGTGAAATGTTTGAGAGAGTGGGTGGGTTTTGTTATTTTCCACTTATTATAGGGATTATCTCAGGATCGAGTTGGTCACTTAGTTGGTGGATTTATCTATAGGGGTTTGGTCACTACATACATAAAGAATCAAATTTGAATTTATTTAGTGGAAAAAGGGATGTTAAAATGGGGGTTTTAATATTTTGAAGAGGGAATTATGAAGGTTTTGATGATTTAGGTCGGTGGAATTGAATGATATCGAATAGTGTAACTATTTGGTGGAAGGAACATATTGGGAAACAGAAAGGGAAAATAATTTTGGAGAAAAGAAGTATTTAAACCATAAATTTATGTATTTAAAAGGTATATAGTGTAATATATAGTATTATCATATAAGGATGAGGAATAGATATCACATCATCTGTGGGATCTAGCTAAGAGAGAATATAATGAGGCATGATGTGTAATAGGGATTCAATGATAAATTTAAAACCATAAAAAATGTTGTGTAATGATGACACTCTTTCATATAAATCACATTAATTTAAATCCACTATATATTCAAGGTTATAATATAATAGATATTATATGATGATATATGGAGTCCATTACATGATGAGAATAGTTAATTCCAAGGATGTAGTGCCTGATTTCTCTCTGAAATTGTAAATGTTTGAATTATGTATCCCACACCATGAACCAAATCAACACTTTGACATTTTAGGTTTGAGATAATTTCTTTTGTTTTAGTGGACACCCAATAAAATTAAGTAATCATTAGGTTTTGGTATATTATTCTATCATGGAATTTTACTTATCTTTATGTCTCGACCATACCTAATTATTAAGAATCATGTGTTGAATCACATTTTTTCACCATTAAGGGACTAATTGCATTATCAGTAAATCATAACAAATTCTCTAACCATATAAAACTTCAAATTTAGTATAATAGAGTATAAAAAATTAATAATAGTATATACTTGGGTTATCTCCCAAAATTAAATTCATAAAATTTTGAGAGCTAAAGATACCTCTAAACTTATCCAAAAAAACCCCTATGAAAGAACACATATATATTAAAATGTTTCAATATATAGATGCATCCTCTGACCCTTGATTCTTTAATGATATGTCACTCTCTCTTTATGCATCTAAAAATCCATGTGTAAAATCCTATTACACTATGAATAGACCTTCCCATAATTACTTTAGATTACCTAGAAACCGTATTATTCTTATGATAAATAAAATTATGTTATCTATAAGAGAAAATGATAATCTCAAAGTATATATATCATTATAATTATTGGATATTTGTCTATTGATTTATGAATTCTTGTAATCATATCTACTTAACACTTTAATATCTTCTAATTAAAATAGTCAATTTTTTCAACTTTATGCACACAAATATTTATCCTACTCATAGTCCAGCAATAATATTGTTTAAGATATAACAAAATTAAAGAATTATTGCAATATAATATGTGTAATGTGGTTATAAAAATTGGTCTATAAAAATATATTTTGTATGATAAAAACAAATCATCCCAATTAATTCATAAATAATTTTTAAATTCATTCAACATCTTATCCAAAATGTATTTTTGTTATTTGTTAGAAAGATCCACGCAAACATAAGTTTAAGGGTTCTAGGGATACTTTTGTATATCACAACAGATTTATCATGAAATCCTCACATCTCGTTCTATTTGAAATTATTTCTCTCATCACTGATGAGTAATCGTGTAATGCCAAACCATTATAAAATAACCCACTTCAAGAGTTTCCTATCTACCTTGGATTTTTCCAATTTTTACATATGGCCTCCACCAATTTCAATACATAATACACACATTTGAGGATGTATTTTTTTATGAAA
Source organism: Viscum album (assembly GCA_963277665.1). Classification (NCBI taxonomy): domain Eukaryota; kingdom Viridiplantae; phylum Streptophyta; class Magnoliopsida; order Santalales; family Viscaceae; genus Viscum; species Viscum album. The sequence continues at coordinate 832,532,233 of OY728165.1, forward strand.
TAAAATTTAAATTCCCCCATATATTCTATTCATGACACATTAAACATATAATGATCATGAATTTGGTTTTTTGACATGTCATTTCATCTTAAAATATTCCCAGTTAGTTTTAAATAAAAATAATTCTCAGAAATAATGACTAATATTTATAAAGTCATAAGAAAATGAATCCAATTTGAATAATTAATTCTATTGATTGGTTAAGTCCATGATATTCTCCAATAGGTGATGAATGAAAAAAAAATTAGACACATATACGTTTATATTTTGCAACACACCTATAAATAAAGATATATTCAAATTTTTTGAAAAGAAGAAGATCATACAAAATGTTGAGAGAATCTTCATATAATAACTACTTATTCATTGCTACAAGAAATAACGGTAAGGAATCCAGGTGGAAAAGTTAATCACTATATTATAAAACCACATATTTTAATATAAATCAATATTAATAAATCTATCATTTAAAAACTCAACTATAATATCCATATCTTCTTATTATTTTACATTCCAAAATTATAATCCTACTGAGTGATCAACTACCACAATATTATATACATTTTTATCTTCGATTATGATATTATTCTCTTGAATAATTAAGATTAATCATATTAATCTCAGATTTACAACCCTCATATTTAAAAAATTATTCATTGTTGTTTTATCTCTATATAAAATTACATTAGACAGCACAAGATACAATCAAAATTTATCAAAAGTCGAAACAATCCTAAGAAAATCTTTCCCTATAGTTTTGTAGATTAAGAGGGTGATATTTAGTGTCTATCTAGAATAAAATATGGTTTTCTAGTTGGGGTTTACCTACTGTACTATTACTTGTCTAATAAGAAATCACTTACATCACACATATGTTAAAATTATTTATCCTTATTTGGTAAAAAAATTATAAATAATACCACTATATATCACATTAAAATAGAAAAGGATCGTAAATAAGGATCATGAAACTCAAATGGTATGTCATTATCCATGATATGTGTGAGTTTCTATGAAATTTAGGAATATTATTTTACAAATTTGAGGTAAAATCCCATATTCCTAAAAAAACATCCTATTCTGTAAATTTCATTTTTGATTAGTAGGGTCCTTTAAAAATTTTATCTTTATTCGATATACTATGATTTCTTGTTTCAAAATTATACGCCTAAGAACAATTAATTCTTATACCATAAAATGGAAGATATCTAGTTAAATTAATTAGAATATTAATTCACATATCCTCATTGCTATGTCCATATTTATTAATCACTCTTCAAAATATCTCACATAAATAGAGAGGTCATCTTCTAAAATTTCATTTAATTTCACCACTATGACATGAAATATGTGTGTCATGTACCTTTTAAAATCTGTTGGTGCATTACAAATTTTTATGGATATCATATGATATGAAAATTACCATATAATTATGTAAATGTAATATTGGATTGGAAATTATATAATAATCATATTTTCATACGACCAATTTGTCCCTTATAAAAATAAAAAAATACATGACTAGATATGAAGTTCAACATTTTATCCATGAAGGGATGTTGGAGGTGATATTTTTTAATATCTATATTAAATTTTGAAAAATCCACACATAATAATCATGTTATGATTTATATTTTGGCTCTTAGACCATTATTCTTATTCTTCACTAATTTTAATCTACCTTTTATTAACACTATTAATAAGGGGTTAACCTAATCACTTTCTAAAATGAAAAAAATAGTTCATCCATCTTTTAATTTCAACACATTTTTTTTCATGAAATCCAACATCAGTGGAATTATTCTCCTATTTTTCTAAAATCTAGGAACAATATCAACTTTTATTAATTTATTATTGGGGAAAACCATGGGTAGGATTACCTTTGTTTTGGATATATTCCAAATGATTGATTTCTTCCAGTTTCTTAATCGTGCATGTAGTTTATCTTTTTAATCATAAATTAGATATAAATTTATGATCTTCAGTAGTTTATATTTGTATATAAAAACAAAAAATTATTTTAATTGGAAATATTGTTTACTCATGCATCAATGTATTATTAACTGTGAAGATGAACTCCAAGAAGGAGTCCCAATATAGTGGTTTTTTCACTAAAGATTATAAAATATTAATTTGTACTCTTCTTTAAGATGAAAAACTTCCTCAACTACCATATCATCTATGAAAATTATTATCCTAACCTATAATTCCACATCTAAACTCTATTGTTATAGTTATTTTTAATAATAGTCATTCTTGGTAATGAAATCATCTTGATATAGGAGTAATTCAATCAATTATTTTGCAGCTGTAGCTAAATCAAATGCAATATTTTATTTACTAAATTAAAATTTAAGAAGTCCTCAATACATATAGATATGTTTATTGTTAGTTGTAAATAATATTATTCTTATAATTATATTTACATAGCGTCCCTCAATATCATGAATTACGAAATCCTCTTAGAAAAAAAATTTCACAACCTCTTAGAGATCATCCAGTAGGATATCTCATGTGAAATTCATTGATAGATATGAATATTTCATTGTCTCCATTGATGGATTTATATATTCTAATACTAGTATTCAAAATAAATTTATCGTCATATAAATAAATCGTGTTCTTAAGTGAACTAGTACATATTTAAAGGTGCATGAACTAATTAAGCATCAGATTAAAAAATTACCATGGTAACACATCATTGATGACATATTTATTTTAAAAATCGAATGAGAATTATTTTAAAATGGAAATATCTTGAAAAAAATATAACATAATTTTATTATATATTAATCCATTGAGATTTTTTAATATTAATTCATTTTTGAAAGGGATTCCGTAAAATGAATTTTATTGTGGAAATATTTGAAAATATCTAAGAACATTTTATACAGATCCACCATTTTACCTTATATTTTCCTCCCAAAGAGTAGGAGGGGATATATGTGGTGGATATGATTTTACTAATCTTTTTTCAGCTTATTTTACCTTATTTATACATATTTTGTTAGACATTTTCTTGCATTCTTACACTTTTTATCATCCCAACTACTATGTCAACTATTTTTTTTAGATTTTACATATTCATCATGATTCTTATTATCCATATATTTAATTAATTTTTTGGGAACATTTTATACCTTTTCTATATACTCTCAAGGGTAAAATATATCAAAATATCACCCACATTTTAAAATCATATCATTAGTATTTTCCCTTATAGTGTCTTTGTGTTACTCTAAAATGTACCTGGTAGTTAGTTAGAAATTGTCAAATTAATATTTCTCAAATAATTTTAGAGATTATAATGAATTTATCTTAAGTTATATATATTAGTTTCATATATGGTAATCTAGGAACCTTCATATGGATAAATATTGGCTATATAACATTGATTTGTTAATTCGATGGATGTGAAAGTGGGAGTTATCTTGGATGGAACTACAACAAGTAGGACTATTATAGATGATATTATTAATCTATATGGGATAAAGTGGATATAATTGATTTTTAGGTTGTTTATAAGGTATATATATATGTTTACATTGAAATCATTGGTAATTCCTTCATTCTTATTAATGGTACCACCTCTATTTAATGATTTTTTTTGGTGTTGCAAATGTCTCAATTAAGTGTAACTATTTTGAAACTACTGATAACCTAGATCTTAACAAACATACTTGACATAAATGGGATGGTTTTCATCCTTTGAAATCCAAAAAATTGATAAGAATTAAGTCTAGCACACATCCTATCGGGCTACAACACCTTTTTAGGAGATTCCATTGATGTTAATTGGTGTTTTTCCTTATCACTAGCCTCTAGAGATGGCCACACACTGGTGTTTTATGTCCAAAACAATTGATTCAAATAGGGATGCTAGTAGGGTTGTGTTAGTCTCTATGTTATCTTCAATTTTTCATTGTTTGGTACACCTTCATGGTGTATAGTATTAGATTATGGGTATAAGCTATAGGATTCAATGTCTTAATATAGCATTCACTCAGACCACTCCAGGAATAAATCATTCACAAAAAAAAAACATGTGAGACATCTATAAAATCCTTTTATGTTATCAAAATTTCATTAAAAACTAAATAATTAAAAAATGTGTTGTTTTTTATAATATTAAGAATTATTTGGCACTGAACAATGTGATAATGTTGTTGAAGTCATATGAATGATTTTTAAGAATTGTAATTCCATCCATTTGGAATAAGAATTTCATTCTGATGGGGATTATAACAATTACCATGCATCATATTCTAGATCATAAAATTACCCCATGTCATCTAATAGATCAAAATATTATCTTATGTCTTCTTTCTACTTTTGATAATGAAAACATTGATGATGATGAAAAATAATATATGGATCTAAGAGATTCCCCCTTTATTATACCAATGTTTCTAAGCTCATATAATTTAATTTGAATGTGGTGGAAGATTCATGGAACACACATATTAGTGTCTATCAAACTACTAGGGATTGGGAATTGTATATATATTTTCTGAAATAGAGCTAAGATAAATTTTAATAAGACTACATAGAAATTCTTTAATTGGATACAGTTGTGGATACTCATCATTTGGTCCATCAAGATTGTAATCATGGTAATAAATATCTTTTCAAGAGGATACAACAAACCCATGAAACCAACGTAAAATATTGAGTTGAAAATATCATCAAATACATCATTTGTTGGTAACTGAAATACCTAAATTGGATCATCATAATCATGAACATCAAGAAAATGAGTAAGAAAATTATATTATTTATTGATTTCAAAGAACTAAACCACCGTTTTCTAATTCATGATTTCCTTGTATCTATTACTAAACTATTTATTGATGTGGTGGCTAGAATTTGGGTTTCATCATTCATGGATGGATATTTGGGAACAACTTGGTTCAAATGGTGCCCAATGATGAATGTTCCACTACCATCAATTCACACCACATAGTGTACTACTATAATGTAAAACTCCATGAATTGAGGAATGTGAATAGAACATATCATTGTATCATTCATCATGTCCTCAATCAAAATTTTGGGAAGATTTTATATTTCTAAATGGATGATACGGTTGTTAAATATAAATACCACGAGGATCATCTGTCATATCATGAGAATATTTTTGATAAATAATGAAAACCAAACATGAAGATCAATCTCCAAAAAAAAATTCATTGGGTAACATATGTGAACATCCTATGAATGTTGTCATACCATCACAACATAAATTTTGACCCTAAAACCCAAACTGATTCTTGACATGACACTTCAAGAGAACCTTAATGATTTACAGGAGAACTATATGAATATTTATTATATTAGACACTTTATTGTTATCCTCATTAGAAATTTATTTTCCCTGCAAGAAGACGATGAAAAAGGGGTAACCTACCAGTTGGATGGTTATTTATAGAAAACCATTGATTGTATAAAGTATTATCTTCAACAAACACCAGTATTGAAGATGTATGTAATAATGAATTCATTCAACTTCTCTTTGGAAACCTTCTATAATTATATCATAAAATTCTTTACTAGAGAAAATGATGTTTTGGGGAGAACATAATCTATTATATTAGTGGAATAATGTTGGATTCTATGATTAATTATTTTGATATAAAAAAATATACATAAATGGATTTTTTCTTATAGAACCTGAAGCACTACATATAGTATAATATGTTATAACTTTTATCTTATACTAAAATGATATTTTATACTCATAGTCATTTAATTTTAACTAGAAACCGAGTGTAAAAGTCTATCATCTGAAAAAAATTGATTACTAGTTAGTTTATTATAAGGTGTTTAATTTGGATGCATTAGAATATTCCCTCATAGTGAAAAATATCCAAAAAATAAGAATTATTTAACACAAAACTCACTTATAAAGAAATATTTTTCATCCAAGATGGTCACCAGGTATGCGAGATATAATATTACAATAAATTTAGGTTCTTCAATTGGATAAGGATAGAAAACATAATACTCAAGCATTCCATCTAATGGGTTATGAAGGTTTCAATAAAAATTGATTGTTTCCTTATTTATTAATAATATCAAAACTATGTACTGAAAATGAGGTTGACTACCAAGAAAATATTATTGGATTGGATGTGGGTCTACAAATACTAGTTGTATAGTTGAATATGAAAGGAAACTCATAGTGTTTAATTACAAATATAATTTGATTTTATTACATCTAAAAGGGGATCTATTCAAGTTGATCGATTTTTAAAAAAAAATTATTGAGGAATTTCAATTTGAACTAGAACTATATTTTATATTTCATTCATAACATGAAAAAACAGTAAATTATAAAATAGAGATATATACTAGGATGATTTAGAGAAGGATTACACAGTCATTCTCATCATAATTCATTTGTATTTCTCTTGATTTGTCAAAAAATACATTTAAATGATTAATGAAGTCAGTAATATCCAAATTTAAGGTGAACAGTCATCTTCTCAAGGTGAATCCATATTTGAATTGATGTATCCCATAGTTTAATATCTACAAGACGGAGTTATCACACCATATCGAGTAGAGAAGGAACATATAAAATGTCTTGAAGTAGATTGAATCCTCTATGATGACCCAAATTACCATAAAGACTCGAAATTCACTTATTATGAATGAAAAAGCAATGGGTACATCAGGAGAAATTGTCCCATGATCAAAATATATATATAAATGAAAAGTATTATGACAGGAATAGAAATAATTACTACCATTCTAATGCTAATAATGTATTTATAAAAATGACACCTAGAGTTCCAGGGGTGGTGATTCTTCAGATGATTTTTTTGAGTATAAATCTTCTAGTGACAAGAATCTTGGTCAACTAGCCAAAATAACAATTGAAAATTATTGTCTAATAGTCAAGGTACACAATACAAAATCTATCTCTAATGTATATTTGAATGAAAATTATACTGATGATAAATATTATATGTCTTCAGATGAAGAATATTCTTCTAATAAAGATAACTCTTTACCTTATTATGATGATTTTTCTGGGTTTTCCAAATATATAGAGAATGAAAATTGTAAGATAAAAAATAATATAGAGAACAAAATTCTTGATTTTTTGTTTTAATGAAAGAAGTATTAGATATTTTTATAGATATTGATAAGAAAACTCTTGATTTGGAAATTATTTCAAGAACCCATTAGATGATAATTCATAGAATAATAAACATTCTATGATTCTCTAAAATTATATCTCTAAGAAAAATGTTTTAGAGGCTATCCCAAACTCCAAGACTAATGACCTTGAGCATCAGAATATAGCCATCAAACTAAAATCTGAAAATTTCTCCATAAAGAAACTTTCATCAAATTTTACTTTAGGAATGAAAAACATTGATAAAATGTATTCACTAATTCTCCCTCTAAATAATATTTCTTTATTTGGTAATACTCATTTGAAAACTTTTTTTAGTAATAATTATTTTTTTCCCAATGTTCTCCATTTTTACGAAGTGTCAATGTGGTGGACATTAGGAAAAAATGTTTTTTAAATAAAAAATCTATCATTAGGTTTTCATAAATATTACTTTTCTAAGAAAATTTTGGTTCCTAATGTTTTACATTCCAATATTTGTTGATCCTTGATAGTTTGGATTATGAAATTCTACCACATTTATTTTCATAAAATTAAATAAAGTACCAATATCAATAAATGGTACATGGATCATGGATGTTCTCGGTGTGTGAATAGTTAAAAATAAATACATAAAAAATATTATCAAGAAGAAAGGATGAAAAGTAACATTTTGATTTAACACTCAGGGAAAAATTGTTGGTATAGGTAAAATTATTCTCCTTGGAAAAAAAGTAATTTCAAATGTTTTATTTGTTAAGGGTCTTAAGAACAACCTCATTAGCATATGTCAAATACGTGATGAAGGTTACCTTGTGGATTTTAGGAATGATAAATGATTAGTACACAATTCCAAAAAAGAGTTCATTAATTATACCAATTGGCATGAGAATGTATAAACACTAAACATATAATACCTTAAGATCCAAGATATACCTTGCCTTAGTGCAATATAAGATCAGTATTGGTTATTGTATAGAAGGTTTGGACCCTATAACCATTAAAACCTCTGAAAACTCTTGAATAAAAGACTCGCTAAGTATTTATCGGATCATAGATTTGATTCTTCAAAAGTTTTTTATCCTTGTTAACATAGAAACCAACATATATCAAGTTTTAAATTAATCAGGTAAGTATCAACTTTCGATTCATTATAGTTACTATATATAGATCTTTTTGGTCCAACCCAAAATGTAAGTATTAGAGGAAAATATTATTTATTTGTTTTAGTTTATGATAACACTAGATTTATATGGGTCGATTTTATAGAAAATAAATCTAAATCATTTTATTATTTCAAAAACTTTAGAGCTCGAGTTAAAAATTTGAAAAACCTTTCATTGATAACTATTCATAGTGATCACATGGGAGAATTTCAAAACTCAGGTTTTGAAAAAAATAATTGTAAAAAAGTTATTACTCATTACATCTCATACCCAAGAAATCCTCAACAGAATGGTGTTGTTGAAATAAGAAATCAAGTTCTTCAAGATATATCTAGATTCATGTTGAGTAAATATTCTATTTAAAAACACTTTTGGGATGAAGCTATTAGTGTAGCTTGAAATAATATAAATCAAGTTTTAATCAGACCTTTTCTTAACAAAACACCTTATTAATTATGGAATGGTCAAAACCAAAACTTTTTTACATCAATATTTTTGGTTGCAATGTATTCGTTTTGAATACAAAATATAATTTAAATAAATGTGCACCCAAATATGATCAAGGAGTTTTTCAAGGCTATTCCACTACTTCTAAGTCTTATAATGTTTTCTATAAAAACACATGTACTATTGAAGAAACATTTCATGTCAAATTTGATGAAACTGATCACTTTGTTTTTAAACAACCCCAACCCACATCCTCATATGTATTTTAAAAACTTATTATCAACCTTTGATAGATTTTTTTTCTAATAAGGAAAATGTTCAAGAAAATATTTTTAAAGTATTTACCCCAGAATATTTTGTACCATATGTTGATGAACAGATTTTAAAAATCCCAAGTCTGTTGATTCTTAAGAATCATCCTAGTGATATTATCATTGGTGATGTAAATCAACCCATAAGGACGACATGATCCTTAAGAACTAAATTATAACATGTATCATTCCATTCCCAATTAGAATTAAAAAGAACTGATTATGGTTTAGGTGATGAAAATTGGATTAAATCCATGTAGGATGAGCTAAATGAATTCAAAAGGAAAAAATTCTGAACCATGGTTGGAAGACCTAAGGAAGCTTCTGTAATTAGAGTAAATGGGTCTTTAAAAATATGTGTGATGAAAATGGAATCATAGTATGAAATAATTATATATTAGTTGCTAAAGGATATAATCAACTAGAATGAATAGACTATGAAGAAACCTTTGTTCTAGTATCTAGACTGGAATCTATTAGTATTTTACTTCCCATTGTAACATTCATTAATTTCAAACTTTTACCAATAGATGTGAAGTATTATTTCATTAATAGAAATGTTCAAGAGGTAGTTTATTTTGAAACACCTCCTAGTTTTGAAGAAAAAAAACATCCTAAACATGTCTTGAAACCTACCAAATCATTATAGGTACTTAAACAAGAACCTAGAGCCTGCTATGATAGACTTGCAAGATTTTTGTTACAAAACAATTATTTTAAGAGAACTTCTTTTCAAATATTTTTATAAATTAATATAATAAGAAAATTTGGATTGTTCAAATATAAGTTGACTACATTATATTCTGATCAAGTCAGCAATCTTTAACTGATTCATTTTCAAATGTAATAAAATATCAGTTTTAAATGGGTGTGATGGGTGAGTTAACATTTTTCCTAAGAGTCCAAATTTCTCATAAACCAGTAGAAACTTATATTTCAAAACATAATTATATAAACTATCTCCAAAAAAATTAAGGATATGAAAATAATAAAAGTATAATCAGCCCTATCAGTACCTCAAATTGTCTTGATCTTGATGATGCTGAGAAACTAATAGATCAAACATCATTTAGAGATATGATAGTAAGTTTACTACACATGACATCTAGTCATCCATAATTAACGTTTTTAGTTTTCTTATGTGTAATATATCAATCTAATCCAAATTAATCTCATTTAAAAACAATGAAAATAATTTTTCTCTATCTAATGGGTACCCCAGATTTATGACTTTTTTATAATTTTGGGAATTATTTTGTGTTAAAAAGTATTTATGATGATGATTTTTTGGATGTATAATGAAATGAAAATGTATATCTTGATCTTTTCATTCCTTAGTTGATTTTTTAGTTTCTTGGTCAGGAAAAAAGAAAAAGTCAGTAGCACGTTCCACTATGGATGTTGAATATGTAACCACTAGAAGATGATGGGCCCAAGTGTTGTGGATGAAACACACACTCACTAACTATGGAATGAATTTTACCAAAATAAAAATATCTTGGGATAATATTACATCCATAGCCCTATGAAAAATTCATGCATATCACTCCTATGAAAAAGACAAAGATATTATACATCACTTTCTTAGAGATCACACACTTATAAGAGATATAATTCTTTAATTTATCAGAATTCAAGATCATCGTGCTGATACATTTACAAAATATTTACCCTATGATAGATTTGAATACATTAAACAAAAGTTAGTAATAATAACCACTAGTTAATCTTCTATATTAACTATTTTTTGAAACTTATCTCCTTACAATAAGAAACTCCTTTTCATAAGGGAGTAAATTTTTTCATAATGAATTTTTTTCATTAATCAAAATTTTCCCTTACTAATTTTTCATTTCATAACCAAATTTGTTCGTAACAAAATTTTTTCATTTATAATGTTTTTCATAACCAAATTATTTTCCATAATTAAATTTTCTATGTAAATTAAATTTTTTTCTAAATTTTTTTTGTAACCAAAACCATTTTTCGAACTAAAAATTCTGGAACACAAATCTTCTTTTAGCTAAAGAAATTTTCTGAAACATAAAGTACTTGAACAATAATATTCATCATCACTGAAAATTCCCCATGAAATCTTAAAAGTTTCTTTTCTTCCTCAAATTCCCATTATTGAATTGTTTAGTTGTTTTTATTTATGAAATATTTTATTTGATTCATTTTACTTAAATCATAATTTTCATTAAAACCTCTAAATATGAGAACCTACCAAATCCTTCTTCAGATTTAATATCAAACGTCTAATTATATTATGCTAATTTCAACCATAGTATCAAATTAGGAATTTGAACCATCTATTCGACGCCTATATAAAGGCCCTCTTATTCCTTATCCCACATTGGTTTTCTGGGACGTCTGTCCCGATGATATGCCTTTCTTTAAAAAGATCATTCAATTTTTCCATGTTTTCCTAGACTTTGGATGTTTTTGGATGTATCCTTGCAAAAAAATATCTTTTGATAAGGATACAAATTACTGGAAAATCAATAGAGAAAAGTTGGTTAACCCAATGTTATTCTCTAAATATAATTTCTTGATTCCAAAAAATATTAATCTGAATGAATGGAAGAGTTTTTGTGTAGCCAATCCAAAATTTCAAGATCATGTTTACCCATACATTATTATAGAATTGTATGATACTATATGTTCTTATAATGAATGTGGAAGAGAAAAATATTCATTTAATGGATATGGGAAAACATATTCTCTCTCCTTCAACATGGAATCAAATATTCACGGAGTTCCGTATGAAGGTGAATCATTTTTATGAACTCACATGCTACCTGATCAATAAAGATGTTTTGAGACTGAAAAGGAAATATATTTCCATAGACTCAAAGGAGTAAAATCACTGATAATTTCATGATCTTTCTACTAAGTAATGATACCTTAAAGATAATTAACATTGGTTTGAATACCATATCTAGATAATTTTATTATCTTTCTAAAAGAGAGTATGAAGATCTTTCAAAGAAAGTGAATGTAGGAGAGACTTCCAAGAATGATCAGTAGAAGATAATGGGAAAAGAACTAGAAACTAAAGAGAATCCCACATTTCAGGAATCACAATCATCTCCACCAAAGTTGAAAAATCAAGACTTTCCCTAATGAAGTATTAGTGAAATAGAGGGAACAAAAGAAGAATACGAAAGAAGAAGATCCATGTTTTGGCATAGATAATACTGAGGAAAAATATATGAAAATTAAATGTGCTTAAAAGATTTAAAGGTATGAAAAACCAAAGAAGCTGAAGAAGAAAATGTTTGAAGCTGAAATTGTTTAAGCACATTTCCAGGACACTGATAAAGCCTCTAAACAGATTCAGGTTCCAAAATCTTTTCTCTAAGAATCTGTACCAGTAGAGAATCTGGGAAGGGAATTTTTAATTCTAGAACTTGAAGAGGAAGAATAAATAGTTCATGATGAAGAAATAGAAGTAGAAGAGGGAGAAGAAGAATATGAGAGTGATGATGTTATAAGAAAGTTGTAGAATATGATGAGAAGGAATGTCATTCTAACAAGATGTTGATCCAGTAATCCTAGGTCGAGTCAACCAAGATATTTTCTCAAGGAAAAGAGGATGATAGATAGGAAGATGTTCAAAGACCTACCGATGATGAAAGTATCAATCATAACACCATCCAACCTGATGATATTATGGAAGATTCTAAGAAAGAAGATATTGTTGAAGATAAATTTTTCCAAATTTCAGATAGTGAGCATGAATCTTTAAAGGTTGGGGAGACTATTTCCAATGTAGAAAATATATAACTGGTGATTGATAATACACCTAAAAATGTTATAGTGGTTAAGAAGTATATTGTTGGGTCATCCATGTGGATAGATAGAGAGATAAAAAAGAATCTTCTCCTATAAGGGAATCAGATTATGAATCATTCTCCTTGTGTCTGGATTTTTTGGTATAGTCTCTGAAAAATTTAGTAAACATCATCCCTCTATTTCTATGTATTGATTATAGAGGTTAGTTTCTTAAACATTATTTCCATCATAGATCAGATTCTATAAGCATGATCATGGGAAAATTCATAATGCATGGGGCATATTTGAAATCCTTTTATATCAGTTATGATTCTCATAGGAGATCAGGTAAGGAAATAAAAAATGGCCTTAGAAAACAATTGAAGAAATGATAATCTTTGATGACTTCCAAGATTCTATGAAATATTCTTTTATTAAGTTAGAGGAGAGGGACAAAATCTTACAACATGTTTTTCAAAAAATAAGAACCACGAAAATGTATCCTAGAAGCAAGAAGATAAACATATGAATAGGAAGTTGAGTTCATTTTCATAAAATCTAAATTGAGAAAGGGAAGTCAGGGTAGACTTGCAAGAATAGTTCAACTAAAAAGAAGATGTATTGATGTCTCAGGTAGAAATCCTTAAGTCTCAAGACAAATAAGACAAGGTTCCCAAAAATAATAATTAGGATGAGGAACAGTTGCTCGAATAGTTTGGATGATGATCAAAAGTATCACAAGAAGTTAAAGTCTATCTTAAAGAATATCATGTCGAATGAAAAGAATGATGAATAATATTTCCTATAAATATGATTTTTTTGTATTCTTTTACCCTGTAATATTTTTTCCAATCATAATGAATATTTTGTTATTTGTTTTTTTAAAGTTCTAATCATTCTGGTTCCATTTCATTAAATCCCTATATTACATTTTGAAAATCCGAATAGGGGAGAAAGGAATGACAAAAATAATACTAAGTATAAAAGAACAGAATGCCTTAAGTAAGGGGGGTTTACTTAAAAAAGCCTATTATATACAATAAAAAGTTAAATCTCTCTAAAGAAGTAAAGAATATGATCCTTAGGGATTTAAAAACTAGGCGGGTTAGTTATATTCATCAAGATTTATAAGTAATGGGAGATATGTTTTTCTTTTAATTTTCATAAATAAAATTCATATTTCTTATATACTTCATCAAAAGTTTGTTTGTGCTTTCTAAAAAGGGGAGATTGTTGACTCAATATGGTTTCCTTAGGTCTTTTCCAATCCCATATATTGTGAAAATCACAAACAATATATCTTAAGAAAATTTATCCCTTTAAAATGATTATTTTCTTAACGGAAATTTTTCTTCTCAAAGTAAATTTTTATCCTTATCTTATCTTTCATTACCTTTCTTTATAATCTCTCAAAACCAAACTCATTTTATTACTAAGTCAAAAAATCAGATTCTTATCTAAATCTCATTATCATATAGTTCACTAGATATAGTGTATTCTTTTTCTAGACTCCAAATTCATAAAAATAAAGACTCCAAGTATTTAAAATTCAGTCTCAAAATTCTCTAAAATTTTGACTCTAAATTACACGAGAATCAAGATCTGATTTCCAAAAAAACGAATTCACTGAATTCCTCATAATTTAAAATATAATTTCCTTAGAATTATGATCTGAATTCATCTTAATTCAGACTAAAAATTCCATATAATTCACAGTACCAATTTCACAGAATTCAAACTCCGAATTCCTTAGAATTTAGACAATGAATTCATTAGAATTCATTCAACAAAATCTATAGAATTTAGATTCGAAATTCTATGTAAAAAAGAATCAAAATATCCATATCTTATATAATAAAATCATTTATACTTTTAAAAATCAAATTATATTTTTCAGTAGACACCAGATATTATGATTTGGTTATACTAAATCAGTTTTTTTACTCATGCTTTTTTAACAATAAAATGTTGTTGTAAAATTTGTTTCTAACTTACCGTTGGTGGAGTGACATGTGTATAGGTTCCTCATAATTTCTTGTAAAACTATTAATGTTCGAGGAGGGAGCTGACCATTGAAATTTTTTATATAAATTGGATCTCATTCAAATGATCTCAATGTTGTTGATCATCCTAAAGATTACCTTATGGGATTATGTGATGTGATTTCTAGATAAAGAAACACTCTCATTCTCTATGGATTTCTTGAACATCTCGTTCATCCATGAACATCCTATTCTAATTGCATTGTGAGACATAGATTGTTTCCTAGTAATGAAAATGGTTTCTGGGGGTAGGATGAAAAAGGTGTGGACTACCTTAAAGATCGAGGGCTTACAAGGATAAAAAGAATGATTCTGATATTCTTATTGATTGATTTCCCTAGTGTGGGTAAGATAATATTTCTTGAAAGTATAAATAAAAGGACCTTAATCCATAGTTTTTGGATACCCTATTATTTGGGTAAAAATATTTCCAACTTGTTACATGTTTTTTGTTTAAGGTTTTTATTTCTACTATATTTTGATAAAGGAATAAAGTATAAATTTCTTATACTTTATTACACTTTAATTACTCTGATAAATATTATTTTATAAGCTTTAAGGATGAATCTTCCTTTATGAAAAAGTTTCTTATTTTTTATTTCCAAATTCATATTGACATGCCCTAGGAATGTTTTTCTCATATAATTAAATGAGGATATGTAAATTTACCTTGTTTAACATTGTTAAACATAGTTTTCTTTATGTTTAAAAATGAACATATTTAAACATACAATTCTCCCCCTATTGTAATTTAGTATCGACATACACTATTTTAATCCTACATATGCACTTTTATTATGGTATTTTAAACAAGTTTAAGTAGCTTCAATAAATTTATGGCATAAATTTTTTTTTATCCCTTTACAAGTGCATAAAATTAGTTTTCTATTGAAAGGTGCATGCCATGTTTTCGGTAAATTTATCAGTTGGATTTATTGTGCTTAGTGCTTTTTAAAATGATTTTTTTGATTAATAAATACATTTTTAGATTTTAAAATTGTATTTTGGGGTACTTTTATGGCTTTCCAAAGTGGTTTTGGTTTTATAAAAATTTTGGTTTTCGGAGGTTAACATATTCTGGCCAGAGTTACAGGAGAATGGCATGTTTGGTATCTTTATAAAAATGGTTGTGCATTGTATGTGTAACCTGAATGTTTTAATGGATTCAAAATAGATTTTAATGCTCTAAATGGTTGTATACACCAATTTATTAAATATTAAATTTTTTCCTTTAAAAAATGTTATTTTTGATAAAGGATTAAAAGCTTGTTTGATTTTTTTTTTGTAAATATGATTCCCATTTGTATTTCTTATTTTATCATTTGGGGCCAATTCATGGTCCATGAAAATGATGTTTTATATGGTGTTGGAGCTGAAAATCATTTTTGAAATGACATTTGTGGGTTTATTTCCTCAAAATATAAATTTTTAATTGATTTTATGTGTAAGGCCTCGTTATACTTAATGAATTTGTTTACAAAAATTAAGGTTTTTTATTGATCTGTGAATAAAATGTGAGGCATGTGTGGGGGATATTTGATGTAAATATGATATTTAAATGGAATATTCGATATCAAATGATATTTAATTGATGCATAACTTGTTTGAACACAAAAATGGGAAACTCAGGTATTTAAGTGGGCGAACGTGTACTAGTATGCTAGTGATCCTGAGAGGGTTTTTCCCTGTTTCACGTTGCAAGTTTTATGATGAAAAAACTAACTAAACTATGATGATTATGATGTTGGGGACAACTAGTTTATAGATGGATCTCCTATAAGGGAATCATGTTCACAATAATAAATATTTATTATTGTTAATTTTAGACCGAGATACAATGTACCTTGGGCCCACAATGATCTATTGGCTAGGGGTGTTCCGGTGACTTGTGTTCATTGGATATTTTGTAATCACCATCAGCATACAATGTATTTTTTTTGTAAATTAAATATCATGTATATTTTATTTAAATGTTATTATTCTTCAAAATAGACCTCTTGAAAACTATTTTCATTTTAAAGTAGAAACTCCTTGAAAAATTGTTACTTGCATTCTTTTTTATAAAACATATATGTTTTTTCTGGTAATTTTTATAGAGTAGAACCTCATTTGGAAAACATATATTTATATATAGTATCTGAAACATGAAATTTATGTTTCTTTTATTTAATGGATGTGCATTGGGAATAAAATATTGGGATACCCTATAGAGTTTTAATGCTCGGGCCTATAGTTTTCTTTTGTTTTTAGCCCTTGTACAGTTTTTAGCATGAGGCTATTCTTTTGGGAATATGATTATTAATTGTGTTTAAGAGTGACCATTGGGATCAAATAGTGTTAGTTAGGTCTTCATGTTTGGTCGGTTGGTTTTATTTTTTAGTTGAACTTTCAGTTTCTTGTATAAATAATGCTTAGTTCAATATTATATAAAAGTATTTTGGGATGTCTGTTTCTCTCCACTACTTAGTTCCTGATTATATTTAGAATAAATGGTTCCCTTGAGTACTCTATTAAGGCCTAAAACTAGTTTCTAGACCATGGATATCGGGAAAAACCTTCTGTTCCTGACATAGATCGGTTCGGGTGCCCGGTTCAGGGTTGACCTGGGCGGGTTTGTGAAAAAATGGTATTATAGGGAGGTTGGCTGTAAAGATACCATTACATATAGAGTCCCCTTTGCGATTTGTAGATTTAATGGTAGATGGAGTAGGATTTTATAGACTTGAGTGGTAGGTTTGGGAAGGGCATCGCGCACTCTTGCTCATTCCAACCCTGGGGTGTCCTAGGGAAGTCTAGTTTTATTAGTGTCTTTGGTTCCTATTGAATTTTTGGTGTTTGGATACAACAAGGGGAGTTGGACTAATGGTCTCCATGAGCTCATAGGGCCTGTCAATCCATGTGGAGCTAGGTAATTGTTCTAATATGGGTCTCTTTTTTTAGGTGTGTTTGACAAGTGGTACAAACCAAATAGTCAAGTTGCACACTGAAACTAGTTCCCTTTTGGGGGTCTCTTGGACTTTTCTTGATTTGAGAATTTTGTTTTAAAAAACCTTGTGTGGGAATTCATAATATTTTTTAAAGAAATGGTTTGATATTGAAAAGTGAATAATAGGTTTTTAAAATTTTGTATGAGAACCGTTTTTTAATGTTGGGTTTTTTGAAACAAGTCATGGGGTAAATATGAAATGAATTATTGGGATTGATTTTCCATAATCTAAACATAAGGTTTATTAAAATGAAATGATTGGAAATCATGGATTATTTAAAAGTGATTTTGAAATTTGTTTTATGTGGGGTGTTTTGTTGTGTTGAAAAGTTTCTGAATATGATGAATTGGTGTCTTAAATTTGGTTTATAGTAGCGTGTGATTTTCTAAAAAGGGGTTTCATCCTTTTTGGTTGTCAGATTATGAAAAGATACCATACAGAATTTTTTAAAATCGTAAAGGGTATTTGGAATAGAATGGTGGTTTTTGGAAGTTTTATTAAATTAAATGGATTATTTTTTTAGTCAAATGGTTCTTGATGATGTGTTGTTTGTTTTGTGAAATATGATAATGGTTTTTTATTTGGTGTTTAATATGCCTTTGGAAGAAACAAGATTCGTTTTAGAGTGATTATTGTTTTATTTTACCCTTGGTGTATTCATGGGATATCACATGCATTATTTTATGGATATATAAATAAATGGATAATATGGTAAGGGGGTTGAGTGCCCGGGATGGCATGAAAACCTGCATATGAGTGGGAGTTGATGAAA
The DNA here is from genome assembly GCA_963277665.1 of Viscum album. Lineage (NCBI taxonomy): Eukaryota > Viridiplantae > Streptophyta > Magnoliopsida > Santalales > Viscaceae > Viscum > Viscum album. The sequence goes on from OY728165.1 coordinate 832,550,858, forward strand.
CAAAATTGGGGAATGTAAAAATCCTACAAGTTGGTTTGTTTTTCAAAAGTGTTTTAAGTTGAAATATTGTGGTGTTTGTTATAAAATGAGGGTTATGTGGGTGATTTTTCCTATATGATAGAAGTTTTTTATTATCAAATCTTCCTTGCGATAAGTAAGTCATACTCTTTTTGGGACATGATATGGGATCTAGTTAGTGTCTTTGTTTTGAAGCAATGTTTAGTGGGTTTCTATAGATGTGTTGGATGTAGTGATATGGCCACAGATGGTTCTCTGTTGGCAATATTTCTTAGGTTACCAACATAAGTATTTATTCAAATTATTAAATCCACCTCATCGAATGATTCGTATGCTTGTTTGTGGGAATTGAGATATTTTAATACTCAAATTAAAGTTCCTTTCTATTATCGTGTACCCCTCAGTTGGGGTAGTTGTTCTTGGTGAGGTTGCAGTGTTTCTCCAAGTACCTTTTCCATTCTGATACTCATTTAGAGTGAGAGAAAATATTTTTGTGTACCTCTATGTTAATGTTTATGTAAAATCTAGTTGTTTGAGGAAGGGAGTTTCATGGTTTCCCTTGATATGTTGTTTCAGCCTGGGAGTGTAATGGGTCACTATGTGGAACTAAGGAGAAGAGTTCATGTGATGGATTATCAATTCCAGACTATGAGGTAGGAGATTATTCATTCATTAGAGCTCCAGCCATAGGTCTCAAAGTGATGCTCGAAATTATTCAGGATTAACAGGATTGTTGGTAGTATTGTTTTTCTCGTGACTCTACAATTGCAGTGTGGTAGTCCATTATTTATTTTGTGTATTCAATGGCACAATAATTAGGTCCCCTTCCATCCACACCACATGTGGTGGGAGTTTGGATTCGTGCAGATAGTTTTCTCACAATTCTTGTCCCCTCCGTTCGAGAATGGGGGATTAAATGTTCATGTTGTGTTCCACTTAAAATGGGTTGGTAGGTTTTGTGGGAGAGTATTGGTGGTCCTGTTTGGGAGATACCCATTCCACATTCATGTTAAATTCTCATTTTTTCATTGATCGTTGGTTCTTAATGGTGGGTAGAACCAACATTTGTTCTTGTAGAGTTCCCTCCAAAGAATTTCTATGTGCTAGTTTTTTTTAAATGGTGAGGATTCCATTAAAATCTCCCCTATAATATTTGTTTTTTTGTGTTCCCTTTGGTTTGGATGATCTTTGGGTTTATTGGAAGAAGTCCCCACACTCTTGTTCTTGGTTTGGTTGGGGAGGTAGTGACTTGATCTTTTAGTTGACTATCAGGAATTGGTTGGGAGTTGGTATTTTCATTTAGGTAAGAGGCTTTAGTTTTGTTAATGGTGGATGATGTTTTATTTTCGTAAGAGGATATACCATATTGATAAGTAATCCTCAAGTGTTAACCAATCAGCTAGAATGTGTTTTTGATTTCTGTGGATTGAAATAAAAAATGTTGGGAAGAATTGTCAGACCAGGTTTTTTTTCATATTGTGGTTTTCATGCAGTTTTTTGGAAATATTGATCATTTTCTTTGGTTATGGGTGAGATGAATGAAAAGTTTTGAACTAACTTATATTTTTAATCCTCCTACCATGGCTTACCCATATATTTATTGGTATTTTTTTATAAAACGGTGGTTACTTCATGATTAGGTCCATCCATAATCCCATTTACAAATATTGAAATTAAATATGTTTCTTTTGTAAATCCTTTATTTTTTTCACTATTATCTAATTAAACATCCCACTTTTCCTTCTCTGACCTATTGAAACTACAATTTCCTTTTCAACCCCCTTAAGAATTTATCATGATGGAGGATTTGGGTTATTTATTCAGGTATTAGGTCAGCCTGTGAGCACATTTCCCATTTTTTTAAATCATTCTTTAATATGATATTCATTTTTTATTTTTTTAATTACACATCACAATTAGTCTAAATAACACAATAAACACACATAATTTTCATTTCCCCCTTTTGAAGAGAATCTTAGTCACAGATTAGGGAAAAAATTCAAGTCTTCTCAAATCTTCCAAATTTGGTAAGGTAATTTGATTTTACATGGATCATTAATTTTTTTCTATATTCTCCCAAATATTCTTTCCAAAATTATTATAGACATAATTATCCTCTACAATATATTAAAATCCATTCTCTTTCTTCTAAGGGTGTATATCTAAGAGAAGTTGTAGAGTTCTCTAGTTTCCAAGATGAGATTCCATCTCCTTTCTCCTCCCACTTCCTTCTTCATCAACGTTATTTTATTTTCCTCTTCTCATATGGTCATGAATGAACTAAGGTTATTTTATACATTTATTTTTATGGATTTTTGGTTCTTTAGGGTGTGGTTGTCTTAGATCTAGAGTGTTGGGAACCATGGTGGGTGATATCAGGTGTGTGATTCCATTCCGCCATGGTTTTGAGGTAGGATATCCCTTGAACATGCCTTTATCATTTAAATATCATCATTTTTATATTTTTCTCACCTTATATATATGTTAAGTATTTTTATTCGTCATTCGAATAGTTTTCTTGGTGTGAAAAATAGTTGTTTAAGCCTTGTTTTCTGAAAAGTTGTGTTGTTTTGTTATATATGTGTATACCACTTTTTTAAAAAACCGTACTATTAGCTTACACAGCTATATTATTGTATTTTGAACATGGTTTGGTATTTTGGATTAATTTATGGAATGAAAATGATATTTTTTCCCTTTTCACGTTATTAAAATAAGTTTGTTTTAAAAGGGCATGACATGTGTTTGGTATATTTCCTAGTTGGATTTTATGTTCTTAGTGTAATTTAAAATGATTTATTTGGATTTGTAAATACATTTTCAGCATTAAAAAGAGATTTTTTTAGATCTTTTATGAATGTTCTATGTAGTATTGGTTTTATAAAAAAATGGGGTTTTGAGGTAAACTTTATTTGGCCCGAGTTTCTATAAAACAGCTCATTTGACATCCTTATAAAAATGGCCATGCTTTGGATGTGTAACAAGAATATTTTAAGGGATTTATGAAAGTGGTGTTATGATATAAATGGTTCTTATACACCTCTATATTAAAATTGATATTTTTACCTTTGTAAAATGATAGTTTTGATAAATGCTTAAAGCATTGTTTTTCATTTTTCCTCTAAAAATGGTTTCCATGTGTATTTCATCTGGATTAATTTGGGGCTATTTTATGGTCAATGAAATAGATTTATGAAATTTTTTTGGGGATTCCAAATCTGGTTTGATATTTTATTTCTAGGTTTTTTCCATAAAAGATCATTTTTGAATGGAGTTTATTTCCAAGGCTTAGTTATAATATATAAAAATATTTTATGAATATTTTGGTTGTTTATTAATCTATGAAAGAAATGTGAGACAGGTGTGTGGGATTTTTTATTTTTGTATTATTTGAAAATTAAATATTCATGATCAAGTGGTATTTTATAAATGTGTAACTTGTCTGATCATAAAAAGGGAAAACCTTGGAATCTAGGTGGGCAGACGTGTACTGGTATGCTAGTGATCCAAATGTGCTTTTTCCCTCTTTCATGTAGCAAGTTTGAAGATGAAAAAACTTACTAAAAAATGATGAGGATGTTTTTTGGGACCATTAGGTTATGTATGATTCTTCTACTAGTTGATCATTTTCACAAGAATATATATTTTTGTGGTTAATTTTACACCAAGATATTAGGTACCTAGGGATCAAAATGAACTAGTGCCTATGGGTGTTCCTGTGACTTGTGTTCATTGGCTATTTTGTACTCACTTCTGGGATATGGAATGTTTAATTGGTAAATTCAGAAGTTTTTTTTATATATTAACGATTTTAAATTCTATAAATAATCCCTCTTGAAAACTATTGTTTAATTTTAATGTTTCAGCACGTTGAAAATTTTTTACTAGCATTCTTGTTTATAAAACATGAAATTTTTGTCTAGAAATTTTTATAGAATGGAACCTCATATGGATTTTTTTATTGTATTTAAAACATGAAATTTATGTTTCTTATATTTTAAAAGATGTTCATTGGGAATATAATATCAGGCTACCATACTGATTTCCAATACCCATCCCTATAGTTGTCTTATGTTTTTAGAACTTATGTAGTTTTCGGTTTGATTTTGGTCACATTTGGTGACAAGTATTCATTGTGATGGAGAATTAACAGTGGGGTGATATGGTGTTAGTTTGGTCTTCAAGATTTTTTGGTTGTTTTTTCTATTTAGTTATACTTTTTGGTTTATTGTATAAATAATGTTCAGATCAATTTTATATAAATCTATGTTTGGTTGTCTGTATATTTTTACTTCTTAGTTCTTGATTTTATTTGGGTGAAATCATTCTCATGAGTACTCTGTTGATGCCTGACACTAGTTTCCAGCACGTGGGGATCGGGAACTCCCTTTGGGCCATGCCACAAATCGGTTCAGGTGCCTGGTTTGGGGGTTAACCTAGGCTATTTTGTGACACACTCCTCATATGTAGGTCATTATAAAATCACATTATTCAATTGAATTTTCTTCATTATAACAGGTATTATTTTAATTTTAGGTCTATTCTATTTTTCCTTAGGACTCTCAAAGTTTCCATGGATTGAAATTTTATACTAAAATTTATTCTCACTGTGTCCAATCCTCCAATTGGATCCAAAAAGTTTGATTAATATTTTCCACATGCAATGATATATAGTCTGAACGTATTGAGTTTCCTCCTATTTATTGGATAGTTACAAATTTTCTAGACATTATCTAGAAATATTGTCTTTATACTTTTTATATAATCCTCTCTTGATGATGTGATGGATTTATTTTCATTTTCCTTCATCCATATTTTTTATGTTCTGAATTGGATCCTATACATATAATCAAAAAAACACTAGTTAATATCTATTTAAATATGCTTTTTGTTTACTTAGACAATGTTATTGTAGTGAGATTATTTGAATATGATTCCAATATATTCTATATTCAGATGTTAGTATGTTAAAAATAAAGATTCTTATTAGAGGTACCTATAGTAGTATTTATCCCATCAACAAAATTTTAATATTTTTATTGTATATTTTCCATATTTATCAATATATTTTCTAACTCAATACAATTAATTAATAATTGAAGTTATGATCATCAAGTAATTTCACCTTATCTTCATATTATTTCATTAAATCATAATATAATATTTGTGAATATATTTAATTTTTTTATGAAATTACCATGCTCCTTTAAAATTTATATTTCATTTCTCTATGACAATTCTTTCTATATTTAAAATCATTCGGTACTTGAATCAACTCATCGAAAAATGTCTCAAACATAATCTACTCCAAATAAAATTTAATTATTCTTCATCTAGAGAAAATATTTAATTTCAAATTAATATAGATAATTTTATAGAGTTTATAATTTATTTAGTATGATTCTCTTTTAAATCATTTTATCCAAGGAATATTATATAGAATCAACTTCATTGATGAGAGAATTAATATTTTGGAAGTGATATTCTAATGATTTTTTCACTACTTTAGTATCATTAATCATATTTCATTATTCATCATATTGGTCCTATATAAACTCGAATATGTAATAGAATCCTTTATAAATAAAATTATTTATCTATTCGCAAACCTCATAGTAGAGGTCTTAGATAGGTTTTATAGAACCACCCTTATTACAACATGATTCATATTTGTAATCACTGTATAAAAATTTAATCGATGAATAATTACCACTTTTATTAATAGTATCTAATGGATGGTCCACATTCCCATTTGAATTCTTTTGCAATTTCATGGCCTTCCTTATCCTATTTTTTCATTTTTTTGGTGAAACATCCACTTTTGAATTTAAATAGATGGAAACTAATTTATATATAAATAATAAAATATATTCATAATATAAAACTAATAACATTATTGAAACTTGAAAATATATCCATCATAAGGGAAACTATTTATATTTGATACCAATTGATGTTAACAAGAATGGGAGTAGTAAACTGAGAGTGGGGATAATCAATTGCAATAAATTTTACAAAAATATTTTCATCCTAAAATATTACCATTCTATGTTTCTCACTAAATATCAAAACAATTTTTTTATTTAGTATAATAATGTATTTTTTAGGATTATCCAGACTACCTCAACACTATGAAAATTTGTAATGGTAAGTAAAGATAAACATAAGATATTCACATTGTTTGGTGCCAATGTGAGCAATTAATACTTGTTTTATTCAGCGTATTTTGTGGAATAACTCTAATTAATATTTTTAATATTTATTACAATGGGGTATGTATCATCCTAAACGAAACTTGACAACTTATTTTTAATAGGCATGGGGAATTGTTTACCTTTACCAACATTGGTTCTTTATAATTCCTCTCAGCCTGAATATGAATCAATTAAATCGGTAGACTCTAGCTCAATACCAATAATCCATCTAACCCCTCCTAAACAATATCACAAACCTATTATATAATTTCCATCCTTCAAATTATATGACCCTGTGTCTTATTTAATGTATATTACAACTATTATAACATATCAAAAATTATCAAGCACATCTATCTCTTCAAGAATCTTTATGACTAAATTCTATTGATAACTATGTTATTTTAACTTATTCAAATCTTATTCCTCCTATAATGTGACACCCAAAAAAATCTCTATTATTTCATATTTTCTATTATTTTGGGTATTTAACAAAATAAATTATGATTTTGGCATGAAACATATTTTTTTCGGTAAATCGTACACTACCATAAGGCAACTAAGCATTGTTTTGTATAGACATTGTATAATAAATTCTATGTGGAAATTTCTAATTGATTTTATCCTCGTGTTATTCTCCTATATATGCAACACATTTATGTGTCCACAATGTGTGGAATATATTAGAAATCAATTGTGTCTTCCATTATTGTGGGTTTTAGTGCATGAAAAGAATAGAAAATTAAAAACTATGGGAGTAACCATGTGGTAGTATTGAATCTCTTAACATGTTAATTTTTTATAGCCAGTTCATAGCCTAACAACTGTGTGGATAAATAGTGACTGTTTATTTTTATTCTCTTGTGTATGCTGCACAATCGGTTCAGAGTGTACCAAACTCTTCATTCGAACTACGTAAGCTATTGAGATTTCATTAAAAATGAATCTCACCCTTTTATTATCTTCATTTTTAGATATTTTTCCCATCACTGCAAATAATACAATATAAAATTCACCTAGTGGGCACAATGGAGTCTCCTTTCATCATTCCTTATTTATTTTAGGCCTCCTCTACACTGATTCTCGATGGTTTCATTATGGTATGCCCTCCATTCCCATTTTTATCATCCCTTTTCCCCTATACACATTTCTAATTAGTACAACATCCTTCAACAATCCGGTCAAGATCTCTTCTTTAACATTATGGATTAACGGGTTCTAAAATAATTTCTGGATGTCTTTGAATTTTCGTGGGTATGTCATTTATTAGTGAGTTCTTCTACATAGAAGGTGGAATGTTTTGGATTTCAATAACCTATTTCCACTTGATTTGAGGTTGGTGTTTTATACTTTTACATTAAATATTTATTTCATTAATTCTAGGTTAAAATTAAACTATATAAAATAGGGGCTTCTTATAAAAGAGAGATAAAAACCTCAATTATCACATCCCTACCCATTCAGGTTATGCACCTATTAATATGACCCCATAGGCCTCTTAAAACAAAATATTATCCTTCCTAATACGCCATTAGTTATTACCCAATATATTTGAATATTATAAAAATGATTACCTGTACAATCCAACACATGATTTTTAGTGTGATTTTAACTTACTCACAGATACCTTGAAAAATTTCCTAGAATTCCATTTATCAAGAAACTGCTCTAGAAAAAGAACACTTCACTGTATAGTTCTAATCCAGAAAGATCTAAAAATAAAAGGTGACTGCTATTTTATCTCCTAGAATTAATTTATTTTAGGGAAACATCATTTTGTTTTTTATATTTTTATTCATTAAGTATATGTGTATCCCTTGTTATTATATTTATTCAAGATATGGGATCTATTCACATTAAAGTCACGTCGCAAAATGGTTTGTAATTTGAAATTAAGAAATTAAAATGATATTTGTGTATAATTTTCATTTGGGAAACGTTATTAGATATATGAAATGAATTTTGTAATACATTTTTATTCATAATAGAGGATCGTTTTTCATAGGTTCGAAGTGTTTTATAAAAAATAGTTTTTTATTTATTGTTTAAATATTGGGGACATTATATAAAGTGATTGTAGTAGTATTTTTTATACTTATTATTTACTAAACCCTATTTTACATTTTCATATTTTAAATTTGTATTAATTTAATGTATATTAAAATGAAATTAAATAATCTCTAGTGAAATCATACCAGTCTTGTTTTACTTACACACTAAATATAAAAATTTCTGTGTATATAGATATTATAACATCTTTATGGTTCAAAACATGTGTTATTCCATGAATTGGCTCACTTCATTGAAAATAATGAGTGGTATGGATAGTTGAGGGATGGTTTCAAACTTGATAAGTGACCATGGGACACATAGAGATGTTTGGGAGTGGTTTGAGTGTTGTTTTTGGTTTCATCTTTTTTTATGGTTATATATCATCATGTTCATTCAATTGTTCCCTTGTTTCATATATCTATTCTATCTATTTTTACTCAAGATTTTTTATTATTAATGTGATATTCAGTTTATATTACTATTGATTCTTCATATTAATCAATCAATTATTTATTTTATATAGATATTGTTTATTATTTTGCATGGTCATATATTTTATATGTGGCTCAAATTAGATCCGTAGTGGTTTCTATTATGGTTTATATTTTACTATAAGGATGAATAATTTAAAAGTTATATATTTTATTAATATCCATGGAATGGTTTCTATCCTATGGGAATCAAGAAATCCCTTATCCCTAATGGAGAGTTATTTAGGGTCAACCCAATATGGTTCATTAAAAATAGTATTTTATTCATGATTCGTAAAATGAACTAGTTTTTAAGACACTCTCTTAGTATTTGGGAAGTTATGTAATTTGGATATAGGGATGTTAGAACTCAATATGTATGTATAGCGAGAGCCTCATAGTCTATTTCTCATTCGAATCCTTCTGTAACAAAAGGTAGTTGGTATTTTAATCATAACTGTTCCATTGTTTTTTATTCATGCTATCTTTTAATATGAGATTGTGAAATCTTGACCCCCAATGAGTGCACGAGTGATTTTTTGGGTTTCCTTAGGCTTTTGGATTGAAAAATAAGGAATATCTAGAGTTTCACCGTCAGATCACATGATATGATAGACCATGTAGAGCCCATGTAGATGGTTTTTTCAACCACTATAGGTGTTGTTCCATAGTTTCTCCATGATTGATGAAATCATGTGGTCAATCTATATGAAATTCTGGTACCAAACCCACACCCTCCAATATTATCAGAAAAACATAATCTTTAAATTTCTGATTTTAATATCGATATTTGTGAAATAATTTTAGCTATCCAATATATTAAAAATAAAATGGAAATATATGATTTATTTTATACCTATGGACATTTTATTTTAGTAGTTTCAGAGAATTAAAAAAAACACATTCATAACATTACCACTTTCTTTATGTTACCTGTTTTTTCACTATTCAACACTCTTTTTATTTCTCAAACATTTATTAAATATCTCCCATAAAATCTTATACAGACGATTCCTTTTCTTAATGTATTAATTATAAATCATTATTTTTAAATAGGGGAAATCTAAACAAATAAAAATGGTCTAATAAAACACTTAGTAAGGGTAAACATATGTAGTTGAAATTGAATTTCATATGTGAGAATAAGATGAGGATAAGTTCATGAAGATATAATCATTGTGGATGTGAATACCATAAGAGAATTCATACCCATCAAAACATGGATAAAAAATTATTATATATTTCATAAATAATTAAATTTAATTATTATTGATATAATATTTAAATAATTAACCATGTGAAACAAAACATTATATAATTATACATTATAACTCATTCCATGAATTGGTAAATTCTATAGGTATCACGGAATATCAAACATGTACAATGGAATAACTCATAAAAATAAATACCGAAACATTTATGAGTTGACTATAATCATAAAACTCTACCATCTCTTAAGAGTAACTTACAATGACTTAATTATATCATCCCTTAGGATTAACGTAACTATATATACTATTTTGAGGGTATTTCATTCATTTAACACCCCAATATCACTTTCATCAATAACGTCAATGTACAATATCATGGAACAACACCCAGGGATTCATTAATTTTATCCAAACTATCAAATCATGTTTTTCAAATGAAAAAATAATTGGTTTCCGAAAAATCACTTTAAAACAACATCTTAAATCATTTAGTGAATAAAATTGAATGATATCATAAGATATTATCCCATGTGAATCATATAAATTTTTTAATTATTTTTACATACTTGAAAATACCTTTAAATTTAAATATTAAATATATCATAGAAAACATGGAAAAATACATTCTATTTTTATACAATTAAAAATTAAAAATCCCAAAATAAAATTAATAAATGATACTATATGAAAATAATAAAGGATAATTGAAAAGTAATCTTCAAAAAATAAATTTTTATATCGATGTTAAAATCTATTAATACCATATATGATAAAAATAAAAATTGATTTCGATATTTATTAATGTGGGTCAAAATTAACACAAGCCAAAAACATTCAGTTATTTCATATTAAAAAACTCTTAAAATAATTTCAAATATCATGGAAAACATATTTAGTAACCATTTATTTTTATAAAATAACATTATTTAAATAAGATAAGAACATGAAGAAAGAGTTTGGATAAATGATTTTAACACATTTAATGATACATTTTAAAGAAAACCCATTAGTGATTTTTTTAAAACCCATTAATGTATAGAACATAATATTTAACATAAAATAAATTTAGTTTCAAATTATTCATGATAAGATATTTCATGTGTAAATATTTATAAAAATTTAATGAATATTGGTGAATAAAAAAAACAAGTCTCAAAGAATTATTTTTTTGAAAAGAAGCACTTATATCTCAGGTAAATATAGAATAAAAAATTATTTAAATGAAGGAGCATAACATGATTCAAAAAAAATGACTTATATATAATAATATGCTAATACATGTTCATTTGGATTTATATACATGAAATAAAATAAATTATGTTGTATAAAAGGAATTTTTTTTAATGAACTAAATTTTAATCCATGAAAACATATGAAAATATTTTAACATTTGAATCAGTATCTCATGAATGTGATAACATCCTTGGAAAATTAATATTAATATAATAATTGTATTCATCATATAATATCTCAATAAGAATAATATATACCATATAATTGGATGTGGGAGACTAATATGATGAATAATACTTACAAAGATCATAACATAGAAGTAATAAATAACAATTGATGTGATATGAAACAATTTCAAAACTAAAAAACATACATAAAACATAGTATAATCATAGGTCAATTGATACATATATTTTCATAAAAATTTAGTAAATATTTGTTACAATGCAATATAGTGAAATTAAGTCAAGACCCCCTATCTTAGATTCTAAACATACTATGTACACCATTTATTTTAGTCTATAATAAAATTATTTTAATTTTTTAACTATATACAATATTTTAAAAGTTTAATTCCTTCACATTAATCATTTTATTTAATTTACAATAAAGACATTTTTAATTACATAATCAGTTAAGTAGATTCCAGATGTTTGGAAGGCATTATTTTCATAGCTCCAAAATTACATTGTTACGTTTCCATGGTAAATATTTTCATTGTTAAAATATATAAATTATTATAAAAAGGATTAAATTATAATTTTCATACATAAAATATTATTTTATATTTATCCACAAAAGTCAAACAATAGAAAAAATATCAGCTTTGGAGCTGGTAGTACACACGTAAAGACGAACATTGTTTGTTTTCATAGTTAGATAGAAAAAAAAGAAATAAAATTAATTATTATATTTAAATATTAATTAATATTTATTAAACATCAAAAAAATTAATTAATTCTATCCCATGACCATCTGCATGAGCTAATTTTTGAAAAAATGATGTTCATCTCTATTTGGAGACGGCAGTCCGTACTTGCTCTTTTTCCATGATTCTATTTTTTTAAATTTTTGATGGTACAATTATAGTTGATAATTATAATTAAATAATAATAATTACGTCATTAATATCATATATATATACATAATATATCGAAATATCCATCCACTAAATGGAATAATGGAAAAAGGTAGACATCCCCTCTTGAGTTAGTAGACTATACGAACATACGAATTATGTTTTCATCTCCCATTTCATGAATGAGGAGATTAATATATAATATGAAGTAAACATAATTTCTTCTTATAAGATGTTAGATACTTATTTAATAATATTGAAAATTTTATGTGGGTAAAAGAACAAGTAAAATTGAAGAGATCAGTTAAGAATTCAACATCTTCTTAGAGAACCCTCCATTAGATCTGTTCTTTAGTACCCCAGGGATGGTATTTTGAAGATACCACAACCTATAATAAATGTATATTGATTTTAATAACATTTTTTGGTATTTTAATTTCAATCTATGATTCTCAAGGTAGTGTGAAAAATATGTGAGAGTTTGGATACATTTATAGTTATGTAATGAACAATATTCAAACTACAAAAGAAAATTAATTCTAATAAATTATTTTTCAAGTGATTGTGGATCCATGTAGAAAATATTTAATATTTTGGATAAGGATGAGTCACAATCCTTTTATAGAAAATAATTTTTAAAATTTTAGTTGATATATTAACCATTATTTCTTAGTCCTAACCTCTCGACAACCCCTACAATGATTACCATGACAATATTATTTTTACTCATTAAGGGTTAATAGAGTTATGAAGAAAATAAAAATTAACTATAAGGGGAAAATTAAATAAATTATTCACCATATACAATTTAGTTGGGAAAATATAATATTTTATTGAATTTTTAGTCATTTAATAAAATATTAATTAAAATAAAGTAAAATTATTTTCATTATAAATAATATTACAATATTTTTTATTAAAAAAATATAATATTAATTATGTTTGAATAAAAAAATTAACCATCAATAATAAAATATATTTAGGTTAAAAACTCATGATGTTATTTAGTGAACTTAAAATATTTTTCATTTTGTGTTTTTAAAATCAGTTTCTTCAATTGTCTACTACTCACACATGTACTTTATCTATGTTGTGTATGCATTTAAAGTAAAGTTTTCATCATTAAAATAAAAAATTGATGGTAATTTTTTTTAAATTTTCAAAATATATAGTTATTATCATTCATTAATTATTTTTGTCCTTAAAAATATTATATTTGTTAAAATAAAATAAGAGTTATTTTGGAATAATGGTTTACTTAAAATTATATAAAGGACCGTAAAAATAAAAAAAATGGAAACAAATTTCCATCTTTAAAAATATATTATTAGTCTAATATAATTAAACCCCTCAAATATATTAATTATATGTTTTAGTGTGATTATAAATTCTTTTCAAATTATTTTCTACCATAATTAGCAAAATTTACCCTTCACTATAGTGAGAAATATTTTCCATGATTAGTATTAATTATAATAAAAAATAACTCTTTTTTAAGTAACATAACTATAAATAATAATATCAAATATGGAATCCCTTATATCAAATTCAATTCATGTATGTTTAATAAATTAATTTCTAAAATGAACCCATAAATTTTATAGAATCCCTATTCTAGAAATATAAAATTTAAAGTATTAAAATGTTTTATTCCAAAATTAAGAATAATATCAATTATAATGAAATTGGTTGGATTATTTTTAATCATAACGACACAATGAAATTTTAAAACAACCTCAAAAAAATTGGATTTGTATATTCTTTAAAATAAAAGAGAGTTTTTCATAAAAAATATATTTTCACTATTTTCTGAAAAATTAATCTTTTCAGAAAAATCATAACATTTCACATTATTTTTTTGATATGTTGATTTAATGAATTATTTCATTTTTGTAGACTAAAATTTATATTTATGTATGAAAATAATTATAATATTTATTTATAAAAATCCAAAGAAGACTATTTTGGAAAAAGGATATTTTTAATGCATGAAATGATTTTACTAAAAATTGAATTCTTATATACTTAGCATTAATAAATATATTTTAATTATTTAAAACATTTAAAAATATTTTTTATAATTTTTTATTACTATTAATACCTTTTTAAAAGGGTTCTATGTTTTTATAGTCTTACTTAATATATAATATTTCATAGTCGTCAAAGTTAATTATTTTATATCTTATTTACAAAAAAAATAATTATTTTTCTAAATTGTTGGGGTATTAAATTATCCCACTCATATATAAAATTTGTGAATATCAGGAACGTAGTAACCTAGAGTAAGAGTTTTATTTATTATAATAACAGTATATGATATGAATTTTATCCCAATTGTTGAACAATTTATTACTTTTTGTGTACTAGATACATATTTGAATCTCATGTGATATTTTAAAACATAAAATATAATAATAAATTTTATTTAGAACATCATTATTCTCTCAAGAATTTCCTTTCATATCATTAATAGTAAAAATATAAGTATACTGGGGAAAATTAACATATGAATGGGTTGATCTCATATTTCTAGTAATGGAATGAGTACAATATAATATGATATAGAACAAAAAATCTATGAATAAAATAGAATGAATAATTGATGATCAAATAATTCTATAAAAATAATCAAGTGTGATGGAATCATAACCCATGATATCAAAAATATTCAGCTAATAACATGATCATTAATAACTAATTTAATAATGATGAGATGTCCAAATTCATACATCTTAAACATACCATTATGGCCTCTTTCCAATATGTCATAAACATAATGTCAAGTATTTATACCAATAAATCATACATAAATTGTTAAGGCATCAGTTAAATTCCCAACCTATTTTTTTCTAGATTGATACTGATTCCTCAAGAGGCTATGGAATTTATGGCCCCACCCATAACTTAATAAGTCCAATTTGTTTATCATATGAATTAATAATACAACATAATTCCACTAGTATGAAAAAAACACTATACCAAAGGTGTGTAAAACAGTTGTGTAGGCCATATGAAGAACCTATTCCAAAGGTTTCATAAAAAAATTGGTATAAGTAATGTTAAAAATAAATCCCAACTTTTTTTTGTTCCCATCACCTCCCCTTAATTATCCAACATCATTACCCCTAACCTAAGATGAATTTTATGAAAATTGTTTCATATATATATATATATTCATAAATATTTTTTCATTTTTATTTTTAAAATTATTTGATAAAAGTATCCATAAGTAATCTAGGTGTATATACCAATAGATATCAAAATAGTTGGTATACATTCTATAATATTTGGAGTTATACTGATGGTTTTCATGGAACCGTTTGAATAGAGTAGATCTATCTAACACCCCAAGATTTCATAGTGTGTTATTTCTTCAAAATAATTCAATAACTTGCACTACACACAACACCGAGTTCAATCACACCATGACATACAAAAAAAAATCCATTAAAAGAGGAAATGAATAGTATTAACTAAATTTTAAACTTTATACAATCCTTATAATTTTAGAATCCATATTATGAGTTTCTTAGTCATAATGCAAGAACAGATTCATTTTCAGTATTGCACTTTTATCAACTTTTAATAGTGAAACCTTTTTAAATACAATATTTTAAACTTTTTGACTAAATGGGGACATCAAAAAATTTAAAATGAAACAACCCAAGCTTCCACGGTACGCTTTCCTTTGAATAAAACAGTAGCATGTGTTGTACGCAACTTCGAGTTTTAACACACACCACAACCGATCAAACTAGCCGTTATGAATAGTAATACATAATTTTTGAAATTATATATATTTTATATTTCAAAGTGGACTTCATTTTTTGATTCAGAATATCGAATTTAGCCTAAGGTGAAATTTTGGTACTTTTCAGATAACTTTAATATTTTGATGAATAGTGAAAATTACTAAATTTTAATTAAAAACAACTTTTTAAATCAAAATAATTAATAGTGATAAATTATGAATTTGAGTGGTTTTAAAGTATATTTAGAATATATTTTTACAACTTAATATAATGTTGGTCATTGGGCATAATTTTACAATTAAACCGAACATAAAAAAGTGTCAATCTTTTGATAGTTATTATCTCTTAAAAACACGCTTTTTGTTTTGACAGCTGGAATTAATTTTAAATTAATTTCTGCCACTTCTGTGTTTTGAATTTAGAAAAATGGATTCCATATTTGGAATCAGGATGTTCAAATTGTGTAAATAGGTAACTTTTATTTTAGAACATTTTGAATAATTACTGCGGTAAATATTTTATTTACCATGGTTAAGGGTAAATCCGGTAAATAAGGGTTAAAAAATAATATTATTATAATACTAAATTACCCTAAAACATGTCCTAACCTTATTGGTTGATACATGTTCGACCATAGGCATCTTTGGGTCGATTTGGGGACCTAATAGAGCCACATGTAGGTGATAGGGACACTTTATTTTAATTAAGTTAAAATGAGTACAAAGATGACATAAGCATATATCTTTTAGAAATACAATTCTTAAATATGGTTATATATGTTTGATTTTAGATTATAAATATTAATTAGAAAGATAAAACTATTTCCTAGATAATCATATTTTATTTATAATTTTTAGACATTAAATATTTTAATTTATTTATGACACAATGATGATGCAGTAATTACTATAATAGTGAAAAATCAAAATAATTGATATTATAAATACCCAAATAAATATAATATGAAACTTTTAACGAATTAAACTAATTTTCTAGGATAATATGATATATTAAGATTTATTTAATTTACTTTGTTTGAAGTAATAAATCTGTTATGAGTTTCACAAAAATCAACTATTGAATAGTGTCAAAATTGACATAAAAGAGTTCTTAAAACAAATATTATATTATTAATTTATATTAAATTCCTAAAAATATAAGGTTCGGCCAAGAGACTTATATCATGATAGTTCCATCAATAATGGACCACTTGGGGGTCGCTTGGATATATATAGTTAGTTTATTAACCATATTATATAAAATACAAAGATACATTGTAAAAGTGAAACTAATTAACTTAGAGTTAATACTTAAAGATAAGGATAATATAAGTACCCAAACCTGTATAAATTCTATTGGTTGAGTTGTTTGCGACCCATACCCACCTTAACATTTAAATAGTTGAATATGAATTTATTATAAACTAATATTTCTAACTTTTCCAAAGGTACCCCTCACCCATCTTATAAAAGGGCACTCCTTCTCATTTCTTCACACCTTAAAAACCTTTTGGTTCAGCAAAACTCTGCCCAAATACTATCCCAACTTACCTCACTACAACCTAGAGGCCTTAGTTGGATCAGAAAGCCAACCTATGGAGCCCTTTTGATCAAATCAAAAGGAAGAACCCAAAGAAGAGGTAATGATTTCACCACCCTTTTCCAAGTTCCTTTCTTCTTCCACTTCTTCTTCCTTTGTTATTACCATTCTAAAATAATAACTCCAGTATCATATATATACTATGATGTTATTATAAATATGGTACAACCATATTCCATATTCTATCCACCCTTTGAATAACATGTCACCATACGTGTGTACGTACGGCTTACCGTCTCCACGTCGTGGTGTAATTGTTATTCAATATATTATTATTTGGATGGGTATAATAATGATATGTAACTCATGTAAATAATAAATATAACATGTTAATGATTATGTATATATTATATAACAACCATTTATATATTATTTTAATATCAAAAGAATGATATTGTCACTCGTGTGTACGTACGGACTACCGTCTCCACGAACGCGATGAGATTCATTCTCCATCGTATCCATTAAAGTATAATTATCATTTTATGATTTAAAAATGATGTTTAAGGACTTGATATCATTCTGGATATGAATAAGATACAACCTATCGATAACAAACACGGCTTATGTAACAAAACATATAAAAGAAAATGAGTAAGTTAACACCCGAAACGACGATAATTAAAAGATATTATTAACAAATTAATGTTAAAAGATCATATATGATATCATATTAATATATATGATTCTTGAATAATTTAATAACATTTATTTCACCATTATACAGGAGGTTAACCTACCCCAACCAAGGAAAAGTACAAGGTAAGGGGTTTTCATATCACTCCTTATTCCCGTGAGATTCATGCCATATTACCACCATCACCTTTTGTGTGGTGTATGTACTGCCCATAATTATATTCTTTGTGTAATACACTCTAATTTATGTTTATTTACATATTCATTGTATGATATCTCTTTCATGGGTTGTATGTTTCATAAGTTACTAAATTGGTAAGGGTTTTTTGACAATCTTTTCATTATCTGAGGTTGTTTATATGTAATAATCTACGGGGATCTCTTTATCATCCACATCCATGTTTTCTTAAAAATGTATTTCAAAACATTTTTATTATTTACAATAATATGGGTTAAAGTCATTTATACCCTTGTTTGACTTTTTATAAGAGGAATCTTTCCGTCGTTTTCAAAACAAGGTCCTTTTTAACCATTTCGACAGAATTAAGGTAAGAATGTTTTTTTAACTTATACGGCAGGTGAGGTTATTTTCCGCCATTATAAAATCTTCAAAGCTTTACATACAATATTATAAGAATATTTTCAAAGAAAATGTTTTATTTTATAAGGCTCTTAAATGATTTCAAAAATAGAAAGAGATATTTCGCTAAAAATTGTTTTGATTTCATCTATGTCAACAGCCTTTGATGGATTTTACGCTTATTTGAAGTTGATTTATTATGACACAAAACTTCTATATTGTATTTAAGGTTTTGTGATATTTTTGACTGTGAATGTGCTATTTTTATACCATTCATAGTTTATGGTGAAATTATTGACATTTCGTATGCTAGTTTTAATACGAATGTTTATGTTATGTTTAAACCTGTTCATATGAGGAATGCATTAGACTTAATAAGTGACGGGTGGAGCTTGCTATAACTCCTAGATGCATCTTCAGGTCTCATGAGACAAACTAGTGTCTTGGAACAAGGCCTTGGAAAAATCTTATTTGTAGTCTTGGCATGAGGCCTTGGCTATGTGGTTATGATAGTCTGGCATTATGCATTCCAACATTATGAAAGTGGTTATTGATATTGCATGTGATTATTCAATTAGTAGAATATCCATGTGAACAAGTAAATGGCATTATTTCATTTTACTTTTTCCATACTATGTTGAAGTTCAAGTTTAAAAGGCTTTTGTTTTAGTAATGCATTGCCTTAAATGTTTATGCTTATTTTGAATGTTCTGCTATATTGTTATCCTTACTGGGCATTTGAGCTCACCCCTTTTTTATGTTTTATTTTTCCCAGGATGTGAAGAAGTAAGTTATGAATGACCTGCAGGGATATTATGAGGGGATAATAGTGTGGACTATGGAGACATTATGTTGTTGTTGTAGTTTTTCATTTTATGATGTAATGTAAAACTTATGAATATATCTAGTGTTTCCAAGGCTACTAAACCAATCGGTCTTTCAAGATTTGATCTTTCTTGTGATCATGCCAATGTTATGTAATAATGCACCGGCTCTGGGTAACTAGGGTTGGGGCATTACAGTTGGTATCAGAGGAAGTTTAGTACAAACCTTGGAAGCTAGATTTAGATAAACTCTGATTAGAGCACGTAGACCTAAGATGAAATTTGAGGATTAGTATAGAAGAACATCCTAGAATTTTGGTATTGTAGAGATTTTTTGAGTTTTCCAAGAAATACATCCCTGACTGGATACGAGTAGGTAGAGGCGGCTCTGGCACAGATGTACCTAGGGGTTAAACCCAAAAACACCACTTTGAGCTTGACTCGAACAGGAACTGGTGCATGAAAACGGGCCTTGCTGCACTCTTGGTTACGACACTCCCGGGGGATATGCTTAGTATAATTCCCATTTTCTTTACAAACCATTATGAAGGGTTTATGAGTATATACATCCTCAAAGGAGAAATTTTTATGATTATGGATTACATCCATAAACTATTTAATTTATGTTATGTGTTTTACAAGTTTGGGATTATGTATTGTTATTCATAAACTAATCTAGTGTATGCCCAGTAGAAGGAATGAGAACTCCAGTAATACACATGATCCAAAGAGAAGGAAGGATCATATCTTTCATGGTCTTAAGCTAGAATTTATAAGAGAAATAGTCTCCCATGTATTATAATCATATGAAGAAATAATATCATGTGTTGATAAGATAAGTAAAGAGTTTACTGAGTCCTATGGATTTGAAGGGAATCAATATAAGAAAAGGATGGAAGAGGGAAATATGGATAAAGGGAAGAGGAAAAATAACAATTTTCCCATATGTGATAACTGTGGGAAGAAACAACTTGGAACTTGCCTGAAAGGATTGGGAGTTTTTTTATAAGTGTGGAGGAAAAGGGCACAAAGTACGTGGCTGCAAGGGTAAGAAAATAGTTTCAAATGTACAATGCTTCATTTGCAAGGAGTTTGGACACTACGTGAACCTATGTCCCAATCATCAGACTATGCCGTAAATGATGCTATTGGATAATAATCAAGTTATGATACTACCACAGATGAAGAGGAATGATTAGAGTTCTTATGTTGATTATGTCAATTGAGTGTTGTATCAACAATATACTTGTTATAATAATTATGGAGTATATAAGGATTGTATTACAGTAATATTTCATTAAGGACTTGAGATTGTGTGGAACAAAGAAAAGTGACTCAATAGCAGGACAAATTTTTGGAAAATATATGGTTGAGAGAATGATAAACCATAATATAGTTCTGATACCGAGGTAGTGATTTTGGAATAAGACATGATTGTTTTGGATAAATTATATTGGATATTTTTGACTACCTTGGAACTGATTAATGATTTGTATATTCCATCATTGTTGGGGTTTAACACATTTTTGGATTGATGAAGTATATCCAGCATTCTATATGGAATAAGGGAGCATGAATGTAATCAATAAGGAATATGGTAATTCAGGATGTTTCAGTGTATTAATAGAATACATGATAAAGGTATTCATATGCTATTACGGGATAAAAAGGATCTACATTATGTTTACCTTCCTTATAAATGTTGGACTGTGAGTTTGGACAAAAGTATTTTGGATAGTTCTAGTTTGGATTATTTTGGATTTCCATAAAAGGACAACTCGGAGGTCGGGCGGCAACCCGTCGCGACCGGCAAGGCCGCGAGACTTGAACCTGCAACCGAAGGGCGACAAGGGTGTATCACCTACCACTGGACCACGAGATGTCTTGGATTAAATAATGTAGTTTTTTTAAAAGATATGGTAGATGAATTATAAATTCATTATTTTGGAACCCTGTACGAATAGTATAAATAGAATTTTTTTTTACGTTCTATTATCTTTTAGAGTGAAAGATGAGTTTGTTGTAGAAATTTATTAATGGATAAAACTCAAATTATAAAGTAAGTATATATCCTTATGATCTTAGCCAATCTCATAAATAAATTCCTCAACATTAATAAAAGGAACTTAGAACAAAAATGTTGTCCTAGATGGTACCTTAAATTATCACTAATTTATGGCTTTGGGATTGTTGGCCTTTTCATAGCCATGTTCTATACCACTCTCCATCAGATAATTGATGGTTATATTTCTCTTCCATATCCATATTTTCCTACATGGAACCCTAGTATGTGTTATTTTCGGTAATCTTCATACTTTACACTCTTCATTTTAAATAGAGGCCTCATTAATTCATTTTTCGATGTGGGATTTCAACTAAGATATTTTGAAACGTCAAAAATGTGTTATCCTAATACCCTATGTTTTGATGAACCAATGGTATTTCAAATCATCATAGATTGATGAATTTAAGGACCTCAATTTTATGCTTGTTTTTTATTGATGACCTCAATCACTACCTATAAATATTTACGTTTTTCCTCCAATTATATGTCTCTAATTGCCACCAATGTTCTCCTAATCGAGATCATAATTTGGTGGTGACCCTTTCATTTCTCTTTTCCTCATATTAAGACTAAACTTTAGTAACCCAATTTATGATGAGGGTTTTCCCACAAATATATTTCCTATTTTCAACCTTTTATTTTCGAAGAACAATTTCAAATTATGAGGACGCAATTTATTGAAGGAGGGGAGAATGTAACACCCCAAGATTTCATAGTGTGTTATTTCTTAAAAATAATTCAATAACTTGCACTACACGCAACACCGAGTTCAATCAAACCATGACTTACCAAAAAAAGCCATTAAAAGAGGTCATGAATAGTATTAACTAAATTTTAAACTTTATATAATCCTTATAATTTTAGAATCCATATTATGAGTTTCTTAGTCATAATGCAAGAACAGATTCATTTCCAGTATTGCACTTTTATCAACTTTTAATAGTGAAACCTTTTTAAATACAATATTTTAAACTTTTTGACTAAATGGGGACATCAAAAAATTTAAAATGAAACATCCCAAGCTTCCACGGTATGCTTTCCTTTGAATAAAACAGTAGCGTGTGTTGTACACAACTTCGAGTTTTAACACACACCACAACCGATCAAACTAGCAGTTATGAATAGTAATACCTAATTTTTGAAATTATATATATTTTATATTTCAAAATGGACTTCATTTTTGGATTCGGAATATCGAATTTAGCCTAAGGTGAAATTTTGGTACTTTTTGGATAACTTTAATATTTTGATGAATAGTGAAAATTACTAAATTTTAATTAAAAACAACTTTTTTAATCAAAAAAATTAATAGTGATAAATTATGAATTTGAGTGGTTTTAAAGTATATTTAGAATATATTTCTAAAATCTAATATAATGTTGGTCATTGGAAATAATTTTATAATTAAACCGAACATAAACAAGTGTTAATCTTTTGATAGTTATTATCTCTTAAAAACACGCTTTTTATTTTGACAGCGGGAATTAATTTTTAATTAATTTCTTCCACTTCTGTGTTTTGAATTTAGAAAGATGGATTCCATATTTGGAATCAGGATGTCCAAATTTTGTAAATAGGTAACTTTTTTTTAGACATTTTGAATAATTACTGCGGTAAATATTTTATTCACCATGGTTAAGGGTAAATCCGGTAAATAAGTGTTAAAAAATAATATTATAATAATACTAAATTACCCTAAAACATGCCCTAACCTTATTGGTTGATACCTGTTCGACCATAGGCATCTTTGGGTCGATTTGGGGACCCCATGGAGCCACTTGTAGGTGATAGGGCCACTTTATTTTAATTAAGTTAAAATTAGTACAAAAATGACAAAAGCATATATCTTTTAGATAAACAATTTTTACGTAGAGTTATATATGTTGGATTTTTGATTTTAAATATTCATTAGAAATAAAAAAAGATTTCCTAGATAATGATATTTTATTAATAATTTTTAGACATTAAATAATTTAATTTATTTATGACACAATGATGATGCAGTAATTACTTTAATAGTGAAAAATCAAAATAATTTATATTATAAACACCCAAATAAATATAATATGAAACTTTTAATGAATTAAACTAATTTTATAGGATAATATGATACATTGGTATTGATTTAATTGTCTTCTTTCGAAGTAATCAATCTATTATGAGTTTCAAAATAATCAACTATTGAATAGTGTCAAAATTGACACAAAAGAGTTCTTAAAACAAATATTATATTATTAATTGATATTAAATTTATAAAAATCTAAGGATCGGCCAAGAGACTTATATCATGATAGGTCCATCATTAATGGACCACTTGGGGGTCGCTTGGATGTATATAGTAAGTTTATTGACCATATTATATAAAATAAAAAGAGACATTGTAAAAGTGAAACTAATTAACTTAGAGTTAATACTTAAAGATAAGGTTAATATAAGTACCCAAACCTGTCTAAATTCTATTGGATGAGTTTTTTTCGACTCATACCCACCTTAACATTTAAATAATCAACTTCGGAGCCATTAGAAACCGAATATGAATTTATTATAAACTAATATTTCTAACTTTTCCAAAGGTACCCCTCACCCCTCTTATAAAAGGGCACTCCTCCTTCTCATTTCTTCACACCTTCAAAACCTTTTGGTTCCGAAAAACTCTACCCAAATACTCTCCCAACTTACCTCACTACAACCTAGAGGCCTTAGTTTGATCAGAAAGCCAACCTAAGGAGCCCTTTTGATCAAATCAAAAGGAAGAACCCGAAGAAGATGTAATGATTTCACCACCCTTTTCCAAGTTCCTTTCTTCTTCCACTTCTTCTTCCATTGTTATTACCATTCTAAAATAATAACTCCAGTATCATATATATACTGTGATGTTATTATAAATATGGTAAAACCATATTCATTATTCTATCCACCCTTTGAAAAACATGTCACCATACGTGCGTACGTACGACTTACCGTCTCCACGTCGTGGTGTAATTGTTATTCAATATATTATTATTTGGATGGGTATAATAATGATATGTAACTCATGTAAATAATAAATATAACATTTTAATGATTCTTTATATATGATATAACAACCATTTATATATTATTTTAATATCAAAATAATGATATTGTCGCTCGTGCGTACGTACGGACTACCGCCTCCACGAACGCGATGAGATTTATTCTCCATCGTATCCACTAAAGTATAATTATCATTTGATGATTTAAAAATGATTTTTATGGACTTGATATCATTCTGGATATGAATAAGATACAACCTATCGATAACAAACATGGCTTATGTAACAAAACATATAAAAGAAAATGAGTAAGTTAACACCCGAAACGACGATAATTAAAAGATATTATTAACAAATTAATGTTAAAAGATCATATATGATATCATATTAATATATATGATTCTTGAATAATTTAATAACAATTATTTCACCATTATACATGAGGTTAACCTAACCCAACCAAGGAAAAGTACAAGGTAAGGGGTTTTTATCTCACTCCTTATTCCCGTGAGATTCATGCCATATAACCACCATCACCTTTTGTGTGGTGTATGTACTGACCATAATTATATTATTTGTGTAATACACTCTAATTTATGTGAATTTAAATATTCATTGTATGATACCTCTTTCATGGGTTGTCTATTTCATAAGTTACCAAATTGGTAAGGGTTATTTCACAATCTCTTCATTATCCGAGGTTGTTTATATGTAATAATCTACTGAGATCTCTTTATCATCCACATCCATGTTTTCTTAAAAATGTATTTCAAAACATTTTTATTATTTACAAGAATATGGGTTAAAGTCATTTATACCCTTGTTTGACTTTTTATAAGATGAATCTTTCCGTCGTTTTCAAAACAAGGTCCTTTTTAACCTTTTCGACAGAATTAAGGTAAGAATGTTTTTTTAACTTATACGGCGGGTGCGGTTATTTTCCGCCATTATAAAATCTTCAAAGCTTTCCATACAAGATAATAAGAATATTTTCAAATAAAATGTTTTATTTTATATGGCTCTTAAATTATTTCAAAAATAGAAAGAGATATTTCTCTAAAAAGAGTTTTGATTTCATATATGTCAACATCCTTTGAGGGATTTTACGCTTATTTGAAGTTGATTTATTATGATACAAAACTTCTATATTGTATTGAAGGTTTTGTGATATTTTTGACTGTGGATGTGCTATTTTTATACCATTCATAGTTTATGGTGAAATTATTGACATTTCGTATGCTAGTTTTAATACGAATGTTTATGTTATGTTTAAACCTGTTCATATGAGGAATGCATTGTACTTAATAAGTGACGGGTGGAGCCCGCTATAGCTCCTCGATGCATTGGTAGGTCTCATGAGACAAACTAGTGTCTTGGCACTAGGCCTTGGCAAAAATCTTATTTGTAGTCTTGGCATAAGGCCATGGATATGTGGTTATGATAGTCTGGCATTATGCATTCCAACATTATGAAAGTGGTTATTGATATTGCATTTTATTATTCGATTAGTAGAATATCAATGTGAACAAGTAAATGGCATTATTTCATTTTACTTTTTCCATACTATGTTGAAGTTCAATTTTAAAAGGCTTTTGTTTTAGTAATGCATTGCCTTAAATGTTTATGATTATTTTGAATGTCCTGCTATATTGTTATCCTTACTGGGCATTTGAGCTCACCCCTTTTTTATGTTTTATTTTTCCCAGGATGTGAAGAAATAAGTTATGAATGACCTGCAAGGATATTATTAGGGGATAACAGTGTAGACTATGGAGACATTTTGTTGTTGTAGTAGTTTTTCATTTTATGATGTAATATTAATTTTATGAATATATCTAGTGTTTCCAAGGCTACTAAACCAATCGGTTTTTCGAGATTTGATCTTTCTTGTGATCATTCCAATGTTATGTAATAATGCACCGGCTCTAGGTAACTAGGGTCAGGGCGTTACAATCTATACCAATGGTTTTGGAAAGAAATGATTGTATGTGTCTTAATTAGTGACCTATACCAATGTTTTTTTTCCAAAATAATTTCCATATGTCCATTTTAGTGACCTATCGCAATAGTTTTTCCAAAAAATATAGTTATAAGTCTTAATTAGTGACATATACCAATGGTTTTGGAGAAACAATTTGTATAGACATGTTTCTGTAAACCATTAGTATAGGGTGTCTCTAAGGTACCTATGTAATCTATTTTTTCCAAACCATTAGTATAGGTCTCTTGAAACAAATCCTATTTTTAGAAGTGTTCACATGCCATAATAATCAATTAATGGACATATTATAATAACTAGAATATGGAATGTCAAATATTTACTTAGTCAAACTGAAAAAAATCAAGAAATATATTGGATTATATTATTAGAATATATTCTCGTTATGTTATATTGTCCATTGAAGGATATTAACATTTCTTTTAAATCATTTTAATATATCACTAGCTATTTTCCTAAGGAAAATTTCATTTTCACTTAGAAATCACATATTTTAAATATAAATAAAAACACGATATTAAAAAATAAATTTCATTCAAAATAACTTTATAGTGCTGTAAAATAACCATTTAAATATTGTATAGTAATGAAATCAAGTATGTTTAACAGAAATAATGTAAAAAAGGTAAAACATGCATTTCTTTTCCCATACCCATTATTTTTAGTTGAACCAACTCATTACCTTATTACGATGGATTATACTACATCTTCAAAGTGAAAAAATTATAATCCATCATGCGTGTATAATATTATTAAACATGAAGGATCTTATGGAAATAATAATGATTTATAAATTTCTTCAAATGTTTGGAATAAGAGGAAAACAATTTTAAAGAATCATAATGCATGAAATCACCCTGATAAACCTAGAACACAATATCCCACTTTATTTCCTTAAAAATAATTACCAAAGCCATTGGTTTCCTAAACATCATCCATATCAGGATCATGACAAAAATAAATAAAGGGATGTAGAATGTTATAAATTATCATAGATCCTCCAAGGATTTATATCTCAAGGATGGGGTAGAAGTATAATGAAAATTCTCTTAAATACATCATAGTAATACACATAGCTTACCTTAGAACTGAGAGAAAATCTGTAGGAATTATGGAGACTGATGGGGTTTGTAGTTTTATTGGATATCTAGAAAACATAATACCATATCCAAACACCCCTCACCCTTGATCATATCTATTAAAATGGGAAAAGATAGTGTCATAAAATTAGATACCATGTCATAGTTGGGATGGTAAAATCCATGCCTAAGAAACATAGTGACATTCTTGATGTTGATCTGAAAAAATAGGTAAAAGACATTAGTACTTGAGGAATCACCATGCCTCTATACTCAACTACTAAATAATGGCCCAAACCACATCCTTTAACTGTGGAGTAGGCACCCCAAATAAAAAATTGTACCACAAAACTCTCCCATCCAATAAAAAACACTACAATCAAGTGAACATATTATGGCCTTGTAGAATTCAGAAGAATCGCCAAAACTCTACCATGCTCCTCTACACTACAGCCATCCTCTCCAAACTCAAGAAACTCTCTTTCACAATGCATCTCAAGACACCAAGACATATAGGAAGGGAAAATTCAATAAAAATTAGGGAAATTATTTTTTCAATACAATAGATAGGGGTTTCGTATAAGGATAACTAGTTTATCCCTTATGAAATTCTATATAAGGGCTCCTGTAAGGGTAGGTGGAAATTACCCATAAACACACATTGAAAACAGTACCATACAATCATGTATGGTCGTATTTATATCTAATGGTAAATTGTGTTATTATTAGGAAGTGGAATAAATATTTAACCCAAACAAAATATAGACATATTGTGTATGGGTAAATAGATTTACCCATATATAGAGGCTTGACCATGGCCATACCAAATGAAACAGAATCCCACTACTTGGTGGAAGCATCTGTTGTCCTTCTACTCCACTGCTCTTGCTGGCCAACCCATCGTCCTCTAATCCATCATTGTCGGGTTCGATGTAGGATCTGGGCCAACATGGGATGGTGTTGGAGGGGGGCTGGTGGGCACATCGGTTCATCTACTTATTCGAAGCTAGCTTCTTCTCCTCTTCTTGGCTCCTTTATCATTTGGGTTCAGTGATTTTTTCTTGGTTAAGAATTCCTCCTTTTGTTTGGTTATTTAATCGAATTTTTGTTCTTGATTGTTGGGTTCCTTCTTATTCGTAAAGGCAGTGTTTTTTCGCAATGGTTTTTATGGTTTTTTGTTGATGGTACAATGGCTTGACGTCATGAGGCGCTATTACTTTCCTCGGTGAGGACGTGAGGTGTGATTCTCCGGGAGGGAAACTGGGTTCCCTGCCGCCCTGTTGTTGATCCGACAGGTGGCTCCTAATGGTATCTGGTACCTTGATGATGGTGGTCTGTTGCTGTGGAGGTTTGGTTCTTAAAGTGGAGGTGACAGGCTTATCTCATCTAGTAGGGGGTGCGGCTCGAGGTCACAGCTCGATGTTTCATGCCCCGAGGTGTCTCGGTAGTGATGGAATGACATGTGATTATTTTCAATTTCAAATTTGGGATCTTTATCTTGATTTGAATTTAGAATATGGTGGATTTGGTTGAATCATTTGTGAGGTTACCGCTCACCCATAAATAGTGGTTTATCCAAAAATCAATTGAAATTGGAATTTTCCGTCAGTTAGCCAAAACAGATATAAAATATATGATTTGATTTAAAAAAATTATTATTTTTCTTATATAAAAAAAAATTGAATTTAATTTTTTAAGCCATAATAAAATATCATAAAAAATAACATAAAAATATATTTTTAATTTTAATTTAATATTAAAAAAAATTAAAACAACATAAAAATTTATAAAAATGATCATGAATAATAAAAAACTAAAAAATTAAGAAAGGGGTTTTGGAAAAATATCGGCCCTTAAATAAAATACCAAATAAAATTTTCTCTGCATCAATAAATGAAAAAAAAAACATAGAGCACAAAAAGGAATGAAAGTGTATGCACAACCATCTCACGAGAAACCTCTTATGAATCTTGTTATAATAGAAACACAACAACAAACTCACACAAACCAAATGTCATCTCCCTTAAAAAAAACCATCTATGCCACAATTCAAATATTCACACATCTCGAGACAATTGTTACCACAACCATCACACAACAAGGACCCAACCATGGAAATTAAGGAAATATACCTTCAATATCAAGATATTTTCTCCTTCGGGTGGCACTAAATCACATGCTAGTTTTTAAAACATGTCAATAATATAATATGTATTTATCAAGAAGAGTATTTACCTCTTCAAATGATGTAATATTTAACCAAATTCCTATCAATAAAAATAACATTTCATAAACTATTATGTTCTAAAAATCACATCATTATGAAAAAAATAACAAGGGAAAACCAAAAAAAACTCTTACTACTAGGTAATCTGTAACACCCCGAGATTTTATGAAAAATGTTCTTTTAATTTCCTTAATGTCTTGTGTTGTAGGCTACACCAAGATTACCTTGCGCTATAAGCAACACCGTATTAGCTTAAGTATACGCAACACTATTCATGGATAGTGTTACACACAATTTTGATAATAGTTATTCTACACCACATTGAGTATATATATATATATTCAATGTATAAATGAAATATGGTTGGATTATGTTATACGAAACAACGAAGGATTATTGTACAACATGAAACCCTGACTTGGCTTGCATTACAGGCAATCACGACCTTCCTCGATAGCGTGTGTTGTACGCAATACCGAGTTTTACTAAACAACGATATATTATTATAATATTATTATTAACTAGACGTTATGAATAGTATTAACTAAATTTTTAATCTTATAACATTATTATTCATCATTCACATTTTCTAAAACATGGTATAAGAACAAAATAAATTTTTCAGGTAAAATAAGTATTTTTCAAAAAATGCAGTTTTGCTGCCTTTTGATGGCAAACCCACATTAAATATAGTTTTTAACATTTTTATAAGTTCAAATTGACAAAATAAAACTCTTCTTTGGAATCATGAACTAAAAATTTACTTTGTATAAATTTTCATATCATTCTGGTAACTTTCATATTTTGATGAATAGTAAAAACACGCTATATTTTAATTAAAAACAACATTTTCAATCAAAATAATTAATAGTGATAAATTATCAATTTGAGTGGTTTTAAAGTATATTTAGAATATATTTTTACAATCTTATAAAATTTTCGTCATTTAATATAATTTTACATTTAAACCAGACATAAACAAGTGTCAATCTTTTGATAGTTATTATCTCTTAAGACACAGTATTTGTTTTGACAACGTGAATTAATTTTTTAAATAAATTAATGCAACTGATATGTTTTGAATTTCGTAAAGTAGACATCATTTTTGAGTTCATAATATCAAATAGAGATTAGGCATAATTTTTGGTATTTTTTTTGGAAACTTTCATTTTTTGATTAATAGTGAAACCACTAAGTGGTAGTTAAAAAAATGAATTTTTCATAAAACTTAATTTTACCGCTTCTGTGAATGGAATTTCGAAAATCTGAGAGACACGGTTGATGTCAGTAAGTAAAATGTTGATCAATGAGTTGAAAATAATTTTTTGTGAATAGTAACTTTTTACTTTTTTTTAGCACGGTTAAAAGTAAATAGGGTAATTAAGGGTAAAAATGATATTATTATTACCCTAACACTTGTCCTAATTCTATTGGACAAGTGTAATTCGACCAAAAACAACATTAGGAATAAAATATGACCATTTAGGCCCACATGGATTAGATTAGGACATTTATTATTAATTAATTTAAAGAAGGGTTAAAATAGTTAAAATGAATGTTTAATAAGTAAATCATTTTTAATATGGGGTTATAAATAAGATAAATTCGACTATAAATATTAATTAGAAAGATAAAAATATTTCTTACATAATGGTAGTTTATATGTAATTTTAAGACATTATATAATTTAATTTATTTATGACACAACGATGATATAGTAATTATCTTATTAATGAAATATTGACATAATTGATGTTATAAATACCCAAATAAATGTAATTTGAGACTTTTTATGAATTACAATAATTTTATATGTTAACATGACATGTTAGAATTGATTTAAGTAACTTGGTTCGAACTAATCATTCTGTTATGATTTTCACAAAAATCAATTACTAAATAGTGTCAAAATTGACATAAAATAGTTTTTAAAACAAATATTATATTATGAATTGTTATTTTATTCTGAAAAATATAAGGTTCGGCCAAATGACTTATATAGGTTTATATATATTAATAATAAAAAACTTGGGGTTCGTTTGGTTTGATATAGTAATATTATTAACCTTATAGTGTAAGAAAACAAGAAGACACGGTAAAAGTTAAATTATCTAACTTAATGTTAAACCTAAATGATAAGGTTAAAATTGATACCTAAACATGTCCAAATTCTATTGTATGAGATTATTTCGAACCCTACCCACCTTATCTTCGAAATATATCAATTTGGAGCCATTAAAAACCGAATTTGACTTTATAATAAAATAATATTTTTAATTATTCCAAACGTGCCCCTCTCCTCCCTTATAAAAGGGCACCTCCTCCCCCTCTTCCTAACACCACTTTGAGCCTTCAAGATCGGCCAAACCCTGACAATTTCCCTTATACACTTCCCTAGAAACATTCTAAAGGTTCTGGTCTTCCTCAAAGACCAAATTTAGTGCCCTAAAAGGAGATCTCAAATAGGCGCTTCAAAGAAGAGGTAATGTCCATTACCGATTCTTTCAACTTTATTTTTTCTTCCACTTCTACTTATTAGGATGTTTCATTATGAAGTAATAACATCAGTATCACTCATATACTGATATTTTATTATAAGTATGAAACAACCCTATTTCACCATCTATTCATCCTATGGAAAATGAAATCACCGCGCGTGCGTACGTACGGAATACCGTCTCCACGCCATGGTGTAATCTATTTTCCACAACCACCATACTTGGATGGGTATAATGGTGTTAATAATAACTATATATGATTATTGTAAAGTTATATTGATTATTAAATAGTATACATACACTAAAATACAATTCAAAAATCATGAGAACGATATCATCGCTCGTGGGTACGTACGGACTACCGTCTCCACGACGTGATGAGATTCATTCTCCACGTTAACCATTCATGAATGATTATAAAGTATATATAATAAGTAGTCATGAAATATATGACATAATAATACTACTGGATTTATGTATATATACATTTATGTCATCTAATTAATTCAACTCAATTCAATAAGGAAACGAAAATAGCGTTCATGCGTACGTACGGCCTACCGTCTCCATGAACGGTGTATTTCATTCCAATTATCAATCCATTATATATATGTATATTCTGAATATATATTATATATAAATCATTTTTTATATTCTGGAATTATGTAATCATAATCTAAGTAATCATATGAATAATTACAAGTTAAAACACGAACGACAAATGAGACGATTTTACACAAAACGCTACTTTAACATGAATTTACAAAATAACGGGTAATATAAAGTCATAAGTGAACCATATATGATATAATAACAATGAATATGATTCTGTAATAAGTCAATGACATTATTTAAATCATTATATAGGAGGTTCGGACACTTACAAAGAAAATCGGACCTAAGGTAAGGGAAATATCACAATCTCATTTTTATCGGAGATTGTTTATACTTTGAAATTTACTAGGGTGTATTTTATCATCCAGATCCATGTTTCCTCAATATGTAATATTATTTCCATCCACCTATAATTGTTTAAATCATATTTTACCCTTCGGTGAGTTTTTAGTAAAATGTATGAAAGGAATCTTTTGTCGTTTTTTTCGTACGAGGTACTTTTTGACTTTTCCAACAAAAGTATGAGAAGAATGTTTTTTTAACTTATATGGCATGAATGGATTTTTAAAAAATTATTTCCAAGAAGCTTCCTTTGCAATTTTTCAAGTTTAATTTTAATCAACTTCTTTTAGATTAGAATTGTACGACATGTTAAGAAAGGAAAAGTGTTTTTGAAGCAGAAAGGATATTTTCCCCAAGAATGGAGTTCAAGTGTTTTATAAAAATTATTTTCCATCTAAGATAATAAAGGGTTCTGTTTCTATCCCTATTATTACATTGATTAGATTATGTTGTGATGGAATTATATTTTTATGAATTCCTTTGTCTTATATGAATTTTTTTATGATGTCATGATGTTTAAGATTCCCATTTTTATTATATGGGTTATGATATGATGTATGGTTTATGATTTTGTGGCACACATAAGAATGGTATCATTATGAGATGGGTGGGACCTATATCTCCCTCCAATGCATTGGGTAAAGATTTTATATCTCGTGAGATATACATGGTTGGAATGGTAGGTTATACCGGTTCAATGAAACAGGACTGAAACGAGGGTGACTCGTTTCAGAAATGGACTTTGTCCACTAAGATAGTCTTGGCAATGAGTCTTGACTAATAAGATATGATTTTCTATGATTATGTGTGTATGCCACAAAGTTTCATGTTTTATGTTATGATTATTGGGATTTCATTTCACTACTATGATTTGTCCCTTGTTATGAAATTATTCTCTCTTTTGCAGGTTAAGATTTCCAAAATGTTATGTTCTTATTAATATGATGTGATTGATATTTCTTTTGTTTACCCTTACTCAGCATTTGAGCTCAACCTTTTATGTTTTCTTTTCCCCAGGAGAGAATGAATGGTTTTAGGTTAAAAAAAGGAAAATCCTTATGGGAGATGTTGAAGATCTTTTACCATGATTAGAAGATTATATTCCGAGTTTCCAAAGACACCAAACTATTACGATCCTTGTGTGAATGTTTTTGTTATGTACTAATTATTCCGCAAAAGTAATGTAATGTCCATGTAGGTCATGCTTTGGGTCTCTATAGTTGGTATCAGAGGAAAGGTTTAGTCAACCTTTGGAAACCAGGATGCAAAAACGTTAGTGAGATCCCTAGAGATATTTCTAAGGTATGTCTAGGGATGTCCCTAAGTTTATGTATACATATAGGTTATAGTACTAGAATTACACTAACGATCATAGAATTAAACCTAAGATGTTAGATATTGAAGGTACTCCCCCTTTATTATGTTGTTTTCCCTATCATGATTTTTGTCTCTCACACTATTCTTTTTGGGTTTTAGATGATGGCTGGAACCCGAAGGAACCGTGTTGATCAATGCAATGGACAATGCAATGATTGTCCTCCTGAAGAAACAAATGTTATGGGAGATGGAGTGAAAAATCTTATTGCTATACTTACACAAGCTATGAATCATTCTCGACTTCCAAATGAACAGATAAGGGAACAATATTCTATTGAGTCCTTCATGAGGCAACGTCCACCTTCTTTCAGTGGGTCTTCAGATCCACTTGTTGCTGAACAATTGATCAGTACCACTGAAAATATATTTTCATTTTTTCAATATTCTGAACATGATAAAGTCATCTTAGCAGTATATCATTTGGAAGGTGAAGCTGATCAATGGTGGAATCTTATCAAGAATACGAGGCAAAGAGATGAAATTGAGTCCAAGGAATGGGATGAGTTCAAGAACTTATTTTTCAAAAAGTACTTCCCTCGTATTCTTCGAACAAATATGGAGTAGGAGTTTCTTGAACTAAAGCAAAAAGATGATGAATCTGTTGGTATATACGAAGCGAAATTTACAAGGCTTCCAAGGTATGCATCTGGATTTATCATCCATCCTGAAAGTAAAGTTGATCAATTCTTCAGTTGCTTAAAACCAAATCTTCGAAGGGCATTAGCTATAAGAGACTTCAGTAGCTATGAAGAAATTTTGTGGTGTGCTATCAAGGTAGAAATAGAAGTTGGTGTTACTTATCCATCTCATAGTTTTGACAAGAAACGAAAGATGGAGTTCAAGGAGAAATCTCAGAATAATGGTGAAAGGAAGATGAATGTTTCCTTATGCTCAAAGTGTGGAAAGAAGCATGGTGGAGATTGTCTTAAAGGGACAAGTAAATGTTTCAAATGTGGAAAGGAAGGTCATCAAGAATTTCAATGCCGCAATGATTGGAAGAAGATGTCTAATGATGCAAACAAAGGAAGGGATACACACAATGAACCTACTACACTTCAATGCATCAAGTGTAAGGAAATGGGGCATTATGCTAATAAATGCCCTAATCCATGGGTTAGTGATGATCGACATGAGAAACCACTTAAGGCAAAGGACAAAGGAAAGTCACATGCGATCACCATTGGCGATGTTGAATATGACAATGATGTGGTGGAATTATTAAGTGTTTATGTAATGGGATTCCAAAATAATGTTGTATATAGTATTTATGTTTTGGTCTATTGTGGTTTTCAATAATTTTATCACATCGGTAACCATGAAAAGTGATTGAAATATTTTTGGAAAGTAGATGATATGCATATAATGAAGGGATAAAGAGAATCTAATATGTTTGATAGTATTCATGAGCTCATGATTGATATAAGGACTAAGTGATATCATGGTTTGAGAATATAGAATTTTGAGGATTTTGGTATGTGTAAAGTGTTAACTTTTAACTACATTCATGTTTTCACTAAGGTTCAATGGGTATTCAAGAGAATACATGATTAAGGCCTTTGAATGTTTGGAATGTGACCAACAAGACATATCTTATGATATACGGGGATCAACGATGGTATTAAATCTCTGGCAATCTTTTTCACTATATTATGAGAATGGACTGTAGTATTATGGATAAGCCTAAAGATTGGAATGGATTATGTTGTACATAAGTTAATATTGTTTAAGGATAGAAGTTTTTTTCGATATTATTAGTGGGATGTTATAGTAATATAGTTTTAGAAAAAGGACAACCTGCAGGACAGGTGACAACCCATCGCGTCGGACAAGGTCGTAGGAATCGAACCCACAACCGAAGTGTGACTGGCCTTTATCGCCTACCACTGGCCTACAGGAAGTCCCTGGTTAGTAGAAACTAGTTTTATTTTATTAAGCGGTATGATATATGAAGTATAAGTTCATTTTAGGAACCACATATGATTAATCTCACTATAGATGGACTTATGTATTTTTTGATAACTTTTCTAACCTTTTTTTGAGACAGATGGAATGACCCATCATTCTGTCACATGATATGATAACACATCATGAAAGACAAATTCAACTTCATTTCTTTAAGAGATAATGTAGAAATTGTCCAAATAACGAAAAACGGTGAGACAATACCAAAATCACGAAAGTATATCTTCTAATTCCAATTTCATCAATTTTAGGGAAATGATCTTGAAAATCAAAAATGTTGTCCTAGTGCTCTTATATCTGATGAATCAGATGGTACCTTAGATCATCACAAATTTATGGCTTCGTGATTGCTGGATTTTCCATAGCCATGTTCTCTACCACTCTCCATTAGAACATGATGGTTAGATTCCCCTTCCATATTCATATTTTTACCTATGTGGAAACCCAGTGATTAGTTTATTTGGGTAACTGTAACGTTTCATACTTTTTTTTAAAGATTGGTTTTGTTATTCCTTTTTACGATGTGGGTTTCTATTAAAGAAACTTTCAAATAGTAAACCATTTATAACCCTGACGAATTTTTAGGGCAAAATTCATTTTAAGGGGGGTAGAATGTAACACCCCGATATTTTATGAAAAAAATTCTTTTATTTTCATTAATGTCTTGTGTTTTATGCTACACCAAGATTACCTTGTGCTATACGCAACACCATATTAGCTTGCAATATACGCAACACTATTCTTGGATCGTGTTACACAAAATTTTGATAATAGTTATTATACGCAACATTGAGTATATATATATATATTCAATGTATAAATGAAATATGGTTGGATTATTTTATACGAAACAATGAAGGATTCTTTCACAACACGCAACCCTGACTTGTCTTGCATTACAGGCAATCGCGACCTTCCTCGATAGCGTGTGTTGTATGCAATACCAGTTTTTACTAAACAACGATATATTATTATAAAATTATAATGAACTAGCCGTTATGAATAGTATTAACTAAATTTTGAATATTATAACATTATTATTCGTCTTGCACATTTTCTAAAACATGGTATTAGAACAAAATATATTTTTCGGTTAAAATAAGTATTTTTCAAAAAATGCAGTTTTCCCGCCTTTTGATGGCACACCCACATTAAATGTAGTTTTTGAAATATTTATAAGTTCAAATTGACAAAATAAAATTCTTATTTGGAATCATGAAATAGAAATTTACTTTGGATAAATTTTCATATCATTCTAGTAACATTCATATTTTGATGAATAGTAAAAACACGCTATATTTTAATTAAAAACAACTTTTTCAATAGAAATAATTAATAGTGATAAATTATTAATTTGAGTGGTTTTAAAGTATATTTAGAATATATTTTTACAATTTAATAAAATTTTTGTCATTGAATCTAATTTCACATTTAAAACAGACATAAAGAAGTGTCAATCTTTTGATAGTTATTATCATTTAAGAACACGCTATTTCTTTGACGATGGGAATTAGTTTTTTAAATTAATTAATGCAACTGATATGTTTTGAATTTGGAAAAATAGACATCAATTTTTAGTTCATAATATCAAATATAGATTAGGCCTAATTTTTGGTATTTTTCTGGAAACTTTTATTTTTTTGATAATAGTTAAACCACTAAGTGGAAGTTAAAAAAATGAATTTTTCATTAAACTTAATTTTACCGCATCTGTGAATGGAATTTCGAAAATCCTAGAGACATGGTTGATGTTAGTAAGTAAGAATTGGTTCAATGAGATGATAATAATTTTTTGGTGAATAGTAACTTTTTACTTTTTTTTACCACAATTAAAACTAAATAGGGTAATTAAGGGTAAAAATGATATTATTATTACCCTAACACATGTCCTAATTCTATCGGACAAGTGTAATTCGACCAAAAACAACCTTAGGAATAAAATATGATCATTTAGTCCCACTTGGATTATATTAGGACATTTATTATTAATTTATTTAAAGAAGGGTTAAAATAGTTAAAATCAAAGGTTAATAAGTAAATCATTTTTAATATGGGGTTATACGTAAGATAAATTCGACTATAAAAATTCATTAGAAAGCTAAATGATTTTATAAATAATGTTATTTTATTTTTAATTTTTAGACATTAAATAATTTAATTTATTTATGACACAACGATGATGCAGTAATTATCATATTAATGAAATATTGACATAATTGATGTTATAAATACCCAAATAAATGTAATTTGAGACTTTTTATGAATTACACTAATTTTCTAGGTTAATATGACATGTTAGTATTTATGTAAGTAATTTTTTTCGAACTAATCATTCTGTTATGATTTTCACAAAAATCAATTACTAAATAGTGTCAAAATTGACATAAAATAGTTTTTAAAACAAATATTATATTATTAATTGTTATTTTATTCCTAAAAATCTAAGTATCGGCCAAATGACTTAGATAGGGTTATATATATTAATAATAAACAACTTGGGGTTATTTTGGCTTGATATAGTATGTTTATTAACCTTATAGAGTAAGAAAACAAGAAGACACTATAAAAGTTAATTTATCTAACTTAAAGTTAAATCTAAATGATAAGGTTGAAATTGATACCTAAACTTGTCTAAATTCTATTGGATGAGATGATTTCGACCCCTACACACCATATCTTCAAAATATATCAATTTGGAGCTATTAAAAACCGAATTTGACTTTATAATAAAATAATATTTTTAGTTATTCCAAAGGTTCCCTTCTCCTCCCTTATAAAAGGGCACCTCCTCCCCCTCTTGTTCACGCCACATTGAGCCTTCATGCTCGGCCAAACCCTACCAATTTACCTTATCCACTTCCCTAGAAACATCCTATAGGTTCAGGTCTTCCTCCAAGACCAATTTTAGTGCCCTAAAAGGAGATCTCAAAGAGGCGCTTCAAATAAGAGGTAATGTCCGTTACCGATTCTTTCAACTTTATTTCTTCTTCCACTTCTTCTTCTTAGGTTGTTTAATTATGAAGTAATAACATCAGTATCACTCATATACTGATATGTTATTATAATTATTAAACAACCCTACTTAACCATGTATCCATCCTACGGAAAATGAAATCACCGCACGTGTGTACGTACGGAATAACGTCTCCACGCCGTGGTGTAAACTATTTTCCACCACCACCTTACTTGGATGGGTATAATGGTGTAAATAAAAACTATATATGATTATAGTTAAGTGATATTGATTCTTAAATATTATACATACACTAAAATACAATTCAACGATTATGAGAACGATATCATCGCTCGTGCGTACGTACGGACTATCGTCTCCACGAAGCGATGAGATTCATTCTCCACATTAACCATTCATGAATGATTATAAAGTATATATAATAAGTAGTAATGAAATATATGACATAATAATACTACGGGATTTATTTATATATATATATATTTATGTCATCTACTTAATTCCACTGAATTCAATAAGGAAACGAAAACAGTGTTCATGCGTACGTACGGCCTACCGTCTCCATGAACGGTGTATTTCTTTCCATTTATTGATCCATTATATATATGTACATTCTGAATATATATATATATTATATATAAATCATGTTTTATATTGTGTAATTAAGTAATAATGATCTATGTAATCATATGAATAATTACAAGTTAAAACACGAACAACAACTGAGACGATTTTACCCAAAACGCTACTTTAACATGAATTTACAAAAGAACGGGTAATATAAAGACATAATTGAACCATATATGATATAATAACAATGAATATGATTCTCTAATAAGTAAATGACATTATTTAAATCATTTTATAGGAGGTTCAGACACTTACGAATCAAATCAGACCTAAGGTAAGGGAAATATCACAATCTCATTTTTATCAAAGATTGTTTATACTTTGAAATTTACTGGGGTTTATTTTATCATCCACATCCATGTTTTCTCAATATGTAATATTATTTACATCCACCTATAATTGTTTAAATCCAATTTTACCCTTTGGTGAGTTTTTAGTAAAATGTATGAAAGGAATCTTTTGTTGTGTTTTCGTACGAGGTACTTTTTAACTTTTCCGAAAAAAGTACGAGAAGAATGTTTTTTTAACTTATACGGCATGAATGGATTTTTAAAACATTATTTCCAAGAAGCATAATTTACAAGTTTTCAAGTTTATTTTTAATCACCTTATTTTAGTTTAGAATTGTACGACATGTTAAGAAAGTAAAAGTGTTTTTGAAGTAGAAAGGATATTTTCCTCAAGAATGGAGTTCAAGTGTTTTATCAAAATTATTTTCCATCTAAGATAATAAAGGGTTCTGTTTATATCCTTATTATTACATTGATTTGATTATGTTGTGATGGAATTATATCTTTATGAATTCATTTGTCTTATATGAATTGTTTTATGAGGTCACGATGTTTAAGATTCCCATTTTTATTATATGGGTTATGCTATGATGTATGGTTTATGATTTTGTGGAACACATAAGAATGGAATCATTATGAGATGGGTGGGACCTATATCTCCCTCTAATGCATTGGGTAAAGATTTTATATCTCGTGTGATAGACATGCCTAGAATGGTAGGTTATACCGGTTCAGTGAAATAGGACTGAAACGAGGGTGACTCGGTTCAGAAATGGACTTTGTCCACTAAGATAGTCTTGGCAATGAGTCTTGACTAATAAGATATGATTCTCTATGATTATTTGTGTATGCCACAAAGTTTCATGTTTTATGTTATGATTATTGGGATTTCATTTCACTACTATGATTTATCGCATGTTATGAAATTATGCTCTCTTTTGTAGGTTAAGATTTCCAAAATGTTATGTTCTTATGAATATGATGTGATTGATATTTCTTTTGTTTACCCTTACTGATCATTTGAGCTCACCCTTTTATGTTTTCTTTTCCCCAGGATATAAACAAAGGTTTTAGGTTAAAAAAAGGAAGATCTTTATGGGAGATGCTGATGATCTTTCACCACAATTAGACGATCATATTCCTATTTTCCAAAGACACTAAACTATTATGATCCTTGTGTGCATGTTTTTGTTATGTCCTAAGTATTCCGCAAAAGTAATGTAATGTCCATGTATGTCAAGCTTCGGGTCTCTACATAATCATCTTTATATCACCCTCCAAAGTACTCAAATCAAAAACAATGTTCTCCCACAACACACCAACCAATAGAATTGGCCATCCACACATAACCTTCTCTCATTGATCTTGT
Source organism: Viscum album (assembly GCA_963277665.1). Classification (NCBI taxonomy): domain Eukaryota; kingdom Viridiplantae; phylum Streptophyta; class Magnoliopsida; order Santalales; family Viscaceae; genus Viscum; species Viscum album. The sequence goes on from OY728165.1 coordinate 832,592,949, forward strand.
ATCTAAAATGGAAAAGAAATGAACATCGCATCTTCCTCAATATTTAATTACACATGGTCAATGACATTGGATTAATCATGAAGATATTGACAGATATGATACATGTGAAGATCATATTAGATCATATCCTACAATTTTGGAAGTAACAACTAAGACACTACCATTACAATGTTCTTTAACACCCAATAAAGGCCCAATGAAACAGGGAGAAAGATTACTCTCTATTCCAAACCTCCACAACCCATGTCGAGCAGAAACCTTTTAGGAATATGTTGTATCCCACTTAAACACCAAGGGAATCCACTTGTGATCAGAATAAAAAATATTATGATCATTTCATGAATTCACCCTTTCAAGATCCACCTGAACCATCTCTATCATTCTATACACCACATGGGGAAAAAGAATTGTTGACTCTCAAACATCATCCAAACACAAAAAAGAATGACATGGACTCCTCTATAAATCCTCAAATGGGTCTTTGAAAATGGATGAATGATTGCTATTTTTTTAGGAAAACATTAAAACATCCATAAACATTTCTCATGATCAATTAATTTTGAATATATAATCCATAAATATAACTTTCTCAGACTGTATAGTCGACTTCATCATTCCACCAATTTTGTGGTTGGATGATGTTAATTAGAGTAAATTATTTCCAAAATAATTTTGGAACCTTCACCATACAGTAATATAAAAATGAGTTCCATGATCCAAGTCAATCTACATCATAACTCTATATATCCGCACAACCTCATCCACATACCTCTTTTTGGAAAAATCAAATGTGGAACAATCATTGATTTTTTGGATATGTGGTGACTTTTCTAATCAATCCATGATTACCTAGATATCTAAATATCCGACCTGAGATCATGTAAACCATTTTAAATATTCCATAAAGATATTATCCCACTTTTACTGAGGAACATTCATGGGAAACAATAAACTTATATGTAAAGGTGTTCTTCTTTTACTTATTTGGAAACCCGACATCGAGCCACAAAATCCACCACTACCCATTTCATCCATAGACACCAAAAATGGGTCTTCAAACATGAATAAAAATTATATAATTTTAGGTGTACCTCCAAAATTGAGATATAAAAATCATAAAAGAATATCTCATATTTCATAATCAAAACAAACACCCTCCCTTAGAAATAAATCTAGTATTGACCATACTCCAACCATCACTTTAGAGAGTCACCATGGACATCATAGTCTTCCATCACCATAGCCTCAAATTATACCTATTGAGAATCCTATTACTACCCCATCATTGAATATTGTAGTATCTTATGAAATAATAAAAATCCACCTTCTTCCACCCTTGCATCTAATTTATGGATTACCAACTCTTCCACATCCATTCAATCATCACCATACTGATGAGATAAATTCCTTCAGATGTTAATGCTCAATGCATCATCCAAGAAATTAATCTTTATATAGGATTAATACCACTCAAAGTCATATTCCTAGAGAAACTCCATACAGACCTACTATCATAGATTCATTTAACACTCATAATTTATATACCTGAAGGTATACCGATTTATTAAGAATATAAATTTTTATATAATGGGGTAATTCCTCCTTAACAAAAATTAAAACACCAACACTTATAACTCAATATTATGTTCCACACAGGTATACTTAGGGGGGTCCAACTACTTAGAACCAAGAGATCATGACCTATTTTTTAAACCAAAGACATCCCAAGCCTAAATGGGAAGCATTGTAGAACACATAAAACATCACCCGTTCCTCCAAAAACTATAGCACTAATGAAAATATTCATTATCCCATTCATATAGTAATAACATTTCAAACACTAATATGTCTAGATAAAATCATGGTCCAACCTGATCAGATCTATCAATGGGGATGTGGTCAGTGATAATTCAGACATGATCCTCTAGTAATTGTCTTCTTGAATTAAGAAATTATAAACCTATGAAGCATTATTTGGTTCCTCTAAAGGAAAAATCTCCTCAATAATTATATTTTCTTTAACCACACCACATTTAGACACCACATTCATGAGTAAATTCCCTTCCAATTCAAAAAACATACACATGGAAAATGTTCTATAAAGATGGCGCTATTAAATAACTTACCATACCATTCTTAGTTTATCATCATGATGCTCCTATACCTTTATGTAGATAAAGATATAATTGATGAACATAAAAACAAACCAGTCTATGAACTCATTAAACATGGACTTCATATGTTTATTGAATATAGTTTGTACATTGGTGATATTCAACAAAATTACTAAAAACTCAGAGTAATAATACTTAAATCTACAAGCAGTCTTATGGATATCATCCTAATTAACCATAAACTAGTGATATCCAGACTAGTGATTGATTTAATAAAACAAATACCTCCTTTTATTAAGTCAAATATATCAAAAAACATAAAGAGGTTCATGTTTCATTAACTTCACCTAATTTATCCTTCAATAGTCTGAGAAAATACCGGGACTACCATATTCCTTTTGGAGAATAACACTATATCACCCCATGACATCAAAAAAAGCTGGATGAAACCCATCAACATTAGATCATCATTTTGTATCATCATCTCTAAAAACTCATAATTTTCCATCCAACAATGATCCATAAAAATAATAGAAATAACATGTTGGAGATCTATCCAGAACTCAATTTACCACAAAGGGGGTTGTGGCATGACCTCCTTGAGAAAAAAATCAAGGAACTTATTTTCCAACTTGGGAACCTATTCCATACCATGATAAATGAATCCATTTACTACTTATTCATTAAAGAGAGAATGTGTTACAGGTTCCTACTACCCAACTAATAACTCTTCTCTCCAATGGAAATCAATAGTTGACCATCTATATTTGGGAACACAACCTTCCTATAGAATAATTAAATAACAGTATGCATGGAATTTAACCCATAAAAAATTACGAAATAAAATGGGTGTATATATTGTATGAAAATATCATTATAATAATTTAGTTTCCCCCAACACCATTTTACACCATGGGAATGCATCATACCTGTTGGTCTAGCTATAAACTAGTGTAGTCAACCCCCTGTGCATGAAAAGGTTCTATATGTCTTGTCCTAGAGAAAAAACTAAAGTATGTGAGAAAGGGAGTATGATTCTACATAATCAAATAAGGGATGATTTTTAAATATATTTTGATCATAACTCTAGTGATATTTTGATCCTCTAGTGATCTTTTAAACTTCTAGTGTTCGCACCTATACAGCATGCAATAATCCTGATCCATCTCCCCTACCTTTTTGCCAGTATCCACATACCTTAGCTTGATTTGGTACTTTTCAATACATATGAGTAACATTTTGGAACTGAATATTCTTATAGGAGAGGATAATTTTTCATCCTCTATAGTTGAAATGGCCTCACATGAATTTTCTACTCAGGATGATGTTGAAACTGGCCACCACTACACTATTGAACTTCAATAACCACTAGGCGCTGCATATTAAGATGAACAATACCCCTGAATATGAATAATATTGAATATATCCCAAAGTAATTGCATGGAAACAACTATACTAAAAAGTATAAAAAGAATTCTATTGAATATTTCACCATGTTTTTCAAATCATTGAAATTCCTGGTGTAAGTGACATACGACTAATAACTCTACTCCTCGATGAACCCAATTATTTCCCATATCATGGAAACCCTCATTAATACAGAGTATTCATGACAACTAAATCTTATTATAAACAAAAAATTATGTCATCAATTAAATATTATTAACTAAATACTATTAATAATGGCGGACTTCCAATTCATGATGTTGTGCAATATACGACTCATCAAGGAAAACATTGAGGATAAAATGAAACTTTTCCCAGAACATGATCCCATGGCCCTGAATATACATTATCCCAACCATAAGGGAATGTAAACCTTTATTATTAAATACCTTAATGGTATATGATGGTATCTAAATGAGAAGCACTTTTTTATGAATTTCCCACAAAATTCATACCTATATATACTCACTAAAATTAAATTTCCACCACTGATTTGCTGCACCCCACATCTAACTGGCTACCAAAAGGGCCAAGTACCCATCTGGGGAATAGATTAAATAAAATATGATCTTGAGCCCCTTAAAACAATTCTCTATATTCATATTAAAGATTCAAACCTCAAACATGGCCAAATATTTCCCCAAAAATTCACATAATGTCCTCTCACATTGCCCATCTTCCTCAACTGGGTCAACCATTCAGTAGTGATTGGGATAACTTGAGGAACCTCACTCTCCCAAAACATAGATTAAAATAATTTAATATCCATAACTAAAAGATAAAATCAATATTTTTTAATCCTGATAGTGTGTAATTTTATTAAGATTCATTTATTAATTTTATGATGCCCAAACAACCCAATAAAATTTTAAAAAAGTAATAATTATACATTTACCTCTCATAGGTAGATAACATATAAGAAGAACCATATCACTTGGTCATATACTAAGATCATGGTACTTTTATTGAATCATGAGGGTCCCCAATACCATATTTCATATCCAGTCTTCATTGGTCTGGTTCATAGACCAAATTCAATTTGCATGTTTCCCCAACTGACCAAAGAAAATGCCAAAGTCCCTAACTCAAAAAATCATCATATAACTTAACCCTTATATATTACCAATATATAATGTCACATTACAATCATTTTTTCCCCTCCTAGGCTAATAAAGAAGGAATATAGATAATGACACCCATGTCACATCATTGGTACACCATAGTTTGGAAACTAACACAAGTGATATAAAAATATAATGCATAGAATGAATTACCCTCAATGATGATATAGTATCCAAAGATATGACAATAACCCAAATAAAAATAAATTATATAATATAAATTAATGCTAATCCAAAATCATCCCACAATTCACATGAAAATTATAAATATATAAAGAATCTATAAATTAAAACCCAAAATAATGTAATATGGAAGTGATATAACAACACCTCCAAATTTGGAGATAATAATGTGCAGAATGACCAATGAGGTACTCTTGGAAACCTGAAAATTGTTTTTATATTTGTTGGTGAGCATAACATTTATACATTGTTGGATTACACCCAAGGTCTCATGTGCACGTGTGAAAATATCTTACTAATGAACCCATGAAAAAACTGTGGAACTAATAATACCAAATCTGTCCAATTAACTAATATCATCCTCACGATGGTATTCTCACTAAATAATGAATTAAAATATAGTAATATAATGTGAATAATATCAATATAATGGTAAACCACACTGGTTTCCCACTTTTTCCACTCTCACACCCTAAACGTTATATATACAAGCACACTCATATCATCTGGATTGTATATCATCTGAAGACTCATGGTCCCTACATCGCATATAATTTGAATAAAAATGGTACATCACCTCACAACTCTACCATATCCAGATATTTATAGTAGTAGGGTATCATTAACGTGAAGGGAATGAACCATATTCCCTACTGACATAATGCTTCAACAACACCATCAGCCAAATCATCATATCATCTAACATCACCACTAGTTCCCTTTTGAATTCTAGTCGTCATAGCCTGTCCAAATAAAACACTCCTAAAAGTGAGTGTGGGGAATATGGGGAAGCCATAAATATATCCTCACTATATGGATTTTGAGAAATACTCCTCTAATACATCGGTGTGTCCAAATTGAGTGATCAACATAGGTGGGGTACAAATAGAAATCACAATGTAAAAAATATACATATAACAGTCGCATGTAGGGACAGAAGCCCAACAAAGGGGTTTGAAAAAAATAGTGTCATCCAAACAAGAAACATCACCACCTTGTCTTCAAACCATCCTCTACAATCTATTACACATAAAATTCCTAACATGACACATGAAATACACAATATAAGTGATACCCATATCACACCTTTCTTTTCATGTTAAAAAAGATTCCATATTTTCATGTTACCCACCAAGTTAATTTTTCCCACCCAATCATTTCATATTAAAAATTAACCACTTTAACCACACATCTCATATTATTTAAATATTTCATTAGTAATTCCAACTCATTCAATTTAATTTTTCATTATTATCAATTCGTTTCATTTCATTACTATAGAATAGTAAAGATAACACATAAATCAAAACAGTAAATCATTCTCATGACAATAAGATCCACATTTCAACTATTCAAATCACAAACACATCTTCATCACAACCAACACATATCACAAGCACACAAAAATTCTATTTTTATATATTATTTCAATTCAATTTACGAAAAAGGTCTTTCATAACATTAACTTATTTACTTCAATGTAATTCTCACAAAATTCAATATTCTCTCTAAGAAACCACTTCATTAGATGAATTTACATTTGTAGCTAATTTCATTAAATTTTATATCAATAAATCAAACAAAAGGGATTCATAATTATATAAATAACATAAAATGAATTCGTTAACTATATTAGTGAATTTAAAAAATGGCACAAATTATCCATAATAGAAACAATAAAAAATGGAAAACATTTGTTTCCATTACATTACCCTTCTATTTCAAAAAAATTAATTCATTATCTATATTAGGCTAGTATATTATTACTCCAAATGGGAAAAAATCATGATTCCTCCAACATATAAAAATAATGGAAAGATGAATTATCACACACCTCAAATAAAAAATTCCAAATCACTTACCAAGGTCAGAAAAATATGAATACAAACAATAAGAACCACAAAAAAAGAAAAAAATCCCAATGAATAATAAAACAATATCATCAATAAGTCACTTAAATAATCAAAAAATAATTCATCAGTTGACATAATCCATATATAGATGAATAAGGGGAAAATAGATAATATTAATAAAAGAAACTAACATGGAAACTCTATGTATCATACTCCGGAGGCTAGGTTTGAAAGACAATGAAAAGTGGGTTAAAGAACTCCTAAGGATTCACTTGTGTAAACTAATAAAAAAGAGAAAGGGAGGAGGAATTATCGTGTTTTGGGGTTTGATATTTTATAGTTAGTTTTGAATTCATATTACCATGGTGCAACAAACCTCTACATGATGCAGAATTACCAAAAATGGACAACACTAATTTGAAAGGATAGTTTCACCGCACCCCAATTTTGTGGTTCAAATTCGTTCCAAATAAACATTGTGAGGTCCATATCATAGATCTAGAAATCTTGTTACGATTCTAAAATTTAGGATGAAACACCATGCCACAAAAATCAACTACAAAGGAAAGTCACATTCTTTATCTTTGATCAACGTGGAAACCACCCCCACAAAGATTGTAACCACAAAACACACTTCTCCAAGACTCTATGTCATAGGTGAGTGACCACACCAAAACCATTATAAATTTTGATGATTCAGTAAAACACCACCACAAGACTTTATGCCACATATTAAATCTACATTATATAAACAATCCCCTCTATGATGTACATAAATATTTCGTGACTCCGAAGAAGAGAAAAATATGAAAAACAAAAAAATATAATTACCCATACAAAGGGTATATAGTCTACGTAAGCGAAATTTATTTTACCCATTAATAGTCTAATGGATGGGCTCATGTAATGGTTGTGAGGTGCTCCAAACAATCACAACTAAATATATATAAAAATATAAATACTTAATTCCTCACAAGAATTATAAAATAACTCCCAGGAAAAAATTTATTGTGCCTTGGGAAACTAGGAAAATTTAAAAGTAGACACATGGTAAATGACACATTACTTACATAATGATTCAAAACACATGTAATTAAACTATATGTATCTATTTAATTTCAATTATTGTGTAAATGAGTAAAAATAAATAAAGTGTGTGTTATAAATACATGGAAGGAATGGAAAAATAAAAAGGATCATTAATAATTTTCACGGGTGAAACCTGATGAATGTAATGAGAAAAACACCTGTGTATGAGTTTCATAAGATTATCATAAGAACATGAGTCATAACATGACCATAATTACAATAACCATAACCTGACCATGATTACATAAGGCATAACATGTTAATGAGTACATGAGGCATCCCATGAGAATATGTATGTGGGGTAGAACATGGAAATGTGCTTTAATATAAACATGAGACATTTATAAACATATCAAAATAGCTCATAACTAGGGTGTAATAAAGCATATTTCCAAGTCTTTTGACCAATATATCATTATACATTACCATGGAATTCTACCACTCTATCCTGGAAATATAATATCTAGAGAATAAATCATTACCCATTGCATTGGTGTTCTATTAGAGTGAACACTACATATTTTTTAACTAATGTTTTAATCCTAAGGAAAAGATACATAAATATATAATAAATCCATTTATAATAAATGAGTATCCAATGAATTTATGTTTCAATTTAAGTAAATACCCGTCAATATAGATAATAAATCAATTGGTATTTAATTTTTATATAATAAACAGTTTACGTTTTGATCAATAATTTCTACATTGAATCAATATATGGTATTATAGGTTAATAACCCTGAAAAAAAATAATTCAATTATATTTACAGGGAATATATTTGTAGTAAACTATATGATTACTTATAGATGATGATATAGAAAGATATTGGCAGTGATGGATCACTCACTATATAGATGATATTTTTACAATTACACGTGTATATGGAAAAAATAACATGGATAAGAAAGTTATAATACAATAGAAATAAAAATAAAAAAATAGAAAAATATTATTTTTTATAAATTGGGTGGGAAGGAAATCCTTTCAATATTTTAATTCAACTGATTTGTGAATATCCAAGAATATTCTATAGAAAATATGGTATGTTCACAATTAAATGGGTAGTACCCAATTGATGGAATGATGAAATGAAATTTTAATTTCACATTATAGGACTAAAAACTGAATGAATATATCAACCACTATATTAAAATTCATTATTGTAGAACAAAATGTTTTTGTGAATTATCTAATGAAAATCTCCTCGTAATGTCAAACCATGTGTGCAATAAGTAATCTTTTTCATTTACTGAGGGACCATCGAGTTAATACCCATATAACCCATTTATAGTTAAGACCCTATGTAAATACTATTTTGTGTCACATCCACTTGTAGTATCTATAAGGGGATGTTGTTTCTAGGAAAACCACACACAACATTCATTATGAAATTCAGGATGGTTTTATGGTTACAGGAAATCAATCACAATATAATGCCTTATAGATGAATTATAATTAGAGGGAATAGGAATATATCAATAAAAAGGAATCATAAATAAAATAATGGTGTTTTTAATAAACACTTGACCACAAAATATATTTAAAATCATGAATCCTTGTATGCAATAATAAGATGAACGAAAAAAGAAGGGTAAGAGATACTATACCTTGGAATGATGCTTATTAAAGGTATATAGAGACAAATAAGACTTACTAAACACATTGGAGAGACCCTATAAGGAACTATTCTTGGGAAATTCCTTCATTGAGGATTTGGGGTGGAATGTGATGAGATAAATGAAGTATTTATACTTGAGGATGGGTGGTTTTGAAGGGTTAAAATACTTGTAATTTTATTTTTTAAGATAACCACCAATGGGAGGATATAATTAAGATAAATTTTATATATCATTAATGAGTGAGTGAGATTGTTTTTATGTTCATATCCTTCCCAAATATAAACATAATTTCCAACCAACCGGTTTATTGCATGAAAACAAAAAGAATGTTTTATCTCAAAAATCTATTTTTTCATTCCAAAAAGCAATGTTTAAATTTCTACATTAAAAATATTACATTTAAATTAATTTCTTTTACATATTAAATAAAATTTTAATTGAATAAAATATTTTTAAAATATTTAAATCATGTTCGCATAAATATGATATAATTAAGTCACAGTGATCATAAAATGATAATTTAAACTTTTTCAACAAATAAAATAACATCTTCATAAATTCTTAAAATTTCAACCTATGTAAATTTTTATTTTAAATGTACCCAAATAAAATTAACTTTATCAAAATAGTTCTATGAATATATTAATTTAAACTATTAAATAAGAATCCAAATATATTTTAAATGAATATTTTTTATATCATACGAAACATTTTGTCCGATAGAAAAACTACTTAGGACTTCATTAAAATATATTATAATTTACAATTTTTTATAATATTTTTTAGTATATTTTATTAAAAAATTACTTATTTACCATATATCATAATATTAATTAAATTTTTTATAGTGTCAAAAAATAATATAATTTTGATTAAATCATTAAATTATCCCAATGCTATCTTAAATTCATCTACATGACCAACAATAATAACAACCAACTCTACTATGAACTAATTTTATTAATGTAAAATGGACATATCAACCAATAACTCACATAGAAATTTTCTTACACACTATTTATTAATTTCAATTGTAATTCTAATGATTCTCTTTTTTTAATACCTTTATATAAGGGGTGATCCTCTTAAGGTAATTCAAACCTATAGAGTTTTTATAGTTAATGAACTATTATTACTAGTATACATACCTTTTATTTTTAACATTGTATTATTACATTTCTACATATGATTTATAACATTCTTGGTTGATTTAAAAGTATTTTTAGATATATCTATTATAAAACAAAACAAATATTTGTTGATGTGAAAGAGTTCCTTAATTAAAATAGGGATATTTTTTGTTTCATAAGATTCTTCCTAGGTTATGGAAATTTAATAATCACAACTTTAATTGTTAAATGACAATTAATGAACAAAATTTTCATGGTAAATGTTATCCATAAAAGTAAACATTTTGAATTCATAGGATATGATAATTGTGTAGGGCCATAGTAGTACAACATACCTTATTATAATTGATAAAATTGATATCTATATAATGCTCTAAAAAATATTATAAAAGATAATTTTCAAAAATAAAAAAACAATAATATTATAAGATATTTTATTCCTTAGACCAGAACTCCTGGATCTAGTTTTAAACATATGTAATCTTTAATAAATCATAAAAGTTAAAAAAACTCCCAATATAAAATTTTTGGTGACTTTTAGAACTAGGTAAAACTGTAACACACCACATGATACAAAACAAACTTATTTTACAATGATTATCCAAATATGTAATTATATTAAATATATCCCTTTCCTTGAAACTTAATAGGAAATGGAAAAAATACAATAGTGATCTATAAATCTTTTTATGGGATAAAAAACTAAAAATGGGTCATTAATAAATGACAAGGGTGGAACATAATGAAATATATTAGAAAAATAACACGAGGAAAAGAGTCATAACGTGATCATAAAAAGATAAGGCATATAATTATAATAAATATATGATTCATAACATGATCATAAGTACATGAGGCGTAACATGATCATGTAAACATGAGGAATAACATCATCATAAATACATGAGGCATTACATAATCTTGATTACGTAATGCACAATTGGACGATAATTAGATGAGGAATAAAATGGAAATATCATTATAACATAAACATGAAAAATTCATAAACATATCATCATATCTCAACACTAGTGTTTCATAAAAAAATTCCTATTATTTTAACCAAGATATAATAAAGAATTACCAAGGCATTATTTCATTGAATCGTGAACTATTTATTGATAGTGATTAATTCTTTAATCAACGCACTAGTGTGATATGAGTGTGAACCCTTAATATTCCTTAATTAATGAGTTCCATATAAGAAAAAAATATGTAAATCTATAATGAACATGTGGGAAATAAATAGGTACCCAATGAATGAAATTATATATCTACATAAATATCCTTAAATGAAGATAATGAAACATAAGTTATTAACACCGTATAGAATAAATGGTATGTGTTTTATTCAATAAATTCCCTAAAAAATGACGTAAGCTTATATAGGTGAATAACATCAAATAAGAAGAATCAATCTAGGGTATTCACATGGAATGAAATTTGAATAAAACATATGATTTCACATACATGATTATAAGTCAAAAAAAGGAAGTGATATATCAATCTCTATAGATATCATATTTACACGATAATATGTGTATATAAGAACAATCACATAGATAAGAAAGGAAAAATAAAGTAAAAATATATAGAGGTAAGTATAAAAGAATTCTTTTATAAATTGTGTGGGAAAGAAACCCTTTTAAAAGATTAATGTGGGTATCTTGTTGAATATGGAAAAAAATTAGAAACTATAGGTTGTTCATAATGAAATAAGATGTTACCAATTAAAGTAATTTATAGAAATAAGTGGATATGGTCATATTAATTGAATAAAGATACACATTTAATGTAAATATCAATCCATATTTTCTGATCTATTTTTATGGGACATAATTTGCAAATGAATTTTTCAAATCAAATCTATTGGGACTACCAGAGATGGTCTTTAACAAGGAATCTATATTGTGAACCATGTGATAGTCATGTTAATACACAATGTCGAAAATTTTAATTTTATTACTACTTGGTTAGACTATTAGGGATCCATATCTACTATATTTATCCATATAGGGATATCATTCCTAGGAAAACCACATGCACTTTTATTTATCATTTTTAGGATGGTTTTATGGTTGTGGGAAAAAATGATCATTATAATGACTTATAAGGTTAGTATAATTAGAGTTAAATTGAATATATAATTAAAAGAAAATTATATATATATTTATATAAATGGGGATATTTATAAATCTTTGGAAACAAAATAAATTTGAAATCACAACCCGTAATACAAAATATATACTTGAATTGAAAAAATGAATAAGAGATCACTTACATTGGGGGGAATGTTTATAAAGATAACTAGGGAGTCATTATAAAATTAGAACCAACATAGAATCATTATTGATAATGATAATAATATTTAATCTATGATAAATTTTTTTCATGTGGAATGTGAGTAGAGAAAACAATATTTATACTTGGGAAGGGGTGGTTTGTATGGGTTAAAATATTGGTTAATTTTATATATCAGCCAACCACGTATGGGTGAAATAAATTGAGAGAAATTTTTTGTCTTATTAACGAGTATTTTTGAGTTTTTGGATTTTTCAAATCCTTAAAAACTATAATTTTATCTTCTAAACTACCTATTTATTGCACACAAACCAAAAATAAATTTTGTCAATAAAATCCATTTTCCCAAAACAATTAAGGTGTATATTTATAAATTAAAATAAATATTTTCAGACTCATTTTTAAAATTATCATATTAAATTATAATTGAATAAATATTTTTTTATCATTTTAAACAATTTCACATAATAATGATTTCATAAAATCTCAAATTCTCGAAAAATAATAATGTTCAGTTTTCAACAAAAAAAGAAATTTTGTAAATAAATTACTAAATTTTTTTGCAAAGATAAATTAGATTGTTTGAGGATGAAAAATATATCTATTTTTTAAAAATAATTATATAAAAATATTAATTTAAAATTTTTCATAAAAATATATATTTATTGAAAATTAACAATTTATATAGAATAATTGCATTGTAGCCATTATAAAAATTACCTAGGACATCATTGAAATAAATTATAATTTAAAATATTTATTACTTCATAAATGATATTTAAATATTATACATATATCATAAAACAAATTTTTTATATAATATGTTTATAGAATCAAAAACTGGAACAATTTTTTTTAACATTAAATAATCCAAACGATCACTTAATTGTGTCTACAGAACCAAAAATAATATTGACCAATTGTCTTGTTGAATAATTGTATTAATGTGAAATGGAAATATATCCCTATGAAAACTCTATAATTATCTCTTAATCATTCAACACTTCACATAAAAATGTTCTTACACACACTATGATAATTTTAATTACTTTTTTAATACTTCTCTTTATTTTTTCAATCTTTAAAGATAAATGATTTCTGTTGGTGACTTAAAGCCTATAGAGTTTTTATTAGTGAATGTACTATTATTCAAAATTTATATCCTTTTATAACTCATTCATTTATTATTCTATACCTATACATGATATGTAATGTTTTTATTAATTTTACAAGTCTTTTATGTAATTTAATTCTAAAACATAATAAAACGTTTTGAGAGGAGGGGTTCCTTTATTAATAGAAGAATGTTTTTTGGGCCGTTATGATTTTCTTGATCTAACCCATATTCAATCATGGAAAATTCCACCTTATTCTTATGCATGATAAGTGTTCTTCAAATGGGTAACATGTTTTACCCTTACTCAATAGTAGAAATCCACTACCCAAAAGGAACATAGGCCAACTATGCAACGGTAAACAGATTTTACCTTACACAACAGATCTACCATGCCCAACCATGACATGAGAAGTTCTCACTACTGAGGATAAACTAGGTTTTTCTTTACACAACATTTAAAAATTAGGCCTTTTCTATACATATTGGCTAAAAATTTGGGCAACCCTTAAAAATATTTTGTTTACCCTTATGTAGATTTAGAAACTCAACCGCACCATTATACAACATATATTTCATGCATAAGGGAATATATTTAATTTTAAAATTAAAAACAAAACTTTTTTTGATAAAGGTTTATTATTATTTATTAAAATTCTAATACACTTTAAAAAATAATTATATATATTTTTTAAACTCTAAAACATATTTTTACTATTTTAATCACATAAAAACATCCAATTAATTTACAAAATAAATTCTAAAAATTATAAATTACTTTTATAAATATTAATACAATTTATCTTGAAATATAAAATATAAATATGTTTTCAAAATGTCATTAATATTGAAAAAATATTTTTAAAATAACTTATGATATTTAAAGCCTCTCTCGAACCTTTAGACACGACATAATATTATTGTAAGGGCTCGGGAAAATTTTGGGCCTATAAATATTATCACAAATATCACATGAGTCTCCACTACAATTTTATGAAAATAATTATATTTATTATATATCATTTTACTACAAATAAAAAATTCTCTGTTTATATTTTTCCAAAAAAAATTATGATTAACACTTTCAAAATTAACTAATCATGAGGATTTTTTCCCATGACCCTTATCATAATTTACATAACTACCCATTTTCTCATTGTAAAACCATATGATTTTAGAGTATAATTCTTTATAAATAAATTTGATGTGTTCGATTTCACGAGATTCACACAAAACCAAAATGATTAAAATTATATATTTTTATAATATAAATTATAATATATTATTAGATAATAAAATGAAATATAATTATTATAATAAATTATAACATGCACCATTTAATTTTTCTATAGCTCGACATAAATGTTTTCTCAAAGTAATATTATTTTAATACATATTCTATATGTTTTATTTGAAATATATATTATTGAAATTTATAATTCGAGTTTTTAAAAATTACTGTCATTTTTTAATAAATCATTTAAATATTATCTTAGTGTTAATTTTTGGGATTTTCTAAATAAAATTATTTTATTGTGAATACTGTGAAATATCAAATTTATGAATAACATAAATTGATGAAGTAATTATTTATATGAATAAAACAAAACAAAATTAAAACATTTCAACAGAAAAAATATATATTTAAGGACTAATGTAAATACTTAAAGACTAAAATGTTTAATTTAAAAACTGATGATTGTATATTTGGAAAATATAATGTATTTTATTCTAATAAGAAACTATTTCTGGTTCATTAACAATAATGAGATGTTAATATTATTATATTTAGCTTCTTCATGTATATATGGTAAAAGAAACTTCATTAATTTTTTAATAATATAATAAATTTTTGGTAATGACCACTAGTCAAGAATATATCATCTAAATATGTATAAATTCATTTTTACATGTATAAATATTTTTTAAAATTGTTTTTATGCGCATATATTAGAATTAATTAATTCTATTTATTGAATGAAAATTTTGAAAATTTTATTCCATTCATGGAATATGAATATAATAATTTCATTTGAGGTCTAATTTTTTTGTCTATAAGGAATAATTACCAGGGTAAAACATTATCCCTGTGGTCACGGGTAAAATAGGATTAAAAATTTTAAATAAGTGGATATGGATTCAATAAAACAGAAAAGTATATTAAATATCATTGGTTGATTGTATGTATACATAAATAAACATATATTATTATATTTTATTTTTGGGATCTAATTTTCATTCTGAGTGGAATTATTATATTTTAATTTTCTTAATATTCATGAAGGTGTCACTCTCCTTTCCTATTAATGGAAACCTCCTCTTCTATATCCTAATAACTAATTAAGCAACAAAGATATACCAATATCTACCAAAATAAGTTTCAAAATATCCCTCTTGTGTATTATAGGACCTTTTATCACTAAAATACATACCCAAGAATGCTTAAGGTGTATTCCAATGGAGGATAGGTTAGGAAGAGTTAATTATCATAACCAAGACCTTTGATGTTTAGTTATTCTTCGATATCCATTAAATATTATAAAACATTATTGATGTAATTTAATTTTATATGATTATATTACAAACATTTTGAACCTCATATCCATCCTTATAGAAATGAAAACATTTCATGTGCATACATGCGAAATGCCGCCTCCACAAAGCGATGTGTTTCATTTTCATAAAAACCTCACATTGATTTTTATATACATGGATTTAATTTATATATATTTATGTATATATATATATATGATTTTAATGAAATAACAATGTTTATTTTCAGATAAAATTTTATTTATCAATTTACACTCCCTTTCAATGTAAAAGATAATGTCATTCCCACATGTGTGAGGACAAATACATCCACAAAGCAATGTGAATTATTTTTCATGTACATCATAAATGGTTTTTAATATACAGGTATTTAGTGAATATAAATATATATATATTTATAGATATAATTTTGAACAAATAATGATAAATTTTCTTCTACCATTATTTATTTTCATTCCTTAGAAAAATAAAAAAAATTGTACTTGCATATGTGTGGACTACCATCTCCTAGAAGTGACGTATACCATTTTTCATCACAACAATACATGGATGCTTAATAATTATTTAATAATTAATAAATATGTTATTTATTACATTATTATGTAATATAACCTTGTAAAATTTTCATGTACCATAATCTCTAACCTGAAGAAAACATGGAAAATGGAATAGTTAACACCCTAAATACTTATTTTAATGAAGAATTTTAAATAAATGGCTAATTTTAGATTATAAGGGAATAATATATTGTAATATATTATTAATTAAATTTATTTTATAGATTTATAAAAAATATTAATTTATCATATAGTAGTTTTTAGTGTATACGAATTAATTTGTGATTTGAGGTAATGGTTAATGTTCAAATCGTGTTTTTTAATCAGTATTGATTGCATATGAATTTTTATTCAGGAAATTATAATATCTATATCTATCTTAAACAGTATTAATTTTATTGTTTTATAATTATTTATATCATCTAACATCATGACTAGATCACCTTTTAATTCTAGTCGTCATAGCCTCTCCATATCAAACTCACCTAAAAGAGAGTGCATGAAATAAAGGGAAGCGAGCAACATATCCTCACCATCTAAATTTTGAGAAATAAACCCCCCAATACATTTATGTGTTAAAATTGAGTGGTCGACATAGGTGGGGTAGAAAAAAAGCACAATGAAAAAAATATACATATAATAGTCACATGTACATACAGATGCCAAACCAATGGGTTCGTAAAAATAGTGTCATCCAAACAAGCAGCATCACCTCCATATCATCAAACCCTATTCTACAATCTATTACACATAAAATTCCTAACATGACACATGTGATCAACATTATAATAGATATCCACATAACACATTTCTCTTCATGTTAATAAAGTTACCATATTTCCATGTTACCAACCAATTTCATTGATCCAACACAATCATTTCATATTAAAAATTAACGACATTAATCATACATCACATTTTATTTCAATATTTTAGTAATGATTCCAACCAATTCCATTTAATTTTTCATCATTATCATTTCATTAATTTTCATTACTATAGAATAGTAAAATTAACACATAAAAACTCATCAATATATCCTTCTCATACTAATAAAATCCACATTTCCACTATTCAAATCACAAAACTTCATCATTACAACCGAAACATATCACAAGCACACAGAAAATAACTTTTTATATCTTATTTCAATTCAATTTTAGAAACAAGTCTTTCATCACATTAACTTATTTACTACAAGGCAATTCTCAAAAAAATCAATATTCTCCCTAAGAAACGACTTCATTAAATTAATAAACATTCTTAGCCGGTTTCTTGTAATTTTATATCAGGAAATAACAGAAAAGGGTTCCATAATTATATAAATAATAGAAAATGAATGTGTTCCCAATAGTTGAATATTTCAACAAAGGAAACAAGTATATATAATTGAAATAACTAAAAAATGGAAAAAAATTCCTTTCTATTTTGA
Source organism: Viscum album (assembly GCA_963277665.1). Classification (NCBI taxonomy): domain Eukaryota; kingdom Viridiplantae; phylum Streptophyta; class Magnoliopsida; order Santalales; family Viscaceae; genus Viscum; species Viscum album. Next base: position 832,611,465 of record OY728165.1, read on the forward strand.
TTCAATTTCAATTAACCTAATTCATTATATGTATTAGGTTGGTATATACTACCTATCCATCAGAAAAAATCATGATCCATCACAATTATACAACTAATGGAAAGGGGAATTATCCCATACCCCAAATGAATGAAATTCCAAATCACTTACCAAGGTTAGTACAAGAGGAATATAACCTCTGAGAACTACAAAAAAGATAAAAACCTAGTGAATAATAACACAATAACCCCAATAAGCCACTTAAAAATTATAAAAAAAGTTCCTCAATTGACATAAGCCTTATAAATATGTATAAGGGAAAAGATAATAGGAATTAAAGAAACTCACATAGAACCTCTATATATCAAACTCCCAAAGCTGGGTTTGAAAGACAAGTAAAAGGGGATGAAAGAACTCTTTAGGATTCACTTGTGTAACCTAATAACAAAGGGAAAGGGTGAGGTAATTATGGGAGTTTTGGGGTTTTTGAATTTATAAGTAGGGTGGAAGACATCAGACCATGGTGCAACACCCCTGTCTAGGATTCAAATTTACTAATAATTTACAACACCATAAAGAATGGGTAGTTTCACCACACCACAATTGTGTTGTTCAAATTTGTTCCCAAGAAACATTGTGAGGCCCGGGAAATACATCTAGAAAACTAGTTAAGAGACTATAGTTTAGGATGAACCACTATTCTATAAGAATCAACTTCCATAGATTGTCATATTCCCCATCATTGATGAATGGTGAAATCACCCCAAAAATATTGGAACCTCAAAAATCACCCCTCTAAGACTCCATATCATAGCCAAGTGACCGCACCACAACAATTCCAAAATTTGATGAATCACAAAAACTCTACCACAATAATCTATTCCACACATGGCATCTCCATTATATAACGACTCCCCTCTATGATGTACCAAAATATTTCATTACTCAGAAGAAGAGAAAAATCTAACAATAATGTTTATTTAAGTACCCATACATAGGATAGATTTTCTACATAAGGGTAATTTATTTTACCCTTGCATAGTCTGATGTATGGGATCATGTAATGGTAGTGAGGTTCTATAATCAATAACATCTAAATATAGTGATGATGAAAAATAATCTTGAATGAATCACATGAATTATAAAGAACACCAAAGAAAAATTTTACAGTGCCTTGGGAAAATAGGAAAATTTAAAACTAGATACATTGTAAATAACATATTCCTTACTTAATGATTCTAACCACATGTTATTAAATTATGTATCTATGTAAATGAGTAAAAATAAATAAAGGGTTTATTATAAATTCATGTATGGGAGGAACAATTAAAAAGGATCATTAGTATTTTTCCTGAGTGAATAATGATGAAGGAGATGAGAAAAATACTTGAGTAAAATATTCGTAAGATTATCATAAGAACATGAGTCATAACATGACCATAATTACAATAATCAATAAATGTTCATAACTGAATAAGGCATAAAATGTATAGGATTACACGAGGCATAACATGATAATATGTATTTGTGGAATAATATGGAAATGTGCTACAATATAAACATGAGGCATTAATAAACATATCAACATAGATCATCACTAGGGTTTCATAATGAATATTACTCTATCCTTTGACCAATATATCATGAAATTTTACCATGGAATTTGGACATGGTATCATGAACTTATAACATCTATAGAATAATTATTTACCCAATGCATTGGAGTTCTATTAGAGTGAACACTTCACATTCCTCAATTAATGTGTTAAATATAAGGAAAAGATATATGAATATATATTGAACCCAATGATAATAAATTAGTATCCAATGAATGTATGTTTCTCTTTATGTAAATAACAATCAATATAGATAATGAATCATTTGGTATTTAAATCGTATATAATAAATGTATTATGTTTGGATCAATAATTTCTACATTAAATCAATATATGGGAATCTAGGTTAATAACCGTGAATTAAAATAATAATTAAATAATATTTACATGGAAGGGAATTGGAGTAAACAATATGATTACTCATAGATAATGATATGGAAAGGTAATGGTAGTGATGGATCACACACTATATAGAGGATATTTGACCATAAAATGTATATATGGAAACATTATCATGGATAATAAATTTAAAATAAAAGAGTAATACAGATAGAGATAGATAAAAATATCATTTTTTATTAATTGGGTGGGAAATAAACCCTTTAAAAGTATTAATGCAGTTGACTTTTTGAATATCCATGAATATTCTGTGAAATCTATAGTATATTCTCAATTAAATGGGTAGTACCCAATTGATGGAATGATGACAAGAAAGTGTAAATTAATAATATAGGTCTTCAAACTGAAAGAAAATATCTATCAACATATCTGAATTCTTAATTATGGATCATAATGTGTCTGTGAATTATCTAATGAATGTCCCTACGAAGTGTCAAACCAGGTGTGCAATAAGGAATCATTTTCATTTACCGACTAATCATTGAGTTCATACCCAATGAACCCGTTGGTGTTTTTGACCCTACGTTAATAGTATATTGAGTCACATCCACTTGTAGTATCTATAAGGGGATTTTCTTTCTAGGGAAACAACACACAATGTTCTTTACCAAATTCAGGATGGTTTTATGGTTATAGGAAATCATTCACATTATAACGGCTTATGGATGTAATATAATTTGAGGGAATTAGAATATATCCCTAAAAATGAGTCATATATAAAATAATGGATGTTTTTAAAAACACTTTACCACAAAATATATTCTAAATCATGAATCCTTGTATGCAATAATAATATGGATAAAAAAATCAGAGTACGAGATCGCTTACCTTAGAATGATGCTTCTTAAATATATATGTAGACAAATACAACGTAGTAACCACGTTGGGGAGACCCTATAGAGAACTATTCTGGGGAAATTCATTAAAATATTATTTAGATTGGAATATGATGAGGTAAATAGGGTATTTATACTAGAGGATGGGTGGGTTTGAAGGGTTAAAATATTGGTAATTTTATTTTTTAAAATTTCCACCTATAAGTGTATGGAATTAAGAAAAACATTATATCTCATTAACGAGTGTGTGAGATTACATTTATGTTCAAATACTTTCCAGTTAAGAACATAATTTCCAACCAACTTTTTTATTGCATGAAAAAAAATTATCTTGAAATTCTATTTTTTCATTTCCAAAAGTAAAGTATATATTTCTGCACTAAAATTAAAACATTTAAATTAAATTTATTACATATTTAATAAAATTTGTGTGGAATAAAATATTTTATAAATGTTTAAATCATGTTTGCATAAATATTATTTAATAAAGTCATAGTAATTACAAATGGATAAATTAATCATTTTCACCAAAAAAATTACTTCTTCATAAGTTCTTAAAATTTCACCGTAATTAAATTTTGTTTTTAAACGTACCAAAATGAAATTAATTTAATCAAAATAGATCTACAAATATATTAATGTTAAATAATAATCCAAAAGTATTTAAAATGAATAATTTTTATAGCATACTAAACATTTTTTCTATTAGAAATACAACATAGGAATTCATTAAAATATATTATCATTTAAAATAATTTTATATTGTTTTTAATAACATTTATTCAAAAATTAATTATTTACCAGAAATCATATTTAAAAAAAATTGATTATTGTATACAGAAATAATATAATTTTGATTATATCATTAAATTATCCCAGTGCTCACTTAAATGCATCAACCTGACAAACAATAATAATGTCAAACTATCTTATAAACTAATGGTATTAATGTTAAATGTACATATCATCTGAATAAAAACGATAATTATATCTTCATAATTCTCTAACTCACTTACAAATGTTCTTACACACTTTTTGATAATTTCTATTGTAATCCTAATGCTTCTCTTTTTTTATGATCCTTATAGAAGGGGTGATCTTCTTAGGGGAATTGAAACTTAGAGATTTTTTTTAGTGAATGAAAAATTATTACTAGTGTACATACATTTTAAATTTATCATTGTATAATACTATATCTACCCATAATTTATATCATTATTATTATATTTTAATAAATTATTTATATCTTTTGTAAACCATAACAAATATTTGTTGATATGGAAGAGTTCCTTTATTAAAAGAATGATATTTTTTGTTTCGTAACATTATTCATATGTTAAAGAAATTTAATAATCCCAAAATTAATTTTTTTAATACCATTTAAGGAAAAGAAATTATTGTAAATGTTATCTTTAAAAGGAAACATTTTGAATAACTAGGATATGATAATCGTATAGGTCCATAGTAGTAAAACTAAACCTAGTTTAATAGGCCAAGTTGATATCTATATAAGGCTTTAAAAAATATTCTGAATTTTAATTCTCAAAAATAACCAAACAATAATCTTATAACATATTTTATTCCTTAGACCAGCCCTCCCTGATCTAGTTTTAGACATACATAATCTTTATTAAATCACATTAATTAAAAAAAATCCCAATATAAAAATTATGGTGCCTTTTTAAACTACGTACAACTACAACACAACACAATATTCAAAAAAAATATTTCAGAATGATTCTCCAAACTTGTAATTAACTTATATGTATCCCTTTCACTGAAATTTCTTAGAAAATGGGAAAAAAATACATGGGTGAGCTATAAATATATGTATGGGATAAAAAATAAAAATGGTTTATTAATAAATGTCTTGTGTGTATCATAATGAAATATATGAGAAAATTAACATGAGGAAAAGAATAAAAAAATTATCATAAAAACATGAGGCATATAATTAAAATAACTATATGATTCATATCATGATTATAAGTACATTAGGCATAACATGATCATGGAAACTTGAGGCATAACATGATCATAAGTACATGATCAATTAAATGATCCTTAATACCTAAGAAGAACATGATCATAATTACATGAGGCTTAAAATGGAAATATCGTTATAACATAAACATGATACATTTATAAACTTATCGTCATAACTCAACACTAGGGTTTCATAAAACAAATTACCTAGTACTTTGACCATGTTATAATAAAGCATTACCAATGAAAGATGTTATAGAATCATGAATGATTTATCTATTGTGATTAATTATTCAACCAATGCACTACAACGCTATCAGGGTAAACCATTAATACTACTTAATTTATGTGTTCCATATAAGTAAAAAATCATAAATATATAATAAACATGTGGAAAATAAACTGGTATCCTATGAATAAAATTATATCTCTACAAAAATATCCTTCAATCAAGATAATGAATCATAGTGTATTAACACTGTATAGATTAAATGGTATGTGGTTTATTTAATAATTTTTGTAATAAAATTATGTATTCTTATCTAGGTGAATAACCTTTAATAATGAAGAATCATACCGGGGTATTCACATGGAATGTAATTGCAATAAAATATACGATTTCACATGGATGATTATATGACATGGAAAAGGAAGTGATAGATCACTATATATTGATATCATATTTACACCATAACATGTTTCCATAAGAATATTCACATAGATAAGAGTGGAAAAATAAATTAAAAATATGTAGAGGGAAGTAGAAAAAGAATATCTTTTATAAATTGTGTGGGTAAGAAACCCTTTCAATGGATTAATATGGGTATCCTGTCAAATATCAAAGAATCAACATTAGAAACTATTGGCTGTTGATAATAAAATTGGATGTTCCAAATTAAAGTAATGATTAAAAGGAAGTGGGGATTGTCACATTAATGGAATAAATATACGAATTTAATGTAAATATCAATCCATATTTTTTTATTCATTTTTATGGGTCATAAAGTGTATGAGAATTATTCAAATCCAATCCATTGGGACCATCAGAGAAGGTGTGTAATAAGGAATCCTTATTGTGAACCAATGGATAGTTATGTTAATAGACAATGTGATCATTTTAATGTTTTTACAACTTAGTAAGACTTTTATGGATCCTTATCCACTTTAGTTATCCTGATATGAATATCATTACTAGGATAAACACATGCCCTTTTCTTTACCAGATTTAGGATGGTTTTATGAATATAGGATAACATGATCATTATAATGACTTATAAAGTGGGTATAATTAATATGAAATGGAAATATAATCCAAAGGAAATAATATATATATATGGGGGTATTTATAAACATTTTGAAATAAAATAAATTGAAAATAAAAACCATTATAAAAAATATATACTAGAATTAAAAAAAAATGATGAAGAGATCACTTATATTGGGGGGGGGGATTCTTTCTAAACCTATATAGGGACTCATTATAAAATAAGGACCTATATAGTGAAATTATTTAAAGGGATATTAATAGTTAATTCATGTTCAATGTTTTCCATGTGGAATGTGAGGAGAAAATAGTATTTAATCATGGGAAGGGGTGGTTTGTGTGGGTTAAAATATTGGTTAATTTTAAATAACAGCCAACCACCTATGGGAGAAATGAACTCCGACCAATTTTTGGTCTTATTAATGATAAATTTTGAGTTTTTTTATTTTCAAAACAATTATAAACTTATCATCCAAACAACCTATTTAATGCGAACACCCCAAAAATAAATTTTATTAATAAAATCTATTTTTTCGAAAAATTAAGGTGTATATTTAGATATTAAAATCAATATTTTTAAACTCATTTTTAAAAATATTAAAATAAATTTTTACTGAATAAAAATATTATTAGATTATAAATATACTTCACAAAATAATGATTTATAAAATCCCAAATGCTCATAAAATAGTAATTTTCACTTTTTTCACACAAAAAATACATTTAGTCATAAAATTACTAAACATTTACCAGAGGATAATATATATGTTTTGAGACTAAACAATAAATTTATTTTTAAAAAATAATTACATGAATATATTAATTTAAAATTTTAAATAAAAATACATATTTATTGAAAATTAACAGTTTTTATAGCATACTTTCATTCCATCCATTATAAAAATTATGTAGGAATTCATTGATTTAAATTATAATTTAAACATTATTTTTATAACATAGTAATTTATATTTAAATCTTCCAAATTTACCAGAAAATATATTTTTTATAAATTATTTTTATATTCTAAAAAACTAATGCAATTTTGTTTTTACAATTAAATAATCCAAATTGTCACATAAATGTGTATACATAACAAATAGTAATATCGACCAATTATCTTATCGAGTAATTTTATTAATGTTAAATGGACATATCTTCCTATGAAAACTCCATAATTATCTCTTAATCATTCACTAATTCACTAAAAAATGTTCTTACACACACAATGATAAATATAATTACATTCCAAATGCTTCTCCTTTTTTTCAATCTTTTTGTAAGGGTTTATTTTTGTTGGTGAATTAAATCCTATAGAGTTTGTATTAGTGAATATACTATTATTAAAAATTTATCTCCTTTTATTACTCATCGTTTTATTATTCTACATCTACAAAAGATATAAAATGTTATTCTGAAATTTACAATACCTTTATGTGATTAAATTCTAAAACATAATAAAACATTTTTAGATGATGGGGTTCCTTTATTAATAGAAAAATGTATTGGGGGCTGATATAGGTTTCTTGATATTACCCTTCTAATTGAAAATTAGACCTTATTCTTAAGCACTATAGGTGCTCGTCAAATTGGCAACATATTTTACACTTACGTAATAGAAAAAATCCACTACCCAAATGCTAAATTTTCCAACTATGTAATGATAAAGTGATTTAGCCTTACACAATAGATCTATTATTCCCTACCCTGACATGATAAACTCTTACTGCTGGGGACAAAAAATGTTTTTCTTTACACAAAATTAGAAATTAGGCATTTCTTATACATATAGGATTGAAATTATGGAAACCCTTACACATCTCTAGTTTACCCTTATATGGATTTACAAACTCAACCGCACCCTTATACAACATCAATTTCATGTTTAAGGGAAAAATTTAATTTAAAATTTTAAAAATTATAAATAATTATGATAAAGGTTTATTAAAATTTATTAAAATTCTAAAACACTTCAATAATTAAAAAAAATATTTTTTAAACTCTAAAACACAATTTAAATATTTGAATCACATAAAAAATCCAATTAATTTACCAAATAAATTCTAAAATTTTAAAATTACTTTTATAAATTTTAATACAATTTATCTTGAAACGTAAATTAAAAATATGTTTTTAAATTTACATAAATGTTGAGAAAATAATTCTAAAATAACTTATGATATTTCAATCCTCTCAAGAACCTTTAGACACCCCATAATGATATTGTAAGGGCTTGGGAAATATTTCGTGCCCTTACATTTTATCAACAATATCACATGGGTGTACACCCCATGAAAATAATGTATTTTTTTCTCCTGAAACTGCCAGAATCCAATATAATTCCATGAAAGTAATTATCTTTATTATATCTCATTTTACAAAAAAAATTATATGTTTCTATTTATCCAAAAAAATTATGATTAACTTTTTTTTGATTTATCTAATCATCTAGATTTTTTTCCATGATCCTCATCATAATTAACATAACTACTCATTTTCTCAATGTAAAACTATAAGATCTTAGAATACAATTATCTTTAAAAATATTTGATGTGTTCAAATTCAAGGGATGAAAGAAAAACCAAACTGATCAAAATTATATGTTATTATAATATAAATTATAATATATTATTAGATAATTAAATTAATCTTAATTAGTATAATCAACTATAATAAGTAATACTTAAATTTTTCATAGCTCGAAATGATTGTTTTCTCAAAATAAAATTATTTTATTATATATTCTATATGACTTATTTGAATATAAATTAATGAAATTTAGAATTGGATATTTAAAAAATTAATTTCAATTTCAATTCATCATTTAAAAATTATCTTAGGGTTACTTTTTTTTATTCTTTTCAAAATCATTTTACTGTGAATACAATAAAATATCATATTTATGAATACCATAACATTAATAAAATCATTATTTTATAAAAAAAATTAAGACATTTCAATAGAAAAAATATATGTTTAAGGAAAAATGTAAATAATTATAAAATATTATGTATCATTTAGAATCTGATGATTGAATTTTTGGAAAATATATTTTATTTTATTTAATAAGAAATGTTTTCTGGTTCACTCACATTAAAGAGTTGTTCAAATGATTCCATTTATTTTTTTCTAGGATATAAGGTCAAATTTACTTCATTAATTTATTAATAAATAATTACATTTTTTGTATTGACCACTAGTCAAGAATCATTCACCTAAATAATTATAAATTCATTTTTACATGTATAAATTTCTTTTTAATTATTTTTATGACCATATATTATAATTAATTAATACAATTTATAGAAATAAAATATTGAAAAATGTATTCTATTCTTGGAAAAAGTATATAACAATTTCATTTTAGGTCCATTTTTTGTCCATAAAGAATAATTACCGTGGTGAAAATTTATGACCATGGTCACGACTAAAATTTGATTAAATAATTTAAATAAGTGGATAAGGCTTCAAGGCAACAAAAAAATATTAAATATCATTAGTTGAGTTTATGTATACCTAAATAAACACATATAATTATATTTTGGTATTGGGATATACTTTTCATTCTGAGTGGAATTAATATTTTCAATGTTCCTAATATTTTAGAAGGTGTCAATCCCCTTTCTTATTAATGGACACCTCCTCTTATCTATCTTATACACAGCTTAAGAACCATAAATCTCCCTATATCTACCTAAATCACTTCCAAAATATCTTCCCCGTGTCCTAGATGTCCTTTTATCAGTAAAATACATACCCAAGAAGGCTTAAGGTTTATTCAAAATGAAGATAACTGAGGAAGAGTTTACTATCTTAACCAAGCTCTTTCAAGTATAGTTATTCATCTATATCCAATAAATATTATATAACCTTATTAATCTAATTGAATAGTTATATGTTCAGTAATATAATTTTATTTGTTTATTTTACAACTATTTTATACATCATATCCATCCTATATAAAAGAAAACATTGCACATGCATACATGCGGGATATGGCCTCCACAAAGCGATGCTTTTCATTTTTTCATCAAAACCTCTCATTGATATATATATATAAATATATATGGATTTAATGGGGGAATGTGAACTATGTTTATGGAAATGGGGAGAAAACCCAATTTACTATCAGAATCTAGTCACTATGATTTTCCTTGTATTTCTCCTTGACAAAGGAAATATTTTTTTTATTCTAGGAACTTATATATTATACTTCAGATATTCTTTCATGCATTAGTATTTATTATGGGTTAATATTTTACATTATGAATCATGTATTTTATTATGAAATAGCTTAATGAAATGACTCGTCATTTATGTTTGATGAATTATAAAGTATGTCTCTGTGAATGATGGTTATGTTCTCATACCCATATTTTTAACGTATGCTAAATTTATATAATTGATTTATATCTGCCACGTTTGATAGTACTATAAAATCTCTCCCCTTATCAATGGATTGTTTTTAGGTAGAATTTTTACTAGGAAATAAGCGATATCCCCCTGGTTTCAAAGGTTGCCAATAAATATTAAGAGATTAAATACAATTTGTGGATGATTTTCCCATTGATAAATAAGACATCTCAACCTATCTTGACATGGGAAAAGAATAATACATTATATATAATGACTATGAAAAAAATCTATGTAATTCCATTGATATAAAAACCAAAATAAAATAGTACCACAGTAGAAGACTATAAACATCAATGCACAAAATAGAAGGTAAAAATACACAATGACTCTAAAGACATAGCTCTAAAACTCAAAATATACTATATGCTCCAACCCCAAAAATAAATCCCCTATTTAACAAACCACCACTAAAGATATTTGATACTTTATCTTCACTTGTTTTTTGATAAACGATTTCTATAAAATCACCAAAGAGTTAAAGTAGGGTTGAGTAATAAAACTCAGTAGAATTTCCCAAATTGAATTCCCTACACATTCCACAAGGATATAAAAATTTAGAAAACATAAATAAAAAAATTTCTATATACAATTTATAAATGTTTATAGAAAATCATTGTATTTTAACACAAAAAGGTTTTCCCTACAAAAATAGTTTCGGAGTAAATAAAACCAAAAGATTCATTAAACCATATCATATTGATTTTTTGAATACCCTTTTCATGATTAAAAACACATCCACACTTTCTTGCTTCACTACAAGGTCCATAATCATGAGCAGTTTCTCATCCATCCCCCAGGTCATCAATAAGCGGCCAGTCACCTTATGCCCCAATGACAGATGCCTCTTATATAGGGTCATGTCCCTCTTTACCCCAATGGTACATTCCCCTTATTCAAGGTCATGTTGAAATCATAAACACACACAAACACTTGTATTCCAAAACCATTTCAAACCAACCATTTCAATGAAACTATTCTTTTCTTAAGAAACATTCACAACACCATTTTTAAAATCCTAAAAAATACATATTTTAAAATCATGAAATCTAATCAATTTTTCGAAATTATTTCAAAAAATCAGGAAATCCACAAAATATCACTAAAGAAGTCATCTACCATGATTCACACACACATTTCACTATGAATATTGTGAGATTAAACCAATTTGAATATAATTCTTCATGTCCTAATAATTGTTGTTGAGAGTGAAGCCACATACCAAAGTAATTATGAAGAAGAAAAAAATAACACGAAAAAACCAACAAAACTGGATAGAGACTCGAAAAACCATCATTAGATGTCTTCCCCTAATATTAACAACACCAAGAAATAAAAAAACCTAACCAAGAACCTTATATCTATTTTAAAAGGACATAAACTATGACAATGAAAGAGGAGAGAAATTAGATCTAAGAAAAACCATGTAAAACAACCAAAAATAAAGACTTTCTAAGGTAATATGGATTCAACACACCAAGTAATTCTTCTTGATCAGTTTTTTATTTCTTTGGGAAAGGTTCCATATCCATTTGGAAGAATAATTCTTATGTTTGGGAGAAAATTCGGGGAAAAATGGGTTAATATTTAATCCAAACTTAGATTAATTTTTCAGGACCTTTTTTTAAACTGTGCATGGTTAGCCTCACATATACAAAAATCATGTGCCGATCGTGCGATAACTACTACCTCAAGGATAACCTATAATGACAAGACAATAGTATTATACAAACCATTTTACAACCATGAAATGTACAACTAACTAGATTTTATAGGGTTATACTAGGCTTCTTCATTTTTTCTCACACTGTGTGCCCAACCATGAATGTTCTCATCAACCCATGTCTCATTTTGAATTTATTCCTATATGAGTTTCATGATTTCCACTAACCACACTAAAATTAATCACATTTTGAAAAAATCATTTAAAATTTACAAAAGACATTAAAACCCTCTCAAAATTCACCTAAACACAATATCTACTAAAAAAAGAATTAATAAATGGTTTCTTACTTCAAATAGGGGGTCTTACATATACTGAGAATATAAAGTCACCTTTATTATGTTAATATTTATATAGGTTATGAAAGAAAACTATTTGTATGAAGTATATAAAAATAATAATTTTTATAGGAATGGTGTGGTGGATATTGAAGATCATTCATGAATTAAGTTTATTATGTATATATTATCCAAATAAATTAAACATTGATGGTTATTCAAAATTTATTATGGTGATATATATTGAATATTAATCTACAATGATGCAAAAATTACCCATGTGATTATAAGTCACCAAATGTTTTTTTATAAAAATTCATGTTAAACATGATAAGTAATATTAACTATGATTAATGTGAATTCATATTTCTTCAATCACTATTAATAATTATAATTATTTTCATTTCTAAATTGAATAATAGTTTAGTAGCGATTTACTCTATAAATTTATCACTATTTCATAGAAACAACATCATATATTCTCTCCCTTAGTTTTCCTCACTGCCTGGGGAATCTCATTATCATGAAACGTTCCCCACACTCTTCTGGAATCAAAACATAATCACTGTAAGTTGATTTTTCTTATTTTAATAAAAAATATCTTCCCATTTTTCATCCATAACAATTATTCATTAAATTCATTTTTCCCTCGTATTTTATTGAAGGACGCCAGTCTTACAAAACAACTATTATAGACTATTTTATAAGAGAAAAATGACCATTATAATTTTCATTATAGTACTTTCTCTATGATATTTTACACACCAAGTGATATTTAGAAAGAGTAAAATCTATCAAATATGCTTTCGAAAATTACCAATGCTATTTTCTAAAATGTCCCTTATAAAGTCAACCAATTCACCTAATATATTTTTAAAATACCCCCTTTGAACTCAGCCAATAATACTGATATTTTTAAGATGAAACTTAAAAATGTAAAGAGTAATCTGATGAAATATCAATGACTCTTATGGAATGTAAAATTACCTTTAAGGAAAGTCGATGAACCATTACAATTCTATGGGGCCTTCAATGAATTTACAAATTCTACACTCTTATGCTCAAACGACTCATAACAAAAAGTAAATACCAAATTTTCATCATAATTATTCATTTAATAATAAATAATTAACTTCCGCACAAACATTTAAAAACTATTCAAATATCTTTTCCTAATTTTAAAAAACATTAATGTAATTTATAAAATATAAAAATAATTCTAATAAACTTCAACGAAATTTCTAAGGCTTATGGAAATGTTATATTGAACATTGAGAATTTCCATAATATTTTCTTTCCACTTTAAAAAAAATTCACATTTTCTAGTAAAAACCTTCATCCAATAAATATTAATCTTAGATTTAATATATTTCATAATAATTTATAATTCTATCAATACCTTATTTATTTCTCCATCTTATTATTAATTTATCCACATCAAATAATGAAATTTTAATATTCAAATTGTTCACTTCATTTTTAACTATTATAAATAGTTCATTACTCCATCCTTTATAACATTATATTTCATTTGACAAACCATATCAAAGACTATCAAATTTAAATATATTATTTCCTAATCAATTTATAATTAAACTCGAAATAGTAGATTCATTTTAGATTTTCCATTTATAAAAAGAAATAATCTCAATAAATTTTATTAATCCAATCCTCAATCACACAATATTAATATAAATTTAATTTACATCATATAATCATATTGAAAAAATGTAACTTCAACACCATTAATGTGTTTGGGGACCACATTTTTTATTTTGGACTAGGATGTATTAAAATAAATGATTAAATTTAAAAGTATCATGTGTTTGTTTAAGAAGTATAATTTCATTAGAATGTTGTTTTTGAGACTATAAATTTTTTATCATGAAATTTAAAGAGTTATTATGACATGAAAAATGGCCAAAAATTTCTTTGAGATGGGAAATTTCTTATTTCATTCAATTAATTTTTGTTTATTTATTTTTTAATTTTTCCATCATTTTATTTTTGACATATTATTGACATTAAAATGGTAACATTTTGTGAGATGTCATTTTTGATGATATGTTATAATATTTAAATGGGATATTTAATTAACCTCCCATTATTATTTTCTATTGATCCCTTTAAGGGTGGTGTTTTATATTATGATTAATCTATAATTATTATGTGTTATTTTCTAGTGATGGATGGTTATTTTTTTGGCATATGGTTACGAGAAAATCTGTAAACATTATCCTAAAAACGATCATGAGTTAAATGTTGTAGGGGAGAAGCTAAAGATTTGGGTGAATTATTATTTTATGGAAAGTTTATTAATTATACCAATGTTAATATATTGATATATATTTTCCTATAGTGACACTTTAAGATATGGTGTAGAATATGGAACATAATTCTTTAGTCATTCTATTTTTATGTGATTTATAATCTTAGAAAAGAGAATATTATTTTCACTACATTGATAGGTAAATAAAAAGTTAATGAAGTTCATGAATCAAATTATTAGAGGAATAATAGGTAATATTTTTCATATATATATATATATAGTGTGTCCATTTAATATTATCCAACATGATTATAATTTTGTCATTTATAGATAATGTGAAGGAAGAATAAGGTTTAAATTATGATTTTCAAGATATTAATTATAGAATATATAGTGGGGAGTAGAAACGTAGATATAATATAGATAATTATTCATTTTAATCTATTCATGGATTTAATTTTTTTGGTTTGGTTGATTTAGTGATGTGGGTAATTATATTTCATTTTGGGAATTTCCTCATAGTTTAACTAACATTTATAATAGTATTTCGAGAGACCATTAAATTATATGTATGAAGTCTGATATTGATATATTTATATCAAGGTTTCCTACCAATCTCTATATAAACACCTAAAATTTGATTCCACCATGTATTCTCTAGTCAATATATATTTTGGAATGTGAATGGGAAAAGGTTACAATAGATTTTATTTCTTTTTTGTGAAGAAAAATGTAAAGGGATATATTGTGTGTTGTTATTGATCATTTAACAATGTTTAATTATTTATTATCTATCATGTAATGACATATAGGTAATTATAGATGAATAATTTATTTCCAAAATATTTTTAGTCATCATTATGTACCTAATAAAATTGTATTTGGTCATAATATGGGATTCAAATATTGATTTTGAAAAGTCTTTAAAATGGTTTTGGGTAATCAGTTGAGTTGGATATAAAATACCATCCATAAATTAATGTGATCCCTAGGAACATTATTAATATTCTTAATTCTATTGTCCATGTGTACACAATTGAGTTTGATGATTTGATGGAGGATAATATAGATTTTGTGATGTTTTTTGTATAAAAACAGTTACCAAACATCTATTTCGATGGTTCCCTTTTAATAATTGTTTGAGTGACCATGGGAATCATCTTTAAAATTTACTATGGATGGTTAGTTAAATTTAGTTACACCATGAATAACGTAAGAGACTTAATATTTGGTTACAGTAATGAATAATAGTTTAGCTAAGAACTAGAGATGATGAAAATATTATAAATAAAAGTTTCATTGAATCTTTTTTTCATAAATCATATTTTCTTCGTGTATCCCAAAATCTGAAACATTTATATTTATGAATACAACAGAAATCAGTACCTTAATTCATTAAACCATATTAAATTTGAGAGAATATTGAACATGTTTTTTATCCTTTGGATTTCCCCCATGGAATAGTAGAACATGAAAGTATTTTATATATCTAGATTTATAAAATATTAATTCATATCAATCAATATATTATATTTATTTGTAATTTGAGACGAAAACTATTTAAATTTATAAACTGATGAAATCATTTAATCATAGTGAGAATACCCTGTCGAGAAAATTAGTGAGACTTATACATTAATAATTGTTTCACAATCAAATTGAGGTAATGAATTGGAAATGAGAAGCTATTATGTGGTCTAAATGGTCAGAGTGGTTAATTGTATATATGTAATTATTATTCTTAATTAAAAATTTCCATTTGTTGGGAGAGTTTGTAATGATCTAAGGATTGTATGTTATATTTTAAATAAAAACACATTTTTCAAAGAATAATTGTTTTGGTGTTATAAATTATATTTTGGAATTATGGATGATGTATAACAGTTCAAAACATATATGGATAGAGTTAAGTGACTTATTCCAAGCCACTATATGTATGGCGACCAATAAATGGAATCCTAATAATCCACATGAAATCTAGTTGGGATCCACTATGAATCATTTGTGATAACCTGACATAGTTTTAATGAAGGATGTCCTAGGGAAAAAATTCTTAAAAATTCCATTAATGTTCATATATTTTTCTTATGGGGATGAATATCAATAGGATTGTTTCTATTTGATCTCTCTTTCTCTCTCTAAAAATTTTATTTCCTTCTAATTGGGGCTTCTCATTTAATTCTTGATGGAATTTCAATCTATTGAATTCATAATGATCATTATGATAAGTTATTTGTTTAACATATCATTTTTTAAAAGGTAATGTTGTTTTTATATTGAACATACCTTATTCTATTTATTCATTATATTTTTTAATGAACTATTTGTCCCTAATTCTAATAGAGGAATTAAATAAGAATTCATTTTGAATATCGTTAGTGGGAAAAGATATTGGTGACCAACTTAATTTTATTAGTGTTTAATTGAATGATATAATATGGTTGGAGAGTTTTTATATGTAATACTAACAATTTATGTTCTAAATATGATGAAAAGTTACTCATTCTATTAAATGGTACAATTAAATAACAAACTTTTTCATACATATGTTATTTAAATGTGTTATGCTACTAGGAAATTATTTCACCATTAAATGAATATATTATACCTATGAATTTATATGATCATTGAAAAGAGAAAAAATATATTATTTTTATGTATTATAATAATAACAATTTTGTATGTATTTTTAAAATTTGAGTTTTATATGAAAATTGTGTACTGATGAGATGTTAAAGAGATTTTCAATTCACATTGACATTGTGTTAATTTATGTGATTTTATGGGAATTAAAAAAATTTGAATAACATTTTAGGACTCAAAATATGTGTTATGATATATATTTTCTATTTGAATATATATATTTTATTTCATAATATATAAATTGTGTTGAATAATTTGTGTTTAGGTATTGATTAAAATGGGTGATTTGTTAGGTGAAATAGGGAGTCTTTAAAGACATTTTAAATGTTTTTTAGGGAAAATTGATTTCATTGAATTAAATTTTTAATTAAAATTTATTGTAAATATATTATTAATAATTATTTTTTAGTAAAATGGTGATTTTGTAAATTCAATTTTTTTTAACACTGTGTCGTGTTATGAATTGATGAATAAATGCAATAATTTTTTCCTTATGTGACATAATAGGAGTGATAAATGGAATTGTGTATATCATTATTTTCTAAAAGATGGATATGAATTAATGTGATTTAAATATTAATTAATAAAGAATATGATTTCTTATGACTAGGGTTGGAAAGACAAAAATACTGTTTTAGAGTACATGTCACACTATGAATTTGAATATGTCCTACATGAAGACTAGTTCATTTAATTTTTATATATTGTAGGTTTAAAAATAATGATTAAATTATGAGTGATGAAAATTTATGGATATGTGTTACCTTATAACATAAATATATATGGGAATATGTTTTCTTTGATAATTATGGGGATGTTTTTTTCATGATGAGTTGTTTAATTTGGAGATGATTGGTTTTAGTTTTTGTGGTAGTCATTTTGTCTATATTTGCATTCTTGTGGTCTTAGTAAAAAATTTACCAGTCATAGAGGTGACAATAGACATATTAAATATATATTATATTAGAATAGATCCCACATATTCATTATTATAATGATACTGGGAACATGGTCATGGTTCATTGGTGAAACTTTCTCCGTTTTATTTTTATAATGTATTTTTTATTGCCACTTACATGAGAACCAAACAAATTAAATCATAGTTTGGTCAAGAATAATAATATATTAAACCTTTACTAATGATTTATGTGTGATATAATGCATCCACAGTTACTAATTGGAAACAAGTCATGGAATTAAAATTAATGGTTTAGTTGAGATGGTAGAATGGTTGGTGTAAGAATTAATATTGGAATTAGTGGACTAGTGTACAGAATTAAATTTTTTATATTTTTATTGATTCATCAAATCAGTGTATCTTTTGGAGTAAATTTTCAATGAATGAATCTCAGGTGTTAGAGAGTCTCACTAATTATTATGTTTCATGACATATTAGATAATGTAAAATAAACAATCTACTGATAATAAAGGTAAATTTTATTTTTAATAAATCAGGTAATGAGGAGTTTGGTGAAATTATAAATTTTTATTTACTTCTTCAAAAGTGTTTTATCCTTAATGCGGGAAAAATGTTATCCCTTAAAAAAGAATATTATCATTCATTGAGTTATAAAAAAATTAATCAATATCACACCATAATTAGTAGTCCACCCAAATTTTACAAGGTTGTACCATGTTCTTTGGTAATGAAATTGTTAAATGAAAAAATAATATATATATCATTAGTTTATCCTTTATATAATACAATATTACAGCCTTTTATTATTCTCAATCAAACAAGAAATTCATTATGATTTAAAAAATGGTTAATGATGAAATTATTGAAATAGTTTTTGATGAATATTTTATTAATTATCACCATATGGAATACTGGTATTTTTATATAATAACATGTTTAAATATGGGTAACAAAAGTATATTAACTAACATTACTTTCAAAATATATTCATTTATTACACATAAAAGCTAATTAAACTAAGTTGTATCTCTTAAATAGGATTCTATTTGTATTCAAATCCATAAAAAGTCATGGAGGTTTTAAATAAATAAATTTTTTATTGTACAATATTTATGTTCTCAAATAATTATAATAAGTTTATATAAAATCCAGAATATTATAATCAACCTATCTATGTTTATAGATGAATAATGACCAAGTAATCTTTTATTGTTGTGTCGTTGGATTTTGACAATTTGATTGATCTAATGGAAATCACAACTATAAAAATGTAATCTATATCTTATAAACCTAAATTTCAAGTAAGGGATAGAGGTAAAAGATTGATTATGAGTGATCAAAGGGACTGATTAAACACTATATAACAAAATCAATAAAATTAATCAATGATGGATGGTGAAGTGGGAAATTAAAAATGACATAATTGAGGAATCAACCATATTAGAAGATATTTTTCTGGTAAGGAACATATAAAAACCTAAAAAATATATTATTATTATATTAATATAATAGAAATTTGATTATATTGATAATCGGTTCAACCAATCATGAAAAATTTACCATAATATATTTTATTGTCCATACCATGAATTATAAAAAAAATTAAACTTATCTAAATCTATATCAAGAATTGTTTTTCACAAAAATTATAAGAATGTGTCATTGGATAACTCACATGATTTACTATAATATTACAATAAATTTTCATTCAATCATATTCTGTATACTCAATTCATATATATATTTCAATGGGAAGATGGTTTCCAAATATTATTGATATTGTATTTCTTATGTTCATACATCAATAAAAAAATGTACATAGTTATAGAAAAATGGAAATGTTAAAAAAATCATAGTATATATGTATATATATAAGTTTAATAATGAATTAAAAATTTTTAAAAAGTAAAATCCTTTAAGAATTTTTTTTCACATCACATGTTTTCTTTCACATTCACCTATCATGATCACAAAATATACATATATAGTAGACAAAATATGGAAATAGAAGATGTTATTATTTTTCAATTAGTATCTATACTCCCCTCATCAAGCATTGAATTTTTATCCTTTGGAATATCCTACTCATATTTGATATATCATAAAAATCATATTTCTACCTCTATGTGCGTATGTCTACTATCGGAAGACTGAGTTAATTCAATGACCTGAAAATATTTAGGTGTTGTTTCTTTAATAGTAATTCTTATTCTAACTTATTCATTTACCTATTTTTTCTTTATTATCATTTTTATTCATCTTCCAACATAAAATGTCACTCTGAGGCTAGCCAAGTCTCGGTGAGAGAACCTCCCTGTGACTATTAGCTTATTTCCTTTAAATATTAATGTAATGGTTTATTCACCATTATAACCATTTAAAAATAGAAGATGTATACGAAACATAATTATCTTTATTGTAATATAATTACATTAATAGTCCTTTTTCATCATTACTTCACTTGATCAACATGGGAAGTCTTGCTTGAACTACCACCAGTTGATCCAGTTCATCACAATGTATCCATGTTCACTACATATTCCTCCCCTAACATACATTATCAATGTATTGACACTACATGGAATCCATGTATATACACATAAACCAAAAAATATATCCAATAACATCTCAAACTGAAACCAGAATGGGTATAAGAAACTTATTCAAACCCTAGTATTATATTACTCCATCTTGCATCAGATCTGCGGTAGAAAAACCCATGAACCATGAAGCTAGAACAAGTTAACTAGAATTTATCTATAACATAATCACCAGTGGTAATTTTAATTGGAAATATATAGGATGTAAAAATACAAACATCCTAGAACCACGAATTGAACAGAACTGTAATCCCACAAACACAAACATATATCATTTTGAATGACCTTATAAAGATCCCACAATCTGGTTTCTCTATCTCAAGGTCCCCATCTCAAAATCTTAGTAATAGTTTTTTAGTTTACATCAAATTGAAAACACCAACATATACTAAACCCATTATTTTTTTAAATTTAAAAATAATATTTATATTCTTATATAAACACTTCAACCAAATTATGATTTAAATGAAGAAATTATAGTGAGAATATAATTCTTTCAACATCTATTTTGAATCACTATTTTGGATGATGCAGTTCGTTTTTTCACTAGATATTGGAAGCTCATGTTGTCCTAGTCTAGTATAAATAATGAACTCAATGAAATCAATTCCTTTATATGATCTGGAGACCTGGTTCAATATATTGTGGTTGAATTTTATTATATAGTTGAACTTAATAAAAGTTAATTATTTTTTCATGATTTATTTATGTAAGTTGGTTTTCCAATAAACTAGGATGATTTCCATTGTTTTAATGAATGTGTTCTCCCAAGAACAACATATATTTTCTTGGGCTCCTTATTACTCATACATTGTCTCTCTATTCTTATGTGGGTGTAGGAGAAATACGTAAACATACATTAATGATCTTCACCATTACATAACTTTATAATAAACAAGAACAGTTATATTACATCATTACATCACACTTATATAGAATCCAGATTTCTTAAGGGCTCTTATATGGTTTCTACTGAATTTGAATCTTATGTTCCAATATCATCACAAAAGATCAAAACATGAGAATGATTATCAATGAAAAATAAAATGAATTCAATGTGTATAATTTTCATAAATTTAACAAATCAAAAATTCCTTTCCATACATTAAAAATTAAGATTAAATATTATTTCTATGAATTCATAATCAATAGAAAAATGATTAAACATATGAAAAATAAATTCCAAAAATGATATTAACAAAAAAACAATATTATATTATTTAAATTGGTTTTTAATTAAAAAAATAAAATTATTTTTCCAAAAAATTCATGATATTTATGAAATGAAAAGTTAATTTTTGTAGCATGAAAATATTGAGTTTCGACAAATATTCTTGGAATTACATTTCCCATGAAAATTGGTCAAAATTAATTTTGTTATTAATTAAATAAAATTCTTGAAAAAAATTTACGTTAAATTTCATCAAACAGTGATGTAAAACATATATCAAAATAATTTCACAAGATATTCCACCGACCATAAATAATTACTTGTTTTTATGAAATAGATTGATCATAGTCAATGAAATATAATTCATCTCAATAATGATACCAATTTAAATATATAAAATTGATAGTTTTAACATTTGTTTCCCATATGAGCACACCTAATTAAAAATTAATGATTTCACACTCAATAAAAACATTTTTGAAAACATTTTGTTTCATTTTTTGATCAAGATGATGATATTTGATAAATTTTATAAGAAATAATCCAACATTAATTTTATATTGAATTTAACATAAACTTTCTCATTCTTCTATAGTGAACATCACAAATTATTTAGAACCACAAAATTATTATAAGGTAAAATTTGATGGGTGATTTTAAAAAATTAAACAATAAAATTATTAAAAAATTCAAGTAGTTTTTAAAATACTTAACAAGGATTTAGAGTTCATTTTCATACCATTGGAATGAAAATTTTATTAGTCTAAATACTATTATGAAATTTTAATTCAATTAAAATTTTAAAACATAACCCATAACTTTTACCAAACACAAGAAATATTAGTACAATAATAGAAATGATGTTTCCAAATTTAATGAATGTATAGATAAGAAATATTAACCTTGTCATGGTAGAAAAAATACTCTGAGTATTAGATAAAATTTCTACCAATTTGTACGAATAGAAATACTCAAAAACAATAAATTATATAAACTAATTGTGTATTTTTAATTTACTACATGAAATATAATATATCAAAAAATAGATACAGCTTCGATAAACATAAAAAAAATCATTATCCCAAATTTTTAACTAAAAGATAAATGAAAACTGAAAATAAATTTTTTTCAAAAAATATCTAAAAACTACAATGAAAATACTGTGAAATGGGTCACAATAATGATATAAAATATACAATTTCTAAATATAATAATTAATTATAAAAATTTATAATATGTATAAGGTTTTTCCACAATGTTATTATATATAACTTTCAGATCAAATATAATTGTTTTTAGAAAAAATATAGATTTTACATGTAATTTTAAATGATTTTAAGAAAATGAATAAAAAATATTTATAAAACACTATTATTTGATGAAATATAGAGTAATACCCACACCCAAAGAACTATGAATTATTTAGAGATCCATAAGACTTCATGTCCACCACCTTCTACACAATAGGATTTTGACTAGCTTTGAGGGTATAATGTTCATCAATGGGGAGACTATAGGCACACTTTTATATCCTCACACAAATAATAAAAAAAATATTTAAAAAATATAATAAATTATGAGGAATTATAAATATAATAATTTAATATAAAATGTAAAATATGTAAAATGATATATAAATTGACCCCAGTGAGGAAATACAAACTAGAGTTATAATTCCAAGCCAGTAAATAATGAAAAAAATATAGAAATTATTCAATGTATATCCCAGTTCTACCAAACATTGAATGTTCCATTGGTCAATCATCCACTATGGGCCCCTTTTTCATTCCTGGATTGACATACATGAAATTTTCATGTGCATATAGATTATAATAAATTTTTTGAGTAATAAAACACAATAGAACACAATGAATGATCCATTAACATATTTGTACATATATAATAGTTTTATTCCATGGGAAATTAAATGTGCAAGAAATTATAAAAAAAATATATTTCAAGAACACATTTCCAAATCAATCCACCATGTTCCGTAGTTTCACCTACATTAGCACCATTCATTAAGGTTCTCTATAGTATGTCACAACTAATAAAAAAACATTTCACACTATAGATAGTCATGTATGTTCTAGTTTCTGGGCATCAAGTATGGTGAGACATCCAAGCTATCATATATTGTATCCACTACTGGTCTTTCCTCTAGACTTTTGTACTACATCTATATATCAGGATCAGATTCTAGGATATTATTAACCTAATGTTTCAACCCGAGCCTAGAATCTAGGAAATCATGACCCTACTATGTTTTACAATCCATTTCCCTCATCATCACAATTTCTGTGAATTACCCCTCTAAGGGATAATCATGTCATGATTTTCCAACTAATCTGAAAATTATGAATTATCCTCCAAGGCATTGTATCACACATAACAGGATAGATAATTCAATGGAAGACACAATATATCGTAATGATAATATTGTTGCAAAATTAAATATGTGTGATAAAAATAAAAAATGGACAAACAAGATACATGAATAATCCATGCAACAAGATTAGTAAATAGGTCTCATGGTACACTCACACACACAAATTTGTGATCTTAATAAAACATGAAAAAAACTAAGACAATACAGGAATCATACAAAAGAAAAAGTGTATATAAGATCCCAAAATGGTTAGGAACATCCTACCTCAAGGTTTTTTATAAGGCATTAAATAGTTCATCAGTGGTTCAAGCCCTAGTCTATTTTGCTAACCCATAGATATTGACCTCAGATATCATTTATTATTATCTTTAATAATAGTTCATCAAGAGAGTGCTTTAAAATTGGGACTCAAAAAGATTCCATGTCAATTAGGTTATTTCTAGAGTCACATTACATTATGATTCTACCAATGGAAACAATTATAAGGTTTTTCAAAGGTGTAGTTACTGATTTACAATATTCATTGTCCCTTCAAGAATAGATCATGAATTCCTCACAAAATCTAGAACATATCATTAGTTCTATATAATGTACGTCGATCCCTAAAAAATTCATCACTTAAGAAGTTATTCAATATGACATTTAAATATAAGAGGGTCTCAAGGTTGTTAACCTAATAATACATACCTAAAAACATCTTCAGTGTATGAAAAATTTTACTCCGGTAAAAATTGATATCATTGACATGTCAAATCCACCAAAATTCTAGAATTAATCCAAGAATATTTCATTATTTATCATTTTAATTCTTAAATTAGGAATCAATATGTTGAATCTTTGAATAAAATCAATATAAAATAGGTAGATGATGAAGACACACACTAAATTTAGGATTTCATATAACATACCCAATTATATATATTTTAATCACATGTATTCTTTTTAATTAAAATTCAGAGGAGAGGAATTTATTATAGAAGGATATTGGTGTCTTAGAAATTGATAGGTGTTATTATAAAAAACAGTGCATCAAAATAGAACATTAATAGATATTAATATAGAATTAGGATCATTAATTTATTTTTTTCATGGTCTGGATTTATGGTTTTACAAATCATGTGTTCTTTCTAAAATTCATGAAATGTAGATTGGTTTGTCATAATAGTATGTTAAACTATGTGTATACCATGTTATTGGCCACTAGAGATTATTGCACAGTTTTCCAGGATATTCCACAATTTTTATCAAACTATGTTATTTAACCATTCACTACCCCATGATCGATAGACTCTTTTTCATGTTTTACTATATAATCTACTAGGTATGGAAATACCATGATCAAACCATAAACCGCTAAAAAGGCACTTAAAACTCTCCAAATCCATCAGGAACTCCCCGTTACTTGACACAAAATATTCACATCCCAAAAAATTTGATTAATTTGAGAAATAAAATAATAACTCACTTGAAAACCCCATGTTCATTAAATTATACCATGCTAAAGACTTTTAAGCCTTAAGAATCATCACTCTGCATCCCGCTTGAACAACTCAAACCACTAAACCAGAACCCCATCCTCCTTCTCACATTTCTATTTCAAGACTCACCCATGAAACCATAATACTTGAATGAGTATCATCACTATGCCCCCAAAAATGATTCCCACTAGACAATGATCTATAATGTGAACTCGAAAAGAAATTCATCCACTAGATCCATGTCCATGCAGTTGATCAAGAGAATTGGATAGGGAATATGCATATGAAACTAAGAAGTATGTAACACATCAATAATTCAAAGATATAAAGAAGGAAAATAAAGATACTATGAAACTATTAAAATATACTAAATTGTCTAAAAGTATCTGATATGGATTTTCACAGTCATCCCTTTCATCCCCTAATTTTAGGGAACAATAAAAGGAGTCACTCTTAAAAGAGTATTCGCTAATTGAAAAGTCCAAATGGATCCTCCTATTGTTGTTAGAAGGTCTCTGTATTCTATAATCTAGGATCTTCCTATTTTTAAATTTCTATTCTCTTTCTTATGTCTCTTATACCGTACTAGTCCCTATAGTTGTTACCTCAATAACCTAATTTCAAAAAATTGTTGAATGAAATTTCCTACCAAAAAGTGTTACATATGGTTCTATCTGAATTAAAACAGAATAAATATTTTTGTATAAAAACTCAAACAACAATAAATGAATATCCCAGTATCCACATATGTTTATAATGAAATATTATAGTGTATCCATTAGTATGTTAATCAATTTCTTTGACTACCTATTTATCTGAGGATGATATGTTGTTCTAAATACCAGTTGATTCCCTTATGAATTTTTCTGGAGCTTCAAAAATAGAAATGTAAAATTTGTGTCTCTATCAGATATAATTATCAAGATACCTCTACTAAATAATATTATCTAATGCACATAAAAAATTTACAAATCCTCAACTGATTATGTATCATAGGTCAGTAAGAAATGTAGATCGTTTGGCAGCTAATCAGTAACCACAAAAATTGAGCCACACTTCATATGGTACATGGTAACCCTTTAAAAAATTTTATTTTCACATCTTCCCACATTCATATGGTCACTTCATGTGACATTAGTAATCCCCTAAGACTCTAGTGCTTGAGAATTATCCTCTGGTTGGTAAGTCATTCAGAAACAAGTCCAATAGTGCCCAGCTTTATCCTAAACCACTAGAACATCCTCCTAGTGTCATATTACATCTATTTTCACTTGAAAAAACAACCCAATTAGAATTATGAACAGATATAATAAGATTTTTATAAATAGATGTAGGGACTATAACTCTCACAATTAAAAAGATAACATCATCATTGTCCACCAACCACATAGGTTTCATTTCACCACATTCCACCAATTCTCAGAGCATAGAATACTCTATTTTAGTCCTCTATAAATCCTTTACCTATAGCCTTAAATAAGTTTTGATAACTAATAGAGCATAGGACATTGATCCGTGATCCTTTTAATAATCCATCATCTTGTCATCTAAAAAGATTAGTAGGTGTCACTGCTCCTCTAAAGACCATTCAACAATCTCCACAAATAACTACATCTTATGGATAACAAAATATACAATAACAATAACATTACATTTTTCATAGTATATATCATATTTGAACATCTATATATACTTTACTAAATTCCCTACCTCATATTTAGGTACCGCCATGTGAAGATATAACAAAGGATATTTTAGTCAATATAGTAAAAAAAACCTCTCACTCTAGTGATAGTGTGTCCAATTCGGCTAAGAATGAACCTTGTACTGCATCTCTATTTTTTTTTTGGAATGATATTTATTCTCCAAGGTCCACAGCCGACATAACTCATTAACTAAAACCAGATCTATATGCATGAGTGCTACTACAAAAACAGTGCTTGTTGTATCATTGTATATGACCTATCCAACTCTATGATTATGAATTATAAAAAAAATTAGTTTTATTTAACATCCTCCTATGTTCAATATAATCTTCCTCACACTACACTGAAAACTAAAACTACACAGCCTTATTTTTTATATTTTTAATTGGTTCTGATGAATAAGACAAGTACTATGTTAAACCATGAGAAATCTCATGATCATGAAAACATTCCATGAAATTTAATAGGACAACATTGTCTTAAATTTCTCTATGTCAACAGATATAAATATCACAAACATCATATTCCCTAAAAATATCACATTTTAAATTTCAATGTTACTCTTCAATGTATTCATATAAATTCATTGTGCCCAAGGTGTTCTCAGTTATATCTAGATAAGTATAGCATGTTGCTCGGGGATAATTGATTAAATGTGAATATCATTAACAAACCCCATATTGAATGAGTTATGATTTGGGAGGAATATATTTTTCAGGAGATCTATTAACATGATTGGTGAATTCATTTGTCCAAAATAATTCCACAATGTACTCATATAGAATAAACCTACTGTGAAAAACCATATCTGGGATGTCCTACTCTCAAACTTACAACTGGTGATATCAATATAAAGATCACACATGTAGAACAATCTAGCCCCAAAGAACATATTAAAGTGATCATTGATCCTAGGTAAATTATATTCATTCTTCATTACCACCTACATTAGTATATAAAAATATATTCATAGTCTAAGACTACTATACTTCCTCTTGGATAACAAAACATGTGTACTTTAATGACCAAAACATGAGTATTGTAGAGCTGGTGGATTTATTATTACATTAGAACTATATATAAGTGATCCCATCCTAATGCAACAAATATTTTAGTATTCCTGCAATAATAGATACATATATTCTTATAATTTTATATCTAAAATAAGATCCAAATTTAGTGTAATTAAATATTATAAAT
Source organism: Viscum album (assembly GCA_963277665.1). NCBI lineage: Eukaryota > Viridiplantae > Streptophyta > Magnoliopsida > Santalales > Viscaceae > Viscum > Viscum album. Next base: position 832,640,332 of record OY728165.1, read on the forward strand.
CCTTGAAGTCATTCAAAGATTTATTCCTCATTTCAAGAGGAAAAATAACCAAAGAAAAGGGTAATACCATATGTTTAGTAAGGGTTACATAAATCAAAAAGTATTATTTATATATATTATATAGACAATATGCGAGGGTTAAAAATAAAAACAAATTCCATTCAATTAGTACAATTTTTCAAGGAGTATCCAAGGATAAAATCAATAAAGAATACACTTGGATTATGAAAATTAAATACATGAAAAATAAAAATAATAACTAAGGACATTCATGATCTAGTATTTTCAACCATGATATCATGAAATTTAGCATCATGGCCTCTCAATAATATATTTTTTCTTAAAAAATGGGTATGTGTATACAAAATACTGATTTAATATGGAATGATAAATATTATTTCTCTTGATGAATCTCCATGTTTTGACGAGATATCAATAATTGTTTCCCAACCATCACATTTACATCCCAAGCATTACTTACATTTTGAATGAACAAAACAATTCATTCTTAAATTTCATGATAGGTCAACAATTATCTGTATTGAATTTAGAATACATAACATAAATACTTCATCATCACAAACCATCTAAATAAATAACCAAATGGTATTATTGGATCATATACCCTATAACATGAATATGTGGTTTCATATATGGATGTAAACAAAAAATCATAGGAAAATTTCTTGGGGAAAAAATAATTTTCACATGAAATAAATTATTAAAATCTAAAAAAATACAAAATATAAAAGAAAAAATTTTAATTTATAATACATTTTAATACATGTAATAGAGTCTTAAATAATATTGTGGTCATTATGATGGTAAACCTCCATTATGTCATGAATGTTAAAACCAACATTCCTTTTTAATTTTCAGTAGAAAGTTAAAAAAACAGCATTCAGAAAATGATAATATATTTAATTTTAATGAATTGTGTAAAATTAAGAAATTGGTAAAAATAAATTAAAAAAATACTCTAGGGATATTAAAAAAATGGAAATATTTTTAAAAAAAATGGCCATTGAAAAAATATTTTTTTGACTAAATGGGAAATAGAGTCAATTTTTCTGGAAAACATTTTCTCAATATTTTTAAGTACTCAAGAGAAAAAAATGTACTATTACTTAACAATTACATAAATAACCATAATAGAATACTATTAAAATGTTTTATTAGATAATATTATGTACTTTTCCTCAATAGAAATTCCAACATAAATAATACCATTGTAAAAAGATATTATAAACTAAATACCTTACAAGGATCATGTCAATGATCTCAGAATTAGTAAATGTATATCCCAAAAAACAATTAGAAATAATAAATAATACAATAATAGGTTAGTTCCCACATAATCATGGAAATAAATATTCAACAATGTAGAAGTATAATCTATTGAATGGAAACTGATTTAAGAAACCCCTTACCAATTAGTGACATTCAAGTAAAACATATTAGATGAAATAATTTTAATTGTGAATTAAATACCACGAATAATAAATGATTCATAATATATCATGTAAAACAGTATTATTGAATCCATAAAAAATAAATAAGGGGAATAACATATAGACATTCCTTGATGAATGAAAATTGAGATGAAATCACATACCTCATGCTTCCACATAGTTAAACATGATTTAACATCCTCTAAAATAAATTTAAATTTATTATAAATATATACCAAAACTATATAAAAAACAATAATATCATATATAGTGAACCTAAAACTTTTAAATACCCACTTATTAATATTTTCTAATTAATATAAACATTTTGGAGTTTTAACACTCTAATTTTTCAATTGAGTATCGATTCAGTAGTTTATAAACTTGTGTATTTGTCACAGTTTAAATAAATAAAGAATGTTATTCAAGATATAAGTATCATATATATTAAATATTTACATTTATATATTTATCTATAAAATATAAATAGAATAAATGAATTACACCATTATTTAGATAGATGCACATATATAGGCATAAATGTTGTTTCCACTTTTCAATGATTGGAATAAAATAATGGTAAATAGTAATTAAACATTTAAATTTATTTATTTTATAATATATATAATATATATTAATTAAAATTATCCTTTTCATCTTCTACATAAATCAGTAATAAAAATAAAATAATAATGCATTGTGGAGATGGTAGTTGACATATACACTTGACCACTATTATCATTATTAAATGGAATGAAAAGTAAAATGGTAGATATGATATTATAATTAAAGAAGAATAATTATGTCATAAAATCATATATATTCATTAGATGAATTTTTGTAACCATCAATATAATTTGGAGATAAAAATTGAGTTAAACAGCCATATAAACATGGTAAGTCATAAGTACGCATCAGTGATGAATTTGCATTGAATAAGATTAAAAAGAGATGGAAGCGATTTTACCATTCTGTTAATAACATATTAGTATATTTATAATATTATATTTATTATTTTAGGATGGGTGAAATAGAATTACAATAATTTTAAGTTGAAAAAAACATTAAATAGTCAATAACTATGATTAACTATTCTTCAGTATATATCATTTAGTTCCCTTCTCAAGGTCCCTTGGAATAATATTTTAATAATAAAATCACCCTAAATTTGTTACTAGTTAATTTTATAATGGAATTGTATAGGGTTTTTTTGATCTATGATTCTCAATATTGTTTCATAAAATGATATGAGGTGGATCCTTTTATAATGAAGGTTAGTAGAACTCTTTGAATTTCATAAAGCATTAAATTAAACAAAATATATTTTCTTGTAAAATGGATCCAAATTAATAAAATTAGTATATAAGATGATGATGATTCTAAATACTCACATTTAAAAAAAATTGTACTTTTTTATAAATTTTTTACACTTAACTCATATTGTTAACCCCTAGATAACCCTTTAAAAGATTTCTTTAATATCACAGTTTTTACACATTAGAGGTTAATAATGTAAAAAATAGGAATAGTGACCAATTAATGAAATATTTTTGATATTATAACCCATATAAAATTCATTTTCCTAAAGATAAATTTTTTTAAAAAAATCATTCATTATGTTTTTCATTATTATAAAATATCATTAATGTCAATTTTAGAATTCATGAAATATTCTAATATATTATTTTTCTAACTCAGGTAAAATGTTTCCATTATTACCTAAAATTGAAGATAAAGAATATAAAGTTATAATTTGATAATATAATAACATATTAAAAATTTTAGATACCATTTTTAACTGTATATTTTGGTTTATCCCTTTGGTTAAGCAATTTTTACATTAATCATGTTGATTTTTCAATATTAATCAGTTATATATTTACATATAAAGTGAATATTGGATCATTAATGGAAAATGGGTAACATTTTATCATCATAATTATCATATTTTAATATTTTTATGAATTTTGAATTATTTAATAAAATATATTTTTATCAAATCATCAATTAATTTTATTTAAATAACTATTAACACAATTTAAATTTAAAAACAATATAAAAATAAATGAATTGAAATATAATATTTTAAAAAATATCTAATATTATATATATATATTGAAAATTTCCGAACACTATAAGTCACCAAGAAAATATAACTAATAGTTGTTTTAAATTAATATACATGATTTTTCTAAATCTTACGCAAGAATCATGTCAATGATATGTAATAATTTAAGGTAATTATATCATTAATATGATTTCAAAATAAATTAACTTGAAATAAATGTATTCATATTTAAAATAAACATTTATAACAGAACATAAGATGTTTTTATTCCTGGAAAAAATATTATATGTAATGAAGCTGATTTTTATAAAGATATTGATTATTATTTTTTAATTTATATCCCTTGTTTTGTCTTAGTAAATGTTCCCTAAAAACTCATGAAGGAATTGGGAATTTTAGGGTCTTTTTTTAATCTTATTTCTAAATTTTTTTAGAAATGAGTTTGTGAGAATAGTTTTCCCAAACTGTACACCTGAGCCTGTACAGTTTGGCCAACCCATGTGTGGTTTCTAAGATGGATGCATATGGTTGCACTGTTAGAATAATCCTAGTGACATTTTCCACATGGACATGCTACCAATCTCATATAGGATACAGAGGCATTATTCATGGGATATTCATGATTAGATTAATTGTACCCAATCCATGTGAGGGGTGGCATCGCTTGGGAATTGTTAGCACATTGTTTGTCCAACCATGAAACCAAACCACATGCGTCTTTAAAAGTGGTGTTTTTAAATTTCATAAAATGTCTTAATTTATGGGTTTTCCCTTTTATTTTCCTCCATTTGGTGTGTATAGAAACCCATCTTTGATATCCACCTCATATCCTCCTTCCATGGACAGATCTTTGTTATCTGGCCTCTATTTTGAGTGTCGTTCATCATGTTTGAAGCATATTAGTGACTCTACTACTCCTCATTCCCACATTATATTATTAACTTACCATATATAACATTATTGTCTTGTGAGATAATTCTACCTATACTCCATCCATTTGATGATTTCTTGGATATCCCTCAACCAAGAACAAAACAACTCTTGATATTATATGAGCAGACAATCCTATGTATTAGGTAGGTGGTCTATATATTTTTCCCAAAATCCATTTTTGTTCATAATATATGTCATTGTCCCTTATTCAATATTCATTTTTTGACTCTTTGAAAGTGTTAAATAAATTATGTGAGTCCAAATACTTAACTTTATATTTACATTTCCATTTAGTTCAAATAGTTTTTGGTTTTCCTCCTCAATCCAAACCACCCTTTTAGGGACAGTTTTATATACACCTAGAACTTTATGCCCTTTTATTCAATTAACCACCAATTTGTGGTGTTGTTTCATATTATCTTAACTATAATGGATTGACTATTCATTGATCACCTCCCATGGTGTGTTGAGTATCCCACATTTAAGGGATGACAACTTCTTTTTAAAAGAAATTGAATGACAACCATTCACCATTTTTAAAATAAATCCATTGTTTATGGATGTTTTCTTCTCTAATTTAAATTAATATGTGATGAGAAAAAAAATGAATTAAATGAATAGGTACATGACCTTTGGTTTTATAATTAAAAATTTATGATGTTCATGTCCCTCTCATATATACTTAAGTTATGATACAATATGTTTATTGACATGGAATCTATTGTAATTAATAATAAATGATTAAATGAATTATGAAAACCGGGAATGATACTGAAGTAACATTTTATGGAATTCCATGGATGGTATCATAAGATCTTAGAGACTATACATACCTATAAAGATACTTGGGTTTCCTCTTTAAGAAATGCCAAGGAAAGGGTTATAGGTTCCATGATTATAATATTTTTAGAGTTATACATGGATTCCATTATAGGAATTACATGGATGGTCTCTTTGGGAGAGTTTTTTGTAATTTCATTATATGATACTCAAGTTCCAATGTGGGAGATTCCATATATGGGCTCATAGGATGATTAATATTATTTTTCCCATGAATGATACTCATACCCAAAGGGAGGAACCTTGGTAAAACTAAGTTGAAACACGGTTATACCAATCCATGTGTTTTACATGGTACCCTACATAATATACATATGATGGGATTAATGTATTATTCCTGTAGATCATACCAAGAGTAAAATTTGGTATTTCTAATTACCAATATCATTGGATGGAATATTTTGGGGATAGATAATTATAGTGATCATAGTGAGAACTTCATATTCCTCTTCATGGATTGACATGGATGGGCCCATGATGAATTTTCATTATTAATATTAATTCATAATCATTAGTGGCCTAATTAATTTTAGTTTATAATATTAGAAACATGTTATCCAAGATAAAAAACATGCTTGGTTTTGGTCTATAATGTGTTCATTCTTTATGGAAGTCCAAGTTATGAATCCTTCTAAATAAACCCTATAATTATTTATAAATATTATATACTCATTGGTTGGTCCTGGTTCAAAGATGTTTCATCTTAGGTATAAATAGGTATGGTTATCCATTTGTCCTTGAGGAAGCTGATCTTGACATGTTTACTCATTTTATATTTTTTATTTACTCCATTATCATTTATACATATACAATGCTTTAAATTATATTCATAGACTTGATAACTTTACACACCATCAGTGGTGGCCTACTGAGTTAATCACATACCATGTTTTGTTCCTCCATTGCACATGGATATATGAATAAACCATATGTTTACATAATTTTGATCCTTGGTTGGGATACCATGCTTGTACCCAAGTGTTAATAGCAAAACATTGAGTCAGAGCTTCGGATTCTTATAGGGATATCCTTGAACATAATTATTTGGTTTTTATTAGTTATTTAATATATTGTTCTATATTATCTATTAAATGTTGTCTTGTTTAGATATGTAGATAATATGGATGTCAGTGGATGGTAGTATGTTCTGGGAATTGGCCATTTTGAATGTCATTATATTTATCTTACACTAGTCTATTATTTATCTTCTTTTATTGTTGGATTACTACTTTGATATTTTTCTACTACTATATTCATGAGAGTATATTATCCACATCATACCACTCTTAGACTGTAACATCTAGTCATGAGAATCAATTATATGTCTAGGAACACTTGATGCCTTGTGACTGACCAACTCAGGGAACTATTTCAATGGCTCATATGTCAAGTCATTGTAAAGTGTTTTGAGGTGTTGTATTTTCCTCGTTGTCTTACTATTTGAGAATTGGTTGATAAGAGACCATGAATGTTTCAGATCAAGGTAAATATTAATGTATAGGAGTGATTAATCCTTTTATGGAGAAGTGACCATGTGGAAAGTGATGGATTTTTTTTAAGTTCATTGTAATAGTTGATAAGGATTTCACCTAGAGTGAATGGTCCAATGTGATAATTACTAATTTTTTAGATTTAAATCCTTTTTCCTTGTCCTTGTATTCAATGATGTATCATTTCATACATAAATATAGCTTCATAGAGATTCAAATTTCAAGTATATTCCATTCCATTTAGGTTTCATTCATAGACTTCCAAATGTAGTGATAGTTGCCTTGAGTTTTATGCCTTCATTTTTTTTATTCAGTTTTCACATTTTCATATACAGAATATTTCTATGATTATTGTGGCTTCTTCATCACATTTACCATCATATGATATTTAGGTGTTTCTTGCTTGACCAGAACATCTTTAGGACTATTTACTATGCTTTGGAGTTTATTTAGTATCGTCCCCTATATATACATCATTTGATATTAATTTTTGACCTGATTTTAATATTCAATTGGTTATTAAAGTTCAATCCTCAACATAAATTGTTTTTCCCACATAGATTTATTTTGACACCTTAACTAACCTATTATGGAAAGTTTTATCCATTTATTATTTGTTCCATAGGATGAAACTTATTGGTTTCGATTAAATTAGAGAAAAACATGAATCAATAAATTGTATGGATTCTTTATAAATTGGAAAATGTTAACCCATATAATATAACCATCATATATGTGATTAGAATTCATTAAGACCATTTTATAAATATTCATGTTCTTAAATTTTTATTTTTTTTAGAAATATATTCCTTTATAAAGTCTTTTACCATTGTATCTGTCTCATGGAAACCACTGTAACAATGTTACTAAATGAATAACTAACCATAAGTAGGTTAGTTGGGGCATGTGTCTTAGGAGATATACATTACTCAACCCAAGTAGCTTGGTCTTGGTACTTATGCTTATGATATACACCCATCAAGGGTGTTTTAAAAAGCATAATGTTTAAAATAAAATAAGGTTTCTATTAAATGAACCTAAAATGGTTAAATGTGACCCTTGTAGGTATCCATTAATTTTTTATGCCTTAGAACATAACTCTATGGGGGTATAAATATGCTCTATGTTTATGGTCATTTAATGTGCCCGCATCTGTGTATATGGTTCACTTATAGACATGTGGTGGCTCTTACCTGACCAATCCATATTTAATTTGTTACTAAACTTTTATCAACTTCTATGTTATACTTATATAAGTTATTAGTTAATATAAATTCCAATTACAACTTTAGGGGTGTTTTCCTCAGTACATTGGATGAAATTTTCTTTAACTAAACATTGATGTGTTAATATTTATTGATAAATAAAAACAACAAAACGAATTTATGAGATAAATTGACTAAATTATGAATGTATTGTTGCTAAATAATTTATTCTTTAAAGGAGGTATAACATAAATTGTATTTGTACCTTGTGGGTTTAGCTAAATAATGTACTATATAAATTTTCATTATGACTGGTACTAAATTTTTTTAAGAAACTGAACCTTTAAAATAATGAATAACTATTATAAATTAGTTTTATTCCCTATAATTAATCCTTAAGTGGATTTAATAACTTTATCCTCATTAAAGGGTATCTCAAATAAATCTTATTTAGTTCCCTTGGAGCTATAACATGTGCATTACACATAGGCCAATTTTTCTGTTGTATGAACCTAATGAAATAGGAGGTATATCATGGTGGTCTTTTCAGGAAGGAAGAAATTGTGTCTTCAATGATTTAGGCTTAGTGTGAGGCCAACCTGGGGTAGGTATTATCCTCATAATTTTAAAACTCTTGTATGTGATTATTAGTAGTTTCAGACACATGAGGTCTTTTGGATGTGATTTTTTTAGATTAAGACACTTTATTTCTAAAATTAATCTTAGATTTGATGGTTTTTCTTGTAGTTTTTTTACCCTATTATGATTACTAACATTTTTTAGTGTTCATTTAACTTTTTTAAATTCGACGGGCATAGTCACCTATATAATAGGATGTTTAACCCTTATTCACCATTAGTGTTTGGAAACTCAGAAGGTCATCGATCAGATTAATAGTTGTATGTGGTGATGCAACTTTGTGATAAATCATTATGAAAACCATTAGATACATAATTCATAATTCTTATAATCTTATATATAATATCATGTCATTTAACTTTTTATTAATGAAATTTTGAAGTAGTGTGTGTTTATTCATGTGGTACCCTTCTCATTAAAAAAAGTGGTTCAATGAAAAATATAAGTTCTATGGAGATTCTTAAATCATTGATCTGTTATGCTTGAATCCTGGGTTATATCCAGATCATAGATTCCTTGGTATTGAATAAAAACAAGTCGCAAACTAATTATGTAGAAGATATTTGAAATGGATCAGGTTTTTTTACTTATTGGTTAATTGTATGGCTTTTATACCTAATTCTATTATTCTTTGGTAAGTAACATGGAAGAATTGTCATGCATATGTATGATTGTGAACCTAATATATAATGAATTTAGGTATATTAGTTCCTTACCTATTTAATTTTTACAAATTTTAATTAATTTCTTCTTATTCCATCAACCACAGTATCTGGTTGATGGGGAATCTTCCATGTAATGAGTTCCCTTGATCAGTAACGTAAAATAGTACACACCAAAGTAGGGGGAATCATATCATCATGGGAAATACATGTCCATCAATGTAAAAGGAACAAAACCATGGAGTAAAATTTTAAAATGGTCATAAATTATTTAAATTCACAAGATGATAGTGAGTTTTGAGATATATTAGTTCTTACGAGGTAGCCTCAAGAGGAAATGGTTGGTTTTGTTCAAAAAATTTATGAAAATGGTTAGTCATAAAGAGACATTATTTGTTATACATGATCAATCATAAAATACATTATTGGTAAATTTATCATGGTTGAGTAATGAAAATGTGTTGGTATGTTTAGTTGAGATCTTATAATATAAGTTGACTAGTGGTGGTTCAAATGATGTTCTTTCTTGTAGTTGGTTATGGCTCTTTCGAAACCTAAATGAGCACATCATCATGGATGTGATCGGAGTGTCTCATATATTCTTGTTAATTATAGATATCCTCTTGATATACTCTTTTATTAGTAATGATCATGTCCCCTCTCTTGGTATTGTCCCAGATACGTTGAGATAACATCGGTTATATACCGAGATTAAATAAAATTCCTTTATATTAGAGTAAATAAACTCCATGAAACTTATAGTTCTAGAGAATCGTAATCTAAAGAAGAATGGATGTACCATGTGATACTTGGAATCTTGAGTGGAATCACCTTGGATGGAATCATGAACACAAGATATTTCCTTTTTGAATTGATTACTGATGGGATTAGTCATTGTTGTAATTTGAGGATGGTTTTTTTATGTACTGACAACCCAAGTACGAATTCTAGAGTATTAGATACAGTAGGTGATCTACTTAGACTCTATTTGATGATTCTATGGTTACCCAAGATGTTAGTCGAACTTAGAAGGGATGTTTCAATGATGAATATCCATGTGTGTTGGATCGGGTATATGACTATGTTCATGATATGTCCTAACAACATAAATTAATAAGTGGTAGATCATCTGGATTACATCACAATATTTTGGGTTAATGCTTTAATGGGAATGCTTGAACTAAACATGTTGTTCCTTAAAATAAGGCATTGTAGTTTAGTTTTTGAAACAGAAGTCTTATTAGACGAGGGTTTTTTGAATAGTTAGTTAGGAATGGATCGACTTTTTTTCTAATTGTTTCGATTAGATATATATTTTCAATAACTATTTGTCGCATATAATTTAGATTATGCATATGAATTGTTAGTCAACTAAGGGTTTTCATGAAAAGATAGCTTAACCCTGATAAATGAGGCAGGTTTGGAGTCCACCATTCATTTATCCCTAATATAATGACAAGTGCATTGTTAGAACACTAGAGTCATGTAGGAATAGAAAATTTTAAATGTGAGGATACCATTTCCAGGAATTGTACTTTAATTTTTACAAACAATGGTGAGGAGTTCCACATGATGGGTAATTAAAGAAGAAATGACATGATCTACCCTCATTTAACATGGGATCATGTATATTTTGTCTTGATGATTGAATTTGAAATATGAGTGTTCTCTTTTGAATTTAAAACATATAAAACATAATATTATGGGATTCATCATCATTTTTTGGGAGTTTCAAAGTGAAATTATCCAATAATAATGAATCATAAATAACCAAGTAGATTGATAATTTTATCTATTGTTTTCAAAAGGTTTATAAGGGATAAGAAGTTCTATGGTTGGGAGGTTGTAATGATAAGGATTCTTATGATGGTACAAATCGATTGTTTTAATATTTAAATCCCTCATATATCATGTTAAATGTTACCTAAGTCATATGAAATGTATTAAGATCCTCAAATGATTGTTCAAAGCTTTGAGATATGAGTTTTGGATGGCTCGGGCTAGGGGTATGATTTGACCAACTTCTTCCCCTATGCCTGCATGGTTTGGCAGCACCATGTAGGGTAATTCATATGGATTCAATGGGGTAAAGGGACTCACTAAATTGGGTGACCCGTTTCATATACACATAAACCTTGTCTCAGGTCCGATAAATTGGTGCTCTACATAGGACGGTAATGATTGGTCTAAATATGTACTTTCAATGACGGGGGTTGGTTACCATTGGGCAGTGCTAGCACATTATTAGGGCACGGTTTGGCCAAACGTGCACCAAAACATATTGTCTCATTAAAATATTTTTTATGCTTATTATCTTGACTTTTTTAAATGGTTTACCACATTATTTTCTTACCATATCTTCAAACAACATCACTTCATGGAATTATTCATCCTCTCCTACTTCCATGAAGATATCTTTTTCATACAGTCACATTTTTGTGTTTTGTTGATCATGTTGTAAGTGTATTGGTGTGTCTATTATTCCTCCTTCCCCATTTTTTTATAATACTATATCTAGTGATATAATTGTCCAGTCCAATACACCCAAAATAGAGGTCATTGGATGATTTCTCATGAACCGTCTTAAATTGAAGTTTGAAATTCAAAGAGAGGATTTTCCTAAGCATGAGGTGGGTGGTATATAGATTTCCTCCAATATTCTTATTATTTCATAATATACTCCATCATTACACACACTAAAATCTCCATTTTTCACTTTTAAAAAGTGAAATTAATTATGTTATATTAAATTACATATGTTATATTGTCGTTACCCTTTAGGTTAAAACACTGGAGTTTGGACACCTCAATAAAAACCTCCCCTTTATGGTGAATTAATTATGTTATATTAAATTACATATGTTATATTGTCGTTACCCTTTAGGTTAAAACACTGGAGTTTGGACACCTCAATAAAAACCTCCCCTTTATGGTGAATGTTTTTATATACCATTACCTTTTTGCCTCCTTATGAAATTATGCACATTATTTGGGTGTTTTTTCAAATTTTTAGGATTAAAATGGGTTGAATATTAGTAGATCACTTCTTACAGTCTGTTGAGTTTCCCCCACATAACAGGTAACTACATGAGTTTAAAAAACTTAAAAAGATAACCTTTTCCCATATTCATAATAAAACAACCATTTATGTGTGATGTCTTATCTTATTGAAAGGGGATAACTAAGGTCACATGATAAAGATGATTAATGGAATAATATGGTGCATGGCCTATAATTTTATAATTAAAACATGATGATTGAAATTGGTATCTATTAGTTACGTGAATTATGTTATGATATGTTTACAAACATTAAGTAATATCTAATTGATAATAAATAATTAAATAAATTATGAAATACTGGAGCAGTACTCATGTTACATTTTATGGAAACATTATATGGGCTAATGGATATTAGAAATTGTATATATACATTGAAAAATACATGGATTTCCTCTTTAAGGAACATAATTTATGGGATATAAGGTTAGATAATTATGTTATGCATATAGTGATAATGAGATTCCCTTATAGGAATTACTTAGACATACTCTTAGGGAGAGTAGTTTGTAGATATCTTAGAAAACACTTGCATCTACTTGTTGGAAATTCCATGAATTGGTTTATAGGTTAATTGAGATTTTCATCCCCATCAAGAAAGTCAGGTACCTTTGGGGTGTGTCCTTGGATGAGTTCAGTGTCAAGATAGTTATACAAAGACATTGAGGATACTCAGTCCCCTAAAATTGATGCCTATGATGGGCATAATGGGTTATTCTATTATACCATAGGAAGAGTGATATTGTAATGCCCTAACCCTAGTTACCTAGAGTTAGTACATTGTTACATAACATTGTCATGATCACAAAATATTAAGTCTTTAAAGACCTATTAGTTTAGTAGCCTTGGAATCACTAGATACATTCATAGAGTTTACATTACATCATAAAGTGAAAAAATACAACAACATCTTCTCCTTATAGACCACACCCTTATCCCCTCATACTATCCCTGCAGGTCGTTCATAAAATACTTCTTCACATCTTGGGAAAAAAAACAAAGAATGGTGTGAGCTTAGATGCCCTGTAAGGATAAAAATATATTGGAAACTTTCATAAATAAGCATAAACATTTAAGGCAATGTATAAGTAAAACAAAATCCTTTTAAACATAAACTTCAGCATAATATGGCAGAAATAAAATGAAATAATTCCATTTACTTATTCACATGGATATTCTACTAATCAAATAATCACAAGAAATATCAATAACCACATTCTTAATGTTGGAATACATAATTCTAGACTATCATAACCACATAGTCAAGGCCTTGTGCCAAGACTACCAATAAGATTTTGTCAAGGCCTTGTGCCAAGAAACTAGTTTTTCTCATAAGACCTATTGATTAATCAATGAGCTATATCGGGCTCCACCCATCACTTATTAAGTCCAATTCATTCCTCATATGGACATGTTAAAGCATAACATTAAAATTTGTATTAAAACTAGCACATGAAATGTCAATAATTTCTCCAAAACCATGAATTGTATTAAAATAACACACCCAATATCAAACATATCTCAAAACATTCAATACATTATGGAGGTTTTGTATCATAATAAATTGACTTCAAATAAGCTTATAATCCATCAAAGGTTGTCGACATAGATAAAATCAAAACTATTTGAGAAATATCTCTTTTTTTAATTCATTTAAAATTCACATAATTATAATGGAAAATATTCACTTTGAAAATATTCTTATAAAATTATAAGGTAATATTCGTTGATTTTATAATGGAAGAAAATAGACGCACACACTGTATATGTTAAAAACGACATTCTTACCTTAATTCTGTCTAAAATAATAAAAATGAAATTGTTAGGAAAATGACGGAAATAATTCTTTATAAACATATTATACAAAGTCAAACATTGGTATAAATGACATTATCCCATATTTCGGAAAATAGTAAGAATTATTTGAAATACATTTTTATGAAACATGGATGTGGATGATAAAGATGTCCCCGTAGATAATTACATACAAACAACCTCGGATAATGAAAAGATTGTGAAGTAAACCCTTACCTTGAACATTTAATTGGTCGAGGGTAGGTTAACCTCCTGTATAATAGTTAAATAATAGTTATTAAATTATTCACAAATCATATATGTAATTATGATATCATATATGATCTTTAAATTTTTCTTTGTTAATAATATTTTAGTATTATCGTCATTTCGGGTGTTCACTTACTCATTTTCTTTTATTATTTTTGTTGCGTAAGGAATTTTTGTTATCCATAGGTTGTATAATATTCATATCCATAATGATATCAAGTCCTTAAACATTATTTTTAATCATCAAATCAAAATTTGTCTTGAATGGATATTATGGGGAATGAATCTTATAGCGTTCGTGGAGACGGTTGTCCGTACGTACGCATGAGAGACAATATTATTCTTTTGATATTAATATAATATATAATAGTATGGTGTATCATATATAAAGAATCATTACCATGTTATATTTATTATTTACATGAATTACACAACATTATTATACTCATCCAAATAATGATGTATTGAATAACAATTGCACCACGACGTGGAGACGGTAAGTTGTGCATACGCACGTATGGTGACAGGTCATTCAAGGGATGGATAGAATAATGAATTTGGTTGTACCATATTTATTATAACATTACATTATATAGATGATACTAGAGTTTTTAACTTAGAATGGAAACACAAAATAAAAAGGACGTGGAAGAAGAAAGGATCTAGAAAGATGTGGTGAGATTTTTACCTCTTCTTCGGGTTCTTCCTTTTGATTTGATCAAAAGGGATGATTTTATGACTAAATGAAGGCCTTTAGGATGAAGTGAGGGAAGTTTAGAGGATATTTTGACAGAGGTTGGCTGAACCAAAAGTCTTCGAAGGTGTGAATTAGAGAGAAGGAGGAGTGACATATTATAAGAGGGGTGCGGGGCACCTTACGAAATGCTAGAAATATTATTTTATAATAAATTCATATTTGGTTTCTAATGGATTCAAAGTGTATAATTTAATGTTTAAGGTGGAGATAAGTCGAAAACCACTCAACCAATAGGGTTTAGATAGGATTGGGTCACTATATTATGTTTATATTTTTTATTTAACTCTTAGTTAAATAGTTTGGCATTTACCATGTCTCTTTGTATTTTTATATTATATAGTTAATAAACATAATATATAATTCAAGGAGACCCCAAGTGGTCCATTAACGATACACCTATCATTATATAGCTCCTTTGGCTGAACCGTAGATTTTTAGAAATATAATATCAATTAATAATATAATATTTGGTTTAAAAACTCTTTTATGTGAATTTTTACACTATTTAATAATGGATTTTTGTTAATGTAACACCCCAAGCATCCACAGTACGCTTCTCTTTAATAATTCAATAGCTTTCATTGTAGACAGGTTCGAGATTCTAACACACCATGACCAATAAAAGTAGTCATTATGAATAGTAATAACCACTTTTTGAAATTATATAAATTTTATATTTCAAAATGGACTTCATTTTTGGATTTAGAATATCGAAATTAGCCTATGATGAATTTTTGGTATTTTTCAGAGAATATCCAATTTTTGATGAATAGTGAAAAATACTTCAAAACAACTTTTTTAATCAAAATAATTTATAATGATAAATTATACTATTGAGTGGGTTTAAAAAATAATTATAATATAATTTTCCATTTTATCCAATGGTGGTAATTAGAATTAATTTTACTTTGAAATTGGACATAAACAATTGTCAATCATTTGATTGATATTATTTCGTAAAAACACGAAATTTGTTTTGACAACGGGAATTAATTATTAAATTAATTAATGCAAATTATATGTTTTAAATTATCAAAAATAGATATCATTTTTGAATTCGGAATATCAAATATAGCTTAGGGTGAATTTTTGGTATTTTTCTGAAAAACTTCAATTTTTGATGAATAGTGAAACCACTAAGTTGTAAAACTGATTTTTCATTTAAATGAAACATTACCACTACTATTATTTGATTTTCAAAAATCCAACATACCTGGTTTTTATTAAGAATTATAATGTTGTTCAATGGGATTAAAATAATTTTTTTGGTGAATAGTAACTTTTAAGTTTTATTAATTGCGATTAAAGGTAATTAGAATAATTTAAGGTAAAAATAATGTTATAATAATATGAAATTACCTTGAAACATGTCCTACCATTATTGGACGAGTCATGGCCAACCAATAAAATCCATGGGTAACTTGTAGACCCCATCGATCCACTTGGGTAAGAAAATGACATTAATAACATTTTATTTAAAGGTAAAATAAAAATTTCACAAACATGTATTGTTTTACTAAAAAAAATTTACATGGGGTTATACAAGTCATATTTTTGACTATAAATATTTATTGGAAAGATAAAAAAGTTTTCTACATCATATTTTTTTTATAATTCGTAGACATTAAATAAATTAATTGTTTTTCACACCATGATGATGAAGCGATTACCTCATTAATTAACGATTTAAATAAAATCAAAAGATAATGTAAAATATAAGACATAAAATTTTCAAAAACCTATTGGATGAGTAGATTTCGAAACATTATCACCTTATCCTTGCAATATATAATTGTGGGATCTTTAAAATCTGAAACTCATTATATAATAAAGTAACATTTATTGACATTCCATGTGTGCCCCTCCTCTCCACTTATAAATGGCCCCCAACTCTACCACCTTATTCACACCTCTCAAGACATTGGATCAGCCAAACTCTACTAATTATATCTCTCCAAATACCTCTCTTAATCATATAATACTTTCCTTAGGTATAAAGCTTTTCAAGAAACCCTTTTGGTTCAAACCAAGAGGAGTTACCCGATTTTAAAGTAATGTCTTCTCTTATGTTCTTTTGTTTTATTTTTCTTCTCCAAAACCTTAAAAGATTTTTATTAATTTATTTTGTAACAAAAGAAGTATCTTTAATATACTAGGATGTTTTTATGATAAGTATCTGACTTACACTTACACACACCGCCGTCTAATGGTTAAAGAACTTACTATTTCTGTGGGTGGCGAATTACTGCCACACAAAACGATGATTGTTCAATATTCATTTAACAACATTAACGGTGGCCATTATGATGACACTATTTCTATATATGATATATATTATGTTTATGTTTTCTCTATTCTTCTGTATTTTTTTTCATTTATGGCATACCTTTATGTTTTCCATTATGGGTAAACGCGATATCTTCATTTTAGGATGTGCGGACTACCACCCCCAAAGTTATTTGAATCGTTAATGCCATATGTGGGACATATAAATGATGGAGTAAATGATATTATATATAATATTATACTGGAATTATAACATACCATTATATAATTATGATTTCATTCCATAAAATATGAAATAGAAATTAAAGTAGCGTTTACGCGTATGTACGGCTTACCGTCTCCATGAACTGTTCATTTCATCTATTACCTCTAAATGTTATGTAATATTATAAATGCATGTATATAATGGATATATAAGATATATATGATATCAACATCATGAATATAATTCTGGATATATTGGATATTTTACCACATGAACAACTAGTAATTATAAGATGTTTATTTTTGACCCAAGTACCAAAGATCGACAAAACGACCGTTATTAACTTAAATTATTACATAATGTTAATAACATGGTAATAAGTTATATAAAAGGAATAATGAACTTTAAAAAGGTTCTTAAGAAATTATAAATTAACTCTAGTTTATTATTCAGGAGGTTAAAGAATGATTGAGTCATGTCAGACATGAGGTAAGGGACATCGTCTCAATCCCCTTTCATTGAGGGATATTTTGTTTTATACAAAAAATTATTTAATACAGTGTATAAAACCCTTTGACTTTTACTTTTATTCAAAAGGAATCTTTTTATATGAATTGTTTTTAATAAACTACAAAAGTATTGTTTTGTCTTACGTATGCGGCGATAACTATTTCTCTGCCACCGTGACCATTATTTGAGTTTTGGCTTCTTCAACAAGCCATAACTTTTTTAAAATGAAAAAAATAAATACCAAGTTTTAATTTTAATCTATTTTGGTATTGAAAATGATTTTGATAATGTTTTTATTATATAAATGTGTTGTATTGATATATTGTTATTGAAATGTGGAAATTTTATGTTTCTTTTATGCAGGTTTTATGTGATACAATTATGTTATTGTTTATGATATGTTTAAACCTGTTCATATGAGGAATTAATTGGGCTTAATAAGTGACGGGTGGAGCCCGCTATAGCTCCTCGATGCATCGGTAGGTCTCATGAGACAAACTAGTGTCTTCGCACAAGGCCTTGATAAAATCTTATTTGTTGTCATTGCACAAGGCCTTGACAATGAGGTTATGATATTCTAGAATTATGCATTCCATCATTATGAAAGAGGTTATTGATATTTCATGTGATTATTCGACTAGTGTAATATCCATGTGAATATGTAAATGGAATTATTTCATTTTACTTTTTCCATATTACGCTGAAGTTCAAGTTTAAAAGGCTTTTTTAGTTGTACATTTCCTTAAATGTTTATGTTTATTTATGAAAGTTTCTGCTATATTGTTATCCTTACTGAGCATCTGAGCTCACCCCTTTAAATGTACTAATTTTTCAAGGATGTGAATAATTATTTAATGATTGACCTGTAGGGATAGTTTTAGGGGATATGAAGACAAGATGTTGTTGTATATTAGTTTCACTTTCTGATGTAATCTAAGACGTACGAATATATCTAGTATTTCCAAGGCTACTAAACTAATCGGTCATTAGAGACATGATCTTTTGTGATCATGCCAATGTTACATAATAATTCACCGACTCTGGGTAACTATGTTCGGGGAATTACAGTTGGTATGAGAGTAAGTTTAGTACTAACCATGGAAGCTAGATTTAGATAAACACTGTTCAGAGAATATAGACCTAAGACAGACTTTGAGGATTGGTATATAAGAACTTCCAAAAAATTTGGTATTGTTGAGATTTTGTGGGTTTTCTGAGCAATACATCACTTTTTGGATATGTGTAGGTGGAGGCGGATCTGGCACAGATGTACGAAGGGGTAAAACCCGAAAACACCACTTTGAGCTAGACACGAACGGGAACTGGTGCAAGACAACGGGCCTTGCCGCACTCTTGGTTATGACACTCCTAGGGGATATGCTTAGGACAATTCTCAATTTATTTACAAACCATTATGCAGGGTTTATGGATATATACTTCCTTAAAGAAAACATTTTTATGATTATGGATTATATCCATAAATAGTTCAATTTATGTTAAGTGTTTTGAAAGTTGTTTATTATATATTTTGATTCATAAACTAATCTAGTTTATGACATTGTTTAGAAATTGTGCCTAGTGGAAGGAATGGAATCTATATCAATACACGCACTCCATGTATGGATTTCCCTCCTATTCAGGATAATTATTGTGGAGCTGGTGATAGAATTGGTGCTGATCAACTTATCACCATACTGGGACAACTCACTCCGGTTATAAATATTAACCTTACTCATATGGAGCACCCTGATCCACAACGTGGAGGATCATTGTTAGACCGCTTAATGAGGAAACAACCACCAACATTCAATTGGAGTACAAATCCCATAGTAGCTGAAAAATGGATAAATTCCTTAGAAAAAATATTTCATGCCTTGGGGAGTAGTGAAAGGGAAAAGGTAATCATTGCAGTTTACCGCCTCACGGGAGATGTTGATAAATGGTTGTCATTGATTCAAAACATGAAGGAAGATGATGAAGTATAAAATATGAAATTGAGGGAGCTGAAAGTGATTTTCTTATAAAACTACTTTCCTCTTGACCATCGAGCAGATATGGAAAGGCAATTTCTGAGTCTGAGACAAAAGGAGGATGAGAATGTCGCAATGTATGAGGCTAACTTTTCAAGGTTAGCGAGGCATGCTGCATATTATATATGTAACCCAATAAGTAATATTGATCATTTATTTGATGGGTTAAAACCATTTCTCTGTCGAGATTTAGTATCACAATATTTCTCAACGTACAAAGATATAGTCTCATGTTCTATTAAGACCAAAAAGGAATTCACTAAATCTTATGAAAATAAAGTAATGCAATAGAAGAAGAGAACAGTGGAACAAGAGATAGAAAAAGGGGGAAAGTTAAAGAATGATTTTTCATTATGCTATAATTGTAGGAAGAATCACCCTGGTACTTGCCTAAAAGGAATGAGAGTTTGTTATAAATTTGGAGGAAAAGGTCACCAGGCTGGTGATTTCAAGGGAAAGAAAGAGGTTGTCAATGTTGAATGCTAAAATTATAGAGAAATGGGTCATTATGAAAATGAATTCCCTAAGCGCCAAGGAAACTTACCTCAGAAATGGACAAGGGAGAAAAGATAATGTTATGTTATTACTACAGTTGAAGTGGAATAATTATGGTATTTGTGTTTTTGGACTCAAGAACTATATTATGGTTATAATAATTATGTAATATATAAAAGGATTGTACTGTAGTAATTTTTGTTTTCATTAAGGTTTTAATATGATGAAGTTAATCATATTTTTAGTATGTGACAAGAAGAGAAACTTTACATTGTTTGGGGAATTTGATGAGTTGATTTTGGAATTTAGAGACCTTTTAGGGAAAGTCTAGACAGAGGTATTTTGGATAACTATAAAGGTTGGAATGGATTATGTTTAACTTTGGATAGTATTTTTTAAGGTTAAAACATTTCTGAAGATTATTTTTAGAATATTATAATACTATAGTTTTAGGAAAAGGACAACCTCCAGGTTGGTGGATAACCCGTCTAGTCGGAAAAAGCTGTAGGAATCGAACCCACAACCATAGTGCGACATGGCTTTATTACTTACCACTATCCTTCAGGAAGTCCCTTGTTATTACAAAATAGTTTTCCTAATCTAAATGGTATATGTTATTATTTGGAACCATATGCAATTAAGATAAATAAGATATTTTTGAGTTCTGTTACCTTTTGGAGTGAAAGATGGGTTTGTGGTAATAAAATATTAAAGAATGAAAGTCTACATGACAAGTAAGTATATTTCCTTACATTCTAAGTAAATATCCTAACTAAATTCCTTATCTTTATGAAAGGTATCTTAAAACAAAAACTTTTTCAGTTCACTTTTCCAACTGGGGAATCAATGACTGTTTAACCAATCACAAGTTTGTGATTTTCTTATAGTTAACATTCTCTTAATCCTGTTTTCTACAACTCTCCATCAGACCATGACAATTTTTTTTCTCTATATCTATGTTTTCATAAAATCCATGTATGGTATATCTCGGGTGACCTTTGTACTTCTCTTTTATTCTTTTAAATTTATATTTTTATTAACCTTATTTCTGATGTTGGTTTTCCACAGAGTTATTTTCTATTTTCAACCTTTTATTTTCGAAGAACATTTTCAAATTGCAAGGACACAATTTATTGAAGGAGTGGAGAATGTAACACCACAAGCTTCCATAGTATGCTTCTCTTTCAATAATGAAATAGCTTGCATTGTACACAAGTTCGAGATTCGAACACACTATGACCAATCAAAGTAGCATTTATGAATATTAATACCCACTTTTTTTAATTATATAAATTTTATAGTTCAAATTGGACTTCATTTTTGGATTTGGAATATCAAAATTATCCTATGTTGAATTTTTTGTATTTTTCTGAGAACATCCAATTTTTGATGAATAGTGAAAAATACTTAAAAACAGCTTTTTTAATCAAAATAATTTATAGTGATAAATTATACAATTGAGTGGTTTTAAAGTATAATTAGAATATAATTTTACCATTTTATCTAATGGTGGTCATTATAATTAATTTCACTTTGAAATCGGACATAAACAATTGTCAATCTTTTGATTGATATTATTTCTTAAAAACACGCTATTTGTTTTGACAATGTGAATTATTTATTAAATTAATTAATGCAACTTAAATTTTTTGAATTATTTAAAATAGACCTCATTTTTGAATTCGGAATATCAAATTTATCTTAGGTTGAATTTTTTGTTGTTTTCTGAAAAACATCAATTTTTTGATGAATAGTGAAACCACTAAGTGGTAGTTAAAAAAATGATTTTTCGTTTTAATGAAACTTTACCACTTTTGTGATTTTATTTTCAAAAATCTGACATACATGGTTTTCATTAAGAAGTAAAATGTGGTTCAATGGGATTAAATTAATTTTTTGGTGAATAGTAACTTTTATGTTTTATTAATCACTATTAAAGGTAATTAGTGTAATTTAAGGTAAAAATAATTTTATAATAATATGAAATTACCTTGACACATGTCCTACCCTTATTGGATGAGTCATGGCCGACCAAGACAATCCATGGCTCAACTTGGGGACCCCATAGGGCCACTTGGGTAAGAAAATGACATTAATAACATTTTATTTAAAGTTAAAATAAAAATGTCACAAACATGTATCGTTCTACTAAAATAATTTTATCATGGGGTTATACAAGTCATTATTTTGACTATAAATTGTAATTGGAAATCTAAAAAGATTTCCAACATCACATTATATTTTTTTATAATTTTTAGACATTAAATAAATTCTTGTTTTATGACACCATGATGATGTAGTGATTACCACATTAATTAACGATTTAAATAAAATTAAAAGATAATGTAAAATATAAGACTTACACTTGTCAAACACCTATTGAATGTGTATATTTCTAACCCTTATCACCTCATACTTGCAATTTATAATTTTGGGACCATTAAAATCAGAAACTCATTATATAATAAAGTAACATTTCATGACACTCCAAGAGTGCCCCTCCCCTCCACTTATAAAAGGCACCCACCTCTACCACCTTATTCACACCTCTCAAGCCATTGGCATGGAAAAAATATGCTCATTTTGTCTCTCCACATCCCTCTATTCATCATATAAGCCTTACCCAAGGCAGAAATATATTCTAGAAACCCTTTTGGTTCAAACAATGAGGAGTTACCCAATTTTAAAGTAATGTCTTCTCTTATGTTCTTTTGTTTTATTTTGTTTCTCCAACCCCTTAAACACTTTTTATTTCTTTCTTTTGTAAATAAACCAGTATCTTCAATACACTATTATGTTGTTATGAGAAGTATTTGATTTTCACTTACACACACCTCCGTCTAATGGTTAAAGAAATTACAGTTTCTCTGGGTGGAGAATTACTGCCTCACGAAATGATGATTGTCAAATCTTATTTTAACACCTTTCATGGTGGCCATTATGATGACACTATTTCTGTATATGATATATATTATGTTTATTATTTATTTATGCTTCTGAATTTTTTTCATTTATGGCATACCTTTATGGTTTCCATTATGGGCAAAACATGATATCTTTATTTTAGGTAGTGCAGAATACCGCCCCCAAAGTGATTTGAATCGTAATTCCATATGTGGGACGTATAAAAGATGGATTAAATGAAATTATATATGATATTATACTGGAATAATAATATACCTTTATATCATTATGATTTCATTCCATTAAATATGAAATAGAAATGAAATTAGTGTTCAAGCGTATGTACGGCTTATCGTCTCCATGAACTGTGCATTTCATTTCTATCCTATAAATGTTATGTAATACTATAAATTCATGTATATATTGGATATATATGATATATATGATAAATACATAATTAATTTAATTCTTTATATAATTGATATTTTACCACATGAACAACTTGTAACTACAAGAAGTTTATTTTTGATTCAAGTACCAAAGATCGACAAAACGATCGTTATTAAATTAAATAATTACATAATGTTAATAACATGGTAATAAGTGATATAAAAGGAATAATGAACTTGAAAAGGGTTCTTAAGAAATTATAAATTAACTCTTGTTTATTATTCAGGAGGATAAAGAATGATCGAGTCCAGTCGGACACGAGGTAAGGGACTTCGTCTAAATCCCCTTTCATTGAGGCATATTTGGTTTTATACACAACTTTCTTTTATACGATGTATAAACCCCTTTGACATTTACTTTTAATAAAAATGAATCATTATATATGATGAAATTTTACTAAAAGACCAATGGAATGTTTTGTCTTACATATGCGGCGACAATGATTTCTCCATCGCCGTGACCATTATTTGAGTTTCGGCTTCCTCTTCAAGCCGTAACATTTTTTAAATGAAAAAATAAATGCCAAGTTTTAATTGTCATCTATTTTGGTATTGAAAATGGGTTTGATAATGTTTTTATTATATCAATGTGTTTTATTTATATCTTGTTATTGAAATATGGAAATGTTATGTTTCCTTTATGCATGTTTGATGTGATACGATTATGTTATGGTTTATGATATGTGTAAAACTATTCATATGAGGAATGCATTGGACTTAATAAGTGACAAGTGGAACCTTCTATAGCTCCTCGATGCATCGGTAGGGCTCAGGAGACAAAATAGTGTCTTCGCACAAGGACTTGACAAAATATTATTTTTAGTCTAGGCACAAGGCCTTGACTATGTGGTTATGATAGTCTGAAATTATGAATTCCATAATTATGAAAGTGGATATTGATATTGCATGTGATTATTCGACTAGTAGAATATCCATGTGAATAAGTAAAAGGAATTATTTCATTTTACATTTTTTATATTATGTTGAAGTTCAATTTTAAAAGGCTTTTGTTTTAGTTATACATTGACTTAACGGTTTATGTTTATTTATGAAATTTTCTGCTATATTGTTATCCTTACCGAGCATCAGAGCTCACCCCTTTCAATGTTTTATGTTTTCTAGGAAGTGAAGAAGTATTTTATGAATGACCTGCAGGGATAGTATGAGGGGATATGAAGAAAAAATGTTGTTTTAATTTTTTTTTACTTTATGATGTAATGTATTACTTATGAATATATGTACTGTTTCCAGGGCTACATAATTAATCAGTCTTTCAAGACATGATCTTTTGTGATCATGCCTATGTTACATAATAATGCACTGACTCTTGGTAACTGGGGTCGGGGTGTTACAGTTAAAGTCTTAAAAACATTATTAATTCAAAAAAAAAATCCATTTAATTAATATTAACATGTCATATAAACCAATTGAATTTTTGGATGTCATAAAAACTTTTAAATTATATTTATTTTAACATTTATAATACCAATTATTTGATTCTTTCATTAATAATGAAAATCATGCATCATTATTGTGTCATAACTAAATTTTATTATTCATTTTCTACAAATTATAAATAAAATCCCATTATGTAGGAAATTGTTTTTGATTTCTAATGAATATATATAGTTGAAAATATAACATATATAACCCTATGTAACAATTGTTTTTCTAATATATATATGCTTTTGTCATTTTTGTATTTACATTAACTTAATTAATATAAAGTGTCATTATCACATACAAGTGGCTCCATGGGGTCCAAAAATCGACCCAAAGATTCCCATGGTCAGACATGAATCAACCAACTAGTTTAGGACACGTTTTAGGGTAATTTAATATTATTATAATATTAATTTTTTACTCTTATTTACCGGATTTACCCTTTAACCATGGTAAAAAAATATTTACCGAAGTAATTATTCAAAATGTCTAAAAATAAAAGTTACATATTTACTCAATTTGGAAATCCTGATTCCAAATATGGAATTAATTTTTCTAAATTCAAAATAGAGAAGTGGTATAAATTAATTTAAAATTAATTCCTGTTGTCAAAACAAAAAGCGTGTTTTTATGAAATAATAACTATCAAAATATTGAGACTTTTTTATGTAAAATTTAAATGTGAAATTACATATAATGACCTAAATTGTATTAAATGATAAAAATTTAATATAATTATTCTTCCAAACCATTCAAATTCATAATTTATCACTATTAATTATTTTGATTAAAAATTGGTTTTTAATTAAAATTTATAAATTTTCATTTTTCATCAAAAAATGAATGTTTTCTAAAAAATACCAAAAATTCACCCTAAGATAATTTCAATACTTCGTATCCAAAAAATGAAGTCCATTTCAAAGGATAAAATTCATAAATTTTTAAAAAGTGTGTATTAATATTCATAACGGCAACTTTGATTGGTCACGGTGTGTTAGTATCTCGAAGTTGCGTACAGTGCAAACTATTGCATTATTAAAAGGGAAACGTACAATGGAAGCTTGGGGTGTTACATTATCCCCTCCTTCAAATAATTTCATCCTCAAAATTTATAGAATATTATTATATTAAAAGACTCGGGTGGTTCTTCATCAAAAGATCCTCGAGTTCCCACGTTGCCTCTTCTATTGTGTGGTTTCTCCATAAAACTTTTACCAGACTAGTCATTCAGTTTCTCAGCACTTGTTCTATTATATCAAGAACCTTCACATGCTCTTTGTAATAAGAATGATCGGGTTCGAATTCTAATTCCTCATAGGAGAGTACATGCATTGGGTCAGGCATGTATTTTCTCAACAGTGATACGTGGAACACATCGTGAACGTGGGAGAGATTTGGCAGCATTTTCCAAATAGTAAGCTACTGCCATAATTCGTTCTAGAATTTCGAAAGGTATGATGTACCTGGGACTCAATTAAACTTTATTTCTGATGTCTATAACTCCCTTCCATGGAGAACCTTCAATAAAACAAGATATCCTACCTGAAATTCCAAATCCTTCCTTCGGTTATCGGTATATCTCTTCTGCCTACTTTGAGCTAGTTTGATGTGGTTTTGGATTACCTTTAACTTTTCCATCATTTCCTCCACCAGTTTTGGGCCTACAAGTTTTCTTTCACCAACGTCATCCCAAAAGGTTGGTGTGCGACATCTCATTCTATATAATTCTTCATATGGTGCCATCCGAATACTTGAATTGAAGCTATTGCTATTGGAAAATTACACCAGAGATAAATATTGATCCCACATACCCATAAAGTTAGGTGTGAATGATCTCATCATGCCTTCTAATGTTTGAATAGTCTGTTCTAATTGTCCATCAATTTGGGGGTGGTAAGTAGTTCTCAAACAAAGTTCATTATCCATGGTATTCTGAAGACTTTTCCAGAATCGTGAAGTATAACAGGGATCATGATAAAAAAATCGATATTGTTACTCCATGATGTCTCACAACTTCATTAATATATAGTCTTGATGGATGTTCAAGTGTTAGATCATCTCTTATAGCAAGAAAATGTGCTGACTTGGTAAGACGATAAAAAATGACCCATTTTAGTAAAGATTGATTGGAAACTATTTGAAAAAGAATTAATGTTTCACCTTCCATGGTTATTCCCATATACATCTTTACTAGATCCATGAAAATATGATCCATTTCAACTATCATTTTGTTCAAAACTCCATAATCCTATCTACTCAAAGCATCTTGCACATTATTTTCCTTCCCTAGGTGATAGTGTATTGTGCAATCATAATCCTTGAGTAGTTCAAGATGTAGCCGTTTCCTCATGATGAGTACTTTTAGTGAGAAAATATACTCCAAACTCTTTTGATCGGTATATATCTCACATTTTCCCCATAGAGATAATGTCTCTATATCATCAAAGCAATGATAATTGCTGCTAACTCAAGATCATGAGTAGGATAGCTTTTCTCATGATTTGTCAATTTTTGTGATGCATAGGCAATAACCCTATCATTCTACATAAGGACACAACCAAGTAATTTATTTGATGCATCAAAATAAATAACAAACCCATCATTCCCCGATGGTAGAGTCAATATAAAATAATTGACTAATCTTCTCTTTAGTTCTCAAAAAAAATTCTTCATAATCTTTTGCCCAAACAAATTTAACCCCTTTACGTGTGAGCTTCATTAATGGGTTATCCAATTGGGAAAAACTCTGGACGAAACATTTATAATAACATGCTAAACCAATAAAACAGCGTACCTCAGTTATACTTGTTGGTGTTGGCCATTCTTGGATTGCCTTGGCCTCAGAAGGATCAGTGGAGATTCCATCCATAGGGAAAATATGGCCAAGAAAAGAAATTTCTTGAAGCCAGTATTCACACATTCTAAACTTCCCATATAGTTTATGTCTTCATAGAGTCTTTAATATAATGTGCATGTCATTTTCATGAACTTCGTAGATTTTGGAGTATACTAAGATATCATCAATAAATACCACTACCAATTCATCAAGATATTCGGTGAAAACACTGTTCATTAGATCCATGAAAACAGAGGGTGCATTAGTTAGCCCAAAAGGAATTATTGTATACTCGTAATGCCCATACATTGTTAGAGATGTTGTCTTAGGAATGTCTTCATTCTTCACACACAACTGATGATATCCATATCGAAATCAATATTTGAAATGTATTGTGCTCCATGAAGTTGGTCGAATAAATCATCAATGCGAGGTAGGGGATGCTTGTTCTTTGTTGTTATAACATTGATCTCCCTGTAGTCAAAGCACAACCTCATAGATCCATCTTTCTTTTTATCAAAAAGAACAATGGCTCCCCATGGGGAAACACTTGGGTGAATAAATATTTTATTACTCAATTCCACTAGTTGTTTCTTTAGTTCCACTACTTCCACATTTTTTATTCTATATGGGGTCTTTGATATGGGCCTTGATCCAAGAATTAATTCAATGGAAAACTCAATTTCTCGTTCTGTAGGATGTCTAGGTAAATCCTTTGGAAAACATCCTCTTATTATCTCACAATAGGTACATCCTCTATTAGAAAAATCCTTTCCTCACCCACAGTTATTTCAATCTCATCCTCCCCAATAATTGAATTTATTTGAGCTACTGGGGTGGATCTATATAAGAATTATGTGGTGACGATTTTTCTCTAAAGATAAGGTGTTACATATCATCATCATCAAAAATAGTAACCTCTTTCTTCTTGCAATAAATCTTCACATCATAGTCTGAATGCCAATCCATACTGTGGATTATATAAAACTCAATAATAGGTTTGACGATAGGATCGGTAGATAAATAACATTTTTATGGTCTAATGGGAACTGATTCACAAGATGTTTTTAGCAATGAAACATCCCTTAGAAAATTTAACTGACACCACCCTTATTAAATAAAATTGGAAATATCTAATTTTCATAGAAAACTAGGAAGATATGAAACAATGTGATGATTTAGAATCAAATAAAGAATTTTCTAAACTTAAGAAAACCACTAAATTACCAACCACCACGTCTTTTGAAGCTTCTACCTTAGAATTAGTGATATCATATTCTTTCCCTTGATCCCTTGGTATTTTCTGAGGTAAGTTCCCCTGATGCTTAGAACATTCATTTTCATAATGTCCCATCACCTCTGCAATTGTAGCATTGAACATCAGTAGCTTCTTTCTTCCCCTTGAAATCACGAGATTGGTGGCCTTTTTCACCACACATAAAACATACTCTCATTCCCTTCATGCATGTACCAGGGTGTTTCTTCCCACATATACAACCGTATGGATATTCAACTTTTCTCTTCTTCCCCTTATCTCCATTCACAGAGTGATCAGTTGATCTCTTCTTCTCTTTCTTTCCTTTAAAGTTGTAAGACTTAGAGTATTCCTTTTCTGTCTTGACAGCACATGAGACAATATCTTCATACGACAATAAGGATTGTGAAACTAATGCTCGAGGGAGAAATGGTTTTAACCCATCAAACAAATGATCAATCATACTTCTTGGGTTACGTATATAATCCACAGCATGCCTTTCTATCCTTGTAATGTTAGACTCATACTTTGCAACATTCTCGTCGTCCTTTTTCCTCAAACTCAGAAATTTTCTTTCAATATCTCCTTGATTGCCATGATGAAAGTATTTTTCTAAGAAAATATCTTTAAACCCCCTCCATTACATATTTGATAATTCATTATCTTCCTTCATTTTTTTAATCAATGACCACCATTGATCAACATCTCCAGTGAGGCGGTAAACTGCCATGAAAACATTTTCCCTTTCACTACTCCCAAAGGCATGGAATATTTTCTCTGTGTAATTTATCCATTTCTATGGTACTAGTGAATTTGTACCCCCATTTCATGTTTGTTGTTGTTGACTAAAGAAGCAATCTAACATTGATCCTCCACTATGCAGATCAGGGACCTCCATATGGGTAAGGTTATTAT
This sequence comes from Viscum album, assembly GCA_963277665.1. Taxonomy (NCBI): domain Eukaryota; kingdom Viridiplantae; phylum Streptophyta; class Magnoliopsida; order Santalales; family Viscaceae; genus Viscum; species Viscum album. Next base: position 832,670,828 of record OY728165.1, read on the forward strand.
TCATAACATGAGTGAGTTGTCCCTGTATAGTGACAAGCTGATCAGCATCAATTACATCACCAACTCCAATATAATTATTTTAAGCAGGAGGGAAATCCCTAAATGGAGTGCATGCATTGATACTGTTTCCATTCCTTCCACTAGGCGCCATTTATAAACAATGGCATAAACTAGATTAGTTTATGAATCGAAATACACAATTCCAATCATGTAAAACACTTAAAATAAATTGAACAGTTTATGGATATAATCCATAATAAAAAATTGTTTTCTTTGAGGAATTATATACTCATAAACCCTTCATAATGGTTTGTAAAGCAAATGATAATTTTCCTAAAAAAATCCCGTTGGAGTTTCATAACCAAGAGTGCAGCAAGGCCCGTTGTCATGCACTAGTTCCCGTTTGAGTCTAGCAGAAAGTGGTGTTTTCGGGTTTTACCCCTTGGTATATTTGTGCCAGATCCACCTCTACCTGCTCATATCTAGACAGGGATGTTTTTCTAGCAAAAATTACAAAATCTCAATAATACCAAAATTCTAGGATGTTCTTATATAATATTTCTCAAAGTCCATCTTAGGACTATGTGATCTAATCATAGTTTATCTAAATCTAGATTCTATGGTTTGTACTAAAAATCCTTTGATACCAACTGTAATGCCCCGAACCCAGTTACAGAGAGACCGTGCATTATTACATAACATTGGCATGATCACAAAAGATCATGTCTCGAAAGACTGATTAGTTCTGTAGCCTTTAAATCACTAGATACATTTATAATGTTTACATTACATCATAATGTGAAAAACTACAACAACATCTTGTCTCCAGAGACCACACTCATATCCCTTTATATTATCCCAACAGGTCATCCATAAAATAATTCTTCACATCCTAGGAAAAATAAAAAATAGAAAGGGGTGAGCTCAGATTCCAAGTAAGGATAACAATATAGCAGAAACTTTCATAAATATGCAAAAAAAATTAGGCAATGTATAACTAAAACAAAATCCTTTTAAACATTAAATTCAGCCTAATATGGTAGAAATAAAATGAAATAATTCCATTTACTTATTCACATGGATATTTTACTAATCTAATAATCTCATGCAATATCAATAACCATTTTCATAATGATTGAATGCATAATTCCATACTATCATAACTACATAGTCAAGGCATTGTTCCAAGACTAAAAATAATATTTTTTTCAAGGCCTTGTGCCAAGACACTAGTTTGTCTCATTAGACTAACCAATGCATTGAGGAGCTATAGCATGCTCCAGTCGTCCCTTATTAAGTCCAATGCATTCCTCATATCAACAGGTTTAAACATAACATAAACATTCGTTTTAAAACTAGAATATGAAATGTTAGTACTTTCTTCATAAACCATGATTGGTATAAAAATAACAAATCCCTATTATAACAAATCTCAAAACCTTCAATACAATATGGATGTTTTTTATTGTAATAAATCATATTCAATTAATCTTAGAATCCATCAAAGTATGTTAACATAGATGAAATCAAAACTATTTGTGTTTTATCTCTTTTTTTAATCATTTAAATGTCACCTAATTATAAAAGAATACTTTTAATTTAAAAATATTCATATAAAATTGTAAGGAATGCTTTGATGATTTTATAATGGTGAAACATAGTCGCACATGCCGTATATGTTAAAAAAGACATTCTAACCTTAATTCTGTCGAAAAGGTTTAAAAAGACCTTGTTTGGAAAATGACGGAAAGATTATTTTATAAAAATCTTATAAAAAGTAAAACATGGGTATAAAAGAATTTAACCCAAAGTCTATAAAATATTAAGAATGATTTAAAATACATTTTTAAGAACCATGGTTGTGGATGATAAAGAGGTCCAAGTAGATAATTACATATAAATAACTCAGATAATGAAGAGATTGTGAAATAAACCCTCACAATGTAATTTTCCCTGTTCGAGGGTAGGTTAACCTCATGAATAATAGTTAAATCATTGATACTTTATTATACAAGAATCATATACATAAATATGATATCATTTATAATCTTTTAATATTTATTTGTTAACAATATTTTAGTATTATCGTTGTTTCGAGTGTTCACTTACTCATTTTCTTTTATATTTTTTGTTACATAAGCCATGTTTGTTATCAGTAGGATGAATCCTATTCATATAAAAAATGATATAAATTCCTTAAACATTATTTTTAATCATCAATTTAAAATTATTCTTTAATGGATACGATGGGGAATGAATCTTATCGCGTTCGTGGAGATGGTAGTCCGTACGCACGCACAATAAACAATATTATTCTTTTGATATTAAAATAATATGTAATTGGATGGTGTATCATATATACAAAATCATTATTATGTTATATTTATTATTTATATGAATTTGACATCATTATTATACTCATCAAAATAATAATGTATTGAATAACAATTACACAACGACGTGGAGACGGTAAGCCGTACGTACGCAAGTATGGTGACATTTCATTAAAGGGTTGGATAGAATAATGAATTAGGTTGTACCATATTTATAATAGCATCACTGTATATAGATGATACTAGAGTTATTATATTTGAATGGAAACAACAAAGAAAAAGGAAGTGGAAGAAGAAAGGAACTTGAAAGAGGTGGTGAGATTTTTACCTCTTCTCCGAGTTGTTCTTTGAGATTTGATCAAAAGGGCTTCTTAAGTTGGATTTCTGACTAAAGGAAGGCCTCTGTGATGAATTGAGGAAAGTTAAGAGGTTATTTGGGTAGGGTTTGGCTGAACCAAATGGCATTGAATGTGTGAATTAGAGAGAAGGTGGAGTGACCTTTTATAAGAGGGGTGAGGGGTACCTTACGAAAAGCTCAAAATATTATTTTATAATAAATTCATATTCCGTTTCTAATGGCTAAAAAGTGGATTATTTAATGTTTAAGGTGGGGAAAGATCTAAAACCACTCAACCAATATGTTTTAGACAGGTTTGGGTCAATATATTAACTTTATCTTTTTTATTTAACTCTTAGTTAAATAGTTTGACTTTTACCATGTCTCTTTGTATTTTTATATTATATTGTTAATAAACATACTATATACTTCCAAGAGACCCCAAAGTGGTCCATTAATGATACACATATCATTATATAAGTGATTTGGCAGAACCTTAGATTTTTAGGAAGAGAATATCATTTAATAAAACAATTTTTTTTAAAACACCTTTATGTCAATTTTGTCACTATTTAATAATTGATTCTTGTTAAAGTCATAACAACATTATTAATTCAAAAAAATATCATTTATGTAATCTTAAAATTTCATATTAAAAAATAAAATATTTGTATGTCATAAAAAATTTCCAATTATAGTTATTTTAATATTTCAAATACCAATTATTTGATTCATTCATTAATAAAGAAAATATTGTATCATTATTGTGTCATAAATAAATTTAATTATTCAACGTATAAAAATATTAAATAAAATATGATTATGTAATAAATATTTTTATCTTTATAATTAATATTTATAGTCGAAAATATAACATATATAACCTTATGTAAAAAAAGTTTTCTAAAATATATATGCTTATGTCATTTTTGTATTTACTTTAACTTAATTAATATAAAGTGTCATTATCACTTACAAGTGGCTCCATGGGATCCCAAAATTGACCCAAATATTCCCACGGTCGGAAATGTATCATCCAATAGGGTTAGGACACGTTTTAAGGTAATTTAATATTGTTATAATATTATTTTTGTTATCTTATTTACCAGATTTACCCTTTAACAATGGTAAAAAAAATATTTACTGAAGTAATTATTCAAAATGTCTAAAAATAAAAGTAACCTATTTGCAAAATTTGTACCTCATAATTTCAAATATGAATATATTTTTCAAAATTCAAAACACCGAAGTGGCCGTAATTTATTTGAAATTAATTTTCATTGTAAAAAAAGCGTGTTTTTATGAAATAATAACTGTCAAAATATTGACACTTGTTTATGTCAAATTTAGAAGTGAAATTACTTATAATGACCAACATTGTATTAAATGATTAAATTAAAATATAATTATACTTCCAAACCAATCAAATTCATAATATATCACTATTAATTATTTTGATTAAAAACGTTGTTTTTAATTAAAATTTAGTAATATTCACTATTCATCAAAAAATTAATGTTTTCAGAAAAATACCAAAATTTCACCATAATCAAATTTTGATACTCCAAATAAATAAATGAAGTCCATTTTTAATGATAAAATTCAAAAAAAATTAAAATTTGGGTATTACTATTCATAACAGTTACTTTGATTGGTCGTAGAGTGTTGACCTAAAAATTATGCTTTTATTATCAAACACTTTTAAAGTGAAGTGAGAACCCAATTCGGTACAAAATACAAAGCTTTAGACTTCAAAAGAGATACAAGAACCATTTAAATCAAGTTTAAGTCTATTATACACATTATTCCTAGAAAGATTCCAGAGAAGTCTGTTTACCTCGAAATCTGGATCGTCTTTGATAAGGTCCTCGAACCAAAATGTGAACTTGTCCCACGTCTGTATGAATTACTCCATGTTTAACTTCCCTGCATTAAATCCCCTTTCCATGATACGATCTTGCTTGTCGATGCACTCCGTTTTCACCAGGGTAGTGGCCACATGAAGTGATCTCTCAAACATCTTATCACCATCCTCTTTCGAGGCGTTGAATGGAATCGATTACTCTAGTATTTCTTCCTCAGAATGGACAATAAGTTCCCATAGCTTCTCTTCAGGATGCTGTCCAGGAGGGTATGCAGCCTCCTTCACCAGCTCCACATCCTTGAAATTCAACGGTGTCTCCCCGAGCCAAACCTCCAACCTCTCATCCACATCCCCCAAAGGGGTTGCCAAAACGTCCCCGCTGTCCGCTGCCTTAGAATCAAGTTTCGTACAATGGAAGATATTGAATTATAGAAAGGAAAAAATACTGTGGAATATTAGGGTGTTACATATACTTGGGATTTAACTTTATATATCACCTTGAAAGAAATCTTTTGGTGATGGGTAATTATAGTGATCCTAGGGAAATACATGGGATTCCTCTTAATGGATATCCTTTTGTGGAGCCAGGATATATTTTGATTAAGGATATTTGCACCTATAATTTAGTGATCTAATGAATTCCATATCATCATATTAGGACCACTTCATCCATGTAGATGAACATGCTTGTGTTTGGTCGCTAATTTGGTCATCCTTTACGGTAGGCCTTGCCATGTTTCCTTGTGAATACGCCACCTAATTATTTATATGGATTATATATTCAATAGTTGGACCATGCTAAGATAATTTTCACCTTAGGCTAATGAATGTATTTTGAGATAGGGTTCCATCATAAAACCTATCCTGATAATTTTATATATGTTTTTTTATTTACTACTTTATTTGTTAATCATGCACGCTACCCTATTTTATATTTACACACTAGATTGCTTTAGAATCCAATGGTGGTGACCTACTAAATATATCTTACACCCTATACGGGAAGCCATTTGTTTATGTTATGATAATAGACATCATGTTTGAAGGATACACATTTTGGGGTTGTGTTGGCATGCATTTACCTTAGAGTTAGTATCATTTCCCTAGGCCAGTGCTCTATATTCTCATGGAGATATCCTTGAGGCTCATTATTTAATTTTCATGTATGTTATGTATTGTTCTATGATATATTCTTACAATATGTTTAATAATACAGATATATAGTTTATATTAACATTAATTCGTAGTTATATGTACTTGAATTTTTATATTTATCAATTAATATATTTAACATTTGTTTCACTATAATTTAGTTGCTTCTATTATTGGTTGACCTTTACGATACTGAGGTGAAATTTTGATCATGAGGGGTAGTCTCTCTACCATACAACCATTTGAAAGTAGCTTCTAGTTGATCACCTATGATGTAAGGGGGCGTGCACTTGATGTCATTTCACTGACTAGATCAAGGAATCATTTCTATAGCTCCTAGGTCAGGACAATACACTATAGATATTAAAAGTAAGAATGTGGAATTTTTTAATCAATATTTTACTAAATATACATAATAATAGTTAAATGAAAAAAAATATATTTGTAAAATTTTTTATGGTTATGGATGAAATAATATAATTTATTGAAGTAAATCATGTTTTTTATTAATTAAAATCCTTATCACATTATTTTTAAACATAGTTATCTCATTTACACTTTTATAGAGGTGAAAATACAACCCTGACTACTAATCATATAGCCTTAAATAAAGGTGTTATTAACTAAAATTAAGCATCCAATTTAAAATATGGAATCCATTTTTAATGATTAAATCACTATATTTTCAACAACATCATTTTCAAATAAATTTAAAAATTATGAAGAAAACCATTTTTAGAAAAAAATAGTCTTTTTATGTATAAATTCATTTAATAAAGAATCCAAATATAATTAAATAAAATGATTTTATTCTATATATTAAAAATATAAATTAACATTTAATAATTTTAATATCATTTAAAAATAAAATCTAACCTTTTCAATTTTTTTAAAAAATACATTTTTTAATAAATTACAAAATTTTCACTATTAATAAAAAAATAGAATTCTCATAAAATACAAAATTTATCTCAATGATAATGTTAACGGGGTGATTAAAAAAATATTTCATTTTTATCAAATATAATTTCAATAATTTCAAAAAATAAATCTTAATATTTTTTTAAATTAAAAAAAAATTTATGAAAACCTGTGACAACTGGGACCTGTCCACAAGTTGCGCCGCAGACAAGTGGGCCCCACCCTAGGTCCCACTCACGTGCCTGAAAGAGTTAGTTGACTAATGACAGTCCCCATAGGCCAACAAATGTTCTTTTGAGTGTGCTTTGTCCTCACTCACACACACCCAGGGAAACATCCCATAAAGTCACTCAGCTTGATCACTACTCTAGGCCAAGCAGGCTTAACTGTGGAGTTTCTAATTATAGAATCTCCCAAAAAGGATGGTGCACCTTGTTGATATCAGTATTATCATTAATTCATTTAACCCTTTATAATTTTTGGGGTGTTACAATCACCCCCCCCCCCCCTTAAAGCACAACGTCCTCGTTGTGGGCCCTACATCTCAACCCAGGCAGTGCACTGCACTTAAGGCTGGGTACCACCTATGATACCAAATGTGACAACTAAGCCCCACCACCAGTTGCCCTGCAGACACGTGGGCCCCACCATAGGTCCCACCAACATGCCCAAATGAGTTATCTGACTATTGATAGTCCCCAGAGGCCAAAACATGCCCTTTCTAGTGTACTTTTCCCTCACTCACACACGCCATGAGAAACTTCCCAGAAGGTCATCCATCCTGATCCCTACTCAAGGCCAAGAATGCTTAACTGTGGAGTTCTAATCAGACAGGCTCCCAAAAAGTAAGGTGCACCTTGTTGACATGAGTCTTATCATAAATTCATTTAACCCTTTATCATTTTTGGGGTGTTACAAAACCTATTTTCGATGAACAATGAATTTTATTAAAAATTCATTGGTTATCTCCGAAGAACAAATTCAGACATATGAATTAAATTTTAAATTTATAAATATTTCATAATTTTTGGATAACCCTATTCACACCTTCCGATTCAATGGATTTGTTCTTACAGACATATATCAAAATTAATATTTTTTTTTCTCTTTTAATCTCAGTGTTGCATATCTTGTACGCTATTTAACATAGTATTATTTTAAAATTTTGGGATATAAAATTCTAACAAAAATAAAAAAACTGGTCTACATTCGTTTTTCATTAGTCATCAACGGTTCAAACATCATTCAAACTCACATAATTCAATGGCATAATAAAAATTAATTTGAAAATGGAATGTAGGAAATATAATGGCCACCCTAAATATTACATATTCATGTTCCCAATGAATGAGAACATAAAAGGAAATATTAATATAGAATTATATATTAAAAATAACATCCACATACTAATAGACATTGATGTATAATATGTTCATGATAATGTTAATGATACTTAAACCATTCATCAGTGATAGGTAAAAAGAACAACAATTCATCAACAATGTTGGTAAAATGATATCATTTTTATTTCGATATCCTTTTCCTAATGTCTATAGATTATTTTTCTATCAATATATTTATCATGAACAAATTTAATTTCTCAACTTCATTCCATTTCATACGTAAAATTTCATTTACAATTTTTCTTTTATGAATTTTTATGTCATCACTTTTTGAGTGAAATTAATATTAATGATGATTTATTATGTTTGAACCACTAAAATTAAATTTTAGAATATCATAATACTAATAAAATAATGAAAATACATTCTTATTTTTATAAATAATTAACCAAAATAAAATGGTTAAGACAAGTTATATAATATTGATAAACACAATATATCAATATCTAAGACCTCAATTATAACCCCCAAAAATCTACCTAATCTATTATAAAAATTTATCACCATAAGACTCCCCAAAAAATGTCTCACCAAAATAAAAACCCCAAAATAAAAAAAAATTATCTAACATTTATCCCCAGAGAAAATATAATTGAACATAATGTTACATAAAAATAATATGAATGCCAAGATTATATATTCTATATAATATTGTAAGAATATAGACATCTAATATGAATCACCACAAAACCACTTCAAGAACATATATTTTTCCACAATAACCCAAATTAAATAATAAGCAATAAAATAATATTCTCTTTTCCTTAATCATATAATGATCCCCAAATTAATGGTGATCTAATTTAGAAATAACTATAATAACTTTTTCACCAAATAACTTTCCAATCCTTTAGTAATCTATATTATAAAAAATATGTTCCCAAATTATAATAACCAATAAAATCCTCAAAATAATTTTTTTTTTAACCCTCAACGATATCAATACATATGAAAATAAATTCCAATAATTCACATTTACAAACCCCTCCATATAACATCAACAAAATTAACATCAATCAAACAATCCTTGGATGTCAAAATACCATGAAAGAATAGCCACACATCATTATTTTGAAAAAACAATACATTTGTACCTCAATCATTCATCTTACATTATATACTTATAAAAATGGTTTTTTTGTTTAATTCCACAATACATTATTTATATAATTTAAAATTTGAATCATATCTCAATTTTTTTCAATCTCAATCTATTCATATTTTCTATTAACGGTAACTTCTAAAAAAATTAATACCAATATTATGATACTCATTGATTCTTTATCCCCATCTACACAGTATATATATTTTCTAATTTCTTATTCACATGACATTGTTGATCCTCATCATGGGATTTGATCATTGAAAATTTACATTGGGAAGTGTATTTATAGATTCCATGTTTCTCAACATGAAAACATATTATTTTCCTTCAAATATATTTATCCAATTTCCTATTTTAACATTCATGACATGTGGGATATTGAATCCTTTTCTTCGTTTGATTATTATCACAGAAAATTCTATAAAAACACATCATTATTTGAATTATAGGTCAGGAAAATATACCACGTTTATATTATTAATCATATAATAAGATTTTTTATTAAGAATAATCATAGGGTTTTTCCTTTTTGATCCCATTTCATTTGGTTTCTTAGGATAAAATAATTACATTGATCACCAAATTTATAAAAAACAAGATACCTTCTGGTTCAATCCATTAACTAGAAAAATAAAATCATAGGGTAATCCCCAATTGTGTAATCAAATAATCATGTAAAATATCTCAAAACATGAAATATTCCAATCAGTTTTATGAAATACTAGGATTAACCTAGGTCATCCATGAATATAATTTATTCAAATCCCTCCTAATGTATCATTAATAAAATGTAAGTTAATTCAGGTATATCCCCCATGAGTGTCAAACCTAGGGTGTAGTAAGGCTCATTCATCATGCATCAAAAGTATAAATGAGATATACTCAACCTAATTTTTTATATTTATTATTTATATTTATATCTATTTTAAACTATATAAACTTTTAGTATCCATATAAGGATTTATTGGAGGAACAAATTAATATTTTATCCTATACATTGAATTATCCTAAAATTATTTCATAGTGTTATGTTCCATAATCTATGTTTTACAAAATCTACTTCTAATTATTCTAGTAAAATTTATCTCATACCAACTATAAACACCCAATGTCACACCGTCACCATGAATATTAATTACTTTAATAATTTTATTATTATTATTATCTTTATTACTATGTTTATTATTAATTATGTTTTATATTGGGTTTTTACATTTCCTTTTTCTTTATTTTATTTTTTATCTTTTATTTCTTTCAATTCTTATTATTTATTTCTTCCCTCTTATATTTGCATTGCACGGGCTGCACCTATTTCCTCTCCCCTCTCCATGCCCCCACCCTTTGTTGTCTGATTCCCCTCTCACTGCTCTAACTCCATCAGCTTAACTCACCCCCCCCCCCCTCTCGACCCTCTACTCACTCGGCTGTCCACCAGCCATCCACTTCTTTGGGCCTGACACCTCCTCCAACCTCCCCACTCTCTCTTAGACCTCTCTTCTCCCAAAAAACCACTACACCACCCCCATCAGTTTTTCAGTCGGCTCATCATGTTAATCCCTCTTCTTCTCTCTCCCCCTCATTTCATCATTTTCCCTCCTCCGCGTCACCCCGTTTGGTTCATCTAAACCTTAAGATTTTGGATAAACTGATTTATTACCTATCCTTTGTTTTCAGGGTGTGCATCTTGTTTGTGGGGCCTTGTTTTCCCTTCCTTTTAATTTCCATTGAAAACTCATGCCTTTTAGGTAAGTGTTTCCATCCCTTTCATTTCCGGTGTAGACCATTGGTTCTCGGATGTCTTCAATTAATTTATAAATGTGTTGCACACCCTATTTATACTCATAGATATCTCAGTTATGGTATTTTCATGTTATTATAATTTATTAAAAATTTCATTCAAAATTATTCTTAGTTTATCCTAAGTGTGTTTGATTTAATGCCCATTTTTTTCAAAATTATTGTTATATGGGTCACACATTGAGGATTCTTAGGGATACCCTATGCTATTGTTTTTATGTTAATATAATTTGTAATAAAATTAAATCTCAGGGTGACTCTTTAGTTATTTATTTCTGTGCATGTGTCAAATGTTTTTTATTAAATCTTATTTGGGTTTTAAATAGTGATATTAAAAGTTTTATGTGGTGTGAAATATATTTCCAAAGTGTTTTGACATGAGTATATTGTGAAAACGGATTTTCTAAATGATATGGTTATGTTTTAATTTTTACTTCATTAGAGTAAATCTTAGAAGTGGTTTTAGGACTCTGCAAAATGTGTTAAATGTGTTTTCAAAGTCACTTGAGATGTGAATGCACTGATAGTGGGATTTTAGAAAGGGGTTTCATGAATTGATTAATTAATGGTAAATTCATTTGAAAAATGCTTTTTTGGAGTCTATTGTAATTATGTGTGTCTCTTGATGTTGACACACACATGGGTGGACTAGTTTCACACATGGGGGTGTCATCAAAGGTAGGTGATGTTTTACATTGGTGTTTCTTTGAAAACAAGTTTTCTTAAATAGTTCCGGTTTTCTAAATGATGTTGGTTCATGAAGGTAAATTAATTAGATTATGGGTGTCTCCATTGTGGGAGAAACACATATACATAGATACTTATGTATATATATATATATATCTTCCTTACACATATTCCTTCATGGTGAAAGGAATTTGTTCTATGTATTAAGGGTTTATATATGTGTGTGTGATAATTCATGTCTGTGATGGTGGGGGCATTTTTCATCGTAAGCATCAAGAGCTGAAGTCTCTCGGATTAGTTTGATTCCTTAATTATGGTAGGTTTACCAATGAATTTTACAATAAATTAAATAATTATTATTTTCTTGCATTTTGAACATTTATTTAATTTCAGTTTTAAATTTAGGGGTTTTCCTGAAAAATTGTGTATTTTGAAGTAAAGTAATACCCTATGGGTATTTGAATTTCATGAAACTAGTTTATTAAATACACTTTTTAGTGTTTTTGAAAGTTCCCCTTTCTCCCTTATAAATTTGCATCAGATTTAAAGTGGTTAATTGGGTTTCTTAAAGGGCTTTCCAAGTTCGTTTTGGTTTCCAAAATGGTGTGTGTGTGATTCATTATGAAATGGTTTGGAATGAGAAAAATCATGTGAGGCTTCATGGGAACTTTTGTAATTCTAGTTACCTCAGTAAAACACTGTATTGATGTGGAACCCTTTTTTTAATGTGGAGAGGTTCTCCATTGATGTGGAACCCTCTCTTTAGTTGTGTTGTAAATTATAGAGGTATGTTGTGTAGGAATCCACTATGATAAAATTTTATAATGGCAAGGGAAATATTCCTTGGGATGACTCGGGTGATGCATGTTGTGTGTGTGTGTGTGTGTATGTCTATGGTATTTGATGCTCAGCTATCATAGGTTGGCCGACCTATTTTGTTACATGTGTTGACATGGGAACCTGACATTGTATGTGAATTTTTTATGAACAATTTCTACAATAGTTTAGATTACTCTCTTTCTAGTGAACCATATTATAGAGATGTTTTATTATTATTATTGTTATGGTATTGGGCCCCTCGACTAGGATAGGTAGGGTGATGGTCAGGTGTTAGGGAATTATTATGTCATCGATAGTAGGCATGCCTTCAAGATGAATAACATGAATAGTTTGTTCTATACTCTTTAAGATCTCCTAGTTTCTCCCATGTATTTTGGAACATATTTGTCTACGAGTGATGATTGAGGTGCCTTGTTTGGATAGTTATTCACATGATCTATTTTCCATTTCCCTTATTCTTTTGGTGTTGACCCTACTTCCTTGTACGGTGTCTCCTATTTGAGAACGTGATGAGTTGTGTGGAAAAGGTTTACTGAAAATAACGAAAAATGTTTTCACTTTATTTATTCCTTTTCATGTGAAGACAACATAACATTCTCTATAAAATGTTAATTTCTCTTTCATGAAAAAGAATACAGTTTTAAATTAATATGATCAATGGATAGTGATTTATTTAAATGAAAATGTGTGAAATCCAAGTTTTGTAAAATGTATTTTAAACGTGAAATTGATGGGTATTTTGTATTAATTGATATGAATATGGGAACAGATATTTTGGTAACACCTACTGAGTTCTAGAACGCATTCCAATAGTTTTATCTTTGTTTTTAGCTTTGGTTATGTTCGTTTCTTGGATTCAACTACTATAGTGTGATGTAGGTTTGAAGTCGGTGTTGACCCATGGGGTCACATGGAGGTATGTACAATTTCATTTTATTTTTTTTCTTCCCCAAATAGTTTTATTTTTTGTATAGTTTTAATTTATTTTCATGCATTTAATTTATGGGTCAATTCATAACCAATTTTTTATTTTTTATGCCATACACTAGTTTCCAGCCCGTGGGGATCAGGAACACCCCTCGGTCCATGTCTCTGGCCAGCTCAGGTGACCGGTTCATAGTCACCTGGGTTGGTTCATGAACAAATTATATCAGAGGAGGACCTTATTATTTGGGGTGTCTGGTAGAAGGATATTAGGACATTCATGTATTAGGTGGTAGCTTACGAGCTGGTTCATGATCACCAACACCTGTGACGAGACCTAACTTAGAAGGAGAAGTCTGCATTTTGAGTCTTTTATCATTGTTTTCGATTGATGTATGAGAATAAGGGTTACTTGTTATTGTGTAGTGACCTCACTTGGAGTAGTGACCCATGTAGAGCCTAGGTTCTCGGTTCAAGGTCCTCTGGTGTTTTGTCTAAAATTAGGATTGGATCACTACAATGCCGCCAAGTTGGGTACATTCACTAGTTCCTCATTTCGGTTATTTTTTATGAGTTGTGATTTGTCATAATTTTGGTTGGTGTTAGAATGTTAATGGAAATGAAGGTGGTTTTCAATTGAAAGGGATATTTCTATAATGGTTTTGAAACTGGTAAGAAGGGGATTTGATTTAAATTTAGTTGAAATTTTTGAAGTTAGGTTTTAAAGGGTAATTGTTTCGATTTAGAAAATTTGGATTATGTTTGTATTTTGTAATGGACTGGAAAGTTCGACCCTAAGTATTCCATAGTATCATCCGTGTATGTGTGGGTGGACATGTGAAGTACTAGTTAGCACATATGTATGGGTGATTTGAGTTGAAAGGGATGAATGTTTATGCAACAGTTCATAGGATTTCATGTGTGGGGTTTTTTGAATTTATGAAATCGCTTGATTTTTCTAAAATGGTCCTGAATGAAGAGTGACCTTAGTGCTTATTTTTTCGTTAAAAGTGGTTTTTCATATTTTAAATAGTTTATTTTTCCTAGTTTTGTATGTGTTTGACTCATGAGTTTGTCACCCTTGGATCAGGGTGTTTCTTTTGTTTATGTTTATTCTTTATCATTGTTTCAGGCTGGCTGTCTCAGCTTGGGGTGTTTCTTTTGATTGAGTTTTGTCTTAATGCCAGTTTCGATTTTGTTTTCCATGTTCTGAATGTGCCACCTAGAAATGTCCCCAGAAGTTGTAATGAGTCATTCCAAATCCTAGTTTCTATAAAGTGTTGCTTATCTTTCGAGGCATTTGGGGTTCGTTAGGGGAAGTGAATTAGTTTTAGGGGAGTATAGAATGTGTTATGGTGTTTGGGGAATCTCAGGTTTTTAGAGTTCATATTGTCTTGGGTTAGTGGAGGGTCCAGCCATGGACCGGTGGAGGTGGTTGTATCATCATAAATAGAGTTGGGATGAAGTGGGATGTGTTAATGTTTTTCTTCATCCAATGGATCATACTTTATGAGGTGAAGGTTAAAATAGGTAAGAGCTCATATGTGGTAAATAAGGCTAGTGGTTGGTGAAGGCATGTGTCTACCACATTAAGTTGTCAGCATCTGGATCACAAGGGCTCGAAAAATTTGATGCCTCCTGTCATTAATAATGGTTCCATATTTTTGGATAAGGGTTTATGAGAGAATCATGCCTTTGATAAATCATTTTTGTTGGTGTCAGCGTCTAGTTCGTCAGACTACATTATGATTTTCCATCGGTATGGTCATTTAGGGAATTTCAAGCCTCCTTTTCGCATCCCTCTGATGTCTTACCGGTGTTGTGGCCATTTGCGTCACTGGGGATAGATCTATACGAAGCACCTTTAGAGGATATAGTTCTGATTGGGGGAAGCTAGTGTCTCACTATAAGGCATAAGATGATTCAGCTCTCAAAGCCCCAACCTCAGGTCTCAAGGTGAAGTTCACACACAGTTAGGGTGTCAGAGGCATGCAAGACCTTTTCATGGTCCTTTATCATTTGTCAGGGAATAGAGCCATCTGGGGTTTCCTTTTTCTTATTTTCATGTGGATAAAAGTTCATCTTTTCTGTTAATAGTGTGATGAACTTATTCATTCATGATCATAGTAGTCGCGTTATTCCGAGTGTGGCCTCTAAAATATTTTGTTTTTTAAAAGATTATTTGGCCTTGTGTGGGTTGGTCATAGTTTTATTAGTGATCGTTTGGAGGTGCGATGTGTTTATGAGTCTTAGATGAGTGTGGGGAATTCCTAGTTCGATGCTGTTGTAATGGGGAGTTCCTTGTTTTGGTGTCCCAATATGTTGGGTGACATTATAGTGGTTTTCTATTTCGGTCTCAGCGATCCTATTCAACTCATGTTGAGATGTCCGTATGTTCGGGTTGGGAGTTCTCGCCTTAGCCCTCCTCAGGTTGGTCTATGTGGGTTTTAAAGATTCTATGTTATTTGAGTTTTTATGGTGGTGAGAACTCTACAATGTTCTCCCCTAGTTTTATGTCACACTTTCATCCTGATTGATCAGGTTTAACATACGGAGTGAATTGTCAACCTAAGGTTCTTGATTATTCTTTTGGTTTTGTTTGAGAACAAACTCGAGTATTGGTTATCATTGGACTTGGTGACTTTTGGGGGAAAGAAAGTGTCTGTGTTTTAGAAAATAGTCACGCCACGACCTTGAATATCATTTATTTTAATCATTATATATATATATTTATTATTATTATTATTATATGGTTAATTATTAGTTAGTTTTTCTTTTGGTTGGTCTTTCATTTCATATTTCTTTATTTTATTTTCTCTCATTTCGTTATTTATTTTTATTATTCGTTATTTCTTCCCTCTTCTCATCATGTCGCGGGGACTAAACCTCTTCCCCTTCCCCTTGTCATTCTCCCCCCCATCTATGCTAGCTTCTCCTCTCTCCACTATAACTCCGATGGCCAGACCTCGCACTTCCCCCCTCGCTCCACCCTCTACTCATGCAGTGGTCCTTCGGCCAACCTCCAATTTAGGAATAACACCTCCTTCGACCTCCCCACTCACTTGAGTCCCTCTCATCCCTAGTAAAAACCACCTTATCCATCTCCAGTTTTGTGTTTGTCTCATCAAGTTAATCCTTCTTGTCATTCCCCTCCCCCATTTCAGCATTTTCCCTCCAACGTGTCAATATGTTTTGTCCATCCGAACTGTGGGGTTTCGGGTGAACCAATTTTTGACTTCTACCTTGTTCTTAGGGTGTGTAGCATGTCTGAAGGGTCCTTTTTTCATTTCCGTTGAAGAATTGCTGCAATCGCATGCCGTTAGGGTAAGTGTTTCCATCCCTTTTATTTCCAGTGCAAGTCATTGGCTCTTGGACGTCTTCAATTAATTTATAAATGTTTTTTAACCTTGTTTATACTCATAACTAGATATAATATGGTATACTTATGATATTATAATTTCTTATAAATGGGTTTCAAAATTATTCTTGGTTTATTCTATATGTGTTTGATTTAATTCCTGGTTTGGTCTCAAAATATTTTTTACATAGTTCACAAGTTGAGGACGCATAGGGATACCCAATTATAGTGTTTTTATGACAACATTAATTTTTAAAAAAAACAATACAAGTTATTATTTAATTATTTTTATGTTTTCATGTGTGAATTTTTTTTTGTTAAATGTCATTTAGGTTTTAAATGGTTAAAATGGATGTTTTAGGTGGGAATAAATATAAATTGAATGTGTTTTAACACATATATATGGTAAATAAATATTTTCAAAATGATATGGTTGTGTTTTCAGGTGTGATTCATTTGGGTACTTCTTGGAAGTGTTTTTAGGATTAGCAAAAAATTTTCAAAAAGTGTTTTGAAAGTCACTTGAGTTGTTAATGCATTAATAGTGGGTTTTTACAAAGTGGTTTCATGAATTGATTAGTTAATGGAAAATGAATTTGGAAAATGGTTTTTTCGAGTATCTTGGATTTTTTGGTGTGTCAATATATGTTCACACACCCATGAGTGCACTAGGTGAACAGATGGTGTGTGATCAAAAGAAGGTTATGCTTTAATTTGGCATTTCATTGAAAACGTGTTTTCCTAAATTGTTATTTTTTTCCAAATATTGTTGGTTTTTCTTGGATAATTAATTAGAGCCGGGGTGGCACCTAGGTGGTGCACACAAACATACATAGGTATGTATATGTATATGTATATAAATATACATATCTTCCTTGCACATATTTCATGCCCCGCCCCCTGGGCTCGTTCTCTGATTACCCCAAGCCTACCTTCTATAGGCCATGGGTTGGTGACCATCACCGGAAAGGCATATCTCTAAACCTGGAAGTCATTGCCTTTATAACCTGTAAACTCACAAAACTAAAAAACATCAATAAATGAGCAAAAAGTAAACTTTATTGTAAAAAGAGTCTGTACAGTACATAAATGGTCCAAAATACAGGCCCAACCAAAAAAGTAAAAGTACAACTGAAAGCTACAAAACAGCACCTGGATCATCCACTGAAGATCCTACCTGAAGGAGAGGTATAAATCATGATCAGTAGTCCCTGCGTCATGTCACACAAAAAGGTACAGCTCCAAGAACCCTCCTATCCTAGCTCCAAGCATCGTCCGGTCCTAGCTCTCTCAAACTTGATCAACATTGTAAGTCTTCTGCACAAGACATAATGAGGTGTGGGTGATGCCCGTGTAGGGGTGAGTTTAACGATACTCAGTAGGGACCCCGAGACCCTCATAGGTCTCTTAGAGTTCCACAAAGTAATACCCACAAATAATGAGGTAATAGATATCAACTCTAATTAGGTATATGCCCATACATATGCCAATTTTATCAAGATATACCCTTTTAAACAAGCAGAAATAAAACCACAAAGGTAGCACCACAAAGGAAGAAGTACCACCCAGGTAACACCAAGAATGTAGAAGTACCACACAGGTAACACCACGATGGTAGAAGTACCACACATGTAACACCATGAAGATAACACCACGATGGTAACACCATGAAGGTAGAAGTACCACATAGGTAACGAGATAATGAAAAAAGTACCACATAGATAACACTGTGAAAATAGAAGTACCACATGGGTAACACCATGAAGATAACACCATGAAGGTAACACCAAGAAGGTAGAAGTACCACACAGGTAACACCACAATGATAAAAGTACCACATTGGTAACACAACGAAGATATCACCATGATGGTAGAAGTTCCACACAATTAAAACCATGAAGGTAAAAGTACCACACAAGTAATACCACGAAGATAATAGAATAACCTCACAATCAGGTTTTTATTGAAGTATATAAGTACAGATGATTAGTCATGAAACTATATCATCTTATTCTGTCAAGATGCACTGCTTATAACCATACGGATTTTGACCCACACAGGATCTAAAGGTACTAACCCCCTTAATGATCCTCATAGGATCTGACCCGCCCTGAGTCGATAGGTAACTAACCCCATCTGACCAACATAGGATTTGAACCACACAGGATCGGTATGCGGTGAACCACATAGGATCACAGTGTGCTGAACCACACAGGATGTGACCCACAAATGATCGGTATGCGCTGACCCATAGAAGATCGATGAGGACTGAACTCTGCATGATCTGTCTCCAACCTCCGCCTCACTGCCAGACACTGGATTCCTCACACCCGGTGCACTCGAGTTTCATAGAATCATCCCTCAAGATAACTGTCCAAAATAGACTATTCCTAAGATCCACAAAGTATTAACCCAAAGTACTGCCATGTCGTAAGGAATCTAATTTGATAGATTCTACGTCAATCGGACACCCGAACTGTGAGTTGTTAACATTTCAGTGTCGAGGGCCTTGTTGGATTTGGGTGCGATCCAACCTAGCCGCACACCAAGATTCTCCAAAACTATAATGAAGAAAAAAAGGGACTGTATCACTCCAAGGGTCACAACGTTGTAAAATGTTCGTCAAACATGTGTCTGGTTCTCAAGATAAGGTCCTTTGAGTGTTTCTTGGCCCAGTAGGGCCCCGGTCAGGTCTAACCTATTTGGACCGACCTGGACTAACTCGGTATGGGTTGGACCGAGGTGAGATCAGCCCTCTGTGCCGATGTCTGCTCACACCGGCAAGAGGGTCAGCTCATAAGGGTGGCCCGACCAGAATAGGGTGGCACGAAAAGGGGGGGAAGGCCTGTGTGTGGATGCGACCCTCTATGGAGGTGGCCTGCAAGGGCAGCGGCCCTGTCCAAGGGTGGCAACCCACTATAAGGTAGACATCCCACACCTAGGGTGGTTGCATGCTCTTAAGACAGTAGCCCAGTGTGATGGAAGTGGCCCAGTGCAAGGGAGGCCACCCTGTCGAAGGGCGGAGGCCCGGTTCGGCAGCGGAAACCCCATTTGAGGGTGGCTGCCCGATTCGAGGGAAGTGGCCCGGCTCGATCCGATGATGGGGTTTAACCCCCTACCTCTCAGATTCCTGAATATCTAGGAGGCCGTTCAATTAATGAAGCGTCGGCACAGCGTGGGAATTTCTTGGTCACCATGGAACCCACTGGAGGTGGGTTCAGCCTCCACCACATCTTTGGCCATAGCTTTCGTTCGCTAGCAGTGCGGTGGTCCTGCTACTTCCATTCCCTCTACCAACCATCACGCCAACCACCTCTTCCTTTTGTCGCAACAGATGAGCCTTGGCCCTCCTCTTGCGGCGTGTATCGATTCATTCACAGTCTTCAATGGTAGTGCAATAATAACAAGATAGTGGATGGTTTTGTATGGGTTCGTTATGCCCGCACCCTTCACGTTAGCTCGTAACATGTGGGGGTTAAGGGTTAAATAACAAATGAAACAATCATCAAGATAAAACCCACATGTCATCCCTCAATATCCACCTTCAATGACATAGGAATCTTGGGCCAACCCGTTAGTCTATTGACCCACGTTCTTCGTTTAATTACATGAACTGGGAAAAATTTATTCAAAAAGGCACAACGAAAATAACCCCTACCTTGAAATGTCAGTGATCCATCCGTGATTGTCGGTGGACCGTGTTCTTAGTTCCCGCAACTGGCTCCCAAAGACGCCACTCGCACATCACCCATTGGTGGTTTGGTGTTGTCTGTCACCTCCCACTGGGTAGACTTCATCTTCTGAGGGTCTTGCATCACAAGGTTACTTCTGCAATTCACTACATGTGGAATCTCTCTAATTCCCCTTCTCTAGCTCTATATTTATTGGAGAAGGGGAGGGTAAGTAACGACATAAGGAGTTAATGGTGATCATTAATTATGAAGCTTCCTAATTTCCCACAACTTTGTTATTACTCATAGTAGTGGGTGAAGCCATTTATTTTCTAAACATGTTACTGGTCCCACCTTACCACTTGTCTGCTGGAAGAATAGAATAAAAATAAAATAATAAAGTTATTTTAATTATTCTTTTATAATGTAGAAAAAAACTAAATTTTTCTTCATAACAACTATGGTCGAAGTGAAGTCTATCTTAAGTGAATCTTGACACTATTGAATCAACGATTCCCTAATATTTTTAAACCAAGAAGCGGTTAAAAATTTATAAAATTTCACTCACACGTTTTCTGAACGTACCCGAAATTTTTTTCATAAAATTAATAATTGTCACCCTCGACCTGTGCCGGTCCAGGATAGGCTCTAACATAGTGAAACATAACACAATAAACCCAATAGTACACTCATCTTTCTAATCCGAGTTAACATTTAGAAGTTATGAATCATTAAAATAAATCAATTTTCACTTATTTATTTTATTTACGACCAAAAACTAACATTCACTGGTGGCCCGTGTCGGCCTAGGTTAGTATCTTCCCAAAGAAAACATACCATCACGAGTTCAGAAGTAGTCTCAAATTTTTAATCTGAGTTACCGTTTGTGTGTTTTAAGCATTTGAAAATTAAAATAACTTTATTTAATTATTTTATTTATCTTTTTTCCATTTTTTGGGTTTTCTCACTGGAGGCCTACAATGACCAAACATAAGTCACGCCTATGGTAAGCCCACCATCCGGAATGCAATAATTCCCTTAATTTTTTATCTGATCAACCATTTAGGATTTATTTAACATTTCCATGAATTCTACTTATGAGCACTAACTAAAGCTTAACAAAACATCGATAGATCATTCCAGGCACTCCGAAACTTAGAATCATCCGCCGTCAGATTTTGCGGTCTTGAAATAATTCCATATAAAAATATATTATACATAATCTTCGGGACATTAAAACATATTCCCTCATGGAACAGGAAATATGTTAAATGCATTAGGGGTATATATATATGTATGAGAATGTATGTGTGTGCCAATGTGGGTGTTTTTCATCATAATCATCAATAGCCAAAGTGTCTCCGCTTGGTTCACATCCTTCTTTGAGGTATGTTTCTCTGTGATTTTTTTAAATTTAATAATTACTGGTTTCTTTCATTTCTTACCATTATTTAATGTTTGATAGAAATTTATGGGTTTTTTTGAATAATTTCTTACTGTGAAATAATGTAATACCCAAATTGTATTTGAATTCCATGAAACTATTTTATTATGTGTACTTATTAGCGTTTCTAGAAATTCCCCTTTGAACCTTATAAATGTGATTCAGATTTAAATTGGTGAATTTTGTTTCTTAAATCGGTTCCCAAGTGAGTTATTGTTTTCATAAATGTTGTGTGTGTCATTCCTTAAGAAAAGGATTCCTATGAGAGAAATTGTGTGAGGCCCGGTTGGCACATTTGTAAAGCTAGTTATCTCAAGAAAACACTACTTGGACGTGGTCCCATCTCATTAGTTGAGTTCTATATTTTTGGGGTTCACTGTGTTGGACTCCTCCTTGATAAAATGGTAAAAAGGAAACTGAAAAACTTCTTTTTGGGTGACTTGGGTGATGCATGTTGTGTTTTTATATATATGTGTTTGTGTATATGTGATTTTACTATTAGATTCCATCAATTGGTTCACCCTTTTGTTACATGTGTTGACATGAAAACATGGAATAGTAAGTGAATTTTCTGTGAATGATTGATTCACTATTTTAGATTATGCAGTGGCTAGTGCCCATATTAGATAGATGTTTTTTATTGTTATTTTTATGGGATTGGGCCCCTCGACAAGGCTAGGTGGGGTGACAGTTGGGTGTTAGGGAATTATGATGTCATCGAGAGTAGTCATGTCTTCATGATGAGTCATATGTATAGTATGTTTTAGTATATTACTGAGCTTCTAAGTTCTACCTTTTATTTTGGAAATTATTTTTCTGTGGTGGATGATTGTGGGGTCTTGTTTGGCTAGATATTCATTTTATCTTTTTTCTATTTCCCTTACTGGGTTGTTTCTGACCCTGCCTCATTTTGTGTTGTAACCTCTTTGAGAAAGTGATGGATTGTGTGGAATTTTTTTATGGAAAATAACATAAAATTATTTATCACTTTCTTTATTACTTTTTAAGTAAAGACAATCTATCTTCCTCTCTAAAATGTTAATATCTTTTTCATCAACAAGAACACTGTTTAAAATGAATAATGGTAATGGAATATGATTTAATTTAAGAGAAATGCATCAAAACCTAGTTTTGTACAATGTATTTCAATCTTGGAATTGATGGATATTTTTATTGAAGGAAATTCAAATGGGAATATACTGTTTGGGAACACCTACTGAGTTTTAATACTCACACCTATATTTTAATCTTTGTTTTTAGATTTGGTTATGCGGCTGGATTGGATTCGGTTTCTATAGTACGACGTTGTTTTGTGGTCGGTGGTGACCTGTAGGGTCACATAAAGGTATGTACAATTTTTTTTTTTTTTTTTTTTTTTCTTCCACTATAAGTTTTCTTTTTTATTATAGTTTTTTTTTATTTTCATGTCTATAATTTACCTTCATATATCAATCCCACTTGTTTAGTTTTGATGTCTGACACTATTTTCCAGCCAGATACGATCAGGAACACCCATCGGGCTGTATCGTGGGAAAACTCGGGTGGTCGGTTCGGGATTGACCCATTTGGTTTCGTGTCACCCAAACTATAGTAGCCGAGAGTTCGTATAATATTTATTCCTTGTCACTAGATACATGCGATTTCTTCCCAAAGGGCTAAAAATTTTAGTTGTCTTGGTAAAGTAGATCCGTATATTATTAATGTTTTATATTTGGAATAAAATATAAACATAGTGAATGTTGATATTATGAATCCTCGAACCCATCCAAAGATTCCTACTTCAAAACATAGGGAAAATAAAATATAAGAAATGGGTGATCTTGGATGCTCATTAATAGTTTTGCACATCAGAATCTATCATGAGTAAATATTGGAAAATCATTTCAAAAAGTTGATAATCAAAACACATTCCATCCCATAAACACATTATTTCAATTACTAACCATTTAAAATATAAAAGTATTAAAAAATTGAATATATATAATTTTTTTAATAAATGAAATTTATAATTCTATATTTTCATGATCATGGAATCTCAGCAAAGACTTCATGAACCTTACTATCATGGCCTCTCAAGTAAGAACTCTTTATTAAAAAATGGGTATGTAGAATCAAAATACAAATTTCATATGGAATTTCAATATTTTTTCCTCACTATACTTATCTATGAATTGATGGGCTATCTATAACTAGTCCCACCCATCACCTTCAAATCCTATATATTCCATTTATTTAAATTTTCAATACATTTCATTCTGACAAATTATTAATTGGGAAAAACATTTCTATATTTAATAAAGAACATAGAACTAAAATAAGTTATCATAAGAAAATATCCAAATAAATAATAAATATGGTATTATCGGATTATATCCCTAGTAACATGAATTAGTGATTTCATATTATAAAATAAATCTAAAATGACACTAAAAATGTCATAGTGGAAAATACCATTTCCCCATTAAAATAGCTTATGAAAATCTAAAAAAATCAAAATATAAATAAAATAGTTTAAATTTAATAAAGTATTATTTTAAAGGAATCGTCAAATAATTGAGGAGTCATGAGTGAAGGAAATTATGTTCATTTTATGTACGTTTATATAAACATTCTTTAATCATTTTTTGAAAAAAAGTCCAATGTACATACTTTAGAAAACAAATAGGAATTTTAATTTTAAATAATTTTATAAAAATTAAATCATTGGTAAAAATGATTTGAAATAGTCATATATTAATATTAAATAAATTAATGTAAACATACATTAAAAACATAGACATAGAAGAAAATGATTTCCCAGTTTAATGAAAATAATGATTGTTTTTCATAAAAACTTTTTCTCAATATTTTTTAATACACAAGAGGGAAAAATTTACTACTACATGAAAATTATATAAATAAACAAGTGATAAAGAAATTAAAGGTTTATTATAGATATGTTTAATATAATTTTATTTAATGTAAATTAAAACATTAGCAATCTCGAAATAAAATGAACTTCTAAGAGAAAACCATTACAAAGATCATATCAATGAAGTGAAACTTATTTAATATAGAGATTATGTGTTATAAATGTAAATAAAAAGAAAATTTGGAGTAAAAAAATAAATTAATATATTATTTCACACATAATCATAACATAATATATTCAATGAAGTAGTAGTATAACCCAATTAATAGAAATTGATTAAAAACACACCTAATAACATAAAAGCATTCAATTGAAGTCCCCTTGGTTGTATCAATTTAAATTTAGAATTAAAATAACATTAATTATTAATAATTCATTATATAAAAAGTAAAAGGGTAGTATATAAACTATTAAAAATGAATTAGGTTCATAAAATTAAAATATGGATTGATTAAAGGAAAATTGAGACGCAATCCCTTACCGTACGCTTACAATTAGTTAAATGTTATTTAACATCTCGTATATTAAATTAAAATTTATTATAATTATAATATAAAACCATGTATATGATTTTCATATCATTTATGATACACTTTAAACATTTAGAATCCTATTTAAAAATAAATCAATGTCAAAATAATCATTTTTTAGTGTTAATTCTCTCGTTTTCAGGTATGATTCGGTTCAGTACTTTCGATCATTGAATCTTGACAGTGTTCCCATTAAATACGAAATCTTACTCAATATATAAGTATCATATTTATTTTAGTTATATATATTTATTGGAATCCACAAAATATTGATATATAATAATAAATTATGTCATTCATGGAGTCGGTAGGCCATATATATGCATGAATGTTGTTTTCACTTTTTGATTGAGAGAATAAAATAAATGTAAATAATAATTAAATTTTAAAGATTTATTATTATAATATATATATATATATTAATTTAGTCTATCCTTACTACCATTCATGTAAATAATAAATGTGAAAAGGATCACACCACTACATTAAGTTGGTAGTCCCCACGTATGCACAAGTGATAATATCATTTTCCAACAGATTTTAAGGTAAAAATATAAATATGATATTATAATTATTAAATAATAAATGTCTCATAAGTATTATATGTATTCATTAGTAACATATATATAACCATCCGCTTAATATAGTAATGAAAAATTATTTACACTATTACAAAGAGACAATATGATTTTCTTTAAAATGAGTAATATTTTAACTTTTCATATGATGGAAAAGAGATGAAAAATGGTTCTATAATGATAATAATAAAATAAATGTATATTTAGGAAAAATTTATATTATTTTAATATTGGTTCAATGTATTTATATGATGTAGAAAAAGAAATAATTTGGAAGGAGTTCGTAAAGACAACTAAATCTTCTTTAGTAAGATTACTCTAGTTCCCTTATTAAGAAACCATATAGTGGTACATTATGAATAGGAAAACCGAATACATAGTGGATAGAATAATTGAGAAAATAAATTTTCATGTTTTTCTCAAGATATTGTTCTGAAGAATGCGTTCAGGAAAAATAGAAAGTATGTCCTTTTATAATTGAGGGTAGGAACACTCTTGGAAATATATAAATATTATATTAACAAATGTCAATTTTCAAAAAAAATTGTTCAAGGAGGATATAATTAGAATATAATATGTGTATTATTTTTAGTAATCTCATATAATAAATTTTGGATAGATTTACATTTTGTTTTTAACATTATCTCACTATTTTAACCCTTTATTAACCCATTTGATTCTTATTGCGATATCATTGTTTTTTACTATTTAGGTGTAAAAAACGTTACTATAAATGTAAAATTCCTAAATAATGGGAATTAATTAATTTCCAATACAATATCACTTTCACATGGAGGAATATAATTTTTATTGAATTTACAATCAATTAAACAAATATATTTACTATATAATATCATTAATAAAAATATTTATAAATAAATGAAATATTATAATAGAATATATTTATAGTACATAGAAATTCATTCCAAAATGATCAGTATTCCAAAATAAGGAATATAAGGTCTTAATATAATCATATAATAAACTTTTTATAGGTAAAAATATCATTTTAATCATTATCCTTTGTTTTAATCCCTTGATTAACCTGTTTCAACTTTATCCATGGTAATAAATTTTGAAATACTATGGGGTTATAAATTTTATTATAAGGTTAAAATATTAAGGTGTTACAATTATACATTGTAGTAAAAAATAAATTACACCAAAAAAAATTATTTTACCGTATTTAAAATTAGTTATGGATTTTTTATATTTCTTAAATAAGCACAATGTCAGCATTGTGGAAGAATTTAAGGTAACTATTAAGCCAATAAAAATTGAAATTAAATTACCATTTCAAAAAAAATAATTAATCCTTGATATATCTATTTAGATTGAAAAGATTTTTTGAGAACATTTAGAAAATAGTATAGATGTTAATATTTGAAAAGAGAAATTTTTTGATTTATTTTTACATAAATATTATAAAGGTAAAAATGAAAAATGGAAGAAAAAAATCATATTATTTATGACTATAGGATTATAGAATAAATATTCTCATAAAATGAAACAATGGTCTGTCCTTGCCTTAATTAGAATCCTTATCATATTTTGTTAACCCCAATAAACATATTAACCTTTTACAAAGTTCATATATATTAACCTTGTTAAAATTCACAATGCATAATTATAAAAGGATACCAATTAAAAAATTTAATCTCTTAATTAAAAACTTCGAATCCATATTTCATTATTTAAACTCAATAAGTGTATGAAATTATTTTTAAAATAAATGTAAAAATCATAATTAAAATCAGTTTTTTATTAAAGAAATGTTTTCTTATGAATAAATTATTTTTTTACCTAATGAAAAATAAAATCAATTCTAATAATTTTATTTGTATTTTAAAATAAAAAATTTAAAAAATATTACTTTAAAATATTTTTTTTAAAATTATATTTTAAATGGGTTGAATGAAAAAGATAGTTTTCAGAAAAATCTGTATTTTACACTATTCATTGAAAAACTACATTTTTTAGAAAAATATGATTAATTCGACTTATTCTAATTTTGAAATTATGATTCAAAAAAATGTTATAATTTTTATATAATATAATTTCAAAAAGTTCCAAAATTAATTATAATGTTCTCTTATCAAAAATAAATGAATAACCTTTTTGAGAAAATATATTTTTTGTGAAAACTTTTTTGGATGAAAAATGACTTTGCTAGAAATTGATCGTATATTTAATAAGAATTAATCACTAACATTTTATTCAGTAATATATATATATATATATCACAATGTGTTTTAATACAATTTTTATCTACCAAATCATCACTTATGTTATAAAATTCATATTTTTTAAAAAATATTGTGTGGCTCGTTTAGGCTCATTGTGGTGTATCTTGTATGATATCAAAAATAGAATTTTTTTAACATCCTTGGAAATTTGATGTAACCAGTGGTTAATTACACATAATAATAAATTATTATTATTCAAAGTCCTCAAGATATACATTGAGGTCATACATATCATTATGATCCACATCATAAGGGGGTATTGAAATAGTCTACACACATTACATGAGATCTATTTAAAAATAAACTCCTATTTTATATGGAATTCCTATGAAGTAATCTAGAATAACATCCAGATAAAGATACATAAATATATAAATAAATAGGTTGTTATTACTAATCCAGATGAAATATCCAAACCTGTAGTCTATGATGTGACTATTCAATGATGGTTTATGTTTAGTACACCTCTACCGACTCCCAACCCCACTCATTAGACATCATGAAATTGTATCCATTTGGAGAACCAAAGGAGGAAACCCATTGATAGAAATGAATGTGATCATGGAGGGTATTCAACTTTTCCATGCCAAGAATCACATAAAAACTCACGATTTAAAAAATCATGAATCCTTGTATATGTCATTAATAGAAACAACTATAGCCACCCTACCTTTTCTTACAATAAAATTTCATCATTTGAATGATAAAAGGCATAAAATCATTAAATAATCAGGATCCAAAGGTTGAGTATCTAGGTAAACTAGTAACTTTAATAATTTTAAAAAATAAAATGTAAACATTTATTTAATTCCTTCTTATATATCTTCTTATTAGACCTTGAATTCTCTTGAGTACAAGCAGTTAACTGAGGATATAAATAAAAAACGGGTGAGATAGAATCCCAGTAAGAGGATATATATGAAAATGAAAAAATATAGCATGGTTTTTTAAAAATAATTATCATCATAACATTGTCATATAATCATAATCATTAGAGTTTTCATTTAGAAAAGGTCTATAATGTGGCAATGAATAAAAATAAAACCTTATGTTTTATTGGTTAACTACCACACATAGTGGTGAAAATAGATAGAATTCTGTTCACAAGAATTTCACTTTAACTCATGAGATTCATCACATTACCCAAAACATTATACTTCTAAATAATTCTAGGTACACCCCTCACATCATAACATCACATTGAATTATATAATTATGGTCGCACCCATTGCATCATAACATTTGCATTATCATGCATGCCACATACTACTTATATCAATTTTGGAAATAATATAACCCATAAAAAGGAATGGTTTTCATTTAATAATGAATACATTTTAATTTTTTTCCAACTTGAAGATTGAATAACATACATTATATAAGAATTATACACCTTCAGTGTAGAAGAAACAATCTCGAGAAGTAAAAGGTCTGTTTTTTTAAAAGAAGAGTTATTTTGGAAAAACATTTGTTTTTCATAAACTCAAGTAAAAAATATCTATATCATAGAAAGGGAGTCATAATGATGAATAAATGAGAATTTTGGAATACCCATACTAAAAATGGGGTTGAAGAGGGAATCCCCAAAGAAAGACAGTTAGGTTTGAGAATTCCACGTACCGTTAGTCTGAATTCTTTCATCCCTTTAATATCCTATATAATCACAGTAGATTCATTAATTAACAATTATATATCCTTTAATATGTAAATATTATTCATTATTGTTTTATTAGGTTTTTTATTTGACTTTAGGTGATATATATAGTATAATTTCATAGTTCCAGGGTGTTCATTTTCATAGTTCTCATGACCAATTTACTTGTATGCATGATTAATTGTCCATGTAAAATGAGGATAAATATCAAGAATTCATATGATAAGTTATTAATGATATTAAATAATTTAAAATTATATTCTAAAGAATTTATATATTCCGTATGGGGTTGAATATTAAGAAAAGTTTTAATTTTTATCGTTTTAGGTTAATTTTAGCGGGTTTTCCAAAACAAATGAACTCATTGGTTATATAATTTAGTATTATGTATATGTATTATTTTTTGAACATAAATTTAGTTATAAAATATGAATTAGAATCTTTATTCATAAACATATTGGTTTTATTAACATCCTTGAAGGTGTTAAATGGAAATGAAAGTGCATCATCCACGATGTTGGTAAATTGACACATCACTAGCGATGATTTAATTTTTAAAAAATAAAAAAGTGATAGATAATGGAGTTTAATGATGAATATTACAATAACATGATATAATTATAGTATAAAATACATACTAGAGTTAAAATTCCATTTGTATTGAGGGATTTTATGAGAGAATAAGTTATGAAATTAAATTGAACGGAAATTAAATGAAAGAGAAAGAGATAGAGAGATATGATTTACCTCTTTAATTAATCATCCTTGAGAACCTCCTTAGGGAATGTTTTTTGTATTTTTATGAGGCTAGGATCTCCTAGAAGAATTTAGGGTGTAGGTAAGAGTATTACGGATAATTTGCGAAAGGATCAAATCTAGAGTGGTGTGAGGGGAAGTGGGTGTGAGGGTGGTATTTATATTGGAGGAGAGAGGGTATTTTCCTGTTATTTAATCATTAGTTTCTTATTTTTCCAATAGATTAATATTTTATTTTGAGTTATCAATAAAAATATTAAAACATGAAGGGAATTTAGAGATTATTATTTTTAAATTAGTGAAGAATCATTTAATAGTGTATCAAATTAATTATGTATTGATACAATAATTTTTTGTATTTTACTATTTTTAAATATTCAAGTATTTCTAAAAAATACCAAAAATTCACCCACACAATTTTTCAAGATGTATAATTAAAAATGAACTCTATTTTATGAGAATAGTTTTCTAAAAATTAGTAATTTACTTATTAATTAATATCACCATTGACTCAAAAAATCCTGATTTTAAATTTATAATTTATTTATACCACATTGAAAAATAACATTATTGAATCATAAAATTATATTAAATTAATAAGACAGAAAAATATTAATTTAAGGATACATATTATGAAAATATATTTTCTATAAAATTATTCAATTAATTATAAAATTGTAATTAAATAATTATGACATAAACAAATTATAACAATTAATTAATAATTTTTTAAAAATTTAATTACTTAATCTATAATATAATTATAGAAAAATTTTATTTATAAGATGGTTAACTTTTAATTATACTTTATTTTCTGAGGTTATTATTAATTTTTCAAGTTTATTTTTCATAAGGGTCAAATTACTATTACGAAGTCAATGTAATTACTTCATCAGTATAGATTACATACCTTCTAGAAATACTTATTGTTTCACTAATTATTCACTAATAATGTTTGTATTCTGGACTTCATGTTATTTTATCTGATTTATACTATATGACATTACATTAAGAAAGCATAAATTCCATTGATAAAATTTTGGGTTGTTACATTATTCCCCCCATTTGAAATTTTACCCTAGAAATTTAATTTCACTTATACAAGGGAGGGAACATCTCTTTCATTGCCTCTCCCCATTACCATGATTATTATTGATACATATGGATCTTCCACTGACTGAAAATTCAATTTTTTTTATTTTTAAAACACTTTTTAGTTAAGTGAGATCCCACCATACAAATCACTTTGAGGCTAAATGAGAACCAACATATCATCACAAGGAACCATTAACGGTATGGACAAATAACCTTGTCTAGGACCAAACCCATCAAAAAAACCCCACAAAAACATGAAAGACAATCACTTTGTGGCAAAGTGATAACCAAACTCAAGATCCTCTATGATCAGAAATGTCATCATAAGATCCACCAACACCATCCCAATTTGAAAATGAATCCTTAGAACTATCCCAAAGTGGGGTCGTGCACAAAGAGTAAGGCCAACGAGTAGAGAAAGATAATCATCTGATGTTATAAGACCATGGAACACAAAAACAGAACCCCAAAAGGGAAATACGAATCATGGGAGAACATGAAAGCAATTTCTCAAGCACCGAGCGTTCCTGAGGTCACCCTATGTGACCTCGTATTGACCCAGGAAAAGACGTTGGCCTTGCCTGTTCTGACCCGAAGTAAACTAGAAATCAGAACTGTTGAAGAGAAGACATAGTTGATACCATGAATTCCTGCTTCTTCTAACTGAAAATGCGTACTAAAAAAGGAAAACAAAAAATTACCATGCCTCAAAGACACTAGAACATGCTGTCATGAAAAACACTCGAGGTGTTAGTATCTAATAATCTGATCCACTGCATCAAGGCAAGATCTGGAATGCAGAAATGAGGCAAGATCTATAATGCATTCAACACCCACACCAAACAAAGACCCCATACAAAACAAGAACCATATGGAAGATATCCGAACCACACTATGAAAATGTGTGTTGTCTTATTATGTTTAACCTTATCTATCATACATATAATCATTACTGGCTTCTCCTCATTGGAGAGATCACCATCCAACTATACCACCTCTGAGTTTAGTATATGTGATGGATCTAGTACATACTTCATCAGGAGTGATACACATAAAACATCATGAACATAACTAATATTATGTGGATGTTCAATCCGTTTTTGCGTGAATCCAATGCAGTAAAGTATCTCAATGTGGCCAATGTACCTTGTTAATATATTCCCTTTCTTTCGAGACCGCATGACTCTATTCCACAATTCTATTTGAAGGTGGAATTTATCTCCAATGTTGAACTCCATGTACCTTAGATGATTTTCATCATAAATCTTTTTCTGACTCTATGCAGCATTGATATGTTCCTGGATAGATTGATCCTTATATTTTATCTCTTCCACGTGATTAGGACCATGTAACTTTATTTTCCTACTTCATCCCAACAGGTTTAATTTCTACATCCATTTCCATACAGATCATCATATGGATCCATCTGAATACTCAAGTGGAAGCTATTATTGTATGATAACATATCTAATTGGAGATTCTAATCTCATCCACCTTTTAATTCAAATGACTAGGCACTTAGCATATCATTGAGTGTCAAAACAATATTTTCAAATTGTTCATTAGTTTGGTGGTGATGAGCCGTGATGCAATTTAATTTAGTACTCCAAGCATGTTGAAGATTCGTCCCAAATTTAGACATAACCCCAATATCCCAATCATGGAAAATTGATAGTGGAACTCCATGCAGTCTCATCACATCCTTGACATGTATAGTTTCATTTTTCTCTAGGGATAGATCATACTAAATAGTTATAAATTTGGAAGTCATGGTCAGTGAGCACACCATAGCCCATACATAATTATTTCTAATAGATGTATTCAAGAGACCCATGACAAAGACCATAGTGACATTATCCCATTTCCACAAGGGTATAAGAAATGGTTGAAAGATCCAATTGGACTTCAGTCAGTCATATTTAACATTATGACATAT
Organism: Viscum album; assembly: GCA_963277665.1. Lineage (NCBI taxonomy): Eukaryota > Viridiplantae > Streptophyta > Magnoliopsida > Santalales > Viscaceae > Viscum > Viscum album. The sequence goes on from OY728165.1 coordinate 832,704,370, forward strand.
CATGTATCTTGAGATATACTAAATAATATCCTTCTTCATGTAGTCCCAACATAAGTGTTGTCTGAGATCATGGTATATCATGGTACTCCTAGTATGGATATAGAATGTTGAGATATGTGTATTATCAAATAGATCATTCTTTATCCATGGTGATGAAGGAACAAAAATCCTCCTTCTAATCTAAATCACACAATCATTATCAAAATTTAACTCCTTTAGCATCCCTTCCTTTACTGCAATCCCCTTATATTGTAATATTGGATCATCCCTTTGTGAAACAGTAATATTATATTAGATTGATGGTTACAATATCATTTAAGAAAGGTTGGATATACTCCCTTCCATTATGATTCCAAAATTCATTATTTTCATTTCCAAGAAAGATATTGTATTTATTAATCTACTACATGGATAGTGTAGAAAGTTCTTTTATGCTAAGAGAATTATCTACCTTTCTTGTCATTCCATGATGATAGTGAATAGAGAAATAATAGTATTCGATTATCTCTAATTATCTCCTTTAACACATGTTGATATAATTTTGTATGGATATATAATTTATCCAATCGTGATAGATATATATGTCACACTTCTCGCTATAGAGGCCGAGCCTCCAGATTTTCAAGGAAAAATAACAGATGCTAGCTTCAGATAATTCATATGGTAGTTTTTATCATTGATATTCAACTACGATGAGGCGTAGGCTATGGCATTATCATATTTCATGAAGACAAAACTCAATACATTCTTTTCCGAATAACGTTAAGAATCTCAAATTTTTTGTAGAGTTAGTATAAGTGTGGTGATGTGCCTTATCATTATCTCTTTAAATATTTCCTCACTTTCATCAACCTAGACATACATTACACCTTTCAATTTTAACATTGATAGAAGTATATAAAATCGTGAGAAATTTCCAAAAAAACAATGTCAGTACCCAAATAATCCATGAAAACTAGGGATTTCCATGATTGTAAAAGGTCTCATCCATTCCTCTATCACCCTTGTCATTGAAGGGTATGTGGTCATTCCCTCACTTGTGGTCTCATTTCCCAATAATTTTAATTCCTACATCCAAAAGTAAAACTTTATAAACTTGGAATACAACTTATCCTTCATTAATTTCACTAACCCAAGCCTTGGACATTTTTCACGTTCCTCTATTCTCTTAGAGTAGATGAGATTATCGACGATAAAAATTACCACAAATTTGTTGGGGAAATGTCTAATTACTATTTTCTGCAAATCCATGAAGATTTCATTGGAATTAATATGTTTTAAGGACATCACAAAAAACTCAATGTGATCATACATTGTACGGAAGGTATAATTATAAATATATTCCCTATTCACCAATATATGATTATATATAGAATGAAAATACACCTTTGAGAAGTAATGATACCCTTGTGGATGATAAAGCAAGTCATCAATCCTTGGAAGAGGAAACATGTTATTTATAGTGATCATATTGAGTTTTTAATAATCGATGCATACCATCATTTATCCACCCCTCTTCCTGACAAGGAAAATTGGTTCACCAAAAGTTTTTCCACTAGTTAATATGAACACTTTGTCCAAATTTTCTAGAAATAGATTATTTGATACCTTCAATTAAATATGATCCATCATATAGGGACACTTTGAGATTAGAGTATCTCTAGGTATGATTTAAATGGAGAACACTATCTCACAATCTAGGGGAGTCTGAGTAACTATTTGGGAAATGCATCACTATATTCCCTCAAGATGGGTATTTCCCATATGTTGACACTTTACATTGACTCAAACATATATATGATGTATTCTTCTACACAGAGAATCAACACCGACGTTATTGTAGGATTTTAAAAAGGAGATTAATGATCTTCATTGCATTTGAAGAGGATAATGGGATGGCTTGGGATATGAATAGATATTTCCATTTCCCAACATTTGATATGCTCTCTATACAATGAGATCCAATACATAACCCACATAGAGGAAAATTTCACCAAGGGAACTCTTGCAATATTCACTAGAAGAATATTCCCACATACGCTAATAGGATTAGTGCCCAACACTTTGGTTGAAATGATTTTACAAATATATATTTTAATGTATATCTCTACTTCATGGTCTCATAGATTTAATTCAGTAGTTCTGTCAAACATAAAAGAAATAACTGAATGTGTAGAACTAGAATCTAATAATACAATTTTCATTCTTGAGTGAATAGGAAGTGTACCTTGTACGACTTCATTTTCCTGCTCTACTTCTATAATAGTGATGGAATATTCCTTCCCTTTCCCTTTGGCTTTAGTGTCTGATAATGCTGATTAACATTGAGGACTCAAGGATTAGTGAACCAGCTTATATAGTTCCCTTTCTCCCTACATTTATAGCATTAAATGATCGGTGGTTCTCTCATTTTCGCCATCACATTGACTTGATTCCTTAAGTATTTTCAACATTCATGAGATTTGTGGACTTGTCTACCATACATTAATAAGTTAACCATCCATTTTAGGATGTTCCTATGATGCCTCTTCCCAAGTTTTTGAAATGCGGGTGGTTGAGTTCTTATCCACCATTCTCATTATATTCTCCTACTTGAAACTCTATCTTTAATTTCAAATCACCATATCCATGGGACCATTCTCCAAAATCCATGTGCACTTGGATCCAAAATTTAGTAAATTATTCATAACTCCCAAATTCATTAATTACTATAGCCTTTTGAATATTTTATTTTAATCCAATAATGAATATATCAATTTTCTATCATTGTTGATAACAAAACACTAATCGTACCTTGCATTCCTTGTGAAATGCTTTTCATAGGCCGTGATAGATAACACTTCCTTTCCTTCAACTATATGAATTATCTCAGAATTTTTATTTGATAATTTTGAGGTAAATAATTATTAATAAAAATTATCTTAAATTTTATCCATTCCATCTCTTCAATTTCCCTCTTCAATTTGGTGTTCATAATCAAATCCCACCATTGATGAATCTCTCCATCTAGAAGATAAAAATCGAGATTCACTTTATCCATCATATAATAAAACTGAATCAAAATGATATTCGGCATTGAGTTGAACCACTGTTCTGTATCTTGTGAATCTGAAGATCCACTAAACATCAGTGGTTGTTGCCACATAAAATACCTGATAGCTAGTTTATCCCTCTTAGGTGAAGGAGGATTTTCCAGATTATTCTGGTTATTTTTGGTAACCCAAGATATCAAGGTAAGAATAATGTTTATATTTGAAAACCAACTTCCAAAGCATTAGGGATGTCATTAGTTAAATCCTTACATTTTCTATATCATGACTTGTTTACTAGAATTCTCATCGTTCCCACCATTTTCTAAAATTTAAAAGGTTAGAACAATACATTAGACAACACATAATGAATAAATAATTTATTCCTTTGTGAATCTAAATATAAAACAATATATTATAGGATCACTATGTTTTGAATAGAATATTTTTTTTTTGAATTTACTTAGTCTCATACTAAGGGTTTTCACTTATATTATCAAATCTAATTTCTCAAATTAACTAAACTCTTCTTTGATACCATCTATAGAGACCATGTTTTTTTTAAAATACTATTACATCATTTTGATTTTAAATAACATAAAATCATTACAAGGCAAGGATAAAACGTTTATGTATCTTGGGAAAGTAGGACCAATCATAAATTTCAAAAAATAAAATCTTAACATTTCTTATTTCTCTCTTCTCTATCTTCTTATTGGCCCTTGAATTCTCGATAGTACAAGTAGTCACATAAGGATATACTTCAAAAATAGGTGATATAAAGGCATAGTAAGAGGATTGATAATAACATGAAACAATATAAAATGGTGTGTTCATAATCATTATCCTCATCACATATGCATATGATCAAAAACATGAGAGTAGACATTATGAAGGGGACTAGAATCTGGAAATGGAAAAAATGAAACATTGCGTCATAGTGGTTAACAACCACACATAGTTGTCAAAAAATGTAGAATCATGTTAAAAAATATTTCACATTAAATCATCAGAATCATCACATTACACAATTCCTTATAGATATATATAATTCTATGTGTAACCATCACATAATAACATTTACTTTTCACTATATAAATCTTGGCTCACACATCATATCATAACATTAACATTATCATGCATTCCACATAGAACGTATATCAATATTGGACCTAAAATAATCTAATGAAGGGAATGGTATTAATTTTATAAATAATACATTAATAAATATTGGGTTCCCAAATGAAAGAGGGAATAATATACTTTATAAAAAAAAATCAACCATTAGTGAAGAAAAAACAATATCGAGATGCAAAAGGTGTGTTTTTTTGTAAGAACAGTTCTTTTGGAAGACATTGTGTTTGTCATAAACTCAATTATAAAAATTTATATCCTATGAAAGGTTATATAATTACTAATATATTATATTTTATGTATATTCTTACTGAAAATGTGGTGAAATAAAAAACCCAATGAAAAAGAGCTTGGTTCGACAATTCCCCCTACCATGAGTGTAAATGATTTCTTCATGTTAATGTACATTATAATAATATTAAATTCATTAATTAAAAATTAAAAACACCTTATAAAATAATATTATTCATTATGGTTTAATTATGTAGTTTAATTGGCCATTGGATGAGTTATGGAGTTTAATTTCATCGTTCAGGGGTGTTCGTTTTCATTGTTTTCATGATCGGTTCACTTGTATACATAAATGGAAGTTCATGTAAAATAAAAATAGATAACCATAATTGATATTATATGTTATTAATTTTATTAAATAATTTTTAATGATATTTAAAAAAAATATGGTATGAGGATGAATCTTTAGATAAAATTTAATGATTATCATTTTAGTTTAATTTTTGTTGTTTTTTTTCAAAATGAAATCATTTAGTTTTATTATTTAATATTACGTATAAATATTAATTCTAGAAAGAAATGATTCCTATAAAATAAACATTAATTTTTTTTCCAACCTCTTAATGGTTTTATTATCAACTTTGAAAGATTTAATGATAAATATAAGTTCATTATGAAATGTCAGTAAATTGACACATCACGGGCGACGATTTCATTTTTATAAAATCAAAGAGAGATATGGTGGAGTATATTGATGAATAATACATTAACATGATATAATTACATTATATAATTCATACTCGAGTTATAATTCCATTTTATTTAATGTTTTTAAGAAAAAATAATAAAAGTAATGAAATTGAAAGGAAATTTAAAGAAAGAGAGAGATGATTTGCCTCATGAATTTATCCTCCTCGCGAACCTACATAGGAAATTTTTTTGGTCCGTTTATGATACCAAGAGCTCAAATAAGTGGGGTAGGGGATAAGGAATAGTATTTTTCAGAATTTGGTAAGTGATTAATGCTTCAGAGGTCCAGTGAAATTTGGCTGTGAGGGGTTATATTTATAGTATATGAGAGGGATGTTTTCACATTATTTTAATCATTAGATTTTTATTTTTTGATAAAGCTATTAATCATTTTATAATTATAAAAAATAATAAAATAATTAACAAAATTTCTTGATTATGGTGGTTTCAGCAATAATGATTCAATGAATAGTGTATTTAATTTATCATGTGTTTATACCGTAAATTATTGTATTTTTTTATTAAAAACAATTCTATTTTCTGAAAAAAACCAAAAAATTCACCCAACCATTTTTTGAAGTTTAGAATTAAAAAAAGGACCCCATTTTATGAAATTAATTTACAAAGTATGATTATATTATTTTTTAATGAAAAATCACCACTTACTCAAAAAATACAGATTTTAAAATTATAACTGATTTTTTAACACTTTGAAATATTATATTAATGTCACGTAATATTATCATAAAATAATAAGGTAAAAAATTAATATAAGGATACATTTTATGAAATTTAATTTTGTTTTAGAATATTAAATAAGTTATAAAATTATAACTAAATATTTATGACATACACAAATTGAAAATTTTAATTATTAATTTTTAAAACATTTAATAAACTAGTGTATGAAATAATAATACCATTATTTTATTTATAATATGAGAAAATTTTATTTATACTAACATGGGTAGGGTAACAATTTATTTTTCTAGTTTACTATTCGTAGGGGTCATATTACTATTCCTAAGGCAATTTAATTATTTCATCAGTATCAGTTCTTTAACGTCTATAAATAATTATTATTTCATGAATTAATCATTTATAATGTTTATATTACTGCCTCAATGTGATTTTATGGGATTTATACTATATGAAATTACTATATGAAAGGGGAAATTTCATTCATAAATGATTGGGTCGTTTCAACAACTATAGGACAATATGAGAATCAATAATGGTTTTCTAATTTAATTCTTAATAGTGTATTGAGAGAAGGAAAATTAGAAGATTACCTGATAGGTATGTTAAATATAGTGATACTTATTTGGATATAAAGTATTTGGAAGAAATGATATCAAAAAAGGTATAAATCATATAAGTGTTCAAGAGAATACCTCGAAGAGTACATGTTATTTCACCACCATATGTTGGAGTCTAATAAACTCAATATACTCATCATGAATCAGATCTGTGACCATTACTTATATTACATGACTCATCAGAGTAATCATTGTCTAATCATACTACTGATGGGATAATATAGATCCCTATTTTTCTAACCATGTTTGAATTTATTTCTTAGAAATCCAAACCTCAAAAAATTGTGTTGGAATTTCTGATGATTCCCCTCCATTCCACGTTGTCAACAATTCTTTTGAGGTAATTTGTATACCATATTTTCATGGTTGATGTATCAACTATAGAATCCATGTGGATCATCTCTAGAGGGATATAAGAAGTGGAACTGTGCTCTACCAATATACCACCACACCATTTCACATCCCTTGTTTTTCACTTCTTATTACTAGATGTGGCACTCATCAGTAAGAGCTCCAATTACATAAGTAATTAAGGGTGTAAGAATTACAACTAATCAATCCTTAATAGGGAAACTATACAAACTGTATTATTTGATCCTGAGTATAATAAAAATAAAATATAATAAAATTAATAAATTAATAAATAATCACTGTATATACAAAAACTAAATATGAAATACATATAAATATATAGACTGATGTTGTAATTATATGCCAAGTGTAATAATTAGATAAAAAAATGACAAAATAAAAAATCATTTGAGGAGTCCTCTAGTTCCCTTCCCACCCCACTACCATCTATGTACTCCACTACTCATCCATCCATCATGACGCCCATTCACTTAAGCTTGTCTCTAGTTATGAAATATAAAATATCACAAAAATTTCCAAATATTGTATGATTAAAATACACAATAGGACTCCAAATATTTCTACTTTACTATGTTTCCTAATGTATAAAAGTGTATACTATAATAATATTAATAAATGCATAATAAGAATAATAAGAAACAATCTAAAAATGGGTGGTATTGTGGTAATAAATCATTCATGAACCCCAAATATACCACATTCTTATACATGCTTGAAAAATAAAACATTATAGATGTAAAGAGTAGACATGATTAAAACATTACTAGTACATTTTTTCTCAGTATCTTAATGAAATCAACCATACATTCAACACAGTCAAGGACACAATGAAAAGATCCAGTCACTTGGCATACTTATTGCATCATTCCTAGATGTAACACAGAATTACCTAGTCCTTAAGAACATCATTTTATTAGGAATAACTCCTGTAAAATAGCACACTACTCAACAGATCATTGGGCATTTAATAACCTGATACTTCGTATCAATGTATGGAGTGCATCCTCAATATAAAAAGACCACAGTATCATCATCTCACAAACATTTTCTCATATCCCTCATCACCATCATTTCATGTCATGTGAATACTCTCATTAGAAGATAAAACTATCATGATGTTACACATATTCTGAGAACAAATAATTATTCCTCTAAAGGCATGGTAATGTACAATAAGGTATTTCATATAAGGAAATCATATTATGTAATTACATAAAGTGAACTAGAATAAATAAACAAACATAGACGCTCACCATCAAACAAGGAATAATTCAGCACTAATGCTCTAATATATCTATTATTATCTTGTAAAAAAATACACCTCAAGGTTTTCATGAAGTCAAAAGAAATCATAAGTGACAGTCGACAATCAATGCATGGGAAATAAGAAAATACAAAATGTCCAACAAGTCCCTTAGAAACATGCCAATATATTAGACATTGTTCATTTACTTAATGAAAAATCTAGCATTAATTTGTATTATTATTAATGAAACAACATGAACTAATGGTTGTTCATACAAAGTGGATAACCTAGGATATCATGGTAATAAACAAGGAATGAAACAAAGGGTATAGAAAATGGGACTATCTATATTGGGCCCGCAGAACAATTCCCTAATGGAACACATAACTGGGTATAATACATTAGAAAACATAGAATATAATTGTATGGAAATTGGAATAGATAATGCATGTGATAAACATTAATAATGAATGATAAGGTTTTTATATAATCTTGTAAAAAAGTGTCACATAAGGTTTTTAGGGAACACCTAGAATAACTTGATAGCATAATAAAATAAAGTTATCAATTATTCCCACAAATTAATTATATAGTGGAAAAATATGTTACAAAATCACCAAGAGATATGGGTCTTATTAACTTTAAAACAATTATTCTTGATGAAAAGGGTTGATGTCTTTGTTTAATTACACCACTAAATCAATGATACCTTTGAAGAAAAAACTAGGTTCAAAATTATTATCATTGAGATGAACCCGATGACATAGACAGTGCATCATTCAAATTAATATAATAGGAGATATTTATTAGATATGATTTAAAGAATAAAATAAAATAAAATATAATATAATAGGGGGATCGGTGGTATATAGTGTCATGAGGATGAGGATGAAAACATCATGTGTTCCACACTTCCACTACTCCCAAAATATATATATATATATATATTATATTTCATTCAGTAATTTCTATTAATTCATTAATTCCCACTTAACTTCCTCTATGTGTTATTTGTGGATAATGACTAAATCTTCATGCATCCATGTACAGTTCCTCCAAGGATCATTTTCATTAAATATTTATTTTCATAATTTTTTTAATCCTCCTCTTAAACCGATATACATCAGCTACCCATTTACACTTCATGAGGTTTTAAAAAACAATTTTTAAAACAGATTTAATATTTTATTAAGTATATTGTAAAGTCCATTAATAAATTTATATATTAATTATATTTATTCACACAAACACACACACTCACATATACATATATACCCCTACAATTATACATATACACAACCTTTCATATGTGTATATATATATCCCAAATATATATACATGTTAAATAAATATACACATCCATATATTTATATATGTATACACCAACACATGTTGTTATAAAAATATATATTTATCTCATATATATATTCACACATTACACATACAAATTTTATTTTCCTAATTTAATGATAATGATGATAACCATAATGACTTATCATTATAATTAAATATCCAGACTTATATCAAAAATAATCTTTTCAATATTAACTATCATTAAATCTTTATAATAGAAAATAAATATTTATTAACAAAAAAATTGTATTTATTCTGGATAAGTAATTACATCACAATTTTTAATTTGATCACTATTAAATATTAACCAAATTACTAATGTAATGTTATTATTAATTATTCATGTAAATTTTCATCTTTTTTCTCTATTAAAAATAAGTAATAATAATAATATGATTATTATTTTTATAACCAATAAAATTTATTTACAAATTATTATTACCTGAAAATTGGATGTATCAAAATGTGCCAATGGACATAAATGTTATGTCATGCCTAGGGTAGGTCCCACATTCTTAACCAAATGGCAGTATTAGATCCTTCACCCAAAACAAATATTGAAGGTTATTCAATTATTTTAAAAAAATATCATGCATCCATGATATTATATATCTAATTTTTTAATTATTTTGACGTCGAAACTCTATACTCCTTGGAAACCAACTCTAACATAGGGCCTAACTGTAAAAATATTCCATAGAACATTCTAAGATGTTGAAAGCAGATTATACCCTTACATAAATCATATCAATCATTAATAAAGGTATTTTTATTAAAAAACAATTTCAAATAAAAATAGTCATACATTATTAAGAAATAGTGTTTTATTATGATAAAAATTTGAGGATATATTAATTCTCCCCTCCAATGAATTCATTTCCCAGATAAGCTTCTCAAGTAGTCTTGTTCAAAAAAATAGGCCACTTAGCCTGAAAATTAGACTCACACTCTCAAAATCTGTAATAGGAGGAACATTTTCAACATAAAGAAATATTATCAAGTGTAATGGATCATGAAATGTTCCCCAATGATTCCACCATTAACCAAAGGTTTACACCTCATATAACTAACACTGTTCTCCATCCCAACACTTTACCAACATTCATTATGTATACACTGACACAACAAGATGCTTAGTTTAACTAATTAATTATAGTTAATATATATCATAACAATAGTTAATGTCACACAGTAAACAAACAAAATCAAATAGATAGAAAAATCCAAGGAATTTAATGAAAGAAACACTATGTTACATAAAAGTAAGATTATATATGGCATGTGAAGCTATGTGCCAAGTCTTGATGCATGAACACACCCAAAATTATATAAATAACATATCTATATCTTATGAATCATCCTAGTTAAATTTAATAAATGATAACAGGAAATCATAATTTCCCCACTTTATAGAAAATGTTAGGTCCACTATAATTTATTCACAAGACACTAATATAGTTCCTCTGCCAAATTCACAACCATCCTAACTCATTTCTATCATTTCCCAAATCATTGTATAGAAAATAAAGATTATTGACCTTAATGATCTTATACCATTTGGTAACATTCCAAACTGAACGACTCAGTCTTAGATAGAATGTCACATGACCTCATGCATGTCTCGAAATACGCATTAGTTTATCCACAGTACCAATGGTACTAGTCCATCACAATGGCTGCATTACCCTATATATCATCTTAAGGAGAGGGTAATAATAATAATATATTAACAATAATTAGTAAACAACTAATCAGATAACATGTGAAAAAATAGGGAATAAATATAAAATTATCTCCCAAGGTGTTCAGCTAGATTATAGTGTAAGCAGTAGATAAATAAATTAAAAATAAATATAATTTCGTGGATTCCTCCAATACACATCATGGTCAGCTACTAGAACTATAATCGTTTACACATCCACATACCACAAGGCCCATTCCCTTCACCAGGTTGCTAGTTATGAAATCTTCAACAACACCAAAATTCCCATGTATGGTGTGATTAAAAGACACATTATTATGCCACCACAGTATCCATAACTAGATGTTCACAAGTATACAAGTGTATGTCATATGATAAGAAATGTTTAATGGGAATAATAACATACAAACCAAAACTGAGTGGTTGTGTGATAACCAATGCATCAAGAACCTCCTCTTAACCTATTTTCTTTACATGTCAGATTGATAAATCGTTAAGGATTTCAATAGTAGCTATGATATTCTCAAGGATACTGAAATATATGGATGGCCTCCTAATGGATTTTTTCAAAAATGATACCTAGTCTAGAGCAGAGGTCTATGATTCAGACACTCAGAATCCTCCTGGAATTGTGCATACATGTGATATAGAATTATCTAGGACTCAAGTACAATATAATACTCAACACTACACTAGGAATATTGAATTATACTCAATAATTTATAGGGTATCAAATAATATTGTACATGTAATATACTAAATGAGTGCATTCTCACCATAGAATGTACAATGCATCATCTTATCCTCACCATGATCTATGCTCCATCATCACCATCATCACAGGTTATACACACAATCCCTCTATGGGATAAACTTTTACAACAGTTCAAATGTTCCTATGACCTTGAATGATTAATATGAATTATTGGAAACATACAATAAGGTAGGTAATTCTAGAAATTCATTGAATGGTATAACAACATTAGTATTAGTAGCAATAAACAAGAACATGTGTTCATAATTGGGAATAAAATCAATAAACCCACATGGTTTTCTAGATCCCAGTCTCAACTAGCATATCAACACACCTCATGGTATCCTTGAATTATAATTCTCATCCAGTGGCATCTATGAAATAAGCTAGATCACAAGGTCTAAAGAGGTAGTAAGAATATTTTAAATTAATTATTCATCATTATTTTTGTTAATTAATAATTATTATTATACATTCCACACCATAAAATAATGATTGTTATACCATAGTTGAGAACCTAATATATCTTTCTAATAACCATAAATAAAAACCAAAATATTTATTACATAGGACCACCTACTACAGGCTCCAAGAAAAACATCACAGGGGAACACATAACAAGATACAATACAAAAGAAAAAATAGAATATCCACATATGGAATGTATAACATACAATACATGTGATTAACCTCAATCATGAATAATTATCTAATGTACTCTTTCAAACTTGTTCCAAATAAGTAACTTTGGGGATACACGATAACCAACATGTTATCATAATCAATAAACGTTATCAATTATTTCATAACATAAATTATACTAAGGTAACATGGGTAACAAAATCCCCATGAGGTAAGGAAATTCTAACCATATGTATAATGAAAATTGACGATAAGGGTTGACATATGAGTTTAAATTACCTATCAAATGCTTTCTTACTTTGGAGACAAAATTATGTATAAAATACTTTTTATAGAGATAAACGTAGTAAAACTGATGGAATATCAATCCTATAAATACCACATAAGATATTGAAGATAATTGATTTAGAGATTAAAATAAAATATAATTGAGGGGGGAGTGGCATGAGGTGTTGGAGAAAAACCACATGTGATGCGCACTACCCACTATTAATCTGTTACACACACATAGAGATACATTCACACACACACACACAATGATATATATATATATATATATTTGTATATATATATATATATATATATATATATTCAAATCCCTTCATTTACTTGGTTTAGTTGTTTAATTAATTTTCTAATATTCTACATGCATTACACATGGAGAAGAAATAATTCTCCATGATTTCCAATGTTGTGCCCCATGGCCAAGCTTCATTTTATATTTATTTTCATTAATATTTTTATTCCTCCTCAAAAACCAATATGCAGTGCCTACCCGTATACAGATTATATGAGTTCTTTAAATACTATTTATATAACACATTTAATCTTTCATTAAAAATATTTTAAATTTTAGGATTTTATATATACATATACACCAAATTACATATATACACCTGCATATATATATATATAAATTAATACATAGTTATATATATATATACATATATATTTAACCCATATATATACATGTTCTGTATATAAATATCTATATATATATATATAAATACTCACACATGTGTATATATAGAAAAGTATTTTTCTTATATATATCCACGCATTTTACATACTAATATTATTATACCAATTTAATAGTAATTTAAATTAAAATAATAAATTATCTTTATTACATCTCCGTCACAATATCCACCGTATTTATTTAATGAAAAACTATAATTATATTCTAATAATCAAAAATAAGTTTCAATTAACAAAACAATTGTGTCTATTTAAAACATGTAATAAGATCAATATAATTATTATTGCTTTGATCACTAAAACATTTAACCAAATTTAAATTATAACTAAATTGTTAATTATGATTTTAAAAATTCATCTTATTTCAAAATAAATGATCATTATAACAATATGACTGTTATAATGATGCCCAAAAAATATTCATATACAAATTATTTTTACACTTTAATGTGATTGAATAATTTATAGAAGAAAAGAAATGTCGTGTCTGGTATTGGGTGAACCGTAAATTTGGTACCTAATGACTGTCTTATATTTTCAATTTAAAACACTAATCAAGAGATCATTAATTATTATATAAAAAAAATCAACATATGAAATAATATATTCATTATTTTTATTTTATCGGTATCAAGTCGCCATACGGCCTGAAATCTCAAGCAACCACTATGCCTAACTATATTTAATAATTCATAGAATTTTTTAAGGCTTTAATAGTAATTATACCCGTACATAAATCCATTAAATCAATTAAAATTTTATTTATGTTGAAAATCAAATTTCCACATATAATATACATTAATAATTATCAAAGAGGTTTTTATAATCATTAAAAATATGGGATATCATATCTACATCCTATGACCCTCTAGTGCCCAAAATTGATGATAGATACATGGGCTTGATGTCTCTATAATATTAAACTATTAACCTATGTTCTCATCTTCCCTCGAAGGGAACAAGTAGATTTATTCCCAACTACTCTGGACCAACTACCTATAAAACTAGAGTAGGTTCAATAGCATGTTATACTACACCCTCCTACAAAGTAAATGGTGGAACATTTGAATCCTCCAAAGTGGTAGAATCTTGTAGCATTTAATCATGTCCAACAATTCTTTTTCTCTGAGGTGTTATCTTCTAAAATAGAAAGGTAACACTATTAATGGACAATGTCAATAGGATATTTTCCAATCATTCTATAGCATCACAATATATTATCCTATGATTCTACCCATAACCCAAGGTATATCACACCTAGAACTGACAAATTTTATCCATCCAAGTGAATTATCCACAGTCACATATTCATAAATAATATAATAACATGCTCAGTCTCAAAAAATTAATGTCAACATAGATATTCCCAATAGAATGGAAAATATATATATCACCCTATCAATAATACAAGTCCATGTCAAAAAAATAGCATACTTTGAGGAATTAAATTAAAGAACATGTATGCCACCAATAATAGGTATTTATATGGAATGTGATATTGTATTCCTAGTAATTATGCATGAACACAACGAAATCTTAAAAAATCTTTTAAAAAATCATTTCAATGTTATATAGAATGTCTATTATACATAAGTGGTACATACAAATTGAAACGCCCCTACTTTAGTTCCACACAATCTATCTCCTTCCCACCATTTCTAGTCAAAATGAAAATAAGAAAACTATGCTCTGATTTTATTTTTTAAAAAACCCAAAATTAACCACCATGCAGGATATAAAGACCCATAAAACCCCATTTATTCCTCCTCATATACAGGAGGACTCCATCTGTAAGGAGGGTCTTAGTTACATTAGTGTAGAGATAATACCCTAAATATCACATCCTCACCCAAAAAATAAATAAAAAATTTAAAACAAATCAAAGTAATCAAGTAAATGAATATATAAAAAATGTAATATCAAATAGAACACATCCCTAAAAAAATAAATGGGACACAATGTGTAAATCCAAACCAAAGTAATCAGTGTAATAAGGTGAATAAATAATCATAAATATAGAAATCCTCTAGATTATATCCCATTTTTTCCACTAACTACATGATTTGTTGACCATCTATTCACCATGGCCCCCTTTTTATTTCCTATATATTTATACATGAAATATAAGCACACACCATGATTTCCATTGAAGGTGTGAAAAATACACCACTAATGACTCCTTAAAAAATTCTCATAAGTATAATAGTTGTTTGATATGATAAGATAAACAAGAAAGAAATCATAAAAAATCCTAATATTTCCTACCTAACCATTATTTTGGTTAATGTTAGAATATTAACTATCGGATTTCACAAATAATCAAGAACTAGATACATGGTAGTTATTTTTGTCTCCTAACTGTCTTATTGAAACAGTTTGGGTCAGGATACCAGGCCATCATATCATAGCTCTATCACATGTCAGGAATCCCTATCATTTTACACCATTTATTCCTTGAATTAGGCCCATAGGCTATTATGCCCCCAATAACATTTCCTCGAGTCAGGTCTCCAAGTCGGCATGTCGCTATCATATGCTCAGGTCCATTTTTACAACATGGAATGTTTCGTGCAATCCCATATTAAGGGATAATTATATCATGACAGTACACCTATTTTCAGTATCTTGGTCATACTATCATTGAATTGTAACACACGTAAAATGGTATTGTATTCAAGGAAATACATATCATATCATCACTATAATATAATAAAACATATAATTCTTATGATCACCATAAAAAGGTCCTAAAATTCTATAATCATACTCATGGTATCCAGAATCATAAAAATGTATCACTTGATAAAAACACACCAACATGAAATCTCAATTGAGCAGGATTAAACAAATTGGGAAAAACATGAATCATACCAAGGAAAAAAGTGTATATAAGAGTCCCAAATGGAATGTGACATCCTTAATCAAGGTTTTTGATGAATTATTAAAAGCATCAGCAAATTATTAAATATATAATATTTTCACACACCTACTAATAATGAGATCACACATCAAGGATTCCAAACTCGTGTTCTAATTCATTAAGAAATATTTTTTCATAGAATAATACATAATATTCTATGTCAATAATGGATGTTCTAAATTCACATGCCATAAAGTTTATATCAGTGGAAATATATCAATGGGGCGATAAATAAGTGGTTTACAATTCACCTATTCAACAATCGATTTAAGAATAGATCATGAATTCCTCACCAAATCTAGAAGAACACCTCTACCATATCCAACAGACATCAATCCAAGAAAAAATTATAAATAAATAAATGATCCAATATGATAATAAAAAATAAAATGTTTTTGAGGTAATTGATATAAAAAGGATTGCCTAAAAACATCCTCCATTCATGATGAAATTTAACTCTGGTCAAAATAGAAGTCATTGACACATATAATCCGCCACCATTCATGAAACAATCAAAAAATTCATCATGAATTTGCATTTAAATACATATATGGAGCAACAGTATGATAAATCTATGATTATTCTGAAATTAAAATAAGTATATGAGTAAAAAACCATATGAGAAAAACGTTTTTATAATATATCTCAATTATAGAACTTTAAGCCAATTTAATTAACAATAATATTGATTTATTGGAGTGGAATATACAAGGGAAGCTCAATTGAATATCATAAATCAAGATAGAACGCCATATAATGAATAATGAGTGAAAATGGATAATAAGTTTTCTTAAATGGAGAATTTAGATCATTAATTTCATATGTTCCAAGATTTACAAAACGTGTTTCAATTGTTTTTCCTTTTAAGATTTCTCGAAAAGTCACCAGTTTCAATACATGGTTTTTAAAACCATGTTCCAACCTTCTTGTTGTTTATTAAATCTTAACATGTGGTTTTTTCAGGTGATGTGGAATATTTTTTCAATATTTTTTCCCTTAACCATGCACTACCCCTTGAGCCATATCCTCTAGTTACTTGTTTTCATAGAGATTCATCACAGTTTGGGAAAAAAATTTCAAAATATTCCCCCTTAAAAATGAACTAATATATCTCCAAAACCATCCAAATACCCCTAGATGTCTAAAAAATATTTTATGGTGAAATACGATATTATTAAAAGATGAAATTTTATATTAATTTTTCAGAAAATATGACGTTGATACAAAAAACAATTGAACAATAAAAAACACTGGTAAATATTTACTAATGGTTTCAACCTATCTTAGCATTTTCTAAAAATATTTCCCATTTATTAAAAAAATATATAGGAGGATAGTTCATGACATAAAGGAACAAAAAAGGTGAAAAAATTAAATCGGAACACCACAACGACAAAATATTTATTCATTTATGTTTTCCAAAGACACCTTCACTTATTTTCCTAGTTAGATTATCCTTTCCTTAATTAGTATAATTTTTCATAAGAATAAAATGATTGATAAAAGATTCAAGTAATTTAAACTAAGTAGTAAATGTAATTAGATTTGAGGTAATGGGAAAGTTATTTAGATTTTTTCAAACATTATGTTCCCATTTAACTTGAAACCCCATTTAGTTATGATCCAACAGTTCAAAATTTTTTCTCTCCATGTGATGGAAAGTAGGTTCACATAATCTAAAACACCACTAATAAACAAAATTTATTTTCCAAATCATACACAACACTATCAGATATCATTAATAAATATCATAAATTTTTTAAAAAAATTATCCACAAAATTGGTGAGGTTTTAGAAGAAAAACCCCAACAATAATTCTATTCTTATTAAAAACAAAATAAATGTGCAAAATGATGGGTTGAATCCAGCTCTGTCTTTAATTTAATGTTTTTAGTTTCAATTATAGGATTACATGGTTTCATGGACACAGAATGAAATTTTTCCCTTCTTCTTCCCATCAATATATTGTTTGACCCTTTATCAATTATCTAAAAATGTCATATTCTCCCCTCTAACTAACTTAATATTTCAATTGAATAACACGTTAAGTATGTTGAAAGAGTAATTCCACAATTAAATTATATTTCTAGGAAATATATGAAATTTTCAATTGAAATTTAATGTGATCTAACTAATATTAACCAATTTTTTAAACTATAAATCTCGTATATATTAAATTTTATTTTCCTATAATACCTAATATATTTGGCATTTTCATCAAAATCACCATTGTACTATAAATAATGGTAGAGAACATAAAATGGTTAAAATAAATCCATATAAAAGTTGACTAAAAAGGGTGAATGAAATTTAAAAATATATTTTCAAATAAAAATAAATTTCTATATTAATATTAAGTCATTGATAAAATTCAATTATTGTAGCTAAACAAATAATTAGGCCATTTTATTCTAAAATGTATTTTATTTCTAATGTTATATTTTTATGTGATTTATTTTTTCATAAAAATTTAATTATGGAAAAATATATTATTTATATGAATAATTTCTTAACAGCAATTTGATTGGTAAGTGATGGGATATAATAATAAGAATAGTTAATATTTTAAATTATTATTTTTGTAGAGAAACATTTATCATTATTTAGTTCTTATTTTAAAATCAAATTGTTTTTCTATAAAAAACGTATATAATGAAAAAATAAAAAATTGATAATTTTATCCTAATCATAAAATTTAAGCATAAATATAAATTTTTTTTCTAAAAACAAGTTTTACGTAAAACATGAGCTAATATTAAAATTCTTTTTTCATAGAAATAAAAAAATTTATTAGATAAAATAAAGTTAATATTTTGAATATGTAAGTCCAAATTAATTTATTGGATAAATTTTATTTTATGTAATAATAGTATGATTATTATGATTAAAGTTAATTACAATTATAAGAGTGGAATGATTATTTTCCAATACTTATTTTATCAATGTTGTTTAATTTTTATCTAAAAATATATATTTACCTATATTATAATACTAATTTGATATATATTTTTTTAAATATATAAAAATTATTATAACTAATTTAATTAATAAATAATGTCAAATAAAATTTAAAATACATAATGGTGAAAAAAACATCCGACATAATTTTTATTCTATATATTACATGTCTTAATATAAAAGTAAATTTTATCTTATTTGTTAATTAAACTAGTTTTCATAAATCTTAATTTAAGGGTGAGGAAATCAAATTCATTTCATAGGGGTTCCCATCTATTTTTGATAAAATATAAACTACTTGGGAAAAGATAGTAACCAAGGTAAAAACCATAATGATAAAATGTAAAAATCTAGTGGTAAAATACTTGAAATATGTTTCAAACATGTGTAAAAATTAATGGTAGGGGCGTGATCAACCTTATATCTACCATAAACTTATTAATAACATGTTTTGGTTCAATTTACTATTAAATAATTTCATAAAATCATTTTAAATACAATGGGAATTTACAAAAGTGATATTTTTTCACATATAAAAGGTCCTCACATCAACAAAAATTTATCCATGAATAAAAATGCATCAACACTGCAAAAAATAATCCCTTGTATTTAAAAACCATATCCCTACATACTACATAAATTTTTAATTCCAAAATACCACCATAAGGATCCTTAAAGAACAACCCAATGGAGAGAGAATGTTCTCAACCGAACACTATTCATCATTTCTTCTTCTACCACTTAAAACATATTATAATACATGAATTTATGATAGAGTCAGTATTCATTGATTAGTAATATTGTTATTCTAATCCATGTGTTATTAACATTATTAAATATTATTATAATAATAGAAAATAACTTTTATACTATCCTTTAAATCCATTTGAAAAAGGAATAGATTATCCTGTGCATGTGAGGGATACTTCCTCCATGAACAACATGATCTATTTTTCCCTTGCTTCCTACCATATAAAATAGTAAAATTGAATATAATCTATTGTAATGATATTTATGAAACTATTCATACAATGGAAAAATAATATTGTACCTTCTACAAATTATCTTTATAAATAATTATCGTAGTAAACATAACCTTATAAAATTTTCATATTAAGGAAACTTTTTTAATTTTATCCCATTTTGTTATAATATATGAAACTGTATAAATTTTACTCCAATGGAATAAAAAATTACATAAACCTATAAATTATGTGTAATCTAATCCTATTTTAAAATTGGTTTTAACATGTTCAATAAATGAACCCAAGCTAAGAATGACTTAAATTGAAAATTAATTTTATGATTTAAATAATACATCTCGAAAATAGTACGGCAACCTTTGGAACTAAAGGATTTACATCTTGTTGATTAGATATATAAAAATATTATTTTATATCTTTTATTAACCTTTGACTATTAAAAATATCCTCTAGACCCTTTATATAAATCTCACATCTTATAATCATCTTTATACCCAATGAAATAGAAACATAATGAATTTGTAGCCTTAGACAAAAATTAAAGGCAAAACATATCATATTGTGTGGGGTCAAAAACAGGAAGAAGAACATGAAGAAGGTATAAATGTATTAATAAAATATAATAAGAAAATATATGAATATCATAATACATTATAGAGATGTAAAATATCCTAAATATCATTAATGAAACAAATAACATTATGAAGTGTCTAACAATAAATAACAATAATAATAAAACATTCATGTTATAAAAGTGAAAAATGATTTTTAAAGAAATGAATAATCATGAGAATGTGAAATTTTATGGAATGAAATCCTTCTATAAAATTTTTCATGACTTTATAAACAACATATAAATGAATTTTAGGGTGGTATAGTATTTCACCCATAATCATAGATACATATTTTTACCCTTTAAGATCAATCATAAACATATATTAATGAACCTATGAAAAAAAACAACTTTCCTAAACATTCCAAAAATATCACATAACATAAAAAACAATAGGATATAAAAATTAAAATTTACCAAATCTAATAATAAAATATATATAATTATTGAAACTTTAATTAAGGGTAGATAAAACATGGAGGAAACAATGAAGTGAAACATTTTTTGTTTTTTCAAAACTATTCATACATTATTATAAATGATGAATTCAAAATTACTTTAAAAAAATTTGAGAATAGAATGAGAATAATATTAAAAACACATTATAAATACTGCCAAATAATATATACATTAAAATAAATTAATTTCAAAAAATATATAAATTTGAATATAAACCATTTGATTTTGTAAGGATGAAAAACATTTTTAAAAAAATTAAAATTTCTTTCTTTTAAAATCCACATATTAAATAGAGTAAAAATATTTACATGTAATAGGGGTCATGATAATTAAGAAAATAAAATACAATAATCCATATTATAACTTCTAAAAATATATTAAAATATTTTTGGGAATAAAAAATTGACACGGAAGAAAAGATTCATTAGTAAGATTGAGAGTTATTCTTACCAACATTACACAATTATTTTGAAAAAATAATTTATAAAAGAATTATTTGTTTAGGATGGGAAGTAATTTACATATAGAATAAAATTAAAAATCATATAAAATGGTTGAGTTTTGGGATCAATGAAATTTTGGATATTTATATTAAATTATGAATGATTGTTACCTAAGGAATCAGAAATTCAGTCAATAAAACTATTACAGAATTAGAAATAAAATAGTCAAAAGATATTTAGATTAAGGTAAATAAATTATAATTAACATATAATGTAAAATATTATATTTTCATATGTGAAATAAATTTTTAGTTAATAAACCACATAAAAAAATTTATGGTGCAAAATATCAAACATGTCCCATGGAATTGAAAATGAGACAAAGAAACCCTTACGATTACTATTAATTTACTTAGAAGTCATTTATCATTCAACATAAATAATAAAAATACCATAATGACAAATAAAATTACTATATTCATACTTAAAATTATTTATAATTTTTATTTATAATAATCATTTATATGTACATTCGTTAGTTTCAACATATCTTCCCATATCATGTGTTCATTGTTTTGATTTTTTGTGAATGTTTCATTGGATTGGTGTTAGTATTCATCTTTATCCCAAATATAATCATTATTAATTAATTAAATATACTATAATTAATGAAATATAGTAATTTATTATGTTTATATTTCAATTTATGTGTGCATTATTATTTTTTGCTGACGATGAAATCAGTACTAAGAAATATTTGAAGATTTTCTTAACCAGTGAAATTTATTTTATAATTTATTGACTAAAATATCGGTGTATGCATTAAAGAAAAAATCAAAAAATAATTTAATTATTTATCTAATATTATACCATTAATTATTTTTTATTGTCATCCATTATATGTGTTTTTTCAGTGTTAAAATTGGAGGTCAAACAAATCCAAACATGAAAATTCCATAAATAGTGGATGCTTGATTAAGTGAAAATATCATTATAATAGAAGAATAATGCTCATATTCTCTATTTTTTAGTGGGATATTTCAAAATATGAAATATGTAGGAGAAAAATTAGTGGATATAAAAATATTACATAATATGAATGAATTATTGTTTTCTTCTTACTTTTCTTGTTTGAGATAATGAATTTTTTAACGAGTGTTTACAATTCATATTATTAGTAGATAATTGAAATTTTTTTCCATGAAAATATTCTTATCATAAATATAATATTTATCCCTTTAAACTATTTTAAAATCCATCATTGTAAGTCAATGTTGAAATGAAAAATTGAAATTGATCCTCCAATGGTGGTGTTGTCCACTCGTAAGAATGGTTGATTATGTGGTTTTTGATTGAATAGAGAAACAAATTAATATGGTTTATAACTTAAGATTCCAAAATATTTCATAAATATCAGAATTATATATTTAATCCCATGTCAATAATATACTTTATGGTGTTTATGGAAAATGAAACAAATTACATCATAGATGTGGTAGTATGCATAATGCTTGATTCCAAAATAATGTTGAGGGAAAAGCGGAGGATTTTTAATGCTTGTAAAAAAATATTAATAATATATTCATCTATTATTTATAAATATATTATCATTATAGTTTTCTAAAATGGTATTTTTGTAATAATAAAATCACATATTGAATTTGGAATGATGGGGGACTTGGTAAAAATCCATTCCTTTCTACTAGGATTATATCCTTTTGAGAATGCGATTATACAATTTAGGAATGGCATTTTTAGAATAATACAACAAAATTAACGTGTATAAGAGTTTTTAGGGGAGGTTTTGGTCCAAAATTAATGAGTTATTATATGAGTGGAAGTGAAGATATGAAATCCCCTTATATAAGAGAAAAGGCATGACATTGTGTTAAATACCCCAAACATTTAAATAGTATTAATTCACTCTAAAATGTATAAATAAATTTACAAGTTATTTATAAGGGAGGAGATGAGTATTATACACAACTCAGACACAAAATTATAGATGTTTTTTTTTCTTTTTATTCTGTTTACCATTTAGGTTACACATTTTTACCATTTCAATTTTCTGAATGGTAACTAGTTTTTTTATGTAATATAACCATTAGCCCAAAAAATAATGTCATCCTAATTATGTAATTTAATTTAATTATTTTAAATTTTATATCAATATTTTTTTGTTCAATTTTAACAATTTATGAAAATTTATTTTAAAATACAAAATTTATAACATATTAAAAATATTTTTAGAGAAATGTATCCTAAGATATAAAATTTAAAATATGTGTTTCGTTATTAAAAACAAATTTTTAAAATTATAAATTCATTTATAAAAAATATTTTTTCTTATAAAAAGTTTTAATAAATTTCTAACTAATTCTTATATACTAATAATTTCATAAATGTAATGTTATTTTTAAAGACTGTATGATTCTATTTTCAACTAAAAAATTATCTTTTTAAATAAATACAAAAAATTCATCCTGAGATACTATTTTCATTATAAATCCAAAAAAATAATTATGAAAAATTATTGCCCAAAAGATTATAATTTGTATTTTCATTTAAAAACATTATTTATTTGGAATATTTTTGTAGAAAAACTAATTTTGTTAAATTGTCTATTAAATTTACTATAAATTAATAATAATGTTTGTGGTAGTATATCATGTTATTAATCAAAAAAATAATCTTTCTTCTTTGAAATAAAACATAGATTATTGAAAGATACATTTTTTAATCATAATGTGAATTTTGAAAAAAAGGCTTCTTGAATAGAAAAACAAATATCATGACATATCTATAGATATAAATATTTTATTAAAATTAGTAATAATCTAAATTTCTACTAGAATAACACCTTTTGATATATTTTTATGGCCCAGAAATCAGATAGTTTTGGCTACAGTTTTTGTGTTGCAGTTCACCTTGCATGGATCATAGAGAAATATTGAAGGGCATGAACATATCTGGGTTGTAGCTTCTCTCAAACCATAATTGCTTGAGTTCAAATTGGAATTGGTCCAGAGAAAACCCTAGATAATCAACCTCTATTCTATATATAGAAAAATTGGATTCATAAGAAAAAATTATTCAATTGGTTCCATTTATTTATATAATAATTATTTATTTTTTATACAGTCACTTCATTTTATACAGGATATTTTATTGAATATTTCTTAACAATCAAAATTATTTTCAAAATACATATAGGCTTTTCATATTAGTTAGGTATAAAGAGTGAAACATTATATTTAGTATATTATTTGTTAAAAGAAAATATACTTTGAAATATCGGTTTTTTATATTCTCCTCACATAAATAAGTTACATCCCATCAACTTTAAGTATTAATTAGAAATGAAGATAGATTGGGGTATTTGTAATTGTAATTGTAATTTAATTTTCTAATGTGGAATCTATCGTGTCTATTCAATTATAATAATTATAATCCTAATGGTGTGTTTATTCATATCTATTATAGATACATCTCATGATTTGGTGTAGTGACCAATTTTATTTTCTGTTGAGTTCACAATTAAAACTCGGAGTTATAAATTATCATAAATTGTATTATGGTATAAAACGTGATTCTTTATTTTATAATATCTAAAAATCACATAGAAATATCTTTTTCTTTGTAGTTATTTAACTTGTAAGTGTCTTTGGAAAGTATCGGTTGAATAATTAATTCATAAAATAATAATCATCCTCCTCATAATGTTTGTTGAGATCCATCATCAAAACCCTCCCAGTGATTTTTATAGTAGACTCATCTACTACAACAACAGAACCTTGTATATCTCAACTATAAGGCCCCAACCATAAACATTACTTAATATTGAGTTATTTCAAGAATACACAATGAGGATCTTTTCAGGTTTAGAGTTTTTGAGAATTAGATCATAAATCATGTATTACATTCCACATTTAAACAAGGTGGTTATATCAAAGACAATATCCATTTTTTCATCAAAGGAAGCAATTTTAAAATAAAACATGGATTCTTTATTGACACTTCCTCGACACTATCAACACATCATGTATTTTTTCCTTGACCTGTGAAAAACATTTCAAAAACTTGGGATAAGCATAAAAATATCAGTAAGGGGTATAAAAATACCGAAAGAAAACATTAGTCTATTTGAACATAAAAGTCAATAAAATCATAATTTACTCATTAAACAAAATCACTTTAACATACCTCATGAAATCATAATATTTATGTATAAATCATAGTAATCATAAGACATAAAGGTAACTTGAGGCATTCATAACATTCTTACATAGGGAATAACCCTCATGGTAACATTTGGAATAACCTTCATACTATATTCCCTAAATCTCTTCAGATAAACCTTAGCATTTAACTCCTTCACGTTAACCAATGCATTGGAGAGCTATCTCATGCTCACCTGCCCTTATTTTATCATGGAACCACCCGACTTTATTAACAATTCCCAATAACCACAACATAATCGTATCACATAAAAATGCATAAAGGAAACATAACATTTCCACATTTCAACCAAAAGATATAAATACCACACATTGATAAAATCAAAACATTTTCAAAACCATTTCTTATATCAAAATAAAATAACAGTAAAACATGGTATTTATTTTTCATTTAAAAAAAGGTAGGTCTTGTAGAGGAAGATGAAACTCAAATAATGGTCACCGCGGCAGGGAAGTCATTGTCACCCCATATGTATGACAAAAACATTACTTTTGTCATTTAGTAAAATGTTTCATATAAAGAGATTCATTTTTAATGAATTTAAAAGTCAATGTGTTTTATACAATGTATAACATAAAGCCTTGTATTAAAACAAAATATTCCTCAATGAAAGGAGATTGAGACAAAGTCCCTCACCTCGTGTCCGACTTGACTCGATCATTCATTAATCTCATGAATAATAAACTAGGGTTAATTTATACTTTCTTAAGAACATTTTTCAAGTTAATTATTCCTTTTATATCAGTTATTACCATGTTATGAACATTATCTAATCATTTATGTTAATTACGGTCGTTTTGTCAGTCTTTGGTAGTTTAGTCAAAAATAAACTTCTTATAATCACAAGTTGTTCATGTGGTAAAATACACATTATCTCCAGAATTATATTCATGTTTTAGATATCATATATATCAGGTATATCCAGTATATACATGCATTGATAATATTACATGACATTTGGTGCTAATAAATGAAATTCACCATTCATGGAGACGATAAGCTGTACGTACGCATGAATGCTACTTTCATTACTATTTCGTATTTAATTGTATGAAATTATAATTATATAAAGGTATATTATAATTCCAGTATAATATAATATATAAGATCATTAACTCCATCCTTTATACGTCCCACATATGGCATTGACGATTCAAATCACTTTGAGGGGGTGTTAGTCCACACTTCCTAAAATGAAATTATCTCATTTTTCCAATCATGAAACCATAAAGGTATGCTATAACTGAAAAATTAAGAAGAAAAAGGAAAAAATAAACATAATATATATCATATATAAATACATTGACATTTTAATGGCCACCATGAAAGGTGATAAAAGAATATTGAACAATCATTGTTTTGTGAGGTAGTAATTAGCCACCCACAAAAATAATATGTGATTTAACCATTAGATGGTGGTGTGTGTAAGTATAGCTCGAAAAAATATCATAATAACATACTAGTATATTGAAGATACTGGTTTTGTTACAAAAGAAAGGAATAAAAAGTGGTTAGTTTGTTGGAGAAGAAAAATAAAACAAAAGAAAATAAGCGAAGACATTACCTCTAAATCGGGTAAATTCACTTGGATTGAACCAAAATGGATTCTTGAATAGCTTTATGCCTAATGTAAGGCTTCTAGGATGAATAGAGTTATCTTGGGAGATTATTTTAGTAGAGTTTAGACGAGACTTATGGCTTGAGAAGTGTGGGATATGGGTAGTAAGTCGGGTCTTTTTATAAGGGAGAGGAGGGGCTCTTTTGGAATGCATGAAACTATTATTTTATTATATAATGATTTTTGGTTTCTAATGGTCCCAAAATCATTAAAGTCGAATATAAGGTGGCCCATGTTCGAAATAAATTCATACAATAATAATTGGATAATTTTTAGATATTATTATAAACAATATATTTTTATTTATTTAAATCATTCTTTAATGATGTAAACACTTCATCCTCATTGTGTAATAAATAATTTTATTTTTTAAATGACTAAAAATTATAAACAAATTACCATGATTAAGAAAATATTTTTATATTTATAATGAAAATTTTTATTCAAAAATATAACTTATATAACACCATGTAAAAATTGTCTTAGTAAAACAATACATGTTTGTGATATTTATATTTTTACTTTAAATAAAAGGTATTAATGTCATTATCTTACCCATGTGGCTCCATGGGGGGCCACAAATTGACCCATGGATTTTAATTTTCGTCCATGACATATCCAATAATGTTATTACTTGTTTCAAAGTAATTTTATATTATTATAACATTATGTTTACCACAAATTACACTAATTACCTTTAATCGTGATTAATAAAACGTAAAGTTACTATTTACCAAAAATTATTTTCATCCCATTGAACTATATTTTACATATTAATGACAAACATGTATGTCGGATTTTAAAAATTAAATTCACAGAAGTGGTAATGTTTTGTAAAATGAAAAATTTAGTTTTTTAACTACCACTTAGTGGTTTAACTATTCATCAGAAAATGTAGTTTTTCAGAAAAATACCAAAAATTACCCGTAAGATATATTTGATATTCCGAATTAAAAAAATATGTCTCTTCAAAAAGATTCAGAAAATATAACTTTAATTAATTAATTTTATAATTAATTCTTGTTTTCAAAACTAAAAGCATGTTTTTAAGAAACAATATTTATCAAAAGACCGACACTTGTTTATGTCCAATTTGAAAGTGAAATTAAATCCAATGACAACCATTGGATTAAATGGTAAAAATATATTATAATTACACATTAAAACCAATTAATAAGATAATCTAACCATATAAATATATTAGAATAAAAATAGGTTTTGACTTTAAATACAACATTTTTCACTATTCATTAAAATGAACTTTATCGGAAAAATACCAAAAATTTACACAAAGTAAATTTTGATGTTCCTATTCTAAAAAAGAATTTTATTTGGTTCAATTTAATTTATAATAGTAAACAAAAATATATTTAAATAGGGTTCACCATCAAACATAGAAACCCCATTAAATTAAAATTAATGCTTAATTAAAAATATTAATAAATATGAAAATGTCTTATTGTTTATTTACCTGGGATGTTACATCCTTCCCCCCTACTGGAAGTTGCATCCCCACAATTTTTTTACTTATTGAATAAGTGGGGGTATTTATCCCTCATTTCATTTTCATATTCCCATGTTTCCTCTTCAATAATGTGGTTTTTCCACAAAACCTTTACATGATGGATCACCTTATTCAGAAACACTTGCTTTTTGTGGTCAAAATCTGGACCGGTTGTTCCTCATATGATAGAATCTCTTCAAACTGAACTACCTTTGGGGTCAAAACATGAGATGGATCTAGCATGTACTTACTTAACATTGAAACATGGAAAAAATTGTGTACCTGAGATAAATTCAGAGGTAAAGCCACTTGATATGAAACTGATCCAACTCTCTTCAGAATTTCATATAGTCCAACGAATATTGGATTCAGCTTTCCTCTCTTACCAAATTTCATCACACTTTTCCATGGATAAACATGGAGGAAGACATGATCACCTACCTCAAAAGAGAGATCCTTCCTCATGTTTTCCACATATCTTTTCTGCCTACTCTAATCTTTTCTCATGTGTTTCTATATCAGCAGAACTTTTTCTCCCAACTCTTCTACCAAATCTTGTCCCATCAACTTCCTTTCACCCACTTTATCCAAAAAAGATGGAGTTCGACACCGCTTCCCATATAATGCCTCAAATGGAGCCATCTGTATACTGGAATGAAAACTGTTATTATAATAACACTCAACCAATGAAATATGTTGGTCCCAACATCCCGGATAATCCATCGAACAAACATGCATCATATTCTCCAAATCCTGAATTGTTCATTTTTACTGCCCATCTGATTGAGGATGAAAAGCTGTACTGAAATTTAATTCAATATGCAACAACTTCTGAAGGCTTTTCCAAAAGATAGAAGTGAACCTGGGATCACGATCAGATACAATGGAGAGAGGAACTCTGTGTAACCTAACTATCTCATTAAGATACAAACAAGAAAAGTGGTCTAAGGAAAAAGAATCTTGTATAGCAAGGAAATGAGCAGGTTTAGTCAAGCGATCAACAATAACTCAGATTGCATTATCACCTCAAGTTGTCTTCAGTAATCCTAAAACGAATTCCATGGATATATTCTACCATTTCCACTCTGGCACTGGTAAAGGATCAAGCATCCCTTTCGGTAATTTTCACTCTACTTTAACCTATTGACAAGACAAACACTTCACTGTAAAATCTGTAATATCTCTTTTCATTCTCTCCCACCATTAATACTCCTGAAGATCTCTATACATCTTAGTACTACCTGGATGAACTAAAAATGGAGAACTATGAGCTTCAAATAATAACTCTCTCTTCAACTGTGAATCACAAGGCACACAAAATCTCTTCCCAAATCTCAGAACACAATCATTATCAATGTTTAATTCAGGTAACATACCCGTCTAAACCAGCTCTACCTTTTTCTGCAACTCACTTTCTTGCATTTGTGCTTTCTTAATTCTATCAAATAGAGAAAATCTCACTGATACTTGAAAAAAAACAGAAGAATTTCCTACACCAACAACTCACAATCCAAAATTCATCAAATCCTTAACCAAAGGATCACATTCCAAATGTAACATAGTCAATGAAGAATTATTTTTTCGACTCAAAGCACGTTATTTTCTATTCCTAGGTGTTAGTGAATCGTGTCATCATAATCCTTGAATAATTCTATCCATCTCCTTTGTTTCATGTTCAATTATTTCTGAGTGAATATATACTTTAAACATTTTTGATCAGTATATATTTCACACTTTACACCATACAAATGATGCCTCCAAATTTTTAAAGCGAAAACAACAGTAGAAAATTCCAAATCATGTGTACTGTAATTTACCTCATGAGTTTTCAACTAACGTGAATCATACGCAGTTACCTGATCATTCTACATAAGGAAACAACCAAGTCCTTTCAATGAAGAATCATTGTGGATAACAAACAAAACATATCTAGAAGGTAGTGCCAAAACTGGAGCATTCAACAATATTTTTTTCAATTCCTGAAAACAATCATCTCATTCTTCTGTCCAGATAAACTTAACACCCTTCTGAGTTAACATAGTCAATGGGCTGGAAAACCGTGATAAATGTTTAACAAACCTTCAGTAATAGCCTACCAAACCAAGAAAACTACGATTCTCCGTTACATTTGTGGGTCTTGTCCATTTTTCAACAACCTTTATTTTTGCAGTATCAACTATTATTATATATTTAGAAACAATGTGACCAAGGATAGAAATTTGATCCAACAAAAACTCACCATTGCTGAATTTCCCATTCAATTACAGTTCTCTTAAGGTTTTCAATCTAACCCTTAAATGACTTTCATGCTCCTATTTACTTTTTGGAAACAACAAAATATCATCAATGAAAAAAACCAAAAACTTATCTGATAACTCATAGAAAATTCTATTTATAAGGTCCATGAATACAACAGGTGCATTGGTTAACTGAAAAGGCATAACTAAAAATTCATAACGGCTATATATTTTACGAAACGCTGTCTTCAGAATATCTTCTTTCTTTACCTTCAACAAATGGCACCCCGATCTCAAGTCAATCTTTGAAAAATTCTAAGCACCCTGTAGCAGATCAAACAAATCATCAATAATAGGAAAAGGATATTTGTTCTTAACAATGATGTTATTCAAATATCTATAATCAATGAAAAGTCTCATTGAACCATCTTTCTTTTTAACAAATAAGCCAGGATCACCCTATGGTGATGTGCTAGGTCAAATGAAACATTTCTCTAATAATTCTTGCAATTTCTCCTTCAACTCCAAAAGTTCAATTTGAGCCATCAATAAGGCGATTTTGAAATTGTCTTAGCATCAGAAACTAAGTCAATAGTAAATTCAACTTCTTGATCTGGTACTATTCCAAGAAATTCATCCGGAAAAACATCAAGGTACTCATTTACCACTTGCAATCATTAATCTTAACAGTTTCTTTATTTTCAACAATATGTGAAAATTAACATTCATTTCCATCTTTTATAATTTTATCAGCCTCCTAATATGTTATCAATAGTAAGGGTTCATTCTTGTACACAAACTGAAATCCTTTCTGAAAAGAAACTTCTTTAGCTCTACAGTCAATCATAGATTGGTAAACAGATATCCAATCCATACCTAGGATAACATCAAACTCTACTTGAGGTAAAAAAATAAGGTTTGAAAGTAGTTTCTTTCCACATATAAGGATAGGAAGATTCTTATAAATTTTTTTTACTCATCATTTCACCCATGTGTTTTTTCCACAATTTCAGGAGTCATTTTTTGAGATGGAATTCCTCGTTTACTTGAAAAAATTTTAGAGATGAAACAATGTGTAGACCCTGAATCAAAAAACACATTGACATAATCTGAGAAAACAAACAAAGTAACTAATACCACTTCATTTTATGGCCCAACATCTACTAAAGTAGTTGCAAAGAATTTCACCACACCTTTCTTCTTGTAGTCTGACTGCTTCCCATCATTAGAGTTCTTTGTCAAACACTTTTTTGAATAATGACCTATCTCATTACACTTGAAACATTTCACTAACTTTAAATCATATTTTGTCTTACCATCACCCTGATCTTTTCCAGCGAAATCATGAGCCTTGCGTCCCATTTTACCACATCAGATGCACTTTATATAATTCAAAAGACATTCCCCAACATGCTTTTTACCAAATTTATCACATACTTCAAACTTAGTTTTCTTACCATCAAACCTTTATGAAGGTTTATTCCCTTTCTCCTGCCACCTTGGTCTCTTCTTTTTTTGGTTTTCATAGAACACTTGATCATCGGAAAACTCTATTTCCACCTTCTCAGCAAATCAAACAAGCTTTTCATAACTTTTTAACTCATGAGAAACTAATTCCCTACTATATTTTGGCATTAATGCTGAGTAAAAACCATTTATTTTACTATATAGGTCTCAGATAAAATTTGGAGCATACCTTTCCAATCGAGTGGACATTTCATCAGAAGAAGCCATTGAGCTATCCTCTTTCCTCAATTACAAGAATTGTTTTCCCATACTATGTCGAACTACATTAGGAAAATATTTTTCATGAAACATAACTTTGAATTCATCCCAGTCAAGAGCATCAATTTCATCAGTGTCCGTAATATATTTAACCATCGACCACCACTGACCTAGTTCACCCTCGAAACAGTAAACATCAAGACTAACATTTTGATTATCTGAACACCCCATGACATCAAAAATTTTCTCTAGTGCTTTAATCCACCCTTCAGCTAACATAGGGTCAAATGATCCTTTGAATAATGGGGGATGTTGTCTCATGAAATTTTCCACCACTGACATGTTCCTTTGTGGTTGGTCTGGCTGATCTCGTGCATGGATACCACCACCATTCATCGCATGATTAAACAGCTCCATTACTGGAACAAACTATTCAGTTCCAATTTTGACTATCTCATGATGCTGATTTGGAAGGTCATTTCCTTTTGTATGACTTCCAAGCACTACTACCATGTTTCCTCTATGGAAAACCATTCTGAAAAAACATGTCTTAGATAAATAAACATGGTATTCATTAAATGATATATCATTTCAATTTTACCATAATGTAAAAAAATATTTTTGGATAATAATTTAATAGAATTATATCACCTAAAGTTATCTATACCGACCTTTGATACTAACCATAAGTCCCTAGCCATAAACATTACTTAATATTGAGTTATTTCAAGAATACACAATGAGGATCTTTTTAGGTTTAGAGTTTTAGAGAATTAGATCATAAATCATGCATTACGTTCAACATTTAAACAAGGTGGTTACATCAAAGAAAGTATCCATCTTTTTCATCAAAGGAAACATATTTAAAATAATACATGGATTCTTTCTTGACACATCCACGACACTATCATCACATCATTTATTTTTCCCTTGACCTATAAAAAAATTTTCAAAAACATGGGATGAGCATAAAAATCTCAGTTAGGGATATAGAAATACGGAAAAGAAATATCAGTCCATGTATACATAAGAGTCAATGAAATCATACTATACTCATAAAAAAGCACTTTAATATACCACATGACATCATAAGATTTATGAATGACTCATAGAAATCATAATACATAAAGATAACATTAGGCATTCATAACATTCTTACATAGGGAGTAACAATCATGGTCATGTTTGGAATAACCATCATAGTATATTCCCTAAATCTCTTCAGAGAAACCTTAGTGTTTAACTCATTCATGTTACCCAATGCATTAGAGAGCTATCTCGGTTTCACCCTCCATATTTTATCATGGAACAACCTGACTTCAAAAACAATACCCATTAACCATAACATAATCGTATCACATAAAACATGAATAAAAGAAACATAACATTTACATATTTCAATCACAAGGTATAAATACAACACACTAATATAATCAAAACATTTTAAAAACCTTTATCAATACCAAAATAAAAGAACAATAAAACATATTATTTATTGTTCATTTAAAAAAATTTATGGCTTGTAAAGGAAGCTGAAACTCAAATAATGGTCACGGCGGCGGGGAAGTCGTTGTCGCTGCATATGTAAGACAAAAAATTTACTTTTGTCATTTAGTAAAATGATTCATATAAAAAGATTACTTTTGAATGAATTTAAAATTCAATGGGGTTTAGAAACCATATAAAATAGTGTCTTGTATTAAATAAAAATATGACTCAATGAAAAGATATTGAGACAAAGTCCCTTACCTCGTGTCCGACTTCACTCGATCATTCTTTAATCTCCGTAATAAAAAATTAGTGTTAATTTATACTTTCTTAACAACCTTTTTCAAGTTCATTATTCATTTTATATAACTTATTACCATGTTATGGACATTATTTAATCATTTAAGTTAATAATGTTCGTTTTGTCTGTCTTTGGTACTTGAGGAAAAAATAAACTTCTTATAATCACAAGTTGTTCATGTGGTAAAATATACATTACCTCCAGAATTATATTAATGATGTAGATAGAATATATATCATTTATATCGATTATATACATGAATTTTTGTTATTAAATAACATTTATATGTACGAAATGAAATGCATCGTTCATGGAGACGGTAAACCGTACATAAGCCTAAACGATACTTTCATTTCTGTTTCATATTTAATGGAATGAAATCATAATGATATAAAGTTATATGATAATTACAGTATAATATAATATATAATATCATTATCTCCATCCTTTATACGTACCACATATGGCATTAACGATTCAAATCACTTTGAGGGGGCGGTAGTCTGCACTTCCTAAAATGAAATTATCGCATTTATCTATTAGGGAAACCGTAAAGGTATGCCATAAATGAAAAATATAGAAGCATAAGGAAAACATAAATATAATATATTTCATATATAAACACAGTTACATCCTAATGGCCACCATTAAAGGTGTTAGAAGAATATTTAACAATCATCGTTTCATGAGCCATTAATTCGCCACCCACAGAAACAATATGTTATTTTACCATTAGATGGAGGTGTGTGTAAATGTAGATCAAATACATATCATAAATACGTACTAGAACATTTAAGATGATGGTTTTGTTACAAGATAATTAAATTAAACGAGGTTTGGAGGTTGGAGAATCAAAATAAAACAAAAGAACATAAGAGAAGACATTACCTTTAAATAGGGTAACTCCCCTTGGTTTGAACCAAAATGGTCATTGAAGAGCTTTCTGCCTATGGTAAGGAATATAGGATTAAGAGAGGGATATTGGGAGATTATTTGAGTAGATTTTGGATGAGCCAAAGGGATTGAGAAGTGTGAGAGATGGGTAGGAAGTGCGGTCTTTTTATAAGGTAGAGGAGGAGCTCTTTTGGAAAGCATGAAAGTATTATATTATTATATAATGCTTTTCAGTTTATAAATGTACCAAAAACATTAATGTCAAAGATAAGGTATAAAATGTTCGAAATAAAATCATCCATTAATAATTGGATAAGTTTTCGATATTATTTTAAACATTATCTTCTTATTTATTTAAATCAATCATTAATGACGTAAAAACTACATCATCATTGTGTCATAAATAATATTTTTTTTAAGTATAAAAATTATAAAACAATTACAATGATCTAATAAATAATTATTATCATTCTAATGAATATTTATAGTCAAAAATATAAATTATATTATAACATGGAAAAATTGCTTTAGTAAAACAATACATGTTTGGACATTTTAATTTTTACTTTAAATAAAAGGTATTAATGTCATTATCTTACCCATGTGGCTCCATGGTGTCCAAAAAATTAACCAATGGATTTTATTGGTAGGCCATGACTTATCCAATATGTTTAGGACATGTGTCAAAGTAATTTATTTTTATTATAACATTATTTTTACCTTAAATTACACTAATAACCTTTAATCGCAAGTAATAAAACATAAAAATTACTATTCACCAAAAATTAATTTCAACCCATTGAAAGACATTTTAAAATCTATTTAAAAGAAAGTATTCTGGATTTTAGAAATTTAATTTACAGAATCGGTAATGTTTTGTTTAACGAAAAATTCAGTTTTTTAACTACCACTTAGTGGTTTCACTATTCATCAAAAAATGATGTTTTTCAGAAAAAAAATCACAAAATCAACCTATGATATATTTGATATTCCGAATTCAAAAATAATTTTTAATTTACTAAATTCATAACATATCAGTTTCATTAATTAATTTTATAATTAATTCCCATTGTCAAAACAAATACCGTGTTTTAGAAACAATATCTATCAAAAGACTGACAGTTGATTATGTCCAATTTCAAAGTGAGATTAATTCCAATGACCACCATTGTATTAAATGGTAAAAATATATTCTAATTACACATTAAAACCAATTAATATTATAATCTAACCATATAAATAAATTATATTAAAAGTATATTTTAACTTAAAATACAATATTTTTCACTATTCATTAAAAAATAAACTTTATTGGAAAAATAACTAAAATTTACACAAATTGAATGTTGATGTCCTGATTCTGAAGAAGAATTTTTTTTGGTCCAATAGAATGTATAAGATTGACCAAAAATATTTTTAACTATGGTTCACCATCGAACATAGAAACCCCATTAAAGTAAAATTAACAGTTAATTCGAAAATATTAATAAATATGAAAATGTGTTATTATTTATTTACCTGGGATGTTACATCTAACATATCCTTCATCGCTTGCTTCAAAACATAGCCACCACTCTCTTCTATCACTTGTTGAATTGGCCCTTTCACTACCAGGTCTATAAAACCCTCTTTGATTAAGGAAGGTGGGGGATTTATGAACCCCTCTCCTTCCACATACAATCTGAGTCGATCTTCATTTTCCTGAATTATTCATTTTATTACCAGAAAAAATTATTATTCATTCTATACAGTATCATATTCTCAAGGGGATCATTCTTGATTTGTCGACTGCCCACAACGTTGAGGTAGCTAGTTTTCAAATTTTTCATCAAAAAACTTTTTCATATAGAACTAGTAGTGATGCATGGGGTTTTTCTTCTACACCTACCATTGGAATGGTTCAACCAACATGTCTAGAAACAAGATAAACTATAAAAAGTGGGGGTGAACTACTAGATAATGATGATGAGGATTCGTTATTATACTATACTATTAAAATGAAATTAATATTACTCTATGGAAGTTTATGGTTTTCTTCACACACATAAATGGTTATAATAGTGAGGACTTGGTTGGAAATCTCACCAAGATAAGTGAATATGGATTCTATGTCTAAATAGAAAATTTGTTACATAAAATCCTTCTAAATTCCAATAATAATGTTTATATTCTTATAATAATAAATATTGAAATTCAACCATCATACTACTTGATAGTTTATTTGAAAAAAATTATAGTGGTGAACATACAAAAAAATTAAGGAAACATAGTCTCTAGAAAAAATTTATCATATTTACTTATTTAAAATGGAGAATTTTCTTACCATATGCCACCTTATCTTTATTAATTTAATATGATCCACATTGTTCCTATGGTTGAGGTTTTTTATGTATATAATTATTATCATCAATATATTATGAATCTATCTTATGTCACGTCCAAGTTTTCCACACTTGAGGCATTATGCTTGAGGTGGAAATTTTTTATACATGTTTCCAAATCCTTTTATGCTAACTAGCCTCTCCATTTTTTATGAATGTTTGATGTATTCTATACCCCTGCTACCATTTATGATGAATCATTCATTCAGCTTGAAGAAATTACATATGTGATTCTTACAACATTTTTCACATAAACCAAATGAAATGTTATTAACTTCATCATCTTTATCACATTATCTTTTATAAGACTCTATCCTACTCTTTTTTTGTTGTTTGGAAATATAATATTTTCAAATTATTATCTCTCCCATTCTGATGGGATGTTTTTTTAGATAATATTTTTGTTGTCCCACACACATAGGGATCCTTCTATTTTATGAGATTACTAAAAAAAGTGTTGATATTAATGATAGAAAATTAACAATTCAGGTTAATGATTATAATCAAATATCTAATTTTACCCTGAAATATTTTTTTCATCCACATTTTCATATTTGAACAAAGTTCCAATAGTTCAACATATATTAATCGTCGTTTGACTTAGGTAACTCTTAATGGAGTTATATTTTTCTTGTCAGACTAATCTTTCAATGTAACTAATAAATCAATATTTTGTAGTGATTTATAATGAAAATATAGTCATCCAATGAATATCCTATGATATTTTAAAACTAGGTGTGCGGTTAGGATGCTTTTTCATGCACTGTTTGATGATTTAGTTTATACACATCATTCCATTTTTAGGGTAATTAGCCATTGGTATATATTTTTTTGATCCTACATGCACATGTAGTATCCATATGTGGATCTACTTTTATGGAAAACCCTATACGAAGGACTTTACCAATATTTCAAGATATAATCTTATTCGTAGACTAATCTCTTGGGTTTTCATAGAGTTTATCCAAACTAATCTCCAAAAATAAATAAACTAATTTCAAGAAATAAATAAACCCTACTCTAATAACAACTAAATAGACACATGATGAAAATAACAAAAATAAGAAATTATTCTCATGATTAAAGTAATACATCTCATATAAAGTCACATTACTCAAGGGCCTAAATTTTTAGTATCTTTTATATTATATAAAATAACATATTTTTTCATGTCACATGTAAACATTTATCCATGAACATGCTCCC
The DNA here is from genome assembly GCA_963277665.1 of Viscum album. Lineage (NCBI taxonomy): Eukaryota > Viridiplantae > Streptophyta > Magnoliopsida > Santalales > Viscaceae > Viscum > Viscum album. Next base: position 832,743,849 of record OY728165.1, read on the forward strand.
TTATTCCCCTTCAATAAATTTCAATTGATATAATATTATTCATACACTAGGTAAAGGAAACGTATAAGATGGCGAGCATAGACACTCTGTAATGTATAAATATATATTATAATGTGTTAGATAAAAAACATCAAACACAATATGAGGAATACATAAATATCTAAATAAAATATCTTAACAAAATAAATAATGTTAATATAAGACGAATGAGTAAAGGAAGTGTAAATAATTATTACATTTCTCAAAATATATATAAATAATAATAAAACATGTGATCATGATATCAATGTGTGTAATACTTTAAAAATGAGGGTGTAATAATGAAAACATTTAATTTCATTTAAATAAAATTAATCTCTAATTATTTTATTAGATTGATAAATAAATTTTAATTTTGAATAACAATAAGAATATGAAAACCTTCATGAGAAAACCCATTATTACAATACCTATCTAGACAAATTCATTATATTCATGGCTCAAAATGTGAGAAAACCCATCAAGACCACACCTATGTGAAAAACTATTTATTTCCATGCCTCAATATCCCATGAAATATAAACATAAACCAATTCATTTGATGGAGATATCAGACCATTCTTATCATCATTCAAATATATGCATTCCATATAAAATCAAGTATAAACATATCTAAATGAACCCGTGGAAAAATATTTTGTTTATAAATCATTAAAAAAATGAAAATATATACACAAAAGATAACATGATATCAAAAAATATTACTTCCAAAAGGAATCATATTGAAAAAAAAATATTAAGGATACACACATCATTAATTCATAATAGATAGCCCTTGGAGGAAAAAAGAAGTGAAAATAAAAGTGTTTCAAAAAACCATTCAAGGATTATTGTAAAAGATTAAGGGAAAATTAATTCCAAATCATGATTGAGAAAGGAAAGATAATAATTTTTAAAAATTGATTATAAAGATTTATATATAATGTATCCGTAAATAGAAATATATTTTATAAAAAAATTATTACTTTAAGAGAAAACATTTTATATTAAGATGATTGAAAACCCTCTATAAAAAATAAGTTTACATGAAAATAATCATTATAAAATTGTATTAAAAATTGAATTTAAAATGGGAAAGGTAATTAAAAGAATAATAGAACATAATCCTTATTTTCTTCCCAAAAATATAGTACAACATCAGTAAGAAGTAAAACCAATACCTGGAAAAAATATTCATTTTTATGAATGCAAGTAATTCATAAAGACATTAAACATTAATTTTGGAATACATTTTACCATTGAAGTAGTTGATGATATTGAAAATTAATAAACATAGAGAAAAAAAGGATACGTCACATAAAATTGGGGAATGGTAAGATTAAAACAATATTGAAAATTGATATACAAGTAAGAAGGACTATGACTCAGGAATTAGAAATTTATTTGATGAAACTCCTACAGAATTGGTTATGATAGTATCAAATATATTGATAGAAATATCCTAAAATTAAGATTATAATCCCATGAAGTATATTATATTTTCTTATGTTTATGATATTTGATATTTAATACACCATATATGATATTTTATGGAAAATAATATAAAATAAAACCCTTACCATTAGGCTTGAATTCCATGATATTGATTAAACCTCTTATATAATACACATATATATTAATAACTAATTTTATAAACATTCCCATAAGTAAAATTATATATAATTTCCCTTTATAATCATTAAAAACCTGTAAATTTGTATTTTTTTACATATTTTCTTTAATCGTGTGTTTACTGTCTTAATCGTTTATACTAGTTTCTTATGTGTGTTATCTTTATTTATTCATCTATGAAATGTTATAATTTTATGTTAATTAATTTTTATATAATACATTAATTATATTTATTTATGACATTTAAATATCCTTTAATGATATTTTCATTCTTCATTCATGAAGTTGAAATCAACAATAAGACTCCTTTGATGATTTTATAAACCAATAAAAGGGATTTTCATATTTATTGAGTTAAATATCAATGTATACATTATATAAAAAACAAAATAATTATTTAAATATTGATATGACATTATATCATTAAAAATGATTTATTTTCATCCAAGATATAATTTGTTCGCATTGTTGATGTGGGTTATCAAACTGAACCATATATAAAAGTACCCTGATTAATGGATGATTATGAGGTCATTTCTTTGAAATTTCATTATAAAAGAATCATAATAACCATATAAATATTTTATTAGTGTGATATATCATAATTGGATGGAATTAGAAAAATTATTAATGGATATTAATATTTTTAATAATATAAACAAATTGTATTTTTTTATCAATTTTCTTGTTTGAGATAGTTAATTTCATAATGATTGTTTATCATTGATATTATTAATAGGTTATAACAATTTAATTACCATTATATTATTTACATCATAAACATAATATTTATCCTTTAAAAATTCCTCATTAACTACCATGTAAGGTGGTCATGAAATGAAAAACAGAAATCAATCAATTTATAGAGGTAGTAGTACACTATATATATACTTGTTAATTTCATATTCCACGGAATTGTGAAAAATTGTAATATGATTTATATTTTCCAAATATAATTTCTTTTTTTAAATTTTATAATTATGTATTCAATTATCTATTAAGACCATCCTTTTATGGTGGTGATTTAAAATGAAACAGGATATGTCGTAGAGGTGGTAGTCTGCACAACTCATGATTCATGTTGTTTATTTAATGTAAAAGGGGGTTCTAATAGTTTTTTCATCCTTATAACTACATACGATAATAATAATTAAAACTATTTTCTAATTACAATATAGTGAAAAGAAATTTTAGGAACAAGAAAATCACATGAATGAATTAGAAAGAGGGAGGCGGTGTGGGTAATTTAAACCAAAAAGCTTGAATTATCTACTTTGGCAAGGGGACTAAAACTATGGTGGATGGTATTTTTATAATAGAATACCCCTTTTAACGAGGATAAGAATGTTTAATAGGGGATTTATAATATTCTTTTTTTAATATAAGTTGTTTTTGGGTGAGGTGAATTTAGGACATAAGATCTCCTTTGATAAGTGAAAAGCCAAGATTTTATATAAATTCACAAAACATTTCAACATTGGTTATCTAATATTAATTGAAAAAGGATCCAAAATTTATGAATAATAGAGACGAGATGTGTAAAGTCCATTATACACCTAAAACACTCAATTTAAAAAACAATCTGGTTCGACGCCATAAATTTTAAGTTACTTATTTTAATAATTTTCGATTTCACCACAGTAACTAGTTTTAACATGGTAATTTATAATTTATTCCCAAAAATAAATCAAGCATTTATATATAATTTAATCTAAATGATTGAAATTTCGTAATAAATTTTTTTCTACTTTAAAAAGATTAATAAATAAATTTCAAATTACAAGATTAATTCAATATTAAAAATAATATTTTAAGAAATATATCTTCTGTTCGTAAATGTCAAATAAGGTATTTTTAAATTAAAACCCAAGTCATTAAATTTATAAAAACACTTATAAAAGAAAAAAAATCAATGACATTTTTTTAATATCTGATTCCAACATATAATATTAATAATGATATACAATTAATGTAATTTGTAAAAAAGTTATTTTCATTATTCACTTAAAAATAAATATATTTTTAAAAAATCACAAAAAAAAATATATTAAGACAATATTTCCATGATAAGTTAAAAATTAAATTTAAAATTTTCAAATTCCATTCATGAAATTTATTAAATTAAATTTTATTTTAAAATATAAAATATTGAAAAAACAATGTTTAAAAAAAAATTACATTTAGAATATTAATTATTCTTTGTTATATAAATTACTAATTAATATAGAGTTTATTTAACATTTTATTATTGAATAAAAATAATCATTATTCCTTGAAATAATATTCCAAATTATGAAAAAATTATTTTAAGCTTATTGCAAATTTTGAAAAATTGTTTTTTTCAAAATGTATAAAAATTCATGCTATATTAATAGTTATAAATATTTTATAACATTTTGGTATAATACTAATTTCTGCACACCTAACACCTTAGGATATCTAAAAATAAATATGCCTTAGATATTATCTAGTTTTATTTTCTGGTGATTTTCCAAAAGAATAGGTCTTGTGATAATCTCCACAATCTTAAACTTCTCCCATATATGATTTTTTTCACAAACAATAATTTATCGAGTTTAGATTAGGCTTAGTCAGGGGAAAACCCGTGAAAAAATACCTAAAATTTGAGCTCGTACATATGGGATTAATAATAAATACTTCTGATTTTCGATTCAAAATCTTCTTACTTTCTTTATTGTTATTGTGATGCAATTACATATTTTTATACCAAATAATTTAAGGACTATTGTTTCACAGTCGTATTTAATATTCTAAAATATTTCATGGGTTTTCATTTTAGGAAGGTATAATGTGTGAAATATTATATTTAATATATTATTTATTTTAGGATAATATGCAATGAAATATCAAGTCATTACAGTGAATATATCAAGGAAGTTTTAGAGAATTAGAATGAACCACATCATGTAACATTCAGAAGGAAAAAAATTTATGAAATAAATTAACTAATTTAAAAAATATACCATAAAGTGTTATATATAAATATATATATGTAAAATGATATTAAGACTATTATTAATAAACAGAATTGGATTAATCCTAATTTTAGGTGTGTTTAAATAATGAATTTGGACCCATGGTAATATATTTTGGATGACAATTTTGTATCTCTGAGATAATATTCACATTAACAACACAATTTTTTTGGGTTTTGTTTATTGATAATAGATTTATTTTTCCAAAATTTTGCGGAAATAAAACAGTTTTATAAATCCAACTAAGGTTCTACCTTCTATTTATTTTTAATTTCAATGATTATGAAATTTTAAGGGTTCTTTGTATCATCATTCACTGATGGATTTATGTTTGATGATATGAAAAAAATTCTTTTATGGTCAAATGACTAACACATTAACTTCACATATTATCATTCGTGTTTAATCTAGAGTATTTACAATTTTATTTTGTTATCCAACCATCCTATTATATTTAATCCAAATTGACCAATTCCAAAAAGATGTTTCTTAACATAATACCCTTTCAATGAGTTATAATGATTATTCATGAACTTATTTTTCTAAGATAGATTGGTTCCACCCTAAGAATTTATTTAATTTTACATTCCCTTTATATCTTGTTAAAATTATATTTTAATTTAATAATCATACCTTGATTTATTTCTTCCTCCAAATGCATAACATTTTGAAGACTAATTACCAAACATCTTAATAATTTTACCATAATAATACATATTTTACTTTACCTATAATGGAATCCTAGTTACATGGAAACCAAATTAAGTATTATTTAATTTTTTCTTATTATTTCTATTTAGCCCTTTTAAAAGAACTTTTTTCATTTTATATAAATTTTTTTCAAGAATGGTATGATAACAAACTAAAAATGTTTTCCCTTCCATGATGATTTATTTTAAAATCCACATCATATTTCATCAAGAAAACCTTTACGTATATATCACGAATGCATTATTTATGAATCATTATAATGGTAAATATTATTAAATGTTTTACTTCACATTTTTTAAGGTGAGTATTTAAAGTGACTCTTTACTTCAAATATTTTCAACACTCGTAGTTTTTTCTAAACAGTTTTATGATTCTATTTCAATTTTCATATTGTTTTAAAAAAATACCAATTTGGGAGTTTGGATATATTGATTCCCCTAAAAATAATTTCATACTATTTTCTCTTTGGGTATTAGTCTCTAGAAAAATACATTATTTATTTTATATTTCCAAATCATCAATTCTGTATATGACGGAATTCTATTCCAATTCATTTTCTATATGACTAACCTATTTTAACTTATTTAATTAAAAAAATTATATCTATTGACCATAAATTTATTGATATGGATAAATTATTGGCTTTATTTTATACATGTTACTATATATGATGTTGGTTTAGGGATGATTGTATAGAACGACTTTCCATTAATTGATTGATCACGTATTGACAATATTTATTATTATTATTTCAATAGGATGTTTATTGATTACTACGTAATATTGGATATGTATTGTATATTTTATTTTTTCCATAATAAATTCATTGTCTATATAAGGTGATGGGTATGTCCAGTAACTGCCCCTCGATACATTGATTAGTCAAATGAGAAAAACTAACTTGGGGATTTTGGTGCATGTATTCCAAAAATAAAAAAATTCATATACACTAGGCCAGGAATGTAAAATCATTATTTATATTATCATGACATATTGACATAGACTATAGAATTAGTTATCTATAATTATTTCATTTCACTATTTAATATATATTTGTAGAAATAGATTAGTTTATTTATTGATATGTCAACCCTGGATATGTTATCATCATGAATTCTTTTTATTATGGAATTATTTGGATTATACATTAATATAATATTATTTTGGATCATCTTTTGATAACTTGTTATATTTTATTATTATATCTTATTTTTACCCATAATAAGCATTTGAGATCAATATAATTATATGTTCATTCCCCCAGATTATGAAGAAAAGTAGGGAACATGAAATTTTTGAAAGAAAATAGAATATAACCCCCAGATGTTTTTAGGAAATATTTTCTTTAAATAATTTTAATTCATCAGTATCTTTCATTGCACACAAAACTAAGTTGTACCAAAATTAATAATAATAATAATATTTTAAATGGTATTTAATGCTTGGTGGTTGTATTAGAGGGAACGAACCAGACTAACTATAAAATGACCGCACAATTTTGTTAAATTATTTCTCATTTACCAAATAAATTTTAGAGGCTTAAAAATATAATAAATACAACTTTAAGCATTAAATATTCTAATATTCTTAAAAAGTAGTTTTATAGACATTTGATGGTGAACCCTTTTTAAATTATATCTTGGAAAATTTTCTATGATTTATTTGACATAATAAACTTCTTATTTACAATTGGGACATAGAAATTTACTTTGGGTGAAATTTTGGTATTTTTCTCATAAAATTGAAATTTTAATTAAAAGTGAAATATACTATAAAACTGCATTTTTTCATAATGATTTAATATAGATATATTATACTTATAATTGGTTTTAATATTTAATTGGTTTATGGATTTATCATTTAAGACAACGTTAGTCATTAGACATAATTTCACATTTAAATTGGATATAAACAAATGTCAATATTTTGATAGTGTTTACTTATTAAAAAATCACTTTCAGATTTTGACCGTAGTAAATAATTTTAAATTACCTAATGCACCATATGTGTTTTGAATTTGGAAAAATGGATTGAATATTTGTAATCATAAGGTTCATATTATTTAAATAGGTAACTTTTATTTTTTGACATTATTATTAGTAACTTTCGTAATTATTTTTATTTACCACGGTTAAAGGGTAAATTAGATAAATAAGAGTAAAAATAATATTATAATAATATCAAACTACTCAAACACCATATTGGATGATTCATGGGAGACCATAAAAATACATATTATAAAACTTTTGCATTTGGGATCCAATTGGGTTTCATAATAACATGTTATAATAATTAATTTAAAGTATAGAGAAATACAACATAAACATATATCATTTTGCTGAAACAACTTTAATGTAGGGTTATATAACTTATAATTTTTCACAAAAATAGTAATTATAAATCTACAAAGAGATCATAAATCATGATATTTAATTTATAATTTTTATATATTATATAAATAGATTTATTTATGAAATAATTTTGATGTGGTGATTATCAAATAATGAAATATTAAAATAAATGATATTATAAATAATAAAATAAATGTAATTTGAAAATTATGATTCCGTGGACTAATTTCATGGAAGATTAAAAAAAATTATCTTAGATTTAATTTATCTCAATTCTAATGAATCAACTTTTTTGGGACTTTATCACTAAACAATTATTAAATAGTGATAAAAAGAGAAATAAATGAGTTTTTAAAAATAAAATATTATTTTATTAAATGATATAATTGTCATAAAAATTTAATATTAGGGCAAATTAATTATATAATATTAAAAAATAAATTAAGGATCCCTTGGGTATCTCTTGGTATTTTATAGTTACTATATTCACCATATAGTGTAAAAATACAAGAAGGCATTGTAAGAGTTAATTTATTCAAGTAAGGGTTAAATCCAAAATATCTGGATAAATTTGTGACCTAAACATTTCTAAAACTTATTGGATGAGTTCATTTCGAAAAATACTCATACTAGCCTATAAATATTTCACTTTAATTTTTTTTAAATAAAAAATTAATTTTTATTAAATTAATAATTTTTGTATTTCCAAAGGTTCTGCATCCCTCTCTTATAAAAGGTCACCGATCCTTCTCCTTTAGTCACACCTCTAAGGCCTTTTTATAGGACCAAAACCTTCCCATTTCATCTCCCAACTTCCCTCAATTCATACAAGTGGCCACACATTGGTCAGAAAGCCATTCTATGGAGACCTTTTGTGAAAATCAAAAGGGGATACTGCTAAAAGAGTTAATTATTTTGTCACCTCTTTCAACCAAATATTCATATACTTCCTCTTATTATGTTGTTTCCCTAAAAAGTAATAAATAGTTTATATTATACATTCTGATATATTATTATAATTATGGGAAAACATTTTACCACCTTTTATACATCCTATGAATAACAATACCACAACGCGTACGTACGTACAACTTACAGTCTCAACTCCGTGTTGTAATTTTTTATTCAATAATAATTTATTTGGATGGTTAAAATGATGATTGTAATGGTTTAAATTAATTAATATAACTGGGTAATTATTTTTTATAATTAATATACCATACAATTACATACTATATAACAATTATGTGAATGATATCGTCGCTCGTGCATATGTATGACCTACTATCTACATGATGCAATGTGATTAATTCTACATGATAAACATGAAACCATGATTATATACATTAACGTATTGAACAAATATGATATATATTATAATCATTTCATTTTTAAAATTATATAAATATATCCTAAGAAGTTGAACATGAACTAATCTAAAAAAACATTTATAAGAACATAAAGCAATTAATATCCGAATAACGAGTGATAATGAAATTTTATTATCAAACATATGATAATATAATCACACATGATATCATAAAAAAGATTATGATTTTTTAATATGACAATAACAATATTTACATAATTATATAGTAACATTGGATACATATAAAACATATCAGACCTAAAGAAAGGGATATTTTTTAAATCTCATTATTGTTTGAGATTGTTTATATTTAATTATTTACACATGTATACTTATCCACCACATCTATGTTTCATAAATATTTAATAATATTTATATTCCTCTTAAATATTTTAAATTTAATTTTACCCATTGGTAAATATTTACTAAATGGTAAGAATGGAATATTTTGTCATTATTCAATACGAGGTACTTTTTAGACTTTTTCGACAAAAGTATGAGGATAATATTTATTACTTATAAAACATGTATGAATACTTATGATTTAATAAATCCATTTTTACATTAATTTTAATTTACAAATTTTCTTGTATATTTCGAATTAAAATGTTTAATTTTAAAATTTATTTTCATTTTGAGAGAAGAAAATGTCTTTGGAGATGAAAAGTCATTTTCCCCAATAACTAATTTCAGGTATTTTACCAAACTTATATACCATATAATATTACATAAAGTTATGATTCTATACTTATTATTACTTCTATTTGATTCTGTTTACTATAGAATTATTTTTATGAAATCCATTTATTTTATATATGTTATAATGGAATTGTGTTTAAGAAACGTATTTTTTGTTCCTTCGGATATGCTATGATGAATGGTTTTAGTTTTTGTGGCACATATAAGAAAGAATTAATTATGATATGGGTGGGAATTATATCTTTCTCAAATTCATTCGGTAAATATTTATATCTCCTAAGACAGACAAGATTGGAATGGAAAGTAAACCCGGTTCAGTAATATAGGGATGGAATGACAAGTAAACCCATTTCTGTAATTAACATTGTATGCTATGATGGTCTTGGAAATGAGCCTTGACTAATATGAAATCATTTTCAATTATTAGGTGTATGCCAAAAACCATAATGTCTTATGAATTGTCATTTAGTATTATGTCCATTAATTTATAGGAACTTTTATCCCAGGACATGATATCATGATCTTTCATATGCAGGACAAGATATCCAAATGTTATGTTCTTATGTTTTATGATTATGATATGATTGATATTTATCTTGTTTATATTTACCATGAGTCTGAGATCAAATTTTCACATTTTTATTTTCCCCAGGTCATGAAGAAGGTTATTAAGTTTGATCTATCGAAAAAGAGTCTAGTTATGAAGAAATAAATAGAAGACAATGTAGATGTTTTATGAACCAGTTGTTTATATATCCCAGTTTTTAAAGACACTATACCTATATAGTCTTGTCATGGATTTGTTATTTTTTGTAATGAATATAACTCAATTTTTATGAAATAACAATTAATATAATTTATGGGTCATTATAGTTGGTATCATAGGAAAGGTATAGTTAAAATTTGGAAACTTGGATGAGAAAGCCTTAGTAAGGACCCCAAGGATATGTCTACGTATAGGTTACAACATTTGTTTTTTAGAAATGACCATGAATAACATTGGATAAAACCTACAGTGTCTTAAATTGTAATTTTATTCATGATTATGTGGTTTTAAAATTATAATTAATGCTTTTCAAACTATGATTTTTGGTTTTATTCAATGGATGGAACCCAAAAGAACTATATTAATGCTGAATGCGATTGGAAATGCAATGATTGTCGTCTTGGGAAACTAAATGTTCTGGGATCTAGAATGTAATTTTTTTATCTATGGTTACAAAACTTTCTCCAGCTATAAATCTTACATGACATACAAAATATCAAAGGATGGATAATCATTATGTTGAGTCCATCATGAGGAATCATGCACCTTATTTCAACGGGTAATATGATCCATTAGTGGCTAAAAAATTGTTCAGTACCACTGAAATGATATTTTCAGTTCTATAATGCTCTGTACATGATAAATTCATCTTAGTAGTCAATAATTTGGATGTTGAAGTCGATAAATGGTGTAATATTATCCATAATATGAGGAAAATATATGAAATTGATTTCTAGGAATTGGATGATTTAAATAACAGATTTTGCAATAAGTACATTCCTCATATTATTCTAACAATGGTGGAGAAAGAGTTAATTGAACTTAAGAAAAAGGATTATGATTTATTTGTTATATATGATCACAATTTTGCAAGAGTTTCAAGGTACGCTTATGGAATTATTATCCAACCTAAGAGTAAAATTGATCTATTAATTTGTGGCTTAAAACCATTTCACTGTAGGGAATTAGCCATAATAGACCTTAATAGTTATGAGGACTCATTTTATGTGCTCTTATGTTTTAGATGGAGAATGGAGTAACCCATAAGTCCTGTGGAAATGATGAGAATAGAAAAATTAGATTCAAAGGAATATCTAAAGAACACATAGGAAATTTTCTTCAAGGGACTATAAAATGTTTTGTGTGTGGAAAATAAGGTTATAGAGATGTGATGGAAAAAATATTTCTAATGATGCGAACAGATAAAAGGCTACATGGAATCCAGCTTCTACACATTAATTCTACAAGTGCAAGGAAATAGCGTATTATACTAATCGATGGACTAATACAAGGGTTATTGATGATGATTGACATAAGTAAACTCTTAATTCCAAATGTAATATAATGTTCATGCAATCACTATCGGCAATGTGGAGTAAGATAATGTTGTTTTGAAGGTTACACATACCATCCCCTCTAATGTAGAAATGTTTTATTTTATTCTCAATCCATCAAATCTATTATTTCTGAATAATTTTCTAAGGGTATCATCATATTACCCCAAACAATTAGATGTTGATTTATATTTGAAAACTCTTAATGACACAACAGTCACATCAAAAGTTGATAATTTTTCTCCCGTTGAATTTTGTGGGAAAGTTCTTCATTCAATTTTTTTGATCCTTCCTATAGTAATATTTCATTTGATTATTTTAATGGATTGTATTTCTATTTATGGAGCACATATGGATTTCCAAGGTAAGTCACATTTCATATTCTAGATCAATATATGACCATCTATCGATGAAAGGATGAATATAACCTTATAGTATAAATTTATTCCATCTTATGGGTCTTGATTCATTAAAAATAATGTTATTTATCTCAAATTGGTGATGTAGAAACTCACAATTAATAATACACAAATTGTGTGGGTGTTTGATGATGTATATATGAACGAATTTCTAGGATATACCCAAAATCATGAACATGACTTTTCAATAGAACTCATATGTGGTGCTATGACTTTTTAAAATACACCTTATAGAATGGCCCTAGTTGAGTTGTAGGAATTGAAAAAGAAACTCCAATATAATATTGAAAATGGATTTATATTCCCTAGTATATCACCTTGGGGAGTACGTTTTCTATTTGTTAAGAATAAATATGGATCAATGAGAATTTTTATTGATTATCTATAACTTAACAAGATCATTATCCAGAACAAATATCATTTTCCCTGAATTGATGACTTGTTCAACCAACTACATGAAGCTCAATACATCTCCAAGATAGAGCTTTATTTAGGATATCATAAATTGAGTGTAAATAAGGAGTCCATACCAATGATGACATTCTATACTAAGTATGAACACTATGGATTTATAGTGATGCCGTTTGGTCTTACTAATGCCCACACTACCATCAGGTATCTAATGAATAGAGTTTTTAGAGATTGTCTTGTTCAGTTTATGGTAGCATTCATAGATGATATTTCAATCTATTCAAAAAGAAAGGAATTACAAGAAGACCACATGAGGACTGTACAAAAGACCCTTATAAAGGATAATATTTCTGAAAATTTTACCAAGTGTGAATGTTTTCTTAAAAATGTTTCATATTTGGGTTACATAATCTCAAGAAAAAATATATCTACCAATACATCAAAAAATGTATTTGAGAGTTGGTTGAGACCAAAAACAATAATTTATATCTGAATTATTATTGGTTTTTTTTGGATATTATCAACTATTTGTGAAATATGTTTCACGGTTATCTAATCCACTCACCGATATTAATAGTGAAGAAGTTATGCTCTTTTAAATGTAGGGATGTGAAGATAATTTCAAAGAGATAAAAATTAGGTTAGCCATTGCACCAATGCTAATGAAACATTATAGTAGAGAATAGTTTTTAATCTACAGGGATGCATCCAAGAAGGGGTTGAGATGTGTTCTCATAAAAATTGATATGGTGATAGCTTATGACTTATTGCAATTTAATGTCAATGAGAAAAATTAACCAGCACATTATTTCAACTCAATTTCGGTAATTGTTTCTTGAAAATCTGGAGGCATTATATTTTTAGTGAATGGTGTGATGATTATACTGATCATACAATTTCAAAGTATATTTTCAGAAACAAGAAGCTAAATATGCATTAAAGAGGATGATTGGAGTTGATTAATGATTACAACTGCACAATACATTACCACCATAGGAAAGTGAACAAGGTGGAAAATGCTTTTAGTCGACCAGACCGTGCTAGACTATCCATGGTGAGGATCACACAAGATCTAATATATATCTTTTTGAAAATTATGGATCTTGAAATTTTAAAGGAAGGGTAAAAATCTTGTATTTCTCAAATGAATTTTCAACTATCTATACAGGTGAAGATTAAGGAGTCATTGAAGAAATATGTAGAGCTGTAAAGGAATGTGATAAATGTTCATGAATTCATCCTTGATTTTGGGAAATAATAAGATTCCATAATTGGTTTTTATTCCTCCCATTCCATAATTAATGAAGGGACGGTTTGATGAGGCTCATAGTTATTTATTCATTATTCACTATGGAATCAAAAAGATGTACATGGACCTGAAAGAGTATCTCCAATGGGATGTCATGATAAGAGATGTTATTGAATATGTTTCTCGATGCATGGTTTGTATGAAAGGTAGGGCTAATAGATTGATTTATAAGGGGATGTTATAACCCTTACTCATACCAGAATGGAAATGGGAAAAAAACACAATTGACATTGTCTCCAGACAACCTAAAACATCCGATGAAAATAATAATATCTAGGTTATAGTTGATCACCTTAAAAAGTATACACACTTCATTACTATTATAGAGGATTTTTCTCTTGATAAAAATGTCAATATATATGTAAAGGAAGTAGTAATATTTAATAGTGTACTACTTTCCATTATATCTATTCGGGAAATGATATTTACCTCAATGTTCAGGAAAAGTCTTCATTATGCTCTAGAAACAACGATATGTTTTATCGCTGCTTATCACCCATATACTAACGTTCAGTCTGAGAAGAAAATTCAAACTTTTCCATTCATTTTTCGAGCTTGATCTATTGATTTCAAAGGTGGTTGGGATAAATACATACTATTGGTGTACTCTTCCTATAAAAATAACTTTCACTCAAGTATTCATATGGCTCCATATAATTTCCTATATAGAAAGATGTGTATAACAAAAACTTGATGTGATGAAGATTGGGAAAGAAATATATTTGGACCTGGTCTTTTAAATGAAATGGAAAAAAGGTCAGATCAATTCAACAACACATAAGAGGAAGTTAGAGTTGACTTAAAAATTATGTTGAAAACAGGAAAAAGACCTAGAGTTTGAAGTTGGTGATAAGGTGTTTCTATGAATATCACCTTAGAAAAGAGTAATGAAATTTGGAAATAAGGAATGTTGATCCCTGGGTATATTGGTCCTTTTGATATTCTAGATCATTTTGTGAAGATAGCTTAAAATTAGGTCTACCACAAAATCTCTCTCAAGTTCTGGATGTGTTCCATTAATCTTTCATGATAAATTATAATCCCAATCCTTCATGCGTACCAAACTCAGAAGTCATACCACTAGAACAAGATATTTATAATGAAGAACAACCAATAGAGATTCTGGATCATAACAAAAATGTTCTATGAAACAAGATCCCCTGCATTGTTAAAATTTATGGCGGATCCACCAATTTGAAGAAGCTATGTGAGAACATGAGGATATGATGTGAGAGAGTTATCCTCATTTTTTTATTCAAATTGGAAAATTTTGTTTGTAATTTTTAGTTTTAGGGTGTATAATATTACACCTTTTGGTTCTTATGAATTATTTTCTTTAAATAATTTTAATTCTTCAGTGGCTTCCATTGCACACAACACTGAGTTATACAAAAAATAATACAATGATGCTATTATTATTTTAAATGGTCGTTAACTCCTAGCCTTTATATTAGTGATAATTAATAGAACTAACTATAATATGATCACACATTATTGTTAAATGTTTTTATATTTATCCCATAAATTTTGGAGGCTAAAAATGTGAATATATCTAATTTTAAGCATCAAATTCTCTAATATTTGTAAAAGGTAGTTTTAGAAAATTTTGATAAAACCCATTTTTAAATCCTGATTTTGAAAATTTTATATGTTCTATTTAACATAATAAACTACTTCTTTCGAATCGGGATATCAAATTTACTTTGGTTAAAATGTTGGTATTTTTTTGATAGAATTCATATTTTAAGGAATAATGAAACATACTGCCAAAAACTACCTATTCATCTAATTAATTTATATAGTTTTATCCTCTTCTTAATTAGTTTTAAAGTGTAATCCGTATAATATTTTATCATTTAATCCATGTTTTTTTTATTCTAAGTAATTACACATTTAAATTGGACATGAACACATGTTAATCTTTAGATAGTTTTTACTTCTTCCAAACCCACATTCTGATTTTGACAATGGGAATCAGTTTTAAATTAATAAATGCACCTTTTATGTTTTGAATTTTGAATAATCAATTCCATATTTAGATTCCAATAGTCAAAATTATGTAAAAAGGGACCATTTTTATTTGGAAATAATGAATAGTAACTTCTATGATTTTTTTATTTACCACGGTTATAGGCTAAATTAGGTAAATAAAGGTGAAAAAATATTATAATAAAAAAATTACACTAACACGTGTCCAAATATTATTTGATCAGTCATGGGAAACCAAATAAAATTCCAATAGGAACTTTTGGCATTTGGGTGCCACATGGGTCTGATAATGACATCGAATAATTATTAATTAAAAGTAAAGAGAAATAAAACATAAACATATATATTCATACTAAAACATTTATTATAGGGTTATATAACTGATATATTTTACTATAAATAGTCATTATAAATATAAAAATATTTATAAAATCATGGAATTTTATTTATAATTTTCATTCATTAAATAAATAAATTTCATGAGGACATGTTTATGATAGAGGGGTTACCTTATTAATGAAATATTCAAATAAATGATATTATAAATATTAAAATAATTGTAATTTTAAAAATTTGATGCCATAAAATAATTTTATGGTTTATTATGACATATTATATTATATTTAGTGTATTGTATTGATAAAATCAAGTTGTTATGACTTTAACAAAAATGATTTACTAAATAGTGTCAAAATTGAGAAAAATGTGCTTTAAAAAATTACTATTTTATTAAATGTTATAATAGTCATAAAACATATAATATTCTTCTAAATAACATATATAATGTTAAAAATGACATTAATGATCCTCTTGAGGATCTCTTGGCATTTTATAGTTACTATATTAACCATACATTATAAAAATACAAGAAGACTTGGTGAAAGTTAATTTATATAACAAAGTGTTAAAGCCAAAAGATATGGTTATATTTGTGACCTAAATATGTCTAAAATGGAACATCTCACCAATATACAAATATCTTTTGTATTTATCCCTTAGTTAAATATATTAATTTGAATCAGTTTTAAATTAAAATTAATTTATATTAATTTAATAGGTTTGTTATTTCCAATGGTGCCCCTTCCCTCTCTTATAAAAGAGCACGTCCCCTACTATTTTAATCACAAATCAAAATCACTTTTTCTCAGCTGAACCCATCCCATTTACTCACAAAACATTCCAAAAGTCATCATAGTATCCTCAATTTCGATATAAATCCATACTAAGGATACCTTTTATGAAAATTAAATGGAGATACTCAAAAAATGGTATTTGTTTTAACACCTCTTTCAACATTTTTTTCTTCTTATACTTCTAATTATTATGATGTTTCCATACCAAAGTAATAAATATAGTATTTTATACATGATGATATGTTTTTATAATTTTGGGATAACCTTATACCTCCTTTCATCCATCCTACTAATAACAATATAACTATGCATCCGTACGTACGACTTGCTGTCTCCACACCGTGGTGTAATTTGTTATTCAACAATACATTATTTGGATGGGTATAATGTTGTCTATAATGTATGTTAATAATGTAGATAAAATTATAATTTATTTTTTTTAATTAATACTCCATCCATTTCAATACTATCTAACCATTAATGGAATGATATCGTTGCTAATGTGTACGTACAACCAACCGTCTCCACGATGCAATGTGATTCATTCTAATAGAGCTTCATTAAAACATGATTATATTGATGAATGGAATTAATAAATATTATATATATTATAGTAATATTATTTTGTAAATTATATAACTATATTCTATGAAGTGGTACATGATATTATCAGAAAAAATAGGCATAAGTACATAAATCGATTAATATCCGAATAGAGTGACAATGAAATGTTATTAACAAGATGATGATAATAAAATCATATATGATATCATAAAAATTATTATTATTTTGGAATAAGTAGTTATCATTATTTAAATCATTATACAAGAGGTTTGGATATATACAAAGGATATTAGACCTTAGGTAGTGGATAATCTTGAAATCTCATTATTATATGAGATTGTTTATACCTAATTATTTACTAAGTTATATTTATCATCCACATTCATGTTCCCAAAATATATAATAGTATTTATATTCTTATACATTATTTTAAAGTAAATTTTACCCATTGGTGATTTTTTCTAGGCAGAATGAATGGAATATTTTGTCGTTATTCGATATGAGGTACTTTTTATTACTTTTCGAGAAAAACTACAAGGAGAATGTTATTTACATATATGACATAAATTATTTGTTAAACATTCATAGCAACTTTTTTAAATTAATATTCATCTACAATACTTCATTCTTATTTACAATTAAATTTTTTCTTTTAAAATTTCAGGGCATTTTCTAAAAGTAAAATGTTTTTAAAGAAGATTTGATATTTTCCTGAAGAATTAATTTCAGGTATTTTATCAAAATTATTTTCCTTATAAGATGACATAGGGTTATGCTTATATCCTTATTGATACAATTATTATTTTGGGTTTATTATGGTACAATATTTATTAAATCCATTTATTTTTAATGGATTGTGATGGAATGATGCTTAAGAAACCCATTATTTCTTCATAAGGTTATGTAATGCTGAATGGTTTTTATTTTGGTGGAACATATAAGAATGACATAATTATGAGATTTGTGAGACCTAAAAATCCCTCTAATTCATTGGGTAATGATTTATATATCATGAGATAGACATTAATGGAACAGAATGTAATTCAAGATCAATAATACCTGAATAAGAATGACATGTAAACCTAGTTTAATAAAAGATTTTTTTGGCTATGATGGTATGGCAATGAGATTTGACTAATATGAAATGATTTTATTTTCTTATGTGTGTTCCAAAAACATCATGTATTCTGTTGGACTGTTTAGATTATTTCCATTAATTTTTATGATCTTTAAAAGCATAACATAATATCATGATCTTTTATATGTAGGATAAGACTTCCAAATGTTGTGTTATTGTGTCTTCGGATTGTAATATGATAGTTGTTTCTCTTTTTTACCCTTACAATGGAATTGAGATCACCCTTTCATGTGTTTCATTTCCCCAGGTCATGAACAAGGGTATTATGTAATATATGTCAAAAGGGATTCTAGTCATGAAAAAATTATCAGGACACAATAATGATGTTTTATGAACTAGCTGTTTTGGTTTCCAAGTTTCTAAAGACAATATACCTATATTGTCTTACAATGTATTTATTATATGTTGTAATTAATATACATCAATTTTGATGTAATATCAATATATGTAATGTATGTTTTATTATATATCATGTGTGGGTAATTTGTGGGGGACGTTGAAAATTATTATGGATTAATTAGTTTCTCATTTAGTATTTCAAATGTACATTAGATGAAAAATATTTTCTCCTAATTATCTAAATGTCAAAACCTAAAAGTTCATAGGGAATAATTTATGAAATATTTGATTCACGTCATTTTATTAAGGGATGGATACGTATGTGATTTTTTTGTTTCAATCAAATAAATTATCTAATGTATGCCTTTTATCAATAAATCTAAGAGTGCAGGTCTAGGGTGCTACATATGGTATCATTGAAATATTTACACAAGTTTATAAGTTACGATTTCATTTTAGGATAATATAAGTGTTGGAGATACCATAATTGGTTAGTATATTTAAGGGTTAATATAATTAATATGGTACAGATAACCCATTGGTTGACTTAATTTAGGTATAATACCTTATGTAGTGAGAGGAATATGATGAGATAACTCTATGTAAATATCTATAGATGATTATAAGTACATAAAAACCTCCATGAATATATGAAATTGTGTATTTTTTAGTCTCATGGAAATTACATCCCTTCTTAGATACAACAAAGTTGATGTGGTTTTGGAATAGATCCACCTTGAGGTAGTCACATCGAAAAAGAACACTCGAGCATGGACTCTATTTTCAATCACTTCTTGATGGTTCAGATAAAAAATTCACACATATCTGAAAAGTTTTTTTGGATATTCTTTTGATAATTCACATACAAATTAATAATTATTCTGAACAATTTAAATATCTTAGTTATATAACCTAATAAGAGAACAAACATGTGTAACAATGATTAAAAAATAAATATTCCAAAGTTAATATATATATTTATTAATATATAATTTTATAGATAATGAGATAGTTGAATTTTTGAATAATATATTTCAATGAATTTTGGGTTTCAAATATGGTGTAAAAAATCATGGTAATTTTGTAATATTATTTTTTAGGATCATGAGAATTAATTAACAGACCCGAAATAAAAATAAGTCTATCCAAGTATGATATATATGGAACCAACAACAACAATAACCTAACATGATGGTGTAATAGAATAATAAATCTTGATGTTAAATTTTTTTAAATTCAGATATGATGACATTTATCCATCCCTCATCATAACTCGTTTTGTTTTAGTAATGTTTTGATATAGGAAAAATAATTATAGAAATTGATACAATGGGAAATTCTTTAATGGTCTAAATTAGAAACCAAAAGCATTAACATAATAAGTTAGAAATATTTTTATTATTCCAAAAAAACTACAATGAATTATGATTAACAATGTGATCCTTATTGATCCTCCAAAAAAGACAATGAAGATAAAAAATAGAATCTAATGGTATTTAAAGTGAAAATGATGATGGAGGAAAGGAGATTCAATTTCATATATGTCAAAAATAGGGGAAGGAAAACCAAATGGAATATATTAAAGGTATTGGAGTATTTTTTATTTATTTTAAATGAGGGAATAGTGTAACAAGTAGGAAATGAAATTTTATGTATTTGATTAACATAATGATGGAAAATTATTTGTTTCGTAGTCATAACTAAGATATTATGTTAGAAACATCTTTAAAAATATATCTTGAGTTATGTATAGCCTTTAGATATCCTTGAGTATATTTCTCAATATGTGATGATTAAGATTGGTATGTTTAAATTTATTTAATGGGATAGAATAAAACATGTAGTGATATTGAATTATATTTTCCATTAAAATCTAATATATCAGATAACTTACTTAATATGAAACATTTAACCATTATGAAACATCGAATACTATAAAATTTAAAAATTTATCCATATAATTGAAAGATAAAAATTGTTATAACTGAATTATGAAATATATTTATGAATTATAGAAAACAATACACTTTAGAAATAAATGATACATCATATTAGTTAAATATTCAATAAATGGAATTATGATCCATGCTTGAATCTATATGTATGGATTCATTGAAAACGTATCTTCATAAACAAATTTTTCATTAGAGATCAAAATCTAATCCCACTATTCTCTCTATAACCATTGTAATATTTAGACATATCATACATAAATCTTTTCCTTATACCCTTTTGAAAGGAAACATAAGTATGGTTTGATAAGATTTTTTAAATATTAAACATCAAAAGTATAAATTATCACTTAAACACAATGTATTAAAATGTATATAAGAGAATTATATTAGAGTCTTAAAACCATACCCTCTCTATCACTGATCATAATATTGAGTATTTTAATAATTCTCATCAGTTCATAAGATATGAATCATAAAGGAATCAATGGACAAGTTCCATGAGGGCATAACATTTGCGTAAGACAAACATTTTTGGAATAGAATAATCATAGAAAATCATTTCCTTATAAATGGATCGCTTCCACAACAATCATAATTGACTATTATCTATCACCATTTCATTATATAATTATTTAAGATTCACTCCCAATACTATCATAAGGAAAATGTCCCTTACTAAATTGGGTTAACTTTTCATTCCCATCATTAATATCTCATGAGATTTCCATAACTAACCAATGCATTAAAGGTATATATTCTTTTGGTCCCAAACATCAAATAATCATAAATGATACATATGTGTACCAAAAGATCAAAAATTTCTCATAACCTATCGACAAATATAGGTAATATTAAAATCCATATATTTCATAAAATATTAACCCATGCACAATAAATGGTTTTCACAAACATATCATCATCATAATCATAAAGCATAAAAATAATAAACAAGGATGCTATTCTGGGACCATATCCCTAGAAAATAATAAGTAAGATCATATTATGATATCATAGATAGAAAATTCCTTTGAAAGTTCTTCGTAACATTTTTATGGAAATACACTTTCAATTTCAAATCAAGTATTTAAAATCTAAAAATGTCATACAAATAAATGATTAATTTTTCATAAAATTGTCCAGGAAAACTTATATATAATTCTTCAAATCAGTGGGTGGTAATTTCTATTTGAAACTCCATTATTCTGTGTATCGTAGAACAAAGATTCATTTTTCATTTTCCGTAAAAAGTCTAATATACCTCATTAGGAAAATGAAAAGAATATTATTTTTCAAAAAATTTAAAAAAATGTAATTAGATATAAATATTTATTTATAAAATCATATAATATTATTAAAAAAATTCTTCAAATAATTTTTAAAGAACATGGATTTGTGAGAAAAATGGTATTCGATCGTAGAGAGAAATAATGTCAGTTTCTTATAAAAACAATATTAATATATCATGAGTTATTAAAAAGAGAAAAATGAAAGGAAAACATATTATCTATGAAAATAACCAAATTATAATAAAATTATTTTTATTCCTTAGATAAAGGCTATAAAAATGCATCCTTATAAACTTGATCATAAACAATCCTGATAAACAATTAAATTTGTAACATAAATCAATGACATCAAGTATGAATTGTTCTGAATGAACTATAATATCATGTGTGATAACATATAATTTACTATAATTCTATAAAATAATAATATATATACTTATAATATCATAAAATATCCTCTTATATCATTTTAGTATAAATTTTTCTAAAATTATTTATCAAAATCATTTTTTTGGGCGTTAACTGTTTTGATTTTCATTTTAGCTTTAGTTTGGAAGTTATGGTCCATATTCCCAATATTTATTCCACAATTTATAGAATTTTTATCATGATATAAATATCATATAAATTCAATAAATTTAGTGTCATTCATAAAATCATGAAATATGAAAATTATTTACAGTGTTCATGGAGATGGTAGGTCATACCTACACATGAACATAATATTCACTTTTTGATAGATTGAATAAAGGAAAGGTAAATAATGATTCAAATTTATAGAATTATTAATATAAAATAGATATCATATATATTCAATAAATAAATTTTTTTCCTTCCATGTAAATATGAATTGAAAAATAAATCATGTTGTTTGATGGAGGTGGTATTCCACCTGTTCACACTTGTGATATTATCATTTTTGAATAGATTTGATGGTAAGAAGACAGATATGATATTATAATTATAATAGAATAATTATTTCATAATTATCATATATAAAATTCAAACCCATAATAATTACTATCCATTTAACATGGTGAGGTAAAATGAATTAAATCACTAGGTGGAGGCGGTAGACCACAGGTATGCACGATGGGATACTTTCACTTTCTGTATTATATAATAGAGCTTAGATATTGATGATTCCATAATCATAATAAAAATAAATTTTATTATTTATAATTAATACATTATTTTTTGATGAGTATCAGAGATTTTAATGATGTAGTAGTAAAACTAAATTTAAAGGGGTTAGGTAAGATGGTTACTTATTCTTCAGTTGGCCTACTTCAGATACCTTCCATAAGACCTTTAGAATGGTCTTTTGAGAAGAAATAAATATCAAATTTTTTCTAAGTATATTTATTATAAAATTTTAATGGTATGGTCAAACAGGATATCTCAATATGATTAAAATAAGTGAAAGGGGCAGTTTCCTTTTATATGTGTTGGAGAAGACAAACCATTAATTTCATAAGAGTATAAAATATAATAAATTCATTATGAGGAGAAATACTTATAAATTTAAAATATTAGGTGGCATAGTATAAGGTCAATATATGGCTACAAAATTGTATTTATACAAGTCTCATTGGAAAATAGACCATTATATGTTGGTTTAATCCCCCAGTAAACCCGTTTTAACCATAGTCACTGTTAATTTTTTTAACTATACTTACTATTCATTATGATAAAAATTGTAAGTTACATCATTAAAAAATATTGTATTGCTGATTAAAAATATTTAATATATTTTATCAAGTTAAATTAATTTATGTTACAGAATTTAATTTAAAATTATACCCATAGAACTGTTTGAAAAGTATCTTTCTAGAAAAATGTTCTCTTTAATATATAAATTTTTTATCTCAAAATACAAACAAAAATTAATTCCAATGACTGAAAATGGATTAATAATAATATAAAATAACATAATTTATTGAATAATAACTTTTAAAACAGAATGTGATCTTTTTAAATGATTTAATATAAAATATAGTATTTAATATAAATCTGAATTTTTAAAATTACTTGAAAATTCAATTTTTTCTAAAGATTAAAAAAAATTCAAAGTTATGTTTTACACGATAATTTAATAAACAAGATTAAATTTTTAAAATAAAATTATTATATATCCCATAAATTAATTATATTAATCTCTCAAAAAAATAAATAAAAATGGTTTTTGGGGAAAATTTGTTTTTAAATAGTGTTATGACATTACTAAAAAAAGAGTATTGGTTTTTAAATATGATTGATTCATAAAAAACATTATATATATATAAATGTTTAAATGTTATTTTTCCTATTCACATTACCATATTTTTTGCATAGTTAAAATGGTATATTATTTAACAGTTTATTAAGACTTTGTGTTTTGTGTATTGGTATCAAATAAATACTTTTGAAGAGAAATATGTTATTAAAAATCAGGGTATTAAATTATACACCATATAAAATAAATTTATCCTACAAAATCTCATTGCTATGACATATAAATTTAGGATATCTATGTTTCATCCCATCCTTGGGTTCCCATGTAACCAATTCCAATTTACGATTCAACCAGAGAACTTAAACAATATGAATAGTCTTATTCTGTATCAATTTGTCTCAATGATCTTAGATTTCTAATCTCTGTTATTCATATGAATTTTCAAACCCTACTTGTATTATATCTATTGTTATTACATTTGATGGATCTTTTATAAACTACCTCAATGGTGATATATGGAACACATCGTGAAGTTGTGAGAGGTTTGGTAGAAGCACCAAGCAATAAGATACCATCTTTAATCGATCATGAATCTCATAGGGACCAATATACATAATTATATGATTTCACAATGTTGTGAATCTCGTAGCCTACATCCATAGATAAATTTTTAGGAATACCTGCTTTACCAACATTGAATTCAAAATTTCACCAATGATTTTTTTCATAATGTTTTTCTGGACTATGATCTTCCTTGATGTGTTGTTCAATGAATTTGAATATCTCTTCAATTTAATCAGCTGGATCGATTCCTAATATCATTGTTTCTATAACTTCATTCAACACCTTTAATATCTACACTTCATTCTATATATGTATTCCTAATTATACAAAAAAATTATCAAGTGAAATCTATTATAGTAATAATACTATACTGGAAGAATGTGTTGATCCCAAGAACCATTAAAATCCATAAAATAGAAACTTATTATATCCTGTAAGATTTGGATGGTTTTCCTAGGCTAATAATATCTCTGATGATTAAAATAATTTCTGGAACGCAATGTTGAATATAGATCATAGTAAATACATCACCATAAAATTGAGGTAAACCTTATAACCTGATCATATACTATTTAATGTCAAACTCAATGAAACATTACAAATTCTTCAATATATAATCAATAAATTTGATTAATAGGTAAATATTATGTAATATAAATGAAGTGTTATAAATTTATAATTTGATCAACTCTAACCCATATAGCATCATAGCCTTTGGGTATTTTTGGAGGTCCTATTACATTATAATTAGTGATGTTTTCCAATTTTTATTCGGTTATGGGTTATTTTTATAACATATACTTAGTATTTTATATCTCAAAATTATCTTTATTACATAAAAATTAGAGACATATATATTTTAAATATCACTCATCATGTTATTCCCCCATAAATACACTTTCATAAATCTACAGATATTTATAATTCAATGATGAATAGAGAATGGAGAACTATGTGTTACATCCAATAACTCAATCAAATATTTTATAGAAAAGACACATACATGGTTCCCATACCTACTCATTCCATCATAATCATGGTTGAACATAGGATAAATTATTTCCATCTTTTAAAACTCTATATATTACTTTTGTGTCTCATTAATATACATATTGATATATGGTTCAACAATCATTTCAATAAAAAAAAATATTTCTCTTTTTCCTTCAAGATTTCACGATAAATAATTTTCAAAATATAGAAATATTGGATCTTTATTTATCCACATCATAGGTAAGAAATCATAATCATTTTGACTCAAAGGATCGACCACCTTGTTATCTTTTCTAGGGTAAAAGTTTACTAATAATCCATAATATCTATTCAAATCTAACCACCTTCCCTAGTTCTTATTTAAATCTTTATAAGTTAGTATATACTTTTAAATTTGATGATCAATATTTATGTCACGCATCTTTTTTCAAAATAATGTCTTTATATATTTAATTAAATCCTTACTATAACTAACTCTAAGTCATATGTTAGGAATGTTTTCACCTGAAACATCAATTATGATGGGTCACAAGCTATCACCATATCATTTTTCATAAGGATTCACCCAAATCCATTATTTGATGCACCAATATAGATCCCAAACCCTATTCCACTATAGGGTAATATAAAATCAGGCTTAATAACCATCCTTATACTCATTTTCCAAAATGTTCCTTAACATTCATCTATTTAAAGGAAATTTCCACCCTTTAGAGTTAACATTGTGACTGGATTGGAAAAATATGGGAAATTCTCTAAAAAAAATCAATAATATCAATCCAAACAAGAAATATTACTCATCTCATTCAAAATTTTTTTCTTGATATAATGTTTAGTAACTTTTGACTTTGATGGATCTATATATATATTATCCGACATGATATTATATGACCCAAAAATGAAACATTTCAAAGCCAAAATCAAAATTTAGTAAATTGTTCATTCATCTTATCCTTCATTGGGTTATTCAATATTATCCTCAAGTGATCGTCTTGATCCACATTTCCCATTGAATTTAAAAAAAAATATTATCTATAAAGACAACCACAAACTAATCAATTTATCTATGTAGGCTATGTTCCAGAAATTCATAAAAATAGAGGAGGGAATTTGTAAGACCAAATAGAATCACAATAAATTCATAGTATTCATAACTTATACACAAGGATGTATTCAGTATGTCTTTATATTTGAACTAAAACTGATAGAATCAATATTGTTGATTAATGTTGAAAAAATATTGATTTTTTCATAATATATCTCAAAAATCATTAATAGGGTATATAGGACACTAATCCCAGACAATGAACTTGTTATAATTCTGATAATCAATGCATAATCACAATGATCCACCATTCTTATTAACATAAAAAGTATAATTACCCTATAGTTCTATAGTTGGTCCAATTAATCCCATTTCAATATTCCCTTGGAGTCTCTTCTTCAAATTATACCACTCAATTAAGGCCTTTCAATATGGACTCTCTGAAATAATTGTTTCACCAATAATTATTTTACTGAAAATTCAACTTCATGAAATGGAGGAATACTTGAAAATTGTTTTGGAAATATATCAACAAACCCATTTACAATAGGTATATCTTAGATATTGTTTTTATACACAACCATTTGAGACAGACACCCCTTTTGAATTGAAATAACGAATCATATAATTTAAGTAATTTCAATTGGACTTTTATATTTATTATAAAACTGATATATGATCATAGGTTGTTTAGAAATATACGATGTGACTTCTAATAAATAGTAATTGGTGTGGTATTTATGTATGGAAACACAATCCATGTCAACAAAAACATCAAATTCAATAAGAGGGTAAATAACGAGTTTAACTGGAAGTATATTTCGAAAAAATCAATTTGACCAGAATGATACAAATAAGATGTTATTATCGTACAATTAAAGGTTTTTGTGGATATTTTGTAAACTAATAATTGACTTGTAATTAGGTTACCCTTAACAAATTCAAAAAAAAGAGTCGGAAAATACATAATCAAATAAGATATCAAAAATTCCAGTGTGGATGATGCATTTCACCGCTTGATTATCATACCCAAACTCAATAATAGTTATTTCTTGAGACTTCCATTTGTCTTAAGGATTTATAGGTCATTGGTTTCAATCATAATCATCAACCATGATATTTGATAACTGTTTATCATAATTTTTATATTCCGTGAATTTTAAACCCTGAATTTTGGGTGGTGAATTTTCTCTTTCTTTTCCACCATCATTTGAAAATGTTTTATTCCCATTACATTTGTATTTTATAATCACGTGGATTCTATTTCCATACATAAAACATTTCCTAGTCACCTTATGATTTTTTTTATGATTCCTTCATCACTTTTTGTCTAAAAGAAGTCTCATTTTCATCTCCACATGGTTTTTATAATTTATAGTGAATTTTATATTACAATTCTTATCAAGATAATTGTATTGATTGGTAACATAAATATGTACATATACATTTATTCCAAATGGAACAGTTTTTCCATAGCTACTAAAGCCCATTATCGCTAGCACCTTTCGAAGATTTGGATTAATGCCACTGAAGAATCATTCAACAACACTCTCAAGTTGGATTATATTACCATATAAATACTATTAAAGTCTCTTAATATTTTACTCAATGAAACTAATAGATACCTAATCCATCTTATTTATCTCATGAAATTCCATATTTATTTAAAAAAAGATAAAAGAAGGTTATTGTTTAAAATTATGCTCCAAAACTCATCCCTCACCTTGGATTAAACTTCTAACTGTAGCATCATGTTACTTAGAAGAGTCCAATATTTGTTTACATCAATTTCCAAATAATTAAATACAAAAATTACTTTTTCATGTTCGAAAAACTAGGGGATGGAAAATATAATTTTTTTGGTACAACAAATGGATCAACAGAGCCACTAAATTTATGAGAATATTTTCAGATGAAGGAATCAGCATAACATTATTTAAAACTTTTCTCATATGAAATCTTAATATGATTCATATCTTTTGAATGTTTCCTAAAAATGAAAATATTATTTTTCATTCAATCAACATCATTATTGGCTTCTCAGTAAGAAAATAATTACATTTTCCCTCAAATTAAACATTGACAACATCCTTTTGGATTCCAACAAATATCTATATCCAAAAACTACTCTATAATAAATAGTAAACATGTTAAAAAACCACATAATCAAGAAAATAATTTATTTCATTTCTAAAGCATATCGCATTCAATTTAACCTATGACATTTTAGTTTTAAACTAGTTTAACCATGTGAATAATATATTTATATCCTTCATAATGATTCATACAAAAATTTGAATTAACCCAAGAAAGTACCACAAGAGTAAAAAACATGGTGTGTCGTAAGGTTTCACTAACCATAATCATTATACATAGTCTTAATGTTTCTCACTAATGTTTTATTTTCTGACTTTGTAAATATAGCTAAACCTTGTTCTAATAACTACTATAGTGACCCAAAATTTTCAAAATTAAATATTACATCTTATTATATTAATATTCAATATATACTATTATGATATATACCATTAATCATATAGGTATTGTTTTCTTAGAAATAGGTATACATAAACGACTTATCAATAATATATTTACATCATATACCACAATATTCTTCATAACTAGAACCCTTATTATAAAAATCTTATGTAAAACCATTCATCATAACCTGGGGAAAATAAATATACGAAATGTGTGAGATCAAATTATTATTAAAGGTAAAAAAGGGAGATATCAATTTTCGCATACACATGACATCGGAATATGGGTAAGAGAACATAGGAATAAATTTTTTAAATAATACATGGGATAACATATATCATAATCATGGGTCATAAAATAAATCATTGAATTTTATAAGACAATAGTCATACACGAATCAAATAACATGAGCCATGGGAGCATAACATTAGCATAAGACATAAGTTTTGGGAATAATCATAATCATATAAAATAAATAATGATAAATTTCAATACTATCATGGTGGATTGGTTCACGCCACATTCCATCATATAATTAGTCAAAGTCCGCACCCAATATGATGATAAGAGAGCAGTCTCTTGTTGATCCTTGGTCACTCCCCATTATTGATGATATTATCTCATTATATTTTCTTCATTAAACAATGAATTTAAGGTTTATCTAATCATAGTCCCACCCAACACATTTTACTAATCCATTAATATGTGTTCAGTAAGGTCATCAATCATTCATAACAAGTGAATATAAAATTCATTTCATAAAAAATTCAACATTTCTGCCAACTGTTAACAAAGTAAAATAAATTTGTTTCATAAATTTATCATCATTTTAATCATAAACCATACATATTAATTTTAATTGTGGTCTCCTTTGATAATAAGAAATATAAAACATAAATAACATCAAAGGATGTTTTCATAGTTGAAACATACCATTAAATGTTCCCTTGAACATTTCCTGAAGAAAATACCCTTTTCAATTTGAAACCAAGAAATTAAAATTGAATAATGCCCCAAATATTAATGCAAAATTTTTTATTTTAATTTAACTTTGGGATATTTTAACAGAATATTCAAGTAATTTATCAGTAATTATGGTGAGATTTTATTTTCATTTCTTTTACATTCAAACAATTATTCCGTTCACATTTTCTGTAAAAAGTATAAAGTACATCATTTAGAAAATGATAATAATGTTTAAATTAAACCATTTTTTAAAAAAATAAAAAATTGTATAAATGAATATAAAAAAATTATAGGATAATTTCCAAAACATTCTTCAAAACGTTTTTAGAAAATATGTATATGAATGAAATATGACTTTTTAAAGAATTGATAAATAAAATCTTTTTTTGATTAAAAGATTATTTTTGTCTATTGGGTTCTAAATGATGAAAAAATAAATGGAAATAATTTAATACATAGAAATAAATAAATTAAAATTAAGTTAAAATTATTATATAAAGGTAGGTAATAATATTTATTCCCCAATAACTTTATCATGAACTATCCCAATATGTAATGAAATTGTAACATAAATATCTTAGCAAAAGTTAGACATTATTTGAAAGTGCTATAAATCCAATATATAAAATTTAAATTTATTATAATTATATAAATAAATAACTCACCAACTTATAATATCTATTATTATACAATATAAATTTTTAACACCCATTTAGTAATAATTCATAATTTAAATTTTAATTTCAGGGCGTTCATAGTTTTTTACCTTGGATGTCTCTATTTGGATGTTATTCTCTCTATATATGATCTTAGTTATATAATTAATATATTTTTAATCATGGTATAAATATATTATATATTAATTATATAAATATCTTTAGAATAATCAATAAAATTTTGAGGAACAAAAATGAATTACACCATTCATAGTGATGACAGGCCATCCATATGCGTGAACATTGTTTTAATTTTTTGACAGATGGAATAATAGTAAGGTAAATTAAAATTCACCTTATTATAGTAATATTTATATCATATATATCATATATATTCATGAAATATATCCTTATTACAAAAAATATTATTTAAAAAAATAATACTGAATCACAATGCTTCGTGGAGGTAGTAGTGCACTGGTACGATCAAGTGATGTTATTATTTTCCAATAAAATGGATGATAAGAATGTAGAAATGATATTGTAATTTATGAAGTATAATTATATCATAAATATAATATATAAACAATAAAACCATCATAATGAACATCTATTAAAAATGGTGATGGTAATGGAATTGTATTGTTACGTGGACATTATAATTCATATGTACGCACGAGCGATACTTTCACATTCCATTTTATGGTTTAAAACATGGATATTTAAGGATAAATAATCATAAAAAGTTTTTTTATATTTAGGATACTATAATTGTTATATTATTATTAATTCCATAGATTTATAGAATGTTGAAGATTAAAAAAATTGAAATAGGTAAGGTGAGATGATTACCTTTTATTTGGTGGGCATCCAATAGATCATTTCTTAAGGACCCTTGTAATTGTATTGAAATTATAAACACAACTCTATTATATATTGAAATAATTTAATAACATAATTTTGAACATTTTTTAGATCTATATGTCTCAATTGAGGGTAAATAAAATAAATGAGGTGTGTGCTTTCTTAAGTGGGGGAGAAAAGACATATGGAATTATTGAATAAAAAAATATAAGAAAGAAAATCTCTTGAAAATTTATTTTAAAAAAATATATATTATATGGTAAGATATGATAATGTATAATATTTCCATAAATATTATTTATAAAATTTATATTGGAACACAGACAATATCTTTTAGTTTAAGTCCCAAATAAACATGTTTTCACTATAACTATGGTAAAAAAATTTTATTCTTTTTAACATTCATTAAGAAAAGTTTTGAAATTATACTCCATAAAATATTTGATAATTATAAATTATATTATTAATTTTATTTTATCTAATTGAATTTATACCACTAGTTTGATTTTATTTAAAATTATTCACATAGATTTTGTCAAAATGGTTTTTTGGAGAAAACATGTTTTCTTAAGTATAAAATATTTTCATATTGAAATGTGATATTAAATTAATTAAAAATAGTAAATTGTGTTATTAAAAATATATATTAAATGATTTCACCTTAAAAATCATTATAAAAAATAGTGTAAAATTTCAAATTATTTAAACAAAAAAGAAATTCTTAATAAAAAATATTTTTTTCTATTCAAGAAAAAATTAATATTTTTAAAAATTACCCAAAATTAACTCTAATATAATTTAGACGTGATGAAATTAAAAATTAAAAATTTGTTTTTATAAATTTTATAAATTTTTCAGAAATTTGTCATATTATTTTTTGCCCAAAAAAAGGATCAATTTTTAGGAAAAATGTATTTTTAAATCCTTTAATGGCTTAACTAAAAGTTGAATAATTATTTATCAACATATTTTTTCATGTAATAACATTATAAATTTTTTAAAATTTTTTTCCTATTATTTATTCTATATTAATAGTAATGTAATAACGATATACTATATTATGGTTTAATTAGACTCTGGTTGCATGTAATGCTATTAAAGAAATTTATTTAAAGATATATATATATATTAAAATCTTGGGGTGTCATATAAATAAAAAAATTACGCATTATTACTAAGTAATTAATAAAATTACATTTTTTTGTTAAATAACTAATAAAGAAACATAATGCGTGAAATTTATTTGTCTAATATTTACATTTCATATTATTTATTGTAAGATAAAAATTATATTATGGGAAAAATATATAAATTATTTGAATAATATATCAACACAAATTTTATTTGTAATTGATATGAAATAATAATAACAAAGGTTAATACCAGTAAATATTATTTTCCTATAAAATAGTTCACATTACATTTTTATAATATTATATAAATGTTGAATTCTAAAATTTAATAATTCTAAATTGAAAAAATCATATTTTTATATTTTGTATAAATATATAATTTGTAGATTTATTTTTGGTGCTTTTTTGAAATTGATATTTTTAGATGAATACTGAAAAATAATGATTTACCAATACTGTAAATTTTATAATATTGTCCATATATAATTACAACCATGAAGTTTATAAAATAATATTATTGATCAAGTATTTGTTTAAAAATTATAAATATACATTTAAAAAATACTATGTTGAATTTATAAAACTGATGATTATCATTTTTATGAACATAAATAATATTTTTTTATAGAATAATCCATTCATATCTTTTATATTAACTCTATATAATTATTATAAAATATATTTTGGTCATGTATTTAAAGGCCAATTTTTTTTCTTCTAAACCAATATATTTCATGAAAATAAAAACTATTTATAATTTCATCCTGAAAATAAAAGATACACTAAAATAATATAATTATTTCTTAAAAATGGAATTTAGAGGTTAAATGCGCTAATTTTAAAATTATTTTTTCATTCATAGTGAAATTTTATATAATAACATTTAATTAAAATTTTCATTATGTATTAAAAAATTATTTATTATGTTCAATTTTATTTTTATTCATAAAATTATGATTAATGTTATAAAATTTTCCTACCATGGTATTTGGGGAAGTGTTTTTTTGAATGATTTGTTTTATTACAATTATTTAAATTTTATCTAAAAATTAAATGGATATCATTTATATAATGAAAATTATATGATATTTAACCACATATTAAAACAAATTCTCACAAATTCAATTAGTAATTACTGTTATATTTGATTGAAGACATTTACTGGTGAAAATAATAATATTCTACTAAATAGTCATTCTTTATATTACAATTTCCAATTTATAATGATAATTTATATTATTTAAAAAATAATTTATTTTTATAATTATTAACTGTAGGTTCATAAAATAAAAATTTTTAATAGGTTTTAACTTATCTTTTTTATGAAATATAAATTACTTGGCTACAAATTAGTTACTAAGCTCTAAAACACAATAAAAACATGTAAAAATCTAGTGGAAAATGAAATGAAAAATGTTTTAAAATTAATTGTAGAGGATTTATAGAAATTATATTATGAAACACTACATTATTTCCCACTTCTGGAGCCATTTTAAATAATATTTTTCAATTCCATCATTGAAAATGTAATGGGTATTTAAAAAATTTTCATTCTCTTCACTTATAAAAGGGAATCTCTTCCACAATATTAATCGACCCATTACGAAGATTTAAATCTAGCAATACTCATCCATAATCCATCAGCAAATCTCTTCCCAATTCCTAGGATAGTTTTCTTTTCTAAAATACCTTTTTATTTATCCTTATAGTGCTACCCTAGGGAAAACATACAAAGGTAGAGGTAATGTTCGTAACTGAACTCTCTTAGTCCATTTATTCTTATACCCCATAATACCTATTGTAATCCAAAAAATGTATGATAAAATTATTAAAATTATTATTAAAATTTTATTATACTAATGGTATATCAATTTTTTACTATATATGAATACCATTCAAAAAAGTAATATGTCGACATGCATACATAAAGACTATCACCTCCATAAACATCATGTACAATTTTTCCATTAAAAACATGCATGTGTGACATTAAAATTATATTTAATTTTTAAATATGATATTCATTTTGATATTAATATTTACTAAAAATAATATTAGACTTTATATAAGTGATATTAACAATAAACATTCATAGTAAACTTAACCACCTGAAATAATCATATGAAGGAACCATTCTTAATAAAAGTCAATTTTGGGAAAACATATGAAACTGTATAAATTTTGTTCTGATGTTATAATAAAATACATATTTCTTTATAATTTAGGATACAATTAGATTATTTTAACACCCTTTAAACTATTGTGAATTTACTAATGAATTATCATAGAAATGGACTACGCCTCCTTAAGTAACCTTCAAGAGTGAAAACTATTTAAATGATAAATAACATAAGTTAATAACGATTCATTACAAAATGAAATATGAATATAAAAATGATATTAATATAGTTTTTAGTAATATTAATTTTATTATTATTGTGGAAATTATCCCCACTCTCTAAAAAAATTAAGACAGAAGGTTATGGTTTTTAGATTTCAATTCTATTTTATTGAGATATGATCCATATTACCCACTTATTTCTTTTTTTGTTGTATATATTGGATATCAATTTATTTTCACCCAAATTTTCCTGAAATATAAATATTTTTAAATATCAATTTCATTTTTATGTCATATGTATTTTAAATTTTAATGATTATGATGTTGTAAATTTTTATTATCTCAACATTCTCTACATGAGAAATATTTTTTATATGAAACCACTGAGAGTTTATGTCGTACTTACTGAAAAATTAAAGTATCTTATAATCACTAGAGTTTAATTAATGTTTTTTTTAATTTTAATTTCAGTATCTTATCTTTATAATCATTTGATTCAATGTTTACCAAATTCATAAGGGGATTTCTTAACTCAATATTAATCTGTTGATTTATAATACTTCTTCATAAACTTATTTCTTCCATAAATTGATGTTTCTACAATAAGAAAAAATTTCATGATACTCTATCTTCTTATCTAGGTAAAATTACTTTCTAATCTGATTATATTATTATAATGAATTTCTGTTGAAAAAATTATATCATTATTGAGCAAAATTACCATTATCATTAACAAAAGTTTACTCTCATTGTCTATATTTTCCATTCCTTATAATCTTCCCCATATTATTTTAAAACCAAATTATGTATTATTTAATGTGTTCTAAATATTTTTATTTATCACCATTTAAATTTTTTTATACTTTTTTTATGTGGGTTTTCATTAATTTTATGATAATGTATTAAAAAAATTCTCTCATGGAATTTTTTTTCATCTACATCGTGATTCATCATGAAAAACATTATATATCTTATCAAGAAACAATTATTTTCAAAACATTATAAAATTATCCATTTTGAAAATATTTACATTGCCTTAATGAAAATTTCTTTTTAATGTGTCTTGTGACATCCAATTTTAATGACATTTAATAATGTTTTATCAAAATTCTCATATGATTTTATTTACCATTACTTATTTGTTTTAGAAAATAACCACTTTACGAGTGACAATTTGTGGATTTAATTTTAAATCCCCTCATACTATTTTTTATTAGGTTATTCTTCTCATGGAAAACCCATTACTACATTTTATTTCATATTCATCCAATATGTATATGAGATTTTTTTCTCCACATACCTTTAATCAATGAATTCTGTATTTTTATTAATTTGATTGAAATAAAATTATATTATTTCACATAAGTTGATTCATTCTATGATATTAATTAATTAACTTAATAGACATTACACTATGTATTGTTCTTTTTTAGGTATCATTACATTGATATCAATTCCATTTATTGATTAGGAAAATATTGATAATATGTAAACTTTTTTTTTCAATAAGTATGTTTATTTAATAATCATGTTTTCTATATAATATATAGTTATTCATTCCTTAATATTATGAATACATTTAACATAATTATGTATGTGTGGGTCTCATAACATCCCCTCGATGAATCGGTACATATCATGAGATAAACTATCTTGGGTATTTCGGTGTATGAAAGCACACAAAAATGTTTCCCAACCACAATGAATTCAGGATATGGTTACCATGTAAAAGAAGAAGAATCCTTGTATTAGGGATTGAAATTGGATTTCAATAATTACTTATTTAATCCCTAAGTAATTAGTTATTGTTATCCACATGTTTATTTATTTATATGCTAACTATTAATATGTTCTACGTTTTTTATTATTATGTTTTTTGAATTATTTATCCATACATTATTATTTATGATCGTGTTATGTTCACTTATGATATTTTATTGTTATCTCTTTTGTTTACACATATAGAGTTTATGAGAACACTCTTATTATGTTTCTAGTTTCCCAGATATTGATGATAATTTTTATAGAAGAAATGTCTAAAAAAACATCATGTCTGAATAATTAATGTGTGATTTAGAAGACATATTTTGGATTGATTTTTTTTCTTTATAGTGGAAGTTTTTCTTTTAGATGAGAGTGGAAATAAATTTATTACTCAAATTTTTTTCTTAATTATTGAAATTTTCAAACCTATTAGATTATATAAATGAATTTAATGAAATATATTTTTTAAGTCATATAATTTTTGGATTCTTACATATTGTCTATTATAGATATTTTCAAACATAGTATATAATGTATATGTTTTCAATTCAATATCTGGGATTGATGGTATGGGGAACCTATAATGATGATATAATCATGAAAATATTTAGTTCCTTCATTATATATCCCTTAATTTTTACATCATTGTTTTATAATCTTGTCCATCTCACTTTGATACAATAGTCTATTTTCACTAGTTTTATTAAAATCATAGTTAAAAACATTCACAGTTTAAAAAATATATTTTACAACTCCCTGACCAAGTCACTTGCTTTTTAATAAAAGAATTATATTACATAAATTTTTAAGAGATTCTTAAAATCAGCTATGTAATCCCATAATAATTTAACATGATTTATTGACTATTCCTACCTATAACTACCAAAACTCATCACTAAAATTTCCTTTGACTACCATATGAATTATCAGCTTGTTTATGAGATTAAAGATTGTAATTAATTTAATTTTTATATAGACAATAATATTTTACATTAAAATAATTCACTTTTATGTTTTTTTAGAATTTCTTCCATTTTAAATAATGAAATATTTAATCAATTAAAATCATAATAAAATATTTTTCTTAATGATTTTTTTTTAAAAAAATCTGCATTATTATTTGGAAGCTTCATTTACTCAACCAAAATAGAAATAAATTCTAGAGCCACTAATATATAATCATTTCTATGTGAAGACTAAAATGGGCTAATAATGTCAAAACCTAAACATAAAAAATCTATACCACTAAAATTATATTTTTAGGAATTCATTTCCTTTATCCAACACTTTTCATCCTTTAAACATTATCAAAACTAACAAATATGTGCATAATAGAGTATAAAATCCAAATTACACAACCATTTTGGTTTTCCTTTCTTCCATAGGTTAACTATGAAAACACTATGACATAGACCACGTCTATTTCTTGAAGAAAAAACTCCTTAATATCCCATCATAACATCTCTTTCTTAGGTAATGGGTTATCCCAAAATTATTAGTTATTATATAAATTGGTTTTTCCCTTTTCCTAGGGTTATTCAAATATATATGATTCCATTTTATGGAAAATTAACTAAATATTCCAACCACATAGTCTATTTAACTAAAAATAAAATCAGGTATTGAACTAGTAATGGAGAATTAATCTCTCGTGGATCACTGATTGTAGTGATAGAAAATTGTAATGGATATTCAGAAACAAAATTCTCTAACCCATTATTATTCATGATCTCAAAATAATACTCTAGTAAATAAATTTTATATCTAAAAAGACTATGTTTAGCATCTTTCTTAGCTAATAGAAATTGATATCTGAATGGTCAATGAAAAGAATATATTTATACCCAATCAACTATTATTTGAAATTATCAGGATGAAACATAACATCCAATTATTCATTATCAATTATCATGTAATTAATTTTTGAGTCATCTATAAATATACTAGGGTAATCCATCCCATGAAAACAATCTCATTCCACTACTACAAAATAGTCCCAACTTTTATACACTTACATCACACATTATTTCACTATTAAATTTTCAATCGTAGGTAGTGATGATGAGAGAAGAATATGATATTTTTTTAGGATATCAAATATTTTTAATAAATTCTCATCATATAAAAATTTCCAATCCTTGACCAATAATAACCACAAAGGATTTATGATATTCTAGAAATATATAATGATTTTCCTATAAAATTTGGAATATCCTAAGAAACTTACTATGACATTAAATTTTTCTATACTTTTATCTTTTGAAATAATTTTATATTTATAGCTTCAGCCTTCATTCTTATCCTATATAAATTGAATGAAATAATAATTCCCTTAATGATAATAAATTATCATTTTATCTAATTTGAAAAAAAATTATTTTTATAGAAATCATTAATAAACTGAACTCATATTTTATAAAGATCTCTAAAATATAATCAATTTACTATTATAGTTGTCTATGAACACCTATATTATCCTCTCAATCATATATAAAGTAATACATATTATAGATATTTGAAATTTGGTCAAAGGACTACAAAAACCAAACTGTGTTTTTTATTGAAATATGTTTCTATGGGACATGCGAATGTGATATTTTCTTAATAATGGGGATTTATAATATTATATTTTCATTATAATTACCATAAATAATTCAATAAAACTCATTAAGGGACAACATCATAAGCATTTTATCTTGTAATGTAAAGAGAAATGGACTTTTTCTAGTATAATAATTTAATTTCTAACAGTAAATACTAACTCTCCATTTATCAACCTTACTAATCTAAATTTAATCATTAATATAAGTGGTATCCACTAGGACTCCACCCTTCATATGTAAAACCTATACAAGGTCCACCCAATGGCTATCATACATTGAATAAATAATCCCTACATCTAATAACTTGATAAATTCTTCAGTAATAGTGTCCTTCATGTTGGGATTAAATCTTCTTTGGACTTTAAGACTCTGTTTGAACATAGGATCCATATGGATTTTATTTATATAACTGATAAAATATTTCCTTCAATGTATTTTATAATCTATACTATAGTTGATTTAATATATATTATATAAAATTAAAAATCATTTCTCCTGAATTTTACATGGATTTGATTAGATAATGACATTTAATGTGGAATTGTCAACTATAAATTAATATTTCAAGTGATCTGGAAAATGTTAAATATCCAAATATATGTGTCTCTGATAAACAAGTTAAACCATAAGTAATAGTGGCCCATGGTCTTGGATGTGTCACGTAAACAATGAAGGGGAGCCTAAAAATTCATCTTATTCACTGATATCTATAGTTGATAGCCACATAATATCACATTTTTAATATGATATTTGAATGTTCTCCTTTGAAAACTCTTATATGTAGTCAACGTACTATCCCTCATTCTCATCAATGGTTTTATCATTTTTTCCTTTATAAATTTCCAAAAAATATTTTCTTATTGTAAAGTTTTATGTATAGTTATTCTTTGAAATTCACTTATTATTCTCCATGCATATCAAAATCTTTATCAAGGTCCAACAACTCAAAACTTGATAATTTTTATTCATTCTTGGATTCTAGGTAATTAATAAAAATATTACATTCTTATATTTTCTCACCCAATTTGAAAGTAATATTACCATTAGAAAAATAAATCACAACCACAATTATTTTTTATAAATTTTCTCCAAAGAAGATAGGGGACTCTTACACATTCCATATCAAGGATTATAAATGAATCATGTAAAGGATTATTGAAATTGTAAATAGAAAGTCATCTACTATACTAATTGGGTGACTGAGGGATTGATAATCCAATTTTAGGAAAACAGTAGTGGGTTTTATTTCTTCTAATATCAATTATCATATTAGAGTTTAAGTGATAAAATTATTTCTCATTCTAATATAATAAATATTCTTTACCAATAAAATATTTCAAAGAGTTTATAGGATGAATAAATACTTATATCTTAATGATTTCATGGTATCTTAAATTGAAGGAAACACTACACCCTTCATTGAGGTTACTAGTGAAAAAATACTCAAACTTTTTATTATCTTAAAAAATATTTTTTTACCAATTTTATATATTCTGAGGTTGTGATTAAGGATTTTATGAATGGTATTATAACAATAATCGTGTTCAAAAGACTAAGTAACATGATCAATTCTTATTCATTATTTTTTTCTTAATTTTTATTGTTATTGGATATTTTGGTGAAAATGTATAATGATAGTGGGTATTTTCTCTAATTTTTACTTAACATTATCCTTACTAATGTATTTTTCTTTATAAATTAATTTTCTATTTTATTTTTATATGAAACCATAGCATGTAGATCAATTTTAGAACTATTTTTTCACAACTCCATATTCAATGTTTCTATATTTTTGATTCCATACTCATTTAGAATTTTATTTTGAGATTCCCTAGGGTGATCAATAACTTCCTTTTGAATTTTCATGCCACTAAATGTGGTCATAACCATTAAATTATTCCTAGGGTTAATTGTTTTACCACTTTAAATCATAAACTTGTATCTTACATAATGTTCTCAAGTCATTTGACTGATGTGATACTATGGGATTATCATTTAATGCTCAAAAAAAATGACTAAGAATCTATCTCATCCCTATATCATGCCTCTTATTACTCTATACAAAAATTATACCTAACTTATTGAGAATCTAGTATATAAATTATACCAACTAGAAACACCCTGATAAATGTTGGTGAATCAGGATGTGAAATTTTTATTTTAAATGAATGAAGATTTTCCCCATGTTAATAGGAACTCTTTAAACCAATTTGTTCATGATTCACAATTCCAATTAAAGTAAATGTAGAAAATAAACCTAAACCATCAGATATTTTATATGCGTTTCCAGAAAGGGAAATGTGTACGGATCACACATTATCAATGTGTTGATGTTCTATAATAATCTATGATTCTCTAGCTTTCACATATTGTAGATTCTAGAAAAAAACTTACTATATTCTAGGAACATAAATATTTCAATGTTTAGGGTTTGGTCACTCGTCACCCAAGGATCACACTTTCTACATCACCTCTATGCACGGATTTAGATAAAAGAAATATCCACCTTAAATAAATAAGAGTATTATTCAATTGATTTCTAACATTATGTTTTGTCTCTAATATTCACGAGTACAAAGATTTATCTATGTTAATGTTATATTCTATTTTTAATTATTATTTCACAATAAATAAATGTTTAATGATTCTTGTCTAATAAGAATTGTATGTTTGAGTGATAAATGTTCCAAATCATGAACATTGATAGTCAACTACAAAGAATATATCATAAAATACAAGCCGTGCAACCCTATTCTAGCAACACAAGGTTCTTACCTCCACCATGTGATAGATGGGGTGTAACCTCCATCATGAGGGAATATTCTATGACCCCATGAATGAGATATTAATGATGTGATTAAGCCTCAGTTTTTTTTCATGAATCCTAGTACATGTATGAATAATTATATTACCTATATCACTTGAGTATTATCTCAACATACTGATTTCATAACCTTGAAATATTAAACCCTCATCGTGAGATACATATGTGAACCTCACATAGTCTCATTTATCTCTTAACATCGGTTCGATGTTTAATAACTTAATCAAACTCAAGACACACTAATTATGTGAATATTCTCCAATTTATTAATGATTTATCCAATATTGA
The DNA here is from genome assembly GCA_963277665.1 of Viscum album. Taxonomy (NCBI): domain Eukaryota; kingdom Viridiplantae; phylum Streptophyta; class Magnoliopsida; order Santalales; family Viscaceae; genus Viscum; species Viscum album. Next base: position 832,787,005 of record OY728165.1, read on the forward strand.
TCTTTTTATAATTGTGATCTAAAATCCATTCCACCCATAAAAGAATATCCTCAATAAGACCACATTTAATAGAGAATCTTGAACTTCATAGATAATATTACCTGATACCATTCTTGAGATGTTGATCATAAGACTTCCATCAACTAACACATGTCACATGATTCAATCTTTGTAACCTTTTCTCCAAATACCAATTATGTAAGAAATATATGTAACCACATCACAACACCGCCTTTAAAAGTGAAATAAATGTTACGTTATTTTCATAATTCAATTTTATAATAATCTTGAAAATTTTTTATTCATTAAAAATTATATTGTGAAAACATATTCATTCAATTCATTCCACTTACACTCAGAACAAGTTATTTGAATTGCCCAACCCTTATAAAATATATGAAATTCACAACTTCCAAACCTTATAGAGTATAACACCCTTCATGTGAATCACATGACCAAAATGAGTGAATATTTTATTCATACATTATCCATTGAATCATGATTTCAGGGTCATTTTATACCTATATGATGTTTTAACCCTTAAGGGTTTAAATGACAAATCATTTGACCTTATTATTAATAAGAATCAATCTCCATGAACATACCAAACTAAAATTACAACAAACATAAATCAAAACACTAAACTCATACAACATTGGCTATAACATTATCCCTATTTATGATTTTTGGAAATATATAGTATATCATAGTTTTATACATCTTTTGAATGAAAAAAAATTCATCTATCACTCAAAATATATATTTCGATTTAGGAATCAAGTGTTCAAGAGATCATTTCATGCCACATGACATTCTATAAACCCCCTTATCTCTACTTACAGTCAATATACATAACACCCACACATATCATTCAGATTACACATGGAACGTATATCTACCTAAATAATATTGTTCATGGAATCATAGAATCTTCAATTCATTCTACATTATAGGGAATCATTGAAATTCATAGAATCATTATCCACATTTTACATAAAACCTAGTGATATAGAATCATCCACCCATGTTAAAATATCTAAATTAATGCATATAACTTAGTGATGGGATCAATAAACCATCTCATGCTATTAGTGGAGGCTAAAAACCATCATTCAATTGATTCTTTTCATATATAGTCGTGGTTAATTGATTTATCAAGAAATCCTCCACTAGTTCATCAATTCCAACATGCATGATTTAAATATTCCTTCCCTCTACATTATCATTTATAAAATGATTCCCAATTTCAATATTCTTTGAGTGAGAGCGTTTCATAGGATTCTAGAGAGATCAATATTACTCTAATTATCCAAAAAAATAATAATTTTCTTTTAAAAATTCAAACTAATACCATCTATATATTATTTCATTCTTAGAAATTATGTGCACACATTTATAGAATCTTTTTGTAATAGGATACAATTTTATATGTGTTCCATTAAAATAAATTTGTTTTATTTGATAGATTTCATTACACGCAGCCCTAAGTCTAAATGAACTATAATATTTTATGGCATTTATAACATGACCATTAGATTGGTGGATGTGAATAAGATTAACGATATTAATAATTATATATAAATATGTACATTTTCTTTATTAAATTATACTGATTAATACATAGAAAAGATTAGTTTTTTTAAAAAAATTATTTCATTATTAAAAACGTATTTTTTGAGAAATTTATTTTTCTAGGTGTTATAAATTTTTAAATGTAAAAAAATAATTACCACTATTTGAAAATTATTTTTATTGAAATATATTTATTATATATGGATAATAATTCATATATTATGTATCTAATGGTTATAAATAAGGATAAAGTATTTTGAAGGTATAGGTAGTTACTTCTTCAGAAAACTATTACTATGTGTGCAAAGAGTTTTAAAAAATTCATGTTAAATAAATCACTATATTTTAATGATTTAAATTAAATTTTCAGATTATATATTCAATAATATATTTTAACATTCATTAAATAGTTCTTAATATGTAAGGAATGAATGTAAACTCAGTTTTATACTTAAAAATGTTTTTTCTTACTAAATGGTAGTCCTTGCGTTTAAATAATTTATTTTAACATTTATTTATTACAGTTTAATAAATTAAATTTGATTTGATGGATCATATATTTGGAATAGAAATTCCAAAAATTTAAAACAATCCAACTTATATTTTTAGTTATTATATCACCCACAGTTTCTGGTAAGTAAATTATTTTTTATGCTTATTAAGTATGTAAATTATATGGGTGAAGTGTGGGAGAGTTTGGAGAACTTTATCATTGTAATTGGGAATTTTATATAAGTTCATTGTAGGTTCATGGTTTGCGAAAACCATAAAACACCTATATGAAACCATGTATAGGGAGACGGGGGAATAAGTGAAGGCCCCTAGGCAGTGTATAGTTTTCCCAAACTGTGCATCCAGAAAGGATAAATCATGCACTTTATAGAAGTGGTTGTAGATTTTTGAGACTGTGTCTTCTAAATGGCTGGTGATTTCATTGGAGACTATCCGAAACAACCATGAAAGGTATCCCTTGTAGTAGAGTTCAAATCATAGTCAAGGAATAGTTTTCCTAACAGTCCATCTAATCCATGTAAGGGTCAAAAGATATTTCATTGAATTCGAGATCCAACATGTTTTCACCTCTAACTGCCACATTTTTTTCCAAAATAGATCTAACTTTGGATTTTCCTTCCCAATTGTTGAATAACCTCTTCCCATTTTCATAGATATGATCCATTGAATTTAATTGGTTATTTGAATCTTTTTTCTTGTGGCAAGACTTCATTTTTTATTATTCTTTATGAGTTTCTTAGATCTACATCACCCCCTCTCTCGGATTCTTAGATATACACCCACTACAGGAATATCTATTGTGGTGGATTCTATATATGATTATATTTTGTTTGTTTTAAGACAGATGAAGATATCTAAGGTGGGTTCATAGAGATTCAATCTAGTTTTGTGAGATTTTTCATATTGTTTATCATTTTCTCCCAAATTATCATCGTAGGAGGATTCGCTCTCGACTCTTATATTTAGAACATGAGGTATTAGTTTCAAATTAGTTTAATTTGTTATTTTTTTATTGTGATATCTTTCTAAGAGGCATGTTATAAATCCTATTTTGTAAAAATTTATGGTTTTTGGTGAAATTTTGGTAATTGGCTGTGCAAATTTATTTGGATAATTGATTTTAAATTGTTAATTTTAAAATATGGCTTTGTTGGATTATTAAAATATCTTTTTGGAATTTTTTTCAACAAAATAGTTTATTGAAATGGTTTGTTTGAAATGGTTTTGGTATATATGTTTTTTTGTGTTTGTACATATTCGACGTACCCTTGATTAATGGATGTGTATTAGTGGGTTATAAGGTATGTGGACCTAGATCAGGGGCATGTTTCAATGGGACATGTGGTTATTGGATGAGAAACCGCTCATGAGTAAGGAGTTGTATGCCAATAATGTATCTGTTGGTGTTTTTTGAATAATGTATGAATATTAAAAAAATGAATGTTAAATGATTTTAATAAATTTTTACGTGATTACCTTGGATTTTTTTTATGTGAACTACTGATATTTGATATAATTTTTTAAACTATTTTAACTTTATTTTATATAAATTTTTTTATATAATTTTCTAACATGTTCTATCATAGTGGTGTTAGTTGGGATGTTTTCCGAGAAAACCTAACAAGTTTTAGTACTCACCGCTGCTTTGGAACCTTATTTCATTTCACATATTGTCTATCAAGATACAAGAAAAGGTAATGTATCACACATATTTATTACTAATTCGTTATACTTGTGATGTTTAGTGGAGTTGGATCTTTGATAATGAGGAACTTTGGAGTCATGTGGTTTTATTTGAGTTTTGAGATATTGTCTCTGGCTATTTACTTTGGCGTTAGTTGTCTAGAACTGTGATACTATTGGGTTGGTTTGTAATACATGAAATGTTTGAGTTATATTTCATTTTTGTAATACATCATGTAGTGTTTTATTTTGTTATGGTTTTTGGGTTATTTATTTATCTCCAAATGGAATATTGACCTTCAAATTGTAAATGAATCCCTCTGTATTTATTACCAACCATTGGCATCATGGGGATGTTGTTTAAGACCAAGTATCTTCCATCCAAATTTTCATGCCAATGAGAAATATTGTGATGTTTCAAGTGGTATCAATTGTTTGGTCCTCGACCGAAAAGTGGTCATTATTTTTCTTGGTCTTGGAGTTGAAATTCATTCTTTTCCATTCCTTGACATGGGATCATAAAAAGAATTAGGATTTTCAGTAATTGAACTATAGAGAATAAAAAGACATAGCTACCCTTTTTATGCTAATCATCATGTTGCCATGTAATTGGGTATATTGGTGTTTTGGAGACACTTCTAGGATTTTGGAAATCTCATTGTCAGGGGTTTAGCTAATGATATGATCATGACATGAATTGCAATAATAAATTCCCTCTATGATCACATATTTTAGTTTCTGTAATGAATCTTGAATATTTTCAATGCAATGATTTTCGAAAAATGTTTAAATTGTGTTCAAGTGAAATATTTTGAAAAAGTGCATGATTTTGTTCGTTTGAAAATGATTAAATTTTCAAAAAAAATTTGAAGTTTTTCAAAAATGGTTGTACATGGTAAATGTTTATTTTGAAAATAAGTTTTAGGGTAGTCGATGTGGTGAAATTTGAAATTGTTAATCCTTCAGTTAATAGAGAGTGGGACTTATGGAATTTGTTCTTTATATAGAATTGGAACCTTGTAGGAATCGTAGAAACCAATCGTAAGATGATACATATAATGTGGTTACACCTAATACATTGGTGAACCAATTGCTAGTTTAGTGTATTGTCTAAGCATTTCAGTCATGTACATAGGGAACTGAAGGGATAAACTAAGGCAAGTGGATCATTCTGTGTAGTACTAGAAGAAAAATCCACCCATTATTCAGGGTGATTCATTACTAGAAAAGGTAGATGCTTGGATAAATAGAATGAATTGTAACATTAATTTCATCGGAAACCAGTTGAGATAAATCTAAAAATATTAATGTATTTGTTAGAGGATCTAGCATGTTGGTGGTGGGACCCAGCTGTTCAGGCTATAGTAGATCAAGGCCTTAGTGGTGGGGTTTTTCTAAAATTCTTCAGTAAAAAATTTTATCCTCATACATTCAGGATTCAAAGCACAACACACCTATTTATCTTGTAGCAATAAAATATCCCTTTCATTTAGTGTGTGGATGAATCCCTGAATTTAGTGTGCTTTTCACCCAAAGATGCTAATTGACTATTCTTAAAGGAACACATATTTGAATCAAGGATGATAAATAAGATTCTCTTTAAGATTGATGTAATTGACAGTATAGACTATACAAAGATAATTAATATAGTGATAGTGGATGAATGGGATATATTAGGAGCTACAAGAGGGGGACGTATGTTGATACCGATGTGAAATTGTGGGAAATCACATGTTTGGGGAAAGTGAAAGTGGGAAACCTATATCCAAGGTGGGAGAATAAATAAAAATTATACAGCAAGACTGGTGAACCTTCCTTCACAACCCATGAGAAAAGAACAATGTTTTCAATTTTTTATGCTTGACCACATAAAGAGAGAGTGCACAACCCAAACTAGAGAATGCGACAACTGCAGCCAGATGGGGAACCATTTTCGGTATTTTTACTATTATCTGATGTGAGGTTATTGGGTCACTTCTTAGGTATCGAAGGTGTCATATTCTTTGATGGGGATATGGAAGTATAATATAACATTTCATACGAATAGATCTAGCCATGGTGATTCATGTAATACCAATACTCCATAGGTAGGGTAATCTCAATAGGGAAATTAGGATCAGAGTGTTGCGAAAAAAATTTATATAGAGCTATGCAGGTTTTGGTGGATGATCATTCTAGACCATATACAATGAGATGTAAGATTATTTTGAATTCTACCCTTATGAATCTTTTGTTTGGTTATAGTTCATTGAGTACCTTTATTTCTTCTCATACTGTTGACTTGATGAGTATAAAAATTTAGATGATTCCCTCTATGATAAAACAATAACCTCATCTTGGGAAAAGATAATGGAGGGAATTTATGTTAAAATCATGTTTTATAATTGTCGATGGAGTTTTTCCAAAATGGAACTTCTTGGTTCTTAGGAAGGATATATATGACATAATCTTCGATATGGATTACATGTCATCATTAAAGTCTCACATTGACTGTTATAGCATAACAGTTAGTTTCATAACTAAAGAGTCATTGACCATATATTTATAGGAGAATAGAATGTAGATACATGTGAAATGGGCTTGTGGGCCCCATATTTGGTAACAATATTTTACCATTTGGAATCTCTACCTTTAACATCAATGTAGGATAATGATAATATCAGTTTCCCAGTAGTGGTGGATCAGTTTCTTGATTTGTTTCTTGAAAACATCTCAGTGTTGCCACATATATGGGATGTAGATTTTACGAATGATCATCTCTTATAGACCAAAACTATCACACATAATTATTATAGGATTAACAAATATAATTAAGGTAGTTTCAAGTGTTGTTATAAGACCAAGAATCATGGGTTTCAATCATCTAAGCATGTCTCTATGGGAAGAATTGTTCATGTTTCTTAATGAGGAAAGTGGAACAAAAAAAATGTTTTTGGATTATCATAAGATTAATCATTATATGATAAAGAATAAGTATACACATCCATTTATTGATGATATGTTTGATCAATTTATGGAAGCTCTATGGTTCACTAAGATTGTCTTGCAATTAGGATATCACTAATTGTGAGTTCTAAAGGAAGATATTCTAAATATATTTTTCAAAATATGATATGATCCATACAAATATGTGCTAATGCCTTTAAGTCTTAAGGATGAAACTAAGTTATTTACGAAATTCATGGGTTGGATATTTCATTGAAATCAGGATTCTATAGTGGGGATGTTTGTGGAGGAAGTATTACCATATTCAAGGATAAGGGATGAGAATGAGCAACACATAGAAGTAGTGTTATGAATCTTGAGGGATAATTGGTTGTATTCTAAACTATCAAATATAAATATATGAATATAAGAGGTACATTTTCTTGGCCATGTATTTCTATAAAGAGGTGTTCTAGTGGATCCGGAAAATAAAAAATCTATTATCTTTAGTGAAATGTCGAATAATGCCTTTGAGATATGTATTTTTATGATTTTATCATGTTATTACCTATTTATCATTATTTTTTTCCAAAACTATATTATCCTATGATAGTTTTTTGGGATATGAATTTTTCATTCTAATGGGATGATTAATGAAATAAATATTTTCAATGGATAAATTTTCGCCTTATATCCACCTCGGTCTTGATTTTTCTAGAATAACAACTACAGTATGTTGTGTGATATAATGCTTCAATATCTAGATTGGGGTTGGGTTATCATGAAAGGAGACAATTTTGTTTCTTATGTCTCATCATAGTCATGTGTGCATGAGAATAAATACCAGACACAAAAATTAGAGTTACCTGGAGTTATCCACTCATTGGAGACTCGACGTCATTATGTTTTTGGTGAGAAATGTATGGTGTTTAAAAATAATATGTTCTTGAAAAATGTTTTCACACAATGTTATTTGAATCTGAGATAATGTATATTGATTTATTATCTCCAAAATTTTCATCTTTGACTTGGTGTACACACCAGGGAAAGTCCATACAGTGGAAAGTGCATTTAACTAGGAGTAATATGCCCATATATAAAAAAGATTCTTCAGATTGGAGGAAGTTAATATCGGTCCTATCCAAAATGATTATGGAATGTGAAGACTAAGAGAATTTTATGATTTTGATTCCTATTTCATTTATTTATGATATATTGTCCATTTCTAATGTGGCTTAGTTATCTGATTTAGAATTTTTTGTGATGAGTTCAAAAAACACTGGTGGGGATTCCATTGAGGGATAGAAGATAGAGAAGGGTTTATTTTTTGATCATTAAATCGATGGCCATACCTATGGATTGTCAATAAAAACTTCTTCATTCTTACCACCATTCTATATGGGGTTTTCATCTAGGAATATAGATATTGTAAAAGTCATTGAATTCAATGCTTTGGTTGTTAGACATGAATTATGATGTGGACAAGCTTTTTTCATGGTGATTAACTTTCTAACAAGTTATGGTAGAGCATAATAGAAAAAAAATTATGCTGCAGTATTTACCTATCCCTATTTAGAAATGGGAGAAGATAGATATGTATTTTGTAACAGAATTCCCATGAACGAATCAGAAACATGATTAAATATGGGTGATAGTTTATTTACATACCATGTCAACTCATTCCATCCTGATTCATGGATCTCATATAGTGGAGTACTTATCAAAAATCTATGTTTCATAAGGTGTAAAATGACATGGAACAACAGTTTTTATAGTGTCAGATAGAGATATTGGGTGCTTGTGTCATATTTATAAATCCTTCAAACATTCCCTTGGGACTTAGTCAACCATGAGCATGGTGTACCATCCTTATAATAATAGAAAATCAAAAATATTATAAGATATTTATCATAAATGTTGTAGGCTTATGAAATGTATTTCAGTGTCTCATGGGAAGAGAACATGCCATTAGTGGAGTTCTTGTATAACAACTTCTACCACACCATTATACTTATGGATCCATTGGAATCATTTTATGGGAATACTTCCCATTATCCCATTTATTGGGTGGAAACTGGTGAGACGTCACAAGATGGGTTGATCCATGTACAAGAAACAATAAATGAAGATTTAGTTGACTAGGAAACAGATGGATATGGCATAGAGTTGTCCAAAAAAATGCAGATCATCGTGGATGGTTTTCTTCATTCTTAGTGAGTGATCATGTTTTCTTGAATATCTATCCATGTCATGGAAATAAACATTTTGGGAAGAAGAAATAGTTATATCATTAATACATAGGCCATTTTGAGATATTATAATGGTTGGAGAGGTGTAATATCATCTGGTATTTCCAACACAGTTCGGTGAAGTGTATAATGTGTTCCATGCATCTCAGTTAAAAAATATCAAACAAGACCATACCATGTGATCAGATTTGGTCATGTCGATCTAGAGATGATTGTTTCTTTTTTTTCACATAAAAATGCAGATTATGGACATACATGTTAATGTCTTGTGTGCAAAATACATCGTTCTAGTGTGGGTTTTGTGGAAACATGGTCAGATTCAAGAAGATACATGGGGATCGGGGAAGGAAATGATAGAGAAATGGTTGGAAATATTTTAGTGTAATGATGGTTTTCAACTTTTGGGGGCAAGAAAGTCGAATGGTTTGTAAAAGTAGAACCCCAAATTTTGGGTATGTAACACCTTCTATATTCATTATAAGAATGTAAAGTATATGGCTTGTCTTTGGGAGTGTTTGGATTACTTTTGGATGAATTTTGGGGATTTTCTATAGGTTCATGGTTGGTGCATGGTTTGGGAAATCCATTAAACACATAAAGAAAACTGGTCATAGCAAAACCTGGGAAAAAGTGAAGGCATGCGACTGGAACATGGTTTTCCCAAATAGAATATCCACCATATAGAAACATTGCACTTTGTTAAAGGGGTTGTTAATTTCTAATACAATGGCTTTGGGATGGTTGGTGCACTATTTTTAAAATTCCTGAAACAACCATGTGGGATCTCCTTTAAGGTAGAGTCAGGATCAATATTTTCACGTGGTTTTCCTAACCATGCAACTCAACTCTACGCATGTCAGAAGCTAGATCTTTAATTGGTGTATCTAAAACATTTTCACCTCATTTAGCGTTGTTTTTTCTCCAAAATGGCCATAACTGAGGATTATTCCATCTAAATGGATTGAAAACCATTTTCCATCATTATGGAGGTTATCCAAAGGATTATCATGGTTATATAAAGTTCGATTCTTGTGGTAATAATTTATTCTTGATCATTCATTACGAGTTTCCCATATCTACATTACCCTATATCTCATATTATTAGATCTACTACCATTATAGATATATCTATAATGGTGTTTTCTAAATATGATTATATTTGGTTTGTTTATTTACATGGGGATATATATAAGGTGGGTTTATAGGGATTCATCATCTTTTTTCACGTTTTATTATGTTTATCATTTTCAACAAAACACTCAAGTTAGGTAAATTCACTTTTGAATCCTTTAATTAGAACATGAAGGATTAGTCTTAAATTATTTTAAATTCTTGTTTTTTATTATGAATTTTCTGTGTAGATAATGTTATAAATCATTTTTACTAATGGATTATGGTTTTTTATGAAATTGAGGAATCAAGGTAATTGATTTCATAATAATCTTTAGGATCTTCATTTTTGAATGTTTATTCTCAAATATAGATTTAATATATTTTTAAAATGTTTTATTGGAATGTTTTTTTATTATGAATTGTTTTTTTATTGACTTGTTTTTTAAATGGATTATTTGAAATGTTTTTGGCATACGTGGATTTTTTTATGAATACATTATCGATGTGCCCTTGAATAAGGGACTTGTACTAGTGGGGTTCAAGGTAGATGAACCTGGATTAAGGGAATACTTTAATGGGACACAAGGTGATTGGAAAAGAAACCTCTCATGAATATAGAATTTTTAGACAATCATAAATGTTTGGGTGTGTTGTGAATGAAGGATGACATTTCCAAAACGAAATGTTGAATGATTTAGAAAATTTCTTATAAGATTTCCTTAGAAAACTGTTATGATGTGAACATCTAAGAATTGATATAATTTTTTAAACTATATTAATGTATCGTTATCGGAATTGTTTTATATAATTTGTTATCATGTTCTATCATAGTGGCTTGAGTTGGGGACTCATCGGGATAAGCCTAATCAATTTTGGTACTAACCCTGTCTTTCACGCTGTTGTTATTTTCCAAACCCCCTCTATTGAGATATAGGAAGAGGTAATGTATCAAACATATTTAGTTCTACGTTTTGATAAATGGAAAATTCATTGGAGTAGGATCATGGAGCATGCCCATCATTGTATACATGTCGTTTTCTTTGAGTTTTGATAGTTTGTATCTTGTTGTTTACTATGGTGTTAGTTATCTTATAATATGGTACTCTTGGGTTGGTTTCATATAAATGAAATATTTGAGTTATCTCTCAATTTTATAATGAATAATGTTGTGTCTTATTTATTTATGGTTTGTTTGTTTGTTGTTTATCTTTGAAGGTAAAATTTACCCCCAAATTGTAAATAAAGCCCTAGGTATTTTTTTAGCCTTTTTATTTTTAGGGATTTTACTTAAGGCCAAGTATGAACCATCCAAATTTTTTGGGCAATGAGAAATATAGGGATGTTATAGTTGTAATCAATTGTAAAATTAGTAAAAAAATGTGTTACCACTATTATGGTTAAAATGGGTTTACATAAGAGTTAAAATTATAGATAAGGTTAAATTATCCACTAAAATATATTCAAACTTATTTTAATAACGATATTAAATCATATGTTATCATTTAGTGTAATTCAAGGACATTTGTTTTCACTTTCACATTAATTTTACCTTATATAATTGAATTATTTTAAGACATTCCATGTGTATCCATCCCATCACTTCCAAAAGGGAACCTATTATCCACCATGATTCAAAAATTTTGACCCTTCTAGACAAGATAACCCTACCCCAAAACCTTATTATCTTATATCCATTATTCCTTGTGTTTTTTTTCATACCCTAATTTCATCTTAATAATTATGAAGATGTTTTCCAAAGGAGGTATCTCAATGAAGAGGTTATCATCTTACCAAAACCTTTCATTGATTATTTCTTATTTTGTATCCATTAAATATGATTTAAAATTGATTAAATCATGAAAAAATATCATCAATATACTTTAATGTTATTAGGATTATTGTATAAAAATTTTATACCATCTTTTAATCAAAAGATAAATGAATGTATCCCTCATCCAAATGTGTGGAATACTGCCTTCACCTAGTGATATGAAACATTTTCCATCCCCATATTTACTGGGTTTTTGAAATGATGGAATTAATGTTTAAATATTATATTTAAGTAATAATTATAGTTATTTAATAAGAAGTTATTATTTATAATCTTACCTTCTAATCTATTATAAAATAAATAAATCTCTTGTGCGTATGTGTGGACTATAACCCCAATTAAGCGATGTGATTTTTTATTAATTTCTACTTTACATGGAAGGTAATAAGGATATATTTAATTAATATATATTATATATGTTATTTAATAACAAATTTTTAAATTTGGATTATTATTTTCCTTTCATTCAATCCATCCATAAAAAAGTGTAAAAATCACTCATGTGTACATATGGACTACCACCCCCAAAAAGTGATGTAATTAATTTTTATCACTACTTTATATGCATTGTCATAAAATTTTATATAATGATTTAATATAAAACTTATGAAATGATTGAGATTATGGATATGATGGGACCATGATCAAAGTGGAGGGACAATATCATCTAAATCGAAAATGTATCCATGATTATAATGTCAAAAACATATTCATATATATAAAAACATATATGGATTTCTTATAAAATATTATCATCCATTCATAAAATATTGGAAATGAATTTGTGATAAGATGATATAATTAAAGCATATATGCTATTATATTTATCAATATGGTCTAGGTATTGAATTAAAATAAATTTTAATTTATTATATATGATGTTGAAATAACGTATAATGAATTTCTAACATGGGGTAATGGTTTCTCTTCATTTTATTAACTAAATCAACTCTCCTAATAAAAAATCCCTTAAATATATGAAAAAATTATGACTGGCTAATTGAAGGTTTTTTACAAAAATATCTTTTAGGTAGTGGTTTCAAACCTTCATGAAACACATTAGACTACATAAATCCTTCATTACATACCCATTTTTTGCACGACCATTCATGAGATTAATTTCTTCCCAGAAGACATGTGTGATGATTTAATTAATGTTTGATATAGTTTTAAGACATTTTATCAATTGTGTCGTCACCTACCATGGAAAATAAAACTAATCATGTGTAACTGCTTAAACAGTAATGGTGTAATCCAACACAAACCATACATTATTTCGTCACCTTTTTCTTAAAACATGTACACCCTTGACCAATCCAAAAGTTCCAGCCTCCAATTATGATTCATTCAATAAGGTCCATAAGGATAGTTCATAATAATAACATTTTTGTCTCTAAAAACCACACCAAAATCGGTATGACTAGGGTTCCCTCTTGAGGAACAATTAGTGTTCCATTTGATTTATCCACTAGTTTTTTATCTCTAAAAGATTTCTAAAGTACATATATAAGGGTAAAAATTACCTTCAATATAAAATCATTTTAAGATAGATAAAATCATGTATGGAGTTTTCAAAATACCCAGTTTGAATTGTGTTTTCGTCTTTCCCAACTACTGTATTTTGAGCTATAGGATAATGAAGATAAAATTGTTCCCAATCATTATATATCCAATTTTTCGTATTAAAAAAATTAAATCAATTATTTACATCCTATCATCAGGTGCATCCTCAGCTGTCATGATATGTCGATGTTTCAGAAAGCCTTTAATAAATATGGAAGTGAGTAAACTTGCAGAAAGGGACCCAGAAATATTTCGAACACTATGTTCTAGATAGTTGAAATGATGTTACATCATACGAATAAATTATTAACTTCTAAATGGTAATTATTTCTTAAATTTCATTTATAAAGAAATAAATTCAAAATCAATGATGGATGTTGAGAACACATCCCACAAGGTAACATTGTATCATTTTTGGGTTGGTTCTGTTTTTTGACAAAAAAACGTTTTAATTGTAAATTGTTGAGTTCCAAAGATGTTGTTGACAATCCATATTGAAAAAGAACCATGAAAATTTAATGGAACATTTGGAGGTGGTAAAAAACATTTTGAGGGAGAATTATGGCGTCGACGCTATGAAATTAATTGAATTCTCTATGATTTTGACAAGCTCTACAATATGAAAATTTTCGTAGTACTTCGCGATATATAGAGAATTTTCACAGAAATTTCAGAGAATTCAAATTTGAGATGATGTGGTGATGAATTTGGGAGGAAGGTTCCCATGTCAGGGGAATTAGCTATAAAAAGTCCTCTACCACATCAAGAAGAGTAGATATTTTTTCAATAAAACTTTATAGCTCTCGAATTACAATTTTGGTTCGTGGAGGTAGTGTGCTTAGAGAAAGGTAAGAGATTTGTGGCGTCTAATCAAGCACCATAAATAAGGTGTATTCTGATTTTCATTACTGAGCTCTTTGAAGGATGTTACTTTGTAGTGGCTTGATATATACAGTAGACTATGCTTTGTGAATTGGTGTGCTTTTTGAATAAGTAGGGGCTTTGTGATGGGTTGTTTGAGCTTTGTGAAATTGGGTGCTTTGTGAAGTAGAGAGACATGTGAAGGTCTATCCAATGGTTTTATATATATGATTAGTGGAAATGGGGTATTCATCATTTGATGAAATTTAGACTTCATCAGATCATCTACATAATGTGAAGGATACACTCATTTATGATAATGAAAGGACCTACAAGTCAATAAAATGTGATTGGATCTTCTAATAAAGCAGTGAGATCACTTCAATTGATAAGGAAGTGAGATATCATATTGTTAATGGTTGTAAACCAAGAGGGAAAAAGATTACACATTGAACATGTAAATAGAAATGCTCTTTTAGTGGATTTGGTACATCAGCACATTGTTGTTGTATGATCCTTGGATGTATCCAGGTGAGGGTGAAACAAGTAAAATTATTGTTCCTTGTGCATGCTTTAAGATTTTTTCATACTCTACAATGAAATGGATTGAGAAGGGATTTTTTTCTAGTAATTAAACACTATCAACAAGGTAGTTGTTTATATCTGTCATAACATGATTCACCCCCCCCCCTTTGGGTATCCAGCCTAGTAGACACTACAATTAGTAACCAAGATAAAGGTTGATATAAGTGTTTCTCTCTCAAATATAGGTAACATAATATAATGGGATTTAGGACTTATACATGAATAATTTTCTTTCTATGGAATAATTGGATGAAAAAAAACTTTCAATCATTGGGAATGGATGTGTTTACAACAACAATGCATGGTATATCTGCCAATATTAATAGTATTGCATTATCAGAAGATCAGGGAAGATAATTAGATGATGATGCCAATGGAATCAATGATTTTGGGGGATCCCTGTCCAATTATAAATATTTGAATGTGATGTCATGAAAAAAACATGATTTGTGGTAAAAACTACTGAACATATATGAAGGGGATTCAAAGGTTATAGGGGAAAAGCATCATGTATTGTGAATCAAGTATGAAGATATGAGAATGAACCCAAATGAGTCTGTTATTTAATTCTTTGATAAGTAAAATATTGTAGTAGAGTATATTAAAGGACTTAGTGAATTAATTGAAGATATAATAAAAGTGAATCTCGTATTGATGAAACTTCCACTTCAGTTCATCTGAATGTTTCAGTTTTGGAAGATAAATACCTGAAAGATCTCACATTAGATAACCTGCACAACAACATTGTTTCATATGAAATGAGAAATAATGATATTGATACTATGAAGAAAGTGAAATCTAAAGAGGTGGCATTCCGGGAGATAAATAACTTCACCATTGAAGATTATTGGGAAGACAAAGAGACAAACGGGGCGATTTCATTCCTCTCCTCAAACCTACAAAGAGGAAAAGGAAAGTTCAATGGGAAACTTTAACTAGCATGTTTTAGATGTGGAAAGGTTGAAAATCATGTAGTAAGTTTCCCCAAGATGTTCTATGTGAAGGATGAGGATGAAGATGAAATTCCCATGAAGAAGTCTTCATCCTATGTAAAGGGAAATAAATAGTTAAAAGAGATATGTAATTAAGAAAAAGAATCTTCTTTCACAAGAATGTGACAGTTCAAATGAGTATAAGGTTGAGGATGCTAAAGAGATATAAAATTGAACATATTGTGGGTAAAATTATATGGTTTGAGTTGTCATTAATTTTCAGAAAAAGGATGAAAATGAAACTCATGAAGAATAAGAATAAGTTGAAACAATAGTTTATATAGAAGAGGAATTAGAATAAACACTTGAATAAATAGATTTTCAGAGAGAAAAAATAATGAAATTCAATAAGGATGAACATGAATCCATAATATAAAAGAAATAGTAATAAGAAAATAAGTTATAGAGGATAAAATAAATTGATAAACATAAGTGTTTTAGGCCAGATATCTCAAAAACTGTTGATTGACATAAGCTCAAGGTTGAAAAATAGCAATAAGAGATTGATGGATTGAATAACCAAGTGAAAGATCAGATAAAGTGTATCATAATACACAAATAAGAATTCATAAGCCTTTGATGAAAACATAAGGATCATGGAAAAATCAAGAATCCCAATATGCCATCAGCAAAGAAAATCACACAAAAGATGGAAAAAATAGAAGTGAATATTAGTAGTCTAATAAAAAATAAGCAAGAATCGTGTTCGGATGTTAAGACTAATGTGGGGCTTCACCGAAAACAAAAAGGTGGGAGATTTGAGTCCGACCACAAGCACCCATTCCAATATGGAATCTTTATTCGGGCAGAAATAAGAATTAGAATATTTATAAATCCTAAAGGGTAACTAGTATTGAAGAAGTGACCCATAGGAATGCACCCTGTATTAGGTGTTATTATTTTGGATTGATGGGACATTCACAGTATGTGTGTTCCATATCCAAGAGATACCAAAAAGCACAAGAAAAACAGTGGAATCCAAACAAGCCATTATATTATAGAACATACATTGAGGGAATTTTTTTTGATGAGGATAATTTGGGTACATGCTAGATATTGTACATCAACCATGTAGAGGAATTTGCTAAGGCAGAATCAATGTTGTCGCAAGTAGCAAATAAAAAACAACAGGTGAGTTGAAAATGAAAAATTGATTTTCAGATCTATAAAATGATGTTGGGATATCACACTCTATGAAAGATCACAGTTTTCAATCTACACTGAGTTTGAATTCAAAAACATAGATAAATTAGAAATGAGTAGAGAAGGCAGTGGTGTTGGAAACTTCCTTTAAATCATCAAATTGTTCTCGTGTTTGGATTATTGATAGTAGTTGACCATACCACATGTTAGAGAATATGGATCTAGTTACAGTAATAATATATGATAATGAACTATATTTAATTTTTGGAGAAAATGAAGGCATGAAGATAATTGGCTCTGGAAAGGCCATGTTTGGGGGAAAAAATTAAGATGTGCTAATATCTTAGTAGTAGAAGGTCTCAGTTACAATGATATCAGTGTCAGTCAACTATGTGACTTAAGAAATTCCATAAGGTCTACTAAGAATGCGTTTATTTTTAATAAAAGATATTTTGTAGTGATTCAATAAGGAAAAAGTTAAAAGGAAAACTGTTATCATGTAAGTAATGATGATGATGTGTGATTTTTATCCCGAGAGAAGGAAAACATGTTTTGTCATAAATAACTTATTCATCTTTGACAACCTTCCCTGGAATATCTAGAAAATTGTGATGCATCTAGATATCTTACCCATATATCACATGATCATACACATGCATTTATTTATTTTTAATAGGGGAAGATCAACAGAAAGACATAAAAAGAAAAATAAAAGAAGTCAACAACAGTGCTCGAATTAGTGCATGATGATGTTTTTGGACCTATCTAACAATATCCATTGACATAAAAAGGTATTATGTTTTGTTAATTTATGTTTATATTATAATGGAATGGTAATTAATCATTTTCCATAAGTCCGATGTGTTATTTTCCAAAAACAATGTTGTAGGGAATCTGAATGGATTCTTGGATAGAAAATTTTGATGTTTCGTACTGATAATTGTATGTAATTTAAAAATATTTGGGTTGAATACTATCTTGATAAACATGGGATAAGGCATCAAGTTTCTTAAGTGATAACTCCCCAATATAACAGAGTGTTTTAACGGTGAAATTTTATTCCAAACAACATCTATAGAACAATTCTTATTAAAAAAGTCCTACCACAGAAATTTTGGAAGGAAACTGTTTTGACATCGGTCTAAATTTATATTATAGATTTTTTGAGTCTGAGGGAAAGACTATGTATGTGTTGTGGTTCGAAAATAATCCAATAGTGGGGTTATTTAAAATAGTTGAATGTAATTGCTTTATTCTCAATAAAAACACCGGAAATTTGTGTCAAGAGGAGATGATGGGACATTCCTTGGCTACTATTGAAAAAGAAAATCATACAAATGTTATAATAAGAGAATGCAAAAATTAGTTGGGGGAAATGACTTCACTGTAGTGGAGAATTAATAGATCATTCAACAACAAAATAGACAATTTTTAGATGAAAGTGATTAGAAGGAAAGTAACACAAGGGGAGAAGAAGTGTCTGATGCTGATTTAGAAGAAGGTACTAATGATGAGTATGAGAAAGTAAAATCTATATCTACATAGAATCCACAGAGTCAAGATGAAATTGAAAGGTGAAATATCATTGTTGGTCAGATATCACATGTCTAGATGAGAAGAATGATTTCACTATCGAACACATCTTTCTTTTCTCAAGTAGAGCTGAAATGTTATTCTGTTGAAGCTGAAGATGAAAATTGGATTAAGGTTATGCCTGATGAGCTTGATCATATTGAGAATAATCTGACATCGAAGACTATTTCAAGTCCATCAAATAAAAATTTCAACGAAACTAAATGGGTCTTTCGCAATAAAATGAATGAAGATGTAATAGTGATTCGAAACAAAAAATGACTAGTGTGCTAAGGATAGTACCAGATAGAGGGTATAAATGTTTAAGAGACATTTTCACCAGTTTCAAGGTGGGAGAAAATCATATTATTCATAGTCATTCTAATAAAACAAAGGTTGAAAGTGTTCCAGATGGATATCAAATATGAATTATTTGAATGGGGTTCTAGAAGAAAATGTTTATATTCATCATCTAGATATTTTTGTCATTCATAAAGATGAGAACAATGATTTTCAGTTTAAGAAAGCACTATATGGGATTAAATAGTAACCAAGAACATGGTATTGTAGGCTTGGTTAGTATTTGAAAAATCATTGGTTTCAGCATTGTGGAGTTGATTAAAATATCTATTTCAACAAAAACAGTAATTAATGGATGATAGTTCTGTGTATGTCGATGAAATAATATCGGGTCAAACAGATGATTCTTAGTGCAGACAATATTTTAAATTCTTTAAAAGTGAGTTTGAAATGTCAAATATTGGTGAGATGTCATTTTTCCATTGTATGCATGTAACATGAGGAAGAAATAGCACATTAATTTATCAATAAAAATTTTCCACGGAGGTTCTGTTATGATTTAGAATGGAAAATTCCAAAGAGATGAAGACTCCAGTTGATACATAGATGAAATTATCAAAATATGCTGATGGAAAGATAGTTAACATCATAGAATACAAGTAGGTTATTGAGGGATTACTATAACTAACAATGAATAGACATGATATCGTTTTTTCTACATTCCAATATGCATGATATCAACAGAATCCCAAGGAAATCCACTTGCTTTCAATGATAAGAATACTTTGGTATAAAAAGGGAAATATGGATTTCATTTTGATTTATAAGGATAAATATTAGCCAGAGGTTTTGGGATATATAGATGCTGATTGGGTCAGGTCATCAGATGAAAGGAAATCTATGTCGGGAGGTGTTATCTATCTTGGTGGTTTTTGAATTTATTGTCTAAGAAAAAAAATTCAGATTTCATTTCATTGAGAAATGTAGAGGATGAGTATATTTTTTCCACACAAGAATGAAAAAAATTAGTGTGGATGAAGAAGTGGATTGATGATATGGGCATTTAAGTGAAGTCTATGATTGGAATCCAATGTGATAATTTCATTGTTATCAATATTTGAAAATATCTAGTAGATCAATCAATGAAAAATCACATTGCGATCAAGTATCATATTATCATGGATAAGGTGGTGTAAGGACTTCTGAATTTAGAGTATGTGCGTATAGAGATATAGGTTGTAGACATTCTAAAAAAGGCTTTAACCAAATAATCTTTTGGGAGACATTGACAATCACTAGGAGTCCAATCGACTCCCCGCACATGAAAAAGATTGGATGTGGGTCCCACTCTCCTATAGGTTTGATTTTTTACCTAATGTATTAATGTGGGTTTTTAGCTTAGTGCAGACTGAAAAGGACTGACCATTGATTTCATTGAAAAAAGGGGAGAAAATGTGAATTGTCAAGGGGGAAAGAGTGTGTATTTTATGGGATAAAATGACTTATGTCAAGACTCGAGTAAAAGATGATAGGTGGAGAAATGAGATAGATGGATAGTATCTAATATGATACTTCTTGAAGTGATTGATCAAAGATAATATATTATGATAACTGATGTTTGTAATGAAATCAGTGTATTGGTATCGGTATAGTATCAATGATTAGTATCAGAAATGATGTAATTCCTTAATGAATTGTTCATGGAACTCTTGTTTCTCACTCTGGGAATTACTTATTTGGGCTTAGTGTCTGTGGTGAGTGAATCTTTGGTTGATATATAAATCGAAAGAGGTGAATGGTGGTATATTATTGAAGGAGTTTCAGTGAGGTATTGAAGTGTATTGAATTGTTATGAGAAGAGTTGTCAACAAACCCTAAGGGAGAGATTATTGGGAAAAATACATACAAGTAACATTGATAAATTTTTGGTTGGATTTGTTTTTTGAAAAAGCATGCTTTCATTATAAATTGTTGACTTCCAGAGATTTTTTTGACATTCTATGTTGACAAAGAACCATGAAAAAGTAATGGATGATCTGGAAGTGGTACAAAAGAATATATACAAGGTGGAAACATTTTCAAGCGTTTTCCAAATTTTTTGGGTCTAAAAATTTTGAGTTTTTGAGAATAATGAAAAGTGGATTTCATGGAATATCTCATCACAATATGGAAAAGGAATGATTTTCAAGAAGTAGGGCTTTGTGAATTGTATGTCACAATGACTAGAACAATGTTGATGGTGAGATCTGTTGTTATGACGAGCTTTGTGAACAATAGAGGTAAAGAGAATTACGAGAGAGCATTGTGGTAGTGGATCAAAGGAATTGATGGGACACTCTAGGATTATAACAAGCATTGTGACCTAAAACATTTCATGGCCATTTGCGATATTGAAAGAGTTTTGGTGAAAATGTCAGAGGTTTGTGATTTGAGCAAACTTGGGGCTGACTTTGTTTGGTTATTTCTCGAGTTGGTGGAATCACTTATAAATATATCTCGACACCATTAATAAGAGTGTATTGTTTTTCAATAAAAAATAGATCTTGAATCACAAAAGAGGATTTTGGAGGTAGTGTGCATCGTGAAAGGTAGGAGCTTCGCAATAGCTAATCTTGCTCCATGAAATAGATGTTTTCCACGTTGGCTTAGTGAGATTCACGAAGAAATTCACTTTGCGGCAGATTGATCACTATGATGGACTAATGTGCATTAATATGTGTTCTTGACAAATAATTAGAGACATCGTGAAGGCTTGTTTGAGCTTTGAGAAATTGGGATCTTCACGAAGTAGGGATCTTTACAAAGGTATTTCCAAAGGTTGTTTCCCTATTATTAGTGGAAATGGGGTATTAATCAGTGAATGAAATTTAAACTTCAACAGAGAATCTACATAGAGTGAAGGATGCACTCAATATAGGTAATAAAAGGACCTACATGATTTTAAACTAGTATTGGATCTTCTGAAGAAGCTGTAAGCTCACTTTAGTTGAGAGAGTAGTGAGTTCTCTTGTTGTGAATAGTTGTAAAATAGGAGGGACGATGATTTCACTTCGAAATTGTAAAATTAAATGGACTATTAGTGGATTTGGTACATCCAAACATTTATTAGGTATGCTCCTTGGACATTTCCTATTGAGGAAAGACAACATAAATTTGTTGTGCCATGTCCATGCTTTTAGACTAGCTCATACTACGCAATTATAAGGATAGAGATGAGAGTTTTGTCAAAAACTGAAACAAGATCAAAGGGTTAGTTTATTTGATATTTCAATCCCTAATTCACCCCCACCCCCTCTAAGAGTATCTAGACTAGTGGACATATCAATTGGTATCAATGTGAATGTTTCATATATGTATTCATCTCTCAATTGGATTGAACCAACCATAAATGGATTCTTATCTTCGATGGGAAAAATTTTCATCTATTGAATAATTGGATTCAACACTACATCGGATATTTGGGAATGGATGTGTTTATAGTAGCATTGAATGGTATAACTTCATTTAGTAATAGTGGTGGAATATCAGAAGCAGAGTGAAGAGAATTGGATGTCGATGCCAAGGGAAACAATGCTTTAGGGGGATTCATATCAAATGCTATATATATGAAGGTGATTTCATGAAGAGCATCACATTCTATGTTTAAAAACCTATTGAACATACATGAAGGAGATTCATATGTCATAGAGGAAGTGATCCAAGTGTTCTGGAACAATTATGGTGATTTGAAAATGAACCTGAATGAGTCTGTTGATTCCTTCTTTGATAGGATAAATTTTCTAGTAGAGGATATGCAAGGTCCTGTTGAAGTCATTGAATATTTAAGGAAACTAAAGTTCATATTCATGAACATTCACCTCAGTTCAATCCTAATGTTTCAATTTAGGAAGATAATGACCTGAAAGAGAAAACATTGGATTACTTGTATAGCCCCCTTGATGCATATGAAATGAGAAATGGTGATAAAAAAATATGGATAAATGGAAATCTAAAGTGGTGGATTTCAAGCCCATGAAGAATCTCACCATTTAATATTCTCAAGAAAATTTAGGGACAAACAAGGTGAACTCATTCCTCTCCTAAAACCTACAATGAAGAAAAGTAAAGTTCAAAGGGAATCTTCCACAAGAATGTTTTCAATGTGGAATGGTTGGATATATTGTGGTAAGGTTCTCCACGAATTTCTAAAGAGATGATAAGGATGATGTAAAAATTCACAAGATGAGTTCTTTAGGCTATGTGAAAGGAAATGAATAGTTAAAGAGAAATTTCATTAAGAAAATGAATCTTATTTCACAGAAATGTGATAGTTCAGTTGAGTTTGAGGTTGAGTAGGTTGAGAAGGTTGAAGAGATAGAGAACTATAGAGATCATGGATAAAATGATATGGTGGAATCTGTCGGTAATTATAATAAAAAGGAAGAAACAATACCTAAATATAAAGAACAAGAAGTTAAAGGAAGAGTTGAAATAGAAGCTAAATTAGAAGCAACTCTTGAAAAAATAGATGTTTGGAGAGAGAAAACGGAGAAAACCAACAATGGGGTACATGATTCCAAACTATACATTCAATATCAGGAAGAATACATGTCTAAGCTACTAAAATAAATTTAAAAACATATGTATTCTTGGACAGAGATCTCAGAAAATCTTGATGGACATAAGCTCAAGGTTGAAGAATCGAAATAGAAGATTGATGGCTTGAATAAAAAAGTGGAAGATCCAATCAAGTGTATTGAATAACATGCAGAAGAATTCATCAGCCTGTGAAGAAAAGATAATGATCAAAGAAATATGATAAATCATAATATGAAATCAGAAAAATAGATCAGTCAAAAGATGATAAAATTAGATGTGAAGAGTAGTGGTCCAGTAGAAAAGAAGCAACAATCATGTTTGTATGTTAAGACTAAAGTGGGGCTTGAAAAAAACAAAAACCTATGAAAAATGACGTCAGGATGCAAGAACCCATTAAAAGATTTAAATTTGATTTGGGAACAAGGTAGAATCAGAATATTCATATATCATAAGGGGTAACAAGTAGTGAATAAGTGACACATAGGAATGCACCCTATATCAGGTGTATTTGTTGTAAAAATATGGAACATTCATAGTATGGGTTTTCCAAAGCCAATGGATATTAAAGTGAACCAGAAAAATAGTGGCATCTAAACTAAGATCTATATTATAGAACAAACTTTGACGGACATTTTTTTTGAGAATTTTGGCACATGGCTTGGTATTCTACATCAACAATGAATTTGAATGTGCCAAGGCAGAATCAAAGCTTCTGCAAGCAGAAAATTAACAAACAAACAGGTGAGTTAAAAATGAAAAATCGATATCCATCTCTATAGGATGATGGTAGGCCATATCACTCCAAGTAAGTTCAAGGTTTTGAATCTAATCTGAGTGTCAATTCAAAAACGTGGATCAGGTATAAAATATAAGAGAAGGCATTGGTTATGGAAATTTTCCTTAATGCATCAGACCATTCTAGTATGTGGATCATTGACAGTGGTTGCACATTCCAAATGATAGGGAATAATGATCTAGTTACTAGATATAATATGAAAAAGAAGGGGTTTTCGTGTTTGGAAAATATTAATGTCTGAAGATAATTGGCTCAAGAAAAGACCTGTTGTGGGGAAAGAAATAATACGTGTTGATGTCTTTGAAATTGAAGGTATTAGTAACAATTTTCTAAGTCTCAGTCAGTTGTGTGACCCAGGGCATTTAATAAGGATCACTAAAAAGATTTGTATCTTCAAAGGAAGATATGGTGCTGTGATACTACATGGAAAAAAGGAAAGTGGTAAATTGTTACCAAGTAAGTGGTGATGAGGATGTGTACTTTTCATCCAGAGATGTGGAAATCATGTTAAGGTATAAACGACATTGTCTTCTATGTTATCCTTCCCTAGAAGGTCTAGTAATGTGTGATATAATTAGATATCTCCCCAAGATATCATGTGATCATTCACATACATGAGATGCTTGTAAATATGGGTATATCATCAAAAATACATACAAAGAGAAAGAAATGAAGTCAATAAGAGTGCTCGAATTGATTCATGTGGGTGTTTATTGACCTTTCTCACTAAGCCCCATTGACAGAAAGAGATAATATGTTATGTTCATTGATGATTATAGAACAATTATTGGGGTATTCTTCATTTCCCATAAGTTTGATCTGTCCTGTTTCCTAAACCAATACCAAATAGAATATGAAAGGATTCTTGGAAAGAAAATTCTGAGGAGTCATAATGATAATGGTATGGAATTTACAAATAGTTTGGTATAAGACTATATCGATAATTAAGTCATAATGAATCAAGTTTATTCAGTGAGAACTAACCAAAAAATGGATTTTTTGAAAAGACAAACGGAATCATCATCAATAGGGTCAAAATAATGCTCATTGAAAAAGGCCAAAAAAAAAGAAATTTTGGAAGGAGGTTGTTATGATATCGATCAACATTTATTATAGGGATCTATTATGTCAAAAGTAAAGAAATATGACATATGAGATGTGGTATGGAAAGAATGAAATAGTGAAGTACTTTCAAATCATTGGATGTAATTTCTTTATTCTCATCAATGAAAAACAATGTAAATTTGAGTCATGAAAAGATGAGCAGATAATACTTGGCTACTCTGAGAAAAGAAAAATATATAAATATTTTAATTAGAGGATGGGAAATGTAGTTAAGAGTAACGATGTCACTATAGTGGATAATGAAGAGAGAATTCAACAGCATAGTGAAAAAAATCTTGATGAAATTGAAGACGTGGATAGAAATGCAGGGGGAGAAGAAGTGGAAGATACTGATTCAGAAGATGATACTGATGATGAACATAATGAAGTAAAATATGTATATACACAGAAGACATAGATTTATGCTGAAATTTATTGGAGAAATATCACCGGTGATCTAAAAACACAGGTCCAGACAAAAATAATGAAGTCACTAAAGTAGATATCTTTCTTATCTCAAGTAGAGCCAAAATATTTTGTTGATGCTGATAAAGATGAAAAATGGGTTTAGGCTATTCATGAAGAGATTGATTAGATTGAGATGAATTAGATTTGGGAGATTTTTTTGAGGCCAGCAGATAAGAATGTCATCAGGACTAAATGGGTCTTTCGTAAGAAGATAAATTAAGAGAGAATAGTGATTCGGAATAAAACACGACTAGTGTGCAAAGGCTACACCCATATAGTGGGTATAAGTGTTGATGACACTTTGGAAATAGTTATAAGGTAGGATACAATCAGATTAATACTATCCATTGTAGTGAAATAGAAGTTCAAAGTGTACTATATGGGTATAAAATTACCATTCTGGAATAGGGTTCTTGAATAAGAAGTTCATATTGAGCATCTATATGGGTTTCTCATTCATGAAGATGAAAACAAATTTGTTCAGTTGAAGAAAGATCCATACGTGCTAAAACAAGCACTAAGGGCATGATACTCATGGATTGATTAGTATTTGATGATGCTTGGATGTCAGCATTGTGGAGTTGATTACAATATCTATTTCAAAAAAATATTAATCAATGGGTGATGGTGATGGTTTATGTGGATGACATAGTATTTGGTGGATCAGATGAAGCTCAGTGTAGAAAATTTCCAAATTCATGAAATGTGGGTTCGAAATGTCAATGATTGGAGAGATTACATTTTTCCTTGTTTTAAACTTAACACATTTAAGGAATGACACATTCATTTATCAATACAAATACTCCAAGGAGGTTCTGATAAGATTTTTAATGTTAAATTACATGGAGATAAATACTCTAGATTCTACCGAAATTAAATTATCAAAAGATGATGTTGTCAAGGAAATTAACATTACAGAATACAGGCATATTATTGGTTGCTTACTATACCTAATAACTAAAATAACCATTATTGTTTTCACCACATTCCATGAAAAGATATATCAAAGAAATCCCAAAGAAATCCACATGCTTAGATTGAAAATAATAGATTAGTATATTAACAGCGCAATGGATTATGTTTTGATGTATAATGATAAATCTTAGTAAGATATTCTGGGATATATAGTTGCAGATTGGTCCGGGTCAACAGATAATCGGAAATCAACATTGAGAGGGCCTTTCTATATTTTCATTTTGGGTATTTATTGGATAAAAATAAGAAATATTGAATTTATTTGGGAATTTTATAAGGTGAGTACATTATCGCCACTCATGAATGCACATAGTTATTGTGGATGTAGAGGTAGCTTGATGATATGGGAAACGAAGTGAGGTATTCCATCAGAATCCAATGTGATAATTAATGTTCTATCAATCTAAAAAAATATAGTCCCCCACTAAAGGATGAATAAAATTCTGATCATATATCATTTTATCAAGGAGAAGGTGGAGAAAGGACTAGTGAAGATGGAGTATGTGCCTACAGAGCTATAGGTTTCAGACATTCTGACAAAGGCTTTACCAAAGGAAGCTTTTGAGAGACATCGACTAGCTCTAGGAGTCCAGTCGACTCCCCACACTTGAAAAAGCATGGATTTGGGCCTCCCCCCCATCTTCTAGAGTTATGTATTCTTTTTACCTAATGTACTAATGTGAGTTTTTACCCTATTACAGACTACAAAGGAGTGACCTTTGGGTTCATTGACAAAGGGGGAGAAAATTTGATTGTTCAAGGGGGATAAAATGTGTCTTTTATAAGAGAAATGGCTTAAGTCAAGAAACTCAGATAAGATGATAAGTGGAGAAATGATACAGGGGGGGAGTATCGAATCTGAAGATGCATGAAGTGATCGATCAAAGACTATATATCATGACAGTCAAGGTTTGTGATGAAATTAGTTTATTGGTCTTATTATATTATCAATGATTGGTGTCAGAAATGAATTAATTCATTGATAAACATTGCATACTTCTCTTATTACTCACACTAAAAATTTCTAATGTCAACTTAGATTTTGTGGTGATGGAATCATTAGCCACTATCTAAATCACAGGAGGCGAATGGTGGTAGATTATTTAAGGAGCTTTAGTGAGGTATCAAAGTTTAGAGAATTGTTATGATAATATTTATCAACAAATCCAATGGGGGATATTTTTTGTAAAAAATACATCAAGGTAACATTGAAACATTTTTTAGTTGGTTGTGTTTGCTGACAAAGAATATTTTCATTGAAAATTTTCTAGTTCTAAATATGTTTTTGACAATCCATGTTGAAAACGAACCATGAAAATGGAAATGAATATATGGAGATGGTAGAAAAGAATTGATACAAGGTGGTGCCATTTTCCAGTGTTTGGAAATTTTTTTGTGTCTAAAATTTAATGTTTTTGTAAGAATCATGAAAAGTGGATTTCCAAGAACATCTCATCAAAATATGATAAAAGAATGAGCTTCTTGAAGATGGGTTCATGAATTTTATTTCCCAAAGACATGAAGAATGTTGAAGGTGAGATATGAGATTACGACGAGCTTTGTGAATAGCAGAGGTGAAGAGAATTGTGGCGGAGCATTGTAGAAGTAGTGTAAAGGAATTGACGAAATGATCTAGATTTACAACGATATCTGTGATCTGAAAATTTTCGTGGTGCTTTGTGAAATAGGGAGAATATTGGTAGAAATTTAATAGATTTTGATTCAAGTTGATGTGGCCCAGAGATTGTTTTGATGCTTCTTAGTTTGTAGAATCTCATATATAGTACCATACCACCTGGTTAATATTTGAATGTATTTTTCATGATACATTTGTAGCTCCAAAATCAAAAAGGAGGTTCGCAGAGGTAGTGTGCTTTGAGAAATGTATATATTTGTGTCGGCTAATCTAGATCTGTGAAAGATGTCTATTCTGTGTTGTCTTAGTGAGCTTAAAAATGAAAAATCTTTGCGATGGATTGAGATCTATGATGGACTAATCTCTACGAAGGTTTGTAATTTGTGAATAGGTAGGGACATTGTGAATGTTTTTTTTATCTTTTTGAAATTGGGAGCTTTACGACATAGAGAGATTTGAAAAGGTATTTCCAAAAGTTGTTTCAGTATGATTAGTGGTAAAGGGATATTCATCAGTGGATGAAATATGGACATCAATAGAGAATCTAAATATAGAAAAGTATGCACTCATTAGATATAATAAAAGGACCTATAAGTCTTTACACTGTTATTGGATCTTATGAAGATGTAGTGACCTCACATCAGATGAGAGAGCTATGAGTTCTCATATTGTGATTTGTTTTAAAATCAAGAGGGACCTTGAGTCCACATTGAAGATGCAAATAGTAGTTCTCTTTTAGTGGAATTGGTACATTAGCACATTATTGGTTTATTCTCCTTGGACGTAGCCTAGTTAAGGTAAACCAAGTAAAACAGTTATGTCATGTGCATGCATTATGGTTTTTTCAAAATCTAAAAATGGAAGGATAGAGAATAATGTTTTCTCTAACAAAAATACAATATCAAAGGCGCATGTGTTTAAACATTCATACCCAAATTCACCCCTTGGTTATCCAGCTTAGTGGACCTAACAAATCAAAACATGTACAAAGAGTTTTGACTAAGCTATCCATTAGCGCAGTGTGAATATAGAAGATTAAATCAACTTTTTGTCCAAATTATTTATCTAGTCAAATGGTTTTCTTCAAATATTATATTTTTATAAAACTTTTGAGTAAAGAATAAAATTCATAGTAGGTTCATATATCATCATGTCATCTTGATTTATAAAATTTTAGTTCACAACAACATTTCAAATTAGTGTGAGGAGACTACCGTGGTTATTTATCTTCCCTTCGATATCAACATTGATGTCTACATTATTTTTAGGAAAAGATAAATTTTCAATTAGAGGCATACATATTTAATTGTCAAAAAATATGATCAAAGAGTAATCCCTACTAACAAGGCAATGTATATTAATGGATATGCTAGAAAAAACTCTTTAAAGGGAAGCCAGAACAATGATCCCTCAAAATTCATGTTTCATGATTTTAATTTTCATTGAGATTCAAAACTTATAATGATAAGATAGCTAGACATTTCATTTATACGTCTCAAAATAAATGGAATTTTAGTGATTGGTTGATATTTATTAGATTCTTGATTCCAATACCACCAAGGGCATAAGGATTGGATCAATGTTTACAATACATAAAAATGAATTTCCTTTCAAGGATAGAACCAATCCATAAGAAATATTTAATTAAAGTGTTACCAGTTTTAATTTGAGAAGAATTAAATTCTTACACCGTAAAAGAATAAACTAGTTTATCTACAATGATGTGTTTAATAAGATAATCTCTCCCAGCTATTAATGGAGACATTCCATTCCAGGATATGAGAATCCTCCTAACCTAACTCAAAAATGTGATTAAAGTAAAATGTTGTTGGTTTTACATGGAAGAAAGGGACTACAAGATAATTGAAAGTTAAATCCACCTCTATAAGGCCCAATTAATTTAAGATTCTCAATTTTATGGAATGTTAAATATTAGTTATAGAGTGAGTGAATGATTTATTCTATATTATCTTCTATCCTAATACATTTTCATAATTCATAAAGGAAATTATGATGTTTCTAATGTTCATTTTAACACCTTTAGAAAATAGGATAATATCATGAGCATAATACAAATGAGATAAGGTATACAAGCCTGTGGATGCACCAATAAGTTTTAAACTCCCATTATCAACCATATCTAGAAAAATTATGTTGAGACAATAATCCCCGATAAAAGGATAAAGGAAAAAAGAGGGTCAACTTTCCTGACACCTCTAGATCAAGGGAAATTACCCTCAGGATGACTATGTGTAAGAACATAGATATCAACATATCTTAGTAATACTTTGAACCAATTCAGAAATACTCAATGGAAACCAAAAAAGGATTGAAAAGGAAATATAAATCATGAATACATTGTGTTCATGAATTTTTTGACAACATGATTTAATGGAATGTTTCCACCCCTGTTTGATTTTTTGATATGATTAACAAACTCAGAGTGGTGATAGAAAAATATGTTTTTTTACTTTAAAAATCCAAACTTATTCTAGGAGATTATTTTTCTAAAAACCCCAGAATGACTATTTTCAATGGTTTTGGTAACAATTTTATAGATGGTGGTGAAAATAAAAATAGGCATAAAAAACAAATATTATTTGTATTCTCTATTTTTTATAATTCGAAATGGGAATTGGCCATTGATACAATATTAAAGGGATTCACCTATGAATAAAAGAATATCAAATTTAAAATCATTATGTTGGATAATTTCCCAAAATGGCTCCTAAAAGAATTTTTGAAACCATCTGAACTAGGAGAACTTATGATATTAAGCCAAAAGACGTCATCTTTGAACTCAATATCCAATGTAATACAATTAAGATTGATATTATTACATTAAATGACTAAAAATGGAATGATGACCTCCTTAATATCATAGTTCATATCAGGAAGATTAAAATAGATATGTAGAGTGTGACGACATGATCAGAAATTACTTTTATGTCCTCTAGTATGTGATCAAAAGTTTTTTGAAGAAAAAGTTTTGGTTGGACCACTTTTTTCATTAATGGGAATTGAACAATATTGAAACCCTATCACCATCCTTTATCCACATTATTTTATAAATTTATTTTTGAAAACCATACATTTTATTTAATCAATATTTATGACATTTTTAAGATTAAACATTTCTACCAAGATCTCTAGAGATTTACTACTGGTGTATCCCTCTTGTATGAGTTGTAACTTAAATTCATGGAAGGAATTATAAAAGTTTAAATCATTAAAACTAGACATGATCCATTATTTCATCTTACATTAATGTAATTTTACCATGGACTTGAAATACATGTAATTTCTTATATATTCCACTAATTCTAAAACATCTTCAACAAGCTTCTTGTATATATGGTGAATATCCCATGTATTGTTAAATTTGAACAGTAGACCTAGCCTCACTTCATTATTAGAGAACATAATTTTTATTAGATGATATAAATAATTTATTTTTTAGTGAGACACATGCCATGGATATCCAATAATTTAGTAAGGCTTCATTGAAAAAAATATCTATAAATGTTTCTAGACACCATTTTTTCAATAACTACTTTTACATAGAATATTTGGATACTAAAAAATTATCCTCCAAAACATTGATATTTTAAATGAAATCCCAAAAAATGTTGAAATAAAAAATAAAAATGCATCAAAAATATTCACCGTGGTTGACAATAATTTTTAATAACCAAATAAGAAAATGGAGATTAAATATCATTAGAAAAGAAATAGATTTCAATATATTTTTATCTTTTGTTCTGCTAATTTTTAAAAGCATAGATTACATGGAAAAAAATATCTATGTATATTTGTAGGTTCATAAGAAAATATAATCACTAGAAGTAAAAAAAATAGTCGTAAAATCCTATTTTGATCTAGAAACCATAATCGATTAATATCCTCATGATACATGTTTACATCCAACAGGTGACAACCCCAACAATCCAAAGATAAAAATTTGGGGGTGAAGGTTCAAGTGGGATCTGAAACACAAGAAAATCATGTTTTTGAATAAAAATAAAAATGCATATTGAACTCATCGTTTTCATATTGTCCAAAACCTAAGATTTACAGAAAGGAACATTCCAATGGTTATTTAGTTGGGGGTGAAGTTCACCAGGTTTTCACATAAAGATTTTTATGTAATTATGATTTTTTGGTACCTTCCATGATCATATCGAAAAAATAGTAACCCTTAACCTCATAGTTTACAATAATTTCATCCATATATTTAATAGTATCTTTCACCTTTATATGTGTAACATCGATTCCTTTAGTTACTATAATGTTCATGTCCTCTACAACATTATTAGTATAATCATGCTGAAACTCTTTCCCTGGTTTTAAAAAACAATTCCTTATTTGAATTTCCATTATAGGTGGAAGTATAATTAATGATTCCATAAATACTAATCACTTCATAATTTTTTACTTCTTAGAATTCATTCTCCAGCTTCTCATCATATTTAGAGGTAACCAGATTACATATTTCATTCAATAAATTCATCATAAAAAGAATTTCATTTTCATATTTATGGGGGTTTTTAATTTTTATTTCTTCTTGAAACAACAAAGTAATTCTAGATGTGTGTTTTCTTTCAAATAATGTTCTATAATTTTACCCTAGGACCTTCTAGGATTATTGTCTATAAAAATTAACCTTAACCAATTTTTTATATTCATTTTTCCTCCGAGGCTAACTCTTGTATTCCATAGGATCGTTGTTATTATTTTTCATGTTTTCCTCTAGTCATTATTATTGGAAATTAATTTTAATTTATTTCATTCTTTATCACTCAACAATCGAAAAATGCATGTCTAATAATTTTACAATCCTCATAGAATAGTGGCACAAATTCTAATTCATTCTAAACATCAAATGTTTATCATTGAAAATATGATTGATCACATTAAGAGTGTTGGAATCTATGTCAATATAAATAATAATTAACATATACATACTAATGTTTCCTTTTAGTGTGTGAGGATTCATTTTTAAAGGATTTTTAATAGATGAAGACAAGTTGTTGAGAATTTTAGGATGTTTATTAACAAAAGGTAACCCATGAAGTCTGATCTAAACATATTTTCCAGATTTCATCTATGTGAAATGATTTAAGTCCATATCTAACAAAATTATTAGAAATATTCTTATATTCATGTTAATGCTTCTAGTCTTCCATGTGGTTTCATATTATTTTTTACCTTAAAAGATGAGTTGAATGTTTCTTTTTCAGATCTTTATCAGTCTCCAGTTATTAAAATTTTGGGACAATGCGATTCTTAGTGTCAAATTCTAAAATGACCAAGGTTTCTCACTGTTAAAATATGTATCATGTCCTTTGTAATGACTCTTACCAAAGGGTCCATTGTTGTGACTTCCCCAGGATATCATCTCATATGACAGGGGCTGGTGACTAGCACCAAGTTGGAATATCTCAAAAATGAGTGGTTTTTTCCTAAGTACCTATACACATGCACATGTCTCTAAGAAAAAATTTTGAAATAAAAAAACTAAGTAAAAAAATAGGCATGCCACTAAGATACCGACATAGAGTATGATAGTAGAAAATTTAATGTAAATAAGGCCAGAATACAGGATCAACAAAAAGAAAAGTAAAAAATTTCAAGTCCTTAGGACTCACAAATAGAAACCCTACCTTAATGTGTTAGAAAATAATAGTTTTCTGATGTAGAATAAGAACACCTTATCTATCGAGTCTCTCTAATCACCACCTGTCCCCAGTCCTCCATGGACTCTGTCAATGTGTTGTTCATCTATTCAAGACATGACACATGTGGGAGATTCCTATGTAGGGGTGACTAAGAAAACACTATATAGTTTTCCCTGAAACATGAAGTGAAAAACCGTAGAGGAAACATAACTAAAAGGATACAATCATCTCAGCATAGGTATATTTATGTAACACATATAATAAGAACATCCATAAATACTCATAAATAATTACAAGAATCATGGTTTCTTCTACTATCATTCATATAGTTCAACTATTATCACTCTCATTATAAGAGATCTCACTCTTTAATGCATATAATAGTAAGCAAGTAGAACATGTTTCCCAAAAGAATCTAAGAGAAGCACTTGGTTTTGATATGTCACAATGTTTCCCTAAGGCATTTGGTCTCACAAATACATAGAGACTTTATATCACAACGAATCATTAGACCCATGATTAAACTCAAGGAACACTCTTTTTGGGGGAACATGATCTTCATGCTATAATGTAATCAAATAATCTCATAAAGAGGTCTTGCTAATTTTGTCCCCGCAAAAGAGAAGTATACTGATCAAATTCATAATTTACATATATGGTATCCTTCCTAGAGGATACCAATAACGCAACCTATAATACCAATAACATAGGGTATCCTTTTTAGAGGATACCGACAACCTTATTGATGTAGCTCATAATGTTGGGGATGCATCTCAGAGGATACCATAAACCCTAACAATATGACCCAATTGATACAGTATTAAACCCCTATTATCGAGGGTCATGTCAATTAACATAAAACTTTTTCAGAGGTGATATAGGATTT
Organism: Viscum album; assembly: GCA_963277665.1. NCBI lineage: Eukaryota > Viridiplantae > Streptophyta > Magnoliopsida > Santalales > Viscaceae > Viscum > Viscum album. Next base: position 832,822,028 of record OY728165.1, read on the forward strand.
ATCCATTCTAAATAAGGGATTCCACAAATCTATTCAGGACATGGCCTCTAAAGTGGATTAATATTTAGTGATGTGGATGTACTGGAGTACTAAACCCTCAATGGATGAACAAAGGGAAAATATACATCGATACTATTCCATAATAAAGACTCAGTAAGCCATATAAAATGGAACACCTCATCACAAGGGTCCCAACTCCATAGACTTCTTGTCAAACAAACATTCATTTTGAAAGATACATAACTTTTTCTAAAAGGGTCTAGTTGGGTCGGTGTCCGACCGGACCCGGTTGGAAAACCCTAGTTAACCCAGTTTGGCTGACCCGATCTGACACAACCATTCTAGGCCAGACCAAACATACCTGTGGAGTCATGTCGTCTAGCCCACTAGGCTACTAGAGTGGCCTGGTTCCTCCATCCTTGCCCGCACGTGCAGGTTGCCTTCTTCTCGCCTAGAAAAGCCAGCCCTGACCACACCCCTTACTGCTGACATGGTCATCACCAAGGGTCACGCAGTGTCGTGCCACTTCTACACAGCTATTCCATCTTATCGAACGCTATCCCAAACCACGTGCTGCCACCTGGACTATGCGACACCCAACCCATTGCCAGCTCACCGTGGCCATGATCTGTCTGCCGCAACTCTCGATCGCTGCATGCGTCTATTCCTTCATGGGATCCACCACCTCCTGGTGTCACACTCGTGGCTTCCTGTTTTCCTCTATCTACAATTTCACAATCCCAGTTGTTGGAATCCAATCATCTGCGGGTTGCCACCATTGCCTCGGTGCTCTGTTTTTCAAAATTTAGGCACTATTGCGATCATCGTGTCGCAAAATTCACATCTTTGGCCTTTTACCATTATCGTCATCACATTGGGGGTCTGGCCATTTTTAGAACCTCTTAACAAAATACATTGTTACAACATAGGTTCTCTGGTGAAGAACCGAAGGATGGGGATGCAAGAATTCACAATGAATTTCTATAGAAGAAATTTCATCCTAGTTCATTTCGTACTTTTCTCATCCTGTTAGAAAATAGGGGAATGAAATAGAATTATTAATATATATTATTCTCTCTTTAAAACCCCACAGTAAACTATAAATTTTGAGAGATAATTCAACCTATAGATCAACAAATTTGTGGGTTGGTTTGTGTTTATCGTTATAAAGTAATAATAGGAAGAAATCACATAGAATTACCCCTACCTAGGTTTTGAATTGAACTTTTATGAAGGGAGAAGACTCTTTGTCATTGTTCATCGATTCTTCATTTGAGTTCTGACCTCTAATCAGTCATCACTGATGAGAGACCCTCCTTATCTTTTCCTTAGGGGAATAAAACGGTTATGGTGATAACCTTAGATTTAAGAAAAGGATTATTAAAAAGAGAATCCTCCACTAATATTTATGTAATGCTAAAAAAATAATTTTATTAAAATATTTTAATGATGTTCACATAAAAATAATAATTCACATTTTTCCTACAATGACTGAGGTTATACCTCACATAAATAAAAGAAAGCCCTTGAAAAATCAATGGTGTTCTTGGATTTTTATTCTGAATTACCATTTAGAAGTGTTAGTTTTTTTAAAAAATTATTTTATTTAATTATATTATTTATGAATATTCTATTTTCAGTTTTTTATAGAAGGATCGTGCATAATAATGTTATGTCATGCCTTTGGTAAATCCACTTCTCTGAGCTCAACGATCCCTTAGATATCTGATATGGGAACCCATTTAGATGTTATTTTACTTTTTTCGGAAAATCACACATGTGTACTTTTAAAATAATAAATATTTTTTCCCAAACCATTCCATGCACACTAGGCTTCAAAATCAGACTCTACTATGCCCCTAGTATCATATTTTTTCCATAAATATTCATAAAATAAAATTTCGAAACTCTAAGTCATTACATCCCTAATTCGAAAGCATGCACATATCTAACCTCTATTGTAAATCTATCAAGTCAGCCACAATAAAAATAAAACCATACTATGCTTTTATATGATCTTGGTGGAATCAATCACATCTTTATAGACATATGATGTAGAAAATAGTTCCATAAATGATACATATTTTCCATTAACCTTGTTTGAATGGATGGATTGAGAAGATCCCAAAGCTACATTATTCTTTTCAGATGATTATTAACATTGATCCTTTAAGGATCTATGCCACCCTAGATCAAATAAATCCATGAGATCACAATCTAAAAAGAGAAATAATGATTTACCATTGAAATTTTTAAAATAATTTTTTCCCTCTCATTCCATCCAATACCCCTTCCTTTGAAAATATATTGTATCACTTTCCAAATGGAATATCTCAAAAAGGATTCTCCACACACTTTTGTTTTCATGTTTCATTTGTATTAACCCCTGGTTTCCATAATTTGGTGTTTGTACTACCATTTTCATATGTTACATCATTAATAAATTCATATTCGTCATATTTAAAGTATTATTTAATATTATATTTCCATGTGGGTTATGACTCAAATTTTACCAAAGTGGTAAAGGGTTTTTGTTGTAATATCAATTTTAATTGGGGGTTTTATACTAAAATTATTTATCGCAAAATTATATTATCTATATAAAAAATATTTTTTTATTTTAATCTCATTTTCTAATTTCTGAAATTGTTATTTTTCATTCATTTAAATATCCCTAATTACTCAAAAGTATGAATTTATTATTTTAGAAAAACCAAAATTATAATTCCATTCATTCAAGAATGTTTCTCTTCCATTTTTATATTTTCCTTAAGTTGTTTTCAAGAGTATTTTCAAAAAATTTCCATGATTGATTGATGTAATTTTTACCCATATTTATCATTCAATAAAAGTTTTTACAATTAATGTCCTTGTTGTTTTCCTAATAATGTTCTTTTTAAAAACGGTGTGAATAAAATATTTATTTTAATTTATACCACACAAATTGAATTTCCCACCATCCTTACTACTCTTTATTTAAATGTATAATTTATTTCAATTCTGGGTTATTTTAAAATATTTTTTTCTTAAAATTCTATATCTTTTTTATTTTAATTACATTATTTCAAAATGGGATGTGTTATTTTCATAAATAAATTTTTAGTTTCCTTATAAAGGTATTTTCATCTATAAAAAAGCATTCAATGATTCTTATGATTTTCTAAGAATAGTATCCAATATTAATTTTTTTATTATTTATTTCTAGTGTTATTGAATATGATTATGAAATACTATATAAAAACATTTTCTTAACCGTATGTTAAGTTATGATGAGATGATAATTGTTTTCATGATCTTGCAGAAAAAATATGAATTCATTTTCATTATATGATTACTAGGTCCATTAAATACCTATAATTAATTTGTTAATTTTTAATGCTTATGAAATTAAAAATTAAACTATAGGTTATGCGAAGCACGAAATATTGTACATGGGATGTTATCCAAAGCCCTACGGAGAGTAAAAAGGAGGTTATTCCAACCCCAAATAGGGTGGACTGGTGGTTATCCCAAGAATAGCATGTAATTAAATTCATGGTACATATCCTTGAAAAATGATTTTTATAATTATTACTATTCCACACCTTATTACACTCTCTTTTGCCATAATTTAAAGCAAATATGATGTTCTGATGGCTCATGATCCTTGATTCATATATGATTCATATATTATGAACTACTAAAGTTTTATGTAATTATAATGGTCTATAAATTGATGGGTTTTATTTTCAAATATTAATATCATATTACAAACCCCTTATAATCTTATTACGATTTTATATGATCATTTAATTTTATCTAACATGATTACGATTACTGAGCATCTAATCAAAACCATTATTATTTTTCATTTCCTTTTGTTATGAAGAATGTATTGATGTACGGTATATAAGGATTAGGTCTTAATGATTACATAATCTAATGTATTTAGACTATAATTCACTCTCTTTCCTTCCCAATGAACATTTACATATAGTGTTTAAAGAATTTTTTTATAACACTTTCATAAAAACAAATAAATGAAAATGTGGAAACATCAACTTATTATCAATTTTCCCACAATATAAAAAATTTTAATTGAAACAAATCTTATCTTCAATTAAAATATTCATGACATTCAACATGAATTATTATATGTTCTTACTCATCCTTAAACATTTTGATTTTTTTTCAAAACATTGGATGAGCACAAAAATATCAATAAGGAAAATGAAATAAATAAATATGTTAGTATAGTGAAAAACCTTATAACCCACTATGTTTTTACATTTATTACAAAATTCTTTGAGCGTATGAAATAAATCATAACCAAGTGAAAGACTAACTCTTTATGGTCAAGTAAAACCTATAAAACCCATAGTATGAATATACAGACCAGTTTATGAACCATAGATCACTACATTCATAACCCATGTTAAAATAATGTTAGAAATCACTATATCCTAGTTAAATCCATATAATACCTTTCCATTTAACTCTCTCCTTTTTTCCAATTGACACAAGGAATATTACCCAATACATTTTTGAGCTATATTTGATTCACCCATTTTTTTATCTATATCGGGATAACCCACCATATATGTTTAATCATAATAAACCATAATCATATATTATTCAAAAGTACAACATCATAAACAATTAATTTTTATAATTTCACCATTTTATCATAAAACTTATGAAAACACTTCTAAACCCATATTCTGGGATATTTAAGATATCAAAATTCAATTTCCTTTAACCCCTCCCCCTAAAAGCATAAATACATAAAACCATGTTAAATAGGGGTTTTCTTTGAAAAGGTCATCAAATATTAAAAAGGAATCCAAAAAATAATATAATGATTATGGTGGTAGGAAACTCTATTCACATCATATATATTAAAATAGAACATTCCATTTACCTTTTGTAATGATTGTTAAACTGTTCCGTATAAAACATGTAAATATATTCCTTTTTAAATACATTAAAAAAATTTATGAGACAAAACGATTCTTTTATAATTCATTATTTTTATATAAATATATCTATCAAATAATTTCCATAATATGGACATATAAAAAATATATTAAGAAAATAAATCGTTCAAAAATTTCAAATAGAATTTTATGTTATGGTGTCCCTTACCTCAAGTCCATAACATAATGAAATATTGTAAAAAAATCTATCAATATGACATCACAGTATTTTTGGATTGATTGTGTTTGTTGAAAAAGCAAGTTGACAAGGTCAATTGTTGTGTTTCAATGTGATTGTTGACAAGTCATGTTAACAATGATCCAATATAGAGGTATTAATGCTCATGATTTTTAAGATTTACCCATGAAATTTTATAAAAGAAAATAAATTCTGGAAATATTTTTTATTCATGAAAGAATTGTGATTAAAGGAAGAAATATTTGTGAAATTTAGTATGTCTCACAACTATGAAAATTCAGAAGAGTTTATTTGAAGGCATTGAGTTTCATGAATTAATTAAATGTTATCAAAAAGGTATAATAGGGTGACAAATTCTCATTAATTGGTTGAAATGTATATAAATACATGGATACCATCTTTTTTTAAGATAAATCCTTAACTTAGATTAAAATGATTTTAATTCATGAATGAGTTCACCAAATGATTTTCTTCCTTGAAGGTTTCATGAGAACATTATATCAGGGATGAAAAAACTCATGGGAACCTGACCAAGGTAATTTCAATAATTTTTATAGATCATCATCAAAATTTAGGGTTTCATAAAAGGTTATATGTTATGAATAAGTGAGAATATTTTATAAAGATTGGAAATTTTGATAAAAGTTTATAAAGACATTAAAAATAGTAAATATTATGCGAACTACATGGAATTTATATGGAATTCCTTGAAAAGATGACATTCATCAAGTGCAAGAATGTTGACATTCATGAAACCTAAAATGAGACGAAGAAAAAAAATCATTCATGGGATCAATAGAAGAATGCTTGGAATGACCAGGGAGAACACTGTAGATGAGAGAGCAGTGAGCATTTAAATTGTAAATGGTAGTGAAATTGGTGGGATAATGAGTCCACTCTGAACATTATAATAGTATTTTTATTTCGTGAAATTGGTACATAGGTGAATTACATGTGTATGATCCATGTGTACAACCTAGTTCTGTTAAACCAAGTAAAATTATTGTGTCTCGTCCATTTTTTAAATTTCTTCTCATACATTTAGATGGGAATGGGAGATAAAAAGTTTTTTTAATGATGAAATAACTATCAAATTGGGAGAAATTTCAATCTTTCAAGCCCTGATTCACCCGCACCCCAACCCTCGAGATATTTAACCATATTGGGAAAACACATGCATTATATATTTCCCTAACTAATTAACATGTGGTAATTGTTTACATAATTTTTAACTTTCATAAGGTTTATTATTTCTTTTATATTATTTTATACCACATTATACATATTTAACTAAACAATTAAGTTCACAGTAAGTGTTCTCATGATATTCATATCATATGTCCAAACAAATTTTTGTAAGGTGACTATGGTAAAATATAGAGTCATTCCATAATCTCTAGAATAATAATAATGAAAAAATTATCATTTTTTACATGTTTTTTAGTTTTAAACCAACCAGTAATGATCATGAGAAAAATTTATCTTTGTTACAATCGTAGAGATGATAGGTCATAAATACAAAAAAGTAACATTTTATTTTTCAAATAGCAAGATGAAAATATGATAATTATCAATATATATTTCATTAATTATTATTATATCATATTTATAATATTATTTCATTAAATACTATTATATAATATTTTCATGTGATTTGGTCATGAATAATGAGTCACATTTGTTTCACGGAAGTGGTAATCCACACATACACAAAAATGATGTAATCATATTTGCACATAAGCAATTGTACAAAAAAATGATATATTATTATTCCAAATTTTTAATTTTATCATTAATTATATATATATATATATATATATTAAATCCATCATTATAACCATCTTTGAGAGGTAGTTATATAAAAATTAAATAAATAGGTTTATAAGGTAGTAGTCCTGTGTACACACAAATGATTGTTTAATTTTTTATTTGATTGAAGAATGGGATGCATACAGGTTATTATGATAAAATAAATACATATAATAATATATAATATAATTTTTTAATCATTTCATAGTGTTTTTAATGTATTTTAAGAAGGAAGAATAATAAATATAATTAAAATTATCAATTAGGAACTATACCTCTTCTTATGAAAACCTCTTTAGGTTTATTCCTAAATCCTTAATCTGTTTTTATGATAAAAATAGGGCCTATATAATTTGGGGTGGTATTTAATTAAAGTATAGGGTATTAATTTTCTGAAACAAAATGATTTGTAATATTGGATTGGGGAGGTGATGTGTGTTCTTTTATAAATGGGGGAGAGTACACGACTAAAAAATTTAAAAGTATTTAAATATTTTAAGGTTTTACAAGAGAAAAACGTATCCAATGTTTTCAGTTCCTTTATGAGAGATGTATTAAGGTATAAATATATCTACACACTATAAATTATATATGATACTATAACATTTTCACTCTTAAAAATTTTCTTTATCCCCCAGTAAATTTATTTTAGCCTTAACTAGAGTAACATATTTTTACAATTTTTAATATTATTGATTAATGAAAATTATGTTCAAATATATACCTATTATTAATTTTTTTAGTTCAAAATATAAAATAAATATTATTAAATTACATTCAATAATGTGTTATATTTTAATTTAATCATAAAACCACAAAACTAGTTAAAATTATTTTTTCAGAGAGTTGAATTTAGAAGTTTAAAGTTGTTTTTATACTAAATTCAACTATAAAATTCATAAAAAAATATAATAATTGCATTATTAATAATATATTTTAACTAATTTTACATTAAAATATTTTTTAAAAATCAACTTTATAAATTATTGAATCTAAAAGACATTTTTCAATAAAAATCGGCATATTAACAATTCATTAAAAAATCAATAGATTTAGAAATCTATAAAATATTTATCCTAAGAAAATTTTTAAATGATTAATTACAAAATAAATTTCAATTATTAAAATTAAATCTATATTGTAGTTAAATTGTGATTTAAAATAAAACCAAATAATATATGAAAATAGAATTTATTTAGGAATAACAATCTTTCCCTTTTGACTACATAATTACCTAATATTCATTTAATAAATAAAAATTTTATGAGATCTAGTTAACTAATACTAATAAGGAATGAAATTTATTTACAATTAAATTTTTTGGGTATGTTATATTTTTACACTTTTTTATAAATTTTATCCCTACAATTTTATTCATTAGATAAACAAGTGGGGATAGTTTCCCTTCATATAATTTTCTTATTCCTGTGTTTCTCCTTCAACCATATTCTTTTTCCATAAAACCTAAGCATTATGACGTACCCTAGTCATCAACAATTTCTCACTATGTTGAATATTATTAATTTTTTTTCCTATAATAAATTTTTTCTTCCAGCTGGACTACATCATGGCTCAAAATAAAAGATGTATTCGACACATATTTTATTAATGAATAAATATTAAATATATTATGTATGTAAGATAATATCAGAATAAATCCCACTCAATAAGAAACTAATAAAACATTGACTATGATTTCATATGTTCCAATGTACCATGGACATAATTTTCTTTCATTACCAAAAAACACATATCACTTTTTCATTTAGATACTTCAAGAAAAAATGGAAACCTACATTGAAAGAAATATATTTCCTCTGTTTATCAACATAACATTGTATTATATTTTGAGAAATCATAGTATGTTACTTAATAATCATCTCTATTACAGCTATTTCAACATCCAAATTTAGTTCTAAAAATATAATTCCTCATTCTATATCCCAAAAATCTGAAGTCCCACACTGCATTCCAAATAATTCATCAAAAGGTTAAATCTGAATACTATATTGAAAATAGTTATAACAATTTCAACTAATGAAATTTGTTCAATGAAAATTCTATTCTAATCCTTTGATCAAGAATGAATCATGTCTTAAATATTCAAAAACATTCACTAACATTGTCCATTGGATTGAAAATAAAAATCAAAAATAGAATTCAATACAGTATATAATGTCTTATAAATTCCTTTCAAAAAAGTATAATTGATCCTAGGATCATGGTAAAATATAATAGGGAGAACAAATCTATGTAACTGAAGTATATATTATAAGTATTTTAGAGACATATTTTCTAAACCCTTTATATATCTAACTGAGATGAAATATGAATTTTTAGTTATTAGAAAAACAACAACCAAAATTTCATTATTACCTCAAGGTATCATGGGTAATCCCACCACAAATTCCATGGATATATTTTACCATTTCAGCTCTGAAATTATCAAAGGATGAATAATACACATTGTAAATTTTCATTCATCTTTAACCTAATCACAAGACAAAAAATTCATGTTAAATTCAAAAAAATCTATTTTTATACCATACCACCAATAATACACTTGATGATCTTTTTACATATTAGTCCATCCATGATGAATTGAAAATAAGCAACAGTGAACATGTAACAATAATTATCTCTTCAATTGGGAGTAATAAGGCACATAAAATCTCTTTAAAAATATGATAAGGCCTTCTTTGTCAAAATTAAACTCTATAAACATACATTTATTAATAGATTATACATTTTCATATTAAATGTGATCCTCATTATAAGCCTACGTAATTCTTTATAATAATGTATATTATAATAAAACCTGAAATAAAATAGAAGAAGTTCTTACATTCACAATTTCTTGTCTATCAATAATTAAATCATTCCCAAATGATCATGATATAAATATAGCATGGTTAATGATACAATATCTTTCTAATTCAGATCATTGACTACATTTTTACATTTATAGGATGTTAATAAACTATTAATTAATAATCTTTAATCATTTACAACAATCTTATCTACCTCATGATCAACCCTTTTTAAGGTAATATATTCCTAAAACATTTATGTAGTGTTTATATTTCACAAAACACTAAATATAAATGATGCGTCCATATTTTTAAATAATAAACCAAATTGGATCATCCACGCCATGTGTTGGGTAATTTCACTCATGTGTTTTCAATTTATGTGAATCATGATAAAGTACCATAAAATTTTACATTAGAACACAACTATGTGTATTTAATAAAGAATAAGTTTTAAGGAAAAATACATTACTTATAGAGGTAAGGGGAAAGATTAGAGAATTCACCAGTCAGTATTTAGTTCATGGAATGAATTATCACACTATTATTTCCATATTAATTTAACTCAATTTCATGTTAACATAGTGATTAGGCAATATAATAAAGAAATGTTTTTATGCAAATTGTGGTTGTAACCGACCGAACCATTAAAACTATGAATCACTATAGAATTTCAACGTCTTGTATAATCTTCAAAAACATTATCTTTCACAGGAAAAATATTTAATCCATCATTATAAAAAATAATAATAATGTTGAAAGGTATAATATCAAAATTCTTTGATATGGTATGATTATATTTAAATTCATTGAAAAACTCATTTTAAAATGGTTAATGGAATTTTTCCCAGGTGTAAGCATAGAGTTGGGAGTCTCCCAAGGGTTCAGAACAAAATATTGTGGGGATTTAGAAAGAAGTTAATTGTGCATGGTTTGTGAACTATTAATAATAACCATTCACTCTAACCATGAACCATAACCATGTTCCTTATATAATGGGGATGCCGAGTTTATAATATATAAACAGGGGAACCATTAATCTATGTGGACATAGAAAAATAATACCACAAAACTTCTTCATGGTTTTGAAAACCATACAGGTTCCCATGAAAACTATGTGTCTGATTTTCTTCTTGGATTGATGAGACTTTTGGCTTTTGCATTGTTTATAAAATCATCTTGTCAAGACTAGCTCCTCATTGAACTCAGAAAATTTACAATTTCCTTCCTATTAAATATACTGTGTAACCTCATTTGCTTCATCTTTTCTCCCCCAAAAAAATAATATTACAACCAAACCCTCACTTCTCTTATAAGAGTAGTTATCATCTTATTCTAGGGAATTTGAGTTATAGTTTATAGATATTTGAATCTTGAACAAGTCTCCAGCATTTTTTCCTTCTATTTTGTAGAATAATACCAACTTGGTTGTTTCTCTTGTTCTAAATCTCATTACCCCTATTAATATGTACTTATTTTCTATGTTTTTTGCGGTCATTGTTTCTTGAATCAAGGAATTATGATGGATTATTTTTTCCTACAAACATTTTGTAGGTGTTCTCTAAAATATTTCCTATAGTCATTATGTTTTACTTATGTATGATGTTTTTTCATTGCACCCCCTTACATTTGATTTGTGTCTTTGACTAAGAAAAGTAAATATGTGCTTAAATTGATTATAGAGACCCATCATTTACCATGTTGGGTTCATTTATGATCAACATACTATGTCTGAGGCCACCCATGGGTTGTGATAATCATTTTCAAATGGAGAAATGAGTTCCAAAATGCTTAAATAAGGGTTTTTTAATATTAGACCAACTACGATCACTATTTTAAATTTTATCATGAAAAAATAGATTTTTTGATACATTTGGGTTTTATATGTTTTATATAATAAATAAAGGAAAAATAAATAAATTTAAATTAGTCTTTTTCATTTTATCTGAAGGTTTTAATGTATCTTTAATAGTTGTGTTAAATAAAGAAATTTTTAATTTTTTGGATTATGCAATGGGGTTATGGATGTAATGCGAAATAAACCATGAATAATGAATTAGGTTAACTCTGAATAAATATGTGTTGAAAATACAAAATGTGTTAAATGGTGAAAATTGGTTCTTAATTAAGGGATTCAAATATCCGACAACATTCTCTATTCCCATGGGTTTGAATGTTTGACACTATGTTCCTTATCATTTATTTATGATGGGTATGAATTTCTAATGGGATCATTGACATGATTTAAAAGAAGTATAGCTCTTTATTCATGGCTAGGTTTCTAACATGATGACTAGGCATAAATAGTACACAACATAGTATGGGTAATTAGAATTACAGCTTTCAATTCCCAAAATTTGAAATAAATAAATAAATTAATCCTATTGACTTGGAGTGTTTAACCCCTGTGATGGGTTTTCATGATTAAAACTACAAGTGAGGAAAAATCTAGTTTAGAGGGTTGACTATCATGGTGGAACCCAAAATACAAAGTAGAAAATTCATAATTGATTATTGTGACACATGATTGATTAAGTGACTTGTTTATTTGTTAATTTATAATTTGGTATACATTGGAATGTTTTTGACTATATAATATAATTTATGTTGTCCAATAGAGTTTGACATGCACTCCACTCAGGCCATCATTAGTACTAGAGAAATTTTCATGTTTTTGGGATAGGATTTTAGATAAGACCCTATGATAGATGGTTTAATCAATATTTTTTAAAAGAGCATGGATTAGGGAAATAAACTTGATGTTTGGAGCTATTTTGTGTATGTTTGGTGTATATTTATTTTCATTTTTACTTGACACATGATGATACTATAACAAGGAATGTTTATTTTATTGGATTGTGGGAACATACCATGTTTGGGGAGTTGATTATGAGATAAATGCATGTTTTTGTTTACTGATCATTATTACATTGGTTATTTTTTATTTTGATTTTATACTATTGTATTACTCTAGTAAAGATTTTATATTCTCCACCAAAAACATTTTTAGACCACCTACGTATATTCATCTTCCAATTATATATGGGGAGGTGAACATGAGGTTGTGTAGTGGATTTGATTAGAAACTAGTTAGGGTGACTCCGACTAGGACATTACAAGGTTATATAATAGTGTTTTTATTTATCTTTAGTTAATACTTTTGAAATATAAACTAAAAAATATGATATTTTGGTATTTTTTCTAGAGATTGTGTATTCAATAATTTCACTGATATCTAGGCTAAAAACCATGTTCCTGGTGTGGGATATCTATTCTTGATGTTCAACTGTAATAATTGGATGTAATTTTATCTTGGGTGATACACTTGTTGGTTGAAGATAGGGTTTTCTAAAATTTTACTTATGGACTTCTATTGAATGAGGTTTTATAATTGATGGAAAATTCTAGGAAAAATGTTTTTATAAGTCATGCATCATGTTAGGTGTGATTGGAAGATCATGTAACGTTGGGTTATGGGAAATTGATTTTTTTTACATATCCATATGGTAATAGAAAAAATTACATAATAAAAGTTGTTGAAGTTGTTTTGAATTGAAAGATGTAAAATTGACCATGTCAAAATGGTGCCTTATGGGGACATTAAAACAATTTTCAAAGTTTCATGCTACTAAAGTGGCATCTAATATAATTTTCAAGATTTGAATATTCGATTTACCTTGTATTATCCATTACATATGATAGGGATATTTGACGATAATTATAGTGTTATGGTTACCATTATATGAATGGTGTGTGTATTCTATATTGTTTTTGGTATTTTTGACCCCTATTTTTTGTAACTATTGAAATGATCTGTTATGTTTCTTATTACTATATTGGAATTTTAGATATATGCTTGTTTGATGATGATTACTGATAGGGTAAAATGATGGAATCTTTGATAATGTGTCTCTAGTGAAGGAACTAGAATAATCATTGGTTAGAACATGATAAAAAAGAAATGAATTTACAAGATTATTTCACCCAATTTATGAATTTTATGAAGAGGGACCCAGTGCAGGATGTGCTGAGTATGCTTTTCTAGACTAGAGAGTTTCAACTACAACATCCTCTATCATTTTCTGGGGATAGATGAACTAGTGTTGTTAAGTTTTGGATTGAGTCTATCTGAATGATTATAGACCACATATAGGCTCTTGAAAATAATAGGTACAAGTTTTTAGCATATATTCTGTAAGGACCAACAATGTGTTGGTTGAATATTTAGTCTTGGGATGAGAATACATAGGGTTTGGTGTGGAAAAAATTCCATGAGAATTTATTATCACACTTCTATCTGGAGTATCTGAGGAAACATAGAACTTCAGAGTTTATATAGTTGAACTAGGGAAGAATATTGTTGATGAATTGTGTTATACACTTCATGAATTATCATAGAATTTTATTTGAAAATGATAGGATATGTGGTATCTAAATCCAAACATTATCAAGAAGGAATTAGATGTGAGATCATCTTCTCTGTAAATATATACATTTTGAAAAAGATTATTAACGAGGTTCTTTATGCTCTCATTTCTAGTTAGAACATGAAGGGTGTATTTAGTGGTAGAAAATTGTTACCATCATGGTGACGTGGTGGTATTCTTTTAGATAATTGGAAGATATGTTCAGATAATGGTCACCATAGTGGTTGAAGGTGGAGTATCCAATTGAGAGCATAAACCTCTCATGCAAGTTGTAAGGAGGTTTTCTATTAGTGTATATATCCTAGTCACATGCTTGGTTAAAATCTTAAACCATTGGTGAAGTAGTGTGATTTTGGAAGTATGGGACACCTATATAGGTTACATAAGAACCCCTAATAGATAACTAGTTATTTATGATCTATTCTATTTGATTGCGTTGGATAGAAATCTGCAAACCCGTATTAGTTAAGAAGTCGGATTTCTATTAGATTTTCCAGATGGTGTGGCGGAAAAAGTGATCTAGTATAGAAATTTATATATTAAAAAGGATGTGTAGTACGTGGTACTCATCATGATCCTCAGGTAGATGGATAGGTCCGCTACATGAAATTCAGCTATAACCGACGGTGTTGTGGATGGTCCATGAACTGTATGAGGTATGATTATTTTATATTTTATAATTTCTAATGATTTATTTGACATTGAAGGATAATTTTATTTTATATCTCATCATTTGTTGAGTGGTTTCAGACTGATGGTTGAATTCCTGAGTATGACCATAATGATTGACACACATTAAATGAGATGGGGGATTGCCTATAGATTCATTATTTGACTGATTCTCCATTTCATTCCAACATTGCCTCTTCATATGCGGTTAAAAAATCCTTATAATATTTCTTCAATTATAAAAATTGTTTCTCTGTATTGATTTAAAAATCCATAAGTAAACATTTATCAAAGATAGTATTCTTAAATGTATCTCATTTCTTAAAAGAAGTTTATTATCTCTCTTTCTCATTGGTATTCTAAATAAAATACACCATAGATTAGCTTCAAAATAAAAAAATGGAAAGAGTTTCACTTTGAGATTCAGAACACCAAATCACTTATAATATCTTTTCTAGAGAATTTATCTACACCTTGGATACCATAGTACATGCAGTTCCATCAAAATATACATGGTTTGTTTCATGAAAGAGCTAATGAATGAAAATTTACTCTATAGTAAATAAGGATTCTCTCTATGATTGATGTAATTATTATTTACCATTGATGTCAACTAATCCATCACTATAAAACATTTATTATTTTTAATTACTATCATTATATGATACTAATTTGGAAATATATTTTCCTCTAGATACATTACAAATTTATCATTCATGATTCCTATATTGAAATTCAATCTAAATAGACATATATTGAATGAATAAACATGGTAATCATCAATATACTATATCATTTATTCTTTAATATAAGGTATAATCTCTCATGGTTACTATATAAAAAAGATATTAACCCCTAATGTTATCTGTAATTTTTTTTCTAATTCCTACTATAAGGAAACATGCTTGAACAATAAATCATCTAGTGTCTTTAGACTAAAAATAAATTTAATACAATTCCAAAGAAAATTTTGGTTTATTGTTTTGATAATTTGGTCATAAATCATACATAACTATCCCTTTTATTACAAAGTGTACACATTTAATCTGAATCCATTTTTATTAAAATATAATTTTTTTAAATGATATTGACATACTTTTCATGAAAAATATTCCTGAAATTCCAATTGAATTATTTATTGTTATCAATCATCATTAACCATTTTTAAAATCATTTTAAAATATTGATTAAATAAAAAACATAGTAAGGGGCATAAAAGAAAGATATATGTTAATAAAGTGAAAAAAATAATAAACATATTAAAATTTTACCTATGTCATTAAATTCATTGGGAATTTAAAAATAAATCATAAACATCGAAAAAACTCGGACATTATGCTCAAATAAATCATTTAAAACCTGTATCAAGAACTAATAAATTTATTAGGAATATTTGAGAATTATATTCATAACCTGTCTAAAACTCATGACGGGAAATGACAATAACCTAGTAAAATCCTTAAGAGAAACCTCTTTATTTAATTCTCTTCTTCTTTCCTTGAATGAATATGAACATTATCCAATTCATTTGAGTGGTATATCAGGATCACGAGTCATATTGGGCTCACCCGTCATATAGGATGTATCAGGATCTCCCATCATCATCATCAATAATTTCAATGTACCATATCTTTAGTAAAAAAATTCTTCTTGATCCTTTTTGTAATAAAACTCTTGAAAACACCTTTGAACCAAAACAAAAAAACTCGGGATATTGATCCACAATTTCCTTTTAAAATGATACTTTTAAAAGTAAAATTCTGGAAAACTGATTTATTGTTTTCTTTTAAGAAAAATGGAACATATGAAAATTAATAAATACATCCAATAATCTATATGGCAGTGGGAAGCGTAGTTGATATCATAGAAGTTAAAATAAAAAAAAATTATTCTTTTCTAATGAAATCATTAATATTTAATATGAATATATAAAAATAATCATTTTCTAAAACATTTAATAAATTTTTAAAGGATAAAAAAAATGTTTCCTTTATATTTAATTTATTTCTATATAAATATGTTAATAAAATAATTTAAAGAATAAGGACATAGAAGAAAAATATATTGAAATTAAATCCTTAAAAAATTTAAAATATTGTTTTAATTTATTTCTTCCAACCTTAAGTATGACTCATCACGTACTCAATTTATTCTTTTAAATAATAAAAATATATTAATTATATCAATAAGAAAAAAATTAATTTTATTTTTCCTTTAATTTTCTTCCATGTAATATAGAATTCAAAAATCAATTAAGTCCACATCTGATGTTTTTATGATATTCAACTCATAATTCCAAAATGACTTAGGTAAGATATTTGTGGTCATAGTTGTCATTATTTGATCAACATTAAAATAATAATAATAATCATGACACTATTATTATTTTTATACATTAATTATGATCTTAATCCCTTTAAAATTATTTTTAATAAAAATGATCTATGTTACAATCATGGATATGATATGTCATATATATGCAAGAGTTACATTTTATTTTTTCAAATATCGTAATAGAAACCTGATAAGATAAATTTAATTTTTCTAAAAATTTAATTATCTCATATAAATAATATTATTTTTTAAAATAATCTTATTTAAATTATCCTTGAAATCTGGTAAGGAAAAACAAATTGCATCGCTTCATAAAAGTAGAAATATACATGTATATACAAACATTTTTATTATTTTAAAATGGATGTGAAGGTAAAGATATACTTTATATTATATTTATATAGTTATAAATATTCCATTAAAATAATAAATATATAATAAATTCCTCACTATAATCTGTCGTGAGGCGTGATGATTGAAAATGAATTACGTCGGTTCACTTTTGATGGAATAATGAGATGGATATTAGTTATACCAATAAAATAGAGACATATAATTATATAAGACATACTAGTGTTATTAATTGAGTATGTTTAAATAAGATTTAACAAATGTATAGAAATGAAAAATTAAAATGATCAATTGAGAACAATACCTTTTTCAGAAATACTATTTAGGTTTATACATAAAGCCTTTCTAGGTTATTCCCATGATCAAATAAGGAAAAATATTATATGGGAAGGGATTTAAAAAAGGTATTGGGTAATTTATTATCTAAACCAAAATTATTTTTTTGTGATGGGAGGAGAGGAGAGGGGGTGTCCAGTTATAAATGAGGGAGAGGATTCACCTAGAATTTTTAAAAAGATTAAAATATATTAAGCTCTTACTCAAATAAAATTCCTAAAAATGGACCATTATTGAAAATTAGATCATATATGGTCTAAATATATTTATTAAATGAGATTTAGACATGTTTATAGGTCATTTTCACCATTCTAAATTTAATATAGTCTTCAATAAAATCTATTTTAACCATAGTTGTGGTAATAGTTTTTTACTATTTTTATTATTCATTGAACATAAAATAATTTTATAATTATTTCCTAATGTTAAATACCATAATTAAAATTGTGTAATCATTTTAAGAATATTTATTTCATATAAAATAAATAATTAAAATTAATATTTAAAACTAAAAAACATGATGAAATTTTAATTTTATGAAAAAACAAATTTTTAGTATAGTGATTTTTATACCAAATTCAAGTAGAAAATTCAATCCCAATCACATAATTGAATTTCTAATAATTCATGTTAAATATAATTACTTTTAAATTGTATAAAAACAAAAATATAACTTTAGATTCTTTAAATGAAAATAAAGTAGATAATAAAAATATGTATTTTTCACTATTCATATAAAACTCAATAATTTCAAATTATTTGAAAAAATTGATCCTATGGTAATTTATACATGATTAATTACAAAAATAATGTTCATTTATTTAAATCTAGAATTATATAATTTTGACATATGTTTTTAAAAAACAATATAATATAGGAAAACCCAATTTGGTTAGATGTAAATCTTTTTGTCCTCTTGAAAGTAAAATTACCTCATATTCTTATATTGAATATTTATCTTATAATATATGATTCATGAAAAAAAAATTCCATGAAAATGATTTCCTATTATCTTTACCTAGGTTTCCTCAGGTTATAATTTATCGGTGTGGCATGTCAGAAGAAACATGTGGGATATGTGGAAGATATTTCATGAAATAAGTAGATTACGCAATTATCCTCTAAAGACACAAAACCATTATAATTCTGGGAAATATATTGTTATTTAATTTATTAAATAATCATCTAACATATAGTAATATTATTTATATATTTTTTAGGTCACTCAATTTGTATCAGATTATGGAATAATTATTCTTAATGTTTGGTATTATAACATTTTACTGTAAACCCCTTTGGATAATCCTATGTAAAACAAAAGATAATATATTATTGTAAAAAAGTGTATGTATTTAGTTGAAAAAAATCCCAGTTTGGATGCTAGTAGTTGGATGCTTCAATAGCACAGATGCACCTCGGTGAAATAGATCAAATGTGGGATGATTTGTATTTAAATTGATCATCATTCGGGCGTGAGGGTTTGTCTTAAGACTTTACACCATGAAAGACACTCCCAATATATTTTCTTAGTCTAATTGATATGTTCTTAATGAAAATTTATAATGAATGAGAGGATAAATCCTATTTAAGTTTCATGGTTAGAAAAATGAATTCATAATTTAAGGAATAATATGAATTATTTTCATAATCCAATTATTGATTACATTGATTAATGAATTTTCACACTCCACTATGTTTTCATTTTAGTCAATTGTTTGAACTAGTAAGAATTATGTGAAAAATAAATGTGATGTCTGATGTAATGACCACCATCAGGAACTCCCTATTGAAATTGGAGATAGAATTTGAAATCCTATGATAATTCCTAAGCATATATCTCGATATATGATTAAAAACCTCAAATTTGTTGATTTATCAAACACACCTAATAAGAAAAAAAATCACTGTTGTTTTTTTGATGAATATCATGTAGAAAATAATATCCATATTCGTACAAGCTAGAAATACGGAAAGAATATCCCATGGAAATTCCAAAATGGTATAGGAATATATTTTATATATGGATTAGAATTTCATAATGAAAATAATTACCAAGGGAAAAAAGTTCAATGGGAGAAAATAATGTTCATCATTATGTATCATTTATAGTTCAATGTATTTTTTTTGGAGAATTTGGGATTTATATGTCTTGATATAGAAATGAAAGGGTAAAATCCTACACTAATGAGGGTTATATGTTATTCAAATCAATACATTGAAAAAAATATGTTATGTTAATCACTTAAGTGAACCATAATTGTTAATGAAAACTAATCTTCCATAACTTATTTGTGGGTTTTATGTTAATGTGTTTAATAATGTTCCCTATTAAAAAATATTTTTCTTACTTTAGTGGATTTGATGTGATTTTGATCAGTAATTCTCTTTCAATATATAAATCCATTTTAAATTACTAGAATAATGAAATCTCATTATATATTTCAAATCAAAATATGGTCATTTATATGTGTGAGGAAGAACATGAACATATAATGGAAGTTACATTCATTTATTGGGTCATGATTCCTATTTATATATGTTATTTATCTTAGATGTTTTGGTATAAACTCATAATCTATGATATTCCAATTTTATATGAATTTTTTTATGTCTTTAAAAAATAGTTCTCAATACATCCTCCAAATTAGGAAGTTGAGTATTCAATATTTCTCATACCTAGTGTGACATTTATTTAAAAATTATCACATATAATGTCCCGAGTTGACTTTCTATAATTAAAGACACAACTCTAGGAAATTTCGATAAGGGATTCATTCAACCAAGTGTGTCACCATTGGGTGAGCCTATAGTTATTGTTAAAAAGAATTATGGATCAATTCATATTTGTATTTAATATCTTGAAATTAACAATATCACTATTAAAAGTAAGTATCATGTAACTCATATTGATGACTTCATTGATCAACTGCATGGATATAAATATGTTTCTAAGATTGACCATCATTGTTTATATCATAAATTGAGAGATAATAAAGAGGATATACCAATGATATAATTTATTATGAAGTATATTCATTATGAATTTATAGTGATCCTATTTTTACTTAACAATTCCCCTACTATATTCATGAATTTAATGAATAGTGTATTGAGAGATGTCGTTGGTCAATTTGTGGTATTATTTATGATGATATTATTATATATTATAAGATCAAGGAATAACATAAATATCATTTAATGATTTTTTTAATACCTTGATAAAAGAGATTCTACATAAAAAATTAATGAAATGTTACATTGAGAGATAGAAACATTCATTCATGGGTTATATTATCTCGATATAGGGTTTCTTTTTATATCCTTCTATGGTTGAAGTGGTTTAACATTGGACATGACTAACAAGTGTGCCTAATATATATATTTTTATTTTACTATCTAGATATTATCATCATTTTATGAAGAATTTAACATGTCTATTAAATCCACTAACTATGTTAATTAAAATGAAAGTTATATATCTATTAGATTGTGGAATGTTGAGGAAATATCAAGGAGAAGAAGAAATATATTTTCAAAATACCCATACTCACATTAAGCTATAGTGTAAAAGAATTTATGGAATATAATTATAGTGACCCATGAAGAAAACACATCGGTATTACATCATTTTAGATGAATATTCATCACGTTAAAAAAATACATGTTCAAGGACCATAATAGTTTAGTGTCGTTAGAAATATGGAACAAAATATTCTACCTCAGTGAGAGATCATCAATGTTTCCAACAATGATCTCCATATTTAGTACATAAACTTAAATCCTTTCTTCATTAATTGGGGAAAGGAAACATAAGAATGGGGTCACCTCAAATGTTAAGTAAAGTTAAACACCTAAGATATATAAAAATAACAACACATTAAGGGTATGAGAACAAGAGAAGAAGATTTAGAGACCATTTTTTACATATCAAATATCTCATACAATAGTCATGGAATTAATATTGGTAGTTTATAAGTCATGATTCATAAGGAAATCAAGAGAGTAATCAATGAGACCATAATAGTGGAATAAGACATTGAATTGTGTCATACAATATTTTTTATAACCTTTTGAATATGTATGGTTGAAACGGGTTCACTTTATAAATTTTGGACATGATATCATGACCTCACGTAAACTTATATACATGCCAATAGGAACACTCATAAAATTGTGAACATGAAATAAATTTCACTCATAACATTGCAATCATAAAATCTGGTTCATGCATAAAGATATTGACATGAAACCTTGTCCATGCATAATATTTTGAACATGTAATGGAGTTCACACATAACGTTGTGAATATTCAGTCTGGTTCATGCATAATATTGGGAACACAAAATAATGTTCCCTCATGAAATAATTAAGTTATAATTTGCTTTACACATAAATTAAAGTCATGTAAATAAGTTCATTCATGATATCTATACTCATGATTCATCTATAACTACCTAATGTATTGGATGGAGATATAGGTCCAACCTGTCACTAATAAAATAATTTAGAAATGTCCCACAAGATCATAATACAAGGATCATATCATGCCCAAAAAAGGAGATGGGTTTCATAAACATGATATCATAACCCCAGAAATGAAATGGGTATCCTAAAAATTTCATCATATAATTACTTATGGAATATAGATATGTCTTATAATCAATTCATCAAAGTACAACCCATGAATAAAATCAATATTCTATACTGTCTTATTATGGTATAACCCATTGAAAATATATGGGATTCAAAAATAACTTATCATAAACCATTCAAATGAATAATTTGAATGGTGTCCTTGAATCATATCCACTTTAAATAATATACTATATTTAATGATTTCAAATTAGTTGGGGAAGTATTTTGAAAGATCACATGTATCATTTATTAATGAAATTAACCATTCATTGAATATCACTTTTTAAAACATAAATCATTTTCAACATCCATTTTTATAAAAACTCTCTGAAATTTATGAAGAGAGATTTAAAACCCATTTACAAGATTTCAAGAGAAAATAACTTATTCACTTCAAAAATTAATTGTAATTCAGAAATTTTTTTAAAACCATCCTCTTTAAAAATAACCTTGAAATCTTATAAATTGATCATTTAATATAAGTTGAATCACTTTTTAAACATAAAATATTTTTGAAAATATTTTTCTATGAAAATATATTTTAGAAAAATTATTTCCCATATTATTATTGGAATGTTTAATTTAATAATAAAAATGTAAAAATTCAATGAAATCTTCATTTAAGTGACTGTTATGATGGTAGGTAAACCCATACATGTAAAACGTTCGTTTTTTACTGAAAATAATTATGAAAATTTCCAAGATTGATAACCAATAAAAAGATTACATTGAAAGAAATTTTTAAAAAAGTTGAAACATGGGTTAAAATTTACATTTAACATAACAGGATAAGAGTATTAAAATTGAAAACATTTTTAGAAAACATCATTTTAAAGAACAAATATTTCTGACTATAATGATAAATAAACTCATATTTACATATAAACTTTTTCTAGATTATATTAAATACCAAAGAGTGGTAAAATGGTAATAATAAATGAATATATAATGGATAAACATATGGGATAAAATTCATGGGTTATCTTGATATATAAATCATAATATTTCATCAATGTAAGCATAATCATAAACAATCCTAATAATGGATGAGATTGTTGTAAAAAAAATTTACCACATTGTTAACATTGAATCAAAATCTCTATGAAAGAATAAAATTAAATGAATGATAAAGTTAAAGAAAAATAAGGATATCCATTATATAACATTTCAATGGAATGTATATATACCCCATATAAAAATACAGGATCATAACATGGCTTATATCTTAATGATAGAAAACATAGACATAATTACTTTACTAATTTGATAACATTTTAACCATAATCCCCATAATAAAAAGATCATAATATTGATATGTAAATTCCCATTAATTGAATTATAATAATTATATAATACATTCATGGAAATTATATACACCATAAAAAATATATTAGTGGTGAACAATGCATTAGTCACAATGAAATAAATGTGTGACGAGAAAAACCATTACTTAAGTCTTAAATTTATTTATACACATTCAAAAATTATATTTAATAAATATAAGTTTATTAAAAATATAATATAGAACCACATAATTATATCTAAAACAATATATTAATTTTTATGTCTTTATATTACCCACTTATTAATAAATCTGTGCGGATATTTCATTTTGGGTAACATCGTCATTTTTTTTCGTAAATGTTTTTCCTTGTTATTCATGATCTTCGTACATAGATCATGTTTTACTTATTTAATGAATGTATAACATGTTATAAATATCATATATATTCAGTATATATTTTTTCATAGTAACCTAAAAAATATATATATAAATGAAATGGAATATACCGTTCATGGAGATGGTTTGCTGTACGTATGCATGAACATTGTTTTAGATTTATTATCATTTTGGAATAAAGAAAGTAAATGACATATGTATATATATAATATTATTAATTTAAATTAATTATTTCATATAAATCTTATAATTTCAAAAAACCAATCCATAATACATTCCATTTAATTTTTGAACGAATCACATCGATTTGAGGAGGTGGTAGTCCACACGTCCACAAACAAAGTTATCATATTTAAAAAAATGGAAAGATATATTTTATGTTATATATAATAATTATAGAAGAATAAAAACAACATAAATATCATATATTTAATTTTAAAAAATAGTGTTCATCATAATATCCAACAATTATTGGTGGTATAAGAAAATGAACATCGTCGTCTCGTGAGGCGGCAGTTCTCTATACATTTGAACTGTAAGTTTGTCACCCATTTGATAAAAGCGAGTATAGGAGTAGGAATAATGCTTATAATAAAAATATATTAGAATATTTAAGATAATTATGTTATTTTATAATCAAAGAATAATAATATTTTTGGGGAAGTGTAGAGACCCGAAGCTTAACGTACATAAACATTACATTAATTTTGCAGAATACTTAGTACATAACAAAAAACACACACACAAGGATCGTAATAGTTTAGTGTCTTTGGAAACTCGGAATATAATCTTCTAATCCTGGTGAAAGATCTTCAATATATACCATAAATATCTTCCTTTCTTTTATACCTAAAACCTTTCTTTATATCCTGGGGAAAAGAAAACATAAAAGGGTGAGCTCAAATGCTCAGTAAGGGTAAAAAAAATAAATATCAATCACATCATATTCATAAGAACATAACATTTTGGTAATCTTAACCTGCAAAAGAGAGCATAATTTCATAACATGGGATAAATCATGGCAGTGAAATGTAATCACAATAATCATAACTTAAGACATGAAACTTTGTGGCATGCACACATAATCATAGAGAATCATATCTTATTATTCAAGACTCATTGCCAAGACTATCTTAGTGGACAAAGTCCATTTCTGAACCGAGTCACCCTCGTTTCAGTCCTATTTCACTGAACCAGTATAACCTACCGTTCCATCCATGTCCATATCATGAGATATATAATCATTACCCAATGCATTGGAGGGAGATATAGGTCCCACCCATGTCATGATTATACCATTCTTATGTGTGCCACAAAATCATAAATCATACATCATTGCATAACCCATGTAATAAAAATGGGAATCTTAAACATTGTGATATCATAAAACAATTCATATAAGATAAAAATATAATTCCATCACAACATAATCAAATCAATAGGGATAAAAAAAATAGAACCCTTTATTATCTTAAATGGAAAATAATTTTGATAAAACACTTGAACTCCATTCTTGAGGAAAATATCCTTTCTGCTTCAAAAAACACTTTTCCTTTCTTAATATGTCATAAAATTTTAAACAAATAGAAGTTGATTAAAAATAAACTTGAAAACTTGTAATGGAAGCTTCATGGAAATAATGTTTTAAAAATCCATTCATGTAGTATAAGTTTTAAAAAAAACATTCTTCGTACTTTTTTCGGAAAAGTCAAAAAGTACCTCATACGAAAAAAACGACAAAAGATTCATTTCATATCTTTTACTAAAAACTCACTGAAGGGTAAAATTGGATTTAAACAATTGTACATGGATGAAAATAATATTACATATTGAGGTAGCATGGATGTGGATGATAAAATACACCCCAGTAAATACCAATGTATAAAAAATCTCGGATAAAAATGAGATTGTGATATTTCCCTTACCTTAGGTCCGATTTTCTTCGTAGGTGTCCAAACCTCCTGTATAATGATTTAAATAATGTCATTGACTTATTGCAGAATCATATTCATTGTTAATATATCATATATGGTTCACTTATGACTTTATATTACCCGTTCTTTTGTAAATTCATGTTAAAGTAGCGTTTTGGGTAAAATCGTCTTATTTGTCATTCCTGTTTTAACTTGTAATTATTCATATGATTACTTAGATCATTATTACATAATTATAGAATATAAAACAATATTTATATATAATATATATTCAGAATATACATATATATAATGGATCGATAAATGGAAATAAAACACCGTTCATGGAGAGGGTAGGTCGTACGTACGCATGAACGCTGTTTTCTTTTCGTTATTGAATTGAGTGGAATTAAGTAGATGACATAAATATATATACACATAAATCCAGTAGCTTTATAATGTCATATATTTCATTATTATTTCTTATATATACTTTATAATCATTCTTAAATGGTTAACAAGGAGAATGAATCTCGTCGTGTCGTGGAGACGGTAGTCCGTACGTACGCACGAGCGATGATATCATTCTCATGATCGTGAACTTGTGTTGAAGTGTATGTATAATATTTCAGTATCAATATCACTTTATAATAATCATATATAGTTAATAATTACACCATTATACCCATCAAATTAAGGTGGTGGTGGAAAATAGATTACACCACGGCGTGGAGACGGTATTCCGTACGTACGCACGCGCGGTGATTTCTTTTTCCGTAGGATCGATAGAAGGTTATTTAGAGTTGTTTCATATTTATAATAACATATAAGTATATAATAAATACTGATTTTGTTACTTTTTCATGAAACAACTAAATAAGAATAAGTTTAAGAAGAGAGAAATTGAAAAAGATCGGTAATGGATATTACCTCTTTTTGACGCGCCTTCACTTAACCTCCACTTAAAGAAATAAGGATGGTCTTTGAAGAATACCATCCCTCTAGGATGATACTAGGGAAGTGGAGAAGTGATTTTGGCAGGGTTTTGCCAAGCTTGAATGTTCAAATTGGTGTGAGGAGGAGAGGGAGGAGGTGCCCTTTTATAAGGGAGGAGAGGGGCATCTTAGGAAAATCTCAAAATATTATTTTATATTAAGGTCAAATTCGGTTTATAATGGTTCCAAATGGTCTTCTTTCGAAGATAAAGTTGGGATGGGTCGAAAGACTCTCATCTATTTGGATTTAGACAATTTTAGGTTATTATTTTATCCTTATCAATTAGATTTAACTCTAAGTTAAATAATTTAACTTTTACCGTGTCTTTTTGTTTTCTTACACTATATGGTTAATAATCTTACTATAACATGCCAAACGAACCCCAAGTTGTTTATTATTAATATATATATCCTTATCTAATTCATTTGGCAGAACCTTATATTTTTAGGTATAAAATAACAATTAATAATATAATATTTGATTTAAAAACTATTTTGTGTCAATTTTGACTCTATTTGATATATGATTTTTTTGAAAGTCATAACAGAATTATATGTTCGAAACAAGTTGATTAAATCAACAATAATATATCATAGTAACCTAGAAAATTAGTGGAATTCATAAAAAGTCTAAAAATTACATTTATTTGGTCATTTATAACATCAATTTTGTTAATATTTTCTTAAAGAGGTAATTACTGCATCATTGTTGTGTCATAAATAAATTAAATTATTTAAATTCTAAAAATTACAAATAAAATACCATTATGTAGAAAATCTTCTTAGCTTTCTAATGAGTATATATAGTCGAATTTATCTTATGTATAACCCTATATTATAAATGTTTTAGTAAATAAACATTGATTTTAACTCTTTTAACTCTTCTTTGAATTAAATAATAATAAATGTCCTAATCTAATCCAATTGGGCCTAAATGATAATATTTTACACTTAAGGTTGTTTTTGGTCGAGATACACTTGTCCAATAGAATTAGGACATGTGTTAGGGTAATATTAATATCATTTTTACCCTTAATTACCCTATTTAATTTTAACCGTGGTAAATAAAAGTAAAAAGTTACTATTCACCAAAAATTATTTTCATCACATTGAACCACATTTTACTTACTGAAATCAACCGTGTCTCTCGGATTTTTGAAATTCCATTCACAGAATCGTTAAAATTATGTTTTATGAAAAATTCAGTTTTTTTAACTACCACTTAGTAGTTTCACTATTCATCAAAAATTGATGTTTTTCAGAACAATGCCAAAATTTAATCCTAAGCTATATTTCATATTCCGAATTCAAAAATGAAGTCTATTTTACCAAATTCATAACATAGAAGTTTCATTAATGAATTTTATAATTAAATCCCGATGTTAAAACAAATATCGTGTTTTTAAGAAACAATATCTATCAAAAGATTGACACTTGTTTATGTCTGGTTTAAATGTGAAATTACATCCAATGACCAACATTGTATTAAATTTTAAAAATATATTCTAAATATACTTTAAAACCACTTAAATTAATAATTTATCACTATTAATTATTTCTATTGAAAAAGTTGTTATTAACTAAAATTTATTAATTTTCACTATTCATCAGAAAATGAAAGTTATCCGAAAAGTTCCAAAATTTCACCCTAAGCTAATTTCGATATTACGAATCCAAAGATAAAGTCCATTTTCAAAAATAAAATTTACAAAATTTCAAAAAGTGGTTATTACTATTCATAACGGCTAGTTTTAATAATATTTTAATATCATATCGTTGTTTAATGAAACTCGGTATTTCGTACTACACACGCTATCAAGGAAGGTCGCGATTGCGTGTAATGGAAGGCAAGTCAAGGATGCATGTTGTGAAAGCTTCTTTTGGTGTAGCATACAACACAAGACATTAATGAAATTAAAAAGAATATTTTTCATAAAATTTCTGGGTGTTACGTTCTACCCCCCTTAAAATGAATTTCGCCCTCGAAATTCGTCGGGGTTATAAATGCTTTACTATTCGAAAGTTTCTTTAATAGAAACCCACATCGTAAAAAGGAATACCAAAACCAATCTTTAAAAACAAAAGTATGAAACGTAATGGTTACCCAAATAAACTAATCACTGGGTTTCCACATAGGTGAAAATATAGATATGGAAGAGAAATATAACCATCATGTTCTGATGGAGAGTGGTAGAGAACATGGCTATGGAAAATCCAGCAATCACAAAGCCATAAATTTGTGATGATCTAGGGTATCATTTGATTCATCATATATAAGGGCACTAGGACAACATTTTTGGTTTTCAAGATCATTTCCTTAAAGTTCAAAATTTGAATTAGAATAAATACTTACTTCATTTTGGTACAATCTCACTGTTGTTCGTGCCTTGAACAATTTCCACTTCATCTCTTAAATAAATGAAGTTGAATTTTTTATTCGTGAAGTGTTAGCAGATCATGTGATAGAATGACGGGTCATTCCATCTGTCTCAGACAAAAGCTTAGCAAAAATTATATACATAAGTCGATCTATAGTGAGATTAATCATATATGGTTCCTAAAATGGACTTATACATCATATATCATACTGATTAATATAATAAAACTAGTTTCTACTAAACAAGGACTTCCTGTAGGCCAGTGGTAGGCGATAAAGGCCAGTCGCACTTCGGTTGTGGGTTCGATTTCCACAGCCTTGTCCGACGCGATGGGCTGTCGCCCGTCCTGCAGGTTGTCCTTTTTCTAAAACTATATTACTATAACATCCCATCAATAATATCGAAAAAACTTCTATCCTTAAACAATACTAACTTATGTCCAACATAATCCATTCCAATCTTTAGGCATATCCATAATACTGCAGTCCACTCTCATAACATAGTGAAAACGATTACCAGAGATTTAACACCATCTTCGATCATAAGATATGTTTTTTTGGTCATATTCCAAACATTCAAAGTCCTTAATCATGCATTCTCTTGAATACCTTAGTGAAGTCATGAATGCAGTTAAAAGTTAACACCTTCCACATACCAAAATCCTCAAAATTCTATATACCCAAACCATGATATCACTTAGTCCTTATATTAATCATGAGCTCATGAATACTTTCAAACATTTCATTTTCTCCTTATCCCTTCATTATGCGCATATCATCTACTTTCCAAAAATATCTCAATCACTTTGAATACCACATTAGTCCAACACATAAATATTCCAATACTTTATGATAAAACATTATTTTGGAATCCCATTACATAAACACTTAATCATTCCACCACATCATTGTCATATTCAACATCGCCATTAGTGATCGCATGTGACTTCCCTTTGTCCTTTGCCTTAAGTGGTTGCTCATGTTGATCATCACTAACCCTTGGATTAGGGCATTTATTAGCATAATGCCCCATTTCCTTGCACTTGAAGCATTGAAGTGTTGGTGGTGCGTTCTCTGCAGTATTTGCTTTATTCACATCATTAGAAACCCTTTTTCCATTACTTCGACACTCAGCTGCTCCATGACCTTCATTTCCACACTTAAAACATTTTCTAGTCCCTTTAAGACAATCTCCACCATGCTTCTTTCCACACTATGAGCATAAGGAAACATTCATCTTCTTTTCACCATTATTGTGAGATTTCTCCTTGAACTCCATCTTTCGTTTCTTGTCAAAACCATGAGATGGATATGTAACACCAACTTCCATTTCTACCTTGATAGCACAACGCACAATTTCTTCATAGCTACTGAAGTCTCTTATAGCTAATGCCCTTTCAAGAATTGGTTTTAAGACACTGAAAAATCGATCAACTTTACTTTCAGGTTGGATGATAATGCCAGATGCATACCTTGCAAGTCTTGTAAAATTCGCTTCATATATACCAACAGATTCATCATCCTTCTGCTTCAGCTCAAGAAACTCCTTTTCCATCTTTGTTCGAAGAATACGAGGGAAGTACTTACTGAAAAATAAGTTCTTGAACTCGTCCCATTCCATGGACTCAATTTCATCTCTTGGCCTCATATTCTTGATAATATTCCACCATTGATCAGCTTCACCTTCCAAACGATATACTGCTAAGATGACTTTATCATGTTCATAACATTGAATAACTGAAAATATCTTTTCAGTGGTACTGATCCATTGTTCAGCAACAAGTGGATCGGAAGTCCCACTGAAAGAAGGTGGACGTTGCCTTATGAAGGACTCAATAGAATATCGTTCCCTTCTCTGCTCATTTGGAAGTCCAGAATGATTCATATCTTCTATAAGTATAGCAATAAGATTTTGCACTCCATCTCCCATAACATTTGTTTGTTCAGGAGGACAATCATTGCATTGTCCATTGCATTGATCAACACGGTTCTTTCAGGTTCCAGTCATCGTCTAAAACCCAAAAAGAATAGTGTGAGAGGCAAAAACCATGCTAGGGAAAACAACATAATAAAGGGGGAGTACCCTTAATATCTAACATTTACGTTAAATTCTAAGATCGTTAGCGCAATTCTAAGACTATAACCTATACGTATACTTAACCTTAGAGACATCCCTAGACATACGTTAGAAATATCTCTAGGGATCTCACTAACGTTTTCTCATCCTAGTTTCCAAAGGTTGACTAAACCTTTCCTCTGATACCAACTGTAGAGACCTAAAGCTTAACGTACATAAACATTACATTACTTTTGCGAAATACTTAGTACATAACAAAAAACACACACACGAGGATCGTAATAGTTTAGTGTCTTTGGAAACTCGGAATATAATCTTCTAATCCTGGTGAAAGATCTTAAATATCTCCCATAAAGATCTTCCTTTTTTTATACCTAAAACGTTTCATTATATCCTGGGGAAAAGAAAACATAAAAGGGTGAGCTCAAATGCTCAGTAAGGGTAAACAAAATAAATATCAATCACATCATATTCATAAGAACATAACATTTTGGAAATCATAACCTGCAAAAGAGAGCATAATTTCATAACATGGGATAAATCATGGCAGTGAAATGTAATCACAATAATCATAACTTAAAACATGAAACTTTGTGGCATGCACACATAATCATAGAGAATCATAGCTTATTAGTCAAGACTCATTTCCAAGACTATCTTAGTGGACAAAGTCCATTTCTGAACCGAGTCACCCTCGTTTCAGTCCTGTTTCCCTGAACCGGTATAACCTACCGTTCCAGCCATGTCTATCTCTAGAGATATATAATCATTACCCAATGCATTGGAGGGAGATATAGGTCCCACCCATCTCATAATGATACCATTCTTATGTGTGCCACAAAATCATAAATCATACATCATTGCATAAACCATGTAATAAAAATGGGAATCTTAAACATTGTGATATCATAAAACAATTCCTATAAGATAAAAATATAATTCCATCACAACATAATCAAATCAATAGGGATAAAAAAATAGAACCCTTTATTATCTTAGATGGAAAATAATTTTGATAAAACACTTGAACTCTATTCTTGAGGAAAATATCCTGTCTGCTTCAAAAAACACTTTTCCTTTCTTAATATGTCATAAAATTTTAAACTAAAAGAAGTTGATTAAAAATAAACTTGAAAACTTGTAATGGAAACTTCATGGAAATAATTTTTTAAAAATCCATTCATGCCGTATAAGTTTTAAAAAAACATTCTTCGTACTTTTGTCGGAAAAGTCAAAAAGTACCTCGTACGAAAAAAACGACAAAAGATTCATTTCATATCTTTTACTAAAAACTCAGTGAAGGGTAAAATTGGATTTAAACAATTGTACATGGATGGAGATAATATTACATATTGAGGAATCATTGATGTGGATGATAAAATACACCCCAGTAAATACCAAACTAAAAACAATCTCGGATATAAATGAGATTGTGATATTTCCCTTACCTTAGGTCCGATTTTCTTCATAGGTGTCTGAACCTCCTGTATAATGATTTAAATAATGTCATTTACTTATTACAGAATCATTTTCATTGTTATTATATCATATATGGTTCACTTTTGACTTTATATTACCCGTTCTTTTGTAAATTCATGTTAAAGTTGCGTTTTGGGTAAAATCGTCTTATTTGTCATTCGTGTTTTAACTTGAAATTATTCATATGATTACATAGATCATTATTACTTAATTATAAAATATAAAACATGCTTTATATATAAGATATATTCATAATATACATATATATATAATGGATTGATAAATAGAAATAAAAACACCGTTCATGGAGACGGTAGGCCGTACGTACGCATGAACGCTGTTTTCTTTTCGTTATTGAATTGAGTGGAATTAAGTAGATGAAATACATATATATACACATAAATCCAGTAGCTTTATAATGTTATATATTTCATTATTATTGCTTATATATACTTTATAATCATTCTTAAATGGTTAACAAGGAGAATGAATCTCATCGTGTCGTGGAGACGGTAGTCCGTACGTACGCACGAGCGATGATATCATTCTCATGATCGTGAACTTGTGTTGAAGTTTATGTATACTATTTCAGTATCAATATCACTTTATAATTATCATATATAGTTACTCATTACACCATTATACCCATCCAATTACGGTGGTGGTGGAAAATAGATTAAACCACGGCGTGGAGACGGTATTTTGTACGTACGCACGCGCGGTGATTTCTTTTTCCATAGTATGGATAGAAGTTTAATTAGATTTGTTTCATATTTATAATAACATATCAGTATATAAGAAATACTGATGTTGTTACTTTATCATGAAAGAACTAAAGAAGAATAAGTTGAAGAAGAGAGAAATTGAAAAAGATCGGTAATGGATATAACCTCCTTTTGACGCGCCTTCACTTAACCTCCACTTAATGAACTAAGGATGGTCTTTGAAGAAGACAAGGACCTCTAGGATGATACTAGGGAAGTGGAGAAGAGATTTTGGCATGGTTTGAACGATCTTGAATGCTCAAATTGGTGTGAGGAAGAGAGGGAGGAGGTGCCCTTTTATAGGGGAGGAGAGGGGTATCTTAGGAAAATCTCAAAATATTATTTTATATTAAGGTCAAATTCGGTTTATAATGGTTCCAAATGGTCTTATTTCGAAGCTAAAGTGGGTATTGGTCGAAATCCTCTCATCCAATAGGATTTAGACAAGTTTAGGTTATTATTTTAACCTTATCAATTAGATTTAACTCTAAGTTAAATAATTTAACTTTTAACGTGTCTTTTTGTTTTCTTACACTATATGGTTAATAAACATACTATAACAGGCCAAAAGAACCCCAAGTTGTTGATTATTAATATATATATCTTTATCTAAGTCATTTGGCCGATCCTTATATTTTTAGGTATAAAATAACAATTAACAACATAATATTTGATTTAAAAACTATTTTGTGTCAATTTTGACACTATTTGATATATGATTTTTGTGAAAGTCATAACAGAATTATATGTTCGAAAAAAGTTGATTAAATAAACAATAATATATCATAGTAACCTATAAAATTATTGTAATTCATAAAAAGTCTCATGTTATATTTATTTGGTCATTTATAACATCAATTATGTTAATATTTTCTTAAAAAGGTAATTACTGCATCATTGTTGTGTCATAAATAAATTAAATTATATAAAGTCTAAAAATTACAAATAAAATACCATTATGTTGGAAATATTCTTAGCGATCTAATGAATATTTATAGTCTAATTTATCTTATGTATAACCCTATATTAAAAATGTTTTAGTAAATAAACATTGATTTTAACTCTTTTAACTCTTCTTTGAATTAAATAATAATAAATGTCCTAATCTAATCCAAATGGGCCTAAATGATAATATTTTACACTTAAGGTTGTTTTTGGTCGAGATACACTTTTCCAATTGAATTAGGACATGTGTTAGGGTAATATTAATATCATTTTTACCCTTAATTACCGTATTTACTTTTAACCGTGGTAACTAAAAGTAAAAAGTTACTATTCACCAAAAATTATTTTCATCTCATTGAACCACATTTTACTTACTGACATCAACCGTGTCTCTCAGATTTTTGAAATTCCATTCACAGAAGCGGTAAAATTATGTTTTATGAAAAATTCAGTTTTTTTAACTACCGCTTAGTAGTTTCACTATTCATCAAAAATTGATGTTTTTCAGAACAATTCCAAAATTTAATCCTAAGCTATATTTCATATTCCGAATTCAAAATTGAAGTCTAATTTACCAAATTCATAACATAGAAGTTGCATTAATTAATTTTATAATTAAATCCCGCTGTTAAACAAATAACATGTTTTTAAGAAACAATATCTATCAAAAGATTGACACTTGTTTATGTCTGGTTTAAATGTAAAATTACATCCAATGACCAACATTGTATTAAATTGTAAAAATATATTATAAATATACTTTAAAACCACTTAAATTAATAATTTATCACTATTAATTATTTCGATTGAAAAAGTTGTTTTTAACTAAAATTTAGTAATTTTCACTATTCATCAGAAAATGAAAGTTATCCGAAAAGTACCAAAATTTCACCCTAAGCTAATTTCGATATTACGAATCCAAAGATAAAGTCCATTTTGAAAAATAAAATTTACAAAATTTAAAAATTTTGTTATTACAATTCATAACGGTTAGTTTTAATAATATTTTAATAGCATATCATTGTTTAGTGAAACTCGGTATTGCGTACTACACACGCTATCAAGGAAGGTCGCTATTGCGTGTAATGGAAGGCAAGTCAAGGATGTGTGTTGTGAAAGCATCTTTTGGTGTAGCGTACAACACAAGACATTAATGAAATTAAAAAGAATATTTTTCATAAAATTTCGGGGTATTACAGGAAGGCTAATGTAAATAAGACCGAAGAGCATAAGGATGTGAACTTTATTTAGGTAACTTATTTTCGTTTGAACCAAAGGGATTGGATGGATTTATTCCATAATTAAGGATTATAGTATTAAGGGGGTTATTTTGAGAGGATATTTCAGAATGTTATATTTGAAAAAAAGTTTTTTATATGTTTTAATAATTGGTACAGTTGAGTTCTTTTTTATAATAAAGGAGAAGTGGAATTCTTATAAACTTTTTTTAAGGGAATACACCCACATTCTTCGCATGTCAAGTGGATCCAATAATGGTTTAAATAATAATAAATTGAGTATAGGGTATAAATAATAACATAAAATGTATTTTTAAAATGTTTAGAGGTTATTTTGGGCCTTAAGATTAATTCTTAGTCATTTTTAGGGTTTTTTATCTTAATCATTATAATTAATTTTAATCATATTCAGTAATATTTTTTGTAAAAAATAAGTTGAATTTATTAGATGTTATAAATTTTTGTGATTAAAAATATTTAATCCATGTGTCTAAATTCAAATAATTTTAGTCAATGAAATTTATTTAAAATTAACCATCTAGTCAGGATCACAATGCGGGTTTTTAAAGTAAAAATGTCCAAAAGAATGAAATGTTTTTTATATCCAATTTCACATTGAAATTAGTTCAAATGAAAATAAATTAATTAAGTGATTTATAATTTAACTAACTATACTTTAAAAACAAATTTAAACATAGAATAACTTTATAAATAAATTATATTAAAACCCCTCTTTGAATTAAGATTTAAGGTTTTTACCTCTTCATAAAAAATGTAACATCTTAGAAAAATAACCAAAATTCACCCATAGTAAATTTTGATATTATGATTTCAAAAATGAATCTTATTTTTTTTAAAAAAAATTATAAATATGTAAACAAATATTTAAATTTGGTTTTCCATTAAATTGTGGTGAAATTAACTTTTAGGTAAATAAATGTTTTTATCTATAAAACTAGATTTCTTCTTATCTTATACCTATCATATATAATGATTGAGTATTAAAAATATGGGATTAATATATAATTTATAAATTTTATTAATAATATTAATAAAAATTGTTTTTTTATTTATTGGGATAAAATAAGGTTTTTATATAAACAAATTATAATAAAATATATCTCTTTATCTACAAATATTAATTACATTCACACTTATCAACTAATAACAGAAGGATTCATTTAATATAATTGTGTAAATAATATTTTCACAATTTAGTTATTATTATTTTTAGCTTTCATTCAAACAGCTTGGTGGTACCTATTATAATATTTTAAACATATTATTAATAGTATCTTGTTGTTCAGTAAAACATGGCCTTGCATGTTACCCAAGTTATCGAAGGAAATAAGAATTGAATGTTACACAAGACAAAAATAGTTTTCCATGTACTGAATATTAATCTAAGTGTTGTGTGTGGTCAAATATGAACGTGGTATTTCATTTAATGAAAGAAAATCATAGTTATTTTATACGATGAATGGTATATTTAGAGTTGCATAAAATATAAAATATTAAAAAGGTTAAATTAATTCAAATAAATCACAACATCATGTGGTGTTACATTCTACCTTATTAAAATAAATTTCCACTTCAAAATATTTCTGGGTTATCAATGTTTTAATACATAAAATTTCTATTCATAGAAACCCACATCATAAAAATAAATAATGAAACTTTCTTTAAAAGAAATGTTATAAACATAAAATTTTACCAACGTAACTCATAACTAGGCTTACACATGGGATAAAATTACTAGTAAGTTAAAACATGGACAAGAAATAAAAATAAATCTAAGAAGTTATTTTGTTCGGTGTTAGAGGGAATGGTTAGGAGAAAATTACCAATAACAAAGTCATAAACCAAAGATCCTTAAAAAAATTCCATTAATATCATAAAAATGAAAATAAGAGGATAAAATTCTATTTCATGACCCTTTTTCCTATGGTTGAAGAATTTTTCATGATAATATAATATTAAATGATTTCAACACAACATTCTGTTTATTATTCCTTAACCAAATTCCACAACATATATTATTCCATAAAACAAAGGTGAGTTTTTTATTCCTAAATAATTAGAATATCATGAGATTCACAAATAGAAATATTGGTAATTTCATCTATCTTTATAAAAAAAATTATCACATGTTTTTCAATATGAATTAATCATTATATAGAGAGATACTATTTTAAAATTATAAAACCTCTTCCAAAGTTTAACATATACCATTATAAATATGTTTAACCTTATCACCCTTCAAAAATGTAATTCACCCTTTCTTTATTAAATTATATATTATTTTATACCAAAATCTTTTGTATTACAAGCCTTAGTTCATCCTTTCACTGATAAAACATTAAATGTGATTTTATTTCACCAAAAACCATATAGAGGTATATAATCACGTTGAACATTCCAAGAGGATGAAAAATAATTTTTTCAATATTCTTATTTATAAAAAATCATACATGAACAGCCATTCCAAGGGGGGATACGTTTTCCCTAATTATCATGATTTACTTCATCAACTATGATTAAATAATATTTCCCTCTCTCCTTTTATTCTGAGAGTTTTTTTGTGTCTTATGATTCATATTAGTCCATGTAATAGGGTATTTATTCGCATAATTCCCAAACTCCAAGAACTTGAAACACTTAAGTGTGAGTGGTTCATTCTATTTTTCATTCTCTCTTTTCATTTTCTTAAACATATACATTAGTTTTATTTATTGAAAATATTCTAAAACATGAAACACTTTCTTTTCCCTTTTAAAAACTCTTTTAACTCCACTTTCCCACAGTTTTGGTAAGTAGGATTTTGAAAATTTGACTTCACTATATGTGATATATCATTATATTTTCACTGAAACCCAATTTTACTTTTCTTATCACAAAAAAACCAAGATTGTTTCCATATTCCACATCCTCTTTTACTGTATATTTAATAATTTTTTTTCATAAAATTCAATATCCCTTATAGATAACATAATTTATAGAGTTTGTTTCAAGAGAGTAAGTAAATGATTAATCTTAATATTGGATAAATTATAATACTTGAAGTGTAACTTGATGGTCTGGTAAAATTTTAATCATAGGAACTTTGAGATTCATCATCCCTCTTCTTAAGATCTAGAACTTCCTTCTCCATATTCATATAAAAAATACATGAAAATTACATATTAAAAAATATTTTCTTGAACTCCTCCCAATACATGGAGTCAATTTAAAATTGTTTTATTTTATTCTTGATATAATTCCACCATTTTTCCAGCTCAAATTCTAAACAGTAGATAGCCAATGTGACCATTTAGTGATCCGAACACTAGATAATAGTAATTAACTTGTCAATGGTACTGATCCATTGTTCACATCTAATTGACCAATAGAAAAATATAATAAGGTGGGTGCTACTTCATGATGGGTTTAATAGAGAATTGTTCCCATATTTTCTTGGTTTAATGTTTTCCATGATTCATAGATTTTGAATGAATAGTAACTAAAATTTTGGTTTCACCTCCCATATAATTCTATTTCCCTAGAGAAAACCCATATAAATTTCCATTTCATAACATATTAATATTGTTTCTTTGGGTTCTGGCCATTCACTAAAACAATAATGAAAAGTGTGAACAACACATGTCATATCAGAAAACCATATAATAATTAAAAATTACTCTTTCGATACCTAAATCATAACACATTATTTTAAATATATAACATATTAGTATTTTCCTTAGAGACATCCCAAGACATATCCCTATAAAGATCCTTAGAGATTTCACTAATGTTTTCTCATCTAGGTTTCCAATGGTTGAAAAATATTTTCCTTTGATACAAACTATAGAAAACCATGATCCACATAAATTGATATTATATCATTTTAGATTAATATTACACACATTATAAAACTACATTCCCAAGGACTGTAATTTTTTAGTGTCATTGGAATCATAGGAAAAAATATTCTAACTCAGTGAATGATCTTCAATGTAACCAACAAAGATATTCCCCTTTATTACTTCTACTTGAAATCATTATTTATCACTCAGATAAATGAAAAATAATAAATGGGTGACCTTAGATACTCAATAATAGTAAAAAAAGAAGATACATAAGAATAAAATGATTCTACACGTATGAGAACATGAAAATAAATATTAAGATCATACATTTCATATCAATGATCACATTCTTGACTCGTTGCATAAATATTGGCAATACATAAGGAATAAATCCTAATGAAATCAAGAGAATAATTCATGAGACCAAAACATAAGAGTAAAATATATAATTACTGCATATGCATCATCTTAAATCATTTTGAACATGTATAAGTAGAAATAGCTTCACTCATTATGTTAAGGAAATGAAATTAGGCCCTCTCATATATTTATAGACACACAATAAGGTCCATACATAATGTTTTGAACATGAAAATATGTTCACACATATTATTGTGAACACATAATTAATATTATATATAAACTTATGGACAAGAAACCAGGTCCATTCATAACATTTTGAACATGTAATTACGGTTAATGCATAAAATTGTGAGCATGAAATCATGTATATATAGATCATTATGAGCACATAATAAGGATCATTTAGAACTTTTTGAACACGTAATCATGTTAATTTAAAATATTATGGACTGACAACTCGGTATATGAAAAACATATATACACATGAGTCATCCATTGTTACCCAATGCATTTTAGGGTGATAAAGTTCCCAACCATCCCACAATAAAATCCTATATACATGTGCCACATGATACTAATACATTCCTCATATCATAAACTATTAAAGGGGTGGATTTTATAAACAACAAATAATACCACAATAAATTAAATGGGAATCCTAAAAATTTCATCATATCATTTCCTTTGGAAAAGAGATATTTCTCATAATCATTTCATTAAAGAAAAACCCATGAAAATAAGTGGGATTAAAAAGAGTTTTATCATGGTATAACCTAGGGATGAGATAGGGGTTTCATAAAAGTATGTAGTAAACCATTCATGGAATGAATAAGAGTGGTGATCATGGGAAATATATGCAATGAATATTAATCTATATCAAAGAATGTCTACTAATATTGTAACATCTTATTAACATTATATCAAGAATGATATAAAAAATGTTGTAGTTTTATTTTTTGTTGACTATATATGTTTGAGAAGGTATCAAAAATATACCTATATTAGTGAGGCAGATATTTTTTAGCTTCTCAGCTTTAACTGGTCATTTCTGAAGCATGCTAATAAAATTCATAACATGTGATATGGTTAAAAATCATGTAATTTCTAAAA
The DNA here is from genome assembly GCA_963277665.1 of Viscum album. Taxonomy (NCBI): domain Eukaryota; kingdom Viridiplantae; phylum Streptophyta; class Magnoliopsida; order Santalales; family Viscaceae; genus Viscum; species Viscum album. Next base: position 832,863,340 of record OY728165.1, read on the forward strand.
TAATGTATAATATATTCTAAGAAAGAGGCTATGGGGTATTTAGTGACTATGGAATTTTACAATGTCACGATGTGTAATGAGGATACACATCGTGTAATATATCAAGACTTGTTTTTAAATTTTCTTATTAGATGATTTTTTCCCTCTTTTTTATATCTTCATACTCTTAACCCTGTAGTCTTTCCTATGAAACATTAGTGCCTAAAAACCCATCTAGGTGGTTTAGTTTGGTGTTTGATCATTGTGTGATCACAATGTGTCTCTATGTGTAAGTGTACATCATGCCTCTATAACTCCTTCTCTATTCCTTCTTGGGATTTGATGGACCATCTCAAAATTTATGGATCTCAACTCCGTTTAGGTGAATTTCGTTTCTAGGTTTAGTTCCAAGACCTTATAGGCCTTCATTCTTGTTGGTGGGTTTTGTTGTGGGAATTTGATTTCTGTAAGGAAGGTTGGTGATTCTGTCATTGGTTTTTAATTTAACTAACATCTAATTTTGTGATTTAAATTCAGTTTTATTTAAAATTCCATTTCACATATCGATTAAATTACATTTAATTGTTATATTAAAAACATAATTCTTAGGAATTTGGGTTTCGGTTCGCATTGGCATGAAATTCGAAAACCCCCCAATTTTAGTGATTTGGGGTGTGTTTGTGAAATGGATTGGAACTATTTACAAATTAAATTGTTGGAATTAATTTTGAAATGGATAGTAAAATTACGTGAACTTGTATAATATCTATTTTGTTTGGAAATTGAATAAACATGGGTTTGATGGAAATCCAGTGGTGTCATCTTATAAAAAATGTTTTTTATTTAAACAAAGTTATGGTTTTTGAAGAGAAAATTGATATATTATAAAACAGGGATGAAATTTAGCTATATTTTTGGCAGTCTTACAATAAATTTCCCATCATTGATTGTACATGATCACATGTAACCCTTAAGTAATTATTATGTTATATTGCAAAGCACATTATGATTTAAAATATTCTAAAACATCATATCAGCACATCACATTCTTTAGGTGATGTTGATGAGTCCCTTTTACCTGAGGTCTAAAGGGGAATATGTAAATTCATTATGTTAGATAGTTTTTGGTCCCTATAGCCTAGAACTATACTTCCTTTTTGACATATGACCATTTTGATCGCTTATTGGTATTTCAAATGTACATATCTCTTTATTGTAATCTATTTTACATGCCTTTAAGATTTATATAATATTTTTTAGATATATGTGTTTATTTAAACATTTTTGGAAATTTCTATTTGTGTAAATCAACCTTTGATTAATGGAAAATTCAATCTTTTGAAATGTATTTACATATATTTAATTGAAAAGCATGATTTGTTTAAATTTGATTTTTTAAATTCTAGAACAATTTATTTTAAAATTAAATTCACATTTTAAGAGAATTTTATATTGGAATCATGTAATAGAATAATTTGTAAAATTTTACATGGATTTTCTCACACCCTACATGTACCTTCAGGTTTTTTTAGATTATATCCTTCGAGGTTCGATCAATGGGTAAGGATATCATGGAGGTGGATCCAACTATTGTTCCTTGGGAATGGTCTGTTTTCTATTTAGGGACTTTGGTTATATTCCATGTTTGGTACATGGGATTTAATGCATTGGGATTATATTGTAGTTTGAATCCTTGTATATTAATCCTAGTGGTGCTTTTTTCATATCCATACTATCTGGTTTCTTTACCTTCTTGTATTGTTAGTGGAAAAATCATTCCCGCTTTCAAATTTTATGATGCCTGGTGCTAGTCACTGACCCATGGTGATCTGGAACTCTGTTCAATCTCTATCAGTACCAGATCAGTTATCAGGTTACCAGGGTACCTAGATTGGTTCATGAAAATGTGGTGTCAAATAGAATATTAGGCTGAACTTTTTTCGGGAATTCATCATGCATTTGGAAAATTATATCAGGACCTAGGAGGTAGTTACAGTTGATTGTCTAGATATCTGTCATAGCAATTAACCTTATGTCACTAGGGGTGGTTTCGGAAAGATATCTTATGTATTAGTTCTTTTATTTTCCTTATTTCTATTTGGATATATTTTAATGAAACTATTTAATGGTATATATGTTGGGATTTATTTCCCTTTTTTATCTATTTGAGAATTAAAATGATGTCTTTCTTGTTGTCCATTAATGTTTTGTAGCATCATATCTCTAAGAAGACTTGATAATAAGATACAAGAGGAAATACCTGATGAACCTCAAAGAGAGAAACCTCTTGTGGACCCGAATCTAATATAGATGATCGTGTGAATTTTCCTTTCCCTTGGATAGGAACCCCCTCCAGTTCCAATTTAGGCTCCACCAATGGAACCTCAGAGGGATGTCCTCAATGTTAGTTCTCATGATTTTTTTCTCCAGAATCTGAAAATTTTCAAATTATCTAATGATCCTCAAGAGTATGAGGAGTGGTTGAGTAGAATGGGGCACTTCTTGGGGGTTTTTAAGACAAACAATGTGATCAAATTAAAGTTTTCCACCTTTATGAACAAAGGGCCGAGTAGAATATCGTGGGGAACTCTTATGATGGCGATGAATAATGAGGGATTGGATTTTAAAGTCTTCAATTTTAATTTCAATATCCAGTTCGGTCTAGGGTCAAGGTTGTTATCCAATTACACTGAGTTCTTCAAACTTGATTAGGATGACAAGACATTAAAAAAATATGAAATCTGCTTTACTGAGCTCATGGATTTCTCACCTAATATTTTATCAAATGAGTGGATGAAGGCTTGAATATTTTATTAAGGAATAAATTGGGATATTCCCTCTCAATATTTCTTGATGAAATTAAATTCTTATATTGATCTTCTAGATAGAGCACTGATAGTCGAGATATACCTGGCTAGAAATCCATAGTTATCGATAGTTTCATTCTCTCCATGTGGCAGTGTGAATTCATATAAGTTAAAGATAATGAATGATATTTCTTGTGGTGGTTATCTATAGTATGGTTTTCTAATCCACCTATAATACCTGACATAAGTTCTTTTTATTGTTACTAGTTTAGAATGTTGGATCATTCAAATTGGGTCTGCACTAAGGCACCAAAGAATAGTGGATTCTACAAACATTTAGGGAACTTGTAGAGATTATTCCATATTTATTCCACTATGTGTAGTGTAATAGTATCATCATACCCTCCTAAAGCTAAGGGTTAGTCAAATGCTTCAATTGAAAAACCTTTCCATCTATAGGCATCGGAAATGAAGATTCTTCACACAGTGGAAGAGTCTCTAGACAATCCTTATACGAGTCCAGTGATCGTGAGAAGACAATTACTATAGCTTCACCATTAGTGACTTATCTATTTCATACTGGTTCATCTCATATATTTATTTAAACACATTTTTTTATCATTATTGATCTTCCTATGAATCTTTTTATCTTATTCCATGGATATTCTTACACCCCACGGTACAAAGAGAGAGAAGGCTCTTCCTAGTCCCTCTTGTGTCTTCTCTAAATCAGATTCCAATCATTCAAGGATTTTTCAGATTCTCAATTTAAAAATTTGTAATGTCATATTTAGGATAGATGGGATCATTTCTAAAAAATTAGGGATTGAATGTTATCTTCAACAAGTCTCCTTTATGACACCCAGTGGTGTGTTCCATGTCTTTCAAGAATAATGGGACCCAAGGACAATTATAAAGAGACCTTACTATCAGGATATGGGGAAATTAATATCGGTGTGTTCCATTGATTTGCAGTAGGAATTTTTTAGTGGTTGAGTTATCTGTTGACTAAATTCCATGAAATCAACCATTTTCTATTCCAAATTATCTTACAAAAACATATACATAATATATTTAAACTCCAAATTGGAAAAACATCAAAAAATGGGTTTATACATCCAAATATACCACCTATTGGGCACTGATTCTCTTGGACAAGAAAGTTGATTTTTCACATTATCTATGCAATGATTACCAAAATTTCAATCAAGTAACCATAAAAAAATTTATTGATTTTCATGTACTGATGATCTATTATATCAGATAAAGTGGGATACTCTGTTTTCCAACATCAAATAAAGATATGGTTAGCCTCAGCTGAGGATAAAATAATCAAACATTTAAAAAACTGCCTTTCGGGGCGTGTACAACCCTTAAGAGTACTTTGTAATGCCATTTTTCCAAACCAATGACCAAATATTTTTCATTATACTAATGTATAGTATATTCCTTGATGCTTTGGATTTTTTTGGGAAATTTTTATGGAATAAATCCTCGTTTACTCTACAATTGAAGAGGATCATGTGCATCATCTGAAAACAGTTTGGAGTTTTCTTAGAAATCACCAACATTGTGCAATGCTTTTGAAATTTAATTTCAAAATTTTGGAACTAATATTATAAGGACATGTGGTGTTTGAACAAGGAATATATTATTACTAAGAGAAGGTGTAGGTTGTTATGATATGGTAGTAACCACGAAATGCCTTTGAGATTCGTAGCTCATTTTGATTAGTCGGATATTATATTATGTTCGTGAAGTACTTCATGATGTTGGATTTTCTAATGACTAATCTAACTCATAATGAGTGATATTTTCTTTAGATTATATATTTTAGAATTCATTTTTGAACTGAAATGTCTTTGGACAACTACACTAGTGTTGACAATTCTAGACGCCAGGAAGGGCTATGTGGTCATTTGTGATACATTATGTTCAATATTGGAATACGTTATAATGCCAAGTGATCATGTCATTTCATATGGATATTTTCACCTTTTGACACATTAGAATAATTTTCTTACCATTTACATAGAGCATAGAGTTGTGATGCATGCACATTAGATTTCGTGAAATTATCTTTACAGATAATAGTTTACCATGTATTCTATCAACGGGAGCTTTAGTTACATCTCCTATTAAAATGTTTTTAATCTCATCCAAAGGAATTCAGGGGAATATCTACAATCCTTTGATTTAAAAATCTCATATACCTTAAGGGAATGTCATTGTGGATGATTTGAGCAGAAAACTTATGTCCCATGAAGTGAAAGAATGTTTGGATGAGTGGAATTTGAGGGTTCTCTTTGAACAATTACATGTTTTAGTTCAAGACAAAGAGTCCAAGGTTTATATTTCTAGTGTTTAGTTGAACACTATTCATATATAATTAATTCATATAGAATAAAAAATTATGACGTGTTCTGTGGAATTAGATACTCTCTTAATGGTGGGGAGATAATTCCCTAGTGTCTGTTAATCAATGATGTGATTCTATGATTTTGAAATCATTTTGATATACTGTATTTGATGAGAAAATTTGTGATGGTGGATTTCCATAGATCCCAATGGAAACTATACCAAGAGACCAGAAATATATTCTACGACATTTAGTGGTAGTTCTGGTGGCAAGGAATGAGATAAAGAATTACAGATTTTTTTTCTCATTGTTGTACATGCCAGTATTTGATAGTCATGCACCATAAACCTTCTTGTTTTCTTAATCCACTACCATTACCTATGTTTATGTTGGATGATATCTCTATGGACTTTATGGTTTGGTTTACATGTACCTAGAGTAAGAATAGTGTGATATGGTTTTTGATCGATAGGCCAACCCAAATGGCTAACTTTAGACCCATTCATGATACATCCATAGTTTAGGAGTCAAGAAATATCAATGTGAATGATATCAATATTTTTCACATATTTCCATATGCTATAGTCTCTGGTAGGGATCCTCGGTTCACTTATCATTTTTAGTGAGGCCTTCTGAAGGCATTGGGATCTCACATCCATTAGATTATGGCATACCATCCACATTCTGATTGATAGACAGAATGATCTATACAGATTCTTGGGTCTATGCGTCGATATGGTTTTCTAAACTCTTGAGTATCATGGGATAATCATTTGGGTTTGGTTTAGTTTTCACATAATAATATTTACCAGTCAATAATTAGGATGGCTTATTTTGAGGCCTTGTATGGTCAGCCTTGTAAATCTCCATTGTGTTGGTCCTAAATTGGTAAAATCTCTTTAGATAGACCATGATTAGTGAAAGAGTTAACACAAAAGATGAAGCTCAATCATTAGATAATATTGATGGTGTACACACGATATATGTCTTGTGTAGATCATCTTAGTAAACCTTTGGATTTCTTAGTTGGATTCAATGATTTCTCAAAGGATTCACCTAATTTCATTCATCGACAGATTGGGAGGTAATGGAATCTTTCTCCTCATTTATTATAACATTTAAAGTCATTTAACTAGATGGTAAATTAGTATATCATTTAAAACAACAACTATAGCACATGTTGATACATAATGTGTTTCATGCATCTTAGCTCCAGATGTATGTTTCTGAGTTGTCTCCTATTTTGAGCTGGGTAATCATGATATTGAATGTGATTTATCTTTGACTGAACATCCATTCAGTATAGTTTAATGTAAAACAAATGAACTTCATTGGAAGATGATACCTTTCGCTCTAGTGCTATAGAAACATAGTTCATATTTTATTTAGACATGGAAATTTTCCGCACTGATGAGAGAGGATTGGCCTCATCATTTTCTTATAAATGCTTCCTATTACGCATTCTAGATATTGAATTTTTTTTATGGTTGGGAGATTGTAACATCCTATTATCTTTATATCATGTATGTTCTAAAGCAGGTTTTTTTAATTTTTTTATTATCTTGGTAGGTTTGATAAGGTACTGAGGTGATACTTATATTATTTAATTTAGAGATCTAATGGATTTTTAGCTTTAAACAGTTGTTTCTATAGACTTATTAAAAATAATTTGGTGTGAAATATAATTACACATCATGTAATTCCTAAAAAAATAAAATCTATTTTAATCAAAAGGCAATGATTTTTTCAGTGATTATAGAATTTTTTTTATTTCATGAATTTTATTGATGTTACATGTCAGGTAATACCCTAAACCATATTTTTAAAGAGGATGTTCAGATGAAATTTCTTTTTCCCCTTCTCTATATTTTTTTCTCACAACCCTATTGGATTTCCTAGGTTACTTTGGAACACTAGAACACTTTTGGGTGGTGTGGTTCAACGTTTGATCATTTTAAGGTCACATTGTGTCTTTTTTGGTACGTTTTCTTGAAGACTCTTTATCTACTTCTCTATAATTTCCTTGGATATTGAAGGATATTCTTGAAATTGATAGATTTAAAAGCTGTGTTGTTGAATCTCATTTCTAGGATGAGTTCCTACACATTCTGTGGGTTCGGTCTAATTAGAGGATTTTTTTACCAGATTAGTTTCTACATAAGGAAGGTATGTGGATATATATTTCATTTCTAATTTAACTATAATTTAATTTCATGATTTAAATTATGTTTGATTTTCAATTCAATTTCCTAGATTGAATAAATTTTTATCAATTTTTTGGTTAAAAACTTAATTCCATTAAATTGGGGTTTTGGTTCCCCTTGGAATGAAATTTGAAAAACCTGAATACCAATGAATTGGGGGTGTTTGTGAAATAAATGGAAACTATATGGAAATTAAATTATGGGATTTAATTATAAAATGGATTATGAAATTTCATGAACTAGTATCAAAACCCTATTTTTGTGATAACTAGTTAAAAATTGTTTTGTTGGAAACCATGTTGTTTCTTCTTATGAATTTGTGTTTTTTTATTAAAAACACATTATGTTTATTAAATAGAAAATTGGTGTATTTTTAATGGGGGGATATGATTTAATTTTATTTTATGTGGTCTTAAAATATTCTTCCCATCATTATTTATACTTGATCAGATCCAATAATTTTGGTAGTTAGTGTGTTATATTGGTCCACACTTTAATATTTAAAATGTCTTAAAACATCATATCAATATATCAAGTTAAATAGGTTTTGGTGGTGAATCCCTTTTTCTTGAGGTCCAATGGGAAATATGTATATAATTTTCATTTCACAGAGTTGGGTCCCTATAGCCTGGAACAATCATACCTGTTTCGCTCATTACCATGTTTCTCACATGTTTAAATTTCAAATGTATGTATTCCATTCATGTGAACTATATTACCTGACATAATAATTTATATAAAATTTTTTATATAAACGTTATTATTTAATACATTTTTTGAAAGGTTCTATTTGTATAAATTGACCGTGATTAATGTTAAATTACAGCATTTGAAATTTATTTCCATCTTTAAATTATAATGAATTATTTTTTAAATATTATTTTGTAAATAAAAAACAAATTAATTTTAAAATTTAATACACATATACGGTTAATATTAGGGAATATTTGGTGAAATACTATTGGGATTGGGCCCAAATCATACTTATTCCCCCTCGTGTTTTTAGATTACCTCCTTCTAGTTTGGACTAATTAGAGAGGATCTCTCATAGGTGTATCTATTTGATGAAACACGAGCAAGGTGACTTGTATAATTATAAACATGTATTGTATTCCCTATTTGGTAGTTAGGTTATAATACTTTGGGATGAAATTCATATTTTAGATTTGGTACATTACTCCCCATGTATTTTCTTTTTATATGCATATTATCTTGTTTCTTTTACTTCTCTATTATTAGTCGAAATATTATTCTCAATTTTATATTCTATAATTTCATGTGATATACCATGACCTATATGGACTTAGTATACGCTTCATGTAATGTCTGGACTGGCATAGTTATTGGGTTATCAGGGTACCCATGATTTTTCAAGGAATATATGAGGAAAGATTTGGAGATATCCCATGAATAATTTCTTAAGGAAAATAGAAATTATTTAAATATAACTTTTTGAAACCTAAATCATTTTCAACATCCTTTTATTTATAAAAACATTTCAATACTTATAAATTAATCATAGTAAATATTTTTAAAAAAATCATGAAAAAATATATTTTTCTCTTAAATAATAATTTTTAAAACATAAATCATTTTAAACAACTTCAACTTTGAAAATAACCTCTACATCATATAAATGAATATTTTAAAATAATTTCAAAAACTTTTTAAACATAAATAATTTTTGGACAAAATTTTTTTGAGATCCAATTTAAAAAAATGAATTTATAAAAATATTATGGAAAAATTTCATTAAAAATAACCTTGTAATATTTCAATGGATTCGCCAACCAAATTACGTTCCTGATAATGGGTAAATACATGAATTTCTAACATTAATTTTTAATTATAAAAGTTATAAAAATATTCCCTGATCGAAAAATGACATGTACATTACTCTTGAACCCATTTTATAAAAATGGAAAACAAAGTAAAAAAATTCATTCAAACATAATAGGATAATATTAAAACATTTATTAAATCATTTTTAGAAAGCATGGTTTTGAAAGAATGTTGGATAATGATCGGAAGGATAAATGAAGTTATATTTTCTTATTAAAATTATATTCATTATCTTGAGAACCAAAGAGTGTAAATCAGTAAAAATAAAAAATGATATCATGTATAAATATAGGATAATAAAATTCATTTTTATTTCTAATATATGGATTATAATATTTCATTAATGGAATTATAGTCATAAAAAATCCTGAAAATGAAGTTATTGTAGAAACAACCTGGTATCAACATGGTAAATTTGAATCATAATCCACATAAAATAATAAAATTACTTGAATAATAAAATATCATCAAAATAAGTATCTTCATTATATAACATTTAATTGAGAATTATATAACCATTATAGAAAAATATAGGTTCATATCTTGGCATGTATCTTAGAGAACAACAATTGAGAAAATTGTCACTAATTATTTAGTAACTTTTCATCTACAAACCCCATGAAATAAATATCATGAAATTTTTATTTAAGTGGCCATAAATTTAATTATAATAATAATATAATACATTCACATGAATTATATGTACTGCACACAAAAAATGACTTTTGAATAAGGCATAACTCTCATTGAAAAAATAGTGAGATGAGAAAACTATTTCCTTCAGTCTTGAATTTATTCATACGCATTAAAACCTATTGTATGATAAATATATTCTTGTTATAAATATACCAAAAAAATATTATTATATCTAATACCATTTATTATTTGGCTATGACATAATATTACCCATTGATTAATAACTGCATGTTAATGTTATGTTTTCGGTAATATATGATTAGCTTTTCGTATATGTTTTGGATTGTTATTATTCATCCTATAAATTATATCCAGATTTACTTAATTAAATAATTTATATAATGAAATAAATAAAATATTTTTTCCTTATATATGTTTTTAATAACATTTTAAACTTATTAATACGTAATGGAATATGCGAGTCATGGAGACGGTATGATGTATGTATGCATGAATGTTGTTTCCCTTTTATTGTCACATTGGAATAAAGTAATTAAATTCCATATATATATATATATATAATTATAAAATAATCATTATTAATCAATATATATCTTATAATTTCACTAAATGTATCCTTATTATAATCCATATAAAGTGTAAACAAATCAAATCACATTGAAGAGGTGATATTCCAAACATCCACAAACAAAGTTAACAAATTTACACAAAATTGAAATCATGAAGTTATATTTTAAATAATAACTAAATTAGAATTAACAAAAAATAAATATAATATGTATATTATAAAAACATTCTTTTCGTCATAATTTCTAACCATGAGAGGTGGTATGTAAAAACAAACAATATCATCTCGTGAGGCACAAGTTCACTATACATAAGAATTGTATGTTTATTACCCATTTTATCGAAGTGTGTGAGGGTGTAGGTAAAATCATTTGAGTAAAAAAATTTAAGAATAATTAGGATACATATTTAGTTATATATGAATGTAATAATATTATTTTATTGGATTTATAATGAAAATAAAACAAATGAGCTTGAGGAAGGATGTAACCTCTTCTTTGGGAAGCTTCCTTTGGTATTCATGAAATGGATTCCTTGTATGAATTAATTACGAAATGAAGGATTATATTAATATATTAGGTATGTTTTTATAATATTTAAGATCCTTTTTACCAAAAAACATTTATTTATATGTGTAAAAAGTGGTAGGGTGAGTGCCTTTTTATAGTGAATGAGGAGTGGAATTCGGGTAAATTTTTTAAAACTGAATTGCACCCACATTTTTCCCGTGTAAAGTGGATAGAATATTGGTCCACATACAATCCAATGAAGTATATATTATAAATATGATCAGAAAAAGAATACATTACAAGTTTCTAGATGATTTTAGGCCTTATATTTAAGACCTGGTCATTTATAGAGAAATGATTTCTCTTAGTTATTATAATAATTTTTAATCACATTCACTAATGTTTTTACCATATTATAATTTATAAAAAAATTATTAAAAATAAGGATTCAATTTTTTTTTTGTTTTTTTATCACCTAAGTGATAAAATTAATTAAAATTAATCCCTCAAACAAGATGACTATAAAAATTATTAAAGAGAAAATGTCCGAAAGTTTGAAATGATTTTATATCGAATTTTATTGTAATGTTTTTTAAAATGACCTAAGTTAGAATAATTTAAGAATAATATATCTAATTATACATATAAAAAATTTAAAACATAATTTAACTACATAAATATATTAGATAAAAAATCATATTTGAATTTTAATTCTATTTTTTACACTATACATCAAAAAAATGAATCTTTTCATAAAAATAAAAATAATTAGCCAAAGTTTACTTTTTCATAAATCATGTTGATTTTTTCCAATAAAAATTATTAAAATTTACAAAATGAGATATAAAATTATATCTCTATTAAAATGTGATAAAATAACCTTATATAAATTTAAAACTTTTTATTCATTAAATTGGATTCATTCTTATCTAATACCTATTAATTATATTGGATGAGAATAAAAAATATATATTGATTATAAAATACATACAATTTTTTATAACATTAATTGAAAGTGGTTTCTTTAATTTATGGTGATAATATTTTATTTTTTCATCGAATAATAGATTCATTAGAAATATAATTTCTTTCTTTTCAAATAGTTCTTAGGGGCCCTTCTATAAAATAATAAACAAATTATTTATTTAATATACATGTTTAACTCATATTTTCAAAATTTTGTTAATATTATTTGTAAATTCCATTGCAATGGCTATATTTTAGCTATATTAATATTTTAATAATATTATTAATAGTATCATGTAGGTTTCTAAAGCACAAACTTGCTTGTTATAGAAGCTATTGATAGAACTCAACATTATGTGTAAAGAATGAAAACATAGTGTTTCTTGTACAAAAGTTAATCTAAATGTTTTCTGAAAAAAAAACTTATCTTTTTAAGGATTTAATGCAAGCCAATATTATTGATTTCAAATAAAAAAATATATATTCTGTTTAGTGTGTAATGAAAAATACCAATAAGATTAAATTAATTCTAAAAAATATTTCACAAAATCTAAAGGTGTTATAATAGTAATGCATCTGATAAGGTATTGGGATTTTTATTATATTGAATGAATTGATGATAACTTATTTTTTACATCAATTAATGTTTCATTATAAGAAATACCTAATTAATGATTTGCAGTTGGGTGTGGAAATTTTTTCACTTAATATATGGATGCATTATCTATATGGTGAAATTAAATATATATATATATATATATATATTGATAAAATATTGAAATATATTTTTATATAGAAAAAGTTGAATATTCCCTAAGGTTGATGTATGGAATTGATTAACGATTATGAATTCTCATTACATCACCAAAAAAGGAAGGGAACAAGGTGGGTGATTCTTTGATTCGAGATGATCATTGTAGTTTATCAATGATATGGACTAGAAAAGATCTATTATTTATTTATTTTCAATGGTTTGAGCTTGAAATATTTATTAAAGGGGAGATATATTATCTTCCTTAAAAAATTTTGAAACCATCAATCCATGTGAATATTAAGGAGGAACAAGAGGAATATGTATTATAATAAATGAATGTGAGAAATGTTAATGTGTTCAACCTTGATTATCAAGAAATGATATGGTTCATAAATAATGTATGTTTCACCATTATATCAAAAGATGATGATGGAGTTGTAGGATGAATCTCAGAGATCAATATTCTCTATTAATTCTGAAAGTCTGTAGATTTATAAACACTAAGGAGAATTTATTGTTGCATTTTAGGATGTTTTATATGTATAGTATGTGTATCAGTTCATAGTATACCAACAACTTCAGTCTACGAGACATAAGATTAAGGGATTGTAACAACCATTACCCATACCTGTATAGAAATTTGAAAATGTAACCATGTATTTGGTTACATGAATCCCCACGAAATATGATGTTCATAATTCTATTAATGTTATAGTTGATTTCCTTACAAAACCAACACATTTAATGAATATTAGAAAATATTTATCTATTAATTATATTTCCAATATATAATATGGAATTGTTAATGTTTTATGGAGTATCATATTCTATTTCATTTTAACATGATCTAATTATTACCTCATAGTTCAAGTGAATTTATCAGTAACATTGGGTTATAGTGATGTGATTAAAATTTTAATTTTATCCCCAGATAATTGGTTTGATTTATAGGACAATTAAAAACATTGTATATATTGTAAGATAATTTTATAATTATGTGAATGGTGGTTGGGATCAACACTTTCCACATAATGAATTTTCTTTTGACAATTACTTTAACAAGAGCATTCAGATGGACACTTATGAATCCCTCTATTGAAATAATAGAATATATCCAACATTATATTATTAATTTAAAAATATAAGAATATTGGGACCTTATATTACTGATTAAATAAAATATAAGGTCACATAAATTCAATAGAAAATCACGGAATATTAGAGTTGAGAGAAGAGTTATTCCAATAATCATTGGTGAGATCTATAATTCATATTTTGTGAGATGGTATTCCTAAAATTTATCTATGTTATAAGGTTATGTGATTAAAAATAAGGTAATTTTGAGAGCAATCAATATTTTCCCCTTTGATATTCTTAATCGAGTAGGGATAGTAGCTTATTTCTTAGAACTTCTATCGAATCCTCCTCAAGTACATGATGTGTTCCACATCGTTATTTGGAAGAATATAATTCTTTCTAATTAAAATGTATTGAACTAATTGTGTATACTATTTGAGTGTGATCTTTCTTATGAATAAAAATAGGCTTATATTATATATCATAGCGATAAAGTTCTATGAAATAGGAATAATCACATGTTCAATGTTTTGTGGGGAAACCATAAATTTGAGGAATCTATATAGTAAACCAAGGATATGATAATTCTAAAGTATCTATGGTTTTTTTCAATTGAGTGATAAAATTTAAAGGGTGAAATTATTTTTATGGGGGGTATAATTTAACACCCCTGGTTTTTATAAGTATTCCATAGAAATAGATTTTAGGTGCTTGAGATCTCTCCTAACACCCAACCCTGAGTTTAAATGAAACATGGTATCTTATGGTCCTCATAGCCTAGTCATTGGATTGGTGGTGAGGAATATGATTAAATATTTCATGAAATATATATATAAATATTTACCTCAATTCAAATTTATTGATTACTACCTAATCATTAATCATTAATTTTTTATAAATTCATTTATTTTTTAAAATACTAACTTTTTGTAGAAGTATATTTTTATGGGTGTTATGATTTTTTATATCAATTTATATTGATAAATATTTAAAAATAAATGTTAATTGTGTATATTTATAATTTGTAAATAAACATTCATACATTTATTATCAAATTTTTAGGAATAATGATAAAATCATTTGAATGTAGATAATAATATTTTTTTAGAAAACTATTTTTCGGTATGCAATGTATTTTTAACAAGATGAATTAAATAAATTATTATTGATTAAGGATTCAAATAAAATTATAATATTTTATATATTAAACAAAATATTTTAACATTTATCTAAGATTTTTTACTGGGAATGTAAATTATTTAAACTATGTTTTATACATAAGAATTTATTTTCCTAAAAAATGGTATACGTTTAGTTTTTCATGTTTATTTTTAAATTATATTCTGAAAATTATATATTTTTAATATGTTAAATTGGATTGCATTTTTAGTATAATAAGTTATAAAATTTTATTGAGTTTGCATTCATATTTGATCATAATGAATAGTAAAAATAGTAAAAAAATGTTCTCGTGATTAAGGTACAAACATGTTTACCTGAGTGTTAATCTTATAGATAATGGTATAATTTCCGCATAAACATTAATAAATATTACTAAATAAAGTTATTTAAACATTATATTTTCTTGTATTTTAATTATTGTCCATTTTATTCATCTTTTAAATGAATTTGACATTATATTTTTAAATTATTTAATGTAATTCCATGTTCATCCCTCCCCTCACTTATAATTATGCACCGATTCTCCTCTTCTATAAAAAAATATTATTTTTCTATCTAGGTAAATATACACCTAACAACCTTAATATATTCTATACATTCACTCTTGAGCTTATTGTATTACCCACAGTCCATCCTTATATGACTTAAGGTGTATGTCTAAGGAGGTATCTCAAAGAAGAGGCAATTGTCTTACCCAGCACTTTCATTTCATCTTCTTTACCAATTAAATATTGTTTATCTATTGTAACATAATGAATATATTATTTTTAATTTACTAAGATGTTATTAATTTTTGTACAACCATTTTACACATATTTTCCATCTAATGAGAAAAAAATTATCACTCATGCATACATATGGACTACCACCACCACAAATTTATATGATTAATTTTTCTTCACCATCATTAATGAAATAATGAAATCTATAATTTAATGACATTTTTGATCGATTTTTAAAAAAAACATCCTTAATTTAGAAATTTTTTCTGTCCATGTTTTAAAATATTTATCCTTTTAATTTTAGCACTATTTTTTGGAAACATCATTAATTTACCCATGTTTTTAGCAAAATTCACTAAATTTGAGATATTTTTTCAGGAAATGTCACTAAATATATATATATATCTATATAGAATAAAATTTCACATCAATGCAGATATATATATATGTATATGTGGGAGTATATATATAAACGTACATATAAAAATATGTATACCATTATATATATAAAAACACCCACATGCACACAAATAATAATATATACAAAAAACATGTTAATAAATATATTTACATATCTGAAAAAGAAAATATATATTTTAAATTTACACACAATTTTTATAAAACATGCCTTCTTTAGGGACATTTTTATGATTTTTTTGAAACATGGAAAATAATATATATATATATATATATATAATTAAATATATTTATACATATACCTATATTTACACACACACACAAACACACACACACATAGAGATATATATATTAATATATACATAAACATATATGTAAACATATATATATAACATGAATATATGTACATAATCATAAAATAGAGTCATATATATAATATAAAATATAATCATATATGTAAAATATAAACAGAAACATATATATTAAAAATGAAAACATATATAATTAATATATATTTATATAATATATAATATAAACATATATATAACATAAACCTATATATATTAATATATGTATATTAATATGTAAAATTATATATATATAAAATTAATGTTTTAAACACTAAAATATATCTATATATATATATTTATATTTATATACCATAATATAATTTTAAATCCAAAAAATTCATAGATGAGTTTGTCTAATATTTTGGTTTGACGTTGAAGGTGTTGGGTTTGAGTTCTGGTCAAGGACTATTTCTAGCTTGGGTTTTGTCTATGTGTGGAGGAACTCTAGTGTGTGTGGCCGTATAGGGGTGGAGATCGTCACATAGGGTGGGATCTTTGGTTTTGTTATACCATCTGCTAGTAATAATATATATATATAGACATAGAAATATATATTTTTATAACATATAAAAATATATATTCTGAAATATATACATATATAACTAGTGTAAATATATTAATTTTTTAGATACTAAAATCTATTTAAATATATATATATATACCACAATACAATTATATATCAAAAATTGGCATAGTTGAGTTGGTCTGATCATTTGTTTTGATACTAATGGTGATGGGTTTGAATTCTGCTCGAGGATAGTTTTCGATTTTGGTTTTGTCCACATGTGGATGCTATCGAGGGTATGCAGGTGTACTAGTGTTGAGATCATCATGTAGGGTTGGAGTTCATGACCATCATCCTCCAAAATTACCACAATAATGAGAGATAGAGAGAGAGAGAGATAGTGCACCCCTATTCCCACCTCCAATAGGTCCCATAATGGCAACTAGCACTGAGGTATAAAAAATCTAATATATGGAAGTCATATTTCTATATAATAATGTAGGATTGTGATATAAGTTAAATAATCCAAAATAATCTTCATGAAAATATATAATATAAGTCCAAACCATCCTATAATGCATGTATAAACAAAAATTATACAAATAAAATTCTCCAATGTAAATACCCAAAGTCAAATATAAAGAATCGACACAACAATTATCTAAAGGCTCGTGCTAGTAATGTTCATAACAGTTCACAAAGTCCTCCAATAGAACTAAAAACCTTTTTATACATATATGGTGAGCATAAAGGTATACTCATTAGGAAAACCAAATTTTCTCACTCCAATGTGAAAAGTGAATATTAATAGACCCATGAGAAAACAGCAAAATATAACAATCCCTATAAAAGTACACTAACCAAAACCCCAACATAAAAAACGCTCTATTACCAAATAGTGAATATAATTAAAAATAAATAATATGAATCATATCAATAATAGGTTCCCTTAAACCACTTTAACACTGATTTTTAATGCTAACATGACAACGTTGTATCCCCCGATGCTCCAACCACTTCCAAATATCATCACATCCCAACAAATCCCTCCCGCAAACACCCAGTATGTCTCATAAAATCACACCAAATGACACTTAGGCTATCACATTTATCCAGTTGGAATTTGGACTTCTAGGGATCAGATCCCACGCACATCACAAATTCTGGGAAGAGCTAGCGGGGAAGAGCGGGTATCCATCCATCCATCCTCACATTGGGATGTTGGGACCCCCCCCCCCAAACTTTTTCTATAAGTATATGGTTCTTGACATGGGTGGCATATGTATTTAATTCAAAAATAAAATAAAATGTATATACATATAGATAAATGGAAAACATTCACATCCTATTTGTGTTTTTAACCAAGGATTAAAACATCTCACATGATACACCATTTTAGTTGAAAAATCTTAAATCATAACCCCACAAAAGAAAATAAAATATTCAAATAACCTTTCTCTTTTAGAACCACATTTTTCTTATTTTGATATTTCATATCATCAATAAATTCTAATTTAACACCCCCATTAAATTATGTATTCAAAATTTTTTATCACCCAATTTCATAACATTATATTGAAGTTAAATCCATTAATACTCAACAAACAATTATACCCAACAACCATCACAACCCTAATTCACAACCACAACACCACTTCCATCACAACCATCCTACACAACGACAACACCAATACCATCACAACCATGAAACACAACCTTACCGCCCCCACCATCACTGCACTGCTACACCACCACACCACCACCACCATCATAAACCTACAGCATATCTCATCCAGTGCCCCCACACCCATCACAATAAAGTCACATACCCTGTATCACATCATCATAGTGAATCCAAAATACAAAACAATATCAAAAACACATACAAAAACATTTTATAGATCAGGCATAGAATATTTCATTCAATTAAACTTTATTATTTTATGTCGATATCAAAAAATAATGATCCTATAGAATCCATTCCATTAACCAAATATATATGGTTACCCATTTATTAACCATGGTGTCACAATAATTCTCACAACATAGAGATCAAAACATAACATAATACCATAAAAAATAGGGTACACTAAAATTCAAGATATTTTCGGATAAAACAAACATAGACAATCTCAATCTCCCAATAAAAAGATTTAAAGGCATTTGAAGCATTAACCTCCAACATTAAATTTTATTTAACCTCGTTAATTATAATTGTTAATCCAAATGAAAATATCTTCTGGAGAGATAACAAATTTTCTTCATTCCACATGATACATCAAAAGAATAATGAGTGAATTTATAGCATGATGAGATGAAATATACAAAAAAAAATAGGAGCACCAAAATTGGGGGTCCATGCACAAGAAAAACCCTCTTTGTAGGAAGTCAAAAAAACTATAAAAATAGGGCTCCATGAATCCAATGTAAGAAGTATTTGTAACCTTATAGCCCAATAGAAAGAAAGACTAAATGATTCAATAAAATATCATCTCTTAAGAAAGATTATATCTAGAAAAATCCAGATTTGATAAGGGTTTAAATTGTATATTAAATTTGGATATCATTAAAGTCAGACACTATAAACACTTAAAGGGTATCTCTAGTTTTTATAAGGTTAATATATTTTTAATCAGATGGAAATATCATTTAAATTCATTAATATTGCGATTAAGACCATTTTTCTCATAAAATATGTTTAAATGGAAATTCTATAATTTTCTAAATACTTGAAACATTATTCATGACTAGTAATTAGTTCAAAATGAGGCAATGTTATAGAGATTCTATTACTTAAAAATGAGTCACCATTTGTGAGTCACCATTACTTCAAAATGAATAACCATTGGTGAGTCAACGTTAGTTCAAAATTTGTCCCATTGTTGAGTCACCCTTAGTTCAAAATGAGTCACCATTAGAGATTCATTAATAGTTCAATTTGAGTCATAGTTAGTGAGTCACCATTAGTTATAAATGATTCGCCATTGGTGGTCAAAATTAGTTAAAAACAAGTCAAAATTTGTTCAAAATGATTTATCATTGCTGATTCTTCATTAGTTTAGAATGAGTCACCATTGGTGAGTCAACGTTATTCTAAAAAGAGTCACTATTAAAGATACACTAGCATCCTCTAAAACACCGCTTGACATCCCCCAAACAATTAAATATTTTTATTTTGGGAAATTTAAAGGTATATAAATTATGGGACATTATATTTGAAGCCTCTCAATTAATTCTCCCCCTCAATAATTAAAACCCTAACATTGAAGGAAGGAGGTATAGGGTCCAAACAACTATCCCGAGAGATAACTATGAAGGATTTCATTTCATCTAAAGTTCCACCACCAACCAGACCTACTAACCCAAACTCCCACATTCTCTAAAAAAATATACTACCCTAAACATAGGAATTGGAGAGTTTCATCTTCCATGCCAAGATATTATCTTCTTTGGGAGGCATTGACTCACCTTCGTGGGTTCAATAACATCATAGTTCAAGGATTCTTAATTAGGAATTTGTTTCTCACATTTTCACTTGTTGGTATATTAAAATATATCATAGAACACATTTCACGTCATTGGGAAAACAACATATCCCATAAAACACCAAGTGAAAAGGATAATATCACATAATAACACATAGAAAGTTAAAAATATAAACAATATTAGGTATAGGGAACGCACATGAGTCTTATAATCAGATATACTATTCTCCAAGAAACAACTCTTCTAGAGAACATCAACAAAGGAAATAGTCAATCCTCATAGTACCTTCTCTCTATTGTCTAGAATCTCCCCTGACTACTCCTTAAATTTTTATTCATCCCCAATATCAGGCAATCGCCAGTCAATCCCAAGGGAGTGATTGTGAAGATACTAATTGGGTAGGGAGATGTGAAATATGTCATGGAAATGGTCTGGTAGATGTCTAAGTGACAATCATCAATCCACCTCATTTACATGCCTCAAAACCTCAAAGGGACTAACCAATCGGCACAAGATATTACTCTTTGTTGAACCAGTGTTTCCCAAGTCACGGGGAAAACATCAAGCACACATGGTCCCAAACCTCAAACTCCGAGGGCCTCCCATTGAAGTAAAAATAAGACACTTTACAATATTTTGAAGCTTTAATCCTCTCTAAATGAAACCAAACGTTCTTAGTCATGCTCTGTACCACATAGGGTCAAAGAACTGCATACTCCTTAACCTTTTCACAATATAAATGAGAACAACATGTCCACTCAAAAAATCCTCATATATATCCATTCCAAATGAATCAGTGAAGTAGTTTTTTTAATCAGACCCAAAAAAAGTATATATAATTCACATGATCCTATGAAGTATAAGATTTATTCACGTATCATATCCTACAATATATGCATTGTTCACTTTGTCTACCCATCAATCGAAGTGTCTAATGAACTACTAAGGTGTAACTATGATCCAAAATCATGTTGCAATCCCTTCTAGAATCATGAGGTAAAACATGAATTATGATATAAGGAAATTGACCTCATACTTCATGCGTCCTTTTCACATCATCCACATAGCTATTTTCAAAAAACATCTACTAGACCTGACTGCTTGATCACTAGTAAATTTGTCTTTTTCATAAAACCATCAATAATTTCCCACATATATTAAAAAACTCCAATATATCAAGATAAATCATTGATTAAATCCAACAATATGTTGTCCCATTTCAACTTGGTAACATCCATGTCCTACTGTAATCCTCCATGAATGAAATGATCGAACTTTACTTATTGGGAATCCAAACACCAATCTCCAACCTCTACCACTTCCAATTTCATCTCGGGCCCCAAAATTATTTCCTCAAGCCATGATATATCTTGGACACTCATAGGTTTGTTGATAATGGTGATAAATGAAACTAAAAAATTACTTCCTTATGAATTTCTACTGAAATAAAAATCCTCCCTCAAAGCACTGTCCAGTTCGGACAATCTTCCAACCACCCCTCCAGAGAAACCCCATGTCCAATACGATTGTTCATCACCTATAGATCTGAGTCCCTCCCACTAAGACTCCTCCACCTATCTCATTAAATATTATTACATCATAAACTGTAATTAGTAACCTTTACCATCATCCATCCATGCTTCTAGGTTTTGGGATAAAAACTCCTCCATTTCCCCCCAAGCATATCTAGAATAATGGAAAACATAATTCTATGAATTTCTTCTCAATTAATCAGCCATGAAATTTACCTTTACTAAGGTATAGACTATCTCAAAATCATAGTCCTTAAAAAAATCCATATGTATCCAATATCATTGTTATAAATCACACTGATAAAAGACATACCTCATACTCATGTGATATGTGAAGACCAAAAAGAATATCCCAATGATGTAATGTCACCACTAATTCTGCAAAAACACAAGTACTTCTAGATACAGATCATGGGTGTGAAAGTTATGATCCTGATACAAAAAATTCCTACAACCATAAGAGTTAATTTACCTCTACTTCACCAAATTGAATTCCATTACTAGAAAATATGAATAAAATAAATCCTCAAACAAAAAACCCTATTGTGTGATCTAAAAAACTAGAGCACTGACTAAATTCCCCTTCAGATAGTTCAATATTGTGCGATATATATTTTTCATGCTATATGATTTCTCCTTTATAGTCATGTCTTTCAATGGGTCAACAAATCGAGATGTATTGGATATAAACCATTGATAATATCTTCAATGAACAAGGAAGATACAAACCTCTTTCAAAATCTTTGGTGATTCCTAAGAAACAACTACCTCATCCTACAATGAGTCCATAACCACTTCCTAATAAGACCCCACAAACCTAAGTAAATACACCTATTATGTCAAAAAAATTCCCTTTGAAAAAATTTCAAAGAGCTGATGGTGATGAACAACCAGAAAAATAGCTCAAAAATACTCTTCAGACCCCTCCTATGACCTTGATTAGATCAGTATGTCATCGATAAATACAATAAAAACCTAATCCATGAACCCATGAAACATAGATTTCATTAACCCCATGAACAAAAATTGTTCATTGGTGTCACCATGAGGTAGGACCACAAACTCTTAGTTCCCATACCAACATTTGAAGGTATTTTTCTACATATCTCCATCTTCACCCTCAAGTGGTGATATAAAGGATACATGTCAATCATAGAGAAATAATAATATCCCCTAAATAATTTTATAAGATCATAAATCTTGATAATATGATAGTGATTCTTTGTCATCACAAAATTCATCATCAGATAGTTTATGCACAACCCCATATTATTGTCGACATTCTTGGTGAATAACTTTCTTGCACCCCATAGTGACAAACAAGGTTAGATCAAACCCCTATAAAATAGATAATATATCTAAATACTCAACTCCCACAACATATAAGGGACTATACAATTGAATGAAATCAAAATTGGAGTGGCACCAGGCTGCAAATCTCTCCCAAACTCGTCAACATGTCAATGGGATTGTGTCAAAAAAGGGGAAACCATCCAGGAACTCCCTGACAACATTGGGTGCCTCATCTATCTTGGTGTCTAATGATTCCATAAAAAACTCATCCACTAATGAAATAACGGGCACCAAATTACAATTAATCACTTTATAACACAACATTACAAAAAAGAACACATTTTCCATCTATATATGAGAACATGACTCTCCTTCGAAGGTAATAGATAAAATCATACATATAATACAACTACTCGATTCCAAGGATGACATCTTACGGATGAATTTGAAGTAAGAAAAGATCCACACATGAATGATAATACCCTATCATCAATAAACATCCACATCTCACATCAAACAAGATGGTCTAGACATTGAATGGTATAGTCAACACCATATGAACTAGAAGCCTCTTTATGTCTGGTACCAAAGTAGGTACTAGAGCTGGTGAAATAAAAGAGTATGAGGATATTGAATTATAAGAAGGAACAATCAAGGGTACATAATAAAATTAGTGTACCTAAAATGATCTACGACCACTCTGGTGATGTTTTCTTCATAGTTTGCAATTGACCATGACCAGCTCCTATGCCTCTCTACTGATGGTCAGCTCCGCAACCATGCTCGGGTCGATGTCCCTGAGCATGAGGTACATCTTGAGGTCGAATATTTATTACCACATTTCCCTCTCAAAAATATTTAAAATTTTTCCCTACCATTGAAATGACCTCACAAGTAATCTTTATTGAGGCTGGTGTTGAACCTATCCACCTCAACCAAATAGTACTTAAGTATTCATTGGGAATTTCATACAAAGATGTAATAAACCCCAAATATTAAACACACCAGTCTAATTACCTATGAATATTAAAAAACAATTATCCTCATATGTTTGGATGGGAAGTGGCTGAGGTTGACTCTCTGTGGATTGAAACCTTAATGGCCATGGTGCCTGAGACCTACCATTGAAAACCTTACAGCTCATAGAACTGTGCTAGTTTACCTCTCACAGAAAGCCACCCCACAACTGCTTCTATTCAATAACCATTTCATTTTTTGGAACCTCTAGATAAATTATAAATGAAAATGGAATAACTGAATAATAAATAAAATGATGTAGTTCATCCTCAATATGTATTACAACCTGAGATTTTATGAGATAATTTATTTTTAATTTCATTGATGTATTTTTTTTATGGTAAAAAAAGATTAACATGAACTATATGCAACAACATGTTATCTTGAAGTATACCCAACACTATACTTGTATTTCCTTACATACAATAGCGACCTCCCTCGATATCTTGTGTTTTACACAATGCTGAGTTTCAATAAACAATGATATATTATTTAAATATTATTATTTAATTTTATATAAATTATACTTTATGAAGATTATTAACCGGATTTTTAATTATATTTAACATTAACATCATCTTATCTATTTTATATAACTTGATACAAGAACTAATTGAATTTCTTTGGATAAAAGTGGTATTTTCCATGAAATGATGTTTTTCCAACTTTTGATAGAACATAAATTTTTAATCTAGTTTTTTACACTTTTATATATTCTATTTAGAAAAATAAATAACTTATTTTGAATAAGGATATCAAAATTTACCATGGTTTATTTTTTGGTATTTTTATGATAAAATTTATATTCTAATGAATAGTGAAAGTTTTTTCATTTTAATTCAAAAATGCATTTTTATCTAATTTATTTATATACATAGATTATGTTTTTAGTAGGTTTTATGGTGTAATTGGATTAATTTTTTTTTCATTTAATCCATTGTTTGTCATTGGAAATAAATTTACATTTAAATTGGACATAAAAGGATGTCAATCTTTTGATAGTTTTTACTTCTTTAAAACTAGATTTCTGGTTTTGACAGTGGGAATTACTTTTATATTAATAAATACAACTTTAGTTTTTTTAATATTGAAAAATAGATTGAAAATTACTTATCAATGGGTCCAAATTAGGTTAATAGGCTTCTTTTAATTTTTGGATATTAGGAATAATAACTAAAATAATTTTTATTTATCTTAGTTAAAGGTAAACTCGGTAAATTAGGGTAAGAAAGAATATGATAAAGATAATAAAATTAACCTAACACCTGAAAAAATATTATTGGGTGAATTAATGTTTAGAAATATAACCTTAGGTTCCGAACTTATTCAATTAATGAACTTTTTTCCATGAAAATGATATAATTATAATTAAAACAACTAGAAATCAAAACATTTAACTGTCACATATCATATAATTATAATAATTTTAATTTAGAGATAAACATGATAATACTTCAAAACTAAATTGTATCCCTAATGTTAATGATATTATATACATAATGTAAATTTATTTCTAATTTTTAGAGATTAAATAATTACCATCAATGATAAAATAATAGTGATATAGAAAGTAGTTCATTAATAGAAATAATAAAAATATGGTTTCAAATATATTAAAATAAATATCTTATAAATTAATCAACATTATTAAAATAAAATATTATTAAATTATTTAAAAATAACCAAAACATTTATAAATTAAAAATTTATATTTATATTTTCTATAATGTCATAATTTATCTAATTATGAAAAACTCACAACACATAAGTAAATATTTACAAAAATTTATTATTTATAATATTATTATCACCAATAGGATAGAATAGATTAAATAAGGATATATCAAAACAATAATGTATAAAATAAATTTAATACATGTCTAAATTCTATTTGTTAGGTGGATTTAGACTGATACACATCTTATCATGCAAATAAATGAGTTTGGGACTATTATAAACAGAAAATAAATTTATAATAAATTAATATTTCAACGCATTCCTAAATTTCCCATCCTCCCAATTATAAAATCCCACCACCTATACTCACTTACTCACATCGTTAAATCCCTTTGGATCATCTAAACTCTACTCAAATAAGGTCCCAAAATTCCTCCCTTTGTCTTAGAGGTAACACATTGTGGATACATCTATCATAGGGAGTCCTTTTGTGCATGTGAAATTGAGATACTCGGAAATGAGGTAATTGTTTTTTCACATATTTCTAAATTCTTTTCTTCTTGTAGTTTATCTTCTGATGTTTTTCTCATAATAATGTATTAAATATAGTATATTCTACATTATTAGACGTTATTATAATTATGGTATATCATTATACCTCCTTTTATCCATCCTACTAATAATAATATCACCATGTGTGTGTATGTACAACTTACTATCTCCACACCATGGTGTAATTCTTTATTCTCCATGTTAACCATTAAAAAATGATTATAAAGTATATATAAATAATTATAATGAAATATATGATGTAATAATAACACTATATATATATATGACATTTATATTCTTCCATTGAATTCAATAAGGAAACGCAAACAATGATCATGCGTACATACGACCAACCGTCTCCATGAACGGTGTATTCCTTTTCATTTATCTATCCATTATATATATTTTTAAATTAAATATATATAATAGATGAACCATTTTTTAAATTATACATGTTTTTATATTCTAATATCACTAATAAGATCATTAATTATAAATTAAAACTTGTACAATAAATAATATGATTATTACCCAAAATGTTTCTTGAACATGGAATTAATAAATGAACTGGCAACATAAATTCATAAGTGAATCATATATGATATCATATATGATATCATCAATATTATAATAGTTATATAACAAGTTAATAATATTTTTAAACCCGCTATAAAACAGTTTCAAACACATATGGAAGAAATCAGATCTAATGTAAGGGATAATTTTTCAATTTTATTATTATCCATGATTTTAAATTTGTATGTATTTACTAGTGTATATTTATCATTATTATCCATGTTTCCTAAATATGTAATATTATTTTTATTCTTTTATAGTTTTGTATGGTCAATTTTACCCATTCATAAATATTTCTTAAATGGCATGAAAGAAATCTTTTATCAATTTTTTTATTCGAGGTACTTTTTTGACTTCTTTGGTAAAAGAACGTTGAGCTTGTTTTTTAACATACATGGAATGCATTTATTTTTATGTCATCTTAACAAATTATTTCCCTTAATAATACTCTTTATATTTTATAGTTTTCTTTCAACTAAATTACTTTCTATTAAAAGTTCATTATATTTTGAGAAAAGAAAATATTTTTGAAGAAGAAAGGATATTTTCCTCAAGAATTATGTTCAGGTGTTTTTTGAAAACTATTTTCCATCATAGACGATTGTATTTAAATATAATTATTTTTATGTACATATTATTATAATGATTCTATTTTGTTAATGGTGTAATTATATTTTATACGTATTATGTTATGATGGAATGATGTTTAAAAATGCATTTTATTTAATAGGTTATGCTATGATGACTGATTTCTGTTTTTGTGGAAAATTTATGAATGAATTCATTATGAGATGGTTGAGAAATATATCTCCCTCTAATGAATTTGGTAAATATTTTTATTTCATGATATAGACATGACTGGAATGAAAAGAAAATTTGGTTTAGTTGTACAAGGATGGAACATAATGTAAATCTAGTTCAGTAATACATGGTTGGAATGATAAGTAAACCTGGTATAGTAATCAACATTGTCCACTATGGTGGTCATGGAAGAAATTCTTGGGCTACTACGGAAATCATATTATGTGCTTATTTTTATTATACAATTCCATGTTTTATTCTAATTTAATTTTATCATGGTTAATGTTCCTTTATGATCTATGCCTTATGTACTATCAAGACTTAATTCATGACTCATGATTTTGATATTGAATCATTATGTTTGTGTTATTACTTTATTTTGTTTATGTTTTGTTTTTTGTTCTCCATGTTTACCCTTATTGAAAATTTTATCTCACCCTTTTTATGTTTTCTTTTCCCAAGGATATATTTAAAGGTTTTAGGTAGGGAAAAAATGGAGAAGATATTTATGGGAGATGTTGAATATATTTCACCAAGTTAGGAGATTATGTTACATGATTCAAAAGACACTAAAATAATAAAATCTTTCGGTGTATATTTCTGTAATTTATTAATTATTCTAAAAAATAAATGTAATGACTATGTAAATAAAGCTTGGGTCATTAGATTTGATATTAGAGAAAAGTATTAGTCATCCTTTGTAAACTAGTATGTGAACACTTTAGGGAGATCACAATAGATATTCTTAAGTATACTTCTTAGGATTTACTAAGGATATTTCAAGTATATGTAACATTCATAATGTTTTTGTGATAATCTTGAATAACCTAGGAATAATCCTTAGATATCATTGATTGAAATATTATATATAGTTTACCATATATATGTGTTTTTATTCTCTGATATGTATTACTCACACTCTTCTATCTGGTCTTAGTCAATATCCAAAACATCATAGATCATGGTTAACTATTGAATTTTTCATATGGGGAAATTATGGGAATTATGATGATTCTTCTCCTAAGTGGAAATATCTTGTAGATAATCATGACGTTGGTATGAGAATTGGTTATACTGCTGAGGATAGAGAGATTTTAAACAACATATGAACGGTATGTGACTTTCTTCTAGTATTTTTTACATTCAACCTAAGAAGTATAAGGTTGAGAAACTATAAGACATGATTCATCTTTTATAAAAGGCACAGATAATGGATACTAAGTAATGGTTTAAGAATAAAGTAGGATGATTGAGGTGTATATGTTTTGAATTTAATGGATTATGATATATGAATCGTTAAATATATAAGTGTTTTTAATATAATATTTTAATTAAGGATCAGAAAGGATATATGGAATAGTTTTAAGGAGACAGAAAAGTGATTTAAGGGTAAGGTGTTATACTAGGAGAAAACAAGATTAAGGGAAGGATAACCCTTAATATGTCTCCAATGTTAAGATAATGATTCTTGTCTAAAGATTTGTTATAATTTAATAAGTAAATTGGATGATGTTAGTATCTTGAGAACTAATTAAGGAATTTTAAAAAATAGGGTTATGAAATCAAAGATTAAGTATACAACTTTTGGGGACTTCAGAAATAATCAACTATGTTTTGGAACATGGAAAGATTCATGTTTTCAATAAGGATATCTAATAATTACAGTTATTAGTGTGACTCAAGAGAATACATGATTAAGTTATTCTCACTTTTGGAATTTGACCAACCAGAGATACCTTGTGATATTTAGGGGAAAAATGTTAAGTGAGTAAGTTAACATTTTTCTATAGTTTTAGACTTTATTATTTTATAAGGATTTTAAGGTTATAAATTTATAGAATGTTTAATTTAAATTTTCAATGAGATTATTTAGAAGAAATTATTATCTCACTATAGGTGGACTTATGAATAATTGATTTCCTAAGATAACCATTTTTTTAAGACAGATGTAATGACCTATCATTCTAACACATGATCTACTAACACTTCTAGAATGAAAAAATCAGCATCATTTCATTAAATAAAAGATGAAATGTAAATTTTTCAATGCACGAACACTGATGATATTGTACCAAAATCCTGTAAGTACTAATTCTCATGAAAATGTATTAAACTTTAGGGAAAGGATCATGAAAAAAATAAAATGTTATCCTAGTACCTTCTTATTCAATGAATCATATGATCTTGTAAATCACCACATATTTCTAGATTTTCGTTTGTTAATTTTTCTCCAAACACTGTTCTCTATCACTATTCAACAAAAGTTGATGCTTATATTTTTCTTCCATATCCATGTTTTGACTTCCCACATATGATCTCCTATGTGGAATCCCAATGATGAGTTAATTTGGGTAACTATTATGTTTCTAAAATTCTTTTTTAAAAATGATGTTTTTATATTCCCTTATATGATGTGGGATTCTATGAAGGAAACCTTCATATAGTAAACCTTTTATACCCAGATTAATTTAGAGGGAGAAATTAATTTTTAGGAGGGTATAATGTAACACCCAGAGATTTTATGAGATATTTTCTTTTTTAATTTCTTTTATGTCTAGTGTTATATGATACACCAAGCCAATATTGCGTTATATGCCCAAAAATATTATTTTTCATTATACGCAACATAATACTTTACTTTCATTAAATGGAAGAGTGACAATCCTCAATAGATTTCACTACATACAATATCGAGTTTCTCTAAACCACAATATCTTATAAAAATATTATTATTTAATGGGATATAAACTAGCTGTTATGAATAGTATTGACCCCATTTTTAATTTTATATATCATTAATATTCATCTTATTTATTTTCTAGAACATGGTATATGAACTAATTCAATTTTTAATGATAAAAGTAGTATTTTTCAAGATATGATGTTTCTCCACCATTTGATGGTGATACAATTTTAAATTTAGTTCTTAAAACTTTTATATATTTTATTTGACAAAATAAATGTCTTATTTGGAATTGGGGCATAAAATTTTACCTTGGATGAATTTTTGGTATTTTTCTGATAAAATTCATATTTTAATGAATAGTGAAACATACTTCATTTTAATTCAAAAGTACCTTTTCATCTAATTTATTTATATTTTTACATTAACTTTTTAATTGATTTTAAAGTTTAATTTTATTATATTTTATCATTTAATCCATGTTTGGTCATTTGAAAAAATTTCACATTCAAATTGGACATAAACTCATGTTAATCTTTTGACAGTTGTTATGTCCTAAAAACCCGCTTTCTGGTTTTGACAATGAGGTTTAATTTTAAATTAATTAATTACACTTTATTTTATTGAATTTTTAAAAATGGATTCAATATTTACAATTAGTTACTTCATGTTATGTTAATAGGTTACTTTAATTATTTTTTGGATATTATGAATAGTAACTATGGTAATTCTTGTTTACCACGGTTAAAGGTAAAATAGATAAATTAGGGTAACAAACAATATAATAATGATAATAAAATAACCCTTACACCTACTAAAATATTATTTGATGAATTAAAGTTGACCAATATCACCTAAGGGTCAAAATTTATTCATTTAGTGGACTTGTTTCCATAAATGTGATGTAATTATAATTAAAACAATAGAAAGTGAATACATGCCACTCTCAGATATTTGGAAATTATAATAATTTTAATATAAAGATAAAATTGAAAAATATAAAAACAAAAATATTTTCCATAAATTTAAATAAATTATCTATATTAGGAAAATTTATTAAAAAAATTAGATATTTAATCATTACCATTAATGATGACACAATAGTGATGTAGAAATTATTTTATTAATAGTAATATCAAATAAATGGTTCCAAAAATATTAAAATATATATCATATGAACTAATTAATGTACTTTGGGAATTTTAAAGGTGATTATAACATATTATGAGTGTCTTAATTTTTTTTTTGAATTTATCTTCTTTGTGGATTTTATTTAAAGTCAAATAAATGAAAATTGTAAAAATTGTCACAATTAATATTTTATTAAAATAACATGCTACTAAATTGTTTAAATAACACAATAATGTTGAAAAATTATAAAGTGAAAAAAATGTTGTCCAAAATTTCATAAATTATCAAATTATGGAAAATTTAAAACACATATGTAAATATTTATAAACATTTAATATTTACAATATAATTACCATTAATAAAATTAAATAGATTTAATAAGGATTAATCAAAATGATATGGTTTAAAATAAAATCCAAACATTTATAAATTTTATTTTTTAGAGGACCTAGAAACATACTCATCTTATCTTCGAAATATAGCAGTATTCTACCCTTATAAACATAAATTAATTTTATA
The DNA here is from genome assembly GCA_963277665.1 of Viscum album. Taxonomy (NCBI): domain Eukaryota; kingdom Viridiplantae; phylum Streptophyta; class Magnoliopsida; order Santalales; family Viscaceae; genus Viscum; species Viscum album. The sequence goes on from OY728165.1 coordinate 832,895,504, forward strand.
ATAAATTAACATTTCAAGACATTCCTATAGTGCCACTCCTCCCTCTTATAAAAGGCCACAAACTCTACTCACGTACTCACTCCACTGAATCCCTTTGGATCATCCAACCCCTACTCTAATAAGATCCCAGCATCACTCTATTTCTCTTAGAGGTCTTACATTAGGGAAAAAATCCATGCTAGGGAGACTTCTTGGAAAAATAAAAAATAGATAATCGAAAAAAAGGTAATTTTTTGTCACCTCTTTCAAAATTATTTTCTTCTTATACTTCCTCATCATATGTTGTTCTCATAATAAAGTAATAAATATAGTATCATCTATATTATGATATGTTATTATAATTTTGGGAAAAACTTATACCCCCTTTTATTCATCCAACGAATAACAATTTCTCCATCTGTGCGTACGTAAGAGTTACAGTCTCCAGGCTCTGGGGAAATTTGTTATTCAAAAATACTTAATTTTAATGGATATAATGATGAGTATAATGGATCTAAATAATTAATATGACATGATAATTATTCTGTGTAATTAATATAACATCCACTTCTAAACCATTTAGCAATCAAGTAAATGATATGGTCGCTCGTGTGTACGTACGACCTACCATCTCCATGACACGATGATATTCATTCTCATCGTTAACCATTCAAGAATGATTATAAATAATATATAATAAATAATCATAGAATATATGACATACTAATTCTATTTTATTTATATGTGCTTATATATATATGTCATTTACTTTCTTCCACTCAATTCATTAAGGAAACAGAAATAGTATTCATTCGTACATAAGGCCTACTGTCTCCATGAACAGTGTATTCCATTTCATTTATCTATCTATTATATATATTTTTATACTGAATATATATAAATTATAAATCATGTAAAATATTCTGATAGTATGTAAATCAAGATCTTCTTTATAATATCAAGAATAAAATATCAAAACATGTATGATAAATTAAACAATTATTCCCTAAAATGTTGCTTTATCATGGAATTGATAAATGAACGGGTAATATAAAGTCATAAGTTAATTATATATGATATCATAAATATTGTTATGGTTTTGTTACTAGTTAATAATATGTGAAAACCCACTATAGGGGAGTTTCATACACATATCAAAGAAATCAGATCTTAGGTATGGGATAATTTCTCAATCTCAAAATTATCAGAGATTGTTTATTAGTAAGTACTTACTATCGTATATTTATCATTCACATACATGTTTACCAAATAGTTAACATTATTTTTTTATTATATATTTTGTATGTTCAATTTTACCCATTTGTAATTTTTTATTCAACGGTATTAAACTAATCATTTAGAATTTCTCGATATGAGGTAGATTTTGACTTTTCTGGTAAAAGTACAAGAATTGTGTTTTTTAACTTACATGGAAAGAATAGATTTTTATATCCTCTTAACACCTTATTTCAATGATTCTTATTCAATATTATTTTGAGTTTATTTTAATATAAATTATTTTATTTTTAAATTTCATGGAATTTTGAGAAAGAAAACATTTTTAAAGAATAAAGGATATTTTCCTCAAAATTAAGCTCAACTGTTTTATCGAAATAATTTTTCATCTAAGATAATGCTATTTAAATAGTGTCACGTTTCTATCCCTTTTATTACTAAGATTTTATTGTGTTAATGATATAATTTTATTTTATATGGATTATTTTGTGATGGAATGACATTTTAAAAACCCATTTTATTTTATGGGTTGTGCTATGATGAATAATTAATGTTTTTTTAAAACATGTAAGAATGATTTCATTATGTGAAGGGTGGGAAATATATCTCCCTCCAATGAATTAATTTTTTATATCTCATGAGATATAAATGATTGGAATGGAAAGTTAATCTAGTTAAGTAATATAGGGTCAGACTTGCAGGTAAATCTGCTTCAATAGGTCATGACTGGAACGACAAATAAATCTAGTTCAGTAATGCAATTTTTAAACTAATATGGCCTTGGAAGTAATGCCTTGGCTACTATTGAAATAATATTATGTTGTTATTTTTTTCAACAATTCCATGTTTTATTTCAATGAAATTTTATCAGGATTAATGTTCATTTATGATCTTTTCCTTACATAAAACCAAGATTTATTTCATGAATCATGATTTTGATATTTAAATTTTCTGTTTATGTTTGTACATTCTTATATTAATGTGTTGTTTAATGTTCTCCATGTTTACACTTACTGTTCATTTGAGCTCACCCTTTTTAATTTTTTTTACAAAGAATGTTAATAAATGTTTTCTTTAAGAAAACAAAAGGGGAAGATTTTTATGGGAGATGTTTAAGATCTTACACAATGTTTGAAGATTTTGTTCCCAAACTCTAATGAAACTAAACTAAAATGATCATTGGGCATATATTTTTGTAATATATTAAGTATTCCACAAAAGATATGTAATGATAATGTGTGCCAATATTTGGTCATTATAATATGCCTTTCTTCGGATTCCATATATGGAAAAAGATTATGGTAAAATGGTAACATGTCTTTTAATATAATTCCAATATTTTATAGAGACATACGTAAATATAAAAGGGAGTGTAGCTCCAATATCTTCACATGCATCATTGTAAATGAAATGAAATACACTTGGAATTCCTTCTATAAAATGACTCATGAATCATGTGCCTCCTTCATCTCAACAAAATACATCGTCCTCCACTATCAAGTATCTCCTCTAGTCCGACTAACTTCCAAGGTGACCCAAAAAAATTTTGGTTCCCAGATCAAAATAAATGTGATATCAAACTCATTTATTCATCCCAAAGTCTCCACATTAGAAAGGATTCCCTCTCAAATCCTCAATGTTTTTTCTAGAAATTTCACAAAATCCCGTTGAACTATTCATCGTCCTCAATTGGATCAACCCTCCAGAAATCAAAAGGGTCATCCTATTTAACCTCCACTTATTAAGACACACTAGGATGATGACTGGGATCCATAGATGTAAGATAGATAAATATTTAAAAAAACTTCTAGTATTTAATTTAATTATTATTGTTTTTGATTCACTTTATTCATTTTAACCATCCCAAAACAACCGAAGTCAAATAAGAACATGAGTTATCAAGATTCTTGTACCTCTATTTGGTATCTACCGTACAAAAAATTCCACCCCACTTGGTTATTCAATAATCTCAGAGTCCATGTACTAGATCCTCAGGGGTATCTAAAATATCATTTCCTAGCCATTCTCCCTAGCATATGTCATGCACTAAGGACCACTGGAACCATTTCCATAATAAATTCTGCAATACTAACTCTACCTAACTACGAAGTCCATCATATATCTCAACCATCAACCTCAAATACAAATTTTTAGTGAACCACTCTTGCCAGAAATTTTGTAGTGAGTAGAGAAATATAATAACCCCCAGATTCCCCCCTCTAATAGGCCTCGGGTAGGATACAAGAATTGATGGTATAAAAATTTTATATGTGGGAGTCATTACTCAAATAATAATATATTTTTAAGAGATAAGATGAATCATCCATAAAAAAATACATGGCACAATATAATGTAATTAAAATCCATCCCATAAGTCATGTGTAAATAAAACTGGTACATATAAAAGTATCCAAAGTATATGCCAAAAAACAAAACTAAATAAGTGACATAAAAAATATTCAAAGGTTAGAGCTATTAATGTACAACACGGTTCATGAAGACCTCCTAGAAACCTAAAAATTATTTTATATACATAGGGTCAGAATATAATTATACATATTTTGAAAACCAAATTCTATCATGCACATGTGAAATGATCATACTAAAGAACCCACTAGATAAAAAAATACAATAGTAAAAATACATGTATACATACCAAAACCCCAATCACACCAAGGCTCTCTCAAAAAATAATACTTGAAAGAATAATAATATAATATGATCCATATCAATGATAGTGTATGCCACACTACTTTCCTAGTTATTTTCTACACTCTCACCCAAACATCATACGCCATGGTGCTGAAAAATCTGGCATACAACATTATATAACATCACATACTACCACTAAACACAATGTACATCTCATAAAATCTCTCATGAAGAAAACGGGTCCATCAAATTGCAAAACATCACATCACATGTAGAAAACAAAACATTTAACTTCTAGAAATCATAGCATGTACATATCTACAGCACATTGAAGAGGGACGAGGAATGAGCGGGTAGCCAAATATCTATCCTACCACCAGTATGTTTGGTAAGACACCCCCAAATCATTTGGATTCAACAAACATTTCTCATCATGGGAGGGGAACATATATATATTACAATGAAAATAAAATGTATATACATATAGAGAAATAAAACCCAATCCCCATCCTAAGGCTTCATGACCAAGGCATAAAAAATCTCACAAGATACTATTTTTCATATGTAAAAGCTATAAGTATAACCCCGCAAAAGAAAAAAAAATCCATAAATCACTTTCATTTTTTAAAACCACATTTTTCAAATTTTCAAATTTCATGTCATCAATAAATTCCACTTTAACAACCCCCTTTAATTAATTTATTAAACATAATTAGCATACTATTTGATATCATTTTTATTCATTTAATTCTATTACTACATGTTCAACTATCATAACCAACCACCATCACATCCCCTCTGCACAACTACACCACCACTACTATAGAAAACCAACATAAAAACACTGCAACCACTACCTTCTCAACCCTGCAAAAAAACCTCACCACCACTAACATTGAATCACCAATACACCTCCACACCACCGCCTCTATCGCAGACCCTTTTCATATCACATCCACTACCCCGACACCCATCAAAATAAATCCACTACCCATGCATCACTTGATAAAAACAAGGTGACAATACACAAGAGTATAAAAAACATATCACAACTCATACCACAACATTTTATAGATTAGTGATAAGTTATTTCTTTCAATTCCTCTTCAATATTTAATGTATTTGTTAAAAAATCCATAAGATCCTTGTGCATACACATAATTAATAGAATTTACATGGTTACATAGGCATTCATGGTGGTGTCACCAGAATTCACAAGACATGGGAATCACAAAATATAGGGAAACTAAAAAAAATGGGGATCACCTTAACCATTATATTTAGTGAAAAAAACATAGAAAATATCAATATAATAATCAAAATATATAAAATCATGTGAAGCATTCCCATAATAATTTTCATATACTTAAATTTGGTTAATTATATTTTTTAATTTGACTAAAAATATCTTATCAAGAGGTAAAAAACTAACTCAGCTCATATGATTCATAGAAAATAGAATTGGGGGAATTCCCACAAGGAACAACAGTTATTTACAAAAACTACCAACACCAAAATAGGGGGTGAGTGTAGAGGAGGAAACCTCTCCATGGAAACAAAAACCAACTGTAGAAATTGGGTACTATGACTCAAGGATTATAAGGATTTGTAACCTCATGTATCAATAGGAAGAAAGACTCAATGAATGAAGAATTTATCTTCTCTTAAAAGCTATTAGATCCAGAACCAACAAGATTAGATATGAGTTATAATACACCATTAAAGACATATATCATTAAATATTTGTGGCATAAACAATCAGAGGGTATCCAAAAATTTTATATGATGAAGGTATTATCAATACCATTTGAAATTACTTTAAAATTTATTAATTTAGAAGTTAAAACAATTTTTGTTCACAAAATATATCAAATGTGATGTTTATAAATTTTATAAACAGTATAAACATTGTTCACAAGTTACCATTTGTGAGTCACCATTAGTTAAAAACGAGTCACTATTGGAAAGTATTCATTATTTCAATATGATTCACTGTTATTCAGTCATCATTAGTTAAGAACAAGTCACCATTTGTGAGCCAATGTTAGTTCCAAATGAGTCATTGTTGATGAGTCTCTGTTAGTAAAAAACAATTCATTGTTGATGAGTCACTGTTAGTTCAAAATATGTCTCATTTTGTCAGTCATTGTTATTTCAAAAGAAATCACTATTGTTGATCCACTATCATCATCCAAAACACCCCAAACCGGCCCCCAAAGAGCTCAATCGTCGAATTTTTTGCAAAGAAAAGGGTTGGAAGGTCATGGCCATTACATGAGAACTTAGGTTTCGTTATACCCTATACTATTTATAAATAATACACGCATAGACACACACACATGGAAATAAATTAATATATGTATATACACAAATAAATATACATATTTATATATATTCTGATATATAAACACACAAACAAATATATATATATATTAATAAATAATGTATATATATATTCATATTTATATTAATATTAATGTTTATATATATATATACACAAACACACATATATAAACATATATCACTCTATATATATGACACATATATATTTTAACGTTACCCACATTTTTACAAAAAATTGTCTTTTCTAGGGATAGTGTTGTTAGTGTTTTAAAACCAGACTAATTATAAATTTATATATTTATAATTCTAAAAATTTACATATACATATATTAAAATTGTAATTATAATTATATATATATATATTCATAACAATATACAAAGACATTCACATATATTTCAATATCATAATATAGAGATGACATATAAATATAAACATACCCAAAAGTACAAAAACACATAGACACACATATATACATTGATAAAAATATGTCTATATTTGTGTGAGTGTTCATGTGTGTGTCTATCTGTAAACACACACACACACACACACACACACACATATATATATATAAACACACACAAAAATGCACACACGCATATATAAAAGGCACACACACACAGATATATATATATATATATATGTTTGTATATGTATGTATATATAATATTAACACAAACATAAATAAATATATACTATATTTATACATAGGTATATATTAATGAATGTATATATACATATGTGTATATATAGATGTACATATAATATATATATATATATATTACATTTCTTAAATAATAATATTATAGTATATAAATAGGTATATAATTAATTAATTTAGTCAATACAAAAAAAAATTAATTTATGTATAAATATAAGATAGTATATTTTTTTAAATAAACATTTGATAGGTTAGTTTCTCATAATATTACATTTTATAGTGGTAGGTATAGGATTCGAATCTCATGGATGGTGTTGATGGGAGTTGGGAATGGTGGGGTCATGTTAGAGAAATACAGGGAAGGGGTGTGGGCTTGTGGAGCAAGGGGTTGTGGGGGAACGTACGTAGAGCAAGGGTGTGGGGGAAGGTCTGTCTATTAGGGGAATTAGAGGGGGTAGGGTTGGGGTGCGGAAGAGGAGTAGGGGGTAAATAAGGTGTGAAGGGGTATGGGTGGGGTTTGCTAGGGGTTGTAATGGGAGCCAAGATGGGGGGTAAATAATATCCACTAGGGGGAGGGAGTGTGGGGTGTTTAAGGGGAGAAATGGGGAGGGTTGGAGAATTTAATGGGAGCATGGGTGTTAGGGCGTGTTAGGGGATAATAGTGGAGTAGTTGGGGATAAATTATGGGGTTTAAAGGGATAAGGGGTGGAGGGGTCAAGCATACACCATAGGGGAGAGAGGTTGGGGGTGCATAAAAGGATAAGGGGGGGGGAATGGGTTAAATAAGGGTAGTATAGGAGGGTTAGGTTGTGTAAGGGGAGTGGGGGGAAGGGGTTCTGCTAGGGGTGTAAGGGGAACATGGGTAGAGAGGTATGTGAATCCTCCATGTATATGAATGGGTTGGGGTGCATAAGGGTGCATGGGGGCGGTTGTATCAGGGTCCTCTTGGGGGAATAAGTGGAGTATAGGTAGAAAGGTAAGGGAATCTGCCAGTGGGGAGGGCAGGGGAGAGTAAGGGATATAGGGGGTGGTTTGTGTATTTTAGTGGGAAAGTGGAAGGTTAGGGAATACAAAGGGGAATGGGGGAAGGTGTGGGGGTATTCTAGTGGGATTATGTGGAGAGGAAGTGGAGGGGGAGGGGATTTCTTTCTTAGGGAGGCTGTGGGGTTCTGTTAAAATCATTTAAACAAATTATCAGTAAAATAACTATTCATTTACTAATGATTTTTAGAAATTTTTTTAAATTTTGTTTCATTTATAGATGTTTATAAATATTTTATTCAATTAAATTTCACTAGATAACATCATTTATTAAATCTGATAATTAGAGATGCTTATAAATGTCGCTAAACAATTAATGAATATCAAAAAAATGTACACCTTTTCTAACTCATTTTCTATTTTTTGAAATCACATTAAATGGGGTGTTAAAATTTAGCTACATTAATAAACATCATGAATAAGATATGTTTATAATTCTCTGAAATTATTGACACCTTATTCACTGATGTTTTTTTAGAAATATCAAAAAATGAATTAGCAATGTTTTCAATCATCACTAATGAAAAAAACATCACTAATATATCTTTTTTATAGTAATGGTTGGTTATAATACATAATTCAGTGTTACTATATGATATTTATAAATAATTATGCTTCTATAATTATAACATATTATCAATCCAATTACATTCCCACCCATTGAAAAATTAAATTTTCACCTAGAAATATTTGTGGACTACTACCACTATGATGTGATGAGATTCATTATTCATTTCTCCTTATCCTAAAAGGTGAATAAGATAGAATTAATAAATATATACGATATTTATAATATAGAAAATTTTCAATATAGGATAATTCCAATTTATTTTTCTTTTTATCCAACCATTTAACAGTGAAAACATCAGTCGTGTCCAATTATAGACTATTAGCTCCTCGAAGTGATGTAATCCATTTTTATCACGGAATTATATGAATTTTTAAAAAGTTTCTATAATAATAAAATATGATAATTATTATATGATTTATATTCTTGAGTTCATGGAAACACGTTCAAAGTAAAAGTACCTAACTAATCAACACAAGCATTCACGAAAAAAATCATTTTACCCCTAAAATGATGATGATAATAATGGAATACTGTAAATTAATGGGTGACAGGTTGTTATAAGTAAAAAATCAATGAAATAATAAGTATGAATATTTCTATAGTATTTGGAAATAATAAATATAAATTTATTATATGTTATGTTGAAATCATTTATAATGAATGGTGACCATGAGATAAGGGTTTATCATCTCACTTTAGTTTCTGTCAAACATATGTCATATTTATAAATTTTCTGAATCATTTAATTTACATAATACCTCTTTGATATATTATATCTTGAATATATTTATATTAATTCTATCATTAGATCTATTTGATAATATAAATATTTTTTTGGATATAAATAACCATAAATAACCCTATTGATTTCATTCGGGCAATTTTTAATAAAGTTTCATCCATATCTAAGACAGTAATTTGTGTTAATAATTTACAAACCATGCATGCCCTGTTTATAAAAACAATTCCATGGTCATCATATTTTTTCTTAGATATCCAGTTTTTCTAATTATTTTCTGACTAATTTTCTTAAAAAAATCAATTTTTTTCAATTTAATCCTATTCATATTTCATTATTTTAACCTATGACTCATCTTAGATTGTTTCTTAAAATTAGGTTGGATCTAACAAAACATTTAGAGATGTGTTCTAGATATTTTTTTTCTCTATGACTATAATGGTACTAATATTTCATCTATTTTGTTTGAATGATAAAATACTAAACCCTAATTCACCTCTGAGGTGTCTATGGCACATATTTAGAAATTATTTCCTCTTTAGATTTTGTATCAAATTCTTCCACATTTAGAAAATCTGTCAGTACCATAACTTTTATCAATTAATACATTATCATTCATTATCATAATAATAAAAATTAGTTTCTTAGCTTCTAGGATTATTCAACTATTTTCTTCAGTCCCTATCATTTCAACACTTTCCATGATTTTACCCATACTTATGTTAAGTCATTTTTATGCCTTTCTCATTCAAGAGTATCCAAAGAAAAATCATTATATCACTACATAACAATATATTAATTGATTTAACAAATTTTTTCAAATGTATAATTTACTACCAAACACTTTATTTTGTTTAAGAGAGGTATTCCTTCCATTCCATATCTCATATTCAGTTCTCTCTAAACTAAGCCTCTACAAAGACATATTCTTTGTGTTTACTACAAATTAAACTACAAATTTCCATAAATTGTGAGAGAATATACCTTTAATATCACGTTTTTTAATATTTTTTTCACTATATGATTTATCCACTCAACAATACTATTTTTTGGGAGTTTATAACTGAATAAAAGTCATGTTTGATTCATTAGTTTTCAAGGTAACACTCAAATTCAATGGATGTAAATTCAGTTATATTTGTTTATCGTGATTATTTGATAGTATTATTTTTGTCATTTTCAACTCTGAATAGATAACTCTTATTACATTCCATTATTTTTTTATTACATTATTTGATAATATTCAAATTTATCTTGTTGTATTAATCAAAAAAATGATATAAATATCATTCCACATATATTCAAGGAATATTAATTTTAATGTACAAATAATATTGGTATATTTTTTTAAAAAAATTATTCATTTTTTTATTTAAATGATATGGGTTTTGATTCATTTCCATTTTCATTAAAACATCACATTCCTTTCAAGATCTATCTAAATAAATTTTAGGTCATTTGTAGCTCTAATTTTGGATTTATTCTATATTCTCAGTTGTTGTTTGTATCCTAATATTCGATATTATTTTTTATTTTCTTTGGTATTTGTAAGAATAAAATTATTCTGACCACTATAATCCATGTATGAATTAACGTTCATTATTATTCCTTCTATATTTGAGTTATTGTATTTACTTATATTCTACAATCACTTTTGATCAAAATAAATCTATAGACTAGAGTCATCGAGTTGACTCACGCGCAGAAGATTATATCAGATTCTATCCATATAGTGAAATTTTTTATTGAGAATCTCTAATCTATTATATTTATTATTTATACTTACTTAAATTCTTAACACCTTGTCATTTCAAAAACACATGGTACCACCAACCCTTTCATTCAAATTTTCCGGAGGCTTTACTTTCCATCCATATGGGGAATGTATCCAATATCCAATACCTATATACTATTTTTATTCATATATTTGAGATCAATTTCATCTAAATTAAAATTTTCTATGTTTTCAATTTATTTACAATAGACTCCCTAATGGTTTGAGTCATAAAAGGGTCTCATTTTTCCTATTTCATGTAATTAGTGGAATTAAAATCATCTCCTCCTTCCAATGGTGAATATATTTTTACTAATAGTAATTGTTTAGATTACATCATAATGATATATCTATGACCTCCATGATGATAACTTTTATATCTTCTTTGATTATTATTTCCAACTAATAATTTCTTATAGTCAATGTATTTGTGAACAAAATTACAAAATAAAAAATAATATCAATAAATCAATCAATCATTGATAAGTATAATAAGATATAATTCTCCTTCTTCCTCTTTTTGGAGCATCTAACCTTAAATTTCTCTTATAAACATCCCAATAGGAAATTTTATAGGCTAGATAGTCCTATAACAGACAGTACATTAGGGGAAATATAATTTAACTACCATTTCTCTACTAGTGTCCATTTTTAAAAACATTGACTATTGATATTTCCTTGATTGTTACGAATAATTTCTAGAACTATATTTCACATTTATTAGACTATTCTTAATTGGTACGCCTACTAACTAATGGTTTTCAATAATATCTACAAAAATATTTATTACTTTATTCAGGTCAATCACTTATGTATCCATTTAATCCTCATAATCGTGGTTGACTTCAATATTATCAAAAATATGTAGTCCTTTTATCAATAATAATTTTTTTCAATATTATTTTATCTTATTATATCCCTTTTAAAATGTTATGTATCAGATAACCTTCTAGATCATATCTTATTTTTTGGTCCAACCCATCATACATTTGATTTAAACATCATTCTAAGAGTGACATCTTATTTTTTAAGAGATATAATATTATTAGCTCCCTCCTCTAGGATATTATTCTGATCATTAATGAACTTATCTTATAAATCATTTTTAATATTAAAATATAATAATCCACCTATAGATACATTTCTAAAAGGTTTTCTCTATTTCATCCAATAAATAATCAATTTCAATTTCATGTTGAGCAACATATTCAAATAATTCATTCATAAATCCATGAATCATTATATTTTTGTTCTTATGAATGTATCTGTATTTAATAGATCCTTATAACATGACTATTAAATCAACAACACCTTCAGCTTCCAATTCAAATTATTTTTTTTGTCAAAATTGATTAGACTCCCTCAGAGCATCTTCTTTATTTGATATAAACCCCATTTTATATTCCTCCATAATGTATTTTCATCATTATCATGTTTTCTTATAAATATTTCCCTTTGGAACTTCTTTCAATATGATTTTCTTCTTCAAGTTTATTTACATGCTTTATTTCTCCCATGATGATTTTGATTGATTTATTATTCACCCATTTCATTATTAAATTTTATGAGCCATTTCATATAAATGTGAAATACTCTACCCCATTTGAAACATGCCCGAGGGTAAATTCCTTAATATAATTTCGTTATTATTTTTAAAATTATATAATAAAGATATAATAATTATTCTCTTATGTACTTTTTATCTTACCATCTTTTTCGATTTCATTATTTTTATTAGATTCAAAATTCATTCCCATACATTAGTGTGTTGATGACTCTTCTATCTAAAATCAAATTTTATATTCCACCAGACCTCATAACATGCCATCAAGAGGAAATGTGGATAAATATATTTATTCAAGATTAGAAAATTTTATATTACATATACGATTAATTCATCACATTATGTTATTAATAAATTTAATAACTTTTATATCCTCTCTAAGTCCTCGAATTGCTCAAAAAGACCACATTAATTCTGTTGAATGAATGATTATAGTATCTATTTGGAGTGATCATAAGATCATAAAATCAATTATAAACTACATGATTTTTATATTTTATTCCCTATTATCCCATTCATATATATTGTATATTCTCTCAAAAAATAGTAGTTTTGAATATTATCACATTCTAATAGATATGATTTATTAGAGCTCTAATGAGAGCATTATGTGCTTTACCATAAGTATCAAGAAATTTTCTATCTTATTAAGTTATAAATAGTCTTAGTACATTAGAAAATTAAATCCCTTTAATTATAATAAATAAAGATTCTATCCTAATAGTTCATATATGAGATTTCATTTTTTTTAAATATCATTGTAGATTTCCTCATGAAATAGAACCCCTATAATTAACTAGTTTCCCTATAATTAAAGACCACTGAAGAAATTTTTTAATCTAATAACCCCAAATTAATACCTTGTGTATCACCTCAGGACACCTAGAGAGGGGATGGATGAATTAGTGTGTTCAAATTTAGTTTTGAATCATTGGATCATGTCTCTAAATTGGTTTTGGACTCCAAAAACTAATATAATTATGATTCGCCCTCAAAGGTAAAACAAATGTATGGTGTAAACCAAAAACATCAAATTTTACTGGATTTTACATGAAGGGTAATTTCTATGGGTAACACACTCGTGATGTGTTTATGTAGAAAAAATAAATTATGATTTATCATTTTTGTGGATTATAGATTTATTCTGTTGTTACTCCATTCTAGGAACACATAATTTACAATTTTTAGGGTTTGATCACTCCTCAACGAAAGGTCGCTCCCATTTCATCACCTCTATGAATTTCTTTGGATAATGGGAAAAAATATTTTAAAAAAATGAGGGTCTCTATCAATAGGTTTAACACATTAATATTTTTTACTAATAAACATTTGACAATTCTAATGTCATGTTCCTATTTTGGTTCTCATTTAAATGATTTATTCAATATATATATATCTTCAATTATTTATATCAACACCAATAAATTTTAATTTGAGAACTAAATTAACCAAGGTCAATTCTAGGAAACTAAAACGAAAAATATCCGTTAGAAAAAATTTTCTATCACAACCATGGGAATGTAACCTTGGGCACTAATCTCTATTTCATGATATCTAGCATGTAACATCATTCATAATATCTTGTACTTATAACCTTGAGGACAAGATCCCAATCATGATATTCTAACATTCTTATCATTCGAACTCCCATATTTTAAAACATCTTCTCTAGATCTAATGTCTTTAACACACTAAATCCACACTAATGAAATGAAAAATAATATATTTATAAGGAATTTAAAAAATATAGAGCTTCTTATAATCACAATTAACCATCCATTGCATTACCTCATATAATATCCAAAAAACTTCAACCTTCAATAGAGTCGATGACCCTTCATGGAGCATGTATCCTGATTCCATTCATAAGAATCTGATCACATAACTTCCTCACCTAATTCATGTCATTGAATGCTTGTTTTGTATCTTTTTTCCTGATCAACATCACATTAGAAATATACATAATTACTTGAAAAAAAATTCATAGATAGAGAAGAATCCATTATGAAATTCTCTTAACGATATCATGTAACACTCTTGAACATATTTTGTTCACTAGACCGTCCCCTATGAGATCATATTGATTCTATGCATTCCTATAAGCATCGAATAACTTACATGCAGCATATTACTTTTTGAGAAATATATGAAATGAGAGTCCTCTATACACTATACAATGTAACACCCTTCATATGATTGGCATGACCACGTCACTTGAATTATTTATTTAAAATTGATTAATCAAATCTCGATCACATGATCCTATTATAACTATATGACCACATTACCCTTATCTATTTTCATGATAAATTTTTTTTCCTTTTTCTTTATAAAAATCTATCTCTATGAATATACCAAACTAGATTGACAAAAAGTCTCAATATATGGTTACATTTGTTCCATATAATATAAATTTATGCATTAAACCCCCTATAATACCTTAAGAGTTTGTATTTTTAACCCTATAGAAATTTTAAAATTGCAATATTTGTTGAGATGGGAATCCAGTGGTAAAAGATGGTATAAAGACACCTTATTCATTCCCGGATGTTACGAATGGTTCTTATAGCCCTAATTAAATTTTTATAAAAAAAGTATCACAACTAAAATGTATCCTTGGGTTATAGTTAGTAAAATATTTTATTTCAAGGGGTTGTTAAGGCATATCATAGTTGATATTGAAATATATAGAGTTCCCAAACATGATATAATGTCGACAATGATCCCTATATTAATTTTCATGCTTATCATTTTGAATGATAGTAGACTCATCAAGAAATTATTGAATAGAATTTAAATATTTTTTATATATTTTTCTGCTCTTAAATAATTTTCACTAAAAGGTTTGGGATTCTGTGTCAAAAATATTTTTTAACTCTTAATTGTATTCATGAGTACATCTCCCCTATGATAAAAATCATCAAAAATTCTTTTTTGATTGGGTAGGGACTATTTTAAAATTTTCCAATTAATAAATTATGATTAAATTAGTGACTAGAACACTACCTAAGTAGAAATAAATTTCTTTCCCAAGTTTCAAGGAAGAAATCACTATAATCAAGTATAAAATGGTCATTTTTTGGCCAAATTTGGTTTTCATTATCCATGAGTAAAAATTCCTCAAAAATGACCAAAGCACCTAGTCCAAAATGTCAAAATCTTCTTCATAATAATTTTGTAACCAACTCCTATAATTTAATTTTAGATAAAATTGGATAAATATGAAATTCAAATATGATGAATGAAAAATATCAAAGGATATTGTTAGTAAAATACTATATAATTCTCAAATTAATTTATGATATGCATCATTGGGTAACCCATTATAGGTTGGAAACATATTGTTGCAAAACTAATTTATTTTATAGTTTCTATAAATAATAGTTATCTTAAAACAAAAAGGGTTTCTAAAAATGTTAGGTAGCTTAAACACAAAAACCTTAACTATCTCAATGACATGATTTATAGGTTATAGTGGATTCATTTCATTATTATTATTTGATATATCTATATGTTGTTACATCTATTTTTTTTAATTTTTTCTATAGTGTTTTTCATTATTAGGAATAAGAGGTTCAATTATTTTATTTTGATCATGTTTATAAACAATAGAAATATTTGGATTTTTTATTGTTTGAATTATATTTTTAATATTTTAGGTTTTCTTTTATTGGTCCCACAATTTATTCCATAAAAAGGAATCCAAATTTTTACCATGGAAGAGGGCATCATGACCAAAATAATTTCATTTATATCTCTTATAATATAATAGAGGTGAAAAGCAGAACTGAAGGTAATGAGGGTAAGTGATAAAATAGTTTTATTTAAATCCAAACATATCAATAAAATTGAATGAAATTATGGAAGGAAAATGAAGTGGAAGAGACAAAAGGAAACTGTAAAGAAGTCAAAACTGTTATGTTGATGTTCTGGGGAAGATACCATGAGAAAAATTTAACAAGGTTATTAGGATTGATGTATGAAGGTGAAAATTTTATGTTCTAAATAATGGTTTCTTCAAATAATTAATAATTTATCATATTATGGTTTATAATATTTTCCATGAATTATACCTAATGTTTAATATAACTCAATCTATAAATATAATCATTTTTCACAATAGTAAGAAAAAAATGATCAAATTAATTCATTGTATTCATATTGATTTTCTCATGAAAATTCACTCATTCCTATTCTATCAACTCAAACCATCAATATATTTTAGTGGTTAAATTATTACAAAACATTCATAAGATTGATTTTCATCCATTGATACATTAACAAAAATGAAGCATGATTCAAAGAAAAATCACAAAGAAATATGCTTTATAGTTAATAATGATTAGAATATGTAAAAATGATGACAAAATGAATAACAATTTTAATATACTTATAAATAAATTATTAAAAAAATAATTTTTTCATCATAATAGGATTCCATAAGAAAAAAAACAAAGATATAGAATAAAAAATATATGTAAAAGATATAATTCCTTATTAAATATGTTAGTATATATTTCCCATTTTCATCTTCAAATTTTTCTTCCATTGAATATCTTTCTCATACATTCCAAATCCCCAACCTCTTTTCTCCCTCTCTATGTTAGTCTTTCTATTGTCTGATGATCATGTTTATTTAATTCACCCATAATTTTTACGATATACTTCTTTAGTACGTAAAAATCCATATAATTATTCCACCAAATATATTTTATTAATTAATTTTTTATATAATTTTAAATATAAAATTACCACTTATAGTCTAGTCAACAAAAATTGATATAAAATATTACTGAATTTCGACATACTTCCTTATAATGGTCATGCAATAGTAGCTTATCACATCTAATGAATTAGTTCTTGAACATGAGTTCCAAAAATAAACTTATAAAAATAAATCTATAAACCCTTTTGGTTACCATAAAATATTAGCACAATTAAAAAACTCAATTGGTCATGATTAAACTACCAAATAGTGATCTAGTTCATCTCATTATATCCCTGTTCACATTTATTTACTATCTATGCTTCATGGTATGAAAATTAATATAACCCAAAAACAACATAACTAATCCTAATCCTAAAAAACTATATAGAAACACCACAAAATAAACCTATATAAGATATTAATAACCACCTTGGACCTTGGTAACATATCACTCCAACTCAAACTATATATACAATAGAGAAACCCATAATCTAATAAGCTAGAACATATCAACCGGCCTCTATATTTATCTTGATGAAATCTTTTAACTTTATCGAGAAATAATTAGGAAACAACATTATGAATATCTAATAACCATGTAGTGAACATAATCAAGTTTCTTTAGTGGTTATTATTGGTTCATCATGATGCATGGGTGGTTTTTGTGGTCTTGGGGATTAGATCTTGGTGTGGATCTATGGATCTTATTCTTGGATTCTTTGTTTTTATTTGTACAATTTCTCTTAGTAATATGATTTGGTTATGTTTTGGTATTTGTTTGGTTGTATTTTTGTCACATTGAAATGAGTTGAATTGGTTTACATTGCTTTCATGAGTTATGTTGATTTGGTTAGTTATTTCATGTTAGGTTGGATTATTTTATTTCAAAGGGAAAACCATCCCCCCACATGTTCTTGAATTCATTGTCATTTCTTCTAGACTTTAGCACCTTGGGGATGTTTCTGAAATCCATGTTTCACTATCACCTCGACTCAAGCCAATGATAAGTGTAAGGATGTTATATGAAGATACTTTGGTCACTACATCACATCACACCTCATCCACAAACATATAGTCCATCACATCACATAACATATCTCCCATGGACACATGGTTAATTACAACTCATTAGATCCACAAATCTGAAATTTTAGGGTATCAAGAACATGATGGACATCAACCTCATTCCCACCACCTACCATACAAAACCTCCACCATAAGATATCTCACCACATCACATCACTCTTATAGATCCATTTTTAAATATGATATGAAGAAATATTTTAATATATTCATGTCAAATAAACATCATCAAAGGAACTCATAAAAAGATATACCTTTTTCCCTTATTATCCTCCTTATATATATTTTTATATAGACTCCATTGATACTCTCTAGTGTGGATAAAGGAGTGATCTCATGAACCACTTATCTTCTCCTAGTGTCAATTTTTCTCTTATATTTAGTCTTTATTCTGACAGGGTTATAACAAAAATAAGTATTCATATGTTGTTTCTCTTCATTTGAATATCTATATAGGAGCTAGTAGTAATCCTACATCCCAGTAGAACATTACACTTATATATCATCTAGACACCACATGAAATTTTATCTTATTTTAACTACATTTGAATATTAAATATCGAATATCGCTTAAAAGATCAACACTATTGAATGTTTATCAATAAAAAATAGAATGAATTAATTTCCCAATATTATTAAAACATAAGAAAATAGAACATGAATTTATAAATTTAAAAATTAAATATTAAAAATTAGTTCCAATAAATAATTTTCAGAATAAAAAAAATAAATTTGGAAAAATAAATTCCTACAATTTTAGTTATAAAACAACAGTTCAAAATATAATTTCATGTCTAAAATCACCCAAAAAAATATATTATTCCTAAAAATATAAATAGATTAAATCAAGTAACATTTAAATGGTATAGTATCAACAATATTTATCATTTAAAAATTAATTTAAATGATTAAATTTCCCATCCAAAATAATCCATATTATATTATTTAACAATTAATGAAATTTTGGAAGAAAATTTCTCAAAATTTATTCAAAAAAATTTGTAAATAATCTAACCAAATATACCTAAATCATATAGAAGTATTAATTTCTATGATAGTGATGATTTTTAATGTTTTTTAGTATTTCATCATTTTTTAATGTCTTTATTACTATAAACAAATATCGTAGGTTTGGAAAAAATATATATTCTTTCTCTAAGGATTGTGTTACCCTTTGAAATTTCAGATCAGGTTGGATGGGTGGATTTTCCAATGAGGTTTTTGTCTTAACCAGTGTAGGTCCATGATGTTACCACACATTCTTTTTTTCCATTAACATATTCAATATATTGTTTCACATAAAATACTAAAATATAATAAACCATGATATATCTTATTGATATATAATTTTACAATTCAAGATATGGAATGATACATTATTATAATTATATATGAAAATTTATTAAAAATATAATGAAAATAATTTTGTGGTATGTAAATGAATAAGATCAATTAATTTTAGAAAAGAATTTAATTATTTATTGTTAATATAAAACAACCATTATATATATATAGCAATTGGATATTTGGTTTTTTGATATATGGTCATTGGAAATATAGTCGTTGGATATATAGCTCATGGAGATTTTGTATTGCATATTACATTTATCCAATTGTTAAATTAATTGTTTTATAGTAATAAATAATAATTTTTTAAACACTATATAATTTTAAAGAAATTAATTTTAAAAATATATTAATAAATTTCTACCAATTCTATTATTTAAAGAAGTTTTTAGGAATATAATATATTTTACATTAAATTTATTACTCTTAAAAAATCCTTTTAATAAAATTTAGAGACAATATTTAAATCATTATTAATAAAATAATTGAATCAAATCCATGAAATAATAAATGAATTATACTACATTATAATTTAATTATTCATAAACAAATGAATATATTTTATTTAACAAAATATTTTTAATATATATTATTGTGATATATTTAGATGTTAAAATTATCATATTTAGATTATAGAATTAGTTGAATATTATTTTTTTATATAAATAATATAATAAAAATCCATACTTTGATTGAAAATTTATTAAAAATATGAATATAATTATTTAATGTTTAAAATGATACTTATCTGAATGTTTTTTTGAATGAGTTGTGCGTTTTTACAATACAAAACTAAATATAAAATTGATAAATGATAATTTTAATAAAATATAATTTTCATATGTATAAATATTATACATATACTCTTTTAATGATTATAAATTGGAATAAAATTTTAATAATAAAACATAACTTTTATAACGTTTTCTTTATACACAAGTAGAATTTCCAATATATTATATGTTTTCATTTAATAGATAAAGTTAAATTATATTAAATTATAATTAGATTGTATGTGGTCCAAATTTTAATTCATAATTTTGAAATTAAGTAGGATGGGTTGTCATTTATTTTTAGTAAAATAATAATTATAGTCCTAAATAATTAAATTAAATTAAATCAGTAAAGGGGGGTAAATATTAGCTTGATCATATTTCTGATTATTATAATTCCATAATATTATAATTTCTTTCACTTAAATTATAAAATTATCACCAATAATTCGTTAAAAACTCACATAACTCTTCTATGATTTCATATTTACCCTTTACCTAACTTCTGTTTCCAATGAAAGTTAGCTCATCTTCACTGAACAAATGATCTATCAATAAATAACTCCAACCCACTTATATTTTTATTATTTATATTAAATATCTTCCTAAATTCACTATCCTCAATTTTACTCCAATATTTGGTAGACTTTGGACAAATGAATAGTTCAAATTTTATGTCTTCTAAAGGAAGATGTTGCGATTGGGAGGAAATTCATCAAAGTAATGAGTTCTTTTTCATTCCCTTTTCATACTTCCTTATCTACACCTATAATAACTATAATTATACACTCAAATTATATAATATTAAAATAATTATAATTTATTAAAAATTACATTATACTAATAAACCTTTATTCCCTTACTCATTCATTTTTTATAATGTGTTATTTTTTATTTGTTTATACCACCTTTATAAATGATTTTTTAATGTTGACTTCCTGATTGATTATTAATAAATAAATATTGGTAATATAATTTAATGATGATGAATTTAATATGTTTTCATAATTATTGAATGTTATAATAAATAAGTACATTCATTATAAAATCAACTCTTTCTATTGAATCGAATAAATAAAAATAGGAAATTTTAACCTATCATTACAAATTGTCCACATAATATCCATAAAAGGACCTTTAAATTAAATAATATATCAAAATAAACTATGAAAAACTATTTCCCATTTTGGAGGAGATGAAATTATGATAAACTATCAATAACCGTAACATAAATACTGAAGAATAGAACGGAAGAAACAATACAATTAATGCCCAAATATTAATTTTAACAAAGAATTATTAATATTGGGGTTATAACTAATTATAAATAAATTTTATAAAGAAAATAATTATAAATAATGGTGTGGGGTATTTTAATAAAAAACTAAATTAATTATATTGGATTTTCGATCAAATCTAACCACAACATAATCCAATGTAAGGTTTTTTATCTCAATTTTTATTCTTTGAGACATATTTCATAATATTTACCTATTTTCATTAATATAGATTACATAATACATTAAATAACGTATTATATTTTTAACCAACCAATAAATATTAAAATAAATAATTTTGATGTACTATTAATATTTATTTATAATATTTTATAGTTTTAAATTCATTATATAAAGATTACGTAATTTTTCAGTCAAAAGGAAAAATAAATTATTTCTTCATAAATTAGATTTCCATGCATTTACGATATTATATAAAATCATGATATAAAAAATTATAGTGTTTTAATTTCAAAATTTTAACTTTATTTTTTAATTAAAAATATTAAAATTATCATCGTATAGTGAAAATACAAATTATTGTTGAAATTTTTATTCCTTTTTCCATTGTTTACAAGATACAATTACATTATGGATTAATTTTAAAATGTAATTAATTTTAATCTATTTTAAAAAATAAAAAAAAAAATTTATTAATTTTAAAATTGAATTTGTTATAAGAACATTTTATACTAAAAGTGGGATTTTTTATGAAAACTTATTTTTTATCACTTTTTTCAGATTAAATTATAAATTAATTTATATCAATCGTATTTATAAAATAGTGAAAACGGTTTTTATTTTTTGAATCATTGGACCCATATTTGGAAAATACTTTCTATTCTTTTTTGTCAATATAAAAATTAATCATAGTTATTTTTATTACCAAGGTAAAGGGTAAATTAGTTAAATAATGTTCAAAATATAATGATAAGGACTGAAAAATGATTACAACATTGGAAGTAATTTTATTGGATTTCTATAACTTGTCAATAATCATCCAAAATTCAAATATATATAATTTTATTACATTTGTATATGATTTTTATTTTTATAATATTTAAGTGAATATAAAAACAAAAATGTCACACTCTTGCTTTTAATAAACTATAATATTTTAAACATAGGGACAAAAAATGATATATTTGGTTATAAATATTAAATATAATTATAAATATTTTTTAAATCATGGTAAATTATTTATAATTTTTATTGATTAAATAATTACCTAAAATTATTACGTTCCACATATGACGTAATTACTCAATTAATAGAGAAATACAATAAAAGAATCTAAAAATGATAAAAATAATAAGATATGGCTAAATCATTTTTCCATAATTTTTAATATAAAAATTATATATAATATATGTTTGGATACATTATATTTTAATTACATTTTTTCTTGATGTTATTAAATTCAATGTAAATGAATAATTCTAAGATTGACATTAATGATATTTTATAATAAATAATATTTTATTAAATGGTTAAAAATCATTAAAAAATTATCCTATGAAAAATTAATGTGATATAATTTATGAATTCAATCATTTTCCATTTATGGGTCATTTTTATTTTATAGAAACCATGTTAACCCTTTAAGAGTAAATAACATTTATATCACTATAACTTTCAAAAGGATTAACAAATTGTTAAAATGAAAAGATAAGGATAAAAATGAGATAAAAAAATGTAAAAATTTGATTTTATGAGATTATTTTGACTCATAATCATCTTATATTCTAATATTATCAATTTAAATCCATTATTATATCCAAAATAATTTATATTAATTTCATATTTAATGAAATTACAAGTGTTCCCATCCCCTTTCTTCTAAAAGGGTACCTCTTCTTCTTATTTACTTATAATTAAAACTAATTTTGGATCATTGAATACCTTTCTATATAACATAATTACATCCCACCTCACACTATAGTGGTGTTTTTTATAATAAAACCAACTTTGGATCGATTTTGGTGTAACCTTAGGAGGTTTTCTAAAGAAGATGTGTAGTTATTCACCAAGCCTTTTCGTTTTATTTATTATTACACATCTTTATAATATTATGTAACCATATTGATACAATAATATCCATATATAAGATATAAATAGATTTTATTATGTTAATTTCATAACATATATTCATCTACAACATCAATCAAATGGTAATGCAATCCAACGTTCCTATGTATAGTGAACTACCTCCTCACGAACTAATGTCATTCATTTTCCAAAACCACCTCTCACAGCAGGTTATAAGGAAAATATTAATGTATATGTGTGATATAAATAGAGTACTAATAAATTAAAAAATAATCAATTTCATTTATATTTTCCATTATATTCACTGAAAAACAATAACGACATTCATGCATACGTGTGGACCACCACTTCCATGAAGTGATGTGAGGCATTTTTCATTACGATGTCACATTAATGATATATAGAAAAAAATATTAAATAAATAATATGTTATTTATCATATAATTTTAATTATATAACTATTAAATAATACTTACCTTCTTTCTATAAATATTTTTGGAAGATATCAATGTTACTCATTCATATGTACGACATACCGTAACCATGACTATAACATAGCTCTTTTCATCAAACCATATTTCAAGATTGGTTTTAAAATTAAAATAAGATTATAAAAAATACAATTATTTAATTATTATTCTTATGTAAATGATTAAATAATGACCAATATGACCATATTCAACCCAACAAATTGATTTTGGACTTATGAACCTATTATCTTCAAAACGATTGATGAAAATTTAATTGAATAAAAAATTAAATATATAATGAAGGATATTAAATAAAATGAATAATAAACATGAAAAATATTATCATGTATGTAAATAATTAAAATAATTTTATTCTTCATGAATATAGGTTGTATACGACGAGTCGTAAATATGTTTAGAGTCCTTCTTTTAATAATACTCTGAAAGGTTTCGCATGAAACTCTTTTTCTCCAATTTCAATATTTTTTTCAAAAAATTATAGAATTGATGATATGGTCATAAAATAATTATAAACACTATTTTATCATTCATTTTACATTCTATAAATGTTTTTCAAGAGGAATAATATTACATATTATTTTGGCATTCTTTACATAATGACAAAAGTTATGCTCCATTTTAACATATATGGTGAAAATGAATTTTCCATCTTCCATAATTGTTTTTTTATTTTTGGATTACAGTAAAATATTCCCTAATTTTTTCCCCAAGTAATATTACATACAAATGTTCCAGTTATTTTCATAAAGTGTTATAAAATTTAATGGATATTTACATTTTCATAAATGTTTTCTTATGTTTCAATTAATATTTTGAAAACACTGAGATTTTATGAGATAAATTGAAGTTATAGTTATTGGGAATTTCCTATAATGACATGGTCTTTCATTATAAACCATTTACAAGTGGTTCCATGATATCCCTCTAATTTATTGGGAAATATTTATGTATGTAATTTGTTCATGAGGGTTATCCCATGTATAAACATGATAGCTATTACAAGTGCAATTGTATTGGTTACTCTAAGTATAATCCTGAGGATTATTATAGTGAATTTTATTACATTTTTAGGAATCATTACTATACCATATATAATAGTGATATGAAAATAATGAGTCACGTTACCTATATTGTTTAACTATGCATGAAATGGGTTATTATTGAAATCATGGTATTTTTAAAAGGATGGACATTAGCTATTTTTACTCCTCTAACAGCCCAAATAACATAGAATTTTTATTATCAAATAATAAGAACCCCATTTAAGGGAATAAGGGGAACCCAAAAAGACTTCATGGACAAAAACACAACATGACCCAATAATCATGAAAATAAAACCCAGATTGATAACTTCAAGCTACCTCCCCCCGGTAATTAAAACATGATAAAGATATCCACCATTACATGACTGTACAGTTATCAAATGCCATTTGTCAAAGCACAAGACTGATCTGATGCCTGATAGAATACCCTCTCTAACATCCAATTCCATGAAGCCATCATAGGTGAACCACCCACTCGAAATCATCCATTTTGGAATATACCATGAGGTTGAGTCTGGTTGAATCTTTACAACAAGAGTATCAAAAACAGACCCAATATTTATCTAAAAAGTTCCAATCATTCATGAGTCCAACCATTTTCATCTAAGAGACATGGTCAACCTCATCAGAATCCTTGGAATTCATTTTAGAACATCCCTGAGAGCAAATAATGATGTATCCACCACAAGAGGTAAGCAATCACTCACCCTCACATCCCAATGCACCATGTAGACCACCAATTAGATCCTCCTCAGAGAGAGTGGAAGATTCTTAAACCAATAGTAGTGGAACAAGCAACCAATTCCCTTGAAAAAGATCGTCTCCACTGCCCCCAGCCCCAAAAACCACCACCAAAATCAAATACCCACAACAGAAAAGCTAAAAATGCCAATCATAACTCATCCAACTAGAATCATAACACTCATCCTTTTATAGAAAAATTCATAAGAACCATTATGGAAATGGAGTAAAAACCCTGAATAAAGCTCTCGAACTAGATCACGTACCACGCCGGGACATCAATGACCGCCTGTCAACACCTTAAAAACCTCAAGGAAACAAATCCAGTAGATCCAACTCAGAAAACCACTGTAAAATCAAAAGTATAGGTCCAGGATAGGAAACTGTGAACTGACTGAACGAGCACCGGAAGAGCCCCACATTTGGATCTGCCATCGAAGCCATTGATATAGAGTAGAACAACGCCCAAAAAATTTAAGGTCATCGAAGGCATGAAAATAATGGAAATATCACAACTAAAATGGATTTATTATGTTAGAAAATGTTAATTTAAACCCTAGGTTTATTTTGAAAAAGTACAATTTTAATAAGTATTCATGAACTAAAAATTTATTTCTCTCTCTTTATATATCTTATTTGTATTTTAATTCAAATATAACATTTGAAATCAAGTATAATGTTTAAAATAAGAGTATTTTCAAGGTTGAAATCACAAGGAAAATTATGAAGATGGGTTATAAATTAAAATAATTCACCTTTTAGAAAAAATTATGAAAAAAATCAATATAGAATAAAAGACTCCACATTGTAATATATTGATTTTTTATATAATTGTTCTGGAATAACTCTCTTGAACTAAAAAACTAAAAAGATATTTGAGAATGAAAAAATCAATTTTTGTTTAATGTAATAAAAATATGTAATGTTTCAAGTCAGTTCCTTATAGTTATTAATAGAGAAAATAATTAGATTATTATACATGTGTGGAAAATTTATCAAAATACCCTTAAGGGATTTTAATTTATGGATATCATTTTATTTCATTTTAAGAATAAAATTTTTCATCATATAAAATATGTTTATTCCAAATGGTTTTCCATCGAAGAAAAAGAGGAAGAAATAGTGTAATGGAAACATGATAAAAATATACTTCCAAAACAGTAACCAAAATGGTTGGAATTAGATCTCATTATTTTGTTGTTGTGATGGATCAATTGAAATAAACTATAAATGGAGGTGGTGTCCATAATAGAGTGAAACTGAATCTTCCCTGGGGAATACATTGAAATTAGATATTATTTGGAGGAAAACCCCTCTTATATTTAGTGGGTATTTTGATCATGTGGTATTTTAGGGGTGTATTAAATACATAGAAAAGAAATTTAATATCATGGGACGTTCGTAACATCAAAAGATAAATTTTGATATTTATAGTTCTAATGGTGAATCCAATCAATAGAAGATTAAGGATAAGAATACAAAATAAACTATTGTCATTGATATATTGTAAATGGATTTATTTAAAAACACTTTCATTGAGGAATATTTTTCTAAGGCTATACAAATTAGAATTAAAAAAATCATGGAATTGAGGTTGAACTTTGAAAATTTTGTTATATAAAATGGATAAAACTTCACATAATAGGAATTGTATACAGAAAATTCTATCTATGATATTTATAGTAAAATTCATTTATTTTACTTAGTATTGAATAAAATATATCAAAGTGAATTATCTTCATATGAATTTAGAAGTTATTTGAAACTTGTCCAATGTTAAGTTAATGTGGAAATGGAGCTTGATGATGATGAATTTTTCTATTAGAAAAAATTTAAAACATAGTTCTATTTTATCGGCATTGCGATGTAACCCATCAAATAAATCTGATGATAACGAAATAAATTTTTCATTTTTTTATAGGTGTGGTAAAAATCAACTAGGGTAATGCCATATTTTTTACATTAAAATTTTATTTTTCTCTTTATTTTTGGTCAATTATTGTACCTATTATTTTATCTTGACTATTTATTGTTTCAAATTAAATTTTGGATTATAGGTTTTTTCCCTCTATTTCATGGTCTATGTGCGTAGTTAAGGGGAAAATATTTGACCTTATGATGAAGAGTATATTTTTAGGTCTTTTTTTGCATGGTTAGGGTTTAAAAAGAATCCAATGCATTGATTAAATATATATGGAGCCTAATGGTAACCATGGAGGTTTTGGGGTGTCCTTGGGTTAGGGGTCAATGCTTGGGTTTAGTTAGTCCAAACCGTGCACGAATATTATGAAGGGATCTCCAGTTTTTTATAGAACCAAATTGCATGGTTGGCACATGGTTTCCAAAAACATATGTCTAAATTATTGTTTTTCCTACGAGTCCAAAAAGGGACACATAGTTGGAACACATTTTTCAAAACAATGCAACCTAACCATGCATGGTGACTAGTTTCATTAAAAATATCCTTTTACCCTTCTACCCCTCCTAATATTTAACACCAAATGAACATCTTCTCTCCATAATTTCTACTGGGAGACTCGATGGAGGATCCAAACTTCTTCCTCACACCTCCAATATTCCTCTCATAAGGGAACTAAGTAATTTATTTCTGTGTGGTAGATAATTTTATAGGAAATACATTCATTTCTTCTCCCTCTTCCTTATCATCAAATTTTCTCTTAGGTTCCTCACCACCCTTAGTTCCTTTAGATTAGGTTTCATGTTTATTTGGTTATAATTTTTCATATTTTTTATTTTATATGTTACCCTTTGGGTGTTATTATCTCTTTAGACCACCTTAAACCCATTTTCCATTATCTCTAATCGAAATCCATGAGTTTGAAATTGTTTTACCTTTAACTTTGGAATTTAAATTTACAAAACATGGATTACTTGATGTTCACACCTTGTTTTGATACTAATTATTTGAATGGATTTTTTGTAATAATTATTTTCAAGGGAACCAAGTGAATTTTCCTTTGAGTTTACTTATTTGTAATAGTTGTATTTTACCTTACGCACTAAGTGTTTGATAAAATTCCAAGTCATCCTTTATAAGTGGTTTGTTGTTTCCAAATGGTGTTTCTGTTTTCTAAATGTGTCTATAATATATACTGATATTATATGTTGTGTGTTTTTTCATTTTTGAAGTGGATTGTCACCTAGAGGATATGTGAGGCCCGGATAACACCTTTAGAATAGGGTTTCTTTGTAAAGCAATCTTTGTGATATAACTCTATTTAGTTTTTAATGTTAAATGAAATTAGTGGTCCTTGGCATGAGAAATACCTTATGAATTTATATGGGGAGTGAAAAGGGTTTATTCCTTATTTTTATTTGAGGTTGATTGTTATATATGTGATCTATACAGTGGTTTCTGTATGTGTGTTGATTGTTCACTCTATTCAGATCACCCCCATCTTAGAAAAATCATGGAAACCTATCATAGCTAGAGGAATTTTCAAACAAGATTGTTTCACTAGTTTAGGTATATTTTGTTGCTACATTCGCATTAATATAAACACACTCTACTTTTGGGGATGGTTTCCCTTAGTTTGGCCATGTAGAGAACAAATGATAATTATGATTGTTTCATTACAACTTGTGAACTAATAGGATGGATCAAGTTATAGTATGTTCTATATTTACACCTTATTTATTAGGTATTCCCATTTTTTCAAAACATAATTATCTTTGGAAAATAATCAAGGTGCCTCGTCTAGTATGGTTACTTCTTTACTTTTTTCGCATTCCCTTAATTATCCATTCATCACTATTACTCTATATTTTTTGTGTGTTTTTTTGTTTATATAAATTTTTGGATTTTAAATTAATCATGATGAATGTTTAGTGAAAATGTACAATACTAACTTCTATTTTTTACAAACAACCATCTTCTACCATCTCATATATTCTATAAAATTCTGAAACCTCCCCTTTTTAGAAAAACATGTTATAGTTAATGAGGGAAATAAAAAATAATTTGTTTTAAGAAGAAGTTTGTTACAAACCTATGTTTATATATTTTATTTCAAACTATTCATATTTGAATATTTTATTTAAATTTAATGAATAGGGATTAGATTATTTAGGCATGCCAAGTGAGTTTTAATAATCACACCTATAGTTTTATTCTTATTTTATGACTCAATTTCATATTTCCATATTACTATCAATTACTATTGGAAGATGTTGGGTTTTCAGATAGGTGAGTAACACAAAGGGTCACACAGAGATATGTTCAGTCTTTATGTTCGGTTTGGTTTTATTTTCAGTTTATGTTTTATTGTTCATGTAGGTTATTTTAATTATGTTGGGAATATCATTTATTTTTCTTCAGAATTTTTCAAAAAATTTTGGGTAAAATCATTCTCAAAAATTTTTTTTTACTTCCTTGGTGCTTGTCACCACATTTGGGCGATCGGGAGCATGGCTCAACAATTTCATGGGATTGTTTGTATGACTGTTTTAGGGTTAACTCGGCAGGTTCATGAAAAAATGGTATTTGAGCCTAGGTTTATTAGAGGAACTAAATATTAGAGTTCCTTTTATTATTTTTTATGTCAAAGTAGAAGGAGTGAAACCTTCATAACATGGGGTATAGTAATGATGAAGTATATGTCCAACTCTTCTAGTGTTGAACGTTTGATTACTATGGGAAGTTAGGTTTTGAGTTTTTACTTTATGTTTTATTTTCAATAATTTTCTCACTACTTCTTGGTTTGGGTTGATTATAATTTATATTATTAAATATTATGTATTTTCTATGGATCATTTTTATTTTTTACAAAGTAATGGTTGTTAGAAAAGCGGTTTCTAGTGATCTCATAGGTCCTGGCAAGTCATGTGGATCCCTAGAACATGGTTTGGAATAACTCTTCATGGAAGTGTTGTGATTAGTATATGGCCACCATAACTATGTCCAAGTAATCCATTGTCAGTAGTCCCCAATGGGAATTTATTTTAGGTACATCTTGACAATAATATTTTTGGGAAAAATCTCTTTAAAATAATGAGAAAAAATATTAAATGGTAATGTTTTGATATTCAGAAAATAAAAATGGGTTTTTTCAACATTATTTATAGGATACCTTGGGAAAATGGATTTTTTTGTTACAATATCATTTGATAAAGAGTTTTTTTTTTTGAAAAAGATTATGTTTTTCCATGTTAATTTTTTTAAAAAACATTTTTTTATATTTTTAGAAATTTTAATGATTCTTTTAAAACGTGAATGTGTTTTGAATTGAAATAGTTGAAATTATTGATTAAATATTAGGTATTTTATTGGAATGAAATGGGTTGGATTATAGTGTTTAAAAATATTTTTTGATGTGGTACTTAGTTATATTTATTAATAATAATTGTGGAATTTTCTGGTCTGTTTGTTTTTTTAGTGTTTAATTTTGATGAGTTATCTATAGTGGTTTTGTTTTGATTGAGTTTTTTTTTTCATGTTATTTGATGTACACACCCAAAAAATATTAAATGGGAATTTGAGGTAGATCAATGGGTGGTTCACTATAATTAATCCCTCTATTTTAATAAGAAAAACAATTCTTCCTTGAGTTTTAGAAGGTGAATTATCTCCTCTGTTAATGAAAATGGATCATTTTGAAGCTAAGGAGATGCTAGGAAAAATTGAATGGATCTTCAATTTCCTTCATTTTCATGATCTTATAAAATTTATATTCACTACCAACATGTTCATAGGTCATAGTTTGATTTGGTGGAAGTTGATCATTAAAACCAATCCTCAGGAAGACATCTCCTAGGAATTCATCAAGGCATCATTCATCCGAAAGTACTTCTATGAGGTTGTGAAGTTAGAAAAAGGTGAAAGAGATGTGATGACTTCTCTAAGGTGAAAAATTAGTGTTGAAATTCATTTTTCGTTTTGTATATATGTTTTTCTATCTCTTTGATATATTCTATGATGATTCCCTGAAATCATTATATTTTTAGAATGGTATTCATCCTGATTATTAGTCAAGGGTGATGAAGTTTAGTCAAAACACTTTTGTCGATGTGGTGATAAAATTTATTTAGGTTGAAGTTGTGTTATTAGGGGAGATCAAGGAACAAAATACACACTTAGCAACTGGAATATAGGAAGAGAGCTAAATCAAAGCTAAAGGGATCATTTGGAATTTTTTTATGCTGGTGGCGAAATGAAGATATATTCAAGTCTTTTGTCATCTCATTCCTAATATAGGACCCTAGTGTGTCATCAATGTCCCATGTCAGGTTCCAAGGATCCTTCCTACCCAAATTCCCCAATTTCCATTTATGCTTATGTCCATATTGTCTATATCCTATTATTTGGTTGGGGAATCACTAGAACTAAGTGTGGGGTTGAAATCAACTTCCTCAATGATGCACACAACTCGAATGAAAAAATGTGGTTCCCAATCAAGTTTTTTCTAGTTTTTTATATGAATTATTCTTTCATTCAATTTTTTATATCATGTTTTGCGCATTTTTTTGAATGAAATAATATTTTAGATATATTTTTAGAAGTTATACTAAAATATATATTAGTTTTTTGAAAAATATAATTCTCATAATCATGGATTAAAAGTTTTTTTTTATATATGTATTATTCTTTTCACTTAGTTCTATCTGATATCTTGTGTGGTTATTCTTGTTTGGAATATTTGTGTTTGAATGGTTTTGTGATATGGTACCTATTTTTTTCTAATATGGTGGGGATTATACCTTTGAATCCTATATTTATTGAGGTGAATACTTTTTTCTACATTTTCATTTATGCATGATTTTCTTGTAATGTTTTCACAAGATTACCTCCCGTTTTGTTTGACATTGATTTTCCATTCCCTTGGAGAAAATTGGTAATTTGGATTACACATGATTGTTGTTTATGGTATGATGGTTGGATTGCAGATTGGTATTTTCATCATCATCTAAGAAAGGAATTGGATTCAATGAGTTGTTCAATTAGGAATATAAGTATTCCCTTGGTGGTTGTAACAACCCATGATTTCATAGTACGTTTTTTGCAATGTATTTCAATAACTTGCACTACACGCAACACTGAGATCAAGTGCACAACGTCTTACCAAACTAGTCGTTCAAAAAGTAGTTATGAATAGGATTAATAGAATTTTGATCTTTATACAATCCTTATACATTTAGAATCCATATTATGAGTTTCTTAGACATAATGTAAGAACAAATTCATTTTTTCATATAAAAGAAGTATTTTAAAAAAAATGCACTTTTACCGACTTTTAATGGTGAACACTTTTTAAATCCAATATAGGAAACTATTATATATTCAATTTAACAAAATAAAATTCTTCTTCTAAATCAGTACATAAGAATTTAGTTTCAATAAATTTTTGTGTTTTTTTCTAATAACATTCATATTTGGGTGAATAATGAAAATTACTATATTTTAATTAAAAACAATTTTTTTTAATCGAAACAATTTATAGTGATAAATTATGAATTTGAGTGATTTTAAAGTATAATTAGATTATATTTTTACCATATAATCCAATGTTGGTCATTGGACATAATTTCACATTTAAACTAGATATAAGAAAGTGTCAATCTTTTGATAGTTATTATTTCTTAAAAACATGCTTTTTGTTTTTACAACGGGAATTAATTTTAAATTAATAATTGCAACTTCTATGTGTTTAATTTGGTAAAATAGACATCCTTTTTGGATTAGGAATATTGAGATTATCCTAGTGTGAATTTTTTGTATTTTTCTGAAAACATTCATTTTTTATGAATAGTTAAAAACACTCACTTATAGTTTAAAACTGATTTTTTATATAAATAATTATATATTTTATTAAAATTTATTTTAAGTAAAAATATATAAATAATACCTATATAATTTTAATTTAATTCATTGGAGTCAGATTATAATAATTTTAGAAATATAAAAAGATTATTGAACTTTTCACCGTCTTTTACCCACCTCCTACGAGAATTTGAAAATTCACAGAAAACTTAATTTTACCACTTCTGTGAGTGGAATTCCAAAAATTTGAGAGACACTGTTGATATCAGTAGGTAAAATTTGGTTCAATAAGATAAAAATAATTTTTCTGTGAATAGTAACTTTTTACTTTTATTTACCACGGTTAAAAGTAAATTGGGTAATTAAGTGTTAAAATGATATTATTATTAACATAACACATGTCCTAATTTTATTTCCTAAGTATAATTAGACCAAAAATGACCTTAGGAATAAAATATTATCCTATTTTGCCCACTTGGGTAAGATTAGGACATTTATTATTATTTAATTCAAAGAAAAGTTAAAATAGTTAAAATCAAAACTTAATAACTAAAACATTTTTAATATAGAGTTACACATAGGATAAATTAGATTATAAATTTTAATTAGAAATATAAAAATATTTCCTACATTATGGTATTTTATTTTTAATTTTTAGACATTAAATAATTTAATTTATTTATGAGACAATGGTGATGCAGTAATTACCTTATTAGACAAATATTAAAATAATTGACATTTTAAATACACAAATAAAGGTAAATTGAGA
The DNA here is from genome assembly GCA_963277665.1 of Viscum album. Lineage (NCBI taxonomy): Eukaryota > Viridiplantae > Streptophyta > Magnoliopsida > Santalales > Viscaceae > Viscum > Viscum album. The sequence continues at coordinate 832,930,120 of OY728165.1, forward strand.
ATTTTGATGAATTAAACTAATTTTCTAGGTCAATATGACAAATTAGGATTGGTTATATGAATTTGTTTTGAATTAATAATGCTATTATGAATTTATCAAAAACAAAATACCCAATAGTGTCAAAATTGACATAAAAGGGGTTTTAAAACAAAAATTATATTATTAATCGATATTCTATTCCTAAAAATATAAGGTTCGGACAAAAGAAATATATAATGATATTTGTATCATTAATGGACCACGTGGGGTCTCTTTGAATTATATAGTTAGTTTATTTACTCTATAATATAAAAATACAAAGAGACATGGTAAATGTCAAACTATTTAACAAAGAGTTAAATCAAAAAGATAATGTTAATATAGTGACCCAAACCTATCTAAAAGCTTTTTTGAGTGGTTTTCAACCTATAACAACCTTATCCTTTAAATAATCCATTTTGAATCCATTAGAAACCTAATATAAATTTATTATCAAATAATATTTATAGATTCCCCTGAGGTGTCTCTCACCCCTCTTATAAAAAGGCACCCCCCCTTCTCACTAATTCACACCATCAAAGACAATTTTCTCAGACAAAATATACCCAAATACCCTCTAAACTATCCTACCTTAATCCTTGAAGCATTAATTTAGTCATAAACCCAACCTAAGGAGCCCTTTTGATCGAATCAAAAGGAAGAACCCAAAGAAGAGGTAATGTTTTCACCACCCTCTTTCATGTTCCTTTTTTCATCCACTTCTTCTTTCATTGTTACTTCCATTCTAAAATAATAACTCTAGTATCATTTATATATTGTGATGTTATTATAAATATGTTACAACCAAATTCATTATTCAATCCATCCATTGAATGACATGACACCATACGTGCATACGTACTACTTACCGTCTCCACGTCGTGGTGTAATTGTTATTCAACACATGATTATTTGGATGATTATGATAATGATATGTAATTTATGTAAATAATAAATATAAAATGATAATGATTATTTATATATGATATAACATCTATTTATATATTATTTTAATATCAAAAGAATGATATTTTTTCTCCTGTCTACGTACGGACTACAGTCTCCATGAATGCGATGAGATTCATTCCCCATCTTATCCATTCAAGAATAATTTTCATTTGATGGATAAAAATAATTTTTGAAGACATAATATCATTTTGGATATGAAAAAGATACAACTTATCCATAAAAAACCTGTCTTACGTAACAAATCATATAAAGGAAAATGAATCAATTAACACCTGAAACAACGATATTACACAGATATTATTAACAAATAAATGTTAAAAGATCATATATGATATCATATTAATGTATGTGATTCTTGCATAATTTAATAACAATTATTCACTATTTTACAAGATGTTAACCTACCCACTACCAAGGAAAAGTACAAGGTAAGGCTTTATTTCCTAATCTCTTCATTATCTGAGGTTGTTTATAAGTAATTATCTATTGGGACCTCTTTATCATCCACATCCAAGTTTCTTAAAAATTTATTTCAAATTATTCTTACTATTTTATATAATATGGGTTAAATTCATTTATACCCTTGTTTACTTTTTATAAGATGTTTATAAATGAATCTATCCTTCATTTTCGGAACGAGGACCTTTTTAACCATTTCGACAAAATTATGGTAAGAATGACTTTTTTAAACTTATATGGAGGGTGCGGCTATTTTCCGCCTTTATAAAATCGTCAAAGAATCCCTTATAATATTATTAGAATATTTTCAAAGTAAATTTTTTCTTTTATAATTATGTGACTTTTAAATGTTTAAAAAAAGAGATATTTCTCTCAAATAGTTTTGATTTCATCTATGTCAACATCCATTGATAGATTTTAATATTATTTGAAGTTGATTTATTATGATACAAAACATCCATATTATATTGAAGGATTTTTTAAATGTTTTACTATGGAAGTGTTATTTTTATACCATTCATGGTTTATGGAAAAATCATTGGCATTTCATAAGCTAGTTTTAATTAGAATTTTTATGTTATGTTTAAACCTGTTCATATGGGGAATGCATTAGACGTAGTAAGTGAGGGGTGGAGTTCTTTATAGCTCCTTAATGCATCGGTAGGTCTCATAAGAAAAACTAGTGTCTTGCAACAAGGCCTTGAAAAAATCATATTTGTAGTATTGGCACAAGGCCTTGACTATGTGGTTATGATATCTGGCATTATGCATTCCATTATTATGAAAGTGGCTATTGATATTACATGTGATTATTTAACTAGTAGAGTATCCATGTGAGTAATTATATTGAATTATTCTGATTTATATTTTGCATATTATGATGAATTTTATGTTGAAAAGGATTTTGTTTTAGTTTTATGCATTTCCTTAAATTTTTATCCTTATTTATATTATTTTCCATTGTATTTCTTACCCTTACTGAGCGTTTTAGATCACCCCTCTCATTGTTTTATTTTTCCCAGGATTCCAAGAAGTGTATTGTGATTGATATGCAGTGTTATGCCAAGGGAATAATGGCATTCATAAAGGAATATTTTTGTTGTTTTGAATGTTATAAATTGTAATGTAACATTCATGTATGTAATATATTTTCCATGAATGCTAAAATGATCGGTCCTTTAGGACATGATTCCTCGTAATCATGCAAATGTATTAAAATAATGCACCAACTCTTGGTAACTTGGGTTGGGGCATTACAGTTGGTATTAGAGGAAGTTTAGTACAAACCTTGGAAGCTAGATTTAGATAAACTCTGATTAAAGAACATAGACCTAAGATGGACTTTGAGGATTACTATAGAAGAAGTTCCTAGAATTTTGGTATTATTGAGATTTTATGAGTTTTCCAAGCAATACATCTCTGTCTGGATATGAGCAGGTAGAGGAGGCTCAGGCATAGATGTACCTAGGGTTAAAACCCAAAACACCGCTTTGATCTAGACTCGAACGAGAACTGGTTCATGACAACGGTCCTTATTGCACTCTTGGTTACGACACCCCAGGGGATATGCTTTGTATAATTATCATTTTATTTAAAAACCATTATGAAGGGTTAATGTGTATATAAATGCTCAAAGAAAACATTTTTTATGATTAGGGATTATATCCATAAATGTTTCAATCTACGTTAGGTATTTTTCCAGTTTGGAATTATTCATTGCAATTCATATACTGACCTAGTGTATACCATTATATAGAAATGGTTCCCAGTAGAAGGAATGTGAACTCCATCAAATACGTATAATCTAAAGATTAAGAAGGGTCATATATTTTATAGTATTAAGACATATTTTAGAATGGAAATTGTCTCCCATGTTTTCTCAACATATGAATAAATAATATCATTTTCTAAAAAGATAAGTAAAAAATTTTCTGTGTCCTATGGCATTGAAGGGAAGCAAGAGAAGAAAATGATGAAAGAGAAAATGATGGATAAAGAGAAGGGGGAAAGAAAAATTGTCCCATATGTGATAACTGTGGGAAGAAACACCCTGTAACTTGCATGAAGGTAATGGGTGTTTGTTATAATTGTAGGGAAAAAGGACACCATGTACGTGACTGTAAGGGTAAGAAAAAGGATTCAAATGTACAATGCTTCATCTGCAAGGAGTTGGGACACTACGCAAACCAATGTTCAAATCATCAGAATATTCCCCAAATGATGCTATTGGATAATAATCAGGTTAGGATACTACCACAGATGAGGAAAAATGATTATAGTTCTTATTTTTTTATTAAAGAATTATGTCATTTGAGTGTTGTATCAACGATGTATTGGTCACAATAATTATGGAATATATAAGGATTGTACTACAGTACTATTTCATTAAGGACATGAGATTGTGTGGAAGCCAGAAAAGTGACTCAATAGCAGGTTAAATTTTTGGAAAATATATGATGAGAGAAAGATGAACCATAATATAGTTCTACTACCGAGGTAGTGATTTTGGAATAATACATGATTGATTTGGATAAATTATATTGGATATTCTTGACTATCTTGAAACAGATTAATGATTTGTATATTCCATCATTGTTGGAGTTTAAAACAATTTTGTATAGAAGGATTATATCCAGTATTCTCTTAGGAATAAGGGGTTATGAATGTAATCAATAAGTATTTATGGTAATTCAGGATGTTGTAGTGTTTTAAAAGAATTCATGATGAAGGTGTTCACATGTTATTACGTGGAAAAAGTATCTTCATTGTGTTTAACTTCCTTATAAATTTTGGATTGTGATTTTGGACATATGTATTTTGGATAATTCTAGTTTGAGATTATTATTTTTTTGATTTCCATAAAAGGACAACCAAGAGGTTGGGCGGTAACCCGTCGTTTCCTGCAAGGCCGCGAGACTTGAACCCACAACCGAAGGGCGACAAGGGTGTATCACCTTCCACTAGACCATGTGATGTCTTGTATTGAATAAAGTTGTTTTTTTAAAAGGTCTGGTATATGAATTAGAAAATAATTTTTTTCGAACCCTATATGAATAGGATAAATGGAATAATTTTTTTAGTTCTATTATCTTTTAGAGTGAAAGATGCGTTTGTGGTTGAAATTAATGAAAGGATAGAACTCCACTTGTTAAGTATATATATATATATTTTTTCTTCTCTTATTCTATGAAGAAAATAATTCTTAATCATAAGGTAAGGTATCTTAAAACTAAAAATATGTTATCCTAATATCTTAGGTTTTGTTGAACTGGTGATATTTTAAATCATCATAGATTGATGGCTTTAAGCCCCTCAATTCTACAATTGTTTGTGACTGATGACCACAATCAAACCCTATAAATATTTACATTTTCCTCCAATTATGTGTCTCTAATTTCCACCAATGTTCTCCAAATTGATATCATAATTTTGTGGCAACCCTGCCATTACACTTTTCATCTTATTAAGACAAAATTTTATTTACCCAATTTTATATGTGGGTTTTCCAACAACGGTATTTTATATTTTCAAACATTTATTTTTGAAGAAAAATTTAAAATTGAGAGGAAGCAGTTTATTTAAGTAGGGAAGAATGTATCACCCCATGATTTCATAGTATATTATTTCTTTAAAGTAATTCAGTAACATGCACTACACGCAACACCGAGTTCAAGCGCACAACGACTTTCCAAACTAGCCGTTGAAAAGTGGTTATGAATAGTATTAACTGAATTTTGAACTTTATATAATCCTTATAATTTTAGAATCCATATTATGAGTTTCATAGACATAATGTAAGAAAAAATTCATTTTTTCAAATAAAAGAAGTATTTTTCAAAAAATGCACTTTTACCAAATTTTAATGGTGAACCCTTTTAAAATCCAATATTTGAAACTTTTATATATTCAATATGAAAAAATAAACTACTTCATTAGAATTGGTAAATAATCATTTAGTTTCCATAAAGTTTTGGTGTTTTTCTGATAACTTTCAAATTTGGGTGAATATTGAAAATTACTAAATTTTAATTAAAAAAACCTTTTTTTAATCAAAATAATTAATAGTGATATGTTATTAATTTGAGTGATTTTAAATTATAATTAAAATATATTTTTACTATTTCATCCAATGTTGGTCATTGGACATAATTTCACATTTAAACTGGACATAAGCAAGTGTCAATCTTTTGATTGTTATTATTTCATAAAAACGCACTTTTTGTTTTGACAACATGAATTGATTTCAAATTAAGAAATTCAAATTCACTGTTTTGAATTTGGTATTATTGACATCATCTTTGGATTCATAATATAAAATTTTTCCTAGGTTGATGTTTTGGTATTTTTCTGAAAACGTTCAATTTTTGATGAATAGTGCAAAACACTGACTTATAGTTTAAATTGGAATTTTTTTTAATAATTATTTATTTTATTTAAATTTATTTTAGGTCAAAATAGATATATAATACCTATATAAGTTCAATGTAATTAATTGGAGTCAGTTTATAATAATTTTATATATAAAAAAAGTTTATTGGACTTTTCACCATCTTTTACTCACCTCCTAGGAGAATTTGTGAATTCTTATAAAACTTATTGTTACCGCTTCTATGAGTGGAATTTAAAGAATCAGAGAGAAACCGTTGATTTCATTAATTAAAATTTGGTTCAATAAGATGAAAATAATTTTTTGTTCATAGGATCTTTTTACTTTTATTTACCACGGTTAAAAGTAAATAGGGAAATTAAGGTTAAAATGATATTATTATTACCCTAACACATGTCCTAATTCTATTGGATAAGTATATTAGACCAAAAACAGACTTATGTATAAAATATGAACCTCTTTGGTCCACTTAAATTAGATTAGGACATTTATTATTATTTAATTTAAATAAGAGTTAAAAGAGTTAAAAGAAAAGTTTAATAATTAAAACATTTTTAATATAAGGGTAAACATTAGATAAATTCAATTATAATTATAAATTAGAAAGATAAAAATATTTCATACATATTGGTACTTTATTTGTAATTTTTAGACATTAAATAATTTAATTTATTTATGACACAATGGTAATGTAGTAATTACCTTATTAAAAAATATTAAAATAATTGATATTTTAAATACACAAATAAATGATAATTGAGACTTTTTATGAATAACAGTAATTTTCTATGCTAATATGAAATGTTAATATTTGTTATATGAATTTTTTTCGATGTAATAATGCTGTTATGAATTTATCAAAAACAAAATACCAGATAGTGTCCAAATTGACATAAAAGAGTTTTTAAAAAAATATTATATTATTAATTGATATTCTATTCCTAATGATATAAGGATCAGCCAAAGGAAATATATAATGATATTTGTATAATTTATGGACCACATGGGGGACTCTTGTAAGTATATAGAACGTTTATTACCTATATAATATAAAAATACAAAGAGACATGGTAAATGTCAACTTATTTAACTAAGATTTAAATAAAAAAGATAAAGTTAATATAGTGACCCAACATGTCTAAAACCTATTGGTTGAGTGGTTTTCGACCTATCCCAACCATAGCCTTTAAATAATCATTTTTTAATCCATTGTAAAGAAAATATAAATTTTTTATAAATTAATATTTCTAGCTTTTCCTAAGGTGCCCCTCACCCCTCTTATAAAAGGGCACTCCCCCTTCCCACTAATTCACACCTTAAACGCCATTTGGCTTAGCCAACCTCAGACCAAATACCCTATAAAATATCCTCCCTTTATCCTATAGGCATTTCTTTAGTCATGAAGCCATCCTATGGATCTATTTTGATCAAATTAAAAGGAAGAACCCGAAGAAGAGGTAATGTTTTCACCACCCTCTTTCAAGTTCCTTTCTTCTTCCACTTCTTCTTTCTTTGATACTTCCATTATACAGTATTAACTCTAGAATCATCTATATAATATGATGTTATTATAAATATGGTACAACCAAAGTCATTATTCTATCCATACTTTGAATAACATGTCGCCATATGTGTGTAAGTACGACTTACCGTCTCCATGTTGTGGTGTAATTGTTATTCAATACATGATTATTTGGATTAGTATGATAATAATGTGAAATTGATGTAAATAATATATATAACATGATAATTATTCTTTATATATGATATAACATCCAATTATATATTATTTTAATATCAAAAAAATGATATTGTCGCTCGTGCGTACATACGGACTACCGTCTCCACAAACGCGATGAGATTCATTCCCCATCATACCCATTCAAGAAATATTTTCATTTTATGGTTAAAAATAATGTTTAAAGACTTAATATCATTCTGGATATGAATACGATACAACCTATCCATAACAAAAACATCTTATGTAAGAAATCATATAAAGGAAAACGAATCAGTTAACACCCGAAACAACGATAATAGAAAGATATTATTAACTAAGTAATGTTAAAAGATAATATATGATATCATATTAATGTATATGATTATTGTATAATTTAATAACAATTATTTCACTATTATACATGAGGTTAACCTACCCTCTACCAATTAAAAGTACATGGTAATGGTTTATTTTCCAATAACTTTATTATCCTAGGTTGTTTATACTTAATTATCTACTAGGACCTCTTTATCATCCACATCAAGGATTCTTAAAAATGTATTTCAAATGATTCTTACTATTTTATAGACTATTTTTTAATGTCATTTATACCCTTGATGACTTTTTATAAGATTTTTATAAAGGAATATTTCCTTCATTTTCTAAACAAGGTCTTTGTTAACCTTTTCGACAAAATTAAGGTAAGATTGTCTTTTTTTTACTTATACGACGAGTGCGGCTATTTTCTGCCATTATAAAATCGTCAAAGCTTCACTTAAAAGCATATAACAATATTTTACAAGTATATGTTTTCTTTTATAATTATTTGACTTTTAAATTATTACAAAAAAAGAGATATTTCTCACAAATTGTTTTGATTTCATCTATGTCAACATCCTTTAATGGATTTTAAGATTATTTGATGTTGATTTATTATGATACAAATATTCCATATTTTATTGAATGTTTTGTGACATGTTTTACTATGGATGTGTTATTTTTATACCATTCATTGTTTATGGATAAAGTATTGACATTTCGTAAGCTAGTTTTAATACGAATGTTTATATTATGTTTAAACCTGTTCATATGAGGATTGCATTAGACTTAGTAAGTGACGAGTGGAGCTCGCTATAGCTCCTCGATGCATTGGTATATCTCATGAGACAAACTAATATCTTGGAACACGACCTTGAAAAAATCTTATTTGTAGTCTTGGTACAAGCCCTTGACTATGTGGTTATGATAGTCTGGCATTATGCATTCCATCATTATGAATGTGGCTATTGATATTGCATGTGATTATTCGACTAGTAGAGTAACCATGTGAGTAAGTAAATGGAATTATTTTGATTTATATTTTTCATATTATGTTGAATTTTATGTTGAAAATACTTTTGATTTAGTTTTATACATTGCCTTAAATGTTTATGCTTATTTATGTTATTTTCCGATGTATTTCTTACCCTTACTGAGCGTTTGAGCTCACACCTTTCAATGTTTTATTTTTCCCAAAAATCCAAGAAGTGTATTTTTATTTATATGCAGGGTTAAGACATGGAAATAATGGCCTTCAAAAGGATTATTTATGTTGTATGGTATGTTAAAAAGTGTAATGTCACATTCAGGTATGTAATATATTTTCCAAAATTGCTAAACTGATCGGTCCTTCGGAACATGATTCCTTGTAATCATGCCAATGTCTCAAAATAATGCACCGACTCTAGGAAACTGGTGTTGGGGAATTACAGTTGGTATCATAGAATGTTTATTATAAACATTGGAAGCTAGATTTAGATAAATTTTTATTAGAGCACATACACCTAAGATGGACTTTGAGGATTAGTATAAAAGAACTTCCTACAATTTTGGTATTATAGAGATTTTGTGATTTTTCCAAGAAATACATCCATGTCTAGATATGAGCAGGTAGAGGCGGCTCTAACATAGATGTACCTAGGGGTAAAACCCAAAAACACAGCTTTGAACTAGACTCGAACAGGAACTAGTGCACGATAACGGGCCTTGCTGCAATCTTGGTTACGACACTCCTGGGGGATAATGCAGAGGATAATTCTCATTCTCTTTACAAACCATTTGAAGGGTTTATGAGTATATAATTCCTCAAAGAAAACTTTTTTTATGAATATGGATTATATCCATAAATTGTTCAATCTACGTTAGGTATTTTACTAGTTTGGAATTATTCATTGCAATTCAAAAATTGACCTAGTGTATGCCATTGTGTAGAAATGGAATCTAGTAGAAGGAATGTGAACACCAGAAAATACGTATGATCCAAAGAGTAAGAAGGATCATATATTTCGTGGTATTAAGCCATCATTTAGAAGGGAAATTATCTCCCATGTATTCTTAACATATGAAGAAATAGTATCATTTGTTAAGAAGATAAGTAAATAATTCTCTAAGTCCTATGGATTTGAAGGGAAGCAAGAGAAGAAAAGGATCGCTACTGGAAATCTAACCTTCCCAATGCCTCTATACAAACAGTAGGTGAAAACCATTGGTATAGGACCCCTTTCCAAACGGCGTGGCCAAACAGTTGGGAAAAGTCCACTTTGAGGCCACTTTTCCCAACGGTTTGGCAAAACTGTCGGTAAAAGTCCACTTTGAGGCCACTTTTTCCAATGGTTTGGACAAACCATTGGGAAAAGTCCACTTTTAGGCCACTTTTTCCAACGGTTTGGCCAAATAGTTGGGAAAGGGTGGGTATATATCCCAAAGATTTTGATAACCATTTAGATAGGAATTTCCCAACTGTTTTGAGAACCGTTGGGATATGTACCCTTATTGTTTATGAGTACATTTATCGAATATCGTCAAATAAACCAATATATATTACATCTAAACATATATATATATATATATATATTTATACAAATATATTCACAAAGGATACTCTAAAATAGTGGTAAAGTCATTGATATATAATGAGGAGGTTGTGGGTTCAAAACTCCACAGGAACTCATTTTTATATATTTACCTATCCCAACGGTTTGGAAAACCATTGGGAAAGACCTATACCAACGGTTTGAAAATAGTTGGGATAGGTCTTTCACAACGGTTTTTTCCAAACCCTTGGGATAGGCCTTTTCCCACCCCAAATCACCAAACGGCTCCCAAAACCGTTGGTATAGGCTATTCCAACGGTTTGGGTACCTATACCAATGGCTCCATACCATTGGTATAGGTAATTTTTTCATCAGTGGTTGGAAGAGAGAAATATGGATAAAGGGAAGGGGGAAAAGAAGAATTTTCCCATATTTGATAACTATGGTAAGAAACACCCTGGAACATGCCTGAATTGAATGTGAGTTTGTTATAAGTGTGGGGAAAAAGGACACCATGTACGTGAATGCAAAGGTAAGAAAAAGGTTTCAAATGTACAATGCTTCATCTGCAAGGAGTTTTTGACACTATGAAAACCAGTGTTCAAATCATCAAGTATTCCCCAAATGATGCTATTGGATAATAATCAAGTTATGATACTACCAAATATGAGGAGGAAATGACTAGATTTCTTATGTTTTTATTAATGAATTAAGTCATTTGAGTGTTGTATCAATGATGTACTGGTTATAATAATTATGGAGTATATTAGGATTGTACTAAAGTACTATTTCATTAAGGACTTGGGATTGTGTGGAAACAAGAAAACTGACTCAATTGCAGGTTAAAATTTTGGAAAATATATGATGAGATAAAGATAAACAATAATATGGTTCTGATACTGAGGTAGTGATTTTGGAATAATACATGATTGATTTGGATAAATTATATTGGATATTCATGACTATCTTGAAACTAAATAATGATTTGTATATTCCATTATTGTTGTATTTTACACATTTTTGGATAGAAGGAGTATATCTAGTATTCTATAAGGAATTAGGTATCATAAATGTAATCAATAAGGATTAATGGTAATTCAGGATGATGCACTGTTTTAATAGAATACATGACGAAGGTGTTCACATGTTATTACGCAGCAAAAAGGATCTTCATTTTGTTTAACTTGTAAAATTTTGGACTGTCATTTTGGATAGAATTATTTTTTTAATTCTAGTTTGAAATTATTATTTTTTATTTCCATAAAAGGACTACCCGGAGGTCGGGCGGCAACCCGTCACATCCACCAATGCCACGAGACATGAACCCGCAACCGAAGGGCAACAAGGGTGTATCAGCTACCCCTAGGCAACTTGATTTCCTGGATTGAATACTGTAGTTTTATTTAAAAGGTTCGGCAGATGAATTAGAAATTCATTTTTTTTGAACCCTATATGAATAGGATAAATTGAATAATTTTTAATGTTATATTATCTTTTAGAGTAAAAGATGAGTTTATGGTAGAAAATAGTGAAATGAGGGAACTCTACTTGCCAAGTATATATATATTTTTTTCTTCTCTTATTCTAAAAAGAAATTAATTCTTAATCATTAGTTAGGGGATCTTAAAACATAAAATGTTTTATCCTAATACCTTGTGTTTTGTTCAACCGATGATATTTTAAATCATTATAGATTGATAGATTTAAGGCCCTTAATGCTACCATTGTTTGTGACTAATTCTCTCAATCACTCCTTATAAATATTTACATTTTTCTACCAATTATGTGTATCTAATTACCAAAAATTTTATCCTAATAGAGATCATAATTTTTTGGTGACCCTTTCATTTCTATTAACCTTTTATTAAGACTAAATTTTATTAACCCAATTTCCGATTTGGGTTTTCCCACAAAGGTATTTTCTATTTTAAACTTTTTAGTTTCGAAGAACAATTTAAAATTGAGAGGACACAATTTATTGAAGGAGGGAAGAATGTAACACCCCACGATTTCATAGTATGTTATTTCTTCAAAAGTAATTCAATATATTGTACTACACGCAACACCGAGTTCAAGCGCACAACGGCTTACCAAACTAGCCGTTCAAAAGCCGTTATGAATACTATTAACTGAATTTTGAACTTTATATAATCCTTATAATTTTATAATCCATATTATGATTTTCTTAGAAATAATGTATGAACTAATTCATTTTTCCAGATAAAAGAAGTATTTTTCAAAAAATGAACTTTTACTAACTTTTAATGGTGAACCCTTTTAAAATAAAATATTTGAAACTTTTATATATTCAATTTGAAAAAATAAACTTCATCTTTAGAATCGGGACATAGTAATTTACTTTCAAAAAAATTTGGGTGTTTTTCTGATAACTTGAATATTTGTGTGAATAGTGAACATTACATATTTTTAATTAAAAACAACTTTTTTAAATCTAAATAATTAGTATTGATAAATTATAAATTTGAGTTATTTTAAATTATAATTAGATTATATTTTTACCATTTAATCCAATGATTTTCATTGGACAAAATTTCACATTTCAACTGCACATAAGCAAGTGTCAATCTTTTGATAGTAATTATTTCTTAAAAACACACTTTTTGTTTTGATAATGGAAATTAATTTTAAATTAATAAATGAAAAATATATGTTTTGAATTTGGTAAAATAGAAATAATTTTTCGATTTGGAATATCATAATTAGCATAGGGTGAATTTTTAGAATTTTTCTAAAAACATTCAATTTTTTGATGAATAGTGAAAACACATAGTTATAGTTTAAAATGGAATTTTTATTTAAATAATTATTTATTTTATTTAAATATATTTTAGGTCAAAATAGATAAATATTACCTTTATATGTTCAATGTAATTCATTTGAGTCAGTTTATATTAAGTTTAGATATATAAAAATGTTTATTGAACTTTTCACCGTCATTAACCACCTCAAAAGAGAATTTGATAATTCTTATAAAACATAATTTTACCACCTCTATGAGTGGAATTTCAAAAATCCGAGAGACATTGTTGATATCACTAAGTAAAATTTGGTTCAATATGATAAAAATAATTTTTGGTAAATAGTAACTATAAAATTTTATTTACCACGGTTAAAAGTAAATAGGGTAATTAAGGGTTAAAATGATATTATTATTACCCTAAAACATGTCCTAATTCTATTGGATAACTATAATTCGACCTAAAAAACCTTAGGAATAAATTATGAACCTCTTTGGCCCACTTGTATTAGATTAGCATATTTATTATTGCTTAATTCAAAGAAGAGTTGAAAGAGTTAAAATCAATGTTTAATAACTAAAACCTTTTTAATATAATGTTACATATATGATAAATTCAATTATAAATATTCAATATAAAGATAAAACTATTTCCAACAAAATAGTATTTTATTTTTAATTTTTATACATTATATAATTTACTTTATTTATGACACAATGGTGATACAGTAATTACCTTATTAACAAAATATTAAAATAATTGATAATTTAAATACCCAAATATATGTAAATTGAGACTTTTTATGAATTAACCTTATTTTATATGTTAATATGACATATTAGTGTTGATTATATGAATTTATTTTGAAGTAAAAATGTTGTTTTGAATTTACCAAAAAGAAAATACCCAATAGTGTCAAAAATGACATAAAAGTGTTTTTAAAACAAATATTTTTTTATTAATTTATATTATATTCCTAAAAATATTAGGATCGTCCAAAGAACTTATATAATGATAGTTTTATCATTAATGGACCACTTGGGGGTCTCTTGGTAGTATATAGTATGTTTAGTAACTATGTAATATAAAAATACAAAGAGACATGGTAAATGTCAAACTATTTTACTAAGAGTTAAATCAGAAAGATAAAGTTAATATAGTGCACAAAACCTGTCTAAAACCTATTGGTTGAGTGTTTTTAGACTTATCCCAACCTTATTATTTAAAAAATTATTTTTTGATCCATTTAAAACCAAATATGAATTTATTATAAAAAATATTTCTAGCTTTTCCTAGGGTTCCCCTCACCCCTCTTATAAAAGGTCACTCCCCCTTCTCACTAATTCACACCTTCAAATCCATTTGGCTTGGCCAACCTCTACCCAAATACCCTATAAACTATCCTACCTTCTTTCTAGTGGACTATATTTAATCTGAAATCTACCCTAAGAATCCCTTTTGATCAAATCAAATGGAAGAACCCGAAGAAGAGGTAATGTTTTCACCACACTCTTTCAAGTTCCTTTCTTCTTCCACTTCTTCATTATTTGTTACTTCTATTATAAAATAATAACTCCAATATATTCTATATACTGTGATGTTATTATAAATATGGTACAACCTTATTCATTATTCTATCCATCCTTTGAATGACATGTCACCATATGTGTGTACGTACGACTTACCATCTCCACGTCGTGGTGTAATTGTTATTCAATACATTATTATTTGGATTTGTATGATAATGATGTGAAATTTATGTAATTAATAAATATAACATGACATTGATTCTATATATATGATATACCATCCAATTATATATCATTTTAATTTCAAAAGAATAATATTGTCACTCGTGGGTACGTACGGACTACTGTCTCCACGAACGCGATGAGATTCATTCCCCCATCGTATCCATTAATGAATAATTTTCATTTTGTGGTTGAAAATAACTTTTAAAGTCATAATATCATTCTGGATTTGAATAATATACAATCTATCAATAAAAAACATGTCTTACATAATAAATCTTATAATGGAAAATGAATCAGTTAACACGCGAAACAAAGATAATACAAAGATATTATTTATAATGCAATGTTAAAAGATCATATATGATATCATATTAATGTATATGGTTCTTGAATAATTTAATAAAAATTATTTCACTATTATACAAGAGGTTAACCTACCCTTGACCAAGGAAAATTATAAGTTAAGGGTTTATTTCACAGTCTCTTAATTATCCGAGGTTGTTTATACATAATTATCTATTGGGACCTCTTTATCATCCACATCCATGTTTTTTAAAAATGTATTTAAAATCATTATTACTATTTTATAGACTATGTGTTAAATTCATTTATACCCTTTTTTACTTTTTATAATATATTTATAAAATAATATTTTCTTTTTTCCAAACAAGGTCTTTTTTTAACCTTTTCGACCAAATTAAGGTAACAATGTCTTTTTTTAACTTATACGGTGGGTGCATCAATTTTCTGCCATTATAAAATCGTCGAAGCTTCCCTTACCAGCTAATAAGAATATTTTCAATGTAAATGTTTTCTTTTAAAATTATGTGACTTTTAAATGATTTAAAAAATAGGTATTTCTCTCAAATAGTTTTGATTTCATCAATGTCAACATATTTTGATGGATTTAAAGATTATTTGAAGTTGATTTATTATGATACAAAACATCCATATTGTATTGAAGGTTTTGTGATATGTTTTTCTATGGATGTGTTATTTTTTTACCATTTATGGATTATGGATAAAGTATTGACATTTCATATGCTGGTTTTAATATGAAAGTTTATGTTATGTTTAAACCTGTTCATATGAGTAATGCATTTGTCTTAGTAAGTAACGGGTGGAGATCGCTATAGCTCCTTGATGCATCGATAAGTCTCATGAGACAAACTAGTTTCTTGGAACAAGGCCTTTAAATAATCTTATATGTAGTCTTGGAACAAGGCCTTGACTATGTGCTTATGACAATCTGGCATTATGCATTCCATCATTATGAAAGTGGCTATTGATATTGCATGTGATTATTCGACTAGTATAGTATCCATGTGCATAAGTAAATGGAATTATTTTAATTTATATTTTCCATGTTATGATGAATTTTATGTTTGAATGGCTTTTGTTTTAGTTTTGTTAATTTCCCTAAATGTTTATGCTTTTTAGTATTAATTTCTGATGTATTGCTTACTCTTACTGAGCGTTTTAGCTCACCCTTTTCTATGTTTTATTTTCCCAGGATTCCAAGAAGTGTATTGTGATTGATATGCAGGGTTAAGCCAAGAGAATAATGGTTTTCAGAAAGTATTATTTATGTTGTTTTGTATGTTATAAAGTTTAGTGTAACATTCATGTATGTAATCTATTTTCCAATATTATTAAACTGATCGGTCCTTTGGGACATGATTCCTTGTAATCATGCCACTTTAATAAAATAATGCACAGACTTTGGGTAACTTGGGATGAGGCATTACAGTGGTTTTCAAGACAATATTTAGTTTAATGAGTCTAGTCATGTGAGAGTGTAGACCATTGACTTTAACATAATCAACTAGAATCACTAAGGATTTTTGTGGGTAGGAAGCATTACAGTGGTGAAAATTGTCACGTACCATATTTTATTTTTATCTGTAATTTTTTTTATCATTTTTTATTTGTATTTTATCTCGATTATTTGGTGTTACAAATTTTATTTTTGTTTTTAGGGATATTTTTTCACTCTTTCATGGTTTTTGTACACATTTAAGTGGAAACTGTGTGATATCCTAATCGAGATTCTATTTCTAGTTCATTTGATTCTTGTACAGTTATGGTTATACAAGTAGAAACTTATTAGTTTTAAACCATGTGTCTCCTAAGAGTAATAATATTTTTCATGATGTGCCCTTATATAGTGTTTCACTTCATGACAATAGTTATTCTATTCTATTCAATAAACATTTCCATGTATCTTTATTTTTTGACCGAACAAAACTGCATGGTTTGTGAAATTTTTTCCAAATAATGCATCAGAACCATGTGGGATTACTTTGAGTCTAGTAAGGGATGCAGTATTCATGCATGGTTTTATAAACCATATATCCAAACCACATATAGTACAATTTTTCATTAAAAATGGATTCTCACACTTCTACACCTCTCATTTTTTAAACAATGAAGAAATTTTCCCCCTCATTTGGCTCGTGCAATTAAAGGGAGGCTCTTCCATTCTTCATCACACCACCCCTCCTCCTCCCAGTGTGGAATCATGTGATTTCATAGAGTTCTGAGGCTAATTTATCAAGGTAATCCCCTCATTTCATATCCCACTTCCATATTATTACATTTTATATTGGGTTCTTCATCTTGTTTGGTTACATTGGTTTGAGGTTCATCTTTATTTGATTTTAATTTGCAGGTTCTACCTTATTATTATTTTTACTCTATTTACAACTTCAAATCCTTGTTGAGTTACATCCAACGAAGCTCCTTGAGTTTGAGATTGTTTTAACTTTTTATTTTTCCGTTAAATTTGAAAAACATTGATTTTTTTATTTTAAAAAATGGTTTTGATACTAATTAATTATATTTATTGTTTATAATAATTATTTTCAATAAAATTTGGTGATTTTTTCTTTGAATTAATTTCTCTAGAATTTTTTTATTTGGTCTTGTAGAACAATAGTTCGATAATATTACGGGTTGGAAATTATATGTGGTTTGTTGTTTATAATTGGTGTTCCGGTTTTCTAAAAAAATTTCCAGTATTTTATGATATTATAAGTAGTGTTTTTGTCCCTCTGTGAAATGGTTTTTCACTAAATGAATATTTAGGGTCGGTTGGCACCTTTAAAATTGGTTTTCTTTAGAAAAAACTCGATAGGATATCACAATATTACCTCATTCAAGTTTAAGAAAATGATTTTTATTAGTGTGGGACATCACTTCTATATTTATAGTTGTAAGAAAGGAGGGATATTCATTAGGGTGATATGAGAGTGATTTTTGGATGTGTGATTTGTGTATGGGATTATGTATTTGTGTAGATTGTTTATTTTCTTTGGGTCAACCCCAAATTATTGTCCCTATGAGAACCTATATTAGCTATAGCAATATATGATAAAACTTACTTCACTAGGTTATGGTTATGAAAGTTCTAATTGACCCTTAATATAGATTCTATCTAGTTTGGGGATGACGCCCCTCAGTTCAGCTACTTAGGGTACAACCAAGAATTAGGGTTGTTTGATAGAATCAAGCCTAATGACAAGATATAAAATGATCATATATGTTCTAAATTTTACAAAAATATTTTTGGTATTCCCATGTTTTCCAAAACATAATTATATAAGGAGGGGCATATTGATTCCTAAAATAGTATAGTTACTTCTGTACTCATCCGATTTCCCTCTTTGTGTTATCATCCATCATACTCTCTATTGGTATTTTGTCTTTTTGGATAAAGAGAATGATAATTTTTTAATTTCAATTTAAGAATTTTTTTAGAAAAACATTTGATACCCCTTTCCCATTTTTACAAACACCCTTCTTTGACTTTCCACTTTTTCTATAAAATTCTCAATCATTCCCTTTTTAGAAAACAGTGCTTCAAATAATGAGGGAAATATTGAATGATTTATTTTAAAAATAAATTTCTGGGAAACTTTTTTTTGTATATTTTATTTCAATATAACAGTGTAAAAATATTTTATTTAATGAAAATTACAAAGGGAATAGTTTATTTAGGCTTTCCTGAAATGTATTAATTATCGCCTATATATTTTTATTATTATTTATAGCCTCAGGTGTAGGGTTGATGTTGGTCTCAATAAATATTGTGTAATGATGGGTTTTGGGATCATTGAGTGACTTGTGGGGTCACACAAGGATCTATATGGTCATCATGTTCAATTGGTTTTATTTTTATTTGTATTTTCTTGTTTGTTATTTTATTTAAATTATATTGATCATTTTTTCAATACATTTCTCTATTCATATTTCGTGAAATCATTCTCAGTATGAATAATTGATTCCCTTAGGAATTTTCACCACCAAAAAACCATTGTTAACACACCTTAGGGATTTCAAAAGCTATATTAGATAACTAGCTCAGGGTAGACCTAGGTCGATTCATAAAAATATAAAATTTGGGAAGTGCTTCTGATGTGTTCAGTCATGACATATGGCTCATGACTATAATCGAAATGAACATGGTAGTGGAAATTCCAATTTTAATAAAAGTATATTAAATGTAATTAGATGCATCATTATGAGTATTAATGTTTGAATAAGGACACGAATGATTAGGATAAACAAGATTATAAGAAGGATGATGTGTTGAAATCCTTCACAACTGATAAAAAAGAACATGGGTCAACCAAAAAAGATATAATATGTATATTATTTATTCATTTAGATTATTTTGTGGTCTTTTTTGATTATACGTCTATAAAATATTTCATTTCAAGGATATTTTTTGAGAAATTGGAAATTTCACATTAAGAAATGAGGCTATAAATTATGATAAAGAAAATTTGGGTATGTATTAATGAAAAAATAAAGTATAAGAATCTTCCTATTATTGTCTGTGAAAATAAATGTTCCTAAGAACACTTATTGCATTTACCCTATTTATATTTGATGTTATTATGGGTATAGATAAGATCTTTATTTAACAAGATAAGATATATTGCAAAGAAAAAAAATTTCTTTAGAAAGTGTTTTAGTTTTTATACACGAATAAATCCAAACCATTGATAACATATCAAAAAGCTTGGAAACTATTAAAATATGAAAATGAATGTTATCTTCCTTGTATTGTGGAAAATAAGATATCATTTCACATTAATGATGTACTTGTTGTTAAAGAATACCAAAATTATTTTCATAAGGAATCTACAGGTTTTATTCTTGACCGGGAGGTTTGTTTTACTGGTGATACAATACGTAATGAAAATACTATTTCAAAATCCCATATTGAATGTCTCAGGTATAAATTTGCGGATTAAAAAAGAAATTATAGGAATTTCTTAACAATGTTTTTATTTATTCTATCACTTCTCTTGGGGGTTCTCTTATATTGGGTATTGAGATGAAATATAGTTCCATAAGGCATTGTGTTAATTATAGTACTTTGAATAATTTCACTATTATGAAATAGTACTCTTTTCCTCATATCAAGGACTTGTTTGACTATATCTAGGGAGTTTAGTATTTTTTGATGATTAATATCATATCTGGGTAACATAATCTAAACCTGAAGGAGGATAGAATTCTAAAAATAGAATTTGGGACTACATTCAGAAAATATGATTACCTGGTTATTCCATTTGGGTTGACAAATTCCCATGCCCCATTTATGGTTCCTATGAATTAATTATTTCATGAATATTTGGATACATTTTAGATTATATATTGATGATATATAGGTCTTATATAAATTTCATGAAGATCATGAAATACATATAAGGATTTTTTCAAAACTATAAAATAAAATATATTATATGGTAAATTTTGTAAATGTGATTTTATGTTGTAATATATTTCATTCCATGGACACAAGAAAAATATATATGGAATAATAGTTGATCCTTCTAAAACTAAAGTTCTTTATTAATTGTAATGACTTAAAAATGATACCAAGATACATAGTTTTAAAGGATTCATAGGCTATTACCACCAGTTTGTTGAAAAAGTTTCTTTTCTGTCAATTCCATTAATTATGTTAACTCTAAAAAGAGTTACATTATTCTAGAAAAAAATGTGAAGATTATTTCTAGGAATTTTGAAGAATATGCTCATAATTGTTCACTTCCCTTTAAAAATGGTTACATTTTCATCTATATTGATGCATAATTAAAAGGGAAAGGTTTTTTATTCTAAAATATTAGATAATTTTATATTAATTATTTCAATGAAAAACGCATGCTAAAGATTATACTACACATGGCCTTAAATTAAAATTTTTAGTGTTTGATTTAAAATTTAAAATTTATCATTTATTTAGAGAAAACTATTAAATATATACTAATCAGTAATGTTTAAATAATATATTCATTCAAAATTAATTGAATATGATATATATGCAATTGATCAAGTTGACAATGTTTATGATTGAATGAATCTTTATCATCCTAGTAAGGAAAAAATTTAATCGATAACATGAGTTATAAAAATAATTCCACACAAACCATGTTACATTTTGAACATGACCCATGGGTTAGTAATTTTATGAATTTTTTTCTATAAATTATGTATCCAAAAATATAGTCAAATTTTTTTCAGGTATCAGTGAAATTGACTTTGTCAAAAAGAATCAAGAACTATTAGAAGGGGGATCATATTTTAATGTAAGAGGTAAATTTCATTAAGTAGGGTTTTTTTATTGTTTAATGTTTACAAAGATGTTTTTACCATTATTGTAAAAAGATTGTGTATTCCATATATTTCTCCGTTGGAAAGATAATTATTGAGTGAAGCTCATAGTAACTTGTTCTCTAATCATCCTAGAAATTCTAAGTTATATTAAAAAATTAGAAGAATTACTATACAAATGCAATGAAAATGTATATTTATAACATTATGATGAATTTTTTTACTTGCACACATTGTAAATAAAAACATAAATTACTAAATGGGATGATACATTATTTTCTAGTGCTAGAATTTAAATAGGATAATATATTTATGGGATACATGGCAGAATTTCCAAGGACATATTCATGTAATAATGTTATTAGGGTTATTGGTGATATATTGAAAAACTCTACACAATTCCTTCCAATTAGAGGTATTGTGAATTTAGATCAACTTTCTTGAATGTAAATAAATAAGATATTAAAGTTACATATAGTATCTCTCCATATTGTATCAAACTGTGATCTCAATTTCACCATGAATTTTTTGAAGGACATCAGAATTCATTGTGCACTGAAGTAAATTTTAGTAAACCCTTTCATCTTATGTCTCATGGAAAGTCTGAGTGAATTATTCAAACCAGGTAATACTTTATTCCTGATTTATCAATATATTACTATAGAATTTATGATCATTATCATTATGTACTTGGGTTAAATTATATTAATATTTTTCATTCCAGTATAATGATGGAAGATTTTGATGCATTATGTGGAAAGATGTGTCAGACTCTAGAATTTCTTGATGATGTATGAGAAATGAAGTTGATGAGACTGGATTTGGTAATGGGAATGGTTGAGAAGGTGAAAGTTATTCTTTAATATATGATTATGGATCATGTTAGGAATAATATCTATTTAGATAACCAGAAGAGATATCATTTTTTATATAAGTGATCATGTTTTTCAAGAAATATCACCTAGGAAATGTGTTTTCCATTTTTATAAAAAGAAGAAGCTAAGTATGTGTTTTATTATAATGAATGAGATCCTCGATAAGGTTTTATCAATTTCTAACTGACTGTAATATCCATTGTATTTATTTCAGATATTTAAAATAATTTATGTTTTGATGTTCAAGAAATATGTGATAGATTCATCTCATGTTTTCATCCCTGAAGTAGATTAGTACCATAATAACCCTTCTTTTAATGAACAACCAATTCATATTCATAAACTTGGAGAGAAATTGTTCCAAAATAATAAAATTCATTAATTATGGTTTTTTGGAGAAACCATATGGGTTTAGAAGAGTCATAAGAATCTAAAAATTTTGTGATGGAATTATATCTCGAATTGTTTCCTACGTGAATAAAATTATTAGGACACATTTTTTAAAAGGCGATAAGAATTTAAAAACCCAAATAATTTTATAATTAATCATTTTAATTTATTATTTTTATTAAATAAATATATCTAATATAGTTTCATTAATTATATGAATATTGGGTATTTTTAGTCAAAATTGAAAAATCACTATTTCTAACAAAATTGGATTTTCACGCATTATATATTTTTTTAAGTTGTTATCTAAAAATAAATTAATATTAATTTAAAAAAATAAAATAATTTTTAATTCATTATTTAAAAATTATATTGAGATGAATTTTTCAGAAATTTATGAAATGATTTATTTTTCAATGATTGGTGAAAATACTTATTTTTATTGAAAATTGTATTTTCTTTTCGATTATTTACAAAGTAGGATTTTATTTTGGATTAGTTTTAAAATTTAATTAGTTCATATTTATTTAAAAAATACATTTATATTTTCTAAAAAATAAATATTGTATTTGAATTTAGTATAAAAATATTTTATATTTTACAAATGATATTTTTCTGAAAACTATTTTTTCATCATGTTTTACTGATTTATTTTGTAGTTTAATTAAATAAATTATATTAATGGAATAATGAAAAATATATTTCATGTTTGGAATTAGTGGACCCAAAATTTTTAAATATGTTCCTTTTATTTTTGGTAAACATGAATAATAACCTTACTAATTTTTGTTCCATCGTAAATCGTATATCGGGTAATTAAGTTTACAAATAAAATGATAAGAACTAAAAATTCCAACTAACACAATAATTTATTTAATTTTACGATTATAGGAGGTCCAAAATCATCAGAAATTAAAATATATGGCCTTTTGATTCCATTTGTACCTTATTTTGATGTTTATAATATTTAAGTGAATATATGTCCAAAAATTTCACTCTTTCCTTCAGTAATTGTAATATTTTTAACATATGAATAAAAATAAAATATTTTCCATTATAAATATTTATTTTTAATATAAACAAAAAATTTTAACAAGGTAATTTTTTTATTCATTTAATTACCTTAAAATATTTTGCAACACTTATGCAGTAAGTATTCAATTAATAGAGAAACAAAATTTATTAATTTTTTAAATGTTAACAATTAATTACTATTTATTTTTAAAAAATATTTATAGATATAATTTATATATTAGAGAGGTTTATATTAATTTTATTCTGATTAATTTATTATCTTTAGGTTGTTTAAGTAAAATTAAATAAACTATTTTGAAATTGTTATTATTGAAATTTTATAATAAATAAAATTTTATTAAAAGATATAAAATTCAGAATAATATAATATTCATCCGTGTGAATGTAATATGGTATATTTAATCATACATGTTCATTTTATGGGTTTTTTTCCTTTTTTAGTAACAATATTAACCCCTTAATAGTAAAGAACATTGATATCACTGTAATTGTCAATAGGGTTAATGAATGTTTAAAATAAAAATATAATGGTACAAATGTGATTCAAACTCTCCAAAATATTATTATATGATATTATTTATAATGATATACATATTATCTTATAATATTGTGAAATTTTATCCATTTATACATTAAAATTAATTTATATTATTTTAATAATTTAATTATTTCCAAGAGTGCTCCAACCCTCTCTCAAAAAAAGGAACATATTATTCTCATTTATTCACACATGAAAATCTTTTTGGTTTGGTCACTAGATATTAAAATACCTTCACAAATCCATCCTAACATTTTAGATTCATTATTTGGATCATAAAACCCACATATGAAGGATTTTGGTGTGAAACTTATGTTCTTGTCCAAAGAAAATGTGTAGTTCTTAGCAAAACATTTTTTTATATCGATTCTTACACCTACTTCAAGTCAACCTTAACAATGATGATATAAAAATATATATATATATATCACATATACTGAGATTATATTATGTTAATGTAATAATCCATATCAATCTACAACCTCCATCAGATGGGAACAGAATCCATTGTTCGTGTGTACGGTGGACAACTGGCTCCTAAACCGATGTCATTTATTTTCCATGACCACCTTTCATGTATTGTTATAATTACATAATTAATGTTTATATATGATATTAATGACATATTTATCATTATAAAAAAATAATATATCTTTTAATTTCATAAATTTCTATTCCCTGAAAAATGATAACGTCGTTTGTGCATGTCTTTGGACTAGCACCTCCACGAAATGATTTGATTCCATTTTCATCACCACATCACAGAGATGATATATATCGGTGTGTTTAAATATATAATATTTGTATAATTTTATAAATTTAAAATTATACATAACTTATTTCCATAATTATCGTTGTAAAATATAAATTTTACTCAAGGATACAAATAACCTATTATCTATATGATTCTAATATAGTTTTTTTAATAATCATATTTCATGATTGGATTCAAAATTATAACTAATTTTTAAAAATTATAATCATTACATTAATATTGTTCTAGTAATTATAAAATAATGAAATCTTTAACCATAGTCATCCCACTAAATTCATTTTGTACTGATGAATAAATATATATATATATATAACATTGTAAGAGATAAAATAAAATGAATAATAAACATGGAAAATTATTCTAAACCAATTTAATATTTTATGTAATTATATTATTTTGGAATATAATGAATGTGTTTGAAGAGTTAAACTCATTGTATAAGAAATTATTTTGAAAAACTTTTTTTAGAGGTTCCCTTCTAACCATTTTTCTTCCATGCCTATATTTTCTAAAACTATATTTTTGTTGTATTTATTTTTTAGAGAAAAATAATTATTAAGTAAATTTAATGTCTAAATTAACATTCATTAAAATATTTTCAAAAGGAATAATTTGATGTAATGTTTTGAAATTATTAACAAAAAAATAATGTTATATTTAAACATATACATTGACAATGACATTTCCTACCTCCCTAAATGTAATTTGTTTTTTTATTACATTACAATATTCCATGTTTTCAAAAAATAACAACCATCCTTCCATTTTGGTGGATATTTTCAAATGGTTTTTGAAAGGAAATTGATATTTCAGTACCCCAAAATTTTTTCTTATTCATATAAGAAATATTTTCAAAACATCATGTTTTTATGTGTTTTGATTATTTTATGGTTCATGGTAATTCTTTATGATTATAAGTGGTTCCATAATAAGTGTAGTCGGGATGGTTGTCTGAAATGTAACTATGATGGCTACTCTAAGTATAATGATAATAGTTATTCCATGTGAACCTTTAACATTATTTTATTTATAACCATGAGGGTTATTCCATATGTAATAGTGATATGGATATTATAAAACATGTTACCTATAATATTTATATATTCTTTCTATGGGTTCATATGGAAATAATGGGAATTAAATAAGGTAATAAATGATATTATTTTAATTTTAAAAAAGTAGAGAATATACCACTACATAAGGGTGAAAGGAATGGCTTTGGGAAAAAGTTTTCATGTGTTTTTCCTGATTTTAAATAAACCAAAAGTTTTTTATGTTTTCCTTTTATAGATTTTATGATTTATTTATGAGAAAATTTTGGAATAAAAGGATATATCATGGGTAATAAATTTTGTATTTTGATCCGAATGTTTATATAGAAAAAATAATAATTTTTTATAATTATCCATTGTCTAATGGTCTCTTTCTCACTTTTTATGTCATTTAATGAGTTATTTCTACCCATAACATGTTTCGTATTGTTTTTAATAGGGTTTTATGGATTATTAATGACAAGGATAAAGTCAAGAAAAAAATTTGAATATGTTTCATGAAATGAAAATGGGTTTTTTTACAAAAATATACAAAAATGGGTATTGAATAAAAGTGGAGATATCATAATATATTGGTTTGTTATGAAAAATTTATGACCTCACTCTCTAAAACTCTAAAAATAACATAACATTAGGTGTGAAATTAAGTGAATTTTAGTTTAAAATCACTATAATATGAATTTTTGTAGGATATATTTTTATATTATCCTAATATTATTTTCATTCACAGTATTTGAAGTTCCATATCATCTTCTATATATTATGTTATTTGGATTAAAATGGTACTAAAGTTGAAAGGTTTTCCTTTCCAATATCACATTTATTTAAGGAGAGGATGTCACTATATTACCGTTTTGGGACTATTTTATTTTTTTCATTGTAAAT
Organism: Viscum album; assembly: GCA_963277665.1. NCBI lineage: Eukaryota > Viridiplantae > Streptophyta > Magnoliopsida > Santalales > Viscaceae > Viscum > Viscum album. Next base: position 832,957,215 of record OY728165.1, read on the forward strand.
GTTTCTATTTTCTTAAACTCTAGTTATTTGTAGGGTTTACATATCTCCAAATAAATTATCATCCATTTGGTTAATAATTTAACAAGAATGATGATTGTAATTAGGGACGGAATTTTCCCTTCTTATTAAACTAGAATCTTTTACCTCAATCTAAATTAATTTTTTTTTATTCTTTTCCATTTTTATAACCCTCTATTTATGATTTATTAATGAAATGTTTTATTCAAATTTAGTTTCCTTAAAAAATTTTGAAAGGAATATTCTTTATCACTTTCCCAAAAAAATGTATTTGTCATGCTATTTTTATGTTATATTTATAAATCATCATTTACATGTCTTCATGGGTTTTAGAAGTCATTTTTAATGATATTCACATTATTTTTAAGAAAAAAATAAAAAAAAAATTTGAATTAGAAAAATAAATCACAAAATTTAAAGTATATTTATAGTATATTTTTCAAGAATTAAGTTTCTTATTCTCTTATTATGTGTTTTCTATCATTAATTCATCCTTTTATGTTTACAATAAATAACTAGGGGTATTATATAATGGAACTATCCACCTTCATTTTATGGATTTTTTATTATTATGTAATATTTAAATATTTAGGAGTCTAATTTTTTTTTGAAGGCTTATGTATGCTATGTCATATTTATGAATGTGTTCATGTTAATTGGGCATACATATGTATAATAATTCATTATGTGATTTGTGGGCCCAAAATTATATATCCCTCCATTGCATTTGTTGGTGATTTATAATCATTAGATAATATGGATTGGGGAGCTAACATTATCACCTAAGTGACTATGTCAACTATGTTATGGGTGGGAGTGAAATTACATAGCACTCCAATGAATTGCGTGAAGCCTTATATCACATGAGTTAACTTATAAATGATTGGGGAGTGCACCCAATCGAAAATAGAACTCTTTGTAATATGAGATGATGTTCTTGGTGGCGAGCCTCACTATAAGGATCGTTTTTATATTCTTATATGTGTCCAACATTGATATAAAACACCCCTATGTTATACAATATTATTTTGTTATGTTTTTACAACTCATTTTTTTACACTCAAATAACTCACGTCTTACGTTTCCCCAAAATATGTATTTCATGAATCATGATACATGACAAATTTTTTATTTGGTTTTATTTACTTACGATAATTCTATGAACATTGGTTAACTTCTCATACCCACTTCTTCATTTTATACTCACCTAGGATCTTTTATTTCCATCTCTTAAGTTTAACCTTACTAGACTTCTAAGGTCAGTCCTTTATTATATTTGAATTCTCTAGCTTATTAAGTAATTTTATAAAATTATATATATAAGGTGATATATTGTATAGTCAGTGTGTATAAAAGTTCACATTGTTATAAAATAGGTCATTTTTGTATATAATCATAAAAGATACTAAACCTATAGAAAATGGGGTATTAGTTATTATGAAAAAAATTATTATTCATAAAAAATGATGCATGGTATTTATATGTTATGGTATGTTCATCTCTTTTGGTGTGAGATTAAGATTCAGTTTTTTAGGTATTTGGTTATGAATAACAAGAGTATAGAACTTAAAACAATCAATATTGAACTAAAGGTGGTGTTGGATGGATATAAAACATCATATTTTTAAATGAATGGGTCATAATATTTCACATATTATGATTTATTTTTATTATGATTAGATTGTATTCTATGAATAGTATTTTTTTAATATGAAAGTTATCATTTATTGTTTTAGTAATGTACTAAAGATAGAATCATGATATTCAGATGGTGAAAAGTATACAGAATATTAAAAACATCTTATTTGTTCACTAACCTATGTAGTTTATCATATCATGAAATGTTAATGAGACTGTTATTTCTTATCCAATGATTTGATATTTAATTATCAATTAAAAATCCTTGTATTGTGGTGATTTAAACTCAATTATATAACTCATCTCCGATAAACGTTTATGGGAATATAATTCGTAAAAATATAATTACTCTTCCTTTAAAAAAACTGGATTTAGTTTTTGGATAAATTTTCTCTTAATATATAGGGACCAAATTTATTCTCAATATTGGGAGATCGTATTTTAAATCCCAAATCAACATAGAGAAATATATCGATGCAAGGTTTGCTATAAACAATACATTGAAATTAAATCAATTTTATTTTTTAAAACACTCTATAATTAGGGGTATGTTTATTAAATACTTGTGGAGAAAATTCATAATGATGATATTCCAATTGTGAATGAATATGTCGATAATTTTCATAAAGATTTGTCTGTTCTTTCCTTTGATCGTGAGGATGATTTTTCAGTAGAAATCATAACTAGTTTTATTCCTATAGTAAATGATACTTATTAAATAACATTAATTTAAATACAGTAATATAATTCTAAACTCTAAATGAAAGTAGAAAAGGTTTTATATTCTGAAGGGATTCACAATGGGATCAACTAATCATATTTTGTAAGAAGAAATATTGATCAATGTTTCTCTAAATTGATTATATTGAGTTTAAGAAAATCATGATTCCGGATAATAATATTTTATCCTATATTGATTACACATTTTATCAATTATTTGTTTCCCAATACATCTCAATGATTGAAATTTGATCTAAATATCAACAACTAAATGTTCAAATAGAGGATTTAACTGAGACAACATTTCATATATGGAAGTGGACAAGAATTAATAGTGATTCCATTCAGACTTACAAATTCCACCTATATAATAATGAAATGAAAAAATAGTTTTTTTATATATTACCTTAATCAATTTTAATAGATTGTATTGATTATATTCTCATATATTTCTAGAGTAATGAAGTTCATGGGAATCATTTGAGGGGTATGTTGAAGACCTTGAGAAAGGATCATGTTTAATCCAAATTTAGAAAATTATAATTATAGATATATTAATTATAAATCATTAGTCATGTATCCAAATTATAGGGTATATATAAGGGTATTTAAAAGATAAATGAAATTAGATAATGAGCCAGACCAAACATTGTAATTGACATACATAGTTATCTTGGATTTTAATGACATTATCGGTGTTTTTAGATAAATTTCTCAGGCATATATAGTCCACATACTAAGTTAACATAGAATTGATTCATCTTCATATATATATATATATATATGTATGAATGTTATGAAACTTTCATGGATAATAAGATATGTTTGGTCATTGTACCTATACTCAAACTACCCTAATGTAGATATAGGTTTTTGACATAAAAATGCATCAAATAAGGGATCTGGATGTGTCATCCTGAAAAATTACATGGTTGTTTCTTATTCCACATTTCAATTAATTGTTCATGTTAAAAATTATATGATGAATGAATTGGACCTAGAAGTGGTAATGCTTGAATTAAAGAAATAAAGGCACAATATATATGGTAAATGTGTGATATATATGTTTGTACAGCATAGTAATATTATTGAATGGTCAATAGGGGTGAATTGAAAATTATGAATATTTTAATATTACATCATATTTATTTTAATTTAGTGAAAAAATAAAATTGGTAATAGAAAAAAAATATAGTAGTTGTGATTGATGTGAACCTATATCTATTCTTTACTTCAACCTATCTTTGAGACAAATGGAACCCACTAATAAATTTACTCTTGATTGGGAGTGATTAAAAACCCAATTAAAATTTTCTTTTTAAGTGGAGGAATGGCCAACACAACATAATAATTATTGAGTATTAACAAACCATTACATTTAATTATTCAACATTTAGTCAAAACTGAATATCCATACATTTTATACAGACTCATACAACCTAAACAATTATTCCGTTCTCACCTTGATTCACATACAACATTCCTATTAATGTGTACTATAACCTATATAGAAATTATTTTAAAATCAGAAATCCTAAACCATATTTATTTAATATTAAAAATATATAATTATAAGTACCCAAAAACCAAGAATCTATATAAGAAAAAATGAAGATTCATGAACCTTGATCATGCTTATGAAAAGCTTAGTATAACTGGATTAAGTTGAAAAAATATTATCATATAATTAGTGATCTCCAAAGTTTAATGTAAATATCTTCATATAGTGAGCCTATGTTATTTACATTTGATATTTCATGTATATCTCATTTTTTTCACTATATATCTCAAACTCTATTTATAGAGTTTATTCACACATATCAAATTAAAAATATTTTCCCATTTTAGTTCTTCATTATTGAAGAAGAAATCAAAAATGAATTTTGAATATAAAAAACTGATGTAAATGATGCTTTAGTTGTGGTTCTCCATTTAATATGTACGATAATCTAATATTATCTTCTTGAGTAAAGATCCTATAATTTTTATAAAATATATCATTATTTAAAAAATATGTTAATAAATGATAAAAATAAATAACTAAATATAATTTTTTTTAAATATCTATGAGCCAAATAATTTCTTAGACTTTGATCATACGAGTCATTTCTCATAGTATATCAATAATTTATATGTGAATAATTCCATATGATTCATTGTTTTCATTTTTTTACAACTCATTCATCCATGGGTTTCACCGTATTAGTCAATCTACCAAAATATGACTGATTAATCATTGTATGTATCATCATATGATTCATTGAACCTTTTTTTTCAATTAACCTATGTAGGAGTCATTCTATAGTTTCTGTATGTTTCATTTCAAAGAAATAAATTTTTCAATGTATATAAGCTACGTATGGTACTTTTATAATCAATATATGATTAATTTTTAGTGTGTTTATGTGTCAATTAGTTGTTCATATCTATCATACGACACAAAAAAATCAAAAAATATGATTCATTTTTAACTAAAAATAATTCAAATTTTTTTCCAAATCAATTCATATGAAAAATTATGAACAGGAAGAAAAAAATAATCAATGAAAAATAAACCTTAATTCAACTTCATTCTTTTCTTCTATAAGTAGTGAATGATTTAAGATAAGAAAAATTATTTTTCCCTTTCAAAACTCATTTATCAAGAATATATAAAAATATTTAATTTTAATTTTACAAACATTAATATAATATAAAAGAGCCACTCAACACTCTCCAACTTCTTAATAATGACAAAACCTTGATTTTTTTTGACTTTTTTGAATAATAATTAATGTGTAAAATAATCAATTTTCATAATGATCATCCTTTTTAAAATAAATTATAGTATTTTAACTAAAATAAATAAATAATTCTCCTGTGTTAAAATAAGAAACAAATATGCTTCCAAAACAAAAAATAAAGCTCCCCATATGAAAAAAATATTAATATTATAGTTAAATAAAAAAGTTGATGTATTTGTAAATGGGAAATTGTTAAATTTCGTAATAATCATTTAATATGGATTTGTGTACTAAAATTATATCTTTCTTAGCAAGTCAAAATATATTGTAGAAACTATACTAGTAGATTAAATAAAAACTAAATAATTAAATATAAAAATAAAATTGAATAAATGATAATAAAAGTAGTATGAATACCCCTTAATAATTGATTTTTTCCTACAATTAGTGACAACACTATTAAAAGAGTTTATTCCTATTTTAAAAATATTTTATATATATTTTAAAAACTGCTCATACAAAACCGTAAGAACTCACACTATGAAGTCATTGAAAACTACTAGTATCTAGAGAAACATTTATTTTATATTAAAAAGATTTCATGGATATATAATTCATTAAATATTAGTCAACAGTAAAATAATCTCCCAAACAAATATATTATAAAACATATTTCTCATGCTCTCTAGCTATAAAAATATATTCTTAATGAATCATGTAAAAATTTAATTTCAACCTTCAATCACAACAAGTTTATAATTTATTTTCTTAAACATAGTTAAATACATTTTTTAGTAATAATATCATAAAATCTCTCACCTCTAAAAATATATTATAATTTTTTTCATTTTATTCATTATCTCTATTAAAATGATATCTTAATCCAATATTTTTAGATCTATTTTGATAAAATGATTATTATAAATCTAATTAGAATATTATTTATCACATATAATAGATAACTTATAAAAACAAACATAAAAATAAGATAAAGTTTGAATAATTCATAAATATTGAGCACAATAACATTCCACAGTTAAATATTTTTCATCAGCTAAAAATAAATCCACCAAAAGATAATTCTTTTAACTCAAATAAAATAATTATTTTTAAAAATGTGACAAGTGATATTACTTTTATAAAAAATTTACAACCTCAAAATTCAAAACCATTAATGTTTTTTAATTTAAAATATTCCCATCCATGAAATAATAAAGAATTATTTAAAGATCATTTATCATATTTAATAATTTTTTGATATCTTTCATATGAATTTACCTACTATCAGCATTAAATATAGATAAATAATAAAATATCCATTAAATCTGGTCCAAAAGTTGTTAAAAACAACATAATTACAATCCTTACTGGAGAAATTTTACTACCTATTGATTTCCCAGACTTCTAATAATCTAATTTATAATAAGTACAAATAGAGTTATTTTAATTTTTTTCTGGAGTTAATTAAAAATAATTTTAACTATCTCTTTAAAATACATATATTGATTTATAATAATTTTATCCTCTAATCAAAATATTTAAAATCTAATAAGTAATTTTAAATCACCCATAATACTCATTTCAAATTAAAAAAGTCAATAAAATTTAAAATTAATTACAAGTCATTTCACGTGAAGAGAAAATATAATAATATCATTAAAAAAAATTTGATAAATAAAAATATATTTATATTTCTCCTTTATAAAATTTTTTTGCCTACATTAAATATTTTTAAATTATATTACAACATAAACTGAACAATTCCATCATTCTAAGAAATTTGTGCTTTTTAAAGTCCATAGGGGTATTTATGATGTTTTAAAACATATTACTATTTCTCCTAATTCTCAAAACCTGTTGGTTCTGTTTAATATACATTTTAATGAATTAAACCCTTTATAAAATCACTTTTCACAATAATTTTTCATAATTAAAATCCCAATAGTGTTTTTAATGTAACAAAATTCTAATAACATATAATAAAGAAAATGGTAAAAAAAGTGTCATCATAATCGATGCCTTCTTCTTGAGAATTTCCTTGATCTACTAATCTATACTTATTTACTATAATTTTTTTAGATTAATCAACTCTATTTCTAAATATTCATTTAGTTCCAATAACATGAAAATATTTAGGTGGTTCCACGAAATCCCAATTTCAAATTTTGTAAAACTGATTAAGTTCATCTTCCATATATAATATCCAATTAAAATCATTCAAAGCATCGAATCTTTAATTACGAACAAAATCAAAAATGAAATATTTATAAAGAAAAAACAATTTCAAAGAATTTTTTGTTTATACTCATAATTCAATATTTCAAATTAAATTTTTTATGAGTGATATTCTCATTTTCAATAGGTTCAAATTAAATCATCTTTATTTTCTCCATGAGTATTCAATTTATATTTAACATGAGATGATAATTAACAAAACATGGTTCTTTTATTATATACATTATATGCCCTAATAACACTTTAATATCCTAAAAATATTTCTTTATCATGTTTATCATCAAATCTGTATTAATAATCATTAGAATTGATAATAAAAACATCACAACCAAACACTATGAAATATCTAACTTTTTTTTCTTCGATTTTAATGTATATAAGTACTTTTCTTTAGAATATGTCTTAAATGAATAATATTTTAAATGATAAAGTTTTATTTACATCTTATTAAAAAAATTTATTTTTTCTTATCCACATGACGAAATGTCCTATTTTTTCTTCCAACTACACCTTTTTATTAGTGTGTTCTATGAGAAAAAATTTAAGAAAACAATTATTTTCATCAAAAAAATTTAAATTAAAAATTTATAATATCTTTTCTAATATTCATTATAATTTATAAAACTAGATATATGTTCTTATTTTTAACTAGTTTACGATAATAAATATAATTATAAAAGGTTTTAGATTTATGTGCAACAAAAAAAATCATTTAAATATATTAAACCCTAACACAATAACAAAACCGTATATATTTTCGTCCATATTTTATGATTATACAGGTTTAAATTAATCTAGATGAATAATATCAAGAGACATTTATGTTTTAAATTCTTTTATATGTCTGAAACATTCTATATGCTTTTTAACTTTTACATAAGAATAATAAGCAAGATTTTTTTCCAATTATGATATAGGAAGCTATATATTTTTTTAGTGTTTTGAAAAAAAATCATTGTTCTAAAATTCACATGATCTGACCCACTATACCATATAATATTATCTAAATAAAAAATATTTTAAAACATTTCTCTATAATCAATTAGTTGATAAAAATTCAACGAATACATATTGTCTTCTTATTTTTAATAATAAAAAACAAATTCATTCTTCTAAATAGTTCACTTAACATTTTCGAATATTTCAAACATACCATCAATAGATAAATTTGAAACAATAAATTTTATTATGTATTAATCCATTTATCATATACAAATTCAGATATAATTATAAATATTAAATTTCAATCTTATCCTAATTATTTTATTTTACCATATATAGTTTTTAATGAAATTAAAAATATAGGCATTTCCTTTATTAAAAGATAAAAAAATTATTTATCTCTTATTATATGATTAGGGAAACAACAGTACTTATACCATGTCTAATTATTGATACTTCCAATAAATATTTAATATAAAGTTGGTTTTAATTCTGTTTTGGTGCCAATGAAAATTTGGGACTATTCAGGTTATAGGAATATTTCATAGCGACCCAAATAGATTTTAAATAAGTATTCACAAGAAATATTGAAGACAATGATTTTGATATAAAAAAATTATTTCATATTGATTTTTAAAATACTATTTAATATTCACTTTCATAAGGACCTTTCATTCCACATCGAAGACATGTCGATGTCCATGAACTTCCTTTAGAACTTTTTAAAAATAATGTCTGTTAATCTTTGGGTAATTGATTATTATATCCAAATCTAGAATTATAAAAAAATCATGTATATAATTTTATCCTTTCAATATATAAAATGAAAATATGTGAATATATTCTACATTGAACATTTTATTTCTTTTATATTCTTTTTATTTTCCTTTTGTGAAATTTCAAAGTCATCACAAATGTCCTTGAACTTTTTTTATTTAACATTAATTTTTTTAAAAAAATATTTATACATTTTATTTGAAAAATTAAAATTCTTATTATATTTGTAAAATAACTTATTTTATTAAAAATTTGATTTAATATTTTATTTAAGTTGTTATATATATATATATATTAAATTTTTTTAAGATTGTTTTTAATATATCAATTTATACTTCCAAATAAAATATAGTAAGTTTTTATGAACCTGGATGATAAAAATCATAATAACAAATGGTCAAAAGGTTTATTAGACTATTGATTCACAAGTTAGTCAAATATTCTTAAGAATGATATTCCATTATAGAATTCAAATCCTTTTTACAGCTCTGACTAGCTGTGTGTGCTCTCTTCTATTTCTATTTTTTCCACTTACTCGTTAAATTAGCTTTGGAAATTTAGAATTAATATGTCAATATCATCTAAATTCATAACATATTACTTCAATCATGAAATTTTAAACCACATCACATTTTCATAATTCATTAGTACTCATATATATGATAATCTCTTCTAGTATTTCTTGAGTGTACCTTTTTCCATTGGTACACACCTTTTTCTACATTAGGAGCTCCATATCTCTCACTTTCCATTAACACAAAATTAGATGAATAATTAGTATCATTCATTTTTAATTTTATCATGAATTTTTTTATTTTTTTTACTTATTCATGATCAATATTTTTTTCTAATTAATATTTTATTAGTGAACTAGTAATTTCATACTATGTATATTATCTCATATTCTTAATTTAATCAATATAAACATTTTTAAAATGTCACATATTCAATAAATACCCATGTAATCTTTCAAAAACAGCTATGTTATTCAAGTATAATAATAAATTACTCAAACCATTTACAATACCGATGAATATGTGGCACATTTGATATAAATTTTATTCATTAGATATTTTAAATTCAGGATGTTCTTCTCTATGCCCCCAGATTTATGTTCTTTTTAACTAATTTGTGACATAGTATGAAAGAGTAAAATTTTCCAATCATGATGTGAAATTTTCCATATAAAGATGTGATTAATGAAATTTCTTCCAACTATGATTTAGAAAGTATTTTACATTTTATACATCAAGAAACATGTAACAAAAACATTACCAATCAGTGTTTCATTTTTTTAATAGGAAATATATAGGGTGTCACCATTATAGTCTAATGGTCAGTGATAAGCTACGTGATGAAAGATTCCATTCCATATTGATAATATTTATATTGAATACCTTCAAATAATGGTGTTCTTTTTGGAATCCAACCATCATTATAATTTTATCCATCCATCTCAAATGATTTTCTACCTGAGACAATTAGGTCTATGATAATGGATTGCAACAATATAAATATAAATATATATATATATATATATATAAATTATAAAAATACTTTAAGGTTACCAATTACTTCCAAGATAGTAATATGGATGAATGGTCTAGATATATGTGAATTTTCCAATTTGTAAAATTTTATGATTTATCATAGTTTATTTAATTATGAAACTAAAAATGAAAATATGGAGGTAATAATTTTTATAGTAGTTCGGATAAAAAATATTCTCCATTTACTCTTCACTTATCTTGATCTCTAATAGAAATGGAACCCAAATATAAAATAAATTTAGACAAGGAGTCAAACCCAAATTAAAATTAATTTTCCCTTAATGGAACAAATAACCCATCATGAATTTTGGTGGGGAGTTACAACCAATTATATAGAATTTTTTGTCCAAGAAAAAACATCCCATTTTTCTACTAAGAAAAAAAAACTAAATAACCCTAACATTTTCATAGGGAATGAAAACAAAAAAATCCATGTCTTCTCCCTTAGAGGAAAAAACCAACATAACTTTGATTTTTTAGTATAGACCATGTAAAACTATTTTTGAATGGAAAAATCATAAACAAAATTTTACACATATAACAAATTTAAGGGAATTATAAAAACCAAAAAATATGGATTTAAATATTTAAATCATGAATGTTGAGGTATCATGGATTATTATAAAAACTACTAGAGTGTATCATGACAATGTCCAATATGGATGATCATAATAGCGGTTATAATAAAATTAATTGAAATATCATTATATAGTGCAAATTTTTTTCCATTTCCCAGTATGTGTATCACTCTACTCTTTGCATTAAATCAATAGAACTCTATTTATAATGCATATTTAGGAAATAAAAAAACATCAAAATAGTTTTTAATTTTATTTATTTATTCCTAAATAAATATTCATGGATAAATTTAGAAAATAATCTAATTCTTTAGTGTTTTCTAAGTCATTATGTTGATGCATCCTTGATTTCTTAAATAAGATTTCACATGTTTTTATCCACTTAATAAACGTTTTACACTAATTTAATCTACTTTTAACTCTATCATATACACTAATTTTAAATACATCTTTATTGGAAAAATACATATATATATATATAATGATTAAAACAAACAAATCAATCAAAATAGATAAATGGAGAAATATTTAAAATTCATAGAATTGAGAATTATTATATGCCTTTCTGAATATGATTCACTTATCCTAGTGTATCATTATTTTTCATGTGATTCATTTCGTATGATTCAATGATTTATTTATACATATGATTCATTCATTTATTTTTGTCAAAGTATGAGTCAATCTGTATAAGTACAAGTCATTGATCTATATACATATCATTATATGATATATTCAAATTGTATATGATTAATTTGACATATGTATGTTTCATTTGAAAATCTATGCATTTTTCTTGTCATCATACAAAAAACCCTAAATTATATACACTGCATATTTGTTTTTAGTAATCCTTATATGAGTCATTTTTATTGTGTCTGTATGTGTCAATTAGTTCTTTATATGTTTCATTATAGACATAGAAAATTTAAAACAATATCACTCATTACAAGAATCAAAATAATGAGGATTTATCTCTAAAATTGGTTCATAAAATACATGAATAATGCAGAGAAGAATTAATCAGTAAAAAATTAATATCACATCAAATTCATTAATTTCTATCTAAGCAGTGAATTCTTTAAAAATAAGAAAGTCTATTTTTTATTAAAAATTTAATGATAGAAAAAATATAAAAAATGATTATATTTTAATTATCAAAGTATAAATGAGACACTCAAAATTGTATACCTCTCATAATAGGTTAAAGGATGTATTCACAAAGAAGGAGTTGAAAATGTACCAAAGGTGGTGGTTGGAGTTGATCAAGGACAATGACTTCTTAATAAATTTATAGCATATAATAGTAAACAAGGTAAATAATGCTTTATGTAGGAAGGGTCACACAGCCTTATCAATAATGTGGAATAAAAAATAACCCATACTAATGGATTTTAAAATGATAGATATGAGAATCATAACAGAATGGGGAAATCCAATCTTACCGAAATTATTTCTCAACCATCCATCCATGGATATATCAACGAGGTTTATAAAGAGTATATGTATCTAAAAAAGAGAGGTATATTTACATGTTCAACCATGAAATTAATTCAATTAAGATATTCAAGAAACAAATATGAGTCTCTTTAATAGTATAATGGAAGGGGATGTTCAAACATGAAGAAATATTATCTTTCTATATCCATCATGGTAGTAAAATGATATATAGATATCTTAAGGATAATTTCTAGTGGGATAAAATAAATCACAATTCGTGGTATGAAAACATGTTATGGTATAATGATCTTCTTTTTAGTTAAAGATGTAACAACTACCTTGACCACAAAGAAACTGGGGGAATGTCACTGTGAATTTCATCAAAGGAATTCCAATGGAATCTAAATTACTTAATTCCATTTTGTTTTTATAGGATCATATTACAAAAAAAGTTATTTTCGATAAAACTCTTGATGATTTATCACTCAGTCAATATACCAAGATATAAATAAATAGAATTGGTAAGGTTTCATGGGGTAAAAATATCAATTATATATGAATGAGATATGATATTTATGTCAATGTTAGGGTTGAGTCCTCATTGATAATTGAAAAAAAATGTCAAGATTTATAACTTCTTATCAACCTCATAATGATAATAATTCTAGAAGGTCAATTCACAGTCTATAATATTTTTTATATTCATGTTAAATGGATTTCAGTGCAATTTTGTACCAACACTGTAACATCCCCAAATGATAAAGGGTCAAATGACTAAATGATATGACTCATGTCAACAAGGTGCACCTTCCTTTTCAGGAGCCTGCCTGGTTAGAACTCCACATTTAAGCGTGCTTGGCCTGGAGTAGTGATCAGGATGGGTGACCTTCTGGAAAGTCTCCCAGGGTGTGTGTGAGTGAGGACAAAGCACACTGGAAATGACATTTGTTGGCCTGTGGGAACTATCATTAGTCAGCTGACCTGTTCGGGCACATGGGTGGACCCTAGGGTGGGCCCCACGTGTCTGTGGGACAACTGGTGGTACCTGGTTGGCCAAGACCCGACGGCCATGTTATGGCGGGCTGGCTGTGCTGTCACTGGGACCCGGTTGTCACAAACACCTTCCCTTGATTGAGTTATCGTATAACAATAGTTTCCACTCTTTCAGTCAAATTTTACTATATGATTCTCTATATAGGAAAATGTCAAAAATTGTAACATGTTTGGATAAGTTCATTTGGAATAATATTCTTGGATAAGATCTTGATTTAGATATTTTAGGGAAGATTCAAACCACTGAACAAAACATTAAAACTATAAAAATATAAAACAAGAGTTACACAAATATTAAATAGATAGATTTTATGTTTGAAGTTTGAGAAAATTTATTCCTTCTAATATGAAAATGTGAGAGTTAGGGATACATTTGAATAATATAGATTTTGGTTTTTTAGAATATTTGGTTTCTTTATTTTATGATTTTATAATTTTATTACCTCATAATGTTAAATTAATAATAATTTTATCATTTGAAAATTATATATGTAGATAACAATAATTTTATATAGCATTGTTAGTTGAAAACATTTTTATTCATTAAATATAAATTGGTTATAATTTTTATACTTATATTTTTTTATATTATTTATTTATTTTTATTAAAACTATATGAACTATATAAAATGTTTAAATAACCCTAAGTATCTATAAATGAACCCTAAAAACAGAATAACTTTTCTATGAAACACTATTTCTTATCTATTATAGAATAAACTCTATGTAGAACTATAAAAAAGTCTATAAAAATGAAAAGGAAATGTACCCAAAATTGAAAATGAAATATAAAGATATAAATAATGAATTTTATAAAGACTAATTTCTGATATTTTTATATATTTTCATTATTCTTATTATTTTCTTTGTAATTTTTGTTTTTAAATTATGTGTTTACAATTTCATGATGATTTATTTTAATACAGTTCAAGAAGTCTTGCTATTTTAAATAATGTTAAATTCTCTTACACTTTTCCAAATAATACACACACACACTAAAAAGAATTTTACATTGATTCATATGATGATACAAAATGAATTCTACATATTTGTTTAATATGAATCATATAATAACAAAAAGGGCATATACACACAAGATAAAACACTCAGACAAATACTATTTATATGAAATTCCTCTAAGTCTCAAATTAATCATACAAAGTCACTCTGACATTTTTAATTTAATATAACTATTTATATATATTGATTATTAATTTTTCTAGTATTCCAAAATATATTTCTATGAAATATGGAAAATAAATTAAATCATTAATTGATAGATAAAAATATGAAAACACCCATGTGACGAAGATTTTGGAGACCAAGAGATGGCCATTGGAATTTTTGTTTATAAAATCAGATTGAGGAAATATAATGGAGAGATTAATGAAAATGAGAGATAAAAAAGTTCTAAAATTTTGCAATTGTTATTATAATTGTTTTAGAATAAATATAGTTAGAAACTTCATCATATTCAACTATATTTCACATGAATTCATCAAGTTTCCTCAACTTCTATTTTCTTTTCTATTCTTATATTATTTTTTAATGTCAATTTTGGATAAATTATTGTTTATGTTTTGAATTTATCTATTAGTTTATGATTTTCTACTTTTAATGTGTCTTTTTTTATTATTCATATATTCAAAATGGTGCATTTTTTAGGTTGTAAAACCCATTAGATTCCAATGTTATTTGTTCTAGGTTTTACCATAGGGTGATAAAAATTAAGTGTATATAAATGGTTATTACGTCAATTCAAAAGTAAGGTTTTCTCATAGTGGGTACCATTTCTCTCATGATACATAGATTAAAGAGTATGCATATGATCATCGTGATCTTAACTATTATTAAAATGGAATTCTTGTTTTTACTTATTAGTTACACATATAGTTACATTGAATTTCTATTTCTCCCATTACTATTTGGTAAGAAATTTATCATCAGGATTTGATTATATCAGATATTGATCACTAATGTAATTAATATATTTAAAATTTAAATAAGGTCTCCCTACAACAATATCAACATCTTATTCTAGTCCAAAAATGATGATCAAAGCATTTTACTATTGTAACTCATGTTTTTTTAATATTTTATCTTGTGCTAACCAACTCATGGAACTAATTATCTACAAAAAATAGTTTTTAAGATGTTAAAAATTAATTATAATGATAGTTTGATCCATGAAACATGATATACATTGACAGGAATAATTATAGATATTGTAATGTGAAATTGATGTAAACATTAACCATTTAATCCTAGATCATTTATGACAAGGTTAAAACTACCAAAACTACCTAAAGTCAATCCATATTTTATTAGAGATAACAATAAGTTAAAGTTGGTTTTAAATTAAAATGCATGAATATATTAAATTTTTATATTAGTTTAAGTTTTTTATCCTTATATCAGAATGTAGGATTGCTCGAGGAATATAGACGATACAATATGCCACACATGTTGGTATAAAAATGATCAAGGGATAAAATGGGAAAGATACATATAAAATATTAAGACCTTAAGATTGGTGGAGAAAAATTAGTGAAGTATATGTTTCATAGATTTAAAAGAATCATAAAGTGTATCAGTGTTCTTAGAGAAGATATATATAATACTTTTTTAGTGGAAAGAGTGCTGACATCCTTACAAATGAAATAGCATGTGAGGATGGTTTATATCGACAAGAGTATGAATTTTGAGTAGTGTATATTAGATGAATTAATTGGTTCATTTTTACAGTATAAACTGGAGATAAAGAACAGTTCATGTGATGATACTATATATAAGAAAGGAATTGAAATTAAATCAAATATAATTGTTTCTTTTTTACTGTAGTATTGTGATCCAAATTGATTTTAAAAACATAAGATAGATCACTTCACTAAATATATTTACAAAATAAAAAAACTATTTAATAAGTGGTCCAAAATTAAATATAAAAAGGGAAGTGGGAAAGGGAATGAAAATAAGTACATTTTTTTAGAACTACTATGTTATGACTATATAAATAATAGATACATTAAAACACACTATCCAGAATTAAAGAAGGAAAAAGGAAAATAAATTAAAGTAAAATGATAAATAATCTATCGCATCTAGATAGAGATGTAGTAATGACTCAGATTCTGCTTGTCAATCTGAATGTAAAAAAATTAGATTCCTTAATATAAATTCCCCAAGCCTAGAATCCTGGATTCAGTGTTTTACATTATTACATTGGTACAATGAACAAGTGATATAATCCTTATGTATAGAATATTTTAATAAATTTTTAAAACCAAATACAATCATGGGTTTCACATTATAACATAAAAAAGAAAAAACATACAAAATCCATTGTAAACAATCATAAGATCCAATATTATCCCAGAAAGTCATTCATAATATACATCATTCCATCTGGGGGGAAATAAAACATAATAAAGGTTATAGCTCAGATTCTTAGAAAAGGTAAACAGTACAGTGGATGCTATGAACATAAACAATAATTCAAGGTAAATATCTAACAACTCATGTCATTAAAACATAAATTTTATCATAATATTCTAGTAATAAAAGTTGATCAAAATAATATTATATAAATAATCACCTGAGAATGAAACATATCACGAATATTGTACTAGTCGAATAGTCACATGGATTATCCGTTAATAACAGCATAAGTATGTAACACATAATTCTAGAAATCATAAACAAACTTTAAAGTCATGAGTGAAGACATCATTCATAAATGGGAAAATTTGGTATAGTATGTCTCATAAAAGCTCCAGATGCATCAAGAAGAAATCTTGGGCCGCACCCATCACATACAAAGTCCATTGCATACCTCATATGAAAGGGGTGGAACATAATCAACATATACATTCATATTATACCTATAGTTTTAAATATTAATAACTAACTGTAAACAATTAACATTATCATAAACCATCCAGAGTGATTAGATGAATTGTATTAAGATAGTATATTCCAATTAATAATCAGAATTTATTAAATATAATATGGTATATGGTAATATAAAAGATAAATCTCAATAAATCATATGATTAAAAACAGGGTGTTGAAATATATGAAAAAAATTATACCATAATCATTGATTTATTCTTTAGATAAATTCCATTTTTAGATGTGAATGAAGTGTTCTTTTGGAAAATTGTTTGTATTTGTCAAAAAAATCAGATTGTAGACATTTATATCTGAGAAAAAAATAGAATGAAATTATACTAGAGGAATAATTAATTAATATTCATACTAACATTTTGAAAATTAATTGAAAACATATAAAATGAGTTCTTAATAAACATTAGAAATGATCCACTATAGTGCAGTTTAAAGAAAAATATAAAATATTCTTTAAAAGTGAAAAAGGCATACTTGTTTTCAAGGAACCAGAAATGAACTATGATAATTTTTAATGATAAAAATATTTATTTTTCAAAAATATTTGTAGCTAAAAATGACTTCTGTAGTGAACCTGAAATTGGGTAAAAAATTGAGAAGTTCCCTATAAACAGTCTTTATTACTAGGAGGAATTAAAAATGTAACCTTATAAATCAGGTATTTAACATAAAATAATAATTAATAAATGTACATATTTTTGGAACAAAAACACATAATATAGGATGATTACATAAAAATATTCAATCATTTTAATGGGATAAAGATATAGAAACTGTAACCCAATGGGAAAATGGAAGTTTAGGAAGAATCCCTTAGAATATGTCAAAATGTTTTCTGCACTAGTAACACCACAATATTTCTTAGTAAGTTACTTTCTTTAATTCAATAGCTTGCACTACATGCAACCCCAAGTTCGAGCCCACCACGGCATACCAAACTAGCCGTTCAAAAGCATTTATCAATCGCATTATCGGAATTTTGAATTTTATATAGTCTATATAATTTTAGAATCCTTATTATGTGTTTCTTAGACATAATATAAGAACAAATTCATTTATTTCAGATAAAAGAAGTATTTTTCAAAAATATGCAATTTTACCACCTTTTAATGGAAAACAATTTTTGAAACCAATATTTGTCTAGTTTATATATTAAATTTAATGAAATTAAATTCTTCTTTATAATCGGGAAAGAAAATTTTATTTTGGATTATTTTTTGGTACTTTTCTAATTACTTTTATATTTTGATGAATATTAAAAAATACTAAATTTTAGTTGAAAACAAATTTTTTAATCGAAATATTTTATATTGTTAAATTATTTATTTGAATGGTTTGTAAGTAATATTATATTATATTTTTATCATTTAATACAATTTAGGAGATTAAAAGTAATTTCAAATTAAAATTTGACATAAACAGATGTCAATCTATTGATAGTTTTTACTTTTTAAAAACCCACTTCTCAGTTTTGGAAACGACAATTGTTTTTAAATTAATTAATGAAGATTCTATGATTTAATTTTTTAAAATAGAATTCATTTTTGAATTCATAATGTCAAAATTATATTAGAGTAAATTTTTGGTATTTTTTTTAAAACATTCAATTTTTGATGAATAGTGTAAAACACTCCATTATTGTTTAAAACGGCTTTTTATTTAAATAATTATTTATTTTATTTAAATTTATTTTAAGTAAAAATAGATTTATAATACCCATATAAGTACAATACAATCCATTGGAGTCTTTTTACAATAAAATTATATGTATAAATTTTTATTGAGCTTTTTACCATCTTTTATCCACCACCTAGGAGCATTTGCAAATTTACCTAAAACATAATTTTACTGCTTCTGTGAGTTGAATTTCAAAAATCGGAGAGAAACAATTAATATCAGAAAGTAGAATGTGGTTCAATAAGATGAAAATAATTTTTGGAGAATAATAACATTTTACTTTTATTTACCACGGTTAAAAGTAAATAGGGTAATTGAGGGTAAAAATGATATTATTATTACCTAACTCATGTCCTAATTCTATTGGATAAGTGTAATTCCAACATAATCAACTTTAGGAATAAAATATAACACATTAGGTCCACTTGTATTAGATTATAAATTTATTGTTATTTAATTCAAAGAAGAGTTAAAAGTGTTAAATTCAAAGTTTAATAAATAAACAATTTTTAATATAGGGGTACACATAAGATAAATTCAATTATAAATATTCATTAGAAATATAAAACTATTTCATATATAATGGTATTTTATTTATAATTTTGAGACATTAAATTAATAAATTTATTTAATGACACAATGATGATGTTGTAATTACCTAATTCATGAAATATTAAAATAATTGATATTATAAATATCCAAAATAAAAGTAAATTGAGACTTTTTATGAATTCCAATACTTTTAGAGGTTAATATGACATTTTATGGTTGGTTAGATGATTTTTATTCTAATTAATAATGTTGATATTAATTTAGAAAAAACAAAATAACAAATAGTGTCAGAATTGACCTAAACGAGTTTTTAAAACAAATATTATATTATTAAATGATATTCTATTCCTAAAAATATAAGGATCAGAAACAAGACTTATATAATGAATATTTTATCATAAGTGAACCACTAGAGGTTCACTTGGATGTTTATAGTAAGTTTATTAACCATATAATATAAAAATACAAGGAGACATAATAAATGTCAAACAATTTAACTAAGAGTCAAATCTAAAAGATAAAGTTAATATAGTGACCCAATCCTTTCTAAATCATATTGGTTGACTGGTTTTAGACCCTTCCCACCGTATACTTTAAATAAATAATTTTTGATCAATTAGAAACCGAAAATGATTTTATTATAAAATAATATTTCTAGCTTTTCCTAAGGTTCCCCTCACCCCTCTTATAAAAGGGAACTCCCCCTTCTCTCTAATACACACCTTCAAAACCATTAGGCTCGACCAACCCCTACCCAAATATCCTCCCAACTCTCATACCTTCTTTCTAGAGGCCTTAATTTAGTTATAAAGTCATCTTAATGAGCCCTTTTGATCAAATCGAAAGGAAGAACCCGAAGAAGAGGTAAATATTTCATCACCTCTTTCATGTTCCTTTATTCTTCCACTTCCTCTTTCATTATTGTTTTCATTCTAAAATAATAAATCTAGAATCTTCTATATATTGTGATGTTATTATAAATATGATATAACCATATTCATTATTCTATCCATGCTTTGAATGACATGTCACCAGACGTGCGTACGTACGACTTACCATCTCCACGTCATGGTGTGGCTGTTATTCAATACATTATTATTTGGATGGGTATAATAATGGTGTATAATTACTGTAAAAAATAAACATAACATGATAATGATTCTTTATATATGTTATAACATTCCATTATATTTGATATTTTTAATTACCCTCTTTTCCTCATTGGATTGAGAATACAAATTTTCATTACTTATCCTTAAGCAACATCCCCAAGGCGCCAAAGGCTAGCAATAAATGCCAAAGGGTTTCAATGCAAGTGGGGGATGATTTACCCATTGATAAATAAACCAACCAAACCATCACTAACAACCACTATATGATTCGTATTAATCCAACAACCAACTCATGCATTACCAAAAAAGAACTATACTGTTCTACCACAAATACAAACCAACACAAATTCAGAGTACCAAGCGGAAGACTAAACAAAAGACCCCAAACAAGTCAAGAAACTATCTATGGAACCACACTAAGATCCATGCACCAATCACCACCACATCTCCCAAGCATCACCACGAACCACAATAAATAAGATGCTTTTCCTTTACCTATGTCCAGGAAGATGACATCTGCAAAAGCACCAAAGTGCCAAAGAAGGGTTGAGTATAAAACCTCGTAGGTTTTCCCCAATGACTTCACTACTCATGGCACTAGGATAGAAGAGTTAGCCAACATTTATAAAAAATAGTTTATATAAAACAATTTCTCAAAATAGTTTATAACAAGATATAAAAAACCTTCTTGAACCAACCATATCCAAAAACATCCATGTGCATTTGAAACCAATTTCCAACAAGTTATTAATTTCCAGAAAAATAATAAAAAAGCTTTCAAAACATTTCACAATATCTCTTTTTGGAAATCCAACCATTTCGTAAACCTGTGAAATCAACCATGCATGCTTCGTTCTGACAGTTCCATACTCATGAGCAGTTTCTCGCCGATCTACCAAGTCGTCACAAGGTAATTGTTTCCCATGTTCCATTGCACCTTTGGCAACGAACAAATGGTCATATTTCAACCAAGCCTCATACTTAAAATTCCCATGTTCCATTAAAAGTTTGGCACTGATAATAAGGTCCTATTTCAACCAAGCCTTGTATATACAACATGAACACCCACCACACATTCACAATAATCATGCCCAAACCACCCTTTTAATAAAACACCATTTATTGAAAACCATTTCCATCAAAACCAAGTGTGTCCACCCAATTCAAACCATTTCAATAAAACACCCATTTTTTTTGAAAACCCATATTTCATGAAACCATTTCCCGTTCCAGAAAATCCATATTTTAAAAATGAAATTTTAGATTCAAAATTCCAAATCACTTTACACAACAATTCACTAAGATTTTACAATTCCATCAAAACCATAAATCATCACTAAAGAAGATTTCTTCCATTCTTTTCACAATCAATTCAATCCAAATAACCTAATTTGAAACTAAGCCAATAAATTCTATCAAGAGGAGCCAAGAGTGAAGCCACCTAACTTAACAAATTAGGCAAAACCAACTAAGAACTAGGTCGAAACACCGCGATACCTCCTTAGATTCCTTCCCCTATCACCAACAAGACCGAAACCCGACTTAAAAGTCGTCCACTATCTTAGATCTACCCACCTTGGTCATAGATCTAAGGATGCCTCAAGAGGGAATAAATGGATCTAATAAAACTCAAGGAAACAAGAATTACCTTGATCAACCGGCCTCTAAACGCCAAGGCAAACCTCCGGATCTCTTCCAAAACGCCTGGTAAGTGTTCTCCCACCATCACCATAGAGAAGTCCCGAGTTAAGGCCATCTAGGAGAAAAAACGAGTGGGTTTAAATATAAAACGAATAAGATCCTTAAAAATATGATATAAGTTGACTTCGCGCATAGTTTGTCCACACTGTTAGTCAAATCATGCGCTAACCGTGCGGTAGACACTGCTTGGAAGGGGTGCTCCGCACGGCATCCTCGCACGGTTTTCCCAAACTGTGTGCACACTATGCGGTCTCCTCTGTCCAAGGTGACACCACATGAATGGATTCTGCACGGTTTGGGCAACCCATGCAAAGCTCGTTCATCGCCACCTCTCTTCCCTTTGACCCTTTAAAAGTATCTAAACTTTCCCAACCATTTATCCAATGCTTCATTTACTTAAAAATCATTGAACAATGGTTACTTACGAGAAACTGTGAGTACAATATTCTTCCCCACATTGTCCTTTCTGTCCCTCAAATGTAGAACACCATCGCTTGCTTGAAAGAGTTTTGGCCACTGCTCTTTCATTTCATTCTCGCATTCCCAAGTCCCTTCCTGAATCTGACCATGATGCCATAAAACCCGCACTAGACCGATGCTTTTAACCCGCGAGACTTTCTCTTGCCTATCCTCAATCCATACTGGGATATGTATCAACGAAGCATCCGGATCTTGGTCAACATGATCCCATATAGTCAGTATCAGGCCGATACTTCTTCAAATGAGATACATGGAACACATTATGCCCTGCACTGAACCGTGGTGGTAATGCCAACCGATACGCCACCTCACCAACCCATTCTAGTGTCTCAAAAGAGCCTATATACCGAGGAGATAATTTTCCATACTTTCCATAACAACAATGTCCAAGCCATGAAGGGATTCTTAAAAACACATGATCACTCACCGCAAACGACAACGGTCTTCGGCGATGATTCGCATAAGATATCTGACGACTCTATGCCATCTCTATCATCTTTTTAATAAACTGAATATTCTCCATTGTTTGTTAGACAAGGCTTAGCCCCACTAGTGAAGTCTCACTTGTTTCCACCCAACAAAGTGGAGAAAAACAAGGACGCCCATACTATCCTTCAAATGGATCCATGTGTATCGAGGCCTGATAATTGTTGTCATATGAGAACTCCACTAAAGACACATGCTCTTCCCACAAGCCACCAAAATCCATTACACATGCCTGCAACATGTCTTCCAATGTCTGTATCGTCCTTTCAGATTGTCTATCCATCTGAGGATGATACGTCGTACTCATATTCAACTGAGTTACCAGGGATTTCTGTAAGGATCTCCAAAAACGAGATGTAAACCTCAAATATCTATCTGACACAATTGAAATGGGTATGGCATGTCTCTTTACCACTTCTCGGATATATATTTTGGATAGATCCCCCACCGTATTAGATTCACGAATAGGGATGAAATGGGATGACTTGGTGAGATGATCCATTATCACCCATATGGAATCATGCTTCTGAACCATTCTTGGGAGACCTGTAACGAAATCCATAGCTATCTACTCCCATTTACACAATATAATTGGTAGAGACTACAAAATACCTGTTGGCTGCTGATGTTTTGCTTTAACTTGCTGACAAGTTAATCGCCTTTAAACCAATTCAACTACCTTCTATTTCATGTCTCTCCATCCTAATTGTGCCTTTATCGCCTTATACATCTTCAGTATTCCTGGATGAACAGCCCATTTGGAATGGTGGTAAGCATGAAGAATTTGTTCCTGAGCAACTAAAGGCACAAACATTTGATCTCAAAACCGCAAAACTGAACTCCCTTCTAGATTCCATAACTCAATGGTCTCCCTACCATTGAGTTTTGAACTCATTGCAACACATTCCACATTGGATGTCTGTGCCTCCTTTACTAACTCGACCAAATTAGGAACAAGTGCAACTGGAAAGAAAACCGTAACATCACATCGGTCTTCAAATTCCACATGCATGTCAGCTAGAAAAACAACCAAACAAGCTTTCAAACCATTTCACAATATCCCTTTTTGGAAACCCAACCATTTCGCAAACCTATGAAATCAACCATGCATGCTTTGTTATGATAGTTCCATACTCATGAGCGGTTTCTCGTCGATCTACCATGTCTTCACAAGGTAATTGTTTCCCATGTTCCATTATACCTTTGGTAATGAACAAAAAGTCATATTTCAAAAAAGCCTCATACTTAAAATTCCCATGTTCCATAAAAATATTGGCACCGAGCATAAAGTCTTATTTCAACCAAGCCTTGTATATGCAGCATGAACACCCACCACACATTCACAACAATCATGCCCAAACCATCCTTTCAATAAAACACCATTTATTGAAAACCATTTCCATCAAAACCAAGTGTGTTCACCCAATTCAAACCATTTCAATAAAACATCCCGTTTTATTGAAAACCCATCTTTTATGAAACCATTTCCCATTCCAGCAAATCTATAATTTAAAATCGAAATTTTAAATTCTAAAAGCCAAATAACATTACACAACAATTCACCAAGATGTCACAATTCCATAAAAACCATAAATCATCAGTAAAGAAGATTCATTCCATGCTTTTCACAATCAATTCCATCCAAATAACCCAATATGAAACTAATTCAATCAATTCTAACAAGAGAAGTCAAGAGTGAAGCCACCTACCTCAACAAATTAGGCGAAACCAACCAAGAACCGGGTCGAAACACCACGAAGCCTCCTTAAGTTTCTTCCCCTATCACCAACAAGACCACAACTGGACTTAAAAGATGTCCACTATCTTAGATCTACCCACCATGGTTGTAGATCTAAGAATCCATCAATAGGGAAGAAGGAGATCTAAGAAAACTCAAGTATATGGGACTTACCTTGATCAACTGGCCTCTAAACACCATGGAAAACCTCCGGATTGCTTCCAAAACGCCTGGAAAGTATTCTCCCACCTTCACCATAGAGAAATCCGGAGGTAGGGCCGTCTAGGAGAAAAAAAAAGTGGGTATAATGATAAAACAGATTAGATCCTTAAAAATAGGATCTATGTTGACTTCGCACATAGTTTGTATGCACGGTTAGTCAAATTATGCTCCAATCAAGCAGTAGTCACTGATTGGAAGGGGAGCTCTATACGGCCTCCTCGCATGGTATTCCCAAACCGTGTGCACACCGTGTGGTTGCCTCTATCCAATGTGACACCACCTCCATCACTTCCGCACGGTTTGGGCAACCCATGTGAAGCTCGTGCGTCACCACCTTTTTTCCCTTTGACCCTTTAAAAGTATCCAAAATTCCCCAACCATTTATCTTATGCTTCATGTACTTAAAAATAATAAAACACGGTTTACTTACCAGAAACCGGGGGAACAACAATATTAATATCAAAAGAATGATATTGTTGCTCGTGCGTACATACAGATTACAGTCTCCAGGAACGCGATAAGATTCACTCTCCATCATATCCATTCAAGAATAATTTTCATTTGATGCTTAAAAATAATTTTTATAGACTTAATATAATTCTGAATATTAATAAGATACATCCCATCCATAATAAACATTCCTTACGTAACCAAGTATACAAAGGAGAACAAATCAGTTAACAACCGAAACGATGATAATACTAAAATATCCATATTAGAAGATCATATATGATATCATATTAATGTATATTGTTAGTGTATAATTTAATAACAATTATTTCCCCATTATACAAGATATTAACATACCTTCTACCAAGGAAAAGTACAAGGTAAGGGGTTTCATATCTCACATTTAATTCTGGGAGATTATTATTGTTCGCCACTTATTTATTGAATTTGGTGTATTCTGTACTGACATTTGATATATATTATCATTATTCTATTTATATTCATGGTATTATATTATTTATTTTTTGGTTATTAACTTATGGTCGTATGAATCGATTGATTACAATGTGGTAAGGGTTTTCTTATCTCACTTTTAATTCTGTGATATTTCCATTGTTCGCCACTTATTTATTGGATGTGGTGTATTGTGTACATACATTTGATATATATTATAATGATTATATATATATTCATGGTATTATGTGATTCATTTGGTGGTTAATAACTTTTGTTCATATGACTCAATTGATTACAATGAAGTAATGTTTCTTCATCTCACTTTTTATTCCTGTGAGATTCATGCAATATTGGCCACTATTTACTTTTGTGTGGCATATTTATTGTCCATGATTGTATTATTGGTGAAATATATTTTAATTTATGGGTATTAAAAACTTCATTGTATGATCCTTCTTTCATGGGTTTTCTGTTTTATAAGTTACCAAATCGAAAAGGGAATTTCAAATTTCAATTTCCTGTTAATGGGATTTACAAATACTTTATTGATTATTTTACTCCAATATTATGTGTGGAATCACTATTTATTATTTATGTATTAATTTCCACTCCCCTTTTTGTGGATATACGATTGATACACATAATCACACCATTGATAATTTCTCATGTCATTGATATAAACTTGATCTTAAAACAATTTCTATTCATTGTGTTAAACATACAAGTCATTGATGTTGTTTTTAAAAGAATATGTGTGAATGTCCTCAAATTGATTTGCACTAAATATCCAATCATATTGTGTGTATTTATATTTTTCACACATAATTATGTCATTGATTTATCCTTTACCTATGGATACTGTCTTTATAAGGGATTTCATCTCAATTTACATTCCTTTGAGACTTCTTTGTTGTTATGCACCAATTCACTTTTTTATCATGTATATACTTTAATTTGACATAGTATATCATGAAATCCATTATTTTAAATATATTATAAGTTTTTTATTACCTCAATTATTTTTACTGAAGCATCTATCATTTGGATAGGCACTCTAATAAAATATCATTCTAAATGTTTTAAAAATTTATTCTTCTAAATAATTCTAATTAATGTCCATGTTTTAAAAATGGTTTTAAGGATTTATTTATGTTGAAATTAATGTTTTAAAATTAAAATTATTTTTAAATTTTTCAATGTGGTATGGGAAACCTTGATTCAAAAATCTATTTGTAAACAGATTCATGAAAAATAGTGTGACTTTTAAATGATTTCATGAAAAAGGGGGATATTTCTCTCAAATAGATTTGATGATTATTTCCATCTATGTCAATGACCATCATTATTCTTGCTTATGGTTAATCTATTACAATAAAATCTTTCATATTGTATTTAATGACTATTGTTTGACTATGGATGAGCTATTTTTATACAATTCATGGTTTGCGGATAAAGTATGGACATTTTGTATTCTAGTTTTATTATGAATGTTTATGTTATGTTTCAATAATTTTATATGAGGAATTCATTGGACATAGTAAGTGAAGGGTGGAGCCCGATATAGCTCCTTAATGCATCGGTAGGTCTCATGAGACAAACTTGTGTCTCGGCATAAGGGCTTGACAAAATCTTAATTGTAGTCTTGGAATAGGGCCTTAAATATGTGGTTATAAAGTCTAGTATTATGCAGTCCAACATTATAAAAGTGGATATTGATATTTCATGAGATTATATGACTAGTAGAATATCCATGTGATTAAGTAAATGGAATTCTTTGATTTTATCTTTTCCATAGTATGTTGAAGTTCAACTTTAAAAAGATTTTGTTTTCGTCTTATACATTTCTTTAAATTTTTATGTTTATTTTGGAATGTTTCCGCTATATTTTTATCCTTAATGAGAATCTGAGCTCACCCATTTCTATGTTCTATTTTTCCCAGGATACGAAGAAGTATGTTCTGACTGACCGGCGGGGATAGTCTATGGGATCTTAGTGTTGTCTATAGAAACAATGTTGTTGTATTTTTTTAATTTATGATGTAATGTAAACTTTATGAGTGTATCTAGTACATCCAAGGCTACTAAACTAATATTTATTTCAGGACATGATCTTTTATGATCATGCTACTGATATGTAATAATGCACCAACTATGGGCTTTTGGGGTCCAGGCATTACAGTTGGTATTATAGAAAGTTTAGTACAAACCTTGGAATCTAGATTTAGATAAACTCTGATTAGATCATATTGCCTTAAGATATAATTTGAGGATTAGTAAAAAAGAACTTCCTAGAATTTTGGTATTTTAGAGATTATGTGTGTTTTCTAAACAATACATCCATGTCTGGATAACACCAGGTACAAGCGGTTCTGGCACATATGTACCAATGAGTGAAAGCACCAACAAGGAGTTTCAGGCTTGACTCGGGGTATCTTGGTACACGACTACAGGCCTTTCTTCACTCTTGGTTACGACATTCTTGGGGGATATACTTATGATAATTCACATTTTATTTACAAACCGATTTAAAGTATTTTAATATAAGATGAGAATAAATAAATGTCGTTAATCCTACGGTGTTTTAGATTAAAAATAAGCTGTTATGATATTCTCTAAATGATTTTATGACACACACTATTCTTTCTTGTGTTATTAAATGGTTGTATTCCAAGGAAGACATAGTAACATTGAACATGATGTACAAGGTGGTAATGGTGGAGTAAGTGATAAACGAAATGGAATGTTGATAGGTGTAATAGATATCGTGTTCATGTCGAATCAGTTTCCCAAAAATATGATCAACAACAAATATATTAACCAACTCTTGGACTCAATAAAGAAGAGAAAGGTGGTGAATGATAAGAGCTCCAGTAGTGTAGACCATGGAAAAAATAAATCTCAATTTATATCATGAAAGAAATGTGGAAGGAGACACTTAGGAAAGTGTCTTAATAGAACAATGAAATTATTTATGTGTTGGAAAGAAGGGAATAATGTAAATAATTTCCTAGGAAAAATAAATAGTATTGTGGAGGAAAATATAAATGATCCGAAGAATCTTTTTGCAGTCATTTTTTGTAAATGTAGGGGACCTGGGAATTACCCGAGTGAATTCCCTATTCTATAGGATAACCCCTTGGTCAAGGAAGAACCTATGTGGAAATAAATAGATGGTCAGATGTTTAAATGTATTAGTGATATTTTTTATGGGATTACATTGGAATACTTTTCTCTTATGTGTTACCCTGCAATTTATTATGTGAAAATGCTATCTTAGGAAGAATTGTGTTTTCTATTGTTGATATAGTTAAACATACCATATGGGTTTATATGATCCTAGAATTTGAGGCAATTACATGTTATTAAAATTTGGGATAAAAATGCGAGGTATGAGATAACAATTGTGGTGAAATTCTGTTATAGTTATTTTGAAGAATTTATCTCATTTTCTAAAGGTTATAAAATATTTTTTTTTTAAAGGACAACACACAGACTGTGAGACAACCCATCGCGTCAAACAAAGCTGCCGGAATGGAACCCACAACCATAGTGCGATTTGAATTTATCGCATATCACTAGAATACGTGAAGTTCCTGGTTAGTGTGAATAATTATTTTTAGTTAAAAGATTTTAAATATCAATAACAAGTTGATTTGGGATCATATGTCTTATCAAATGGATATCCTTAGTATATGAAAATGATTTGGGGATTTAGTGGTAAATGTTATTTTAGAATACATTCGCTCTGTTGGAAATACTATATGCCTAAGGAAAATTTATTACTATGGGATTTCATTTAAGGAGTAATGGTGGATTTTTATCTATATTTTTATTGTGGATTTATATCGATCTTGGTTATTTATGGAAATGATTAACCTTTCATAGAGAATATGTGATTAGGTTAATTACTTTTAAGTAAGTGACGTTAAGAGTAGTCAATGTTACTTGGAAATACAATTTAATGTGGAAGATTGCGTAATAAAATTCTTCTATGTTTTGGGTTTCAATATTAGTTTGGATTATATATATGGATTTTAAGGAAAATTGATTATGGAATGATATTTATTGAACTTTGAGTATTGTGGGATTAATTTTTAGAAATTAAGATAAGTATTTATTTCTCTAAAGGATTATCCTTTTTGGGGATCATATGATCTTGAACTGACCATTTCGTTTTTGGTTAATCACTAAAGAAAAGGTAAATATATATAGTTTATCCTTTGTGGATTATGTGATTCTCTAGAAGTTGATTCTAGCACTTCAGGTGTGACCAAGTATTCTTGTATACTCCATGTTTTATAATAAAGATTAGTTAGTGGTTGAAATTTATTAAAGGATGACACTTTACATAAAAATAAATTATATCTCTTTATGTTCATAGTTAATATCATAAATAAATTCATTAATATTATGAAATGGATCTTAAATCAAAAAATGTTATTTGTTTACTTTTACTACTAGGAAACTAATGAATGTTTATCTCATCACAAGTTTGTGGTTGTCTTGTTGTTAAATTTCTCCTAATCCTATTTTCTATCACTATCAACAGGAACTTGACTCTTATTTTATCTTCCATATCCATGTTTTCATACATGTAATACTAGAGTGTGATATCCCGAGTGACCATTGTACATCTCTTTCTTTATTTTAAAGAGATGATTATATTGACTCTTTTTAAATTGTTGGACTTTAAATGAATTTCCCAAACCCAATTTTAAATTTGTGAGGATGCAATTTCTTAAAGGGGGGAAGAATGTAACACCCTAATATTTCATAGTAAGTTATTTTCTGTAATTCAATATCTTGTGCTACATGCAACACTGAGTTCGAGTGCACCATTACTTACTAAACTAGCCATTCAAAAGCAGTTATGAATAGTGTTTACTTAATAATGAATTTTTTATATTCCATTTAATTATAAAATCCATATTATGTGTTTCTTAGACATAATATAAAAAAAATCATTTTTTTAAATAAATGAATTATTTTTCAAATAAATGCAATTTTACCACCTTTTAAAGGGAAACCCATTTTTTAAAACCAACATTTAACACTTTTATATATTCAATTTAATGAAATTAAAATATTATTTAGAATTGGGATATAAAAATTTATTTTTTAAATATTTTGGGTACTTTTCAAATAACTTTTTTATTTTGATGAATACTGAAAAATACTAAATTTTAGTTGAAAACAACATTTTTAATCAAAATAATTGATAGTGTTAAATTATGTATTTGAATGGCTTTGAAGTATAATTAGATTATATATTAATAATTTAAAACAATTTAGGTGATTAAAAGTAATTTTATTTTAAAATTGGACATAAAAACATGTCAATCTTTTGTTAGTTTCTACTTTTTAAAAACCTGCTTTTCAGTTTTGACAACAGGAAAAAAATTTAAAGTAATTATTGAAAATTCTATGTTTCGAATTTTATAAAATTGAATTAATTTTTGAATTCGGAATATCAAAATTAGCTTAGGGTAAATATTTGGAATTTTTCTGAAAACATTCAAATTTTGATGAATAGTGAAAAACACTACTTTATAGTTTAAAACGACTTTTTATTTAAATAATTATTTATTTTATTTAAATTTATTTTAATAAAAAATTGTTGTATAATACCTATATAAGTTTAATATAAATCATTGGATTCATTTTATAATAAAATTATATGTATAATATTTTATTGAACTTTTTACCGTCTTTTACCCACCTCCTAGGAGCATTTGCAAATTTACATAACACTTAATTTTACCTCTTCGGTGAGTTGAATTTATAAAATATGAGAGAAATGGTTAATATCAATATATAAATTATATTTCAATAAAATTAATATAATTGTTAGTGAATACTAACTTTTTACTTTTATTTACCACAGTTAAAAGTAAACAGGGTAATTAAGGGTAAAAATTATATTATTATTATCCTAACACATGTTCAAATTCTATTGTATAAGTGTAATTCGACCAAAAATACCTAAGGAATAAAATATTATCCATTAGGTCCACTTGGATTAGATTAGGACATTTATTATTTTTTTAATTCAAAGAAGATTTAAAAGTGTTAAATTCAATGTTTAATAAATAAACCATTTTTAAAATAGGGTTACACATAAGATAAATTCAACTATAATTATTCATTATAAATATAAAAATATTTCCTACATATTGGTTTTTTAATTATAATATTTAGACATTAAATAATTAAATTTATTTATGACACAATGATGATGGAGTAATTAAATAATTAATGAAATATTAAAATAATTAATATTATAAATATCCAAATAAATGTAATTTGAGAATTTTATAAATTATACTAATTTTATATGTTAATATTACATGTTAGAGTTGGTTTGATTAATTGTTTTGATGTAATAATTCTGTTATAAATATTGAAAATACAAAATACCAAATAGTGTCAAAATTGGCGTAAAACAGTTTTTAAAAGAAATATTATATTATTAATTGATATTCTATTCCTAAAAATCTATGGTTTTTCCAAAAGACATATATAATCATAGGTGTATCATTAATGACCCACTTGAGGTTCTCATAGAAGTTTATAGTATGTTTATTAACCATATAATATAAAAATACAAAGAGACATGGTAAATGTCAACCTATTTAACTATGAGTTAAATCTAAATGATAAAGTTAATATAGTTACACAAACCAATCTAAATCCTTTTTTTAACTGATTTTCGACCCCTACCCACCATATCCTTCAAATAATTCATTTTTTATCCATTATAAACCGAAAATTATTTTATTATAAAATAATATTTCTAACTTTTCTTAAGGTTCCCTAGCCCCTCATAAAAAAGGGAACTCCCCTTTCATTCCAATTCACACCTTCAAAGCCATTAGGATCAGACAAACCAAGCCAAAAATATACTCCCAACTCTCCTCCATTAATCCTAGAGGCCTTAATTTTTTTAGAAAGACAACCAATGGATCCCTCTTGATCAAATCAAATATTTCATCACCTCTTTCAAGTTCCTTTCTTCTTCCACTTCCTCTTTATTTTTTTGTTTCCATAATAAAATAATAACTCTTGTATATTCTATATACTATGATGTTATTAAAAATATGGTACAACCATATTCATTATTCCATTTGTCCTTTGAATGACATTTCACCACACGTGCATACATATGGCTTACCGTCTCCACGCTGTGGTGTAGTTGTTATTCAATACATTATTATTGGGATGGGTATAATAATGATGTATAATTGGATTAAAAAATAAATATACCATGATAATGAATCTTTATATATGATATACCATCCAATTATATATGATTTTAATATCAAGAGAACTATATTGTCACTCGTGCGTACATATGGATTACAGTATCCACGAACGTGGTGAGATTCATTCACCATCGTATCCATTCTTGAATAATTTTCATTTTATGATTAAAAATAAATTTTAAAGACTTAATATCATTCTGAATATTAATAAGATACATCTCATCTATAACAAGCATGTCTTACGTAACTGAACATATAAAGGAGAACGAATCAATTAATAACAGCAACAACGATAATACTTAAATATCAATATTAGACGATCATATATGAGATCATATTAATGTATATAGTTATTATATAATATAATAAAAATGATTTCACCATTATATAGAGGATTAACTTACCCCTGACCAAGGAAAAGTACAAGGTAATGTGTTTCATATCTCACATTTAATTTCGTG
The DNA here is from genome assembly GCA_963277665.1 of Viscum album. NCBI lineage: Eukaryota > Viridiplantae > Streptophyta > Magnoliopsida > Santalales > Viscaceae > Viscum > Viscum album. The sequence continues at coordinate 832,991,392 of OY728165.1, forward strand.
AGATTTTTATTGTTCGCCACTTATTTATTACATGTGGGGTATTGTGTACTGACATTTTATATATTATCATCATTATATTTATATTCATGGTATTATATTAATTATTTTTCGGTTATTAACTATTGGCCATATGACTCGATTTATTACAAAGTGGTAAGGGGTTTCTTATCTCACATTTAATTCTGTGAGATTCCAATTGTTTAATGCTTATTTATCGGATGTGGTGTATTATATACTTCCATTAAATATATATTTTCATTATTATCTTTATATTCAAGGTATTCTATGATTAATTTGGTGGGTTTAAACTTTTGGTCATATGACTCAATTAATTACAATGAAGTAATGATTTTTCATCTCACTTTTTATTTTCGTCAGATTCATGCTATATTGTACACTATTTTCATTTGTGTGGCATATGTATTGTCCATGATCATATTTTTTGTATAATATACTTTAATATATGGGTTTTTACATCTTCATTGTATGATCCTTCTTTCATTGGTTAAATGTTTCATAAGTTACCAAATCGGTAAGGGAATTGCAAATTTCATTTTCCACTTACTGGGCTTTACGCATACTTCATTGATTATTTTACTCTAGGATTATGTGTGGATTCCCTATTTATTATTTATGTAATAATTTCCACTCCCAATTCTTTGGATATACATTTTATACACATACTAACCCCATGGATAATTTCTCAAGACATTGATATAAACTTGATCTTAACTCAATTTCCATTCATTGAGTTAAACATCCAAGTCAATGGTGTTGTTTTTAAAAGAATATGCATGAATGTCCTCTGATTGATGTACACTTAATATCCAATAATATTAAGTGTATTTATATTTTTCAAACATAATTATGTCATTTATTTATCCTTTACCTAAGGACACTGTCTTTATAAGGGATTTAATCTCAATTTACATTCCTTTGAGGCTTCATTGTTGTTATGCAACAATTCGCTTTTATATGGTGTATATACTTTCCTTTGACATATTATACCATGAAATACTTTATTCTCAAGATATTATAAAGCTTTTATTACCTCAATTATTTTTATTCAAGGGTCTCTCATTTGGTTAGGAACTCTAACTAAAATATCATTTTAAATGTTTTAAAATTTTATTCTTCTAAATCTTTCTCATTAATGTCCATTTTTAAAAATGGTTTTAAGGATTTTTTTTATTTGAACATTAATGTTTTAAAATAAAAATTCCTTTTAAATGTATCAGAGTGGTATGGGAAACTTTGATTCAATAATATATTCTTAAATGAGTTCTTGAAAAATAGTGTGACTTTTAAATGATTTCAATAAAAAGGGGGGTATTTCTCTCAATTAGTTTTGATGATTATTTTCATCTATGTTAGTAAAATTTATTATTCTCAATTGAGGTTAATGTGTTATAATACAATCTTGTATATTGTATTGAATTAGTTATGTTTGACTGTGGATGTGCAATTTTTATACCATTCATGGTTTGTGGATAAAGTATTGACATTTCGTATGATTGTTTTCATATGAATGATTATGTTATGTTTCAAACAATTCATATGAGGATTGAATTGGACTTAGTAAGTGTTGGTTGGAGCCCACTATAACTCCTCAATGCATCGGTAGGTCTCATGAGACAAACTAGGGTCTTGGAACAAGGCCTTGACAAAATCATATTTTTAGTCTTGGAAAAAGGCCTTGATTATGTGATTATATAGTCTGGAATTATGCATTCCATCATTATTAAAGTGGATATTGATATTGCATGTGATTTTTAGACTAGTAGAACATCCATGCGGAAAATTAAATGGCATCATTTAATTTTATCTTTTTGATATTATGCTGATGTTCAAGTTTAAATGCCTTTTATTTTAGTCTTATACATTGCCTTAAATGTTTATTCTTATTTATGAAAGTTTATGGTATATTGATATCCTTATTGAGCATCGTAGCTCACCCATTTCTAGGTTTAATTTTCCCCATGATGGGAAAAGTATGTTATGACTGACCTGCAGGGATTTTCTATGGGATCTCAATGTTTTCTATGGAAACAATGTTGTTGTAGATTTACATTTTATGATGTAATGTAAACCTTATGAATGTATCTAGTACTTCTAAGGCTACTAAACTAATCGGTCATTCGAGACTTGATCTTCTGTGATCATGCTAATAATACGTAATAATGCACCGACTCTGGGCTTCTGGGGTCGGGGCATTACAACATTCACTTAATATCTTATATAATGAAATTAGATTAATTAATAATTTAATTCTGATCTACTTAACCATGTTTTTTATTTATTTTGATTTTACTACTTTTATTAATATATTTTTTTTATGATTTATATGATTTAATTTCATTAATCATGCGTATTTGTTTCTATGGTTCTCATGATTGGTTCACTTGTATAGATGTACAAAAGATCATGAGAAATGGGAATATTTATCCAAAATTAAAATTATATGTTATTAAAAAACTTTAAAAAGATTAAATGGACTTATATATATATTTTTTCATATATGAGGATTATTCATTAGATAAAACATTAATGATAACCGTTTAGATTATTTTTACATTTTTTTATCACCACACACCTGTTTTGTTTTGTTAATTAGTATTGCGTATATATTCTGGTTTCATAACATTATATAAGTTTTAATACATATATTATAGTTAATTTTTACAATAAAATTTGTTTTTGACAATTTTGGAAGGTGGCATTGAAAAATGAAAACTCATCATCCATGAAAGCGGTAAATCGGCACCTCATGAATGATGTATTAATTTTTAGAATAAAAAGGGGAGAGAAGAGAATTAATGGTTTATATAACATTTTCATAACAAAATTATATATATTATAAGATATATTAGATTTATCATGATTTAAGAACACATGTTTTTAGAATGGATCAAAAATCATGACCCTGTTTGAATTTTTTACTTGTTTTTTAGGAAACTAGAAAAACATGGTAGTTTTTTGAAAATTATAGATTACGCACTGTTTACCTTAAGTACATTCCATGTATTGTCATAGTGTTTGAAGGTCATACATGGCATGTAGTCTAGTTGGATGGGTGGAAATATTTTAGAATGTACACCTCGTATACTAATTGTACACACCGTTAATATGGGCCGTGTATGGGGATAAACTTGGCGTGTTGGGAATGTCGGCTGGGTAGAGAAGTACACGCCATGTACCGCTAGGTACAAGTCTTGTAGTCATGTATGTAGGCCCTCAGAGAACTTCCATCTATCACAGGAATATTAAAATGAAACACACGATTGTAGCCCTAAGTATATGCCTTGTATTTTTCCCCCTAAAATGGGCAGTAGCATCATTTTGAGGCTGAAACCCAAACCCTCAATGGGTATGCATGAGGAGAGTCCGACGAAGAATATTTTTTCTCCTGGATCATTTACTGAATTCCATTTTGAATTCCTTTATATGTGTTAGAACCCCCTTTGTAAGGCCTGGATTTAACTTCTGCAATTCTTCTTGATTTTATTTTCTAAACTGAGTTTTAGGGGTTTGATCATTTTTTATTATTTTGTTAATATTCCTTGATTTAGACCAAATATGAGACTTTTATCTAAGGAGTATCATCATACTAGTATGAGTTAAGTGGTGCATACCTTCTTTCATGTTTTCGTGGACTTTTGGGTGGAGTGACCTTAAGCACATATTTGGGTATATTGAGCAGGACCCTTTTTATTTTGAAGATGCGTGTTAAATTTATTATTATACCTATGGGATGCCTATGGGTATTCCCTTTATTTCTTTTCCATGAGCGGGTCTAGGTGAGGGGTCATTTCTCAATGGGGTCATTATGGATTGATATGCCAAAATGTGTTAAAATGATTTGTTTTGATTAAACTGATGAGTTTAATTTGATAAGTTATGATAGAAATTTTTATATTCGTAAAAAAACCTTAGTGCTGTTAGGGGACTAAAATTTGTTTTTACAATCAAAATGTTTAATTGTTTTTCTGTTTAGATTTTTTTTATTAATTATATATTTAATTACTGAATTTCATGTGCTGGAACCCTTTGGGTTGTGTTGGGCATGGCCCAATTATTGTTGAGTTGTGTTGATCATATGTTGGGATTGACCTAGATTACTTTGGGTGGTTTTGACCATGGGATTTGGGGTCATGGATGTATGTATTGAGGTAGTGAGATTGTTAAGTCGATCATGGCCCGGGTTACATGGAAGGCATGGCCATTGGAAAATGAGAGACATAGTCGCAGGGGCACGAGGTTCCAAATATGTTGTGGCTTGGGTAATATTTTGTTGATTACCACTCACCCGTGATTTGATTAGTGTTCATATAGAGAGACTCCATGATGATGTGGTTTTGACCACTCATGTGGGTATATGCCTCGATAGTTGCAGTTTAGGTACTATTAGTTTGGGGGTGCATGTCATAGGAATCCACTTAGAATGAAATGAGACTTAGGGAGATGTATATGAGGCTATTAGGTTGGCGGCTAAGGCTCTTCGGGATTGAGGTCGTGGTCTGGGACATTTTATTTGAGGGGAAACACCCCTATCTCTTTGGGTAATTTATTTGATGGAAGACATTTTTTCCCTCCGGTTACTTATTTGAGGACATGAATCAATGTTCCTCTGAGTGAACTTTTCTTGGGCATGCCAAAGGGACACTAGAACTTTAGACACGAGGTGTCAAGAGGCATATGGTGTCAGGTTACTTGACAGATGTTCCAGCGTTTTCCAAAGAAGATGACACTTCATGGGGGCTGGTGAGAACTAGTGGTGTTTATGATTATTTTTTAACCGTACTATTTATTATTTCCCTTATTAAATCATTCCTACTTAAACACTTATATTAGGTATGCACTATTGGGTGGTATCATAGTATGAATCATCTCACACCCTCCACGGGACCTTCGGGATGCGTGTAGACTTCATGGGCTTATGTGCAGGAAAGAGACAAGCTTCAAGAGCTAGACTGTATTAGCTGTCTCAGGGGGATGGTATGAACTTTGAGGTTTTGCCTAACTGGAGTTTACCTTGATTTTCTTTCTATCTTGTATCACCATTATTGGTTTATTATAGTAGCTACTATTTTTTAGCAATTGGAAACATTTTTATATTGATATATTTGACCTGTTATGGATAAAATGATGGATTTTTTATTAGTTACAAGTGGTTCTTAGCATGTTGTTCAGTTTACTTCCTATAGCACTTGTTTATTTATTGCTTATGTTGTTTATTGCAATTGATTGTTCTTCCACTATGAAGGTCTACTTCGATTCTGTTGTGTCGTTTATATCCTCTGCATGTTATATATTATTTCTCGTACTAGTACCATTATTATTTTTTGAGAGAGTATATCCTCCCCACTATACATATTAGACCCTCGATACTAGTCGGCAGCCTTTTGGCCTTCGGGGAGGTGCACCTAAGGTCATAACACCCAATTCATTTAGTATTGTTGGGGAGGTTGTTCGTGTTCGGGACATCACAAAGTTGTATTAAAGGAGTTTTAGATAGATATCTAGTAGTAGTTTTTTTCTAGTTAGTAATTAGATTTACAAATCTCTTTTTATTTCTACTGGTTTTCTATTTGTGATATGGTTGACTATAGATAACATGTAATTGGAACTGGGTTTCTAGCTTGTTCGTGGGTGACTATAGCCCCAGGTAAGAGGGATAGACCACGTTTCCATGGGTGGGAAATATTTTTTTCTTTATTACATTGATTAAAGTTTATATGATTTCCACCTCAGGGGATAACTTGGTGTGTGATGTCATTGATTATGATATGTAACCCTTGACCCGGTGCGGAAAGGGAGAATTGGACCTTGGCCCAATATGGAAAGGCGTGGTTGTTTGGCTTTAGATAGGCACATTTTTAGAGTATTTCAATTTCATAACTACATGTATTATTTGTGAAGTGATAATTCCATGTGAATAATGTTAATTGGCAAGCTTTGTTTACTTTGAAATGTGAAAAGGTGAAATTTTTGATAAAATTTCTAGATTATTGCAATAAACTATGCCACTATTATTATATATTTTTATTTTCTTGTGGTAGGAGATTCTGGGACTCGATCTAGTGTGAGCAAGTAGGTACTATAGTTCAGGTGATTTCGATCACCATTATTGAGTGTCCTGGACATCGTTTTGATACAACATGGGTTGTTGGGATGGGATTCGATGGCGGTAATTTTGATACATGGCTCTTTTGAGGGCGGGTAATGAGGCCATGAGGTCAGGATGTCGTTGGAATGGATGAGGTAAGGTTGATTAAGGGTATTTGTTATTCACTACTTTTTACTACATTCCTTATCTAAATTATATATAATTTTTGTTATACATGTGGGTTGTCAGCCATTTATGGTATTCAGTGGGTTCCTTCAGACAACTCAGTTGGAGCGTCATGTGGGAGATGGTACAATGTTGTAGGATCAGGATCATGTTCTGTATTCGGTGTAGGAAGCGTATGAGACCAAGGTACAAGCATAGGGACTAAATCATGTTCACGATCCAATGCATACCTGGTAGCAATAGGGTTTGGAATCGTTCGGGGTGTGGCTCAAGGAGGAGATCAAAAATAAGCTGATATGTGTCTTGCAGGGAATCGATAGAGGTACATAGGGTACATAACCATCTATAGAATATTTGACATTGGAGTTCCAGTTGTAACACATGCCGCTTCTTTAGGGGGAGTGTGGTCCACAGGCATTTGAGAACAAGATAGGGATCATGCATATGATCTTTGAGCTGCTCGAGACACCACTAGGGTGAAGGGTCAAGCTGGAGACGTACATGTTGAGAGGACTAGCAAAGCATTGGTGGGATGTGAATGTTCAGGCTCACAGGAATGACAAAATATAATGGAAAGAATTTGAGTACATGCTATTAGAGAAAATTTTTCCAAAGACACTGAGGGAAAAGAGAGCACAGGAGTTCTTCATCCTTCTTCAAGGAGACATGTCCATCATGGACTATGCAGCTAATTTTACATAGCATTCTTGCTTTGCACCTAGTATGGTAAGAGATGAATCAGAAAGGGTGAGGCACATCGAGGATGTCTTACAACATGCCATTCTAATCCAGGTAAATATATTCAAGATGGGTTCTTTCTCAGAGTTGGTGAATCAAGCACTCATACTGGAAGGAAACCATAGGGATATGCCCTATGTTTGCCGAGCGACAACTTCAGGTTATAGATTGGATAGTAGGAAGAGAGGATGGGATGAGTTCTAGCAGGATAGTCAGGACAATGACCTAGATAGACCACCTCATAGCAGTTATTTAGTATTTTGCTTTTAGTGTGGAATACAAGGTCATGTTCAGTATCAATGAGATTTTCCTCCAAGGGAGTTTTGGGCAAGTTTAGTGGTCGGGCATCTGGAGAGGTTCTGCAGGGAGCCTTCTCAGATAGTCAGTAAGCAGGGACCAGGACATATGTTGGAATCTAGAGTTGGTTCAGGTTCTGTACCATGTTATGGTAATCGAGGTTCATCTATAAACTGAGGACGTGAAAGAGATAGTGGGGCCCATTTGAGGGGTCAGTTGTCAGTAACTAGAGCAACACCGCAGGGAGTTTTGGCATCAGAAAGTTGTACCTTACGTCATGTGCACACTGTGGATCTACAAGGGGCTGAGAAGGCTGGTGAGAAGATGACAGTTATAGGTACACCAAGGGTTTGGCTGTGATCTATTTTGTTTTTACTATTTTAGAATGGCCTGTTAGGGCATGTCTTCTTTGATTTTACGTGAAGCACCTAATTTATGTCGACTGACCAGATGATGGCTAGTGGGATTCACCCCATATCTGGTGAGTGATATGTCTATATATATTTACGAGATGTGATGGTTCAAGGGAATCGATAATATGGGTTACCTGAGGTGTCATTGGCATCGGGGCATCAAGGATGCAAGTTACTTGATTTTCGAGAAACCGGGTTCGTTTTGAGCATCCATATGATGAAAAAACTCATTAAGGTAGACACTAATGTGGTGCGGGATATGTTTTGGTTTCTAAAATGACACGGGAGCCCAAATGAGGTGTAGGGGTGATGATGCATCATGAGAGGACTATGAGTCTGGAAAGAAGTTAGTGTACCTTTTCTTGGTTTGATTTTGGTCGAGTTAAACCCGAGTTAGGAAATTCTAAAGGTTGGGATCCTGATGAGGACTTTTTCATAACCATTATGACTGGGATAGTTCGAGTTACTTTAACTGGGGTGGTCTTTTTGGTTCCATAATTGGGTTTTGTTTGAAGGATCGGTGATGATATATGTTATGGTGGGGAGATTGTAAGAACCCAGGTTTTTTGGAACAGATCAAAAATCGCGACCCTGTTGGAATTTTGTGTGGTGTTTTATGGAACTAGAGAAACTGGGCATTTTTTGAAAAATTCCATATTACTCACTGTGTACCTTATGTAAATTTCATGGATTGTCACTTTGACTGAAGGACATATATGAAGTGTAGATTTTTCGCTGGTTGGAAAGATTTTAGAAAGTACATGTTTCATAATAATTGTACACAATGTGTAGAGGAGCAGTATATGGGGATATACATGGCATGTTGGGGATGTCAGTCGGGAAGAGCAGTACATGCCGTGTACCCCTCGGTCCAAGCGATGTAGCCATGTTGGAAGGACATTAGAAAATTTCCAACCATCTTAGAAATAGTAAAATGATACATACATCATGTTGTCTTAAGTACACACAATGTATTTTCATTTTTCACTAAAATGGGTAGTACCATTGTTTTGAGCTAGAAACCCAAACCCTCAATGGGTTTGAGTGAGGAGAGCGAACATGAGCTTATTCTTTCTCTTAGATCTTCATCCAAAGTCTGTTTCGAATGTTATTGGATGCGTTAGAACCCCCAGAAAGGACTTGATTCTTATTGTGTCGTTCTTCTTGATTTTTATTCTAAACAAAGTTATAAGGGTTTGATAATTTTTTATTATTTTTTAGATATATTTTGATTTATACCGAATTGGAGTTTTTAATTGGGGGAGTATCATTATACTAGTATGAGGTCGGTGTTTCATACCTTCATTCATGTTTTCGCGAACTTTTTGGGTGGTGTGACATTGAGCGTGTTTTTGGGTATTTTGAGCGGGGGCACTATTTATTCTGAAGTTGAATGTTAAATTGATTATTATAGCTGTGGAATTATTTTTTGTATTCCCTTTACCTTTTTTTCTTCTGCGGGGTCGGAAAAGGTGTTGTTTCTCAATTGGGGAATTTTGGATGGTTATGACAAAATGTGTTAAAATGATTTGTTTTGATTAAACTATTGAGTTTAATTTGTTATGTTATGATATGAATTGTTAGAGGCTTAAAAGACCTCAGTACTAGTAAGGGACATCACATGGTTTGTACAATCGAAATTTTTAATTGTTTTCCCTGTTTAGAGTCATTCTAATGTTAATATATTTAATTATTGAATTACATGTGATAGAACCCTTTATGTTGTGTTGGTCATGGCCCAAATATTTTTGAGTGATATTGATCATAGGTTGGGCTTGAACCAGATTACTTTGGGTGGTTTTGACTATGCGATTGGGCATCATGGATGTCAGGATTGAGGCAGTGAGACTTTCAGGTGGGGCATGGCCTGAGTTACTTAGATGTAAATTCATTTGGATACTAAGTGACAAAGTCACAGTGTCACGAGGTGACAGATATGTTGTGGCTTGGGTACTATTTTGGTGATTACCTCTCACCCGGGATTTGAGTATTGTGCCCACAGAGAGGCTCTGTGATGAGTTGGTTTTGATAACTCGTATGGGTAGAGGCCCCCAATAGTTGTGGTTTATGTACTATGGGTTTGGAGATTATTTCCATGGGAAGCCACGTGGAAGGCGAGGAGCCTAAGGGAGATAGCGATGATGCTATCAGGTTGGGGGATACGACTCATCGTGATTGACACAGTGTGTTGGGACATTTTATTTGAGGGCAATCATCACTGTCCCTCCAGGTACTTTATTTGAGGGTAGACATCATTGTCCCTCTAGTTACTTATTTGAGGACATAGATCATTATTTATTTGAGTTACTTTTTCTTGGGTATAGATTTGAGACATCAGTACATGAGACTTGAGGTGTCAGGAGGTACATGGTGTGAGCTTACTTGACTGAGATTCCGACATTGGCCAAAGTAGGCGACACTTCATGGTGGCTACTGAGCACCATTGGAGTTTATGTTTATTTTTGCATCAAAGAATTTATTGTTTTCCTTATAAAGGCATCCCGAATTAAACGCTTATTTTAGGTATGTACCATTGGGAGGTATTCTATAGAGATTCGTCTCACACAAAGCGCGGGCCCTTTGGGTTGCGTGTAGACTTTATGGTCTTATGTGCAGGAAAGATATCGGCTTTAGGATCTAGAATACAATTATTGTCGCATGGGGCTGGTATGGATCTTGGGATCTGGACTAGCTGGAGTTTACCTTGTTTTTATTTCTATCCTATATCAGCAGGCTTACTTCATTATTATAGCTACTCTAGGTTTTCAATTGGAGCCCTTTTATATTGATATTTTTGAACTACAATGGAATAAATTCTTGATTTTTTTAGTAGATATAAGTTTTGTTCAAAATGATGTTCTATTTACTTCCCACTGCACTTTTTTATTTATTTCTTCTGTTATTTATTATTGTTGATTGCGCTTCCACTATGCGGGTCTGGTTCGATTCGGCTGAGTCCTTTATTTTTTGATGCATTATATATATTATTGCTCGGACCAGTACCATTATTATCCTCTAAGATGGTATACCCTCTCCACTGTACCTATCAAACCCTCACTACTAGTCGGCTGCCTTGGGAGTTCGAGGAGGTGCTCCTAAGGTAGTAACACCAGACTCTTTTAGCAATGTTTGTGGTGGATTTTTTGGTCCGAGACATAACAAACGATTGTTTTTACAGGTAGATGAGAAGAGGATGAGAATATAAAAAGAATTTAATAAAATTTAATGAAAATTAATGATTTTTTTTACCTCTTGAACTTTTTCTGTATGAGAACCTCATTAAGAAATAGGAGAATGGACTTTTGGTGAGCCAAGATAGACGAGGGCATGAAGAAGAGGTTTGGGAGAGAAATTTCTTAGAATATAACCATTCTTCATTTCTTTGTAAGGGTGAGGGGAAGGGGTGTATTTATAGTATAAGAGAAGAGTGTTTTGGATTATTCTATTCCTTAGTTTATTATTTTGGCTCAATAATATGATTAGTTTTGATTCCCATGACTAAATAAATTAGGTAGATAATTTTATTTTGAGATTATGGGATTACAGTAGTCATATATCATCAAAAAATCAACAATTTGGGTATTTTTGCAGTACCGTAAACTACTGTATTTCACTATTCACAAGAAAATTCAAATAATTCAGTTCAAAAAAATCACCCAAAACATTTTTCAACATCTAAAATTAAAAAGTAGACACCATTTTATGAAAATAATTTTCTAAATAAGTAAAAGTTAATATTTAAATAATATCATCATTTACTCAAAAAATACTCATTTTAATTTTCTAATCAAATTTATGACACATTGAAAAATTAATTTAGGTCACATAAATTTATCATATAATTATAATACAATAAAATATAATTTTATGAGTCTATTTATTGAAAATAAATTTTCTATTAAATATTTCATTAAATTTTGATTAAACCTTTAGGTATCTAAAAAATACCAATAAAAAATTTATTATATTTAAAATGATTTATTTAATTATTCTATTATATAAATATATTATATTATCATTCATAAGATACCTAAATGTTATGAATACTTTTATTGGTGAAGATAGAATTCTATTAGTAATATTACTTTTCATAATGGTCATGTTACTAATATAATGATAATATTTAATAGAATATTATTTTTTTAAACTCGGTGTTGCATGATGAATAAACTATCAAAGTTGATAAATGTAAAAGGGACAAACCATAAGACCTTGGGTGGTCAAATTCTCAAATCTATTACAATCATTTTCCCTCGAAATTTATAAAATGAAAATTTAAAAAAATATTTTAGTATTCCTTCAACTTAATTTTATATTTTTTCCACATCACCTCTCGAATTTTAAGATTTTTTCAAAGAACCTTTACTGGGAGAGTCATCTGATTCCTCAAAACCTATTCTGTAGGGTCCAAAATTTATATATTCTTTTCACAGTTATAGATCTTAGGTTCCAATTATATTCCTCCAAAAGTGTGAACTTGAATTGGTTCTGGAATTTACTTCCTTAAAAAATATCTTTGGAACACGTCATGTACTTTATAGTGGATGAATATCATTTAAAAATGATAATAGAAAGCTCAAAAGTCTCTATAATTTCAAATGTATGATTTAAACATGGCATATTTTACTTTTATTACTAAACATTATGACACCCTTCTATGGAGTTACGTTCAGAAAGACATGATCTCCAACTTGAAATGCCAAATCCTTCAAATAGTTTTCTGCATAACTCTTTTTCCTATTTTGAGAATCTTTGATATGAGTTCCAAAATTATTTACCACTATTGTTGTTTCCTATATAATAACTAGGCCTACAAGATTCCATTCGCAAATGTCATCCCAACAAGTTGGTGTGTGACTTCTCTTTCAATATAATTATTCATATGATTCCATTTTAATACTTATGTAGAACCTATTATTTTGGGAAAACTCTATGGAACGTAAATATTGAACTAAAATATCTTAAATTTCATGTGATTATGATGAAAACGTGTATTTTATGATTTTGAACATCCTTTTAGTTTGACCATCATTTATATGGTCATAAAATATGATTAAGCGAAGCTTAGTATTAGGATCCTTCTGAAGACCTTTCCATAATTTTGATATGAAACAGTTATTTTGATTATACAAAATCAGTTGAGATTCATTTTCAAGACTTATAAAATCATTAATATAGAGTCTTCCAATGAATCCTATTGGGAAATACTCCCTTATAGAAAGAAAATGTGCATATTTGTTAGGTCAATCAACAAATTACCTGTATTTCATCAGTATTGCTTAGAATATATGGTATTCTAGTGACAAAATCCATAGTAATGTCATCTAATTTCCATATAAGAATAAGTATAGGATGCATTAATCAGATACTATTTTGTATTTAAACATTATAATATTGATAAACTAATCATCTTGATGCATAATCATCTATTTAGCCCTCCATATTATACCACCAAAAATGTTCCGTCAAATCACTATACATCTTAGTGTGACCAGGGTGTATAAAGAAATTTTATCTCAGAGTATCATCAAATAATTCTATTATTATATTATAAATATAAGTAACAAAAATCCTTTTCCCAGATTTCATAATTCTATTCTAATTCATGATGTCTTCCAACTTTCCATTATTTGCTTCTATTTTTCTATTGAAAATTCTCATTAACAGACTGAGAAATTTTTATCTTTTCCCATAATAATTGTATAGAAACATTTGAGAAAGTAGAGATGTTTCACCATCTGTGGTAACTACCATATTCATATTTACTATATCCATGTACACCTGATCTATTTCAATCCTCATTTTGTCCGAAACACCGTGATCCTTCTTGCTCAATGCACTTGCTTCCTTATTTTCCTTACATGGGTGGTGGTGTAATGCTAAAGAATAAACCTTGAGCAGCTTGAATCATTTTCATTGCCTAATTTTGAATTCTTAGTCTGAGAATATATATTTCAAACTCTAATGATTTGTATATATCTCACAAAATTCACCGTAAAATTATTGTGTGCATATCTCTTGAGAATCTATAAAATATATTTACTCAAGATCGTGTGTTGGATTATTCTATTCATTATTTTTGAACAACCTTGACAGATTAGTGACAGAGTTTTCATTATGTATATGTTCAGAACAAAATAAATTCTTTGATGCATCTCTAAAAATAAAAAATCAACAATTTATTGATGGTAGAGTTGTTATTGGAGTATTCACTAATCCCCAAATCAATTATTCCAAACATTCTTCACATTGTTTTTTCCAAAAAAAAAACATAACCCCTTTACATGAATTCTCAGTAAATGGGAAAAAAATGGAAAATTTATATCAAAACAATAATGGGGACAATATAAACCAATGAAACAACGTATCTCACTTATTTTTGTTGGTGTAGGCTATTCCGGGACTACACTTGTCTTCACAAGATCAACTGATATTCCACCTTTAGAGAAAATACGCCCATGAAAGGAATTCTTTGAACTCATAATTCACACTTTCAAAACTTCCCATATAACTAATTTCATTTAAGAGTCTCAAAAAAAATTCTTAAGTCGTTCTCATGGTCCTAACTACTTTTAGAGAACCCCAAGATATAATCAAAAAAATACCACAACAAAATTATCATGATATTACTTGAATAATTTTTCCATTAGATCCATAAAAACATCTGTTGTATTAGTATGTAAAAATAAAATTAATGTAAAATAGTAATTTCTATAATGGGTTAAAAATCATTTATTAGGAATATATTCCTTCTTTACATGCAATTGATGATATCCAGAACAAAGTTCAATTATTGAAATACATTTAGCTCTGTGAAGTTGATCAAATGTATCATTAATGTGATGTAGTAAATACCTATTATATATTATAATAGCAATGATTTATCTATAATTAATCCAAAACCTCATAGATCCATATTTATTTTTAATAAAGAGAATATGGGATCACCCAGGAGAAACTCTAGGGGAACAAATCCCTTATTACTGAACTCCTCAAGTTGTTTCTTCAGCTCCACTAATTCCATTGTGGTAATTAAATGGGGTGTCTTTGATATTTTCCTTGCATCTGGGATTAAATAAATGGTATGCTAACATTCCCAATCTAGGGGGTGTCTATGTAATTACATAGAAAATAAATCAATGTATTCTAGTAATATAACTAAATAGTCAATTTGAATATATCATTTTCCATAGGTTTTTTCCTTTTCATCCTCTCTAAGAATTATATTTTGAAGATCTACTAAAGTCAGATATAGATATGATTTAGATTATAAATTATCCCTTCTTAATATGATAAATTTCATTCCTTCATCCCAAATCATAATTTCATTCTCTGTGAGAAAATATTTTTCATTTTAATTTGAAATCCAATACATACCATGTATTATATCTGAATCAACCATAGTTATGATAATAAGATTTGATATTAGAGAATGTTTATTTTTTATAATAGGAACTTCTCAACACATATTTGTTGCAATAAATTTTCTAATAAGATTATTGATTGAAAAAACCCACATTAATGATCATTATAAATATGTAATTTGTATTGTAGAATAGAATGATATAAAATAATGTGATGATCTATAATTGAATAATGATTTAAATAAATTTGATGGGATGACTAACATACCTACCACCACATAATTAAGAACATGAACCTCAGTTGTTATCACTGAATAAGAATAGCCATGTTCCCTTGTCCATTTCGGGGGAAATTTACCATAACATCTTGGACAATAATCTTCATCGGTTCCCATATCCTCACATCTTGGACAATAATTTTCTTTCAATCCCTTGTACTCATAGGCCTGGGGTTTTTTCTCTACACTTGTAACAAACTCTCATTCCCAATAGGGAAGTTCCATGATGATTATTTCCAATTTCATTAAAACATGTAATTATTACCCTTCCATTATTCTATATATATTTATTTTCTTTTACAAAGTAAAAAATCACACCACTTATTTTCTTTCTTTTCTTCGAATCCAAATTATATGGAAAACAATTTCTCTATCTTGATGGTACATGACACTATATCCTCGTATGAAAAGATTTATTAGAGACTAGATCCCTTTATAAAATTGTATTAAAACCATAAATGAAATAGTCAATCTTGTACCTTTGATTACATATGTAGTCTTTATAATACCTTGCGAACCACATAGAGTTATCTTCATACATATGAATGTTTTAATCCTAATTCTTTCTCAGACTCAAGTTTTATTTCCCAACAACTGGTCTCTATTTAGAAGTGAAACTTTTTTCCATGACAATTCACATAATATCTATTAATTCAAAATTTTCAATTTCAACATCATCTTTTTGTCTGATTTAATGACAATTATTGACCTCCTCCCCCGGAGAGATGATAAAATCCCATGATAACCTTCTCCCTTTTTTTAAATTTCAAAGTACAAAATATCATCTCTAAGGAACTTATCCATTTAGTATCTAAAAATGGGTTTGTAGTCCCATTTAATGATGGAGGTTTTGGATTCATTAAGAAATATAAAATTGTTATTCAACGTTGTGGATTAGGATTCTTCATGCGTGTAATCTTATTGCTCATAACCAGAGTCAGTTTTCCCATTAAAGTTATAAGTTGTTCATCTCTTATTGAATCTCTTGCTCTAACATCATTATCTTTCATAGTAGGGAAATCCATACATGGAGTATTTTCATTGATATGGTTTACCTTATTTCGATTAAGAACCATTTCTAAACAATTGAATACACTTGATTAGATTATGAAATTTTGAAACTAGTGTAATTCTTAAAATATAGATAATATAAAAATCATAAACTTGATAACCTTCAGAATATTCCTAAAGTTTGTTATATGGTTATGTTTCTAGAATATATGTTTACCTAAATGTAGTTTCAAAATATTCAACTAAACTTTCTCAAATAGAAACTATAAACACCCCATTCCCATTAGCCTGGAGTCAGGGTAATACTTTATTACATTGGTACTATGAATATGTGAACTCATAATAAAGGGACAAATATTTTAGTGGCATTTGAAAATGATATAAAAACATAATATTTACATTAAAACATGAAAAAAATGATAAAAATAGAAATTCCATTGGAAACACTCATAAATAAATATATTATCCCTAAAATTCATTCATAATTTACATCCTTTATACTAGGGGAATATAAATCATAAGAAATGTGATATATTATAAGCTTAGTAAGGTTAAAAAATATTATAGAATCAATAAGAATAAAAAATAATTTTTGGTGAATAACTGACAACACATTTCACAAAAACATAAATTTGAACACAATATGAAAGGAATAAATGTTGTTCAAAATAATTCCATATAAATAATCTCATGAGAATAAAATATAACCATGGATATTATAATAGTGGAGCAATAAAATGTATTATCAATTATGGATATCAAAATGAGGCAACTATTAATACATGAAAATATATACATATATCCAAGGATTCAATTGAGACACTATACATAAATGGCTAAAAACCCGATCTAGTTTTTATCATCAGACCTGCTAATGCATCAAAGAGATAATGCATGCCACGCATGTCCCGTGCCTAATCCAATGAATTCCTCATATGAAAGGGGTGGAACATAATCAACATATAAATTCATATTCAGAAAATAATTTTAAATATTAATAACTTTCACCAAATAAAAAACATAATCATGAACCATTAAATGTAACATAGCAACGTGTATCAAGATAGTACATCACCATAAATAATCTCAAATAATTCAACAAAATATGGAAGATGGTAGCATAATAGATAATTATAAATAAATAATATGATTCAAAATAGGGTATTAAAATATATGAAAATATTCTAATAAAATCATTGAGGATTTTTTTAAAGAAATACCCTTTTACTTTGGAAAGGAGTGTTCTTTTGGGATATAATTTGTAGTTTTCATAAAATAATATTGTTATCATGTATAACCCAGAAAATAAAAGGGAATGAAATTAAATTTTAGGAATACAAAAATAATATTCATAATGAAATTTTTAAACTAATGTCAAAACATGTAAAAGGATGGTTTAAGAGACATTAGAAATTAGCCACTTCTATGCGGTTTAAGGTGAAATATAAATGAGTCTTTAAAGAAGAAAACAAAATAATTATTTTTATAAAAATAGAAATTAACTAATATATGTTTTCATGATAAAAATATTGATTATAAAAAAATATTTGTGATAGAAAATATATTAAGCAGTGTACTTAAAAATGGTTTATAAATTTGGATGTTCCCTTTAATCGAGCTTACCTATTAAGGGGAATTTAAAATAGGACCATAAAAAATAAGTATTTTCTTAAAAATATATAATAATTTTGAAACATTAATATGTTTGGAACATAAATATATCCTTTATTATGAGTACATATTAATAATTAATAATAATATTTGGGGAAATAGGGAGAATGATTAACCTGAAAGGGAATAATGGAGGATTAGGAAGAAACCATTTACTTATGTCTGAATGTTTTATGAGCATAAAATAAATATCCTAGATAATGCAGATGATTTAGTAGATATAAGGTGAATGAAAACTGTTTAGATAGTTTTGGAATTTTTTGGATCATCTTGCACTAATTTGTTTATTAATTAACGTTATATTCATATACTTATTCAATAACATTAAATAATTTTTAATAAATTTATTATATACTTTTTTATCCATAAAATGGTTTTATGGCCAGTCTTGAAGGTCGAACTAAAATATAAAAATTCATCATCCATGAATATGGTAAATTAGTACCTCATGGACGATGTTTTCCATTTTAGAATAATAGGGGAAGAGAATTGAATTGATGGTTGATATAAAATTTTCATAATAAAATTAGAGTACATAAATATAAAAGTTTAATACATATGCTCTTTTATAGGGAGCTGAAGAGATGATAAGAAAATTAATTATAATTAAAATAAATTCAATGAAATAGAAAAAGGATTTTACCTCTAGAACCTCTTCTCCTTTAGAACCCCCTTAAGGAACATACGAATGGTCATTTGGTGATACTAGAAATACCAAGACATTTAGAATATTTTTGGGAGTTTAATTTGGAAGAATATACAAAATAATCAAGGATTTAGAGTTTTGAGGAGAAGAGGTGGTGATGGACGGTATTTATAGAAGAGGTGAGGGGTGTTTTTTATTATTTTATTCATTATTTTATTATTTTGGCTACAGACTATTAATAGTTTTGATTTTAATTACTAAATAAATTAATGAGAGATTTAGTGTTAGATATTATGACCTTACATCATCCAAACAACATCCATGACTAAATAATTAATGTATTTATTGAATAACTTAAATTACAAAATTTCATTGTTCACTAAAATATTCAATTATTATAGAAAAATCTAAAAAAATCACCATAACCAATTCTTGAGATATTTAATTCCAAATAGACACCATTATATGAAAAAAATAAAAATATTTGAAATTTATTTATAAAATAAAATCATAGTTACCTTAATAAATATTGATTTTAATATTATAACATATTTTTTGAAACTTTCCCAAAATAATTAAGGTATCATAAAATTATCATATAATGATAAGACAACAAAATAATTATTTTTTAATCTATTTCATGAAATTAATTTTTCTTTAAAATAATTATTTTAAATGTGAAATTGTGAATAAACATTTGTGTTTCACAAAATACCTATATAAAATTAATCATTTTTAAAACATTCAATTTATAATACCATGATCTAAATATATCATATTTTCATTCATAAGAATCCTAAATTTTATTTATACTTTCTTATGAGATGTTACTATTCTAGTATTCGTGTTACTATTTCTATTGGACACGTTAATATTCATATGGTCATATTTAATAGTATATAACGGTTTTAAACTCAGTGTTTTGTGAAGAATAATCTATCAAAGATATATAATTTTAAAGAAACATTCCATAAAATCATCTGGTGTTACACTAGTACTCAATTTCAGTGACTATTAATGATGATGGCACTTAATCCTATTCGGAATTAAAATATGACTCATTTATTAAATATCTGGTTGTTAAAGATCAATATGATTAAAAAATACATAATTATGTATTAGAAATTTTGTAGTTCAAAAAAATCATGGAATGAATTAGAATATTTTTAAACAATATAAGAAACCAAATCAAGAAAATGAGAATAATTGAAGTGTACATTTTATTCTAATGAATATGATTGTGATAACAAAGATATTAATCAAAAAGAGAATAAAAATTTGAAAATATGTATTGTTACCTTGAAGGAAAATTTATTTAATTCTATATAAGGTAAATATAAATATTAAATAATGATTCTTATGATAAAACCGAATAAAAAAATTCAGTGCTTATTATTATAGAAAATTAGAGAAACAATATAAAATATTATTTGATACAAGTATAAATGTAAGAGTTTCTTATGCTAATATTTTTAGATGAAAACAAAGTGTCCATTATGGAAATAAATTTTATTTATGATATATAAAACTTAAATAAAAAATAATATTTTTAAACAAATAACTTCTAGGTTTACTAAAAATAAATGTTTAAAATCTATCTCGGAACATTACAATTCAATTACTAATCTTATTGGATGAAATATTTTATGGTTACCAAAAATGTTTTCTATTTTACTGATTTCAAGAAATTTGTATTAGGAGTCCTGAGGAAGCATGGTTTAAGGGAAGAGTATATTCTAGAAATATAAATTGAGATCCTATGATTTTTTTATCTTATAATCAATTTGATAGAGGTTCTATTACTTTTATAGGCAACTCAGAATTCAAGGTTAATGGTTTTAGGGAGGTATGGGATCTTAAAAATGCAGTAATTTCTATAGTATTGTATTTTTAAGTATTAAAAAATAATATTATAAGTATTTCATAACTATGTGATGTGGAATATTTTTTTTGTTTGAAAATGATAAGTTTTTTTATATAAATACTGATTAATATTTTATTTTCATATAAAATATATTGTATATTATATTTATTTTTATTACATAACCAATTAAAATGTTATGTTTCTAAATACGATTGAAATAGAAGATATCTCGTAGCATAAAATTCATTCACATGATGTTTTTTGGTTACTAAACAAACAATAAAAGAACTGACAAGTTAAATAAATATCGACACTTAAATTAGTATTGTTTTGTGATTCATGTTTAAAAAGAAACCAATATATGGAAATAATTAGAACTCGAACAAATATAAAAATAATAAGACCACTTAAAAATATTCATCTTGATTATTTTGTTCTTATTAAAATAGGTAGTATATACAAACATAAATATTTTTTTATAGGTATTATTCATTTTAGTAGATTTACTTCATCTTATTTCTTCTCTAATAATCATGGAACATTAACTAAATGTACAATGTTATTTAAAATTAGTTAATAAATAAAAAAGATTAGTTATTTATCTATATTCTAAATGTATTGGTGGGGAAATTTGGAATAAAAAATTAGAAAAATTTAAGAATAAATTCATTATTTTCAGAATTTATATTCCATAAGAACACTATATAAAATGGAGTTGCTAAATATAAAGTAATAATATTTTTAAAATATCTTGAAATACTCAAAATGAATATAATATAAATATATTATTTAAGGACGATTCTTTAAATAATTACCATTATATTTTAAATAGAGTCATTATTAGATCTTTAATATAGTCAAAACCATATGAATTTTTTAAATTGATGAAATATATGGTTGGGTATTTGATATTTTTTGGCTGTAAAGTTATAATTTTAAATACTAAGGTTAATTCTGATGAATATGATGATAAAATCAATGATGATGTTTTTCTAGGATGCTAAAAATAGTAAATATTATAGATTTTATAATATCAGAAATATGATAGTGAAGGAATATGTAAATGATAAATTTTATGAAAAAACATGAAGTAGAATTTTAATTTATATAAAATTTAAGAAGAATTTTGTGTGTTAAGTTTTGGTAATCAAAACCATCAAAATAATTTATCAATTGTGGAGAAGGTTATACATTATAATAATAATGCTGAAATTTATAAGACATATAAATATCATTCTTTATAAAAAGTAATTAGTAATGTCAGTTCTAATATTAAAACCATAAATTTTGGTTATGATTTTTTTAAATTACGATTTTGTTTCCGAATGTGCACATAATGATGTGATTAATTATTTGAAAGATACGTATTGGATTATTCTGTTGAGTATTAATATAATAAATTTTATATAAATATTTTTTTTACATTAGTGGAATCCCAAATATAATAATAGATTTTGGGAACTAATTACAATATAATGAAAAAAAATTAACGAATTTGGAAAAATTATTAAGAATAAACCTTGGATTGTTTCTCAATTATATTTCAAAATTGAAAATATTTTTTCGAATATTTTTCACATATTTATATGTTTTAATAAATTTTTATTTTATTATCTTTTTCTTCTTATAATTGTTTTATATAATATCAAAGTCAAGATAATACTCTTTTCAAAATGGTTTAATATCTAATGAATTTTATATTAATTAAGCATTTGGTTTTGAGCATATAAAATTTCAAAATTATTTTTCAAAATTATCAAAAATATTATATGGTATTAAGAAATATCTATGATCATCATATGATATAAAATAGTTTTTTTATTAAATTATGGTTTTTTGAACATAAAATTGATCTATTTTTAATTATAAGGAATTTTTTAAATTTTTTCATTTATTTTTTTAGATAATGATTTTATCTTAAGGGGTGTTTTTAATTGTTTTTCATCTATTTTATCTCTTTGGGAATTTTTAATGACTAGTTATTTATTTAATATTTTCATAAAAGGGGATAATTTTCAGATATTATTTTTAGATTATTTCATTGTTGATTAAATGAAAAAGGCTTATATTTTTTCCATTTAATTTTTAATTTTATGATTTTTAAAATGGGGGGTATTATTAGTGACAAGTTTTATTGATATGGTTGTTGTGTGTGTTAAGTGAAGCTGGTATTTTTATTCAATATTTTTATATTTAAAACACCTCACATATTTACAATACTCAATAATTTCATAGTTTAAAATTTTATCACTAGATAATTATAATCAATCACAACATTATCAATTCATATCTTGTTCATTATTTTAGTTTTTACATGTTTATAATTTTTAATATCTAATTATTCTACATTATGTTTCATATTTTTTTAAAAACAATTTGAACTATACTAAGAAGTGTAAGAAAATCTACGCATTTGGAAATAAACTCTATGCAACTGATATGAACTTTACAAAACATGAACCTTTTAAAGTATAAATTGAACTCTACACAGAACTAGAAAAATATCTATGACTACTAGAATTGAAATTTACAAATAATATAAAATTAAATCAATATAAATAACAACTGGAATAAATGAAAACGAAATTACGATATAAATATATATATTTATATATTATTTTTACTATTATTATTCTTTTAATTTTATTTTTTATGGAGTATTTATTAATTATAGTATGCTACCTCATTTTGCAGTTCGTGAAGTTTTAATTTTTTTAATTAATTAAAATACTCTTATGGTTTCTCAATTCACACATACACAAACTAAATGAATTTTATGTTGGTGCATAATATTATAAAAAATGACCCTTTTGTTTTAAAATAATGATACCCAAACAAAAATTGTCATATATAAAAGCTATAAAAGAATAATTCAATGTTACTTTGCGTGGAATATTTCTATGTTCCAAATGACTCTAAAAATTACCTACATTATTGTTCTTAGATAAATATATAATTTATATATTTTTTCCAATATATTTAGTTTTTCCACATAAGATGTTTATAAATATGAAAAAAACATTAATTGATTCAGTGGATGGATCAAAATATAGAGACTCCCATGTGATGAAGATCATGGAGATCATAAGATGGCCACTGGAATTTTTTTACATTAACTTTTTTTGAGGAAAATATTTGGAGAAAATGATGAAAATGAGAGATAAAAAAGTAATGAAATATTGATACAATCATTAAATTTTTACTATGAAAATTGCTATGAGGGATTTCATTATCCACATAAACATCATACAAGAAGTGATCAAGCTTCATCACCTTTTATTATTATTTATTCTTATACATTTGTTTTTTGATTTCAATGTCTAATTTGTTTTTTTTTGAATCTATTTGTTCATTGTTTTTCCCATCCAAAATAAATTTTTATAACTTTAGTTTCAAAGGAATGTTTTTTGGGTTGTTACTTCTACTAAATGTTAGTGTTTTTTGTTTTGGGTTGTGCCTCCAGGTGTGAAAATGGAAATTTCTGTAAAATATATTCACATCCTTTCAATAGAGATGGTTTTTCAAAGTGGTTACCATTTCTTTCATAGAGGATAGAGGAGTTAAGATTGGATTTTTTATCACCTTGATCCAATATATTTTAAAAAAATTGTGTTCTTGTTTTAATTTTCCTTATGTATAATAAATTATATTTTATTTCACTTTTATGTGAAACCTCTTTGCATGAAATATATTTTCATGAAATAATTAACTTGAATATTTAACACCAATTAAGATAATATATTTAATATTTTAAGAATGTTTTTTCGCCACCTCTCCATAACCTCTATAACATATCATCATCTTATTCTTGGGAAATAGGAACCGGGTTATGAGATTTAGTAAAAAATTATTGTTGATTCCTAGATATATTTTCCCCTTAGAAATCCACATTCATATGGTGATAGTATCATGTCATATTACAATTCCACATATCCTATATTAACCACATTATTGGTATAATGTATCACATTTGAGGTGGTACAAAACATATATATCACTTGTATTAAACTCAAAGGTAGTGTCATTGGAAAATGATCTCCCTTATGAGGAACAACAAGTTGAAATCATTGATCATAGAGATAAATTACCATGAAAAATATCACTCACCTAATTAAATTTATCTGGAAGAATCATATTTCTATGGAAGTTATATGGGAACCCAATGATATATTGAATCAGAAGTAACTAAATTCTTTCATCTATGTAGTTAAATTTAATGGGAAAGTACATTTAAATGGGGTAGAATGTAACAAATCAATTTTTTCCCACTTTATTATATAGAATATATTTTTTCACATGCAAGACAAAAAAATAAACCATGGTATATTTTAGTGCGATATAATATTACAATTCAATATAAACATTAATACATTATGATAATCAAATATGAAGCATAATTATAAAAACTATAATAAAAATAAAACCATAAACAAAAAAAACCAATAACATTAAAATTGTATCCCTATGGTTTCCTTTGAAAATTAAACCCCTAAAAATTACTTTGGAGAGAAGGAAAAAATATAATTTATATTTTGAGAGATAAGTAAATGAGTCATATGAATGAATATTAATGAATGTTGCCAGGTTATATAGAGGAATTAAAATTGACCATTCTATATATAGTTGTTATATATATGGGCATTTGATATATAGTCATTGGATACATGATTGTTGGATATATCATTATTGGATATTTTTTGCCGAGGTTTAATTATATCAAATATATAAATTAATATTTCCTCTACAGGAATAAATAATTTTTTATGGAATAAATATTTGAAATGTAAGTAATTTTTAATAGTAATAAATTATTTTTTCAAAATACTTATTATTTAAAAAAATGGTGCATAATATATTTTAAATTAAATTTACATTTATTATATAACCATTTTAATAAAACTCATTGAAAACTTTTAGGAAATAATTGGAAAAATAACAGAATAAAATCTTTTAAGTAATAAAGGGATTATATGGAATGATAATATAATGATTTATGATAAAAATATTTATTTTAGTTAAAAAAAATTATTTATTATTAAATATTATATATTTTTATTTAGAAGATAAATTTTTCAAATTTATATTATGAAATTTAATGAAAAGTATTTTTTATATATATAAACAAATTACTAGTCATTAATAATTTGATTATTACTTGGTTATATATGTATAAAAACATGTAATATTTAAAAATATACTTTTCTAAAAATTGATTACAATGCGTTATGGATTTTTATTTTCAAAAATTAAATATATTATAGTAACATGATTATTTTAAGATACTAAAAATTGTATTTCTATAAACTAGATGATTAAAACTCCTATAATAATTATAAATTAATTTAAAATTATTATAAATAAAAACAATTTTTAAAATGTTATTAAAAAAATTTCTATATATTATATATTTTCATTTAAATGTTAAATTTTACATATTTAGAATTATTATTTCATTAAATATATCATAAAATTAGATTCGTAATGTTTAATTTAATAAATATTGGTTATCTTACTTTTTATATAAAAAAATTATCATCATAAAAAAATAAACAAGGTAATTTTTTTTAATACGGTGTAAAAATTACATGGAGTAAATATTTTATATTTGTAATGAGGTAAAATAATTATAGAATGAAATTTTAATGTTTTGGATGAAACACTAAAATTCTCACCATTAATCACCAACCTAACTCACCTAACATTCAGTTTATTCTGACACACCCAATGATTTTATGATATATTTTTCATTTTAATTTTTCTATCAATAATTTGTGATGCATGAAAATCCAAGTATAAATGAATCGTAATATAGTATAAAATTATAAACTACTCAATAAATTTGAATGTATGAATTTGAATAATTATATAATAAAAAATTTATGGTTTACACTTATATGAAATAAATTCGTTCGTTATCAATTAATTAGCATTGAAGATGAAAATAATATTTATGTAAAAGGTATTTTTTATGACAAAACTATATTTATGCATGGATTGTATTTTTATATTAATAAAATAGATTAATATATTATACTAAATGTTTTAATATAAATTTATATATTATATATTCAAGGAAATGTTTTAATATTCATTGATTAGTTTTTCATATCATGGGATAAGAATAAAATACACATTCTTAAAAATCTATTTTTCATAAAAACAGTTTTCATCGAATTTTATATAGTTATTTTTAAATGAATTATTTATATTTTCTTATATATAATTATGAAAAATGGACCAATATTTGGAACCGAGAGGCCCAAATCTGTAAAATAGATCCCTTTTATTTTTTTTCAATATGAATCGTACCCATAATATATATTTATCACCTTGTTAAACATGAATAATATTATTAATTCTTTTTAATAATTCCAAGATTTTTTTCTAAAAAAGTACATTACCTTAATTATGAGTTTATTATATCCATTACCTTATAATTCATGAATATATAACCAAATGGTTCCATATTTATATACATATTACATTTAAATTAATTTAGGAAAATAAAAATACAAAATGTCACTCTCTCACTTTTAAATATATCTTATGTCTTCACATAGGGAGAACGGAAATTTTTTATTTAATTTTTACTTTATTTCAGTTTGATGAAATAATATTCACAATTTTAATTTATATATTATTTTTAATGATTGAATAGTGTCTTTAAACTCTTATTTAATGTTGACATAGTATTTATTCAATCAATAAAAAATATAACAAGTTAATCGTAAAAGTAAAACATATTATGAAATTTATTGTATTACATGAATTTTTTAGGTATATATGAAATATTAGGGATGTTTTAAAATATGATATTCTAATTATATATTTTTCTATGGTTTTTAATGTTAAATTAAATGGATAGTTTTAAAATAGACATAAATGATATTTTATAATAAATAATATTTTATTAAATAATTCAAAATTCATAAAAATATTACATAAGGAAAGTTAAATGTAATATGGTTTAAAATATCAACAATGTTACATTTATGGTTCATTTTTTGTCAAATTTTTATCCCTTTAATATTTAATGATTTGTTATTGTGATCAAGATTATTTTATTTTCATAGGGTGTTAAACCTAAATATAAGGCTTAAAACGCCAAATAAACCAATAAAAATCTTATTGGTTGATGTAATTTCAACCAAATCTTATGTTTTATTTTAATATATATTCTTTTTGAAGAACTTGTAAATATTTTATCCCTTTATGATTTTAAACTTTTACAAAATTTCATAATTTACCGTACCCATCTCATATAAAAGGGTGCCCTTCCTTTCTATTCATTGCACCACATTGAGCCATATATATTGACAAAAAACTAACATATTAACCACTAAAAAGTACTATACACATTATAGAGGTCTTGATCTTCCCAAATACCAAATTTTTGATCCTTAATACGATATCCAAAGGATTTCTTTCAAAGATAAGGTAATCCCCTTAACTGATCACTTTCCTTTTTAAATTATATTTTACCTCATACAAAAATATTGTATTTTTAATAAAATTTTATATTAAATTTCTTTAACATGATTAAAAATTATTATTATTATTATTAAATTTCAATTTTCTACCCTATTTATGAAAAAAATGAGGAATTAGAGTATCAATCTTCTGTTTGTAAGACTTATCATCTCTATATAGCGATTCTATTCATTTTTCATCACAATATTTTATTGGTTGTTATTATGAGGTGTTTAATGTTTATATATGATATTTATGGAATAAATATTCTTTTATAATGATAATATTATATCTAACATACTACCTTCTACGTTTTTGGTAAATGACAATCTCAATCATGCGTACGTGTGGACTACCACCTCCAACGAGCGATAAGATTTGTTTTTCATTTCTGAAATAAATTGATAGTAACAAGGATGGATTTAATTAATATATATGAAATAAATATTAAATAATTATTATTTATAAGTTTTAATTTTTATATACCTTCCTTTCATTCGATTCTTTTAAAAATAAAAACATTGCTCATGTGTACAAGTGGCCTATCTTCTCTTATAATAGTGTTATTCATTTTTATTTATATGAATATTCTATATGACTGTTATATATATATATTATTTATATCATAATTAATATCATGGATTACAAGGAACCATGATCAAAGTACAAAAATCAGAATTTCATTATTGATATTCTTAGGAAAAAATGAAATAATTAACTCTTGGAAATGATTATTTTAATAAGCATTGATTTATAATTAGATGTTAAAATGTTAATATTAGAACATATATGATATTATAAGTATGGGAATTAATATTTTTTATAATTATAATAAATTTTAAGTAATTAAAATGTATGTTATATTTGTTTTGAATGAAGTTAAAATTGGAGTAAGTGTTTTATGTCACAATATCATTGATTATTGAAATTGTTTTTTATTATGTTTTATGATGATGAAATTTATTAATATACCTCTAAATAAACACATTTTTTAATCATATATATTTATTTATTAAAATACATGTTTTACAATAATTTTCCTCAATTTAATCAATCAAGGTACCAAAAGAAAAGTTTTAAGGAAATACGACTTTGATTCATTTTTTTCAAATGACATTATTATTTGAAATCTGTTTTTTCTAAAAAAATGAGGAATGTTTTTAATATTGGAATTTTATTTTTTAATGTCATTTTTATCCATGATTTATTTTTACATAATTTTTTACACGGAATATTTTTTTGGAATATGGTACATTTGGACTTTTTTTTACAAAATTATGAATGGTATGTTTTCTATTAAGCTATATAGAATTAACAAAATTTTCTATAATGATGACAACTAAATACTGTGAATATTAATATTCAATTTCAAAATATCATTATAAAATAAAAATTTTCCTTAATATTTGGTATATTATTATATTTTAAATAAGTAATTCCAAAATGACAATGTTTTCTTCCACAAAAAATATTCCAAAAATATTTTAAACCACTATTTATATCAGATGACATTATTTTACGTTACTTATGATTTAATGTAGATATGATCTAATGATATTAGACACTTTTAGTATTTATATGGATTTTAATGATGATGATTTATAGTTCATTCTGTGAAACACATTTTTCCATGGTTTAATTATTATGTGAAAATCATTTATTTTCCATGTGTTATACAATGATGAAATAATAAAATGTTTATAAAAAATGTCTCATTTTAATGTATTTTAATATGCTGGTTGATTTAAGATATTTGGAAAAATATATTAATTATTTTCATTATGTAATGGGTGGGACCATCATTATATATCACTCCAATGAATTGGATAAATATAGATATATCATGAGATAAACATGAATAGAAGGTGGTGTAGACCCTGTTTATTAAGGAACTCTATAAAATATGATTGTTTTGGCTGTGATCCATAACTAATATGATGGAATAGGGAATGAAATCAATAAGTTATGAATTTATTGTAATGGAGAATTGACTAAGAAGGAAATAATTGTAACATACCAAGTAAGTAATGAATAATAGATATTTTTATATATGTCTATTAATGAATTAGAAAGTGTTTTAGATGCTTAAAATGAAAATAAATCCAATCTTAAGCATGGAATACACTAATATTTTTAAAAGATTGTTTTACTGCCTTTTAATGGAAAACCATTTTCAAATATATCTTTTGACAATTTTATAAGCTATTTTTGTCAAAATAAACTTATTCTTTATGATTGGGACATCAAAATTTACTTTGTGTGAATTTTTGGTATTTTTCCGATAAGGTACATTTTTAATGAACAGTGAAAATGTTGTATTTTAATTCAAAACCTCTTTTTAATCTAATTTATTTTTATGATTAGATTATCTTTTAAATTTGTTTTAAAGTGAAATTAGAATATATTTTTACCATATAATCCGATAGTGGTCGCTGAATTAATTTCACTTTGAAATTGGACTTAAACTAGTGTCAATCTTTTGATACTTATTGTTTCATAAAAACACACTATTTGCTCTGACAGCGGGAGTTAATTAATAAATTAATTAATTTAACTTATATGTTTTTTATTTTTTAAAATAGACATTATTTTTGAATTCGGAATATAAAATATAGCTTAGGGTGAAGTTTTGGTATTTTTCTGAAAAACTTCAATTTTTGATGAATAGTGAACCACTAAGTGGTACTTAAGAAACTGATTTTTTGGTTAAATGAAATTTTACCACCTCTGTGTTTTGAATTTAAAAAATCCGACATACATGGTTGTCATTAAGTAGTAAAATTTGGTTCTGTGGGATTAAAATAATTTTTTGGTGAATAGTAACTTTTATGTTTTTAATCGCGATTAGAGGTAATTAGTGTAATTTAAGGTAAGAATAATGTTTTAATAATATACAATGACCTAGACACATGTCCTAAACTTATTGGATGTGTCATGTCTGAACAAGAAAATCCATGGGTCAACTTGGGGACCCCATGGAGCTACTTTGGTTGGGTAATGACATAAATAACATTTTATTTAATGTAAAAGTAAAAATGACACAAACATGAGTTTTTTTACTAAAACAATTTTTACATGGGGTTATACAAGTCATATTTTTGACTACAAATATTCATTATAAATATAAACAAATTAACTACATCATGATATTTTTTTATAATTTTTAGACTTTAAATATATTAAATTATTTATGATATCATGATGATGCAGTGATTACCTCATTAATAAAGGATTTAAATAAAATGAAAAGATAATGTAAAATCTATGACCTACACACATCCAAAACCTATTTTATGGGTATATTTATAACCCTTATAACTTTATCCTAGAATTATATCAATTTGGTACCTTTTAAATCCGAAACTCGTTTTAAAATAAAGGAACATTTCTTTACTTTCCAAGAGTGCCCCTCCTCTCCTCTTATAAAAGGCCCCCACCTCTACCACCTTACCCACACTTCCAAAGCCTTTGTCACGGCCACCCCCTGCCAATTTTGTCTCTCCAAATCCCTCTCTTACTCCTTGAAGCCTCACTTTGGGTAGAAGTCTTCCCAAGTAAGCCTTTGAGCTCAAACCAAAGGGAGTTACCCGATTTTAAGGTAATGTCTTCACTTGAGTCCTTTTGTTTGATTTTGCTTCTCCAACCCCCTAAACTCTTTTTATTCATTAATTTTTTAACAACACAAGTATCTTCCATATACTAGGATGTCGTTATAATAAGGATTTGAGCTACACTTACACACACCTACATCTAATGGTTAAAGAACATACTGTTTCCGTGGATGGAAAATTTCTGCCTCCCGAAACGATGATTGTTTAGCATTCTTTTAACACCTTCAATGGTGTCCATTAAGATGAAACTATATAATATGATATATAATATATTTATGTTTGCCTTAAGCTTCTGTATTTTTCATTTTTGGTATACCTTTATGGTTTCCATTATGGGTAAACGTGATATCTTCATTTAAGGAAGTGCGGACTACCGCCCCTCAAAGTGATTTGATTCTTTAATACCATATGTGGGACGTATAAAGGATGAAGTTATGATATTATATATGATATTACACTGGAATTATAATATACCTTTATATAATTATGATTGCATTCTATAAAATACGAAATAGAAATGAAAGTACCGTTCATGCGTACGTACGGCTTACCGTCTCCATGAACGGTGCATTTCATTTCTTACCTCTAAATGATTATGTAATATTATAAATTAATGTATATACTAGATATATATGATATATATGATATATACATCATGATTATAACTCTGGATATAATGGATACATGAAAAACTTGTAATTATAAAGAGAATATTTTGACTCATGTACCAATGATCGTTAAAATGACCGTTATTAACTAAAATAACTACATAGTGTTCATGACATGGTAATAAGTGATATAAAAAGAATAATGAACTTGAAAACGGTTCTTAAGAAAAGAGAAATTAACTCAAGTTTATTATTCAGGACATTAAAGAACAATCGAGTCAAGTCAGACCCGAGGTATGGGACTTCGTCTCAATCTCCTTTCATTGAGGCATATTCTGTTTTATACACAACCTTCTTTTATACGGTGTATAAACCCCTTTGAATTTTATGTTTATTCAAAAGGAATATTTTTTATAAGAAGCGTTTACTCAATGACAAAAGGGAATGTTTTTGTCGTACGTATGCGACGACAATGACTTCTCCGCCGCCGTGACCATTATTTGAGTTTCGTCTTCCTCTACAAGCCATACCTTCTTTTTAAAGGAAAAATAAATACCATGTTTTACTTTTCTTTTATTTTGGTATTGAAAATGGTTTTCATAATATTTTTATTATATCAATGTGTTCTATTTATATCTTATGATTGAAATGTGGAAATGTTATTTTTCCTTTATGCATGTTTTATGTGATATGATTATGTTACGGTTCTTGGGCATTATTATGAAGATAGGTGGTTCCATGATAAACTAAGTGCGGGTGAGACCGATAGAGCTCTCTAATTCATTGGGTAACACGAAGGAGTGAAATGTTAAGGTTTCTCCGAAGAGATTTAGGGAATATACTATGATAGGTATTCCAAAGGTAACCAAGAGGGTTACTCCCTACGTATGAATGTTATGAATGCCTCAAGTTACCTTTATGTCTTATAATTTCTATGATTTATTCATGATTCGATGAGGTAGGTTAAAGTGCTTATGTTTTATGGGTAAAGTATGATTTCATTCTTATGTATATATGAACTCATGTTTCCTTTCCATATTTTTATAACTCATTTTGAGATTTTTTTATGCTCATCCCATGTTTTTTTTGAAATGTTTTTTCACAGGTCAAGGGAAAGGTAGATGATAAGATGAATGTGTCAAAGATGTGTCAAGAAAGAATCCATGATTTATTTTAAAAAATTTTTCATTGATGGGAAAAATGAATACGATCTTTATGTAACCACTTTGTTTAAATGTGGAATTTAATGAAAGTTTTATGGTCTAATTCTCTAAAACTCCAAACCAGAAAAGATCCTCAATGTGTAATCTTGTAATAACTCAAGATTAAGTAAGGTTTAAGGCTGGGGCCTTATAGTTGGTATCAAAGGTTGGTTTAGATAACTTTAGGAGTTAGAATTCTATTTAATGATTGTCCTAAAATAATTTTTTATGGTCAAATTGAAGTGATGTAGCATTTGAAGATTACCATAATGCTTCATCTAAGACATGTTTGTTCAGAATGGTTTTCCGTAGAGGAAACAGGGAAGCAGTGCTAGGAAGGCATGTAGAAAGAAATAACCTTCCGAATCAGCATCTTGAGATGGTCGGAATTGGAACTGAATAGTTTGTTGCAGTAATGGAGTAGTTGACTCAAGAAATTAAAGGAGGTGGTATCCATGCACGATATCAGCCAGATCAACCGCAGAGGAACATGTCAGTGGTGGAACATTTCATGAGGCAACATCCCCCGAAATTCAGAGGATCATCTGACCCTGTGCTAGTTGAAGGGTGGATTAAAGCACTGGAGAATATTTTTGATGTCATGGGGTGTTCGGACAATCAAAAGGTTAGTCTTGTTATTTACCGTTTGGAGGGTGAAGCAGATCAGTGGTGGTTGATGGTTAAAAATATCAGAGACGCTGATGAGATTGATACTCACGACTGGGATGAATTTAAAGGTATTTTTCTTGATAAGTATTTTTAAGGCTTTTTGACTTAGGATGGAAAAGCAATTATTGGAATCGAGGCAAGAGGAAGACTCAGTGGCTACCTATGAAGAAAGGTTCACTTGATTGGAAAGGTATGCTCCAAATTTTATCCGAGACCTTGATTGTAAAATCAATCGTTTTTACTCAGGATTAAATCCAAAATATCAAAGGTAATTAGCTTCTCATGAGTTTAAAATATATGAAAAGCTTTTTCAATGTGCTGAGAAGGTGGAAATGGAGTTTACCACTGATCAACTGTTCTATAACAACCATCAGAAGAAGAGACTGAGGTGGTAGGAGAAAGGAAAGAATTCTTCAAAAAGGTCTGATGGTAAGAAAAATAAGTTTTCAGTTTGTGATAATTGTGGGAAAAGGCATGCTGGGGAATGTCTTCTGAATTCTGGAATGTGCTACCAATGCGGTAAGATAGTACATAAGGCTCGTTATTGCACTGAAAAATATCAGGGTGATTGTAAGACCAAATTTGATTTATAGTTAGTGAAATTTTTTAAGTGTAATGAGATGGGTCACTATGCAAACGAGTGTCCGACAAAGAGATTGAGTGATGGGAAGTAGTTGGACTACAAGTAGAAAGGGGTGTTTAAATCCTTTTCAACTACTTCAGCAGATGTCGGGCCATCAAATGAAGTTGTATCAGGTACCTTGTTTGTTTTTTCAGATTATGCCAGTGTGTTGTTTGATTCGGGGTCTACACATTCTTTCATCTATGAAACCATTTCTCGTAAAATGGGAATACCATCTCAAGAAATGACTCCAGAACTTTTGGTAAAAACACCTGGGGGAAATGTTGAGTAAAAAAGAATTTATAATAATCTTCCCATCCTTATCCGTGGAAAGAACCTACTAGCAAAACTTATTGTTTTACCTCAATTAGATTTTGATGTTATCTTGGGTATGGATTGGCTCTCTATTTACCATGCTATGATTGACTATAGAGCTAAAGAAGTTTCTTTTCAGAAATAATTTCAGTTTGTGTAAAATAATGAACACTTACTATTGATAACATATCAAGAGGCCGAGAAACTTGTAAAAGATGGAAATGAATGTTACATTGCACACATTGTTGAAAATATGGGAACTGTTCAGATTAATGATGTGCCAGTGGTAAATGAGTATCCTGATGTTTTTCCTGATGAGTTTCCTAGAATAATACAAGATCGGGAAGTTGAGTTTACTGTAGACTTAGTTCCTGATGCTAAGCCAATTTCAAAACCCCCTTATCGAATGGCTCAAATTGGACTTTTAGAGTTGAAGGAGCAATTGCAAGATTTGTTAGAGAAAGGTTTCATTCGACCTAGCACATAACCATGTGGTGACCCTATTTTATTTGTTAAAAAGAAAGATGGTTATATGAGACTTTGCATTGACTATAGAGCCTTAAATAACATCAATGTTAAGAAAAAATATCCTTTGCCTCATATCGATGATTTGTTTGATCAGCACCAGGGAGCATAGTATTTTTCAAAGATTGACCTGATATCGGGGTACCATTAGTTGAAGGTAAAGGAAGTAGATGTTCTGAAGATTGTGTTTCCTACAAGATATAGCCATTATGAATTTTTAGTAATGCCTTTTGGGCTAACCAATGCACCTACTGTATTCATGGACTTAATGAATATAATTTTCCCTGAGTTCTTGGATAAATTTGTGGTTGTTTTCATTGATGATATTTTGGTGTTTTCTAAAAGTAAAGAGGAGCATGAGAGACATTTAAGGTTTATTTTTCAAACCATGAATCAAAATAAATTGTATGGAAAATTCAGAAAGTGTGAGTTTTTGTTGCAACAAATTTCATTCCTTGGTCATATTGTTTCTAAAGATGGGATAACGATTGATCCTGAAAAAAGAAAGGTTGTGGAAGAATGGCCAAGACCCACAAATGTTATAGAGATTCGTATCTTCCTTGGTTTGGCAGGCTATTACTGAGGTTTGTCAGAAATTTTTCACGGTTATCTATTCCAATGACTAAGCTAACTCAGAAGGGTGTCAAGTTTATCAGGACAAAATAATGTGATGATTGTTTTCAGGAGTTGAAAAGAAGATTGGTGAATGCTCCAGTTTTGGAACATCCTTCTAGGAATGGTGAGTTTGTTATATACAGTGATGATTCACTGAAAGGATTTAGTTGCGTCCTAATGTAGAATGATCAGGTAATTTTCTTATGCTTCATGGCATTTGAAAACGCATTAGGTAAGTTACCCTACACACGATTTGGAATTAGCTGCTGTTTTTTTCGCTTTAAAAATTTTGAGGCATCATTTCTATAGAGTAAAGCGTGAAATATATAATTATCACAAATGTTTAAAGTATATATTCACTCAGAAAGAGTTAAACATGAGATAGAGGAGATGGATGGAATTAATCAAGGATTATGATTGTACAATTCATTACCATCGGGGAAAAGCAAATAAAGTGGATGATGCTTTGAGTCGAAAAAGTAATGCTTCATTAACAATGTTGCATTTGGAACTTGATCCTTTGGTTAAGGATTTGATGAACATTGGAATAGAAGTTGTTGGTGCGGGAAGTTCTTCTGTTTTGTTTCAGGTATCAGTGAGATCATATCTATCAGACAGAATCAAGAAAGCACAGAAGCAAGGAAGTGAGTTGTAGAAAAAGGTAGAGATGGTTCAGAAGGGTAAGTTTCCTGAATTCAGCATTGATAATGATTGTGTTTTGAGATTTTTGAAGAGATTTTGTGTGCCTTGTGATTCACAGTTGAAGAGAGAGTTGTTATGTGAAGCTCATAGTTCTCCATTTTCAGTTCATCCGGGCAGTACAAAGATGTACAGAGATCTGTGGGACTATTACTGGTGGGATGGAATTAAAAGAGATATTGCTGATTTTACTATGAAGTGTTTGACTTGTCAACAGATTAAAGCAGAGTGGCAGTTACCAAAAGGGATGCTTCAACCTCTACTAGTGCTAGAGTGGAAATGGGAGAATATATCTGTGGACTTTGCTCTGGGATTACCGAAGACATCTCAAGGTAATAATGCAATCTGGGTTATTGTTGATCGCTTGACGAAATAATCTAATTTCCTTCCTATTCGAGATACTTTTTTCCCTAGATCAACTTTCCTGTTTGTATCATAAAGAGATAGTCAGGTTACATGGAGTTCCTCTCTCCATTGTATCTGACCGTGATCCCAGGTTCACTTCTAACTTTTGGAAAGTCCTTCAGAAGTCGTTGGGTACTGAATTAAATTTTAGTACGTCTTTTCATCCTCAATCAGATGGGCAGTCAGAATGAACAGTTCAGACCTTGTATGATATACTACAAGCTTGTTCGATGGATTATTAGGAAAGTTGGGACCAACATCATTCTTTGGTTGAATTTTCATATAATAACAGTTTTCATTCTATATTTTGAAAATTTTATAAGCTATGTTTGTCAAAATAAACTTATTCTTTATTATTGGGACATCAAAATTTACTTAGTGTGAATTTTTGGAATTTTTCTGATAAAGTTCATTTTTTAATGAATAATGAAAAATGTTGTATTTTAATTCAAAAAATCTTTTTAATCTAATTTATTTATATGATTATATTATCTTTTGAATTTGTTTTAAAGTGAAATTATAATATATTTTTACCATCTAATCCTATAGTGGTCACTGGAAATAATTTCACATTGAAATTGGACTTAAACTAGTGTCAATCTTTTGATACTTATTGTTTCATAAAAACACGCTATTTGCTCTGACAGCGGGAATTAATTATTAAATTAATTAGTTTAACTTATATGTTTTGAATTTTGTAAAATATACATCATTTTTGAATTCAGAATATCAAATATAGCTTAGAGTGAAGTTTTGGTATTTTTCTGAAAAACATCAATTTTTGATGAATAGTGAAACCACTAAGTGGTACTTAAGAAACTGATTTTTCGGTAAAATGAAATTTTACCACCTATGTGTTTTGAATTTCAAAAATCTGACATACATGGTTGTCATTAATAATTAAAATGTTGTCCAATGGGATTAAAATAATTTTTTGGTGAATAGTAACTTTTATGTTTTTTATCGCGATTAGAGGTAATTAGTGTAATTTAGGGTAAGAATAATGTTTTAATATTAGAAAATGACATAGACACATGTACTACCCTTATTGTATGTGTCATGGCCGACCAAGACAATCCATGGGTCAACTTGGGGACCCCATGGAGCCACTTTGGTTGGGAAATGACATAAATAACTTTTTATTTAATGCAAAAGTAAAAATGACACAAACATGAGTTGTTTTACTAAAACAATTTTTACATGGGGTTATACAAGTCATATTTTTGACTATAAATATTCATTAGAAAGATAAAAAGATTTCCTACATCATGATATTTGTTTTATAATTTTTATACTTTAAATATATTAAATTATTTATGATATCATGATGATGCCGCGATTACCTCATTAATAAAGGATTTAAATAAAATGAAAATATAATGTAAAATATATGACCTAAACATGTCCAAAACCAATTGTATGGGTATATTTAGAACCCTTATCACCTTATACTAGAATTATATCAATTTGGTACATTTTAAATCCAAAACTCATTTTAAAATAAAGGAACATTTCTTTACATTCCAAGAGTGCCCCACCTCTCCTCTTATAAAAGGCCCCCACCTCTACCACCTTACCCACACTTCCAAAGCCTTTGGCTCGGCCAACCCCTGCCATTTTTGTCTCTCCTCATCCCTCTCTTACTCCTTGAAGCCTCACTTTGGGCAGAAGTCTTCCCAAGGAAGCCTTTGATCTCAAACTAAAGGGAGTTACTCGATTTTAAGGTAATGTCTTCACTTGAGTCCTTTTGTTTTATTTTTCTTCTCAAACCCCCTAAACTCTTTTTATTCATTTCTTTTTTAAAAACACCATTATCTTAAATATACTAGGATGTTATTATAATAAGGATTATAGCTACACTTACACACACCTATATCTAATGGTTAAAGAACATACTATTTCCGTGGATGGAGAATTTCTGCCTCCGGAAACGATGATTGTTCAACATTTTTTTAACACCTTCAAAGGTGTCCATTAAGATGACACTGTATAATATGATATATAATATGTTTATTTTTTCCTTAAGCTTCTGTATTTTTTATTTTGGGCATACCTTTATGGTTTCCATTATGGGTAAACGCGATATCTTCATTTAAGGAAGTGCGGACTACCACCCCCACAAAGTGATTTGATTCCTTAATACCATATGTTGGATGTATAAA
Source organism: Viscum album (assembly GCA_963277665.1). NCBI lineage: Eukaryota > Viridiplantae > Streptophyta > Magnoliopsida > Santalales > Viscaceae > Viscum > Viscum album. The sequence continues at coordinate 833,030,869 of OY728165.1, forward strand.
GGATGGAGTTATGATATTATATATGATATTACACAAGAATTATAATATACCTTTATAACATTATGATTCTATTCTATAAAATACGAAATAGAAATGAAAGTAGCGTTCATGCGTACGTACGGCTTACCGTCTCCATGAACGGTGCATTTCATTTCATACCTCTAAATGATTATGTAATATTATAAATGCATGTATATACCAGATATATATTATTTATATGATATATAAATCATGATTATAACTCTATATATAATGGATACATGAAAAACTTGTAATTATAAAGAGCATATTTTGACTCAAGTACTAATGATCGTTAAAATGACCGTTATTAACTAAAATAATTAAATAGTCTTCATGACATGGTAATAAGTGGTATAAAAGGAATAATGAACTTGAAAAAGGTTCTTAAGAAAGTAGAAATTAACTCAAGTTTATTATTCAGGACATTCAAGAACGATCGAGTCAAGTTGGACCTGAGGTATGGGACTTCATCTCAATCTCCTTTCATTGAGGCATATTCTGTTTTATACACAACCTTATTTTATACGGTGTATAAACCCCTTTGAATTTTATGTTTATTCAAAAGGAATCTTTTTTATATGAAGCGTTTACTAAACTACAAAAGGGAATGTTTTTGTCGTACATATGTGGCGACAACGACTTCTCCGCTGCTGTGGCCATTATTTGAGTTTCGACTTCCTCTACAAGTCATACCATCTTTTTAAAAGAAAAATAAATACCATGTTTTACTTTTCTTTTATTTTGGTATTGAAAATGGTTTTTATAAAGTTTTTATTATATCAATGACTTGTATTGATATCTTTTTAATGAAATGGGGAAATGTTATGTTTCCTTTATGCATGTTTTAGGTGATACGATTTTGTTATGCTTCTTGGGCATTATTATGAAGACGGGTGGTTCCATGAAAAACTATGGGCGGGTGAGCCCGATATAGCTCTCCAATGCATTGGGTAACGCGAAAGAGTGAAATTTTAATGTTTCTCCGAAGAGATTTAGGGAATATATTGTGATGGGTATTCCAAATGTAACCAAGAGGTTTACTCCCTACGTATGAATGTTATTAATGCCTAAAGTTACCTTTATGTCTTATGATTTCTATGGTTTATTCATGATTTGATGAGGTATGTTAAAGTGATTATGTTTTATGGGTAAAGTATGATTTCATTCTTATGTATATATGAACTCATGTTTCCTTTCCATATTTTTATAACCCATACTGATCTTTTTTTATGCTCATCCCAAGTTTTTTTAAATGTTATTCACAGGTCCAGGGAAAGGTAGATGATAAGATGATAGTGTCAAGGAAGTGTCAATAAAGAATCCGTGATTTATTTTAAATATGTTTCCATTGATGGAAAAAATGAATACTATCTTTATGTAACCACTTTGTTTAAATGTGGAATGTAACAAAAATTTTATGATCTAATTCTCTAAAACTCTAAACCTGAAAATATCCTCAATGTGTAATCTTGTAATAACTCAAGATTAAGTAAGGTTTAATGCTGGGGCCTTATAGTTGGTATCAGAGGTCGGTTTAGATAACTATAGGAGTTAGAATTATATTAAATGATTATCCAAAAAATATTTTTTATTATTCAAATTGATGTGATGTAGCATTTAAAGGTTACCATGTTGCTTCATCTAAGACATTTTTGTTCAGATTGGTTTACCGTAGAGGAAACAGGGAAGCAGTGCTAGGAAGTCATGCAGAAGGAAATAACCTTCTGAATCAGCATCCTATGATGGTAGGAATTGGAACGGAAGAGTTTGTTGCAGTAATGGTGCAGTTGACTCAAGCGATAAATGGAGGTGGTATCCATGCACGAGATCAGCCAGATCAACCGCAGAGGAACATGTCAGTGGTGGAACATTTCATGAGGAAACATCCCCCATCATTCAGAGGATCATCTGAACCTGTGCTAGCTTAAGGGTGGATTAAAGCACTGGAGAAGATTTTCGATGTCATGGGGTGTTCGTACAATCAAAAGGTTAGTCTTGCTATTTACTGTTTCGAGGGTGAAGCAGATCAGTGGTGGCCGATGGTTAGAAATATCAGGGATGTTGATGGGATTGATACTCTCGACTGGGATGAACTTAAAGGTTTGTTTCTTGAGATGTATTTTCCTAAGGCTGTTCAACTTAGGATGGAAAAGCAATTCTTGGAATTGAGGCAAGAGGAAGACTCAGTGGCTGCCTATGAAGAAAGGTTCACTCGATTGGAAAGGTATGCTCCAAATTTTATCCGAGACCTTTATAGTAAAATCAATCGTTTTTACTCAGGATTAAACCCTAAATATCGAAGGGCATTCGCTTCTCATGAGTTTAAAAGTTATTAAAAGCTTGTTTGATGTGATAAGAAGGTGTAAATGGAGTTTGCCGATGATCAAGTGTTCTATAAAAACTAGCAGAAGAAGAGACCGAGGTGGCAGGAGAAGGGAAAGAATTCTTCAAAATGGTCTGATGGTAAGAAAACTAAGTTTCCAGTTTGTGATAAATGTGGGAAAAGGCATGCTGGGGAATGTCTTCTAAATTCTAGAATGTGCTACCAATGCGGTAAGATGGGACATAAGGCTCGTTATTGAACTGAAAAAGATCAGGGTGATGGTAAGACCAAATTTTATTTACAGTTAGTGAAATGTTTTAATTGCAATGAGATGGGTCATTACCCAAACGAGTGTCCAAAAAAGAGCTTGAGTGATGGGAAGTAGTTGGACTACAAGCAGAAAGGAGTGGTGAAATCCTTTGCATCTACTTCAGCAGATGTCAGGCCATCAAATAAAGTTGTATTAGCTACATTGTTTGTTTTTTCAGATTATGCTTGTGTGTTTTTTGATTCGGGGTCTACACATTCTTTCATCTCTGAAACATTTTCTAGTAAAATGGGAATACCATCTCAATAAATGACTCCTGAACTATTGGTAAAGACTCCTAGGGGAAATATTGAGTAAAAAATAATTTATAAGAATATTCCTATCCTTATCCGTGGAAAGAACCTTCTTGGAAAACTTACTTTTTTACCTCTAGTAGAGTTTGATGTTATCCTGGGTATGGATTTTCTCTCTATTTACCATGCTAATATTGACTGTAGAGATAAAGAAGTTTTTTTTCATAAAGACTTTCATTTTTTGTACAAGAATTAACACTTACTGTTGATAACATATCAAGAGGCCGAGAAACTTGTAAAATATTGAAATGAATTTTACCTTGCACACATTGTTGAAAACAAGGGAACTGTTCAGATTAATGATGTGCCAGTGGTAAATGAGTATCCTAATGTTTTTCCAGATGAGTTGCCAGGAATAATACCAGATCGGGAAGTTGAGTTTACTATAGACTTAGTTCCTGATGCTAAGCCAATTTCAAAACCCCCTTATCGAATGGCTCAAATTTAACTTTTAAAGTTGAAGGAGAAATTGAACTATTTATTAGAGAATGGTTTCATTCGACCTAGCACATCACCATGGGGTGATCTTATTTTATTTTTTAAAAAGAAAGATGGTTCTATGAGACTTTTCATTGATTATAGAGCCTAGAATAACATCACTGTTAAGAACAAATATCCTTTGCCTCATATCGATGATTTGTTTGATCAACTCTAGGGAGCACAGTATTTTTCAAAGATTGACTTGAGATCGGGGTACCATCAGTTGAAGGTAAAGGAAGCAGATGTTCCGAAGACTGTGTTTCGTACAAGTTATTGCCATTATGAATTTGTTGTAATGCCTTTTGGGCTAACTAATGCACCTGTTGTATTCATGGACTTAATGAATAGAATTTTCCATGAGTTCTTGGATAAGTTTTTGGTTGTTTTCATTGATGATATTTTGGTGTTTTCTAAAAGTATAGAGGAGCATGAAAGACATTTAAGGGTTATTTTTCAAACCTTGAAAGAAAAGAAATTGTAAGGAAAATTCAGAAAGTGTGTGTTTTGGTTGCAACAAATTTCTTTCCTTGGTTATATTGTTTCTAATGATGGGATAACTGTTGATCCTGCAAAAAAAAGGTTGTGGAAGAATGGCCAAGACCCACAAATGTTACTGAGATTTGTAGATTCCTTGGTTTTCCAGGCTATTACCGAAGGTTTGTTAGAAAATTTACACGGTTATCTAGTCCAATGAATAAGCTAACTCAGAAGGGTGTTAAGTTTATCTGGACAAAATAATGTGATGATTGTTTTCAGGAGTTGAAAAAAAGATTGGTGAATGCTCTAGTTTTGGAACTTCCTTCCAGGAATGGTGAGTTTGTTATATACAGTGATTCTTCATTGAAAGGACTTGGTTGCGTCCTAATTCAGAATGATCAGGTAATTGCTTATGCTTCATGACAGTTGAAAACTCATGAGGTAAGTTACCCTACACATGATTTGGAATTAGCTACTTTTGTTTTCGCTTTAAAAATTTTGAGGCTTCATTTGTATGGAGTAATGTCCGAAATATATACTGATCACAAAATTTTAAAGTATATATTCACTCAGAAAGAGTTAAACATTAGACAGAGGATATGGCTAGAATTAATCAAGGATTATGATTGTACAATTCATTACCATCCGGGAAAAGAAAATAAAGTAGCTGATGCTTTGTGTCGAAAAAGTAATGCTTCATTAACAATGTTGCATTTAGAACGTGATCCTTTGGTTAAGGATTTGATGAACATTGGCATAGAAGTTGTTGGTGTAGGAAGTTATTCTGTTTTGTTTCAGGTAACAGTGAGATCATCTCTATCAGACAGAATCAAGAAAGCACAGAAGCAAGATTGTGAGTTGCAGAAAAAGGTAGAGATGGTTTAGAAGGGTAAGTTTCCTGAATTCAACATTGATAATGATTGTGTTTTGAGATTTGGGAAGAGATTGTGTGTGCCTTGTGATTCACAGTTGAAAAGAGAGTTGTTATGTGAAGCTCATAGTTCTCCGTTTTCAGTTCATCCTGGTAGTACAAAGATGTACAGAGATCTATTGGAGTATTACTGGTGGGATGGAATGAAAAGAGATATTGCTGATTTTACTATGAAGTGTTTGACTTGTCAACAGGTTAAAGCAGAGTAGAATTTACCGAACGGGATGCTTCAACCTATACCAGTGCCAGAGTGGAAATGGGAGAATATATCTATGGACTTTGTTGTGGGATTACCAAAGACATCTCGAGGTAATAATGCAATCTGGGTTATTGTAGATCGCTTGACTAAATCTGCTCATTTCCTTCCAATTCGAGATACTTTTTCCCTAGATCAAATTTCCAGTTTTTATCTTAAAAGGATAGTCAGGTTACATGGAGTTCCTCTCTCCATTGTATCTGACCGTGATCCCAGGATCACTTCTAACTTTTGGAAAGGCCTTCAGTAGTCGTTGGGTACTGAATTAAATTTTAGTACATCTTTTCATCCTCAATCAGATGGGAAGTCAGAATGAACAATTCAGACCTTGGAGGATATGCTATGATCATGTTCGATGGATTATTTGGGAAGTTGGGACCAACATCTTTCTTTGGTTGAATTTTTATATAATAACAGTTTTCATTCCAGTATACAGATGGCACCATTTGAGGCGTTATATGGGAAGCGGTGTCGAACTCCATCTTTCTGGGATGAAGTGGATGAAAGGAAGCTGATGGGACCAGAATTGGTAGAAGAGATGGCAGAAAAAGTTCAGCTGATACAGAAACACATGAGAACAGCTCAGAGCAGGAAAAAGAGTTATGCTCATAGTGATCAAGTTCATTGATTCCTTTGTGATCCATGTCTTATAAACTACCAATATTGATGAGATTATTCAGGATTCTAATATAAGATATGCTGGGTATTTTTTATTAATTTTATTATCATTTTCTCAAACCCTTATGCTCATGTTATGTATGTGTGATCCTTGATATCTCGATTTTTTAACCTCACTAAGAATCCAACATCACCCATTATTATGCACACCTTCCCTGGGTTATAAAGAAAGGTATTATGTTTGATAAGTCTAAGAATGGGGGTAGTTATGGATAATATATTTTTAGATGATGTAGTATAGTTATGAACCATTTATTAACGTATTAATGTTCCCCCAGTCACGAGACCTATATGATTCTGTCATGGATCATTGTGTTATATTAATGAATAATCATATATTAATATGTGATATATATATATAAATTATGTAATTTTATATTTATTAATTGAGAATGTTTTATTTATCATATTCAAATTAGGAAAAATAAAAGATTTTGAAGGGTTAAAATAATCCGGAGTATAAGATAACTTATTAACTAATTGTAAAGAAGGGAGTGTGGTTTCTCCAGAAAAAAATAAATGTATTGATAAAATAAGTTTACATGGGGTTAGAACGTGTTCATATAGGGGTAAAAACACCAGAATGCGTTGGTCTATAATATCTCATCAATAATTCTTGTGATAAGTGAATGTGCCCTTACTAGAAACCTATTTCGACCCTCCCACTCTATTTTCATGGGAAACATTAAATTTTATTTATGAACCATTAATAAGTATTTAAATAGATGAAGACCATGAAATACCTAGGTTAAAACTACAGTTTAATAGATTGAAGATAATGATTCTTGATTGAGACGTCCTAGGAATTATTTTTTATGATAAATCTCACTGATTAATGATTCTTGGTGTTCTTGATAACCATTTTGGTTCAAAAGAAGTATTAAATATATAAAAATAATGTTAAATTCTATTTAGGTACCATAAAATACTGATGTATCTTATTTGATCTTAGTTATTTGGATTCCCTTATATCATGAAAAATAACTACAAATGTTAATTCTAATAAACAAGGATTAGATATTGATTTTTTAGTGAATACTCATAATGGTATGATGATCACATGAAAAGTTTATAATTCTTATTCAATTTGATTTTTTGTGAATGTGCTTTCTATATATTTCATTATTCTCCCTCTGATAGATTTTTATGTTATTTTTATAATTGATTGAATTTTATTACACAACTCCAACATCAATTGTCATGGAAGGGAATTAATTTTTGATATTCCAAATTAATCTATGATCATATATTAGTGTAATGATAAATATTAAATTCCATTGTATGGGTCTTGATTCCAATTGAAAATGGGTTTTTATCTCAGATGGTTGGGGAAAACATAGCATTAATGATATTCTTATTATATGGAATTTTATTGATGTCTTTATAGGAGGGTATTCTATTCTTACAATGAATCATGAAGTTCTCAATAGAAATAGTTATTATTGACAATCGTTTTTTAATGAAAATCTAGAGAATTGATCTCATAGAGTAATAGGTATTGAAGAGGAAACTCTATGAGAATTTTGAAAATTTATATATTCATCAAAGTGTGTCACGCAAGGGTAAACCTATTCTTTTTATTAACAATAAACATGGAACAATGTAAATATATAATAATTATTGGTTATAGAAAAATATCCCAAACAATAATAAGAATCTTCTAGCATATGTTGATTATTGTTTGATAAAATATGTGGAGCTCAATAATTTTCTAATATTTTTCTTCATTATGGATATCATAAATTGATGGATATGAAGGCGAATAAACCTAGTACAACATTCCTTACACGGTATTGACACTTTGAATATATAATATTTCAATTTATTCTTAATAATTTCCCATATAACTTCTTGGAATTAATGATTATATTCCTCAGATATAACGTCGATCAGTTTTTCGTTGTCCTTAAAGATGATGTTCTTATATATTCAATGTTAATGAAAGAGCATGATTATCTTCTGAGAATTTTTGTGAAGACCCTAAGGACGGAGATTTTGAGTAAAATTTTAAAATAATATTAATTTTAGGGAAACAATGATTCGTTTTTAGGTCATATAATATTATGTGAGGTTATATCGGGGGATCCACTATAGATGTACGTTTTTGAACATTGTCCAAGATGAAAGACTATGATTGAGATGCATATATTTATAGGTTGGCTGGTCATTATTTATTCACTTTGGGTAATTTATCATGAATTACTTATCAAATCACCATCTCAAATCTAAAGGTAGAAAATATCCTCTAGATTTATGATTTTGAAAAAAAATCAAGGAACTTAAGAGAAGATTGTCCATCATACTTTTTCTTAAATTACCATATAGTGGAGAGGGGTTTTTAATCTATATTGATGCATCAAGGATGGGATAACGATGTGTTCTCAGGTATAATGATATGGTTAAATATTATGCCTCATGAAAATTGATGGATTATTGTAAATATTTCCCAACTCATTCTTTGGAGTTAGCTGTGGTATTTTTTAAATTAAAGATATGGAAGCATTATCATTATGGAGAATGTTGTGATATATATACTAAATATTAATGTTTATAGTTTATATTATCACAAAAATAAATGAATATTTTTTAGGGAAGATGGTTGTATTTGATTACTGATTATGAATTATCATTATATTACCACCCTATTAAAGATAAACATGTGGAATATTCTCGGGTTAAATAGAATAATGATAGATTATCTATGATGCAGATCACAAAAGATGAAATATTTATATATTTTCAAAGGAAGTATCTTGTAATCATGAAGGAATAGGAGAAACATTTTATGTATCAAATGAGTGTTCAACCATATATCTATATGAAGAATAAATAGGCCTATAAGAAATATGTGAAACTATAGGGGAATATGATAAATATTCTTGAGTTCAACCATGATTGTAATGGAATAATAATGTTTTAGAACCCTATATGTGTTCCATATATACCAAATTTGATGGACATTATAGTTGAGGTTAATAGTTAATCATTCTCTATTAATCTATGAATTATGAATATGTATATAGATATGAAAGGGAATTTTTAGTGGGAGAGCATGATGGAATACATTGTTGAGTGTGTATCTCAGTTCTAAGTATGTTTGGAAGTTAAGTCCATGAGATATAATTATAGAGGAATATTACCATAATTACTCATACTAGAATAAAAATGTGAATGTATTACCATATATTTTCTCATCATCCTCCATGAAATATATAATGGATATAATTCTATTTGGGTTTTAGTCATTCGCCTTAAAATTTGGGGACACCATATTTCAAAAAAATAAGATTTATATATTTATCATATAGCATTAACTCATATTTCAGAAGTTATTAGGTTGAGTGGCATACCAAATGTTATTGATTCTTATCAGTATCAAGGTTTATATTAATGATATGGAGAATTAAATAGTAGTATATGGATACAGAGTTTTCTTTTATTATTTCATACTATAATTAGAATTATGGTTAGTCTGAGAGAACCTATAAAACTATAAATGACTTGTTGATATCTTGTTCTATGTATTCCAAAGGATTTTAGGGTCTACACCTTTCTCTAGTCATTTTCTATTATAACAATATCTTTCACCTATGCATTTATATGGATACATAGTATGCCATCTATGAGAATAAGTGTATAACTCCAAAAATATATGATTAATTTCGAAAAATAAATCTATTAATGGCTAATATAACTGAACAAGTTGTAGGCAATGATAGATCAATTCAATAGAATGTCATTGAAGCTCAAATTGGGTAAAAAATCATAATAATCATCGGTGGCGTTTAGATTTCAATGAGTATGATAAGGATTTTTTTTTTGGAATTTCTACAAGGGAGAAGGTTATGAGATTCAGGAAGAAAATATATTTCATCACTAACAATATGTCCCCTTTTATATTATTTATTGAGTAGTTATGGAAGTTTATCACTTGGCACTTCCACTAAACCTCTCTCAATATCATGATGTCTTCTATATATATATCCTGAGTAAGTACATACCTTATCCTTCATTTGTACTGAACTCAAAGATCATTCCCAAATAGAATGACATTTCCTATGAATGAAACCGCTCATAAATCATGGATGTTATAGATAAATGTTTCAAAACAAGTCTACTCAACCGGTTTAATTCCTTGGGTGGAATAAAAAATTATATGAATCTCTTTAGGAGCCCGAGGATGTAATGAAATAGATATATACCGTTATAAATTATCCATTGAATTTTGGGGTAATATATGACTATATATATTGTGAAAAAATTTACGGTTTACTCTGGTAAGAAATAAATTCATTAGTTATCAATTGACTACTAATGGAATTAATAATTATTTTTTATTAAAGGAGAGATACTTCTGAAAAAAAAATTGTACATGTGCAATTTGTTTTTATCTTTATAAGTTAAATTAACAACTATTAGTGAATTATATTAATTAAATTTATATTTTATTTACTTTGACAACTGTTTTAGCAGTCATATATTGTTTCTATACTTGGGATAATAATTAACCCAGTGTTATACTTAAAATTTTGTATCTATAAAAAATGGTTGTTGTCATATTTTGAATGATTATATTAAAATGATTATACACTACATATATAAATTGAATTCTGTAAAAAAACATATCATATTTCGAATTAGGAGTTTAAAATTTTGTAAATATGTCCCTTTTATTTTGGTTTTATATTATTAGTACCCATTGTAGATTGTTGTCATCCATATAAGTGTAAAATAGGTTAAATAGGGTTAAAATGGTGTAATAAGACTTTAATATTTACCTATAACTCTAATTTATCCTATTTTATGATTTTATTTTGTACATTTACATTCAATTCTCAAATATATGGTGACTTTGATCTATATTTCATTAAATATGACCATTATCTTACTTTTATAATAGTAAAATACAGAAAGTCACTCTCACAATTTTAAATATCTCTTATGAGTTCATATAGGGGAAAAAAGTTACTAATTATTATAAATTGTTATTTTGAGATTACTAAAATTATTTTCATAGTGGTAATTTATTTTTAATTTTTAGTGATTACATATTCACCTTAAATGTTTATACAACATTGACATATTAATAATACAATTAATATAAAAATAAAATAAATGATTTTAAATTATATTAAAAATAAATCAATTTAAGATAATTATTGTGATCTCTAAATTTATTAGATAAATATGAAGTATTTTTGGAAGTGTAAAAATATTATAATGGAATTACATTTTTTATTTGTGTATTTAAATTCAAATTCAATGAATAGTTCTAAAATATAAATTATTGGTATTTTATAATAAATACTATTTTATTAAAATGTTTATTTTTCATAAAAAGTTCATCCTCAGCCCAAATAAATTAGTATGGTTTAAAATAAAAAACTTGGTCCATTTATGGATCACTTTTTCATTTATGCTAAAATTCTTTTCCCTTTAATATTGAAATAATTTCTTTCATGGCTATGGTTAAAATTGGTCAACTATGTGTGTAACATCCCAGTTAAATAAACAATATGACATTTTCATATTTATTAATATTTGTGAATTAATAATTTATTTTACTTTAAAAGGGTTTCTATGTTTGATAGCGTACCCGATACGCAACAACGGGTTTCATTGAAATCTTATGATGGACACTAATAATATAATATTATTATTTTAAATGTTCGTTAACTCCTAGCCGTTTTATTGGCGGGAATGAACAAAACTAAATACAATATGATTATTCATGTTTTTAAAATGTAATTACATTTATCCAATAAATGTTAAAGGCTTAAAATGTGAATGAATATAATTTTAAGCATAATTTACATTAAAAGGTCGATTTACCACCTTTTAATGGAGAAGCCTCTTTAAATATAGTTTTGGTCACTTTAATACATTCTAATTGACCAAATAAAATCATTTTTGAATGTGGACATCAAATTTTACTCTGGGTAATTTTTTGGTATTTTTCTGATAATGTTCATTTTTTAATGAATAGTGAAAAATATTGTATTTTAATTCAAAACTGCGTTTTAATCTAATTTATTTATATGTTTATATTATCATTTTAATTGTTTTTAAATTTAAATTATAATATATTTTTACCATTTAATCCAATGTTGGTCATTGGATGTAATTTCACTTTGAAATTGGACATAAACAAGTATCAATTTGTTTATAGTTATTGTTTCTTAAAAACATGTTATTTGTTTTGATAATGGGAATTAATTTTAAAATTAATTATTGCCAATTTTATGTTTTTAATTTCGAAAAATAGACATCATTTTTTAATTCAGAATTTCAAATATAGCTTTGGCAGAATTTTTTGTATTTTTCTGAAAAACGTCAATTTTTTATGAATAGTTAAACCACTTAGTGGTAGTTAAAAAACTGACTTTTTCATTTAAATGAAAATTTACCACTTTTGTGAATTGATTTTCGAAAATTTGATATTTATGGTTTTTTATAAATAAGTAAAATTGGGTTTATTAAGATGAAAATAATTTTTGTTGAATAGTAACTTTTGACTTTTAATTTCCGCGGTTAAAGGTAAATATTGTAATTCAAGGTTAAAAAATTATTATAATAATTCAAAATTTCCTTAACACTTGTCCTAACATTATTGGTTGTGTCATTTATGACCATGGTCATCTTTTGGTCGATTTTGGTACCCCATTGAACCACTTGGGAATGATGATAACAATTTAGATTAATTAATTTAATGTGAAGACAAAATTGACATTAACAAAAATCGTTTAGTAATTAATTTTTATAAGGTTTTTTATAAGTCCTATTTTCGACTATAAATATTCTTTGGAAATATAAAAATATTTCCTACATGATAGTAGTTTTTTAATAATTTTTAGACATCGAATAAATTAAATTATGTATGACACCATAATGATGCAGTATTTACGTCATTAATTAATGATTTAAATAAATAAGATTATAAGGATTATAATATTATCCAAAACATTTCCAATTCTGATTGGATGATTTTATTTAGAATATGATCCATCTTATATTTGACCTTAATTATTTTTGGAACATTAGAAACCGAATATCATTATATAATAAAATAATGTTTTAACACATTCCTAAAGAGCCCCTCCTCTCCCTTATAAAGGGAGACCATTTCTATCCAATTACTCACACCTCTCAATCCATTTGTCTCATCTGAAATCTGACAAATTAAGCTCCCTACATCCCTCTTCTAATCATAGATGACTTAACTTAGGCATAAGGCACTTCAAGAAGTCCTTTTCTTCAAACTAAATAGAGTTACCCAAATTAAAGGTATTAGTTTCTCTTAAATTGTTTTCTTTTATATTAATTCTCCAACCCCTAAACTCTTTTTATTCCATTATTTTGTAACAACACAATTATCCTCAATATACTAGAAAGTTTTTATGAGAATTATTATAACTACACTCAAACACACCTCAATCTAATGGATGAATAACATAATGTTTCTTTGGATGGAAAACTAACGCCTCACGAAACGATGATTATTTAATTACATCTTACTACCTCTCATGGTGGCCATTATGATGGAAATATATTTATATATGATATATATTTTATTTATTTTATTTGTATGCATCTGTATTTTCCATTTATAGAACCCCTTTATGGTTTCCATAGTGGGTAAATATGATAATGTCATTTGAGGAAGAGCAGACTACCTCCCCCTCAAAGTGATGTGACTCATTAATGCCTTATGTGTGATGTATAAATGATAGAGTTAATGATATTATATATGATATTATACTGGAAATATATTATACCTATTTATCATTATTTTTTAATTCCAATAAAATAAGGAATTGAAATGAAAGTACCATTAATGTGTACGCACGTCTTACTGTCTCTATGAAAGGTGCATTTCATTTCATAACTCTAAATGTTATGTACTATTATAAATACATGTATATACTGAATATATATGATATATATGATATATATATCATGAATATCATTTTGGATATAATGAAACTTTGACAACATGAACAACATGAAATTATAAGAACTTTATTTTTGACCCAAGTACCAAATATCGACAAAACAAACATTATTAACTTTAATGAATACGTAATGTGTATAACATGGTAATAAGTGATAAAAAAGGAATAAAAAAATTGAAAAAGGTTCTTAAGAAAGTATAAATTAACTTTATTTTATTATTCAGGTGATTAAATAATGATTGAGTCAAGTCGGACATGCGGAAAGGGATTTTATTATCTCACATTTAATTTCGTGAGATTTCCAGTGTTCACCACTTATTAATTGCATGTGGTGAATTGTGTACTGCCATTTCTAATATATTATAATTATTCTCATTATATTCATGTTATTCATAGATTCAATTTTTGGTTATTATGTTTTGGTCATAAGACTCAATTGATTACAACGTGGTAAAGAGTTTCATCTCACTTTTTATTCCCTTGAGATTCATGCTACATTTGCCACTATTTCCTTCTGTGTGGTGCATGCACTTCCCATGATTGTAATATTTGTGTAATATAATTTCATTTATGAGTATTTACATCTTCATTTTATGATCCTTCTTCCTGTGGCATATGTTTTGTTCATTACCAAATCGGTAAGGGGACCTTTCACCCTCCTCTATTTATAAGACTTCTTTTTATTATTCCTTTTAGTTTACATCTTATTATGTTGGGATATGTTATTTTATATCCCCATTGATGTTAAATATATTTAAAATTGATGATATAAACTTTTTATATTATCAACTCATTTTCTGAATTTTAAAGAGATGCATTTGGGATGTCAAATTTTTACAAGGGGACTTCTTAACCCAATTTCAATTATTTGGGTTCAATTTGTACTTCTTGAATATATCATCCTATGAATATTTTTGAATGACCTCAGATAGTTTTACACTTAATATAATTATATATTTGGTGTATTTATATTTTTAACACATAATTATGTGATTGATTTATCCTTAATTTAAGGATACCATCTTTATAAGGGATTTTATCTCAATTTACATTTCCATTGAAACATCATTGTTGTTATGCACCAATTCACTCTTATATGGTGTATATACAGTCCTTTGAAATATTATATCATGGATCCCATTATTCTCATGATATTATAATGTTCTGATTAAAATTTATTCTTCAATTATTTGTATTCAATCATCTTTCTTTAGTTAAAAACTCTTTAACTAAAGTATCATTTTAAATGTTTTAAAAAAAATTTCCTTCTAAATATTTCTCATTAATGTCCATGTTTTCAAAAAGTGTTTTAATATTTATTTATATGGACATTAATTTCTTCAAATGATAATTCATTTAAAAGCATCAAAGTGGTATGGGACACAGTGATTCAAAAATCACTTTTTAAATGGTTTTGAAAATGATTTGATAAAACATTGTTTATTTCAATATCTTGATTTGATAAATTGGAATGTGGAAATGTTATATTTCCTTTATACATGTGTTATATTTTATGATTATGTTATGGTTATTATTCATTGTTTACGTATATTGGTGGTTCTGTGAAATACCTAGGGTGGGTGTGACCCAGATAGCTCTCTAATGCATTGGGTAACGAGACAGAGATAAACGTTAATGTATCTCATAAGATATTTAGGGAATACACCTTGATGGGTAATCTAAGTGTAACTCCATATGTAGTTGTGATAACTACATTGTATGTTTGATATGGATACCATAAGTTACCTTATGATTTATGAATTGTGTTTGTTATTCATAAATGTTATGATTTCATAAGGTATGTAATGATTGAAAAGTATAGTTTCATTGATTTGTATTCATTGATGGGATAATGTTTTCCTTCCTTATTTTATAACCCTTATTGATCTTTTTATGCTCATCCCTTGTTTTTGAAATTTTTTCCACAGGACTTAAAGATGAATAGGGTCATGTATGGGATCATGGAAAAGTCATTCAATATAAAACATGAAACTAGACATGTTTCTTTTTTAGAGTTTTCATTTTATGAAAAAATGGATACTGAATAGTAGTGTGTACTTGTAATATTAAAGTTGTAATGTAATAGTTATGGCCTAATTCTATAAAACTCTAAACATGGAAAGATCCTCAATGTGAAGTATTCATTTAATTCAATATTATGTAATGTTTTTGGGTTGGGTCCTTATAGTTGGTATCGGAGAGAAGTTTAGATATCTTTAGAGGTTAGGGTATTCTTCAAGCATAAGTGACATTACCATAATGGTTAGGATTTTAGAAAGAGTCAGAGTTTTTGTTTAGATCATTGAGTTTAAGATTACATGAATAAGTGTATCTTAGTGTTTACCCTCCTCATAAGATATTATATGATGATTTTACTGATATACTCACACTGACCTTTTTGGTTTTTGTAAATGGATGGATCTTGCAGGGACCAAAGTAACAGTGGAAGCGAAGAAAACTGTGACGGTTTTCTAAATGAGAAACAGAATGCTACTAGAGCATCAATGAGAACACTTTTGGTTATTCTCAACCAACTATCTCAAGTCATGATTGACCACCTGAACCTTAGTGTACTTTATAAGGAATCATATATGCGAGAAACAAATCCCAATGGATATTCAGGTAATAATCATAAAGGTAAGTGTGTTCAAACACCTATGTGTCAAATATGTGGAAGGAAACACCTAGGAAAATGTCTCAAAGGGACATAAAGATTCTATAGATGTTGAAATGAATGTCGTAAAGCAAGAACCTACAATGGAAAAATGAAGCATCTAGTTGACTCTAGGAGAGGGAAAGAAGTCCTTTCTGAGGGATCAATTGAATGTTTAAAATGTGGTGTTCATGGTCATTATGAAAACGCATGCCCTACGAAGACATTTTTGGAATGGGATCACTAGGATCATACAAATATTTTTTTACCAATACCTAATTCCATTCCGATTGAGGATGAAGAAATTGACAATGACCAATAAAAGGTATAGATTATTTCTTAACATATGTTTTCCTATTATTGAAATATTAGGATATGATTCACGATTTTGTTTTTAGGAAATAAGTATTTTAGAATAAGATGGAAAGGAATGGTTAATGGATCATGAAGAATGTTGAATGTGTAAGAAGTCAACATATAAGAGATTCAAAAGTTATGCTAGATTTTAGGATGTTGAAATGCTTAAAAGTATTAAGTATCTTTTGATGATGAGATTACATTAGATGACTTTTTATAGTTTGTGTAACCCTGGTGTTTGATATATGAAAATTTTATTCAATGAATAATTATCTTTTCTTTAGTGGATATAGTTATCAAGAAAAAGTTGGTTTTATATGATCCTTGATTTTGAGGCAATTACTGGTTAATAGTTTTGGGATGGAAAATCAAAGTAACTAGATAAAATTTGTTTTTAAAATATGTTATGGGTATTTTTTATTTATTTATCTTTTTTGGGGAATGTTATAAAATTATATAGATTTTGAAAGAGGAAAACACACAGTCCGTGTGACAACCCGTTGTGTCAGACGAAGCTGCGGGAATCGAAACCACAACCAAAGTGAAACTTGTATTTATTGACTACCACTAGACTACGTGAAGTCCCTAGTTAGTTTGACTTATTCTTTTTATTTTGATGATCTAATGAATTAGTAATAAATTTATTTTGGTTTATCTATGGAAATGATTAACCTATCATGGAGGATATGTGATCAGGTTAATAACTTTTCAATATTAGACTTTCAAAGTAACGGATGTTATTTGGAGATAAATGATAAGATTTATCTTGGAAGACTATGTGATTAAATCCTTCAGAGATTTGGGTTTCAATTAGAGTTTAGATTACTTTGAATAATTTTAAGGATAAATTTTTTTTGAATAGTCTTTGATAAACTTTGGGTTTTGTTGGACAAATTTTGGACATTAAGAGTAGTTTTTCATTTTGTAAAAGATTATGCTTTTTGGGGATTATCTGAACTTGTACTAACCATTTTTGTTTTGGTTACGGTATAAATATATGGGAAATATATAACTCATCTTTTGTGGATTAGTTGATTCTCTTGAAGTTGATTATAGAACTCCTAATGAGAACAATTCATCATAAATACTCATCTTTTGGTGAAAATATTAGTTTGTGTAAGAAATCTAGTAAGAGATGAAAGTCTACATGACAAGTAAGTAGGTTTTATTATGATTTAGTCAAGCTCATAAAAAAAATCTTCAATGGAAAGTAACTTATGAAAAAAACGCTGTCTGTTAACTTTTCCTACTGGGGAATCAAATACCGTTTAACCCATCTCATGTTTGTGATTTTCTGGTGGTTAAATATCTCCTAAACATGTTTTCTCACACACTCCATCGGAACTTGACACTTTGTTTTTTCTTCCATATCCATGTTTTAATGGAATCTTGGTATCTGTTTTGTAGGGTGACCTTTGTACTTTTCTTTCTTTCTTTTAAAGTGATAGTTTGATTTACTTCTTTTCCGATTTGAGGCTTTCAATGAAGTTTTTTAGCCAAATTTTAAAATTTCAAGGAAGTAATTCCCAAAAGGGGGGAAGGATGTAACATCCCAGGTAAATAAAAAATATGACCTTTTCATATTTATTAATATTTGTGAATTAAATATTAATTTCACTTTAAAAGGATTGCTATGTTCGATAGTGTACCCGATACGCAACAATGAGTTTCTTTGAAATCTTACGTTGCACACTAATAATATAATATTATTATTTTAAATTTTTGTTAACTCCAAGATTTTGTATTGGAGGTAATGAAAAAAACTAAATACAATATGATTATACATGTTTGTTAAATGTAATTACATTTATCCAATAAATGTTAAAGGCTTAAAATTGAAATGAATATAATTTTAAGCATAATTTACATTAAATGGTCGATTTACATCCTTTTAATGGAGAACCCTCCTTAAATATTGTTTTGTTCACTTTAATACATTATAATTGACCAAATAAAATCCTTCTTTAGAATGGGGACATCAAATTTTATTTTGGGTCATTTTTTGGTACTTTTCTGATAAAGTTCATTTTTTTAATGAATAGTGAAAAATATTGTATTTTAATTCCAAAGTGCCTTTTAATCTAATTTATTTATATGGTTATTTTATCTTTTTAATTGGTTTTAAAGTGAAATTAAAATATATTTTTACCATTTAATCCAATGTTGGTTATTGGAAGTAATTTCACTTTGAAATTGGATATAAACAAATATCAATCTTTTGATAGTTATTGTTTCTTAAAAACATGCTAGATGTTTGGATAACCTGAATTAATTTTAAAATTAATTAATGCCACTTTTCTGTTTTAAATATGGAAAAATAGACATAATTTTGGAATTAATAATATCAAATATATCTTAGGCTGAATATTTGGTATTTTTCTGAAAACCCTCAATTTTTTATGAATAGTAAAACCACTTAGTGGTAGTTAAAAAAACTGACTTTTTCATTTAAATTAAATTTTACCACTTCTGTGAATTGAATTTCAAAAATCCGACATAAGTGGTTGTAATCAAGAAGTAAAATGTGGGTCATTAAGATGAAAATAATTTTTGTTGAATAGTAACTTTTGACTTTTATTTACCGCGGTTAAAGGTAAAAAGGGTAATTCAAGGTTAAAAGAATATTATAATAATTCAAAATTACCTTAACACTTGTCCTAACATTATTTTTTGAGATATTTACGACTGTGGGAATCTTTGGGTCGATTTTGGGATCTCATTGAACAACCTGGGAGTGATAATGACAATTTAGATTAATTAATTTAATGTGAAGACAAAATTGACATTAACAAAAATCGTTTAGTAATTAATTTTTATGTGGTTTTATATAAGTCTTATTTTCGACTATAAATATTATTTGGAAATCTAAACAGATTTCCTACATGATTGTATTTTTTTTATAATTTCTAGACATAGAATAAATTAAATTATGTATGACACCATAAAGATGAAGTATTTACCTCATTAATAAATGATTTAAATAAATAAGATATTATGATTAAAATATTATTCAAAACATGTCCAATTTGGAATGGATAATTTTATTTCTAATATTATCCATCTTATATTTAACATTAATTATTTTTGGACAATTAGAAACCTAATATCATTATATAATAAAATAATGATTTCACACTTTCCTAAGGAGCCCCTCCTCTCCCTTATAAAAGATGACCATTTCTATCCAATTCCTCACACCTATCAAGCCATTTCTCTCATCCAAACTCTGCACAATTAAGCTCTATACATCCCTATTCTCCCCATACAAGCCTTACCTTAGTCATAAGGAACTTCAAGAAGTCCTTTGGTTCAAACCAAATAGATTTACACAAATAAAAGGTAACAGTATCTCTTTAATTGTTTTCTTTTATTTTACTTCTCCAACCCATAAACTCTTTTTATTCCTTTATATTCTAACAAAAATAGTATCCTCAATATACTAGGATGTTGTTATGAGAAGGTCTGTAACTAAACTCACACACACCTCCATCTAATGGATGTAGAACATAATGTTTCTGTGGATGGAAAACTAACGCCTCACAAAACGATGATTCTTCAATTACATCTTACCGCCTCTCATAGTGGCTATTATGATGGAACTATATTTATATATGATATATATTTTGTTTATGTTTTCTTTATGCTTCTATATTTTCCATTTATAGAATGATTTTATGGTTTCCATAGTGGGTAAATGCGATAATGTCATTTGAGGAAGCATGGACTACCTCCCCCTCAAAGTGATGTGACTCGTTAATGACTTATGTCAGATGTATAAAGAATACAGTTAATGATATTATATATGATATTATACGGGAATTATATTATACCTATGTATTAATATGTTTTAATTCCAATAAAATAAGGAATAGTAATGAAAGTAGTGTTCATGCGTACGTACGACTTACCGTCTCCATGAATGGTGCATTTCATTTCTTACCTCTAAATGATATGTACTATTATAAATACATGTATATACTGGATATATATGACAAATATGATATATAAATCATAAATATAATTCTGGATATAATAAAACTTTTACAACATGAACAACATGTAATTATAAGAAGTCTATTTTTGACTCAAGTACCAAATGTCGAAAAAATGAACATTATTAACTTAAATGATTACATAATGATTATAACATGGTTATAAGTGATACAAAAGGAATTATAAACATAAAAAATGTGCTTAAACAAGTATAAATTATCTTTAGTTTATTATTCTGGAGATTAAAGAATGATCGAGTCAAGTCAGACACGAGGTAATGGATTTTCTTTATCTCACTTTTAATTTTGTGAGATTTCCATTGTTCACCACTTATTCATTGCATGTGGTGTATTTTGTACTGCAATTTGATATATATTATAATTATTCTCATTATATTAATTGTATTCTGTGATTCATTTTGTGGTTATTATCTTTTGTTCATAAGACTCAACTGATTACAACGTGGTAAAGGGTTTTATCTCACTTTTTATTCCCATAAGATTCATGCCATATTTGCAAATATTTCCTTTTGTGTGGTGAATGTACTGCCAATTATTGTACTTTTTGTGTAATATAATTTCATTTATGAGTATTTACATCTTTATTTTATGATCCTTCTTCATGTGGGGTATGTTTTGTTCGTTACCAAATCGGTAAGGGAACCTTTCACCCTCCTCTATTTAAAACACTACTTTTTATTATGTCTTTTAATTTACATCTTATTATGTTGGGATATGTTATTTTATATCCCCATTAATGTAAACATTATGTACTAGTTATGAGATACACTTTTTATCTTATCAACTCATTTTCTTAATTTTAAAGAGATGTTGTTAGGCTGTCAAATATTTACAAGGGGACTTCTTTACCAAATTACAATTCTTTGGGTTCAACTTGTACTTCTTGAATATGTCATCCTAGGAATATTTTTAATGACCTATGATTGTTTTAAAAATAATATCCTCTTATATTGGGTCTATTTATATTTGTCTCACATATTTATGTGATTGATTTATCCTTTATTTAAGGATAGTATCTTTATAAGTTATTTTATCTCAATTTACATTTTCATTGAGACTTCATTGTTGTTATGAACCAATTCACACTTATATGGTGTATATACAATCCTTTGAAATATTATTTCATGAATCCCTTTATTCTCATGATATTATAATGTTCTGATTAAAATTTATTCTTTAATTATTTGTTTTCAAGCATCACTCTTTTTTTAAAAACTCATTAACTAAAATATCATTTTAAATGTTTTAAAGATTTATTATTCTAAATATTTCTCGTTAATGTCGATGTTTTCAAAATGGTTTTTATGATTTATTTATATTTACATTAATGTATTCAAATTATATTTCATTTAAAATAATCAAAGTAGTATGGGACACTTTGATTCAAAAATATCTTTTTATATGCTTTTGAAAATGATTTGATAAAACATTTTTATTACAATATCTTGATTTGATATATTGGAATGTGGAAATTTTATCTTTACTTTATACATGTGTTATATTTTAAGAGAATGTTAGGGTTATTGGGAATTTTTGTATGTATACTATAAGGCCAAATCCTTAAACCTTACTTAATCTTGAGTTATTACAGGATTACACATTGAGGATCTTTTCGGGTTTAGAGTTTTAGAGAATTAGAACATAAAACTTGCATTACATTCCACATATAAACAAAGTGGTCACATAAAGATAGTATTCATTTTTCCCATCAATGGAAACATATTTAAAATAAAACATTGATTCATTCTTGACACTTCCTTGACACTATCATCATATCATGTACCTTTCCCTTGACCTGTGAAAAACATTTCAAAAAATCATGGTATGAGCATAAAAAGCTCAGTAAGGGATATAAAAATAAGTAAAGGAAACATGGGTACATATATACATAATAATGAAATCATACATTACCCATAAAAATAAGTACTTTAACATACCTCATCAAATCATGAATAAATCATAGAAATCATAAGACATAAAGGTAACTTGGGGAATTCATAACATTCTAATGTAGGGAGTAACCCTCTTGGTTACGTTTGAAATACCCATCATAGTATATTCCCTAAATCTCTTTGGAGAAACCTTAATGTTTCACTCCTTCGCGTTTCCCAATGCATTGGAGAGCTATATCGGGCTCACCTGCCCTTAGTTTATCACGGAACCACCTGTCTTCATAATAATTCCCAAGAACCTCAACATAATCGTATCACATAAAACATGCATAAAGGAAACATAACATGTCCACCTTTCAATCACAAGATATCAATACAACACATTGATATAAAAAAATTATGAAAACCATTTTCAATACCAAAATAAAATAAAAGTAAAACATGGTATTTATTTTTCTTTTAAAAAGAAGGTATGGCTTGTTGAGGAAGCCGAAACTCAAATAATGGTCAAAGCGGCAGAGAAGTCGTTGTCGCCGCATACGTACGACAAAACATTCTCTTTTGTCATTTAGTAAAACTCTTCGTATAAAAAAATTTCCTTTTGGATAAACGTAAAAGTAAAAGGTGTTTATACACCGTATAAAAGAAGGTTGAGTACAAAACAAAATATGCCTCAATGAAAGGAGATTGAGACGAAGTCCCATACCTCGGGTCCGACTTGACTCGGTCGTTCTTTAATATCCATAATAATAAACTTGAGTTAATTTATACTTGGTTAAGAACCTTTTTCAAGTTCATTATTCCTTTTATATCACTTATTTCCATGTCATGAACACTATGAATTTATTTATGTTAATAACGGTCGTTTTAACGATCATTGGTACTTGAGTAAAAAATAAACCCTTTATAATTACAAATTGTTCATGTATCCAATATATTCAGAATGGTATTCATGATTTAGATATCATATATGTAATATATATCAAGTACATTCATGAATTTATAATATTACATAATCATTTAGAGGTAAGAAATGAAATGCACCGTTCATGGAGACGGTAAGCCGTACGTACGCATTACGCTACTTTCATTTCTATTTCGTATTTTATAGAATGGAATCATAATGATATAAAGGTATATTATAATTCCAGTGTAATATCATATATAATATCATAACTCCATACTTTATACATTTCACTTATGGTATTTAACGAATCAAATCACTTTGAGGGGGCGGTAGTCCGCACTTCCTGAAATGAAGATATCGCGTTTACCCATAATGGGAACCATAAAGGTATGAACAAAAAGAAAAATACAGAAGCTCAAGGAAAACATAAACATATTATGTATAATATATAAATATAGTGTCATCTTAATGGCCACCTTTTTTGGTGTTAAAAGAATGTTGAACAATCATCGTTTTAGGAGGTAGAAATTCGCCATCCACAGAAACAGTATGTTCTTTAACAATTAGATGTAGGTGTGTGTAAGTGTAGCTAGAATACTTCTTATAAAAACATCCTAGTATATTTAAGATACTGGATTTGTTACAAAATAAATGAATAAAAAGTGTTTAGGGGGTTGGAGAAGCAAAATAAAACAAAAGGACTCAAGTGAAGACATTACCTTAAAATCGGGTAACTCCCTTTGGTTTGAGCTCAAAGGCTTCCTTGGGAAGACTTATTCCCAGAGTGAGGCTTCAAGGAGTAAGAGAGGGAAGTGGAGAGACAAAATGAGCAGGGTTTGGCCAATCCAAAGGCTTTGGATGTGTGGGTAAGGAGGTAGATGTGGGGTCCTTTTATAAGAGGAGAGGAGGGGCACTCTTGGAAAGTAAAGAAATGTTACATTATTTTCAAATGGTTTTCGGATTTTAAAGGTCCCATATTGATATAATTCGAGGATAAGGTGATAAGGGTTAGAAATATACCCACCCAATAGGTTTTGGACATGTTTAGGTCTTAGATTTTACAATATCTTTCCATTTTATTTAAATCCTTTATTAATGAGGTAATCGTTGCATCATCATGATGTCATAAATAATTTAATAAATTTAATGTATAAAAATTATAAAAAAATATCATGATGTAGGAAATATTTTTATATTTCTAATGAATATTTATAGTCTAAAATATCTTTTATGTAGACAAAATTAAAAATATTTTGCTTAGGTGATACATTCTTTGTCACATTTAACATTCTTTAAAAAATAAAAGATAAAAAGTCACTTTCTCACAAAATTGAATCCATGGGGCCCCCAAGTTTAGAAAAAGGCATCCCATGGTCGGCCATGAGACAACCAGTAGCCTTAGGACAAATTTTTGTGTCATTTTTTATTATTATGATATTTTTTTATTATCCTTAACTACCCGATTACTCATTAATCAAGATAATTATAGATAATTACCATCGTTACTATTCATAATGTCCAAAAACAGAAGAGTCTTAATTACATAATTTGGACCTTCTGATTCCAAATATGTAACCCATTTACCAAAATCCAAACACATAAATTGCAATAATTTATTTAGAAATAATTCCTGTTGTCAAAACAAAATAGCGGGTTTTTTTAAACAATATCTATGAAAAGTTTGGCATTAGTTTAGGACCAATTTCAAAGTGAAATTAATCCTAATGAACACCATTGGATTAAATGGTAAAAATATATTCAGATTACACTTTAAGACCAATTAAAAATATAATCTAACCATATAATTAAATTAAATGAAAAAGTAGTTTTGAAGTAACATGCAGTATTTTTAACTATTCATTAAAAAATGAACATTGTCAAAAAAATACCAAAAATTTATCCAATGTAAATTTAAATGTCCCAATCATAATGAATATGTTTATTTTGACAAATATAGATTATAAAATTGTCAAAAGTTTTATTTAAAAAGGGTTTTCCATCAAAAGGCAGTAAAACAATCTTTTAAGAATATTAGTGTATTACATGCTTAAGATTGGATTTATTTTCATTTTAAGCCTCTAAAACACTATCTTATTCATTAATGGACATAGATAAAAATATATATTATTCATTACTTACTTGGGATGTTACATCCTTCCCCCCTTTAGAAAATTGTGTCCCTGTAATTTATTTACTTATCGAATAAATGGGGGTACTTATCCCTCATTGCATTTTCAGATTCCCATGTTGCCTCTTCCATCATGTGGTTTTTCCACAAAAACTTTACCTAATTAATCACATTATTCCGTAACACTTTCTCCCTATGGTCAAGAATCTAGACCGGCTGTTCCTCATAAGATAGGTTCTCTTCCAGCTGAACTACCTCTGGACTCAAAACATGATATGGATCTGGCATATACTTCCTCAACCTCAAAACATGAAAAACATTGTGTACCTGATATAAACTCGGAGGTAAAGCCACCTAGTATGAAACTGATCCAACTCTCTCCAGAATTTCATATGGTCCAATAAACCTTGGACTCAACTTTCCTTTCATACCAAATCACATCACACTTTTCCATGGTGATACTTTGATAAAAACATGATCACCTACCTCAAAAGAGAGATCCTTCCTCCTATTGTCCTCATAACTCTTCTGCCTACTCTGAGCTGTTCTCATGTGTTTCTGTATCAGCTGAACTTTTTTTTCCAAATCTTCTACCAATTCTGGTCCCATTAACTTCCTTTTACCCACTTCATCCCAGAAAGCTAGAGTTCGACACCGCTTCCCATATAATGCCTCAAATGGTGCCATCTATATACTGGAATAAAAACTGTAATTATATGAAAATTCATCCAAAGAAATATGTTGGTCCCAACTTCCCTGATAATCCATCGAACAATCTCATAGCATGTCCTCCAAGGTCTGACTTTTTCGTTCTGACTGCCCATCTGATTGAGCATGAAAAGATGTACTAAAATTTAATTCAGTACCCAACAGCTTCTAAAGGCCTTTCCAAAAGATAGAAGTGAACCTGGGATCACAGTCAGATACAATGGAGAGAGGAACTCCATGTAACCTGACTATCTCTTTAAGATACAAATGGGAAAGTTGATCTAGGGAAAAAGTATCTCGTATAGTAAGGAAATGATCAGATTTAGTCAAACGATCAACAATAACCCAGATTTCATTATTACCTTGAGATGTCTTCGGTAATCCCACAACAAAGTCCATGGATATATTCTCTCATTTCCACTCTTGCACTGGTAAAGGCTGAAGCATCCCTTTCGGTAACTGCCTCTCTTCTTTAACCTGGTGACAAGTCAAACACTTCATAGTAAAATCAGCAATATCACTTTTCATTCCATCCCACTAGTAATACTCTTGCAGATCTCTATACATCTTAGTACTGCCAGGATGAACTGAAAACGGAGAACTATGAGCTTCACATAACAAGTCTCTCTTCAACTGTGAATCACAAGGGACACACAATCTCTTCCCAAATCTCAAAACAAAGTCATTATCAATGTTGAATTTAGGCAACTTACCTTTCTGAACCAGCTCTACCTTTTTCTGTAACTCACTGTCTTGCTTCTGTGCTTTCTTGATTCTATCTGATAGAGATGATCTCAAAGATACCTGAAACAAAACAGAAGAACTTCCTGCACCAACAACTTCTTATGCCAAAGTTCATCAAATCTTTAACCAAAGGATCACGTTCCAAACACAACATGGTTAATGAAGCATTACTTTTTCGACTCAAAGCATCAGTCACTTTATTTGCTTTTCCCGGATGGTAATGAATAGTACAATCATAATCCTTGATTAATTATAGCCATCTCCTTTGTCTCATGTTCAACTCTTTCTGAGTGAATATATACTTTAAACTTTTGTGATCGGTATATATTTCACACTTTACTCCATACAAATGATCCCTCCAAATTTTTAAAGCAAAAACAACTATAGCTAATTCCAAATCATGTGTAGGGTAATTTACCTCATGAGTTTTCAACTGACGTGAAGCATAAGCAATTACATGATCATTCTGCATTAGGACACAACCAAGTCCTTTCAATGAAGCGTCACTGTATATAACAAACTCACCATTCCTAGAAGGTAGTGCCAAAACTGGAGGATTTACCAATCTTCTTTTCAATTCCTGAAAACAATCATCACATTCTTTTGTCCAGATAAACTTAACACCCTTAAGAGTTATCTTAGTCATTGGACTAGATAACTATGAAAAATTTCTAACAAACCTTCGGTAATAGCCTGCCAAACCATGGAAACTACGAATCTCTGTTACATTTGTGGGTCATGGACATTCTTCAACAACCTTTGTTTTTGCAGGATCAATAGTTATCCCATCTTTAGAAACAATATGACCAAGGAAAGAAATTTGTTACAACAAAAACTCACACTTGCTGAATTTATCATACAATTTATTTTCTTTCAAGGTTTGCAAAATAACCCATAAATGTCTTTCATGTTCTTCTTTACTTTAAGAAAACACCAAAATATCATCAATGAAAACCACCACAAAATTATCCAAGAACTCATGGAAAATTCTATTCATTATGTCCATGAATATAGCAGGTGCATTGGTTAGCCCAAAAGTCATTACTAAAAATTCATAATGGTGATATCATGTATGAAACGCAGTCTTCAGAACATTTTCTTCCTTTACCTTCAACTGATGGTACCCCGATCTCAGGTCAATCTTTGAAAAAAACTGATCTCCCTAGATCTGATCAAACAAATCATCGATATGAGGCAACAAATATTTGTTCTTAACCGTGATATTATTCAATGCTCTATAATCAATGCAAAGTCTCATAGAACCATCATTCTTTGTAACAAAAAAGACAGGAGCACCCCATCGTGATGTGCTAGGTCGAATGAAAACATTATCTAATAACTCCTGAAATTGTTTCTTTAACTCTAAAAGTTCAACTTGAGCCATTCGATATGGGGGTTTTGAAATTGGCTTAGTATCAGGAACTGAGTCAATAGTAAACTCAAATTCATGTTCTGGTATTATTCTAGGAAACTCATAAGGAAAAACATCAGGATACTCATTTACCA
The DNA here is from genome assembly GCA_963277665.1 of Viscum album. Taxonomy (NCBI): domain Eukaryota; kingdom Viridiplantae; phylum Streptophyta; class Magnoliopsida; order Santalales; family Viscaceae; genus Viscum; species Viscum album. Next base: position 833,059,516 of record OY728165.1, read on the forward strand.
CAGGCACATCATTAATCTGAATAGTTCCTTTATTTTAAACGATGTGTGCAAGGTAACATTCATTTCCATCTTTTACAAGTTTCTCATCCTCTTGATATGTTATCAATAGTAAGGGTTCATTCTTGTACACAAACTGGGAGTCCTTCTGAAAAGAAACTTCTTTAGCTCTACAGTCAATCTTATCATGGCAAATAGAGAGCCAATCCATACCCAGGATAACATCAAACTCTACTAGAGGTAGAACAATAAGGTTTGCATTTATGTTCTTTCCATATATAAGGATAGGAAGATTCTTATAAATTCTTTTTGCCTCAACATTTCCCCAAGGTGTTTTTACCTAAAGTTCAGGAGTCATTTCTTGATATGGTATTCCCATTTTACTAGAAAAGTTTTCAGAGATGAAGGAATGTGTAGAACCTGAATCAAACAACACACTGGCATAATCTGAAAAAACAAACAAAGTACCTGATACAACTTCATTTGATGGCCCGACATCTGCTGAAGTAGTTGCAAAGGATTTCACCACCCCTTTCTGCTTGTAGTCTAACTGCTTCCCATCACTCAAGCTCTTTGTCGGACACTCGTTTTCATAGTGACCCATCTCTTTGCACTTATGACATTTTACTAACTGTAATTCAAATTTAGTCTTACCTTCACCTTGATCTTTTTCAGTGAAATCACGATCCTTATGTCCCATCTTACCACATCGGTAGCACTTTCCAGAATTCAGAAGACATTCCCTAGCTTTCCTTTTGCCACATTTATCACAAACTAGAAACTTAGTTTTCTTACCGTCAGACCTTTTGGAATAATTCTTCCCTTTCTTCTGCCACCTCGGTCTCTTCTTCTGTTGGTTGTTATAGAACACTTGATCATTGGAAAACTCCATTTCGACCTTCTCAGCACATTGAACAAGCTTTTCATAACTTTTAAATTCACAAGAAGCTAATGCCCTTCAATATTTTGGCTTTAATCCTGAGTAGAAACGATTGATTTTACTATCAAGGTCTCGGATAAAATTTGGAGCATACCTTGCCAATCGAGTGAACCTTTCTTCATAGGCGGCCATTGAGTCTTACTCTTGCCTAAATTCCAATAATTTATTTTCCATCCTAAGTCGAACAGCTTTAGGAAAATACTTCTCAAGAAACATAACATTGAATTCATCCCAGTCAAGAGCATCAATCTCATCGGCATCCCTGATATTTTTAACCATAGACCACCACTGATCTACCTCACCATCCAAACGATAAATAGAAAGACTAACCTTTTGATTGTCTGAACACCCCATGACATCGAAAATCTTCTCCAGTGCTTTAGTCCACCCTTCAGCTAGCACAGGGTCAGATGATCCTCTGAATGATGGGGGATGTTGCCTCATGAAATGTTCCACCACTGACATGTTCCTCTGCGGTTGATCTGGATGATCTCGTTCATGGATACCACCACCATTTATCGCTTGTGTCAACTACGCCATTACTGTAACAAACTGTTCAGTTTCAATTCCGACCATCTCAGGATGCTGATTCGGAAGGTTATTTCCTTCTGTATGACTTCCTAGCACTACTTCCCTGTTTCCTCTGCGGAAAACCATTCTGAACCAACAAGTCTTAGATGAAGCAACATGGTAATCTTCAAATACTATATCACTTCAATTTGACCATAAAGAAAATATTTTTGGATAATTATTTAATAGAATTATAACTCCTAAAGTTATCTAAACCAACCATTGATACCAACTATAAGGCCCCAGCCTTAATCCTTACTTAATCTTGAGTTATTACAAGATTACACATTGATGATCTTTTTGGGTTTAGAGTTTTAGATAATTAGAACATAAAACTTGCATTACATTACACATATAAACAAAGTGGTCACATAAAGATAGTATTCATTTTTCCCATCAATTGAAACATATTTAAAATAAAACATGGGTTCATTCTTGACACTTCCTTGACACTATCATCATATCATGTACCTTTCCCTTAACCTATGAAAAACATTTCAAAAAAACTTGGGATGATCATAAAAATCTCAGTAAGGGATATAAAAATATGGAAAGGAAACATGGGTACTATAATACATAAGAATGAAATCATACTTTACCCATAAAACATAAGCACTTTAACATACCTCATCAAATCATTAATAAATCATAGAAATCATAAGACATAAATGTAACTTGAGTCATTCATAACATTCTTATGTTGGGAGTGACCCTCTTGGTTACGTTTGGAATACCCATCACTGTATATTCCCTAAATCTCTTCGGAGAAACCTTAACGTTTCACTCCTTCGCATTACCCAATGCATTGGAGAGCTATATAGGGCTCACCCGCCCTTAGTTTATCACGGAACCACCCGTCTTCATAATAATGCCCAAGAACCTCAACATAATCATATAACATAAAACATGCATAAAGGAAACATAACATGTCCACCTTTAAATCACAAGATATCAATAAAACACATTGATATAAAAACATTATGAAAACCATTTTCAATACCAAAATAAAAGAAAAGTAAAACATGGTATTTATTTTTCTTTTAAAAAGAAGGTATGGCTTGTAGAGGAAGCCGAAACTCAAATAATGGTCACGGCGGCGGAGACGTCGTTGTCGCCGCATACGTATGAAAAAAAATTCCCTTTTGTCATTTAGTAAAATGCTACGTATAAAAAATATTCCTTTTGGATAAACGTAAAAGTCAAAGGGGTTTATACACCGTATAAAAGAAGGTTGAGTATAAAACAAAATATGCCTCAATGATAGGAGATTGAGACGAAGTCCCATACCTCGGGTCCGACTTGACTTGGTCGTTCTTTAATATCCTGAATAATAAACTTGAGTTATTTTCTACTTGTTTAAGAACCTTTTTCAAGTTCATTATTCCTTTTATATCACTTATTTCCATGTCATGAACACTATGTAATTATTTAAGTTAATAACGGTCATTTTAACGATCATTGGTACATGAGTAAAAAATAAACCCTTTATAATTACAAATTGTTCATGTATCCAATATATCCAGAATGGTATTAATGATGTAGATATCATATATGTAATATATATCCAGTACATGCATGCATTTATAATATTACATAATCATTTAGAGGTAAGAAATGAAATTCATCGTTCATGGAGACGGTAAGCCATACGTACGCATGAACGCTACTTTCATTTCTATTTGGTATTTTAGAGAATGGAATCATAATTATATAAAGTTATATTATAATTCTGGTGTAATACCATTTATAATATCATAACTCCATCCTTTATACGTCCCACGTATGGTATTTAACGAATCAAATCACTTTGAGGGGGCGGTAGTCCGCACTTCCTTAAATGAAGATATCGCGTTTACCCATAATGGGAATCAAAAAGGTAAGACCAAAAAGAAAAATACAGAAGCTTAAGGAAAAAATAAACATATTAGATATCATATATAAATATATTGTCATCTTAATGGCCACCTTTTTCAGGTATTAAAAGAATGTTGAACAATCATCGTTTCGGGAGGCAGAAATTCGCCATCCACAGAAACAGTATGTTCTTTAACCATTAGATGTAGGTGTGTGTAAGTGTAGCTCGAATACATCTTATAACATCATCCTAGTATATATAAGATACTGTATTTGTTACAAATGAAATGAATATAAAGTTTTTAGGGGGTTGGAGAAGCAAAATAAAACAAAAGGGCTCAAGTGAAGACATTACATTAAAATCGGGTAACTCCCTTTGGTTTGAGATCAAAGGCTTCCTTGGGAAGACTTCTGCCCAAAGTTAGGCTTCATGGAGTAAGATAGGGAAGTGGAGAGAAAAAATTATCAGGTTTTGGCCGAGCCAAAGGCTTTGGAAGTGTGGGTAAGGATGTAGAGGTGGGGCCCTTTTATAAGAGGAGAGGAGGGGCACTCTTGGAAAGTAAAGAAATGTTACATTATTTTCAAATGGGTTTCGGATTTTAAAGGTCCCACAATGATATAATTCGAGGATAAGGTGATAAGGGTTCGAAATATACCCACCCAATAGGTTTTCGACATGTGTAGGTCTTATATTTTACATTATCTTTCCATTTTATTTAAATCCTTTATTAATGAGGTAATCACTGCATCATCATGATGTCATAAATAATTTAATAAATTTAATGTCTAAAAATTATAAAACAAATATCATGATGTAGGAAATATTTTTATATTTCTAATGAATATTTATAGTCTAAAATATCATTTATGTAGGCAAAATTAAAAATATTTTACTTAGGTGATACATTCTTTGTCCCATTTAACATTCTTTAAAAAATAAAAGATAAAAAGTCACTTTCTCACAAAAGTGATTCCATGGGGCCCCCAAGTTTGGCACAAGGAATCCCATGGTCGGAAATGAGACAACCAGTAGCCTTAGGACACATTTTGGTGTAATTTTGTAATATTATGATATTATTTTACTATCCTTAACTACCCGATTACTCATTAATCAAGATAATTAAAGAAAATTACCATCGTTACTATTCATAATGTCCAAAAACAAAAGAGTTTTAATTACATAGTTTGGACATTATGATTCCAAATATATAATCCATTTTACCAAAATCCAAACACATAAATTGCAACAATGGATTTAAAAATAATTCCCGTTGTCAAAACAAATAGCGGGTTTTTTTTAAACAATATCTATGAAAAGTTTGGCATTAGTTTATGACCAATTTCAAAGTTAAATTAATCCTAATGAACACCATTGGATTAAATGGTAAAAATATATTCAGATGAAACTTTAATACCAATTAAAAATATAATCTAACAATATAATTAAATTAAATAAAAAAGCAGTTTTGATGTAAAATGCAGTATTTTTCACTATTCATTAAAAAATGAACTTTGTCAGAAAAATACCAAAAATTTATCCAATGTAAATTTCAATGTCCCAATAATAATGAATATGTTTATTTTGACAAATATAGATTATAAAATTGTCAAAATTTTGATTTAAAAAGGGTTTTCCATCAAAAGGTAGTAAAACAATCTTTTAAGAATATTAGTGTATTTCATGCTTAAGATTGGATTTATTTTCATTTTAAGCCTCTAAAACACTATCTAATTCATTAATACACATAGATAAAAGTATCTATTATTCATTACTTACTTGGTATGTTACATATACGGGTGGTTCCGTGATAACCCTAGGGCGGGTGAGCCTGAGATAGCTCTCTAATGCATTGGGTAACGAGATGGAGGTAAACGTTAATGTTTCTCCTAAGAGATTTAGGGAATCTACCATGATGGGTATTCCAGGTGTAACTCCCTCTGTAGTTGTGATAGCTACAATTAATGTTTGATATGGATTCCATAAGTAACCTTTATGATTTTTGATTGTTTGTGTTATTCATAAATCTTATGATTTCATAAGGTATGTTATGATTGAAAAGTATGGTTTCATTGATTTGTATTTATTGATGGGATAATGTTTTCCTTCCTTTTTCTATAACCCTTATTGAAATTTTTATACTCATCCAATGTTTTTAAAATGTTTTCCATAGGGCTTAAAGATGAATAGGGTCAATGATGGGATCAAGGAAAAGTCATGCTATCTAAAACATTAAACTAGACATGTTTCTTTTTAAGAGTTTTTATTTTATGAAAAAATGGATACTGAGTAGTAGTGTGTTCTTTTAATATTCCAGTTGTAATGTAATAGTTATGGTCCAATTATCTAAAACCTTAAACCTAAAAATATCCTCAATTTGAATTATTCATTTAATTCAATATTATGTAATATTATAGGGTCGGGTCCTCATAATGTGGTTAAACCAAATGATAATGTTTAGAAATTCATTTAAAAATATAATGATTTTATTGGATAAATGAATTTAAGCCACATACAAATGATTATTTTAATATCTAGTCATTTGGAATCATTTTTCAAGATAATATCATTTTAATATTTTAATAATTTTATAAATTTCCAAAGTTCCCCTCTCCATCCCTTATAAAAGTGCCCCCCTCCTTTCACTACATTATACCACATTGATCCATCTATCTTGACATAAGCTATACATATTATATTCTATATATCCTTATTCACATTCTATAACTTCTATTCTTCCCAAAATACCAATCAAATTATTCTTGAGAGGATATCTAAAGATGTTCATTCAAAGAATGGGTAATCGCCTTCACTTATCACATTATTTTTAAATCTTCATTTACCTGATCATAATCATTCTTATTATCCCTAAAATAATAAAATAAGTTTCAAAAATATAATATTTTCTTATTATGATAATGAAATCACAATTATCTACCCTCTTTCGTATCAAATGAGAAGTAAAATTATCACTTGCATGTACGTACGGCTTACCGTCTCCACGTAGTGATACAATTCATTTTTTCATCACCATATTTTTTGGATGGGCATATTAGTGGGTTTAGTGTTCATATATGATATTCATCAAATAATTATTCTTTTTTAATTATAAAATCAAATCTACCTTTATACCTACTATACCATTGGAAAATGATAACCTCGCCGGTGAGAACGTCAGGACTACCACCTCCACAAACTGATGTGGTTTTTTCAACATAAAAGTTTAAATGGATATAAATAAATATATTTTTAATTATTATATAGGATACATATGATATTATAATGATTTTTTTAAGGTGAATCTGATTTTACCTTTCTCTCATTACATCTATTGAAAAATATAATAATTGTGTTCACCCGTATGTACGACAAGCCATCTTTATAAATAGTGTTATTAATTTTTCTATATCTAAATTTTAAAGATGAATCTAAATATATGTATAATTAATATATATATTATATTTATATCACGATTAAAATCATTTTTATTATGGAATCATGATAAAAGAATGAGGACTAGAACTAGCAAACCTAAATTCTTACTAAAACAACAAATAGTTAACATCAAAAAATACTAATATTTATAAGGGATAATTAATAAATGGGTCTTGAAATGTAAAAATTGGATAATATATGATATTATAAGTATGTATATGATTATATAATTAAATTTTTATAAATTTTTATTTCTTATACATGAGGTTATAGTGCTTTCGAAACACCTTAAACTCAAGGTAACGGTTTTATGTTATAATCTCATTTTTTTATTGAGATTATTTATGATTAAGTTTTCAGATGATGAATTTTCATGATATACCTCTAAATTAAATGATTAAATTTATTAACATATGGTTATTTCTAAATAATAGATATTTTCGTTTTTTTTCCTCACATCAAGTACTAAATATACAAAATAAACATTTTTACAAAAAACTTACTTCATTTCATTATTCGGTTAAAAGACCTTATTCTCTAATATCCATATTTTCTAAAAATGTTTTAAAGTATTTTTTTAATATTATACTATTTTTTTTAAAGTCTCTGTTTATAATAATTGAATATGTACAAAAAATTCTAAAATTAATCTTCTTTTCATTTTCATAATGAGGTACATTTCAACTTCTTTACAAAAGTGTGAAAGGAATATTTTATTTTAACTTATATAGAAATAATATTATTTTATATTGTCATTAATTCTCAATTCTTGGAAGCATACTTCAAATTTATCCATGGTTTTTAGCAATTATATTTTTTCATTAAAATTTGGAAAATTTTTGGATTTTAGTGGTGTGATTTCAAAATGATATGGTTAGTTTCCTAAAAAAATTAGATATCTTGAAAATGAATTTTCAACACAGATGATATCATTATATGTTACTTTTTATTTACTAGAGATATTATCCAATGATACCATCTACACTCATCATTTGTATGGATTATTTTGATTATTATTTCAGGATGAATCTCTGAAACTTGTTTCTTTTCCACTGATATGTTAACTTCATAAATGTGTATCTCTTCCATAGGTTATGATATTATAAAAATAAAAAATGTTAATGAAACCTATTTTAGATTCATCGGTTATAAAATTTGGATTTATTTATAATCTTACAACACTCATACATATTATTTTCATTATTTTATTAGTAGTTGTTTAGTTACACATCCCTCCAATGCATTTGGTAAGGATGGATACTTCACGAGATAAATAGGACTGCAATGTTGAGTGCAACTTTCATAATAAGGGACACAATCCTCTAGGAGAGTATTAAGAGTGAAACTTTAAAAATAGGATGGAGTTTTTGGTGATCCCAATAAACAATGATATTTTACCCAGTAATACTTTACTATTAAGGAAATTATTTTTTATGTTAATGTGTATTCCAAAAAAAATTAACTTATGCCAACGTTATGCCCTCGTGTATCATATTATTTTACTCTATTATGATTGAATCCTTATAAACTAAAGAAATTTATTCCATGATTAAATCTTATGATATGTGATATAAATCTTATTTTTTTAAATTATATCATCATGTTATTATTCCCTTATTCCCATGTTATGTTTTTGTGATCATTGATATATCCCTTGTTTACCCTTACAGATCATCAAATCTCAACAGCTATTATTTTACCTTTCCCCATTACATAAAGAAAGGTATTATGTATCAAATTTCATATAAGGGTGATAGTAATGAATAACATAGTGGGAGATGGTGTTGTTCACTTATGAATCAGTTTTTTTAAGTATCCATGTTTCTGAATGCACTACCCCAATAAGAGTACGGTGTGGATTTTTATTTTATTGTAATGAATAATCATATATTGAGATATGATATCTAGGTATGAAAATTATGGTTCAATATAGATTTTCTATTTACCCTTCACCAAACCTATGTTTACAAAGAAATATCACTCATTTTAACTAATAAAATGTCCTCTCTTCCCCCCACTCAAAAAAAGTATCTTTTTTCGTTTTATCTGGAATCACTCTCCAAATTACAAATCTTGGAGTATACTCCTATGTTTTTTATCCTTTTTTCATAACAATTATCCTTTATTCCAATGGAATAATATGAGGACACAAAACTATCGTTCATATATGTCATATAATAACATATGTATATTCATAACATTATATAATGATTTTTTCCATAATCATATATGTATAATTCTATTAGAAACATGGATACATAAATAATTGGTTCATAGGTGAATTGCATCATTTCCCACTATGTTATCTATAACTAGACCCCTATTAGACATATCATATATAATACCATTTTCAATAATGCTCCTAAAATAAACATAAGGAATGGTGAGCTCATATGATCATTATGGGTAAACAAGGGAGACATCCATATAATATGAGCATAATGGTATTGTAACAAGATAAATACATTTGAAAACCATTCACTATATATCAATGATTAAAAACATGATTCATGTCATACATAATATAGTTTATAAGACATGAATAACAATGTAATAAAATAACATGATCCATGAGAGCATAACATTTTCATAAGACATAGATTTATGGAATACACATAATCATAGTAAATAATATCCTTAATAGTGAAATATCATTTCCAGAAATATCATAATTGAATGGTTTCACTTCCCAAACCATTTTAATAGACAAGGTTCACTCCTAATACTATCATACTAGAAAACACCTCTCACTGAACTGGGTTTACTCTCTATTCTAGTCCTATTTATCTCATGGCATATGGATCATTACCCAATGCATTTTAAGGAGATATATCTCCCACCCATCACATAATGAAAATAATTCATATGTGTTTAACAAGATTATAAAACATTCACCACATTAGAACACATGAAGAGAATTGGGTTTTAAAAATTTTTCATTATAGAATAACCTATGTAAAATAAATGGGTTTCATAAACTTTTAATCTTTTCATCAAAACATTACTTGTTTAAAATAAATGGGCTTCATAAAAATTTCATGTTTTCATCATAGAATAACCCATTGTAAAAGAATATGTTTTTTAAACATCTTGTCATCAAAAAAATAAACCATACATATAAACAATTGGGATGGAATCATTGGATTATATCCTCAATAAATAATATGTAACAATAAATGAAGTCATATTATAATGAAAATGATTTTGAAATTTCACTCGGAATATTTCTTAGGGATGATAAACATTCCACATTAAAAATAACATTTAAAAAAATTTCACATTAATTATTTGAAATAGTTATCTTTGAAAATAATATTTGAAACATATAAATGTGTATTTTAAAAACTTATATTTCCTAACAATTGAATTTTTTTTTCAACCTGTCAATATTAAAACAAATATTTCTTTAATATTATTGGTAAAAGTCAATAGTAAAATATTAAGAACATAACAAGTCTATTAATTTAAAAAAAAATTATAATTTAAAACAAGGGTAAAGATTCCTTTAAATAATAATTTTTTAATTTTAAAATATTTCGTTAAAAAAATATTTATAAAACATGGACATAGAATAAAATGGATATTCAATCAAAGTGAGAAATAAATTTCTTTTTTCATAAAAAACATTATATTCAAATCATGAATACATAAAGAGAGGAAAATGAAATAAAAAATTATTTTAATGAAACAACTTGAGTATAACAACATTCATGGGATTATTGAGCGGTATATTGACATTGTAATAATTATTATAAAAATTCCTTATAATCAAAATGATTATAACATACTGTTGTTTCCAATTTGTTATTTTTTTAATAATAAGACCCTTGAAAGAAATAAAATAATATGGATATGTATATCACAAACTATTTATGATAATTATCCTCAAATACATTAATGGAAAATATATACACCACAAAATTGAAATAATTGCGGTATATTTAATTTGTCCTATAAAAATAAAAGTGAAACCAAAATCTCTTACCACTTTTGAAACCTTGGAATCTTATAACACATTAAATAATAACATAAAATGGAACATTAAATATCATGAAAATAATTATATTCATTATAAAATATGTCAATTGGGATGTATATACACATTATAATATAATATAGGTGCTTAACATAACATATGTCCTAGAGTAGGCAATCGGAGACAAGAAACTCTTACCTTAAGTCTCAACTCCTTTCATACATGTTGAAACCTACTATATAATAAATATTGTTTTATTAAAAATATATGATATAAATATAATAATATTTATCAAAACTTATATAATCTATCTATAACCTTTTATATCCTATTTATTAAAATTTCCAAGTTAAATTAATGTTTTTGATAATAATTACTTTATTTTTCATGTATGTTTTTCTTTAGTATTTTCATAAAAATTACTTTGATAATTATTCCATCATCACCAGAATTTTATACATGATACAAATGTCATATATATTTGTTAAAATTTATAGTAATCCATTAAAGTTGTAGATAAAAAATAAATTACACTATTTATGGTGGTGATAAGTATCACGTACACATGACCAAAGTTTTCATTTTCATGAATTATGGGATTAAAGGAAGTTAAATGATAAATCACCTTCATAAATGAATTATTATTTCATATATATCACATATATTTATTAAATTTATCCTTTTTAACTTCCATGTAAAACACATGTGAAAAATTTATCACATTGTTTAGCAAGGCGGTATCCTTCCATGAATACGAGCGATATTATCATATTCCAGCATATTTTTAAGTAATAGGGTACATTTAATATCATAACATAAAAAGAATATAAATTTCCTAAATATCTTATAAATATATTAAATACAATATTATATACTGCATTGATATGTGGTGACTGAAAATTAATTACATTTGTTCTCGAGGTGGTAGTTCACCATTCAATTAATCGACGGTTTTGTTTCCCATTTGATGGAATTGGATATGGATGTAGGTAATCCATTAAAATAATATCATCTCAATAAAAATGAAATAATTTTTTTATTATATAATCATATTTTAATAATATTTGAATGAGGTGAAATAAGAAATAATACAAAAACACAAGTTTAATAATTTTACTTCTTTAATAGAGAACCACTTTAGGTTTATACCAAAATCCTTCATAGGATGGGTTCATAAAATATAATTTTCATAATATGATTTTAGATAATTAAAGAAGATATTTGGGTTGGTATGTTTTGATCTAATTTTTTTAAGTGTTGATAGGAGAGGATAGGGGATTTTCTTTTATAAGTTGGGGAGGAGACACACTTGGAATTTTTTTTTACAAAGAATACTCACATTTTAAAATTTTAAAAAGGCACCAAAATTGCCCATTTTCTAACCTTATATTTTTAAAGGTAAAAATATTGTTATAATATTCTAATTTGAATTTTTAGGCCATTTTAACAATTTTAGTAATTTTTAACCCAAAGTAGACTTATTTTAACCATAACTCTCTTAATTATTTTTTATTGTTTTTATTATTAATTATGAAAAAAAATTATTTCTTATTTTTATATAATATTAATTATTTTATTCTAAACATGGAATAAAATTTTTCAAATTTATTTAACATTATTTTAGGATATTAAATTATAATTAAACCATAAGTTGCGATGAATAAAAAATGGTTTTCCAAAGAAAAATGTTTCAAAAGTATAGATTATTTTAGTATAAAATTTTAAAATGAATATGATTACAATAACCAAAATAAATTAATCATAAAATTATTGAAATGATTGTACTTGTAACACATCATTAAACAATATGTAACTTTATAAATAATTTAAAATAAAATTTTATTTAATTAAAATTAATATATTTTTCTATTCATAGAAAATTTATTATTTTCAAAAAATTCAATTCTATTCACCCTAATATAATTTTAACATTTTTATTCCTAAAATTTATATAATTTTTCAAAATAATTCTTCTAAAAGTTTCAAATTTTAATTTTATAATTTTTTCAAAAAAACAATACAAGTGTATTTTTTAAAGAAATCATTTTTTTGAAATATATAAATACATTAAAAAAACATATGTACATATTTAAAAATATATTTTATTTGTCTAAAACCTTTATATTAAATATGAAAACTGTTTTCTTTGTTTTTAATTCCTCAAAATATAATGACTAGGTTATAAAAATCCGACTAATATTAACAATGTATTGTGGTTTGTTTAAACTGGTTGTTGTATGTAATTGATACAATAAAAGAAATTAAATTTATTAAAAAATAATGTTTCATATAATATCATGTAGTTAATTTATACCTCCTTCAAATAAACATTTCATCTCAAAATCATCACTCGGATACAAATAAATTTAAGATACCTTTGCCACATCATGTCCTCAATTTACCACATATCTTCATCAAATTCGATGGTTACCAAAAAACATTGACCAGGTAAGTTGTATTATTTCATAGAAATTTATCAATATGATCCATAATATGTACTAGTTTTTTCTCATAATAAGGATATTTATCTTATGGTATGAACGATGAGTTTAGTATATTTGAATATTTAGGTATTTACTTCCTTGGGAAACATACATTGAACACATTGTGGACTTGAGATAGGTTCAGTGTAAGCACGAATAGATAAGTTATCATCCTGATATGTTAAATTATTTCAATGGAAATGATTTACCAAGGCCATTGTTTTCTATTTTTCATTTATATCATTAACTTCATTCATGAAGAAATTTGCATAAATTCATTTTAACTAACATCAAATTCCTCGCCACATCATCCATTATCCGAATAGATTTTTTATTGACTTTGTGTTCTCCTTATTTGTTGTTGAATGGTTCTAACCTCCACTATAATTTCTTCATCCACTACTTGTCTGAACAAATTTATTTCTTTAACATCATCCCAAAATGTTGGATTTTTTTTACATAATTCTATATAGGGATTCATATAGATCCTGTAACACCACAATCTTCCATGGTACGCTTCCCTTTGAATAAAACAGTGGTGTGTGTTGTACGCCACTTCGAGTTCTAACACACACCACAACCAATCAAACTAGCCTTTATGAATATTAATACCCACTTTTTGAAATTTTATAAATATTATCTCTCAAAATTGACATCATTTTTGGATTAGAAATATCAAAATTAGACTAGGGTAAAATTTTGGAACTTTTTGGATAACATTTATATTTTGATGAATAGTGAAAATCACTATATTTTGAATAAAAATAATTTTTTTAATCGAAATAATTAATTTGAGTCTTTTTAATGTATATTTAGAATATATTATTCTCATTTAATACAATGTTGGTCATTGGACATAATTTCACAATTAAACCGGACATGAACAAGTTTCAATCTTTTGATAGTTATTATCTCTTAAAAACACACTTTTTGTTTGAACAACGTGAATTAATTTCAAACTAATTTCTTGCACATCTGTGTTTTGAATTTGGAAAAATGGATTCCATATTTGGAATCAGGATTTCCAAATTGTGTAAATAGTTAGCTTCTATTTTTAGACATTTTGAATAATTACTTCGGTAAAAATTTTATTTATCACGGTTAAAGGGTAAATCTGGTAAATAAGGGTTAAAAATAATATTATAATAATAATACTAAATTACTCTAAAACGTGTCATTTCTTTATTGGTGGATACATGTCCAACCATGGGCATATTTGGGTCGATTTTGGGACTCCATGAAGCCACTTGTAGGTGATAGGGACACTTTATTTGAATTATGTTAAAATAAATACAAAAATGACATAAGCATATAGCTTTTAGAAAAACAATTTTTACATAGGGATATATATGTCGGAATTTCGACTATAAATTTTCATTAGAAAGCTAAAACAAATTCATAAATAATTTTAGTTTATTTATAATTTTTAGAAATTAAATAATTTAATTTATTTATAAGACAATGTTGATGCAGTAATTACCTAATTAATGCAAAATTAGAATAATTGATATAATATATACCCAAATAAATATAATTTCAGACTTTTTATAAATACCAATAAGTTTCTAGGTTAATATGACATGTTAGGATTTATTTAATTAACTTTTTTCGAAGTAATCATTCTTCTATGACTTTTACAAAAATCAATTATTGAATAGTGTCAAAAATGACATAAAAGAGTTTTTAAAAAAAATATTACATTAGTAATTGATATTAAATTCCTAAAAATCTAAGGGTAGTCCAAGAGACGTATATAATGATAGGTGTCTCATTAATGGACCACATGGGGGAATCTTAAATGTATATAGTAAGTTTATTAACCATATAATATAAAAATACAAAGAGACATTGTAAAATTGAAACTAGTTAAATAAGAGTTAATACTTAAAGATAAGGTAAATATAGTAACCCAAACCTATCTAAATTCAACTGGTTGAGTGGGTTTAAACCTATCCCCACCTTATGCTTTAAATAATACACTTTTGAGTCATTAGAAACGGAATATGAATTTATTATAAAATAATATATCTAGCTTTTCCAAAGGTGCCCCTCACCCCTCTTATAAAAGGGCACCCCCCTTCTCATTAATTCACATCATCAAAGCCTTTATGTTCGGCCAAAACCTGCCCAAATACTCTGTCAACTTCCCTCAATTCAGCCTAGAGGCCTTATTTGGATCATAAATCTAACCTAAGGAGCCCTTTTTATCAAATCAAAAAGAAGAACCCGGAGAAGAGGTAATGTTTTCACCACACTCTTTCAAGTTCCTTTCTTCTTCAACTTCTTCTTTCTTTGTTCATTCCATTATAAAATAATAACTCCAGTATCTTCTATATACTGTGACGTTATTAAAAATATGGTACAACTATATTCAGTAATCTATCTATCCTTTGAATGACATGTCACCATACGTGCGTACGTACGGCTTACTGTCACCACGTTGTGGTGTAATTGTTATTCAATATATTATTATTTGGATGGGTATAATAATGATGTATAATTCATGTAAATAATAAATATAACATGATAATGATTATTTATATATGATATACCATCCAATCATATTTTATTTTAATATCAAAAGAATGATATTGTCGCTTGTGCATACGTACAGATTACCATCTCCACAAACACGATGAGATTCATTCTCCATCGTATCCATTCAAGTATAATTATAATTTGATGATTAAAAATAATGTTTAAGGACTTGATATAATTCTGTATATGAATAATATGAAACCTATCCATGAAAAACACGGCTTACGTAACAAAACATAAAAAAGAAAACGAGTAAGTTAACACCTGAAACAACGATAATACTAAGATATTATTAACAAATCAATGTTAAAAGATCATATATGATATCATATTAATGTATATTATTCTTGTATAATTTAATAACAATTATTTCACCATTATACAAGATTTTAACTTACCTACAAGGTTAGGGTTATTTCACAATCTCTTCATTATCTGAGGTTGTTTATACGTAATTATCTACTGGGACCTCTTTATCAACCACATCCATGTTTCTTAAAAATGTATTTCAAAACATTATTTATATTTTACAGAATATGGGTAAAAGTCATTTATACCCTTTTTTGAATTTTTATAAGAGGTTTATAAAGAAATCTTTCCATCGTTTTCCAAATAAGTTCCTTTTTACGTTTTTGACAAAGTTAAGGTAAGAATGTTTTTTTAAAACTTATACAGCGGGTGTGGCTATTTTCCGCTATTATGAAATCTTAGAAGCTTCTCTACAAAGCTTCTAATAATATTTTCAAATTAAAAGTTTTATTTTATAAAAATTGGACTTTTAAATGATTTAAAAACTATATATATTTTTCTCAAATAGTTTTTATTTCATTTATGTCAACATCCTTTGATGGATTTTAAGCTTATTTGAAGTTTATTTATTATGATACAAAACTTCCATATTGTATTGAAGGATTTGTGATATGTTTGACTATGGATGTGTTATTTTTGTACCATTCATGTTTTATGGAGAAAGTATTGAGATTTCGTATGCTATTTTTAATACGGATGTTTATGTTATGTTTAAACATATTCATATGAGGAATGTATTGGACATAATATATGACGGTTGGAGCCCGCTATAGATCCTAGAGACATCGGTAGGTATCATGAGACAAACTAGTGACTTGGCAGAAGGACTTGACAAAATCTTATTTGTAGTCTTGGCACGAGGCCTTGGCTATGTGGTTATGATAATCTGGCATTATGCATTCCATTATTATGAAAGTGTTTATTTATGTTGCATGTGATTATTCGACTAGTAGAATGTCCATGTGAATAAGTAAGTGGCATTATTTCATTTTATTTTTTTCCATATTATGCTGAAGTTCAAGTTTAAAAGGCTTTGGTTTTAGATAGACATTACCTTAAATGTTTATGCTTATTTGTTAATGTTTCCACTATATTGTTATCCTTACTGGGCATTTGAGCTCACTCTTTTCTATGTTTTATTTTTTCCAGGATGTGAATAAGTATTTTATGAATGACCTGCATGGATAGTATGAGGGGATACGAGTGTAGAGTATGGAGACTATATTTTTGTAGTTTTCATTTTATGATGTAATGTAAACTTTATGAATGTATCTAGTTATTCCATGGCTACTAAACTAATCGGTATTTCAAGACATAAACTTTCTTTTGATCGTGCCAATGTTATGTAATAATGCACCGACTCTAGGTAACTAGGGTCAGGGAGTTATAGTTTGTATTAGAGAAGGTTTATTACAAACCTTGGAAGCTAGATTTAGATAAACTATGATTAGATCACATAGACCTAAGATGGACTTTGAGGATTAGTATACAAGAACTTCCTCGAATTTTTTTATTGTAGAGATTTTGTGAGTTTTTCGAGCAATACATCAATGTCTGGATACGAGCAAGTAGAGGCGGCTCTGGCACAGATGTACCTTGGTGTAAAATCCAAAAACACTGCTTTGAGATAGACTCGAACGAGAACTGGTGCATGACAACAAGCCTTGCTGGACTCTTGGTTACGAAACACCCGGGGGATATACTTAGGATAACTCTCATTTTCCTTAAAAATTATTATGAAGGGTTTATGAGTATATAATTCCTCAATGAAAACATTTTTATGATTATGGATTATATCCATAAATTGTTCAATTTATGTTAAGTGTTTTATAAGTATGGAATTATGTATTTTGATTCCTAAGCTGATCTAGTTTATGACATTGTATAGAAATGGCGCCTAGTGGAAGAAATGGAAACCATATAAATGCACGCACTCCATGTATGGATTTCCCTCATGCTCAAGATAATTATAGTGGAGCTGGTGATGCAACTGGTGCTAATCAGCTAATCACCATACTGGGACAACTCAGTCAGGTTATGAATAATAACATTACCTATATGGAGCACCCTAATCCACAGTGTGGAGGATGAATGATAGATCTCTTCATGAGAAAACAACCACCAACGTTCAATGGGAGTACAAATCCCTTTGTAGCTGAGCAATGGATAAATTCCCTAGAGAAATTATTTCAGGATTTAGGGAGTAGTGAAAGGGAAATATTTATCATGGTAGTTTACCGCCTCACTGGAGATGCGGATCAATGGTGGTTATTGATTCAAAACATGAAGTAAGATGATAAAGTATCAAATATGGAATAGAGAGAGTTTAATGATCTGTTTTTAGAAAAATACTTTCCTTGTGACCATCGAGAAGATATGGAAAGGCAATTTATGAGTCTGAGACAAAAGGAGGATGAGAATGTCGCAAAGTATATGGCTAACTTTACAAGGTTAGAAAGGTATTCTGGAGATTATATATGTAACCCAAGAAGTAATATTGATCGTTTCGTTGATGGGTTAAAACCATTTCTCTGTCGAGCATTAGTCTCAAAATCCTTCTCATTGTACGAAGACATTGTCTCATGTGCTATCAAGACCGAGAAAGAATTCTATATGTCTTATGACTTTAAAGAAAAGAAAGAGAAGAAGATATCTTCTGATCAATTTTGGAATGGAAATAAAGGGAAGAAGGGAAAATTTGAATATCCATACTGCAGTAAATGTGGGAAGAAACACCCCGGTACTTGCTTAAAAGGAATGGGAGTTTGTTACAAGTGTAGTGAAAAAGTCCACCAATCTCGCGATTGCAAGGGGAAGAAGGAAGCTACTGATGTCCAATGCTACAATTTTAGGTATATGGGACATTATTAAATGATTTTCGTAAGCTTCAGGGGAACTTACCTCAGAAAAGGCCAAGGGATCAAGGCCAAGCTTATGCTATCACTATTGTTGAGGTATAAGCTCTGATAGATGTGGTGGCAGGTAATTTAATGGTTTCCTCAAGTTTAGAAAATGCATTATTTGATTTGGGATCATCTCATTGTTTCATATCTTCCCAATTTTCTAATAAAATTAGATACTTCCAATTTTATTTAACAAAGGAGTTGTCAGTTAAAACTCCAAAGGGAAGTATCATTGCAACAAAGTTTTGTGAATCAATCCCCATTAGAGCACATAAATGTTCTTTATCTTCTGATCTCATCATCATACATATGATTGAGTTTGATATAATCCTCAGTAGGGATTGGATTTTGTACCATGATGCGAATATTTATTGTAAGAAGAAGGAGGTTATGATTTTTGATGATGATGATAAGGAACACCTTATCATTATAGCAGAATCATCACCACCTAATTCTTATCTAGATCCACCCCCAGTAGCTCAACTAAATTCATTTATTGGGGGGGAAGAGAATGAAATGACTGTGGGTGAAGAAAGGAATGTTCAAATAGAGGATATACCTATTGTGAAAGAATATGTAGATGTGTTTTCGGAAGATTTACCTAGATATACTCTAGAATGAGAAGTTGAGTTTTCCATTGATTTAATTCCTGGATCAAGGCCTATATCGAAGACCCCTTATAGAATGGACACTGTGGAATTTGTTGAACTAAAGAAACAACTAGTTAAATTGAGTAATAAGGGATTTATTCACCCTAGTGTTTCTCCATGGGGATCCCCTATTGTTTTTGTTAAAAAGAAAGATGGATCTATGAGGTTATGTATCAACTATAGGGAGATCAATGCTATAAAAATAAAGAACAAGTATCCCATACCACGCATTGATGATCTATTTGAACAACTGCATGGAGCACAATACCTTTCAAAGATTGAACTTCGGTCTGGATACCATCAGTTGTGTGTGAAGAAGGAAGACATTCTGAAGACAACATTTTGAACCAGGTATGGGCATTACAAGTTTACGGTAATTCCTTTTGGGCTGACTAATGCACCCTCTGTATTCATGGATCTAATGAATAGAGTTTTCAAGGAATATCTAGATGAATTTGTGGTGGTATTAATTGATGATATCTTGGTATACTCAAAAATCTATGAAGATCATGAAAATCACTTGCGCATTATCCGGAAGACTCTGAGAAGACATGAATTGTATGGGAAGTTTAGCAAGTGTGAATTCCGGATTCAGGAGATTTCTTTTCTTGGTCATATTGTCTCTAAAGATGGAATAACTATTGATCCTTCTAAGACCAGGGAAATCCATGAATGGCCTACACCGACGATTATAACTGAGGTACGCAGTTTTATTGGTTTGGCATGTTATTATCAATGTTTCGTCCAGAATTTTTCCCGGTTGGCTAACCCATTAACAGAGCTCACACCTAAAGGGATTAAATTTGTTTGGACAAAAGTGTGTGAAGAATTTTTTGAAGAACTGAAGAGAATATTAGTCAATGATCCTATATTGACTCTACCATCGTGGAAATATGAGTTTGTTATTTATAGTGATGCATCGAAGAAAGGACTTGGTTGTGTCCTTTTGCAGAATTATAGGTTTATTGCCTATGCATCACGTCAATTGAAAATTTATGAGAAAAACTATCATACTCATGATCTAGAGTTAGCAGCTATGATCTTTGCATTGAAGATATGGAGGCACTACCTCTATAGTGAAAAATGTGAGATTTATACTCATCACAAGAGTTTGAAATATATTTTCTCAAAAAAATAACTCATCATGAGGAAAAGTAGATGGCTTGAACTACTCAAGGATTATGATTGCATGATACACTACTACCAGGGGAAGGAAAATAAGGTGGTAGATCCTTTGAGAAGAAAAGATCATATAGTTTTGAACATTATGAGAATTGAAAGGGATCTTATTTTCATGGATCTAGTGAAGATGGATATGGGAATTACCATGGAATGTGAAACATCAATAATTTTTCAAATGGTTGCCAAACCATCTTTACGAGAAAGGATTAAGAGTTCTCAAACCGATGATGAAGAATTTCAAAAGAAGATTAAATCTGTGAGTGGTGGGAGATTGAATGACTTTGGGTATGAAGATGGAATTTTGAAATTTGGGAAGAGGCTTTGTGTTCCCAATATAGCTGATCTAAAAAGGGAATTGCTAGAGGATGCTCATAGTTCAAATTTCACTATACACCCTCGGAGCACCAAAATGTATAGACATTTGAAGGAACAATTTTGGTGGGACAACATGAAGAGGGAGATTGCAGATTTTATGTCAAGATGTATGGTGTGTCAACAAGTGAAAGCAGGAAGACAACAGCCTGGAGGAGTCATGAAACCTCTTCCCATACTGGAGTGGAAATGGGACAATATTACGATGGAATTTGTTATGGGGCTACCAAAGACTCCTAGAAGGAACGATGCAATATGGGTTATTGTTGATCCTCTTACCAAGTCAGCACATTTTCTTGCAATAAGAGAAGATCTACAACTAGAACATATATAAAAAACTATATATTAATGAAGTTGTGAGACTTCATGGAGTACCCCTATCGATTGTTTCTGATCATGATCCCCATTTTACTTCAAGATTTTGGTGGAGTCTTCAGAAGGCCTTGGATACTGAACATTGTTTGAGCACTTCCTACCACCCTCAAACAGTTGGACAATCAGAATGGACTATTATAACCTTAGAATACATGTCTAGATCCTGCTCGCTTGACTTTCAGGGTATGTGCGATCAATATTTACCTATGGTGGAATTTTCCTATAATAATAGCTTTCATTCAAGTATTCAGATGGCACCATGTGAAGAATTATACGAAAATAGATTCCACATACCAACCTATTGGGATGACGTTGGAGAAAGAAAACATGTAGGCCCAGAACTGGTGGAGGAAATGATGGAAAAGGTGAAGGTAATCCAAAACCACATCAAAGCTGCTCAAAGTAGGCAGAAGTTCTATGTTGACAACCGAAGAAAGGATTTAGAATTTCATGTGGGAGATCATATTTTCTTGAAGGAATCTCCATGGAAGGGAGTTATAAGTTTTAGAAAGAAAGGTAAATTGAGTCCCAGGTACATCGGTCCTTTCGAAATTCTAGAACGAATTGGGATTGTAGCTTACTGTCTGGAAATGCGGCCAAATCTATCCAAAGTTCACGATGTGTTCCACATATCACTGTTGAGTAAATACATGTCTGACCCAGCGCATGTACTCACTTATGTGGAATTAGAACTGGAACCCGATTTGTCTTATTTCGAAGAGCCCATCAGAATTCTTGATACGAGAGAACATGTACTGAGAAACCGGGCGACTTGTCTGGTAAAAGTTTTGTGGAGAAACCATAAGATGGAAGAGGCAACGTGGGAACCCGAGGAACTTATGATAAAGAACCACCCAAGTATTTTCATGTGGTAGTATTCTAGAAATTTTGAGGAAGAAATTATTTGAAGGAGGGGAGAATGTAACACCCCAATATTCCACGGTATGCTCCTCTTTGAATAATACAGTAGTGTGTGTTGTACGCAACTTCGAGTTCTAACACACACCACAAACAATCAAACAAGTCGTTATGAATAGTAATACCAACTTTTTGAAATTTTATAAATTTAATCTCTCAAAATTTACTTCATTTTTGGATTCGGAATATCTAAATTAGCCTAGGGTAAAATTTTGGAACATTTCGGATAAAATTTGTATTCTGATGAATAGTGAAAATTACTAAATTTTAATTAAAATTTTTTTTAATCGAAATAATTAATAGAGATAAATTATGAATTTGAGTGGTTTTAAAGTATATTAAGAATATATATTTACCATTTAATACAATTTTGTTCATTGGACATGATTTCATAATTAAACCGGACATGAACAAGTGTCACTTTGGATAGTTATTATCTCTTAAAAAGACGTTTTTTGTTTTAACAACGGGAATTAATTTAAAATTAATTTCTTCCACTTATGTGTTTTGAATTTGGAAAAATGGATTCCATATTTGGAATCAGGATGTACAAATTTTTTAAATAGGTAACTTTTATTTTTATACATTTTGAATAATTATTTCGGTAAAAAATATTTACCATGGTTAAAGGGTAAATCCGGTAAATAAGGGTAAACAAATAATATTATAATAATACTAAATTACCTTAAAACGTGTCCTAACCTTATTGGTGGATACATGGCCTACCATGGTCATCTTTGGGTCGATTTTGGGACCCCATGGACCCACTTGTTGGTGATAGGGACACTTTATTTTAATTAAGTTAAAATAAATACAAAAATGACATAAGCATATAGCTTTTAGAAAGAAAATTTTTAATTAGGGTTATATATGTTTGAGTTTTGAGTATAACTATTCATTAAAAATCTAAAAATATTTCCAACATAATGGTATTTTATTTATAATTTTTAGACATTAAATAATTTAATTTATATATGACACAATGGTGATGGATTAATTACCTAATTAATGAAAATTTAGAATAATTGATATTATAAATACACAAATAAATATAATTTGAGACTTTTTATAAATAAAAATAATTTTATATGTTAATATGACATTTTATAATTGATTTAATTTACTTTTTTCTAAGTAATTATTCTGTTAATATTTTTAAAAAAATCAATTATTGAATAGTTTCAAAATTGACATAAAAGTGTTTTTAAAAAAACTATTATATTATTAATTGATATTAAATTCCTAAAAATATATGGATCGTCTAATGGACATATATCATGATATGTGTCTCATTAATGGACCCCTTGGGGGTCTTTTGGATGTATAAAGTATGTTTATTAACCATATAATATAAAAATACAATGAGACATTGTTAAAGTGAATCTAATTAACTAAGAGTTAATACTTAAAGATAAGGTTAATATAGTAACCCAAACCTATATAAATCCTATTTTTGAGTGGTTTTTGAACTATCACCACCTTAAACTTTAAATAATCCACTTTGGATCCATTAGAAACCGAATATGAATTCATTATAAAATAATATTTCTATCTTTTCCAAAGGTGCCCCTCACCCCTCTTATAAAAGGGCACTCTCCCTTCTCATTAATTAACACCTTCGAAGCCTTTTGGATCAGCCAACCCCTACCCAAATACTCTATAAAATTCCCTCACATAAACCTATAGGCTATATTTTGATCATAAAGACTACCTAAGGAGCCCATTTGATCAAAACAAAAGGAAGAACCCGAAGAAGAGGTAATGTTTTCACCACCCTCTTTCAAGTTCCTTTCTTCTTCAACTTCTTCTTTCTTTGTTATTTCCATTCTAAAATAATAGCTCTAGTATCTTATATATATATTGGGATGTTATTATAAATATGGTACAACTATATTCTGTATTATATTCATCCTTTGAATGACATGTCAACATACGTGTGTACGTACGGCTTACCGTCTCCACGTTGTGGTTTAATTGTTATTAAATATATTATTATTTGGTTGGGTATAATAATTATGTATAATTCATGTAAATAATAAATATAACATTATAAGTATTCTGTATAAATTATATAACATCCAATCATGTATTATATTAATATCAAAAGAATGATATTGTCGCTCGTGCGTACGTACGGACTATCGTCTCCATGAACGCGATGAGATTCATTCTCCATCATATCCATTCAATTATAATTCTCATTTGATGATTAAAAATAATGTTTAAGGACTTGATATAATTTTATATATGAATAAGATACAACCTATACATTTCAAACAAGGCTTAGGTAACAAAACATATTAAATAAGAGGAGTAAGTTAACACCCGAAACAACGATAATACTAAGATGTTATTAACAAATCAATGTTAAAATATCATATATGATATCATATTAATGTATATTATTATTGTATAATTTAATAACAATTATTTCACCATTATACAGGATTTTAACTTACCCTCAACCAAGGAAAAGTACAAGGAAAGGGTTATTTCACAATCTCTTCATTATCTGAGGTTGTTTATACGTAATTATCTACTGGGACCTCTTTATCAACCACATCCATGTTTCTTAAAAATATATTTCAAAAAATTATTTATATTTTACAGAATATGGGTTAAAGTCATTTATACCCTTGTTTGAATTTTTATAAGAGGTTTATAAAGGAATATTTCCATCATTTTCCAAATAAGGTCCTTTTTACCTTTTCGACAAAGTTAAGGTAAGAATGTTTTTTTAAAACTTATACAGCAGCTGCGGCTATTTTCCGCCGTTATGAAATCTTTGAAGCTTCCCTTAAAAGCTTATAATAATATTTTCAAAGTAAAAGTTTTATTTTATAAAAATTTGACTTTTAAATGATTTAAAAATAAGAGATATTTTTCTCAAATAGTTTTTATTTCATCTATGTCAACATCTTTTGATGGATTTTAAGCTTATTTGAAGTTTAATTATTATGATACAAAACATCCATATTGTATTGAAGGATTTGTGATATGTTTGACTATGGATGTGTTATTTTTATACCATTCATGTTTTACGAAGAAAGTATTGACATTTCGTATGCTATTTTTAATACGGATGTTTATGTTATGTTTAAACATGTTCATATGAGGAATGAATTGGACATAATATATGACGGCTGGAGCCCGCTATAGATCCTAGAGGCATCGGTAGGTATCATGAGACAAACTAGTGTCTTGGCACAAGGCCTTGACAAAATCTTATTTTTAGTCTTGGCACGAGGCCTTGGCTATGTGGTTATGATAATCTGGCATTATGCATTCCATTATTATGAAAGTGTTTATTGATATTGCATGTGATTATTCGACTAGTAGAATATCCATGTGAATAAGTAAATGGCATTATTTCATTTTATTTTTTCCATATTATGCTGAAGTTCAAGTTTAAAAGGCTTTGGTTTTAGATATACATTACCTTAAATGTTTATACTTATTTATTAAAGTTTCCACTATATTGTTATCATTACTGGGCATTTGAGCTCACCCCTTTCAATGTTTTATGTTTCCCAGGATTTGAATAAGTATTTTATGAATGACCTCCATGGATAGTATGAGGGGATACGAGTGTAGATTATGGAGACTATATTGTTGTAGTTTTTATTTTATTATGTAATGTAAACATTATGAATGTATCTAGTTATTCCATGGCTATTAAACTAATCGGTATTTCAAGACATAAAATTTCTTTTGATCGTGCCAATGTTATGTAATAATGCACCGACTCTAGGTAACTAAGGTCGGGGAGTTATAGTTGGTATTAGAGAAATATTATTACAAACCTTGGAAGCTATATTTAGATAAACTCTGATTAGATCACATAGACCTAAGATGGACTTTGAGGATTAGTATAGAATAACTTCCTAGAATTTTTGTATTGTAGAGATTTTGTGAGTTTTTCGAGCAATACATCCATGGCTGGATACGAGTAGGTAGAGGCGGCTCTGGCGCAGATGTACCTTGGTGTAAAATCCAAAAACACCGCTTTGAGATAGACTCGAACGGGAACTGGTGCATGACAACAAGCCTTGCTGGACTCTTGGTTACGAAACACCTAGGGGATATGCTTAGGATAACTCTCATTTTCCTTACAAATCATTATGAAGGGTTTATGAGTATATACTTCCTCAATGAAAACATTTTTATGATTATGTATTATATCCATAAGTAGTTCAATTTATGTTAAGTGTTTTATAAGTATGTAATTATGAATTTTGATTCCTAAGCTAATCTAGTTTATGACATTGTATAGAAATGGCGTCTAGTGGAATAAAACGAGTAAGTTAACACCCGAAACAACGATAACACTAAGATATTATTAACAAATCAATGTTAAAAGATCATATATGATATCATATTAATGTATATGATTATTGTATAATTTAAAAACAATTATTTCACCATTATAGAGGAGATTAACTTACCCTCAACAAAGAAAATGTACAAGGTAAGGGTTATTTCACAATATCCTCATTATCTAAGGTTGTTTAAACGTAATTATCTACTGGGACCTCTTTATCATCCACATCCATGTTTCTTAAAAATGTATTTCAAAACATTATTTATATTTTACATAATATGGGTTAAATTCATTTATACGCTTGTTTGACTTTTTATAGGAGGTTTATAAAGGAATATTTCTGTCTTTTTTAAACAAGGTCCTTTTTAACCTTTTCGACAAAGTTAAGGTAAGAATGTTTTTTTAACTTATACGGTGGGTGCGGCTATTTTCTGCCTTTATATAATCTTCGAAGCGTCCCGTAAAAACTTCTAAGAATATTTTCAAAGTAAAAGTTTTATTTTATAGTTATGTGAATTTTAAATGATTTCAAAAAAAAGAGATATTTCTCTCAAATAGTTTTGATTTCTTCTATGTCAACATCCTTTGATGGATTTTAAGCTTATTTCAAGTTTATTTATTATGATACAAAACATCCATATTGTATTGAAGGTTTTTTGATATTTTTGACTTTGGATGTGTTATTTTTATACCATTCTTGGTTTATGGAGAATGTATTGACCTTTCATATGCAAGTTTTAATACGAATGTTTATGTTATGTTTAAACCTGTTCATATAAGGAATGCATAGGACTTAATATGTGACGGGTGGAGCTCGTTATAGCTCCTCGATGCATCGGTAGGTATCATGTGACAAACTAGTATCTGGAAACAAGGCCTTGAAAAAATCTTATTTGTATTCTTGGCATGATGCCTTGCTATGTGGTTTTGATAGTCTGGAATTATGCATTCCATCATTATGAAAGTGGTTATTGATATTGCATTTGATTATTCGACTAGTAGAATATCCATGTGAATAAGTAAATGGAATTATTTCATTTTATTTTTGCCATATTATGTTGAAGTTCAAGTTTAAGGGGCTTTTTTAGTTATACATTGCCTTAAATGTTTATGCTTATTTATTAATGTTTCTACTATACTTTTATCCTTACTGGGCATTTGAGCTCACCCCTTTCTATGTTTTATTTTTTCCAGGATGTGAAGAAGTATTTTATGAATGACCTGTAGGGATAGTATGAAGGTATATGAGTGTGGACTATGGAGACTATATTTTTGTAGTTTTCATTTTATGATGTAATGTAAACATTATGAATGTATCTAGTAATTCTATGTCTACAAAACTAATCGGTCTTTCGAGACTTGATATTTCTTGTGATCAAGCCAATGTTATGTAATAATTCCCCGACTCTAGGTAACTGGGGTCGGGGAATTACATATCCAATTTAATTCTTGAGTGAAATTCATTGTTATAAGAAAACTTGAATATAGTAAGGTGTTGATCCTAAACACCTTTTAAATGAATAGAAAAATATGTTAATATATCCTTTTTTATTTCAATTATTATCTAAAACTATAAATCTAGCCAGTAAATATACACAATACTGAATCTTAACTATGTATCTAAATCCTATTAAAGACATCTCTAGATCATCAAGGTAAACATTAAATCTCTATTAGATATAATAGAATGTGGTACACCATGCAACGTTACACCATCATTAATGTATGCCCAGCAAATATGAATCTAATATAAATATTCCGTTATATCAATAAGTTTAATGAATTTTTATAGATATTGAATACATCCAATATAGTATTATTCCCTTTATAGGTTTTAGGGAGTCTGTTGAAAATTTCCATTGTGATGTTTTCCCATTTCCATCCCGTTATAGGAAATAGTTGTAACCTCCCCGTGGATTTTTGTCTCTTAACCTTCACTTTGTTACATACTAATAACTGAGATACAACCTCTTCAATATTTCACTTCAATCCATCCAACAAGAGTTACCATTATAGATCTCTATTCATATTTTTTATTCAAGGATTCTTAGAGAATGAAAAACTATGAGCTTCCTTGAACACCTCTTTCTTAAAATCTAGTATGGATGGAAGAAATACATTGTTACTTAACCTTATCATTCCCTCATTATCATGGTTAATCTTAGGATCATTTTCACTTTCTTCTATAACTCCATATCTTCTTTCTATGCCACTTTTATCCACACATGGATAGATGGTTAACACTTATTTGAGAAAGATAACAATTATCTTATTTATAAAACATTTCTAGGCCCATCAATTTACAATCCATATATATTGGGAAAAACTTACCCTCATCATAGATAATATTGTATGAACTTTTTGACTCCAAGAATCATCCTCCTTGTTCACCTTCCTATGTTTTTATTATTTATAGTAGTTTTAATTGTTAATCAGCTCCAACCCTCATCTCAAGTGCATGTTCCACTCATTATGTGTGAATGTAAACATTAAAATTTTTATCGGTATATAAATATATATCACTTGCTTCTCTATAATGATAATGCATAAGTATCTTTAATAAAAAAATTACTTCAGCCTACTCCATATCATGAGTTGTGTAATTTGTCTCATGAACCATCAATTGTCATGATGCATTAGTTGTACCCATGTCATTCGACATGATAACACATATCAATCCCTTCATTAAATCATTGGTATAGATTAAAATTCCTTCTCTACTTTAATTAAATGTAATAATAAATTTTCTGAATAATCATTACTTCTTTCCTAGATATTTTTCTTTATTTCATCCATCCAGATGATCAGTACATCCTTCCAAGTTAACATGGTGAGAATATTAGATAATCTGGAGAAATTATCCACTATCCTTCAATTATATCTAGTTAAAAAAATAAAAATATTGATCTTTATCTGTAACACCCGAGACTTTTATGTTATATAAATCATCAAAGGAAAATTTTTATACACACAACACTGTCTTGTCTTACTTTACACGAAATCACGAGCTTCCTCGATAGCTTACATCGTATGCAATACCGAGTTTAACTAAACAACGATATACTATTAAGATATTATTAAAACTAGCCGTTATGAATAGTAATAACCACTTTTTGAAATTTTATAAATTTTATTTTTCAAAATGGACATCATTTTTGGATTCGGAATATCGAAATTATCCTAGGGTGAAATTTTGGTATTTTTCTGAAAACTTTCAATTTTTGATGAATAGTGAAACCACTAAGTGGTAGTTAAAAAACTGAATTTTTCATATAACATAATTTCACCGCTTCTGTGAGTGGAATTTCGAAAATCCGAGAGACACGGTGGACGTCAGTAAGTAAAATTTGGTTCAATGAGATGAAAATAATTTTTGGTGAATATTAACTTTTTACTTTTTTTACCGCAGTTAAAAGTAAATAGGGTAATTAAGGGTAAAAATGATATTATTATTACCCTAACACGTGTCCTAATTCTATTGGACAAGTGTAATTCGACCAAAAACAAATTTAGGAATAAAATATGACAATTTAGGCCCACATGGATTAGATTAGGACATTTATTATTAATTTATTTAAAGAAGGGTTAAAATAGTTAAAATCAAAGTTTAATAACTAAATCATTTTTAATATAAGTTATGCATAAGATAAATTCGACTATAAATATTCATTAGAACTCTAAAAATATTTCCTACATAATGGTATTTTATTTTTAATTTTTAGACATTAAATAATTTAATTTAATTATGACACAACGATGATGTAGTAATTATCTTATTAATGAAATATTGACATAATTGGTTTTATAAATACTCAAATAAATATAATTTGAGATTTTTTATGCATTACACTAATTTTCTAGATTAATATGACATGTTAGTATTTATTTAATTAACTTTTTTCGAACTAATAATTCTGGTATGATTTTCACAAAAATTAATTACTAAATAGTGTCAAAATTGACATAAAATAGTTTTTAAAACAAATATTATATTATTAATTGTTATTTTATTCCTAAAAATCTAAGGTTCTGAAAAATGACTTAGATAAGGTTATATATTTTAATAATAAACAACTTGGGGTTCGTTTGGCTGCTTATAGTACGTTTATTAACCTTATAGTATAAGAACACAAGAAGACACGGTAAAAGTAAAATTATTTAACTGAATGTTAAATCTAAATGATAAGGTTAAAATAGGAACCTAAACTTGTCTAAATTCTATTGTATGAGAGTATTTCTACCCATACCCACATTAGCTTTGAAATAAATCAATTTGGAGCTATTTAAAACTGAACATGACTTTATAATAAAATAATATTTTTTGTTATTCCAAAGGTTCCCCTCTTCTCCCTAATAAAAGGGCACCTCCTCCCTATCTTCCTCACACCACATTGTGCCTTCAAGCTTAGACAACCCATACCACTTTCTCCTCTCCACTTCCCTAGAGACATCCTAGATGTCCTGGTCTTCTTCAAAGACCAATTTCAGCGCCCTAAAAGAAGTTCTCAAAGAAGCACTTCAAAGAAGAGGTAATGTCAGTTACCGATTCTTTCGTCTTTATTTCTTCTTCCACTTATTTTTCATTAGTTGTTTCATTATTAAGTAATAACATCAGTATCACTAATACACTGATATTTTATTATATGTATGAAACAACCCTATTTCACCATCTATCCATCCTACAGAAAAAGAAATCTTCGCGCGTGCGTACATACGGAATACTGTCTCCACGCCGTGGTGTAATCTATTTTCCACCACCACCTTACCTGGATGGGTATAATGGTGTAAATAATGACTATATATGACTATTATAAATCGATACTGATTCTGAAATAGTATACATACACTCCAATACAATTCCATGATCATAGGAACGATATCGTCACTCGTGCGTACGTACGGAATACCGTCTCCACGATGTGATACGACTCGTTCTACATGATCTTCATTTCATAATGAATATATAAATGAATTAAATGAATGAATATTATATATATTACACTAATACCATTCTGGAAATGAGGTATCTATAACCTAAATAGAAGAATAAGAATTTATTCGACAAAACACACATAAGAACAAGAAGTTATAAATACCCGAATAACAAGTAGCAATGAAATATTACTAATAAGAAGCTAAGAATATGACCAAATATGATATCATAAAAATAATTATGATTCTGGAATAAGTCAATAAAATTATTTAAATCATTATACAGGAGGTTCGGACACGTAAAAAGCATATCGGACCTAAGGTAAGGTAAATATCACAATCCCATTTTTATCCGAGATTGTTTGTACTTTGGCATTTACTGGGGTGTATTTTATCATCCACATCCATGTTTCCTTAATATGTAATATTATTTCCCTTCAACTACAGTTGTTTAAATCCAATTTTACCCTTCGGTGAGTTTTTAGTAAAAGATATGAAAGGAATCTTTTGTCATTTTTCGTACGAGGTACTTTTTGACTTTTATGACAAAAGTACGAGAAGAATGTATTTTTAACTTATAAGGCATGAATGGATTTTTAAAACATTATTTCCAAGAAGCTTCCTTTAAAAGTTTTCAAGTTTATTTTTAATCAACTTCTTTTAGTTTTAAATTATATAACATGTTAAGAAAGGAAAAATGTTTCTGAAGTAGAAAGGATATTTTCCTCAAGAATGGAGTTCATGTGTTTTATCAAAATTATTTTCCATATAAGATAAAATAGGGCTCTGTTTCTATCCCTATTATTACATTGATTTGATTATGTTGTGATGGAATTATTTTTAGGAATTCCTTTATCTTATATGAATTGTTTTATGATGTCACGATGTTTAAGATTCCCATTTTTACTACATGGGTTATGTAATGATGTATGATTTATGATTATGTGGCACACATAAGAATGGTATCATTATGAGATGGGTGGGACCTATATCTCCCTCCAATGCATTGGGTAAAGACTTTATATCTCATGAGATAGACATGGCTGGAATGGTAGGTTATACCGGTTCAGTGAAACAGGACTGAAACGAGGAGTGAACTCGGTTCAGAAATGGACTTTGTCCATTAAGATAGTCTTGACAATGAGTCTTGACTAATAAGAAATGATTCTCTATGATTATGTTTTTATGCCAAAAAGTTTCATGTTTTATGTTATGATTATTGGGATTACATTTCACTACTAAGACTTATCCAATGTTATGAAATTATGATCTCTTTTGCAGGTTAAGATTTCCAAAAGTTATGTGTTTATGTATATGATGTGATTGATATTTCTTTTGTTTACCCTTACTGATCATTTGAGATCACCCTTTTGTATGTTTTGTTTCCCCAGGTCAGGAAGAAGGTTAATAAGTAGAATATGCCAAAAAGGGACTCTAGATATGATGAAATAAATGGGAGGCAAAGTATAGCTTTATGAACTAGTTGTTTATTTTTCCCAGTTTCTAAAGACACTATGCATATACGGTCCTTTCTTGGTTTGGTTATATGTTGTAATAAGTGTGCTTCAATACTGAAGTAATAACAATGTATGTAAATTATGGGTCATTATAGTTGGTATCAGAGGCAAAGGAGGTAGGAGTGTATCTGATCCTTGGGAACTCTCACATGTGAGCGTTGGACGAAGCATGGCTCTCCGCCGAAGGGCTTCATGTGGAACTGGGTGCCACTGGGGATGGTGCTATGTCCCACCCAAGGGGTGTAGCCGCCCATGGAGTGCCTTGATAGGTATCAACTCTAGTCCACTGGAAGTAATTCCATACCGTTATAGTTGGTATCAGAGGAAAGGTATAGTCAACCTTTGGAAACTATGATGTGAAATCCTTAGTAAGAACCCTAAGGATAAGTCTAAGCATAGAACACAATCTTAGTGTTTAAGAAATGGCCATGAATAACCTAGGATAAGATCTTAAGTGTAAAATTTTATTCTTGATTATGTGGTTTTCCTATTATAATTACTGTTGCTCACACTATTCTTCTTGGTTTTAGTCAATGGCTAGAACCCGAAGGAACTGTGTTAATGCGGACTGAGACGGGCAATGCAATGATTGTCCCCCTGAGCAACCAAACTTTATGGGAGATGGAATGAAAAATCTTGTAGCCATGTTCACACAACTTTCTCAAGCTATGAATCATGCAGGACTTCCAAACGAGCAAAGTAAGGAGCAACATTATGTTGAATCCTTCATGAGACAGCGTCCACCTTCATTCAGCGGGTCTACTGATCCATTAGTTTCTGAAAAATGGATTTGTACTACTGAAAAGATATTTTCAGTTCTTCAGTGTTCTGAGGGTGATAAAGTCATCTTATCAGTGTATCGTTTGGAAGGTGATGCTGATCAATGGTGGAATATTATTAAGAATATGAGGCAAAGGGATGAAATTGTTTCCATGGAATGGGATGAGTTCAAGAACTTATTTTTCAATAAGTACTTCCCTCGTATTCTCTGAACAAAGATGGAGAAAAAGTTTCTTTAACTGAAGAAAAAGGACGTTGAATCTGTTTGTACCTATGAAAAAAAATTTACAAGACTTGCAAGGTACGCTTCTGGTATTATTATCCAACCTGAGATTATGATTGATCGATTCTTTAGTGGCTTAAAACCAAGTCTTCAAAGGGCCTTAGGCATAAGGGACTTCAATAGATACGAGGAAATCATTCGATGTGCTCTCAAAGTTGAGATGGAAATTGGAGTAACTCATCAGTCATATTGGTTTGATAAGAAGAGGAAAATGGAATTCAAAGGAAAATCTAAAGACCACACTGAAAAGAAGATGAGCTTTCCCTTATTCTCAAAGTGTGGAAAGAAACATGGAGGGAGTTGTCTTAAAGGGACAAGTAAATGTTTCAAATGTGGAAAGGAAGGTTATCGGGCATTTGAATGTCGTAATTATGGGAAGAAGATGACTAATGATGCAAAAAAAGGAAGGGATGCACAGAATGAACCTACTACACATCAATGATTCAAGTGAAAGGAGATGGGGCATTATGCCAATCAATTCCCAAATCCAAGTGTTGATGATGATGGTCGACGTCAACAAACTCTTAAGGATAAAGACAAAGTAAAGTCACATGCAATTTCTATCAGCGATGTGGAGTACGATTACGATGTGGTGAAAGGTACACTTACCATCCACTCTAAAGTAGAAAATGTTTTATTTGATTCTGGATCAACCCACTCATTTATTTCTGAAGAATTTTCTAATGGTATCACCGTATTACCTCAACAATTAGATGTTGATTTAGTTGTGACAACACCTAATGAAACAACAGTCGCATCAAAAGTTTATAATTCTTCTCCGATTGAAGTTTGTGGGAAAGTGCTTCCTGCAAATCTTGTGATCCGTCCTATAGTGGAATTTGATGTGATTCTTAGCATGGATTGGCTTTCTCTACATGGAGCTCATATCAATTTCCAAAGAAGGGAAGTTACATTTCATATTCCAGATCAATCTATGATCGTCTATCAATGAAAGGATGAACATAACCTTCCAGTGGAAATTCCTTCCATCCTATGGGTCTTGATTCCACTAAATGAAGGTTATTTGTCTCAAATGGTTGGTGAGAAACTCACAATTAATAATATGCCCATTGTACGGGAGATTGATGATGTCTTTCCTGATGAATTACTGGTTCTTCCACCGAATCGTGAAGTTGAGTTTTCAATAGGACTCATACCGGGTGCTTTGCCTATTTCAATGACACCTTATAGAATGGACCCAATTGAGTTGCAGGAATTAAAGAAGCAACTCCAAGAGAATCTTGATAAGTGTTTCATATGCCCTAGTGAATCACCTTGGGGAGCACCTATTCTGTTTGTTAAGAATAAAGATGGATCAATGAGACTCTGCATTGATTATCGGGAACTTAACAAGATCACTATCAAGAACAAATATCTTCTCCCGCGCATTGATGACCTATTTGACCAACTACGCGGAGCTCAATACTTTTCCAAGATTGATCTTCGTTCAGGGTATCATCAATTAAGGGTCAAAAGGGAGGATATACCGAAGACGGCTTTCCGTACAAGGTATGGACACTATGAATTTATAGTGATGCCATTTGGTATTACTAATGCCCCTTCTATCTTCATGGATCTGATGAATAGAGTCTTTAAAGACTATCTTGATCAGTTTGTGGTAGTCTTTATAGACGATATTCTTATATATTCAAAGAGAAAGGAAGAACATGAATATCACTTGATAATTATATTGAAGACCCTGAGAAAGGATAAGCTTTATGCCAAATTTACCAAGTGTGAATTTTGGCTTCAAAAAGTTGCATTTTTGGGTCACATAATCTCAAAAGAGAGGATATCTGTGGATCTAGCAAAAACAGAGGTTATCAAAAGACGGTTGAGACCAACAATAGTGACTGAGATCCGAATTTTTCTTGGTTTGGCTGGATATTATCGATGTTTTGTGAGAGATTTTTCACGATTATCTAATCCACTCCCCAAGTTGACTCGGAAAGGAGTTAAGTTTGTTTGGACTAAGGAATGTGAAGAGAATTTCAAGGAGTTGAAAAGAAGGTTATCCAGTGCACCTGTGCTCAAACTTACTTGTAGTGGAGAATGTTTTGTGATCTACAGTGATGCATCCAAGAAGGTATTGGGGTGTGTTCTTATGAAAAATGATATTGTGATAGCTTATGCCTCATGATAGTTGAAAATAAATGAGAAAAATTACCCAACTCGTGATTTGGAGTTAGCTGCGGTAATCTTTGCATTAAATATTTGGAGGCATTACCTTTATGGAGAAAGGTGTGACATTTATACTGATCATAAAAGTTTAAAGTATATTTTCACACAAAAGGAGCTGAATATGCACCAAAGAAGATGGTTGGTGCTGATTAAGGATTACGACTGCTCAATCCATTACCGCCATGGGAAAGCAAACAAGGTGGCAGATGCATTAAGTCGACAAGACCATGCTAGTTTATCCATGATGAGGATCAAAAAAGATCCAATATTTATGAATTTACAAAGGATGGATCTTGGAATTATAATGAAAAGGGAAAAATATTATCTTTCTCAAATGAATGTTCAACCATCTATACATGTGAAGATTAAAGAGGCACAGAATGAAGATGTTGAGTTACAAAAGAAGGTGAGAAATGTTCCTGAATTCAACCTTGATTGTGATGGGATAATAAAGTTCAGGAATCGGGTTTGTGTTCCTCCCATCCCCGAATTAAAGAAGGAGCTGCTGGATGAGGCTCATAGTTTTTCATTCTCTATTCATCCTAGAAGCATGAAGATTTATAGGGACCTAAAAGAATACTTCTGGGTGGATGGCATGAAAAGAGATGTTGTTGAATATGTCTCTTGATGCTTGGTTTGTCAACAAGTTAAAGCTGAGAGACAGAAGTCTAAGGGGATGTTACAACCATTACCCATACCCGAATGGAAATGGGAAAGCATCACAATGGACATTATCACAGGACTTCCTAAAACATCCAAAGGCAATAATTCTATTTGGGTCATAGTTGATCGTCTTACAAAGTCTGCACACTTCATTGCTATTAGAGAGGATTTCTCTCTTGATCAGCTTGCCAGGATATATGTAAAGGAAGTGGTAAGATTGCATGGAGTACCAATTTCTATTATATCAGATCGGTATCCGAGGTTTACCTCAAAGTTATGGAGAAGTCTTCAGCATACTCTGGATACAGAGTTATGTTTCAGCACTGCTTATCATCCTTAGACAGACGGTCGGTCTGAGAGAACAATTCAAACTCTAGAAGATATGTTGAGAGCTTGCTCTATGGATTTCAAAGGTGGTTGGGATCAACACCTACCTTTGGTGGAATTTTCTTATAATAATAGCTTTCACTCCAGTATTCATATGGCTCCTTATGAAGCTCTCTATGGAAAGAAATGCAGGAATCCAACTTGCTGGGATGAA
This sequence comes from Viscum album, assembly GCA_963277665.1. Classification (NCBI taxonomy): domain Eukaryota; kingdom Viridiplantae; phylum Streptophyta; class Magnoliopsida; order Santalales; family Viscaceae; genus Viscum; species Viscum album. The sequence goes on from OY728165.1 coordinate 833,097,234, forward strand.
GTTGGGGAAAGAAAGCTATTAGGACCTGATCTCGTTGATGAAATGGTGGAAAAGGTCAGATCTATTCAACAACACATAAGAGCATCTCAGAGTCGACAGAAAAGTTATGCCGACAACCGAAGAAAATACCTATAGTTTGAAGTGGGTGATAAAGTGTTCTTACGAATATCTCCTTGGAAGAGGGTAATGAGATTTGGAAAGAAGGGGAAGTTGATCCCTAGATATATCGGTCCTTTAAAAATACTGGATCGTTTTGGGAAGGTAGCTTACCGATTGGCGCTTCCACCGAATCTCTCCCAAGTTCACGATGTGTTCCATGTGTCTCTCCTGTGGAAGTACATACCTGATCCTTCACATGTACTCAGCTCAGAAGTTGTACCGTTGGAGCAAGATCTTTCTTATGAAGAACAACCGATAGAGATTCTGGATCGTAGTGAAAAAGCCCTACGAAACAAGACCACTCAATTGGTGAATGTTTTATGGAGGATCCACCAATTAGAAGAAGTTACATGGGAGCTTGAGGATGTGATGAGGGAGAGGTATCCTCATCTGTTTGTTACAAAGTGACCAATTTCGAGGGCGAAATTCATTTTAAGGGTGGTAGAATGTAACACCCAAGACTTTTATGTTATATAAATCATCAAAGGAATATTTTTCTACACACAACACTTGCTTGTCTTGCTTTACACAAAATCGCGAGCTTCCTCGATAGCTTGCGTCGTACGCAATACCGAGTTTCACTAAACAACGATATACTATTAAAAAATTATTAAAACTAGTCGTTATGAATAGTAATAACCACTTTTTGAAATTTTATAAATTTTATTTTTCAAAATGGACTTCATTTTTGGATTCGGAATATCGAAATTATCCTAGGGTGAAATTTTGGTATTTGTCTGAAAACTTTCAATCTTTGATGAATAGTGAAACCACTAAGTGGTAGTTAAAAAAATGAATTTTTCATGAAACTTAATTTTACCGCTTCTGTGAGTGGAATTTCAAAAATTCGAGAGACACAGTTGATGTCAGTAAATAAAATGTGGTTCAATGAGATGAAAATAATTTTTGGTGAATAGTAACTTTTTACTTTTTTTACCACGGTTAAAAGTAAATAGGGTAATTAAGGGTAAAAATGATATTATTATTACCATAACACATGTTCTAATTCTATTTGACAAGTGTAATTCGACCAAAAACAATCTTAGGAATAAAATATGACCATTTAGGCCCACTTGGAATAGATTAGGACATTTATTATTAATTAATTTAAAGAAGGGTTAAAATAGTTAAAATCATTGTTTAATAACTAAATAATTTTTAATATGGGGTTATACATAAGATAAATTCGACTATTAATATTAATTAGAAAGATAAAAATATTTCCTACATAATGGTATTTTATTTGTAATTTTTTGTCATTAAATAATTTAATTTAATTATGACACAACGATGATGTAGTAATTATCTTATTAATGAAATATTGACATAATTGATGTTATAAATACCCAAATAAATATAATTTTAGACTTTTTAGGAATTAAAATAATTTTATAGATTAATATGACATGTTAGTATTTATTTAATTAACTTTTTTTGAACTAATCATTCTGTTATGATTTTCACAAAACTTAATTACTAAATATTGTCAAAATTGACATAAAATTGTTTTTAAAACAAATATTATATTATTAATTGTTATTTTATTCCTAAAAATATATGGTTCCGAAAAATGACTTAGATATGGTTATATATTTTAATGATAAACAACTTGGGGTTTGTTTGGCTACTTATAGTATGATTATTAACCTTATAGTATAAGAACACAAGAAGACACGGTAAAAGTAAAATTATTTAACTTAATGTTAAATCTAAATGATAAGGTTAAAATAGGAACCTAAACATGTCTAAATTCTATTGGATTAGATTATTTTGATCCATCCCTACCTTAGCTTAGAAATAAATCAATTTGGAGCTATATAAAACCGAACTTGACTTTATAATAAAATAATATTTTTAGTTATTCCAAAGGTGCCCCTCTCCTCCCTTATAAAAGGGCACCTCCTCCCTATCTTCCTCACAACACTTTGAGCCTTCAAGCTCGGCCATCCCCTGCCACTTTCTCCTCTCCACTTCCATAGAGACATACTAGAGGTCCTGGTCTTCTTCAAAGACCAATTTTAGTGCCCTAAAAGAAGGTCTCAAAGAAGCACTTCAAAGAAGTGGTAATGTCCGTTACTGATTCTTTCATCTTTATTTCTTCTTCCACTTCTTCTTCATTAGTTGTTTCATTATGAAGTAATAACATCAGTATCAATAATATACTGATATGTTATTATTAGTATGAAACAACCCTATTTCACCATCTATCCATCCTACGGAAAAAGAAATCACCGTGTGTGCGTACGTATGGAATACCATCTCCACGCCGCGGTATAATCTATTTTCCACCACCACCTTACTTGGATGGGTATAATGGTGTAAATAATGACTATATATGACTATTATAAAGTGATACTAATTCTGAAATAGTATACATACACTCCAATACAATTCCACAATCATAAGAACGATATCGCCACTCATGCGTACGTACGGAATACCATCTCCACGATGTGATGCGACTCGTTCTACATGATCTTCATTTTATAATGATTATATAAATGAATTAAATGAATTAATATGATATATATTAAACTAATAACATTCTGTAAATGAGGTATCTATAACCTAAAGAGAAGAATAAGAATTTATTCGACAAAACACGCATAAGAACAAAAAGTTATAAACACCCGAATAACAAGTAGCAATGAAATATTACTACTAAGAAGCTAAGAATATGACCAAATATGATATCATAAAAATAATTATTATTCTAGAATAATTAAATAACATTATTTAAATCATTATACATGAGGTTCGGAAACATACAAAGCATATCAGACCTAAGGTAAGGGAAATATCACAATCTTATTTTTATCCGAGATTGTTTATACATTGGAATTTACTGGGGTGTATTTTATCATCCACATCCATGTTTCCTCAATATGTAATATTATTTCCATTCACCTACAGTTGTTTAAATCCAAATTTACCCTTCGGTGAGTTTTTACTAAAAGATATGAATGGAATCTTTTGTCGTTTATTGTACGAGGTTCTTATTGACTTTTCCGACTAAAGTACGAGAAGAATGTTTTTTTTAAATTATATGGCATGAATGGATTTTTAAAACATTATTTCCAAGAAGATTCCTTTACAAGTTTTCAAGTTTATTTTTAATCAACTTCTTTTAGTTTAAAATTATATAACATGTTAATAAAGGAAAAATGTTTTTTAAGTAGAAAGGATATTTTCCTCATGAATGGAGTTCAAGTGTTTTATCAAAATTATTTTCCATCTAAGATAAAATAGGGTTCTGTTTCTATCCTTATTATTACGTTGATTTGAATATGTTGTGATGGAATTATTTTTAGGAATTCCTTTATCTTATATGAATTGTTTTATGATGTCACGATTTTTAAGATTCCCATTTTTGTTACATGGGTTATGTAATGATGTATGATTTATGATTTTGTGGCACACATAAGAATGGTATCATTATGAGATAGGTGGGACCAATATCTCCCTCCAATGCATTGGGTAAAGATTTTATATCTCATGATATAGACATGGCTGGAACGGTAGGTTATATTGGTTCAGTGAAACATGACTGAAACGAGGAGTGAACTCGGTTCAGAAATGGACTTTGTCCACTAAGATAGTCTTGGAAATGAGTCTTGACTAATAAGAAATGATTCTCTATGATTATGTGTGTATGCCAAAAAGTATCATGTTTTATGTTATGATTATTCGGATTACATTTCACTACTAAGACTTATCCAATGTTATGAAATTATGATCTCTTTTTCAGGTTAAGATTTCCAAAAGTTATGTGCTTATGTATATGATGTGATTGATATTTCTTTTGTTTACCCTTACTGAGAATTTGAGCTCACCCTTTTGTATGTTTTGTTTCCCCAGGTCAGGAAGAAGGTTATTAAGTAGAATATTCCAAAAAGGGACTCTAGATATGATGAAATAAATGGGAGGCAAAGTAGATGCTTTATGAACCAGTTGTTTATGTTTCCAAGTTTCTAAAGACACTATACCTATATGGTCCTTTCTTGGTTTGGTTATATGTTGTAATAAGTGTGCTTCAATTCTGAAATAATAACAATGTATGTAAAGTATGGGTCGTTATATTATCACTTTGGTTGGTCTACTCCAATTCTCAATATAATTTGTCTTTGATGCATCTATTGGTAAAACCTATCTTGACATTATATGACCCAAAAATGAAACCATTTATAGAAAAATTTCACAATGTGTAATTTTTTCACATATTTTATTCTTCCCTGGATTATTTAGTATAATTATCAAGTGATATTCATATTATTCCTTACACTAGTAATAAATTAGAATGTATTCTACAAAGACTACCAGAAACTGATCAAGATAATATGTAAATACCCTATTCATTTAATACATAAAGATAATAGGGACATTAGTGATACTGAATGAAATCACTATATTCTCATAGATTCAGTACCTTATATGGAATTTATTCCCTTGAGTATATCCTCCGTCATGACCCTTAATTAATGATATCTTGATTTGGTGATGATCTTGGTATATTATTAATCTCTATGTAGTTGATCAAACAAGTCATTAATACGAGGTATAAGATTCTTCTTTTTGATTGTATTCATGTTTAGCTCTTGGAATTCAATGTGGAGTTTGAATAACAAATTTATATTTTAAAAAAAGAACAGATTCACCCCAATGTGAAACACTTGGCTAAATGAATCAATTTCTAACATTCTCCTGGAGTTTATTCTAAAAATGGTTAACTCAATATAGTTAATTCTACATGGAGTCATTGAAATAAGTACATCAATAGTTATGAGATCTCTTGAGAACATACCTTCATGTTTTGGGGGAATAATATACTCCTATTATATAAATACCTCAATAAAACACTACACCATAGGTATATAATTGATATTTATTTTCTTCTCAACCATCAATGATAAATGCCCCTTTTGAATGGGAATCAAGACCCATAAATGGATTTGGATTCCATCAAAAGTATTAATTTATCATCACATTGAGATATGATCATATTCAGGTTTTTAATTTAAAAAATTACTTACATTCCTTGGAAATTGACATGAGATTTATGTATTCAATTTCAATCCATGTATATGATAACAAAAAAAATCAATGTGATGGATAATAAAACGATTTTTATGATGCAGATTCCAATGAACATCAATTGGAAAAGAATCATAGACTTGATATGTGACAATCATTACATTAGGGGTATTCATTTATAATTGATCATCTAATCATCGAGAATAGGAATTAACATTCATTGATACATTTAATGATATAATAGAATTTATATAGAAAGGGAAAAATAATACAGTTCAATATTTGATCATACATTTCACCACCCCAACTAGATTCTTATATCTTCAAACCCATAGTAAAACCAAAATTTCTAAAATGACCATCATGCATCTCTTATCCCAGTGACAATTATTCATACTATTTCTAAATCATGACACCATTGGTTTATCCTGGTATATTCATGAACATTATTTAAATCCTTCTTGCTGGGTCCTAATTTGTTTCTAAAACATATCCCCTCGGATTGATAAACGGGGTGTGCAACAATGCCCATTTTAATTTACCGGGTGATGATTGAGTCTAGCTCAATGCAAAATTTTAAAATTTGTTACATCTAAGTACAACTATTTGAGGTATAAATTCATATGTTCTATCTAGAGTGATATTTAATTTGTCAGAAACCACTCACAATATACATTACCAAAATTATAGGATATATTCCTTTGCTAAGACTTATCATTATGGATTTGGCTAAAGTTTTATCTTCCTATTTTCTAAATCATTGACAAAACATTTCTATGATACCAATTGTAAAGACCAAAACATCTCGAACATATACCTTACCTCTTAATAGATGAATAATCATTACAAAACATAATAATTTGTGCCAAAATCATATAGTTATAGTGCCTTTCAAAACAAATATACCTAAAGAGTTGGTTCATATGTGAACTACATCATCTCTTACTTAGTCGTTCAAAACTTTTACAACTGTTATATATATTATACATAATATATTTCTTCATAAATTTGGGAAAAAATGTAAGAAAGGGTGACCTTAGATGCTCAGTTAGGGAAATAAATAGAGATATCAATATAATGTTATCACAAGGGTATGATAATATGATAATAATGTTTAAAATCCATACCCTATAAATCATAGATCAAAAAAATGAGTCACAGAATAGATCTCAGTATATCTTATGGCATGAATAATAATTCACTCAAATAAAATGATCCATGAGATCATAACATTGTAATAAGACATAAATTCTTGTAATACAGATAATCATAATAAATCATTAACTTAGAACTGAGGGATTATTTTGGAACCAATACTAGCAGAATTGGTTCACTCCCCAAACCATCCAAGTAGTCATGCTTTGCTCCATATTCTATCAGAGTGGTCTTACTTAGTAAATTAGGTTCACTTCCCATTCTATCCCAATTTATCTCATCAGATCTCAATCCTTACCTAATTCACTAGAGGTAATTGTAGTCCCCATCCATCAAAAAATAAAAATTATATATATTTTTTCCAAAAAATCATAAAACATTGACCATATCAGAACCCATGTAAATAAGTTGGTTTCATAAATAATTGATCATAACATAACTCATGGAATATAAATGAGTTTCAAAAACATTTCTTTATTTCGTCATAGCATAATTTGTTGAAAATAAATGGGTTTTATAAAATTCTGATCTTTTCATCATAGCATATCCCATGAAAAAAGAACAACATTCTTTTAAATATTTTCATCATAAAAAAACACAAATTGAAATAATAATAATGGTATCATTATATTATATCCATAGTAAATCTTATATAACAATAAAGAATGTTATCTTATATGTAAAATTATTTTGAAAGATCACAAGGAATATTTCATGATGAAAATAACCTTCCCACTTTTAAAATCACATTTTTGAAAATAGAATTTCATATAAAGTTATAGAAGTCATTTTTCCTAAAACTATACTTGGAAATATATAAGAAATGATTTAAAACATTGGGTGGTCACAAATGTGAAAATACCTTTGATTTTGTACATGTTAAAAAAATATTCCTTCCGTATTTTTGGTAGTAGAAAAAGACACAGATTAAAAAATGATTATTAAATGCCTTTGAAAATTATTTTTAAAAAGGACAAAAACAAGTAGAAATTTATTTAATAAATCATTGGAGAACTATAAAATTGTTCTTAAAACATAGTTATTGGACATAAACATGGAATAAAAAGGGATTTTGACTAATGAAAGAAATAAAATTGGTTTTTAATTAACAAAATATTTTGGAATCATGGGTATATAAAGAGAGGAAAAAGCAATGAAACCTGTATTTTCATGAAATAACCTGGTTAGAATAAAATTAACATGTTTTTTGAGAGTTATATCATAAGATATCACTATTGGAATAACATTCACACACAATCATTATAAGAAATGATATTATAACATAAATTTGTTACCACATTGTTATCATTTGAATCATAATCCCCATTAAATAACGAATATTATATAGATATATATACAAAATAATTTTTATGATAATAATACTAAAATAATTTCATGGGATGTATATAACACACAATGAAGAAATAAGTGGTGTATAAAGCATGTGTCCCAAAAAAATAAAAGTGATTCATAAATCCCTTGAAACAATAGAAAAATTGAAATTGTATGAAAAATTATTGGTTAAAATCAAATTAAATATTAAATATTATGAAAGGAGTAATTTTTTGATATAAATTGTCAAATGGGAAATATATAGACCTCATAAAATAATATAGTTGTATAACATAACTTTTTTTCCAAAAAAAGGCAATTTGAGAAAAAATACCATACATTAAGTCATGAATTCCTTCTTACACATTAAACCCTCATCGATAACAAATATATGACAATTATACATATATTTTAGAACCATAATCATATTTATCATATGATATATTATTTCACTATAATCTGTTATTACTCTTTTATTTACAATACTATGTTTATATTGTGTTTCGGGTAATAACGACTTTCTTTTTCAGGTATGTTTTGATTTATTATTCTGGTCCAATTACTTTAATAGTGGTACCATAATCACCATAATTTTAAAAATTATATAAATATTATATATCTTCATTAAATGAGTATTTAGAGAAACCCATTAAATTTTGAGATATAAAATTAATTACAATATTCACGGAGACGTTATTTGTAACACCCCAAGCTTCCACGGTACGCTTCTCTTTCAATAATACAGTAGTGTGTGTTGTACGCAACTTCGAGTTCTAACATACACCACAACTAATCAAACTAGCCGTTATGAATAGTAATAAATAATTTTTGAAATTTTATAAATTTTATCTCTCAAAATGTAATTCATTTTTGGATTCGGAGTATCGAATTTATCCTAAGGTGAAATTTTGGTACTTTTCAGATAACATTTATATTTTAATGAATAGTGAAAATTACTAAATTTTAATTAAAAACAACTTTTTTAATCGAAATAATTAATAGTGATAAATTATGAATTTGAGTGGTTTTATAGTATATTTAGAATATATTTTTACCATTTAATACAATTTTTCTAATTGGACATAATTTCACAATTAAACCGGACATAAACAAGTGTCAGTCTTTTGAAAATTATTATATCTTAAAAACCCACTTTTTGTTTTGGCAGCAGGAATTAATTTTAAATTAATTTCTGCCACTTCTGTGTTTTGAATATATAAAAATGGATTCCATATTTGGTATCAGGATGTCAAAATTTTGTAAATAGGTAACTTTTATGTTTAGACATTTTGAATAATAACTTCGATAAAAATTTTATTTATCATGGTTAATGTGTAAATCCTATAAATAAGGGTAAAATAATAATATTATAATAATAATAAATTACCCTAAAACATGTACTAACCTTATTGGTGGATATATGTCCGACCATGGTCATATTTGGGTCGATTTTGGGACCCCAAGGAGCCACTTGTAAGTGATAGGGACACATTATTTTAATTAAGTTAAAATAACTACAAAAATGACATAAGCATATATCTTTTAGAAAAACAATTTTTACATAGGGTTATATATGTTGTATTTTTGACTATAGATATTCCGTAGAAATACAATTCTATTTCCTACAAAATGATATTTTATTTATAATTTTTAGACATTAAATAAGTTAATTTATTTATGACACAATGGTGATGTAGTAATTACCTAATTAATGAAAAATTAAAATAATTGATATTATAAATACCCAAATAAATGAAATTTGAGACTTTTTATAAATACCAAGAATTTTCTATATTAATATGACATGTTATGATTGATTTAATTAACTTTATTGTAAGTAATAATTCTTTTATGTTTTTTACAAAAATCCATTATTTAATAGTGTCAAAACTGACATAAAAGAGTTTTTCAAACAAATATTATATTATTAATTGATAATAAATTCCTAAAAATATAAGGTTCGGCCAAGAGACTTATATCATGATAGGTTTATCATTAATGGACGACTTGGGGTCTCTTTGATTTATATAGTATGTTTATTAACCATATAATATAAAAATACAAAGAGACGTTGTAAAAGTGAAACAAATTAACTAAGAGTTAATACTTAATGATAAGGTTAATATAGTAACCCAAACCTGTCTAAATCTTATTGGTTTAGTGTTTTTCGACCTATCCCCTCCTTAACCTTTAAATAATTACTTTGGATCCATTATAAACAGAATATTAATTTATTATAAAATAATATTTCTAGCTTTTCCAAAGGTGCCCCTCGCCCCTCTTATAAAAGGGAACCCCCCCCCCCTTCTCATTAATTCACATATTCAAAGCCTTTTGGTTCATCAAAACCCTGCCCAAATACTCTCTCAAATTCCCTCAATTCATCCTAGAGGCCTTACCTTAGTCATAAATCCAACCTAAGGATCCCTTTTGATCAAATTAAAAGGAAGAACCCGAAGAAGAGGTAATGATTTCACCACCCTTTTTCAAGTTCCTTTCTTCTTCCACTTCTTCATTATTTGTTATTACCATTCTAAAATAATAAATCAAGTGTATTATATATACTTTTATGTTATTATAAACAATGTACAACCATATTTCAGTATTCTAACCATCATTTGAATGACATGTCACCAAATATGCGTACGTACGGCTTACCGTCTCCACGTCATGGTGTAATTGTTATTCAAAACATTATTATTTGGATAGTTATAATAATGATGTGTAATTAATGTAAATAATAAATATATCATGATAATTATTCTGTATATATGATATACCATCCAATTAAATATTATTTTAATATCAAAATAATGATATTGTTGCTCGTGCGTACATACGGACTACCGTCTCCACGAACGCGATGAGATTCATTCTCCATCATATCCACTCAAGTTTAATTCTAATTTGATGATTAATAATAATGTTAGAGGACTTATTTTCATTCTGGATATGAATAAGATACAACCTATCCATGACAAACACAACTTACATAACAAATCATATAAAAAAAATGAGTAAGTTAACACCCGAAACAACGATAATACTAAGATATTATTAACAAAGAAATGTTCAAAGATCATATATGATATCAAATTAATGGATATTATTCTTGTATAATTTAATAACAATTATTTCACCATTATACAGGAGGTTAACCTACCACCAACCAAGGAAAAGTACAAGGTAAGGGTTTATTTCACAATCTCTTCATTATCCGAGGTTGTTTATACGTAATAATCTACTTGGATTTCTTTATCATCCACATCCATGTTTCTTACAAATGTATTTCAAAACATTTTTACTATTTACTAGAATATGGGATAAAGTATTTTATACCGTTTTTTGACTTTTATAAGTGGTTTATAAAGTAATCTTTCTGCCGTTTTCCAAACAAGGTCCTTTTTAACCTTTTTGACAGAATTAAGGTAAGAATGTCTTTTTTTAACTTATACGGCGGGTGTAGTTATTTTCCGCCATTATAAAGTCTTTGAAGCTTCCCGTTCAAGATAATAAAAAAATTCAAAGTAAATTTTTTATTTTATAATTATGTGACTTTTAAATGATTTAAAAAAATAGATATTTCTCTCTAATAGTTTTGATTTCATATATGTCAACATCCTTTGATGGATTTTAAGCTTATTTGAGGTTGATTTATTATGATACAAAACTTCAATATTTTATTGAAGTTTTTGTGATTTGTTTGACTGTCGACGTGTTATTTTTATACCATTCATGGTTTATGGAGAGAGTGTTGTCATTTTCTATGCTAGTTTTAATATGAATGTTTTTATTATGTTTAAATCTATTCATATGAGGAATGCATTGGACTTAATATGTGACGGGTGGAGCTTGCTATAGCTCCCCGATGCATCAGTAGGTCTCATGAGACAAACTAGTGTCTTGGCAGAAGGCCTTGACAAAATCTTATTTGTATCCTTGGAACGAGGTCTTGGCTAAGTGGTTATGATATTCTGGCATTATGCATTCCATTATTATGAATGTGGTTATTGATATTGCATGTGATTATTCGATTAGTAGAATATCCTTGTGAATAAGTAAATGGAATTATTTCATTTTATTGCTGCCATATTATGTTGAAGTTCATGTTTAAAAGGCTTTTGTTTTAGATATACATTGCCTTAATTGTTTATTATTATTTATAAAAGTTTCTACTATATTTTTATCCTTACTGGGAATTTGAGCTCACCCCATTGAATGTTTTATTTTTCCCAGGATGTGAAGAAGTAATTTATGAATGACCTGTAGGGACAGTATGATGGGAAATGAAGAAAAGATGTTGTTGTAGTTTTTTTGAGTTTATGATGTAATGCAAACTTTATGAATGTATCTACTGTTTCCAAGGATACTAAACTTATCGGTCATTAGAGACTTGATCTTTCTTGTGATCATTCCAATGTTATGTAATAATGCACCGACTCTGGGTAACTAGGGTTGGAGCATTATAGTTGGTATCAGAGGATGTTTAGTACAATCCTTGGAAGCTAGATTTAGATAAACTCTGATTAGAGCACATAGACCTAAGATGGAATTTGATGATTAGTATAGAAGAACTTCCTAGAATTTTGGTATTATAGAGGTTTTGTGAGTTTTTTGAGAAATACATCCCTGTCTGGATACGAGCAGGTAGAGGCGGCTCTGGCACATATTTACCTAGGGGTAAAACCCGAAAACACCGCTTTGAACTAGACTCGAATGGGAACTGGTGCACGACAACGGGCCTTGCTGCACTTTTGGTTACGAAACTCTTGGGGGATATGCTTAGGATAACTCTTATTTTATTTATGAATCATTATGAAAGGGTTTATGAGTATATACTTCCTCAAAGAAATTTTTTTATGATTATGGATTATATCCATAAATAGTTCAATTTATGTTAAGTGTTTTATAAGTATGAAATTATGTATTTTTATTCTAAACTAATCTAGTTTGTCCCATTGTTTAAAAATTATGCCTAGTGGAAGAAATAGAAATTGTATCAATGCATGCACTCCATGTAGGGATTTCCCTCCTACTCAAGATAATTATAGTTGAGCTGGTGATGCAACTGGTGCTGATCAGCTAATCACCATACTGGGACAACTCACTCAGGTTATGAATAATAACCTTACCCGCATGGAGCACCCTAATTTGCAGCGTGGAGGATCAATGTTAGATCACTTCATGAGGAAAAAACCACCAACGTTCAATGGGAGTACAAATCCCTTAGTAGCTGAGCAATGGATAAATTCCATAGAGAAAATATTCCATGCCTTGGGGAGTAGTGAAAGGGAAAAAGTTGTCATGGTAGTTTGACGCCTCACTGGAGATGTTGATCAATGGTGGTCTTTGATACAAAACACGAAGGAAGATGATGAAGTAACAAATATGGAATGGAGGGAGTTCAAAGATCTGTTTTTAGAAAAATACTTTCCTCATGACCATCAAGAAGATATAGAAAGGCAATTTCTGAGTCTGAGACAAAAGGAGGATGAGAATGTCGCAAAGTATGAGGCTATATTTACAAGGTTAGCAAGGTATGCTAGAGATTATATACGTAACCCAATAAGTAATATTGATCATTTCTTTGATGGGTTAAAACCATTTCTCCATCGAGCATTAGTCTCACAATCCTTCTTGTCGTACGAAGACATTGTCTCATGTGCTATCAAGACAGAAAAGTAATTTTCGAAGTCTTATGACTTTAAAGCTAAGCAAGAGAAGACGAGATCTGATGATCAATCTCGGAATGGAAATAAGGGGAAGAAGGGAAAAGGTGAATATCCATCCTTCAATAAATGTTGGAAGATACACCCCGGTACTTTCTTAAAATGAATGGGAGTATGTTACAAGTGTGGTGAAAAAGGCCACCAAACTCATGATTGCAAGGGGAATAAAGAAGCTACCGATGTCCAAAGATACAATTTCAGGGAGATGGGACATTATGCAAATGAATTTCCTAGTCATCAGGGGAACTTACCTCAGAAAAGGCCAAGGGATCAAAGCCAAGCTTATGCTATCACTACTGCTGAGGTAGAAGCTCCGAAAGACGTGGTGGCAGGTATTTTAATGGTTTCCTCGAGTTTAGAAAATGCATTATTTGATTCTGGATCATCGTATTGTTTAATATCTTCCCAGTTTGCTAAGAAAATTATATATTTCCAATTTGATTTAGCAAGGGAGTTGTCAGTTAAAACTCCTAAGGGAAGTATCATTGAAACAATGTTTTGTGAATCTGTCCCCATTAGAGCACATAAATGGTCTTTATCTGTTGATCGCATCGTCATACTTATTATTGAGTTTGATATAATCCTTGGTATGGATTGGCTTTCAGACGATGATGCGAAGATTTATTGTAGGAAGAACGAGGTTATGATTTTTGATGATGATGATAAGGAACACCTTATCTTTAGAGCAGAATCATCACCACCTAATTCTTATCAAGATCCACCCCCAGTAGCTCAACTAAATTCAATTATTGGGGAGGAAGAGAATGAAATGACTGTGGGTGAGGAAAGGAATGTTCAAATAGAGGATGTAACTATTTTGAACGAATATGTAGATGTGTTTCCGGAAGATTTACCTGGACATCCTCCAGAATGAGAAGTTGAGTTTTCCATTGATTTAATTCTTGGATCAAGGCCTATGTCGAAGACCCCATATAGAATGGCCACTGTGGAATTATTTGAACTAAAGAAACAATTAGAGGAATTTTGTAATAAGGGATTTATTCACCCTAGTGTTTCTACATGGGGATCCCCTAAACTTTTTGTTAAAATGAAAGATGGATTTATGAGGTTATGTATAGACTACAGGGAGATTAATGTTATAACAATAAAGAAAAAGTATCCCCTACCTCGCATTGATGATTTATTTGACCAACTTCATGTAGCTCACTACTTTTCGAAGATTGACCTTCGATCTGGATACCATCAGTTGTGTGTGAAAAAGGAATACATTCTGAAGACAACATTTCGAACAAGGTACGGGCATTATGAGTTTACGGTAATGCCTTTTGGGCTGACTAAAGCACCCTTTGTATTCAAGGATCTAATGAATAGAGTTTTCAATGAATAGATCAATGAATTTGTGGTGGTATTTATTGATGATATCTTGGTATACTCAAAAATCTACAAAGATCATGAAAATCACTTGCGCATTATCCTGAAGACTATGAGAAGACATGAATTATATGGGTTGTTTAGCAAGTGTGAATTCTGGCTTCAGGAAAAAAAATTTCTTGGCCATATTGTCTCTAAAGATTCAATCTCTGTTGATCCTTCTAAGACCAAGGAAATCCAATAATGGCATGCACCGATGAGTATAACTGAGGTACATAGTTTTATTGGTTTAACAGGTTATTATCAACATTTCTTCCATAAGTTTGCCTGATTTTCTAACCCATCAACAAAGCTCACACGTAAAAGGGTTAAATTTGTTTGGTCAAAATATTGTGAAGAATGTTTTGATGAATTGAAGAAAATATTAGTCAATTCTCCTATATTGACTATACCATTAGGGAATGATGGGTTCGTAATTTATAGTGATGCATCAAAGAAAGGAATTGGTTGTGTCTTTATGCAAAATGATATGGTTATTGCCTTTGCATCATGATAGTTGAAAATTCATGAGAAAAAATATCCTACTCATGATCTCGAGTTAGCATCTATGGTCTTTGAATTGCTGATATAGAGCCACTACCTCTATGGTGAAAATAGTGAGATTTATACTGATCATAAGAGTTTGAAGTATATTTTCTCACAAAAATAACTCAACATGAGGCAAAGAAGATTGCTTGAACTACTCAAGGATTATGATTGCATGATACACTACCACCCGGGGAAGGAAAATAAGGTTGTAGATGCTTTGAGAAGAAAATATCATGGAGTTTTGAACATGATGAGAATTGAAATCGATCCTATTTTCATTGATCTAGTAAAGTTGGATATGGGAATCACCATGGAAGGAGAAACATAAATGCTTTTTCAAATGGTTTCCAAACCATCTTTACTAGAAAGGATAAATAGTTCTCAGACGGATGATGAAGTGTTTCAGAAGAAAATTAAAGCTATGAATGATGGGAGATTGAGAGACTTTGTGCATGAAGAAGGAACTTTAAAATGTGGGAAGAGACATTGTGTTCCCAATATACCTGATCTAAAAAGGGAATTGTTGGATGATGCTCATAGTTCCAATTTATCTATACACCCTGGGAGTACCAAAATGAATAGAGATTTAAAGGAACATTTTTGGCTGGACAATATGAAGAGGGAGATTGCGGATTTTGTGTCAAGATGTATGGTTTTTCAACAAGTGAAAGCTGGAAGGAAACAACCTGGAGGAGTCATGCTACATCTTCCCATACCAGAGTGGAAATGGGACAATATTACAATGGAATTTGTTATGGGGCTACCAAAGACTCTTATAAGGAATGATGCAATATGGATTATTTTTTATCGTCTTACCAAGTCAGCGCATTTTCTTGCTATAAGAGAAGATATACCACTGGAACGTCTATAAAGACTATATATTAATGAAGTAGTGAGACATCATGGAGTACCCCTATCAATTGTTTATGATCATGATCCCCGTTTTACATCAATATTCTGAAAGGGTATTTAGAAATCCCTGGATACTGAACTTCGTTTGAGCACTTCCTACCACCCGCAAACAGATGGTCAATTAGAACGGACTATTAAAACCTTAGAAGACATGTTGAGATCATTCTCACTTGACTTTCAGGGTATGTGGGATCAATATTTACCTCTGGTAAGATTTTCCTATAACAATAGCTTCCATTCATGTATTCGGATGGCACCATATGAAGCGTTATATGGAAAGAGATGTCACACACCAACCTGTTGGGATGAAGTTGGTGAAAGAAAACTTGTAGCCCAGAACTGGTGGAGGAAACGATGGAAAAAGTAAAGGTAATCCAAAACCACATCAAAGCAACTCAAAGTAGGCCGAAGAGTTATGCCGATAATCGAAGGAAGGATTTGGAATTTCAGGTGGGAGATCATGTTTTCTTGAAGGTATCTCAATGGAAGGGAGTTATATGATTCGTTAAGAAGGGTAAATTGAGTCCCAGGTACATCGAACCCTTCGAAATTCTAGAACAAATTGAGGTTGTAGCTTACCATTTGGAAATGCCTCCAAGTCTCTCCAAAGTTCACGATGTGTTCCACGTATCATTGTTGAGGAAATACATGCCTGAACCAATGCATGTACTCACCTATGAGTTATTAGAACTGGAACCCGATCTGTCTTTTTTCGAAGAGCCCATCAAGATTCATGATGCAAGAGAACAAGTGCAGAGAAACCAGATGACTCGTTTGGTAAAAGTTATATGGAGAAACTATATGATCAAGAGGCAACGTGGGAACCCAAGGAACTTATGATGAAGAACCACCCGAGTCTTTTTAGGAAATAATATTCTAGAAATTTTGAGGATAAAATTATTTGAAGGATGGGAGAATGTAACACCCCAAGATTCCATGGTACGCTTCTCTTTGAATAATACAGTAGTGTGTGTTGTACGCAACATCGAGTTCTAACACACACCACAACCAATCAAACTAGCCGTTATGAATAGTAATAACTACTTTTTAAAATTTTATAAATTTATCTCTCAAAATGGACTTCATTTTGGGATTCGGAGTATTGAATTTAGCCTAAGGTGAAATTTTGGTACTTTTCGGATACCATTTATATTTTGATGAATAGTGAAAATTAATAAATTTTAATTAAAAACAACTTTTTTAATCAAAATAATTAATAGTGATAAATTATGAATTTGAGTTATTTTAAAGTATATTTAGAATTTATTTTTACCATTTAATACAATGTAGGTTATTGGACATAATTTCACCATTAAACCAGACATAAACAACTGTCAATCTTTTGATATTTATTATATCTTAAAATTAGGCTTTTTGTTTTGACAGCGGAAATTAATTTTAAATTAATTTTTGACACTTCTGTGTTTTGAATTTGGAAAAATGTATTCCATATTTGGAATTAGGATTTCCAAATTGTGTAAATAGGTAACTTTTATTTTTTGACATTTTGAATAATTACTTTGGTAAAAATTTTATTTACCACGGTTAAAGGGTAAATCCAGTAAATAAGGGCAAACAAATAATATTATAATAATAATAAATTACCCTAAAACGTGTCCTAACATTATTGGTGGATACATTTCCGAACATGGGAATCATTGGGTCGACTTTGGGACCCCATGGATCCACTTGTAGGTGATAGGGACACTTTATTTTAATTAAGTTATAATAAATACAAAAATGACATAAGCATATATCATTTAGAAAAACAATTTTTACATAGGGTCATATATGTTGTATTTTCGACTGTAAATATTCCATAGAAAGCTATAACTATTTACTATATAATGATATTTTATTTATAATTTTTAGACATTAAATAGTTTAATTTATTTATGACACAATGGTGATGCAGTAATTACCTAATTAATGAAAAATTAAAATAATTGATATTATAAATACCCAAATAAATGTAATTTGAGACTTTTTAAAAATACCAATAATTTTTTAGGTTAATATTACATGTTATTATTGATTTAATTAACTTTGTTCTAAGTAATAATTCTTTTTTTATTTTTACAAAAATCAATTATTCAATACTGTCAAAAATGAAATAAAAGAGTTTTTAAAACAAATATTATATTATTAATTAATATTAAATTCTTCAAAATATAATGTTTGTCCAAGAGACTTATATCATGAAAGGTGTTTCATTAATGGACCACATGGGGGTATTTTGGATGTATATAGTAATTTTATTAACGATATAATATAAAAATACAAAGAGACGTCGTAAAAGTGAAACTAATTAATTAAGAGTTAATACTTATAGATAAGGGTAATATAGTAACCCATACCTATCTAAATCATATTGGTTGTATGTTTTTAGCCATATCCCTACCTTAACCTTTAAAAAATACACTTTGGAGCCATTAGAAACCGAATATGAATTTTTTATAAAATAATATTTCTAGCTTTTCCAAAGGTGCCCCACACCCCTCTTATAAAAGGACACTCCCCCTTCTCATTAATTCACACCTTAAAAGCCTTTTGGTTCGTCCAAACCCTGCCCAAATACTATCTCATCTTCCATCACTTAATTCTAGAGGACTTACTTTAGTCATATATCCAATCTATGGAGCACTTTTGATCAAATCAAAAGCAAGAACCCGAAGAAGAGGTAATGATTTCACCACCCTTTTTCAAGTTCCTTTATTCTTCCACTTCTTCTTTCTTTGTTATTACCATTCTAAAATAAAAAATCATGTATATTATATAAACATTGATGTTATTATAAACATAGTACAACCATATTTCAGTATTTTATCCATCCTTTGAATGACATGTCACCATAAATGCATACGTACGGCTTACCGTCTTCACGTCGTGGTGTAATTGTTATTCAAAACATTATTATTTGGATGGGTATAATAATGATGTGTAAGTCATGTAAATAATAAATATAGCATGATAATTATACTTTATATATTATATAACATCCAATTAAAAATTATTTTAATATCAAAAAAATGATATTGTCGCTCGTGCGTACGTACGAACTACTGTCTCCACGAACACGATGAGATTCATTCTCCATTGTATCAATTCAACACTAATTCTAATTTTATGATTAATAATAATGTTGAAGGACTTAATATCATTCTGGATATGAATAAGATACAAACTATCCATGACAATCATGTCTTACGTAACAAAACATATAAATAAAACCAGTAAGTTAACACCCGAAACGACGATAATACTAAGATGTTATTAACAAAGCAATGTTAAAAGATCATATATGATATAATATTAAGGAATATGATTCTTTTATAATTTAATAACAATTATTTAACCATTATACAGGATTTTAACCTACCACCAACTAAATAAAAGTATAGGGTAAGGGTTTATTTTGCCATCTCTTCATTATCTGAGGTTGTTTATACGTAATAATCTACTGGGACTTCGCTATCATCCACATCCATGTTTCTTAAAAATGTATTTCAAAACATTTTTACTATTTACTAGAATATGGGTTAAAGTCATGTATACCCTTGTTTGACTTTTATAAGTGGGTTATAAAGTAATCTTTCCGTCATTTTCCAAACAAGTTCCTTTTTAACCTTTTCGACAGAATTAAGGAAAGAATGTCTTTTTTAACTTATACAGCAGGTGCGGTTATTTTCTGCCATTATAAAATCTTCAAAGCTTCCCTTAAAAGCTTATAAGAAAATTTTCAAAATAAACATTTTTTTTATAAATATGTGACTTTTAAATGATTTCAAAAAAAAGAGACATTTCTCTCAAATAGTTTTGATTTCATCTATGTCAACATCCTTGGATGTATTTTAAGCTTATTTGAGGTTGATTTATTATGATACAAATCTTCCATATTGTTTTGAAGGTTTTGTGATTTTTTTGACTATGGATGTGTTATTTTTATACCATTCATGGTTTATGGAGAAAGTATTGACATTTCGTATGCTAGTTTTAATACGAATGTTTATGTTATGTTTAAACCTATTCATATGAGGAATGTATTGGACTTAATATGTGATTGGTGGAGCCCGATATAGCTCCTAGATGCATTTGTAGGTCTCATGAGACAAACTAGTGTCTTGGCACAAGGCCTTGACAAAATATTATTTGTATTCTTGGCACGTGGCCTTGGCTATGTGGTTCTGATAGTCTGGCATTATTCATTCCCTCATTATGAAAGTGGTTATTGATATTACATGTGATTATTCGATTAGTAGAATATACATGTGAATAAGTAAATGGAATTGTTTCATTTTAATTCTGCCATATTATGTTGAAGTTCAATATTAAAAGTCTTTTGTTTTAGTTATACATTGCATTAAATGTTTATTATTATTTATGAATGTTTCTGCTATATTGTTATCCTTACTGGGAATTTGAGCTCACCCCTTTCAACGTTTTATTTTTCCCAGGATGTGAAGAAGTAATTTATGAATGACCTAATGGGATAGTATGTGGGGATATGAGTGTGGACTATGGAGACTATGTTGTTGTAGTTTTCATTTTATGATGTAATGTAAACTTTATTAATGTATCTAGTGTTTCCAAGGCTACTAAACTAATCGTTCTTTCGAGACTTGATCTTTCTTGTGATCATGCCAATGTTATGTAACATTGCACTGACTCTGGGTAACTAGGGTCGGGGCGTTACATTATGTCGTATGTACACATGAATGCTCTTTACATTTTCCCAATAGAAAAATGATAGGAAGTTAGATAATATTTCACCTTTAAATAGTATTTATAATGACATATATATTATTTTTAATTGGGTATTTACGAATTTAATTCTTTATTTATTTGGATAAATTACTATTATAAAATTTTTAATTTTTTTATTTTTTTTGAAAAATAATATTTTTATTTTATAGTATTTTTATTTTATTATGATAATTAATTTTTTTATACTTGAATTTATTTTTGTGTTTAAAAAATAATGGGCATGTGATCTGGCTAGATAGGTAAAACCTTCTACCACATAGGGGGGACAAATGTCATGAACCAGGCCAGTCGTCATCTGAACCAGTGCCCGACCTAGTCTGTGGCATGGCCCAAACGGTGTTCTTGATCACCATGGGCTGGAAAAACGTTCCTAGGTATCAATAATAATACAAGGGAAATATTTAACATAAATTTATAAGCATAGAAAACCAAAAAATAAATAATCTAGACTAAAAAATCACCACCAAACATAGAATAACACTTTCTGGTTTAAAATATTACAACATGGAACTAATACCCAAAATTATAATGAAATAAAAGGAACTAAAACCCCATCCCAAACCTCCATTTTACAAGAGTAGAAACATCCCCAATCCATTGACATAATGACCACCAAGAGAAATCTACTATAAAAATGGATACACTATGCTCTCAATGAAACATATTTCATTTACCTAGGATAAACATAACAAGTATACATACACCCAAGGGTGTATTTAGGGTGTGATTCAAATCCAAATAGTATTCCACCCAAAGAAGATTCCATGCTATAACATTTAAAAGCAACTTAACATTCACATTTATGTAAGGTATTTTTTCTAAACATTTATATGACAAAAATATATTGGAAAAATTCTCAAAAGGAAACACTCTCATGGAAAACCATTTCAAAAAAAATTCTTGAAAATGGAAAATATAAAAAACACTCATGAGGTCCTCTGTATAATGATGGTTGGAAACATATCATGTAAGAATTATGCCATAGTTGAGCACCATGGGTAAATACCTAGGGTTTATCTGGAATGATTAGGACACTTGAAAATCATACATCAGTAAAATGTGGACTAAAAATAATGACTAGAATTGTTCTCATTAATGACCCACTAGCAGGGGACACCCCATGGGTCTAGTAGTCCCCAATAATCATAAAGTTTAGTTATTGTTTTAAGCATCAATCCTACAAAACAAACATGGGATGAACCACTTACAAGACGTCTAGCATAGTAAGACTAGTCATTCCACCTAGATACCTATGATTTCCTTGTACTTGAGTTCCCATTCCCATGTCACACATATCCCCACTTTCAAAAAACAATGTCCAAAATCTCAATGAAATCACCTTTTATATAACCAAAAAAAATTCATTTTACTCACACCAAGAACCACTTTCAAATCCATCTTTCATCATATAAACATTTTAAAATTTTCCTTTTTGTAAAATATAATAGAATCATACAATTAATAAACCAATTCCATGGCATGATCCCCTTTTTAAAAATCAATGGATATACCAAAATCATTTCCAAAACATTCCATTCATCATTTAAAAAAATTAGGACTCATGTTTACAAATGAAAACCAAGCTACACATGCCAATGTATTAAATTTACTTTTGAAAACTTACACCCAAACTGATTTTCGCTACTTGTGACATAAAAAAATTATTAGTATCATTCAAAAAAACCATAAAATATTTCAATAAAACACCACACTAATACACCACAAAACCTAGCCATTTTTCCTTTACAAAATCTAGTACAATCATAAAAACATGACAATACATTCTAAAACATGTTTCTCACCAAATTAATAATTTATATAAAAATAATAAATAAATAAATCATCATATTAAAATATCTAAAAATGTTAAAAAATTAAACCACCCACCTCAAGTGAATAAGAATATAGAAAATCATGTTAAATTCCATCCTCGACACCATAAGACCCTATAATGGCAATATCTGACCAAAAACATCAAGATCAACCCGCATTGGACAAGAAAAATACCTAAAATCAAAACCCAACCCTCTAGAATAGAATAACCCAAAATAAATTGAGAAGAAACCCTATATTAGTTTATGAAAAGAAGGGAGAAGAGACATTAAGGGAGAGATCTTAAGGAATCCAAGATAAATCCACCACAAAATTAATCCAAAGGGAGAGGAGGATAAAGAGGGAGGCATGCATAGTGCTGGTGAGGATGAGGGAGGAATAAAAATGGGGTTTAGAGGTTAAAAATCTATGAGAGGGAAAGGGGTAACCAAGATTAATGACATTGATAGGCCCCATTGTTACTCCACATGGTTAGTATTCACAGTTTTTCAAACTCTATGACAACCATGCGGCCATCTTTATCAAGGAAGGCACATATCACATGGTTAATCCACAAGGGCGGACATGCCATAAGGAATCCACGTGGTCACTTATAGCTGAAACCCTGAACTACAACATAATTTTATGAATGAGGTTCATAGTTATGTGTTGGAAGTGCAATAGCTTCTATCTCACCCATAAACCTACCACATGGTTACCTAGGAAGGGTGCAAGGCTGCTACTAACTGTGCGCCAACCATCCACAACACATGTCCCACAAAAAATTTAACTTTTTCTAGAAAATGAAAAGGTGAAATCAAGGGAGAGAACTAGTCCAAGAATAACCAAAGTGAAAACCTCAAAAAATTCAAACACATCACTTTCGATTCTAGAGAAAATAATTGATAACCCAACCCAAACCAGAAGAAAGATGAATTCAAAAACATAGTTATGACAATTATCCACACCATAACTCTTTCCACCCCCATAAATTCATCAATTTTTTGACCCAAAAAAACTGAAGCTCCTTAATATCCAAATAATTTTATCAACATAATCTGAAGATAAGAAGAAGGCTATATAACTACAAGTAGAAGAATAAGTTTTCAAGCTAGACTTAGGAGACCATAATGAACTCCCCACTATGGGTACTCTGCCCCCAAACTCTGAAATACCACCATTTCATCAATTTGAGTAATGTAACTCTCACAATTATCCATCCTAGTTCTTGAGCTAAAATACCCTATACATTACAAAAAATAAATCATGCTACAAACTAGAAACGAGTAGGAAAACCAAACCAAACCTCGATGAATACTTTTATAATATGACAACAACAAAATTGTTGGGCATGATCCAAACCCAAAACATTCTTAGAAAAGAGAAATTAAATAAGGTATCTCTGAATGATACTCTCTAATACGTAGCTAACATTAGATGTTTAACAGGATTCTCAATATGGGGGGGCCCGAATGGACTCCCCACTATTAGTACCAACCCGCATAAGCTGACATGGTCCTAACCAAAACCAAAACCCACACACCAAAAGGGTTTTTTTTATAAATAATATAATTTAAAGGGTAAAACACTTCATGCTTCACTACTACCATGGGAGAACATAATTTTTTAGATAGGTCCAAACCAAGATTATTACACAAGGATGGTCATAAAAGGACCACCAAAAGGATATTCACATCGGGTGAGGCAGAACCACAATAATTTTAAGACATCTGGATGAAAACACCACCATATAACTAAAAAAAAGTACACCCATGTGGGTAACAATGTGTAGATGATAACCTCATGACTTTTCCACCAAACATGACCATTTGAAATTAAATAGTTACACAAGAGCCTCAAATAGTCTTCGTTTTATGCACTGGAAATAGATGTTATACCTATGTTTTTCACATCCCTATGGGTATTTGACAAGGAACCGGCATCACTCTGAGACTTATGAATAAACCTCACATGTTTGAAGAATATTCTACCTTGAAATCAAGCATTGAAGAACCCTGATCTAAACTCCAGCTTCTGCTCCCATAAGAAACCTCACTTCAATCCATAGAGAATCAACATAACGAAACACAACTCATAACCCACTTTTCATCAACATGACATGTTATCATGATGAGTACATAGGATGTGCTTGCACCTCAATCCATTCCAACTTAAACAAGAAATAATAAAATAAATTTAACACAAAATGAAAAAATCATTTACATCATATAATTTTGGAATTCTTGAATGTAAGACACACTTCTATTAAAATAGAATCTCTTGAAGGGCTCCACAACATCCATGTTTTCACATGAATTAGAACATGACGCTCTAATATGTCATCAAACATGACCAGTACAACCTAATATTCCTTAAATAGGAATGTAATTTTAACTGAGTCCCAGAAATCATACAACTCCTATAAGAAAACATAATTGCCTCCTCTGACCAGACTGATGCACCGATGGCCCAGTATGACCCCTAGCATAGAATAAACTAACGAATGATACAAGAAATTATAAGATAGAATGTAAAACCAAAAACTTCAGTCTGAATGTCCACTCTCTTCACTAGAATTCCCTTCACCACTTCCATGAAGGACCTTAAGACTCAATGGTTTAAAAATTCACCAGTGATGACTTTGGAAACTCAAAGAAACTAAGGTTTCTTTCAACCCTTCCACATCCAATATCCCTTTTCCAAAACAACTCACCAAAAAATAAAAAACATTAAGATTCTAACAAAAAAAATTCAGAACAATAAAACAAAAATTCAATTAAATCCCCTTTTCAAAATGTACACATGAATTTAAAAACATTTCATCCAATTAAAAACACCTATCATCCGTTTATAAAATCCCATTGAAAACATAATTTCAATACCCTTTTTAAAGATATCCATGTTTTCCAAACCACTAATTTTTTTAACCCAAAAGTTTCAATTTTGAAAATCAAGAATTAATAATCAAATCCCCCATTAACTCAAAACCTATTTTAGAGAAATCCAATTTACAAATTCTTCCTTTAAGATGATTCAGAAAACACATCTTCCATATTTCCAAAATTTATTCACTTTTACATTAGAAATCATGTTTCTCTAATTCCAAAATAGGTCCTTTTAAAAATTTATCAGAAGCTATAGAGACACCAAACAATTCAAGAGGAAATTATTTTGATAGATGAAATAGATATATGGTTGGAGGCCATAAGCCAGACACACCACTGTCACAGAGAGGGTTCTAGGACCATATCCTTGTTTTCACATGTCTTTACAGAACCCCAAACTCACTGAGACCATTTCCTAACTCCCATTTCATTTCCCAACCAATGAACACCCATGAGAAGCAAATGAACTAAATAAAACCCAACATCACATGCTGACTTGAGTCTCATCAGGAGGTGTGATGGCCAAGAACTTTACTCATGACTAGAACATTAATTTCTGATGGCCCTATCTCTATTGTCCCAAAACTCTTCCCTATGGAATGAGACCCAAATGAGTCTAAACTTCTTAGATACCATTTATTCATGAACCAAGTTAGGTCATCATCCGGACTGGTTCCCGACCCAGTCTATGTCATGGACCGTAGGGCATGCCCAATTCCCAAGGATTGGTAACATGTTCATGGGTTTCAATAACATAACGTGGGAATGATTTTACCTGACATTATAACCATAAACAAATAAAAATAAACAAATAATTCAAACTGAAAATGAACTAGTAAACAAGGCATAAAAAATTTTGGTTTAAAATACCTCAACATGAAAAAAAACACATGTTGATAGTAACAAAAAGGAAAAAAACTCCATACCTAACCCCTATGTAACAAGAGGAGAAACATCCTTGAGCCACCATAACCAACAACAAAAATAGAAATCCACTAGCTAACCAAACCCACAATCATCGCCATGACACATCTTTCCATTACTTGGGAAAATCATAAAAAATCTTTATACACCCACAACTTTATGTAGGGTGTGAATCAAATCTCAATAGGATTCCACCCAAAATAGATTCCAAAATATGGCATTTAAAAACATTTTAATATGCAAATTTATGTGAGAATTTTTTCTAGAAACATTTATAATAAAATAATTTAATAATAAGACATTCTAAAAAAGAAAACACTTTCAAGGAATACCAATTAATAAAAAATTTAATGAAAATGGAAAATATAAAAAGACACAAAAAATTTCCACCATGTGCCGATGGTTGTAACCAAATCATGTAATATTTATGTCATAGTAGAGCACCATAGGTAAATCCATAGGGTTGATCTAGCTTGAGTGGGACACTAGAACATTATTCCACAGTGAAAATGGCTTAAAACCCATGACTAAAAGAATTCGCTTGCACAAGACACTAGGAGGGTACACACCATATGCCTAATACTCTCCAATAATCACAATGTTTAGTTAGTGTTGTAAGTGTCAGTCCTACTAAAACAATTCTCAATGAAATAACTTCCAATATTCCTATAATTCTATAACTAATCATCCCACTTAGATACTTGGGATTTCCATGTGCTCGAGTTCCCAGTCACATGTCATACATATCACCTCAATCATAAATTAATACCATGCATCTTAATGAAATCAAAAAAATTTATAACCAAAATATTTTCAATTTTTCTCACACCAATAACCTCTTGTAAATCTATCTTCTATCACTTATACATTTTATATATTCCAATTTTATAAAAAAAGAAAAATATAAAATTAATCAACATGTTCCACAATCCATGAACCTTTTTATAAATCCATACATAAAAAATAGTTATTTCCAAAACATGACATTCATCACATAAAAAATTTAAGACTCATGATTAAAAATTCACAATAAACAAATATGTCCCATATATTAAATTTCCCATTCAAAACATACACCCAAACCCATTCTCACCACATGTTCCTTCAGAAACATGATTCAAGCCTCTGAAACTACCAATAAAACATTTCAATAATACACCACATAATGACACCACAAAACCTAGCCAGTAAAATAACACATAATGACACCACAAAACCTAACCATTTTACTTTAAAATTAATTTTCCATCATATAAAAATTACAATCTCTTCTAAAAAATACTTCACACCACAAAAATAATTTATAGTACAATAATAAATATTAAAACATGAATATTAAAACATCTAAAAATGATAAATCAGGGAAGAACCACCCTCAAGAGATGAATATTTTGGAAAATGATTTAAAATTATATCTTCCCTACCATAAGACCCTAGATATGAAAGATCCAAATAAAAACATCCGGATAAAATTCTATTGGACAAGAACAAACCCTAGAATTGGAACCCTACCCACTACAAAAAAATAACCTCATCAAAATAGGGAGGAAACCCTAAATTAGAAGAATAAAATAATGGAGAAGAGAATTACATGGATAGATCATGAGGAATACAAGCTAAATCGCCCCAAAAAAATCTCATGGGAAGGGAGGACAAGGAAGGGGGCACATCTAGGATGGGGAGGCGAAGGGAGGAATAAAAATTGGGTTTAAGGGTAAAAAAACAAGGATAGAGAAAAAAGGGAAAACCCAAAATTAATGACTTGGAAAATTCTCATGGTTAGTATGTATGGTTTGTTAAACTATGCGGTGACCGTGTGGTCATCCCCGCAGAGGAAGGAATTTGCCGCATGATTAATCGAACTAGTCATACATACCATGCAGAAGTCATTAGGTCACTTCTGGACGAGTCCCATGCTTTCTGTGCTGAGAATCACAAACGTGCACTGGAAATACGGTAGATTCTATATCACGCCAACACATATTGCTTGGTTACCTAGGATGGGCACACAATTACAACTAACAATGCGCTAACAGTGCACTGGAACCTATCCCTGAAAAATTTACACATTTTTTGACAATATAATGCTTAAATCAAGGATGAGAATTGGGACAGGAGTATCCAAATGGAAAACCACAAAAAATTTCAAACCCATCACACCTAGTTATCAATATAATAATAGAGAACCCAACCAAAAATGGAACAATGGTGAGTTCAAAAACCCTGGGGCAACATTGGAGGTCAAACCCCCATAGAACGTGGTAATGGTGGCCCACACACAGCCTTGGTGAATTGAGAATAGTGCTTGTAAAGCCTTACCGAGGCCGTGTTTTTGGCACATGCTTGTGTCCATGCCCAAATAGAGGGATTAATTCACCCATCAGCCTAAGTATCCATTCTTATGTTGTGTTTTATGCTAGCCTTCAATCAGCACCTCTTTGATTATAAATTCAGCACCTCCTAGTTATTGTATTAGATATGGGATGATTTTTTAAAACTAATTTTTAATTTGTAACATATGATTTCCTCTCCATTTCTTCTAGCCATCTGATCTCCTCTGTGATCTTTCCTTCTACTCCACTCATTCTCAGACAGTGGTAGTGTCATGTGAAGCTGACTGGTCTCTTCTAATTTTTATAAGAAGTATAATGATTCTCATTCTCTTGAATCTATTTTTTCAATATCCTGCTTCACTTTTATACTCCCACACATCTTCCATTGGATATTGACTGAAAACTCCCCATCTTCAGCAGCATCTATCGTCATTACTGACATCTTTTCTCCTATTCATCATCTTCTTGGTGTCTATTGGTCACTCGTACTACAACATAGTATCACCAGAATCTTTAATTGAGCTTAAATTCAGTTTTATCTTCTTTTTTATTCTAGTGAAAACTTCATTCATTGTGGATTATTATTTTTATGTTATATGTCATGTTTAAACTTTATCATCATTCAAGTTTGTTCTACTCGTTTGGTATTCATGTTCTCATTGTTGTTGATCAACCATTGGTTTTTTAACTAGTAGTGAGACATTAAAAAACTATTGACTTTCTATAATTGGGATAAATCCTCATACCATTGGTAAAAATAAATAATCTGTCAATTTATACACCATCTTTTTTTTTAACCAATGGTTTGACCATGTTAACACTTGAGAAATCCCAATGGTCAGTCATTAACTCACCGCCAGGAGTTCTACTGCTCTTAAACCTAGATCAGTTCCCCCTTGTTCTTGTATCACTTCATGAATGATTTTGTAGTATATTAATCTTGTTCATAATTTTTCTCTTCAGAATAACTTTTTATTTTTTCTTTTGTTCATTTTTTTCTTCTTATTGTAATTCACATTGATAGTTATTTATTCAACCATTACAAAACCGATCTCATATTTCATCTCCTACAATGCTTCATTCTCTATGTTTTAAAATTGATCTAAATTTGTATTCATATTTTTATTAGATACTTTATTCATGGTTTTATGTTTCGTCTTCATGACTTCTATGTACATATATGTTTTAAATCATTGTAGTATTTTTTTAATTAATATTGGTTTATTTTCTTCATATTTCAGGAATATATATTAAAAATTAGTAGAGTTATTATTTTGAGGTATTTCTAATTATTTTGTGATGTTTTAAAAATTCTACAGTTGGAACCTAGTGATAAGAAATGAGTCACTGCTAGAACCCCATGGTGTGTCATGAGTCTCCATTGGACACCCAATGGGGTGTCATAATTTATTGTTCTCTTCTATCCATTTCATATGAAAATGCATGGATATTTTAATAGTTTTGACAAAAAAAAATTTAGTTTTGGATATATATATATATATATACAATGGTATTATAAGGCCCCAGCCTTAAACATTACTTAATATTGAATTAAGTCAATAATTCACATTGAGGATCTTTTCAGGTTTAGAGTTTTAGATAATTAGGACATAACTAATACATCTCAAAAGATTACAAAGTAGACACTTCTACTAAGATTCCATAAAATAAAAACTCTTAAAAGAAACATGTCTAGTTCCATGTTTTATATAGCATGACTTTCCCTTGATCCCATCCTTGACCCTATTCCACATTAAGTCCTGTGAAAAACATTTCAAAAAAACTTGGGGTGAGCATAAAAAGCTTAGTAAGGGATACACAAAGAATGAAAACTGTTAGTTTTTCAAACATCAAGTAAACCATGTATAACTTTATCAAAGTAATACCTTCACCTTAATGAAGTAGTAAAAACTCTTCACTGAATAAAATATCATTAATTACCTTTTTGTAACCAAAGGCTTACTATAAAACCCATATAATGGACACATAACATATAAATGTAACTTGGGACATAAACATACTTAAGTGGGATAACCATACAGTCGACTTCCACACATATCACTTAATGGAATAGCCATATGGCCATATTCCATACATAATTAATAGAATAGCCATACGGCCAACTTCCATAGCCAATGAATTGGAGGTTATAATGTAACCACCTGTCCTGGTATTCAAGGCACCACCCGTCATACGGTTTATCATGTAACCACACATAAAATGTCCAAGTACCAATATAAAATCATAAAACATAAAACCAATATAAAGGAATGATAACATTTCCACATTTCAATCACAATATATCATTTAAATATATTGACATAATAGAATCCTTTATCAAAACCATTTTCAATACCAAAATACATAAAAGAGTATATGGTATTTTTTTTATTTTAAAAAACATTACGGCTTGTTGAGGAAGCCAAAGACCAAATAATACTCGCGGCGGCGGAAAAGGTCGTTGTAACCACGTACGATAAAAAAACATTCCTTTTTGTCATTTAGTAAAACGCTTCGTAGAAAAACATTCATTTTGTATAAATGTAAAAGTCAAAGGGGTTTATACACCGTATAAAAGAAAGTTGTGTATAAAACGAAATATGCCTCAATGAAAGGAGATTGAGACGAAGTCCCTTACCTCGGGTACGACTTCACTCGGTCGTTCTTTAATGTCCTGAATAATAAACTAGAGTTAATTTCTACTTGTTTAAGAACCTTTTTAAAGTTTATTATTCCTTTTATATCACTTATTTCCATGTCATGAACACTATGTAATTATTTAAGTTAATAATGGTCATTGGTACTTGAGTCAAAAATAAACCCTTTATAATTACAAGTTGTCCATGTATCTGTTATATCCAGAATTATAATCATGATGTATATATCATAAATATCATATATATCCATTATATACATGCATTTATAATATTACATAATCATTTAGAGGTAAGAAATGAAATGCTCCGTTCATGGAGACGGTAAGCCGTACGTACGCATGAACGCTACTTTCATTTCTATTTCATATTTTATAGAATGGAATCATAATGATATAAAGGTATATTATAATTCTAGTGTAATATCATATATAATATCCTAACTTCATCCTCTATATGTCCCACATATGGTATTAACGAATCAAATCACTTTGAGGGGGCAGTAGTCCGCACTTCCTTAAATGAAGATATCGCGTTTACCCCTAATGGAAACCATAAAGGTATGCCCAAAATGAAAAATACAGAAGCTTAAGGAAAACATTAATTTATTATATATCATATATAAATATAGTTTCATCTTAATGGCCACCTTTTAAGGTGTTAAAAGAATTTTGAACAATCATCGTTTCGGGAGGCAGAAATTCACCATCCACGGAAACAGTATGTTCTTTAACCATTAGATGTAGGTTTGTGTAAGTGTAGCTCGGATACTTATTATAAAAACATCCTAGTATATTGATGATACTGGATTTTTTACAGAATAAATGCATAAAAAGAGTTTAGGGGGTTGGAGAAGCAAAATAAAACAAAAGGACCCAAGTGAAGACATTACCTTAAAATTGGGTAACTCCCTTTGGTTTGAGCTCAAAGGCTTCCTTGGGAAGACTTCTGTCCAAAGTGAGTCTTGAAGGAGTAATAGAGGGAAGTGGAGAGACAAAATGGGCAGGGTTTGGCTGATCCAAAGGCTTTGGGAGTGTGGGTATGGTGGTAGAGGTGGGGGCCTTTTATAAGAGGAGAGGAGGGGCACTCTTGGAAGGTAAAGAAAAGTCACTTTATTTTAAAATGTTATTCGGATTTAAGAGGTCCCAAATTAATATAATTCGAGGATAAGGTGATAAGGGTTCTAAATCCACCCATATAATAGTTTTTGGACATGTTTAGGTCATAGATTTTACATTATCATTTCATTTTATTTAAATCCTTTCTTAATGAGGTAATCGCTGCATCATCATGATGTCATAAATAATTTAATTTATTTAAAGTCTAAAAATTATAAAAAAACTATCCTGATGTAGGAAATCGTTTTAGCTTTCCAATGACTATTTATAATAATAAATCTGGCTTGTATAACCCAATGTAAAAATTGTTTTAGTAAAACATCTCATGTTTGTGTTATTTTTACTTTAACATTAAATAAAAATTTATTTATGTCATTTACCAACCAATGTGGCTCCATGGGATCCCCAAGTTGACCCATGGCTTGTATCCGTCTTCCATGACACATCCAATAAGGGTAGTACATGTGTCTAGGTATTTTCATTTTATTATAATATCATTTTTGCCATAAATTGCACTAAATACCTCTAATCGTGATTAGAAACTTAATAAGTTACTATTCACCAAAAAATTATTTTAATCTCATTGAACCATATTTTACTTTTTAATGAAAACCATGTATGTCGGATTTTTGAAATTCAAAACACAAAGGTGGTAAAATTTCATTTAAATGAAAAATCAGTTTTTTAAGTACCACTTAGTGGTTTCACTATTCATCAAAAATTGAAGTTTTTCAGAAAAATACCAAAACATTACCCTAAGATATATTTGATATTCCAAATTCAAAAATGAAGTAAATTTTACAAAATTCAAAACATATATGTTTCATTAATTATTTTAATAATTAATTCCCGCTGTCAGAGCAAATAGCGTGTTTTTATGAAACAATAAGTATCAAAAGACTGACACTAGTTTAAGTCCAATTTCAATGTGAAATTGATTCCAATTACCACCATTGGATTAAATGGTAAAAATATATTTTAATTTCACTTTTAAACCAATTCAAAAGATAATCTAATCATATAAATAAATTATATTAAAAAAAGGTTTTGAATTAAAATACAACATTTTACACTATTCATTAAAAATGAACTTTATCGGAAAAATACCAAAAATTTACACAAAGTAAATTTTGATGTCCTGATTATAAAGAAGAGTTATATTTGGTCCAATATAATTTATAAGAGTGATCAAAACTATATTTCATGATGGTTCAACATCAAAAGGTGATAAGTGAACCTTTAGTGAAAATTAGGGTATAAATGCCTAAAATTGAATTATTTCCGTATTTTAAGCCTTTAGGTTTTATTGGATAAATGTAAAAAAAATTAAAAAACATATATAATCTTATTTTAGTTATTTTTATCCATTCCAGCCAATACAATGGCTACATGTTAACTACCATTTAAAATAATATTATTATATTACTAGTGTACAAAGTAAGTTTTCAAAGAAACTCATCGTTGCGTATCGAGTACGTTATCGAACGTAGAAACCCCTTTTAATTAAAATTAATATTTAATTCGTAAATATTAATAAATATGAAAATGTTTTATTCATTATTTACCTGGGATGTTATAGTTAGGTAAACTATTTTTCCACTTTTGGACACTTCCAACGATGATATATGACTCACCGTCAGACCTCTCCCATTGTGAGTATTGTCTAATAAAAACCCTACTCTTTATTACAGATTTAATCATGATTTATTACATAAACTTCCACTTAATACAACTCTGAGTATTGAGATTTTAAGTGTATTTGGGTCTCATAAAAATTACATAACAACAGAAGACATAAAATACAATGTATTTAATGAAAACTTCTTTTATATGACCACACCATTCCTTCGTACTTAGCTATGTGGGGGATAACCTGAGGATATACATAAGAAATGGGTGAGATATAAAGCACAATAAGAAAGTAAAAGGGGCATAACTGGAAGAATAAAATACATGTAAGTTAGTAGGCATATCAATTGATCACAAGAGAAACATGAACATAAAGGCATGATATATCCTGATTAACATAACATGGAAATGTGGAAACAACACACAACATGATATTAGCATGAGCCAAGGCCCATCGCACGTGGACTATCCTGAGTAAACTCTCATTTCACATGAATTAGAATGAGTAAACCATCATTTCACATGAATTATCATGATTAAACCCTTATTTAACATGGATTATCCTAATACTAAACATTACCCAATGCATTGGAGCACTATCAGGGTGTACCCTTTATAATAATTACATTTCATCTATAACTATGCCACATGGATCATATAACATGGAATCATTCAACATCATAAGTTATTCCCGGATTAAGGAATGGGGAATACATATATGAAAGTACCATTCAACAATAATATGGGTAAAAAAGTGAATTCCCTTGATTGAGAAATGGGTATGGTATTCACTATATGATGATTTTTGGATTGGAAAATCACGGTGCAATTTCGGAAACATAGGTCATCATATAAAAATTCATATGTTTGGTTGATGAGATATATAAATGGAATATCATAATTTATAAATGAAATATATGGTAAAGGAATCACACCCAAAATGTGAAATGGAATATATATGCACAATGTTTGATAAATACTTGAATGGAAATAAGAAGAGAGAAATCCCTTACAGAATTTTGGCATGGTAATGAGGGCACATGGAAGGAATTAATGAAAGATAAATGAGTATATCATCATTAAAACATAAGTAGGGTAGTATGGGGAGGTGAGAAATCATACCCTAACGTTTTTAATTTAAAATAAAAGGGTGTGACAACATAAATAAACATTGATAAAAATGAGAATAGAAGAAATGTGAGGATCATTTACGAAAAATCTACAAGGTAACGAGTATACATAAGGGTTCATAAAAGAGATAAATGGGATTGAAAGGGTCTCTCATAATTTATACATAAAATGGTAAATAAGTAGAATATTTTATAATATATCCCAACATAGGAATGAAATAAATTCAAAGACATAACATGAATAAAATTCTTGATAAAAGAGGAGTGTGGAAGATCCCTTATGGATTTTCAGTAATGTAACAGGTGTTCTTAAAGTATAATAGGGGGATTGATGAGAGTGAATGTATGTGGGTAGTGGAACATCATAACTCAACATATAAATATATAAATTTGGAAGAATAATGTAATAGAGTGTCTAGAATTGAAATGAGAAGAATGAAATCCCTTACTTGTATGTGTGATACCAAAGGCTTGGGAGAGGCTTGGGAGAGAATTTTTAAGAGTTTGGGGGAACCTTGGGAGAATACTATGGAGTGGATATCATATTGAGGACAATATCACAATGGATAGAGTGATAAGGAATGAGAGATTGGGTGGGTTTATATAGGAATAGAGAGGTAATTTTTTATTAATTATGTTTTGGACACTACAAACTCAAATATTCAAAACCAAAAACCATTCAATGGTTTTCCCATGGTTTTTGAAAAAGGGAAGTGGTATAAAATATTTTATACGGCCATGGATCAAACATATTAAAATATTTTTCTTGCTTATGAATAGGTGAGTTACACTATCAAGGAAATAATTTTAAAATGTTATAATATTTTATAAGTTTTGGAGGGTCCACTAAGGCAATATAATATCAATAAAACAAATCTATAATCAAATTATTTTAATGGTAAAACAATTAATGGATGAATATCCCTTTAATTGAATTTTATTACATAACACTTAGGTCATTATGATATCATTTAACACATTATATATTTATACATATTTAATTTTTAACAAAAAAATTGTTAATCTAAGAAAAATATGAAAAATTACCCATTGGTTAATTTGGACATCCTGATTCAAAAAATAATATTTATTTTATCTAAATAAATTTCTGAATAAGTTATTTTTTTATTGCAAAATAAAAACCATCATTTACTGAAAATTGACTAGTTTTGATCAAAACAGTTTTCAGAACTTATTAAAAAATACTTTTTAATTAATAAAAATTAAATACTCATTTATTATTCATAAAAGTAATTTGATTAAAATATTTTATTAAAATATTAATTACATAAAAAATACATTTTCTTGGAATACATTCTTTAAAAATACACTTTTTATTTATTATGTAAAAAACATAACTCTTATTAAACTGATTACCAAATCATTTACAGAGAATGAACTGATATAATTATCATTTATAAAAATTGTGTTTATAATTAGAAAACACAGTTTAATATAATGTATATATTTGTCAAAAGTATCATTTTTTCCTGAAAAATCAATTTATGAAATTTATCATTTTTTAATAATTTCTATATCCACAAAGGAATTGATGTAATACAAATTTTATTTATAAAAAGGGATTACACACTAATTAACTAATACCATATTAAAACCCCTTATAAGACCCTCATATGACCTAAGGGTAAGGTATGCGATGGTGGGAGTGTAACGGCCCGAAATTTTTAATAAATCTTGTTTCCTAATTTCATGTGTTATTTTATTTTATTTTTATACTCAACAAAAATGTTTTATTTGATAAACATGATTATAATTGAAATGAGACCATTGGGTTCTGACTGTTATATGATCATCGGTCAATATGACCACTGTGAATAAAATGTTTTGATTATTGTCTCTAAATATAAGTAATCTTCGTTGATTATTATGGAAATAAGATTTGATGGCCTCTCCTAGTAGTCTTGGACCGATCGAAGCCCATCTAACAGAGCTTGGGAAGGAGGTATCACCATTGGGCTTTGTTCTGGACCAAACCCAAGCCAAACTTCATCATGTGAAGCTAGAAAGGAATCGCCTTCTCAAGAAGTTCAAACTGATAGAAATTACTACTCGGGAAATGTTAACCGAGCCACCCCAAGATTCTATCACCCTAGCACACCTTACCCTTAGGTCCTATGCTGGTATTATAAGGGGCTATGTAACGAGACCGTAACTTCCTTGTGGAATCCTTGTTTTAAATAAAAATTGGGATTTCTTCTTATGATGAAGTTTATGAATTTTCAAATGACCAGATAAAAATAGTATGCATATTTTTGATGAACTTTCAAAAGAATATTTTGAAAAAAAATGTTTATGTAATCCTTAAATAATTTAAAATGTGTAATGATTTTCAAAAAATGGTCTTCTACAATTATGTTCAGTACGAAATTTGGAGTCTAATAAGATCAACATGATTTTTGATGAATAGTAAATTATGAAAAGTGATTTTATGATTAGAATTAGTAATATGACCAAATGGATTAGTAATCTCACTTAAACAAAATTTTAAAATAATCTAGGCACCTTGATTAAGTAATGTGATTCAATAAAATGGTTAAATAACGGTTTCATAAATTATTATTCAAGTATTAGTTTTTCAGGTGAATAATGTTTTTTAATTTAAAAATAAATTTAAAAATATTTAGAAAATTATTTTTATAAAATGGATTTCATTTTTTGAACTCAGAGCACCGATATTATGTTATGGTAATTTTTGGGGTTTTTTCTGAAAAAATGAATTTTCAGTGAATAGTGTATTTATTTAAAAATAAATTTAAAAATATTTATAAAATTATTTTTATAAAATGGAGTTCATTTTTGAAATCAGAGCATTCATATTTGGTTAGTGTGAAATTTTTTGATTTTTCTGAGAAAGTTGAATTTTCAGTGAATAGTAAAAATGTAGTTTTAGGGTTTTCGTATGTTTAATGACATCATAGTTGTGTCATGATGATGTCATGAGATATCTTAAGGTTTGGCTGGCCAAGGGTCATGAATTATTGTTTTGGGGGGCCCATGTGGCCTAACTCCATGGTAAATGCCAAGGGAGAGCACATGGGTTTGAGAAAAGCACATGTGAGGTGTCCCTTGGCCATTAATGCCTTGTCCCCTCACTTTCCGTATAAATACCAAGCCCTCCTCTCATCCATTCGACTCCCCACTCTTCCCCAATGAAGTTCGGGTCTCATTACCTCCCAAGGAGTCCTCCCAAGGTGCCTCCAAGCCCTCAACGTCCCATCCTTTGAGGTTTAAGAGTTACATTTTAAGGTAAGGGATCTGACCCCTCTCTTTCTTTTCAAGTGATCTCTTTTATGTCATTCCTTTTATTCTCCATGTTATTATGTTGGAGGATGTTCTTTTATACTCCTATTACTTCCCTTTTTATGTTTATATAATAATAGATCCCCTCTTACACTCATTATTTCGTTTTATGAAGTTTTATGGGGCGCCGTTAGGCTGCCGAAATTTTTGTAATGGATTCTTTCTCTCCTCTCATTTTTCAAGATCTATTTTCATGTAAAGTATTTCACGTTCCTTTTTATTATGTTGGGTTATGATCTCTAAATTTATCATACTGATATTTTATTATCATATGATGAGAGACCCCATTTGATCTCTTCAATTTAGTATTTTTATGTTTTAAGTGGCGCCGATAGGCTGCCAAATTTTTAAGTGGTTCTTCACCCTTCTCATTTTGAAGTTCTACTTTGATGTCAATTATTTCAAGTTCCTTTTTGTTATATTGGGGTATTATCTCTATATCTATCATACTGATCTTTATGACCATATGATGAGAGACCCCATTTGATCTCTTCAATTCAGTATTTTGAAATTTTAATTGGCGCCGTTAGGCTGCCGAATTTTTAAGTGGTTCTTCACCCTTCTCATTTTGAAGTTTTGCATTCATGTCAATTATTTCAAGTTACTTTTTGTTGTATTGGGGTATGATCTCTATATCTATCATACTGATCTTTTATGTTCATATGATGAGAGACCCTATTTGATCTCATCAATTCAATTTTGGTTGATGTTTATGTAACGCAGTTAGGCTGCCAAATTTTCATAAGAGAAATCTTATTTTTGTCTTCCTTCCATGTTTTTCATTTAAAATGGTATGTCCTTGAAATTGAATCACCATGTTCATATATACCTCTTATTCTGTCCCTCTACTGTTTTATGGGTCATTTATTAGTGGTCGACCCATGTCCCCTCTCTTTTCAACGTTTTCTAAAACCCTGTAACATAGCCGTTATGCTGCAGAATTTTCGTCTCAAAATTCCTCTCTCTTTTCTCAAAATTATTTTATGTTATTAAGTGAATACTAAAAGATCTTATTTCTACAGGGGTATTCAAATATATACCAAAATGTTCTATTTTAAATTCTGGGATTTACATGCATGAGACCCGCTTTCCCTCTCCGTGGGTTTAAAGTGACGTAAAGGTCATGTCTTTAAAGCAGTTTTTAAAATGTTATGATTATGAAATGGAACCCATATATTTTATGATATATGGGTTATTTATGAAATTTTTGATGATTATATATGTGTCTCACATGATAATAAATGCAAATTTAAGGGTGCGCCTTGATAGCGCCCCATTGCATTGGATAATGATGTAACCACAAGAGATTACAGTTTAAGGGTGCGCCCAGATAGCGCTCTAATGCATTGGGTAAAGACTTAATCTCTAAAGATGAACATTTTTTTAACGACGCCATAGTGAATAAACTTGGTAATTTTTTAACGACACCTTGGGGATGGACCTTGGTGAAATTAAACGATTGTCAATATTAAATGTTGCAGCCACATCTTCAAGTTATGAAAAATGTTATTTTCATTACGATGTATCTCATTATTTCTTTCTCATGCCTTAAAGTTCTTCTCATGTCCTTATTTAAGTATCTCAAGATCACATGTAAAATGTTTCTCTTGTTTCCGTTACTGGGCCTTCTTCTCACCCTTTCTTTTGATGTGTGTCCCCAGGTTATGAGATGCAGTAATGAACTTAGGTTGAGCATAAGGAGAAGCCTTTCAAGTGTTTAAGAAGAATGTTTTTTTTGTTGTTTCATGGTTTAAGTTCCTGGTTTCCAAGACACTAAACCTTAAAGATCCTCATTTTTGTAAAATTTAATGAAAGTTTATGTGATCAAAAGGCGGGATGCTATAGTTGGTATCAAAGGGAGTTTTAGTTATTTGTGGAAATTAGGATATGAAAACTTTAGGAAGAAGCCTATAGAAAAGTTTATATATAGGAAATCTTCCTGGTATTTTGGTGAGTATTGAGTAATGGGTTTCCAAGAAAATACATCCATGTCTGGATACGAGCAGGTAGAGGTGGCTCTGGCACAGATGTACATAGGGGTAAAACCTGAAAACACCACTTTGAGATAGACTCGAACGGGAACTGGTACACGACAACGGGCCTTGCTGCACTCTTGGTTACGACACTCCCGGGGGATATGCTTTGGTAAATTCATAATCTTAGTATGAACCATTGTTAAAGGAACGAAGATTCACGTAAGAATATATGATCATGGATAACCTAGATTGGAACCTAGGGGATTACAAGTTAGGGTATACTTTTTTTCTACAAGTTATCCTTATATGCTTTAAGCTCCTTTTCATGATTATTGGTTAAGTATTTAAGCCTCTAATTATAATTTCTCTTATTAGTTAATGGTGGGAGATGGAATAACATGTCCCAATAACCAATGTGATAGGAAATGTAATGATTTCCGTATTAATATGACAAAGTTGATTAGGGGATTAAAAGATGATTATTATTTTGGAAGACATTAATTAATTTGGGAACCATATTTGATCGAGGTAAATAGATTAATATGGTATTTAAATTGAGGAGTAAGTTTGACTTATATTTTGAAGAATCGATGAATTTAAGGTGTACTTATAGTAATTTAGGTTACTTACAGGAATTATTAACCTATCTTGGGTAAAATATGTTTAGGTTAGCTACTTTTGTTATAAGATGTTAGGAGTGGTTGATGTTGTTTGGAGATGGAAATGAAGTTTATTTTGGAAGACTATGTTATCAAATCCTTCTTGTATTTGGGTTTCAATCTTAGTTTGGTTTATTTTGAGGAATCGTAAGGACCATTATTTACGGAATGGTCTATGATTAACTTTGGGTAGTACCATGGAACTTTGAAGATTTAAAAGTAGTTTCCATTCCTATGGGATTATTTTTGAAGAGTTGTTTTACCTTACCCATTCTATTTTTGGGATAAAGATTAAAGATAGAAGAAATATATAGTTGATCTTTTGTGGATTATGTGATTCTCTAGAAGATGATTCTTGTGTTTTGATGAGACCAAGTAGTTTTGAATGCTCATCGTTTGGAGAAAAGATTAGTTTTGGTAGAAACTGATTACTCTATGAAACTCTACATGAAGGTAGATATATTTCCTTATGTTTTTGTTCTATGTTGTAAATCAATTCCTCAAAGTTATGAAAAGGAACGTAAAACAAAAAAGTTGTTGGTTTACGTTTCCTACTAGGTAATCAAAGACCGCTTACACACATCATAATTTTGGGATTTTCTGGTGGTTAACTTCCTCCTAATCATGTTTTCTTCACTATCCTTTAGGACGTGACCCTTTGTTTTCTCCTCCATGTCCATGTTTCCTACATGGAATCCTAGAAAGAGTAAAATCGGGTGGCATTTGTACTTCCTTTTCTTTCTTTTAATGTAATGGTGTTACTGACTCTTTTTCCGATGTGGGAATTTCAATGAAATTTCAAAACCCAATTTTTAAAATTGTGAGGATGCAAATTATTAAGGGGGGAAGATTGTAACAGCCTGA
This sequence comes from Viscum album, assembly GCA_963277665.1. Taxonomy (NCBI): domain Eukaryota; kingdom Viridiplantae; phylum Streptophyta; class Magnoliopsida; order Santalales; family Viscaceae; genus Viscum; species Viscum album. The sequence goes on from OY728165.1 coordinate 833,139,541, forward strand.
AATTTTGAATAAATCTTGTTTCCTAATTTCATGTGTTATTTTATTTTATTTTTATACTCAACAAAAATGTTTTATTTGATAAAAATGATTATAATTAAAATGAGACCATTGGGTTCTGACTGTTATATGACCATCGGTCAATATGACCGCTGTGAACAAAATGTTTTGATTATTGTCTCTAAATATAAGTAATCATGGTTGATTATTATAGAAAGAAGATTCGATGGCCTCACCAAGTAGTCTTGGACCGATCGAAGCCCATCTAACAGAGCTTGGGAAGGAGGTAGCACCATTGGGCTTTGCGCTGGACCAAACCCAAGCCGAACATCAACATTTGAAGCTAGAACGGAATCGCCTTTTTGAGAAGTTCAAACTGATAGAAATTACTACTCGGGTAATGTTAACCGAGCCGCCCCAAGATTCTATCACCCTAGCACACCTTACCCTTAGGTCCTATGCTGGTATTATAAGGGGCTATGTAACAAGACAGTAACTTCCTTGTGTAATCCTTGTATTAAATAAAAATTGGTATTTCTTCTTATGATGAAGTTTATGAATTTTCAAATGACCAGATAAAAATAGTATGCATATTTTTTATGAATTTTCAAAAGAATATTTTAAAAAAATGTTTATGTAAACCTTAAATAATTTAAAATGTGTAATGATTTTCAAAAAATGGTCTACTACAATTATGTTCAGTACGAAATTTGGAGTCTAATAAGATCAACATGATTTTTGATGAATAGTAAATTATGAATAGTGATTTTATGATTAGGATTAGTAATATGACCAAATGGATTAGTAATCTCACTTAAAAAAATTTAAAATAATCTAGGCACCTTGATTAAGTAACGTGATTCAATAATATGGTTAAATAAAGGTTTCATAAATTATTATTCAAGTATTAGTTTTTCGGGTGAATAGTTTTTTTTAATTTAAAAATAAATTTAAAAATATATAGAAAATTATTTTTTATAAAATGGATTTCATTTTTAAACTCAGAGCACCGATATTATGTTATGGTAATTTTTGGGGTTTTTACTGAAAAAAATGAATTTTTGGTGAATAGTGTATTTATTTAAAAATAAATTTAAAAATATTTAGAAAATTATTTTTATAAAATGGAGTTCATTTTTGAAATCAGAGCATTGATATTTGGTCGGTGTGAAATTTTGGGATTTTTCTGAGAAAGTTGAATTTTCAGTGAATAATAAAAATTCAGTTTTAGGGTTTCGGTATGTTTAATGACATCATAGCTGTGCCATGATGATGTCATGAGATATCTTAAGAGTTGGTCGGCCAAGGGTGACGAATTATTGTTTTGGGGGCCCCATGTAAGATAACTCCCTGGTAAATGCCAAGGGAGAGCACATGAGTTTGAGAAAAGCACATGTGAGGTGTCCCTTGGCCATTAATGCCTTGTCCCCTCACTTTCCCTATAAATACCAAGCCCTCCTCTCATCCATTCGACTCCCCACTCTTCCCCAACGAAGTTATGGTCTCATTACCTCCCAAGGAGGCCTCCCAAGGTGCCCCCAAGCCCTCAAGGTCCCATCCTTTGAGGTTTAAGAGTTACATGTTAAGGTAAGGGATCTGACCCCTCTCTTTCTTTTCAAGTGATCTCTTTTATGTCATTCCTTTTATGCTCCATGTTCTTATGTTGGAGGATGTTCTTTTATACTCCTCTTACTGCCCTTTTTATTTTCATATAATTAGAGATCCCCTCTTACTCTCATTATTTCGTTTTATGATGTTTTATGTGGCGCCGTTAGGCTGCCGAAATTTTTGTAACGGATTCTTTCTCCCATCTCATTTTTCAAGATCTATTCTCATTTAAAGTATTTCACATTCCTTTTTATTATGTTAGGTTATGATCTCTAAATTTTTCATACTGATCTTTTATGATCATATGATGAGAGACCCCATTTGATCTCTTCAATTCAGTATTTTGATGTTTTAAGTGGCGCCGTTAGGCTGCCGAATTTTTAAGTGGTTCTTCACCCTTCTCGTTTTGAAGTTCTACTTTCATGTCAATTCTTTCAAGTTCCTTTTTTTATATTATGGTATGATCTCTATATCTATGATACTTATCTTTATGACCATATGATGAGAGACCCCATTTGATCTCTTCAATTCAGTATTTTGATGTTTTAAGTGGCACCGTTAGGCTGCCGAATTTTTAAGTGGTTCTTCACCCTTCTCATTTTGAAGTTCTACTTACATGTCAATTCATTCAAGTTCCTTTTTGTTATATTGGGGTATGATCTCTATATCTATCATACTGATATTTTATGTTCATATGATGAGAGACCCTATTTCATCTCATCAATTCATTTTTGGTTGATGTTTATGTAACGCAGTTAGGCTGCCGAATTTTCATAAGAGAAATCTTATTTTTGTCTTCCTTCCATGTTTTTCATTTCAAATGGTATTTCCTTGAAATTGAATCACCATGTTCATATATCCTTCTTATTCTATCCCTCTACTGTTTTATGGGTCATTTATTAGTGGTCGACCCATGTCCCCTCTCTTTTCAACATTTTCTAAAACCCTGTAACATAGCCGTTATGCTGCAGAATTTTCGTCTCAAAATGCCTCTCTCTTTTCTCAAAATTATTTTATGTTATTATGTGAATACTCAAAGATCTTATTTCTACAGCGGTATTCACATATATACCAAAATGTTCTATTTTAAATTCTGGGATTTACATGCATGAGACCCGCTTTCCCTCTCCGTGGGTTTAAAGTGACGTAAAGGTCATGTCTTTAAAGCTGTTTTTAAAATGTTATGATTATGAAATGAAACCCATGTATTTTATGCTATATGGGTTATTTATGAAATGTTTGATGATGATATATGTGGCTCAAATGATAATAAAGGCAAATTTAAGGGTGCGCTCTGATACCGCCCCATTGCATTGGATAATGATGTAACCACAAGAGATTACAGTTTAAGGGTGCGCCAGATAGCGCTCTAATGCATTGGGTAAAGACTTAATCTCTAGAGATGACCATTTTTTTAATGACACCATGGTGAATAACCATGTTAATTTTTAACGACACCTTGGGGATGGACATTGGTGAAACGAAACAATTGTCAATATTAAATGTTGCAACCACATCTTCAAGTTATGAAAAATGTTATTTTTATTATGATGTATCTCATTATTTCTTTCTCATGCCTTAAAGTTCTTCTCATGTCCTTATTGAATTATCTCAAGATCACATGAAAAATGTTTCTCTTGGTTCCCTTACTAGGCCTTCTGCTCACCCTTTCTTTTGATGTGTGTCCCCAGGTTATGAGATGCAGTAATGAACTTAGGATGAACATAAGGAGAAGCCTTTCAAGTGTTTAAGAAGAATTTGTTTTTGTTTCATGTTTTAAGTTCCTGGTTTCCAAGACACTAAACCTTAAAGATCCCCGGTTTTGTAAAATTTAGTGAATGTTTATGTGATAAAAAGGCGGGATGCTATAGGGAGACTCTTGGGGTGGCTCAGCTGGCATCACCTAGGTGGTAATATCTATTAACTTGAACTTCAATCATAGGTGATTCTATTCATGATTAAAATGTTGAATCTTAACTAGGTCTTGGTTATGGGGAAAGTATAGTGACACTACCTCATTTACGAGCTCTGATAAATGAACTTCTTATAGCCCGAGTCTACTGTATGAGTTCATCCCCTCCACTTTCTATGTCGAAAGGATTATTTTTAAAAACCTTATATTTATATCATCCACTTCATCACTATTCAATAGCTATATAATCAATGGTAATGATACATAACGGTCATTTAAACCCAAAAATAAAAAAATAGTTCAATTGTTTTCTATTAGACATTAAAATAAATGTAATTTTATCCATAAATGATCAGGTCATTACAAAATTCCCCCATTAATAAATTTCACCATCAAAATTTCATTTCCCCAGACTAAAATAGATTGGGGTAACTCTACCTCATCACATCTTCCAGTTACCACATTGTTTCTTCAAATTGTGGTTTCTCCACAACACATTGACGAGGGACATTAGGTAATTCCATAGAACATCTACTCTATGATCTAAGATCTTCATTGGATTTTGATCATATGATTGGTCATTATACAATGGTAAAACCTATGGATTGAGTATATGTGATGGGTCAAGTATGTGTTTCTTTATGATTGATACATGGAATACATCATGTACTTGAGACAGGTTTGGTGGAAGTGCCAGTCGATAGGCCACTACTCCAATACAATGAAGGACCTCAAAAGGGATTATTTTCCCTGGTCTAAGATTTCCTTTCTCCCCAAGACTCATAACTCTATTCGACGGTGATATGAATAGTAATACAATGTCTCTAACATCACACTCTAGGTCTCGTTGACAGTTTTCTTCATAGATCGTTGTCGACTCTGAGAAACTTTAATGTGATGTTGGATGGTCTAAACCCTCTCCGCCATTTCATTGACCATTTTTGTACTTAGAATTTGTTGCTCCCAAAATTCATTTTAACATATTGGTGTTCATTACATATTCCCATAAATCCTTTCATAAGGAGCCATTTGAATGCTTTAGTGTAAACTATTGTTCTAAGATAACTCAACCAGAGGAAGATGTTAATCCCATCTGCCTTTGATGTCCATTGAGAATCCTCTAAAAATTCCCTAAAGTGTTATGATAGCCCTCAATTATTGGCCAAAAATATGAGGATTATAAGGCATACTGATGTTTATATCAGTATTAATATCATGTTGGAGACTCTTCCAAAACATAGACTAGAATCATGGATCTTGATAGGATACAATCGATAGTGGTACTCCATGAATCCTTACCACATCTCTGTTATATATTTGTGCCATTTAATCCAATGAGAAATCCTAACAAATTGAAATTAAGTGTGTATTATTTTTAAAGACAATACACAACCACCTTGATATAATTTTTTACATTGGATGTATTCAAAATTCTAGTGAAAATGTCTATGTTGATATTTTACCATTTTCATATTGGTATTGGTAATGGTTTCATCATACTCATATAATTCTTCCCCTCAGACTTCACTTGGTGACATACCAAGCACATTGATTTATACACAGTGATTCCATTCTTCATGTTATCCAAACAATAATTCTCTAAAAGATCTTGATACATCTTTGTGTTTCTTTGGTGAATAAGAAAATTTGAACTATGTACACCACAAAAAAGTTCTTTCTTTAACTCTGAATTTGATGGATCACATAGTCTTGACCCAAATCTATTAATTCCCTATCAATTAACATTTTACCCTAATGATTAACCTTTTTTAATAGTTTTCACTTTCTTTTGAATTCCCAGATCATTCTTTTAAGCATCCTTTATCCTTTCCAGAAGAGTCGGTTTAGAAATAATTTGTTAATGGATTGATGATGTAACATTCACTATGATTCTCAGGTCCTTATTCATCAAATCTAATAAGATAGTGTCATTTTCAATTTTCATCAATGATAGAATTATTGGGTTCTTTCTACTTAGAGCATCTTCCACATTGTTTGAATATATAGTTGAGGCTCTTGTGATCCATATAGATTTTACACTTCTCCCCAAAAAGGTAATGTCACCTAATTTTCCAAGTGAAGATTACTGCAGCCAACTCTAGGAAATGTGTTGGATAGTTCATCTCATGAACATTCAATTACCTTGAATTAAAGGTAATGAATTTGCCATTTCACATCAACACAAAGGCCATTCACTTCTTCGAAGCATCATTGAGTACTAGGAAAAGTTCTCCACTTGTGGGTAGTGTGAGCATGGGCATAATGATAACACTATTTTCAACTCCTTGAAGCTCTCTTCTCATTCATCATTCCAAGAAATCATGACTCTATTTTGAGTTATCTGGGAAAGAGGGTTTGACAATCATGATAAATTTCTCACTAATTAGTGAGTATATCCTTCTATCCCATGGAATCTATAGATATCTGTCACATTTGATGGCCTCGGCCATCCCTCAATTGTGTCTGTCTACGATGGATCTATATATATTTCATTGCTTGTGATTATAGGACACAAGAATAATAATTCCTTCAACCATAACTCAAAATTTTAGTATTTTTTATAAAGCTTATCATTTAGAAAGGTCTCCAGTATAATGCATAGATTCTCTTCATGCTCTTACATGGTTTTTGGGTATATTAGAATATTTTCTATAATTACTACCATAAATTTTTCAATGTAGTTTCTAAAGACATTATTCATCAATTCCATGAAGACTGGTGGAGCATTAAAGAGTTTTGAAGGCATAAATCTGAATTAATAGAGCCCATTCATTGTACGAAAAGTCGTCTTGGGGATATCCTCCTTCTTCACCCTTTATAATATCCCGACCACAGATCCACCATAGATAAGTATTCTGATCCATGTAACTAATCGAACAAGTCATCAATTCATGGCATATGATATTTTTTATTTCTCATGATTTTTTTGATCTCACAAAAATCAATATAAAGGCGCATTGACCCATCCTTATTCTTGACAACGATGATTGGTTCACCCAATGGTGTAGAACTAGTTTGTATAAACCCTTATGGAAGGAATGTCTTCAAAGATGGTTATGTCCCAAGACTTAATCATCTGATCAAGATACACATGCTCATTGGGAATCAATATCCACCTATGAGATAATGGTGATAAATAAGATTCATCCTCCACCTTTCTCTTGTATTGAATCGGTGCTAAATTCACCACATGGAGAGTGATTTCCCTCTCATGACAATTTACATTGGCTCTATATATGGCAATCCATTCCATGAATTTCATCAAATTACACAAGAGGGAGTGTCAAGAGGATCTCCTGGAATTTAAATTCACGTATTCTGACCTAGGAGGAGGTATATTCATGGGAAGCAGTAATTTACCCATTTTTCGTTCTCACTAACAACTCTATTTCCATTATTTTAGTTGGTGTTTAGATTGTTATACTAATCATTTAAGGTATAAAAGAATGCGTAGAACCATAATCAAAAAGTATGTTCACTATTCTTGAATGAATAACTAGTGTACCTCTCAATACTTTGTTTTCTATATTTGCTTTAATGGTTGTGATGGAAAAAATCCTCTCCTTTCTTACGTGGATGTGGTTTCTTACCTCCAAAAACCCTTGTCTCTGTTCACTGGTTTGCAAAGTTCCCCCGTTATTTATAGTTGTACCATTGAATAATGTGTTGATGGTTGAATGGATCATTCCTCTCCTCTATCATAGTAGTGGGTTTTTCTTGTCGGTAATTAATAACCAGGTTCCATTATTTTCCACACCTAATGAATTTCCTCATCCCCTTCAGGAAATATCAGGGGTGCTTCTTTCCCCACCTTTGGAATGTGGGGTGCTGAAATTTCTTAACACTATTGGATTTATCAATCGGGCTACTAAAATTAAAGTATTCCTTCCTCTACCTGTCCCCATGATACCCCTGAGATTATTTGGTCTCCATTTCAACTTTTAGGGAACATAGAACAATTTCCTCATAGTTATCAAAGTTACAGATCCTTAGGGGTTTATGTATGCTAGGTTTTAGCCCCCCAAATAAGAATTCAACCTTGTATTCGGGGGTAATGAAAAAGTCAGAGGCGTATCGTGAATTCCTTGTAAATTTTTCCTCATATGCTCTGACGTATTTTTCATCTAGTTTCTTGAGGGAAAGGAAGTCCCTTTCCATATTAAGTTGTAGGGTGTGAGGAAAATACTTATCAAAAAACATTTTCTAGAAATCCTTAAATTCAAACGCATTGATAACATCTTCAATATTTGTATTTTCTATCAATGTCCACCATTGAACAGCTTCACCATCCATATGATAAGAAACCAAAAGAACCGTCTCTTTCTCGGAACATTGAAGGATAGAGAAGATATTTTTAATGGATTTGATCCATAGTTTGGAGATTCATCGATCAGATGATCCATTAAAACTATGAGGTTTTCTCTCATGAATCTCCTGATTATAGCTTGTTCATTCATTGGGGGGGTGTTCCTATTAACCCAAGTTTCTATTATAAATATGAGTTAACTGATAGAGTATTATGACAAAGTTTGTGATTCCCACTCCCATCAGATTGTGCATCTCATTAGAAAAAACATCACATTGATCTTCATGTCAATTTTTAGAATGATTCCTCCAATTAAGGGCCATTGACTAGAATAAAAGAAAAGCTAGGGGTAATTATTTTAAACTACTAAAAATATAATGGGTAATTCAATGATAAAAAGGTACAACTTATAAATTAAATTTATTTCTTTAACTTATGAATTTATAGGATTTAATATAAGTTATCCATGATTTACATCCCAACATATATTCATAGAGGCCTTTTTATTTCCTTCATAATGGTTCATACTTAGATTATGAATTTTCCATAGCATATCCCATGGGAGTGTCAAACCAAGAGTGCAGTAAGGCCTATTTTCATGCACCAGTTCTTGTTTGAGTCAAGATCATAGTAGTGTTCTCAAGTTTTACCCCTCGATATATCTATTCCAGAGCCACCTATACTTGTTCTTATTTTGAAATGGATGTATTTAATTGATATACCACTAACTCTATAATCACAAAAATTTAGGGTTTCTTTTCTTATACTTAATCTTATCCCAAAATCATTCACTAGATTTTTTTAATCCTAATCCTAAAAAACACATCCCTTGATAGCAACTATAACAACCCTACTCTTTATTACACACATAAACATAATTAATTACATGAACATGAACATAAGACAACTCTGAGGATCAAGAGGTCTAGTGTATTTGGGGCTTAGGCTTGTTACATGACAACATATGACATATAATACAACATCTTTATTGAAAAAAACATCCACATGACCACAACATTTTTTCATACATATTGTTAACCCTAGGATATACATAAGAATATAGTGAGCTATAAATTCTAGTAAGGGATTAAATAAGGAAAAACATGAATAAAATAATAAATTTTATGTAGTAGATTTTTCAATGGAACCCAAGAGAAACATGAACATATAGTCATGATATAACATGATTATTGTTGGTCGGAGTGGATACTCAAGAGAGCGGTGAATTGATTTCCTTCTAAAAATTTCTGATTTAAAATATTTCTATTTAAATTCCCTAATTTAAGTAACAAGATAAAGTGTTGTGAATTTTTAATATTGTAAAGGTTCAGTTAGGTTCTAAAGAAATTTCTAGTTCTCAGTTAATCTAATATAAACATTAGATTATCTTTTGACACTAACCTACTGGTTTACAATAAATACAAAAACATTCTAGTTTAACTATTAGAGTAACTTTAAAAATAGATTTATATTTAAAGTACTTAGCAGCTGAATATTCAAAATAGTTTAAAATGAAAATGCATAGTAGTTTTAAACAAGAGGTTCAGTCTCAAGAAGAGACCTAGTCCCCTAAAACAGTTTGATATAAACTATGATCAACACCGGGGATCAGGATTTTAGAATAGTGCACAGACTATCCATGTCCTCAGACCACTACCACAGTTCTATGTGGGAAAACTAAACAATAGAACACTGATTTTCTTGGTCACACTTGACCTCTACACTATCCACAGTGGGATACAAGAGTGTAAGGGAAAGATTGAGTGAGGATTTAGAAATATTCTAGTTCAGCATAAGAGACAGTGTTTGCTTAAATTACAGAGCACACATAGTGCTCAAAATGTAATTAAATGAAACAAAATAGATCTAAACAAATATAGATGTGTTTAAAATGATCTATGTGTTTTTCAGTGAAGATCTAGACTCCTTGGTTTGATCTAGATTTTCTCTAAGTCCTTATCTGGTTTTTTTCAAAAAGGTGTCATTTATTTTCTTTGAATTCCATTTACATATTGATCAACTTGATTAGCTTGAGTGTAGGTGTGGTCATCGAAGCTCTTCACTCCTTGAGTGTTCAGGTTCTACAGGTTCATCATGTTTTCGTCGTTCTTCTTCTATGAATGTATATCCTCATGTATATCCAGAAACTTATGTCGTATGTGTGTTAAAGTCTTGTTCTCAAGTATCTTGAGGTTCCCTTTTTATATTCCTTGAACTCCAAAAATAGGAATGATTTGTTCGAGGTACAGTTCCTGAAATTAAAACAACTAACATTAATTAATAGCAGATGCATTGAATTAGCCAAATATGACTGTTTCTTATAATAAACAATGTTAAAGAAATGACACAGTGTTGAGTGTCTAGTGGTCTCTATAATGGTAGTTGTATGTAGCGGTAGCTCCTTATAGAGTTGGATCCAAACACCAGTGACTATATGTAGTGGTGACTTCATTTAGCAGTAGATCTCGTTAGTGGTAGACTTATATACCAGTGACCCACCCGGTGATCTTATAATGGTAAACTCTATAACAGTAGTTATCAATCTTTATTGGTGGACTTGTGCATATTGGTAGACTTACTCTATCGGTAGTTTAGGTGTAACAGTAACTGTCTGAATACTGGTGACCTTTCTATATTGATTTCTCCTCTACATACCGATGTCCTTTCTGTATCGGTAGCTCATCTACATACCAGTGACCTTTCTATATCAATAGCTTTTTTTCAGTTTATGCAAACTATCCACAAATTAATTTACGATAAAACATTTCAAAGTAAATGAAAATTTGATTAACCAAATGTTCTTGAATGAAAGATATATCATTTGAACATATTCAGCAGTATTCATATTTTGAAATTAAGCACTTAAACATTAACTAAAATAAATAAAGGATGAATCAATTAACATTATTATAGTTCATCAAAACATAATTAATCATAATTGGAATTATCAAAATAGGTTGGTCCAACAATCTCCACCTTTTTTATAATCACCAATTATGGAAGCTAAAAAGTATTAGACTAAAATAAAATTGTACTTATTTAATAGTGCATTCCAACATAGGTAAAAACATGTTTTAGATATAAATAGAAATTCTCAAGTTCAAATGTATCAGAGAAAATTGAGTTAGAATAGAAATAAAATATTAATATCCATGTCTGACATAAGTCCCTCTTTTAAAAAATAATACTCCCCCTTTATCATTTCTCCCACTTCCCCCTTTATTATTTCTCTCACTTGGGAAATATTTTTCCCCATCCAGGATGAGAAAAAAGAAGGGAGGTATAAGAGAAGGATGTAAGGAATTTATCAGAGAACAGAAAATCTGGGGAATTAGAGTTAAAAGATAAGAGATAAATTTGTTTAACAAAGGGAAATTAGGCAATACATGTATGAACTAGAGGTAAAAACAAAAATGTAAAAGTAAAGAAGAAATAGAGGAAGTAGGCAGCATAGGTAAAAACTGAGACAAAGAGATTGCAAAAGAGGTATATATTAAGGAGTCAAAAGTACGTAAGGATTACAAAAAAAGTATACAAGGTACAAATGATCCCTATCAAATTCATTTAGACCCACTCAATCCACTTCCTGAATGTCCACTTTGGATTTTTCTTTGTGATCTGAGGTAGACTCAGGCTGCGTAGCTTCGGTTGAAGGCCTGGGAACTCCCAAAATGACCACTGGTTATTGAGAAACTAAAATTATTCTTGGACTATAGTGGGTACTCCTCTGATTAATCCTTGGTGTTAGGATTTTGATAGCTTGATCTAGGGTCATCATAAGAGTAGAAGTAGTAGAGTTGGATGCAGGTAAAGTTGGTGGTATAATCATCGACTGAGCATTAAAATTAAAATAGGGCAGCCAGAGATTTCTGAAATCCATGATAATCCCTCCTCCTCTCTCCGTAGTAGAAATGAAGTAAACCTTGTTCTCTAGGAATTTTTCCAAAGCTGGAGTCAGCTCCCTGAGCTTACTCACTTGGTCTCTAAAGCCATGAGTCAGATGAGGTGATTTCAAATTATCTAACAAATGATTGAAGTGATTTTTCAACTGATGTTTAGTTTAAGCCCTTTGGAAATTGTAATACACCTTGTCCTTTAATTATTTCTGAGAATCAGTGGCCTCCCTCATAAAATCTTGAATAATTTTTCTTATAACCCTAGTGGTAGTCACCACTTCGGTCAAGGAACAGATTCTACAGAGCCACTGCTTGAAGAATTTCCAAGCTCTTTTCTCATCACAGCACTAATCTAATAAACATCTAAAGAAGGATTAGGAGCACTTAGAGGTGAAACAGTAAAATCTACTATTTCATTAAAAGTTTTAGTCATCCCACTAATGATATTTTTTACCACAAGGTCCTGGGTGATGACATGCTACTTCATGGAAATCCTAAATTCCTCAAAAACTGACACCATCTGGCTAACTATACTTTTCAAAAATATAAAATCCATGTCTTCTTGAGATCTAGAACTCATTTAATAATCCATTGAGACAAGTTATTTATTTATATATTCAACATCCTCTACCAAGCTTGATACATTATCCTAAATGGTCTTGACTTCATCCAAAATACTAGATACTACTTCAGTCATAATAGATTGAATTGATGATATTAATGAGGTCTCCATTCTTCTCAATTATTCCACCAAACATGTATTAAGTTGAGACATCAAATGGTCTAGGATAGATTTTCTTACTGAATCCTCAAGTAAAGTATTAGAAATGATATTATGACTAACAAGTTGTCTTATGATGGGTGTCACATCTTTAGAATTAGGATAGTCCAACCCAAAAACTACAAAACGAAGGTCTTCTGTCCAGTCTTCAATCTCATGAGCCACTAATACAGTACCATGACTTGTGGGATTCTCCCCCTCAATTTGTGCATTATACTATACATGTACTTCAATATCAGCCTCAACAGGCAGGTCTTCCTCAGAATAATCATCCACAATCATCTCCATTTCAATAACAGGAGGTTCATTAGGGATAGATTCAGGTTTTATCATTTCAACCAAAACAGCCTCTACAGGAATAATGGAACTCCCAATTACTGGACTCAATCTCCAAGTACTCTCATCTGGGCTATTAGAATCAGATTCTCTTCTTGGTAAAGTAGCTTGAGGACTAGTCTCTCCATGAGAAATACTCTGAGGTGCAGGGCTAGGAGGCAGTTCAGGGTCTCCTCCTTCTACTGATGTCTCTTCATCCTCATCATCACTATAAGCAGGTTCAACACCATGAGGTCCTAGACCTGGATCCCTCTCATCCTTAGGCCTAATAGGATAGTCAACATGATTAAATTTATCATCCAATTTACCATCATCATTCACACATTGTTTCTTCCAAGCGTTCCAGCTTAATTTCATATACTTACAAATAGTCATGGTAATGAAGAAATTGTCTTTAACAACAATAGTTTCATCCCCATATTTAGAAATACCTTTGACTTTTATCATAATGGGAACCAGCTTAGCAAAGAACAAAGTATTTGTCTTTGATTTAGGTCTGGTCATATCCTTTATCTGAATCATCAACAATCTTCATAGATTGACCTTCACTCCATGCCTAAACAGGTACATCAAATATATATCTTGAAACTTCAGGATTACAAAATCTCCTCTCCCGGGACTAATCACATGTTTAATGAACATAAAAAACAATCGGTTTTCTCCTTCGATTTCAGTAGTAATCACTTTTCTAGGTGATCCATTCCCAGTTAACTCAAGTAATGTAGCCTCATACTCAAAATGGTCACTAGCTTCATGTACTAATTTAGATGAAAAACCATAATCTCCTTCATGCTGTTCTTTTAGAACTTCATCCCATTCAGCAGATGAAAAATATATATCCTTATCATTTACCATAGAAATCATCTTGTTCTCATCTTCATTCATTTCAAATATAACAGTCTCATTAAATTCCATTACCAGTTTTGAGTAATAAGGCCCATTGTTTTTTGCAAAACAATATATCCATCCTTAATCTTCTGAAATCCTCCAAATCAGAGTCATTCTTGACATCAACCACTCATCACAAAGCTCTCTATCAGTCACTATTTCCCTCTACGACAAGTGTGGATTCTTAGACATTCTCTTCTCATTACAAGTACCACTACTACTTCCAGTATCTCCACAATAGACTTTTTGTCACTTTTCACTTGGCTCATTACATTCATCAATTATCGGTCGCTTAACTCAAACCATTTAAAAATAGATAAACTTAGGGTTCCCAAGATTTCAAAGGCTCGGGTTGGTGAGGACTCAGAAGGGTTCAATTCGTAGTGGATTTAATATGATTTAGAATCGACTTATATCATTTAGGCTTCAAAAAATAATAAAAAAATATACATTAAAACAATAATGAATATCGGCTTACAGCCCAAAAATTTAAAACAGCGCGATATATCGGTAATCATTCTACCTGTGAGGATTATAACGGTAAGCACTACCGGTGAGGTATCCTAACAGTGAGTTTTCTGTAACGGTGAGATGTTTCTAACAGTGAGGTTTATCTAATAGTGAGGCATGTCTAATGGTGAGGTTTGTCTAATGGTGAGGTGTGTCTAACGGTGAGGTGTGTCTAATGGTGAGGTGTGTCTATCGGTAAGTTTTGTGTGTGGTTGATCATTCCTAATTCATGTCTAATGTAACTTAATCTCTCTGAACATAATTGTTTTGTAAATATATCTTCTAGTTGATGTTAAGTGCCTATAAATTAAAGAGTTATGTCACCCTTTTGAAAGTTATCTCTTAGAAAGTGGTTCCTTACATCAATGTGCTTAGTTCTGGAGTGTGATATAGGGTTCATAGAGATATTGGTTTCACTAGCATTATCACAATTAATATAATCATATTTAAAATCATATCCATTGTCCAACAATGTGTGTTTGATCCATGGCATCTATGCACAACAACTACCAGCAGCTATATATTCAGCTTCAACAGTAGACAATTCAACTAAATTCTGTTTCTTAGTACACCAAGATACTAAGGATATTCCTAATAAATTTCATGTTCCAAATTTTTTTATCTAACTTGCAACTAGCAAAGTCAACATCTGAATAAATTATTAAATCAAAAGATTATCCTTTTGGGTAATATAAAACTAAATTAGTAGTACGTTTATGATATTTGAAAATCCTTTTTACGAATAGTAAGTGTGATTATTTTGGATTATATTGAAATCGTGCACACATACATACACTAAAACTAATATTAGGTCGACTTTCAGTAAGGTAATGTAAGCTTCCAATCATACCTTTGTAATTGGTTTGATCTACTAGTTTCCCAGATTCATCAACATCCAACTTACCTGTGGTACTCATAGGTGTATCACATCCCTTGTTACAATCCAACATAAAGTGTTTTAATAAATCCTTTTTTTATTTACATTGTTTTAGAATAATACAATCTATATTTTGAAAGATTTGAAATCCATGAAAATATTTGAGTTCCCCCATAAAGCACATTTCAAATTCATTTTTCATAATCATTGAAAAAATATTACATAAAGAATTTTTAGAAGATCCAAAAATAATATCATCAACATATATTTGTACTATAAAAACATATTTGGTAGCCTTTTCGAAAAAAAGAGTTGGATCATCAATTCCATTAGCAAAACCTTTTTGAAATAAGAAAATTAGTAAGTCTATCATACCAAGATCTTGGAGCTTGTTTTAAACCATATAAAGCTTTATAATGTTTAAAAACATGATTTTGAAAATGGGGATTTGTAAATCCAGGTGGTTGTTTAAAAAAAACATCTTTAGTTATATAACCATTTAGAAAATCACTTTTAACATACATTTGATATAACTTGAAATTCCGATGATCTACATAAGAAAATAAGATCTTAATGGATTCTAATCTAGCTACGGGTGAAAATTTTTCTTCATAATCAATTACTTCATCTTAAATGTAACCATTTTCAACTAACCTAGTTTTGTTTCTAATGATGTTTCTAGATTCATTAACCTTATTTCTAAACACACAATTTGTGCCTATGGTCAAATTGTCCTTAGGTATTTCTACTAATTCTCATACTTTGTTTCGTTCAAATTGTTTTTACTATTCTTAAATTTCCATTACCCAAAATTCAACATTGATATAATCATTGAAATTTTTAGGTTCTAACTGTGAAAGAAAAGCTTGATGTTCAACTTGGTTTCTTAGAGAATCTCTAGTCTATGTCCCTCTATTAAGATTACCTATAACTGCATCTAAAGGGTGATTCATTAAAATCCTAGTTGATTTAGTTAATGTAGGACTAGAAATTTTAGGTTCTTCTCTAGGATCAGGTTCACTAGCAGCAGATTATGAAATATTTCTAGAACAGGTTGTCTTTGCAACATGTTAACTTATTTTATCATTAAGGTTTAGAACAGACAAATATTCTTCAAGATTTTCAAAAGAAGTTTTACGTTCATGTGGATCAGCTTCATCAAATTTGATGTGAATAGGTTCCACCACACATTTTATTCTTTTATTAAAAACACTATAGGCTTTTCTAGTTAATGAATAAACAAGAATAATTCCTTCATCACTTTTAGATGAAAATTTATCAAGATTATATTTAGTATTCAGAATAAAATTTTAAAACCAAAATCTTTAAAATAACTAACTTTTGGTTTTCCATTATTCCATAATTCAAAAGGGGTCTTCTTAAGAATTTGTATAATCAAGAATCTATTGATAATGTAACAATATGTATTTACAACATCATCCCAAAAATAAACAGGTAAATCATATTCATTAAGCATAGTTCGTGTAATTTTATAAAGAGTTCTATTTCTTATTTCTACTACACCATTCTGCTTATGTGTACTTAGGGTAAGGAATTTGTGACTGTATCCATTTTGTGAGAAGTATGATTCATGTTCCTTATTTTCAAACTCTCAACCATGATCACTTCTCAAGGTTTTAATATTAAGTTCATTAAGGTTTTCTACCGACTTGGAGTATTTAATGAAGTAAGATTGAACATCACTTTTGTGAGCTAGAAAATATACCCACGTATATCTAGAAAAGTCATCTACACAGACTTAGACATAGTGTTTCCTATTTAAACTAGAAAATCTGGATGGTGTGAACAAATCCATGTGAACCAACACAAGAGGTTGAGAAGTTGAAACTTCTTTCTTTGATTTACAATAAACTTTATGTTTCTTTCCCTTTTGACAGGGATTGCAAACTTTGTCAATAAAAAATTCAAGTTTAGGTAGGTCTCTAACTAAGTTCTTCCTAGTTACTTTTCAATGTGAGTGTATATTTCAGTGACCTAACCGTCTGTGCCAAACCCAATATACTTTATGAAAAGAATTTAAATAGGTAATATTTTTCTTTGGTAAAGAATTCAAATCTACAGCATAAACATTTTCATTTCTTAATCCAGTAAATACCAAAACATTTTTAGAATCAAAAAACATTACATGAATCATTTTCAAACATAACATTAAATCCATCATCACACAACTGAGAAATGCTTAATAGATTATACTTTAGTCCATCAAAAAATATAACTTTAGAAATTAAAATTGAATCAGTGTTACCAATCTAGCCTAAGATGATGATCTTTCCTTTTGAGTTATCCCCAAAGGTAACATATCCTCCATCAACTTTGACTAATCTTTTAAAACATGAAAAGTCTCATGTCATATGTCTTGAACATCCAGTGTCCATGTACCATGTCTTCCTACAAGAAATTTTTATGCATGTTTCCTACAACAAAATTTTAGATTGAAAATTATTTTGGTACCCAGATTTTCTTGGGTCTAGACAGGTTAGCAAGAATAACTTTTTGTACCAAGATTTTTCAAATGGGTTTCATATAATCAATAGATTTAAAATATTTTGAATAATTTTTTTTGATCTATAGCTATGTGAGTAGCTGGTTGAGACATAAGAATTTCCGGAACTAGAACTTGTAGAATACTTTCTAGATTTAGCAATGAATCTATTCTTTCTAATTTGTCTCTGTCTAGGCTGATAGCCTAAACCAGTAGTATAATTTGGTGCAACTTGTTTTCTTAGAATTTGTGTAAGAGTTTCCTTTCCATTAATAAATTTTTCTAAATAATTCTTGATTTTCTCATCATACAATTTCAGTTCAGTATTCTCTTTGAGTCATTGAGAATTCTTTCCATTTTCTACTTCTAATGATGATTTGGTAGTGCTAGTTAAAGCCTGTTGTTTCTTTAAGTCTTTATACTTGTCTTTCAGCTCATTGAAGGTATCCTCTAGCATGTTACAGTATTCAAATAATTCTTCACTAGACATGTTTTTAGATTTAGAATCATATCCATAATAATAACAGTTTAAAGAAGGAGTATCCAATGTTACATCAAATGTGTTTTTCATAAAACACATATTAGGTTTTTCAGATTTTTTATCCTGAGTGGAATCAAAATCACATGAATTTTCTTCTAAATCACTCCAGGATTCTTTCACGCTTTCTTATATTTGTTGTCCTTGTACTCATATTTATTATTGTACTTTAACTTTGGATAGTCAGCTTTCACATGTCCTTTCCTCTTGTATTCGTAGTAGACTATGTCATCACTTTTATTAGTCCTTTTAAAATCTTTATTCCAATTACCATTGTTGTCATACTTTCCCTTGTAATTTGATTTTTTGAATAACTTTTTTTCCTATAAAACTTCTTAAATCGTCTGTCTATCTGATCCATTTCAGCATCACTTTCAAATGCACTATTTTCACTATTTGAACTTTCACTTACAGCTTGAATTTTCTCTTCGTCCTTGATTTTTGAAGCAGAGGTCTTAAAGGCTACTGATTTCTTTCTTGCTTCATCATCGTCTTCTTTTTTTACCATCATATCTTCTTCATACATAATCAACTTACCAGTCATCTCTTTAATAGGTAGTGAACTTATGTCACATGATTCTCTTATTGAAACTGATGTGTCTCTCCATCTTTCGGGTAGACATCTGAGTATTCTCTTGATTTTCTCTTTTGCTGGAACATCTTTTCCCAGCGAGCTCATTGTATTTTCTATCTCATTAAACATGTGATACATATCAGAAATAGATTCATCAGATTTCATTTTATAATTATCAAACTTAATAGAGTATGTATTTAGTCTCATTTCCTTAACATTGGTTTCTCCCTCATGGGAAACAGCCAGAGTATCCCATATTTCATACTCATTCTTACAAGTAGATATTCTATTAAATTTTTCATTACCTAAAGCATAATACAAGGCATTCATTGCTTTATAATTATTATCATAATCACCTTTAGTATATCAATCCCAAGTAGTTCTAACAGTTTCTGTAATCTTATACTGAGTCTCTATAGCAGTAAAGATGTCAAATCCCATACTTTATAAATGAATTTGGATTTTTATTTTCCATTGGGAATAATTAACACCATTAAATAAGGGTGTAAAGTTTTTAGTTATACCTTCTAATATGTTATCAATAATAACTAAGTTTTAAATATATAAAAATTTAGAATTAACAGAAATTTTGAGATATATAAGATACAACTAAAATCACAGTTAAAAAAAGAGTGTGAAAAACATTTATCAAATCCTCTGATAGCAAATATTGGTTAGAGTTGACACTCAAGAGGCGAGTGAATTGAGTTCCTACTAAAAATTTCAAATTTAAAAAATTTATATTAAAATCCCCCAATTTAATGAACAAGATAAACTGTATTGAATTTGTAATATAGTAAAGGTTCAGTTTGGTTCTCAAGAGACAGATTAGTTCTCAGTTTATCTAATCTGGATATTAGATTATCTTTTGAAACTAACCAAATGGTTTACAATAAATACAAACATTTTCTAGTTTAACGATAAGAGTAACTTTAAAATAGATTTATATTTAAAGTAATTAGCTTTGTAATATTCAATATAGTTTAAAATAAAAATGTACAGTAGTTTTAAACAAGAGGTTCAATCTCAAGAAGATACTTAGTCCTCTCAAATAGTTTTATATAAACTACGATACACACCCTGGATCAGGGTTTTACAATAGTGCACTAACTATCCAAGTCCTCAGACGTCTACCATAGTTCTATGTGGGAAATCTAAACAACAACACACAGACTTTCCAGGTCTCACTTGACCTCTACCCCTATCCACAGTGGGATACAAGATTGTAATGGAATGATTGATTGAGGATTTTGAAATCCTCCAGTTCAGTACATGAGACTGTGTGTGCTTAAAATAAAAATCACACACACTGTTCAAAATGTAAATAAATGAAACACATTAGATCTAAACAAATTGAGATGAGTTTACAATGATCCATGTGTTTTTTAGGGATGCTTTGGACTTTTTGGTTTGATCTGAATTTTCTCTGATTCCTTCTCCTGTTTTTTTCAAAAAGGTGTTGTTTGTTTTCGTTGAATTTTAGGTCTAGCTTGATCAGCTTGATTAGCTTGACTGTAGGTGTGATCATTGAAGCTCTTCACTCCTTGAGTGTTCAGGTTATATATTTTTAGCATGTGTTCTTCCTTTATCTTCTATGTATGCTTTTCCTTGTGTATATCTAGAAACTTGTGTCGTATGTGGGTTAATGACTTGTTCTACAGTAGCTTGAGGTTCCCTTTTTATATTCCTTGATCCCTGACAATAGGAATGATTTGTACGAGGTACGGTTCCTGACATTCAAAAAACAATCATTAATTAATAGCAGATGCATTAAATTATCCAAATATGATCGCTACTTTTAATAAACAAAGTTAATGAAATGACACAGTTTCGGGTGTCTTGTGGTCTCTGTAATGGTAGCTTTATGTAGCGGTATCTCCTTCTAGCGGTAGCTCCAAGTACCAGTGACTATATATAGAGGTGACTTCCTTTATCAGTAGCTCTCTCTAGTGGTAGACTTATATAACAGTGACCCATACAGGTTAGCTTGTAATGGTAGACACCATAACAGTTACTGTAACTCTGTATCTGTTGACTTGTGCATACTGGTATACTTACTCTATCGGTAGCATAGGTGTAATGGTAACTGTCTGCATACCGGTAACCTTTCTGTATTAGCAGATGATCTGCATACTAGTTACCTTTATGTATTAGCATCTCATCTAGATAACGGTGACCTTTATTTATTGGTAGTTGTTTGTATGTTTATGAAAACTATCCATAGATTAAGTTAGGATAAAACATTACCAAGTAAATGAACATTCGATTAACCGTATGTTCTTTAATTAAAGATATATCATTTGAACATATTCAACAGTATTTATATTTTTAAATTAAGCACTAAAATAGTAACTAAATTAATGAAAAGATTAATCAATAAACATCATTTGGGATTATAAAAACATAATTAATTATAATTGGGATTATCAAAACAGGTGAGTCCAACAATTATCATAACATAGAAATGTGGCAACAACATTCAACATGATATTAGCATGATCCAACCATCATCACATGTAGATTAACATTAGTAAACCTTCATTGAACATGAATTATCATGATTAAACCCTCATTTCACATGAAATATATTGAATAAAACCTCATTGCACATGGCATATCCTGATATTAAACATTACTGAATGCATTGCAGCACTATCAGGGCGCACCATTCAGAAACATTTCATTTCATGCATAAGTGTGCCAAATGGATCATAAAACATGGAATCATTCAACATCATTAGTTAGTAAACAATTAAAAAATGTGGAATATATACATGTGAGTACCATAAAATAATTATATGTTCATAAATTTGAGTACACTTGATATAGAAATGGGTATTTTATTCACTACATGATGATTTTGGCTTGGAAAATCGCGGTCAAATTTTGGCAGCATACATCGTCATATATATATTCATAAGTTGGTTTGATGATAGAGGAATGGGTGTCTAGTAATTTATACATGGAATAGAAAATAATGGGATCATGGAACATAATATCCCAAAAAATTAATTGTAATTTAGATGCATAATATGGGATAAATTCTTGAATGAAAATAATAAGAGAGAAATCCCTTACCGAATTTCGGTATGGTAATGAGTGTACAAGGAAGCCATTAATGAGAGAAAAGGGGTCTCTAATCATTAAAACAAAAGGAGGGAATTATGGGGGATGTTTTAAATCATACCCCCACATTTTTACTTTGATAAAATATGGTATAAAAACATAAATATTTTTGGATAAAAATGAGAAAGGAAGGAATATGAGGATCCCTTGTGAAAATTATTTATGGTAACGACTATACATAGGGGTTCATAAGAGGAATAAATGACAGTGAAAAGGGATATCAACATTTTCAAAGCAAATGGGAAGTAATTTATATATTTAATAACATATCCCAACATAGTGATAAAAGAAATTAAAATACATAACATGCAAATAATTCTTGACAAAAGAGGAGGGTGGAAGATCCATTTCCAAATTTCGATATAGTAAAGGTTGGCATTAAATGATAATAGGGGGATTTATGTGAGGGAAAGGGAGATATCATAATATATATATCAAATGGAATTATGGGGGTTATGGAACATCATAACCCAACTTATAAATATGGATCTTATGAAGTATAATGTAAATAGTAGCTTGAATGGAAATGAGAAAAGTGAAATCCCTTACTTTGATGTGTGATCCCAAAGGCATTGTAGAGGCCTGAGAGAGGCTTCATGAGAGCTTGGGGGAACCTTGGTATGACTATAGGGAGTGTAGATAAGAGTTTGGATGAGATCCAAATGGTTTAATGAAGAGTATTGGGAGATAGGGTGGGATTATATAGGAAAGCAAAGGGAATTCATTATTATTTAGGTTTTGGACACTACACACTAAAATATTCAAAACCAAAAACCATAACATGAGATTTTCAAATGATTTTTTCAAAAAATGAGTGGTATAAAAAAATTATAAGGAAATTTTCTGAACATTATAAAATATTTGGCCAAATTATGTGGAGGTGAGTCTCACTCTCAAGAAAATCATTTTAAAATGATAAAATATATTATATGTCTTGGATAGTCCACTAAGGCATTATAAAATTAATCAAAAAAATATAAAATCACATTATTTTAAAGTTAAAGGATATATTTTCTGAATATACATATATTAGAATTTTATTACATCACTATTAGGTCATTATGATGTCATAAAACACATTATTTATTTATACTATTCTTAAATTTTACCCAGAATATATGATTATCTCAGAAAATTATGATAAATTAACTATTGGATATTTTTGACATATTTATTTTAAAAAAATATTCATTTTCTATAACTAATTTTCTAATTATTTGAATTTTAAAATTTATAATAAAAATCGTCATTTATTTAAAATTGACGGGTTTTGACAAAAATAGTTTTCCATCCTTAATAAAAATTACATTTGACTTCGTAAAATTTATATAATATTTTGTTATATATAAAATTTATTTGATAAAAATATTTTATTAAAATTTAAATTGTTTCAAAAAATTTGTTAATTCATTAGAATAAATTCTTTATAAATACGCTTTCTGTTTTATCATATTAAAAAATATAACTCTTATCAAACTGAGTGCCTAATGAATTACATATAAGGAACTGATATAATCATCATTTATAAAAAATATAATGAAAACCATATTTTAAAATAATTTATATATTTTTAAAAGTACCCTTATTACTAGTAAATTCGATATATGAAATTTATAATTTTTTTAAGAAAGACTATTCCCATAAAAAGATTAATGGAATAAGATTTTTATTTATAAATATGAGATTACATAATAAGTAACTAATACCATGTTACATAACCCCTTATAACACCCACGTATGACCTAAGGGTAAGTTGTGTGATGGTGACAGACTCTTGGGATGGCTTAGATAACATCACTTGGGTGGTAATCTTTATTAACTTGAACTTCTCCAAAAGGAGATTCAGTTAAAGATTAATGTGTAGAAGCTTGGCTTGGGATTATTCAAGAGTGAATCCCAGTGATGCTACAACATTTTATAGATCCAACAAATGATCTTCATAGAGCCCTAGTCAACTGGATGAGGTCATCCTCTCCTTTGTTTTGGTCAAATGTATTTTTTAAAACTTATATTTATTTGAGTCATGTTATCACTGTTCAATGGCTATGTTATCAATATTAATTATACTTAATGGTCATTTAAACCCAGTAATAAAAAATAGTGCATGTGTTTTCTATAAGACATTAAAAGAAGTTTCATTTTATTCATAAATGATTGTGTCATTACATGTCCCACTGCTAAAATATTTCAATGGTTATTAATGTCTCACCACTAAAATTTCAATAGTGAGTAATTCCTCACTGCTCTATGTTTTCAAGGTGAGACATGTCTCACCACTCTCTATTCTCAACGGTGAGTCATGAATCACCATTAGTTAAAAATTTGTTAAAATTTAATATTTTGTAGATTTTAGTTAATATTTTCAAAATTAATTATAGTATCAAATGTTCAATATTCTATTTCAAAATAAAATTGAATAATTTGTATAAAAATAATTATAGAATTTTTTCAGTGATATATGTACATGTACATTTTTTATAATTCTCTATTTTTCTAACATTCTTCTTTATGTTTAAACAAGAAAAATTATATTACTATTTGAATTAATTTTCCATTTTGATTTGTTTATAAATATTACTCTTAATATATTTAATTTAATTTTTAACAATTTTGGATTAACCTTTTGGTCTAAGTCCATTTTCCAGCATGGATTCATAAAATTTAAGTTAAAAGATTCATTATTAAAAATTAACAACTATCATGTGTAGAATGGGAAAAGAAATACTCTTATAGGTCTATTATTTAATGATCTTGGAGAATTATTAAATGAAAAAAAATGTTTAAGTGCAGTAGGTTCTTGAGGCAAGGACATGATAATTAAGTTTTCTTACTATTGTCTAATTCATCAAGAATATTCTTCAACATCTCTTATTATATTGTGATCACTATGGATCTTCGTCATCTTCCTCCACTAATGTGATCAAAGAACATGAGATACAAGAGACTTGATTCTCTTATAATCATATTTTGTATCATTATTTTTCTATTATTTCTGAGCAATAATTCTTCATATCACCTGTTTTTATTCCAGTGTCCTAGTTTAAGCTTTTATAATCCAAAATATGTAATTGGGTTATTCCTCTCATCTAAACGGAAGTTCGGGTTATTCCACTCTGATAAAAGAAAGGTTGTTTGTGACTCTATCAAAAGTCAAGGGTTATACCACCAGGTGTTAAAAAGGAATGGCTATAAGTTTTTTTAATTAGGTTACCACTCCCATTTAAAAGTGGAAAAATAATTCATACCAATCTACTCGAGGAGAAGAGGATATTAAAGAAAATAATCGGATCTCAGTGATCCAAATATCTATAAAAATCTTATGTGTTGTCTATTTTATTTTTGATATGACATTTAACATTTTATTATATAGCTCTAATAAATTTATATTTCTAATAATAAATTAAAAAGTACTATTCACCCCCCCCCCAGTGACCTCTATAATACCAATGGACCTAACAATTTTCCTAGACATAAAAGTTTAATTAAATGATCCACTACATTGATATAGCTAATCTGGAATTCGAGATTTTTAATCCGGCAAGACCACCTCACTTCAATGGAAGTGATGATGTCTACTAGAACAATAAGATTTATATTGTTAATTAAAATATTGGTCTAGATTGATGAAGTATTATTTATAAACCTTATAAATTTCGTGAAGTTGATTCAGAAAATCTTAAAAGAAATGTTTCTGAAAATGTATTTCAAAATACAATTTTTTGAATATATTATACTTTTCTTAGGTAGAAATATGTATCGTAGTATTTCCTCATGTAATCCTACTTCTGTAATTTGGAGTACATTTAAATTCTCTAATCAAGGTACTGACATGTTGTAGAGAGCTATACTAGGAATACACTGAGCTAAATTTCAAGTATTCTAAACTAAAGAAAAATAAATTAAAAATTATATATGCAATAGATTCACCAAAATTTTTCTTATCATGGTTTCTCTTGGAGAGAACATAATTAAATAAGATCTCATGGAAATACTGCTTTGATCTCTTCACAATATATGGAATTCAATAAAGGATTCTATTAAAGAAAGTAAGTATTTTACTAAATATTCTATGGACGAGATGACATGATGATTACTAAAATATTAGTTGCAAATGATGAATTAAATTTTTTTTGACCATTATGAAAAGAAAATTTATAGCATTATAATCAAATAAAAATGTTATTGCTAATTCTTATGATTTTGAACTACAATAATGTGAGAAGGATAAAATTACTAATTTCACCAAAGGTGTTTAATAGTACAAGAAGGGTAAGAGAGGATTTAAAAAGTTTTACAGAATAGATTTTATGAAATATGATAGAAATCCTAGTAAAAGAGGTAAGAAATCTAAATATTAATCTTTATCTAGTACAAAAATGGCTTCTGACAACGCTAAAATAGGCCTTCATTAGTGCTAAAAAGTGTTGATAATTTGAGCTAGGTTAAAGGCCCAATGTTTTTTTCAGTGCTATAAAATCAGTATAAAAAGGGTCCTTCAATTTCATTTTTTTAGTGTTGGTAAAGGACCCTTTTATCGCCATTATTTTAGCATTGCAAATGGGGGTCTTTAACATTTATAAAAAACCACTAAAAAGGACTTGCTGATAAAGGGTTTATAAATTTGTTTTCTACACCCCACATAGCCCCCTTTATCAGGGCTTCCCACCCCCAACCATTTATTAGTGCTTATCCCCACACCTTTATTAGTGATTTAGATAATCCAACCCTCCCACGCATTCCCCTACCTCCAGGGAGATTGGAAACCTAGACCTGCATCATATACATCAAAGAATTTTCAACTCCCCTATACTATTTTGTTTCACTTTTTTTAATATATCTATATTTTTATGTGCTTTTTACTATTTTTATCCATATATTTATATATATGTTTATATATTAATAAATATATATTATAGGTAAAAATGTTTATTTATTTATATATAAAATTAAATGTATATCTGTGAATATATAAAAAAATATGTATATATTCTTTTATATTTGATTATAAATAATATTAAATTATATTAAATTATAAAATAGAAAAACCATAATATAAATAGGAAAGTATGACATGAAAATAAATTTAGTCCTCACCAAAAATGGAAAACAGACCCCAAAAAATGAGCTATAAAATCAATAAAAGTTTAAAAAATAGGGGTACACTGACTATAAACAAAGTTTTAGAGGCCTTGTGGTACTTCTTGGCCTATAATAATGAGACAGTGTTTTACATATATCACTAAGGGTGTGGATCTCATCGTAGTCTTTGATTTAACATATGGTAGAGGCTAAATGGAATCCCATATCGAAATTTATGGTCATTTGATGTTTAAGTAACTGTTCCAACTTATTTTACATCTTTAATTTTTTTTGATTTTTATCTTCAAATTGATATTAAATGACTATTAAATTGTAATAATGAAAATATTATTAATTAAATATATATTTTTTATTTTATATGTTATTCTAGGAAAATATCTTATATATTAATTGTAACTACAAATTTACCTTACTTGAAAAATATTTTATAAATATATATCATATTTATATCAATATAAATACATTAATCAATTAATATTTTATATTAAAGGAAATTTTATTTTGTTTGAAGTAAAATTTTATCAGCGCTTGTAAAAAAACACTGATAAAGGGGGTCTTTTATAAGTGCTTCTAAAAAAGATTAGATAAAGGGTGAGTCTTTATCAGTTCTTGTAAAAAATAACTAATAAAGGCCACCTTTAACATTAATTTTTTGGTGTTGTTAAGGACCCCCTTTAATCCAGATTTTTTAGAGATGACAAAGGGGGTATTTAACAATATTTTCAGGTAGTGAGGTTAAATCCATATTGATGGATAAAATTAGTTATTTAGTAGTATTTATAATTAATATTCTATGAATGCAAGAAAAAATAGCACATAAAAAAGACTATCCCAAATTAAAACAAAAAGGAAAGGACAATAAATACATTAAGTAACAAAGAAAGGCTTACCATAATATATGTAGTCATAAAGAAGATTCGGACTCATGTTATGTTGTTTCTCCTCAAAAATAAATTTTTATTTCAATTCCAATTTAAGGAAGAAGTGGATAACCATACAAGACAAAAAAAAGTTCCCTATATACTAAAGAAACTCATGGATTTATCAGAATCAAGCCTAATATTTCTATAATTAGACACCATATATAATTTAAATTTATGTGAAGTTACCTGGATATTCGGGACATCATTGATAGGTTCTTAAAAAATATTGTCCATTATGTCCCATGTCTATATGAAATCCTCCAAATTGATTTTACATTCACTAAAAACACTAACCAAAATTTAGTATTGTTTGTGGATCCACGCCCTTTTCTACTCATTGGTATCATCTAAAATTCTTCAATAATAATTTCTATCTACCTCCACTCTTTATTCATTAATCTAGAGGAATAATTCCAGTAGTTGTTCCTTATAATAAAGAAAAATATCTATACACTCCTCTTTGCCTACTTCCAGGTATCCTATTATACCAATTTTATCTCCTTTAATAACTGACCCATGGTCTAACTCAAAGGCTTCACATATAATAACTTTATAAGACGCTTTCATTCCCATCTGATATTGTACCTTGGTTCCATCGGGTGACTTGATATCTATTGTTGGACACTACTTTCCCATCCTACTAGAGACATTATTGACCCCTCCAACCATTGTGGATTCCCACAGTTCTACTTATGTCCTAACTCTCTTTACCTTACCTGATTATATTGTTAATATAGTACTTGTAGTGTTCAAATAATCATTGTGGGGTCATCCCCCCACCTTATTGACCAGAATGTTCTTAAGATGAATGATTCAATATTCCATCTTCCTCGACCTAGACACAAAAATTATAGCACCTTGAGATTCATGTCCATAATATGTTGTCGAATAGGGTTCCATTTTTTTATTATTAAT
This sequence comes from Viscum album, assembly GCA_963277665.1. Taxonomy (NCBI): domain Eukaryota; kingdom Viridiplantae; phylum Streptophyta; class Magnoliopsida; order Santalales; family Viscaceae; genus Viscum; species Viscum album. The sequence continues at coordinate 833,168,331 of OY728165.1, forward strand.
CATGTTATCTTACAAAGACATTGACCATACCTACTTCTAAGACAGACTATACAATTATGTTGTTGGTTCTAAAAGTAAAAAATAATATACATACCTATGTATGATGTATTCTATATTAAATTAGGTACACACTAACTATAATTATAGTTTTTTTAGTAAAATTAATATTGAAAATGATTTTAATGAATTGAATATATGAAATGAAAATATCAAAGTGACGTATTAAGAATGGTTGACCTTTTCCATGAATTGAAAAGAGAAAATAAGGGGATTAAATAAAAAAATAAGAAAATGATTTATTTTATTTTAATAAATATAGTATATCAAAACTTAAAGAAGAGTCATGTTATTATTTATAAAGTACTTTTTGTAGAAGGATTAAATCATAATGTAGTTAGTATATCACATCTTTCTGATGATGTAATGTATGTAATGTTTCAAGATAAAAAATATATTGTTTGTAAAGATATGAAAGATTTATTTTATACTTATAAAAAATAATGTATATATTTTATTTGTTTTTTAGAATAGAACATGCAGAATGCATAATGCTTAAATGTTATACATATAGATCACATTCTTTGGCACATGATATTGGGACATGTTTATCATTAACAGGTGTACAATATATTCAAACATGAATAGGTTCTGGAACATCAACATTTCAATTCATTTAGGTATTATGTATTTTATTCTTGTTTAAAATGTAAGCAATACAAAGACACCTTTAGGTCTATAAATATGTCCAATACTATAAGATGTTTAGAACTATTATACCTTGATCTTTTCAGAGAAATGAGAATAGATTGTTTATGTTCGAAATTATTTTATTTTTTAAATTTTAATGATTTCAATAGATTTACTTGGATTATCTTCTTATCTTATAAATGTGAAACCTTGAGATAAAAATTTACTTTCTTTAAGAAAATTCAAAATCATTAATTTTATAGAATTTATTATGTTACAAGTGATAAAGAATGACACTTATAAAATATTAATTTCAACTAAAAATATTAATCTAATGGATATTTTTATAATTTTCCAACCCCTATAGAAATACAACAGAATGGGGTTATTGAGAGAAAAAACTAACAATTCATGAAATGGAATGAACAATGCTTAATGAATTAAACCTTCCAAAATATTTTTTTGTGGGGAATCTCTTAATACTGCTTGTTATATCTTAAATATTTTCTTTATAAAATTTTTCTAAAGAATACTCCATTTGAAATTTTCACTAATTAAAATCTATAACATGGTTATTTTTTTGTTTTTTAATGTATTGTCTATATTTTAAGTACGACTGCTAATTTAATAAGTTTGATTCAAAAAGTGATGATGTTATCTTCTTGGGATATTCTAGTGATAGTAATACTTATAGGGTACACAATAAAATAACTTTGATAGTTGAAGAATATTTTAATGTTAAATTCACTCAAAATAATGATAAATTTTCTTCTGATTATGTTGATATTACTCAAGAATTTAATGAATTAAACTTTGAGGGAGATATCCCAGAATGTAATGACACACTAGTTGAGTGGGGCATATCTCAACTCAATCTGATCCTATATTTTAGAAAACAATCAAATATCACTCTCTTGAAAATTTATAAGAAATTTTGAATTTGGAATTAGAATAAATAATTTTGTATTCAATTTTCATGAAAATATTACCTTTGTAGGTGATTTTGTTCTTGTTAATACCAAAGATTCTTTGGAATATTCTAATTAGGTTAATTGTATAAAAGAGGAACATTAATAGTATGATAGAAATAATGTATGGAATATAATTTATTTACTTAAAGATATAATGTCCATTGAAACCAAATGGATTTTTTAAAACAAGTTGAATGAATATGGTAATATTGTTAAAAATTAGGACTAATTAGTTTCCCAAGGATATATTCAAAAAGAAGGTATTTATTTTAATGATTAATTTTCTCCAATTTATAGATTTGGATCCATTCACATTTTATTAGCTTTTTCATGTTTGAAAAATTTTAAAATTTTTCAAATGTATTTAAAATGATCATTATTAAATGGTTTTATTTTTGAAGAGGATTATGTTAAACAACCATCTGGCTTAGAAAATAATGAATATTCAAATCATGTTTTCAAACTATCTAATTCTGTTTATTGTATTATGCAAGATCATTGATCTTGGAATAAAGAAATAACTCATTCTTAATTCAAAATGTTTTTTAAGATACGGTTGATCCATCCTTATTCATAAAATGATTTTCAAATGATGTATTATTGATAGATATTTCTATTGATGACAAGATTCTTCTTGCTACTAATGACAAAAAAAGTATGAGTTTTAAAATTTAATGAAAAATGAATTCAATATGAGTTCAATAGGGTAATTAAATGTAACATCCTAGATCTGGGTTCCGTCCATTGGTTTCATGTACTTGGTTGGTCACATGTCATCAAGTGCATTTCGATGAACGGTAGAGGCTTCCAACTAGTGGCGAGGGCCTTGAGTGTGATAGTGGGGAATATAAGACCTCCTAGGAAGAGTAACATAGTAGAAACAAATTATAAGCCGTAAATGAAGTAGAAATACCATACAATAGAAGTAAACATTTAAAGACTGATGGTAAATAAAAAATGGGAGAACATATATAAATGATTCATGTCACATATGTCTTGGAAAGCAGCAAAAGAGGTCACAGTTTTGGAAATACAATGATAAACCAGAATAAAAAAGAAACAAGTAAACTCTAGCAGCATCACAAGCCTCATATTGGTCCCATGCTCTACTGATCCAACAGTAATCAATTACCTGTTGATGAAGGGTATATGGCCTTATCTATAACTACAACCATGTAATTTGATTGGACCAAAAATCATGACCCAAATATGGTGTGAGAAAAATTCTAGTAGGAAACCACCAAATTATCTATGCCTAACTATTAGTGAATTTATATAGTAGGTAATATGCGTAATTGAATCAATAATATAGGAAGTACTCAGAAGTTATAAAATCCTACAATTTTCAATTACATTAATTTAAATTTAATAATTATTCAATCCATTGAATAATGAAACATTTGGATCTATCCCAAGATCCATATACCATAGTATAAAAGTAACAACAGATATCTCAAAATACAATATAAACCATCAAGATAGACTAAGTCCAAGCTTGTGTTTTGGTTTGGTAGACTTGTCAGAATCATAAAACCTTTCACAAGCAACACTATAGAAAAGTTCTAATAGTCTAATCCCCTCTGGTTTCACATGTCATCAAATAGATAATATTAATAATGAACCTATGGTAAATCTCACATGGTAAAACCACTTTGGTCTCACATATCACTATTCATTTACACACAACCACATGAGCTGGTCTCTTGGTCAATACCCCCTTATTCTCAATTATAATGATCCCTGAGAATCTCTCATACTAAATTCCATGTACTCCAACATTTATTTAAAAATGAATCTTTCGGAAGCTCTTATAGTCTAACCCCTCTGGTCAATGACCCCTGACAGCTCTCACAGTCAATACCTCTGGTCAATCATAATAACAATTCATATTTAAAATAACCTACTTTGGGAATCTCTCATATTAAATTCCCCTTGTTCATACTTTCATAATATGATACACATGAATTTCATATAAACAACAACTTCATCCTAAAAACACTAGGAATGGAAAACAAATTATCCAAACATGCTTCCTAGAACCAATGTACATAACCAAAAAAACATGGGAAACACCTCCATAAGCATTGTAATAAACCTTATGCACAATAAACAATAATTTCTCAAACAAACAAACCATATATGGCATTAAACATGGTTATATTTCAAAACACCCAATACCCTAAAGAGGGGTATTTGGATCTTTTTTACATATATAACCCAAAGATAACCAAATAAAGGCATAAACCACTACCATGATATCTTACAATTAACCCTATTGAGTGTTGTCCCTTAATTCGGACTAGGACAATATAGATCTATGTAATGGGTAAAAATGATCTACTCATAATAACTCAAGAGAGTGGAGAAATCAATATGAGAGGCTCTAGGGAATGAGAGAACTCACTAGTGGGAATCCAACACACCTGAAGACATCTCAATTGGAGCTCGAATGTAGGAAGGGTATAACCTCAATTATTTTCAATCATATGTTGCCCTCCTATACGTGACATGGGAATAATAATATGCTTCTAGATATTAGATGCAACCTTGGACTAATTAACCAAATAAAACTAAAATTAAACTACATGTTCATTTAATGTAAACCCCATGTACTAGCCTCAACCGGCCCCACATTAAGTGGGAATCTAGGTCTCCCACATGACCATGTACTTGGCTATTATATGGCCATTACACTACTACCTGTAGAAACTGGGTACATAGAATGTACTCAGGAGTGCATGGTGTGTACTCATAAACATTCCCTTTTCTTCCTTTTTCCTAAAAATCAACCTAAAATAATGATTAATAATTGAAATAAATATCTGGGTTTTAACAAATTTCCCTCTTTTTGAAATTCATCCTCTAATATCCCTTCTCATGTTGAAGAAGAAGAAACTTTAAACAACTCTGGCCAATGTGATCGAATGTTGGCCTACCTCTCCCAAGTCTCATCATGTACTCTCTCTTGCTGCCATAGCACTTATACCAGAGAAACAAACCATCCATGAAGAACCTTCATGCTACAATCCACAATCCCTATTGGGTGCTCCTCTAAGGATGAATCTACCTTCATCTCAGCCTCCTCATGTTGTAAAACATGAGATGGGTCTAAAAAGTAACATTGTTGTTGAGAAACATGGAAGATGTCATGCATAGCTCGGTACCTCTAAGATAACTGAAACGGATAGGAAATAGGCCTAACTCTCACCAAAACCATAAAAGGACCAACGTACCTCAGTGAAATATTAACCTATCTCCTAATCCTCATGTCTTCTGACCTTGTTGGGACATGTAAGAAAACCTGATCTCTAACCTCAAACACCATAGGTCTTCTCCTTCTATCAACATAACATTTTTGGTGATACTATGTAGTTGTCATCCTCTTCTGAAAAAAATCCACCTACTTTGTAGTCTCTTTGACATGATGAGGTCCCTGTATAGCTACCTCTCCTTCCTTCGTCCCACATAGGCATGATCATCATGGTCTAATGTACAATGCCTCATAAAGTTCCATCTAAATCATCTCCTGAAAACTGTTATTATAGTAAAACACTACTAGGGGTATGTGTCTCTCCCAAGAACACTGAAAATCTAGAAAGTATACTCTAAATAATTCCTCTAAAACCTCAATAATGTGCTCATACTGGATATCTATCTAGGGATGGTGAGTTGTACTCAGAAGTAGTTTTGTACCCAAACCACTATGTAGTCTCTGCCAAACATGAGAAGGGAGACATGTGTCCCTGTCTGTGGTGATTGAGTGAGGAAACCCCATTAAAACATACATTCTCTTGGATGTACAACCATCCAAGCTCATCAACACTAAAAGTTTCATTGATCATAAAGGAATGTGTAACCTTCGTGAGTCTGTCAACAATAACCCAAACTACATCACTCCATCGAGGGACCTCAGTAAACCCATCACAAAACCCATCAAGAAATAATTCCACTTCCACTCGGGATTGGGTAAGTACTATAAACCATCGACATATCTCTTAATGCAGGGCCACCAATACATATAGTGTAGAACTTGATACATCTTGGTGACACCAGGATGAACTTCTCAAACTTAGGACTAAAAATCTCGCATCAACTCATCATGTATGTCTTCTAACACCGATACACATCCATGAAAATTCATGATCTCGTCCCCTTCTATGGTCCACCAAGGAGTAGGGGACTCTCCTGAAATACTCTCTTATAGGACTAGGACTTCGGAAATTGATTTATTCCACATTCACACTCAATCTAGTAGAGTAGGGGTAACATATATAGAAGAAAGAAACATCAACCCATATCTGTCTTGCACATCCAAATTCATCTTAGAGAATATAAATAAAAGTTCCCACTCACTGTTGTCCTCCTGAACTGCTTGTATCTGTGTCCTACTGCTCAACGCATCAGCCACTGCATTTCCTTTTTCAAGCATATAGGCATGATCAATGTCAAAAGACAGAAGGTACTCAACCCACCTTTACTGTCTCAAATTTAGCTCACATTGAGTAAAGTTATACGTGAGTCTTTTAGGGTCAGTGAACACCACAAAATTCTCTCCCAAAAGATAATTTATCAAACAACACAATGCATGAACAACTGCATATAACTCAAGATTTTGCATCTGATAATTCTTCTCATGTCTCCCCAACTGCTGAGAACCATAAACAAAGACTCTTTCCCCTTGTATAATCATTCCTCCCAAACTAATACCATATGCATCGCAGTAATCGGTGTTTCTCTTTCTTGGCTCTAGAACAATCTGTATCAGTGCTGAATTCAACCTCCCATTAATCTCTTGAAATGCTGAATTATTGGATTCTATCTACAAGTAACTTTCAACGTTCTTAAATAGGCTCTTCAGTGGAACTGAAGTGTGTAAAAATTCTTGTATAAAGCTCCTATAGAAACAAGAAAACCCTAGAAAATTCCATACCTCAAAGACATTATTTGGATTCTCCCAGGAAACTACTTCTCTCACATTCTTCAAGTATACTGATACTACTGTCTCTGAAATAACATGACCCATGAAGTGAATATGGTCAATCAAAAAGTATAATTTTGAGAGAATGGTATATAACTAATGCTCTATCAGTGTACTCAATATGATCTCAACATGGGACGCATGGTAATGTCGAGTGTGAGAGTAGACCAACATATCTTCCATGAAGAATACCAAAAAATAATTCAGGCCATGATGGAATAATCAGTTCATTAGTGCCATGAAAATTGTCGGTGGATTCGTTAGAACAAACGGCATAAACATATTCTTGTATAGACCAGACCATCTCCAAAAGGATATAAGAAGTATATCTGATGTTCTAATGCACAACTAATGATAACTTGATATCATTGTGATTTATGAGAACACTCAAGCTCCTAAAAGATGATCAAATATATCATTAATCGTCAGCAAGGGGTATTGGTTCTTGACCATAAATAGTTTCATCTTCTGATAATCCACAAAAAATCTAAGGGTACCATATGCCATATTTTTTGAAAAGACAGGAAAACACCATGAAAAAGTACTTTGTTGGATGAAACCATTTCTCTGGAACTCTTATAACTGCTTCTTGAGCTCATGTAACTTCATTGCAGCCATCCTACAAGGATGAATGGACATCGGTATTGCTCTTGGTACAAGATCAATAAAGAAATCTACCACTAACTTTGTAGGTAAACATGAAAAGTCATCTGTAAAGACATCCCTGAAATGATGTTCCACTTGAGGAAAGTCCACATTGGAATTCCCTTGGTCATCTAGATATAGATTATAATTTTTTTTGTAACTCTTCCAAACCCATGATGCTCAGGTCCATCTCTATTCACCTGGACATTGTCACACACGGTTTTTTTCTGTCTTTTTATTGATCCGGCCCATTAGAAATCCCGATCCCTTTAATGGGTATTTGATGAGATGAATCTTGAGTTTTGAAGTTTCATATATGTCTAACCACCATAATTTGGGATCCCCATTGCTTGTTTAGGAGTTTTTGAAGAAATGGTGGTTACTTCATGATTTGGGCCAACCGTGAGCCCATTCTTAGTTTTAAAAACTGAATTTGTTTCATTTATAACTCTTTTTTTCATCCTTTTTCACCCATTAAACTTACCACTTGTCCTATACTGATATATTAAAATTTATTTATCTTTTTGGACCCATTAGAAATTCATAAGCTGGGTGAATTTGGGTTACTTATTTAGGTATTGGGCCAACCCATGGGCCCATTTCCTATTTTAAAAAAAATAATTTGTTTCATTTATATAGTTTTCAATTTTTACTATCTTTCGGTGATTCCACCTCCCCCTCGAAGCCAATAACCCTATCCTAACCCCCATAATCGATTTTACCTCTTTGGAGATCATGTGGGTCGCGGATTAGGGCGAATATTCTCAGGAAACCTTAAATCGCCCATAATTTACAAGGTAACTTTTATCATTCATAAATCAATCAATTCGTACTACTTTAGCCACCAATATTCTTCCCCTGGTTCGTCCAGACCTTAGGAGTCTCTCCAAGAATTTTCAATCCATTCCCTTTTCTCTAGTTCTTCAGATCTAATGGAAGATGAAGAGTTTTCTAGGATGAAAGGTGAGATTCCTTCTCCTTTCTTCTTCCTCTTCCCCCTCCTTTCATTATTTCATTGATTTATATTGTACCCTAGTCTTGATAGACCTAGGGTTTTGTTATAAAATGTTTTTTCATGGGTTTTATTTTTGTTTAGGTCTGGTATTTATAGTTTTAGGGTTTATAAACCCGCGGCGGGTGATTTCGGGTGTGCGTTTCAATTACGCCAAAGATTTGAGGTAGGATACCCCTTGCACATGACTTTATTATTTAAGTTTCATAATTTATTATATTTAACACCAGATATATATGTTTATTATTGTTTTTCATCCTTTGAATAATTTTATTGGTGTTCAAAGTGTTTGTTTAATCATTGGTTTGTGAATGGTAGTGTTGTTTTGTCATGAAAGTTCTCAACAAGTGTTTGTTTAAATGTTCCGTTATCTTTTGCAAATATTTTGTGAGGTTTATAATATGGTATATGGTATTTTTAACATGTTACAGTATCTTGAATGAAAATATGGCTTTCAATTGGTGTTTTATTCCTTTTCATGTACTAAAAATAAATAGTTTTGTTTAAAAAGGGCATGTCATGTGTTTGGTAAATGGCCCGGTTGGCTTTTATGTGTGATGTGTGATTTAAAATTTATTTGTTTGGATTTATAAAGGAATTGGAATAATGATAAATGGTATTTTTGGGTACTTATATGGATTTCCTATTTGTATTTGTTTTTACAATCAAGTGGGTTTTGATTTACAACATATTTTGGCCCGAGTTTCCCAAAAATGGACTGTTTGACATCTTTATGAAAATGGTTGTGTTTTGAATATGTAAACTGAGTATTATAAGAGATTTATGAATGTGGTTTTCTGCTATAAATTGTGTTTATACAGATCCTTAATAGAATTAAAATTCATACCTTCGTCAAAGGATTTTTTTGAGAAAATAAATAAATGCCCGTTTGGCATTTCCTATAAATGAAGGAGTGTTTTACTTGTATATAAAAATTTGTGCAATTTGGATTGTTTTATGGTCCATTAAATTATTTTATTAAATGTTTATTGGGATTCCAAATATGATTTTGTTTGGTTATGATGTGTTTTTATAATTTAAAGAGTGTTTTTGAAAGAGTTTTATGTGCAAAGCCTCAATACACTTCATGATATTGTTTTACCAAAATATTTAGCGGTTTGTTGATTAGTGTATCAAATGTGAAGAATGATTATGGGCTGTTTGTGTTTTTATGGTTTTGGAATGGAATGTGGATGTGAAATGTGTATTTGATAATATGTGTAACTTGATTGAGCACTAAAGGGAATCCCGGGTATCTAGGTGGGCGGACGTGTACTAGTATGCTAGTGATTCTGTGGGGGTTGGCCCCTGTTTCACGTAGCAAGTTTGACGATGACAACACTAACTAAACTATGATGATGATGATGATTGGGGACCAATAGGTTATGTGTATGTTCCCTAATAGTGGCTCGTGCACGAGAACAGATATTTATTATGGTTACTTTCACCGAGATACGAGGTACCTGGGGCTCACAACTAACTAGTGCCTAGGGGTATTCCCATGACTAGTGCTCATTGGCTATTTGTACTCACTGTCGGCATACGGTGTGTTTGGTTGGTAAATTCAGTAGTATGTGTTATTTATTTGAATGTTATAATTCTTTATAGCATCCCTCTTGAAAACTATGTTCATTTTGAAGTTTCACCTCTTTGAAAAAAATAGTTACTTGCATTTTTGTTTATTAAACATGCATGTTTTTGTCTGATAATTATTATAGTATGGAACCTCATTTGAAACCCATACTTTCATATCTTGAATTTCAAACTATAAATTGATGTTTCATTTATTTTAAAGGAATGTGAATTGGGAATAGAATATCGGGCTAACCTACTGAGTTTTAATACTCACGCCTATAGTCTTCTTTTTTTTAGCCCTTGTGCAGGTTTCATCTTTAGTTCGATCACCTTGGGCGACATTTTATCATTGTGTTGGAGAGTGACCAGAAGTGTCACATGGATTTAGTTGTTCATCGGGATTGTTCAGTTGAGTTGTTGGTTTTGTTCTAATTTTAGTTTCTTGTACAAATAATATTTAGTTCAATTTTTATATAAGTTCATTTTGGGCTGTCCGTTTATTTCCGCTGTTTGTTTGATTGTTTATATATGGGCGAAACCGTTCCCTTGTGTACTCTATTGATGCCCTTGGTGCTTTTCACCATCCCGGGAGGATCAGGAACGCCTCTCGGGACTTGTCGCGAGCTGGCCTGGGTGACTGGTTCAGGGTCGACTCGGGCTGGTTCGTGACAAAAATGGTATCAGAGGAGGTCGGCTACTAGCGGACCTTTCTTTTTAGAGCGCCCTTGTTATTTTGGGGATGTCAAGGTAGATGGAGTAGGATTGTTGGGTCTTGAGGGGTAAGTGCAAGAAGAGCGTCGCGAACTCTTTCTTGTTCTAATCCTCATGTTTCCATGGAAGTCCGGTTTTATTAGTGTCCATTGTTCTAGTTGATTGTTTGGTATTGGGATATGACAAGGGGAGTCTGACTAATGGCCTTCGTGAGCTCACAGGGCCTGGCAAGCCATGTGGAGCTGGGGAATGGTCCTAATAACTCTCTATGTGTTGGTTTTGTGTTTGGCATATGGCCGCCAACCATATGGTCAAGTCACCCACCGATACTAGTTCCCTTTTTTTGGGTCTCTTGAACCTTTCATGAATTCTGAATTTTTGTTTTTAAAATCCTTGTGTGAGAATTGTGGAAATGGGTTTTAATGTAAGGATTATATTTTGAAAAGTGAAAAAATGGGGTTTTCAATAATTAAATATAATAATGGTTTTGGATGGTTGTGTTTTTGTGACAAAAAATTGAGGGAAGCAGAAATGATTTAAAGGGATTGGATTATCCATAATCTAAACTTGTGGTTTGTTGAAATAAAATGTTTTGAAATTTTGAATCATTTTAAAGTGATTATGGATCTTTTTTTTAAATGGGGTATTTTAGGATGTTAAATTTTTTTTGAATTGGATAAATTAGTTTTGGCAATTGGTTTTGATCGGTTGGTGTTTTACTACAAATGGTATTGGTCTCAATGGACCTCCGATTATGAAAATATACCGTGCTGAATTTTTAAAAAAAAATGGGAAGGGGTTTTTTGGAGTGGCTTGGTTATTGAAACAGTTTTTAAAAATTAAAAGGGGTAGGTTTTTAAGAAAATGGTTCTTAATTAATTGTGGTTTTTTTTGTGAAATATGAAAATGTTTTTTGATATGGTGGTTGGTGTTCCTTTTGAAGGTAAATTGTTATTTTTTTTGAATTATGATGTTTAATTTTAGCCTTTGGTGTTTTCATGGGTGCTCACATGCATGGTTTTATTTATATCTGCAAGTATGTTCTATATGGTATGGTGGTTGGGTGCCAGGGGTGGCATGGAAATGTGCATGTCGGTGAGACTTGATGAAACACCATTGGTGAATGTGGAAACCCACCAAGGTAGTTTAATTTTTCAAAATTGTTTTGAGCTGAAAATTGTGGCCTTTTTTTAAAACCAATGGTTTTGTGGCTTGATTTTTCTATGTCTTAGAATAGTTGTTTATTTGGTTAGCTTCCATGTGATCTAGAATTCGTACTCTTGTTCTATCTAGTGATGAGATCTTGTTGGTGGCTCGGTTTTGGAGAAATTTTCATTGGGTTTCTAAAGATGTGTTTGATGTTGTGATGTGGCCAGGGATAGTTCTCCGTTGGAAATCTTTCCTGCTGATCAACCTAAGGATTCATTTCAAATGTTAAATCCACCTCTTTTGATGATGCCTCAACCTGTTTGTTGGAATAGAGAGTAGTTTGGGATCTATTAAAAGTACTTAGAGGTCGTGATAATTCTTTTGGACAGAGCAGTTGTTTTCGGTGATGTTGATGTGTTTCGTCTAATTCCTCGTCTATTATGCCCCTCATTTGGAGTGATAAGGAATTTTTATATGTATCTATGAGTTCCTATTTAGATGAAGGTTTTTGTTTGGTGATCAAGTGTGGTTTTTTTGAGTGGTGTGACCCTTATCACCTGACTACGGTGCAGCAAATGCTTCAAGAATCAGGGCTCCAGCCATAGGCCTCGGAGTGAAGCTTTTCACGCATTCAGGAAATCAACAGAGGTGTGGAGTTCTAGATTAAGATCCTTACTCCTCTTTTTTGGTAAGTTAGTTACTATTTCAATGTTTTGGTTCCTCATTTCTATGAATTTCCCTTTGTCGCAACAAGCGTGGTGGACTTAACCCCTCACACAGTGTCTATGGTTATTCCTTCATGGATGTGGGTTTTCAATCAATGTCCCTGTGTGGACCGCCTGTAAAAATCATGTGTAGTCTTGGTGTTGCCTATTCATAGGTGGAGATTTTTGGGTAGTTTATTTGTTTCTTTTGTGGTTTCAGTGGCCAAATTATTAGGTCCCCCACCATCCCATCCCCAAGTGACGGGGGTCCAGAATTGTGTTGAATGTGTCGACCAAGTTATTGTCCCATACATTTGGTACTGGGTGGTTTATATGTTCATGTTGTAACTCTATTAACTTGGTATAGTAGGTTTTTGTAGGAGGGTTTTTTTTTGGGCTTGTGTGAGTGAGTCCCAACTCCAGCTCATGTTCAATTCTTGTCTATTCATTGCTATTTGGTTTCTAATGGTGGGGAGACCCACCATGGGTCTCCTGGATTTTCATCCTAAGAACATTTCTAGGGATAGTTGATTCTTAATGGTGGGGAGTACATTCTGGAATCCTTAGGGGTTGTTTTTTTCAGCTGGAAAGTGTTATGGCTTTCCGGGGGCGGAAAGCTTTAATGGTGGGGAGAATTGTCACACACAGTTTTTTTTCTGTCTTTGTATTGATCCGGCCCATTAGAAATCCCGATCCCTTTCATGGGTATTTTATGAGATGAATCTTGAGTTTTTAAGTTTCATATATGTCTAACCACCATAGTTTGGGATCCCCATTGCTTGTTTAGGAGTTTTTGAAGAAAGGGTGGTTACTTCATGATTTGGGCCAACCGTGAGCCCATTCCTAGTTTTAAAAACTGAATTTGTTTCTTTTATAACTCTTTTGTTTTTCATCCTTTTTCACCCATTCAACTTACCACTTGTCCTATACTGATATATTAAAATTTATTTTTCCTTTTTAACCCATTAGAAATTCATAAGCTGGGTGAATTTGGGTTACTTATTTAGGTATTGGGCCAGCCCATGGGCCCATTTCCTGTTTTAAAAAAATAATTTGTTTCATTTATATGTTTTTCAATTTTTACTATTTTTCGGCGATTCTACATCCCCCTCGAAGACAATAACCCTATACTAACCCCAATAATCGATTTTACCTCTTTGGAGCTCATGTGGTTGGCGGATTAGGGCGAAAATTCTCAGGAAACCTCAAATCGCCCAGAATTTACAAGGTAACTTTTATCATTCATAAATCAATCAATTCCTACTAATTTAGCAACCAATATTCTTCCCCTGGTTCGTCCAGACCTTAGGAGTCTCTCCAAGAATTTTCAAGCCATTCCCTTTTCTCTAGGGCTTCAGATCTAATGGAAGATTAAGAGTTTTCTAGGATGAAAGGTGGGATTCCTTCTCCTTTCTTCTTCCTCTTCCCCCTCCTTTCATTATTTCTTTGATTTATATTGTACCCTAGTCTTGATCGACCTAGGGTTCTGTTATATAATGTTTTTTGATGGGTTTTATGATTTTTTAGGTCTGGTATTTATAGTTTTAGGATTTATAAACCCGCGGCGGGTGATTTCGGGTGTGGGTTTCAATTACGCCAAAGATTTGAGGTAGGAAACCCCTTGCACATGACTTTATTATTTATGTTTCATCATTTATTATATTTAACACCAGATATATATGTTTATTATTTTTTTTCATCCTTTGAATAATTTTATTGGTGTTCAAAGTGGTTGTTTAATCATTGGTTTGTGAATGGTAGTGTTGTTTTGTCATGAAAGTTCTCAACAAGTGTTTGTTTAAATGTTCCGTTATCTTTTGCAAATATTTTGTGAGGTTTATAATATGGTATATGGTGTTTTTAACATGTTACAGTATCTTTAATGAAAATATGGCGTTCAATTGGTTTTTTATTCCTTTTCATGTACTTAAAATATATTGTTTTGATTAAAAAGGGATGTCATGTGTTCGGTAAATGGCCCGGTTGGCTTTTATGTGTGATGTGTGATTTAAAAGTTATTTGTTTGGATTTATAAAGGAATTGGAATAATGATAAATGGTATTTTTGGTTACTTATATGTATTTCCTATTTTTATTTGTTTTTACAATCAAGTGGGTTTTGATTTACAACATATTTTGGCCCGAATTGCCCAAAAATGGACTGTTTGACATCTTTATGAAAATGGTTGTGTTTTGAATATGTAACCTGAGTATTATAAGAGATTTATGAATGTTGTTTTCTACTATAAATTGTGTTTATACAGATCCTTAATAGAATTAAAATTCATACCTTTGTCAAAGGATAGTTTTGCGAAAATAATTAAAGGCCCGTTTGGTATTTCCTAGAAATGAAGGAGTGTTTTACTTGTATATAAAAATTTGTGCAATTTGGATTGTTTTATGGTCCATTAAATTATTTTATTAAATTTTTATTGGGCTGCCAAATATGATTTGGTTTGGTTATGATGTGTGTTTATAATTTAAAGAGTGTTTTTGAAAGAGTTTTATGTGCAAAGCCTCAATACACTTTATGAAATTGTTTTACCAAAATATTTAGCGGTTTGTTCATTAGTGTAAGAAATGTGAAGAATGATTATGGGCTGTTTGTGTTTTTTATGGTTTTTTAATGGAATGTGGATGTGAAATGTGTATTTGATAATATGTGTAACTTGATTGAGCACTAAAGGGAATCCCGGGTATCTAGGTGGGCGGACGTGTACTAGTATGCTAGTGATTCTGTGGGGGTTGCCCCTGTTTCACGTAGCAAGTTTGACGATGACAACACTAACTAAACTATGATGATGATGATGATTGGGGACCACTAGGTTATGGGTATGTTCCCTACTAGTGGCTCGTGCATGAGAACGAATATTTATTATGGTTACTTTCACCGAGATACGAGGTACCTGGGGCTCACAACTAACTAGTGCCTAGGGGTATTCCCATGACTAGTGCTCATTGGCTATTTTGTACTCACCGTCGGCATACGGTGCGTTTGGTTGGTAAATTCCGTAGTATGTGTTATTTATTTGAATGTTAAAATTCTTTATAGCAGCTCCCTTGAAAACTATGTTCATTTTGAAGTTGCACCTCTTTGAAAAAAATAGTTACTTGCGTTTTTGTTTATTAAACATGCATGTTTTTGTCTGATAATTATTATAGTATGGAACCTCATTTGAAACCCATACTTTCATATCTTGAATTTCAAACTATAAATTGATGTTTCATTTATTTTAAAGGAATGTGCATTGGGAATAGAATATCGGGCTAACCTACTGATTTTTAATTCTGACGCCTATATTCTTCTTTTTTTAGCCCTTGTGCAGGTTTCATCTTTAGTTCGATCACCTTGGGCGACATTTTATCATTGTGTTGGAGAGTGACCAGAAGTGTCACATGGAGTTAGTTGTTCATCGGGATTGTTCAGTTGGGTTGTTGGTTTTGTTCTAATTTTAGTTTCTTGTACAAATAATATTTAGTTCAATTTTTATATAAGTTCATTTTGGGCTGTCCGTTTATTTCCGCTGTTTGTTTGATTGTTTATATATGGGAGAAACCGTTCCCTTGTGTACTCTATTGATGCCCTTGGTTCTTGTCACCATCCCGGGAGGATCGGGAATGCCTCTCGGGACTTGTCGCGGGCTGGCCTGGGTGACCGGTTCAGGGTCGACTCGGGCTGGTTCGTGACAGACATCCCATTTTCACTTGGTTAGAAAAGACCCTCCCTCTTGTGATGTGGAACTCACCCTGTGGTGATAGCACTCAACAAAGGCCTGAAGGGATACTAACTAGTCCATTCTGAGAATGACTTCATTGCAAGTCATCTATGATACATAAGGATCCCATAAGAAGTGACTCCCACCATCCTCAAGAGGGAACCCCTTTGTACTGACGTACACTCACTTTCCTAATCCATAACGAATTGTATATCATCATATGATCCTCAGAAGTAAACATATAGTTCTCAAGGCTCCCCCGAACAATAACAAATATAAAACTATGGGGAGCCCCAATATAGAAAAAAGCAGAAGGTAAAACTGTGGAAAATAGAATTATACCTCTAACTCTAAGGGTTCTGAGAAAATGATGATTATTGGTTTTCTCCACTACAAATGTCTAACATGTATTGCAACCCAGGGACCCTACCTAACTACCCTGAGCAAATCCACCATTCAGTCACTGAAAACTAGTAGCCTGAATACCACAACCACGGACACCTCCTTGGCTGAAATGTTTTGGAAAACTTGTGTTCTCTAACTGATGAGAAATTGGTGGTCCTACTCCTGAATGTGGGGTCATAGCAGAACCCCTATCACCCACTGCCGGTGAGGAAATCTAGAAAAAATGCTGATGATGACCCATCTTGCTGTAAGATCAGTACTAAAATGGGTCCCTCAGTCATATAAGTCTCTTGTGCCCACACATCGCACACTGGGTGAAAACCACTTAACTACCTGAAGAAACATCACATGGTAGCTCCCTAAGGAACTTCTTGCAATCTGTATAAGGAGCACCAACCTCGGATGCTGAACTGCCCCAACTTGTAGCTCCCAACACCCTCAGATTATGCTCGGTAATCAGTGCCTGGTTACTATATTCGTCGTCAAAGTCATTCTGAATACATATAACTATGATTAGATTTCATACTTGAGACCATCCTCAAACCACCTAGCCAAAGAAAACTCTTCACCTCCTAGAATAGCTGTGAAGTGCTAAATCTGTGTAACACAAGAGGAGTAGTCCATCACTGAAAGAGATCCCTGCTCCAAATGCTTGAACTCTTGAGCACGATCGGCCCTCAATGTCTCAGGGTAGAAATAGTCATAAAATACCCTCTAATACTATTCACATACCATATCCTGAGGATGTACAACCTATGAGATAGAATCTTATTATCTCTTGGTGGAATCACGTAACATGTACTTCACGAGATTCACCCTCCTCTCTGGAGGCGTCTCCAGATGCTCAAAGATAGATAACATGGCCTCCAAAGATAACTATACAATCTATGGTCCTCCATCCACTAAAAACGTTAGAGGATGTTGGTTCTAGAACACCTGCATTAACGTTTCCATATACGGGGCAGGATATGGGGCTCCCTACAAAGTCATTGTATCCCCAAAAGGCCTTCACGGAAATATGCATCAGCACCTGCGTCTGAAATAACTAGTGTTGTGAAGATAGGCACAACTTGAGAATCTATTTGTATTCCCTGATGTATGACTTCTAGTGTCTAAGCATTGCTCGGTATCTGGTGTGCAACCAAATTACAGCTCGGTGGCATGACACTACAAGGTCAAGAAAACGTCCTCAGTACAAGAATATCAAGCACTAAAACATAGATATTCATGTAAGGAACAGGATAAGAAAACATTCATGTTTTTCAAAATATGGTTACAAGGCATGTAAAACCTCCACACAGAGTGTTCCCTTTGGTTTGAACATGGGCGTGTACCACTGGAAAACCTGGTCAGGTAACACCCCAACAAACGATGTGTTCCTACAAAGACACGGTGTGTACTTGAATTTTCCCACCAACCCCGGTACTTCTACATGTCTCGAACCACATGGTTCTCTCCTAGGTAACACTACTCACTGTCTTCACCCTACACATGATGTGTAAAACTTATGTTTTAACCACTTGTATCGTTAGTCATGTGGTCGGAGACACGATCTACTTTCATGTGGTGTGTTCATGATGGAAACTTCATTTACTACCCGAATTTCATCCACACATGTCATTATTCACATGTTTAGATATATTGTCTCTACAGAATGACATGTACAATCTAAACATGTCATGTCCAACCAAAAGATTATCATCCTTGTGTCTCTTCTCACACAGTCCGTCACACAATCAAGCACTACACGGTGTGCACATACAGTACATGTTGTGTACTTAAGAAAAGTTGTTTCTTCTAAAATAGAAGAACACATGCCATATGTTCATAACACAAAATGTCATGTTGTCTATGTTTCTAGATAGCAAGCCTCTAAAACATCTCTTTAACCCATAAAAACATAAAATTCTGTCCAAGGAATGACACATTCTAATCAATGAGAGACCATACTTCTACAAATCCTTGTTTGGGATCCTTTTCCACATAGAAACATGAAAAAATTAAATTAAATTTCAACTTGATCCCCCAAAACCCTAATACTAGGTATTCTATTATAGTATATACCTCAAAAACATGCATATCTATCACACCATTTATCACAGCAACATGAAATCACTAATGCAGCCTAAACGGTATGACAAGAATGCATCACATGGGATCTCTAATAAGTGATTATATGATGCATGATATGGAATACCCTAAACTCATTAGGTTTCAAAAGAAACATAAATTTAATAACATCAATGATAATAGCACAATACAAGTGAATCACCCTACAGTGAAATCAAATCAGCCGTAAAAATTGAAAAACATAAAAAATTGGAATATCTGGGGTAACATGGAATTTCTCTATTCAAGGGTTAGATAATCTCAGGCACATCTTATTACCAACTACCCATTCTTTCCAATCCTGATCCATAATTTCCAAATCGTTAGAAAATGTAGAAAATAAACCCCTTTAATACCACTTTTTAACATCCTGGATCCAGGTGCCGCCTAAAAGTTTCTCATACCTTGTTGGTCACATGGCCTCAAGCACATTTCCCCGAACACCAGAGTCTGCTGAATAGTAGTAAGGATCTTGGGTGTGATAATAGGGAAAATATTCCCTCATAGGTGTAGCAATATAGTGGAAACAAATAGTAAGTAGAAACATAAATAGAAATACCAAACAACAGAAGTAAATTTTGGAAGACAAATAATAAGTAAAAAATGTAGCGCATATATAAATGATTCATGTAACATATGTCTAGGAAAGCTACCAAAAAATTCACAATACTGGAAATACAATACTAAATCAATGTATAGAAGAAATAGTTAAACACCAGTAGAAATGCAAGCCTCAGCTTGGTCCCATTCTCTCCCACTCCAACAATAATCATGTACCTGATGAAGAAGGGTTCTTTCCCTAATCTATACCTGCATCCATATAATCTGTTTAGTTGAAAAATCATGACCCAAAGAGGGTGTGACATGAATCACAGTTTTCAAACAACAAAATATCTATGCCAAATTGTCAGTGAATATATATAGTAGGTAATATGCAGAAATGAAGTAATAATCTAATAAGTACTCAGAAGAAAAAAAGCCTACAGTTTTCAATTTCATTCATCTGATTTTAATAATTTTTCAATCCATTGAATAATATAACCTCTAGATCTAGCCTAGTCTCTTTATCCCCTAGTATAAAAGTAACATCAGACGTCTCAAAAGGACATCTAAAAATTCAAGAGAGACCGACTCCATGCTTGTTCTTTGGCTTGGTAGACTCATCATAATCATCAAATCATTCACAATAAACTTTATGGGAAAGTTCCCAGAGTCTAGTCCCCTCTGGTTTCACATATCATCAAATCAATAAAATAATAATGAACCTCTACGAAAGCTCACAAAGTCTAAAAACATTGGTCTCACATTGCACTATTCCTTTACAAATAACCACCGGGGTAGCTCTCATGATCAATACCCCCTTGGTGTGCATTATAATGACCCCCTAAAATCTCTCTCAGTCAATTCCCTATGGTCTAACATTTATATAATGATGACCCTCTGGGTAGCTCTCACAGTCTAACCCCTCTGGTCAATGACCTATGGAATCTCTCACAGTCAATACCTCTGGTCAATCAAAATAACCATTCATAATTAAAAGACCCTACTTCGGGAATCTATCCCAATCAATTCCCCATGGGCTTAAATTCATAATGTAAAACACGTGAATTTCATATAAAAATCAACTCCATCCTAACAACATTGGGCATTGTAAAAAAAATCCTAACATACATTCTAGACCCAACAACCTTAACCAAAACAGAAATGGTAAATACCTCTATAAACAAGGTAATAAACCTTATGCATGATCAATACCCCTTTCTAAATCAGAGAAACCAAAGTAGGCATTAAAAATGCTTAAATTCCAAAACACTCAATACCCTAAACAAGAGTATTCGTCACTTTTTCCATATATAATCCAAAGACAACCAAAAAAAGGCACAAACCACCTACCTCGATGTCGTATGAAGAACACTCTTGAACGTCATCCCTTGAATTGGCCTATAATGATGTAGATATAAAAGAATTGTAAACATTATCAACCATTTATAACTCAATATAGTGGAGAAATAATGAAGAGATTATCTAGGGAAATAGAGAACTCACTACTGGGAATCCAACGCACCTGGCAGCGTCTCAAATGGACCTCAGATTGAGGAATGGTAAAACCTAGATGATTTTCAAATGTACGTCACTCTTGAGTAAGAGATATGGGAAGAAAAAGACACTTATGTAGATTAGATGTGATGGCAATATGATTAATCAAATAAAGATAAAAGTGCATGGTGTGTTCATTTAACGTACACGCCATGTACTCGCCTCAACCAGACCCACTTTAGGCGGTCAGCCAGGTCACCCACAGAGCCATGTACTTTGCCATTACACCTCCATGTAATCAATTTTTACACAGCTGATACACTACTACCCATGGAAACTGTGTACACAACCTGTACTTAGAAGTACACGGCGTGTACTCAAAAAATTTACCCTTTCTTACTTTTTACTTAAAAACAACCTAAAATAATGATCCATACCATAAATGATGATCCAGTTTCTTACATTAAATTTTTTACTTGATATGAAAATTAGTCAAAAAAGATGGTATTTTCTTTAATCAATCCAAATATACTAATGAACTTGTTAAAATTATTGAATTGATTATTTTAAATCGATGATAACCCCTATGAGTACAAACTCTATACTGGATAAAGATTAATCTGGATCTTCTATCTATGATAATCTATATAGTGGAAAGATTGGAATCATATTTTTCTTACTACTTCATTTCCAAGTATTATGTTTTCTTTTTTATGTGTACTATATATTAGTCTAACCCCAAAAAAGTCATCTTAAGCGTGTTAAAAGAATAATTAGGTATATTAAAGGCAATGTATATTCTGGAATATTTTTTCTATATAAAAGTTTCTTTTATTTACTATATTACTCTAATTTTAACTTATGAGGTAACAAACTTGATAGCAAAATAACATCAAGTATGTGTCACTGGTTTAGAAAAACATTAATTTCATGGAGTTCTAAAAGCATCTTTCATTAGCACTGTCAATTACTGAGGCTGAGTATGTTGGAAATTCTAGTGGTTGTTAACATAGTATATGGAAAAAAGAAAACATTTTATGGTTTCAATATTAGTTTTGATAAAATGTCAATTTTATGTGATAACACATGTTGTATTTCTATTTATTAAAATCATCTTTTGCATTCAATAAATACACACATTGATGTTAGATTTCATTTTCGAATAGCTCAGGAAAATAAATGTCTTATATGTTCAGAATTTATTCTTACTAAGAAACAACTAGCTATTATTTTCACTAAATTGTTGGATTTTGTTAAATTTGAGATAATTAATTATGAGTTTTGTATGATGGATGCTTAAATCTAGATGAAGTATAATTTTTGTTTAGATAAATCAATTGAATGTTTTTATATATGTATTATTTCATTAAAAATTATTTAATATATTATAATTACTCTTTATTAAGTAACAATATTAGCTTGAAAAGTTTAACTAAAGGGTATTTTAGTTATCTTTCTAAGATTTTTATACTTTTAATCGAAAGATAATTAGTTACAAATTTTTATAAGAGATTTGATTAAATAATACAAATGAATTTTTTGATATATTTATCCCTATTTCTTTTATTATTTTTAATATTTTACTTTTTTGATCAATTAAAAAAGGGGGATAACATTTTTTAAGTTTTAATAAGTTTTCTACTAAGTTGGATGAAAATTTAAAAAATTATATTCTTTATAATTTCAAAAAACATTTAGATTGTTTATAATTAGGTGTTTACTAATTAAATTCTCTCTATGTTTCATTAAATTACTATTATATAATATTTTTTTTAAATCATTTTGTTTTAAAATTTATTTCTTATATTATTATTTTTTTATGATACTTAGTTTTATTTATACATGAATTTATTTAAGTATAATAAAAATAATGTTCAACTAAGAAGGCCACACAAACTAAACCATCTATTATATATAGGGTCCTAAGGGTATATCCCATGTTGGAGGTGTCCATGGTGGCCCGCACACATCCTTGTTTAATTTAACATAGTGCTCAGAAAGACTCACTAGACTCGTGTATAAGATCCATGGTTTAGCATGTGCCCAAATAGTGGGCTTATGTCACCCACAAGACTGAATTTCCATTTCCATGTTGTATTTTATTTTGTAATTCAATGAACGCCACAAGAATTATAAACTAAGTGCCCCCAGCTTGTTGTATTTAATGTGGGATGATGTTATTAAACTGATATTGAATATATATTATAGGATTTCATCTCTATTTCTTCCGGCCATCTGATCTCTTCTATAAGCTATCCTTCTACTGTGATTATTCTCGAATAGTAGAAGAGCCATGCACATCCATTCAATATCTTTAAACAAAATTAAGATTCCCTATATTTCCTCCTACTCCGATGTCTATTTTTCAATATCCCACCTCTATTTTACATTCCCACTCAACATCCTTTGTAGACCGACCAATGAATCCTCTTCTCAAGCATTGTCTGTATTCTCCAGTGACATCGTTTCTCATGTTCCTCATCTATTTTGGTTCCATTGGTAACCTACACAGAAACGGTGTTTCACAAACATCATTAACTGATCTTATATTCAATTTTTTCTCATTCTTCTTCTAGTGAAGTCTACATTTTTGTGGATTATTGTTTTTCTATTTTGTCTTTTTCTTTTGGTTTATATTCATTTCAGCTTGTTCTACCTGTTTGGTTTTTGAGCTCTCTTTTTTGCTGAGGCACCATTGGTTTTCATCAATAGTGAGAATTCCTGAAACTATTGATAAAAAACTAACAGTGTGTCTGTTTAGACCTCATTAGTTTTTTTACCAATCGTGACACATAGCCACTACTGGAAAACTTCCAACAGTGATTCACTGAATCCCTACTAAGATTTATGATACTCTTCTCCCTGGGTGAGTTACCTCGTCTGTTTTCTTATGCATATATGATTTGGAAGTAACTTCCTCTAGTTCAAACTATTTCTCTTCAACAAAATATTTTATTTTTTTCTTATGTTAATTTGTTTTCCACTTGTTGTAATTCAATTTTATGGTTCTTTATTGAACCATCATATGAGAAATATCATCATTATTCTCCTATAATGTTTCATTCTACTTTTTTTTATAAATGAACTAACTATGTGATCTTTTTTTTATTAAATACTTTTTATCATGGTTTTATGCTGCAACATCATGATTTTTATTTACAAAGATTATTTTGGAAGAATTTATGTATTAATTTTTTGGAATTCAAATTGATTGATTTTTTAAAAATATTTGATTCTTCATCAATAAAAATTAGTAAATGTCTTATTAATTGCTCATTCTAATTATTTGGAGATGTTTTCGAAAATTTATCATCAGATTCAAACTATGAGACATGAGTCACTATAGGAACCCAATGGTGGGTCATGAGACGCCATTGGACACCCAATTATGAGTCATTTTTTATGTTCTCATTGAACTATTTGATTATAAAATTCATGGATATGTTATTAGTTTTGACATATTTCATTATGTTTTGGATATATTTATAATTGTAGATATGATTTGTTTTTCCACTATAGGATATTTCCACATGTGAGAAATGACTCACTACCAGACTCTTCCAAAGGAGATTAATGGCTCACAACAAAAAATTTTGATTAGTGAGTAATGTATCACCCCCAGACAATACCAACGGTGAGTAATGCCTCTCCACTCTATGTTTTCAGTAGTGAGACATATCTCACAGCTGTTTATTCCCAATGTTGAGTCATGGATCACTGTTAGTCAAACAAATATTTCAAATTTTTTATTATCTAAAAATAATTCAATTTTTTAAAAATTAATTAAAATATCAAATTTCTAACATTTTTTTAAAAATACTATTGATAAATTATAAAAATTAATTGTAGAAATTTTTTAGTAAAATCATCATATGAAAATTATTGTTTTTTTACAATGTTAGACTTTTATAACATTTTACAATGTGTATAAATATGAATAATTATATTATTATTTGAATTAATTTTAAATTGTTATTGGTTTAATAAATGTATCTCTTAATATATTTAATATTCTTTTTAATACTTCCTGATCAATCATTTGTCTGAGTGTTTTTTGTTTTCATCGTGGCTTTAACAAATTTAATGTAAAAATCATATTATTTTATATTTAAACTCTAAAAATTATCATGAGTAGATTAGAAAGAGACACACTACATTATAACATTGATTTTGTACCTCAATAAAAAAAGTACAAGTGTATTTTATTCATCCAACAAGGATTTGATAATCCATTTTTCCTACTACACTCGAATTGATCATGAATATTATTCGACTTATTTTCTTATATCGTGTTCCCAGAGGATCTTCATAATCATCATATTATTGTACTTATGTGATCATAAAACATGATAGGTAGTGAATTTAATTATCTTATGTTGAACTAAAGAATTATTTGTTTCATATTGTTTCTCCATTTTAATTATTCCTTTTGCCTATTTATATTCTAAAGTCTGGATTTAATGTTTTCCCATAAAAAATAAATAATTTATTTTTTCCACTAATCTAAATGGAATGTTGATTTATTCCGCTAATACAATAGATATGTTTTATTTACTCCATTAAAAGTGTGGGGTTCTGCCACCATGTGTAAAAAATGAATGTGTGTAATTTGTTCAAATTGGGTTATCACTCCCATTAAAATATGAGGAATTATTTCATAATAGTATCCCTGAGGATTATAGGGTATTTAAGATAGTATTAGGATATTTTTTATCAGAACCTCTATAAAATCACATTTGTTATCTTTTTTATTTCCACTTTATCATTTAACACGTTATTATATAACTATGAAAAATTTCCCTTTGTAATAATAAACCATAACTTTATACTAACCCCCCCCCATTGTATTAACCTATTTAATACTAATGAAACTAACATATATCAATTATATTCAATAAATGTATCCTTATTACCTTCTACGTAAATCGTAATTGAAAAAATCACATCACTTCACAAGGAGGTAGTTCACTGTACACACGAGCAACGTTATCACATTCCCATAGAGTGGAAATTTAGAAGGTATGTGTGATATAGTGATTAAAAAGGAAAAATTTTATCATAAATTTCATATAAATATTATAAATATACTATTACATCCATCTATGATATTTGGTGATAGAATAAAATTGCATCGATTTGTGAGGTGGTAGTTTGTCGTTCACATGATCGATAGATTCGTTTCCCATTTGATTGAAGAGTAGATGTGTATAGGTTATTCAATTATAATAATAAATATCCATAAATGTAATATACTTGTTCTACTATATCATCATATTTGAAGTATATTTGATGGAGTATTAATAAAAAATGATACCAAAACAAAAGTTTAATAATTTTATCTCTTCTTTAGATACCCTTGTTAGTTTTATAACAAAAGCTTTACTATGATGGATTACTAATAAAAATATGAATATAGAATGTTTGGATATAATTAATAAATATATTTGAGAAGTTAATTTCCAAACTAAGGGTCGTTAATTGTGTATATGGGAGGAGATTTGTTTCCCTTTTATAAGCAGGGGAGAGGACATGCTTGGATTTTTTAAAATAAAAAAGTGCACCTGCATTTTAAACATGACACAAGGCACCGAAATTGTTAATTGTCGAACTATATATGATATAAGGTTGATATATATATATATAATATAAAATTTACATGTCTGTAGGTCAGTCTAACCCTTATATTTTTTTGTTTAACCCCATGATGAACCTTTTTTAACCTTCACTAAGGTATTTATTTTTTAATTTTTTAAAAATTCATTTTGATTAAAAATTAAGATGACCTTATAATATAATATTTATTATGATTATTAAAAATATTAAATCAATTTTTTCATATTACATTCATATAATTGGAAAATTTAATTTAAAAATAAATCCTCAAATGTGATGAAAAAAGGGGTTTCCAAGGTGAAACTTATTATTATAGATATAATGTTTTTCTACAAAAAATCAATTTTATTTTTGTTATAATGACCCAAGGTGGTTAACTAGTGAAATATTTGAAATTTTTTTTCTATTAAAACACTTTTAAATTGGATTATTATATAAAATTATAAAAATGAATAATATAATTTTTAATAAAAATAAATATTTTCACAATTCACTAAACAATTATTCTTTTATGAAAATTCCAAAAAATTAACCCTAAGAGAATTTGTGAATTTTGATTAAAATTTTTACTTCATTTTTTTCAAATTAATTTTTGAAAAGTTTAAAATTTAATTTTTATTATTTTTCCACAATAAATATTAAAAATTATTTTTTGGGGGAAAATATATTTTTTGAAAAATATAAATATATCATCAAAAATTAATTACATATTTATAAATATATTTTATTAATCTAAAACATTTAGACATAATTTTTAAATTTTGTCGATTACAATTCATACCTCCAAATTTAATGGTTAGGTTATTATAGTAAACATAATATTAATAGTATATCACAGCTCATTGAAACTCAGTTTTATGTGAAAAACATGCTATAGAAGAAATTAAAATTTTTCACATATTATATTTCATTAAATATTAGGGTGTTATAAAAAATTAGAAGGAGATACTTCATCAGGTTAAGTAATATGTTATTCTTCATTCCTTACTATATCTTTATTGTCTTGGATCTTCTTAAATCTAATTATATAGTATAATTATTTTATATTAACATCAATATAATTATTTAAAAATGATATAATCATATTAAAGATCAATTTAATTTATCTTTCATTTTTTATAACACATTCTAAATTTCATCAGTTTTAATACACACATCAATGATGTAATAACACTACCATCTCAAATGGTTAAGAAAACATAAATAAAAACAACAAAATAAAAAATAATGTATTAATTATTTTTTTAAAATTATTTCCTGTTTATATATATATATTCATTCATTAAAAAAATATTTTATTATTGAATCTAAAAGAACATCAAAATGACATTTTAACAACTATTTTTGAACCAATGCGGTAGGTTACATAAGAAGACCATTGGATTTCATAACAATACCAAACACTCCCATGTATCCTCTATCAACATTCTATAGGTGATACAAGAATGAGTAAAGATCAATGACCAAAAGCATCATACCAAATCCATCATTGAACAACTAGTATAATTCACCCCAGAATATTTATTTTATGAAATAATGATTAATAAATGGGAGATAACTTATTCAAAATGAATGATATAAAAAATAAAGATAAAGATTTATTTATTTTTAAATTTCCATTTCATGTCCTTTCTTTGAAAGTCATTAGATTCAAAAGTTACTAGAAATGTACTTGTTTCTTTTCCAATTTGACTTTAAATTCAAGATTTATTATGACTAAATTTGTATTTAGAAAAAATTATATGTTATTATCTAGGAGGTAGAGTTATGCTTACTATTTCACCTCCATTTGGGTCATAATTCTTCCAAAAGGATAATTGTTAGTATAGTTGACCTTATCTTATCTTTCTTAATAAGGAGTCATTATCCTAAATATCCATGTTTTACATATTATTTAATATTTTTCCTTATCCCAAATTATATGATTTCTAAATTTTATTGTCTATTAAAATTCACATACATTATAAAGAGTATAAAAGCAATCATTTATCATGTCTTCCCTCTATATCTATTTCTTGGAATATTTTATTCATTTTCTTTACAAATATTTATTTATGAGATGTAATGGTTTTAGAAAGTAATTTTTCATCAGTTTTTCATTATTTGTAATTCCATGACCCCAATTATGGGAGTTGGTTCATTATTTTAATATATTGGCATCATTACAAGGAATCAAGTCTCGAAAGACCGATCATTTTAGTAGTTTTGGAAATAAGATTACATACAACAACATTACATTACATATTAGAAAATAAAACACACCATAAATGATCCTTAGTGAATACCATTAATCACTTATCTTATCCAAACTTATCAATCATAAAATAATTCTTCACGTCCTGGGAAAAATAAAACATAGAAAGGGGTGATATCAGATGCTCAGTAGGGATAACAATATAGCGGAAACTTTCATAAATAATCATAAACATTTAAGGAAATGTATTTGACTAAAACAAAAG
This sequence comes from Viscum album, assembly GCA_963277665.1. Classification (NCBI taxonomy): domain Eukaryota; kingdom Viridiplantae; phylum Streptophyta; class Magnoliopsida; order Santalales; family Viscaceae; genus Viscum; species Viscum album. Next base: position 833,197,101 of record OY728165.1, read on the forward strand.
CCTTTTAAACCTAAACTTCAGCATAATATGAAAAAATAAAGTAATTCCATTTACGTACTCACATGGATATTCTACTAGTCGAATAATCACATGAAATATCATTTCCACTTTCATAATGATGGAATGAATAATGTCGAACTTTAATTTTTGTGTCAAGTCCTCGTGTCAGGACCTAGGGACTAACTATAACCACAACCCAATCTGGAGAGCCACTATAACTGGACTTCTACCTGGAGAGCCTCTGTAGCTGGACTCCAACTCAGAGAGCCTTTGAAACTGGACTCTAACCCGGAGATCCTCTATAACTGGACTCCATCCCAGAGGGTCTGCTGTAACCAGACCCCAACCCTGAGGGATTAATTTTAATAGTCCCCAACCTGGAACATACTAGTCCAACACTTTCATCTTAAAAAGAGGTTGAAATACAATGCAATCATTCATATCAAAATATCCATATATATGATATTACGAATTAAAATATGATGTCTATTTTACTAAATTAAAAATATAGAATTTTCATTACTTAATTTAAAATTAATTCATGTTGTCAAAATAGATAGCGTGTTTTTAGGAAATAATATCTTTCAAAAGATTGACACTTGTTTATGTCCAATTTCAAAGTGAAATTAATTATAATGATCTAAATTGAATTAAATGATAAAAATATAATCTAATTATACTTCAAAAACATTAAAATTCATAATTTAACACAATAAATTAATTCGATTAAAATAGTTGTTTTTAATTAAAATTTAGTATTTTTTACTATTCACCAAAATATGACAGTTGTCAGAAAAGTACCAAAAATTTATCAAAACTACATTTTTATGTCCCGATTATAAATAATATGTTTATTTTTTAAAATTTAATATATAAAAGTGTCAACTACTGGATTTAAAAGGCGTTCGCCATTAAAAGGCAGTAAAATTGCATTTTCTGAAAAAAAACATCCTTTATCTAAAAAATTGAATTTTTATTATATTATATCTAAGAAATAAATAATATGGATGTTAAAATTATATAGAGTATATAAAATTACAAATGCAGTTAATACTATCCATAACCATTTTTTGAAAAGCTAGTTTGGAAAGTCATGGTGCTCTCAAACTCGGTGTTACATGTAGCGCAAGTTAGTTAATTACTTTGAAGAGATTACATACTATGAAATCATGGGGTGTTACATTCTTACCTCCTTGAATGAATTACTTCCTCACAATTTGAAATTATTCTTCTAAAATAAGAGGTTGAAAATAAAAAAATACCTTTTTGGAAAACTCACAACGGAAATGGGGTTAATAAAATGTAGTCTTAATAAGATGGAAAGTGTAATGAAAAAGTCACCACCAACATAGGTGTTCGAATAGAAGAACATTAGTGGAAATTAAAAACACATAATTGGAGAAAAAATATGAATATTTATAAGGAGTGATTGAGGTCATAAATCACAAACAAGTGTAAAATTGAGGGCCTCAAAGCCATCAATCAAAGATGATTTAGAATTTTATCGATTCAACAAAACCTAATATATTATGATAACACATTTTTTGTTTTAAAATCTCATACCTAAAGTTTAAGAATTAATTTCTGCATAGAATAATAATAATATATATATATATATATATATATATATATATACCGGACATTTAGAGTCCCATCCTTTAACTAATTTCTACCACTAACTCATCTTTCACCCCAAAATATAATCGAACTCAAAAATATTATATTTATCCATATACCATGAAAAAACAAATTTATAATAACCAATGACTTCTTGTAATAAAGTTTCAGGTCATAAAGCATTGTTTCACATTGGTTGTGGGTTTGATTCCTGCAGCTTTTTCCGACGCGATGGGTTATCGCCCAACCTGCAGGTTGTCCTTTTCCTAAAAATGTAGTATTACAATATTCCAAAAATAATCTTAATAAATACTATCCAATGTTAAAATTAATCCATTCAAAACTTTATAGATGTCAAAAATACTTCTATCCAAAATCATAGTCCAAAATTTATAGGGAAGTTAAACAAAATGAAAATCTCTTTTTCCTCGTAATAACATATGAATACCTTCATCATGTATTCTTTTCAATCATGTTAACACCTTGAATTACCATAAAACCTTATTGATTACATTCATGCAACCTTATTCCTTATATAATACTAGATATATTCTTTATATCAATTTTTTTGAATATTCAAACAATTATGGAATAAACAAACCATTTGTCAGTTCCAAGGTAGTCAATAATATCAAATATAATTTATCTAAATCAACCATATCTTATTCAAAAATCACTACCTGAGTATCATGACCATATTATGGTTTACCTTTACTTCAACCATATATTTTCGAAACAAATTAACCAACTATTGAGTCACTTTTCTTGTTTCCACACCACCTAAAGCCTTTAATAAAATTGTACAACAGTACAATCCTTATACACACCATAATTTTTATAACCAGTAAATCATTGATAAAATACTCAAATGACATAATTATTTAATATTAACATAAGAAAACTAGTCATTACTCTTCATCTTTGGTAATATCCTAACTATATTATTATCCAACAACATCATTTTTGGTATACTATGATGATTTGGACATTGATTTTCCTAGTGTCTCAACTCCTTGTAGATGAAGAAGTTTACATTCGAAACCTTTTTCATACCCTTGAAAACACATACTTGGGGTCCTTTTTCTCCACAATTATAACAAACTCCCATTCCCTTCAATAATTCACCAAGGTGATTCTTTCCACAGTTATCACAAAATGCAAAATCATTCTTTCCCCTATTTTCTTTATCTATCTGTCTTTCTTCCATACTTTTCTTCTCTTGCTTCCCTTCAAATACATATGACTCAAGGAATTTTTTACTTATCTTATTAACACATAATACTATTTCTTCATATGATGTGAATATGTGGGAGACTATTCCCATTTTAATTGTTGGCTTAATACCATGAAAGATATGATCTGACTTAATCTGTTGATCATGCGTATTGATGGAATTCTCATTCCTTCTACTAGGTGCCATTTCTAAACAATGGAATAAACTTGGTTGGTTATTTAATCACGATTCATAATTCCAAACTTGTAAAATACCTAACATAAATTGAACACTTTATGGATATAATATATAATCATAAAAATGTTTTCCTTAAGGAAGAATTTACTCCTAAATCCTTTATAATAGTTTGTAATGAAAATGGGAATTATCCTCAACATGTCCCCCAGAAGTGTCGTAACCAAGAGTGCAGCAAGGCCTGTTGTCGTGCACCAGTTCCTGTTCGAGTCTAGATCGATGCGGAGCTTTCAGGTTTTACCCCTAGGTACATCTGTGCCAGAGCTGCCTCTACCTACTAATATCCAGACAGGGATGACTTGCTTGGAAAACTCAAAAAATCTCTACAGTTTTAAATTTATAGAAAGTTCTTCTATACTAATCCTCAGTGTTTATCTTAGGGTAATGTTCTCTCATTAGTGTTTATCTAAATCTATTTCCAAGGTTATTGTTAAACTTACTATGATACCAAATTTAACGCCCTGACACCAGTTATAGGAGTTGGTGAATTATTTTAATACACTGACATGATTACAAGGAATCATGTTCCGAAAGAACGATCAGTTTAGGAGTCTTGGAAGATAGATTACTTACATGAACATTATATTACACATTATAAAATAATGCACAACATAAATGATCCTTTTAGAATTCCATGAATCCCTTTATCTTAACCCTGCTTATCAATCATAAAATAATTCTTCATGTCCTGGGAAAAATAAAACATAGAAAGGGGTGAGCTCAGATGCTCAGTAAGGATAACAATATAGCAGAAACTTTCATAAGTAATAATAAACATTTAACTCAATGTATTAGACTAAAAAAATCTTTTTAAACTTAAACTTCAGCAAAATACCGGACATTAATTTCTTTGTCAAGGCCACGTGCTAGGACCTATGTTCTAACTATAACTGGACCCCAATCTGGAGAGCCTCTGTAACCGGACTCTATCCCATAGATCCTCTGTTACCGAACTCCAACCCGGAGAGCCTCTGTAACTAGACTCCAACCCAAAGAGCCCCTGTAACCGAACACCAACCTAGAGGGTCTACTGTAATTGGACCCCAACCCAGAGGGCTTAATTTTACCAGTACCCAACCCGAAACATACTATTATAACACATTCATCTTAATAGGAGGTTGAAATATAACATGAACATTCGTATTAAAACCTATATACGAAATGTCAATACTTTAAACATAAAGCATAAATGGCATAAAAATAGTTTTTCCATAGTCAAACATATCACAAAACCTTAAATACAATATGAAATATTTTTTTCATAACAAATCAACTTCAAATAAGTGAAAAATTTATCAATGGATGTTGACATAGATGAAATCAAAACTATTTGAGAGAAATATCTCTTTCTATATTGAAATCATTTAAGAGTCACATAAGTATAAAGAAAACATTTATTTTGAAAATATTCTTATAAGATGGTAAGGGAAGCTTCGACGATGTTATAACGGTTGAAAATAGTCACACCTACCATATAAGTTAAAAAATGAATTCAAACCTTAATTTTGTTGAAAAGTTTATAAAGTTTCTTGATTGGAAAACAATGGAAAGATTCTTTTCTAACCATTTTATAAAAGGATGAACTTGGTTATAAATGACTTTAACCCATAGTCTATTAAATCGTAGAATTGTTTTGGAATACATTTTTATGAAAACATGGATGTGGATGATAAAGAGTTCTCGGTAGATAATTACATATAAATAACCTCGTATAATGAAGAGATTGTGAAAATTAACCCTTACCACGTTGTAATCAATCGATTTGTATGACCAAAAGATAATAACCACAAAATAATTCACAGATTACAATGAATATAAATAGAATCATAATAACATATATCAAATGGAAGTACACAATACACCACATTCAATAAGTGGAAAAAATTGAAATCTCACGGAATTAAAATTTTAATAAGAATCCCCTTACCCGTGTCCGACTTGACTTTTTTGTTCCTTGTTCTTCAATTAATTTAGATAAATATCTTTGTTTTGAAAAAAAAAATGACTTCTGGAAGTGCCTTCTATTAAAGGTAAATCTTCTAGGAGGAAGAGTGGTATATTTAGAGCTTATTTGGGAAGTGGTTGGACTAGCCAATGAGCCTGAGAGGTGTGAGGAATGGGTTAAAAGTGAGGGATTTTTATAAGGGGTGATTGGTTCATTAGGAAAGTGTGGAAATATTATTTTATTATATAATTATTTTTAGTTTCTAAAGGTCAAAAACTCATTATGGTCAAAGATAAGATATATCGTGGTCAAAATAAATTCATCTAATAAAAATTGAAAATGTTTGGGATGTTATTTTAATATTTTTAATCTTATTTATTTAAATCATTTATTAATGTGGTAAATACTGCATCAATTTTTTGTTGTAAATAATTTAATTTAGAATATGTATAATAATTATAAAAATAATACCATTAAGTATGAAAACTTTTTATATTTCCAAAAAATATTTATAGTCGAAAAGATAACTTATAAAACCTAATTTAAAAATTCATTTACAAAAATATATTTTTTTATGTAATTTTTGTTTTTATTTTAAGTTCATTAAAATAAAGTGTCATTATCACTCCTAAGTGGCTCTGTGAGGTACCAAAATCGACCCAAAGATGCCCATGGTCTTCCATGACTCATCCATTAAGGCTATGAAAAGTGTTAAGGTAAGTGTTTTTATTATTATGATATTCTTCTTACTTTGAATTACCCTATTTATCTATAACCGCAGAAAATAAAAGTCAAAAGTAACTATTCCCCCAAGAATTATTTTTATCTTATTGAACCACATTTAACATACTAATAACAACCATGTATGTTAGATTTTTAAAATTCCGTTCACAGAAGCGGTAAAATTTCATTTAAATGCAAAAGTTAATTTTTTTAACTACTAATAAGTGGTTTCACTATTCATCAAAAAATTATGTCTTTTAGAAAAATACCAAAAAATTAGCCTAAGATATATTTTATATTCCAAATTCAAGAATGATGTCTATTTTACAAAATTCAAAACAAAGAAGTATCATTAATTTATTTAAAATTAATTCCCATTGTCAAACCAAATAGCGTGTTTTTATGAAACAATATCAATCAAAAGATTGACACTTATTTATGTCCAATTTCAAAGTGTAATTAATTATAATGACCTAAATTTTATTAAATAATAAAAATATAATCTAATTATACTTCAAAAGAATTCAAATTCATAATTTAACACCAAAAATTATTTTGATTAAAACATTAGTTTCTAATAAAAATTTAGTATTTTTCACTATTAACCAAAATATGAAAGATATCAGAAAAATACCTAAAATTTCTCAAAACAAAATTTTTATTTCCAAATTCTATAATAGAAGTATATTTTATCAAATATTATATATAAAAGTGTCAAATATTGTATTTATAAAGGGTTCTCCATTAAAAGGCGGTAAAATTTAATTTTCTGAAAAATACATCCTTTATCTGAAAAATTGAATTTGTTATTATATTATGTCTAATAACAACATAATATGGATGTTAAAATTATATGGAGTATATAAAATTCAAAATTTATTTAATATTATCCATAAGCATTTTTTGAATGACAAGTTTGGTAAGTCGTGGGGCGCTCCAACTCGGTGTTGCTTATAGCGCATGTTATTGAATTACTTTGAAGAGATAACATAATATGAAATCTTGGGGTGTTACATTATTTCTCAAAATTTATTACTCGGAATTTTTTTTGGTATAAAATAAAATTTATTAAGAAGTAAAATATAATTCTTTTTTTCAAATAAATTTTTTAAATCTATTATAAATTTTTTTATCTATGAGAATATATATTAATGATTCTTATACTTCACTGAGGGTATTGTTTAATGATTCTACCCCCTTTTTCTATAGATGGATTATGAAAAAGTATTTTGTTAATATTTAAGAAACCCATTTCATTTCAAGGGCTATATATGATATAGTTTATTTGAGAATGTGAAAAAGTATATGAGGCAGACGTTTTTATGTCCATTTATTATGTGATGAGTGGGCCTTATAAAATATATTCCTCTAATGAATTCAATAATTCTTCATATATTACTATATTTATGTGAATGAGGAGTGAACTGAAACCACTAAGGGAGTCTGTCCACTATGTGATGGGTCGGCCTTGAATTATATTCCAGTCTAATGTATTGGGTAAAGACCTATATCTCGTGATATAACATGGCAAGGACTAGTATGTGAACCCAATCTACTATGGGACTCTATCCCCAATGTTATTATGGTATTGGTAGTGATCCTCAACCTAAAGAATGATTTTTATTCTAATGTATATTCCATATTCGTATTAGAAAACCCTATATTATGAAGCATTCTTATATTCAGTTTTCATGATTCGTGACTGTTGAATCTTGTTTCCATAAACATATGAATTATATATTATGTTATTTTAAAATACTTGTTTATGGATCATGACATAGGATAAATGTTTTTTTGGGTATGATTTCTTTATTTGTTGTTCAAGGATCTTAATTATGTTCACATACCCATGTGAATATCTTATCCACACTTATGATATCAAACATTCATCTCTAATGTTTACCAACATCAAAAGTATAATCTCAACCCATTATTATGATTCCATTACCCATGTTATAAGAAGTGTATATCATATGCTATGTCTTGAAGGGTGTCTAGTTTAGTGTAACAATATATAAATGTTTATTGTGTTAAAAAATAAGATATTTATGTATCTAATTTATAAATACACTAATATTATATATTATAGGATGTGATTTTTATAATATTTAATGAATATTTATGAAACATTATGTGATATTTATGTATGTTATGGTCAAGTTTTCTTAATGTATTTTTTATGTTAGATGTGAAAGTGTCCACTTAACCATTTAATGTGTTATCATGGAATTATTTGGATTTATAGAGTGATGTGGTATTTATATATTAACCCATAGTGATTTAATATCATCAGTAGTAGGTTATATAGGGTAAAGGGATTTATTTTGTTTTATTATAATGAAAGTTTAGATACAAACACCTAGTAATATATTTCTTATTTGTGAGGGTTTTACTATGATTTTTTTAAGTTCATTCAATTTTTATATTGATTATATTTAAGGTTTAGGTAGTGTTTGTAGATAATAAAATGGAATAGAGTTTTTGTATTATCACTTTTATTTGGTTGAATCCATCTTTGATTTATGGAATAAATTTTTTGAAGTATCTTTTTTGGAAATTCTAATGTTATTAATTTAGAATGTTCTTGTGCATGAGGTTTTGATATTATATTGGTGGGTTTATTATTTTTTAAGGTTTTATATGATAAAAATATTCATAATTTCTATTTCATAGAATTTTTGAAATTCTATGTTCATATTAATCAATTCAAAAAAAAGTGTGGATAAATGGTTATTTTTACCTAGTAAACATCTTTATAATGATGTTTTGAGGGTTCTGTTGATTTCAATAAATGTTTTTTACATTTTGAATAATGTTTAGTAAAATTTTATAGTGTTCTATCATAAAACTTTTATTTGACTTATATAATTAATTAATTAAATTACATGAAACATATAATTATGTATGGTGAAAATACTTATATCCTCTAATAGGAGCTCGAATTTAAATTTAATCAGTATAATATTTATCAGGGTTTGGTGTTTCATTTAATGTTGATATAATATGATTGATGTCTCTTGGATCATTTAAGTCCTTTTTTCTATAAATATTTTATCATGTACCTAATCTCTAATTTGTATCTACATCGAGGAGAGTGATTTTATGGAATCAAAGGGAGGATCTTGTAGATCCAATTCGGTAGGATCTAGAACCACTTTTTCAATTCTATTTGTATATCATGATCTCTTAAAGTTAATTCTTAATAAATATTATTATTATTATTATTATATATTGAATCTTATTATTATTATCATCATCATCATCTTTCTGAATTCCACCCGCCCTCAATTTCTATTAAATGGTTCTGAAACAACTATGGCTATGTTAGATTAAATTTATCAAGGATTAGTATGGTATTACTATAGGGACCCGGTCGTATTACATACATAATCTTGAATTTAGTCAATAAAAAACTTCATTTTACTTTGAGGATCTTTTAAAGTTTAGAGCTTCAGATAATTAAGAAAAAACATTCATAACATTACACATTATTACACAGTGGATACCATAAAAATAGTTTCATTTTTTTTCAAAATTTAAAACATTAAAACTTAATACAATACTCCTTGGAAATTCATAAACATTTAACATGGATTCCTTCTTTGTCTTACACATCCATTAACCAGTAAAAATCATTTAAAAACTTGGGATGAGCACAAAATCTGAGTAAGGGATTGAAAATAAGGAAAGATCACATTAGTCCATGAATACTCGTAACGTATGAAAGCATTTACAAAAGACATTCTTGTCACCCATATATACATACATTGTGTAACATGATATTTAAACAAGATCCACACAAAACATGAGAAAATAAAAATAATCATAAAGTTATCATGGATCATTACATACATAATCATGTAACAATTCTTGGCTGCCTTATAATTTGTAACCCTCAGGGCTACCTTCCTTTGTGTAACCATCGCAGTTGCACTTGTAGTAACCATACAGACGACCTACAACTTACTCATATCCAATGCATTGTAGGTAGATATAGGTCCCACCCTTCATCATAAATAATTCCCAAGAACCAAAACATATTCATACAACATGAATAATTCCATAAAAACATTTCTTTGGAATTTCGTAAATCCAAATTTTAAAAGAGGTTTTTAAAGAAAAAAGGAACTTATAAATTACATAAAATTTAGGATATTCTTAATAGAGTGGATGTAGTATGTATATATACTTTAAATACACATAATAAAACATAATATAATCATAACCCATCACAAAATCAATTTAAATAGCACCTAAATAATGATGTAGAAGGTTAACCCAAAGAATGGAAATCGGGTTAAGAATTCCCTTACAAATATCATATAGTTGATGTGAGACTTAATAGAGTTAATGGAGTATGTATATATATTGTAAATACAAATAAATCATGATAATATAAACAATTTTCATCAAAGAAACAATTTTAATACCACATAAATATTGAAGTACAAGGATAACCCTATGAATGGAAAGCAGGTTTAGAATTCCCTTACCTCGGGTTTGTCTTACTTCCAAATTGTTTAAAACACTTTTATAATGGTTAAAAAAGTGTTATTAGTATTTTAAATAAATATTTTCATGTTTATAACATCTTATATGGTCATTTAATAACATCATTTTACCCTTCTAATTGTTTGTATTTTTCTCTTTGCATCGTTTATGGGTGAGTTCTTTACATGATTTCTATGATTGGTTCATGATGGACGTTCTTGTCATTTCGAAGTGAAACTCCAGAATTGGAATAGAGTATTATTTACATATATCCCGTAACAAAAATTATACCATTTATCATTTTGATGTTTAATATGAGGATAATTCATAAGTTAAAACATTAATGATGTTCGTTTAGATCATTTAAAATGTTCTTTGATAATAATAACCTCATTTTGCCTTATAAATTAGAACCATGAGTAAAAAAGAATTTCACAACCAATTTTGAGTCATAAAACATATATTATAACTTGGTTAAACCTTATAAATGGATTCATGACCATACTTGAAATAATTAATTGAAATTTAAATCACATCGCCCACGTTGTCGGTAATTCGACACATCACAAACAATATTTTTATTCCTTAAATAAGTTGGAGAGGAGAAGATGAATGATGAGGTATTTTCCATAAACATGACATCATACAGAATATACATGATTTATGGAGATTTCATTCCTCTTGGGTAAGAATATATGAAGAAATAATAAGTAAGGAACTCAAAATAAAAGAAAAAGTGAGAAATCTCTTACAAGAATTCAGCATCCTAACAGCTACACAACATGGTTTTATAAAATATTTGAAAGAGATGGGACAAGGGTCACCCATACATAAATGAATCATAATATAGAGTAGATCTAGATTAAGAAGCAAATAAGAACTTGGTATTGAAAATTGGAAGTTATACCACATAAAAGAGAACTTGATTGAAAAAAAGAAAGAAATTGAGAATTTTCTTACATTGTAGAGTAACCCTTATAACATGATTGTTGGGACCTTGGAGGCTTGAGGAAACCATGGAAGGAAAACTATGAAGGTATGGAGGACAGATCTTAATTGATGAGGAATTTTTAATGAAGTTAATGACGGAATGGGTTGGTATTTATAGGAAAAGTAAGGGAATATTTTATTAATTTTCAAGGGACACCTCATGAGTGGTATTTTCCAAACCATGGGCTTTCCAGTGCATTTGCCCATGGTATAAGCCAATTGGGACACCTCACATCTTATTTAACTATACATAAGTCTACCATATGTATGACATCATTATTATATCATTAATGATTTCATTAACACACCGAAACTAAATATTGTATTTTTTACTATTCACCAGAAAATCAACTATTTCTCAAAAATTCCTAAAATTCACCCTAACCATTAATCGAAATGTAGATTTGAAAAATGAAGTCCATTTTTTGGAAGTAATTTTCACAATATTTTTAATTTAATTCTTAAATAAAAACATACTCAATTCAAAAAATAATTATTTAAAAAATATAAATGCATTTATATCACATTGAAAAATTAATCAAGATGTCATTATCATAAATCCTTAAGAAAATAAAATAATAAAAAAAATTACTATTCATTCGGGTCATATTACTATTCATATTATTTGATAAGGTTATGTTACTATTCACCAAAAAAATATGTTATTTCCAATAGACTCCAAATAACATACTGAACAAAATTGTAGAAGACGGTTTCCTAAAATTCAAAACATAGAAGTGGAAAAGTTATGTTTTAAAGAATAGTTAAAAATATATACTTAAAACAAAGTTCAATACATTTGTATTTATTTTTAGAAAAACATGGGGTGTTACAATATCTGCACCTTCTTGAAATTGAATCCTCGCAATTTTACTTACTTATTAAAAAAACTGAGGGTATTTTTCCTTCATAGCATTTTCAGACTCCCATGTTGCTTCTTCAACCTTATGGTTTCTCCACAAAACCTTTATCTGGTGGATTACCTTATTCGTCAATACATTTTCCCCTCGATCAAGAATCTGAACTGGTTTCTCTTCATAATAAAGGTTATCTTCCAGCTAAACTGCTTCAGGGCTCAAGACAAGTGATGAATCTGGAACATACTTTCTCAACATGAAAACACGAAAAACATTCTGTACCTAAAACAAGATCAGAGGCAAAGCTACGTGGTATGAAACTATTCCAACTACCTCCAAAATTTCAAAAAGGTCTGATGAACCGTGGAATTAACTTCCCTATCTTACTGAAACACATCACACTTTTCCAAGGAGGTATTTTAAGGAAAACATGATCACCTACCTCGAAAGATAAGTCTTTCTGTCTGTCATCTACATAACTTTACTGCCTAATCTGAGTTGTCCTCATGTGCTGTTGAATCATCCTCACTTTCTCAGCCACTTCTTCTACAAATTCTGGCCCCATCAACATTCTATCACCGACTTCATCCCAAAACGATAGAGTGCAACAAAGCTTCCCATACATGGCATTAAAAGGTGCCATATGAATGCTAGAATGAAAACTGTAATTATAAGAAAACTCAACTAAGGAAAGATGTTGATCCCAACTTCACTGATACTTCATTGAACAATCTTGAAGCATATCCTCCAAAGCTTGAATCATTCACTCTGATTGTCCATCGGATTGAGGATGAAAATCTGTATTAAAATTTAACTTTGTGCCCAACGACTTCTAAATTTCCTTCCAAAAGTTTGAAGGGAACCTAGGATCTCGGTCAGATAAAATGGAAAGTGGAACTCCATGTAAGCTAACAATCTCTTTAAGGTTCGATAGAGAAAGCTGATCCAAAGTCATTTTATCTCAAATGGAAATAAAATCTGCAGACCTTGTTAGCCGATCAATAATAACCCAAATCGCATTGTTATCTCTAGAAGTCCTTGGTAGTCCCACCACAGATTCCATTGATATATTATCCCATTTTCACTCTGGCACTGGTATAGGCTGAATCATCCCCTTCGATAATTATCGCTCTGCTTTAACCTGTTGACATGTTAATCATTTCATGGTAAAATCAGCAATATCTCTTTTTATTCCATCCCTACAATAATACTCTCAAAGCTCTCTATACATCTTAGTACTGCCAGGATGAATAGAAAATTGGGAACTATGATCTTCTCACAACAAATCATTCTTCAACTGAGAATCACTAGGCACACACAACATTCTTCCAAATATTAAAACAAAATTTTTATCAAGGCCATATTTTATAAACATACCCATTTTAACCAATTATACCTTTTTTTGTAGCTAACGATATTCCTTCTGCGCTTGCTTAATTCCGTCTGACAACAAATATTACACTAAAACCTAAAACAAAATAGAGGTATTCCCTGAACCAATAACTTCTAATCCAAAATTCATCAAATCATTAATCAAGGGATCTTGTTCCAAACTTATCATGGTTAATGATGCATGATGTTTTTGACTAATGTCATCTTCCACTTTGTTTGATTTCCCAGGATGGCAATTTATTGTGCAATCATAATCTTTTATTAGTTCAAGCCATCTTCCCTACCTCATGTTTAATTCCTTCTGAGTGAATATATACTTTATAATTTTGTGGTTTGTATATATTTGTCATTTGGTTCCGTTTAAATGATGCCTCCATATTTTCAAAGAAAAAATCACAATAGCCAATTCCAAATCATGTGTGGGATAATTTAGCTCATGAGTTTTAAGTTTTCATGAAGCATAAGAAATTACCTGATTATTCTGCATCAAAACACAACCAAGTCCCTTCAAAGAAGCATCACTATAGATGGAAAACTCACCATTTCAGTAAGGTAAGGCCAAAACTGGAGTATTCACTAATCTCTTCTTCGGTTCCTGAAAACAAACATCGCATTCCTCTATCCAAACAAATTTAACCCCTTTTGATGTTAACATAGTTGTCGGGCCAGATAACCATGAATATTTCTTAACAAACAGTCTCTAAGAACCTTTTTACCCAAGAAAACTACAAATCTTTGTAACATCTGTAGGTCTTGGCCATTTTAAAACTACTTTTGTTTTGGAAAGATCAACTGTTATTCAATACTTATTTACAATGTGCCCAAGAAAAGAAATCTATTGCAACCAAAAATCACACTTCTTGAATATTCCATACAGTTTATTTTCTTTTAAAGTATGAAAAACAACCATTAGATGTTTTTCATGCTCCTCTTTATTTTTAGAAAATACCAGAATGAAATCAATAAATACAACCACAAACTAATCCAGGAACTCATGAAATACTCTATTCATAAGATTCATGAATATAGTAGGTGCATTAGTTAATCCAAATGGCATAACAACAAATTCATAATGCCCATATCTAGTATGAAAGGATATTTTCAGGATGTCATCCTCATTAACCTTCACCTGATGGTATCCAGATCTCATGTCAATCTTGGAAAAGTACGGAGCTCCATGGAGCAGATCAAACAAGTCATCGATATGACTAAAAGGATACTTATTTTAAATAGTGATGTTATTCAAAGCTCTATAATCAATGAAAAGTCTCATGGATCCATCTTTCATTTTAATAAAAAAACAGGGGCTCCCCATGGTGAAGTGCTAGGACAAATGAAGCCTTTGTCAAGAAAATCCTGCAACTGATTTTACAATTCAAGAAGTTCTATTGGACCCAAACGATATGGGGGTTTTGAAGTTTTCTTAGCATCAGGAACTAGGTCAATTGTGAATTTAGCTTCTCGATTAGGTATGACACAGGGTAACTCATCAAGAAATACATCAAGGTATTCATTTACCACTGGAACATCATTAATTTGAATAGTTCCCTTGTTTTCAAAAATATGAGCAAGATAACTTTCATTTTCATCTTTCAATAGTTTCTCAGCTTCCTGATATTTTATCAATTTTATGGGTTTATTCTTCTATACAAACTGAAACTCTTTCTGAAAACAACTTCTTTAGCCCTACAGTCAATCTTAGCCAGATAATCAGAAAGCCAATCCATCCCCAGAATAACATCAAACTCAACTAAGGGTAAAACAACACGGTCTGAAGGTAAAGTCCTTCCAAATACCACAATAGAGAGATTCTTATAAATCCTCTTTGCAAAAAAATTTCCCCCCTGTTGTTTTAACAATAAGTTCGGGTCTCATTTGTTGAGGTGATATTTTTAATTTACTAGAAAATTTATCATAGATGAAGGAATGTGTAGATACTGTACAAAAAAAAACTTTAGAAAAATATGAGTGAACAAACAATGTACCAGATACGACTTCATTGGATGGCCTGACATCTATTGACATAGTCACAAAGGACCTCACTACACCTTTCTTCTTGTATTCTGTATTCTTTACATCATTCGGATCTCTCTTTGGTCAGACAATTGCATAATGTCCCATCTCACCACATTTAAAACAGTTTATAGTCTTCTTCTCAATATTATTATTTGGATCATTTTCATTACAATCTCAGGCCATATGTCCAAACTTACCACATTTAAAACACTTCCCGGTTTTTCTAAGACATTCTCCAGGTTGTTTCCTACCACACTTTTCACAAACTGGAAGTTGAATTTTCTTACCATAAAATTTTTTGATTGATTTTTACCCATTTATTGCCAAAAAGACATATTCTTCTCTTTGTTTCCAAAATGCACATGATCATCATCAAACTCCATCTCTACCCTCTCAACACATAAGTCAAGTTTCACACAACTGCTGAATTCCCAGGAGGCCAACGCCCTTCGATACCTTGGCTTTAATCCTGAGTAAAAGAGGTTGATTTTTCTATCCTGATCCAGAATAAGATTTGGAGCATACCTCACCAGTCGAGTGAAGTTTTCTACATACACAGCAACTAAATCATCCTCCTTCTTTTTTAATTCAAGGAATTTCTTCTCCACTTTAAGTCACACCAACTTATGAAAATACTTTTCAAGGAAGAGACTTTTAAATTCATCCCACTCTAAGAATCAAAATCCTCTCTACCCCTAATATACATTACCATTGAACACCACTAATCAGCTTCCCCATCAAAATGAAAAATGGAATGACATACATTTTGATTGTCTGAATATCCCATGACATCTAATATCTTTTCAAGGGCTTTGATCCATCCTTCAGCTCCAACTAGGTCAAAAGATCAATTTCATGCAGGAGGATATTGTCTCATAAAATGTTCCATTCCTATCATGTTTTGTTGTGGTACCTCTATTGGTTCTCCTTCATGGATTCCACCACCATTTATTACCGGAGTTATCTGAGCCATTACTATTACAAACTACTCGGTTCCAATCCCAACCATTCTTGGTTGTAGTTCCGGAAGGATGTCATTCTGTTGGTGCCTCTCCTCTTCAGCATCCATGTTTCTTCTGCAGACAACCATTCTGAATAAACATGTCTTAGATGAAGCAAAATGGAAACCTATAAATGAAAAAACATTTCAAATTAAACATAGAGTGAAAATCATTTATGGTATTCTACTAACATCACCCTAACCCCTAATGTTATTGAAACCATCCTCTGATAACAACTATAAGGACCCAGCCTTATTACATACATAATCATGAATTTAGTCAAGAAAACACTTCATTTTACATTGAGTATCTTTTCATGTTTAGAGCTGTAGAGAATTATGAAAAAACATTCATAACATTATCCATTATAAAGGAAAGGATTCCATAAAAACAGTTTCCATTTTTCAACAAAATATAAAACATTAAGACTTAAAACAAGACACCTTGACAATTATTCAACATTTACCATGGATTCCTTCCTTGTCTTCCACATCAATTAACCTGTGAAAATCAATTAAAAACATGGGATGATCACAAAATCTCAGTAAGGGATGTAAAAGAAGGAAATATCACATTAGACCATGAATACTCATAATGTATGAATGAATTTACAAAATACATTCTTGTCAGCCATATATACATAATTTTTGTAACATGAGATTTACACAGGATCCAAACAAAATATGATAACATAAATATAATCATAAATGTATCTTGGGGCATTAATTACATAATCTTGTAACCATTCTTGGCCATCTAATATTTTGTAACCCTAACGTCTAACTTACTTTGTGCAACCATCACAGTTACACTTGGAGTAACCATACCGCCGACCTCCAACTTACTCATTCCCAATGCATTGGAGGGAGATGTAGTTCCCACCCTTCATCATAAATAATTCACAAGAACAAAAACTTAATCATACAACATGAATAATTCCATAAAAACATTTCTTTGGAATTTCATAAATCCGAATTTTTAAAGCTGTTTTAAAAAAGGAATGCAACTTTTAAATTACATAAAATTTAAGAGAGGCTTAATAGAGTTGATGGAGTATGTATATATACTATTAATAATAATAATAAAACATAATATAAATAGAACCCATCACACAAAAAATTTAAATAACACATAAATAATGAAGTATAAGGTTAACCCAAAGAATGGAAATCAGGTTTCTAATTTTCATAAAAACATCATATAGTTGAAGTGAGACTTAATAGAGTAAATGGAATATGTATATATGCTTTAAATACACATAAATCAAGATAATATTAACAATTCCATCATAAAAACAATTTTAATACCACATAAATATTGAAGAGAGGGATAACCCAAAGAATGGAAATTGGGTTTACAATACCCTTACCTTGGGTTTGTCTTACTTCCAACTTGTTTAAAACTCATGTATAATGGTTAGAAAAGTGTTATTATTATTTTAAATAAATATTTTCATGTTTATAAAATCTTATATGATCATTTAATAACATCATTTTACCCCTTTAATTGTCAGTATTTTACTCCTTGCACCGTTTTTGGGTGAGTTCTTTACATGATTTCTATGATTTGTTCATGATGAATATTCTTTTATTTTGGAAGTAAAACTCCATTATTTGAATGGATTAGTATATACATATATCCAGTAAAATAAATTATACCATTTATCATTTTGATTTTTAATATGATGATGATTCATAAGTTAAAACATTAATGATGTTCGTTTAGATCATTTTAATGGTTCTTTTATAATAACAACCAAATTTTGTCTTATAAATTAGAACCATGTGAAAAAAGAATTACAAAAACAATCGTAATTTATAAAACATATATTATAACCTTTTTCAACCATATAAATGGTTTCATGACCATACATAAACGAATTAATGGAAATTGAAATCACATCCTCCACGATGTCGGTAATTCGACACATCATGGACAACGTTTTTATTCCTTAAATAAGTGGGAGAGTAGAAGGTTAAGGATGAGGAATTTTACATAAACATGATATAATACATAATATACATGACTTATAGAGATTTCATGCCTCTTGGGTAAGTAGATATTATGAAAGAATAAGGAAGGAACTCAAAATAAAAGAGAAAGTGAGAAATCTCTTAGTAGAATTCGGCAGACTAACGGCTATGCAACATGGTTTTAGATATTTTTTTAAAGAGAGGGGACAAGGGTCACACATCTATAAATGAATCTTAATATATATTAGATCAATAATAAGAAGTAAATAAGAAAAGTTA
The DNA here is from genome assembly GCA_963277665.1 of Viscum album. Classification (NCBI taxonomy): domain Eukaryota; kingdom Viridiplantae; phylum Streptophyta; class Magnoliopsida; order Santalales; family Viscaceae; genus Viscum; species Viscum album. Next base: position 833,215,853 of record OY728165.1, read on the forward strand.
TGGAAAATTTAACGTTATACCACATAAATGAGAACTTGAATGGAAAAAAGAAAGAAATTGAGAATTTTCTTACCTTGTAGAGTAACCCTTAGAACATGATGGTTGGGACCTTTAGGGCTTGAGGAAACCTTGGGTGACTAATATGAAGGTAAGGAGGACATATCTTCGTTGATGAGGAATTGTTAATGAATTTAATGAAGTAATTGGTTGGTATTTATAGGAAAAGTAAGGGAATATTTTAATAATTTTCAAGGGACACCTCATGAGTGATATTTGCAAAACCATGGGATTTCCCAAGGTATTTTCTCATAGTATAAGCCACATGGGTCACTTCACATCTTATTTAAGTATAAAAAAGTCAACCAGATTTATGAAATCATTATTATATCATTAATGATGTCATTAACACACAGAAACTAAAAACTGTATTTTGTACTATTCAATGGAAAATCAACTGTTTCTGAAAAAATACCAAAATTCACCCTAACCATTGATCGACATGTAGATTTCAAAAATGAAGTCCATTTTTTGAAAATAATTTTCTAAATATTTTTAATTTAATTTTTAAATAAAATCATAATTAATTCGAAAATAAATTATTTAAAAACTATAACTGCTTTTATATCACATTGAAAAATTAATCAAAATGTCATTATCATAAAGCCTTAAAAAATTAAAAAATAATACAATTTAATATTCATTAGGGTCATATTACTATTCATATTACTTTTAATAAGGGTATGATACTATTCACTAAAAAATTATGTTCCAATAGACTTCAAATAACATACTGAACACAATTGTAGATGACTGTTTCCTGAAAATTAAAACAAAGAAGTGGAAAAGTAATGTTTTAAAGGATAGTTAAAAGTATCTGCTCAAAAAAAAGTTCCATAAATTTCTATTTATTTTTATAAAAACATGGGGTGTTACATTTACCACCATGAGAGTAAGGTGCATCCACCATAACAAGGATAAAATTGGTTGTGTGAGGGATATATAAAGGGATAGGGGAGTTTTCATGAGAGTTCTTAAGGTGGCGGCCTCAATGAAACATCTACCAAATATTTCATGACCACATTCTTTTGAGAAACCACCTATGTTTGAGATGAAACCTAGTTTTTTAAAAGTTATATTAGAGAATTTGGTTGAGATCTTGTCTAATGTTTGATGTATATAACAAGTGATCTTTTTTTAGAACGAAAAAAATGAGGTAAATATTTCTATAAGTAGTAGAGACAAAATTTAAAAAGACATATAACCCAAAATATAATTTACCAAAAATCTCATTGCTATATAAGGAATCTAGTTATTTTTCAATTAAAATAATTACTTATGTAATTGATTCTAGAGTACTGTTAGGATTGTGGATGTATCATATAGTGGGTAGGACATAATCTGTGGGAAGGGTTTATTATAGTGATAGAACTTATATGGGAAAAATATTTACAAATTCTTTCATCATCACCTGAAAGAATCAATTTTTTTGTGCTAAGAAATCATCAAGGGTTATTGATTCATTTTAATTTGATATCATATATTATGTGAACTTTTTTTAAAATTAGTGATTTGAGGATGAATCGGTTCAAACCTATCTGTGTGCGACCCATGATTGATCATATGAAAAATATAGAGTATATCAATGGTCTAAAATATGAGGGGTATTCACATACTTTCACATCAAATATTTTTATCACTATTATAGTTGAGAATGATTTTTTTGTTACATATTTTGAGATATTCTTTTCTTAATGCTAATCATGTTATGGAGTGATCCTTATGTAATGTAATATATTCTTTTCTGTATATAATTGGAGGGATATTGTCCCTTGATTATAATTTTAAATTTTATGAGACCTTATTAATAGTTTGTTTATAGATTTAAAATTATGTAGTGATTAGTGATTATTTATGTTCAATGGATGATTGGAATGACTTGTATATTGGGTTATAGAAGATTTTTACTAGATTTAAGTCTTAGTTATGACTACTGATAGATTACATGAGCAATGTAATTTTTGGTACATTTATTAATCGGTTTAGATCATGTAATTTGATATGAGTTAATTATGTGTATTTTGAGGTGTTCAGTTATAGGATTTTTAATACTTATTTTAGTGATAATGGGTTTCTATATGGGATTAGGTGGTGATATCTCATCTTTATTTTTTTAGGATTCGTGAAAATGATTTGTATTAAGATAATTTTTTCATAACATAACATAAAATATTAAACAAGTGTGAATATGATGATGATTAATTATATGGGAATGATTTTTAGTATAATACTATATTGATAAGGTTTTATTGGAATCCAATATTGAGATATTTGATTGTGAAATTATATTAATAGTAATGTACCCTATAAAAATTATTCATGAAATTATAACTGACCTAGTATGAAGAGTAGTTTTCTTGAGGATGTGATGTTATATTTAAATCTATAATAATTCCATTTGGATTTATCTAAATGAATATAAATTTATAATTTATCAACAAATTTTAAGAGTCATGTTTTTTCATGAGAAAATTCATGATTTTCCATTCGTTATGTGGGATTGACCACAAAGATGATTTTTTTATCATGGATAGATTAATTTTTAGGTGATAACTGTTTTGAAGAGTCATAAAAAATATATTGAGGAATTTTAGGTGTCCATAACCATGTTCTATTTGGATTTTGTATTTATGGGTTTCATACAAGGATATTTTTGAACATTCATGTGATGCAATAGTAAAAATTTCTTCTTCTCAATTTCAGCATTTTTCTCAGTAGCGACTTCTATGAGATAATAGACTTAATTAAAACATTTTTCATTTAAAACTCATGATATATAAATATATGATGAATATTAATGATCTTATATGATTATTTTATTTAATATATTAGGTAGTGAGATATAAAATAAAATAGATGATATAATTGAGATAAAGGTATCACATTTGTCAAGATAATGGTAAAATTATTAGATCGATTTGTTAAAATTATAATTATATTTATTTTTGATGATTCATATATCAATAAAACATGAAAAAGAAATTAAAATTATAGGTTCATTATAAAATAGTAATTGATTGTGGTGTGTCTTATTTGTACACTTAGGACTCACGTGGTTGTACCATGAGTTCTAGTAATAGAGCCATTAATTGGGAAAATATTAAATTAATGTGTAATCATTTATGAATGTGATATAATATTAGTATATATAGTAATAAGACATAATAAAATTAGTTTATGAATTTGCGTTTTATTAGAAATGATGGAATAATAAAAGTGATTTTATGTGAGTAAATTAGTAGTCATCATTGTATATAATGGAGGTGTTCTAAAATATTTCATTATATAAATGAAGTTAAGATGAATCACATGACAAAATTTCCTTTAAAACTTCATTCATAATTCTCATGATAATGATATTCATTTCCCTAAAAAACCATGGTTGAAGGTATTATATTTTCCTTAAAGACAGGAAAATGATGTGTTGAACCATTATTATAATCCAACAGAATTTCAATTAGTAGTCAACTTACTCAAATACAATGATGATTTATCATATGTTTCTATGTTGTGGATTTTATAATAATGATATTTCTTATTAATGAGATGATTAGCCCATGTATAATTATATTAATTTTCACATTGAACAATAATGACCATTTTACTCAAAAATTCTAGTAGATGTTTGGTAATATAGGTATTGTCTTTAAGATTTATATGTCCCTTGGGATCATAAATCATGTTTGAGTGTATATTATAGAAAATAATCACATAATAATTTTTATTTTTCATAGTTCAAGGATGATTTATTGGGTTTTAGTGTGATAGGGGCATGTAGGTGAATAGGTGATGATCAGGGAGCTGAAATATTAGATAGGGGTCCAGTTCTCTAGTTTGTTTTATTTTCATTTTCATCTTTGATAAAACTAAAGAATTTTTTATTATTAATTTTATATTAAATTAAATATATATTATAACCTATCATAAGTAGTTTTTTATTTCCTAATCTAATTGTATTTTATACATTTTAAAGGTGTATCTTTTAATGAAAATCATGTGACTAAATTGTAATGTCCTCCTTTTGAAGGTGTATCTTTTATGGAAACTCTAGGGTTACCATTTATGGTGTTTATGTTACAAAAGTATTAAGGTTATAAGGGTGGGAAAAGGTTTTTAATGGATATTTTTTTAAAAGTTAGTATATTATAATGGTCTTGAATATTTTGTTTATGAACTTTTCAATTTTCAACGCATTTTTGTAATTTCTAACTGAAATGGTGAAATTGGAATTTTAACGATTTAAACAATCCCTCATTTTTGTTGGTTTCTTTGTATCAAAATAAAATTATTACATTCAGGTATAATATTATAATTATTCAGAGGATTCTAAATTTTAAAATTTTAACTATTTAATTAATTAAGTTAATTATCACAACACACATCATTATTTAGTGATTGATGAAAAATGATCGTTTGATGTAAAATAAAATAAAAAATTAAACTAACATTAGTATAGTATATTAGAAACAAAATATGTCATTTAAAATGAGTATAATTCCATGTTGAGTTTTGGATCATAACCAATCCTATAATTTTATAAATTGACATTTTCACTTCTTTAAATATATCAATTTTCATAAATATAATAAGATCGATTAGAGGACAAGTCATGGATCTCACTTTACCTAAAGGTAGGATTTCAAACACCATGAAATATTTTTATATATTTAATCCATTGTGTAGTGGTTATGATCCATAATTTAGATATATTATTAAATTTACATTAATAAATAAATATTTCAATCTATTGTAAATTATTTTTTTATATCAAATATTATGAGTGATCAATAGGGTTAACTACCATTGACCATGAAACACCATAGAATACTGGTAAATTATATTGTATGTCATTCCACTTTTCAATTTTAAGAAACATGGATACCTGAATAGTGGCTCATAATAAAATCAAAATGAGGGGAGGTATGGAAGTTCATTCAGGGTTTAGCCCTATGTGAAACAATAATTTTTGTGGGTTTCTATTTTAGTTTGGAGGTGGGTCTACATGCTGAGGTTTTGGAGGTTCACCAAACATTTGTGGTGAAGTAGTTAGATAGAGGATACCAAAATTAATTATCTACAATACAATTTAAGGCTTTTAAAAATATCAGTCTCAATGGTAAGGCTAATATTACAACAAATTTAAAAGAGGATTCACCTTCTCATTCTTCCTCTTAATTTTTAATGATCCACATGCACTTTTATAGTAGTAGAAATGAATTTTCGTTAGGTTCTAGGAATATAACCACTCTTTCTAGAAAAAAAACTAATAATTGATGTGTTTTTTAGTGATCTAAGAATGCAATATATTTTCTAAGTTTATTTTGGCTGTTTGAAGAGGGTATCTGGTAGTAAGGATTATTTAAAAGAAAGAAATAAAAAATTCCATTTTCTAAAAATTTAGTAAAATAATAATGTTAAATATTGCATATATATTATTAAACTCAGATATATTTGGATTTAGGGAGTGTAACAATGAACCTTAATGAAAATTTATGTGTTGTAGAATGAATTAGTAAAAATTGATATAATTATCATGATTTCACATGTTAATTAACGGTTTGATACTAGTATCTTCTTAAAAAGATGATATGAACACCTTATGAGAATGATATGGGATTGATGTTGCGATAAATTTTCCTTTTTCATATCAATGTCATTCAATTTTGGTATGATGTGGTTTTTTATTGAATTTGAATTAGTTTTTTTCATTATTATGTGATAGTATTTGTTTCATTATTCACAATTCTATCTCATTCAATATTATAGGAATGAAGTAAAAATAAATTAGTTCTTTAATATAAGAGGAATTTTCCAAATCATGTTATGAAAATATGACCATATGACCAATTATATATGATATTAGAATGAAAAAAAATGATCATATTTTATGCCTACAGAATAATGACATAGCATGTTTTTTTCTATAAAGGTATATTGGGATGATGATAATGTGCATTTCCGATTATAAATATGTGTTTATAAATCTCCATAGATCAGTCTTTATATGTGGAGGGTAGTGTAATGATTACTCTAATGATTATTGTGACTGTGATATAGTGATGAGTCAGAATGAAATGAAGAAACAAGTAGTTATGAGAACCACTTGATATTGTTCATTCTAAATTCAGGTGGAATAATTGAAATGGTTTGAAAGATATTAACATATACTATATGAAATTTTTTATTGAACGATCATTAAGACAATTGAGAGATCAATTAATATTATGATTTTCTCATGATTTTACCAAAGGGATAACCATTCTGTAGGGTACAAATGACCTAATGAAAACTTATCAGTTGCATTAAATAATTATATTTATGTTTGTAAACTCACTAACTAATTTAGTAGACCATCCCTCAACCCCATTGTAGGAAAATCAATTAATAGATTCAAATTTTTTAGGTTAATAAGTTGTTTTAACCCCCACTTAACAATTTTGTGGTAATTTTAGGAAAACCACAATTAAATTTATTATTTTTACTAAGTTAGAAATAGTTATATTTTATAAAAAATGATTTATTTAAAATGCGTAAAATCATTGTTTAATGACTATTTTTTCATTCATGATTGTTTTATAAATTTTCCATAGTTAATAACAATAGGTCAAAACTATCATTTAAAAGTATATTTATGTATATTAAGTTATGAATTTAACAGTGTTTTTTTTAATTATGGTCAATTAATAAAACCACAAAAATTATTGCATGTAATACTTTATATAGTAGTCATTTTAACCACTACTGACCATACCTCTGTGCAGTCTAAATAGAAAAAAAATCATTCAATCCCACAAGAAACTAATAAGAAATAAATATATAGATAAATTATCTAATAAATAAAGAAATAAATCAAAAATATCATAAAATATGAAATGTACAAAAATATACAAAATAACTAAAAAACATTTAAATTTAAAATATAGAAATTATTAATTTTCTAAAAAAGGTAAACTTGTTTTTGAAATCATAAAAAAATTAACCTCTCACTTAAAATGCACCACCTTCACTCTCCATAGATTAATAACACTACTTGTCATGTAATTTCCTAATACCAACCTCAGGTTCATACATTTAAATTAATTAACTACACATTAGTAAAAAATATTCAAAAAATATCATATTAATTATAGTTAAAAGATCAATTAATTTCATAAAATACTATAAAAATATAACTCATGTGCTTATCTTTAAAAAAATTTATTCTTCCCCTTAAAAATATATATTATTTACTAAAAATTACATAAAATTATTTTCAACCCAAAAAAATAATTTAAATAACTTTTAGCCAAACTAAAAATCATATAATTTCAAAGAAAAATTTATTTAATAATTTTAATCAATTTTAAGGTTACCTAAAATCCATATTAATAGCCTTTGGAAAAATAACTCTATTTATAAATCTAGATAAAAATAGATCACACAGCAAAAAATATTTAATCACTGGATACTATTCCCAAACATTTTTATAAACTCATTTAAACCCCAAAAATAAAACTAATAAAACATAACAATAAATTCATTGGTCTTTTCCCATTAATTACCATTAGAACAGTGTATAAATCCTTATAAATCAAAAAATTTCCATCATTGACTCGTAAATAATCACATCTATATGTATTCATTAAAAGAAAAAATGACACTATAATATCAAATCATTTAATATCAACCAAAAACCCCATTAAGGGAAAAAATTGAACATCATTATAAATCACATTTACACCATTGTGGACAAACCAAAACTTTCCCTTAAGTGAATAATAAATTCTTTTCCTAACCCAAGCACATTTAAAATGAATATTTTATCATTTTAAATTCATAATATACGGAACAATTCTAATAACTAAATAGTAATAATTTAAATCATATACTTATTCATTTCAATATGAGTGTTATCTTGATTTATCAATTGTAAAACATAATAAATTAATTTCAAACCTATCTTGTAAATTAATTATTTCATTTTAAATTGTTTTTTAACTATATTTCCATATATTCCATGAAATAAATCACATTACATGTTATTTTTCTATTAATTATAAATATAATTATGAAAAACTGTTCACCCTTAAGGTCAAATAAGAATTCATTATTTTTATTTCCAAAACATTATTTTTTTTAAAACACAATAATGAAATTAATCCTGATAGAACCATTCCCCCAATATATGTTTCAAACTCAAATAATAATCCAAAACATTAATATTAATTATTATTTTAACTATTTACTCATCCAAAATTTCATTTCTCATTTAAAAACAAATGATTTTTTTAAAAAATTTCAATTCAATAGTAATTTTGTATTCCTAAACCTTGGCATGCCTTCGAAAATTGCGAACAACAAAAAAATTAATGATATATTTAAGTTCTTTGAAAATATTAATAATTTATTTTAAGAAGTAAAATTTTGGAATATTATATTATATATAACTTTTATTATGATTATATCTTATTATTTGTTACCTCAGAATTTACCCAATCCTTCATTTAATGTCATTAAATTCTGTATTTTTTTATCATGAGAAAAAATCATTTATTTATAAATTAAAAATTAAGGAAATAACTATAAATTTATAAAACATTGAAATTATAAATAATCAACAATTTCTCATACTACATTAGGAATACTATCAACCACCCTCTAAAACATAAAATGTCAATGCACTCTCCAAAATAGAGAAATGATTTGTCTATATTTTAATAAGTGTTTCTCAACTATTAGAAGTATTTTTTAGTAAATGAATTTTTTTTTGGGATTCAAGATCCCCAAATTATCTAAACCACCAACATATTTCTCCATCAAAGCATATTTATGTTGCTTTATAAATACCTAGTATCTTGATGGTCCACCTCCCATCTCACTCATGTGAAAATAATGCTCATTTCCTAAAACATGATCCACATTATCCTTCATGGATAATAAATATTAAAAGGAAGGTTTATCATCCCATGGTTCTATATTTTGTTTCTATAATTGAAAAATATTTAATTGAATAGTAACTTAGTAACACAAACTGATATATAAAATTGTTTTACCCAGTGTTTTTTGCATGTGTTTTAACATTTCTTCCATCTCTTTTTTATGTACATCAAACCCAAACTCCACCTTTACAATAGACCAACCTACCTCCATAAATTATATCAAAAAAATTATAACTAAAAATTACAAATAAATTATTTAGATTAATATTAATAGATATATCTTAAAATTAATTAGATGGTTCCTTTTCACTTCATTTCTTAGAGAAACTCATCAATCCAGAAGTATATGGAATTACATACTTCTCCCAACAAGCAGAATTTACTACAAAACACACTTAACAATATTATATATCATTAAAAAATGAAATTTTAATACTAAATTAATATTAATAAATTGATGTATAATAAAATATCTCATGTTATTTGGAAATATTAACATCAACAAATACCTTCCATTTTTCTATAGAAAAAACATTGGTGGCCTTCTTATATATTTTTTACACTGATAAAGATATGTCCTAAAAATCATGTTGCAATCATAACATGAAATATTTATAATTATTATATATGTTTTTTAATGTCTAAGGATTTGAAATTACATTTTTAATGACAAAATGAAAAATCATATTCAAATAAAATACATAAAATTATTTAGATTAATAACATATTAATTAGGAATTTTTAATTTAATCATATCTGAATACATAATTTAAATTGTATCTTTCTCTAATTATCAAAAAAAATATTTCTAAAAAGACGATGTAATGTGCCTCCAATCATAATTTTGATTGTTTATGAAACTCATCTCACAATATAAATGTCATAAGACTTGCCTATAAATTCTCACTATATCCTAATTGTGTGACTTTTAGTCATCAAAAGGGAGAACTACCTTAAATTCACAGAAATTATAATCTTCTTGATGGTTGATGTATTTCTACATTAAATTATATTTTTTATTGTTTAGACATATAAATTATCTGGTTAATTCAAATATTTAACAAATTACTTTTATCTTAAAACAATTCATATCGCGGATTGTGATGCACCAGTGACCTATTGATTATAAAATTATGCTTGTCAGACTGCATGAAGGATGCATCCAATGTAATCATTTTTATGCCATAATATCCTCTACATAAGGGATACTTTTGAATCATGTAGTAATAGGATTGGATGAAGTGGTTTCAATATATTTATATATGGTATGTAATGAATTCAACCTAGTATCATAGGGGTAAAATAAGAATCATGTGATGTATAGATTTCCATGTTTGTAATACCCACTGAGGAAGGAGTAAAATAAATATAAAAAAACTAACTCAATTAATTCTATTTTGATTTTAAAATAATTTTTCTTAGGGAATCCAATAAATTATACCAAAACAAGTATTCATAGTAAGTGATGAAGAATACCTAGTGTAAGAGGGGTGGAATTGGAATAAAGTGATGTAGTGTGGTTAATGTCTGTGAACATCTCTAGGGGTGGAAAATATATAGAAATATCCAAAACAACCAAATCAACCAAATATTCAAATAATTTACTATTTATTACATTTAATGAATGTGATTAAGTGTACGAAAATAATAATGAAAGGTAAGGAATTTAGTATACAATGTGTCGTTGGGGTTGAATAAAAATAATATGATGAACATAGGTCCATATTTATAAACATTTTTTAGAATGGGAAACCCACAAAAAAATTTCATTAAATGAAGTAAATTAAGTAAATATTTAAATAAATTACCAATAATTACATTTATAATTATTCAATTACACATAAAATAAAAAAACGACATCACATTGCCTAATATTAAAAAAATAACCTTAAAATCCTATTCCTAGTTTTACATATAATTATAAACATCCATTTTTAACATTAATTATTATTCATATTCATTTTATTATTCTTCATCCTCCCACAGAATACTATCATTCCTTATATAATTTGGAAAAATAATTCAATATACTATATTTTATGGGGTTTACTATCATAGTTATGTCATCTTCATTACCAATATATTATATGTCTTGTTGTTTCATGTGGAAAACAACACTCCAGGATTCATTTAATATATCATCGACATAATATACCAATTTTTTGGGATTTAAAAATATAATTAATAGGTTCCTTATTATCCCTAATGATAATAAATTGAGAAAAGTTCACAAAAGTAAATAGTTTTTAGACTTTCCTTTTCTACCTAAAAATATTGACAAATTAATATTTATATAACACAATTTCCAATATTTGAGACAAATTAACTCAATATTATCAACCAAAATTCCAAAGTTAGATTGATCTAAAACTATAAATATACCATTTTTATATTTTCAAACCTTCCTTGTGATATATTTTATAAAAAATGAATACCCAAAATATTTAATGCATCCAATTACCCACTATTCTTCAAAAGAAAACAAACTGAATTATTTAAAAATTTAAATAGTTCAACTAAATTTATATCATTCAATTCCCATAAAATTTAATATAAAATATTGTCACTAAAATTAAATAATTATGAGTATACAGAACCCATGTGTTAGATTTAAAACATACATGACACGCAAACTAGTAAATATTTTCATTTTTGACCACTTTTTTATCTCAATTTATTTATTTCAGCTCTTAATGAATATTTCCATTTTTCCTTGATTATTTAATATTTGGATCAAAAATATTAGTATTATGTTTCACATATCTATCTTCTGGTCTATAATGATAAATTTTTAATGAATATTATAATATTTTTTAAGCATTTTGATATAATGCTGGAAACATTTTTATGGGTAATTATCTTAATGAAAATGACATGAATTATGATCATCACATCCCACATAGTGACATATTATATCTATCTAAAATAAATATCTTGAATAGAATGTTATCCAATCTTCATCAAGGTAACCATTCACAATAAAACCTTCTAGTTGAGTTTTATTTTTAATATAAGTCCTCCATTGTTCGAGGTGCCTAATTAAGAAGAAGATAGAAATTACTAAAAACTATTATATGTATGGACATAGAATGTCATATTTCATTAATGAGAGAGAAATGAAAATTAAATACCTCTTCTTGGGAAACATTAATTTATTATTTAAAAACCCTCAAAATTTAGCATATTTAGCCAAATGCATAGTCTGATTAATGATCATAGTGAAAAAATATTGGGAAAAGATCTACCAAAAATGACATAAAATTTGTACCCTAACTTTATTCTATTTTGATTGGGTTTAATTTATTTTCATAATATTGCCTCTATAATGTTCAAATGTCAATTCAATTTTTTCTTATTATGAAAAAATTTATGCATTTCTATAGATAGTAAATATTCCATCAATATATGTGAGTCATAAAGTTTCAATACATGTTTTTTATGAGAGATAATATAAAAATATGTTTAAATGTTTCAGGAAAATCCATCAAGAACTTTTATATTCTTTAATATTTAAAGAGATAATTTTTTTCTGATTTTGCATTGAAAAATTATAGTTGGATACTTACCATTCTCATTTTATAATAAATGAAATTTTATATTTAGTGATTTTTAGTCCTTTCAAGAATTTTAATTATCTTTTTATGTCCGTTGTTCGTTAATAAATGTAAAAAATCACATTATCACACACATTATTCTCAACAGTAATAACCTCTAGATTATGATTTAAAAAGTTCTATTACAAATATTTAATTTAAAATAACATCTATTTTTTATCATGTTGTTGTGTATAGTAATATTTGATGCTTTTATATCACTTTTTCTACATTTTTTTAGTTTAACATCATTTCATATCTCTTTATAAACATTTTATAATTATTCTAAGTTCTATGTTCTAGATAATAAACTTGGTAAAATCCTGAAATCAATATTTCTATTAAAACATGACGTGTTAAATTTAAATCCATAAGATTTTTCAAGTAATTAATGATTAAATATAAAAATGTATCTTAATACTATGATGAAATAATTAAGCCTCAAAATCAATATTAAAAACCAAAAAATTAAAATATGTGTGTGTTTTCCCACTAAATTGTTTTCCAAATCTAGGAAAGTCACTAATTTTCCTTGTCATGGAATCAGGCATTTATAAAAAAATAGTATATGGATAATATGTTTCTACATGATTATTCTTTAACTCTTATAATTACTGAATCGGTGGTTGAAGGTGTACATCAATTTCATTTTCTAAAATTTTATTTATATGGATAATCATTTATATTATTAATGATGTCTGTTATATACAAAACCATAGAGGTAGATTATAAGGGATAAAAAATTAGTCTATATGATTTAATTACTTCTTAAATTTCCAAAAGGGTTGAATTTATGAAGTTATAATCCCAAGAATACATTTTTTAAATTCCAAATAAAAATATCATGTAATTAATCAAAAGTATTTAAAGTTTTTAAATCTCCTGAGTATCATAAAAACTCACCATTTTAATTATCCAAATCATTCCAACTCTTATGTTCATTGAATTTTGATGACATAAAAAGTCTTATCTATGATGGTTTTAATATAATGTAATTAAAATCATTAATAAAAAATTTATTTTTCAAGTATTTTTCAATAGTATAGATATTCAAATCGGAATCATTATTTATGATGTTCTATTTATAACTATAGAACATTTTTTGTACTTATCTAGTTGAATATTATCTCTAATAATGCATATAATTAATAGTAAATAAATATATTTTCATATAATTGGGTCTAGGAAATATAATAATCATCTTCATCATATAAAATGATATAGTCATCTTAGAATTTAAAAATACATCGTGAAAAAATTATAATAACCTAGACATTTCAATATTATTAATTCTATAAAGGAACATGATATAGTAAAATATTAATATGAAGATATTTTTGTATACTTGTCACATTCTTCACAAAATTCATGATTTTGTTCTTCTACTATGTCAGAAAATCAATCAATTCTTTCAATTAAATTTTCCATTATATAAGTCTCCAAATCGTATTCTGGTAATATATTATTATCTTTCTCATTTTTTAATACATTTATAAAAGTATCCTTACTTATAGGAACATATTAATGTATTTCAATTGATGGGTTACACTCATGGTGTTCCTTCCTTACTATTTTTAATGGATAATTTTTCTTATTAAGAATTTAATCCTCCATTATTAATGCATTAAGCTGTTCATTATTATGGTTGAAAAAATTACACAAATGTTCTATAATGTTTTATTCTCCATGTGAAATAGACCACACATTTTTAGGACAAAAATTATTCAATGTCACGTGTTATAATATATCATCTATCTTAGATCATAATTTGAACATATATTTAGGAAAAAGATATTTTATTATCTCCTCTATAGATCAAATTACATTTTCAAAATCCATAAAAAATTCAAAACCCTAAAAATACGAAGATGTGTTCCTAAGTAATGTAATCCAACTTTGATCTACATATAATCAAGTGTGTAATATATAAAATAAAAATTATAGTCACATATACATATATATATATATAATATAAATTATTTTAGTTATGAAAGTAAGACAATCATAATTTTTAAAATTATAAATTTATCGATATTGAAATTGAAACATTAAATTCAAATTTATGATGGTGTTATTCTAGAAACACATAGAGATAGAATATATTAGTGACACTTTTACAATATACTACCACTTCACATCATTTATTTTTTAATTATTATAAAACTTTACTACCTCATTTTTTATTAAAATAATACATCCATTTGACCTATTCTTATCCAAATTTTCAATTCAATCATTTTCTAATTACATAAAAATCATGAGGTAACAATCACACAAAAAACATAAAAATATCACACCAATATATTAAAAAACCTTATAACAACCCTACACATGTATCATTTCTACCACATCCTCAAAAAAAGAAGATATTCTCATGCCACGTACATCAATCAAATCTTTCTATCTACAAAAATAAATGAATAATAATTTCACATTAACATGGATATAAAAAGACATATTCTAAATCCCATATCATGAGAGTTGATTTAACAAATAAAAAATATACTAATATAAGAATCAAATTACCAACCACCAATAATCTAACAAGAATTATTTGATTCTCTATAACATATCATCCATAATCAATACCTCGACCAAAATCCACCAAACCTAACCCAAAACCATGAGTATGAACATATGATAAGAACAAACAAATAAAGAAATAGAAAAGAACCTTCAATAAAAAAATATCAATATCATAATTCCATGTCTTATAGTTGAAAGGTTGATGATAGTGGGACTCAAGAGATATGGTTTGGGGTTGATAGAATGGTTGGTGGCATGGGTTCTCTTGAGCGGGAGGTCGATGGTTGAGTGAAAGGGTGTCTGTTGGGGTTGAGGTCAAGGGAAATGAAAATTCATGTTTTATTTTAAAATCGTAAGAGAAATTTTTATTTAATTCCAGCACTAAATAAATATATTATTGATTATTTTTAGCACTAAAACTAACTATTGGTGGAATTTCATTAGGAGAAATTTTATAGATTGTTTCAAGAACTGTTACTAGAAAAATGATTTTCTTATAATTCTCTCTCATTGGTTTTGATTAGATATGGTTTTAGTTTTTTCATGAAAAATGGATATTATGTGATTATGTATTTTTTAAATTATTTTTGAATTTTGTTTTCTATGATTATTATAGTGGGTTAGTCACAATATATTCATCATTGAGGGGATATGAGTCAATACCTAGGGAAGTTGGATTGTACAGGACCTTATATATATTAGTTAGAAATATGAATATATATTTTTGAATTTATGAAATTAGTTAGATTCAAGTGTAGTATATTAATGATTTTGAGGATGGGATATTCAGTTAAAAAATTAATTACATTCTTATTGGTTTTGGTTGGTGAAGAATAAATTATATATTGTGATTTTGTTACTCTGATTATTATTTATATACAATAATGAAATGGTTTTTTATCCTTATGATATAAATATATAATTATGTAGATATAATCTCCACAAAATGTATATACATTGTTAAAATATTCTATTGGTACAGTTATCTAGTGGAGTAATCCCAGTGATCATGTTTGTGGGAGGTGCTTGGATATTGGGGGTTGTAATGTGTACCAGATATATATACATGTTGTTTAAATTTTACATGCATATTAGAAGTTGTGTTTTATTTTTATCTAGTTATATTTATCTTAATTTTAAGTTGTTTTTTATAAAATTCATGTATTATATATGGTGTATGATATCGATAAATCAGATATTCCTTCTTTTTTATAGACTCATGGTTTCAATTTTATTTTACAATATTTTACACTATTCTTTTAAGGGAAACACCTATATTTTTTAAACCAATACCATTGGTACTATCACCAACCAATATCCTATTAGAGATGATATTTTGTGGTTTAATTATTAGTTTCTTCACTTGACCAAGTGGGTTACAAATAAAATTTGGTCATTATTTAACTAGTCAAATGAGTACCAAATTTGGAACTCCCTTGTCAGCATAAACTCTCTAGGGATAGAGATGTGGGTAAAAAAAATCAAATTTAGTTATTTGTAGTTTAACAGTGTTTGTGAGGTGGAATCAATATATAGGGATAGAAAGGCAATATTGGGTGATATATTGGATGAAAAACTGTTATATGGTGGAAAATAATGGTGGCTTAATTGAGGGTGGATTAGTGTACATTGATGACTGTTTGATTCTGGTGGGTCATGTGGTGTGTAGGTCAACATGGATGGGGGTGTAATTTTGGGAAAATATAATATTCCTTTAAAAGTTTGATCACATATATATATAATGGTAATACATGTAACTAGTGGATAAATTTTTTTCAAGACCCCTTATAAGTTGGTTGTACTAAAGTGGGATTGACTGGTAGGTCTAGAAATAATTACATATGGGTTGGGCAACATGGTCCAACCCAAACAGGTGAAACATAGATCCCAAGAGGACCACATGCTAATGGTACTCCAACTACATATGAAATTTTTTATAAATTTTAGGTAAATAGATAAAAAATTACATGGTGTCTATTTTTGAAAAAAAAATAGTAAATTATAATAATTTTCTATAAAAATTCATGATTCTGAGGTTTTAAATCCCACCAAACACTAATTAACAGATTATTAAAACTATTTAAGTTATAATATATTATAATTGATGGTTCAAATACCCATGAAAATTTTTATGGCATATTTTTACACATTTTCTATAGTGAAATAGAACAGTTCCCTTATTTAGGTTATTTAGAACTCTTGAGATATTGAGATTTAAAAAAAATTATATATATTTCGGTGAACTGAAATTAGTAATAGTTTTGAAAATGGTTGGGAATAGTGATCTATATGTGAGACATGGGAGGATACTTAAAGCTATTATTATCCTAAGGTATTGTTTATTTAGAAAGATTTGATATGATCATAACATTATTAGTTATAATTTATGGGGATGAATAAATAAGTTATAAATTATATAGATCTTTAAAATTATTATTATTTAATGAATTATTATTATGAAAAAAAAGATAGTGTGATTAGAAATAAAATTTGACATTATGATAATTGTATCCATTTCATATTAGCGATGTTAACATATCTTGGAAAACATGGGGACTCAATGTGTTGATGGGTTAGAACTTGTTATATTTATTATGTGAAATTATATAATGATATTGATTTTGGTGGACTCCAATATTGGGTGGTATGAAACAATGTGACAACATACAATATGATATCCAGAAAACTCTATTATTTTATATTACTATATGGTAATGTACAAGGAGTTTTTAACTATAATAAGTGACATATTATCCAATAATTTACTATATAACCATAATAATATGATATTCGTTATAATGATACTTGGTCAAAATTTCATTGACCATCTTATTTTAATATATGGTACTGAATTATAGTGTTTTATGTTCTGAGACATTATTAGTGATTATATAACCACTAATTTGATAATGATGATAATGTAGATGGTTTAATGTTTTTTATCACAATTAGAATTATATTATTACTATTATGGGTGTGTAGATGGTATACTGATGGTTATATTGATGGTTTTATTATGGGGATGAGATTATATGAGATATTAATTATTTTATTTGGAGGAAATTTACATGATGAGATTACAATTCTCTATCTAACCACCACCTAATTCAATATTTCTTGGGTGTGACCCAACATCCAATCAGTGAGTGGGATAACTAAACGGAAAACATAATATGACTTCCCTCACTTATCGGGACCTAATAGATTTATACATAAATACAATATCTTATTATAATAATATTCATTTAATTTCAATACATCCCACACCCGAATAGAAAAGGTTTAATTTATTTGGAAACTTGGATACATAAACACTGGTTTATAAAAGATTCACATCATTTACCATTATGTTCTTCACAAAAATCAACCATATTATACATATCATAATTAAAACCATTCTTTATAATCTTGGGATGGGAAAAAAAAGAATGGGTGAGATTGTATGTTCAGTAAGGGTAAACATAAAATATATAAATAAATGACCATAAGTGAGCATAATATATGAATAAGGGTATGAGAACAAGAAAAAAATTATAATATTCATAACAAATAGATAAATGAACTTTAATCATGAATTAAGGAATATGGTTTTTCAATCAAAATAAAAAATATAGTAGAGTATAAAATCATTAATAATCAATCTTGAGAAATGACGACATATCATAATAAAAATATATAATTTTTTTTAATTAAGATAATCCTTGAAAAAAACTTCCCCAATAAAGTTTCACTCCCCATACCATCATTGCGGAAAAATCACCTTAATTTAAATTCAAACCCAATAATATGGAACTCTATATAGAGTAGCTTCCATCTAGTCAACTTTATCATATCTTAGGAGTATATTTACATCTTCGTATATTAATAGTCTCTCAACTCAGTCATTATTACCCAATACACTAGAGGCATATAAAAGACTAACCCATCCTTGGTTCGTAACATAACCAATCATCTTTGGTTTATAACAGAACTACCCATGACATAATAATAACAAATTCTTATGTACTCCATTTGATCATGAAAACATTAACCATTACATCAAATCATAACCCATAGAAAGAAAATAGGTTTTATAAACTTTTCATTATTATAAACATAAAATATACTGTGAAATAATAAAAATAACAAAATTCAAACATATTCCAAGTAATGAATAATAAACATCCATGGTTTTTATATATATGAAAAGTTATTTTAAAAGATCACTATAAAATTTCTTATGGAAAATAATTTTTATTTTTAAATAAATTATTTAAAATTTACAAATTTACAAAAATATTGAAGAATAAATTTTCTTTAAAAATTATAAATAAGACATATATGGGAAGATTCAAGGAAAAGAGTAATCACGATGTTTGTTTCATGAATGATATGTGAAATAATTCCTCCATAATTTTTGTAAAAGTAAAAAGTACCTCATTCGGAAAATAGTATGGAGATTAATTTCAAGACATGGTAAATAAATTAAAGTATATTTAAAAAAAGTGTATATATAATATTTTTATAATATTAAAAACATTGTTGAAGAATTTTCCATGAAATTATGGACATTAAAAAAATTATTCCCAGGAAAAGAGAAAAACACAGTCAGTTTTCCTTAAAAACATAATTAAATTCTATTAGGTTCATTTAGAGAGGAAAATAAAATGAGAATGTGTGATATCAAAAAATAACCACATGACATGAAAATAAATAATATTCAGTATTGATAGGTCATATATTCATAATATCATAAATTTAAGCAGAAACAGTCCCGTTAAAGATGACATTGTAATGAAAAACCATTACCATTGTGGTACCTTTTTAATCATAACCCCCCATTAATGAAATAGCATCAAATTAATCATTAAATACAATGAAAATAAAGATAATAATGACACAACATATTAATTTCTCAGTAGATACACCTTATAAAAGATTGTATGTATATAATATCAAACATGTCTCGATGAAGAAAAATTGAGATGATGAAACCTTAGGTATTTAGTAATTTTATAATGAGAAATAATTGTATTATTAACTATAATATGGTAATTTATATACCTTTAATTAGATCATGAGGTCTTCCAAAACACATTCTTGGGATTTATATGTATGAAAACCCTTATTTTAATACACTTAATTCATGATTTTTTACAAAAAGGTACATATAATACAATCCAAAAAGATATTGAACTCTTGTGTATTTGGGAAAATCGGTACATATCACATCAAATTGAAACATAGTTAATAAAACATTACTTAAAATTTCTATAACATTCTCAAAAATTTATTTATCTCTTAAAAAAATGCATGATAAAACCTAGGGGAAAATGAAAGAATTGGGTGAGCTATAAATCCCATCAATGGAAAAAACAAATCATAACATATGTCAAAGTAGAAAATGTGATCCCGGAATCATATCATGGTAACTTAATACGGATAATAATCTTGATATTGAACAATGAAGCATCCTTTAACATGATAACATAAAGAAAACATGGGAATGTGGTGAAAATATTAAACACGACATCATAATCATAGGTCAAAGTGAACCACCAACACAACATTACATGGTAGAAAAATTAAAATAATATATTAGGTTTAATAACTAATCTAATATATAATGTATCATGAGCCAATAACATTACCCAATGCGTTGGAAAGCTCTATAAGTACACCTATCATTTTCATATCTGATACATGCATATGTTTTCAACATGAATCATACAAAATAAAGATTCATTTCATCAATGTTAATCCCATAACCAAAGAGTGTGGGAAATATAATTTTAATTCCAAAATAATTGATGTATAGGTCTTTCTAGATGAATATTATTGAGTGGAAATAAGGATAGGTATTCCTATGGAAAATGTTTCGAGTGAAAAAATCACATGATAATTCTGGAATCATATCTTGGGTATTTAAATGATCATGGGAGGAATTATTGAGATTAAAATAATTCTCTCATAAATGTTAAATAAAAATTTAAGAAATATGGATTTGTTAAATCATATTATAGTATGAAAAATTATAAAAAAAATGAATAATATAATTGGTGTTCTTGAATAAAGAAGGGAAAGATATGATTCCCTACCTTGAGATGGTGGTTCCCAAAGATTGGAAGAAGCTTTTTAAAATCATGGGGGATAATTGGGGGTGATATAGTGAGAGTAGAGATGATTAAAGACCTGATAATATTGTTTTCACTAAATATTAATGGGGTTTTGGGAGGGATTATATAGACAAAGAGAGTATAATTCCTTATTAGTTTTCAAACATAGGTTTTAGACCCTATTTGATAATATAATCAAAACCACAAACCATATAAGGGGTTCTCTGATGGTTAATTCCAATGTGGAGTGGTTTTTATTATTTTACATGTTTATGAATATATCGCATTAAAATTACTCCCCTGATTATGTGGAAGTGAGTCATGTTTACAAATAATTTAATTTAAAACCATAAAATATAATATAATTTATAGAGGATTCATTACGGGTTTGAAAAATAAATCACATAAACTCAAAAAAAACATTACATTAAAGGGGAATTATATATATTTGGTTTTTTATTTCCCTTGTAAAATATATTTCATCACTTTTGGGTCACCATTATGTCATAATACACAGTGAATATTTATACCATATTTATTTTTGACCGGAAAATTCAACTTTTATTTTAAATTATGAAAAAATAGCCTTTGGATCATTTATACATACTAATTTAGAATTTAATATTTATTTTATCAAAATAGTTCACCAAGTATGAGAATTTATAGTTTTAGATCATAAAATCCACTTTAATAGAGAAATACAATTTTTTCTAATAATAACATTTTTTTAGAATCAAAAAATTATTTTTGAGTTCATAAAATTATATTATAATATTTATTTAATAATAATTGTTTAATAATAATATTTTATTAAGATATCATTTATTTCTAAAATTATTGATTTCATTAAAAATAGTTTTTTATTGAAACTATACATTTCCCAAAAATATAATTTATGTTTTACCATATCAAAATATTTTTTTATAAAACTCATTATATAATCATTAGAAGGAAATAATTATATTATAGGAAAAGTATAATAATTATTTTATTAAAAATAAAAATAATAAAATTCATATTTTTAGGGTCTAGATACATATCACTTTATTACACCAATAGATTCTTTAAGGGTAAGGTGAGGGATGGTGATATTTTTCTAAGGGTGGTTCGGGATACATAGTTTGGGTCGTGATGTCAATGAGCTTGACCTTATCCCATTAAAATTATCATTTTATTCTTTACATATTGAATAATGGCTTGGTCTTGGTGACATAAAAATAAATGTGAGGTTATCTCCCTCATAAGATCTAATAAATTGGATTCATATCTTAAGATCCTACAATATGAGGTCATGGCTTCTCATATCTATGTCAATTGGACTTTATCAAAAACCTTTAAATGTACTACTTATATGATCACTATTAATTATAATATTATCAATATTTATTATTCTTAATATCATTTTAAAATTGATATATCCTATAAAATTCAAAAATAACCAAGGAAGTGAATGTGTTTTCTATAAATCTATTACATGATGAGGTAAATAATCTTTAAAAATGGAATTTTATTAATAAAAGATTATCATGTTACATTCACCACCCCTTCCAAAATGTCACCCTTGAAATATTTTTTTCTTGTAATAAAAAGATGAGATTTTTTATGGTTCATTACCTCTTCTAGTTACCATGTCGTTTTTTTAAACTTACAGTTCTTCCACAACACATTGACCAGATCTCTTGTTTGGTTTTATTGAACCTTGTCCCTTTAATCTATAATATTTAGGGAAAATAGTTTTATGAAGGATCTTTATACAATAGTTTCACCTCAATAATCTATACACATTAGAGGTCTAATATATACTTTCTCAATATAGATACATTGAACATGTCATATACTTAATATAGGTTAGGTGGGAGTGCCAGTTAGGAGTTCACACATCCAATGTGATTGTGGCTCTCAAAGGGGATGATTTATCTTGGACTAAGATTTCCCTTCTTCCCAAAAATCATCACTTTCTTCCATATAAATAAAGGAAAAATTTAAATCTCACCTCATACTATAGATCACATCAACGATTGTCTACATATATTTTCTATCGACATTGTGTTCAATTTAAATGATGTTGAATGGTTTGATCCTTCTCCTTCATTTATTTCATGATATTGAGTCCCATCAACATACACTCTCCACCTTCTCTTACAATGTTAGAGACTGAAATCTCTTCCCATATAGAGCCTTATAATGAACCATTTGAATAATATTATAGAATCTATTTTCATATGATAACTCCAATAGGGTAAGGTGTTGGTCTCAACATACTTATAAATCCACTAAACGTGATCTTAGAATATCATTTAGAGTTTGAATATTCAATTAAAACTAACCATGAATCTAAGGGTGATAGGAAGTGTTGACGCGTGTTTCTATATCAAATTATTGTTGAAGGATTCCCCAAAAACTTTAGTTAAACCTTAGATCTAGATCTGATACAATAGAGAGTGGAATTTCAAGTTGTGTTAAAACATACCTTATGTATACCATGGTGAGTTGGAAAAGAGTGAAATCTTCCTCGATAGAAATGAAATGTGGTGACTTGGTAAGTTGATCAATGACCACCTAGATGGGAATAATTCCATTAGGTGTCATGGGGAGTTCTATGATTAAATGCATAGTAATTTTTCCCCATTTCTATGTTAGTAGAGGAAATGGCTATATCCTCTATTTAAACATATTTTTCTCATCCTTGACTTGTTGGTATACTAAGTATCAAGATACAATTTTTGATATATCCCTCTGTATGTTATCCTATCAAATATTTTACATAAAATCACTAGAAATCATGGTGCTTCATGGATTAATAGAAAAGGATGATCTGTGTAGGTCATTTAGAATTTCCCTCTTCTTCTACAGAAAATCATCATCATTCTCATCCTCCTTGATCACCTCAATGTTGGATGGTTGATTAGTAATTTTAGAAATGTAGGATAAAGATCCTTTTATTGATACCATATCCATCCTTTTCATGTCCAATAAAACTGGATCCCTTACAATCTATATTGTCAATAGAGTTTCATGATCCTTTCTACTCATAGCATCTTCTACATTTTTTCAGGTGATGGAAATATATTGAACAATCATTATCCTCAATCCTCTGTAACCACCTTCATTGACACATATTTATTAATTTTGTTTAATATATTCATGATACCTTTATGATCCATATATATGGAACACATTTCTTTATAGAGGTTATGTCACCATATATACCATGCGATAATCACAACATTCAATTCTAGATCGGGAGTTGGGCAGTTATTCTCAAGGATCATTAAATAGTGGGAGGCCTAAGTTATCACAATATCATCTTGTATGAGTATATTAAGCATGCCCTTTTTGGATGCATCACTATAGATAAAAAAATTCCCCACTCAAAAGAAATTTGAGCATGGGGGACATGATAAACTAATCTTTATCTCTTTAAATCATTCTTGAATTTATCATTCCTGACAATCTTGAATCCATTCTGAGTAAACTTGGTAAGAGATATTGAAAATTATTATAATATTCTCAAAATTTGATGATAATATCTAGCTAATATAAGGAAACTATAGATTTACATCATAGATGTGGTTTTGGCCCATCCATCCATCCAACATCATGAAGGCCTTAATTTTTTATTGATTTTTTATAATCCACATTTCGAGGGGTGAGGGGGTACCCTTATAAGGCCCGCATGAATACGTATTACATGGGCTTCATGCCTTAGAGGAATTCGTTACCCATAGGCTTCAAACATTACATAAAACCCAGAATAACTACTTAGAACTACTCCTCACCATCATCTTCATCGTGAAATCAGCTCGCTACCTTCGCATGCCTATTTGGAAAGGATTTCTCGTGCATGCCCAAGCTTGTCTAGATGGTAGGTGTCATACCCTCTCAATGTTGAAATCCATTTAGCTTCTATTGTGGCGAAAGCTCTCTACTCATCCTTTTTCTAGAGCTTGTTCCTTATAGGTTGTCTGATTTGTATATGCACTAATGGTGACCCGAAGGCCTTGAGGTGGCCTGACGGCCTTATTGACCCGAAGGCCGGGGTGGCCCAAAGGCCTTAAAGGACTCGGGGAGCAAATTGATGGCCCAAAGGCCCAGCAGGGGAATAGTTCTGGCTGCTACAGTTCCAAATAGTACCTACTGAAATTCCTACTACAGTACCCAGACATATGCCTCTGTCTAGATTTTTTCCAGGGTCTCCTTGATGCACATAAAGAGTCCTTACCAACCAGGATAAGTCTCATCTGCATTTGGTCCATCCATAAATTGTCTAAATTATTGAATGGTTTGTAGATATACATTTTTTGGTGATAACAAGAACCAAAAAAGTAACATTCCCCAACTTTAATTCACATTTATTGTACATCAGATATATATTTTCTTTCATAAATTTCTTCAGTTCATAATTCAAATGCTCATCATATGCCTTCTTTCTTTTGGAGTAGATTAAAATATCATCTATAAATACAACAAGGAATTTATCAAGGTAATCTATAAATAATCTAATAATTAATTCCATGAATACTATAGTATAATTAGTGGGTCCAAATGGCATCACTAAGAACTCATAGTGTACGTACCTTCTTTGAAAAGTAGTCTTCAGGTCGTCCACCTTCTTTACATTTACATAATAATATCAGGACAAAATAAGCACCATATATATATATAAGGATCCACATAGATAATGTAATAATTCATCAATCTGTGGATGATGATTATTTTTATTTGTCGTGATCTTTTTGAGCTCATGATAATCAATGAAGAGGTGCATCAACCCATCATTTTCTTGATAAAGTGATTTGATGCACCCAAAAATGAAGCACTTGGGGGTATGAAACATATATCTGTATTCTCCTATAGTTACTTATTCATCTATTCAGGTTCAAAAATAACCATTTTAAACATATACTTGGATATTTTTAGAGATCTATGAATAAGATTTATTGAAAATTCAACCTATCAGTTATGTGGAGAACTATGAAATCTGTTAAAGAACAAATCAAAAAATTCCCTCACAATGGACATGTCCTCAGGGATGATATATTATTTATTCTCAATCATTTGAGCTATAAATTCTTTATCAAAAGTAAATAATATTCATTGTTTATATTATCATACTAAATAAGATTCATCCTCCTCCTTGAAATTGTATAGAATCCAAGGGTGATTTCCTTCTCTAGGGAATTTATGTAGGATATATATAAATGGAAATCAAATCCATACATATAATTACATATAATTCTTCTTAAATATGTATCATAAGGTGTTATATGAATTTAATCCCAAAAATATAGATATGCGATGAGTAATATTCTTGGTATACAATAATAGAATCATTTATCATCTTAATTGATAAATCAACATCCATGTTTTGAGGTAGTGTTTCAATATTTACAATAAACATATTAGATAAAATTGAATATATTTAACTATAAGTAAATGTATGTTTTTTATCCATGAATACATAAAAAGTATAAAAATCACCAATTCATTTTTGGGATCCAACTTAGTAGTTGTGATGGAATAATCTCTCTCTTGCTTCCATGGAGGTTATTTACATTGATTGTCATTTTCAAACCATCTCTTATAGATATTGTAAGAATAATTCACATGTTTCTTAAAATTATAACATAGTCTTAATTATTGAGTATTTAATGGATAATTAATTTCTTCTATCATATTTGTTGATTTTTCTTGTCAGAAATAGCCATATAGGTTACCTTCCTTCTCACACCTAAATCATTTCTTCATATCTCTTAGGTAATTTCATGGATGCATTTTCTAAAACATTTGAAATAATGGATAATGGAATTAATTACTACTATTATATTTCTACATCGTACTTATATAATGAAACTCTATTTTTTCCTACTTTTCCCCCATGTAAACCTTGATATTTTTTGATATCCACATCAACAGTGATGCCACGTCCAGAAATATCCTCATTGTTGTCAATGTACTGAATGTACTCTTCCTTTCCTAGACTTAGTTTCATCCCACCAAATCATTGGACATCATTACATTTATGGGTAATGATAAATATGGAGTCATGTTATACAAGTTGTGAATTTTCCCTCATATTCTATGATGGATTTATCATCCTTTTCATGATTCTAAGGATAACCCTCTCTATTTTTATCTAGAGAGTGCAAGGGAAATATATGTTTAAAAACATTTTCTAGAATTTCTTCCATTGAAATAGTACAATATATTCCATAGGCTTCTTATTTTTTAGTAATTTCCATAATTAATAGATATCATCATCCATATGATAAAAAACTAGTACAAAAAAACACTTTATCGGATCATTTAAGAATGGATTATATCTTCTCATTGGGTTTAATACATTGTTCTATGATTAAGGGATTACAAGATCCACTAAATGTCAATGGCCTCGGTAACATAAAGGTCTCAATTGAAACAAAACCTTTATTATGGGGATTTTTTTATTATTCCTTATTCATGTTTTAGTTGAAAGCATAAGTTAATGGATAGATTATTATCTAGATTTTTTTACTCCTACTCACAACAGGTTGTGCATTTCATTTGGGTAGCCATTACAATTCTCATCACATTGGTTATATACATGGTTTATCTTATTTCAATCAATTTGACTAGGAAAAAGTGAGAATTGGGGATTTTTATTTTTAATCTCTCAATCACATAAATGATAAACCATGAATATTTAAGGGAAAAATCATAAATGATATATATTATATAGCCTAAGAATTTGTAAGCTTCAAAATATATTTTCCATGATCTGTTTCCAAATAAACAATTGTTTGATTATTTCTATTCACCTAATAATGGTTTATAAGGTGGTAGTGAATTAACAAAAAAATATCCCCTAATATTTTAAAAAAAATTGTGTAGTATGACATGTTTTCAAGAACCATGTAAGGATTGAGTCCAGCTCAATGTGTCCTTTACAAGGTTACTACCATTATGTACATCTATTCTACATCCACATACACATTTATTATCTAGAAAGGGATTTATTTTTATGGAAACACATAAACTATAATTTACCAAAATTTAGAGATTTTGTTCCTATTTTTATTCTCATCACTAATGAGTTTACAAGAATTTTGTATTCTGAATCGTAAAAATAACTATACCTTTCTATGATACCAACTATTAAAACACTATTATAATACACTTTAATTCAATATTTATTACATAAAATTAGAATAAATAAAATATAAAAAAAATTAATCCTTGTTTATTTGGGAAATTATGTATATAGAACATCAACTTGATACATAGTTAAAACAATATTATAAAAATTTCCACAACATTCTCTTAAACCTCAATTTCTCATTTTCAACTTCATGAGATAACCTGAGGACATGCATAAAAAACTAGGGAGCTATAAATCCTGATAAATGAATAAACAAAAAATAAAAAAATTTATTATAGTACATGTGATACAATTGGAATATCTAGATATCATAATTAGGGTTATAATCATAATCCTGAGCAATGAGGTATGATATATCATGATATCATAAAGCTTACGTGGGAATGTAGCGACAACATTAAACATCAGATCATATACATAGGTCAAGGATAACCACCAAAAAATCGTAAATGTGAAAAAAAATTACCATAATATATTAAGTTAAATCCATAATCCCATATATGATGTCTCATGAGACTAAAACATTACGTAATGCTTTGGAGAGCTATCTTGGTGCCCCCAACATTTTCATATCATGTACATGTATAAGTCTTCCATATTTACCATAAAACTGAAAATGAATTTCATATATTTTAATCCCATGATAAAAGAGTGTGTTTTATATGAATATATTTCACAAATAAATTAAAATTATTTTCATATAGGTGAATACACTTGAGTTGAAATGAAGATATATTTTCATAATGAAAATGATTGTCAAGTAAAAAAAATAAGATAATTCCATTAGTATAACAGGGCATGTAAAGGTCCATGGGTGGGATTAGTGAGATTTAAATTGGTATATCAACACTTTTAAATCCAAATAAAATTAATAGGGATGTCTGAAATAATATCCCAGCCTAAAAATTGAAAAATTGCATAATATAATGAAGGTTAGAAATAAGGATAAGAAGAAGAGGATCCCTTACACTGAGGGGATGTTTCCAAAATCATGGGAGGATATTATTAAGTGTATTAAGTAATCATGGGTGTTACATAGATAGGAATGTCATATTGTGGTCATGGCACATGGGTTTTTAGTGGAGAGTAATGGGAATTTCGGTTTGATTATATATAAAAACCAATGAGAATTATTTAATAATTTCACAACATTGGTTTTGGACTCTATATGATAATATATTCAAAGCTAAAGAACAACCCATTATTTTTGACATTTTATCTATCAATGTGGTGTGGTTTTTAATATTTTATGTTTTTAATAATATAGACCATTAAAATAATACCCATGGTGATTTTAAAGTGATTCATGTTTACAAATTATTTATTTTAAAATCTTAAAAGATAATATCGGTTTTGGATGATTCGTTTGGGTTTTATAAAATTAATTAAATAACCTAAAAACATATGAGGAGATATTTATTTTGTATTTTATACCTTTTATGTCATATATTACATCACTTTTTGGAATTTATGATGTCATAATAAATATATATATTTGTACCATATTTAATATTTACCCAAAAATTCTACTTTCAACAAAAACTATGAAAAAATGACCATTTTGAAATTTAAATGTTTTTATTTCAAAAATAATATTTAATTAACACAAATAAAACTCTATGTATATTAATTTTCACTATTAAATTATAAATATATATTTTTTAAAAAATATTTGTTTCTTGAAAATAATAGTTTTCTGACCCTTCTAATAATTAATTTTGGATTCATAAAATTATGTGATCTTTTATATTTAGTGATAAAGAATTTAAATAACACTTTATTAAAACATATTTTATTTTAAAAAATACTAAATTTATAAAAATAGATTGTCTTGATTGAAACTATACATTTTCCAATAATTCAATTTTTGATTCATCGTATCAAAAATAAAAGTTTTATCACACTCATTATCTAATAACTAATAAATAATTATAATAAAGGATAAATATATTAATTATTTTATTAAAAATAAATATATAAAAAATCATACTACTAGGGACAAGATAAATATCCCTTTATTACCTCAGCTAATGCTCTAAGTGTTTGGTGTGCAATGGTTAGATTATATTGGGGTGGTTCAAAAACAAGGTTTGGTTCATGATGATAGTGAACATGAAAATCTCAAATAAATTGGTTTTTGATTAGTTATTTGTTGAATCTTAGCATGGTCTTGATCAAGGGAAAATCCCAGGGATCTCTGGCGTCATTCAAGAGAGTCGACGAGTTACATCCCTTCTCCAACTCGGAGTTTTTACCTCCTGAAAGATTCATTATGTCCTAATGTCCTGGATCTATTTTACCGCTTCCCTAATCATCAGCTGTCGACTTCAGAGTTAATAGAATTTTTAGCGCTTCTTAAATTCTCCTTGGTGGCTTGGTTCAAACAAGGGTGCCCTTCGGTTGATTTTTCCAACAGATTTGTCTTTGGCTCATGGAACTTTCATGAGAGGGCGATGATAGGCTTGCTAGATTGCCACCACATTTTAATCCTTTTCGCATCGGAGGAGGATCTTATCAGGGCCTGGTCGAGGGCTCCATGCAGCTTCAATGGATTTTTGTTCTTCCTTTTTCATTGGTCCTTTGACTTCTATATGAATCGAAACACTCCTACAGCTGCGGTATGGGCGAGTCTTCAAAATTTTCCTCTTCTATTTCAGAATCCTTCGGTAATTAAGATGATCAGAATTCTCATTTGTAGATTTCTGTACTCGGATAGTTGTACTGCATCTGTGTGTCACCCTATCGACCCGCGTGTTTGTGTGGAAATGGATGTTTCAAGGGTTCCAAATGAGTATTTCTAGGTAATATGTGGTGAAGAGTATAGGTGCAAGAAATGGGTTGTCTATGAGTCTTGGGTGGATTTCTATGCAACTTACAACCGACAAGGCCATTCTTCGGATAACTATCATCGGTGAGTGAATGTCTCTATTAAGGGTAGAGCCAGTGGAAAGGTCCCTAAGACCTATGATAAGGCTGGATCATCAAAGCAGTTGGCTAGGGATATGGATGGTAGTGGGCAGGGGTTTGATTCCAACTTCATGGAAAATGGGTGGGATATGCCTCAACAATAGATACCTGTAGAGGAGAAGATGCCTGACTATATCTCATTGGTCCCAAATGTATCATTAGAGGCTAGTTCTGGTATGGATTTGGAGAAGAAGGTTATGGAATCAGTGGTTAATCTGAGGGATTATAAGTTTTTTAACAGGTTAAGGCATGATCTTTGTGATCCTTCCTTCGGTAATGAGATACCTCCACTTAAGGGGGTAATAGCATGGGAAGATATTATCCTAGATGAGGTTACTCGTGAGGCTAGTACTACAGATGGGGGTCATCTGATAAGGAACATAGGGCATGTGGGGAGGTGGATGTTGCGGCTCCTTCTTACATGGAGGTGGTGAGAGCGGTTAAGGAATAATCAGGTATGAGGAGGCAGGAATTGGGGATCCAATCCAGTGCTAGTCAACTAAGAGATTTTATCTCAATGTCCTATAATCCAATATAGTTGGGATTTGAACATAGTATTCTTGTTGAGGTAGATGGGGAACACGCAATAGATTCTAATGGAACTGATCCTAGAATTTTGGATGCAAGCCCAATGAGTGATAAGAGAAATAAGAGGAGGAAATTTAGGAAATATTATTCCTCACTTCCTCCACCTGTTGAGACCCATTCCTCTAAAATGCTAAATGCAAAGGAAATAGAAGTTGTGGTTCTGGGTAATTAGAACAGGGAACTAATGTTAAGTTCCAAAGATGACATGACTGAACAGGTTTTGTTGATTAATTCATCTGAAAAGAAGGTATCAATGATGCTGGGGAGGGCCCTATGCATTACCCTCAATGAACAGTAGTATTCCTGGATTGATAAATAGAACCTAATTCTTATAGGGGGTTTTTAATAATGGAATGATCAATCTGAAAGAATACATAATGACTTTGGATCAGTTGGCTTCTTGAAGTTGAAAATATAATATTGAATGTTCCAAAAATTCTTGTAACATTTATACCTTTGATGTTGTATAAGGAATTGGTCTCTAGTAAGCATAAATTATTTTTTAATGTTTCTTCTAAAATGGGTTTAATCTGTTGAAGCTATTGGGATGTATGACTGATCGGGTTCTGTCTTCTTTTGGAGTAACTTTTGTAGATATTTGAAGTCTTTATTAGTGGTTCTTTTCCGGCATTCTGTTTGGGTCTGCCTCATTTGTGTATCAGAGCACTAAACCTTCACTGTTTCTAGCCATTCAGAATCATTTGTTTGAGAGAGAATGGCTACACCATTGATTCTGGGCATGTGCATTTTTTTCATGGGATAGATGGTTGGGTGGTTGGACAATGGTGAAGGTTTATCATCTCGATAATGATTTTGGAGAGGCCGGCCATAATATTTTGTTTCTGGTTTATTTTTTTTAAACATTTGTAATCTAGAACCATTGGTTTCTCACTATTCATTAAAAGTGTTGATAATAAAAAAATATTTTTCAGTCATTCAGTAATAGTCTTTTAAATTTAACAAACCATATAACAATCCAAAATACCCAATGTTGTGCATGTGTTTTCGATAACTTCATTACTTAATGAGGAATTTAATAAATTAAAATTCTAATTTATTTTATAACATTCTCGGTCCTTACAATATACATCATATTCATTGGAAATTGGTGCATAATATTAAAACATTTCTTGATGAAGAGAAATTGAGATGAAACCCTTAAATTATATTATACTTGATTCCTATGTTTTCTAAACTATTGTATAATAAAATTAGATATAAAATAATTCTATAAAAGAATAAAATTCAAACTTTTAATATAATATATGATCCCCTTATATCATTTCAACACCCATTAATTTAACAGTTCACTATTATAGTCAAAATTTCTTGTGTTAAGTGCATCTTTTTTCATATATGGTTATGATAGTCCATTATAGTCTTTTAAATTTGATAGTGAATAATTCATTCACTGAATATTTTTCATTATATAAATATCATATATAACAATTTTATACAAATTAATAACTACTGGTATTAATTTGTGATGAAAAACTAGTTACATCACCTTGTAGAGATGGTAATCTACAGATACACACATGTGATGTTTCCAATTTTTAATGGATGGAACAAAAGAAAGATAATTGAGAATTCATGTTTAAATAATAAATATTTTATTGTGAATTTAATATATATTCATTAAATATGTCTTTATTAAGATCTATGTAATGTGTAAATGATAAACAAATCACATCACTTCTAGAAGGTGTACGTGCAAGTAATGTTAGGGTTCACCAAATAATTAGAAGATAACAAAGTAAGTAAGATGTTATATTTATGAAATCATAATTATTTTATATTTATAATATATGTATATTAAATCCATACTTATAACCTCCCATGAATTATGGTGATGGAAAATGAATCACATCGCAATGTAGTGGTGGAAATCCACACATACACTCAAGAGATACATTTATTTCACATTTGATTCAGAAGGGGGACAAAATGATTTTGTAATCCTAAAAATAAAATAAAATTAGATTTTTTTATTGTATTCTTCTTGTTTTGTGGATACAACATGTTTATATGAAGTATATGAATAAATAAAATTGAAAGGTCTTTGTTATTATTTCTACCTTTTCTTTGAGAAACCTCCTTTGGCTTACTCCTTTTTCATTAAAGGATTGGCCTTAGAAGAATAACATTATCTCTAAGATTAAGTTGTGGGATCTTGGAAGAATTTTATTTTGTTATTTTATGATACATATAGATCAAATAGTGTGAATAAGGGGGTATAATAGTTATCCTTTTATAAGTGTGGGGAGGGACACACATGGAATTTCTTAAAGTATTTCAAGGATACCAGGTCACTTCTAGGGGAAAGCGGCTCCAAATTGATAAATCATCAAAGTTAGGATAAGATAAGGATCAAAACAGTTCAATAAATAATAATTAAGTAGTATTTGGGTTTAATTCTATGCTTACATCACCTCTTGTTTTAAACCCTGGGTGAACTTGTTTTAATCATAACCGTGTTAACAAATTCTTACTAATTTTAATATTCACTAAAAAAAATCAGTTCAAAATAATAAATTATATAAATTTATATTATTAAAAATCTATAATACATTTTAATATATTCAATTTTTATAGGTGTGATAAGTTTCCATTAAATAAGCACACAAATCGCAAAGAAAAATCATTTTAGAAAAATATATTTTTAGCCATAAAAAATATACCACTATTAATATAAATATAAAAACCATAAAATTAATGTTGAAATATATGCTTGAATGTAAAATATTTACATTAAATTTAAAACAAATAATCAATATATATTGTTTTAATCTTTTAATATAAAAATACTTTGTGTTCATCTGAATTTTTTTTAGAAAAAAAAATAATCAAAAAATGAACATATGCTAAAATAAAGTATAATAATGATTAAATTATTATTAATTATATTATTTTTAATTAAATAAGACTTATTTTTAACTAATATAAAATTATAAATAGAATTTTACTTTTACATGAAATTTAATGACATTTTTTATAAATATCATTATATTCACTATTCGCTGAAAAAATAAAAAAATAAGGAAAATATTCAAAATTCACTATAAAATAATATTGAAATTTTTATTTTTAAAAAGTTACTAATTTACTAACATAAAATTTATAAAAACATAATAAATTAATTATAATTTTAAAATATAAAAAAGTGATAAATAAATTTGAAGAAAAAATTATAAAGTATAAAATTATGTTACATAAAAATTAGTACTTATTTATTATGCATAAATTATTATATCTTCACTATTTCAAAAATTTAAAAATATTTTTCATATCTTTGTAATTACTATTCATACTAACAATATAAGGGCTAGTTTATAATATTTTACAATAAATTTATTTATATAGACTCGATGATTCATGTAAAGAAAGATACCGAACAACTGAATTTTATATAAAGGGAAAAAATATTCTAAAATCATGGGGTGTCAAATACCCCCTCCCCCCAATGTCCAATAAATTTCAACCTTGAAATTTTTATTTTAACCTAAAAATATATAAGTGTATCTATAAACTGTAAATATATTGGCGTATGATCATTACTTGAATAGGGATGTTTAGGAAACTCACGTACATGCATATCTCTAGGTTCAATTTATTTACAACCATTATATAAAAAACCATCTTATTCATGGTTTTCAATTCATCCTTATATCTCCACAAGCCTATATTCAGACTTATAGTGATATATTATCAATGTTTTGTATGATATGATATTATCTTTTTTGGTAATTAGTATGCATAGAAATGCATAGATGGAGCACAGAAATTCTTCTCTCATCCCCTACAATTATTCACCTTGGAAAAATGGTGGGAAATTAAGGTCGAATTGTGAATCCAGTAAATCATTATCCTCCCCTTCACAAGGCTTCGAACAATCTATATTTAAACCCCTTCATAACTTTACTATAATAACTGCATCCACGATACCATCATGTGACCTTTCTAAATATAATTCACCTATATAACAAAAATCAAAGAAAAACCTCCCATAGAGTTTCCTTCCTATTGAACCCATCACTATGATACATAATCTATGAAGAAATCCTCATTAAATATTGTTGGGGAATATATTTCTTTCCACTTCCTATATGATTGGGACTTTATATCCCAAATTCAATACTTCCATGACCCAAATTATATCTCACACATGTGGTATGGGCTTATGTGATCTGGGAAATATAACCTAATTCAAAACATTCTCCCATGCATAGGGATAATGGGTGGTCTCCACTTCTTAAGCTCCCTAAATTTCAATGTTTCATTAGTAGTGGTTATTGAGGTTGTTATTCTACTTCCACCATTGGAATATCTATTTTAATATAATTATCTACTTCATGGATTTTATAGAGATGTGGTTCATTTATGTATGATGATAAAGATGATCCATTTTTTTATTCTATTATTGTAGTGATGAGAATATCTCTTAATATTAGATGTTATTTATTGTTTATTCCCTTGTCCATTCATCAACAACGAATATGTTTGGGGTAAGAAATATAAAAAAGTCTATGTTGAAATAGTTAATCCCTTACAATAAACACATTAATTTCATCAAATGATAGGACCACAAGATTCATATATAACAAAATATTATCTTTTGATTCAATAATCTTACTACAAGAATATTCATTCAATTAAAATTTCATTGGGGAAGAAATATAAAAGTCCTAAAAAATGTATTGGATACACTAAGGTTACTGGAATATGAATCTAATTATAGAATCTATAACTATTTAGTTGAGATTGAGTATACCTTCTTCCATTCGTTTTCATGACCAAATCTTTTATGTAAGAGTAGCATTGGATTTACCTTGTTTCATTTTCTTATAGGATACTAATTTTTATCATACTTCTTATACTATAGTTTTTTTAGATTAGACTATATCATTCTTAGTTCAACATATGTTTCTTTAAGTTGGTTTCTCTCAAAATTCATAATCTAAACCTCAAAATAGAGATCCCAAATTACCATGAACCTTTCATAAACAATTTTAAACACTAGATATAGAAAAAAAAGGTCATAATGTTTACTAAAATAAACATCACATTATTACCTAAACAACAAAATTTTTCTATTAAAGTCACATAATAGTCATGTAAATAACTTGATCATATATTCTATTAAACATTCTAATAACTATAATCACAATATACCCTCAATGATAGCATATTCGCATTTAAATATTTACTGAAAAACTACTTGAACATAATCCATAAAATATTCATGATTCTTATAACTGAAATATAATTTGAAAAACACTAATACAACATATTTAGAAAATATTAATTCAAAAACACTTTGATAATTCCACATCAATGATTGGTTTATCATATAACCTTCATTGATCTAAGAGTTGTCACCTAGATTATAAAATTGGATAAGATAATTCCCAAGTTCTCCATATATAGATAATTGAACTAAAAATAGTAATATAGTATTTAATTCATTTAACCATATTGAACTCTTTGTTTTTCCTTAGTAATTACATTCAAAATGTTCTTCTTATACAATCATAAAATGTATTCTTGTTTCTTAGAGACATTTCCAAAGGTGATTCT
Organism: Viscum album; assembly: GCA_963277665.1. Lineage (NCBI taxonomy): Eukaryota > Viridiplantae > Streptophyta > Magnoliopsida > Santalales > Viscaceae > Viscum > Viscum album. Next base: position 833,253,312 of record OY728165.1, read on the forward strand.
TCCTAGATTCATTGCATGTTAGAAAATAAATCTTATTTCATCTCGGATCTATATGAAACTCCATTTTTCTCATTTTTGGTTCTTTTGGAAACTAACATATATTCCTATTTTTGATTATCTATCAAGATAGATAGTTAGAAATAATCATAAGATTTCATAATACATCCCTAATTCCATTCAGTTATATAAGAAAAATAATAATTTCATCATCCATCACATTAAACATTAACATTATTCCTCCCGGTTTGGCACATTAACTAAAACAATATTTCTGTTAAGATAAACAGTAATTATTATTCCTTGAATCATGAAAAATCATTCATAGTATATAAAAATTATGACACCCTCTTCCCAATCTACGAAACCTTATGTTTGACCTATATCATTCATAGTTATTATCTATCCAAACCCTTCATAATGGTTTAAAAATATAATCTGAATTGACCTATGTGTATCCCATAGGATTGTCAAAAAATGGTATGTAGTATGGGTCCATTTACCCTACACCAGAATGCTAATCAATATATAATCAAACAAATATTTACAAGGCCATTACCCAAATATTCTTATGTTCCAAAACCATAACCACTTTTAGTATCGAAATATAGATTTACTACTAGGAAACCCCCATAATCTCTACCTCACCAAAACATTTTGTTGATATACTATACATAATATTATACTAAGGTTTCTCACTAAAGTTTCTATATACTTATTTTAAAAAGTTACTAATCTTTTCTCTAATACCAACTATATAGACCCAGAAAATTCTTATATAAATATTTTATCTTATTATTGGATTATCCATTTCATATCAATTTGTTATACAAAAAACTATATTGATTTTGTGCTTTTTGATACATCGATATATAAAAAAAAGTATATAAAATATCAAAATAATTTCTCTTTATGTTCTTCAAAACAAGAAATAATCTTTGAAATATCCAACTTAAAATAATTCTCCATAACATAGAGAATGGAAATGTAAGAATGGGTGAGAAAAAATGTTCCCTAAGTGTAAACATAATAGATATAAATTAATGAAAATAGGTGATAATATGATTATAATAGGTGTATTATAAAAAATCAAAACATAAAATAAATATACCCAACATATAAAATATCATTAATCATAAATCAAGGTATAAGGTTTGGTCAATCAAAATATAAAAGACATTTGAGTGTGAAATCATCATAAATAAATCATGATCCCTGATAAAATATCAAATGCATAATATGTATGTTTTGGGAATTCAATTAAGTAAATAAGATAACTTATATAGTCATGTTTCATTCCCAATACTATAATTTTAGAAAATTTCAAATAATATAAATTAGTATTCGGTCATTTACCTCATTCTCTTAGGTGTAACTTCCATATAGTGAAATCTATCATCTCTTTAGAGTTTATTAAATCCATCACCTCTTAGGAGTTTCTCAACAAAATAATAAATAACTAATGAGTGGGAGATATATAATATACCCACTCATCCCTTGTTTATAAAATAACCACACTACAATAGTTTATAATGGATTTACGCATCACATAATAATAAAACTTCGATACGTATTCCACAATATCATGAAAACAGTTATCGTTACAACAAATATTAACCCATATAATAAAAATGTGTTTCATAAACCTTTTATTTTCATTAACATAAACCATATAGAATAATAATATAGATACTAACATAGATTCATATCCCCATTAAATCAAAACAAACATCAAAGGATGTTGTTATAAATTAAAAAAATTTCTAAAATATTACTGGAAAATTTCTTGAGGAAAATAATCGTTCTATATTGAAATCACATATTCAAAATATAAATTTTTACAAAAATATTAATGATAAAATATTATTTGAAAATAAAAAAATTGACATATAATGAAAAATTTAAGGAAATACTTGTTCATAATGGTGGGTAAATCTATTCATATCATTCATCTTAAAACAAAAAATATGTTCTTATTAAAAACAAAGGAAAAGTATCTCATTTTGAAAACTACTAGGAGATTGATTTAATAATATGGAAAATAAATTAAAATATAACTAAAAATTAATTTAAATAATCTTTGAATAAATTCAAAAAATGATTGAAATTATCTTAAAGAATGTATGTACATGGAATAAAATATTTCCTAACTAAGAGAAAAACAAGGTTAATTTTTAAAAAAAACATACTTTTAATCATTGGAGTAAAATAAAGATAGTAAAATTAAAGGAAAAATATTAATAACTAGGAGTAATCATGGGAAGATAAAGGATGTACTATTTTGTAGATTTACCTCATAAAATATCATCATCATAAATTTAACCCTAAATAATCCTGGTTAAAATGAGATGTCAACATAAAACACTTACCCTTATAGTAACTTTTGAATCATAACCCACATTAAAGAAATAAATTAAAATCACACATTATATTAAAATTATCATATGGATATTTATTATAAAAATTATCAATTTTTTGGGAGATAAATATTATAAAATAAAAAAGATGTATAACATCAAAAAATCCGCAATGAAACAAAATTGAGACGAAAACCCATTATAGATTTATTATCTTTTGAATCAAAAGTCATAGGAAGGTTGAAAATAATAAAGCCCTATAAATTAATTGAATATAATATTTTATTCTGAAAAAACACATTCATGATCAGTATATACACAATATACATAATAAATTACCACATAACATTAAAACTGACCTCAATAAAGAAAAATCATGATAAAGACCTTACTTTATATCTCATCTAATTTGTAAGCCCTATAAAATCCTATAAAATAAATTTATATTTATTATATATATATAATATAATAATATTCATATATATAATATCATATATTATCCATTTATTTCATTTCAACATCAATTTGTTAATAATACTCTATGAAAGTTCTCATTTCGGGTGATGACTGCTTCATTTTTAAAATATGTTTCAGTTTGAAATTTATGGTACTTCAACTTTGAACGTGGTTCCTACATTTACATGATGATAATGATGATAAAAATTTCATATATAATAATTATATACATTTTTTATACCATTCATATTTTTTGGTGATGACTAATGAGTTACATCACTCTTTCGAGATGGAAATCTATATGTAAGCATGAGTAATGCTGCCACTTTTCAATTGATGTAACCAAAAAAAGGTAAATAATAATTCACCTATAAATAATAATAATTATATAATATATATAATATATTTTTATTAAATTTTTCATTTTTACCATACATTAAATCACAAATAATAAACAAATCACATCAATTAACGGAGGTGCTAGTCCACATGTATGCATGTTCGACATTATTGTTTACTAATAGATCAATCGGTGTGAATAAAGATAATATATTATAATTCAGGAAGAATATTTATTTTATAAATATAATTTATAAAAATTAAATTCATCATTATAACCCCACATGATTAATGGTGATGGAAAACGAATCATATCACAACGTGGAGCTGGTAGTCAACATATTTGTATGAGCAATTATTTTATTTACAATTTGATGGATATGGTCTGGAAAATGGACGTTCCATCATAATAAAAAATCATAGTATATTTACTATAATTTACTAATCATGTTTATATATATATGAATATTATATAGGAAGTATATGAATAATAAAATTGAAATAGTATGGTTATGATTTATATTGCTTCTTTGAGAGTCCTCCTTTAGTTTACTACTGAATCCTTGAATGATTTGTCTTTAGAAAATACTATAAGCTCTAGGATGAATTTAATTAATATTAGAAGGTTCTTGAGTAGGTATTGGTTAATATAGAATGATAAAATAGTGTGAATAATTGAGGATAAGAGGTGTCCTTTTTATAAGTTTGGGGAGGGATACACAAGGAATTCAGTAAAAGATATCAATGATATAAGGTCACTTTCATTGGAAAGTGAATACAAATGGATAAATATTAAAATGTAGTATAATATACTATTTAAATATATTTAAAATAATAATAACTATACAATTATGTGTGGTAATACTGCCCTTATCTCTTTGTTTAACCCCCCCCCCCCCTGAGTAAATATGTTTAACCATAACAGTGGTAATTTTTTTTTTACTAATTTTAACAATTAATTGTGAAAAAAAATTATTTTGAACTAATTAAATTATTTTAATTATTCTGATTAAAAATATGGAATAGTTTTTTCCATATTTAATTACAATAAGTGGAAAAAAATTTATTATAAATAAGCTTGAAAACCACAACGAAAGATAATTTTAGATAAATATATTTTTAAGAGTAAACCATAACTTACCTCCATTACATTCCATATAAAAACAATAAAATTAATATTAAAATATATTAATGAATATATAATATATTAATTACATAAAAATAATCAATATATATTAATTTAATTTATTAATATAGAAATACATTGCGTGGGTAGTAAAGTTTTTAAAAAATGGGTTTTTAAGTAAACAATGAATTTATACCAAAATAATATATAATAATTTTTTATTTGTAATTAATTATATAATATATAATTTAATTATACTAAATTTACATTAATAAAAAATTGAAAAAATATTACTTCTTTTGCTTGAGATGAAATGAAATTTTCTATAAAAATTGGTACTTTTATCATTTTACTAAAAATATATCGTTTAGAATAATACTAAAAACTCACCATAAGATAATATTAAAATTATGATTTCAAAAAATAAAATTCATAAAATATAATAAATTTCCCAAAAATGATCAAATCAGTTGACAATATTTCATGTGAACAAATATGTGATTAAAACTATTTTTGAGGAAAACATATTTTTGAAGCATAAAATGGCCTTACAGAAAATTGGGTGATTATTTATCATGGAATAATCAATAAATTTTCACTATTTAAAACCTTTATAAATATTTTTCCTAAAGAATTTATTAATATTCATATCTAAAAATTTAGCAGTTAGTTTATAATTTTTTACTATATCACAGTTTATATAGACTCTAGTTTGTGATTATGGAATGTTATCAAACACTTAGAATTTATTTTAAAAATATATAAATTCAATAATGACATGGTTATAAATTCTACCCCATAAATCATTTTCATCCTTGAAATAATAGTTTTAATCAAAAAAAATAAGGGCCCCAAAAAGGTATAAATATGATGCGGTATCGACATTACATATATAAGGAAGGATATAACACTAAATTATTGGAAAAATCTATATATTGAGTTTCTTTCCAACCATTTGAGGAAAATAACCCTTGTGTTTTTGTTAAGACCTATTTTATTTCTACTTTAGTCTATACTAAAAATTGTAGCGATATATTTTTAATGCTTGGTATGAGATATGATTTCCCATTTTGGTAATTTTTATGAATATAGATTTATAAACATTCTACATAAATCCATATCACATCACCGAAATTATTTATCTTGGAGGAACCATGGATACATTTTGGTTTAATGATAAATTTTATCAATAACACTCCTCGTCCATATAATACTTATTGAGATTATAATTTATACTCATTCTGATCTTTTCTAGAGTTGCATCCCCCACCACAATGACTTGAACCCTTTCAAAAATATCCTTCACCTTTGTCACCGACCTCAATAAATAACCACCCATATCTTTCCCATTATGTTAATCCTATTATTATGAAACCCACTACATGAAAACATCTCCAATAAAATTTTTCTGAAGATCGAAAAACTGCCATGTTCGATGAAGATGTAAATTCATTAGCATAAATAGGTTCTTCTATGAATTGAACTATTTCTTGCACACACTTCATGGGATCATGTTCTCTAGTGCATCAAACTTAATTCTAGAACTAATCCTAGCCTCAGGGTTGAAGATTTTCATCCCCATATTCTTTATAAATACTATTTAATTTTTCATTAGTACTGGTGACCAGGGTTTTTGTTCAAATTCCACCAATAGATTTTTTATTATAACTTCTCTGGATACATCGAAGACTTTATGTGGAAGAATTGTTTCATCTGTGTTGATGTAGAAGGTCTATTGTTTCCTTATTTCATTTAAGTGGTATTAAAATCTCTCATCATTGGGTACTAGTTTTTTTCTCTTTCCTCATCCATTTTTTAACAGTGATGTTGTTTTGAGTAATATGAATATGATTTTGTGAAAATGGTGTCTATGTTGAAATAGTTTATCTACTATCATAATCAAATAAATTCCATCTAATAATATAAAACTAGGTTTCATGTTTTACAAAAATCATATTGGGATATAATAATCATATAAGATATATATCCTTTGAAAATAAAATCCTTATGATAGTGATTTAATACTCATTGAAAACATTATTCATAAACTAGTGTGACCAGAATAAGAATCCAATATGGAATCCACATCTCTTGAGTAGAGGATAAGTGTACACTGTTCTCTTTATTTTCAGGACCAACTTCTAAATGTGGGCATATCATAGTGTTTCCCTTATATACTTTTCTTAGAGGATACTTATGTTTCTCATCCTCAATTGCCTAATGTTATTTAATATATATATATATATATATAATTATTTGTTAAACTTAGGTTAATTTTAGGTTGTTTCTCTCATACTGTATAACCTATTCCAAAAAATAGATAAACGAAATTATCATAAACCTTTCATAAAATATTATAAACCCAATATTTATAAATTATGGTATTTTTTTATTCAGATTATCATTAATCCCTAAAAAAAATGACATATATCTTAATATCACATACCAATCATGTGAATACCTTCACTATATGTTCTAATCAAACACAGAAATAACACATATCACTATAAAACCCCAATTAAAACATATATTCTTTCAAATAATTAATGAAAAACTACTATGGAAATATCCTTATAAGTTTCAGGAATCTAATAACAATAATATACTTTAAAAAACTCTTTTATAACATAATTCTCAAATCTCAATAAAAAAACACTTTAATAATTCAACTTTAATGATTTTCATATAATATGATCTTTCTTTTTTTATGAGTTATCCCATGAAATAGGTAATTGGATTAGATAATTCCAAGTTCCTTGCACATAATACATTTAATAAAAAATGGTACCTTAGTATGTTGTTTATTACCCTCTATAAAAAATGTCATTTTCCCCTAATGATTCCTTATTTCATTTCCTTCTTCTCTATATAGTAAATGAATTCCAATTCATCTAATAAATTTACAGTGTTTCTTTATCCCCCATTCTTGACATGTAGGTGGATGAATCTTCTTTTTTCTATTATCTTTATAAATATCTATTTTTATCTTATTTGGTTTATTAAAAGAAAACATATTTTTAGGTTGTTAATAATAAATCATGATATTTAGTTAGTAATAGTCCCAAACAGTCACATTACATCTTCCATTTCATTTGGTTTTATGAGATAAAAATCATTCCATCATCCATAAAATCCAATGTTAACATGATTCCTCCTAGTTCAATCCATTAGCAAAAATCAAAATTTTTCTCTAAGAAATATTATTTTGCAATTATTGATCCATGAAAAATCATTCATATGATATCTAAATCAAAAAAAACTTATTTTCAATCTATGAAACCTTAGGATTAAACAAGGTCACCTAATATCTTTATCTTTCTAAATCATTCATAGTGGTTTATAAAGAAAATATTAATTAACCTAATAATGTCACCTAATAGTGAAAAAAAAGTACACAGTAAGGGACCATTCACTATAAACCAGAATGATATAAAATATATACTCAACCAATAATTTTCAGTGTTATTACCCCTAATATTCATCTGTTTCAAAACCATGCTCACTTTTGTTATCCTAATATAGATTTTATACTAGAAAAAACACAGAATTTATACCTTACCAAAACATAGGTTGTGATATTATACATAAGATTATACTAAGGTTTTCCACTAATGTTTCATCATCCTTATTTCTAAAAATTACTAATCCTTTTATTGGTACCAACTATAGATACCCTAATCTACCAGACATAAAAATTTATCTTATTAGTGTAATATTATTTTAATGTCAATACGATAAAAACTAGAATCTTAACAGTTTATTACCTTTAGAAACGTGGATATGTAATAAACTGGTATATATATGATTTGCATTATTTTCTATTACATTATTCATAACTACCACCCTACTTAGACATATCATACTGAAAACCTTTCTTCATAACACGGGGAAGAAAATCATCATAAAGTGTAAGCTCGTAAACATAGTAAGGGTAAACATAATAAATATCAATTAATGATCATGAGTAAGAATAATATAATCATGAATTTATAATAATTTGTTCAATACTTACAATAATCATATATATTATGTCGATAATTAATTATGAATCGATGCATAAGGTTTTTTTAATCCAAATTCAGAAAACATATTATTGTGGAGTCATCCATTATCAGTATTGATCCATTATAACATATCATAAGCATAACATATATGATTATAGAGTTTATATAAGCCATTAAAATCACTTCCTTAGTCAAGTAACACTCCCAAGACTATCATTATAGACAAATTACTATAATAAAAATACATACCTGGTCATTTCCAACATTTTCTTCGGAGTAACCTCAATCTAGTTAACTCTATCATCTATTTGGTGTTTATTAACATCATTTTCTCTTATGATTTTCTCAACTCCATAATAATTACCCAATGCATTACATGGTTATAACAGAACCAACCTTAGTTGGCTTATAATGTAACCCCCCTTCTTTGGTCAATAACAAAATGTTGATAACATAATAATAGTAAACTCATATGTATAACCCATGATCATGAAAATTTTGTCATTACAATAATGATTCTACCATGGAATTAAAATGGGATTTATAAGTATCTTACAAAAGACATCAACCATATAGGGAATGAATAAATATGGTAACATTGGATTATTTACCTATTAAATCTTAAAAACATCAAAGGATATTATTATGGATGAAAAATACAATTAAAAGTTCACTGGAAAACATTATTGAGAGAAATACCCATTTCACTTTGAGATCACTTATTTAAAATATAAAAATCTCAAAAATATTAAAGAATATGTTTTTATTAAAATAAAAAAGGAAATCAATAAAGGAAGTTTTAGGGAAAAGATAATTCTTAATGTTAAGGAAATCCTTTCATGTAGTGTATATTGAAATAAAAATTCATTTGATAATTATGAGAAAATTAAAAAGTAACTCCATAGGTTTAAGACCCTGGTGAGGCATTTTCCAAAAAAAATTATTATAAAATATTAAAAGTGGAAGTAGAAAGGGATTTTTAAATATGAGAATGAAAAACACCACATGCATCTGAATCAAAAAAAATAAGAGCAGAAGGCCAGATATACAAATGACCATCATGAGGAAGTCTCCATATTTTCTCTTTTAGAAAGAGATTTAACAACATAATTGGACTACCTGAAAACATTAGTAACATCTAGATTAATATTCTTAGAGAGAGTAAGGGATTCTATCCATGATGAAATAATCCTCATTGGAACATTCTTGGATCATGTATTCAAATTTTGAACCATTCAAGTAAAGTATAATTCCTCCCAGAGATAAAGACATCCATACTAAATAGCATATTTCATATCTTTAACTATTTCCCATAATTAACCTTAAATGGAAGATCCAATTGAAGTTTAAGGATAAAAACATCATTTAAAGAATCCTAGATGGGTATGGAAGACACCACAACCACCCAAAGGTCCTAGTGCACCTGAAGCCTCCATATCCACATTCACTAAGAACCACATTGGGATAGGTGGAATCCATCTAATGGAATTGATAATAAGAGGACTCTTGATTTTTAAACTCACAAAAAAAATATTTGAAAATTATTAGATCATACAGCTCATGGTTCATTTTACTTTTCATGATTTATAAAGGCTATCATGACTTCACTGTAGACATCATTCCAACTAGCATACAAAAAAGCCCTTTTAGTCTCGAATACTAAACCAATTCGTGCTCTTAAAAAATATGAAACAAAACTAGAAACTATTGTGAGTATCATCAACTATAACTGATCACTTTGGCCAGATTTGACAACAGATAGAATGAGATTATCAATTTTTCTCAAATTCAAATGAATACCAAAGACCACCTGTATGTTTTTTCATAACCTGCATTAAAATATGTTGGAAATGAACAATTGTGTAAGTGACTCACCATCCTTCAGACAAACATACTAGGTAGAGGAAAGTTGAATTCCAGTTTTCCAAAGTATACAATGTAAAGGCTTCATACCCTTCCAAATTCTCCATATCACATCGAATTGAGTAGGGGTAGATAAAGGGATTCATAATATTACAAATCCACATTGGAATAGAGTTATTCCCAGCACACAAATACCTATAAAACTCTTCGAATGTGAAGTTTCCAATACAACTTTGTATCCAGATCAAAGTATCCTAATCAATATAAGAGTAATTTTTAAATCCATCATGATTTGAAATGGAAGTAAAGGATAAAAATTAGTGATGCAATGAGTATCAATAATGTAAATAAGCCTTATAAGGGGAGGTACCTTCATTCTTTAATTGAGAGGCCTACCGAGCCATGATGTGGTCAATATATTGATATTGGATTCATGGAATACCAACCATTTTGAGAATTAATTGAGCTCATGAAAATCATACATTAATGTAGTCCAAATAGAAGAATGTAAATATATAGAGCACCTACTCTACAACATTGATACAAATCCTTAAGCAAGGAAATCCATAGAGATAATATTGTAAGACATTAAATTACAGATTAACTTGTTTAGGAAAACATCATTGAACATTCGTAGATCATTAATTCCCATGCCCCCCTTGTCAATGTGCTTAGTACACTCTTTCTATAAAATTTTCATAAGTTTCTCATCATTAATGGATCTGGTCAAAATAATGTTCATTATCAAGACTAGAATTTCCTTAATGAGATCCCAAGTCCATATTTAGATTAAAAAATTATAAACAAACATAGAAGTGATCATCGAGATAACAATACAAATTCTACCTACTTGAGTCATTATCTTGCCTATCCATGATTCCATTTTCTCAATAATTATAGAGAAAAATCCTTCCAGATAACACTTTTTAACTTTACCCTCTAACATATGCATCTCTAAATAAGGGAAATGGATTTCCTATTTCTTCACCCCAAGTCACATGGGAATCCTATTTTACTTATCGGTAACCATTTCATTTATAGAAAACCAAATGATATATTCCACTGTATAACATAGCTAGATATCTCCCCATAATGAGTAAACATTTTCTGAATGAAACAAAAAGTAATATTATCATCTTGACTAAAAATAAAAAAATCATCAGCATAGAGAAGGTGGGATGAAGAAAAAATAACCCTTCCAACATTAATTATTCTTTATAAACCTTATTACACAATATCATTCAAAAAATTAATAAAATAATCCTGATCAATTGAAAAAATAAGTCAAGAAAGAGGGTCCCCTTGTCTGACCCCCTTGGAGAACTGGAAGTATCCTCTGGCTGTCCCATTAATGAGAACGAAAATTCTTGAATTACAAAGAATTATACTTACAAAGATGATAAAATAACAAGAGAATCCATTGTTTCTATGAATCGCAAAAAGGAATATCTATTTTATGGAAACAGAATACATTGATATTTTTAGCCATAAAGAAAGGCTCAAATCCTTGGTTTTCATCATTATATTGGTCACAAATTCTGATGAAGTGTGGAGACAAGTATGAATACTCCTTAAATGGAAAAATCTAAATTGATTAGAAGTAATAAAATCACTAAAAATATTTCCCAAATGAGAGGTAATAATTTTGACAATAATTTTGGGTGATGTGTTCCCAATTGTAAGTGGACTAAAATGTTTAATATGCAAATCATTTTCCACCTTTAGAATCAATGAAATGATCTGTCATTTATTCCATAGGTTATAGAGGCATGATTTAACAATTACATAACCTCATTAATGAGATAAATACCCATAATATCCTTATTGGACATATAAAAATTATTATTAAATCCATCTGGTACTTCCGTACAATCAATGTTTAGGGAAAAATGAAGATTTAATTTCCTTCTCTAGAGGGGGCTCATCCTATAACCTATTTTTTGAGCCTCCACAATGGATACAAAATTTAAGGCCATTTTGTATATATGAATATCACCACCTGTAGAGTATAAACCCTCAAAATATTAAGCCACAACATTAGAGATCTGAGGATCCGAGATTAACAGACACATTAATTTCAAGAACGGTGATCCCCCTCTGACCCTTTTCTCTCTATACAGGCAATTGAAAAACATTGTGTTTTTCCATTCTTATAACCATTTCACCTTGTTCTAATTTATTTCCAATCTCTACTAAATGAAAATCAAGTCATAAAGATTTGAAAGGGCATTAATCTCATCTCTAGATGGAACATACAGTTTTTAAATTACATTTTCACATCGAAGGAGATGTTCTTCAGTACACTTCAGGTTATTTTCCATAGAGGAGAAATATTATTTTCTTTATTACCTTACCATTTTCATGAAATAATTCATTTTTTTGGTCATGATTGTTAGGGGACTTCCAATAAAAACAAAATTATAGTCATTTGAAACAACTTTACAACATCCAGGTAAAATAATTCATGCATTGTTAACATTAAAATATAGAGGAGATGAAATTATTTTTCTAAAAAAATAACCACCATAATAGGATTATGATTAGAGTGACACCTGGGTAGAATAAGGATACACTCATTGAGTTAATCATTTCTTTCATCAATTTGAACATGACAGAAGTCCAATTTTCTCACTTTCTTCCTGTTTATTGCGTATCTTATCCATGTATAATCACCTCCCACAAGTTGGAATTCAACAAAACTGCATTTATCAATGAAAGAAGAAAAATAAAATTCATCCAATAATTTAATGTGATTACAAGTTTTTTCATCTGGCTAAAGAATAATGTTGAAGTCACCCATTATCACTCAATTATGAGAAACCTGTCCAGATATCATTTCTCAAGTTTTCCATATTCCTCTTTGTTTGGTATATATATCTCATGAATAAACCAAATTTAAGAAGAATATACTTCCTTGGGGACCAAAATTCAAAAAAAAAACTTAATTATTTGAATTAATACAATAGTGGAGGAATTTTTTTTTCTTGAGTACCCAATGATGTTTAGCCCAATTTTCATCCTAATTTTGTGAAACAATAGAGTAACAAAGCTAAAAGATTATAGTAGCTAATTTGGAAAATGACAAAGAGATTACTTTTAAATCATGGTAAATAAATTCAAATATTGATAAAAATGAATTTAAATAATTTATTCATAATATATAAAAAAAATTGAAATATTTTTATGAATTTATATATATGGAAGAAAAGATTCTTGACAAAAGAGAAAAAAATAATCGGTTTCCCTTAAAAAATTATTTCAATATCTTGAGTACTCGAAAAGATAAAAACTATAAGAAAATGTGTAATGTCATAAAATAGATAATAATTAATAAATTATATAATATTTCTGATAAATATATCATATAATCTCATAGTAATAAATTTAACCATAAACAATCTAGTTAAAAATGAGATTGTAACATAAAACTCTTACCGTTGTGGTAACTTTTGAATAATAACCCGAAGGAAATAAATAAGTTAAAATTAATAATTAAATACAATAAATATAATGATATTAATTATAAAAAATGAATTGGGTAGTATATATACATCATAAAATAATATTGGTGTATGACATCAAACATGTTTCAGTAAAACAAAATTGAGATGAAGAACCTATAATGCTATAATAATATTTAAATCAAAAGTAATTGAATTCAGGAAGATAATATGGTTCTGTAAATTCCATTAATTAAATAATGGAATATTTAAGAAATATTTTTTGTTATTTTATTTAATATATAAATATTAAATTGGTACATAATATTAAAACATTTTTCAATTAATAGAAATCAAGATGAAATAATTACCTTATCTTTGACATGACTCATAAGAACTATAAACTACTATATAATAAATTTTAATTTATTATAATTATATATAATAATCATGTTTGGAAAATATAATATCATATATTACCTACCTATATCATTTCAACACCTATTAGTTAATAATTCTCTATTAAAGTCTCCATTTTGTGAGTTAATATCGTTGTTTATTGTGTATGTTTTAGTTTGGCAGTTATAGTGATTTCACATTGATCTTGGTCCTCCATATCTATAATGTCAAGAACAATAAAATTATAAAATATAATAATTATATTCATATTTATAACCATTAATATTTTGTTTTGATGCAAATTAACTTCATCCCATCATAGAGATAGTAATTCGTACGTACAGAAGAGTGATGTTTTCAATTTTTGATGGTTGGAATGAAACAGAGGTGACTGATAATATAAAATTAAATAATAATTATAATAACATTAATATTATATTTTCTCCATGATATATTTAATTTTTACAATCCATTTAAATTATAAATGATAAATAAATTACATCCTTACTCAGAGGTGGTATCCAACAGTATCCACGAGTGACAATATCTTTTACAAATAGATCCTAAGGTAGGAAAGAAGATAAGATATTAAAATTATAAAAGAATAACTATCATATAAATATAATAAATAAAAATTTAATAAGAAATTTTAACCACCAATGATTGATGCTGAAGGAAAATTAATCATATCTCTATGTGGAGGTGGTAGTCCTTGCATATGCCAGAGCGAAAAAATTATTTTTCATTTGACAATGAAGGGGTAGAAACTAGTTGTTCGATAATAATAATAACATCTCAATACATTTTTATACAGTATTAATAATTTTTTATTCATAAAATATTCTTATTGTATGTTTAAGAATAAATAAAATTTAAAAATCATGGTTATGCTTTATACCACTTCTTTGAGAGACCTCATTTGTATTACTCCTTAATCATAGAGGTATTGATCTTTAGTGAAGAAAAAATGATATATAATAAAGGTAAGGAATATTTGATGATTTTTTAATAGGTATTTTCTAATATAGGAGGCTAAAATGGTGTGGATAATAGAGTAGAATAGTTGACCATTTAGAAGTGAAGGGAGGGAAACACAAGGAATTTCATAAAAGATTTCAATGATATAAGGTGACATTCATGAAAAAGTATCTTCGATTGGAAAAAAATTAATATTTTGGATAAGATATGGTTAAAATATATTAAAAAAATTATAATTTTAAATTTTTGGGTGGAAATCCTACCCTTATCTCTTGGTTCACCCCCCCCCCCCTCAAGGTAAACTCATTTTAACATTAATCTTGGTAATGATATTCTATTGCTTCTACTATACACAATGACAAAAAATTATGTTAAAATAATTATGATATAATAATTATGTTGATTATAAATATTAAAATCATTTTACGAGATAAAATTTCTATAAGTGGAATAATTCAATTTTAAATAAGCTTACAAACCGTAATGAAAATCCATTTTAGAAAAATACATATTTAAGCATAAATCATAACATACCAGTATTCCTATCCTTGAAAAAACGATATGATTATTTTTAAAAGAAAAACATAAATATATAATATATATATTTAAATAAAACAAATTATAAATTGTTATTCATTCAATTTATTAGGATAAATATTTTTTCCATTCATAAGAACGGTTTAAAAAAATCTGTTTCTATGTTCAAAAATGAACTTCAACAAAAATAAATTATGACAATGATTCCTATATAATTAATTTTAATATTTATAATTAATGTATACTTATTATATGTTAATAAAAAATTAAATAAAATAATGTTACTATTACTAAAAAATAAATGAAAATTTTTATAAAAAATCTAAATTTATCACTATTGATTGAATAAGAAATATTTTTATAAAATTATTAAAAATTAACAATAAGATAATTTTTTTGGATATTTTCAAAAATGATATTAATTTTATGAAATAAAATTTGTAAAATTTTTATAATTTATTTATTTATTTCATTTGGAAAAATTTTAATGAATTTTTTTTTCCAAAAAATATAGTTTGGATGCATAAAATGGCATTATTGATAATTGATAACTTATTTATTATTCTTAATAAATACAATTTAACTATCTACAGACGTAATAAATATTTTTAATAATTTAGTTATTACTGTTCATAACTACCAATTTGATAGTTAATTTATAACAGTCTATGGTATCGGAGTTTATATAGACTCGGGGTTGAGTTTATGCAAAGAAATCGTACACTTGAAATTTAATTAAAGAGAGAATTTATATATTGTAAATTCATAGGGAATTTCATTACTTCGTTGGTTGGTATTAATTATATATTTGTTGTATTGGTTCTAGATAAGTAATTTATGTTATTATGGTGGATGTGGTGTGGTTATGATAATGGGTTAGTGATAAGAAGCTTGTTTTAAATGATATGGGAACTAGGTGGTATGAGTTTTTTATAGGGTAACTTTATGTAGTTTCTTACATGTATATTAGTTAATTTAATTTTGATAAGTATTTCTTATAGTGATCTTGGGAAAACCACTATTATAATTGATTTATGAATAATAAATTATTTTCTTATAGAACAATGTAGACCCATTTTAACATTTTATGGGGATTTGAGGGAAAATAGTTTCCTATATGATTTTTCACTAAAATTTTACTTGGGTTTTATTGGGTGGTGAGTTCACAACTATGAATTAATATTTTAAATATTTAATAATTACAAAATAATGATATTTACTTGGTTTCTTGTCATTGAAGATATCCTATTATATATGTGCATATAGTCAACCTATATTATTATATATGGGGTTATGAGATTGTGATGGAGGAGGTTTTGAGTAGTGTTATCTCAAGGGTTGAGGTTAGTAGTAGGAGTTTCCTAGTTGGTGGTAGTTTTACATATACCCCAAATTTATTTTAGAGATTATATTGTAGAATTTATATTTTTGGGTTTTATTAGTTTTTGTTCTATTATAATTTTTTTACCTTGGTTATATTGTATAAAATTTGTTAATTTTTTATATTAATGATTTTTATATTTTGTTTTTATAATTTCCATGCTTTTGTGTGAATATTTTTCTTATAGTATTATTTTGTGTTCTATAGAGGTTAATACCATATATTTGAGTGTTAAAAACTATTATTGATATTTTCCAACCCATAACTTATTGAAGGTATAATTAGGGTGTCACACACGTTATCTTCATCAACAAAGGGAGAGATATTTACGGGTGTGTGATTTTTCATCAAGATCCTCTAAAATCTAGTATGAAATTAATCAACACATCCACAATATTTGAAATCATCAACTATGATTGACCCTCAGACTATGGGTGGAACTTTTTACTAAGGAATATCTTGGAACCAGAAGTATATTGTAATCACCATAGCATATATAATGTAAACCACAATTTGCTATCTAAAAATTTCACCCAATGAAATTTTTGATGCTTCAAAACTTCCATCATGTAATGTCTCACCAAACCTTCCATTGATATTTAATCATTGATCAATAAATATACTAGTCAAAATTAATTAGTTTATAAATAATAACCTATATAATAACGTGTACTCTCGTTGAAAAAGGCATACTTTTATTAAAATCCATCGATATTTCCTCCCACTTCCACAGATAAATATTCAATTTTTAGAAATATACATGTAGAATTTAATGTTCTGAATTCAGTTATTGGAAAATAAGACACTTGGATACAAACCCATCAACTATTTTCCTCAACATTGGGGACTAAAATTGTTTCTTAAAACCATGATACATATTTAATATATTTTGATGTACTGAAAAATTTTGGTAATGGTAATCATGAAATATTGGTTCCCACATGCTCCTTGAAGTATACAACCTCTGATGGAACAACATCTGTGTTTCTTTTCATTCATCCAAACACAATTCATATATTCTTTCTAAATTCATTTATTTATTTTCAAAAATGGGACAAAAGAAATATAATGGGTTTGGTCCACATATATCTCATTGTAACATCCAACCGATGTTTTCAAGAACTGCTCCTCTTCTATTTGTTTTTGATTATCTATTTTATTAACTATGGACTGTTTCCTTCTGTCCATTGTGGGTTTTTGCTAAAACATTGTTTAGATTGTGTGATTTTATTTTTTTATAGGTGTGGGCACAAAAATATTGTTGTAGGAGCTAAAGTTAGTTCAACGATTTGTAGGTGGTAAAAACGAGTCTTCTGATAGAAGGATGGAATGAAGGATTTCTTATAGGTATCCAACCTGTCATCCAATGGTCTCCCACTAGAATATTATTAGTACTAGGAATAATTCAGGAACCAATAGACATCCCACCAACTATCTAATGGGATTCAACAATCTATTTGTGGGATTCCATTAGGGAATCCTTTCTTCAAGACATCCAATGGCTGGCTGGTGGCCCTCACCAATTAGCTAGGGGACTTACTATAGCCCTTATAGCTATATGACTCTACTAAAACCTATTCCAAAACACAAGGATACATCCTATCCCATTTTTTAGATAGTCACTACTATAGAAACAAAAAAACTATCTTGATAAAAACAAGGAGGGAATCAAAACCAAATATGAGAACATTAGTAAATGAGAAAATAAACAGGATGTTACAATTATCCTTACTATATTTCTCTCTACCCCTAGAAAGCTATGTTGAAGAATTTCATACTTCAAATAGTTAAGGACACTACTCTATCCTAAAATAATCATCTTACCAAGTCTCATGTGAATTAGTACTATGATGAAACAACTCTTAGGCTAACAGTGTTTACTTCTAATATATAACCATTACTTGAAAATCAACGAACTAAAGCAGTTCCTTAGTCACAAACAAATCAGGTTATATGTTGAGATATTCCAAATTTATATCCAAATATTTTTATATGTTATAAATTTTGGGTTGAGATAATGGAAATAAATTTTTAATTGAATACATATGTAGTGTTAAATCTAAGAGATTTGCCTCTTTTCTAAGGTATTACCTGATCTAAAATAATTTTATCACCCTATGAGTGAGCTTCCCTATATTTCTGAGCAGTTAATGACCCAACTAGGGAGATTATTTTAATAACACCTCATCACCAATTTAAAACTCTAAAGTGTGGTAATTTTTTTCTATATAATACATTTACCATCTCTGATCCATCACCAAATGCTGAAAAACCAATTGGTTCTTCATCTCAGTATCTTAAACAAAAACCAGAACCACCATGGATTTTTCTCCAAAATCATCCCAATAAAGGGAATATTTACAAGAATGTTCATAAAGGGATTAAATATTTTCAATTTTCATTGAATCCTTGTAACTATTTTCATAAAAAAAATTAAACCATCTGCAAATGACTATCCCATATTCTATTGAAGTCCACGTCATCATCATGATGCAAATCTCCCATAATATTATTATCAATTTATGTATTCCCAACTGTCTAGGGATTATATGTTGTTCTCAACCTGAACTAAGTTAACATTACCTATTATAGTCCCTTACAAAATCATGAGGTTAATTCAGGGTCACTATCTATGATTGTGGCCATAAGGATCCCATGTATCCATAGTACTACATGAATATTCAACATTCCCAGGTCCTCCACTTTAGTGGTGTCATGGATATGTATGAAATGAGATGATGTTTTTAACCAATAAACCACCACCTAGATGTCATTATTACAAGGGTAGTTTTAGGTAACCAAATAATGAAATATAATGAAATATCATTCCATGTTCATTTGGAATGGGTAAAGTATGAAGCAACCCTAAAGGCTTATGGTACATAGCCTTTATCCATTGAAAATTATAACATTGAGATTCAGATTATGTTATGTATTTTTTCATACCATACCACCAATAATTATGTTTCACATCATAGAACATATTTGTGGATCTAGGGTATACATTCCACATGGAATGATGAAAATCTCCAAAAATTTATTTTCTTGTAGATGAATGGAAAATTTATCATCTTTTTAAATAAAGGTAATCGTCTGAGGAAAGAGACCAATCACGAATAGTAACCCACCATATAAATACTCCTTGATAGTCCTAAAATTATCATCACACTATTCTATCTGAATATTATTCTTGAGGGGAGAGGATGTCACATGAACACTAACTTAAACATTACTGGACTCCTCCTAATTAACTCCCAAGTGAATCTAAAAAAAATAATTCCCATTATGTTTTATTCATCATTTTCTTTCCGAAAATCCTAAGAAGGTAAATTATCTCTTTGAACTGTATCTAAAATATTAGCTTTTCATTGTGTATAGGAAATGTTAATGTTTAACAACTATACATTATTGACCAAAATTTTCTTTAAGAGATTCAAATATTTTTCAGAGAAGATATAACCCAAACATTTTTCTTCAAGGTATGAAATAAAAGTTTCCCCAAAAATAAATCATGTTAGGTCAGAAAGGGGAAGTGAATATGGTATAAAGGGATGAAAAGACCATATTAAAAAAATTTAAAAAATAAATTAATGAAATTAATTAATTATCATTGTTAATTATTATAGTTAAATAGCAGTGGAAAACGTAAATAACACATTGGTTTGTTTTATAGTAGTTACACCCAAAGTGGGTCTAATCTATTATGATACCTCTTTACTCAATGAGAGATACATGTCCACTGAAAATTATTTTTTATGAGGAATCATTACCCAACTACATAATCATTTTCTAGTGAAGGGATAATCCAAAAACTTACTTTTTTTATGGGGAGTCAAAATCATTACAACTTGACTTTAATCAGAGGGAGTCACAACCTGAGTGGTCTGGAATTTAGTTATCGGGAGTCCCAAATCATAGATCCTAACTATATAATCTAGGAATAACAACCTAAGGAAAAATAATAAAAATTAATTCATTTCTGTGTTAAATCATAAAAAATAAATTTTATATGGTATATGGGGAATAGTGTTACATCGAAAAAAACTAGACCAGAAAAGATAAACAATTAAAGAACCGGTACTGGTTCTTGAGATTTTTATTAGAATTTTTCTTCAAGGTAATGGTAGCTGAAGCAGAATTAATTCAGCACTTGAGAGGACTTCCAAGTGATAAAAAATAGTATAGAAGGATGTTGAAAATGTGCATAAGGTTCAATGATCAGAACAGAGTCTCTTTTAAAAATAGAGTATAGAATATGTTTACATATGTATGTATTTTTCATGATATATATAATATATAGAATAAATATTCATCCGTATCCACAGTTGTTCTTCCTTTGGAAATTCAAAATAAATTTATTTTGGATCTTTTATAAATATTTGTATAAAAAAAACATTGTTTCCTATTTATTCTTATAAAATAAAACATAAAAACAATCAAAAATAATTTTGATAAATCTTCTAATAATATATCTACAATAATAATAGCATTGAATTTTTTATATCTAGTTAAAATATAATCAAAATTACTTAAAGTTTTTCAAAATAGTTCCTAATAACTAACTATATAGTTAGAAATTAAATTAAAATATTTGACATTAAATAATCTTGAATCCTTTAATTTTTTTGGAAAAAGACTATTAAATAATTTATTTATTTTTCTATATAAATATTTAACCAAAATAATTTAAAAATATTTCATCATGATCCATATATTCAATTTGAATTTATATAGAAAAAAACCTTTTAAAAATTCTATGAAAATATACAGTAGATCAATGTTCATAAAAAAAATCCCAAAGCAGTAGGGGAAAATTATGGTACCAAAGTAGGGTACACAATAGTACAGTACATGAAAGTAGGGTAAATGAATGTAGGGTACACTAAAGTAGGTTACATGAATATAATGTAGGGCTTAATTTAGGGCCCATCAAAGTAATGAAGGTTTTATCAAAGTAATGTAGGGTTTATTAATATAACACAGGGTTCACAAAATTAACATAGGGTTCGTCAAAGTAATGTATGGTTTATAAATGTATTGTATAGTTTATCAAAGTAGAATTGTTGAACCGTACTTTTTGAAAAGTAGGACAGAATACTATAATAAACTTCAAATAATTTTTAAAGTCTCTTAAGAGAATATAAAGACTTTTTCAAGGATACTTATTTATAATAAAACATATTTTATTTCCAAAGAAGCATGAATTAGATAAATTCAACTTCTACTCATGATAAAATTTTCAAATAAATTAAGTAAAAACATTCTTTAAATACTGATACTTTAAAATATAATTACATAAATTCATATTATTTATTAACCATCCAAAAAAGAATTTTATAATTTTAGTTAAACTAATGAAATCCATATAAACATGTTTTGTTTCTATAAAATCAATTTCATGAAAATCTGATATCTTTATGACATAAAGTAAATTAAATACAATAACTTTTCTAAACAGTTCACTGTTGAGTTTTTAAAGATTTTGCAGCAACATTGTTGAATAATTATATTACTCGAATAACCTTTTTATACATCCTCATAAACTGACTATGTTTAGATAAATCTCATATATATCCTATGGTATAAGTATCAGACAAAACTATAAATATTATATAGATATTATCAAAATATAGAGGAAACATTTATTTTAGTTTAAATTATATAGTCCGAAGAAGATAAATATAATCATAATTGGTTAAAAAATATATTCATATAAAATAAAAAAATGCACATGAAAAAAACAATATCTGCCTTTTTGTATGATTTTTTTACCAAAAAATTTAAATCATTTTGAACCATGGTTGAACCTTTTAAAACCAATTTTTTCTCCCAATTATTTTAAATAAAAAAATGAAAACATAAAAACTTTCCCTAAATAAATATAGTAATAAAAAGTTAAAATTCTAATATACCAATATCAATTTTAATTTTTTTTAAAACTAAAGATAGTCTAAAGGCTTTGTAGAATTATCTTCTATCTGATTTTAAAAAGAGATAAACTCTAAAACAAAGTCAAACTTATTTTTAAGATCATTAAAAAATTAAATATATGATTGATATGTTTTTTTAGAATAAATTATGGGTTTTTAGGAATAGAAATATCATACTTATTATCACAATAAATAGGCAGTTCATCCCAACAGACACAAATGTCCCATATGTTTTTCTTAATCCATTGATTTTCAGCATAACTAATTATAGTAGAGATATACTCAACATATAAAGTATAAATAGAAAAACATAGTTGTTTCTTAGATGATCATGATATTAAACTTTTTCCCATAGAATTACACATACATGATGTTCTTTTTCAGTCACTTCAATAGCCTCCAAAATTAGATTCAGAATAAGATTTTAAATCAAAATAGTTTTATTTTGGATAAAAAAATAGAATCAATATTTCCTTTATCATATCTAATAATTATTTTTATACCATAATTATGATTTTATTTATGATCATCTAGAAACCTATTATATAAAAAAACTAAAAAATATAGAAGGTTTAAATTCAGTTAAATATATTAATATGCCTATAAAAACTCTAAAAATTTTATATTAACATATTTATGAGAAGCCTTAAAATCTTATTTAAAATTAGTGCACATAGTATTTCTCTTAGATTTATATGAATCATGACAAAATCATTTAATTAACCCTTTAGTATCTGTATATTCATTAAGAAAATTCCTATCTTTTCTTTGAAAAATTTAAAGCCTAAGAGGAAACATTAATTATCCCATAAAACACATGTTCAACTCACAAGACATCAATGTATAAAATTCATTACATATTAATTCACTATATGATCCAAAATCTATATCATCAACATAAATATGAACAATTAAAATATCATCAAAATTTCATTCAATAAAAAGAGTCAGATCAACATTTTCTTTATTCAAAGTATTTTTTTAACAAAAATAAAGAAAGTATTTAAAAATATTTATGAGGTTATTGATTGAGACATTACAAAGCATTAGATAATTTGAAATCATGATTAGGAAATCATTCATTTTCAAAACTATGGGGTTTAAAAACATAAACTTATTTAGATATAAAACCAATTATGAAATAACTTTTCACATCCATTTGATATAATTTAATACCATGTAAACACACAAAATACATCAAAATTATAATATCCTCTAACCTAGAAATAGTTGAAAAAAATATAAAAAGTATTTACCATTTTGAGAGTATCCTTGAGAAACAAGTCTAGCTTTGTTGTTAACAATATCTCTAGATTCATCCATCTTGTTTCTAAAAATACAAATAGTTCCAATCACATACTTATCCTAAAGGAATTATACTAAACTCCTACCATTATTTATAACAAACTAATTTAATTCATCTTGAATATAAACAATATAGTTTTCATCTTTTAAAGCTACATAAACATTAATTTGTTCAAAATCGGAAATAAATAAATGATTTGACATTATAATTTCTAATATAAATTCTATTTTTCATACCTGAATCAACATTTTTAATTACATTTTCAATAGTATTATCATTGTGAATCTTCCATGATTTTGGATGATGTTGAGAAGGATCATGCTCCCCTTCAATTGATTTACTCTTCTTTTGAGTAATTTATTCCTCGAAATTAATATTTCTAAACTCATCATAAATAACATTAGAATTATACATTATTTTGACATTATTTTCATCAAAAATAACATGAAACAATTCTATAATAACCAATGTTCATTTATTATATACTCAATAATATTTACTATTATTATAATATCCAAGAAAAATACATTCATCTATTCTAATATCAAATTTATCTAAATTATCCTTTGAATTTAAAAATAAAATCTTTATAACCAAAAAATCAAAAGTAACCAACATTATGATTTTTAATCTTCAATAATTAATAAGTATTTTTCTTTAACAAGGGAATAATAAGAATTATATTTGAAATATA
Source organism: Viscum album (assembly GCA_963277665.1). Classification (NCBI taxonomy): domain Eukaryota; kingdom Viridiplantae; phylum Streptophyta; class Magnoliopsida; order Santalales; family Viscaceae; genus Viscum; species Viscum album. The sequence goes on from OY728165.1 coordinate 833,278,119, forward strand.
ACATGTAGAAAAAAACTGCTTCTGCCCAAAAATAGCTTGGAAAATTATATTCACATAACCTTATATTACTTATTTCAATTTGAATTTTATTTTTACACTCAACAAAACCATTTTTCTGTTGTGTTATAAGAGAATAAATATTTTTAAAGTAAACATTCTCTTCAAAAAAAATCAAAATCTAAATTATGAAATTCATCTCCTTTATCACTATGAATAAAAATAATCAAACTGCCTTTTTCATTTTGAAATAAATTACAAAAAGAAATAAATCTAGAAAATGTATCATTTTTATGAGTAATAAAGTATACCCATGTAAATATGATATAATCATCAAAAATCACTGAATTATATTTCCCTCCAACGAGGCAGGAAAATTGAGTGGGGGAAATATATAAAGATGTACTAACTATAATGGCAGATTAGTACTTATCTGATAGATGGGTCTAAATTAAATTTTTTGTTTCTAATATTTCATTCAAGCGTCATATAAATGAAGATGTTCTTTCTTCAAGGAAGGTAGATGGAACACATTCTCATATTTTTTGAGTTTATGTAACATTATAAAATTAACATGACATAAACATTGATATTAAAGGATGTTGTCATTTTTTACAATATTTAAACACTTAACATGTTTCAAAATTGGTTTAGTAAAATTAATAGTATAAATTATTATATATTTATTAACACAAAAAAAACAAAGAATCATCCATTAAAACTAGAAATTTATCATTTTGAAATTTAACTTCCATTCCATCATCACATAATTTTGATATAATAACTAAATTATTTTTTAAACCGTTAACATATAAAACACTAGAAATAAAAGTAGAATTTAAATTACCAAATTTACTAAAACCTTTCACTATGAATTTGGAATTGCCTCTAAAAGTTACATCGCCTCCATTACATGTGTTGTAAATGGTACAATTTTATTTTTCACCTATCATATGCTTTGATAATCCATTTTCTATGTACCATATGTCATTCTTGAGACATACACTGTGTTTTTTGAACAAAAATACATTACACTATAGTTTTGGTACCCAAGATAGTTTGGGTTCAATAGGATTAGTAATACAATTTTTAGGTGCCCAAAAATAATTTAAACAAGTGTTGTAAGGTACTCAAGAAAAAAAATATTTTGAAATATTAGTTTTTGTAAATCTTATTGATTTTTAAATCTATTTGAACGTTCATTTTCATAGTTACCACTTATGCCAAATTTAAAACCTGTAACTATTGAAGTACAACCATTTTTAGTTGTAACAAAATGGGTTTTAAACATTTGATGTAATCCTCTATAAAATACCCAACCCATCTTTATTTTTATCGGTTTTAGTCATTGAAAATATATCTTCATATTCTAAACATCCTTGAATAAATGTATATAAACTTTTTTTTAGACATTCAACTTTATTTTTAAAATTTTCATTCACATATTGATCACTTTTTAAATTTTTTTAAACTATTAAATTAGTAGTAAAAGTAATGTTTCATAAAATTGCATTTTCATGTAAAATTATATTATTTTAAGAAATAATTATTTCATTATTTTCTTTATGTTTACTATATAAATCAGTAGATTTAAAAATATATTTCCATAATCATCCAATTTCTATAGTTTATTCAAAAACATTAGGGTTCTCAGAATCACATTCAGAATTAGAACATTTAGAATAAAAAAAATAATTATTATCATTTTCTTGTGTTTCCATGAAGTACAAGATATAAATTACATTTTCATTTCCATATTGTTCATAAGAATCAAATTCATCTGTAAAACTCTAGTTAATTGAAAATTCATTTTTTCTTCTTTTTGTATTTATCTATATTCAAAAGTTTAGGGAAATCTTATTTTATTTGACATTTATTTCTCTACTCATAATTGGCTACATCTGAAGCATTGTAAATATTACCACCTTTCTTATATCCCTAATATATTTCTTTTTGATGGTTTCTTCTAAATTGGTTTTTGATTACTTTATTTTTCATTCTTTTATAAACTCCAATCACAATCAAAACAATGTCTTCCTTTTCACAATCCTATATATTGGTATAAAAAGAGTCAGTAGAAACAACATTTATATATTTAAAAGCTATAGCTTTTATTTTTATGGTATCCTCAACAATTATATTCTTTAGTTCCAGTTCATATTGGAGAAGTGTTCCAATAAATTAATTAGGTTTGTTCCCTTTTAAATTATTTTTTTCACCAATGGAAACCATCTTTGTATTCCTTTTTTTGAAAATTATCATGGGACTCATTCAACTGGTACTGAGTTTTCATGTTCATTTCCAAGTGAATTCATTCAATTCACAATTCTTGTGAATCCGTGGAACATTTAGTTAACAGTTTCATATTCACCCATCATGTTGTCTTGGTACTCAGATCAAATCATTCCATGTTTGGTTCAGATACATTTTCCTGATCAGAGCTGAGTAACTTCTAAAATCTTCCAAATATCATGACCTATCTTAAAAGAAGATACATGTTGAAATAAACTTCAATTAATACCACAATATAAAATATTATCAACTTTATAATTTAAAATATATCTATTAGCATCAATTCCAGTAAAAGTACCTAACTCAACATCAGGAAGTGTGTATTATTTTGACATGATAGACCAATTCTCAGTGTTAAACTTTTTTAGGTAAGCCTCCATTTTTTTTTCAATAACCATAATCATATCCATAAAAGTCAGGTGTATTTTAAAGAATCCAATCATCATTTAGGTTTAATCCTTCCATCTTATAAGATCTTGTCCTTAGACTGTGAGATCTAATAATAGGTTTACACAATTAAATATTAAAGTATATTCTTTAAAATGACTGGCTAAATTATAAAGGAACAACCAATGACACCAATGTTTGGTATCGAGAAAGAGAATAAATTTGATAAACTATTTTTAAGAATGTATTCCTTTGATACCAATTGTTTGGTCAGATAGGGTAATGGAAAATAGTCTACAGGGAGGAGAATAGACCATATTAAAAAAAACAAATAAATTGATAAATTGATTTAATCATAAATGATAATTATTATAGTAAAATAGAAATAGAGAACGTAATTAACATTAGAATGTTTTTTATAGTAGTTCAGTCCAATGTTGGAATACACTTCTCTTATACATCCCTACTCAGTGATAGATATGTGTGTACTAGAAATTATTTTTGAGGGGGAATCATAACCCAATAATTGAATCCTTTCCATGTGGAGGTATTACCTGAACACTGACTATTGTATGGGGAGTCACAACCCTTATAACCCGACTATAGATAGAGTGATTCACAACCAGAATAGTATAGACTTTAGATACTGGGAGTCATAACCCTAAGATCATGAATTTTGAATCTAGGTGTCCCAACCTGAGGAAAAAAGAATAATAAATAATACTTTTTTTATAAAATCATAAATAGAAAAATATAGTGAATTTGAGAGATGGTAAATACTATTGCTAACTAAGAAACATGACAAGATAAGATAAAGAATGTAATCATGCATATTGATTCTTGAGATTTTGATTAGAACATCTTTTCAAGGAAGTTATTGTCAATAGAGAATTAATTCTACACTTGATAGAATTTCCTGGTGATGAAATATAGTATAGCAAGATTTTGAAAATGCACAGCTAGTTCAAAGTTTACAGAACTTTCTCTTTGAAAAATATGGTATCGAATATGTTAACATATGTATGTGTTTTTTTTAAGATATATATATATATATATATATAATATTTAGAAGCTGTAGCATCTCTAATTCTTTCAGATATTCAAAATAAATTGAGTCAATATATTTCATTAATATATCCATAAAATTTTATAATTGTTTCATCTTTATTTCTGTCGAATAAAACCTAAACAAAATTTAAAATAATTTGAATAACTCATCAAATAATATATTTATAATAACAATATAATTTAATTATTTAAAACTACACTTTTGATCCATTCAAACCTTCTTAAATTTAGTCAACATATTTCATAAAAACTAGCATCACATTCTGAAAGTAAATTCAAATACTTGAATTTAAGGATATTCTTGATTACTCTAGCATTATTTGAAAAATACATTGAAATAATTTATTTGTTTTTCTATAAAAATATTAAAAAAATAATAAATAAATTTTGGATCCTAATCCTTATATTTAATTTGCATTTATCTAGAAAGATAAATCCTTGAAAAAATACAAGTAAATATATACTAGATCAATGTTCAACAAAGAAAATCACAAAGTGACAGCAACAAATTATGGTACAAACAATTTTGGTACACGAAATTAGGGTACACAAAATTATGGTACATGATATTAGGGTGCATGATAGTAGGGTACACAAAAGAAAAATAGAAATTAACATTGATTTCATCAATATTATTTAGTTTTAACCAATGTAATGTGTGGTTATTCAAAGTAACAATGCTTTCATAAAAGTAAACTAGGGTTCATCAAACTAATGTAGCATTCTTCAATGTAATGTTGGGTTCATCAATGTAATATAATGTTTATAAGTGTAATGTAGGGTAAATCAAAGTAACATAGGGTTCATTAATGTAACGTAGGGTTCATAAATGTAATGTAGTATTCATCAATGTAATGTAGGGTTCATCAAAATTACATTGTTCAATTATACTTTTTAAAAAACTAGTAAGTAAACTTTTACAAACATCAATGAATATTTAAAATCTCTTAACAATATATTAATCCTTTGGTCAATAAGACATATTTATGAAAATAATATTATATTCTCATAGAATAATGAATCGAATAAATCCATCTTCCACAACTCCAAAAAAATATAAAAAAATAAGCAAAATGTCCTCAAAAAACTAAAACTATGAACCAGTGTTGCAAAACATCAAATATTTTTCTGACCATCCAAACAACATTCTTAGGCATTGATGTAAACTAATAAAATAAATATAATCATGTTTTATTTCTATAAATTCATGCTTCATGAGAATATTATAACATTATAACACATAGTATTTTAAATACATTAACTTTTTTAAACTATTCACTATATAGTTTCAAAGACCGTAGCAGAAACTTGGTGAAATTTTAGAAAACATGAAAATCATTTTTAGACTTCCTCATAAACTATCAATGTTTAGATAAATCCCTTATCTATCCAATGGTATGGTTTTAAAAAAAACCTTTCACTGGGTATTGATATATTATTAATATATATAGGATACTTATATTATATTTTATACTAAAAAGATACATGAGATCCAATAAAATAATAAAGGGTAAAAAAATATATAATCATATGTATTAAAACAAAACAAAACATGGAAATTGAGAAACATATTGATTCATACTTCTCTAGGCATGTGAAACTCCTACAAGTTCTAACATGTGAGTAGGGTAATTCTCCTCATGAAAGAAAAGTAGACTTCAGCCACAACCCAATACATAATCTCACTATATAAGGACACAAAAAAAACATGAACCTAAAGAATAATAGTAAACTGCATATCCCAGACCAGACTCTAGTAAATTGAGAATCTATGCTCAGTCCAAATAGCAATTCAATTCATCAAATGATTCTTGAAACTTATATTCCCACTAAATTTTCACCCCATTATATTTGAGATTGTTCAAAGTAGTTGAAATCACTGATAAGTCCTTAAAGAACAGCTAATAATAAAATTAGAAACCATAAAAGTTATGTATATCTATTACATATGGTGGTTCTTCTAGAGACATGACCACAATCACCTTCCCATGATCAACTAAGTTATCATGTTCGAAGATCACAAGAATAAAAAACATGACATGTAGGATACATAAGTAACACATAAAAAATTTATCATAAATATGGTGATCCCTAATACTTTTGAAAACAAACTATAGGTGGAACACATGATCTTATTCAATATTAGATAATGCCAAGATATCATCCAAAAACATTGTGAATGAGGTTTTATAAAACTCATGGATGATTTGGTTCATCAACACCATTAATTCAAAAGGATCATTAGTTAATCCAAGGAAAAATATAAAATACAAGAAGTAGACATAACTGATCCTAAAGGGATTCTTAGGAATATTTGACTCTTTGATTTTGAGTTTTTGAATACCAAGATAAAGATTAATACTAGAAATCCATTTTTTCACTTTTAACTAGTTGAACAAATCATTGATGTAAGGAAAAAGATATTTTTCCATGACTATTAATTGATTGAGCTTCCTATATTTGATTCCTAAATTAAGAGTCCCATCATCCATCCTAGAAAAACATGAAATACACCTAAAGAAACACATTTTCATGTATAAATCCCTAGGACATCAAATCGTCCAACTAAATTTTCATCTCTGTTAATTTAGGCTGATCCATATCTTAAGATAAAGTCTATTTGTGATGAGTTTTGGGAACTAATTCAATCAATAATTCCAGCTCCCACTCTTGATGAAATCCCACAAATTCATCCAAAAATAATTTTATAAACTCAATGAATATCATAACATGGATTGCACTTTGAAATTCATATTCCAAAATAGTTTTAGATATGAATAATAAATTACTAAAAAATGGAATATATACCAACCAGATTAGACCTAGGATCCCAACCCCCACGAAACACATGGGAGATGCCATGATAGTATTGAAGAGCATATACTGATGATAATAAACAATCTAAGCATTGTAAGAAAATAACCAATCTATCTTCATAATCACATTCGATAGGTCAATGTCAAGAACCATGAAACCTCATAATAGCTTTAAATTTAACATAATGAATGGTTATGAGGGAAAATGGAAATACATCACCCTCTTCTTTATAATATGATCCACTAATTCCATAATGAATGGAATGAGTTATATTGGATATTTTTTTGTATCCACCAAATTAGTTGATACAATGTAGTTTGAGGAACCTATATCAAATATAACAGTCACTAAAGATGTAATTAATATACTACCTATCATAGTCATGTATCATATATCCACATCCACTTAAAGTCGTTCAATGGTAAATAACTGCTTCGTTCCATAAGACTAAGGTCATAACCCTATAGTTATTAAAGTATATTTCTATATTAAAAATTCACTTGGAGATGAATATTCTACCCTAGATCATGGAAAATAAGAAGCCCCAAAATAATTATTTAAGTTTCAATAGAACCAACATGAGTTTTAAACCTTTAGGGGCATAAAAAAATTATTTATGTGTCATGTCTAGTCGCACTAGTAACATGTCAAGATACTATCCACTAATGACGGTGTAGGAAGAGACCTCTAAGGTGAAAAACCTATCCCCTCCCCCCATGAAACCCATTTTTTCTTTTTGAATTTCAAAGAACAATTAGATCCACCACCAAAGTGAAGAGAAACTCATGTCAAACCTATATTATGTGCCATTTCAAGCTATTATATTAAGTCCCTATCTGCCACATCAATATTGTGGAAAAATTCTACATAAACACGTGAGAATAGATATATTCTTGAAGACTCATAGGAAACCACTAAACTATTATCTTATCATTAGGCACAACCTCTATAAAAACAGGACGAGCTCTGTGAATTGATTTGAAAAATCCATGTCAAACCAATCTTATTACTTTGGATTGATGGACTCCTTAGATTTCACTACAGTCCTAGATTATTTTATAACTTCGTGGTAAAAATTGAATTTATGTCCTTCAAATCCAAGTCCTCGTGATTCTTATCCAAGGAAACTGAGTCTAAAAAACATCTACTCGGACCTTCCAATACAAAGTTAGGGGACCTCAATTTGATTAATACAGAAGTCTCCACGAATTTGAATAGTCTGTCAAGATTTCACACAATATCATCTACCTTATGATGAATATTAATTCCCTATAAAAATGGTGGATTTTAGTGAAGAAATTACAGCTTCAAAATCCTATCAGGATCATTATGTGGTTTTACTTATAGTACATGAATATGGTATGGTTCTATACATTTTTTATAGCTCGTACTATATTCACCAGTGCTTCAATTTGACTTTGGTTAACTGGAGGGTCTCTCTATGATTTTTCATTGGCATTAGCCTCCCAATGAAACCTTGAATGTCTTGTTGGGGCATGGTACTACACAAAAATATACAAAGAGATACAAGAATACAAGTTCGTCAATAAATTCTAGTTTAGAATAACATAAATGAAAAATATTTATAAGGAGACAAAAAATGTTAAAATTGCCATTTAAACTCTCCAAAAACCAAATGACCCAATTCCGAACAACCAGTGGTAAATTATGGCTCATCATGATAAGAGATTTTTACGAACATGCTCAAAACCTACCTATTAATTGACCACATTATTATCTCCCATCTACACAAACATTACAAAATTGAATATTGTAAATAGAAAAAAAACATCCTTTGCTACAAATTTTTTACAAAACAACCTAGATTACCCAATCTATCTATAATAGGAATTCTTCATAACACAAACTGATGTGCATTCCCAATCCACTCAAGATGGAGACAAGCACTTGAGTTTTTGGAACTACCATTCAGTACAATTTTCACATAGAGACCCTAACATAGGTTCATAAATCAAAATAATATGACAGTATTCAAAAATAATACAATGAAATTTAGGTATATGAAGTAAGAAAAATGGGTGAAAATATACATTAAAATAATTAAAAGTACTAAAAAACAATTAAGTCCCAACTCTTTGTGAAATGTTTTCACCTGTAGACTCCCACAAGTAGCTAATAAAACACTATACCTATCTATGGAATCATTCCCTAATCTTAATTATATATAATAAGATCTACATGCACCCAAAGATGTATATAGGGTGTTTGAAAAAGAATTTAGTTTGATCCCGCTAAGTGTTTCACAAGAATGGTTTATAAAACAAACCAATTATTCTCATATAATTTAAAGTAAGGAATGAGATATAGTTTATTTTTAATCAATAATATAATATACCTTTCACACTAAAACAAAGTAGTATCAACAGAATTCGGAATAATTAGTGTGAGTCATTTAATAAGAGCTTACTCGAGAGACATTACTCACCCTATGATATATTTTATAAAACTATGATAATGTATTCATAAACATTATGACTGATGAGTTAGATGACATGGAAATGGGAAACATCCTATGATAGAGGTACCTACCCTAGAGAGAACATAGGCCATCAAATATATATTTTAATTGTATTATACATTGGAATTAATACTTATATATTTTAGTTATTACCATGATGTTACCACTCTTATATTAGTCCATGGATATTTATTTAAGGAAAAGAGGAGGCAAATACCATTAATTTTAGATTATCCCATAATATTTGAGTCCAAGTTGATAAAAGTATTCAATAGTTTTCACCTTATAGTGGGGAAATATCAAATGACCTAGGAATTGATTTTTTTTAAATACAACCAATAAATTTCATTCAAATCATAGAGTTGTTGTAATTCACATGTTCTAGCATATATTTCTATCAATTATAGGTTAATTTCAATAACATAGAGGGTTATTGTTTTATTTTCTTTATTAAAAGGGAACATCTTCTAAATCATTGACATATATAACATATTAAATTATATTTGTAAAATATAATTTTTTCTTTAGTGTATGACTTGGTGAATGAGTTTCCTAGATTTTAAGAAAATGTATTAATCTTCTTTCTGAGGATTTTGTGACTTTAAATCCACATAATGAGATCAAATTTTACATAGAATTAAATCGACGTGCTTCTGCTAGCTCTATATAACCTTATCAAATGACTCTTGTGTGGATTTTTAGGTTATGAATTCAAATTGATGATTTTATATAAAAACAATTCATTCATCAAGTGTATTTACGTGGTGAGAAAAATTTTATTTATTATAAGGGGTGAAAATAGATTGAGGTTGTGTACTGATTAGCAATGCATAAAATTAGTTATAGTGAATAATTGATATATTTTACCAAGGATTTATGTCTTATTTGATAAACTAAAATGGGATAAATGGTTATAAAAGATAGTTTTATATACATGATTGTTTTATATGAGGGTGAACAGGGTGTATATTTAAAAGATGACATTCCATTTTTTATATGTGATATTTTAATTTTGTAGTGATTCCATTTTGAGTTGTAAATAAAATAACAGTTTTTATAAATTTGATACCCTTGATGTCTTTCCATATCTTGATAATTGTTATGTCATTTTTTGGTGATCTCTTCATTTATTCAAAGTTATAATTGGAGAATTTGGGTCATATAAGGGTAGTTTTGGTTCTTAATTTCCATATTACATTATGTGATAGGATGTCAAAGTGCATGGTTTGGATATAATAATTTTATTTTATTATCCATTTTTTCTCTCAAGTGGTTATACTTTTGGGTCCACAAATGATTTAGGATAATATTTCTTATGGGTCTACATAACATGGTTTTAGTGGTGAAAACATTTCATGACTTAACTAGTTCTTATTAAAAAATTTTGTTTGGATTTTTCACAATTTAAACTCATTTAATATATTTAACCAACAAATACCATGCTTCTGTTTAGATATACTAGTGTTTGACCACTTTTGACTATTTAATGAAAACGAATATCAGTTCCTCTATTATTTGTTTACTTTTGAAAATTATTATGCTTGATGTTTATTGTCACGTTTCTCATATTGAATTATGTTGTGTGTTGATGCAAGATGAGTGCACTCATATATTATGACTAAAGAAAATTATGACCTTTTGAACATAATTGTGCTACCTAGGATCTTTTGAATTTAGTTTTGCCAATTTTTTCAATTTTTTTTAGAAATTTACTTCTTTGAGGGACATATAAATTTTCTTTATATATTCTAAAAGATAAATTTTATCTTATTCTTGTAGGTATGGGTGGAATTACACAAGGAATATGATTTTGAGAATAAATATACTTTAGGTAAAGGTAAAGTGTTGGATTATTTATTGAGTAGGAAGACATATTGTGATATTTTTTTGGAAGAAATTAATGAATGAAACACAAAATATCAAATCAAGACTCTTCATTTGATAATTAATGAGGTTAGTTATAATGGTTTATCATATTTGATGCAGGTGAATTATCCTTTCTTTTAAGAAATTTATATGTATAAGATCAAAGACAATAGGTGTCATGAAGTAACCTTTTGGGGCCATGAACCTAGTCATTTGACCTCATGGGTCTCCAAAAATCCTTGGTTTCATTCCAAGAAAACCACAACCTATTATCCATAGAGATCACTTATCATAGTATAATTATCCTCACATTCCAACACATGTTATTTTAGTGTGATCTTTCCCCCACACACAGACACCCATACACACTTCCTTGGAGGTCACCCATTCTAAAACTTCGCCTCAGAAATCCTCACTTAAATATAGAGTTCTCATCCGGTAGACACCAGAAGAAAAAGTTTCACCATATTGAAATGGGTATTAACATTAAGTATTATAATTCTCTATTTTAAAAGGGTGTTACATTGACCACACCATTTATGTACAACATCCCCATTGTGGAATACACACCTCAAACATAGATGGTTCCTTAGCACATCAGAAAGGCTAATGGATTTGGTACCATTTTTTCATTACCCAAACATACAGAGCCATAGAGGTAGTTATTTGACCCCATGGGCCTCCTATAATTCCATATTTGTATTCCATGACCATTAAAATACATTTATGTTCATGGTAGAATATCATATTAAATTCTATCTAATAAATAGAAAACATTTTCTTCTAGTGCACTAGTCAGTAGTCTAATTAGTAGCATCTTCATTTCTGTATGTATAAGTCACCAACCAGATGATAGAAATATTATCGGAAGAAAAGGTGATAGGTAATTTCATATTTCTACCACATGATATGCCTATTTGAATTATTAATCAATTCCCTTCAAAGCCTAATTCAATCTATTCTCTCGGGATACTCTATTGGGGTGTTCTTTGATCTCTCAACAAAATTGATTGAATAATTGAATTGAGGATCAAAAACTTAAATATATATTTATATTTTGATCTCTATTTTAATCATAGATCTAATTATTCTTCTAATTTATATTGGTTCTATATATATATTTTAATTTTAAATATAGGAATTATTGTATTCATGATTATTATCTAATTCCTTTTATAGTTATTAAAAATTGATGGGACTTGATCAGGTCATAAAGGTCACGACCCATTCCCGGGGGCCCATTTTGTGACTAACCCAAACCCGCCTTCCATAGGCCTGGGATTTGCGACTAGTACCGGAACGACATTTTCCAAAAACGGGAAGGGAATTCCTTTAACCCTGTACAATCAAAAAGTCCAACAACACAATAAGATGAAATAACTAAGTAAAAATGCAGTAGTAAAAGTGCGTACTTAATATAAATGTTCGGAATACAAGCCCAACTGAAAGATAAAACTACAAAAAAATGGTACAGCTTTTGAGATCATCCACCAACGAATCCTACCTGAAGGGTAGGTACAACTCGTCTTCACTACTATCCACATAAACTAGTCACCCTTGTATACTATCTGGTCCTTGCTCCTATAGTCTCAGATGAGCTGCTCGTCGTCTGCACAAGAAAACTACCGTGCAGGAGAAGCCCATGCAGGAGTGAGTACAACAATACCTAGTAGGGACCTTGAGACCCACAACAGTCACTCAAAATTCCACAAAGAAAAAACACAAATCGTGATCTCAATCACAAATCCCAAAGCAAAGACTCAACTCAAACCAGGAATACAACTCATAGTTCAGGAATAAATTTGATTAGTCATAATCTATATCATATTATTCCATTATAGAGTTTCCACAACATTACCATGAAGGATTTGTTTCATTGTCAATCCACACAGGTTCGTATATTTCTGATCTGTGATGGTCTTCTTGGAGGCTGCTCTTCATCAGGTTGCACACTACTGATCCACATTGGGTTTCTAGATTGCTGATCCACATAGGGTTGCTTTGTTGCTGATCCAAAAATGGTCTCTATGATTCTGGTTCACATAGGGTTTCTATGATTCTGATCTACACAGTGTCGCTAAGATTTTGATGCACATAGGGTTGCTAAGATGTTGATCTACATAGGGTCACTAGGATGATGATCCACACAGGGTCTCTAGGATGCTTATCCACACAGGGTAGCTACTCAAATGACAATTGGTCACAAGATTCTATGCACTTGGTGTGCTTGAGTTCTGTAGTATCTACTCATTTTCATATCAGTCACACCTGAACTGGTAAAAAGTTATAAATAGGAGTAACCCAAAGGACTGCCAATCTATAAGGGTTCCAATGCAACAGACAGCGCGTCAGGTGGACGTCCTGTTTTTATTTATTGGCATTTTAGTACCAAGGGCTCGGTTGGGTATGGATATGATCCAACCCACCCATACTCCGACATTCTCCAAAACTATGGTGGAGTATCTCAAAATTACTGTCTTGCTATAATTATCCCAACGCCAAAGATAGTTCATAAAATGGACGTCTGGTTCACAAGATATGTCTCTTTAAAAAAATGGGCCATAATGGGTCTGGGTCTGGTCTAACCCGGTCGGACCGACCCAGCTCGACCCGACCAGGGCTGACCCAACTCATACTAGACCGACCCAACCCCGCTGAGTTCGACCCAGCCTGGTAGGGCTGGGCCACAGACTGGCCTGGTGTGCTGGCGCGACTTGCTAGTCAGTTGTATGTCAACCTCCCCGAATTCCTCAAATAGCCATTCAGATCCTCAATCAGTTTCTCTACGTGGCGCCGCCAAGTGGTCCAAGGGACCTACAAGGTGAGTGTCCCACTTCAACATGGCTTTGATGTTGCGACCCCTTCCCCATGACTTGTGATGGTGTGCCGCCTCGCCAACATAGTCAGCCTAGTGACGGCCGCCCCTTCGATTCTTTCGCAGCACCAAGCAGAGACGCCCTTTCCATAGTCAGTGAGCACCGACCGCTACCTTCACCACTGACTCCAGTTTCCAGTGCCACCCTTTCAGTATAACATTGAAGGATCTTCTTCAGGCCACCGGCTGGGATCAGGTAGTCCGTTTTCCCTTCTTCTTGCGCCTATAGTCCTCCCAAGATGTCATCCTCACTGCGCGACTCCAGGATTCAATGTTCTACGGAGTTGGAAAATTTGTTCCTTGAAGAGCGCAAAAAGAATGAAGTGGAGGAGGTTATGGGCCTTGTTCATTTAGCCCGCACTCTCCGCGTTAGCATCGTAACAGGAGGGTAAAAATTTATTTATCTTTAACTCAAAGAATCAAAACATGAAAAATCCCCCTACCTCAAGAATTTTTGGAGTTGCCACAGTGTTGGATGGAGAATCAGTGCTTTGATGAAGCTATCGGCATTTTTCATTCCCATTTTGATCCCTCCAACTTATTTTACCAATATTCTTCTTTTCATTGGTGGAAGACACCGCATCACTTCTTTAGAGGTTCCTCTCTTCCGTGCCAAAACCCAATGAATGAGTTTCAATTAAATAGACCCAAAAAAATGAGTTTCACAACATTAATGAGGTTTATTTATGAACACCATTTATTGTTCCAATGTCGAGGTTAAAAAAACAAAGAGATAGGCCATTAAATGGATTGACAACATAGCGGGCTTGCCACTGTCGATCAACCATTGGAGAAAAATTAAATTACAATTACATGTTATTTTATTATTCATTTTAATGTATGAAAATTATCTTTTTCTCCCAACCTAATATAGTGGATGTTTAGCCTCCCTTAAGTGAATCTCACCTCTACAGATTCAATGGTGCCCTCATATTTAATTTCTGATCATAAATTCAAAAGTAGAAAACTCTACTCATACCTTTAATGAATGTACCATAAAAAAAGATCATAATTACACTCTCGGCACACCGGACCTCAGAATCATGCAACGTCAATTTTTGAAAACTTGCTAAAATCTCAAATAATTTGAAAAAAATACATGAAATTTACGGGTCTTTACATCCTCCCCACCTTAGGGATTTTCTTCTTTGAAAGCTACAACAAAACTAGGGGCACAAATGGGGGTACTGAGCATGTTTATGTGCCTCCCATTCCCATGTACTCTCCTAAAGATTTCCATGATTCCAGGAAACTCATACTAGAGGAATAGATCATCCATGAAGGATCCACTCCTATTGACACTTTATCTCCATTGGAAACTCCACAACGTCTCCCCATCGTTGATGTCCAGATCCCCCCAGTCGATAACGTGTGATGGGTCATGAATGTATCTCTTTATCTGTGACAAATGAAATACATTATGCACTATGTGCATCTGAGGGAGAAGAGATAGATGGTACTCCACCTCGCCTACTCTGATGAGGATCTGGAAGGGTTCGATGAACATAAGAGAAATATTGCTTCCCTAGCCAAGCCTCTGTAATCCATGTCGGGGTGAGACTCATAAGAAGACATGGTCTCCCACCTCCAAATACAAGGGTCTCCAAATACTGTTCGAATAAGACTTCTGTCAGCTCTGTGCAGTCTTCATCCACTCCAAGATGATATTCACCTTCTCTGTGGTATCTTGTACCATCTCTAGACCCATAAGTGCTGACTCCCCTGGGTTTATCCAGCAAAGAGGTGATCTTCATGGTCTCCCATATAATGCCTCAAATAGAGCCATGCCGATAGTGGAGTGATAAATATTGTAGTATTAAAACTCCACTAGGGGAATTTGGTCCTCCAAATTGTGTCCAAAACTGAGTACACAAGCACAAATCATGTCCTCAAGTGTCGGTATGGTACGCTATGTCTAACCATCTGTCTGATGGTGAAAGGTGGTGCTCATGTGTAGATGAGTCCCGAATGCCTCCATAAATCCCTTCCTCAAACGGGATTTAAAATGTGCACCATGATCTGAGACGATCATCGATGGCACCCATGAAGTCTCACAATCTCCTTCACATAGATACGTCCCAAGATTTCTACTAATCCCTGCTCTCTGA
This sequence comes from Viscum album, assembly GCA_963277665.1. Lineage (NCBI taxonomy): Eukaryota > Viridiplantae > Streptophyta > Magnoliopsida > Santalales > Viscaceae > Viscum > Viscum album. The sequence continues at coordinate 833,294,008 of OY728165.1, forward strand.
TGGGTATAAAGTGGGCCGACATGATGATTCCGTCAATGTTCACTGAGATGGAATCGTTTGCCCTAGATGTACATGGTATCCTGGTCACGAATTCCATGGATATACCATCCCACAAGCACACTGGTACCTCAAGTGGCTGAGCTAAACCTGTTGGTACATGATGATTGGCCTTCACTTGCAGATAAGTGATGAATCCATATTCAAACTCGGCCACTGCTTTCTTCCTCTCTGGCCACCAGTACTGACGCCGGAGGTCCTAGTACATGTTCACCTTTCCATGATGTACCGCTAAAGGGTATGTGTGGAACTCCATCAACACCTACTCTCGTAGCATCACTGGTACCATGGTGAACCCTCTAAAGTGGTTGACGTGTTCCCCAACTTCATAAAATAACATTAGGAGTACGTCTTGAGGATATATGAGCATGTTGGGCCTTGCAGTCTACGTCCCCAAGCTGTGCCTCCCAAAATCACTAAAGAATTGGGAAAGTGATAGTCACAGACTGGGGATAAGCTACTCTATCTCTATATTAAAGGGATATCTGTAACATGGATAGCTGATATATCACCTCACTCAGCAATTTTACACCAAAACTTTTGTTGAGTTCATCTGCAACTACGTTCCCCATCTCAGGAGTGTAGACTATCTCAAAGTAATAGTAATAGAGTAACTCCACCCATCGCTGTAATCTCAAGTTCTGGTCCTTCTGTGAGAAGATATTCCTGAGACTCCTATTATCAGAATAAACAATAAATCGTTCACCCACCAAGTAGTGTCTCCACATATTCAATGAAAGGACCGCTGCTTCTAACTCCATGTCATGGGGGGTGTAGTTCTACTCAGGCTGTCTTAACTACCATGATCCATAGGTGATCACTGCAAGCTCCTACAATAGGACACAACTTGGTCTAGTCCCTAATGCATCATAGTAGACTACAAACAGAATAATATCTTCTATTATCCTTAATATGGGAGCACTCATCAATCTTCGTCTCAACTCTTAGAAACAATGCTGGCATTTCTCTATCCACAAGAAAGGCATCCCCTTTTTTTCAAAGATGAAATGAGTTCTGCTAACCTAGTGAAGTCGAGTACAAATCTATGGTAGTACACAGCCAATCCAAGGTAACTCCACACCTTGGTCACACTCTTGGGTGGCTCCCAAAGAAGCGCTACCTCTATCTTTTCTGAATCCACAGCAGCTCCAGCCTCCCAGATAACGTGCCCCTGTAAGTGGACTTCTCATATCCGGAACTAGAACTTTGAGAGATTTCCATAAAGCTGGTGCTCTCAGAGTGTATCCTGAATTATCTACAAGTGTGTGTCTTTCTCCTCTAATTAAGAGTATATCAATATTTCATCAATGAAGACCACTATGAAGTGATCGAGGTATTGATAGAAGATTATGTTCATGATCCCCAATAACAATTCCAGAGCGTTGGTTATGCTGAAGGGTATCACCAAGAACTCATAATGTTCATACGAACACCTGAAGGACATCTTCGGTATGTCCTCATCCCATACCCTAAGCTTTTGATAGCCTAATACGAGGTCTATCTTTGAAAAACATCAATCTCCATTAATCTAGTCAAAGAGGTCATCAATCCTCAGAAAAGGATACTTGTTCTTCAGGGTCACCTAGTTCGGGTGACAATAGTCCACCCAAAGCCTCAGACTCCCATCCTCCTTCTTGGCGAACAAAATCGGGGATGCCCATAAAGAAACATTGGGCCTTAAGAACCCCTTCTTCTATAAGTTCTCTAGTAGTATAGGAAACTCACGTAGCTCAACAGGATCCATATGATATGCTGACATAGATATCAGTGTTGTCCAGGGTACATGTAAATGTAGAATTCTACTTCTCTATGAAGAGGTAGTCCTAAAACATCATCAGGAAAGACACCAGCATACGGGTCCCCCACAATAGGATAACTCATACTCGTCATGTCAATTACTCTAAGGTTAAGGCTATCCAACTAATAAGTGATCAGCTCTACCCTCTTCCAAAAAATTCCATCCAATGATGCAAAGGTTTCATTCTCACCAGTGAATGAAAAACCTAATCACATCTTCATGGACACACCACACATTGTGTCTAAAATAGTCAATCTGAGCATGGACTGTAGATAGCCAGTCCGTACCCAGAATTACATTATAAGGCCTCGACGGTGCTACTCGGAGATCCCAACTGAAGATCTTGCCTCTGAGGGTGAGGTTACATTATCTGCACTAGTTTGTAATTGTCTAATCATCTCTTGTATGAGTCTCTAATCATAAGAAATGAGCCAAAGACTCTATGGGATTCTCTGAGATCCAAACGAGTGTTGTGGCATTAAAAGAGTGACTAGAACCTATGTCTATAAGTTCTTGATCTATGTTGAAATAAGCACAGATCATACTTCTAATATTCTTCAAAGAGACATGCTTGTTGGCCTCTCTTGTCTGTAGTTGTGCTCTCCCCTATTCACCTGCTCCTTGTGGTCCAGGTGGACAACCTGGGGGGGGTGGTAGAGCCTCAAAACATTTTCCACCACCTACTGCATGACATGCTCCTCTGCCACTTCTGCCGCCCGATGGACCTCCTCACTGGAATATCTACATCTGCCTCGGCGGTGCCTCAACCATCTAATGATTAATAGTATGGAGGGTCGATCAGCCCTGATCCATGTATCCCAGCCCACTGAACATGGAGCACAGTCTGCTTCCCAGCTGACCCCCTCTACCTCATGAGCTTCACACCTCTGAACATGCATCCTATGGTCATCTACCAGAGGGTCTGGCCCACTTGGGTCTCAACATCATCTGTCTACAGCCTTTTGTAGATGACTCATCTACCAATTGCCCAATGGTGGCTCTCAATGTTAGTGCCTACTCAACCAAGAAGCTCCCAACAAACAATTCTCTCTCGAGTACTCCAACCTTCGTTGGGATATTAGGTGATATCATCGATGCTCTGAACTCTTACCGGAGACTCTGCTCAAAGGTCTGAGCCCAGGATAATAGGTCTCATATAATATTGGTGGAGTAGTGCGAGAGGTTTGTGAATCTCGTTGAGTATTGGGCTACTATCAAGCTACCCTACTGTAAGTGTAGGAGCTCTTGAATATGCATAGAGCTTAGTGTCACTGGAATGAATTCCGCCCTAAAGAGGGTCTCAAAGTACAACTAGTAAAGTGTCACCTCCTCATGCTACTGGAGTGTCAGGATCCTCCATCATTTTGTTGTGCCATAAAAAATACTAGTATCTAAGATCACTATATGCGATGTTGATGTCCCAAATATGTGGAAAAATTTGGCCACAACCTCAATCCAGTCCTTAGCTTCCTGGGGATCCGTGTCACCTAGAAACATCATAGGACTCTATCTCTGGAACTCCTAAAACATGCTTAGTCAGCTTACTCCATCCTCAATTGGGGCTGGTGGAAACTACAGCCCTCTGAGTGTTGGTGATACTGGTACACCACCTGAAGGTTCCAAAAAAGTAAAAGGGACCTACAAAGAAGCCTCGTCGCTCAGTGGGCCCTTATCATGAACTCTATCCGGAATCGGGGATGGTTTTCTACGGGGTGGCATCATAAAAATAAACAGGTGTTCCAGGGATAATAAGTTATCCCTAGTGAGCTGACTCAAAATAGGTCTTGTAAAAGATTTCCAAAACACATGCATTAAGTGTTTTTGTTCACTGAATCAGAAATCAGAATTCAGGGTCCTGTTGTATGGATATGTCGGTTTCTGCACCAACACTAGACATCCCAAACTAAAAATCACACTCAATACACTTAACACTATTTCTCCATTGAAAATATCTGAGTCCTAGTTCTTCGGTAGAACTGACTCTTTTGATACCAATTTTCCACGACCCATCCCCTGGGTCCCATTCCATTACTAACCCAAGCCCACCTTCCATAGGACAGTTGTTGGAAACTTGCACTGGAAAGGAATATCAATTAAATGGGATGGCATTTCATTTAAACCCATACAAACACATAGTCCAAGAACACAATAAGATGAAATCATGAAGTAAAACTGTAGCAGTAAAAGTGTGTACTAAAAGTAAAGGGTTGGAATACAAGCCCAAATGAGAGATATAACTACAAAATAAAACCATATAGCTCTAGATATCATCCACCAAGGATCCTACCTGAAGGATAGGTACAACTTGTCTCCACTATTCTCTTTGTCAAACAGTCACCTCTGTGTACCGTATGGTCTTGGATCGTATAGTCTCAACCGATTTGCTCGTCATTTGCACATGACACAATATGGTTTGGGTGAAGCCCATGAAGGGGTGAGTATTACAATACCAAATAGAGACCCTGAGACCCCCAAAAGTCTCTCATAATACCAAAAAGGAAACCCACAAAAGCATGATCTCAATCAAAAAGCACAAAGTAAATACTCAACTAAAACCATGTATACAAATCAAAGTTCAGGAATAAAAATAATTAGTTTAAAGCTATATCATATTATGCCATTTTGAATTTTCCTCATCTTAACCACGAAGTAGTTGTTCAATTATCAATTCACACAAGGTCGTATATCGCTAATTCATGACAGGTTGCTCGAAGGTAGGTCCTCGCTGGGTAACGCACTAATGATCCACACAGGGTTTCCAGATTACTGATCCACATAGGGTCACTATGATACTAATTCACATAGGGACTCAATAATGTTGATCTACATAGAGTCTCTATGATTTTTATCAACACAGGGTCCCTAAGATGTTGATCCACACATGGTCGCGATGATGCCGATTCACAATGGGTTGCTAGGATGTTGATCCACACAGTGTCTCCATGATGATGATCCATGCAAGGTCACTGGAATGATGATCCACACAGGGTCACAGCTCAAATGACATCCAGTCACAAGATTCTCCACACTCGGTGTGCCTGAGTGCCATAGTATCTTCTCCTCTAGATATCGATCATGACTCAACTACTACAAATTTCCAAAAAAGAGTAACCCAAAGGACTGGAATTCCATAAGGGTTCCAACATAATAGACGATGCATCAACCAAACGCTCATCCTATGAGGTATTGGCATTTTAGTTTTGAGGTTCTAGTTTGGTTCGGGTATGATCCAACCCAGCCATACTCGAAATTTCTCCAAAACATAGTTGGAGTATCTCAAAAGAATATCTCACTCCAAGGATCCCAGGGCCATAGACTATTCATGAAATAGACATATAGTTCTCAAGATATGGCTCTTTAAGAGAAACTATGCCATAATGGCTCCGGGTCCGGTCCGACCTAGCCCGCTTCGGCATGAGCCGACACGACTTGGTTCAGGTCAACCTGACCCTACCCATTTGCACTGGACCACAGACTATCCTGGCCGACACTGGCTGGGCTGGTCGGTGGGGGGCTCAGTCCTCTAGGCCATGAACCGACCTCGTGCTCTGTCACAGCTCACCAGTTAGGTGGCAGTCCAACTCCACGAACAACTCATAGAGTCGTTTGGCTCTATAATCAGTGGCACCACGTGGCTCCACCATTTTGTCTGTAGGATTATTGGGGAGTGTGTCCCACTCTTTCATTGCCTTTATGTCATGGCCCATTCACCAAGATGTGCAATGGTGCGCCACCTCGCCAACGTGGTTGGCCGAGTGTCGGCTACCCCTTTAGGTCCGCCGCGGCACCGCCCTCTTCCACGGCCGGCGAGCACTGGACACTGCTATCACCTTCGGTTCTAGTAGTTGGTGGCATTGTTCTGATACAGTGCTTAATGACCTTCCATAACCCACTTTGTGAAATTTGGTGCTCCATTTTCCATTCTACACACGCCTACGGGCCTCCTTGGATGCTGTTGTCACTACACGGCTCCCAAATTCGTAGTTCTGTGTGTTGGAAATTTCTCCCCCGAAGAGCATGACAAGAATGAAGAGGAAGAGGGTCTAGTCCTTGTTCGTTGGGAATGTTCCCTCGACATTATCATCGAAACAAGTGCGTAAAAATTTACACATCTTCAACTCAAAAAATTATACCATGAAAAATACCCTTACCTGGAGAATTGTTGGAGTCGTCGCGGTGGTTGAAGAAGATTCCATGCTTTGATTAAGCTGTTGGCCTTCATCATTCCTAGTTGGATCCCTCTGATGTTGTCACCCATGTTCTTGTTCCTCAACAGTGGAAGACACCGCAGCACTTCGTTAGAGGTTCCCCTATTCCATGCCAAAAGACCATGCCCGACCTTCCATTAAATAGACAGAAGAAAAAAACATAGTTTCACAACATTAATGTGGTTCATTTATGAACCAAATTTAACATTCCAATGTCGATGTTATAGAAACAATGAGTCAAGGAGTTAAACAGCTTGAAAACATAGTGGTCCTTCCACCACTGCTCAACCACTGGAGAAAAACAAAATAACAATTACATGTTATTTTATTATTATTTTAAATGTCCAAAAGTTATCTTTTTATCATGACCTACTACGGTTGAAGGTAAGCCCCCCTTAATTGAATCTCGATGCTGTGGATCCAGTGGTTCCCTCACATTTCTATTCCATGCACCGGTTCAAAAGTTATAAAATTCTACCCATCTGTTTACTAAATATACTTTAAAAAAAATCAATTCTATATTCCAAGAACATGGGGACTCGGAATCATGTGCCTTCAATTTTCACAAACTCGTAATAATCTCAAATAAATTTAAAAAAATACATGGAATTTCCAGGTCTTTACAATAAATCCTTTAGTAAATTTGATCAATAATTATGGTGGTATGCGATACTTTTGGATTTTATTCATTATAGAACATGTCTATTTAGAGATTTATGATTTTGAATCCATATTCTAGCATCTCTTAGAAAATTTGTGTCCCTTGGATCATCTATTCTTATAATCTCTCATGGGAATTGATATTTCATTTGTTTCAAGGTAGGTAGTTTCATGATTTATCGCTGTGAAATAAATATTTATTTCTTTCAATTTTAAATTGATTTATAAAATTGGTTAATTTAATTAAATTGGTTTTGATAGAATATATATTTGTTTTGAATATGGGTTTTCATGGGAAATTTCTCCTTGTGGTTTTGATTTAAATTGATATAAAACATAATATGAATGTTTTTAAAGGTAAAATTCCCCTAAATGATATTTTTGTGGAAATACATGAATGTGATTTATAATTAGGTAAGGATACATCCTCAGGGATCAAATATTCCCCCTAGAAATAATCAACAACGGTAATATGTGAAAACAGCTGTCTAATTTATGGTATAGAACCTTTCTCAAGAGTGTAGCTTTTCCCCTTAGACATTCTTTTTTATGGTAGTGTGAACACTAGGTAGCCTACTGATCATGATAATGTCATTGAGGTGGATTATAAAGTAGATGGTGTTCATCCACAGTCATACCATTGGACCCTTTTTAACCTCAATGATATATAATACATGATAATTATTTCTTTTCACATCTATCACAGAGATATCATATGGCATACAAATTTAAAAAAAAATTTAAACTAATAGGCTTGAAGATATATGGTGTGGATGGTTATTGGAGTTTATGCATACATTTGAAAATTTTCTTCTAGTAAAAGTGATAGTTCCTATACACATTTAAAATCTATTAAAAATTATAATAACTTCCTTTATTGACTAAATTTATTCATCAATATTCATTCATTATCAACTCTAAATAAATTTTTAGTGCAAATAGGCTAACACGAAACAATATTTCTATGAATAAATTTATTTAAAAAATTATGTAACCCTAACATTTCATTCATTGAAATGTTGAGTGAGTAATAAAGTATATTCATAAACCTAAAACCAAAATTCAATACACTAAACTTACTTGCCTAATATTCAATAACCCATTCCACCTCTAAACTCCTATGGGTTGATGATACAAATTACTTCCATTATTATCCTTAATACAGATTCGATGAGACATCAAAAAATCATGATTTCCATGTTAAATAATACACCAAAATATTTCTACTCACGATACAAAAATTAATAGGGAAATATTTATAATTACTTTTCTTCTCTTTAATCAATAAAAATGTAATATTCACCTCCTCTAACCATCAAATTATTTCATATTTATAAATATATTCCTTACACATCTGTAGAATATGCAACCAAAACTCTAAAAATATAATCATTGGAATATCATTATCACCCAAATAAATCCTTATATAAACTATTATAGGATTTTTCTTATCCTATTTATACAAATGTAAGTTATAAATTCAATAAATAAACATTCCTATAGTTAAGAAGAATAAATCTAAAGACTAAGGATGTGGAAGAATTTCAAATACACTATCAAATCCACGTTTTGCATCAGTCATGTTTAATAAAACTTCTAAAGTCATTATGACTTAGTATTGTCTCATATATGAATTTCATACCTATCAGGATAACCTAAAGTCAATACACCTTCCCTTAGTAGGGTCTATTGGTGATCAGGCTCGTAAATTAGAATCTTTGGGGATCTCTCATCTTCTTTCAGGTTTCCATGTCCACCTTTATAGAAAAATTTCAAATAATAATGTTTCCTTTAAAAATAAATGAGATCCTCATTAATAAATACTTCAAACTATATCCCAAAATATGATCTAATATCATTTTATCATAATATGGAACTACTAAGACTCATCCTGAGAGAGTGGGGAGACTGAAAGTGACCATAAAAGTTTACATCCAATATACCACTTGATAGAGACTATCACTAAGTGAATAAAAATAACTTTATAGGAGTAATTACCTTTTTTCTTTGAAAATAAATTTATTAACCTATCACGTGCCACTATAATAGTATTAAAATTGATGGTAAGAATAAAAGTTAGTGAAAATATAAAATAATTACATCCATTTACACACATTTATTATTATCGATAAATTTTTTATATTTTTTTAAATGGATAAAACAATTGAAATAATGATCTATTTTCTATTTCTTAAAATGAAAAAAAAATAATTTAAATAAAAAATTCAATGAGAATTAATTTGTGATGATCCTTGGAATATTTCAAAGATGCACCTTTTCATTGCTCAATATAAAAAATTTTCTATTCATATAAATTTCTAGTGAATTAATGACATTCATTATTTCTTTAAATTTATCTATGTCCAAATTGGAGAAATCAATTCTTGGAAATTTATAAATGTTATGAAATCAAATCTAATATTTTATTTTCAATATTTCACAGGCCTTCAAATCCTACATAGTTACTTTTAGTTGTTTGGGTTCTTAAATGATGTTAAAGACCTAGATTTTATTTTTCATAATAAACTCCAAGGGCTTTTTAGTCAACCTAATTCTTCCAAATAATAAAATATACTCTTCTATATGGTAAATCATGTAATTAAAAATGTTTATTTTTATAACATCTTAGAAAAACCTACAATGTAAGTGGTGCACCTCATATTTTTTGAATTTTAAATTCATAAATTACTTTACATATAATATTTTAAAAACAAATGATTTCATATATTTTTAATGAAATATTAAAAAGATATTTTATTTTTTAAAATAAATAATTAAGTTTATTTTATTTGGTAATATAAAATGACCCATATTTTTTAAAATATGATAAATTTACCAAAAAGGTTAAATTATGGGTTGTATTTAATAATGAATTATTGAATAAATTAGGCACAAATTTTGGTTAATACACCAAACATATATAATAAAAAATATTCTCCAACACTATAAACAAATATATGATAACATTATATCAAATACATCCACGAAATTGCTACTAATGAACAAAATAAATCAACAATTGAACTAAACAATCTATGTTAATAAATCTCAATAAACTCGATATAAAAGGAAACTGAATTTTAGTGTCTCGCAACATTAATAAACCACAATACACTTATAACTATTATAACATAACAATGTGTCCATAAATCTTCTGTAAAACTAAAAATCAAAAAAAAAACTGTTGTGGTGAGTATACACTATAATCATTAGGTTCATAGACAATAACAACCATTTATTGATGTGAATGAAAAAGAAAAAAAATATAATCTAACACAACAAAGGTAATTATGATTCCAAGAATGTCTCAACATAATAAAACTCCCCCAAAATATATATATATATATATATATATATTATAATATTTGGGGGAGGTGGATTACAAATAAATAATCATTTCACACTATACCTATAAGTACTTAGGGAGACTCGAAGAAGAGACATCCCTAGAGACCCCTTAATGGCATAACCACTATTACACACCCCTGGGATATATATATATATATATATATATATATATATATATATATATTACATCATTAGTAAAATAATATATTTATATTGGTCCCTCAAAACCCACCCTCCATCTGTTTCATCACTACCAATCTGTTACATGACAAAATAAATTGTATATAACATCCCAAAGAAAATTAAACATCCCATGCATGGAAATAAAATATCGAATGTAGGGAAAGTGACATGCAATCAAATAAAACATTGATTTTGGGTTACATATCGAGTCCAACTTAACATAGACTTTAAATAATTCTTAATCCAACTCAAGAGGTGGTTTTAAGTAAATAGAAAATACTAAATCAAGAAATCTCTTAAACAAATTTATAAAAATATATATTCATAATATCTATAAACAGGTGTATCATATCTCTACTTATATCAAAACTCAAATCTATTAAGTCAATATTTTCACATTCATCTCATTGTATTAATCATAGCATTTGAAAAAGATTTATTAAAACTAGAAAAATGTTTCTATATACAATATATATAATTAGTCTAATAGAATAAAAAATTTATATCTCAACATAGTAATTACATGATTTAAAATATTATAATAAAGTCATTTAATAATATCACAATTTCTCATCTTTGAAAAATAATTCAGCACAAAAATAACTTCAAAATCCAATATATAATCATTCTATATATGTAATTCCATATCCATTCATTAATCATTTAAAACTACACAGAAAATAATACCTTATTAATTTTGAACAATAATAATTTCTTGTAGAATATGATATATGTGCCTCCACTTGAAAATAAAAAATCAACTTAATCTCTTTATAATGTAATTTCAAATTATTTCAATTGGAATAAAACATCCAAATGAACTCTTACACTAATTTTCACTTGTTTCCAAATAAAAAATAATAATATTTATTCAATAATGTGATTTTTATAAAATCCAAAATCACACATAACATTAAATAATTTATTTCTTCATAATAACTAGATGAAAATAATAATTTCTCCTTCCATGAGACGTAAAAAATATAAAATCAATATAAAGAAAATAATATGATAATAACTATAAGTTACCTACTTAAATTCCTTATATGGGATTCATTTCATTAAAATCAATATTGGTTTCCATGGATATCAATGCATTAATAATCAAAATTGAATAAAGCATCCAATAAAATATATAATCAAATAATAAAAATAAATTTTCAACATATTTTATTCATATATTTAATCTACTAAATAAAATATTTCTATGATAGAAAAATTAGAGAGATTAAATATGATTATATGTGTGGATTCTTACCTTCAAACAATTAATGATATAATCATCTGACATCAATGATTAATTACTGCTTTAAAGTGAGTTCCAAAAAATCATATCAATGTAGAATAAAATATCATATAAGGTATTTAGGGTTAATTAATGGTGTTTAATGTGGGATTGTGTCAATAAAAATTTAAATCATGTAACTTATTATTTTGTAGATGGTTATTATTCTCGGTCTCCCAAACCATGCATCTAATAATACAACAATTGTTTTCTCAAACCAATAATATATGGTTATATTTTAGAGTTTAATAAATTGTTCATTCATTTATTCCAAAAAAAACAGAATTCATGGTTTCTTTAACCTTGTGTCTAACTATTGGTTTTGGTTAATGCACTCACATTATCCTTTTATCATTAAAATTCTTCCAAACATAAAACACAACATAATAATCCAATTTCTAACCCAATGGTGCACTTAAGGTTCACTTTCTAGATCATCTTACTCAAAATTTAGTACTCTCAATTTACAAAGTCAAAGAAATACCAATTAAATTAAACAAAAATAATTTTTTTTTCTCTTAATTATTTACTCCATAAAGCATTTTCATCCTTGAAAATAAAATAAATATATAGATTTAGAAAAATAAATATCTAAAAACACAATCCATCACATATATTTAATGATAAATAAAACATTTAATCTAAATATATATTTTATAACTAGTATATTTTCTTTATTAATATTTATGGGTTATGTGGATATGTTATTATTAGGATGTGTATGGATTGTATAGAAATATACAGTTCATTTATGAGACATAATCTATACATATTATCTAAATTGATCCACTTTTAATATGTCCCATATAATTTAATAAATAAATATCCCTAGTTTAATTAATGTGTATACTTCATACCAAACCTCTAGTCCTAGATTTATAACCTTACATAAATATGAATCCAAAAAAACTGATAATCATATTTCATCACTCCATAATAAAATCTTATTAAATGGTTTTTTTTATCATTTGGATGTATTTTTTTAGAAATAATTGATTTTTTAACCACATTTGATGAGTTTGAAATGTTGGCCATAGATCAAGTAAAATCGAGAAATCAACTATCATTATTAGTTTGGTGGTGTTTTATGTACTCATCTAGTCAAATAAATAACAAGATAAATATTTATATATATCATTTATTCTACTTAGATAATTTAAATTGGATGAGTTAGCCTATGTTGGGTTGATCTTCCTTGTCTTCCAGTTATTCTCAATTTCATAGGAAAATGGATTGTATGAGTCTATATATGATATATAGAGATACATTTAGTTTAATATATGATAAAATTATATATTTATTCACTTGTTTCCTGAATATTTCTCCTGAATAATTTTTAACCTGAGTAGAAATTAGTTTTTTTCTATTTTTAACACTTTATTTATGATTATGATTTAAAATTTTTAAATAATTTTTTATACTAAAAAGGTAAATGGGATAACATAGAGGTTATGTAAAATATGATTTATTTTGGAACGAAATATTAATCTCAAATTTAATATATTTTATAAGATAGATTTATCCATAGTAGGTTGCATATGGATTCACTTTCAAATAATTGATAACAAATTTAATAAATCCAAGAATATTAATCATTGAAATAATTAATGAAAGATTCCATGAAATTTAAATTCCATTCAAAACATAATTTTATGATGTAAAATGTTATTAAAAAATTTAGGTTGAAGGATCAAAATATTCATTTTCAATGTCAGATAATTCTTGGTAAGAGTCTGTTTGATAGTTCTTAATAGTATTTAACTAACAAAGTACAAAGGGTGTGATCAATAAATAACCATATATATTCTATATGTTCTTCATTTATGATATTTAACTAAAAACATTCCTTATTAATCTTGGAAATATTTTTTTATAACTATTTAACTATATTATGTCATACTAGATGTCTATAAAATTCATCAATATGCATATCCAACTCGATAAGGATTTTACAGAAGCCCTAAAATTTATTATTAGGAAAGTATTCATATTTATTTATTATCAAGTCACATATAGGATGTTCGCCAATGAATCTAAAAATCTCATAGTCAGCCTATGGATCACTAATTATATTATTAGTTAAAATTCTTGTGAATTTTCATTCCAAGGGGAGACTTGCAAGAAGATTCAATGTTAATTTTTTCAATGTGACCCATCCTTTTATATATACTATTATTTTGAGGCAATGGATAGTGTAATGACATGCAAATAAAATCTAATTTTCTGGAATTTTCATCCATATTACCTATAAATTTATATTCTTGTGTGTATGTAGAAACACGCACATGTTTTTTATATTAGAGGTACCAATTCTATGAAAAATTATGATTTTATACATACGTGCACACATATACACAAACACACATGTATATAAATATATATATATCACCATATAATGTATTTTTATTAACTAAAATTCGAAAACCATTGGCAATGACACTCATAGTAAAGAATAAAACATGATTTTTTTAATTATTTGACATAAAAAATTAAAATATATTTCTCATCATTGAATATCATCTTTGGAGGAAAATATTTAAGAGGGTTGATAAAATAATATATGTACTTATAATCCCATATTATCTATTTTTTCTTCCATAACCCTCAAAATAGATAAGGATATTAAATATAACATGATGAAAAATATTTAATTTCTATATTTTTTTACAAAAATTATTAAAAATATGGTAACTTTTAAAATATAATAATAAAAAATAAACCCCTTTTATTCATTTTATTTGAACACCTAAAATGGTTATCAAATAAATTTATTTATTTCTATTATAAACATCTAAAGTAATGAACATTATATTTTCTTCAATATTATACAATTTTATTTTATTTTTCTATAATAATAACCACTCTACCCAATACTCTCTAACACAATATAATATTAAATTTATTTCTTGAAAATATTTTATAATTTAGGATTGTAATTTTAGATGATGTTATATAGTGGATAAATGTAAAAGACTGTGAAATTTAATATTTATATTTTTTCATATTCCAAGAAAATAAAAATATATATATATTTAAAAATATATGATATTTTTAGATTTAATATATTAAAATAATTTTATCTACAAAACAATATTATGGAATGTATTTGATAAAATAGAAACCAATACAACCTATCATCATGAAATTTAATTAAAATTTGTTGTGAAATTAAAAAATTGAATGGAATTTATTTTTTTTGATTAAATATCTAAAATAAAATATAATTTAATTAAGTGAAATTAATGGGAAATAATTTTTATATATTATTATTATATTTTTCTCATGATTTTATTTTTTAAAATTTTAGGGAAATAAGATGTCTCTTCTTTTATAGGTGACACTAGATGTAGATGGGGGACATCAATCTCACTATTTTCATTTATTCTATGTGAAAACCATATGTGATGTGTTATAAGTTGTGCATGCCAGCTTTTATTAATTTTAATAATTATTTTCTTGAAAACCATTATTTTATTGGTACCCATATACTTTTGTACATTAATTAATCAACTGTTTTTATGATGTTTGGGAAAAAATGTATTTTTTTAAAATTCTTTAGTTATAGAGTTTAGGAAAAATTCTTAAGGAACCTTTCCAAAATTCCATGTGATCCCAAAAAACTAGACAAGGAAGTTTTCACAATTAAATTCATGTTCTAGTTAACTTTTTTAAAATGATGCAGAAGTGTAAAATTTTAATTATTTTAATTTTAGAAACATGAATCATCTTATCCCAAGTCTCGGGTTCTAGTTTCTCACTCAAAATAATTTCAAGTAATGTAGCCCCATAAACCTCTTCTTAACATATTTTTTTGATTTTATTTAATGTTTCTGTAATTTAATTAGGACTTATAATAATAATTTATGACTCATGTCTCCTATTATTTTGTGTGTTACACCATTTGAAATTGATTTAACAAAGTTATGGTAAGTGGTTCTATATACATCAATTTATTGATATAAAAATGATTTTTTATGTTTTTTTAGTTGTGTTTTCTTTGAAATATATATTATAATAAATATAAAAAGGGGATTTGTGACGATCTTTATTATTTCATTATGTTTTCCATCTGACATGTGTAGGGGGTTTTTATAAAGATGTTAACTTATAATTTTATAAATGTGTTTAGAACTAATTTTTTGATGAAATTCCATGTGATATTTCATTATAAAATAATTCAACTTATATTGATAAAATGGTTTATTATTTATTTTAAAAGTATAATCTCATTGTTTAATATTTTTTCAAACTATAGTATCTTTTTTGGATTATATAATGAAATTATTTTTTTATCATAATATTTTTTTTATTCACCATGTTATTTCATATAAAATAATAAAATTAAATCATTTTTAATAATGTATTTTGATACAAAAATGGTCTATTTGTATGGTCATATCGTGGATAGATGTGATTTTATAATTTTTACACTTGATTGATTAATTCTTTGATTTAAAAAACCTCATGATAAAATTACAGGTAACTCAAGGTATAAATTTATCCATTAAGAAACTTTAACAGTCTTATTTAAAAAATAAGTTCATACACTAATATTTTTCCTCATAATAACTTTTTAAATTTGATCAACTCTATAGATAGGTTACTACATATGGAAACCATCCCCTTATAGTTCAATATCATGATAACAAATCACTTTTAAATGATATGGTAAAAATTTCCTAAATTACAAAACTTAAAGAATATTAATAATTGTATATAATTTTATAGGGAAAATTATATAATAATCATTATCTATAATTTTTTTTAGGATTTCGAAATAATAAAAAAAACCCCAAAGTCAAATTTCCTCTATTTCATATACATTTCTTCTTAAATAAGAAAGAAACAATAACAAATATGTTATTAACAACCTTGTATTATATTTTTCATATAATTTTCCCAGTGAAATTATTTTAGTGTATTTTAGAATTAATAAGTATGTTAAATCAATTTAACTACTTTTTTATCTATATAACTATATTACATCTAATCAATGATGAGTTTATAATTTCAGTCCAACATTTGGTATAATGAAAAGGCCTCCCATAAGGATCCTTTAAATTAGACATTTGAAAGGACTATTGATAGTAGTTATTATGGGGTAAATTTTATAATGAATGACGATCTCCCTATGAGACACAAAAATCAAGAATTTAAGACTATATAATATCATCAATATTTCAAATAATACTCTTATAGTAGCAATCATTCTAAGGGTAATAATATGCATGTAGTTTTACATGGTTTTATATATCTTGTTATAGCCTTTCATAATTATAATATATTAAAATAAAGACTCAATCATAGATCATACAAGCTGGTACTCCATGAATCATTATAATCCCTCTAATATATAACATTACTTGACAATTTAAAAAAGAGAATTCACTGATGGGTAGAAATTGATATTTCATAGTTAGGAGGTCCTTAATGATCCAAAATGGTATCCCAGCCTATTGAACATATTATTAACATGGTTTCAATTAATATTATGGTTTAATCTAATTTCTATAAAAAATGAAAATAGAATATAATTTTCATTGGTTAACTAGTTTTTTTATTTTAATTGATGATACGTAAAACATCTTAAAAAAAATTAGTGACCACTTTTTCATGTCAAACCAATATAATTACTCTTGAATATCATGATACTTTTGTGTAAATCTAGGATTTAAAATCAATATAGAAGAATTATATTCTCTCATAACATATTATATTATTCTATTATGGGCTACCAATCCTACCTGGATATAAAGGAATAATTTTGAATCTTGAGACCAACCATCACAGATCTCCCCAATATCTAGATTTTAAATAATGAAGATAATATTCAGATAATATATTTAATATTAATTTGAAATCTATATAATATTTAAATTATGGTAAATATTAAATATATGTACCCATATCGATCCTCAGTAATATCTAGATGGACATCAGATGTTAGTGACATCAGTCTCCACAATTCCTTTTTCTCCCTACTATATTTTGTGTTGTAATTTACAACTAAGAGAATCACCTCCCACATTTCCCTTCTCATATGAACATTGAATATAAAAATTAAAATTTTAATGGTATTCTACCCAAAAACCACCAAATATTATAATTTCATGGTGAAAACATATACTTGGGGACCCTATAATTAGTAAAACCCATCAATGTCTCACAAAAAAATTAATGTATCAAAACTCTAAATAAAAGAACAAATAAAGAAAATTTAAAATCATGGGTATGATTGTCCCATTATTGGGTTTGAAGATATAAAAATCATAATCAACTACCTAATGATCATATATAATAACACAGCCATGGATGACTGATGAAAAATCAAAATTACCCCCAAACCCTTTACCAATCTGAGGTAATATCAGAATACAAGATATAGTAAACCTTCTCTACAACTGTTGTAATGTTATTTTCCATTGAAGAGACTTGTTAAACATATATAATTTATTAGTTAATGATTACATAATAGTGACTATTTGAGATAAAACATAGATAAAAATAATTACAATAACCTATGCACCCCAAAAAACTTCTTATTTCAAAAATGTTCGAGGGGACTCTCATGGACATTATTAGTTCCACATTCCCCATATCTACAAATACACTAACTTAAAAAACCATATTCATAATAAACATAAAATATTTAATCTATAAAGTGAATATATAAGGTTTCTCAAATAATTGTTTCTCTAATCAAGTTCCCATGACAATTTATAAATGTCAACTATGCTTATATTAGGTTTTCAAATATATGAAAAAATATTCCTGAAATACTATAATGAATGAGTATACTAAAGGATTAAATATCATGATTATTAAATCAAGGAATATTTTGGAAGAATTATTCAATCCAAAAAGGAATTAACTAGTACTCATAATGATCAAATCAGCTTTTAAAATCCATGTTTGAAAAAATTTCTATCCGTACTTAAATATGATGATACCCAAAACCTAATTTAATATTTAACACCACTTTTACCACATTACCACATAAAAAAATAATCAATTTCTAAGAAAATACTAATTATTATTAATCATTTCCATGTATATCCTTCAATATTCTATATATATCCAAAAACATTCTTATACATTCATTAAAAAAATAACTACACGACACAAAATATATGTGTATGCTGCTAGGGAGAATGTTGTGTAAATGTTAATTCATATTTTTAGGGTAATTATTAAGTCAATGAATCATTTACTTATTTTTTTGGAAATGAAAATATACTTATAAGTAAAAAAATTAACTAAAAACATATTTTTATAGTTGTTTTAGGTTTCATGATGAAAATATGATTAATGGAGTTTCACACCAATAATAACATCACTTGGTTTATAATAACGGTAGTGGTTTATGATTAATTTCATCGAAATATGTGAAGTAATGCTAACTTTATCATAAGATAAATCCTCTTCCATCAATGTTGTTACAACTAATTTTAAAAAATGTGGATTCCAAAATTAGAGTTTATTAAAAATTCTTCAATAAATTGGACTCCTTAATCATGGTCAGATAAATGAATATAGATCATTCTATATGTTATTGATCAAAATAATGATTTTCTGTAGATTATTACTAAGATATAATATAATTAGTGTAATATTTTCTATTATAGGTGCTTTTTCAAAGAGATATTATTTTGTGAGGTTTTCCATAATGAATTGTTTAAAAAATTTATATTTGTATTAATTTTTTTATCATTGTGATCAAGTTTTTCTAGGGATAAAATGATAAAGATAGGTTTCATCATGTATGTTTGGAGTATTTTTTGAATAGGAAAAAAAGTTATTTCTAATAATTCTAGTTGAGTTACTCTCGAGATAGGAAGATAAATCAGCTTCAGATAGGATTAAGTTGAAAGATTATAGGGATAATAAGGTCAATTCCATAGATCAGGTTGAAATATCCTTTGTACACATTAGATAAAATTGTGACATTATAATATCATTTGATGGAGTTTCTAGTTTGTCAAAAAGTACTATGATTTTTTTTTAATATTCTACAATGTATATTTTATACTTTTGTTTTTATCAAATATTATTAAAGTTCTAACTAACATAATTTCCATTATTCTTTCATGTTTCACAATAATTTATATTTTATATGCTAATGTATCAATTTATAGATTGGAAAATTTCATTAATTTCTGATCAGTATAGTTGTGTTTATGATCTTTTTTACTTTTATATATTTTGGGTTGACTAAAATCATATATTATAGAAAATTTAATCTTGAATTTGGTGAAAACCGTAAGTCATTTTTTTACTACAATTCACCCCAAAATTATTATAGCATATCTATCATTGAAAATATGGGACAACTCTCAGTCTAAAAATTCCTTAGAATGAAATATATTATAACAAAATATTTAATTTTTTCAATTAATTCAAATCCATTGGATGTGTTAGAATCAATATAAATTTACATCTAGAAGAATGATCTATAGAGAACTCTACCTACTACTTAAGAGGAAGTCATGATAAATCTTTTGAAAACATATGAAGGAAAAGGTCCATAATATGAGGTAAAATATTTCATTACATAGAATCAACTACTATAAGAGTAATATAATGTATCTAAATGATAATTTCTACCACTTTTATATGGTATAAACTTGTTTGAACTTATTGGAATTCATATTCTCTAATGAGGTAATATTGAGTGTCTTTCATAGTTGAGAATGATTCCCTCATTCATGGTATCAATATGGGATGAAAAATAGGTAAACGGTTTTTTGCCCAAAATTATATTATAATGTATAATATAGAGAAAAATTAGATAATAGATATTCCCATAAGTAGCTGATACTAATTTATTGGTTGTAATACTCTTAGTATACTATATTATTTTTCAGAGATAATTGTTAAGGATCATTTGAATAGAGTGTATTTTTACTTGTATATCCTAAAAAGATAATAATTTCTCATAGATAAAAGATTTTGAATCACATGTACCAATTAATACACAATTTAATGTTAAAGACACTTGAATAATAAATCTAACTTTTGATGGCCCCTCTTTAACATCATAGGTAGTTTATTTGATATCTAAAACCTTCCTGACCACTCAAGATGACCCTAATGTATAAAACCCTACATAAATAAGAGAAATTTTTTTCAAAACCCTTTTCTGTGTTTTCAGATTCTCTAACCATTCATCTAAATTGTGCTCAACTACCTATAGTCAATTACACACTAGATCTGACCTAGGATATTGGGGTAGGTTGGGATCATTATCTGATACTCTCTAATATATTCCTATAATGGGATATATAAATATGACTTGAATAAATACACAAGTTTCAATACATCACTTAGAATGTATGATTCTATTAAGAAAGGCCTCGGGGTTCATGTGGGTAACAATGAACGAATATTGTTTCTATTCTAGGAGAAGCCGGTAAACCACCTCTATGACATATTTGTAATGATGAAACTCTACTAATAGTACCTCACCATAACTTTGATAAACCAGATGATCAATCATATATTATCAAAATTTAAAATGAGATATTAGTTACCAAACCACCTTAAGATACCATTTCATCTAGGACACCTTTCATCTCCACATCAGAGATGGTAGAAAAATGGAATAGGTTCAATATATTTGAGAAAATATCCATTAAACCCATTTCAAAATTCCTCATATTAGATTCCACTTCTCTACTCAAGTAAATATTAAAGAAAATAATATTAGTTAAATTTTCCACATTTTCTATTATAAAAATTGGTTCTCAATTAAGCTGTTTAAACTTGTTATCCTTTACTAGAAAAAAAAGTATTATAGTATATCGTCTTTCAGAATAACTCATGGGATATTTTATAGGTAATCCATTAAACCATTTTAGACTCACTACCACCATCCATGAGATTCTCCTTCAAGTATAAAAATGGCTTGTAATAGTCAATGTGGCTTTATAGTTTCAACTGAATACCAGACCTACTAATGGTATTCAGTTAGCTATCTAATTTTGTGAAGGGATATATCTCTATGAAAGTTAAAAGGATGATGAAATTGGAAACCCCTCATAACATCAACCTTTGTGGTCTCCCTACATAGTTCTACAAACCAAGTAATTTATTGTAGGTGGCCAAAACCATCTATAACTAGAAGGTAATAAATAGTTCTTTTAGTGGATTATGCAGACATTCCCATTTCAGTATGGGAGGACATGGTCATCTCATAAAAATGTTTTAAGTATATAGAAATATTGATAATACTGATATTACAAGAATAAAGTAATTATAATTTATGATAAAATATTAAGGTTTATTCTTAATCCTCATCCCATATCCCTCATAAATTTCTATATAAGAAATAATTTCTTGATTTTAAATATAGTTTTAAATCATTTGAAAACAATATTTAAATATAGGAATAAAAATATAGTCAATTAACCTAATAAATAGATATTCAAAATCATGTGAATAAATTATTGATTCATATTATCTAAATAATCACCAATAAATAAAAAGTAAAACACATTATATTTATTATGTATGATTTAGTTAGTAAAAAATTAATTGATTTGAAAAATAATGTAAACTAACATATGAAATCACACAATACGGCATTATATCTTGCCTATACCGAACTATATGTTTCTACTTTTTATAAATGAGAGTAGAAAGTCTAATACTGATTTAAGGATGAAAAAAATTAAACTATAATGACTATTGATAACTCAGGATTCCACAATAATTATTTCTTCTATACAAATTTATGGGTTATATCCTATGTCCATAGAGTCCCATATTGTTAAAAGTATCAATCCCATAACCAATAACCTTATTTTTTCATTTATAAAATTTTTTAATGACTATGACCCTAATACCAGAATATTACATGAATTTTTCCACCACAACACCTCTAATTCCCAACCCAATCACTAATTATTTTCATAAATATTGATGGGATGAATAAAAGGAAATGGGATATAGTTTTCACACTTAAAGGATCTAATTAATAATAAACCTGGATAGTTCTATAAATTATAGAAACTATATTAGTATGCGAATACATCCCAAAAATTAAAAAAATCTATAAAAACCACTGAAATATTATAACTTCACAATCCCAACATATACAAGTGCTACATCAACAAAACATGACCAAAAGGGTAATAAGGGAAGCTTGATGTTTAAAGAACCTGATGTAGAATTTCCAATGACTTGACATATTTTCTCTACATGATTATTCATCATAACAATAAAATATATTTTTCCATGACTTGTACCCTATGTGTTATGTACTACCATTCATTTATGCCCTACTTTGATCTCGGTGACATAAAATAGGATATACCTACTTCTAAAAATGACACATATAGGGTGTGAGTATATCATACCTAGTATGAGTCATCACCAAACCCCAACATATTAGTTATAAATTCAATTTCATGAAGAAGAAATATTGGTTACTTAAAAACAAAAAAAGAATAAGTATACTCAGAGGAAAAAAATAGATAAGTTTGACACAATGAAAATTAACTCCCCCACTGGTATGATACAAACATATATTACTTGGATTGCTCCTATTTTAACATCCATGTGATGAATCTTATTAGGAATCATATTTCACATGTTATATAGAGTCAATGAAATAGAGTGAGACAATAATTCTTATCCTGGAATTGAATTCTATATAAATATCTTGGGAAATTTTAGAGCTCATCGATTTAGAAAATCTGAAAGGGGTATAAATTTTTGGGCCACCAAGAGACCATGCCATTTATAATAAACCATCCATAAACATATGATTTTCCTTCACATTCAATTAATAATAGAAATATACCCCTTTCTACATACTCAAAAATAAATAACAATAGAATAAATATGCAGTCAACAGCCAATATAAACCCATGTAATATTATTCATTATTATATACATGAAAAAAACTTTTAATAAAATAAACTTTTATTAGTAACACCCCAATTAAATTAGAATGTATAATTTCAAAAACCCATAAATTATGATATATATCATGTAAAATAACATGAAATATCAAGTGGACTAATCGTGAACCAATTAGAGCATAACAATAACTAAACATGTTTATATAATTAATCTACACCATATATAAACATGTCATGCACAAAAATAAATCATATATATTATTATAAGAATATATATTCTATTTCACAAAAAACATAAATTTATAGAAATCATTCTAGTCATATTTAAAATATTTCATAATTTGAAACCAATTCTTACATGAGTTACAAGCATGCATTCTTAACCAAACTAGTACTAATATTAGATAAAATATGTAAAGGAAATAGATTATTATAAAAAAAATATTCAAAATTAATATCACATAAAACTATACCATTACCATCTTAATAATTATAAATTTGTGGAATCCAAGAGGGGTTACCGGCATAAACCAATGTTAAAACTTCTTCACAACCAAAATAATGAGAATGGATTCCCACCTAGAAATAAATAAACATTAGGATTAAATAAATTCCTAAAGAAGAAAATAAAAAATGAAAATAATTAAATTATCACTTAACCTAACCCATTGTGGACATTCTCTTATAACCCAATAGGATAAAATTAATCAAAGAATAATGGAAATTTTAATTCTAATGAGAAAATAAAAAATTGGGATATTGATTTAAAAAATGGTTTCTTAAATATAAATAAATAAATGTGAGATAACCTTGAATTAACCAATATATAAATTTCATGAAATCTTGTAAGATAATCATATCCATCAATGTTTATTAATAACTCAATAAAGTGGGAGATATAGAGGGGAACCCTTAGAGAGTGAGATTGGAGTAGCTGGAATGAAAAACATAGGGGGGTTGCATTATTAGGGTTAATGGTTGTTGGGATTTAATATGAAAAATGTTGTTTCAACCATATTTATAAAAAAATAAACATGACCCAAAAGGTATTTTTTTTGTTACCACCACACATCTAGTGGAATTAAAACTTCTACAAGACTCATGGTGGAAATCCCTAGTGTTTCAGTTTCATTATTTCACCAACCCCTTTTCTTCCTTACTCTACCCTGTTCCTTCAATCCACATTGGCATTTAATTCTTCATCTTATAAACCTATTAAACCATATTTTAATAATTAATATAATAAAAACATAAAATGATAAAATTTTAGAAATTATAAGGGTCATTAAATGATATATGTGGATAGTTGGAAGGGGTAGAGCCTTCTGATCCATGAAATTATTCTGAAGAATTCATGATGGATTATAGTTTTTGTGGTATATTTATTAAAAACTATGATGGATTCTAATAAAAATTTAATTTATTTTCCTCTTTTTTTTTGATTTTTTTTATTATAGTTGATTTCATGGTGATACAGAGGGTTTCTTGTAAGATAAACCTAGAGAGAGTAATGGAGGTCATGTGATAGTGATAGAGGTTTGGGATTTTGAGAAGACATTTTTTAAAATTCTTATAGTGTTTTTGTATTGATGATTACATAATGTATGATAGATGATTATTTTTAAAGATTAAATCATGTTATAATCTGCTTGATTTTGTGTTAAATTAAAATTTATTTTAATTTAGAGTTTCTCAAAACACCAAGAGAGGATATTTGAAAGTTAAATTTAAAAATATTTTAATCATATTTGATTAAGAATAATTATTTTGACTTATGATACTTTTTTCAATAAAATTTTTGATCGAATGAAATACCCTTTTTAGGTTACCTCCATTTTGTTATGAGGATAAAAGTGTAGAATTCATAAAGAGATGATCCACACATTCTCCATTGATCACTAATTGATTCTAATTTATCTTTGGGTTATATCATGGTGAATCAATTATATTGAGTTTATATACTTAATCCCTTTATGATCCTTCAGTATTGAAGGATTTTTTGTCATAGTTTAGAGAAGGTAAGACAAATTTGAAGGAGAAGTCAAATTTGAACAATGACTCTCATGTTTTGATTAAACCTACACAATAAACATGACCATCTATTTGTAGAGCCGAGATTTATGTAAAAATATTATTTAACTGCATGTAAAACCTTAAATATTATAAAAATAATTTTCAAACCCCATGCCAAATAATATTATTATTATATTAATTTATGTTGTGTACTAACATACATTATTAAAAATAATATTTTACTTTCTTCTAAAATAATATTTATCACCAAAAGTGGTCTTCGTCGGTTTAAACTCATCAATATTTATTCAATACACAAATGAATATTTAATTAAATATTTTATTATTCAATAAAAGTTTTCAATAAATATGTTTTACAGAAATAATTACGTAGTCTTGATATTAATATTTATTCAATTAATTTAATTTGAATAGAATTAATCAGTATTGACATAAAAACATAGTGTGAGACCCTTTATGATTCAATCTCATTAGAACTAGCTCGGCTTCCCTAAAGTACACGCTTACTATCTAGAAATATGTCATGGAACCCAATATAAAGAACATAATGACACAACATTGATAGTCAAAAGTGAACACTCACTACGTAATATAATCCTTTTATCTCTATATCTCATAAAGTAGGTTTCACATCCATATCATCAACATACATGCTTGAAATGTATTTCTTTGATTCCTTAAAATAACCATTTCATTACACCATGACCACATAATTTAATGCAAGAGTTCTATTCCACTCAATGGTTTGAGAAATAATCTTCTATAAATATGGTTGGGAAAATCCTTCAATGATATATCAATTAAAAACACATAACTCTCCAAGAACCCAATGTATCCAGCATCTCCATGAACTATTAGAATAATGGTTTATTGGATACATCTAAGTGTTAAAGTAGTAACATGCATTGATAATGATCTTAAATTCTAAGGATTATTATACACACTCATAGGCATGAATATCTAATGACACCAAAACAATAGAAATTCCTACTTAGGAGTTAGTTCTCATAATCACCTATCTTAGAGATTGGCAAGAGTGAAATCAATTGAATAAGTCGCATTTTCTTACAAGTTTTCACACTTGAAAATCACGTTATATGGGTCCCATAATAGAACTTAATCTATCCATATACCTATATTTATGAATATCTTAATTTCATATCAAGGTTCTCATCATAGCGGGAAACTCTGTTGGCCTTATCAATGTGATTGATAATCTATGAAATTATTACAATAAAGTCATACAAAATAATAAACATTATATTATAAGATATTAAACTAATAATAAAATCATTTAATATATAAGTAATTAAAGTAAAAATAGTTGATATTTGGAAACAAACTCCAACAAACTCCCAATTGCACTAGATCCAACTAACTATTAATTTATGTACACTAGAACTCATAAGATCATCATGTTTCAGTTGAGTCAAGGATTTAGTCATGGGTTCTACAAAATTATCTTCCACGGAAATACTACTCACTACAACCTCACCAGTCTAAGGAAAATTCCTTGAGATATGAGACTTTAGATGTATTCTCTTCATCAACTTATGTGACCTTGGATCTTTTATTTGATCCATGACTATATTATTATCATAATAGATCATGATAGGATCTTTACTATTATGTACCATGTAAAAACCATGGAATTTTTTTCATATCCATAGTAATTCTTTAGCTACCTCAAAAGCTACAAAATACTCAAAATCTATTGTAAAATATATGAACACAAAATTCATTGGTCTCTTTCAGCTCATATAACCTCCATTAAAAATGAATATATATGATGTTTGTGATTTTATATCGTCTTGATCTATTTGGAATCTATCATGACCATATACTAGGATGAATAGTTCCACATATTATCTATAGACCATGAAAATATAATTAGTATTCCTTGTGTACATAAGGATAGTATTGACTTTAATTTAATGGTTTTCACCCAACTTATATTTATATCTATCTAACTCACTTACAGAATATGAAACATATAGACTAGTATATAACATAGAATACATGGCTGGCCTAATCGTTGATGCATTTGGAATACTTATCATAATTTTTATTTCCTCATGTTTCTTTGGACATATTTTCTAAGAGACATGAACTTCATGTGAAATTAGTTACAATCCCCACTTGAATTTTTCTATACTAAATATCTTAATTATATTTTCAATATATTTAACTTGACATAGTTCAAGTATAATATTTGATCTTTCATGATATATCTTGATCCCAAAAATATATTTTACCTCAATTAAGTCTTTTATTGATAATAATTTATTCATCAAAGCCTTAACATATTGTAATAATAGTATTTTGATTCCATATACTAATATGAAATCAACATATATTATTATGAAAATGACTGCACTCCCACTAAACCAATTATAGACACAAGGTCTACATTCATTCTTTATGAAACCAAATATCATTATGGATTCATAAAATTTAATGTTCTATGACATTGATTCTTTCTTTAATACATAAATGTATTTTTTTCAATTTGAATATCTTTTAAAAATCCTTTGGGGTCACGAACTCTTTGGATTGTTTCATATAGATGTATTTCTGATGGATCCCATTTAAAAAGGTTGTTTTGACATCTATTTTCCAAATCACATATTCATGGAAGTCCGTATTAAAAAGTATTGTTATGTTGGATTTTAGAACTGAATCTCATGAAAAATTTTCATCATACTCAATTTTGTGAAGTTGTTTAAACCCATTGGCAACCAATCACACTTTATAGGTGCTGACATACACTTCCATGTAGAATTTCTTATTAAATAACCATTTACCACCCATGTTCTTTACATCCACTGGAGGAATAACTACAATCCAAGCCTGGTTTTGGTATATGGAATACATTTCATTATTTGTGCCTTCTAGAGACTTGAAAACATCTATACCACTTACTGCTTCTTTGTAGGTTAGAGGATCGTTATTATTAACTAATAACAACTCACCAACCTCATTCACTAGAAAACCATATCTTTATGATTATCTAACCTTTTTGTATTCATACATAGTAATTGTTTCTCTATAAAATCTTATCAATGGGGAATTGTGGAATGTTTTCCTACCCCAACTCTTGTGTATCTTGATCTAAGACATTTCTAAAGTCTATCTCAATCCCACTATAACTTTTAGATATATTAAACTTTTCAAGGTGTATGGGATTCTTTTCATCCTAAAAAATTTGTCTAAAGGATTTTATGGGTTGAATCCTCTTTCTTCCCAAGGATATTCAATAAAGGTACACTTTTTTCCTTGAAGTGAAAGATTGTTACCTGAAGAATCCTTTAAAAATTATTCGCATACCAGTACATGTAGGTATGAAAACAAGGGTTTCGTTCCATTCCATAATTAGTATGTAATACCAAATACTTCATTATTTGGAACTTATTTTAGTATATATGCTGATGTTTCGAATATATGTAGAGACCCAAAGCTTGACTTACATGGAATTTACATTACTTTTGCGGAATACTTAGTACATAACAAAAACACACACACACAAGGATCGTAATAGTTTAGTGTCTTTGGAAACTCGGAACGTAATCTTCTAATCGTGGTGAAAGATCTTCAATATCTCCCATAAAGATCTTCCCTTTTTTTACCTAAAACCTTTCTTTATATCCTGGGGAAAATAAAATATAAAAGGGTGAGCTCAAATGCTCAGTAAGGGTATACAAAAGAAAAATCAATCACATAATATTCATAAGAACATAACTTTTGGAAATCTTAACCTGCAAAAGAGAGCATAATTTCATAACATGGGATAAATCATAGTAGTGAAATGAAATCCCAATAATCATAACTTAAAACATGAAACTTTGTGGCATTCACACATAATCATAGAGAATCATTTCTTGTTAGTCAAGACTCATTTCCAAGACTATCTTAGTGGACAAAGTCCCTTTCTGAATCGAGTAACCCTCGTTTCAGTCCTATTTCACTGAACCGGTATAACCTACCATTCCAGCCATGTCTATCTCATGAGATATAAAATATTTACCCAATGCATTGGAGGGAGATATAGGTCCCACCCATCTCATAATGATACCATTCTTATGTGTGCCACAAAATCATAAACCATACATAATAGCATAACCCATGTAATAAAAATGGGAATCTTAAACATCATGACTTCATAAAACAATTCATATAAGATAAAGGAATTCATACAAATATTTCCATCACAACATAATCAAATCCATGTAATAATAGGGATAAAAACAGAACCCTATATTATCTTAGATGGAAAATAATTTTGATAAAACACTTGAAATGAATTCTTGAGGAAAATATCCTTTCTTCTTCAAAATCAATTTCTTTTCACAAAACGTCATGCAATTTTAAAAGAAAGAGATTTTCTTGAAAATAGTCATGAAATCTTTTTGTGGAAGCTTCATGAAAATAAGGCTTTATAAAACCATAAAAATCCGTTCGTTCTGTTTATGTTAAAAAAAACATTCTTCTCGTACTTTTGTCGGAAAAGTCAAAAAGTACCTCGTACGAAAAACGACAAAAGATTCCTTTCATATCTTTTACTAAAAACTCACCAAAGGGTAAAATTGGATTTAAACAATTGTAGGTGGATGAAAATAACATTACATACTGAGGAAACATGGATATGGATGATAAAATACACCCCAGTAAATACCAAAGTATAATCAATCTCGGATAAAAATGAGATTGTGATATTTCCCTTACCTTAGGTCCGACTTGCTTTGTAAGTGTCCGAACCTCCTCTTTTTGACGCGCCTTTTCATAGCCTCCACTTAAAGAACTAAGGATGGTCTTTGAAGAAGACCAGGACATCTATGATGATACTAGGGAAGTGGAGAAGGGATTTTGGCAGGGGTTGGCCGAGCTTGAAGGCTCAAAGTTGTGTGAGGAAGAGAGGGAGGAGGTGCCCTTTTATAAGGGAGGAGAGGGGCACCTTTGGAATTCTTAAAAATATTAATTTATAATAAATCTAACCCCACTTAAAAACCTCCAAAAATGACTCATATTCAAATATTAGATGAGATAGGGTTGTAATCTCATCAACCAATCAAATTTAGACATTTTTGGATCTTATTTTAAACCTTATCATTTTGATTTATCCTTATTTAATCTATTTAAGTTTACTTGTGGTAATAAAACTATAAATTTTAAATTATAACAAATAATTACTTATTTGGTGTGAATTTTCCATAATTGTTTAATTTATAACCTTATAGAACATATAAATTTAAATTTATAATTTTTAAATATTTTTGTGATTTTTAAACAATTTTATAATATGTTATTTTTGTAAAATAACAATAGTGTCAATTTTGACACTATTCATTTATTTGAATTTAAATAAAATATATACAGAATATATGTTCAAAATAAAAGCTTTAATATATTAATAAAAGGTCATATGTATCCATAAAATTAGTGGATCACATTAAATATTTCATATAGTATTTATTTTATTATTTTTAAAACCATTTATTTGGTTTATCTCTTAATAAAATAATTACTACATTATTTTTGTATAATTATTTAATATACATATTTGTTTCATAAAAATTTAAAATAAAATCCTATGATAAAGATAAATATATTACCTTTCACAATAATACTTTTACTCGAATTTATCATCTTAAAATCAGAATATTTAAATTGTTATATTTATTAAATTATGAAGGTGACAACTTTGGCATCATTTAAAATAAAATAATATAAGTGTCATAATTGATTGTATAAGACTCCAAATGGTCAAATATTCGACCATTGGATTATTATAGTTTAAATTTACATGACCAATAAGTTTTTGTCAGGGTTTTGTGCCTTTTAATGTCACTATTAGTTTAATAAAAACTATATTCTTGATTTTTCACTAGATAAATAATTTCTGCATCACTATTGTGTCACAATTAATGATAATTATTTAATCCCAAAAAAATTCTAAATAAATTCTCATGATGTAGATAATTTTTTTAGCTTTCTGGAGACTATTCATGTTTGAAATTTTATGATTTTTATCACCAATTTAAAATAATTATACTTATAAGATTTAAGAGAGTGACATGTTGTCACTTTCTTTGGTTTTAATAATAATTAAATTATTTTCATGGTCAAAAGTCCATAAAATGAATCTAATCCGACCCTTAGTTGATATGGGTTTACATTTAGCCATAAAATAGAATTTTGGAATGTGTTAGGGTAATTTTATAATATTATATTTACCCTTAATTACCCGATTTACCTTTAACTATGGTAAATAAAATTTTCCGTAGTTACTATTCATAATTCCCAAAAATAAAAAGTAGCCTATTAACATAATTTGGACCCACTTATTCCAAATATGGAATCCATTTTTTAAAATTCAATACACAGAAGTTGCAGAAATTAAATTAAAATTAATCCTGTTGTCGAATAAAAACGGGTTTTTGTTTAAAACATTGCAAAAGATTGAATTGATTTAACCTAAGAATTCATGGTAAAATCAATGCTAATGACATACATTATATTAAATGGTAAAAATATATTCTATTTATACTTTAAAACCATTCAATATTATAATTTAACCACATAAGACATTATGATGAAAAAAGTTGTTTTTAATTAAAATATAGGGTGTTTTTACTATTCATTAAAATATGAAAGTTATCGGAAAAATATCAAAACTTTA
Organism: Viscum album; assembly: GCA_963277665.1. Lineage (NCBI taxonomy): Eukaryota > Viridiplantae > Streptophyta > Magnoliopsida > Santalales > Viscaceae > Viscum > Viscum album. The sequence goes on from OY728165.1 coordinate 833,326,121, forward strand.
TCTAATGTAAATTTTTACATCCTGATTCAAAAGAAGAATTTTATTTTGTCAAATTGAACACATAAACATGTCAAAAACTATATTTAAAGTGGGTGTGCCATCAAAAGGCGGCAAAACTGCATTTTTTGAAAAATACTTATTTTACCCGAAAAAGTTATTTTGTTCTTATACCATGTTCTAGAAATGTGTAAGATGAATAATAATGTTATAAAATTTAAATTTTAGTTAATACTATTCATAATGGCTATTTCATGACAATATTATAATAATATAACATTGTTTATTAAAACCCGGTATTGCGTACAACACACGCTATCGAGGAAGGTCGCGATTGCGTGTAATGCAAGCCAAGTAAGGGTTGCGTGTTGTGAAAGAATTCTTCGTTGTTTCGTATAACATAATCCAAACATATTTCATTTATACATTTAATATATATATATATATATATATATATATATACTCAATGTTGCGTAGAATAACTATTATCAAAATTGTGTGTAACACGGTCCAAGAATAGTGTTGCGTATACTGCAGGCTAATACGGTGTTGCGTATAGTGCAAGGTAATCTTGGTGTAGAATACAACATAAGACATTAATGAAATAAAAATAATATTTTTCATAAAATCTCGGGGTGTTACATTCTACCCCCCTTAAAATGAATTTTGCCCTCGAAATTCATCGGGGTTATAAATGGTTTACTATTTAAAAGTTTCTTTGATAGAAACCCACATTGTAAAAAGGAATACCAAAACTTATCTTTAAAAACAAAAGTATGAAACGTAACGGTTACCCAAATAAACTAATCACTGGGTTTCCACATAGGTGAAAATATGGATATAGAAGAGAAATCTAACCATCATGTTCTGATGGAGAGTGGTAGAGAACATGGCTATGGAAAAGCTAGAAATCACAAAGCCATAAATTTGTGATGATCTAGGGTACCATCTGATTCATCGGATATAAGGGCAATAGGACAACATTTTTGGTTTTCAAGATCATTTCCCTAAAGTTGAAAATTTGAATTAGAATAAATACTTACTTTATTTTGGTACAATCTCACTGTTGTTCGTGCCTTTAACAATTTCCACTTCATCTCTTAAATAAATGAAATTGAATTTGTTATTCGTGAAGTGTTAGCAGATCATGTGATAGAATGACGGGTCATTCCATATGTCTCAAACAAAAGGTTAGCAAAAATTATATACATAAGTCGATCTATAGTGAGATTAATCATATATGGTTCCTAAAATGGACTTATACTTCAAATATAATACTGCTCAATATAATAAAACTAGTTTCTACTAAACAGGGACTTCATGTAGGCTAGTGGTAGGCGATAAAGGCCAGTCGCACTTCGGTTGTGGGTTCGATTCCCACAGCCTTGTCCGAAGCGATGGGCTGTCGCCCATCCTGCAGGTTGTCCTGTTTCTAAAACTACATTACTATAACATCCCATCAATAATATCGAAAATCTTCTATCCTTAAACAATACTAACTTATGTCCAACATAATCCATTCTAATCTTTAGGCTTATCCATAATACTACAGCCCACTCTCATAATATAGTGAAAACGATTACTAGAGATTTAATACTGTCGTTAATCCCCATATATCATAAGATATGTTTTTTTGGTCACATTCCAAACATTCAAAGGCCTTAATCATGTATTCTCTTGAATACCCATTGAACCTTAGTGAAAACATGAATGCAGTTAAAAGTTAACTCCATCCACATACCACAATCCAAAAATTCTCTATACTCAAACCATGATATAACCTTCTCCTTATATCAGTCATGAGCTCATGAATACAATCAATCACCTCATTATCTTATTATTCCTTCATTATGCGCATATCATCTAAATTCCAAAATTATCTGAATAACCTTTCATGGATAGTGGTACCATTAATCATACACTTTCATAACTCAAGGAAAGAAAACAGTGTAACAATCCTTAGATGTCTCTTTATTCCATAGTACCATGAGATTTCTTATACAACATTACACATGATAAACATGTAATCATTCCACTACATTCTTAAACCATTGACCGAGCTTCAACAATTCTTTCATCTCACATATCATTTGTAGCCTCTTCATCATCATCAACATAAATACTTCCCATACGACCATATTGATTATCTTCATGAGACTTTCCCTTAAGGAATTGGTTTGCATAATGCCCGTACATTCCACATTTAAAACATATAACCATTGTTGATGTCATAGCAATACCATTATCCTCATCCATGGTGTTAACTGAACCTTTTCCTTTGCACTTACTTGCTTTGTGTCCTTCTTTTCCACACCCAAATAATCTTCTAGTTCCTTTGAAACATTCTCCTTGATGCCTCTTCCCACACGATTTACATAGGGGAAATTGAACTTTCTTTCCTCTATGATCATCATGAAACTCCATCTTTCTCTTATTAGCCGAGTCAGGAAACTTACAAAATTTTACTTTATTGATCATATTATGAGATTGCTGATTCGGCATAATGATGATGTTTGGACTTTCAAATCCCATTTCATTTGGTTGCTTATGAAGAATATCATTCCATTGTCCATCATATCCTCCATTATCGTGAATCACCTTATTTCCAGCCATTTTCTAAAACCCAAAAATAATAGTGTGAGAGGAAAAAATCATAATAAAGGGGGAGTAACTTAAATATCTAACATCTTGGGTTTAATCTAATATCGTTACCATAGTTCTAGGACTATATCCTATACGTATACTTATCCTTAGGGACATCCCTGGACATACCTTAGAAATATCTCTAGGGATCTTACTAACATTTTCGCATCCTAGTTTCCAAAGGTTGACTAAAATTTTCCTCTGATACCAACTGTAGAGACCCGAAGCTTGACTTACATGGACTTTACATTACTTTTTCAGAATACTTAGTACATAACAAAAACACACACACACAAGGATCGTAATAGTTTAGTGTCTTTGGAAACTCGGAACGTAATCTTATAATCGTGGTGAAAGATCTTCAATATCTCTCATAAAGATCTTCCCTTTTTTTACCTAAAACCTTTCTTTATATCCTGGGGAAAAGAAAACATAAAAGGGTGAGCTCAAATGCTCAGTAAGGGTATACAAAAGAAAAATCAATCACATAATATTCATAAGAACATAACTTTTGGAAATCTTAACCTGCAAAAGAGAGCATAATTTCATAACATGGGATAAATCATAGTAGTGAAATGAAATCCCAATAATCATAACATAAAACATGAAACTTTGTGGCATTCACACATAATCATAGAGAATCATTTCTTGTTAGTCAAGACTCATTGCCAAGACTATCTTAGTGGATAAAGTCCCTTTCTGAATCGAGTAACCCTCGTTTCAGTCCTGTTTCACTGAACCGGTATAACCTACCATTCCAGCCATGTCTATCTCATGAGATATAAAATCTTTACCCAATGCATTGGAGGGAGATATAGGTCCCAACCATCTCATAATGATACCATTCTTATGTGTGCCACAAAATCGTAAACCATACATCATAGCATAACCCATGTAATAAAAATGGGAATCTTAAACATCATGACATCATAAAACAATTCATATAAGATAAAGGAATTCATAAAAATATTTCCATCACAACATAATCAAATCCATGTAATAATAGGGATAAAAACAGAACCCTATATTATCTTAGATGGAAAATAATTTTGATAAAACACTTGAAATGAATTCTTGAGGAAAATATCCTTTCTTCTTCAAAATCAATTTCTTTTCACAAAACGTCATGCAATTTTAAAAGAAAGAAATTTTATTGAAAATAGTCATGAAATATTTTGGAGGAAGCTTCATGAAAATAAGGCTTTTATAAAACCATAAAAATCCGTTCGTTCCGTTTAAGTTAAAAAAACATTCTTCTCATACTTTTGTCGGAAAAGTCAAAAAGTACCTCGTACGAAAAACGACAAAAGATTCCTTTCATATCTTTTACTAAAAACTCACCAAAGGGTAAAATTGGATTTAAACAATTGTAGGTGGATGGAAATAACATTACATACTGAAGAAACATGGATGTGGATGATAAAATACACCCCATTAAATACCAAAGTATAAGAAATCTCGGATAAAAATGAGATTGTGATATTTCCCTTACCTTAGGTCTGACTTGCTTTGTAAGTGTCCGAACCTCCTCTTTTTGACGCGCCTTTTCTTAGCCTCCACTTAAAGAACTAAGGATGGTCTTTGAAGAAGACCAGGACATCTTGGATGATACTAGGGAAGTGGAGAAGGGATTTTGGCAGGGGTTTTCTGAGCTTGAAGGCTCAAAGTTGTATGAGGAAGAGAGGGAGGAGGTGCCCTTTTATAAGGGAGGAGAGGGGCACCTTTGGAATTCTTAAAAATATTAATTTATAATAAATCTAACCCCACTTAAAAACCTCCAAAAATGACTCATATTCGAAGATTAGATGATATAGGGTTGTAATCTCATCAACCAATCAAATTTAGACATGTTTGGATCTTATTTTAAACCTTATCATTTTGATTTATCCTTATTTAATCTATTTAAGTTTACTTGTGGTAATAAAACTATAAATTTTAAATTATAACAAATAATTACTTATTTGGTGTGAATTTTCCATAATTGTTTACTTTATAAACTTATAGAACATATAAATTTAAATTTATAATTTTTAAATATTTTTGTGATTTTTAAACAATTTTATAATATTTTATTTTTGTAAAATAACAATAGTGTCAATTTTGACACTATTCATTTATTTGAATTTAAATAAAATATATACAGAAGATATGTTCAAAATAAAAGCTTTAATATATTAATAAAAGGTCATATGTATCCATAAAATTAGTGGATCACATTAAATATTTCATATAATATTTATTTTATTATTTTTAAAACCATTTATTTGGTTTATCTCTTAATAAAATAATTACTACATCATTTTTGTATAATTATTTAATATACTTATCTGTTACATAAAAATTTAAAATAAAATCCTATGATAAAGATAAATATATTACCTTTCACAATAATACTTTTACTCGAATTTATCATATTAAAATCAGAATATTTAAATTGTTATATTTATTAAATTATGAAGGTGACAACTTTGGCATCATTTAAAATAAAATAATATAAGTGTCATAATTGATTGTATAAGACTCCAAATGGTCAAATATTCGACCATTGGATTATTATAGTTTAAATTTACATTACCAATAAGTTTTGGTCAGGGTTTTGTGCCTTTTAATGTCACTATTAGTTTAATAAAAACTATATTCTTGATTTTTCACTAGATAAATAATTTCTGCATCACTATTGTGTCACAATTAATGATAATTATTTAATCCCAAAAAAATTCTAAATAAATTCTCATGATGTAGATAATTTTTTTAGCTTTCTAGAGACTATTCATGTTTGAAATTGTATGATGTTTATCACCAATTTAAAATTATTATACTTATAAGATTTAAGAGAGTGACATGTTGTCACTTTCTTTGGTTTTAATAATAATTAAATTATTTTCATGGTCAAAAGTCCATAAAATGAATCTAATCCGACCCTTAGTTGATATGGGTTTACATTTAGCCATCAAATAGAATTTTGGCATGTGTTAGGGTAATTTTATAATATTATATTTACCCTTAATTACCCGATTTACCTTTAACTATGGTAAATAAAATTTACCGTAGTTACTATTCATAATTCCCAAAAATAAAAAGTAGCCTATTAACATAATTTGGACCCACTGATTCCAAATATGGAATCCATTTTTTAAAATTCAATACACCGAAGTTGCAGAAATTAAATTAAAATTAATCTCGTTGTCGAATAAAAACGGGTTTTTGTTTAAAACATTGCAAAAGATTGAATTGATTTAACCTAAGAATTCAAGGTAAAATCAATGCTAATGACATACATTATATTAAATGGTAAAAATATATTCTATTTATACTTTAAAACCATTCAATATTATAATTTAACCACATAAGATATTATGATGAAAAAAGTTGTTTTTAATTAAAATATAGCGTGTTTTTACTATTCATTAAAATATGAAAGTTATCGGAAAAATATCAAAACTTTATCTAATGTAAATTTTTACATCCTGATTCAAAAGAAAAATTTTATTTTGTCAAATTAAACACATAAACCTGTCAACAACTATATTTAAAGTGGGTGTGCCATCAAAAGGCGGCAAAACTGCATTTTTTGAAAAATACTTATTTTACCCGAAAAAGTTATTTTGTTCTTATACCATGTTCTAGAAATGTGTAAGATGAATAATAATGTTATAAAATTCAAATTTTAGTTAATACTATTCATAAAGGCTAGTTCATGACAATATTATAATAATATAACATTGTTAATTAAAACCCGGTATTGCGTACAACACACTCTATCGAGGAAGGTCGCGATTGCGTGTAATGCAAGCCAAGTAAGGGTTGCGTGTTGTGAAAGAATTCTTCGTTGTTTCGTATAACAGAATCCAAACATATTTCATTTATACATTTAATATATATATATATATATACTCAATGTTGCGTAGAATAACTATTATCAAAATTGTGTGTAACACGGTCCAAGAATAGTGTTGCGTATACTGCAAGCTAATACGGTGTTGCGTATAGCGCAAGGTAATCTTGGTGTAGAATACAACATAAGACATTAATGAAATTAAAATAATATTTTTCATAAAATCTCGGGGTGTTACAATATATATACCCAAACATATAATTGAACACTTGTAAGAGTCATCATTGATATCACGATCTCCAACAAGGTACGATTCATCTTTTCACTTACTCATTATACTGAGGTAGATAAGAAAGTGTGAGTTAGGATATTATCCCAAATTCCCAAACTAATCAATGATGTTTTTATTAATATATTCTCCGCCATGGTTTGAGTAGAGTTTCATAACCTTCTTACCAAGTTGGTTTATAACTTTTCTCTTGTATTATTTAAATTTATCAACATATTAAAAAGTATATCTTATCATGTAACAAATAGGAATACTTAAGAATACATTATAATAGTTAGGAATAGTTTGGAATACTTAATAATACATTGGAATAGTTAGGAATAATTAGGAATAGTTATAAATAATTTAGAATAATTAGGAATAATTAGGAATAAAATCAATTGTAATAAATTGTAATAACTTGTAATAACTTGGCACAATTTCTAGTGGATTGGTGGCACTCCTTTTTCTCGATGAATCTTCTCCTTTCAACATTCACTAACTCAAAATATTGTGAAAAGTATATTTCTACATTTTCATATCCAATCTCGTATGCATGAGTTTGAATATGCATTCATAGTACAACATTTGTCATAATGTTTCAGGTGATGATAGTTGCAAGAAGATGATTCATCAACAAAAAGGGGGCTCTTTTTTCTGACATCTCATTTACTTGCAACATTATCACACTGAAATCACAAACAGGACTCTTCTAGGAGGTATGCATATACATTATCATATGCACAAGAATGAATATGCGTGCCTCTAAGAAGATTGTTAATTGTGATTTCAGTGTGAGAAAGTTACAAGTAAATAAGACATCAGACAAAAGAGCAGTCGTCAATCCACTGAAAATTGTGTCTCCCTTAAATAAAATTAATTATTAAGAATTAGTTGTAATTATTTAACTTCTTTTTTAAGATAGTGTTTTTATAATTTCAAATTATTGAAAAATAGTAATGTTTTAATATTTTGTAGAAAAATATGAAACATGGAAGTCAAGAACTGTCATTATTAGATGATCGTGCTTGGATAAATCAGTGAATAAATCTAAAAGGTTTTGGTTTAAATCCTTTATATATTGGGGGTTTTGATGCTTTCTTATCATTTTTGCCATCAAAACCTAAAAATGTTTCAGAAGTCACAATTATGTGTCCTTGTAAAAAAATGTGCTCTAAGAACATTTGACACATTTGACAAGGTTGGGGGACATCTATTGCGGTTTGGTTTTCAACCAAATTATGTTTTTTGGTATCAACACAATGAACGGAGTTCCCGAGAAGATACTAATAACTTGATTCTAGATCTATCTCAGTTTAAAAATTTAGTACATGATGTTGCAGGTCCATCAGTTCAAAAAACTGAAACTCAAGATGATATGGATTTAACTCCTAAGTTGGAAAAATCCAAATTTTATGAGTTGTTGAGGTCTACTGAGGATGCATTATATCCTGGTTGCATGATAAGAAAATTAGAAGTAGTTAGAGAAGTTATGGCTATTAAATCAGATAATTCAATGTCAAACAACTGTTTTGATCAGATATTTTCTTTGGATAAAACATTGTTACCTGAAGGAAATGTGTGTCTTGAAAATTACTATGATAGAAAGATGCTAGATCGAAATATAGGCATTAGTTATCAGAATATTCATGCATGTGAAAATGATTGCATCTTATATTCTGGTGAAAACAAGTCCTTGGATATTTTCCCCACATGTGGACAAATGAGGTATAAATAATATCAAATAGGGATGTCTGGATCGCTTATTCTAAAATAGTTGAGATATTTCCCCATTAAACCCAAGTTGACGCGTTTAATTATGTCTCTGAACACAATGTCAATGATTTCATGGCACAAAACCAATATTTCAACTGATAAAATCTTGAATCATCATTTTGATGGTGATTTATGGAAACATTTTGACCATCTATATACGTCTACTGCTTTAGAAGCCTAAAACGTGTGATTGGGTCTTTCGATTGATGATTTCTATCTGTTAGGTTCTTTTGGAAGACAGTATTCTTGTTGACATGTCTTTATAACTTCGTACAATTTACCTCCATGGATGTTGATGAAGGAGCCCTATATCTTTTTTACCTTATTAATCCTATGACATCTGCAAAAGAATATTGATTTTTATTTTAAACCATGGATTGATGAGTTAAATGGATTTAAGAGTAATGGTGTTAGTACATATAATGTGGCTACGAAACAAAATTTCATATTAAAAACTACATTTATGTGGACAATTAGTGAATTTCTGGCATATGTAATGTTATCTGGTTGGAGTACACATGGTATGAAATCATGTTTTTATTGTATGAAAGACAAACAATCATTTATGCTCATCAATGGAAAAAACCTTTCTATTTTGATTGTCATCGCATATTTCTTCTAACCGATCATCCTTTTCTGGGGAAAAATCCCATTTCAAAAAAGGGTCAATTGAAAAATATAAACCTCCAAAAATGATCTTTGGTACAGAGTTGAAATCAGTTGCATTTTCATTACCTCACATCACATTTGTTTCCAACAGTAAACCAACATAAAATTCATGGCTTTGGGAAAGAACATAATTGGATAAAACGGAGCATTTTTTTTGATCTTCTATATTGATCTGATTTGTTGGTCCACCACATGTTGGATGTCATGCATATTGAGATGAACTGTTTTGATAATTCATTTCATACAGTTTTGGATACACCAAGTAAGACCAAATATACTTTAAAGGCACGATTAGATCTTACCCAAATTTGTAGGTGACCAGAACTTGAACTATTTAAAAATGTCAGATCATAAAGGTTAATGAAGACAAATATAGCTTATACACTATCCAAAGAGAGTTGCTTATTATTTTTCCAGTTGATTGTAGATTTGAGACTTCTAGATGGCTATGATTCCAATTTGGCAAGATGTATTAAGAATGGTCATATTACCGGATTAAAAAGTCATGATTGTCATGTTATAATGGAAAGAATTATGATAATTGGATTTTGAGTATTGATGAATTCTATGATTGTTGATTTATAACAGACATATCATATTTTTTTGAGACATTTGTGCAATAAAAATAGACTATGATGCTCTGAGAAAACTGAAAGAAGCTATTGCTATAATTATATATAAACTATAAAAAATATTTTCTCTGGATTTCTTTTAGTAAATGGAACATCTCATATTACATTCACCACATGAAGCTAAATTTGGAGGTCCGGTATAGTTTCTATAGGTGTACCCATTTGAGATATTCATGTATAAATTGAAAAAAAAATTATGTAACAAAGCAACAGTTGAAGGCTCAATTGCTGAAACTTATTTGCAGGAGGAAATTGATTTTTTATCTACTCTCATTATTTTGAATCTGAATATCCCTCAAAACAAAACTGTATGGGATGGAACGAGGAAAATTTTAATGAAAAAGTCGAAAATAAATTAACATTTTTTAATCATCCAAATCATATATTCATTGGATTTTAGGAACGATGGATTTTAAATGATGAACATCAATGATCCTATACTTGTGTTCTTCTCAACATTGAAGAAATGACAACAATTTTACTGTGAGTTCTTCTATCACTTTTCTTATAATTTATGTAAAAATATGTAAACATAATTTATTTATAGGTTATATGATAATAATATCAAGAAAAAACTTCCACAATTTACAGCAGATGCTCTTGAAGAATGCAGACAAAAAAAATTCTCAATGGTTTCAAAAACTAGTAACATAAATTATTGATGGTTTAATATCAATTTTGTTTATTATTTATTATATTGATATTTGTTTTAAAAAATTTCAGATGTCTCAACATACTGATAAAATTGATAAGCGACTGTGTATATTGAGTAACCCACCATCAAAATGGTTAAATCTTATAATGCATATGTGGTGAATGGTTTTCAATTTCATACACGTGCATATGGGGAATCAAAAAAATAATGAACAATGGAGTTTTCTTGAGAGGATCACATCATAGAGAAACTGATGTTGAATTTTATGACATTCTGGATTAAATTATTGAGTTGTGTTATCTAGGACAGAATTACATAATGATGTTTAAATATCTGTGGTTGGATACTAAGAGAGGCTTGTGTGTTTATCCGACTCATGGAATCATCGATATTTAATATAAAAGTATTCTTGCACTAAATAAACCATTTTTACTGGATCAAGAGGCACATAATACTTAATACTAAAAGTACTGTGCTACTTCAAGATACTTGAGTGGTTAGTGGAGCATAATAAAAATGAAATCTTGGGAAAATCAGTTTACTCAAACTAAATGTGGTTCTACTGAAGTTGAAGGAATTTAAATTTTTCAAGAGACTACATAAAATACATCTTTTTTACAAAGAGACGTGAATATCTATGATGACACCCCACAATTAAGGGTCAATGATGATGAATATGTTAATGATGTTACAAATGAATTTAAAATGACAAGAGATGAGGAAACTGAAACTCATATGGATATTGAGGATTTTGAGGATGAATAAGAAGACATTGACATCATCAGATATTAAGATAATGATGAAGGTGAACATTGACACAGTTAAATATAGGATATAATCATAAATAATATATATTTATATATATAATAGTTATTTTCAAACATATGCTAACAACAATAATTTTTTGTTTCAGATAGACCCTAATCTATTTTATGCATTGGAGGAGGTTGACCAACATTTAATTGAGGGGGATTTGGGATCATCTGACCCTCAGCCCACTGGCGGTTCAGGGGGTATGTGGAGGGGGTGCGGTCTTGCACGACTGATGATTCTGGAACCTATCCCCAAGGAACGACCACATCTTGGCTTCGATCCACGCACACAGAGGTATGGTAACCTATATATTTTAGTTAGTTTTCATTAATTTGTTTATATATATATATATAGTAATTTTTTGATTATTTATTCATTTTTCATAGTTTTGCGCATGTAGCTATTGGACAGGGGAGCGCTATTTTACACAATTATCTTTCTCTCCATGGATCACATGGGAATAGATTCCTGTTGATGTGCAGCTCGACATGTTCAATCATTGGCTGGTAAGTAAATAAATAATGTTTATTTTGAAATTTATTTTGTTAATTACATGATATTATAAATTATTTGTAGGGTTTAGGGTATTCCATCAATGATATCATGCATGACGCTATCCATGCGGCATGGTAGGTGTCTATGTGTGACCGGTTCTCTCATTTTTTGCATAATTTGAGAAGAACGATCATTAAGAAAGAAGGAGGGATAGAATTTGATGAGTCATGCAGAGCCCACCGACCAGAGTACAATTCATCTCATGTTTGGGTTTGATTATGTTTACCATGGTTGGGTGGTGGATTTTATAGGAGATCTTCAATGGGTCGGTAGAACCGGGGTAGACAGGAGGTGACACATCGAGCAGGTAGTTGTACATTCAGTACACATAAAGAGAATCTGGTAATTATCTTTTTTAAATATTTTATATAACTTTAAATATAAATAGTTTATTTTATATTTCTATAGGCAGTCGGGCATCCTGATATTATAGAGTACAACATTTATCAGAGGATGTACAGTGATCCAGCCACTAGAGAGATTAGAGGTGATCGTCAGCGTCAGATTGTGGTTAGTATTATTTTTTTCATTTTGACAATTAACTGCATATAATATTTTCAAAATTTTTATTTTGTATTGGAATTGATGGTTTCATATATGGCAGCAACCTCTCTGACACCAGCAGAGAGTTAGGATGAGGCGACTGATCAGACCAGTGCCCACCATTTTGATGAGGCGGCATGGATGTAGGTGACTCAGTATGGCTATGAGAAGCACCAAATAGTTGGTATCAACACTCATTTGAATCCTGGTACTTATTATGGTACTATGTGATGTCGACGTCCAGCTCGAGAAGAGCTCATAGAGAGGCATCATCTTCTGCCACACAATATTAGCAGTATTTGTGAACTCAGACTGAGCTTATAGAGAGTTTTCAAAAATACCATAAAGATATGCATCACCAGCAGCAGTAGCAGTACGAGGATGATATGCATCGATGGCATCAGCAACAACAACAGTTGCATAAGGAGGAGATGCATTGATGACAGAAGAAGCATTACGAGCAGATGGAGTACATGCGTTGTCTGACACGTAGTTTAGGGATAGATTTTCGTCCACCATCTCCTACATCACCACCAACTCCTCTAGAAGATGACCCCCAGAGATTTTTTATGTTAAAAACATTTGAATTCACGACTTGTTGTAATATGAACTATTTACAGCTTCTGTCTTTTTTATTGTTGAAAATATTGCATAATTTAATTTTTCTAATATTTTATTATTTATTCTTAGTATTATATTTTTTAATTTTTGTTTATTTGACTAATAATGGTAATAAAATTTTATGATTTTTTTATATTTTTTGTTAATATTGAGTATTTTTATATTTTAAAATTTTTTTTATTATTTTAATAATATTAATATTATTTTTTCATTAGTCAAAATTTTATTAAATATTTTTTTAGTAATATATTTTTTAATGTTTATTTATCTTACTAATAATAATAATAATAATAATAATAATAATTGATGGTTTCTTTATATTTTTTTGAGAATATTGAGAATTTTAATTTTTTTATTTTTTTATTTTTATTATATTAATATTATTTTTTCATAAATCATAATTTTATTAAATATATTTTTTTTACTATGTTTAGTATTTTCAAAGGGACCTATTATGATTGGATCCTGTCGGAAACAGTTTAAATATATATTTTTTAAAAAGTATCAGCGATGGGACCAAGGGCGCGTCACAAAAGGTCTATTTATATATAATTCATATAATCAAAGTCTTATTTGTGATGGTGATGTTCCTCATTGCAAATACTATTTTTTTGATGGTCAAGACGTAAAAATAGTATTTTCAATGCTATTTTCTGCAACGGGCTATTTGAGACGGGACCTAGTCACTAAATCTTACTTGTGACGGGATCCCATAGCAATTAGCCAGTCACAAATACCTAAAATTCCAGTAGTTGCAGCCCAAGAAATGTTGAATATTCCTAAATCCAAACTTTATCCTATCCCTCAACCAGTCCTTTGATACCACTCTTTCATCACCCCTCCCCATTAATTTTACCCCTTCTAGACTAGAAATTGGATAATAAAGATAGAGACCCCCTCAATCATGCCTCTAGTTGGACCTAAGTTGGCGACTAGCACTGAGGGTGTAACAAACATATAGATGAAAGGAATTAACCTCTCAGAAAACACATGGGGAAGAGGGAGATAAGATTGACACCAACCAAATTTTTCTTAGACTCTAATATAAAACAAACCCATGTATACAATTTAATTTCATGCAATAACTACTTCAACTAAAAGGAAAAATAAGAAGTACCAAAAGAAAGTAAGGACGGAAGTGATGAAAAATACCAAACAGGTCCTTAAAAACCCCTAGGCTAGTATTAACCATCTTGATCTCCATCCTCCTCAAAATGAATTTAAAAATATATTATATATATGTTGGGTGAGAAAAATTAATACTTAGTAGGATCCTCCCTGGATCCTCTCATCAAAAAGGTAAAGAAATCATTAAAATAATAGTGAACAATAAGTGAAACTAACTCGTCACCTAAACATGTAAGCTATATTCTTGGCCTAACCATAGTTACTCTCACAAATTATCACAAACAAGATCATATAATATAATAAATAATATCAAGGGTACCTCTCTATAGTTTAACTATTGGTTTTCACTCTTCCCCAACATCACACATCCTGGACAAATCTCTCCAAAAAAGGGTAGCATGTAGACACCTGGGTAAAGCACCACAATGTGAAACTTGTTCAACACACCACCACATCCTCATAACTAAAAGTTACTTGGTAGTTTTTTAGAGGAACCACTGTATTCTTCATTTGTATCATACATCGAGTATTATACCTCAAGCTATTATAACCCATACAGTGAGTAAGAATCCTCACTCCATCACAGCCTGTACAAGTTATACCTATACTGGTCTATAAGAAACTATACCTAGAATATAGGTGCATGAAATAATCATAGGACATTACATCCTTGTATAAACATACATGGGAAAAACTAATAATCATGTATAAGAGAAAAAATCACTACCAAGAATAGAGAGAAATTCCAAAGGGGGTAGTAAGCCATCCATCCTCTCCTCAGGATGTTGGGCCCCCCCCCCCAATGATGGGAATCCACAGGGTGTCAGTTTCCATAATTGATAGGGTGGTGGTGAGTTCTTTTACTGAAGGTATGTTATCGGGGTAACAAATTGTTTTACCCTAACACGTATAGTACTAGTAAGGTGTTGATCCATAGGGAAAAAGAAGTTATCCTTGTTTTTATTAACTAATTTTTATTTTATTCCTAGCAAATTTTGCTAGATTTAGAGTTGATTTTTGATGTTTGGATATAAAGTGTAATTTGATTTAAGTTTCTTTTAACAAATTACTTAATGGAATAAAGGAAAATATTGTAAAATTGGTTTGATGGAAATCAGGAGAGAAATGCGTTGGGGTTATGAATTTATGAAAACTTGATTATTATATAAAATTTCTTATGATATTTTTTTGTTCATAATAACCCATCACTCTGGGTTTCAATTTGTAATAATGTTTCCTTGGTTCGGTAAACTTATATTTAGAGAGGAAGAAACTAACTCCTTGGTTCGGTAGTCAGTGTTTCATAGTTCTTTATCTGGATTAGTCCATTTTGATATGACGAATACTTCCAATGATCATGAAATTATTCATCGTTATTATTCTTTTGAATCCCTAAAAATTATGCCCTTAGTCTGGTGCAGAATTTCTAGTGATAAGATGAAGTGATTTAAGAAAAATAAGAAGAAGTTAATAGAACAAACACATTCATATAAACTAATATAAATTACAACTCTTACCTCACCCACAACCCCAACACACGAGGTATTTATTTACACATAGAGGTAATGAAAAGTAAAAAACCCTTGATACCTAATGTTATCATTGTTTGGAACATCGAGGAGGTAGTGATTCTTCGGTAGAAGTAAGAATAGTGGGAGTATGGAAGTAGATATTATTTCCTTCAGACCTTCAACCCTTTCTCTCGACAATTTCTCCTCTCTTAGTCCAGAGGACAATGCCTCTATTTATAAAAAATACAACTACCCGGTGTGTGGAAAAAGTACATGGAATGTACTTTTGTCAATGCGCTTTTGTCATTGTTTTCTTCGCTGGTAGGTATCCTAACACACCGTCTTGGACTTGGAACATGGCTATGCCTAGTAGGTAGATAAACACGATGTATAGTGCCGCTATACATAGCGTTTAGTCTCATTTTTTTGCCACCAACTACTTTTAGAAAGATATATAGGGCATGTGTAGGTCGAACACAGTGTGGTCCTCTCAGCCATCCACATGGGTGTGTAAACTTCTTCTCATCCGCCAATTGCTTCTAGAAGGGTGTACACGGCATTTATAGTGGGATCACGGCGTGTACTAGATTTTCATTACTTGGGAATCTACTTGTCCTGGTCAATTTTTGTCTGAGTTTGAATGTACATTGCGTGTGTATAAGTACACACTGTGTAGTTGGTAAATTTTGCTCATTTCTCCCCCATTTTGAGTATTTGGCCATAAATCTCTTCAAAATGAACAAGATCACCCAAAATAAGTATTTTTTCAGTAAACAGTAAGTAATTGATGAAAAAATGCTCTTATTTTCAATAAAGAATGTGAAAATGTATACAAAAATCTGGTGCATCAAACTCCCCCATACTTAGTCATTTTCATATCCTCAAGAAAATCTCAACATCTAATAAAGAGAGTCTATATTTTAATATGAATTAATTTAGTTAATCATAAATGTATATAATAAGTCACAGGAAGAAATTCTAAAAATATACAAAACATTTTCAATTTATGATATATTTTCATCATGCCTCATATAAAATTCAATTATCTTTTGTCATCCTCTTTTAAACACATGGTTATACCTTTAAAAAATATTCTATCCACTTGATGATATACCTCACTGATAATATATGAAACACTCAAGATATTTGAAATCAAATTTATTCTCAATAAAAGATATATACACTCTATCCATAGGTTTTAAAAAAATCTAGTTCTCTACTTCAGAAAATTGATTTACAAAAAACATGACTACATTTCAACAAGGATAAGATGTTTCTATGGCTAAAGGTTTGTAGGTAAAGATGTGAAAAATAACTCTGAGGCTTGAAAAAGGAGGATAAATTCTTAAATAATAGTGAATTATATTTGAAGTTAATCTCAATGTAAAAAAACATCCTCACCAACTCTATTAAATGATCTCATTAACACCATCATCTTTAGTCTGGTAGGGTTCAGAAACCAACAAGTGATTATAAGTTCCCTTTGTTTGTACCATTTTTTTAATCAAACAAAGGGAACCCTTTATAATTTCCACCAATAGAGGTTTGGAACCATTTGTGCCCCAAATTATCAAGAGGCTCTTCCCTATACTTAATTTCACAACAATTCACAAAAATATTCCATGTGTTGCCAATCCATTCCTTAAAGCTCAAGTGAATAAACATGAAAAATTATAAAAGAATTAGGGTAGAAAGGAAATGGTCTTGTAATATGGCTTCCTATAAATAAAATTTAGGGTCTATTGGGGCTTCATGAAGATAACATGTAGGGTAAGTCTCAAGATAAATGGGTTTAAACAATCTAATGCCTCAATCATTTTAATGTATTTCAAAGGTTATTCATGTTTTGAAAAGAAAACTTGCAAATTTTTGTAATTATGAATATCCTAATAATCTCTCAAGAAAGAGGTTATTAGAAAGAATATGACAAAGGGTTTAGAATAATTCTCTGGAGTGGGAAAAACAAATAGAAAATCAGGTCGTGAGTTACATATAATTGATTATTCTAATCGATATTATTATCCCAGGATTACAAGTTGCAATCTAAACTTTATCAGCAATCATTTTAAAACACATAAGAACTAAAATCATCCAGAAATATTTAAAAATTTCCCACTTTCATCTTTATTATTTATAAATATTATTAACCAAAATGTGTTTACATTTTCAAAAATATATCTTTTAATAATGATGTCTTCTAGAATGATGATAATGGAAAAGGCTAAGGTGGTCGAGAGATGGTCCCCCATACTAAAAGTGGGTGTGGTCCACCAAGTGCCACAGAAAGTGAATAAGGGAATGTGGGGACTCAACAGTGGACTATAAATGAAGGGAAGGAACGAAAGAAGTAAATCAATAAAGAAGAATAAAACAATAGAAAAAGTTAAAATAATACTTTCCTCGTGTCTAGGTGAAAAAAGATGGGAAGTGGTGGAAATGTATAGTCCATTGCTTGTAAGAGTACCTGTGATGGTTGTGGAGAGATAAAATTACAATAATACACAACATACATAGGTATAAGATATCAAAAATATATATATAATGAAAAAGATGTGTACAAAAACCAGTCAGGGGGTTTCCTTAGAAGAGACACTATCCAGTACAGATGCAGCTGGTGGAGAAGGATCAGGAGACATGAAAACTAGAGGTTTGGATGCTTTACTTGGAAGAGAATCCATAGAAGTAGAAGCCGCAAGAGTTGGACTCGGAATAAGAAGCTCAACATCACTCCCTGGACCAGCAGCGGTGGTGGCAGCATCTGCGCCAACAGTGGATATGAGAACTAAATCTATGGCCAGTTCAATAAAGGGCAGTGGAGCTACAGAATAAGGGCCAGGAACTAAGGTATAGGCAGGTGGTGGGGGTATTGGAATACCATGATGCTGAAGAAGAAGCCCCAACATATGTTCTAGGCGGTTCTGACGTCGATCGAGAAGAACCAAGTGCTGGTCCATCACAGCCAGACAGAGGTAAAAAGGGAGATCGATTGAGGGTGAGGATATAAGGGGGGGTCGTATAATGAATAGTATAAGAAGGAATTCTAGACTAAGCAGGTCAGAAGAAGGGGGGTAGGGTGGTGAAGCTGGAATTGGTGGGGAAGGAGGAGGAGGTTCATCGGGTGGGCAGGAGGGTCAGCAGCTGGTCATGGTGATGCCTGGGCAAGGATGTAAGCACCCCATGCTTCCGGACCAATACCATGTGAATAAGTATGTGATAGTCCATCCAATGGGGGGAACCTAGCAGTTCATGGGGAAGATAAGGCTCAAAATACCTAAGGTGGTGGGCAAGGCGGGTGGCGTAAAACCCACCATTCAGGTTGCCCTAATGACCGGTAAACATGGCATGGAAATAGGAGGCGGCAAGGTGAGGTAGGTCCAGGTAGTCCTATCATATGACACAGGTTAGGAGATCCATGTCATGACTGGTCACAACCCCCATATCCTCATGGCGGGAAAAAATAATGGTGATAAAGCACTGATAGGTGAAGCGAATGATAGGGTCAGCGATGAGGGTACTCTTCTGAGAAGTAGTGGTATAACGGTGGCTAGGCCCATCATTCTCCTGCCACATAGCAAAGATCTCAGGGCATTCGGGTTGGGTCAGGGTGGAGATAGGGGGTGGGGTGATAAGATGAGGATAAAAACCACACCCTTATCCGAACTTGGTCATAGTGAGGGAAAAGGGTCAGCCACCTAGCCGGAACCAGACCACTGGTACTGCATCACTGGGCGTCTCCCAGTACTCGGCTCCGTTGACCACAGAGGAAGCAGAAAACACCAAAAATAAATCTTGGAAAATAGGAGTGATTACCTAGAAGGTTGTGATTTATGGAGTGTGCCTGAGGAGATCTTCCAAATCCCCCCAGATTCCCAGATGTTGAGGAACATTTCTATCTAGATAGAGATTTCTCAATGGAATCGGGTGGCGAGAGAAACGTCAAACCCTTTCATGTGCCAAATCGGTGACCAGGAATTCCATGAAAGGGTAAGGAACACCTGTAGTTCCATACATAAGTGGAGGTGTTGTAGTGGGAGTTGGCTCTGGGGGTTGATCGGCTGGAGTAGATAAAGGCACACTGGATGGGCCGGTCGAGGATGGACCAGCAGCTACGGAAGAGGGCGCAAGAGGTGTGGAATATGGTGGAGAAAAAATGATGGTTCTCGTAGGATCCATATGGAATGGTGGAGGTGCAGAGGTACTTGGACTATCCTCGTCTGAGGTAGTGAGTGGTGGAAGGATGGACAACGGAGGGAGCTGATGTATAGAATAGACCGAATCTAGTAGCGTCACGGGATGGAGTCGGATCTGACAATATATGGGCCTCCTTCCCTTAGTGGCAGAGGTGGGCTGATTCCCATGGGAAGGATCTATGTTTGCCATATATATAAAAAGAATAGATAAAACAAAAAAATTAAAAATAAAATAAAATTGAAATGAAGAAAATGTGAGAAAACTGAAAAATAAAAATTACACGGCATGTATGTCTATAGTACACAGTGTGTAGTGAAAGCGGGTTAGCAATTCATGATCTCTGGATAGACATGCTGAGTGATGAGGGAATATACCAGGAAAGGATACATAGTGTGTACCAAACATACATGTTGTGTGCATGTAAAGTGGTCCTGATCATGTGTTGGAAAAGACACGGCCACTGTTTAAGCAGTTTGAATAAAACATTACATACTGGGTCAGAGGACAACACAACGTGTTCAAGAACTATGGGTAAATGTCCGTGTGAAGTGATAGACATGTACTGGCTGAAAGAAATGGTATACATATCATGTACCGAACACACACACCGTGTATGTTTACATGGTATGTGTGCTCAGGTGGAAAAGGTACCCAAGCACGATGGGGGATGGTACCCGGAGTGTACCGAACATACATGCTATTTATTTTCAAATCATGAAGAATTCCGTGTGTGGCCATGTACAAAAGTGCATGGTGTGTTTTCTTCAATTTTTCCTCATGAATCATGGAAGTCGACTGGTCAGTCGATTCGTAAATCACCCTAAATTCTTATGATAACTTGAAATAGATTCTTTAGAAGGGCGTACCTAGACTAAGTATCACAATGAAGTAGAAATCAGAAGCAAAAACGCCTGAAATCCACGGATTTTGGAGTGGGGAAACTGGGTAGAATATGGGGGAAGAAACGGGGAGAGGGGAGGGGTCTACGTGACATGGGCTGAAATCGGGTGGTCTGTGGCTTTTATAGATGAGGTACATGGCGTGTATCTCTGGAAACACGACATGTATCACTTTTTTTATATTATTATTAACCTATTATATATATAATTACTATAGTAAACTATATAATAATTAATATTAATTATTAAAATAATAAAAATAGATATGTCTGTATATATACATAATTTATCAAAAATTAAACTATACACGTAATTTATCGGGAAATACCCAAAGAGTGTTCTAAAATTGCGAAAAGAGAAGTACAACCTCTGGTCCGTTGCTAGGGACAAGGTTCTCACCAATGATCGGCCATTCTGAATAGATGCCCTCAACCACTAAAGAAAAGGTTGTACTACTGCTCCTATTTATCATTTAAATATTTTTATTGTAAGCATACCTATGCTACATGGGAAAAAAATTCATGGATCGTGGTTTTTAATTTGACAAAAAGGGCTGAATCAGGGAGATTAACCGAGTTCAAACCTAGGTCTTTTGGATCTAGGGCTAAGAATCTGTCAATCTTCCAACTTCACCCCAATGAATTACTTTATGAAAAAAAATATTTTTATATTTTAGAAGTAAATCATGGCACACATGAAGTATATCAAAAGACACATCGTGTTGTTTTATAAAGAAGGACAAATGATGGAAATGGGGTGGTTGTCAGGATTCAAACCTGGGTCTTTTAAAACTGGGTTACGATCCATGAAAACTGAACCATCCCCATCATTGGTTTTCATATAAACAAATATATATATATATGAAAATACCACACACGCCATGTAAGAAAACACAAAGATAAATAGGAGGAACCGAGTGCCAAAGGTAGGTTAGGAGGGATTTGAACCGATGACGGCTCGGATAAACTCTAGTGAACATACCATCAGCAGTGACATCATCCCTATTTATTACTTTTTTTAACTATATATTTATAATAGCTAGAAGATAAATGAAAAGGAATAAGTAAACGCCGTGTATATAGGTGGTACATGGTGTGTATCTTCTGGGTTACCTCCTAGGAAGCGCCTTGTTTTAGGTTGTTGGCTCGACCTACTTACCTATGCTTACCTAAGATGTATGGTGGAAAACGTTCCCACCGTGTCGTCTATGTGATTGTAAGACTTCAACAGCTATCCATTTACATTGAATGGTTGACCATCCTCTCCATAAAGTTTCATCGTTCCATGATGTAATACGTGTATAACATGGAATGGTCATGTCCATCATGACTTTAACATCCCTTGGAATAATAAAAGAGGAGAGTTATAGAGAAGTATCTGATCACCAGGTTGGAATTATTTTCATGAAATCATCTGGTCATGAATTTCTCTCAACTGCCCCTTGTACAGATTGGCATTTTCATACACATCCAATCTAAATTAATCAAGTTCTGATAATTAGAACTTTCAGTTCTCTTCAGTTTCCATCAGATCAAAATCCAGGTCCTTCACAACCCAATAGGATTTTTGTTCCAACTCCACCAGTATATGGCATGTCTCTCCATATATGAGGTGGATTGGGGAAATTCTCATTAGGATTTTTAAAGTAGTCTGATATGCCCACAAAGCATCATCTAACATATTGGACCAATCTTTTCTCTAAGTGTTCACGGTTTTCTCTAGGATCTTCTTGAGCTCAAGATTTGGGAGCTCTACTTGTCCACTAGACTGGGGATGACATGGTGTCCCCATATGATGCTTTACTTCATACATCGACAGTATTCCTCTCATCAGTGTGTTGTTGAAGTGGGTCCCTCTATTGTAGATCAGTACTCACAGAACTCTGAACCTACTACAAATATGTTTCTTTAAAAAGCTCATGAGTACATTGGTTGTGTTGTGTGTTGTAGCAATGGCTTCCAACCACTTGGAGATTTAGTTGACACAAAATAGGATGTAATTGTCTCCTAAAGATGGGGGAAAGGGATCCATGTAATCTATTCCCCAGGCATCGAAAATATCAACCTCCAGGATGGGGTGCTGGGGCATCTCAGATCTACGTCCCACATTATTGGTTCTCTAGTGCAAAGCACAATATGAAACAATGTCCCGAGAATCATTATGCATGGTGGGCCAGAAAAACCCAAACTGCATGATCTTTGCTATTGTATGGTCAGGCCCACGATGTCCTCCAACTGGTGAGGTGTGACATAACTCCAGGACACTGTGAACTTCATTATCTAGGATTCAATGACAGATAAGCTCATCTCCATAGGAATAGAATAATAGAGGATCTTCCCAGATGTACCTATTCACATCAGAGAAAAATCTCTTCCATTGTTGGAAGGATAGGTCGGGGTGAACGACACCTCTAACTAGAAAATTAAAAATATTAGCATACCATGGTCTAGGTGTTTCGTTGATTGAAATGATGTGATCATTAGGGAAATACTCCCTAATCACGCGATCTTCCTCTTTCTCTAAATGAGGTAGCTCTTGGTAGGGGAGATGGTCAGCAACCACATTCTTACTCCCTTTATATTATCATATATCTACATCAAATTATTATAAGACGAGTACCTTGTGGATCAATTGGGGCTTCTCATCTTTCTTGTTCAGTAGATACTTCAGTGATACATGTTCAGTATAAATAATAACTTTATACAAAACTAAGTAAGAACAGAACCTATCAAACGTGAAAACCACAGCAACAATCTTCTTTTCTATGGTAGTGTAGTTGATCTGTGCCTCGTTGAGTATTCTACTGGCATAATACATAGTTCGAAAAATCCAGTGAATCCACTGGCCCATGACTGCTCCCACTGCGTAGTCAATGGCATCACACATCACCTCAAATTGTTCCTCTTAGTTAGGAGAAACCGTCACTAGAGCTTCCACCAGCCATTTCATCAGGTTCTCAAAAGTTATGGCGCATGTCTCATCAAACTCAAATATGGTATCCTTGGTTAGAATATTGTTTAGGGGCTGGTCTATTTTTTAGAAGTCACAGAAAAATCGCTAGTATAAATTGGTATTTCATAGGAATCTATGGGTGGCTCTGATAGAATTTAGAATAGGAAGTAATGAAATGACTTCTATATTTTCCGATTCCACCCTTATCCCCTTTACTGTGATTATATGGCAATGGTTGATGCCTCTTTTTACCATGAAATGACACTTTTCCTAGTTAAAAAGGAGGATATTGTTTTCACATCGTTCTAAAAATATCTCCAGGTGCCATAACCAAGTGGTTAATGATTGTCCGTAAATGGAAAAATCATCCATGAATACATATAGGAGATTTTCTACCATGTCATAGAGGATAGCCAGCATACAGCACTAGAAGGTGGTGGGGTCATAGCACATGCCAAAGTACATCCTTTAGTAAGAAATCGTATCATAGGGGAATATAAATGTGCTCTTCTCATGATCCTCTAGAGCAATGGAAATCTGGTTGTAGCCGAAATATCCCTTGAGAAAGCAATAAAATTTGTGCCTCGCTAGTCACTATATCATTTGATCCATGAAAGGTAGGGGAAATAATATTTCCTAGTGGTGTCATTCAGCTTCCTGTAATCCACACAGACCCGCCATCATGTAACAGTGCCTGTAGGGATGAGCTTGTTCTTATCATTTGAAATCACAGTGATACCCACCTTTTTTGGTAAAACTTGTAGGGGACTCACCCACAGACTATCCATGATGGGATAGATGATGCCTCCATCCAATAATTTAATCACCTTTTTTTTTACCACTACCTTCATTGGGGGATTTAGGTGCCACTGTGGTTGCTGAGATTGGTTGGAAAATTCTTCAAGTACCACTTTGTTGATGCAAGTGGTAGGGATGATGCCCTTCAAATCAGCGACTGTCCACCCAATAGAATGCTTCTACAGTTTCAGAACCTGCAAAAGTGTGTCATTCTACTTCTATAATAGTTCTTCTCTAAGTATGAGAGGCAATGTTTGATGATCTCCCAAATACCGATACTTTAGAGATGTTGGAAGAGGCTTCAGTTCTAGTTCAAGCACCTTTAAAATCAAAGTTACAAGTGGTTTCACCTTGTCCCATTCTAGACTATCTACAACAACTGCACATTTCCAATAGTGGATTCCCTAGCCTTCTAGGGATTTCATGTCCTCCGACACATCTTCAACTAGAAAGTCTGGAATAATAATGTTATCTGAAGTAAAAGAACATACCAGATCATTCCCTTTTTTTCTCAAACGATCATCCATGGTGGTTACTGCATAACAGTCCCCATGCTCAAAAAAAAATGCTTTCTTAATGGCCCTGATGACATTATAGGAGACTCTTTTGTCTCCTACCAGGAAAATCAGCTCCCCCCGGTGCACGTCGATCAGTACCTTCCCAATGGCCAAGAAAGGTCTTCATAGTATGAGAGGTGCCTCCGGGTCATCCTCTATGTCAAGGATGATGAAATATATGGGAAGTATTATCCTACCCACTATGATCAGCACATCCTCTAGTATCCCCTTTGGATATTTGATGGATCGGTCAACAAGCTGAAGGGATACTTGGGTAGGCTTCAGGTCATTGAGCCCCAACTTTTTAAAAACTCCGAGGGGAATGAGGTTCACACTGGCCCCTAAGTCGCATAGGGCCTTCTCAAAATCTCATGGTCCAATAGTGCATTGAATAGTGAAGCTACCTAGAACCTGTAGTTTAGGAGAAATATAATGTTGGACGACTGCAGAACACTCCTCGGTTCGGGAAATGGTTCCCAAATCCTCTATCTTTCTTTTGTTCGATATGATTTCATTCATGAATTTTTCATAATTGGTAATCTTCATTAGTTCCCTAGAAAATGTAATATTTATGTGCATATTCTTGAACACATACATGAATTATGTGAACTCATGGTCAAGCTTCCTCTACTTCAATCTCTCTAGGAAGGGTAAGGCAGGCTCAATGTTTTTGCAAACCCCCTTTCCTTTATTCTACGAAGCCTACTTCCATGGGATTTTGGACGGGGAGGGGTCTGTATCTATACCTTATTTATCAATAGAGGGTGTAGATTCACCTGGATGTGTTGGTTGGTTCTGTTGTAGCTACTTTCCACTTCATAGCGTGATGGAATGTGTCTCCTCCCTCAGGTTATTCTCAATGTTACTCGGCAGTGTACCGGGTTTCCTTCCTGAGACTTGGTTTTCCAGCAGGCCAATCTGGTTTTCTAGGCCACGAATTAAAGCCTCCTGATTTTGGAACTTGTTTTGAACAGTATGTATGAATTTGTTCATATGTTCCTCTAACCATGAGGTGGTATCCTGTTGTGGTGACTGTTGAGGTGGGGGGAAGTGGTGGGTGTCGTGGCTGCTGTGGGCAATGGTTTTGAAACCACTACTGTGGATAAGAGCCATGTTGTTGTATTTTCTTCCTTGGGTACTGGTTCTGATAGAGAGGTTGTTTGTATCCGGGTGGCCTTTGGGGTGAAATATTCTGCTATTTTTGTCCTCATCCTGTGTTTTACTAATCACGCCATGTCGGGTTCTGGTAATACTGGTTCTGGTTTAACCCTCAGTTTTGGGCAACATAACTCACCTCGCTTGTTGAATGGCCTCCAGTAGAACCTAGGAATTCTCCAATGATGTGGTTATAACAACATTCGCTACATGCTGGATGGTTGGTCGCATGTACTTGAGACGTGCACTTCAAATTTAGTGCATTGATCTTTTTGGAAATATTATCAAATCAGGAAGCAAGTATAGTAGTAGCATCAATATTATGCATACCTCATTTCTCTATGTCCTTCTCAAAATTCCATTAGAAGCTATTTTCAAACATGTCTTCCAGTAGTTTGAAAAGCTCTTCAGGAGATTTCCTCATTACTGTACCTCCAACAGCAGCATCCACCACATACATGGTATTCGTTCTCAGTCCTCCGTAGAACTTTTGGACCTGTATCCAATGTGGATGTCTGTGGTGTGGGCATTTACACAACATCTCCATGAAGAGATCCCATGATTCGTATAATAAATTGGAGTCATACTGCTGAAAGTTGTGGATTTCATTCTGCATCATCACCGTCTTCAAGGGTCGGAAGTATTTAGACAGGAATGCCTAGGCTAGCTCCTCCCAGGTGAGGATAGATCAGATCGACAAGCCTTCGATCCAGTCTTTCTCTTTATCCCTTAGAGATAAGGGGAAGAGACATAAAAATGGAATCTATGGACACTTCGTGGTAGCGGAACATGTTGTAGAACTTCAGAAAATTGGAGAGATTGGAATTGGGATCCTTACTGGGCAAGCCACCGAATTGAACAGAGTTCTAGATCAACTACATGATAGTAGGCATGATCTCGATGTGTTGGTCTTGTACCAGTGGACGGACGATGCCCGTGTTAGCTCCATGGATAGATGGAAGGCTGTACTCCATAAGAGTATGACATGGAGGTGGCTACTGAGTGAGTGGAGCTGGAATGTATTTTTGTTCCTTATTGGTGAAGTAGAACCCCTAACATGGGTGTCAAAATGGAATCTGCTCCGGTTGGAATTGTTGGAGCTAATTCGGGCCATAGCCTAGAGCAAGTGAAGCTTGCGGGTTTATGTTGTCATCCAGACCTAAATGTTGTCCAGCTCCTTGGATAATAGATGTATTTCCTTCCTCGTTCTATGACATTGGATTGTTTTGGTTGTGCTTGTACATAAGTGCTCGTTGGTTCCTTAAAAGGAGTTGTTCGATCTTTGGGTCAATTGAGAAAAAACCCTATCGACTCAGCATTCATGGAACATGTGAGGTAGCTGCTCATACACCAAAAGACCTCCATAATATAAAACACACTAAACATAAATGAAGGAAAATAAAGATAAAAATAAATGAGATTAAAAAAATTATTTTTAGATATTTTTGATATTTATTTCCACTAAAATTTGATGTAAACTCTAATCAAAACAATTTCAAAATTAACTTTTCTTTATTCCCCAGCTATGGTGCCAAAATTTGGCGATTTCTTTTACTAAAGGTATGTTATCGGTGTACCAAATGGTTTAACCCTAACAAGTATAGTACTAGTAAGGGGTCGATCCATAGAGAAAAAGTAGTTGTTCTTGTCTTTCTTAACTAATTTGTATTTTTGTCTCAGTGAAGTTTTCTGAATTTAAAGTTGATTTTTGATTTTTATATATAAAGAGTAATTGGATTTATGTTTTTTTAAATTACATAACATAATAGAGTAAAATACTGGAAAATTGGTTTTGATACAAATTATGCGAGAAATCTCTTGGGGTTATGGATTTATGAGAAGTTGATTATTAAATTAGATTTCATATGAGGTCATGTTGTTCATAATAACCCAATACTATGGGTTTCAATTTGTAATAAAGTTCCCTTGGTTTGGTAAACATATTTTTAGGGCAGAAGAAACTAACTCCTTGGTCTGGTAGTCAATGTTTCACAGTTTTTTATTTGTCTTAGTCCATTTTGAGTCGATGAATACTTCCAATGATCATGAAATTATTCTTCATTATTCTTCTTTTGAATCCATGAAAATTCTTCCCTTGGTCTAGTTCAGAATTTATAGTGATAATATGAAGTGATATAAGAAGAATTTGAAGAAGTTAATAGATCAAACACATTCATAGAAACTAATCTAAATTACAACTCTTACATCACCCACAACCCCAAAACACTGGGTATTTAGTTACACATAAGGGTAAAGATAAGTACAAAACCCTTGATACCTGATCTGATCATTGCTTAAAACTTCTAGGAGGGAGTGATTCTTCAGTAGATGGTAGATTAGTGGTAGTATGGCAGCAGATCTTCTTTCCATCAGACCTTTAACCCTTTATCTCCATAATTTCACCTATCTTCTTCCGGAGTCCAAGGCCTCTATTTATAGAAAATATAACTACATAGTGTGTGGAAAAAGTACACGGTGTGTACTTTTTTCAATGCGCTTTTGTCATTGTTTTCTCCATTGGTAGGAAGCCTAACACACCGTCTTGGACTTGGAACATGGCGCCGCCTAGTAGGTAGATAAACATGGTGTGTAGCGCTGCCATACATGTCGTGTAGTCTTATTTTTCGGCCACAAACTGCTTCTAGAAAGATATATATAGTGTGTATAGGTCGAACACGGTGTGTTCCCATATGCCTTCCACAAGGGCGTGAATACTTCTTCTCATTCGCTAATTGCTACTAGAAGTTTGTATATGATGTGTATAGTGGGAGCACAGTGTGTACCAGATTCTGGTTACTTGGTCATGTACTTGTCCTAGTCAATCCATGTCTGAGTTTGAATGTACATGGTGCGTGTATAAGTACACACCGTGTAGTTTGTAAATTTTTCTCAGTTCTCCCCCATTTTTTGTAGTTGTCCATAAATCTTTTGAAAATAATCATGATCACCAAAAACAAAGTATTTTTTCCACCAAGAACTAAGTAATTTCTGAAAACTTGTTCTTATTTTTAATAAAGTATGTGACTATGTATACAAAAATCGGGTGCACCATGTGGAGTATCATATAGAAACAGAAAAATAACATGATATAATTTATCTCACAACCACACTATGGGAATATACTAGTCACAGACTCAACTACAGAAAACATATCTCATACTCCTAGCTACAACTAATAAGGCTAGATATCATATAAGTGCACCACCATTTAAAAATATACATTATGTTATCTTATTCCATTTCGTTAGTTTCACTTGAAGTTAATTAATTATTTAACCATTAAAATTTCCCATGTTACATTACATTAGCGTTATAATAAATAGCCATGTCGTTTTTCATAAGAAAACTAAGTCCCCAACTTCTTATAATTTAAAGCCTCAACATTACATCCCAGAAATCTCTATTCCCATGTGTTAAACATTTATTCATTTATTTAACAAAATTACGTTCCATATTACTTGGTACTCTAGTAAAAACATTATATGTTACCAAACCCATGGGGATAAACATTGTTAGTAGATTAAATAATCATCGAGTCTTCACCACCTATAGTATGATAATATACTCATACAACCACAAGAAGCTAAACACGGAAATCATGGGGAATACCCCACATGTATTTGTCTCAATTGGAAGGAGAGTAATCAAAACCATCTTCCTCAATTAGTGGGGAAAGGGAAGAAGATTAAAAACAACACAACCTTTATCCAAGTAATTGATTCAAACAAACATCGATATTTTATTACAATTATTAATCCATGATTCAACACATTAAATCATCTATAGTATCCTAACTAACAACCACATGCATATACCAATGCATCTTGCCACTCCAGATCTCAAATGATAGCATAACAACTAGGACTCCCCATCCCATATACCACAATAACCCTCTAGTCTCAACCATCCTACGATCATAGCACATTTGGGCCTCCATTCCCTAAATACCACAACTTCCCTCCAGGCTCAGCAATCCCAGGATCATGTCACATCACAAGCAGTAGGAATCAAACATAGAAACTTGAAACTTGGCCCTGAAGCAAGGCATCTAGCCTTCACACAAAATGATCTCTCACTTCTCCAATGAATAAGGCACGTGGTCTTTTCAAGAAAACAAGCAACTCAGACCCCAAAATGCATTATATTTTATCAAAAAAATAGTTCATATTCCATTTTGAATTAACTAATTCATTATAACAGGAAGAAACTATGGGAATCCATAGCCACAAGTGATCAAATCTATCACAAATTTATTAAAAAATTAATTTAACATGACTTTAATTATTTATCAAAAAGAATCATCATGATTTAGGTCTATTAACTAATTAAGTTATACATGTACACTTACACAAACTTGATTATTATCACATTAAAACAACAACAAGATTCATTAAACATGGATCTTTAATATTTTATCCAATTAATTCTCAGTTAATTCCATCTTTATGTTCTTTATAGGTATCCATCAATAGTAAAATGCTATTATAAGTAAGGAACATATATCACACTATCCGGTAAATCAAGAGGCAACCAGTTATCACAGTACAAACAAAAACATCCCCAAGGGATCGATATCGATTATTTAATCCTATTTGAGTAATTGTTAGGTCAATTACATTGTGACCCATGAGGATAAATCTGGTTATCTGTAATATTTCATGTAAATAAATTGAGAAACGATGAATCATCTACCTCAAAAAGGACATATAAATTCTTTGCACAAGGACAAACCATGCGATGGATCTCTGATCACACCTCCCATAAGATCTGCATCTATCTGAGCATCTCAAGGAATCACTGCACAAAAATAACTGAAAGAAATTCCATTAGAAACATGGAAAAGAAAACACCATATCATGACAATAATAATGAATGGAAAATGATATCAATATGGGAGAAACCGCTAGAAGAAAAAGTAAAAAACCTCACCTTGGATCAACCCGGGTCACCACAGATCGAATATGGAATCTTAAGATCGATTATCATTGATGGGATTTCAAAAAAAAGTGAATAGGGGACTACTAGGTTTCTGAGGAAAAGAGAGAGGGGAGCTAAATCTATAGGATTTGACAACTTCAGTTTTGGGAAAACACATAAAACATTATAGTTGTAGGGGATTACATAATATGTAATCCCCTATCACATGATGTAGTGAATCGAGGTCAGTTCCTACTTGAAACCCTCTTTCACATCTTTTAATTGTTTTACACTACATGAAACCAGCTTTTACATCCGGAAAGTTACATGCTCCTAGATCTCAGCACCATAAATCATCCATAATTCATCCAATCCTCCTCCAAGATCTGCAAAACTTTCAAACTCACAAAGGGTAAATCCATGTGGATCTAGACCCTTACATTGCGAATTAAAAATAATTCGTTATAAGGTGGTGTGGTTATATGGTCTCAAAATTCATGGAGGTAGTCTCTTGTTTAGTTTTTTTTTAAATCTCTGAAATATAATTAATGGATTTTTTTATATGGTGTATGAGGAGGTTTGGGATTTTGTAGGGGATTCACGACATGAAATGAAGGAAAACCATGACAACTTTTGCATAGCTTATAGTTGGTTCATGGTTAAGTAATTACTACAAGGTGGGAGGCCAAACTATGCATCCTTAGAAATAAATGTTGTACATGATTGGTGTATGGGTTTTCAAACCGTTCAACCTCCCTAATAAACTCTGTGACTCATCCGCATTATGGATAAAGGCAGGCCTACTGTTGGTGCATGGTTTGTAAAAACATGCATCCAAACCATGCACAGTATAAAATATGAAAATTATACATTTTTACTCCTCATTGTTTTCATAAACTCACGTTATTTCTCCCACATTTATTCCCCTCTAAACCCTAGGGATGAACCTAATTGACCCAAGATTCCAAAGGGTGGTTCTCTTTCGATACCTAGTAGTTTGGAGTGCTTTAGATTGCGGATAAGAGCTTCAGGAAAGTATAATTCTCCTCATGATTCTTATTTCTATATTGGGGTTTGTAGTTTCTCTCATATTATTACAAATACCTGAATCCCTTTTTTCAGTGGAATTTAGGATGAATCTTTAATGGGTGTTTAAATCCTAACCTAAGGCTATGATTAAGAGTATGTTCATCATCATATTTGAGGTAGGTGGTTTACAAGTTACATCCCATAGTCTGTAAGTTGTTTTTTCATGTTTGGTGGTGTTATTAGTTATCTATTTTTTGTAGTTTTAGTTCCCTTCATGAGATTTGGTAAAATGGGTGTCTAAATGATGAATTTAACCTCTCATAATCCCTACGGAATGTGTCGGCGTTGAATAGAACTATTTTGGGCCATCCATGGGGTTCACTGACATTTCTGATTCTAAAAATTAGTGATGTTATGTGTAGAGTTGACATGTAACAACGTAGATCCCAGAGATAACATATTGAAATGGTTTTTTGATTTAAAAAATGGGATAATAGTAGTTTTTCCTAGGGTTGATAATGGTGTAAGGGTTTGTTTAGCATGGAAATGAAAATGGGTTAATTAGGTTAATTGTGATTCTACCAAATGGTATATGAATTATGTTATAAATTACTAAGAAGGATAGTGCGTATGAAATGATAAACTTCATAAATTGGTAATCTTTTGATTATTGAGAAATATGATGAATGGGATTTTATAAGGGATTTAATGAAATAGTTAAATGGTTTGATATAAATAGAATTATCAAACATGCCTAATGGGTTAGGGAATGACAATAGGAATTGGGATAAATGTGTAATGTAAATGGTAAATTTGTTATTGGGTTATGTAATAATATTAATTCCCATGTTGATTATTTATGTATTTTGATTATTAAGTTTTTTTTTTGAGTTTGGATTGTGATATGTTATGTGTGTGGTGATTTGATAAATATCCATGTGTACAAATATAGTACTGTTGGGTATTGAATGAGGTTATATGTTCATGGGTTGAGTTAATCCAATTCTCTAAACTCCTCTCCATAATGAATGATTTGGGGAAGGGTATAGAGCACTATTACCCTAATGGTTTCATTCCACTGAGACTAAGGATTCGAGGGAAGGATATTGTGTTTTTTGTGATGTGAATATCCCTAGTGAGATAGGGACCTGATTTATTCCATTTTTCATAGTGATGAATGCATTAAACCCATGGGTTAATGAGGTAAATTCCTAACCCATGGAACACATGTTGATAATGAATTATGTAATGAAGATGATGCGAATAACAAAAATAGTACTAAGTTTAAGAATGGATAAAGTATAGATTTATAAATATTAGCACTCGAGTTGTATTTTTCTTGCCTTTTAATTTATTTAATCCTCACATGAACTATTTGTTAGAAATGATATTTTTGTAGAAATTGTTGGTGGTGGACTACTCTGTTATACTTATACCATTCTTAGGTCATTTTTGGGTACCCAAAAATATTTATTTGCAGCAGGTCAGGATAAGGGAAAGGGCCCCTTTCTTGGGAATTGATTCCATCTTGGGAGGTGCATAGATGAGGTTCCCAAATTGGAATTCAGACCAATTTGTGGAATCTTTCATTTCTATTTATTTTGGGTTTTCGTCACTTTTAGAACTGTTAGCATGACATGACATAGTAATTGTTGGTTTTTAATTTATACCTAGTTTTGAGAGATGTTAAATTATGCATTTCATTGTTTATTTCAAATTTTTTCCACTATTTATATTTTTTATACTATGTATTACGGTATTAAGAAGTTTATAGTTTCCCCATGTTACATATTAGACCCACAACGCTAGTTTGAAACCACTTCCATACCAGGAAGCACACTTGAGGTCATGTGCTGACACGGCTTAGAGCATCAGTTTAGTCTATTTCAGGTCCGGTAAATTACAAGTTAGTTGAGTTATTATAAATCCATAAGTATAATAATATCATAAATATAATATATATAAACATTAACTCTCAAAATATATCTAACAGTGAGAGGTGGTGATGGAAAATGAACAAAATCAGTTCCCGAGGCAGTAGTCCACCATACACACGGGCAATGACTTTGCTTCCCATATGATGGAATATGATAAGGATTTTGGTTATTACATTAATATAATAAAATATTTTTTTATTTAATACATTATGGTTATTATATTTGAATGTTTTAATAATAAGTTAATTAGGTTGAAGAAGAAATAGAATAAGACACATATTTAGGGATGTTCCCCCTTCTTCAGAATACTGCTTTTGGTTTTCACTAAATGGATTATTATGCTAGATTAATGTCAAATATAAGGCTTATAGGATGAAAAGAGGGAATTAAGGATGTTATTTTGGTATGGATTGTTCTATCCAATCGGTTTTTTATGTGTAAAGTGGAAAGGATGGGTGGTGTCCTCTTATAAGTGAGGTGAACGGTACACTTGTAGTTATTGGAAGGAAAAAGGTGTTCTCACTAT
The DNA here is from genome assembly GCA_963277665.1 of Viscum album. Taxonomy (NCBI): domain Eukaryota; kingdom Viridiplantae; phylum Streptophyta; class Magnoliopsida; order Santalales; family Viscaceae; genus Viscum; species Viscum album. The sequence goes on from OY728165.1 coordinate 833,360,728, forward strand.
TTCACATGCCACAAGGCTCCAAAATAGATCATTATATAACCATTGAGACATTAAATTGAGTTCTTATTCCTAAATTCAAAACATATCATAAATTTTATCTTCTTTCATCCATGGTATCCACCACTTCAGATCTCAGGGAACTCTATCCATCTCTTCTTTCGTGTGTCTGAGAGTTCATTGAGGTGCGAGTTTTAAACTTATGTTGTGATATATAATTATACCCAATCACAATATCTTTTACTCTATTCATAATTACATTTGGTTTCTCATCAATAATTTATCTATCACATTCAACATTGACACAATTACTTCTAGTTATCACCATAGAATAATATCAAGAAGCATAGTGTGGGAAACTATAATCATAATGGGGATCACATAATCATGAAAAATAATTTATATTATGTCGGAATCACGAAACCTAATATTCAATCCAATATACCCTATGATTAAAAAAGGTAAAACATTCAAATCCTTCATGATGGTTTGTAAGGATTTTTTGAATTCTCAAAGAATGTACCCAGGAATGTCAAACCAATTGTCCAGCAAGGCCTATTTTCATGAAACCAATGATGATCGATTCTAGCTCAATTTACCAATTTCAGAGTTATTAACCCTAAGAAAATTAGTACTACAGACACACCCACTTTTAGTGTCCAAATAGGTATTTAATTTCTCGGAAACCACACACTATCATTTACCAAAAATCCATGACATTTTCATATATTTTGACACGTCTATAGACTTATCCTTATACATATCCTCATAAATATCCTTAAAAATATCCATATATATCTCACAAAACTTTTATAAAAATAGTTTATAAATGTTAAATAAACCTTCCTCTAAAACCAAATGTAAATACCCAAACATCCCATATATAATTATTACATCTTAATATAAAAAATTTTATTACAAAATATAATGATCCATTCTATAATTGTTTATGTTTAGTGCATTTTGAAACTTGTAAACATAAAAAAATGGTTTATAAGCTGTCTATGAAAACACCGAATAGGTTCCTCATAACAATCACAATTATTAAACATATCATAAATAATTTAATTCATTATAATGTAGGGAAATGAAACATAATAAATGGTGACATCAGATGCTTAGTAAGGGTAAACATGAGAGATATCAACATATCATGTGCATAAGGCTATAATAATATGAGTATAACATTTTAAAACCATACCCCTCATATGATAGATCCCAAACATAATCCATGAAATAAATATTAGATGTTTATATGACATAAATCAGAATGCAGTAAAAACATGAGCTTGGAGGACATAACATTGGCGTAAAACATAGATTATGGTAATACACATAAGTATAGAAAATAACATCTTTATTCATTTAAGGATAATTACCAAGACTATCATTATGGAATGTGTTAACTCTCTAAACCATTTTAGTAGTTATGGTTCACTCCCAAGACTATCCTAACGAGAAAATTCCCTTACTAAGCTTGGTTCACTCCCCATTCTATTCCTCTTTATCTCATGACATATCAATATTTTAATAACAAATTGGAGGTAGATATAGTTTCTACCCATCCTTTGTCATAATATGACCACCATCCTTGGTTATAACGTAACCATTATCCTTTGTTATAATTTAACAACCATTACATAATGATAATCATATATACATGTTCCATATGATCATAAAACTGTCATCCTAATAGAACCAATGAATATAGATGGGACTCGTAACACATTTATCATATTATAACCCATGAATTTAAATGGGATTCATTAGACATATATCATATCATAACTTGTGAAAATAAATGAGCTTCATAAATCATTCATTATGTCATTACACATAAAAATAACTAGGTTTCAAAAATTATTTCTTCATTGAATAACCTATTGAAAATAAATTGGTTTCATAAAAATATCTTCATCATAAACATAAAATATATAATGAAATAATGGAAAAAATATCCATGTATCATATCCTGAGTAAAGAATAAGTAACGTCAAATATTTAACCTTATATAGAAAATGAATTTGAATGATCCTAAGGAAAAAGTACCACTCATTATGTATACATTAAAAAAAATATTCCTTTCACTTTTTTGGTAAAATCCAAATTGTAATTGATTAAAAATGATATGAATATTCCTTTCAAAAAAATAAAAAAATAAAAAGGTGTAAAAATTTATTTAATGAATAATTTAGAGAATGTAAAAAACAGATTTTATAAATACATTTTTAGAAAACATAATTTTTTATGAAAAATAATTTTTGACAAAAAATAGAAATACTGCCGATTTTTATTAAGAAAATATTTTAGAATATTGAGTATATAAATCGAGAAAATGTAGGGAAAATATTTATTCTCATGAAATTACTCTTGGATATCAAAAATATTTTTCTTCTAGAGATATCGATCATTATATTTCATTATCATAAGCATAAAAATAAACAATCTCTACAAAGGATGTTATTGAATCATAATGACATTACCACTTTGGTAACATTGTATCATACGCCCTAGGAATGAATAATATAAAATGAAACAAAATATATCATAATAAAAAATAAATTCATTATATTAAATGTATGAGGGGATAAAAAATACACCTCATAAAATAATATAGGATTAGATCATTACATATGTCTCAAAGAAGGAAAATTGAGACAAAAGTCCCTTACTGCATTAGTAAGGTTTGAAATTTAAACCCCATAAAAGAGAGATCCTAAATTGGATATTTATATTCCAATAATTTTTAGTATAATAATCATAAACTAAATTAATGGCCAGTATATTCACCCTATAATAGAAACGTGTGGTGAATATGGGATATGTCTCATTGAAGATAAATATGAGATGAAAATCCCTTACCTTATGTCTCGACTACCTTTGTACATGTTTGAACCTCTTGTATAACTTCTTTATTTTTCACGTATGTTTTAGTTTGGTATTTTTAATCCTATTAAATTGATCATGGTAAAATATTATATGTAATGCTAAAATTGATATAAATATAATATAGTTTTGAATTATATATGTATTTATAGTAATCTATAATATTAAGAGATATAAAATGAAATGCATCATCTGTGGAGACGGTTGGACATTCATACGCATGAACGTTGTTTCCATTTTGTTGATGGATGAAATGAAATACAGTTAAATAATATATTACCATTATATAATTATTCTTATATTATGTATATAGTATATAATCACAAAATTTACCCTTATTAACTTCCATGAAAATCATTAGTGAAAAATGAATCACATTAATTTTCAAGGCTGTAGTATGTCATTAACATGAACGACGTTATCGTATTACCAAAGTAATAGAATTTAGGAATTTATATGTCATATAACAATTAAATTAGTATATATAAATTATAAATAAATTATATATTCATTTAATATATATTTTAATACCATCCATGTAAATCAAAAATTTAAAATACATCACATTGGTTTGCGAGGCTGTAGTCCACCGTACACAGGAGCTACGTTATTGTTTTACAATGAGTAGGGAGGTAAGAAGGTAGATGTGGTATTATAATTATAGAAGTATAATAATATAATACATATCATATATAAACATTAATTATATCCATTCATGATAGTTGGTGATGTAAAAATAACATATGTTCGTAATGTAGTAGTCTTTCGTGCACACGAGTGATGATTTCACAACCCATTTGATCAAATATGGAAAGGATTTAGGTTATTAAATTAACCTAATAAAATCTAATTATATGTTATATAATTTAAAATTATATCATTGTTTTTTAATAATAATTTCTGGAGTAGGTGGAAGAAATAAAATAAAACACTCGGTTAGGGATGTTACCTCTTTTTTGGCAACTTCTTTTGGTTTGCACCCAGTGGCTTCTTCGGTTGGATTTATGAATACAATATGGATTATAGAATTATATGATGGAATTATCTAAATTATTTGTTTAGGTATTGTCTAAGATAATTTTTTTTGGATATGTGAATATAAGAGGAAAGTGGGTGTCCATTTATAAGTGAGGATAGTGGCCTAATTTTAATTTTTGAAATGAAAAAGTTGTACCACTATTATTTACATGTTATAAGGATCTAAAATAGAACATTACAGAACATTATAGGTTATATGGTAACAATAGTTCTATAAAATGGGTTTTCTACATGTTTTGGTTCATTTTTAACCCTTATAGTTTATGTTTAACCAACTGGTAAACCCATTTTCAGCTTAACAACGGAAATTAATTTTTACTACTTCTACTATTCATAATTTTAAAAAAATATGTTGAAATTTTAAAAAAATATAAATTATTTTAATTAAATATATGTAAAAAAAATTTAAATATTTTATTCAAAAAATTGGAAAATACAAAATTAAAATTAAACCCGTTGACACAACAAAATAATTGTTCTCAAAAGAGAAAATCATCAAATGTTAAAAATGTTTGTATATAAATATTCAATTTAAAGTTGATCCCAATTACCTAAATTGGAATAATAGATATATAATTGATCTAATTTTACATTTAAAACTATCTCAACAAATCATTTTTTAAAAAATATCTAAAAAAATGAAATTTTTTAACAAAAACAAGTATTTTCAATACTCATCAAAAAAATTATCTTTTTAGATAATTATCAAAAATTAAATACAAGATGATTTTAAATGATGATTTTAAAAAATAAATTTATTTTTTAAAATAATTTCTATAAAAGGTTTCAAAAATTAATTTCAAAATAAATTCTAAAATGGGGAAAAACTTCTTTTTTGAAAAATACATTTTTTTGAGTGTAAAGTTTGATATATTCTTATATCTTATCTATAAAACACAAATGATGAGTTTTAAATATTATATTTAAAATTTTTTAAAAATTTCATTAATATAATTCTCTAAAATTTCTCTTTCTAATTTATTTTTTAAAAACAATATTGTGTGCATAAAAATAATTTTCATGAAAAAGATATTTTATACCTTCAAATATTTATTATTTTCATTTATAATTATTTGGTAACAAAATAATTCATTTTATAAACATGTAAAACAAATACATTCATAATTTTGTTAATAAAAGTCATAACCTGCATTCCAATGGTTAGGTGATAACTATCATATCAAATAATAATACAATAATAGTATGACATGTTTCCTTAAAACATGGTGTCACATGTAATGAAATATATCAAATAAATTAATTTTATTTAAAAATAATAAAAACAGAAGGTGTTACACTGATATTGTAAAGGCCCCAAAATTCCATGTAGTTGTTTTTAATTATATGAAAATTTTACGAGTCCGTGATAATTGACGGTGCGTGATTCTGAGGCCCGGTGTGCCCAAAATGAATTTCTAAACATTTTTTAGGTATGTGTAGTGAACTTACAAGAGGGTTTTTGTAACTTTGGAATCGGTGCTCAGAATTGAAATTTGAGGGCTTTGTTTAACTCGTAGCTCCAGTATTTTCTCAAGGAGACTTTCACCTTGACCGCAGTAAGACGAGAGTCAAATATAGTTTTCATGTTTTTCATGGAAATAAAAATAATATAAAGAAAAAACTTTTATTTTATTTTTAACCTCCCAGTTGGATGTGCAATGGTGGGGACCACCCGATCTTAAAACCTTTTATTTTGAAATTAATAGTGGGGACCACCCAAACCCCTCTTAATGGGGGACATCCGTTCAACTCTCCATTTAATTAATTGATCCAACTACAATTAATTAAATGTGTCAACATTAATTATTCCAATGTGGAATTAAATTGTTAAACTTATTTCTATTATATTGGATCCTCTTTACCTTTGGGAGGATTGGCTGGGAAAGGAGAATTGGGAGAGATCCTTGGAGAACATTGGAGAAACATTTCATCCAAACGAAGAATGCCCTCTCTAACAAAGAACATGCTTTAGAATCAAGAATGAGGACGACGCACGAGCCCGACTTCGTAAGTGAGTTTCGGAAGCGACGATCATTGCCACCCTCTTCGTATTCTTTCTCACATCGTCTTCCAACGAGAAATCGAGGTGAGGTTTATTGTTGTTTTAAATACCCCCATAGTCGTTCTTGATGTTCTTCATGATTCAAGAATGAATAAGACTCTTGCTACCATTATAACGTGGAGGGTGCGGGCCAAAATAACACGGCCCGATCTCTCTAAAACCTATGTGATTTTCGTTGTGGTTTTAAAGTAATAGAGACATCCCGAGACGAGTGCAGATGCCTACAGAATGAAGAACGAGCCACCGAGGTGCGCCAGTGACCCGAAGAATGTCGTTGGAGACCGTGCTGGTTACTGACACTGATGGGGCTCGAGAATGGTAGTCGGTACTCTGATCGACCTTAGAAGAGGTGGCGGTGCGACCACACCGCCGGAGAAGGGCCACGACCCGTCGGCCTCGGAGGAGCAAGGGAGATGGCTGGCGGAGGCCAACCGCACGATGGGGAGGCGGTGGCGAGCGTCTGCACCGCCTGGTGTGTGAGGGTCATAGTGCAGGGCCGTAGCAGCGAAGGCAGGGTGGCCAGTAGAGTCGGCCACCGGGGGTGGCGCGATGCGTAACCACTCTGCGAGGAGGAGGCTGGCCAGTCGGCCAGCCACGGTGCGCCGCCCAGTGGGGCGAGCTACACCAGCCCACCAATCTAGACCTAGTGGGTCAGGTCGAACCCCGGTCCAGACCCAGGCTGGGCCGGGTCATCCCAAACTGGGTCAGATTGGGTCGGTCTGATCGGGTCGAACCGACCCAGACCAACTTTGACTCTCTTTTCATTCTTTCAGCCATATCTTGAGCTACGAGTATCTGTTTGATGAAACTTCTGCGATGCTGGAAACCTTGGATCAAGAAGGTCCTTTTGGTATACCCCACATGAGTTTTGGATAAATTTTGGGCACAACTGGGTTGGATCAGACACGAATCCAACCGGTCCCTTGGGACTAAAAGGCTAATAACGTACCGACTGGGCGTCTGATTAATGAACCGTCTATTGAGTTGAGACCCCTTTTTCATGGAGGTACTTTGAGATACTTATTTCTGGGACTTTGTGGATGTTGGAGTATCGAACTATGGCTTGAGGAGAGGATTCTACCTGAATCAAGTGAGCTTAGTGTGGGAAGCTTGTACCTAGCTGTAACATGAGAAAGGGATCCTATATGGGTCTGTGCTTTGGGATCCTTCGTAGGTCTGAGTTTGAGGAACAAACATAGATCCTCTCTAGGAATCCATGTTGGGACTACTCTAGGATCCTTCGTGGGTATGCTTTAATAGGATCCTATGTTGGTCTATTGTACTAAGATCATACGTGGGTCTAATGATTTAGGATCCAATGTGGGTATGATGATTTAGGATCCTACGTGGGTCTTCCACTTAACCTAGTAAGATGATTTAGTAGTTACATCTAATCATCTTTACTACCTTACATAATTTATACCTGGGGTGATCTGAGTCCTTACCTTCGTGGTAATACCTTTGTCGTATTCTTCGGTGGGGTTCACCTTTGTGGTACATACATTCGTGGTAATTCCTTTGTGGTATTCTTCGAGCTGGCGTACCTTTTTGGTACTAACTTCGTGGTAATCCATATGTGGTATTCTTATGTGTGGAATTCCTTTTTGGTATTCTTCTATGTGGCGTACCGATTTGGTACTTACCTTCATGGTGATACCTTCGTAGTATTCTTCTCTTTGGTGTTACCCTCGTGGTACTTACCCTTATGGTGTTACCTTCGTGATATTCCATCCTCCATGGGATAGTTGAGCTTTGAGCTAAGAATTTGGGACATGAGTTTCCTCATGAATGAGATGGGTATACTTGATAACATAGGTATATTTATGGGCATATACCTAAGTAGGGTTGTCAAATGTTTTCATTCTTTTTGGTTTATCCTTTGTGGGTTTAGTGAGACCTTTGAGGGCCTCAGGGTACCTACTGAATATCGTTATACTCACCCCTCCACGGGATACTCCTGCACCATATTGTTTTTGGTGTAGATGACGGATAGCGCTGACTGAGGATGAAAGTACCAGAACTAGAGGTAGCTCGGAGGTGGACATTAGATGGGCGTACCATAGTGATGACCATTCAAGATCTGTACCTACCCGTCAGGTAGGGTCCTTGGCAGGAGTTCACAGGAGTTGTTTTCAGTTTACTTGTACTTTTCAGTTTTCTTGTACTTTTTAGTTGGGCTTGTATTCTGGTCCCTTTTTCTTATTGTACACACTCTTTTACTATACAGTTTACTTGTGTTTGTATCCTTCTTTTCGCATAGTTGCATGAGTTTACAGGTAATAAAGCCAATTCTTTCCAAGTTTTGGGGAATACGCCTTTTGAAGCTAGTCGCCAGCCCCTGGCCTATGGAAGGTGAGCTTGGGGTAGTAACGGCACTGGACCTGGGGGACGGGTCATGTCAAATTGGTATCAATAGAGTCAGTTCTACCATAGAACATTGGTCTCTGATCTTTTAACGGCAATAGTGTTATGTGTAGTGAGTGTGGTTATTAGTTTAGGGAATCCAGTGTTGGTGCGGCAGCAAATATATCCACACACTAGGACCCTGACTCCTGATTTCTAACTCAGTGCATGAAAACACTGACTGTGTGTGTGTTTCTAAAAGTTTTCTTTTTGATCTTTTTTAGTAATCTCACTAGGTATAACTTATTGACCGTGGTGCACCTATTTCATTTCAGGATGCCTCCATGCAGACAGCTATCTAGGGTTCTGGGTAAAATAGGAGATGATATCCGATTGAGCGATGAGGCCTTAGTGCAGGGCCCTTTATCAGTAGTGGCACTAGCAAAGGCACCAGCGGTACCATTACCCGTCGGGCCACTGATGCCCCCAGCTCCAACAGCAGAGGGTGCATTCTACTTGAGAGAGTTTCACAAGTTCTAGCACCAGAGACCACCCTATTTTAGAGGTGAGATGGACCCACAGGCAGCTGGGGACTGGTGGGAGTCCATGGTGATAGTCTTTCGACTAGTAGAGACACCAGCTGATCTCGTGGATATCCTTGCCGCCAGTCTTCTAGAGGAAAAATAAAATAGATGGTTGAGTTTGATGCTCCAGTTTCATGACGAGGTGACACTTTTCTGGGTGGACTTTGAGAGCCTGTTTCGGATAGAGTTCATCCCTGCGACTCTACGCACAATGCGCATATAGAAGCTTCTTCAACTGCCGCATGGCAGCATGACTATGGCTTAGTACTCTGTGAGGTTCACCTACCTCTCACGCTGCTCCACTAATATGGTGAGGGAATCATTTTTCAGGGCCCGGACCTTCGATCAGGGACTCAGGAGGGAGATCAGGGCTTTGAAGATTTCTTTCAACTTCCTGACGTAGGGGGGTGTTAGAGTGAGCCCTATTAGTGGAGAGTTTTCTTGCTGACTAGTCATGAGCAGCAATACCCACCACTAGGTGTCACGTAGTGGAGTCTTCTATAGCTGACAGTAGACAGATTTCACAGAGGTCTAAGAGAACCAAACCTACATGTGGACGATCGCAGGATTTAGGTTCGGTTGTGTGGGGCACTAGAGATAGAGCAAGTCATGAAAGAAGCATGCAGTGTTACGCATGTCGCAGGTAGGGTCACATGGATAGTGACTGCCTGACTTACCTAACGGAGGATTAGCAGATGGTAAAAGGATGTCTCAGGTAGAGATAGAGGTTCGACTGAGGAGGTCCGCAGGGGGCAAGTGGACGTGGAAGAGGAGCTAGCCATGCAGTTGGCCGTGGGCGACAATTTGAGATGTTACCGCTAACACCCCCAGGTAGACCACCCCGCCCATATGGAGCAGGTGGACAGAGGCGAGCTCAGCTCCAGGCAGTAAAGGCCTATGACCACAGTGCTCCGGAGATTATACGAGGTATGATCTGTGTCTTCTCCACCAAAGTTGAGGTACATATAGACACAGGTTCCAGTCATTATTTTATTTTCACTACCCTCATTCGGAGCTTGTAGATTTCAATAGAGTCATTGGATCGATCCTTATGGCTAGAGACTCCAACAGAAGCGAATTTGATGATTACAAACTAGTGTTGGTAGTGTGATCTTACTTTAGGAGGAGAGAGCTTCGATTGGGATCACCTAGTACTAGGGTCGAGGCCTTACATAATCATCTTGGGTGTGGACTAGTTATCTATATTCCATTCCCATATTGACTGTATTAGGAGAAAAGTGCAGTGTGTCTGCATGGATGGGACTAAGCTTAACTTCACCGGTGAGAAGGGAGCCTTTGTAGCACAGGATGAACTTACCCGGAGGAGAGTGTCATCGATCACTCATCTATTGGTTATCCTTACCATCAGAGCAATTGATGTGGAGAGTTTGATCTATCCTATAGTGGTGGACTAGTACATGGATGTCTTCCCTGATGATGTTCCGGGTCTACCTCCTCACATAGAGGAGGAATTTTAAAATAACTTGTACCCCAGGATGACACCGATATCTACACCAGTGTATCGGATGGCTCCCGCGGAGATTCGTGATCTGCAGGTATAGCTAAAGGACTTGCAGGGGAAGGGATTCATCCAGCTCAGTGTTTCTCCTTGGGCAGCCCTGATTTTGTTCGCCAAGAAGGTGGATGGAAGATTGAGACTTTGTGTTGACTATCAGTGCCTGAACTAGGTGACAATGAAAAACAAGTACCCAGTTTTTAGGATTGAAAACCACTTTGATCAGCTGAAGGGAGAATGATGGTTCACAAAGATAGACCTCAGATCAGGCTATCACCTACTCAGAGCATGAGACAGGCATGTGCAGAAGACAACTTTCAGATATCGATACATCCATTATGAGTATTTGGTAATGTCGTTCGGCTTAACCAACTCTCCAAAAGTGTTCATGGTAATCATGAACGTGATCTTTCTGTCATACCTTGATTGCTTTGTAATATTCTTCATCAACGACATTTTGATCTACACGGCTACCGAGGATGAGCATGCCTATCACTTACAGATAGTTCTGGACACACTCTGAGAGCACCAGCTTTACTTTAAGCTCTTGAAGTGCCAGTACTGGATCCGGGAGGTTCACTTCCTTGTACATGTCATCTCAGAGGCTAGAGTTGTAGTGGATATAGAGATGATTAAGGTGGTACTTTCTTGGGAGCCACCTAGGAGTGTGATTTAGGTACGAAGTTTCCTGGGTTTGGCCAGATACTATTGGAGGTTTGTGCCAGATTTCTCTAAAGGTGCAGCACCTTTATCAGTGTTGACGAAGAAGGGTCAACACTTCGTGTGGTCGGAGAGATGCTAGTGGAGTTTTCAGGATCTAAGATAGAGGCTGACTAATGCCCCCATCTTGAGACTTCCGGAGGAGGGCGTTGGGTACGTAGTCTACTACGACGCATCAAGGACTAGTCTTGGATGTGTCATGAAGCAGGAGCGAGCAGTTATCACATATGGTTCTCGACTGCTGAGACAACATGAGCAGAACTATGCCACCCATGACTTGGAGTTAGAAATAATGTTCTTCACCTTGATGATGTGGAAACATTACTTGATGGGAGAATGTTTTACAATCTACTCTGATCACAATAGTCTTAGGTATATCTTCTCTCAGAAGGACCTAAACCTGAGATAGCGACGTTGGATTGAGTTCCTCCAGGACTATGACTTCGAGATAGCATATAATCTTGGGAAGGGGAACGTTGTAGCTGATGCACTTAGCAAGAGATCTGGTATACATCTTATAGGTGTGGTGACGGAGCAGCTGGCTGCTTTGCAGATAACCTTCTGGGATTGAGATGGAGCATCTTTTCATCAATCTCATATAATCACTCCCCCACTTATTCATCTATTCAGGGAGGCGCAACATAGGGACTTTGACTACAAGGCTTGACATGTTCATATATCCACAGGGCAGGCACCTTATGGATTTTCTAAGGGTGGGGAGCACATAATCATTTTCAGGGGACGTACCATGGTACTAGTGTCACTTCGGGAGGAAGTGTGGAGGGATATCCTCACATCCCCTCTATAGGTACATCCAAGAGTGGAATAGATATTCCAGGATCTCTGATGAAAGCATTGGTGGTAGGGAATTAAGAAATAAGTAGTAGATTTTGTCTCTCGGTGACTCACTTGTCAGCAATTGAAGGTGGAGCATCAGGTGCCAGTAGTCTTAGTTCATCCATTATAGGTCCCATAGTGGATGTGGTATGGAATATCCATGGAATTCATAATACTACATCCCCATACATCTTGGGGTCATGATTCTATTTGGGTGATCATCGACCGACTCACCAAGTCAGCTAACTTCCTACTAATCAGAGAGTAGGGTTCAGTAGATAGCTTGGGAAGCCTCTATGTGCAGGATGTTGTGCAGATACATGGAGTACCCTCAACGATTGTCTCTGATAATGATGCATGTTTCACTTACCTTCTATGGAAGGGGTTGCATGAGGCTTTCGGGACACAACTTTGTTTGAACAGCACCTTCCATCCTCAGACGGATGGCAAGAGTGAGCAGACCATTCAGACCCTCAAGGACATGTTACGTGCTTACATCCTCGACTTCGGCCGCAGCTGGGAGGATCACTTCCCTTTGGTGGAGTTTGCATACAACAACAGCTACCACTCTATCATTAGGATGGAACCTTTTGAGACATTGTACGGCCGACCTTCCAGATCACCTTGGTGTTGGACTGACCTAGTGGAGTCAGCACTCATGGGACTAGAAATGGTATGGGCTACCACAGAGAAGGTGCAGATCATCCAAGAGAAGATGAAGACTGCACAGAGCAGGCATAATTCTTATGCTGACATAACATGGATACCTATGGAGTTTGAGGATGGTGACCACATCTTTCAACAGGTCTCACCCCAACAAGGATTGTAGAGATTTGGTCGGGCCGACTAGTTATCTCTGAGGTTCATTGGACCCTTTCAGGTCCTCGGTAGAGTTGGCGATGTGGGTTACTGCCTAACTCTTCTACATCAGTTGCACTGGGTGCACGACGTCATCCATGTATCCCAACTGAGGAGATACGTGCATGAATCATATCACATCATAGACTGGGGAAAGCTAGACATTGACGATGAGGCGAAGTTTACTGAGGTTTCAGTAGAGATTGAGGATCAACAGGAGCAGGTCTTTCAAGGGTGGTTAATAACTTTGGTGCATGTACAATAGAAGCACGTGAAGCTCTAGGAGAGCACATGAGAGTGGGAGGCTGAGATTCATGTTCAGTACCCCCACTTGTTTTCCTAGTTTCTGTAATGTGGCTTTCAGGTACACAAATCCCAGAGGTGGGGAGAATTTAAGGACCAAAAAATTCCATGTGATTTTTTTTAATTATATGGGAATTTTACGAGTCCAAGAAAATTGACGGCGCATTATTCTAAGGCCCGGTCTACCCGGAATGAATTTCTGAACTTTTTTTTAGAAACATTCAGTAATCTTGCAAGTGGGTTTTCGTAACTTTTGAACCAGTGCACAAAATTGAAATCTGAGGGCACCGTTGAACTCACAGCGCTGATATTCACTTAAGGAGACTTTCTCCTCGACTGTTGAAGGAAGAGGGTCCTATTTTTCATTTAAATAAAAATAAAATAAAGTACAAATTTTTATTTTATTTTTAACCTCCCATTTGTATGTGCAGTGTTGGGGACCACCCGAGCATAAAACCTCCAAATATGAAATAGTGGGGGGGGGGGAAACCCGAACTCTTTTAATGGGGTAAATCTTTAAACTCTCCATTTAATTAATTGAGCCAACTATAATTAATTATATGTGTCAACTTTAACTGTGCCAATGTGTAAATAAATTGTTAAAATTATTTCTATTATATTGGATCCTTTTTACCTCTAATAGGACTTGTTGGTAAAGGAGAATTGAGAGAGAGCCTTGGTGAAATTTGGAGAAATATTTCCTCTAAAAGAATAATTTGTTCTCAAACGAAGAACGTGCTTCAGAATCAAGAATGAGGACGATGCATGAGCCCCTCTTCGGAAGTGTGTTGCAGATGTGATGATCGTTGGTACCCTCTTTCTCTTCCCTCTCGCATCATCTTCCAACGAGCAATTGAGGTGGGGTTTATTTTTGTTTTAAATACACCCTTACCCATTCTTAACATTATTTATGATTGAAGAATGAATAAGTCTCATGCTACCAATATAACGTGGAGGGTGCAAGCCAAAAGAACACGGCCCAACCTCTTCGCAACCTATGTGATTTTAGTGGTGCTTTTTAAATCAATGGTGATGCCCTAAGATGAGTGATGATGTCTACGGAATGAATAACGAGACACCAGGCCGGCCCAATGACCCAAAGAACGTCGCTGGTGACCGTACCGGAGACCGACACGGATGGGGCTTTAGAACGGTGGCCCGCACTCCAGCCGGCGGTGATGAATGCAGTGGTTCGACCGTGCCACCAGAGAAGTTCTGCGGCCTGTCAGTCATGGAGGAGGCCGGTCGAGTGAAGGGGAGGTGATTGTGCATGTCCCTACCACCTGGCATGCAAGGGTCATAGTTCAAGGCCGCGGCGGCAAAGAGAGGTTGGCAGGTAAAGCTTGCCGCTGGTGGGGGCGTCGCGCGCGACCGCACCACGTGGAGGAGGTTGGCCATCTGGCCAGGCTCAGTAGGCTATGAAAAATTGAGCGGGTCGGGTCAGACCCAAGGTCGGACCTGGGGTGGGTCGGGTGAACTCGAACTGGGTCAGGTCGGTCCAATCGGGTCAGACCGGACCCGGACCCACATCGACCCCCTTTTCGTTATTTGGGCCATATCTTGAGCCACAGGTGTCTGTTTGACCAACCGTCTACAGCGCTGGAAACCTTGGATTGAGGCGGTCCTTTTGGTATACCCCAATTGAGTTTTGGATAAAGTTGGGGTACAGCTAGGTTGGATCGGACATGAATCCAACAGGGGCCTCGGGACAAAAATGCTAATAACATACAGACCAGGAGTCTGATTGATGCACCGTCTGTTGCATTGAGACCTCTTCTTCATATAGATACATGGGGGTACTTCTTCATGGGACTTATTGTTAGTTGGAGTATCGACCTGTGGCTTGAGGAGATGATTCTCATGAAATCAAGCGACCTTAGTTCTAGAACCATGTGGGTGGCTGTAACATGAGAAAGGGATCCTATGTGGGTATGTGCTTTAAGATCCTTCATGGGTCTGAGTTTGAGGAACCCACATGGATCCTATAATGACCCATAATTTACATACATAGTTATTACTTCATTATTGAAGCACACTTATTACAACATTAAATAAACCATGAAAGGACTGTATAGCTATAGTGTCTTTAGAAACTTGGAAACATAAACAACTGGTTCATAAATCATCTACGTTTTCTCCCATTTACTTCATCATATCTAGAGTTCCATTTTGGCATATCCTACTTAATATCCTTCTTCCTGACCTGGGGAAAAGAACACATACAAAAGGGTGAGCTAAAATTCTCAGTAATGGTAAACAAAAGAAATATCAAACATATCATATTCATAATAACATAACATTTTGAAAATATTATCCTACAAAAGAGATCATATGATGGGATAAATCATAGAAGTGAAATGTAATACCAATAATAATAACTTAAAACATGAAGCTTTGTGTCATACACACATAATCATAGAGAATAATTTCATATTAGTCAATACTCATTGCCAATACTATCTTAGCGGACAAATTCCACTTCTGAACCGAGTTCACTCCTCGTTTCAGTCCTGTTTCACTGAACCGGTTTAACCTACCGTTCCATCCATGTCTATATCATGAGATATAAATCTTTACCCAATTCATTGGAGGGAGATATAGGTCCCACCCATATCATAATGATACCATTCTTATGTGTTCCACAAAATCAAAAATCATACATCATTGCATAACCCATGTAATAAAATGGGATTCTTAAACATCGTGAAATCATAAAACAATTCATATAGGATAAAGGAATCCATAAAAATAATTCCATCACAATATAATCAAATCAATGTAATAATAGGGATAGAAACAACACCCTATATTCTCTTAGATGGAAAATAATTTTGATAAAACACTTGAACTCCATTCTTGAAGAAAATATCCTTTCTACTTCAAAAATATTTTTCCTTTCTTAACATGTCATACTATTTTAAACTAAAAAGAGGTGATAAAAATTAAACATAAAAACTTGTAAAGGAAGCTTCTTGTAAATATTTTTTTAAAAATCCAATCATGCCTTATATGTTAAAAAAACATTCTTCTCGTACTTTTGTCGGAAAAGTCAAAAAGGACCTCGTACGAAAAATGAAAAAAGATTCCTTTCATATATTTTACTAAAAACTCACCGAAGGGTAATTTTGGATTTAAAGAATTGTAGGTGGGTGTAAATAATATTACATATTGAGAAAACATTGATTTGGATGATAAAATACACCCTAGTAAATACCAAAGTATAAAAAATCTCAGATAAAAATGAGATTGTGATATTTTCCCTTACCTTAGGTCTGATTTGCTTCATAAGTGTCTGAACCTCCTTTATAATGATTTAAATAATGTTATTGACTAATTATAGAATCATACTTATTTTTATGATATCATATATGGTCATATTCTTAGCTTCTTATCAGTAATATTTCATTGTCACTTGTTATTCAGGTGTTTATTGCTTTTTGTTCTTATGCTTGTTTTGTCGAATAAATTCTTATTCTTCTTTTTAAGTTATAGATACCTCATTTATAGAATGATATTAGTGTAATATATATCATATCCATTCATTCAATTAATTTATATAATCATTATGCAATGAAGATCATGTAGAACGAGTCGCATCACATCGTGGAGACGGTATTCCGTATGTACGCACGAGCGATGATATCGTTCCCATGATCGTGTAATTGTATTGGAGTGTATGTATACTATTTTGGAATCAATACCACATTACAATAATCATATATAGTTATTTATTTTTACCATTATACCCATCCAAGTATGGTGGTGGTGGAAAATATATTACACCACGGCCTGGAGACGGTATTCCATACGTACGCACGTGCGATGATTTCTTTTTCTATAGGATGGATAGATGGTGAAATAGGGTTGTTTCATACCTATAATAACATATCAGTATATGAGTGATACTGATGTTATTACTTCATAATGAGACAACTAAAGAAGAAGAAGTGGAAGAAGAAATAAAGTTGAAAAAATCGGTAATGGACATTACCTCTTCTTTGAAGCGCCTCTTTGAGACCTCCTTTTAGGGCACTGAAATCGGTCTTTGAAGAAGACCAGGACCTCTAGGATGTTTCTAGGGAAGTGGAGAAGATAATTTTGCAGGGTTTGGCCAAGATTGAAGTCTCAAAGTGGTGTAAGGAAGAGAGGGAGGAGGTTCCCCTTTATAAGGGAGGAGAGGGGAACCTTTGGAAAAACTAAAAATATTATTTTATTATAAAGTCATATTCGGTTTTTAAAAGATCCAAATTGATTTATTTGAAGCTAAGGTGGGGATGGGTCTAAATCCTCTCATCCAATAGAATTTACACAAGTTTAGGTATCTATTTTAACCTTATCATTTAGATTTAACTTTAAGTTAGATAATTTAACGTTTACCATGTCTTCTTGTTTTCTTACGCTATAAGGTTAATAAACATACAATAACAAGTCAAAAGGACACCAAGTTGTTTATTATTAATATATATAACCTTATCTAAGTCATTTGGCCGAACCTTATATTTTTAGGAATAAAAGAACAATTAATAATATAACATTGTTTTAAAAAACTATTTTATGTCAATTTTGACACTATTTGGTAATTGATTTTTGTGAAAATCATAACAGAAATATTAGTTCTAAAAAATTTACTTAAATCAATAATAAAATGTCATATTAACCAATAAAATTATTGTAATTCATAAAAAGTTTCAAATTACATTTATTTGGGTATTTATAACATCAATTATGTCAATATTTCATTAATAATATAATTACTGCATCATCATTGTGTCATAAATAAATTAAATTATTTAATGTCTAAAAATTAAAAATAAAATATCATTCCGTAGGAAATCTTCTTATATTTCCAATTAATATTTATAGTTGAATTTATCTTATGTATAACCCTATATTAAAAATCTTTTAGTTATTAAACTTTGATTTTAACTATTTTAACTATTCTTTAAATAAAATAATATTAAATGTCTTAATCTAATCCAAGTGGACCTAAATGGTCATATTTTATTCCTAAGGGTTCTTTTGGTCGAATTACACTTATCCAATTGAATTAGTACATGTGTTAGGGTATTAATAATATCATTTTTACCCGTAATTACCCTATTTACTTTTAACCGTGGTACAAAAAAGTAAAAAGTTACTATTCACCAAAAATTATTTTCATCTCATTGAACCACATTTTACTAACTGAAATAAACCGTGTCTCTCGGATTTTTGAAATTCCACTCACAGAAGCGGTAAAATTATGTTTTATGTAAATTTGCAAATTCTCCTAGGAGGTGGGTAAAAGACGGTCAAAAGTTCAATAAAATTTTTATATATCTAAAATTATTATAAAATGACTCCAATGAACTGAATTGAAATTATATAGGTATTATGTATCAATTTTGACCTAAACTAAATTTAAATAAAATAAATAATTATTTAAATAAAAAGTCGGTTTTTAAATAGCAACCCAGGGTTTTCACTATTCATCCAAAATTGATTGTTTTAAGAAAAATACCGAAATTTCACCCTATGCTAATTTTGATATTCAAAATCCAAAAATGAAGTCCATTTTGAAATATGAAATTTAAAAAATTTCAAAAAGTGGTTATTACTATTCATAACAGCTTGTTTTAATAATATTTTAATAGTATATCGTTGTTTAGTGAAACTCGGTATCTCGTACGATGCAAGCTATCGATGAAGGTCGCAATTGCGTGTAAAGCAAGCCAAGATAGTGTTGTGTGTAGTTAATGATCCCTTTGATGATTTATATAACATAAAAACAAAATATTTCTCATAAAAGTCTCAGGTGTTACATTCTAGTCCCCTTAAAATGAATTTCGCCCTCGAAATTCGTCACTTTATAACAAACAGATGAGGATACCTCTCCCTCATCATATCCTCAAGCTCCCATGTAGCTTATTCTAATTGGTGGTTCCTCCATAAAACTTTCACCAAGCGAATGGTCTTGTTCCGTAGGACTTTTTCTCTACGATCCAGAATCTCTATCGGTTGTTCTTCATAAGAAATATCTTTCTCCAGCAGTACAACTTCTAAGCTGAGTACATGTGAAGGATCAGGTATGTACTTTCTCAGGAGAGATACATGGAACACATCGTGAACTTGAGAGAGATTTAGTGGAATCTCAAATCGGTAAGCTACCTTCCCAACACGATCCAGTATTTCGAAAGGACCGATATATATAGGGCTCAGCTTTCCCTTCTTCCCAAATCTCATTACTCTCTTCCAAGGAGATATTCATAAGAACACTTTATCAAACACTTCAAACTCTAAGACTTTTCTTAGGTTGTCGGCATAACTTTTTTGTCGACTCTGAGCTAATATTATGTTTTGTTGAATAGATCGGATCTTTTATGCCATCTCATCAACAAGATCAGGTCCTAATAGCCTTCTTTCCCCAAATTCATCCCAGCAAGTTGGAGTCCTGCATTTCTTTCCATAGAGAGATTCATAAGGAGCCATCTGAATACCGGAGTGAAAGCTATTATTATAAAAAAATTTCACCAGAGGTATGTGTTGATCCCAACCACCTTTGAAATCCATAGAGCAAGATCTCAACATATCTTCTAGAGTTTGAATTGTCCTCTCAGACTGACTGTCTGTCTGAGGATGATAAGAAGTGCGGAAACTCAACTCTGTATCCAGAGTATGCTAAAGACTTCGCCAGAAATTCGAGGTAAATCTCGGATTCTGATCAGATATAATAGAAAGTGGTACTCCATGAAATCTTACCACTTCTTTTTCATATATCCTAGAAAGCTGATCTAGAGAGAAATCATCTCTAATAGCAATGAAGTGTGCAGACTTTGTAAGACGATAAACTATGACCCAGATAGCATTATTGCCTTTGGATTTTTTAGGGAGTCCAGTGACAATGTCCATAGTGATGTTTTCCAATTTCCATTTAGGTATGGGTAATGGTTGTAACATCCCCTTAGACTTCTATCTCTCAGCTTTAACTTGCTAAAAAACCAAGCATCGAGAGACATATTTAGCAACATCTATTTTCATTCCATCCCACCAGAAGTACTCTTTCAGGTCCCTATACATCTTCGTGCTTCTAGGATGAATAGAGAATGAAGAACTATGAGCCTCATCCAGTAGCTCCTTCTTTAATTCGGGGATGGGAGGAACACAAACCTGATTCCTGAACCTTATTATTCCATCCCAATAAATGTTGAATTCAGGAACATTTCTCACCTTCTTTCGTAACTCTACATCTTCTTTCTGTGCCTCTTTAATCTTCACATGTATAGATGGTTGAACATTCATTTGAGAAATATACGATTTTCCCCTTTCATTATAATTCCAATATCCATCCTTTGTAAATCCATAAATATTGGATCATTTCTGATCCTCATCATGGATAAGCTAGCATGGTCTTGTCGACTTAATGCATCTGCGACCTTGTTTGCTTTCCCACGGTGGTAATGAATTGAGAAGTCGTAATCCGTAATCAGCTCCAACCATCTTCTTTGGCGCATATTCAGCTCCTTTTGTGTGAAAATATACTTTAAACTTTTATGACCAGTATAAATATCACACCTTTCTCCATAAAGATAATTCCTTAAAATAGTTAATGCAAAGATTACCGCAGCTAACTCCAAATCATGAGTTGGGTAATTTTGTACATGGATTTTCAATAGTCGTGAGGCATAAGCTATCACCATATCGTTTTGCATCAGAACACACCCCAATACCTTCTTGGATGAATCACTATAGATCACAAAGCATTCTCCACTACAAGGAAGTGTGAGCATAGGTGCACTGGATAACCTTATTTTCAACTCCTTGAAATTCTCTTCACATTCCTTTGTCCACAAGAACTTAACTCCTTTTCGAGTCAACCTAGTAAGTGGATTAGATAATCATGAAAAATCTTTCACAAAACGTCGATAATATCCAGCTAAACTAAGAAAACTTCGGATCTCAGTTACTGTTGTTGGTCTCGACCATCTTTCGATAACCACCTTTTTTGTTGGATCCACAGATATCCCCTCTTTTGATATTATGTGACCCAAAAATGCAACTTTTTAAAGCCAAAATTCACACTTGGTAAATTTGGCATAAAGCTTATCCTTTCTCAGGGTCTTCAATATAATTCTCAAGTGATCTTCATGTTCTTCCTTACACTTTGAATAGACAAGAATATCATCTATAAAGACTACCAAAAACTGATCAAGATAGTCTTTAAAGACTCTATTAATTAGATCCATGAAGATAGCAGGGGCATTAGTAAGATCAAATGGCATCACAATAAATTCATAATGTCCATACCATGTACGGAAATCCATCTTTGTTATATCCTCCCTTTTAACCCTTCATTGATGATACCCAAAACGAAGATCAAACATGGAAAATTATAGAGCTCCGCATAGTTGGTCAAATAAGTCATCAATGTGTGGGAGAGGATATTTGTTCTTGATAGTGATCTTGTTAAGTTCTCGATAATCAATGCAGAGTCTCATTGATCCATCTTTCTTCTTAACAAACAGAATTGGTGCTCCCCAAGGTGACGCACTAGGGTGTATGAATCCCTTATCAAGATTCTCTTGGAGTTTCTTCTTCAATTATTTCAACTCAATTGGGGCCATTCTATAAGGTGTCTTTGAAATAGGCAAAGAACCCGGTACGAGTTCTATTGAAAACTCTACTTCACAATTTGGTGGAAGACCCGACAATTCCTCTAGAAAGACATCATCAAACTCGCGTACAATGGGCATATTCTTATCGTGAGTTTCTCTCCAACCATTTGAGATAAATAACCCACATTTAGTGGAATCAAGACCCATAAGATGGAAGAAAGTTCCACTGGAAGGTTATGTTCATCCTTGCATCCATAGACGATCACAGATTGATCTGGAATATGAAATGTGACTTCCCTTCTTTGGAAATTGATATGAGCTCCATATAGAGAAAGCCAATCCATGCCAAGAATCACATCAAATTCCACTATAGGAAGGATCACAAGATTTTCAGGAAGCACTTTCCCACAAACTTCAATCGGAGAAGAATTATAAACTTTTGATGCCACTGTTGTGCCATTAGTGGTTCTCACAGCTAACTCAACATCTAATTGTAGAGGTAATACGGCGATACCCTTAGAAAATTCTTCATAAATAAAAGAGTGGGTGGATCCAGAATCAAATAAAACATTTTCTACTTTAGAGTGGATGGTAAGTGTACCTTTCACCACTTCGTTATCGTACTCCACATCGCTGATAGAAATTGCATGTGACTTTCATTTGTCTTTAGCCTTAAGAGTTTTTTGACGTCGATCATCATCAACAACCCTTGGATTAGGGAATTGATTGGCATAATGCCCATGTTCCTTGCACTTGTAACATTGAAGTGTAGGAGGTGGACTCTGTGTATCCTTTTCTTTGTTCACATCACTAGACTTCTTATTCCCATCATTGTGGCATTCAAATGCCCGATGACCTTCCTTTCCACATTTGAAACATTTACTTGTCCCTTTAAGACAACTCCCTCCATGTTTCTTTCCACACTTTGAGCATAAGGGAAAACCCATCTTCTTTTCAGTGTGCTCTTTAGATTTTCCTTTGAATTCCATTTTCCTCTTCTTATCAAACCCATGTGACTGATGGGTTACACCAATCTCCAACTCAACTTTGAGAGAACATAAAACAATTTCCTCGTAGCTATTGAAGTCCCTTATGTCTAATGCCATTCGAAGATTTGGTTTTAAGAAACTAAAGAATCAATCAATCTTACTCTCAGGTTGGATAATAATACCAGAAGCGTACCTTGCAAGTGTTGTAAAATTTTCTTCATAGGTACCAACAGATTCATTATCCTTTTCCTTCTATTCAAGAGACTCTGTCTCCATCTTTGTTCGAAAAATACGAGTGAAGTAATTATTGAAAAATAAGTTCTTGAACTCGTCCCATTCCATGGACTAAATTTCATCCCTTTTCCTCGTATTCTTAATAAGATTCCACCATTGATCAGTGTCACCTTCCATACAATATACTGCTAAGATGACTTTATCATGTTCAGAGCATTAAAGAACTGAAAATATATTTTTATTTATACTGACCCATTGTTCAGCCACTAATGGATCAGTAGACCCACTGAATGAAGGTGGGCGCTACCTCATGAAGGATTAAACAGAATGTTGCTCCTTCCTTTGCTCGTTTGGAAGTCCTGTATGATTCATAGCTTGAGAAAGTTGTGTGAGCATGGCTACAAGATTTTGCATTCCGGCTCCTATAACGTTTGTTTTCTTAGGGGGACAATCATTTCACTGCCCGTCACATTCCGCATTAACACGGTTCCTTCGAGTTCCAGCCATTAACTAAAACCAAGTAGAATAGTGTGAGCAACACTAATTATAATAGGAAAACCACATAATCAAGAATGATATTTCACACTTAAGGTCTTATCATAAGTTTTTCAAGGCCATTTCTAAAACATTAATATTGTGTTCTATGCTTAGACTTATCCTTAGGGTTCTTACTAATGTTTTCACATCCTAGTTTCCAAAGGTTGACTATTCCTTTCCTCTGATACCAACTATAACGACCCATACTTTACATACATTGTTATTACTTCATAATTGAAGCACACTTATTGCAACATCAAAAAAACCATGAAAGGACTGTATAGGTATAGTGTCTTTAGAAACTGGGAAACATAAACAACGGGTTCATAAATCATCTATGTTGTCTCCCATTTATTTCATCACATCTAGAGTTACTTTTTGGCATATCCTACTTAATATCCTTTTTCTTGACCTGGGAAAAATAAAACATACAAAAGGATGAGCTCAAATGATCAGTAAGGGTAAACAAAAGAAATATCAAACATATCATATCCATAAGAACATAACATTTTGAAAATCTTATCCTGCAATAGAGATCATAATTTAGGATAAATCATAGAAGTGAAATGTAATTCCAATAATCATAACATAAAACATGAATCTTTGTGGCATACACACTTAATCATAGATAATAATTTCTTATTAGTCAAGACTCATTTCCAAGACTATCTTAGTGGACAATGTCCATTTCTGAACCGAGTTCACTCCTCGTTTCAGTCCTGTTTCACTGAACCGGTTTAACCTGCCATTCCAGCCATGTCTATGTCATGAGATATAAATATTTACCCAATGCATTGGAGTTAGATATAGGTCCCACCCATCACATAATGATACCATTATTATGTGTTCCACAAAATCAAAAATCATACATCATTGCATAACCCATGTAATAAAATGGGATTCTTAAACATCGTGAAAACATAAAACAATTCATACAAGATAAAGGAATTCATAAAAATAATTCCATCACAACATAATCAAATCAATGTAATAATAGAGATATAAACATAACCCTATATTTTCTTATATGGGAAATAATTTTGACAAAACACTTGAACTTCATTCTTGAGGAAATTATCCTTTCTAATTCAAAAACATTTTTCCTTTCTTAACATGTCATACTATTTTAAACTAAAAAAAATTTGATTAAAAATAAACATGAAAACTTGTAAAGGAAAATTCTTGGAAATATTTTTTTAAAAATCCATTCATTCCTTATAAATAAAAAAAACATTCTTCTCGTACTTTTGTCAGAAAAGTCAAAAAGTACCTCGTACGAAAAACGACAAAAGATTCCTTTCATATCTTTTACTAAAAACTCACCTAAGCGTAAAACTGGAATTAAACAATTTTAGGTGAATGGACATAATATTACATATTGAGGAAACATGGATTTGGATGATAAAATACACCTCAGTAAATACCAAAGTATAAATAATCTCGGATAAAAATGAGATTGTGATATTTTCCCTTACCTTAGGTCCGATTTGCTTCGTAAGTGTCTGAACCTTCTGTATAATGATTTAAATAATGTTATTGACTTATTCCAGAATCATACTTATTTTTATGATATCATATATGGTCATATTATTAGCTTCTTATTAGTAATATTTCATTGTTACTTGTTATTCGGGTGTTTATTGCTTTTTGTTCTTATGCGTGTTTTGTCGAATAAATTCTTATTCTTCTTTTTAGGTTATAGATAACTCATTTACAGAATGGTATTAGTGTAATATATATCATATTAATTCATTCAATTCATTTATATAATCATTATGCAATGAAGATCATGTAGAACGAGTCACATCACATCGTGGAGACGGTATTCCGTATGTACGCACGAGTAATTATATCGTTCTCGTGATCGTGTAATTGTATTGGAGTGTATGTATAATATTTAAGAATCAATAATAATTTACAATAATCATATATAGTTATTTATTTGATCCATTATACCCATCCAAGTAAGGTGGTGGTGGAAAATAGATTACACCACGGCCGGGAGACGGTATTCCGTACGTATGCACGCGTGGTGATTTCGTTTTCTGTAGCATGGAAAGATGGTGAAATAGGGTTGTTTCATACATATAATAACATATCTTTATATGAGTGATAATAATTTTATTAATTAATAACGAAACATCTAAATAAGAAGAAGTGGAAGAAGAAATATTGTTGAAAGAATCGATAACAGACATTACCTCTTCTTTGAAGCGCCTCTTTGAGACATCATTTTAGGGCACTGAAATTGGTCATCGAAGAACACCAGGACATCTAGTATGTTTCTAGGGAAGTGGAGAAGAGAATTGTTCAGGGTTTGGCCGAGCTTGAAGGCTCAAAGTTGTGTAAGGAAGAGAAGGCGTAGGTGCCCTTTTATAAGGGAGCAGAGGGGCACCTTTGGAAAAACTAAAAATATTATTTTATTATAAAGTCATATTCAGTTTTTAATAGCTCCAAATTGATTTATTTAGAATATAAGGTAGGTTTGTGTCTAAACCCTCTCATCCAATAGAATTTAGACAAGTTTTGGTATCTATTTTTACCTTATCATTTAGATTTAACTTTAAGTTAGATACTTTATCTTTTACTGTGACTTCTTGTTTTCTTACACTATATGGTTAATAAACTTACTACAACAAGTCAAAAGAACCCCAAGTTGTTTATTTTTAACATATATAACCTTATATAAGTCATTTGGCCGATACTTAGATTTTTATGAATAAAATAACAATTAATAATATAATATTTGTTTTAAAAACTATTTTATGTCAATTTTGACACTATTTGGTAATTGATTTTTGTGAAAATCATAACAGAAATATTAGTTCAAAATAAGTTACTTAAATCAATAACAACATGTCATATTAACCTAGAAAATTATTGGAATTCATAAAAATTCTCAAATTACATTTATTTGGGTATTTATAACATCAATTAAGTCCAAATTTCATTAATAATATAATTATTGCATCGTCATTGTGTCATAAATAAATAAAATTATTTAATGTCTAAAAATTACAAATAAAATATCATTATGTATTAAATCTTAATATCTTTCTAATTAATATTTATAGTCGAATTTATCTTATGTATAACCCTTTATTTAAAATGTTTTATTTATTAAACATTGATTTTAACTATTACAACTATTCTTTAAATTAAATAATATTAATTTCTTAATCTAATACAAGTGGGCCTAAATGGTCATATTTTATTCCTAAGGTTGTTTTTGGTCTAATTACACTTATAAAATAGAATTAGGACATGTTTTAAGGTAATAATAATATACTTTTTGCCCGCAATTACCCTATTTACTTTTAACCGTAGTAAAAAAAATCAAAAAGATACTATTCACCAAAAAAAAAATTCATCTCATTGAACCACATTTTACTTAATGACATCAACCATGTCTCTTAAATTTTTGAAATTCCACTCATAGAAGCGGTAAAATTATGTTTTATGTGAATTTGCAAATTCTCATAGGAGGTGGGTAAAAGACAGTCAAAAGTTCAATAAAATTTTTATATATCTTAAATTATTATAAAATGACTCCAATGAATTGAATTGAACTTATATAGGTATTATGTATTAATTTTGACCTAAAATAAATTTCAATAAAATAAATAATTATTTAAATAAAAAGTTGGTTTTTAAATAGTAACCTAGTGTTTTCACTATTCATCCAAAATTGAAAGTTTTCAGAAAAATACCAAAATTTCACCTTAGGATAATTTCAATATTCCAAATCCAAAAATGAAGTCCATTTTGAAAGATGAAATTTAAAAAATTTCAAAAAGTGGTTATTATTATTCATAACGGCTAGTTTTAATAATATTTTAATAGCATATCGTTGTTTAGTGAAACTTGGTATTGCGTACGACGCAAGCTATCGAGGAAGGTCGTGATTGCGTGTAAAGCAAGCCAAGCAAGTATTGTGAGTAGTGAATGATCCCTTTGATGATTTATATAACATAAAAACAAAATATTTCTCATAAAAGTCTCGGGTGTTATAGATCCGCTCTAAATATCCATGTGGGACTACTCTAAGATCATTTGTGGGTCTATTTTACTAGGATCTACGTGGGTATGCCTCTTAACAGAGTAAGATGATTTACTAGTTACATCTAATCATCTTTAATACCATACTTAAGTTATACTTGGTGTGAGCTGACTTCTTACCTTCGTGGTAATACCTATGTTGTATTCTTCTCTGTGGCGTACCTTTGTGGTACTAACCTTCGTGGTAATACCCTTGTGGTATTTTTTTGTGTGTAGTAACTTTGTGGTACTTACATTCGTGGTAATACATTTGCGGTATTCTTATGTGTAAAGTACCTTTGTGGTACTTACCTTCATGGTGATACCTTTGTGGTATTATTCTCTATGGAGTACCTTTGTGGTACTTACCTTCGTGGTGATACCTTTGTGGTATTATTCTGTGTGGTGTTAACCTCGTGGTAGATACCCTTGTGGTGTTACCTTCGTGGTATTCCATCCTTCGTGGGACAGTTGAGATTTGAGCTAAGGATTTGGTCCTTAAGTTTCCTCATGAATTTGATGGGTATACTTGATAACTTATGTATATGTATCAGCATATAACTAAGTAGGGTTTTCAGATGTTTTCATGCTTAGTCGTTTATCCTTTGTGGGTTTTGTGAGACCTTTGAGGGTCTCAGGGTCCCTACTGATTATCATTATACTCCCCCCTACATGGTCTATGCCTGCACCTTTTTTTGTTTGGTGCAGACGACAGAAAGAGCTGACTGAGGATGAGAGTACCAGTAATAGAGGTAGCTAAGAGGTTGATATTAGATGATGCGTACCACAGTGATGACCGTTTGAGAGCTGTACCTACCCTTCATGTAGGGTCCTTGGCGGGAGTTCACATGAGCTATTTCAGTTTACATGTACTTTTTAGTTTTCTTGTGCTTTCTAGTTGGGCTTGTATTTTGGACCCTTTTTCTTACTGCACGCACTCATTTTTACAACACAGTTTACTTGTGTTCATATGCTACTTTGTTCTTAGTTGTGTGATTTTACAAATTATAAAGGAAATGCCTTCCAAGTTTTAGGTAATACGCCTTTTGGTGCTAGTGGTCAGCCCCTATCCTATGGAAGGCGGGCTTGGGGTAGTCACGAAACAGGTCCCGAGGGATGGGTCATGACAGATATAGCGTTGGTAAAATATTTTTATGAATATTATTTTATTTTTATGATCGTATATTATTTTTTTCTTTACATTATGAAAGATAATATGAATCTTATTTTTAGACTTCATAAAATTTAGAAATGCAAATATGATTTTCACACTAATTCTATTGAGTTCATTTGTAAAAGGTTTTTCCAGGGAAAAAATATAAATGATGTGTTGATAGTATTATTAATTAATAAATCACTAGTATTTCATAATCCCTTTTGGAAGATATCAATTCTTATCCAAGGTCCATGCCCTCTTTCTCTATTTCATACACTACTTTTCAAGAGGGATAAAATAATGGGGGAATGTTGTCAATCATATAAATATTCCAGATAAAGATATAAAACACCAATCAGTCATGGTGTTCTTCCATAATCCTTCAATTTATTAATTTTCATATCTTCATGGACATAAACAATAGTTTCTTATTTCAATCCATGTATTCAATGCACTTTTCTCTAGATCACACTCCTCTAATTATTGATCTCCAAGAAGCATCTATATTATATTCTATGTCATCAATTCTATCATTACAAATAAAATACTTCATAGCCACAATGTTTTGAATTTAAAATTTTAAAGTCAAACTAAAATAATAAACAAATACCTTTCACTTAATCTCATCCTTTAAATCATCCTCCCTTTAATATCATCTATTTATATTTGAAGTTGTAGTTTTTCAGAAGATAAAATAATTACTAAATTCCCCAGATAAATCCATGACATCACTACTATTAAAACACCTATATTTCTTGATATGTTCAATTAAATAATGATAAACAATGTATCATATTATTTTCCATTAGTTACTTTCAATCTATTTGAATCCTTGTAGTATTACCCATGAATTTTTGGGTGTCTCCTTTATTTTCTAGAACCATTAGACATCATTTTTTTATTGTCAATGAAACATATTCCCATATGTAATAGAACTAATTTCAGTATAATGGTTTTGAAATAGTCTTTTTCCATGTTTCAACTCACTATAGCCAGAAAAAAATCAACAAAATCCATGACATCCATTGATCTATTAAAAAAACATTATGGTGTTAAATTTGACTATATGGCATAGAGAAACACCAGAAGACCATATTATGACAGAAAAATATTTAAACATGGGAATCCCCTAATCTAAAATTCAACTAAAATTATCTTTTCCACCACCTATGTCATAACCTGATCATCCACCTTGAAGATAAAATATTTCCCAACCTTTTATATTAACACTTTAAAAATTACAAGTATTAAATTGTGGTGTGGTCCTTAGTTATATGGTGTGAAATCTGGAATTTTTCTATGGAAACGCCATTTTTTTGTAGAATTATAGATTCATCAAAACAACATTTAGAAATATTCTAAACACCTTTATAAGTTTCAAAAAACTACAATATTACCAATAAAATATTACATTTGGTCTTCAACAAGAGTATATAATCATAATATATTGGTTCTCTGGTAGAATAATGATTTCTATGGTTCAAGTGTATTTAGGGAATCAAGGTGTATATGTGAGAACCTAGGAGAATAAAGACTATATAAGCATCCACTTCTCTAGTTTGTATGATTTACATTTTAATCATTCATTAAATTCATGGACGATGAAATATTAATGATTAATTAAATGTATTTGATAATGTGACCTATGATAGGTATTTCATTATTTCATTAAATTTTTATGACTTATACCATATAAATGTATATATTTTAAGTACACTCAAGTGTTGACATGTATAGGCATTAATATACAAAGAATATTG
The DNA here is from genome assembly GCA_963277665.1 of Viscum album. Lineage (NCBI taxonomy): Eukaryota > Viridiplantae > Streptophyta > Magnoliopsida > Santalales > Viscaceae > Viscum > Viscum album. Next base: position 833,391,177 of record OY728165.1, read on the forward strand.
AGTTTATATGTAAGAGTTATGGTTTTTCAATGATAAAATATTTTTCAAATTTTTTATATTAAGAAATTATAAAAAACTTGAGTTTTTGAAATCTGTTAATATTCAAAGGAAATTTGGAATTTCACATTTAAATGGTGAATTGGTAATTTTAAACTATTAAATACCCCTAAAAATTGAAAGGTTTTGTTTATATCAAAACAAGATGATTACTTTGGAGTAGAAGTTTATTTTGAGTTAGACAAGATTATATTTTCATTGTTTTAATTAATTAGTTAATTTAATTAATTTACATCAAACATGCTATTTTTTATTTTTATTTTCAAAAACAATGTTGATATCTTGAAAACATTAGTTTGTATTGAAAAAATTTATCTTATTTCTTATGAAATAGTTTCTCATTTAAAATCAGTATAATTTTAAATTACGTTTTAATACAGAACCAATATCGTATTTCAATAAATAAGCCATTTCATTCCTTCAAGCCTCATTTTTATGTGTAGAATTAGATAATGGATTAAATAGTATTATGAGGTAGATCTAGAATCCCCCATGGTTGGATTGTGGACACCTTATCAACCCTTTATATATTTAATTAACTATTGACTGAATATGATCCATACTTTCGTTATATTATTAAAATTAAATTCATAAATAAATATTTAATATTGTTTTTAGTTGTTAATTTTTTTAATAAAATTGATTATCTTTATGATCGGTGAATATTCACTAGGACACAACATGAAATATTAGTAGGGGCCTCTATAACCTCACCAACACATCCATTATAGGTCACACCACCCTATGACTAAAAAACCCCACTACCATATATGGTTTTGGTCCATCAAACAAACTGAGGTGATATAGAGAGAGAGATTTATTCTAGTTTTAGACCAATGTGAAACAAATACTTTTGGGGATTTGTTCTTCAAATCGTTGGTTGGCTTTCATGCAAAGGGTTCGAAGGTGCACAAAACTTTTATTGTAAAGTATTCTGAAAGAATATACTTGATGTAAATACATAGAATGTTAATTTTGGGAATGTAAACACAATGAAATAATATCATTTTCTAGGAATATGTTACCTTGAGGGCAAGAACAATCTCCTTAACATGATGGGTCAAATAATTTTTCATGAGCCAACATCTATTGTAACTTTTACTATTCTACAGTAACTTTTCATATAAATTTCCAATGGATCTAAAGATATAGTGAAACTTGGCCTTGAAAAATTATATTGGACCCTACATGTCAAGTAAAGGATAATTGGTTAGTTCTATGATAGATTATATACATAAAATTAAAATAAATTTCAATTAGACTAGGTGAGTGGGCCACTATAATGACTCTTTTAAAATAGGATTCCCAATCTGAATCATTCTTTTAGGACACCATGAGCCACCACTAATAATTTGGTGATGGAACATTTTGAGTATGGGAATGTAATTTCAATCAAGGTCTGGGAATATAGCTTAATTTAAGGTGAAATAGAAGAAAATGAAAGTGGTTCCTTAGGGGATTACAGATGAAATAGAATTCTCAGGTGTCCAATTGGTGTTTGAAGAGGTTGGTAGGTTTAGATTTTTTTTCAAAGAAAGTGATGAAGAAGATAACATTTTCATTAAAATTTATTCAAATTCTAATGTCACATATTAAATCTTGGAGGCCAATAAATTGAGTGGTAGGGTAGAATAAACCCCTCATCTATTTTATAATTTTCATAAAATATCATTTTTGAAATTATATGTTTTTTTATGTGTCTCCGTATGTATATAAAAATATTTATTTATTTATTAATTTATCAATATAAGTATGTATAAATTGAAAAATAAATCTTTTCACCTAGGTATCCATTATAGAATAATGTGTCATCTATATTATATGTATTTTATATATATCACAATATTAATATTTTTAGGCCATCAAGGACTATTTAGAGGGTTTTTTGGTATTTTAGAAAAATGGTCACTAATATCATCGATGAAACACCTTGATAAATTTTCAAATAATTTGAATTGTTTCATGAGTAAATCCCAATTGAGTTTTTTTAAATCTAAGGAAAAAAATATTTAAAAGTACTTTTTTTACTCACAATTGAGTTTTTCAACAACGGAGGTGAATAAGGAGACTTTAGTGAGACCCATGATCATGAGGATAGTTATGATTACTCATATTGATTAGTAATTCATCAGGATATGAAGGTACTATTATTCTTTTCAAGATATTAGACTTCAATAATCCTTTAGAAAACATTATAGGGTAAAGTATCATTGAATGTAAAATGATATAATTATTATTACTTGACATGGATGTTATTGGTGAAATACTAGAATCTTCATAAAAACATTAAATAAACACCTCATGGACATGACCTAGGTCAGATATTGTGATGATTTTGGATTTTTCATATTAATGATTTTAAATTCCATTGGGATGTTGTTTCACATAGAATATGAGCTCAGTTTTTTATGCATATGTTCTTTCCACGACAAATATCTCCCTCTCATAGGATTATACCTTTATGGATCTAGGGTTTCCCCCTACAACTTGTCTTTGTTTCTTATTTAGTACTTCTCCGAGTTAATTGAATTTTCTTTGAGCCTGGATTACGTTTTGTTACAATGAGGTTCATCTCATTCTTTCTCCATCATGTGTTGGAGGTGTTTATGCTCTTCCTCTTTACCTTCCCAAACAAATCCTAGTTCCTCACGCATACATCAGTTAAACTCCTTTTTATTTTCTTCCACCTCACTATATCTACATTTTATTTCTATTATTGGACCCTTTTGTTAGTTCCTCCTAAGACTTTTTTTAGTCTGTATCATATCCCATATTAGCATTTCAAGCTCTATTCAACTTGGGTCCCTACTTCTAGTGATGTATCTTGGATTTTATTATTGTTTCTTCCGTCCTTGAGGGTTGTAGACTTGACAATGTACCATTTTTTGTATGTTTCATCAAATGTATAAATAAGAGTGATGAGGTTTTGGGATTGATTTAAATTTTTTCACTTGTGGTTACTATTTTTGGGACATCGCCCGTTTTTAGATTTTTATTCATTATTTTTCTTTTAGTCTATACATTTTTTCTTTGGAGGCCATCTCTATAAAGGATGGTCTTAGGTTGGTGATAAATCTGAAGGTGTTTATTCATTCTATATATGTTATAGTTCATATATGAAGTCATTTTTATGTGTTTAATAGTATAATTTTCAGGATGCACTACCACAAAATAGGGAAAGGGAAGTGCTGCCCTTTATCAGCGCTAAACATAAAGCACTGATAAAGGGGTATGCCTTTATCAGAACTAGATAAAAGAGATAATAAATCTATCCTTTGTCAGTGCTAAAATAAGCACTCATAAAGGTATACCCTTTATCAGCGCCTTTTTTAGCATTGATAAAAGGGTGCATTTATCAGTGCATATTTTAGCGCTGATAAAAGTTTTTGTTCTTAATTTATATAACAATATAATATTTATCACTGCTAAAATAAAAGCACTGATAAAACATAAATTTATCAGCGCTTTTCTAAAACTGATAAAGAGATACCTTTATCAGCGCTAAAACAGCTCTGTTAAAATACCTATTTATCAGTGCTATAATTATAGCACTGATAAATTGGTATTTTATCAATGCTAAAAAAGCACTGATAAATTTATGTTTTATCAGCACTTTTATTTTAGCACTGATAAAATATACCTTTATCAGCGCTTTCAATGAGCGCTGATAAAGGATTCAGCGGTTTCTATTTAATAACCCTAACAAGCTCTCTTCTCTTGCATGGGGTAAAGCTTTCGTGGAAGCTGAACCTGGACCCTCTGTTACCACGAATTCTCCTCCTTGTTCTCCTCCTCTTCTACATCCTCGTCTTCCTCCTCCTCCTCCTCATCGTCCTCCTCTTCCTCCTCCTCCTCTCCCGCCGCCGTTGGGTTTTTCTCCTCCATCGCTGCCTCTGCGCCATTGGGTTTTGCTCCTCCACCACAACTGTCACTGCCTCCGCCGCCGCGACCACCACTGCCTCCACCACCGCAACCGCCGATGACTCCGCCACCACTGGTCAGTGTATTATTATTTTTCCTTCTCTTGGGTTAATATAAATTATAAATGATGATCCCTGAATGATTATGATGACTTATAGTTTTTTTATAAGTGATTTAAACCTATGTATGGGTATTTGGGGCAAGTGTGAGAGCCTAGGTGGTGAGACCCTTGTATTGTAGGTTGTTTTAGATAGTGGGTGTGTGATAAACTATAGTAAGTGGTTGGTTTGGTTCACTAGATTATGTGTGTTTTTAGGTGGGGATAAGAGTGGAACCCATGGGATAAGGATCGTGTACGAATTTATGGAAATGGTTTGTGTGAGATCCCAGTGGTCGTTAGCATGTGACTCAGGATGCTAGCGAGTTAGTGAGTTTTGGTGGTTGGGGGAGACTAATGAGTCGGGTTATCTTGGTGTTATTAATACCTTATATACATAAATCCATGGTAGAATATTTGACATGAAGGATAGATTCATATTAGGTGTTATCATGTTGATATCGAAGGAATAGTCATGTATTGGATTTGTATAATGGAAGAACTCCCTATTCTTGAGTTTTGGTGTTATGACTGGGTTGAGGGACATGATCATTTGGATTCCTAATACTGTTGATTTATAGCATGGTTTTAATGTGACCATCACTATTGAACCTAGATGTATGAGTTTAGGGTAATGAAGCATGGGTATATTCCTTTCGTTTTGGAATAATCATGGGTAATTGGTGATCATGTGGTGAGTTTTTGCATGGTGTGATGTTAATATTGGAAAAGAGTACCAGGGTTTTCCCATTGGAAATATGTGTGTTCACACTAATTTCTGTCAAGATGTATGGGTAGGCTCATTGAGTTTGAATAGGGATGTGATCTTACTCACTAGATTCCACATGTTGTGTTGAAAAGATTGTACCAAAAAGTTTAAAGTCATGCGATTAGGATGTATATGTCGTGAAAGGTGTGATAATAGAGGATTGATCAAGGCTTAATCATTTGGGATATGCTATCTAGAATAAACATGGGGATTATACCTAGTAAGGATGACCTATTGGTCAGTTCTTACCCATTGTATGCTAATCTTTTATATTTTAAAAAGTCTGTTGAACTCATTCTATCGAAGGTGGGTTCTATAATTTCTTGTTATCTTATGGTGTTTTTAACCATGGTTTGGGTTGATTTCAGTTTTACTTGGTTCTTGGGGTTTGTGGGATTTGGTAAATGGTGTACTCGGTTTTAGATTATTTTTTTATCATAAGTTTCCCCTATTTTATATTTTCTTTTTAGTTGGAAATCTCATTTTTTGTGCACCTCTCCTCTACCACGAACGCAACTCTGTCGTGTGCTTAACGACACCTTCACGGTGAGTTTTCCTCTGTTACTCCTTTTTTTCCTCTTGCTTTCATGTTATTACTATTTGATATTGATGGTTATAATGTGAAATGTATGGGCTAAACGCCCTGCTGAAAATCATGGTCGTTGGTGGTCCCTGTATGTGCACTAAATGAATTGCATGTTGGTTGGTTATTATTGAACATTTGAATATAAAAATTGTAATTTAAATATACTTGACTTATGAATGAATTCCCCAGGATTATAAAACTTTTGTGATAACCCCTGAATTAACAAACAAAATTGAATAATGGATTCTTTGTAAAATCTAAAATTGTGATTGTTTGGTATGTATGGTGTTGAGATTGTGAGCATGATTTTGTTTTTGTATGGTGTTGCAGTTATTGGAATGATTGATATTCCATTTTTTTCCATGTTGTAGTTATTCCTCCATTGAATGTCAATCCAAACTTTACCCATCTCAATGGCACCACCACTTTGTTACTAGTGCAATTCCACTAAATCCTAAAAAACCACGTCTAAAAGACACTATGAGACACTTTATGGTGTGAATATGATGTTTTTCATATTCTATATATTTTTAAAATACATGGTATGTAGTCTTGTTAAATGGAACATGCTTCACCATAAATGGATTTTATATAGATTTTAATGTCAGAAAATAGTTATCTATAAAATCTACACCACACGAATCATATTCTGACTCAAACATGGAATAAGTTTTATTTTAAATGTTACATTTCATGTGAACGTAGGTCACACACATCTCCCAGACATATACTTTAGCATAAAACCATGTACATGCCATGAAATAATGGTAGAACCATATGATAAGTGTTTTACTTCACTCACACCATGTATAGATAACATATAAACTTGATGTGTATAGACTATACACCCCTAGTGGTCATGTAAGGACTACACACCATGTATTCCACAAAAATGTGATGCATAGCCAGTGAAGTCACTCATTTTGTATCTAAAGTACATGCCTTTAGTTAAAGTTGTTCTATATGTCATGTATTTTGATAGGCATCATGCAGTCTTTGTAAGACTAACATGGAATTAATTTTATATATGTCAGATTAAATTAGGTATCTTATCTATAAACGATGTTTACCCTACTGAACACACCATGTATATGAATTTCACATGAGTATAGAAATGGTAGTATACAACCAACCTTGACTGAGGACCCTACACATTGTGTATCCATTGAACAAATTGTGTTCTATGTTAATTTCTGTATTATTATTTATTTTTCACTTAGATAGTAATATTTCATGTATGAGTATCCCATTATATATATCTTCTCAGGTAGATCACAATATTATGATTCCCACATTCATTGGAAATTGCACATGATGGGGTTTGGATATTTTAATTATCTTCACTATGCTTGAGAGTTGGCAAGTGACTAGTGATATGGTTGGAGAAAATATGGAGTATGGTACTCCCCCATGTTTTGGTGAAGATTATTCCATTTATAGGTTTTTGGTACTCCGTGGAGATATAAAAAAGACAGGGCACAATCCCCCGTATATAGATAGAGTTCAAGTACTTTCACATGTTTTGGGGTAGGTTCATCTATTTCATTATAGAGGCATTGGTACCATGATTTTTTTATAAAACCCAAACAATTCTACTTTATTAATTAAAACATTATATTAGGAAAGTTAGAGATCGAACCCATAAAGACAATGAATATGAATAAAGAATGGATGAATGCCAATCAGTTGACAAAAGAGTATGAAGATGGCGTGAAAGATTTTATCAAGTTTGCATGAGATCATGCATGGGACCCTTCTTAAATCCTTTGTCTATGTTTACTTTGTTGTTATTCAAGAAAAATAAGTCCAGAGGAGTTGGAAGAGCACCTGATTTTTCATGGAATAGATCGATGTTATACATGTTGAAAGAAACGTGGGGTAAATTGAATGTAGGTAGTGGCTCAGATAACATGACATTTTATGGAAGATCTGATATGATTACAAGTGTGAACAGTGAAGACGATCGTATGGAGGGTGTGATTATAGTAGTGAATGATAATGAAGATCATATTGAGGAAATGACAAGGAGAGTTGAGGATGAACTTCGTGATTTCCCAAAATTGTTTGAAAAGATAATGAGTTGTGAAAAAATTTCATTGTATGCTCGTTGCACTAAATATACAACATTTTCAGCCATACTGAAGCTGTATAATTTGAAAGTAGGCAATGGGTGGAGTGACGCCAGTTTTATGGAACTACTTTCTCTCCTAAATGACATGATTCCAGAAGATAATGAAATCCCAAGCCGAACATACGATGCCAAATGAATGCTACGATCGATGGGTATGATCTCTGAAAGAACACACACCTGCTCGAATGACTGTATATTCTATCACAAGGACCACAAATCACTTAAAGAATGCCCAAAGTGTGGTTCTTATCCGTACAAGAAAGATGATTCTAGTCCTACGAAAGTTGTATGGTACTTTCCAATCATTCCAAGGTTTAGGCGCCTATATGGAAGTGAGGAGACTGCAGGACAATTGACATGGAAAGCAGATACAAGAATTAAAGATGCTAAACTATGTCACCCTGCGGACTCTCCTTAGTGGAAGAGAATTGATCACAAGTATCCTGAATTTGGAAAGGAGCCAAGAAACCTCGGTCTAGTGTTATCTACAGATGGGGTAAATCCTTTTGGTTTACAAAGCAGTAGTCACAGTACATGTCTAGTTATTTTTGTAAATTATAACTTACCATCGTGGTTATGAATGAAATTAAAATACATTATGTTATATATACTTATATCAGAACCAAAACAACTGATTAATGATATTGATGTTTATTTGGGTCCATTGATCAAGGGTTTGAAAATATTGTGGGTTCAGGTGTTACGTTGTATGATTCTTACAAAAAATAAGATTTCACTTTGAAAGCCATGTTGTATGAGAAAATAAATGACTTTCCTGCTTATGGAAATTTGTGAGGATATAGCATTAAAGGAACTCAATGGTGTCTTATTTGAAAACAAGGTACACAGTCAATTAGGTTGAAACATTCATTGAAAACCGTGTATTTAGGACATCGCAGATTTCTACCTAGACGGCATAAGTACCGATCTTGGACAGCATCATTCGATGAATGTTCAAAAGAACATACAACACCGTCTCCACTAATATGAGATCAATTGTTTGAGAAGGTAAAATATTTGAACACTACTTTTGGTAAATCATTTTCAAAAAACCATACGAAAACTGGTTAGAAAAAGAGATCAGTTTTTTATTGAATTACCATACTGGAATTGTCTATGTGTCATACATTTTCTTGATGTTATGCATATTGAAAAAAATGTATGTGATAGTGTCATAGACACGTTACTAAATGCACCTGAAAAAATGAAGGACGGAATTAAGGCTATATTGGACATGGTTGATATGGGAATACGAGAAGAGTTGGCATCAGTGAAGGGTGAAAAATGAACATTTCTTCCTCCTGCTGCTTACACTCTTTCCAAGTAGAATAGATAACAGTTTTTCAACTTCTTGAATGATGTAAAGGTTCCAGATGGGTATTCATCGAATATCAAGAACATCATGTTAATGATCGATTTAAAATTAAAGGGTCTGAAATCACATGATTATCATGTTTTGATGCAAGATCTAATTCCTATAGATTTACATTTCATTTTTTCCAAGAATTTCTGTTATACATTAAAAAAGCTATGTTTCTTCTTCAAAGCTATATGTAGAAAAGTTATAGACCCAGCGAAATTGCCAACTAAGGAAAGATAAATTTCCGTCATATTATGAAAATTGGAAATGTTCTTCCTGCTGAAATTTTTTGATATGATGGTTCATTTTATTGTTCATTTGGTGAGAGAGATTTGACTATGTGGTCCTGTACATTATAGATGGATGTACCCCATTCAATGGTGTATGAAGATTTTGAAAGGGTTTGTCAAAAATCAAAGTCGGCCAGAGGGTTGTATTGTGTAGCAATATATTGTTGAGGAAGCCGTTGAATTTTGTACCGAATGCCTGTATGGTGTGAAAAACGTTGGCCTACCAAAATATTGTCACACTAAATGGCTTGACGGTGAAGGAATTTCTAGAAGAGAGGTTGTCACAATCCATATTACAGATCGGGAGCAGGCTCACCTTTATATTTTTCATAACAGTTTTGATGTAGACCCGTATGCACAAACCCACAAAGAAATTCTTAGGCTTTTGAATCCATCTAGGGATGAAAAATTGATATCAGATACGCATAATTGAATGTTTATAGGATGGTTTCAGGACTATATTTTTAAGTAGTTAGATGAAAATACAGACTCAATTTTAGAATGATTTTTATGGCTAGTCGAAGGAGAAAGTGTGTATTTATTATCTTACAATTCTTATGCAATTAATGGTTATAAATTCTATACTAATGAACATGATGAAGACAGTACCAAGCAGAATAGTGGGGTTACACTTGTGGCTAAGGCAATGCATGTTTCCGGTGCTAAGAACAAAAATCCAATTTATGCAAATATGTCATACTTTGGCATCATCAAACAAATATGGGAGTTGGATTATATGAAATTCAAAGTGCCAATTTTTCAATGCAAGTGGGTTGAGAACAGGAGTGCGATTAAAATAGATGAATTAGGATTCATGAAAGTTGATTTTAGTAAGGAATGAGATAAGGAAGAACCATTTATAATGGTATCACAGGAAGTACAAGTATTTTATGTTCCAGACCCTGCAAACCAAAATTGGTCAATTGTTCTATTATCGACCAAAACAACTGAAGGGTTAGATGAAAAATCAGCTGAGGATTATCCTTTTATAAAGACTTCACAATCATTATGTAGTGGTCCCAATGTAGATGGCATTTTGTATGTCAGAGAAGACCACAATGAAGTGATTTACATAGTCGATAGAGGAGTAAAATATATTCAAACTTTAAAGAAAAAAAGAGAGTAAAATAATCAGGTTATTTTTTTATTGTAATATACATTGTGTTAGGTTATGTTATTATTTGTTCTCTACTTTTATGTAATATAAATTAAATGTTAAACCACTTCTGTAGATAATGACTTCTGCACCTACTGATGTGCCCAATCCTGAGGCACATAAGGCCTCTCAACCACCTACTGGTGGTCCCAGTGCAGAGAAACAACATGTTTCTCTACCAACTACTGGTGGTCCTTGTGCAGAGCAAAAAAAAGTTTCTCAACCTGTTGTTGCTGGTCCTAATGCAAAGAAACAACAAGTTTCTTAACATGTTGTTGCTGGTCCCAGTGCTGATGCAAGTGCTCCGGAGAAAGAAAATGATGATACTTCTGAGGAAATGGTTATAAATGAAACCATGAAAGCACAAAAAAAAACAGGATTGACATAGTTTGACAATGTTAGCCAAAATCCTTAAGGCAAAAGAAAAAGGCATCAAATTTGAGATGGGATGGAATAAGCGAGGCCAACATGTTAACCCCAAAAAATCCATCCATAGTAGATACATTGGAATAGTCACTTGGCAACACGTGCCGATTGATGTACAGTCGTGGCACCATATTGTCACCGGTCTTAAGACACCAATGTGGGAAGAGATTACGGTAACATTCTGATATCATTTTTTTAATTTATTAAAATAAAATAGCAAAACATTGAATTACTCTTGATCATCCATTGTAGAGTGCATTTATAGTAGATTCCTCACACAAGGAATATGTATTAAGAGTTTCAGGAAGGATTCATAGAGGTTTCTGCACAATTTTAATGAAATATCATCTTAAAGATGCTGAAGGGAAAATCAAGCTGCACTCACCTCCTCTTTAGGCACACTTAATATCCCAAGGAGCGTGGGACGCATTTATCAACTGTCGTACGAAGTAGAATTTTCAGGTACATTGTGTGGGGTAGTACGTTGTTTGATGTTGCGTGTATTTATAACTTTGATTGACAGTTTTTTATTTATGAAATAGAAAATGAGTGGTGAAAATAAAAAACATGCAGCAGAACCAGCGTACCCTTACAGTAAAGCAAGGATGGGGTACGCTTCACTTGAGAAAAAATTGGTACATCGTTTCAATCTACCGTACTACTTATAAGTGACATAAAACAACACCATAACCATGTTTCTCTATTTATATGCATATTGATGAATCAAAATCGAAATCCAAATCCATCCCACGCCATGTGCAATGGAAGGAGGCTTCTATAAATAATGATGGGATACTGATAGATGAAAACACACAAAAAGTGTGGGAAACATGTGTAAGTATGACATAATATAAATTTTATTTGTTTTTAATCGCTATTACATTACAATGGCTACTTATTTTTCTATATTTTCTATCTGACATAGTCCCAGGAATCAACAACATCCGCACCAGATGCAGACATACTTTCAGTAGCCTTGAAGTTGCTAGAACAGTATGGTCGCGTCAAAGGTGCAGGTTTTGGGGTGACACCCCATACATATTTTAAAAAAAAAAGCGGAGGATGAAAATGAAAAAATGGAAAAGTTGCAAGGAAAATTAGCTATTTTTCAAGAAGAATTACAATACCAGAGAGAGATGATAGGAAAATCGATGGGGGAGAGGCAAATAGAAGAAATAAATTAACAACAACCTGTGCGTGATGATCCCGCCCCACCCCCCACCAGCTTTGAGGCAAGCCATTCCTCTAAAAAATCTGACTTAGCTGAGGTAATAAATGTTTTAATAATTGTTTCTGTGAAATTTTATTCACATAGATACTGATACCTTTCCTGTACTAATATTCTACAGGTTGAAAAAGGCTAGGATTTAAATCTATTAACTCCCACCTATCACCTAGTAGTGAGGGATATAGTGTTCAATACGCAGAATGACATGCTACACAACAGACAGCTTCTAACAGATCATTTCAGAGTGTCAATTAACGTAGCTAATGAGCCGAGTGCCGAGCTACATTTTCCAAATAACAATGAAGACATTCATACGGTTGAACAAGCTGTTGGAACATTCATCGTTTGGTCGTCAGTTCTTGTAAAAAAACATGTCGACAAAGAGGTATCCATTTCCATGTTATTTTTCAAGATGAACCTTTAACATTTAATGAAAAAAGTTTTGAACCGATGAATGTTGTTATAGAACAACAAATAGAAGGGGGTGAAACGAAATATTAGCTCAAAACTATCTCAAGGATCAACCAACCGATTAAAACATCCTACTGAGAGCACCTTCACCCTGCCCATTCTATATCCACGGGTAATATCATTGCAGGCTCATGTGGATACAAAGTTGATAGAAAATAATGCTCACACAGTTGATTTTGAAAAAAATATGTACAGAGAGGAAACCTCAGATTTCATCAATGCTGAAAATGTAAATGAAATCCTTAAGTATGAATGGCTAGTCACCTCAATTGTAAATGTATACATGAGTTATGTTTTCATGATTTGATTTTACAAAAGCTGATATACTATGATAATTATGAATAAATACATTTTATATTTTTTACAGGCGTATATATGAAAAACAAATAAAGGGATTTCTCTATGAACAAAAATTTGGACACGTTAGTCCTCACACCACCTCTTCAAAAGAAGAAATAGATTCTGATAGAGGCTCCAGTAATTTCATCCCTACTCAAATCATTTGAAAACAAAATAATAGATGACATACTCTTTTTAAAACCAATGATGCAGGGGTAAAACTCTACAATTTAATTAGACAAACCATATTTTTATTTCATTCTTTACTTATTCCTTTTTGTATTTTTAGGGAGCATTGGATGCTGATTTAAGTCAATTTTGATACTCTAAAGATTTATTTTCTGGATTCAACGCATGGATATCAAATAAACCGACCATATATGATGAAGTTTGTTAATTTGTAATACAATATATACAACATTTTAAAACTAAACATCTAGTTATATAATTTATGTTATCTTTTAATGAGTATTTTTTTATGATAGGGCGGTGTATCAATATCGTCTAATGCATTGAATGAATTCAGGGCATAAGGATGAGAAAGACTCAAGATCTACAACTATAAAATTATCCTGGTATATATAATAACATTGCACTATCCAAACACATATCAAAACAAATTACTTAATGTTGATGATGATTCTGCTGTGTCCAAAACAAACCAAGGGAAAGGACTATGGTTATTTTGTTTGTAAATTTATGAAAGAGATCGTATTTCATCAACAAACTATCATCCTTGTTGAGGTATTTTCAAAAATCATTACAAGTTCATTTAAAATATTTATTAATCCTTTGTGTATTTATATTTTTTCAGTACTACCATGACTGTCGCAAAAACTCATATTCAAAAGATGATATAGATGTGTTTAGAAACGAATGGGCAACATACCTGATGGATGATTGTACACAAATAGGATAAAGGAGAATTCCTAGTAATGTTATCCATATATGAACATTGATATCTCCCTTGTTTAAACTTATTAAGCTTATATGATTACCCTTTATTATGTTTTATATCCTTAGGTTATGAAGAATGGTTTTATATATGATTTGTATTTCTAGTAAAGCATAACTCATTGGACTACAGTAGTCGATAGTGTGGAATTCGACCGATGCATAGTCATTCAGTCCACTCACGAGCATCTGAAAATCTTGATGGGAACCAATATCTTGGATTTTTCAATTTTCTAATTTTTGTTTTCCTTATATGTGGGTGGGGGTTTCCAAGAGGGAGGGGATGTCCAGGAGGGGGTGTGTCCAAGAGGGAGGGGGTGTCCAGGTGTGAGGGTGTTAATGTGGGGAGGGATGGGGTGTGTCTATGGCTAAAAGTGTTTGATATTAGTTTGAAATTGACATAAAATTTAGAAAACAACACAAGTGACATATGGAAAACCGAGAAAACACGTTTTTATTATTTTGATACTCTAGTAAAATGATCCAAGATTCATTTTTGAGGGGTACGAATTGATCGCACCTTAATCTGATGCACGGTGTGACCGGTATGGCTAAAAGTGTATGATATCAGTTTGAAATTGACATAAACTTTAGAAAACAACACAAGTGACATATGGAAAATTGAGAAAAAATGTTCATATTGTTTTGATACTTTAGTAAAACAATCCATGATTTATTTTTGAGGTGTACGAATCGACTACACCTCAATCTAATGTATGGTTTGACCGGTATGGCTAAAAGTGTCTGAAATCAGTTTGAAATTGACATTAACATTAAAAAACAACTCAAGTGGCATACAGAAAACAAAGAAAATGCGTTCGGATTATTTTGATACATTAGTACAACGATCCATGAGTCATTTTTGAGGTGTACGAATCAACCACACCCAATCTGATGCACGGTGTGATAAGTATAGCTAAAAGTGTATGATATCAGTTTGAAATTGACATTAAAATTAGAAATCAACACTACTGGCATACAGAATACTGAGAAAACGCGTTCATATTGTTTTGATACTTTAGTAAAACTTTCTATGATTCATTTTTTAGGTGTATGAATCAACCTCACCTCAATCGGATGCACAGTGTCACCAGTATGGCTAAAAGTGTCAGATATCAATTAGAAATTGACATTAACTTTAGAAAACAACACTAATAACATAATTAAAACCGATAAAACGCATTCGGATTGTTTTGATACTTTAGGACAACGATCCATGAGTCATTTTTGATGTGTAAAAATCAACCTCACCTCAATCCGACGCACGGTGTGACCAGTATGGATAAAAGTGTCTGATATCAGTTTGAAATTGACATAAACTTTATAAAACAAAACAAATTACATATGGATAACTGAGAAAATGCATTCGGATTGTTTTGATACCTTAGGAAAACGATCCATGAGTCATTTTTGAGGTTTACGAATCAACTGACCTCAATTTGATGCACGATGTGACCATTATGGATTAAAGTGTCTGATATCAGTTTGAAATTGACATAAACATTAGAAAACAACAATAATGACAAACGGAATACCAAGAAAATGAGTTTGGATTGTTTTGATAATTTAGTAAAACAATCCATGAGTCTTTTTTGAGGTTTACGAATAAACTATACCTAAATCTGATGCACGGTGTGACCAGTCTGGCTAAAAGTGTCTGATATCAGTTTGAAATTGACATAAACTTTAGAAAACAACACTACTATCATATGTAATACCAAGAAAACACGTTCGGATTGTTTTGATAATTTAGGAAAAGGATCCATGTATCATTTTTGACTTGTATGAATCAACCGCGTCTCAATCTGACATACGATGTGACCGGTATTTCTAAAAGTGTCTAATATTAGTTTGAAATTGACATTAACTTTAGAAAACCACACAAGTGACATACAGAAAATAGAGAAAAAGTGTTCGGATTGTTTTGATACATTAATAAAACAATCCAATAGTCATTTTTGAGGTGTAAGAATCGACTGCACCTTAATTCGACGCACGGTGTGACCGGTATGGATAATAGTGTCTGATATCAATTTAAAATTGACATTAATTTTAGAAAACAACACTAGTAACATACGGAAAACCAAGAAAAAACATTTGGATTGTTTTTATACTTTAGGAAAAGATCCATGAGTCATTTTTGACGTGTACGAATCGACCTCAACTCAATCTGATGCAAGGTGTGATCGGTATGGCTAAAAGTGTCTGATATCAATTTTAAATTGACATTAACTTTAAAAAACAACACTACAGACATATAGAATACCGAGAAAATGCATTCAGATTGTTTTGATACATTAGTAAAACGATCCATGAGTCATTTGTGACATGTAAGAATCAACCGCACCTTAATCTGTTGCACGGTGTGAACAGTATGGCTAAAAGTGTCTGATATCAGTTGGAAATTGACATAAACTTTAGAAAACAACACTACTGACATACGGAATACTGAGAAAACGTGTTTGGATTGTTTTGATATTTTAGGACAACGATCCATGAGTCATTTGTGATGTGTACGAATCAACCTCACCTAAATATGATGCACGTTGTGACAGGTATGTCTAAACATGTCTGATATCAGTTTGAAATTGACATAAACTTTAGAAAACAACACAAGTGACATACAGAAAACCAATAAAACACATTCGGATTGTTTTGATACCTTAGGAGAATAATACATGAGTCATTTTTGAGGTGTACGAATTGACCAAACCTCAATCTGATGCATGGTGTGACCGGTAAAGCTTTTCATTAGATTAAAAAATTAGTATTTATTAAATGAGATAAATCATCCAAAACATATTGATTTTACATTATTCTCTGTCATTGTTATCAGAATGAAAACATTTGAGTTTATTATTTCCATATTTAAGTTTCACATTTCCATATTAATGCATTCTTTCATATTAATGTTTTAATTTATTTCATTATTGTATTACTAACATAATATTTGTTTTCTAATATAGGTGAATTTTTTTCCTTGAGTTTGGATTCTTTGTTCGGCAACAAATACCATAGATGACAATTTTTTAGAGAGGATCACAGAAATAAAAGGATGAAACATTAATGTTTATAACTGTTGTTGGATAACTGTAATTGTAACCATGTAAAACATTGTTTGAAATATACATAGAAGTGTGTTTTTTTGTATTCATGATTTTAAGTAAATGTATATAGCATTATATGTCAAAATATTTTGTGCGGGTGTTGTTTTGTAAAGGTGTGCTGGTACTGTTTTGTATAGGTGTGCAGGTGCTCGTTTGGGCAGGTGCTGGTTCTGCAGGTGCAGGGGAAGGTGCCTTTATCATCGCTATCATGAGAGTTGATAAAGGACGCCTTTATCAGTGCTATCTTGAGGACTGATAAGACGGCCCTTTATCCGCACTCAAGATAGCACAGATAAAGGCACCCCTTTATCAGCGCTTTCTAGCGTTGATAAAGGGGATCCCCCTTTATCTTCGCCCGCATTTACAGCGCTATTCAAGCGCTGTTAATGTTGGTTTCTTGAGTTAATAAAAGACCAATTTGTAGTATCGATGATGGTGTTTCTCAGGGTTTTCCTAATAGAACCTATTTATGAAGAATGTAGTTATGGGTGGTCCCTATAGTGGTGCTTGAGTCCCGACAAGCTTCATTTCATACCAATGTTTTTTGTGTTTTTTATTTTATATTATTGTTTTATTAGAATTCTTTAGTTGGTGTTATTACATTAAGTAGATCTTCCATGTTGGTATTAATGGTTTTAGTGGTGAAGCAATGATGACAGTTGTGGTTATCAATAGTGGTTACCCATCCAAATAGTGACTAGTGATTACACTTGTTTGAGGAGAACAACTAGAGGTTGGGTGACGTCAGTTGGCTCTAAGTAATTTTAGTTGGTGTGACTATTTAGGTTTTACCTATCATTAGAATTTTTTATTTTAAATTTATTGTTTGATTTGTTGTTTATTGAATATTACAATCAGCTTTTGGTGGACCTTTGTCTGGTTTCTTAGGTTTTCCCTTTAAATTGAATTTATGGAAATAAAATTAATGACTTGGAAGGAGGGTATGAGCTTAGGTTTTATTTTATGAAATGATAGTGGATGTTTCATTATTTAGTTTTTTCTCTCATTGTATATTATTAAAAGGTACTAAATAGATAGTCTGGTTCATTGATAAGTGGGTAATTATCGAAGGTTTTTTTTATGAAACCAGGAAAAGAAACCAAAGTTTATATGAAATTATTGAAACCTTCCATGGATCATATTTTTTCTATATAATAATGAAATAGTAATTTTAATTCTATAGATTTATTTGAGGATAATGAATATGTGGATTACAAGTGATGATGATGTGTTTGTAGTTCTCCCTAGGGGTGTCTTTCTAGGTGGAGGGTATTAATTTGATTAATGTTATGAGTACCTTGAACTTTAGATAGTAAATATTTTCAAAGAGAGGATGTTACAAATATTTTTGAGCACTCCATGACATGGTTTATTGGGAATTCATGTATACTAGTTGACTTGGTTGGTTGGATAGTTTTATACACTAGAAGAATAAGTTTATTGAGTAGTTGTTGGTACAAGTGTGAGATACAAAAAATTTTATATGTTTACATGACATTAAAAATGGTAGTTACATTTTCCTAGAAAACAAAAACTTGATGGAGACTTTTCAAATGTGATCCATCATTATTTTCATGCATTGCAACTAAATGACCAATTTAGTGGCCCCTCCATCACCCCCTACTTGTTTTTTTGGATTAGATATGGTTTTATTTTTTACATTAAATATGGATATAATGGGATTATGGATTCTAATTTCATTTTGAAATTGAATGTAGTGTGATTATGATAGTGTATTTGTCATTAGATGTTAGGTATTGGAAGGATACAACTCACTATTAGTGGAAGTTGGTTTGTAGGGCACCTTATATATGTGTGAATACTATAAATGATGGTTTTTATATTTCTGTTATTATATAGATTCAAGTGTAATAACTTTTATGGTTTTAGGATTTGATGTTCACTATCAAACATATTATTTATAGCCTTAGTGGTTTTGGTCAGTAAAGAATAAACTATGTATTATAATTTTACTACTTTGACTATATGGTATATATGATATTGGATTGGTTGGTTACACTTAGGGATGAACTCATAGATATGTAAATATACTTACCCCAAACATTAAATTTAGCGTTAATGTATTCTATTCCTAGAGTTATCAAGTGTTATTATCTTGGGGATCAAGGTTGATAGAAGGAGTTTATTTCAAGGTGGATGTTTTGCATCCCACATAAGTATATAGGATATTTTGATTTAATCCACATATTGGGTGCTTAAAAATGGTTTTTATATTAAGATTATCCCTATATTTTGGTTATTTTGAATTACACAAATGCATGATATATTATGTATGATATTTTTGAATCATGTATCCTTTATTATTTAGGGTTTGGAGGTTTTTATTTTATTTAAAAAAATTATGTTCTTATAAGGTTAATGAATCCCAATTTTTATATTTATGCCCGTAAAACTAGTAAACAACCTATTCTCTATTGGAGGTTGTTTTTTAGGGTCTCACATGGTTTCTTTACTAACCCATGTGGGGTCCTGATGAAATTATATCATGATAGAACATACGAAATTGGTACTAGATTTAGAGCACCATCGTCAATATAAACTACCCATTGATAAAGATAGGGGTAGGGAAATGTGAAAGGATGTGGTATTAGTTCAACAAGGGTTTTCAAGGGAATGTTTATGAAAATGAAGAGAGGGTGTGATAGGGTGATATAATAGTGACAAAGTGTTATGAGGTTTCATGAAGTGGTGGCTTAGTTGATCAGTGAATAATTTCTATTCATTGCAGGATTGTCTTGGTGCATCACGTAGTGGATAGATTAACAAGTAGGGGGAGATGGGTATGGTGAAAATAGAATATTTAAATAATATTTTGACAAAATATTTATAAATGGTGTATCCATGTAGACTACTGTATATTAGTGGTTTGGGTCCCCTTTTAGGTTGGTAGTGATAAAAATTGATTGAAAAATAGGCTGGTAAAGAATATTAAATAGTCCATGTGGGATGGTCTAACCCAATCTTGTGAAACATTAGACACTTGGGGACTGCACGCTAGTGGTCCCCCAAGTAGTCATTAAATTATTACTAAATTTTATAAAAATTAAGGAAAAAACAATAGTCCCTAATGTTTTTTTTAAAAATAAATATGCATTTTTACTCATTTTTTCTATTCGAATCAGGCGGATGATGTTTTATATTAAAATAAAATTCATTTGATGGATTTTCTTGACAATATAAATAGTTTGGAATGGAAATTGATGATTATTTCACCTAAAAAAATTAAATGGAATATTTTTACTCATTTTATCAATTGAAATGAAATTATGATTTCAACCAAACTATATAGACCTGTTAAGATGATTAAATTTTGGAAAAAAAATGTTTTTTATTTGGATTTTTTAAACTCATTTTAACACCAGTTTTTGTAATGGTGGGGCATGATGACCTCTATTTGATACCTAGAATGATATTTTAATCATTTATTATCATTTTATCTCAGTGGTTTAGAAATATTTAATGTTTTTATAAGATTATAGTTGTAAATTATGGTGTTAAAACATCTAATTGTTGATGATATAGATCTTCAAAGATTATTCAAATATAACAAAATATTATAAAAAATGGATAAGGTGATTTGGAATGGGTTTTGACATTATGATAATTATATTTTTTACATATTGAAAATGTGGACTTCTCATAAAAATTATTGGGACTCAACAGGTTGATGAATTAGAAATATTTATATTTATGATGTAAAATTATCGTATGATATGGATTGAGGTGGAATCTAGTATTGGGTTTTGGGATATGATGTTACAATAGACATTATGATATTCATAAATTTCTCTCATTTCTTAATATAAGATTGAACATGATATGTGATTCTATAATAGATGATATATTGCCCAAAAAATTACTATGTGACCATAATAATATGATCCACTTTAGAATGATACTATGTTGTCATTTCACTAACCATTTTATTTTACTATTGGGGAATGAATTATATAGTTTTATATTCAAGTACATTATCATTGTTGATGCATACAAAGTGATGATAATGATGTTGATGTGGATGGTATAATAATAATAATGATGATTATGTAAATGGAATGAGGATTTTGATGGGTGTGTAGATAGTATGATGATGGGAATATTCATAATTCAATTTTGGGAATAATATTATATGATTTATCACTTAATTTAGTTTGATTTTTTTTATGTGATTGGACTAATATCCACTATGGAACAACAACCTAAAGGCATTTTCTTAGGTGTGACCCAACATCTATTTAGTGAGTTGGATATCTAGATGAAAATACCAATATTTCCCCCCCTCACATCACTCGTTTTTATAGATTGGATATGTAGTGGATTGGTTATTTATGTGGATGTAATAATATTATGGTAAAGGTGGTGTGGTTATAAAAATGGGTTACTGATAGTAAGTTAGTTGTTATGGAAATGGGTATTAAATTTAAGGATATTGTTTATAGGGAAACTTTCTATCATTTGTAATGTAAATAATATATATATATATTAGAGAGTGATTCATGGAGAGAACCTAGAAACATAATACTCTGGTGAATTTGATTTATGAATAATAACATATTGCCTTCCATAAAATGATAGATTCATTTATATTTTTTTATGAATATTTGATGAGAAGATAGTATCCCGGATTATGTTTTACTAAAATTCCCCCACAATGTTATTGGGTGGTGAGGTAATAAGTATTTATTTTGGTTTTATTACTGGTAAGTGGTAGGAAGAAGAGGCCAAATATAATAAGAATTTAATATTCATATTCTATGATAATCCTTGTGAGGGAATTGTCAATATAACCATATACTGATATCCACCCAAGGATCTCATATAATTTAAATTAAGCATGAAAAATTAAATTGAAACAATACCTCATCCGATTTTAATCGAAATCTTGCTTCACTCATCATTGGAAATGAATACTCAATTAAATCGAATAAAAATCCATAATGTTCATCCACATATGCTCCAAATAATTCTCAAACATTGACCTTTGAAATACTAGTGCTAGTGTAGAGAATAAATGTCACTTTTAACATCATCATGATCATTGCATATAAAAAAGATCAAACTTTAAACTCATATCAAATCAGTCTTGAAATTCCATTTCTGTTATCTTACTAGAACTTGAGAGAGAGGTGGATTGGTGAAATAATTCCTGAAATGTATTGGAATACCCATTTTTTGATCTTAAATAGTTTCATTACATAGTTTATAACATCCATAAATTTCATTTACGTTCTTTGAAAAGTTTACTCTTAAAGTGGATCAAAAAATGACACATATGTAACTTACAACATTCTGTAAATGTCATTAATATTTTATAACATAATTGTAAAATAAAATTTATGTTATGTAATAAAATTTCAGTCATTAAATCTACTTATATCACCCAAAAATATTTAAATGATCAATTAATATCAAATTTTTAAAATTAATTTCAAAAAATATATTTCTTTACATTTAGAAAATAACTGGAAAATTTAATAAGTAAAGAGATTCAGTAGTTATTAATATAAAATAAATAAAATATTTATTTTATTTATTTACCTAATGATCAGATATACATGAATATTACATAGACCCATCATAGGTTCCACCATATCATAAACTCCAGTTCACTAGAATTGGGATGCTTCTAAATACACTTTGGGTTTTTCCCAACAGACCCCTATTTCAAGAGTAGTGATTGATACTTATAGGGAAAAAACATATTCTAGCAACCCATAAATGACTATAAAGAGATATGTTTTAGTCATAGTAACAAAAAAATAATTTTAATACACAGCATGTAAGAAAATATCCTAATCTCATGATATCTAATAAACCATGATGAACACTTCATGTCATCACCATTTCTTTCTTTTTTTATTCATGACTTTATGGAATAGTCTTACCATATTTTATAACGGCCATGGATTTTATAAATTTCCTACTATTCTATTCAACTGGTCCCGATATATCTCTTTCAATTGAAAGTGTATTTCATCTTCCATAAAAGTATGCAATAAAATGATATACATAGATAATGACTTAAAGTGAATATATCAATACTTATGCTCATAAATTGGAACTACAAATAACACTCAAAACATGTGACGTTCAGATTGAAATGTCATACCTCATGATATCCTCTACTTTATATTGTTATGTGTGAACATCATGAGAATAATTCTCAATTATTATGATTCCATATCACCTGATAGTCAAAAATTATCTTTGTCCTATTAGTATGATATATCTGTACTATAGAAAATAGGTTTTGAGATTATTTTCATTTTATCTAAAGGTTCTTATTATAGAAAGTAAATGTTATAACCATTTAATATTAAAAACATTATAAAGACATTAACATGTAATAGTGGATGAAAAAATATAAAAACTATTATGGTAAGATAAATTCTTGTAAAACACTTTGTATATAAGATATGGTGATCAAAAATTACTCTTCAAGTTAGGTCTAGGGATCACAAATTCATAACACTACCACTTTAAATAGATCCAATTTGATAATGATCATCCTATTAGATCTCATATGATATGATCATTCTTATTATTAGACTTAGATTTAGTTATTGGGAAAACCATGTTTCCTTACACAGATAGTCTATTATCTATGCCTTTACCTATTTGAGTAAAACTCCTCAAGAAATGATATCATTGTGTATATCACTTTACCCTATATCATTAAATTTAAATTTGTTATAGAACCTTTATTATGATTCCATGACCTGAAAAAATCATTATGTTTTTCAATTTCAAATTTACCAATAATAGAATCCATAACTCACTTTGTTGTAATGCTCTGCCACCCCGAACCACAGATCAGAGCCTAGACTGGAGGTGAGTACTATACCTCATGTGGTCCTCCCAGAACGTTACAGGCATCCAACTTACAGTATGGGTACAATGTGCTATGGTGGGGAGAATATACCTTCATATCACCATAAATGAATAGCATAAATAAAGGCAATCATATACATAAACCAAATAAAAATTAGTAAAATTCAATCAAGGAATATTAATGTTAATAACCGATGAATATGAAATAATAAATGAGTTTTAAAAAATAAATTTTAGGAAAGGAATACATCAATAATGGGGGAAATATAATCTATGAATGTCCAAAAGATAAAATAATGGATAGTCCACCCAAATGAACATGAGTCGTAACCCAATCCCAACTCATCCTCTTTTTCCTAGAAACCACAAAATCAAAAACATCATGTTCTTTCCCAAACCTATCCCATCAATGCGATATTGGTAACTTTTTGGGTAACCAAGTTCCATGGTGGCCTAAGAAGAGTGAGAGTATAACTCAATGGGCCACCACCAATGGTGTCCCTAAAATAAAAAATCCATAAAGAGGTTCATCTAAGAGTTTATTAAATAAACTTTTATGATTAGGATATTAACAATTTATAGTATAACAATTTATATTAAATAATGTAAAACAACCATCAATACTAATGCTCTATTGTGTGACCCGAAATCAGGATTTACCTATTATATCCATCACTGAAGAGTCGATAATAACTCTATACATAGTGTCTCTACTGGTTCCAGGATATACTACCAAGGCACCCAATGTCAAGAAAGAAAATTGGAATATTTTTGGGATCTATAGAGCATTCCCACATAACCAACACATCCATAATACAAAGATCTCATTCCTAGATTACTTCTAAATTACACATAGTTGAATCCCAAGAATCTTACGTTTTTTTATATAAACAAAATCTAAGGGACCACATGTCTAAGGAGTTGATATTATCAATATAGATTGGAATCTGGGACCACACCCATGGAATTTCATCTCATAAAATCAAGATAAACCTAGAGATCTCATCCCATGAATTTCAAAAGCATACCCCATGGGAATCCACAACATTAATATGATTCATTTAATTAGTAATAAATAACCTTAATTCAAATATGATACACCCTGAAGTATTCACTATGAATAATCATTGAGCAATCTTAGTTAGCTCATGGCATTCCTTAGCTTTGTACAACTTTAAATCCATTGATTCATCCACCCATGGAATTCATGAGAATCCCGTAATGGAATCCACACTCACTCAAGAAATTCCACCTATTTCATATCGAAAACTAAATCCAAGGTATGAAACCAAATGAATTTCATCAATAACAATAATTTATATAAGTAAACTAATTTACCAATATCCAATAATTTATTTCTTAATTTTAAATTCTATTTAAATATTCCTTTTAATTTTTTTATCTAACTTATCATTTCATAAAATCATTATACATTCCTAGAGGCTTGATTAAATAAGATTTCATTAAAAATATATTATGTAAAATTCTTTATATGTTACTTATTGGCACTAATTTTAATCAACATCATCATTTAACAGTTTGTTTCAATGGTCAAATATATTTTACTATTCAACATTTATAACTCAATATGTAAAATTCAACTGTTCAACCTATTATCAAATTATAAATGGTTGGGAAATTCCATTTCACAACCCTCCATTGAAATTATAAAATATCATTTAACCTTTCGAAATAAAGAACCATTTATCAATCTAAGCTTATTCATGGTCAAAAATCAAATAAATTATACTCTAAAAGATCTAAAATTTTCCTATGGTTCAAGGATTATTAAATGATATTTTTAACTAATGATATACCAATTGTAGTCATTTGATTAATGTTTGGTCTTTTACTAACAATTCCATCATTCTACCTCATTAACTTCTTTTCGTTCAATTTTAAGTGAGTTCTCATCCCTTGCATTCATGTTTTCCTATTACTTTGGAATTTATCTAGTTTTTTGATTTCTACCATATTATCCTAAACCAAAGAAAGATATAAGATGTGTGTAATATTAATTGGAGAAGAACTAACTGTAAAAATTTTATTAATTTTGGTTCTATGTGGGCCAACACCATCATTCGGCACACACACACACTTAATTTTGAAATTCCTTTTCATTACTTTTGACATGGTTATAATACCTGAATCATTCTATGGGTAACCCTTATGTTTATGTTTGATTTATTATGTATGATTCTTCATGTTTCAGGCATATTAATTATGATTTTATGATGAGTGTTCCCAGATAGAGCTCTGATGCATTGGGTATTGTTTAGTCTCATGAGTCATTATGTGTAATAGTCTTGGTGGTCAATATTGACTCATGATAAATGTGCAACATTCTTGGTGGTTATCCTTGACTCAAGATCCATGTGCAATGGTGTTTTTGGTAATCTGTAAACCATGCTCCTATATGTAAAATGATCTTTGAATCATGATTATTTTTTATTACATGGTGTTTAATCATCTCTTATGATTCCATTATTATAAATGTTATTCTTACTTATGTAAATTCATGATTTTTTATGTCATCACGTTATGACCTATAACTCATGTATTATACTTTATTTATAATCTTATTCACTTACTGGGATATTTTGATCATTCCTTTTTTTATGAATTCCCCAGTTCATCCTATGTAGATGTGAGGTCTCAAAGAAAGTTTAGGATATCATTATGGAGTTCAAATAAAATATTTTTTATCCCATGTTTTTAGTTTAATGTACCTAATATTCCAAAGACACTATACATTATGATCCTTGGTTGTATTTGATAGTTAAAATAATGTAATAATATGTGTATAAGGATAGGATCATTATAGTTGGTATCATAGAAAGGTCTAGCTATTTTGTAGAGTATGACTAAATAACTTTAGTAAGAACCCAAGGGATAATTCTATCACCATGGATAACCTAGATTGAAACTTCGGGTATCACAAGTTAGAACATATATTTAATTTACATGTTTACCCTTTTATGTTCCATTTTTATTTGTTATATTATTATTAGATAATTATTCAACCCCCTCCCCCCAGTGTACTTTCTATTTTAGTTAATGGATGGAAATAGGTGAACCCATGAAAACAATCAATGTGATAGGCAATGTGATGATTTTTCTAATGAAATGAAAACTCTGATGGGAACTTGTACTCAAAACATTATGACAGGACTTTTTCAACTGGATCATGTTATGAATAACAAATTGAATCATGTGGTACACCCACCTTCTCTAAATAAAGAAAAATTTTCCTTAAATATTTCTTGCAACAAAGGACTCCCATGTTTGGTGGATCTTTTCATCCCCACAATGCAGAACAATGGATTAAATCCATTGAAAAGTTATTTTTCATCTAGTGATATAAGGAGAAAATTTTGTAAGAATTGTCTACTATTTTGATAAGGAAGTTGATTAGTGGTGGAAACTGGTCAGGAACACAAAGTACAATGAGGAAATGGATTTTAGGGAGTAGGAATATTTTGATAAAATAATTTTCAATAAATATTTTCCCTAAACACTTAATCTTAATATGGAATGGGAGTTCCGTGGATTGAACAAAAAGGAAGATGAGTCTATTAGGGAATGTGGGTAAAACATCAAAAGGATTGCATGGTATACCTCTCAGTTTATCATGAATAATGAAAACAAGGTGAATCACGTGTTTAGCGAACTAAAACCAAGTCAATGAAAATTTTAGGTAGTTCAATTATTTGATTTCTATGAAGAGATTGTTTTTTGTTACCTCAAGGTTGAAATGGTGATCAAAGAAATTCAGTGGCCTTATGGGATTAGTTATAAAAAGTAGAAAATGGATTATAATATTAGAGGATCAATAGATAAATCCCATGATAGAAAGAAACCCCAATATCCCATATGTCGAAATTGTGGGTAGAAGCATCCTAGGAACCATCTAAAATAAACTAATAGATTCTTCAAATGTGGAAGAGATATGAATCTGGCTATTAGTTTCTGAAGGAATATTAAAAATCCAAAAAATGTATAAGAAAAAAGGAATATTTTTTTCAACACTTAACATTTAGTCCAGTGTTTCTACTAAAAGGAATATGAGAATTATATGAACCATTTTCCTGATCCAACGGTGGTTGGAGGAAATGAAAAACAACCTCCAAAGAAACAAGGAAGGTCATATTTTATCACTACTGCTGAGGTGGATCCCGAAAATGATTTGGAGAAAGGTATGCTGGTTATTCGTTCAAGAATAGAAAACATATAATTTCATTCTGGTTTTAAAAATTATTTCATATCTTTCAAGATTAGTAGAACTATTCAAAAATCACCTCCAAATATAGATGTTGAGTTATTTGGGAGAAAAACAAATTTGGAAATTATTGAATCCAAAGTATATAAGTCCTCCCTTGTTAATGTTTGTGGATTGAACCTCCTATAAAATATTTTCTTAATTAATTTGGTGGATTTTGATGTTATTTTGGAATTGGATTTTCTATCTTTATACAAATTCAACATCAACTCTTAGGAAAGGGAGATCAATTTTCACATCCCAAAGCATCATCAAATTCTTTACAAGTGTAAGGTGAAAGATGAAGCTCGTTTACAATCATTATCTCAACTATGGATATTAATGCCTTACGAGAAATAATATCTATATGAAAAGATAGATAAAAAGGATATAATCATGCTTGAATACAAGACCATTTTGAGGGACTAAAATGATGAGTTCCCAAATTTTTTTCTAGTATTCTTCCTAACTGATAAGTTCAATCCTCAATTAAACTTATTCTTGGATCTCTAACAATATCAAATACACCTTATAGTATAGCCACCATTGAGTAGTCAGAATTCAGGAATAAATTATAGGATAATGTAGAAAAGGGTTTTATATTCCCATGTGCTTCACCATGGGATGCAGTAGTATGGTTTTTCAAGAAGAATGATGGATCAATGTGCCTCTTCATCGATTATCATGAGATCAATAAAATAATGTTAAAGAAAATGTATCCTCTTCTATATATAGTTGACTTGTTATATTAAATACATGGGGACAAGTATTTATTTATGGTGTACCTTTGACCGAGATATCCCCAATTGAAAGTGAAGAAGGAATATATTCCCAATTCTACCTTTCAAAAAAGGTCTGGACACTATGATTTCATAGTGATGCCCCTTGGACTCACTAATGCTATGCCAATTTTCATAGACATAATGAATGTAATCTTTAAAGATTACATTGAAAAAATTTTGGTATTATTTATCAATGATATTCGAATATACTCTAAAATAAATTAGAAGCATGTGGAGCACTAGAATATTATGTTTAAGACATTGTGAAGGGAGAAACACTATGAAAACTACAATAAATATGATTTTTAGATGGAGGAAGTTTCATTCTTTATAATTTTTATCACCATCAAAGGAATATCTATGTAACATTTTAAGACAAAGGATGTTGAAGAGTGGAAAAAGAAAACATCATTAAAGGATATCTCTAGTTTCCTTGGTTTTTCTTGGTTTTTCCAGTGATTTGCAAAGAACATCTCTCGGTTTTCAAACACACTGACTAGGATTACATGGAAGTGATTATTTTTTGCCTAGACTAGTGAATGTGAATACTAATCCAAATAGTTAGAAAAGATATTTATCACTGCACTAGGGCTCAAACTATAGAAAAGTGGGGAACTCTTTGTTGTGTAAATCAGTGATTAAATTAATGGTATAGTCTGTTTACTATTGAAATTGATAAATTGACATTCTATGCCCCTAGGTAGCTAAATATTTTGGACAAAAACAATCCTACTCATGATTTGGAGTTGGCAGTTGTGATCTTATGTAGTAAATCTAGTGGAATTATCTATATTTGGAGAAGTGTGATATATATACTGATCATAAGAGGATAAAATATATATTCACATAGAAAGAGATTAATATGAGATAGTGAATATGCTTATATCTCATCAAAGATTTTGACCGCTTAATCCACTACTATCTTAGTAAAGAAAATAAGGTGGTGGATGATCTAATTTAAAAGAATCCTACATCATTATCAATGATGAGAATTGAGAGGGGTATAATCTTTTTAGACTTGAAAAAGATGGACTTGGAAATCATTAAGGAATGAAAGGAATCAATACTTTCTAGAATGATTACTAAAGCATCCCTTTTATAGAAAATAAATGATGCTTAAATAAATTATTGGGAATTAACAAAAAGGGTGGAAGATATCTGAAATGGGACATCTTGTGAGTTCAAGATTAGTGAGGATGGAGTCATAATATTTGTGTCATGACTATGTATACCATCCAATTCAGAGAAAAATAAAGATCTTATGAATGACACACATAGCTCAACCTTCTCTATTCACCCTGGGATCACCCATATATATCAAGATCTCTAAGAAAACTATTTGTGGGAGAATATGAAGAAGGAGATAATTGAATTTACATCGATGTGCTTGGTATGTTAGCAATTGAAAGATGAGAGGAAAAATTCTAAAGGTATCATGCAACCAATACCCTTACCAACATTGAAATGGGAAAACATCACCATCTAATTTTTCACTAGACTTCATAATAAATCCAATGGAAACAATGTTATAAGGCTTGTTGTGGATTATTCTATAATGATATCTCAATTTATTACAATTTGAGAGTATATCTCACTAGATCAACGTGCACAGATATACAATAGAGAAGTGGTAGGATATATGGGGTACCGCTATCAATTGTATATGATTGATATCAAAGATTCACCTTCATGTTCTGGAAAAATATTCCGCAGGCACTAAACACTGAGCTGAACTTCATTAAGTCCAATTATCCCAATGAAGAATCTGAGAAAACTATTCATAAACTGAAATACATGTTGAGAGAATCTTATCTGGACTTCAAGGGAGTATGGGACCAACATCTACCTCTGGTTGACTTCTCTTACAATAATAGTTTTTACTTGATTATCTAAATGGTTCTATATGAATCCCTTTATTCGAAAAGATATGGAACACATGCATGCTGGAATAAAGTCAGTGAACATATGATTCTAGGACCAAATGTGGTCAAAGAAAAGTTATAAAAGGTAAATCCCATTCAACAACACATCAAGGTCGCCCAAAGTGAATATAAGATTTATACATATAATCGTCAATGGGACTAAGAGTTTACCGTAAGATATATGGTATTCCTCAGCATATCTCCATGGAAGAAGATCAGGATATTTTGGAAGTAGGGAGAGCCAAGCCCCGAGTACATTATCCCCTTTCAAATTCTTGACCATATTTGAGATGTGGCCTATAAACTAGCACATACACCTACCATGTCTCAATTACATGATGTATTCCATGTATCCCTCTTGAGAAAGTACATACTAGATCCCACACATGTATAAAATTTATAGGTAGTGTTATTGGAGAATGGTATCTCTTATGAGGAGCATCCTATTAAGATATTAGACTATATAGATAAATTTTTATGAAAAAAGATTTCTCATCTAGTTGATGTACTATGGTGGAACCATATGTACAAAGATGCAAAAAGGAAATTAGAGGAAGCGATAAAGGATAAGTACACTTACTTGTTTAGTTTGTAAAATAATATTTTGAGGGAGAAATTTTATAAGAGTGGAAGAATGTAATGACATGAAATTTAATCAATGAAAATTACCCTATTATAATTATGTCATATATTATAAAACACATAATATCACTCAGGGAATGCAATAAAAACTTTATAAATGAAT
Organism: Viscum album; assembly: GCA_963277665.1. Classification (NCBI taxonomy): domain Eukaryota; kingdom Viridiplantae; phylum Streptophyta; class Magnoliopsida; order Santalales; family Viscaceae; genus Viscum; species Viscum album. The sequence continues at coordinate 833,422,628 of OY728165.1, forward strand.
AATTAATGAAATAATTGAAATTTTCAGAAATTAAGTTACCAAAGACGATGGAATAATAACTAAACCTTTAAATAGTAATGTTACCCTCATTAATAGTAAACCGTAAAATAGAATAGAATTATCAAAAATGATAGTATATATAAAACATATCAATCATATAAATAAAAATATAATATAATTATACCATAGTATAAGTAAATAAATTTTTTGAAAAAATTAAATTAAGTATTGATATTTTTTTGAAACATAATTGTTTGTTTACAATTTTATTCAAATTATAATGATTTAAAAGAAATTTTTTTCATAAAATAGATTCCTAAATTTATATTTTTTTACTTATTGTTATAATATAATTTTATGAAACATTAATTAATTCCTCAAAGGGTTATAAAATCAGTTATAATTTTAAAATTGGTTTTTTAATAAAAAAGATTTTATTTAAAAATTAAATTTATAATAATTATTAAATTATTTTCATAAAATTGAGTCCATTTTGAAATTTTACACTTTAAAAAATGTTTAGGTTGAATTTTTGAATTTTTTTAAAAAAGTTTAATTTTTGGTGAATTGTGAAATATGGTAGTTTACGGTATAAGATAAATACATGAATTATTTAGTCAAGGATAATTTATGGGTTATTTAAGAACAATTATTTAAAACTCAAATGAACTAGTTACTATATTTAGTCATAATAATTAACACTATTTATTTTCTTGATAAAAATAATAAAATAGTGAATAGAATAATAAAAAACACCCCTCTCATTCACTATAAATACCATCCATCACCACCTCTTTGCCACAAACCTATTAATCCTTCAATCTAGTCCAATTTCTCCCTAATAATCTCCCAAAACTCTCCCCCATGTCCAATATTCTTTAGTGTTCACAAAATAATAAACCTTTCTCCCTATGGAGGTTCTCTAGGAGAAGAAGTTCAAGAGGTAAAACCCTCTTTCATTTTATTTATTTTCTTTTCAAGTTATTTTATTTTCTTGAATTATACTCACATTCCCTTATGAAAGTGGAAAGGTAACTCTAGTATCATTTATATACAATAATTATATCATGTTAATGGAATATAAATCCTCAAACTCCATCCTCTATCTATTTTATTTTATAAGTGAAAACAACACCCGTGATACGTCAATTTACTAACATTGTGGACTATGCATTTTCATTCAACTTTACCACCTTCAATGATGGTAATAAAACCATTTTTATCTTCCAAATAGATTTTAATGAATATATTATAGTCATATTTTTTTTCTATGGAACTAACATATATAAATAATAGTAAAAAAATCTAATTTGTGATGATAGAATACAGACAAAAATAATCTGAACGATTGTCACTGAAGTTTTATCTGATGATTCACCCTCATAAAATATAATAGAATGATATAAATAAAACTTTTATATTTTTTATTTTCAATAATATCATATATTTTCAATTCTATACAACTATTATCATTTTACACGAACTTCCATACACAGATACAAGTGAATTGATGATGAAAACCAATGAAACAAATGCTTCTGAACAATAAAATAGCATCTTACCACACAACAAAAGGACATAAAAAAACATAATAAAATTATAACAATTAAAATAAATGTATAATAGCTAATTAATTAATTAATTAATTAATTTAATTTGATTATACAATATAGTAAGTATAAGTGAAGAACACATTAAGACATAAGGTAAGGGATTCTACCCAAACCTCCATTTTTCATTCGGGGTACTCTTTCCCTCTCATTACCCCAATGTAATTATTGTTTAATTTTATGTAATTATTATAAATTATGTATATATGTTCTAAACTCTTGTATCTAGATAATATCATCCTTTTTTATAGTAAATACATGTTTTCAAATGGTTATCTTCTCAATTCATCTCGATAAGAAAGCCCGATTAAAGGGAACTTCCCGAATTCTTACCCATTTTTCAAGTGCACTCCCTAGTCTGTTTTAATGCACAATTATTTTTCCTCATTCACTAATTTTATCATAAAAAAATTTCTTGATTATATTATTATTTTATATAAATTATTATTCCGTTTCCTCTTTAAATGCTCTTTAATATTTTCCATAAACTGCACTAAAACGTTTTATTTCTAACATTTCTTAAACACACTTTTTACATGTTATCACTACATTTTGACATCGCAGATCATGATATATGCATATTTTCTATTATTAATGTCCATTTATTATTTAAATACATTATTTCATGGACACTATTATGATATCCCCTTTTCTTATTCCTTCTAACATGGTAATGATACCCAATTCTTTACATGGGTACCCTTTTTTATGTTTGATTCCTTGTGCATGATTATTCATGTGGACCCAATATTCCAGAACATGTAATAGTGCTTGATCCCAGATATTAACCCAATTCATTGGGTAATGTATAGTCTCATAAGACTTCATGTGCAATGGTCTTTCTGGTTAACCTGACTCATGGTCTATGTGCAATGGTATTGGTTGTTATCCTTGACTTGTTCTATAGGTGCTACAATATTTGTGGTTTTCCTTTAATTTTTTCATCCATTTGAAATGATACTTGACTCTTGGTTATGTAATTTTTTATATTGTTTCCACATATTCTATGATACCATGAATAAATATATTATGATTCTTTATGTATATACAGGCCTCTTAAACCATCTTGTTATGTCATCTAACTCATGTGTTATGATTTATTAATATGACTATTCCCTTAGTGAGATTTTTAGCTCAACCATTTTTTCAGGTATTCCCCATGTTATCCTATTCCGATGTATGTTTTGAAAGGAAGTTATAATCTCATTATAGATTCTAAATAATATATTTTCTTCTCTCATATTTTCATTTTAATATACTTAATCATCCAAAGACACTAACCTTTAGAATCATTGGTTGTATATGATGGTTAAAATCACGTAATAATATGTATAAGAGGCTTGGTCCATTATAAATACTTTTACTTATATTATAGGGACAACGTTTTTTATACTCAGGAGATCCCATAAGTCTAATATCATTCTTCTAATCGAACTAATATAGTAGAAAATTTGAAAAGTAGATGGATAGCATTTAAATAAAGAAAAAAACAAAATAAAAGATGGGATCCTCCCCTGTAGTAATTGAGAAATATAATAAAATTAGGTAAACTATTTGGCTTACATATATCCTCAAAATGTGATAGCTGGTGGGAAATTCCTTTGACCAACGAAGGATAATCCTAAATGAAAGTGGAGATGAATAAAGGTAAGAAGGTCCCATCGCACACTACTTCTAAAGGGGAATCTATTCATGTTTGATAACACCCCAAAGCATAAAACCCCAGGGCCCTACCCCCGATTGTTCATGGTGTGACAATGTATGTAACAACATAAATATTTCATAAATATAAATCAAAGGGGATATTTTCTATGTTTTTTATATGTATTTAAATACCTTAATCCCATCAAAATATTCATTTTAAATAAAATTACATCAATTTTTTATTTTTGATGGATTTTGGGATAAATTTTCAAAATTGATTAATTCTGTAATTTTAAAATATTTTAATAATTTTGATGCTTATTGAAAATAATTTTCAAAAAAATATCTAAATTTTGAAATTCATTTTTTATGTTTGATATGGTTTTGGTATGAATTTTCTTTAAATAGATGAATTTCAGAATCAAACACTATGAGGCCCAAACAAATCAACCAAAATTGGAAAATGAATGGTCAGATAGAATTAAACGACACTCGTTAAATGAGGAATAATATAAGATAAAGAACTCTAAATGACTTTATTATATATTTATAAGAAATATGACTCCAAGACTCACATTTTAGTTAAATTTAACGAATTATTTTACTAGTCAAGGTAGTTGGTGAATGCATCAAAATTAAGGTACATAAAGTGACTCAACTCCATAAAAAGTAAGATTCAGTAATTTGAAAATGTATTTTATTAAATGAATTACAATGGCCTATAACTATTTAATAAATAATGTAAAATTAATTATAAACAAGTTTTAAGAAAGCACCCTATAAAAAATTCAGTTGTTTTGAGGATAAAAATAATTAAAATTTAGAAATATAGAATCTGGATAGAAATCTACCACACCCTTTTCAAAAAAATTAAATCTCAAATTCTATTTCCTAGGATAATTAGAGAGTGAGGTCATGTCTACGAAGGAGGATCATTCTGGAGGAGATAAGATATTAAATGGAGTAATTTATCCACGAATTTCAAAACATTAAGAGCTAGTTGTAGTGATGATCCAAGGAATCTTCCCTTTTGAGTTATGTACTTCAATGTATTCATATTTTATTTTTATAGACACTATTTTCCTAATTGAAGAAAGTCTCTTTTCTCTCCTGAATTCACATTCTTCAATTTTCTTTTAATTTTTTTCCCAACTTATTTCTGTAAAATAGTTTTCTTTTTTTAACTACATTAGGAAAGGTATTCCCATTGATCACAACAAATTAAATTAGTTTTGTTTTTTCGAAGATATTTGGCTAATCGAAAGACTTTTATAAAGGGATAACCACTTATATTTGAGTTTTATATATGGTTTCTAAGAAATATATATGTACACATGGAGTTATTTGAGTGATCATGGAGAAATATAAATTGATAATTAAGTTAAACAATGATGAAGTCTGTATCCAAGGATCCACGCTTTTTAATTTTTCGTATCTTGATTCTAGTAGCTCATATCCTTTTTAGTATATCTTTTCTCTAACTTATAAAATTGGTTTGTGAATCCTTTTTAGTTTTCTAAAAAAAATTAAACCTACAATCCCCAGTTTTAACTCTAAAATAATAAAAACAAATTAAAAAAATGATATTTGTTAATATATACTGAAACTTCTTCATGAGGAAAACCCAGGGTCGCCCTTGAGGTATATTTTAATGGGGAAATTATTAACAAGGGCGATTTAATTGAATCCTCATAATCAATTAGTTTCATTTTATTAGAGGTTTGCAAAGTTTTTTATTATTTTTTGTATCAGTTGAATTTTACCCACTAATTTTGATATTTTAAAAATAAATTTCAATAGTGATTACTCATGTACTTATCATGTTGATGAAAACATCCTGCAATTAAATAGTGATAATTATTTGGAACAACTAATTAAATTGGGTGATATATTATTTCAACATCTTTCTAAATACATGAAATATTTTTTACACCAATAATATAATTATGGAATGAATCTAAAGAATGGTAAATTTTCATCCCATACACTAATCCAATTGATAAACCATTTTATGGGTGCTTTTAGTGATAAATTAGCCTATATTTTTTCCTTTTTTGATTCACATGAGAATATTAAACTCAACATTCCCACTGATTAAGATGTTGTAAGTAAAAAACATTTTGAAAATCATTGATTTTACTTTCTTGATAATAATATAGCATTAAAAATACCTTGTTTTGATGATGAAAATTTTAAATCATTGTATCCAACTTTGGGAAAAGAGGAAAGGAAACTCAATATTTCCATTTTTTGAATCGCATTTGGAGGAACCTAAGATACTGTATACTTTCTACAAAATTGTTTTCCACTCTTAGAAATAGATTGAGCCTAAGAAAACTTAGGGAGAAGACAAAAACATTGATCCAATTTTTTCAAATTATCCTGATAATAAATTTTTAACTAATTTCTCCATTTGTAGATTTTCTTACCACTAATTTTGGGTGGACCTATATTTCAAATTAAGAGGATATAAAGGCTTAAATTTAATAAATAATGGGGTTTCAAATTGAGGAGTACATTGGTACAAATGAGATTTGTGGTACTGAACTTTGTTTCAAGGATTAAATTATTTTTCAAGATTAAATTTAAGATGAACCACATCATAAAATTAAATTTCAATAAACAAGGGAGGTTATTTGTGAAGATAAACTATTGGGAAGTTTCACTTATATTTTTTATCTCTCCTACTATATAAGTATAATAAAAAATATGTCGAAGGGAAACTGAAAATTTTTTATTTTGATAACATATACAACCATTATTCAGAATACGGTTAGATAAATTTTATTTTGGTAGTTTTTTAGAGAGAGATCACACTCACCCTGGGATTGGGAAAGACCAACTAAAACTCCCTAACTTGGGGCAGTGAAATCCTAGAATCCACATTGGGGTTTAAATGTGTATGTTTTTCCTTTACCCTTGATTTTATTTTTATTTAAATAAATTTAATAAAAAAGTTGTATTATTTTTCTTTTTTTTCATAATGATTTTCATTTTCTGAAGTTGAGATAATTTCTTAAGGATTCCACAAGTAAAATAATTTATTATGTGTCTTTCATTCTCATATGTTTTATAAAGTCCTGTCTACTTGATTCCAAAATCTAAATCTGAACTCTTATACATTGAGAACATTGTACAAAATAATAATGGGGGTAGGATCAGCCTTTATTAAATAGGTATTTTGGGTGTTTTATTATAAAAATGAAACATTTTATTTCATTTTAAAAAAGTTTTTTATGAAATTGTTTGTGCCTTTCTTTAAAATTTTGTGTTTTGAGACTTGTTAGCTCTGATGAATATTTTTTTCATTTTGAAACACATGTTATTGAGTGAACCAATTTACACATGAAACTGTGCTTAAATGAAAGCTAAAATTTATTTTTTTTCAAGATCAAAACCTTGGGAATTTCATGAAAAGGAAACAAAATTTTGAATCCAATGGAACAAATCACTATATTTATCTTTTAAATAACCTTGTTTAGAGCCTTCTAACCCTTTTTATATATTTTTTACATTCACCTTATTTTTTTACAGAAGAAAAAACTTATTGAAGAACCAGAATTAATTTTTTTTCTTTCAAAAATGTTGGGATGGAGGAACTTTTGTTTCAAATGATTGTGGAATTTCTTAGGTTTCAAAATCCCATTTTCAAAAAATATTTTTTATTAACACCTACCAAAACATTTTATCATTATGAAACTTGAGAAATAAATTAATGGCATTGTTATATAGACACGTTAGGAGGAAAATTTCCCTATATAACTTTCTTAGGACATAAAATTTATCTGATATAGTTAAAATTAATTATAGGGGAGTTTTATTATATTTTTATAAAACATTGTTGGATTTTTTTCAAAATAAGTTAAGGATTAGGGTTTATTTTGGATCTATAAAATATGATTTATCAAAAAAACATGCCTTGCTAGATCTTTTCAAGAGTATAATTCTAAAAAAAATGTGGGAGCTAAATTTGATTAAAATAATAATAAACACCAATTTATGGAAGTTGAAGATAATTTTTATCATCTTGAATATGGAATAGAAGTAACACTAACTATTTAAACTCCAAAAATCCCTCATTGGACTCAAAATTAAACATGTAAAGAATTTAAAAATATCAATTAAAAATTAAATTCTATTAAATATAGTTGATATTATATCATGTTTCAGATAAAATTTTGAAGGTGTTTGTTGTTTTTAATTATTTAAATATTATTAGAACTGATTTTCTTCTACTGTTAATGAGTATTATACCAAAATTTTGTAAAAATTATATTCCTATATATTTTCTTCTAAATTTTCTGATCCTCTTTATTCTATCTCATAATTTTTCCATATATAAATGACTACCTTGATCCACTTAATGATCTAATAAAATAAACCATTATTCACACTATTCCTTAAATCATATCTGGAGTATATATAATAATTTATCAATCCTATGGAGATCCTTTAATTTATTTATAGGATAAAATCCTTGTTCAAAATTGATATTTGTGTGAAGAGGAAAAATGCATGTGAGGTAAGTATTTTGTGTGCATTATATTCTAAATGATGTAGAAATGGACTAAATGAATTTAATAACAATTTTAAATAATTTATTTTTAAATAATGAATTTTTTTTGTTTTAAATGGGTTGGTCTCAAGGGTCTGTACTTTTAAATTTTCTTGGATAAGATGTTGATGTTTACTTTTCAATGAGTCTAAGTGATAAATATTGGGGAATTAATGGAAAAAAATTACAATACTTTTTTATAATTATTTTCATGATTTAGTCAACACAAAAATGTCGTTTTAACTTAAATTAAATTAATTTTTATTTTTCATAAATTTTTATGTAAATTGTGAAATTTTATTAATTCTGAAATTTGAGTAGTTTTTAATCACATTGATTTTTCATCCATTATATTTCGAAAATTTAAAAAAAATTAAATTCTTTCATATGAGGGTGATATGGTTTCTGTGATGTATTTTCTTTAACTGGACCAAGTGAAAATATGAAAACTAAGAGGCCCAAACATATCATTAAAAATTAAATGATGAATGGATAGATAGAATTAAACTACCCACATTAAATGAGTTATAACATTAGATGAATAGATATTAATGAGGTGATTCAAGTAAGAGAATAAAGAGGACTCCAAAGGATGGTTATTTATTAAATTTCATAGAGTAATTATCTCATCAACGCAACTTATGAAGGATTGAGAATCAAAGAAGAAGGAGAGACTCTTCCACCAAAAAGGTGAGAATAAGTAATTTCAAAATAACATTTCATACACATTTCCAAATTTCCTGAAATTTTTATCTAATAAATAAAACACAAATAAAAAACATTTAAGAAAACACCCTGATCAAACTCAGTGGTTGTAGAGACAAAATATACTTAGACTTTTTATTATATATTCTAGAGGGAAATATATCACACCATTTTCCTATAAATTTAAGTCTCCACTTCCATTTAAAATTATAGTTAAATAGGGAGTTAAGGGATGTTAAAGAAGAAAATATTGAAGGAGATATGAGTTTTAATTGAGTAATATATACATAAGAACTAAACTCTTAGTAGTGGTGATAGAAAATATTAAACAAATATTCCATTTTGAATTTTTACTTCAATTTATTCATATTATATTTATATTGGAACTATTTTAATAATTAAGGTAGGTATCTTTTCTCTCTTGAATACAATTTATTTTATTTTGTTCTAGATTTTCTAACAAATTATTCCTATAAAATAATTTAATTGTTGTTTAAACTTCTTCAGGTGAGTTCACCCCATTGAAAATGATAAATTCAATTAGTTTTAGTTTTTTGGAGGGAAATGGTAGATCCAATCAATTTCAAAATGGGATAAACACCCATATTTGAGTTGTTTATATTATGTATAGTAAATATTGGTGTTCGCTTATCGGTATTTGAGTGATCATTGAGAAACGTAATTCAGTAATTCAGTTAAACAATGAAGAATAGACAATCCAAGTATCAAAGCTTTTCTATTACTATTATCTCAATTATAGTGTCTCATATCTTTTTAGTATATACAATATCTAACATATAACTTTATTTTATAAATTATTTATAATTTTCATAACTTTTTTTTGAAACTAAAAATCCTCACTTTTAACTCTAAAATAACTGAAAAATTAACAAAGTCAAATTTTTTAACTTAACATATAAATTCCTCATGAGAAAACCTCACGATCCCCATTGTGATATATTTTAATGGTGAAATTTTTGATTGAGGTAATGTGATGAAAACCCCTCCTTCAATTGGAAATATTGTTGGGGAGGTTTCTTAAGTTGTTTTAATGTTTTTTATCACTAGTATTTTCTCTATAAATTTAAATCTTTAAAAATGGATTTTTGTGTCAACTACCCTTGTCCTTGGTTTGTTCATGAAAACATAAAATGAATTTAATAGTGATAATTATTTGGGAAACTAATGAAATATGGTTATATATTATTTCTATATCATTATCAAAAAATTTAACCTCTTTATAAATTTTTTAATAAATTGTTAAAAAAACTCAAGAAATGGTAATTTCTATACCACACACTTTTTAAATTATATAACCTTTTATAGATGAGTTTATTGATGAACTAAACCATTATTTTTTCAATTTTTATCTAAATGATAACAATAACCTTGTAATTTTATATGATTTCGATGTTAGAAATTCTAAATATTTAGAAAATTATTAGGATGATTTTTTTGAAAATTAAATTTTATATGAAATAAATTAATTTGAATATAAAAAATCATAAATTTTGTATCAATAATTTTCTAACGTGGAAGAAAAACCTAATCGATTAATTTTTTTAATAACATATAGATAAAGCAAAGTTTTTTATTATATTAAAAATAATTGGTTTTCACTACCAAAAAATGATATAACCCAAGCGAACATATGGATAATTATTAAATTTTTATTGTTTTTTTAGATTATCCTAATAATAAATTATTAACCACTTATCCATAGGAAAATTATATTCCAAGTACTTTTCAGTGGAATTATTTTTCAAATGAAGAGGAATTTAATGATGAAATTAAATAAATAATGGTATTCTTCTTTTAGGAGTACACTGGTACCCATGAGGATTATGGTACAGATATTTTTTTAAAAGAAGAAATTATTTTTCAATATGAAATTGAAGATGAACCACATCTTAGAATTAAATTTCAACAACCAGTGGAGGACATTCGTGACAAATTATTGTTAATTTTCACTTATATTTTCCTCTCTATCCAATTATATCATTTTAATCATAAATAAATGGGAGGACATTAATAAATCTAATTATGGGATCTTATAAAACCATTAGGATCAGAGTGAGATTGGATAAATTTCATTTTGATGGTTTTTATGAAATAATCCAAACCCATATTACGATTCGGTATCAAGAGTTAGAATTCAATGATAAAGTTTATTTAAATCCTAGAACCTGCTTTAGGTTTCAGAACAAGATTATTATTCTTTAATTCATTTTTTTAACTTTAATTTAATTGGTTTCAGTAAGAAATATATAGAATGTTTCCACATTACAAGCCACTTTTTCCAATCCAACCATCTCTAGAAGTAAAAAATCCATGATCTAGTTGGTCTTAAGTGTGTGAGGAGTTTTCTTGTGATGTGATACAATGCATTGAGTGATTTTCAAAAATAAATCATGAGTTGAAAATTTATTTTGGATTAAAATAAATCTTTCTTCAAAAACATATCCCATACTGGAGATTTTTAGTAGTAGAATTATTAAAATATTTATATATTTTAGAGATAAAAAAACAATGAAAATACCAATTTTTGGATGTTGAAAATAAGTATTATCATACTAAATAAGGGATTTAATCACATTAACTTTTTTTTAAAAAATAATCACTCACTATATTAAAAAACCAAGCTGTGTAAAATTTGAAAATTTCAATTAAAAATTAAGTTTTATTGAATGAAAATGAGTAGGTATCATGTTTTGCTGAAATTTTTAAGGTGATAATTATTCATAATGATTTAAATATGATTAGGGATGATTTTAAACTAATGTGAGTTATTAGGATACCACACTTGAGTAAAAAAAAATTCATTCATTTTTTCTTTTAAAAGATCCAAGACTCATTTTTTTTCCTCTTAATTATTTACATAAAAAACATGTCATCCTTGAGCCGCTAAAAACCCTCTAAAATTTATTATTGTTGAAAAAAATATTTTAATCATATCAGGTGGATATATCAATTTTTAAAAACTATTGTGACTCTCTCATTCGTTTTAAGGAGAAAAGAATTCTTGAATATTTATACATGTCTGAAGAGGGAAAATACATGTGAGTTAAGTGTTTTATGATCATGGGAGGATAAATTAAGTAAGAATGAACTTAATGCATCCAATTAGGAGATTGAAATAATGGTTTTTTATGAATCATGATAACTTTTTGTTTTTTGGTGTAACATTTATTGATCTCATGGGTATGTGCATTTATATTTTATTGGATATGATTTTTGATTCTTACTTGTCTAGGAGTCCTAGTGATAAGTGAGGGGAATTTATAGATCCTTAAAATAATTTTTCTTTGTATTTAAATGATTTAATCCACACTAAATTTATTATTTTATGTTAAATTACATCATTTTTTTGTTTTTGATGAATTTTGAGCTAAATAATAAAAATATATTAGTTCTATAATTTTAATAATTTTATATCACTTTGATGTTTCTGAAATAATTTTTTTTAAATGATATAAATTTTGAAATTAATTTTTTATTGGTTTATGTGGCTTGTAGTTTGAAATTTATTCAACTATACTAGGTGCAGGTTTGAAAACATAGAGGCCCAAACAGAACTTTAAAAGTGTGAATATAAATGGTAAATCTTAATTGAAAAATCCTCACTAAATAAGGTATAACTCAAGATATAGAACTCAAAATAATGTGATTCATTATGTAAAGAAAGAGGACTCCAAGTTACATATTACAGTTTATTTTTATGTAGTAACTATCTCATAAACGAAGTTGATTATTGTGTCAAATTGGAGGAGGATTAAGAGTTTCTTCATATAGAGATATTGATCTTCAATAACTCAAGAATAACTTTTCTTACATGTGTACGAGTTTCCTGAAATTATAAAGTAATAAATTCAACTCAAATCCAAACAAATTATAAAAATACACCCCATCAAAATTCAATGTTTTTAGCACTAAATATACTAAAATTTTCAAAGTACATATTCTAAAGGAAAATTTTCTATACCATATTCCTATAAATTTAAATTTCTACATTCATTTAAATGTATAGTTAAATAGAGGGACCATGAATGTAAAATAGGATCATGGTGGAGGAGAGAAGAGTTCAAATAGATTAATTTAACCATGAACAGATAAACTCAAAGTAGAAGTATCGACAGAGATCTGGGGATTCTTCACTTTTGTGTTATCTACATAAATCTAATCTTAGTATATTTTTCTAGAAACATTTATCATGATTGAAGTAGGAATATTTTATCTCTTGAATTGATGTTCTTCAATTTTGTTCCAGATTGTATACCAACTTATTACTACAAAATAATTATCATGTTTTTTAAATTTTTTTGGGATTGGTTTCCCGATACATTACAATAAGTTCAATAAATTTTGGTCACATAGTGGTCTTTGGGAATTAAAATAATTTTTATAAGGTTATAGACACTTATATTTGAGTTATAAATATGGTTTTAAACTAATCTTGGTGTTCACTAGGAGGTATTTGAGTGGTAATTGATAAATATAATTTGATAGTAAGTAAAAAAGGGATTAAATGAGTGCCTAAAGATCCAATATTGTTCATTACATTTATATCAATTCTTGTATCTCATATCTTTTTTAACTTATCTTATATCTAACTACTAAATTTATTTTATATCATATTTTTAGCTTTATTATCTTTTTTGAAACAAAACATTCAAACTTTTAACTATAACATAACAAAAAAAATAAAAAAAGATAGTTGTTAACTTTGCTTGAAAACTCATAATGAGATAACCCCATGTTCACCACTGGTTGAAATGTTAAAGAAAAAATTATTAAATGATATAATGTGAAATAAAATCTTCAAGTACAATTGATTTCATTTCATTGGAGGTTTTAAATTTGGTTAATTTTTATTTGTATCACTAGGAATTTACCTACTAAATTATATCTATAAAAAATATATTTGTATAGTTATTACTAATACACTTATAATGTTCATGAAAACATCTATGTGTTTAATAGTGATATGTTTTTGGAAAAACTAAAGAAAGAGGGTAATATATTGTTTCAATATCATTGTAAAATTTGAACTTCTTTCTACATAAGTGATATAATTTTAAAATGAATCTCAAAAATGAAAAATTTTATTCCACGCAATTTTTCAATTAAATAACCTTTTTTAGAAGATTAGATAGATGAAATGGACATTCATTTTTACTTTTTATATTCAAAGGGGAACACTAATATTGAAATGTCTATTGATTTAAAATTTTGAAATTGAAAATATATGCAAACATTATTGGGAATAATGTTTTGAAAATGAAATACCATATGAAATCCTATTTTCAAGATGAAAAATAATAACCTTTATATTATATTTTAGACAAATAAAAAATTTCAATACAACTATTTTCCACTCTAAAAAGTATAGATCCTAAGTTAACATAGGGATAAGTATCAAAATTTTATCAATTATTTTATATTATATTAATAATAAATCAATACCTAAACCCCCTATATATATTTTACTCATACGACTTTTAAGTGGATTTATTTTTCAGATGAAGAGTAAGTCAAAGATGAAATTGAATAATGAAAAGTGTGTATTGTTGAGGAGTAAATTGGTATGCATGATGATGGTGGTATAAAACTTTTATAAAAATAAAAAATCATTTCATAAGATGAAATTGAATATGAACCTCATCTTCGAATTAAATTAAAATAACTAGTATAGTTCTTTTATGATGATAAAGTGTTTGTATATTGACCTTATATTATGATCCCTATCTAAATATATCATTAAAATATTTTGGATATATATGTAACTTGAATAAAAATGATTTTGTAAGGTTGTAAAACCATTGAGAGCATAATAAGAATAGAAAATTGTCAATTTGATGGTTTTTTCGAAAGAAACCACACTAACCATCAAATTTTGGATAACCAGTTGAAACTCCTAACATGAGGTAGTGAAATACTAGAACCCACATTAGGGTTCAAACATAGACTATTATACTTTATATCTATATTATATTCATTAATTTTAATAAAATTTTTGATATTATGTTTCGTGATTTTTTTTATAGTTTTTCATTTTCCAAAGTTCAGTGACTTAATCAAGGATTCCTATTATTAAAAAAAGTTTTATTTTTTCATCCCAATTGTTTTTACCATGTATTATTTTATGTATTCTAAATTCTCAATTTTAACTACTCTAAAATGAAAATATTATAAAAAATAAGTATGAGGGAGGATCCTACATCATTAGAATAGGTTTTCTGTGTTTTCTCATTGAAAATTTATACTCATTGTTTTCTATTAAATTTTATTATTTTATTTGATTTTTTTGTTTTTATTTAAATATGTTTTGAAACATATATGATCAAATGAATATATTTTTCATTTTTTAATCCCACATTAATTAGTGATCCAATTTGACCCATTAAACTGAGCTTAAATTATAATTGAATCTTCTTTAAGTTCCTAATTTTTTGAATGTCATGAAAAGACTGCTTCATTTTCAATCCCATGGGATAGTCCACTCTAATTATCTATATAAATGCATTAATTTTATCCTTATAAACCTCTTTAACATATTCTATACCATCACCTTATTTCTTTTGAGATCCAAACATTTCATGATGAACTAGATTTTGATTTATTTTTTTCAAAACATAATGGTATAAGGTGCCTATTTTTTAAAAGATAATGGAATTTATTTGTTTTATAAAACCCCATTTAATGAAAATTATTTTATTTAAACTTATGTATACATTTTATCTTTCTGAACCTCTATAAATTAATGAATAACCTTATTAGGTATTCCCATTACTAGCCACTTTTCCTTATCCAACCTTAACTATAAGTAATAATTACTTGATTTAATTGAATTGAAGTGTGGTGGTATATATTGTAATATGATAAAAAATTTGGGTGGATATAGAGAAAAAAGATTGTATTAGTTCTCATTTTGGATTTGAAAAAAAATATTTGAAAAAAGATGTTAATTTCTTGATCTTTTCAATAGAAAAATTTTGAATAAAAAATTGATGGAGAGGAAGATGTTGTAAATAGTTTAAAAAAAATTGACACTAAAAATACGCATTATCACCCTAAATAAGTAATGGATGTCACACAACTATTTTAACCTCTAAAAATATATTACTCACTTCAAAAATCATGTTGTGTGGATTTTAAAAGTATCATCCAAAAACTAAAATCTATTGAAGTGAATTGAGTGGATATCATGTCGCTAATGAAATTTTGAAGGTGTGAATTATTATTGATGATATAAATATGATTAGATATAATTTTACACTAAGGTACTAATGACGAGGACATACTTGAGAACAAAAACTATTAATACATATCTTATTCTAAAAGAGTCAAACCACTTTATTCTTCCTTAGAATGTTTCACATATAAAGCCTAACAGACATGAGATAATAAACAACCATATAAAAGTACTCATTTTTTAAACAATACCTTGAATTATATTAGGTGTATATTTAGTAATTTATCAATCTTATAGTGACCCTTTCATGTGATTGGAGTTGAAAATCCTTTTAGAAATTATATACTTCTGTAATGATGAAATGTCCATGTGAGATAAGTCTTTTGTATACATGGGAGGATAAATGAATATGAGTGAATTAAATGAATTTAATAAATATATTGATAAAAATATTGATGAATCATGAAAAAAAAATTTTATTGGTATCAATTTGGTTTATCTCTTGGGTATGTGTGTTTAAAATTTGTTGGATAGGATTTTTGATACATAATTTTCTTAAATTCCAAGTGATAGTTGTGGGGAAATAGATAGATCTTATATTTTAAATAATTTTTATATGTATTTTAATGATTAAATCCCTAAAAAAATTAGTGAAATTATGTCATTTTTTATTAAGGGGGATTTTTAATAACTAGTGAGAATTTCTCAACCCTATAATTTTGACAATTTTTAATCACAATGATGTTTCTGCCGTAACTTTTTCAAAAATCAAGTAAATTGAGAGACTATTTTTTTAGGGTACTATTGGTTTTGGGATATTTTTAATTTAAATAGTCTAAGTGTATATTTTTTCACTATGTGGCCCAAAAATCATTCAAAATTGTGTGATGAATACTCAGTTAAATTTAAAAAACCATCATTAAATGTGGTATAACATGAGCTACAAAACTCTGAATGAGGTGATTCCCAATGGATAAGAAATAGTACTCCAAGGAACATATACTATTTATATTTATGTAGTAATTATATCGTAAATTATTTAAAAAAAATTAATATGGAGGAAGATGAAGAGACTGTTCATTTATAAAAAAAGATCCCCTTCAGTTCGTGGATAAATGTTTAGACACGTGTCCAAATGTACTAACATTTTTTTGGGATAAATACATATCAAAGATGAATTTTTTTTAAAAAAATTAAGTTTTTTTAACTAAATATACTCATAATATTGATGTACATATTCTTTTGGTAAATCTGCTACACCCTTTTCCAATAAATTTAAGTCTTCACATACATGTCAAAGGATAGTTATAGAAGGAAGCCATGACTATGGAAGATGATAATAACTAATGAGTTATGAGTTAAAATAGAGGATAATATCATGAAGGTAAAAACTTCATGTGGTAGTAACAACATAGATCTAAGGATTATTCCCATTTTAGTTTTGTACTTTAATGTATTTCTATTATATTTTTATATAAATTTTCTTCATATTTAAAGGATGAATATTCTCACTCTTAAATTAACTTTCTACTATTTTATTCTAGATTATTTACAAAATTTTTACATTAAAATAAGTGTATTATTTTTAAAACATCATTGTGAAAGGTCTCCCCACTTATCATACTAAATTCAATTAGTTTGGGTTTCTTAGAGGACTTTTGGATATTGAATAACATTAATAAGAGGACAAACACCCGTATTTTAGTTTTCAAAATAGCTACTTTTAAATCTAGGTATTTTATTAGATGTTATTGAGTGATAATTTAGAAATATAATTTGATAATTCAGTTAAAAAAGGATGAAGGGAGTATTCTAGACCTATATCATTATGACTATAGACACTACACAGATTATTAAGTCTATGTATCTTGGTCGGTCTAGCCATAGGTAAATAGTTTCATTTGGAATCTCAAACTCTATATTACAAAAACCATTGAAGTCAACAAAAATTCATTTTTGGATATGATCACCTAGGTTGTGTATATCAAACCCCTACATTGAGGGTACCTATGTAGAAATAACCTCAATGCATGAATGAACATAATGGATTAAATATAATAAAAATTTAAATCATATTCCTGAACGTAGAACCCAAATATATTTCAACATATGTAGAATATGATATATCATGTCACATAATATTGGAGCTAATCAATCATGAATCATCCCCATTAATAATGGAACATATCAATACTCACCTAGCCTCGTAGGAAAAACAATCCTCCAACTCCTAAATCATAGGAAATGATAAGACACATCCATCAAGATTCTTATCTCACTCATGGATGAAACCATTCAGTTCCTTATACCCAACCTGGTCTCTACTCATCAATGAAAACCTGAATTTTTATCCCGACAATTACCCCTTATCCTTAAATACTTACCTAATATCATCCTGAATATGATAGTCCAATTCCTCCTCCATTTACAAAATCATTATCTTTTCCACAAAACTATGGGACATCTCAAGACAAGAACACCCAAACCCCCTTGTAAACTAATTTCTAGAACATTAAAATAATTCCCTACTATCGGTCATCATTAGGGTGTTTCTAATATTACAAGAGACGAACAAAAATTTCATTCGTCACACAATTGACTAAGAAAACCATCAACACTAGCCTAAGAAGATCCAACCATAACAATTAACCACCCTTCTCAAGTACAATGAAAAATATTAGGATATCATACACTAAATTTAAATCCTCTACTCTATGTAAATGATTTCATTGGGTGATTATAATTCACTTTATATATGATGAATCCCTATATCAATGTCTATGAGGATAAATACCACCTAATAACATAATTAGACCACTAATAACCCTATCCAATTTAGATGAACACAAACTCCATTAAAAGTATGAGAAATCATGCATAAATAAGAATATAGTTTTGTATTATAGTTACTATCGACCTTCATATAGAATTTATAATTATTAATCCGGGATTTCCAAGCCTTATCCAAAACCAAACCAAGCAACTATAAATTTTTATGTAGTGCCTCAACCCCAGGTTCCCAAATTTGGTGCTTTCTACCATTACATTGGTATAAGTTACGCGAAATTTCTTCCTGAAGGATGGAATAGGGTAGTTGTCTTGGTGAAATTGATACATATATGAGTCTTCGAGTAAAATTAAACACACAAATTAGAACATAATTTTTTTTGAGAATAACATTATTCCAACTAGTATATCCTTGAATATCAAACATAGAACTCTTCATGGAATTATGGGGAAGAAAAATTAAATAAGAGTGAGGTCAAATTTTTGGTAAGGGATAAGTATAGTATAAGTAATAATAAAAAAATTAAGCATAATAAATATTGAAAGGTAAATAAGTGAACACACATTCCGTGTAATCAATAAACTAAGAGAAGGTGTGTAAATTATACATGAAGGGAAATAAATTAAAAAAACCCATTTAAATAACATGACTATCATGATAATATAAGGAAAAATAAATATTCCAATTTAAATAACTTAGAACATGATCCATTTAATCAATAATATGAGAATTAAATGCATCCATATATTTTATCATTGTGAAAATCTCATAGATAATAATAACAGAATTCTAAATGAAGTTAATAATTCATTATTGGAAATCATGTATCCTAAGAACATAAAAAAATACCATAAAAATCATTCAAAAGATGGTTTAAAACATACTACTATCAAGAACATTCACAAGACAATTTCGAACATGATTGGTTACAAGTATAATGGGTTTGTTTCTAGCTGATTTCTACTCATGGGACTATTGAAGCATCAAGTGGCTTACTTTAAATGGTACCTAATCTATGTCATACCAGTCCAAATGATTCCTCATATATGAAATAAATATATTTAACTCATAAACTATGTGCCCTACAAAATACCATTATTTAGTAAAGGATACAAATTTATCAATATTTATATAATTAATAGATAACTATCAAAGTAAATACCATTTTAAAAATGGTATATTATTTAGGTAATAAATTTATCCATGCTAAAAATTATTGACAATTATGCATGTTTAGTTTCTATAGTAAATTCAATAATTTATGGTAAAGTTAATAAAAACTAAACTGTATCATTAAAGTGAATGTCAATACATTCCTTGGTCAAAGTGAGCATAAACCATCTGGAGGGGGATTAAATATAGTATCAATATAATATATACCCATTAGGGTATGAATAATCAGTTGTATTCATTTATGAAATTAAATATCATAAATCTTCTTTAAAATAAATCTTAAGGGAAATAACATTCTCATTTTAAAAAAAATTAAAAATACTTTTCTATAAACATAAAAATTAAAAATTAAAATTTCACAATATATAGTGAAAATAATTTTATTTTAAAATAAAATTTCAATATTATAAAATATTATTTAAAAACTTTTGTTCAGGATGGATTGGATTTATTTCATGTCGTACACATTAAAATAAAGTTTTCCTCAACTTTTTTGATAAAATCCAAATGGGAATTGTTTGGAAAATGACATAAACATTCATTTTTAAAAAATTAAAGACTAAAAACTGTTGAAAATACCTTGAAGAAATTATATTTATAAGTTGAAAATATTTTTGAAATCATTTTTAGCAAAAGTTATTTTGTAAGAAAACATATTTCTGGAAAATGAGAGAAATGAAGATTGATTTTCATGAAAATATTTTCTAAAAGATTGTAAAAACCTAACTGTGAAGAAATGGTACTATTACATTAAAATATAATAAATAAACATATTACCATAAAATATAATGTTTTATTGGGAAATTTTTAATAAATTTCATTCAACTGCTATTCAAGAATAGCCAATATCGATTAGAATGTGATTGTGAAATAAACCCTTAAAATGATCCTAAAATTGAAGTGAGAATTAATAAATGAATTGATTATTTGTGTCCACTAAAAATACACCTATAAAGGGGGATATATAATATAATATAATTATAGTTAAATAATAATTTAATCTTATCATGACATAATCTATGAAGTAGGAGTTTAACCCAATGAGTGGAAATTGAGTTAAGAAATCCATTACATTAGGCTCTATTTTGGTTAAATTATCATTAACCTCATATATAATGATTTTAATAATATTATTAACATATAATTGAATAATAATAATATTCATAATATCATATATTATTCTTTTATACCATCTTACCGTCTATTCATATGTAATCTTTCATTATTTTCATTGTTTAGGGTGTTGACTGCCTTGTTTTTCATTTTTGTTTTGACTTGTTATTCCTTATTACTATTACATATATCGTTATATCATAACATAAAATATATAAACCATGATTTAAATATAATATAGAGTCAATATATATCTAATTATTGTAATCCATAAAATAGGTGATATGAAATGAAATACATCGTTCATTTAGATAGTAGGTCGTACGTACGCATGAACGTTGTATCAGTTTTATTAACATATAAAAATAAAGAAAATTATATATATATATTATTTATATTTTATATTTCATATATATCATAAATGTTTATTAAATTAATTATTTATGTGTTCCATGTAAAAAGTTAACGAATCACATCGCTTCACGAAGCGGTAGTCCACCAGACACATAAATGACGTTATTATATTCCCCCAAAATAGAAATCATGAATTTATGTGTAATTTAATAATTAAAAAATCCTAAATAAATCCTAAATTTCATAAATTTTATATATAAATAGTATTTCCATCATTATTACCAACTTTTATAGATAGTTATGGAAAATGAATGAAATCGGTTTGTGGGGTGGTAGTTTGGCTTATACATGAATAACGATTTAAAAACCCACTTTATGGATGTGTGTGAAGTTTTAAATCATACCCTTAACATAGAAAATATATTCATATTTAAAATATTATGGTTATTATATAATCATGATATAAAAGTAATTAAAGGATGCATAGAAGGAAATAAAATAAAAAATATTTTCGAAAAACATTGCCTCTTCTTCGGGTATCCCCCTTAGGTTTTCACTAATTACATACTAATTTGTCATTATACCCAATATAATTCCTATATTAAGAGTTTATGTGAGTTTTTACATGAATTATGATGGGTTTCTAAGAGCCAAATGCCTTGGGTGGTGTGATTAAGTTGGTGGATTGAGTGACCTTTTATAGTGGATGAGGAGTGGCATTCTTGTAAATACCAAAAAGTAAACACTATTCAGAGGTCTAACATACCTCATGTGCCTAAAATGATGAAAAATATTTTAGAATATATATTATATCATTTAAAAATTTACATTCATTGGGTTTTGGACATGTTTTGGTCCATTTACGCAAATTATCTTTTAAGATTAAACATTAAGTAAACTCATTTTTACATAAATCATTGTGATTAAAAATAACTATTTCCATTGGTCACTTTTGTAAAGAATAAATTAAAAATTATTATAAATTATAGAATTTTTAATTCCAAATATAGAATCAATTTTTACAAATTCAACTCACGAAAATAGAATAATTTAATTTAAAATTTATCCTGTAGACATGATGACAAATAGGGATTTTAAAGTGAAAATGTTTAAAAGTTAGAAATATTTTTATATCAAAATTCAATAAAAAATTTATTAAAATAACATCAATTGGATTAATATATGTATTATTTATATAATTTAAATTTAAAACCAATTTAAAATAAAATTGACATTATAAATTATCTAAATAAAAAAAACCAAATATTCAATTAAAATCTAGTATTTTTTCACAATTCATTAAAAAATGAAACTTTTATAAAAACAAAATAAATTCACCCTAAAATAATTTTGAAATTAAAATTTAAAAATTATAAATTTTATTTTTTTAATAAAATTTATAGTTTTGAAAATTTTAGTTTTAAAAGAAGTGTGCTATTAAAAGGTAGCAAAACTTCATTTTAGAAAAACATATCTTCTTATGCATAAAATTGGATTTGTTCTTATCTAATGACTAAAATGTATATTTTATGAATGTAAAAACATTTTATATATTATTTAAGTTTTATTAAGATCATCCACTAATAGTAATTAATTTAATTTATTATGTAAAATTCCATTGCTGTATAAAAATAGTTTTTTATAGAAACATTTACTTTATTTTCAATTGGTTATTATATTAATTTATAATTAATTGGTAATGAATTAAACCATATATTTTGATAATTTATTTAATCATATTTATAACCACAAATTTAATGGTTAGAAGATAATTTTCCTTATAAATAAAAATATTAATAGTATTTGGTAAAACTCTGTCTTGCGTGTAACCCAAAATAAACTTTCTATTTTTGGGTAGAGAAATATAATATTTGTATTGCATGTAACATATTCAATTATAAATATTGAATTTATATAAATATATCATAATGTACCATGATGTAATTTTCATTTCTAAAATTGATTTTATATATCATACACGCTTTTGAATAAGATTTTCACATTTAAAAATCCTTGCCTGTTATATCTAAGAACATATCTTCATGAAAAAAACCCATATAATTAATTATAAAAACTTTAATTAATCAAATTATTTAAACACATGATGAATAATGATATAAAATTCATTGATCAACCAAGTCATGCTAAAGCCATAACTAATGTTATGTGTAGGTTCCGTAGTGATCCCACAAAAAATATATAAACAAAAACCTCATCACAAGACACTTTTTCACTTTCCAATTTCATCCAATTAAACCCAAATAAATAAATAAATCATTGAGTGACATTCCATATCCAAAATACTAAAATAAGGTATATGTTCATCACTCCTGGGAATCCCCTTTCCACTATATTGAATAGTATCTCCAATCAGGAAAAATTTTCCATACTCTAGTGGAATCCTCATCCAATACCCAATCTGAAACCACCAAAAATCTGGATACAAACAAGAATATTAATAATTAAGGAATAAAAGAGATAACATGCCTCTAATACTTGATTAAATCATCACAAAAGACACACCTCATCAAGGATGATAAAGGGAGGAAGGAGGAGAGAAGGTTTCAACCAAAATAGCCCTCCCTATAAGGCCACTCAACATAAAAAAGGTGGGAACCTATAAAAATATAGTTTTCCCCACTTAAAAAACTAGTAAATATTCCCATTACCTCATGATAAAAGGGATCATGGTTTAATGCCCTCCATATTGGGTTTCATTGAGGTGTAACCCAAGAGTCTTTTTGAAATGCCTATATTCAAGAACCGTACCCTAACCCTATGGCCACCAACTATAGTATTGCCCAATGTCCAAGATATAATGGCTACCCCAAATGAAGCACCCTAAAACCCTGATTAGGCATTTCACTAAGAAATTACCCTTAGTTATGGCATGATACTTCACCGTCAAAATTATCTTACAATATAGAATCTTGGTTATGTCATGAAATTCTTCTATCAGCACCCTTCATGGATAATTCCTTTGGTCATAGTGTGTTACTTCACATTTGAGTATCCATCATTATGAGATAACTAGGTTGTAGCATAATGATATCATTTATGTGTCCTTTACAGTGATATATACCTTGGTTGTGACTTTAATAACCACCTAAAACATAATTTCAATTATACTTTGAAACAAACTTCCCCAACTTCATCATGATGCCCCTAAAGCCCCCTAAAATAGTCGAACACTCATAAAAACAATAATTGGTAGTGTCCCAACTATCATAATTCTAGTAGGAGTCTTAATTCCCAAAAAATATAATTATTTGGGACTCAAAAATTAAAATTATCTCTATTTAAATCTATTTATAATGATGTAAATCATTAAAAACTCCCCAACATATTGCTTCTTATCCCTGAGAAGCACTTGAAAACACCTCCTGACTTCCAATTAATATATTTGAATATAGTATCACTCTTTAATCCCAATTAAAAATTTAAAAAGGTGTTTCTCAATGACACATGTAGTTAGCCTAGATATAATAAATTCTCTTTTATCCCTATTTTGATCCATAAAACAAGGCAGTTGTATCCCCAAAAAAACTCTCAATAAAGTTTCTACCACACTCTATCCAATAACATTAAAAACAATGGTTGACCCTCTACTGGATGAATTTTCCCCAAAACACCAATCCTCACACATTATACCACCATAAGATTACTTGATCGTAATTCCTTAACTCCTATAAGAATCATAGGAATACCCTATATGACCAATATAAAGTCTAAACCTCACACTGGGTTTAATTCTGTGGTTGGGTTCTAAACTAACCAAATATTCATTTATACTCATCCTATAAGAACTGATGCACACCAAGCCTAATTCACTATTAGATCACTCAAAATTTCATCTCAAGACCACTACCAAATCATTGATTATTTCCAACACTAAACCCAAATCCAAAATATTTCTTTTACAATAAAACAATATAGTATTTTATTTAATCACACACTGACATCTCAATTATATCTCAACTATCCAATAAACTGTTTTTCTAAATCCATAAACAATTCATCCTGTGGGTTATACACTAGAGACCAATAATATAATCTCTAAAATATGTGTATCCATATAATCATCCTACTGACCCAGAACCCCCAATCTAAAATTATAATTCACATTCCTTTTCCTAATCTAATAACAATATGTGACCAAATTTCTTATACATGATATTGAATAAAAAACACTAATTATTCCCAATATCATACTTTCTAAGAACTCATACCTTTATTTTTACCAAAATTCACTTTAAAAATTTGAGAAACACTCAAATAGTTTATGTTTTATTATTATTTTTATGACTTACCTTACATCACCTCTCAATAATTGTATTGGAAAATATGTAACATCACTTGAAAGTCATTCCTGTCATGCCACACTCAGCATATCTAGGATATCCCTCTAAAAGAAATTTTCTTAATTTATAATTCCTTGAAATTATGATCCATCATCGAGGTATCGTCTTATAATAGATGGAAATATCTATACCCATTATAAATTTAGCCTTATGCCTAAAAATGTGTCACCAAATTCATTATCCCATGACCCAAAATAGAAATTAATGATGTTATATCCTACTCATGATCATACCCCAAGCATGATCACACACCAAACCTACGTAAAGTCCCATGAACCACTCAAGAAGTGCGGACTAAGGGGAACATACACCATCATACCATTATCAATACCCTTCTCACGTTCCCATGGAGCCTATAATTTTCCCAACAGAACCATACAAGATCCAATCCAACACTTCACATCCATAATATGTTTCATGTGTAATCAATATCAATATATCCCTTAAAACTATAGCTTTCTTTATATCATCCATGAAATATAACAATCTTCCTTTCCAAGTCCATAGTGAATAATTTTTGGAAGAATCTGAAAATTTCTTATCCCATCATCCATATCAATATCATCTAAACCAAAACTAGTAAAAACACCCTTATTACTCGATCATCTAACCCATCCCATGAATATATGAGTAGTATCCCATCAACATAGTCTTAAGAAACTACTCAACTTTCCAAGAACTCTACAAAAATGACACAAAAACCCAAAAATACCCTTGGTGCTATCTTATTCCTAAAACTCAAGGTATATTAATCAAGTCAAGACCAATAATATTATCACCAATCACATCCCAATCATGTTTCACTCATAATACACAAAGTTTCTACCCATTCTTTTCTCATCTAAGACCAAACTATTTTGGAAAAATGTTAAATATCCCATCAAAAACCACTATTGAATCCCACAAGTCTAGGCATCAAACTGATCCTTCCTAATTAATACAAGCATGATACCACTAAAATCACAAGCACTCTAAGTGTATCACTTATCAATAACCCAAATAAACACATGTTCCTTTCCTTTCCCTCCTTTGGTTTTCTAGATTAACAAGGAAACTCATGCTATAAGAAACCACATCTTAGGAATACTTGTACTATGCCAATTCATAACAAAGTCATACATTCCTGATCCAAACCACCAATGGTTATAAAAAAAACATTATACCAGTAAATTATATATCTATAATATAATAACATACCATGATAAATTCCTAATTAAATTCCCCAAAAATACATCGGTTGGTCATTATTCCAAAACCACTATCCATATAATGAAAAATACATCAAGAAATTGTAAAGTACAACACCATATAATTTGTTGTTAAAGAATTAAAAAACTAACCCCTCTATCATAACTATATCATTAACCATAGGAAAAAAACATAAAATTCTTATTAATACTATATGGTAAAGATGATTTATGTACACACACCTCTTTACACTATAGACCAATAGTAAAACTATAAATGAGAATCTCAAATCCATTCAACATACTTGAATAAATATCTCAACAATAATAAAAAACCAAGAAAAAATTCCAATAACCCATGTAAAATGAACTCCCAAAAATAAAGTTGGTCCAGCCCCACTATCCCATGTTCTACCACAAGATTTAACACATTTATATCCCTAACTAAAAAGTCTATAAATATTAGGTTAAATAAAAAAATAAATATTTGGTTTGATTAGGTAACATGTCATCTAAAATCTCATAAATTACTCTATAGTTTGGGTTTTCAAAGGACCACGTACATGACACCCCATAATAAATAGGATGTCGACTAGCAGCAAGGTCCTAAAAAATATATTGTGGAGACTATTCCCTTGATCTCATAACTATCAATAATATTAAATAACTAAACACTATCAAAAGTAGATAGTTATATTACACTAGTATAAAATTACAACCAATGAAGATCAAAATAAAATAAACATATACCATTCTATAACAAATGAATATGAATTTATATAATCACTCATCCCATATATCATTGTCTAAGAAAGTCACATATAAAAAATAAAAAAGGAATTAAATATACCAGAGGATTCATAGAAAAAAATATCCTTAACTCATCCCCATTACCAAAAATATATCAAGATACTACAACCCAAACATCCTTCCAACCTTTGATCAGAAATATATATCAAACATGATGTTTTCACATGCATCAGGGTTCTTGTATAATGAATGAAAATACATCTCAGTAGGGTCTCAATAGGTTCCCCTAATATATTCCATCAAATATATTTGTACTCATGACAAAAAAATAAATAATAGAACATGTAACATATAATCATACAGGTTAGGTCATCATGTGTTAAACATACCACCATGACACATGACCAAACCTAGACTAATCAACTAGGTTGAACCATGTTTTTTGCAGTTGTGGAAGTAAGAGTATCTCATATGGAATTATGGAATAAAAATAAAATTAACCATAGATGAAAAATTTTGTATATAATCTTAGGATCCTAGCTAGTTTGACTATATTTGGAAAATTTCATATGGCATCTTGGAATATCGGCTAGTACAATTTTATATGATAACTCCTATATGGGATTTTTGGCTCTCGGTCAATCAGACCATAGGTATTAAAATATCATATGTCATCCAAGACTCCTAACCAATCTGGCCATAGATGTTAAATGCAATATGGTGTCCCAAACTCTCTGCTGGTCTGACAATAAGTATGAAATTTCATATGTAATCATGAAATCTCTACCTTTCTAACCATAGATGTTTCCTTCCATATAGTATATGGGCCTTTCAACCAATCTAACTATAAGATAAAAGTTTCTTATGGACTATAAGACTCTATACTAGTCTAACAATAGACATGAAATGAAGCACATCTAGGGATTTGATTACTGAGGTAGTGTAGCTCAACAACCACTTCCCAAGGCCTCATGTCTCAATCACCTCAGTAACTACATAAGTGTATTCAAATAGGTTTAGTAAATATGGAAACGATAACCCTTAAAAATAATTCTTACTATATTATCACACATATCACCAATCCTTTATATATTATAATGGTCCATAAATTGATATTCATTGAGCTTTTCAATTTCCAATTTCATTATAATAATTTAACATAAGAGGATAAAATATCCATTTTACCATAGAAAAAAACACCATATAGATAATATTTGGCTTTTGTTGATTTCAATATATCGTTTTTATCTTTGGGTGAAATTTTTGTATAATTATATAGAGTTCAGTTATCATCAAAGTTATTTAAATAATTTAATTACTTATATAAATGATGTTGAACTTATAGTTGTGTTTGGTGAAAAAATATGATATCCTCTAAATGGGGATTAAATTAAAATTCCACCAAAATAGTATTTATCGGAGAAAGGTATTTCATTTGAGGTTCATATAATTTAATAAAGGTCTCTAGGAGCATCAATTGAAATATTTTATATAAATATTTAATTATTTTCTTAGTCCCTCTTTTTTATGTAGATCGAATAGAGTGATTTCAAGGACTCAAGTGGAGGATTATGTGGCTCCAATGAAGTTGGATCTCATACTACTTTTTCAATCCTATTTTTGAATCTTAATCTATTATAGTAAATTTATAATTTATAGTTTATTACTATTATTACTATGAACACTACTATTATATATACATAAATTTATTATTATTTTCACTCTAAAAATTTGGAAAACAACTACCCCCCTCCCATTATATTGTTATGTGGAAACCCTGGTCATTATAGAGCCAATGTATTGTGGCTCATTAAGGTCAGAAATTTTTTGGAAATAAGGTGTATCCAACATATCATGGTTACAATTAGTGTTTTCAGATATATCATAATGGATTAAAGAGTTTCATTGAGGGTGATTTGTATAGTTATCTTAAAGAATAATTTTCCAAACATGTTATTAACCAATTATATCTAGACAACATCTGTTTTGATGATGAAATGGAGTTATGAAAAGCTAGTATCATAGAATTTGGTTGATAACTTATTTAGAGTTTAGAGTATAGAACACATGTTGTTTTTTATTGGGAATAATTTGAGGTAAATAGTGTTAGAAGATTTAGAGTTTATTTTTACAGGAAAGACAATTCAACATATGGTGTGGTAGCCAATTAATTTCAAGATAAGAAATCATGATATATTTCATGTGAAATTTTTACATATAAAATTAATTTAAAAGTATATTTATGTTAGTAAATGTAATATATACATTCTAGTACATGATTGGTGTTCATAGTTTTCTATGATGGGGGAACTGATCTAGGAAAAATGGTTCATAAATTATTATCTTATAATAAAAAATACTCTCTTCATTATGCTAGGAAATATTCAAGAACTACAAATTAATTTTAATAAGATATCATACCACATAGAAAATTCTAAGAGTATGTGTGAGTTGATGAGGAATAGATCCATGCCTTTTTTAGTGCCATCTGTGATTGATCGTTATAATAAAAAATCTGTCAGTGATAATCAATGATTTTTTTCACTATAACGGTTGAGAAAAGTTTTGTTAAATAATTATTATATGAGATTCATTACATGATAATACTTTTACTATTGGTTGATCCTAGTTTTAAAGGATATCTA
Source organism: Viscum album (assembly GCA_963277665.1). Taxonomy (NCBI): domain Eukaryota; kingdom Viridiplantae; phylum Streptophyta; class Magnoliopsida; order Santalales; family Viscaceae; genus Viscum; species Viscum album. Next base: position 833,452,705 of record OY728165.1, read on the forward strand.
AAGGATAGATCTCACTTTTGAGATTTTTTTCCATGATAAGAATGGTCATTTTATAAGATGGTTTCCCTTAGTTTTTGTGTTAAATGGTTTGCAGAAAGGTATTCAATAGTGATTATTTGTTCACAATGCATTTGTGTCTTTAACTTCATATAGTATTACTTATTTTTTGAAGATATTTTGCACATTTATTTGAAAGTGGATAGTTTAATGTTATAAATACATTTCAATCTTGATCAAGCATTTTTATTACTAATATTCCAGAAGTCTCCATATTCTGTTGGTTTTTTATTAATTTTATCTTGTATAATAGAATTATTCTTTTCTATAATAGTTTGAATTTAAAATTTCAAATTAAAACTGCAATAACTTCCCAATATTTTCTATATTAATCTCAGTCTTTAGATTATCTTCCATTTAATCTTATGTATTTAAATTTTAAATTGTATTTTTTTTAAGTTATAACAAATACTAAATTCTTTAGTGAAATCCATGACATTATGTTTGTTCAAAAAACCCTGATTCTACGAATTGCATCATGAAACAATGTTATAGTGTGTATAATATTTGATTCCAATATATATTTTTAAATTACTCAAATCCTTGTAGTGTAGAACATGAATTTTAGCTTGAGTCTCATTGATTTTCTAGAATAATCAAACATCTTTTGGTCTTCCCTTGCAGTATAACATATTCACTTGTGGAATTGAACTAAATTCACTTGAAAGGTTGTGGAATAGAGGTCCTCTATTTTGAAAATCCTTGTAAACACACAAAATAAATAAACACTAATATTTTAAATGACCATGTATTTAAAATGAATATATGGTGTATAGAAACATAAGACACTCTTATTGCAGTTTAGAAAAAAATATATTGTTGGAATCACCAAGTCTCCAGTGCAACTAGAATTATCATGGGAAACACCTAGGGCATAAACTCATCCTCCACTAGGAGGATATAATATTTTCCAACCCTTAATATATATATTTTACACATCACATGGATAAAACTCTGGTGTTGTCAATAGTTGTTTGGCATAAAACATGATTTTATTCCTTATAAATATCCTTTTCCCCAAAATAAATGATTAATCAAACTAGAATTTACAAATAATCCCAACACATTTTCATGTATGAAAAAAAATCCAATACAATAAATAATAACAAACATTTGGATTCCAACATTCTCTGATTTTATATTTTGTTGTTATTTAAAATTATAATACTTCTTTAATAATTGTGTAAACCTATTTTTTAACTCTACCTTTGAAAAAAAATGAAAAGAGTTTGAAATTTTCCCATAACATAAAAACCTAATCATGGAGTCTTTTATAACTTCTCCAATCCCATGTGAGAGTATACTCAAAAAACAATCAATGTGTATTTATATTTCCCCCTATATTTGACACCCAAAACCCCAAATGAACAAAAAAGACAGATAAGGGATTATTAATAATGGGGAGTAGTGTAACATGAAACCTTTAGAGTTTGAGGGAATCATTTGAACTCTAATTTTCAACCTATGACTTCGGAATACATGATCCACCAATAGATTTGGGAATATATCATCTACTTGATCTATATCACCAATAAATTCTAACCCCACTATGATTTTAAAAAATTTCTCTTTTATAGAATGGTATGAAAATTCAATGTGCTTCAAGAGAGTGCATTGAACTGGTTTTTTAGAAAACTAAATTTGAATTGTTTTTGTCACAAAAAAATAATCATCATTTGTCTTACCACGTCACTAATGTCTCATAAATTTTTCTTCATTGAGATAAGTTGTGTATAAGATTTAGTGACTAAAACATACTCTTCTTCCACTGTTCTTAATAAATCACAATCTAGTTTCCTTTTTATCCAATCAATAAAATTATTCCAAATATATAAGGCATCACCACTTGTGGATTTCATATCCAAAATTTCACCATCCCAGTCATCACCTAATCATACTAATAAATCCATGATGTTTTCAAATTTAAATATAAATCGTAATAATAATTACCTCGAACATACCTCATTATTCTTTTCACTTCCATGATATGGTCCTTATTATGAAAACTATAAAATTATTCTACCAATAATTTCATATAGAAAATATTCAAAATAGTTTTTTTAAAATATAGTAAACTACCTATGATTTTTGTATAAAATATTGATTCTATAATAGATTTTTTATTATGTGTGCTCAATTTTATTCTAAATGCGGTCAAAGTAGAAATAGGATTGTACTCCTCCATTTTGAATTTATTAATGACTTATTTTTTATACTTTATTTTTGAAATAAATAACTTACCATTATCTTTAGGAACATGATACCCCGTAAATTTTTTCAATTATTTGATTATTTATATTTTAAATTACAAACTCATCACTCCTACAAAATATTTAGTGAAATTATACTCTCTTCCACTATAAATGATATTTTCTACATAATCCAACACCATTACTTATTCCTCTTCAAAAAAAATCACGTTGAGGTTTTTATCAACCCATCCTCTCTTGTAATCTATTTACCTAAAAAAAACATCCATCCTTCATACCAAGATTTATCTGATTTCTTTAGGCCTTATAAATATTTTCAAAACCTTTAAACTTTATAATTATCATTCATAAGAAAACTTAAAACTATTTTTTAAATATATACATCTTCATTTGAAACTAAATTTATAAAATTATCCTTCACTTTTATGTAAAACACTTGAAAATTTTTTTGGATAGCTACTAACACAAAAATTCTAATAAACCCTATCCTTTCCATTGGGGAAAATTTCTCTTAAACATTAATTCCTTTAAGTTGAGTGAGTCCTTTGTAGGACAATCATTCTTTATTTCATATAATATTTCCATTTTCATCAAAACATTTTGAGGAGACCCATTTTTTACTAATTAAATTATGATTTCTAAGGCTATTCACAATTTTTGAAGTCCAAATTTTATTATTATGTTCCAATTGTACATTTATGTCTCTCATCCATGCCACATCCTTTTTCACTTCATTAAATAATTTTTATCCAATACTATATAATAGAGTAGTGTGTTCTTCCATTTTCATCCTTCATTTCTAAGTTGGATAAAATCTTTTTACAATGATATTTCTTACATTATATTTACACCATTTTATTTATTTAATGCCTCATACGTCTACTCACCTCTTCAATTTTATCTTATACATATTCAATATTTGAATCTTTTTCTTCTTGATCATCTTGTGCTTCTCCAAAATAGGGATTTTTTTCTTCACATTCTTTGAATAATACTTCCTAGACATAATTTACAAAATTCTATTTAGCCTTATTATGATCAAATTTAACTTCATTTTTGTCAAACAAATTGATCATTTTTGTGAAACAGTTGTACTCCTTGCTATTTTTTTATTATCCTGTGAAGATACATTTATCTACTTCATCACCATACTTTCCTTTATTTCCATCTTTATTTTAGATGAAACGCATTATTCCAAATACTCTGAGATTCTTCAAAGAAGGTTTTCATCGAATCCAAATTTCATATGTCATATTATTTTCTCAATGACTAAGAAATGTACTATTTTGAGTATAGATGAAAACATGGACCACTTCAATCTAGTGGTGATGTGAGATGAACCTATCTAACAACAATGGGCTACCCATATTATTGACCATGTGAGTTCTTCTTTCTAAAACCCCATTTTTTAGGGGTTCTCACTGATGAAACATCATGTTTAATACTATTTTTCAAAATATGGTTCTCAAATTCATAAGATATATATTATGTTTGATTATTTTATCTTATAAATTTCAAGGTTCTTCAAGTTTCATTTTTTCTCTTCATCGAAAAAACATTTTAAAATCTAGCATTGTAGTGTTTCAATGTATGAACATATCACATCCTATACTTATCAAATAATCTATAAAAGTGAATCAAATACCTCTCACCATAGTTTACTACTTAACCAATTGAACCAAAAATATGAGTGTGATTCAGATTCATCGAACCCAATACTCTATTCTTCTTTAGAGTATATGGTTCTCGAACCATCTTTACATATATATAGGTATCATCAATATTTTCATGATCTCTCTTTAAAGTAAGAATGTCTATTGTTTCTTTGAATCTTAATAGGTTCTACATACTTTTTTTACTAATATGGGACTACCTCATATTCAAAAGTATGATTTATTATTCCACTTTTAGAAGGAATTTTTTCCTTCCTATCAACTTTGTATAAATTTCAATGTGTTCTCGAATAATTCATCAACCAATTTATATATTTTCCTTTGATGTACCATCCCATTTAAGAAAAATTAATCACTAAACAAAGATATAATGTTTACTAACACATGATAAATTATGTCACAAACCATTGACATAAAGAACATCAGTTTTTCATAATTCATATCTAGCTAAACAAAACATTCCACAATATTTTATCTATAATTATCCTTCATTTCTAAAATGAATATTTCCATCAACTCTATATTTAGCATTCTTAAACAAGAATATATATCTAAATATATTATATTAACACTCACTATCTAAATTCTAGGTTCCACTATAATATATTTCTTCGAAATCAATTTCTATTGCATTTTCATTTTCTATCACTCTCATTTTTATCAATAAAATTCCTAAATACGTTATATAACTTGTTGGTATCTTTTCATCACTTTTAGAATATTCCATCAATTTCAATTCTTCCTCCCTAATGGGATAAAACCAGTTATTCATGGTGACTAGATTATATTATCATTCATCCAAAAAAATTTATCATTCATATAAATATATCACTCTTTCCTTTCAAAAATTTAAAATTTCATTCCAAAATTCAAACAATTAATACAGTATTGTTTTTTGTGCTTCCTATGGTTAGTGAGTGCATAATTGTGGTGAAGCATTCTTACATCTCGGTGTTTCTGCATTCCAAATGCAGATGACATTCATCACTTCTTTAGAGATTCCTTCTCCTTGATCAAAATTGGATGATGTAATGTTGGTCCCACCTTCCTTAGATTCCACCTCAAAATTTGTCACCTAGTCTGGGTCTCCCTTATAGATTTGAGTAGTTGTTTGTGAATCTCATTCCCTATTACTTTTTTTGGATTTTAGTAAATTATTTTGATTTTTTCTATACATTATAAGGTGTATTGATTGGGAAACAACCTTTAGTCTTTGTAGATTGTAACATCAACCATTCCGGGTCATCTCTTTATGTTGAATCAATGGATAACATGTTTTCTTCCTCAAAATAGGGCTTCTCAAGGACCCAAAAACTTGAGGCATCCCACATTGATTGTGGATACTTAAGATAGAGGCATGTCTTCTTCATTTTTCTTAATATTCCAATGTTCAAAACATGGTATGTCCTGATTTTAACGTCTCGCAGAGATGGTCAGGCCAAAGGTGTGACTTCTAAGATTTTCCTCAGGAATATGATTTTTAACATAATAAAGGTTTCGAGATTAAGGTCCTGTGAAGATGTATTGGAACATCATATAACGACATATTTGGATGCCATTAAGGAATTATTAGGAAAGTACACCCCTCAAAGTGGGTACTTAAGAGATTTATGAGGTGGCTGGATCAAACCATATATCAGTATTGAGAAATAGCATGGCGGACAACGAATTCCAAAGGTGATTCCCTCTCAAGTGAGAACACCACAATGTTGTTCTATTTTTCTTCGTGCATCCAGGATGGTGATGTCACAGTTTAAGGTCAAATGATAGGACTGTTCCATGAAATTTAACATCATAGATTAAGGATGCAACCATTTACCGTAAGGTGGGATAAAATAGGTCCTTAATCCCTAAGGTTTCATGACTTTCCATGTGGGTATGACCATACTAAAACTCCTAAACCTATTTGATTCATGATAAGTGTAGGGAAAATGGAGTGATATTAGGATTTCCCCATCACATGAGAGAATTAAATAGTGAAAAATAAATGCCAAGTAGGGAAATCTCAACTAGACCTACATTATTCTCTCGATGTGCACAGATGAACGGATATACAACCACAGAGGTGTTGGAAACCCATTAAATCAAAAGGGTTGGAAGCTTTGAATAACAACAATTGATATTTGAGGTGAAACGGGGGTGGTTTGATGACAGAGGACAACTGATGACCATATTTGAGACTCAGTATCTATATCATGCGGACAAGGATGGGAACATACAATTGAGGGTTGACCACTAACAATTTTTGAAATGTGGAATCTATCTAAAAATTCCATTCAGAATCTTATAGGACATTTCCCTATGATAGTAGGTGATCTATAAAAAGAAGAATCCATACCATTTCAGGGTCCATTTGTTTTTGAAGTATTATATAGGCTCATATAAAGGGGATGTGTGAAAGGTGGACATACCCATTCAATTTAACATGATGCGATAGTAAAGGAAGAGAGGAAATATTCTCTCAAGGGATATATATGGCGCGATTATTGCAAACCCAATGTGAATAGGGACCAAAGAAGTCCATAATAACACTAAGTACATATGGAAGAAACTAGGACAAGAGGCCAAAAATATTAAAAGGTTTTTTGGATGGACCACGAAAAAAAGGTCTGGGTGTTCCTATATATCTCATAAAAATGAGAATCAATCCACAGAGATTTATTTAATGGTACAAAAAATATCCAATATCGGAAGGGGTTACATCCTCTCAAGTGAGAAAATCAAGGTTTTTTCATAGTTTGATGTCTTTTGAAAAGGTTCATGACTCTACAACTGGACCTGGGGACAAAATTTTTGGGTGTCACTATATATCCCAATAAGGTGAGAATCAAGCCACAAATAGTTCTTAAAGATGGCATAGTAAATATCCAATACCAATACAAAAATGTCTTCTTCGATGAAGATAGCATATTGTTGGGTAGTTTATGATCAAATATCCGGAATGTAGAGGGTGTAGTTAAACATTGTATGATAAATATGCTAGGGATATTAGTATATAGTCATAGAGCTCGGACCCAAGGTGAGGAATTCAAAGCTGAAATGTGTAGTGTGGCACCATAATGAAATATGACATGAATGAGTACCAAGTAGGACTCAAATACACCACACATTCCTAAGAGAATGTGCATATAGTTTAAGGTTATGATTCTTGTAACCTGGTATGTGAAGTCTTAGTTTAAAGTCATAGGGTTTTAACCGCAAGGTCGTAAAGTTCATCTATGTGGGTAAAAATATTACCAAGAGACATAAGCCAGCATTATCCATGCTCGGTGAGGGAAATAAGGGGTGGATACGATTTTAGGACACACTAAAGCACATAATGGGGTGAATGGAGGTGTAGAGTCAAGAATGACCCCATGAAACTAATTCTCCCACTCTACGTGAAAAAGTGCATGGAGGGATACAACCAATAGTGTTAAAATTTGATCTAAACATAAGGATGTAAAGAGGAATGTGAATATTGGTGTCTGATATTTGGGAAACAATGAGGGTGGCTTAATGATGGATGGTAACTTTTGACCATGTTCAAGACATAATAATCATATTGTGTAGCATGTGATGAGAATAGACAAGCGGGGGTCATCCATAGACCATATTTGAAATGTGTAACTTGGCTCAAAATTTCATTCATGATCCTCTAGGATGTTTCCCTATGATACTAGGTGAGCCTAATGGAAAAAAATCATACCATTTTGGGGTCTTTTCGGACGTGAAAGATGATTGAGACCCATATAAAGGGACATGTGAAGCATGGAACTGGAATGAAAGCATGTTCATGCAGAATTAAATACTCTATTCCTTCCATCATAGCACATATGATCATGTCGATGAGGCATAATAGAGGTCTTGGGACTTAGTCAAGATTACATGACCCAAAGTAAGAGTGGAGGAAAAATTTAAAATGAGTTGATTAAAATGGGGTTGGGCCTGAAGACAAAAATGTATGGGGGTTCTTACGTGTCCCATAAGGACGGAAATAAAGGCATATATAGTTCTTAAATGTTGTGAAGTTTAAATTCATATGGTAAGGAAAAGGGGGGGATCTATCCCAAAGTGGGGATGTGTATGGCATGGTAGAGTAACCTGATGTGAATGAGGACCAAAGAATTCCACACCACAACATTCATAATCCAATGAGAATACATGAGGCAATAGGCTGGAAGAGGAATTAAAGAACCTGGGTCTGGAATGAATGAAAAAATGTATGGGAGTTCCTACGTATCATGTGAGGGAAATCATCAAGTCATACGTAGTTCTGAAATTCCTTGCAGTTTAACATCATAAGGTAAGGATATTATTACAATGGGGATGTGTATGGTGTGGAAAAACAACCCAACATGAATGAGGACCAAGGAATCCCAAACCATACCATTCACCATCCCATGACAAAGAGGAACTTTCCTTTTCATTTCATGCAAAAAGGACCACAGATTATATGCATTTCAACATATTGTAGGGAGGATAGAGCAGTTTAACATCATGTGGGATAGTAGATATCCTAATGTAAGATCATAGAGCACAAACCATGTAAGGCCTAAAAGGGACCAAAAAGGTTAAGGAAATTGGTGCTATACCCGAAGACAAAATGTATACGTGTTCCTACATATCCTATGAGGGTAGGAATCAAGAAACACATAGTAATAGAATGTTGTGTGGTTTAGCATCATGTGGTAAAGAAGAACATTAAAAGAGGAGACCCATAAAGGGGATATCTGATGTGGTAGTTATAACCAAATGGTAATGAGGAAAATAGAAGTATGCTCTATACCACACTATCCTAGGACACTCAAGTTGAGAGGCCATAAAGATGATAGGATTTCTGGTACCTGGGGTTGGACCCAAAAATAAAATGTCTTGGTGTTTCTACATATCCCATATGGATGGGAATCAATCGATAGTAAGTTCTAGAATGTCTTGCAGTTTAACATCATGCGGTAACAAATAAGGGGATCCTTTGGAAGGCACAAAGTGAATCTATTTCGAACTCGACATGAATGAGGATTATATAAGTCTAAGCCATGCACTCCTAGGAGAAACCTCAGGTCGTATGATCAAGGATGGGGAAACATGGGGCTAGACTCGAAGATAAATTCTATGGTCATTCCTACATATCTCCAATGGATGAGAATCAATCCATACATAGTTCTTGAAATTTCATACAATTTAACTACATGTGGTAATGATGTACGGATAGTTTAACATCATGTATCATGATCTAAAGTCAAATGGTGATTTTAGTTTAATTTCATGTGGGACACCTGATGTCATGTAGATTAACACCATGTAGGATGATGGTGTTGTGATGTTAAACGTCTTAAAGCCTAGAAAAAATTATAGTTTAACATCATGTGGGATGATACACTAATTTAATGTCATTTGGGATGATACAAAAAGTTTAACATTATTCAGGATGATAAATCCATTTAATGTCATACGGGATGATACAAAAGTTTAACATCATAGAGGACAATACAATATGTGTGTCTCAACCATATCAGTACACTTCCAACAGAAACTAAAAATCCCACGTTATTCTTTCCCACTGTGGGAAACAATGAGTAGTGATATGATTTTCCTGACACATTAAGGCACACATAAAGGGCAAGGGAATGTTGGGTAAATGATTCCCCAATGAGATTGTCCTACCTACTCAGTGCACATTGACGTATAGAGGTGTAACACCAAGAGTTTTTTTAGTAAAACTTAATCATAAGGTGGTGGAACATGTGAATCACAACACATTGATCTGGATCATAATGATGGTGGGGTAATGATGGAGGATAATAATTGACCGTATTCGAAACACAATGTCCATATCATGTTACATGAAATGTGGACGGATATAATAGGGTTGACCACTAACCATATTCGTAAAGTGGTACCTCTCTCAAAATGTCATCCAAAATTGTTTGAGGTGTTGTCCCAAGATGGTAGGTGAGATAAAGTGTCATGAGACCAGGTTGTTAGGGTGTCCCTTCTGACATGGAAGAGTATGGGGATCCAAATAAAGGGATCGTGACGAGTGGTAATGAAATATGGGAATGTCCAATTAGAGTCCAATACTATAGGTTCTATGTCACAGCCTATTTCAGTATGTCAATGGGATATGCTAGAGAGAGGTAATCAAACCCCTTCTCAAGGATGAGGTCCCTGAGGACATAAATATCTGGTTTAAGGTCATAGAGTATAACAATAACTCTCATATTAGGTTCATAGAGTTTGTACTATTGGGGAGGGACTTGGATCATGGGAATATACATAGGGTGGTGAATTTGAAAAACTCAATGGGAATGAGGGCCAAATAGGACAACCACCTTACAACACATTTCGATGAAAACCTATACATAATTTAAAGTTGTGATTCTTGGACTAAGGATAAGCAGTTTAAAGTCATACGACATAGTCTATAGCAACATTGTTTAATGTATTGTTGTAGGGACAATATGTGGATTTCCTTTTAAGGTCATAAAAAGGACCATCATTGTTGTGTAGTTTAGTATCATGTCGCTGGGATAGTGGTTGTTTTTCAGTTTAACGTCTTGAAATAAGGACATGGAACTCCATGTAGTTTGTCTTCATGCAGGATAATTATGTTCATTTTATCATCATGCGGGATGAAGAATATATTATTTTATGCTCATAGAGCTTGAACTAAAAGATTTATTGGAGTATTCAATTTATCATCATGCAGAGCGAAGATGTGCAGATTAATGTCATACAAGATGATAAAGAAGTTTAATGTCATGTGGGGAGAATATGAGTAGTTTATCATCATGCAGGATAATAAAGCAGTTTAACGTCTCATATGAAGATAAAGCAGTTTAACAACATGTGGGATGAAGATAATCTATTTAATGTCATGTAGCACGATAAAGAAGATTGACGTCATGCATGATGGTAAAGTAGTTTAACATCATGCTGGATGAAGATGAAAAGATTAACATCGTGTAGGATGATAAAGTAGTTTAACATCATGTGGGATGAAGATGATAATTTTAATGTCATACGGAACAATAATGCAGTTTGACATCATTCCGGACAGAGATGCGAATTTTAATGTCATTTAGGATGATAAAGTTGTTCCACATCATGCAAGATGAAAATGGGTAGTTTAATGTTGTTTAGGATGATAAAGTGGTTTAACTTAATGCAAGATGGTAAATTAGTTTAATTTCATCTAGGATGAATATGATAGGTTTATCTTCATGAAAGATGATAAAGATGTTTAACCTCATGTAAGATGATATAGAAATTAAACATCATGAAGTACGATGACGATCAGTTTATCAACATGTTAGATGATAAAGTAGTTTAACACCATTTGGGACAACAAAGATGTTTAAGTAAATTCTAGATAAAGATGAGGAGTTTAAAATAAATATGGAAAATAATAAAGTTTGACATAACGCAGGATGAAGATGAGCGGTTTAACATCATCTAGGATGATAGGGCAGTTTAACATCATGTAGGATGATAATGCAGTTTAATGTCATACGGGATTACAATGAGTTGTTTAACATCATGTAGGATGATAAATCAGTTTAACCCAATGCAGGGTGATAAAGTAGTTTAACGTCATGCAGGTTGAATATGAGTGGTAAAACATCATTCAAGATGATAAATTAGTTTAAAATCATGTGGGATGATAAAGTCTGTATGGATAAACCGTATCAATACACATCCAACCAAATCTACTAAGCCCACGTGAGTCCTGAGCAATGTGGGAAACATGGAGTAGTGATGGGATTTTCCTGACACATAGAAGTAAATAGAAAGGAAATGGAAATGTCATGTTAAGAATATCCCATCCACACCAACCCTCTTACCCATTATGCAAAGTTGCATGAATTGAGAACACAAAGAGTGTTGGAGTTTGGCCAAAACATAGAGAGGTGTAACAAGTGTTTCATAATGACCAATATCTAAATCACTATGAAGGTGGTATGATGATGGAGGATAATTTATGATCATATTTTAAACACATCATCCATATCATATCATCATGGATAGGTAAAGACAAATGAGAGTCATCCGTTGACCATATATGATGCACATAAACTTCCTAAAAATTTCTTTTGATGTCTTCTGGGGCATTGTCCCAAGACAGTAAGTGAGCCTATGTGGCATGAGACTAGTTCATTAGGGGGTCCCTTAATACATCAAAAGGAGGAGTGGATCCAAATAAATGGATGTTGTGAAGTGTGTAAATGGGCTGGGAGAATGTCAATTTGGAGTCTAACACTTGAGGTTCTAGGCCCCAACACATTTGATCATGACTAAAGGAAGTATCAAAAGGAGGGATATGAACCCCTTCTCAATGATGATGATTGTGAGTTGGTTTTTAAATGTTTAACAATAGTGGATCAATGTTGAATGCAGATCACTCTCTCATACAGGAGCGCATGGAATTATGTAGTTTTATATCAAGTTAGCGAGATATGGGTCCACTAAATGCCTAGAATATAAGTAATCCTTCGGTTGACATAGGGTATGGCTATAGTTTAATGTGTCGTGATGAGGATGATAGACATGTTGTTTATTGTCATATAATAATGACATTTCATTGTATAGTTTAATTTCTTATGATTAGGACAACCAGTGGTTTTCATTTAAGGTCACATAGAATTGACCATGGTTTTTGTGGTTTTAGTTATCATAGCTTTGACCAAAAAGTTTCATATTTTAATTTCATGTGACCATGAATTTTTTTTATGAAATTTAACAACATACAACTAGGGATTTTTTGGTTGTGTAGTTCAACATCCCAAAATAAGGGCAATGGTTGTTGTGCAGTTTAACATTGTGCAACAAGGATATTATTGTTATAGTTTAAGTTCATGTGATGAAACCACTGACATACAGATCTCTAATAGTGGAGTGGGCCACATTAGATTTTTTTTAGGATGACTGTGTAAGTGATGATAACATGCTCTCAGTCAAGTGGTTTGATAGATCACATAAGGCATGGAATCCTAGAGCATTAGTATGATAGTGTGATGGATCCTGGAAGGCATGGAATCCTTGAACGTTGGTACAATGGGGAAATGGAACTTAGAAGGCATAAAATCTTGAAGGGTTGGTACTACGGGGAAATGGATTCTGAATTTCATGGAATCCATGAGTGTCAGGATGATAGAGTGATGGAGATCAGAAGGAGTCGAATCTTGGAGCGTCGGTACGATCGGGCGATAAATCTCTATATGCATGGATACCTAGAATGTCGGTATGATGGGGCAATGGAGCCCTAGAGGCATAGAATTCTGGAATGTTGGTATGATAGGGAGATGGATCATAGAAGGCATAGAAGCGTGGAATGAAATCTCACAATGCAAAGAAATTGGAGTAGGGATATCATCGACCTGTGCCCATTACTCTTTTTTTAGAGAAATGAATTTTTTTTGCATAGGTAGGAAATCCATGTTGGTGATGATTGTAGTGTGGGGATGACCTCCACAATGTTTGATAATGGTGACAGGGAAGAATTATATTCTGATGATGATTTCAGTGTTGGGAGGACCTCTGCAATGATAGATGATGGTGATGGGGAGAACCTCCAACCTGGTGATGATTGCATTTCATGGAGGACCTATGTGATGTATACAAATGGAGATGGGGTGGACCTCTATTATAGTGATAATTTTATTGTGGGGAGGACCTCCAAAATGTATGACAATCACGATGGGAGGACCTTCGTGTCGTCTAAACTATTGCAGTTCTCCAGTAAGGAAATACAAAATTAGTTTTCCATTTTCATGTGGGATACTTCCCCCTATATGGCCCATTATGGTTATGGAGTCGGAAAAGAGCTAATGGAGTCAGGGGTAGGATACCCCCTACGTAGCCCGTGATGGCAGCGAGGTCGGTGAGGAGATGATGGAGTCAAGAGATGGATGCCCCTTATGTGGAATATGATGGAGGTAGAGTCATTGATGGGCTAATGGATTCAGGGGTGGATTCTCCCTATGCTGCCTAGGAGGGCGGTTGAGTCGGGAAAGAGATGATAGATTCAGGGGTGGATGACTCTTGCATGGACCATGAGGGTGACATAGTCAATGATGAGCTGATACAGTCTATATAGGATGCTCCATGTGAGGCCCCTGAGGGTGGCAGAGTCAGTGTTGTGATGATGGATTCAGGGGAAGATTCCCACTACGTGGCTCATGAGGGTGGCAGAGTCGGTGATGAGAAAATGTAGTTGGGGTTGGATGCCACCTTTGCATCCCATGAGGGCGGTAGAGTTGATGAAGAGTCAATGAAGTCACGGAGGTGATTCCCCATGCGCAGCCCATGAGGGTGGTGGAGTCGGTGAGGAGCCAATGGAGTCAGGGGTGGATGCCCCCTGAATGATCCATGAATTCGGTGGAGTTAGTGATGAGGTGATTGAGTTGGGGGAGGATTCGCCCTATGTGTCCCATGAGGGTTATGAAGTCAGTGAGGAGATGATAGAGTTGAGGGGAGGATTCCTGCTTTGTGGCACAGGAAGGAAGTGGAGTTGGAGAAAAGCCAATGTAGTCAGGGGAAGATGCCCCATGCATGTCCCTTGTGGGTGGTGGAGTCAATGAAGAGATGATGGAGATGGGGGGTAGATTCCCCTTGTGCATCCCATGAGGGCAGCATTGTCAGTGAAGTGGTGGTGGATTTGGGGGTGGATGCCCCCTACACAACCCCTGAGGGAAACAAAGTCGGTGAAGATCTGATAGAGTTAGGGGTGGACACCCCCAACGTGCCCCATGAGGGTGGTGGAGTCGGCGAAGAGCTGATGGAGTTGGTGTTGGATTCTCCTTGTGTGGCCCATGAGTGTGATGGAGCCAGAGAAGTGATGATGGAGTCATGAAGGATTCCCTTTTCATAGACCATGTGGGCGGCAGAGTTGGTGATGTTCCAATGGAGTCAAGCGGTGGATGCCCCCTGCCCAGCCCATGAGGGTATTAGAGTCCGTAAAAATTTGATGGAGTCATAGGTGGATGCCACATACGTGGCCCATGAGGGTGGATGAGTCGTTAAAGATCTGATGGCCCCTTGTCTTCATACACCCGTTGTTACTCATCCTACTGCATATGAAAAAGAGGGGATTCACATGGGTGTTTCCTCAATTTGTTCATGCCTAAAATTTTTCATCCGCTCACATTCCATGGAGAAGAGATTCATACCGGGTTCATCATTTTTGTTTCAGCTGATTTTTGTGGCCATCTCTCGCATCATCAAGGAAATGCATGCTTGAGATCCCATCTTCTTACATTCCAATGGTGGAAAACATTTATCACTTCTTCATAGATTCCTTCTCCTTGATCAGAATGGGATGATGGGATGTCAGTCCCTACTTCCTTAGATTCATCCTTGTAATTCGTCACCTAGTTTGGGTCCCCTTATAGATTTGAGCTCGTGTTCGTGAATCTCATTCTCAATGCCACCCTTTTGAAGACATCGTTTAATTAAAACACTTCTATCTGGACCTTCCATGGTGTCTTGATAGTGAAACAACCTTCTGTCAGAGTTGATAGTAACATCAAACATGTTGGGGAATCTCTGGATGCTGAAGCATTGGATAAACTGTATTATTCTTCAAAAGAGGGCTTCTCAAGGGCATGTAAACCCATGGCATCACACATTGATCACGGGGTACTTATGTCAGAGAAATGTCTGTGGAGGTTTTCCTCAGCTTCCCATGTTCAACAAGGGGAATACCACAAGCTTAACATCTAGAAAAAATGGTTACACCAAATGCATGCCTTTTGATGTATTCATCAGGCATCTCATGTTTTACATGAGTTAGTCTGTGAGTTTAACATCATACAGAAAAACATTGGATTGTCCTATAAGGACAGATCGAGACACCATTAAGGGAGGATTAGGAAAGCTCACCCCTAAAAGGGGTAAATTGGGAGATTTACTAGGTGGATGGGTCAGAATGCCCAAAAATAGTTTACCCAGGGTGGGGTGTCTCAAAAATAGATGATTTCACACCGTGACGGTGCATCCCAAAAGGGAGCACTAGATATATAGATAAAAACGACAATAAATATTTGACCCAGGGTGGTGTGTACCAAAAAGGGAAGATGTCACCTCGTGAGGGTTCATCCTAGAAAAGGAGCACCATATGGATGCATTAGAATTCCCAAAAAGAGCAGACCCAAGGTGGTCTATCCCATAAAGCAATGACAATACACTATGAAGACTGATCTGGAAACCAGAAAGGGATGATCGGTAAAGTTGGAGCCTATATAGGGGGACACCAAGGTTTACCATTGGCTGGTATTGAAACTTATGGAGGCTTCCCACATTCTCTATTTAGAATATAGGGATCAAAACCCAAATAGTTTTAGAGGGAATGTTTTGGGGCTTACAGATGACTAGAGGCCCATTGCTTGAGGATCACTCTTGGTTGAATGAGTTTGGATTGAATGGGGATTATGCATGGTTAGCTGCTCGAGTTCCATAAAAATAATCAAGGAGGTTGTTGACATGATCTCACTGGGATGAGGCAGCCCGGGTAAGAATCAGGATGGATGATGGATGACTGGATGAAGTGAGTGGAATGAATGAGTTGGAACCAACGTAAAGATGATGGTGTTGGGATCAAAACTTGGGGAGGCTTCCTACGTATCCCAATGGTTAGGAATCAAATTCCACATAGATTATTGGGGTGATGAGACACCAAAGGATGAGGCCCATGATAATGGACACATGGATGGGGACCCGATGAAAATATAACATTCATGTTGGGTAATGATCCTCTTGTAACACAAAGCCTTGAGGGAGAAACTAGGATGGGAATGGATGAAGAGATTGAAACTCCAAGGAGGCTTCTTACATACCTGAAAGGGATTAATGTCTATGTATTTCATGAATGGGGTGTAGAATTAGGGTGTACCCAAAGGAAAGAGGCCATGAGATAAGTGGGGGCTTATGAAAGTTTATAAGTCTATCACAAGAGGGACCCTCTTGGTTGGAAGACTATGGATGGAGTGTGTGGATTATACATGGAAGCTTCTTGAGTTCTACAAGGAATGAAAATGGTGAATTGAAAATAATCATGGAATCTAACCATTCTTTCTTCCTCATGTCAGGCCATGAGGACATCTTGACTTCAGGATGGTTGGAGGAGTATGGTTGGTACATACTCCTGATGAGGATGACCATAGTTTTGTTTTCTATCCATCTCATGATGAGGAATCTAATACATGATGCATAAGGCATCATATTCTTGAATAATAGGGTATGTTACAGTTTAAGGTTGTTTAGTGAGGACTATTATTCATAAGACTCCTAGCGATGGTTGGTTTTGGGACATACGCCAGAGAAACCCATTCTGGTTCAACCCAGCATTAGAGCCAGGTGATGAGGATGAAAGAGATTCTAGAGGAATGGTTTGACTCAAGTTACTTGAGGGATTGAAGATGAGGATCTCAAATAATGACATGGGAAATAGATTGAGTGGAAAATTTTGACTCAAGGGGTTTCAATGATGCTGAAGGAGTAGTTAAAATCATGGTATTCCATAGGTGGATGTTGGGGGCATATAAGGGCGCAAGGTAAAATGTTGGCAACCTGGGATGAAAAGTTTTCGATGTGACTCTCCATTTTTCGTGGGGGTTGAAGATGGTATAAAAGGGAATAGCTTGGAAGGATGAGATCATATCCTGGCATTGATCTCAAGTGAGGGTGTGGGGTTGAAACCCCCATGGTAAGTACAGTTGGGTGAAAAGGAAAGAGCTTCACAAAGGATAATGCTTCATCAAGGATGGGGATTCATGGAGCTTAGGGTCTCACGGAGGATAGGGATTTGTGAAACATTTGGATTCATAGTGCTATGGGACCTACAGATGATGGGGCTTCATGGACCTCAGGTTCTTTCAAAGGATTCCCTAATTCATAGGAAGATTGATTCGTGATGTCTAAATGATTTTTGAAGCCTCAAGTTCCTCATATGGCCTTCTCCCTTCTTGAAAGGAATAGGCATTAGTGAAGGGAATATTCACTTTGGGTGGAGGCTATAAAGAAAACAATAGTGTCTTCTTCACAAATTCAAGGGGCTCCATAGAAGATGATCTCATTAAGAACATGATCTTTTTGAATCCACAGCACGAGGGTGAAAACTGGTAGTATCTCTTCTGTCGAATGAAGGTATGAGGGGGTACTTATTAGTAAAGGTGCTCTTTCGATTCTTAGAGGTTTATAGTGAAGGAAATGTTATTTCATGAATGAAGTTAGATAATTCAGATGCACAAAGAATTCCTTCACTACTCAAGGATTTTTTCACAGCTCTTTAGACTAGAATTGATGTCAATTACTACTTCGTGGTTACTGAGGAAGCTCCATTAATGGGCTTCACAAACCAATTCTCCATCCTAACTTTGAGTGGACATAACACCTAATATGTAACTCCATTCTAACTCCATTACTAGTCAAATAAAAGCCTTAAAAACTCTTTAAGCTATGAGATCACGTCTGGTAACATTCAGTGAGTCTTTTTTTTGTGTTTTTTGGATCCAACTAGTTTTAATAGAAATATTTGATTCCCAGAAATTAATTGTGTGTCCCAAATATCCATTTGAAGGATTACAATTACTTATCCTATTATATGGATTTTATTTTCACCCAAAAATGATATATTATTTCCAATAAAACTGTATGAATGGATTTTCATCAATTGAAAATTTCTATTTTCAAATCATCTCAACATATATTTGTCTTTTTATAATCTTGTGATTGTTGATAAGTTCTTGTTGGTTGAAAACCGTTTCCCTTGTACTTCTTCATTATGTTCATCATGATTATACATTTTTTATTTGATGTTTCACCATTAAAACTAAATTGTAAAAATAAATTTTCACCATTAAATACACATAAATTCATAATATTTTCTTATACACCATTCAAACCCTTTTTTCAATGCCACATCTAAAAACAACCCAAACTAAATATTATTCTTTACACCATATATTTTAATTTCTAGTACAATATTATTTCCCAAGGAGACAACTTATTTTTTGAGAGTTTCAATATTCCTAAATTTATCCTATATATATAGGTCAAGATAATCAATAATCATAGATTTTTCTTTAAACATTAAATTGAAATTCATAGAGTATTTAGAAATCACATTCCTTTTCACATAATAAAAAAACATTATCGAGATGATCAACTTTAGTTTCATGTTCATCGATATAATTTTAATACCCCTTAATAAAACCTTTAATTTTACTTTTATTTATTTATTTATAAATAAATATCTTATAGATATCCTTCCAACATCACTTGGAGATCAAAAATTCATTCTTATTGACCATATTCATCAATATGAAATCTTAATTTTACAAGAGATTCTATTGTAGTGTCTACCACATAGGAAATAAATTTATTTTTGATATCTTATGATGGATCTTCCCCGGTATTCTCTTCTTTCATACTTACAAGCACATTCCTCTTAATTTTTTTCCTCGATGACTTATAGAATTGAATTTCCTTAGAGATATAAACTTATACTAATTTGGTGAGAACTGATTATCTTCACCTTATTTACCAAGATTCAAAATACATATAGTAGCCATTTTTCTAAAATTTCCACATTGGAAACAAGCTATAGGTAGATTTCCTTAAAAATTTGTACTTATTTATTTTAAATTTCCTTATAAAGAGTGATAATAAATCATCACTTATATCAACTTCATTTTTAGACTCTTTGAAATTGTTTCTTATCTTTATTGAAAAAAATAACTCTAGATGAATTTTATAAATAGATTTATGGTTTTAACATAATCTTATAAGAAACCAACTTAGTATGGAATTATTTAATTGATAATTCACCAAGATACATTTATTTGATTGTTGATATCTTTTTATTTCACATAGGAGGTAAAATTATAAAAAAATAACGATGTGATAATATTTAATTTCTTGATAAAACCCTTGAATCACACCAAAAAATTTAATAAGGGGGTTAAGAACTCATTTATGTTTCATTAGAACTTATCATTAGATCATAATTTTTTTAAGGCCTTCAATTTAACCTCCTATTCTTTGGTGTCACCACCAATGATATTATCAAGTTTATCTAAAATAAATTTTCCCACTTAGAATTATATCACCTTTATATAAATATGATTATAAATTCCTCCTAACAGAGAATGATGATTCCTAGAATCATTATTCAATATTATTTTATCATCATCCATTATCAACTATCATGTGTGGTTACATACTTGTATCCCATTAAACATAGTGTAAAAACATACATCCAAAGAAATGTATAGTGATATCTCATCCTACTTTTTTATATCTGACAATTATGTCCATCAAAAAATGGATCTCTATTAGCATTAATATTTTATTATAAGGTAGTATGAGTCTCTCAACAGATTCAAGAAAAATTCTGGCTCTAATACCACATGTTATACCTTAGTACCACTATATAACCTAAGTTTAAAGACCCAAAATTATCATAAATAAATATTAAATATTAATAGATTAATATTAATTACATAATATAATGATCCACACAAAAAATGGTTTAAGTATGGTGACTTGGAAACTTGGAAACAAAAAAATGGTCCATATGTGAGCTACAGAATCTTCCACCAAGTTCTTCATTACTAAAACCCTTCCTAGACATATAATATATAATATCATTAATAAAAACATGGGCAAGGGAAACATAAGAATTCATGAGCTCCGATGATCAGTAATGGAAAATAAGGGATATATTAAAATGTCATTAGTATAAGGGTATGAGAACATGAGAATAACATTTTAAACCATACCTTGAATATCATAGATTATAAACATGAGTCATTGAATAAATCCAGGAAGTTCATAAGTCATGAATCATAATAGAATCAAATAGCATAAGCTATGAGAACATAACATTATAATATACATATATTTTTTGGCATACACATAAGAATATAAAATCATTTCCTTAGTAGTTTAAGTATTGTTTTCATGACTATCATAGTGGAATTGTTGCACGCCCCAAACAATCATAGTAGTCAGGGATCACTCCCAAGACTATCATAGTTTCAAAATTCCCTTAATGAACTAGGTTCACACCCTATTCAATTATTTTTTATATCATGAGATATCATTCTATACCCAATTAATTAGAGAGAGATATTGGTCCCACAAATCCTTGGTTAAAATTTCACCGCTATCCTTGGTCATAATGTTTCCTCCAACCGTATTTATAACATAAAAACCATAACATAATAAAAATCATACATACATGTTTCCTCAGAATCATAAAACATTAATCATATTAAACCCCATAAAAATACATGGGAATTGTAACACAATTACTATATCATAACCCATGAAAAGAAATGGGCTTTATAACATATCTTTCATATCATAACCCATGAAATGAAATTGGATTCATAAATAATTCATTATATCTAAACCCATCAAAATAAATGGGTTTCATAAAACTATTCATCATAGAATAACACTTGGAAAATAAATGGCTTTCCTAAATATATATTCATACTAAACATCAAACATTCATATAAAGAATGTAATCGAATCCTTGGATCATATTCCCAGAAAAGCATAAGTAACATCAATGTATTTCATCTAAAATAGAAAATAATTTTGAAATGTTACCCGAAACATCTTTGATGAAAATATCCTTTCCACATTGAAAAATAATTTTTTAAAACATTAAAATTTTCAAAAATAATTTTCCCATAAATTAAACTTATAAACCTATAAAGTATGCCTTAGGAATCATTTAAAACATTTCGTGAGGAAACTAACCTTTTCACTTTGAAAAAACTCTTTTTAAAACATAAAAAATTTTCAAATTCATTTTTTTTAAATAACCATGGAAGCATACAAAATAAGATTTTCAACGTTGAGTGGACATAAAGATGAAAAGTATCTTTCATGTCATTCACCTTAAAAAATATTCCGTTCACATTTTTAGTAAAATAAAAATGTTAATTCTTTAAGAAATGACAAGAATATTGTTTTTGAAAAAAATTAAAAATTCAAACATGGGTAAAAATGTCTTTAATAAATTATTTAGAGTACATTAAAACCATTTTTTAAATTATTTTTTTTTGAAAACATGAATTTATATGAAAAATTATTTTCAACTGAATATTGAAATAATGATGGTTTTCTTTAAAAACATTTTTTTATAATATTGAGTACATAAAGAGAATAATATTAAGGGAAAACATTTATTATCTTGACAGAAAAAGAGGATAAGAGAATTAATGATTCTTTTGACATGTGGATTATAATATTACATCATAGTAATAATATCCATAAACAACCCCGATAAATGATGAGATTGAATCATTAAACCATTACCACTTCGGTAACATTGAATCGTAAGACCATCAAATAATAGCCTTAAATGACATATAAAATATCATGAAAATAAATAAGTTCATGATATTAAATATAAAAGTGGATGTAAATTAAACATACAAAATAATATAGGTGTATAACAAGACTTATGTCTCAAAAAATTAAAATTAAAACAAAAAACTCTTACTATTTTAGTAACTTTTGAACTGTAAATCCAATAAAAGAGACATCCTTAAATAGATATATAAATAAGAATAATTTTCATGAAAATAATTATAAAATACACTAATGGTAAATATCTACACTGCATAAAATAAAAACATGGTGAATATAGAATTTGTTTCATAGAAAATAAAATTAATATGAAAATACCTTTCCTTATGTCTCAACCTTCGGGTAATAACTACTTCATTGTTCATGAGTGTTTTGGTTTGGTATTTTTGATAAAATTACATGAATATGTTTTAATAATTTAAGTAATTTTAACCATGATATAAATATCATATATATTCATTATATATTTTTTTATTATAATCCATAACATTTACATATATAAAATGAAATATATCATTCAGATAGAAGGTATGCCATATGTACGCATGAACATAGTTTCTGTTTTCTTGATGAATGAAATGAAAGAAAGAGAAATAATATATAAAAATTATATAATAATAGTTATTTCATATATATCACATATATTCATTAAAATTTCCCTAATTACCACCGATACATATTGTTTGGGGAAAAAATCACATCGCTTCTTCAGGCGGTTGTCCTTCATAAACACGAATGATGTCATTGTATCACCATAGAATTAAATGTTAGAAGGTATATATGATATGATAATAAAATAAGTATAAATATTTTAATAATATCATATATATTAAATTAATCTATCCTTATTAAAATCCAATTATAACTAAATGAAAAACACACCACATCGGTTCTTTAGGCGTTAGTCTGTTGTACACATGTATGAAATTATAGTTTTCCCAAGGGTTCGGTGCTAATAAGTTATATAACATATCAGAATTCATGTAGGTAACTCCTTGTTTAAATTTTGGTTTAATAAACTTATATATGTTTAATTTAATGTTTAACGGGTGTATGAGGTGGCTTCAGAGTGTTCTAGGTGTTTGGGACATAAAAGTAAGGAAAACGATGCCAACTTGTGCAAGGTGCAAAGTTAGTGCATCGTTAAGTAAATCCTGCAAGGTCAGATAACAAACCAAGAAACCTTGGAAATAGGCATTTCCCATGGTTGGTGCATGGTTTTTCAGAACATCTGACCTCCCTAGGTAACTGTGAAACTTAGCCACCTCTTGGATAGATGCAGGTGCACCATTGGTGCATGGTTTGGGAAACCATATAGCTAAACCGTGAACCATTTAAAAAATAAAAAATTACAAGTTTTACCCCTTGAAATTTTTATAAACTCAACCTATTTCTCTTTCATTTCTTCTACTCTCAACCCTAGGGTTGAACCAAAATTTTCCAATTATCTTAATGATGGTTCTCCTCTAATTCCTGGTCTTTTAGAACACAATCAGTTTTGAATCTAAGCTCCAGGTAACACTTCTCTTTGTTATATTTTTTGGATTAGGGTTTTTAGTTTCCCCTATATTATTCCAAATCAATAAAACACACTTTTTCTGATAGAATCTATTTTTTGGCTTTAAATAGTGTTTTAATATCAACCTAAGGCTACAATTAAGAGTGTATTCATCATCATATTCGAGTATGGTGGTCTAAAAGTTATATCCCATAGATAATGAGTTAATTTTTAAAATTTTGGTGGTATTATTTGTGTCTCTTATTGTGGTTTTAGTGAATTTGGTGTGATTTGGTAAAATGGGTGTCTAAATGATGAATTTAACCTCTTACAATCCCAATGGGATGTTTCAATGTTGAATAGAAAGATTTAGGTCCCCCCCATGGGGTATGATATTATTTAAAAACCTAATAATTGGTGAAGTTTTGTATAGAATTCACAAGTAATAACATAGATCCCAAAAATAACATATTGATATGGTTATTTTATTAGAAAATTGGATAATTATAGTTTTTTTCCTAGGGTTGATAATGGAATAAGGGTTTGTTTACCATGGAAATCAAAATGGGTTAATTGGGATAATTATGAGTAAAGCAGATGGAATATTAATTATATTATAAATGCCAATTAGGGATAGTGAATATGAAATGATTAACTTGTTAAATGGGTAATGTCTTGAGAATTGAGTAATATGATGAATGGGATTTTACAAGGAAATTAATTGAAAATTTTAAATGGGTTGATATAAAGGGAATTATGGAACATGCCTAATAGGTTAGGGAATGAGAATGGGAATTTGTCTAGATTTTATATGTAATATAAATGTTAAATTTTTTATTGGGAAATGGAATAATATTAATTCTAATATTGATTGTTATGTATTGTGTTTTTTAAGTGTATTATTTTGAGAATGGTTTCTTATAAGGTATGTGTGCAGTGATTGGATTAATAAGAATGTGCACAATGCATGGTAGTATGGGGTATTGACTGAGGTCTTCACCCATGGTTCGAGTTAGACTGAGGTAATAAGTTCCACACCACAACGCATGGGTTAGAGAATGGTACAGATCATAGTCCCCTAATGCTTTCAATATACCTAAACTGAGGCTTCAATCTGAGGATAATGTGTTTGTTGTGATGTGCTTATACCTGGTGAGAAAGGGACTTTACTTATTCCCTTATTCATAGTAATGAATTACTTAAACCCATGTGTGAATAAGGTAAATATCTAACCCTTGGAACAGATGTTGATAATGAATTAAGTAATGAAGATGATGTGAATGGTGAAAATGGTACTAAGGAAAAAAGGAATAATGTAAAGATTATTAACTAATGGCACATGAGATGTCTTTTCCGTTCCCTGTTATTTATTTACTCTTTTAATGCACTATCTGTTTGAATAAATATTTTTTATACACTGTTGTTTGTGGCCTACTGAATCATACATACACCCTACTTAGTCCATCATTGGGTACCAAAGCATATTTCCTTAAAGCAGATCGGGATAGTGGAAAAGGCCTCTTTCTTGAGAATTGAGTTGGTCTTCAGAGGTTCATGGATGAGGATATCGATTTAGATTTAGGACCGCATTGAGGGTTCTACCATTTTTATTTATTTTGGGTTTCCTACACTTTTGGAGTTGTTTTCAATACATGAAATAGATATTATTGGTTTTTGGTTTTTACCTCGTTTTTGGAAATGTTTGATTATGCATGTCATTGGTTATTTCATGTATTTTACACAGTTTATATTTCTTTAATTTGTTTATTACTCTAGTAAAGAGGGTATAGTCTCCCCACATGACTTATTATACCCTCAACACTAGTTGTAAACCTCTGGCGTATGGGGAGGCATGCTTGAGGTCCAGCAGAAACCCATCATAGAGCACTAGTTTAGTGGATTCTGTTTCAGGGACATTACAAAGTAGAATCATAGTAGGTAATTTTTGTGCCTTACTATTTAGGGATGATAGAAAAGATATTAGGATGTGTTGGGTATTGGAAATAAGTGTGTTCTTGGGAGTAACAAACCCAAGTACATGGGAAAACCCAACTCACCTTGGGTGGGAATTGTAGTACATGTTATGCATTGCTATGTTTGATGACATTTCACCATTAGGTGATGCACATATTGTGTGATGTGATATTTCTATGATACTTATCTTGTGTCTAGAATGGAATGAGGTCATGTATTCATTCCTCATTTTAGGAACCTAGGGATATAGGTGGCATGCATCATAATAGGCACACACGAGATGGGTTTAGGTTATAAAGAGTATAATATATTTTAATTCTGTATAAATTTGAATAAATGGGTGTCTAATAATGATTATTCAAGTGCCTAAATAGAATGAATTTAAATTAATTGTTAAATATTATTTCTTATTGAATAAATGTTATAAACGAGTTAACATTTTTGGTTGTGATAAACTGTAAAGATGGAATAGTGACTAAAAGATAAATATTTTTGTTTTCCTGGTAAATGGTTAAGTAATTGTGTTTAGTAAAGGTTGTGAATCAGTTCCAATATTATTTTTAACAAGTATTAAAATGAGGATGGCGCCTAAAGGGGAAGGATTTGTGTTTTTAAAGTGGAAATGGTTTAAAATAAGGTTTCTAGTGAATTAATTATATCCATGTTGGTTGGATTACCCAATATTGATCATGAACCATAGTATAAATGGTATATAGTAGAATTAGAGAGGCAATCATGTCTGTTGTGATAAGTTATGTGGAGTGGGTGGTCTATGCAAGGTAGTTTATTTCTCATTATGGTTTGCACTGATTGTACATTCCCAAAAAAAATTTTGATGAAATGTTTTGAAATATAAATCAGGATAAGTAGGGAATTGTTAAATGTTGGGGAAATTAAACATTCTAAAGTGTGAACCTTGGGATTTTCATATTGGTGAAGTTAATCATTAGAGAATTTGTAATGACGGAACTTTCAGTGAAGAATGGTTTTGAGTTTTCTTATGTTGTTTATCTATCCATTTGTATGTATGGTTTGGTATGTTAGGGTACCCTATGGAGAGACCATGATTATATGTCAGGAGAGCTATGTGGCCTTGATGTGTGGAAAATTGGATATTCCTTCTTATTCATTCAGTTGAACTATTACAATAATGTTTTGATATTTTGAATGATAATGTGCATGTGGAGACCCTATGGGTTGTAAGTGTGTGGGTTGTACATTCTATTTAAGAATGAGTGTCATGCTTGTGGAATTTTTATTGATGAGTGTTTTGTTGTGTGTGTGGTGACCCATGTGGGTTCAAACCTTATGAGTTATGTTTTAGACCCCAGAGTAGGTGGTGCCTCATGGTTCTGATGTGTGTGTGAAAGTATGCTTGGTGTGAAACCTAGATTGAATGTTTATCATAGTGTGTTGGGAATATTTTAATGAAATGAGTGTGGGATAGTTATGCGTGATTGTTGACTGGTTGGGTTTTTGATGTATATGGACTAGAGTGATATGTGGGAAGATCAAATGTTTTTGGAGACATGATTTGACATATAACAATGAGCAGTAGTTTTGGGAGAAATATAGAGTGTCCATATGACATTTGAGCCTATTTTCGCAGGTGCCTTGGATGGTGAAGCATGGGTGATGAGCCTATGGTGGAATCGATGCCTAATAAGTACCATCATGTTTCGATAAATGGTATGCTTGTGCCTTGGTTCTTTGACAAGGGAACTGAATGCTTATGGTTGGTTGTAAGTCTATATATGATGGTTTGTATCATCCATATATATGGTCCATCTATCTAGATGAAGATTAATGGAAGTCTCAAAGTTGAATTTGGGTGGATGAGACAATGGTGGCTGATGTGGGGTTAGATTCCTTTCTTATTAAGGTGATGCCTGAGGTGATGGTGGTCATGGGGTTTATATTTTTTGTTTGAATGGTTTGATTTTTGGTCGAGATATTTAGGTTGTTGTGAGGCTGATGGGGTTGACGGATTGGGAGACATGGTCATGTGAGTAAGAATATGTTTGGGCAAGGCTCTAGTGATGTTTGGGTCATGTGAAATAAAGTCAGATTAAGTGTGTGGTCATAGGAAAGTGTGAGACCTTGAGGAATCTAAGGAGGCCCATGTGAGGGCATCTGATAGAAAGGAACAATGTCATTTGGGATACGTAAATAATTGGATTATAAGTAACTAGTTGTCATTTGTTTTGAATCCAAAATAAAGTGTTAGTTATGTGAGGGTTCATTTGGTTTTAGATTGGTGTGATGGAATATGTGTTCCATTGTGAATCATAATAGTCATGTTGGGGGAACGACAGTAGTGTGGAGGTGGTTTGTCAAGGAAACATTGTTTCGTGATTTCTTGTTAGTTATTCATGAGGTGGTGATGAGTATGGTTGGTAACCCAACTTGAATTTTGGTGACCAGGTGCTGATGAGATGTGACGGGTATGGAATTCAAAGACTCTAGATAGGTCAAGGTGTTCCAATAGTAAAAGGTTACATCAGTGTTGGATAAGTGGTGGTAGTGTTCTACACTTAATTATTAGGTTACTTCTATCTAGTTATGATCATGACCAACATTGTGACATCGTCTTAGGTATACTGAAAATGATGTGTATTTATGCTTAGAAACTTGAATGTGTTGGGTTGGAGACGAGATATCATGGACGTTTTTCTCTAGGTGGGGTATGTGGATCAGGATGGTGGGATGTACCCCATTGATTGTTTAAGGGTGAGGTCTTTAGGATGGACTGGGTGTCAATGAATGTAGCGGGTTTTGTTCATGGAAGTCAGGAATGAGTATCATAAGTTTAACGTTTTTTTACTAGTGAAAGTTTAGATAGTCACATCCAATTTTTTGGGGTTCATCTTATGATCGAAATGAGATCTTTGGTGGTTAAAGTTACTTTATTAAAGTGGTGTTAATGACACTCCTAATGTGGGGAGTGAAAAGTTAGTCTATAATCTGTGTAGTAGAGCATGGAGTTGAGGTAGTGTATTCAGGATAGAAATGTATAACCCTTGATATGCACATTACATCTCTCAGAGGGGATAATTGGACCATGATTGTGGTGGTTGATTGATCTATGAATTGGATTTGGGATTAGGGTGGCCCAAAATTAAATTCGATATTCTTGTATAAGAGTCATCGAATGGTGTGGTGAATCATAGAAATGGTTTGTGGAATGATATGTTGGGTTTTAAAATTCCATCAATAATCTGATATAGAGTTGGGTAGGTGTCTTTGGGTGACATTGGAATGTATTTAGGTGTAAATGAATCTAGTCTGGTGGATGTAGTTTCATGACAAAAATGAAGCTAAGAATTTATAATAAGAGTCAATCGAGGAAATATCAACTCAACTAGGAGCAAGGTAGAAATGTGGCAAGTTTCAGACCACCTTCGATGGGTGTATTGTGGAAAAAAGTGTGTCCCAAATTTTGGAATAGTTTTATGCAAGAACATATATATCATGATTCATTTTATGGATAGTAGGAGAACTTGTTGTGGGAATATAGATGGATGGAGAGGATAATGATGATGGTTTAGAGGGTAGTGTTTTTCGTGATGGTTGAGTTCTACCTAGGGTCATGGAAAGACCCCATTTGGGGCATTGGATGATAGTGATAGGCCTAAAGTCAGTAAGATACTTGGGGAGGTGAAAGGGATATCATGGCAATAGTGGTAGATGGTTGTTTTGGGGAAATCCAATCAGGGGTAGTCTGACACAATGTGGTAAAAGTAATGGAAGTGGTAAGGTGTGACCCGCCTCTTTATTTATGGATGTAGTGGAAAGTTCTTTCGTAAATGAAAGACAACGTGAGTTATGTCAAGTTGTTCTTAGTTCTCAAATGGATGGTGGAGGTATTCCCATTCGGGTGGTCTTGAGGACGAGGATAGATTCCAATACGGGGTGATGTCATTATGGATGATCAGGAGTGGTGATTTGGGAATGTTTCTGGTATGTTGTGAAAGTTGATTTTATTTCTAGTGGTTTTTTCAATAGCAGAGGTTCCAACCACTTGAATGTGGTGGGGTAAGAAATAGATTTTGGTGAGGATCACTGTAGTGGGAAGGTGTCTGATTGATGATGTGACTCGTGTTTTTTGTCAACAGGAATTGAGTAAGAACCATTTTGGAAATTTGACTTTGAAAACAAGAATTGGAATGGGTTTTACTGGTAGAGTTCATTGAGTGTTTTGGTTGTGTATAGAATTTTTTATTATGGAATGGGACTATCCGGCCTCCTTTTGTGAATTGATGGAATTCCATAAATGTGTTTAGAGAGACAGGGTGTTTTCTTCACGTATTGTCAAGTTTGGGTCACCATTATAGTTTTAAAAATAGGGAAAAATGGTGCCAAGTGGTTTGGTCCATGATTTTTGAAGAGGTTCAGACCAATAGGTTGATGAGTGGATCTTCAATGATGATATGATGTTCATTTTAATGTTTTCTTGTGTTTCAATTTATGTAGTGTTTCCTAGTATTCCATATAGAGTTTTGATGGATGATGTATGGATAGATGTTGATTTTTCCTTTTAGGAGTATCTGATACATTTTTGGATCATAGTGAGAAAGTCTTGGGGGTAAATATCATGCATTTGTTTTTATTTTTGTGGTGGCATAGTAATGTTAAGGGAGATACTTGGGAAGGAGAGTCGATATGTAGGTTGAGTGGCTTGATCACTTTTGTTTTGGAAGCTCAGTGATGCTTGGGATTTCATGTCATGAACCCCTCCCCATAAAGTTTTCTCCTCCTTAGGCGGTAATGGGAGAAGATATATTGTGACTCCCGATTCCTCCCTCCAATAGGACATAGGATGGTTACTAGAATCGAAGGTATAACAAACATTCAGATGGGAGGCATTACCCTCTAATAGAACACATACAGAAGAGAGATATATTATAGGCACCAACCAAATCCTACGAATAGTATAATATATAGGAAATCCATGTACTTAATTTAATGGCATGAAATAACTACTACAACTGAATTGAAAACATGTAAGTACCTAAATAAATTATGGACAGGAGGGACCATAAATCCCAAACAGCTCCTCCAAAACCCCCAATCTAGTAGTAACCAGCCTGATCTTCAACATGATGTAATTAAACTGAAAAATAGTTTATATATATGTTGGGTGAGTATTACAGTATACTCAGTAGGAGACTTCCCAGAGCCTCTTTTTTAAAAGGTAATGAAAACATGTTAAGGCGAAGTGAACAACAAGTGAAACTAATTCATCACCTAAATAGTTATACTATGTTCTCACCCTAACCATGGATACTCTTACCAATTATTTCCCAAAAGAGAATATAATATAATAATTAATATCAATGGTACCCCTCTACCACTTCCTTACTAGTTTTCATCTCTTCACCAATGTCACATGTCCTGAGCATCTCTCCCCAAAAAAGGAGAGCTTGCAGACACCTAGGGCAAAGCACCATAACATGCACCTAGTTAAACACACCACCATGCCCACATAACCAAAAGTAAATTGGTAGTTATAGAGAGCCACCGTAGCCTAGAAAATGTGTATCATACATCAGGAATTATATCTAAAGTCATCCCAACCCATACACTGAGTAAGGATCCTCAAGCCACTGTAGTCTATACATGTTATACCTATAGTAGTCCATAGGAGAATATATCTAGAATACATGTGTATGAAATAACCATGAGACATTATAGACCTATACACACATATATGGGTAAAAATAACCATTATGCATACCATCAAAAGTAACTACCAAGAGAAGAGAGTTGGTCCAAATGGGGTGGTCGACCATTCATCCTCTCATCGAGATGTTTGGGGAAAACACCCCCACCCCCATGGCTCAAAATCCATGGGCTGTCAGTTTCCCAAAACTAATGGGTGGAGTATCATATATGAAAACAAAAACTACATTACATAAAAAGATTACAACCACTCTATGGGCATATCCAAATATCATAATCAACTGTAGCTAACGTCTCTCAGACTCCTGAGTACCACTGCTAAGACCAGATATCCTATAAGAACCCAACCATTTAAAGAGATACAATAAGTTATCTCATTCCATTTCATCAGTTGAACTTGGAGTTAGTTAATTATTTAACTATTACATAACAATTAGCATTTCCCACATTACAATACATTAAAATTACAACAAATATCCATTCCATCTAGGCATAAGCAAACCGAGTCCCTGACTACTCAGAATTTATAACCTCAGCATTGCATCCCAACAAGCTCCAACCCCAAGGGTTAAAAATTTCTTCATTTATTTAAAAACATTACTTTTCATATTACCATCTATTCTAATAAAAACTTTCTAAGATACCAAACACATGGGGCTCAACATGGGGATTAGATGAACTACTTGTGGAGTCATCACAACCTATAGTAAGAGCGTAGAGTGATCCAACCATGAGAAGCTAGAAAAAAAAATCACATGTCATAACTCGTGCAACTTTGTTTCTATGAGAAATTGGGTAATCCAAACCATCTAACTCAAGTTGTGGGGAAAGGAAAGTAGATAAACAACAACATGGTCTTTTACCAAGATACTCATTCAAACTAGAATCCATCTTTAATAACATTGAGTAATATCATCTTCAACTAGTTCCATCATCTTCGGTGTCCTCCCAACACCAAAATGCATATACTAATGCATCTCACCACTCCATCTGTCAATTGATGACACAAAATCTGAGCCTCCTCGACCCACATAACACAAAATACCTATAGGATCAGCTATCCCATGCTCAAAACATATCTGGGCCTCCCTACCCAAC
Organism: Viscum album; assembly: GCA_963277665.1. Lineage (NCBI taxonomy): Eukaryota > Viridiplantae > Streptophyta > Magnoliopsida > Santalales > Viscaceae > Viscum > Viscum album. The sequence continues at coordinate 833,485,263 of OY728165.1, forward strand.
ATACCATAATATCCCTTCGGGATCATCCATCTCAAGCTCATGTCACATCACAAGATTCAAGAATCAATCATTATTACCGGGAACATGGATCTAAAGTATTTCATTTAACCTTCACACACAATGAACTCTGACAGATCCAAAGAACTAGGCATATGGTATTTTCAATAAAATGAGAAACTTGGGCCCTAAAAATGAATTATCATTTATCACAAAATTGACTATTATTCAATTTTGAATTAACAGATTCACTATCACAGGTTCCAACTATGTTCAACCTAGGAAAAATTCTATCATAGCTATCACAAATTAATAAAATAATTAATTTTATATGCCCTTAATTTTGTGACCATTAAGAATCATCATTCTTCAAGTTCATTAACCAATTCAATTAAACATGCACATTTGAACCAACTCGATTATCATGACAATACAAAAATAAATACTAGATTCATTAAAAATTTCCCTTTCATATTTTATCCAATTAATTATGGATTTTGGTTCTTTACCAATTTTCATCAAGAATGCATGATTATCAAAGAAATGAATATATATCAGACTATCTAGAAAATCAAGAGGAAAACTATTATCATGTTATAAAAAACAACATTGACAAGCAATAAATATCAATTCTTTAATCTGGTTCTTATAATTATTAGGTCAATTTCATTTTGATCCAAGGAGATAAATTGTGATATCTCTATGAATTCATATAAATAAATAGAGAGGAAACGAATCCCCTACCTCAAAAAGGTAATCGATGTTCTTCGCATTAGAACAGACCACAGAACGGATTTTTTATCCCCCTCCTGCAAGAACTGCATCCATCTGAGGATTCCGCAACACCACTATACCAATAATAATCAAAATAAACACCATTATAAACATGGGTAATAAAATTCCAAATAATAGTGAAAATAACAAGAGAAAAATGAGATCAATCTGGGTGAAATCACTATAAATTAAAGAAATACGCACATTCGATCAACTTGGATCAACACGTATCAAATATATAAGTCTGGGATCAATTATCAATAAAGGGATCTCCAAAACATTGAATAGGGGACAACTAGGACACCTAAGAAGGTAGAGAGGGAAGCTATGGCCATATGGATTGACAACCTGTGTAGTTAGAAAATGCTTAAAACATTACAGAATTGGGGTATTACATGACGTGTAATTCCATTTAACTTCGTGTAATGCCTCAAGGTTGTTTTAAACTGAAAAATATATTTTCTTTATATTATATTTTATTTTTTAGACCAAGAAATATTGCATGGCGTGAAACCCTTTTTCATGTCATGTAATTTTTTACACGACATGAAACCTACTTTCACATCATGAAAGTTCCCTGGTCCCATCTCTCATAACCCACACTCCTCTATACTTCCCTTGAGCCTCTTAGAGATCTTCAAGCCTTATAAATAAGAAAAGGGTCGATCCATGTGGATTTTCTCCATTACATTGCAGCTCAAGGACGATCTGTTATAAGGTGGGGAGATTGTATGATTTCGAACTTCATGGAGGTATTAACTTTTTTAAATTTTGGTTCAAATATATTTTATTTGGTTAATGTAATGTTAACTATGTTTATAAGGAGGTTCGTGGGTGTTCTATGGTTTAGGACATGAAAATCAGGAAAACCAAGCCATCTTATGAAAGGCACATGATTGGTGCGTTGTTATGTAAACCATGCAAGGTTGGAGGCCAAATCATGTAGCCTTAGATAGAGGTGCTTTACTTGTTTGGATCATAGTTTTTCAAATTGTGTGGCCTCTTCAGGTAAACATGTGACTCAACCTCCTCTTTGATAGATACATTCCCATTTTTTGCACACTATTTGAAAACTATGTGGTCAAACCATGTACCATTTCCAGAAATAAAAAATTACAAGTTTACCCCCTCATGATTTGTATACCCTTTCCAGATTTCTCCAAAATTTCTTCCCATGTCAACCCTAGGGACAACTCAAATTTTACTAAGCTTCTCAAGGGAGTTTCTCCTTCGATTCTTGGTTGTTTGGAGTGTTTTCTGTTGTGTATTGAAGCTTCAGTTAAGTCAAACACTCCTCATGCTTCGATTTCCCATTTTAGGGTTTTTAGATTCTCTCACCTTCTTATGAATCCCTAAAATCCTATTTTTTGGTGTAATATAGGTTGAGGATTCAATGGTTGTCTAAATCCATACATAAGTCTATGATTAAGAGTGTGTTTATCATCATATTTGGGGAAGGTGGCCTACAAGTTATATCCCATAATCGTTGAGTTCATTTGTGCATGATTGGTGGTGTTCTGGGTTATCGATTATTGTGATTTTAGTGAAATTGGTGAGTTTTGGTAAAATGGGTTTCTAAATGTTGAATTGAACTTATCATGATCCACATGGGATGTGTTGAGTTTTAATTGAATGATTTAGACACACCCATGGGGTGCACCAACTTTTCCAAACCAAGAAATTGGTGAAGTTGAGTGTATACTTGACATGTAATAACATATAGCACAATAAGAACATATTGATATGGTTTTTTTTATTTTTAAAAGGGTTAACGGTAGTTGTTCCTAGGGATGATAATGGTATAAGGGTTTGTTTGGAAAGGAAATTAAAATTGGTTAATTAGGTTAATCATGATTGTACCAATTAGTCTACAAATTATGTTAGAAATACATAAAAGGGATAGTGCATATGAAATGATGAACTTGTTAAATAGTTAAAGTCTAGATAATAGAGTAATATAATGAATTGTATTTTATAAGGTAATTCATGAAAATGTTAAATTGGTTGATACAAATGGAATTATAGAACATTACTAATGGGTTAGGGCATGAGAATGGTAATTGGGATAAAAGGGATATGTAATGTAAATGATAAATGTGTTATCATATTATGCAATAATATTAATACCCATGTTGATTGTTATGTATTATGATTGTTAATTGTATTGTTTTGAGTATGTTTTGAGATATGGTCTGTCTGTGGTGATGGGATAAATAAGCTTGTGTGCATTGATTAATAGTGTGGGGTATTGACATAGGTTATATACCCATGGTTATTGTTATATTGATGCTCTAAACTCAACCCCACAATGAATGGGTTGGGGAAGGTGATGGAACTCTATTCCCGTAATGGTTTCATTCCACCCAGACTAAGACTTTGAGGTGGGGATAATGTGTATTTTATGATGTGGTTATCTCTAGCTAGATAGGGACATGACTTATTACCTTGTTTGTAGTGATGAATACCATAACCTCGTGTTTTAATTTGGTAAATTCCACACCCATGGAACACATGTTGATAATGAATTAAGTAATGAACATGATGAAAATGGTAAAAATTGTACTAAGGTTAAAAATGGTTAATGTAAATATTATTAACTAATAGGACCGGAGTTGTATTTTTCTTTCCTAATAACTTATTTACTCGTTGAATGCATTATTGGTTAGACTGGATATTTTATACAATGTTGGTGGTGGCCAACTGAGTTATACTCACACCCTTCTAGGGTCGCAGTTGGGTATCTGAATTGATTTCTTGTCTATAGGTCCGGATAAGGGAAAATGACCACTTTTTGGGAATTGAGTCACGATTGTGTAGTTCATAGATGAAGTTCTGAACTTGGATTTTTTACAAGTTTTTATATTCATCCATTTTTCTTTATTTTGGGTTTCCTACACTTTTTCACTCTTATCAAGACATGAAATAGTTATCTCTTGTTTGTGGTTCGGACCCAGTTTTGTGAGATGTTTGATTAGGCATGTAATTGGTTATATCATCTTATTTCCTCTATAATTTCTTATACTTTGGATACCTCTGTTGAATAGGGTGTAGTCTTCCCTTGTGTCTTATTATACCCTCACCTCTAGTTTGCATCCTCTAACATATGGGGAGTCGTTCTTGAGGTTATGTGGTGACCTAGATCGGAGCACCATTTTAGTGGATTCTGAATCCAAAAAATTACAAGTTAGATGTGGTATTATAAGTCCATAGGTATAATATTATCATAAATATCATATATAAACATTAATTCCCCAAATATATCAAACTGTGATTGGTGGTGATGGAAAATAAACAACATTAGTTCACGAGGATGTAGTTCGTCATGCACACAAGTGATGATTTTATATCCAATTTGATAGAAGATGATATTTATTTAGGTCATTACATTAATATAAAAACATATATGTTTATTTGATATACTATGATTATTATATTAGAATTTTTGAATAATAATTTAATGAGGTGGAGGAAGAAATCAGACGCATGTTTAGGGATGTTTCCTCTTCTTCATAAAACATCTTTTGGTTTTAACCAAAGGGATTATTAGGATTGAATTATGACCAATATAAGTCTTCTAGGAAGATAAGAGGGAATTAATGGCGTGATTTTGGTAGGGATTTTACAAACTGATTGGTTTTTTATGTGTTAATAAGATATGAGAGGGAGTGGCCTTTTATAATTGAGGTGAGTGGCACACTGGTAATTTTTGAAGGAAAAAAGTTGTACCCACTTTTTCACATGCCACAAGGCTCCAAAATGGGTCATTATATAATATTAGAGGTGATGAGGTAAAAATATGGCCCAAAATTGGTGTGGGAATTTTTTTTGGCCATTTATAAACCTTACATTTTAGATTAACCATCGGTAAACTCTTTTTCATCTTAACAATGGTAATTAAATTTTATTAATTTTACTTTTCATTATGGTAAAAAATTATGATGAAAATTTTAAAACATATATATTGTTTTTTTACAATTTAAGAAACCATTTTTCACTAATTCTTTTCACGTAAGTTGAAAATTGTAATTTAAAATTTATCTTATAGACGTGACAACAAAGAGTTTTCCAAAGAAAAAACATCAAAAGTTTAAAACATATTTATACAAAAAATAAATTAATTAAAATGAAATAAATTATATTAATATATATATAATTGAAATAAATTTACTTCTCAAACTATATTAATGTAATTCTTACGTTTTAGAAATCATTAAAAGTAACAAAACGTTTCAATAAAAACCAGTATTTTTAACTATTCATTAAAAAAAATTATCTTTTAAAAAAATTATCCAATATCAATTCAAATATAATTTTCAAATGATTATTTAAAAAATGATGTTTAGTTTTTCAAAAAAAATTATAAAATTTTAAAAAAGTAATTTTAAAATAAGTGCACTAAAGGTGACAAAACTACTTTTTAGAAATATATGGTTTTAAGCGTAAAATTAGATTTATTATTATCTATTGTCTATAAAATACATAAGATTATTTTTAAATATTATATTGAATATATAATATAAAAATATAATTATTATCATTCAAAAAAAGATATTTTTTTAATTTATTGATGTTAAAGAACTTTTTGCGCATAAAAATAGTTTTTAAAAAAATAATTTTCTTTATTTTCAAATAGTTCTTATTTTCATTTATAATTAATTGGTCACACAAAAATTAATTTAATATAAATGTGTAAGCTATATATATTTTGACCATTTTGTTAATACTATTCATAAATTCCATTATAACAGATTGGGGATAACTATCATTTTAAATAGTAATATTTTAATAATATGTCATGTTTTATTAAAACTTGGTGTTGTGTGTAACAAAATATATTGATAAAATTAAATTAATTTTAAAATAAATTCATAAAATATTATGGTGTTACATTTTACCCCCCTTAAAATTAATTTAACCCAAAAAATTCATCACTCTGATACAAATAACTTAGGGTACTTCATTCGTATCATATCCTCAAATTCCCATGTAACATTATCAATCATTTAGTTTCACCAAAAATCATTAACTAGATGAGTGTCTTGTTTCATATAACTTTCTCTATATAATACATAATATCCATCATTTATTCTACAAAAGAAATATCTTTCTCCATTGGTAGGACTTCTCAGTTCATTTCAGGTGAAAGATTTGGTATGCACATCCTCATAAGATATACATGGAATACTTCATGGACTTTAGAGGTGTTTGGTGGAAGGTTCAATCAATAGGCTACCATCATTATATGATCAATAATTTCGAAGTATCAATTTACATTGGTCATATATTTCATTTATATTGTAAGTAAAATTTCATCCTTTGGTAGTGCTTTTATCAATTTCTACTTTATCTCTTACTAGAAGAAATAAATATGAATTTTTCAAACATGAATCTCTAACCAATCACTAGATCCATAATTGAATGATAATTATTTCTTATATCTCTAGTTATTATCATAAAAAATGGTTCGTACAAGATATCTGATATTCATAAATCATCATACAGTGATGTAATACATTAATCTCAAAAAAAATTATAATTTTCAACTTAAACCATTTAAAAAATGGAAAACCTTATAATAATTACAAAATTCAAAATTTATAAAGATGTTCATTAAATTTACCAAAATATAATTAACATTAATCCACCAAATATCATTAAGCTTATCTTAATGGTCATATAACAAATATATTAATACCATGATCATATATTCTCCGAAATCATGGTAATAACTAGAATTACCATAAAACCTCAATAAAAAAACACATGCATCCTAATTCCTTAAATAAAACCACATATTATTGGATAAATTCTATAGATATTTTTTTTGTAAAATCCATCAGTAATAAAATATACTAATTTTTCAACAAATTAATAATCTATTCTAGGGTCATCAATACTGTCCATTTTACTTTATCTATATCAAACAACTCTTCATCCAAACTAAACACCATTTTCTCAACAATAGGAACATATTTAGGCCTGCCAAAACATAATCATGTTTTTCCATAAAATGAAAACTTACCATTAAATCACTTTTCTTGTTCATCTGTTCTATTCAATATATTATTGTAAATCCTAAATGCAAACTTCAACATAACAATCCTTGTATATTTTATGATTCATATAAATTTATTATTGAATTACCAAACACAAACACATTAGTCATTCAACTTCATTACTAAACCATTAGTTATGATTCAACATTTATTCCTTAATACCAATTTTCTTACATATTTAATTCAGGGTCTCTTCATAATCATTTATATAAACATTACTCATACCACCTTTCTAATTCTCTTCGGGAACTTTTACCTATGGACATCAATTCATGTAATTCCCCTTATTTTCATATTTATAACATTCCATTATTGATTATTCCTTAGGTAAACCATTATTCTGATCCATTTCACTAACTAAACTTTTTTTTTGGAAACCACTCACTATGTACACTTCTTATCCACAGATAAAACATCATCTCGTTCCTTTGAGAAATACCCTTGACTTATTATTCATACATTCTCAACATATATTAAACTATATATTTTTTCTTTAATAGTCTCCACCCCTTGATATCTTAGTGACCTCTATCCTTTTCATCTATGGTGTGTCTGAGAGCCATTTGAGGTGTGATTTTTCCATATTATATTGTGATAAATATTTATACCTAATCACACTATATTTCACTCTATTTATCATCCCATTTGTTTTTTCATCAACACTTTTTCTATTAAATTCAAAATTTACATAATTTATTCTAGTTCTCATAACTAAATAATATTAGAAAGCATGGTATGAGAAACTATTATCATAATGGGAACCACAAAGTCATGAAAAATACTTTATATTGTGTATAAATCATGACACCAAAAATTTTCAATCTATGATACCTTAGGTTTAACCTAGGTCATAATTCAAATCTTTCATGATGGTTTGTTTGGCGTTTGTGAATTCCCAAATCATATACTCCCAAAGTTTCCTGCATTGTGGGAAGTAATTCCCATTTTTATGCACCATGTGATGACTGATTAATGCTTAATGCCCCATTTTCAAAATTATTTTCCCCAGGTACCTTAGTGCTAGATCCACATCCACTTGTAGTGTCCAAACAAAGATTTAATTACTTGGAAACTACTTTCTATATGATTTACAAAAAATATATTATATTTTCGTATATTTTAATTTGTCCTTAGACATATCCTCATACATGTCCCTAGAAATATCCTTAGAAATATACCTAGGGATTTCACTAATTTTTTCAAATAATAATTTTAAAATTTTAACTAAACCATTCTCTAATACCAAATATAGATACCCAAGATTCTCATATATAAATATTACATCTTAATAGGAAAATATTAATTATATATCTAAATGATCAATTCTAGAATATTTTAACTTTATTTCATTTTTAAACTTTTAAACATAAAAAAATTGGTCTATAAGTGATCTACACAAACTCCCACTAAGTTCCTCATAGTTATCACCCTCAGACATATCAAATATAATTTCATTCATTCTAACATAATAAAATGAAACAAAATAAATGGTTATATCAGATGCTCGGTAAGGTTAAACAAGGGAGATATAAATATATCATTTGAATAAGGGTATAAGAACATTATAAAAATATTTTAAAATTGTAACTTTAATATCATATATCATAAACAGGACCCATAGAATAAATCTTGTATGGTCAAATTACATAAATCATAATGGAATCAAAGAACATGATCCTTGAGAATATAACATTATCGTAAGACATATATTTTTCAAATACACAAAATCATAGAAAATAATTTCCTTATTAATTTATGGCTCATTTCCAATACTAACATAGTGTAATCGTTTAACTCCCCAAACCATTATAGTAGTTAAGGTTCACTACCAATACTATCCTATTAAAAAAATTCCCTTACAAACTCCCCATTTTAGTCTTCTTTATCTCATGAGATATTAATATTTACAAAATTTATTGGAGGGAGATATAGGTCCCACCCATCTTTGGTCATAATGTGACCACCATCCTTGGTTAAAATGTAACCGTCATCCTTCATTACAATTTAACCACCATTATATAATGAAAATCATACATATATGTTCCACATTATCATAAAACATTCATCGTAATTGAAACCCTAAAAAGAAATAGGACTTATAACACATTTATCATATTATAACCCATGAAAATAAATGGTCCTCATAAACAATATATCCTAGCATAATCCATGAAAAGAAATGGGCTTTATAAATCATTCATCATATGATTAACCATAAAAATAAATAGGTTTTATAAATTATTTTATCATAGAATAACCTATGGAAGAGAAAAGGGTTTCAAAATATACCATTATCATAAATATAAACCATACATAGAAATAAAGATACGTGTATCATTGGATCATGTCCCTAATAAATAATAAGTAACATAAAACAATGTAATATTAGATGGGAAATTAATTATAATGATAGCCAGGGAAAATTTTGATGAACAAATCCCTTACAAATTCAAAAACACTTTTTAAAAACATAAAATATTTTCTAAATTGTTTTCATTGAAAATAAATTGGAAAATTATACCATGATCATTAAGAATAATTTATAAAAATTCATGATGAAAATAACCTTTTCACTTTGAAAAAGACACTTTCTAAAACTTAATACATTTTTAAAATTCTTTTATTTTAAAATAACCTTGGAAAATTATAAATAAGTATTTAAAATAATGATTTGTTATACGAGTAGAAACTACCATTCATTATGTACAATTTAAAATAATGATTCCTTTCACATTTTTGTTAAAATAAAAATAGGAATATTTTAGAAAAAAACCAGAATAATCCATTCAAAAAAAATTACAAAAATATGATATGGGTAAAAATGTATTTAATGAATAATTTGGAGAATTTTGAAAACATTTTCTAAATACATTTTTAAGAAACATAATTTTGAATGAAAAAATATTATTTGACTGAAAAGATAAATAATGTCAATATTATTTTAAAAATCTTTTAAAATATTGATTATATAAAGAATAGAAAATGAAGGTATAATATATATTATCATGAAATTACTATAAGAGAAGAAAACTAATTAGTTTCTTTAGATATTGATCATAATATTTCATCATTGTAAGCATAAACATAATCAATCCCAATAAATGATTAGATTGAATCAAATTGACATTACCAGATTAGTAACATTCAATTATAAGCCCCATGAATGAATAACATAAAATGAATTTTAAAATATCATGATAATAAATAAATTCATGATATTACATTTTTATGTTTCTTTAAATACACCTTATAAAAAATATAGGTTCATAACATGACATATGTTTCAATGAAAAAAAATTGAGAAAAAATCCCTTACCATTTTTGTAACTTTTTAACTATAAACCACATGAAAGAGAGATCAAAAAATAGATACGTAAGTATAAATAATTGCCAATATAATAATCATAAAATAAATTCATGGTATGTATATATACAATATTAAAAAAACTCATGGTGAATATGGAAAGTGTCTCAAAGAAAAAAAAAATATGGAAATACCTTAATTTATGTCTAAACTTATTTTTTACATGTTTAAACCTGACTACCTTAAGTCTTGACATCCTGTGGTTTTTGTATTAAACAAGAAACGTCTTGGATTAATGGGTGGAAATGGGACCCTTATCAAACTGGCTTTCCTGATTCTCACTCAGTTGAAACTCAATGGACACCCCCTGAAAGGGATCATTATGATCAATTTTGATGATTCTCTATCCAAGGGTGGAACTATGGGAATAATTTTGATGGTCTGGGACTATTGTGGAAAGATCATTGCTACCAAATAGGATTTTAACCATGCCTTTTGGGAACCCGCTTTTGCTAAATCCCATGTTGTTTATGTCGGTATAACCTTGGAATAAGATTGTGGATGGTAGGTTATTCACATTAGATCTGAATGTCTCAATATCATCAATGTCATTGGCCCAAATGATTTCGTTCATAGATATTTTGTCTTCCTCGTTAGGAAAATCCAGTCTCTTAGTCACAACTTCATGAATTTTTCTTTCTACTTTATCAAAAGGGAGGGAAATGTAGCTGCACATCATCTGGATACTCATTGTCTGCCTAGAGAGAACCACCTATGGCTTGATTACTTTCTTTCATAGATGTTTGATCTTTTCAAACCTAATATTTGTTATTAATATATAATCCTTAAATTTTAAAAAATATATCAATATATTTCATAACATTTATGATTTTCTTAAGACCATATATTTCCTTTTTATTAAAATTTCCTTTTTAAAATTACTTTTTGGGTAATAATTGCTTTTTTTCACGTATGTTTTGGTTTTATATTTTTGGTCCAATTACATTGATATATAAAATAAAATACACTGTTCTTCGAGATGGTTGGTCATACATACATATGAATGTTAATTCCATTGTCTCTACATAGGAAATGAAATAAAGTTTATTAATATATTAAAATTAAAGAATTATATTTTTTCTATTTGTATAATATATATTCATTAAATTAAACCTTATTACCTTCCATCCAAACCATTAGTGGAAAATTAATCACATTGCTTTGTAAGGTGGTAGTATGTTGTACATGTGAACTACGTAATTGTTTCCCCCAATGAAAAAAAACTAATAGGTTATATTTCATATCATAATTAAATTAGTATAATTATGTTATAAATATAATATTAATTCATTTAATATATCCTTATTACCATCCAATTAAAACAAAAATGAAAAATATATAACATTGGTTCGTGATGCGGTAATACATCGTTCACAAGAACGACTTTATTGTTTTTCAATGGGTTGTGAAGTAACAATTTTTATTTGTTATAATAATTAAATATATATAAAAATATCATAAATATCATATATAAACATTAAATACATAATTATATCCATCTGTGACAGGTGGTGATGGAAAACGAACAACATATTTTCGCAAGGCTCTAGTATGTCATACACAAGGGCGATGATTTTGTATACCATTTGATAAAATATGGGAAGGATTTAGGTTATTAAATTAACAAAAAATCATATAATTATATGGTATATAGTTTAATAATATATGATTATTATATAGTAATAATTTAATTAGAATGTGGAAGAAATAAAATAAAACACTCAATTAGGTGCATTACCTCTTATTCGGAAAAACATCTTTAGGTTTGAACCAAATGGTTTCAAGGGTTAGGTTTCCAAAAAAAACTTAACATTCCAAAATTATATGATAAAATTATAGATGTTATATGGGTATTTTTTTCTGAGATAATTTTTTTATAAGTGGTAATATAAAAGGGCTTTGGGTGGCCATTTATAAGGGACGTGAGTGGCACAATTTTAATTTTTGGAAAGAAATAGGTACACCCAAATTTTTACTTGTTACAAGGATATAAAATATATCATTATAGAAATTTATAGGTTATAATTTAAAAATAGTTCCATTAAATGGGTTTATTATAATTTTTTGTTCATTTTTAACACTTATAGTTTTAGTTTAATCACTAGGTAAACCTATCTTCACCTTGACCACCATAATTAATTTTTACTAATTTTACTATTCATAATGTTAAAAAATTAAGCTAATATTATTATAAAATTAAAATTATTATTATAGAAAATAAAAATTTTATTTTTAAATATTAAATTAAAAAAAATTAAAAAATATTAATTTAAAATTAAACCCATAGATGTAATGAAAATTTGGTTTTCTAAAGAAAAAATCAACAAAAGTTCAAAACAAATTATATAAAAAACCAATATAAAATTGATCGTAATTAGTTAAATTTTATTAATAGATATATAATTGAACGAATTTTACTTTTCAAACCATATTAATAAAGTTTTTATGTTTTTAAAAGCTTTAAAATAAATGACAATTCTTAATAAAATCCAGTATTTTTTACTATTCATCAAAAAATTTATCTTTTTAAAAAATTATAAAAACGTAAATAAAAGAAGAGTTAAAAAAATTAAATTATGTTTTTAAATTTTTTTTATAAAAGGTGTCAAAAATTAATTTTAAAAAAATCTCAAAAGCATACAAAACATCTATTTTTAAAAATAACGTTTTTATATATAAAATTGGATTTATTCTTATATATTGTATAGAAAACAAATAATATAAATGTAAAATATTATTTTGAATATATGATATAAAATATCATTAATATAATTCAACAAAATTTATTTGTTTAATTTATTTATATAAAACATGTTTGTGCTCATAAATATAGTTTTTTAGAAAAATGTTTTCATTTTCTTCAAATAGTTATTATTTTCATTTAATATAAATTGGCCACCAAAGACTTCATTTTATATACATGTTTAAACTATATATTTTTATATTTTAGTTAATCCTAGTCATACCCTCCATTCTAATAGCTATGTGATAACTATCATAATAAATAATAATATTATAATAGTTTGTCATAGTTAGTTAAAAGTTGGTTTCATTTGTAACACAACATATCAAAGAGATTAATTTTATTTAAAAAATCGTAAAATATCAATGTGTTACACTGAGAGGTGATTGTTAATTAGAGTGATGAAAATTCTTCCACTCTTATGACCATTTTTTTTTGTATTCACATTATAAAAGAAAACATGAATCTTATTCTTAGTCTTAATAAAATGAAAAAATGTAAAGATCATGTGCACACTGATTCTATTTGGTTCATTTTTAAAAAGTTAATTCAAGGATAAAATATTAATGATGTGTTGATATAATTATTAATTAATACCTCCCTAGTATTTCATTACTACTTAATGAAGATATCATTTCTCATGTAATTTCCACACCATCTTTGTCACTTCCACACACTAAATTTTAAAATGGATAAAATAAAGGTGGTGTGTGGAAAATCCTAAAAACATTTTAAATAAAGATAAAAACACCAATCAGTAAGGGTGTTTTTAAATAATCCTCAAATTATTGAATTTCTATATCTTCAAGGGCATTCATAGAAGTTTCTTCCATAATTCCTTAACTTCAATGCACTTCCATCTTGATCACACTCCACTAATTCTTGATCTTCCAGAAGCCTCTATATTTTATTCTATGTGATTAAATATATCTTGAACAAGAGAATAGGACTTATCCATAAGGTTTTAAATTTCAAATTAAAAATTCAAACTAAAATAACTAAAAAATAGCTTCCACTTATTATCAGATTTTAGATTATCCTCCCTTTAATATCATCGATTTAAATTTGAAATTTTAATTTTTTAGAAGTTAAAATAACTACCAAACTCTCTAGATAAATCCATGAAATAAGTGTTATTAAAAAACCCACATTTCATGATCGTTAGAAGAAACAAATGTTCAATGATGTATCCTATTAGTTTTTGTCACTTATTTTAATACTATTTGAATCCTTGTAGTATTGACCATTAATTTTTTGGTGGGAATCCTTGATTTTCCAAAACCATTAAACCTCATTTTTATTCCTTCTCAGTGAAACATATTCCCTTGTAGAATATGACTCCATTAAATATAATGGTTGTGACATAGAGTTTTTACATAGTTCAACTTGTTTTTGTCACAAACAAATCATCAAAATTCACAACATCCATCAATATATTCAATAAAGAAATTTCATGGTGAAATTTTACTCTATGAAGTGTACCAAAACAAGATGCTCAAAATATTACATGGAAAAAACTGTATAATGGGAATTCCCAAATATATAATGAAACTAAAATTCTCTTAGCCAAAACCTATGTCAAATTCTTTTCATCCACCATAAAGATAGAATATTTTCTAAACCTTTATAGAAACACTTTACACATCACAATGATTAAATGGTTGTGTGGTCCTCATTTCTGTAGTGGGATCTGTGACCTTGCTCTATAGAAACACCCTTTTATCACCAAAAATCCAAATTTATAGAACCACCATTTCAAAAATTCTAAACACATTTACAAGTATTGAAAGACAATACAATATAATAAAAAAATTATTTTAGTTATACCAATGTACATAATGATAACTTATAGGTTCTATGGTGGAAGAATAATTTCTATGTTTCAAATGTAATGGGGGAATGGAGGTGTACAATAGAGAACATGGGAGAATAAATTCTAGATAATGGTGTATTTTTATGATTTTTATGCCTTTCCTTTTCACCTTTTATGAAATTAATGAATGGGAAAATATTAATGATTAATTAAATAATTTATATATTGTTACCTATGATGTATATTTGGTTATATCCTACTAGATTTGTTGCTTATAACTTTTAAAGGTATATCTTTTATAGAGACCCAAGTGTTGATATTTATAAGATTTCATATAGAAAAATTCTTGAGTTTCTAAGGATCAGATATTTTTTTTCAATGATATAATATTTTGAAATTTTCTAAATTAATAAATTATACGAATTTGAGTTTTTTAAAATTTGTTAATTTTCATGGGAATTTTGTAATTTCCCACATAAAGGGTGAAATGATAATTTTAACCTATTAAATAACCCTAAAAAATTATATGTTTTGTTGATATCAAAACAAGATTATTAATATATTGTATAAGTTTAGTTTAAATTAGAGAATACTAAATTCTCAATGTTTTAAGTAATTTATTAATTTAATTAATTTTCATAAAGTATTATATTGTTTAGTTTTTTCAAAAAATTATTGATATTTTGAAAAAATTAGCTTGCATTGAAAAAAACTATACTGTAGTATTTCTAATGAAATAAAGTTTATTTAAAATGAGTATAATTTTTTATTAAGTTTTTATCTACAATTGGTCATGTGTTTATATAAATAAGTCGTTTCACTCCTTTAAGCTTTATTTTTTAAGTGTGGAATTAGATAACATATTATAAAGAATTAATAGGTAGATATAGTTGTCTCCCATGGTAGGATTATGAACACCCTATTGATTTTTTTTGTATTTAATTAACTATGGACGAAATATGATCCATAGTATGGTTATATTATTAAAATGAATTTATTAATAATTCTTCAATACTGGTTTGAATTATTAAATTTTTTCAAAAACATTGATTGATCTTTAGGGTCAATTAATATTCCCTATGAAACACCATGGAAGACTAGTAGTGGACTCTATAACATCCCTAGCATAGTCATTATGGGTCACAATACTCTATGATTACAAGTTACACCACTACCTTAGATGGTGGTGTATTATCAAATTAATCTCAGTTGAGATATATATATATATATATATATATATATATATATATATTATAGGTATAGACTAATGTGAAACAAAAACATTGGGGAATTGGTTCTTCAAATAGTTGGTGGGTTTGAATGAAGAAGGTTTAGAGGTGCACTAAACTTATGTAGTAAAGTATTTTCAATGAACATAATAGAAGTAAATATCTAGATTTATCATTTTGGACATGTAATACCAATCAAATAATAGGGTTTTATAGGAATATTATATATTGAGGACTATAATAATCTATTTGACATGTTAGGTCCAATGCATTTTCACTGTCTAGGTTATATTAGAACTTTGACAATTCAAGTGTTACTTTTAATATAAAGTTTCACTTACACCAAATATCCATGGAAACTTTTCCTTGAAAAAATATATTGGACCCTCTATGTCCAAGAGAGGATAATTGTATAGTTCCTTGATATAGTATAGATAATAATTACAATAAATTTATGTTAGACTTGGTGATTTGGCCACTATCATGACTCTATTAAAATAGGATTCCCTATCTCAATATTTCATGTACGATAGCATGAGACACCAAGAATAATTTGGTGGTGGAACTATCAGAGTAGGGGAATGGAATTTCAATCATGATCTGGGAAGACAACTTAACTGAAGGGGATGACTAAAATTAAGGTGTTATATTAGTGGATTATGGATGAAAAATAATTCTTGAGAGTCTAATGGGTGTTTGAAGAGGATGGGAAGTATTTTATTTTTTTCAAATAAACTGATGACTAATATAACCATTTCATTAAAAATTTATTCAAATTATATTGTTAAATAATATACTATGGTGTCTGATAAATGAAGTGGTAGGCTAGGAAAACTCCTCTTCCATTTGATAATTTTCATATAATATAATTTTTGATATTATATGTGTGTTTATGTGTTTCCATATTTATATAAATAAATTTATTTATTTATTTATCCATATAAGCATATATAAATTGATAAAAATATATCTTTTCACCTATGTATCCAAAATGGAATAATAAATCATCGATTTCACCAGTCTTCTTATACAGATCACAATATTAATAATTTTTAGGACATCAATCATTGTTTAGAAGTTTTTTTGTATTTTAAAATGTTGGTAACTAAAATCATTGATGATTCCCCTTGATAAATTTTCAGAGAATTTTTATTTTTTCATGAGTAAATCACAATTTAGTTATTTTAAGATTCAAATTTGAAAAATATTAAAAGTTTTTTTATTCATGAGTGGGAATATTAGTGGCTCAATGAATTATACAACAACCAAGATGGACAAGGAGAATTTAGTGAGACCCATTATCCTGATGATAATTATGAGGACTCGTATTGGTCAGAAATTCATTATGATATGAGGGTTCGATTATGTTTTTCAAGATATAAAAGAAAAATAAACCTTCCAAAAACATTATAGGTTAAAGTATGATTGTATGTAAAATTGTATAATTAATATGACTTAACATAGAAATTATTGGTGAAATACTAGTATCTTCTTAAAAATATTATATATAAAAACTCATGGACATGACACGGGTTAGATATTATGATGAGTTGGAATTTTTCATATTAATAAATTTAAATTGTGTCAGGATGTCGTTTCACATAGAATATGAGCTCAGTTTTTGATGGATTTTTTCTTTCTAAGACAATTCTATCTATTCCATAGGATTCAACCTCGATGGATCTAGGGTTTGTCTACTATCACTTGGACTTGTTAATTCATCACTACTACTTAGAGTTCATTTCATTTCGTTTGATCCTAGATTTTCATTTTTTTTAAATGAGGTTCATTTCTTTCTTTCTTTTACAGGTGTCTGAGTTGTTTATGATCTTCATCATACCGAACCCATAGGCCTCCCTGTTCTTCATTCCTCCATAAGTTCACCTATGATTTATTTTCTTCACCCCAACTATCTCTACATATTATTTTGATTATCATCTCTTATTTATCATTCTTCATAGGTCATGGTTAGTCCATTTCCAATTCTAGAGTAGCATTTCAAGAACTGATCAACCTAGGTCCCTACTTCTAGTGATGTATCTTGGATTTTATTGTAATTCCATCCATACAGGAGTTCTTTTGACTTCAAAATATATCAATTTTATGTATGTATCATCATATTTCTACTTCAGAGTGATATGGTTTTGGTATTTATTTAATTTTTCACCAGTGGTTACTATTTTTGGGTCATCCTCCTTTCATTTTACTTTTTTATTCACCAGTTTTCTTTTAGGATATGTGGTTAGTATTTAGAGTCTGTCTCTAAAAATGATAGTCATACATTGGTGATAAATCAAAATGTCTATATTCATCCTCTAGATGAAATTTTTCCAATATGATGTTTTATTGATGTGTTTAAAGGTATAATTTTAATGATGATGGTGTTTCTTGGGGTTTTCCTACTTAAACCTAATTATGAAGAATGTGGTTATGGGTGTTCCCTATAGTGTTGTTCTATTCCCAAAAATATACATTTCTTACAGATTTTTTTTGATGTTATGTGATGGTTTTCTTATCATGCCTTCATTAGTGTTCATCCTTCAAGGAACTCTTACCAGTTAGTGTCATTGGTTTAAATGGTGTAGCGATGATGATAGTTCTGGTTATCATTAGTGGTTCTCTATCCATATGGTGACTAGTGACTATACATGGTATTAGGAGAATAATTAGAAGTTAGGTGATGTCATAGGGATATAAGAAATTCTGGGTGGGGTGAAAATTTATGTTTTACCTATCATTTGAATTTTTTATTTGAATTGAGTTGTTTAGTTTTTTTGTTTCTTTAAGTTTCATATCATGTTTTGGTGGATCTATGTACAGGTTCTCACTTTTACCCTTAAAAGATAATTTATCGAAATAAAATGAATGACTTAGAAAGAGGTTATGAGATTAGTTTTTATATTATGAAATTATAGTGTATATTTCATTATTCGAACTTTTCTATCATTCCATATTACTAAAAGTTATTAAATGCATAGTTTAATTTATTGATAAGTGGGGAATTATCCATGGTTGTTTATGAAACCATGAAAAGATGCCAAGTTTTATATGATGATATCTTAGCCTTCAACGAATCATATTTTATGTCTATAGGATAATGACATAGTGATTTTAATTATCTATATGTTTTTTAGGATAATGAATATGGGGATTAAATGTGATGAGAATGTGTGTATAGTTCTCCCTAAAGGTGTCTTCTTAGGTAGAGGTGGTACTATGATTAATGGAATGAGTACCTTCAACTTCAGATAGCAATGAGTTTGAAAGTGATGATGATACAAATATTTTTTAGAACTAATATAAATTATTTATTGGGAATTCATGTCAACTATTTGAATTTGTTGTTTTGATAGTCAGATATTCTATAAGACTTATTTTATTGACTAGTCATTAGAAAAATTGTAATATCTAATAATTTTTTTATTTGTACATGGTTTTCAAAATGGGAGTGTCATTCTCCAGAACAACGAACACCATATGGAGAATTTTCAAGCGTGATCCAGTAATCATTTCATGCATTTCAAATAAATAAATAAATTTAGTGAGGCCTCCCCCACCCCGTACTTGTTAGTTTCGATTAGATATGTTTTTTTATATAAAAACTAGATATAATGATATTATGGATTCTGTTTTCATTTGGAAATTGAGTTTGGTGTGATTATGAAACTGGGTCAGTCATGGGATGTTAGGTATTAGAGTGATAACAGTCACTAATAGTGGAAGTTGGTTTATAGGGGACCTTCTATATTATATAAGAATATAAATTAGTATTTTTATATTTTTGTAATTATCTAGATTCAATTGTAATATCTGTTAGGGTTTTAAGATCAGATGTTCACTATCTGAATTTTATTTATCTTCTTATTGGTTTTGGTTAGTGAAGAATAAAATATGTATCAAAATTTTACTATATTGACTATTAGGTATATACGATATTGAATTGGTTGGTCATCCTTAGGGATGAAATCTTAGATATATAAATATAATCGCCCCAACCATTAAATATAGGGTAAATAGATTCCATTCATATAGTTATCAAGTGTTGTTATCTTGATGATCGAGTTTGGTGGAAGGAGATTAGTTCTTGTAGGATATTTTGTATACCACATAAGTATATAGGTTGTTTCGGTTTAATCAACATATTGGGGGTTTCCAAATGTTAGTTATAATAATAGTTTCCCTATATTTTGGTTATGTTTTATGAAATTCTTGAATAATATATTGTGTATGATATTAGTAAGTCATGTATCATTTATTGTTTAGGTTTTGGTGGTTTTTATTTCTTTTTGAAATTTTTTCATGTGTTCTTATAAGGGTAAAAAATCCCATTTTTTATATTTATTCCCCTAAAACTAGTCACCAACCTATGGCCTATTGGAGATGGGTTTTTTAGGGTTTCACATGGTTTCATTACTAACCCAAGTGGGGTCCCAATGAAATTGGATCATGAAATAATTTATGACATTTCGACTAGTTTAGGAACACCCTCATCAATATAAAAAACCCATTGATAAATATGGGGGTGGTAAAAATTGAAGGGATGTGACAGTAGATCAACATGGGATGTGAGGTAAAATTTTATGAAAATTGAGAGAGAGGGGTGATGGGGTGATATAGTTGTGACTAGGTGTTATGAGGTGGTATAATGATGGGGTGATATAGTGGTGACTTGGTGTTATTAGATGATATAGTGGTGACTAGGTGTTATGGGGTGATTTAATGGTGGCTCAATTGATCAAGGAATAACTCCCATTCAGTGGTGGATTATCTTGGCGAGTCATGTAGTGGCTAGGTTAACAAAGAGGGGAGATGTGGAATGTGGAAAAATAGAATATTAACATGATCTTATGATAAAATAGAAATAAATGGGGTATCTAGGTAGACTAGTGGAGAGAAGTGGTTAGGACCCCCGTGTAGGTTGGCAATGATAAAAGGGCTTGAAAAATCGGTCAAGAAAGAATATTAAATGGGCTATATGGGACAGTCAAACCCAATCCAGTGAAACATAAGACACATAAGGTCTTTACTCTAGTGCTCCCCCAGGTACTCATTAAAATATTAATTGATTTCATAAAAATTAAAGAAAAATAATAATCTCTTGTGTTTGTTTTTGACAATTAAATATTCAGTTTTACACATTTTCACAATTCAAATCAGGTCATTAAGGTTCTATTTTCCAATAAAGATCATTTGATGGATTTTGTTGACAATTTAAATAGTTACATGTGTAAATTGAGGATTATTATGAAAAAAAAATTAGGTTATGTTTTTACTCATTTTCTCAACTGAACCGTGATTATGACATCGTTTTTACCATTTTGACTAATTAAGATGATGAAATTCAGAAAATAAGATTTTTTATGTGGATTTATATAAACCCATTTTAAGAACACTTTTTGTAATGGTGGGGCATAATGAACTCTATATGGGACCTATAAATATGGTTAAAACTATTGCAATCCTTTTATATTAGTGATTCTTAAATATTTAATGTTTTTATAAAATTATAAGTTGTGGTTTATAGTGATGAACAATTAAATGGTTGATGATATAGATCAAAAAGGGTATTCTAATTTAAGAAAATTTTATTATAAAAATGGATAATGTGATTAATCATGGGATTTGAAATTATGATAATTCTATCCTTAACATGTTCGGAATGTGGACGTATCATGAAAATTATTGGTACACAAAATGTGGATGAATTAGACCTTTCATAAATATGCTGTAAAACTACAGAATGGTATGGGTTGAGGTGAAATCTAATATCAGGTATTGTGCTATGATGTGACAACATACATTGTGATATTCCTAAATTTATCTCAATTTTTATTATAAGAGGGAACATGAAGTGTGTTTCTATAATAGGTGATGGATTATAAAACTATGTACTCTGAAACCATAATAATATAATCCTATTTTGAATGATATAAGGTTGAAATTTCACGAGCCATTTTATTTTAAAATATGGGATTGAATTATATAGTTTTATTTTCTGGAACACTAGTAGCGAGTTATGTTTATAGAAAAAAACATATTCAAAAAATCCAACATGGCCTCTAAGGATAATAGGTTTAGTCATAGAAAAGAGAACCACCAATGAATTCACACATGTAATATAATATCTTTATATCATGATATCTTATAATCCAAGATGCACACATCATGTCATCGCCATTTTTTATTTCTTTATTCATGAATTTATGGAATAGTATTACATTATTTTACATTGGAAACAGATTTAATAATATTCCTATTATTATATTAAACTAGTCCTGATATATCTCATGATCACCCAAAACATGTGGTGTTCTGATTGGAAAGTCATACCTCATTATCACCTCTACTTGAGATCACTATCTGTGAATTTCATGATAAAAATTATCAATACATAAAACCCCCTATCACTTGATAGTCAAACATTATCTTTATCCTATCGGTAAGATTTATCTAGACTATAGGACAAAAGATTTAATATTATTGTCATAGTATCTTAAGGTTCTAATTATATCTAGGAACTGTTATAGACTTTTAATATAAAAAAATTTCTAAGGTCATTGAATTTTAAATAGTGGATGCATAAGTATCAAAATTGTTATGGTAAGATAAATTCATGTATAACTCTTTGTATACATCATATGGTAACAATACATTACTCCTCAAGTTGGATCTAGGGAACCCAAATTCATAAAAATCCCTCTTTCACTAGATCTTACTTGATAACTATCATCTTATTATTTCTCATATGATATGATCATGCTTATTATTAGAATTAGATTTAGTTATTGGGCCTACCTCATTTTCATACATGCCTATTATGTTATTTGTTACTATAGCTACTTGATTAGAACTCCTCAAGAGATAATATCTCTAAGTATATACTTTTTCCCTATATCATTACCATTACATTATTTATATAAATTTTAGTATTATTCCAATACCTAAAAAATAACTGTGTGTTTCAATTGCTTCTTTAGCTACATTAAAATCCACAATGATATTTTTTGTAATTCCTAGCCACCCCGGATGACAGATCAGTGCCAAGACTAGGGGGTCTTTACTATACCATAGGTGTGCCTCCCCGAACGTCAGAAGATTCCAACTTGTTGTATGGATGTAAGGTGGCGTAGTGGGGTGACTATACTAGCATATCATTTTAAATTAATAGAATAAATAAAGTTTGTCATAAACATTAACCCAATAAAAAGTAGTGAAATGGAATTGAGGAAGATTTTGATTAATAATCGATGATATTGAAATAATAAATGAGTTATAAAAAATACATGTTAGCAAATTAATACATCAATATTTGGAAAACAAAATATCTTAAGAGACAAAAGATAAAATAATGGATAGTCCAGCCAAATGAAAATAAGTCCAGACCTAATCCCAACTCATATTCTTTGTTCTAGAAAACACATAATCCACAACATCCAATGTTATCCCAAACCTATCCGAACAATGAAATAGTAAAAACCTCTTGAGTACCCAAGTGACAGTGTCACCAAAGAAGGGTGTTAGTATCACACAGTAGTCTTCCACCAATGGTGTCCCTAAAGTAACCAATCTATAAATAAGTTCATCCCGGAGTACTATAAAATAAACATTTAACATTTATAAGATTGATAATTTTTAGCTGAAAAATTTAAATAAAAGGAAGTAAAACAACCAATGATACTCATGATCTATGATAACACCCAACATGGGACTATACCTACTATATCCATCACTGATGAGTCTGTAACCACTCTATACACCATTTGACTACTTGTTTCGAGGTATACTATCAAGGCACCCAATGTCCAGAAAGAACCTGGGAATCTGTTAAGGATCTATTGAGTATTCACATATAACCAACACATCTATAATTAATAGAGTCTATCCATGGAATTATTCTCAATTTCATATATGTGGATCCAAATAATCTAACATTTTATTTCTCTAAACAAAATTTAAGGGACCACAAGTCCAAGGAATTCATAGTATTGAGATTGATTGGAAATGTGGACCATACCCATGGCATTTCATTTATTAAAATCAAACTGAATTGGGAGGGCTCATTCGATGAAATTAACAAGGGTTCCCAATGGGAATCCATAGAATTTATATGTGTCATTTAATGAATAATATATACCCCGAATCCAAGGGGGTCCAATTCGAGGCCTTTGCAACGATGATTCAGTGAAAAATATAAGGTATCTTAGGGAATTCCTTATCGTTGTACATCCTTGAATCAATTTTATCATCCTCCCATGGAATTCAATAGATTTAGATAATATAATCCAAACTCACTCAATTAATTCCATCCATTTCATACATAAAACTGAATCCAAGGGATGACAACCTAGGTATTCCGTCAATAACAATCATTTATATAAGCAAACTCATTTATCGTTCTCTAAGAATGGATTTTTTATCATGTAATTCCATTTAAATATCCCATGTAGTTATGTTATATCACTTATTATTTTATAAAATCCTTATCCTTCTGCCAAGCATTGATTAAATAACATTTCATTCACAATATATAATGGAAAATACCTTATATGTTACTTATCGAAAATCTATTTAATAAAAACCACCTTTTAAAAAAAATAAATTTTCAAATAAATTTTACCATTCATTACTTACCACTAAATAAATAAAATTCAAAGGTATAATCAATTTTCAAATTATCAATGTTTGTGATATTGGTTTTCATAGCCCTGGATTGATGTTATAAGATTTCATTTATCCTTTAAAAATAAATAATCATTTCTCACTCAAAGCCTATTCATGGTAAAAACCCAAATATAGTCAACTATCAAGGAACTAAAATTTTACTATGGTACAAGAATTATTTAATGTGAATTTTTACTAAAGAGAATCCAATCGCGAATGCTTGCTTAATTTTGGGTCTATCTGGGGAAAAACCATCATGTTTCACACCCATGAACATAAGAAAAAATGTGATATTGTGGGTTAAATTTGGTGGACCACCTACCTTATACTTAAGAGAGTCCATACATCTGATATTAGCATTTGATTCAAGATAATATATTATAAATTAGAAAACCATAAAAATTCCTTGTAAATCAGGTAAAATGAAAATAAGTATTGAGAGGTCGCTCAAAACTGAATGAAATAAAGGAAAGAGGTAGACTGTAAGTCTTACCTCTAGCTTCCCAACTCACATGGTGATGGGATTTTTCATTGAAAAATAGAGGAGAACCCTACATGAAAGGGGATAAGAACCAAGGGAAGAACTTACTGTTATACCCCACTTCCAATTGGTAACCCCCATTTTTTAAAACACCCTCAACTATGAAAACCCACATAAAAACTAAAAAGCTACCTAGTATAGGGTTTCACCATGTGAATAATGAATTCACACCATGATTTTCAGATCAATTAAACATTGCGGCCATATCCCTGATTGTTCACTATGTGAATGTGTATGTCACACCATGAATACTTCCTACAACTACCTAGTAGTTATAGGCTCGTCCCATTTCTCCTGATCTTTCCCCCAAGTTCACCTAACACATTCTTCAACCAAAAAAATCGAATATTGCATGCATCTATTCAAGAATTAATAGGCTTTATACCATGGATAGTGGATGGGGTTTCAAAACCTCCTCTTCTTAAAATAGTTCTTCCACTTGGTTCACTTCTTAAACAACATTGGACCTCATCGGCTAACAACTCAACCCACCGAGCATGCATTACTTACTCCCAATCTCATGTATACACATGGACACTTTCATTATTCTAGAGAACGTGTGCTAGTAGAATTATCCAATAATGGGGAGTTCATTCTCCTTTACCAGCCAAACCAAATGAACTCTAATCAGAGGACGTATCATCCACAAACTCAGCATTTCACTGATGCCCCACTCATCTTGTCCTGATCATACTCACATTTCATGATTCTAAATTCATTTTCTTCACAAATAATGTTTCCCAGAAAAACACATTCTTTGGGTTTCACAACATGATTATTCCCATGAATCATGAAATGAAATAGGGCTTCACCCCCTCAATCATTCCACGAAATATCTTTTCTCCCTCTAAATCACACCATGAACTACAGTTCATCCAAAAAACCATTTCATGAATTATTTTGGAAATCACCAAAAATTTCCATGTTTGGTAAACACACTCTTAAATCTTTTTCATGAAACTTATCTTAATAAATGCTAACACATTCACCTTAAAACCACTCAAAGTTAAAAGATACTATGTCGAAGTGATTCTCCAAATAACCACTAAAACCCATGACGCATTCACTCAGTATGTACAATAATAGTTGAAGTGACCACTCATACTTTCAAAGTTACTGATCTCGATATAAAAAAATATTCCATTCACTAGTTTTTGTTATGTCAATACCGTACCCAAACTAGATCTATAGGTAAACACCTTACTAGATCACTTAATATGGTGTTGATTACTTTTAATTTTCCAAACATGATATCCCACTCCTAGAACTATTCAAGGGTTCACAAAATAACACATCAAATCTTATTGACCATTGCCACCATTCCAAACATGTCCATTTTTCATTTGACTATCTTAAGATGACCAGCAATCTCACTCCTGAGAATGTTTACAACATATGACCTCACCTCATTATTCATATAAATAGGATTCCCTATATCACATAATTCCCACAAACCCAGCCTCATTACTAACCTACTTTTTGATATCACACTTGGTCATAACACAAGACCATTACCATGAACATAATATCTAGAAAACAACTACCATATGAACTCCATCAAAAATTAACCAACCAACACCCATACTAGGGTGAATTCCACTTTTTTCTCCTAACTTGACATCTTTCACCCAAAGTCGCATAAAAACCCACTACCACCTCTAGGTTGTGTCAAACTAAACATCACTTATAAATTTCTCTATAAAATATAAAATATGAGAATCACACACTCAATAATTCCATAATACTATATGAATTAAGATTTATCTATACACTGTCATTCCAAAGATACCATGATTTTCCACCAACTGGTTGCATTGCATCTATGGTCTTAACCACAAAGAAAAGTGTTCTCATGACTCATCAAACACTCCCCACCATAGGATTACCCACTTCCCCATTCCATAAGACAAAAATTACAAACATCAAGGTCCATTGATCATTCAATACCTTCTGATTTCACAAGATTCAACCACTTAATGTATTGTTTTACACATTCTACATCTCTCTCATGAGAGAGATTCATCTCCATGATTGATATCCCACTCCCCACCAAAGTAGAATCCTCTCATTAATGTAATATTTCAAGATATTTATATCCCACACTCCATCCATCATTAAAAGTTGTGGTTATATAGTCTGAGACTAATCAACCCTAAAAGTCACTATAAAGGGTAGATCATTACCTATTCTTGTCTCATTAGAACACCAATCATAACAACTTTCATAAAACCTAAAAAATGGTTTACACCATTAAATGGTTGATGGTGAAATCTATACCATCCAATTCATCCTTTAACACTATTATAGAATCAACACAAATAGTTCTCATTGGAACAACACACATGTCGCTCCTCCCAATCCTTGCTCACATATCTTCCATGTCAACCTCTAATGATTCTAATGAGCCTCAAACATAGATAGGTTGGGTCATAATACCTAATCTTTCAACATTCTCATTCCCACCACCATAAATTCACAACACACACCCAGAAGACTCGTTCCACCAATTCCATAAGCCTATTATCACACCCACATTGGTCCTCATCCCATACACAAGGCTTCTCGCTTATCTAGAATCTCGTACACACGATTCGGTATCACCCAACCACAATTCAAATAGACCAAAATGTATCCAACACACACTTGTATAATTTATTTCCACCAAAACTAGATGTTAACATACTCAATAGAAACTCTATCATAGAGAATTAACTAAACTCTACCATTCCATGTTACACCCAAGCATATCTCACACACCCAATCCGCTGGCCAAGCTTCTCTCATAAGCCAGACTCACAAAGTCCAGAACACCCTTAGTGCCATCGAAAACCAGATTATATTTTGATGAAAAACTATTCACATAACCATTGAAAACTTGAGTATCATTATAAAGTTCCATTGTAATTCATTTATGATCTCACCATTAACATGAAGTCACATCCTAATATGACAAGTTCATACACTTATTCAGTCTTTTCCATGAAAAATGCATATACTTTTCAATCACAGAATCTCATGGTTATTCCTATTCCATGAGTAACAATAATTTACCCATACATCACAGAAACATCCTCTAAGAGTTATCTTATTAAGAATAATTACACATTTGATCCACCTAGTAGACACTCGGTCCACCTCAACTATATTATCACCCCTAAGGAATCTCATTTTCCTGAATCAATGCATCTCCAAGAACCTCATGTGATTTGATCTCTAACAATTTATTAAAAACACGACACTAGTCCTGGGAAAACTTCCCATGATCCAAATCCATAAACCAATTAAAATCCACACTATGTAAATTATCATGGTCATGCATGTAAACGAGCCTACCACTTCAAAAACTTGCTTCAAATCCAAAATCACTAGCACATAAGTTCTTATCAAAGAAAACTAATGGTATCTAACATGCCTAAACCAAAACCAAGATTTACCTCACATCATTGGTCATAAGGAAAAAACACCCAAATATGTATTCACATAAAATAAATTAAATAGGCTCTCCTATATCACCCATGAATTTATAATCCCATTGTACACAATTCTCAAGATGACACTAACCCCCATTCCAAGTTCACATGACACCTAACCTTTTGAACATCCACTAAAGGGTCTCACATATGGGTCTGATCCATGTCACACCCTAACCTTAAGGTCACCACTCCAACCAAGTTATACCCAGAAATACATTTCACTTTATCATATATCTTATAAGACAAGGGATCAAAACCAAATCTCTCACTCTATCCAAAACATGTCATTGTCTCAAGGTTAAATGGAATAGCTCTTAACTCATGCACTCTCAACAGCCCCACGTACCCATGCATTGGGTCAACACCCAAGACCTTATAGGTATACCCCTTATTAATATATATATATAGTATTTACATCTTTGGCTTCCCATTTTATATTAACTACTACTTTCTATAATAATTCCTTGGGTAAATGAAATTTCATGTAAAATTTCAAGAAGAAAATTCTTTATAAGATGTAAATTATAAGTTATAGAAGAATGATATATTTATGTTATAATTGGAATTTTATTTGGCTAATACATCTTATTAATCAAGATATGTGATTACACAATATATCTTTTATCCATTTACATGGAAAAATTAAGTAATATCCCACCTACACTTATATATAAAAACACTATATAAATAGTTTTAGACACATTAAATAACCAATCTGAGTTGTAGTCCAAGTAATCAAATAATTGACCATAGGAAATAATATAAATGACATCTGAATCCTACTTGTCTCATGTGATGTATGAACACACCTCCTCTCTTTCCATAATAATCCAAGAGACAAATACCTTAAATCAATCATCCCAAAATCAATTTCACCACCCATGGTGAAATTATATCAATTGTAAAATCGAATAACATGAACCACAATCCCATACATAGAAACATGGAATTTCCTCATAAATGGGGAGTTCAATCCCAATAATATGCTTTATACCATGTCACAACATACTCGTATTCTCTTTTTCACCAAAAACCAAATAGTGAGAAAAAGGAACGTCTCAAATTCCAATTTGTAACACCCCACTTCCTCAGGCCACATATCAGTTCCCAAAATAATGACCACTAATGTACAGTATGTAGGACTCCCCAAATGAAAAAAAAATTCCAACTAGAATCATGGGTATAAGGTGGCCTTTGGGGAGACTATTCCCACATATCAGGGTAAATAAATAGTGGAAATAAATGTAATCATATACATCGAACAAATAAAAAAATAAGTGAAATGGAATCTAGGAAAGTGATAATAAATAATCAATAAAAAGGAAATCATAAATGAACTGTAAGTAATACATGTCCATTATTTAATTCATAAATTTCAAAAAAATAAAATCTCTCAAATGCCAGAAGATAATAGTGTCAATAATGATAACTTCTAGGTTAACCAATTGTCATGGAGGCCCGATAAGGATATGAGTGTACCTAAATCGGCCACCACCAAAAGAATCCATAAAATAATCACTCTATAAATATTTTCATTCACAATTTCTATAAAAAAAACATTTTCCATTTAGCATATTAAATTTTTTTAGTTTAATAATTTAAATAAAATGAAATAAAACAACCACCAATGCTCGGGCTCTAAGATGACACTCAACACTAGTCATTAACTGATTATCCATCACTGGTAAGTCGATAATCACTCTGTATATCATGGATCAACTGCTTACAAGGTATACTACCAAGTGACCAACATCCAAAAAATAAGATAGAAATCTACAGGGGCTCCACTAGGAATTCCCATTTGACCTTGGAATCTAGAATCCATAGAGGAAATCCATGGAATTCTTCTTAATTACATCTAGAAAAATATAATGAATTCAACATTTGAATTTTATAAACTGAATCCAATGTAAAAAATCTACAAGGAATTAAGAGTATCTAGCTTGATAAGAATCTGGTCCCATGCCAATGGAATTCCATCTCATTCAATTAAAAAAATTCCAAGGATCTAATTTAATGGAATTTTCAATGGTACCCAGGGGAAATACACAACATTAATCAATGGTATTTATTATATAATATGACACATTATTTATGCGATATCCACACTAAGGCATTCACAGTGATGAATTGGGGAGGAATTTAAGGTATGTAATGGAATTCCTTAGCATTTCACATTCGTGAATCGATCAACGCAACCTTCCATGGAATTCTAATGAGTCCCCTAATGGAATCCACACTCACTAAAGGGATTCCAAAGATTTCACATACAAAACTGAACCCAATGGATGAAACTAGAGGAATTATATCCATAACACTCATTTATATATAGAAACAAATTTTCCATTCAACAAGAATGAATTTAATATCAAGAAACACTATTTAAATTGCACATGTAGTTATATTATCTCACTTACCATTTTATAAAATCCTTATTATTCTCCCAATACTTCATTAAATACGATTTAATTCAAAATATATAAATGAAAATTCCTTATAGGTTTTCTACTATAACTCTATTTAATCAGCACCATAATTTAATAATTTTTTTAAAGGTCAAATCTACTTTATTATTAATAGATCACAACCCAATAGGCCCAATTCAAAGGTTGAACCCATTCTCAAATTATCGATGGTTGTGAAATTCAATTTCCCAACCCTCGATTCAAATTATAACATTTCATTTAACTTTTAATCATAAATAATTATTCCTCCCCCCAAGCTTATCCTTGGTCAAAACCCTACTAAGGTCAAATATCAAGTAATTAATATTTTTTAACATTCAAGGACTGTTAAATGGGATTTATAACTAAGGTAAACATAAATTTTACTATTTAATTAAACTTTGGTAATTTAATTAATTTTATGATTATGGTTAGAAATGAAAGCATGAAAAACACCCAATCTCCTAGTAAGAAAAAGACTATAACAAACCAAAATTTTATCAACAAAAATTACCTTATTATAATTATGTTATATAGTATAAAACAAATAAATTCACTCTCAGAACACAATACAAACTTTATAAATGAATAATGAATGAAATAAGTGGCATTTTCAGAAATTAAGGAACATGCACCAATGGAATTGTAACATGTCCATTAAAATTGTAATGTGACACTTGTGAGTAGTGAACTGGAAAATAGAATAGTAACCTCACAAATAAAATTATATATAAAAATAAACCATTTTATAAATGAAAAATGATATAATTATATCACAGTACAAGTAAATAATTTTTTTAAAAAAAATTATTTATGTAATGATATTTTTGTGAAACATAATTTTTTATTTTTTATTTTAACATTATTATAATGATTTAAAAGAAAAAATATTTTAAAGAAATAGAATCATGAATTATTATTTGGTTTTCTTATGATTACAACATAATTTTATTAGACCTTAATTAATTTTCAAATGTGTTAGAAAATAAATTATAATTTTCAAATTGGTATTTTTAAAATAATTGATGGTTTTATTTAAAAATTAACTTTATCATAATTGGAAAATGATTCACATAAAATGGAGCATATTTTTTAGATTTATATGAATAAAATGGTTAGGGTTAATTTTTCTAATTTTTCTAAAATAGTTGAATTTTTTGTGAATAGTGAAATACAATAATTTCCAATATAAGCTAAATACATGAATTATTGAGTCATGGATGTTCTGTATATCATGTAAGGACCATTAGATCAAAATAAAATGCATTGGTTACTTAATTTATTCAAAATAATAAACACTATTTATCATGTTCAGAAGATTAAAAAAATAATTAATAGAATAATCAAAAAACAACCATCTCCTTCTCTATAAATACCACCCCTCACCACCTCTTCACCTCACTCCTATTAAGATTTGAATCCTATAAAATTTCTACCCAATACTCTCATGAACCACTACCCCCAATTAAAATATCCTTTTGTCACACGCAAAAAATTTAAAACACTTTTCTCTAAGGAGGTTCTAAAGGAGAAAAAGTAATTGAGGTAAAGCCCTCTTTTGTTGACTTTAATTTCTTTTCAAGTTTATTTATTTTATTGTATTCTAATCACCTCCTATTTTCCATGTGGAATGATAACTCTATTATATTTTATATATAATAATTATATTATTTTAATGTAATATCCATCCACAATCTCTTTCTTCTCTCTATTTTATTCTATAAATGGAAACATTTCCCATGATGTGTCAATTTAACAACATCGTGGACGATGCATTTTCATTTTCTTTTACCGCCTTCAAGGATGGTAATAAAACCTGTTCAATGGTTAAAAAAGATTATAATATATGTATTATATCCTATTTTATTTTCTATAACTATAATATATGCATAATATTAAATAATAAATCAAATCTAGTTTTGAATGATAAAAACCGCCAAAATAATCCCAACGATTATCAGTAAAGTTATATCCAATGATTCATCCTCATAACATAAACCAAATGATATAAATAACCATTAAATATTCTTTACATTCATTAATAACTTATAATATCAATTATTTACAACTATTCCCATTTTACATGATCTTCCATATACGAATACAAGTTAATCGATCAAAAAAACCAAGGAAATAAACACTCTCGAATAGTAAAATTGTATCTCGTAACTCATCAAAAGGCCATAAATGAACAAAATAAAAGTATAATAAAGAATAAATATATAAAACCTTATTAATTAAATAGTTAATTTATTTAATTTTATTTTCTATGACATTAATTATATGTGCAAAACACTTTCGGACATAAGGTATGGGATTCCACTCGAACCTTCATTTTTTTCAGGTTACTCTTTCTCTCTCTTTACCCCAATGTAATTCTTATTTTTTTTATATGTTCAAGAATCATTTATCTAGATAAAATCATCCTTATTTTATGGGAAATACATCTTTTATAGAGGTTCTCTTCTCAATTATTCCAAATAAGAAAACCTAATTAAAGGGAACTTCCTGACTTCTTAATCATTTACAGGTGTACAACATAATCTATTTTAATACACAATTATTTTTATAAAATAACACATATTATAATTAAAAAATAACTTGATTATATTCTAGATTTATATAAAATATTATACATTTTCCTATTTTAATACACTTTAATTTTTTCCTTAAACTATAATATAATGTTTTATTTCTATTTTCTTAAACACTATTTCTACATTTTCTCACTCTAGTTTGACATCACTTATCATGATCTATGACAATTTTACCTTATGAACGTCCATTTATTATTTTAATACATTATTTCATGGACACTATTATTATATTACCTTTTTCATTTTGACATAGGGGTAATACCCAGTTCTTTCCATGGGTAAAACCTTAAGTTTATGTTTGATTCTTTATGTATGATTCTTCATGTGGTGAGCATATTAATGAAGATTTTATGATGAGTGCACCCATATAGAACTACAATGTATTGGTTAATTTTTAGTATCATGAGAATTCATGGTCAATGGTCTTGGTGGTTAACCTTGACTCATGCTCAATCTACAACGGTCTTGGTGGTTAGCCTTGACTCGTGCTCCATTTACAATGGTCTTGGTTATTATCCTTTACATTTTCCCATGAATGTGTAATGAGATTTCACTAATGATAACTTTATGTTGTATTTTTTACACATCCCCAATTATACCATGATTACATATGTTATTCTTCCTTTTGTGTATTCATACCTTTTTACATCACCATGTTATTCTTTTTAACCCCTGTGTAATGAACTATTCACATGATTCTTCAATAACTAATCTTTTTAGATCATCACTTTGTTCATTTATTCCACATGTAATATTATGCACATATAATGGATCAAAAGAAGTTATATTCTCATTATATAGTTTAAATAAAAGATTTTTTTGTCCCATGTTTTCAGTTTAATGTACCTAATCTTCTAAAGATATTAAACATTAAGATCCTTGTTTGAA
This sequence comes from Viscum album, assembly GCA_963277665.1. Lineage (NCBI taxonomy): Eukaryota > Viridiplantae > Streptophyta > Magnoliopsida > Santalales > Viscaceae > Viscum > Viscum album. The sequence goes on from OY728165.1 coordinate 833,519,843, forward strand.
TTTTATGGTTAAAATAGTGTAATAATATATGTTTAAGGCTAGGTCCATTATAGTTGGTATCATAGAAAGTTCTATTTATTTTTGGATATTTGGAATAGAGAACTTTAGTAAGAAACCTTGGTATAATTATATCTCCATGGATAACCTAGATTAAAACTTATGGTATCACAGTTTTGGACACACTTTTAATTTATAATTTAATCATTTTATTCTCAAGGTTTTATTTTGATATTCTTATTAACTAAGTATTCCATCCATTCTAATTTTACTTTCCTTTTCAGTTAATGGCTACAAATAGGGTAACCCATGCCCAAAATCAATGTGATAGGCAATGTGATTATTTCCTTAAAGAAATGAAAAATATGATTGGAATGGATGCTCAAAACATCATGATAGTCATTTCTCAACTGGATAAAGTTATGAATTATAACTTGAATCATGTAGAACACCCTCCTTCTCTAAATAATGTGTATGTTTTCATGGAATCTTTCATGAAACAAAGGCCTCTCATGTTTATTGGATCTTCTGACCCCCTCATCATGGAACAATGGATTAAATCTATTAAAAAGATATTATTTGTCCTCTGGTGATGATAAAGATATAAAGTTGTACTAGAGGTCAATAATTTATATGGGGAAGTTGATCAGTGGTGGAAACTGATCAGGAACATGAAGTCCACAGATAAAATTGATTTTATGGAGTGGGAATATTTTAATAAAGTATTTTTCAATATATATTCTCCCTAACCTCTTCATCATAATATGGAATTGGAGTTCCTCAGATTGATGAAAAAGGAAGATGATTATATCAAAGAATATGAGTGAAACTTTACAAGGCTTGTTTGGTACCCCTCCCTCTTTTTCATGAACTTTAAAATTAAGGTGGATCACTTCTTTTAGAATTAAAATCCATTTTATTAAAATAATTACCAATTAGATACTTAACAGCTATGAAGAGATTTTTGTTTATGCCCTCAATGTTGAAATATTGATTAGAGACTTTTAGGAGTGTTGTGGGACCAATGATAAATAAAATATAGTCTAATAAGGGAGGATCAATATATAAATCAAATAATGGAAACAAATCCCAATCTCCCACGTATCAAAATTAAAGGAAGAAGCATCCTAGGAACTATCTAAAAAACCAAGAGATTTTCCAAATGTGGAATGTATGGGCATCTGGCTATTAACTACCAAAGGAATATAAAGAACCCATAAATGAGGAAGAAGAAAGAAAGTTTCAAATCAAAACTTATCATGTAGTGTAGTGTTTCAACTATGAGGAGCATAGGAATTATGTATACCATTTCCCTAAGCTAAGGGTGGTTGAAGGCAATCAACAACAACCTCCAATGTAGCATGGAAGGGCATATGTTGTCACAACTACTGAGGTGGATCCCAAAAATGATGTGGAGATAGGGATACTGGATATTTGTTCAAGAATAGAGAAAATACTTTTGGATTTTGGTTCTGTGCATTCCTTCATATCCTTTATGTTTAGTAGAACTATTCAAAAATCACCTGAAAATATGGAGGTTGAGTTATCTTTGATAAAATAAAATAGCTATATTATTGAATAAAAAAAATATAACTCTTTCATGGTAAATTTTTTTTACTCAACCTCTAAAAAATCTTGTCTTGCTTCCTTTAGTGGGGTTTGATATAATTTTTGGGCATGGATTAGATATTTTTATAAAAATTCAATGAAAACTATCAAGAAATGGAGATCGATTTTCACATCCCAAAGCACCATCTAATTCAATACATGTTTAAGGTGTAATATGAATAAATTTTAGAATCATATTCTTAAATATAAATTTTTTTGCCTTCTCATCAAGAAAATCCTGCTCAAATGATAGAGAATATGGAGGGAATAATTCTTGAAGACATTCCCACTATAAAGGACTACACTAATGTGTTCCCGAAAGAGTTTCTTGGCCTTCCTCCTAACTAAGTTGTTGAGTTCTCAATTATATTATTTTGGATCTCTTCCTATATCAAATACACTTTATTTTATGTCTAATTTTGAGGTATAAGAACTGAATAAGTGGTTATAGAAGAATCTAGACAAGGGCTTTTTATGCCTAAGTACTTCACCATGGAGAAAACCGGTCTTCTTTTTCATGAATAAAGATGCATCAATGAAACTCGTCATCAATTAATGTGTGCTCAATAAATCAATGATAAACTAAAAGTAACTCCTTCCATAGATAGATAACTTGTTTGATCAAATATGTGGTTCCAATTATTTCTATAAGTTCTACCTTTTCTTGGGATATCCTTAATTAAATTTGAGGATGGAAGATATTTCCAATACAACATTTCAAACAAGCTGTCGGCTCTATGATTTCATAGTGATTCCTATCATACTCACTAATGCTCCAGTAATTTTCATATACTTAATGATTATAAATATATTATATTACCTTTAAAAATTTATTCTATCCTTTATCACTGATATTCTAATATACTCAAAAATAAAGGAGAAGAATATGGAGTATTTTTAGTATTGTTCTGAAGACATTCTGATGGGGGAAATGCTATGAAACATATAGTTAATGTGAGTTCTATATAGAGAAAGTATCATTATTTTGGAATGTTATCACCATCAAATGAAAATATGTGAACCCTTCCAAGATAGTTGAAATTGAATAGTGGCTGAGGAAAACATTAGTAATGGAGATCTGTAGTTTCCTTGATTTAGATGGGTATTATCGATTATATGTGACAAAATTCTTGTGATTGTCAAACCCACTAAATAAGATGACTTTCAAAGGATAAATTTTTTTCTATACTAGTGAATGTGAATAATCCTCCAATGTGTTAAAAAAAGAGGCTTATTATTTCACTAGTGCTTGCACTACTGATAAGTGTGGAAATAATTATTGTTTATATTAATGATTCGAAGAAGGATTTAGGGTTTTACTGAGGAAAATTAATATATTGATAGCCTACCCCAAAAGGTAGTTGAAATTTGATGAGAAAAACTATCCTACGCATGATTTGGTGTTGGAAGATATGATCTTTGCATTGAAAATATGGAGGCATTATCTCTACGAGGAGAATTGTGATATATATATACGGATTATAAGAGCCTAAAATATATATTCACATTGGAGAAGATTAAAATAAGATAGTGAATATGGTTAGATCTCATTAAATATTATGACTTCTTAATCCACTTCCATATAGGTACATTAAATAAGCTAGTAGATGCTCTATGTAGAAAGGATCATGTATCCTTATCAATGGTGAGAATTGAAAAAGATTTATTCTTCTTAGAACTGCAAAGGATATATGTGGGAATCATTAAGGAAAGAAATTCATCAATCCATTCCCAAATGATTTCTCAACTATTCCTTATATAGAAAAATAGGATTCTCAACAAAATTATGTAGAAATATATAAAAAGGTGGAAGATATCAGAAAAGGGAAATAACTTTAGTTCAAGATCAGTTAGGATGGAGTCGTAATATTTGGGTCAAGATTATGTGTACCATCGAATTAAGATATAATGAAAGAACTTTTTAATGACACACATATCGCAATATTATCTTTTCACCCAGGGAACACCATGATGTCATGAGATATCTAAGAAATATATTTGTGGGACAACATGAAGAATGAGATCACAGAATGTACATAAAAGTTCCTGCTATGTCACCAAGTGAAGGATGAAAAGAAAAAAAGTTTCAATGGATAATGCAACCATTTCCCATACCAACATTGAAATGTTAAGACACCACCATGGACCTTATCACTAGACTTACAAAGACATCCAAAGGAAACAATTATATACATGTTTTTTTTGAATGGTATTATAAAGATGGCTCCCTTTATCGCAATTTGAGTGTAATTTTCACTAGATTAACTTGCACATATATATATCAGAGAATTGGTAAGGATTCATGGTGCACCAAAATTGATTGTATCTGATCAAGATCTAAGACTCACCTTCAATTTTTGGATATTCTCCAATATGCACTAAACACTGAGTTGAACTTCATTATAGCCTGTTATCCTCATGACCAACCTAAGAAAACGATTTAGACATTGGAATACATGTTGAGATCATGTTCTATAGACTTTAAGGGAAGATGGCATAAATATTTACCTCTACTTTAGTTCACTTACAAAAATAGTTTCTAATGGGTCATCCTAATGGCTCTATATGAATCCCTTTGTGGGAAAAGATATATAACATAGGCATACTAGAATGAAGTCTGTGAATATAAGCTTATCAGACCAGAAATGGTCAATGAAATGGTAGAAAAGATGAAAGACATTCAGCAACACATCAAGGCATCCCAAATTCGACCGAAGAGTTATGAAGAAAATCATCGACAAGACCTATAGTTTATGGTAAGAGAAATGGTATTCCTTGGCATATCTCCATGGAAAAAGATTATGAGATTTGGGAAGAAGGTAAATCTATGTTCGAGGTACATCGTACCCTTCCAGGTTCTTGATCGTGTTTGATCAATTGCCTATAGACTAGAACATACACCTACCCTGACTCAAGTACATGATGTATTCCATGTAACCCTCTTGATGAAGTACATACCAGATCCCTCACATGTATTGAGTACATATATAGTACAATTAGAGAATGATATCTCTTATGATGAGTAGCCGATGATGATATTGGACCATAGATACAAAGTTATATGCAGTAAGATTAATCACCAAGTCAAATTGTTATGGAAAAACCATTAGTACCAAGGGGAAATATGGGAATCGAAGATAGTGATGAAGCAGAAGTACTCTAACTTATTTAGATTATAAAAATAAATTTCGAGGGAGAAATTTCCTAATAGGGGAAGAATGTAACGACCTAAAATTTTATCAATGAATATTCCATTCTTATAATTATGTTATATAGTATAAACCACATAACATCACTCTGAGAACACAATACAAAATTTAAAAAATTAAAATGAATGAAATCGGAGGAATTTTTATAAATTAAGGGACTTATGTTGATGGAATAGTAACTTAATCTTTGGAATAGTAATGTGACCTTTATTAAAAGTAAACTAGAAATAGAATTATAACCACAAAAATTAAAGTACATAAAAAATATATCCATATTATAAATGAAAATATGATATAATTATATCTTATTATAAGTAAATAAATGTTTTGAAAATGTAAATTAAATATTGGTATTTTTTAATCATATTTGTTTATTTACAATTTTACCATTAATATAATGATTTAAAATAAAATTTATTTTAATTAATAGATTCATGAAATACTATTTTATTTTCTTATGACTATAAAATAATTTCATGAGGCCTTAATTAATTTTTAAATTGGTTATAAAATCAGTTTTATTTTTAAAAATGGTTTTTTTTTAATAAATGTTGATTTCATTCAAAAATAAAATTTATCATAATTAGAAAATTATTTTCAAAAAATTGAGTCCATATATGAATTATAAATGTCAATAAATGGTTAGGGTAAAATTTTTGGGATCTTTCTATGGTATAAGCTAGACACATAAATTATTGAGACATATATAATTTATGGATAATTAATGCCCCATTATTTCGAACTCTGATGAAATTGTTACTTTATTTAGTCCCAAGAATCATCTCTATTTTTTTCTGGAGAAAAATAATAAAATAATGAATGGAATAATAAAAAAACACCCCTCTCCTCCACATTAAATACCACCACTCACCACCTCTTCACCTCACACCATGTAATCCTTGATTCTTCTCCAATTTATAACTAATAAAATCCCAAAACTCTCACCCATGTCCAATATTCTTTTATCTCAACAAAATACTAACCCCTTTCCCTAAGGAGGTTTTCAATGAGAAAAAGTTCAAGAGGTAAAGCCCTCTTCTGTTTTCTTTAATTTCTTTTCAAGTTCTTTTATTTTCTTGAATTATCCAAACATTACCTTGTCCAAGTGGAATGATAACTCTTGAATCATTTATATACGATAATTATATACTATTAATGGAAGATAAATCCCAAAAATCCTCCCTCCCTCTTTTATATTCTATAAATTAAAACATCACATGTGACATGTCAGTTTACAAACATCGTGGATGATACATTTTAATTTTCCATTATCACCTTCATGGTTGGTAATAATACCTTTTTTATGGTTTAAATAGTTTATAATATATGTATTAAATTATATTTTATGTTCTGTAACAAACATGTGTACATAATATTAAATAAGAAAACAAATTTAGTTTGTGGGTTTCAAAAACTACCAAAATAATCCCAATGATTATCACTAAAGTTTTATATAATGATTCATCCTCATAAAATATAACAGAACGATATGAAATATCATTTAATATTTTTTTGTTCATTAATATCATATAATTTCATTTATATAATAAGATTCTCATTTTACATGATCTTCCATACACGAATACAAGTGAACCGATATTGAAAACAACGGTAACGAATGCTCGCTAACAATAAAATTGTATCTTATAACCAAAAAAATTCCATAAATGAACTTAATAAAATTATACCAATTAAAATAAAATTATATATGATACATAATTAGTTAATTAGATAATTGATTTAATTTTATTATCCATGACATTGAGTATAAGTGCATAAAACTTTCAAACATAAAGTAAGGGATTCTACCCAAACCTCCATTTTTCATTCAGGTCACTATTTCACTCTCATTACCCCAATATAATTCTTATTTAATTTTAATTAATTATTATAAGTTATGTTTAAATGTTCCAAAATCATTTATCCAGATCATATCATCCTTCTATTATGGTAAATACAAGTTTTTAAAAGTTTCCCTTCTCAATTCTTCTCGATAAGAAATCCGGATTCAAGCGATCATTCAGCTTCTTAGACATTTTCAAGTGCAGTCCATAATATATTTTAAGACAAAATTATTTTTCTAAAATTACGCATTTTATCATGAAAAAATATTTTGATTAAATTATGGTTTTATATAAAATATTATGTCTTTACCTCTTGAAAACCTCTTTAACATTTTCCTTAAACTGCACTAAAATGTATTATTTCTAAAATTTTAAAACAATATTCTTAAAAGTTATCACTATATTTTGACATCACTTATAATTATATATTATAATTTTCTCTTACTAATTCCCATTTATTATTTAAATCCGTTATTTTATGGACACTATTATGATATTCCCTTTTATATTTCTTTTGACATGGTTATGATACCCAATTCATTCCATGGGTAACCCTTATGTTTAGGTTTAATTCCTTATGTATAATTATTCATATGGCACACATATTTGTGAAAATGTTATTATGGGTTAACCTATATAGTTCTTTAAATCATTGGGTAATTTTTTGTCTTATGATATGTCATGTGCAACAGTCTTGGTGGTTAACCTTGACTCAGGCTCCATGTGCAGCACTCTTGGTGGTTAGCCTTCACTCATGCTCCATGTTCAATAGTCTCAGTAGTTATCCTTGACTCATGATCGTACATGTGAAATGATACTTGAATCATGATTATGTAATTCAATATTTTTTCCCACATCACCTAAGATCTCATGATTACATATTTTATGGATCCTTAGGTATATTCATGTCTTGTTATACCATCATGTAATGCCTTCTAACCCATGTATCGTGATTTATTCATATGCTTATTCCCTATATGATATTTTTAGCTCATCTATTTTTTCATGTATTCCATAGGTTATCCAATTTATATGTAAGGAATAAAAGGAAGTTAGGATCTCATTAAGGAGTATAAATAAAAGATGTTTTTACCCATGTTTTTAGTTTAATGCACCAAATATTCTAAAGACACTATAATTTACGATAATTAGTTGTATATAATGGTTAAAATCATGTAATAATACAAGTAAAAGGATATGTCCATTATATATACTTTGGGTTCACTTTGATTGACCACTCATGTCACACTCAGTAGAGTCAATATGTCTAGTATCATCCTTTGATATTGGTTAATCTTTTAGAAATTTGAACAGTATACAGATACCCTAAAAATAGATAAAAGAACACATAATATTTTGGAACCTTCCCTATAGTGAAATAAAGATAGAATAAAATGAGGTGGACTATCAGGATTACCCTTAGCTATAAAATATGCTAATTAGTGGGTGATTCCATTGAAAAATAGAGGAGAATCCTACATGGAAGTGGATAAGAACACAGGTACGAGTCTCTCATCACACAATACTGAAAAAGGGGGATATATTTATTATTTATAGCAACACTAATCATAAAAATCCACCTAACTCATTAAAAAAATTTATGGTTTCACATATTGAATAATTATTTTACATCTTTATTTTTCAAGCCAGAACACCTAAAGGCCCTACCCCTGATTGTACATAGTGTGAAAATGTATGTAACTCCATGAATATTTACTGAAGATATGACATAGTTGATATTTTCAATGATTTTTATATGTATTTCAATGCTTTAATTCTCAAAAAAAATTCATTTTAAATGTAATTTAAAAAAAATGATTTTTGATGAATTTTGTAAAAAAATTTCAAAAAAAATCTAAATTTTAATATAATTTCAAAAAATTTATGCTTGATCTATAATATTTAAAAAAATATCTAATTTTAGAAATTCATTTTTTCAAGGTGATTATTTTTGGGATTACTATCTTAAAATAGACAAAGATCATATTCAAACACTAAGGGTCCCAAAAAATCAGTCAAAATTGGAAGATGAATGGTCAGATAGAATTCACCCACACTCATTAAATGAGAAATAACATGAGATTAATAAATATAAATGAGTTTAAAACATATGGATAAAAAGATATAACTACATGGATTATATTCTAGTTCAATTTCATGAATTAATTTACTAGAAAAGTTAGTTGATGAATGTGTAAAAATTGAGGTAGATGAATTGACTCTTCCCCCTAAAAAGTGATCTCCAATAATTTGAAAATAAGATTAAATACATGAATCCAAATATCTTTTAATTGTTTAATATATAATATAAACTCAATGGAAAACAACTCTTAAAAAAATACCTTATCAAAATTTAGTAGTTTTGAGGCCAAAAAATATTCTATATTTTGATGTATAAATTCTAGATTGAAATCTACCACAACATTTTAAAATAAATTTAAGTCTCCACTTATATTACCAAGGATAATTATAGAGGGATTCCATGTCTATAATGGAATATCTTGATAAAGGATATAGGATTTCAAATGTAGTAACATATCTATGATTTTTTAAACTCTAAGAAGTGGTTGTAGTAGAGATCCAAGGATTCATCCCCTTTATACTACAATATAAAAATATTATATTTTTATGGAAGCTATATTCATGATTAAATAAGGTCTCTTTTCTCTCTGGAATTCAATTTCCTCTATTTTCTTTAGAATTTTCTACCATCTTATTACATGAAAATAATTTTCTTGTTTTGTTTCACTATTTGGGAAATTTATCCCAATTGATCACAAGAAATTAAATTATTTTTGGTTGTTCAGAGATATTTAGGAAATTGAAACACTGTCAAAATGGGATAAACACTCATATTTGTGTTTTTTATCTGGTGTCTGGGAAATATAGAAGTTGACTTGGAGGTATTTTAGTGATCATTGATAAAAATATATTGATAATTAAGATAAACTATGATGAAGTCAGTATCCAAGTATCAAATCATTTCCATTATTGTTATCTCAATTCTAGTATATCATCTCTTTTTCAATCTATCTTATCTATAACTTCTTAATTTATTTTCTAGTTATTTTTAGCTTTTTTAAACAAATTGAATCCAATAATCCTCACATTTAACTATAAAATAAGAAAAAAAAATTAACAAAGTGAGAGTTGTTGACTTATCCTACAAACTCCTCATGATATAGCCCCATGTTCACCATTGAGATGGATTTTAATGGAGAAATTGTTAATTTATGTGATTTAGTCCAATTGTCATCATCAATTAATGTCATTTTATGGGAGGTTTCCAAAGTGTTTTTTATTTGTTTTTATATCAATTGTATTTTCAGTAATAATTCTGATATATAAAAAATAGATTTGCATGGTTATTACTCATATCTTTAGTATATTCTTGAAAACATCCATGAGTTTAATAATTATGGTTTTTTGCAAAAAGTAATGAAATAGGGTAATATATTCCTTCAATATCATTGTAATTAAATGAAAATAATTTATACACAAGTAATATAATTGTAGAATGAATCTCAAGAAATGGAAATTTTTAACCCAACCGCTTTTCAGTTGAAGAATAGTTTGTGGATGTTTTGAGAGATTAATTTGACTTTATTTTTCCATTTTTGACTCAAATGAGAACACTATCCTTTATATTCCAATTTATTTGAATGTTGGAAGAAAAAATATTTGGTAAATTATTGGGTTTAATTTGTTGAGAATAAAATACCATGTGAAATACATTATTTTGAAGATGAAATATTGTAATCTTTGTATCTTTCTTTGGAAAAGGTGGAAGATAAACTAATGACATTAATTTTTGAAATACATTTGGAGGAACCTGAGATACTTTATACTTTAAAAATAATAGTTTTACACTCTTAAAATCTAAATCCTATGAAAAAATAGGGATAAGTCAAAAAAATTTCAATTTTGTCAAAATATCTTAATAATAAATGGTTAGCTAACTACTCCTTGTAAAAATTTTACTCCCACTAATTTTGGGTGGACTTATTCTTTTAAATGAATATGATATAAAGGCTTAAATTGAATAAAAAATTGTGTTCCAAATTATGGAGTACATTGGTACAAATGAAGATGGTGATACCGATCTATTTTTTATAGAATAAATCATTTTTTAATATGAAATTTAAGATGAATAACATCCTAGAATTAATATTTCAACAACTAATAGAGGTCATTTGTGGGGATAACTTTTTGGGATGTGTCACTTATATTTTTTATCTCTCTAACTATATCAATGTAAAAACAAATACATAGACACAAACTTGAAAAAATATATCTTTGGTAGCTTATAAAACTATTGGGATCAAAATATGTTTAGATAAATTTCATTTTTATAGCTTTTGAAAAATAAACCACACCCACCCTGGGGTTGGAGATGAATAACTAGAACTACCTAACAAGGGTAAGTGAAATCCTAGCAACAACGTTGGGCTTCAAACATAGATTTTTCTCATTTAACTACATGTTTTTATTTTATTTTAATTAAATTAAAAAAACATTAATATAATTTTTCTTTTTTTTTGTTATAGATTTTTATTTTCTGAAGTTGAGAGACTTTCTCAAGGATTTCTCTACTAAAATAATCAATTTTGTGTCTTTCATTCTCATTTATTTTTTTAAAGTCTTAAATACATTACTCCCACTTCCCAATATAAACTACTATAAATTGAGAACATTGTACAAAATAATATTTGGTGGAGGATCATCCCTTGATATAATTGGTTAATTTTGTGATTTATTTAAAAAATTGACCTTTTTATTTCCATTAAAATAACAGATCTATATGAATTTTATTTTCTTTTCTTAATAATTTTATGTTTTGAAACTTGTAAGCTCTGATGAATATGTTTTTCATTTTGAAACATGTTTTAATGAGTGAACCAATTTTTCCCATAAAACTTGGCTTAAATGAATGCTAAAATGTATTTTTTCAATATTAAAACATCAAGGATTTCACAAAAAGACTACTAAATTTTTAATCACTTTGACAAACTATCTGTATTTATATTCAAAATCATTTTATCATGATTCTTATAAACCATTTTAAAATATTTTTTACATTCACCTCATTCCATTAGAGAACTAATCAGTTATTTATGAACTAGAATTTAATTTATTTCTTTAAAAACATAAGGTTTTGCGGTACTTGTGTTTTAAATAACAGTAAAATTTCATGGGTTACAAAATTATATTTTCAAGATAATATTTGATTTATTAAAACTTATCTATACATTTTTTCATGATAAGACTTTAGGAATCTATGAATGATATTATTAGATAGCAATGTTACCATGAACATTTACCTATCTTACTTTCTTTAGAATTAAAAATTAAACGATCCGGTTAAAATTAAGTGTAGTAGAGTTCTGTTATATTGTGAAAAAACTCTATCGGATTATTTTTAGAAGTAATCATGGGTTGAGTTTTTATTTTGTATCTATAAAATAGGATCTAGTAAAAAATATATCTTGATGGATATTTTCAAAATTAGAATTCTAAATAATATATTTCAGAGCTAAAGCTACTGAAAAATAAAAGAAAATATACCAATTTATTGAAGTTTAAAATAATTATTATCATCATAAATAAGGGATGGATGTCACACCTACTATTTGAAATTCAATGAATACCTCACTTCCTTAAAAAATTAACATATGAAGAATTCCAAAAATATCAATCAAACATTCAATTATGTTGAAAGTATTTGATTGGATATCTTGTTTCAGATAAAATTTTGAAGGTTTCTATTTCTCTTAATTATTTAATTGTGATTATAATTTATTTAATTTTAAGGGTAATGAGGATTATATTACACTTGTGTAATAATTAGATTCATACAATTTTTCTTCTAAAGTACCTGAATTTCTTTATTATGCCTCATATTTTTGCACATATAAAACCTACAAACCTTGATCTACTAAAAAACCTCTAAAATTACCCATTATTAAAAAATTTCCTTGGATCATATCTATATTAGATGTAGGAATTAATCAATCCTATGGTGACCCTTTTATTTGTTTTTAGGAGAAAATCCTTGTTCAAAATTTATACTTTTGTGATGAGGGAAAATGAATGTGATGTAAGTGTTTTTTGTGTGTTAGAGGCTAAATTAAGTTGGAATGAACTAAATTAATTTTATGAAAATATTTAAATAATAGTTATTTTTCAATCATGATAGTTTTTTGTCTATTTGTTTCAAATTGGTGGATCTCATGGGTATGTACTTTTACAAAAATGATATATTTTTTTAAATTATTTCTTCTTAGTGTACTATGTCTTGTGGGATGTGTTTTCATCCACTGGGTGAAGTAAAACTTTGAACACAAAGAGGACCAAATATATCATTCAAAATTGAAATATTAATGGTTATATAGAATTAAACGAACCTTATTAAATTGTTTATCACTTTTGATTCAGAATAATGAATGAGGAGATTCCAGTCAGAGAATAAATTGGGCTCTAAAGATTAACTTTTTGTAAAATTTCCTAGAGTAATGTTCTCAACAATTAAGCTTATTAGTGATCCGAAATGGCTGAATATGAAGAGACTCTTTGGCCTAAAAAGTGAGCTTCATTAATTTTAAATAACATTTTATATACATTTCCAAATTTCCTAAAATTTTCAAATGATAAATAAAAATCAAATAAGAACAACTTTTAAGAAAACACCGTTATCAAATTCTGTGTTTTAGGGTAAAAATATACTTACCCTTTTTATTATATATTCTATAGGTAAATCTCTCACACCCTTTTTATATAAATTTATGTCTCTACATACATTTAAAATGATGGTTAAAGATGGATTTCCTGGATATGAAATAAGAACATCTTGATGGAGAAAGATGTTTTAACTGACTAATATATCCATGAATGAATAAATTCCATGTATATGTGGTAGAGGATATTCAATGATTATTCATTTTTTATTTTTTTACTTCAATTTATTCTTATTATTTTTATGGAAACTATTTTCAAAATTAAAGGTGGTCGCTTGTATATCTTTAATTCACTGCCTTCTATTTTCTTTTATATTTTCTACCAAATTATTACCAGAAAAAAAAATTCTTTTTGTTTAAAATTAGTTTTGTGAGGTAACCCCATTGAGAATAATAATTTTAATGAGTTTCGGTTGTTCGGAGGACACTAGGAGTTTAAATCGCTTTTCTAATAGAATAAACACCTGTATTTGAGTTTATTATATGGTGTATAGGAAATATAGGTGTTTACATAGAGGTATTTGAGTGACATAGAGAAACTTAATTTGATAATTTAGTTAAACAAGGAATAATGGACTATCCAAGTATCAAATATTCTCTATAACAACTATATCAATTCTAGTGTCTCATATAGTATTTATTTTAGCCTATATCTTGTATATAACTATAGTTTGTAACATCTTTTTAGTTTTCATAACTTTTTTTCAAACTAAAAATCCCCAATTTTAACTCTAAAAAACAAATTAACAAAGTGAAATATGTTAATTTAACATTTTTCTTCCTCATGAGAAATCCTCAGGTTCACCGTTGTTCAATATTTTAAAGAGGAAATTATTGATTGAGGAAATGTGATAAAATCACCACCTTCAATTGTAATCATTTTTATGATGTTTCATAAGTTTTTATTAATTTTTTGTATCCCTAGGCTTTTCACCATAAATTTAAATCTTTAACAAATTTATTTTTATGGTGATTACTCATATCATTGGATTTCTTATGAAAACATCCATGCATTTAATGGTAATTATTATTTTGAAAACTAATGAAATATGGTCATATATTATTTCAACATCTTTATAAATAAATAGAACTTATTTCTAATCATATGAAATAATTTCTAAAAAAATAAAGAAATGGTAATTTGTATCCAAGACACTTTTTTAATTAATGAAATTTTTATGGATCAGCTGAGATTTGAATTAGACCTTTCTTTTTTCACATATAATTTAAATGAAAATAATAACCTCAAGATTTCAAAAAATTATAATGATGGAAATAAAAAATATTTAGAAAATTATTTGGATGAATTGTTTCAAAATAAAATACCATATGAAATACATTGTGTGGAATATGAATATTCATAAACAATATATCAAACTTTGGCCAAAGTGGAAGAGAAACCTGAGACATTAAATTTTTAATAACATTTGGAGGAAGTTGATTTTCTTATAACTTTAAAAATTAATAGTTCCCACTCTCTAAAAAAATTAGAGCCCAATAGAACATAGGGAGAAGTATGTAATTTTTTATTTAATTTTTTAGATTATCCTGATAATAAAATGTTAATTACTTCTCCATATTCAAATTTTCTTCCAAATACTTTTAAGTGGGATTATTTTTCAAATGAAGAGGAATTACATGTTTAAATTTAAATATAATGGTATTCCCTATTGACAAGTACACTGGTACACATGAGTATTGTGGTGTAGATATTTTTTTCAAAGAAGAAATCATTTATCAAGAGGAAATTGAAGAAGAAACACATCTTATAAAAAAATCAATAGCCACTAGAGATTATTTGTAAAGTTAAATTATTAGGAATTTTACCATACATATTTATCCCTATCCAACTATATCATCTTAGCCATAAATAATGGGATGGGGCCTTTAACAAATATAATTTTGGGACATTATACAACCATTTAAAGCTAAATAATATTAGATAATTTTAATTTTAATGGTTTTCAAGAATGAAACCACAACCATTTTTAGATTGGTGATGACCAGCTAGAATTTCCTAATCAGGGGTAGTGAAATCATAAAACCCCATTTAGGATCCATAGCAAGATTACTATATTTTATTTAAATATTTTAATTTTAATTTCGTTGTTTTCACTAAAAAAATATTTATTAGGTTGCCTTATTTTAAGCCGCTTTTCCCAATCCAACCTGCTCGAGAAGTAAAAACTCCATGATCTATTTGAACTTAAGTGTGTGAGGAATTTTCTTGTGATGTGATATAATTTTTTGACTTTTTGTGAATAATTAATAATGGTATGAATGTTGATTTTTTAGTGAAATAAATATTTATGTAAAAAGAAATTCCTTGTTAGAGATTTTCAAGGGAATAATTCTTAAAAATATATGTTTGTAATTAGGATTTTGAAAAAAAAGAAAGAAAATACAACTTTTTGAAGTTCAAAATATATATAATCATACTAAATAAGTGATTTAAGTCACATCATATCTTTGAAAATAAAATAATCACTAAGTGTCTTAAAAAATTAAGTTGTGTAGAATTTGAAAGTTTCAATCAAAAATTAAGTTATATTGAATGAAGTTGAGTTGGTATCATGTTTATACTAAAATGTTGAAGGTATTAATTATTAATATTAATTTAAATATGATTATATAATATTTTATACCAAGATAATGGAGGAGGATACCACACTTGAGTAAAAATTGGATCCAAACATTTTTACTTCTAAAAGATCCAAACCACCTTTTTCTGCCTTATACTTTTTCACAAATAAAACCTACGGAACATAAGCTACAAAAAAGCCCTATAATATTAATCATTGTTAAAATAATTCCATGAACCATATTGGGTAGATATATAAGAATATATCAATAAAATTATGACTTTTTCATTCATTTAGAGGAAAAAATATTTTTGGTAAATTTTTACTCCTTTCAGAGGGAAAACGCCTGTAAGGTAAGTGTTTTGTGTGCATGGAAGGATAAATAAAGTATGAATTAACTTAATAAACTTATTTTGGATCTTCAAATAATGGTTTGTTATAAATAATGATAATTTTTTTACTTGGTGTTATATTTTTTATCTCATGGCTATGTGATTTTATATTTTCTGTATATAATTTTTTATTATTAATTGTCTGGGAGTCCAAGTGATAATTAAGGGGAATTAATAGAGCATATATTTTTCAATAATTTTTTTTCTATTTCATTTATTTATTTTATAATAATTTGTCCATTTATGAAAAATTACATCATTTTTTTATTTTTGATGAATTTTGAGCTAAATTTTAAAAATGTATTAGTTATGAAATTTTAATAATTTTTATCACTTTGATGTTTCAGCCTTAAATGTTTTAAAAATGATATAAATTGAAAAATTAATTTTTTAGGGTGATATGTTTTGTGGGTTGAACCTTATTCAACTATACCAAGTGCATATACAAAAAATTATAGGGTCAAATAAATCATTCAAAATTTGAATATGAATAGAATACATAATTGATAGACCCTCATCAAATGAGGTATAACTCAAGTTAAAGAACTAAAAATGATGTGATGACATTTTTATAAGAAATAGTAATCCAAGGTATGAATTATAGTTAATTTTTATGAACTAATTATCACATAATGGTAGTTGATTGATGGGTCAAATTTGAGTTGATAAAGAGTTTCTTCATCTGGAGAAACTAATATTCAGTCATTCAAGGATAAATTTTCATACATGTTCCCAAATGGCCTGAAATTTTTAGTGGAGAAATCCAACTCAAATAAAAACTAATTTTAATAATACAACATATCCTCCTACTCCAAAATAACTTTTATATTTTCAAACACTTTTAAGGAGGAAGGGATAACCTACACATTTACAACCAATCAAGTATAAAAAGAGAAAAGTAACTTATTAAAGGCAAGTCTAAGAAGGTTGTAATCACATTCACTATACAATTTTCAGGTAATGGAATTCACCTGAATTTATATATCAATATTTTAATATATCTTCATAATGATACAGAAGACAGTCCCAATCTTGCATGTAATCTTCCTTACAAAACATACCCATGTTGAAGGCTCTAACCAATATGTGGTCTTGTTTTTCAATCTAATCACATTTCTCCCTAGTGGTATCTACTCAGAGTAATCTTCCCATCATTAAATCAACATCTTAGTTCACTTCCTTAATCGTTAGAATGGCCTCCACCATTTATTCATTAGATTTCATGATTATATTCATCTTATGATCAAGAGTTGTGACCTTCTATCACTGTGAGCCATCAAGATTCCCTACTCACACTACTGTCTAATTGGGAGTGCATCATACTTCACTAGTATCACCTCCTCATATTATAGATGTATCTCCCCTTACTAATCTCCCAACATCTTGTCTTCACCCACCCACCCATGAGGGGTCACCAATACAGTTGAAGTACCTTATGCCTCTTGAGACACAATGTCTCTAACTTTCTTAACCTCCTCACCATCCACTTTCTAGACCTTTTTTTCCTTGGTTTTACCACCTTTTTTGGATGATTGAGTCTCCATTGGCCTAGGAAGATAGAAGTAGTCTTTTTTATTTGGTTTCATCTTCTTGGAAACAATGTAACTCCTTGGGTCTATGTTTTCCTAATTTTCCTTATTCCTTCTTAGATTATGAGATCCTTTAACAACCCCTCCTATAACATTATCATTTGATGTTTTTCCATCACTATAAATCATGGATTCTGAGGGAAAAATTTATTTTCCATCCATCCTTCCCTCGTTACTCAAATAATCAAATCGGTTTTTTAGGTTGAGGCTAGCCAAAGTCCTCCTCATATTTGTTCCCTGACTGAAAAGCAACTACCTGCTTAAACCATGCGATGTCTTCTCGCACACCTAGCCATCCATAGACTCATCAATAAGTTGGATTTCCATTTTAGAGTTGTTAATAGTTCTTACATGCACAACCGTAGCATAGTATCATGGATTTGGGATCACATCTCCCTTATATATTGGACCACTTTCTTCATCTCAATCCATAGGATCTTCTGCATTAGAATTATGCATATCCAAGTAAACATCAATCATTACATTGACTTGTTCACCCCCTTAAATCAATTTGTCAATAGGAGGACTCACCAGATCTCTCCTCAGCTTGTTAAAAATTTATGAAACCCTCAGTTCATGAGGTAAAATATTAACTGGGTTTTTCCTCACAACTTATTTCAAACAAATAATTCCTTCATTCTTGCTAGAATTCTGACCAGACCATTCATATCCATCAACAGACCCCACATCAACCATATCCAGATGTCTCCCATTATCACAATGAGAACAACCTAGGACCCAATTAACTTGAACATCTCCAGGATTCATCTTCCTACGCCTACAGACCGCCAAGATATGTCTAAGATTATTGTACAATAAAATATACTCACACCAGGATTCCAAAAAGACCAACTCATTGTATCATAATTATAATAATCCCTAACAAAATTTACTATTTTAGCCCCAAATATACTCAAAATTCAAAGTACATATTCTCCATTGAAACATTCCTCAACCTATTCTTATAAATTTAAGTCACTACTTCTATTTTAAAGGATAGTTAGAGAGAGAGGAAAAAAATGTAAAAGAGGAGCATGATGGAGGCAATAAGAGTTCAGATAGAGTAATCTAGCCCTGAATTGATAAACTCTAAGTATCAGTATGAGTGGAGATCGAAGGATTCTTGCCTTTTGAGTTTTGTAATTCAATTTAATCATAATACATTTTTCTAGAAATTGCTCTCATAATTTAAGGAGGTATATTTTATCTATTAAATTAACTTTATTCTCTTTTGATATGGATTGTATACCAACTTATTACTATAAAATAATTTTGTTGTTTTTAAAATATATTTCATAGAGGTCTCCCAGTTAATCATAAAAAGTTCAATAAATTTTGGTTGATCAGTGGTATTTGGGAAATAAAATCACATTTATAAGGTGATAAAGACTTATTTTTGAGTTATTGATATGGTTTCTAGGTAATCGTAAGGTTCTCATGGAGGTATTTGTGTGGGAATGGAGAAATATAATATAATAAAAAATTAAAAAGAGATTAAGGAAGCTCCAAAGGATTAAAAATGATCATTACTTCTACCTCAATTAATTTATCTTGTCTATTTTTTAACATTTCCTATCGTTGACTTCTAAATTAAGTTTATAAAATCTTTTTAGTTTTATTAGCTTTTTTAAAACCAAAAAAATCACACTTTTAAATATAACATAACAAAAACAAATTAACAAAGTGATAGTTGTTAAATTATCTTGAAAACTCATCAATAGATAACCTCATGGTCACCACTAGGTGACATTTAAAAGGAATAGTTATTGATTGAGATAATGTGAAAAATCGTCATGGACAATTGGTTTCATTTCACTACAACAGAACCGGCCCCTAGCGGCGTTTTTTTCATTTGGCGGCGGTCTAAACCGCCGCTATAGGGTTTGGCGGCAGTTTACAAAAACCGCCGCGAAACTGGGCATCGGGAATCTATTAGCGGCAGTTTTTACTATTTCGCGGTGGTTTAAGAAAAGCGTCGTAGATGTATCTTTTCGCGATAGTTTTTGTCCATTTCGCGGCGGTTTTATGCGTATATGATACTTTTTTTTCGCGGCGGTTTTAACCGCCACTATATTCTGGCGTTTGATGTTCCTATGTCGCGGTGGTGAAAACCGCCGCTAAATTTAAACATAATACATTTCGCGGCGGTTATAACAGCCGCTAAATGCTGACCAGTAAGGCATTAGCAGCGGTTAAAACCGCCGCGACATGTTGACCTGGAAAAAAAATTAATTCTGCTCCTACCACACCATTGCCCTGAAAAACAAATCAAACCAGAATATTGAGCAGGAGACACCATACAAACAAATAACATGGTAGTATTCATTGAAAAATAGGATATGAGCAAATGTTGTATGTTATGGAGTCCAACCTAAGGAAAGGTATGTATCACAATTTGGTGAGTAACCAATCCATGTGACCCCCAAGATTTATATGTGTTTTTAGCTTCTTTAATTTCTTATGTGTTTTAAGAAGGGTTGATTTATATTATATGGAAACTAATACTCTATATAATAAATGGTTATGAATTTTGATACAATTTATGTGATCATTCTAACCATGGTGATGTGTAATGATATGCAATTGGTTATGCTATAAGTTGGCCGATATAACATTCATGGGTGGATTGTGATATGGGTTGGGTTTTTTTAACAATGGATTTTTTCTATGGGATAGAACAAATTATGTTTATATGGGTATATAATTTGTTCCAAAGATGGATGTTTGAGTAGTTATAGAATGTATGTTATGGTATGTTTTGTTGTGTGTTTTGGGTTGGTTGTTAATGCCTACTATAGAAAATGGGTAACTTGTGAATTGGTGTGTGTTTTAGGTTGGACAACACGCTAACTGTGCATGGTGCTTGAGAGAGTATGGTTTATGATCTTGTAGGTTATACATGATTCCTATTGAGGATTTGAGTTATGTCATTGGATATGAGATAAGAGTTTCATGTATACGTCCCAAGATGGTCATCATGTTGCAGGTTGGATGGGATGCATCATGATATTGTTTTTATTGACTTCGTTAAAGAAAATAGGTTTGAGTTTTTTAAAATTTCAACAACAACTTATCTAATGTTTTTCTAAATACCTTATTGGTGGAATTATACTTAACCAAACCAAATGATATTGATTTTTCACAATAGTTATTATCATAAGATAATGTCATTAATATATATGTGCATGTATGTGATCTTTATCCTTCAGGGGAAGTATGGTGTGTCGATTTCTAGTTAGGATTAGTAACCTAGATTTCATATTTGGATTGGGTATGGGATTTGTGATATGCATGAGAACCCTCGAGTGGGTATATTGGCCTATGATTTTCCTCATGATATTTGAGATGGGTTCATAGATTCTTCTCCATGGGTTGTATCCTATATAGGATGTGACATGTGAACTAGGGTTGAGAGAGACTAGTAATATTGAGATGTATCTTGGGATATTGGTGATTGGAGTGTTCTAATCAAGTGAAATAGCGATTCTCATTTCCACCAGATGAGGGTTTTCTTGTATGTATATAATCCAAGAGAGGACTTATCCTGGGTCTATGAGTTCATTAAATAAATGAAATTAAGTTTAGACACTTTGTTCTATAGTGATGGTATATAGGTGAATTGTGGTTTGGAATTCAGTTAGTAATATCATTGTATTTGGTATTGTGAATGTAAAAGCATGGGTAGTGCTTGTGTTTTGTTAAGTCTAACATGAATAATTGACATGGTTATTTGGGGGATAAGTTAAGTTAATCTATGCTTATTTGGATGTTTTTGTAATGATGCATATTAGGTGTTTTAATAGAGTGTATACATTCTTAGATTCATGTTATACTGATAACGGTTAAATTTAGGTATTGTGGGAGGCTTCCAAGATACACTCTTTCCATGTCAGTAAGAGCGTGAGTTCTTTATCAGCATAATTGGTATGTTGGTTGTATAGTCTAAGATTAGCCTTTCAGGTGGGGATTTGGGAAGTTATTAGGTGTATTTTTACTTGGTTAACATGTGGTTTATAATAATTGTTGGATTTTCATAGATCTCATAGATAGAGAGATTTAGTGATGAAGGTAATGTGACTATTGGAAATTTGGTCATGGGGACATTATCAATCCATGGTTATTTCATGTGATGCTTTCCTAATGTATGGGTTTGTTCAATTGCGGAGACTCCAGGTTTCTCAAGATGGTTAGTGCATTGGGATACCAAATAAAACATATTTTGATGCATTTTTTATTACAATTAGATGGTCCTTGAACATTCTTCCTATGGTTTATACATTATTCTATGATACATGTGATATGTGGTCTCATCGCTTGTTTTATATCAACCTTAAACTAAAAACAAATTGGTATTCCTTGACCCATTTGAGTGGTGTAAAAATTTTAAGGCCATGAAAGAGCCTTTTATCATTAACCATTCATGCCTTAGACATTTATGGTCATGGGATTGGCCTTTTAGTGTGATACATATTGGATATGGATCTAATAGGGGTATGTCTATGATAAACTAAAACATATTGGGCCATCATATAGGTGCTTTATCTTCCACTTAGTAAGGAAATTGATTGAAAAAGGGAGTATCTAGTAAAAATTGGCATATATAAAACCAATATGTTACCTAATAACTTCTGCCTTGTTGAGTGTTACATGGGGTGACTATTCCTCCCTCCTGAGATTTTATTCTAAGGGGATATACTTTGGTTGTGATTATGGATATAGGTTGGGAATGTGTAGACCAACCTAGCGTAGACCTAAGGATGTGTTAGAATTTATGGAATCCCTTCAGTGAGATTTTTATCTTCTGTTGTTTTGGTTGTCTTTATACCATTGAATGCTTGGGGCTTTGGTATGTGATAGAATTTCTTCATGCCTATGTAATGTGTTGTGGCTCATTGGGCCTTGATAGTGATGGTATGAATTGGGCTTACACAGCTAGGATACCCAGGTGCTGCTATGGAGCAAAAATGATATGAATGGGACTTACACAGTTGGACTGCCTAGGTACTTCTATGAATCAGTTATGGTATGAATCGAGCTTACACAATGGGGCTACTCGAATGATGCTATATTGTAGAAATGGTATGAATATGGGTTACATATATGGTATTCTCATTGGATGTGGTACCAATTCAAACACAAGCCTAAATGGAATGATGTATACCACAATTGAGAAATCAAGACATAAAATGAAACATCATAAATAAATAAAATTCATAGAAGGAAACATGAGAAATCAAGAAAATGTTAGGACATGAAAATGTTTGGTGGAAACTATGTGCCATACATGTTACATATACAAACCAACCATTCTCATTCTTGTTCAACACATCAACAACATTACTACTCATCATCTGATACTGCATCTTCACCCTCTCCACCTTCATCTCCACTACCTGCTGCCACCTATAAGAACATTATATTGAAAATTAAATATTGTTGCATATTTATAATTAAACTTAAAACCAATAAAAGTGTGAAAACTAAATGATTTTTATTTTTTGTGATTTACCTGCTCACCACTAGCCGATGCACTACCACCGGGGGCATATCTGCTCATATGCTGACGTTTTTCAAGCAACTCTTTCTGCAAAGCAGATATCTGATCCCCCTGCTGGTGAACTGTATTTCGTAGAGAAGACATATCCCTCTGAGTATCTTCAGGTATGAAATGACTATAACCAGGAGTAGATGTAGCCAAAATCTCTAATGGACTGCCAAAGACCTCAGATGGTACGGGTCCCAAACCCATCCCGCGCACTCTACCAGGATGCTCCTTCCCAAGGACTTTACCAACCGGGTCATCCTGGGAGACTGAGTAGGATTGCCCAGGATTGACATCCCATATTTCTTTAATTCTTACTTATAAATAAAATATCAATATATATTAACACAGTAAAAACAGATAATAAGTTATTATAATAAATAATTGACTTCATACCCCAACTTCTCTGGCAGGTTCATTAACAAAACTTCCATCTGTTTTTTTATGAACATCCAGCCACAGTTCTGTTCGGGATGCTTCATGCCCTAAACTATGTGACTACATTAAACAAAGATAAATCAACAATTAAATATGTTAAATAGATAATATTGTCTTATAAATATTTAAACTAATTAAAAGATTACCAATGACATTCGGCTTCTAGCAAAGCTTTTTGAGCCCGCAGTGTGCGGGATGACTTGCTTTGCCCGGTTTGATGCATTCTGTCTTGAGAGATCCTGAAATAAATAAAATTAAATTTAACAGTAATGTATTCAATGTCTATCTCCTCTTCATGTACATGTATAAATGTAAAATGATGATAATATAATAATATATATTTCAATACCATCCGCTTCTCATCACTATGGCTATAGAAAAATACTTTCCACTGTTCTTTCGGTACCCCACTGGGTAGCTTCTCATACATCTGTTGCACGGTCAACGAAGTATCATTGACATCACACCACAACCTCCATTTGAAATATTTCCATTTTTTTCCAAGATTTTTCAATGTCCACTTCTATGCTATCACATCAGCAACGGTAAAGTGGAAGAACATCTGTATACAGAAATTCATTTTGAATATATTAGTAACATGACATTAAATTAAACCATAAAGTAATAAAATTACCTTTATCTGATAATCAAAAACTTCATTTTTCCAGTTTGGAGGCATATTCCTCCAATCATCATATGAAATAGGCAGGGAAATGGGCTCCGCTACCAGCTGACCTATAATCTGACCAAGTAAACCTGCGACGTCATCTGTCGGGACCCCATAAGAATCAAATGGCACCTCTATCTTCTCGCCATTCATGTTCCAAACATCAGAACTTTTTAATTGTTTTTCCACGGTTGCATTTTTCTCATCTGCAATTATCAAACAATTACTATAAACAAAATGTAATAAATTAATTTAATTAAAATTTATACCTATGACTGTGACCCTCCAGAATGTCTGTGATGAAATGGAAGGGGCGTGTCGCTACCCCACTGCTGAGGCTTCTGTAGGGGGAGGCGATGACTCATCCTCTAATGAGACATCCACTGATGGTGTCAGAGATGGTGCAGGGGGAGATGATGCAGGGATGTAGGTAGTTGCTGCCTCAGATGCCATGGGGACAGACGGATCGTCATCTGTCGCAGAAGTAGATGAAATGGTGTACCGCTTCTTCCTTGGAATTCCTGTCATTTAATCAAATAAAATTAAGTTCAGAATATATATTTCAAAAATTTATGCAGAAAAAAAATTAAAAATGATAATAGATGCCCAGTTCTAACAAACAAAATATATATAACAATGATAATGAATGACTACAAAAATGAAACAAGTGGTTGCTGAATGAATAAATAATTGTACATACAATCATTTTCCCCTTCAATCATGTCGGTTTCCTGCTCCATTGCTTCATCCACTTCATTCATCCTTGCTAGACTAATATTTTCAATATCATGATGGACAAATAATTTTGCTTCCTGTTGTTGATGAAATTCAATTGCATAGGTCAAATCTTCCACTTCATCACCCATATCATACAAATCTCTTTGTATTACGTGAGTAACTACACTCCACCCTTCATCCACAACATCATTCACATAATATACCATTTTTTCCTGCGATGCTAAGATATATGGATCATGCAGTTCATGATCACTAACATCCATCAAGCGAGAGAAGTTTACAGAAGTAAATTGCAAGGAATCTCTTTTAACACCTCTGATAATATCAACCCATTTGCATTTGAATAAAACACCAGAAAAATGCCCATGGTAGTTTAATTCAATAATATCATGCAACTTCCTATAGTATTCCACTTCAACAAATGTAAATATACCACTATTCTGTGTTTTCAAACCTACTTCTCGATTGACAGTACGAAATCTAGAACCATTCACATTATAAGCGTCGAACTTTCTAACTTGTTTTATAGGACCTCTTGCAAGAAACATCAAAACTTCTGACAAGTTTTCTCGAGTATCAGTATTCATGATCTGAAGAATAAAAATATAATTTAATATATTTTCAAATTTTATGTGTCAAACTAATATTTGTATTTATTACAATATTTATAAACTTACACGTCGTGCAAACCATTCTACCAGCTCTTTATTCACAGCTTCCGTTATATCTTTTTCATTTCGTGTTCGGCCTCTCATTCGTCTCTTTTTTTGTATCCTCAACTCTTCAATAAATGGATCTGCAATTTCACTATTCAGCATCACATATCTATGTGCCTGTAATAACTCCAATTATGTCAGTGTCGCGTATGAGGTCCTCCCAACTGATCGGCCAATAGAAGGAAATATTTTTGATTTCTAATGCATTTGAGATTGAGTTGATGTGTCGTCAACACGTCCAGCTCGATTAAATCTTGTCTCAATATCATCCAAACATCTGGAACAAATGGTGAGACACTCCCCGGCGAAATAGCCTTCAGCAATAGAGCCTTCTAGTTGAGATTTATTTCTCACGTATGCTTTAAAATGCCCAAGATATCTGTGAAAAATAATAATAATATTATGCATTTATTTAAATTCCAAATATTGTTTACTTAACTGGAAACATATAAATAAAATACCTTTCAATTGGATACATCCATCGATAATGAACGGGGCCTCCTAATTTAGCTTCGTCAACCAAATGCACAGTTAAATGCATCAGGACAGTAAAAAACGATGGAGGAAAGATCCTATCCATTGCACAAAGGGTCAATACAAACCTCTCCTGTAGGTTTTCAAGCTGTAATGGATGTAGAGTTTTCTCACATAATTGCCTGAAAAATGTGCAGAATTGCAGTACAACAGCAGTAACTTTTTCAGGTAATAATGTACGCAATGCCAGTGGTAGTAACTATTATAACAAAACATGTAAATCGTGACTTTTCAATCCATATAACTTACGATTCTTCAAATCAACACAACTTGAGATGTTACTCGAATACCCATCAGATACCTTCACATTCTTTAAAATTCGAAGGAACGCATCTTTTTCCCTATTTTTCATTGAAAAAATGGTCGGAGCATACTTTTCATTCTCATCTAGACAGAGATCACGTTTTATGTTCATTACTTGTAAGTCTTTGCGAGCATTGAGATGATCCTTCGACTTTCCATGCTCATTAAGTAATGTGAAAATCAAATTATCACATACATTCTTCTCAATATGCATCACATAAAGATTGTGGTGCAAATAATTAAATTCCCAATACGTAAGTTTGAAGAATATACTTTTTTTCTTCCATTGTTGCGTTCTGATTTCACTTGACGATGAACTTCGCACTCGTTTTCCACTATCAGTCAAATGATGAATCTTCACAAATTCTGTTTTAACATTTTCAAGCTGTGTCAATATTTCAGAACCAGTTAACAACTTTGGAAGTGGTCTACGATCAATGGAACCATTAAATTTTGATTTGTTCAGCCGAAATCTATGAGATGCATCAAGAAATCTTCGATGGCACAAGAAGCACCATTTTCTACTGTGAGGTAGCCGTTTGGGCTCGAAATCAAAGTTACAAACGGGGCAATCCAAACCCGTATAAGTGTTCCAACCAGATAAATTCCCAATCCCATGAAAGTCACTAAGGGTCCACATTAAAGCAGCATGCATTTTGAACATTTTTTTAGAAGAAACATCAAATGTCTCAACACCGTTGCTCTATAAATCCTACAATTCTTCAATCAAAGGCTGCAAGTATACATCAATATCATTTCGAGGAATTTGTTTTCCATGAATAATCATCGAAATGATAAAAGATTTTTGTTGCATACACATCCACGGAGGCAGATTATAAGGGATCAAAACAACTGTCCAAATGCTATAACTCGTACTTAAAGTCCCAAATGGGTTGAATCCATCGGCAGCCAATCCCAATCGAACATTCCTAGGATCAGCTGAGAAATCTAGATGTAATGAATCAAATGTCTTCCACGATTGGGAATCTCGTGGATGTCTCATTAACCCATCATTTTTATTATCTACAGAATTCCATTTCATGTGTTCGGCAGTTTTTGATGACCTGAATAATCTTTGCAATGGAGGCTTCAAAGGAAAGTAACGCAAAACTTTTGCAGGTGTGTTCCTTTTCTTCTTCTCTATGAAATTATGTTCAGTCATACTTCCAACATCACCTTTTGACTGCCATATAGAAGAATAACATTTCTTACAATTTTTTCTACTTGAATCCTCTCCCCAGTAAAGCATACAATCATTGGGACACGCATGTATTTTTGTATAATTCAGAGCAAGCTTGTTTACAACTTTTTTCATCTCATAAAACGATTCTGGGATTTTTGCTTCAGGAAATGCATCACGAATCAATTCCAATAACATGGACATTGCCTTATTTGTAATTTCACATAGACATTTGATATGGTACAAATTCAGCAGAAATGAAAGCATTGAATATTTCAAACACCCACTATACAACTCTTGATTTCCATCGTCAAATAAATCATGAAACGCATTTTCCTCACTGAAGTTTTCCCTTACATTTGGCTCCACAGAATCAAGAGGAGGATCCAATAATATGTTACAATCTTGATCTGCTTGTGTTCCAGTCTCAAAAACATCACTTGTCGTGTTGCAATTGGTATCGCCCTCTTCTGGTTGTTCTGATATGTTTTGATGCTCATAGTGGTGTCTTGCAGTGCCGAATGCATCATTTATGAGGTTTTGCATTTCATTTCCCATTGGCGACATACTTGGGACCTTATTCTGTGCATTAACATCAGTCCTCAATCTTTCTGTATTATTTGATTCTCCATGCCAAACCCAACACAAATATTGATCAGGGAATTGCTTCAGTATTAAATGTTCATAAACTTCATCTCTCTTCAGCCATGTTCTAAATTTACATTTAAGACATGGACATCTTATTCTCCCTTCAACGGGTCGATTAGAAATTGCAAAATCTAAAAACTCATTCAACCCCTTAACATATTGAGGTGTGTTCATCGGTAATGTGATCCAGCTTTTATCCATGTATATCACAATGTGCCTACACAAAATATACGATAGTGTAAGATTACAGCAACATAATATAATAAAGATGAACCATTGATCATAATGTATGAACAATATAATAAAGATGATTCATTGATCACATTTACCACTTCAGAAAAACCGAACAAGTCTGGTCCATAGGATACAGTGTCAACACCTCATTGAGGAGCAATAAGAATATCGGGTTACACACTTATCATAACACTATCGATAACACATTTATGTTTCCTCAAACAACACCACATTGATGTGTGATCGAAACAGATCATAATGCATTTTAAACCTGAGACATTATGTGATTGTTTAGGCTTGACCTTAGATGTCCTCCACGAGGAATGATGTTTCTCAATGGTTTCATACACAACCAACCATATCAAAGTCGTATTTCCTATGACAAAGAAGACTATCTGGGTACCAATCCATGTACTGAATATGGTGTGAGGTAAATTAAGTAGGCCACCACTAATGGTTTCTAATGCATAATCTAGTCCATGAATATAAAACAAACAATAGTGTGCAGGTATATCAAAATTAAGTGTCACTATAAATATAAATCCATGTCACACTCAGGTTTCTTATGAGACCCTTGGCACAATCTCAAACCTTAGAGATTTCATGTAAACATTGGTAATAATATCCACTTTGAAATGAACCAACCTAGAAAAGTTAGTGGAATACACTATAACAATACATTCCCATTTTTATAATGTTAGAAAGTATCAGGTCTTTTCCACATGTAACATTTTAGGATAAAACTATAGTTTATATATTTTCTTGTAGGATTCCCATGTAAGATCCTCATAAAATATAGCATGCACAACTGAGCCTCACCATTTTCTTCCCAATCCATCAAGAATATATGTTGAACCCCACCCCTTAGATTCCTTGGGAATATTTATAATTTTAAATCTCCTACCAATCTACTCAATCCTCTCCTCATATTTCTAGATTCCATTATCACCATGAAAGATAGGTGGATTCTTGTTAGTAAATTATGAGTCATGATCCACTACTCCTCCTGGGTTTTTAATACCTTCATAACCAAAGTATGAATAGTGCATATTATAACTTCCACTAAAGAAGATACTACTAAGGGATTCTCCTATTAAACCCGTCTCATAAATCTATCACTTAGATTCATAAGACCTCTTCTAGTAGGAATTGCCTAACAAATACAAGATGAAAACCCCTTTAGTCATGAGAAAATTCCTAAATCATAGAACAACTTCCATAATCCATATTAATGATTTAAAATAATAATAATTTTATGAATTTATGAATTTTATTAATGAAATATAAAACATAAGAAAGGAATAGTTTTTTTTAAATAGACACCAAATCTAGTTTATTCAATCAACAACAAAGACCAAGTGACAATATTTTCAAAAATAACTAACCACCCATAGTAACTTGAATTCATACATGGAGGTGAGATGTCTAGGCACCATCCCACACATATTTACTAAATTCTAGTTCTACTAAATCTAGTATACCAATGAAACTAAACCAAAACTAGGAAGTGTCATAACATTCCAGGCTCAATATTCCTTTTGATATTAATTTATAATGAACCGTCTAGGGAAAACTAGGAAAGTCTCCCAAGAGGGTATTATACATGGAGATGTGTAATAAAGAGACATGAAAGTAGTATCTTGTTTTAGAGAATAAATTTATGAAACCAAATTAAAATAAAAAATAAATATAGACATCCATTAGTATAAAAAATTCAATCTAAATAGGCCAAACCATACAGAATTTATTCAAGCACTTTTTGTGAGAAAAACCATTTTTGAAGAAAGACCTCTTTAGAAACATGTATATTTTCCATAAAATCCATTTAAATCCATCAATTTCATGAAACAAGCCAAAGAAATTAATAAGAATATAAGGAAATTTTAAATTAGAACCGCTTGTATAGATACACCTACCTTATAAACATAAGGAACCTAAGATCCTTCGACAACATAAATTGGAAACAAGCAGATATTCCTCAAATAGAAAAGGAATGAGGGAAAACCACAATGGATTGATTGATAACACATATTATTTATGAAACCATGGAAACCATATCACACAACACTACCAAACCAAGAATATAAATGATAAAGAGAGTGAATGATATTACACGCACCCAAAGGAAGACAACCCACCACACTAGTGAACAAATTCTCCAAGAAAAGAAATCTGGTAGAGGAAGATACCCTATATTATCTAAAATCTTTCTAGGATTTATGAGTTAGGTCTTCACATTGAATGGAAGAAGGGTAATATGTAAATCATGATAAAAACCATTGGTTCTAAATAATTAATATCATGAACCCCTTTCATGGTGTGAATTCCACGATTTATAAAAACACCCAAAAAAGTATCCTTAGTTTGAATTAATCCTAATAAACCCATTAAAAACATAAAAATGTTTTATGACTTATAGTTCTTCAAGCTCTAAACCAAACTCATAGTATCTACCCTGCAGTAGATTTACAATGTGTAATAAATTCATGATTCGAATCAAAGAACCAAGAAATAACTAAAAATTACCAAAATAGAAGGTGGTCTCGGGGGCGCCGTGGGGTGCGGGGGTCGCCGGAGGCCGCGGGGGGTGCGGGGGTTGCCGGTGGGCGCGGGGGGCGTGGGGGACGCGTAGGGCGCGGGGGTCACTGGAGGCCACGGGGGTGCGTGGGTCACTGGAGGGCGCGGGGGTCGCGAGGGGCGTGGGGGGCGTGCACGGCGCGGGGGTCGCTGGGGGTCGAGGGGGGCGCCGGGGGGGTGCGGGGTTCGCCGGAGGGCGTGGGGGTGCGGGGGGTGCGGGGGTCGCCGGAGGGCGTGGGGGGCGCGGGTGTCGCCGGGGCCGGGGGGATCGGGGAAGAGGGAGGATCAGGGAAGAGGGAGGATCGGGGAAGAGGGGCGAGGGTTTGTGGGGGAACCGCGGCAGGGGGTAGGGGAAAGGGTCATGGTTTTTTAAATAAAATAGGGTTTCGCGGCAGTTTATTAAAAACCACCGTGAAACCTTTCACTGAAAACGTTTAGCGGCGGTTTTGTGAACCGCTGCCACAAAAATGCCTCTAAACCCAGTTTTTTTGTAGTGTTTCTTTGGATTTCACCTAAATTATTTTAATTTTTTTGTATCACTAAGATGTTAACTACTAATTTCAATCCTTAGAAAATATTTTTTTATAGTGATTACTGATATCCTTAGAATCTTCATGAAAAATACCATGAGTTTAATAGTTATATTTTTTTTGAAAAAATAATAAAATATGGTGATATATTGTTTCAATATCATTGTAAATAAATGTAGCTTCTTTATACATAAGTGAGATAATTCTAAAATGAATACCAATTAATGTAAATTTTTATTCAACCTAATTTTTCAATTAAAGTACCCTTTGAAGATGATTTGATAGTATAATTGGACCTATATTTTTCTTTTTTAGATTCAAAGGAGAATATTAATATTGAAATGCCTATTGATTTGATTGCTAGAAATCCAAAATATATGGAAATATTATTGGGAATAATTTTTTGAAATTGAAATACCAAATGAAATCCCTTTTTTTAAATGAAAAATAAAAACCTTGTATCAAACTTGGGACAAATAAGAAGAGATACTTGATACATTAATTATTGAAGAAAATTTAAAGGAACATGAGCTATGAACAAATTTCAATACAACTATTTTGAACTCTAAAAAAATATGGAGCATAAGTTAACATAGTGATAATATTCAAATTTCGTCACATTTTTTAGATTATATTCATAATAAATTATTAGCTACTTCTCCCTATGTATATTCTATTCATACTACTTTTAAGTGGATTGATTTTTCATATGAAGAGTAAGGGAATAATGAAATTGAAGAATAAATAGTGTGTCTGGTTAAAGAGTACACTAGTATGAATGGGGATGGTGGTACCAACCTTTTTTCAAAGAAGGATCATTTCTGAAGATTAAATTGAAGATGAACCACGTTTTAGAATAAAATTAAAACAACTAGTATATATCTTTTGTGAGGATAAATTGTTGGTTAAGTGACCTTATATTTTATTCCATCTCCCACTATATCATTGTAATCATAAGGATATGGGGGTAACATGAATAAATATGATTTTTTTAGATTATAAAACCATTGGGAGAGTAAGAATATTATAAAACATTGGGGATTTTTGGGAAAGAAACTACACCCACATTCAGATTTGGGATGACCAGAGTGAACAACCTAACTTGGGGTAGTGAAATACTAGCACCCACATTGGGGTTCAAACAATTATTCTTATACTTTAACTCTTTCTTTTTATTTTTCTTCTATTTCTTTTAATAAAATTTTTGAAATTATTTTTATTTTAAAGGTTTTCATTTTCCATAGTTGAGTGACTTTAAAAATTATTCCTATGATGAAATAAATAAAGTTGAATTTTATCTTCCCAATTGTTTTTATAATTTATTATTTTCTTAATTATCACATCTCAATATAAACTGCTATAAAATTAGTACATTGTATAATATAATTTTCGGGGGATCATATTTTATTAGAATAGGTTTTTTATGTGTTTCTTTTTTAAAATTATACACGTTGTTTTCTTTAAAATTTTAAAGTTTTATTAGATTTTTTTTCAAATTTTAAGTTTTAAAACATATAAGATCAAATGGATATATTTTCCATTATTTAAAACTATCTTAATGAGTGAACTAATTTGACCCATTAAACAAAGCTTAAATGATTATTGAAATGAATTTGTTTCTAGTTCAAAAAATATTAAATTTCATGAAAAGACTACATCATTTTCTATCCCATGGAACACTCTACTATAGCTATCATTAAAATTACCATCATATGAGCCTTATAAACCTTTTTAACATATTATTTACCAACACCTCATTTATTGAGAGAACCAAAGATTTCTTGATGGACCAGAATTTGATTTATTATTTTCAAAACTTAAGGGTTTAAGGTGCCTATTTTTTAAAATATTAGAGAATTTATTTGGTTTTGAAATACCCTTTTAAATAAATTTTTTTTTCAAACCTATTTATACATTATATCTATATAATCCATTTATAATTCAGGGAAGACCCTGTTAGGTATCCCCATTACAATCCACATTTTCTTATCCAACCTACTATAGAAGTAAAATTTGCATGATGTACTCAAAATAAAGTGTGGGGGGGATATATCTTGTGATATGAAAAAACTTTTTGAGATACAAAAGAGAATAAATCATGAGATTAATGTTGATTTTGTGATTAAAATATGATTTGTAAAAAAGGCTTGTCTTGTTTGAGATTTTTAATAGTAGAATCCTGAAAATAATAAAATGCTCGAGAGTAAGCTGTTGAAAACAATTACAAATTTTTTAAAGCTAAAAGAAATTATTATCATCCTAAATAAGTGATGTAGGTCACACCAAATATTTTAAACTAAAAAATACATCACTTCATTGAAAATCATGTTTTTTAGATATTTAAAATATCAATCAAAAAGTAAAATCTCTTAAAGCAAATTGAGTTTATATCATGGTTATTCTGGAATTTTGAATGAGTGATTTATTATTAATGATTTAAATATGATTAGAGATAATTTTATACTAAGGGACTGATGAGGATACCACACCTGATAAAAATTTATTCATACTTATTTCTTTTAAAATAGTCAATCTGCTTTATTCTTCCTCGGAATCTCTCACATATAAAACCAATCAGACGTTAGCTAATAAACACACTTATAAAAGTGATCATTTTTTTAAAAATGCCTTGACTCATATCAGGTGGATATTTATAAATTTATCAAGCCTATGGTTACCCTTACATGTGGATAGAGGTGAAAATCCTTGTTGAAATTTTATGCTTGTGTAATGAGGAAAAAATCATGTTAGGTATGTGTTTTGTAATAATGGGGGGATAAATGAAGTATGAAGGAATGTAATGAACTTAATTAAGATCTTGATAAAAAAATTGATAAACCATGACATATTTTTATTGGGGTGAAATTTGTGGATCTCATGGGTATGTGTGTTTAAATTTCCTTGGATATGATTTTTATGCATACTTATCCAAGAGTCAAATTAATAGTTGTAGGGAAATTTATAGATCATATATTTTAAATACCATTTATATGTATTTAAATGATATAATCCCAAAAAAAAATATTTTAGTGAAATTATTTCATTTTTTATTTTTCGTGAATTTTGAGCAAAATTGTAAAAATTTCATAAATCGGTAATTTTAACAATTTTTAATCACTTTGATGTTTCAGCTGTATCTTTTTCAAAAATGGTGTATATTATGAGATAATTTTTTAGGGTAATATAGTTTTTGGGATACATTAATTTCAACGAGTCCAGGTGCATATTCTAACAATATGTGGCCCAAAAAATTATTCAAAATTATATAATGAATACTCAGACAAATTTGGCCAACCCTCAATAAATGAGGTTTAAATTGAGATATAGAACTCCAAATGAGATGACTCCAAATAGAAAAGTAATAGTACTCCAAGGAACAATTACTGTTTAGATTTATGAAGTAATTATCTATGAAATTAATCTTAAAAATGTGTTAATGTGGAAGCAGATGAAAAAAATATCCATCCATAAAAAGTGATCCTCTATAATTTGTAGATAAATTTCCGCTCATGTGTCGAAATGGGATAATATTTTTAAGGGAGAAATACAAATCAAAGATGAAAGAAATTAAAAAACAATAAATTTTATAGAGCTAAATATAATCATACTTTAGTAATAAATATTATGGAGGGAAATCATCCATACCCTTTTCCTACAAATTTAAGTCTTCACTTCCATGTCAAAGGATAGTTATAAAGGGACACAACTAAAATGGAAGAGGAGCATACTAGAAGATATATGAGTTCAAATAGAGCATTCTATCATGATGGGATAAAATAAAAGTGGTAGTAACAACATAGTTCTAAGGATTATTCCATTTTTAGTTTTTTTCACATCAATGTATTATTATTAAATTTTTATAGAAATAATTTTCATAATTAAAGGAGGTATATTTTCACTCTTAAATTAACTCTATACTATTATTTTGGATTATTTTATATATTTTCACATTCAAATAATTTTCATGTTGTTTAAACTTTTGTGGGAAAGGTCTCTCAATTAAGAACAACAAGTGAAATTAGATTTAGTTTCTCAGAGGCCTTTAGGAAATCAAATCACATTCATAATGGGATAAACACCCATATTTTAGTTTTCAAAATAGATTCTAGTAAAAATAGGTGTTTTATTCGATATCATTGTGTGAGGATTGTGAAATATAATTTGATAATTAAATTAAACAGGGATGAATGAAGTGCCCGAGACTCTATATCAGTTTGACCATAGACACTGCATGCCATGTTAATTCTAGGGATCTAGGTCAGTCTGTTCATAGGTAGAATGTTTCATATGGATTCTCAATCTCTCTATTGGACAAACTGTAGAAGTTAATAATAAATCATTTGTGGATAATATAACCTAGGAAGTGTAGATCAAACCCCTACTTCTACAGTCCCTATGTAGACATCACCTCCATACTTTCATCGGCTTAACTAATTAAATATAATATAAATTGAAATAATATCCCCAAGAATAGGTCCCATATATATTTCCACATATCAGGCATATGTTATATCATTGTATATAAGCTTGGCACTAGTCAAACGTGATTCTTCCCCATTACCTATAGCACATATCAATTCTCACCTATCCCCATGGCTAACCAATCTGTTGAGTCCTAAATCATAGTTAATGATAATACTCATCCATTGGGATTATCATATCACTTAAGGAAGAAACCATTCAGTTCCCAGACATGACCCAGTCTCTACTCATCAATATCAACCTAAATTTTTTAACCCACAATGACCCAATAACCTGAAATCCCTGCCAAATATAAGCCCTGAAAGGATAGTCTAATTCCTCCTCCAATTACCATATCACTATCCTGGACACAATAATAAGGGACATCTAAAGACAAGAACAACCAACCCCACCTGTAAACTAATTTCTATAATTTTAATAGAAATTCCCACTACCATTCATCAAGGGGTGTAACAACTATTAAAAGAGAAGAACAACCATCTCATTCATCACAAATGAACTAAGAAAACCTATAATACTTGCCTAAGGAAATCCAACAGAGCCTATTCACCACCCATATCACGTCAAATAAAAAATATGAAGTTACCAAACACCAAATTAGCATCTTATCCACTATAGTAATGATGTCATTAGGTGATTCTAATCCAATTTATAAATGATGAAGCACTAGATCCTAGTCTAGGAGGATTAATACCATCTAATAAATTACAAAGAACACTAATAATCCCAATTTAATTTATTTGAACACAAATTTTATTTAAAGTATTAAATATCATGCCTAAATAAGATTATGTTTTAGTTTTATAATTCCTATCAACATTCATATAGAAGTTACCATTATTAATGAGTGGTTTCGGAGCCTTATCCAAGACCACACCAAGCTACTATAAATTATGACGTAGCACCCCAACCCCAGATGCCTGAAGCCAATGCCTGATACCATTACCTTGGAATAAGATACACATAATTTCTTCCTAAAGGACCGAATATCATAGTAATATTGGTAAAATTGTTACATACATGAGTCTTGGATTAAAATTGATTACCCAAATTATGACATTTTTTAGAATAACATTATTACATCTAGAATATACATGAATACTAAACACATTACTCTTCTTGGAATCCTGGTGAAGAGAAACAAAACAGGGGTGAGATAAAATTCTCCGAAACAGATAAGTACAGTACAAGTAATAAAAAAAGAATAATAAATATGGATAAGTAAATAATTGAACAAACATTCCACATAATCAATAAACAGAGAGGAACTATGTAAATAATATATAAAGGTTAATAACTAAAAAATATCCCATTTAAATAACATGAATATCATGATAAGAAAAGTAAAAATCAATATAGAAACATAAATAATTGTGAACACATGCCATTTATTCAATAAGCTGTGAATTAAATGCATCTGTAGATTTTATAATTATGTAAATATCTTGATCAATAATAACTATATTTTTCATGAAGGAAATTCTTCATTATTGGACATCTTGTTTCCCAGGTACTTTAAATATTTACCATCAAAAATTTTCACAGGATGGTTTAAAACATACTACCATCAAGAACATCCACAAGACAGTTTAGAAAATGCATGGTTACAAACATAAAGCGTTTGTTTCTAACTGATTTTGAACCATGATACTATTGATGCATCAAAGGGATTTCTTTAAACTATAACACCCCTAGATTCTATAGTACATTATTTCTTCAAAGTAATTCAATAACTTGCACAACAGGAAACACCAAGTTCAAGCGCACCATAACTTACCAAACTAGCCGTTATGAATAGTAATGCACACTTTTTGAAATTTTATAAATTTTATCTTTCAAGATGGATTTCATTTTTAGATTTGGAATATCTAAATTAGCTTAGGGTAAATTTACGGTATTTTTCTGAAAACATTCAATTTTTGATGAATAGTGAAAAACACTAAGTTATAGTTTAAAACCCAATTTTTATTTAAATAAATATTGATTTTATTTAAATTTATTTTAGGTCAAAATATATACATAATACTTATATAATTTCAATATAATTCACTGGATTCAGTTTATAATAATTTTGGATATATAAAAATTTTATTGAACTTTTCACCGTCTTTTACCCATCTCCTAGGAGAATGTGCAAATTAACATAAAACTTAATTTTACCACTTCTGTGAGTGGAATTTTGAAAATCCAAGAAACACGGTTAATATCAAGGGGTAAATTTTGTTTCAATAAGATAAAAATAATTTTTTTGGAATAGTAACTTTTTACTTTTATTTACCACGGTTAAAAGTAAATAGGGTAATTAAGGGTAAAAATGATATTAATATTACCCTAAAACGTGTCCTAATTCTATTGGAAAAGTGTATCTCGACCAAAAACAACCGTATAAATAAAATATTATCATTTAGGTCCACTTGAATTAGATTAGGACATTTATTATTATTTAATTCAAAGAAGAGTTAAAATCAAAGTTTAATAACTAAAACATTTTAAATATAGGGTTTTATATAATATAAATTAGATTCTAAATATTCATTAGAAAGATAAAAATATTTCCTACATAATGGTATTTTATTTATAATTTTTAGACATTAATTAATTTAATTTATTTATGACACAATGATGGTGCAGTAATTACCATATTAATGAATGATTTAGATAATTGATATTATAAATACCCAAATAAAGGTAATTTGAGACTCTTTATGAATTAAAATAATTTTCTAGGTTAATATGACATATTATTATTGGTTATATGAGTTTTTTCGAAGTAATAATGCTTTTATAAATTTATCAAAAACAAAATACCCAATAGTGTCAAAATTGACATAAAAGTGTTTTTCGAAAAAATATTATATTATTAATTGATATTCTATTCCTAAAAATGTAAGGTTCAGGAAAAGGACTTATATCACGATATTTATATCATTAATGTACCAATTTGGGGTAGATTGAAAGTTCATTTAATGTTTATTAACTATATATTATAAAAATACAAAGAGACATGGTAAATGTCAAACTAATTAACTAAGAGTTAAAACTAAAAGATAGGGTTAATAAAGTAACCCAAACCTATATAAAACATATTGGTTGAGTGGATTTCAACCCATCCCACGTTATCCTGTAAAAAAATAAAATTTGAGCCATTATAAACCGAATATGAATTTATTATAAAATAATATTTTATGTTTTTTTAAGGTTCCTCTCACCCCTCTTATAAAAGGACACTCCCCCTTCACTCTAATTCACACCTTCTAAGCCATTTTTATTGGACAAAACTATACCAAATACCCTCTAAACTACCCTCCCTTAAACGTAGAGGCATTATTTTAAACATAAAGATAACCTAAGGAGCCCTTTTGATCAAATCAAAAGGAATAACCCGAAGAAGTGGTAATGATCTCACCACCCACTTTCAAGTTCCTTTCTTCTTCAATTTTCTTTTTATTTGTTTTTTCCATTATAAAGTAATAACTCCAGTATCCTCTATATACTGTGATGTTATTATAATTTTTCTACAACCAAATTCATTATTCTATCCACCCTTTGAATGACATATCACCATATGTGCGTACGTATGGATTACCGTCTCCACGTCCTGGTGTAATTGTTATTCAATACATTTTTTTTGGATAGGTATAATAATGATGTGTATTTCATGTAAATAATAAATATAACATGGTAAGGATTCTGTATATATGATATAACATCCAATTATATATTATTTTAATATCAAAAGAATGATATTTTCGCTCATACGTATGTACGGATTACCATCTCCATGATGCGATGAGATTCATTTCCAAGTTCACCATTCATCGACGATTATAAAAATATATATTTCTAATAAGAATGTAATATATGACATAATAATGCTACTTTAGATATATATATTTATATATATAAGTATTTATGTACTTACATATATCTTATTCACTTACTTCCGTTCAATACTATATGAAAATGGAAACAGCGTTTCTGTGTACGTACGGACTACCGTCTCCATAAACGATGTTTTCCATTTCACATATGTGCCTATTATACATATTTATATTCTAAATATATATGATATGTAAATCATGTTTTATATTCTGGAAGTATTTAAACCATGATCTAAGTGATACAATCAAGGGTAACATGTTAAACACGTACGATAAAGAAAGCGATTATTACCTGAAATATTAATATAACATGGGAATTATTATTAAATGGGTAGTATAATGTAATAAATGAATAATTAATGATATCACAAATATTAATATGGTTATGGTACAATTTAATAACATACTATAGTCTTTATAAAGGAGGTTAAACATACCCTCTACTAATGGAAAGTGCAAGGTAAGGGGTTTTCATCTCAAACCTTATTCCCATGAGATTCCTGTCGTATTGGCACTATTACCTTTTGTGTGGTGTATATACTACACATAATTGTATTCATTTTGTAATACACTTTAATTTATGTGTATTTACATATTCATTGTATGATACTTCTTTCAAGGGGTGTATGTTTCCTAAGTTACCAAATTGGTAAGGCTTAATTCCTCAATCTCTTTATTATCCAAGATTATTTATGTGTAAGTATTTACTGGGAGATTTTTATCATCAATGTCCATTTTTCATAAAAATGATTTAAAAATGAATATTTTAAGGATTTTTGAAAGTTACTCTTTATCAATATCATAATTTTATGTTTTTTAAAGATTTATCTTTCTAAATATTTTTAATTAATTTCTATGTTTTCAAAATTATTTTAAGGATTTATTTATATGGACATGAATATTTTGAAATGATAACCTTTTTCAAAAGTTTCAAAGTGGTATGGGACAATTTGATTCAAAAATCACTTT
The DNA here is from genome assembly GCA_963277665.1 of Viscum album. Lineage (NCBI taxonomy): Eukaryota > Viridiplantae > Streptophyta > Magnoliopsida > Santalales > Viscaceae > Viscum > Viscum album. The sequence goes on from OY728165.1 coordinate 833,561,237, forward strand.
TAAATTAATTTCTTTATAAATGTGTGACTTTTAAATGATTTTACAAAAATGATATTTCTCTCAAAAAGTTTTACTCATCATTTTCAACTATGTCAGCATCTTTTACTGGATATTATTTTTATTGAGGTTGATTTATTATAATACAATATTCCATATTGTGTCAAATGAGTTATGATATTTTTGAATGTGGAAATTCTATTTTTATACCATTCATGGTTTATGGTAAATGTATTGACATTTCATATGCTAGTTTTAATACGAATGTTTATGATATGTTTAAACATTTTTATATGAGGAATGTATTAGACTTAGAAAGTGACGGGTGGAGCCCATTATAGCTCCTCGATGCAACGGTAGGTCTCATGAGACAACTAGACATGGAATTGGCTGAGGCCCTTTTTCAATTTGATATATGGTTTTGGCCGAGGCCTTAATCATTTTTTAGACGTCTTGGCCGAGGCCTTAAAAATATGTTTCAGAATTTCCAGCATTAGACATTCCCTCATTATGGAAATAATATTGATGGTTAATGTGGTCATTCGGCCAGTAGAATACCCATGAATATGTTTTATTATGGAATTATTTACTCAGCTCATATTCTTGCCATAAAATTATTCATGTTTATTATTGGTAAAGGAATGTGGTTTCAATTATTCACCATGCTTAATATTTATGTCATTTTCTGCTGTATAACTTACCCTCACTGAGCATTTGAGCTCACCTCATTCTTTTGTTTCATTTTCCCAAGATTCCAAGAAGTGTATTATGATTGATATGTAGGGTCAAGCTAAAGAGAATAATGGAATTCTCAAAGCACTATTTACGCTATGTTTTATGTTTGAAGTTGTAATGTAATGTTAATATATGTAATCTATTTTCCAAGATAGATAAACTGATCAATAATTCAGGACTTGATTCCTTGTAATCATACAAATGTATTAAAATAATGCATTGACTCTGGGTAACTGGGGTCGGGGCATTACAGTTGGTATCAAAAAAAAATTATCAATAACCTAGGAAACTAGATTTAGATAAACTCTGATTAGAGAACATTACCCTAAGATAGACATTGAGGATTAGTATATAATAATACCCTAGAATATTGGTAATGTAGATATTTTGTGAGTTTTCCAAGAAAAGACATCCTTTTCTGGATACGAGCAGGTAGAGGCGACCATAGTATAGATGTACCTAGGGGTAAAACCAAAAAACACTGCTTTGATCTAGACTCAAACGGGAACTGGTGCATGACAACGGGCCTTGCTGCACTCTTGGTTACGACACTCCTAGGGGATATACTTAGGATAATTCTTTTTTTCTTTACAAACCATTATGAAGGGTTTATGAGTATATATCTCTTCAAAGAAAACATTTTTGTGATTATTGATTATATCCACAAACTTTTCAATTTAAGTTAGGTATTTTACATGTTTGGAATTATGAATTGTGATTCATAAACTGACCTAGTGTATTCCATTGTTTAGAAATGGTGCCCAGTAGAAGGGATGAGAACTCCAGAAATACGTATGATCCAAAGAGTAATAAGTGTCATATCATTTATTCTATTAAGCCAACATTTATAAGTGAAATAGTCTCCCATGTATTCTCAATATATGAATCAATAATATCATGTGTTAGTAAGATAAGTAAAGAATTATCTGAGTCATATGGATTTGAAGGGAAGCAAGAGAAGAAAAGGATGGTAGAGAGGAAGATGGATAACGGGAATATGGGAAAGATGGATTTTCCCATATGTGATAAATGTGAAAATAATCACCTTGGTAAATGCTTAAAGGAAATGGAAGTTTGTTATAAGTGTGGAGAAAAAGTACACCAAGTACGTGATTGCAAGGGTAATAAAAAGTTTTCAAATGTAAAATTCTTCATCTGCAAGGTGTTGAGACATTATGAAAACCAATGTCCAAATCATCAGAGTATTCCCCAAATGATGCTAATGGATAATAATCATGTTATAATAATACCATAGTTGAGGAGGAATTATTAGAGTTCTTATGTTGTTATTAAAGAATTATGTCATTTGAGTGTTGTATCAACGATGTACAGGTAATAAAAATAATGGAGTATATAAGGATTGTACTGTAGTACTATTTCATTAAGGACTTGAGATTGTGTGGAACTAAGAAAAGTGACACAATAGCAGGTTAAATTTTATGAAAATATATGGTTGAGAGAAAGATAAACTGTAATATGTTTCTGATACCGAGGTTGTAATTTTGGAATAATACATGCTTGATTTGGATAAATAATATTGGATATTTTGGACTACCATGAAAAGTGATTAATTATTTGTACATTCCATCATTGTTTGATTTTATAACATTTTTGGATAGAAGGAGACTATATAGTATTCTATAATGAATAAGGGAGCGTGAATGTAATCAATAAGGTTTTATGGTAATTCAGGATGTTGCAGTGTTTTAAAAGAATACATCATGAAGGTATTCACATGTTATTACGTGGAAAAAAGGATCTTCATTGGGTTTAACTTCCATATAAATTTTGGATTGTGAGTTTGAAAAAATTATTTTGGATAAGTCTAGTTTGAGATTATTTTTGGATTTCCATAAAAAGGACAACTCGGAGGTTGGGTGACAACCCGTCGCGTCCAGCAAGGCTGCGAGACTTGAACTCGCAACCGAAGGGAGACAATGGTGTATCACCTATCACTAACCCATGTGATGTCCAGGATTAAATAATGTAGTTTTTTTAAAGGGTTTGGCAGATGAATTATAAATTCATTTTTTTAACCCTATACGAATAGGCAAAATAGAATATATATTTTAAGTTCTATTATCTTTTAGAGTTAAAGATGAGTTTGTGGTATGGAAATCTACTTGACAAGTATACATTTTTTCTTATCATATTCTATGAATAAATAAATTCTTAAACATTAGGTAAGGCATCTTAAAACAAAAAATGTGTTATCCTAATACCTTCTGTTTTGTTTAACCGATGGTATTTTAAATCATCATAGATTGGTGGCTTTGAGGCCACAATTCTACAATTGTTTGTGATTGATGACCTCAATCACTCCTTATATATATTTACGTTTTTCCTCCAATTATGTGTCTCTAATTTTCACCAATGTTCTCCTAATCAAGATCATAATTTGGTGGGGACTTTTTCATTCCCCTTTTCCTCTTATTAAGACTAAATTTTATTAACCCAATTTCTGATGTGGGTTTTCCAACAATGGTATTTTCTATTTTCAACCTTTTATTTTCAAAGAAAAATTTCAAATTGCAAGGATTCAATTTATTAAAAGAGAGAAGAATGTAACACCCCAAGATTTCATATTACATTATTTCTTCAAAGTAATCCAATAACTTGCACTACATGCAACACTGAGTTCAAGCGCACCATAACTTACCAAACTAGCCGTTATGAATAGTATTACCCATTTTTTGAAATTTTATAAATTTTATCTTTCAAAATGGTCTTCATTTTTGGATTCAAATTATCAAAATTAGCTTAGGGTGAATTTTTTGTACTTTTCTGAAAACTTTCAACTTTTGATGAATAATGAAAAGCACTGAGTTATAGTTTAAAACCGGTTTTTTATTTAAATAATTATTTATTTTATTTAAATTTATTTTAGGTCAAAATACATACATAATACCTATATAAGTTCAAGGTAATTCATTGGAGTCAGTTTATAATAATTTTAGATATATAAATGTAGTTCAGAGTGGATACTCAAGAGGGGGTGAATTGAGTTCCAATTAAAATTTCTGTTAAAAAATTTTAGGATTAAAATCCCCAAAATTAGAACAGCCCAGTCAATTAAGGCAGTAGAGATATATTTGACTTATTGTTCAACAGGTTTCTCAAAGGTTGATTACTCCTCAGTAGAATCAGTATGAGAACTAATTCCACTTTTGAAACAAGTTTACTAAACGAATCACATATACACACAAACCATAATTAACTATCAGAGTATGTGAAAAATATTTTATATCTTTAATAAATATAAGCACAACGGATAAATGTTAAACAGAGTAATGAAAGAGGAACACAACAAATTAAACAAGAGGTTCAGTCTTAAGATAAGACCTTGTTTTCTCCACTTGGTGATCACCTACCACCAAGTAATTTTATTAAAAGTGATACACAGCCTGTATCAGGATTTACAATAGTTTTCACAAACTATCCAGGTTTTAAAACCTCTACCACAATTCTACGTGGGAAAATAAACTACCAAGCCACACTAGGCTTCTTCCACAGTTATATGTGGGAAACAAATGTAAAGATAGTTTGGTATGAGGATTTTTAGTATCCCTTAGTTCAAGCACAAGATTCAGTGGGTGAAACACATACACACTGCTCACAAATGTAAAATACTTAAACACAGTAGAGCTAAAGATAGTAGGAATGAGTTTATAATTCTCTATTGTGTTGGCAGATCGTCTCTGGACTCATTGGAATGAATGAAATGATGTTTTGGTCCTTCTCTTCAAGTTGACTCCAAAACAGAGTGTTGCAACTTTCAGGTTTTGACTTCCAGATATAGAGATAATCAGCTTCTTGGTTTTTAAGCTCTTTGCAGCACACCATGACAGCTTGAAGAAGGTTATTTCAATAGATCTTCGTGAAGCTCTCTAGTATTCAGAATGAGTTCTTTAGTGTTCTTCTTTAGATTGTGTATGTTTCTCTCTTACGACTGTTCTATGTATATTCAATATGTCCACACTTTTCTTGTTTCTGTATGCATTGTCTCGTCTCCTCTATATGTATCTCTCTTATATATATGCTCTTTTCCAGTTCATCTTTTTTTCTTTGGTTTAGCAGGGACCGACAACAACAAAATTTCAACCATGTGTGGTCTTCCTCGTACATCGTACTGTTTCCTGATATGTGGTAGACTTTAATGGTAGCCTCTATGACTGTGGACTTCATTGTTAAGTTCTCTTATTGTAGGCTTGTAACGATAGTTGTTACTCTATGTAATAGTAGCTCCTCATCAGTGGCCTTTATTGGTAGGTTATTCAACTGTGAGCTTCATCAGTATGCTTGATCGGCGGTAGACTTCAACAGTAAGCTTCTAATAGAAGAATTGTAGCATCAGACTACTTCAACAGTGACCTTCCCAACAATAGACTTATCTAAATAGGTAATTTTATTAATAGTGAAATATGTCCATTATTAGACTATCTCGACAGTAGGAGTTGTCCAACCGTAGCCTTCTACAAACGGTAGACTGGTCCAACTGTAGTATTGAATAGTGAGGTTCTCAACAGAAGACTTGAGAAATAGTTTGACAGTGAACTTCTAATAGAAGCCTTGTCATAGCAGTGAACTTGTGACAGTAACCTTGTACCGGTAGCTTCCAACAGTGACTATAAATCTTCAACTGTGATCTTCTAGCATCAGTGACTTAGAGTGATAGTGAGCTATAACGGTGACTTCGAACAGAAGGCTCTTACTAGTAGCCTTTAACAGTGAACTTATATTTAGAAAAATATAAACTGTAAGCTAATGCAGCAAAGTCATTAGACTTAAGAGTGTACACTATTGAGGATAAGATAATTATAAATGTAGATTAAAAATATTATTAACTGACTTAATACATCATGATCAATATTTAAACATGATTTGGGATTATCAAAACAGGTGAGTCCAACAATCTCCCCCTTTTTGATAATCACAAATTATGCCAGTATGTATTAAAGATAGATAGCATATATAATATAGTTACTAATCATAGATAAAAAATGTCTCAATTATCAGAGATTAATAAGAATGTAAAACCTGAAAATATTGGTACATGAAATCAGAGAGAAAGGCAGATAGGATTCAACATATAATTATAGTAGTATATTAGCACTTTTCTCCCCAATCACATATCACATTATTATTATAGAATTATCACAGTACTTTTCAATTAGCACAATATTTTTAGAATTAGCATAGTATTTCTCCCCCTTTGTGATTATCAAAAATAAATACAAAATGAGAGAGAACATAGAAAGCTTGTATTAATGAAATTACATTATATGATCCAAAAAGAATACATAGTACCTATCAAAAGACATAAAAAACTCAATCCACATCATCCGTAGGTAATTGTTCTTTCCCTTTGAAAGAAAAAGATAAAGGTTGAGCCGGTGAATCATCAGGTTTAGGAATGGCTGTAGGAATGACTGGAGGGGCAGCAACAGAAGCTCTTGTGAGTCTGTAGTGGTTAGCTCGTGGGGGTATCAGTGGAGTAAGTCTTATGATAGCTTCAGCAGGAGACATCGTGGAAGAACCACCGGGTTGAGATGTAGGTAAGGTAGGAGGGATGATGACAGGGGTGCAGTCCACATGGAGAAAGGGTAGAAGAAGGTTTCTGAAATACATAATAATGCTCCGTCCTCTTTCCATAGTAGATAAAAAATCATCTTTATTTTCCATAAACCTATCCAAAGCAGGGGTCAATTATCTTAGCTTGCTTACCTGCTCCGTGAATGCCTGAGTCACTAGAGGCAGCTTCATATTCTCTATCAAGAGCTTGAAGTGTTTGGTCATTTGATGCTTGGTATAAACCTTCTAAAAGTAAGAATCTACCTAATTATTAATGGCCTCTTGAGAAGCTGTAGCTGCCCACAAGTGGTCATGAACAAAACTGCTGACTTCCCTAGTGGTAGAAAGTATCTAAGAATCAGAGGTTCCAATGGGATAGGCCTTAGAAATATCTTCTTGGATCACAGTTCTGATCTGGTCAATGTTCACAGAGGAGCTAGATGAGGGAAGGGGTTTTACCGAGAAGGCTACTGTCTCTTTGAAAGACTGAGTCATGTTACTAATCACCTTCTAAACAAATGCATCTTGACTGTTCATGTGTTCTTTGACTGATTTCTTAAAAGCCTCAAAAAATTCCACAAACTGCTTGGCTACTTCTATGATGTATCGAATCTCAACATTAACTTGGTTCTGAGAACTGCTCATGGCAGTTAATGAAGCAACTGATTGCCTTGGAGAAACCACAGCTCCTTTACAACTTTCAATTTTTTAATGGAATACTTCAACTTCATCCATCATTCTTGTCACTAGACTAGACACAACACATTCTAGAGATAGCTCCAAGGATTTCTCCATACTCCTCATCTCTTCAACCAGGTTTTTCTTCAAATCTTCCACTGGTTCTCCCAGTGCCTCTTTCATTTCAGCCTTTAAGGACTCAAGGTCCTCCTTGGTTGCCAAATTGTCAACCATAACTACTGGAACACTTCAGGTAGGATAACAGAATCCCTTTGAGGCTGGTATTCCACATCAGAATCTCCATAATTGAGTCCAAGTACCATGTACCCGGGATCTGATGACCAACCTTCAATGTCAAACACCACAGAAACAGAACCAAGATGCTCCCCCTCACTTAGAGCTCTCACCTAAGGAATCTCCTCTTTCTGTTCTGTTCTAGGCAACTCCACAACCTCCTCTGCAACTCTAGTAGATTCAACAACTGTTCGCTCTGTTAGTTCAATAGTAGGGTGAGTATTATCCTTCTCTGAGTCAACAATGACTTCCATATCAATGGTTGTAGATGCCACTCCAGCTTCCTGACTACACACTATTTTGTCTGTAATATCTATTAGAGGGATCAAACTGATCTCTTCTTCTTCATTGTCCTCATCATCAGCTTCACAAACATCCTCCTTTGCCTCATGAGAAAAATGATCTCACTTGGTAGCCTCTACGTCTTCGGAGGTGTCCTTGAAAACATTCTGATATGCTTCTTCTTCTTCAATGGTCTCAGTATCATTTTCCTTCAGAACATTTTCTCTTCTTGGTAGTTCTTTTGGAGGGCTAGCTGCTCCGAAATCTACTGTCCTTACAGGACTGCGAGTAAAATCAGGATCACTCCCATTATCAATGGGGGTGTTTTCTCTTTGAGGGTACACAGATCCTTCAGCCTCCTCCTCATCTGAATAAGCCGGTTTTGGCTCATTAGGCTTCAGGCCTGGAACTCTCTGGTCTTTTGGCCTAGTTGGATGAGTAGTAGGGTCAAATTTTTCATACACTTTTCCTTCATCATTCACCCATGTCCTTTTCCAGGGATTCCAGCTAATTTTCATGAATTTTCAACTCATCTTGGAGATAAATACATTGTTCTTGGCCACTATAATTTCTTCTTGATTTCCAGCCACACCCTTTACCTTTAGCATAACTGAAATAAGGCATTGGATTTTGATCTTTCCTTGGTCATATCCTCAAATTGTGCCATCAGTAACCTACATAGGTTAATCTTCTTTCCATGCATAAGTAAGTACATCAGGAATATGTCATGGTACTTCAGTACTGCAAAGTCTCCTATCCTCGGACTAAGTACATTCTAAATGAATTTGTATAAAAGCATGTCTTCTCCATTCATCTCAGCTGCAATGATTTTCCTTGATTTTCCATCTCCTGTTAGTTCTTACAGATCTTTTTCATATTCAAAAACAGCACTGTCTGGATGAGCCACTCCAAAGTAGTAATCATATATTCCATCATGATGAACTCTTAAATAGGTATCTCACTCAGTAGACGAGAAACTAACTTCATTTCCATTGACTCTGGATATTAGCTTATGCACATCATCTTCATCTTCTAACTTCATATATTCATATAATTATTTCACAAGATTCGGGTAATATGGTCCATTATTATTGAAAGAACATTTGGTTCATCCTTGGGCATCTAGTACTTCTAGTACTAATGACTTTCTCAACAACATCCATTCTTCACTTAACTCCTTCTCAGTAAAGATTTGTCTCTTAGTCAGATGCAGGTTTACAGGTCCCATCGGAGTATTACTGGTGCCACTGGATTTGGCTCGATACCTCTTTGGCCTTGGCGCATCCTCATTGACAGTCGGGGGGTCACTTGGTTCTGGTCATAGAGATTGATAGAGGTTCGAGGGCTCAGGTGAAGGGTTAGGGCTTAGGAATTTCGAGAGCAAGGTTCATGATTGAGAGAGGAAGGTGGATTGACATATGTTCATTGCCTTTAATTTTATCATTTAGGGATTAAAATAAAATAAAAAAAAAGAAATAATAAATAGTAATAAAAACAGTTCGAATTCCCACAAAAATGAAAACAAACAGCGAGGTATCCAATAGTGAGATGTACCAGTGAGGTACACCGGTGGGGTGCAACAGTGAGGTGTAATAGTAAGTTCCAATTGTGAGGTCCAACTGTGAGGTTTGACTGTGAGGTTCGACTATGAGGTTTGACTGTGAGGTTCGACTGTGAGGTTCGACTATGAAGTTCGACTGTGAGGTTCAACAGTGACGTCTAACTTTGAAGTCCAACAGTGAGGTTTCCTCTGATGAAATTAATATTACCTAACTCATGTTTGATGTAATTTAACCTCTCATAATTCAAATTCATTGTGAATATATCAACCAATTGATGTTCAGTGCCAATGAATTCAAGAGTGATATCACCCTTTTGATAATGATCTCTCAAAAAGTGATGTCTCACATCAATATGCTTTGTCCTAGCTTGAGATAGTGGATTTTAAGAAATGTTAATAGAACTTGTATTGTCACATTATCTAGAGACATGCTTGAATTGATATCCATAGTCCAGTAAAGTATGTTTCATCCACAGAATTTGAGCACAACAACTACCAGCAACAATGTACTCAGCTTTGGCAGTAGATAATGCAACAGAGTTCTACATCTTACTACACCAAGATACAAGTGACTTGCCTAAAATGTGACATGTGCCAGAGGTGCTTTTTCTATCTAACTTTCAACTGGAAAAATCAGCATCAGAATAACTCATCAAATCAAATGATTGTCCTTTTGGATATAATAATCCTAAGTTGGGGGGTATGTTTGAGATATTTAAAAATCCTTTTAACAACAATTAAATGAGACTCTTTTGGATTGGCTTGAAATAGAGCACACATGCGTACACAGAACATGATGTTAGGTCTACTAGTCTTAAGATAGAGTAGACTTCCTATCATACCTCTGTAGTTGTTTTGATCCACTGGTTCTCCAGTTTCATCAGCATCCAACTTACAAATGGTACTCATAGGTGTTTCACTACCTTTACTATCATCCAAAGAAAAACATTTTAAAATATCCTTAATATATTTACTTTGATTCAAAACAATGCTATTTTTATTTTGAAAGATCTGAAATCCAAGGAAAAATTTGAGTTCTCCCATTAAACTCATTTAAAACTCATTTTGCATCATTTTTGAAAAATCAACACATAATGAATTTTTAGAAGATCCAAAAATAATATCAACCACATAAATTTGTATTATCAAAACATCTTTAGAAATCCATTTAATGAAAAGAGTAGGATCATCTATTCCTTTGGTAAATCCTTTTGAAATAAGAAAAGAGTTGAGCCTATCATACCATGCTCTTGGAGCTTGTTTTAATCCATATATAGCTTTAGATAGTTTAAAAACGTGACTGGAAAAATGGGGATTTGTAAAACCATGTGGTTGTTCAAAAAACACATTCTCAACTCTATATCCATTTGGAAAAGAACTTTTAATATCCATTTGATAAAGTTTGAAATTCAGATGAGCTGTATAGGAAAGTAGTGTCCTAATGGCTTCTAGTCTAGCTATAGGTGAAAAGGTCTCCTCATAGTCTATTGCTTCTTCTTGACTATATCCTTGTGCAACTAGCCTAGCCATATTTCTAACTATATTCTCAAACTCATCTACTTTGTTCCTAAACACTCATTTATCACCTATGGTCAAGGTGTCCTTTGGTCTTTCCACTAATTCCCAAACTTTGTTTCTCTCAAACTGATTTAGTTCTTCTTGCATAGTCATTACAAAAAATTCATCATTGATAGCATCATTTATATTTTTGGGTTCAAGCTGAGAAATAAAAGCTTGATGTTCAACCTGGTTTCTTAGAGAATATCTAGTTTGTGTTCCTCTATTTAAATCACCTACAACAACATCTAGAGGATGATTCTTAAGAGTCTTAACACCTCCAGGAATGGTTGAACTGGATTCTTCATGGTTGTCTGTTGGTTCAGAATCGATAAGAGTAGATTCTGGAAAATTTCCAGAACTGGATTCTTTTATAGGGGATTCACTATCCTTATCATTAATGTTCAGATTTGACAAGTCTTCCTCAAGATTTTCAAGAAAGGCTTTAGGATCATGTGGATCAGTATCATTGAATTTGATATGAACTGATTCTTCCACACATTTGGTTTTCTTATTGAACACCCTATAGGCTTTACTTGAAATATAATAACCTAGAAAAATTCCATCCTCACTTTTGGGAGAAAATTTGTCAAGATTATCTTTAGTATTAAGAATAAAGACTTTGAAACCAAAAACTCTAAAACAATTAACCTTAGTCTTCCTATTGTTACAATGTTCATAAGAGGTCCTTTTTAGAGTAGATCTAATTAAAACTCTATTGATAATGTAACAATCTATATTTACAGCTTCAGCCCAAAAATAAATAGGTAAGTCATGCTCATTAAGAATAGTCCTTGAAATTTCTTGAAGGGCCTTATTTCTCCTTTCTACAACTCCATTTTGTTGAGGTGTCCTAGGGGAAGAAATTTTTTTATTATATCCATTGTGCGAGCAGTAGGATTCAAACTCACGATTCTAAAACTCACAGCCATGATCACTTCTCATAGTCTTAATCTTAAGTCCACTTAGGTTTTCTACAGACATGGAATATTTGACAAAGTAAGAACAAGTTTCACTTTTGTGAGCTAGAAAGTATACCCAATTATACCTAGAAAAGTCATCTACAAGAACATAAACATAGTACTTCCCATTTAAACTTGAAAATCTTGATGGTCCAAACAAATCCATGTGAACCAACTCAAGTGGTTGAGAAGTTGAAACTTCTTTCTTTGGTTTGAAGGAAACTTTGTGTTGTTTTCCCTTTTGACAGGGATTACACACTTTATCAATTGGGAATTCTAATTTAGGTAAGTCTCTAACTAAACCTTTATTAGATAGATTCCTAAGTGAGTTCACATTATAATGTCCTAATCTTCTATGAAAAATCCAAGATTCTTTATGAAAATCATTTAAACAAGAAACATTTTTGTTTGGCTAAGGAGTTTAAATCAACAGCATATACATTCTCATTTCTACATGCAGTGAAAACTAACTCATTTTTTGAATTAAAAACATTACATGAATCATTTTCAAATTTAACATTAAGTCCATCATCACATTACTGAGATATTCTATGTAAATTATACTTTAATCCATCAACAAAAAGTACTTTAGAAATTAATATCTTATCTGGGTTACCAATCTTTCCTAAGCTGATGATTTTTCCTTTTCCATTGTCACCAAAGGTGACATTCCCACCATTAACATTTATTTGACTCTTGAAGAAAGAATAATCTCATGCAATATGTATTGAACATCCAATGTCCAAGTACCATAGGGTCTTACAAGAACTCTTTAAGAAATTTCCCTGTAAAATAGATTAAACATGGGATAATTTTGGTACCCAGATCTTCTTGGGTCTTGAAAGGTTAGCCAATAAAACTTTGGGAACCCATATTTGCTTTATAGATTTTCTGAAATCAAAAAAAACATATTTTGAGACATAAATACTTTGTTTGGTCCTTTAGAAAATTGTTTCTCAAAAGATAATCCAAAATTTGCAGTGAACTGTCCAGATTTTGAAAAAAATATGTATTTGCTAATTTGTCTCTATCCAGGATGATATCCTAGACCAGTTGTATATTTTGGAGAAATATGTTTTCCTAGCAGTTTTGTCAAGGTATCCCTACCAGAATTGAACTTCTCAATAAACATTCTTAATTATTCATTAGATAATTTAAGTTGAGTGTTCTCTTTCAACAATTGAGCATTCTTTTCTTTTTCTACACTTCGATCTGTTTTAACATTACTAGTCAAGGCATGCTATTTCTTTAAAGATTTATATTTATCTTTTAGTTCATTGCAGGTATCTTCCAGCATATTGCAATATTCAAAAAGTTCATCCTTAGACATATTTTCATCATTACCTAAATCAATGTTAATTCCAGAATAATAATCATTTATAATAGGGGAAATAGGTACCTCAGATATGTTAGTCATGAAGAACATGTTGGCATGATTCTTTTCAGAATCAGTAGCTTCTAATTCACTTGTGCTATCTTCCGAAGCACTCTAGGTTTCTTTCATGGATTTCTTGTACTTTTGGTCCTTAGTGTCATATTTCTTTTTGAATTTTAACTTCGGACATTCAGCCTTGATGTTTCCTTTCCTCTTGTATTCATAAAAGACTATATCATCTTCCTTGTCAGATTTCATCCAATCCTTTTTCCACTTACCTTGTTAATCATACTTACCCTTGTAGTTTGGTTTTCTGAAAAATATCTTCTTCTTATAGAACTTCTTAAATCTCTTGGCTATTTTAGCCATTTCTTCATCACTGTCTGAATATGAATCTTCACTAGTTGAGATTTCAGAAGGTACATGTATTTTCTCCTTGTATTTTCTCTTTGAAGCAGTAGACTTGAATGCCACGGATTTTCTTTTGGGTTCATCATCTTATTATTTGTTCACCTTCAGTTCCTCTTCATACATCAGTAGTTTACCAATCAAATCCTTAACAGATAGCTTACTAGTATCACATGACTCTCGAATAGACACAGAAGTGCCTCTCCATTTGTATGGAAAACATCTCAATATTATCATGATCTTCTCCTTCTCTGGAACAGCTTTTCCCAGTGAACTCATGGTGTTGACAATCTCGTAAAACATAGGGTACATGTCAGAAATGGGTTCATCAGGTCTCATCTTAAAATTATCATATTTAATAGTATAGGTATTTAATCTCATTTCCTTCACATTGGTTGTTCCTTCCTGAGAAACAGCCAAGGGGTCCCAGATTTCATGTGCTATTTTACATGCAGAAATTCGGTTAAATTCCTCATCTCTTAAAGAGCAGTAAAGGGCATTCATAGCTTTACAGTTATTGTTATAGTTAGACTTTGTATCATCATCCCAGGTTGATCTAGTATTTTTGGGAATTTCATATTCTGACTTTATAGCAGACCAAATATCAAAACCAATACTTTCCAAATGAATTTTCATTTTAATTTTCCATTGATCATAATTCACACCTTTAAAGAAAGGTGTCCTGTTAGTAGTAGAACCTTCTAGTATATTGTCCATAACTAGATTTTAGAAAGTATATTAAAGAGAGAAAATTTAGAACTAACAGAAATTTAAGATCTTTAAGATAAAACTAAAATCACAGTTTAAAAAACAGAGGGTTTTAAAGCTTTGTATATAAAGATGTTTCCTCTGATACCAAATGTTGGTCGGAGTGGATACATAAGAGGGGGGTGAATTGAGTTCCAATTAAAATTTTTGTTAAAAAATTTTAGGATTAAAATCCCAAAAATTATAACATCCCAGTAAACTAAGGCAGTAGAGATATATGTGACATATTTTTCAACGGGTTTCTCAAAGGTTGATTACTCCTCAGTAGAATCAGTATGAGAACTAATTCCACTTTTGAAACAAGTTTACTCAATAAATCAAATATACCCACTAACCAGAATTAAGTATCAGAGTATGTAAAAACAAATTTTCTGTCTTTGCTAAATATAAGCACAGCGGATAAATGTAAAACAGAGTAATGAAAGAGGAACACAACAAATTAAACAAGAGGTTCATTCTTAATACAAGACATATTCCTCTCCACTTGGTGATTACCTTCCACCAAGAAATTTTATTAAAAGTGATACATAGCCTGTATCAGGCTTTACAATAGTTTTTACAAACTGTCCAGGTTTTGCAACCTCTACCACAGTTCTACATGGGAAAATAAACTACCAAGCCACACTAGGCTTATTCCACAGTTATACGTGGGAAACAAATGTAAAGATAGTTTGGTGTGGGTATTTTCAGTATCCATTAGTTTAAGCACAAGATTCTGTATGTGAAACACATACACAATGCTCACAAATGTAAAATACTTAAACACAGAAAAGATAAAGATAGTAGGAATGAGTTTAGAATGCTCTGTTGTGTTGGAAGATCAGCTCTGGACTCATTGGAATGAATGAAATGAAGTATTGGTTCTTCTCTGCAAGTTGACTCAAAAACAGAGTGTCGCAACTTTCAGGTTCTGACTTCCAAATGTAGAGATGATCAGCTTCTTGGTTTTTAAGCTCTTTGAAGCACACCATGACAGCTTGGAGAAGGTTCTTTCAATAGATCTTTGTGAAGATCTCTGTTCTTCAGAATTAGTGATTGAGTATTCTTCTTCATATTGTGTATGTTTCTCTCTTACGAGTGTTCTGTGTATATTCAATATGTCCACACTTTTCTTGTTTCTGTATGCGTTGTTTCCTATCCTGTGAATGTCTCTCTCTTATATATATGCTCTTTTCCATTTCAACTCATTTGTATTTGGTTTAGCAGGGGCCGATAGGAAAAATGTTTCAACCACATGTGGTCTTCCTCGTACATTGTATTGTTTCCTGATATGCGGTAGACTTCAACAGTAGCCTCTACGACTATGGACTTCATCGGTAAGTTCTCTGACTGTAGGCTTGTAATGATAGTTGTTAATCTGTGTAACAGTATCTCCTCATCAGTGGACTTCAATAGTAGGCTATTCATCTGTGAGCTTCATTAGTAGGCTTGATCAGCGGTAGACTTCAACAGTAAGCTTCTAATGGAATCTTTGTAACATCAGACTACATCAACAGTGACCTTCCCAATGGTAGACTTATCTCAATAGGTAATTTTATTAACAGTGGAATATGTCCATAAGTAGACTATCTCGACAGAAGGAGTTGTCCAGCGGTATCCTTCTACAAACGGTGGACTGGTCCAACTATAGGCTTGAACAGTGAGGTTCTCAACAGAATACTTGAGAAAGAGTCTGACAGTGAACTTCTAACAGAAGCCTTGTCACAGCAGTGACCTTGTGACAGTAACCTTTTATCGGTAGCTTCCAATAGTGACTGTAAATCATCAATGGTGATCTTCTAGAATCAGTGACTTAGAGTGATAGTGAGCTATAACGGTGACTTTGAACAGAAGTCTCTTACCAGTAGCCTTTAACAGTGAACTTGTATTTAGATAAATATAAACTGTAAGCTAATGTAGCAAAGTCATGAGAATTAAGAGTATACACTATTAAAGATAAGATAATTATAAATGTATGTTAAAAATATTAGTAACTGACTTAATACATCATGATCAATATTTAATCATGATTTGGGATTATCAAAATAAGTGAGTCCAATAATAAAAATTTTATTAAACTTTCAATCGCCTTTTACCCAACTCCTAGGAGAATTTACAAATTCACATAAAACATAATTTTACTGCATCTGTGATTAGAATTTTGAAAATCCAAGAGACACGGTTAATATCATGGAGTAAAATTTAGTTCAATAAGATAAAAATAATTTTTGGTGAATAGTAACTTTTTACTTTTATTTACTACGGTTAAAAGTAAATATGGTAATTAAGGGTAAAAATGATATTAATATTACCCTAACACATGTCTTAATTCTATTGTACATGTTTATATTGACCAACAATAACCTTAGGAATAAAATATTATCATTTAAGTCCACTTGGATTAGATTATAACATTTATTATTATTTAATTCAAAGAAGAGTTAAAAGAGTTAAAATCAGAGTTTAATAACTAAAACATTTTTAATATAGGGTTATACATAATATAAATTCGATTATAAATATTCATTAGAAATATAAAAAGATTTCTTATATAATGGTATTTTATATATAATTTTTAGATAGTAAATAATTTAATTTATTTATAACACAATGATGATAGAGTAATTACAGTATTAATGAAAGATTATGATAATTGATATTATAAATACACAAATAAATATAATTTGAGACTTTTTATGAATTAAAATAATTTTATAGTTTAATATGAAATATTATGATTTGTTATATGTGTTTCTTTCGAAGTAATAATTCTTTTATGAATTTATAAAAAACAAAATACCCAATAGTGTCAAAATTGACATAAAAGAGTTTTTTAAAAAATTATTATATTATTAATTTATATTATATTCCTAAAAATCTAAGGATCGGACAAAGGACTTATATAATGATATGTGTATCATTAATGGACCACTTGGGGGGTTTATTGGATGTTTATTGTAATTTTATTAACCATATAATATAAAAATACAAAGAGACATGGTAAATGTCAAACGAATTAACTAAGAGTTAAAACTAAAAGATAAGGTTAATTAAGTGATCCAAACCTATCTAAAACCTATTAGTTGAGTGGATTTTGACCCATAACCACCTTAACCTCGAAATAAATCAATTTGGAACCATCATAAACCGAATGTGAATTTATTATAAAATAATATTTTAAGTTTGTCATAAGGTGCCCCTCACCCCTCTTATAAAAGGGAACTCCCACTTAACTCTAATTCACACCTTCTAAGCCATTTGGCTCAGAAAAACCTTACCCAAATACCCTCTAAACTATCCTCCCTTAAACCTAGAGGCCTTAGTTTGATCAGAAAGCCATCCTAGAGAGCCCTTTTGATCAAATCAAAAGGAAGAACTTGAAGAAGAGGTAATGATTTCACCACTCTCTTTCAAGTTCCTTTCTTCTTCAACTTCATTTTTTTTGTTTCCATTCTAAAATAATAACTACAGTATCCTATATATACTTTGATGTTATTATAATTACGATATAACCAAATTCATTATTCTATCCACCCTTTGAATGACTTTTCACCATACGTACATACGTAAGGCTTACCGTCTGCACGTCGTGGTGTAATTGTTTTTCAATACATTATAATTTGGATAGGTATAATAATGATTTTTATTTGATGTAAATAATAAATATAACATGATAAGGATTCTTTATATATGATATAACATCCAATTATATATTAATTTAATATCAAAAAAAATTATATTTTCACTCGTGCGTAGGTACGGATTACCGTCTCCACGGCGCGATGAGATTCATTTCAAATTTCACCATTCATCGATGATTATAAAAATATATATTACTAATAAGTATGTAATATATGACATAATAATGTTACTGGAGAAATATATATTTATATATATAATTATTTATGTACTTACATATATCTTATTCACTAACTTCTGTTCAATACTATATGAAAATAGAAAAAGCATTTATGCGTACGTACGGACTACCGTCTCCATAAATGGTGTTTTCAATTTCATATATATGTCTATTATAAATATTTATATTATAAATTTAAATGATATATAAATAATGGTTTATAATATGGAAGTATTTAAATCATGATCTCAGTGATACAATCAAGAGTAACAAGTTAAAACACGTACGATAAAGAAAGCGATTATTACCAGAAATATTAATATAACATGGAAATTATTATTAAATGGGTAGTATAAAGTCATAAATGAATAATTTATGATATCATAAATATTAATATGGTTCTGGTACAATTTAATAACATACTATAGTCTTCGTACAGGAGGTTAAATGTACCCTCGACTAAAGGAAAGTGCAAGGTAAGGGGTTTTCATCTCACTCCTTATTCCCGTGAGATTCATGACATATTGCCACTATTACCTTTTGTGTGGTGTATGTACTGCCCATAATTGTATTCATTGTCTAATACACATTAATTTATGTGTAATTACATATTCATTGTATGATACTTCTTTCATGGGGTGTATTTTTAATATGTTACCAAATTGTTAAGGGTTAATTCCACAATCTCATTATTATCCAAGATTATTTATGTGTAAGTATTTACTGGGACATTTTTATCATCCATGCCCATTTTTCATAAAAAAGATTTCAAAATGAATATTTTAAGGATTTGTAAAAGTTACTCTTTATCAAGATAATAATTTTAAATTTTTTAATGATTTATCTTTCTAAATATTTTTTATTAATGTCCATGTTATAAAAATGATTTTAAAGATTTATTCATATGGACATGGATGTTTTGAAATGATAATCCTTTTCAAAAGTTTCAAAGTGGTATGAGACACTTTCATTAAAAAATCTCTTTTAAATTACTTCCTTTATAAATTTCTGACTTTTAAATTATTTTACAAAAAGGATATTTCTCTCAAAAAGTTTTACTCGTCATTTTCAACTATGTCATCATCCTTTACTGGATATTATTTTTTATTGAGGTTGATTTATTATAATATAATCTTCCATATTGTGTTGAATGAGTTTTGATTTGTTTGACTATGGATGTTCTATTTGTATACCATTCATGGTTTTTGTTTAATTTATTGACATTTCATATGCTATTTTTAATACGAATGTTTATGATATGTTTAAACCTTTTTCTATGAGAAATGTATTGGACTTAGTAAGTGACGGGTGGAGCCAGCTATAGCTCCTTGATCCATCGGTAGGTCTCATGAGACAACTAGACGTGGAATTGGTCAAGTCCCTTTCCCAATTTGATATATTGTTTTAGCGGAGGCCTTAATAATTTTTAACCGTCTTGGTCGAGGCCTTGACAAAAATTTTCAGAATGTTCGGCATTATACATTCCCTCATTATGGAAATAATATTGATGGTCATGTAGTCATTCGACTAGTAGAATACCCATTATTTTGTTTTATTATGGAATTATTTACTCATATCATATTCTTTCCATAAAAGTATTCATGTTTATTATTGGTAAAGGCATGTGGTTTCAATTATTCACCATGCTTAATATTTATGTCATTTTCCGTTGTATTACTTACCCTTTCTGAGCGTTTGATATCACCCATTTCTTGTGTTTCATTTTACCAGGATTCCAAGAAGTGTATTATGATTGATATATTGGGTTAAGCTAAAGGTGATAATGACATTATAAAAGAACTATATAAGCAAATATTCGTCTACACCCCAAAATTCCAAAGTTACCTTGATTTTTCCCCAAATGGTCTCATTTCATCTATGGTCTTTACCTCATAGAAAAGTTTTCTCATGACTCAACCAACACTCACAACCTTAAGAGTACCCACTTCCCTAGTGGATCAAACAAAAATTACAAACTTCAAGGTCCATACATCATCCAATACTATTTTATTTCACTAGATTAAACCACTTAATGTGTTGTTTCACACATCCTACATCACTCTCATGAGATGGATTCATCTCCATGATCGATGTACCACTCCCCACCAAAGTATTAACATTGCATAACTATAATATTTTCAGATATCCATATCCCACACTCTACCAATCATTGATAATGATGGTTATATAGGTCGGGACTACTCATCCTTGATCATCACTATAAAAGCTATATCATCACCCATTCATAGCTTATAGGAACACTAATCACAACACCTTCCATAAAACCTACAAAAATATAATTTTTACACCATTGAATGGTTGATGGTGCACTTTATACTATCTAACACATCATTTACCTCTCCTATAGAATCAACCCAAATAGGTCTCATTGGAACCACTCACTTTTCGATCCTCCCAAGGCTTCCTCTCATATCTTCCATTTCAACCTCGGATGCTTCCAATTGGACTCAAACATGGAGTGGTTGTGTCATCATACCTGATTTGTCCACATTCTCATTCCCACCACCATAACATCACAAGTCTCACCTAGAATCCCCAAACCACAAGTCCTGCAAGCCTCTTATCACACCCACATTGGTCCTCATCCCATGCATTAGGTTTCTCACTTATCTATAATCTCATACACAAGATTCTGTATCACCCAACCATAAGCCTAATATCATAAAATGTCTCTAACATGCACTTGTATTATTGATTTCCAAAAAAACTCTATATTTAAATATTCCATTGAAACCTGATCAAGGAGATCTAAATCATCTTCAGTAGGGCATGTTACACCAATACAAAACTCACCCACCCAAGCCATTGTCCATTCTTCTCCCGCATGCCAGACTCATGAAGTGCAGAGCACCCTTAATGCTTTCCAAAACTAGAATATATCACGATGCCAAACCATTCACATACCCACTGAAAACTTGATTTTAATTATGAATTTTTATTATAATTCATTTATGATCTCACCATTATCTTGAAGACACATCCTAATATGACAAGTTTAGACACTTATTGGGTATTTCCATGGAAAACTATATATAAATTTGAATCATCAACTCTCAGGGTACTTTGTATTCTGTGAGTAATAATAATTTACCCATACCTCACATAAAACTCCTCTAAGAGTTTTCTTACAAACAAGAATTACACATTTGATCCACCTAGTATACACTCAATCTACATCACCTATATTATCCTCCCTAAATAATCTTAGATGAATAAAACCACACATCCCTATGTACCTCATGTGATTTTATCTCTGAAAATCCTTAAAAACACCACGATGGTCCAAGGATCACTATCCATTATCCACATTAATAACCCCATTTAAACCCACACTAGGGAAATTATCGTTGTCAGGAACCCTAATGTTCCTACCACTTTAGAAACATGATTCAAAACCAAAATTACTAGCACACAAGTTCTTATCCAATAAAACTAATGGAATCTATCATGCCTAAACCAAAAATTTGATGCACCTAAACTCATTGGTCATAAGGAACAAAATCCCAAATCATGATTCACCCCAAAGAACGAAACTAGGCTCTCCCACCACACCCATACATTGATACGCACATAGTCCACAAGTCATGGGATTACACTGGCCACCATTCCAAGTTCACACAACACCCAACATTCTGAACATCCATTAAAGTGTCTCACATAAGGATTTGATCCATGTCACACCATAACCTCAAGGTCACCACACCAACCAAGTTATAACTAGAAATAAATTAAACTATCTCAAAAATATTATAACATAAAGGCTCAAAACCCAATATCTCACTCTAGCCCCAACATGTTATGGTCTAAAGGTCAAATGGAATATCTCTTCACTAAAGAACTATCTATAGCACCAACTACTCATGTAGTGGGTCAACACCCAACACTTGGAATGTTTACCTCATAAAAATATATAAATTTTTTACATATTCTTCTTCCCATTTTATATTTACTATAACCTTCCATAATAATTCCTTGGATAAATGAAATTTCATGTACAAGTTAAAGAAGAAAATTCTTTATAAGATCTTAATTATAAGTTAGAGAGGAAAGTCTATTTATATTATAATAGTAATTTTATTTAGTTGATTCTTCTTGATAATAAAGATATGTGGTTACAAAATATATATTTTATCCTTTTAGAGGTATGTGTTAAGTAATATTCCACCACACACTTATATAGAAAAACACTATATAAATGATTGTAGAAACTTTAAATAACCAACTTGAGTCATATTACAAGTAATAAAATAATTAAACATAAGAAATCACTTAAAGGACATGTGAATCCTACTTGTCTAATGTGATTTATGAAGACAACTCCAGTCTTTTCATAATATTTCAATTGATAAATACCATAAAGCAATCATCCCAAAATCTAGTGCACTACCCAAGGTGATATTATATCCATTGTAAAAGTGAATAGAATGAACCACAATCCCAAACCAAGAAACATGGAATTTCCTTGTACCTAGGGAGGCCAATCCCAAGAAAAATATTTATACCATGTCCAAACATACTCTTATTTTATTATACACCAAAACCCAAATAGTGAGATAAAGGAAAGGCTTGGATGCCAATTTTTACCACCCAACTTTCTTGGACCACAGATTAGTTCCTAGACTAGTGGTCACTAATGTACCCCATATAGGCATCCCTAACTGAAAAAGGATCCCAACTAGAGGTTTGGTTCTAAAGGGGTCTGTTGGAGAGACAATACCTTCATATCATGGTAAATAAATAGTGGAAATAAAGTAAATCATATACATCAGCCAAATAAAGAAGGAAGTGAAATGAAATCTGGGAAAGTGCTGATAAATAAACAATAATAATGAAATATTGAATGAACTATAAGTAATACATGTGTGGAAAGTAATTCATAAATTTCAATAAAAATACAATCTCTCAAAGAACAAAAGGTAAAATACTAGATAATAATAACTTCGTGGCTACCCAAGTGTCATGGAGGCCCAAGAAGGATGTAAGTGTTACTCAATATAAAAACACCAAAAGAATCCCTAAAATAATCACTCTATTAATAATTTCATGGATCAGTTATATAAAAAACATTTACCATTCATCATATTAAAAAATTACAGTTTAACAATATAAATTAAATGCAATAAAACAACCACAAATGCTTGGGCTCTAAGATGACACTCAACACTAGTCATTACATAATTAGGCATCATTGGTGAGTCTCTATTCGTTTTATATATCATGGCTCAACTACTTACAAGGAATACAAAAAAGGAACCTATATCCAAAAAATAACATATAGGAATCTACATGGTATCCACTAGGAATTCCCATCTAACCTAGGCATCTAGAATCCATAGAGGACATCCATGGAATTCTTATCAACCCCGTTATAGGAAAATGTATGGAATTGAAAGTTGAAATTCTATAAACTGAATCCAATATACCATATTTACAAGTTATATCCATTACTAATGAGTTTCTAATCACTCTATACACCATGTCTCTACTGGTTCCAAGGTATACTACTGAGGAACCGAAAGTCAAGAATGAACATGAGATTCTATTGGAGCTCTACCGAGCATTCCCATATAACCAACAAATCTAGAATTCATAGATTTCATCCATGGAATTATTCTCAATTCCATCTTGGTGAATCCAAAAAATCTGGTCTTTTATTTCTCTAAACAAAATCTAAGGGACCACATTTCCAAGGAATTTCTAGTATCATAATTGATTGGGATCTAGGACCATACCCCTGAAATTAAATCTCATACAATCAGGATGAATCATGAGAGATCATCCCATGACATTCACAAGGATTACCCATGGGAATCCATATCATTCATATGTGTCATTTAATTCATAATACATAACCTCAATCCAAGGTGGATCCACACGGAGGCTTTCATAGTGATGAATTATTGAGAAATCTAAGGTAGCTCATGGAATTCTTTATCTTTGTACATCTTTGAATCCATTGAGTCATTATCCCATGTAATACAAGAAATTCCCCTAATAGATTCACACTCACTAAATTAATTGCAACAATTTCATATCTAAAAATAAATACATGGGATAATACCCAAGTAATTCCATCCATAACAGTCATTTATATTAGTAAAATCATTTACCATTCTCCAAGATTGAATTTGTTATCAATAAATTCCATTTAAAGATCCCATGTCATTATTTTTTCTCACTTATCATTTTATAAAAACCTTATCCTTATCCCAAGGATTGATTAAATAAGATTTTATTCACAATGTATAAAGGAAAATTCCTTATATGTTACAAACTATAACTCTATTTCATCAACACTATAATTTAATATTTTTTTCAATGGTCAAATACATTTTATAATTTTGTGCTTCAAAATCAATAAGTAAAATTCAAATGTTAAACCCATTATCCAATTATCAATGGTTGTAAAATTTTATTTCACAACCCTTGATAGAAATTATAACATTTCATTTAACTTTTAAAAATAAATAACCACTACTCACTCCAAGCCTATTCATGGTCAAAACCCAAATAAAGTCAACTCTTCATGAACTAAAATTTTCCAATGTTTCAAGGATTATTAAATGATATGTTTACCTAAAGATAACCCAATTGTAAGTATTTGATTAATTTTTCATCTATGAGAAGAAATTCCATCATGGTGAACACCCATGCACATAAGAAAAATAGTGATATTGTTGGTTAAATTTGGTGGCCCAACTACATTAAACTTATGAGAGCCCATAAATATAATATCATACATTTATTCAAGATAATCTTATAGAAATTAAAAGATCAAATGAATTCCATTGAAATGTGTAAAAATGAACACAAGTGTATAGAACTCGCTCGAAAATAAAAGAAATGATGTAAAGGATGATGACTTTAGGGCTTACTTCTTGCTTTGCACCTCACATGATTCTGGGTGATTTCATTGAAAATAGATAATAAAACTCCAGTAAAGGGGAGAAGAAACAAGGGAGGAAGGTCATGTCCTGTGCCACTTCCAAAAGGGAACCCCCTTTTATTTTAAAGCACCCTCAAGAATGAAAACCCAATTAAAAACTACAGAGATACCTAATATAGGGTTTTATAATGTGAATAATGAATATACACCATGGGTTTTGATCAATAATACATTGAGGCCCTATCCCTAATTTTTCATTATGTGAAAATTCAAGTCACACCATGAATCCTTCCTACAGCTCCCCAGTAGCTGCAGGCTCCTCCCATTTCTCCTGAGATTGCCCGTAAGTTCTCCTGACACGTCCTTCATCCATAAAAGAGAAGGTTACATGAATATATTAAAAAATTAATAGGATTTGTACCATAGATAAGTGTTGGGTTTGTATAACCTCATCACTTTAATATTTTTGTTCCTCATGCTTCACTTCTCAAACGACATTGGACCTCATCGGCTAATAACACCTGCCACAGAGCTCGCATTACCTACTCCCACTATTATATATCAACATGGACACTTTCATTACTCTAGATAACATGTTATAGAGTAATTATCCAATAATTGGGAGCTCATTATCCATGATCAACCAAACCAAATGGATTCTACTCAAATGACGTGTCATCCAAAATCTCAACATTTCCCCAATGGACCACTCATCTAGTTCCACTCATGCACAGAAATCATGGTTACAAAAACCTTTTCTTATCAATCAATGTTTCCCAAAACAACAAATTAATTGGGTTTCACCACATCATTATCCCCCTAAATCATGTAAAAAAATAGGTCTTCCCTGTTAGAATCACGCCATGAAATAGATTTTCACCCCCTGAATCACACAATGAACTACAATTCATCCTAAAAACCATATTAGAAAATATTCCGGTAGTCACCATCCATTTCAAATTTAGGTAAAAAAACTTCTAAGTCTATTTCATGAGACTCAGCCTAATAAATTCTTACACATTCACCTTCAAACCACTCAAAGGTGAATGAAACTAAACCCAAGTGATTCTCCAAAGATCCACTAAAACCCATGATTCATTCCCTCATCATGTACTATAAGATTTGAAATCACCACTCATAATTTCAAGGTTACTGAGCTCATTATACAAACCCAAAATATTCCATTCACTGGTTTTGGTTATGCCAATACAAAACACAATCTAGATCCACTAGTCAATACCTTATAGATCACTCAATATCGTGTTGATTAATTTAAATTTCCCAACAATGATGCCCACTCCTAGAAATATTGTTGAGTTTTCAAATTACCATGTCACATCTTGTGGGATGGTTACATTAGTCTACACCATTCCATTTCTCATTTTTACCATATAAAGTGACCAACAATATAACTCCCTAGACTATTTACAACATAAGGCCTCACTTAATTATTCAAATAAATAGGTTTCCCTATAGCTGAAAAGTCTCATAGACCCAGCCTCATTGTGAACTTGCTTTTTAATATCATGCATGGTCATACCACCAAACTGTTACCATGAAAACAATATCTAGAAAACACCAACCATATTTACTCCATAGCAACATCACCAACCAACACCCATACTTGGGTGACTTTAACTTTTTTCCCCTAAATAGACATTAATCACCCAAACTCACATAAAAAACCACTACCAACTCCAAGTTGTGTTAAACAACACATCACTTCAGAATTTCACTAGAAACTATACAAGATGATAATCACACACTCAATCATTCCACAATATTATATAATCCAAAATTCATCTACACACTGGCATTCTAGATTTACCTTGATTTTTCACCAACTGGTCTCATTCCATATATGGTATTAACCACATAGAAAAGTGTTATAATGACTCATCAAACACTCCCCACCATTGGAGTTCCCACTTCCTTAGTCCATAAAAAAATCCCAATCTTCAAATTCCATACATCATTCAATACAATTTTCATTCACTATATTCAAAAACATAATGTCTTGTTTCATGCTTATTATATCCCTATCATGAGGGGGGTGCATCTCCATGATCAAAATCCCACTCCCCACAAAAGGAGACTCCTTGAATAACTGAACTATTTCCATATCTCCATATCCCACACTCCATCCATCAATGAAAATAATGGTCATGTGGGCTGAGAATACTCATCCATGAGCGTCATAATAAAATCTAGATCATCACCCATTCTTGTCTCATAGGAACACCAATCATGACACCATCTATAAAACCTATAAAAAATAATTTTCCCACCCTTAAATGGTTTATGGTCTACTCTATACCATCAAACTCATCCTTTAATACTATTATAGAATCAACCCAAAAAGGACTCATCAGAACCACACATATGTCACTCCTCCCAATCCTTGCTCTCATATCTTCCATGATAACCTTTGATGGTTCCAATGAGAATCAAATCTGGATAGGTTGTGTCATCATACATGATCTATCCACATTCTCATTCCCACCACCATAACATCACAAATCTCACCCAAAAGCCCCATTCTACCAATCCCACAAGCCTCTTATCACACCCACATTTTTCCTCATCCTATGCATTAAGTTTATCACTTATTTAAAATCTCATAAACATGATTTTTTATCATCTAACCACAAAAAAATAGCTCAACATGTCTCCAACACACACTTGTATTATTGATTTCTACCAAAATTCAACGTTTATATACTCCATTGAAACTCAATCCTAGAGAACAAACTCAACTATAGTAGACCATGTAATACCAAAACACAACTCACACACCCAATCCATTGTCTATGATTCTTCTTCTGCCAAAATCATGAATAATAGGGCAACCTTAGTTCTTTCCAAAAAAAAATATCTCCCGATGACAAACCATTCACACAACCATTGAAAACGGGAGAATCATTATGAATTTCCACTATAATTCATTTATCATCTCACCATTATCCTAAAGGGACATCCTAATAAAAGAATTTTAGATAATTATTTAGTCTTTCCCTAGAAAATTGTTTACAATTTTGAACCACCAACACTCATGGTGCTTTGTATTCCATGACTACCAATCATCTACACATACCATGCACAAAAATCCTCTAAGAGATTTCTTATTCTCAAGCATTACACATTTGATCCACCTAGTATACACTCGGTCTACCTCACCAATATTATCATCCCTAAGGAATATCAGATGCCTAAAACTCCACATCCCCAGGAACATCATGTTATTTTATCGCTAACAAAGCATTAAGAAACGCCACAACGGTCCTGGCTCACTATCCATGATCTGCATCGATAAACCCACTAAAACCCACAGTAGGTAAATTATCATGGTTAAGCATCCAAATGATCCTTCTAATTATGAAAATTATCTCAAAACCAAAATAACTAACACATAAGTTCATATCCATGAAAACTAATATCATCTCACATGCCTAAACCAAAACCAGGATGTACCTTACCTCATTGGTCATAACGAAAAAACTCCCAAACAAGGATTCACACCAAAGAAAATTTATATTATCTAATACCTCAACCACACATTAAGACTCACATAGTCTACAAGTCTTGGAATGACACTGACCCCCATTCCAAGTTCACAGGACACCCAACCTTCTGAACAACCACAAAAGGGTTTCACATAAGGGTTTGATTCCTGTCACACCATAACCTCACGGTCACCACTCCAACCAAGTTTTAACCAAAAATACATTTCAATATCTCATGCATCTTATAACATAGGGGATCAAAACCTGATCTCTCACTCTAGCCCCAACATGTCACGGTCTCAAGGTCAAATGGAATAGATCTTAACTCAGGCACTCTCAGTAGCCCCAACTACCCATGCAATTGGTCAATACCGAAAAACTTCTAGGTTTAACTCATCAAAATATATAATGTATTTTCTTATTCGACTTCCAATTTTATATTTACTAGAACTTTCTATAATAATGGATTAGGTAAATGAAATTTCATGTACAAGTCAAAGAAGAAAATGATTTATAAGATGTCACTTATAAGTTATAGAGGATAACTCTATTTAAGTTATAATTTGAAGTTTGTTTCATTGATTCCTATTATTAATCAAGTGATGTGGTTACATAATATATATTTGATCCTTTTATAGAGATTATTTAAGTAGTATCCCACCATACACTTATATATAAAAACAATATATAAATGGTTGTAGACACTTTAAATAACTAACCTAATTCAAAATCCAGGGGATCAAATATTAAACATAGGAAATCACATAAATGACATGTGAATCATACTTGTCTGATATGATGTATGAACACACCACATCTTTTTTCATACCAGGAAAAATAGAAATGCAATAAATCAATCTTCTAGAAATCTAGTACACCATACAAGATTAAAATATATCAATCGTAATATTATACAACATGAACCACCATCCCATACCTAAAAACAAGGAATTTCTTTATACATGGGGAGGCAAATCCCATGAACAAGCTCCATAACATTTCCTTACATACTATTATTCTATTTTACACCAAAAACTAATTAGTGATATAAAAAAGGCTTGGGTGAAAATTTTACCACCCCATTTAATCGGACCACATATCAATTCTCAAACTAGTGGTCCCCAATTTACCCCATATAGGCCTCCCAAAAATACAAAGGATTATAACAAGAAGTTTGGGTCTAAAGTGGTCTTTTGTGTATACTATAATCGCATATCATGGTAAATAAATAGTGGAAATGAAGGTAATCATATACATCAACCAAATAAATAATGAAGTGAAATGACATCTAGGATAGTCCTGATAAATAATAAATAATAATTAAAAAATAAATGCATACTAAATAAAAAAATTCAGCAAGGAATTCATAAGTTTTAAGAAAAATACAATCTCTAAAAAGACAAAATATAAAATACTAGATAATTATAACTTCTAGGCCACCCAACTGTCCTGGAGTCCTAATAAGGATGTGAGTATAACTCAATTGGCCACCACCAAAGGAATACCTTAAATAATAATTCTATAAATAATTAAATGCATAAGTGCTATAAAAAATTACAATTTAGCATATTAAAAATTTATAGTTTAACAATTTAAATCAAATATGATAAAACTACCACCAATGCTCAGGAACAGAGTTGACACTTGATGGTAGTCATGACCTAATTATCCATCTTAAGTGAGTCTCTAATCACTCAATACATCATGGATCAACTGATTATAAGGTATACTACCAAGGAACCCATATCCAAAAAATAACATGGGAATTTATAGGGGATCCACAGGGAATTACGATCCAACCTATGCATCGGGAATCAATAGTGGAAATCCATGTAATTCTTCTCAAAGCCATCTAGGAAAATATAAGGAATCCAACATTGGAATTATCCAGACTAAATCCAAGTGATCATATGTATAATCAATTCGTAGTATCTAACTTGACTAAAAATATAGTCCCACGCCCATGGAATTCCATTTGATTCAATCAAGTCTAATATAAGGATCTAATCCTATGGAATCTACAAAGGTACCCTGGGGGAATCCAAAACATTAATCAATGGTATTTATTATATAATATTTCACTTTAATCTAAGGGGGAGCCATAATGATTCATTCATAGTGATGAATTGGTGAGGAATCTAAGGCATGTCATGGCATTACTTAGATTTTCACATCCTTGAATCCATTGATGCAACCTCCCATGGAATTCAAGTGAGTCCCCTAATAGATTCCATGCTCACTCAAGGCATTCCAACCATTTCATATCCAAAACAAAACCCATGCGATGAAACCCATGGTATTCTATCCATATAAATCATTTATATAGGGAAACACATTTTCTATTACATAAGAATAA
The DNA here is from genome assembly GCA_963277665.1 of Viscum album. Taxonomy (NCBI): domain Eukaryota; kingdom Viridiplantae; phylum Streptophyta; class Magnoliopsida; order Santalales; family Viscaceae; genus Viscum; species Viscum album. The sequence continues at coordinate 833,592,029 of OY728165.1, forward strand.
ATTTCATATCAAGAATCACTATCTAAATAGACCATGTTAATATACTATCTCACTTCCAATTTATTAAATTCCTTTTACTTATCGCATGGATTGATTAAATAAGATTTAATTCACAAGAAATAAAGAAAAATTACTTATAGGTTTTCAATAGGAACATTATTTAATCATCATAATCATTTAACAGTTATTTTTAAAGGTCAAATCCATTTTACTATTCAGTTCTCAAAACCCAATAGGTCTAATTCAATGGTATAACCCATTCTAAAGTTACTGATGGCTATGAAATTCCATTTCACAAACCTTGATTCAAATTATAAAATTTCATTTAACCATTAAGAATATATAATTTTTGCTCACCCCAAGCTTCTCCTTGGCCAAAACCAAACTAAGGTAAACTCTTAAGTAATTACTATTTTATTAATATTCAAAGACTATTAAATGGGATTTTTAACTATGTTAAACTCAAATTTAAAAATTTAATTAAACTATATTCATTTTATAAATTTAAGGTATATGTATAGAAATTATAGCATGACACGCACCCACTCTCTTAAAAAAGGAAAGATTGTAATGCCCCTAAATTTTATAAAAGAAAATTCCCTTATTATAATTACGTTATATAGAAAAAAACCACATAACATCACTCTGAGAACACAATAAAAACTATAAAAATGAATAATTATTGAAATAATTGACATTTTAAGAAATTAAGGATCCTATGTGGATGGAATAGTAACTTTACCTTTGTAATAGTAGTGTGAAACTTATGAATAGTAAACTGGACAATAGAATTATAACCTCACCAATGAAAGTAAATATAAAATTTATAAATATTATAAATTAAAATATGATATCATAATATCAAATTAAATGTAAATAAATGTTTTAAAAATGTTAAATTAAGTATTTATACTTTTTTGAAATAAAATTTTTTATTTATAATTTTATCAATATTATAATGATTTAAAAGAGAATATATTTTCCTAAAATAGAATAATGAATTTCTTTTTCTTATGATAATAATCTAATATTATGAGACCTAAATTAATTTTCCTATGTGTTATGAAATCAGTTATAATTTACAAATTGGTATTTTTTGAATAAATGATGATTTTATTTAAAAAGTAAATATCTCATAGATAGAAAATTATTTTATAAAATGGATTCCACTCTTTAGTTCTATACATATAAAAAAAGGTTCGGGTAAATTTTTGGGATTTTTCTAAAATTGTTGATTTTTTCTAAAGTGTGAAATACGGTAATTTATGGTATAGGCTAAATACTAAAATTATTGAGTCATGGATGATGTATGGCTGATATAAGAACATTTATTTAAAATTAAAATTTTCTAGTTATAGTATTTAGTCAAAAGAATAAACATTATTTATTGTCTTGAAAAAAATAACAATATAATGAATAGAATAATCAAAAACGACCAATGTCCACCACTATAAATACCACCCCTCGCCACCTCTTCACCTAACACCCATTAAGACTTTATTAATATACAATTTCTACCTAATACTCTCAAAAGACTCTACCCCACTTCTGAGAACCTTTTTCATCAAAAAATACCAAACCATTTTCCCTAAGTTGATTCTCAATGGGAAGAATTTCATGAGGTAAAACCCTCCTCTGTTATCTTTAATTTCTTTTCATGATCTTTTATTTTTTTTACCTTCTCCCAAACTCCCCTTTTCCATGTGTAATGATAAATACATTACCATTTGTATACTGTAATTATATAACATTAATGGTATATCCATCATCAAACTCCTTTCACTCTCTATTTTAATCAATAAATGAAAACATCGCCCATGATGTGTCATTGTACCTACATCGTCGACGATGCATTTTCATTTTCATTAACAACTTGAATACTGGTAATAAAAATATTTTTATGGTTAAACCAGAATATAATATATTTATTAGAGCCTATTTTATATTCTATAACTAGCATATATACATAATATTAAATTATAAAAAAATCTAGTTTGAGATGATCAAAAACAGCCAAAATAGTCCCAATGATTATCACTATAGTTTTATCTAATTATTCCTCCTCATAATATATAACCAAATGATATAAATAACCATTTAATAATATTTAATTTAATTAATAAAAAATAATTTCAATTTTTTAAAACTATTCACATTTTACATTATCTTCCACACAAGAATACAAGTGAACTGATCACAAAAACCAAGTAAATGAATGCTCCCTAACAATAAAATTGTGTCTTATAACTCATCAAAAAGGCCAAAAATGAACTTAAAATTTTACAAAATAAAATAAATGTATAAAATTTCCTAATTAATAAATTAATGGATTTAATTTTATTATCCCAGATATTAAGTATAATTTTAGAACACTTTCAGACATCTGGAAAGGGATTCTACCTGAACCTCCAATTTTCATTTAGTTTACTCTTTCTCTCTATTTACCCCAATTTAATTATTATTTATTTTTATTTAATTATTTTAAATTATTTTCATATGTTCCAAACTCATGCATATAGAGAAAATCCTCCTCTCTTTATGGTAAATACTTGTTTTTATAAGGTTCTCATCTCAATTGTTCTTGATAACCAAACCCTATTAAAGGGGACTTCCCAGCTTCTTAACCATTTTCAAGTGCACTCCATAATATATTGTAATCCACCATTATTTTTATAAAATAATTCATTTTAACACGAAAAACTATATTGGTTCAATTATAGTTATATATAAAATATTATTCTCTTTCCACTTGAATTGCATTTTAATATTTTCCTTAAACCACACTAAAATGTTTTATTTCTAAAGTTTCTTAAACATTATTTTTACATATTCTCAGTCCAATTTGACATAACTCATCATTAGTTATGAATTTTTTCAATTATTAATTTCTATTTAAAATTTAAATCCATCCTTTAATGGAATCCATTATGATATTCCCTTTTTTATGTCTTTTGACATCGTTATGATACCCTGTTCTTTCCATGAGAAACCCTTATGTTTATGTTTGATTCCTAATGTATGATTTTTCATGTGGAAGACATATTCATGAATATGTTATGATGAGTTCACGCATATATAGCTTCAATGTATTGGGTAATGTTTAGTCTCATGAGATGTCATTGTCAATGGTCTTGGTGGTTAACAATGACTCATGCTCCCCGTGAAATGGTCTTGGTGGTTAGCCTTGACTCATGCTCCATGTGAAATGGTCTTGGTAGTTATCCTTGACTCATGATCCTCCATGTGAAATATTCCTTTACTCATGAATATTTCAATTTATATGTTTTTCCATGTCTCATATCATACCATGATTACATATATTATGCTTCATTATGTATATTCATGCCTTTTTATCTCATCATGTTATTCCTTCTAACTCATGGGTTATACTTTATTCATATTTATATTCACTAAATGGGATTTTTATCTCATCACTTTGTTCATGAATTTCCCATGTTGTCCTATGAAAATGTTAGGTCTCAAAGGAATTTAGTAGCTCATTATGTATTTTAAATAAAATATGTTGTTTGCCCAATGTTTTTAGTTTAATGCACCTAATCTTACAAAAACACTAGACATTACAATCTATGGTTTTATTTGATGTTTAAAATCATGTAATAATATGTGTATAAGTCTAGGTTTGTTATTATTCGTATCAGAGAAAGGCCAAGTTATTTTCGATAATAGGATTATAGCACATTAGTAAGACCCCTTGGGATAATTCTATCACCATTGACAACCTAGATTAAAATTTAGGGTATCACAAGTTAGGAAATACTTTTACATCACAGTTTTATACTTTTATGTTAAATTTTTCCTTTTTACGTGATTGTTAGCTAAAGATTCGTGACCCCTTAATTGAAATTTCATTTTTAGTCAATGTCTATAAATAGAATAACTCATGCCAATAATAAATACGATAGGAAATTTGATGATTTCCCTAATAAAATGAAATATATAATGGGAACAGCTACTCAAGAATTCATGACAGTACTTTCTAAACTATATCAAGTTTGGAATAATAACTTGAATCGTATGGAATTACCTCCTCTAAATAAATATAAATTTGTCATTTAATACTTCATGCGATAAATGACCCCCCATGTTTAGTGGATTTTCTGATCCCCTCATCACGGAACAGTGGATTAACTCCATTGAATGAATATTCTACATCCTATAGTGCTCATAAAGAGATAAAGTTTATCTGGAATTATATCATTTGGATGGGGAAGATGATCAGTGGTGGAAACTGATGAATATCACAAATCCCAAGGTGTAAATTAATTCTATGGAATGGGAATATTTCAATAAAATATTAGTCAATAAATATTTTCCCTAAGATCTTATACTTAATATGGAATTGGAGTCCCATGGATTTAAGTAAAAGGAAGATGAGTCTATTGGGGAATATGAGGAAAACTTCACAAGTATTTCATGGTATGCCTCCAGATTATTTATGAACATTTAAATAAAGGTGGATTGATTCTTTATAGGACTAAAATCGATTCTATGAAAATCATTGGAAAATTTTGACTTTGAAAGGCATGAAGCTATTGTTTGTTTTTTCCTCATGGTTGAAATGGAGATCGGAGACTCTCAATGCTCTTGTAGGAATGGTGATAAAAAGAATAAAATAGAGTCTATTATGGGAGGATCTATATATAAATCCCATGATGGAAAGAATACCCAACATACCACTTATCAAAATTGTGGGAAGAATCATCTTGGGAACTATCATAAGGGAACCAAGAGACGCTAAAAATATAGAAGAGATGGGCATCTAGATATTAACCACTAAAGGGATATAAAGAATCCCACATATGTGGAAGGATAATGAAAGCTTCAGATCAACACTCATCCTATAGTGGAGTGTTTTATCTGCAATGAACATGGGAATTTTATGAACCATTCCCCTAAGATAAGTGATGTTGGAGGAAGTCAACAACAACATCCAAGGTAGTAGGGAAGGGAATATACTGTGAATACTACTGAGTTGGATCCTGAAAATGATTTAGAGGCCTAAACACTAGTAATTCATTCAATTCTAGTGAATGTACTCTTTGATTCTAGTTCTATCAATTCTTTAATATCTTTCAAGTTTAGTTAACTATTCAAACACCACCTCAAAATATAAAGGTTGAGTTATTTGGGATAATAATAAATGGGTAGATTAATGCATCCAAAGTATATAACACCTCCCTAGTTAATTTTGATGGACTAAACCTCAAAGAAAATAATTTCATACTTCCTTTGGTAGAGTTTGATTCTATTTTTATCTTGGATTGCTTATCTTTATACAATCCCAACATAAACTATCAGGAAAGGGATGTCACTTTTCACATCCCAGATCATCCTCCAATTATTTTTATGTGTAAGGAAGAAGATGAAGGTCCTTCATAATCATCTTATCAATTATGGATATTATTTCCTTATGAAAAAGAATATCTAGCTCAATTGATATAGACAAATGATATAATTATGCTTGAAGACATTCTTTTTATAACGGACTACACTGATGTGTTTCCACGAAGAGTTTCATGGTCTTCCTTCTAACTGAGACAGTGATTTCTTAGTTGAACTTATTCCTGGATCTCTGACTATATCAAAGAAACCTTATAATACGGCCATCGTTGATTTGTAATAACTAGATAAGTAGTTACAGGAGAATCTAGACAAGGGTTTTAAGTACCCAAGTGCTTTACTATGGGGTGAACTAGTATTTTTGTCAAGAAGAATGATGGATCAATGTACCTCTTCATTGATTTTCATGATCTCAATTAAATAATGATAAATAAAAATAATTCTCTTCCACATATAGATGACGTTTTCAATCAAATATGTGGGTCCAAGTATTTCTCTAAGTTGAATCTTTGGTTGGGATATCACCTATTGAAGGTGAGGAAGAATGATATTCCCAATACGACCTTTCAAACCAGGTATGGAAACTATGATTTCATATTGATGCCCTGTAGACTCACTAATGCTTGAAAATTTTCATAGACTTAGTGAATAGAGACTTTAGATACTACCTTGACAAATTTATTTTAGTATTAAACTATGATATTCTAATATTCTTAAAAAGAAAGGATGGTCATGAGGAGGATTTGAATATTATGTTGAAGACTTAATGAAGGGAGATACTCTATAAAAAGTACATTAAATGTGAGTTCTCAGTGGAGGAAGTATCATTCTTGGTGAATTTTATCATAATAAAAGGAATATCTATGGACCCATAAAAGACAAAAAGAAATCAAAGAATGGCCTAGGAAAACATATATAATGGATATCCTTAGTTTCATTGGTATATCTAGGTATTACAAGTGATTTTTGAGGAAATTCTTTTAATTTTCAAACCCACTAACCAAGATGAATCAGATGGGAGAAATTTTTTCTAGATAAGTGAATGTGAAGACTAATTCAAAGAGTTAAAAAAGAGGCTTATCACTGCACTAGTTCTCAAACTACCGACAATTGGGGAACTCTTAGTGATGTAGAATGATGATTAAAAGAAGTTATTAGGATTCTTACCCATGACAAATGATAAATTGATAGCCCACGCATCAAGGTAGTTGAAAATTCATGAGAAAAACTATCCTACGTATGATCTGGAGTTGGAAGCTATAATCTTTGCATTAAAAATATGGTGGTATTGTCTCTATGGGAATAAGTGTGATATATATAGTGATTATAAGAACCTAAAATATATATTTATACATAAGGAGATTAATATGTTCTAGTGAAGATGGTTATAGATCATCAAATATTAGGAACTCTCAATCCAATACCATCTTAATAAATCAAATAAGGTGGCAGAAGCTCTAATTATAAAGGATCATGCAACTTTATTAGAGATGTGAATTGAAAATGATCCAACCTTCCTAAACCTAAAAAGGATGGAAATGGGAATCATTAAGGAAGTAACATCATCAATACTTTCTAAAATGATTTCCCAACCCTCATAGATAAAATAAATTATGCTCAATGAAATACTTTGGAAATACAGAAAAGGGTGGAAGATATTAGAAATGTGAATTCCTGAAAGTTTAGGATCGGTAGGGACAAAGTTTTAAGATTTGATTCATGACTATATGTACCATCTAATTAAGATATACAGAAAGATATTCTGAATGAATCACATAGCTCGACCTTCTACATTTACCCAGGGAGCACCAATATGTACCAATATCTTTGAGAAAACTATTGGTGGGACAATATGACTGAGGAGTTCATCAAATATACATCAAAGTACACGGAATGTCAGCAAGTGAAGAATAAAGGGAAAAGGTATAAAGCGATGCTGCAAAAATTACCCATACCAACATTGAAATGGGAAAAATCACCATGTAGTTCATAACTGGACTTCAAAATACATCCATAAGAAACAATGTTATATGGATTGTTGTGGATTTTCTTATAAATACATCTCACTTTATCACAAATTGAGAGGAATTATCGCAGGATTAACTTACACGGATATACATCAGATAAGTGTTAAGGCTTCATGGAGTAATTTTATCCATTATATCTGGTCGAGATCCGAGATTCACATTCGTGTTCTAGAAAAGTCTCCAACATGCACTAAACATTGAGATAATCATCAGTACATCCAATTATCTGCATGTATAATCTAATAAAACCATTCCGAAATTGGAATACATGTTCAGAGTGTGTTTGATGGATTTAAATGGAATATGGGACCAATATCTACCTCTTGTTATGTTCTCTTATAATAACAGTTTCCATAAGATCATCCAAATGGCTCTATATGAATCCCTTTATGGGAAAATATATTGAACATGAAAATTCTACAATGAAGTCGGGGAATGTAATCTTTTCGGACCTAAAATGGTCAAAGAAATTTTAGAAAATGTGAAAACCATTCAGTAGCACAACAAGGCAACCCAAATTTTATAGGAGGGTAATTCATGCAATCATTGAATATACCTATAGATTATGGTTTAAGAAATGTTATTCCTTTGCATATCTACATGGAAGAGGATCGTAATATTTGGGAAGAAGGGAAAGCTAAGTCCTAGGTGCATCGTCCCTTTAGATATTCTTGACCATGTTTGAGTCGTAGAATATCAACTAGCACATCCACCTTCCATGCCTCAAGTACATAATGAATTAAATATATCCCTCTTGAGGAAGTACATACCAGATCCCTCACATGTACTGAATTTAGAGGTGGTACAATTGGAGAATTATCTCTCTAATGAGGATAAGACGATGAATATCTTGGACTACATGAATAAAGTTCTACACAACAAGATTACACGCCCGGCAAAGTAGTAATATGGTGGAACCACAAGTAAAAAGAGGCAACATAGGAATCAGATGCAGTGATAGAGGAGAAGTACCATCACCTATTTAGTTTTTAAAACAAAATTTTGAGGGAGAAATTTCATAAGGGGGGAAGAGTGTAAAGACCGAAAATATTATCAATGAAATTTACCATCTTATAATTATGTCATATACTATAATGCAGTTAACATCACTCTGAAAACACAATACAAACATTATAAATGAATAATTAATTAAATATGTGGAATTTTTAGAAATTAAGGAACCTATACTGATGGAATAGTAACCTGACCTTTGCAATAGTAATGTGACCCTTATAAATAGTAAACCGGATATTAGAATAGTAACATCACCAATCAAAGTATATATAAAACATATCAATCTTATAAATGAAAATATTATATAATTATATCATAATATAAGTAAATAAATGTTTTAAAAATGTTAAATTAAGTATTGATATTTTTTTGAAATATAATTGTTTATTTACAATTTTATCATTATTATGATGATTAAAAATTATTTTCATAAAATAAATTCCTGAATTATTTTTTTTGTCTTGTGAATATAAAATAATTTTATGAGAGCTTAATTAATTGTTCAATGCGTTATTAAATCTGTTATAACATTAAAATTGGTATTTTTTTAATAAATGATGATTTTATTTAAAAATTAAATTTTTCATAATTAGAAATTTATTTTCAGAAAATGGATTCCATTTTTGATTTATAAATTTTAAAAAAATGGTTAGGTATAATTTTTTGGGATTATTCAAATAAAGATGATTTTTTTGGGTGAATAGTGAATTACAGTAATTTACGGTATAAGCTAAATACATGAATTATTGATTCATGGATAATTTATGGATGATTTAATGACCATTATTTAGAACTCAAGTGAACTAGTTACTTTTTTTGTCACAAGAATCATCACTATTGTTTTTATTGAAAAAAATAACAAAATAAGGAATAGAATAACAAAATAACGCCCATCTTCTACACTATAAATGACAGCCCTCACCAACTCTTCACCTCACACATATAAACCCTTAAAACCTATAAAATTTCTACCCAATACTCTCCAAAAACCCTCACCTAATTTACAAGATACTTTTTCCCCCATAAACCTGGAACCCGTTTTCTTAAGGAGGTTCTCAAGGAGAAGAAGTTCAAGAGGTAAACCTCTCTTCAATTTTATTTAATTTTTGTTAATGTTCTTTTATTTTCTTTTTATATCCTCACCTACCATTTTACAAGTGTCATTATAACTTCATTATCATTTATATAAAATAATTATATTTTTTAACAAATGATCCATCATCAAACTCCTTTATATCTCTCTTTTATTCTATAAATGAAAGCATCGTCTGTGATGTGTAGATTTACCAACATCGTGGACGATGAATTTTTATTTTCATTATCCTCCTTCAAGGTTGGTAAAAAAACCCCATATTTAATGTTAAAAGGTATTATAATATATGTATTTAATCCTATATTATGTTCTAGATCTAATATATATACATGATTTTCAAAAATAAAACAAATCTAGCTTATATTGATCGAAAACTGCCAAAATAATCCCAAAGACTATCACTAAAGTTTTATCTAATCATTCATCCTTGTAAAATATAAAATAATGATAGAAATAATTATTTAATATTTTTTAATTTCATTAATAAAATATAATTTTAATTTTTACAAATATTTCAATTTTACATGATCTTCAATACACAAATACAGGTGAACCGATCCTGAAAACCAAAGAAATGAACGCTCCCAAACAATAAAATTGTATCTTATAACACATAAAAAAGAAAAATATGAACATAATAAAATTGTACCAATTAAAATAAAAGTAAAAAAGTTTATTAATTAACTAATTAATAGATTTAATTTTATTTTCTAGTACATTAGGTATAAGTGCAGAACACTTTCAAACATAAGTTAAGGGATTCTACATGAACCTTCATTTTTCATTTGGGTTACTATTTATCCCAATTTACCCTAATGTAAATATTATTTATTACTATGTAAATATTATTAATTATGTTTATATGTTCAAAACTCATATATCCATATCATATCATCCTTATTTTATGGTAAATACATGTTTTCAAAAGGTTCCATTCTCAATTCTTCCTGATAAGCAAGCACAATTAAAGGTAAATTCCCGACTTCATACCCATTTTCAAGTACAATATATAATTGGTTTTAAGCTACCATTATTTTTATAAAATCGATAATTTTGTCGTGAAAAAATATCTTGGTTAAATTATGGTTTTATATAAAATATTATTCATTTTCCTCTATAAATTTTCACAGATGTTTTTTTAAACCACACTAAAATGTTTTATTTTTAATGTATTTTAAACACTAGTTTTACAAGTTCACATGCAAGTTTGACATCACTTATCATTACATATGCCTATTTCCCCTTATTAATGTCAACTTATTATTTAAATACATTCTTTCGTGGATACCATTACTATATTCCCTTTTTTATTCCTTTTGACATGGTTATGATACCAAATTATTTCTAGGGGTAACCCTTATGATTATGTTTGATTCCTTATGTATGATTCTTTATATAGAACACATGTTCTTGAAAATTTTATGACGGGTGAAACCAAATATCACTTTGATTCATTGGTTAATGTTTAGTCTCATGAGACTTTATGTGCAATAGTCTTGGTGGTTATCCTTGACCTATGCTCCATACACAACAGTCTTGGTGGTTATCAATGATTCCTAATCATCCATGTGAAATAAGACATGAATAATTATTATTTAATTTTTTATGTTGTTTACAAATCTCATATGATACCATTATTATATATGTTATGGTTCCTTATGTATGTTCAGGCCTTTTTATTCAATCAAGTTTTTCCTTCTAACCCATGTGTTATACTTTATTAAAATGATTAATTTGTTGCTGAGAGTTTGAGCTCATCCATTTTTTTATATATGTAACAGGTTATCCTATATAGATTTATGGTATAAAAGTAAGTTAGAAGCTGATTATGGAGTTTAAATAAAACAAAATTTCCATGTTTTCTGTTTAATGTACCTAATCTTCCAAAGACACTAGACATTATGATACTTGGTTGAATGTGATGGTTTAACTCATGTAATAAAATGTGTATAAGGATAGGGTAGTTATATAGTCTTTAGGTTAAATTTGAGTGATCACTCGTGTCATACTAAGGAGAGTGTATATTTTCAATATCATCCTTTTATTCAAGAAAATCTTGTAGAAATTTTAAAAGTAGACGGATACCCTTTAAATATGGAAAACACTCATAAAAGATGGGAACCCTCCCTATAGTAAAATAAAAATATAAGAAAGGGAGGTTTACTTGTGGGCTTACCTATATCTTCACAACATACTTTTTGGAGATCATTTACATTGACAAATAGAGGAGAATCCTACATAGAAGGGGATAAGAATAAATGTAAGAACCTCCCATCACACACTACCCCTGATTGTTCATGATGTGACAATGTATGTAACTCCATCAATATTTATTGATGATAGGACAGATATGATATTTTAAATATTATTTATATGTATTTCAATTATTTAATCCCCACCAATTTTTCATTTTAAATAAAATTACATTTATTTTCTATTTTTGTTGAATTTTGGGATAAATTTTCGAAATTGCTTAATTATGTAATTTTAGTATATTTTAATCATTTTGATGCTTATTTCATATCAGTTTTAGAAAATATCTAAATTGAGAAATTCATTTTTTTTATGCTGATATGGTTTTGTGGTTGAATTTTCTTCACATAAATGAAGTTCATATTCAAACACTAAGAGGCCAAAATAAATCATTTAAAATTGAAATATTAAAAGTCAGAAAGAATTAACAAGAACTCATTAAATGAGTAATAACTTGATCTAAATAACTATAAATTATTTTATTATAGATAGATAAAAAATATGACTCCAACTTTTATATTCTTATTAAATTTTATAAATAAAATCACTAGTCAAGGTAGTTGATAAATGCGCCAAAATTTAGGTAGATGAAGTGACTCTTCTCCTAAGAAAGTGATCTTGAGTAATGGGAAAATAACATTTAATACATATATACAAAGGGCCTATAATTCCATAATAGATATTGGAAACTCAATTAAAAATAACTTTAAAGAAAACAACCAATCAAAATTTAGTAGTATTGGGGAAAAATACACCAAATTTTGAATTATAGATTCAGGATGGAAATATACCATGCCCTTTTCATATAAATTTAAGTACCCACTTCTATTTTAGAGGATAATTAGAGACAGATGTCATGTATATGAAGGAAGAACATACTATAGGATATTAGATTTCAAATATAGTAATCTATCCATGAATTTCTAAACTCCAAGCAGTGGTTATAGTGGAAATCCAAGGATTCATCCCTTTTTGTTTTGCACTTCAATGTATTGAAATTATATTTTTATGGAAAATAATTACATGATTAAAGAAGGTATATTTTCTCTGTTCAATTCACTTTATTCTATTTTTGTGATATTTTTTCTCTCTTCTATTTTTTAACTTCTTTGGAAAACATCATCCCTTTTATCAAAAAAATAGTTTTGGTTGTTCAGAGATATTTGGGAAATAAAAAAAAATTTATAACGGGAAAAACACTCATATTTTAGTTTTTTATATGGTCTCTAATAAATATGTAAGTTCTCTTGGAATTATTTGAGTGATCATTGAAAAATATAAATTGATAATTAAGGTAAGTATTGATAAATGCAGTCTCCAAGGATAAAATCTTTTCCATTATTGTTATCTCAATTCTAGTATTTCATATCTTTTTTAGTCTATATTATATCTAATTTATAACATTAGTTTGTAACATCTTTTTAGTTTTCTAAAATTTCTTTGAAACTAAAAATCCCACATTTAAAACTAAAATAAGAAAAGAAAAATTAACAAATTGATGGTTGTTAACTTATCATGCAACCACTTCGCGAGACAACCACATGGTCACCATTGAGCTAAATTTTAATGGGTAAATTATTTATTGAGGAGATTTAATTGAGTAATCATAATCAATTACTGTCATTTTAGTGGAGGTTTCCTAAGTGTTTTCTATTTTTTATTCTATCAATTGGATTTTCACCACTAGTTTTGATATTTAAAAAATATATTTTTATAGTGATTACTCATATCCTTAGACTATTCATGAAAACATTCTTGAGTTTAATAGTGTTAATTCTTACTAATAACTAATGAAATAGGTTGATTGATTATTTCAACATCTTTTTAAATAAATGAAAATACATTCTACATATATAATAGAATTTTAAAATGAATCTCAAGAAAGGGAAATTTTCATCCCACCAAAATTTTCAATTGAAGAACATTGTTTTGATGATTTTAGAGATTAATTGGCCATTATTTCTTCATTTTCATACAAAAATGAGAACACTAACCTTGAAATTCCCATTTATTTGAATGTTCAAATTCAAAAATATTTGAAAAAGTGTTGGGTTAACTTTTTTGAGAATAAAATACCATGTGATATACCTTGTTTTGATGATGAAAAATTGTAATATTTGTATCAAACCTTTCCCAAAGATGAAGAAAAACTCAATCCATTAATATTTTAAGAACATTTGGAGGAAAATGAGATACTTTATACTTTCAACATAATTTTTTTCTAATATTAAAAATAATTGATCCTAAAAAAACTTAGTAATAGGTTAATATAAATGATCTAATTTTGTAAAATTATATTGATAATAAATTTTTAACAAAATTATCTACGTGTATATTTTATTTCCACTAATTATTGGTGCACTCATTTTTCAAATTAGTAAGATAAAATGGTGAAATTAAAGAAATAATCATGTTTCTAATTGAGGAGTACATTGGTACACATGATTATTGTGGTGCTGAGATATTTTTTAAAGAATAAATAATTTTTCAAGTTGAAATTGATGTTGAACCACATCCTAGAATCAAATTTCAACAACCAAATGAGGTCATTTGTAAGGATAAATTGATGGAAAGTTCCAATAATATTTTTTTATATTTCCCACTATATCAAATGAAAAACCAATAAATAGATGGGCACTAGGAAAGATATGATTCTGGTAGCTTATACTACGATTCGGATCAGAATACGATTAGAGAAGTTTCATTATGGTAGTTTTTGAAAAAGAAACCATTCCCACACTGGGATTAGTGATGACTATTTGGAACTCCCTAATAAGGGGTAATGCAATCCTAGCACCCACTTTGGAGTTTAAATACATATTTTTTTACATTAACTCATTTTTTTATTTCATTAAATACAATAAAATTTTTGATATTATTTTTCACTTTTTTATATATTTTAATTTTCTGAAGTTTAGATACCTTCTCAAGGATAACTCTACTAAAATAATCTAGGTTGTGACTTTGTTTTTCATATGGTTTTTTTAAATTCTAATCCAATTGGTTCCCACTTCTCAATATGAACTATTATACATTCAGAACATTGTATAAAATTATATTTGGGGGAGGATCATCCTTTTTTAGAATAGATTTTTTTGTTTTCTTTTAAAAATGGTACTTGTTATTTCATTTAAAATGTTGCTTTTCTTTGAATTTTTTTTCATTTATTTAATATTTTTTGTTTTGTAACTTGTAAGCTCAAATTAATATCTTTTTCATTTTAAAACACTTGTAAATGAGTGAACCAATTTTACCCATGAAATTGAGCTTAAATGAATGCTAAAATTGATTTTTTTTTCAAGATCAAAATATTGAGTATTTAATGAAAAGAATACTGAATTTGGAATCCCATTTAATAACTCACTATATTTATCTTTAAAATCAAATTATTTTGACTATTATAAAAATTTTTGAAGTATTATTTACATTCACATCATTTTTAGAGAACTAAACACTTCTTGATGAACCATAATTATATTTATTTCTTTAAAAACATGAGGATTGGAGGTAATTTTTTTCAAATAATTGTGGAATTTCTTGGGTTTAAAATCCCATTTCCAAGAAAATATTTATAATTAAAAACTACCTTTAAATTTTACCTTTTTTAGACTTTAGTAATCCATTAATGGCCTAAACATATAGCCATATTACCAAGAACATTTCCCAATCTAACTATCTTTAGAATTGAAAATTATATAATCTACTTAAAATTAAGTGTAATGGAGTTGTCTTCTACTGTGATAAAAAAAACTGGGCTTCTTTTTAGAATAAATCATGGGTTGAGTGATTATTTAGATCTGTAAAATATGATTCAGCAAAAAAATGTCCTAATGGATCTTTTCAAGTCTATAATTCTAAAAAGAATATGCCAGAGTTGAAATTTTTGAAAAAAAACAAATTGATGTTGAAAATAATTATTATCATCCAAAATCAGGGAAGGATCTTACACTAACTATTTGATACTAAAATTATCCCTCACTACCTTCAAAAATCAATGTGTGTAGAATTTGAAAATATAAATAAAAAATCCAATTCTGTTGAATGTAGTTTATTGGATATCATGTATCAGATAAAAATTTAAAGGTTCTTATTATTAATAATATTTGAAATATGATTAGAACTAATTTTCATCTAATGGTAGTGAGGATGATACCATACATGTGTAGAAATTATATTCAAACATTTTTCCTTCTAAATCATCCAAACCTCTTTATTCTGCCTCATAATTTTTCATATATAAAACCTACCAAACTTGATTCCCTAAACATATCTATAAAAATAACGTTAAATAACACTATTCCTTGACACATATTAGGTTAAAACATAGTAATTTATCAATAATATGGTGACCCATTCATTTATTTGGATGAAAAAATCCTTATTCCAAATTTATACTTGTGTGATGAGGGAAAATGCATTTAGGGTAAGTGTTTTTGTGTGTTAGAGGCTAAATGAAGTAATAATTCACTAAATGTATTTTATTAATACAATTAAATAATTGTATTTTTCAATCATGATAGTTTTTTATTGCTTTTAGATTAGAGTATTTCATGGGTATGTACATTTAAATTTTCATGGATATGATGTTGATGCTAACTTTTCCAAGAGTCTAAGTAAAAACTATGGGGGAATGGATAGAAATAAAAAATTTAGTATTATTTATAATTATTTTATTGATTTGGTCTCCACAAATCAATATATTTAATTTAAATTATATAAATTTTTAATTTTGAATAATTTTGATATAAATTGTTAACATTTATTAATTCTGTAATTTTAGTAGTTTTTAATCAATTTTATGTTTCATACAAAACATTTTAAAAAATGATATAAATTTTAAAATTCATTCTTATTATGTTGATATGGATTTTGGGATACTTGTTCTTCAACTGGAAGAATTGAAAATTAAAACACTAAGAGGGCTAAACATATGATTAAAAATTCAAAGATTAATAGTTAGATAGAATTAAACAACCCTAATTAAATAAGTTATAACAATAGATATAGAACGAAAAATTAAGATATTATAGTAGGAGAATAATTAGGACTCTAAATATTAGCGTTTGGTTAAATTTAATAGAGTAATTATCTCATCAATATATCTCATAAATTGGTCAGAATGGAGGATGATGAAGGGACTCTTAGGCTAAAAAATGTAGCTTTAGTAGTTTTAAAATACTATTTCATAAATATTTAAAAATGGATTGAAATTTTTAATCAATAAATAGAACTCAAATAATAATAACTTTTAAGAAAACAACTTGGTCAAACTCATTAGTTTTCAAAGAAAATATACTCAAACTTTTTCATATATATTCAAGAGGTAAATATATCACACTTTTTTCCTATAAATTTATGTCTCTAATTCCATTTCAAATGATGGTTAAAGATAAAGGTCATGGATGTGAAATAGGAACATTTTTCTGTATATAAGAGTTTTAATCGAGTAATATATCCATGAAGGACTAAAGTCTAAGTAGTGGTGGTGGTGCTGGAGATTCAATGATTATTCCCTTTTGATTTTTGAATTTCAATTTATTATTATTATATTTTTATGAAAACTATTTTCATAATAAAACTAGGTCCCATTTTTTATTGAATCAACTTTGTTCTATTTTTTCTAGATTTTCTACTAAATTATTACTATAAAATAATTTTCTTTTTGTTTAAACTTCTATGGGTTAGGTCTTCCCATTGAGAATAATAACGTCAAATAGTTTCTATTTTTTGGAGGACTTGGGGAGATAAAATAACTTTCATAATGGGATAAACTCCCATATGTTAGATTTTTATATGGTGTATAGGAAATATAGGTGTTCTCTTAGAGGTATTTGTGTGATCATTCAGAAAATTAATTCAACAATTCAATTAAACAATGATGAATGGATTATCCAAGTATCAAAGATTTTTCATTACTGATATATCAATTTTCGTGTCTCGTATCTTTTTTATTCTATCCTGTATATAATATATAACATTAATATGTATCTTATTTTTAGTTTTTATCACATTTTTTGAAACTAAATAACCCCACTTTTAACTCTAATGTAATAAAAACAAATTAAGAAAGCAAATTTTGTTAACTTATATTATAACTTCCTCATGAGAAAACCGCATGGTCACCATTGTGATATATCTTAATGGGAATATTATTGATTGGGTTAATGTGATGAAATTCCCACCAACAATCATCATCATTGTTGGAGAGGTTTCTTAAGTTGTTTTTAATTTTTATTTATCACTGGGATTTTTCACCATAAATTAAAATATCTAAAAAATGGATATTTGTGGTGATTAATCATATCCTTGGTTTCTTCATGAAACTTCTATCCATTTAATAGTGACAATTATTTATAAAACTAATGAAATAGGGTCATATATTATTTAAACATCATGTAAAACTACATGAACAAATTTATAAACCTATAAAAGAATTTTTAAAATACTCAAGAAATGGTAATTATTGTCTAACACAATTTTTAAATTAGAGAAACTTTTATAGATGAGTTTAAAGAGGAATTAGACCTTTATGTTTTCCACTTTTGATTCAAATGAGAAAAATAATCTTGAAATTTCATATGAGTTGAATGTTGGATATGAAAAATATTTAGAAATTTATTAGGATGAATTTGTTGAAAATGAAATTCCATATGAAATATTTTTTAAAATATGAAAAATCATAACCTCTATATCAATCTTTATCCGAAGTAGAAGATAAAACTGAGCCATTAATTTTTTAAGAACATTTGGAGGAACTTGACTTGCTTCTTACCAAAGTAAATTTTTTCCACTCCCCAAAAAAGATAGATCTCAAGTTACTATTGGGAGAAGTATCTAATTTTTATTGATTTTTTTATATTATCATGATAATTAATTGTTAACTACTTCTCCATATGCAAATTTCATTCCAAGTACTTTTGATTGGGATTATTTTTCAGATGAAGAATAATTTAAGGATGAAATTAAAGAAATAATGGTATTCTAGATTGAGGAGTACACTGGTAAACTTGATTATTGTGGTAAAGAGATGTTCCTAAAAAAAGATATCATTTATTAAGATGAAATTGAAGATGATCCACATCTTATAATTAAAATTCATCAACCAGTATAGGTCATTTTTTAGGAAAAATTATTGGGAATTTTCCCTTATATATTTTTCTATCCCCTATTATATCATATTAATCATATATAAATGGATGTTACCTTTAATAAATATAATTTTGGTATCTTATAAAACTATTTAGAGCTAAATAATATTGGATAAATTTCATTTTGATGGTTTTGAAGAAATAAACCACACCTATCTTCACATTGGGGATGACCAACTAGATTTTCCTCGTAAGGGGCAGTGCAATATAAAACCTTCTCTAGAAGTAAAAAATACTTGATCTCATTGAACTTATGTATGTGGGAATTTTTTATGTTATGTGATACAACTTTTTAGATTTGAATAATAAATCATAGTCTTAAAGTTGATTTTGGAGTGAAAGAAATTATTCTGCAAAAGGATATGCTCTATTGTAGATTTTACAGAGTAAAATTCTTAAAATATATCTATATTTAGAGTGGAATATTTTGAAAAAAAAATAAATACAAGTTTTTTAATTTAAAAATAAGTATTATATGACTAAATAATGGATTTCAGTCACACCTAATCATTAGAAATAAAATAATCACTCACTATCTTAAAAAATAATGTTACACAAAATTTTGGCATTTTCTATCAAATATTAAATTATATTGAAGGAAGTTTATTGGGTATTATGTGTCTTATAAAATTTTGAAGGTTACAATTTTTCATAATTATTTCAATATTATTATAGATTTTTTTATACTAAGGTTAGTGAACATGAGACCATACTTAAGTAAAAATTAGAATAATGTATTTTTTTTCTAAAAGATCCATACCTCCATTTTATTCGTCAAAATTTTTCAAATATAAAAACTACCAACCATGAACCACTAAAAACCATATAAAATTTCTCATTTTTGAAAAAATTACTTGAAAAATATCATTGGGATTTATAAGAATGTATCCTGACTATTGTGACTCTTTCATTCATTTATAGGAGAAAAGACTTATTGAAAACTTATGCTTGAGTAAAGAGGAAAAATGCATATTATTTTAGTGTTTTGAATGCATGGTAGGATAATTTAAGTATGAAGGAATTTAATTCACTTAATTAGGAGCTTCAAATAATGTTTTTTATGAATCCTGAAAATGTTTTGTCTATGGTGTTAGATTTTTCAACCTCATGGCTATGTGGTTTAAAATTTTCTTGGATACTATTTTCAATTCTTAATTGTCTAGGAGTTCAAATGATATGTGGTGGGAATTTATAAGGCTTATATTTTCAATAATTTTTCATTTTATTTCAATGATTTAATCCACATTAATTTATTATTTTATATGAAATTACATCATTTTTTACTTTTGATGAATTTTGCGCATAATTGTGAAAAGGAATTAATTACATAATTTTAAAAAAAATTATCATTTTGATGTTTTATCAATAAATATTTTTTAAAAAATATAAATTATGTATTTATATTTTTATAGAGTGTTGTGTTTTTTGTTTTAACCTTTATCCAATTATACTAAGTGCAGATTTGAAAACATATAGGGCCAAAAAAATCATTCAAAATTTAAATATGAATGGTCACATATATAAGGATTCTTCCTTTTATAGTTTTGTACTTCAATGTATTCTTATCATATTTTTATATAAATTGTTTTCATGGTTAAAGGAGGTATATTTTTTCCCTTAAATTAACTTTACACTATTTGGTTCTATATTATTTACTGTATTTTTACTTTAAAATATGGTTGTGTTGTTTAAACTTCTTTGGGTGAGGTCTCCCCATTTAGTAAAACAAGTTCAATTAGTTTCAGTTTCTCTAAGGTATTTGGGAAATCTAATCACATTACAAAGGGGATAAAGGCCCATATTTTAGTTTTCAATATATAGTCTAGTAAATTTAGGTTCTTTATTAGATATCATTTAGGGATAATTTAAAAATATAATTTGATAACTTTGTTTAACAAGGGTGAATTGAGTGTCCAAGGATCATATCTTTTCCATTGTTGTTCCCTTAATTCTAGTATGTCTTATCTTTTTTAGTCTGTCCTATCTTTAAATTATAAATTTAGTTTGTAATATCTTTTTAGTTATCATAAATTATTTTGAACCAACAATCCACACTAGTAAATCTAAAATTACATAAACAAAAAAAAGTGACAATAGTTACCTTTACTAGAAATATCCTGATGAGACAACCATGTGGTCACCACTATGCTATATTTTAAAGGTTAAATTATTGTATGTTGTTATTCAACTAAATCCCCATTATCAAGATTCTCAGTATCTAAAATCTCCTACCAGTTCTCCTAATCTCACACTCATGTTCTCCTAAATACTTCTTTATCCAAAAAATGTAAAGATTAAATGTATCTTCACATGAATCAATAGGCATTGTTCATCAGATAAGGGTAGGGGTTTAACATTTGTATTTGTAAATATGCCCACCACTTGATTTAATGATCAACCCTTTCTCATTACCTCGTCCTAACTGTGATATAAGATCAATTGATTTATAGGAAGACTAATTTCATCAACTTTGAAAAATAGTGTTCATAACCCTCCAAATACCATGTACATATCCCTTATACTTTCTCAAGTATAGTTGAACAGTTATGAAATGTTTCCTATATAGTTCTCTGATATTAATCTAATATTTTCCTACCATAATGTATGTGTTTCAAATATCATATCTAGAATATACCATGGTTTTGATTGATCCATTATTGAACCATATGGTATTATACACCCAATTTAATAAACTCTTTTGTCTTTTGAAAGAGATTTATTCTATGTTACATTGAAAAAATTTCTATCGAGAATTGTTCCAAATTTAAATGTTCAATACATTCTCCGTATGAGAACTTTGAAATTTTCTAAGAAATTCATTGATCTACCTTACTATATCATGTTTCCAAGAACATGGGTTTCTACTTAAATTCAATCTTTGGAGAGATTATTTTAATTTTAGTCTTAACCAACTGTATAACTAATTATTTTTATCAATATATTCTTAACATACATAACATAAAAAGATGGTGATCATAACAACCACTGGTAGAAACATGGTTTAACTTTATTCAAAATATTCTTTATTGGCATGATATGGTTTCAACAAGACTTTCTAGTTGTGTCATGTAGACACCTTCAAAGAAAGGGGGTCTAGAATTCTACAGATCAAAATAATTATCATAAAACATTTATATGATAAATTGAATTATAATGAATTTAGGAATAATGATTTGTTATAACCAATAAATCATAATTGATATCATTCTCGAACCATCCATGTATGTTTCTCTTGAATAACCACTAGTAGATTAATATCCTTTAGCGAAACTACCAATATAAAACACTATTTTTGGTAAATTGAAACCATTTCTATGAATTCATATTCATTTTTAATATTATATTATTGATATTTAGACCATCCTTGCTGGATTAATTATTCTTAACTTATAACTTATCAACGTCAAAAGTGAACATAAAACAAACATTTTGATTCTTGTTATCAAACACAGTATGAGTCTCCATATCAAATAATCTTCTAGGAGCTCTTATAAAACTTGTTCTATGAAAAATATTTTTGCATCTCAAACCGTGACTTTATCCATTTCAATATAACTCCCAGTATCTATAATAGATATGGGAACCATTTTAAAGAAATATATTTTATCACATGACTGTGACTATTCTATCTCATGGATTTAAGTAATATCCTATAATTACCTTAGATGAAATTTTTATCTTTATTGATGAAAGTTTATTTATTAACTTAGCCATAGAAAAATATTTACTTCTAAAAACATAATATGATATAATGGTTATTTATATTATAACTCATATGATATTCGTTTTTTATTATAGTTGGCATATGGTTATGGGTTAATGTCGCTATTTTAGAAGAATCTATTGAAGGATAATAGAACATATTACATTTTTTACAAGATTCAACCTTAAGACTCTTTATACACACATCACAGATTTTATGTATATAAAAAAATTTGAGTCAAGGAATAAATCCATCTACATTTTAAGGATCAATTTATGTGTGTATGAATCGTCATCAATTTTCCTTTAACTCATATCATATCATTTATGTGTATAAGGAAATATGAGTTTACGAATAAATATTCTATACATTTCAATGATTTGTGAATTTTAGGTCAACATATTTTACAGATAATAGGATCAAGGAAAATCATACCCTCTAACTAAGAATAATTGATAAGTTTATTAATGTAATAACTTAAGTTATATTAACATAACACTAGAATCTTCCTAAAATAGTTTGCTCGATTAAGATAAACTAACTCTAGAAGATTTTTGACTTACCATTATGGGTTTCTTTGTCTAAAACATGATAACTGGGAATATCTATAATACTAAATGTTATTAGTTCCAAATCTAATTAAAAACATACTGGGTATATCCTTGACAACTAATTTTAGATTCACTTAAAAATGAATTATCCATTTAAAATTGTGAATCACTGGGTCTTATATTTTATATTCATCATTAATTTATGATATAGTACATTTCTAATTTTAATATAATTAAAATTTTAATCAATCATTGTATACAAAAAACATTGTTTTTAACTTTAAATAAAACCAATTTGTGTTAAAAATCAACATGTGATAAAGTTTTTTGTAGAATTCATTATATAAAAATTGTTTTAAAATACCAGAATCTACCTTCTAGGAATTATGAATTTATGATCTTCCATAGCTAATATTGGAGAAACTATCTATCAGCAACTTGAATATCCACTTTAAAATTTTAATTTCTTTGACCTTACCTGGTTCCTGTATTTAGATATAGTTATCTGATTCACATATTTTATCTAATACTCATGAATGAAAGCACAAATATCACATACAATGATGAATATACATAATTAGGAGCCTATAATTTATTATTATTTAATTTATTACAATTTCTATTTTAGCAACTGGTCTTGTCACATGAAACACAAATAGCCTCTCATTTGGTGATTTCCCTCTTTATCATTGGTATCATAGAAGGAAGTTGAAAATTTACCATTGGTGTCACTCTAACCATAGCCAATTATTCGTTTCCTTTCTTTTCATTCCCCATAATAACATAATATTTGTTTTTATTTAATTTATTATCTTATTATGGAAACTTACCCAAAATATAATGAAGTGGTTTTTCCATACTATTCATTTTATAATTATTAATAATATTGTAGTAATTGTATGATAAATATGATATAATGAAATGTAATGAAATTTCATGAATCAATATAAATCTAAATTCTTCAAATCATTCAATACACTTAATCATCATGAGTATATGAGGACCATATGGAATTCCATCATTCAATATATAATTGATTTTTGTAATCATAATATTATTAATCTCATACTTCACTTTCTCAATTCATACTTCTCTAATAGATATAACAAAGTATAACCATCCATGTTATAATTTTTATTTAAAAACACATCAAACATTGATGATTTGATTATTATTTAAACATATACTTCATCATTCATGAGGCTCTTATATGATTGCTTATCACCCATAATCACTTCCTAGGTTGACTCCTCGGGTAATTGGAACTCCATCACAAACCACACCCTTTTATTTTATTTTACTATGAACAAGATCCTATACTAGTCTACGAAATTAATATTAGTAAGTAAGATTTCTTTCTCTAATATTTATCATAATGTTTTTTTGGTATCATTATCCATTTTTCATAAAAAATATAAGAATATTGTTGATTTTATATTAATTAACATTTATAATACAATATATATTTATTAATTTCAAATATCTCCAACTACTTAATAAAATCCTATTAGAACTCAACTACTAGATTTGGAATAATCAGTCTCTTGAGTATTATAGTGGTTAGGATCCATAAAATCTCTACTTATATTCAAATTTATTTCAACACCACAACTTATAGAGTTTAAATGTAAGTGTTTGGTTTTCTTTCCGCATAAAATTTCATCTCCTTGACCGGTTTAGTATAGTATCAAATCTTGTAAAGTGTAACCTTGAATTCATCAATTATTATCATATAAATTTTCAACAAGATATTTATTTGAACTAATTTTCTAATAACATCGGTTACTTTGACCCACCACATTCAAAATAGTTCCCCAGAAGTAGTAGGTACTATAAACTAGGGCTAATGGGCACATCAAACTTACAGTTTTCTTAAAATTTAATTGATGGAATATATTATTTATTTAATATATTATTTGATAGTTTCTTAATTTGTTTTTTATAGTGAATGAAATCTATTTCAATTTGTCATTATTTATCTATGTCATCACACTCACACCATATCCATGATTTAATAGAAAATGTTCATCTTGCATGTTCATTTTAACTATGCATTCTTGTTTGTTATTTTAGGTGATCATTTATGTATATTGTCAATACAAATATAACAATGTTCATTAAGTGAATAATAGTTCAAATTAAACCCAAGGGGTACCTACTTGATTCGCATCATACCTGACTCGAGTTTCATTAATCACACCATCCAATGCATAAAAAACTTATATAGTGTGTCACCGTGTCTTTGAATTAATTACATCACCTTTTTTCTACCTTGTTATACATCAAGAATACTCAGACATGGGAAATGGGATCTTAGTAATGAAAAATATATATAAATTTATTTTATCATGGAAGTGTAAAACCTTATACAAATAATGAGGATAAATATGATAAACAGATCATAATTTATTAAATAATTATTATAAGTAAACACATTATAATAATTTAATAAATGAATAAAAAACTACTAGGAATTCATTGGTCAGTTTAGAATCATTATCAATTGGTATGCATTATAGTCACATAAATAAATTAAATTTAAGAAGAATTTTACTGAGGGGAAAGTTTAAGGAGTCAAAATAAATTAAATTAATTTTAATTCAAAAAAATCTTGGTGTATTTTAACAAAATTAATTTCAATAAATTTTTTAGAAAATTATAATTTATTTAATTTTTTGGGGGGATTTTTAGTACTATCAAACATTAAAATAACCCACATAGGGGTTCTGGTATGTGAGGCAATCCAAATAAGGAAGATGATTATGTTTATCAGGGGAACCCCATACACAGTGTCTCAGATAATTTAGATAGAAATCATGTATCATGTACAATATAACAAAAATTTATTTAAAAAACAGTATCCCACATCAAAGTGAGTGGTAATTTTTCTTAAGCACAGTCAACCATTTGACCAGCCATTTGTTTTTTTTTTCTTTTTCTCATAACTATAAAATGTGTTATAGAAATAATGTGTTTTCATCCAAATACACATACTAAAATCTCATTTTACATTTTTCCTGGTCGTTTTTATAGACTGTTAGAATTGTAATTTTTTAATTTTGATGTTCCACATGCGCATGGAATTTGTAACCCTCCCCACTGAGGGACGATTCTGACCACCGGACCACCATTAAGAATGCTAATAGCCAATATTAAGCCATAAATTCATATCACCTACAACCATTATGGATAATTTGTGTGTGTGTGTGTGTTTTTTAAATGTGTGTGTGTGTGTTCATTAATTTTAAATCCCGTTAAATTAGATTTTGATCTAATTTCATTTTTTTGAAGGCTAAATTCACCATGAAAACTGAAATTGATTCACCTATAATGGATTTGAGGCCATTACGATTGCTTATCCACAAATTTATATAGATTTAATTTTAATTGGGATTAATTAGACACATACGTGGTCTAATACTAATTGTTGGTTCCATACATTTGAATAATCACTAAATAATGGGTTTTTGAAAACATTATGCAGTGATTGACTTCATGACTATTAGGGAAGTACCCTAATTGAAATCCATGAACAAAAAAATATTTTAGAACATATTTCTCCCATTATCATAGATTTCTAATAATTTTTCCTCACATGCCCATTGAATTCAGGTTCCATGACTATGAGATATATAACCAAATCACCACAAAAAATCACTACACACACACTTTTCAGAATGAATGGAAACATATGGAAGAACACACTAGAATTATGTGGTTTGGAAAAAATTATCACATATAATTAAAAACACTATAAATAATATTTTAAAATAGATTTAAAGAGATTAAAAACACTCTCATGCTAATATCACTCTATACAGTAGCTCAAATAAAAAATTATCATATATCTTGTACATTTCATAGAATATGATCACAGATCATATTTATAGATTTCTTAATCTAGTAAATCAGTTCCACTACCCTCCAAAATTCATAGTTTTCCTTCCATTCACCAAAGAAACCTCTGTAACACTATTGTACCTTTAGTTTGACTGCTAGAAACTGGTGAACTTAGGTTCTATCCAAGTATCAAAAGAATCCTTCTAATTCTTTCATTAAAACATCATAAAAACATGATTCAGTCGAATTCCTTCAGTAAATAACAAGGTCCATATCTTCTACCATTAACTCATTCAAAAAAAATATACATCCATAAAATCTATTTCTATAAAAATTATTTCTAGAAAACTAAATATAATTCAAAAATCCCAAAAATATCTCACTTGAATAGTACTTCAGGGATTCAAAACTCCTTCCATTTTTATCAAAGTTAAACTCTTTTTGGAAAATATAGTTTTATTTATCTCCTTAATTTTATCTAATTCCAAATAAATCATAGTGTTACCTCTATCTTTATAGGAATAACACCTTTGTAATCATGTTTGTAAGATTATACTTTCAGGCCACCATCTAAAGTTCCAACACTCTATTTTTTTTAGATGAGTGGAATTTCAATTCAATATGTTTTTCACTTGCATGAAAATTGGATTCTTAGTGATTTGAATGAAACTTTTATTATAAAAGAACAATATTCCATCTTCTGATTCATTCTTTCCCTCCTTTTTCAATAACATCAACCAAAAAAAACTTTTTATTCTTCTCTAATAGCATAATATTTTGTTTTTGTTAACAATATGGTAACCATAGGTGATAGTTGAGAAATCTAACTAATCATTTTTTAAAGTAAAAAAACAAAAACTATCATGTTTTTGGAATAATATAGTTCTATAGACAAATCATCATTCATAAGACACATCAATTAATCATTATTTCTGAATCATAACAATACAAATTCTTAACCTTTTAGATATTATAGGATCCATTTCACATCCTCCAAATTCATCCTTCTAGGATTTGACATGAAATGACTCGCAACTCCCACTACAATGGAAATATCAAGCCATGTTCAAATAATTTCATACATCAAACTTATGATGGATGAATCATAGGATGCATTTTCCTTTTTTTCAGACTTAATCTAATGAAGATGGTGTATCTTCCTTTAAAATTTTTAAATATCCAGTAAGAGGAATTGATATTGGTTTACATTCAATCAGTCTAAATCTTTTAATGACCTTATGAATGTATTGCATCTAGTATAAAACTGAAGTTTAAACTTTCATATCCCTCTGAATTCTCATCTTCAATATTTTTTGGTATGTCAAAGATTATTCATCAAAAACAATCCCATAAATTTACCCTTTGTCTCCTAAATCCATTGAATTTAAGGTCTTTCAAGAAACATATTATCCAAATACAAAATAAATCTAATGATTATTCCATCTTACAATTTCTTAGGATAAAAATTTTGTAAAAAATCATACTGAGTGGAATATAATTCAACCATTATAGTATCGAGATTTTGATTACACGATCAATGATAATTGTTCAATCCGTAGAGGATTCCATTCAACTTTCAAACAATTTTATTATCCATTTACTAATATGTATAATCCTTTGGTGGAACCATATATATCTCCTCCTCCAAATCACTATAGATTAAGGTTTTATTAATATCCATCTGATCCAAGTGAAATTATTGAAGTAAAAAAAGGTTACCATTATCTAAATAGTATTTATCTTGATTACCAATGAGAAAATATCTGAATATTCAATCCCTACATTTTATTAGAAACCCTTCACCCCCAATCGTACTTTTCATCTCATACTTCCCCATGCTTATTTCTTTAAATTTAAAACCCATTTATTTTACAAATATCTCTATCATTCTATAGGTTCTTACAACTCCAATGTATTTTTAGTCTCAAGTACTTCTTTTACTCTTTTATAGAGAACTCCAACTACTCTAAGTCATTATAGATAGATACTTCTTCTAGGATTTCTATTTCACCATTATTTGATAAAAGGATAATTTTCATATCATCCCCAACCATATGAATAAGTTCCTTGATTTTAGTTGACAACCCTAAAGGAAATTTTTTTATTAGGAAAAACATGGTTCAAAACATTCTTCTGAAACTGTTTCTTTGAAACTTCCATATAGAACCACTTTTTCTGAAACTCACTCTAGGGTTTCAACTCCTAAACTTTTCGATTTTCCAGCTATGTTTTCCAAAAGTAATTTCCTTCTTATAATCGTGGTTCGTTCAACTTAGTCTTCAATAATATATTTTTCCTTAACTAATTTCTCTTCCAAGTTTTGAGATTTTCACATTAGTTTATATTAAATAAAAATCAATGCTCTATCGTATTTTCTTCTTCTAATCATTATATAAACAATATCCAAAGTTCTTATCACCATATATGATAATAAATAAGAAATTGGATTTATCCCCAAGCTTATCTATATCCTTGGTTTCAAAATAAACATATAATACACTTCTAAAAGTTTTGAGATGGTTTACTTCTAGTATTTTACTAAAAAAAGTTATTCTATAAGTTCTTATCACATAACTGAAGATGTACTTCTATTGATCAAGTAATCTTACATGTTTATAGATTCTTCCCAAATTCTCTTAGTCATTCTAGAATGAAATCTTATACATTTATATTTATCTTTTAGATTCATGTTCATTATTTTAGCAACTCCATTCTATAATAAAGTTCTAGGAACTATCTTCCCATCCCTAAATCACTTCTTCTGAAAAATGTTTTGGATGTTCACTCTCATTAATTCTCCACCATTACCTATTTAGAGGCACTTCGTCTTATAATCACACTCCCATTAATATAAATCCATCCACTTAATAAATTCCTAAAAACATTGGATATATTATTTAAGAATTAAAACCAAACCTTTAATGTAACATCAACAATTAAATTTCCAAATTGTAGAGTTTCTTAATTGAAATTCATAGGGTAATGTCCACAGACATAAAAATTTATAGGTTTAAGATTCTGATTTCTAGGTATCTTTCCATTCAAATTGTAGGATAACTTCATTTATTTTCCATGTATGAAACTCTCACATCTTCCAAAATCTATGTGATTGAGTATAAGTATTCCCATCACGAGTATAAATTTTATAATCTTCTCACTAATGTGACTATATCTATAGTTATATTCTTTCTAATGTTCTAATAAAGTTATTATTATCATTTCAACTCCATATTTTCTTCTTGTATAATATAGAGTTCCATTATTGACCTAAAGAACAATCACCATATCCTATGGTTTTTTTCATAACCTAGTCAATACATTGGTTATGAATCCTATTTTATAAAGTTGTTCGATAGATATGAGGTTCTTATGGAGACCTAGAGTTTTTCTAACATCTTTTAACTTCAATACACATCTGTTATTCTTAGGGAATAGTAAAATTTCCTTTTACAACTATCTCTAGGTTTCATCATCTTCTAGATGTACTCTCCAAATCTTTCAAATACATAGTACAACATATACCCCTACTCACCAGTTCAATGAAAAGATGAACCTAAGTTAATAACCCATAAATATTCTATAATATTCATACTAAACAACAAATTATTAACACCTTTTATCATACTGACAAAATTTATGCATCTAGAATATGATTCCATATCCAAAAAATCTTTATGATTTCTATAGTCCTTAATATGTATCTTATTTCTAAAAAATTAAAAATTAGGGCTTTGGATAGTCACTCTACTTTTAATTCTTCCTTAGTATTTGTCTTTCAATAAATTCTTCTGATTTTCTTTTAGTTAAGGTGTTCTTAAACATCCACCAACATTAAGAGCACTTTAAGAGGTGATTGTATTTTTTCAACCTCAAATATTCATTAAGAATGATATTTTTAATGTCACTAAATATAAGTTACACCTTCCTGTGAAAATTGCTTATTTTTATCACCAAGTAATACCAGCTTTCTAAAAGTGGATATAGAATAAGAAAAACCCATGTATCATCAATGAAAATAACATTTACTAATTCATGCTATCCTCGAATCATGAAAAAATAATTAACACAGTCTGCTTTTAGTTTTATTTCTGGTAATATCTAGCTAAATAATTAATTCATTATTAAGACTTAGTTGATTGTCATTTTTTTGGCATACTTTTCATCCAATGATTTTAAAACATCATCAGTGCTTTTCTTTTCTTAGATATTGAAATCTACATTATGATAAAAAGAAATTATAACTAGGGATAAAGCCTTTCTATAAAACCACATCCATTATAATATATATATATATTCTTTTGAAATTCTCCAAAATAATGAGTATTGATATCTTTATGTATTAGAAAATCTTCAAACTCCATCCACCAAAAAAAAAGTTTATCCCATTAAAATTGTCTGTCTAGATCATTCCTTCATCAATCAAAAAAAATTTGCACATTAAGTTGTGTAAAGATTAACCATACCTATAATACTACATGTTTAAGAATATATAACACACTAGTATTTCAAAATAACACTATATTTGATATCATATACAACATGGAACATTGAGCTTAAACAAACCACAAAATATTATTATTTAAATATGAACATTATAACTTAGTCATTAAATTGGAGGGTATAAATAGTATTAACTAATTTATGAAACATATAGAAATTTCATACTCAATATTAATTAAATGATAAATTCTTAAGAAATAATCCCTCAACCGTTAATAAGGATATTTTATTCTATAAAAACATTTCTATCCAAAATAATTTTTATTTCTTTTTGTGAAAAAATATGATCATTAATTTATGGAAATTTTTAAAAAATTATCTCATAAAATTAAAATCATTTTTTAAATCATCATATAAAAATTAATTTTGGGTGAAATTTTTAGATTTAACTAAAATGTTTTATTTTTTTAGTGAATAGTCAAAATTTACGTTTTTTCAAGTATTGTCATTTCTTTTCATTAAATAAAACAATTTAAATGTTAAATTATATTTTTTATTTGTTGTTAAATTAAAATATGACCATTTAATTTATATTAAAATAATTAATTTCATTTTAATCATCAATTTTTGTGATTTTAGTAAATGTTTATTTATATGTTTAATAACATAGTATTTTGCAAATTGTTTTTAAGTGCATAAATTTTACCCATTTTAATTAAGTTAAATAACACATATTAATGAAATATTTAAATTAATTTAATTTAATGTATTTATATTTATAATAATTAAAATTCATATAATCATGATTTGTAGTCTTAGAGTTAATATAAGATCATCTATTTCTTGAAAAATGTGTTTCATAAAAACAAAATTTTCAAAACATTTTGTGGGTATAATTTTAATTTTAATTATAAAAATTATATGATTTAAATTTGAAAAAATATATTCCATATTTTTAATCATAATAATTAATATTATTTAATAATTTCAACATACTTTTGGTTAATAATGAATCGTAAAAACGGTAAAAAAACTATTTACCGTGGTGACAAACTAAAATAGTAAAAGTAAGTAACCTTATAAGTAAATAAAATAAAATGTGAATTTTTGAATTATAAAGTTTTTCATAGACTATATAACCCATCCAATCCATTATTTATCAGATTTTTATGCACTTTTCTTGATTGTTACTTCCCAATATTGAATGGTTTCGGATATTCACAAAAATATCACTCCCCCTCACATATAAAATGATACATCCTCTCATCTCATTCACACACTTAAACATACTTGTGGTTTTAAAAATTACCACAAAAATACATTTCTCAATTTTATACTGATATCATATATTCCTTTTTTTATGATAAATCCAAACTAGGGAGGCTTTATGTATTATTCTAAAGAGGTGGTCTAAAGAAGAAAATTTGTTTCTAATTGAGCATCTTTGTTTTATTTCTTCTTCCATATCCATCAAATATTACTTAATAATTATTATATAATAACATTACTAAAAAATATAATAATATTATATTTTATTAATGTAATAACCCACATTCATCTCCAATTCCATCAAATGGGAAAAAATCATCATTCATGTGTATGGCGGACTACCGCCTAATGAATTTATGTAATTTGTTTTCCATAATAACCTCTCATATCTATTCATAATAATGGATTTAAATTTTATTTATTTCATTAAAAAAAATTATCATTCTTGAAAAATAATATATAATACATCTTCTTACCTTTCCATCCATTGACAAATGAAAACGTTTTTCATGTGTACAGCGGACTATTTCCTCACAAAGTGATGTGATTAGTTTTTTATTTCTCCATCACATGGATGGTATGTGTAAGTTTATTTAAATAAATAAAATTATATATTTGATATAATCATAATTTTGTAAATATAAAATAACCCTTACAGTGATGTCGATTAGAAATTATTAACTGAGCATCCTCAAAACACCAGACATGGATATAAATAATTAAGCAATTAAATATTTCATTAAAATAAACAAAGTAAATTTTTATAGTATAAGGTATTAAACATAGAAAATTTTCATAATAAAAGAATAACTGATAAAATTTTATCATATAAGAGATAAAGGACATGCATGACAAGTTTGGACTGGAGGTAAGGGTTTGCATGTCCAAACATCCTTCTTTGAGACACATGTTGTTTTATGCACCTAATTAATTTTCAAAGGTGTATATAATTAAAATTGAATATTTAAAATAATTTATTATTCTTATTAATGTAATTTTTACTTAAACTCCAAGTTCATTCTCTATCAAGCAAAGTTTATTAAAACATCTCTTGAATCATAAGTAATTTACATAACACTTTTATTTCTATGACTCATATATAAAATTCACTACTTATTTATTTAGTCCCTATAATATGTTATATCATTAATACCATTATATTCAATATATTTAAAGCTAAATTTGAATTTATTTCCTTCATATTTATTATGATTTTAATGTTACCGAAGTGGTAAGGGTTTATATCACAATCTCATCATTATTCAGAATAATTTATGCATGAAAATTATTTGATAATTGACTAATAAACCCCTTTAATTTTCTTATTCTCTTTGTTATTTATAAACTTTTCATTTAATAGTAACATTTTCCACTATTTTTTACTTAAAATGGTTGAAAAATGTTTCTAATAAAATCATAGTTAATATCCTTTTCGATCGAAAATGATTTTTCTTCCATGTCAACATTTTCTAAAAAATGTTATCATAAATGTTTTTACTATTATCATATGATTGTTAAAATTTATTTTTACCCGTGTTTTACTTTTAAAAAAAATTAAAATTAATATTCCTTTCATTTTATGAACATGGTACTTTTTAGCTTTCTACTAAAAATGTGAATGGACTCTTTGTTTTAACTTACTCAGCATGAACAAAATTTCCAAATTTAAGGAAAATCATTGATTTGAATATTTCTTTCTAAATTTCAATGATTATTTTAAATAAAAAAATTTCTAATATTATTGAATTTTTTTTAGTTTTTAAGAACTGATTTTCAAAGTGAAAAGTATTTTTTTCGTCCAGATATATTTCATGGAATATTTTAAAGTCATTTTCATCAAAGATGACAGACTTTGATGTTATAGAGTACTTATAAATTATGTATATATTTATCTCAGATATATACCTACATTATTCTCAATTAATTTTATCTGGTAATACATTACTTATGTTCATATATCAAATACCTTCACTATAAAGTTTCCTTTGATTATGATATGAGACTATATTATGCAACCCATTTTCTTTCCATGGGAAATTATTGTGTTTATTCCTTATAATTGATTTATTTATTTGGCACACATAATCCTAAAAATGTTATGATGGGTTCTCCCAAATATCACTCTAATTTATTGGGTAAATTTGTAGTCTCATGAGAAGTCATATATGGTATTAGGGAGTAATCCTAATCCATTATGGGACTTTGTCCTCCATGTGAGATTATCTAGGTAGTTATCCTTAACTTGTGTTTATTTCATCATATATGTTGTCATAATTCCTATGTTTTCATGATATTGTTATACCATATTTCTTAAGTTATTATCCCATGTGATTACTCATGTTCCTTCTCTTTTATGATATTATGTTATAACTTTGACTCACATGTTATGTTTCCTATTCATGATTATTCCCTCAGTAGGATTTTTAGATCACCCCCTTATTTTATGTATTTATCAGGTTATCCTTATAACACCCAAAGATTTCATTGTACATTGTTTCTTCAAAGTAATTCAATAACTTGCACTACAGGCAACACCGAGTTCAAGCGCACCATAACTTACCAAACTAGCCATTATGAATAGTAATACCCAGTTTTTGAAATTTTATAAATTTTATATTTTTAAATGGACATCATTTTTGGATTCGGAATATCGAAATTATCTTAGGGTAAATTTTTGGTATTTTTCTAAAAACTTTCAATTTTTGATGAATAATGAAAAATACTGAGTTATAGTTTAAAAACAAATTTCTATTTAAATAATTATTTATTTTATTTAAATTTATTTAAGGTCAAAATTGATACGTAATACCTATATTAGTTCAATGTAATTCATTGGAGTCAGTTTATAATAATTTCAGATATATAAAAATTTTATCGAACTTTTCGCCATCTTTTACCCATCTCCTAGGAGAATTTGAAAATTCACATAAAACTTACTTTTACCTCTTCTAGGAGTGGAATTTTGAAAATCCAAGAGACATGGATAATATCAAAGAGCAAAATTTGGTTCAATATGATAAAAATAATTTTTGGTGAATTGTAACTTTTTACTTCTATTTACCGCGGTTAAAAGTAAATATGGTAATTAAAGGTAAAAATGATATTAGTATTACCCTAACACATGTCCTAATTCTATTGGACAAGTTTATGTCGACCAAAAACAACCTTAGAAATAAAATATTATCATTTAGGTTCACCTGGATTAGATTATGACCTTTATTATTATTTAATTCAAAGAAGAGTTAAAAGAGTTAAAATCAATGTTTAATAACTAAAACATTTTTAATATAGGGATATACATAATATAAATTCTATTATAAATAATAATTAGGAAGATAAAAATATTTCCTACATAATAGTATTTTATTTATAATTTTTAGACATTAAATAATGTAATTTATTTATGACACAATGATGATGCATAAATTACCGTATTAATGAATGATTAAGATAATTGATATTATAAATACCCAAATAAATGTAATTTGAAACTTTTTATGAATTAAAATAATTTTATAGGTTAATATGACATATTGTTATTGGTTATATGTGTTTTTTTCTAAGTAATAATGCTTTTATAAATTTAACAAAAACAAAATACCCAATAGTGTCAAAATTGACAAAAAATAGTTTTTAAAACACATATTATATTATTAAGTGATATTCTTTCCATAAAAATATAAGGTTCAGCCAAAGGACTTATATCATGATATTTGTATCATTACTGGACCACTTGGGTGTCTATTGGAAGTTTATTTTAAGTTTATTAACCATATAATATAAAAATACAAAGAGACATGGTAAATGTCAAACTAATTAAGTAAGAGTAGAAACTAAAAGATAAGGTTAATAAAGTGACCCAAACCTGTGTAAAACCTATTGGCTGAGGGGATTTCGACCCATCCCCACATTATCCTCGAAATAAATTAATTTGGATCCATTATAAACTGAATATAAATTTATTATAAAATAATATTTTATGTTTTTTCTAAGGTGCCCCCCACCCCTCTTATAAAAGGGTACTCCCCCTTCACTATACTTCACACCTTCTAAGCCATTTGTCTCGCCCAAACCCTTCCCAAATACCCTATAAACTATCCTCCCTTAAACCTAGAGGCCTTATTTTGATCATAAATCCAACCTAATGAGTCCTTTTGGTCAAATCAAAAGGAAGAACACGAAGAAGAGGTAATGGTTTTACCACCCTCTTTAAAGTTCATTTTTTCTTCAACTTCCTTTTTCATTGTTGTTTCCATTCTAAAATAATAAATCCAGTATCCTCTATATACTATGATTTTATTATAATTATGATACAACCAAATTCATTATTTTATCCACCCTCTTAATGACATGTCATCATACGTCCGTATGTACAGCTTACCATCTCCATGTCGTGGTGTAATTGTTATTCAATACATTATTATTTGGATAAGTATAATAATGATGTGTATTTGATGTAAATAATAAATATAACATGATAATTATTCTTTATATATGATATAACATCCAATTATATATTATTTTAATATCAAAATAATGATATTTTCGCTTGTGCATACGTACGGATTACCGTCTCCACAACGCGATGAGTTTCATTTCCAAGTTCACAATTCATAGACGATTTTAAAAATATATATTAATAATAAGTATGTAATATATGACATAATAATTCTACTGGAGATATATATATTTATTTATATAAGTATTTATGTACTTACATATATCTTATTCACTTACTTTCGTTCAATACTATATCAAAAAAGAAACACCATTTATGCGTATGTACGGACCACCATCTCCATAAACGGTGTTTTCCATTTCATATATATGTCTATTATACATATTTATATTCTAAATATATATGATATATGAATAATTTTTTATATTCTGAAAGTACTTAAATTATGATCTAAGTAATACAATCAAGAGCAACAAGTTAAAACACGTACGATAAAGAAAGAGATTGTTGTCTGAAATATTAATATAACATGGAAACTATTATTAAATGGGTAGTATAAAGTTATAAATTTATAATTTATGATATCATAAATATTAATATGGTTCTGAAAAAATTTAATAACATACTATAGTCTTCAAACAAGAGGTTAAACGTTCCCTCGACTAAAGGAAAGTGCAAGGTAAGGGGTTTTCATCTCACTCTTTATTCCCGTGAGATTCATGCCATATTGCCAATATGACCTTTCGTATGGTGTATGTATTACCCATAATTTTATTCATTGTGTAGTACACTTTAATTTATGTTTATTTACATATTCATTGTATGATACTTCTTTAATGGGGTGTATGTTTTGTAAGTTACCAAATTGGTAAGGGTTAATTCCTCAATCTCATTATTCTCCAAGATTATTTATGTGTAAGTATTTTCTGGGACATTTTTATCATCCATGTTCATTTTTCATAAAAATTATTTCAAAATGAATATTTTAAGGATTTTTTAAAGGTATTATTTGTCAATATCATCATTTTAAAAGTTTTAAATATTTAGCTTTCTAAATATTTTTAATTAATGTCGATGTTTTCAAAATGATTTTAAGGATTTATTTATTTAGACATGAATTCTTGGAAATAATAATCATTTTCAAAATATTCAAAGTGGTATGGGACACTTTGATTCAAAAATCTCTTTTAAATTACTTCCTTTATAAATGTGTTACTTTTAAATGATTTTACAAAAAAGTAAATTTCTCTCAAAAAGTTTTACTCATCGTTTTCAACTATGTCAACATCATTTACTAGATATTATTTTTGATTGAGGTTGATTTATTATAATAAAATCTTTTATATTGTGTTGAATGAGTTATGATATGTTTTACTATGGATGTTCTATTTTTATACCATTCATGGTTTATGGTTAATGTATTGACATTTCGTATGATAGTTTTAAAACGAATGTTTATAATATTTTAAACCTTTTTATATGAGTAATGTACTGGAATTTGTAAGTGATGGGTGGAGCCTGATATTGCTCCTTGATGCATCAGTAGATCTCATGAGACACCTAGATGTGGAATTGTCTGAGGCCCTTTACCAATTTGATATAGGGTTTTGGCCGAGGCCTTAATCATTTTTATACGTCATTGCCAAGGCCTTGACAAAATGTTTCAGAATGTCTAGCATTATACATTACCTCATTATGGAAATAATATTGATGGTTCATGTGGTCATTCGACTAGTATAATACCCATTATTATGTTTTATTATGGAATTATTTACTCACCTCATATTCTTTCCATAAAAGTATTCATTTTTATTATTGGTAAAGGCATGTGGTTTCAATTATTCACCATGCTTAAAATTTATGTCATTTTCTGCTGTATTACTTACCCTTACTGGGTGTTTGAGCTCACCCCTTTCTTATGTGTCATTTTCCCAGGATTCCAAGTAGTGTATTATGATTGATAGGCAGGGTTAATCTAAACAGAATAATGGCATTCTCAAAGAACTATTTACGCTGTGTTTAATGTTTGAAATTGTAATGTAATGTTAATGTATGTAATCTATTTTCCAAGACTTATAAACTGATCATTCCTTCGTGACTTTATTCCTTATAATCATGACAATGTATTAAAATAATTCACCGACTCTTGGTAACTGGGGTTAGGGCATTACAGTTGGTATCAGAGGAATTTTAGCAATAATTTTGGAAACTAGATTTATATAAACTCTTATAAGAGCACATTACCCTAAGATAGACTTTGAGGATTAGTATAGAAGAACAACCTAGAATTTTGGTAATGTAGAGATTTTTTGAGTTTTCTAAGAAAATATTTCCCTGTCTAGATATGAGCCGGTAAAGGCGGCTCTAGCACAGATGTACCTAAAGGTAAAACTCAAAAACAATGCTTTGAGCTAGACTCGAACAGGAACTGGTGCCGATAGCGGGCCTTGCTTCACTCTTCGTTACGACACTCCTGTGGGATATACTTAGGATAATTCTTGTTTTCTTTACAAACCACTATGAAGGTTTTATGAGTACATATCTCCTCAAAGAAAACATTTTTTGATTATGGATTATATCCATAAACTGTTCAATTTACGTTAGGTATTTTACATGTTTGGAATTATGAATTGGGAATCATAAACTGACCAAGTGTATTACATTGTTTAGAAATGGCGCCCAGTAGAAGGGATGAGAACTCCATAAATACATATGATCCAAAGAGTAAGATGGGTCATATCATTCATAGTATTAATCCAACATTTAGAAGTGAAATAGTCCCCCATATATTCTCAATATATGAAGCAATAATATCATGTGTTAGTAAGATAAGTAACGAATTATCTGAGTCCTATGGCTTTGAAGGGAACCAAGATAAGAAATGGATGTTAGAGAGAAAGATTGATAAAGGAAATATGGGAAAGAAGGATTTTTCCATATGTGATAAATGTGAAAATAATCACCTTGGTAAATGGTTGATAGAAATAGGAGTTTCTTATAAGTGTGGAGAAAAAGGACACCATATATGTGATTGCAAGGGTAAGAAAAAGTTTTCAAATTTAAAATGATTCATTTGCATGGTGTTAATACCCTACGCGAACCAATGTCCAAATCATCAAATTATTCCCCAAATGATGCTACTGGATAATAATCATGTTATGATACTACCACAGTTGAGGAAGAATGATTAGAATTCTTTTGATGTTATTAAACAATTATGTCAATTGAGTGTTGTATCAATGGTGTACTGGTTATAATAATTATAGAGTATATAAGGATTATACTATTAAGGACTTGAGATTGTGTGGAACCAAGAAAAGTGACTCAATAGTAGGTTAAATTTTTGTAAAATATATGGTTGAGAGAAAGATAAACCATAATAAGTTTCTAATACTGAGGTAGTAATTATGGAATAATACATGATTGATTTGGATAAATAATATTGGATATTTTTTACTACCACAAAAAGTTATTAATGATTGGTAAATTCCATCATTGTTTGAGTTTACAACATTTTTGGATAGAAGGAGTTTATCCAGTATTCTATAATTAATTAGGGATCATGAATGTAATCAATAAGGTTTTATGGTAATTCAGGATGTTGTAGTGTTTTAAAAGAATACATGATGAAGGTGATCACATGTTATTACGTGGAAAAAAGGATCCTCATTGGGTTTAACTTCCCTATAAATTTTGGATTGTGAGATTTCCAGAATTATTTTATATAATTCTAGTTTGAGATTATTTTTGGATATCCATAAAAAGGACAACCCGGAGGTTGGGTGGCAACCTGTCGCGTCCGGCAAGGCCGCGAGACTTTTACCCGCAACCAAAGGGAGAAAACGGTGTATCACCTATAACTAACCCACGTGATGTCAAGGATTAAAAAATGTAGTTTTTTAAAGGGTTTGGTAGATGAATTATAAATTCTTTTTTTTTGAACCCTATACGAATAGGACAAATAGAATTTTTTTCTAAGTTCTATTATCTTTTAGAGTGAAAGATTAGTTTGTGGTAGAAATTAGTTAAAGTATGGAAATCTATTTGACAAGTATACATTTTTTCTTCTCTTATTCTATGAATAAATAAATTCTTAAACATTAGGTATGGCATCTTAAAACAAAAAATGTGTTATCCTAATACCTTACGTTTTGTTGAACTGATTGTATTTTAAATCATCATAGATTGGTGGCTTTCAGGCCCACAATTCTACAATTTTCTATGATTGATGACCTCAATAAATCCCTATAAATATTTATGTTTTCCCTCAAATTATGTGTCTCTAATTTCCACCAATGTTATTCTAATCGAGATCATAATTTGGTGGTGACATTTTCATTCCACTTTTCCTCTTATT
This sequence comes from Viscum album, assembly GCA_963277665.1. NCBI lineage: Eukaryota > Viridiplantae > Streptophyta > Magnoliopsida > Santalales > Viscaceae > Viscum > Viscum album. The sequence goes on from OY728165.1 coordinate 833,633,544, forward strand.
AAGACTAAATTTTATTAACCTAATTTCCAATGTGGGTTTTCCCATAATGGTATTTTCTATTTTCAACCTTTTATTTTCGAAGAACAATTTCAAATTGTGAGGATTCAATTTATTGAAATAGGGAAGAATTTAACACCCTGAGATTTCATAGTACATTATTTCTTCAAAGTAATTCAATAACTTGCACTATAGGCAACATCGAGTTCAAGCGCACCATAACTTAACAAACTAGCCATTATGAATATTAATACCGACTTTTTGAAATTCTATAAATTTTATCTTTCAAAATGGACTTCATTTTTGAATTCAAAACATAAAAATTATTTTAGGGTGAATTTTTTGTATTTTTCTGAAAACATTCAATTTTTGATTATTAGTGAAAAACAGTTAGTTATTGTTTAAAACCGAAATTTTATTTAAATAATTATTTATTTTATTTAAATTTATTTTAGGCCAAAATAGATACATAATACCTAAATAAGTTCAATGTAATTCATTGGAGTCAGTTTATAATACATTTATGTATATATAAATTTTACTGAACTTTTCACCGTCTTTTACCCATCTCCTTGGAGAATATGCAAATTCAAAAAAAAACTTAATTCTACCACTTATGTCAGTGGAATTTAGAAAATCCGAGAGGCATGGTTAATATTAAGGAGTAAAATGTGGTTCAATAAGATAAAAACAATTTTTGGTCAATAGTAACTTTTTACTTTTATTTACCACGGTTAAAAGTAAATAGGGTAATTAAGAGTAAAAATGATATTAATATTACCCTAACACATGTCTTAATTCTATTGTACAAGTGTATCTCGAAGAAAAACAACCTTAGAAATAAAATATTATCATTTAGGTATACTTGGATTATATTAGGACTTTTATTATGATTTAACTCAAAGAAGAGTTAAAAGAGTTAAAATCAAAGTTTAATAACTAAAACATTTTTAATATAGGGTTATAAATAATATAAATTCGATTATAAATATTAATTAGAAAGATAAAAATATTTCCTACATAATAGTATTTTATTTATAATTTTTACATATTAAATAATTTATTTTATTTATGACACAATGATGATGCAGTAATTATCGAATTAATGAAAGATTAAGATAATGGATACTATAAATACCCAAATAAATTTAATTTGAGACTTTCTATGAATTCCAATAATTTTATAGGATAATATGACATATTATTATTAGTTATATGAGTTTTGTTTAAAGTAATAATACTTTAATGAATTTATCAAAAACAAAATACCCAATAGTGTCAAAATTGACATAAAAGAGTTTTTAAAACAAATATTATATAATTAATTGATATTCTTATCCTAAAAATATATGGTTTGGCCAAAGTATGTATATACTAATAGTTGTATCATTACTGGACCACTTTGGGGTCGATTGGATGTTTATTGTATGTTTATTAACCATATAATATAAAAATACAAAGAGACATCATAAATGGAAAACTAACTAACTAAGAGTTAAAACTAAAATATAAGGTTAATAAAGTGACCCAAACCAGTCTAAAACCTATTGGTTGAGTGGATTTAGACCCATACCAACCTTATCCTTGAAATAAATTAATTATGAGCTATTATAAACAGAATATGAATTTATTATAAAATAATATTTTAAGTTTGTTCTAAGGTGCCCCTCACCCCTCTTATAAAAGGGCACTCCCCCTTCACTCTAATTCACACCGTCTAAGACATTTGGCTTGGCCAAACCCTGCCCAAATACCCTCTCAACTATCCTCCCTTAAATCTATAGGAATTTGTTTGATCATAAAGCCAACCTAAGGAGCCCTTTAGATCAAATCAAAAAGAAGAACCCAAAGAAGAGGTAATGATTTCACCACCCTCTTTCAAGTTCCTTTCTTCTTCAACTTCCTTTTTCTTTTTTTCCATTCTAGAATAATAAATACAGAATACACTATATTCTTTGATGTTATTATAATTATGGTACAACCAAATTCATTATTCTATACATCCTTTTAATGACATTTCCCCATACATGCGTACGTACGGCATACCATCTCCACGTCGTGGTGTAATTGTTATTCAATTCATTATTACTTGGATAGGATTAATAATAATGTGTATTTGATGTAAATAATAAATATAACATGATAAGTATTCTGTATATATGATATAAAATCCAATTATATATTATTTTAATATCAAAAGATTGATATTTTTGCTCGTGCATATGTACGGATTACCGTCTCCACGACGCGATGAGATTCATTTCCAAGTTCACAATTCATTGATGATTTTAAAAATATATATTACTAATAAGTATGTAATATATTACATAATAATGATACGGGAGATATATATTTTTATATATATAAGTATTTATGTACTTACATATATCTTATTCACTTACTTCCGTTCAATACTATATGAAAACGGAAACAACGTTTATACGTACGTACGGACCACCGTCTCCATAAACAGTGTTTTCCATTTCATATATATGTCTATTATAAATATTTATATTCTAAATATATGTGATATATAAATCATTTTTTATATTCTTTAAGTACTTAAATCATGATCTATGTGATACAATCAAGAGTAACAAGTTAAAACACGTACGATAAAGAAAGCGATTATTACCCGAAATATTAATATAACATGGAAATTATTATTAAATGGGTTGTATAAAGTCATAAATGAATAATTTATGATATCATAAATATTAATATGGTTCTGGTACAATTTAATATCATACTATAGTCTTCATAAAGGAGGTTAAACATACCCTCGACTAAAGGAAAGTGCAAGTTAAAGGGTTTTCATCTAACTCCTTATTCCCGTAAGATTCATGCCATATTGCCACTATTAACTTTTTTGTGGTGTATGTACTACCCATAATTGTATTAATTGTGTAATACACTTTAATTTATTTCTATTTACATATTAATTGTATGATACTTCTTTCATGGGGTGTATGTTTTGTAAGTTACCAAATTGGTAAGGGTTAATTCCTCAATCTCATTATTCTCCAAGATTATTTATAAGTAAGTATTTACTGAGAAATTTTTATCATCCATGTCCATTTTTCAAAAAAATGATTTCAAAATGAATATTTTAAGGATTTTTGAAAGGTACTATTTTTCAAGATCATAATTTTAAATGTTTTAAAGATTTATCTTTCTAAATATTTTTTATTAATGTCCATGTTTTCAAAATGATTTTAAGGATTTATTTATATAGACATGAATTTTTTGAAATGATAATCCTCTTAAAATGTTTCAAAGTGGTATAGGACACTTTGATTCAAAAATTTCTATTAAATTACTTCCTTTATAAATGTGTGAATTTTAAATGATTTTAAAAAATGGATATTTCTCTCAAAAAGTTTTACTTATCATTTTAAACTGTGTCAGAATCCTTTACTGAATATTATTTTTGATTGAGTTTGACTTATTATAATACAATATTCCATATTGTGTTGAATGAGTTATGATATGTTTGACTGTGAATGTTCTATTTTTATACCATTCATGGTTTATGTTTAATGTATTGACATTTCGTATGCTAGTTTTAATACGAATGTTTATGATATGTTTAAACCTTTTTATATGAGAAATATATTGGACTTAGTAAGTGATGGGTGGAGCCCTATATAGATCCTCGATGTATTGGTAGGTCTCATGAGACAACTAGATGTGGAATTTTCTGAGGCCCTTTCCCAATTTGATATATGGTTTTGGCTAAGGCCTTAATCATTTTTATACGTCTTAGCCGAGGCTTTGACAAAATGTTTCAGAATGTTTGGCATTATACATTACCTCATTATGGAAATAATATTGATGGTTCATGTGGTGATTCGACTAGTATAATACCCATGATTATGTTTTATTATGGAATTATTTACTCAGCTCATATTCTTGCCATAAAATTATTCATGTTTATTATTGGCAGAGGCATGTGGTTTCAATTATTCACCATTCATAACATTTATGTCATTTTCTGTTGTATTACTAACCCATACTGAGCATTTGAGCTCACCACTTTCTTATGTTTCATTTTCCCAGGATTCCAAGAAGTGTATTATGATTGATATGTAGGGTTAAGCTAAAGGGAATAACGGCGTCCTCAAAGAACTATTTACACAGTGTTTTATGTTTGAAATTTTAAGGTAATGATAATGTATGTAATCTATTTTCCAAGACTGCTAAGCTGGTCAGTCCTTTGGGACATGATTCCTTGTAATCATGCCAATGTATTAAAATAATATACCGACTCTGGGTAACTGGGGTCAGGTCATTACAGTTGGTATCATAGGAAGTTTAATAGTGACCTTGGAAACTAGATTTAGATAAACTCTGATTAGAGCACATTACCCTAAGATAGACTTTGAGGATTAGTATAGAATAACACCCTAGAATTTGGGTAATGTAGAGATTTTTTGAGTTTTCCTAGCAAATACATCCCTGTCTGGATAGGAGAAGGTTGAGGCAGCTCTGGCCCAGATGTACCTAGGGATAAAACCTGAAAACACCACTTTGAGCTAGACTCGAACGGGAACTCATGCCGACAATGGGCCTTGCTGCACTCTTGGTTATGACACTCCTAGGGGATATACTTAGGATAATTCTTGTTTTGTTTACAAATCACTATGAAGGGTTTATGAGTATATATCTCCTCAAAGAAAACATTTTTGTGATTATGGATTATATCCATAAACTGATCAATTTACGTTAGGTATTTTACATGTTTGGAATTATGAATAGTGATTCATAAACTAACCTAGGGTATGCCATTGTTTAGAAATGGCGCCCAGTAGAAGGGATGAGAACTCCAGTAATACGTATGATCCAAAGAGTAAGAACGGTCACATTATTCATAGTATTACGCCAACATTTAGAAGTGAAATATTCTCCCATGTATTCCCAATATATGAAGTAGTAATATCATGTGTTAGTAAGATAAGTAAATAATTATCTGAGTCATATGGCTTTGAAGGGAAGAAAGATAAGAAAAAGATGGTAGAGAGAAAGATGGATAAACTGAATTGGTGAAAGTTGGATTTTCCCATATGTGAAAAATGTGAAAATAATCACCTTGGTAAATGCTTGAAGGAAATGGGAGTTTGTTATAAGTGTGGAGAAAAAGGACACCAAGTACGTGATTGCAAGGGTAAGAAAAAGTTTTCAAATGTAAAATGCTTCATCTGCAAGGTGTTGAGACACTACGCGAACCAATTTCCAAATCATCAGAGTATTCCCAAAATGATTCTATTGGATAATAATCATGTTATAATACTACCACAGTTGAGGAGGAATGATTAGAGTTCTTATGTTGTTATTAAAGAATTGTGTCATTTGAGTGTTGTATCAACTATGTATTGGTTATAACCATTATGGAGTATATAAGGATTTTACTACAGTAATATTTCATTAAGGACTTGAGATTGTGTGGAACCAAGAAAAGTTACTCAATAGCAGGTCAAATTTTTGGAAAATATATGGTTGAGAGAAAGATAAACCATAATATGGTCTTGATACCGAGGTAGTAATTTTTGAATAATACATGATTAATTTGGATAGATAAAATTAGATATTTTTGACTACAATGAAAATTGATTAATGATTTGTACATTCCTTCATTGTTTGAGTTTAAAACATTTTTTGATAGAAGGAGAATATCCAGTATTATATAATGATTAAGGGATCATGAATGTAATCAATAAGGTTTTATGGTAATTCAGGATGTTGCAGTGTTTTATAAGAATACATGATGAATGTGTTCACATGTAATTACATGGAAAAAAGGATCTTCATTGTTTTTAACTTCCATATAAATTTTTGATTTTGTGTTTGAAAAAATTATTTTGGATAAGTCTAGTTTGATATTATTTTTGTATTTCCATAAAAAGGACAACCCGGAGGTCGGGCAGCAACCCATCGCGTCCAGCAAGGCCGTGAGACTTGAACCCGAAACCAAAGGGAGACAATGGTGTATCACCTATCACTAACCCACGTGATGTACAAGATTAAATAATGTAGTTTTATTTAAATGTTTTGGTAGATGAATTATAAATTCATTTTTTTAACCCTATATGAATAGTATAAATAGAATATTTTTTTAAGTTCTATTATCTTTTTGAGTGAAAGACGAGTTTGTTGTAGAAATTATTTAAAGGATGGAAATCTACTTGACAAGTATACATTTTTTTCTTCTCTTATTCTATGAAGAAATAAATTCATAAACATTAGGCAAGTAAACTTAAAACAAAAAATTTGTTATCCTAATAGCTTACGTTTTGTTGAACTGATGGTATTTTAAATCCTCATAGATCGGTGGCTTTGAGGCCAACAATTCAACAATTGTTTTTGATTGATGACCTCAATCACTCCCTATAAATATTTATTTTTTTCCTCTAATTATGTGTCTCTAATTTCCAAAAATGTTCTCCTAATCGAGATCATAATTTGGTGGTGACTTTTTCATTCCAATTTTCCTCTTATTAAGACTAAATTTTATTAACCCAATTTTTCATGTGGGTTTTCCCACAATGGTATTTTCTATTTTCAACTTTTTATTTTCAAATAACAATTTCAAATTGTGAGGACGTAGTTTATTGAAAGAGGGAAGAATGTAACACCCCAATATTTCATAGTACATTATTTCTTCAAAGTAATCCAATAACTTGCACTATAGGCAACACCGAGTTCAAGCGCACCATAACTTACCAAACTAGCCATTATGAATAGTAATACCCATTTTTTGAAATTTTATAAATTTTATCATTCAATATGGACTTCATTTTTGGATTCGAAATATCAAAATTACCTTAGGGTGAATTTTTGGTATTTTTCTGAAAACATTCAATTTTTGATGATTAGTGAAAAACACTGAGTTATAGTCTAAAACCAAATTTTTATTTAAATAGTTATTTATTTTATTTAAATTTATTTTAGGCCAAAATAGATACATAATACCTATTTAAGTTCAATGTAATTCATTGGAGTCAGTTTATAATAATTTTATATATATATAAATTTTATTGAACTTTTCACCGTCTTTTACCCATCTCCAAGGAGAATTTCTAAATTCACATAAAACATAATTTTTCCACTTCTATGAGTAGAGTTTTGAAAATCAGAGATACATGGTTAATATCAAGGAGTAAAATGTGGTTCAATAAGATAAAAATAATTTTTGGTGAATAGTAAATTTTTACTTTTATTCACCATGATTAAAATTAAATAGGGTAATTAAGTGTAAAAATGATATTAATATTACCATAAAACATGTCCTAATTCTATTGTAAAAGTTTATCTCGACCAAAAACAACCTTATAAATTAAATATTATCATTTAGGTCCACTTGGATTAGATTAGGACATTAATAACTATTTAATTCAAAGAAGAGTTAAAATAGTTAAAATCAAAGTTTAATAACTAAAACATTTTTAATATAGGGTTATACATAATATAAATTTGATTATAATTATTCATTAGAAATATAAACATATTTCATACATAATGGTATTTTATTTAGAATTTTTAGACAATAAATAATTTAATTTATTTATAACACAATGATGATGGAGTAATTATCGTATTAATGAAAGATTAAGATAACTGATATTATAAATACCCAAATAAATGTAATTTTAGACTTTTTATGATTTAAAATAGTTTTATACGTTAATATGACATATTATGATTGGTTATATGAGTTTTTTTCGAAGTAATAATGATTTTATAAATTTATCAAAAACAAAATACCCAATAGTGTCAAATTTGACATAAAAGATTTTTTAAAACAAATATAATATTATTAATTAGTATTCTATTCATAAAATATAAGGTTCGTCCAAAGGAAATATATCATGATATGTGTATCATTAATGGACCACTTGGGGGGGTCTATTGGATGTTTATTGTAATTTTATTAACCATATAATATCAAAATACAAAGACACATGGTAAATGTCAAACTAATTAACTAAGAGTTAAAACTAAAAGATAAGGTTAATAATGTGACCCAAACCTGTCTAAAACCTATTGGTTGAGTGGATTTCGACCCCTCCCCACATTATCCTAGAAATAAATTATTTGTTATCCATTATAAACAAAATATGAATTTATTATAAAATAATATTTTCTGTTTTTTCTAAGGTTCCACTCACCCCTCTTATAAAAGGGAACTCCACCTTCACTCTAATTCACACCTTCTAAGCCATTTGGCTCAGCCAAACCCTGACCAAATACCCTCTCAAATATACTCACTTAAACTTAGAGGACTTATTTTGATCATAAATCCAACCTATGGAGCCCTTTTGATCAAATCAAAAGGAAGAACCCGAAGAAGAGGTAATGATTTCACCACCCTCTTTCAAGTTCCATTCTTCTTCAATTTCATTTTTCTTTGTTGTTTCCATTCTAAAATAATAACTCCAATATCCTCTATATACTATGATGTAATTATAATTATTTTATAACAAAATTCATTATTCTATCCACCCTTTGAATGACATGTCACCATACATGTGTACGTACGGCTTACCGTCTCCACGTCGTGGTGTAATTGTTATTCAATACATTATTATTTGGATAGCTATAATAATGATGTTTATTTGATGTAAATAATAAATATAACATGATAAGGATTCTGTATATATTATATAACATCCAATTATATATTATTTTAATATCAAAATAATGATATTTCCACTCGTGCGTACGTACGGATTACCGTCTCCACGACGCGATGAGATTCATTTCCAAGTTCACCATTCATCGACGATTATAAAAATATATATTACTAATAATTATGTAATATATGACATTATAATGAGACTGTAGATATATATATATTTATATATATAAGTATTTATCTACTTACAGATATCTTATTCACTTACTTCCGTTCAATACTATATGAAAACGGAAACAGCGTTTATGCGTACGTACGGACTATCGTCTCTATAAACGGTGTTTTCCATTTTATATATATGTCTATTATAAATATTTATATTCTTAATATATATGATATATAAATAATGTTTTATATTCTGTAAGTATTTAAATCATGATCTGAGTTATACAACCAAGAGTAATAATTTAAACACGTACGATAAAGAAAGCAATTATTACCTGAAATATTAGTACAACATGGAAATTTTTATTAAATGGGTAGTATAAAGTCATAAATTAATAATGTATGACATCATAAATATTAATATGGTTCTGGTATAATTTAATAACATACCACGGTCTTTATACAGGAGTTTAAATGTACCCTCTACTAAAGGAAAGTGCAAGGTAAGGGGTTTTCATCTCACTCCTTATTCCCATGATATTCATGACATATTGACAATATTACCTTTTGTGTGGTGTATGTAGTACACATAATTGTATTCATTGTGTAATACACTTTAATTTATGTGTATTTACATATTCATTGTATGATACTTCTTTCATGGGGTGTATGTTTTGTAAGTTACCAGATTGGTAAGGGTTAATTCCTCAATCGCATTATTATCCAAGATTATTTATGTGTAAGTATTTACTGGGACATTTTTATAATCCATGTCCATTTTTCATAAAAATGATTTTAAAATGAATATTTTAAGGATTTGTGAAATTTACTCTTTATCAAGATCATAATTTTAAATGTCTTAAAGATTTAACTTTCTAAATATTTTTAAATAATGTCCATGTTTTCAAAATGATTTTATGGATTTATTTATATGGACATGAATGTTTTGAAATGATAATCCTTTTCAAAAGTTTCAAAGTGGTATGGGACACTTTGATTCAAAAATCACTTTTAAATTACTTTCTTTATAAATGTGTGACTTTTAAATGATTTTACAAAAATGATATTTCTCTCAAAAAGTTTTACTCATCATTTTCAACTATGTCAGCATACTTTACTAGATATTATTTTTGATTGAGGTTCATTTATTATAATAGAATACTCCATATTTTGTTGAATGAGTTATGATATGTTTGATTTAGATGTTATATTTTTATACCATTCATGGTTTATGGTTAATGTATTGACATTTTTATGCTAGTTTTAATACAAATGTTTATGATATGATTAAACCTTTTTATATGAGGAATGTATTGGACTTAGAAAGTGACAAGTGGAGCCCGCTATAGCTCCTCAATGCATCAGTAAGTCTCATGATACAATTAGATGTAGAATTGTCCAAGGACCTTTACCAATTTGATATATAGTTTTGGCCAAGGCCTTAATCATTTTTAGACGTCTTCGCTGAGGCCTTGAAAAAATGTTTCAGAATGTCCGGCATTATACATTCCCTCATTATGGAAATAATATTGACGGTTCATGTGGTCATTCGACTAGTAGAATACCCATGATTATGTTTTTTTATGGAATTATTTATTCAGCTCATATTCTTTCCATAAAAGTATTAATTTTTTTTATTGGTAAAGGCATGTGGTTTCAATTATTCACCATAATAAATATTTATGTCATTTCCGATGTATTACTTACCCTTAATGATCGTTTGAGATCACCCCTTTCTTATGTTTCATTTTCCCTGGATTCCAAGAAGTGTATTATGATTGATATTCAAGGTTAAGATCAAAGGAATAATGGCATTCTCAAAGAACTATTTACGTTGTGTTTTATGTTTGAAATTGCAATGTAATGTTAATGTATGTAATCTATTTTCCAAGAATTCTAAATTGATCAGTCCTTCGGGACTTGATTTCTTTTAATAATTCCAATGTATTAAAATAATGCACCGACTCTGGTTAACTGGGGTCGGGGCATTACAGTTGGTATCAGAGGAAGTTTATCAATAACCTTGGAAACTAGATTTATATAAACTCTGATTAGAGCACATTACCCTAATAGAGACTTTGAGGATTAGTATAGAAGAACACCCTAGAATTTTGGTAATGTAGATATTTTGTGAGTTTTACAATAAAATGCATCATTTTCTGGATATGAGTAGGTAGATGAGGCTTTGGCACAGATGTGCCTAGTGTTAAAACTAAAAAACACCGCTTTGAGCTAGACTCGAACAGAAAGTGGTGCACGATAACGGGCCTTTCTGCACTCTTGGTTACAACACTCTCGGGGGATATACATAGGATAATTCTTGTTTTTTTTACAAACCACTATGAAGGGTTTATGAGTATATATCTCCTCAAAGAAATTTTTTTGTGATTATGGATTATATAAATAAACTGTTCAATTTACGTTAGGTATTTTACATGTTTGTAATTATGAATTGTGATTCATAAACTGACCTAGTATATTCCATTGTCTAGAAACGGCGCCCAGTAGAATGGATGAGAACTCCAGCAATACATATGATCTAAAGAGTAATAAGGGTCATATCATTCATAGTATTAAGCCAAAATTTATAAGTGAAATAGTATCCAATGTGTTCTTAGTATACGAATAACTAATAACATGTGTTAGTAAGACAAGTAAATAATTCTTTCAATCATATGGCTTTGAAGGGAAGCAAGAGAAGAAATGGATGGTAGAGAGAAATATGGATAAAGGGAATAGGGGAAAGAAGGATTTTCCCATATGTGATAAATGTGAAAATAATCACCTTGGTAAATGATTGAAGTAAATGGTAGATTGTTATAAGTGTGGAGAAAAAGGACACCAAGTACGTGATTGCAAGGGTAAGAAAATGTTTTCAAATGTAAAATACTTCATCTGCAAGGTGTTGAGACACTACACGAACCAATGTCTAAATCATCAGAGTATTCTCCAAATGATACTATTGGATAAAAATCAAGTTATAATACTACCAAAATTGAGGAGGAATGATTAGAGTTCTTATGTTGTTATAAAAGAATTGTGTCATTTGAGTGTTGTATCAATGATGTACTAGTTATAACAATTATGGATTATATAAGGATTGTACGGTAGTACTATTTCATTAAGGACTTGAGATTGTGTGGAACCAAGAAAAGTGAATCAATAGCATGCTAAATTTTTAGAAAATATATGGTTGAGAGAAAGATAAACCATGATATGGTTCTGATACTAAGGTAGTAATTTTGGAATAATACATGATTGATTTGGAAAAATAATATTGGATATTCTTGACTACCCTGAAAAGTGATTAATGATTTTTATATTCCATAATTGTTTGAGTTTAAAAAAAAATTGGATAGAAGGATCAAATCCTGTATTCTATAATGAATAAGGGAGCATAAATGTAATCAATAAGGTTTTATGGTAATTCAGGATGTTGCAGTGTTTTGAAAGAATACATGATGAAGGTGTTCACATGTTATTACATGGAAAAAAGGATCTTTATTGGGTTTAACTTCCATATAAATTTGGGATTGTGAGTTTGAAAATAGTATTTTGGATATGACTAGTTTGAGATTATTTTTTGATTTCCATAAAAAGGACAACCCGAAGGTCGGGCGGCAACCTGTCGCGTCCAGCATGGCCTCAAGACTTGAACCCACAACCAAAGGGAGACAACAGTGTATAACCTATCACTAACCCACGTGATGTCCAGGATTAAATAATGTAGTTTTTTTAAATGTTTTGGTAGATGAATTATAAATTCTTTTTTTTGAACCCTATACGAATAGGATAAATAGAATATTTTTTTTAAGTTCTATTATCTTTTAGAGTGAAATATGAGTCTATGGTAGAAATTAGTTAAAGGATGTAAATCTACTTGACAAGTATACATTTTTTCTTCTCTTATTCTATGAATAAATAAATTCTTAAACATTAGGTAAGGAATCTTAAAACAAAAAATGTGTTATCCTAATACCTTACTTCTTTTTGAACTGATGGTATTTTAAATCATAATAGATTTTTGGCTTTGAGACCCACAATTCTACAATTGCTTGTGATTGATGACCTCAATCACTCCCTATAAATATTTATGTTTTTCCTCCAATTGTGTGTCTCTAATTTCCACCAATGTTCTTCTAATCGAGATCATAATTTGGTGGTGACTTTTTCATTCATGTTTTCCTCTTATTAAGACTAAATTTTATTAACCCAATTTCTGATGTGGGTTTTCCCACAATGGTATTTTCTATTTTCAACCTTTTATTTTCGAAGAAAAATTTCAAATTGCGAGGATGAAATTTATTGAAAGAGGGAAAAATGTAACACCCCAAGATTTCATAGTACATTATTTCTTCAAAGTAATCAAATAACTTGAACTATCGGCAACACCGAGTTCAAGCACACCATAACATACCAAACTAGCCGTTATGAGTAGTAATACCCACTTTTTGAAATTTTATAAATTTTATCTTTCAAAATGGACTTCATTTTTGGATTCTGAATATCGAAATTAGCTTAGGGTGAATTTTTGGTATCTTTCTAAAAAGTTTCAATTTATGATGAATGGTGAAAACCACTAAGTTATAGTTTAAAACCGAATTTTTATTTAAATAATTATTTATTTTATTTAAATTTATTTTAGATAAAAATAGATACATAATACCTATATAATTTCAATGTAATTCATTGAAGTCAGTTTATAATAATTTTATATATATAAAAATTTTATTGAACTTTTCTCCATCTTTTACCCATCTCCTAGGAGAATTTAAAAATTCACATCAAACTTAATTTTATCGCTTTTGTGAGTGAAATTTTGAAAATCTGAGAGACATGGTTAATATTAAGGAGTAAAATGTGGTTTAATAAGATAAAAATAATTTTTTTTAATAGTAACTTTTTACTTTTATTTACCACGGTTAAAAATAAATATGGTAATTAAGGGTAAAAATGAAATTAATATTAACCTAACACATGTCCTAATTCTATTGGACAAGTGTATCCTGACCAAAAACAACCTTATGATGAAAATATTATCATTTAGGTCCACTTGGATTAGATTATTACATTTATTATTATTTAATTCAAAAAATAATTAAAAGAGTTAAAATCAAAGTTTAATAACTAAAAAAAATTTAATATAGGGTTATACATAATATAAATTCAATTATAAATATTCATTAGAAAGATAAAATGATTTCCTACATAATGGTATTTTATTTATAATTTTTAGACATTAAATAATTTAATTTATTTATGACACAATGATGATGCTGTAATTACCATATTAATGAAAATTAAGATAACCGATATTATAAATACACAAATTAATGTAATTTGAGACTTTTATGAATTAAAATAATTTTCTAGGTTAATATGACATAGGATAATTGGTTATAAGAGTTTTTTTTTTTGAAGTAATAATGCTTTTATAAATTTTTCAAAAACAAAATACCCAATATTGTCAAAATTGACATAAAAGAGTTTTTAAAACAAATATTATATTATTAATTGATATTCTACTATTAAACATCTAAGGTTCGGCCAAAGGACTTATATCATGATATTTTTATCCTTAATTGACAACTTGGAGGTCGATTGGAAGTTTATTGTTAGTTTAATAACCATATAATATAAAAATACAAAGAGACATGGTAAATGTCAAACTAATTAACGAAGAGTTAAAACTAAAAGATAAGGTTAATAAAGTGACCCAAACCTGTCTAAAACCTATTGGTTGAGTGTATTTAGACCCCTCCCCACCTTACCCTCGAAATAAATCAATTTGGATCTATTATAAACCGAATATGAATTTATTATAAAATAATATTTTAAGTTTTTCCTAAGGTTCCCCTCACCCCTCTTATAAAAGGGTACTCCACCTTCACTCTAATTCTCACCTTCTAAGCCATTTATATCGGACAAACCCTACCCAAATACCCTCTCAACTATCATAACAGAAACCTAAAGGCCTAATTTTGATCACAAAGTCAACCTATGGAGCCCTTTTGACCAAATCTAAAGAAAGAACCCGAAGAAGATGTAATGATTTCATGACCCTCTTGCAAGTTCCTTTCTTCTTCAACTTCCTTTTTCTTTTTTGTTTCCATTCTAAAATAATAACTCATGTATCCAATATATATTGTGATGTTATTATAATTATGGTACTACTGAATTCATTATTCTATCCACCCTTTTAATGACATGTCACCATATGTGTGTACGTACGGCTTACTGTCTCCACGTCGTGGTGTAATTGTTATTCAATACATTATTATTTGGATAGGTATAATAATGATGTTTATTTGATCTAAAAAGTAAATATAACATGATAAGGATTATGTATATATGATATAACATCCAATTATATATTATTTTAATATCAAAAGAATGATATTTTCGCTCGTGCGTATGTACAAATTACTGTCTCCATGACGCGATGAGATTCATTTCCAAGTTCACCATTCATCGACGATTATAAAAATATATATTACTAATAAGTATGTAATATATGACATAATAATTCTACTATAGATATATATATTTATATATATAATAATTTATGTACTTACATATATCTTATTCACTTACTTTTATTCAATACTATATGAAAACGGAAACAGCGTTTATACGTACGTACGGACCACTGTCTCCATAAATGGTGTTTTCCATTTCATATATATGTCTATTATACATATTTATATTCTAAATATATATGATATATAAATAATTTTTTATATTCTAGAAGTATTTATATCAAGATCTAAGTGATACAATCTAGAGTAACAAGTTAAAACATGTACGATAAAGAAAGCGATTATTACCCAAAATATAAATATAACATGGAAATTATTATTAAATGGGTAGTATAAAATCATAAATTAATAATGTATGAAATCATAAATATTAATATGGTTCTGGTACAATTTAATAACATACTATAGTCTTCATACATGAGGTTAAACGTACCCTCGACTAAAGGAAAGTGCAAGGTTAGGGGTTTTCATCTCACTCCTTATTCCCATGAGATTCATGCCATATTGCCACTATTATATTTTTGTGGTGTATATACTTCCCATAATTGTCTTCATTGTGTAATACACTTTTATTTTTGTGTATTTACATATTCATTGTATGATACTTCTTTCAGGGGGTGTATGTTTTGTAAGTTACCAAATTGGTAAGGGTTAATTCCTCAATCTCATTATTATCCAAGATTATTTATGTGTAAGTATTTATTGGGAAATTTTTATCATCCTTGTAAATTTTTCATAATAAATATTTGAAAATGAATATTTTAAGGATTTTTGAAAGGTACTCTTTATAAAGATCATAATTTTAAATGTTTTAATGATTTATCTTTCTAAATATTTTTAATTAATGTCTATGTTTTCAAAATGATTTTAAGGATTTTTTTATATGGACATGAATGTTTTGAATTGATAATCCTTTTAAAAAGTTTCAAAGTGGTATGGGACACTTTGATTCAAAAATCTCATTTAAATTAATTCCTTTATAAGTGTGTGACTTTTAAATGATTTTACAAAAAGGATATTTCTCTCAAAAAGTATTACTCATCATTTTCAACTATGTCAGCATCCTTTACTGGATATTATTTTTGATTGAGGTTGATTTATTATAATACAATCTTCCATATTGTGTTGAATGAGTTATGATATGTTTGATGGTGGATGTTCTATTTTTATAAAATTCATGGTTTATGGTTAATGTATTGACATTTCGTATGCTAATTTTAATACGAATGTTTATGATATGTTTAAACCATTTTATATGAGGAATGTATTGGACTTTGTAAGTGACGGGTGGAGCCCGCTATAGCTCCTCGATGCATCGGTAGGTCTCATGAGACAACTATACATGGAATTGGCTGAGGCCCTTTCCCAATTTGATATATGGTTTTGGATGAGGCCTTAATCATTTTTATACTTCTTGGCCGAGGCCTTGAATAAATGTTTCAGAATGTTTGGCATTATACATTCCCTCATTATGGGAATAATATTGAAGGTTCATGTGGTCATTCGACTAGTAGAATACCCATGATTATGTTTTATTATGGAATTATTTACTTATCTCATATTCTTTACATAAAATTATGCATGTTTATTGTTGGTAAAGGCATGTGGTTTTAATTATTCACCATGCATAATATTTATGTCCTTTTCCGCTGTATTACTTACCCTTACAGAGAATTTGAGCTCACCCCTTTCTTATGTTTCATTTTCCCAGGATTCCAAGAACTGTATTATGATTGATATGTAGGGTTAAGCTAAAGGGAATAATGTAATTCTCAAAGAACTATTTACGTTGTGTTTTATGTTTTAAATTGTAATGTAATGGTAATGTATGTAATATATTTTCCAAGCCTGCTAAACTGATCGGTCCTTCGGGACTTGATTCCTTGTAATCATTCCAATTTATTAAAATTATGCACTGACTCTAGGTAACTATGGTTGGGGCGTTACCATCCCATGAATATTTAGGATCTCTAATGGATATAGGAGCTCATTATGTAGAATAAAAAAAATATTTTTATTTTATCTTCACTTTGATGTATTATAAACCAAGTCTTCCAAAGACAATGGGACTCATGATCTTTGTGTTGTAATTAATACACATTTATCTTAAAAATAATTTAATAATATGTGTAAAAGGATATATTAAACATATTTAGTATCAAAGGTATATTTATTTTTCGGTAGTATGACTAAAATATATTACTCTTTACCGTATGGATAATTGTAATTAAGAGACTTAGAATTTCAAAATATCTTGGAATTTTGGTGAAGTGTAGAGTGAGTGAGTTCTAAAATATAATTTCCTTTTCTGGATAATATAAGTGGATGTGTCTTGTGGATAGTTGTTCCAAGGGGTAATAATATAGAAAATGGTGCATTAGTCTTGACTCGATATTCACCTAATATGTGAAAATGGGCCTTGTTTCATGCCTGGACTGACACTCCTGGGGGATATGATTTGGAAATTTACAAAACTCTTCAAGAACCTTTATTATAGACCTGAAAAATTATTAGGATAGAAGAAATAATTAAAAATGTTACCATGAATGACCTATATTTAAATTGAGTGGCTCATAGGTTAGGATGTACTTATCATCTATAACTTATCCCTTATAGGTTTATAATATTCTCCTTCTTATGTTAATTCAATAACATAGTATTTATTTTTTTCATTCTACTTAATTATGGGAAATAATATAAATAATTCTAACAACCAATGTGATGGGAAATGTAATGATTTCCAAATAGGTATGCCTAAACAAAATGGAACAGAATTTAGGCATCATGTGATCCTTCCAAATGTGTTTTCTTGAATTATGATTAACAAATGGAACAAAGTAAAATTTTTAGACAAATCAAAGAATATAAGGATAGTGTTTTATTTATGTTCAAGTATTAAATATGATAAAGAAAATAAGATTAAATTTATAACATAAAAAAAGTGAGAATATGAACCATGGAAAATGACTTAAAATAATTATAATATTCTTTATATTTGGAAAATCTGGGCACAAATTGATATTTTATGATAGAAAATTAATATCATGGTTAAAAATAAATAGGGAACTTAAATTTAACCTAAGTAACTACTAACAATTCAACGTTTTATATGTAGGGAACTTGGTAATTATCCAAGTCAATGTCCTAATACATAGATTAATTCTTAATAGCCTATGTTATTTCAATCATTTATGTGGAATGATTGAAGTTTTTAGGTGTTACAAATTAATAATATTGTTCTTAAATTATTTTTATCAATTGTATTCTAGTTATAAGAAGCATGAAACATTTAAATATTTCTCATCAGAAGTTTTTGTTTAAGAATTTACAGGAATATGTTGAATAGTATTGATGACCTAGAAATTATATTTAATTATAAGGTAATATTTTAGGGAAAACATGGTTTATTAAATGATAATATATAATGTGTGCTTGATTTTGAGGTAATTATATTCAATAAAAATTATTTAATTTTTTGGAAGATAATGAGTTGGGTAGAAAACATTAGAAGTTAAAAAAATGATTTAATGAATAATGATATTTTTAATGATTTTCATAATATTATTGAGAATTTTATTGGATCAAGGTTAATTATGAATATGAATATCATATTTTTTCCATAGTTTTAGAAAAAGGACAACCTAAAAGCTAGGTGACAACCCGTCGCCTATAGCATGGCCACAGGGTTTAAAACCAAAACTGAAGGGTAATAAGGGTAATATTCCTATCACTGTCCTATATGATGTATAAGTTAGTATGAAATTTTTTTCATAAATGATTTTGTGTAAAAATATTAAGTTGTTTTTTTGAAACATGTTTAAGATCAAATCTTTTTTAATTTTCTTTAGGGTTTTTGAGCTGATTGATGGAATTTTTAGAAAAGTTTCATTAGTTTGAGGTATATATAACCCTTAGGTATAACATGTTATTTAACATGAAATATTATTTGGGAAGAATAAAATTAAAAACTAGAATATTGAGGTTATTTGGGATTTATGGTTATTTAGTTATGGAATGATTTAAGTTAAACTTTGGATTTGGAGATTAATATGAAGGTCAATTAATTTTGGGAATTATATTTCCTTATGTTGGCCATTTTGGTTTTGGATAATATCTATATACTGTAGGAATATATTGATATCA
The DNA here is from genome assembly GCA_963277665.1 of Viscum album. NCBI lineage: Eukaryota > Viridiplantae > Streptophyta > Magnoliopsida > Santalales > Viscaceae > Viscum > Viscum album. The sequence goes on from OY728165.1 coordinate 833,653,020, forward strand.
TTTTTTGAAATCATGTGATACATTATAATATAATTTTAGTTCCTCGTGCATAAAAACTCATATTGAATACTCCTCATTTAGAGTAATGGATGAGATTATGGTGAAAAATTATAACAGATATTATTTTTACTTTTAAGTAAGTATATTTCCTTATTTTCTCAATATATATGGTAAACGGTTCCCTAAAATCTATGAAAATATCATTTAATAAAAATATTATTCATTTTAGATAAATCAATGGTCTCTACTCACTTAAATAAGGTATAATGTTATCTCCAAAATGGGTATTATTTCTAAATCCATATTTTCACTTCCCACTAAAGTTACCATTATGATTAAACCTATTTTTTGTTATTTTAGATGACTTTTTTATGTCCCTTTCCCTCTTTTGAGTTTTATTAACCCTTTTTGAGATGTGGATTTTTTAAAAAATATATTATTAAATGTTAGAAAAATTGTCGATTTAAAGTTAAAATTGTGAGAAAATAATTTATTTAATGTGGGAGAATGTTACTCTCTGATATTTTAAAATAACTCGTTTTATGAATTTCTATAAAACATGCAACATCGAGCTTAAACAAACCTTGAAACATTATTATTTAAATATGACATTTTCAACCTGACCATTAAATTAACATGTATGAATAGTATTAACTACTTTATGAATCATATATAAATTTCTTACTCAATATTAATTTATTGATAAATTATTACGAAATAAACACTCAAATTTAAATAAATATGTTTTACTCAACAAAACATTTGTTTCCTTCAATAACGATTTATATTAGTTTTTATGAAAAAATATTACAATTAATGTATAGAAATTTTATAAATTTTATCTTAGAAAATTATGATCATTTTTTAAATTATAATATCAAAATTAGCTTAGGGTGACATTTGGGTTTTTTTTAAATGCTTCATTTTTAATGAATCGTGAAAATTATTGATTTTACAAAAATTATCATTTCTTTTCATTAAATAATGTAATTATAAACTTCAATTTTGTTTTTCATTTAGTATTAAAGTTACATATGATACATTTTATTTATAATATTCTAATTAATTTCTTTTTAATCATCAATTATCATGATTTTGGTATACGTTTATTTTTATGCTTTAAAACGTGATTTTAGGGGAACTAATTTTAAGTGTATAAAGTTTATCCATTTTAATTACTTAAAATAATCCCTAATTCTAAAATATATAAATAAAATTAATTTATTTTATAACTATTTATATTAATTCTAATTCTTATAATTATTATTTCTAGTTATATAGTTGATGTACGATCATTTATTTTCTGAAAAATGCATTTCATCATAAACCGTATTTCAATATGTTTTGTGTGTCTAAATTTAAATTAAACTCTAATAATTATGTGATTTGAATTTATAATATGGATTATATATTTTAAATCATCATAATAAATATTATTTAATAATTTTAACTAAACTTTGGTCATAATGAATTGTAAAAACAATAAAAAACTTGTTATCGTGGTGAAAAATTAAACTGGCAAAAGTGAGTAACCTAAAAGGTAAATGGAATAAAATGTTTAAAGAAAAAAAAATTTGAATGGTGGAGGTTTTTATCGACTATATCACCCATGGAATGTATTATTTATTAATTTTTTAGGAAATTTTCTTGACATTGACTTCCCATTATTGAATAGTTTTGGGTATTTACAAAAAATTCCCTCTGTTTCACTTTTAAAATAGAACATTGTATACTCTCATTCCCACACATTTAAAGAATTTTGTTTTATAAAATTCCTACTTAAATCCCTTACTTACTTCCTTCATATATCCAAGAGGTTTTTTCATTATAAATTTAATCTATGGAGGCTTTAGGTATGTTTCTAAAGAGGTGGCTCAAAGAAGAGGTATTGTTCTTAACCATGCTTCTTTGTTTGACTTCTTTTTCCAAATCCCTAAAATATTTCTCAATGATATTAATAAAATAATTATCTATCATATATTAATATATTATTATGTTACTGTAATAACAAACATTTATCTCCTCTTCCATCAAATGTGTAACAAATCCATCATTCGTGTGTACGAAAGACTAACACATCATGAACCGATGCAATTTGTTTTACAAAATCACCTCTCATGTCCATTCATAATGATGAATTTAATGATTATATGTTATAATAGTCAAATATTAAATATAATTTAAAATTAATACATCATATACCATCACACCTTTCTATTCATTGAAAAATGATAATGTTGTTTGTGTGCATGGCAGACTACTGCCTCACGAAGGGATGTGATTCGTTTTTTATTACTATGACACATGGATGGTATATATAAGTGGATTTAAATAAATAATATGATATTTATGATAAAATTATAACTATATAAAGATAAAATAACACTTAACTTCTTTCTATAATGATCTTTGAAAAATGGAAATCTTACTCATGTGTATGTATAGTCTACCATCTCCCTAATTATAACATAGTTCATTTTTCATAAATATCTTTCATGTATGGTTTTAAAAGTATAATTGATGAATAAGAATTATAATTATCCCATTATAATTATTCTATATATGATTTATAAATTACCCATGTGACCACATCAACAAACCCATACCATTTTGAAATTATGAATAGATCATCCTCAAAACACCCTACGTGGACATAACTGAATAAGTAATAAAATATTTTATTAAAATAAGTTAACTAAATTGTTTAATTATAAGGTATTAAAAATAAAAATGGTTATTAATAAAATAAATTTGATATAATTATATCATATATTAGGTAAAGTACATACCTGACAAGTTTGGACTCAAGGTAAGGGTTTCAGTTTCAAAACATCCTTCTTTGAGACAAATGTTCTTTTATGCACCTAATGTAAGATCCAAACATTTTGGATCAGGTTGTAATTTCCAAAGCAATTTTAAATTTTCTTTATGCATAAATTGTTAAATATATCTTTATAATAAAATTCCAAGATCTAGAACACTTAAAAGTTTTTTTATGCATTTAGGGTTTGAAAGGTGTCTCGGGTGTTCGGTTGAGTTTTGAGAGCATTGGGCTTCGAGAATTCAATTTCAAAATAGACTTCCTTAGTCACATGGTCGGATCATGTTTATTAAAAAATATATGGAAAAACTAAGTGGCACAATTTTTTATGGAACATGGTTACCTTCACCATGCAAAGACACTCAAGGAAACTATGCGGACCATAGAGGGTGTTAGACAGTTTGTCAAACTATTCACCCGAGACTGCACAACCTTGAAAAATATTTGAAATTAACTGCATTAGGAGACAAATGGGCTACACATGGTTTTCCTAACCATGTTCCTAGTCATTCATGGGGTTATAACCTTGTATATTATATTCTCATAGGTTACACATTGGTAAAATCATGCACCTAGTCGTGCGAGGTCAAGTGCCTTTGGATTGTGTTGTCGCACGGTTGGCACATGTTTTTTTAATTTTTGAATCCAAACTAAGTGCCTATTTTAAAATGAAAATTTTAATAATTTCACCTCCAACTTTAAATTCCTTTTTCCCATTTTTCTTCCTCCAAATCATAAAATTCCTCCCCTTCACACACCTCTCTTTCTTATCCTCTTCTATGGTGGATCTCCCCCATTAGAGCTCAAAGTCAAGATTTATTGACTTTTTGGAAGCATATTGGTTATTATACAACTCCTATTCCTTATTTTATTTATTTTTTCTCCCCATGGTAGTTTTTATCTTAAAGAGATATAATTCACCGTATTTTCATGTCATATGTCTAATATTCGGATTTCCCTAGTTCTTGCTTGAATCAAAGCCTGAGAATGATTGAGTAAAGCATATTTAGTATAAGATAGGTTGTCTATGGATTTTTCATTTAAGTTTCATTGAATTATAAAATGAATCATTATGCTACATGTTGGACCTTCAACTTTATTTCCTTAAAATGTAAAATGCACTAAATTAAATTTTTAAATCACAGCCTTGATGCCCTTAGAAACCCTTTTAATTAACTTGGTTCTTTATTAATTCATCAATAGAATAAATGTTCTAGATAAACATATTTTTCATTAATTTATTAATTTATTTTGGACATTTTGAATTAGTCAACCTTATTACACAATAACATATCCATTTTTTAGCAGGGGGTTTTTAGCAACGGTTTACTAAACCACCGCAAAATAAAATTAACATAATTCATGGAAGTTCTTTATAAACTGCTACTAAATTTTATGTTTTTTTATAAAAAACACACTTTACCCATTCCCTACCCATATCCCTTCAGAAAACCTCCCTCCTTAGACCTATCACCCCCCACCCCCCCCCCCCCCCCCAATACCCAAACCCTAGCATGCAGGTGCTACCAAGCCCTCCGTCACACCCCACCTTCTCCCTTGACCACCCCTTCCCCTTATACCACAAACCCTAGCACCACCCCCTACTAGAATTCATAACCCCACCCCCCCACCCAGAACCCTAGCACCCCCCCCACCTCATCATCACTCTCAAGAACCACTTCATGACCCACTCTTCTCCCCCTATCTCTCATTCACCCCTGGGTATAAACCCTAGTACCACTATGCATTCCCCCTTTTCCGATTCTTGAGAATCTCACAAGCCCTTGAATCATATCCCACTTGATCCCTTGTTAGTTATACGATCATATCCCCCAACCTATCTCCCAAACCTTTGTCATTAACCTTACTATAATCGTCACCCAAGCCCTCTCCCTGTCATTACCTTCACTCAAGCCCACACCATAGCTAAGGTCAATTTCTAATGTGAATTTTAAGGGCCAATTATTTGAGAAAAATTTTTATATGGATTCCAAAATCGTCAAAAAAAGTCACTATATTTTCTCATTTTTAGTTAATTTTCAATTACAGTTGCACTGTTCTCCTTTGATATGGCTTTGATAGTTATCATTCATCTTTAAATGCCATTTTTGCATCAATAATTTCTCAATTGATTAAGATTTTACATAGTCTGGGCTAGCGATTTTAATTTCTTCTTTCAACTGACCATAACATAAATTATTTGTATTTGTTCCGTCATTTTTTCAAATGATCATGCAATATCTGAATATTTTATTATTAATATCCATTTTTAATGATAGAGGGTTGGAATTTTTTTATATCCATATCACCATTTTCCATTTTTTGATTCTTTATTTTCATATTAACCCCTTTATTGTCTAGGTATGTCTCTGTCATTTTTCATGCTTTTCCTTCACCTGATGTTGAAGTTTTAATGATTCTTTATTCTATATATATTTAATGAGCTTTTATGATGTTGTAAATTTGTCCTGATTATTTGATATTAGTCTTTATATTTCATGAATTTAAAAGTTTTAGACTCTTAACAGTATCACTAACTATAACCCGTGAATTTAATGGTTTAACCAAGACCTTTATCTTACACTTTTATTTTATGTTGAATTTAGTTGACATTTTTAGTTTCCAATGAGGATCTAATACTATTATAAGGTGAATCTATTTAGTGAGATTTTTTATCATATGAATTTATTGGGTTTATGGGTTTTAAATCACTTATTGAAAACCACTTATAGCACAAATCACTTCTGGTAAGTGATCTTTGTAATTGTCTGTTTGACAGTACTTCCTGAAAAAAATAGCATACCTTCCACATTAAAAATTAATCACTCTTTTACATACCAATGTGGTAAAAACATTTTTTAAAAAATAACATTACCACTTTCACCATTTAAAAAATTGATTTTTAACTTATTCATATAAAAAATTATGATTTCCTTTAAATGAATTCTCTCAAATCCTCTTTTCATAAATCAAAAGTTGAACCACCAATTTGTAAGTTTTTAGTTTATATCCTAGTGGTATATACCCATAATAATTTATATGAAATATTTTTGAGGTTGTGAATTAATTTCTTTTGGTTTTTGAAAATTTATATAGTGGTTGATATAGTTGAAGTAGGATTTTATGATTTTATAGTTTATGAAAAAAGTTTTGTAAGTTTTCATTCCATATTAATGGACCTTTAAGGGAGACTATGATCATCCATAGGAAATGTAATTGATGGTTCTATTGTTATCACCCATGGGCGAATATCATTAACCCTCGTGAAGGTCAAGTGTAAATGATAGTTGGAATGGTCTGTAATGGTTGTGAGAGATTTACAGGGGGATAAAAATAATAATGAAAATAGAGGTGGTTTTTACATGATTTGTTTAAATTGATATATTTTAATTATATTTTCCATAAATGTGGTTCTATAGATTACACAATCATCAAATGTTCAATACAATACTGGATTAGTATTTTCAGGGAATTCAAAAAAAAATAGGTGACACACTACCACTATATAACTTGGGTATAATTTTTAAAATTCTAAAATAAAATAAATGGTTTATTTTTTAGCCAACCAATTTATCCAAATTCATTATCAATCATAAAAAATTATAAAATCATTATGGATTCATTTCTTTCAAAAAATTTATGAAATAGATTATAATTTATATATAATTTATATCTATATCCTATTTATATATTGGCATAAACATATCACTCATTGATGGAATTGTTTATTAAAATGAATATTTTCAAAACATTATGAGTTTTTGGTTAGGTAGATTTGGATCAAAGATTTTTTTGATACATAAATGTTTTCTAAGGTATATTTTATCAAAAACAAAACCCAATATTTTATTAAATCATTTATTATTATTGTTATTATGAGAAATAATTACCTTTTATATCAATTATGGGAAACTATTAACTAGAAAAAACCCATTTATATTCCCATATATTTTTTATTCATTTAAATAATTTTAATTTTAATTATATATTGAATCTATTTAATTCTAATTAATGCGACTTTACTAGATTTTACTATTATTTCTTTTCCTACTTAATAATAATTATGGGTTTGTATTTTTTTTAAAATTTTTAGGCACATTGTGATATATATATATGGATAAAAGATAGATTGCATTATCAAGGAAAAAAATTCAGTATGCTAAGGGTTTGGAAGAGTTTTCAGAATTTGTAATTTCCAATCGATCTGTTGATGGGAGAATAAGATCTCTAATTTATAAATGTAAATATAGAAGATGGTTGAAGAGAGAAGAAATTTATGAACCGTTAATATTGAAGTAATTACCTTCTCAATATTTTTTTGGGATTTTCCATGGAGAATAAAATGTTAAATAAAATTTGAACATTAATTTCAATCAATATAATGAGCTCCAAAATTCATCGACAATGGGAAATGAAATTAAAAATCTTACAAATTATTTACTTTGTATTTGAAGACACCAAAATAAACATCAAAACATATCAAAACAATATGCTGATTTTGTTAAAAATAAAAACATGAAAAGTGATGTTTTGAGAATATGGGATAACCAAATCAATATGGTAACATATCATTGGATCCCTCTCTTGATTCTGTGGAGACTAATGTAAGTGAAAACATCACTGAGTAGACAAATTTGTTTCACAACTTATTTACATATAGAAATAAAGAGTTATATATTGGATATTTGAAATATTAAAAACATTTTTTTCTAATGAATTTGTACCATATCAAAGGCCTATGTGGATTTAAAAATAAGGTGATGTCCAAGATATTAGAATTGTGGTGTGATGACTTTCTTAAAGAAAATATCCCTAAGTATTTTTTTGATGTTAAAAATGTTGTTAAGAATATTGGTCAGAATTAGACCAAAATGACTGTTTTCCCCAATGATTGCATGCCTTATTGGGGAGAGGATTCAAGAAGGCGAAATTTACAAAAATGTTCTTATTTTAGATGGAAGTAAATGTGTCCAATTGGAAGTATGAATCCACATACTTCTATGAAGAAGAAGAGGAAAATAAAAATACCTATAAAGGTTTTGTGTAACTTTCCTTTAAATACAAAATTGCAAAGATTATTCATGTCATTAAAAACCGCTGAGTATATGAAGTGGAATTCTATAAATAATAACCATGATGGGTTAATGATACATAAAATATTTTCAAAATTGTGTAATACATTTGATTCACTACATCCACATTAATCATATGATCCAAAAAATATTTTGATTGGGATTGACTGTCAATAGAATCAATCCATTTGGTACTTTGAGCACCAATTATATAATTTGGTAGGTTTTTTTGATCCCTTATAATCTACATTCGTGGATGTGTATAAAACACATTCCTTTTATCATTTTAATGATTATTCCTAGAAAAAAATGACTAAAAATGATATTATTATATACTTGTAAACTATAATTGATGAATTATAGGAGTTATAGAGAAAGGATGTTAAGACATGTGATGCATATTCTAGAACAATGTTCAAAATGCAAGTTTATCTAATGTGGATCATTAGTGAAATCCCTCGAATTAAAAATTTAGATGTTTGGAACACTTACACATATTTGTCTTGTTCTTTTTGTAACTTTGATTTTGTTCCTAAATGACTACCTAACAGAAATAAATGGTGCCTCTTGTTTTATCAAATTTTTCCCAATTCATATCATATATTATGGTTGAACCAGTCAAAATTCAATGTTTTTATTGATCGTAGACCACCTCTAAAGTTGTATAAAGGTTATTAAATATTAGTACAACTTAGAAAATTTGAAATCAAATTTATAAAGGTGCATAATTTGAATTATAGTGGAAAATGAGTTCAATGTTGATCATCAAGTGAAATAAAAACAAAACAATGAAAGAAAAAAGTGTATTCTTCAAACTTATGTATCAGGAATTTAATTTATTACGACATAATATTGATGTTAATAATACTGAAAAGAAGGTTTGGGAAAATTTGATCTTCAAATTTCTTAATGATAATGGAAAATCAAAGGACCATCTCAATGCATAGAAATACATATAAATAATTAACATAATGCATGATTTATAGCCATATGAGAATGGAAAGTATGCACTAGAAATTTTTATAAATAAACTTAGGGATAAAGATGCATTACTTTGAATTTTAAAACATGTGAGGGTATCAAATGGATATTTTAGAAATATCTGAAGGTGTTTTTACATAAAAAATCATTGGTTACAAGGACTGAAAATTCAAGACTCTAATATTTTGTTACAGAAGTTTATACCATTTTTATTGCGTACATTATTACCTCAACAAGTTACTACAATTATACTCCAATTTTTCACATTATTTAGAAAACTATGTGAGAAAAACTTACAAAAATTTGAGCTTGACAACCTTCAGGATAATTTTTTTGATACATTTTTCAATGGATATGATCATTCCTCTATCATTTTTTAATTTCATGGTTCATTTAACTATGAATTTTATCGAGGAAGCTAAATTAAGAAGCCCCATACATTATCAATTGATGTATCAAATTGAGACGTACTTTATTTATATTTTTTCATCTTAAGTAAAAAATTCTTGGCACTTAACTAAATACATAATTAGGTTTTTTATTTTAATTCATATATATCTTTGGAATTTGAAATCATATGTGAAAAATAAATCTCAACCTGAAGGTTCTATTTTTGGAGGCTATTTGAAGAGTAGTGTATTAGATTTTTTTTTCTAGATACTTTAATGATAATGAGACAAGATTCGGTAAAGTTTGACGTGTTGAAAACACATCAACTCGATCTCAACTACATTGGAAACCAAAAACTATTCCTACTATTAGTCGGTAAGTTGGGGGGATCTCAAATGTTACACTGACAAAAATAGAATTATTACAGGCACATAGATATGTGATACTAAATAGTGAAATTTCATATCCATTTATTAAAGATCTTATAATAAAAACAAATAGGCAAATGAGAGGCTGAACAGAAAATTAGAAAGATATAACAAAAGTTGTTAATAAATAGATTGTATAATGGTTTACATGACGTGGATGTTCATAAATATTGAAATAAATATAGATATTAGGTTAACACATATATTTTTAAAATCTAATAATGTATATTGCTTTTTTCATGTTGTGATTACTGATACTCAAGATGATTTTTTAGAAGATTTGAAATTACATACTCGAGATCCTCTAAAAGTGGTAATAAATTTCGATGTTTATAATGTGAATGGCTACAAATTTCTCATATTAAGTCAAGAAAATGGTTTGAAAACACATAATTGTTGTATACTTACATTTTATGAAGTGGTATACTTAGGAAAGTTGACTGATATTATCAACTTAAACTAAAATGGGAAATTTTCAATTATTTTATTCAAATTCAATTGGGTTGATATTATTAGAGGTGTTAAAAGATATTCCTTTCAATTTACTTTTTGGAAATTCTATAACTTGATGGATGTCTATGACCATTAATTACATGATATGTATATATTGTCATCATAAGAGAAAATGGTATATTATTTATAATATTTCATAAATGAAGGGTGGAGTTTAGTTTCTCACATAAAACAAAGACACTTGTATTATATGGGTGACAAAGTGAATGATTTGACCTCTGATATTGAATCCCATCAATAGAAACATAAAAATTTATTTTTCCATCATGATAATGAAAATATTAGTCCTGTAAGGGTGGATGAGGTAGATGAAGTAATGATGGAGTAGAAAAACAATATGATTGAAGGACAAAATGATTGTATGTTCATTCAGAAATTCATTTATCAACCACTAATGTTATTTGTGCAGTCATTCATTATCATACCTATGTATATTTTGTTTCTTAGTATTGTGCTTGTGTTATCATTTCTAATTTTTTCTGCCTGAATATTTTGAAATATATGTTAGAAATTAATTTTATTTAATTAAATGAAAATATTTAAAAGGAGGAATCATTTTACTGATTCTACTTGACACTCAGTCAAAATTCACTCAACCATACCAAAAAATAATGATCCATAAGTCTCCCTACATATAGAATCTGAGACACCATCTACCTTCCCACCTACACCCTCTCTCACACCCTTCATTCCTTCATCTTCTAGAACACCCTCTGTCAGAATCCCATCAGCAGCTCATCTAACACCTCCCCATTCAGTATCTTAAATAGTAATGGAGTAGGTCATCACTAATTTTTATTCATGGGGATATTGGGGGTAGAAGTTATAGGTACAAATTTTAATATGAATAAATTTATTACAATTTTTTTATACTACTAAAATTTTTTTCATAAAAGATGGAAAAAATGCTACTACAGAGAAAAATATGAAAAGTTAAAATGTCTAGAATATGAACAGACTAAATATAGTCATCTCATTTGACTATTATTGGGTCCCTAAAGATGATGCCACATGATTATTTGTCCAGATTCTAGGCCAGTAGGCAATCAATCTGGTTACCCTTCCGATTATGTAAATTGATGAGAGGCATATGCCCCCATCTAAGAAAAAGGATGGTATTAATTCATAGATAAAGGTAATTTTAATACATTATAGTGTAATTAAAGGTGATTATGTTACTAAATTATAATATTTTAAAAATGAATCTATTTGTATAGATTTTTTTTCACTTTCTTGTTGCTAATCATATACCATTAAAGTAAACATTGGAAAATTTGGGTAAGAAGTGGAAGGATTTTAAATGGATATTATGGAATGAATTCAATGATACTTCATCGAGCACCTAGAAACTGTATGATAAGGTACCCAATGGGGTACCTAAAGAGAAATGTAATGTTTTTGTTCATAGTCATCGTCATGAGAAGAACATGGTATTTTAATATATATTATTATATTAATATACTTTTACATTAATAAATTCATATGACCAGTAGATGACACTGTATACGTTACTATTAAATTACATGTTATTTTTTTAGGATGTTTCAAGAAAGAATGTGTCAATTCGAGCTAAAGAAAACATCCCTCATACTGTCCATTCAATGAGTTTTTATGAAAACTGGTCGACTCTGGTAATATTTTCATTAGTTTAAAAATTTACAAGATAATAATACCTATTTCATATATTTAATTTTTTATTTATCTTTGTTCAATGAAGTCATGGAAATTAGGGCACCAAGTCTTCCAAAGAGAAATATGGTCAGATGTTGATAAAAAAAACTTGATGGGAGTTATGTATATGAGTCTTCCAAAGAAGATGGGGTATGAATTAATTATTCATTATAATAACATATTGTCAATTATCACTACGTTAATATATATTTCTTACAATATGATTGATATTTTATTTATAGGTAAAAATTAATGAACAATGGGATGTCAATCCCACACATTCGTTCTCAGTCTCCCAGGATGACCCAGTTGGTAATGTCCTTTGGAATGGCCATCCTGGTCGAGTGTACGAGATGGTTTTGGTACCATTATTATCTGATGTCTTTGTCATGACATGAAGGATTGATGTTTCATCTACTCATGTTTGTAGTCACTTATTACCCTAAGATGATCAGAGATATTTTTTTCTATGAAAATCACAATTCATGAACAGTGGTCTCACATATCTACTTTTCAGATATTGTTAGTTAATTTATATTAGAAGATGGTCGAATCTATCCCTAATCATATAGAATCGATGATTGGTGGTGAGCAGGTAAATCATACAAATTCAAAATTATTTGGTTAAAAAACTTTTATTATTTGTAAGTTGAGATATAAATATAAAACACTGTTTAATTTTTCATATAATTATCTTGCATGTGTTGGTAGTAGGAAGTGGAGAATGATATGTACAAGGTATTAGTAGATTTAATCAGGTTGTGATTAGTTTTTTCATTAGAGGTTGAGGTTTTTATAATTTAGAAATGTTTCAAAATTGATTTTCTAGGAAAAGGGGATCAATATAAATTAATTTTTTATAATATTGAAAATTGGAAGTTTTGGATTGTGGTATATATTTTTGTGTGTCATTTAATTTATTATTATTGTTTTTGTAATCATGAGTTTAATTTTTATTTTTTTAATAAGTGATTTATATGGCTCATTTTAGATGAATAGGTTGGAATGTGTTGGGTATTAGGACTATATTGGATATCATGAGATGTAATTTGGGTATGTATTCAATTGATCAATAATGTTAGGGATATTAATGATTTTAAGGGAAGTGGGTTTTACAAAAGAAGGTAATTCTTGGCAAATTATGATATTCTGGAACTCTCAATATTGTAATGGTGCATTGTTTTTTTCTAATTTGACTATCATTATGGGGCTGTAGATTTTACAGTTTTATTTTAAAAAATATATAATGTAGTGACTTTTTAAACTGCTGCTAAATATGCCATACTATTTTTTAGCAGTGTTAAAAACTGCCACTCTATAATGGTGATTTTTTTGTGGAGGTTATAACCACCGCTATATAAATTCATTATATTTTAGCAATGGTTTTTTTCATTTTCTTCAATTGTTTTCCTGTCAAAAAATATTGATGATATAGCGGTTGTTTAAACCGCCATTAAATCCTTTCCATTTGTTTTCCAAAAAACATAAAATAAAATTAAAATAAAAACATTAAGCATAATCTCTATGACGATTACCAAAAACATAAACTAAATGGAAGAAACTGACACCTGTTGAATACCCACACAAACTTTAGGGGTGTTTTTTTAAACCATCGCAGAAACATTTGGCATTAGTTTAAACCGCCATTAAAAAGGGATATTTTTTTGTAGTGTTAATTGAATTGAATTGCAAACTATTAAATAGAATGGATTATAGAATATTTAAATTTTTAATGATATGTATTGTATCCCCTTATCTATTTTATAACAAAACCACCACTGAGGAGTTTTATCTTTCCGATTAAAATACATGAAAATTATAGAAGTTTGTTTGTTTTGATTGATACTTTTGGTGGTAAAATTGATAGGATTAATTATGAAATAAGATACTTAAAGGAATTAAATGAATTTTTGTTTCCCCCATTCTGCTTTTTTATAATAAAACCACCATTGGGTGTGATTTCTTTATCAAATGGAAATGTGATGTTGTTAAATTAATTTAAAATAAATCTTGTAATGTCACATTAGGCCTCCGTATCCAAGGTGAAGTAATGGAACCACCTTCAAAAGTGAGTTTCCTTACTTTATAAATGGAATAGTGTGAACACTAACACAACCCTAAAATTACTTTGGTTTAATTTTTATTATAGGTCATATGTGTGTATGGAACCCTAGGAATTGAATCCCCTATATTTTGATCATTGGGTATAGAACCCTGGGTATGTAATCCCCTATATTATGATTGATGGGTATAGAACCCTAGCCATGGAATCCCTCTTCTTATTATTGATGGTTATGGTACCCAGGTAAAGATGCCCCTTAGTTGATGTATGATCCCCTTATGTAGATTCTATAGTACTAAACATCAGGTACTTACTGAGGAATATATATATATTCATATTATTTTCTTACATATGAATATATAAACATGATGGCATGTGTTCAGAGTCATTTAGTCCTATACTGAAGTAGGTATTTTCATCAGGATTTCACATAGGGAATCCAAGCTGATATGTATTTTTTTTTTATGCTGATGCTTTGATTTATATTGATATAAATGAAACCCGCTTATTTTATATTCATAGACTCAATTACTTTATGCATTTATAGTGGTGGAATATAGAGTTTATCTCACACCTTACTCGCATTTTTGACTAGTACCCGAACAGACCTCATGGTTGCTTGTTCTAGATAATTTATTGTTTTTTTTATTATCCTTCTAGGCTTGGATGGATTCTAGGAGAAGGGGCTAATTTAGGGCTCCCAATGCTAATGGAGATATTTGTTGAGTCATTTATATATTTATTTTCTAGTACATTGTATGTATTCATGTCGCATTGTCTCACTATATTTATATCACAACATATCCATGAATACTTTTACACAATTCATTGATTAGATTATCAATATTTTATTCGAGTCAAAATCCTGTGACATTCAGGAAGGAACTCTTAAGTCCTAGCTTCCAACTAGCCTTGGGCACCATTTTAGTGGCTCTCATTTTGGGACACTAAAAATGGTATTAAATCTTCTTTTCCTTTTTTCATACTATTTTAGAGTGGAAGACATGACATTAAGAACATGTTGGCACTTGGTAAATAGTAGGGGTCCCTATCAAGCTAACCCACACATGAGGGAAAGATCAGGTTGTCAAGGATGGGATTATTTATATTGTTGTTATTATAATTGATTATTATCTCACCTTGGGTGATTGAATTACTTCAGTTGGTTATTAATTTATGGGTTTATAATATTTTACCCTTGGCCCAGTATGGAAAGTAAGTATCATTAAATGCATCATTCTAAGAACATAGATATTCAAATGTCATGCATATTTCATTCCATGTTGGTTTCATTATTTCATGGCATGATACTTGTGATATGTGCCTTCAGTGTTATGGCCTGATTTTGTAATTAATTTTATCATGCTTAGTTTTATACATTCCTAGGTATTTTCCTTATTAAGTAGTATTTTTCCATGTTTAATCGTATTATTTCTTTATGATAGCATGACTTGTGAAAGTAACAATATATATAATTGGTTTTTAAAGATTCTATATCAGCCTAAATTTTTTCCTTTATAGATTTATGGTGGCACATTAGTTAACCGATTATGATATACTTGAACCATGAACCATTGGTTCCATGGGATGAAACATTAATGGTTATGATAAAATGGGTTCCAATAACAATTTATAAATTTTATAATCCTTTATAAATTGAGAAAGGAAACCCATATAATGAAATCATCATATATTAATTAGTTATATTCTGATATTAAATTTGAAAACATGTTTATAGTTAAATGAAGTTTCAATTGTAACAAATAAATGCAAGTACCTTTATAACTTTGGAATGGTAACTCATAAAACTGAACCATAATTATTATATATATAAATTTGGAATTGTAATTCTTATAAAAAAATGGTTTCACTTATAAAGGATTGTACCACTATTAATTGGGCATGATGACCCATATAATCATATTTTAAAATGCACTACTGGACCTAAGTTAGTGTGTTGGGGCATGCATCTTGTGATATGTACCCACTAGGGGTGTTTAAAATATCATGAACTCCGTGCTGGGAGAATTTTAGGTCACCTTATTATTTCATGATCTAGTAATTAACCCCACAGTGGTGTTTTCATACTAAATTCACATGGTTATTTGAAGTATCTATAGCCACTTATATGGATTATGTATAATTGTATTTTGGCATATTACTTAATTAATTCCCTTTTAAAATAATAAAAGATCATTGTAGTCCATTTTATGCCTTTTTAATAAAGATTAGGTTAATTATAATTAAAATTAAAAACTAAAGGGTGTTTTCCTCTATATTTTGGAAACTGAAATTTCCATTAACCAAGCCAAATGAGGAAAAAAAAGAGCTAAATTCTTAATTGGGTTAAAGGAAATTATTAGATAATTTTCCTATTACTGAATGGAGCCAGTTAAATAAAGTATAAAGTAATGTTTTTATCTATAACTAGTTCTTGATATCCATGTCATAGAAACTATTTAAAATGTTGAAATTTTTTAGTATCTGTTAAATTCCTTAAAATTAATCCTTAATAGGTTTTCATATATCAAACCCTATATAAGGTTTTTCTCTCTTTTGCCATTATAATTTCCTTGGGATGAAAATGTGAACGTCATCCATGGGTACTTGTTGACTTCTTCATATGTGGTGATAGACCTAGAGATTAGTAAGTAAGTCCTAGTAACTTTTTCAAGTGTGATCCCGGCATTTGAATCGATTAATTAAATTAATTATAAGGCTAGCTTGGTTTCATATCACCCTTATAGTGTTAAGAATTTCTAAATGCTCGTGATCAGTTTTCTAATGAGAGGTGTTGTTTGGGTATAATTTATCCCATGTTGTAATATTTGAGATGAAAAGGCATCCCAATTAGGTGGATTTTTATTTGGTAAGTTACGCCCTATTAAAGGCATGATCATCAAGTAATGATCCAGTTCAAGGTGTTATACAGGCATAGGGCATAGTTGGTCGCCTTAAATATCATGTGGTATTTTTCACTTATCTTTTATAATAGATGACTTATGATGTTTTTAACCTATTTATAATCATATTATGTAATAAGAATATGTATGAATAGTTTTTCTTGAACCCATAAAGAAAAAAATGTTAGTTCTTGATGAGTAGTTGTGGAATCATAGTTGTATGTATTGTTACATGCGGTGCTCGTCAATTTAAGAAATGATGCAGCGATTTATATTCTATTGATTTAAAAGGTCACGATATAAATTAAACTCCATGGTTTCATGATTTATTGGAAATATTTTTTATTATGCAAATCCTAAGCTCACATGTCATCTCTAGAGGAGAGTGACCAGGGAATTGAGATCTTATTATAAGTATTATAGCTTAATGGGGGTTAAAACAAGGTTTAGTTATCGAAGTGATTTGATATAAATTTTTAAAAGGATCTAGTTATTTTATACTCTAACACCCCAATATTTTATGGTATTTCCCTTCATAGAAAAATTCAATTTCTTTGATAGTTTAAGTTACATGGAACACCGAGCATAACCAAATGATTAAATATTATTATTTAATTTTTATAGTTATCACCTAGACATTGTAATGGTGAGAATGAATGATAATAAAAAAATTAGGAAAATAATTTTTACCCAAGTTTATAAAAATATTTCTTATTTTACTAATTAATTAATAAAAAATATTAAACTAATTGAACATAAAGAATGTGTTTTTTGGAAAAAATTATTTTATTCCCACAATGGCATTTTATCTTAATATATTAAATTACTCACTATACTTGAAAGATATTAATAGAAATTATATTTCATTTATTTAATAAAAAAAATAAATTTATCAAATAACTTCTATAGGCTTAAGATAAGAATAAATCCAAATTTAAGCATAAAAACTATATTTTTTCTAAAAGGTAATTTTGTAGGCTTTTAAGGGTACACCAATTATAAAACTGACTTTTGAAAAAAAATTAACTTTTATTAAAAAAATAAACTTCATTTTTTTAATCCCAAATTCAAAATTATGTTAGACAAAAAATTTGGTATTTTTGTGGAGAAGTTTCATTTTTTTGATGAAAAGTTAAAAATATTAAATTTTAATTTAAAATTTCTTTTTTTTCTAATTTATTTTTAACAATAAATTATATTTTAAAATGGTTTTAAAGTATTATTAATTCTAAAATACATAAATAAATCCAATTTAGGTCGTTTTAATTAATTTTACATTAAAATTGGATATTAAAACATTTCAAACATTTTAACATTTCACTTTAAAACCCCGCTTTTTCGTTATGTTTGTGGTATTATTTTTAAATCTAATTTTTTCAATTTTGGACATGAATTTGTAAAAATTGATTCCATATTTGGAATTATAAGTTATAAATTATATTTTATGTTCATTTTTTTTTAGATAAAAAAAATTGACCATGATAAAAACTATTTATCAGAGTATACGTAAAATACTGACAATGGTTAAAGTTTAACATACCTAAAAATTACAACATTTAATGGTTTTTTGAGGTATTTATCAACCCTAAAAGTTCTAAAAAATTAATTAACAATATAATTCGTTTAAATTAATTCCACCTCAATGTTTTTGGCTTTAAGTATAAAATAATAAATATTTTAATCACTTAATTCCGCCTATTTTAATGTATAAATACCACCCATCATCACCCCATTTCAACTGAAAAAATTAAACTCCTAAAATATATGAAAAATAATATCTTACTTATTTTTCCAATGTCAAAATTCTACTGGTATCACCAAAATATCAAATCCAAGTTCCTCAAGTGTCTCTGAATTAGGTGATATTCAAGAGGTAATTTTCTAAAAACACCTCTCTCAACTTCATTCCTTCTAATAATTTATCCTTACCTAATTCATCCATAAGGGAATGATAAATACATAATCATGTATATACTTGAGTGTTTTATTTATTATTTAATATCTTATATCCATCCTTTTTATTAGCTCCTCTTATTTGAAGAAACAAAATATTTTTCCATGTTATGCTGATTAATGGCCTCTATGAATATTGTTTTTGATATTTTTCTATTACAACCTTCATGTTTAGTCATAAAACTATTATTCAGGTTAATTAATATTTTAGTAGGTATATCATAATCTATTTGATTTTATATAACTAATATACACTAATAATAGTAAATAAAATGAAACTAGTTCATAATGTTTGGAAAACCCGATAAAATAAAGTAAACATTTATCATTGAAATTTTATGTAATGAATCATAATAATGTAAGGAATAAAGGATTTATATAATACCATTAATACTTGTGAAACTTCATAAATACTAATACATTACACTTCTAGGTTTGTAATCCCATTTAACATGAACATCCATAAATTTACACAAATGAACCTATCATGAAACCATGAAACGAACACATCTAAAACCATGAAAGTAAGGAAATATTATTAATTAATGAGTAATAATATGCTATAAAATCGTCATTTCTGGTATTATAAATATTATTATGTTTCTAGAATGAGTTAATGACATTTTTTAAACCATCACACCGGAGTTTAAATAACTCTACACAAAAGGGAAGCATTAGGAAAGGGTTTTATCATATCACTTTTACTTCTCTGAGATATATGCATTATTCACCACTTATTCCTTTTGTGTGGTGTATGTACTACCATTTTGATATATCCTATCATTAATCTCATTGAATTCAGTGTATTGAAATTTTTCAAAGTGTTATGGGATACCATGATTTAAAAAACATTTTTTAAATTGATTGTTCGACATATAATAAATGCTTTGGACATATAGACATATGTGTGACCGGTTATAGATATCCCTACGATCCATCAGTAGTCTAATGAGATAAAAATTTGGGCCAAATTAAATGGTTTTTTACTTACAATGATTAAACCATCTTTTCAAAGGTCTTTATGATAGAGTTACCATGATTCCTGACCTCATGGTGTCAAAATTATTATGCATTTCCTTCTTTTAGTGTTCAGTAATCTCTATCCAAAGGATTTACACTAGGAAAAAATTTATGGATGTAATTTCATTCTTATTTTATTGATTAAATGGAATTTTTTTCATTTATTTACCTTACAATGCTGATAATTTTTTACTTATATATGATATATTTCATTGTACTTGACCTTTACAGAGTATTTGAGCTCACCACTTTCTTATGTTTTTTCCCAAGATTTATAAGAAGTTTATTATGATTGATATGTAGGGTTAAACTAAGGGAATAATGGTGTTCTCAAATAAAATATGGTTTTTTAATTTATGTTCAAATTTGAATTTGAATTTCATGTATGTATATAGTTTACCAAGAATACTAAATTATTTGGTACTTTGAGATTAAATTAAATGTATATTATTTGAGTGTAATAAAGTAAGGCACCAGCTCTAGGCTACTCAGTTCAGGGTCATTATAGTTGGTATCTTATATAGTTTAGTAGAAACCTTGGAAACTAGATTTATGAAAACATAGAATAGGTAAGATGACCATATGAATGACTTTGAGGATAATTATAAGTATAGGATAATATCATATAGATCTGGTAATGATCATAGATAACCTAGTTTAAACCTAAAGACTTGTTTGTTGATAAGAATGTTTCATTATCTAGACATACTTTAAAAAAATATAAGTTCACTTTTATTGTTGTAGTTTTATTCTTACACATTTCTTTATAGTTTTAGTCAGTGGTGGGAACCAGAATAAACTAGGTTAACATTGAATGTTATATAAAATGTATGGTTGAAAAACCAAATAGGATGATTACTGGAGTAAAGGATATCATTTTTATACCTAATAATTTATCAAGATATATGATTAAAAACATGTACCATCACCAACTCTTAGACTCACAAAATAAGAGAAGGATATAATTTCGTTGAGAGATCGAGTGGTTCATATCATGGGGAAAAAATTCTTATATGTTGATAATGTTAACAAGAAGATGTTTTGGGAGTGTAAATAAGGATACAAAGAAATTGATTTCGGATTAAAAATTAAATTATTAAATAATACACTCCTTATGGTATTATAGAGTGTTGAATATTTAAATGTGTAAAGTATAAGAATTTTGTAAAACTATGTCATATAGGGAAAGCCCATAATATAATAAGAAAGGTTATACAAGTAATGGTTATATTGTTGATGATGAAGGGACTATAAGTGGAAAATTAATGAAAGGGGTTATTAGGGAATAAGATTATAAAGTGTAGTAAAAGGTTTAAGAATAATGTGGAATTATTAAAGTTCCTTTGTATTTGAATTCAACAATTATTTTATCAATTATTCTCTTGTTATAAAAACCATGAGATATATATAGATAGTGTTATAGTACTGTTCTTTAAGGATTTGAGAGCTCCTGTTGAATGGTACTGATAACCAGGAAAGTGATTTAGGGGAAAGCTGATCTATTGGAAAACATGTGATTAAGGGAATAAAATCCTTAATATATTCATGATATTGAGATAATAATGAAAAATATATATTTATGAGATATTATTGGGTGCCATGAAAGTGTTATTGATTTGATGGTTTATGCTACCTTTAATGGTTTTACTACATGTTTGGAGTTAAAGAATATATTCAACAACCTGAGATCAAATTTTTTAAAATCATTATTATTTTTAATAAGTTTTAAAGGTGGTAAAGGTCTTCATATATTTGGTATGGGAAAATGAGATCTACATTATCTCATAAAATTTATGATTTTAAAAATTTATTAACCTTTCTTCTAAATTTCTGTTTTGTGAATGTGGATAGACTTATCTTGAATGAGTCTTCAATTTAACTACTTATGGGAAGGATTAAGTTGAGTATTGGATAATATTGTTTCAGTTTAGCATATTATTATTATATTGGATATCTTTTTCTAACCATTTTAGTTTCTTTAAACATTTAAAGGCCAAAGAAATGACTTGTGGTTCTCATGATCGATTAATGCGCTTCAAGGATAAAAAATTCATCATGAAAATTCACTTCTTAGTGTAAGGGGTGAAGTGAACGTAGATAAATGCACACCCAAAGGAAAAGATCATGGATATGAAATGTAAACAAATCAGATAATTTTATTTACAAGTTCTTATCTAGATAGTAAAATAATCTCTCAACTCTAGAAAAAGGATTTTTGTAACAAAAACATTCTCCATTAACTTTTCTTACTAATAAATCAATCGTCTTTTAACTAATCATAAGATTTATGGTTTGTTATAGTTAAGATACTAATTACCACATCCTCTATCATTTTACATAAAAATTTGATGGTTATATTTCTCTTCCAGGTATCAATTTCCACTTCCCAATGTTGTTATCCTATTTGAAAACCTAATTTTGTGTTGACCTTATCATTCCTTTTTCCCTCTTATTAAAACAATATTTGATTAACCCTATTGACGATGTGGTTTTCCCAAAAAGGTATAAGTAATTTATTTTAGAAGTTAAATTTAAAATTTTGAGGACTAAATTTATTTAATGATGGTAAGATGGAACACCCAAAGATTTAATACTATGTCCCTTATTAAATAAATTCATCTTCTTTGATATTTTACATTACAAAAAGCATCAAGCTTAAAAAATGATTAAATATTATTATTAAATTATGAAAGATATCACCTAAATATTGGAATGGGGATAATTAATGAGAATAACTAAATTATGAAGACATTATAAAAAAATTCATTTGTTACCAATTCATTATAAATAAAAATTAGAACCAACTGAACATAAAGGATGTCTTTTTATGAAAATATTATTTTATGACCACAATGAAATTTTATCTTGATAAATTAAATTACTCCATGTTTGTGAAATATATTTATGAAACCTATATTTTATATATTCAATAACAAAATTCTAAATTCATATAAAATTATTAATAGTCTTATGTTAATAATAAATATAATTTTAAGCATAAAAAGCTATATTTTTCTATAATGTAATTTTGCAGCCTTTTAATGTTTCACATATTTTAAAACTAAATATTTAAAATTTTAAATGATTTATATGAAAAAATAAATTTCATTTTTGAAATTAGAATATCAAAATTATCTTAGGGTAAAATTTTGTTATTTTTTAGAGAAGTTTCATTTTTTTATGAATAGTAAAAAATATTGAATTTTAATTTAAAACTACTTTATTGTCTAACTTATTTATATAGTTAAATTATATTTTAAATTAGTTTTAAATTATAATTATTTCAAATATACATCAATGAATCTAATTTAGGTCATATTAATAAATTTTAAAATGAAATTGGATATAAAAACATTTCTAACTTTTGAACCCATCACTTCAGAAAACAATTTTTTTATTGTGTTTATGGGAATATTTTTAAATATAACCTTTCCTATTATATGACTTGAATTTGGTAAAAAAATCCTTATTTTTAATAAGAATGTAAAATTTTTTTTTATGGTTATTTTCATTTTTAGATATAAAAACATTTATTATGGTAAAAATTATTTACCGGAGTATAGGTAAAATAGCGACAAGAGTTAAAGTTAAAAGGTAAAATCTTAACATACCAACAAATTAAAAACTTTAATGGTTTTATTGAGGTATCAATCGAATATAACCGTCATAAACAACAATATTAACATTATAATTCGTTTAAATTAATGCCACCTCAATAAGGATGGCTTTATGTATAAAATAATGATTATTTTAATCACTTAATCCCCCCTCCCCTAAAGTATAAATACAACCCCTCACCACCCCATTTCAACCCCAAATATTTAAAGATACTCAAATATATAAAAAAATATCTCCTCATCACTATAAACACATCCAAGTGCATCTAGTCTCACTAAAAGTCCAAATCCAAGGTCCTCAAGGGTCTCTAAAGCAGGTGATATGCAAGAGGTAATTTTATCAAAACACCCCTCTCAATTTATTTTCTTCTTCTAGCTTCTCCTCACCTCTTTCTTTCATAAATTCCTGATAACTATATAAACATTTATATAATGTAATTTTATGTTTCTAATGAAATATATTATATCCATCCTTTTTATTACCTCCTCCTATTCAAGGAAATGAAATTATTTTCCAAGTTTTATAGGTTAATCGCCCATATGAATAATGTTTTTGTTCTTTTCCATTACCACATTCATGGATGGGAATAAAACAATTTTATGGTTGAATAAAATTTTAATAGGTATATTATAATCTAATTTATGTTCTATAACTAATATATACTAATAATAGTAAATAAAACGAAACTAGTTTGTGTTGTTCAGAAAAAACTGCTAAAATAAACTAAACATTAACATTTTATTTAATGAATCATCTTCATGTAAGAAATAAAATTTATATATGAGATCATTAATAATTATATAAGTTAATTAATACTATTCTATTCCACTTCTTTATTTTTAATCCCATTTAACAAGAACATCCATAATTTTACAAAAATGAATCAATCATGAAACCATGAAACAAACGCATGCAAAACCATGAAAATAATGAAATGTTATTAATTAATGGGTCATAAGATGTCATAAAATAATCATTTAAGTAATTATAAATATTAATATTGTTATTTAATGAGTTAATAAAATTATTTAAACCATTATATAAGAGGTTAAAGAACTCTACACTAAATGGAAGTGCAAGGTAAGGGTTTTCTGTCTCACTTTTACTTCAATGAGATATATTCCATATTCAACACTCATTAATTTTGTGTGGTGTATATAATACCCTTTTGATATATCATATCATGAATATCATTATATTCATGGTATTCAAATTTTTCAAAGATCTTTAGGACACTTTGATTTAAAAATATCTTTTTAAAACGATTATTTGATATAAAATGAATCTTTTGGGCATGTAGACATGGGTGGGGCCTAGTTATTGATATTCCCTAAATGAATATATAATCTCATGAAATGAAAATTTTGGCCAAATTAAATGGGTTTTTACCCATAATGATTAAACCATCTTGTGAAAGGTCTTTCCAGTAGAGGTACCATGATGTATGTGATCATCACGTCTAAATTATTAAACAATGCCTTCTTTCACTATTTATTTATCATTATACAAAGTATTTTCTTTATAAAAAAATATATTGATGAATTTCATTAAAAATTTATTGATTACATGGAATGTGTGTTCAATTATTTACCTTTCCCTTATTATTATCCTTTATTCATTTATGATAGATTCCGTTGAACTTAACCCTTACTGAGAATTTAAGCTCACCTCCTTCTTATGTTTTGTTTTCCCCAAGTTTCTAAGTATTTTATTATGATTTATTTGTAGTGTTACAT
Organism: Viscum album; assembly: GCA_963277665.1. NCBI lineage: Eukaryota > Viridiplantae > Streptophyta > Magnoliopsida > Santalales > Viscaceae > Viscum > Viscum album. The sequence goes on from OY728165.1 coordinate 833,678,188, forward strand.
AAAGGGGAATAATGGTTGTATAAAATAAAATAATCTTTTCTAAATTTTATTTCCAAAAAATAATTTTTAATTCATGTGTGTATCTATTTTACCAACACTACTAAACTATTTGGTAATTTTGGATAGGATTTCATATATCTAATTCCAGTGTAATAAAATAAGGCACTAGTTTCAAGATACTAGGGGTGGGTACATTACATACATGGCTGGTCCACTTTATTTTTTATCTTTTACTCTCATGTCACATGTGGAATTTACTTCACAATTTCACGTGTTCATATAAAGGTGACTCTGGCCTAGTTAAATTTAAACAGAAGTTTTATCCTTATTTATATTTTTAAAAACTTGTTAAAATCATTTTGGATACACCAAAGAACCTTGTTCGGTGGTGATAGAGTTTTTACCGTGTGATGAGGTTCTTTTCTCAATAATGTGATGACAATGACACTCTTAAGGTGGGGATAATCTCATCAGTCATAAAAAGTGCGTCCTTCCATGTAGAGGTAATGCGATCAGAAAGGAACATTATAAAATGATTAGATCAGGCTTTAAAATCTAGTAATCTTGATTGATGATTGAAATCATAAAACAACATCATGAGGCGAGTGGTCATTCAATAGTTAGTGAAACCTATGGGTTCCCATTCTCAAGGTAAGTTCCAAGAGAGCTCCTAAATTAATGAAACTGATATGCCAAGTAGCAAGGTTCAATTTTACTAAATTATAAATGGCTCGTAGAATAATTGTTTATGTCTTTAAAAATTTCATACCAGAAGTCATGACCATTATCCTTATAAATATATCAGTGTTACATGCTAGTTATCGGGAAAACATTTAAATGACTAGTCAGGGAGTAATCATGAGTTATCTAAGGATAGATGGTATCGATTTGATGATTTTGTGGAATGGAAAGACAATGATTTGGGAAATGTAATGGTGGTTCCCGTAATGAGTGTTGACCTAGACATAAAATTTTACATTGTAAGATGGTTAACCTATTTTTGTCCCAAGAGACTCATGGTTAGAATATGTTGTGTTAGGATTTGTTTAAAGGTAGATATGACTATTTTTAAATAGATCATGGCTCAAAGTGAAAAATAAATTCCTTTAGGTAATATATTGTCCTATTCCTAGTATATATGTGATCATGACCCCTATCTTGGCTTCATCATAAGTACACTGGGAGACCATTGGTTATACGTTAATCTATGGAAAGAAAATCATATTTCCTACCTGGTTTGGTACAAGGGACTCCTTTGGAGTGCACTCAAGGAGTGGAATATAGACCTTCTTATGGTGTGTATACCCACCATAGGAAGTTGGTAAATACCCCTCAAGAGATAAGGGTCGTGAAAATTTTAAATCAATAATTGAATAGTCATTTATGTATTCTTATTCCTTTAAATAAAAATAGAGTTCGAGATTGTTTGATTAGGAGATGTCACTAAAATTCAGTACAGGCTTTGATGGACATGCCCAAGGGGAACATGAGGTGACTTGTGAGAAGGTGTGTTGTTTCTATTTTGATGTTTTGGTAGACAAATTCAATCATTTGGAAAATATCCAGTCGGGGTAGTTTGACTGGAATTCTCTCAAAAAGAGGTATGCAGTCATTAGGGAGCCATTTTATACACACCAAGGGTTAATATGGATGTTGTGAAAGGGTTTTCTAATACTTTCAATGAAATATGGAGAAAAAAGTTTCTACAAGGTCAAACGGAGTTGACCATTGAGATCAGAATGAGAAGCGAAAGAAATTTCATCACCCATAATTGGAAGTATCATTTTGAGAAACATTCTAGAGGAATTGTAAGAATGTTATGGGTTTTCTAGGAAGCAAATTTTGATGGTGGAAGTTCGATGACATGTAATTGAGAACTAAAATCTAGGACCTATGGTAGGAATACCACCATCTAATTGATAAAGGAGATGATTTTTGATCATGTATATTGTTAAATAGGCTTAAGTAATCACCTTTTCAATGTCTCATTAGGGTTACAAGTGTTGGCTCATATTTTCACAACTTAAGTACCATTTTCTTAAATAAATTATTAAAGGAAAATTGGGAATTCAAAAATAAAATTCACCCATTTGAAAAGAAAATACTAGACCCAAGTAGTTTGGGATTTTTTTTCCCCATGGATTCATTGGGATGAGAGGTTTTTAGGGGGAGATTCTAAGATCCTATTTTTTAGACCAGGTTTTAATTTCCAATTGAATTTGAAATTTCTATTCGGTTGATGGTTAAATTATTAAAATGATATTTGAAATGAAATTAAAAGAGTTGGAACAATTAAATGGGTTTTTTTTATGTATTTTAGGGTTAGAATGTTGTATCAGGTCTTTGGATGAGTTTTGGGGGTGTTTGGATTTAAGAGAACAATTCTAGAAGAGACAGCCATAAGTGAATGGTTATAGAATGGTTAAACCAAACCATGAAGTTCATCTATGAGTCCCAATTTCTTAAATAGAATGATTAGATTAACCATGTGATGATACCACATGAAACCATGTGGGACTCAGTGAGTTTCACATAGTTTTTCAAACTATGCACTCGAGGTTGTAAAACTATGTAAAATGTATACAACTAATAATACAGGGAGAATCACGTGAAGAACATGGTTTTTTAATCCATTCTCCATGCCATGTGATGGGGTTATATACATAGACACTAGATTCAAATGGGTTTTACATGGTTATTTAAACTATGTGCTTGGTCGTACAAGGTCGGGTGCATTGGGAAAGTGTTTCTACTTTGTTGGTGCACAGTTTGTTAAAATGTGTGGCATAAATGTGTGCCTCCTTAAAAGTGTGAAAATAACTGATTATTTACTTTAAACTCAAATGGGGTTTACCCTATTTTATTCCTCCATCTCACCCACAATATCTCCCATGTTTGTGTCTCCTTCCTCAACTCTTCCATGGTAGATCTCCTTCGTTTGAGCTTGGAATAAATATCTATTGGTTCATTTGACATGTATTGATGATTCTACCGCACCTATTCCTTATTTTATTCATTTATCTATCCATGTTAGGTAATATATTTAGGTGAAAATAAATTTCCAATTTTTATGTTGTTTTTTTAATCATCCAATTTCTCTCGTTCTGGCACGAATCAAAACATAAAAATGTCTGAGTAAAGAAAACTTAGTAAAACATAGCTGGTCTATGTATTTTCCCTTTAAGTTGCATCGATTCAAAAAATTAGTTTTTATACCACATGTTGGACCTTATGTTCATTTCCCTTAAAAATTAAAACGCCTTAAATTAAATGTTTATATAATTTTCATGATGCCTTTAAATACCTTTTAAATGGTAGGAGGTTAGAAACCACAAATCGAACAACCACTTGGGTGAGTTATTTTAAATTCCTTGGTTATTTCAAAATTCCTTAATGGATTAAATGGTCTAGAAAAACATTTTAGTCCTTGATATATTAATTTATGCTTTTCATTGTGAATTATTCAACATTATTAATATAATTGAATCATAAACTATTAAATGGAATTTTTTATCACATAGTAAAATTTTTAATGATATCGATTATACCCATTGCCTTATTTTATTGTAAAACCAACTTTGAGGCGAACTGTATTCCCAATTAAAATAAATGGAAATTATTAAAGTATGTTTGAATTTTTTTGATAATTTTACTACCACAATTTATCTAATTAATTATTAAATGAGTTACTTATATGAAATTAAAGGAAGTGGTGTGACAACCACTCCACTATTTTTATGATAAAACCATCCTTGGGATGATTTTTCTTCATCAACTAGAAATGTAATGTAGTTTAATTAATTTAAAATAAATAATGTGATATCAATCTATGATTCCTAATCCTAGTAAAGTTTATGGAACAACCTTCATAAGTGAGTTTCCATACTTTTTGAGTGGAATTATGTGGATACTAACATGGACCTTAAATTGATTTAATTTATTTTTATTATCTATGATTGATGGATATGGAACCTTGGGCATGGCATCCCTTATATTATGATTGATGGGTATGGAACCCTTGGAATGGTTTCCCTTATATTATCATCAATGGGTACGAAACTTTGGACATGGAATCCTTCCTATTATGATCAATGGGTATGGAACCTTGGGCAAGATTACCCTTATTTGATATATGATCCCCTTATACAGATTCCTTGGTAAAAAACCATGGGTCTTAATCGATGAATGTATATCTATTCATATGATTGTATTAAATATGAAAGAATATACATGATGGAATGTTTGAAGATACATTCCAAGCTATGCGAAAGAATGTATTCTCAATTGGATGTCCCATGGAGAATCTAAGACAACATGTATTTTATTTTTCTTACATTACTACTTTTCTTTATATAGTAATAACTGCAAACCACTTATTTTATACTCACAGATTGTATCTCTTTAGATGTTTTTGGTAGTGTCTGACTATGTTTATGTCACCCCCTTTTTGGGCCTCTGGTTGGTACCCAAAAAAACCTCATGGTTTGAGATTCTCGATCATGGATTTTTCTTTCTTTCTATTACCCTTATGAGAAATGATGGATTATAGGAGAAGGGGATTGAGCCAGGGATCACTCTGATATTGGAGATAGATAATAAATATTATATTTATTTTTTCTACTACTTTTTATGTATTAATTTCACATTATCTCGGTATATTTAATTCATATTATGTCCCTATATGTTTATACACTTAAAATTGACAAGATTTTCAGTATTTTATTCTGGCAGTTTTTTATTGCCCTCTATTGTTTTTTAATTTATTATGATTCCTCCCTCTTATGATATTATGATAGAGTCCATAGTCACCCCATTATACCATCATTGTACCTTTTCTGCTATTTAATAGCCTATAGCATACAAGGAGGCGTGCTTGAGGCCTAGTGGCCAACTAGCACGGGGCACCATTTTAGTGGTTCTCAGGTCGATACATTACTCCTACATAATTTTAAAAGGTTTATATACTAAAAACATAATTTTTAAAGTCATTTATTATTCTTATTCATGTTATTTTAACTTTAACATAAATATATACCTCTTTCAAGTGGGTTTTATTATGTTTCTTCTTAAAATAAAATATATTTTTATCTCACTTTTATTTTCACGAGACATATGTCATATTCACCAATTATTTATTTGGTGTTCTATATATACATACCCTATGATATTTTATATCATGAATATCTTTATATTCATCTTATTTAACGTTTTATTTGAATTTATTTCTTTCATGGGAATTATAATTCAAAAGCTTCAAAATCGTTACGGGTTTATTTCATAATCTCATCATTATTCAGGATTGTTTATTCTTGAATTTCCATTGAATGAATTATTTGACCATTGACTAATATAAACCTATAATTTTATTCTCTTCTAATTTTTTTTTATTTTTTAAATTAATAGAACCATTCTCCTCTCTTTTTTTTAAAATGGTTGAGAAATTGTTTCTAATAAAAAAAAAATGTTATTCCTCATTTCGGTCGAAAATAATTTTCCTACAATGTCCCTGATTTTTAAAAATAATTTTCAAAAATGTTTTCAATATTTTCATATCACTATTAAAATTAATTTTTACCCAATTCTACCTTTTAAAAAAATTAAAATAATTCTACCAATTTTTTACCAAACAAGGTACTTTTTTACTTTTTATCGAAAATGTGAAAACACTCTTTGTTTTTACATACTCGGCATGAATGGAATTTATCACTATCATGAACACTCATTGATTTTATAATTAATTAAAAAATAAACGTGATTACTTTTAAAGAAAATTTTTTCCCCAATATTTTGGAAAAAAAATAGTTTTTGAAAATTAATTTTCAAAGTTTAAAGTGTATTTTCCTAAAGAAATATTCCATATAATATATTAAAGACATTTTTATTAACGAAGATAGAATTTTATGATACCTATTACATATAAATATTTAATATATGTCTCTCATATATATCTATATTAGTTTCCCTTACTTTTATGGGGTAATAAATGTCTTATTTTTATCTATCAAATGTCTTCATTATTACATTTCCATCGATTATGATATGAGACTAGATTATGAAATCCATTTTCTTTTCATGGATAAATATTATCTTTATACCTTATTATTGATTTCTATTTTTTGGAACACACAATCATAAACATTTTATCATGGGAATTACCAGATATTGACCTAATTCATTAGGTAAAACTTCCTTTTCATGAGTGTTATGTATGGGATTAGTAAGTAACCTAATCCATTATGGGACTATGTCCACCATTTGATATTGTCTAAGAAGTTAGCCTTGAATCATATTTATATCATTTTATATGTTACTATCATAATTCCTATGTTTCCATGATCTTATTATACTATGTTATTTATGTTATTCTCCCATGTGATTACTCATGTGCCTTCTATTTTATGATATCTTTTTATATATTCAACTCTCACATTATGCTTCCTTATCATTATTATTCCCTTACTAGTTTTTTTATCTCACCCCATTCTTATATATATTCCCTACATTATCTTGTGCATATTTATGAGCTCAAAAATAGTAGGGGTCTCATTATGGAGAATAAAATAAAGTTTTATTTTAGTCTCACTTTGATTTATTATGAACTTAGTCTTTAAATGACACTATGATTTATCATCTTGGAGTTATAATTAATATATTTTTATATTAAAAATATTTCAATAACGTTTTTAAAATAATCTAGTCACTATAGAAACATACCTATTAGAAATCCAATAATAGAAACAAACATTTAGAAGAACGTTCTTCTGAAATCCTTTCTTTCTAATGATTTTTCCTCAATGACCCATGTACTTCGTGTTCCAAAAAAATGACATATAAGTCCTAATCACCACATGAAATATCCATAAACACACATCATAGAATGAAAGGATCTAATAAATGACACCTATTAATTACATGGTTCAGTAAAAATTTCTATATCCATGGGAGAAAATCGTGACCACTATGATAAAAGAGAGTATAAGTGATTACAAACACTCTCACTCTCCACTAAATATATGAAATATATAAAAAACCCAAATATAATATATCTTTTACATTTCACAATATCCAGTCACACATCATATTTAAAGAGGGCTTCAAATAGTTAACCAGTTCCACCACCCTATAAAATTCATGATTTGAATTCTATCTCCCGAAGAAAACTATGATACATTATTTCACCTTCAACAGGAACTCTAAAAATATATGAACTTTTGTGATACAAAAGAATCAAAACTATCCTTATGGTACTTTCTCCAAAACATTATAAAAACATTCTTTAGTTAGATTCCTTCTACAAATTCTGAGGTCTATGAGTACTGCTAGGAACTCATTGCACAAATTATCCTTCTGGATTAACTCCTAGAAATATGAACAGAATTCATAAATCCAAAAAATTATTCTATCTCCAATGTATCCATATACTGGTAACCACATTATTATCCCGTGTAATTTAAATTAAAAATGAAAAAATAAATCAAAACAGTTTATCCACTGATTTTGATTGAAAATGTGTTCAGATTGTCTTTAGGGGTCATAGAATGATGAAAATAAAGATGAAACCCTCTGGAAAATCCAAATTCACTCCAAAATATTTTTCAAACTTTTAATACTTCAATTTTAATACTATTGGGTTGAATAAAATTCACCTTTGACATCTCCATGATTTCAGTAGATTGAAACAATGAAACCTTAAACTCTGGATGAACTGTTTTATCTCTCTATAAATTGAGAGAGATGTGGAGAGGATAGCTAATCCTATAAAATTATCGTCCTACCCATTTTTTTCTTAAATTTTTTAAAAACATATATAATAACTTACAAAAATTTCATTTATGTCATTATAGAATTTAACCCTTCAAATGGACCAAAAAACACAAATGACACTTAAAACATTCCATCTATGTCCTGAATATTTAATCAAAAAATCATAAAATCAAATATATATTATGTGGTAAAATTCAAGTCATTAACATGACTGGCCTCTCCCAAAAATATTCAAATGAACCTTTAATATTAAATATTAAAAATTTATTCAATGAATATTTCTATTTAGACTCACTAAATAACAAGTGAATACAATAAGTAAAAAAATCAATAGTTATTAATATAAACTTGAAAAATAATCAATTTATTTATTTCCTTTTGTGATCCTATAAACTCATACATTACCTAGGCCACACTATTGGACCCACTTGGTTCTAAACTTCAATTCACATGAATTGGGAAATATTCCAAATTCTCTTTTTGTGTGACCCTCTATGCCCTTATCTTGATAGAAATGAATAATACTCATAGACCATAAGTGGAGTCTTGAAACACATCAAGGTCCCTTTCTAGATAAGGATTAGTCATAGTAGTGGAAACCCCCTATGAGCACCCACCATTTAATATAGTCACTTTGTCTCATCATATCTCAAAAATCAGCATGTTCACTAAGTGTCGTCCTATTTTATTAATTTATTTATTCATGAACTTACTAAATGGACATAAATTCTTCTACCATGGAGATGAATTTAATAAATTTACTTTCATCCAGGATAACTTGGATTGATATATCTCTTCCTTTTGGAAGTTACAAATTCATTATTGATCATTAAACTAATGTTATAACACAAATGAAACTCCCAAAAAAAGATACCTCATAGCTAAATAAATTTCATTATTTTAATCTTGCATAAAATTATAAAATAAAATCATATACATAGATACTAATTTCAAGTCAATAAACCAATACATATAAACATAAATTTGAATAACAAATGACACATAAAACATGTGGTGTTTCTGTTGGTGGGTTAGTCCTCATGATCACCTATACTTGAGATCCCCAAATGCAAACTTCAAAATAATAATTCTCAATACTTATGACCTCCAATAACATGATAGTCATACATCATCTATGTCTAGTCAGTATGATGTATCTAGAAAATATGAAATAAGTTTAAGATTATTTTCATAGTATCTTCAGGTTATCATTATAGTTAAAAAACTACTATAACATTTTGATATGAAAAATAATATAAGTACATTTCCAAATGATTAGTGGATGAAAAAGTATCAACACTATTATGGTAATCTAAATTCAAGCATAGATATCTTTATACATGATGTGGTAATTTAAATTTAATGCTCAAGTTGGGTATAAGGAACCTAAATTCACAACATTTATTTGTTTAGTTATTATAAATAAAAGATATTAACTTGATTATTTATCATTTGGGGTGAAATATTATGTACATGGATAAAATAAACCCATAAAATTGTATACATTGTTGCAAGATTGTGTTGGAGGTGGTTTTTAGCAGTGTTACTGCAATGGTTAAGGTTAATACTAGTAGTTTCATAGTTTGACGTTTTTTACCATATGCTACATAACTATATCAAATTTTCTATTAAGGAATTTATATTTTGGTGGTTCATTAATTGTTTTGATATATATAGTTTTATTTTATTTGGTTATATTTTATGAGATTCATTCATTTATTAGATTGATCATTTTTTGTATTGAGTTTGTCCAACTGTTCATAGTTTTGATTGATAAATTTCATTTATAGTCTTAGGTTGTGTTCTCTTGAGGTTAATTCCTTGAATTTGAGTATTGAAAAAACTTAATATTAGTCTCTAACACAAAAAATATTAAAAGTGTACTTGGTGTTTCACTTTCATTCTCTTAAATGATTAAGGGAGATATCTTGAGGGGGATATGTCATGTAACCAATATCCAATAAAATCTAATCATTCACTCAGTTTGTCCACTATTAATTGGGTGTAATTTGGTACTAATTCATAACTAGGGACAAAAATTATATTGCAATCCCCTCAACATTTGTGATGTAAATCAAATTTCACAGTCTAAAATTATCACCTAAGGAACTATAGGAAGATTAATAACCTCCATCATGTAATTCCATACCAAATAATCCACCAATATTGATTCCTTAATCAAAAAAATAATTTTAAATCCATTATCTTTTCAATAATAATCCATATAACAAAATTTATTATCAATAAAATAAGGATACTTGTCAAAAAATCGATTGGATAGGTCCTCCCACTTTCATATCTAAATATTAAAGATTTGGTAAAACAAAATCTCAAACTTAATGATCAACATTCACCTATTAGTGTATAAGACACTTGGATCCAAACTTAAATAGTTATTTATTTATCCCTCACTACCAAAATTATTTCATAAAAATAGGATACATGTTTGATATATTTAGATTTACTTTTAAATGTGAACTATGGTACTCTTGAAAAAAAAATACCACATTCTTAGATAAATTAATAGTGTCCAAGGGAATGACAATCAAGGTTCCTCATCTTTCATATAACCATCATAACAACTTATTTATAATTTCATTTTTTTTCATTTTCAAAAATAAGGAATAGTGCTAGATTTTTGGGGCTATAACAAAAAATACTTAGGGTATCTAATAAGAGACACATACACCTACGGAAACAAAGGACAATGTGCCATTATGTGATATAATAAACCTTCACCACCAGCCTCATCGATGCCCAAATGAAAACTTTTAATTTTATCTATCATCTTTCATTCATTACTTGCTTCCCAAAAATATCACAAAACGACTTCTTGTTTGATGCTTCATCCACTATATCACATTTTCCAAAGGTATATATATTCTCAAAATCAAATACTTAGGGTAATTCTACTTATCTCTACTAGAATATGTTCACATATATCTCTGAGAATATATAGAAAAAAATCTTTTTGTCCATAAAGACCAAAAAGATTTCTAACAAAGTAAATGTGTACACAACTTCAAAATAAATACTAAAAATGCGAGCTCAAGATCCTTGGTAATATAATCTTATTCAAGAGGTCATAAATTTCTAGACCCATAATATTTTACTTCACTCATCTTATATCAACACACAACTAAGGCCTTGATGAGAAGAATTGAAATAAATATCAAACATAATTCATTACTTAAGTAAATACGGAATTGGGGTGCAAATCATCCATTATTCTAGATATTTGAAAGTATACAAACACTTATCCATCAAAAAAAGAATGAAAATTCTTGACTAGTTATATAAATGGTGTAGAAATTTCATAAAATTCAGACAAAATGATTTAACAATAACTAGTTAAATAAATAATTTTATGCACCACTGAACCTTTCTTAAGTACACCAAAAAAAGAAATTGCCTTGATATTTGATGGATCCATAATTATACCCCAGGAAGAGAAAAAAAGATAAAAAAATGAACTTGTTGTATCTAAAACCTACACTCCAACATCTTATTGTATAATGAATTATGGAAAATAAGACACAAAACTACCCTCATATGATCAAAAAACTAAGAGATGGTCAACAAATTCCATAAAAAGTTTATCAAGATATAGACAATACATCGAGTGTATCAAACCTACAAAAACTATATTCATATTTTTAACTCGAAAGAGAGTCAATATAAATTAAAAATTCATATACTAATATTGTAATGTCATATTTTAAATATCCTCCACCTTCACTCTCATAAGGTTTTATCCTCACTAAAAAATCTATCTTTAATAACTATTTATCTCTCTTCAGTTGATCAAATAGATTATAAGTCCCTATTAAAGGATATTGGTTATTTATTATTTCCTATTTTAGAAATAAATAATTAATAAATGACCTCAAGATATTGTTATCCTTTAGGATAAGTAAACTTTACCACCATGTAATTTCACTTGATGAATGAAATAATTCAATAAAAATCATCAATTTGAACTCATTACTTATAAATCTATGAATTCAACCTCTAAGTATGTGATATAGAGATAAGACTACAATATGAAATTTATTCTATATAAAATTTGATCCCATAATGAGGATATAAAGTCACAAAATGATTAAAAATCCTCAATAAAGTTTCCTTAACTAGCGTAAAAACGTCCACTTAGTTCTCTACTATAGAAAAATATTATTTTAGCCAACTATAATATAATATTTTCTCTATATTTATGATTCATTTTATGATCCATACTACTAAAATAATCAAATTATCATCCTCAATGATAGTGACAATAACTTGGCATTGATAGAAATCTATGTATGAACACACAAACTATAACCAACCCATTCCAATAAGTAAATTTATTGGTAGTATCTATAAGAAATTGATTCCCAAGTAGATTGATATTACCCCCACCAACAATTCAAAACAACAAATTACTTTTATCAACTTCGAATGAACTTATATGGTAAAAGATAAAACCAATGGTATTTGAAGCCTCTTTTCCTTGATTCCTAATCCATGAACTGAAACAAGAGTGGTAAAGTAATGTAAAGAACCAATATGTATTATTATCAAAGCCAAATTATAAAAAAATTAAATTTTCCCTAGGATAACCTAAGTTCTATTTAGGGTGGGTAACTCCATCGCATGAAGCTTCCTTTATGCAGATCTTTCACCTGATCACCCATAATGTTTACCAAACCTTGTCTTCAATCTATAAAAGTTCCTAAAGGTTGAGGAATATCCCTTTAGTATCCCCCTCTTGTAACACCGTTAACCAATTATTCCTAATACTAATTAATCCTAAAAATACAGGTATGTTTAAGGAAGTAATGGTCACTCTAGTGGATTATAAAATAATTTTGGTTCATCCAGAAACACACTTTTTGACATTAATTAAGAACCATTGTAGAAAAGATAAAAAAACTTATTGATTTTTTCATTCACCATAGAGATAGCATATAATATATAACTTATGAATAGTGGTTATTGAACTATATTCTTTAATGAAATAAGATAAGGATGGTTTTTGGTGATTATGAATACATCATAAAATTGTATTCCAAGAAAATTGTCTTCTCCTATACACATTCCTACTCTTTATAAAAATCTAATAACTTTCCTTGTAAACTAAATTTATTTTTTGTCAGGATTTTATCAATCACTTCATCCTTGGTTATCACCTCTAAATAAGTATTTGTAGTAAAGGGTATTTCATGGAACTATATCTGTAGGCATAAATATATTTCCAAAATGATGTTAACTTGTCCTTTGATTCACCAAAAATCAATGTGAGTGATAATATATGTTCATAAACCAAAATAAAAAATATTATATGCTAAAACTTCTTTTCATGATGGATAATAACCAATGACTCCTATCAACTCTTGAGTGTCGGTGATAAAAATTCCTTCTATAACTATCCTTGAAGTTGATTCCATGAAACTTTAAAAATCATGATAACCATGGAATATAATCCACCACTTTATTTATACTTCATAAAAAAATTACATCTAAATATATTTAATGCCCATCCTTCTCTTAAATCCACTAGATGGTAATAGTCACCACCTCAAAAAAATCTCTCTATTTCTTAATTAGGAAAAAATTACTCATATTTTATGGAATAGTCCTCCAAAACACCCATTACTTCATCATAATAATCTTACTATCTCCAGAATCAATCCTTGGATGAACTATCATAGGATCTTTCTTCATATTATAAATTCATTAAAACAATGTATCGATAGTCAAAAAAATAAGTCATAAGACCAAGGGTATGAAATAATATTAACCTCACTACAAAATACAATATTTACATCAAAAAAATTCAAAAAAATATATACAGTCATCCAAAACTAGCAATATATTATTTATGAATCCTATTCCTATAAATATACCCAATATTTAGTACACATTCACTCTATAGGATCCATATTTGATCATGAAACTAGCTTAAAATAATTTTGGGATACTAGGTCTATGAAATGTTTCCCTATACTACTTTATAGGTTGTTTTTAAAAAGTAATTTTTCCTTACTATCCCAATGGAATCGTTACCAATAGATACGTCAAACTCTATCTTATACCTTTCGCTAATATCATTCTATAAATACATAAACCTACCAAGACTCCTAATTCTATAGAGAGACTTAAATTTACATTTAAATCCCCCCTCCAATATACCACATGGTGGATACTATCACAAAGGGTATAAAAAATACTTTATTAGAGGTGTTACTAATTTTTCTAAAAACTATCTAATACAACTATAAAAAACACTAAAAAGTAGTAATTAAATTAAAGCTAATAATGTAGGATAGTGAAAAAACAAAATTCTCTCAATAATCCTAACAATCACTCACTTTTCTTATTATCACTAAAAAAATTTATATTTTTTAAAATATAGAAAATGTCAGAAATGATAGTTTATGTTTTATTTCATTAAAATAAAAAATAAATAAAGTAAAACAAAAAATGAAATGATAATTAAATATTTATGATTCATAGGATATTTGACAATTACATTTCTTTATTATTATACTTAAAGGTTTCTCTAGTATTATCCTCACCCACTTAATAAATGGAATACCTTAGCTATTTGTAAACATTCATATTGTTATTCATGATATCCCCACTTGGTATATTAAAATGTAATTAAATCAATCCTAACATTTGGTTTTCAATATTTTCATGTCTTCCAAATCATTCACAAAAACTTTTTCTTGTTCTTGTTCTTTATAGATAACCATGGCATTTATTTTATTTTTCATAGTTGACCCCAGTGGATTCTTGGTTAAACCAACTCATATACATATTCAACTATACTCTATTTTATGTTTAAAAATGAAATTAAAAATATCAATATTTAAGATCAACAAATAATAAACAACAAGGCTGGTTGTGTGGTCCAATTTTCTTGATTTTTAAAGTCATTCATGATTTCACCTATAAACATTAATAAACAAGTGATTTCATAAATTTTCAATAAAATTAAAAAAAATTATATTTAATTCATTAAAATAAAGAATTAAGTTGATTTCATTCATTAATATAAAATTACCCAAAAGTCTAAAAATATGATAAATTTTATGTAACTGTGAATTATGGGGGGATATTTTTTAATGAATTGTAGAATAAAATGGGGACAAATTTTCCTAGATCACCCAAAAAAATATAATTAACCATAGTTTGAAACATTATAATACACTATATGAAAACACTATATCAAATATATGCCTGAAATGTATAATAACAAGCCAAATAAACCAACCTAGAAACTAAACAATCCATGCTAATAAATCCCAAAATATCGATATAAATAAAACCGGATTTATAAACTCTTATAATATCAAAAAAACCATGTACTCAGAACTAGTATAACCCAACACAACCTCTAACATGATCCTACAAATATAAAAAAAAATTAAAATGTGGGTGCATATAGACTATACATAGTAGGTTTCAACTCAAGAAATATAATGTGTTAATGTGGATGAATTATACTAAATCCTTCATGGATAAACTTATTAAATAAGATAATATGGCCCATAGAAAATTTTATTATACTTATAACCATTCCTCACCACAATCACACTTTCAATATATATATATATATAACACATTAATAGTAAAATAATATATTGATAATGGGCCCTCAAAACCCACTCCCCACCAAATGTTTTTATATTAATTCACTGCATATCATAATAAGGTAATAAAACATACCATATATTGGAATAAAATATCCCAAAAAGGTAAAGTGTCTTGGTATCTAATATGATATAAATGTTAGGTTAAATCTGGAGTCCAATTTATCAAGGACTTTGGAACATTCTTAATTCAACTCAAGAAGTGATTTTGTGTGAAATGGTGACTAGTACAACAATCATCGCTCAAAATAAAATATGAAATTTAATACTCACAATATCCAAAAACCAAGATCTCAAATCTCCAATTTTATCAGAAAAATAATCAATTCTGTTAATATATCATCATTCATCTCATTATATTAATCACATTAATTCAAAGAGATTTATTAAAACTAAAACCCGATTTTTCTATATTGAATTTAAGTGATTAATCTAATAAAAAAAATTATAACTCAATATCCACTCTCAACATAGTCCTTACCATATTTAAAACATCATAATCATATAATTTATAATATCACAACTTCTTGTCTTTGAACAATAATTCTTCCAATTAACAACTTTAAAATAAAATATCTTATAATTATATCTAAATAATTTCATATTTATTAATTCATCTTGTAAAAAAGCAACCAAATAATACCTTTTTAGTTACTACTATTAATAATTTTCTATAGAATAACATACACATGCCTCAACTTCAGAAGACCGCATCCACTTAGTTATTTATAATACTACATCTAATTGTTTTAATTGGAATAAAAAATAAAAAAATTTACTTCCACTAATTTATAAATATTTCCATCTAAAAAATCATAATATAAATTTCAAAATGAAACCTGTCACGGCCCGTCCCCTGGGGCCCATGTTGTGATGTACCCAAAACCCGCCTCCCGAAGGCCAAGGGATGGAAACTAGTGTCGAAGACATAAACCTACAAATGGGAGCCATTTTCTTGAGTACCTATATGCATGCACACACAACCACATACCAAAGCTAGAAAATTAAACATGGATGCCACTAAAAACCACTGAGTAAAAGTATAAACCGTAGGTCAAATGCGCCAAAATACAAACCGAGAAATAGGTAAACAAAAAACATGAAAGTACAAGAAAAATGATGAAAGTAATTTGATGGAAACTTTTCTTAATGAGTAAGTGTAGAGTAGATACTAAAATTTGTATAAGTACACCCTGCCTGCATGGTCTCACTAGGAACCACCTGGTCTTTGGCCACCAATTCCTCCATCATGGAAGTGGTTGTCTCCACCATACACAACATGTGCAGGCGAAGCCCATGATGGGGTGAGTAACAATATACTTAGTAGGGTCCCCAAAACACAAAGCAAAAACCAAAAATCAATCCAAAAAACAAAGTCTGAAGCTTGATCATGAAGCAAGATAGCACACACCAGGTATATTCTAGAGTAGGAAAGCAAGACAATTAGTCACATCATCGAACACTATGGGATGCTAGAGAACTCCTCCCCAATGAGTATAGTGGGCATACTGGGACACATAGAATTAAATTCCCACTAACCTTAGACTTCTATGGTGATCATCCCTAATGAGTAACATGGGTATTCTAGGTCACACAGAAGCTGCTCCCCACCATGGTCATGCTAGGTCATAGAGAAGCCACTTAAAACTGGCCATACTGAGGTACCCCTCCTATCGAGTACCGTGGGTCTACTGGGTCACACAGAAGCTGATCCCCACCATAGGCCTTTCGGGTCACATAGAAGTTGCTTCAAACTATTCCATAGTATCTGATCCACATAAAATCACTTGTCAGCAGTATTTAGGTCTCATCCAACAGCTAGGTTTACGCACATAGCATGCTTGATCTCGGGAGAACCACTCCCCAAGCCATTATTCGAATTTAAACTTCCATAAAATCATCTATAGAGCATTCCAAAAGATCCTCCTCATCATCAGGGTTTCAACGCCGCAAATGGATTATCAATCTGACGCCCGTTTTGGAAGATATTTATGTTTTTTAAAAAGTGACCAGTTGGGTCTAGGTCTGAACCTGCCCTATCAGGGTCACAACCCGTCACCTAGGGATCGTGCTATGACATACCCCAAGCCTGCCTATAGAAGGAGAGGAGTTGTCGACTAGCATCGAATGTGTCAACCTACAAATGGGAGGCATTTTTATGAGTAGCTATACGCATGCACACCCAACCACATACCAAAGATAGAAAAGTAAACATGCATGCTACTAAAAAACCACTGAGTAAAAGTAAAAAATGTAGGTCAAATGGGCCAGAATATAAACCCATCAAGAGATAAAATGAAAACAAGAAAGTACAAGGAAAATGCTAAAAATTTTCTGCTGGAAACTCCACTATATGAGTAAGTGTAGAGTAGTTGATGGAAGCCGTATAATTATGCCCCTCCTACATGGTCTCACTAACCACCACCGAGTCCTGGCCAACCAAGTCCTCCATCAAGGTGACAGTCCTCTACACAAGACACAACACATGCAAGTGAATCCCGTTCAAGGGTGAGTAATAATATACTCAGTAGGGACCCCAGAACACAAAGGAAAGAGCCAAAATTAATTCAAAAAACAAAGCACAAAGCTTGATCATGAAGCAAGACAACTCACACCATGTATATTCTAGAGTAGGAAAGTAAGACCATCAGTCATAACATCGAACACCATGGGCTGCTGGAGAACTCCTCCTCAATGAGTACAATGGGCCTTCTAGGTCACACAGAAGACACTTCCCACTAACCTTTGGACTATTGTGGAACTCATCCCTAGTTAGTATCATGGGTATGTTGGGTCACACTAAAGTATCTCCCCACAGTGAGCATGCCGGGTCACACAGAAGCTACTTCCCACCTTGGGAATACTAAGCTACTACTCATGTCGAGTATCGTGGGTCTGTTAGGTCACACAGAAGCCGATCCCCACCGTGGGCCTTCCTGGTCACACAAAATCTATTTCCCAATGGGCCATAGTAGTTGATCCTCATAGGGTGTGTAGAGACCCTAAGCTTGACATACATGGACATTACATTACTTTTTTGGAATACTTAATACATAAAAAAACAGACACACAAGGACCGTAATAGTTTAGTGTCTTTGGAAACTTGGAATGTAATCTTCTAATCTTGGTGAAAGATCTTCAACATCTCCCATAAAGATCTTCCACTTTTTGTTTCCTGACCTAAAACATTTCTTTTGATCCTGGGGGAAAATAAAATATAAAAAGGGTGAGCTCAAATGCTCATTAAGGGTAAGCATGGATAAAATAAAACATACCATATACATTGGAACTTAAAAACATTAACATAATGTTTAAACATTAAAATATTGAGCAACGACATAAAACATGGAAGTACATAAGGCATAGATAATAATGGAACATAAACCATGATAAAATAGCAAGGGAATAAAACATGTAATTGTGGAATCCATTAAGCACATATAATGATTTCCATAGTAGCCAAGGCATTGCTGCCAAGACCATCTTAGTGGACAAAGTCCCTTTCGGAATCGATTTCACTCCTCGATTCAGTCCTGTTTTACTGAACCGGTTTAACCTACCATTCCAGTCATGTCTATCTCATGAGATATAAATCATTACCCAATTCATTGGAGGAAGATATATTTCCCACCCATCTCATAATGAAATTATTCTTACTTGTGCCACAACATAAACTTAAAACATTCATCATAACCCAAAGAATAAAATGGGTTTCATATCATATCATCATCACATAATCCATATAAAAAAAATGGATATTTCATCATAAGAAAAGTGAAAGCATGTAAATCATAGAGACATTATACTTTAAACATACACATATAAAATAATTTCATCTTAGATGGAAAATGGTTTTGATAGAACACTTGAAATGAATTCTTGAGGAAAATATCCTTTCTTCTTGAAAATCATTTTCTTTTCATAAAATGACATGAAATTTTAAAATAAAAAGATTTTTTTGAAAATTGTAATGAAATATTTTGGAGGAAGCTTCATGAAAATAAGGCTTTATAAAACCTTAAAAATCCATTCGTGCCGTATAAGTTAAAAAAACATTCTTCTCATACTTTTGCCGGAAAAGTTAAAAAAGTACCTCGTAACGTAAACAAAAGAAAGATTACTTACATAACATGTAGTAAAAGTAAAAATGGGTAAAAATGAATTTAAACATTCATGAAAAAAAATTATAAAATTTGGACATGGATGATAAATATAACCCCAGAAAATACTTACGAATAAGCAATCTTTGATAAAATGAGATTTGAAAAATTATCCCTTACCTTATGTATGATATGCTTCGTATGTATCTGAACCTCCTGTATAATGATTTAAATAATGACATTGACTTATTACAGAATCATATTCATTGTTATGATATCATATATGGTTCACTTATGACTTTATATTACCCGTTCTTTTGTAAATTCCATGTTAAAGAGTGTTTTGGGTAAAATCATTTCATTTGTCGTCCATGTTTTGACTTGTAATTATTCATATGATTACTTAGATCATGATTAAATAATTCCAGAATATAAAACATGATTTATATATAATATATATTCAGAATATACATATATATAATAGATCAATAAATGGAAATAAATACACCGTTCATGGAGACGGTAGGCCGTACGTACGCATGAACACTGTTTTCGTTTCCTTATTGAGTTGAATAGAATTAAGTAGATGAAATACATATATGCATAAATCCAGTAGCTTTATAATGTCATATATTTAATTATTATTGCTTATATATACTTTATAATCATTCTTAAATGGTTAAAATGGAGAATTAATCTCATCGCGTCGTGGAGACGGTAGTCCGTACGTACGCACGAGCGATGATATTGTTTCCATAATTATTGAATTTAATTGGAGTGGATGATACAATATATCAGAATCATTATGATGTTATAATAACTATTTATAGTTATTATTTACACCATTATACCCATCCATGTAAGGTGTTGGTGGAAAAACAGATTACACCACGGCGTGGAGACGGTATTCCGTACGTACGCACGTGCGGTGATTTTGTTTTCCGTATGATGGATAGAAGGTGAAATGGGTTTGTTTCATATTTATAATAACAAATCAGTATATTATTGATACTGATGTTATTACTTTATAATGAAACAACTAACTAAGAAGAAGTTGAAGAAGAAAGAATCTTGAAAGAATCGGGAGAAGAAATTTCCTCTTCTTCGATACGCCTCTTTGAAACCTCCTATTAGGGCACAAAGATTGGTCTTTAAAGTAGACAAGAACCTCTAGGATGTTTCTAGGTAAGTGGAGAAGATAATTTGGAAGGGGTTTTCCGAGATTGAATGCTCAAATTTATGTGAGGAGGAGAAGGAGGAGGTGCCCTTTTATAAGGGAGGAGAGGGGAACCTTTGGAATTTTTAAAAATATTAATTTATAATAAATCTAAAACCACATAAAAACCTCCAAAAATGACTCATATTCGAAGATTAGATGATATAGGATTGTAATCTCATAAACCAATCAAATTTAGACATGTTTGGATCTTATTTTAAAGCTTATAATTTTGATTTATCCTTTTTTAATCTATTTAAGTTTATTTGTGGTAATAAAATTCTAAATTTCAAATTATAACAAATAATTACTTATGTTTTGTGAATTTTCCATAATTGTTTACTTTATAACATTATAGACCATATAAATTTAAATTTATAATTTTTAAATATTTTTGTGATTTTTAAACAATTTTATAATATGTTATTTTTATAAAATAACAATAGTGTCAATTTTGACACTATTCATTTATTTGAATTTAAATAAAATATATAAAGAAGATATGTTCAAAATAAAATCTCTAATAGATTCATAAAAGGTCATATTTATCTATAAAATTAGTGGATCACATTAAATAGTTCATATAATATTTATTTTATTATTTTTAAAACCATTTATTTGGTTTATCTCTTAATAAAATAATTACTACAACATTTTTGTATAATTATTTAATATACATATTTGTTGCATAAAAATTTAAAATAAAATCATATGATGAAGATAAATATATTACCTTTCACAATAATACTTTTACTCGAATTTATCATCTTAAAATCACAATATTTAAATTGTTATATTTATTAAATTATGAAGGTGACAACTTTGGCATCATTTAAAATAAAATAATATAAGTGTCATAATCACTTTTATAAGGATCCAAACGGTTATATATTAGGTCATTGGATGATTAAGGTGTATATATACACTACCAATAAGTTTTGGGCAGGTTTTTGGGCCTTTTAATGGGTATTATTATTTCAATAAAAACTATATTACTTATTTTCCACTTAATAAATAATTTCTGTATCATTAATGTATCACCTTTAATGACAATTATTTAATCCCTAAAAATTATAAATAAATTATCATGATGTATATAATTTTATTATATTTCTGGAGACTATTTATGTTTGAAGTTTTATGATGTCTATCACTAAATTAAAATTATTATACTTATAAGATTTAAGAGAGTGACATGTTGTCACTTTCTTTGGTTTTAATAATAATTAAATTATTTTCATGGTCAAAAGTCAATAAAATGAATCTAATCCGACCCTTAGTTGATATGGGTTTACCTTTATCCATCAAATAGAATTTTGACATGTGTTAGAGTAATTTTATAATATTATATTTACCCTTAATTACCCGATTTACCTTTAACTATGGTAAATAAAATTTACCGTAGTTACTATTCATAATTCCCAAAAATAAAAAGTAGCCTATTAACATAATTTGGACCCACTGATTCCAAATATGGAATCCATTTTTTCAAATTCAATACACATAAGTTTCAGAAATTAAATTAAAATTAATCCCGTTGTCGAATGAAAACGGGTTTTTGTTTAAAACATTGCAAAAGATTGAATTGATTTAACCTACGAATTCAGTGTAAAATCAATGCTAATGACATAAATTATATTTAATGGTAAAAATATATTATATTTATACTTTAAAACCATTAAATATTATAATTTAACCATATAAATTATACGATGAAAAAAGTTGTTTTTCATTAAAATATAGCGTGTTTTTACTATTCATCAAAATATGAAAGTTACCAGAATAATACGAAAAATTTATCCAAAGTAAATTTTTATTTCTTAATTACAAAGAAGAATTTTATTTTGTCAAATTGAACTTATAAACATGTCAAAAACTATATTTAAAGTGGGTGCGCCATCAAAAGGCGGAAAACTGCATTTTTTTAAAAATAATTATTTTACCCAAAAAATTTATTTTGTTCTTATACCATGTTTTAGAAAATGTGTAAGATGAATAATAATGTTATAAAATCAAAAATTTAGTTAATACTATTCATAATGGCTAGTTCATAATAATATTATAATAATATATCGTTGTTTAGTAAAACCCGGTATTGCGTACAACACACGCTATCGAGGAAGGTCGTGATTGCGTGTAATGCAAGCCAAGTCAGGGTTGCGTGTTGTGAAAGAATCCTTCATTGTTTCGTATAACAGAATCCAACCATATTTCATTTATACATTGAATATATATATATATATATACAATCAATGTTCTGTAGAATAACTATTATCAAAATTGTGTGTAACACGATCCAAGAATAGTGTTGCGTATACTGCAAGCTAATACGGTGTTGCATATAGCGCAAGGTCTTGGTGTAGTATACAAAACAAGACATTAATGAAATTAAAATAATATTTTTCATAAAATCTTGGGGTGTTACATTCTACCCCCCTTAAAATAAATTTCTCCCTCGAAATTCGTTGGGGTTATAAATGGTTTTTCTACTTGAAAGTTTCTTTAATTGAAACCCACGTTGTAAAAAGGAATACCAAAACTTATCTTTAAAAACTAAAGTATGAAATGTAACGGTTACCCAGATAAACTAATCACTGGGTTTCCATATAGGAGAACATAGGTGAACATATGGATATGGAAGAAAAATCTAACCATCAAGTTCTGATGGAGATTGGTAGAGAACATGGCTATGAAAAAGACATCAATCAGAAAGCCATAAATTTGTGATGATCTAAGGTACCACCTGATTCATCGGATATAAGAGCACTAGGACAACATTTTTGGTTTTCAATATCATTTCCCTAAAGTTGAAAATTTTTAATTAGAAGAAATACTTGCTTGATTTTGGTAAAATCTCACTATTGTTCGTGCTTTGAACAATTTCCAGTTCATCTCTTAAAGAAATGAAGCTGAATTTGTTATTCATGAAGTGTTAACAGATCATGTGATAGAATTATGGGTCATTCCATCTGTTTTAAAAAAAAGTTTAGAAAAAGTTATCAAATATACATAAGTCTATCTATAGTGAGATTAAGCATATATGGTTCCTAAAATGGACTTATACTTCATATATCATACCGCTTAATAAAATAAAACTATTTTCTACTAACTAGGGACTTCTTGTAGGCTAGTGGTAGGTGATAAAGTCCAGTCGCACTTCGGTTGTGGGTTCGATTCCCACAGCCTTGTCTGACGCGATGGGATGTCGCCCGTCCTACAGGTTGTCCTTTTTCTAAAACTACATTACTATATCATCCCATCAATAATATCGAAAAAGGTTCGATCCTTAAACAATACTAACTTATGTCCTACATAATCCATTCCAATCTTTAGGCTTATCCATAAAATGGCAGTCCATTGTCATATTATAGTGAAAACGATTACCAGAGATTTCATATAAGAAGCATGTTAATACCATCATTGATCCCCATATATCATAAGATACGTCTTTTTGGTCACATTAAAAACGTTCGAATGCCTTAATCATGTATTCTCTTGAAAAATGAATACCCATTGAACCTTAGTGAAAACATGAATGTTGTTAAAAGTTAACACTTTCCACATACCAAAATCCTCAAAATTCTATATACTCAAACCATGATATCACTTAGTCCTTATATCAATCATGAGCTCATGAATACAATCAAACATCTCATTATCTTCTTATTCCTTCATTATGCGCTATCATCTACTTTACAAAAATATCTGAATAACATTCCCTGGTTACTGGTACCATTCAACATATACTTTCAAATACTTTTAGGAAAAAAATAGTGTAAAAATCCTTAGATGATTCTTTATTCCATAGTACCATTAACTATACAATATAACTCTCAATAAATATACAATCATTCCACTACCTTCTAAAACAACCGACTGAGCTTCAACACTTCTTTCAGCTCATATATCATTTGTAGTCTCCTCATCATCATCCACATAAATACTACCCATATGACTATGCTGATTCTCTTCATGATATTTTCCATTAGGGCATTGGTTTGCATAATGCCCGTACATTCCACATTTAAAACATTTAATCATTTTTGATGTCGTAGCAATACCATTATCCTTGTCCATGGTGTTAACTGAACCTTTTCCTTTGCACTTACTTGCTTTGTGTCCTTCTTTTACACACCCAAAGCATCTTCCAATTCCTTTGAAACAATCTCCCTGATGCCTCTTCCCACATGATTTACATGAGGGAAATTGAACTTTCTTTCCTCTATGATCATCATGAAACTCCATCTTTCTCTTATTATCTGAGTCGCGAAACTTACCAAAGTTGAGATTATTGATCATATTATGAGATTGCTGATTAGGCATAATAATGATGTTTGGACTTCCAGATCCCGTTTCATTTGGTTTCTCATGAATAAAATCACTCCATTGTCCATCATATCCTCCATTATCATGAATCTTACTGTTTCCAGCCATTTTCTAAAACCCAAAAAGAATAGTGTGAGAGGAAAAAATCATTCTTGGGAAAAAACATAGTAAAGGGGGAGCACCCTCAATATCTAACATCTTAGGTTAAATTCTATGATCGTTACCGTAGTTCTAGGACTATATCTTACACGTATACTTATCCTTAGAGACATCCCTAGACATACCTTAGAAATATCTCTAGGGATCTCACTAACGTTCTCGCATCCTAGTTTCCAAAGGTTGACTAAACCTTTCTTCTGATACCAACTGTAGAGACCCTAAGCTTGACGTACATGGACATTACATTACTTTTGCGGAATACTTAATACATAACAAAAACAGACACACAAGGACCGTAATAGTTTAGTGTCTTTAGATACTAGGAACGTAATCTTCTAATCGTGGTGAAAGATCTTCAACATCTCTCATAAAGATCTTCCACTTTTTGTTTCCTAACCTAAAACCTTTCTTTTGATCCTAGGGGAAAATAAAAAATAAAAAGGGTGAGCTCAAATGCTCATTAAGGGTAAGCATGGATAAAATAAAACATACCATATACATTGGAACTTAAAAACATGAACCTAATGTTTAAACATTAAAATCTTCAGCAATGACATAAAACATGGAAGTACATAAGGCATAGATCATAATGGAACATAAACCATGATAAAATAGCATGGGAATAAAACATGTAATTGTGGCATCCATTAAGCACATGTAACGATTTCCATAGTAGCCAAGGCATTGCTTCCATGACCATCTTAGTGGACAAAGTCCCTTTCTGAATTGATTTCACTCCTCATTTCAGTCCTGTTTTACTGAACCGGTTTAACCTACCATTCCAGTCATGTCTATCTCATGAGATATAAATCTTTACCCAATTCATTGGAGGGAGATATAGGTCCCACCCATCTCATAATGAAATCATTCTTACTTGTGCCACGATATAAACATAAAACATTCATCATAACCCAAAGAATAAAATGGGTTTCATATCATATCATCATCACATAATCCATATAAAACAAATGGATATTTCATCATAAGAAAATTGAAAGCATGTAAATCATAGAGACATTATACTTGAAACATACACATATGAAATAATTTCATCTTAGATGGAAAATGGTTTTGATAGAACACTTGAAATGAATTCTTGAGGAAAATATCCTTTCTTCTTGAAAATCATTTTCTTTTCACAAAATGACATGAAATTTTAAAAGAAAGATATTTTTTTGAAAATAGTAATGAAATATTTTGGAGGAAGCTTCATGAAAATAAGGCTTTATAAAACCGTAAAAATCTGTTCGTGCTGTATAAGTTAAAAAATCATTCTTCTCGTACTTTTGTCGAAAAACTCAAAAAAGTACCTCGTAACGTAAACAAAAGAAAGATTCCTTACATGCCATGTAGTAAAAGTCAAAATGGGTAAAAAGGAATTTAAAAATTCATGAAAAAAAATTTATAAAATTTGGACATGGATGATAAATATAACCCCAGTAAATACTTACGAATAAGCAATCTCGGATAAAATGAGATTTGCAAAATTATCCCTTACCTTATGTCTGATATGCTTCGTATGTATACGAACCTCCTATATAATGATTTAAATAATTTCATTGACTTATTACAGAATCATATTCATTGTTATGATATCATATACGGTTCACTTATGACTTTAAATTACCCGTTCTTTTGTAAATTCCATGTTAACGAGTGTTTTCGGTAAAATCGTTTCATTTGTCGTCCGTGTTTTGACTTGTAATTATTCATATGATTAATTAGATCACGATTACATAATTCCATAATATAAAACATGATTTATATATAATATTTATTCATAATATACATATATATAATAGATCGATAAATGGAAAGAAATACACCGTTCATGGAGACGGTAGGTCGTACGTACGCATGAACGCTGTTTTCGTTTCCTTATTGAGTTGAATGGAATTAAGTAGATGACATACATATATACATAAATACAGTAGCTGTATAATGTCATATATTTCATTATTATTGCTTATATATACTTTATAATCATTCTTAAATGGTTAACACGGAGAATGAATCTCATCGCGTTGTGGAGACGGTAGTCCGTACGTACACACGAGTGATGATATCATTTCCATAATTATTGAATTGAATTGGAGTGGATGATACAATATATCAGAATCATTATGATGTTATAATAACTATCTATAGTTATTCTTTACACCATTATACACATCCATGTAAGGTGTTGGTGGAAAAACATATTACACCACGGCGTGGAGACGGTATTCCGTACGTACGCACGCGCAGTGATTTTGTTTTCCGTAGGATGGATAGAAGGTGAAATGGGGTTGTTTCATATTTATAATAACAAATAAGTATATTAGTTATACTTATGTTATTACTTTATAATGAAACAACTAAAGAAGAATAAGTTGAAGATGAAACAAGCTTGAAAGAATTGGGAGAAGAAATTACCTCTTCTTCGATATGCCTCTTTGAAACCTCCTCTTAGGGCACTAAAATTGGTCTTTAAAGTAGACCAGAACCTCTAGAATGTTTCTAGGGAAGTGGAGAAGATAATTTGGTAGGGGTCGGCCAAGATTGAAGTCTCAAATTGGTGTGAGGAGGAGAGGGAGGAGGTGCCCTTTTATAAGGGAGGAGAGGGGCACCTTTGGAATTCTTAAAAATATTAATTTATAATAAATCTAACCCCACTTAAAAACCTTCAAAACTGACTCATATTCGAAGATTAGATGATATAGGTTTTTAATCTCATCAACCAATCAAATTTAGACATGTTTGGATCTTATTTTAAACCTTATCATTTTGATTTATCATTATTTGATCTATTTAAGTTTATTTGTGGTAATAAAATTATAAATTTTAAATTATAACAAATAATTACTTATTTGTTGTGAATATTCCATAAATGTTTACTTTATAACATTATAGACCATATAAATTTAAATTTATAATTTTTAAATATTTTTGTGATTTTTAAACAATTTTATAATATGTTATTTTTATAAAATAACAATAGTGTCAATTTTGATACTATTCATTTATTTGAATTTAAATAAAATATATACAGAAGATATGTTCAAAATAAAAGCATTAATAGATTCGTAAAAGGTCATATGTATCTATAAAATTAGTGGATCACATGAAATAGTTCATATAATATTTATTTTATTATTTTTAAAACCATTTATTTGGTTTATCTCTTAATAAAATAATTACTACAACATTTTTGTATAATTATTTAATATACTTATTTGTTGCATAAAAATTTAAAATAAAATCCTATGATGAAGATAAATCTATTACCTTTCACAATAATACTTTTACTCAAATTTATCATCTTAAAATCACAATATTTAAATTTTTATATTTATTAAATTATGAAGGTGACAACTTTGGCATCATTTAAAATAAAATAATATAAGTGTCATAAACACTTTTATAAAGATCCAAACGGTTATATATTAGTTAATTGGATGATTAAGGTGTATATATACACTAAAAATATATTTTGGTCAGGTTTGTGGGCCTTTTAATGGGTATTATTATTTCAATAAAAACTATATTACTTATTTTCCACTTAATAAATAATTTTTGTATCATTAATGTATCACCTTTAATGACAATTATTTAATCCCTAAAAATTCTAAATAAATTATCATGATGTAGATAATTTTATTATATTTTTGGAGACTATTCATTTTCGATGTTTTATGATGTTTATCACTAAATTAAAATTATTATACTTATAAGATTTAAGAGAGTGACATGTTGTCACTTTCTTTGGATTTAATAATAATTAAATTATTTTCTTGGTCAAAAGTCTATAAAATGAATCTAATCTGACCCTTAGTTGATATGGGTTTACTTGTATCCATCCAATATAATTTTGGCATGTGTTAGGGTAATTTTATAATATTATATTTACCCTTAATTACCCGATTTACCTTTAACTATGGTAAATAAAATTTACCGTAGTTACTATTCATAATTCCCAAAAATAAAAAGTAGTCTATTAACATAATTTGGACCCACTGATTCCAAATATGGAATCCATTTTTTCAAATTCAATACACAGAAGTTGCAGAAATTAAACTAAAATTAATCCCGTTGTTGAATGAAAACGGGTTTTTGTTTAAAGCATTGCAAAAGATTGAATTGATTTAACCTACGAATTCAATGTGAAATCAATGATAATGACATAAATTATATTAAATGGTAAAAATATATTCTATTTATACTTTAAAACCATTAAATATTATAATTTAACCATATAAATTATTACGATGAAAAAAGTTGTTTTTCATTAAAATATAGCGTGTTTTTACTATTCATCAAAATATGAAAGTTACCAGAATAATACGAAAAATTTATCCAACGTAAATTTATATTTCTTGATTCCAAAGAATAATTTTATTTTTTCAAATTTAACTTATAAACATGTCAAAAACTAGATTTAATGTGGGTGCTTTATCAAAAGGCGGCAAAACTGCATTTTTTTAAAAATACTTATTTTACCCGAAAAAATTATTTTGTTCTTATACCATGTTCTAGAAAATGTGTAAGATGAATAATAATGTTATAAAATCTAAAATTTAGTTAATACTATTCATAACGGCTAGTTCATAATAATATTATAATAATATATCGTTGTTTAGTAAAATCCGGTATTGCGTACAACACACGCTATCGAGGAAGGTCGCGATTGCATGTAATGCAAGCCAAGTCAGGGTTGCGTGTTGTGAAAGAATCCTTCGTTTTTTCGTATAACAGAATCCAACCATATTTCATTTATACATTGAATATATATATATATATATATATATTTATACACACACACACTCAATGTTGCGTAGAATAACTATTATCAAAATTATGTGTAACACGATCCAAGAATAGTGTTGCGTATACTGCAGGCTAATACGGTGTTGCGTATAGCGCAAGGTAATCTTGGTGTAGTATAAAACATAAGAAATTAATGAAATTAAAAGAATATTTTTCATAAAATCTCGGGGTGTTACAGGGTGGCTTGTCAGCAGTCTTTAGGTCTCAGCCAACCATAGGGTTTCCACACATAGCATGCTTAATCTTGGGAGAACTGATCCCGAAGTCATTGGTATAATTTCAAATTCTATAAAATCATCCATATATTATTCCAAAAGATCTACCATTTTCTGAGGATTCCAACACCAAAAATTTCTTGTCAACCGAATGCCTTGTTTGAAATATAATGGCATTTTTTTAAAAAGGGGCCGGTAGGGTTGGTTCCGGACTGACCCGACCTAGGTCCACTGACCCGGCCTGGCATGGGTCTAGTCGGTTAGGCCGAGAGTCCAGCCCAGACTGATGGTGCAAGTCTAACCCGATGGGGCGGGTCCATCCCATTGGATAAAACCAGTTATGTATGGTTGAGATGTGGTTGGAATCCATATTCGGCTCCCTATCACCTCGCAGGTTGTTCGTGGGGATGCCTTCTCTATCGCAGTCAAGAGACCATGGCCTATCGCTAAGCTGTCAGGTGGAATTCTTGAATGTGATCATGAGACCGTGTGCCCTCAAGAACCGCGGCTCATGAATTTAGGTCGCTTCACCGATGTGGACGAGGGGTCGCATCCCTGCAGCAAGCTACGTCCCTACCACCAGCCCAGTCGGTGGCTCCTCCCACTTCACCGCAGCTCAAGCTGGCTGTGACAGTCACCTCTAGCGTACCGTCATGGAGCGCTGCCACCCACCCACGGCGGCTACCATAGGGTCTTTCTGCAGGCCACCGGGTCTGCACTGGTGGTCTTTCCCTCACACAGACTGCACCTCCGGCCTCCAAAGGGTGTCACCTTCCCTAAGAAGGCCTCGAATTTTCATTTCTGCCATTTCGAATGTCTGTCCACCAAGAAAGAACAAGGAAGAGGTGGGTCTGGCCTTGTTTGTGTCAGCCCGCATCCTACGCATTAGAAGTTTAGAAATATGGGATGCATGATATTATAGTTCTATCAACAAATAATTAAATCCCATATAGAAAAACCATATAAAGACACTCTCCCTCAAGAACGCACGATCCACAAATCAACCTATTCATGGTTCGATCTGCATTCATCATTTCTTTGAATAAAAATGGTAAAAACTTAAAAATAAAAAAATCCCTACCTCAATCAACATTCATCACTGGAGCGATCCTCCCTCAAAAATTCAAGCTTCATTGGCATTCGTCGCTTCTTGGTCTTTTTCTTCGTAAATTTTCGATGTTGATAGTGATCCTGTTGGCATTCATCATTATTCTTTAGAGAGATTTCTTGGTTTAAGTTCTTCACATATTTTCCAGGGTTTAATTATTGTCTCTCGAATGCGTTAGCCTATTAAAAATAAAACATGTCATAGAGTTTCTATTACACTATGATGTCGCGTCATTACACTGTTTCAATTATGAAACAGTGTATCTATTATGCTCCATTTATGATCCACTAAGGAGCTTCCATTAATGGACCTCATTTCCACACTACAGTGCCACTTTATGTTTCTCAATGGTGAGGGAAGAAAAATAAACTAACATTTTAAGTTATTTTATTATTTACCAAAATTTCCAAAAACTAACTTTTTTGTCCAACACTTGTCGGTCAAAGTTATGTCCTTCCTAGGAAAATCTCAGCATTACGAGTTCAATGGTGCCCTCATATTTTTTATCTGAGAATAATTTTAAAAGTTATAAAAACCTGCCCACACCTTTACTTAAACGAACTTAAAAAAAGTTCAAAATTCAATTATGGGATCACCGGTCCTCAAAATCATGTGTCATCAAAGCGTCTTGTCTTGAAATAATTCCATACAATTAAAAAAATATATAGAAATTCTGGAACATTAAATTCCCCCCACCTTATGGATTTACATCCCCAAAATCCAAAATAAGAGCTAATCAAACAAATGGTAGTACTGATCATGAATCTGAGCCTCTCGCTCCCATTTTTACTTCTGTAGATTCTTGTGATGTCACCGAATCCACACCATAGAAATCAGTTGTCCACGAAGTACCTTTTCCTATCGATCCTCTATCTCTATTGGGAACACCACAAATGATTCCACATCATCAATTTCAAGCTTGTTCTAGTAAATGATGTGTGATGGATCATGAAAATACCTTTTCAGCTATGAATCATGAAAAACATCGTGCACCCAGAGCATCTTTGGAGGAAGAGGTAGGTTGTATGACACCTCACCAACACTACTATGAATTTGAAAAGGTCCAATGAACCTCAGAGATAAATTCCCTCCCCAGCCAAAACATTGCAAACCCCATCAAGGTAAGACCTAAAGTAACAAAGATTCTCCCTCTTCAAACTCCAAGGATCTCAGCCTCTTGTCAGCATACGATTTCTGCCAACTTTGTGCAATCTTAATCCTCTCTGGGATGATCCACACCTTCTTAGTGGTATCATGTACCAACTTTGTACCCATTAGTGCAAACTCCCCTGGGTCTGTCCAGTATATAGGTGATCTATATGGTTCCTCGTACAAGGACTCAAACAGTGGTATTCTAATAGTGGAGTGATAGCTATTATTGTATGAAAACTCAATCAGTGGTAGTTTTTCCACCTAACTGCGACCAAAATGAAGGACACAAGAACGAAGAATTTTTTTCAAGGTATCTATGGTATGCTCTATCTGACCATCTTTCTGAGGGTGATATGTTGTGCTTAAGCACAGCTGCGTCCCAAACACCTCCTACAATCCCTTCCACAACCGAGATGTAAATCATGCAACACACTCTATGATGATCATCGAAGGAACCCTGTGTATACGAATTATCTCCTGGATGTAGAGGCGTCTCAAACCCTCAATTGATCCCTGCTCTTGGATGGGTACGAAGTGATCTGACTTGGTGAGTCGGTCAATGATCACTTAGTTAGAATTGTGGCCCCTAGACATGTGTGGTAACCCACTCATTATGTCCATGGAGATACCATCCCACTTACATTCTAATACCTAAAGTGGTTGTTCCAAGCCTACTGGGACCTGATGCTCAGACTTAACTTTGTGAAAAGTGATGTATCGGGAAACAAACTATGCCACTGATTTCATCACCCCTGGCCACCAGTACTGACGTCAGAGGTCCTGGTACATCATCTCCACACTAGGATGTTCCACCAAAGGGGATGTATGGAACTCCCTCAAAACCTCCACCCATAACGTCACAGATACTACGGTGCATCCTCTAAAAATGATGACGTGCTCCATGTAGGATCGAAATAATGTTGTAGATGCTCAACATACAAGAGGGGGTGAATTTTATACTTTAAAAATTCCTTTGGAACCTTTAAAGGTAGTTACGAATAACTATGTTTTCTTTAAGCAAAGGAAAGGGCTAAGTTTAACAAAGTTTAAACTAAGAAAATTCACAACACCTCTAACACCAAATGAAAACTTAGAATAAGGAATGATGTTATAAACTTCAAGTCCTATTAACTTTCTTAAAACTAGAAAGAGATTCCGAAAGTAGGATCCGGAAATATGGTTCCGGAAATTTAAACTTAACAAAAGATTACAATATGAGATTCTACCTTAAAGCGTATAGAATCTAAATGAAAGAGAGTAAAAGTAAGGAAGTATAAGAAAGTTATAATTTCCTTACAATACAATATGCAGCGGAAATAAATAAGTAGTAAAACATCAAGTAACAAGATATAAGTCTTTTAACCCAAAGAGAAGGGTATCCAACAACCTTGGATAAAGGTCCCTTGATTTATACTTTCAAGCAAGTCTGTCTTACCCACACTAGGGTAAGCCCTCGATATGAAGATCAGAGTCTCTATCTTGCTATCCCTGCAAGCCCTCAACTTCAAGTTAGTTGGCAACCTCTGTCTTCCTCAGCAAGGAAGCCCTCAACTTCAAGGTGTTGGAAACCTCTGTCTTCCTCAGCAAGGAAGCCATCAACTTCAAGGTGTTGGAAACCTCTGTCTTCCTATCCCCGGAAGTCCTCGAATGTAATCACCAACATTCGGAGTCATACGAATCTTTGAGAGTTAATAAGAGCCTCTCTCTCTAGAAATCACCTCAACAGCATGTATGCACAATGTTAAAAAGTTTTGTGTATGTGTGTGTGGAGCTCTTTCAAATGAGCTCTTATTTATAGGTAAGGTCGGCTCCCTCCTCCAACGGTCATATCTTCCTTAAAATTCGGAGGGACCTGTACACATGTCACTTAACCAACGGTTAGTTTATAACAGAATAGACGACATCGTTTTATAAAAAAACAAGTGTAACAGAAAGTATGACATCGTTTTAAGTCTTAACTAAAAAGTCCGGAGTGAAGAATCGGAATGAAGGTTCGGAGTGAAGGTTCGGAGTCTAACCCAAAATAATTTTCGGAGTCTAAATAAATTCAGAGTGGATAAAGCAAAGATGATCAGATTCTGTTTAATAGGTGAATTTTTAATGAGAATTTGGAATGAGAATTCGTCATCATAATTCGTAATGAGAATTCATCATTAGTATTCGTAATGAGAATTCGTCATCAGAAATCGTAAAGAGAATTCGTCATCAGAATTCGTAAAGAGAATTCGATGTCGAACATCATAAGGATTCGTATCCAGAATTCGGAGTAGAACTTAATCAGAGTTTGTATCTGGAATTCGGAATGAAACTTTATTACAGTTCTCATCTGGAATTCAGAGTGAAACTTCATTACAGTTCTCATCCAAAATTCGGATCTTAAAACAGAATGCTTCATATCAAAGTTTCAAACAATTTCGAGAATATAGAAATGAATCTGAAACTTATACTTAAGAAATATATGGATGAAAATATGATAATGATAATTTTTCTTACAAAAGCAGTTTTCCTTATAAAAGCAATTTTCCTTATAAAAGCGATTTTCCTTATAAAAGCGATTTTCCTTATAAAATCAATTTTCCTTATAAATGCAATTTTCCTTATAAAAGCAATTTTCCTAAAGATAAGGTGTTTGTGATTTTCAAAACAAGAAGGAATGGAAAACTCATAAGGTAAACCTTATTGACTCAACAATATCCCCCTTTTTGGAAAGCACAAACATACTTTCGAAAAAGAAGATCTAAAAAGAAAGAAAACATTAAGGCTTATCTCCCTTTTCTTTAAGGATATTGATGAATACGACTAACTCCCCCTTAGGCTTTGAAACACTAAGGATCGTATTCTAGATTTCTAGAATGATATTTCATTACGAATAAGAAAGTCTTCTTTAATGAAAAACTCCCCCTTAGATAAACTCTTTTATAGTTTGTTTTCTTTCTCACCCTTTGTTAGGATTCTTTTTCCCCTTTTATTAGGGTTCATTTCCTTCTCCCACTTTGTGATTTTAAAAAATAATTCGAGGGAATGGAAAATATAACAAAGTACCTGAAAAATTATTAGCAACAACAAAAAAAACAAGCAAGCATAAATTTTCATTAAGTTTGAAACCTCGGTAACAAGGAAAATTTAGATACAACAAAAGATCGGATCTGTCTATTTTGGATCTTTTTCCTTCGCCATGAGACCCTTAAGAATAGTCTTTATCTTCTTCAAGTCTTTATGGTATTCCTTGTCTTGCTTTTCTAACACAACAATTCTTGCACTTTGAGCTTCAATCTTTTCTTCCTGGGCTTGAAGCTTTTCTTCCTGAGCTTTAAGCTTTTCTTCCTGAGAATTCAAATTTTCTTCAAACTCAATCCGATGATCCCTTTCACACTTCCAGTTTTGAGAAACAGAATTCAGATTCCCATTCAGATCTCTGACTTCTTGAATCCAAAAGTTCTTTTCATCTGTCAGCTTTTCTTCAAAGGATGAAGTAAGTTCATTTATCTTCCTGTCTTCTGTCTCAAAGGCATCCTTCACATTATCTTGGAATTCATGAAAGAGCCTCATCTCCTCTACAGTCTTCCTTGACCAACTAGTTATCCTCTTGTAAGATCTTTTGGGGGATTCATAGTCGACAAAGAAAGTTTTTAACTGAGCCTCAATCTCAACACATTTGTCCATAACCATGGATACGGAGTCTTTTTTCTGATTCAAAGCATGTTGGAGCATCTGGCATCTTGAATCAATACTTGAGAAAGTCGGAATAGTACCCACCAACTTCTTTAATGACTGAACAACAAATTCATGCCCCAATGAAGATGACTCCGAATCCGAGACCTTTCTTGGAGAATTTTCTTCTTCAAAATGCTCAATTTTCTTTTTAGAATAATCACCAATTTCCCTTTTCTTTACAACCACTGAGCTTGGGGTATCAATAACAAGTTGTTTTTCCTTGTCCTTTTTCGGAATGGATTCCTGTTCCGGAGTTATTTTTTCACTGTCAGACACTTGAACAACATTGTCTTCCTCATCAGCAACTTTTTGAGCAACATCCTCTACATTCTCCATTTGAGCAATATCATGTAGAAGTTGTTCTTCCTCTGCATGATAAGCTACTTCTTCTTCTGTTTTCTCCTCGTCTATCCTTGGAGTGACTAACTTCGAAGATTCAGCTTCTGAAGTTCGGAGTGACAAATGTTCCGAATGTGTCCCCTTATAATCATCTACTTGCTTCAACACATCTCCGGTGTCACCACTACCTTCAGCAACTGCTCCTCCTTCTTCCACTTGATCAATCTGCTCTACTTCCTCACCATGCTTAGAAACTGGCTCTTCTGGAGCGTCAAAGTTTCTTCCTGGAGTCTCAGGTAGAGATTCCAAAGAAAAAGATATCGTAATGGGAATGTTTCCAGAGGCCATCTTAGTAAACTTTAACAAAGTCTGAACCACCTCAGCTTCAGACATCTTCTTCTTAAGATTATTTTCTTTCACATGTTTTTCTATCTCATCCACAGTTCTTTCCTTCAAGGCCTTAGCCTCCCCAGGATCCAAGCCAATCTGAGTCTCCCCTTGCACTCTCTTTTCTTTGATTTCCCTCCATTTAACAACTACCTCATCAGGGTAAGCTTTCTTCTTCTTCGGTTTAGGAGGTGCGGAATAAACTTCCTTAGATTTGGGATTCTCTGCTTCAACTTCAACTTCTTTCAACTTTATCTTCCTCACTGGCTTAGAGGATTCAGGTTCAGCCACTTTTGGAACTGTTTCTTCTTGAGCAGGTAAATCAACGAACTGAACAGTCTCTTTGTCAAAGGCAACATCCATCCTTTTGAGAGTACCATCACTCAACAACATAATCTTGCAAAATCTTGCCTTAGACTTGCAATCCTCCTTGAAAGACTCAAGGCATCAAACTATCAACTTTGAGATGATTTCTTGATACATTATGATCTGAGCTCTCAAATTCCCTTTCTTAACATTCTCAAGGGTAATAAGAATGTGTTTCATCAGGTTAAACTTCCTCAGATTTATCAGAAAATCTAGGATGTAGATCTCACTCTTCTTCAAACTATCTTTGTCACCCTTTCTCGGTACGATAAGGCCTTGTACCCATAACTCTAGAATCCAAAAATTTGGAGACAGAGAAGCAATCTTCGTAGCCTTATCATCTGACAGTCCGAGAGTTTCCAAAGCCTTTTCCTTGTCGAAGCTTCCATTTGAATCCGGAAAAACATGAGAAATAAACTCAGCTTCTCCTCCATTGTTCAGCCCTACCAAGATAGATACCTTAGCATAAGAAAGTTTATAAGTCTTGCCATAAGACTTAAATGACAACTTCTCCCTACCATCTTCCTTAAGAAAGGAAACTGTCTCATAGAACTCTACAAGAAAATCTGAAAAAACTTTATCTTGATTCCCGGACTTAGACACCGCAACATCTTCCCATCCGTTGAGCGTAATATTATTGGATATAAGAGAATCATACTTGTTGAAGAAATCAGGATGAACCAACCTTTCTCTATATACTAACCACTTAAAAATCAGCTTATAGGAAGACATGTCTTGAGAAGCTACTTCCACAGACATTCGGATCTAAAGACCTCTGAGAAGTTCAGAACGGAGAAAGCTGAAGTTCGGAATGGATTTAAAATGGAGAGACAGAGCTTCGGGACGCTGGAGCTTGAAAACCGATGTGGGACAACCATTTGGGGTCCCCTTTATATAGGACATGAGAAGAGGGTTCAACTTCCTCAATTGATCGAACGGTTGTGAAAAGCTGAGATCAGATCTAACGGTTGAAAAACAATTCTCAAGAAAACTTGAATCCGATCTTTGGAGGTTTTTTAAAAATTTAAGAAAACTATAATCCGAAAACAAAATATAAGAAATTTTCAGAAAGTAAAGTATGACTATGAAAACTTGAGTAAGGAAATCATACCTTTCAGATTGGCTTAGGAGGATTATTCGTAATGGGTAATATTAAAAAAAAATTAACTATGAAAAAAAATGCAAAACTCACTATGAAAAACAAACTCAGTACGAAAAACATTATAAGGATTTCAGTATGAAAATTTTCATTACAAAAGTAAAAAAAATGAAAAACTCATTATGAAAGTCTCGGTATGAAAATCCCATTATGGAAATACCAGTACAAAATTTTCCATTCTGGAAGTTTTCAATACAAAAATTTCCATTCCAAAATTTTTCTATACGAAAATATCCATTCTGGAAATTTCAGTTCCGGAAATTTCCATTCCGGAATTTTAGTTCCGAAAATTTTGAAAACAAACTTTGAAAAAACTTAGTTACTCTAACAAACAAATGTACTCCCTCTATGAAAAGTAGTTTATTACTATAAGGAGATTTTTTTTCAACAGAAAGTTAATTAAGAAAGATTGCCTTATAGTTAACATTCCTAACTTCTGTTTAATGTATTCAAATCTATCAGAAGGCAAGGATTTTGAGAAAATATCAGTAAGTTGATCTTGTGTTCTAATAAACTGAAAAATGATATCTCCTATTGTTTTGATAATAATTTAAAATTATATTTTGTTACCAGTCATGTTCCGAGAACATCCACTATCCATGTACTATGTATTGTTGCTGGTACTCTCTTTATTTTCCTGAAATCAAGAAGATAATTAGACTTTCGGAATCCAGACTGGTTTGGATCCGAGATTTCCAGATAACAAAATTTTAGGAACCCACCTCTTCTTAGAAAAGTAAGCTTTGTGAAATCCTAATGATTGGGTTTTGTTTAAGGAACAATTCTTTGCCTGGTGACCACTACATTGACACTTGGTACAAAATGGGGCACTTTGAGGAACAAAATAATTATTACTAAAAAATGGTTTTGCATGGGTATAACCAAATCCGGATTTATTTCTTAAAGGTCATATTTGGGAATACATTTTATCAAAATTTTCCTTACCATGGGTAAAGTTTGATAAACACTTCTTTAAGGAAAAAATTTCGGACTTGAGTTTTATAACCAAGTTTTTATCCTTGAGATCATTAGTTTTAAAACTAGAGCTAGGCTCGAAAACATTTTTCTTAGAAATTACTTTTTTTAACTATTTAGAAAGTTTGTTCTTCTCAGAACATACTTCCTCAAGATTTTTTGAAATACTTTCAAAATCAGCATTTTTTCTATCAAGATCATTAGAAAGATCTGATATCTCTTTTGTAAGAATAGAATTCCTAGAGTTTTCCTTATCAAGTTTCTTATTGAATTTAGAATTCTCAATCTCAAGAAGTTCAGAAAACCTAGAGACTTCTTCATAAGTAGGTAAATTATTTTCTTCATCAGAAGAAGATTCTTCATCATAAGAGTTATAATACTTACTATCATTAGAATTTAAAGAAACATTGGTAAATGATTCAGCATTTCGTACCTTAGCCATAAAACAATGATTATCAATAGGTAATTTGTCTATAAGACCAAGATTCTTCTATCCTGAAGATTCGTAATCAGAAGATTCATCTGAAGAATCACCACCACTGGCACTCCAGGTGTCACTAGCTTTCAAAACTTTATTATCTTTGGCTTTATAATACTTCTTTATATTCCTGTCTGAATGTCTTTCCTTCCTTTCTTTATTTTTAAGCAAAGGGCAATCTGATCTAATATGTCTAGCTCTCTTACATTCATAACAAGTAACTTCTCCATCTTTCTTATCTTTCCTGTCCTTTTTCTTATACTTAGATTGTAAATTTCTCTGACCAGCTATCCTGTTCATCCTTCAAGCAAGATTTTCTAATTCATTTAGAGAGATTTCACTTTCACTAGAATCTGATTGAATAACTATCTTCTTAGACTTGGATTTGGTTACTCTCTTAGGAGTCTTGGGTTTCAT
The DNA here is from genome assembly GCA_963277665.1 of Viscum album. Taxonomy (NCBI): domain Eukaryota; kingdom Viridiplantae; phylum Streptophyta; class Magnoliopsida; order Santalales; family Viscaceae; genus Viscum; species Viscum album. Next base: position 833,718,509 of record OY728165.1, read on the forward strand.
ATGAATTGATGTTGTTGTAAAAGCAACAGTACCATTCCCATTTTTATTTTTTATGTTGTCAGCATCTCTCTTCATTCTGGATTCATGTTGGAGAAGAGTTCTGAATAACTCATCAAGAGTAATTTGAGTGACCTTCCTGTTATCATCTATAGCAGTTCTTTTGGATTCCCACTCATTGGGCATAATATCAATTATCTTAACCACAAGTTCTTCATCATCTAACCCTTTCTCTCCCATAGACTATAAACTGTTGACGATAGTCATAAACCTTTGTTGAACTTTAGATATTAGTTCACCATAAGGAAAATTGAAGCCATGATATTCATCTCTAAGCATAGATCTCCTAGATTCAATCACTTTAGAAGTTCCAAAGTGTGTAACCTCTAACTTCTTCTAGATACAATTAGCTGCTTCGTAAGAAGAAATTTGGCTATATATATTTCTAGTCATTGAACAAAGTAAAGTATTGTGTACCTTATAATTGAGTTGATACTATTGCTTTTCCTAGTTAGTAAAAGTTCTAACTTCCTTATCAGGAATTTTATAATCTCCAGTAAGAATAACAAAGTTATCCACTCCAGTTATGATAAAAAAATTATTCATTCGATCTCTCCAGTACTCATAATCATTACCATCAAAGATTGGTGGTCTTGTAGGATTTAGATTATAAATGAAACCAACATTAATTCCTACCATACTTAAAAAACCTTCGGCACACAAACATGTTAAAAACAATTTCAGAATAACAAAGTTCGGAATGAGAAAGTGAGCAAGAAAAAATTATAAGTGAGTACAAGTATTTCAGAGTCCTGCTCTGACACTAATTGTAGGATCAAAATAATGTTGTAGATGCTCAATATACAAGAGGGGGGTGAATTGTATACTTTAAAAATTCCTTTGGACCCTTTAAAGGTAGTTATGAATAACTATGTTTTCCTTAGGCAAAGGAAAGGGATAAGTTTAACAAAGTTTAAACTAAGAAAATTCACAACACCTCAAACACCAAATGAAAACGTGGAATAAGGAATGAAGTTATAAACTTCAAGTCCAATGAAATTTCTTAAAACTGAAAATAGATTCCGAAAGTAGGTTCCAGAAATATGGTTCCGAAAATTGAAACTTAACAAAAGATTACAATATGAGATTCTACCTTAAAGCGTATAGAATATAAATGAAACAGAGTAAGAGTAAGGAAGTATAAGAAAGTTATCATTTCCTTACAATACAATATGCAGTGGAAATAAAGATGTAGTAAAACTACAAGTAACAAGATATAAGTCTTTTAACCCAAAGAGAAGGGTATCCAACAACCTTGGATAAAGGTCCCTTGATTTATACTTTCAAGCAAGTCTGTCTTACCCACACCAAGGTAAGCCCTCGATACAAATAATGAAGTCTCTGTCTTGCTATCCCCGCAAGCCCTCAACTTCAAGGTAGTTGGCAACATCTATCTTCCTTAGCAAGGAAGCCCTCAACTTCAAGGTTTTGGAAACCTCTGTCTTCCTCATCAAGGAAGCCCTCAACTTCAAGGTGTTGGAAACCTCTGTCTTCCTATCCCCGGAAGTCCTCGAATGTAATCACCAACATTCAGAGTCGCATGAAGCTTTGAGAGTTAATAAGAGCCTCTCTCTCTAGAAATCACCACAACAGCATGTATGCACAATGTTAAAAAATTATGTGTATGTGTGTGAGGAGATCTTTCAAATGAGCTCTTATTTATAGATAAGGTCGGCATCCTCCTCCAAAGGTCATATAATCCTTAAAATTCAGAGGGACCTGTACACGTGTCACTTAACCAATGGTTAGTTTATAACAGAATAGATGACATCGTTTTATAACAAAACTAGTGTAACAGAAAGTACGACATCGTTTTAAGTCATAACTAAAAAGTTCGGAGTGAAGATTCGGAATCAAGGTTCATAGAGAAAGTTCGGAGTCTAACCAAAAATAATTTTCAGAGTCTAAATAAATTCGGAGTGAATAAAGCAAAGATGATCAGATTCTGTTTAATAGATGAATTTGGAATGAGAATTCAAAATGATAATTCTTCATCAGAATTCGTAATGAGAATTCATCATCAGTATTTGTAATGAGAATTTGTCATCAGAATTCGTAAAGAGAATTCATCATCAGAATTCTTAAAGAGAATTCGATGTCGAACTTCATAAGGATTCGTATCCAGAATTCGGAGTAGAACTTAATCAGAGTTCGTATCCGGAATTTGAAATGAAACTTTATTACAGTTCTTATTTGGAATTCGGAGTGAAACTTCATTACAGTTCTAATCCAGAATTCAGATCCTAAAACAGAATGCTTCATATCAAAGTTTCAAACAATTATAAGAATATAGAAATGAATCTGAATCTTATACTTAAGAAATATATGGATGAAAATATGATAAGGATAATTTTTCTTACAAAAACAGTTTTCCTTATCAAAGCAATTTTCCTTATAAAAGCGATTTTCCTTATAAAAGCGATTTTCCTTATAAAAGCAATTTTCCTTATAAAAGCAATTTTCCTTATAAAAGCAATTTTCCTAAAGATAAGGTGTTTGTGATTTTCAAAACAAGAAGGAGTGGAAAATTCATAAGGTAAACCTTATTGACTCAACACTCCACACCTATCAAAATCCATCAGGAGAAGGTCCTGACGATAACTGAGCATGTCGGGGCTCACAGTCAACATCCACCAGTTATGGCGCCCTGACTCGATGTAAGAGTTGGGGAGCGATAGCCATTGACTAAAGGTAAGATGCTTCATCATCACACACAAAGGATATCTACATCATGGCTAGCTACTCTATTGCCTCACCCATCAGTTGTAAACTAGACCTCCTACTGAGCACGTCTTCCACGATGTTCCCCTTCCTAGGAGTATAGACTATACCAAAGCCATAGTCTTGGAGTAACTCCATCCATAACCAATGTCTCAAGTTTAGGTCCTTTTGTGATAAGTTATATCGAAGACTCTTGGGGTCGAATTAGATGATAAACCACTCACACATCAAGTCGTTCCACCATATCTTCAAGGAAAAGTCCACTACTGCTAACTCCAGGTCATGGGTCACATAGTTTTGCTCATGCTGCCTAAAATTCCATGAGTTGTAGGTTATCACTGATCTCACTTTACATCAGGACAGAACCCAGTCTGGTCCCTGATGTGTCGCAGAAGACTACATACCCAACACCCTCTTCTGGTAGTCTCAAGATGGGGGCACTCATCAGTCTCCACCTCATCTCCTGGAAACTCTGCTGGCACTTCTCCATCCACATGAAGAGCTTTACCTTTCATTTTAAGCATGATAAAGGTGATTCTACTCTAGAAAAGTTAGGCACGAACCTCCGGTAGTATCTGGCCAACCCCACGAAACTTCGCACCTCAGTCACGCTTCTAGGTGGATCCCAAGAAAGCACTACCTCTATCATCACTACATTAACTACAAATCCAGCTTTAGAGATGACATTTCCTAGAAAGAGGACCTCCCAAATCTAGACCTAGGACTTCTAGTGCTTACTATAAATTTGGTGCTCTCATAGTGTATCCAGAACTATCCAAAGGCGTGTAGTGTGCTCGTCCTCCAACATCGAGTACAATAAGAAGTCGTCAATGAAGACTACCAAAAAATGATCAAGGTAAGGCTGGAAGATCCTATTCAAGAGTCACATGAACACTACTGCGGCATTTTTCATGTAGAAGGGCATCACCAAGAAGTCGTAGTGGCCATACCAACATCTAGTGGATATCTTTGGAACAACCTCATCCTATACCCAATGCTGATGATATCCTGATATGAGGTCTATCTTCGAGAACCACCTCACTCCCTTCACCTGATCGAGGAGGTCATCAATCCTTGGAAGAGGATACTTGTTCTTCATAGTCACCTATTTCAGGTACCGATAGTCCATGCACAACCTCAAACTCTCGTCTTCCTTTTGAAAAACAACATGGGGGTTATCCATGGTGAAATGTTGTGTCTCATGAATCAATTCTCTAGAAAGCCCTCCATTTTTACCCTCAATTCATGAATCTTCACAGGATCCATCAGATATGTTGGTGTAGATATCGGTGTCGTCCCTGGGTACAAATCGATGCAGAAGTCTACATCCCTCTGAGGAGGTAGTCCTAAAACATCCTTAGAAAATACATTCGCATACTCATCCATAACTACAAGAAATCTAGGACTCCTTTCATCCATCACATCAAGGGTAAGGATAGCCAACTGCTGAGTGATCAGCCACACCCTCCTCTGTGAAATTCCATCATGTGTTGAAAAAATTTTCTTCTCTTCGGTGAAGGAAAACATTGTAACACCCCGATATTTTATGAAAAATCTTCTTTTTAATTTCACTAATGTCTTGTGTTGTACGCTACACCAAAAGGATCTTGCACAACACGCATCCTTGACTTGCCTTGTATTACACGCAATCGCGACCTTCCTCGATAGCATGTGTAGTACGCAATACCGAGTTTCACTAAACAACGATATGCTATTAAAATATTATTAAAACTAGCCGTTATGAATAGTAATAACCACCTTTTAAAATTTTATAAATTTTATCTCTCAAAATGGACTTCATTTTTGGATTCGGAGTATCGAATTTAGCCTGAGGTGAAATTTTGGTACTTTTCGGATAACTTTCATATTCTGATGAATAGTGAAAATTACTAAATTTTAATTAAAAACAACTTTTTTAATTGAAATAATTAATAGTGATAACTTATTAATTTGAGTGGTTTTAAAGTATATTTAGAATATATTTTTACAATTCAATACAATATTGGTCATTGGATGTAATTTCGCATTTACACCAGACATAAACAAGTGTTAATCTTTTGATAGTTATTATCTCTTAAAAACACGCTATTTGTTGTGACAGCGGAAATTAATTATAAAATTAATTAATGCAACATAAATGTTGGGAATTTTGTAAAATAGAAATCATTTTTGAATTCGGAATATCAATTATATCTTAGGGTGAAATTTTGGCATTTTTCTGAAAAACTTCAATTTTTGATGAATAGTGAAACTACTAAGTGGTAGTTAAAAAAATTATTTTTTTTCATAAATCATAATTTTACCACTTCTGTGAATGGAATTTCAAAAATCCGAGAGACACAGTTGATTTCAGTAAGTAAAATGTGGTTCAATGAGATGAAAATAATTTTTGGTGAATAGTAACTTTTTACTTTTATTTACCATGGTTAAAAGTAAATAGGGTAATTAAGGGTAAAAATGATATTAATATTACCCTAACACATGTGATAATCCTATTGGACAAGTTTATCTTGACCAAAAACAACCTTAAGTGTAAAATATTATCATTTAGGCCCACTTGGATTAGATTAGGACATTTATTATTATTTAATTCAAAGAAGAGTTAAAAGAGTTAAAATCAACGTTTATTTACTAAAAAATTTTCAATATAGGGTTATACATAATATAATTTCGACTATAAATATTCATTAGAAAGCTAAAAATATTTCCTACATAATGGTATTTTATTTGTAATTTTTATACTTTAAATAATTTAATTTATTTATGACACAACGATGATGCAGTAATTACCTTTTTAAGAAAATATTAACATAATTGATGTTATAAATGCCCAAATAAATGTAATTTGAGACTTTTTATGACTTAAACTAAGTTTCTAGGTTAATATGACATGTTATTGTTGATTTAAGTAACTTTGTTCGAACTTATCATTCTGTTAGAAATTTCATAAAAATCATGTACCAAATAGTGTCAAAATTGACATAAATTAGTTTTTAAAACAAATATTATATTATTAATTGTTATTTAATTCCTAAAAATCTAAGGTTCGGCCAAATGACTTAGATAAGGATATATATATTAATAATAAACAACTTGGGGTTCGTTTGGCTTCATATAGTAAGTTTATTAACCATATAGTGTAAGAAAAAAAAAGACACGGTAAAAGTTAAATTATTTAACTTAGAGTTAAATCTAATTGAAAAGGTTAAAATAATAACCTAAACTTGTCTAAATCCTATTGGATGAGAGGATTTAGACCCATCCCAACTTTAGATTTGAAATAAGACCATTTGGAATGATTATAAACCGAATTTGACCTTAATATAAAATAATATTTTGAGATTTTCCTAAGATGCCCCTCTCCTCCCTTATAAAAGGGCACCTCCTCCCTCTCCTCCTCACACCAATTTGAGCATTCAAGCTCGGAAAAACCCTGCCAAAATCTCTTCTCCACTTTCCTAGTATCATCCTAGAGGTCCTGGTCTTCTTCAAAGACCATCCTTAGTTCTTTAAGTGGAGGTTAAGTTAAGTCGCGTCAAAAAGAGGTAATATCCATTACCGATCTTTTTCGATTTCTTTCTTCTTCAACTTCTTCTTCTTTAGTTGTTTCATGATAAAGTAATAACATCATTATTTCTTATATACTGATATATTATTATAAATATGAAACTACTCTAATTAACCTTCTATCCATCCTACGTAAAAAGGAAATCACCGCGCGTGCGTACGTACGGAATACCGTCTCCACGCCGTGGTGTAATCTATTTTCCACCACCACCTTAATTGGATGGGTATAATGTTGTAATGAGTAACTATATATGATTATTATAAATTGATATTTATACTGAAATAGTATACAAACACTTAAACACAATTCTACGACCATGGGAACGATATCATCGCTCGTGCGTATGTACGGACTACCGTCTCCACGACGCGATGAGATTCATTCTCAATGATTAACCATTCATGAATGATTATAAAGTATATATAGTAATTAATAATGAAATATATGACATAATAATTATACTGGATTTATTTATATTTATGTCATTCAATTCAATAAGGAAACGAAAACAGCGTTCATGCGTACGTACGGACTACATTCTCCATGAACGGTGTATTTATTTCCATTTATCAATATATTATATATATGTATATTCTGAATATATATTATATATAAATCATGTTTTAAATTATGGATATAATTAATCATGATCCAAGTAATCATATTAATAATTACAAGTTAAAAACACGAACGACAAATGAGACGATTTTACCCAAAACGCTACTTTAACATGAATTTACAAAAGAACGGGTAATATAAAGTCATAAGCGAACAATATATGATATAATAACAATGAATATGATTCTGGAATAAGTCAATAACATGATTTAAATCATTATACAGTAGGTTTGGACACGTACAAAGCTAGTCGGACCTAAGGTAAGGGAAAATATCACAATCTCATTTTTATCCGAGATTGTTTATACTTTGGTATTTACTGGGGTGTATTTTATCATACACATCCATGTTTACTCAATATGTAATATTTTTTTCCATCCACCTACAATAGTTTAAATCCAATTTTACCCTTTGGTGAGTTTTTAGTAAAGAATATGAAAGGAATCTTTTGTCGTTTTTCGTACGAGGTACTTTTTGACTTGTCCGACAAAAGTATGAAGAATGTTTTTTTAACTTATACGGAAAGAATGGATTTTTAAATCATTATTTCCAAGAATCTTCCTTTATAATTTTTCAAGTTTATTTTTAATCAACTTTTTTTAGTTTATAATTGTATGACATGTTAAGAAAAGAAAAGTGTTTTTGAAGTAGAAAGGATATTTTCCTCAAGAATGGAGTTCAAATGTTTTATCAAAATTATTTTCCATCTAAGATAATATAGGGTTCTGTTTTTATCCCTATTATTAAATTTATTGGATTATGTTGTGAGGGAAGTATATTTATGAAGTCATTTACCTTATATGATTTGTTTTATGATGTCATGATGTTTCAAGAATCCCATTTTTGTTACATGTGTTATGCGATGATGTATGATTTATGATTATGTGGAACACATAAGAAATGATTCATTATAAGATGGGTGGGACCTATATCTCCCTCCAATGCATTGGGTAAAGATTTTATATCTCATGAGATAGACATGGCTGGAACGGTAGGCTATACCGGTTCAGTGAAACAGGACTACAATGAGGGTGACTCGGTTCAGAAAGGGGCTTTGTCCACTAAGATAGTCTTGGCAATGAGTCTTGACTAACAAGAAATGATTCTCTATGATTATGTGTGTATTCCACAAAGTTTCAAGTTTTAAGTTATGATTATTGGGATTTCATTTCACTACTATGATTTATCCCATGTTATGAAATTATGCTCTCTTTTGCAGGTTAAGATTTCCAAAAGTTATGTTCTTATGAATATGATGTGATTGATTTTTCTTTTGTTTACCCTTACTGAGCATCTGAGCTCACCCTTTTATGTTTTCTTTTCCCCAGGATATAAAGAAAGGTTTTAGGTAAAAAAAAGGGAAGATCTTTATGGGAGATATTGAAGATCTTTCACCAGGATTAGAAGATTACGTTCCGAGTTTCCAAAGACACTAAACTATTACGATCCTTGTGTGTGTGTTTTTTTGTTATGTACTAAGTATTCCACAAATTTAATGTAATGTCCATGTACGTCAGGCTTCGGGTCTCTACAGTTGGTATCAGAGGAAAGGTTTAGTCAACCTTTCGAAACTAGGATGCGAAAGCGTTAATGAGATCCCTAGAGGTATTTCTAAGGTATGTCTTGGGATGTCCCTAAGGATAAGTATACGTATAAGATACAGTCCTAGAACTACGGTAACGATATTAGAATTTAACCTAAGATGTTAGATATTAAGGGTACTCCCCCATTACTATGTTGTTTCCCTAGCATGATTTTTTCCTCTCACAAGATTCTTTTTGTGTTTTAGTTAATGGAGGGAACCAGAAGGAATTCGGTTAACATTGAATCCAATGGACAAATTGGTGACTATGAGCAAAAAAATTGTGTAATTCCTAGAGAGAAAGATCTTGTGATTATGCCAAATCAGTCATCACGATAAATGATTAACAAGGTGAAATTTAGTGGTATTCCTAATTCATCAAAGAAGAGGAAGATAAACTATTATGCATGTTCGCATGTTGAGGAGCATAAAGAAAGGAAGATTGAGATTTCTAAAGAAGGGAAGAAGAACCTTGAGGAATACCTCAAATGGAGGGACCGATGTTATCTGTGTGGAGAAAAGGGTCATAGAGTGACAGACTGTTACGGAGTTCAATGTCTTATTTGTGGAGAACATGGGAATTACCCAACTCAATGCCCTAACCTAAAAAGTTAATTCTAAATCAAGGAAGGAATTCTTCTAGGGCAATCATTGAAGTGGATGGACTGAAGTATTTATGTATTAGTATTCAGGAATAATGTTGTTGAGGTACTTTTATGGTGTATTGAAATATTTATGTATTGGTCTATTGTGGTCTTCATTAATTTTAAGGTACCGGTAACCATGAAAAGTGATTCAAATATTTTGGAAAGTAGATAATATTCCCATAATGAAGGGATAAGGAGAAAATGAAATGTTTGACAGTATTCATGAGCTCATGGTTGATATAAGGACTAAGTGATATCATGGTTTGAGTATATAGAATTGTGAGGATTTTGGTATGTGGAGGGTGTTAACTTTTAACTGCATTCATGTTTTCACTAAGGTATTCAAGAGAATACATGATTAAGGACTTTGAATGTTTGGAATGTGACCAACAAAACATATCTTATGATATATGGGGATCGACGATGGTGTTAAATCTCGGGTAATCGTTTTCACTATGTTATTAGAGTGGACTGCAGTATTATGGATAAGCCTAAAGATTTGAATGGATTATGTTAGACATTAGTTTGTATTGTTTAAGGATAGAATTTTTTTGATATTATTGATGGGATGTTATAGTAATGTAGTTTTAGAAAAAGGACAACCTGCAGGACGGGCGATAGCCCATCACGCCGGACAAGGCTGTGGAAATCGAACCCACAATTGAAGTGCGACTGGCCTTTATCGCCTACCACTGGCCTACAGGAAGTCCCTGTTTAGTAGAAACTAGTTTTATTATATTAATCAGTATGATATATGAAGTATAAGTCCATTTTAGGAACCATATATGATTAATCTCACTATTGATCGACTTATGTATATAATTTTTGCTAACCTTCTGATTGAGACAGATGGAATGACCCGTCATTCTATCACATGATCTGTTAACACTTCATGAATAACAAATTCAACTTCATTTATTTAAGAGATGAAGTGGAAATTGTTCAAGGCATGAAAAATAGTGAGATTGTACCAAAATAAAGTAAGTATTTATTCTAATTCAAATTTTCAACTTTAGGGAAATGATCTTGAAAACCAAAAATGTTGTCCTAGTGATCTTATACCTGATGAATCAGATGGTACCTTATATCATCACAAATCTATGGATTTGTGATTACTGGCTTTTCCATAGCCATGTTCTCTACCACTCTCCATCAGAACATGATGGTTAGATTTCTCTTCCATATCCATATTTTCACCTATGTGGAAACCCAGTGATTAGTTTATTTGGGTAACCGTTATGTTTCATACCTTTGTTTTTAAATATTGGTTTTGGTATTCCTTTTTATGATGTGGGTTTCTATTAAAGAAACTTTCGAATAGTAAACCATTTATAACCCTGACGAATTTCGAGGGCGAAATTCATTTTAAGGGGGGTAGAATGTAACACCCCGATATTTTATGAAAAATATTCTTTTTAATTTCACTAATGTCTTGTGTTGTACGCTACACCAAAAGGATCTTGCACAACACGCATCCTCGACTTGCCTTGTATTACACACAATCGCAACCTTCCTCGATATCGTGTGTAGTACGCAATACCGAGTTTCACTAAACAACGATATGCTATTAAAATATTATTAAAACTAGCCGTTATGAATAGTAATAACCACCTTTTAAAATTTTAGAAATTTTACCTCTCAAAATGGACTTCATTTTTGGATTCAGAGTATCGAATTTAGCCTAAGGTGAAATTTTGGTACTTTTCGGATAACTTTCATATTCTGATGAATAGTGAAAATTACTAAATTTTAATTAAAAACAACTTTTTTAATCGAAATAATTAATAGTGATAAATTATTAATTTGAGTGGTTTTAAAGTATATTTAGAAAATATTTTTACAATTCAATACAATGTTGGTCATTGGATGTAATTTTGCATTTACACCAGACATAAACAAGTGTTAATCTTTTGATAGTTATTATCTCTTAAAAACACGCTATTTGTTGTGACAGCGGAAATTAATTATAAAATTAATTAATGCAACTTATATGTTGGGAATTTTGTAAAATAGAAATCATTTTTGAATTCGGAATATCAATTATAGCTTAGGGTGAAATTTTGGCATTTTTCTGAAAAACTTCAATTTTTGATGAATAGTGAAACTACTAAGTGGTAGTTAAAAAAATTATTTTTTTTCATAAATCTTAATTTTACCGCTTCTGTGAATGGAATTTCAAAAATCCGAGAGACACGGTTGATGTCAGTAAGTAAAATGTGGTTCAATGAGATGAAAATAATTTATGGTGAATAGTAACTTTTTACTTTTATTTACCACGGTTAAAAGTAAATAGGGTAATTAAGGGTAAAAATGATATTAATATTACCCTAACACATGTCCTATTCCTATTGAACAAGTGTATCTCGACCAAAAAAAACCTTAAGTGTAAAATATTATCATTTAGGCCCACTTGGATTAGATTAGGACATTTATTATTATTTAATTCAAAGAAGAGTTAAAAGAGTTAAAATCAAAGTTTATTTACTAAAACATTTTTAATATAGGGTTATACATAATATAATTTCGACTATAAATCTTAATTAGAATGCTAAAAATATTTCCTACATAATGGTATTTTATTTGTAATTTTTATACTTTAAATAATATAATTTATTTATGACACAACGATGATGCAGTAATTACCTTTTTAAGAAAATATTAACATAATTGATGTTATAAATGCCCAAATAAATGTAATTTGAGACTTTTTATGACATACACTAATTTTCTAGGTTAATATGACATGTTATTGTTGATTTAAGTAACTTGGTTCGAACTTATCATTCTGTTATAAATTTCATAAAAATCATGTATCAAATAGTGTCAAAATTGACATAAATTAGTTTTTAAAACAAATATTATATTATTAATTGTTATTTAATTCCTAAAAATCTATGGTTCGGCCAAATGACTTAGATAAGGATATATATATTAATAATAAACAAATTGGGGTTCTTTTGGCTTCATATAGTAAGTTTATTAAACATATAGTGTAAGAAAACAAAAAGACACGATAAAAGTTAAATTATTTAACTTAGAGTTAAATCTAATTGATAAGGTTATAATAATAACCTAAACTTTTCTAAATCCTATTGAATGAGAGGATTTCGACCCATCCCCACTTTATCCTCGAAATAAGACCATTTGGAACCATTATAAACCGAATTTGATCTTAATATAAAATAATATTTTGATATTTTCCTAAGATGCCCCTCTCCTCCCTTATAAAAGGGCACCTCCTCCCTCTCCTCCTCACACCAATTTGAGCATTCAAGCTCGGCCAAACCCTGCCAAAATCTCTTCTCCACTTTCCTAGTATCATCCTAGAGGTCCTGGTCTTCTTCAAAGACCATCCTTAGTTCTTTAAGTGGAGGTTAAGTGAAGGCGCGTCAAAAAGAGGTAATATCCATTACCGATCTTTTTCAATTTCTTTCTTCTTCAACTTCTTCTTCTTTAGTTGTTTCATGATAAAGAAATAACATCAGTATTTATTATATACTGATATGTTATTATAAATATGAAACAACTCTAATTAACCTTCTATCCATCCTACGGAAAAAGGAAATCACCGCGCGTGCGTTCGTATGGAATACCGTCTCCACGCCGTGGTGTAATCTATTTTCCACCACCACCTTAATTGGATGGGTATAATGGTGTAATGAGTAACTATATATGATTATTATAAATTGATATTGATACTGAAATAGTATACATACACTTAAACACAATTCTACGACCATGGGAACGATATCATCGCTCGTGCGTACGTACGGACTACCGTCTCCACGACGCGATGAGATTCATTCTCAATGATTAACCATTCATGAATGATTATAAAGTATATATAGTAATTACTAATGAAATATATGACATAATAATGATACTGGATTTATTTATATTTATTTCATTCAATTCAATAAGGAAACGAAAACAACGTTCATGCGTACATACGGACTACCGTCTCCATGAACGGTGTATTTCTTTCCATTTATCAATATATTATATATATGTATATTCTGAATATATATTATATATAAATCATGTTTTAAATTCTGGATATAATTAATCATGATCCATGTAATCATATTAATAATTACAAGTTAAAAACACGAACGACAAATGAGACGATTTTACCCAAAACGCTACTTTAACATGAATTTACAAAAGAACGTGTAATATAAAGTCATAAGCGAACCATATATGACATCATAACAATGAATATGATTCTTGAATAAGTCAATAACATGATTTAAATCGTTATAAATGAGGTTCGGACACGTACAAAGCAAGTCGGACCTAAGGTAAGGGAAAATATCACAATCTCATTTTTATCCGAGATTGTTTATACTTTGGTATTTACTAGGGTGTATTTTATCATCCACATCCATGTTTACTCAATATGTAATATTTTTTTCCATCCACCTACAATAGTTTAAATCCAATTTTACCCTTTGGTGAGTTTTTAGTAAAGAATATGAAAGGAATCTTTTGTCGTTTTTCGTACGAGGTACTTTTTGACTTTTCTGACAAAAGTACGAAGAATGTTTTTTTAACTTATACGGCAAGCATGGATTTTTAAAACATTATATCCAAGAATATTCCTTTATAATTTTTCAAGTTTATTTGAAATCAACTTCTTTTAGTTTATAATTGTATGACATGTTAAGAAAAGAAAAGTGTTTTTGAAGTAGAAAGGATATTTTCCTCAAGAATGGAGTTCAAATGTTTTATCAAAATTATTTTCCATCTAAGATAATATAGGGTTATATTTTTATCCCTATTATTAAATTGATTGGATTATGTTGTGAGGGAATTATTTTTATTAAGTCATTTACCTTATATGATTTGTTTTATGATGTCATGATGTTTCAAGAATCCCATTTTTGTTACATGTGTTATGCGATGATGTATGATTTATGATTATGTGGCACACATAAGAAAGGATTCATTATAAGATGGGTGGGACCTATATCTCCCTCCAATGCATTGGGTAAAGATTTTATATCTCATGAGATAGACATGGCTTGAATGGTAGGCTATACCGGTTCAGTGAAATAGGACTGGAACGAGGGTGACTCGGTTCAGAAAGGGACTTTGTCCACTAAGATAGTCTTGGCAATGAGTCTTGACTAACAAGAAATGATTCTCTATGATTATGTGGTTATTCCACAAAGTTTCATGTTTTAAGTTATGATTATTGGGATTTCATTTCACTACTATGATTTATCCCATGTTATGGAATTATGCTCTCTTTTGCAGGTTAAGATTTCCAAAAGTTATGTTCTTATGAATATGATGTGATTGATTTTTCTTTTGTTTACCTTACTGAGCATTTGAGCTCACCCTTTTATGTTTTATTTTCCCCAGGATATAAAGAAAGGTTTTAGTTTAAAAAAAGGGAAGATCGTTATGGGAGATATTGAAGATCTTTCACCACGATTAGAAGATTACGTTTCGAGTTTCCAAAGACACTAAACTATTACGATCCTTGTGTGTGTGTTTTTTTGTTATGTACTAAGTATTCCGCAAATGTAATGTAATGTCCATGTACTTCAGGCTTCGGGTCTCTACAAACATGGTCCCATTATTATGGACACACCACACCTTGAACCTAAAATAGTTGATATGAGCATGGATGGTAGATAAACATTCCATACCGAATATAACGTCTTAGAGACTAGACTCTGCAACTAAGAGATCACAGATAAAGCTCATGCCTCCTAGATTAAGCTCACACCACCAGTACTGGTGTATAATCATCAAATCCCCTCCCGTAGGAATCTCTACTCATAAGGATCGAGCCAACAGCTCCACCAGAATTTTTGAGCCTCAAACAAGGTATGTGTCAAGGAATGAGTGACTTGAACCTGTGTCTATAAGAACTGCAGATAAGGTATAGAAGGCACAGATCGAACCTCTAATCATCTATGGAGCACCATGATCATAGGCCTCCATCGGCTGAGGTTAGTCGCACCCATGTCTATCAGCTCCTTGAGCCCGTGATGGACCACCTGGGGGTAGGGTGGTAGCACCTCGAACCATCATCCACTACTTTCCACTCAACCTACTCCCCTACCATGTCTGCCACCCTGCAGACCTCCCCACTCGAACCTCTACCTCTACCTTGGTGATACCTCAATTGTCTGTTGATCATCTAGGTGGCGGGTCAGGTTATCACAAGCCATGTGTCCTTGCACTCAATACGTGAAGCATATCTTGGTTCCCTACTAACTCCCTCTACTCTAGGATCCTCACACTACCGACCCCGAGTCCTAGGGTCATCCCCTATAAGTCTTGGCCTTCTTGGGCCCCTGTTTCTATTATCTGCTACTCACCACTAAAGACTCTTCCACCTGAGGTCAGCTAGTAGCTCTATATGTTAGTTTCTACTCTGCTAATATGTTCTCCACAAGAAGGGATCGCTCTAACACTCAACCATGAGTAGGGATGATAAGAAAAACCATAGATGCCTTGATCTCCTATCTGAGTCCCTGCTCAAAGGTATGGGCCTTGAAGAAAGGGTCTCTCACTATGTATTTGGAATAGAGAGAGAGGTTTTTAAACCTTGCATAGTACTCATCCACTGACATCATGCCCTACTACAGGTGAATCAACTCTTGTATGCGCACATATCACAAAGTCACGGGAAAAAACACCTCCCAGAAAAGTTGTTCAAAGTATGTCCATGTGAGGGTTGCCTCATCATGCGTCTAGATGGTCAAGTTCCACCATTTCTCTAATGATCCCTAAAGAAGGCTCATGGACAATATCACCATATGGTCAAGCGGTGTCCTCACTAAGAGAAAGACTCTCATCACAGCCTCCAGCCAGTCCTTAGAGCCCTGAAGATATGTCTCTCCCCAAAACTTGAGAGGTCTCTGTCTCTAAAACTCATGCAAGGCACTAAGTCTGTCTATATACTCTACCGGTAATGTCGGCAGTAACTGTTGATCAACAGGTGTTCGCAACATCAGTGCACCACCTGGAAAGGCCATCTCTAGAAAAATTCCATGCACTGACGCCTCATCGCTAGGTGGGATGTCCACATGATCACGTATCATAAACATAGCAGGTTATTTTGGTGGAGGAAACCCGAAATATTTCAAGATGTACCATAGTCAGAAGATTATACTTGGTGAGATGACTCTTAATCAAGAAGATCATAAGGAGAAATTTATGCAACTAGTTTTTTCATGTATAGAGAAGATAAGTAGAATTCGGGGTCCTGGTGTATGGATACGTCAGTCGTTGCACCAACACTAGACTCCTCAAATCTAAATGTCAAACTTGAAACATTCAACATTGTTTCCTCAAAAACAAATCAACTAACTCTCGGTCTTTGAGATATAACTAACCACCTCTAATACCACTTTGTCACGACCCGCCCACCAGGGCCCATGTCGTGACATACCCCAAGACTGCCTCCCAAAGTATAGGGGTTAGCGACTACCACCAAAGGTGTCAACCTATAAATGGGAGGAATTTTCCTGAGTACCTATACAAATATACACACAACCACATCCCAAAGATGGAAAAGTAAAAATTCATGCCACTAAACAAACACTGAGTAAAAGTACAAACTGTATTTAAAATGGGCTAGAATACAAAACTAGTAAAATATAAATTGAAAATATGAAAGTACAGGGAAAATGTTTAAAATTGTTTTTTGGAAACTCCACCTGATGAGTAACTATAGATTAGTTTCTGAAAGCTGTAGAAGTATGCCTTGCTTGCCTGGTCTCACTGGTCACCACAGGGTTCAGGGCCACCAAGCCCTCCATCAAGGCTATAGTTGTCTCCACCATACACTATATGTGCGGGTGAAGACCATGGATGGGTGAGTAACAATATACTCAGTAGGGACCCCAAAACACAAATTAAATACCACAAAGAAATCAAAAAAATAATGAAATAATCTTGATCGAGAGGCCTGACAACTCACACTAGGTATATTCTAGTGTAGGAAAGTTATACCATCAGTCAATATGTTGAACACCATGGACTACTCGAGAACACCTCCTCAATGAGTACAGTGGGCCGATCGGGTCACACAGAAGCCGCTTCCCACTAACCTTAGGACTTTTTTGGTACTGATCCCTGATTATTATTATTGGTATGCTAGGTCAAATAGAAGCATCTCCCCACCGTGGGCATTCCAGGTCACACAGAAGCTGCTTCCCTCCTTGGACACACTAAGGTACTCCTCCTGTTGAGTATCATGGGTCTGTCAGGTCACATAGAAGCTGCTACCCCCATGGGCTTGCCAGATCACACAGAAGTCACATCCCACTAGGCCATAGTAGTCTATCCATGTAGGGTCGCCTGTTAGCATTCATTAGGTCTCAGCCAACTGCAGGGTTTCCACATGTAGTACACTTGATCTCGGTAGAAAATCTCTTCATTTCATTCATCGAATATAAACATCCCTGAAATCATCTATCGAGTGTGACAAAATATCTATCTCATTTCAAGGGTTCCAAAACCAAATATAGTTCATCAATTGGACTCTTGGTTTGAAAGATATTGGTGTTTTTTCAAAAGGGTTT
Source organism: Viscum album (assembly GCA_963277665.1). NCBI lineage: Eukaryota > Viridiplantae > Streptophyta > Magnoliopsida > Santalales > Viscaceae > Viscum > Viscum album. The sequence continues at coordinate 833,736,248 of OY728165.1, forward strand.
GGTGGGGTCCGGGTCCCGCCGACCCAGTCAGATCGACCTAACCCGACCCAGCATGGAGTCTATTAACCTAACTTGGGTCTTCTAACCCATCCCATACTTGGCCCATCCTTGGTTTGTCCCGGTAAGGCCTATTGGGCCACGATTCTGGCCTGATGGGGCAGTTCACAGCCTGCTCGGTCCCCCATAGGCAGACCAATTCCACCTGGAAGGAATGTATATGGAAGCCATGTCTGGCTCCCCATTTCCACGTGGGTTATCCATGGGGTCGCCTTCTCCGTCGTGGTCCGGAGACCGTGTGCCCCCAAGAACCACGGCTATTGGATGATGGTCGCTCCACCGATGAGGCCAAGGGTCCATGTCCTTGTCACTATCTATCATCCCAACCAGCGGTTCTTCCAACTTCACCATGGCTCGAGTCAGCCGCAGTAGTCACCTTTGTTTCTCCACCACTGGTACACTAGTGGGTCTTTCCACAGGCCACTGATTCAGCATCGGTGGTCTGTACTTCACACTGATTGTGCCTATGGCCATCGTGCGGTGTCGCCTTCCCTGTGAAGGCCTTGGATTTTTCTTGCCACCAATTTGAGTTTTTCCACTAAGAACACACAATTACGAGGGGTTCAGGACTTTATAGTGTCATCCCTCACACTTTGCATATGAATTTTAAAACTGTTGAGGTTTGGGATTATAGTTCTATCAAAAAATATTGAAATCCTAGATAGAAAAACCCAAGAAAGACACCCTCCTAAAAGAATGCACGATCTACGGATCAACCTTTTCATGGGTTGATCCGCATTTGTCATTTTTTGAATAAGAATGGGGAAAACATAAAAACAAAACAAGCCCCTACCTCAATCTACATTCATCTCTGGAGTGCTCCGCCCTGGAGGATTCAAGCTTCATTGGTGTTCATCACTTCCCGGTCTCGTTCTTTGTAAATCCAATGTTGCTAGAGATCCTGTCAGCGTTTTTCATTCTTCATTGGAGATATTTCTTTGCCTAACTTCATCATATAATTCCCAGGGTTTAATTAATGTCTCTCCAAAAATCTGTACTATTAAAAATAAAACACTTCGTAGTGCTTCTTTTAGGCTACAATGACGCGTTGTTACATTGTTTCATTTATGAAACAGTGTATCTATTACACTCCATTTATGAGCCACTAAGGAGATTCCATTAATGCGCCTCATCACCGCACATCAGTGTCGTTGTTCGTCACTCAATGGTGAGGGAATAAAAATAAAATTACTTTTTAAGTTATTTTATTATTTTCTCAAAATTCCAAAAACTAACTTTTCTGTCCGACCCTTGATGATTGAAGTTACGTCTTTTTTAGGTGAATCCTGGAGTTCTGACTTCAACAGTACCCTTATATTTTCAATTCAATCACCTATTCGAATGATAGAAAATCCTTCTTATATGATTACTTAAACGAACTTAAAAAAGTTTAAAATTCAATTTCAGGCTCACCAGGCCTGGGAATCATGTGTCATCAAAGCATCTTGTCTTGAAATATTTCCATACAATTAAAAAACATATATGAAAATTTTAAGACATTATAAAACCAATATAAAATTCAATATCACAACCCCACCTCATATAATTTATTACATCATCTTAAATATTTATCAAAATTAATTCATCTATCAGTGAGAACTAAAAATGAGAAACATATATATATATATATATAATTAGATAATAATTCTGAATTTCCTACTATAATTCTTTATTTGGTATTAATTTCATGAAAACCACATTACCCTAGATTTTTATACCCACATAATCAATATTATCATAATAATCCTCTAAAATATATAATTAAATCATAACATTTAATTCCAAACATTATGCATTTATAAATATAATCCATCAGATATAACATTTCTAGTATTGAGAAATGTGATAGATCAAAGAGGATTTGATCTAGGGATTCATACCATCAAACTAGTGATGCTCTAATCAGCACACATCAAATATTCATTAATCCATTAAATAGAGCACAAAAAATCACATCAAGGAATCCTGAAATATTATATGAGGCGTTTAGGATCAATTGGTGGGTTAAATGGGGATTTTTGGAAATTAGAAGTCAGATATTGTAATTAAATTTTGTGTGGAATATTATATTGCATGGCCTCCCAAACATGGGAGAAAATCATATGGTCACCACTATCTCAGAAACTAGAATATATATAGTTTGATTTCATAGTTTACATAAATGTGCATTATTCTATACCTCTAAAAAACAATGTGTGGTTTGGTTACATGGTTTCCCTAACCATGTAGAAAATTTTGTATTTAAATAAAAAAATATCTCATCATCCTCATAAATTCAAATTATTTAAAATATGTAACACAAGTTAATCATTTAATTATTAACCCAATGGTGTAGTAAAATTTCACTTTGGATATCAAGTAACTTTTCTTTTAATGATTAAAATTTACATGGAATAATAAATAACCCTTAAAATTAACAAATTAAATAAATATAGTTTATAGTTTTCTACATTAGACACTCAAAAAAACATTTTCATCCTTTAAAAAAACATATAACTTCAAAAAAATCACCCAAAACATATTTCATCGCATATATTTCATGACAAATGACCAATTTAAGCTAAAATTATAGGTTATCCATAATAGGTTTTTCTTTCTAAAAATTCATGGGTTAAAGAGATATGTAAATATTGTAAACCCTTATGTTGTTCCAACATATCCTATTATTCTAAATATTTTGATGATCACAAATTCCCCATTTGTTTTATTAATTCATTTATCTTATGTGATTTCAGAAATATCCTATGTGTGTGTAAATATCATAAATATTTTTAAACTTAAATATTTCTCACAAAGTAAAATAGACAACACAATGAAATTATCTTACGATTGAACTCTATATTTTGGAGAATTGGAAGAGTAAATATCATATGAATGTTTCATGTAATATAACTCTCATAAACAGAAAACCCCCTACAAAAAAATATCCTCCAGGCAGTCATATTATCCCACTGAAAAGTGTTTTTGGTTATTATGTAAAGATACAATGTCTTATGATCTAGAATATCTTATGAGTTTTAAGAAATAACTCAAATTAAAACTTATCCTTTTATGTATAATAAGTCTTAAAAATCCAAAATTCATATTAAAAAAAATTCATGTACAAAATTATTTTATGAAGAAAAAAGTCATATGACAAAACCTCATATGAAAAACACTCTTATGAAGATATAGATAAGTTAAAATAAATTTTGTACAACATTTAATTAAATTATCAATAAAAATATTACTCTTTCATTATTCCATACAAAATCTATACTTTAATTTTTTTTACTATTCAAATTTTTTCTACTAAATGAACAAATAAAAATTTAAATATTGTTTTATTTCCAAGAACACATATAGTTCCAAAGTCGACCAAACCTACAAAAAATGACTAAGTCTTTCCTGAAAAAATATATAAAATATGGATAATATATATTTAGAAATATTCTTTTGAATATTTTATTACTATTTTGACTATTGAAGTGGAATCACTAATCGAGTTCAAATATAAATTGATCTATAGTTACGATTAAAAAAATAACATGTTAATTGCATGCTCTATTTTTCAGAAATATTAATTTGTGACTAAGAACAAACATATAGTTTTATTTTTCACTTTAGGACTATTATCTATGGTTCAATATAATCTTAAAATACTCTTAAAATATATATTCTATCTCTCTAGTTCTTCTTCTTCTCTATTAGTTGCATCTTACAACATTTCACTGAACTCATAACACTTTTTATACATGTATTTCTTTCTAAACCTATGATATTTGTTATGCATGGGAAAATATAGGTCTTTTAAAAATGGTAAATACTATTAAATCTCTTGGTATCTTTCTTTAAAAAAATTATTTTCTTTCACTCAATTGTATAAGTACTTAAAAAAGGTCATGTGAAGTGAAAATTACTAAGATCACTAATAGAGTAATTAGTGGAGTGGACTAAGGGCTTCCTGTTTCCCCAAACACTATAAATTTTTTTGTGTTTTTCTCTTTTCCTTTTTTTATTTCCTCTACTTATTTTATAAAATATTATAGAATAATTTTAGTTCTATTTTTGTTTGGGGTTAAAATTTCAAGAACACAATTTATCCCCCATATTAAGTCATTGTGTAAATCTATCTAGGACAAAAATTGGTATCATAGTTAGAGACCTTTGATTTATCAACTCTAATACTTTATATTTGTAAATATATTTTTTAAATGGTTTAAATGTCTTTCAATAGGTAGGTAATTCCCATGTTCATGGATAATTATTTAAAATGAGAAAACTATTGTTGTTGTAAGGACGTAGTGATTATGTTTCTACAAAATATTGGTCGCAATGTTTATTTGGAAAGTCAAAAAACTTTATAAAATCCTTGAAGGAGAACCTTAAAAATGGGATGCTATTATAGAATCATAATATGATCTAAAATCAAATTATATGAATTCTACTATATATGCATTTGGTATTGATGATTTTAGTTGAGTTTCACAATGTGATACTAAACATGAAATGTGTTAAACTGTATTTTTTAATTATGAAGGTACTAATAAGGTAATAAAACTATGATACAACACTACCATATTAAATATTGAAAAATTAATAATGGATTATGGTGATATAATCACTTATATGAATTTAATTTTTACTACAATTATAATCAATGTACCTATATTAGGTGGTCTTATTCCGAAACCGAAAAAATATATCAAAGTACGTAAACTTCTTCCATCAAAATGTTGTGAAATTTAAACTATTATTATATAGTCTTATATTTTTTAATATTTCAAAATAAAAGATCTTATGAGAACACTTATGATATATGAAGTTTTGGTGTTTCTCAGGGCTTGATCTCAGTGCTTCGGAGGGGGAGGCCTTCGATCTCGGTTGCAGTGAGTTTTTATAAGCATTTAATTTGGAGATAGTTGTGAATTTTTTTATTGGATCGGGTTATGGTTGTCCTTGTTTTATGCCGCTGGTCTTTTCATTGTTGTCATTGTGAGGCTTGTGATGGAACCTAATGATGGTGTATCTGAGGTTCTGATCAGAGCAGGTCCATGCCCAAAGAGGTGTTTCTCTTTCAGGAAGACCCAGTTTCCCTCATTAGTGTTAGTCCTTAGGTGCAGAGTTGCTCCATCTAGTCCTAGGTGACTTTGGCTTGAACTCGTGTTCTCTGGATTTCCTTTCGAGATTTTTTGGTTGCGGTGTTGGAGTGGAGGTCGACAAGGTTGGTCCGGGATGATTGTTTCTGGGATTTCTTTCTAGTTTTTGTATTCTTGGATGGTGAATGAGTTTTATGAGGTCTCTTGGTATGGTGATGCACCCAGAATCAACCACATGTATCAGGCCCCGGAGAAGGTTCTAGAGCTTGTTATTCATAGTTTTAGAGCTTTTTAGATTTATATGTTGAGAGGGTATGTCTTTTTCTGTTGGATCAGGCATGTGCTTTGACATGGGACACTTGCTTATCGTTTAGCTCTGCACTGGTGGAGATCCTTTTCATGATCAATTTTTGGGGAGGGGTGGCTCCCTGTTGTCAGTTTGGTTTGTCTCACTAAACCTTCAGGTTGTGATTTTTCCTAAGTCGATGATGTCTATTTGGGTTTCTCCTCTTCTTCCTTGAAAGATGGGTCTTGCTTTAAATAAAAAATTTAAAGGCCTTCAAGCCATTGGATGTTGAAAAAAGTATGAAAAGAAGTAAAAAATGATATCATACTATAAAAAGTATAAGAAATAATGAAGACTACAAGGAGTAACTCAGAAAAATCAAGTGATGACTTTAGTTCTAAATATAAAGTAGACATATATAATCAAAAAACAAGTATGTGCTTCATAGAACAAATTTATGAGGTTCCTGTTATTTATTATTATTCTTTATAATTTTAATCTATCTCTAAAAACTACCCATATGAAGAACTGAATGAGTGCTTCACAATGATAAAATAATAATAAGAATCTATTAAAAAGAATAATATGACTCTTATAAAGTGACCTAATTTTTTTAGTACTGAAAAATAGGGACTATCTAAGCATATATTAGAATTAAAATCTAATTTTTGAAAAATATTTATCTATTTTTGTTGTCTATTTTGTTAAAATTAATGAATTAATTCCATAATTCAAATATTTAAAATATTCTACTACTATTTTCACTAAGGTTTAAAATTATATAAATCAAATATTTGGTAAGAAAAAATCACATAAAGAATAATATGGCATAATTAGTAAAGGAAATAACATATAATATATAATGATTATTTTTTTCCTACCACCAAAAATAGAAACATTTCTAAAATCAATTTTTTTTATTGTGGGATTAATGATCATTATGCTAATGATTGTTGTCTAAGATAAACCTAGTTTTTTTTCATTAAGAAAGAATTTATTTCTATAAAATTATCCAATTTTAGTTTTGAAGAGAATTGATATATTAGGGTTCCCAAATCCTGAATAGATAACACTGTTGGACCCAATACAATTTGGGTGTCGACGAACATTTTTGTATAATTTATCATTTTATGTAAAAATTCACAAGAACATCAATAAAAAATGGTTTATTAATAGTGTATACTCAAGAAACATGAGCGAGTATTTTTCTATCTTCTATTAAATATATAAAATCTATGGAGGATTTTTCACATTCTGTGATAATTCTTTAGTAGAGATTGTGGGACTATGATATGTTGGAGATCCATATTTTGTCCTCATCAAAAATTACTTCATATTGAAGGATTTAAAAACTACCTAATAAGTATTTCTTAATTTTTTATTGATTAATTTTTTGTTTATTTTTTAAATAATTAATGTTCAATTTTTAATGATAAATTGATAAAATTTAAATCATAAAGAACTGAAAATGTTTACATTCTATAACTTCATTCTTTATGTAAAAAGAATTTAAACTGTTTGAATTTTTGAATTAATGAATCATGGATCTACCAAATAATACTTACACATTTTAATTTATATTTTTTATGAAAATTATCCAAGAAATAATTGGTTTCATATTTTCCTAAATTTTGGACAAAAATAAACTGTGAAATGCATGCTGGTTTCATAAGAAACATAAGATATCCTTAAAACGAATTAAAGTATTTGTAAATTCTATACTTCTATAACTTATTCATATGGATTTATTTTTTTCTTAAAAAATACAAGCCTAGATAGAAAAAAAAATTAATTTTTTAGAAGACGATTTCTTTTGGTTTACATGACTTTACTTCTTAATATTTAATAGTGAAACTTTTTTTTATAAACTTCTAAAAGTTAGTAAAAAATAAAAAAGATAATAAATTTTCTCTAAAAGAAGTTTCCATGGAATAGGATTGGATAATTATGAATTTCATTCATTTGTCTCAAAATATGGCAATAAAAATAGCTTTTACGCCCCTAAGAACCTTGAAAGAATGGAATTTTTGAATGAAGGAATAAGAATTTTCCAGAAATTTCTAGTACAATGTTGTGTGAATATAGAATTACCACCCATTTTTTGGAAGAAGTTGTTATGAAAATATTATACATAATAAATAGAGTCCTAATTAGGCCTATCTTTAATAAAACACATTATGAGTTATAGAAAAGTAATTAATTGAAGGTTAAATACTTATAGGTTTTTGAATGAAAATGGTATATCTTGAAAACCGAGGATAATCATGGCATGTTTTTTCCAAAATATGATGAAGTAACCTTCCTAGGTTAATATAATAATTCTAAATATTATATAGTTTTTAACAAAAAATCAAATAAATATAAATAATCTACTTATGCAAAATTTGATGAAAGTGAACCCTTTGACCGCAAAAAAGATTTAAAAATGAATTAAGTTATTTTATGGAAAAATTTAGACCTCAACCTATCTTTGATAAAAAAAGGGATGATAATTTGGAACATTATCAAGTACAATACAGTCCAGAAAGCTCTAAACCTAAAAGGGCTAGAAGTGTGTCGCTCAGATTGCCTAGAACCTAAAAAAACATGAATAAGAAACTATCATAGGAAACCTAGATGAGGCAGTTAGGAATAGAATATATATAGGATATTTTAACGGTTTTTTTCTTTCATATCCCATCTATAACCAAAAACTAAATAAGAATCCTTAGGTGATTAGGCTTAGTTCATATCCATGCAAAAAGAGTTTAACCAATTCAAGAGTAATAAGGATTTTGAATTAGTTGATAATCCTTTTGATTATCCAATGTGTGATTACTAGAAATAAGGATATAAAAGTTTCAAAAGGATGAAATCGTGAGAAAAAAATAAATTATGAGGAAATTATTACCTATATAGCTTGATTAGAAGCTATTATGATCCTTCTATCATATGAAATCTATATGAAATTTATGTTATTTAAAAGGTATGTAAAATATTCTTTTCAAAATTGTTTTATTATGGTGGAATTTTATCTCAAACAACCTCCTAGCTTTAAAAATCCCCATTCTACAAATCTTGTTTTCAAACATAAAAAATATGTATATGGTCTTAGACAATAACCCAGCACCTGGTATAAAAGATTAATCATATTTATCTAATTAAATGGTTATAATTTAGGATTATAAGACCATACCCTCTTTAATGAAAGTTCTCCAAAATATATTTTTTAGTTTAAATTTGTGTTGGTGATGTGATTTTTTGATTAACAGACCAAAAAATTGTAATAATTTTTAAAATATTATAAAACAATATTTTAAATGAGTGTGATGGGAGAATTAAATTTCTTCATTATATTTAAAATATATCAAAAATACATTGTAAATATTTTAAATTAAATAAAAAAATTAAAATATTTAGTCTCAAAATTAGTAAGATTTATTCAACTCCTATGAAAACTAATATTAAGAATGATTTCGATGAAACCAATAAATTAGTTAAAAACAAGTTTTATAGTGGAATAATTCGGAGGATTCTCTATCTATTTTTATGTAGACTTGACTTGGTTTTTTTGGTATGATTTTTTCCAAGTTTAAATAAAATCTAAGAGAATACCAAATAACTACTCAAAAAATAATTTTAATATATTTAAAAGTAACTACTTCCCTATCCCTATTTTTTTCAAAAAGATATAGTTTTGATTTAATTTCATATTTTGATGTTGAATTTGGTGGGTGTAGATAAGATAAAAGTATTATATCTAGAAACTACCACTTTTTAAGAAAATATTTAGGTTTATGGTCTATTAAGAAGCAAAACTCTATTTCTTGATCAACTATTTAAGCTAAATATATTACATGTGGAAGTTTTTATGGATTAAACATACCTTAATGGAATTTAGATTCAATTTTGATCTTTTTACAATTAAATTTGAAAACACTTCATCTATAAACATTTCTAAGAATCCAATAAGTCACTCTAGAATGAAACATATATACATAAGGTATAATTTTTGAAGGCATCATACATAAAAAAGGTGATATCTCCGTGGAATTTATAAGAATTAATTTCAACTTATAGATATATTTTCAACGTCTTTATCTAATAAAATATTATATTTTATAAATATTTAATTGGGTCAGTCTCATTTTAAATAATTTTTATATTAATTGATGATTTATTCTAAGTATTCAAATAAATTCTTTACCAATAAAAATAATAAGTTTTTTTCTCAGTTACTGTTTATGTTTTAAGGGTTTAAATAATTTTTTGAAATCATAAAGTGACATGTAACCCCTACTTGATTTATAATTTGAGTTATTTTTTTACTACATCACTTTTAATGAATCTTCATATTATTTAAAAAAGAAAAAAATATACTTGCATCATGTTTATAAAAACCGTTGATTTTTCCTTTTCTCTAACAAATTAAAACCCATCTCTACCATACTCTGATCCTTTTACTTTAAAGATGGATCCTTTTAATGAAAAAATGAAAATATAAAATTACCGAAGAGAATTTTTTTTTATCCTCAAAATATAAAAAGTACTAAGAACAGTCTTATGATGTAAAGCTATTGATTTCAATTGGATATATCACACAAAATTAATCTTGAAGAAATTATTGAACATCTAAGGATGGAAGATTGTTTTGATGAGAAAATAAATGGGTCATTTTATGAAAAATAATTTTGAGAGTTATAAGAAAATACTATGTCCAATTTCAGTAACACTAAATATTTGGTTGTTTCAAGAGTGAATGGTAAGTAATTATATATCTCTTCAAATGAGTTGGATAAGTCATTTGTGTGACCACATGAATTATGTGATGAGTTTAATACATACTTGATCTATGTGGATTATGTTCAAATATTTGAGATCTTGAAATCATTTTTTGGAGATCCATTTGTTCAAATGAATCTTGTGAAATACATGGAAGCCGAAAGAAAAGTGTTTTTGAAGTTCATCTAGACTATGATATCATAGATAAATGGGGATTCTAAAAATATTTTTTTCCCTAAAATTTCCCTTCTCTATATCATACTGATTTAGAAGAAATTGAGTCTCCCAAGATAAATAATGGTATATATGTCTCTTGAAAGAAATATAAATGTATTTTCTATTCTTTTGGTTGAATTATAAATCTATTATTTTGAAAGGTGGAGATAAAATTGAGTGATTTTATAGAATAAAATTACCATGGGTTTAATACCTTTTGAGATAGTATCTAATAAATATTGGTTATTTTTTGAAATTATTTATTAGTAATTTAATTCTCAATATTTCAAAAATAACTAGAATGTTCCCTCTTGGAGTTGATGGGGATAACTTTTTAGGTTTTATAATTGTTATCAAAAGAATCTAAATTAAAACTTCAAGTGTTCTAAGAAGAAATGTCTTAAATAATGAAACAAATAATGAGCCTCTTATTTAGAGAATCAGAAGAATACATGTAATATCTTCTAAGATTCCATCACATGTTCATTAAGTTGATATTAGGGGAGAATATGAGGTTGAGAAAGTAGAAGATAACCATGATAATATTCAAGTTCCACATGAAGTTGTTGCTTCACTCCCAATACCTAAAGTGTTGGTGCCCACTATTTCGTATAGGCAAATTGAAGAAGCTATTTATCATGTGTTTTCTTCAAGATACCATTCAAGATCAAACTAATTTCCTATAATCAGAAGATTAATTTTTATATATGTTAGTGATATTTGGCCTCTTACGATTTAAAATGGTTCTTCTAGGTTTTTCTTCATGCATACAATCACAGGTACCATGAATATACAATAACAACCCTCTAAAAATAGGTATGTAAAAGTTAAGAGGTTGTTCTGTGTCTACTAAGGATATCTCTTTAGATAAATAAGATGACGAAGAAACTTCATCATTAAGGAGAGTGCTTCATGTTGAACCTCATCCAATTCAAGTAGAAGTATATGAGGTAAGAGATTCAGGTTACCCACCAACTCAAGGATCTAAAAGTACGGATTCATATGGTCTGTAGAGACCCGAAGCTTGCCGTACAAGGAAATTACATTACTTTTGTGGAATACTTAGTACATAACAAAAACACACACACAAGGACCGTAATAGTTTAGTGTCTTTGGAAACTCAGAATATAATCTTCTAATCATGGTGAAAGATCTTCAACATCTCCCATAAAGATATTCTTTTTTTCTAAACCTAAATCCTTTCTTTATGTCCTAGGGAAAAGAAAACATAAAAGGGTGAGCTCAAATGCTCAGTAAGGGTAAACAAAAGAAATATCAATCACGTCATATTTATAAGAACATATCTTTTGGAAATCTTAACCTGCAAAAGATATCATAATTTCATAACATGGGATAAATCATAGTAGTGAAATGTAATCCCAATAATCATAAATTAAAACATGAAACTTTGTAAAATACATACATAATCATAGAGAATCATTTCTTATGAGTCAAGACTCATTTCCAAAACTATCTTAGTGGACAAATTCCATTTCTGAACCGAGTTACCCTCGTTTCAGTCCTGCTTCACTGAACCGGTATAACCTACCATTCCAGCCATGTCTATCTCATGAGATATAAAATCTTTACCCAATTCATTGGAGGGAGATATAGGTCCCACCCATCTCATAATGATACCATTCTTATGTCTGCCACAAAATCATAAACCATACATCATAGCATAACCCATGAATTAAAAATGGGAATATTAAACATCATGACATCATAAAACAATTCATATAAGATAAAGGAATTCATAAAAATAATTCCATCACAACATAATCAAATAAATGTAATAATAGGTATGAAAACATAACCCTTTATTATCTTAGATGGAAAATAATTTTGATAAAACACTTGAACTCCATTCTTGAGAAAACTATCCTTTCTACTTCAAAAACACTTTTCCTTTCTTAACATGTCATACAATTATAAACTAAAAGAAGTTGATTAAAAATAAACTTGATAACTTTTAAAGGAAGCTTCTTGGAAATAATGTTTTAAAAATCCATTCATGTCGTATAAGTTAAAAAAACATTCTTCTCGAACTTTTGTTGGAAAAGTCAAAAAGTACCTCGTACGAAAAACGACAAAAGATTCCTTTCATATCTTTTACTAAAAACTCACCGAAGGGTAAAATTTTATATTAACTATTGTAGAAGTATATTAATATTACATATTTTGGATGATAAAATACACCCCAGTAAATACCAAAGTACAAACAATCTCGGATAAAAATGAGATTGTGATATTTCCCTTACCTTAAGTCCAATTTGCTTCGTAAGTGTCCAAAACTCCTGTATAATGATTTAAATAATGTCATTGACTTATTCCAGAATCATACTCACTATTATTATATCATATATGGTTCACTTATGACTTTATATTACCCGTTCTTTTGTAAATTCCATGTTAAAGAGTGTTTTGGGTAAAATCGTTTCATTTTTCAACCGTGTTTTGACTTGTAATTATTCATATGATTACTTAGATCATGATTAATTAATTCCAGAATATAAAACATGATTTATATATAATATATATTCATAATATACATATATATAATAGATTAGTAAATGTAAAGAAATACACCGTTCATGGAGACGGTAGGTCGTACGTACGCATGAACGCTGTTTTCGTTTCCTTATTGAGTTGAATGGAATTAAGTAGATGACATACATATATATACACATAAATCCAGTATCATTATTATGTCATATATTTCATTATTACCTATTATATATACTTTATAATCATTCATGAATGGTTAATGTGGAGAATGAATCTCATCGCGTCGTGGAGACGGTAGTCCGTACGTACGCACGAGCGATGATATCATTCTCATGATCGTGGAATTGTATTGGAGTGTATGTATACTATTTCAGAATCAATATCACTTTACAATAATCATATATAGTTATTATATACACCATTATACCCATCCAAGTATGTTGGTGGTGGAAAATAGATTACACCACAGCGTGGAGACGGTATTCCGTACGTACGCACGCGCGGTGTTTTCGTTTTCCGTAGGATGGATAGATAGTGAAATAAGGTTGTTTCATACTTATAATAACATATCAGTATATGAGTGGTACTGATGTTATTACTTCATAATGAAACAACTAAAGAAGAAGAAGTGGAAGAAGAAATAAAGATGAAAGAATCGGTAACGGACATTACCTCTTCTTTGAAGTGCTTCTTTGAGACCTCCTTTTAGGGCAATAAAATAGGTCTTTGAAGAAAACCAGAACCTCTAGGATGATTCTAGGGAAATGGAGAGGAGAAATTTTCAGGGTTTGGCCGAGCTTGAAGGCTCAAAGTGGTGTGAGGAAGAGGGGGAGGAGGTGCCCTTATATAAGGGACGAGAGGGGCACCTTTGAAATAACTAAAAATATTATTTTATTATAAAGTCAAATTCGGTTTTTAATAGCTCCAAATTTATATATCTAGAAGATAAGGTGGGTATAGGTAGAAATAATCTCATCAAATAGAATTTATACAAGTTTAGGTATCAATTTTAACCTTATCATTTAGATTTAACTTTAAGTTAGATAATTTAACTTTCACCGTGTCTTCTTGTTTTCTTACACTATAAGGTTAATAAACTTACTATATCAATCCAAACTAACCCCAAGTTGTTTAATATTAATATATATAACCTTATCTAAGTCATTTGGCCGAACCTTAGATTTTTAGTAATAAATTAACAATTAATAATATAATATTTGTTTTAAAAACTATTTTATGTCAATTTTGACACTATTTAGTAATTGATTTTTGTAAAAATCATAACATAATGATTAGCTCGAAACAAGTTAATTAAATCAATAATAAAATGTCATATTAACCTATAAAATTAGTTTAATTCATAAAAATTCTCAAATTACATTTATTTGGGTATTTATAACATCAATTATGTCAATATTTCATTAATAAGATAATTACTGCATCATCGTTGTGTCATAAATAAATTAAATTATTTAATGTCTAAAAATTAAAAATAAAATACCATTATGTAGGACATCGTTTTAGCTTTATAAGGAATATTTATAGTCGAATTTATCTTATGTATAACCCCATATTAAATATGATTTACTTATTAAACTTGGATTTTAACTATTTTAACCCTTCTTTTAATAAATTAATAATAAATGTCCTAATCTAATCCATGTGGGCCTAAATGGTCATATTTTATTCCTAAAGCTGTTTTTGGTCGAATTACACTTGTCCAATAGAATTAGGACATGTCTTAGGGTAATAGTAATATCATTTTTACCCTTAATTACCCTATTTACTTTTAACCGTGGTAAAAAAAAGTAAAAAGTTAATATTCACCAAAAATTGTTTTTATCTCATTGAACCACATTTTACTTACTGAAATCTACCGTGTCTCTCGGATTTTTGAAATTCCACTCACAGAAGCGGTAAAATTAAGTATTTTTTTAACTACCACTTAGTGGTTTCACTATTCATCAAAAAAATGAAAGTTTCCAGAAAAATACCAAAAATTAGGCCTAAGCTATATTTGATATTATGAATTCAAAAATGATGTCTATTTTACCAAATTCAAAACATAACAGTTGCATTAATTAATTTAAAAATTAATTCCCGTCGTCAAAACAAATAGCATGTTCTTAAGAGATAATAACTATCAAAATATTGACAGTTGTTTATGTCTGGTTTAATTGTGAAATTACATCCAAAAACCAAAATTGTATTAAATTGTAAAAATATATTCTAAATATACTTTAAAACCAATAAAATTAATAATTTATCACTATTAATTATTTCTATTAAAAAGGTTGTTTTTAATTAAAATTTAGTAATTTTCACTATTCATCAGAAAATGAAAGTTATCCGAAAAGTACCAAAATTTCACCCTAAGCTAATTTCAATATTCCAAATCCAGAAATGAATTCCATTTTGAAAAATAAAATTTAAAAATTTCAAAAAGTGGTTATTACTATTCATAACGGCTAGTTTTAATAATATTTTAATAGCATATCGTTGTTTAGTGAAACTCGGTATTGCGTACTACACACGCTATCGAGGAAGGTTGTGATTGCGTGTAATGCAAGGAAAGTCAAGGATGCATGTTGTGCAAGCTACTTTTGGTGAAGCGTACAACACAAGACATAAATGAAATTAAAAAGAATATTTTTCATAAAATCTTGGGGTGTTACATTCTACCCCCCTTAAAATGAATTTCGCCCTCGAAATTCGTCGGGGTTATAAATGGTTTACTATTCAAAAGTTTCTTTAATAGAAACCCACATCGTAAAAAGGAATACCAAAACCAATATTTAAAAACAAAAGTATGAAATGTAACAGTTACCCAAATAAACTAATCACTGGGTTTCCACATAGGTGAAAATATGGATATGGAAGAGAAATATAACCATCATGTTCTGATGGAGAGTGGTAGAGAACATGGCTATGGAAAAGCCAGCAATCACAAAGCCATAAATTTGTGACGATCTATGGTACCGTCTGATTCATCAGATATAAGAGCACTAGGACAACATTTTTGGTTTTCAAGATCATTTCCCTAAAGTTGATGAAATTTTTATTAGAAGAAATACTTTCGTGATTTTGGTATAGTCTCACCGTTTGTCATTCTTTGGACAATTTCCACTTCATCTCTTAAAGAAATGAAGTTGAATTTTTCATTCGTGATGTGTTAGCAGATCATGTGATAGAATGATGGATCATTACATTTGTCTCAAACAAAAGGTTAGAAAAGTTATCAAAAAATACATAAGTCCATCTATAGTAAGATTAATCATATATAGTTCCTAAAATGGACTTATACTTCATATATCATACTGCTTAATATAATAAAACTAGTTTCTACTAAACAGGGACTTCCTGTAGGCCAGTGGTAGGTGATAAAGGCCAGTCGCACTTCAGTTGTGGGTTCGATTCCCACAGCCTTGTCCCACGCGATGGGTTGTCGCTCGTCCTGCAGGTTGTCCTTTTCCTAAAACTACATTACTATAACATCACATAAATAATATCAAAAAAAGTTCTAACCTTAAACAATACTAACTTATGGTTAACATAATCCAGTCCAATCTTTTGGCTTATCTAAAATACTTTGGTCCAAGATCATAGTATAAAGAAAACGATTACTTGAAATGTCGTCAACCAAGCATGTGAATACCATCATTTATCCCCCATATATCTTGTTGGTCACATTCCAATCATGTGAATACCTTAATGATGTATTCTCTTGAAAAATGAATACCCATTAAACCTTAGTAAAAACATGAATGCTATCAAAAGTTAACTCTTTCCACATACCAAAATCCAAAAATTCTATATACTCAAACCATAATATAACCTTCTCCTTATATCAGTCATGAGATCATGAATACTATCAAACATTTAATTTTCTCCTTATCCCTTCATTATGCGCATATCATCTGCATTACAAAAATATCTGAATAACCTTTCATGGATACTAGTAACATTAATCATAAAATTTCAAAACTCAAGGAAAGACAGCAGTGTAACAATCCTTAGATGTCTCTTTATTCCATAGTACCATGAGATTACTTATACAACATTACACATAATAAACATGTAATCATTCCACCATTGACCGAGCTTCAACAATTCTTTCATCTCACATATCATTTGTAGTCTCTTCATCATCATCCACATAAATACTACCCATACGACCATACTGATTCTCTTCATGAGACTTTCCCTTAGGGCATTGGTTTTCATAATTCCCGTACATTCCACATTTAAAACATTTAACCATTGTTGATGTCGTAGCAATACCATTATCCTCATCCCTGGTGTTAACTAAACCTTTTCCTTTGCACTTACTGGCTTTGTGTCCTTATTTTTCACACCCAAAGCATCTTCCAGTTCCTTTGAAACATTCTCCTTGATGCCTCTTCCCACATGATTTACATAGGAGAAATTGAATTTTCTTTCCTCTATGATCATCATGAAACTCCATCTTTCTCTTATTAGCCGAGTTAGGAAACTTACCAAATTTTACTTTGTTGATCATATTATGAGATTGCTGATTCGGCATAATAATGATGTTTGGACTTCCAAATCCCATTTAATTTGGTTGATCATGAAGAATATCATTCCATTTTCCATCATATCCTCCATTATCGTGAATCATCTTGTTTACAGTCATTTTTTAAAACCCAAAAAGAATAGTGTGAGAGGAAAAAATCATAATAAAGGGGGAGTAACTTCAATATATAACATCTTTGGTTTAATCTAACATCGTTACCATAGTTCTAGGACTATATCATATACGTATAATTATCCTTAGGGACATCCCTAGACATACCTTAGAAATATCTCAAGGGATCTCACTAACGTTTTCGCATCCTAGTTTCTAAAGGTTGACTAAACTTTTCCTCTGATACCAACTGTAGAGACCCGAAGCTTGACGTACATGGACATTACATTACTTTTGCAGAATACTTAGTACATAACAAAAACACACACACAAGGACCATAATAGTTTATTGTCTTTGGAAACTCAGAATATAATCTTCTAATCGTGGTGAAAGATCTTAAACATCTCCCATAAAGATCTTCTTTTTTTCTAAACCTAAATCATTTATTTATGTCATGGGGAAAACAAAACATAAAAGGGTGAGCTCAAATGCTCAGTAAGGGTAAACAAAAGAAATATCAATCACGTCATATTCATAAGAACATATCTTTTTGAAATCTTAACCTGCAAAAGAGATCATAATTTCATAACATGGGATAAATCATAGTAGTGAAATGTAATCCCAATAATCATAACATAAAACATGAAACTTTGTGGCATACATACATAATCATATAGAATCATTTCTTATTAGTCAAGACTCATTTCCAAGACTATCTTAGTGGACAAAGTCCATTTCTGAACCGAGTTACCCTCGTTTCAGTCCTACTTCACTGAACTGGTATAACCTACCGTTCCAGCCATGTCTATCTCATGAGATATAAAATAATTACCCAATGAATTAGAGGGAGATATAGGTCCCACCCATCTCATAATGATACCATTCTTATGTGTTCCACAAAATCATAAACCATACATCATAGCATAACCCATGAAATAAAAATGGGAATCTTGAACATCATGACATCATAAAACAATTCATATTAGATAAAGGAATTCATAAAAATAATTCCATCACAACATAATCAAATAAATGTAATAATCGGTATGAAAACATAACCCTTTATTATCTTAGATGGAAAATAATTTTGATAAAACACTTGAACTGCATTCTTGAAGAAAATATCCTTTTTACTTCAAAAACATTTTTCCTTTATTAACATGTCATAGAATTATAAACTAAAAGAAGTTGATTAAAAATAAACTTGATAACTTGTAATGGAATCTTATTCTAAATAATGTTTTAAAAATCCATTCATTCCGTATAAGTTAAAAAAACATTCTTCTCGTACTTTTGTCGGAAAAGTCAAAAAGTACCTCGTACGAAAAACGACAAAAGATTCCTTTCATATCTTTTACTAAAAACTCTCCAAAGGGTAAAATTGGATATTAACTATTTTAGAAGTATATTAATATCACATATTGAGGAAACATGGATGTGGATGATAAAATACACCCTAGTAAATACCAAAGTACAAACAATCTCAGATAAAAATGAGATTGTGATATTTCCCTTACCTTAAGTCTGATTTGCTTCGTAAGTGTCTGAACCTCCTGTATAATGATTTAAATAATGTCATTGACTTATTCCAGAATCATACTCAATATTATGATATCATATATGGTTCACTTTTGACTTTATATTACCTATTCTTTTGTAAATTTCATGTTAAAGAGTGTTTTGGGTAAAAATGTTTCATTTTTCATCCGTGTTTTGACTTGTAATTATTCATATGATTACTTAGATCATGATTACTTAATTCCAGAATATAAAACATTATTTATATATAATATATATTCAGAATATACATATATATAATAGATCAGTAAATGGAAAGAAATACACCGTTCATAGAGACGGTAGGTCGTACGTACGCATGAACGCTGTTTTCGTTTCCTTATTGAGTTGAATGGAATTAAGTAGATGACATACATATATATACACATAAATCCAGTATCATTATTATGTCATATATTTCATGATTACTTATTATATATACTTTATAATCATTCATGAATGGTTAACGTGGAGAATGAATCTCATCGCGTCGTGGAGACAGTAGTCCGTACGTACGCACGAGCGATGATATCATTCTCATGATCGTGGAATTGTATTGGAGTGTATGTATACTATTTCAGAATCAATATCAATTTACAATAACCATATATAGTTATTGTGTACACCATTATACCCATCCAAGTAAGGTGGTGGTGGAAAATAGATTACACCACATCATGGAGATGGTATTTCGTACGTACGCACGTGCGGTGACTTCATTTTCTGTAGGATGGATAGATTGTGAAATAGGGTTGTTTCATACTTATAATAACATATAAGTATAGGAGTGATACTGATGTTATTACTTCATAATGAAACAACTAAAGAAGAAGAAGTAGAAGAAGAAATAAAGATGAAAGAATCGGTAACGGACATTACCTCTTCTTTGAAGTGCTTCTTTGAGACCTCATTTTAGGGCACTAAAATAGGTCTTTGAAGAATACCAGAACCTCTAGGATGTTTCTAGGGAAATGGAGAGGATAAATTGTCAGGGGTTGGACGAGCTTGAAGGTCCAAAGTGGTGTGAGGAAGAGGGGGAGGAGGTTCCCTTTTATAAGGGAGGAGAGGGGAACCATTGGAATAACTAAAAATATTATTTTCTTATAAAGTCAAATTCGGTTTTTAATAGCTCAAAATTGATATATCTCTAAGATAAGGTGGGTAGGGGTATAAATAATCTCATCCAATATAATTTAGACAAGTTTAGGTATCAATTTTAACCTTATCATTTAGATTTAACTTTAAGTCAGATATTTTAACTTTCACCGTGTCTTCTTGTTTTCTTACACTATAAGGTTAATAAACTTACTATATCAAGCCAAACGAACCCCAAGTTGTTTATTATTAATATATGAAAACTTATCTAAGTCATTTGGCAGAAACTTAGATTTTTAGGAATAAAATAAAAATTAATAATATAATATTTGTTTTAAAAACTATTTTATGTCAATTTTGACACTATTTAGTAATTGATTTTTGTGAAAATCATAACAGAATGATTAGCTCGAACCAAGTTAATTAAATCAATAATAAAATGTCATATTAACCTATAAAATTAGTTTAATTCATAAAAATTCTCAAATTACATTTATTTGGGTATTTATAACATCAATTATGTCAATATTTCATTAATAAGATAATTACTGCATCATCGTTGTGTCATAAATAAATTAAATTATTTAATGTCTAAAAATTAAAAATAAAATACCATTATGTAGGATATATTTTTATCTTTCTAAGTAATATTTATAGTCAAATTTATCTTTTGTATAACCCCATATTAAAAATTATTTACTTATTAAACTTTGATTTTAACTATTTTAACCCTTCTTTAAATAAATTAATAATAAATGTCCTAATCTAATCCAAGTGGGCCTAAATGGTCATATGTTATTCCTAAGGTTGTTTTTGGTCGAATTACACTTGTCCAATAGAATTAGGACATGTTTTAGGGTAATAGTAATATCATTTTTACCCTTAATTACCCTATTTACTTTTAACTGTGGTAAAAAAAAGTAAAAAGTTATTATTCACCAAAAATTATTTTCATCTCATTGAACCACATTTTACTTACTGAAATCAATCGTGTCTCCTGGATTTTTGAAATTCCACTCACAGAAGCTGTAAAATTATGTTTTATGAAAAATTCATTTTTTTTAACTACCACTTAGTGGTTTCACTATTCATCAAAAAAATGAATGTTTCAAGAAAAATACCAAAAATTAGGCCTAAGATCTATTTGATATTATGAATTCAAAAATGATGTCTATTTTACCAAATTCAAAACATAACAGTTTCATTGATTAATTTAAAAATTAATTCCCGTCGTCAAAACAAATAGCGTGTTCTTAATAGATAATAACTATCAAAAGATTGACAATTGTTTATGTCTGGTTTAAATGTGAAATTACATCCAATAACCAAAATTGTATTAAATTGTAAAAATATATTCTAAATATACTTTAAAACCAGTCAAATTAATAATTTATCACTATTAATTATTTTTATTAAAAAGGTTGTTTTTAATTAAAATTTAGTAATTTTCACTATTCATCAGAAAATGAAAGTTATCCGAAAAGTACCAAAATTTCACCCTAAGATAATTTCGATATTCCGAATCCAGAAATGAAGTCCATTTTGGAAAATAAAATTTACAAAATTTCAAAAAGTGGTTATTACTATTCATAACGGCTAGTTTTAATAATATTTTAATAGCATATCGTTGTTTAGTGAAACTCGGTATTGCGTACTACACACACTATCGAGGAAGGTCTCGATTGAGTGTAATGCAAGACAAGTCAAGGATGCGTGTTGTGCAAGCTCCTTTTGGTGAAGCTTACAACTCAAGACATAAATGAAATTAAAAAGAATATTTTTCATAAAATCTTGGGGTGTTACATGGTCACCTTCATACATTTTCTAAATGGATGACTTCTAACATTATCATTCTAAGATATGGGATGTGTATTTTGAGAGAGTAAGTGGGACACTTGCAATATAACATTGTTTTTATTTCATAATTGAATGATCTAAAGTCCCTGGTCAAATATCAAATAGGAATAATTCATAATTAACTAAGAGGGAAATATGATTTCACTATAAATATATTTGAATAAACTAGGTCTTTCAATATTGAAGTTAAAGAAGGCTTGGATTTTATGAATAAAATGATGATAATTCAATTTGAGAAAATGAAAGGAATCCATTATAATCAACCTTTTCTTAATCCAACCATTACAATAGATATATATGGACCCTCATTGATGCCCATATCAGTTTAGTATAAGTTAATGGATGTTTCCTATTCTATTAATGATTTTAATGAGAGAATGGAATATATATAGTGTGATTTTTTGTCTCTGCACAAATTTCTAGAATTTCATAAGGATATCGCCTCTAAAATCTTGGAAGATAAATCTACTATTTGATAATGAATTCATAAAATCTAGATCCCTATCTCATGTCTTTATTATTCTATTAAAGATAACTTTACCTCCTTGGGGAGACTATAGAGAAAGATCTTAGCATTTTACAGTTCATTCTAGGAGGATTATAGAATATAGATTCACATATAGATGAGAACATTAAGGTATTGGATAGTAATTAGAATAAACTTTAATAGAATCTTGATGCTTCCCTTACCTATGATTCTTAGTAATCTTCTATGGATGATACTGATGTTTTAGTTTAATGACTGTAAGATTCTTCTAAAGGAAATAAGATGGAAATTTAAAGTGAACCACATCTTATGGTTTCACAATCTATTCCCACTTAGGAATTCTCAGAGTTCTATGTTGAACTATTTTACACATTCCTAAAAATATAAGCTCATAAACCAGACTTACAAAATGCAAACACAGCTATAAGTAAAAATCTTGGGAAAAGTTATACTGTCATCCTTGATTTTTTTTCATAAATCCATTAACAAAATAAAAAATATGTACAAATATACCTTTAAAAAATAATATCTAAAAAACTCTAGCTCCCACCATTCCATAAAAAGTTCCTACCACCATAAAAAATATACAACTTATCCTTTATTCATTTTCCCTTTATCAAAAATAATATTAGAGGTACTCCACAAAAGCCAACCCTTCATCTCATCCAAACTCTTCTTCACATCTTGCTTTCACTTCCACCAATTAATATGACAAGGCTCAAAATGAGTACTTCCAAGAAATTATCTAGGATGGTACAGGTAGACTCTCTATGCAAGAAAAAGTTAATATTGATGGAGACTCAAGTTTAGTTGTACCGTTTAGTAATATATACCATACATAACCTTAAGTTTCCATTGTTCTTCAACCTAATCCTTCCTTGATGGTTTAATTCAAGAAACCACGTCTTAATACCTAACCTGATGATTCTTACCCTAATCCCAATTAAGGATATATTTTTTGTACTTTTATTTGATTTATAAAATAAATCTTCAATTTATTTTTTCATGTTATCTTCTTTATACCTTTTTACTTTGTGCATGTTAATATACCTTACGGGTTTCTTAATTTTCATTTTATTTCATATATTCACTTAAGTAAATACTCAATCCTTATTCATTTTAGTCCATAATATTATTACAATATTTTTTTTGTTTTATAATGAATGTGTCTTATCACAAGCCTTCATCTTCTTTTATGATTTCACAAAAGGGGGAGAAAATATAAGTAACAAACACATCCCATATTATGGGGAGACAATATATAATTTTTTTTAAAATTTTAATGGGTCTTGTTATCATCCAAAATGGTGAAATTATTGGTAATGGTAATTTTTTTCCATTATATACCAGGATTATATATGTTTTTATTCTCACAAAAAATCCCATTTTATACAAAATCATTTAACTTAAGTGATTTTATTAATATTATACATGCATGTAAATATCATACGCACTATCAAGATGAAATATTTTCCATGAAATAAAATATCATAAATGTTGAAATTATCTTAATATAACACTATGTAGTTCATAAAATTATAGTGTAAATATCTTACAAAAGTTTCATGTAAAATAATTATCATATAAATGAAAGATTTTCTAGGAAAATCCTCATCTAGTTGTATTATCTTACATAATGGTCTTTCCAGTTATTCTAAAAAAATTCAATGTTTTATGACATGGAATATCTTTTGATATTTAAGATATCACTCAAAGTAAAACTTATCCTTTGAAACATAATAAGTTCTATGAATCCAAAAGTAATATGATAAGATTTATTATAAAGAAAATCATCATCAATCCCAAAGTCATATGACATAAATTCTTAAAAATAAAATTCTTATAAACCTAAATATTGGGGAAAATAAGTGTTTTTTAATATTTAGTTAGATTGTAGGAGAATTTACTACCATTTTAGTAATTCAAACAAAGAACACTCTTACCTTTTATTTCTATCAGAAGTTATGCTGTCGAATAAGGAAATTTTGAATTAAATATTATACTTTTTCAAAGAACATGTAGGGTTCCAAATTCAATGGAATCTGAAAAAAATGTATACCTCCATCATTAATACTTTTATAACATAAGGTCAATATGGATTCAAAAATATTTTTTAGAATATTTTATTATTATCTCCACCACTAGATTATAAGTAGTGTTTAAATATAAAAATAAATAGATATACTTTTAAAATTTAAAAAAAAAAAGAACATGTGAACGGGAAGCTCTATTTTTAGGTACTATTCATGTGAAACTAATAATGAAATTTTTTTTGTTATTTTTCACTTTGATACAATAATCTATAGATGAAGATCCTCAATATCTACTCTTAAAATCTATATTTTATCTCTATGAATATTCTTATTCTTTTTCAGCTATGGATTGAAACTGTTTGTTGAACCTGCAATACTTTTTATAAATCTATATAATATATTAATTATTTTGAGTGTGAAAAGTTTATGGATGTGTCTTGTAAATAATATAGATCTCCATAAAATATATTAGTACCTTTTTTTAATAAGTTGTAGTTGTTTTCACTCAACTATCGAGGTCCCTAGAAAAGGAACCTACATAGTGAAAATCACCAAGTTTGTTAAGAGACTGATTGGTGGGGTAGACTGGGGGATTCATGTACCACAAAACAATTTAAAAAAATTTATTTACTTCTTCCTATGTTTTTTCCATTTCTTATTTTATTTCGTGTTAAAATTTCAAGAACTCATTAACTCCCCCACTCCCCTCCTCTTGATTCATTGTGTAACTCCGCCTGGGGAAATAATTAAAATTAGGATGGGTATGGGATCATATATAAATATAGATTTCATTCATGATACATAATCTATAATTATTTTTTTGATTGATCTATATTGAGTATGTCACATTTAATTTCATACATATTTGTCACTAGTGTATTATAGTGTATAATTTATACAAATACTCTAGACCTAGTGTTAAAAAAAATCCATAAATATAAATTTTCGTACATTTACATTCATCTTTCATCACTCCTCGTAATAATATAATTATAGTGTGGTCTATTTTTTTATCATGTGGATGGATTTTCATAATCAATCGTGTATTTTTTCCCACATGTGATGAGTATGAAATGTGGGTAATAGATCAAGTAGTATTGATAAATACTTGGTCATTATTAGTTGAGTGGTATGTGATGTGGTCATTTATTCCAATAAATGACTTGATATGTATTTATCTATACTATTTATTCTATTTAGAGAATTTAAAATGGATGAGTTAACCTATATGGAGTTTTTATGTTCCATGTGTTCTAGTTGTACACAATTTCATCGAAAAAATGGATTGTATGGGACTGTATCTGATATATAGAGAGAAATTTAATTTGAAGTAGGTCACATGTATATGGTGATACATTTGATTCATTAATATCTTGCCAGAACCCTTTGTAACTCTAGTAGAAATGATGTGGTTATAGTTTCAAATTTTTTTCTCATGATTATTAATTAAAAAAATATAATCATTTTTTTACAACAAAGGTCCATGGGATGACACATAAGGTTATAAAAATTTGGATTTATTTTGTTATAAAATATTTATCCATAATTTAATATATTTTATAAGATAGATTAATACAAAGAATATTAGATGTGGATTCGAAATCATATGATCAATTTATGAGGCTTAAACCACTATCTATGACCTTTATTTAATGAATGAAGGGGAATATAAGGTTTGAAGAATTTACAAAACACTCACTAATGAGTGGTTGTGTGTTATAATTTTTATAATATGCACTTTAATAAATCCAAGTTTCTTAATCATTGAATTGTTCAATGATATATGAAATGTAATTTAAAATCCTTTCAACGCTTCATTATATAAAGATAAAAGTGATTAAATTAATTTCAGGTGGAAGGATGAAAATACTCATTTTCAATATCATATAATTCCAATCATTACACTTATATCATACACCATACTATATGAACTGACTCTCTTATGTGGTATTATAAAACAAAAAACACATTGTATAATGTTATAAATTTGTTTTAGTGAATATCAAAATTAAATTTTACACTATTATTTTACTCACATACACATTATAAATATTCTACATTATTACATATAAAATACGTGATTCCATAATTTTTGGATCACTAGAGGAGGAATTAGTATATTATCTTGTGATTAATAGTATTTATAAAATATAATGTAAAGATTAGGATCAATAAATATCCTTATATTCTCTTTATGTTATTAATTTATGAGATTCAACTAAAAAAATTTCCCATTATTCTTAAAAATATGATTTTATTATTATTATTATATTATGGAATACTATATGTATATAAAATTCATCTATAGACATATCCAACTTGAATTTTATTATAAGTAATTAATAAAACTTATATCATTGAAAGGATGTATCCTTTTGTTTTATCAATACTCTTGTAGGATGTTCATTATCTAATCTAAAAACCCTTAGTCGTTTTATGGATGTTTAATTCTGTTATGAGTTATAATGATTATGAATATGGTTTCAAATATAAGACTTACTGCTAGTTCAAATTTAATATTTTTCAATGTCACCCCTCATTTTATGCATAAGTTTTCATTGATTCTAGATATATGGTAATAATCTCCAATACAAAGTAACATTCCTAGAATTTTACTCCTTATTATCTATATATTTTTATGTATGTGACTCTGTAAGAACACACATATATTTTATTATATTAGAAGTTCCTCATTAGAGAAAAATTATGATTATATATATATCCTCAATTAAGTCCTTTTTTTATTAAATAAAGTGACATAGTTATTAGTAATGACATTCCCAATAAAAAATAAAACATGAAAAAATATTATTTTCCTACCTGAAAAATAAAAAATATTTTTCTTATTAAATAACATCATCATTGGATAAAACTTTTTGGGAGGGGTGATATGATAATAAATGTCCTTAAAATCTCCCATTAACCATTTTTATATTTTTTTTTACATAACTCTCAAAATTTATTATGATCTTAAAGATAGAAATATTGAAAAAAATTAATTTCACACTTAATTTTTAAAAAAATAATACAAAAATAGTGAAACTAGAATATTGAGAACAAAAAATGAAATCATTTCATTGATTTCATAAGATCACCCAAATGATTATTAAATAAATCCATTTATTTTTATTTGGAAACTATCAAATACTAAAACATTTTTTTAATATCAACACATTTTATTTTATTTTATTATACATATTACTATTTTTCCAATACTATTAAATAGATTATAAGATTATTTTTTCCCTATAAACATATTTTATTTACTATTTTTATGTGAGAAAATTTTTTTGGGTGGATAAATGTATACTAGTATGAAATTCAATTTTTTGATATTTTTATCTTCCTATAAAATAAAAACAGGTTTTTTTATTTTTTAAAAATTGTGATATTTTTAATGTTATTTTAAAAAATCATTTCACCTACATAAACAGTTTTTAAAATGTATTTAAAAAACAAGAATTAGTACAACCTATCATCACAAAATTAAATTAAAAATTATTTTGAAATTAAAAAATTGAATAGAATTTATTTTTATATAAAATATACAATATATAAAATAAAAGATAATTTAAAGAAAGTGAAATGAATGATAAATAATTTTTATCGATTTTTATTATATTTATCTTGTGATTTTTGTTTTTTATATTTTAGGTAAAGGATGTGTCTCTTATTTTAGATAATATACTATATGTATATGGTGGAAATCAATCTCAACATTTGTATTTATTATAGGTAAAAACCACAGGTGATGGGTGATGGATAGTGCAAGCTAACTTTGATCAATTTTAATAATAGTGTTATGGCACCTATGTTGACATTAGTACTCATGTATATTTTTATATTTTATTTTATTTTTTTCTGATGTTTGGGGAAATTATGAATTTTTTGAAAAAAATCCCAAGTTACACAGTTAGTGTCCAAATACAAGGGAATTTTGAGAAACTATCAAAAAAACCAATAATTAGTCCCCAAAACTCTTCACTATTAAATACAAAATCTATTTAACTTTGTGTTCAACTAATAAATTGATTTAAAAGTTTAACTATTTTAATTTTATAAACCTGAGTCCACTTCTCATAATCCTCTTTTTATACTTTCTCACTCTAAATACTTTTAGAACATACCTCCCCATCAATCCCATCTTCCTCTTAGCTTCCATGGTTGATTTTTCATCAATTAAATACTTCCTTATCACATTACATTGTGTGTTTTGGGTGTTGGAGGTGTTGGGAGGGTACTTGAAGAATAATGTGTGGTGTTTGAGATAAAATCTTATGTGGAGGAGGCAGATCATGGTGTAGTATATGGTTTTGTAGCATGGTTGTCAACTAGAAGTTAGAATCAGTGTTCTAGTCATTTAGTTCATGGTGTCGAAGGATGATTTTTGGCATGAATTTTTCTCTGAAGAATATGAGTTTTCCAAGGATAGTATTATGGGTGCTAACATAATTTCATAGTGAATGGGATGGAGGTTGGTTTCTGGGTGTCTCTATCTTAGTTATGTCATGGTGTGGCGGTAAAGGATGTGGCATGATATTTTTTCAGTTTAATCATATTTGAGACTTTAACAAAGCTTTGAATGATTTATATTTTTGGGAATTATAGCTTTAATTTTAGATATTTGATGGAATGTAACCCATCATGTCATAGTGATGTCTCATCCTGACATAATGTATTATTTTCTTGTACAAAAACGAAATGGTGATTCTTTTCTTTTTGTAGTTTAGTGTTTTTTTGGCTAGGTATAAACCAGGATTTCACCTTGATTTGCCTCATATCCCTTCATTTTCTTATAAGATACTGATGGCCTGAGGTTCCTTTTGGGTACTTTTGTGACCCCTTTAATGACTTCTAATGCTTGTCTTTATAGGATTAATAATTATTTTTCTATGTTTAGTGACTTCATATTTTCTTCTTGTATTCTTTTGTATATTATCCATTAGATGGTTTTTTCCTTGGGAGTAGTTCAATTGGGTGGTGTTGTGGTAAGTGAATGATATTTATGATTTTTTTCTAGATTTTTGAGGTTTTTTTCATGTGAATCAATCCTAATGATCATCTCTTTCCTTGTTATGCTTGTATAGTGATTATTAAAGATTTTTTTCAGGTAATGGATTCAACATAATTTATGAAAATGTGTGGGATTATCATGATTTAGTTTCTTTATATATCATTGTAATTGACCTAAAGAATATAATAATTGGAATTAATAATGAATCATATGGGTTTTAATGATCGCATGAGGTGATGTTATATTGATGATGCCACTTTATATTTTCTAGATAGTGTTCTATCTATTTTATATAATAGTTTTTTTATTTAATAAGATTTCTATTATTTAAGGCGGTTAAACAACATCAAGATGGTAAAGATAATTTGAATAATTAAAGAGGCATGTGAGTATTATTACCGTTACTCCTTCAAAGATGTTAAATATTAAAGTGTTTCTTAAATAATGTGTATGGTTTATTTTAAAAAATTGTTAGTTTTTAATGATGGGTTTCTTTTTTATGAAAACTATGTGAAATGAATTGGTTAACTCAAGATGGAAAAAACTATTTTTTTTCTTGAGATAAATGTTTGGGGATATGTGATCTCATTATTAATTTTTATAGACTTGTATGCCTAAATGATATTAACTTGGTTTACCCTTGAATTATAATTATGAAAATATATTTTGATTCCTAGTTTTCATGCTCTAGGAGAGTAGAAACCTTTTTGTGACTTTTTGGTAAATGATTATGGTTGAGGCATTTAGAAAGGAATTAATGGGAACATATATAATGGGTTAAGAGTGTAAAATTCGTATTTAGAGATTGGTTTTTTAGGAATTCTTGTTGGGATTATTTTTTAATGTTAAGATAATGTATTACATGATTTTTTTGTTTTTTGATGGATGTTTTCGGGATGTTTAATTATTATAACTTCCAACTAGATTCTACATATGGCATGTTTCACTAAAATTTAATATCCTTATAGTATCTTATAATGATTCCTAGAATACCTAGATTATATAATTATAAATAAACTAATAATTAATTCGTGTTTTAAGTAATAGTGATGGTAATTTTTAAAAAATGAAACTATAGAATGGTTGGAATTAATGGTCGAAGATCATGGGATGTGAATATAGAAATTTGCATATAAATTATAAAATAATGATGGATTAGGATGAAAAATTCATAAATTTTAATGGATTTAAATAATAACTTATAGGTAATTTATAATTACTAAATGGAAATGATTAATTAGGTTGAAGCTTGATGGTTGTGTTTTTTTAATCTATTTTCTTCATCCTTAGCAGTGGAACCCAGGTGACATGTGAGAAAATATCTATAGTAGATTCTAAGTATTGTTATCTTCCATTTTTTGTTATGTAATATATCTATTCTTAATTTTTTTTATTCCATATGCTCCACCACCTGAGACGATTAAAAAACCCATACCAAAATAATTTTGGTTTAGGTTGTTTTCCCCAAAATCCAGGATGTTGAGCGAAGGAATGGGTGAATTCTAACTCTTATCCTATCTCTCTCTCTATTCAAATATAGAATAATTTGTAGGTGTATCTAGGTTTGGATAGCTTCAGGTCGAGATTACGTGTCAACATGGTAAGTGATTGGCATTAGATTTATTATACATGTGTATGGGGGTTTTAGTTGATTGAGGTTATAGAATATTCTGGTATTCTAGTTAGAGTGATTACGGTTTCCTATAAGTGTACTTAAGGTATGTAGTGGATTAAGGTAAAGTTCATGATATATGAGTTTTAGTGTATTTCAAACTTACTACTTGGTTATGATATGTAGTTTTGATGTGTTGGAATGGGGTGTAGTATAAGGAGTATATATGATATGTATTCATGAGGTGTATGATGACTTATGGAATGGATTGTAGCATAAGACTTTTTATATTGAGTCGTGATAAAAATAAAATAGTTTGGAAATGGATGTGGGTTACCTTTCTTATATATATTCTTACTTCTATGTGATACTTTATGAGTGATCCACATTAAGTATGAGATACAATTTTACCTCTTTATTTAATGATTTGGTTTCATTTTAATATTCACTAGGCTTTATTATGCTTCATTTTCATTTTCATGAGAGGTTTTAGGAAGTATCATTCTAAGTATTCTTGTATTATAACACCAAATATATAAATATATATAAACTATTTTTTATGTTCATAGGAGTTGATTAGTGATTAAGATGGTTTATTACTAAATTATGGAGTTTTTCATGAGATGTTGGAGTTTTGTCATCACTCTCTAGGATTTTTTTGGTATTTTCAATTATTTACTCTTGTATGACATTTCAATAATGAACTGGGGTTACTTATTTATTTATTTTATAGAGTTATTTGGTGGATATCATCATATCTATTTTATTAAAATTATATAAATAGGATAATTTGGACCATTTATATGAACTTATACCCTCAGTTCTAGTCATCAACCCATGGAATGTTGGGGTAAATCTTCGAGGGTTGTCTATATCTTTACTATTATCCCGAAAGGGGTACTAATGTAGGGGGTCATGTTAGAGTGGTATCAGATATGATGGTTGGGATATATGGTGGAGGAGGTAGTCACTGGGGAGGATTTAACTACTTGGTAGGGAAATAGTATCATCTAGATATATCACATGATGTAATCAAGGGAGACCATATAGGAATACGTATTTTAAGAACCTATGTGATTTTATGCAAGGAACTTCAAGTTTATTGAATGTACTAAGTGAAATGATTTTGGTTTTGTAGTAGATAACTATGTAAGGATCATACGTCAAGATTATATGTCCCTATGTTTAAATTGGTTAAACATTGTGAATTAGGTTAAACCATAGTTAATTGACCTTAAATATTATGTATTCTAATTTTATTAGTCCCTAAAATCTATTCTTTTATTGGTATGCCTCCTTGTCAACATCCTTTTAAGTTTCATACTAGAGATGGTCAGTAAGATGAACAAGTAAAGCACAATAAAGTTGAGTATGATGATGATTCTAGGAGAAATATGATTTGAGAGTTTTAATTCCAAGGTATGAAAAATTATGAGGAATCTATTTCAAATAAAGATATAGGGGCTTGGTTGTAGGATGTGGAGATAGCCTAAAATTTCATTTATACTCATAGGGATCACTAGGTTTCATTGTTCATTAATATGATGCATGCAGAAGCTTAGAAATGGTGATTCTTTTCTCACTGGGATCATGAGGAGTCAACCATTACATGGTAGAAGTTTTGTTATAATTTATTGACTGAGTTTGTTTCTTCAATCATGGATTTGGCTTGTTTGTAGTAGATATTTTCTCACATCCCTAGGAATTAAATCATGTGAGAGTTCAGTATCTGGTATAAGTACCAACTGAATTGTGCTTCAGGACCAATTCCAAATGACGAGTCTATGGCATGGAATTTCAAGGAGGTTGTGTGTCTAGATATCTAGAACCAAGTCACTCTATTCATGTTGTTGACATATCAAGAGGTGTATTTGAAGGAAGGGGTTATTTAGATGGTACTAGATAGGTTAAGATCATCTCGGGAGGGTAGCCTCTAAAAATTTCAGTAGGTCAAAGATGTGGTCAGCAGTTCCCAGTTTCTTAATTAGCATAAGTTCATACTGAAGGGAGTTGATTCCAGCCTTCTTTATCTTGTTTCACATGGGTTCTAGTTATCTGACCTTTCCAATGGATAGGTCATGGTTTGTTATCTATGTGGATGATTTGGTTATTAGAATCTCAATTACCCTACCTTCCTCAATTGTCAATGTAGGGATGGAATCCCTCTTTGGGCTCAATTGGTGCAACATTATCCTCCAATTAAATAGTAGTAGTAGATTAATTTTGCTTTTGGGAACCAAATAAGGGATGGGTAATGCATATGAAACCCCAATGATGCCTCTTATCCTTAGTGAAAGAGAGAAAATAATACTCATATAGATAGTTTCTATCATGTTCATAGAGGTCATGGATCCAAATGTGGTCATATGCGCCTTATAATTTCTATCACCCTAAAATATAGATGTCATATAACGTATTATCTAATAATATTATACTTGGATTTATTTTTTGTTTGATTCTATAGATACAAACTCCTTGGTTTCACCGACCCAAGTCCATGCTTTTGGACTAGAGGTGGAAAGCCTTCTAGTGCCTTTGGTGTTCACTGTGTGAGTTCAAGGTCGAGATAGTTAGTATGATGTGTGCAAAGAGTGTGATTTGATTTTAGGGCAGCAACTCTCTTGGAGAGATTACCTATTTTTGCAGATATAGTGACACGACATCATCCTTAACACTTAATGGTTGAATTCGGTATATTATATTGTTGATTTAAATAATAGGAACATTATATTATCTGACATTTATAGAGATAAGGATATGTTTTTTTATAAAGTGCCTCAAATGGGTCAAAGACATGTCGAGTTCTTATCTTCCTTGATAGCTAAGATTATATTGACTTCATTAAATGAGAATCCAGTGGTGTTTCCCAGGATTGTAGAATATTACCTTGATGACTTCTAAAAATATTTTGATGTTATCCCCTCAGTTTGAGATCAATTTGTTTTCAATTATTCTCTCAAAGGATGGTATAAGGATAATGTACATCAGGTGTTGTTTCGGGGGATTCTTTTTGTTCCTTTATTGATGCATCATATGGTTCTCAATGAGTTACAAAGTTCACCATTGGTGTAAAAACGGGGTCCCACCCACCAGTAGCCCCACAGACATGTGGGGTCCACCCCAGGGTCTCACCCACATGCCCAAACAGGTTATCTGACTAATGACAGTCCCCACAGGCCAACACATGTCCTTTTGAGTGTGCTTTGTCCTCACTCACACACACCCTAGGAAACTTCCCAGAAGGTCACCCGTCCTAATCACTACTCTAGGTCAAGCATGCTTAACTGTGGAGTTCTAATCAGACGGACCCTTGAAAAGGAAGGTGCACCTTATTGACATGAGTTATATCATTTAGTCATTTAACCCTTTATCATTTTGGGATGTTACAATCACCCCCTTTAGAGCACAACATCCTCGTTGTGGGCCCTACATCTCAACCCAGGCAGTGCACTTCGCACTTAAGTCTGGGTTCATCCTCTGATACCAAATGTAACAAATGGGCCCTACCCACCAATTGCCCCACAGACACGTGGGGCCCACCCCAGAGTCTCACCCATGTGCCTGAACGGGTTATCTGACTAATGACAGTCCCCACAGGCCAACACATGTTTTTTTCAGTGTGCTTTGTCCTCACTCACACACACCCTGGGAAACTTCCCAGAAGGTCACCCATCCTGATCACTACTCCAGGGAAAGCACGCTTAACTGTGGAGTTCTAATCAGACGGGCTCATGAAAAGAAAGGTGCACCTTATTGACATGAGTCATATCATTTAGTCATTTAACCCTTTATCATTTGGGGATGTTACAATTGGTGATACATTCTCATGTGGCTATTTTTCCATTCCTTATGAGGTCAGTTTTTTTGGTCTAGCACGAAGAGATCAGTTGTAGATTTTGTATCTTGGTATTTGGTTTTCTATATGGTGAAGGCTTAGCACTCATATTATGGTGTGTTTCTTTAGAAACTTCATGTTTCCCATTGAAAGTGGTATGACATCTTAATGGATGTATTCACCACTTCTCCATGATTTCAAGGATGTTTTGATATTATATGGGTGATCATGGACATCTTTGAAAAGTAAGTTCACTTCTTAGTGATTAATTAGTTGATATTAGTGCATTCTTTTCCAATGATGTATGTGGAGGAGGAGGTGATACTTCATGGGGATATTTTTACGATCATCTCTTATAATTATACTTGTTTTACCGAAAGATTTTGGATAGGTATTCAATTAGATTTTCTTCCTTAGTTATGAATTAACCCCACTTTTCATCTATAGATGAATAACCAGAATAAGTGTACTATCCAAAATTTATAGGGCATGTTTCATGCATGACTTAATGATTTTTGGAGATTTTTTATTGAGGTGCCTACCCTTGGTGAATTTTCCTAGAATAACATTTATCACTCTACCATTGGTATGGCCATATTCAAAGATTTGTATGGATAAAATTTCCAATAATTTTTGTGTTTTACTGATATCAATGATACACCAATTATTTTACTTGAATTGGTTTAGAGTAAAATAGAGAAGTTTCGGGTGATCTAAAAGAAAATAAAGGTATCATAAAATCTTTAAAATTCATATTCTAGTCATGTGAGTAGGTTTATAGAGTAAATTGTTAGTGACCATGTGTTCTTAAAGGTGTCTCATCATCATGTTAAATGACGTTTTTACATGGGAGTAAGCTTTATCTATGATTCATTGGACATTTGGAGGTCTTGGAACAAGTTGGAGCTATGGTTTATCACTTAGCACTTCCCCCATAAGTGATTAGGACTAATGATAAATTTCATATTCCATAGCTCAACTGGTATATTCCTGATGATTATCATTTCATTGAATGTGGTGAACTAGAAGTTAAAGAACCAGAAACCTTTTAGGAACATCCAATTGAAATCCATAACCAACAGGATAAGGTTTCGTGTGTGCATTTTATTCCTTGGTTTCATCTTATGTTGTAGCACAGTGGAATTAAAGAGTGTACTTGGGAATGTGATTTTTAGATTTGAACTCAACATTATGATTTATTTGATGTTTTATTATTTTTTTGGATTATATGTTTGACCTTATTGATTTATGATTTGATGGATTATATTTTATTTTTATATACCATATTAATATAATATATTTCTTGTGATCATGTTATAGCGAGATCCTTGAAAGGTATCTCATCGGGTGGTTTTTTTCTCCCCTTTTCTTTACATCCTCAGATTTGTTTTAAATTCTAGAGGATGAAAGTTGTTTTATAGGTATATAATTTAATATTTTAGACTACCTTGGCCTATTAATTTTCATGTTTTAGGTGTTGGAGTTATCAGGAGGAGGCTTGAGGAAGAAAGGATGGTGTTTGACTGGAAATTTTAGATGGAGGTGGTCAGACATGTTGTAGTAGTTTGTATCATGGAATGGTTATTCATTGGTATGAAGGGTAAATGTTGTATTCAACTATTCCATGTAATGAAATGATGAATCTTAGTGTGACATTCTCTCATAATAAGTGGTGTTTCACTGGATGAGCATCATGTTGTGTACATGTTTTTCATGGATCATGGAATAGAGATTAGTTTCTAGGTGTCTATATCACAATTATGTGGTGGAATAGTGGTATAGTAAAAAGAATGACTTAATTTGGATAAATTTTATTGGTGAGTTTGATCATGATTTGACTGAGTGAGATTTATGTGATTTATGGTATGAATTTTGGATGTTTAGAGAACTGGGACCCGTAACGGTGTGAATATGGCTTACCATGTCATGATTCATAATTTTTATGGATGGTCCTGGTATGAAAAATCATGTTACACTATGATTTTATAAAACCCTGATTTTATTATAAAATATTTTACTTTTTAAATAATTTAATTTTTTCGGTAGCTTATGTTACATGCAACACTGATTTTTAACAAACCATGATATATAATTAATATTATCATTTAAAATGACCAATATAACCTATCTGTTAAACTTTTAAGTATGAATAGGAGTAATCAAATTTTCAATATTGTATATAATGGTTTTATATAAAGAAAATATATTGATAAAAAAGTACTTAATTTATAATAAGGACTTTATATGTTTTAAAAATACTATTTCCTAAAAAAATGTTTTTATTGAAAATTATAAAAGTAATTTTAGAAAATTTTAAAATATTTATTTGAAAAAATTAACTTCATTTTATAAATCTATATGCCAAAATTATCTTTGAGTGAATTTTTAACAATTTTCTAAAAATATTAATTTTTTAATGAGTAGTGAAGAAATACCGATTTTTATTAAGAACAGATTTTTTCTTTAAATAATTTACAAACTCCATTTTATTTTACAATGGTTTTAAAATTAAAATTAGTTCAATTATATATTTTTTAATCCAATTTTTTCCATTTAAATTAATTTCATATTGAATTTTGATATTAAAACTTTCAGTACTTTAAATTATATTTTTTCACTTATGTGAATGGAATTTGTAAAAATGGATTCCATATTTTTGAATAAAAATAATTAATATAATATAATAAGTTCAACGTAAGTTTTGTTTTAGAATAATAGTAAAAATAATGAAAAATAATTATCGTGGTTATTGTTAAAATGGGTATATCAGGGGTTAAACTGAAAAGATAAGGATTAGAATGACCTAAAAACTTTTCCAACTCCCATTTTCTAGCCATATATATACCTTATATCTTATAAGGTTCAATAATGATCCATTTTTACCCTTTTTATGATTAAAATATGGTTACATATTTTTCTTTTCAAACATTCCAAGTGTATCCACTCCCCCACTTATAAAAGGCCACACACTCTCCTCCCATATTTGCACTTCCAAAACCCTATGGTTTGGAAAATACCTACTGAAATTTGTCCACTAATTCTCTATCTACTCCTAAATTCCTTATTTTTATTATGAAACTCTCCTAATTAGGCTTTAGGTATTAACTTAAATAGGTTCTCCAAACAT
Organism: Viscum album; assembly: GCA_963277665.1. NCBI lineage: Eukaryota > Viridiplantae > Streptophyta > Magnoliopsida > Santalales > Viscaceae > Viscum > Viscum album. The sequence goes on from OY728165.1 coordinate 833,774,417, forward strand.
GAGGTAAAATTTTTATACTTGTATTTTTGTTTTATTTATTATTCCACCTACTTCATATATTATTAAAATATGATGATATAATAACAAAAATATTTAACATATACTAAGATTTTGTTATTTTACTCTCATAACCTATATCCATGTCCTCTTCTATAAAATGGGAAATTAAATCGTCGATCATGTGTACAATAGACTGTCGCCTCACGAACTGATTTAATCCATTTTCCACCACAAACTCTCACAATTGGATAGAATGATAGATTTAAAATATTTATATGATATTTATGACATAATTATACTTATTTAATTTTTATATCACATATATCTTCTTACATTTCATTCATTATGAATACAATAATGCTGCTCACGTGTACGACCGACTACTACCTCCAGAAGTGATGTGATTCATTTTTCACTTAAACTTTATATAGAAGTTAATAATGATAAAATTAATGAATATATGTGATATATATGAAATCATAATTTATTTTTTATAGGTATATATTATTTACCTTCCTTTTGTTCCATTCATCGGAAAAATGGAAATTGTGTTCACGCGTACGTATGGCCTTTCGTCTCCATTACCGGTGTCATTCATTTTCTATCTCTAACTATTATTAATTAATCTAAATAAATATATAATAAATATATATTACATATATTTCATGGTTAAAATTATATCCATTATGGGATCATGTTCATATTTAATGGACCAAAAATACCAAATCAAAAAATATATAAAAAACAAAGAAGTTACTACCCGAAAATATGATTTTAACATGGAATTGTTGATAAATGGGTGATAAAATGTCATAATTAAATAATATATGGTAAAATATAAATAATTATGGTTCTATAATAGATTTATAATAAACCTATATTTATTAAACTATAGGTTTAAACATGTACAAAGTGTGTTGATATTTAAGGTAATGGATTTGTAATCTCTCTTTTATTTTTGGGAGAGGTATATCAAATTCACCACTCAGTTATTTTGTATGATGTTTATACTTCCCCTTGTAAATTTTATATCATTAATATAATTATTTTAATTATATTTAAATTTTTATTTTATTTTATTATTTAACATGGTTTATAATACAAAAGTTACCAATGTTGTAAGGGATTTTCTTTTGACTTTTATTTTTGTGGAGCACATGCCTTATAGACCACTTGTTTATTTTTTATGGTGTATATACATCTCATGAATGTATTTTATTATTTTTCCCATGAAATTATTTTATATAATTATCCATATAATTTTTTTTATATTCATGGGGATTATTATTCAAATGCTACCAAAGTGGTAAAGGTTTTAAGTTATAATCTCGTTATTTATCAATATTGTTTGTGATTAAGTTTTCGATGATAAAATTTTATGATATACCTCTCAATAAAATCATGAATTTTATTATAATATTTTTATTTATATAGAATACATCTCCTCGTTTTATTTTCCTATATTTAAGAACTCATGATATTGAAATAGTTTTTTTATGAAAAATTGGTTTTAGTTATTTCTTCAAAAAAACATTTATCTTTAATGTCCATGTTTTCTAAAAATGTTTTAAATAAAAAATTTCTCCAGTGATTATTTAAAGACATTTTCAATTTTTTTTTCTTTTAAAATTTTTGTTAAATGGAATCTTCATGTCATCTATAGAATGATGTCATAATGAATTTTTACCTAAAATGTGAAAGAAACTTATTTTAATGTTTATGGAATGAATTGCATTTTCTTCTATCATTTATACTCAATTATTTGAAGAAAGTTTTCAAGTTTATTTTCAAATAAATATTTTTCTATATTTTTAAAAAAAATAGATATTAAAGAATTTTTTTCAAAATGGGATGGATATTTTTCTCAATAATGGTTTAATGATCTTTTTATAGAATTTTTATTCATAAATAATAACAACATTTGATGTTACTTTATCTTTATAGGGAAAAATGATCCCATGATATCATCTTTTTTCTTTCTATGTATGGTTTATGATAATTATTAATATTTTTATCTGAAAAAAAATTCATTTTCAATGTTTTATGCTATGATGAATTGATGATATGATTATGAAACCCATTTCCCTTAAATGGGTTGTGCTATAGTGAATGTTGTATGATCTTATATCCCAAAAATGTATGGATTATGTGATAGGTGAGACATAATTATCCCTCAAATTATTTTCTAAAATATGGATATTTCATGAGATAAATAGGACTCGAATGGAGAGTAAACATAATTGAAAAAGGTAGTTTTTCCACTATGATAGTCTTAAGAGTTAACCTTAACTACTATGATGTTTTGGTTAGTGAACCAATTCCACTATTATATTAAGGTAAATGATCCTTTACTACTAATTAAATTATTTTCTATGCTTATGTGCTTGCCAAAAATTCATGTATTATGCCTATTTAATTATCTCAAGGATAATTTTTCTTTGATTCATTTATGATTTTTCTATTATGAAATATTAAGATTTATTTGATGACTAATCCTTGATTTTTAGGATATTGTTTTCAAATATTATTTTCATATTCCCATACTCTTATTCTCATGTTATACTTATTTAATAATTGATATATCCCCTGTTTTTTCTTACTAAGAATCATACATCACCTTTTATTATGTTTCCTTTCCCTAGTGTATGAATTATGGTTTTATGTCTGATATTTCTAAGAAGGGTGCTAGTTATGAAGAACTAAGTTAAGTACATTTTAGAACTCTTATGAACAAGTTGTTTTTGTATCCAAGTTTTCAAATTCAATATAACTATATTATTATGATGATGATCATTATGTTATGTAATTAATATTCATCTATTAACATGTAATATATATGTCTGAGAAGTGTAGGTTGTTATAACGGTATCATAGTAAGGTTTAGTTAACCTTTGTAAACTTGTATGAGAAAACTTTAGTGAGAAACCTTAGTATAGTCCTAAGTATTGAAGAATATCCTTAGTTATGGTAAATAAATGGGTGTGTTTTTTCAAAAAAAAATATCCATGTACCGATACTACAAGTGGATGTGGATATGAAATAGTTTTACCTATTGGTAATAACTCTAAAATTTTTGCGTTGAGATGGACTCAATAATCAAATAGTGAAAAACAATAGGCCTTGTTGGATTCTTGGTTTAACACTCCCGAGGGATATTCTTTGGAAATTCACAAACTATTTACAAACCATCTTAAAGTATTTGAAGAAATGATGATCATGAGTGGCCTAGGTTAAACCAAAGTTATTATATATTGGAAATAAGGAGTAATGATTTAGAAACCCTACTAATGTTTTTTCATGATTATTCTATTCCCCGCTATGATTATTGTTTCTCACACTATGTTTTTTGGTTTTAGTCAATGGATATAACCACGAGGAATCATGTTAACACTGAATGTGATAGAAAATTCATTGATTATGAGAAACTAAATTGGATGGTGACTGAAGAGAAATATGTTTACATTATTCCTAATTGGCTATCATGGTATATTATTAAAAACAACAACTTTGTTGAGATTCCCAATGTTCTAAATTTGATAAAGATGTACTTTTATGAATGTTTATGTGGTAATAAACATAGAGGAAGGAATATTTGACTTTTTATATGGTAAGAAGGTGGGAAGAATCAACTAGAATAATATCTCAAATGGAGGGGAATATGTTTTCTATATACAAATAAAGGTTATATATAAATGAGTTTCCAAGTAATTTTGTGTCTTTATATGGGGAACTTGGGAATTATCTGAGTCAATGACCAAAACTAAGGGTCATCCCCTGGACTATAGAATAACCTATTTTATTCCAACCATTGAATTCAAAGGATTGAAGTGTGTATGTATTTGAATTAAATAATTATTTTTTAGAATTTTTTTATCAATGGTATTTTGGTTATAAGAATAATAAAACATATAACAATCGTGTTAATCTTGGAAGCAAATATATCTTCATGTAATAATAAGTTTAGAGTTATGGACACTATAATGGGTTTAGGAGTTCATGGTTTACCCTAAGTTCAATGTCTTAAATAACCCATTTTATGCTTTAAGTGATTTATTTTAACGTTACTAATGATGTATTTGGAGAATTTTTATTATGATAAGTTATATGTGACCCATTGGATCAACATCAAGTACTATTTAAGAAAAATGATCTTTTCATAAGTGTGAAGGTATTGATAAAATTCAAAGTTTATATGATATTCAATGATTAAAGTTATTTTCAAGGATTTTTATAATATTTATAGGTATCTTATAATAATTATATTAAAAAAATTATTAAAAAAATAGGACACCATGTCACATCCATCATGGTTTTCAGGCATGAGCCTCCAATTGATGGGAGATATGGGTGAAATGCTTACCACTAAACTATGAGATGTATTGATTATTATAACATTATTTTTTTAAATGATGTTATATATAAAGAGTAATTTTATTTTAGGAACATATGTTTTATCATATATATAATATTTGGATTTAAAAATTATATAGTGGTAGCTTATGCCTCACAGAAATTGACGGTTCGAGAGAGAAATTACCCAACTCTGTATTTGGATTTAGTTATGTTAATTTTTTAATTAAATACACAGACGATTATATTCATATATAAATTTTTGATATATATTTAATGATAACAAAATTTTAAATTATATATTCACACAGAAAGAGTTGAACATGCACTAGAGAATATGGTTGGAGGTTATTAAAGATTATGACAGCTCAATACATTACCACCAAGGGAAACCGTACAAGGTGGATGATACTTTGAGTCAGAAGGATCATTATAGATTATATATTATGAGGATCAAAAAATATCCTCTATATATATATACAAATAATAGATTTGGAAATATTAACTCTCTCAAATGAGTGCTCGTCCATTTATCCATGTGAGGATAAAAGAGGCATAAAAGGATGATATGGAGATACAGAAAACGGTGAGAAATGTTATTGATGTTAACCTTGATCGGGATGGAATGATAAGGTTAAAAAATATATTTTATGAGTTCTATGGATAGGAAATTCAAATAAATTGATTCTAGAGGAATATTATAGTTCTTCATTCTCTATTCATCTTCGATGTACAAACCTATATAGATATCTGAAAGATTGTTTTTTACGGGATGGAATGAAGTGAGATATTGAATAGTTTGTATCTTGGTTCTTGGGATGTCACCAAGTTAATTTTGATAGAACAAATTATAAGGGTATGTTACAACTATTACCCATTCCACAAAGGAAATGGAAAAATATCACCATGGATTTTATTATTGGACTCCCCAAAACAACCAAATGGAATAATGCAATATCGATTTTAGTCAATCACCTTACAAAATTAACACATTTCATCACTATTAGAGAATATTTATATTTGGGTCATGTTTATAGAATATACATTAAGGAATTGATAAGATTTCATGTTGTACCATATTCAATTGTATCTAAATGTGATCTAAGGTTTACCTCCAATTTATTGTGAGTTATTTATAAATCTCTTGATATAAATTTGAATTTCAACACTTTGTATCGTCCTTAGAAAAATGTTTAGTTAGAGAGAATAATTGAAACCCTATAGAATATGAAAATGTCATGTTCTATGGACTTAAAATGTTATTGGTATCAAAAACATTCTCTTGATGAGTTTTTATGTAACAACTGCTTTCATCCAAGAATTATGATGGCTCCTTATGAATCCCTCTATGGAAATAAGTGTAGAGCTCTAGAATGTCGGGATGAAGTTAAAGAAATAAATCTATTAGTACCTGATCTAGATGATGAAATTTTGTATAATGTTATATATATTCAACATAACATCAATGTAGCTCAGAGTCTATAGAAAATTTCTATTTATAATCATCAATGTGATCTGAAGTTTTTAACCGGGGAGAAGGTTTTTCTATGAATTTCTCTAAAGAATAAGATTTTTATTTTATGGAAGAAATTAAATTTGAGACATAGGTATATTTTTTAAATAATTATTCTCAATAGAGTATGTAATATTTCTTATCACTTGGTTCTTCTACTTGACCTCTCTCAAGTCTGCGATTTGTTTCATGTTTCTTTTCAAAGGAAATACATATCAGATCCTTTATAATGACACAAAATTTTATCAATAGAATTTTCCCGTTTTATTATGTTATAAAACACATAAATCACATATAAAAACCAACAAAATATTATTCATATAAATAAAGTATGAAATAAGTAGAATTTATAGAAATTAAGGCACCTATATCAATGGAATAGTAACCTAAACATTAAAATAGTAATATGTCCATTACCAATAGTAATATAGACCTTAGAATAGTAACCTCCCCAATGAAAGTAAAAAAATAAAATTTAGATATCTTATACATGAATGTATGATATAATTATATCATGGTATAATTAAATAAATTCTTTATAAATGATCAATTAAATGTTGGTATTTTTGTAAAAACTAAATGGTTGTTTATAATTTAATAATTAATATAATGATTTAATAGAAAATTTACATTCATAAAATAGATTCACAAATTAATATTTTGTTGTATTATAATTATAATATAATTTTATGGGACCTTAATTAATTTTTCAAAGGGTTATAAAATCAACATTAATATTAAAATATGTATTTATCCAATAAATGATGATTTTTTTAAAAATTAATTTTCTCATGATTATAAAATTATTTTTATAAAATTAATTTTTTTTTTTTGAAATATTTAAGTTTAAAAATTGTTAGGTTAAATTTTTGGGATTTTTTTAAATAGATGAATTTTTGGTGAAAATTGAACAATGGTAATTTACGATATTTAACAAATACTTGAATTTATGAGTCATGGTCGATGTATGGATAATGTAAGAAAAAATTGGTTTAGAATAGACTAATAAATTTACTGTATTTATTAAAATTAATTAACACTAATGATAGTCTTGAGCCAAAAAAATAAACTAATGAATAAAATAATCAAAAACAAATACCCCTCACCTCCCATATAAATACCACCTCTTATCCTCACACAATATAAGACTTGTATATTATCTAAATTCTACGCAATTTCTTTCTTAATAGTATTCCCCACATATAATAGATACAGGTATCAATAAAATATCAAACCCAAGTTCCTTAAGGATGTTCTCAAAGAGAAGATATTCAAGGGGTCAAATCCTCTTCCTTCTCTATTAAATTATTTCTTTCTTCTACCTTATCCTCACATACCCTATCCAAATTGGCATGATAAATCCATTATTACATATATATATACAATAATTTTATTTTTCTAATGTAATATCCATTATAAAATATCTTCTCTTCTTATTTTATTATAAACATGAAAACATTGTTCGTGATGTGTTGATTCCCCGCCTTCATTGATGATGATTTTTTGTTTTCCATTACCACCTTCAAGGATGGTCATAAAGCAATTATTATGGTTAAAAAGGTTTTAATATATATATATATATATATATATATATTATATTTTTTTAATGTTCTAAATTAACTTATAAAGTTGATATTAAAAAAATAAAACTATTCTGTGATGGTCGTAAAAACTGACAAAATAAGCTAAACATTTTTCACTAACGTTTAATCTAATGATTCATCCTAATATAAAAAATGACGTATAATACCATTTATATTTTTTAAATTTCATAAATAACATATAATTTTAATTTTTTAGAATTTTTCTCATTTCACATGAACTTACATTCCTATATACAAGTGGACCTATCATGAAAACAAAGAAAATGAACACTCCAAAAATAAGAAAATTGAACTCCATAACTCATCCAAATGGACATAAATTAACTTAATAAAATTATAATAAATTAATTACATGTATAATAGGTTCTAAATTAATTAATTAAGTAATATAATTGTATTTTTTAGGATATTAAGCGCAAGTGCAGAATCCATTCAGAAATAAGTTAAGCAAATTCTCGAACCCAACTCCCTTTCCTTGGTTATACCTCTTTCATGACAAATTCAATTGTGGATATTCCTTTAATGTTTATTAAATGTAATTTAATATTTATTGACTTTTTTTCTATGATATACATGTTTAAAAATTGGTTTTATTAGAAATATAATTATTTTACAAAAGAAACCTTTTTTTTCAAAACACATTATTGAGTTTTCTTGGGATTGTATCTTCTTCACTCAAAAACGATAATTATTTTACCAAATGTGTTTTTCCAATTCTCCATTCAATAACCCCAAAAAATTTCATGAATGTATGGTTTATTAAATTCTTATTAAACCCATTCCTTTCCATGGTTTATTTTATGACTATAATTGTTAAATGTTCTATGTGGAATGCTTGATTATGTAAATGTTATGATGTGACGTGTGGGCCTGGATTTATATTAACCTCCAATTTATCAGGTAATGTGATTTATCTCATAAGATAATGTGTATTATTAATGAAAATGATGATATATTTGTTTAAAAATATGATGTTATGATTATTCACATATTTTATTCCTAAACATGATGTTAACTTTGTTCACAACTACATGTGGTATTCGACCACTAAGACATGATATTTCATTTTTATGAATTACCACTTTCCATGACATTATCTAATTTGTTCTATCATGATTATTATAATGATACTATTCTTATTTTATTACTATTATGATTATTCTCACCCATATTTTTATTGATTTGTGTCTTTATTCATTCTCTTACTATGCTTTTTGCTCACCCCTTTATTTTATGTATATCCTCAGGTGACTAAATGTACTAAAGAGAACGTGAGTTTTATAAAGATAAAGAATAATATTTTAAATCAATTTTTATGTTTTATCATGTGAAAGATATTTATGTGCCTAATTTTACCAATAAATTAAACCTTTGATCCAAGATCTATAATGATTTAATGTTGTTTATCTTAAAATGACTTAAAAGTAATGTAATGAAAAGTAGGGTCATTATAGTTTGTAATAGATCATTTTATAGTTAATTTGGGAATTAGTATTATAGAATGTTAGTGATAGCCCTTAGGATAAGAATAAGTCTATGTAAACCCCCAAGGAACTTTTCTTAGAAAAAACTCAAAATATAGGGATACCATAATATTTGAATTTAGAGTTAATTAATCAAAAATAATAAATTATTTATTCATGATTTATTGACTTATGTTGTGTTCAATCCTTTTCAAATTTAAAAAATGGTGTGAACCAGAAGAATCCAGGCCAAAAACCCATGTGAAGGGAATTGTAACGATTTCTCAGATGACATCCCCAATGCCTTAGGATTTGGAGTTCAAAACATGATGGAAATGATTACCCAGTTGTCCTAGGATATGAATAATAACCTGAACTAGGAGTAACTTCCACCTTCACCCAATAATGATCATCTAGACATTGAGTCCATTATACACCAATGACCACTGACATTTGATGGATATTTCGATCCACTAATTTCAGAATAATGGGTTAACTTAATGGAGAATATCTTTTCTAATAATACACTATTATAAGAAAGAGAACGTGACTCAATCCATCTATAATTTTTATAGTTAAGATATTAAATGGTGGTTGTTGATAAATAACATCAAGAAAAAGTATAAAATAGATGAAATGGGGTGGGAAGACTTTATGAAAATATTTATTAACAAGTATTTCCCTCGAACTCTTCGTAAAAATATAACGATAGAATTTTTATAGATGAAGAAAAAGGAAGTTAAATCTATAATAGCTTACAAATAAAAAATTTCAAGTCTTGAAAGATACACCTCGTGTTTTTATATCAATAATTATAGAAAAATAGATAGATTCTTTAGTGGTTTAAAACCACACCTACGAAAGGCTCTAGTTTTCTATACTTTGAAAGTAATGAAGAAGTGGTTTGATTTTCTCTCAAATTATAGTTGTATTTTAGTAGAACCATAGATATAGAGATATTATATTAATGATAGAGTTTCCTAATAGGTGATCTTAGGATAAAGGTGGAAAAAAATATCAACCACCCACATTTAAAAATGTGGGAATAAGCAACATTGGAACTACGTCAAAGGGGGAAGGAAATGCTTCAAGTGTGGAAGATAAAGCCACCAATCCCATGAATGTATAAGAAACATGAATAATCTAGCCAATGTGATAGAGGAAAGGAGAGAACCACCCATGGTTTAATGCTTTAACTGTAGAGAGAAAAGGCACTATGAAATCCAGTGAATTAAACATTGATTTCTTGAGGGTAATTAGCGTCACCATCCACCAAATACAAAGGATCAAGAGAAATATTATTCCATCACTAATGTTGAAGTGGATAAAGAAAATAATGTTACACAGGGTACAATTCATATTCACCCAATAATGTAAAAATTATTATTTTATTTTGATTCAATTCATTCCTTTATATCCTAAATGTTTTAAAGAACTATTGAATCGAAGACCCAATACTTTAAGATGAGATATCTATAAAAATGCCTAGTGGTGAGATTATTGCAACCCAAGTGTTTGACACTTCTCCTATTGGTATATGTGGAAATATTATTATAGTAAATCTCATAATACTTACCTTGAAGGAATTTGATGATATAATGGTCATGGATTATCTCTCATTAAATAGGTCACACATAAATTTCTCATAAAATTAAATAAATTTTTATTTTCGAACCATCGCATGCTCCAATACAAATTCAAGGAAGATCATGAATAACCTTCATAAAATGCATCCATATAGTGGGAGTTGATTACCATTGAATAAGAATACCTCGGTCAAATTTTTGTGTCAAAGTAAGGTATCAAACTGGAATAAATTCCCATTGTGAGGAAATGTAGTGATGTATTTTTTAAAGATCTACCAAGACATCCCTCAGATCATGAGATAGAGTTCTCAATAAAACCTATACCAAGAGGCACAATAATATTAAAATTTCTCTACATGATATCCCCTATAAAACTGGATGATTTAAATAAGTAAGTATAATATCATTTGGACAAAGAGTTCATATACCCTAGTGCATCACCTTGGGGTGAACTAGTGATCTTTTTTCAGAAGAAGTATGGATCAATGTTGTTGTGAATTGATCATCAAGATCTCAATAAGATCTTCATAAAGAACAAGTATCCTCTTCCAATTATTTATGACTTGTTCGATCTACTATGAGGATCTCATTAATTATCAAAGGTGGATATTCACTTAGGATATCATAAACTATTGGTGAAGATGGATGATATTTAGAAGAATACATTCTGTACAAGGTAAGGGAATTATTATTTCCTAGTAATTCCCTTATTAATTACCAATTCTCCTAAAATATTCATGTAATTGATGAATAAATTCTTTAAAGGAGGCCTTGAAAAATTTATGGTAGTGTTTATCAATGATATTATTATCTAATCCAAGAGTAAGTATGAACATTAAGAACATATAAGAATTTTTCTAGAGACATGAAGGAAGAAAAAATTGTATGCCAAGTTTAAAAAGTGTGATTTTTGGATGTGGAAGGTCACATTCTTAGCTAACGTGATCGCAATTGAGGGAATTTCTATGGACCCTTAAAAAATAACGCTAATTGAGGAATGTACCAGGTCCACTAGTTTCATATAAATCCATAGTTTATTGGCTTCTCAGGGGACTACCGATGTTTTGTGAGAAACAAATCATGATTCACTACCCTTATAACTAAGTTAACAAGGAAATTTGTAATGTATGTATGGATGAAATAATGGGAGGAAATCATTAAGGATATCAAGAGGAGGGTAATCACTACACCTGTACTCAAACTACTAACAAGTGGATAAAGTTTTGGGATATATAGTGATTCTTAAAATAAAGGCTTTGGTTGTGTGATCATGCTGAATGATAAAGTGATAGCATATGCCTCACAAAAGTTAATGATTCATGAGCATAACTATTTGAAGCATGATCTGGATCTAGAAGCTATGAACATTTACTTAAATTTCTAATAGCACTACATCTATGGTGATAAGCATGGAAAACATATCAATCACAAGAGTATAAAGAATATTTTCACACATAAAGAACTAAATATGCATCAAAGAACGTTGTTATATCTGATCAATGACTATTATTGATCAATTAATTATCATCCAAAATAGGTGAACATGGTAGTTGATTTTCTTAGTAGAAAAGAACTAACTACTTTATTAATGATGGGAATTGAGAAAGACCCAATCTTCATGGATATACCAAGAATGTATTTGGAAATAATAATATAAGAGAATACATCCTACCTTATCCAAATTATTTCCCAACCATATATCCAAGAGAATATCAATTAGTCATAAAGGAGTGATCAAGAGATTCAAAAGAAGTTGAAAGAAGTAAATTAAGGGAATCTACATGAGTTCCACATCAATGAGGATCGTTTCATTCAATTTGGATCTAGGGTTTGTGTTCCTTCATCACCTAAGATAAATATGGAGCTATTGGATAATACACATAGCTTATCTTTCTCTATCCATCCCAAAAGTACAAATATGTTCTGTGATATTTGAGAGTACTTCTTATGGTACAATATGAACTCAGAGATTGTGGGTTATATCTCATGGTGATTGGTATGCTAGCAAGTTACTGTAGAGTAACATAGTTCCAAATGGATGATGAAACCATTGTCTATACCCACATGGAAATTGGAGGATATCACCATGTACTTCATCACTAGTCTCTAAAATAAATCCGAAGGAAACAATGTGATATGGGTTTTGGTGTATTAACTCAATAAGACTTCCCACTTAATTACTATTTTGGTTGATTTATAACTTGAAAAACTTTCCAAAATATGTGTGAAGGAAGTGGTGAGGTTAAATGGGGTTCCTATTTTGATCATATATGATCATGATAAAAGGTTCACATCTGAATTTTGGAGAATTATTCAACATACTTTGAGTTCTAAATTGAATTTCATCACATCCTATCACCCCCAAAATGAGGGTTAATATGAAAGGACTATTAAAATGCTAGATGACATTATAGGAGCCTACTTAATGGAATTCATAGTTGGATGGGATAAACATCTCCCATAAGTTAATTTATTATATAATAATAGTTTCCACTTTAGTATTTATATGGATCACTATGAAGCTCTGTATGGGAGGTGATGTTGAACTCCAGCTTGTTGGGATAAAGTTGGTGAACGAAAGATACTTGGACCTGATCTTGTGTAAGAGATAACCAATAAGGTTCAATCCATACAACAACATATAAAATCTTCTCAGATTCAGTAGAAGAGATATGCTGACAACCATAGAAGTAAATTGGAGCTCCAAGTCTGAGATAGATTTTTCCTTCGAATATCACCATGGAAGAGATTCATTTGGTTTCGAAATAAAGGGAAGCTTATTCCAAGGTAGATAGGTCACTTTAATATCCTTTATCAAATAGGATTATTAGCCTATCAGCTAACACTTCTACCATCCATGCATCAATTTCATGTTTTATTCTATGTATCTCTCTTGAAGAAGTACATACCATATCCCTCACATGTACAGAACTTAGAGAAATTATGACTCGAAAACAATCTCTCTTATGAGGAGTATCCGGTGAAGATTTTTGGACCAGAGAGATAAGGTTCTACATTACAAGACCACTCACTTGGTCATGTTACTATGGATAAACAATAAGTATGAAGAAGAAACTTCGGAACCGGAGGAAGCAATGAAGGATAAATACCCTCGCCTATTTTCACATTAGTTTTTAAAACTAAATTTTAAAGGTGAAATTTATAGAAGGGAAAGAATATAATAAACCAAAATTTTGTCAATGGAAATTACCCTTTTTATTATTTCATAAAACACATTAATCTCAAAGAGAAACCCACAAAATATTATTATAATAAATAATTTATTAAATAAGTGGTATTTATATGAAATAAGGAACTTATACCAATGGAATAGTAACCTGGTTGTTGGAATAGTAATATCACCACTAGGAATAGTAATATGGCCATTAGAATAGTAAACACCCCTATGAAATTATAAATAAATTTTATGTATCTTATACATGAAAATACGATATAATTATATCATGGTATAACTAAATAATTTTTTTTGAAATAATAAATTAAGTGTTGGTATTTTTGTAAAAGGTAAATGTTTATTTAAAATTTTATAATTAATATAATGATTTAAATGAAAATTCATATTCATAAAATAGATTCATAAATTAATATTATTTTTTATTATAATTAAAAGATAATTTTATGCGACCTTTATTAATTTTTAAAAGGGTCATAAAAGCGAATATGATATTAAAATTAGTATTTTTTGAATAGATGAAGATTTAATTAAAAACTAATTTCATCATATTTATAAAATTATATTCATAAAATTGAGTTCATTTTTGAAATATAAACATCAAAAAATGGTTAGGGTGATTTTTTTGGGACTTTTCTGAAATAGTTGATTTTTTTTGTGAATAGAGAAAAATGGTTATTTATGATATTTAACAAATACAAGAATTTTTGAGTTTTGGTTGATATTTCAATGATTTAATCACTCATTTTTTCAAAATATACTAATAACTTTACTGTATCTAGTCATATTAATCAACACTATTGATATTATTGTGCTAAAATAATAACCTAAGGAAAAATTTAATCAAAAAAACACACCTCTCCTCCCCTATAAATACCACCCATGACCACCTCTTATCCTAACACCTAATAAGACTTTTCTGTTTTCTAAATTCTACCCAATTACCTTACTAATATCCAATAATATTTATAATATCTACTTTTCCCAATAAAATATCAAACCCAAGTTTTTAAAAGAGGTTCTCAAGGAGATGATATTCAAGAGGTAAAATCCTCCTTCTTTTTCTTTTAAATTAGTTCTTTCATCAACCTTATCCTTACCTAACCTATCCAAAGTTGAATGATAAATCCAGTATTACATATATACTGGAATTTTATTTTCTTAATGTAATATCCATCATAAAATATATTTTATTCTCTTTTTATTCTAAAAATGAAAACATTATCCGTGATTTGTCGATTCACCGCCTTCATGAATGATGATTTTTTGTTTTCCATTAATACCCTCATGGTTGGTAATAAAAAAATTATTATGGTAAAAAAATTAATTTGTATATTATAACTTTTCTAATGTTCTCAAACTAATTTATAGACATAATTTTAAATAAAACAAAATTAGTTCTTGATGGTCATAAAAAACGACAAAAGTAAGTAAACATTTTTCATTAACGTTGTATCTAATGAATCAACATAATATAAGAAAAAATGAAATATAACACCATTTGAACTTATTTATGTTAATTAATAACATATATTTTTAATTCTGGATAATTATTCTTATTTTACATGGACTTCAATACTTGTATACAAGTGAACTGATCTTGAAAACCAAGAAATCAATCACTCTCGAAACGATGAAATTAAACTCTATAACTCATCCAAATAGCCATAAAGGAACTTAATAAAATTTTAATAAGTAAAATAAATGTTTAATATGTTATTAATTAATTAACTAATGAATCCATTTTTATTATCCACGACATTAATTTCAAGTGCATAACGCATTCATACATAAGGTATGGTGATTCACGAACCCAACTCCCTTTCTTTGGGTTATACCTCTTTCATGCCAAATTTCAGTTTGGATATTCCCCTAACGTTCCCTAAATATAATTTCATTGTTTTTACCTTTTATTTTTATGTTTTTCCAATTCTCCTACTACTTTTTATTAAAAATATAAATATTTTCCAAATGAACTCTTCTTTCCAAAAACACATTCTTTGCTCCTCTTGAGATTATCTCTTCTTCGCTCAAGAATGATGATTATTATACCAAATAATTTTTCCATTTTCCATTTGGGAACCCTGAATTTTATTCATGATTATATTATTTATGTAATTATTATGAAACCCATTTCTTTCCATGGTCTATTTTATGACTATGATTTTTATACGATTTATGTGGCATGCTTGATTATGTAAAGGTTTTGATGTGATAGGTGGGAATGGTATTATGTAACCCAAAAATGTATTTGGAAATCTGATTTATATCATGATATAATGTGTATTATGCATGAACATGATTCTATATTTTTCCAAAAAGTTGATTTTAGGATTATTCACTTATGTTATGCATGAAAATGATACCAACTTTGTTAAAAACTATGTGTGGTATTAGACCTATAAGACGTGATGTTTCATTTTTATACATTTACACATTCTCTAATTTTATATAATTTTTACTATTATTATTATTATTATATGGTTATTTTATTATGATTATGATTATTCTAACACATGTTTTATTGATTCATGTCCTTATTCATCCTCTTATTGGGCTTTTATCTTACCCCATTCTTTGATGTATATACTCAAGTGACTACATGTACTAAGGAGAATGTGAGATTTAAAAGGATAAAGAATAATATTTCAAATAATTTTCTATTATTTATTATATATAAGTTTTTTGTGTTCCTAATTTTACCAATACATTAAACCTTTGATCCTAGATTTGTAACACTTTTATGTTGTTTATATTAAAATGATGTAAAAGTCATGTAAGAAAAAGAAGTGTTGTTATATCCCTCACATGTACCAAATTAATAAATCATACTGATGGAGAAATATTTTTCTTATAGGGAAAATTAGGTGGATAATACGTATCATTCTGATAATGTTCTACAAAACAAGACCACTCACCTGGTCAAAGTTTTGTGGCAAAACCACAAGCTTGAAGAAGCTACATGGGAACATCAGGATTCAATATGGCAAAAGTATATTCTATTGGTTATAATAAAGTGATATAATTTTTTGAGTAAAACTAATTTTAAGGGTATTTAATTTAAAATATATTTTTTTTATAAAATATTTTTTTCTGAATAATTTAATTTTTTAGAAAGTTTATGTTACACGTGACACCGAGTTTTAAAGAACCACGATATACAATTAATATTATCATTTAAACATGACCATTATAAACTATACATTAAACATTATAGTATGAATAGGAATACACACATTTTAGATATTGTGTATAATCATATTATATAAAGAAAACATATTGATAAAAAAGTACTTAATTTTTAGTAAATACTTTTTAAGTTTTGAAAATACTATTTTTGTCAAAAATTGTTTTTATTAATAGATAATAAAAGTAATTTATAAAAATTTTAGAAAATTTATTTGAAAAAATATACTTTATATTTGAAATATAAATTTCAAAATTATCTTTTAGTAAATTGTTTATAATTTTCTAAAAATATTAATTTTTTCATGAATAGTAAAAAATACTAATTTTTATTAATAATTTCATGTTTGTTTAAAGAATTTAAAAACATTATTTTATTTTAAGAAGGTTTTAAATGTAAAAATAGACCAATTATATATTTATTAACCCAATTTAGTTTATTTAAATCAATTTCATATTGAATTTTGATATTAAATATTTCTATAATTATGAAAAAATTCTATTTGAAAAACATCTCCTTCATCCTGTCTAAGGGTTTAATTTTAAATTAATTTTTTTCAATTAAATGAATTTAATTTGAGAAAATAGATTCCATATTTTTAATCATAATAATTAATATTATATAATATGTTCAACTTAATTTTTGGTCAAAATTAATAGTAAAAACAACAAAAAATAATTATTTTGGTTAAGGTTAAAACAGGTTTACTAAGGGTTTAAAATAAAAATATAACTATGAAAATGACCTAAAAAATTATCATAATACCATTTTATGGAAATATTTTAAACTTATATCATATTTTTTTCTCTAATGATCCATTTTGGAGCCTTATTTTGTGTTTAATATTTGGGAACACATTTTTATTTTCAAAAATTCCAAGTGTTTCATCTCCCCAAATTATAAAATTCCACACCATTCTATCCTCCTCACAATTAAAAAATGATTAAATTAATACAATAAACACAAAAATATATTAACTGGTTTCCTCCCCAAATCCTATAGGTATTAATTTTATTGATAAACTCTCCTATGAAGGCTTTAGTTATAAACCTAAAGCAGTTCTCTGAAGAGGTGGTAAAATTATTAAACTTGTATTTTTGTATTATTTATTATTTAAACTCATTAAAATATTATTAAACTATAATTATATGATAACACTAATATATATCATATAATAATATTTTATTACATTAATTTCATAACCTATATTCATCTCTTCTTCCATTAAATGGGAAATGAAATCGATGATCGTGTGTACGATGGACTATCACCTCACGAACTGATGTAATTCATTTTCTATAACCACCTCAAATGGTTGGATATAATCATATATTTAACATATTTATATTATATTTATTACATAATTATACTTATTTTATTATTATATAACATATACCTTCTTACTTTCTGTTCTGTTGGGATACGATAACATTGCTTGTGTGTACATTGGACTACTGCCTCGCGAAGTGATGTGATTCTTTGTTCACTTACAATTTATATAGAACGTAAAAACGGGTAAATTTAATGAATATATGTGACATATATTACATAATAATTAATCCTTAATGGTGATGTTTTACTTACCTTACTTTTATTTTATCTTTTGAGAAAGGAGTAATAGGGTTTATGCATACGTATGGCCTACCGTCTCTATTAACGGTGTAATTCATTTTCTATCTCTAAATTTTATGAATTACTCTAAAAACACATATAATGAATATAAATGATTTTTATATCATGGTTAAAATTATATTGATTATATAACCCTAGTAAAAATAAATGGACCAAAAACACCAAATCAAAACATACATAAAGAATATAGCAGTTATTACCTAAAACATGATTTGAACAAGGAATTGTTAATAAACAGGTAATAAAATGTCATATTTAAGTCATATATGGTATAATATATATAATTATGATTTATTAATAGGTTTATAATAAATATATATTTATAATATAGAAGGTTTGATCATTTACAAAGTAAATCGAGACTTAAGTTATGAGATCTCTAGTATCTCTTTCATTTCTGGGAGACGCATAACATATTCACCACTCACTTATTTTGTGTGGTGATTGTACTCCCCATTGAAAATTTTATATAATTAATATAATTTTTTTTTATAATATTTCAAGTTTCATTTTATGTTATTATTTAAAGATTCTTTCGATACAAAAGTAACGAATGTTGTATTGCATTTTTCCCTCACTTTTATTTTCATGGGACACATTCTTTATACACCCCCAGTTTCATTTTTTTGGGGTACATAATTAACATTAATGTATTTTATTATTATTCTCATAAAATTATGCAATAAAATTATCCATATAATTTTTTTCCTTCAGGGGGCTTATGATTCAAAATTTATCAAGAAGGTGGTGGTTTTATGTTACAATCAAATTGTTTATTAGGATTTTTTGTGATTAAGTTTCTGATAATGAAATATTAGGATCTAAATATAAAGAAACTAATTAATTTTTACATAATATAGTTATTTTTGTACAATACATGTATCAATTTTATTTTCCTCTCTCTAATAACTCAAGATACTGAAAAAATTGTTTTAATAAAAATTGGTTTTATTTATTTCTTTGGTCAAAAATCATTTTTCTTCATTGTCCATGTTTTCTAAAAATGTTTTAAAGAAATTTTTTCTAAAATAAATTTTTAAATAAATTTTTACCCATTTTATAATTTTAAAAAATGGTTTAAAAGGAATCTTATTGTTATTTTCTAAACGATATAGTTTTGAATATTTACTAAAAATGTGAAAGGAATATTTATATTAATTTGTACTGGATGAACATAATTTTCTTCCATTGTGACTGTTCGATTTTTTGAAGCTTAATTTTCAATTTTTTCTATTTAATTTAAAAAAAATGTTTTCCTTATTTTTTGTAGAATTTTTAGATTTTAAAGAATTAATTTCAAAATGGAGAATATATTTTCTTCGATATTATTTTCATGATATTTTTATGGAATTTATATTCATCAATAACAACATCATTATATGTTACTTAAGCTTTACTATGGATATAATCTAATGATATCATCCTTATTATTTATCTATATGGTTTATGACAATGGTGAAGAGGTATTTATGAAACCCATTTCTTTTTCATGGGTTATTCTATGATGAATTGAATAGATGATTATGAAGCCTATTTTCTTTCTATTTGTTATTCTGTAGTGAATTTTTCATGATATTGTGTCCCAAAAATAACTGATTATTGGGTCCTATATCTCCCTTCAAATCATTTGGTAAATATTAAGATCTCATGAGATAAATAGGATTGGAATGGGGAATGAACCCAGTTCAGTAATGGAATTTTTCCACTATTATAGTCTTGGGAGTGAACCTTTACTACTAAGATGGTTTGTGGAGTGGACCCACAACACCTTTATAGCCTTGTAAATGAGACTTGACTACTAAGGAAATTATTTTATATGCTTATGTATATACCAAAAATCCATGTCTTACGCTGATGTTATGCTCTCATGGATCATGTTATTTGATCCATTTCTGATTCATTTCTTGTGAACTGTTAATATTTATTCCTTCAATCAAGGTTATGATCTTATATAAGTGGGGTATGGTTTTAAAATGTTGTGCACATGTTTTCATACCCTTATTATCATATTATTCTTATGTGATCATTGACATATCTCATGTTTATCACTACTAAGAATCAAATCTTACCCCTTCTTATATTTCATTTTCCCAGGGTATGAAGAAAAATTGTATGTATGATATGTATAAGAAATGTAAAATTTATGAAGAACTAAGTGTAATATGATGTAGAACTCTAATGATATAGTTTTGTTGTACCCAAGTTTCCAAATACACTAGACCAATACGATTTTGTCAAGGATTATTACATAATATAATGAATATTCATCTATTAAGATGTAATATATATGTATGATAATTGTTAACTTTTATAGATTTAGTGTTTTCCATATACGTATAAATCTGATAGTCTCGTCTATTTATCTAAGTTTCCTTCATTCTTTTCTTGATCTACTGGAAATATGAGGTATTTTTTAGAGACTCTTCATCCCCCCTTTAATGAATTTTAATGATTATCTTTATAATATTGATAATACTTCTTATATGGTGAGTTTATTCCAATTTTATTTATTTTTTCTTCTTTTTATTCATATGAATGAGGATTTTGTTGTGGGATTAGTTATTTTTTGTGGTGTTGTGGTGAGTGGTTGATATTTATGGCTATATTAAATATTATTGAAGTTCCCTTTAGGTGATCAGGGCCTCGAGATCATCTATCTCTATATTTTTTTTACATAGTGATCATCGAAGATTCCCTTGACAAAGGGGATTTTTGAATTATTCTTATTCTATGTGAAAGTGTGAGATTATCATGATTTGGTTTCATTAAGTATCAGTGTAATTGACTTAAATAAAAATAATAAAAGGAATTAATAACGAATCGGATGGGATATTGTGATTATATATGGGGATGTTATGTTGATGATTCTTATTAATACTTTCTAGATAGTCTGTTATCTATTTTCTACAATTATTATTTTTGTGTATCCTGATTGATATGTTATAAATTGGTTAAACAACATAAATTTTGTAAATCTAAGGTGAATAATGAAGGGATAATTAAATTTTATAATCATTGTTCCTTTAAAACTATATAATATGAAAGTGTTACTTAAATTGTGTTTATCTTTGATTCATATATATAATTATCTATTTATTATAGGTTTAATTTTATTGATTCCTATGAATAATGAATTTATTAATTCAATATGGTAAAAAGGTTATTTTTTAGAGATAAATGTTTGGGTTGTGAGATCCCATTTTTGGTTGTCATAGTATTTTATGCCTAATTATTATGGACTTTGTTTCCCCTTGAATTTGTGTTCTAAAAATAATTTTTTTAGGTATTAATTATCTAGTATATTATATCGCTTTCTATGATTTTTTATGAACCTAGTATGATGGTGTTGTTAATAAAGAAATTAATGGGAATAGATGGAACAGGTTGAGATCATGCTTTCTTGTTTGTTGGATGGTTGTGTTGAAATTTTTGCTGGGTTTCTATTTTTGGTTAAGAGAAAGGATTTCCCAATGTTTTTCTTATGCGATAGTTGGTTTATTAGTGTTTAATTATTTTTACTCCCAACTACCTACCACTATTTTCCTATTTCATTGTGAGTTCATATCCTTATGGTAGCTTAGTATGAGTTCTAAAATATTCAAATTATGTAATGGTAAATAAATTAATAATAAACTCATGGGGTGGGTTTTGATATTGGTAGTTTTAAATAAAATAAACTATGGGATTTTTGTAACTAATTATTTAATTGAATGAGAAATAAATATGAAAATTACAATATGAATTATGAAATTATATCATCTTGAGATAAAATGAAATGTTTAGATGAGAATGTGTGATGTGTCTAACTAATGAATTATGGTTAATTTATAATAACTAAATGGAGATTATTAATTCTTCTGAACCTTGATTCTATTTTTCTTGTATGAAATCTTGTTTCCTTGTCCTTAGCGATGGAAAATGGGGGTAATGAGAGAGGATAGCTGCAGTTAAGTCTAAGGCTAGGAAATTTCCCGTAGTTTGTCTATGTGATATACCTATTCTTAAATTTTTTTCAATTTTATATATTCCACAAACTGAGTCATAAGGGTATAAAATGTTTAATTTTTTGGTTTCTAGTTTTTTCCCTAACAACTAGGTTTGTGATGAAACTAATGGTCGACTTCTCCCTCTTCCCCACTCTTACTTCTAATATAGAATATTGTGTCTATGTAACTGGGCTATGATTACCTGAGGCATAGGGTATGTGTCTAAACAGGTTATAATGTATCTCAGTTTTATTATACATTTATGTGTGGGTTGTAGTGGATTCAGGTTAGCACAAACTTGTATTCCAACTATAGTGAATGTATTTTCTTATAGGTGTACTTCTGTGGGATTTAGTGGCCTTGGATATATTGCAGATACATGATATATAGTGTATTTTAGAAAAACTTCTTGGTTATGATATGTGTTTTTTGATATGTTTACATGGGGCATAGGATGAGATATTGTTATGATATGTATGCATAAGTTATAGGATGACTTAAAGAAGGGATTGTAAAATAGGATGTTTAGACTAGGGTCATGAGAGTGATAAACCAATGGGGAAGTGGATGTAGGACTATTTATATGATTTTGATATGAATATTCTTACTTATATATGTTACTTTATGAGTGGATCATGTTTAGAATGGGATATAGTTACACATCTTCATGTTATTAGTTTGTTTCAATTGTTTATTCCCTAAGCTTTAGTATTCTTTTTTATATTTTCACAAGAGTATTTAGGGAGGATCCTACTGTGTACATAACTTTATGCTTGATCTAAATGTGTATATAAACTATTTTCAAGGTTTGATAGACCTGGTTGGTGATCAATATAGGTTTTATATACTTGTAGAGTTTTAGAGGAGCTATTGGATTTTCATGTCCAATACCTAGGTTTTGTTTCGATATTTCTAATTTTTTCCTCTTATATGAATTTGCATCCATGTTTTGGGATTGATTGTTTATTATTTGTATATATTTGACTATTTTATATCATCTTATCTATTTTTCTTACATTATAAAAAGTGGGTAATTTCTCCCATTTTTGTATAATTTTTACCCTTGGTGTTAGAGTCTAACCCATGTCTTATTGGAGGTTGGATTTAGGGGTTATCCCCATCCTTATTGTCAACCTAGGAGGGGTACTAGTGGAGGGGGTCTTGGAAGAGTTCTATATGAGCTGATGGTTGGGAGATAGGATTGAACTTGGGGATTCAAATTAGTAATTAGTTCATGTGTTTGTAGGGAAATATTATCACCTTCACATAGTGTGTAATGTAAGAAAGGGAGACAGGTGAATACACAAGATTTCAATCCACCATGTGATCAGATGTAAGTACCCTCAAGTTTAACAAATATACTAATAAAATTTATGATTCTTGAAAGGTAAAGGATTAGGAAAGTATCATGCAACATTATTTTCTATTCCTATGTTTGACTTGGGTAAAAATGGTATTTAAGTTAAACATTAATTTAATAACATTGAATATTCCATATTCTGGGTTTATAAGTCCCAAGAATTTTTTCTTTTATAGGTATATGTCCTATTTGAAGTTCTCAATAAATTCATGCTGAATATATTTAACAAGATGTTCCAAAATATCATTGTAGATTCAAGTACTATAATTAATATTGTAGGAATCCACTTCAATAGTTTCAGTTTTAGGGTCTATATAAGTATGAGAGATCCATTTTAGGTTAAGAGACTGAGGCTTGGTTGGAGGAGGTATAGATTGCCTTTTGTTTGATCCAAACTCAAAGGGGGTACCAAGTTTTATTGGTAGTGACTATACAGTATGAGGCAGCTTGGAAGTGGTGGTTTTGGTTCCTCATGGATCACAAGGACTCAACTATTATATCATAGAATTTATATCATCAGCTTTAGGTTGAGTTGATTTCTTTGACCGTGAAGGCATATTTTTGGAATAATATCCTTACTCTCCTCTAGAGGAATTACAGCATGTTGAATTTCATTAACTATTATAAAACCCTATTTATTTATGCTTTAAACCATCTAGAAAATAGATGCTCTAGGGTGTGGAATTTTAAGGAGACTTTTGATCTTGATATTCAGTACCAGATTACCTCATTGATTTTATCAAAATATTTTAAGGTTCTAGGGAAGGGGTAGTTTATTTGGAAGGAGTAGGATAGGACCAAATCATCTTTGGAGGGGAGTTTTTAAAACTCTATATAGATCATAGATGTGTTTATAAGTTATCAATTTCCTAGTCAATATAGGTTTCATAATACAGGGAGTCATTTCTATCATTCTTCATCTTATTTCATAGGGGATAGTAGTTCATGCACCCCTTACAATGGATG
The DNA here is from genome assembly GCA_963277665.1 of Viscum album. Lineage (NCBI taxonomy): Eukaryota > Viridiplantae > Streptophyta > Magnoliopsida > Santalales > Viscaceae > Viscum > Viscum album. Next base: position 833,799,257 of record OY728165.1, read on the forward strand.
GAGCATTGTTTTTTATACATGTGGAGGTTTTGGAAATCAGAATCTCAAGTGGTCAGCCATCCTCAATAGTTAGTGTGGGGGTGGAGTGAGCAGAAGGCAACCTAAGGATTCCCCATCATTCTCAAGGATAGTGAGTAGAACTTGATCATTGAGGTTTTCTCCATCAGTACAAGAAATTTTATAAATCCAAACATGGTTAGATTCATGCCTCAGAGTTACTAGCACTAGGTGAGCTAGAAATAATGCAAGGTACTATATTATTATATTCTATTTAGTTGTCTGAATTTTTTGATTTAGGAATTATATATTCCTTTTTTTAACCCAACCTTGTCTATGATTTATTACTTACGGTGGGGAGTCTTCTAGTTCCCTTGGCATTGACTATGCCAGTTAAAGGTCAATCTAGATTTTCTCATGTGTTTCAAGATTATGATTTTAATCTATGTTGGTATCTATCTTGGGAAGATTTTCTATATTTTTAGATGCATCCATATGACATCATCCTTAACATTTATTGGTTGTATTCATTATAGTAAATTTTGTATCTCTATAGGAGACAATCTATATTCTATTTCATTGATAGAGTGAGGGTTATGTTCATAGGTGAGTGAGACCCTCATATGGTAATGAGGTATGTTGATTCTTTTCCTTCCTTGATGGATGAGATAATGTTGAGTTTAGTAGATGATCATTTGGTGTTGTTTCCCATGGTTTTTGAAAATCATAGTGATTTATTTCTAGAATAGGTTGTAACACTACCCCCTTGGTGTGATATTGAATTGTTTGGGGAGATGATCCTGATATATGGTTTTAGGATGATCATATTAGGTATTTTTAGGAGATAATTTTCATTCCTTTAGTGACACATGATATGGATCTCCATGAGTTTCACATTTCTTCTTTGGTGTCATATCCTACTATGTTAAATATGTATCATGTATTTTGAAGGTTATGGTCATATAGAATGAACATATTGGGCATATATAACTCATATTTTCAAGATAATCTACAATTAATATAAGAATTATATAATAAATAATTTCATTACCAATAGAATTAAATTGAATATTAATTGATTAAAATGCAGGAACCAATAAGAGAGGATCTTTTCAGAGATAATTTATAATTAATTTATTTCAATAAATAATTACCTTGAATTGAATTTCTTTCTTCATTATCAATGATTGAATAAAGACCAATTTTTTTATCATCATTTCATCATTAGAATCAAGTGTATATTTTATCTAGTATTGATCTCCTTGTGTTCTATTAATATATAATCATCATCATAAAATCCTATTAGTGCTAATACATATGTTTCTAACAATTAAAAAGAATTTTATTGATCATAGTAGAATAATTCAAGCTGATAAGGAATCGCTCTACTGGAAGAGGAATGTTTCCATGATTTATTGAGATAATTCTAGGAGAGAATATCTCTAGGTACTAATAACATTCTCTAGAATATTTTTCACACAATAATTAGGTTTGATAGGGTTCATCATAATAAGTTTTAAAGATATCTTGGGTTAGCGAATAATATTTGAACATGAGCCCTTATGATTCTCTTAAACCTTGGTGAACTCCATGTTTAAATAATAATATTTTTATTTTTATTTAATTGACATGTGTTAAATCATGTATAAATTAATATTATATCCTCGAATAAATTAATCAATCTTCATTCAAATAATATTTAATATGAAATTTCTCAATGGATCATTAAACTTTGTCTGAAAATCCTCCTCAATATTTATCAGACCTTGAATAATGACTATATATTTAAGTAAATAAATATGTCTTCATTATTTACTAATAAATAAAAAAATTATATTTACTAAATTAGTGAATAAATATTTTTTAAATATTCATGGAACTAAATATAAACTTTATTACCTTTCAAATAAAAAAATAAATATATATTATATATCCATGTATTAATTAAATAATTATTTTATAAATAAATATTTATTAAATATTCAATTAATATATATATATATATATATATTCTATTGAATAAATAGTAACTAAATATTGTTTGTAATCAAACTAACATAAATAATCACTAAACCACATACAGGAATAATATTTATCCAATACATTAAATTCATATAGAATTTAACTGAGGTTTCAAATACACTTAGTGTGTGAACCTACAGGCTTCATTCTCAGTGTCATTAGGCTACACAATCTAAATTCCAATGTTAATATCTAGAAATACACCAAAGTTTATATAGAGAAATAATTTCAATCTCGTAATGAAAAAAACCACATACGTATATACACTTTGTAATATAACTGTTAATTTCTTAATTGTGAGTCATTTTCTCATACTCTCCTACTATAAATATTACCAACGGTCTATGTCATTGTAATGTGTCTCAAAGTCCTATGAGTATATACCCCTTATATACTATATCATTTTAATCCCATCAAATGATAATTTTTGGGTATAGAAAATATATTTTATAACACTATAGTGGAAGACTTATGTTCTCATCATAGTGGGGAACTTCTATGAACTTTTAGTGAGATAATTACCCTTGAGAAATTATAACATATTGAATATTGTGTAAGAAAAATTATTATGTTATAATAACATTATAAATATTCAAAAAAATGAATATAGGTAATTATAACAAACACAATAGTTGGTTCTAGTGAACCAACTCCAAAAGACTCCCAAATGCACTAGAGTTAACTACTAAAAATATTTTTCCACTAACTCTAATGTAATTTTATGATTCTATTGTGATAAGTCTCTAGTTAAGGAATTATTAACATTCTTGTTTATAGAAAATATACTCACAATAACTTTACCACTCTAAGAAAAAATCCTCAATAGGTGATTATTTTAGAGTATGTGCTTCATTTGTCGGTGTGAACTTGGATCCTTTGTGAGTGCCACCACTAAATTATAAAAAAATATAATTTTATAGTTTATTTACTAATAAGAACTAAATTGAGATATTGGAAAAACTTGTATACAAATAACTTCAATTGTTTCATCAAAAGCTGTTGTATACTCATACTCCATTATAGAATTGGTGAAAAATGGTTGCTTTGAACTCTTATAGATCACAGCACCTCCATTGAGGAAAAATAAATATCCTAATCATGATATTAGATCATTATGATATTTTTGGAAACTAGCATCAATATATCCTCTAATGGATATCTAATTGTATCCTCTATATATAATTAAAATATTTGTAGTATGCCTCAGATACTTAAGGATGGCCTTAACAACAAACCATTTTTGTTCTCCTAGATAATCGTTATTTCTTCATACCATTTTCAAGGTTATGGAAATATTAAGCCTAGAAAATAACATGGGATACATGACTAATCCTATCCTATAATCATATGATATCTTACTTATTAGCTCTCTCCTCTATTGTGTCTAAGGACACATTTTCTTATAGATATGTATACCATATCACACTAAAACCAATCCCCTATTGGATTTTTCCATCACAAATCTATTTATTATTTGTTCAATGTATCTATATTGACTCAATACAAGTAACCTCTTGGATATATCAGGAATAATCTTGATCCTAAGAATGTAGACTGATTCACCTAAGTCCCTCATGGAGTAACAATTGTTTCAATAGTACTTAACTGACTGTAAGACTGGTATGTTGTTTTTAATAAGTAATATGTAATCAACATATACTACTAGGAATACGATCACACTCCCATTAAAATTATTGTAAAAACATGGATCACATTTTTTCTTTATAAAAAAAAATTCTTTTATGTATTCATCAAACATAATCTTCTATGACCTGGATGCTTTCTTCAATCCATAAATGGACCTTAGTAACTTTCATACATTTTTTGCCTCACATGGAGTCACAAACCCAACTGGTTGTTTCATATAGACATTTTCCAAAAGGTTCCTATTAATTAAATTTATTTTAAAATCCCTATTCCTAATCTCATAGTAATGGAAATTTATTATAGAAATTAAAATTCTCATGGATTTAAACATTGATACTAGATAAAAGGTTTCATTATAGTCAATGCCTTGGCATTGTTTGAATCCTTTAGACACTATTTTATCTTTATAGGTATTTAATTTACCATCCAAGTATATTTTTCTCATTAATACCAATTATCACTTGAGGGGATTTACATCAATTGGATAATTTAGCATACCCCAAACTTAGTTCTAATACATAGATTCCATTTGATAATTTGTGGATTGTTGTTATCTTAAATCTTATAAAATCTATATTACCTCCTTGTAAGAAAAATTGTCATTATTTTCAACCAATATTGAATAACCATCCATGGGGACTAGAAAAATATATCATTCTGGTTCACTAACCTCTCTTATGCCCCTACACAGAACTTGTGTTACAAGAAAAAAAATTTCAAAGGAGATCTATGAATTTTTTTCTTACAACATCTCTTATATACCTCTAGCTTGAATTAATCTGAGTAAATATAACTCCCATTATCCTTCTTGAGGACGTGTTACCTCTCAAGAAAATAGGATTATCTTGGTATTTTCACCTTCTTTTATAAATTATTGTATTGATAGTATCCCCTTGTTTCCTTGGGATACCCTATTAATATTATCCTTGTTCCCTAGGGTACTAGTTTTTTGTTTGATACAACCTTAAAAAATTATTCACAACTTTATGCATGAGTATGTGACAACACTAACTTATTTACATTCATTAATTCATATAGAATTCCATTTTCGACATTATTTAGAACTTGGTTTAGAATGTGTGTTGCATCGTGTAATGTACATCACCAAAAGGTTAATGGAAGGTCTTCAGGAATCATCATCAAACACACCATATCAAGAGAGGTATGGTTCCCCCATTCACAAAAACAATTCCACTTTAGGGTTTAAGGTTGAATGAGTTGATATGTAATCCAATACTCACAAAGAAATTTTATAATATATTCGTTAAGATAGTCACCACCTCAATTAGATCAAATATTCTTTATCATCTTACCAAGTCGATTCTCTATTTCATTCTTAGACTTTTTGAATTTATTAAAGGATTCAAACTTATACCTCATAAAGTAGACATAACCATATCTACCTTAGTCATCAACAAATGTTATGAAATACGAATACCCACCTCTATCTTCTACTAAAAAAGGTTTTCATACATCAATGTGTACCAGATTTAAAATCTCTATATCCCTTTCACACTTTCCATAAAAAGGTTTCTTGGTCATTTTACCTAGTAAATAGGTAATGCATCTATAAAGTGGATTGAGTTCAAAAAAATCTAAATAGACATATTGATAGAAAATTGTTAAAAACTTCTCGTTTACATGATCAATACGGTGATACCACAATTGGGTGATAAATTAGTCAGAAAACCTGATTCATTATCAAATTCCAATACTTTGTTTTTTTAATTTAATACATAAAAACTATTGTTTAAATGTTTCATACCATAAAATATGTTGTCTTTATAAAATAAATATATCTTATTCCTAAACTTAAAAATAAAACCACCAATATCTATACATGATATAGAAATTATGTCCTTGGTAATAGTTTAATATAATAAAAATATTTTAAAAAATTGAACATTATAGTTGGAAAAAAAAGGTGGAAATATTATATATAAAAGGTAGAAATATGTGTTTTTTTTATGATCAAAGTGTAACATTTTGTGGCTTTTAACTATAAAATTTGAAAAGGAATTTGAAAATTTTGATTTCATGGATAGAAAAAATTTTATACTAAGATTTGGAATGTAAATATAAATGTTGAAACAATTAAAAGAATTGTTTTTAGATAGATTTCAAGGCCCAAGAAGTGTCTTAGGTTTTTTATTGAGTATTGGGAGCATCGAGCTTCGATAACCCAATTTTCGGAAAGGGTAAAGGGGGTTCATGTTTTCCACATGGTTAGTAAAAACCATGCATCCAATCTTGTGACCCAAATGTGGGGGGGTATAGTTTCAACAAACTATATAAAAGGAGGCACACATCCATTCAAGGGGTTCTACAAAAAATTATATAGGAGGACGCATGAACTAAAAACAGTTTACCAAGTTGTGTTTTTATCCCACACAATTAGTGTCACTTAGGTAATGATTGAACATAATTAGTGCATGGTTTGTAAAAAAAATTAATCTAAATCATGTTCCTTATTAACGGGGTTGATTTTAAAAAAAATCACTACCTTATTTAACCCGAAAGAGTACGGTTTCTCCCTTATTTTTCTCCCACTCAAGGTAGCTGATTAACTCCTCCCTTAGGCTCTCCTCAAAGATTATGTGGATCTCCCTCTTTTAGCAACAGAGTCAATATTTGTCTGTCTCATTGATCCATATCATTAATCTCTTGATTAATCTTTCTTTTTTTTATTTTCCTACACCATATGGAATGTTAAATCTATATAATCGTTATTTCCCAATGTTGGTCAAAGTGGAATACTCAAGAGGGGGTGAATTGAGTATCTATAAAATTTTCTATGTAAATATTGGTTATTTAAAAATTTCCCCCAATTAAAAATATGATCCAGGTCTTCTTGTAATAAATTTATAAGAGTCCTGAATGTTAAAATTAATTTCTCAAAATATTGATTAGTTCTCATATACACACATCTAAAGATTAATATAACTTTTTAAACTAATCTATTAGTTCAAGACAGTTATAAACAATTGATAAACTAACTATCAGAGTTTGAATTTGTTTGAATAAAATTTGTTATAAAACTATAAAAGAAAATAAAAATAGGCATAGTGTAAATTAAAACAATAGGTTCAGTCTCAAGTTGAGACTTAGTCCTCTCCACTTGGTGATCACCTACCACCAAGCAGTTTAAATTAATAGACAATTTTGATCCACACCTTGGATCAGGGTTCACAAAAAGACATAAGGTTGTCCAGGTCACACTTGACCAATACCATAGTTCTTTGTTGTAAAAACACCAAATAGTTCACACAAAACCTCATCCATAGTTCGATGTGGGATTCAAAAGGATAAATAGAGGGTGATTTTGAGGATATCAAGTATCCTCCAGTTATGCACAGGAGTCAGTGTGTGTGTGTGTGTGTAACAAACGGATACACATACTGCTTAGAAATGTAAATAAAAGAACACAACAGAGATAAGGATGTAGGGTAAGGTTTAGAAGTCTCTTGGGTTATGTAATGCAGTTCTACACTCGTTTGATGTAGTGGAACTAAATTTTGAGTCCTCTTCTATAAGTTGACTCCAAGATAGAGTGATGTAGCCTATGTGTTCTATCTTCTCGGAGTATGACATGTACAACATATTTTTTGAAATATGATTAGGTTTTATTAGCAGGTTTTTATTGACTTCTTGATCTCCATGTATGTTATTCCTTTTGAGTTCTTGGGTTTTGGAAGTATGCTTTGGATTTATAGGTGTTCTTCTGTACTTTTTCACTTTTTTCCACTACTATGTATTTTCTCATATGTTGAATAATATAGCTAGTAAATATTTTATACTTTGAGGTTCAATAGACCAAATGATCTCCCCATGTCCATGCACCTCGTACTATCCTCTAGATATCCTGCAGACAATATTAAAGAATGTTAAAAACATTATTCTGTCTAAATATGACAATTAGATATAAATTTGAATTAATAAAATAAAAATAGTTTCTATGACTATCAGTGAGTCATAAGAATCGGTGAGTCCTATTCAGTCTATCAGTATCGGTCTATCAGCATTGGTGACTCTCTGTATTGGTGAGTCTTTTCCATCGGTAACGGTGACTCTTGGAATCGGCGAGTTGTTTGTGCTATCGGTTTGTTCGGGTATCTGTGAGTCGTCATCAGTGACTTGTTTTGAACTATAGATGTGTCACCCATTGGTGAATCATCCATCAATAAGTCCTTTGAACTAACTGTGATTCACGCATCGGTGAGTCATCCATCGGTAAGTCCTTTCAACTAATAGTGCGTCGCACATCGGTGAGTCATCCATCAGTGAGTTGCTTGAACTATCGGTGTGACCAAACATCGGTGACTTGTCCATCAGTATGATGTCTGTTATATCAATGATTAATGCATCGATGTCCTCTTAGATCAGTGACTTCTTCAATCTATGACTTCTTTGATCAGTAAATTCCTCATCGGTGAGTCATCCATTGGTGACTCCTTTAATCAATCGGTGTGAGGGACTTTGAAATACATACAAAGTGTCTATCTTATATAGAATAGTAACAGATTATGTAAAATTCATAAATACATGTAAATATAAACATGTAAATATATTGAAACCTAAATATCCATAATTTATTGACTTCTTGAAATTTATTATACCATGTGATGTAATTTATTCATTTATAAATATTCACTAACATGATTATTATTACTTAAAAATAATATATGAATTATCAAGATTTGTAAAATATCATGAGTTGTGATTATTAAAACAACTATCTCACAAAGGGTCCAACAATCTCCCCCTTTTTGATAATCTCAAATCATGGCATTAATGAGTTATACAAGATGTAAAGGAATAATATTTAACTTACATAACATACCAACAGTGAATATGAATTCTCAATATAATTGTATGGTCTTTCCTTTTATTCTCCCCCTCAATTACTCTATCAGAGGATATATATATATATATATAAGGTTTCTTGTAAGAGAGTTATATAAGATCACTTTCATGATCTCCATTAGTAAGTTGTATTAGATTAATCTTAGGGATTGATATCAAAGGTGGGATATACCATCTTTCCTATACAATAGTTAGGTTCCCCTTTAGGGTAATAGATTATGCAATCCATAGATTTCTCCCCCTTTTTGGATTAGCGAAAAGGTGTAAAGAAAAAAAAAAGAATAAAGAAAAAGAAGAAGAAAATGAAACATGAAAAATATGGATGTTAAAATGATATTCATGAAGGTACAAAGAGTACAAACATCAAAATACAGTCATCAAAAAAAGTACAGATCCCTATAAAATAAAGATCCACTACTAAGGCTTGGGATTTTGAGGAGATTTACCTTTTTCTTAAGGGTCAAGAGGAGGTGTAGGAGGTGTAGTTGTAGAAGTAGGAAGGGCTGATCAAACGACAACACCAAGTAAAGAAACACCAGTAGGAACATTAGCTGCAAGTCTTGGTCTTCTCTATGATAGAACATGGCTTTGAGGCTGCTCTTGGATCACCATACTAAACTAAGATAAGGCTTGAGATACTCTTATCAGAGTAGGAGGTAGTGTGCCAAGTCCAATGGAAGTAGTTGTTGGGACCACTATAGCTTCATCTTACACATGCAGGTAGGGCTTCAAAAGCTTGATGAAATAATTTATGATTTTACCCTCATACTGTATCGCCTTTTCAAAATCCTCCTTGTTTTCCATAAACTTTAACAAAGTGGGTGTAAAATCTTTCAACTGAATCACTTGCCTCTTGAAGGCCTCAATCATAGGTGGTATCATGATATTTTCAACCAAGTACTTAAATTTATTATTCAGATCATGCTTGGTGTAGATTTTTGAGAAATACTTGTCCAAATTTTCTCCTATTTCCTTTTGAGCATAAGATGTTACATTTGTACATTATCTCCCAATGTTATAAACAAGTTTAGTGTTCCTGTGCACTTTGGAAATAGTCTCTTTATCAGATTCATTCTGAACACCCTTGATCTCTTCTCTTACCCTAGTCTTGAGGGAATCTAAATCAGCAGTAGTTGGCCTAGTACCTTTCGAACTAGAGGCACCAGAAATCATCCTTCCAAGATCTTCCTTTAACTTCTTCAAATCTGAACTTATGAGATGTGTAACTAGGTTAATAAGAACCTCTATAAAACCACTAAGTGTGGTCTTGAAATCATTGGTCAGATATTCCAATTAATGATGCATTCTTTTCACTTCTTCTCTCAGGACTTTATTATTTCTAATAATGTTATCAGGTATTGTGATTAGGTTCGGTTGTATCTCTTGAATCACTATTCTTGAAATTTTAGTGGCATATTCCGTTGAAATGCTCATAGAAGTTGAAAATTCATTTATGACTCCTATAGGTGATCTCACATATTCACATATATCAACATTGAATTGTTTAAGGTCTTCCTTGGTAAAGTAGTTACTAGGAATCGAAGGTACAACTGGATAATCAATATTAAGCAGGATAGGTGAAGTAGGAGAAATCAGTTCCACATCATCTTGTGGAGTAGGAGGAGCAACCATCTCCTCATCTGAGTCATAATCAAGCCCAAACAGGATATAACCTGGATTTCTATTCCACTCCCTAGAACAAGTCCAATCTCTAGGCCCTACAGTATCAATTCTCACTCTCCTACACTGAGGCTCTCCCTCGTCCTCAGCTTCAACTTCTTCTTTTTACTGTCCTCCATCCAAAATGACATTCTGAGACACTAGTACTAACAGAACTTTAGGTTCTACTTCAACTCGAGCCAATCCAGCCACTTGATCTACTTGAGGATCTTCCTCATTATAAGGCATAGGTGCATTCTAAGCTTTATCTGCTTCCTCTTTTCCTCCTTCCATAATATCATTAAGCTCCTGAATGATGCCTTGAGAATCATTAGGGTGGTCATTTCTATCCTCTTTTCCATCATTTCCATCATCATATCCTTCATGATCAATAGAATCGTATCCAACAGGATCAACATCAACCTGTCTATTAGCCTCATCATCTTTTCTATGTACAGACTCCCCACCAGAACTAACGTATTCTTGTCCTACTTTTAGTGATTCACTCACATTCTCACCTTCATCATACTCATCATTATCACCATTATCCTCATCATCACCATAAATGTTTGTCACTTATTCTTCCACTCCAGAGACTTCAGTCTCTTCCTCATCTTCATCACCCAATAGATTTTTCGAGAAGGTAATTATGAAGGTGGACTGGCAGGCCCATATTTCATGTTATTAGGGATTTCAACAATATATGGATCTCTCTTATCATCTATAAGAGACCCCTCTTCTCTTGGTAGCTCAAGATAACCTTGTTCTTCATCTAAATATACAACCTTCTCACTAGGTTTAAGACCTGGATCAGCATGATCCCTTGGTCTGGTAGGATGATTAATGGGATTATAATCCCCATACAATTTTTCTTCATATGATACCTAACATCTCTTACACAGATTCCAAAATATTTTCATTCTTTTGCAGAAATCCTTATGTAGGAAAAATCCAATACAGGTAGTGATAACCTCATCTCCATCCTCCACACATACTAGCTTCTTCATTATTGCATAAATCATCCTTGGGTAGTATAAACAAGTTGCTTTCTTGGATGGTTTGATCATCTCTGAAATGTGTACCATAAGGTACCTGAATAAATTTACTTTTACCCCATTCTTCAAAAAAAAATTAGGTAAACATCCTGATACTTTAAAGCTATAAAATCTACCATACTTGGAAAGATTTTGTGTTGAATGAACAAGAAAATCAGTCTAGACTCTCCATATAATTCTATAGTTGTAGCACTCCTTGACTCGTTATTTCTAGTCAATTATTTCAAAGTATTTTAATATGAATATAAATATGAGGATAGTGAAATATTAACCTGGTAGTCAGGATATATCCCTTCATGAGTCATATCCAAGCATTCATCCCACTCCTTTGAAGAAAATGAAATTTCTTTTCCCTTCACAATATACTTCATCTGAGCCTCATCAGCTAATTCCATAGACACTTTCAAGTTGAGAAATAAATGGTATACCGTCTAAGGATAGAAATATCTCTCATTATCTATAAACTAGATAATCCACCCATGTGATTCCAAAACTTTTAGCAGGAGAGACTTTATCAACAACATCCACTCAACAGAAACTTCCTTCGCAATAGTTACCACACAACATCTCAATACCGGCTTCACAGAACTTGCTTCACAACTTGATTCTTCTTTAGGACACTTGGTCATTGATTATTCACTTGTTACTTTCATATCAAACTTCATTCTCTCCATTCTAAATGTTTGGGTTTGATGAGACAATCGAAGGGTCGAAGGTTCAAAGGTAGAGTGAGGGTAGAGAAGGGTCATGGATCAATTCAATTTTATCAATTAGGGATTATACTTTGAAAAATGGAAAATACATCAATGGTAAAGTAAGAAACATGAAACTACATCATTTTACTTAAAATAAAATATATAAACAGATTTATATAAAAAGAATTATTAGTATCAGTTTCACTTGATCAGTATTGATCTCACTCCGTCGGTTTTATCTGATCAGTTTTACATATCAGTTTCACTGATCGTTTTTACAGATCGGTTTAACACGATCTCTTTCATAGATAAACAGATTTTTCTTAGGGTATAAGGTCAGATAGTGTTTATAGATTTATCATTCCTAGTTCATGTATTATGTAGATAATTCTCTTAGAGTTATGGGTTTGGTAAAAATATCACCAAGTTGATGCTCATCCAAAATAAACTCAAGAGTTGTATCACCTTTTCGATAGTAATCTCTCAAAAAGTGATGCCTTACATCAATATTTTTTGTTCTAGAATGAGAAATTAGATTCTTATAAATGTTAATAGCACTTTTATTATCACAATTTATGGGGATATGACTAAATTGAAATCCATAATCTAATAAGGTGTGTTTAATCCACAAAATTTTTTCACAATAACTTCCAGTAGCAATGTACTATGCTTCAGTATTTGATAATGCAACAGAATTTTTCTTTTTACTACACCATGAAATTAAAGATATTTCCAAAAGGTGACATGTTTCAGACGTTATTTTTCAATCTAACTTACATCCACCAATGTCATTATCATAATATCTAACCATATCAAAAGGTTGTCCTCTTGGGTAGAACAATCCTAAATTAGTTTTATATTTGAGGTATTAGAAAACTCTTTTAACAGAATCTAAATATAAGTCTTTTGGGTTTTCTTGAAATCTTGCACACATACAAACATTAAACATGATGTCTGGATTACTAGCAGTTAAGTAAAGAAAACTCCCAATCATTCCTCTATAAGAATTTTGATCAACAAATTTCCTATTTTCATCAAGATTCAACTTAAATTTAGAACTTAGAAGTGTTTCACTACTCTTAATGCCATCAAATCTATATCTTTTCCAAATATCTTTAGTATATTTACTTTTATTAATAATAATACCTTATTTGTTTTGAAATATTTTAAATCCAATAAAATATTTATGTTCACCCAACAAACTCGTTTCAAACCCACTTTGCATCATTTTTGAAAAATCATTACATAAATAATTTTTAGAAGATCTAAAAATAATATCATCTATATATATTTGATCTATTAAAACATCTTTATAAATTATATTTATAAATAAAGTAGGATCTGCAACTCTATTTGTATAACTTTTAGAAATAATAAAGTCACTTAACATATCATATCAAACTCTTGGATCTTATTTCAAACCATATAAAGTTTTATATAATTTGAAAACATGATTTGGAAAATGTGGATTTGTAAAACCAGGGGGTAGTTCAACACAAACATCCTCAATTGTGTAACCATTTAAGAATGAACTTTTAGCTTCCATTTGACAAAGTTTTAAATATAAGTGTGCTTCATAGGTAAGTAAGATTCTAGATGCTTAGATCCTAACTATTGCTGCAAAGGTCTCCTCATAATCAATTTCTTCTTCTTGATTATAGACTTATGAAAACAACCTAGTTTTGTTTCCAATTATATTTCCATCTTCATCAACTTTATTCCTAAACACCCATGTAGTTCCTATGGTCAAGGTATCTTTTAGACTATCAAAAAACTTCCAGGAATTATTTCTCTCAAACTGATTGAGCTTTTCATGCATATCCATGACCCAAAATTCATCATTGATTGCATCATTGATGTTTTTAGGTTCAAGTTGTAAAAATAATGCTTGATGTTCATTCTAATTTATCAAGGAATCTCTAGTTTGTGTTCCTCTTTCTAAATCTCCAAATATATAATCTAAGGGATGGTTTTTAAGGGTTCTAGTTGGTCTAGTAAAAGTAGGACAAATTATTTCAGATTCATCACTTGGTTCTAGTTCATTAGCTCTAGAATCCGGGGAATTTACAGAACTGGATATTTTAATAGATTCCTTTATAGGATGGTCAAATGGTTTAACATTAATTTCCAGATTTTACATATCCTTTTAAAGATTCCGTAGTGAGGTCTTAGGTTCATGTGGATATGTTTCATCAAACATGACATGTATAGATTCCTCCACACATTTAGATCTCTTATTAAAGACTCTATATGCTTTTCTTGATGTTGAATATCCAAGGAATATTCCTTCATCACTTTTAGAGTAAAATTTATCTAGTTTGTCTTTTCTGTTAAGAATACAAACTTTACATTCAAACCCCTTAAAATAATTTAACTTTGGTTTACTATTATTCCATAACTCATAAGGAGTTTTCTTAAGGATAGGTCTGATTAATACTCTATTTATTATATAACAATTTGTATTAACAGCTTCAGCCTAAAAATAAATTGGTAGGTCATATTCATTGAGCATAGTTTGGGAAATTTCATGTAGGGTTCTATTTATTCTTTCTATTAAACCATTCTGTTGAGGTGTCGTAGGGGAAGAGAAGTTATGGCTATAGCCATTTTGTGAGAAAAATAGATTCAAAGACTTTATTTTCAAACTCACAACCTTGGTCACTTATTAAGTATTGAATTTTATGTCCACTAATATTTTCTGCAGTCCTAGCATACTTGGTAAAGTGAGAGCAAGCTTCACTTTGTTGGGTTAATAAAAAGGTCCAAGTATACCTAGAGAACTCATCTAAAAGAACATAAACATAATGCTTCCCATTAATACATGAAGCTCTAGATGGACCAAGAAATTCCATTTGAACCAACTCAAGAGGTTGAAATGTTGTAAATTCTTTCTTTGGTTTGAAATAGATTTTATGTCGCTTTCCTTTTTGACAAGGATTGCACACTCTATTGTCTGGGAACTCTAATTTGGGTAGGTCTTTAACTTAACCTTTTTTGGTCAATTTCTTAAGGGAGTGTACATTACAATGTCTTAATCTTCTATTCCAGATCCAAGACTCTTTGTGAAAGGCACTTAGGAAGGAAATAATCTGTGAGGCTAATGTGTCTAAATTTATAGCATATACATTATCTTTTCTAAGATCAGTAAATACTAAATTATTTTTGGCATAAAAAATATGGCATGAATAATTTATAAATTTAACATTAAATCCATCATAACACATTTGAGTTATTCTAAGAATTTTATACTTTAATCCATCAATATAGATTACTTTTGAAATTGAAATTGAGTTAGGGTTACCAATCTGGCCTAAGCTGATGATTTTTCATTTACCATCATCACCAAATGTGACATGTCCTCTATAGATTTTGATGAGACTTTTAAAGCTTTATTAGTCTCCTATAATGTGTTTTGAATAGCCACTATCCATGTACAAAATATTTCTACATGAACTCTTTAGATAGTTTACCTACAAAAACATTTATCCATGAAATGATTTTGGTACCCATATTTTTCTAGGTCCAGAAACATTAGTAATAAAAGATTTAGGAACCCAAAATTTTCTTATGGGTTTCTAGTATGTAGAATATAAACTATTTGAAAAATAATCTTGGTTTGGTCCAGAAAAACTCAATGCGGTAAAAGATTTTATAGAATTAGAACTTGCAGTAAAAACGTGATTTTTTGGAAAAGAAGAAAATTTCTAGATTTAGTCATAAAATGTATTTTTGACAAATTTATTTGTATAGGATTATATACAATTCCATAAGTGTACTTTGGATCTATTATCTTACCAAGAATTTGAGTAAGAGTGTTTTTTCCGTTGGTAAACTTTTCTAAATCCTTCCTCAATTGCTCATTAGACATTTTTAATTCATTATTTTCCTTGAGTAGCTCAGCATTATTTTCCTTTTTAGTAGTAAGTTCATATTTAATACTTACAGTAAAAGCATGCTTTTTCTTTAAATATTTATATTTATCTTTTAGTTCATTACAAGTGTCTTCCATCATGTTATAGTATTCAAATAGTTCATCACTTGTCATATTTTCATACTCACTTTCATTTTCAGAATAATAAGAATTGTGTGCAGGAGAGTCTAAGGTTACCTCATTGTGTTTTTCATAAAACACATATTTTCCATGACATCTTTCTCATCATGAGATTTTTTTGATTCACTAGATCTATCCTCATAGACACTCTAGGAGGCTTCATAGATTTATTATACTTCTTGTCTTTTTTTTCATACATCTTTTTGTATTTTAACTTTGAATAACTAGCTTTAACATGTCCTCTCCTCTTGCATTCCTAGTAGAAAATATCATATGATTTTTCATTTCATTTCAAGTCATTTTTCTAGCTACCCTTGTCATCATATCTTGATTTATAATTAGGCTTTCTGAAAAACTTATTCGTCCTACAAAATTTCTTGAATCTTATGGCTAGATGATCCATCTCTTCATCATGATCTGATGTTGATTCATCATTACTGGAGCTTTCAATAGAGGCCATCACATTCTCTTTTTCCTTATTCTTAGAGGCATTAGTCTTGAAGGCTATAAAGTTTCTATTAGGTTCATCCTTTTATTCCTTGTTGACTTCCAACTCTTCATCATACATAATTAGTTTTCCAATGACTTCATTGGTAGGTAATTTGTTGATGTCACATTATTCTCTAATTGAGACAAAAGTTCCTCTCCATATATTAGGTAAGAATCTGAGAATCTTCATAATTTTCTCTTTGGAAATAACATCTCTTCCCAGAGAGATCATAGTGTTCACTATTTCATTAAACCTGAGATACATGTAAGAAATAGGTTCATCAGGATTCATTTTTAATTTATCATATTTAATAGTTTATGTTTCAAGTCACATTTCCTAAACACTAGAAGTTCCCTCATGTGAAGCAGACAAAGTATCCGAAATTTCTTGGGTTCTTTTACATGCAAAAATTTCGTTGAATTCCTCATCTCCTAAATAATAGTAATAGGCATTAATGGATTTTAAATAATTGTTATAAGTATTCTTAGTTGGGTCTTACTAAGTATTTCTAGTGGTATAAGGGATCTTATACTCACCTATAATTGAAGACCAAATTTCAAAACACATACTCTTTAAGTAAATTTTCATTTTAATTTTCCATTAGGCATAATTTGTTCCATTAAATAATGAAGTTCTATTTGCAGTAGCACCTTCTAGTCTATTATCCATAAAAAAAATTAAATACAATAGTTTAAAGAGATAAAAATTTTGTATTTATAGAAATTTTAAGATCTTTTAAATTCAACTAAAATCACATTTGAAAATGTTTGAAAAATATTTGAAAACTGAAAATTCCTAAAACCTCTTATATCAAATGTCTGTCGGAGTAGAATACTCAAGAGGGGTGTGAATTGAGTATCTATAAAAATTTATGTTTAAATATTGGTTCTTTGAAAATTTTCTCCAATTAAAAATATGATCCAAGTTAGCTTGTAGTGAATTTATAAGAGTCCTAAATGTTCAATTAATTTCTTAAGAGATTGATTAGTTCTCAGATATACTAATCTAAAGATTAATATAAATTTTAAAACTAATCTACTTGTTCGAGACTATTATAAACACTTTCTAAACTAACTATCGTAGTTTGAATTTGTTTGAATGAAATATGTTATAAAATAGTAAAATAAAATAATAATTGGAATAGTGGAAATTAAAAAAAAAGGTTCAGCCTCAAGATGACACCTAGTCCTCTCCACTTGGTGATCACCTATCACCAAGGAGTCTAAATTAATAAACAAGTTTGATCAACACCCTGGATTCGGGTTCACAACAGCACATAAGGATATTCAAGTCATACTTGACCTCTACAAGAGTTCTTCATAGAAAAAACACAAACAGGTCACACAAGACCTCTTCCACAGTTCTATGTGAGATACAAAAGGATAAATAGAGAGTGAGTTTGAGGATATCAAGTATCCTCCAGTTATGCACTGGGGTCAGTGTGTGTAACATACAGATAAAAACACTGCTCAAAAATGTAAATAAAAGAACCCAACATAGCTAAGGATGTAGAGTAAGGTTTAGAATTCTTTGTGTGTTATGCAGTGAAACTCTGGACTTGTTTGATGTAGTGGAACTAAAGTTTTATCCCTCTTTTAGAAGTTGACTCCAAAACAGAGTATTATAGCCTCTGTGTTCTGGATTCCAGGAGTATGAGATGTATAGCTTCTTTTTTGAAAGATTCTCAAGTCATCTTATCAGGTTTTTCTTGACTTCTTGATCTCCCCATATGTTCTTCATTTTGATTTCTTGGGTTTTGAAAGTATGCTTGGTAATTTCATGTGTTCTTCTTCACTTTATCACTTTATTTCCACTACTGTGTATTTTATAATATGTTGAATGATATATTTGCTAAATCTTTTATACTTTGAGATTAAGTAGATATAATGATCTCCCCTTGTACATGTACCTCATACTGTCCTTTGAATATCCTACAGTCAACATTAAATAATGTGAGAAACATTAAATTGTCTAAATATGATCGTCAGATATATATTTTTGTTAATAAAATAAAAAAAAAGCTTTTATGACTATAGGTGAGTCATAAGAATGGGTGAGTCCCCTTAAGTCTATCAGCAGCAATCTATTAGCATTAGTGACTCTCTGTATTGGTGAGTCATTTCCATCAGTATTGGTTACTCTGGGAATCGGCAGGTTGTTTGTGCTATTAGTCTATCTGGGCATCAGTGAGTCATCATCGATGACTCATTTTGAGCTATCAGTGTTTCACCCATCGGTCACTCGTCCATCATTAATTCATTTGAACTAATGATGCATCGCCCATCGGTGAATCATCTATCGGTAAGTCTTTTGAACTAATGGTTCATCGCCCATCGGTGAGTCATCCATCAGTGAGTCGCTTAAAATGTCAGTGTGACCGATAATCAGTGACTTGTCCATTAATGTGACATTTATTTTTTTGGTGATTCCTGCATCAGTTTCTTCTTCGATCAGTGACTTCTTTGATTGATGGAATCTTTAATTAGTGAGTTCCTCATTGGTAATTCATCCATCAATTACTCCTTAAACCAATCGGGGTGAGGGACTTTGAAAAACTTACAAAGTGTATGTCTTATACAAAACAGTACCAGATTGCGTGAAATTCATAAATACATGTAAATATATAGTTATAAATATATTAAAACATAAATATCCATAATTTATTGGCTTATTGAAATGCATTATACCATGTGATATAATTTATTCATTTGTAAATATTCACTGACATGATTATTATTACTCAAAACATAATATGTGAATTATCAGGAATTGTAAAATGGCATGAGTTGTGATTATTAAAACAATTATCTCACAAAGGGTCCAAAACCCTATTTTCTGAGAATTTGACAATTTCTCCAATTTCTAGAAAACCATATTAAATCAAAACTTGATATTAGATGATCAGACCATCTTAATCCAAACGTAGGTGGTCAATAGATGTTTCTTTAAAGTATCTCCATTTTATAATATGATCCATTGTTTCACATGCTATACCTCTCATGCATCACTTCTTAAACATGAAATTAATTAAATTAAATTATTATACCATGGCCTAGAACCCTCACACATGGTTGGAGGTCAGCAACATCAACCCAGACCACCTCTTAAGGTCAGTTTGATTATTTTCCCTTTATACCATCCTTGAATATTGATTAAACTACATGATGGGTGCCTTATTCATATTCCTTTTCATTTATATAAATTCCATAATGAATTAAAATGGTGTAGATAAAACTCTAAATCAGTATTATAAATTGATTTCAATTGGAATCTATTTTATGGGATGTGTACTAATTAATTATATTATGATAAGACTGTTTCTCATGGCCTTCATATTATTATAAATGGTATGGTTAATTTCATAGTTAAATTGGTAATAATATAGATGGTATCCATTGCACCCATTTTATAATAAAATTACCAATGTGGTGTGTTATCATAATTAATAAAGAGGATAAATCAAATGGTGTTATTTGAAATGATAAATGGAATGGACCTTCCCCCAGCCTTCTTAATTACTTATAAATGAATATCCAAAATTGTATAATTGTTTTCTAAGGTGGAATTATTATGGAAATGGACTCTTTATTATTCATACTTGATTTTTTATATGGAATGATTACTAATATAGGCTTCTTTATTTATTATACTTAAATAATTAAATTAATTATATATTCCTTGACTGGTAGATATGATTCTTTTTATAGAAAACCTTTGATGGGATCATAGGTTGTTTGAGATTAAATGTTCCATGGGAGATATCGGTTTCCACATTATAGAACATCATGGACAGGATCAGAGGTCACTTAAATTATATTATTCCTTGTGTGATATTTGGGTTTTCTTTTTATGGAATGCCTTGTATGGGATCATGGGATATATTTTTTCCACAAACTCTAATTGATACTTGGTTTACCTTTTTATAGAACACCGTGGATGGGAGATACTTGGGTTTCCTCATTATGGAATATCATGGATGGGTTCATAGAATTAAAAAAATTACATTACTCCTTGAGAAATACATGGGTTCTTCATTAAGGAAATCCTTGGTTAGACTGAGGTGACACATGAATTATTCCATAATTGATTATTATTAATTATAACTAGTGTTATCTCCTTTTGATTAAGATATTAGAAAGCCTTAGCTATATAACATAAGTTCTTGACCAACTAATGTTACTATATTCAGATTCAAGTGACTACCCAAAATTTCTCTGTGGTCTAGATACTCATCCATGTATGTATGGGCTTGTATCCATGGGTCCTAAGACTACATTATTACCATACACTTATTATTATGCTTGCTTTCCTGAGTTACTCCTTGGTTCTTGGATAGTACTGTGTGTCTATATATATACATTTTATTATGTATATAGTACATATATATATAGAAATATTTTATATATATATATACCAATATACATGATGACACACATTCGAAGTTATTTCGGTTTAGGCCGAAGCAGGTATGGTTGGGCAGGTGTCCATAAGGAACTTGAGCTCGACTTCTTTACATTTATTTATTTATTACCTTATTGATATACCTACACACTGCTATATTTAATACTCATAGACTGGATAGCATTATACATTATTGGTGGTTTCCTACTTATTTTATATCACACCCTATTCGAACCACAGTTTAGTACCTGGACAGACCTCATGGTTTTAGGAACAAAATTCTTGATTACGATTTGTGTAGTACACTTGCATGTGGAAGCTTAGGAGTACATGACTGATCTAGGGCCTAAGATTCTCATGGATATGGCCTGTGGAAATTTTTTACTTTTCTTTATCCATTTTTTAAGTATTTCCTACTATATTTATTCATATTTTATATTGTAGCTTCACATAGACATGCATAGTTTTAAATTTTTAGGCATTTTCAGGCTATATAATTTATTTCAACAACATTTTTTATAGTACTTATGTTGTTTATTATCTCTTATATCAATGTGATACTTTGATCATGAGGGTATAGTATCTCCAATGTACCACCTTTAGACCCTCACTACTAGTCTTCATCCTCTAGTGCATAACGATTTGTGCTTGAGGCTATGTGACTGATTACCTTGGGGAACTGTTTTAGTGGCTCCCAAGTCAGGAAAATAAAAAGTGGTATTAGAGACCTATTTTCCCTTATATTTCTAGTTTTGTTGAGTATAAATGACACAATAAAAGTTCCATCACTTGATAAATATCTCATTTATGGGATTTGTTAACCCATGCGTCATTGAAAGGTCGAATGGCCAGGTATGGGATTGTTGTTCATGTTTTTCATTGTTATAGTTGATTATTATTTCACCTAGAGTGATTGATATAATTTTCACTACTTATTGATTTAATAGATTTATAGTATATCACCCTTAGAATAGTATGGAAAGGAATCATTGTTACATGTGTCTTTATAGGCACATAGGGATTCACATTCCATGCATATTCCATTCCATGTAGGTTGCATTGCTTGAATGTCTGATACATGTTAGATATGCCTTATGTGATTATATTCCATATTCCCTGATTATTTTAGCATCTCTAATTGTATAAAATATTTAGTTAATTTATCATAAGGACTATTTATATAACATTATTGGTGATTTATTTACATGCTTACCTATATAACATGCTTGAGTGATTATGTTCTATACTTATTATCATGTCAAGATTTCACAGTCCCTTATTTATATGAATATATTCATTACTACTATATGATATCATGCACTGTTATAATTATGATATATGATTGGTTATTAAAGTTTTTTCATTGACTTAAATGGTGTGTTCCCATATATATTGATGGTGGCACCTTAACTAACCAATCATGACATGTTTGAGCCATGGACCATTGGTTACATGGCCGGAAACATTAGTAGTTACAATGAAATGGGGTCCAAATAATATTAATAAAGAGTATGGTCCTTTATAAACTAGAAAGGGTGACCCATATAATCAATCCATTTTAAATGAACTTTTTATATTTTGAACACGAAGGTAAAAACCTGGTTCAATCTACATGAACACTAATTGTAACTCATAAAGGAAAGTACATTTATAAATTTTGGAATGGTGGTGTATCTAACTAAACCAGGATATGAGATAAATGGAAATTATTAAAGATAATGGATTCCTTTAATAAGGTAATTATCTATATAATTTTTTCATTATGACCATATAACTAAATTCTTAAATACACACCTGGACCCAACAAGGTCAGTTGGGGGATTTTTTTATGTCATAAACCCATTAAGAGTGTGTTAAACTTTAAATAAAATAACATCCAATGGATTTAATTTAGATGGACCTAGGTTGGAATGATGTGACCCCCATAGGATTACTTTATTTTGATATTCCTTGGTTCATAACTCCGTGGGGGTATATTCATACTATTTGGGATGGTTATTTAAAGTGTCGGGATCTATTTATGCGGGATATATATAAATGTATGGTGGCATCTTACTAAGATGATCCCCTTTAAAAACTAAATATGTGTTATATTCTTATGATCTATACTTATATGATTTGTTAGTTAATTAACATTCAAATAAAACCCTAAAGGGTGTTTTCCTCTATAGATTGGAATTGACATTTTCTTTAGCTAAACCCTATTGTGAGAACTTCAGATATAAATAAAATGGAAAAATGAATTTATAAGATAAATTGACAAAAATTGTATAGGATGTTAGCTAAATAAATAATTATTGAAAATAATTTTGATATAACTTTCCTATGTTTCCTTGTGGTGTTAGCTAAATAAAGTACCAGGAACTTTTTTGATATAACTGGTACTTGATGTTCTTAAATTGAGCCTTGGAACATTTCTAAAATTATATGAAAATTAATATAATATCTAAAATAAAACCATTTAGTTTTGACTATATAATGAGACCTCATGTAATGCTTAATTATAAGGATTCATTGATAGTGGATTTAGAATGGGAACATGAGCATTTCCCATAGGATTCTTCTTCTATCGGTTAAACCTAAAAGGTAAGAAGTAGGGCCTAGTGACCTTTTAGTTTGACACTAGTTTAAAATTTGAAAGTCTATAATTTAGTAAGGGGTTATCCAGTTTTTGTGGCACCATCTTAGGTGAATTATCATCAGAAAATTCTTATGAAGAGTTTCAAATGTGAGGTTTTTTTCGGGTGTTGTTTGTCCCAAGTTGGAATATTAGTAATGAAATGATACCCCCAGGTAGATGGGTGGTCACTTCATAAGTTCAACCATGTTAAGGATGTAAACATCATGTAATGATCTAATTTAGTGGGTTAAACATGCCAAGGGAATTTTCATGCTCTTAGTAGGTTATGTGGCCCTTCTTTAATGATGAATGACTCCTAATATTGTAATCCAGATAAATAATCATATAGAATAATATGAATCTAAGATAAATATTTTTTATGGGACTTTGGATATTATTATTCATGGGTCTTATAGGCCTCTGAATATTATAAAATAATGTGTCATTTTGTTGATGGAATGTTGGGGTAGTATGCAATGATGAAAACAGAGCCCATCGAGTTAATAAAATGGTATAGAGAACCATATAATTTTGCTAGAAAATTATTAAAACCATGTGCAATAATGATACATTCATGGGCCATTTAAGGAGGGAAAATTGTAACAACCCGAAATTTTCAATAAATATTATTTCCTAATTTTTTGTGTTATTTTATATTCAACAAAACTGTTTCATTTGATAAGTAATCTCACTAAAAGAAAGTATTAATATAATCTAGGCACCTTGATTAAGTAATGTGATTCAATAAAATAGGTAAATAACTGTTTCAGAAATTATTAGTCAAGAATTAGTTTTTTTTGGGTGAATAGTGTTTTTTAATTAAAAATTAAATTAAAAATATTTAGAAAATTATTTTTATAAAAGGTATTTCATTTTTTGAACTCAGATCATCGATATTATGTTAAGGTAATTTTTGGGGATTTTTCTAAAAAAAAATGAATTTTTGGTGAATAGTATATTTATTTAAAAATTCAATTAAAAATATTTAGAAAATTATTTTTATAAAATGGAGTTCATTTTTGAAATCAGAGCATCGATATTTGGTTAAGGTAAAATTTTTGGATTTTTCTGAGAATGTTGAATTTTCAGTTAATAGTAAAAATACAGTTTTAGGGTTTCTGTATGTTTAATGACATCATAACTGTGTCATGATGATGTCATGAGATATTTTAATGTTTGTCCGACCAAAGGTGATGAATTATTGTATGGGGGGACCCATGTGGCCTAACTCCATGAGAAATACCATGGGAGAGCCCATGGTTTTGAGAAAACCACCTGTGAGGTGTACCTTGGCCATTAATGCCTTGTCCCCTCACATTCCCTATAAATATCCACCCTTTCCTCCTTTAGTTTTCACTCCCAACTCTCCCCAAAAAAATATCTGGTATCATTACCTCCCAAGGAGTCCTCTCAAGGTGCCCACAATCCCTCAAGGTCCCATCCTTTAATTTTTAAGAGTTACGTTTTAAGGTAACGGATCTGACCTCTCTATTTCTTTCCAAGTAATCTCATTTATGTCATTTCTTTTATGATCCTTGTTCTTATGTTGGAGGATGTTGTTTTATATTCATAATACTTCCCTTTCCATGTTCATATGATTATATACCGCCTCTTTCTCTCATCAATTCGTTTTAATAATGTTTAAGTGACGCCGTTAGGCTGCCGAATTTTAAGGGATTCTTTCACCATTCTCATTTTTTCAAAGTTCTACTTTCATGTCAAGTCTTTCAAGTTCCTTTTTATTATGTTGGGGTTTGATCTCTATATCTATAATATTTAACTTTTATGTTCATATAATTAGAGATCCTATTTGATCTCGTCAATTCATTTTTGTTGAATTTTAAATGGCACTGTTAGGCTGCCGAATTTTTAAGGGATTCTTTCACCCTTCTCGTTTTCAAGATCTATTTTCATGTCAAGTATTTCATGTTCCTTTTTATTATGTTGGGGTATGATTTCTAAATCTATCATGCTGATATTTTATGTTCATATTATGAGAGACCCTATTTGATCTCTTCAATTCATTTTTGTTCATGTTAAAGTGGCATCGTTAGGCTGCCGAATTTTAAAGGGATTCTTTCACCCTTCTCGTTTTCAAGATCTATTTTCATGTCAAGTCTTTCATGTTCTTTTTTATTATGTTGGCTTATTATCTCTAAATATATCATCCTGATATTTTATTTTCATATTTTTAGATACCCTATTTCATCTTGTCAATTCATTTTTGTTGAAGTTTAAGTGGCGCCGTTAGGCTGCCGAATTTTTAAGGGATTCTTTCACCCTTCTCATTTTCAAGATCTATTTTCATGTAAATTATTTCATGTTTCTTTTTATTATGTTGGGGTATGATCTATAAATCTATCATACTGATCTTATATGTTCATATTATGATATAACCTATTTGATCTCGTCAATTCATTTTTTTTCAAGTTTAAGTGACGATGTTAGGATGCCTAATTTTCATAAGAGAAATCTTATTTTTTTTCTTCCTTTCATTTTATTCATTTTATATGGTATGTATTTAAAATTTCATTAACATGTTCTTAAATCCTTTATATTCTGTTCCCCTACTGTTTTATGGATCATTTATTAGTGGGTGACCCATGTCCCCTCTCTTTTCAATGTTTTCTAAAACCTCGTAACATAGCCTTTATGCTGCAGAATTTCTGTCTCAAAATGTCTCTCTCTTTTTCTAAAGTTCTTTTATTTTATTAAGTGAATTCTCAAAGCTCTCTCTTCTATATGTGTATTCACATATATACCAATTTGATCTATTTTAAATTCTGGGATTTACACACATGAGACCCGCTTTCCCTTTCTGTGGGTTTAAAGTGACATAAAGATCATGTCTTTAAAGTAGTTTTAAAATGTTATGATTATGAAATGAAACCCATTTATTTTATACTATATGGGTTTTTTTATGAAATGATTTATGATGATATATGTGGCTCACATGATAATATATACATGTCAAGGGTGATCCTTGATAGCGCTCCAATGCATTGGGTAAAGACTTAATCTCTAGATATGACCATTTAGACTAATACCTTGGTGAATAACCTTGGTAATTTTTATTGACACCTTGGGGATGGACCTTGGTGAAACGGAAATGATTGTCTTTGTAAAAAAATTTAGCCACATCTTCAAGTTATGAAAAAAGTTTTTTTTATTATGATATGCCTCATGATTTCTTTCTCATGCCTTCAAGTTCTTTTTCATGACTTTATTGATGTATCTCAAGTTCACATGTTAAATGTTTCCCTTGTTTCCCTTACTGGGCCTTCTGCTCACCCTTTCTTTTGATGTATGTCCCCAGGTTATGAGATGCAGTAATGAACCTAGGATGAACATAAGGACAAGCCTTTCAAGTTTTTAAGAAGAATGTTTTATGTTTTCATGTTTTAAGTTCCTATTTTCCAAGACACTAAACCTTAAAGATCCTTGGTTTTGTAAAATTTAATGAAAGTTTATGTAATAAAAATGAGGGATTCTATAGTTGGTATCAAAGTATGGTTTAGTTATTTTTGAAAATTAGGATATGAAAACTTTATAAATAATCCTTTAGAAAAGTATATATGTAGGGAATCTTCCTGGTATTTTGGTGAGTATTGAGAAAGTGGTTGCCAAGCAAATACATCCCTGTCTGGATACGTGTAGGTAGAGGTGGCTCTGGCACAGATATACATAGGGGTAAAACCCAAAAACACCACTTTGAGTTATACTCAAACAGGAACTGATACACAACAATGGGTCTTGTTTCACTCTTGGTTATGACACTCCTGGGGGATATTCTTTGGTAAATTCATAAGCTTAGTATGAACCATTATTTAAGGAACAAAGATAAAATAAAATAAATATTTACATAAGAATATATGATCGTGGATAACCAAGATTGGGTCCAATGGGATCACAAGTTATTTTATACTTTTCTTCTACAAGTTTATCCCTCTATTCTTTAAGTTTCCTTTTCATGATTATTGGCTAAGTATTTAGGCCCCCTAATTATACGTTCTTTTCTTAGTTAATGGTGGGAAATGGAAGGGCATGTCCCAACAACCAATGTGATAGGAAATATGACGATTGCCCCATTAATGTGGTAGAGATGATGAAATATCAAGTTGAACATATTGTGATTATGACAAACCAGCTATCAAAAATCATAATTAATAATTGGTACCTAGTTGAATGCCAAAATTCATCAAGGAAGAATAAGACAAAGTCTCAAGGATGTTCTTCTGATGAAGTTGATAAGGGAAAGAAGACCCAATTTCTTTTTTACAAAAAGTGTGGGAAGAGGCACCAAGGATAATGTCACAAAGGAACCGAGAGATGTTTTAAGTGTTGGAAGATAGGGCATAAAGTATCCAATTACTTTTAAAAAATGGATAATGTGATGAATGGAGATAAGGTTCGATCTAATGTACCTTATACATTTCGATGTCGTAAATGTGGAGAAGTTAGACATTATCCAAGGTAATGCCCTCTTAGAATGGATGAGAAGCATGATGAGCATCAATAATCTTCGAGTACAAGGTAAAAATGCAAGTCCTATGCTGAGATGGATCATGATGACTGAAGTACATGTAACTTCTTCGCAACAATTTTCTATGTCAATTTGTATTTTAGTTCGTGCTCTATGAGCATATCTTTTATTTTTTCTAAGATCATCGAGTCACAAACTAAGATTATTTTATATCATTAAGGAAAACATCTATTGTTATGTACCACATGTTGATGTAGTGAAGCTGTCCTTCTTAAAAAAAGGGTGATTAGGGGATTAAAAGATGATTATTATTTTGGAAGACGTTCACTATTTTGGGAACCCTATTTGATCAAGGTAAATAGATTACTATGGTATTTTCTTTGAGAAGTAAAGGTTGAATTATATTTTGAATAATCGATGCATTTAATGTGGACTTATAGTAATTTAGGTTACTTATGGAAATTATTAACCTATCTTGGGGAAAATATGTTTAGGTTATCTTCTTTTGTTATAAGATGTTAGTAGTGATTGATGTTGTTTGGAGATGAATGATGAAGTTTATTTTGGAAGACTATGTTATCAAATCCTTCTTGTACTTCGGTTTCAATCTTAGTTTGGTTTATTTTGAGGAATTTTAAGGACAATTATTTATGGAATGGTCTATGATGAACTTTGGGTAGTACCGTGGAATTTTGAATATTTAAAGAAGTTTCCCTTCCTATGGGATTCTTTCTTTTTGAAGAGTTGTTTTATCTTACCATTTCTATTTTTTGGATAATATAAGAAATAGATAGTTAATATTTCGTGGATTATGTGATTATCTAGAAGATGATTCTTGTGCTTTGATGAGACCAAGTAGTTTTGAATGCTCATCATTTGTTGAAAAGATTAGTTTTGGTAAAACTTATTAAAGGATGAAACTCTAATTGAAGGTAGGTATATTTCCATATGTTTTTGTTCTATGTAGTAAATGAATTCCTCAAAATTATGAAATGGAAAATAAAACAAAAACATTGTTGGTTTATGTTTCCTACTAGGTAATTAAAGACCATTTACACACATCATAAGTTTGTGATTTTCTCATGGTTAACTTTCTCCTAATCATGTTTTCTATCACTCTCCCTTAGAATGTGACCCTTTGTTTTCTCCTCTATGTCCATGTTTTCTTACATGGAATCCTAGAATAGGTTAACTCAGGTGACCTTTTTACTTCCCTTTCTTAAGTAATAGTGTTACTGACTATTTTCTGATGTGTGACTTTCAATGAAATTTCCAATCCCGAGTTTAAAAATTGCAAGGACGCAATTTCCTAAGGGGGGAAGATTGTAACAACCTGAAATTTTGAATAAATATTTTTTCCTAATTTTGTGTGTTATTTTATACTCAACAAAACTGTTTCATTTGATAACATGAGTATAATTAAAATGAGACTGTTGGGTTTTGACAATGATATGATCGTTGGTCAATATGACCGCTGGAAACTAAACGTTTTGATTATTGTCTCTAAATACAAGTGAACTTGGTTAATTAATATAGAAAGAAGATTTGATGGCCTCACCCAGTAGTCTTGGACCGATCTAAGCCCATCTAACAGAACTTGGGAAGGAGGTACCACCACTGGGCTTTGCTTTGGACAAACCCAAGCTGAACTTCCTCATGTGAAGCTAGAACAGAATCACCTTCGCGAGAAGTTAAAACTGATAGAAATTAATACTCGTGCGATGTTGGTCGAGCCTCCCTCAGATTCTATCACCTTAGCACACCTTACACTTAGGTCCTATGATAGTGTGATAAGGGGCTATGTAAGGAGACCGTAACTGCCATGTGTAATCCTTTGTTTTAAATAAAAATTTCAATTTCTTCTTATGATGAAGTTTATGAATTTTCAAATGACCAGATAAATATAGTATGCATATTTTTGATGAATTTTAGAAAAAGGATATTTTAAAAATGTTTATATAAACCTTAAATAAATAAAATTGTGTAATGATTTTCAAAAAATGGTATTCTACAATTATGTTCAGTACGAAATTTAGAGTCTAATAAGATCAACTTGATTTTTGATGAATAGTAAATTATGAATAGTGATTTTATGCTTAGGATTAGTAATGTGACCAAATGGATTAGTAATCTCAGTAAAATAAAGTATTAATATAATATAGGCACCTTGATTAAGTAATGTAATTCAATAAAATAGGTAAATAACTGTTTCAGAAATTATTAGTCAAGTATTACTTTTTTATGGTGAATAGTGTTTTTTAATTAAAAATTAAATTAAAAATATTTATAAAATTATTTTTATAAAATGTATTTCATTTTTTGAACTCAGAGCATCGATATTATGTTAAGGTAATTTTTTGGGATTTTTCTGAAAAAAATGAATTTTCGGTGAATAGTGTATTTATTTAAAAATTAAATTAAAAATATTTAGAAAATTATTTTTATAAAATGGAGTTCATTTTTGAAATCATATCATTGATATTTGGTTAAGGTGAAATTTTGGGATTTTTCTGAGAAAGTTGGATTTTCAATGAATATTAAAAATACAGTTTTAGGGTTTCTGTATGTTTAATGACATCATAACTATGTCATGATGATTTCATGAGATATTTTAATGGTTGTCCGACCAAAGGTGATGAATTATTGTATGGCGGACCCATGTGTCCTAACTCCATGGGAAATACCATGGGAGATCCCATGGTTTTGAGAAAACCACTTGTGAGGTGTCCCTTGGCCATTAATGCCTTATCCCCTCACATTCCCTATAAATACCCACCCTTAACTCCTTTAGTTTTCACTCCCAACTCTCCCCCAATGAAGCTCTGGTCTCATTACCTCCCAAGTAGTCCTCTCAAGGTTCCCCCAAGCCCTCAAGGTTCCAACCTTTGAGTTTTAAGAGTTACGTTTTAAGGTAAGGGATCGGACCTCTCTCTTTCTTTTCAAGTAATCTCTTTTATGTCATTTCTTTTATGATCCACGTTCTTATATTGTAGGATGTTATTTTATATTCATCTTACTGCCCTTTTCATGTTCATATTATGAGATACCACCTCTTGCTCTCATCAATTCGTTTTAAGAATGTTTAAGTGACGCCGTTAGGCTGCCGAATTTTTAAGGGATTCTTTCAGCTTTCTCATTTTTTCAAAGTTCTACTTTCATGTCAAGTATTTAAAGTTCCCTTTTATTATGTTGGGGTATTATATCTATATCCTTCATACTGTACTTTTATTTTCATATGATGAGAGACCCTATTTGATCTCGTCAATTCTTTTTTTTTTTGAAGTTTAAATGGCGCTGTTAGGCTGCCGAATGTTTAAGGGATTCTTTCACCCTTCTCATTTTCAATATCTATTTTCATGTCAAGTATTTCATGTTCCTTTTTATTATGTTGGGGTATGATCTCTAACTCTATCGTGATCATATTTTATTTTCATATGATGAGATACCCTATTTGATCTCGTCAATTCATTTTTGTTGAAGTTTAAGTGGCACCGTTAGGCTGCTGAATTTTTAAGGGATTCTTTCACCCTTCTCGTTTTCAATATCTATTTTTATATCATGTCTTTCATGTTCCTTTTTATTATTTTGGGGTATGATCTCTAAATATATCATGCTGATCTTTTATGTTCATATGATTCGAGACTCTATTTGATCTCTTCAATTCATTTTTGGTGAAGTTTAAGTGGCACCGTTAGGCTGCCGAATTTTTAAGGGATTCTTTCACCCTTCTCATTTTCAAGATATATTTTCATGTCAAGTCTTTCATGTTCCTTTTTATTATGTTGGGGTATGATCTCTAAATCTATCATACTGATCTTTTATGTTCATATAATGAGAGACCCTATTTGATCTCGTCAATTCATTTTTGTTGAAGTTTAAGTGATGCCGTTAGGCTGTCGAATTTTCATAAGAGAAATCTTATTTTTGTCTTCCTATTATGTTATTCATTTCATATGGTATGTCTTTAAAATTTCATTACCATGTTCTTAAATCCTTTATGTTCTGTTCCCCTACTGATTTATGGATCATTTATGAGTGGGTGACCCATGTCCCCTCTCTTTTCAATTTTTTCTAAAACCTCGTAACATAGCCTTTATGCTGTAGAATTTCCATCTCAAAATGTCTCTCTTTTTTTCTAAAGTTCTTTTATTTTATTAAGTGAATACTAAAATCTCTATATTCTATAGGGGTATTCACATATATACCAAGTTGTTATATTTTAAATTCTGGTATTTACATACATGAGACCTGCTTTCCCTTTTCATGGGTTTAAAGTGACATAAAGATCATGTCTTTAAAGCAGTTTTAAAAAGTTATGATTATGAAATGAAACCCATTTCTTTTATGCTATATGGGTTGTTTTTGAAATGATTGATGATGATATCTGTGTCTCACATGATAATAAATACATGTCAAGGGTGCACCCTGATAGTGCTCCAATGTATTGGGTAAAGACTTAATCTCTAGAGATGACCATTTAGACTGATACCTTGGTGAATAGCCTTGGTAATTTTTATTGACACCATGGGGATGGACCTTGGGGAAATAGAAATGATTGTCTTTGTAAAATTTTGTAGCCACATATTCAAGTTATGAAAAATGTTATTTTTTTTATTATGTTATGCCTCATGATTTCTTTCTCATGTCTTAAAGTTCTTTTTCATGACTTTATTGATGTATCTCAAGTTCACATGTTAAATGTTTCCCTTGTTTCCCTTACTGGGCCTTCTTCTCACCCTTTCTTTTGATGTATGTCCACAGGTTATGAGATGTAGTAATGAACCTAGGATGAACATAAGTAGAAGCCTTTAAAGTGTTTAAGAAGAATGTTTTATGTTTTCATGTTTTAAGTTCATGGTTTCCAAGACACTAAACCTTAAAGATCCTCAGTTTTGTAAAATGTAATGAAATTTTATGTGATAAAAAGGAGGGATGCTATATCGAGTGACCTGAGAATTAAAAGGAAGATAAATTATCCAAGTGCTTGAGATGAAGATCCAAATAGGATCAATTGTTGTGACACGCTAGTCAGTTTGTTTTGGTTTTCATGCCTTATGCATGAAGTGTGTGCATGTGGCTCAAAGAGGGAACTATGAACATTTCTAAAGTGAATATTTTCTAGCAGATAGTAAGAAGGTAGATTATCTTTCATTTTATATTAATGCTTGATAAATCATCTTGGATACATGAAGGACCCATGGTCAGTGGTTGATGGGGCATGTGTTGTGGGATGATTTCTTGTTTTCAATAATTCAATGATAAGGTCACTCATAAGGTGGGGAGTGTTGAGTTAGCCATGAAATGAGCATGTACTTATAAGTAAAATTGAACCCATTCATAAAATGAAACTTGGGAAAGGTCATTACTAATCTTGAAACCGTATGAGGATAAAAATTTTAAGGTTATATTCCTTAAGATGATGATCAATATAAAACCTATTTTTGGTTTTTAATAGAGTCTAGACACTAGATTCAGGCACAAGCTGCATTATTGACCCATATAATGTGTCTCTTTTGAGGAATTTTAGTGCTTTCAAGGTAAAATAATGATAAAATGGTTGGTTTTGTACGTAACATTTGAATACATTGTTTGTTAGGGTTGTACTATAGTGGGGGGGGGGGGGGTTTGAAGCAGACATGAAATGTCTGGTAATAAAGGAATCATGGTTGGCTAAGGATGATGTGTTGGTAGGTACAACTGAGTTCTTTTAAAATAATTTGTCTAGTAGTGGTTTGATTGCTCTTCATATCTGTATTTGGAAATGGTTGGTTGGAAACAATTTTGGGAATATGGAGGCTGTGTATCTGGACTTATTGTAAATAATTGATAACTTCTAAATGTACTTCTATCTTAGTGGAAAACATGAACTTTATCTTTACATCATCCAGGGTACACTAAGGCAACATTATTTATACATAGAGCTAAATTAAACACACTAATAGATCGATAAATAGAATTTTTGGTAGTTCATCTTTAAGGAGTTATGATTTTCCTTAGTGATGATGGGATTCCCTTTTAGGAGGTCCTTGAATAAACTCTGGGACACCAGATAGCTCATTTAATCAACTTATAGGCGAGATACTACTTTTGGTCTTAGTTAGTGTTTTGATACCTGGATGTCTTAGCTTTGTGTTTACGTCTCATTATAAAATCACGTGAATGGACTGGATTAGATGAGCTCCTTGGACTCTAGTAGTTGAGTCTAAGGTAACCCCAAACTAAAAAACAAGATCTAATGATGTCTTTTGGGTGTGACATTCCAAGGTCACTAGATCTGGTATACACTTATGTTCATGTTTTGGAACAACAATATAGATGAATTTTTTGCCAAAGACCTCACAGGAAGTTGGTTATAGGCTTCAGTGAACCTACTCGAAGGGATCTTGTGGCTCTAGGTTAAAAGGCATTGGGATTAAGTTTTGAATGTGTTGACTATTAAAGTTGAACATTTTCAGAAATAGTTGGTTGGTAGTGACTCTACTAGCATCAATTTTTTTGAATAAATGTGGTTAATGAGGAACCACATAAGAAACATCAATGGGACGAGATGAGTGAAATAAAAGATTGGCTGAGTATTTTCATGGAAAAGTTTGCGTGACTAGGATCATTGTAACCAGTTAAAACTCAACCATTAAATCGAGTTGATAAATGTGCTAGGAGCATTGTTAGAATGTTAAGAAGATACCTAAATAAGAAATTTTTATGGTTGGAGCACCATAACATAAAGTTATCTATTCAAAATAGAACATATGGTGGTAATCGCCATGAACTAGACATGAATTGGATCTAGTTTTAGATTCTTATATATCATGTTATTAAGTCATTATTGTTAGATTTTTGGGAATTTAAAACACAGAACATCCATTTTAGATGGAATATTATCAATCCAACTAGGTCAGGTGATGTTTTTTATTCCCATAAGTCTTCTCGAGGATGATAGGTTCTAAAGTGGGGATTCTGTAACATCCTATGTTTTTTAACCTTGTAATTTCCAAAAAAAATGAAAATTTTAATTTGGTGGATGGAATAGATGTTATACTAAGCTTAGTAATGTAAATATGAATCTTTTAACACTTAAAATTGTTGATATTAGATAGATTTTAAGAACTAAAAAGTGACTTGGTTGTTCTGTTGAGTTTCAAAAGCATCAATCTTTGAAAAATCGGTTTTTCAAAAGGTGTAAAGGGGGTTCATGGTTAGCACAAGGTTAGTGAAAATTGTGCGCCCAAAATTTGAAACCCATATGTGTGGGTGAATAGTTTGAACTAACCATAAAATAGGAGTTTCACAACCATGTAAGTGGTTTTGGAAAAAACATGAAGATAAGGATGCACAGACTACGCACGGTTTTTAAATCCAAACTATTAGCCCACACACTTGGTTCCACTTAGGAAATGAGTTTTCACGATTAGTATATAGTTTTAAAAACCAATTCATCTCATTAAGTAGGTGATTTTTCCATATATACCTTACTTATTTAACCCAAAATCCTCCTCTTTCTCCATAATTTTTCTCTCATTCCTGGAATCTTCTTGAATCCTCCCTTGGTCTATCTTCTAGGATTCCAAGGAACTCTATTGTTTAGCATCGTAATCAAACCCCATAGGTCATGTTGGATCCTTGTCGATAATCTCTCAATTCCCATATATTCTTTTTTTCTTGTGTATTATGGAATTCTAAATCCAAGAAATCTCTTTTTCTTTATTTTTAGGATGTTTGATGATTTCATCAATTTCTAACAAATCAACTCGAATCGAAGCTCAATATTGGGTGAGTGTACCATCCCAAGAATGAGGTAGGTTGTCTATAGATTTTATCTTAAATTATCTCCATTTTATAACATGAATCATTGTGTTGTGCGGAGGGAATACCATGTTTTTCTTATTAAATGTAAAATTATTTAAATTAATTACTTAGAGCATGACCTAGAACCCTCATATATAGTTGGAGGTCAGTGACCTCTACCTGAACCACCTCTTAAGATGAGATTGATTATGTTATCTTTGTACCATCCTTAATGAATTTCTCATGCCTTTCATGTTATTATAAATGGAATGGATAATTGTGTAGTTAAATTGGTAATGATTTGGATTGTATCCCTTGCCCCATTTTATAATAAAATCACTTATGTGATGTTTTCTATTAATTAATAAAGGGGGAAAATCAAATGGAGTTATTTGAAACAATAAATGGCATGGACCTTCCCGTGGCCTTTTTAATTACTTGTAAACGATTATACAAAATTGTGTACTTATTTTTCAATGTGTCATGCCTATGGACATGGCCTCTTTATTATTCATACTTGAATTTTTATATGGTATTCCTACTAACATGTCCTTATTTATTGATTAAATTAAAATGGTTAAATGAATTATGTATTCCGTAAGAGAAAGTTGGGTTCATTTTTATAGAATGCCTTGGATGAACTCATAGGATGTTGGACATTAAATATACCATGAGTGATACTAGTTTCCTCATTCTAAAATATCTGGGATGGGATAATAAGTTACTTGAATTATGTTACGTTTTGAGTTATACATGGTTTTCCTTTTCATAGAATGCCTTGGGTGGGCTCATGGGCTAGATGGTTTCCTCACATTCTAATTGATACTTGGGTTTCTTTTTTAAAAAACTCCTTAGACAATCTCATAAGGAGATTGGAGGTTATGAGTGATAATTGGGTTTCCTCATTATAAAACACCATGGATAGGCTCATAGAATAAATATAATTACATTAATCCTTGAAAGATATCTAGGTTCCTTATTATGGAATTCCTTGGATGGGATCATAGGAAAAATTTATTATTCCATGATTGATTATTATTGATTATGAAAAGTTTTATCACCTTGTAATTAGTATACTAGGATGCATTGGCTATGTAACTCAAGTCTTTGACCAACTAATGGTCCAATATTTAGATACATGTGATTAACCTAAATTTCTCTATGGTCTAGAGTGACTCATCCATGGCTGCTCGGGCTTCTAGTCATGGTTCCAAAGCCTGCATTATTACCATCACCCTTACGATTATGCATGGATGCCTAAGTTATGATTTAGGTCATAAATAGTACTATGTATCTATATATATATATATGTATGTATGTATGTACAAGTTATTATGTATATAGTACATATATATACATATATTCTATATATATATATATACCCATTTACATGAGGACACACATTCAGTGGTATTCCATATTAGGATGAAGCAATTATGGTTGGCCAGGTTTCCCTAAGAAACCTGGGCCTAACTTGTTTACATTGATTTATTTATGGCCATATTGATATACCTTCACATAGATATATTTTATACTCACAAACTGGATAGCATTAGACAATATTGGTTGTTTCTAATTGAGTTTATCTCACACCCTATTTGGGTCGTCATTTGGTATCCAGACAGACCTTAGGGTTACAAGACTGGGATCGAAGATTGTGCTTTATGTTGTATACTTGGGTATGGAAGCTTAAGAGCATAATACTAAGTTCAAGCTTAGGATTCTCATGGAGATAGCCTATAGTGGTTTTGTACTTATCCTTTTTCATTTATTATGTATTTCATGTTTTATGTCTCAGTCTTGTGTATTGTAGCATCACATGGACATGCATAGTTGTATATTATTTGAAATTTCTAGGTTATCAGATTTATTTCCACTAAAATTCATTTATACTACTTCCGGTATTTATTATCTCTAATAAAAATGTTTTAATACGATTAGGAGGGTATATTTTTTCCATTATACCACCTTTAGACTGTTGCTTCTCATTTGAAGCCTCTAGTGTATATAGAGGCACGCTTGAGGCCATGTGACCGACTAGCTTGGGGTACTATTTTAGCGTCTCCTAGATCAGGACGTTGCACAAAAGATCCACTTATCCTCTATAAATCTTCTGAAATCTACTTAGTTTATCCATTTGGATATATATGGGATAACCACATACTGTATCTAATACCCAATCTATATATAAAGAAATATTTCACTTAATGATGAATGCACCTTGATCTTCCCCTTTCTTATTTAAATATATAAAGTTATTCTTCCAGCGTCCTTGACTTCTACATGAAAAACACAATGCATCTTTTTCCGTTTCAATTATTTAGATATTCCTTTCCTTGGAAGGAAGGTGCTAGGGATCCATAGACTTGTAATGAGACTTGGGTCCATTTTACTTATTCATTATTTCCTTATTCACTACAAGAACCATAGTAATTTCATGATTTATATATTTATGAACTTGGTGAATAAAAATAAAGAGTTTTGAAAGAGTTTTATCATTATTTATCATATTATATTACATAATGAAACTAGAGAAGCCTTTATGCAGTGAAGATATAATGAGAATTTTTAACAACTCATCAGGGATTGTAAAGCACAAGATATTTAAGTTCTCTATGTATCTAATCATCTTGACTACATGTAGCCCATATGGTGTCAATACTCTAAGATTAAATGTGAATAGTGTATTGGAAATATCAAATCTCTCTTGTATTTCCTTTTCTTGATAAAGATCACAAAGGTGATATGTGAATCTATACACATCCATATCCTCATGCTTCCATAGAATATCATTGAACATGGATGATATCATAAAACATTTTACACTAATGGTATAAACTAAATGTTTCATTTAGAGATACAATTATTCCTCGCTGGCCTCTTTTTTAGGTGCTTTAGGAATAGGGTTTCTAGAACATATAATTTCACTTCATAGTGTATTATGACGCCTAAGTAACTATGCTATTCCAAGAAATTAGTGCATGTGAGAAGGTTAGCATTATCTAGAATGGATAATAATGATATAATCAAAGTCATGTGTCTTTCAATTTATATAATAAAAAAGAGTAGAATTTTAGTACTTTATCTAGATTAAAAATTATATAATAAATATAATTTAATTTATTAATCCCCCATTATCTTATCAAAACCCAATATCCCTTACCATTGGTTTTTGAATATCCTATCACTTGGATATTATTGTGGAATGTATCCATATATCCCTTTTCATAAACCAGATATAGGTCTAACAATCTATTTAAAGGTATTTAGGTAGTCATAACTTTCTGATAGCATTAACTCAAAGCTCCTTGATCCATTGAGTGGACTCTCATATCCTAAATTTCTAAATTTGGATTTCCACAACACTTTATCTACTACTTTAACTATGTATCACAAAGGAAATCAAAATTTATTAAAAACTATGTTAAATTGACCTAAACTAAATATAGATATTTCCTAATAATTTAATCACACCAACAGAGGTTGATGGAGTACCTTGACCTATAGTTCAATTCCTACCCATATAGTCGAAAGTTATACTGACTTAATATTTTTTATTAGATGGATTTTTATATTTATGTGTAAACTTCCTATTTTATCTAATTACATGCCTGTTAATATTAAGTGTATTTTACTTAAGTGATTGATCTTGTATTGATAAAAGTACTTATGATTTTATTTTATTTTAATTGCATATTGAATTCATATTAATTAATTTATTTAATGATTAAGGATATATAAATATTTAATCATGAAACTACCGAAAATAAAATAAATAGAGTGGAATGACCATGAGCCCTTTATAATTATTGGTTTATCTAGAAGATGAAAAAACAACCCTTCACCCCAGGGAATAAACTCCGAGAACCATGTCAGGCTCAAGTTATAGAATTCCATCTATTCTTATATGTATCACTTGGATTGGTTTCACCTCAACTCCAAACTTGATCCACCTCCACTATCCTGATAGTTCCATCCATTATATAAGTTTTTACTCACATGTAGGTGAGGGGAACCAAAG
Source organism: Viscum album (assembly GCA_963277665.1). Taxonomy (NCBI): domain Eukaryota; kingdom Viridiplantae; phylum Streptophyta; class Magnoliopsida; order Santalales; family Viscaceae; genus Viscum; species Viscum album. Next base: position 833,839,046 of record OY728165.1, read on the forward strand.
GATTGGTTGGTTTTTACATAAAAGAAACTGAAGGCACATAGGACCGTTTATAATGAGAGGAGGATAATGTCATATAGACCACTATTTAATTTAATAAATTATCACAAAAACCATTGAATGATAATAAATTAAATAAACTAACCACATATATAGGTTTATCTACGCTCATGGTCACCCAAATACATAAAACAAATATGAAAAAATTACACTACTTATAATTAACTTCAATTAATTATTTTTTATTAAGATAAACATGATTAAATTAATTCATATAATTAATTAATTCATTCATTTATCTTAATTTCCATTTGAAGAGTTTTGGAGAAAAACATCACATGATAAATCGTGGAAAATTAAAGACTTGACTAGATTTTATATCTAATTACATAGAATTAATTGATCATTTATTAATTCTGAAAACCTTTTTACATAGTCTATATATCAACTCCTAACAATGTAATTAGGTTTTAATTCTAAAAATAATTATTATTTATGTAATTTAATTTTTTTTATTAATGGGGGACTACATGGTGCACACTAATGAGCTACATGTTGTGTTGGTCTATTATCTTTTATTCACGATAGAAACCTAGGGAATTGATGTGTATCTCAATAGAGATATATAGTGTGTACTAACAAGCTACACGTTCTATCTTCTGCTTTTCTTGTGTCTGCAAAACCTACCTACTGACTCAATGCGCTTCTTAGATGTAGAGATTAATGATTCAACTGGTGGGTATGCCAACTAAATTTCATGTATCTCATTAATGTTACATCCTATCAGCCTCATGCAATGTGTGACATGTATTTGACCACACAGTTAGCATGAATTTTGCTGCTAAACTATGTGAACTACACGATTTATACATGATCTATACATTGTGTGGTATAACAGACCATGTTCCAGGCTAGCCCGGTCAACACACAATGTGTATAAAATACGACATGTGTTATTTACTACTTGGAACATCATGCATCTCACGAAAAATATAGGTGAAATAAAATTTGGAATAGGTTTTGTGCTTTTGATCAAACATCATATATCTATGTATATCGGCCAGAATACTTAGCACCTCCCGATGGAATATTTGGTTTTTCTTCACTCATTCCTTATATGTTTAAGACTATATATAACTTTAACAAAGAATACTAAAAATAGAAAATATGTCAATTAAACTCTAGATTAAAGAATGGATAAAATAGAAGAAAACAAACTGACAAAAATTGTGAATAATCGATCAAAACATAATAAATAATTTTAAATTATTATGTGACTTCTTTGATATTACTTAAAGGTTTTGGAAGCAGAGAAAGAACATATTGAGCGTGTTTAAATAGTATTTTTTATAATTTTTGAATATTATGAGATGTACTTGATGAAGAAAGTCATCAATAATGGAATTAAATTTTATAATAATTGAAAGAACTATTGGAACCAAGAAGAGATGGTATTCTCCCATATAATTTATAATTAATTTATTTGAATAAATAAATTCCTTTTATTTAATTTCTTTCTTTGTTCCTAATGATCAGATGAAGACTTGTTAACACACCATCATTGTGTTTGAGGAACCAAGGGTAGATTCTCTCTAGGAGTGATCCACACGTGTTCTGTAAATCATTGATCGCTACCATAAAATCCTTTAGGTGCTAGTGTGGATGGTTATAACATTTTTGGAAAATAATATTTATCATAAAAAAATCCTCCAAGCTAATAATTAATCACTCTGGTGGATGACTGAATTTTCTCTACATTATTGAGATCATTCTAAGAGAGGATCTCTCAAGGGATTGAGAGCATTCTCTAGAATTCATTGTGCATAACCATTATATTGGTTAGGGCCTTTCAAAACTGGGTTTAAATAGATATAGGGTTAGAGAATAATATTTTCACACAAACCCTTATGATTCCCTTAAACCCCGAAGAACCCCAATACTAAATATTATTATTATTATTATTATTTACCTGAAATGCGCTAAACTTGAAGATAAATAAATATTATTTACAAGAATAAATAAACGAATATTTATTTAAAAAATATTTTATATAAAATTTCTCTTCGGACCATTAAATGTTTTTGTAATCCTCCTCAATATTTATTGGGCCTTTAATAATTATTATTTAGTTAATTAATTAATTAACACTGTATTATTTAAAAAAATTAAATAACTATTATATTCAATAAATTAATGATTAAATTTTTATTAAATATACATATAACTAAATAAATACTTTTTTACCTTGTGAATAAATATGAATAAATAAATATTATATATTCATGTAACTAAATATATAATTACCTAGTGAATAAATATTTATTAAATATTCAACACACATACATATTCTCTCAAATAACTTTTAATAAACAAAATAATCATAGAATAAATAATTTTCATATTTATTAATATTAATTAGATGGTTATATTAGTTATAAAAATATGAAGCAGTTTTTTAAATAACAAAAGTAGTTTTAACTAAACTCTTTTCTTATATGGTTTTATCTGAATGATTAATTTCTAAATTTTAAAATTTTAATTTGATAAAATTAATATCAGTTTTTAAATCATAATATTAAAATTTACTTTGGGTGAAATTTTTCAGATTTTTTGAAAAATATTTATTTTTCAATGAATAGTGAAAAATACACATTTTTTTAAAAAGTCCTTTATTTTTAATAAATTAAGTAATTTAAAAGTATCAATATGTTTTGAATATTTTTTTTCAAACATAACTATTATTTATTTATATTTAATCCACTTAATTACTTCAAATAAAATTTATACTAGTTTTTAGTATAAGTTTATTTTTGGGTTTAAAAACATGTATTTCTAAAAACCATTTTAAAATTCATAATGTTTCTCTTTATTAATTAATTAAAATAATACCAAATGGGTAATGTTTTAAATTAAATTTATAGTTTATATATCATAAAATATTAATAGAGTTTCATTCAATTATTATTATTAGTTATAGAGTTAATATGGTATCATCTTTTTCAAAAACAAATACTCTTCTTAAAAAATTGTTTTCATGTCACATCTGCGAGATTAATATTAAATTAAATTTTCTCACTTATATGAATTGAATTTGGAAAAAAATTATTCCATATTTTTAATCAGAATAATTTCTATTTTATAATAATTAAAACTTAATATTTTACCATAATTAATAGTGAAAGTAGTTAAAAATAATCGCAACGATTAAGGTTAAAATAGTTTTATTGAGGGATTAAACTTTAAACTTATGGGGTAAAATTGAAAATAAACTTTTAAAAGACCCATTTTATGGCCACATTTATATATTATCCCTTGAATTATATATAATTTAACATTATTGGGTCCTGGTGACATGAAATAAATACAGGTGGAATTAACTCTTTCAAAAAATATAAGTGGGTCACTCACCTCGCTTTAAAAAGGCCAACCCCTCTCTTCCTCTCTTTACACCTTAAAAACCAATTTATTTTGAAAATAAAGGAACTGATAATATCTAAAATTCCTTAATATATTTCTATAATTATTAATTTTTGAATAAATCCAACCAATAAAGGTCTTTGGTGCAAACCAAAAGGAGTTACACGTAGAATAGGTAACGTTCATCAATAAAGTATTTCTGTTTTATTTCTTTCTCCAACCCATTAAATTATTTTTAAAAAAAGATTATATAATAAAAATATTATTTAAAATTAAATTTTCTGTTTTTATGTTAATTTTATGACCAAAAATCACACACACTTCCATCAAATTAGTTATGAAATTGTCATTTGTGTGTACGGTGGACTATTGCTTTGTTAAACAATTTCATTAGTTTTTCCATTACCACCTCTCACGGTTGGGTATGATCATGTATATAAAGTGTATATATGATATTTATAACTTATTAATACCTATTTGGTCATTATATCATATCTAAAATTTTAAAATTCAATATCTTAGGAGATATGATAACGTCACTCGTGTGTACAATGGATTATAACCTCGCAAAACGGTGTTATTCATTTTCACTAACGCATTACATGGAAGGTAATAAGGGTAAAGGTGATGTGTATATGTGATATAAATGAAGTAAATATGATATTAAAGAAATATTTATCATTATACAAATATAATATATTATTTTATTTCTTTTCTTTGCACTCACTGAAAAATGATAATGTCGTTCATGGATGTTTGGACTACCACCTCCTCGAAGCGATGTGATAGTTTTTTTGATAACCACATCAAAATAATGATATATATATATAAGTATATATAATTAAAAATAGTATTTCTGATATAATCATAATTATGATAAGATAAAATATTACTTTCTTTTCATGAAGATCATTGAAAAATGAAAATGTTACTCATGTGTACATACAACCTACCGTCTCCATGATCATAACGTTTGTTCATTTTTCATAAAAATATTCCATGATTGGTTTTAAAACTATAATTTTTTAATAAATTTTACAATTATTTCTTGATTATTATTCTGGATATGTTTAAATAATGACCTCTTTGACCATAGTTGACCTCCTAAATCTATTTTTGAAATATAATCCAAATATTATAAAAACATCTAATGTAAAATTAATTTATTAAGTAATTATAAATAAATTTTTAATAAGTGATATAAAATTAATAATAAACTTGAAATAATTTATCAATCAAGTAAATAATTAACATAAGTTTACTATATAGGAATATAAATACACACGTGACAATTCAGACGCAATGTAAGGGACTTCATCTCAAGGTAAGGGACATTTTTAAGAGGTGTGTATAGAGTCCCTTTGACATTTTATATCAATAATTACTCTATTATAATTTTATTTAAAGTTTTTTTCATGTTATCCATTCATGGGGATTATGGTTAAAATATTTCCAAGTTGATAAGAGACTTTTCCTTTAAAAAACCTATTTTAATTTTTTTTCTTTCAAAATTTATTTATCTTCCATGTCAAATTTTTTAAAATGTTTTTATGAAAAATAATATGTGGAAATACAATATTTTTAAAGTATATTTTATGTCACTTTTTAATTTATTTTCAAAGGTGTTCAAAAGTAATATTTTTAGGTGTTTTATATAGAACATTTTGACATATGAAAAATAAAATGTCATATTCTTAACATACATGGAAACAATGACTTTTCCACTGTCATGACCATTATTTTATTTCTAGATTCCATTTAAATGATTAATTATTTTTCTTATAATGAAGAACTCTTTTTTCCTTTTATTCTAGTATTTTGGTATTGGAAATGGTTTTTCAAAAGAAAAATATATTTTTATATTAAAAATGAGTTTTTAAAATAAAGGGGTATTTTGGTATCCAAAAGTTATTTTTTTACAATTTAAAAAGATTTTTCCACATTTTTTATAATGTAAAAATTCAAGAATAAATTATTTTTATTCATTAAATAGTAGTTTATCATTATACATGAGAAATGGGTGTACCTAGATAGCATCGTGTGAGCCTGTTACATCTTAAATGATGGGGCAACCTAGATATCATATGGTGATCTTGTTACATCTTATATGATGGGGTTTCAAAGATAGCACTAGGTCAGACCATTAAAAATTATGATGGGTGTTCCTAAATATATCTCCTATGCATTGAGTAATATTCCACTTCTTAATAGGTAATAATGAGGGAGTTACCAAAGGGTTTCTCCTATTAATTTAATCGATCCCCATTTACTTATCACATGGGTTTAAAAAGGATTATGGATGTGATTATATATGTTACCAAGAATGGTTTTTAATTGATTTCTATTGGTCTTAAAGGATTTTTTTGAGAAAAATGCGTGTGTCTCGTGTGAAAATTTCTTATTTATTTTGATAAAAAACATTGATGTAATGGTAAATATATTTTGGGTTTTTATGTTTTTACTTGACTAATAGTTTCTTTTATTATATATCCCTTTATAATATTTTATTAATCATATCATTTTTTTAAAGAAATTTCAAAGGATGGGTAAGGGAAATAATGGATTCAAGTTTAAATCCTTCATGAGTTTTCATGAAACAAATAATTTTTTATTCTAAAAGGTTTTATATGGTGGAAAAAATAGATACTGATCATTAGTGTCCACATTATATTATATGGTTTTTTAATGTATAAGTTATAGATTAATTATCTAAAACTATAAACCTAAAAATATCCTTAAATTAAAATAAAGTAAATTATTTACTAAAACTAAATATTATGTAACGTTTAAGGATAGGTCCTTATAGTTGGTATCAGAGAATTTTTTATCTAACTTTAAAGGTTAGGATAATGAAAGAGAAAACTCGTGGAAGATTTTATCTTATGGTTAAGTTAAAATGATGTACAATTTAAAGATTATCACATTTATTTTCCTAAAATACTTCTATTTAGAATAGTTTTCTACATAGGAAATAGGGAAGTTGTAGTTGGAAGGCACCAAGAGGAAAATATTCTTCCAAATAAGTATCCCAAGATGGTTGGACTCGGAAAATAATAGTGTGTTGCACATAATTCTAGAGAGGTACATGATCTACCATGAAGTAAAATGTCTAATATGGGGAATTTCATTATTAAACATCAACCATATTTTAGGATATCATCTAACCCTAGGATATCCGAAGGCTGGATTATTTCCATGGAGAAGATATTTGATGTCATGGGATTTTCTGAATGATGAAAGGTTACTCTTTCCATTTATCATTATGAAGGTGAATTTGATCGATTATGGTATTTGGTTAACAATACTAAATATAAATATGATCTTTTTCCATGAAATGGGAAACATTTAAGGATATTTTCTTTAAGAAATATTTACCCAAGTTTTTTTGACTCTAGAATGAAAAAAAACTGTGGAATTCAGGAAAAATGAAAAATATTCTATATCTACATATGATGAAAACTTCATGAGATTTACTAGGTATATACTGGATTTTATTTGTAACACTGATCGAAAAATTAATTGTATTTACTCTAGGTTAAAACCAATTTTATTAATAAAATTGGCGTCATGAGAATTTAAAAGCTACATGAAAGTGATATGTTGTATAGATAAAGTTGAGATGGAGTTTTCTAATACATATGTTACTAAAGGTGAAAATAGTAAGAAAAGGTCAATATAGAAGAAAACAGAAAAGAAACCAACTAATAAGTCTAGAGGAAATCCCCAAAAATGTTCTAAGTATAGAAAATTACATTTTAAGGAATGTTTGATAGGATATGGTAAGTGCTTCTAGTGTGTTCATTTTAGTTAAAGGGCTTGTAACTATAAAAAAAGAGTCTATAACAACCAAATAATGGGATAATAAGTATCCATCCAATGATGAGGTGTTTTATTTTCAATGATTTGGGTCAATGTTAACATATTTTCAAAGTTATTTTCATAGGATGGAAATCATCATGATAAAAAATAGAAAGGTTTGGAAAGTAATTTTCTAATACTAAAGTTGATTTTGGGACATCAAATAAAGTTTCTAAAGGTATGTTACTTATGTATTTGAATTATTATAATACCCTTTTGACTCTAGATCCTCTCATTATTTCATTTATGATAAATTATCATGTAAATTAAGAATATCACCTCTTGAAAGTAAGATATAACTTTTTGTGAAAACTCCATATAGAATTATTAAAGTTACCAAGATTTTTATAAATCAACATATTCTTATCAGGGGGATGGTATTTCCTACAAATCTTGTTGAACTAGACATATTATAGTTATTTATAATTCTTGGTATTGATCAGATTTTTGTTTATTATACTAAGATAGCTTATAGATCTATGAAAGTTGTGTTCAGTGATTTTATCCCTTTGATAACTTACCAATAAGTTGAGAAATTGATTAAATATGTAAGTGAAAGTTATATAGATCATATTGATAAAAATAAAGAAAATTTTCAAATTAGTGATGTGATAGTAGTAATTTAATACATGGATATATTTTCTAATGATTTTCTTAGTGTTATTCCTAATTAAGAGGTTGGGTTTAGTGTTAACATAGTCCTAATGATAAACCTATTTCTAAATCCTCTTAATGAATGTATCAAGTGGAAATTTTGTAATTGAAAATGAAATTAAAATATTTGTTAGATAAAGGTTTCATCTGACCTAAAACTTCACAATGGGGTGATCCTATTTTGCTTTTTAAAAATAAAGGTGGTTCAATGAGACTTTTCCTTGATTATAGATACTTTAATAACATTGTTGTTAAGAAAAGTTATCTTTTTCCTCATATCAATGATTTGTTTGATTAGATCCAGGGAGCTTGGTATTTTTCAAATTTTGGCCTGATGTCAGGTTACCGTCACTTGAAATTAAAGGAATTAGATATTCTAAAGACTATGTTTCGGACTAGATATAAGCACTCTGAGTGTGTAGTTCTTCCATTTTTGATATACAATGAACCTACTATATTTATGGACCTTAGGAATAGAATTTTTCTTGAGTTATTTGACAGGTCTATTTTTTTTATTGATAACATTTTGGTATATTCTAGAATTCAATAGGAATATGAAAGACATCTAAGGATTTTTTTAAAAACCTTAAATGAAAAGAAATTATAAGGTAAATTTAGCAAGTGTGAATTTTGGATAGAACAAATTTCTTTCCTTGTATATATTGTTTCTAAATATGGAATAACTATTGATCCTGTTAGAATAAAATTTGTTGAATAATTTCCAAGACCAAAAATGTCATAGAGATTCATATTTCTATTGGATTAGAGGGTAAATACCGAGAGTTTATTGAAAAAATTCCTTGATTCTCTAGCCCACAAACTAAGTTAACTCAGAAATGAGCTAAATTCAACTGGATAAAATAATGATATGATTGTTTTTTTTTGAACTAAAATTAATATTGGTGAATGCTTTAGTTTTTCCCTACCTTCCAAAAATAATGAATTTTTCATCTATAATGATGCTTCATTAAAAATACATGGTTGTGTCCTAATGTAGAATGATCAGGTAATTACTTATGCTTCACATCAGTTGATAACTCTGGAGTAAAATTACCCTACACATGATTTGTAATTAGTTACTATTTTTTTCTTTAAAAATTTAGAGGCACCATTTATACGAAGTAAATTGTGAAATATATGTTGATCGTAAAAGTTTTAAGTATATATTCACTCAGAAAAAAAATAAACATGACATATAGAATGTGGAAAGAACTGATCAAGGATTATGATTTCAGTATTAATTATAATCTTGTAAAAGAAAATAATGTTTTTGATGCTTTGAATAGAAAAAATAATGCTACATTAACCATGTTACATTTCAAACATAACCCTTTGGTTAATAATTTGAAAATTCTTGGGGTGGAAGTTATGGATTTAAGGAAATCCTCTATTTTTTTCAGGTTTAATTGTAATCAACTTTATTTGAAATAATTAAGTAACCTCAAAAGGAGGATCAATATTTGCAGGAAAAGGTAGAATCCATTAAGAAGAGTAAGTTACAGAATTTTAATATTGATGGATAAAGTGTTTTATGATTTGGAAAAATAGGATTTTTGCCTTATGATTCTTAGTTTAAGAGAGAGTTATTGAGTGAAGATCATAGTTCTCCATTTTCCATTCATCCTGGTAGTACCATGATGTACAGATACCTTCAAGTGTATTACTAGTGTGATGGAATGAAAAGAGATATTATAGACTTTACCGTAATGTGTTTGATTTGTTGGTAGGTTAAAGTAGAATGAATGTTAAAAAATGGTAATCTTCAACCTTTGATAGTTCTAGTGTGTAAATGGGAAAATACTTCTATAGATTTTGTGGTGGTATTTCTAAGGACATTAGGAGATAATAATTTGATTTGGGTTATTGTTGATCGATTAAATAAATCTGGACATTTTGTTTCCATTGGAGATTCAATATAATTATACCGTATTTGTTGTCTTTATCCAAACTAGATAATCAGGTTACATGGATTACCTACCTCTATTATATCATACCATAATCTCGGGTTCACATCCAATTTTTGGAAGGGATTTCAGAAGTTGTTGGTTACTAAACTAAATATCGGTACAACTTTTCATCCTTAATCCCATAGAAAATCTTAGTGTATGATTTAGACAATTGAATACATGATTAATTCATGTTAAAGGGGTTACCAGGGAATTTGGGTTCAATGTATTTCTTTGGTTGAGTTTTTTTATAACAATAGTTTTCATTCTACTATATAAATAGCGCCATTTGAGTCATTATATGGAAAGAATTGTTGAACACCAGCATTTTGGGATCATGTAGAAGGAAGAAAGTTTATAAGACTAAATTTGGTAGAGGAAAGGGAATATAAGGTTTATTTGATTTAGAAACATGTGATGATAGATCATCAGACCCATAAAAGTTATATGAATAACTGGAGGAAAGATCTTTATTTCAATGTAGGTAGTCATGTCTTTCTCAAAGTTTCTCCATAGAAGAGTGTATACATTTTGGTTAGAAATGAAAGCTAATTCCATGGTTAATTTAACCATATAAAATCCTAGATAATGTGGGATTATTTTCCAATAGAGTGTCTTTACCTCTGATTTTATCTCATGGACACAATATATTTTATGTTTCAATGTTAAGGAAATATGTACCGGATTCATCTCATATTTTGAGCCCTGAAGCAGTTTAGTTAAAAGAGAATCATTATTATAAGGAACAAACAATTCAGATTCTTGATCATAGAGATAAATTGTTGTGTAATAATTTGATACAGCGGTTAAGGTTTTATGGAAAAACAATATGATTGAAGAGGAAACATGGGAATCTGAAAATATTGTGAGGGAAAGATATACCCACTTGTTTAATAAGTTAATAAAATTGTGAGGATGTAGTTTATAAAAGTTATAATGGTGTAAAAATATAGGTAATGGTAGAATAAATCATTTTCATATTTATTAATATTAATTATATAGTTATATTAGTTATAAAAATATTAAGTAATTTTTTAAATTAAAAAAAATGAAATAATTTTAACTAAAATTTTTTTAATAAGGTTTTATTTAAAAAATGAATTTATAAATTTTAGAATTTGAATTTTTTTAAATGAATATAATTTTTTTTAAAATCATATAAAAAATAAATTTGGGTGAAATTTTTGGATTTCTTAGAAAATATTGATTTTCCAATGAAAAGTGAAAAATACCGATTTCTGTAAAAAGTCATTTGTTTTTAATGGATTAAGTAATATAAAATTATAAATATGTTTTTAAGTAACCTAATTATTATTTAGATAATTTTAATCCACTAAATTAATTTTCAAGCAAATTTATATTGGTTTTTAGTATAAGTTTTTTTTGGGGTTTAAAAATGGGTTTCTCTTAAAACTGTTTTAAAATGCAAAATTTTTGTACTTTTTAATTAATTAAAATAATACATAATGGAGAACAGTTTAAATTAAATTTATAGATTATATATAAATAAATATTAATTTAGTTTTATACAATTATTATTATTATTCATATATTTAATATAAAGTCATCTTTTTCTAAAAAATACTCTTCCTAAAAACATGTTGTCTCACCGTGTCTGTGGGATTAATATTAAATTACATTTTTCTACTTATATGAATTGAATTTAAAGAATGGATTAAATATTTAGAATCATAATAATTTCTAATTTCTAATAATTCCAACATAATTTTTTAACATAATGATTAATTAAAACAGTTAAAATTTAATCACAGTGATTAAGGTAAAAATGAATTTACAGAGGGATTAAACTTTAAACTTAAGAGGGAAAATAACCTAGAAACTTATAAAAAATCTATTTTATGGCCATATTTCTACCTTATACCTTCTTATTATCTATAATTGATAATTATTGGGGTCTATTTACATGAACAAAAACAAGGTTATAATCCACTCTTTCAAAAAATTACAAGTGTGTCACACACATCACTTATAAGAGGTCACCCATTATCTTCATCTCTTAACACCTTGAAAACCAATTATTTTAGACAATAAATTCCAGAATTTTCTCCTCTAATCCTATAATCTTTAATTTGTTCATAAATCTAACCAAGATATGCCTTTAGTGTAAACCAAAAGGAGTTACCTGAATAAGAGTTAATATTCATCAATGAGCGTTTTTGTTTTATTTTTTCTACACCCCATTAAATTATTATGGAACCATGATTATATAATAATATCAGTATATTACATATATTGAGATGTTTTTATGTTAATTTTATGGCCTAAAACCACAAATACTTCCATCAAATGGGTTATGAAATCATAATTTGTGTGTACTAGAGACTACTATCTCGCGAAATGATGTCATTCGTTTTTTCCATTACCACATCTCATTATTGGGTATGATAATGTATATAAAGTTTATATATGATATTTTAAACATAATTATACCTATATATTAAATATATCATATATACCCTTTTTTATTAGATATCGAAGGAGATACGATAATGTTTCTCTTGTGCACAGCGGACTACCGCCTCAGGAAGCGGTGTGATATGTTTTCACTAATGTGTAACATGGAATGTAATAAGGGTAAATATAATTAATATATGTGAAATATATGAAATAAATATGATATTAATGACACATTTACCGTTATATAAATATAATATATAATTTTTATTCTTACCTTTTTTCTCACCGAAAAAATGATAACGTCGTTCATGGATGTCAGGGCTACCGGCTCCTTGAAGCGATGTGATTCCTTTTTTTATCACCGTATCACAATAATGATATATATATATATTTATAATTAAATAATATTTTATTTATGATATAATTATAATTTTTAAAATATAAAATATGGCTTACCTTCTTTCTATAGTGATCATTGAAAAATTGAATCGTTACTCATACATACATATGGCATATCATCTCCATGATCATAACGCTAGTTAATTTTTCATAACCATATTTCATGATTGGTTTTAAAAGTTTATTTGATATATATATATATATGATAATTATTTCATTATTATTATTATTTATATATTTAAATAATGACCTATTTGACCATAGTCATCCTACCAAATCCATTTTTTACACATAAGTAGAATATGGTCAAAACATCTGATGTAAACTTGATAGATTATGTAATTGTATATAACATGGTAATAAGTGAAATAAAAGTAATAATATAGTTGAAAAAGGTTTTAAATAAATTAAATAATTAAAATAAGTTAATTATTTAGGAATATAAATACATGCAAGACAATTCGAACTCAGCGTAAGAGACATCATCTCAATTTCCTTTAGTTTAGGAATATTTTGATGTTATGCAGCTATATTCTTTTAATAGGTGTATATAAATCCACTTTGATGTGATATATAATTAATTCTTTTATTATCATGGTATTAAAAGTTTTGTTTAATGTTATCCTTTCATGGGGCTTACGATTCAAATATTTTCAAGGTGATAAGGGACTTTTCCTTTAAAAAATACTATTTTAATATTTTTCCATCAAACTATCTTTCTATTCCATGTCCATGTTTTTAAAAAAACTTATGAAAATATTTAAAGGGACATAAAATAGTTATAAAAAAAATTATGTCACTTTTTAATTAATTTTCAAAGGTTTTCAAAAGGAATCTTTTTACAATTTTTATACGGAACATTTGACAAATGTAAACATGAATGCCATATTATTAATTTAGACGGTGAAAACAAATTTTCCTCTTCCATGACCATTATTTGATTTATGGCTTCCATTTAAAGCATTCTTTTTTTCCTAAAATTAAAACCCATTTTTTATTTTATTTGGGTATTTTGGTATTTAGTTTTTTTTCAAAATAAAAATTTCTTTTATATTGAAGATGGGTTTTTAAAAGAAAAGGGTATTTAGATATATTAAAGTGATTTTTTAAAGAGTTTAAAATAGTCTTCCAAATGTCTTAAAATATAAAAGTTCTACAATAAAATTGTTTTATTAATGATAAAGTACTTGATCATTATACAATAAAATGGGTGTGCTCATATAGCATCTAGTGAGCTCATTACAACTTATATAATGGGGTGGTCCAGATAGCGGTGGGTTAGCTCGTTGCAGCTTCTATGATGGGGCATACCAGATAGCATAGAGTGATCCCATTACATCTTAAATTATGGGTGATCCTAGATAGTGCTCAAATGCATTGGTTAATGTTCCTTGTCTTAATATACAATAAAGAGGGAGTTACCAAAGGGTTTCACATATGAATTTAATTGGGTTCAAGTTACTTCTAACATTGGTTTAAAATGGATTATGAATGTGATGCTCTAAGTAACTAGGTATGGTTTTTAATTGATTACTATTGATTTTAAAATATTTCTTTGAGAAAAATGTGTGTGTTTCATGTGAAAATGTTTTATTTATTTTTCTCAATGAACATTTATGTAAAGGAAAATATTTTATGGCCTTTCATGTCTTCACTGAACTAACGATTTCCCTTCTTTTATATCCCATACTAAGATTTTTGTGATCATATCATATTTTTAAATGTTTTTCACATGATGGGTAAGTGAAAGGATGGAGCCAAGATGAAAGTAATTAATATTTTTCATGAAATAAATATTTTTTTCAAGTTCTGTATAATGATAAAAATAAATACTAATCAGAAGTGTTCACTTTGTATTATATGGTTTTTTTAATTTATGATTTATGGTTTAATTATCTAAAACTCTAACTATGAAAAGATTATAAAATTGAAAGAAAGTAAATTTTTTACTGAAACTTGAGATTATGTAATGTTTATGGTTGGGTCCTTATATAACTGGTGACTGAATATGTTTTGTGATCAAACTAACATGAATAGTTATTAAAAAATATACAAAAAATAATATTTATCCTATACATTGAATTCATATAGAATTTAACTAAGGTCTCAAATACACTTAGTGTGTCATCCTCTAGGCCCATTTATTAGTGCCACTATGCTATACTGCCTAAGGTCTAAGGTTAGCATCTAAAAAAATGTTAGTGTCTCATAGAGAAAGAAGTTAAATGTCTCAATGTAAATAATCACATATGAACATACATTATATAATATAAATATTTATTTCCTACTAGAGCATCGTGTTCTTATAGTCTCATATTATGAATATTACCAAGGGCATACACCATGAAGAGGTGTCTCAAATTCCTATTAGTCTCTACCCATGATATCCTATATCATATTCATCTTATCAAATGATATCACTTGGCTATAGAACATATATTCAAGAATATAGTCGTGGAACATTTAGGTTATCATAATCGTGGGTTACTACTATGACCTTTTAGTGTGCTTTTTACCCATAAAACATTATCACATATTATATCACATAAAAGATTAATCGTGATGTGATAATTATTTTATAAATATTCAAAGTAATGAATCTAGGTAATCATAAATTACACATAATTTGGTTCAATGGAACCAAATCCCACACCTTGTGAGGTTAATTTTTAATATCTAACATAAAGATATTGGTTGTAGATTTTTTCCCTCGATGTTCAATTTTTCATAGGGTAAAGGCTTAGCACCATGTTTCTAGTGAGTTTCTTTAGCCGTTTGATGTTCCCTAGTGGAAGTGGAAGGAAATTTAGATAAAAGTAATCATTAGTTTTCCTTAAGAATAGAGAGTTATTTATTTTATATGTGTTGTAAGATATCTATTTTTATCAAAGTTACAGATCCCTTAAATTTTAGTTTTAATCATTATTTTTATCCTTATGGAAATGCCTAATGATATTAAGTGGTTTCAAGAGTGTTTGGGGCTTGTTCATAGCTTGGATCTCTGAGTTTTGGAAAAACTAGCTTGAGGAGGATAGTTTATGTATGGTTAGTAGTAACTATGATGCTCAACCATGCATCTAATTAATAGTAGGTGAATGTTTAGTTCAACTGTGTACAAAATACCACATAATTTTGTGAAAAACTACACACAAATTGTAAAGGGTACCCACACGGACTATGCATGTAACACTCTGTGATTTTAAAAAAGGAAAAACATGTTTGATAGAGTATACAACACAAAATAACGATATTATTTGAGAATTTAATGCCCTAATAATTTATGATATTTTTATTTATAAAAAAATCAATCTCTACGGTAGCTTGTAGAATACGCAACCCTGAATCTAAATAAAATATAATATAGTATATAATTATAACCTAAAAGTTAAATTAATGTGTATAAATAGGAATAAATAGATTATCAAAATTATATGATTTACATATGTATAAAATACATTCAATGGGTTTATATTAATTTTAAATAAAATAGAAATAATTTGAAATAAAAAGATTTGTTTTCTGAAAAGATGTGTTTTTCTAAAAAGCGGTTTTGTCAAATTTTTTACACATACTGTCACGACCCGTCCCCCGAGGCCCATATCATGACTACCACAAGCCCACCTTCCATAGGCCAGGGGCAAGCGACTAGCACCAAAGGCGTAAATCCCTAAACTGGGAAGTAATTGCCTTTATAACTGTAAACAAACACATTAGATTACACAAATAGAAGAAAAACACTAAGCAAAACTGTACATAAAAGATGTGCTGGAAATAAAAAGGGGTCGAAAATATAATCCAAACAGGAAAGTACAACTGAAGAAAAAGTAAATCAGCTACTGGGTCATTCTCTGGGGTTCCTACATAAAGGGTAGGTACAGATGGACTCCTCAGCACTCCACGTCCGTCCATCTATTCCGAGTATCGTCACACTGAGTGTTCCACCTCTGGGTAATGTCCACTCCTACAACTCTATGCCTCAGTCAGCGTTGTTTGTCATCTGCAACTAACACAACGAGATGTGGGCATATCCCGTGCAGGGGTGAGTATAACGACACTCAGTAGGGACCCCAAGACCCTCATGGTCCCACAAAATCCAACAAGGATAAACCAAAAAGCATGAAATCAATGGATAACCATTAATTAGGTATATTCCCATACATATACCTAAGTTATCAAGTAAGTCATCTCAATCATGAGGAAAACACAAAAGTTAATGACTCGGCTCAAACCAGGATTTTAATTATCAAAACCATGGATGATGGAGTACTCCTCATCTATTGAGTACAGTGGGCATGCAACATCACATAGAGGCACTTCCTACTATCCTTAGACTGCTGAGGTACTCCTCATATCGAGTACCCTGGGTCTTCTATGTCACACAGAGGCACTCCCTACTATGGTTTTGTCGCGTCACATAGAGGCTCTCCCCCTAATAGCCTATAGAGGTAATCCTCCACTTGGGTACCACGGGTTTGATGCGCTCACAGAAAGGAATTCCTCTGCCATGGGTCTGCCACATCACACAGAGGCTCTACCCATTGGGCTAGTCGAGTCACTCCTAGTTGAATCAGTCAAGCAGTCATCAGGTCTCAGCCAGCTACTAGGTCTCCGTACTCTGTCTTCTCGTCACCGGAATGATCTGCTCCATGGGCTACCAGTCTATACTCTAAGTGTCATGAAGTCTCAAGTAGAAGTATCTCAAAGGACCTCCATGTCATAAGGGTCTCAATGCAACAGACGACGCGTCAATCAGATGCCCGGTCTGTTAGTTATTAGCATTTTAGTTCCGAGGTCCAGTTGGATTCGTGATCGATCCAACCTGACCATACACCATCTCAACCCAAAACTCTAGTGGGGTATACTCAAGGCACCGTCTCGCTCCAAGGATTCCAGTTCTGCTGACAGTTCATCAAACGAACGTCTGGTGTCAAATTTATGGAGGTTTATGAAGGGGCGCATGGTTTGCGCATGGTCTAAACTAACTATGCGGCCAGGACGTGCGAAGTCTCTAGGTGAGACCGTAGCAACCGCACGGTTGGCACACGGTTTGACAAACCGTGCAGCTAAGTAATGCAAAGTCCCCAAGTGGGACAGTGGCTACCACACGTTTGGTGCGCGGATTTCCAAACCGTGCGGCCAAGCTGTGCGGCCACTTAAAATTTGGGTTTTAAGTCTCGAGCCACTCGGGATTTCCCATGTTTGTTCCGTTCTTCCTCCCACTCGTGCCTCATGTGGGATTTCTGGTTTTCAGAGGTTGGGGGAGATCCTTGGCTTGTTTTGGAGGCACATCGAAGGGGTTTCTCAGTGGATCGAAGGGGGTTCTCCATTTTTCACCACAACGCAAAGCCGCCGCCTTCCATCGTGAAGAACACACCATTCAAGAAGAACGGCAGAGGGGTCGGGCCATGTTAGTTTGTCCTGCACCCTCCGCATTAGAGTAGTAATAGGCGGCTCAACAAGAACTTAAAATAAGATCATCAAACCCTAACCTCTCGCAAATATTTTTCCCAACCTTCAAAATAAAACATCTGCGTTCTTTGTTTTTTTAAAGAAGAACTTGGGAATATGTTCATACTCAAAATCCAACCCCTACCTTTTGATTATCCGACATTCGTCGTTCGTTGACGTTGTTGTGGAAAGACGATGATGAATACTGTCGTTTATTGCATCTGCCGCACATCTTTAATCCCAAGTAGTGTTGGTTCGATGATGACATTGCGGAGGGTAGGTCGGTAGGTGTCCGGGGTAGAATTTTGAGGAAGGATCGTCTCTGGCGTTCTTCGTGTTCTTTGTGTTCTTTGTTGGTAGCTTTTCTCCCTAGATTTCCTCTCAAAGACTCCATAAAAAATAAGATTATGTCTACCAAAATAATAGGAGGTTTTGTCTATTATTAGACTGGCACATAATTCAAAAAATTGATGAATTAAATGACTGGGCCCCACCTAATTAAATTCGTGAGTGGTGTTACATTTATTTAGGTGGATGGAAAGAGGCTCTCCCTCATTAAAGAGGGAGAGGTGGGAGGTTTTATCCTCCATCATCAATAGGGGTTGGGTGGTCCCCACCCCTATCATTTAATAGAGAGGTTATAGGTCTCGAGTGGTCCTCACATCATAACCTCTCGTTGTAGGTTAATGCTCGGGTGGGTCCCACCACCATATCCTTTCATGGGAGGTTGGCATGTGGCGCCCCAACCATCAACTCCCAAGTGGAGGTTCCAACTACTCGCACTCACATGGCGGCTCAAAAATAAAATAAAGTGTTACACTTTATTTTATTATTTTTTTAAGAAAACCCAAAAACTAACTTTTATCCTCGACTCACTACTATTGAAGTGAAAGCCTTCTTAAGCGAATATCGGCGCTGCGAGTTTAACAGTGCCCTCCGATTTTGATTTCGAGCACCGGTTCAAAAGTTATAAAAACCCGCTCATACGTTCACTGAACGTACCGAAAAAAAATTTCATAAATTGATTCTGGGTACCCCGGGCCTCGGAATCTAGCGCCGTAAATTTTTCCGAACTCATAAAATTCCCATGTATTTAAGAAAAAAATTTCAACGGAAATTATGGGTCTTTACACGTATTTTTAAAATTAATTTTTAAAAAATTTAGAAAAAATATTATACAAAATAAACTTTGTTTTTTAATTCAACCTATCAATATTATCTTGGGGTGATTTTTTTTTTTTGAAAAGTTTCATTTTTTAATGAATAGTGAAAAACTTTGATTTTTATTTAAAACTGCATTTTCATTTAAACAATTTACAATCCCCATTTTATTTTAATGTTGTTTTAAAAGATAAATTAGTCCAATTATAAGTTAATTAAAATAAAATAGTTCATTTTAATAAATTTCATATTGAATTTGTATATAAAAACTTTCTAAACTTTTGAAATTTTTTCTTTTGGAAAATCATATTTTTGACATGTCTTGCGGTTTAATTTTAAATTAAATTATAAAAATTTTGTGAGTTTAATTTGTAAAAATGTATTAAATATTTTTAAGAAGAATAATTTATATTATCTAATAAGTAAAATTTAATTTTTTACCATAATGAATAGAAAAAATAGTAAAAACTATTTACCACAATTGAGGTAAAAATAGGTTTATCAGTTGTTAAACATAAAATATAATGGTTAAAATGACTTAAAACTTAAATAATTCCAATTTTATGGAAATATTAATACTTTATATATTCTATGGTTCTAAGATTTTCCATTTCTGATCATTATTTCATGATAAAAATGTGGGTGTAATTCTTTATTTTCAAAAATTCC
Source organism: Viscum album (assembly GCA_963277665.1). Lineage (NCBI taxonomy): Eukaryota > Viridiplantae > Streptophyta > Magnoliopsida > Santalales > Viscaceae > Viscum > Viscum album. The sequence goes on from OY728165.1 coordinate 833,859,013, forward strand.
AAGTGTGTCCCATCCCCCACTTATAAAAATCCACCTCCTATTATCTCCTCTTTACGCTTACAAAACTGATTGGTTTGGAAAATAACTATCCTTAAAAATTACTTAATTCCCTAACCTCATCCTATAATCCTTAGTTTGATCATAAATCCAACCTATGAAGTCTTTTGGTAAAAACCTAAAGAATTTGTCTGAAGAAGAGGTAACGACCTTAACTAAGAATTTTATTTTAATTATTATTCCAAGTCCTTAAAATATTATTAAAAAATGATGATATAATATCATATATATATTAAATATACTGATATATCTTTATATTAATGTAATGACCTATACCCATCGCCTCCTCCCTCAAATGGGAAACGAACCTGTTGATCATGTGTACGGTGGACTACTGCCTCGCGAACCGATGTAATTTGTTTTCCATCACCGCTTATCGTGTATGGATATAATAAAATATTTAATGTTTATATATTATATTTATGATATAATTATACTTTTGGATTATAATATCAGAACCTACTTGCTTTCCAATCCTTATGGAATACAATAATGTTCCACGTGTGTACAGTGTACTATCCCCTCGGGAATCGATGTGAATGATTTTTCACCAATGATTTACATGGAAGGTAATGAGGATTAATTTAATATTTATATATAATAATAATGATATATTAAAAATTAAATAAAATTAATATATCATATAATTATCTTACTTTACCATCTATTGAAAATGATAATGTCATTCTTGTGTACGGTAGACTACTGACTCGCAAGGCAATGTGATTCAATTTTTTAAAACCTCATCAAATGGATGGTATGTGTAATGGTATTTAATGAAATAATATTATATTTATAAAATAATTATCATTATATAAACATAAAATATCACTTATCATCTTTCTAGTATGATCTTCGAAAAATGGAAATGTTACTCATGCATTTGTACTGCCTACCATCTCTATTATTGTGATGTGGTTCATTTTTCATAAACATCATTAATTATTGGTTTTAAAAATATAATTTATGTATAAAAGTTGTAATTATTTAATTATTTTTTTTAAATTATTAATTAATAATATATATAACTTTAGTCAACTTACCAAAGTGATTCTGCATATATGAGTCGAACATCATCAAAACATTTAACTTGAACTTAAATGATTAAGTAATTTAACATATCATGATAATAAATAAAATAAAAGGGTTAAAAAACATTAAAAAAATTAATAATAAAGTAAATAATTTACATAATTTTATTATTCAGTAAGACAAGTAACACATGTGATGATAATGGCTCCAGGTAAGGGTTTAGCCTCAAAACTTTTTTCATCAAGACACATGTTCTTTTATGCACCCATTTTCTTTTATATGGGGTATATACTTAACCTTATCAAAGTATATATTTCATCCTTCATAATTAATGGTATTTTAATTTATGATTCATTTCCTTCATCCATGGTTTTATGATTCAAAATTTAACAAAGCGGTATGAAATTTTTATCTCAATTTTCTTTATTTGAGACATATGTCATGTTATGAACCTATATTATTTTATGATGTGTATATACTGAACCTTTGACATTTAATATCATGAATTTATTTATTCTCACGATATTTTAATTTTCATTTAATTTTATTTTTTCATGTATCTTATGATTCAAAAGATACCAAAGTGGTAAGATATTTATCTTTTAAACTCATTTTAATCAGGATTTTTTATACTTGAATTTACATAAAAGGAAATTATTTAATCACTATATAATAGAACCATTTAATTTTATTTTCCACTATTTATACATGAACTTTCCATTTAATACTATCATTTTTATCTCTTTGGTACTTAAAAATATTTAAAACAAATTAAGTAAAATCTACTTTATTTCTCTCTTCGGTCGAAAACTCTTTCTCTTCCATTTATTTATTTTATTTAAAATATTTTTCAAAAAAATAAATACTATTATATGATTAATTAAATTCATTTTTACCCTTGTTTAATTTTTTTAAAAAAATGGTTTAAAATTAATGTTCTTTTTGTTTTATGAATGAGTACTTCTTGAGTTTTTACCAAAAATAATAAATGAAATTTTTTAACATGTACAGAATGAAAGGTATTATATTCCATCATGACCATTATTTTACATGAAACTTCCTTCATAAGTTTACAATATTATTTTCAAATAAAATTATTTCCAAGATATTTAGTGGATTTTAGTTTTTCAAAAGTTAATTTCAAATTACAAAGGTTATTTTCCTCAATAATGTTTTTAATATTTTTAAAATTATTTCTATTCATCAAGGAAAACAACCATAAATGCTATAGAATGCTTATAAATACTATATATATGTCTTTTACATATATACCTTTCTCAATATCCATTAATTTGATGGGGTAATACATTCCTTATGATCACTTCTCAAATTCCTTATATGTCACACATATTCACATACATGAAATGAATGTGTTTGGTGGGCCTAGAATTATATAGTCCCCCAATGCATTGGGTAATATTTTAGTCTCATGAAATGTCATGTATAGGATTAAGGAGTAAACCTAATCCATTATGAGACTCTTTCTACCATGTGATATTATCTTGGTATTTATTATTAACTTATGTTTTGGTAATTTCTTATGTTTATTCCAAATTTCCTAGGATTTCATTATGTTATGATACTGTTGGTCAGAGTAGGACACTCAAGAATGTGGTGAATTGAGTTCCTATAAAAATTTATATTAAAAAGTTTATTTAAATGATTCCCCCAATAAAAATAAAATTATCCTGTTAACCAAGGTAGTAAAATTATTAAAGCTTGACTATTCAAATAATTTCTCAGAAGATTGATTAATTCTCATTTATGACAATATGAGATATTTATACAACTTTTGATACTATTATAATAAGGGAAAATAGTTGTAACTACTATCAAATACTAACTATCAAATAAAAATTTAGCTTTCTGAAATATGAGTTAAAATAGAGAAAAACTAAATTAAAAAACACTACGGATAAAACAATTAGTTCAGTCTCAATCTGAGGCCTAATCCACCCCACTTGGTGATCACCTACCACCACGAAATATATATATATATATAGCTTTGATCCACACCCTGGATCGGGGTTAACAATAGTACACAAGACTGTCCAATTCACAAGACCTCTACCACTGTTCTATGTGGAAAAAATAATATCCAGGTCACACAGGACATATTTTATAGTTATAAATTGGAGAAACATGGTGTAAAAATATATTTGAGTGACGATATATTGTATCCACCAGTACAATGTAGGAGACAGTGTGTGTTTTTTATACAGATACACACACTACTCAAAGAGTAATAAATCAGTACAAAACATAGAAAAATGTAAAGAGTAATAAATTAGTATAGATCTGTGTTTCATAAAATGAAACTCTGGTCTCTTTGGATGCTTCAAATTCAATTTTCCATCCCTATTCTAAAAATAGAGTGTCATGAGTTGAGTGTTCTTTCTTTCAGTAAAATGAGATGTTCTTATTTTTCATTGAGTTTCTGCAAGTATGTTTTCAAGATCTTTCATAGCAGGTTCTTCTTTATTTACATCCAGTATGAATTAAGAGTTATTTATTTGTTATATTCATGCATATATGTGTTTTATTCTCTTTTTCTTATAATCAACTACTACTCTCTTCTTCTCGACACAGTTTATTTTATTTTAGGTTCTTATGTTAGAGCTAAAAAGGGGCATGATATCGACACCTCGTACCGCATATTGTCTGCAAACATGACTCCAAAATATCATTAATTAAATCATTGTTATGAAATGAATCATATATAACCATTAAAAGAAACTTTTAAATTTAATTATAAAAGACAGAAAAATAGTTAATTATGGAACGGTGTCACAGTTGTGGTGAGAGACTCACAGTGCCACAATCACAGTGGCACAGTTCCAGTGAGATCTAGAATCGGTAGCAGAGTTATGGTGTCTGGTCCTTTTTGAATTCTAGAATTGGTAGCATTGTTACGGTGTTATGTCCTTTAGGAATTCTTGTACCAGTAACATGGTTATGGTATCACAGACTTTGTAAAAATATGGAACTGGTAGCAAGTGTATGGTGTCATAGACTTTGTAAAAATATGGAACCGGTAGTAAGCTAATGGTTTCAAAGACTTAGTCAAATATTTTTAAGTTTTCTTAATAAGAAATCTTAAAATAAGGGATTAAAATTAAATATAATCATACTAAAACATAATAGAACAAGATTAAACATAGTTTACAAGATTAAAATATAATTTTTGATATTTTGAACAAGATCTTGTGAGAGTTTAAAAACATGGGTTATAAGAGTGAAAAATATGATTTGTGAGCATCAAAACATGAGGAGTCCAACAATCTCCAAACATGATTTGTGAGCATTAAAACATGAGGAGTCCAACAATATGACCCTTTTTGATGATCATAAATCATGGCATTTACAATACAAATATTTTAGAAAGAAATGAATAGATTAATTATCATATCAAGATATTAAAGCATATATGTAATAAATAGCATAAAGGGTAGTTCTTTTCCCTTATGTCTCCCCCTTATTATTTCTCCCCCTTAAAATGCCAGTTCTGATTTTTTGCCTTAAAATGACAGTTCTGATATTTTCTCCCTCTTTTGGGATTATTAAAAGGAGAAGAGAGAGAAAAATAAAAACAAATGAAAATAGAAAATAACAAGTGAATAAATATCAGTAGGACACATTCTACTGAATAAAAGGATAAATTACATTACAATTAATAAATAAAGTACAATAGATCCCTATCAAAATTAGCATTAACTTCTCGGTAGAGTCATAAGACTTTGATTTTCCTTTATGAGAGACATTAGATGGAGAAGCAAGAGGTGCAGAAGTGGAGGTGGTAGAAGTAGTGGATAGGGAAGGCAATGGAACTCCTTCAATGATTGAAGGTGCAAGGATAGGTCTGGTGGAAGACTGAGGCAAAGGTTTCTCAATAATGACAACTTTGATCTATCTTAGAGCCTGATCATCAGACATGGTCCCTAGTTCTAAAGAGGTGGAGGAAGGAGGATAAGTAGCAGAAGGTAGACCGGGCCTCAAAGGAGAAACTGTAGGAGCCACAATTATAGTAATATGAACATTCAGATAAGGTTTTAAGAGGTTTATAAAGTTTGTGATGATCTCTCCACCATAACACATGGCCTTATCAAATTCATCATTGTTTTACAGAAACTTCTATAAAGTGGGTGTGAATTCCTTGATCTGTTGCACTTGATCCTTGAAGGCTTGAGTGAGTGGAGGTATCTTCATGTTTTTTCAAATATACTTGAAGTTATTTTTCAACTCATACTTAGAATAAATTCTCTTAAATTAGAAGTCCACTTTATTATAGATTTCTTCTTGAGAATCAATGTCAATAATTGAATGGATATTCACCAAATCAAGCACATGGTCACTATTATTAATGATAGTAGAGAGGCTTTCCTTATCAACACTACTCAACACTGATTGAACTTCTTCTTGGAAAACTAATATGATCAAGTCACTATCCATAGGATGAGATGGTTATCCAAAGGTATATGGAGTTGAAACAAATTATGTGAGAGTATTAAGATGATTTAGAACAGTTTGTAAACAACCTTTATATTTATCAGTCATCCTATTGAGTCTAGAGATAGGCCCACACATCTCATGGGCTATCTTGGTGTTGTTCTCAACCAACTTTTCATACATAGTAATCAAGTTTGGTTAAATTAGATATACAAACTTTTGTGGAATCTTATCAGCATTATCCTCACTGAGATGAGAAACATAATCTTGAATAGCTTTCAAGTATTTCTCCATTTATTCAACCATATATTTTATATATTTCACCTCATCACTCAACTGTTTATTCTCAACATGAACTTCTTGAATTTCATGAAGCATCTTGGGTTGTATTTTCCAAAAAATTATTTCCAATAGCAAAGCAGCATCTCTTTCATTGAGAATGGTCACAGGGGAAGGCTGTAACTTCATGAGGTTCTCAAAACCATACAAAATTGTTTTAACAAAAACTTTCATATCACTATGACTTACAAAATCATAAGATTCTTGATCAGGTTCAGAAACATGAACTGAATCAGGTTAAGATTTCTTAGAAGGGGATACTTATTTTGAAAATATTGGTTCCAACTAAAACACAGTTGAAATATTTGTTCCTTTTACTGAGGCCTCTTAGGTATCATCCAAATCAAAATAACTACGAAACCTATACATAGTATCCACAGAACATGGGTCAGTAGGATTTGAAACTTGAACTGTTGGGCAAAAATCCCTCAGGGTAACTTTGTAGTATTTTTTTTGGGTTGATTGTGTTTGTTGACAAAGCATGTTTTCATGGATATTTGTCGAGTTCCCAAGAAGTTGTTGACAATCCTTGTTGACAAATAATGATGACAAAGGAAAGGACGATCTGGAGGCAGTACAAAAGAGCAGTACAAGGTGGCGTTGTTTTCCAGTGTTTGCCAAATTTTTGGGGTCCAAAATTTGGAGTTTGGTGAGCATCGCAAAAAGTGGATTTCCATGAAGATCATAATTTAATATGGCAAAGGCATGAATTTCGCAAAGATAGGATGCATGGTTTTGATTTCTCGAAGACCAGAATAATGGAGGCGGTGAGTCTTCACGATTACATCAAGCTTCGCGAATGGCAGAGGCTGAAGCGCATTGTGGCGGTGAAGGGATTTGCGAGGGAGCTTCACAGCGAAGGCATGAAGGTATGTTGACAGTGATTCTTCGCGACTACGTCAAGCTCCGCGAACGGAAAATTGCCGTGGTGCTTTGCGATTTGGACAGAATTCCGGCAGAAACTTTGGAGCTTCAAAACTTTAGATGACGTGGCATTGACTTCACGCGGAAAGTTCGAGGGTCGATGGAATCACCTATAAATAGAGGCCGACCCCCTCAAGAGAAGTAGAGAGAATTTTTAGAGAAAATCCATTACTCTCGGTTCGCAGAGGTGGTTCGCGAAGGCAGTGTGCTTTGCGAAAGGGGAGCTTCGCGGCGGCTATTTTAGCTCCGCGAAAGGTGTTTTCCCCGCGTTGGCTCAGTGAGCTTCGCGGAGAGGCAGGAGCTCCGCGACGGCCTAAGCATTGCGAAGGTCTGTGCATCGTGAGAGTGCTTCGCGATAGAGCTTCGCGAAAAGGCAGGAGCTTCGCGAAGGCTTGTTTGAGCTTCGCGAAATTGGGAGCCTCACGAAGTAGGGTGCTTTGCGAAGGTGTTTCCAAAGTGAATTTCCCAGTGGTTTAGGGGTAAAGGGATATTCATCAGTGGATGAAAGTTGGACTTTAACAGAGCATCTATCTACAATTAAGGATGCATTACTTCATGAAAATGAAGAGACCTACAGGTCTATAAACTGTGAATGGATTCCCTTCCAAGAGCAGTGAGCTTAGGCAGAGGTAGAAGGTGATCCTCTCCACCGGCAGTGAGCCATAGAGAGAGAAACAGGGAGTGACCCTTGGGAAAGCAGTGAGCTGACCCTAAATTTTGTATAGGCAGTGAGCCTGGGCATAGAAGTGATCTAGCCCGAACTTTGTATCCACATCTAGTGAGGAAAAGTGGAATTTGGTATGACCGGCAACTTGTCGGCGTTTGCTCCTTGGACGTAGCCTAGTTTGGGTGAACCAAGTAAAAATCTCTTTGTCTGCCTGGTCGCTTCCCTGCATTGCATTCAAAGCATCATCATCAGGCAAACTAGAAAAGAACTGATCATAACAATCGCACAAGAGAAAACAAATTGACCCTTGTAATAAAGTGGTCAAGATCCAGTGGGGTAGGAATAAATTTGAAAAAGAATATCCATACCCTGATTCACCCCCCCCCCCTCTCAGGGTATATAGGCCCCTATTGGCCCTAACAATTGGTATCAGAGCGCTGGTTTCTTTTATCAGATTTGTTTGCTTCGACTTGGTGTAGTCGATCTATGTGGTTGAAGATACATTTTTCTCTTATCTCTAAATATTCCATGGGAAAAGGAAAAGCATCAAAGAAGAATCATAAGTCAGGTAAATTCTCTCAGTGTGGATGTGTTTTTGGAAAAAGTGTGATTCAACTAAAAGAATCAAACAGCTTACTGAAGGAAGGTCTGGATGAATCTGATAGGGAAAATATTGATTCACTCAATCATGATGTTGGAATGAGTGAAGTACATGAGCATCTGAATGATATTGAAACAGAAGAAGAAATTTAAGGAAGAATAGATATGCGAGCTGAGTTAGAGGATGCTCTGGAAGAGATAGATGTTTGGAGAGCCAAAACCAAGAAAACTAACAAAGTTGTTCGTGATGCCAAACTTTATATGCAGCAGCAGGAAGAAGAGAAGTCTGAATTGATGGATAAAATTGAGAAACTCAAGTTATCAACACCAAAGAACTCAGAATTAGTTGGTGAGTATAAGCTTAAGATTGAAGAATAGAAAAGAGAGATCGATGGATTGAATAGAAAAGTTCAGAATCTGAAAGTTAGAAATGATGATCTAGTAGCAGAGTTGTCTGAATAAGTTCAGAAGAATTGAAGCCTACAACAAGAGAATGAATCTGTCTCTAAATCTGTTTCTGAGGAAAAACTGAAAGTATAGAAGCAAAGTGAAATGGTAGAAAATCTGACACGTGAATTGGAAGATGAGATGAGTAGAGGGAAGCTTCTCAAGAGAGAACTTGATGTCCAACTTGAATCAAGGGAGACAGAGATTCAAAAGTTGTAAGAATATCTAGAATCAGTTAAGAAGGAATTAGAGAGTTCCAATGATAGAGGAAAGCCTAAAATGAAGGATGCCTTGCATTTACTATTTGATCATCCTTCGACAAGTGATGATAAAATGAAGAGCAGATATGCTATTTCTGAAGAGAAACAACAGAATATTTTCTTAGCTCAAAGAACAGCAAGTTTCGGAAAATTTGGTATTGGATTTGATGAATCACCTCCCATGCATGATAAGAAGAGAGTCGTGAACAGTTCCAGGAGTGGAGAAAAACTTGTACATGCTGGAGATAGGCCTAAGAGGTCAGTTACAAAAAGAAGTGATGACATGTGCTATTTCTGTGGGATTCACGGCCACACATCAAGCTTCTGTCCAGAGGCTCAGGAATACATTTCGTATTGTGAAAACAGAAAATGTAAAAAATCTGAGAATAAGATGAAGCGTCATGAGAAATCAGAAAGAAGAGCCTCTCAAAGGAAAGCATTTGTTAGATGCTATTACTGTGGAAGAATGGGACACACCATGAGTATGTGTCAGGAAGCTCAGGAGCTCAATTTCAGAGGAAGAACTCAAGTTACATCAACATCTCGACATAGAAATGATGAAATGAGGTATGTATTTGATGGAAGATGTTTCCTATGTTCTGATCATGGGCATTTGGCCAGACAGTGTAGCGAGAAGAATGCAAGGAAGGAAAAGGAACATGAAAGGAGATTCTCGACTCTAGTAGTGTATAATGAGAAATCATACACTGGAAGACAAGGTGGTAAATTGGAAAATAGTCTTAGAGCCTCAGGGGAATCACATGGAGCTGAACGAAAGGTGCATCATTCACCTCCTCTGTCACACTCACAGCCTCTCTCTAAGAAAGAACATGACCAAATCTGGAATAAAAAGGGAGGAAATGCTACAGCTGTGAGTAAGGAGAAAGTAAATTCAGTAGAGGACCCACCACCAATGAAAAATAGGGTGGCGACTCATAAATCTGATAAAAGGAAGATAAACAAAGAATGCATTGAAAAATTTGCAATTCGTGTGCCACAACAAGTAGTGGAGAAAAGAGGAAGACCCTTGCAATGGTGGAATAAGCAAGGGATGATGGAAGGAAAGGAGATTCCTGCTCAGAGAAATAATCAAGAAAAATGGAATTTTGGAAGAACATCAAAGATAGAGCTATGTACTAGTGGTTTTAAACCCCAAATGGTGAGAAAGGCCAAGCCTACTAAATCTACATATCAGAAAAAGGCTCAGAATGTAGGCAATGAATGCCTAGTCATATGGCCAGAACAGTTGAAGTTGGCTAGGTAGCTGGAGGAAGCAAGAAAGGAGTGTGATGCCCTCCAAGAAAAAATAAAAGGGTTGACCCATCAGGATCAACCATCATCCTCATCTTGAGGATTTCGGAATAAATCCCCTCTCCCTATGAATATAAATTCTATTAACTGATGATTCATGTGTTTCAGGTTTTAGGGAAATACAATCCAAGGGGAAGTGGCATCTAAGGATGCGAAATGGAGATGTGATATGCTCTACAGTTTCAATTGATTCAAATCAGGTACCAGAGTTGAAGAAGAAAGTGAGCAACAGAGCATAATACAATGTTATTGTGTTATTAACTTTGTCTCTTGTTTCCTACATCGAGTTTAAACTCAGTAAGCTTAGAGATTTTTTTAATGGCTCAACTCTGAGTGGAACATGAGAACAAATGATGCAACTAGAAGAGTTTCATAACAAAGGGGGAGCATTCTATATCCTAATCAGATGCATGACCTCAATATGATATGAAGGATGAATGTTTATGCTCATGAATAATGATTGGTGGAAAAATAGCAACACACAGGTTTTCATGATTATCTATTTTGTTCTAACAATGTGGTATCAACTGACTGCTTTCAGGATACCAAGAAGCTGTGAGAGAAAATCAAAGGTGTTTCAACAAAAATATGAGAGAAGATGTTCAAGGAAATGGCGTCATTGAACAATGACACAGAGAAAAGTAGCTGAAAGAAATGAAGCCACTGAAAAATGAGTCAGTGAACAGTTTCCTGGAAAAAGGTGTTGAGAAAGAAAGCAACACAGAGGGAGAAGAAGTGGATTATGCTGATTCAGAAGAAGACCCTGATGATAAACAAGAAAGTGTCAAGTATGTGTCTACAAGGAAGCCAAAGAGTTGAGCTGAAACTGATAGATAGAATATCATTAGTGATCAATGAGCTCCAGTTCAGACAAGAAGAATGAAATCGCTGCAGCAGACATCATTACTATCATAGGATGAGCCGAAATGCATTGCTAATGCAGTTGAAGATGAAAACTGGGTTCAGGCTATGAATGAAAAGCTTGATCAGATTGAGAAGAACCAGACATGGGAGATTGTTTCGAGGCCATCAGACAAGAATGTCATCAGGACTAAATGGGTCTATCAAAACAAGATGAATGAAGATGGCACAGTGATTCGGAACAAAGAACGACTAGTGTGCAAGGTATACTCCTAGATTGAGGGTTTAGATATTGATGAGACATTTTCACCGGTTGCAAGGCTGGAGACAATCAGATTATTCCTAGCCATTGCAGTGCAAAGAAAGTTCAAAGTGTTCCAGATGGATGTCAAGATTGCATTTCTAAATGGTTTTCTGGAAGAAGAGGTGTACATTGATCAGCCAGATGGTTTTCTCATTCATGAGGATGAGAAGAAAGTTTTCAGGCAGAAAAAGGCGTTATATTGGCTGAAACAAGAACCAAGAGCATGGTACTGAAGGCTATATCAGTATTTTAAGAAGATTGGTTTTAAGCGTGGGGTATTTGATTATAATATTTATTTCAACAACAATAGTAACCAAAGGATGATGAGGTTGGTCAAGGAAGAAGACATAATATTTGGAAGATCAGATGAAGCATAGTGGAGACAATCTTCTGAATTCATGAAACATGAGTTCAAAATGTCTATGATTAGTAAGCTGATGTTTTTCCTTGGTTTACAGGTTACACAAGTCAGAAATGACACATTCATTTCTCAATCTAAATATGCCAATTAGGTTTCGAAATGAGATTTGGAATTGAAGATTCCAAGGAGAAGAAGTCTCTGGTTTCTACCCAGATGAAATCATCAAAAGATGACAGTGGAAGGGTAGTTAATTTCACTAAAAAACAGGCAGATTATTGGAAGTTTGTTGTACTTGAATACAATGAGGCCTGATATTGTTTTCGCCACATGCCAAGCAGCGAGATATCAGAGGAATCCCAAGTAAAGCCACATGATTGCAGTGAAAATAATACTTCGGTATATCCAGGGCATAGTGGATTTCGGCTTGACATATACTGACAAATCTCAGACAGAGTTATTGGGATATACTGATGCAGACTGGGCCGGTTCAGCAGATGATACAAAATCAACGTCAGGTGGTGCATTCTCTCTTGGTGGATTGTGTATTTCTTGGCTAAGCAAGATTTCATTTCATTGAGCACCGTAGAGGCTGAGTATATTGCAGCCACTCAAGCATTCACACAGTTATTGTGGATGAAGCAGCAGCTTGAAGATATGGGAGTTGAAGTGAAGTCTCCGATCGGAATCATGTAGGACAACTCAAGTGCTATAAATCTTAGAAAAAATCCCGTCCATCATTCAAGGACAAATCACATTGAGATTAAGTATCATTTTATCAAGGAGAAGGTTGAGCAGGGAATCCTGAAGTTGGAGTATGTGCCTACACAGCTACAGGTTACAGACATTCTGACCAAGGCCTTACCCAAGGAAGCTTTTGAGAGGCATCGACTGGCTCTGGGAGTTCAGTCGATTCCCCGCACTTTAAATAGTGTGGATGTGGGACCTCCACCCCCCCCCCCCCCTCTCCCCGAGGTGTTATGTGTTTTTCCCTAATGTGCTAATATGTGTTCTCTACTCTATTACAGACTGCAAAGGAGTGACCTTTGGGTTCGTTGACAAAGGGGGAGAAAATAGTGATTGTTCAAGGGGGAGACAGTGTGTAGATTTGATAAATCGTGAATGATACGGGGAGAATATGGCCAGTGGAGCAGCCAGATAGGGGGAGCAATGAGAAAGGGGGAGATTTTTAAATCTGACGATGCTTGAAGTGATCAATCAAAGAATAGATATCACGACAGCTGAGGATCGTGATAACAGCGGAACAGTGGTGTTGGAATGGTAAGAGAAGGTTTACAGCTATCACTAATTGGGATCAGTGTGGTTCAACAATTGGTATCAATTTATGAATTGGTATCAGGTGGGAATCCACAATTGGTGTTTGACATGAAGTGATTCATTGATGAACTTTTAATACTACTCATTTTTCTCACGTCGAGAATTGCTCATGTGGTCTTAGAGTACGTGTTAAGTGAATCCTTGAATGCTTTCAGAATCGCAAGAGGCGAATGGTGGTAGTGGCTGGAAGAAGACTCAGTGAGGTATCAAAGTGCAGAAAATCATTCTGAGCAGAGTTGTGAAGAGTTGTCAACAAACCCAAAGGGGGAGATTGTTGGGAAAAAATCCCTCAAGGTAACTTTGCAGTATTTTTTTTGGGTTGATTGTGTTTGTTGACAAAGCAGGTTTTCATGGATATTTGTCGAGTTCCCAAGAAGTTGTTGACAATCCTTGTTAACAAAGAATGATGACAAAGGAAAGGACGATCTGGAGGCAGTACAAAAGAGCAGTACAAGGTGGCGCCGTTTTCCAGTGTTTGCCAAATTTTTGGGGTCCAAAATTTGGAGTTTGGTGAGCATCGCGAAAAGTGGATTTCCATGAAGATCATTATTTAATATGGCAAAGGCATGAATTTCGCGAAGATAGGATTCATGGTTTGGATTTCGCGAAGACCAGAAGAATGGAGGCGGTGAGTCTTCGCGATTAGGTCAAGCTTCGCGAACAGCGGAGGATGAAGCGCATCGCGGCGGTGCAAGGATTTTTGAGGGAGCTTTTTGGCGAAGGCATGAAGGTATGTTGACGGTGATTATTCACGACTACGTCAAGCTCCGTGAATGGAAAATTGCTGTGGTGCTTCGTGATTTGGACAGAATTCCAGCAAAAACTTTGGAGCTTCACGACTTGAGATGACGTGGCATTGACTTCGCGCGGAAAGTTCGAGGGTCAATGAAATCGCCTATAAATAGAGTCCAACCCCCTCAAGAGAAGTAGAGAGAATTTTCAGAGAAAATACATTGCTCTCGGTTCGCAGAGGTGGTTCGTGAAGGCAGTGTGCTTTGCGAAAGGGGAGCTTCACGGTGACTATTTTAGCTCCGCGAAAGGTGTTTGCCCCGCATTGGCTCAGTGAGCTTCGCGGAGAGGCAGGAGCTCCGCGACGGCCTAAGCATTGAGAAGGTCAGTGCATCGCGAGAGTGCTTCGCGATAGAGCTTCGCGAAGGCTTGTTTGAGCTTCACGAAATTGGGAGCCTCGCGAAGTAGGGTGCTTTTCGAAGGTGTTTCCAAAGTGAATTGCCCAGTGGTTCAGGGGTAAAGGGATATTCATCAGTGGATGAAAGTTGGACTTTAACAGAGAATCTATCTACAGTTAAGGATGCATTACTTCATGAAAATGAAGAGACCTACAGATATAAATTGTGAATGGATTCCCTTCCAAGAGCAGGAGATTAGGAAGAGGTAGAAGGTGATCCTCTCCACCGGCAGTGATCCATAGAGAGAGAAACAGGGAGTGACCCTTGGTAAAGCAGTGAGTTGACCCTAAATTTTGTATAGGCAGTGATCTTGGGCATAGACGTGATCTAGCCCGAACTTTTTATCCACATCTAGTGAGGAATAGTGGAATTTGGTACGACCGGCAACTTGTCGGCGTATGCTCCTTGGACGTAGCCCAGTGTGGGTGAACCAAGTAAAAATCTCTTTGTCTGCCTGGTCGCTTCCCTGCATTGCATTCAAAGCATCATCATCAGGCAAACCAGAAAAGAACTGATCATAACAATCGCACAAGAGCAAACAAATTGACCCTTGTAATAAAGTGGTCAAGATTCAGTGGGGCAGGAATAACTTTGAAAAAGAATACCCATACCCTGATTCACCCCCCCCCCCCCTCTCAGGGTATATAGGCCCCTATTGGCCCTAACATGAACCCTTTCTATGTTGGGGTGTTTCTCTCCCTCAACTAGTACATCTCTTCTAGGACTGAGAAACTAAATCTATTGACTCATCCCCATGCTTTCAACTCTATCAGGATCACCCACATCTCGAGCTATCTTAAAGGCATGTTCCATCCTTTCCTCAACAGATAAGATTACTTCAATTTCAACTTGTTCTTCAGACAATTCCACAACATTAGTAATCCCTTCCAAAACATCACTTCCTTTAGCAGTTTCTTCATCCTTTCCACTAGAATCAACATCACCTTTAGAGAGAGGTGATAGCTCAGAAGATACTCCCACAAAACCTTCACTAACATCATCATCTATTTCTTGATCTAAATAGTCCACAATATCATCAAGTTCTAATCCAGTATCAGCGAAATTTTTAGGTCTTGAGGGATTTTCAATAGGATTAAAATCCTTATACAACCTATCATTTTCCTCTACCCATGATCTCTTCCATGCATTCCAGTTTATTTTTATTCTTCTACAAATATCTTTATAGATACAAAAATCATATTCCATGAACACTTCTTCATTCTATCCAACCTCACCTTTGGCTTCAATAATAGAAGAAATAAACCTTGAATAGAAAATAAAGGTGGAATTCTATGTTGTTTTGATCATATCACACATGTAATGTATAATATACTTACACAAGTTGATTTTGTGCCCATATTTTATGAGATGAATCAAAAACACGTCCTGATACTTGAGATTGGAAAAATCCCCTTTTCTTGAGAAAATGAGATGTTGAATGAACTTGAACAACAACATTGATTCCCCATCTAGATCAGTAGTAATAGGCCTTTTTTTTCTCCTTATTTCTATTCAAACTTCCCAGAGCCTCTTCTAGTCTAAACACATCAATAGGTGGAGGAGGACCACTCTCGTATTCTTCAAAAATCCTTTCATGAGGTACACTTAAGTAGGTAATCCATAACCTCAAAGAAAAGGTGAATCTTTGACCATTTACCCAACTCCTAACCACAAAATCATCCTTGGAAGTGAAGGTAAACAAGACATACTGATAAAACTCAAAAACAAGCTTTGGATAAATGGTTCTCTTATATTTGGTAATATAATCCAACCAAACATGTTCTTTCAGAACTATGATAACAAGAGACTTACTATACAAGATACACATTGCACATATTTCCTTCTCTGGCACTACTTTGTTGTCCTCAAGACCTGGATTTAGTGGATTATCAGCCATTACAATAGGAGACTCTTTGGGCTTCTTTGGAGACCTGTGCTCCTCAGGATTCGATGAGGATTGATGCTTCATCCTGGGTATTCAGCATTAGCTCAAGAAGGATGAGAATGAGGGAAATCAGTTTAAGAGAGATATAGGATTTCAGTTTCGAGAGAAGTGAGCACGAGAGAAGTGAAGCGATGGATATTTTATCATTTAGGGAGTTCAAACATCACAAACACAAAAACAAGGTAAAAAAACAAAACAAGAGATACAAAAAATAAATATTTAAAAATGAAATTCTGAATAATATAGTGAGACCAGTACAAGAATTCATGGTGTTAGTATTATGGTGTGACTCTAAACGGTGCAACTGTAACTTGTGAGATAGCAAACATAATATAGAAAGTTGTGAGATAGTAGGCTGAGATAGAAATCCTGATATAGTAATCATGAGGCAGTAAACTACGATAGTAAACTTGAGATAGTAAACTAAGACAATAAACTTGAGAAATTAAATTGAGATGGTAAACATGAGATAGTAAACTATTCACTTTAGTTTAATCATTCCTAATTCATGTATGATGTAATACAACCTTTTAGAATTTAATGGATTAGTGAAAATGTCAGCAAGATGATGTTCTTTGCCAAAGAATTCTAAAGTAATATCACATTTTTTATAATGATCTCTTAAAAAGTGATGTCTTATGTCAACATGATTTATTCTATAATGAGAAACAATATTCTTTGATATATTAATACAAGTGTTATCACAATTTATAGAGACATGCCTGAATTGATATTAATAGTCTATAAAAGTGTGTTTTATCCATAAAATATGATCACGACAACTACCAAAATATATGCATTCAGATTCAGTAGTAGATTATGAAATAGAATTTTTCTTTTTACTACACCATGATACTATTGAATCGCCCAAAAAGTGACATTTTCTAGAGGTTTTTTCTATCTATCTTACAACCACTAAAATTAGCATCTGAATACCTAACTAGGTCAAATGATTTTCCTCTAGGATAGAACATTCCTAAGTTGGTAGTATGTTTGAGGTATTTTAAAATACTGTTAACATAAAGAATATGTGACTCTTCAGGATTTTCTTGAAAACGAGTACACATACACACACTAAACATATTATTAAAACTACTAGCAGTCAATTAAATTAAAATCCCAATCATTACTCTATAAGTGGTTTTATCAACAGATTTACCATTCTCATTAACATCTAACTTACAGGTGGTACTCATTGGAGTATCACTACTTTTAGTACTAGCTAAACCAAAACATTTTAGAAGATCATTAGTATATTTACTTTGATTCAAAATAATACCTTTATTTATTTTTAAAGATTTGAAATCCAAGAAATAATTTTAGTTCACCCATCAAACTCATTTCAAATTAATTTTTCATCATCTTTGAAAAAACAATACATAACTAATTTTTTAAACAAACAAAAATAATATCATCAATATAGATTTGAACAACTAAAACATCTTTAGAAATTTTTTTCATCAAGAGGGTAGGATTAGCTATACCTGTTGTAAAACATTTAGAAATAAGAAAACTACTTAGTCTATCATACCAAGATCTTGGAGATTGATTTAAACCATATAAAGCTTTTATTAATTTAAAAAAATTATTTTGAAAATGAGGGTTTTAAAACCAGGGGGTTGTTCAACAAAAAAATCATCAACTATATACCCATTTAGGAATGCACTCTTGACATCAATTTTATAAATTTTGAAATTAAGATGTGTTTCATAAGCTAATAGTATTTATATGGCTTTAAGTCTAGTAACTGGAGAAAAAATTTCCTCATAATCTATCCCTTCTTCTTGACTATAACCTTGTGCAACTAATCTTTCTTTGTTTCTTACTATGGTACCAGATACATCTACTTTATTTCTAAACACCCATTTAGGGCCTATGGTCAATATGTATTTAGGTTTATCTACAAGTTTCTAGAATTTATTTCTTTTAAACTGATTTAATTCTTCTTACATAGCCATTACCCAAAATTCAATAATGACTACCTCATTGATGTTCTTAGGTTCAAGCTATGACAAAAAGACTTGATGTTTAACCTAATTTCTTAGAGATTCTCTAGTATATGTTCCCTTATCTAAATCTCCAACTATAGAATCTAAAGGATGGTTCTTAAGGGTTATAAAAAGTTTATAAAAAAGAAGGGATAGTCACTTTTGGTTATTCAGTAGGTTTCATCCATCATGGCTCGAATCTAGAGAATTTCTAGAACTAGAATTTTTAATAGATTCCTTTATAGGATGGTCATAAGATTTTTCATTGATTTCTATACTTGACATATCATCCTCAAGATTTTATAGAGGTATTTGCCTCATGTGGATATGTCTTATCAAAATTGACATATAAAGATTCTTCCACACAATTTGTTCTCTTATTGAAGACTCTATAGTCTTTACTAAAAATTTAATAACCTAGGAAAATTCCTTCATCGCTCTTGGAGACAAATTTTTCCAGATTATCCTTAGTGTTAAGAATATAGACCTTTCAACCAAAAAAATTGAGGTAGTTAACCTTGGGTTTTCTATTGTTCCACAAATCATTAGGAGTTATTTTTATTATAGGTCTAATCGAGACTATATTGATTATATAGCATACTGTATTTATAGCTTTTTACCAAAAGTATATAGGTAGATCATATTCATTAAGAATTGTTCTATCTATTTCTTATAAGGTTCTATTTCTTCTTTCTATATCACCGTTTTTTTAAGGTGTACTAGGAGAAGAGAAGTTATTACTATAGCCATTTTGTGAGCAAAAAGATTCAAATTATTGGTTTTCAAACTCACGACCAAAGTCATTTCATAAGGATTTAATTCTAAGACCACTTGGGATCTCTACTATTCTGGGATACTAGATAAAGTTAGAGAAAGCTACACTATTGTGATCTAAGAAAATGGTCCAATTATATCTAGAATAGCCATCTACAACAACATATACATAATGCTTCCCATTAAGACTTGAAACTCAAGAAGGTCCAAACAAGTCCATATGAACCAACTTGAGAGGTTGAGAAGTTGAAACTTCTTTATTTGGTTTGAAAGAGATTTTGTGTTTCTTACCCTTTTGACAAGGATTACATATTTTTTCATATTTAAACTCAATTTTTGGTAGGTCATTGACTAATCCTTTTTTAGTAAGCTTTTTAAGGGGGTGTATATTGCAGTGTCCTGGTCTTCTACACTAGATCCAAGACTTTATGTGAAATACACTTAAGAATGAAACATTTAGACAAACTAAATAATCTAAGTTAATATAATAAACATTTCATTTCTAAAAGTATAAAATACTAATTCATTCTTATAATTAAAAACGTTTCATACATCATTCTCAAATTTAACATGAAAACCAACATCATATAATTGCAAAATACTAAGCAGATTATATTTTAATCCATAAAAAAAGTACTTTAGTAATTAAAACTAAGTTATAATGACCAATCTAGTTGAGGCCAATGATTTTCCCTTTTTCATTTTCACCAAAGGTGTCATGCCCACCATCAATCTTTATCATATTCTTGAAACATGGGTAATCTCCTCTCTTGTTCCTTGAGCATCCGTTGTCTAATTACTATATACTTTTATAGGATCTCTTCAAAAATATTTTTGACATAAGGATCAAACAAAAGATGATTTTGGTACCCAGATTTTCTTGGGTCCAGAAACATTAGTAATAAGTACTTTGGGAACCCATACTTTCTTTATGGGTTTCTTATAAGAAAATTGTAAAGCATTTGATAAATAAACTCCCTTAAGTCTTGCGAATCTAGAAGTAGTAAAATAGTTCCTAGTACTAGAAATTGTAGAATATTTATCATTTTTAGGCACAAAAATAGTTTTTCTAGATTTTACAGCAATGTTTCATTTTCCAGGTTAATATCCTATACTAACAATGTATATAGAAGATACTTGTTTACCAAGCATTTGTGTTAGAGTATTCTTTCCATTGGTAAATTTTTTTAAGTCCTTTTTCCTCATTATATAATTTATGTTAATTGTTCTCTTTATGTAATTGAACATTCTTCTCTTTTTCTATTGTAAAATCAGACTTAACCATATAAGTAATAGCATGTTGTTTCTTCAAAGATTTATATTTATATTTTAATTACTTTTATGTGTCCTCAAGCATTCTATAATAATCAAAAATTTCATCATTGTTCATATTTTTATAATCAATTTCATCTCCACAATAATAATAATTTTGTACATGAGACACAAGGGTCACCTCAGATGTGTTTTTCATAAAACACATATTGGCTTTGTTAGCCTTTTCATCATATGAAGACTCTGAGCCACTTCAACTATCCTCAAAAGAACTCCATGTTTCCTTCATTTACTTTTTGTACTTTATATATTTTTCCTCATGTCTCTTATTATACTTTAGCTTAGGATAGTCAGCCTTTACATCATAAAAAACTATTTCACTGGATGTATCACCTTTCTCCTAATCCTTTTTCCAGTTTCCCTTGTTGTCGTATTTACCTTTGTAGTTAGGCTTCCTAAAGAATTTCCTTCTTATGTAAAACTTCTTAAATCTTATAGATAATTGATCCATTTCCTCATCACTGTCAGATGGTGAATCTCAATTACTTGTATTATCAAAATGAGTTTTTATCCTTTCATTTTCAATAGTTTTGGATGTAGTGGTTTTGAAATCCACTAACTTTCTCTTTGGTTCATCCTTCTCTTCCTTGTTGAGTTTTAATTCTTCCGCATACATCATTAGTTTCCCTATCAATTCCTTTACTGGTTGGGTATTGAGGTAACATGATTCTTCTATTGACACATAGGTCCTTATCCATCTATCTCAAAAGAATCTTAGTATTCTCTAGATTTTCTCCTTGGCTATAACATCCCTCCCTAGAGATATCATAGTATTAACAATTTCATTAAACCTGAGATACATGTAATAAATAGTATCATCATGCTTCATTTTAAAGTTATCATATTAATAGTATATGTGTTAATTCTCATCTCCATAACACTAGAGGTTCCTTCATGTGAAACAGATAACGTACCCCAAATTTCATGGGTTGTTTTACAAGTAGAAACTATATTTAACTCTTCATCTCCTGAGGAATTTTATAGTTAATTCATGGATTTTCAATTATTGGTATAATTATCCTTAGTTGGGTCATCCCAATTATTCCTAGTAATAGAAGGAATCTTATATTAATTTATAATTGAAGACCAAATCTCAAAACCTATACCTTCTAGGTGCATTTTCATTTTAATTTTCCATTGTGAATAATTTTTTACATTAATGAATGGAGGTATGTTGGTAGCAACACCTTCTAATATATTTTCCATGATAAAGAAATAGGATTTTAAAGAACTAGAAATTTATAACTAACTGAAATTTAAATATCTTTAAAACACAACTAAAATAACAATTGAAAAATATTTTAAAAAAGATTTAAATTTTTTAAACAAACAACTAGAAAACAACCTATGATACCAAATGTTTGTCAGAGTAGGACACTAAAGAAAGGGTTGAATTGAGTTCCTACAAAATAAATTGTAAAAAAATTTATTTAAAATATTCCCCCAATTAAAACAAAACTGGCCAGTTAACCAAGGTAGAAAAATTATAAAAGCTTGACTATTCAAATAGTTTCTCAGAAGATTGATTAATTCTTATTTATAACAATGTGAGATATTGATACAACTTTTGAAACAACTCTAATAAGGAAAACTAGTTATAAATTATATCCAAGACTAATTATCAAATAAAAATTTAGATTTCTCAAATATGAATTAAAATAGAGAAAAACTAAATTGAAAAACACAGTAGATAAAACCAGTGGTTCAGTCTCAATTTGATACCTAATCTACTTTACTTAGTGATAACATGCCACCAAGAAATATATATATATATATATATATTATGAATCTTTTATTCACACCCTGAATCAGGGTTAACAATAATGCACAAGATTGTCCAGGTCACCAGACCTCTATAAATGTTCTATATAAGAAAAATAACACCCAGTTCACATAGGACCTCTTCCACAGTTATACATGGGAGAAACATGATGTAACAATATATTTGAGTGAGGATATCTTGTATCATCTAGTTTTGTGTAGGAGACAGTGTCTGTTTTTAATACAGATACACACACTTCTCAAAGAGTAATAAATCAGTACACAGTAGAGAAAAAAGTAAGGAGATAAAGTTTAGAAGGCTATGTGTGTCATGAAATGTAGCTCTAGTCTATTTAGATGCAGTAGATGCAATGTTATAGTCCTATTCTAAAAATAGAGTGTTTTGAGTCAAGTATTCTTCTGTTCAGTGTAGTGAGATGTTCTTATTTTTCTTTGAGTTGTTGTAAGGTTATTTTCAACATGGTTCATAGCAGGTTCTTCTTTGTTTACCGCCAGCAAGAATTAAGATTTCTTCCTTTAGTTTATTCTTGCATATATAGGTTTTCTTTTCTTTTTAATTCAATCTACTACTAATCTCTTCTACTCGAGTTCCATGTTTTGTTTTATTTAAAGTGCTTGTGTTAGAGCTGATAAGGTGTAAGATCTCCACACCTCGTACCTTGTATTGTCTATTGATAGGACTGCAAAAAATCATTAATTATATCAGTTTCATTAAATGAATCAAATATTACCATTAGAAACAAATTTTATATTTAATTAGAAAAGACATAAAAATGGTTAAGTATGGAACATTGTCATAGTTGTGGTGATAGAGTCACAGTGCCACAGTTACCGTGCACAATTACGGTGAGATCTAGAACCAGTAACAAAGTTACAGTGTCTGATCATTTGAAAATTTTGGAACCAGTAGCATGGTTAAAATTTCAAGTACTTTGAAAATTATATAAATGGCAGTACAGTTATGGTGTCATGTACTTTGTGAAAATCTGAAACCAGTAGAAAGATTACGGTGTCACGGACTTTTTGAAAATCTGGAGATGGTAGAAAGCTTACGGTTTCACAGACATAGTCAAATATAAGTAAGATGTCTTAAGAATAAATCTTTACGGAATGGATTAATATTAATCATAATAATAATAAAAAATAATAAAATAGAATTAAACATATTTCACAAGATTAAAATATAATTTTTTGTGATTTTGAACATGATCTTGTGAGAATTTAAAAATATGAGTTATAAGAGTTTAAAACATGGTTTATGAGAATTAAAACATGAGGATTCCAATAATCTCAAAACATGGTTTGTGAGAATTAAAAAATTAGGAGTCCAATAGATACCATTTTATTTACATTATTATTTCATATGATTACTCTTGATCCTTCTCTTTTATGATATCTTGTTATACATTTGACTAACATATTATGCTTTTTTATCATGTTTATTCCCTTAATGGGGTTTTTATCTCACCCCTTTCTTTTATGCATTTCCTAAGTTATCCAATGTATATTTAGAAGGTCAAATTATTTTTAGGATCTTTCTATGGATAATAAAATAATTATTCAATGTTTTAGTTTCCTTTTATGTGTTATGAACCAAGTCCTCCAAAGAAACTATGCCTATTAAATCCTTGTTTTTTATTAATAGATATTTATGTTAATAATCGTATAATAATATGTGTAAAAGGATTAGGTCGCTATAGTTGTTATTAGAGGAAATTTTTACTTAAACTTTGGAAACTAGGATGAGAAAACTTCAGTTAGAATCCCAAGAATACATATAAGTATAAGAGTAACTATAGAAAAATATCCTAAAATCTTAGTGAAGTTTAGAGAAAGTGGTTTCTGAATAATTACATCCATGTCTGGATACTACAAGTTTAAGTGGTTCTAGAACATATATACTTAGTTTTAATAACTCTAAAAAAGTTCCATCTGTCTTGACTTGAGCATTACCTCATACATGAAAATGGGCCATACTGCGCACCTGGTTTGACGCTCCTGGGGGTTATGTTTTGTAAATTCACAAACTCTTTACAAACCATTTTGAGGGAATTGAATGAAATGTTAGGTAAGAAAATATAATAATAAATTTTACCTTGAAAATTGGATATTTAATCCCATGTTCCTATAATTCAAGACATACTTATCATTTATAAGTTATTCCTTCTAGGTTTATAAGTTTTACATTGGTATGTTAATTCATTATCATCTTGTTTTTTTTAATATTTTTTGTTAATATCAATAAATATGAGAAATAATGTTGATAACCAATGTGTTGGGAAATTTAATAATTTCCCTAATGATATGCCTATCCTAGTAAGAGTGTCAGTTATACATCTTATGGTCATGCCAAATGAGAAGTCATGACTTATGATAAACAACTAGAACATAGCTGAATTTACAAACACATTAGATAAGATAAGAATGGTGTCTCATGGAAGTTCAGTTATTAAATATATAAAAGGAAATAATATTAAATTTTCTATATGTCAAAAATGTAGGAAGAGACACCATGGAAAATGCATTAAATAACTTGTAAGATGCATTATTTGTGGAAAAGAAGAGTACAACATAGATAATTACCTAATAAAAATGAAAAGTCTGATTAAAAATACATTGGGAGATAAAGTTAAACTTAGTACACCACTAATAGTTCAATGTCATAAATATGGGGAAATTAGCCATTATTTGACCGAGTTACCTAATCTAAAGATTAATTCCTAAGTTTAAATGATAAGGCAATCATTAAAGTGGAATTATTAAAGTGTTTATGTGTTGTAACTTAAGAATCATGTTGTTAATGTATTTTTATCAATGGTGTTCAAGTTGAAAAAATAATGAAATATTGAAGCATTGTTCAGAAGTAGTTTTATTTAAGTATTTTAAAGAATATTTTGAATGGTAATAATGACCTATAAAGGTGATTTAATGGTAAGGTGGTATTTTATGGTAAAAATACATGATTAAGGAAAAGATAATTTCTAATATGTATTGGATGTTCAGGTGAAATAAAGAAAATTAAAATTATTTAGTTTTTTTTTAATAATGAGTTGGATAGAAAATCATATAGGTTAAAAAAATTATTTGATGATTTATGTTTTTTTTAAGATGTTCATCATATTTTGGGGGATGTTATCAAAATTATATAAATATGGTTTTAGATAAAGGGAAGTCGGTATTCTAGGAGACAACCCATACCATCTGGTAAGGTCATAGGTCTTGAACCCACAATCGAAGGATGATAACGGTGTAGTTCCTAATACTAGCCTATGTGATGTACTGGTTAGTATTAAATTTTTTGTACAAATTTTTTGGTGGATAAATATTAAGTTGATTTTTGGAAATATATTAGAGGATCAAATATTTTTTAATTTTTAGAATTTTGAGGTGATTAATGATATTTTTGGAAACATTTTATTAGGTTAAGATATATAACCTTTAGGTTTAACATAAAGTATTATTTGGTAAGAATGTTATTATGTTTTTAGAGATATAATTTGAAGGTTATGAGATAACATTTGAGGTTAAAACATTATTTAATGTTTTGGTTATTGAGGATGTTTGGAATATTGGGTTATTTATTTAAGGAATGATCTATGTAAAAACTTTAGTTTTATTGTCGAATTTTTTAGATTAATATATTCATATTCATTTTGGGTATTATCTTACTTTGGGATAACATTTTTGGTTTTAATAAAGATAGGATGAAGAGATTTTTACTCTTTAATGGGTCTTATGATCTGTTAAAAGTTAATTTATTACTTAAAGAATAAAAAAATCATATTGTATATTCATTCCTTGGAGTAAAGGGTGAAGTGGGAATTAATTAAAACACAATTAAAGGATGAAACTATATATATGAAATAACAAATATATCGAGTAAGTATATTTTCTAGTGTTCCCTATATTGATATAAAAAGAATCCTTCAACTCTAGGAAAAGAATATTGAAAAAACATTATCCTATTACCTTCATATGTGATAAATAATTGGTCTTTAAATTTATCATATATTTATGGTTTTGTGGATTTTTTCTTTCTCATGATCATTAATTTTCTTGTGATCAATGATCTTTACCATTCTCCATAATTATTTACACTTTTCTTCCATGTTCAAATCTTTAATTGACACCAATGTTATTCTATATAAAAACTTAGTTCTATGATAAATTTTTTATTTCCCTTTCCCTATTTTTAAGAGAAATATTTATTAACCACTTTTATGATGTGGGTTTTTCCAAAAAGAAATTTTTAAATGTTAAACCCTTGATTTTAGAGATCAAGATTAAACTGCAAGGACACAATTTATTTAAGGGTGTAGTATGTAACACCCCGATATTTTAAAATAGAAAAAACATGTTCAATAGTACATAGTAAACAAAACACCAATATTAGAATATAATGTAACACCCTAAAACATTATGATACTTTTCCTTTAAAAAAAATCAATCTCTTTGATAGTTTTTGGAATACAGGACCCCAAATCTAAATAAACCATAATATAATATATCATTATGACCTATCCATTAAATCAGAAATTATAAATAAGACTAAATAAAAAAGGAAATTTATATTTTTTCACATTTATAAAATATATTCAATGATTATATATCGATTTTAAATTAAATAATAATCATTTGAAATAAAAAAAAATTGTTTTCTAAAAAGCTATATTTTTCTAAAAATTGGTTTTATTGCACTTTGTGCACATATTTTTAAAATTAATTTTTCCCATTTATAGAAATTGTATTTTAAAAATTGAAATTAATTTTTTAAATCATTATATAAAAATTACCTTATGTTTTCTTTTTGGGAGTTTTTCTGAAAAGTTTCATTTCTCTGTGAATAGTGATAAATAAGGATTTTTATTAAAACCTATCTTTTTTTAAAGAATTTAAAAGAACAATTTTAATTTAATTTGGTTTTAAAAGTTAAATTAGTTAAATTATATATTTATTAATCAGAATTATTTCATTATAATCAATTTAAAATTGAATTTTCATATAAGAACTTTCTAAATTTTTTAGAGTTTTACTTTTAGAAAACCGTTTGTTTACATGCCTGTTGGTTTAATTTAAAATTTAATTTTGAAAGTATTGTGAGTTGAATTTTTAAAATTTTATTTCATATTTGGAATTAGAATAATTTATATTATCTAATAATTTCAAATTAATTTTTTATCACAATAAATAGTGAAAAAAGTAAAAAATAATTATCGCGGTAAAGGTAAAAAAGGTTTACTAAGGTTTAAACTAAAAACATAAGGGTTAAAAATGACCCAAAATTATCTAATTGATATTTTATAGTAATATTTATACCTTATGCCTTCTAATTTTATATAATTTTTTATTTTTAATTCTTTTGGTAGGAAAACAATGTGGGTGTAATTCTTTCTTTTCAAAAATTCTAAGTGTGACCTCTCCACCATTTATAAAAGACCACCTCCTCTCCTCTCTTCTTTACACTTAAAAAAGAAATTGGTTCATCCAGTACCTACCCAAATAAATTTCATAATTTCATAAACTCATCTTATAATCCTTTTTCACCATAAATCCAACCTATAATGTCTTTTGGTGAAAACCTAAAGAAGTTTCCTGAAGAAGTAGTAACGTCCTTAACCAAGCGTTTTTTTTTATTTATTCTCAAAAATACATAAAATATTATTAAATAATTATGATATAATAATAACAATATCTTAAATATATTAATATTTTTTATTTTAAGTTAATGACCTATGACCAACTCTTCCTCCCTTAAATGGTAAATGAAACTATTGATTGTGTGTACAACGGACTACCACCTCACAAACAAATGTAATTTTTTTTCCATAACTGATTCTTATGGATTGATATAATGATGTATTTAATATTTATATATTATATATATGATATAAATATATTTTTTGGAATTATAATATCACATACTTATTCTAACTTTCAATTCCTCTGGGAATACGATAATGTCCTCATGTGTATAGTGGACTACCATCTCACGAAGCTGTGTGATTTGTTTTTATCCTATGATTTATATATATGGTGATATGGATTAATTTAATATTTATATATTATAATAATTACTTATTTACCATTCTATAAAATTAATATATCATTTCTTTTCTTACTTTACTATCTATTTAAAACAATAGCGTCGTTCTGGTGTACGGCGGACTATCACCTCACAAAGAGATGTGATTCATTGTTTTTAATAATGAATCACATGGGAATTATATGTGATGATATTTTAATAAATAATATTATATTTATGATATAATAATAATTCTGTAAATATAAAAAACATTTACCTTCTTTCAATTATGATTGTCGAAAAATGGAAACATTACTCATATGTACGTATGAACTGCCATCTACATGATTGTAACATAGTTCATTTTTCATAACCATCCATAATTATTGGTTTTAAGAGTATAATTTTTATATAAAAATGAAAATTATTTCATGATTATTATTCTGTAAATGATAAATTAATAATATCTTGGCTTTAGTCAACTTACCAAAGTGATTTTGGACATATAAGTTGAACATCATCAAAATGTCTAAATTGAAATTAAATGATTAAGTAATTTAACATAGTATGATAATAAATAAAATAAAAGGAATTATAAACTTGGAAAAAATCATAATAAATTTAATAATTAACATAATTTTATTATTCAAGTAGATAAGTAATGCATGTGAAGATTGGGGCTTAAGGTAAGGTTTTCGTCTCAAAACTTCTTTCTTTGTGACACATGTTCTTTTATGCACCTAGTTTCATTTTTTTGTTTTATATACTTCCCATTTTCATATTATGTCATGAATAGTTCATAATTAATGTTATTTTAATTTTTGATTCATTTCTTTAATTCATAGGGGTTATGATTCAAAAATTATCAAAGTGGTAATAGATTTTTGTCTCAATTTACCTTCTTTGAGACATATGTCATGTTATGAACCTATCTTCTTTTATAAGGTGTATTATATCCCCTATGACATGTAATATCATGAAGTTATTTATTATCATGATATTTTTAAGTTTCATTACCAAAGTGGTAATATATTTATCTTTCAATCTCATTTTAATTGTGATTGTTTATACTAGAATTTACATAGAAATATATTATTTGAAAATTATATAATAAACCCATTTAATTTAATTATAATCTGGTTATTAATGAACTTTCCAAGTAATAGTTCCATTTTTCTCTCTTTGGTACTTAAAAATATTGAGAAATTATTTTAAGGTAAATCAACTTCATTTCTCTCTTCAATCAAAAACCCTTTCTCTTAAATATCTATGATTTCATTAAAGCGCTTTTAAAAAAAAGTTTTTGAATATTATTATATGATTTTTAAATTATTCTTTACCCTTTTTAACTTTTTTAAAAAATTAAAATTAATATTCTTATCATTTTCTAAAAGAGGAAATTTTTGACATTTACTAAAAATGTGAAAGGAGAATTTGTTTTAACATGTACAACTTGAATGGTATTTCTTATTGTCATGATCATTATTTTCCTTGAATCTTACTTTATAAGTTTTTAATTTTATTATAAAATAAATTTATTCCCAAAATATTTTGTGAATTTTTTTTCTAAAAAGTGATTTTAAAAGTATAAAGATTATTTTCCCTGAGAATGTTTTTAATATTTTTAAAAGTTTTTCTATTTTTTGATGATAAATTTTAATGTTATGGAATGATCCTAAATATTTTATATCTATCATTTATATTTATACCTTTCTCATTCTCTATTACATTGATGGTGTATTACATTCCTTATGATCACTTATCAAATTATTTCTTACATAAATGTATTTTGATTATATTATGAGGTAAGATTATACAGACCATTTTCTTTTCATATTAAATTCTTTTGTTTTCTCCTTATGATTGATTTCCTTATGTGAAAGACATATACATTTACATGAAATGAATTGTACAGGTGTTCCCAAAAGTTTATAACCCTCCAATTCATTGGGTAATTGTTTAGTCTCTTGAGACATCATGTATGGGATTAGGGATTAAACTTAATCTATTATGGAGCTCTCTCCACCATGAGATGTTGTCATGGAAGTTATCCTTGACTTAGGTTTATTTCATGTCTTATATTGCTTCCACATTTCCTATGATGTCATGATATTATGATACCATGTTCATTACATTATACTTCGATGTGATTATTCATGTGAATTATCTTTTTGATACCATGTAATACCTTTTACTCATGTGTTATACTTCCTTATCATGTTTATTCCCTTACTGGTATTTTTAGCACACCCATTTCTTTCATGTATTCGCATGTTATCCTATGTAAAACCAATATCTCAAATAGATTTTAATATCTCATTATAGAGAATAAAATAAGGATTTGATATTTTAGTTTCCTTTTGAAATATTATAAACATAGTATTCCACATACACTAGTCCTTTTCAATCCTTATTTTGTATTCATATATATTTATGTTAAGAATCATGTAATAATATGTGTAAAAGGATTGGGTTTGTATAGCATATGGTTTTTTGAGCTGTGTGCATAGCCCATGTGTGTAGTTTCACTTAAGAATTAATCCCACGCAGTTGGCACACGGTTTGCTCAAATAGTGCAGCCAAACCATACACCCCCTTTTTGAAGGGTGAATTTACCATTTTCCCTCTTCAAAATTAGAACCCCTATTCTTTTCCTTATTTATCCAGGAGCCAAAAATATTGATAACTCCCTCTTCCCACTTCCTAGGAATTTAAACATCTCCCTCATCCAAGTTCTAATTACAGCACTATCTATTATGTTGTTTATCCAATGGTAAGTGATTCAATCCCTTACCTTACTTTCTTATTTTATCTCGCCATATTTTTTCTTTTTTATATGTAAGATAATATGCCCTATTTTTAGTATATTTGTATATTTATCTATTTTATTCTATTTTATCCAAAATCGAAAGCTGATACTGGAGGAGGGTTCATCAAACACCATAAGGTAGGTGGCCTATAAATTTTCCTCAAGTCACGTTATTTATATTTTTCATCTTTGTTCTACATGCCATAATTACCTATGCATCACCCCTAAAATCAATCTTCCTTAAATTGGTTGACTAATTTGTAGGTTCGAGGTGCAGCGGAAGCGTCTGATTGGTGGTGCCCAAATTTTCCTTTTGTCATGTTCAATGATCAATCTGAGATTTACATGATGATAAATGTTCTGTCCAATAGAAGTGAATCAAATAAGATAGACAACATGAATCACATCATAACTATAGAGAGGATCATCACATATTATTTCTGATTAATTTAATTAAATAATAATTAACTTGATGTAACTATTTATCCATTGATGGATCTGGTAACAGATATATGATGAACTATTATTGTGTTGTAGGAATCAAGTGCACATTCCCTCTAGAAGTGATCCACATGTGTTCCACAAATATCTAAACATCACCAAAGGAATCACTCATTGTTATCATGACAGATCCTTGTACTTGCGTTGTCTTTCTTTGATCGATATGAGAATTGATTCTAAATCATTCTATTTAATCTAGTAGAGGATTATTTCTCTTAATTCTTGGGAGGGATCTTTGAAAAGATAGATCTCAAGTTCTTTAGATAATTATCTAATTCCATTGTGCAAAACCCAAACAAATGAATTAATCTTTTTTAGAAAATAACATAACAGGGTTTATATATCTATGGGGTTAAAATAAAACAATTTCACAAGTTCCCTTAATTATTTATTTAATCCTAATGAAAACCCCATGTTAAATAGTAATATTATTTTTATTATTATTTCTCAACATGCTCTTAACTTGCGAACTAAAATTAAATATTATTTAATCAAATAATATTCAATTATTATTATTTTCTCAGTGGAACTAAAATCTTGGTCCTTTATTCCACCATAATATTTATCGGACCATGAATAATATCTATTTATTTATTAAATAAATATCACAACATTATTATACAATAAATAAATAAATATTATATTCACTAAATATAACATAAATATTTATTAAATATTCTACTCACATTTTATTCTCTCAAATAACTGGTGAAAGAACAAATGTGATCAATAAAACATGAATATTTATTAAACCACATGTGGGACTAATATTTATTCAACTTTTTAAATAATAAATAATAATAAATTATTTAATTGAGATTCTAGATACAATTAGTGTATAACACTTTGGGCCTCTTTCTCAGTGGTATTAGGCGAAGTAGCTTAAAGTCAAAGGTTAGAATTTAGAAACACGCCAAGGCACCCATAAAAATAATTTAATACATAGTCTACATAATACCACATATGGATACTTATTTTGTAATGTAATCCCTTTATCTCAATATCTCAAAACAAGATGGTTGCATGTCGGTGTCATCAACCTATGTGCTCGATGTCTCTTTCTTTGAATTTTAGGAAATAAAACTTTCCTATAGAACATCGTGGGCATATATTTATTTAGGACATATAATTTCTATCAAATGGAATGAGATATTAACTTCTATTAAAGAATGGAAGGTATAAATCCTTTTTCACATTACTCATTAATGTAATATTACTTATGACACACCCAACATATCATACCTCTTTGTGAACATCTATCTTCATGGTTTTAATCAGTAAATCAAATTACATGACACATAATAATCATTAATAATAATCTTAAATTCTATGGACCAATACACACATCCACATATAGAAACATATTATGACACATATAAATTTGGATTTACTACTGGCGGGTCTCATTCTCATAATATCCTACTGGATATTACTAAGGGAGAACACCATGAGAAGGTGCCTAAAAGTCCTATGAGTCTCCACCCTTGATATCCTGAATCATTTATGTCCATAAAATGATATCATCCAGATATAGAACATATATTTAAGAATAGTGTCATAGCACTTTCGATTTCTCATCATAGCGGGGAACTACTATGACCTTTTAGTGAAACAGCTACTCTAGTGACATTATCGCATACTATGTTATACAGAAGAACAATATTGATGTGATAAGTAGTTTATTAATATTAAAAAAATAAATTCAAGTTATAATAAAGTATATAGAAATTGATTCTAGGGAACTAACTCCAACCAACTCCCACTAGCACTAGAGCCAACTACTATCTACCTTGAATCCGCTAGGTCTCACATGATACTCATGCTTCTGCTAATATGGAAATTTATTCAAGGGTTTTACCACATTCTCTTCCATGGTTACTCTTATTAATTCAACTTCACCCCTTTGATAAAAATACATTAAGAGGTGATACTTCCAGATTATGTACTTTGTTCGTTGGTATGACCTTGGATCTTTTTCAAGAGTCTCCACTATAGTATTATCAAAATACAATATGATAGGTTATTTAATACTAGGTACCACAACAATATCCTAAACAAAGTTCTAAATCCAAATGGATTTCTTAGCTACATAAGAAGATGCTATATATTAATACTCTACTATAGAATCAGCAAAAACTGGCTGCTTTGAACTCTTCCTGCTCACAGCTCCTCTATTAAGACAGAAAACATATCCTGATTGTGACTTTAGATCATTATAATCTATCTAAAATCTTTCATTGGTATAACCCCTGATGATAAACTCCTTATCTCCTCCATACACAAATAACATATTGTTGGTTCTTCTCATGTACTTAAGGATAGACTTAATAGCAGTCCAATGTTGTTCTCCTAGATCTAGTTGATATCTACCTACCATGCTCAATGTATAGGCAACATAAAGTATAGTACATAGTGTGCCATAATTGATTGATCCTATCACTAAAATGTATGGTATATTACTCATTATCTCTTTCTCATGTGGTTTCTAAGGACACATTTTCATAGAAATATGTAAACCATGTCACAATGTAACCAATCCCCACTTGGATTGTTCCTTACTAAATATATTTATTATCTGTTCAGCATAGGTACTTTTACTTGGTCTAATAAGACTCTTGTATCTATCATGAATGATCTTGATCTCTAGAATATCGGCTAAATTACCTAATTCCTTTATGGATAAACACTTTTTTAACTAGTCCTTAATAGATTTTAAGACCGGTATGTCATTTCTTATAAGTAATATGTCATCAAGATATACTACTAGGATAACAACTGTGTTCTCACTAAACCTCTTGTAAACCCATAGCTCACATTCATTATTAATGAAACCAAATTATTTTATGGATTCATTAAATCAAATTTTTCCCTAACATGAATGGTTGATTAATCCATAAATGGATCTTGGTAACTTGAAAATTATTTTGGAATCACCTAGAGTCACAAATACTTTTGGTTGTGTCATATACTCATCTTCCTCAAGGTTCACATTAAGGAATGAATTTTTTATATCCTTATTCCAAATCTCATAGCCATGGTAAGCTGGTATATCAAGTAGAATTTATATGGATTTAAACATGGAAACATGTGAAAAGGTTTCATCATAGTCAATTACTTAATTCTTTTTAAACCCTTTAGCCACTAGTTTTTCTCTATAGGTTTTTACTTTACCTTCCATGTCCAGATTCCTTTTGAATACTCATTTTAATGCAATAGGATTTACATCAACTAGCGCATCAACCAAAACCCAAACTTTGTTCTGATACATAGAATCCATTTCAGAATTCATGGATTATTTCCATCTTACATATTCTTATCTCTCTTCTACCTCCTTATAGGATAGAGGTTCATCATTTTCAACCAATGATGAGTCACCATCCTCACTGATTAGAAAACCATATTTATCTATTTCTCTTACCTCTCTTATGCTCCTACACATTACTTGTGTATCAAGAAATAATTATTCTATGTGGACCTTTGGAATCTATTCATGTACCAACACTTGTGTATCTTGAGAATCAACTTCATCAAAGTTAATCTTTATCCTACTATCCATTTTGAGGATGTGATCCCTCTCGATAAATATGACTTGTATGGTGATAGTCACTTTCTTATCTGAGGGTTTTTATAGTTATTGTCCCTCTTTTTCCTTGGGATACCCTATAAAGATACACTTTGTGCCCTGGGGTGCTATTTTGTTGCCTGATTAGGCCTTAACAAATGCCTTGAAACCCCATACATGTGTATGTGACAAAATGGGTTTCTTTTCACTCCACAACTAGAAGAGAATTCCATTTTCTTCTTTATTTGGAACTCAGTTTAATATGTATGTCATAGTTTGTAATGCATATCCCCAAAAGGATAATGGAACATGTGTATGACTCATCATCTACCATACCATTTCTAATAAGGTACGGTTACTCCTTTCACTAACACCATTCCACTATGGTGTGTGAGGAGGAGTGAGTTTAGATAAAATCATGAACTCCTATAAAATGTTGATGAAATCTTAGTAAATATATTCACCACCTCAATCTTATTGAAGCTTATTTATCTTCTTTCCAAGTTTATTCTCTACTTAATTATTTAATTCCATGAATTTATCAAAGAAATCATACTTATACATCATCAAGTAGACATAACCATATCTACTCAGGTCATCAATAAAAGTTATGAGGTAAGAATACCTACCTTTGGCTGTAAGAACCTGGGTTTTTTGAATGTGTCAAACTCCTAACCCTGTTTGAATTTTTGACTTGTTTCTGAGAAAACTAGGAAAATTAGGGAAGTTCTGGAAACTTCCAAATTAAACACCATGTACAGAAAAGTACATTCCATGTGTGGGTTAGGCATGAACTGTCTGTGGGCTAACCAAGTACATTCCTTGTATTAGCTATGTAATAATTTCCTACTAGAAGGCGTGTAGTTTTACTTGACATGTTGTGTATCTTCCTTCTGTGTACTGGATAATTATTAGACTTGTGTTGACCCGTGTGGTGCGTCCAAGTCATGTTTCTATCTCCTCTTAAGTAGGAGTATGTAAAATACTACTACATGGCATGTGGTCATTCATACACACCGTGTATTTTTATTTATATTCGTTTATATGGCAGAGCATTGCATCTAATTTTAGAAAACATATTATTCGCCCATAAATTTGGAAGAACTCCATTCCAAAATCCTAAATAACATACATTATCCTAGATTCTTAATCTAATGTATGTTCTTCAATCCATTGGTGGTTGTAGGATCACATCAGGAAGTCTAAACCCACACAGCCTCTTTCGTTCTAGTTTCTTTGCCTCACACACAGCATTTTCCATCTGATCAGAATTTCTGATATTTTATAGAAATATAGATCTTCAAAGATCAAATTCAAATTGGATCTTGATATCAGATTTGACTATGTCTACGAGTCTCAGGTAAGTGGTGAATACCTTCTTTTGTGTTTTTGTGGTCATTTGGGGGTTGCATATTTTCAACGTCATGTTGGGTATTGAGTAAGATCCTTGTTTAATTATATTGAATTGACTATATTCCTTGTGGGATGTCATTGGGTATTCCCTTATCCTTTTTATTCTTGATCTAGGTCGGGTTATAATACGTTGCTCATTTTGAGCATTTTGGCCGGGAGTACCAAAATGAGTATAATTGAACTGTTTTGGTTAAGCTGTTGAGTATAAACTTGTTAAGCATGATTAAGGGAGAACATGGCTAGTTCAATTCAACTATTTAGTTTGTTTTTCGTGTTAGAAGTATTTCTTTTTATTATATATATGTGATGTGTGATATTTCATATGATGGAACCTTTGGGTTGTGTTGGGGATGGTTTGGGTTTTTTTGAGTGACACATATCATAGGTTGGGCATGGCTCAGATTACATTGGGTGGTATTGACCATAGGATTGGGCATCATGGACGTCAGCTTGAGTTAGGGTGACTGTCAGGTTGGGCATGGCCCAGATTACTTAGATGGTGAGGCCATCGGACTTGAGTGACATGGTCGCAAGGGCTTGAGTGTCTGAGATGTTGTGTCTTGGGAACTTATTTTGGTGATTACCACTAACCTGGAACTTTGAGTAGTGTGAACACAGATAGACTCTCTGATGATGTGGTTTTGACCACTTGTGTGGGTAGAGGTCGCAGATAGTTATAGTATAGGAACTATTGGCTTAGGGGTGCTTGACGTAGGAAGCCATATGGAAGGTGAGAAACCTTTAGGGAATAGCGTTGACGCTATCAGGTTGGGGATAGAGGATCACTGTGATTTGAGGGTAGGCCTCAATGTCCCTCTGGTTACTGATTTGATGGTAGACATCACTGTCCCTCTAGTTTCTAATTTGTGAGTAGACATCACTATCCCTTCAGTTCTTATTTGAGGATAGGAATCATTGCTCGTCCGGTTGTAGTGTCATGCAAACACGTGGGCTTTTGAGTAGGGTTACTATTGTTTGGGCATGCCTTCAGGACGTCTGTACTTGAGACATGAGGAGATAGGATGCACATGGTGTTGGGTTACATGACAGAGACTCTGGCATTGGCCGAAGAAGGTGACACTCCATGGTGTCTTCTGAGCACCATTGGAGTTTATGTTTATTCGTGCATCATACTATTTAATGTTGGCCATATAAATGCATGCCTACTTAAACACTTATATTAGGTATGGACCTTTGGATGGTATCATACTGAGATACATCTCACACCCTGCACAGGCCATGTGGGACACGTGTAGACTTTGTGGATTTATGTGAAGAAAATAGATCTTCAGAAGATCGATTGTATTAGCTATTTTATGGAGATGGTATGAACCTTGAGGTCATTCCTAGCTCGAGTTTACATTGTTTTGCTTCATTTCCTATATCGGCATGCTTACTTTAATATGTGAAAACTATTGGTTAGCCATTGAATCCATTTATATATATATTGACATGTATGACCTGTTATGGATGCATGATCATTGTTTAGTAGTTGTTTCAATTTATTTTTGGCACATTTTCTATTTACTTTTCACTGATGTTGTTCCTATTTTGCTTCCATTTTTTATCAGCTGTTGATTGTGCTTCTGCTATGTGGGTCTGGTTAGAGTCTTCTAATTCATTTATTTCCATTGTATGTTATATATTATTACTCATACCAGTACAATTATCATCTTACAAGAGGGTATAGCCTCCCCACTATACATGTTACACCCTCACTTCTAGTCGGAACCCTTTGGCGTTCGGGGAGGTGCACCTAAGGTAGTAACATTAGTCCCGTTTAGTAGTGTTCAGGTGGTTTTTCAGGTGCGCGATGTTACAAAGTGGTTTCAGAGGAGTTATTGACAGGGATTTAGTAGTAGTGTTTTACTGGCTACTAATGCTATTGAGACTTCTCTTTTTATTTATGCTGGTTTTACTATTTGGAATATGGTAGGAAGAAGATATGTTTTTGTTGGAACTGGGTTTCTAGCTTGTTCTTGGGTGCCTGTAGCCCTAGGTACGAGGGATGGACCAAGTTGCCTTGGGTGGGAATTTTTGTTCTTCTTTTTCTCAGATTACAGTTTATATGGTTTCCACCTTTTTGTCTCACTAGATTTGTTATGTTATTGGCTGTGATATGTAACCCTTGACCAGGTGAGGGAAGGGAAAAAATTGGACCTTGCCTGGTCTGGCAAGGCATAATTGTTTGGCTTTTGGTAGGCACATTTTTAGGGTATTTCAATTTCATAACTGTATTTTTTCTTTGTGAAGTGATAATACCATGTGAATAATATCAATTTCCATGCTATAGATGCTTTTGAAATGTTACGAGTGAAAATCTGGATAGAATTTCTTGTTGATTACAATGTAATATGCCATGCTTTATATATATTTTTAGAATTTCACATGGTGGGGTGTTTAGGTATATCTCTTTTATGAGCAGGAAGATATTATGGTTGAGGTGATTTTGATCATCAGGATTGGGCGACTCGGTCGTCGGTTTGAGGCAACGATGGTTATTGGTATGGGCATGGCCTGAGGTACTTTTGATACTTGGCTCTGTTGAGGGCAGGTAAGGAGGCTATGAGGTTGGGATGCCATGGAGCATAGTTGCGATAAGGGAGAGTAAGGGTAGTTTTTATATGCTACCTCTTTATTGCTTTCCTTATCTATATTGGATATATTTTGTATATATATATAGGTTGTCTGGCCATTTATGGTATTCAGTAGCTTCCTTCTGGATAACTCAAATGGAGCATCAGGTGGGAGATTGTATAGTTCCATAGGGGGGAGATCAAGTTCAGGATATGGTGCAGGTAGAGCATGAGCCGCAGGTATAGACTCAGGGATAGGATCAGGTTCAGGACCTAGTGCTCGTCTAGCAGCAGTGGAGTTTGGCAGTGTTCGAGTCGTGGCTCGATGAGCAGCTCTGGTCTAGTCGAGTACGTGTCTTGTAGGGGATTGACAAAGGTGAGTAGGTTACAGAGCCCTATATGGAATATCTGATGAGGGAGTTACAGTTGTAGAACCTGCCACTTTTCCAGGGGGAGTGTGGTCCAAAGGAGGATAAGAACTAGATAGATAGCATGCATATGATCTTTGAGTTGCTCGAGACACCTCCAGGGTGGAGGGCCAAGATGGAAATGTACATGCAGAGAGGATGGGTGAAGCGCTAGTGGGATGTTCAATTTTAGGCTCACAGACATGAGGGATGAGAATGGAAAGACTTTGAGGACAGGTTCTTCAAGTACTTTTACCCAGAGACACTGAAGGAAGAGAGATCTTAGGAGCCTTTAGTAAGGAGACATGTCCATCATGGACTATGCAGTAACTTTCACTGAGTTGTATCGCTTTTCACTTAGTATGGTAAGTGATGACTCAGAAAGGGTGACGCGGTTTGAGGAGGGCTTATGACACACTATTTGGATCCAGGTAAATATCTTCAGGCTAGGTTCATTCTCAGAGGTGGTGAATCAAGCGCTCATCACAGAGGGCAATGATAAATAGAGGTCTCACTTCAATTGAACGATGGCTTCAGGTAATGGTTTGGATAGCAGGAAGCGAGGAAAGGATGAGTTCTATCAGGGTAGTCAGACAAAGGACTCAGTTAGACCACCTTGTAGCAGTTCTTCAGTGGTTTTCTTTTATTGTGTACAGCTAGGGAATGTCTAGACTCAGTGCAATTGGCCTCCAAAGGAGTGTTAGGCATGTGTAAAGGTCAGGCATTCAAGAGGTTCTTTAGAAAACCTTCTCAGATGGCCGGTAATCAAGGAATAGGTTATATTGTATCATCTAGAGTTGGTTTAGGTTTGGTACCAGGAGAGGGTATCTAAGTTTCAACTGCACAAGGAGGACATGGAAGAGAAACTGGGACTCAGCTGAGGGGTCAGTGGCTGGTTATTGGTGTATAACCACAGGAAGGACAGGCTTCAGGCAGTTTTGTGTCAGATCAGATGCACAATGTGGAGCTTCTAGGGTCTGAGTATGCTGGTGAGTTGAAAATGGTTAGAGGTACACCGCGAGTGTGGTCATGACTTCATTGTTTTCCATTTTCCATGACCTATTGAGGCATGCATGTTTTGAGTGCATAGGGTGCACAGGATATATGTGGACTGACAAGATGATCGTTAGTGGGATTGAAAACATTTTAGGTGTGTGATATTTATATATTTATATGTAAGATTCATAGCATCAGGAGAATTGAGGATGTGGGTAACTTGAGGTATCATGGGCATCGGGGCATCAAGGATGCTGGTTAAGGCACCAGGTTTTGTTTGAGCGTCCATGGGATGCAGAACCTCATGGATGCAGACACCGATTTGGTGTGGGATACGTTTGGGTGTCGGAAATGACCTGGGAGAACCGATGAGGTGTAGGGGGTGATGATGCATCATGGGAGTACCATGGGTCCAGGAAATAGGCTATTGGACCTTTTCTTTGTTTGAGTTTTGTCGGTTTGAGACGAAGGAAATTCCTAAGGTGGGGAGCCCCATGAGGAATTTGTCTAGAACCTTTAATACTGGGGTAGTCTGGGTTACTTTGATAGGGATGGGTATGA
This sequence comes from Viscum album, assembly GCA_963277665.1. Lineage (NCBI taxonomy): Eukaryota > Viridiplantae > Streptophyta > Magnoliopsida > Santalales > Viscaceae > Viscum > Viscum album. The sequence goes on from OY728165.1 coordinate 833,899,812, forward strand.
ATGGTTCCATCTCTAGGTTTCGTTTGATAGCTCAGGGATGAGCTATGTTATGGTGGGGAGATTGTAAGAACCTGGGTTTTTGGAATGGGTCAAAATCCCGAACCTATTTGAATTTTTGACTTGTTTCTGAGAAAACTATGAAAATCTAGGAAGTTATAGAGATTTATAGATTACACGATGTGTACTCCAAAGTACATGCCATGTGTGGGTTAGACGTGTACTATACAGGGGCTAACCAAGTACATGTATTGTGGTGACTATGTAAGAATTTCCTACTACATGGTGTGTAGTGTTACTTAACACGTCATGTATCTTCCTTCTGCATACCAGCATATTCTTAGCTGTGTGTTGACCCGTGTGGTGCATCCAAGTTTTGTGGATACCTCTACTTAAGTCGGATTATGGAAAATACTACTACATAGTGTGTAGTCCTTCATACATGCTGTGTATTTATATTTATATTTGCTTATATGGAATATCGTCGCATCTAATTTCAGAAGACTTCTTCTTCTTCCCCAACTTCGGAACAACTCCATTCTGAAATCTTGAAGAAAATACCTTACCCTATATTATTCATCCAATGTTCATTCTTCAGTACGTCGATGGCTGTGGGATCGCATCTGGAAGGATAAACCCATACACCCTATTTCGTTCTTTTTTATCTTCTTCACACACTATAGTTTCCATCCAAGCAGAATTGTTGGGATTTGACATAAATGTAGATCTTTGAAGATCGAATTCTAATTGGAGATCAATATCATATATGCCTACATCTACGAGTCTCATGTAGGTTTTTCATACCTTCTTTCATGTTTTCATGGTCATTTGGGGGTTGCGGCTTTTTTGCGTGACGTTGGGTATTGAGAGAGACCCTTATTTAATTATATTAAATTGACTGTATTCGTTGTGGGATGTCATTGGGTATTCCCTTATCTTTTTTATGCTTGAGTGAGGCTGGGTTAGATGTTGTTTCTTATTTATGGCTTTTTTTGGGGTGCCAAAATGAGTATAATTGAACAGTTTTAATTAAACAGCAGGGTATAAACTTGTTAAGCATGATTAAGGGAGAACGTGGCTTGTGAAATTCAACATCTTAGTTTTTTTTTCTATTAGAAGTATTTATTTTGATTATATATATGTTATGTGTTATATTACATATGATGGAACCTTTGGGTTGTGTTGGGCATGGCCTGGGTATTGTTGATTGACGCTGATCACAGGTTAGGCATGGCCCAGATTACATTGGGTGGTACTGACCACGGGATTGGGCATCAGGGATTTCAGCTTGAGGTAGTGTGACTGTCAAGTTGGGAATGGCTCAGGTTACTTGGATGGTGAGGCCATCAGAATTGAGCATCATGGTCGTAGGGGCATGAGGTGTCAGAGATGTTGTGGCTTGGGAACCTGTTTTGGTGATTACCACTCACCCGGAACTTTGATTAGTGTGTACATAGGTAGACTCTGTGATAATGTGGTTTTGACCAATTGTGTTGGTAGTGTACCCCGATAGTTTCAGTTTATGTACTATTAGTTTGGGGTGCTTTCCATAGGAATCCACGTGGAAGGTGATGAGCCTTCAGGGAATAGAGTTCAGGCTATCGGGTTGGGGGCAGAGGCTTGCTGTGATTTGAGGGAAGACATTATTGTCCCACTGGTTACTGATTTGAGGGCAGACATCACTGTCCCTCCAGTTACTGATTTGAGGGTAGACATCGATATCCCTCTGGTTACTATTTGAGTACATGCATCACTAATCCTTCTATTGTTGTTCAATGGGTAGATGTGGGCTTTCATGCCGGATTAATATTTTTTGGGTGTGCCTTCATGACGTCAATACTTGAGACATGAGGTGAGAGGAGTCACATGGTTTTGGGTTACATGATAGATATTTCAGCATTGGATGAAGCAGGTGACACTCCATGGTGGCTGCTGAGCACCAGTAAACTTTATGTTTATTTTTTCATTGTATTGTTTTCTATTTTAATTATAACTGCATGCCTTTTTAAACACTTATATTAGGTACGCACCTTTGGGTGGTATCAAAATGAGATTTGTCTCCCACCCTACACCAGTCCTTCGGGGAATGTGTAGATTTTTTGGATTTATGTGCAGGAAAGAGATCTGCTTTAGGAGCTAGATTGTATTAGTTGTTGCATGAAGATGGTATGGAACTTGAGGTCATGCCTAGCTAGATTTTACTTTATTTTTCTTCCTTTCCAGTATCAACATGATTACTTTAATATGTAGCAACTATTTTTTATCCATTGGTCCCATTTATATATATATATATATATTTACATGTATGACCTATTATGGATGCATGATCGTTGTTTAGTAGTTGTTGATATTGATGGATGGCATGTTGTCTGTTTACTTTCCACTACTGTTGTTCCTATTTTTCTTTTGTTTTCTATCAGCTATTGATTGTGCTTTTTCTCAGCGGGTTTAGTTCGAGTCTTCTGAGTCGTTTATTTCCACTACATGTTATATATTATTACTCAGACCAGTACCATTATCATCATCCAAGAGGGTATAGCCTCTCCACTATACCTGTTACGCCCTCACTATCAGTCAGAAGCCTTTGGCATTCAGGGAGGTATGCCTAAAGTAGTAACATCGGGCCCGTTTAGCACTATTCAGGTGGTTGGTTAGGTCTGGGACGTTACACTAGCCTCTACTGTAAATGGTCCACACATATCAATGTGTTCCATTACTATAAGATCTATGTCTCTTTCACCCTATCCACCAAATGGTGGTTTGGTCATTTTTTCTTATAAACAAGTGTGACATCTTTTAAGGGGTTTTAGCTCAGAACAATCCAAATAACCATATTAACAGAGCTTTTTAAAAAACTTCTCATTTACATTAAAATATGGTGATTCCATATATGGGTACTATATGAGTCATGTGAACATGATTTGTTATCAATTTATAAAACATGATTTTCATAATTTAATACATAAATACCATTACTTAAATGTTCCATGCCATAACCTATGTTGTCCTTATAAAAGAAACAACTTTTATTTCCAAATTTGAAAATAAACTCATCTGTATCTAGGAATGATATAGAAATTGTATTCTTAGTAACCATAGGTACATAATAAGAATCTTTCAAAATAAAGATCATTGTTTTTGTAAATGAAATGTGGTAGTCACAAATGGTTATAGTATCCATCCTCGCTCCATTCGCACCTCTAAAATCCACCTGCCCTCTAGAAATCTTTCAAAATCTATTTGGTTCCTATATTAACATAAAAATGTGAGTACAAAAATCTATATCTAATACACACTATGTAGATATTTAAATATTACACTCGATAAAGAATGCACCTTTAGCATCACCTTTCTTCTAGGTGTAGTTCCTCTTCCAGTGGCCTGACTTTCCACATGTAAAATATACAGCCACCATTTCCTTACCCTACCTTTAAATATTCCTCTTCCTGGAAGGATGGTGCTCTGGAGATTTATACTATTTATAGTTCTTGGTCCCATTTTCCTTATTCTTCCTTTTCTTATTCACTATAAGTACTATGGTTTTATCATACTTCGTGTCTTTATCCACTTGGGAAATAAAAGTAAAAATTTTGGAGAGACTGTTATCATTATTTCACATATTTTAATTGATAAGAAAACTAGATAAGGTCTTGGGAAGAGATGAAAGTATGAGATATGTATTAAAATAATCTAGGAATTTAATCCCTAAGATGTATAAGTGTTCAATTTAGCTGATGATCTTCACTAAATGAGGTCCATTTGGCATAGAATCTCTAAGAATATTTGTAAACAAATAATTGGATATCTTGTAACTCTCTTTTCTAGACTTATTTCTATAGAGATACTGAAAGTGAGAAATCATGTTTTATGCATCCATTTCCTCATGTTGCTTCAGAATCTAATTGTACATGAATGATATCATGAAGCACTGAACATATGTAGCATCATTCAGATGTTTCTCATAGATAGATATCTCTTTATCACTTGCCTCACTACTTGGATCAACTGGAAAAGGATCTTCTAGTGCATACAATTTTCTTTCATGGTGAAGGATAACACGTAAACTCATTTTCCACTCTTGGAAATTTATTCCAGTGAGAAGGTTTTCCTTCTCAAGTATGGATCATAGAGATATGTTTGAAGTCATTTTAATTTTGTTTATATAAATAATATGATCATAATTTTAGTACTTTATCTGATAAAATTTAGACAAATAAATAAATATTAAATTTATTAGTCTTCCAATATTTTATTGAAACCCAATATCCCTCACCATTGGCTTTGGAATATCCTATTGATTTGAAATTCTAGTGTCAAGGATCTGTATTCCCCTTCTCATTAACCATAGTTTGGTAGGTCAAGCGACTTGAATGGTTTTCAGTAGACATTATAAATTACAATTATATTAAATCATAGTTACATGATCTGTTGAGTGGACTCCCCAATCCTAAAATCATTAATTTATATTTCCTTAACCCTTACCACTCATTTACACCAAGTCTTACTTTTCAAGTCAACCCTTGATGTGAACTAAGTTAAGTCGACCCAAAACTTCAAGTTATAATTCCCTAATAATTGAAATCACCCCAACTTTTGCAGGTCAAGCACTTTGAACTATGGTTGGATTATAACTAAAGTAGTGTAAGGCTATACCGACTTAATATATATAATTGATTGATTTTATCCTTTATTCATAAATTTCCAATTATTATATTGATTGTATGCTTTTTAATATTAAGGGATTTACTCAAGTGATTAACCATGTATTAGATAATATTTAAGTATAAGTCAATTTATTTTAGATCTACCTTAAATGCTTGTTAATTTCATTAATTTATGTGATCACGAAAAAACATCCATAATGAAATAACCATGAAACTTATAGAAATAAAATAATAAAGTAGTATAATCATGATATTTTACTAGTGGTTAGTTTATCTAATGGTAGAAAAACTAACAATTGATCTAGGGGAAAACACATTGAACCATTTAAGGTTTGTGTTATAGATTTCCACATGTCCACCAATGTATCCCTCTTGGATTGGTTTCAACTAGGCTCTTAACTCAAACCACCTGTAACATCCCCAAATGATAAAGGGTTAAATGGCTAAATGATATGACTCATGTCAACAAGGTGCACCTTCCTTTTCGGGAGCCTGTCTGATTAGAACTCTACAGTTAAGCGTGCTTGGCTTGGAGTAGTGATCAGGATGGGTGACCCTCTGGGAAGTTTCCCAGGGTGTGTGTGAGTGAGGACAAAGCACACTGTAAAGGACATGTGTTGGCCTGTGGAGAATGTCATTAGTCATATGACCCGTTCGGGCACGTGGGTGGACCCTGGGGTGGGCCCCACGTGTCTGTGGGGCAACTGGGGGTACCTGGTAGGCCAGGACCCGACGGCCATGTTAAGGCGGGGTGTTTGTGCTGTCACCGGGACCCGGTTGTCACATTTGGTATCAGAGGAGGAACCCAGCCTTAAGTGCGGTGCACTGCCTGGGTTGAGATGTAGGGCTCACAACGAGGGCGTTGTGCTCTAAAGGGGGGGTGATTGTAACATCCCCAAATGATAAAGGGTTAAATGGCTAAATGATATGACTCATGTCAACAAGGTGCACCTTCCTTTTCGGGAGCCTGTCTGATTAGAACTCTACAGTTAAGCGTGCTTGGCTTGGAGTAGTGATCAGGATGGGTGACCCTCTGGGAAGTTTCCCAGGGTGTGTGTGAGTGAGGACAAAGCACACTGTAAAGGACATGTGTTGGCCTGTGGGGAATGTCATTAGTCATATGACCCGTTCGGGCACGTGGGTGGACCCTGGGGTGGGCTCCACGTGTCTGCGGGGGCAACTGGGGGTACCTGGTAGGCTAGGACCCGACGGCCATGTTAAGGCGGGGTGTTTGTGCTGTCACTGGGACCCGGTTGTCACACCACCTCCACTATCTTGGGATCTCCGTCCATCACATATGGTTTTACTCACATGTAAGTGAGTGGAAAACGGTTTATATAAAAGAAACCATGGGTACGCAGGCCATACATAATAAGAGGAGAGAATGCACACAAGAAAAATAATTAATTTAATAATAAATTAAATGAAACCAATGAGATATAAAGGTCTGGTCTATGATCATGTCATCTACATGTATGCAATGAATTATGCTTTAATAAAACTAGAATTCAATTTTTTATCATTCTTATCTAAGATAAATCATGATCGAATCAATTAATTATCATATTTAATTAATAAATTCATTTATCTTAATTATCACCTAAATTTCCTTGATATTGTCATCCATTATAATTTTAAACAAATTAAATAAATTCATTTAAAATTAATTGTGTACATAAATATACCTTAGAGGAAATATGGTGAATACCTGTCTGAATCTACCCAACATGTATTATACTCGTATACTGTATACTCTTGTGACATATAGAATACATGAATTATCAAATACTTTTATGATGTGTAGTATCAAATTAATGATTACACAAATTACATGATTTTTCAGTCATGTGTTATGCTTCAATTCATGTAGAGTAATAAATGTAATACGACTCAAACATGATATGAAGATCAAAACATTACACATATATTGATTAAAAAATTTATATAAAAATATTAAAAAACATATCACATAGTGTGTCCTATCAAATTAATGACCACATGCAAGCACATATCAATAAGGTTTACATATTATAATAAATAAATTTTAAATCTATGTAATTTGGTAAAAGTACACGATGTGTACAGATGATCTATATGGAGTGTACACCTCTCACCATGTATCAAAGTCACATTCCAAGGGAGTCAATGTGTAAATAATGCCTCATAAAATTGGAGTACTTTGCATGCATCATGGACTACATGGCGAGTTAACTCTAATTTACATGGTCACCGGTCTGGTAGTTCGTGTATGGAATACATAACCCATCTATGACTCAAAGGAACTACATGCCATGTACATGGGATACACGGCATGTAATCTGTATGATCGTGCCCCAGGGTGGCCCAGTCAACATGTGGTGTAATAATTAACTACACCACGTGTCATCAATGCACATGGATTGAGTAATTTTGGAATTAACTCCTGGTGAATTAAACACAAGTACATGGTGTGTAAGTCCAGTTACATGAAGTATACTCCTATGTTGTCCATCTAGAATCCTTGCCACCTCTGAATGAGTTCCTTGATTTTATTTTAATCATAAAATTAATCATTTTGATAAGATCTACAAGAAACAAAGGAGAAATAATTAGATCTTATGATTCGGATTAAAAGAATCATTAAACATTAATTGAAAAACTAAATTAAAATGAATAAATAACCAAAAATCATTAAATAATTATAAATAATTATGTGACCACTCTGATACCACTTTTAGGTTATGGGTGTAGTAGAAGTGTGTGATTTTTTATGCCCAATTTTTCTTTTTATCGTGATCAATGATTATTCCAAGATTTGCACAATGATAAATGTTGTGTTCAATATAATTGAATCAAATAAGAAAAACAAAATGAATCACACCAGAAATAGAGATAGAGGATCATCACATATTATTTATAATTAATTTAATTAAATAATAATTACCCTGATGCAATTATTTCTTCATTGATGGATCTGGTAACAGATCTGCGATGCACCATTGTCGTGTTGTAGGAATCAAGTGTAGATTCCCTCTAGAGGTGATTCATATGTGTTTCATGAATCTATACACATTGAAAAATGAATCTCAAGAGGCTAGCATGGTAGATACTTGTGCTTACATCATCAACCTTTGATCGCTATTAGAATAGCTTCCAAAGAGTTCTATTAGATCTGGTGGAAGAATATTTCTCTCTATTCTTGGGACTGATCTTAGAGAAGAGAGATCTCAAGGGCTTGAGATAATTCTCCTATTCCATTGTGCACAACTCAATCAAGTGAATTATACCTTTTGATAAAATAACATAACTAATTTTATATATCGTTAGGGTTAAAATAAAATAATTTTACAAGTTACCTTAATTATTTATTTAATACTAGCGAAAACACTATGTTATATAATAATATTATTATTATTATTTCTTGACATGTTCTTAACTTACGAATTAAAATTAAATATTATTTAGTCAAATAATATTTATTATTTGTTATTTTCTCACCAAACCTAGAATCTCAGTCTATCATTCCTCCATAATATTTATCAAACCTTGAATAATTTCTATTAGTTTATTAAATAAATATCACTACATTATTCTCCAATAAATAAATAAATATTATATTTAATAACTTCAAATAAATATTTATTAAATATTTCGTTCACATTATATTCTACCAAATAACTTATTATGGAATAAATGTGATCAAGAAAACATGAATAATTATTAAACTACATGCCCAAATAATATTTATTCAACTTGTTAAAAAATAAGTAATAATATATTATTTAACTGAGATTTTGGATATACTTAGTGTGTGACCCTCTAGGCCTCTTTCTCATTGGAATTAGGAAAACAACCTAAAGTCCAAGGTTAACATCTAGCAACATGCCAAGGAACTGACATAGAAATAATTGAATGCTGCAACGACATAATACCTCATATGTATGATTTCTGTGTAATGTAATTCCTTTATCAAGATATCTCAAATCAAGCGGGTTGCATACTGGTGCCATCAACCTATGTGATCAATGCCTCTTTCTTTGACTTTCTGGAAATATAACTTACCAATAGAACACCATGTAAACGAATTTATTTAGGCTATATCATTTCCATCAAAGGTCCTGATATATCTTTTAAATAAAAGAAGGGATAAATCCTTTCTTACACTAATAATTAATTCAATATTACTCAAGATGCACCCAATGTATCTTACCTCTCCATGAACATTTTTCATCATGGTTTTCATCAATACATCAAAGTACATGACTCATAATACCTATTAATAATAATCATAAAGTATAAGGACCAATACACACATCCATAGATATAAACATACACTGACACATATAAATTGGGATTTCCTAATGGTGGGTCCCATTCTCATAATATCCTACTAGATATTACCAAGGGCGTACACCGTGAGAAGGTTCTTTAAAGTCTTATGAGTGTACACCCTTAGTAGATTGTATAATCTAGGTCCCTCAAATGATATAATTCGGCTATAGAACATGTATTTAAGAATATTATAATAGTACTTCTGGGTTCTCTTCATAGCAAGAAACTACTATGGCCTTTTAGTGAGACAGCTACTCTAGGTACATTATCACATACTATGTTATGCAGAAGAACAATTGTGATGTGATAAGTAGTTTATTAATATTCAAAACTATGAATACAAGTTATCATAAGGTACACAAAATTTGGTACTAAGGTACCAACTACAACATAATTTGGGACCCAAACGCCCTAATAGACCCCCCCCCCCCCCGTCACCCTTGTATCATTGGATTTCAAGGATCTTAACATGAACCACCACTTGGTTGTTTCATGGATATACCTATGTGAAAAATTTTATATTATTAACCACAACACCCTGTAGTGTGTTTAGTACATCTTTCATAAATGGATTTAATTAATTTAAAGAGATGAACTGGAACATTATCCTAGGTCAAGTATGTTTCATTTGGTTCTAGTTAAATTGTAATGTGTTTAATGTAATGACACCACCTGTGAGCCTATGTCATTTATAAATGAAAATGAAATGGTTTAATTGAAATTGTAATGGTTCACTAGAATGGTTTTTACATGGACTGTTAATACTTATAAATGTAAGGTTGCTATTGTTACTATGGACCTTTTTCTTATTAAAGGATTGCTTATAATTGATCCAACCATGGATTCCTAAGGGAATGACTTGAGCACTTAGAGGACACTATCTTAATTAATTGAGATGATTTCCAAGGGAGATACCCACCTTGGTATTTGATATTGTTCTTATTAGTATGTGAATGCCTCTGCACAATACCTATGATTCACTTGCTTCATATCTAGAAATTATAATTCCTTGGATACACTCCTTGGATTCAAACTGATGTCCTCAGACACGTGATATATTGGATTCTCTCTTCGGTCTCTAGTCATTCTTATCCTGGGATTTACTATGGGACTATTCCAAGGACTCATTTTGAAACTTTTCCAGTATAATTTTGATAGTGTAACCCTTAGATTAAACTCAATCCCCTATAGCTAGGTTGTATAGTTATTTTGATAAATTGGATAGACCTTCTAAGTTCAAGGCCACCATGGTTTCACCTCGGGTCTTATCTTTCTATTATCACTGCTTGGATGCTTTAGTTACACCTTGGGTCACACTTTATATACTAATTCTACGTGGAAACCTTGGTTAGGTTCTTTAAACCCTAACTGTTTATAGTTCCCCTACCTAGACTCTTACGGCTTAGGCTGAAGTAGGTATTGTCGATCGAGAATCCTATAAGGAGTCCAATCCCAATAAGGTTATTATTTTATGCATTTTATTTGAATTCTAATTCTTATACTAGCATAATGATACATTTATATAAACATACATTAATTTTTATAGTCACCATTGGTGGTGGCCGACTGAGTATATCTCACACCCTTTTTGATCCACAGATTAATACCTGGTTAGACTTCATGGATGCTAGTAGGGACAAGGGCAATCACCCGATAATGGATGCTCGATATTTTTTTATAGCTTGGTAGTATAGAGCATAGGATAGAGCTTAGGTTCTTGATGCTATTGGAGATAGATTTTGGTCCCTTTTATTCTTTTAATATACTTTCATTTTATTTGTGCCTAATTTCATGTATGCTTGTTCATTTTTTATAGAATTGTAAAATTGACATAATTTTGTATAAAACACTAAGTATTATTATTCAATCTATTTATCTTATATGTATGTTTATCTCTTTTGATTCTCTAGTTTATCAATATTAGGATTATAATGTTTATATATTTATTATTATCCTATTGTGCTACACTCTGATCATTAGGGTATATTCTCCCCAATATACCACCATAGACCCTCTCTACTAGTTAGAAGCCTCTAGAATATGGGGAGGTGTTCTTGAGTATATATCGCCAACAGATTAAGGTTACTTATGAGTGAATCATATCTGGGATTTTACAAAGTGGTATTAGAGCATTTTCTCCCCTTGTCTTTCTATTTGGGGATGGTTGAAAATAGATTTTGAGATATTTTAATTTGTTAATGAGCCTATTCTTGGGTGTAACTAACCCACTTATGTAGAAAAATATGGATTTCTTGGGATGGAATTTGATGTTCTGGATTATTATTGTTACAGTTGTACCGATTTCATCATTGGGTGGCACACACGAATTTTTGTTTTTATTACTATTGTGGGTCTTATCCTTACTCTTGGCCTAGTATGAAAAGGAGATAGTGTCGCATGCATCATTATAGGCACATGAGGATAGATATATCATGCATTATGATATTCCATACTTATTTACTATGTGCATTTCTTGCTACAGATTCCTTGTGCCTTGATAGTTATAATTGATATTATGATAAGGTTTCTTGTAAGGATAAAATAATTGGATTAATTAAAGTTTTTTAATCATTCTAAACATAATTTTCACATATATATTGATGGTGGAACCGTAATTACATAATTATAGAGTTTTTGAGTCATAGACCATGGGTCACACAATCTGAAATGTTATTTGGTTATAATTGCATGGGTCACAATAGAAATTTAAAGAGTGTGTGTGCCTCTATAAATTAGGAATTGTGATATATCTAATTGAACCACAATAAAATATGGGTTGTAGTTATATGTAGTACCATTTTTAACTTATAAGGTGTAGGAATTTATAACTTGGGAATGATAAACACATCTTATTGTAACTATATATATACAGATAAACACATAGATTCACTTATGAACTATTGAGCTCTAAATTTAAATGGAATTGGATATTGTTAAATGGGGATTCCAATTACAACTTAAATGTTATTTTCCTATATAACTTGTAATTAACGCTTTATAAACCATAACCCTAATAATTTAAAACTTAAAATCTGACCAATACCCTGACCTTATATCTAGGGTAGTTGGGTTATTATGATTTTAGTAGTGATCCTTTATGCATAACCTTGTTCCATGAGAAATTATTTTCACTTATTATTGAGTTTTAAGGTGTGTTCTGGGAAATTTTAGATTTATGCCTCGCTGAAGGCCTTTGGTAGACGGATAGGAAGGTGCTGATGAGCATGCCCCTATGGTGGTGGGACCTAACTCATCATTATTTCCATGTCACGAACCGAATCTGGTCGCCACCAAGACCAGCACCAAACCCAGCCCGTGACAAGGCCTGAAGGGATTTCCCTATCCCCACGGGCTGGAACAAGTGCCCGGGTATCATTTATCTTTGTTTGGGGATGATTTACCCGAATATGTATACATAAAACATCAAAAACATTTGATAAACTGAATCAGAAATTTCATACCAAACAAGGTTTATGCAAAAATCTAGAACTGAATACATAAGTTCAAATGAACTGAAAAAAGGGCCAAATACACAAATAAACAACATAAAAATAGACCTAAAAACTCCACACGACATGGGGTCATCACCCACAAGCCGTCTCTACAACTCTGCACCAAGGATTTAAACTAACACGCTAAACCGCCATCACCCAAAGCATTTCCTTTACCTGATTCATGATTGATAAATTATACTTACAACAAAGGGGTGTAAGTAGGGTGTGAGCATAATCCCAATAGTATACCACCCAATGATTCTAAAGAGCATGTAATACATTGTGAAAAGAAATCAATTTTAATACAGAAAGAAAAGCAGTGATAACTTCCAAGAAATGCAACTTTTAATTGAAAACGGTTTTCAAAATAAAATTTTCAGAATGTTAAAACATTTAAATAGAAAAGTTATATACTATAAATTACTTTCAAAAACACTCTCAATAAAAGGTAAAATACCAAAAATACAATGAGCGACAAAATCAGGAACCCCCCTAGGCACAAGATTGTCTCGGGCCCCATGTACCTCATACCTCTGTGTAAAGTAACCATATTAAAATCCATTCTCATCCACGAGCCACTACTAGGGAACATACCCATCACCAAGAGGTCCACAATAATCACCCATATAGTTTAGTTAGAGTTTTCTTTATACAAATTATTAGTGAAATAGGGACAAAACTCATCGGGTCCACTAGCCGTACTAGTACACATCTGCCCCACCTAGGTACTCAGGCTTCCCCCTTTGTGCTCAAACAATTTCAGCATTTAAAACATATCCATTTTCATGTAAAACACCACTACCGGTCACATACACCAAATACAGTAGCTATCACATTTTACACCACTTAAAACACATGACAAAAACTTTGATTTTTAATAAAACAATTTCTCAAAATACCATGTTGTTTTTCACACAAAACCCCTTAAGAACCCCACTTGTAAAATATGTGCACACTTGTAAGTTACCAAAACAGTAAAGGAAGCCCAATACATTTCAATGAAAACAAAAAATCAATTTTATGGAATCCCCATGTTAAACAAGAAGTGATAACTTTTTAAAACCTTCATTTTCACAAAAAAGTGGAACCAAAACTTCACTTTCTTTACAAACACAATTAAAACCCATTTTTGCAGAAAAAACCAAAGGGGATAAACATTCTAAACATTATTTTCAGCCTTATTACAGTTCAATAAAAACAAATAAGTATTTATAGGGCATCCCCAAATAAACCAATAAAACATTTCTTTGGAAAACCCCCAATTTCACACCAAATTGGAATTTTAAATTCAATTGCAACAGAAACATCATTAAAAGAATTTTTTTCAGCAATAATAAAATGATATAAACCTGAAAATATGATAAATACAGCATGATAATACACAAATATTGCATAAACATTGTAATCACCTACCAAATCAAATGAAACCATTGAATCGTCGTGCGAAAATCAATTCGCAACACCGTCATGCCAAGAGGGACTTATATCGAACCTAAAACCACAATAATTGACCAATAAAACCAAAGGTTAAACCCTAGGTTCGAAACCCTACCACATGGTCATTTTTAACTTCATGGAAATTGAAATAAACATCATGTAAAGAGGAGTAACTAAGGAGGAGAGACACTTACTTGAGATTCTTTGAAGTTCCTCCACCAAATACCCCTTCAAAATGGGGTTAAAAGAGGTTTTGAGAAACATTGAGGGATGCCATTGATTTTAGGTTCGAATAGGATGAGGAAGGGTCGAATTAGGAACTAGAATAGAGGAAAGATACAAATAATTGAAAGAGTTTTGAAGGGAAGAACTTACCTCTTCAAATTCGGACTATTTGAGAAACCCTATGAATTTCTGCATCAAATTGCGATGGAAACGAGCTCCAAAGAGGGGGGGAAAGAGAAGAGGTGCGCGGCTGGGTTCATTGGGATTGGTTGAAACTTGTAATCACTGAAAAAATACTTAAAATTGAGTAATTTATTAAATAAACCAAATTAATTTTTAAAACTATAACTGGGCTTCCTGGTAGGCACATTCCCTTAAATAAAAAGCCAAATACACCTTGGTTATGAATTTCTAAAGGATACAAATTTACATGATGGTGTTAATAGGTCATTGAAGGATTGGCCAAGGTTTCTCAATTTTTACCTATCTAAGAGACCTTTTTATTGTATGTTCCAAAAACATTATACATCCAAGAGATTATATGACTTCATGGAGTTACATAGGTGGTTATATAAGATAGGGATAACAATTTTACATCTTAGTTATAGAAATTGTTACAGAGGGTTTTATGTTCATAGGTACTTTTGAGTACAGAATACCACCCCCATACCAATGGATAGTCCAAGAATATGATACAAGTGTTATAGGAAATTATGAGATCATTCATCCTTGATTTAAGTGATTCTTGAGAAAGTCACATAACTCTTTTTGAATTATCTTACAATAAAGAATTAAAGGTGAAAATACAGATGGATACTTATGAGTAATTTTACAGTAGGTCATTCCATTCACCCATATTCTATATAGAGGTAGGAGAGGTAGTGCTACTATGACCCCATCTCATTAAGGTGACATCTGAGTAGGTACAACTTATCAGGAAGAACATGGAATAATATTAGTCTAATTAGTAGTATTATGTCGATCATTGTTGATGACCTCTGGATTTTGAGGTCAAGGATTGGGGATTCTTGCATGTTTCAACTAGGTTGGGACATCGATGGATTCATAAATAAGAGAAGTTGGCACCCAAGTTCATTCGACCCTTTGATATTTTGGGGAGGGTCATGTTAGTAGCCTATCGAATAGTTCTTTCTCATATTTATCAAGTCATGCATGATGTATTCCATGTATCTCAAATTTGTAATTATCACTTTGAACCATCTCTAACCATTAATCCTAAAGTTATTTTTTAGAGGCATATGCTTCTTATGAGGTGTATCAGACTCATATCACTAATCGAAGCATGAGGTCTCTCTAAGGTAGGTCAGTTAATTCATTCAAGGTTATATGGAATCACATGTGTATATAGGATTATAATTAGGAGAGATAGTTCAATGTATGTTCTCATTGGTCAGAGATTTTTTCAAACAATTCTTTACCACCCTCAATAGGGAAACTCAGGGATGTATTATCTTGAGTGGGGAGGTTGTAAGATACCATTTTTTCTCAAATGTACGAAACCCATAAATTTCAGTTTTAATATTTATTTTTATCATTATAGAAATTCTTAATGAGGTTACGGTGTTTTAAAGATCATTTTTGGCTTGTTCTTAGCCAAGGAGAACCGATTTTTGGAAAAATAGAATGAGGTGCATGGTTGGTGCATGGTTAATTGTAAATTTGTTTCTCAACCATAGGGCCCAAAAAGAGGAGGTGCATGGTTATTTTAACTATGCATTGTAGGATTTATGGACATGTGAAAAAACTATAGAGTTATTACATATGGTACCCTCATAGGTTGCACACAGTTTGTCAAACAGTGCACCTAGCCCACACAGGTAGTGCCACTTAAGTATTAAGACTTCATGTTTGGTGCAAAGTTTGTCCAAACCACGTGACTAAACCATGAACCCTATTTTAAATGGTTAATTTATCCATTTTCCCTCCTTATGAAAATTAATAACCCTCTTATTTTCTTTATTTAGCCAACATCCAACTATATTGGGAGCTCCATCTTCCCTCTAATTAGCCATTGAAGACTCTCCCTTATCCAAGCTCAGATCAAACCTCCATATATCATGTTGGTTATCCAACCTCAGATGATTTAATATATTACATTCTTTTATTGTTTTATATCTCTATATTTTAAATTTTTTTATTCATGCTAATATGCACTATTTTCAGGAGGTTTTCTAGTTCTCCTTTTTCTTCAATTATAGACCAAATATAAAGTTGATACTAGAAGAGTGTTTTTCATCTACTATAAGGTAGGTGGTTTATAATTTTTCCTCAAGTATCATCATTTTAATTTGTCTTTATTGTGTCCTACACCGTAATTAACTACATGTTTCCCCTAAAATCAATCTTCCTTAAATTGGTTGCCTAATTTGGAATCCAAATTCCCTAATAGGCCCCATTCAATCATTGGAGCTCAATGATCTCAACATTATCCACCCCTTGGATGTTCCATGGATACCAATATATGAACATTTTTATATTATTAACCAAAACATCCTTTATTTTGTTTGGTTCATCTTTCACAAATATATTTAATTAATTTAAAGAGATGAGCTAGTACATTATCCTAGGGAAATTTTGTTTCACTTGGTCCTTATTAAATTGTAATGTAATGTTTAATGGAATAAAACCACCTGTGAGCCTTTATCATTTATAAATGAAAAGGAAATGGTTTTATTTAAATGGTAATGGTTCACTATCATGGTTTTCACATGGCCACTGAATACTTATAAATGTAAGGTGTCTATTATTATTATGGACCTTTTTCTTATTAAATGAGTAAACAAATTTGATCCAGCCTTGTATTCTTGATGTAATGCCTTGATCACTCAGAGTATTCCATATTTATTCATTGAGTTGATTTCCAAGGGAGATACCCACTTTGGAACTTGTTATTTTTCATATTAGTATGTGAATGCATCAGTATAGTAATGACAATTCACTTACTTCATATCCAGAAATTATAATTCATTGGTTACACACATTGGATTCATGTTGATTTCCTTAGACACATGGCACCTTGGATTATATCATTGGGATCCATTCATCCTTATCCCAAGATTTACTGTGGATGTGTTCCATGGACTTGGTTTGAAACTTTTCTAGTGAAATGTTGATGGTGTTCCCCTTGGATAACACTTTGATACGAATACATAGGTTGCATAGTTATTACTTTGAGTTATATTAAACTTATAAGTTCAATGAAGTGATGGTTTCACCTTGGGTCATATCCTTCTACTATCCCTGCTTAGATGCCTTGGTTACACCTTGGGTCCCACTTTATATACTACTTCTACTTTGAAAAATTAGTAATGTTTTTTAGACTCTGACCATTTAATGTTCCCCTACTCAAACTCTTATAACTTAGGCCAAAGAAGTTATGGTTGGATATAAATACTATGAGGAGTTTTATCCTAACATGGTTATTATTTAATGCATATTATTCAACTTCTTATTCTTATACATTCACACTATTACATTTATATACACATACTTGACTTATTATAAACACTGTTAGTGGTGTCCTACTAAGTATATCTCACTCCCTGTTTGGGTCACAAATTGGTACCTGGATAGACTTCATGGATGCAAGTAGGGACAAGGGAAAGAACCCAGTCATGGATTCTTGATTTTCTTATAGCTTGGGATCTTGTAGCACAGGACCGAGCTTAGCCACACAATGCTATTAGAGATATATTTTGGTTCTTTTTTTTCTTTTTATATAATTTTATTTTATTTGTTCCTATTTATATATATTCCTATTCCTTTTTTTATAGCATCATGACATTTATATCATTATATATATAGGGTTGATTATTATTTTTCAATCTATTTATCTTATATAGAATTTTATCTATTTCATTGCTCTGGTTGATCATTATTATACTTCTGTTGTTTATCTATTTATTATTATCCCACTGAACTATAATATAATCATGAGGGTATATTCACCCCACTATACCACCATAGACCCTCATTGCAAGTCGACAGCCTTTGGCATATGGGGAGGGGCGCTTGAGGGCATGTGGTCAACTGGGTTAGGTTACTTATGAGTGAATCAGGTTTGGGACATCACTTGTGTTATCATGGACCATTTTATGACATTATCTAACTTCTTAGTAGTTAAGGATTCAGGCTCAGTGAATATTGTTTTGAGATGAGGTGTTAAGGCGTCATGGGGTTCTAAATATGATCATATCTGATCATGATTCTTGTTTTACCTATGAAGTTTGGAGAGGTATCCAATGTTATTTTGGATCTTGGTGATGCCTTATAACTTATTATCATCCACCAAAGTATGATTAGATAAAGAGGATTTTTATAAGAGGATATTTTTCATGGATGGATTCTGTATTTTAGATTTTAATGGGTGAGGCACCTACCCTTGGTGGAGTTTTATTATAATAAAAGTTATCACTCTACCATTTATATGAACCATTTCATGTCATTGTATGTTTGAAAATTTCGATCTCCATTTTATTATAATTAGTTTGGGGAGTCATCTATTCCTATAATATAATTGTTGCAGGGAATGATAGAGACGTTTTAGGTGATCCATGAGATAATGAAGGAATAAAAAGATAGTTATAAGTCCTATGTTGATCAAGGAAGGAGGCCTTTAGAATTTAACAGCAAAGACCATATGTAATTGAAGGTGTCTCATCGTCATGGGAAGTAAAGGTTTAGTCTTGGTAGTAAACATTCTCCATGATTTTTTTAAACTTTTAAGGTGTTGGAATGTGTTTTATATTTTTTTCATAGGTTATCACTTCCCCTATAGATTATTTGCATTAATGATGTCTTTCATGTGTCACAATTTCACTAGTATCTTCATGATGATTCCCATGTCACTAACTAAGGTGATATAGAAGTTGAAGATGATGTTATATTCAAGGAATGGCCTATTTATATCCATGAATATTGAGAGATAGTGTTTCATAGGCATGTTATTATATTGGTTCATGTCTTGTGGTGGTATGGTGTCTTGGGGGAGTGTACTTGGTAATGTGAGTCACAACTTCATTCTCAACATCCCAATTTTTTTGATGTTTAATTTTTTGGGATTTTATATGTGACCTTATTAATTTATGAGATGATGGATTATGATTCCTATTTGGTCATATTATTCCTATGATGTGTTGGTTGTGTTATTTTTATAGAGAGATCCTTGAGAGGTATCTCATGGGGTGGTTTTTATGATCCCATTTTATTTACTTCTAAGGTTGTTGTTTAAATTATTGAGGATGAGAATTATTTGGTAGGTATCTGATGTAACGGTGTAGACCTGATCATCTAGTTACTTTTTATTTTTTGGGTGTTGGAGGTGTTAGGGTGGGGTATGAGGAGGAAATTTTCATGTTTGAACTAAAATATCAGCTATATGAGGTAGGTTGTAACATGGTATTTGGTATTGTGGCATAATTTTAAACTAGAAAGAAGTTTCAGTGTTGTAGTTAGCTTGGACATGGAATGAAAATATGATTCATAGTGTGAAATGTTCTAGGAAGAAGTGAAGTTTTCCTAGTATGAGATTTGTGTCATGGATATGTTTGTCACAACATGTAGCTCGGAGGCTAGTTTCTAGTTATCTCAATATTAGGTATGTCATGGAAAAAAAATGTAGGTCAAGGCATGACCTTTCTTAAATTTAATCAGATTTGAGATATTGATTGAGCTTTGAATGAGCAATATTTGGGATATTTTTTTTGTGAGTTTTGGATCTTTAGTGGACTGGAACCTATCGTGGTGTGATGATTTCTTATCATGATATAATATAATATTTTCCTATATTTTCATGGTGTGAAATTCATGGTGCGATGCAATTTAGTGTTTTTCATCATGGTATAAATATTGAGGTCCCATATATTTATCTCAGATTCATTCATTTTCTCTCAAGTTATTGGTCACCTAAAGTGTGTTTTGGAGACTCTTGAGCTTTTATTTCATAAATTCTAATCCTTAGCTTCATAATATTGAGAATTTTTTATTTGAGGTGAGTTTCTTCCTATATTATTCTTGTTTTATTCTCTTTATTCACCCATCATGGATGTGGGAGTAGTTCATTTGGATAGTGTTGTGGTGAGTGGATGATGTTTACGGTTGGGTTATGGACTGTTGAGGTTCCCTTTATGTGATTCAGACCTCAATATCATCTATCTCTATGTTTTTCTTGAGAAGTAATCATTTAATCTTCTATTGAGGAAGAGGATTCATAAATTATTTTAATTTTATGTTCAAGTGTAGGATTATCATTATTTATATTCTTTATGTAGTGGTAGAATAGACCCTAAGGAAGATAATAACTAGAATTAAAAATGAATTGAATGGTATTTTTTGATCATGTGTGGTGATTCTATGTTGATGATGCCTCTTGATATTTTCCAGATAGTTTGATATCTATATTATATGATTATTTTTGTTGTGTAGTGTGATTTATATGCTTTAAATGGGTGAAAATGTAAATATGGTAAAGATAAGGTGAATAATGAAAGTGGAATATAAATTTTGTTATTTTCATTCCTTGAAAAGTATTGAATATTAATATATTTCATAAAGCAAGTTTATGGATGATTCTTAGTTATTTTTAGTTGTTAATGATAGGTTTATTTTTTACTGAAACCTATGCATAATGAATATATTAATTCAGGATGGTAAAAAAGGTTTTTTGCTAGAGATAAATATTTGGGGTTGTGAAATCCCATTCTTGGTTGTATTGGATTGTATTCTTGAGTGTTATGGCCTTATTTTCCACTTTAATTTTTGTACCTAAAATAATTTCTTTTCAAGTATGCATACTCTAGTATGGTATATCCCTTTATGTTATTTTTTAGGAGCCCGGTATAGTTGGGGTATTTGGAAATTAATTGATGGGAATAGATGAAATAGTTTAATAGTGAGGCTTTCACGATTATCGGATGTTTGTGTTGTAATTTTTGATGGTTTTACTTTTAGGGTTGAGAGTAAGGATTTCCAGATGTGTTTATTATTTTATGTCTGGTTTCTTGATCTTTAATTATTGTGACTTCCAATTACCTATTACATTTGGCCTATTACACTTCAAGTGCATCTCCTTGTGGTAGCTTAGGGTGAGTACTAGAAGGGACAAATTATTGTAGGGTAAATGAATTAATAATGAACTCGAGGGTTTTGTGTTGATGTTGGTGATATTTAATAAAGGAAACCACTTGATTGATGGAATTAATTCTTGAAGACCATGTGATGGAAATTTGGAAATTGGAATCTGAATTATGAAATCATGTCATCTTGTGTTGAAATGAAATGTTTGGAAAGTAAATTTTAATGGGTTTAACTAATGAATGATGGGTAATTTATAATTACTAAATGAAAATTATTAATGATTTTAAACCTTGACATTTTTTTGATTTCATGAAATCTATTTTCTGAGGAATTTTTGGTGGCGACCAAGTGTCATGTGAGACAATGGTTGAAGTTGATTATAAGGCTAGTTAGTTTCCATTAGTTTAGTTATGGGGTATATCTATTATCATAGTTTTTGATTTCATATTCTCCCCCACCGGAGTTGGATGGGTAGATAATGCCTAAATGTTTTGGGTTCTGGGTGTTTTCCCTAACATTCAAGTTGGTGATTGAATGGATAGTTGACTTATCTCTATTCCCCACTCTCTCTTTATACATAGAATAATTTGTAGGAATAATCGGGATGTGATGGCTTGAGGTGTAGGGTACATTTCTGCATTGTATATGATGGCAGTCATCTTTACTATACATGTATGCGTAGGTTATAACAGCTTGAGGTTATAGAAAATACTTACATTCTGGTTATAGATACTAGGGTTTCCTACAGGTCTACCTACATGTATTATAGTGGATTAAGTTATAGTGAATGATGCATGGTTTGTATAGGATTTAAAACATACTACTTGGTTATGAGATGTGTTTTTGATATATGTGCATGGGGTGTGGGATGAGATGTGGTTGTGAAAATTATAAATGGGGTATAGGATGACTTATGGTAGAGACCCTAGCACAAGACATTTGGAGTTGGGAATGAGATAAAAAATCAATGGGGAAGTGAATGAAAGGTACCTTCTTATGTATAAGCATCTGATATGGAATTTCTTACTTCCATGTGTTACTTGGGGATTAATCCAAGGGTAGTATGGGATATAGTTTTACCTATGTAGGTGACTAGTTAGTTTCTTTTTTATTCACTCAGATTTAGTATACTTATTTCACATTTTTATGATAGGTTTCAGGTTTGATCCTCCTAAGTATAATTGTATAATAACCCTATATATATAAACTATTTACTATGTTTGTAGGAGATGTTTGGTGATCGATCTAGGTTTTATAAGATCATGAAGTTCTTCATGAGCTATTAGAGTTTTGTGATCACGGTCTAGGATTTTTTTATTATTTCTAGTTTTTTTCAATTGTATGAAATTACATTCATGTATTCTAATTTCTTATTTATTTATGTTATAGTGTTGATTGGTGGATCTCATATTATCTATTGTCCTTAATTTATATAAATATAGTAATGTCTCCCATTAGTATTAATTTTATACCCTCAGTAAAAGTTTCCAACCTCTAGCCTATTGGAGGGGGAATTTGGGGATCATCCTCATATTCACTATCTGTCCAAGAGGGTATCAATGGAGGGAGGTTTGTGACAGCCTCTTTCTTCTCTTCTTTGATGGATTGATACCCACATTCATTGATTTCATCAGGTTATGGAAATTGGTTCTCTCTACTTCCATTTATTGATACAACCATGAATTCTTGAGTATTTTCACTTGTGTTTTCTTAAAAATGGATCTTATATTAAAATATATAATATGAATCTATGATAAGTTTTCATTACTTATTTTGTATTTTCATGCGACATAAGAAAAAAAATTCTCACAACTGTTAATTTATACATTTATAGATTTTTTGGAAATTAAGTATTTAATGAAATGAAAAGTGAGATTTAATTATAAAATAATTAAACTTATATTGATATAATTGTTTATTGTTGATTTTAAATAGATAATTTCATGGTTTAAAATTTTTTCAAAGTATGATGACTTTTTTTATTGGATAAAGATGTTTTTTTGTTACACTATTATCATTATTACCCTTATTAGTTAATATAAAAATATGAAATTAAATCATTTTTTAATGATAGATATTATAATAAAAAAAAGATATTTCTATGGAGGGTGTATATTTAAAGGATGTGAATTTATAATTTTTTAATTGATTTATTAATGATTTGAGTTATAAAAATTCATGAGAAAACTATGGGTAACTATGTGTGAAACCAGTGATGAGTACTACATTGGTAATATTATACACATCTGGTACCCGTATATTAGTATTCCACTCCAGATAATGTATTACCCTCCTAATGAGGTTAGGTTAGTGAGGTGTATGGAATTTCATGATCTCGTCAATATGCTATCATGATAGTTTTGTGAGTCAATTATTGGTTTTTCTCCCTAATATCAAGGTAGTTCTCTCTTGATGTGAGATACTTGATAATTATTGATTACTTTTATTATTTTCTATATTCATGGACTCATATAGTTAAATTTTAGACACATTAATTTGTTTTAAAGGAAAGATAGAAAAAAATATTATTAAATTTCATGAAATGAAAAGATATTTTACTTATAGATATATATTTTCAAAATAGAATTATATAGTTTGTTTATTAAAAAATATATAAAATCATTGGTAGTGTCCTATTGGTATTCTTGATCACACATTAAAAACACACCCTAGTGTGTATTTAGACTTGATTTATAATTATATATGTAAAGGAAATAATCAACTTTGGTATAGTGAAATTTATTGGGCTGATCAGGGTATGGATGAGGTGAAAAGTAGTGAGAGATTTCTTATCACATATTGGTTGGTAGTTTTAGATTTTTTATATGTATTTTGGGAAGCTTATATAAGCGTGGAATATATAATGTATGGAATGGTAATGCTAGATTTTCATGTGGAATGCCATTTTTATTTTATTTGTAATTGGATGAAATCATTCCTAAGAGTTAAGTTTGATGTCAATAGAATTTGTATCTAACCTGTGGTGATCGAGAATGCACCTTGAACCTTGTTTCAAGTTGACTTGGGTATTGGGATGGGATGGTTGGGGTTAGTTTATTGAAAAATGGTATTAAAACCTAGGTTTTATTATATTATTTGTGGAATAAGGTGTATAAGAGATAAGATGATCAAAACTCAAAATCTCTATTGTGAGGAAGTATTTGGAGAATACTTTGTGATAATCATTGAGTTATCATGGGATGTTAAGCATGTTTATTTGGGTTTTAATCTTTTATTAACAGTTTTTCTTGGAAATTTTCAACCTTAAAATGGAAATGGTAAGAAAACTCCATGGTGTGTTATTAAGGTTCACAGGTATCATTGCTTCATAACATATTGTACAAAAAAATTGAGGTTCTAGTAGATTACATGTGATTAGATGCATTTATAGGTAAAACACACGGTCAAACTATAATTTGTAAGAAGACTTATATTTTTTAAAAAAATTCTATTTTAATGATTTTATGTGATATTTAAAAGTGTTTAAGAGATAATTATTCTTTAATTGATGTTATTTTATATTATTGTGTTTGTGATTTTTTATGAAATTTTATTTCTTTAGTAGAATTAATAGATTCCATCCTCCTAGAAGGGTAGTAGTAGACCCTTAAGAAGTAAAAAAAATATAATTTTCAGTACGGAAATCCTATTTTTAAACAAGTTTTGATTAAGATAGTTTTTTATACTATATATTCTATGGAAATTAAATCTGAACTTGTATCACCTCAATCTATAAATTGTTCTTAGGTATTTCATAGACATAATACACCTACTTTTATAGGTGAAAAGGACCCTAAATATATTGAAAAATGATTGGATAAGGATGAGATTATCTATAATTTTTTCAATAATCCTATGAAATCTAAGGAAAAATGTCCCACATTTATTCTTAAGGTCCTTATTGGGAAGTTTTGGGAGTTCATCATCTAGGAGAAATTGTATTATATTATAGCATGGAATCATTTCAAAAAAAATTACTTAGTATTTTTTTCATGATATGAGGAAATTAGAAAAGGAAATATGGTCTTTATGTCTTCAATGGGATAATATGATAGTTATTAAAAACATAATTGATTTTGTTGTCCTTTTTATTCTACTCATTACTTGCTAAAATTATTCAGGAATGGGAATTCTATTATCTCATAGATTTGCCTCTTTTTAATCACAAACTTCTCTAGGTAAATTAACTCATATTTAAAGACTCGTAATTAATTTTTTTGTGAATCCTTCACTATAGCATGATTTCCAAATGAAAAATTTATGGTAATTGAATCCCAAATATCTCATATCCCCCCTTGACCAATGTTGTGTCATGTCTAGGTGATTTTTGAAATGATGTATCCAAAAAAATATTGAAGTATAAATCCATCAAATTAATTTATATTAGAGGAATGTGGTGTGGCCCACTCCCTTTTGATGTGATTTTATATATTTTGGTATGATTCACCAGATCATGGAGTGACTCCATTTGACTTTCAAACTAATACGCAACCAAAATTTTTTACCTACATCTCATAGTTAATTATATCCCCGAAATTCTTTAGAAGCTTAATCATAGAATAACCACATTATGTTGTAGAATTAATCTTATCCATAATTTTAAATGTCCCATTTTCCACCACTCCTTCACTATATAATTGATATGTGTCACAAACCAACCGGGTTCATCCCTGAACCAAAAAACCTAGTCATCATGTGGAAAGGTGTGAAGAGCATTCTTAATCCCCATAGGTTAGTGACAAGATTATGGAGATCAAGAGCTACATTTGGGGACTATTTACCCCATAAAAACAAAAAAAAATAGTTGGAATATATAAAATAAATTCAACAAGCCAATACAATGTTAGACTATGAAAGATAAAGAATATAAAGAAAATACAATTTCCAAACCCAAATAGAAAAACTAAAGTAATTAGTGTAAAATACATCCCATATCTAGGTGATATGAGGGGGGAAATCCCATCATGTAACTGCCAAAATACATACCTCGCTAACATGAATAACCACCACTAATATAAGGTGCATTTACATTAACTATGTTATACAAAACAATATCTTCACACACCCAAATGCATGTGTAGGTCGTAAGTAAAACAAGCCCAGTATGATCCCACTAAGTGTCACATAAGTAGTCTTTATAAAACAAAAAAAATGGTTTTTAATGAAATAAAATGCATAACATATAATGTTATATAGTTTTCAGTAAATCATGTAAATCCACCCTTTTTAGAGTGGTTTATAAAGCATTCATAAATAAAAAATTTTCAAATAATTTACTAATAAACCATTTCTCAAAGAATTTATAAATAACCAGTATAAAATGAGAACCATGGAAACTTGTCATATTATAGGTTAGGTCCAAGTTATCTAGGATCCTCAAACATCAGTGATAAAATTACTAAGTGTGTACAAACCCTTATAACATGTTCTTAGGGATATAAGAACACTCCAAGAAGTGAACCCCTTATCATAACATTGTTTAGTTAGAGTTTTATCATAATTCCATGAAAAGTATCTACAAACAATCCTAACATGATTATCACAATATATCCCCTTAATAATTACCCTTGGTTATCATGTTACAATACCCACACTTGGAGGCTTTCAATTTCACAAATATATCAAACTTTTCACTTTCACAATTAAAATCATTTCGAGGTCATATCATACATCAATAATCAAGACACCCAGTTCACAATAAAATATGCTTTAAAATCAATTTCCATTTCCAATACAAAAGGGGAAATACATTTTATGAAAGAATAAAAAATTATCACATTTCAAGAATCATAAATCATGTTACTAAATAATTTAGTAAAAACCAATTTTAAACAACCAAGAAAGCATGGTTTATAAACAAAGGATTTTCATGAAACCACCCACCTCAAACACTTGGTATTTTCACAAATGAATGGAATAATCACACCAAGAGGAATGAAGGATCCTAAAAAGAAAATGATATCTCTAAACTAGGAAACCCATATTAATAAACCAAGATTAAATAAACTCTATATCATTGTAGATAATATAAATCACTTACCAAGAAAATTTCCAAATAAGCATACAAATATCTAGGTAGATTTAGTCCCTACCTTCCTCTATCAAAAAAATCTATAAGAAACCCCATTAGATCATGACACAACCTATATATCCAGACATAAAATCCTTGATATATGGTTACTTTCAATAAAAATAGTATATATTTATATGTTTGATAAATAATAATAAAGAACTGGCTCTTACCTTGAGTTTCATAGAACCAACGCCACAATATCCATCAGAATTGCTCTATAAAAGAGTTGAGATCTTAAAAATCTATAATTGGAACCCCTATATTCAAGATCCTAGGATATTAAAGGAATAATGATACCAGCAGGATGTGTTTTGGGTTCAAAATGGAGTTTTTTAGATTATTTAACTCACATCGCATAGATTGGCCACATGGTTTAACAAACTTTGCACCAATTGTGAACATGTTTTTTTATAAGATATAACTAAAAAGTTTGGTTATAATATTTTTCTAACCATGAATCAACCATGTAGAACACCACTATCCCAAACCACTATAAGTCACATGGCTTCCTAATAATGTTGAATTTTTTGTCCTAACTATGTTTCGACTGTGCACATGACCATAAAAGTACAAAAACTTCCAAAAATCACCCAAAACAACCTAACAATGTTACAAAATAAAAGATAGTAAAAATAAATGGATATGCATGCATGAAATTGAAATCATAATGCTATAATTATCCCTAACATATCACTTTATTTATCTAGAAAGTCAATATAAAGGAGACTGGTCAAAGAAAATATTAGGCCACTAATTCCTCTTCATCGATTCTTATCCCAAAATATTGTGAGAATTCATTATATTCTTCAAAAACACTAAAAATAATATAATATACTTCCCACATAGAATCTTCTCATGATAAACAACAATATATACCAATCTTTTGACTACTATCATATCTGGTTCCAAATCAAGATCTTTCTAGTTCAAAACATGAGAGGACTCAGGATGATACTTTTTAAGCTAAAACACATGGATAAAAGTAAACTGAGATGGAAAATATAACTGGTAATCCAATTTTTCAATCATCTCAGTGATCTAAAAAGGTCATAAGTATCTCATGGCTAATTTCCCTTGCTTTCTAAGCCAACGGTAACCTAACCAAGGAGAAACATTCAAGAACACCTAGTAACATATTGAAAATTATAGAGGATGGAACTAAAATAAATATCTAATATTTATGATGGATTTTATCCATATCTAATTGTTTATTAATATCATGAATTTGTATTGGTGACTCCTAAAAAATGCTCAATCCTATAAGAGAAACCCCACCCACCACAGACCAATAAAGAGGTGACTTACACAGGCAGATATATAAAGACTCAAAATGATTCATTTTAATGGATTAATGGTAACTTTTTTATAAGAAAACTAAACTTGTCCCAAATATCAATCCCAAGATCCTACAAATTTCATGATAAAGGCCCAGAATATATCCTTCAAAAAATGAATAACTCTTTATGTTTTTCTTTTTATCTAAGGATAGTAAGTCATGATCACATTAAATTGATATATCATTGCTTCCTAGAGGCATTTCCATAATCGAGAGATAAAATGAGGGTACGTAACTAAAATAATAGTATATATAACCTCATGTAACCTCAAAATATTCTGAATATATTAATTTCTCAAATTTTCAACCTTAGTGGTGTCTCGAATCAGAATGAAATTAGATTAGTTGGTTAGTCAATCAATAACCACCCATATAGAATTATTCCCTAAAAGATTCCATGGTAACCCAATGATAAAATCCATATATATTTCATACCACTTCCATACAATAATTGGGAGAGTCTTAAGCAATCTATAAGGCTTTTGGTGTTTGTCTTTAATTTTTAGAAAGGTATAGAAACAATACAGAAAATTAGTTATGTCATGTTTAAAACTTGTCCACCAAAACCAATTATTCTTTTCATACTAAAAATTATTTTTACTTGGATAAAAATACCAATTATAACAATGAAAACCTTCCATCATAACCATTCTTCCATATGAATGAATGAAAAATTGGTTTCTAAAATAGATGATACCTTTTAGGGAGAAAGAAAACTCAAAAATTATCTCCTCACCATATTAAGAGTTCATGATACTCCTGAAATATTAATACCTATGATTATCTTAAATAATCAACTCTAAAAGAGACAAAGTCAAATAATTATTAGATAGAACTATATTATTTTCTTAATTCTTTACATCTAAGTGAATATGATAATGGCATCCCATCATATTCCATTCATCATTAAATTACAGAAATACTTGAGAGTAAATTTTTCTACTCAAAGAATATGCAACAACATTCCCATTTCACAATGTATAGGTAATTTCAAAGTAAAAATACTGATAAAAATATACTAATTTACTTGGTATAAGGTTCTTTTCTTTATAAGAAAATATGTAACTCAAAATTTTATGGGCAGGATAAACAGTGAATCTTTTCCTAAATAGGTAATGTCTCCAAATATTGATAGAAAACATAAATACCAAAAGTTATAAATCACGGGTAGGATAATTATTCTCATGTGGCCAAAGATTAATAGATCCATACACTACTACATTATCTTCTTTCATAAGAATATATCCTAATCCATCACTTAAAAAATCACAAAACATCACATAGACCTTTCCTATATCTGGGTAAATCAAGAAAGGTGTTGTGGTAAAATGAAGATTCAATTATTAAAAGTAAGTTTGACACTTAGAATCCCAAATGAATTTTACCCCTTTTCTAGTAAGAGTATTAAAAAGATATGTAATCTTCAATAATTACTTTAAAAACTATAGATAATATCCTACAAAACCCAAGAATTTTTTAATCTCAAACAGAATATATAGCTCTTCACATGACAAGATAACTTTTACCTTTTCAAGATAAACTGAGATTTCATGTTTCAAAACCATATATCCAAATAACATAACTTATTAAGTCCAAAAAATAAATTTTGATGAATTATCATAAAGGTGGTGATCCCTCAAAATTCCAAAAATAGATTCTATATGACACTCATGCTCTTCATTAGTTCTTGGGTAAACCAAAATGTCATGCAACAAATCCATGAAAAAGAAATCAAGGTACCAATAGAAAATATGATTCAACTAGGCTATGAAAACAACTTGAGAATTATCCAAACCAAATGGAATCAAAATATATTCAAAGTTTCCATACTTTATCATAAAGGAATTATTTGTAATATCTAAATCTTTAACTCTAAGTTGATGATATTCAATCTGGAGGTTGATTTTTGAGAACCACTT
Organism: Viscum album; assembly: GCA_963277665.1. NCBI lineage: Eukaryota > Viridiplantae > Streptophyta > Magnoliopsida > Santalales > Viscaceae > Viscum > Viscum album. Next base: position 833,930,363 of record OY728165.1, read on the forward strand.
TTATCCCTTTAATTGATCAAAAAATTAATCGATATGGGGAAAAGGATGCTTATTATTTATCATTACCTAATTAATTTTCTAATAATTGGCACAAAAATGGAGATTCTCACTAGTCTTTTTGGAAAAAAAATATTGGATGACTAAGGCGATAAACTATGATGAATGAAGACTTTAGCTTTCAAATCATCCAATAGGAGCTTCAATTTCTTTAATTACACTAGATAGATGAAGTATAAAGGAATGTATAATGGATGAGTCATCATCACAAAATCAATTGAAAACTTGACTTTCCCAACTAGAGGAAATATAGAAACATTATATGGAAACAATTCATAAAATTCATTAACCACCAAATAAAAAATCACAACCCACATGTTTTCCCCATGTTCAACTAAAAAAGGGGGAATCTATTTTCCAAGTTCCACTAAGGGGGTCCTGGTCAACTAGATCTTGAATCCCACTCACCCAAAAACATCTTGGAGTTCCCATCAGAGGTATTAAATAATACCATTCAATGATATTATTAAAATTTATACTTTATAGGAAACCAACTAATCCATATCAAGAAAAACATCAAATAGATCTAATTTAAGAACCAAAAAATACCGAAATAGCTCAACTTTCAATATCAAAAGAAAATGTGGGGATATAAAAAACATGATTCATTCTTCTTATCGAGAGGCGACATCAACTCTGTAACTAACAGTAGTATTTTCATTAGAAGTTTTAAAATATTCATGAAGTGGGTCGAAATAAATGAATAAAATATGATATTATCAAATAAATATGTTGATAAATAAGAAGAAATAAAGATAGTATCTTTCATAATTTAATGGTTTGTATCAACTTCCACCTGATAATATTTCACTATGTGTAACTTCTTTATTTCAAAATCCTATAGTTGAAATAAAATAGTCTTTTAAGCATCTGAATAAACCACAAATCCTTTAAGTTTTGACAAGCCTACACTATAACATGGAGTATAAAAAACCTGATAAAACTTTTATATGTGGCCTCAGTGTCCATACAAGTCACAGATTTTAGGAGGCATGGTGAAAGTATATCTCTGGTGAAATTTATTTCCACATCAGTAGAAAGTAAAAGGCCCAATATTACCTATTGTAGAAGGTGTGGTATATTTCCATTTTTGGGATCCAATACTATCACCTTTACGAGACTCATTATATTACCACTTCTTTCTATAGGAGCCACTGAAACTAATACTTGGTAGAAGAAGAATCACAACTAAAATTTATTTTCCTTACAGGTCAATCTCATCCATCAAATATTTTTCTTCCACTTTAGTATAGGAGGTAAGATTTATTATATAATCTTGAGATTTAATATTTGGTGGTAATCCCATCTGAAACCTATAAGACTTCAACTTATCACTCTATATAATCTCAAGGGAGAAATAAACCATATCATTAAAGTGGTTTTCATATTCCATTATAGTATAATTATTTTTTTAAAGGGTAAGTAACTCTATAGATTTACCCATCTTCAAAAATTCAAGGAAAAATGCTAGAAAAAGGTGGTATTGAAGTCATTCCACTCCAAAACTTCATTTAGTTTTTAATAAACCATTGTGTCCCACCATCTCCTAATAAGAAAAATGAGCTAAAATGTGGTACACTTAACTTGGATAGAATTTGGAGTTTCCAATAACTTAAAAATACACTTAATATTATCTAAACATACCTTCGCTTCCTAAGAATCGTTTATTATTTATAAGGATGGTGGTTTCAGGAAAAGAAACTCTTAGGCTTGATATTTGTCTCCTCCAATCCCTGATTTCACTTCCTTAGCTTGATCTAGGGTGGGGACAACACCCTTGTTCATATCATAGACCACTCTCAATATTGATTCAACAATATTCTGATTGACTGGAGGGTTTCCTTATAGAACATCATCCATATCACCCTCTTGAGGAACTCTAGGAAGCCTTTGGGGTGCATGGTACTACATCAATGAAAGAAGTGAGACCATCATACAAGTGATAAATCTTAGTATAAACCAAGAGACTATAATAAAATAAATGATATTAGATCAAAACATAACAAAATAAAAACACTTCCCAATATCACGTAGTAATTTAAGGCTTGTTACAATGAGATTTGTCCAGGAACTCACTCATAACCTATCCCATAAGTCCTAAAAATATTATCTCTTATCTACCAAAACATCCCAAGAAACGAAGAATGTGGGAAAGGAAACCATTCTTTGATAACTATTTTTCACAAAACAACCTAGTTCATCCCTAAAATAGACACCAAAGCTAGACCATGGGGATCATGAACACCCTTTGGGATTTACCACATGTCAGCTCGGGTGTTTGGTTCAAGTATGACCCTAGTTGGTTCGTCACATATGACAACAGTGTGATCACCTATGTAAGAGTAAAATATTACTCCATATTAATTCTCTCATGATACAACCTATATCAATTATATTGTGATCTTATACATAATATTAAATTTTCCTTATACTTCAACCTACTTGGGAATGACAAATCCCTTCACATTGTGGCTTGATCTTCCTTAGTGGATCTTCATTTCTTTGAATTTCATCCTAAATCTAATTGGCCTCCAACTCATCCATGTGTATGTTGTTAATAAATAGAACATGAATATATCATCAAACTCATGAATTAATTGACTAAATTAGTAATTTGTAGCATGTCTTCAATGTAAAGGTTATCTAAACATCAAATTATAAGATGGAATGATATTTTTGAGTGTTATTCAACCACTTGGTGTAAAGACCATTACTATATTGGAAATGTCTTAATTAAGAAAAACTCATAGCTCATAATTTATTAATTTACTTGATGAGTGGATCCTTAAATTATCAAGACTCATCAACCACCCAATCATCAAGAGTTTCTCACCGACTTCGGTATCAAGATAGGATATCCTAGGTTGGTTGTTAGAGGTGCTTAATAATCATTTGATTTGTAATACATATAGGCTCACCCATGTTTATGGAGTGTAATGGACTAATAAAAACTATCCTAAATTTTAAATGGGATTAAATGGACTGATGGGAGAAACTCATGGATTAAACAGACTAACCTAAACATATTTTAGTTGACCTATGGGTCAAGAATATTTTTATTTCTTTTCATTCTATTATTAGTATAATTATTATTGATTTTTCATGTTAAACAAATATTTTTTTAAATATGTGATTAATATATGTATTAATTGACATTTATGTGATAGCTATTAAATTTTTAATATTTAATATTGTTATTAATAATTTTTTTATTTAAAAAAATATTTGTAATCTTAATTAGAAATGAGGATTAGACTAGTGTTATTATAACTGGACTAGATTGTATGGTCCATCCTGATTGATTGTGACCCATGAACCTCTCTAGTTTATTTATTCCTCCTATAATATTTAATCAATTTACCTAATAGGATTCAGGTTAGACTACCAGTTCCACACCCACCTAGTGAACCTTGTTCCACCAATTTTCTGCACAAGATAGCATCCTGACCCACACTAAAGGTTAGTCTAACTATCAACATGTTGACTCTAAGGCTACACCAAGATCAATTTATCTAGTAATTGTGCTTGTTTTTTATATATATCATGTTTATAAATATATATTTATTTCATAAAAATTTAAAACTAATTTTATAATAATATTTTTTTGTGAAAAAATACATATCTTTCTTTTTATGGTATATTGTATATTTTTAAATTAAAATAGATCTATATTATTTTCACATTGGACCACCAGTTGAAATTTTCAACTATTGGACAACTCCTTCCCTTGGTTTAGTTATTGTTCTAGTTCTAGAAACTATAAGTCAACATATGGATGATTCTACTTAGAATACTGATTAGACCAAACTTAAAATGTGCATCAGACCGTTAAGCCCTAATAATTTTTTTTGGGTAATCACATACATGGACCAAAATAGGTATATAATTCCACCTCAGGATCTCAAATGAAAAAAAATTGATGAAGGACCATCAGTATTTATGGTTGTGAAGGAAATAAATCTTATACCCCTCTAAATTTCCATCTCTTAGAAAATCCAATCTCCCTTGACCCAAAAATGAAAAAAACCCTAACTCATTAGCACCCTCCTCTCCCATAATCATATCATCATTTCCATCCTCTATTTTGGACTACCAAATAACTTTGTATCCTATATTCTTTGTTATTGTCCAATATTTGGCCTCCACCTGACATCTTAGTTCTCCTATCATCGCCTCCTCTCTGACATATCACTATATCCCTACTTCTCATACGTTTTTCCTCATTCCATCAACCCTCCATGGCCAGTATCCTCCAACCATTTTCAATTATCAACTATAACTCTTTCTAGTTTTATCATCTGATAATTTTTTCATACTCAAATTATATTAATAATATTATTAAATTTCTCTTAGTATTCATCCAATAAATTTTTTGATTTTATCAAGTTGTTTTTTAGACTTTATTATATGAACAATTAAATCCCAAAATATTTTTATTAATAGATGTAAGATATATTATTGAAATTTGGTTTTAAATGTTTTTTGTATCATTTTTGTGTAATTTTTAAATTTATCTTGGTTAGTTTAAAATTTTGTAAGTTAGTTGATAAAAATTTGGTGGGTTCTTAATAGTTTTTATATTAAAGATGCCCAATGTTAATTATTACTAGTTTAATGTTAAATTATAGAAAATGAACTATTCAAATCATGTACTATTATTGTTCAATGATTTAATTTTAAAACTCCTTTAATATAGTTCTTTGTTGTTTTCTTACTATTATATAGTTTGATTTTTTGTAGTTGTTGTTTTCTTTTTTTCATCTGTTAAAATGTGTACCATTAGTGTTAAAATATAGAAGTGTTAAATTGCTGATAGATTAGTGTTATAACATGTATACTATATTTGAAAAGTGTGACATATTATTAGTAATATTTTAAATTGGTTTGTTTGATTAGTTGGATGATATTTTTTTGTGCGTGGGAGGAAATTAGGGGTTGTAGTGATCATTATTTTATCCACTGTTAGTTTTCTTGTATTTTTATTGATAAATGATTTAAAATTAAAATATATTGGATATAATTATCTATTATTCTATTTTTGTTTTTTTTCTTTTAGGTTTCATGGTTTTTTTATATTTACATATGTTAAAATGTGAGACATTGGTAATAAAATATTGCATCTTTGTGGAAATTCTATAATAGTTTAGTGTTAAAATAAATAAACCATATTTTAAAAGTGTGGTAGATTATTATTAAAATTTGAATGCGGGTTGTTTGATTAGTTAGATGATTTTTATTGTTTTTTGGGAATGGGTGGTAATTAGGGGCTATAAGAGTTTTAGGATTAAAGAAGTAATCTGTAAATTGTCCTTACCTAAATAATTATGGTTGAAGGTTGAGTTTCTGTGGAATTTTATATCTATTAGGGGATAACCAACCCATGATCAAGTTGGTGTCTATAATTATCTTTTGAATTTTTTGGGTGTTTTCTTGTAAAATGAAGTAAAATGATATAAGTTATTTTTTATGAAAAATATTATTTATTTAAGAACTAGAAAGTAATTGTTTTTTGTTTTACTAAATTTTTATTTAGGGGTAATATAACTAACTAATACATATTAGTGTTTACCACTCAGCCCCCAGGATCTGCTCCTATCACCTTCAAGTAAATTCTCTTGCAGTTTGTAGAAAGAAATGGAAAGATGACCTGGATGGTCAGTTTTGGGTGTCCTCCAAGCGGGACCCCCCCCCCCCCAATCTGGTTCAAAATTTCCTATCTCAGATTAGGTGAAGAATCATCTTAAGCCTTTTCATGTTTTTCCTTCTATTCTATGCTTCCCCAGTGATCTATGAGTCCTTCATCCTAGGTTGCCTGCTCCCTTCCCTCTACCTGTTGATGGTGTCCCTTGCCTGGATTTGGTTCCCTTTAAGGAGACTATCCATGCTATCTGTAAGGAGGACTCTTCTGAACAACCCACATGGGGATCCAAAGGTAAGGAGGTTATTAACATTTAAGTTTTCTCCCCCTTCTTTAAAATATATTCTATCCATATGAAGCAACTCTATGTAGGTGACATCAGTGATCTATCACATGCTCAGAATGATCTAGATGAGCTAGACTCCCTTGTTGTTTCTCCACCACCATTGGGAACCCCTATCATGGAGCTTCCTCCACTCACCCTATATTACATGGATCTTCTTAAGATCTTGGCTAGTGATGGTGATCGGGATCCATCAAATCCCCCTCCAATTAATTTATATCCCCAACATGGTGAAAATCGAACAAGATCCCACTCAAAACAAAGTGGTCTTCATCTCTCTTCTCAAATTATCAGGGCCAAACAGCATGGGACAAAAACCATGTGATCTCAAACCCAATGATTTATATCCTCTTCTATAATGCCCAAGTCCTAGTATCTAGGGATAAAACTGATTTTATATCTATCAAAATGAATTCCAATAAAGCTTCTATATTGGCAGTCTTGGAACCCAAGAATCTTCCTTCTAAAAATAAGCAAGTTTGCAAGGAGAATAAAAATAAGTTCTTCCATGCATGTGTATCCTACAAACCAACAAATATAAATTTTCTAGAATTCTCATTCTTTATTAATTTTGATTCAGGCCTCAAATCAATGTATCACCACTAAAATATTTACAGGTACCCAACATTTTTTCATCTCCTTTGTGTATGGTAGTTGTGATTCTTCGAAAATAGAATCTATGTGGAAAGTTTTGGAAGCTTTTGATCCAAGGGATATGTCATGGATAGTTGGAGGAAATTTTAACATCATATTAGATCTAGATGAGAAGAAAGGGTAAGGAACTTTCCCACGCAAATATAGTATGGATTTAATCTAGTTCATAGTGCGTAAAGGTTTCATAGATATGGGATTCAATGGGGATATGTAAACATCATGAAATTATTAGAAAGGAGGTTTGCACACTTGGTGTCGCCTAGACTGATGTCTTTCCAGTGTTCAGCCTATCTCATAATTCCCCAATGCCATGGTAACCTATATTGTCCAAATCTTATCTGATCATTTCCCTATTTTGGTCTACCTATCTCCCTAATATTAACGAAATGAGCATTACAGTTTCTCGCAGTCATGGCCCAACCTTCTGGGTTATCATTAGGATGTGATAGAATCTTTGTGCAATCCCACACAAGTTATTGGCTAGATTGGGCTTCATAAAAAATTAAGGAGACTTAAAGGTGACATAAAATGTGGATCAATAAACAAACTCCTCATCTCAATGACCTGAATATTTTAAAAAATGAGATAGAATGTATGAAGATCAGTCTGGAATATGTTTGGTGTGATGCTTTGTTTGGAGAGATATCAAGAAAGAAGTGTAACCTGTAGGAGATGGTCTTAATGGAGTAATGAGTGGTGCATGAAAAAGAAAGGATTAAATGGATACTTGAGGGATATTGGAACTTATCCTATTTTCATACTTGTATCTAAGAAAAATGTAGATTCACTAGACCCAACATTCATCTTGAAGATGGAACTTATACTGATGATCAGGAATCTATTTGGGAGAATGGTGGAGGTATATTTCAAACAACTCTTAACAGGTCTTAATCCACACATCTCAAAAGGCTACTTGAGAGGGCATGATAAATTCATGGAGGTTATCCTCAATTGTATTTTCAACCAGGACAATGAAATCTTTTAAGTAGTTTCATATGAGAAGGAAATCTGTGAGGCTATAATAAACCTCAACCCAGATAGTTCCCTAGGGCTGGATGGCTTCTCGGGTGCCTTCTATAGGGAATCATGGGACCTGGTTAGGTGTGATATGGTGGAGTACATCTTGGAATTCTTCAAGGGAGTAATATTACCTCACATTTCATATGCTACCATGCTCATTTTAATCCCCAAAATCAAGGATCTTTCCTCCCTCCACCATTATAGGCCAGTGAGCATGTGTAATGTCCCGTATAAAGTCCTTTAAATGGTGATTAATAGAATCCTTTCTACCTATCTTTACCATTAGATATCCAAATAACAACATAGCTTTGTTAGGGTAATACTATATAAGGGGAGATAGCCTTGTCTTAGAAGGTAATAGGTGATCTTAACATGAAGTTTAATGGATAAAATATGGATTTAAATCTTGACATGGATAATCCCTATGATAGAATTTAATGGAATTTAATTATCAAATTTATTTTAGGTATGGTATTTTTTCACTTGGTCCACTAAATTAATCTCCATGTGCCTCAGTTATTTGTGGTTAGTTATACATTTTATGAGAAATACCCATGGCTTATTTATGGTGGTTCGAGGTCTGAGATAAGGGGACCCCATATCACTAAGAATTTGCATCATTGAACAACATGGTCTAATATAGAACATCAACAGGAGCATTATAAGAGGAATAATTTTTTATTATCATTTTATATAGAGACCAAACTATATCTCACATATCATGTTTTGTGATGACACATTAATATTCCAAAATTTATAAAAAAAGATCAATTTGTGGTATTAACAAAGTCATGGGGGATTATTGTCATTGGAGTGGACAAAACATCAACTAAGGAAAGAGAATATTCTGTATATAAAATTGATTCTCATAGAGCCAGAGAAACTCCCTAAGTAACAGATTGAATATGAAGCAAGGTTCTTTTCCCATGGAATAACTGGGAGCCCCTATTTCCACTGGAAGGTTGTGTGTCTATCATTTCAACCATATTGTTGCCATGATCATAGGTCATGTGAAAAACTGGAAGAATAAGTTCCTATCATTCATAGGTAGGATTACTTTAGTGAATAGCTTTCTTACCTCTATCTCGATTCATGTTCTCTCTGCCATCAAGTTCCTAAAGGGTGTGACAACAAACATTGATAAAATCCTAGTTTCTTTAATCTAATATGTGAATTCATATGGAAAGTGGTGTTGGGATTCATGGTAAAGGTTGGATAGAAGTATTAATAAGGGGGTATCAACGTGATTAATATATCTAAAACTCTACGTGGAATGCATACAAGGATTTCTTGGGAAGTTATTGAAGAATGATCTCTATGGGGAAGATTTATGGATTATAATTATACGGATAATGAGGAGTAGTAGGCTAGGCACTCCTCCTCTATATAGACCATGATTCTCCTTTATCTAAGGTCCCTAAAGTCCTATTTCAGATGGATAGTGTAGAGAGGGGATATCTATTTTTCGAATCATAATTGGGATAGCTTCAGGCTTGGGATTATAAGATTCCTTGTTACTGACATTTCCTTCCAACATGCAAGCATGTGTCTGGAGTTTATTGTGGTTGTTCTGGATAGTATTCGGCGGGAGATATTCGATCTTATTGATATTAATTAAGAACTAGATAAGTGTGTTTTCACTACCTCTAGCTCATGTGATTTCTCTATAAAGGATTTCCAAAGGTAAATAATGACCCTGGATCCATCTTATGCATGGGGAGGAACCCTATGGAGAAAATAAATCCATACTATGTATAATTCTCTTATGTGGAGAATCAGGAACCATGCATTATCCACTAATGATAACGTCAAAATAAGGGCATCCATATAGCATGTATATTCACTTGTTTTTGGGAGTTTTGAGAGAAGATCTCGGGTCATTTATTTTTCAAAGGTGATTAGGCTTGTGAAATGTCTTCTTTTTGGGTGATTTTACAAGCATCACCTCAACAGAGCTGTTGTATTCTCTATTTTTTGATAGATGGTTTCACGATGTAGGTGTTAAGGGCCCTATATTGAAATATCATTCCTTGGTGTTTATTGTAGGATGTTGGTGCATCTGGAATGATCGGAATAAGGATAATCATGAGGGGGGTTTATAAACTCAAAGAGCTATAATAGAAAGGTTCTGGAATTAGTTGACTGACATGATTCATCTATTTAAAGACTAGAATTAATTGCCCACTTTGAGGCCTCTTAGGGTTGGTAATCAACTAAATTTTCCCACTAGCAGAGACAGACAGGGGAAATGGGTAAGTTGGCATCCTCTTCCTATGAGTCCCAAGTTGAATACAGGTAGATCATGTGTAATGGGAAACAAGAGGGGTAGTGGTGTGATTCGAGACTCTCAGGGCTCATTTCTTGCTGCATTCACTACCCACTTTAGAAATGTCCATTCCTTATAGGATGAATCCTTGGTGATGCTTACTGTCCTATGCCTTTCCAGCTAGAGAAACATTATTCTAGGTGCAGTGGAGACTGAATCTATCATCATTTACAATTCGTTGGCAGACAAGGGGACCACCTCATGGTATATCTTCTATATCATTAGGAAATACCTTAGTCTCATCGGTACACACATGAAAATTCTTCATACATGGTGTGAGGGTAATAATATTGATGATTATCTATATTCCTTATCGACACATGGTAGGAACATTATATACACTCTTGATATCATATTTATGACTTCTGAGGGGGAGAACTTTTTTAGAGGGGACTCACTCAGGTTTCATCATTTTAGACCCCCATAATCTTTTTTCTTTCCAGTTGTATATTGTTTTCATGTGCTTTTATAAAAATTCAATACATAAATGATTATGATATTTTCTGTATTATTATTTATTTGATTTTTTTATATAATTTATGAAATATGAGTTATTGATTTGGATTTTTATTTTCTATAAATTTTTTCTAGGAAATAAAATGTGTTGTTTTTTATAGATTTGTTATAGGTTTTCAAAAGAGTTCCAATTAAAAATGTGTTGAAATTTATGATTTAAAATTTTATCTAAAAATGATTTTTGAAAAAAACTAAAGTGGTTATATTTAAATATGAACTTCAATATTTGTTTCCAAAAAATATTTGGAAAATTAATGAGTTTTAAATTAAATGAATTAGTATATATTTCTATTTTTTGTCTTCTATTTATGATATTTTATTACTTGATTATATTTATATAATTTGACTTTAATTGTACCAAATTTTTTAACAGATTAATGAATTTTTTTTAAAAAAATAATGTTAGTTCTCATTTATTTTATAATTATTTTATGACTAAAAATCTATTTATTTTTTATAGGATATTTCTTTATTAGATGATTTATGATAGGTTATTTTTAAATTTTTTCAAATTGTAAATGAATTTATTTAGATGTGTTAAAAATGATTTCATGAGTTTCATGGTTTTTTAGGTATTTAATGATATTGTTGAAAAAATGTATAGTTAAATATAAGATTAGTTATTTTGGGATGAGCATGATAGTTAATTAAGAATTTTTATATTCATGATTCTTAATTAACCATGATTGTTCATTCATGTTTTGATAAAAATGTGGTTGTATTACATAGATAATATTATTTTATTTACATAATTGGATTTTTCATCTTTAATGATTTTACATAATTTTTTTAAATTTTAGGAGTTACACAAATAAGTAAAGTATATTCTGATTTTTTATTAATTAAAAAATGGAAAAATATTTCTATATTGGTTATAACATGTGTAATTTCAGTAAGTAATAATAATTTTAATTACTTTAGTTGTAATATAATATATTTAATTGAAGTTGTTTTCATTGTAAATTAAAATAAGATTATGTTAATTATTATTTTAAATGATGGTGTAACTTGATTAGGAATGTAATATTTAAATAAATAGAATGATTAGAGTATAAATTTTAGGTACTTTAGAAATAATTCTATTGGTATGTTTATATTTGATGTCTTCAACTACCATTATATTAACATGGATAAATGAATTACCTAAACTTCATAATGAAATAATAAGTGCATGAATTATTACAAAGTGCCACAATGAATTGATTCATGAAAACTTATATGGATATAAATGAATTAAAAATTTAATAATGATCATTCTTGGTTATCCTTGATGTTCTTTTACTTCTATTTATTAAATCAGGGAATGATGTCATGGTGGAGATACAAAAGATAAGGTGAAATTAAGTTAAATAATGAGTGGATATTAGTTATAAATAGTGAAATGAAATGGTATTTTAATTGGTTTAAATTTAATTTAAATTTAAGTACTCATACATATAATAATCATTTAAAATATGACTCAATAAAACTTATGTGTTAGATACTATTTTAATAACATCACTATATGTTTTTTTTATAATATCATAAAATCATATGATCCAAAAACACATTTATAGAGTTTTACGTGTTTAATTTTTTGTTTAAAATGTGTTTTTTAAGCTATATTAGTTATTTAAAATGTATTTTTCAAACCAAAACCTTAATTTTAGTAATTTTATTTTTGGAATTTTTATTTATGTTAAATTTTATTTTTGATTTATAATATATTAATGAACATCATAATCTTATTACAGTTTTCTGACTTGAATTGCCTATTTTAATTGTTCTTAAGTAAGAACTTGTTGAGGATGAAAAACATTTCTTGATTTTTTAGTTAAATTTATGTTATGGAAGCCAAAGGTGAGTGTTTTAGATAACTGTTATCTATTTGGATATGTAATTTAACTACTATGTTGATGACGAATAAGAATTAAATGACAACTAGGAATACATTGATCGTCAATAAACACATCATTTAATGTAGTTTTCCACTGTTGTCATATAATATTCAATTTTTTGAGGTTTCATAGTTGTAGATTTCATATTTTGAATCTATTAAAATCAAGAACATTGGTGTTAAAATTTGGAGAGTTAGTGTTAAATTTATAGTAGATTAGTGATAAAATCTGAAAACTGGGAGTTGAAACTCTGATAGCTTACTATTTACATTTTAAAGTGAGTTGTTTTATTATTTATATTAATTTTAACAATTTTTTTAGCATGAGAAATTATTGAAATCTGGAACATCGATGTTAAAATATAGAAACTTAGTGTGGAATTTGTGGTATATTAATGTTAAAATCTATAAACTAGGAGGTATAATTGTGACATTTTACTATTAATATTTCAAAATGGTTTTTTTGATTACTTAAGTGAAATTTAAAAAAATATCATTAGATATAATAAGGGGATATGTTATTTTTCAATTGTTTAAATTTATAAATAATACTTAATAATTATTAAACTATATAAATTTTGTGTTAAAATTTGGATATTTGGCATTAAAATCTTGTAGTATTGTGTTAAATTATGGAATCTTTCCTTATTGTTTTTATTTTTTCATAACTGTTAAATTTTTATAGACTTTGGTGTTAAAATTTGGAAAATTAATGTCAAAATCTAAAAAATCGATGTTAAAGAGTTTCAAGCTATAAAATCATTCCTACCGGTTCCCTAGTTATAAGGAACTATAATACTTTTTGTAGTTATTTTTTTGGTAAAGGAACCTAAAATTGAGAGTAAGGGATCCTCTAGTTTGACAAAATTCTAGTATGATTTTATTTCGGGTATGTTTATTTGTTTTAAAAAAGCATTGTATATTTAATTTGTGATAATTTTTTTTCCTTTATAATGTGCAGCCAAAACATTTTTAGGAAAAATAAAGTTGTATATAAAAATGAATGGTATGTAAATGTTTTCATATTCAGCGCATGTTCAAAACTATCAAAAACTCAAAATAGAAAAAATATTGTAGTGGAAAAGGAAGATAGGGATTCTTAAACAGTTCAAAGAGTTAGAACCCAAACTATTCTAAATTCTAGATATTATCCAAATTTATTTAAAGTCATTTTTAATTACATTATTAGGTATTTAAAGTTAAAATAATTGTTGATATAAATGGTATATATTATATTGTTTGATCTTAAATGTGAGTTCTTACCAAAAGATATTTGTGAGAATATTTTAGATGCTTTTGACCCTCTATACTATACTATAACTATTAGAGGAATATAAATGAATATTATAGTGGTATATTTTAATTAAATTTTATGAATTCCTTTTGTAGGAATATCTATCAATTTTCAAATGGATAGTCATGAATACTGAAAAATGCAAAATATTTACATGGTAAAGAAGTTAGCTTTCCTGAGGGAGATTTTTAAATGGATGGAGGAAAAGGTATTTGTGATGGAATTTATGTTATTTAAATTTGGGACCTTATTGAATCCCAATTGAAGTTAATTTTTCAATGAAATAAATATGGGGATGTTGTGAGGTTTCCTAAAAAAAGTTAAATAATGGTATTTGTCACAATTTGTTTTGTTAGAGCTTATTCATGAGGTGGCTATGTACAATAAGCCAATCCATAAAGGAAAACAGAAGAAACATGTGGGTGGTTTTTAGTTGTACTATTGTGAGGATTTAAAAATTTTGAACTATATTGGATGTTTTTTTATTATATAATAAATTTATTTTATTGATATGAATATGTTGACACTTCTTTGTAGCCATTAATATCCATGCACCCACTTAAATAGATTCATAATTATAGTGGCCAAAATGTTTTATAATTTTGGGATGAATAAAACATCCAAATATGAGTGAATTTAGAGATAGATAGTAAAAAAATTATTTTATATTCCCTAATTACTTCAGTAGGGAGTAGTCTTCCTAATCTAACTTTGTTAACCCATCTGAAAACATATTCCTATTAAAATTTCTGATAGCTTCTTATTAAAAGTTTTATTTTAAAAATCTATAATTATAGTGTTAAAATATAGAGTTTTCAAGTTAAATTATGGATACTCGGTGTTAAAATATGGAGTCTTACTATTAAAATATTTATGGTTCATTTTAGAATCTTTATGTTGACATCTGGAATTGTAGTGTTAAAATTTGGAATGTTGATGTTAAAATCTTGATGCTCAATGTTAAAATATGGATTATTGGTGTTAAATTTCGGATGCTAAATTTTAAAATGTGGTGTCTTACTATTAAATTTTTTATGTTTCATTTTAAAATATTAAGGGTGAAATTTATAAATATAGTGTTAAAATCTAGATGATTAGTGAAAAAAATTAATGTGTTACTGTTAAACTCTGGATTCTCAATGTTTAAAAGTGGATAATTACAATTAAATTATTTATGGTTCATTTTAGAAGCTTCATTTTAACATTTGGAAAGGTAGTGTTAAAATGGAGATGATTAGTGTTAAAATCCATGGTTTTAGGTTATTCACAGTGTAAAAAAAATGTAGTCTTACTATTAAAATATTAATGGTTCATTTACAAGATTCGTGTTGAAATATGGAATTTTTTTGTTAAAATATGGAATGTTAGTGCAAAAATATAGATGATCGCTATTAAAATATGGATCTATAGTGTTAAAATTGCGATAATTAGTGTTAAAGTTTGGATTCTTGATGTTAAAATTTGAAGTCTTATTGTTGAACTATTGATGGTTTATTTTAAAAGCTTCATCTTGACATCTGGAAATGTTGTGTAAAAAACTATAATGTTAGTGTTAAAATCCACAATGTGAATCTTAAAATCTGGATGATTATGATTAAAATCTAAAGTGTTGATGTTAAATATTGTATGCTAAGTATTAAAATATGGAGTCTTACCATTAAAATTGTAATGTTCATTTTTTAAGATTCATTTTGACATATGGAATTGTTGTTTTAAATTTCAGAATGTCATTGTTAAGATCTAGATTCTTATTGTTAAAATTTGGAACTGTAGTGTTAAAATATAGATAGTTAGAATTAAATTTTAGTTTCTTAGTTTAAAAATGTGGAGTCTTACTATTAAATTATATATGGTTCATTTTAAAAACTTTATTTTAATACATTGAATCTTTATGGCCATTATTTATATAGGGTATTCAAGAACATTATGGTAGATATATGAAATGTTTCAATGAAAACCTACATGAACTCCTTATAGTTTGAGGTAATTTACTATAGAGACACTCTAATTCTGAAGAAAACATATTTGATATCATTTAAGAGTAATATGTGGAGGAAGTATACTCTAACGAGGAAGTTGAGGAGACTGAAGTGGAAATTGAGGAGTCAGAGTAATCTATAGAATAAGAGGATGAGGTGGAAGAGAAGGCTGAGGAGGTGGAGGAATCCATAGAACAGGAGGTGGAGGTGAATGAGTAATCTAATGAGGAATATTTATAAAAAAAATTGTGATGAAGGAAGCTACTAAATAATAGGTTGAACTAGGCATGGGAGAGATATTTTTGGGTACATCCCTAAGTCGGTCACAATGAAGAAAGATCAAAAAAATGTTCACCTTCCATTAAATATCCACTTAGAGGTTGAAGTGTCCAGAAAAAGGGGTTTTATGACTGGTGAACCTTGGTAAGGTGTCATATAAACATAGCATGTTAGGCTCTTATAATATTTATATTTTACAAAAAGACAATTTATTCTACTATGTTTAGTACAATTATGATTTTTTTAATGGGTTGGGGTCGAGGCCCCATTTTATTAAAAAATAAAGACCTATTTTAAAATGGGTTGAGAGAGAACCCTTACATGACCTGAAGTCCTGAGTGATCCATATTCCAAAAAAAATTCCTATAGGTCAAGTAGCATGAAGTCCAAAACATGACCTAAAGGCCTAGAGTGATCAAAAAGCATCATGTCATGTCACTAGTCAAATTTCACATTTCCCCTTAGTATTAATCATTTCACCATGATCTCAATATAAAGGTTTAAGCACCCCCTTTCCATGCATGATTCCTTGTCATAGTGAAACATCATAGTAGGGAACCCCTCCGTCCTTGGTGTGGAAGGAGGGATAGATGATGGTTGTCAGAACACTTATCTCTCTTTCGATCCGCCCACCCGGTGGTGCTTGTCTAACCCACACTTGCATCTCCTACCTGATTCTCTTCAACCTTATATTGGTCCCAATATTAGATATTCAGTTGGTATGGCACCCCTCCATCCCACATTTATAGTTCAATATGATTGAATGCTTAATGATAAGAATCATCAAGCCTATCTATCTAATTGAGGTTGCCCACCCAGAAGTGAAATCACACACAACTAACCTTATGTATCAAGTTGTTCACCTGGTAACTGTCACACCACTAGATATTAACTTAATAAAACTCAAAGTCACAGAGAATCAAAATCCAAATATGACCTGAAGGCCTAGTGTGTAGATTAGGTAGCCAGGGACAAGTGAAGGTAAGTCGTTCGCAACCCACACTATCATCTGATGTTGTGTGACCACAACCAAATACCAGTAACCAAAGGAAACTGACCAACATAGAGAAAATCCACACTATCTATCTAACTAATTTCTAAAGACTAGAAATCCATAATTTAGATACCAATGATGTTCAAGAATCAATCCACAAATTGCGAGCTACCTGAGATCCAAGTCCACTGTTTGACACAATAGAATGTTGTAGGGGAATGACTTAGCAATAAGGTTTATATATGTGTCCTTTATAATCATAAATTTTTTTAATAAAACTTATTAGTAACATATTAATGAAAATCTTGGAATCGATGATGGTGACCATGATTTCAAGAACACTTATAAAGGATCAAACGTCTTTTGGAATTATGGAAGACACATATTTGATCCATTATTCATGGTAATAATTTTAGACATATGTTAATGTGAAAAAACTTTTATATTACATCTCATAAATTTATATCAACAATTATTATAGGATAAAATTATATTATTCAAAGAGTAATATAAATTGGGTTATGTTTTTCAATATACCATGCCCAATGGTGTTGGGTACAACATAGAAGAATGTCGACTCATTTTTTCCCATGTGTTATTGAATGGTCATTGGTTTTGTATTATGTAGACTTAATGATTTAGAAAATACATGTTATTGAATCTATTGGTTAAAACTCGATGGATATTGATAAGAAAAAACAGTCCTTCATCTGACCTTACTCTTCATTTTCTTTTTTAGTTAATAAAAATAGTTAATGTTTTGGGTAGTAGTGAATTATTGTACCTATTTATTTTTATATAGGTTGACTTACATGTGACTATGTTCAGACATCTTCCATGATGGTTCTGATATTTTCCATCAAAATTTAAAATTGTGTATGAATCTATTCAATTGCAATCTAATTTGTAAAATATATTACCAGTTTTTGTGTTTTCTAAATCCACTATTGTTATATAATAGGGTTTCCTTTTTATTATTTCTTAGTCATGATTGTGGAATTCACTCAATAAAATACCTTGAGGAATGGGAAATTATGAGGGATATTATTGGCTATAGTTATGCATATATTTTAGGCTTTATATATTTGTTGGTTTATCAATTATTTATAGTTTTTTTATGATCTTTTTGTAGACTTGTCTTGAAAAGAAAAGTGTTGACTTATTATAGTAGTTTGTGAACCATAAATTCAATTTAAGGAGATCAAAAAAATTAATGTGTTATCCATATAAAGACATGATTTAAATAAACCATGTATTGATATGAAAATTGAGACTGGTTTGGTGCGTATATAAGAAATGTGTATTAGAGCTATAAATAGTGATGGTTGGGAACATTATCTTATCCAGAAATTTGATTCATATATTTAAAAAACAAAATTATTTAGTGTACATTAATAGAAAAAAAAATCTAAAACAAAATGACATTCTCATTGGAATTTTTACAAAAAAAATAAAAAAATGTAACAGAAGTGTTGAAATTTGGAAGAACATTTGTAAAATTTAGAAGATGAGTGTTAAAATATGGAAATTTGTTATCTAAAATATATGACTTGGTTTAAATGTTGGAATCGTATACAACATTTTAATTGATGAAAAATTACTAGGTACTAAAATTAATAGGATTTAAGTAGTAATATCCCAAATTTCAGTCGTGAAAAACAAAAAAACATCACCCTCTCATAACTTCCTTGTCAAATTGGATTGGTATTTCTACACCCCTTTTTTGTGTTCCAAAATTTTTATTACTTCTTATTTTGAAATTGAGATCCAATATGATTTTTGGATGGTATATTAATAGTGTTACTTTTATAAATAAAATCATGTCAAAAAATAAAGAATACAAGTTCATAGTATACAATCATGGAAATAGAATTCTAAAACAAAATTTAATTCTCAGAATATTTTTTACAAAAAAATATTGAATGATAGTGTTAAAATCTGACAGATAACTATTAAAATTTGGAAGATCGGTGTTAAAATATGGAAGATCGTTATTAAAATATAGAATATCAATGTAAAAATCTAGAAAATATGTTATCTAAAATTCATAATTTTGTTTAAATTTTGAAATCTAATACATATTCTATACAACATTTTAATTGATTAAAAATGAATAGATACTAAAATTAATTGGATTTAAGTAGTAGTATCCCACATTTTAGTCACCAAAAACAACAAAAAACTTCACACTCTCATAACAACCACATCAACTCGAATTGGGATTTCCACATCTCTTTTATGTGTGTCGAACTTGTTTACAACTTGAATAATGGAATATCTTATTATTTGGAAATTGAGACGCAATATGATTCTAATATGGTCTACTGATAGTGTCACTTTAATAAATAAAATCATGTTAGAAATTAAATAGCACAAGCTTGTAATGTACATTCATGGAAAAGATAATTATAAAACAAAATGACATTCTCAGTGGACTTTTCATAAAAAAACAAACAAAAAACTGGAATAGTAGTATTGAAATCTTGTATGCCGCTATTAAAATCTGAAATATCGGTGTTAAAATTTCGAAGATAATTATTAAAATTTGGAAGATCAGTGTTAAAATATGGAAATTATTTTATCTAAAATGAATGACTTGGTTTAAATTTTGGAATCCCATATATATTCAAAACAACCATGTAATTGATAAAAATGACTATATACTAAAATTAATAGGATTTAAGTATTACTATCCCTAATTTTAGATTCTAGAAATAAAAAAAATGTCACCCATTTGTAGTAGGCACATCAAATAAAGTTGGGATTTCTTCACCTCTTTTGTGAGTACCCAAATTATTTATAACATGAACAATGGTACATCATATTATTTTGAAATTGAGACTCAATAAGATTATGAGATGGTCTACAGACAGTGTTACTTTTATAAATAAAATCATGTTAGCAATTAAAGAACACAAATACATAGTGTACATTCATAAAAAATATAATTAGAAGATAAAATGACGTGCTCAGTTGACTATTCACAAAGAAAAACAAAAATTTGGAATGGTGGTATTAAAATTTTGAAGATCTGTGTTAAAATATATAAGATCGTTTTTAAAATCTTTAAGATCGATGTTAAAATATGAAAACTATGTTATCAAAAATTCATAAATTGGTTTAAATGATGTAATCACATACATCTTCCATACAACATTATAATTGATGAAAATGACTAGATACTTAAATTAATAGGATTTAATTAGTTTTATCCCGCATTTTAATCTCCATAAAAAACATAAACTTATCATAATTTTCATGTCAACTCATATTGGGATTTATAAACCTCTTTCACATGTTCATAACTTGTTTACAACATGAAAAATGGTACATCTTCTTATTTTGAAATTATGAATCAATACAATTCTTAGACAGCCTACCAAAAATGTTACTTTTATAAATAAAATCATTTCAACAATTAAATATCATAATACCATAGTGTGCATTCATGGAAAATAAAATTCTAAGAGAAAATAACATGCCTAGTGTAATTTTCATGGAAAACCAAAAAAATCTGGAACAGAAATGTTAAAATCTAGTAGATCGCTGTTAAAATCTAGAATATCAGTGTCAATATCTAGAATATCATTGTTAAAATTTGGAATCTCGGTGTTAAAATATAGAAAATATGTTATCTAAAATTCATGACTTCGTTTAAATGTTGTAATCTCATACATCTTCCATGAAACATTGTAATTGATAAAAAATTACTACATACTAAAATAGATAGTATTTAAGTAGTATTATCCCACATTTTAGCCACCATAAACAAAAAAACATCACCCTTTCATAGCTAGAACATCAACATGGATTCGTATTTTTTAATCTCTTTCATGAGTGCCCAACATTTTTACAACGTGAACAGTGGAACATCTTCTAATTTTAAAATTCAGACTCAATACGATTCTGAGATGGTCTACCAATGATGTTGATTTTATAAATAAACTATTTAAACAATTAAATAACACAATACCATAGTGTAAATTCATGAAAATATAATCCAAAAACAAAATGACAGGCTCAGGGGACTTTTCACAAAAAGGCAAACAAAAAAAATCTATAATAGAAATCTTAAAATCTTACAAATCACTATTAAAATCTTGAAGATCGATGTTAAAATCTACAAGATAATTTTTAAAATCATTAATATCGATGTTAAAATCTATAAATTATGTTATCTAAAATTCATGACTTGGTTTAAATGTTATAATGTCAAACATATTTCAAACAAAATGCATGGTAAAATGAATGATGATTCCAAATAAAAATTTCTAATCAAAATATTATTTAATATATAATAATGAGATTATCCAAGATAGTATTTTCAAAAATAATTCTACAATGTAAGTTCATGGAATATAGAAATCTAAAACAAGTGAAGATTCTAAATAAACTTTTAACAAAAAACCAAAAAAATAAAATCCAAAAAAGCAATGTTTAAATGTGAATGATATGTGTTAAAATCAAGAAGATTAGATTTAAAATAATGAAATTATGTCATATAAAATTAAGTACTTTTAAAAATTTTGGAATCAAGTACATATTCTAAATATCATTGTAAATAATTCAAAATTTCAACAAGAACCCAAAGTCAAAGTAGAAAAATTTTAACATCAATATTACAAAACTGTATTTTTTTATGTGCTAGGTTGTATATAATAACTTGACCCATGTTTAATTAAATGATTTTATATACATAGAAACAATATAAGGAAATTAATTGAATTTTTAACACCATTATTTCAAATTAGAAAAACCAAAACAAACCGAAATCATTTTCTTCTAATTATAATAAATAGTTAAAAAAACTCAAATGAAGCTAAGGAATAAAAATAACACCAATTTTTCACAATATTCATGTTAAAATTCCTAAATATTTAAATATTTTTGCTTCATTTCTCAGTGGTAAAATTTGAAACATTAGTTTTTAAATGTGGAAAATCTATGTTAAAATATGGAAGATAATAATAATAAAATTAACATTGCATCATTTCAAATTAAGTAATTGGTTTAAATGTCATAATTCCATCAATCTTATTTAATTCATCAATGAATTTATAAATAGTAGTAAATACTCACATCTCATCATCATTGTAAGTAATCAAAAATCATAAGAAACCAAATTTAACATGATTAAAATTGTATAATCCCACATTTCAACCACGATAAATAAAAAATTCCACCCCCCTCATAACTTCCATGTTAACTTGGAATTGTATTTTTTACTTTTTTTCATGTTTCATTAGCTTATTTATAATTAGAACAAAGATACATCATTTTATTTTGAAATTGAGACTAAATACGATTCTAAGATGATCTACTAGGAGGAAGATAAGTCTTCAGTGGTTTCAAAAATGTTTGATTCATATAATCCTTATATGTTAATGAATTCAACTATGGTATATCATTGGTTTCAAATGGATGCAAAACTCCAAGATAAATATTTTATTAGGTGTTTTGGATCATATATTATGGTAATAAAGACTATAATGGGGATGAATAGTCTTTTTAAAAAGAACAAATCAAATAGAGTTTTATTAATTAAAGAAACTTATTGATTTTTCTGTTCAAGATGTGAAATATAGCAGAAATAAAAGGAATAAACATAAAGATTTTAAAGTGGTTCAAATCACCAAGATCCTAGTCCACTCATAAAACTCATATACTCCATGAGAAGATTGATACCTGTTGTACCTCTCGTACCCCTCGTGGTTTAATTTTCATGATCACAATCACTCTCTTATTTATCTAATCTTGTTTTAAGTGTTTTTGTTGATAGGAAAAAGGTTGCCAAGGAATTGGGTCAAGAAGGACTGAAAGTGGACTGATTTCAGTCCACCAGCCAACCGGTGGATGACCACCGGCCAGCCAGTGGTGCCTGGGCAGAAGGCATCCCCTCTGTCCAGACCACCGGCCAAACGGTGTCCCATCACCGGCCAGCCGGTGGAACCCAGATAGAACGGACACCTACTGTCTCAGCACCGGCCAACTGGTGGCCTCCTCACCAGCCAGCCGGTGGTGCCTGGGCATAAGACCTTCCCTTTTTTCAAAGCACCGGCCAACCGGTGGCCAAGCACCGGTCAGCCGGTGGAGCCAGTCAAACTAGCCGTTGGGCTTTGACCAGACTTGTCCACTTGACTCCCAACGGCTCCGAAGGCCTCTCCAACGGCTCCGAAGACCCCCAAAGGCCATTTGAGGGTTCCCCCTCTATAAATAAAAGACTAGGAAGACCCGGAAATGTAAGAAAGCCAACGGACACATTTTTCATCATTTGGCAAACCTCCGGCGGATTCCTTCAAGGAACCTCAATTGCTCCAACCCATTTCCACATCCAAGGAGCACCATCAAAGAAGCTTGGGAGCGCTCTTCATCAAGTCCAATCAATCCATTGGTGCCCAAGACTTCTCCACATTACGGTTTTTCTTGTTTTATTATTTTGAGCATCAATTTGGGTTTGTGCCTACAAACCCCTATTTCTCTCATCCTCTCTTTGTTTGGGTTTTCACACCACCTTCAAGGTGTGAAGAGGTTAGTCAAGCCTTCCCTTTAAAAGGCTTGAGTCATAGGTGAGCTAGCCTTCACCTGTAAGAAGGCTAGTGGGTTCTTTCTCAACCATTAAAAGAAAGCTGTAATAGGTTCTAGACTACCTTAAAGTCTAGTGGGTTTCTTGCTAAAACCATTAAAAAGCAAGCGGTAGTAAATCTCTCAACGGTTGAGTTGGGAGCGGAGACGTAGGATTTGGTTTAAGCCGAACTCCGTTATCAAGTTTTGTGTCTTGCCTCTTTTATTTCCGCTGCACTTTTTACTTTGATTTTAAATTGTTAATTATTTTTTAAAAGGCAATTCACCCCCTTCTTGCCATCACTCTCCTCCCCAACAATTGGTATCAGAGGGAGGTTTTGGTGTAATACCCTAACCGGTTACAAATTCAAGATCCATTGTGATGGCTTCAACTTCTTTCGCCCCCGAAGGCTATTCTTTGGTTCGTGCTCCATTCTTTGATGGAACCGACTATACTTATTGGAAAACCCGCATGACCACTTTTCTTAGAAGTATAGGTTATCCTATTTATAAAATTGTCATGCATGGTTATTCTCGTTCTTCTCCCGATGAATCCAAATGGACTCAAGCCGGTATTAAAAATTTCGAGCTTGATGGCAAAGCCATGAATGCTCTTCATTGCGGCCTTGATCGTAATGAATTCAATCGAGTTTCCACATGCACTTCATCTCATGAAATCTAGAAACTATTGGAGGTTACCCATGAGGGGACCAACAAAGTTAAGGATACTCGATTGGATATGTACCATCAAGATTTTGAGTCTTTTACCATGAATCCATCTGAAAATATTACTGATATTTTTACACGTTTTACTGATGTTTGCAATGGGAGAAAGTCCCTTGGTGATGATGTGTCTGCAGAAACGATGGTCAAGAAGATCCTTTGGATCTTACCAAGTTCATGGGCACCGAAAGTCACGGCAATTCAAGAAGAAAAAGACATCAAGAAAATGCCGGTCGAAGAGCTCATCGGATCCCTCATGACCTACAAAATCACCATGAGGAGGCAAGCTGAAAAGGAAGGCAAACTCATCAAAACTCCAAAGAACATCGCCTTCGAAGTTCAAAAAGAAGAAAGCTCCTCCTCCTCATCTTCTTCCTCTTCAAGCGGCGATTCAGAAATGGAGAACCTTGCCCGCAAGATGCACAAATTCATGAAGAAGAACAAAAAGAAGAAATCTTGCAAGGCTCGAAAGGAAGAACTCGATGAAAAATCCGAGCCCGAGGTAACATGCTATGGGTGCGGCAAGAAAGGCCATTATAAGCCCGATTTCCCACTCCACAAGAAAAAGGCCAAGCAAAAGGAAAAGAAAAAGGCATTCAAGGCCACATGGAGTGATAGCTCCACGTCCTCCTCCTCCTCAAAAGACAACGGTAAAAAATGCCTAATGGAATTTCATGAGGTAACCTCTTCCGACTCCTCTTCCTCTAGTTCTTCAAATTCTTTCAATCATTTATCTTATGAGGATCTCCAACATGCAAGAGATCAACTGGAGGAAGGTTTTCACGAACTTTCTTCCAAATTTATTGCTTTAAAAAAGAATTTCAAAAAACTTTCTTCCGAAAAGGAACAACTTCTCAAAGAAAAGGAGGAGTTGTCCCTCAAGATCCAAAACCTTCCCGATGTTGATTCTATGAAATCAACAATCAAGGATTTAAGGGAATCCCTAGCTAAGTTCACTGAAGGTGAACATAACCTTTCGAAGCTCCTTGGTTCCCAATACATATCTAGAACCACCCAAGGGCTTGGCTATTCCAAGCAAGCTTCCTCTTCCCATGCTCCAACTATTTTTGTAAGGGGGAGCTCCCAATATAAATTTTTAAATTATTGTAAAAAACCCGGGCACTTAATTTATGAGTGCAATTGCAAAAATGCCCGGTATGGAAGGCCCAAAACTATTTTCTTTAACGATTAATTTCATAGGAGAAGACCCGCCACTAGACAAGTGTGGATTGAAAAATACCTTTTAGCGAGTCTCTCCGGACCAAAATTTGTCTCGGTTCTAAAATCCTCTCCCCGGTAATTTGTTGTTTTTATTTAGGGGGAGTTAGGATCGTTTAAGCCTTTTTGCGTTTTTCTTTAAAAACTTTCTTTCAAGACTTTCAATTTAAAAACTTTTATTTTCAAAACTTTCAATTCAAAACTTTTCAATTCAAATCTCAAAAATTTCAATTGGTTTAAAAACTCTATCTTGTTTTTCAATTCTTTCCCTCAATCAAGTTTTATGCCCTGTGCTATTTTGATAATCACAAAGGGGGAGAAATTCTTGGTTGATTGGGGGAGAAATTTTTCTCTCATTCTTTGCTTACTTTTCAATCAATCTTTTAAAGCATGCCTCTCATTTAAATCTTTTACATTGCTTGTTTTTAATGATTGTGATCATCAAAATAGGGGGAGATTGTTGTACCTCTCGTACCCCTCGTGGTTTAATTTTCATGATCACAATCACTCTCTTATTTATATAATATTGTTTTAAGTGTTTTTGTTGATAGGCAAAAGGTTGCCAAGGAATTGGGTCAAGAAGGACTGAAAGTGGACTGATTTCAGTCCACCGGCCAACCGGTGGATGACCACCGGCCAGCCGGTGGTGCCTGGGCAGAAGGCATCCCCTCTGTCCAGACCACCGGCCAACCGGTGTCCCATCACCGGCCAGCCGGTGGAACCCAGACAGAAGGGACACCTACTGTCTCAGCACCGGCCAACCGGTGGCCTCCTCACCGGCCAGCCGGTGGTGCCTGGGCAGAAGACCTTCCCTTTTTCCAAAGCACCGGCCAACCAGTGGCCAAGCACCGGTCAGCCGGTGGAGCCAGTCAAACTAGCCGTTGGGCTTTGACCAGACTTGTCCACTTGACTCCCAATGGCTCCGAAGGCCTCTCCAACGGCTCCGAAGACCCCCAAAGGCCATTTGAGGGTTCCCCCTCTATAAATAAAGGACTAGGAAGCCCCGAAAATGTAAGAAAGCCAACGGACATATTTTTCATCATTTGGCAAACCTCCGGCGGATTCCTTCAAGGAACCTCAATTGCTCCAACCCATTTCCACATCCAAGGAGCACCATCAAAGAAGCTTGGGAGTGCTCTTCATCAACTCCAATCAATCCATTGGCACCCAAGACTTCTCCACATTATGGTTTTTCTTGTTTTATTATTTTGAGCATCAATTTGGGTTTGTGCCTACAAACCCCTCTTTCTCTCATCCTCTCTTTGTTTGGGTTTTCACACCACCTTCAAGGTGTGAAGAGGTTAGTCAAGCCTTCTCTTTAAAAGGCTTGAGTCATAGGTGAGCTAGCCTTCACCTGTAAGAAGGCTAGTGGGTTCTTTCTCAACCATTAAAAGCAAGTTGTAATAGGTTCTAGACTACCTTAAAGTCTAGTGGGTTTCTTGCTAAAACCATTAAAAATAAAGCGGTAGTAAATCTCTCAACGGTTGAGTTGGGAGCGGAGACGTAGGCTTTGGTTTAAGCCGAACTCCGTTATCAAGTTTTGTGTCTTGCCTCTTTTATTTCCGCTGCATTTTTTACTTTGATTTTAAATTGTTAATTATTTTTTAAAAGTCAATTCACCCCCTTATTGCCATCACTCTCCTCCCCAAAAATACCCACTATGAAACTCACTTTTAGAGGTGTGATAACCTATTATAGACTCTACATTTTATAGATACCCAGAGGCACATCCCAAACTTTTTACCAAAGTCTTTAACCTAGTATAAGACCTGAATTTTCTTCGGGAATCACAGCCAAAAAATTCCTTTTGGGTGGTGGAATAACTAAAAAAAACACATTCTTTCTATATGTAAAATCATAAACCAACATGAATGGATTAAAAAAATAAAGAAAACATGTATATGAAGAAAAAATAAAAAACAAATTAAACCAGTTAAAAGATCAAATGAAGAATATGATGAAGTTTAATGATCTTGATCACTCATAAATAAAGGATAATACAATATAATTCTATTTATGATTATAGAATGTAAATAGATTTCATGGAAGAACTTCATCACAAATCAATAAATTTGTTCTTATCATAAGAATTCATAAATTCATTAAGATTCGAAGTAGAAGAATTTGCATTATATGCCTTGATCAATTTTTATCAACGAATCACCAATGTTCTTCTTCGATCTCTTAGTGCATGAGTTTCCTAAACTAATCATCACCTTATAATGGTTACAAATATATAAAATAATGGAATGTATCAGTACCTTTTAATACCTCATGTGTGATCAATAATGATATTGACTCACTTTCATTTCTACATAAAACTAAATAAAACAATTTATAATATATTTGTTAAAAGAAATGAGAGTATTTCAAGTAATTAAGATAATTAAATTTTCTCTCATAAACTTACAGTAAATGAATAATTCAAATATTATGGAAAACAGAGAAAAAAACAATATAAAAATTATTAATTTTATAATAATTTTTATGATAATTTTAATTCAAAAAATTATAAAAAAGTCGTTATAATTTTTACTTATTTTATAAAACAATAAAATAGTAAACCCAATTTAAACAAAGTTAAAGTTAATCATTTTATAAAAACAATGAAGAAATAGAGAGTCATAAAAATATAGTTTATATAAAAAAATAGTTGGAATGATGTAGTGACCATGCACCTCATCGTCAATATACTTGAAATGTGAGCAAAATTCTTGGGTAGTTAGTACACATATTGTTTGGTCACTTTAAAATAGTTCAAGGTAAAAATAAATTCAAGATCAACATAAAAAATATAACATATGTGTGGTCAGTGCAAATATATAATTCATGGTCAGTATAAAAATTATAACATGTGGTGGGTACCTTAGATTCAGGGTAGGTTGGGGATTACCATCATGGTAACTAGAACTTCTTGTGGTAGGTAGAACTTGAAATGCATGGTAGCTTTTCCCACCTCACGATAGGTAGAATGGAATTGGGTAGGTTTACATAATACATTCACAATAGGTACTCACGCACTCACAGTAGCTATCATTAGGCATGGTTGGTACACCACTATCGTTATAGTAGGTTCATTATGGGTGTTGTCGACACAGAACTCGCCGCTGGTTGCTGAAGCGCATTGCCCCATTGAAGAGTTTTATGCTGAAATAGTAGGTTCCTTGTGCATAGGCAAGTTGTTGTATAGATGAATATAAATATGAGGGAGATGCAATGCTACTTCCAAGATTCTGAAGTCATCTAAATCATATTGATGCAGCCACCATTCATGGAGGACCAGTTGTCATGGGGTGTCATGGAATAAAGGGTCTTTCCATGGAGCTATAACATGAGGTAGAAAAGGCATGAAAACTAGAGGAACCTGATTCTCTCTTGTGTGATGATATCGCTTGGATAAAAGAGAATAATGGGAGAGCTGATTCCATGAAGAAGGTCAGAAGGAGCTGGTCACACGTAGGTTTCTTCCACAGATGAAATGGAGTGAGTACAATGAGAGAGGTGAAGAGGAGTTTATTATGTATGCAGGTAATGCCATGTTCATATGAGATGGAGAAGGCAGATTGGAGCTCAAATAGGGAGAGTTTCACTGGGAGATCACTCGTGAGGAAGAAAAATAGTGCATTTATAAATATAATGTATATGTTATATATTAGAATATATTTATAATGAATTAAAAATAAAAATAAATGAATTTTAAAAAAAATATTAATAAAAAATGTATTTTAAAATTATAAAGATAGTAAGATATAAAATATTAAAACTAAAACAAATATAAAAACCTAATTAACAAAGTTAATTAACACATATGTAAAAACTTAATTAACAAATTTAATTAACTCATATGTTAATAAAATGGAGTAATGGCGTAAAAAATGTTAAAAATTAACAAATAAAATAAATGTTTTCCATAAATATAATTCTGAAAAAAATATTTAATTCCAATAAAAAAATAAAGAAACTAAAATTAAAAATTTAATTCAAATTAATAAATGATTAACATTAAAAATTAAATGAATTTTAAATAAATAATTTTAAACAAAAGTATTTTCAAATTAAGAAGGAAATAATTAAAATAAAATACAATACTAAAACTCCCAACACTAACAGGGTGTTAAGAAAATAACAATTTTCTGCAAATTTGTACAATTTACCATGTACTTTTATTGTTGGTGCACATGCATGACCACAAGGAACCCCACTCATTTTTCATTCTTGACAAGTGAATTACCAAGTACTTAATTGTACAGTAATATCCACATTATAAGTCCGAAAGAATATCATATTATGACCATATTATTCTGTAATCATAGTTTCATCCCTCAACACATTCACCTTCAATTTTTCATCAACATTGGGACTAACTCCATTTCTACACCTTTTTAGGTCTTCCTTAGTTGTAAAAAAATCTTACTCAACTTCTCATGATTTTCATTAATCAACACACAAATCTTGTGTCTCCTTTCCTTGAAAATCCATTCATTGAATGATTTGGAAAAATTGGTTGCGATATGCTCTTATTGATGGTGTGTAAATTGTGACACTTCCCACCTATCAACATCACCATAATTTTAAACTAATATTTCCAATTTTAGAAGAATTTTTCTCAAATTCTTCCTATAAATGTCTAAATCATAGTCCAACAGAGAATAATCAATGGCATTGAATAATTTCAATGCCTCTTCCTTGGTTCCTCTTCTCATTCCCTGTATATTTTTGTAATTTTAGAGCTAATTGTTTTTCACATCACTACTACAAATAAGGCCTTTAATAGTGCTAAAATAATCCTTTGTCAGTAAAAAAACATTACTCACAATCAGAGCATTATTAAAATCCCTGGGGCTTTATAAATGATAAAAAATCACTAATAAAGTGGAATTCTGTTTCAATTTTCTGTTAAAATTACAGCACACTTTAGCAGCAAAAATAGGTTGAAAATATATACTTTAATTGAAATAAAATTTACAACACAAATACAAGAAAAAGCAATATGTTATATACATTTCAAACATTATTTTGTACAATTACATGAGTAAGTAAAAATTATCACATACATTCAAAAATATCAATGTTCCTTTTTCTTTGCCCCTCAGCCCTTGGTAACGCTATTGTCGAACATACCACCCCATCTTGAGAAAAAGAATAAAACTGTATAAGAAAACAATTATGATGTTAGTAATACTATAAAGAAATAAATTAAAAATAAAGTTTAAATTTTAAATTAAAATATATACTTATAGTCATACCAGACACACCGTGTATTAGATTGGGTGGTGGTTAATTCATACATGTTACACCCTTTATTTTTATTCTAAAAAAATGTGATCATGAATTTTCTCTCATTTGTGATGATAAAAAAACTCACTATGGATTGGATCCAATTCAAGAGGACTTGGTTTTATAAAAATAAGCCTTCAACTATCACACCATTTATTTTTCATCTTCAAGCACTATCTCTATGAAAATTAATTAATTATAAGATAAAATGATGAGGAAATTAATTAAGTAATAGTAGATAAAATAATGAGAAAAAAATCTAAGCTCATTTGCTCAATTTTGGCTATTTGATGTGTATTGTAAACTAAAATGTCACTTTTGTATTGAAAACATGCAATTCGAGTCATATTGACCACATCATGTATCGGATTGATGATCGGTCAATTCCTACACATGAAAAATAAATTATGAATCATTTTCCTAAATTTTGAAAACAATTCGAGCTCATTTGATTGATTTTGGATATTTGATGTGTGTTTTAAACTAAAATGGCACTTTTGTATTGAAAACATACACTTTGAGTAATATTGACTACATTGTGTGTCAAATTTATGTGTGGTTAATTCCTACAAGTGAAAAATGAATGTATCATTGTCCTAAATTTTGAAAACAATCCAAGCTCATTTTCTTAGTTTTATCTATTTGATGTGTGTTTTAAATTAAAAAGAGACTTTTGTATTGAAAACATGCAATTTGAGTCATATCAACCATAAATTCTATAGGAATTATATGAGGTTAATTCCTATATGTGAAAAATTAATTATGGACCATTATCCTAAAATTTAAAAAAACCAAGCCTTTTACTTAGTTTTTTCTATTTTGATGCATGTTTTAAATTAAAATGACACTTTTGTATTGAAAACACGCACTTCGAGTCATACCGACCACATCGGGTGTCGAATTAATGTGTAGTCAATTACTATTGGCCAAAAATTAATTATGAACCATTTTCCAAAAGTTTAAAAATAATCTGAACATGTTTAATTAGTTTTGTCTATGTGATACATTTTAAACTAAAATGGTGATTTTATATTAAAAACGCGCACTTTGAATCATATCGACCACATTGTGTGTCAGATTCATGTGAGGTCAATTCATATATATAAAAAATGAATTATGGATTGTTTTATTAAATTTTGAAAACATTATGAGATCATTTTCTTGGTTTTGATCATGTAACATGTGTTTTAAACTAAAA
Source organism: Viscum album (assembly GCA_963277665.1). Lineage (NCBI taxonomy): Eukaryota > Viridiplantae > Streptophyta > Magnoliopsida > Santalales > Viscaceae > Viscum > Viscum album. The sequence continues at coordinate 833,962,316 of OY728165.1, forward strand.
TGGCACTTTTTTATTAAAAACACAAGCTTAGAGTCACACTGACGACAGCGATTGCTATATTGATGTGAGTTAAATTCCTATATGTCAAAAATATACTATGTATCATTTTCCTAAAGTTTAAAAATAATCTAATCTTATTTTCTTGGTTTTGGATATGTGATGTGCATTATAAACTAAAATGACACTTTTATACTAGAAACATGAACTTTAATTCATACTGACCACATCGTGTGTCAGATTGATGTGGGGCCAATTCCTACAGGTCAAAAATCAATTATTAATAATTTTCCTAAAGTTTTAAAAAAAATCCAAACTTGTAGGATTGGTTTGGTCTATTTGATGTGTGCTTTAAACTAAAATGGAGCCTTTGTATTGAAAACATTCACTTTGAGACACGTCGACCACATTGTGTGTAAGATTTATGTTTTTTCAATTCTAACACATGAAAAATGAATTATGGACCGTTATCATAAATTTTAAAAAAAAATATGATCTCGTTTTCTTGGTTTTGTCTATTTGGTATTTTAAACTAAAATGGCACTTTAGTATTGAAAACGCACACTTCAAGTAATATCAACTAAAAAATGCGACAGATTGATGTGTAGTAAACTTCTATTCATGAAAAATGAATTATGGATAATTTTCCTACAGTTTAAAAACAATCCAAACTCATTTTCTCAGTTTTTTCTATTTTATGTGTGTTTTAATCTAAAATGGAACTTTTTGTATTGAAAACATGCACTTTGAGTCATATCGACCATATCATGTGTCGAGTTAATTTGAGTTCAATTAAAATACATGAAAAATGAATTATGGATTTTTTTCCTAAAGTTTTAAAACAATATGATCTCATTTTATTAGTTTTGGCTATTTGATGTGTGTTTTAAATTAAAATTTCACTTTTTTATTGCAAACATGCACTTCAAGTCATACCAACAACATCAGTAGTCAGATTGATGTGTGGTCAATTCCTACAAGTCAAAAATAAATTATGGACCATTTTAAAAAGTAATAAAACAATTCAAAAAAATTCTCAATTTTGCCTATGTGATGTGTTTTAAACTAAAATGACATTTTTATATTAAAATCATGCACTTCGGGTCATATCAACCACATCCTGTGTAGGATTGGAGTGAGGTAAAATCATACACATAAAATATAAATTATGGATTATTTTCCTAAATTTTGAAAACAATCTAAGATCATTTTCTCAATTTTTATCATGTGATATGCATTTTAAACTAAAATGACACTTTTTCCTTGAAAACATGCACTTTGAGTCATATCGGCCACATTAGGTTTCAAATTTATGTGGGGTCAATTACTACATGTAAAAAATGAATTATGGATTTTTTTCAGAAATTTTGAAAAAAAAAATATGAACTTTTTTTCTCAATTTTAACTATTTGATGTGTGTTTTATGTTGAGTCAATAAGGTTTCCCTATTAATTTTCTATTCCTTCATGTTCTAAAAATCACAAACACTCTTTATTAAGGCAAATTTCTTTTCCCCTATGTTTTATCTTAATAAGGGAAATTTTCCTTCCCCAAGGAAAATTTATCCTTACCATGTTTTCATTTTTCATATCATAGTTTCTCTAAACCTAACTCATTTTATTTATAAGTATAAAATTCAGTTTTGTATCTAAAACCTTGGAATCTTATAAATACATAGATATAGATCATTCTATTTTCAGGATTTGAATTCAAATTATGAATTCTCTAAATTCAGACTCCGAACTTTCTGAGTTCAGACTCTGAATTCTCTGAATTCAAACTCTGAACTTTCTAAGTTCAGACTCCGAATTCTCTAAATTCAAACTCTGAAATTTTTGAGTCCAGACTATGAATTCTTTGAATTCAGACTCTAAACTTTTTGAGTTCAGACTCTGAATTCTCTGAAATCAGACTCTGAACTTTCTAAGTTCAAACTCCGAATTCTATGAATTCAGACTCCGAATCTCCTTGAAATGTACACTCCATAATTCTATAGAATTTAGTTTCTGAATTTTTTTGAAGACAGAATCCAAATATTCATGTATTATAGAAACTGAATGCTTTTTTTGAAAGACTCTGATCTTTTTTTTCCTTACACTCTGAAAAATGAATTTGGTTAAGAAACCATATTTTACTTACTCTTGTTTGAGTTAGAAAACGATGTCATGCATTCTGTTTTTAACCAACCACTATTTAAGTGACACGTGTACAGGTCCCTCCGAAATTCAAGGAAAAATATGACTGTTGGAGGAGGGATCTGACCATTGAAGATGTGCATATAAATAGGAGCTCATTTGAACGAGCTAAAGTGAAGTTGATCAATCTAGAGATTACATGTTTCTGAAGTGATTTCTAGAGAGGGAATTTATTGCTTTGTGCGTACATAACATCTTGTTAAAAATTGCTTCATGCGACTCTGAATGTTTCTGAGTACATTCAAGGGCTTCTAGGTATAGGAAGACAGAGGTGTTGACTACCTTGAAGTTCAAGGAATTGCGGGGATAGCAAGACAGACTCTGATATTCGTATCAAGGGTTTATCCTAGTGTGGGTAAGACAGACTTTCTTGAAAGTATAAATCAAAGTACCATTATCCAAGGTTATTGGATACCCAACTCTTTGGGTTAAAATACTTAATACTTGTTACTTGTATTGTTTCAAGTTTTCCATTGAATTTTGATTGATAAGTAAATTATAACTATCTTATAATTTATTATACATGTACTCTGATTAGTAAGATTTTATATGCTTTAAGGTAGAATCTTAGCTTTGTAAACTTTTCTTAAGTTTCATTTCCGAAACCACATTTCTAGAAACAAGAAAGTTTGAAGAACTAATAGGTCTTATGAATTTACCTTGTTTAACATTGTTAAACATTACCATCTTTAAAATTTACAAAGGAATTTTTTAAAGTATATAATTCACCCCCCTCATGTATATTGAGAATCTAAATCATCTTTTCAATCCTATAATTAGTATCCGAGAAGGTCTCTAAAATACTTATATTCACGTATAAGTTTTCTTGCTCAAGTTTTTCATTATTCTATATTTTCCTTGATTAGTATATTTTTACCCTTGTTTACAAAATTTTATTACTAACAAGTTTGTGTGGAAAGATATTTTCTTTGAGATGGCAGGAATGAATGTTGGTTCAATTGACAATATTAATCCTACTAGACCACCTGTTTTTTTATTGGAGTGATTATGAATATTGGAGAGATCGTATGAATACTTTTTTTATTAACATTGGAGTGGAAAACTTTTCTATGCTTACTGGAGATTACAAGATTCATAATAAGGAAGTCGGAACTTTTACTAATCAAGAGAAGTCAGAATATCAACTAAACTACAAGGTATGCAATACTTTGTTATGTTCCATGACAAGGAATATATATAGGCATATTTCTTCTTGTGAAACTATAAATTTTATTTGGAAGAAGCTTGAAGTAACTCATTTTGGAACTTCCAAAGTTATTGAAACTAGAAGATTTATGCTTATAGATGAGTACCATTGTTTTTTATTTCCTTATAGATAACCCATATGTAAGGTACAATAGAGATTTATGACTATTGTCAACATCTTACAATCCATGGGTGAAAAAGGACTGGATGATGAGGTGCTTGTAGACAAGATTATAGACATCATTCCTAATGAGTGGGAATCCAATAGGACGGCTATATATGAGAATAAGAAAGTCTCACATATCACTCTTGATGAGATTTTTGGAAAACTTCTTCAACATGAAACTAGAATTAAGAGAGATGCTGACAATGTTAAGAAAAAGAATGGAAATGGTGGTGTTTCTTTTACAACTACTTCAAATCATATGAAAGCCAAGACTCTTGAGAGAGTTACAAGATCTAAGTCTAAGAAGGTTACTATTTTATCTGAATCAAGTGAAAGTGAACATTATGAGAATGAAATAGATAATCTTACTCGAAGGATGAACAATATATTTGGGAAGAAAGACTTCCAGTATAGATATAAGAAGAAATAAAGAAAGTATAAGAAAGACTCTGAAGTCACTTGTTATGAATGTAAAACAGCTGGGCATATAAGGCCAGATTGTCCTATGATTAAAAGAAAAGATAGAAAGGAAAAGCATTCTAAAAGTAATAGAAAGAATTAATACAAAGATAAATATAAGAAAGTTTTGAAAGCTAATGACACCTAGAGTGCCAGTGGTGGAGACTCTTCTGATGAATCCTCAGATTACAAATCTTCTGGATAGAAGAATCTTGGTTTACTTGCCAAGTTACCTATAGAAAATCATTGTTTAATGGATAATGTACACACTGTTGAATCCATAACCAATTTATCCATGAATGCTAATTATAGTGATAGTAAATATTATGAATCCTCATATGAATAATCTTCTTCTGATGAATATAATAGTTTACCTACTTATAAATAAGTTTCTAGGTTTTCTAAGATCCTTGAGAATGAAAATTCTAAAGTCAAGAAAAAACTTGATAAGGAAAATTCTAATATTTCTATTCTTACTAAGGAAATATCAGATCTTTATAAATATCTTGATAATAAAACCCTTGATTTTGAAAGTATTTCAAAAAAACCTTGAGGAAGTTATTTCTCAGAAGGATAAACTTTCTAAGGATCTAGAAAAATTAATTTCTAAGAAAAATGTCTTCGAGCCTAACTCTAGTGCTAAAACTGATGTTTTTAAGGATAAGAAATTATTTATTAGACTAAAGTTAGAAATATTTTCCTTGAGGAAGTTTTTTTCAAACTTTACCTTAGGGAAGGAAAACTTTGATAAGATTTATTCCCAAATTCGACCTCTAAAGAATAATTCTTGTTTTAGTTATACTAGTTCAAAACCAATTTTTAGTAACAATTATTTTGTTCCTCAAAGTGCTCCTTTCTGTACTAAATGTTTTTGTGGTGGGAATTAGGTAAAAAAATTCCCCTAAACAAAACTCATTCTTTAGGTTTTTATAAAGCTTATTTTTTAAAGAAAATGTGGATTTCTAAAATTTTGCTCTTTGAATTTTCTGGATCCAAGAAATTTTGGGTTCCAAAAGCCTGACACTCTTATTTTCAGGAAAATAAAGATAGTACCAATAGCAATACATGGTACATGGATAGTGGATGTTCTTGGCACATGACTGGTAATAAAAACTTCATTGAAAATACTATCAAGACGAAAGGAGGAAAAGTAACTTTTGGAGATAATTCTAAGGGAGAAATTATTAGTATAGGTAACATTGTTCTTCTTGGAACAACTTTGATTTCAAATGTTTTATTTGTTAAGGGTCTTAATCACAACCTCATTAGCATATGTCAATTATGTGATGGTGGTTACCTTGTGAATTTTAGGAATAAAAAGTGCTTAGTACACAATTCCAAGGAAGATTTTATTCTTTCTGCCCACAGGCAAGAGAATGTTTACATATTATACTTAAAAGACCTTAGAAGCCAAGATCTACCTTTCCTTAGTGCAACGGAATATCATTCTTGGTTGTTTCATAGAATGTTATGACACTGTAATCTTAGGAACCTATGAAAACTCTCTAAGAAAAGTCTAGTTAAGGATCTACTAGATCTTAGATTTGATTCTTCAAAAGTTTTAGATCCTTGTCAATATGGAAAGAAACATAAATTAAGTTTTAAATTAGTCAGTGAAGTCTCACCTGCTGATGCATTATAGTTAGTGCATATGGATATTTTTGGTCTAACACAAATTCATGCTCGTGCGTCGTTGGGAATGGGTAACAAACTAAAATTTATAACCTACTTACTACTTAGGATAGTGGCAAGATAGGTTCGAACCACAGGGAGGCCTTATGTTGTGTTTGGGGATCTAAAAAAATTAAACTAAACAAAGACACACACAAGAACAAGAAAACACATTTGGTGGTAGTGAAGTGGAGAGAGTGATAATTAGGGTGTGAGGAAATGAGGGTGAGTTGGTGAGTTCAAAGGGAGTAGATAGAGAAGAAAGGGAAATGTGGTGAGAACAACCAATAGATGAGTAGGGGCGGAGGTCCACTGGACGATTTCAAAATTTTATAGCCTTGTTCATGCACTGAAATTTAAGGAAAATGGATCTGACTAAAAGTAATTGGCCAGATTTTTCATCTGGTCAGTTTGTGATGAAATAGCACTTACAGTCCTTCGACTATAAAATTCATTCCATCACAATGGAGAAAAAAATTCAGATGTCACTGGACTCAAATTTTTAGTTTAGTTCTTTGTGTCCCTCTCATTAAAGCATAACTCACTTGTTAGTGAGTTACTCAAATTGAAACAGTTTTCATTATGGTACAAACAAGATCGGTTTTCACTCGACCTTGTTGTTTTGAAAATAAACTCGTTCTGCAAACAGTGAATGAGACGTTCAAAAAAATGATGCAGTGCATGAATAAGATTAAACAAATTTAATCGACTGGCTTATTATCACCAAATGGAATTTAGCAAGAAATAGTGGTTGGTTTCAATTCAAACATAGATTTAAAATCAAATAATTTAGTATTAAAATGAAATGCAAAAAAAACAGATCACAAGACAAATAAAGATGTTCAAACTCCCTGCTAATTCTCTTGAGAGTTCTAATATCTGCTACTCAATGGTGGATGTGATGCTGGAATGTGCTTGATGTCCCGCCCTGGGAATCGAGGTATGAAAGGCATTGATCTGTTGATCACTTTCCTCCAATCTGATCACGATGGAAGATGTCGCATGTTCCACTTGTTCTCTCCCTCAGTCTCGATCGATACCTACCTTCCCAGAATCAATCCCTCCCGCTAGATCCTTATTTCTCCCTAGGTCCTACACTTTTCCCTCTAGTGTCAATCATTTCGTGCTCGTCGCTTATTCTAATGACCCGTAGAAGTCTCTGGAATCTCGCCTGAGATGTTCCCCGGCCTCCATGTGTAGCTTTCACTGCGCTGCTCCTCCTGCGCTGCTCACTGGAGCAATTTCTCCAAACTGAATGAAAATGATGTGCGCACACAGAAAATAACAATCTTATATCCACAACTTAGAAGATCCACGCGGTGCGCTTCTATGTGCACGTCCCTGGATTTTTGGTGAACTCTATGTAAGTTCAAACAACCTCTGCAACAAACTCACGAAATCTTCTCACGTCTTTCCCATAAACTGCTTCATTTATCACTGCATCTACGAGTAGCTCCCCCTACATGGAACAACAGAAAAAACAAAAACAAGTTAAATAAATAAAATGAAAACTAAAATAACTATGTATTACTACTATTACCTAAATTAGTTAACAAAAATAATTATTAATATATATATAATACTTAATATTACTATTAATATTATATGTCAATGCATATTATATTTATTTAATATGACATATTAATATTATATATAATATTTTATACTTTTATTAATATACCTATAATTATTATAGTATTTTATATGATATATAATACATAATATATTTATATATATATATGTTATATGTTATAATAAAATATAATTAAAACTAAAAAGAAGAAAATAAAAAAAAATGAAAAGAAAAGGGAGGTGGGGGTCTAGGTTGTGCGATGCAAAGGAGGCGAGGAAAAGGGGGGTGGTATCGGCTATGGGTACAACGGTGATGGATAGAGAAGTGCGGCAGGGGTTCAGGGGGGCATGGGTGGTTCGGCCAGTGGCGCGTTGATGTGGCGAGATGAGTCGGTGTAGGGTAGGTTGCGGGTTCAAGTAGGTAGAATATGTGAGGCCTGGGCGAGAGCTTGCTACGTGTTTTGGGTAGTGGGAGAGGGATGGAGGAGGTGAGGGTGCAGCTAGACCGGCGGCAGGATCGCGGCGGCTTGGACGAAGGAGCAGCGAGTAAAGGAAGCTGTGGAGGCGGGAGATTTGGATATGGCAAGGGAAGATTGGTGTCGGGTTTATTGTGGTGGTTCGGATCGATTGAGATATTTCAAATCTAGTTTTAATTTTGGTGAAATTTGATTCCAAGGTTTCCATTGATCTGCTTGTTTGTGAGAGAAAAAAATGGGCATGAGTGTGTTGTTGTCTCAATTTGCGCCACTATAAATGCTTCATGTTGTTGCTGCTTTGATGCATCGTTGTGTGTAAATTGTCATGTTGTTGGTGTGTTGATGTGGTGGGAAGAAGAAGGAGGAGAGGAGGGGTTGTGGAGGAGTGCGAGACGGTGGCTGGTTTTTGAAATGGTGCCAAGAGATTGGAGAGACGGTGGCACCGTGAAGCTGTTGTGGGTGAGGAAACGATGAGACAGGGGAGGAGGCACTGTGACTGTGTCTCACAGTCTCACTGTGAGTGAAACGGTGAGACATTGGCCATGAGGAATGGGTTTGGAAAGGTGAAGGGGAATAGATATGGTGAGACAGTGAGAAAATGAAATGACGTGAAACGGTGCCATTGGTTGAGGTGATACGGAAAGGGGTGGAAACGATGGGATGTGCCACCGTGACCGTGAGGGAACCATAGCACGCAGCAACACCTGCAAAATAAACACAATAAACAATTAAATAAACTAAAAATAGATTAACAAATTAAATTGAATAGAATTAAAAACTAAATAAATACAACAAAGTTAAATAATAAAATTAATTGTGTTTTATTTAAAAGAATAAATTTATTTGTATTAAAAATTATAAACAAAATTAATTTAAAACAAAACTAAAATAACTAAAGTGGCTTGCTTACATTAATCAACCAATTAATTAAATAATTAATAAGGTGAATTAAAGAATAGGAAATATTAATCGAATAAAATTAAATTGTTAAAACTAATTAAATTATTAAAAGACTAAAAACTGAAATGAGTTATTTATTTACAATTTAAAGAATAAATAATTAGTTAATTAAATTAATAAATTAATAAACTATGTAGAATGAAAAATTGTAAAAATAAAAGAGTAAAAAATAAAAGTCAAATTCAAAATAATTAAGTAAATTAAATAATTATTTAAAAAGTCAATAATGAATATTAAAAACAATTGATTTAAACTAAAATTGATTATTTTACATAGAAAAGTACAAAATCACATTAATTATCAATTATTTAATAAAAAACAACATTTTAAAATAACAAAGTCAATAAAAATATAAAAATGATGTGGCAAAGAGTGTGTAAACACTGCCACATCAAACTTGCCAATGAGCCTGTACCCTAGTGGTAAAGGCTTCTGTTTGGCATCCAAAAGACCCAGGATCAAAACCGGACATGGGAAAAATTCTGGGTACTGTAGCAGCAGTGTAGCAGGGTACTATAGGAGTACTGTAGTAGTACTGTAGCAGCGCCTACACTATAGCGGTGACACTGTTGTGGGTACTGTAGCAGGTACTGTCGCAGCGCAGGTACTGTAGCAGTATTATTCACCGAGGGGTCCTTTGGGAAAAAAAATGGGCTTTAAAGCCTTGTATTCAGGCCACTTGGCCTTGGGCCTTTGGGATATGTAATGGGTCACCCTCTACCCAGTCTAAAGAGTTCTTTGATTTATATAATAAATTGATGCTTCAGCCCCAACCTTTAAAAAAACGGCCACATCAAACTCTCCCACACTTAAAACTTTGTTTGTCCTCAAACAAGCACATGCCTTTGACTTTTAAACAGAAATATGATTTGTGAGTTTCAGTCAAAAAGTGCATGATTGAACTTAAACATCAAAAGTAGCAGAACCAAAAAATGGGTCATATTATCCAAAGGTGTTCAAAAATGATGTCCTGTATATCTTCAAATACTCACTGGAAGTCAAAAGCCTCACGAATTCATATACTGTCAAGTATGTCATTCCTCATATGTGTACTCATTAATTTTCCTACTTCACCTTCCAATTCAAGTTCTAATTCAAGGAGTGTTGACAGGTTAGATGAAGTGGAAATTAAAACTTAACCAAGTGCACCTTCCATTCTCACCTTCCCCTTGGTTCCAAAAATTAAAGTCCATTAATTTTGTCACTTTATTGATTCAACTCAAATGAAAATTAACCAAGTCAGTTGCTCCCTTCTTTATCTGGGTTCAAAATTCCCCTCAGCTTAATGAGTTCATTTTTGACAAGGGAGCTTTATTTTAATTTTTCCTAGCCATATTCCATTTGCAAAGAACTGTTCATAGCACTTGTTAAAATTGAAATTGGCTTTATTTATTCTTAGAAATGCACCCAGTGCACCTTGTCTCAGATACCCATTGTGAGATCCCATTTTTCCATTTTACTCCAGTTACAAAGGACTTAATTAATAATAATTTGGGTTGACTTCCTAAAGTGATTGAATATAATTTTATAAAAATGTGAGTCCCCTAGGTTCTAGTGAGAACTTCTAGTTACTCTAAGTCATGATCCTTACTCCAAAATACCTATTCTGTCACACTCCCATCCTTAGTTCCTAAACAGAAAGGTTCATAAAGTCAATGAACAATTACACTCAGCAATCACTCATGCTTAACAGTTTCTGACTAAATACCACTCTCAACAACTAACAATCAGTTACCCACTAAACAAGACATAATTTAAATACCATTTAACCTCCAATGACCATAAATTGATGAAAGAATTTGAAAATTTTGAAGGAATTTTGAACCTTTTTTTTGAGAAAATTCGACCATTTTAAAAAACCAAAAACTCAAAACAACCAGAAACTCAGGTTCAAGAAGGGGGAATTTGAAATGACACTATAATGACCCCTCTCCCCACACTTAAAACCCTACATTGTCCCCAATGTTGAATTCTAAGGTGGAAGATAGCTGAAGTTCAAGATTGATGGATAGTTTATCTTAAATAGGATATGGAAGGGTAGCAATGAGGTTCAAAAAATTTCTTTACCACACAAAAAGAGAGAAAAATATACAAGAAAACAAAAACAGAAGAATCCAACCCCACCAACCATCACCAGCAACCAAGTGTGTTTCTATTCCTAAAATATTCATGCTTTGAATCATTGTGAGCAGAAAAAAGATTTTTTCAATAACATTTAATTAGAATCATTATGAACAGTGATGTGTAGCAGTAGCATAATGAAATTGAAAGCAATGGGTTCAAACATGTTCTACAAATCAGCTCAAAATAATTGTTCCAATTATCTAGATAATAGCAGCTAAACACCCATGCAAGAAAACACATTCATTTTTTATAGATTAGGGATAATTCCCCCACACTTAATTCACAGTGAAGATTGAGTAAGTAATTTAAAGTGAAAAAGGGAAGAACAACACTTCCCAGAATTATTGGACCTTTAACACTAAATTCCATCAACAGATTCGCTTCAGTAGTGCTAGATGTTTACCCCTCATAATTAACCCGCATCTTCAAGTAAGTAAAATAAGGTTGCATAGTTTTAAGTTCAAGATAAGTAACCCAAGGGAGTTAGTAGAAAAAAATGTTATCCATAGGATGCAGTGGATTGCTTCCTTGGGGTTTCTTGGCCAATTTTCTGGCAGCAACAACTCTCTTTAAAACAACAACAGATCATGAAGCACCATCAAGTAGGAAAGAAATTGAATTGGAGAACAAGCAGCAGGGATTAACTTAATTAACGAACAAAAATAACAAGGAAACAACTAAACAACCATGGTTTTGTTCCCATGTAACACTAAGTTTATAGTCCTCAGTTAGACTTGAAACATCTCATTCTTCCAACAGAGATATGGCAGCCAATCCTTTTTGCTTCCCTTTAAATAAGTGATTTATTCTTTGACCATTGAATAAGAAAGGTCGATTCTCTTCTCCAACTAGTTAAACAGCTCCATTAACCAAGAATCTAACAATTGTAAAGGGTACTGACCATTTGGACTTCAACTTTCCTAGAAATAGCTTCAATCTAGAATTAAAAAGGGGGACCCCCTCACCAACCGTGAAATTCCTATTTTGAATGATTAATTCATGAAGAGCCCTTGTTCTTTCTTTGTAAATTTCATCATTCTCATAGGACTCTCTTTTAATCTCATCTATTTCACTTAGATCTAGCGGTCTCCTCTCTCTAGAAGACTTAAAATCAATTTTAAGATCCTTCACTACCTAATAAGATCTCTCTTGTAACTAAATAGGTAGATGGAATGCTTTACCAAAGAGTTTCCTATATGGTGACATCCCTATAAGAGTATTATAAGTAGTTATATAGGCCTAAAGGGTCTCATCCATCTTCCTTGACCAATCCTTTCTAGATCTAGACACTATTTTCTCTAAAATCTATTTGATCTCTCTCTTTGAAACTTTTGCTTTCTCACTGGACTGTGGGTGATAAGTAGTGCATGTCCTATGTGAGTACCCGTACTTATACATTAAACCATTGAACTTATAATTCTTGAAGTGAGTCCCATTATCAGGGATGAATGCTCGAGTCACACCAAATATGGAAAAGATGTTTTTCTTGATGAATTTCACAACACTAGCAGCTGAATTTTCTAGTAGAGCTACTGCCTCAGCCCACTTGGACATGTAGTCCACAACAACTAAAATGTAATCATTCCCATAAGAAGATGGTAATGGTGCCATGTAGTCAAATCCCCACACATCAAAGATTTCGTCAATAGGAATACCTTTTTGGTTTAGTTCCTTCCTTCTTCCAACATTCCCCAACATTTGACATTTCTCACAGCTAATAATCAGACTCATAGCATCTTTAAACAGTGTTGGCTAGTAGAAACCAGCATGTAGGACCTTTTAAGCAGTCCTTTCTCCTCCATGGTGGCCACCCCAAGGTGATGAATGGAAGCTCTCAAGTATGGGAAAAATTTCATCCTCAACCACACATCTTCTCAAAATCCCATCAGCATGCCTCCTAAAGAGAAGAGGGTCATCCCAAAAATAATATTTCAGTTTAGATATAAACCTCTTCCTCTGGTTGTGTGAGAGATCCTTGGGCATGACTCTAGCTGCCAGAAATTTGTCATAGTCTACAAACCAAGCAAACTGATACACAGAGGTAGCAAACAATTTTTCATCAGAGAAATAAGTGTTCATCTCTTTTGGTTCCTTGCTTTGGGAATTGGGCAATAGGGACAAGTGACTGCAACTACATTCTCAGCCCCTTTCTTATCCTTAATCACTAAATCAAACTCCTGTAACTGTAAGGTCCACCTCATGAGTCTGGGTTTTGAGTCTTTTTTAGCCAGCAAGTACTTAAGGGATGAATGATCTGTGAAAATTATTATCATTGATCCTATCAAGTATTGCCTGAACTTTTCCAAAGAAAAAATCACAGTAGCCAACTCCTTTTCTGTGGTAGAATAATTCTTCTGAGCATCATCTAGCAGCTTTCTTGCATAGTAAATAACATGAAGTGTTTTATCCTTCCGCTTCCCTAACATAGCTCCTACTACAAAGTCACTAGCATCACACATAACCTCAAAAGGAAGCTTCTAGTCAAGAGCAGTGATTACAGGTGAAGTATTCAACCTCTCCTTGAGCTGATTAAAGGCCTCTAGACATGTCTTATCGAAGACAAAGGGTGTGTCCTTAACTTGCAGGGAGCATAGGGGTCTAGTAATATTATAAAAGTCCTTAATGAACCTCTTTTAGAACCCATCATGTCCCAAGAAACTTTTGATTCCTTTGACATTTTCAGGTGGGGGAAGATTTTGTATGACCTCAATTTTGGCATTATCGACCTCCAACCCCTTTTTAGAAACTTCGGGTCCCAAAACTATGCCTTTAGTGTCCATGAATTGGCAATTTTCTTTGTTTAAGACAAAGTTGGTCTCTTGGAACCTTTCTAACACTAGTTCCAGATTTTTTAGACAGTTCTCAAAGTTATTTCCCACAACAACAAAAATCATTCATGAACACTTCAATTATCCTTTCAATCATGTCTGAAAAAATTTCCATCGTACACCTATAAAAAGTGACAGGAGCACCACACAAGCCAAAGGGAATCCACTATTAGGAAAATGTCCCAAATGGACTAGTGAAGGTGGTTTTTTCTTGGTCCCCAAGTGTAATGGAAATCTGTTTGTAACCAGAATAACCATGAAGAAAGTAGAAGAATTCATTTCCAGCCAATATCTCTAACATTTGATCCAAAAATGGAATGGGAAAGTGATCATTTCTTGTGGAAGCATTAAATTTTCTATAGTCTATACAAACTCTCCATTTATTCACTGCTCTTGTCTGGATTACCTCATTCTTTTCATTAGTGACCATTGTCACTCCACTCTTTTTGGGTACCACCTGGACAAGACTGACCCATGGGCTATCAGTAATGGGAAAAATTATTCCAGCATCAAGCAACCTAATCAATTCTTCTCTCAAAACTTCCTTCATGTTGGGGTTGAGTCTTGTTTGGGCTTCTACTCTAGGCTTACACTCAGGTTCCATGGGAATTTTATGCATACAGAAGGCTGGACTTATCCACTTTATATCAGCAATTGACCAGCCTATGACTGACTTTTATTTCTTCAAAACACTAAGAAGATTTTTCTCTTGACTCACCTATAGATTGAATGAAATGATAATAGGAACGGTGGAACTGTCTCCTAAAAAGGAATATTTGAGATGGGCAGGGAGGGGTTTGAGTTCAAGGGTGGGTGGTGACTGGATTGAGGGAAGACACTTGGGCCTGGGTGGCCCAAGGTCTTTATGTTGCCTCTTGAAGAAGGAAGTAGAGAAGGCTTATTCCTCAGTACTAGAGCTTCCAAAAAATGTCTCCTCAAACTTAGACTCCTCTCTCGGGGTAAGAATATGCTCCAAAAAAATCATCCAAGTTCTCCAAGAATTCTCCCTTGTATTCATCAACAAATTCTCTATCCTTACTTGAACTGATGCCCTTGTAAGAGGCAGTAGGGATTTTAGGTTCACTATTGATTTCAGCTATCATTCTCATAAACTCTTATTCCTCCTTATCAACACTACCCTCAGCAACTAACATCTCATCTTTTGAAAAATTTGGGTGGTTGGGTTCTTGGATTTTTTTAAACATATTGAATTCTTCTTTCTGTTCTCCCAAATTGAAAATCAATTTCCCCTAGGACACATCTATCACAGCTCCCCTTATGGCCAAGAAGAGCCTACCAAAAATGATAGGAACCTCCTGGTCACACTCCATATCAAGGATAAGAAATTTAGCAGGCAAAAAGAGTTTTCCTACTCCCACTAACAGATCATCAACCCTACCCACTGGATGAGTAATGGACCTATCAGTAAGTTGTAACACAATAGTGGTGGGTTGGGGAACTCTTAATCTCAGGTGCTGAAAAAGTGACTGTGGAATCAGATTAATACTAGCACCCAAATCACACAAACTATTGAACTTACCACCTCTATCCCCAAATGTGAAAGGGATGACAAAGCTTCCTAGGTCCTAAATCTTAGGAGGTATCCTATTCTACAAGACTGCACTACACTATTCTGTTAAGCTATAGGTGGAAAATTCTTCCAATGTCTTTTTGTTTGAACATATTTTCTTGAGGGATTTTATATATGATGGGCTTTGAATCAAGTCTTCCAAGAATGGGATATCAATGTTCATCTTTTTAACCACTTTCAAAAAATTCAACAGTTCAGAATCATGAATTGGTTTCTTAATTCTTTGTGGGAAGGGGATTGTAGGAGGAAAATTCATCACAATTGGGGGCATCTATATAGCTTCTTCTTCAACAATTTTCTTCCCTTTATTGTCTTTGTTTTTCAAGCCATTTTATTTGGGTTTTTTAGATGGAACAACAGGAACTAGAGAGATTGTAGTGGTGTTGTCTAGTTTTCCAGATTCATGTTCTTTCAAATATGAGTATCCATCTTCATCCAGTTTCTCATTTTCATCATTTTGGGGTTCTTTCATAGGCTCTTGGTGAGTTTGGAGACCACTTATGGTGGTCATAGCCATGGAATTCTCCCTAGGATTAGATTCAGTGGTGCAAGGCAGCCTACCTTTTTCTCTATTACTAGCATCCCTAGCCAACTGCCCCATTTGAATTTCCAAATTCTTCATTATAGCATCCATTTGAAATTTATCATAATAATTTTTGGTATCTTGTTCATAAATCCTCCCTATCAATTGATGAAACACATCTCTCACCTCACCTTTTGATTTTGATGACTCAGCCTTAGGTTAGGGTTGGGATTGGAATTGCTACCTAGGAGGCTGCTGGAATCCAGGAGGGGTAGTAGGTCGAAGGACTCCCTACTCCTTCCATGATAGGTTTGGATGGTTCCTATACCCTTGATTGTAGGTGTTGGAAAAAGGATCATCCCTAAGCTTCATCTAAGCTCTATAGCCAAAAAAGTTGGCACTCTCATGAGGCTGGACAGGCATATCAAATTTTGGATAATAGGTTTGAGAATGGCCATACATGCCACAGTGGTGGCACTGCTCCTTAAGGGTTTGATGTGGGTTCTCATTAAAGAACCCAACGGCTTGGGCTTCAGCTTGAGGAGCAGGAGCGGTTTCCTTTCTCATAATGGTTCTCCTCCTAGAGCAATTGTGTTGGGAGTTTTGATCTAGTGTATTAAATATTTTTTCGAGCACCTCAGTAGTCATATCACTAAAGTCTCCTCTAGAAGACTGATCCACCAAGGTTTGGTGGTAAGGGGTGAGACTATTGTAGAAAGTTTCCATGAGGAATTGGGGTGTACATTGATGGTTTGTACACTACCTAAGAAACCCTCTTAACCTATCCGAGGCTTCATGAAACAGTTCTACTTCATCCTGAAGGAATCCAGAAATTTTGTGCCTAATTTCAGATGTCAACCTCCTAGGATAGAACTTCATTGTGAAGGCATTGTAAACTTGATCCCAGGTGACAAAGATTTATTACTCTAACTGTTGAAACCAAGACCTAGCATTTCCCTTGAGGCAGAAGGGGAACACTCCCTGTTTAAGCTCTTCCACAGTGAGACCCTAAGTGGTAGCTACTGGACACTAAAGTATAAGGCTCTAATGAGGTCAAGATAATCTTCACTTGGAATTCCATTGAAGGTATGCAGCTGAATAAGCATAGATTTCTTGATCTCATAATTCCTAGACCTAGGAGAGAGTCTAATTCATGAGGGGTTACTAGACACTGAAGGTAGCAAGAACTCTCTCAAATTTTTCCTTTCAACTATCTCATTACCAGGTGGGTTCAACATTCCAAGTTCGTTCAAATTCTCAGGAAGTGGATTGTTCAAGTTTTCATTTCTGTTATCTTCCATTTTGATCTTTTCTTTGTTATTTTTTATATCCTTGAGGTGTTTATAAATTTCAGGGTTACCAGGTACTAAGTATTCAGACTTAGACCCTTTTTTCATGCAACAGGTTTATAATTTTTTTTTTGAATTTCAATTTTCTTTTTGCAATTTTTTTTGTGTTTTTTTTAATTTTATATGTGAATTTTTTTTATCGCACCTAGCCTCCCCAGAAATGGTGCCAAAATTTTCACGCTCACACATCGTTGGTCATGGGTGACAAACTAAAATTTATAACCTACTTACTACTTAGGACAGTGGCAAGACAGGGTCAAACCACAAGGAGGCCTTATGTTGTGTTTGTTGATCTAAAAAAATAAACTAAACAAAGACACACACAAGACAAGAAAACACAGTTGGTGGTGTTGAAGTGGAGAGAGTGAGAATTAGTGTGTGAGGAAATGAGGGTGATATGGTGAGTGCAAAGGGATTATATTGAGCAGCAAGTGAAATGTAGTGAGAACAGCCAATAGATGAGTAGGGGGAGGTGGTCCACTGGCCGATTTCAAAATTTCTTAGCCTTGTTCATGCATTGAAATTTAAGAAAAATGGATCTAATTAAAAGTAACTTGCCAGATTTTTTTTCTATTCGGTTTGTGATGAAATAGCTCTTACAGTCCTTCGACTGTAAAAGTCATTCCATCACAATGGCGAAAACAAGTCAGATGTCACTGGACTCAACTTGTCAATTGATTCCAATGTGTCTCTATTATTCGAGCATAACTCACTTGTCAGTGAGTTACTCAAATTAAAACAGTTTTCATTACGGTAAAAACAAGATTGGTTTTCACTCAACCTTGTTGTTTTAAAAACAAACTCATTCTCCAAATAGTGAAATAGAGGTTCCAAAAAATGACGCAGTGCATGAATAAGAGTAAACGAATTTAATTAGCCATCTTATTCTTTCCCAAGGAAATTTAGCAGGACATTGCGATTGGTTTCAATGCAAACATAGAGTTAAAATCAAAGAAGTTCATATTGAAATGAAATGCATAAAAATATAGGATAAGACAAATAAGGATGTTCTAACTCCCTACTAATTATCCTGAATATTCTAATCCATGTTGCTCAATGGGGGATGCAATGCTAGAATGTGCTTGATGTCCTGCCTTGGGAATTGAGGTATGAAATGCACTGATCTACTGCTCACTGTCCTCTAATCTGCTCGTGATGGAAGATGTCGTATGTTCCACTTGTTCTCTCCCCCAGTCTTGATCGATCTCTACCTTCTCGGAATCAATCCCTCCCGCTAGATCCTTTTTTTCTCCCTAGGTCCTGCCCTTTGCCCTCCAGTGTTAATCATTATGTGCCCGTCGCGTATGCTAATGACCCATAGAAGTCTCTGGAATCTCACCCGAGATGTTCCCTGGCCTCCACGTGTAACTTTCACTACACTGCTCCTCCCGCACTAGTCACTGGAGCAGTTGCTCCTAACTGAATGAAAATGATGTGCGTGCATAGAAAACTACAATCTTCCCTCCAAAAATCAGTAGATCCATGTGGCGTGATTTTATGTGCACATCACCAGCTTTTTTGTAAACTCTATTTAAGTGCGAACAAACCTTGCAACGAACTCATGAAATCTTCTCGCATCTTTCCCATGAACTGCTTCATTTATCACTACTTCTACGAGTAGCTCCTACTGCACGGAACAACAGAAAAAAACAAAACGAGTTAAATAAATAAAATGAAAACTAAAATAACTATGTATTACTATTATTACCTAAATTAGTTAATGAAAATAATTATTAATATATATATATATATATAATACTTAATATTACTATTACTATTATATGTAAATGCTTATTATATTTATTTAATATGACATATTAATATTATATATAAGCTTTTATAATTTTATTAATATACATATAATTATTATATTATTATATATGATATATAATACATAATATATATATATATTATAAGTTATAATAAAATAGAATTAAAACTAAAAAGAAGAAAATAAAAAAATGAATAGAAAATGGAGGTGGGGGGGTCTGGTTCGTGCGGCGCAAAGGAGGTGAGGAGAAGGGGGAGGTCTCGGCTATGGGTACAGCGGCGATGGATGGAGGAGTGTGGTAGGGGTTCAGGGGGGCGCGGGTGGTTCAGCCAGCGGTGCGTTGATGTGGCGAGATGAGCTGGCGCAGGGCAGGTTGTGGGTTTGAGCAGGTAGAAGATGTGAGGCTGGGGAGAGAGCTTACGGTGCGTTTCGAGTAGTGGTAGAGGGATGGAGGAGGTGAGGGTGCGGCTGGACCAATGGCAGGATCACGGTGTCTTGGACAGAGGTGAGGGGAGTAAAGGAAGCTGCAGAGGCACGAGCTTCGGATATAGAAAGGGGAGATCGGTGTCGGTTTTATTGTGGTGGTTCGGATCGATTGAGGTATTTCAAATCTGGTTTGAATTTTGGTGAATTTTGATTCCAATGTTTCCTTTGATCTGCTTGTTTGTGAAAAAAATGGGCAAGAGTGTGTTGTTTTCTCAATTTGCGCCACTATGAATGCTTCATGTTGCTACTTCTTTGATGCGTTGTTGTGTGTAAATTGTTATGCTACTAGTGTGTTGATTCGGTGGGAAGAAGAAGGAGGAGAGGAGGGGTTGTGGAGGAGTGTGAGACGGTGGCTGGTTTTTGAAACGGTGCCAAGAGATTGGAGAGACGGTGGCACCGTAAAGCTGTTGTGGGTGAGGAAATGGTGTGAAAGGGGAGGAGGCACCATGAGTGTGTCTCATGGTCTCACCGTGAGTGAAATAATTGATATAGTGACCATGAGAATTGGGTTTGACAAGGTGAATGGGAATAGATACGGTGAGACAGTGAGAAAATGAAATGACATGAAATGGTGCCACCGGTTAAGGTGACACGGTAAGGGGTGAAAATGGTGGGATGTGCCACTGTGACCATGAGGGAACCACAACACGCAGCAACACCTGCAAAATAAACACAACAAATAGTTTAATAAACAAAAAAATTATTAACAAATTCAATTGAATAGAATTAAAAACTAAATAAATACAACAAAGTTAAATAATCAAATTAATTATGTTTTATTTAAAAGAATGAATTTATTTGTATTAAAATTTATAAACAAACATAATTTAAAACTAAACTAAAATAAATAAATTCGCTTTCTTACATTAATCAACCAATTAATTAAATAATTAATAAAGTGAATTAAAGAATAAGAAATATTAATTGATTAAAATTAAATTGTTAAAACTAATCAAATTATTAAAAGTCTAAAAACTAAAATGACTTACTTATTTACAATTTAAAGAATAAAGAATTAGTTAATTAAATTCAAAAATTAATAAACTAACTAGAATGAAAAATTGTAAAAATAAAGGAGTAAAAAATAAAAGTCAAATTCGAAAGAATTAATTAAATTAAATAATTATTTAAAAAGACAATAATGAATATTAAAAACAATTAATTTAAACTAAAATTTATTATTTTACACTGAAAAGTATAAAATCACATTAATTATCAATTATTTAATAAAAAAACATCTTAAAATAACAAAGTCAAAAAAAATATAAAAAGGATGTGGCAAAGAGTGTGAAAACACTGCCACATCAACAAACTAGAAGCATTGGAGGAAAATATTTTGTATTTGTCTTAGTTGATGATTACACTAGATTTATATGGGTATATTTTCTAGCAAAGAAATATGAATCTTTTTCTTATTTCAAAATTTTTAGAGCCCAAGTTAAAAATGAGAAAAACATTCCTTTGATAACTATTCATAGTGATCAAGGAGGTGAATTTCAAAATTCTGATTTTGAAACCTTTTATAGTAGAAAAGTAATTACTCATAACTTCTCAACACCGAGAACACCTCAACAAAATGGTGTTTTTGAAAGAAGAAATATAATTCTTCAAGAGATAACAAGAACAATGTTGAGTGAATATTCGGTAGCCAAACTTTTTTGGGTTGAAGCTGTAAGTACTTCTTGTTATACTATAAATCGTGTTATGTTTATACCTTTTCTTAATAAAATACCTTATGATTTATGGAATGGTAGAAAACCTAGACTTTCCTACTTCAGGGTTTTTGGTTGTAAGGTATTCATTATGAATACTAAAGATAATCTACACAAATTCTCACCAAAATCTGATGAAGGAATTTTCTTAGGCTACTCCACAACTTCTAAGGCTTATAGAGTTTTAAATAAAAATACATGTACTGTTGAAGAAATAGTACATGTCAAATTTGATGAAACTGATCCTTTTTTTTAAACAACCTCAACCTACATATTTAGATGTGTTTTTAGAAACTGATTATCAACCATTGTTAGAAGATCCTTCTAATAAGTAAAATGTTCAATAAGGTATTTCTGAAGCATTTACCCCAGAAGATTTCCTACCCTATGTGGATGAACAGGTTTTACAAAACCCAAATCAGTTGTTTCTTAAGAATCATCCCAGTGATAGTATCATTGGTGATGTAAATCAACTTGTAAGGACTAGAATTTCATTCAGAAATGAAGTAGAACATCTATAAATCCTTTCCCAATTAGAACCAAAAAGTACTGATGAAGCTTTAGGTGATGATGATTGGATTAAATACATTCAAGATGAGCTGAATGAGTTCGAAAGGAATAAAGTCTGGACCTTGGTTAAAAGACCTAAGGAAACTTCTGTTATTGGAGTAAAATGGGTCTTCAGAAATAAATGTGATGAAAATGTAATCATAGTAAGAAATAAATCAGGATTGGTTACTAAAGGCTATAATCAACCAGAAGTAATAGACTATGAAGAAACCTATGCTCCAGTAACTAAACATGAATCTATTATTATTCTACTTTCCTTTGCAGCATTCTTCAATTTCAAACTTTTCTAAATGGATGTTAAATGTTCTTTCCTTAATGGTTTTTTTCAACAGGAAGTTTTTTTCAAACAACCTCCTGGTTTTGAAGATACAAAACATCCTGAACATGTTTACAAACTTACCAAAGCTTTGCATGGACTTAAGTAAGCCCCTTGAGCTTGGTATGATAGACTTATAGGATTTTTGCTTCAAAATAATTATGTTAAGGGAAATGATGATCCAACACTTTTTATAAATAAAGATAAGAAAAATGTTTTTATTGTTCAAATTTATGTTCATGAAATTATATTTTTTTCAACACAGAAATCTTTAACTGATTCCTTTGAGGTTCTAATAAAATCTAAGTTTGAAATGAGTATGAAGGGTGAGTTAACATTTTTCTTAGGTTTTCAAATTTTTGAAAAACCAGAAGAAATCTATATATCCCAACATAAGTATATTAAAGATCTTTTTAAAAAGTATGGCTATGACAAAACTAAGAGTATAAGTACTCCCATTGGTACTTCAAATTCACTTGATCTGAATGAAGCTAGGAAACCAGTAGATCAAACATCTTTTAGAGGTATGATAGGAAGTCTACTTTACTTGATAGCTAGTCATCCAGACTTAATGCTTTCAGTATGATTATGTGCAATATATCAATCCAATCCTAAGGAATCTCATTTAAAGGCAGTGAAAATATTTTTCGCTACTTAAAGGGAACCATGGATCTTGGACTCTTTTATACTTCTAGAAATGAATTTGTTTTAAAAAAATTCATATGCTGAATTTGGTAGAGGTAGAATGGATAAGAAAATTACATCCGAAACTTTTCATTTCTTAGGAGATTCATTAGTTTCTTGGTCATGGAAAAAGTAACACTCAGTAGCACTTTCCACTGTTGAAGCTGAATATGTATCAGTTGGAAGTTGTTTTCCTCAAGTGTTGTGGATGCAACACACACTCACAGACTATGGTATGAGTTTTACCAAAACACAAATTTTGTTTGACAATACTAGTGTCATTGCCTTAGGTAAAAACCTTTCACATCAATCTCAAGAAAAACACATAGATATTAGGCATAACTTTCTTAGGGATCACACACAAAAAGGAGATATCATTCTTCAATTTATCTAAACACAAGATCAACTTACTGATATTTTCAAAAAATCTTTACCATCTGATATATTTAAATACATTAAACAGAAGTTAGGAATGATAACCATAAGGTAATATTTCATGTTAACTTCCTGTTGAAACCAATCTCCTTATAGTAAAGAACTAATTTTCATAGGGGGGAGTACATTTGTTTGTTATATTTTAAAAAAAAATCGTAGTCTAAAAAGTTTTCGTAGTCTAAATTTTTTTTCTTAGTCTAACTTTTTTTTTGTAGTGTAAATTTTTCGTACTTAAAATTTTCATAATGAAGATTTTTGTACTTAAAATTTTCATAATGAATATTTTCGTACTTAAAATTGTCTTAATGAATATTTTTGTACTTAAAATTTTCATAATGAAAATTTTCATACTTAAAATTTTCATAATAAAGTTTTTCATACTTAAAATTTTCGTAATGAAGATTTTCATACTTAAAATTTTCGTAATGAAGATTTTCATACTTAAAATTTTAATAATGAAGATTTTCGTACTTAAAATTTTCGTAATGAATATTTTCATAATTAAAATTTTCATAATGTATATTTTGGTACAAAAAATTTTCGCAATGGAGTTTTTCATATTTAAAATTTTCATAAAATAAAGTTATTTAAGAAAAACTTTCCTCATTACAAATAATCTTCCTAGCAATCCGAAAGGTATGTTTCTTTTTCTGAATTTTCGTAATCATCATTTACTTGTTGGTATTTTCTTTTGGTTTAAAATTTTTCAGATTCACTTTTCCTTAAATCTTAATGTTTTTCCTAAAAACCTCAAAAGATCGGAATCTATCAAATTTTCTTCTATGGATATTATCTCAACCATCAGATCTTCTCAAGATGCTTTCAATTGTTTGATCAATAGGGTAATCTGAATCATCGCTTTGATTGCCTATATAAAGGACCCCTCGATGGTTTTCCCACATCGATCTCAAATCTCTTGCGTGCTGAAGCTCTACCCTTCCTAAAAAAGCTTGTTCCAAACATCTTAGATTTTCTTTACTTCCGAATTTCTGTCGAAGTTCCTTCCCATAAAGAAATGATGACTATCAAGCCAACCTCTGAATGGTAGATATATAGATAAATATTAGTTGATCCAAAGTTTTATGCCAAATACGACTCTATCATTTCTAAGAATATAGAACTCAATGGCTAGGAGGGTGTATGTATTTCAAAACCAAAAGCTTAGGATTTGGTATATCCGGAGTTGTTAGTAGAGTTCTATGAGTCAGTAACTTTCTTTAAAGAAGAAGGCAAGAGTAAGTTTTCTTTCAGGTGTTATGGAAAAGACATATTCACTTTCTTTCACTAAGGCTGCAAGATTTGTTGGTATTCCCTATGAAGGGGAAGTTGAGTTCTGTACTCACAAGCTACCTGATGTTCAATGAAGTTTTTATAAGGTAAAGTCCATGGCTTTCCTTGGTCTTTCAGAAGTAAAGACTCTGAAGATTCTTCACCTGTCTATAAACTTTCTGATTCTTGAGTTGTGGGTTCAAGGATTCATTATTCCGAGAAAAGGTGATAAGGATACTCTAAAGAAGAGTGACATCTATATTTTGGATTTCTTGGTGAATCTAAGGAAGATAAATTTGGTTAAGTACATTCTAATTACGATTGAGAATATTAATAATGGGAATAAAAATCTCAAATTATTATGTATACCGCCATTCTATCAAAGATTATTGTTCAGTGTTTAGAATCCTTCAAAATTCCTTGCAGTTCTAATTTGAGGAATTGAAAAGTCATGTTGTTGAGTGATGATACTTTGAGAAGGATAAAAATTGGTTTTTCCAAAGAATCCAAAGAATTATATGATTTTCCTGAAGAGGAAGTTGAAACTCTTTCAAAGAAATAGGAGGTGGTTGAAACCTCTAAAAATGGTGGAAGGAAGAGGAAGGTGAAGGAAGTGGAAGAGAAGGAAAAAACTCCAGTGACAAAGGAAATTCAGTCAGCACCCCCGGAGCCAAAGAAACAAAAATCTTATCCTGATGATCTTGTAGCAAAGTGGAGAGAAGATAAGAAAAATCATAGAGAATGGGAGCCTATGTTTTTCCTGGATCCTGATGAGGAAAAATATTTGAAGGAAAAGGCAGCTAAAGAGCTTGAGAAGCAAGAGAAAGAGAAGAAGTAGAAGAAAAAGTTGTTCGAGGCAGAGATAGCCCAATCACTTCTGAAGGCTGCTGAGAAAGCATCCTAGAATATTCTGGTACTAGAATCCTTTCTGATAGAATCATTACCAGAGACTCTGGGAAAGAAATTTTTGACTCTGAAAAAAGTTCAACAAAAAAAAGTGGATGAAGAAGAAAAATAAGGGAGTGGTGATACTGAAGATTTGATTAATCAAGTTGAGGATTTTCATGAGAAAGAAATCCCTTCTAAAAAATTATCATTCTGAACCTCTGAATCGAGTCTTCAAAACTTTATACCCTAGGGAAAGATGAGAAAAGTGGAGAAGAAGTGAAAAAATTGTATAAACAAGAAAGCTCCAAGCACGATTTCATTCATCCATAGGATGCTGAGGCGGGAGCTGAGAAGGAACAGGTAGATGAAGATAAAATTGTTCAACTATCTAATAGTGAACACAAATCACCCAATCAAGAAGAAGTAATTCTGAAATTTAATAAGGGAAAACAAGTGGTAGTTGATACACCTATAAAATCTGTAGTGAAGAAGAAAGAAGTCGGTACTTCATCAAAGAGGAAACTTGCTGAGTTAGAAAAAGAATCATCACCAAGAAAAATCTCTGATTCGGAATCACCCTCTCTTGGGCATGATTTTGTAGTCTAGTCTTTGAAAAATCTTGTTGGAACTATCCCTCTATTTCCAATCATATATTCTAGATACCAGATGCTTCATCATTCATTAAATAAAAAATCGGACTCAGTAACCATGGTGATGGATAAGTGTGTCAAACGTGAGGCTGATTTCAAAACCTTTTTCATAAACTATGAATCCCACAAAAGATCTTGCAAGATGATGACTAGCTGGTCAAAGAATGTTGTAGAAGACATGAGAATTCTTGATGAGTTTCTAGATAATTTCAAGGATGAATTTAAAACTGAAGATAGTAAGTTCAAAGATCTCACCAAGTCTTTTGAAGAAAAGCTATCTCTTGAAGAAAATACTCGAAAGAAATAAGTGAAATATCTGAATGGGAAATTATATTCAGTTGCTCAGATTTGGAAGAGAGAAAGGGATCTCAAGATTGAGATCGAAGAGAATCTATTTAATCAAGAAGAAGTTCTAAAGGGACAGGCAGAATCTCTTAAGGCTCAGGAAGAAAAAATCAAAGCCTTAGAGAAGAAAACAGAAGATTAGGATCAGCTTCATAAATTTATAGAGGAGGATCACAAGGAACTCAAGAATCTCAAAACCATAGTTAAGAATTTGATGCTGAAGGATAAGGAAGGATAATATTTACCAATTCTGATCTTTTGTTGTATTTCTTCATTGTATAAATTTTTCCAATCATAATAAAATTTTGGGTTGCTCTTTATAAATTTCATTGTCTAGTACTAATATTTCAGGTGCCATATTTTCTTTTCCATTACCTGTATTACTTTTTGAAAATCACAAATGGGGAGAAAGGAATGTTAAAAAGAATACTAAGTAAAGAAGAAATTTCCCTATGTATGGGGGAGTTCATCTAAGGGGGAGTTCTTATCCAAGAAGATTTTCTTATGCAATAAAATGCTAAATCTCAATCCAGAAATCAAGAATATGATCCTTAGTGTTTCCAAAGACTAAGGGGGAGTTAGTCATATTCATCATTGCCTATGTGTTAAGAGAGATAAGTTGTATTTTCAAAGTCCAGAAAAATAATTTTTAAGTCCTTATATTCTGTTTCATAAGGATGTTTTTGATTTCCAAAAAGGGGGATATTTTTGAGTCAATAAGGTTTCCTTATGAATTTTCCATTCCTTCATGTTTTGAAAATCACAAACACTCTTTCTTAACTCAAATTTCTTTTCCCCTATGTTTTATCTTAATAAGGTATATTTTCCTTCCCTAAGGAAAATTTATCCTTACCATGTTTTCATTGTTCATATCATAATTTCTCTAAAACTAACTCATTTTATTTCTAAGTATAAAATTAGGTTTCATATATAAAACCTCAGAATCTTATAAATACATAGATATAGAGCATTCTGTTTTCAGGATCTGAATTCAGATTCCGAATTCTCTGAATTCAGACTCCGAACTTTCTGAGTTCAGACTCTGAATTCTCTGAATTCGAACTCCAAACTTTCTAAGTTTGGACTCTGAATTCTATGAATTCAAACTCCGAACTTTATGAGTTAATACTCTGAATTCTCTGAATTATGACTCTGAAATTTTTGAGTTTAGACTCTGAATTCTCTGAATTTAGACTCTGAACTTTCTGAGTTCAAACTCCAAATTCTATGAATTCAGACTCCAAATTATTATGAATTCAGACTCCGAATCTCCTTGAAATTCAGACTCTAGAATTCTATAGAATTCAAGTTCTGAATTATTTTGAAGAAAGAATCTAAATATTCATGTATTATAGACACCAAATGGTTTTTTGTTTAGACTTAGAATATTTATTTTTTCCTTACACTCCGAAAAATGAATTTGGTTAAGCAACCATATTTTACATACTCTTGTTTGAGTTATAAAACGATGTCGGGCATTCTGTTTTTAACCAACCTTTGTTTGAGTGACACATGTAAAGGTCCCTCCGAAATTTAAGGAAAAATATGACCATTGGAGGAGGTATTTGACCATTGAAGATGTGCCTATAAATAGGATCTGATTTGAACGAGCTAAATTTAAGTTGATTAATCTAGAGATTACATGCAACTGAAGTTATTTCTAGAGAGAGAGATTGTAACACCCCACCCCTATCTCATTGGCTTGAGGATGTGGTGAGGGATACTTGTCCTTAAGCGATGTTCCCAAGACCCTAAAGGCAGGAAATAAATGTCGAGGTCTTCAAGATCAAATTGGGGAACGATTTTCCATTAAGACAAAACAAACCAAACCATCCATTAACTACCACTATATGATGCATGTCAATAAAACATTATAACATGAATTCCCAAAAGACAACCAAGTTGTTTGACCATACAACCCAAAACCAAAACAACAACACCATATCAGAGTACTATGCAGAAGACCAAACAACAAAGCACCATGTGCCATGATGCCACCACAGCTCTACACCAAGCTCCAAGTCCAAGCTCTACCAAGACATCACAATGCACCACTAAAGGAGGATGATGCCTTACCTTTTCCCATGTCACGGTACACAACATCTATAAACTCACCATGGTGCCAAAGCAGGGGGTGAGTACTAAAACTCAGTAGGTTTTTTCCAAATGAATTATCTACACACGCCACTAGGATAAAACTGTTAGCACATTTATATAAAATAGTTTATATAAAGTAAAACACAAGTGAAACTATTTCCATAAGCCAAACACGCTCTTACCAAGCCATCACACCCCAAACCAAGCAACCAAGGGAAAGCTGACCAAATATGTCCCAAGCCATTTCATCATTCACACACTAGCACAACAATTTCCAACTTGCAAATCAATGCACAACAAACAACCCAAAACAACCAAAACAACCAAATGGTGGAGCTTCCATCCAACCCGTTCACCCATTCACACCTAGTGGCGCTTCCCATCCACTTATCCTTTGATGGTGGCCCTTCCGCCCACTATTCATACCCATTTTACGGTGGTACTTCTCTCCACTTCCACACAACATTCCAATCAAGCCATAACCAAGAAAATAACCCACCAAGGTCACAATAACATACAATCAACCAATTCCATTGCATATCAATCCACTTCAATAAATCACCCCTTTATTGAAAATCATTTTCCATGCCAAACCACATTTCAATAAAACAACCTCTTTATTGAAAACCATTTCCATCAATAATTTTCATAAATCAACCATAGCATCCCATTTTAAAATCACCATTTTAAAATCCACAACAATATCATTTCACCATAAAACCCCCTTTTCCAAAAAATCCCGAAATGGATTTCCAACCAACTTCGCACATCAAAACACAATTAATTTCAATCCAACCAAATTAATTGTAACCAAAAACCACTAGCTCTAACCAAGTGGAGTCGAGAGAGAATCCAACTACCTCAAAGGTGTTGACAAAAACCACAACGGTCAAAGAACGCTCAAGAAAACCAGGTCAATCCTCCAAAAACCAGCCGTAGATCACTTATCCTAGCAAGATCAAGACCAAATCTCATTATATTTGGAATCTATACACATAGATCTACCCATAACGGTCATAGATCTAAGAAACCGAGAGAAGAGGAGAAGTAGATCTAAGTAGATCTAAGAAACCGATCAAGAACGATCACATACCTCAAGAATCCGGCTTCGATTCGCCAAGAGAAGCCTTTGGATCACCTCATGAATGATGGGAGAACCCTCTTTGACCTTAGGATAAGAAAAATCCCGAGTTAGGGCCACTTAGGAGGAAAAACGAGGCACTTATAAGCAAAAAAGAGTGAGATCCACTTTTATAGGATCTCATTTAATTGGCCGCACGGTTTGCTCGCACGGTTAGACAAACTGTGCGCTAACTATGTGTTAGCCACTGCCTCGACAGACCCTCCATGCATGGTTTGGCTGCATTATTAGACAAACTATGTTCTGCCCGTAAGGAATCTACTGCATCCAAGACCAACTACGCACGGTTTTACCGCACGGTTTAGACAAACTGTGTGTCGTCCGTGCGACTTCCCCTTTGCCTCAAAACTTCATTCAAGTTCTCCCGACTCTCCTATTCATCACCCGTAACTTTAAAACCATGAAAAGAATCAAGAAAGAGTTATGTACCAAAAACTGGGGGTACTGCATTCTCCCCACCATTGGTCTTTCCGTCCTCAGAAAGTAGAAAACCTTCACCCAACTGAAACATTTCTAGCCACTGCTCTTTCATTTCCTTCTCACATTCCCAAGCCTCTTCCTGAATCTGACCATGCTGCCATAAAACCCACACTAGACCGATGCTTTTTCCACACAAGACTTTCTCTTGCTTATCCACAATCTGTACCGGGATATGTATCAATAAAGCATCTGGTTCTATGTCAACGTGATCTCATCTAATCACATGGTCAAGATTAGGCTGATACTTTTTCAACTGAGATACATGGAACACATTATGCACCGAACTAAACTGTGGTCGTAATGCCAATCGATATTCCACCTCTCCAACCCATTCTAGTATCTCAAAAGGGCCAATGTATCTAGGATATGACTTTCCCTACATCCCAAAAAGACAATGTCCAATCCTTGGAGAGATACTAAAGAAGACATGATCACCCACAACAAAGGACAACGGTCTTCGACGGTGATCTGTATAAGATTTCTGAAGACTCTGAGCCATCTCCATCCTCTTTATAATCAACTGGATCTTCTCTGTTGTTTCTTGGATGAGGCTTGGTTCTACTAGTGAAGTTTCACCAGTTTCCACCCAGCATAGTGGAGAACGACAAGGACGCCCATACAATGCTTCAAACAGATCCATGTGTATCGAGGTTTGACAGTTGTTATTTTATGAGAACTCCACTAAGGGTATATGCTCCTCCCATGAGCCACCAAAATCCATTACAAAAGCCCATAACATATCTTCCAAAGTTTGTATCGTCTGCTCGGATTTCCCATCCGTTTGAGGATGATACGCCGTGCTCATAGTCAACTGAGTTCTGAGGGCTTGCTGTAATGATTTCCAGAAACGAGATGTGAGCCTTAGATCTCTATCTAAGACTATAGACACTAGCACACCATGCCTATTTACCACTTCTCAGATATATATTTTTGAAAGATCTTCCACCATATGGGTTTCATGAATAGGGATGAAATAGGCCGACTTGGTTAGAAGATCCACTATCACCCAAATGGCATCGTGTTTCCGGACTGTTCTTGGAAGACCTGTAACAAAATCCATTGCTATTTGATCCCATTTACACACTGGGATGGACAAATATTGTAACATACCAGCTGGTCTCTGATGATCTTCTTTAACCTGCTGATAAGTTAAGCACCGCGAGACGAACTCAGCCACCTTCCTTTTCATGTCGCTCCACCAAAACTACACCTTCAAAGCCTTATACATCTTCTGTGTACCTGGATGTACAGCCCATCTCGAATAGTGGTAAGCATGAAGGAGTTGTTCCTGACAAACCATAGGTACAACCATCTGATCTCTGAAACCAGCCATCAATGTTCTCCCCACCATTGAGTTTTGAACTTACAACCAAAAATTCTACATCAGATGTTTGTGCTTCTTTTATCATCTTTACTGAATCAGGAACAAGTGTAGATGAAAAGAAAACATCAACATTACCTCAATATTCACATTACACATTCATGTCGGCTAAGAACAACATCAACTGCCATTCATTTGAAGCTTCTTTCGCCAACTAAGCATATGACTTTCTACTCGATGCATCCACCACCAAATTTCCTTTTCCTGGTGTGTACATCAAGTCAAAGTCAAACATCTGGAGATACTCCATCCATCTCCTTTCCATGAGATTCAAATCTCACTGTTAGAAAATGGGTTTCATGATTTTTTGATCTGTAAAAATAGTAAATTTCTCACTAAAGAGATAATGTCTCCATGTTTTCAAAGCATGGACGACTGCAACCAACTCCAAATCATGTGTTGGGTAATTCTTCTCATGCACCCTCAACTGCCTTGAGCCATAATCAACCACGTGATCTATTTGCATGAGAACACAACCCAACCCTAATCCTAAAGCATCACAATAAACCACATACCCCTGTAATGATTCTGGAAAGATCAAGATAGGTGCCAATGTAAGCCGAACTTTCAGTTCCTAGAAATAATTCTGACATTCTACCATCTATTGGAATGGAGCATTCTTCTTTTTCAGAGCTTTCATTAGTGAATCTAGTCATGAGAAATAACTCACAAAGCGTCGGTAGTAACTAGCTAGACCAAGAAAATTGTGTATCTCGAACACATTCTTTGGTGGTTGCTAAGAGATAATGGATTCTATCTTTTTAGGATCAACAGAAACTCCTTTCTCATAAATGACATGGCCAAGGAAACGTACTTCCCGTATCCAAAAATCACACTTTGATAATTTTTCATACAAACAATGATCTCTCAAAATTTTTAACATTGTTTCCAGGTGCACCTCATGATCATCCCTTGTTTTTGAATAGACCAAAATATCGCCCACAAACACCACAACAAAAGAATCCAGATATCGCTGAAATATCTGATTCATCAAATCCATGAAGACCACTGGTGCATTTTTTAGACCAAAAGGCATGACTACATATTCATAGTGGCCATATCTACTTCTAAAAGATGTCTTTGGAATATCCACCTTCCGAACTCGCAATTGGTGATATCTTGATCGCAAGTCAATCATGGAGAACCACTGACCTCCCCTTAATTGATTGAATAGATCAACAATGCGTGGAAGTGGATATCTATTCTTTATCGTAACTTGGTTAAGATTACGATAATAAACACACAGCCGAAGAGTTCTATCTTCCTTCTTCACAAACAACACCGGTGCTGCCCATGGAGAAGTACTTGGTCAAATGAAACCCTTTCTTTCCAGCACCTCTAACTGCACTTTCAATTCCCGTAATTCAGTAGGTTCCATCTAGTAATAAGGAATTGATATGGGACTGGTCCTCGAAAGGAGATAAATCGTAAAATCCACTTCTCTTACGGGAGGTAACCCAGAGAATTTTTCAGGAAAAACATCCATGAACTGATCCACCACTGCAGGAAGAACACTTTGTTCAAAACCCTCTACTAATTCCAATGACAACACTAGCAACTGATACGATAACGTCTCAACTGCTGGTGCCAACAAACCCATTGCACCCTACCTTTCATGCCTCTCTCCTCTAAAGATATGTCTAATTCCATAGTATGTCATAAAAGACACTTCCCACACATTACAGTCGATGTGGACCTTAAACGCCACCAGCCAATCCATTCCCATGATTACATCATATCCATCCATCGGAAGCACTGAGAAATTCTAGGTTATCTCAACCTCGCCCAAAACAATACCACATTATCTACACAAGAAGGCTCAACACTCTCTTCGACCCAGAGGAGTTTGAAGTTTCAAAATCGAAGGCATCATTTCTACCCTTAAACCCATCAATTAAACCATACGTGTAGCAATAAAAAAGTGTGAAGCACCAATATCAAACAACACTTTCATCAAGGTAGAATTTAAAAGAATAGTACCTCGCACCGTGGATAGTCCTGACTAATCATCCACTACAACCTACTCGGCTCCAAACAAAGCCTTTTTTGCCACACTCTGCTCTTTATTGCTTTGCTGAGGCATCATGGTATTCCGACAATCACCATGACCCACTTTACTCTGCTGATGATGGGTGTGCAGTTGTCCCCATCTCGTCGAATCATACGACATCTGCGATCCTTGAGGAGTGTCACGTGCACTCGACCTTGGAGAATTCCAACAATAACACTAGAGATTCTCCATCAGCTTACAATTATGACATGCTCGAGGTTTTTTCATACAATCCCACTTGATGTGGCTTGAAGAACCACGCTGAAAATATCTCAGCTTGCTCTGGGGCTTCGGAGGAAGATTCACTGATCCTACCGTTAGATTATATACCATATTCCCACCCTAGTAATAAGTGTCCCTTCTTCTCTTGAACCCAGCATTAGAGTTCCCACTATTCCCCATGGGTAACACCATGCTTCCTCCGCTCGGAGCTCCCAACAAATCATGCTCAGCCACTGAGGCTCTATTCACCATCTCTGTGTAATCATCTATACATAGCACCTCTATCTTGGAATAAATTTCTTGCCTCAAACCAGCTTCAAAGATACGATCTTTCATGGATGTACTATTCACCACCTCGGGTGAAAATTATACTAAGTTTATAAACTTAGCTTCATACTCTGTCACAGACATATGCTCTTGCTTCATACTGAAGAAATCAGTCGTGTGCTAAATTCTAAACGTATGTGGGTAGAATTGTTTATTAAACAATTCCTCAAAGCCTTCCCACGTTATAACCTAGTCCGTTCCAGCTTAAACCACCAACTCCCACCACTGGAGGGAAAGATCTTCCAACATATAAGTGGACAAATTCACTTTCAACTATACTAGTGTTCCCAAGAACTCAAAGATCTTGTTCATTCTATTCAACCAGGCTTCTACCCTCTATGGCTCTAAATCACCCCTGAAGATGGGTGGATTTTTCTTTTGAAACTGAACCGCATGATCCACATGCATTGGTTCATTCGCTTTGTTTCCACTTTCCACATCTTGGAAATATTTCACTATACTTTACACTAGCTACTAGTTCACCTGAGGCTCAGGTGCAACCACATTTTCAGCAACCTCCTCTGGTTGGTCTCTAGGATGCCTACTGGTGCCATTTCTATAAACAGAAAACAAACAACCATGAGTCTCACTTCCATGGACATCAATAATTCCCATTTCAAATCACATTACACAACACTATCACAATAAGTCTTTCCACCTTTTCCACATTTGCATGTTTCACCATTTTTGAAAATCAAACCATTTTCAAAATATCAAAGTTATTCACATTACAATTTCACACACTTGAAAACCAATATTTCTCAATTCAGCCAATAATTCATTATTCCCAATGAAATATACATCCTATTGGGAATTCATTTCTACCATGCATGTCATGCTCATCTCATTGGCTACACCCATGATAATGAGATATCCAATGCCTAAAAGTGTCTCCAAAACACTTATGTACCCAACTCCCTGGTAACTTGAAGTTCAGTATAAGAGAGTTAGATACGTCCTTTTATGCTATACATTCCAAGTTTTGACAATCCTACACCTTGCTACCATCCCGAATCAAGGAATATACCACAAAAAATGTCAACACCAAAACCAATGATCAACACCAATGATCAAAAAACTGCTCTCACTTGAAAGCTAAGGACCGAACAAATCAATACCACTTGTAACACCCCGCCCCTACCTCATTGGCTTGAGGAGGCGATGAGGGCTACTTGGCCTTAAGTGGCGTTCCCAAAATGCCAAAGGCTAGAAATAAATTCCAAGGGCTTCAAGATCTAATTGAGGAATGATTTTCCCTTAAGACAAAACCAACTAAACCATCCATTAACAACCACTATATGATGCATTTCAATAAAACATTCCAACATGAATTCCCAAAGGACAACCAATTTGTTCCACCATACAACCCAAAACCAAAACAACAACAGAGTATCAGAGTACTATGCGGAAGACCAAACAACAAAGCACCATGTTCCATGATGCCACCACAGCTCTACACAAAACTCCAAGCTCAAAGCTCCACCAAGACATCACAATACACCACTAAAGGAGGATGATGCCTTACCTTTGCCCACATCATGGTACACAACATCTGCAAAGATACCATGGTGCCAAAGCAGGGGGTGAGTACTAAAACTCAGTACGTTTTCCCGAAATGACTTCCCTACACACGCCACTAGGATAAAACCATTAGCTCATTTATATAAAACAGTTTATATAAAGTAAAACACAAGTGCAACCATTTCCATAATCCAAAAATGCTCTTACCAAGCCATCACACCCCAAACCAAGAAACCAAGGGAAAGCTGACCAATCATGCCCCAATCCATTTCATCATTCACACACTAGCACAACAATTTCCAACTTTCAAAGCAATGCACAAAAAACAACCCAAAACAACCAAACAGTGGAGCTTCCGTCCAACCCGTTCACCCATTCACACCTAGTGGTACTTCTCATCAACTTATCCTTTGATGGTGGCCCTTCCGTCCACTATCCATCCCATTTTTATAGTGGTACTTCTTGCCACTTCCACACAACATTCCAATTAATCCAGAACCAAGAAAATAACTCACCAAAGTCACAACAACATACAATCAACCAATTCCATTACATATCAATCCACTTCAATAAATCACCCCTTTATTGAAAACCATTTTCTATGCCAAACCATATTTCAATAAGAAAACCTCTTTATTTAAAACCATTTCCATCAATCATTTTCACAAATCAACCATAGCATCCCATTTTAAAATCTCTGTTTTAAAATCCACAACAATAGCATTTCACCATAAAACCCCCTTTTTCCAAAAAAATCCCTAAATGGATTTCCAACCAACTTCAAACATCAAAACACAATTAATTTAAAGCCATCCAAATTAATTGTAGCCAAAAACTGCTAGCTCTAACCAAGTGGAGTCGAGAGAGAAGCCACCTACCTCGAAGGTTTTTATGAAAACCACAACGGTCGAAGAACGCTCAAGAAACCTGGGTCGATCCTCCAAAAACCTACCTTAGATCACTTCTCCTGGAAATATCAAGACCAAATCTCATCATATTTTCCATAAACACACTTAGATCTACCCATAACGGGCATATATCTAAGAAACCGAGAGAAGAGGAGAAGTAGATCTAAGTAGATCTAATAAATCGATCAAGAACGATCACATACCTCGAGAATCCGGCTTCGATTCTCCAAGAGAAGCCTTCAGATCACCTCCAGAACAATGGGAGAACCATCTTTGACCTTAGGATAAAAAAAATACCAAGTTAGGTCCACTTAGAAGTAAAAACGAGGCACTTATAGGCAAAAACGAGTGAGATCCACTTTTATAGGATCTCATTTAAGTGGCCGCACGGTTTTCTCGCACGGTTAGACAAACTGTGTGCTATCCATGTGTTAGCCACTACCTTGACAGACCCTCCATGCATGGTTTGTCTACATGGTTAGACAAAATGTGCACCACCCGTGCTGAAGTTAATGCCTCCAAGACCAACTACACATGGTTTTACAACACATTTTAGACAAACTGTGCATCATCTGTGCGACTTCCCCTTTGCCTTAAAACATCATTCATGTTCTCCTGACTCTCTTATTCATCACCCTTAACTTTAAAACCATGAAAAGCATCAAGAAATAGTTACATAATAGAAACTGGGGGTACTATAGAGACTTTATTTCTTTGTGCATACTGAACATCTTGTTCATAATTGCTTCGTGCGACTCCAAATGTTGCTGAGTACATTCAAGGGCTTCTGAGGATAGGAAGACAGAGGTGTCGACTACCTTGAAGTTTGAGGGCTTGTGGGGATAGCAATATAGAATCTGATATTCGTATCGATGGTTTACCCTGGTGTGGGTAAGATAGACTTTCTTGAATGTATAAATCAAGGGACCTTTATCCAAGGTTGTTGGATACCTTACTCTTTGGGTTAAAAGATTTACTACTTGTTACTTGTATTGTTTCAAGTCTTACGCTGCATTTTTATTGATAAGGAAAGTATAACTATCTTATACTTTCTTAAACTTGTACTTTGATTAGTAAGATTCTATACGTTTTAAGGTAGAATCTTAGCTTTGTAAACATTTCTTAAGTTTCATTTCTGGAACCACGTTTCCAAAAACAAGCAAGTTTGTAGAACTAAGAGGCCTTGCGAATTTACCTTGTTTAACTTTATTAAACATTACCATCTTTAAAAGTTCCAAAGGAATTTTTTAAAGTATACAATTCACCCCCCTCTTGTATATTGAGCATATACATCATCTTTTTGATCCTATATTTTAAACAAAAATGTTACTTTTGTATTGAAAACATGCACTTTGAATCATATCGACCACATCATGTGTTAGATTTATATGAGGTCAATTTCTACATGTAAAAAATGAATTTTGGATCATTTTTCTAGAGTTTTAAAACAATCTGAGCTCATTTTCTTGGTTTTCCCTATTTGATGTGTGTTTTAAACTAAAATTTAACTTTTGTATTGAAAACAAGCACTTTAATTAATATCAACTACATAGTGTGTCAGATTGATGTGCGGTAAGTTCCAATACATGAAAAATGAGATATGGATTATTTTTTAAAAGCTGGAAAAAAATATGATCTCATTTGATCAATTTTGACAATTTGATGTGTATTTTAAACTAAAATGGAACTTTTTTATTGAAAACATACACTTTGAATCATATCAACCATGTCATGTGTTAGATTTATGTGAGGTCAATTCCTACATGTAAAAAAATGAATTATGGACCATTTTCCTAAATTTTGAAATCAATTTGAGCTTGCTTTCTGAATTTTGGCTATTTTATGCATGTTTTAAACTAAAATGACACCTGCATTGAAAATAAACACTTCAAGACATACCGACCACATCAGGTGTCGAATTGATGTGTGGTCAATTCCTATAGGTAAAAAATGAATTATGGACTATTTTACTAATTTTTTAAAAGAATGTGAGGTCATTTTATTGGTTTTGGATATGTGATTCTTTTTAAACTATAATGATAGTTTTATATTAAAAACATGCACTTTGAGTTATATCAACCACATCATGTGTCAGGTTAGCATGTGGTCAATTTCTACACATCATAAATGAATTGTGGATAGTTTTCTTAATGTATGAAAACAATATAATCTCATTATCTAGGTTTTGATCATGTGACATGTGTTTTAAACTAAAATGGAACTTTTATATTTAAAACATGTACTTAGAGTCATATCGACCACATCGGCTATCAGATTATGATTCGGTAAATTTCTAAATATCAAAAATAATATTATATATATTTTTCTTAAAGTTTGAAAACAATATAAGATTTTTTTCTTGGTTTGGGATATATGATGTGCATTTTAAAACTAAAATGATACTTTTGTGTTAAAAACATACACTTTGAGTCATACTGACCACATTAGGTGTCGAATTGATGTGGGGTCAATTCCCACATGTCAAAAACGAATTATGGACTATTTTCCTAAAGTATCAAAATAATATGAATTTTTTTTCTTGGTTTTAATCATGTGACGTGTGTTTTTAACTAATGTGTAAATTTAAAAAAAGTAATTATCAGATTAAAATGATAAAAAATTAACTAAAAAACATAGATAAAATTATGATAAAATTAACTAAATAAGTAGTAGGAAGTCACATGTTCATGATGTATTTATACATTACGACACCATGTATTTTTTCTATTAATTTATAAAAAAAATGATTTCCTCTATTATACTTCTCCTTGAGAAATAGATCAAAAATAATATATAATCATTCTGATACTAATGATTCACATCCCAAGTGTATATCTAATGTCATATCCTATATTATATCACAAACATAGTAGGTAATCACCTAAATTTGATATCGATAAGAATTCTTACACCATGTATTCTTTCCAATCATCTATAAATAAATTTACTTCTTCTTTTGAATACATAAATTGTTGGAAGTATTCATATTACTGAGAAATTATAGACAAACAAATGATTAAGAAATATTTTTAATGAAATTGTAATTATTTTTAGACATTACCTGCTCATGGATGCTAGTTTTTTATGGAATATGATATCTTTCATAAATTTTCAAACTTAATATCGACAATCGTTGTTGTTATCTTACTTTGAACATTGTAGACACATTAACTAAAATAATTAAATTATTTTAAAATATGTTTCAATAGTTAAATATTTCTATATATACCTTAATCTATTCCCATTTCAAGTAATTTATAGGATTTTTATTTTCAGTCACTGACCTCATACCATGATTTATCCTATATTTATAGATCTCCATATTATAATAAAATTCTTGTTAAAACACAAACTGAAACATATAATTAGAATTTTATCTATAAAATATTGATTACAATGCATTAAAATTTCACAATACACATCATGTGTTATCATCTTATTGGAAATCTGTGAATTGAATTCAAAAAATAAATATTTTGGGTATTCCTATTGATTGTGATCTAAATTCAGTGCTTTCTAAAAAACAATTTGGTAATGAAAAAAATAAAAATATATTTTATATGATTATATTGTAGAGTTTTTCCCCTGTATTATAGTCATCAAAAATAGTCCTTTTTTAGTTATTTTCTTCTCAAACGCCTCATTTAGCTCATATATTTTCTTAACAATCTCTTTAAACTCCAAAGAAATTTCATCCATAGAAATGATATAGGGGTTAATGAACCCAAACCATGATTTGTAAGGTTTTCCCTTTATATAGTAGTAATATAAACACTTGTAGAAAATATGAATATTTATTAACTTTAATAAATGTATTAGATAATTTTTTGGACATAAATATTATGAAAATGTACCTTATATATGTATTCGAAACTGAGACTCTCATCCATTAAAACATGAGAATGTCATTTATACTCTTAAGACCAACCACATCTATAATGAAAGTTCCAAATATTTATTATTTATATGTAATGTAGGATACAAATCCATATTTTAATGTGGTGTATTCATGAAGTTTTAATGATAATAGATGTTGAAGTGAAACTATAAAGGATAAGGTATTTTTTTCTTTGTTGATCCACTAGATTGTCTTGATCCAACCTTCTGTTTCCTAGTTGCTTTATCTACCTGTAATATGACAACTCACATCAGACCTTTTTTATCAAGTATTAAAAGTTTTTATTTGAAAATTTTTGTAAAGTAAATACCTCATGTATCTTCATAATATTACATGATCATGCTATGAAACTTCCAAAAACACCATTGAACATTGTAATATCTAAACCATCAATTGGAACATGAAACTCAATGCTCAGATCTTGAGCTACTTCAATCCCCACTATCATGTGATATTTTGGGAGTTATTTTTTGTATAAAATTTCTCCCATGATATTATACACCATACCCCCCATAATAATCCTATGTGTGGGTGTTTATAGATAGAAATCACATACAACTTTACCTTGTAGAATTTAGTAATATAAAGTTATCATAAGTTGTTTTATTCACATTTAGGATAAAGATTAATAAAAAAATTGATTAACACAATTAAGGTATTTGGTTGAGGGGAATGACTAGCCTTAAATATAGTGGTTTCATTTGGTTGTTCATGTGTTGATCTCTGTTCCTTTGCTAGTTCTCTTTGATATTTTCACATATATTCGTCTTCCAAACTAGAACAGACAATAATATATTGAAAATCATCTATTTTCATATATAATCCTTTCATAATATAATATGTATCTTCTTATAGTTTGGTCTTCTCAAAATATGTTCAAATAGACACTCCAAAACCTACACCTCTAACATGACCATATTGTTTCGGCCACTTTAAAGCTATTGAAAGTAGTTTTTCTTCTCGTATCGTCATTGTCGATTCTTATATCTAAACTATAAAAAAACATATGAATATAAATGGATATTTTCTTGTAATATTTCTATAAAGAATAAATAAATACTATTATTCCACACTTACCAATGTTTCTCATACTGCTTTTGTGTTTTCATCAACTAGTTTACCCTCCTTATTTACACGGGCCTCCTTCCATAGCACATGGAGTGTGATGGAAGTGTCTTGAGATTTTGATTCATCGATATGGTTATAAAAAAGGAACATATGTTGTTTCATATCACACAAAAATTTTATTTTTTATTTAAAATACATACCATTTTATTATCTAGTGAATCATACCCCATCCTTACTTTGTGATAGGGGTATATTGGTTTTGATGCACGTTGTTTATTTTCATAAAACCATTTCTATTTCATAAATTAATAATTTTGAATAAAATTGGATAAAATAAATAATGTCAAATAAAATATTATTGACAACAATGCACCTAAAATGATTTCTCATCTCAAAAATGGATGAAAGAATTCCATGTTTCCTAATATATATTTCTTTATAAGTAACTGTTGTGTAGAGCTTTAATTTCCCCTTAGTATCGCTAAGATAAAACTTGGTAAGAATAGTTTGAAAGCCTATATGAGATTTTTCAATGGTTATTAAGACATATTTCTAGCAGAAATCATCTAAAATAAATTAACTCTACAA
This sequence comes from Viscum album, assembly GCA_963277665.1. Taxonomy (NCBI): domain Eukaryota; kingdom Viridiplantae; phylum Streptophyta; class Magnoliopsida; order Santalales; family Viscaceae; genus Viscum; species Viscum album. Next base: position 834,004,240 of record OY728165.1, read on the forward strand.
TGAATAATAAAAATTAAATCCATGTTTCATTATAAAATTTTTCAAAAAAATAGAGAAATTATATCATAAGATTACCATTATATCTTCCCAAAGGGTTTCCTTTGTTATAGGTTGGACATGTTGCCATAAATCTATATCAATATGAACATACATCCTCATTGTGACCCCAACATAACTAATGAACATTGACCTGTTGGGTGAACAGGTTGGTCGCATTGATTCCAGCCAACCTCAAATTTTATACCCTTAATTATTGCCTAGAAAATTTTAGTCAACACTATGATGTTATGTCATTCTTGTTTTTTTCATCAACATGGTGTTGATCCCCTAATAATTATTCAATTTCAGCATCAACTACCTGTTCTTCCTCAAGATTGGTAACATCATCATGTGTAGAAATCATTGTCTATATGAGTAGCCAAACATTTAATTTATATTACATAAATATAGTAAAGGACACACAATATTATGAGGAAAATCATAGTATATTAAAAAAACATTTTAGCCATCTCATTGAAATCTATTTATTTTTTAATGTTAAATGGATTTGGATCCTTTATTGAGAATTCAAATCCCCTCTTTATATTTCCCTCTAACATATAATACATTGTCTGCATTGGGACCTCTATGAAATGATTTTGATCTCCCAATGAAAGGGTCATCCTTGATTGAATTTTCATCTAACCCTATAGTTGTTTTAGTCTCTAGTGGAAAAATTGACCAATTATTATTTTCTAGATCTAAGACATAAAATAATTGTACTAATTGTGATTCCATTATGACCTATTTATCATTTTCCCCTTACACACTAAAGTTCACCTTCACAAATCCCATTTCATCAACTTTCAATACACTTTTATTTTTAACCCATTTGGAACAGAAAATAAGCACGTGAAATGTTATATAATGTAACTCATATATCTTTCTGATGATGCTGAAATATTATATATTTACATAAATTATATTTCTATCCTTAGAACTAGAGATGTGAATCACTTACTCCAGAAGCATAACTCTGATATTTTTTTATCGTATTTTGGTCATTGTGTTATTTTATATAGAATTTATAACCTTAATTACAAAACCAGTGTAAGATATAACATTTTCATTTGGTCCTCTAGCTATCCATCAAAGTCATTTGGAAATTGAATTCATATTTTCGTATACCTCTTTATAAATATGATCTTGAAACCATCCTATAAACTATTGATTATATGTATTTGATATCCTTTCAATATCCCTTAATGGATTCAAATGTATAATAATTTCTCTAAGGGATTCAATGTATAGATCAATATATTCACTATTATGTAAAATTTAAAGGTGATCTTGCTCCAGCTCTATGATGGAAAGAAGGAACCAGGTGTGTAGTGGAATCCCCAAACATGTGGGATTTTAAAATTTTTCCACCGAAGATCGACACAATCTTGTCGACGTCAGTGAAATGATGCTCGGTTAAAGCTGAGGATCACACATGAAAAATTTTAAGAACAAAAATAAACTGTAAAATACCTTGTTTAAATCTAAAGGTGTGCACGAAGTCTGCTTGTTGTTGGCGATCACTGATTAAAGAATCCAAATTCAAATTCCTCTAGATCATCCACACACACTTCAAGGAATCTTCAGGATCACCGTTCATCATAATATGTGTGCAAGTGAGGAATTTCAATAATTCCTTTGATGGTCCAATGATCACCACATCGCTCTTCTTGAGATTCCTAAGAGAGATCATGACCTGAGCTCCTTGGATCTAGAGAATCTCTCTCTAGAACATGGGATAGAGTAGAGGATAGATAATTTCCATGAATAGTTCTTTTCGAAATCCCATCCTCTATTTATAGTGTGTTATGTGTTTACCCAAAAATGCCAACCCAACCCCCGAATAATCAACGCACTATTAAGGACATATTATGACTGTTAAAGTGAGTCATAAATATTATTATCATTTTCTTGTAATATATTAAATATATTTCATGACAATAATTGAGTTTAAAACTTGACTCATCGTTCCCATAAATACTAATTAAACCTTGAATATTCTTCAATTACTATTTTTCATGTATTTACTTAAAAGTCATAAATACATTTAATAAATAAATTCAATGCTCATTATTCTAAACATGAATAATATGAATTTATTTATTGTATTGGTGATATTTTTTCCTTGAACAGATCCTGAACCCCAGTAGTGGGGCCCACAATTTCCAAAACTCCTATTTAACTAAATAGAAAAGATTCTCAAGTACGCTATTGTTTGTGACCCTCTAGGACCCTATCTCAATAGCAGTGAATAGTATTCACAGACCAAGAGCAGGATATAGCAACCCATCATGGCCCCTAAAGAGATAAGGATTGTCATAGCAGTGACAACCAACCTATGAACATGTATTATGTAATATTATCTATTTGTCATTAATATTTCATAAAGTAGGACGCACACTAGTATCATCACCCATTAATTGCTTTATAGTTTGTTGATCCAACTGGATGGATTTACCCTCGACTTTCATGTCCATGGTCTTATGAAGGTACTACCATCCTTATCAAAATGGCCTGAGATATATTACTTCCATAACCTGGAAGCGACAAATCCCTTCTTGACCATTCAACCAATGTCATGTCATCAATGATGCAACCAACACAAACTACCTCACTAGGATTCCAACATCATGGTTTTTTTCTTGCATCAAAGTATGTGATCAAATGAAATACACTAGAAATGATCTCAATCCAGGAGACCATTACACATGATCGTAGATAGGAACATACAATGACACCCAAAACAAGTGGTGTTCCTATTGGCGGGTCTATCCTTGTGATCTCACTACTAGAGATCACCAAGTGTGAACATCATGAGAAGAAGTCTCAATGCTTATGAGCCCCCAGTACCTGATAGTCAAACATCTACTATATCCAATAACTATGATGTATCTAGACCATAGAACATATATTTAATATTAATGTCATAGTATCTCTAGGTTCTCATTATAGACTGGGATCTTCTATAACCTCTCGATACGACAATTAATATTTGGACATTACCATTTCAATAGTGGACGTAAAAAATTGTACAATATAATGGTAACATGACATCATGTATAGCTAACTATATATATGATATGGTAATCAAAAGAACTGAATAGTTGAGTCTAGGGAACCCACTATTTCAACACTCCCACTTTCACTAGATCCAACTTGCTAACAAAACTTGTTAGCTACTCACATGATAAAGATTGTGTTTCTGCTGAGTAATAGCTTTAGCTAATGGGCCATTCATGGTTCTTCCATGTGACTATTATATTATAGCGACCTCATCGCCTTGAGTAAAACATCTCAAGATATGGTATCCCAAGCATATCCCTCTTGTTCACTGTCATAACTTGACATATCGGCTAGTAAGGATGTCATAATTTACATTATGATAATCCTTTTCTCACCAGGTGTGATTCCAAGGACTGAAAAAAATCATTGCATTTAATAACTACTTCTTAGCTTCCTTAGAAGCTACAATGTAATCGGTATTTTTAGGTATTTCTACCACAGGCTTATATGAGCTTGACTCACTCATCGTATTTAGCCTAATTGCAATAGTAGATCACATTGATATATGGAAGAATAGTTTGTATCCCCAAAAAATAGTATCATTTCTTCTCCATTTACCAGGTACATATCTTTTTTACTTGCCAAAGTATAATTAGATAGTTCTGAATACATCACTTCCAGTGCTTTTGGATATAACTGATATTTTCCTACTATAAAATATACCTTTGAAATATCAGTTATTGTACATATCATGGCATATGTGATTGATCCATCACTTAGACTTATGGATTTATCTCATCACATTTATCTCCTCCCATGTCCTGTACATGCCAACCTGGAGAGATAATGTCATGTGACATTGGTGACAATTCTTATCTTGAATTATTCCAACTTTTATTTTTCAATACAACATCACTATATATATGATTGACTAGGACCAAGCAACCTATAGATCTACCTCGGTTGATCATGTTCCCTAAAACTTAGGTTTCTACTTTAAGTCAATCCCTGGAGAATGAATTTCATCATGGTCTTATCTAACTATAAGACCAATGTCAATTTTCCATATGTTATCGAACATACTTTTCTTGTAAAACCATGGCGCTCCCACTAACCCATGGTAGACACATGGAAAACATTTTTTACAAATGTACATTCTATGATCATGTTGCTTACTTTAATCCTACACTGGATTTTAGTAACTTGAAACCTTTATTAGCATTCTATGACATGACCATCCCTTTCGGGTTGCGTCGTATAGACACCATCCATAATTGGTGGTCATGACATCCAATGTTAAATAATTTTATCATAGATATTAGCTATGATAAGTAAAATTCTAGTGGATTTAGGTATAATTACTTGGTGAAACCAATCGATCCTTATTGGTACTACACTTGTACCATCCATGTATCAACTCACTTGAATTTCCCACCGCAGTATTCAAAATAATAAGCCCCTTTTCACTTTGATACATGGAATCCATTAATTGAATTTTAGTTGGTCTTATCAATTTTAGTTAATTTCCATACACTACTTACTTGTAGGAAATATTATTCAAATTGAATAATAGGTCACTGACCACGGTGAATATAAAAACCATCACCATGTTTTTATCCTTTTTACACAGTATGTGTCTCTGGAACATACTTTGTTCTACATGCACTTGTGGAACCAGTTCCTATGATAACTATTTGCGCATCTTGAGCATTGACTAAACACAAGTAAATAAAGCTCCCACTATCTCTAATAGAAATGTGCACACTTATATAAAAGTGTAATCTATTACTTGACTACCTCTTTTTTATTTTAGGAATTTTTATAACATCCTAAGCTACAGTTAGGATAATTGCAAAAGATGCACATTGTGTTCATTCTTGATGCAAGTTTATTTATGTCCTAACAAACTCTTTGCATCCAAACACATATTCATATGATATAATGGATTATTCATCATACTATGACTCATATGATATCCATTTATAATTTTAGTTAGAATATAATTATGGTATAATGTCGTTATTTTCAAAGCATGTCATGAAATATATTGGAAGTTTCTGCAAGAAACATTGATACTACATACATCATAACTCTGATGTATAAAATTTGTGTTTAGAAATTGATCCACACTATATTTTATCAATCAATGTTGACATGTAATACTTCATCATCGATCCTCATCATTATCATCAATTCCCTCATCTGGATAAGGTAATGTGCATTTAGGAATTACTCCACACTAAATTATCCTGATCAATGAATGCTTGATCAAGATATTCTTTGGTATACCGACCCGAAGCAACTCATATCTAATGACCATGAAAATACTTAACTTTATTATTCCTTAATAACCTAAAGGAATATTATAAAGTATATTTATACCTCTATTTTACTCTTGGAATAGTTTACGTTCACTTGTTAAACTATTTTTAAAATCTTTGTGACATACCTTTATTTCTAAAGGTTTCTTTATCCAAACTAAAGATGTTGATAATACCAAAAGCATTTAGCTATAACGAGCCTAAATACCATATTGTGTATATTATTGACATCCAATTTTAGTATTACTTGACAAATAATTATCTTTTCATAATTGGGTATAAGTATTACATTTATATTCATCACTCATTGCCTATGATTCATGTATTACTGAACAAGTGATTGAGTTTTAAATACCAAAAACAACATTCATTCCAAAACTTGAAAGAATGTATTCTTGTGTCCAAGTACACCTGAGATTAAATTTTGTGGTTATACTCAATAATAGTTCCACATGAATCTTTCACTTGGAAATTAATAATTCATTTACTTCTCAACACAGGCCTAGGTATCACCCTTTCACAGCCACTTGAAGAATACACTTGACTTCAAGTAAGGTTTCTATACTAACTTGGTTACCATATTAGAATAAACATATGTCACCAACATATTGTATTTAATACCTAAGTAGTAAAACTGAAACATTACAATTGATGAATATTTTTTGAAGAATAAGTGGGTAATCTTTCTTATTTAATTTAGTTAATTGCATTAAAACTTACATAGTATTATTTTATAATATGCAATGCAAATAACCTTTGTTAATTCCTCATTCATTGAAGGATGTTATGAATGTTTCATTAGCATTAAATGCCCTTGACCCTTTTTCCTTGTTTTTCAATTTATTCACCATAATAATTAAAAACAAAACTATCTTTTTTTCTTATTCACTTGGAAAACCTTTACCTAAATAGGTAATGAAGTGATTACTCAATACTGGTTCATTTTGTTACTTAAAACAAAACTTGAGTAAAGATGTGAAATGATATTAGAATAGGAAATGTTGAAAGATCATAAATCATCTTTCAGTTTACACAGATCTAGTGTAACCATTACCTATTCATATCATTACTTCGCTTTCTCCTTACAAACATCTCAGAGATGAGACTTCATGTTTTATCATCCATGTTATGGTGTAGTGACCACAGCTGACACCGGATGTTGATGAAAGCATAATGATATAACTATCATATGCTTTATACATTAGTCTCCTATAAGAAATTTCACCCTCGCTTCTTGAGGTAGTTTAACAGTGTTAGGGACACTAGCACCTTGAGTTTCCTATATCATAGTACTATGTGCATGCACCTGTACTATTAATGGATACTCATGTCAATGAGGACATTTACTTGGTCCGATAACTATAGAAGTTTTTAAACTTGTGGTATAACTTTACATTTTCTAAAAAAAGTAAATTTTTTAGAATATTGGTTCCTTTTATCTCATTATCAATTTAGACATTTTGATTAATTACTTAAATCATTTAATGTCTCCCACTATTTTATCGAATTCAAGGAACCCTCTGTCCTAGAATCAGAATACTATGTCACTTGAGTATTCTAGTGGAAAGGATCCCAGAACCACCCCTCATGGTCTACAAGCTATATTTATGCCACTACTAGGAGGGTTCAAGGTGGGATTTTGGATGGCTGACCACTTTAACTTGTGATTCCTTGATCTGTTGAGTGAATTCCTACCTTCTAAAATCAGAACTCTATTTACTCAATGCTTTCCTCTAAAATGATATCAAGTTATCTATGCCTAATACTTACTATCACTTTATTTAAGTCAACAATTCACTCTTATAAGGACTCCCCGATAGTAAGAGGCACCCTCAGATATGGCATGAATGGCACCCCAAACACCCGGTTTTGTCCAAATTTGAATGATGGAAGGCGGTTATGACTTAATATAACTTTGAGGGTTTTATTATTTTTATTGTGATGAAAGAAATCATTATCTATTTTATAAGCACGTACTACATGACCGAACTCACAACTGACCATGTAAGAAATAGAAAACTACATCGCGTCACATGTTCATTTTATCTTGCATGCTTTTTATTATTATTTTATGTGGTCGTGCATTAACTACACATTCAAAAAAATAATAAAACATGCAAAATAAGATGAAGACCTAATCATGAGTCGGTACTAATGGTTGATCCATTGAGTGAATAATGGACCAACCTAGACCCAAGGTGTAATACCTTGTGTCGCGTCGCTTTTGACTCAAAATGCAGCATATGCCCCTCCAATGCATCATATCTCTTGTCTGGTGTGTCGCCATGACCTATCACGAACTGTTTCTCATATCTTCTCATAATTATACAACTGTACTCACATGAAGGTGAGGGGGTCTTGCGGTATAAACTCTAAAACTCAGAGAAGTGGACACGCAGACCCTTATACATATAATGACACTAAGATGATACACAGATTTCCTTTTATTTAACTAAATTAATTATTACAAAATTGCATGAAATAATTAAATAAATAATCAAACACTAGACATGCATTGGTCAGTCTCCAGCTCATGATCTGCATACGAATTAAACTCTCGTATATGAACTAAATGCAGAAAAAAAATTAAACTTGCATTAATTAATTTGAGGACACTTAATTGAATTAAAATTTTCACTCAAATTTTTAATTCAAAATATTAACATTGTTCATTCCCAATTAATTAATTTAATTTTAAAACAACAATTTAAATTAATTAATTAATTTAATTAAACTCCAAATTAAATTAATTACATTGCATTAAATTTTAATAGCCAAAAAATAATGTTTAATTAATTTAATTCTCAACTGAAATTAAATCAATTATTTTAATTAATTTTTGATTAAATTAAATCACTCAAGCCCATAAAACTTCGGGCAGGGCCTGTGCGGGTCGGGGCGAACCTGTGCAGACCCAATTCAGGTGGTACCGACCCCGTGAAGAGGCGTACTGGACCAGGGGGTCCGCTCAAGCCCATTCCGGGTTGGGCGGACCCACCCAGGCCTATTTCGGGGTAGTGAAAATACCTGCATGCTAGGAGGATAGGGCGGCGTGGGCTACCCGGAGGTGGTGGTCTGCACCGCACTGCGGGTTTTGATGGAGCAGCGGGTGCTACGAGGAGGCATTCGGGGTTTCCCTCACAGCGGACGAGGTGGTCTGGTGTGGTCCAGTGCCGATGGTGGTTCGAGAGATCTAGACCACAGGAGGGTTATGTGGCTGCGATGGAGCTTAGGGCGGTCGGCGAGGGCGGTAGACCATGGGTTCGGGACCGATGCACCGGACTGGTAGAGAGGAGACGCAGGCCTCTGTAGGTAGGTTTTGGTGGAGGAGGCGGTGAGTCCTTTATGGGGTGCGTTGGTGGTGAGGGTGGAGGCCAGAAGGTGGCGCGCAGGATCTAGCGGGGTGTGGTGGTATTGGTGCGGGCGGGCACTGGGGAGGTGGCGGCCATAGTGGATGCCGGCTGTGGCTGGAAGGAGGCAACCCTGCAGGGGCCGTTGTGCGCCGCATGACAAGGGGGGCCTCTTGGCCCCCAAAACCCTATGCCTTTTTTTATTACCTAGACCTGCTTTACAGATCTTCCTTTTTATGGGTCATCAGAGACCTGAAAAGCATTCCCCCCCCCTTTCTTCTTTGGGTTTTATGATAAGACTACACCAACCCCTTTAAAAAATTTCCACACCCTTAATTTTTTCTAAAGCCTAAGTAGCCTTTAGAAAAATATTATTATTATTATTATTATAATTAAATAAATAGTATTATTATAATTGAATATTATAATAATTATTATTATAATAAAACTATTTTTATTATAATAGAATTATTATAATTAAAATAATTAAGATTCACATGAAAAATATACGATCCAAAAAAATACTATTCCGGTGACCGGAATTCCACCAGTTAGGAGGAGTTCATCCAATTTTAAAAAACATCGAACAGCTGCATATTAGTCATTCGATGTCGAATTCAGAATCTATCTATGGAATTGGGACCATAGTGATTCCCTCTTTAGAGATTAATGCAAATTTAATTTATTTGGCTTAAAATCGACACATGTACCTCTGATACCACTTGAAGGAACTAGGCTTGTAGAGGAATCCCCAAATAGGTGGGATTTTAAAAAAAATCCACTGACAATCGACACAATCTTATCGATGTCAGCGAAAGGATGCCCAGTTAAAGTCAAGGATCATGCATGAATATTTTTAAGCACAAAAATAAACTGTAAAATACCAAGTTTAAATCTGAAGTTGTGCACGATGTTTTCTCATTGTTATAAATCACTACTCAAAGAATCTGAAGTTGAATTCCTCTAGATCTTCCACATTTTCTTCAAGGAATCAGTGGGAGATCCGTTCATCGCAATCTAGGTGCTAGAGCCAAATTGCAATGATTCCTTCGATGCTCCAACAATCACTGCATCACTCTACTTGTATTGCCTGAGAGAGAGCTTGACCCAAGCTCCTTGGTTCTAAAGAATATCTCTCTAGAACATGGGAGAAAGGATAGGAGAGAGAATTCCCATGAATTGTTCTTTTTGAAATCCCCTCCTCCTCTATTTATAGTGTGTTATGTGTTTACCTAAAAATCCAAACTCGCCCCCGAATAATCAACACACTATTAATGACATATTATGACTACTAAACTGAGTCATAAATATTATTATCATTTTCTGGTAATATATTAAATATATAACATGACAATAATTTATTCCAAAACATGACTCTTCATTCCCATAAATATTAATTGAACCTTGAATATTCGTCAATTAATATTTTTCATTTATTTACTTAAAACTCGTAAATACATTTAATAAATAAATTGAATGCTCATTATTCTAAACTTGAATAATATTAATTTATTTATTGCATTGGTGATCATTTTTCCTTTAAAAGATCATGAACCCTATTGGTGGGGCCCACCATGTCCAAAACTCCTTTTAAATAGAATGTGGAAGATTCTAAAATACACTATTGTGTGTGAACCTCTAGGCCATTATCTCAATAGTAGTGAATAGTATTCACAAACCAAGAGCGGGATCTAGAAACCCATCATGGCCCTTAAAGAGATAAGGATTCTCATAGCAGTGACAACCAACCTACAAACTTGCACTGTGCAACATAATCTCTTTTTCATTAATATCTCATAAATCAGGATACACACCAGTGACGTCACCCTTTACTTGCTTTATTGTTTGTTGATTCAACTGGATGGATTTACCCTCGACTTTCATGGCCATGGTCTTATAAAGGTACTACCATCCTTATCAACATGGCCTAAGATATATTACTTCCATAACCTGGAAGCAACAAATAATTTCTTAACCATTAAACTAATGTCATGTCATCAATGAAGCACCCAACACAAACTATCTCACCATGATTTCAACATCATGGTTTTCATCTTGCATCAAAGTACATGATCAAATGACATACATAGGAAATTATCTCAAGTCAGGAGACCATTACACATGATCATAGATAAGAACATCCAATGACACCCAAAACATCTGGTGTTCCTATTGGTGGGTTTTTCCTCATGATCTCACTACTAAAGATCACCAAGTGAAAACTTCATGAGAAGAAGTTTCAATGCTTATGAGCCCCTAGCACCTGATAATCAAACAACTATTGTGTCTAATCAGTAAGATGTATCTAGACCATAGAATATATATTTAAGATTAATGCCATAGTATCTCGAGGTTATCATTATAGCATGGGATCTACTATAACCTCTCGATACGAAAATTAATCTTTGGACATTACCATTTCAATAGTAAACGCAAAAAAAAGTCTACACTATAATGGTAAGATGACATCATGTATATCTAACTCTCCTCCAATAGCCTGAAGGCCTTCATTTTTTTATTGATTTTGTTAATCCACCTTTCAAGGGGTGAGGTGGAACCCTTAAAAGGCTCGTAGGCGTAAGTATTACATGGCTCGTAGGCCTTAGAGGAATTTAATGCTCGTAGGCTTCAAACATTACCTACAACCCAGACTAACTACTTGGAACTGCTCCTCCCCAGCATCTTTATCATGAAATCAGCTCTCCACCTTCGCATGGCTGTTCAGATAGGCTTTTTCGTGCATTCACAGGCTTGTCCCGATGACAGGTGTCATACCCTCTCATTCTTGCAATCTGTTTAGCTTCTACTATGGTGAAATATCCTTTCTCCTCCTCCTTTTGAAGTTTGATCCTTGTAGGTTGTCTGGTTTGCATCTGCACTTAAGGTGGCCTGAAGGCCTTGAGGTGGCCTGAAGGACTTACTAACCCGAAGGCCTGGGTGGACCGAAGGCCTTAAAGGACTTGGGGACCAAATCGGTGGCCTGAAGGCCCAAACAGGGGAATATTCTCGACTAATACAGTGCCAAACGGTGCATGCTACAGTTCCCGTTACAGTACCTGCTACAGTGCTACTATAGTGCTGCTATAGTAACCCAAAAATTAGCCACCACCTAAATTTGATCCTGGGTCTCGTGGATGCACTTAAGAAGTCCTCACCAACTAGGATGAGGCTCATGTGCCATGTATAGCTAACTGTATACACGATACGGAAATCAAAGGCACTGAATATTTGGATCTAGGGAACCCACTATTTCAACAGGTAATTGTAACAACATCTCTTCCTAAAATCCCTTCACCCATAAGGCATCCATTGTGATGAGATTTTGGGAGACCGATACTATCAAAATCTAATAACTAATTAGTATAGAATTCAACAGCTTCTTCAATAATATATCATTCTACAATACAACCTTCTGGATAATTTTGATTCCTGATATACCCTTTCAAAAACATAATATACCATTTAATGGGGTACGTCCATCTATAATGGATGGGATCACATAGTTTAACCTCTCTAACCAAGTGAACCATCAGGTGGACCATTATATCAAAGAATGAAGGTGGGAAGAATATATCTAATTCACATAATATGACTACAACCTCCTTATTCATGATTAGAAACTTCACTAGGTCTATAAATTTACTACATAAGGATTAAAAATAATGCAGAGTTTGGCTAATGTATGTCATACATTTTTAGACAAAATGCAAGGTAAAGTGATGGGAATAAAATCTTGCATCAAAACATGGACTTTGTGTGAATTTAGTCCCCATAACTTTAAATTATTCATTGACACAACATTTTTGATATTTTATGAATACCATTATGGAACTTTTACACCATTAAGGAAAATGAAAATTTTAAATTTTTCTTGTCTAGATAAAGTGTAAGTTTTTTTAGGAAGAAAAGTATGTTGTTTACCCTTCACTGGTGCCAACTCTTCCCTCGTCCTCATGTCAATCACATCTAACCTAAATTTGATTCCATATTTTGTTTTTCTAGGAACATTTAGTAATGTTCCAATAACACTATCAAATAAATTTTTTTCTACATGCATGAAATCAGTAAAATGTATGACTTATAAACAATTCTAGTATGATAATTAAAAGAAAACTGATCTCCTTTTCCAGCCTCATTTCATAAGATTTTTCAAAAATGGTTTTCGGAAAATTGTGTTTATATCTTTTACTTTATCAAATAGTTGATCACCCATTGGTGGAGGTGGTGTTGTACCTCGTTTGGTATTCCCATCAAAGATGTCATCTAGGATCGATATTTATGCCACTGAGGTAAAAATTTCCAATGTCCTAAAAACACAATCTTCAAGGAATTTTTCTACCTAACCAAGAGTGTGAATTATTTACAAATAGGGAACCCCAAAATTCCTTTAATGTTATAGTCTAACAAATTTCTATAATCAAGAAAGATATATATCATCCCATAAAACATGTCCCTCAATGTGAATTATTCACCTCTATGAGCATCATACATTATAAAATATGTATCCCACATCAATTTCAGATCTTCAATTAGTGGATCCAAAGAGACATCAATATCATTACTAGGTTTTTTTGGTCCAGATATAATCAGAGACAACATATTGTATTGGTGCATCATGCATAACCATGGTGGAAAGTTATAATTTACCAACATAACTGACTATGTACTTTGAGTACTACTCTATACACCAAAAGGATTTATTCCATCTGTATATAATGGAAGATGAGAGTTTCTCAACTCATTTCCAAATTTAGGATACTCATGATCAATTTTCTTCCACTGAGAAGAGTATTTTTTATAATGTATTTTCCCATATTTAATTCTTTTATATTCATGCCATGTAAATTGTATCATGGTTTCCTAACACCATATAGTCTTATAAACCATTGAATGATAAGAAAGTATCATAAAGATTTTAGAGGACTTGATTAAACTTTCTTGAATCAATTCACACCACACTTGAGGAATTTTATGAGTGATTCATGGTCCTTGAGAAACAATATGAAATAATTTTGACAAGCATGTATTTTTTTAGAGATCATTCCCATTTAACGTAAAAGAAATTAGTGTCATATTTTCGACAAGTATGTTCATTTTCTTCTGGTAGAATATTAGGTAGGAGACCAATTAGTTCTATAAACATGGTTTCCCTCCATCCACTGCCATCTTTAAAATTATATAACTTCAATATAGCTTAAAATGTTGTGTATTTAGTATAATCAGTATAAAATGGTCTCTTAGAATGGATATTTAACTTCTTGAACAACTTTGGAAAATCATGAAGGTCATCTTCAATTTCCATTTTCATTTCTTTTATACAATCTATATCATCATTTACATTGGTATTCATACCAAATGATCCATAAACCACAGTGTCATCCTAATCAGTGTGCACATTTAGTTTTTTCCATTGTTTAGTCGAACATTTATAACTCTAATCTATTTCATGAAAAAACAAATGTTCTTCCAACTCTTCTGGACTAATTTTTCTTGAATAAAAAAGCATAAATAGGGATAAAGGATTTGATAAGTGTTGTATGCTTTCTCTATTGTAATCTTGATGAACTATTTAACACTATATTCATACACTTTTGTAATATAATTAGCATGAATCCATTTTAAATTTATATTAATACTATTAAGTTCACAAAATATTCATTTTGTACAAAAAATAAATAAATACACATAATATATCCATATTCAAAGTTTAAAGTTATAGATAATTCTAAAAAGGGGAACCCAACATTTGAATGTTATCGGTTATGATTCATGACAAGTTATCATTTTACACAAGACATGCATATTCTATTTCAGTTAAAATTTAAGGAATGTTAATTCAAAATATATAATTCCACAAAACATAATAATTTATAACAAATTAATATAAAATTAATTCAAATAATATTGGTAATCATATCAAAAAATTAATAAAATCACTAAAAATATATAAGAAGAGACACTTTATTAATGAATCTTGAAATAAAATTTCCACCAATATCAAAAGTAAATTGAGTCCACCATGAAACCATATTTCATTATATCTTGGTTACCTAAAAATAAAACAATATTGAAATATGATACTCTAATGGTCACTAAAAATAAAATACACAAGGTAATAACATGTTTTAAAAAGACATTGTGGTTTTAATCAATGGGAGTAAGAGGGATACTTGAAAGAAAATAGGTAGAAATTTTTATTTTAATCTTGGGGAGTGGGATGGATACTTTAAAATTGGATTTGATTACCATATTTACACCCAAAAAACATTACCTATATATCATTTTAAATCATCACTTTACATGATAAGTGGGTAGTGTTTTTTAGGTACATAGCTAGGAGCTCCATGAAATAGAAGTGAGAAATAATGATGAATTAGTTAAAATGATTGTGAAGACAAGGGAGAGGGTGAATCAACAATGGTTTGAGGAAAGATATATTGGGTAGATATTCAATGAGGTAGATCAAGGACAAATAAGATCTCTTGTGTGCATATTGTTCAAACCATTTGGGAAAATTAAAAACAAATAAAGATGTTCGAGGGGGAGTAATGGATCACAGGTGATCACATAAATTGATTTTAATATGTCATTATAATTTAAATACAAAACAATTATATAAAATTTAAACTAATAAAAATATAATAAAACTCATTTATTTCTAAGAAAACCTTTGAAACCAAAGAAACAAAGAATTTTTTTAGCTTCAAAAGCCTTAAAACCTTTTTATTTCCAAATAAAACTTCCCAAAAAAGAAATTAAACAATAAATTTAATTTATATTCACTTAAAAACTCATTAAAATATCTCATTAGATAAATTTTTTTTTATATATGGAAATAATAATCATTTTAATATACGCAAATGAGATTGTATTCAATAATAATTATTTTTTCTCATTTTAAAAAGACAATTTATAATTTAACTCAAGCAACAACTAACTTCAAATATTTAATTAAAACATTTCATCACATAATAAGAATCATTTAATAAATAATTTAAGTATATTTTATACAAAAAAAGTAATAGTTTTTGAAATCACTATACATGGAAATTATAAAATTTAGATAGATACATGAAAAATATAAATATATATAAATAAAACACTTACAAACATTTAAAAGAAAAAAATGGGAATCACTTAAAGTTTCTTAAATCCATTTGAGCATAGAATATTCTAAAAGAAAAATCCACTAAAATTAAATTATATTTTCAACACATTAATTAAAAAATGAAATGATAACACGATATATTTTCCTCTTTATACATAAAATGTTATGATTTAAACATATAAAACTCAATTTATAAATCAAAATATCTTTAAAACTAGATCCCCCTATAAGAGGGTTTTTGAAATTTCGAATAATAATTTTGAAAACACTTTTCCCTTACATAAAATAAATATTTTAAAATCAAAATATTATATAAATAAAAATTTTAATTTTGAAATGAGATTCCAATAAATCCATAATGAAATGAATATTAATTTTAAATTTTTTTGAGGTTTTTTAAAACAACTAAATATAATGATGATTACATTTTACCATCATTCACTATCTAAATTTAATTAAAGGCCTAGTGTTTATTTATACTAACTATATAAGTTCTAAAAATATACTCATATTTGTGGTAACTTCTAGTTTTTTATTAAAATCTAGAAATTCATATAATGATTCAAAATAATGTTTTTATTTTTATTCATATCATTTGGCATCGTTAACATATATCAAATTAATTATTCTTGTAGTAATATAAATGATATTTTCTTTTTCATTAACCATAATATTTATAGGAAGATAAAATTTTCCATTCCATTCATATATTAATCAACCATTTTATAAATTTATAATGTTGATATTTGCATAGATATTTTTATTTTCAAAACTAAATTGGTCATTTTTTATGCACAATGATCTACATATACTAGTTAATTTTTTATAGATTTTCAATTATCTTGTTCATATATTTTTGTTTTGTTTTATTCCTTATATATATTCCACCATATTTATATACCTTTTTCTATGCACATATGTTCCATACCATTCTAAAACTATTATATTACTATGTTAGAACTGGATTGGTTATATATATATATATTAAAACATCATGAACTCTACTTTATAATTTTTTTAAAAAATTAGACCAAACATATAAATATTAAAATAATTACATATCCTAACTAGTTGTATTTCTCTATACACACCTATGATTTGATTGTTGTTTATTTTTTTAGATGACTTTATAAACATTATATAGTAAATAAAAATATTTTTATAAATCCCATTAAGGTATATCATTACTTTCAAGGTTGATCGATATCTATTTTCATTTTAATATACCTATGAAATTTTACTATCCATGAATATGTATCTTATTGAAATCATAATTTATTAGTATTTGACTATATAACCCTTAATATTTTTTATATTTAGTTAATGAGTTTAATAAACAAATATTATTTCATTCTCTTTCATATGTTCTATGTAATTTCATCTTATAAATTTTTCTTTAAATGACTATAAAATTTAATGTTAACCCATTATTGTAAACAAGAGAGTTTTTTATTTGATTTTTTGACAATAGAGTTGAAATTATTTTAGATTACTGGAAAATATATATGTTTTTGGGTAGATTTGTGAAGGAATCCCTCCCCACACCATGTTAGATACTGTATGAGATATTTGATATGTGTGTTTCTGACGCTTTCACAGTAGGGGCACACATCATCGTAGTGATGTACGTTTTTTTTTCTCTTTCCCACTTTCCAAAGATGGGTTTCTTTCGCCACCATTTTTTGTGATGTTGGATCCTTGATTTAAATGGGATGATAGGATGTCGGTTCCTCCTTTCATGGATTTCTCCTTGGAGTTCATCTCTTAGTCCAGCTCTTCCTTATAGATTTAAGTCATGTTTGTGAAACTTGTTATCAGTGCCATATCATTGTAGACACTGGTTAATTAAGCTGATTCTATCTTACAGGACATAAAACTTTCATCATAGTAGATGGTAACATCAAGAATGTATGGGAATCTCTAGACACTAGGTGTGTTGGGAACCTGTGTCTTCTTCATCTTTGGAGGGTATGTCATGTGAGGCATCTTAAGTGTGGAACCCAAGGCATAACGTATCAATCATGAGGTATCTTAATGACTAAGGAATATATCTTCTAATGCTTTAACCTCATATATCCCATTTTTATCATGAGGTACCTGATTCCATAGGTGTGTATCTTCCAAGGCTTTCACCTCAAGTATCCCAAGTTTAGCATGAGGTAGCTGATATCACAGGCATGTATCTTCTGAGGCTTTCACCTCAGGTGTCCCATGTTTAGAATGACATGTTTATATGGTGTCACAAGTTTAACATCTTTGGGATATGGATTTTACTAATCAAAACATCCCATGGAGGTGAATCAAGAGGTGTGTCCCTAGGAGGTATCACTTAGAAGTTTTACCAATGGATGGATTAAAATGCCATGTGGAGGCGGATTCAATAGGTGTGTCCCATAAAGGGAAAATGTCACACTATAAAGATTTACAGGAACACCTATGAAGGTTGATCAATGAGGATCTCCACTAGGAGGGGAAAACCTAGGTTTACCATTGGTTTGGATTGAACCTGAGAGAGGCATCCTATGTACCCTATTTAGAATATAGGGATCAAAACCCATGTAGTTCGATGTTGTAGTTTAAGTTCATGTGACAGGACCAATCCATGTAGTTTAATGTCATGCAGTGAGGATGCTTGTATTGCAAAATGATCATTGATGAGGGATAGTGTGGGGATTACACATGGAATCTTCCCTTTGCAAGAGGATTTATCTTGGTTGTATTTTGTGTGGGGATTACTCATTGAACTGCCCAAGGGACCTGGATAATATGTGGTCTTCTAGGTGAGGGGCATGATCTTATTAGGGATGTGACTTAGAGGAGATTATTATGGATTTGGATGTTGGGTTTAGGGCTTGGGGAGGCTTTGTACATGTCCCAGTTAGTTGGGAATCAAATCCCACATAGTACATAATGGGATGCGGATTGCACCTAAGAAGGAGGCCCATAGGAGCTTGTGGTTATTTGGGGATTACGCATAGGATCGGTCCATAGGATGAGTATGTTTTTTTTGGATTACACTCAAGAGGATTCCCACATGCCACAATAGATTATAAATGATGTGGTTGGGGCTTATGTGTGGGATCGTCCCATGTGCTACTAGGATCAACAATGATGTGGTTGGGGCTTATGTGTGGCAGCTTCCTGATAGACCTGGAAGAGATGTGGTCCCCTAGGTGAATGGAATGATCTTACTGGTATTTGGAAGCCTTGGGAAAATCAGTATGGATGTGGGTGGAGTGTCGGTGTTGGGTTTGGACCTCAGGTAGGCTTCACACATATCCCAATTAATTGTGAATCAAATATCACGTAATTCGCAGAAGGTTAGGGCTTATACCTAAAGAGGAGGCCCATGGAAGTAGATCATGGGGTTGGGGATTATGTATAGTAGATACCCATAGGATTACTATGGTTTTTGGGTCTTACACTCAGGAGGATTCCCATGTGCCACTATGGGGCAGTAATGATGTGAATGGGTCTTATGCATAGAAGTTGCTCGGGTGCTGCTATGGAGTGACAATGGTGTGAATGGGGCTTACGCATGGAAGAGGCTTGCCCTATCTTCCCCATGTCAGGATATGAGGGTATCCCATGTTAATTTCATGTGGTAATATCATAATTTAAAATCAGGTGGAATGATGAGGTATGTAGGGCTTATGTATTGATTTTCCCATCATTGCCTCCTCATGTCAGGTCATGAGGGAATCTCGATTTACTGATTAGTCTAGAGAATACGGTTAGGGCCTAAACATTATGAGGTGTCTCATGATGGTTTCTTAGTGGTCATATCATGATCATGGAATGAGTCATCTTATTCTTTATGCATGAGGCATCTCATGTGTGTCATAGGAGGCATCCTATATTTGTTATATAGGGTATTCTATAGTTTAAAGTTGTGTAGGGAGGACTATTGTGAATCTTATTAATGATGAATAAGGCATCTCATTTTTTGTCACAGGATCCATCCTATTCTTGAATGATAGGGTATTCTACAGTTTAAAATTGTGTAGTGAGGACTATTTTTCATCTTAGTATGATGCATAAGGCATCTCATGTTTGTCACAGGAGGCATCCTATTCTTAAATGATAGGGTATTATACAATTTAAAGTCATGTAGTGAGGACTATTATGAATTTTATTCTTGATACCTAATCCATCTCATGTTTTTCACATGAGGCATCCTATTCTTTAATGATCAGGTATTGTATAGTTTAGATTCATGTAGTGAGAACTATTGTACATTTTATGCTTGATGCATAAGGCATCTCATGTTTTTCACATGATGCATCCTATTCTTGAATGATTGGGTATTCTAAAGTTTAAATTCATTTAGTATGGACTATCAGGTGGAAGATTCCTAGAAATAGCTGGTGTGGGACTTACTCCATGGGTGGCCCTTCTGGGTCGACCTAGCATGGGATTCAGGTGATGGGGTTTGAGGAGTTTATTAAGTAATGGTTTGATACAAGGTACTCAGGGAATCCAAGATGAAAATCTCAACTCATGACATGGGAAAGGGACCAAGAGGAGTAGGTCAGTTGAAGGTGTTTCAAGGAGTACAAAGGAACATCTCGAATCATGGTATTCTAGGGTGGAAGTTGGGGTTGCATAAGGGTGAAAGCCAAAATTTCCTCAACCCAGACCAAAAATTTCATGATGTGACTCTCCATTTTTCATGGGGTTCAGTGATGATAGTGAAGGGAATGGGATGGAGTCCTGGGACCACATCCCAGAACTAATCTTGAGCGAGGGTGTAGAGGCGCATCCCCCAAGGTATGGACCAGTGGGCATGAAGATAGGATCTTCACAAAGGAGTCTCATGAAGGGGATTCTTGGATCTAAGAGGATTGAAAAGGATATGGATTTGTAGAGCTTAGGGTATCGAAAATTATGGGGGATTCACAGAGATCTAGGTCTCATGAAGGATGGGGTATTTTCGGAGATCACGGTATCATGAAGGATGTCATGATTCCAAGGGGGATTTCTTCATGAAGTCTGAATAATTCACGAAGCCTCAAGTTTCTCAGAGTGACTTCTTCATTCACAAAGGGCATAGTCCTTTGAGAAAGGCATCTACATATGGGTTGGAGGATCTCAATAATTCAATAGATGAGGTTTTATTAGGCCTAGGAGCTCCATGGAAGAGGGTCTCACAATTCCCCTAAACTTTGTGAATTGACAACATGAGGCCATAACCCGGAGGCATCTAGTATTTCAAATGAAGGAATGTGGGGTGTATTCATAAGAATAGGGTTTTGTGAAGATGGGAAGTAGTTCACGAAGGAATTATGGGCCTTATGAATGGGTGTATCTATTTCATACTCATGAATCAAACCATTAATACTTTACGAGGTCATGAAGTAGCGCTGAACTCACAGAGGACACTGTCAACCCTTTGTGTGGTCATGAAGCATTATTGGATTCGTAGAGGACGCCATCAACCATTCATGCATTCACAAAACGGTGTCTAACTCATAGAGTACACCATCAACCCTTCATCGGGTCACAAAGAGGTGTTGGACTGACAGAGGACACCATAATAGCTTCTCACATTTTTCAAAGGAGTTCTCCATGAATCAAACCTCCATGAAATGGATTTGTGAACTGGATTCACTAACTGGCTCTGTGAACCGTCTATAGTATCCTGACTTCAAACGGCCATAACTTATAATTTGTAACTCTATTAGGGTTATACGATTAGTCAAATTGAATCATTTGGAACAATATACACTCTTTGATCATGCTAGGTAAAATTAGGTGCATTCTTTGGATAGGTTTTTCCTGGTGTAAACAATCCCCCCCCCCTAGAATGGGGTCCAATGAGGATGGGGAGAGTGAGGTGGACCGTTTTATTAGGATAATGATGAAGAAAATAAAAACCATGGGACCCAATGTATCTTGATCATATTTATATACAAGAGTGATAAATAGTGGAAAATGTGTCGGGATCATAATGGGACATCAATCACTATTGTGAGTTTCCTAACTAGGAACACCCTAGTTGGTGAGTTGAATTCTGCATGGCCGAATTGCTTCTCCAATGTGTGTTAGTGAATAAATTGGATAATTCCATTGGTGATGAATTCTACTTGAAAAAATGGGAATGGGGAGTGTGATTCATAATTCCCCAAATTTTGAACACAAGGATAGTGGCATGGAGATATAGGATAATTGTTGACCATGTTCAAAACATATCATTCGTACCATTATCCTAGAATGGGGACAAACAAATGAGGTTCTACAGCTGACCATGTTCAAAACACGGAACCTATCTCATATTTTTGTCAAAAATCTTATGAGGCATTAGACAAGGATGGTAGGTGAGCCACTGAGGCATGAGACCATTCTGTTAGGGGGGTCCCTTCAAACATAGAGGAGGATGAGGAACCAAATAAGGGGCACACAAAGTGTGGAAATGAAGTGATGGAATGTTCGAATGGATTCCAAAACTCCTGGAATTACGCCAATGTGACTTAGAACACATTAGGTGTGGATATATCGGTCTAAAAAAGGGTCAAAATCATCTTCTAGGGTTAGAATCATCTCAAATGTCTAGTGACGGATGAAGGAATATGAGCGATGTTGTAGATGATCAAAATTTAAGGAAGGGGTCTAAGTCAAGGTCCTAAGATACCCTACAGTTTTACATCATGAAAAAAGAATGACAGATACGTAGTTACTCATCGTATGGTGAGGATGTTGGACATGCAGTTTAATGTCATATGGTAAGGTCAAGGAATCATACAGTTTAACATCTTGTGATCAGTTTACATCTCATCATTTAACATCATGTGACTAGGATGTGTAGTGTGTCGGGATTATGCACAAGGTTTCCCAACATTTCTTCCTCATGTCAAATAAAGAGGGAATATAATGTTCATTTCAAGGGTAAAGTTGTAGTTTAGCATCATGAAAAAGAGTATGTAGTGAACCGATGTGAGTGATACCCATCCAACCATGATAGTTAAGGGATAATTAGGGTAGTATGGTAGGAGTCCAGACACTGAAAACAAAATCAATGGCAGGTCGCTGCCAGTTTAAGGTCGTGTTTCATGGACCAAGACTCCTAGTTTAGGGTTATATAGTTTGAAAATATTGTATATAGTTTATGGTCATAATGATTAGACTAAGGGAAATCAGTTTAAATTCATGATACATGGAATATAAAAGTGTTTGTTCCAAGGGTACTCATGTGGTGCAAAGAATATAAACCCAATGTAAATGAGTTAATAGGGGATTGTGTACCACACAAGTATTAGAAAACAAATGGAACATAGTTTAAGGTTGTAATAATTGGACCTATGTTATAAGGAAAATAGTTTAAATACATTATTATTAGACTTAGGATCCTAGTTTATGGTCATAGATTTCGAAACATGGGGTGATTTTTAAAGCTCAACAATGTTAGTACACACCCTACCAAAACTCATTACCCCACATGAGTCATGATCAGTGTTGTAAATAAAGAGTGGGGGGATTTCATTGACACATGGTAGCACATGTTAGGGGTGAGGAGATACCAAGTTTATAATTTCCCAATGACATCATCCTACATACTTGATGCGCACAAATTCATGGAGGGGTGACATCAAGCATGTTGGAATTTCACCAAGATATAGGGAGGTGGAATGGAGGTAAGTCAATACTTTAAAGATGTAGATAAAGGGGAGACTAGAAAGTAGGGATCAACTATTGACCATGTTTGAAACATATGTACCACAACCATACTAGTCAAGATCCACTATTTTCTGTCAAAGATCCATTAGGGTGTTGTCTTGGGACAGTAGGTGAGCCAAAATGGAATGAGAACATCAGCATTAGGGTTCTTTTTAGATTTGAAAGATGATGGAAATCCAAACCAAGAAAGACTCAAAGTGTGGAATGTAATGAGGTAATATCGATGTGGGATTAAACATTCTAGGTTCCACACCATAGTGTATTCGATTAAGCCAATGGGGCGTATCAGAATGTGGGATTCAATCTCGGTTTTTGTGAATAGTGTTAGGTTGTATTGCATGGAACATGGATACTATTTTAGGTTCTTAAATATCATACCATGAGCTCTTATTTTAAGGTCATAGAGTTTGGACCATAGGAAGTATCCCAAAAAAAAGGAGATATGTAGCATTGAATAGTGTAAAATCATGCATTAATAAGAGCCTAGGAGTCCCAACACAACACCATGAATTCCTGAGAAAGCATTTATAAAGTTTAAAGTCATGATGCTTGGACTGAGGGCGGATATTATTTTAAGGTCTTAATGCTCAGACTAATGATAGGGCCAGGGGATGAAGGATTTAATGAATTTAGGGCTAGGATCAGATATGAGAAGTCTGGTCATCACTAAGTATCCCATAATGATGTGAATCAAGCCATAAGTAGTTTTGTAAGGTGTCACACAGAGTTTGTAGTGGTACAGTTTGGACCATGGAAAACATTTTAAAGTCATTTTTCTCATAATGTGGGAGAAATGTTCACTCCTTGGGTATATATATAGAATATAATAGGTAAACCCTAATGTTAATGGATCCAAGGAGGCTCATGTACCACATACACACCTTAATATGAACTGCATATAGTTTAAGGTCGTAATTAATGCACCATAACTAAGCCAAGGGGTCAAAAGGTTAATGAACCTGTAGCTAGGACTGGAGATGAGAAGTATGAGCATTTCTATTTATCCCATAAGGATGGGAATCAATCTACACATAGTTCTAGAACATGATGTAGTAATAGACCAATGATGGTATGGGTGATCCTTTCTAATGAGTTAATTGGAGGCATCCCATGATTATCATGGGGCATCCCATGTTTTGGGCATGGGGTAACATTTTTTAACCATCCCATACTTATCATATGAGGCATCCCGGTTTAAAAGGGAGTAAACATCGTCTCTTATTAAGATGTAAGAGGCATCCCAGTTTCTTATTGGGTAAGATCACAATTTAATGTTGTGCATTAAGAACATTAACTCCTGGTTTAAGGTTATACAGTTCACGCCATAATGGGGGGAACATCTCAAATGGGTATGTGTAGTGCGGTGTTATGACAAACCCAACGTTAATTAAGATCAAGGAGTCCCAACATCACATGACGTATCCCAAAGAAATCCTACATACTGTTTAAATTCATTACGCTTGTACTTGTTGTAAACAGTTTAGGGTCAAGTTTCCAGGGCCATAGGCTCTTAGTTTAACGTCATAGATTTTGGACCATAGGTAATAGTGATGTGAGCATCTCAACCAAAAGGGACATGTGGGGAATGGAAGGAGTAACCTGATGTGAGTGGGGACCAAAAGAGGCTTCCATCGCATGACACGTTCCTGGGGAGATTCGTACACAATTTAAAGTCACAATGTTAGGACTTCAACTCTTAGTTTAAGGTTATGGAGTTTGTACCTAGGGAATAAGGCTTCCAAAAATAGGCATATGTGGAGTGGAAGAGTGACAAAACCAATGTAAATGAAGGCCTAGGGGTCCCAGTTCCACACCAAACTTTCCCAAGAAGTCATGCACATAGTTTAATGTCATTATTCTTGGACTGGGATTCCTAGATTAAGGTCATGGAGCTCAGACCCTTTTGAAAACAATTTAAGGTCATGTTTTATGTACCATAGAATGTCTATTAGTTTAAGGTATTAAAGATTAGAACAATGAGTCTCTTAGTTTAAGTTCATAGATTTTGGACCAAGATCCCAATTTTATGTCGTGTTCCTAGGATGTAAACTTTGAGTTTAAGATCATAGATTTTGGACCTATGAGATTGTGTAGTTCCTCTATGTGGGTATAAACCCTACCAAGACTCCTAATTCTTCATGAGTCACACTCACTGTGGGAAATAATGAGTGTTGTGAGGCCTTCCCTATCACATGTAGAATCATATAATAGGGTTGAGGAAATTATGGGTCAATAATGTCCCAATGAAACTAACCTTCTTACTTAATACACATAGGTGCACGAAGGGGTAACACTGGGAGTGTTGGAGTTCCACCAAAACATAAGGAGGTGTAAAGTGTGAATCACAATGCATGATATCCGGAATACCATGAGGGTGGTGTGATTATGGATGATAACTACTAACTATATTCAAAACAAAAAATCCATATCATGTTACCTAGGATGGGTAAAAACAAATGAGGGTCGACTGATGACCATGTTCTAAATGTGGGACCTATCTCAAAATGTCGTCCAAAGTCTTCTAGGGCATTGGACCATGATGGTAGTTGAGCTGCTATTTCCAAGCACCATTCTATTAGGGGTTCCCTTGAGGTGTGGAAGATGATGGGGATTCAAATAAAGGAACTCATAAAGAATTGAGATGGATTTGAGATAATGCCCATTTGGAAAACCAACACTCTAGGTTCTATGCCATAATGCATTTGAGAACATGAATGGGGTGTATCAAAAAGAGGGATTCTAACCCCTTCTTAAGGATGTAATTTCTTAGGTAGTTCTTGAATGTGCAATGGTAGTATACTAGTGTCGAATACAGAGTGATCTATCATATGGGAGCTCATGGCATTACATAGTTTTACATCATACGATGGGGATGTGGAGTAATCTCATGCCTAGCATATAAGGCATCCTGTGATCTCCACATAGGGTAAGGATATAGTTTAGTGTCATGTGTTGAGGATGACAGACACATAGTTTAATGTCATATGGTAAGAATGTTGTATTGCACAGTTTAACCTCGTTTCATTATGATGAGTGGTGGTGGATGCTGTTTAAGGTCACATATCTTTGACCATGGTTGTTTTTGTTTTAGGTTTCATATAATTGACCAAAATTTTATATATTTTAACATCATTTTACTAATACATTGTCCCATAGGTTAACGTTGTGTGACCAAGATGATGGTTTTTATGTAGTTTAATGTTTTACAACTAAAACACTTGTCTTCAAGGATTGTGGTGGAAGAGGGGTGATTATCTCCACCCCATTATAATGATTTTGTATCCTTGAGTATTAGGGGGGAATAATTATATGGTATTACCCTAAAATTCCCCAAGTATATGATTGGACATTCTCTAAGTGTAATCTAGTCTATGTCATGGGGAACTTTCTACGAGTTGATGTTGGGGTCATCAGGATGACCTGTATAGTTGCAGTTGGAAACAATTATAGGGAGAGTATACCTAACACACCCAATAGATGTTTGGGGTATTAATCTTGGTTGGATGATCATGTTTACCCATGTGGAAGGGTCCACATGAGTTGTTGGAGCAAGGTTGTCTAGGTAAGGGATGATAGGATTCCCCTAGTTTGATAGAGAAACAACGCACAGAAGGTGAGGAATCCTATAATATCATGTTGATGAGGTGATGGTTCCCTAGAGTTGTGGAAGCCTATAACATCATATTGATGGGGAAATGGATCCATGGACATGTGGAAGCTTGGAACATCAGATCGACGGGGCGTGGTGCCTTGAAGGTGTGTAAGCTTGGAATTTTAGATCAATGGGGTGATGGCAGCCTAGAGGTTTGGAAGCCTAAAATGTCATATCAATAGGGTGATGGAACCCTGAATTCATAGAATCTTGGAATGTTGGATCGATGGGGTGATGACACCATAGAGGCATGGAAGCTTGGAATGTTAGACTGATGGGGTGATGGAGTTCTAGAGGTGTGAAAGCCTAGATATTTAAATTGATGGGGTGATGGAGCCCTGGAGGCATAGAATCTTGTAATATTGGATTGATAGGATGATGGATCCTTGGTAGGGGTGGAATCCTAGAATGTTGGATTGATAGGGGAATGGAACCCTAGAGGCATGGAATCCTAGAATGTCATATTGATAGGGTGATGGTGCTATAGGGTCATAGAAGCTTGGAACATCATATTAATGGGGACATGGAGTCCTGGAGGCATGGAATACTGCAACGTCAGACCTATGTGGTGATGTGTCCCTGGAGGTGTGGAATCTTGGAATGTTGGATCGATGGGGTGATGGTTTTGTAGAGGTATGGAATCCTATAACGTTGGATTGATGGGGAAATGGAGCCTCGGTGGTGTGGAATCTTAGAATGTCAGATCGATTGGGCAGTGGTGCCTAGGAGCTGTGGATTCCAATCAGAGTGGTGTCTCACCAAGTAGAGATACTGGATAAGGTAAATGATCAACCTACCCCCAGTGATGGATCTTTAGGGAAAGTAATATCTTTGATATGAGGAGAAACTCTATGACGGATCATGGTAGTGTGGGGAGGACCTCCACACTGGTTGATTGTGACATGGGGTGGACCTTTGTGTTGGTCGATGTTGGTGTGGGGAGGACCTTCACAGAGATTAGTAGTGGCACTGGGAGGACCTCCATGCTAGCAGATATCAATGTGGGGAGGACCACCGCATGGATTGGTAGTGGCATGGGGAGGACCTCTATGCTGGTTGATGTCAGTGTAGGGAGGACCTTTTCAAATATTGGTAGTGATATGGGGAGGACCTCTATGCTATTTGATGATGGAAATGGGGAGGACCTCTGTGGTGATTGATGTAATAGCAAGGTGGACCTCTGAAATGGCTAACAATGGAGACATGGAGTACCTCTGTGTCAATTGATTATGGTGTGGGGAGTACCTCTGCAATGATTATCCTCATTATGGGGTGGCCCACAATGGTTGTCGGTGGTACCAGAAATAGAGAGAGTTAACATGACCTTCATGTAAGGTAGCTGGGACCTCAATACCAAATGGATAAAGATGTATCCTCATTCACCTATTGCAGGAATTAGATGGGATACATTAGTGGTGGTAGGGGCCACTTAAGTTTTAGAAGATGGTGATTAATAAGAAATGTTCTAGGTCTTCCCATGATGTCTGCATTGGGTGTTTTGGACTAGGGTCAGTGAAGTGAGGAAGGAGTCAACCTCCTCATTAGCCTATGGAACTGGTCAATGGTGACACTAACGTAACCTAGTAGGGGCTATCTAGGGAATCCCCTGAATGGTGTCCACTTTAGGTAGGCCTTGAACATCCCCTACCTCCTTGGTAGAGAGGAGTGATCTATTAGAGTATGTTGATATGAGGCTCCTAAAGAATATCACCATTAGAACGGGGGTGATTTTACCCTACACGACCAATGAGGGAGGTGGTGTCGGCAAGTAATCATTAGAGTGTGGGTTGTTTTCCCTATACGCAACCCATGTGGGTGGTGATGTTGACAAGGATACAATGAATTCATAGGGTGGTTTCCCCCTACGTGGCCCATAAAGGAGGTGTTTTCGGTGAGGAGCCAATAGAGTCATGGTGTGGCGGCGCCTACCTAACCCATGAGGGTGGCGGTGTCAATGAGAATCTGATAGAGTCATTGGTGGTTTCCCCCTATATGACCCATGAGGGTGGCTGTTTCAGTGAGGATCCTATGGATTCATGTGGTGGTTTCCCCCCGTATGACCTATTAGGATGGTGGTTTCGGCAAGGAGATGATGGATCCATGGGTGGTTTCCCCCTATGTGGACCATGAGGGAGGAAGTGTCGGTGAGGAGGCGGAGGTGTCAGTGAGGATCCAATGGAGTCGGGGGTGGTTTCCCCCTACGCATCCCGTGAGGGCGGCGGTGTCATCGAGAAGTCTATGGATTTTGGAGGTGGTTTCCCATTGCATGGACCATGAGGGAGATGATGCCAACGAGGAGACGATGGAGTCGTGGGGTGGTTTCTCCCTATGCGTCCCATGAGGGTGGTGGTGTTGGTGAGGAGATGATAGAGTCGGGGTGATTTCACCCTATGTATCCCATGAAGGTGCTGGTGTTGGCAAGGAGTCGATGGAGTCAGGGGTGATTTCCCCCTGTACGGCCCATAAGGGTGGTGGTATCGGTGAGGAGTTGATAACCCGTATACTTCACACACCCAATGTTACTCAGCCTCTCATATACGAAGGGGACAGGATTCACATGGGTGAAGCCACAATTTTAACACACCCAAAATTTTTATCTACTCACTATTTAAAGAGAAGATTTTCACATCAGGTTCACCATTTTTTTCTGATGATTTTGTATTAGGGTATCACATTGTCACAGTGACGCATATTTGCTTCCATGATTTCATGATTTCCAAAGGCGGGTGTCCTTCACCACCATGGTTGGTGATGTTGGATCCTTGATCAAAATGGGATGATGGGATGTTGGTTCACCCTTTCATAGATTTATCCTTGGAGCTTGTCTCCTAGTCTGGGTATCCCTTATAGATTTGATTTGTGTTCGTGAAACTAATTCCCAGTGCCATATCTTTATGGAAACTAATTAATTACATTGCTTCTATCTGATAGGGCATAATTCTTTTGTCAGAGTATATGGTAACATCGGGCATGTCTAGGAATCCCTTGAAATTGGGTGTGTTGGTCACCTATAAGTTCTTCCTCTTTGGTAGGAATCTCATGAGAGGTATCTTAGGTGCAGAACCCAAGGTATCTTGTGTCGATTATGAGGTAACTTAACACTGAAGGCATATATCTTCCAAGGCTTTCACCTCAGGCATCCCATGTTTAGTATGTGGTAGCTGACACAATAGGCACATATCTTCCAAGGCTTTCACCTCAAGCATCCCATGTTTAGCATGAGGTATGTATTTGGGGTCACAGGTTTAACATCTTTTTGAGATAGAGTTGATTGATCAGAAAATCACATGTAGTCAAATCAAGGATGTGCATCTCTAGGAGGGAGAACCTAGAAGTTTTACTGATGAATGTATTAGAACGCCCTATGCAGGCAGATCTAGGAGGTGTGTCCCATAATGGGAATATGTCACATTGTGAATATTGATCTGAACACCTCTAGATATGGATCAATGAGGTTCACCCATAGGTGGGGAACACCAAGGTTTACCATTGGTTGGGATTGAACCCTAGAGAGGCATCCTACATACCCTATTTAGAAGATAGGGATCAAAACCCACATAGTTTGATGTTGTAATTTAAGGTCATGTGATAGGACCGGTCTATTCAGTTTCATGTCCTATGGTAAGGGAACTCACATTGCAAAAGAAGCATCAATGAGGTATGGTGTGTGGCTTACGCATGGAAGCTTCCTTTCACAAGAGGATTGTTCTTAGTTGGAGTTTGTGTGGGGCTTCCGCTTTGAGTTGCTCGAGGGACCTAGAAAATATGTGGTCTCATATGTGAGGGGAATGATATTACTATGGATTTAACCCAAAGGATATTGGGATGGATTTGGATGTTGGTTTTGGACCTTAGGGAGGCTTCCAACATATCCCAGTTAGTTAGGAATTAAATCCCACGTAGTTCAGAATGGGATAGGTCTTACACCTAAGAAAGAGGCCCATAGAATCATGTGGTTGGATAGAAATTATGTGTAGTATCATACCATAGTATGAGTATGGTTGTTGGGGATTATACTCAGGAGTATTTCCATGTGCCAATATGGAGAAGAAATGATGTGCTTGGGGATTACACATGGGATTTTCCTATGTGCTTCTAGGAGTAGCGATGATGTGGTTAGGGATTATGCGTGGGAGCTGACTGATGGACCTAGAGGATATATTAACCCCCATGTGAACGACATGATCTTACCAGGATTTGGAAGCTCAGGGAAAATTAGGATGGATTTGGTTGGAGTTTCGGGTGTTGGTTTTGGACCTCAGGGAGGCTTCCTACATATCCAAGTTAATTGGGAATCAAATCCCACATAGTTCAGAGAGGGTTTGGGATTATACCTAAAGAGGAGGACCATGGAAGTGGATCATGTGGTTGGGGATTATGTGTATGAGTTTCCCATAGTATTTGTATGGTTTTAGGGGCTTACACTCAGGAGGATTCCCATGTTCCACTATGTAGAGGCAATTATGTGAATGGGGCTTACGCATAAAATCTTATCGGGTACTGCTATGGAGGGAAAATGGTGTCAATGAGGATTATGTGTGGAAGAAGTCTACCATATCCTCCTTATTTCAAGACATAAGGGAATCCCATTTGAATTTAATGAGG
This sequence comes from Viscum album, assembly GCA_963277665.1. NCBI lineage: Eukaryota > Viridiplantae > Streptophyta > Magnoliopsida > Santalales > Viscaceae > Viscum > Viscum album. The sequence goes on from OY728165.1 coordinate 834,035,992, forward strand.
TAATATCATAGTTTAAATTCATGTGGAAGGAAGAGGTATGTGTAGATTATGCATTGATCTTCCTGTCATTTCTTCCTCATGTCAGATCAAGAGGGAATATTAACTTACTGATTGGTTGAGGGAATAGAGTTAGGTCATACACATGATGAGGTGTTCCATGGGGGATTATTAGTAGTTTTTTCATGATCATAAAATGAGGTATCTTATAATTGATGCATTAGGCATCACATGTGTGTCATAGGAGGCATCCTATGTTTGTCATATAGGGTATTATATTGTTTAAAATTGTGTAGTGGTGACTATTTCCCATCTTATACTTGATTAATAAGTAATATCATTTTTTTCATAGGAGGAATCCTATTCTTGAATGATAGGTTATTCTACAGTTTAAATTCATGTAGTGAAGAATATATTGTATCATATCCATGATGCATGAGGCATCTCATGTTTTTCATAAGAGAAATCCAATTATTGAATGATAAGGTATGATACAGTTAAAATTCATGTAGTGAGGACTATTATGAATCTTATTCTTGATGCATAAGGAATCTCATGTTTGTCACATAAGTCATCCTATTCTTGAAAGATAGGGTATGCTATAGTTTAAAGTCTTGTAATGGGGACTATTGTGCATCTTTTCCTTGATGCATAAGGCATCTCATGTTTGTCACATGAGGAATCTTATTCTTGAATGATAGGGAATGATATGGTTTAAAGTCATGTAGTGAGGAATATTATGTGTAAGATGCCTAGAAATAGTTTATGTGGTACTTATGCCATGGGAGGCCCTTCTGGGTAGACCTGGCATGGGAGTCATGTGATGGGGTTTAAGGAGTTGCTTGAGGAATGGTTAAACTCAAGGTACTTAGAGAATCCAAGATTAGAATCTCAAATCATGACATGGGAAGGGTACCAATAGGAGTAGGTCGATTGAAGGTGTTTCAAGGAGTGTGGAGGAGCATCACGAATCATGGTATTCCAGGGTAGAAGTTGGGTATCCATAAGGGTGCAAGCCAAAAAGTCCTCAACCCAGCCCAAAAATTTAACGATGAGACTCTTCATTTTTCATGGGGGTTAGTGAAGGTAGTGAAGGGACCAGGATAGAGGCTTAGGAGTGTATCCTGACACTAATCATGAGAAGGGGTGTGGGGGTGTAGTCCCCACGGTATAGACCAGCGGGTGAAAAGGTAGGAGCTTCGTAAAGGAGTATCCTAAATGGGATTCACATAGATCATGGTCTCACAAAGGATGGGGCTTCATGGAGCTCAAGGTCTCATGAAGGATTGGGGATTTACAGAGCTCAGGGTCCCATGAAGGATGTCCTAATTCCCAGGGGGAGTGCTTTGTGAAGGATAAATGCTTCATGAAGCCTCAAGTGCCTCAAAGGGCCTTCTTACTTTGAAAAGGGAAAAGTAATTTGTGAAAGGAATCTCCACCTAGGTTGGAGGATCCCAAGAATGAAATATAGGAGGATTAACAATTCCTAGGGGCTCCGCAGAATAGGGTCTCGCAAATCCCATGAGCTTCGTGAATTAAGAGCGCAAGGCTGCAACCTAGCGGTGTCTCTTCTTTCAAATGAATGCATGAGGGGGTATTTATAGGCATGAGGTTTGATGAAGATGGTAATTGGTTCAAGGATAAATTGAGGGATTTTAGAATAGGTGCAACTCCATAAAACTCTTTAAGCACACCATCAATCCTTCATGAGTTTATGAAACGGCATTAGACTCGTGAAGGACACTATCAACCCTTCACATGGTCATGAAGTGGAATCGGACTCACAAAGGACATCATAAACCCTTTACACAATCATGAATTGGTGTTGGACTCATGGATGAAACTTACATGACTTTAATGTGTTTTAAAATGAGAGCTCCATGAATCAAACCTCCGAAAAATGGCTTTCTGAACTGGCTTTGCGAACTGGCTCTATGAATTGTCTTCGGTATCCTAACTTCAAATGGCCATAAATTCTAATACATAACTTCGTTTGGGCTCTAGGAGCATTCAAATAAAATTTTGAAAAATGGGATACACTCTTGGATCATACTAGGAAACATTTGGTTTATTCTTTGGATGAGTTTTTTCTAGTTCCAACAATGTGTATGAACATAACTGAGAAGGAATTGACTTGATTGATGATGCCTTCAATTGTGTTGGACATATTCTATGTTTTAGATGATATTTTTTGAAAAAAGAAAAAAAATAATAAATTTTTAAAGCATAAAAATATATATGTTTTATTCTTTGACTGTTGGTAGATAATAATAAACACTTTAGTGAAATGTAGTCTAAGCTAGAATATATGAAATATTTGTTAAAATATATCCCAAAATTAAGAAATCCATAGGAGATATGCTCTTACATCATGAAACAACAACCACACTCTACCATAGAAAGCCTAGGCAGTGGAGAAGTAGATGAGAACATATATGGGGTAGTGCTAGAGAGATCCTTGAATGTGGTGACACTAACACTAGGAGGAAACCAATGGTTGTGGAGTGGGTTGGCAACCCAAAAACCAAAACACAACACCGTGAACTGAGAAAGACCTATACGAGCTGTAGTAGGGTAAAATTAGGAATGTAGAGACCCATAAACAAGGAACTATTAGAGGAGGATGAATGATGGTGGGGACTTCATCAATAGAGCTCATAAATGTGGAACCAAAAGACCATCGACCCAAGATAACACTGCACTATTGCACACTACTGAACCAGGACAAGAAAAAAATGATAGAGGGGGAGAAAAAAGTAACATACCTTAGATTTGAGGCTTGATTAATTTGAGAGAATGTCGATAGGGAGAATTGGTGGCACTGGACTTCCTCGAGAGATTGAACGGCGTGATGTAAATTGATGTGGTTAGGCTTCTTTTTAAAATATTGGGGTGGGTTTTATGAGCGATTCCAAAAAAGAACTTATAAAGAGGGGTTTTATCAGCGCTAAAATAATAAGATCTGATAAAAGACCTCTTTATCAGTGCTAAAAAATCATTGATAAAAGATTTTATTATCAACACTAAAACTATAGTGCTGATAAAGATGGCTTATATGAATTCTTTTTTAGCACTGGTAAATATTTATAATTATAAAGAAGGTCCGACTAGAAGCCAAATATCATGACCATTTATTAAAGGTGAAATAAAAAGAAAAAAGAAAGTAAGAAAATGGACAGGTCATACAAAGGGACATTCCCTCACTTAGAAAAGAAAACTATAGATCAATAAAATTTGGATCATTGTCATAATCATTATCATTATCATTATCATCATCAGTAGTTTTCCACTCTGATTGTGAAATTATTTGATTGAGGATCTCAAGGATCCCCTCCTTGAATATTCATTGCTCTGGGGTGAGCTAGATCTTTGATTCCTTATAAGATGACCTAGTAGACACATTCCTAGAAATATAGGAATAATACTTCTACCGACTTCTTTTTAGAGAAATCAGAGTAACACCATCACTACTGATCATATTTCCCTTACCATTTAAAACATTATCCTTAAAAGAAATAGGATCGTTGTTGATCGTAGATCGGATATGAGAGGCTTCCAGTAGAACCATCCATTTTTTCTTATCAATTCCATCATCTGAAACATTACCCCATTTACCAGACATTCCTAGAGAACTATAGTCATTCTGAATCACATGAAGATAGTCCACACTCTCTTGAACATCAGATTTTCTAGTCCTATCATCATGTATAACATTTCTTGAAAATTATACATCCAGAGACTAGACAATACATCCTTTCTCGTCATTTTGTGAAGGAGAACACCCAGACATAACACCAACAACCTCATCTATAGACTGGTCCTCCTTACCATTATGCAATCCATCCTAACCAGTGAATTTATAATAATCATATTAGAGTTGCCTTCCTGTTGAATAGGTTTAGATGGAAGATCACTACACCTACTAACTGATTCCTTTCTAACAATATGCTCACAAATAACATTACCATATTTATATTCATTCATAGAATATAACCTATTATCAGCCAATAAATATCTCTCCTACTCTCGATTCACCACCAAAATTTTATTTTTGGACATTGAAACCCCTTTATTTTGAGGTTGTTTCTCCAGATACTCAAACGGACACTTTCTAGGGTTCCTAGGTATTGACTTCCCATGAATCCTAGATAAATTCTACTTATCATTACTATCACAGTCCATTGAAGTATTACCCTTATAACCACACAAATCACAAACATTCCTCCTGCATTTCTCATGCAGATGACCAATAGAATTTCATTTTTGACAAAAATTAGGATGATTTTCATACTCAACACTAATTTTTATATCATCAATGGGAGTATTAAGAGTCACATTTCTAATAACAGTGGAACTAAAATTAATTTCAACCATCATTCTCACAAATTGAACATACCTAATGTGCTATGTCTCCTTGTCCAGAATAATTGGAAATAAAATGTCTCAAATTTTCCATGTATTATTTTTAAATATTATATAGATTGTTTTTTAGACTATTAGTTTATATGGAATTCAATTTCGAGGCCTGATGTGTCTAGAATAAATGTTTGAAATATATTAAATATATTTAACAGAATGCACATTCATTTTTCCTTAAAAAATGGAATAAATTCTAAATGGGTACTCAGATCAAAAAATTGAGGGCAGCATTGATCTAACACCCCAAGATTTTATGAAACATATTCTTTTTAATTTCATTAATGTCTTGTGTTGTACTCTACACCAAAAGGAGCTTGCACAACACACATCCCTGAATTGGCTTGCATTACACGCAAGCGCAACCTTCCACGATAACGTGTGTTGTACGCAATACCGAGTTTCGCTAAACAACGATATACTATTAAAATATTATTAAAATTAGCTGTTATGAATAGTAATACCCACTTTTTTAAATTTTATAAATTTTATTTTATAAAATGGACTTCATTTTTGGATTTTTAATATCGAAATTATCCTAGGGTGAAATTTTGGTATTTTTCTGAAAACTTTCAATTTTTGATGAATAGTGAAAACACTAGGTTACTATTTAAAACCTAACTTTTTATTTAAATAATTATTTATTTTATTTAAATTTATTTTAGGTCAAAATTGATACATAATACCTATATAATTTAAATTTAATTCATTGGAGTCATTTTATAATAATTTTATATATATATAAATTTTATTGAACTTTTGACCGTCTTTTACCCACCTCCTAGGAGAATTTGCAAATTTACATAAAACTTAATTTTACCACTTTTGTGAATGGAATTTCAAAAATCCAAGAGACACGGTTGACTTAAGTAAGTAAAATTTGGTTCAATGAGATGAAAATAATTTTTGGTGAATGGTAACTTTTTACTTTTTTTTACCACGGTTAAAAGTAAATAGGGTAATTAAGGGTAAAAATGATATTATTATTACCCTAACACATGTCCTAATTCTATTGGATAAGTGTAATTCGACCAAAAACATCCTTAGGAATAAAATATGACCATTTAGGTCCACATGGATTAGATTAGTACATTTATTATTAATTTATTTAAAGAAGGGTTAAAATAGTTAAAATCAAAGATTAATAACTAAATCATTTTTAATATACAGTTATACATAAGATAAATTCGACTATAAATATTAATTAGAAATCTAAAAATATTTCCTACATAATGGTATTTTATTTGTAATTTTTAGACATTAAATAATTTAATTTATTTATGACATAATGATGATGCAGTAATTATCTTATTAATGAAATATTGACATAATTGATGTTATAAATACCCAAATAAATGTAATTTGAGACTTTATATGAATTACAATAATTTTATATGTTAATATTACTTGTTAGTATTGATTTAATTAACTTTTTTAGAACTAATCATTCTGTTATTATTTTCACAAAAATCAATTACCAAATAGTGTCAAAATTGACATAAAATAGTTTTTAAAACAAATATTATATTATTAATTGTTATTTTATTTCTAAAAATCTAAGGTTCGTCCAAATGACTTAGATAAGGTTATATATGTTAATAATAAACAACTTGGGGTTCGTTTGGCTTGTTATAGTAAGTTTATTAACCTTATATTGTAAGAAAACAAGAAGACACGGTAAAAGAAAAATTATTTAACTTAAAGTTAAATCTAAATGATAAGCTTAAAATAGAAAACTAAACTTGTCTAAATTCTATTGGATGAGATTATTTCGACCCATTCCCACCATAGCTTTAAAATAAATCAATTTGGAGCTATTTAAAACCGAATAAGACTTTATAATAAAATAATATTTTTAGTTTTTCCAAAGGTGCCCCTCTCCTCCCTTATAAAAGGGCACCTCCTTCCTCTCCTCCTCACACCACTTTGAGCCTTCAAGCTCGTCCAACCCCTAAAAATTTCTCCTCTAAACTTCCCTAGAAACACCCTAGAGGTCCTTTTCTTCTTCAAAGACCAATTTTAGTGCCCTAAAAGGAGGTCTCAAAGAGGCGCTTCAAAGAAGAGGTAATGTCCATTACTGATTCTTTCACCTTTATTTCTCCTTCCACTTCTTCTTATTTAGTTGTTTCATTATGAATTAATAACATCAGTATCACTCATATACTGATATGTTATTATAATTATTAAACAACCCTAGTTCACCTTTTATCTATCCTATGGAAAACGAAATCACCGCACGTGCGTACGTACGAAATATCGTCTCCACGTCGTGGTGTAATCTATTTTCCACCACCACCTTACTTGGATGGGTATAATGGTGTAAATAATGACTATATATGATTATTTTAAAGTGATATTGATTCTTAAATATTATACATACACTTCAATACAATTCCACGATCATGGGAATGATATCATCGCTCATGCGTACGTACGGACTACCGTCTCCACGACGCGATGAGATTCATTCTCCATGTTAACCATTAAAGAATGATTATAAAGTATATATAAGTAATAATAATGAAATATATGAAATTATAAATCTAATGGATTTATGTATATATATATGTATGTCATCTACTTAATTCCATTCAACTCAATAAGGAAACGAAAACAACGTTCATGCGTACGTACGACCTACCGTCTCCATGAACGGTGTATTTATTTCCATTTATCGATCTATTATATATATGTATATTCTGAATATATATTATATATAAATCATGTTTTAAATTCTGGATGTAATTAATCATGATCTAAGTAATCATATGAATAATTACAAGTTAAAACACGAATGACAAATGAAACGATTTTACCCAAAACGCTACTTTAACATGAATTTACAAAAGAACGGGTAATATAAAGTCATAAGTGAACCATATATGATATAATAACAATGAATATGATTCTGTAATAAGTAAATGACATTATTTAAATCATTATACAGGAGTTTTGGATACGTACGAAGCATATCGGACCTAAGGTAAGGGATAATTATTCCAATCTCATTCTTATCCAAGATTGTTTATTTGTAAGTATTTACTGGGGTTATGATTATTATCCATGTCCATATGTTCTCAAAATGTTTTCATAAAATGTTTAATTTTCTTCCATGTATGTTTAAAGTCATTTTTACCCTTTTCTAATTTTACCACATCATATGTAATGAATCGTTCTTTTGTTTACCATACGAGGTTCTTTTTTACTTTTCCGACAAAAGTACGAGAAGAATGTTATTTTTAACTTATACAGTATGAACGGATTTTTACGGTTTTATAAAGCATTATTTTCATGAATATTCCTCAAAAATATTTCATGACTATTCCCAACAAAATCTCTTTCTTTTAAAATTGCATGACATTTTGTGAAAAGAAATTTATTTTGAAGAAGAAAGGATATTTTCCTTAAGAATTCATTTCAAGTGTTTTATCAAAACCATTTTTCATCTAAGATGACATTATTTCATATGTGTATGTTTCAAGAATCATGTCTCTATGATTTACATGGTTTTTCTTTTCTTATTATGAAATGATATCCATTTCTTTTATATGGATTATGTGATGATGGGATGATGTTTATGAAACCCATTTTATTCATTGGGTTATTATGAATGATGTATGTTTATTTTGTCGCACAAGTAAGAATGATTTCATTGTGAGATGGGTGGGACCTATATCTCCCTCCAATGCATTGGGTAAATATTTATATATCATGAGATAGAAATGGCTGGAATGGTAAGTTAATCTGGTTCAGTGTTACAGGACTGAAACGAGGAGTGAACTCGATTCAGAAAGGGACTTTGTCCACTAAGATGGTCTTGAAAGTAATGCCTTGGCTACTATGGAAATCATAACATGTTCTGAATGGTTTCCACAATTATATGTTTTATTCCCATTATATTTTATCATGATTGATGTTCCCTTATGATATATGCCTTACGTACTTCCAAGATTCATGTCTTTGCTCAAGATTTTGATGTTTAGATGTTATGTTCAAGTTTTTGCATTCAAATGTTTATGGATTGTTTTATGTTCTCTATGTTTACCCTTACTGGGCATTTGAGCTCACCCCTTTTATGTTTTCCTTTCCCCAGGATATAAAGAATGGTTTTAGGTAAGAAAAAAAAGGGAAAGACCTTTATGGGAGATGTTCAACATCTTTCACCACAATTAGAAGATTATATTCCGAGTTTCCAAAGATACTAAACTATTACGGTCCTTGTGTGTCTATTTTTGTTATGTACTAAGTATTCCGCAAAAGTAATGTAATGTCCATGTACGTCAATCTTCAGGTCTCTACAGTTGGTATTAGAGGGAGGTTTAGTTAACCTTTGGAAACTAGGATGCGAAAACTATAGTGAGATCCCTAGAGATATTTCTAAGGTATGTCTAGGTATGTCCCTAAGGTTAAGTATAAGTATAGGTTATAGTCCTAGAATTAAGGCAACGATATTAGAATTAAACCTAAGATGTTAGATGTCTAAGGTACTCCCCCTTGATTATGTTATTTTCCTTGTATGATTTTTGACTCTCACAGAATTATTTTTGTTTTTTAGTCAATGGAGGGAACCAGAAGGAATTCGGTTAACATTGGATCCAATGGAAAAATTGGTGACTATGAGCAAACAAATTGCATAATGCCTAGAGAGAAATATATTGTGATTATTTCGAATCAGTCATCGTGATATATGATTAACAAGGTGAAATTTAGTGGTATGCCTAATTCATCAAATAAGAGGAAGATAGACTTTTATGCATGTTTGCATGTTGAGGAGCATAAAGAAAGGAAGATTGAGATTTCTAAAGAAGGGAAGAAGAACCTTGAGGAATACCTCAAATGGAGGGACAGATGTTATCTATGTGGAGAAAAGGGTCATAGAGTGACAGACTTTTATGGAGTTCAATGTCTTATTTGTGGAGAACATGGGCATTACCCAACTCAATGCCCTGACCTAAAAAGTTACTTCTAAATCAAGGAAGGACTTATTCTAGGACAATCATTGAAGAGGATGGATTGAAGTGTTTATGTATTGGTATTCAAGAATAATGTTGTTGAGGTACTTTTATGGTGTATTAAAATATTTTTTTATTAGTCTATTGTGGTTTTTAATAATTTTATGGTACCGGTAACCATGAAAAGTGAATCAAATATTTTAGAAAGCATATGATATGCATGTAATGAAGGGATAAGGAGAAAATAAAATTTTTGACAGTATTCATGAGCTCATGATTGATATAAGGACTAAGTGATATCATGGTTTGAGTATATATAATTTTGAGGATTTTGGTATGTGGAAAGTGTTAAATTTTAACTACATTCATGTTTTCACTAAGGTTCAATGGGTATTCATTTTTTTCAAGGGAATACAAGATTAAGGCCTTCAAATGTTTGGAATGTGACCAATAATACATATCTTATGATATATGGGGATCAACGATGGTATTAACATGCTTATTATACGAACTCTTTGGTAATCATTTTCACTATAATATGAGATTGGACAGCAGTATTTTGGATAAGCCTAAAGATTAGAATGGATTATGTTGGACATAAGTTAGTATTGTTTAAGGCTACAAATTTTTCGATATTATTGATGGAAAGTTATAATAATGTATTTTTAGAAGAAAAAAAGGATAACCTGTAGGACGGGTGACAGCCCATCGCGTCGGACAAGGCTGTGGGAATCGAACCCACAACCGAAGTGCGACTGGCCTTTATCGCCTACTACTGGCCTACAGGAAGTCCCTGGTTAGTATAAACTAGTTTTATTTTATTAATCGGTATGATATATGAAGTATAAGTTCATTTTTGGAACCATATACGATTAATCAAACCATAAGATGGACTTATAACTTTTGATAACCTTTTTTTTTTTTTGAAATAGATGGAATGACCCATCATTCTATCACATGATCTGCTAACACATCACGAATAACAAATTCAACTTCATTTCTTTAAGGGATGAAGTGGAAATTGTTCAATTCAAGAACAACAGCGAGATTGTACCAAAATCATGTAAGTATTTATTTTAAGTCATCAACTTTAGGGAAATGATCTTGAAAACCAAAAATGTTGTCCTAGTGACCTTATATCCGATGAGTCATATGGTACCTTAGATCATCACAAATCTATGGATTTGTGATTGTGGGCTTCTTCATAGCCATGTTCCCTACCACTCTCCATCAGAACATGATGGTTAGATTTCTCTTCCATATCCATGTTTTCACCTATGTTGTCCTATGTGGAAACCCAATGTTGAGATACTTTGGGTGACCGTTATAATTATAACTTCCCTTTTTAAACTGAAGTTTTAGTATTCCTTTTTACGATGTGGGTTTCTATGAAAGAAACTTTCAAGTAGTAAACAATTTATAACCCCAACGAATTTCGAGGGCGAAATTCATTTTAAGGGGGGTAGAATGTAACACCCCAAGATTTGATGAAAAATATTCTTTTTAATTTCATTAATGTCTTGTGTTGTACGCTACACCAAAAGGAGCTTGCACAACACACATCCCTGACTTGGCTTGCATTACACGCAAGCGCAACCTTCCACGATAGCGTGTTTTGTACGCAATACCGAGTTTCGCTAAACAACGATATACTATTAAAATATTATTAAAACTAGTCGTTATGAATAGTAATACCCACTTTTTGAAATTTTATAAATTTTATTTTTGAAAATGGACTTCATTTTTGGATTCATAATATCTAAATTAGCCTAGGGTGAAATTTTGGTATTTTTCTGAAAACATTCAATTTTTGATGAATAGTGAAAACACTAGGTTACTATTTAAAACCCGACTTTTTATTTAAATAATTATTTATTTTATTTAAATTTATTTTAGGTCAAAATTGATACATAATACCTATATAAGTTAAATGTAATTCATTGGAGTCACTTTATAATAATTTTAGATATATAAAAATTTTATTGAACTTTTGACCGTCTTTTACCCACCTCCTAGGAGAATTTGAAAATTTGCATAAAACTTAATTTTACCACTTTTGTGAATGGAATTTCAAAAATCCAAGATACACGGTTGATTTCAGTAAGTAAAATGTGGTTCAATGAGATGAAAATAATTTTTGGTGAATAGTAACTTTTTACTTTTTTTACCACGGTTAAAAGTAAATAGGGTAATTAAGGGTAAAAATGATATTATTATTACCCTAACACATGTCCTAATTCTATTGGATAAGTGTAATTCGACCAAAAACATCCTTAGGAATAAAATATGACCATTTAGGTCCACATGGATTAGATTAGGACATTTATTATTAATTTATTTAAAGAAGGGTTAAAATAGTTAAAATCAAAGATTAATAAATAAATCATTTTTAATATAGAGTTATACGTAAGATAAATTCGACTATAAATATTCATTAGAAATATAAAAATATTTCCTACATAATGGTATTTTATTTTTAATTTTTAGACATTAAATAATTTAATTTATTTATGACACAATGATGATGCGGAAATTATCTTATTAATGAAATATTGACATAATTGATGTTATAAATACCCAAATAAATGTAATTTGAAACTTTTTATGAATTACAATACTTTTATATGTTAATATGACTTGTTATTATTGATTTAATTAACTTTTTTCTAACTAATCATTCTGTTATGATTTTCACAAAAATCAATTACCAAATAGTGTCAAAATTGACATAAAATAGTTTTTAAAACAAATATTATATTATTAATTGTTATTTTATTCCTAAAAATATAATTTTTGGCCAAATGACTTGGATAATGTTATATATGTTAATAATAGACAACTTGGGGTTCGTTTGGCTTGTTATAGTAAGTCTATTAACCTTATAGTGTAAGAAAACAAGAAGACACGGTAAAAGAAAAATTATTTAACTTAAAGTTAAATCTAAATGATAAGGTTAAAATAGAAACCTAAACTTGTATAAATTCTATTGGATGAGAGGCTTTAGACCCATACCCACTTTATCTTCTAAATAAATCAATTTTTATCTATTTAAAACCGAATATGACTTTATAATAAAATAATATTTTTAGTTTTTCCAAAGGTGCCCCTCTCCTTCCTTATAAAAGGGCACCTCCTTCCTCTCCTCCTCACACCACTTTGAGCATTAAATCTTGGCCAACCCCTGACAATTTCTCCTCTCCACTTCCCTAGAAACATCCTAGAGGTTTTGGTCTTCTTAAAAGACCAATTTTAGTTCCCTAAAAGGAGGTCTCAAAGAGGCGCTTCAAAGAAGAGGTAATGTCCATTACCGATTCTTTCACCTTTATTTCTCCTTCCACTTCTTCTTCTTTAGTTGTTTCATTATGAAGTAATAACATCAGTATCACTCATATACTGATATGTTATTATAAGTATTAAACAACCCTATTTCACCTTCTATCTATCCTACGGAAAACAAAATCACCGCGCGTGCGTACGTACGGAATACCGTCTTCACACCGTGGTGTAATCTATTTTCCACCACCACCTTACTTGGATGGGTATAATGGTGTAAATAATGACTATATATGATTATTTTAAAGTTATATTTATTCTTAAATATTATACATACACTTCAATACAATTCCACGATCATGGGAATGATATCATTGCTCGTGCGTATGTACGGACTACCGTCTCCACGACGCGATGAGATTCATTCTCCATGTTAACCATTAAAGAATGATTATAAAGTATATATAAGTAATAATAATGAAATATATGACATTATAAATCTACTGGATTTATGTATATATATATGTGTATTTCATCTACTTAATTCCATTCAACTCAATAAGGAAATGAAAACAACGTTCATGCGTACGTATGACCTACCGTCTCCATGAACGGTGTATTTCTTTCCATTTATCGATCTATTATATATATTTATATTATGAATATATATTATATATAAATCATGTTTTAAATTCTGGATTTAAGTAATCATTATCTAAGCAATCATATTAATAATTACAAGTTAAAACACGAACGACAAATAAAACAATTTTACAAAAAACGCTACTTTAACATGAATTTACAAAAGAACGGGTAATATAAAGTCATAAGTAAACCATATATGATATAATAACAATGAATATGATTCTGTAATAAGTCAATGACATTATTTAAATCATTATACAGGAGGTTTGGATACGTACGAAGCATATCGGACCTAAGGTAAGGGATAATTATTCCAATCTCATTCTTATCTGAGATTGTTTATTTGTAAGTATTCACTGGGGTTATGATTATTATCCATGTCCATATGTTATCAAAATGTTTTCATAAAATGTTTACTTTTCTTCCATGTATGTTTAAAGTCATTTTTACCCTTTTCTACTTTCACCACATCATATGGAAGGAATCTTTCTTTTGTGTACCATACGAGGTTCTTTTTTACTTTTCCAACAAAAGTATGAGAAGAATGTTATTTTTAACTTATATGGCATGAAAGGATTTTTAAAGTTTTATAAATCCTAATTTTCATGAATATTCCTCCAAAATATTTCATGACTATTAACAAATAAAATCTCTTTCTTTTAAAATTGCATGACGTTTTGTGAAAAGAAATTTATTTTGAAGAAGAAATGATATTTTCCTTAAGAATTCATTTCAAGTGTTTTATCAAAACCATTTTTCATATAAGATGAAATTATTTCATATGTATATGTTTCAAGTATCATGTCTCTATGATTTATATGGTTTCTCTTTTCTTATTATGAAATGATATCCATTTATTTTATATGGATTATGTGATGATGGGATGATGTTTGTGAAACCCATTTTATTCATTGGGTTATTATGAATGATGTATGTTTATTTTGTGGCAAAAGTAAGAATGATTTCATTGTGAGATGGGTGGGACCTATATCTCCCTCCAATGCATTGGGTAAAGATTTATATCTCATGAGATAGAAATGGATGGAACGGTAAGTTAATCTAGTTCAGTGTTACAGGACTGAAACGAGGAGTGAACTCGATTCAGAAAGGGACTTTGTCCACTAAGATGGTCTTGGCAGCAATGCCTTGGCTACTATAGAAATCATAACATGTGCTGAATGGTTTCCACAATTACATGTTTTATTCCCATTATATTTTATCATGATTGATGTTCCCTTATGATATATGTCTTACATACTTCCAAGATTCATTTCTTTGCTCAAGATTTTGATGTTTAGATGTTATGTTCAAGTTTTTGCATTCAAATGTTTATAGATTGTTTTATGTTCTCTATGTTTACCCTTACTGGGAATTTGATCTCACCCCTTTTATGTTTTATTTTCCCCATGATATAAAGAATGGTTTTAGGTAAGAAAAAAAAGTGGAAGATCTTTATGGGAGATGTTGAAGATCTTTCAACACAATTAGAAGATTATATTCCGAGTTTCCAAAGACACTAAAATATTACCGTCCTTGTGTGACTGTTTTTGTTATGTAATAATTATTCCTCAAAAGTAATGTAATGTCCATGTACGTTAAGCTTTGGGTCTCTACAATTGAGTTCAAAATGTCAGGTTTAACTTAACCATGACTTAACATTAGTCGGTTCATGTAATTTTTATAAAATTCACCATTGGCACTGAAATGAATAAAATTATTTAATAAAATTATTTTATTTCATTTACACTAACACTGCGACTAACAATATTTTAATAGAATATTATGGAGAATTCTCAGGTATACCCAAATAACCCTAGAAACATCAGATATTCATTGGAGACAGCTTTGAGTATTCTCTCACAGGCTAATGGTGATGGATCATGGATCGATGGTCAATGCACCTCGTGTTTGATGGATCTTTCCAACTACAACGACGATGGATCATTCTTCATCAGTGATTGAACTGAATTGAGGTTGGGTGTGTGTTTTGATTTGGATTTATTCCCCATTATTAATTTCTATGATAAACACAAATCAATAAATGAATGGATCAATCACCTTATGGGGTGGTTTTATTTATGGGGTTTTGAAAGAAGTTTTATAATAATTCTTGATTTATTAATTTTTCATTCTAATGGCAACAGATCGATATCGACACGAACATCAGTCGAAGTTTATTCCTCTATTTTGGTTTTTGCTTTTCTCCCCATATTCATCATTCATCATGAGTTTTCTTCATTTGTCCCACAACTTGACTTATCCTAATAAATATATCATTACACACTCGTTTCTTGGTGCAATGATCTAACATCATAGATCTAGAATCAGCATCGCATGATGAATGTGAAATGACAAAGATAGAGTGATTCGTATAGTGGAGGATACCTGAATTAGTGTTCATTGACATTCTTCATCACACTATGAAGAACAAATATTTGATCTATTTTTCAATCAGATTTAATGATGAAGCACATTGATCGATAATGGAATGGCTTGGATGAGCTTGGATATTCATTTTCTTGGTGATATGATCACCGGATCAATGGCTGGAGGTTCCAGATCAAAAGCAGATAGCAAATCTACGATTCTACAATATCTTGAACAACATGGAATGGATAGCAAATCTAGGATTCTACAAAATCTTGAACAACATGGAATGTAAACCAGATCTACACACTATGTGAGGCCCCTGATTGGTGGCTAGGGTTCCGAAGAAAGTTAAACATCACACGGCGTGTGACTCCTATCACACAGCATGTGTTCCCTCCCCAGATACTCAATATGTACTTTGGGAAGTACACAGACACAGGGGGGAGTACACGAGTTTCCTACACAGCGTGTACTCCCCTCACATGACATGGGTTGGACCAAGTACATGGGATAAGTTGTGTAATGGTACACGAACATGGGTATACGGGCTGAATTCGTGTAATGGAACACAGATAGAGTACATGGGATGCTTACATGGTGTGTATTACTACATGGACATGGTTCGATGACACAGACCATTTACACAGGTAGGACCCAGGGTTAAGGGACATGACGTGTAACCCTTCTACACACCATGTACTCTTTCTTACATGGATTAGAGATCTTTTCCTCAGTGACTTGTTCAAGTTTCATTAGAGTTCATTCCCCTTATTCTTTCCTTGAAGGTTAGTATGGAATCATTTCCTACTCCTAGGAATATGATCCCTTCAGTAGGAATTCCTAGATAGAGTTGTTGGAATCCCTCCTAGAGTCCTGTAGTGAGATCCTCTATTCATTTTCATTACCTAGGTAGAGTTATTGGTATCATCGTGACCAACACTATATGGGCGTTAATCCTCTACTTAGTAGGTTAATCCATATTGAGTTGTTAGTATCACCCCATGGACCTGGCTGTGATCCTCATCTATGTATCATATTTCTCTTTGGACTATCAATGTCTATCTTTCTCATAACAATACCCGATGAATAGTTCCTTTTCAATGGACTTCATCAGTGCTATCATACTCAAGAGTGCATTCTCCCATATGAGTTATTCATGGATCCTTGAGTTAGAATCCTAGGGTTGGTTGTTGTGGTTATGTCTTACCTCTAGACTATTTTTTTTATTGAGTATATCTGGGTATTCTTATTATATTTTATGTAGACATATACCTATGTATAGATGACTTTATTTCCTTTTTTTTATGGTTTTTGGTTTTTGGGGTGTCCTACTGATTATTTTTTATAATCACCCCTGTAGAGTATTTTCCCGCACGTGTCATGTTTGGTGCAGATGATCGACCTTTTGATAGAGTCCTAAGAGGACCAAGACTAAATGGTGCTTTGTGGGACTGGATAGACCAGGGTGTGTTCCTACATCCTTCAAAAAGTATTCTCAGTACCTTTACTTTCAGGTTGGACTTGTGTTACAAACTTATTTATTGTGGGCTTGTATTTGGCCATGTTTACTTTCTTTACTTCCTATCATACTCTGGTTGTGGGATATAGATGTATACATGCATTGGTTGTTCAGTTGTTTTTATATTTCAACATTTTGTGGGCTTGTATATTTTTGTGTGTGTACAGGTACTTAGGTAATGCCTCTCATGTCAGTGATATACCTACTTGGTGGTAGTCACCATCCCATGGCCTATTAGAGGTGGGATTGGGGAGTCTTAGAAAAGACCCCATAGGGACAGGTCATGACAGAGTGGTATCAAATGGGGTTTGGTTCTACTTAGGATTGGAAGTCTATGAGATTGGTTTGGGGAAACAATGTTATGTTTTTTGAGTTTGACTTTCAGGTCAGGGACTCTAGTGTTGGTGTGGTGGCCGTCATATTCATACACGAGGACTCTGGTCACCTTCTTTTCAAATAAGAACATGAGAACACTTGTTGTAGGGGAAAATGGTACTTGCATCATATATTAATAGGTTGTGGTTTCAATTTCCTTCTTAAGTCTGATCTCCAGATATACTCATTGATCGTGGTACATCTTGTTTGCTTTCAGGATGCCTTCGCGATGTATACCGGCTAGGATTAAACATGATGATCATGAGGATGATCCCCTCAGTGATGAGGCATTGATTTAGGGACCATTTCTTGAGATGTTACCTCCAGGTTGTGTACTAACAATACCACCTATAGATAATCATGTTCTACCCGTAGTACTAGCAGGTGAGGTGCGTAGGCTGAGCATGCTTCACGAGTTTTATAGATAGAGACCCCTCAAGTTTTGAGGTAAGGCTGACCCATAGGTGGCTGAGGACAAGCTTGAGGTGGTGACCCAAGTTTTCAATCTAGTCAGGATACCAGTATATCATATGGTGGTCCTGGAAATGAGCCTTCTTCAAGTCTCAATAGGGCGATAATGGGGTTTGGTTACTCAGTCTTATGATGAGGTGACTCTTTCATGGACAGAGTTTGAGAATATCTTTATAAAGGAGTTCTCACTAGCTATAATAAGGGTTGTGCATATCTAGGAGCTTCTGTAGCTCCAGTAGGGCAGCATGACAGTAGAAGAGTATTCATTGAGGTTTACCAACCTTTCCAGGTACTTTATGGATATGGTTCGAGGTTAGTTTTTTAAGTCTCAGACCTTCAAGCGACATCTGCATAGAGACATTTGAACTATTTTTATTCCTATATGAATTCCTACCTATGCTAGGGTGATAGAGAAATATTTGGTGGTTGAGAGTTTCTTGGCTAAGCAGTTATAGCAAGAAGTTGTCAATAGTGGGAAATCAGGAGCAGATAACTCAACAATAGGGAGTTGAAATCAGTCTTAGTGACCTGGATGTGCGTGACATTTTAGGAGGACCTCCCAGGATAAAGTATTTGTAGCTCTTGGCTCACATGGTGGGTCCATTCAACTCATAGAGATACAGTTCTACTCATGTGATGGTAGGGGACATCTTTCTCGAGATTTTCTGACCCAACGTACAACTAACAGAGATATTGTGGATGAGACATCGAGGCAGAGGCAGCGATGAGATCAAGAAAGTATGTAGGATGGAAGATGTGGTAGAGGAGTTGGGATAGTATCATGAGGTGGTTGAAATTTTGACATGTTACCACTATCACCCCCAGGTGGTCCACATTAGGCTCAAGAGGCTGGAGAATAGGGTAGGGTACAACTGTAGGTGGTCGAAGCTTATGACCCAGAAGATCTGAGAATGATTTTAGGTATGATCTATGTCTTTTCTACCTAATCAACAGAACTGATAGACATGGATTCTAGTTATTCCTTTCTTACCATCTATATTTTTCAAGACTTGGAGATTCTAGTTAAACTTTTGACTCAGCCCTTATGCTTGGAGACTTCTACTGGAGAAGACTCAGTGATCATGCGCTTGTGCCGAAAATGTGACCTGAATCTTAGTGGTAAGAGTTTTAGTTGGGATCTCTTGGTAGCACCATCAAGTCCTTATGACTTCATTCTTAGTATGGATTGGTTATCTACATGTCATGCCTATATTGAATATTTTAGGCGAAGGGTGCAGTGTGTCTATAGTGACAAGACCAGGTTTTCTTTTTTTGGTGAAAAGGAAACCTAGGCAGTGTAGGATGGACTTGTTCATAGGAGGGTGCATCCTATTACTCATAAATTGGTTAGCCTGACCCTTGGTGTAGTGGCTGTTATGAGTTTCCATTTTCTCATAGTGGTGGTAGAATATGAGGATGTATTTCTTGAGGATGTTTTGGGCTTACCTCCTCGCTGAGAGATAGACTCTTGTATTGATCTACACCCTAAGACAATAATAATATTTAAACCAGCATATCAGATGGCCCTTACAGAGCTTCTTAAGCTGAGAGTGTAGTTGGAGGACTTGTAGAGGAAGGTATTTGTTCAACCCATTATTTCACCTTGGAAAACTTCAGTTTTGTTTTCCAAGAAGGAAAATAGGAGATTGAGGTTGTGTGTGGACTACCGGTTCTTGAATCAGGTGACCATGAAGAATAAATATCCACTACCAAGGATTGATGACCTCTTTGATCATTTGAGAGGGGCATGATGGTTCTCAAAGGTTGAACTCATATTGGTTTATCACCAACTATGAGTATAGGATGAGGATATACTGAAGATAGAATTTAGATGTCTCTATGGTCACTATGAGTACTTGGTGATGCTATTTGGTGTGACAAACACCCTAGCAGTGCTCATGGTACTCATGAATCGGATATTTTAGCCTTTCTTAGACCGTTTCATGGTATTATTCATCGATGATGTCCTTGTGTACTCGATATATGAGGAAGAGAATGTGAGACATGTAAGGATGGTTCTGGACGTACTCTAAGAGCACTAGGTTTATGGAAATCTCTCGAATTGTCAGTTCTAGATACAGGTGGTCCACTTTATGAGACATGTTATCTTATCGGATAGATTGGTAGTGGACCTAGCCAAGGTTGAGGAAATGTTATCATGGGAGACACCTAAGAGTGTGATGGAGGTATAGAGCTTCCTTGGGTTGGTAGGATATTACTAGAGATTCATACCTGATTTCTTCAAATTATCAGCACCCATGATTGGTTTGACTTGAAAGGGGGACCTTTTCATGTTGATAGAGAAGTGTCAATAGGTTTTTAAGAAATTGAATTATATTTTGATGATTTCTCCCATCTTGATATTTCCATAGGAGGTTGTCGAGTACGTAGTGTTCTATGATGCATTAGGGGATGGTCTTAGTTGTGTCCTGATACAGAGGCAAGAAGTGATTGCCTATGGTTCACACAAATTGATACCACATGAGTAGAACTACGTGACCTGTGATATTGAGTTAGTAGTGGTAGTATTATCTTTGAATAAATGGAGACACTACCTAATGGGGGAGTAGTTTATCATATATTCTAATCACAAGAATATCAAGTGCATCTTCTCTTAGAAGGATCTAAACTTGAGATAGAGGTGATTTATAGAGTTCCTCCAATATTAGGACTTCAAGATTATCTATACACCTGGGAAGGGGAACGTGGTAGATGATGATCTTAGTAGGAGATCTTATTTGTAGTTGTTGAGCAAGGAATTAGATTAGTTGAACTCATTGCAGTTATACTCTGTGGGTGGAGATAGAGTAGCTTACATCCAATTGATGGTTTTCACCCCTTTACTCTTATAGCGAGTCAGGGAGGCACATCTTGGGGATACTAACTATGAGACCCTACATGCTCAGATATCCACGGGAAATTCTCCTGATGGATATTATAAAGTTGGGGATCACTTCATTCTTTTCATAGGATTCATGATGGTATCGATGACGTTGCGGGAGGAGGTTTTAAGAGAGCTTCATATTTCTCCCTTAGAGGTATATCTAGGTGTGGAAAAGATGTACCGGGATCTTTGACATCAGTTTTGGTGGCCAGGGATAAAGAAGAGAGTTTTATATTTTGTCTCTCGATGCCTTACTTTTCAGAAAATGAAGGTTGAGCACCAAGTTCCAATGATTTTGAACTAATCTCTTGAGGTGGTAGAATGGAAGTGGTATGGGATATATATAGACTTTGTGATAGGATTACCACGTATTTCTAGGGGACATGATTCCATATAGGTTATTGTAGACTAACTCACCAAGTCAACCAACTTCGTATCTATCTAATGGAAAATTTTAGTAGAGAGATGGGATGCCACTAGGATATAGTGTAACTCCATGGAGTTCCATAGAAGATCATTTCAG
The DNA here is from genome assembly GCA_963277665.1 of Viscum album. Classification (NCBI taxonomy): domain Eukaryota; kingdom Viridiplantae; phylum Streptophyta; class Magnoliopsida; order Santalales; family Viscaceae; genus Viscum; species Viscum album. The sequence continues at coordinate 834,057,417 of OY728165.1, forward strand.
ATTGTGATGCTCACTTTACATCCCAATTGTGGAAGGGATTATAGAATATGTTTGGAAATCAGTTATGCTTGAGCATAGTATTCCATCTACAAACTGATGTCCAGGTTGAGCAGACCATTTAGGTTCTGGAGGACATGTTTCAAGCTTGCATGTTTGATTTTGGTCTTAGTTGGGAGGATCACCTACCACTGGTGGAGTTTGCATACAATAAAAGATATCATTCCACCATCAGTATGGCACCATTAGAGGTATTTTATGGGTGACCCTATAGGTCACCACTTTTTTGGACTGGCCTAGGAGATTCATCACCCATAGACCTAGAGTTGGTACAAGCTATAATAGAGAATCTAAAAATCATCTAGGATCATATGAATACTGCATAGAACGATCATAAGTCTTATACTAATAGGTGACATAGTCATTTGGAGTTCAAGGAAGGAGACCATGTGTTCTTACATGTTTCACCTCAATGAGGATTGTGGAGATTTGGTCAGGGCGCTAAGCTATCTTCGAGGTTCATTGTCCCTTTATAGATACTACGTAGAGTTGGTGAGGTGGCGTACCTCTTAGCACTACCTCTACAGTTATAACGGGTACACGACATCTTCCACATGTCGCAGTTGAATAGGTGTGTGCATGACCCATCGCATGTTATCGACTAGGGTGAGCTGGATATTGAGGATGGAGTGAAATTTGTTGAGTACCTGATAGAGATTGAGGATCGATAGGAGAGGATCCTTCATGGGTGATTGGTCCTTTGGTGCATGTCTGGTGGTAGCATGGGAATCTTCAGGAGAGCACATGGGAGAGGAAGGCTCAGATTTGTGCTAAGTACCCCCATGTTTTTTAGTATCCCTTGTTTTGGATTTTGAGGGACATAAATCCCCAAGGTGAGGAGAATTTAATGTCTTGTATTTTATTTGTATTATTTTTAAATATTATATATATTATTTTTGTGACCATACACTAAGACGGTGTGCAATTTCAAGGCTTGGTGTGTCTGAAATAAATGTTTGAAATATATTAAACATACTGAATAGCACACACATTCATATTTCCTAAAAAAGTGGAATAACTTATAAATGGATGCCTAGATCAAAAATATGATGGCACCATTGATTTTATAACATGAGGTTTACCCTAGTCATGACTTAACATTAGTCGACGTGGGTCATTTGTAGAAAATTCTTCATGGGAGCTAAAATGAATAAATATATTTAATAAATTGTTTTATTTCATTTGCACTGAAATAGTGAATAAAAATATTTGAATAGATTATTATGGAGAATTTACAATGTTAGCAGCATAAACTTGGAAATGTTGGAGAGATGTTGGAGAGAGCTTTGAGGATTCACTCTAAGGCGAACAGCGATGGATTGTGGATCGACGGTCAATGCACCTCGGGTTCGATGGATCTTTCTAACAATGACGATGATAGGTTATTCTTCATTAGTGTTTCAAATGAATCGATGTAGGGTGTGTTTTTTGATTTGGAGTTTTTCCCCATTCTTAATTTATGCGACGAACACAAATTAATCAATGAATGGATTGATTTACGGATCGATCTCCTTGTGGGATGGGTTTATTTGTGGGGTTTTGACGTGAGTTTTATTATGATTATTGATTTATTCATTTTCCATTATAATGGATATGGATCAAGATCAATACAAACATCAATCAAGGTTTGTTCCTCTCTTTTGGTTTGTGCTTTTCTCCCCTGATTCATCATTTGTTGCAGGCATTCTTCATTTGGCCCGTGAATCGACTTATCTCGGTCAATCAATCATTGCACATCTGTTTCTTAGAACAATGATCCAATATCATAGATATGAGATTAAATGGCACAAATGAGGTGTGATGATGGAGATAGAGTGATTCAGATGATGGAGGATACCTGAATTTGCATTCTTTAGCATTATTAGGCACATAATGAAGAACAACGATTTGATCCATTTTGCAAGTAGATCTGATGATGAAGTTCATTGATCAATGATGGCACATCTTGGAAGATCTTTTATCTTTGTTTTCATGGAAATACAATCATTATATTGAAGGATGAAGGAACCGGATCGAATGTGGATAGAGGATCTGGGATTCTAAAAAATCCCCAACAACACAGCTTGTAAACCGAATCTACACACCATGTGGAGCCCCCAGAGCAGTGTCTAGGGTTCCGAAAGAATTTAAACATAACACGGTGTGTGACCCCTATCACATGGAATGTGGTCCCTCTCCAGATACTTAGTGAGTACTTTGGGAAGTATACATACATGGGGTGGAGTACACTGGTTTCCTACATGGTGTGTACTCCCCCACATGATACGGGTTGGACCAAGTACACGAGATAAGTTGTGTGCTGGTACAGGAACATAGGTGCATGGGATGAATCCATGTACTGGAACATGGATAGAGTATAAAAGATTCCTACTTGGCATGTACTACTACACAGACATGGTTAAATGACACATGCTTCTTACACGGGCCAACCTGGGGTCAAGGGATACAGCATGTAACCCTTATAAAAATCATGTAATATTTCTTACATGGATTAGAGACCTTGTATTTAGTGACATATAACAGTTTCATTATGGTTTGTTCCCATTATTCTTTCCCTGAAGGTTAGTATGGAATCGTTTCTTACTTTTGTGACTACGATCCCTTCATTAGGACTTCCTATATAGAGTAATTGGAATCCCTTTGAGAGGCTCGGAGTGAGACCCTCTATTCATCTTTATGCCCTATGTGGAGTTCTTGGTATGGTCATGACAAACACTATGTGGGCATCGATCATCTACTTAGCAGGTTAATCTAGATTGAGTTTTTGGTATCACCCCATGGGTCTAGTTGTGATTCTCATTAGTGTATCATATTTCTCTTCAAACTATCTATGTGTATCTTTCTCATCATGAGACCTAACAATTAGTACCTCTCGAATGGATGTCATCAGTGTTATTGAAATCAAGAGTGTGTTCTCTCAAATGAGTTCTTTATAGATCCTTGAGTTGGAATCCTCAGGCTGGTATACTATGGTTATGGCTTGCCTTTAGACTATGTGTATTTGTTGATAATATCTAGATATTCCTGTTATATGTGTTGTATACATATACCTGTATAGAGATGACTGTATTTCCTTTTTAGTGTGCTTTTTGGTTTTTGGGGTGTCGTACTGAGTATTGTTATACTCACCCCTACAAAAGCTTTTTCAACACATATCATGTCTTGTGCAGATGATCGACCTTTTCATAGAGTCCTAGGTGTACCAGGACCATACGATGCTTTGTGACACTGAACAAACCAAGGTGTGTTCCTGTGGATTTCAGACAGTAGTCCCAATACCATTACTTTCAGGTTGGACTTATGTTATAGACTTCTTTGTGTTGGTCTTTTATTTGACCCTATTTACTTTCTTAACTTCATTTCATACTCTGGTTGTGGAATATAGATGTATTCATACATTGGTTATTCATTTGTTTTTACATTTCATCATTTTATGGGCTTGGAGGTGTGTGTGTGTGTGTGTGTGTGTGTGTGTGTGTGTGTGTGTGTGTGTGTGTGTGTCTATAGGTACCTAGGAAACGCCTCATGTGTTAGTGATATACTTACTTAGTGCTAGTCACCATCCCCTGACCTATTGGAGGTAGTCTTGGAGAGTCATAGCATGGGACCCATTGGGACAGGTCGTGATAGGAACGCTAATGGTAACAGCAATGTCATGCAAGATTTTTAGATGTCGTAAAATCCAGTTGAGCCCATACGGCCTAATTCAAACCTCTGCAAAAGAATTTTTAACCCTTGAAACATTAAAATCCATCATCCATTCATGAATATAGAGCATTCCCAGCTTCAAAAATAATGAACCAGAGGACCACACATGGATCCTAACTTCATCGTATCGAAACAAGCAATGAAAAAAACCTATTCCTAATGAAATGTACTTCCAATCTGAAAACCCCCTTAAAAAGAGATCCTACAAACAAGATATTCAAGACGCCATAGCTTCTGACCTTTGGGAAGAACAACTCTACCAATAATATAGTTCTTACTCAAAGCCAAATGTTCTAAGAAGGCTTCACGATTAGCTTCAAACCAAACCAATAATCCTTTCTTGAGGATCCTACGAATAGATAAATCATAAAATGAAGCAAGTGGAAGCCAAATAGAATCATCACCCAAAATCTTCCCTGCAACTGACACCCCTTAAGACACATCAGTAGCAGGAAGATAAGTGGACACCACATCCACACTAGTCACCACTAGTCACCGCCACAGGAATAGAAGTGTACATCACTGGTAGAAAAACATCACCCACACCATTTAGTAGTGAATAACCTTTATGGGTAAATTGTTTTAAACAAAGTTTTTTTATTTTTTGACAACTAACCTTTTTTTATTATAATTTTTTGTTTTTCTAGGAAATCATATTTAGATTCATTATAATGAGGTCTTTGTAAATAATGCTGAAAGTTCAGATCCAAAAAAGGGGGAGAAAGTTCTTTTTCAAATTTAGAAGAATTGTACTTAGGTCCATCGGATTCCAATAATCGAATCCAAAATGTCGAGTGAAGAAGTAATTTCATTCCTAAATAGTTTTAAAAAAATAATGTAAAGTCAAGAGTTAGAAATTTTTCATACTTTCTCAACAAAATTAGAGGATTGTTTTCTGATCAAGAAGTTATCATAAATCATTAAAACTTTCATGATAAAAGATTTTGAAGAAATGGTGGAGAGGTTTAAATAATTTCAGAGTTTCAAATTTATATTTCCATTGTAATGGGAATTAAATTTTAATGATATGAGAAATAAAAACATGTTGTTGAGGCTGAGGAAGAAATAAATTGTACTGATATTTTTATACTATGAGAATCGTACTGAGATTTTTATACTTAGATTTTCGTACTGGGAAAATTTTATTGAGATTTTCGTACTCAGATTTTCATACTGAGATTTTCATACTCATATTTTTATACTCAGGAAATCATACTAAATTATTCTTAATGAATAATTCATGTTGAGAAAGAAAAATATTGTAATGAGATGAGAAATAAAAAGATCGTAATGAGTTGAGAAAGAAAAATACCATAATGATATTAGAAAGAAACAGATCATAATGAATCTAAGAAAAAAACATATCATAATGATATGAGAAAGGTATAATGAATTGAAGTGGTCAAACTTGAATTTTAATTTTTGATAAATCTAATAGAAATATAAGGAGGTTTGAATAAGTCAAATATGAAGTTTTAAATGAGGGATATTTTCATAGATTTTGGTATTTGAGGAAGCATGGAATGTTTCTAAGTTTCCCACCTTTGTTTTCCAAGTTTCCTATATAAGGCCCCAGCCTTAAACCTTACTTAATCTTGAGTTATTACAAGATTACACATTGAGGATCTTTTCAGGTTTAGAGTTTTAGAGAATTAGATCATGAAACTTTCATTAGATTCCACATTTAAACAAAGTGGTTACATAAAAGACAGTATTCATTCTTCCCATCAACGGAAACATATTTAAAATATAACACGGATTCTTTCTTGACACATCCTTGACACTATCATCACATCATGTACCTTTCCCTTGGCCTGTGAAAAACATTTCAAAAACTTGGGATGAGCATAAAAAGCTCAGTAAGGGTTATAAAAATATGGAAAGGAAACATGAGTTCATATATACATAAGAATGAAATCATACTTTACCCATAAAACAAAGGCACTTTCATACCTCATCAAACCATGAATAAATCATAGAAATCATAAGACAAAAAGGTAACTTGAGGCATTCATAACATTCTTACGTAGGGAGTAACCCTCTTGGTTACGTTTGGAATACCCATCACAGTATATTCCCTAAATCTCTTCGGAGAAACCTTAACGTTTCACTCCTTCACGTTACCCAATGCATTGGAGAGCTATATCGGGCACACCCGCCCTTAGTTTATCACGGAACCACCCGTTTTCATAAAAATTCCCAAGAACCATAACATAAATGTATCACATAAAACATGCATAAAGGAAACATAACATTTCCACATTTCAATCACAATATAACATTTTAGTATATTGAAATAATGAATCCATTCAAAAAGAAACCATTTCCAAAACCATTTAAAACATTTAATAAAGAGATTTTTGAATCAAAGTGTCCCATACCACCTTGAAGCTTAAAATTTTAAACCATTAATATCCATATAAATAAATCCTTAAAACCATTTTGAAAACATGGATATTAACAAGAACAAATAATTAAAACATTTAAAACGATATTTTGGTTAAAGGGGTTTTACCAAAATTAGAGACACTTGAATACAATAATTGAGGAATAACATTTAGTCAGAACTTTATAATATCATGAGAATAAATGGATTCATGATATAATACTCCAAAGGATAGTATATACACCATATAAGAGTGAATTGGTGCATAACAACAATGAACCCTCAATAGAAATGTCAAATGTGATGAAATCCCTTATAAAGAAGGTATCCTTAAATTAAGGACAAATCAATCTCAAAAATATGTGTGACAAATATAAATACACCCAATATAAGTGGATATTAAGTGTAAAACAATAAAAGGTCATTCACACATATTCAATGGATGACATATTCAATGACTACATGTTGAACCCAAAGAAATCGAAATTGGGTTAAAAAGTTCCCTTGACAGCCTAACGGCATCACATCAAAATGAGTTGATGAGAGATAAAAAGAGTATCTCATCAATTGGACATAAAATTTACATCAATAAGGATATATTAGAACATATCCCAACATAAAAATATGTAAATTAAAAGACCGAACAAAAGAAGTCTTTTAAAAAAAGAGGAGGGTGAAAGGTTCCCTTACCGACTTGGGTATCTTTCAAAACATACACCCCATGAAATAAGGACAATAGATCATTGATGTAAATACTCATAAACAAAATTATATTACACAAAGAGTAGAATAATGGGCAGTACATATACCACTCAATGGAATTTGTGGAAAATGTAGCATAAATCTCCCGGGAATAAAAGTGAGATGAAAAATCCCTTACGAAAACTCGGCAGCCTATGGGCGCCACATAAAACGTCCGAATATGGATTGATGAGATCAAATAGGGTATCTCATCACATTACAATAAAATGTACATCAAGAGGAATATAAAATAACATCCCCCAACATTACAAATAGGAGCTTAAAAGAAGTTACATAAAGGAGAGTACTTAAAAAGAAAGAGAGAGGTTAGATCTCTTACGAAAGTTCGGCAGCCTAACGGCGCCACTCAAAACTTCCAAAATGGATTGATGAGAGAGAATAGGGTCTCTCATCACATGAACATAAAAATTACAGTAAGTGTAATATAAAATATCATCCCAATAACAAGAAATATGAGCTTTAAAAGGAATGACATAAAAGTGTGTACTTAAAAAGAAAGAGAGGAGTAGGATCCCTTACCTCGGGTCCGACTTGACTCGATCGTTCTTTAATCTCCTGAATAATAAACTTGAGTTAATTTCTACTTCCTTAAGAACCTTTTTCAAGTTCATTATTCCTTTTATATCACTTATTACCATGTCATAAACATTTATGTAATCATTTAAGTTAATAATATTTGTTTTGCCGATACTTGGTTCTTAAGTCGAAAGTGGACTTCTTACAATTACATGTTGTTCGTGTGGCCAAATGTTTATTATATACAGAATTGTATTCATGATGTAGATATCATATATGTCATATATATCCAGTAAATTCACTCATTTATAACATTACATAATCATTTAGAGGTAAGAAATGAAATGCACCGTTCATGGAGACGGTAAGCCGTACGTACGCATGAACGCTACTTTCATTTCTATTTCATATTTTATAGAATGGAATAATAATGATATAAAGGTATATTATAATTCCAGTATAATATCATATATAATATCATTAAATCCATCCTTTATACGTCCCACGTATGGCATTAACGAATCACATCACTTTGAGGGGGCGGTAGTCCGCACTTCCTAAAATGAAGATATCGCGTATACCCATAATGGATGCCATAAAGGTAAGACAAAAATGAAAAATACAGAAGCATAAGTAAAACATAAACATATTATATATCATATATAAAAATAGTGACATCATAATGGCCACCTTTGAAGGTGTTAAATGAGTATTGAACAATCATCGTTTCGGGAGGCAGAATTTCGCCATCCACGGAAACCGTATGTTCTTTAACCATTTGATGTAGTTGTGTGAGAGTGTAGCTCGAATAAATCTTATAACAATATCCTAGTATATTGAAGATACTTTTGTTGTTACAAAAGATGTAAATAAAAAGATTTTAGGGGGTTGGAGAAGCAAAATAAAATAAATGAACATGAGAGAATGAATTACCTTTAAAAGTGTAACTCCTTTTGATTTGAGCCTAAAGGATTCCTTTGAAAGGATTCTGCCCAAAGGGAATCCTCTAGGATGAGGAGAGGGATGTGGAGAGAGTAAATTCGCAGGGTTTGGCCGAGCCAAAGGCTTGAGGAGTGTGTGAAATGAGGTAGAGGTGGGGGCCTTTTATAAGAGGAGAGGAGGGGCACTTTTGGAAAGTAAAGAAATATTACTTTATTTGAAAATGTTTTTAGGTTTTAAAAGGTCCCACATTGATATAATTCGTGGATAAGGTGATAAGGGTTCTAAATCCACCCATACAATAAGTTTTTGACATGTGTAGTTCATAGATTTTACATTATCTTTCCATTTTATTTAAATCGTCAAATAATGATGTCATCGCTGCATCATTATTATGTCATAAATAATTTAATTTCTTTAATGTATAAAAATTATAAAAAAAATACTATGATGTAGGAAACCTTTTTAGCTTTCCAATTACTATTTATAATCAAAAATATGACTTGTATAACCCCACTTAAAAATTGTTTTAGTAAAACATATCATGTTTGTGTCATTTTTACTTTTACATTAAATAAAAAGTTATTTATGTCATTTCCCAACCAAAGTGGCTCCATGGGGTCCCCAAGTTGACCAATGGCTTGTATTGGTCGGACATTACACATCCAATGAGGTTAGGACATGTGTCAAGTTCATTTCATATTATTAAAACATTATATTTACCTTAAACTACACTAATTACCTCTAATCGGGATTAATGAAAAAAAGTTACTATTCACCAAAAAATTATTTTCATCCCATTGAACCACATTTTACATAATAATGACAACCATGTATGTCGGATTTTCAAAATTCAATACACATTAGTGGTAAACTTTCATTTAACTGAAAAATCAGTTTGCTTGATTACCACTTAGTGGTTTCACTATTCATCAAAAATTGGAGTTTTTCAGAAAAATACCAAAACTTCACCCTAAGCTATATTTGATATTCCGAATTCAAAAATGAAGTCCGTTTTACAGAATTCAAATAATATTAGTCACATTAATTAATTTAATAATTAATTCCCGCTGTCAGAGCAAATAGCGTGTTTTTATAAAACAATAAGTATCAAAAGATTGACACTAGTTTAAGTCTGATTTCAAAGTGAAATTAATTCCAACGACCACTATTGGATTTAATGGTAAAAATATTTTCTAATTTCACTTTAAAACCAATTCAAAATATTATCTAATCATATAAATAAATTATATTAAAAGGAGGTTTTGAATTAAAACACAACATTTTACACTATTCATTAAAAAATGAACTTTATCGGAAAAATACCAAAAAATTACACAAAGTAAAATTTGATGTCCCGATTCTTAATAAGAGTTTTATTTGGTCCAAAAGAATGTATAAGAGTGATCAAAACTATATTTAATGATAGTTCTCCATTAAAAGGCGATAAGTGAACCTTTAGTGAAAACTAGGGCATATACACCTAAAATTGAATTCTTTCCGTATTTTAAGCCTTTAGCTTTTATTGGATAAATGTAAAAACATTAAAAAACATATATAATCATATTTTAGTTATTTCTATCTATTCCCGCCAATACAACGGCTACATGTTAACTACCATTTGAAATAATATTATTTTATTATTAGAGTGCAACGTAAGATTCCCAAGAAACTCGTTGTTGCGTGTTGGGTACGCCATTGAGCATAGCGTCCCCTTTAAAGTCATATTAATATTTTATTCACAAATATGGATAAATATGAAAATGTCATATTCATTATTTACCTGGGGTGTTACATCCTTCCCCCCTTTTGGGAATTGCGTCCTCGCAATTTTAAAATTGCGCTTGGAAACATCCTTGAACGTCCCACATCGGAACAAGAGTCGGTAAAACAATCACTTTAAAATAAAGAAAGATAAGCACAGAGGTCACCCGATTTAACCCATACTAGGATTCCAAGTATGAAAATATGGACATGGAGGAGAAAACATAGGGTCATGTTCTGATGGAGAGTGATAGAAAACATGTTTAGGACAAAGTTAACAATAAGAAAATCACAAACTTGTGATGGGTTAAACGGTGTTGGGTTCCCCAGTAGGAAAAGTTAATAGACAAAATTTTTTGTTTTAAGTTACTTTTTATTGAGGAATTTATTCATAAGGAAGCATAATCACTTATCATGTTGACTTTCAACTTTTACTAGATTCCTTAGTCAAACTCATATTTTTTCCAAAAGATGAGTATTTAGGGAGACTTGTTCGCATTAAGAGTACTATAATCAACTTCTAGAGAATCACCTAATTCACAAAAGAGAACTATATACTTCCCATATCTTTAGACCTTAACCATAACCAAAACTAAAAAGGTTAGTACAAGGTCAGATAATCCAGAAAAGGATAACCCTTTACAAAAAGAAAATCTATTCTTAATCTCCAAAATTTGTCCAACAAAACCCAAAGTTCAACGAGGACCATATGATAAGCAATTTGTCCATAAAATTCTTCAAAGTAAACCAATATAAGATTGAAATCCAAATATTTGAAGGATTTAGTCACATAGTCTTCCAAGTTAAATCGTAACATTTATCTCCAAACAACATCAGTTGCTCCTAAAGTCTCGTATTGAAACGTAATTAACCTAATCACATATCCTCCATGATAGGTTTATCATTTTCATAAATAACCCAAAATCAACTTACTCTTAATTCATAAAATCATATAACTAGAAAGAATCAGTCAAACTAACCAGGGACTTCACGTAGTCCAGTGGTAGGCGATAAATACCAGTTTCACTTTTTTTGTGGGTTCGATTCCCGCAGCTTTGTCCGATACGACAGGTTGTCACACGGACTGCATGTTGTCCTTTTTATAAAACTCCAAAAATAACCCTAACATGTTTTAACCTCAATAGTTTCCTTATACCTTTAATTTTCATCCAAATTCATTATGATCTCAACACCTTAATTCTTGAAGTCTTATTTCACCACCATAAGATAAAATAAAACAATTCCCAAAATGAATAACAACATACCTTGATCATGGCGTCCACTCGGTTTCATCGTCATCTTGCTCACATAGGTAGAAGTCCCATGAATTACAACAATGATTTAGAGATCCTTCAAAATCATTTGCTTCCTCCATCCAAATACACCTCGTGCAACATGGGTCATATGGGTGTTCACAGAAAAACAGTTTTGGAAAATAATCATGTATGACATATAATTCCAAAACATCTGATAAAACATGATTTCTAAAAAATAGTCGGACCGAAATTTAGTTGAAACTTTCTATCATTGGTCCTTTTAAAATACCATAAGTATGTGATGTGAGACTATATTTTAAAAGCAAATATAAATAGGTTGCGCAAGGGTCTCCTTCCTCAGCACCATTTTGAAAATCATAATATGCTTCAAATTCTTGTGATAAGGTAAAATATTTGAAAATACCTTGATAATATTTACCTCTCTTGAAAACATGAGAATATTGTGAAAATGGTATTTTTTCTAAAAACAACCCATGATCCACGATGATAACGAGGTATATCAGAGGTGTTTTACATCTCAAACAAATGATTTCAAGTGAGTTGTATGCTAGAAAAAGATTCACAATCATCCGAAGATGACTTTGCAATAATTATTGCAAGCATGTAATCAGGAAGAGATAGGAATGTCGTTTGAGATCCTCCTCCTTCCATTCGTAACCGACTTTACTTGACCTGAAAAAAAAAGTTTTAAAACAAGGATTTAACTGAAATAATAGTTATAGGGACTGATCATGTTCCTCACAAAAACTCCTAATCCCTAAAGTTGTCTAAACCGACCTTTGATACCAACTATAAGGCCCCATCCTTAAACCTTACTTAATCTTGAGTTATTACAAGATTACACATTGAGGATCTTTTCAGGTTTAGAGTTTTAGAGAATTAGATCATGAAACTTGCATTACATTCCACATTTAAACAAAGTGGTTACATAAAAGACAGTATTCATTCTTCCCATCAACGGAAACATATTTAAAATATAACACAGATTCTTTCTTGACACATCCTTGACACTATCATCACATCATGTACCTTTCCCTTGGCCTGTGAAAAACATTTCAAAAACTTGGGATGAGAATAAAAATCTCAATAAGGGTTATAAAAATATGGAAAGGAAACATGAGTTCATATATACATAAGAATGAAATCATACTTTACCCATAAAACAAAGGAACTTTCATACCTCATCAAACCATGAATAAATCATAGAAATCATAAGACAAAAAGGTAACTTGAGGCATTCATAACATTATTAAGTAGGGAGTAACCCTCTTGGTTACGTTTGGAATACCCATCACAGTATATTCCCTAAATCTCTTCGGAGAAACCTTAACGTTTCACTCCTTCGCGTTACCCAATGCATTGGAGAGCTATATCGGGCTCACCCGCCCTTAGTTTATCACGGAACCACCCGTTTTCATAACAATGCCCAAGAACCATAACATAAATGTATCACATAAAACATGCATAAAGTAAACATAACATTTCAAAATTTCAATCACAATATAACATTTTAGTATATTGAAATAATGAATCCATTCAAAAAGAAACCATTTCCAAAACCATTTAAAACATTTAATAAAGAGATTTTTGAATCAAAGTGTCCCATACCACCTTGAAGCTTAAAATTTTAAACCATTAATATCCATATAAATAAATCCTTAAAACCATTTTGAAAACATGGATATTAACAAGAACAAATAATTAAAACATTTAAAACGATATTTTGGTTAAAGGGGTTTTACCAAAATTAGAGACACTTGAATACAATAATTGAGGAATAACATTTAGTCATAACTTTATAATATCATGAGAATAAATGGATTCATGATATAATACTCCAAAGGACAGTATATACACCATATAAGAGTGAATTGGTGCATAACAACAATGAACCCTCAATAGAAATGTCAAATGTGGTGAAATCCCTTATAAAGAAGGTATCCTTAAATTAAGGACAAATCAATCTCAAAAATATGTGTGACAAATATAAATACACCCAATATAAGTGGATATTAAGTGTAAAACAATAAAAGGTCATTCACACATATTCAATGGATGACATATTCAATGACTACATGTTGAACCCAAATAAATCGAAATTGGGTTAAAAAGTTCCCTTGACAGCCTAACGGCATCACATCAAAATGAGTTGATGAGAGATAAAAAGAGTATCTAATCAGTTGTACATAAAATTTACATCAATAAGGATATATGAGAACATATCCCAACATAACAATATGTAAATTAAGAGACCCCACAAAAGAAGTCTTTTAAAAAAAGAGGAGGGTGAAAGGTTCCCTTACCGACTTGGGTATCTTTCAAAACATACACCCCATGAAAGAAGGACAATAGATCATTGATGTAAATACTCATAAACGAAAGTATATTACACAAAGAGTAGAATAATGGGCAGTACATATACCACTCAATGGAATTTGTGGAAAATGTAGCATAAATCTCACGGGAATAAAAGTGAGATGAAAAATCTCTTACGAAAACTCGGCAGCCTAACGGCGCCACATAAAACTTCCGAATATGGATTGATGAGATCAAATAGGGTATCTCATCACATTACAATAAAATTTACAGAAATAGGAATATAAAATAACATCCCCCAACATTACAAATAGGAGCTTAAAAGAAGTGACATAAAGGAGAGTACTTAAAAAGAAAGAGAGAGGTTATATCTCTTACGAAAGTTCGGCAGCCTAACGGCGCCACTCAAAACTTCCAAAATGGATTCATGAGAGAGAATAGGGTCTCTCATTACATGAACATAAAAATTACAGTAAGTTTAATATAAAAGATCATCCCAATAACAAGAAATATGAGCTTTAAAAGGAATGACATAAAAGTGTGTACTTAAAAAGAAAGAGAGGAGTAGGATCCCTTACCTCGGGTCCGACTTGACTCGATCGTTCTTTAATCTCCTGAATAATAAACTTGAGTTAATTTCTACTTCCTTAAGAACCTTTTTCAAGTTCATTATTCCTTTTATATCACTTATTACCATGTCATAAACATTTATGTAATCATTTAAGTTAATAATATTTGTTTTGCTGATACTTGGTTCTTAAGTCGAAAGTGGACTTCTTACAATTACATGTTGTTCGTGTGGCCAAATGTTTATTATATACAGAATTGTATTCATGATTTATATATCATATATTTCATATATATCCAGTACATTCACACATTTAAAACATTACATAATCATTTAGAGGTAAGAAATGAAATGCACCGTTCATGGAGACGGTAAGCCGTACGTACGCATGAACGCTACTTTCATTTCTATTTCATATTTTATATAATGTAATAATAATGATATAAAGGTATATTATAATTCCAGTATAATATCATATATAATATCATTAAATTCATCCTTTATACGTCCCACGTATGGCATTAACGAATCACATCACTTTGAGGGGGCGGTAGTCCGCACTTCCTAAAATGAAGATATCGCGTATACCCATAATGAATGCCATAAAGGTAAGACACAAATGAAAAATACAGAAGCATAAGTAAAACATAAACATATTATATATCATATATAAAAATAGTGACATCATAATGTCCACCTTTGAAGGTGTTAAATGAGTATTGAACAATCATCGTTTCGGGAGGCAGAATTTCGCCATCCACGGAAACCGTATGTTCTTTAACCATTTGATGTAGTTGTGTGAGAGTGTAGCTCGAATAAATCTTATAACAACATCCTAGTATATTTAAGATACTGGTTTTGTTACAAAATAAGTAAATAAAAAGATTTTATGGGGTTGGAGAAGCAAAATAAAACAAATGAACATGAGAGAATGAATTACCTTTAAAAGTGTAACTCCTTTTGATTTGAGCCTAAAGGCTTCATTTGAAAGGTTTCTGCCCAAAGGAAATCCTCTAGGATGAGGAGAGGGATGTGGATAGAGTAAATGGGCAGGGGTTGGCCGAGCCAAAGGCTTGAGGAGTGTGTGAAATGAGGTAGAGGTGGGGGCCTTTTATAAGAGGAGAGGAGGGGCACTTTTGGAAAGTAAAGAAATATTACTTTATTTGAATATATTTTTCGGTTTTAAAAGGTCCCACATTGATATAATTCGTGGATAAGGTGATAAGGGTTCTAAATCCACCCATCCAATAAGTTTTGGACATGTGTAGTTCATATATTTTACATTATCTTTCCATTTTATTTAAATCGTCAAATAATGATGTCATCGCTGCATCATTATTATGTCATAAATAATTTAATTTATTTAATGTCTAAAAATTATAAAAAAAACTACTATGATGTAGGAAATCTTTTTATCTTTCCAATGAATATTTATAATAAAAAATATGACTTGTATAACCCCACTTAAAAATTGTTTTAGTAAAACATATCATGTTTGTGTCATTTTTACTTTTACATTAAATAAAAAGTTATTTATGTCATTTCCCAACCAAAGTGGCTCCATGGGGTCCCCAAGTTGACCCATGGCTTTTCTTAGTCGGCCATTACACATCCAATGAGGTTAGGACATGTGTCAAGTTCATTTCATATTATTAAAACATTATATTTACCTTAATCTACACTAATTACCTCTAATCGCGATTAATGAAAAAAAGTTACTATTCACCAAAAAATTATTTTCATCCCATTGAACCACATTTTACATACTAATGACAACCATGTATGTAGGATTTTCAAAATTCAATACACATTAGTGTTAATCTTTCATTTAACTGAAAAATCAGTTTGCTTGATTACCACTTAGTGGTTTCACTATTCATCAAAAATTGGAGTTTTTCAGAAAAATACCAAAACTTCACCCTAAGCTATATTTGATATTCCGAATTCAAAAATGAAGTCCGTTTTAAAAAATTCAAAACATATTAGTCACATTAATTAATTTAATAATTAATTCCCGTTGTCAGAGCAAATAGCGTGTTTTTATAAAACAATAAGTATCAAAAGATTGACACTAGTTTAAGTCTGATTTCAAAGTGAAATTAATTACAACGACCACTATTGGATTTAATGGTAAAAATATTTTCTAATTTCACTTTAAAAACAATTCAAAATATTATCTAATAATATAAATAAATTATATTAAAAGGAGGTTTTGAATTAAAACACAACATTTTACACTATTCATTAAAAAATGAACTTTATCGGAAAAATACCAAAAAATTACACAAAGTAAAATTTGATGTCCCGATTCTTAATAAGAGTTTTATTTGGTCCAGAAGAATGTATAAGAGTGATCAAAACTATATTTAATGATAGTTCTCCATTAAAAGGCGATAAGTGAACCTTTAGTGAAAACTAGGGCATATACACCTAAAATTGAATTCTTTCCGTATTTTAAGCCTTTAGCTTTTATTGGATAAATGTAAAAAAATTAAAAAACATATATAATCATATTTTAGTTATTTCTATCCATTCCCGCCAATACAACGGCTACATGATAACTACCATTTGAAATAATATTATTTTATTATTAGAGTGCAACGTAAGATTCCCAAGAAACTCGTTGTTGCGTGTTGGGTACGCCATCGAGCATAGTGTCCCCTTTAAATTCATATTAATATTTTATTCACAAATATAGATAAATATAAAAATGTCATATTCATTATTTACCTGGGGTGTTACATCCTTCCCCCCTTTTGGGAATTGCGTCCTCGCAATTTTAAAATTGCGCTTGGAAACATCCTTGAACGTCCCACATCGGAACAAGAGTCGGTAAAACAATCACTTTAAAATAAAGAAAGATAAGCACAGAGGTCACCCGAGTTAACCCATACTAGGATTCCAAGTATGAAAATATGGACATGGAGGAGAAAACATAGGGTCATGTTCTGATGGAGAGTGATAGAAAACATGTTTAGGAGAAAGTTAACAATAAGAAAATCACAAACTTGTGATGGGTTAAACGGTGTTGGGTTCCCCAGTAGGAAAAGTTAATAGACAACATTTTTTGTTTTAAGTTACTTTTTATTGAGAAATTTATTCATAAGGAAGCATAATCACTTATCATGTTGACTTTCAACTTTTACTAGATTCCTTAGTCAAACTCATATTTTTTCCAAAAGATGAGTATTTAGGGAGACTTGTTCGCATTAAGAGTACTATAATCAACTTCTAGAGAATCACCTAATTCAAAAAAGAGAACTATATACTTCCCATATCTTTAGACCTTAACCATAACCAAAACTAAAAAGGTTAGTACAAGGTCAGATAATCCAGAAAAGGATAACCCTTTACAAAAAGAAAATCTATTCTTAATCTCCAAAATTTGTCCAACAAAACCCAAAGTTCAACGAGGACCATCTGATAAGCAATTTGTCCATAAAATTCTTCAAAGTAAACCAATATAAGATTGAAATCCAAATATTTGAAGGATTTAGTCACATAGTCTTCCAAGTTAAATCGTAACATTTATCTCCAAACAACATCAGTTGCTCCTAAAGTCTCGTATTGAAAAGTAATTAACCTAATCACATATCCTCCATGATAGGTTTATCATTTTCATAAATAACCCAAAATCAACTTACTCTTAATTCATAAAATCATATAACTAGAAAGAATCAGTCAAACTAACCAGGGACTTCACGTAGTCCAGTGGTAGGCGATAAATACCAGTTTCACTTTTTTTGTGGGTTCGATTCCCGCAGCTTTGTCCGATACGACAGGTTGTCACACGGACTGCATGTTGTCCTTTTTATAAAACTCCAAAAATAACCCTAACATGTTTTAACCTCAATAGTTTCCTTATAACTTTAATTTTCATCCAAATTCATTATGATCTCAACACCTTAATTCTTGAAGTCTTATTTCACCACCATAAGATAAAATAAAACAATTCCCAAAATGAATAACAGCATACCTTGATCATGGCGTCCACTCGGTTTCATCATCATCTTGCTCACATAGGTAGAAGTCCCATGCATTACAACAATGATTTAGAGATCCTTCAAAATCATTTGCTTCCTCCATCCAAATACACCTTGTGCAACATGGGTCATATGGGTGTTCACAGAAAAACGGTTTTGGAAAATAATCATGTATGACATATAATTCCAAAACATCTGATAAAACATGATTTCTAAAAAATAGTCAGACCGAAATTGAGTTGAAACTTTCTATCATTGGTCCTTTTAAAATACCATAAGTATGTGATGTGAGACTATATTTTAAAAGCAAATATAAATAGGTTGCGCAAGGGTCTCCTTCCTCAGCACCATTTTGAAAATCATAATATGCTTCAAATTCTTGTGATAAGGTAAAATATTTGAAAATACCTTGATAATATTTACCTCTCTTGAAAACATGAGAATATTGTGAAAATGGTATTTTTCTAAAAACAACCCATGATCCACGATGATAACGAGGTATAGCAGAGGTGTTTGATATCTCAAACAAATGCTTGCAAGTGAGTTGTATGCTAGAAAAAGTTTCACAATCATCCGAAGATGACTTTGCAATAATTATTGCAAGCATGTCATCAGGAAGAGATAGGAATGTCGTTTGAGATCCTTCTCCTTCCATTCGTAACCGACTTTACTTGACCTGAAAAAAAAAGTTTTAAAACAAGGATTTAACTGAAATAATAGTTATAGGGACTGATCATGTGCCTCACAAAAACTCCTAATCCCTAAAGTTGTCTAAACCGACCTTTGATACCAACTATAAGGCCCCATCCTTAAACCTTACTTAATCTTGAGTTATTACAAGATTACACATTGAGGATCTTTTCAGGTTTAGAGTTTTAGAGAATTAGATCATGAAACCTGCATTACATTCCACATTTAAACAAAGTGGTTACATAAAAGACAGTATTCATTCTTCCCATCAACGGAAACATATTTAAAATATAACACAGATTCTTTCTTGACACATCCTTGACACTATCATCACATCATGTACCTTTCCCTTGGCCTGTGAAAAACATTTCAAAAACTTGGGATGAGAATAAAAATCTCAATAAGGGTTATAAAAATATGGAAAGGAAACATGAGTTCATATATACATAAGAATGAAATCATACTTTACCCATAAAACAAAGGCACTTTCATACCTCATCAAACCATGAATAAATCATAGAAATCATAAGACAAAAAGGTAACTTGAGGCATTCATAACATTCTTACATAGGGAGTAACCCTCTTGGTTACGTTTGGAATACCCATCACAGTATATTCCCTAAATCTCTTCGGAGAAACCTTAACGTTTCGCTCCTTCGCGTTACCCAATGCATTGGAGAGCTATATCGAGCTCACCCTCCCTTAGTTTATCACGGAACCACCCGTTTTCATAACAATGCCCAAGAACCATAACATAAATGTATCACATAAAACATGCATAAAGGAAACATAACATTTCCAAATTTCAATCACAATATAACATTTTAGTATATTGAAATAATGAATCCATTCAAAAAGAAACCATTTCCAAAACCATTTAAAACATTTAATAAAGAGATTTTTGAATCAAAGTGTCCCATACCACCTTGAAGCTTAAAATTTTAAACCATTAATATCCATATAAATAAATCCTTAAAACCATTTTGAAAACATGGATATTAACAAGAACAAATAATTAAAACATTTAAAACGATATTTTGGTTAAAGGGGTTTTACCAAAATTAGAGACACTTGAATACAATAATTGAGGAATAACATTTAGTCATAACTTTATAATATCATGAGAATAAATGGATTCATGATATAATACTCCAAAGGACAGTATATACACCATATAAGAGTGAATTGGTGCATAACAACAATGAACCCTCAATAGAAATGTCAAATGTGATGAAATCCCTTATAAAGAAGGTATCCTTAAATTAAGGACAAATCAATCTCAAAAATATGTGTGACAAATATAAATACACCCAATATAAGTGGATATTAAGTGTAAAACAATAAAAGGTCATTCACACATATTCAATGGATGACATATTCAATGACTACATGTTGAACCCAAATAAATCGAAATTGGGTTAAAAAGTTCCCTTGACAGCCTAACGGCATCACATCAAAATGAGTTGATGAGAGATAAAAAGAGTATCTAATCACTTGTACATAAAATTTACATCAATAAGGATATATGAGAACATATCCCAACATAACAATATGTAAATTAAAAGACCCCACAAAAGAAGTCTTTTAAAAAAAGAGGAGGGTGAAAGGTTCCCTTACCGACTTGGGTATCTTTCAAAACATACACCCCATGAAAGAAGGACAATAGATCATTGATGTAAATACTCATAAACGAAAGTATATTACAAAAAGAGTAGAATAATGGGCAGTACATATACCACTCAATGGAATTTGTGGAAAATGTAGCATAAATCTCACGGGAATAAAAGTGAGATGAAAAATCTCTTACGAAAACTCGGCAGCCTAACGGCGGCACATAAAACTTCCGAATATGGATTGATGAGATCAAATAGGGTATCTCATCACATTACAATAAAATTTACAGAAATAGGAATATAAAATAACATCCCCCAACATTACAAATAGGAGCTTAAAAGAAGTGACATAAAGGAGAGTACTTAAAAAGAAAGAGAGAGGTTATATCTCTTACGAAAGTTCGGCAGCCTAACGGCGCCACTCAAAACTTCCAAAATGGATTCATGAGAGAGAATAGGGTCTCTCATTACATGAACATAAAAATTACAGTATGTTTAATATAAAATATCATCCCAATAACAAGAAAGATGAGCTTTAAAAGGAATGACATAAAAGTGTGTACTTAAAAAGAAAGAGAGGAGTAGGATCCCTTACCTCGGGTCTGACTTGACTCGATCGTTCTTTAATCTCCTGAATAATAAACTTGAGTTAATTTCTACTTCCTTAAGAACCTTTTTCAAGTTCATTATTCCTTTTATATCACTTATTACCATGTCATAAACATTTATGTAATCATTTAAGTTAATAATATTTGTTTTGCTGATACTTGGTTCTTAAGTCGAAAGTGGACTTCTTACAATTACATGTTGTTCGTGTGGCCAAATGTTTATTATATACAGAATTGTATTCATGATGTAGATATCATATATTTCATATATATCCAGTACATGCACACATTTATAACATTACATAATCATTTAGAGGTAAGAAATGAAATGCACCGTTCATGGAGACGGTAAGCCGTACGTACGCATGAACGCTACTTTCATTTCTATTTCATATTTTATATAATGGAATAATAATGATATAAAGGTATATTATAATTCCAGTATAATATCATATATAATATCATAAATTCATCCTTTATACGTCCCACGTATGGCATTAACGAATCACATCACTTTGAGGGGGCGGTAGTCCGCACTTCCTAAAATGAAGATATCGCGTATACCCATAATGAATGCCATAAAGGTAAGACACAAATGAAAAATACAGAAGCATAAGTAAAACATAAACATATTATATATCATATATAAAAATAGTGACATCATAATGTCCACCTTTGAAGGTGTTAAATGAGTATTGAACAATCATCGTTTCGGGAGGCAGAATTTCGCCATCCACGGAAACCGTATGTTCTTTAACCATTTGGTGTAGTTTTGTGAGAGTGTAGCTCGAATAAATCTTATAAAAACATCCTAGTATATTGAAGATACTGGTTTTGTTACAAAATAAGTAAATAAAAAGATTTTATGGGGTTGGAGAAGCAAAATAAAACAAATGAACATGAGAGAATGAATTACCTTTAAAAGTGTAACTCCTTTTGATTTGAGCCTAAAGGCTTCCTTTGAAAGGTTTATGCCCAAAGGAAATCCTCTAGGATGGGTAGAGGGATGTGGATAGAGTAAATGGGCAGGGGTTGGCCGAGCCAAAGGCTTGAGGAGTGTGTGAAATGAGGTAGAGGTGGGGGCCTTTTATAAGAGGAGAGGAGGGGCACTTTTGGAAAGTAAAGAAATATTACTTTATTTGAATATATGTTTCGGTTTTAAAAGGTCCCACATTGATATAATTAGTGGATAAGGTGATAAGGGTTCTAAATCCACCCATCCAATAAGTTTTGGACATGTGTAGTTCATAGATTTTACATTATCTTTCCATTTTATTTAAATCGTCAAATAATGATGTCATCGCTGCATCATTATTATGTCATAAATAATTTAATTTATTTAATGTCTAAAAATTATAAAAAAACTACTATGATGTAGGAAATCTTTTTAGCTTTCCAATGACTATTTATAATAAAAAATATGACTTTTATAACCCCACTTAAAAATTGTTTTAGTAAAACATATCATGTTTGTGTCATTTTTACTTTTACATTAAATAAAAAGTTATTTATGTCATTTCCCAACCAAAGTGGCTCCATGGGGTCCCCAAGTTGACCCATGGCTTTTCTTAGTCGGCCATTACACATCCAATGAGGTTAGGACATGTGTCAAGTTCATTTCATATTATTAAAACATTATATTTACCTTAATCTACACTAATTACCTCTAATCGCGATTAATGAAAAAAAGTTACTATTCACCAAAAAATTATTTTCATCCCATTGAACCACATTTTACATACTAATGACAACCATGTATGTAGGATTTTCAAAATTCAATACACATTAGTGTTAATCTTTCATTTAACTGAAAAATCAGTTTGCTTGATTACCACTTAGTGGTTTCACTATTCATCAAAAATTGGAGTTTTTCAGAAAAATACGAAAACTTCACCCTAAGCTATATTTGATATTCCGAATTCAAAAATGAAGTCCGTTTTACAAAATTCAAAACATATTAGTCACATTAATTAATTTAATAATTAATTCCCGCTGTTAGAGCAAATAGCGTGTTTTTATAAAACAATAAGTATCAAAAGATTGACACTAGTTTAAGTCTGATTTCAAAGTGAAATTAATTACAACGACCACTATTGGATTTAATGGTAAAAATATTTTCTAATTTCACTTTAAAACCTATTCAAAATATTATCTAATAATATAAATAAATTATATTAAAAGGAGGTTTTGAATTAAAACACAACATTTTACACTATTCATTAAAAAATGAACTTTATCGGAAAAATACCAAAAAATTACACAAAGTAAAATTTGATGTCCCGATTCTTAATAAGAGTTTTATTTGGTCCAGAAGAATGTATAAGAGTGATCAAAACTATATTTAATGACAGTTCTCCATTAAAAGGCGATAAGTGAACCTTTAGTGAAAACTAGGGCATATACACCTAAAATTGAATTCTTTCCGTATTTTAAGCCTTTAGCTTTTATTGGATAAATGTAAAAAAATTAAAAAACATATATAATCATATTTTTGTTATTTCTATCCATTCCCGCCAATACAACGGCTACATGATAACTACCATTTGAAATAATATTATTTTATTATTAGAGTGCAACGTAAGATTCCCAAGAAACTCGTTGTTGCGTGTTGGGTACGCCATCGAGCATAGTGTCCCCTTTAAATTCATATTAATATTTTATTCACAAATATAGATAAATATGAAAATGTCATATTCATTATTTACCTGGGGTGTTACATCCTTCCCCCCTTTTGGGAATTGCGTCCTCGCAATTTTAAAATTGCGCTTGGAAACATCCTTGAACGTCCCACATCGGAACAAGAGTCGGTAAAACAATCACTTTAAAATAAAGAAAGATAAGCACAGAGGTCACCCGAGTTAACCCATACTAGGATTCCAAGTATGAAAATATGGACATGGAGGAGAAAACATAGGGTCATGTTCTGATGGAGAGTGATAGAAAACATGTTTAGGAGAAAGTTAACAATAAGAAAATCACAAACTT
This sequence comes from Viscum album, assembly GCA_963277665.1. Lineage (NCBI taxonomy): Eukaryota > Viridiplantae > Streptophyta > Magnoliopsida > Santalales > Viscaceae > Viscum > Viscum album. Next base: position 834,081,589 of record OY728165.1, read on the forward strand.
GTGATGGGTTAAACGGTGTTGGGTTCCCCAGTAGGAAAAGTTAATAGACAACATTTTTTGTTTTAAGTTACTTTTTATTGAGGAATTTATTCATAAGGAATCATAATCACTTATCATGTTGACTTTCAACTTTTACTAGATTCCTTAGTCAAACTCATATTTTTTCCAAAAGACGAGTATTTAGGGAGACTTGTTCGCATTAAGAGTACTATAATAAACTTCTAGAGAATCACCTAATCCACAAAAGAGAACTATATAATTCCCATATCTTTAGACCTTAACCATAACCAAAACCAAAAATGTTAGTACAAGGTCAGATAATCCAGAAAAGGATAACCCTTTACAAAAAGAAAATCTATTCTTAATCTCCAAAATTTGTCCAACAAAACCCAAAGTTCAACGAGGACCATCCGATAAAAAATTTGTCCATAAAATTCTTCAAAGTAAACCAATATAAGATTGAAACCCAAATATTTGAAGGATTTAGTCACATAGTCTTCCAAGTTAAATCGTAACATTTATCTCCAAACAACATCAGTTGCTCCTAAAGTCTAGTATTGAAAAGTAATTAACCTAATCACATATCCTCCATGATAGGTTAATCATTTTCATAAATAACCCAAAATCAACTTACTCTTAATTTATAAAATCATATAACTAGAAATAATCAGTCAAACTAACCAGGGACTTCATGTAGTCCAGTGGTAGGCGATAAATACCAGTTTCACTTTTTTTGTGGGTTCGATTCCCGCAGCTTTGTCTGATGCGACAGGTTGTCACACGGTCTGCATGTTGTACTTTTTATAAAACTCCAAAAATAACCCTAACATATTTTAACCTCAATAGTTTCCTTATACCTTTAATTTTCATCCAAATTCATTACGATCTCAACACCTTAATTCTTGAAGTCTTATTTCACCACCATAAGATAAAATAAAACAATTCCCAAAATGAATAACATCATACCTTGATCATGGCGTCCACTCGGTTTCATCGTCATCTTTCTCACGTAGGTAGAAGTCCCATGCATTACAACAATTATTTAGAGATCCTTCAAAATCATTTGCTTCCTCCATCCAAATACACCTCGTGCAACATGGGTCATATGGGTGTTCACAGAAAAACAGTTTTGGAAAATAATCATATATGACATATAATTCCAAAACATCTGATAAAACATGATTTCTAAAAAATAGTCGGACCGAAATTGAGTTGAAACTTTCTATCATTGGTCCTTTTAAAATACCATAAGTATGTGATGTGAGACTATATTTTAAAAGCAAATATAAATAGGTTGTGCAAGGGTCTCCTTCCTCAGCACCATTTTGAAAATCATAATATGCTTCAAATTCTTGTGATAAGGTAAAATATTTGAAAATACCTTGATAATATTTACCTCTCTTGAAAACATGAGAATATTGTGAAAATAGTATTTTTGTAAAAACAACCCATGATCCACGATGATAACGAGGTATAGCAGAGGTGTTTGATATCTCAAACAAATGCTTGCAAGTGAGTTTTATGCTAGAAAAAGTTTCACAATCATCCGAAGATGACTTTGCAATAATTATTGCAAGCATGTCATCAGGAAGAGATAGGAATGTCGTTTGAGATCCTCCTCCTTCCATTCGTAACTGACTTTACTTGACCTGAAAAAAAAAGTTTAAAAACAAGGATTTAACTGAAATAATAGTTATAGGGACTGATCATGTGCCTCACAAAAACTCCTAATCCCTAAAGTTGTCTAAACCGACCTTTGATACCAACTATAAGGCCCCAACCTTAAACCTTACTTAATCTTGAGTTATTATAAGATTACACATTGAGGATCTTTTCAGGTTTAGAGTTTTAGAGAATTAGATCATGAAACTTTCATTACATTCCACATTTAAACAAAGTGGTTACATAAAAGACAGTATTCATTCTTCCCATCAACGAAAACATATTTAAAATATAAAACGGATTCTTTCTTGACACATCCTTGACACTATCATCACATCATGTACCTTTCCCTTGTCCTGTGAAAAACATTTCAAAAAATTGGGATGAGCATAAAAAGCTCAGTAAGGGTTATAAAAATATGGAAAGGAAACATGAGTTCATATATACATAAGAATGAAATCATACTTTACCCATAAAACAAAGGCACTTTCATACCTCATCAAACCATGAATAAATCATAGAAATCATAAGACAAAAAGGTAACTTGAGGCATTCATAACATTCTTACGTAGGGAGTAACCCTCTTGGTTACGTTTGTAATACCCATCATAGTATATTCCCTAAATCTCTTCAGAGAAACCTTAACGTTTCACTCCTTCACGTTACCCAATGCATTGGAGAGCTACATCGGGCTCACCCGCCCTTAGTTTATCACGGAACCACCCGTTTTCATAACAATGCCCAAGAACCATAACATAAATGTATCACATAAAACATGCATAAAGGAAACATAACATTTCTAAATTTCAATCATAATATAACATTTTAGTATATTGAAATAATGAATCCATTCAAAAATAAACCATTTCCAAAACCATTTAAAACATTTAATAAAGAGATTTTTGAATCAAAGTGTCCCATACCACCTTGAAGCTTAAAATTTTAAACCATTAATATCCATATAAATAAATCCTTAAAACCATTTTGAAAACATGGATATTAACAAGAACAAATAATTAAAACATTTAAAACGATATTTTGGTTAAAGGGGTTTTACCAAAATTAGAGACACTTGAATACAATAATTGAGGAATAACATTTAGTCAGAACTTTATAATATCATGAGAATAAATTGATTCATGATATAATACTCCAAAGGACAGTATATACACCATATAAGAGTGAATTGGTGCATAACAACAATGAACCCTCAATAGAAATGTCAAATGTGATGAAATCCCTTATAAAGAAGGTATCCTTAAATTAAGGACAAATCAATCTCAAAAATATGTGTGACAAATATAAATACACCCAATATAAATGGATATTAAGTGTAAAACAATAAAAGTTCATTCACACATATTCAATGGATGACATATTCAATGACTACATGTTGAACCCAAAGAAATCGAAATTGGGTTAAAAAGTTCCCTTGACAGCCTAACGGCATCACATCAAAATGAGTTGATGAGAGATAAAAAGAGTATCTCATCACTTGGACATAAAATTTACATCAATAAGTATATATGAGAACATATCCCAACATAACAATATGTAAATTAAAAGACCCAACAAAAGAAGTCTTTTAAAAAAAGAGGAGGGTGAAAGGTTCCCTTACCGACTTGGGTATCTTTCAAAACATACACCCCATGAAAGAAAGACAATAGATCATTGATGTAAATACTCATAAATGAAATTATATTACACAAAGAGTAGAATAATGGGCAGTACATATACCACTCAATGGAATTTGTGGCAAATGTAGCATAAATCTCACGGGAATAAAAGTGAGATGAAAAATCCCTTACGAAAACTCGGCAGCCTAACGGCGCCACATAAAACTTCCGAATATGGATTGATGAGATCAAATAGGGTATCTAATCACATTACAATAAAATTTACAGCAATAGGAATATAAAAGAACATCCCCCAACATTACAAATATGAGCTTAAAAGAAGTGACATAAAGGAGAGTACTTAAAAAGAAAGAGAGAGGTTATATCTCTTACGAAAGTTCGGCAGCCTAACGGCGCCACTCAAAACTTCCAAAATGGATTGATGAGAGAGAATAGGGTCTCTCATCACATGAAAATAAAAATTACAATAAGTGTAATATAAAATATCATCCCAATAACAAGAAATATGAGCTTTAAAAGTAATGACATAAAAGTGTGTACTTAAAAAGAAAGAGAGGAGTAGGATCCCTTACCTCGGGTCCGACTTGACTCGATCGTTCTTTAATCTCCTGAATAATAAACTTGAGTTAATTTCTACTTCCTTAAGAACCTTTTTCAAGTTCATTATTCCTTTTATATAACTTATTACCATGTCATAAACATTTATGTAATCATTTAAGTTAATAATATTTGTTTTCCCGATACTTGGTTCTTAAGTCGAAAGTGGACTTCTTACAATTACATGTTGTTCGTGTGGCCAAATGTTTATTATATACAGAATTTTATTCATGATGTAGATATCATATATGTCATATATATCCAGTACATGCACGCATTTATAACATTACATAATCATTTAGAGGTAAGAAATGAAATGCACCGTTCATGGAGACGGTAAGCCGTACGTACGCATGAACGCTACTTTCATTTCTATTTCATATTTTATAGAATGGAATAATAATGATATAAAGGTATATTATAATTCCAGTATAATATCATATATAATATCATTAAATCCATCCTTTATACGTCCCACGTATGGCATTAACGAATCACATCACTTTGAGGGGGCGGTAGTCCGCACTTCCTAAAATGAAGATATCGCGTATACCCATAATGGATGCCATAAAGGTAAGACACAAATGAAAAATACAGAAGCATAAGTAAAAAATAAACATTTTATATATCATATATAAAAATAGTGACATCATAATGGCCACCTTTGAAGGTGTTAAATGAGTATTGAACAATCATCATTTCGGGAGGCAGAATTTCGCCATCCACGAAAACCGTATGTTCTTTAACAATTTGATGTAGTTGTGTGAGAGTGTAGCTCGAATAAATCTTATAAAAACATCATAGTATATTGAATATACTAGTTTTGTTACAAAAGAAGTAAATAAAAAGAGTTTATGGGGTTGGAGAAGCAAAATAAAATAAATGAACATGAGAGAATGAATTACCTTTAAAAGTGTAACTCCTTTTGATTTGAGCCTAAAGGCTTCCTTTGAAAGGAGTCTACCCAAAGGGAATCCTCTAGGATTAGGAGAGGGATGTGGATAGAGTAAATGGGCAGGGGTTGGCCGAGCCAAAGGCTTGAGGAGTGTGTGAAATGAGGTAGAGGTGGGGTCCTTTTATAAGAGGAGAGGCGGGGCACTTTTTGAAAGTAAAGAAATATTACTTTATTTGAAAATGTGTTTCGGTTTTAAAATGTCCCACATTGATATAATTCGTGGATAAGGTGATAAGGGTTCGAAATCCACCCATCCAATAAGTTTTGGACATGTGTAGTTCATAGATTTTACATTATCTTTCCATTTTATTTAAATCGTCAAATAATGATGTCATCGCTGCATCATTATTATGTCATAAATAATTTAATTTATTTAATGTCTAAAAATTATAAAAAAAATACTATGATGTAGGAAATCTTTTTATCTTTTCAATTACTATTTATAATCAAAAATATGACTTGTATAACCCCACTTAAAAATTGTTTTAGTAAAATATATCATGTTTGTGTCATTTTTACTTTTACATTAAATAAAAAGTTATTTATGTCATTTCCCAACCAAAGTGGCTCCATGGGGTCCCCAAGTTGACCCATGGCTTGTCTTGGTCGGCCATTACACATCAAATGAGGTTAGGACATGTGTCAAGTTCATTTCATATTATTAAAACATTATATTTACCTTAAACTACACTAATTACCTCTAATCGCGATTAATGAAAAAAAGTTACTATTCACCAAAAAATTATTTTCATCCCATTGAACCACATTTTACATACTAATGACAACCATGTATGTCGGATTTTCAAAATTCAATACACATTAGTAGTAAACTTTCATTTAACTGAAAAATCAGTTTGCTTGATTACCACTTAGTGGTTTCACTATTCATCAAAAATTGGAATTTTTCAGAAAAATACCAAAACTTCACCCTAAGCTATATTTGGTATTCCGAATTCAAAAATGAAGTCCGTTTTAAAAAATTCAAAACATATTAGTCACATTAATTAATTTAATAATTAATTCCCGCTGTCAGTGCAAATAGCGTGTTTTTATAAAACAATAAGTATCAAAAGATTGACACTAGTTTAAGTCTGATTTCAAAGTGAAATTAATTCCAACGACCACTATTGGATTTAATGGTAAAAATATTTTCTAATTTCACTTTAAAACCAATTCAAAATATTATCTAATAATATAAATAAATTATATTAAAATGAGGTTTTGAATTAAAACACAACATTTTACACTATTCATTAAAAAATGAACTTTATCGGAAAAATACCAAAAAATTACACAAAGTAAAATTTGATGTCCCGATTCTTAATAAGAGTTTTATTTGGTCCAAAAGAATTTATAAGAGTGATCAAAACTATATTTAATGACAGTTCTCCATTAAAAGGCAATAAGTGAACCTTTAGTGAAAACTAGGGCATATACACCTAAAATTGAATTCTTTCCGTATTTTAAGCCTTTAGCTTTTATTGGATAAATGTAAAAACATTAAAAAACATATATAATCATATTTTAGTTATTTCTATCCATTCCCGCCAATACAATGGCTACATGTTAACTACCATTTGAAATAATATTATTTTATTATTAGAGTGCAGCGTAAGATTCCCAAGAAACTCGTTGTTGCGTGTTGGGTACGCCATCGAGCATAGCGTCCCCTTTAAAGTCATATTAATATTTTATTCACAAATATGGATAAATATAAAAATGTCATATTCATTATTTACCTGGGGTGTTACAGCCTATAAATACTTCCTTAGATCATTTGTTCATTCACAAATTTCACACACACACAAAAGGTGGAGTTCTGGAGAATTCAAAATAAAAGTTACCATCTATTTAAAGAAGAATTGTATTGATAATTCTAGTAAAGTTTCATTTTTGCAGATTGAGAGTGAGTTCATCATATTCAGAGAATCAGATCTAGAATTATCGTATCCAGGAAATCAGATCCAGCATTATCATATTCTAGAAATCAAATCCAGTATTATTGTATTCAGGAAATTGGATCCAGCATCATTATTTTGAGAGAATTGGATCCAGTATCATTGTTTTGAGAGAATCGAATCCAGCATTATCATACTCAAAAAATCAAATCCAGGATCCAGCATTATCATATTTAGATAATCATATCCAGAATAATAGTACTCAGAAAAATAGATCCAGAATCCAACATCATTATATTTAGAAAAAACTGGATCCATCCAAATCAGACTGAGGATTTGTACTGAGAAATTTTGGATAAGATTCAACAAAGTCTTTATTATTTTGTTTGGCTCAATTTTTTTATAAGAAAACATTACAAACTGATGGGATTCATTATAATCATTCCTATTAAGAGATATAAGGTGTCTAATGGGAGTTATCACAATTTGTATTCACTTATTCTTAATAGTGGATTTCTATAGACCCATAGGAGTGGCTATGGAAAGGATGTAAGTTCTCACACTGAGGCCGAACCTTGTAAATCATGTGTGATTTACTTTCTTTCCAACTATTTCATGCATGAGTATTTTATAGAAGTTGATAAGGATATAAATCTTAACAGGTTGTAGGGGTTAAGTTTTGAAGATAATTAAAACTTATTAAAGTGAACAACTGATTCAACCCCCCCCCCCCAGTAGTTATTAAATCCTTTGGAACTTCAATTGGTATCAAAGTAAATGTTCCCTTATTAAATCCTTATCATGGATAATATCAATTCTATCAACAGTAGAGTAATTCCTGCATTCAATAGAAAAAATTATTATTGATGGAAAAATAGGATGATTTCTTATCTTTTATCTCTTAACCTTTAAATTGTTGATACTGCTACTATTGGTTTTCCACCTATTGAGAAAGATGCCTTTGTGACATTTTCTAATAAGAGAAATATATAATTTGATGGAAACACTATAAATTCAATCCTTATGTCCTTGTCAAATAATGTTTATCAGAAGTTTATGGGTCTCAAAACATTAAAAAGTATGTGGGACAAGATGGAAAGTGTTTTTATAGGGAATAAAGAAGTTAAGGAAGAAAAGCTAAAAAACTAGCATAGTAAGTATGAAGACAACAGAATGGGAGATAAAGAAACAGTTAATTAATAATTCACCAAAGTAAATGAAATTGTTTGCAACATCAAAGGATTCATAGATGTCATGAAATATTCTAAATTTGTGAAGAAACTTATGAGAAACTTTCTAGGAATGTTTGATTCTAAAATTTCTTATTTAGAAGATAAATATGATTTATCTCTTGATGAATTGCATAAATTTCTTATTTCTTGTGAAATGAGGAAAGATCCAATGTTTAAAAAGAATATGAAAGATGAAATGGATTTTGAAGCTATGAGAAAGTTGAAAATTAAATATGTAGAAGATGTTGATCCTTGTGACTCTCAAGATAAATAGGATGGTTTTTTGAATTAAAAAACCATGTCTCTTATATCCAAGAACTATCAAATAGAAAGAGTAAAATATAGGGGTAAACTTCCTCTTAATTTTTTTTGAGCATGGTGGAACTGGACACTTTTCTATGAATTGCCCCAAGAATAAATTTGGATAATATCAAGATGATTCTGATGGAAAACCTCAATGGAAGAAGTGGGACAAAAATAATAAAGAATAAATTTCTTCTAATAGATACAAGAAGAAGTTTACTAGAAACAAAATAAGTATTTTGAGTGATAAAGTTGAATCGGACTCAACAGACAAAAATTCTTATGAATATAAAAGTTCAGAACAATTCATAACCTTCATTTCAAAAGTTGAGAAAACAAAATATTCCTTAGAGAGTGAATAAGGCGGTGAATAATCTTATAGAGAGTATCAGCTCAGAACAAAACTTGTTACATGTCTTGAAAAATACAAAACTCTATAGAAATAAATTAGAGTTATGATAAAATATTTTCAAGAGGTTTATCATGGAGTAAAAGCTTTTATCACTCAATAGGAAGAATACATTGAGGATATTTTAAGTTAAAAACTTATAATTATATAATAGAGAATGATGATTGAAGATATTAGTAAGAATATGGAAACTAAGGAAGAAGAAGTTAACTAGTTTCAATAAAAACTTCTTGACTCCAAAAGAAACTTGAATAATATGAATGAAAACTTAAACAAATATTCAAAAGTAAAAGTTGAGACTTCTAAAGTTGTTGAGAAGGCTCAATATGAGAATTAGATGAAATCTTATCTTACCAAAAATAATGTTTCATCTGATTATTTTAACATTTCAGGTTCTGAAAAAGGTATTGGGAAAGCTTGGGTTGAAAATGGATGTGAGAAACCTATCAAATATACAAAAGTAGAAAACTCACTCACAATAAAAATTCCCTGCATTCTGGGTATATTATATCTGAAAGAAGTTACCAACCTCAACAAGGTTTAAATAGAGAAATATCTTATTTAAATATAAAATCAAGATTTGATGTTTATTTCTGGTGTTGTGGAATCTATGGGAATAGGGATTATAATTGTTGGCACAACTAATACTTACCTATAATAAGATTTGAGAAAAGTGGGAGAAATAGTTAAAGTAGAATGAGAAACTTTCCTAACTTATAGAAAGTTGAAAATTTTAATTCTCAAGATATTAGAAAATTTCCAAAAATAAATAAATTTGAATGTTTGGAAGAATTTTTTAGAAGATTTGATCAATATGTTCATAATTTCGAAATATGCATGACACTACTTCCAGAACAAATTTATTATAATAGAAAATAAAAAGAATATGAAAAGAAGAAAGTTTAGGAAAGAGCTTTTGTTGTTGAGACAAACTTGAAATCAAGTAAAAGAAACAAACCATGGATACTTAAATTTTGTTTTTCTTCACATATGAAAGGTAATATAAAAATATTGAAACTTGTTAAAAGTTGTGATAGAAGAGCCGTTACCTTTGGGAATAAGAGTTCTTTAAAAATCAAAGGAATTGGAATGGCTAAAATTGAAGTGGAAACGTTAAAATATAAGGAAGTTTTATTTGTTGATGGGATGAAACATAACTTACTTAGTGTAAGTCGACATTTTGATGTTGTAAATGAAGTTTTTTTTAGAAAATATTTTTGTATCATCAAAAGTCTGAAAGATGGAAAAGTCATTACAAAAGGAGAAAGAACCAGTGGGAATCTATTTCAAATAAGAGAATTCAACAAATATGGTTACTTGAGTGCTGAACATGAAAACAAGTTGTGGCATTGAAGACTTAGACACCATGGGAAGAAAAACATAAATAAATTTTTTGAGGTTGATGTTGTTCAGAATTTTCTAGAATTGAAAAGAAGAGATGAAGATGTTTGTATTACTTTCCAAAAAAAATATGACTAACAAAAGTCATAAAAGAGTTGAGATTAAATCTAGCAGAAAACTTGATCTTATTTATTCCAATTTATGTGGGCCGATGAGACATCAATAAAAAAGGTATATTTATACTTTATCACTTTTATTGATGATTTCTCTCAGATGAAAAACATCATATTTATGAAGCACAAGTCAGAGGCTATTGAAATGTTTAAATTCTTCAGAAAGGATATTGAGAAATAAATGGGGGGTTTTATAAATAAGTTGAGAATAGATAACGGTACTGAATTCACAAGCAATACTTTTGAAACTTATCTAAGAAATCATGTTATCAAACATCAGTATAGTGATCCTTATACTCCATAAAAATGTATTAGTAGAAAGAAAGAATAAAAGCTTGGTGGAAATGGGAAGAAGTATATTAACATAATATAAACTTTCAAAGTTATATTTGAGATAAGATATTAGTATTGTTGTACATGTTCAAAATAGATGTTTGTTGAGACTGGAATCCAATATTATTCCTTATGAAATGTGGTATAACAAAAATCCTTTATTGAAATACTTCAAAGTTTTTGGGAGTCCATGTTTTCTCAAAATCAAAAATCAAGATTTGGGAAAGATTGATTTGAAAGATGAGGAAGGAAATTTTATGGGTTATTCACCAAATGAAAGAAGTTACAAATGTTGGAAAAAAATGTTTAAAAAAATTAGTGGACTCATATGATGTGAAGGTAATTTAAAATCAAATTTCCTTAAAAAAATTATCGATAATGTTGAGGAGGATACTCTAGAGAATTTCAAAAATACTAAATGTTATCCAAAACATCCTTAAAAAGATTCAAATGAATCATGCTGTGAGGAAAGTAAAGTTAGGAGAGAAACTTTGAGATTTCCAACCGTACAAAAACATGTTGAATCTAAAAATATTATTGGAAATCAGAAGGCTCTGATTCGGACTAGAAGGAAGTTGTGATTAGAAAATCAAACTTCACTTATCTCAAAAGTTAAACCAGAATCAATTTCAGAGGCTATTTAAAATAAAAAATAGGTGGATGCTATGAATTAAGAGCTAAATCATATTAAAAAGAATTAAACATGGGAACTTGTTCTATGGATAGCAAATAAAAAAGTTATCAGAACAAAGTGGGTTTATGGAAACAAATTGAATGAGCATGGGTAAGTTTCAAGAAACAAAACAATACTTTTTTTAAAGGATATGCACAGGTGGAAGGTGTGGATTTTTATGAAACCTTTCCCCCCATTTCAAGGTGGGAAACTATTAGAATGTTTCTTTCAATTTCTTCTCATTGTAATTACAAATTTTATCATATGGATTTAAAGTCATCTTTATTAAATGGTAAGATTGAGGAAGAAGCTTACATTGAACAACCTTGTGGGTTTTTACATGATGAGGATGAAAACAAATTTTTTAAATTGAAGAAATATTTATATGGGATGAAACATCTCTACATTCTTGGTATTCTAAACTTGAAAATTGTTTGATAATGTTGAAATTTTCAAAATGAAAAGCTTATAGCAACTTAAATGTGATATATGTTAACTCTGAGGCTCTAAATTTAATTGTTTATGTGGATGATATAGTTTTTTTAGAGATAGAGAAGATTTTTGTAAAACATTTTCTGAGGAAATGAAGAAGAATTTTGAAATGTCTATGTTGGGAGAATTAACTTTCTTCATTGTCTTACAAGTTCAAAAAAAGGAAAAATACATTTTCCTATCTTAAGAAAAGTATGTTATGGAATTGTTAAAGAGGTTTGAGATGGAAGAATCCATAGAATATTCAACTCCTATTTCAGTGAGCACAAAGTTGAGTAAAGATGAATCTAAAACAAGTGTAAATCAAAAAGACTTTCAGAAGCTGATGGGAATTCTTCTTTACCTTACAACCTCAAGGCCTGGTATTTTTTATGTTGTAACTTTGTGTGTTTCGTATAATAGTAATCAAAAAGAATCACGTATGTTGGTATTGAAGAGGATTTTAAGATATATCAAAGGAACAACTTCACATGTGTTGTTATACAAAAGAAATAGTGAGATGAAGTTTCATGGTTATGCTTATATCGATTTGGATGTAAATTTTAATGATATAAAATAAACGTGAGGAGGAACATTTTTCTTGGGTGAATGTTGTGTGAGATAGCATAGTAAGAAACAAAGTTAAGTAACTTTGAGCATATCTGAATCTGAATATGTTGCAGCTACTCAAGCGTGTACTCAAATGTTTTGGATGAAAGTTAAACTGGAAAATTTGAAAGTAAAAGTTTTTAAACCATTGAAAATACTTTGTGATAATTAGATTGAAATTGATCTTTCTAAGAATTCTATCCAACATTTAAGATCAAAACACATTGATATAAAGTTTCACTTTATAAAAGAGAAAGTTGTTTTGGGAGATGTTTTGCTGAAATATATTTAAACAAAATATCAAATTATTGATATCTTTACAAAAGAAATTCCGAAAGAAAGGTTTGTGGAATTGAGGCTAAAAATTCATGTTCATCCTCCTCTCATGTCTTCCTAAATCTCATAAAGAAGATCCCCTATCGTGCTTTGGATTATGATGACAAAGGGGGAGAGAAAGTAAAAACTTTGTACTTTGTAAGAATTTTTTACTTATCTTGATTTTATGAATCTTAAGATGTGGTTATCATATAATGGGGGAGAGAAAAACAGAAAAGTGAGAGAAAAAGAGAGTGAGAAAAGAAATAATGGGAGAGAGAAAAAAGAAATTGTGAAAAGAAAAGTGGGAAGAGTTTATCTTTACATGGATGAAAAACTTGTTTTCCACTGAGGTATGGAATTCCTTCAAAAACATTACTTTATCCAATAGTATAGTGTTAGGACACTCTCTTTTAAGAAAGGCTATGTTATGATAAAATTTAAAAGTTGATTTGTGAAAAAATTATGAGTTGGAAAATTTGTTAACAAGGGTTTCCAATAAATCTAAAGGGGAATATTGAAGAACCTTTATGGGTAAATTGTTTTAAAAAAAGTTTTTATATCTATTGACAACTAACCTTTTTGTATTAGAATGTTTTTGTTTTCCAGGAAATTGTATTCAGATTCATCATAATGAGCTATTTGTAAATAATTATGAAAGTTCAGATCTAAACAAAAAGGGGGAGAAAGTTCTTTTCTGCATTCAGAAGAATCATACTTAGGTTTATCAGATTCAGATAATCAGATCCAAAATGTTGAGTGAAGAAGTTATTTCATTATTGGAGAGTTTTGAAAGAATAATTTGAAGTCAGGAGTTAGAAATTTTTCATACTTTCGAAACAAAATCATATGATTCTTTGCTAATCAATAAGTTCTCATAAATCATGAAAATTTTCATGATAAAAGCTTTTGAAGAAATGGTGTAGAGGTTTGAAGAATTTTAGAGTTGGAAAGTGAGATTCCCATTGTAATGGGATTTCCATCATAATGGGAATAATATCGTAATGAGTTGGGAAATAAAAATATGTTTCTGAGCCTAAGGAAGAAATAAATTTTATTGATATTTTCATACTAGGAGAATCATACTGAGATTTTTGTACACATATTTTCATACTGGGAAAATCTTACTCAGATTTTTGTATTGATATTTTCGTACAGAGATTTTCATACTGAGGAAATCGTATTGAAGCATTCATAATAAAGAATTAATGTTGAGAAATAAAAATATCATAATTATCTAAGAAAGAAAAAGATTATAATGATTTGAGAAATAAAAATATTATAATGAAATGAGAAAGAAACAGATCATAATGAAGCTAAGAAAGAAACAGATCGTAATGATATGAGAAAGGTATGATGAATTGAAGTGGTCAAACTTGAATTTCAATTTTTCATAAATCTCAGAGAAATCTAAAGAGATTTGAAGAAGTCAAAGTTTAAGTTTTAAATGTGAGATATTTGAGGATATTTTGAGATTTGAGGAAATGGGGAATGTTTCCAAGTTTCCCGCCTTTTTTTTCTAAGTTTCCTATCAATGCTTCCTCAGATCATTTTTTCATTCGCAACTTTCATATAGGCGTAAAAGGAGGAGTTTTGGATAATTCGAAGTGAAAGTTCCCATCTGTTTAAAGAATAATTGTATTGAGAATTTTAGAAGACTTTGAGTTTTGCAGATTGATAGCAAGTTCATCATATTCAGATAATCAGATCTATAATTATCGTATCCAAGAAATTAGATCTAGCATTATCATATTTAGAAAACTGGATCCAGCATTATCATGTTCAAGAAATTGGATCCAGAATTATCATATTCAGGGTATCGGATCTAGCATCATTGTTTTGAGAGAATTGGATCTAGCATCATTATTTTGAGAGAATCGGATCCAGTGTTATCATACTTAGAAAATTGGATCCAGGATCCAGCATTATCATAGAGAATGGGATCTAGAATAATTTTACTCAGAAAATCAGATCCATAATCCAGCATCATTGTTTTGAGAAAAAATCAGATCCAACTAAATTATACTGAGGATTCGGACTGAGCAATTGTGGATCTGATTCAAAAATTCTTTATTATTATTTTTGGATCAATTGTTTTATAATAAAACATTATAAACTGATGGGAGTCAGTACGATCATTCCTATCAAGAGATAAAAGGTGTCTAATGGGAGTTGGCATAAGTTGTATTTACTTATTCTTAATAGTGGATTTCCATAGACCCACGAGAGTGGATATGGAAAGGGTGTAGTTTCTCACACTGAGGCTGGACCTTGTAAATCTTGTGTGATTTACTTGATTTCCTACTATTTCATGCATGAGTATTTACTAAAAGTTGATAAGGATATAAATATTAACAGGTAGTAGGGGTTATGTTTTGAAAATAATTAAAACTTATAAAAGTGAACAACTGATTCAACCCCCCCCCCACCCCTTCTCAGTTGTTATTCAATCCTTTGGAACTTCAAGTAGCATTGTCTCCCTGTAAGATCCGAGCAGATCTAGATCAGATCTGTGAGAAGACTCAAGAGCCACTCTGGTCACCAAAGGAAGAGATGTGGACACCGTCGGTCGATGAACACTACCCACACCATTTAGTAGTGTTGTCTTCCTATAAGATTTGAGAAGATCTGAATCAGATCTATAATAAGACACAACAGTCGCTCTGATCACCAAAGGAACAACATGTCACGCATCCTTGCCCACCACTGCCTGAACATTATCCACACCATCATCTAAATAAATAGACCCTAAATAATAAGGGATCTTTGAATCCATAAAATTGGAAACCATCGAATCTGATGGACCTGACGAACCCTAAACCTCCTCACTGCCATAAAATCACTAAAAAATGGAGCACCCAAACCCCATACTCATTTATAATTATAATTATAAATAAATATATTTATAAATATTTGTGTATAATTATAAATATATTTATATCATTATATATATTTATATAATTATATATTTTTTTAATAAATATATATAAATATAAATATAAATATATTAAATATATTCATTATTTAAATATATTTATTATAATTTTATAATTCTTTAAATATATATTTAGTTATTTATAATTATATAAATACTTTTAAAAAAATATATTTATTTATTTATAATTATAAATATATAATTTTATAAATATAATAAATGTACATTTCTAAATATATTTATAAATAAATATATTTGTAAATATATTTATAATTATAAATATATTTATATCATTATATATATTTATAAAATTGTATATATATATATATATTTAATAAATGTATATATATAGGGGGATGGAATCTTCCTGAGAGCTTCTCTCACTACCTCTCAATGGCGATTAGGGTTCCAGCAACTTCTTGGAATCATTTGATGGTGGAAAGTTTCCTGTTTCATGGGCACTTCAATTTTCACAGGCATGAAACTCCCAGATTCGAAGGGCAAAGGGCGAAGGGCTGCTCGTGGTAGTTCTGTGTTGATTGTTTCAATTTTCAGTGGTGTCAGGGGAAGTTCTTTCTCTCTCTAAAAAGACTCATTTTTCAGTTCTATTCATCAAAAAGGAAACATTACACATGTTAAATCCAACTCGATCACAGTCTCAAAATGCTTAAAAATCAGTATGCACTCTATCATTGCTTGAATCATCTTACCCATGAGTGCTATGTTGTGGAAAACTAAAGACCTGGTCGATCAACTTTCAGCTGTGTGGGGTTTTGACAATTAGAGATGCATCTCAATGGGTCATAGATTTGTTCACATCCTTTTCTCCAATGAAGATCTGAAGATGAGGTCATGGGGTCTTAGCATGATCTCCCTCAAACCAGGGATCATGCATATCTGAGAATGGGACAGGAACTTCAACCCAATGGAAGTAAGTAATTATGGGTCAAAGTGTATGGATTGAACTATATTTTGAAGTATTTGAGGATTCTATATGGAATTGCTTTAGCAATTGGACTTCCTATTAATATGGATAAAGAAACCGAACTGGAAAGATTTAGGCACTACACCTATTTTTTGGTAGAGGTTGATTTAGGTTCCACCTTGGTTGATAGAGTCTTCCTATCTACTGATTTATATGGTTTTGATTTGAAAATTGAATATAAAGGGTGCCTCAGTTCTTTATGGAATGCAAGAGGATCATTCATGACATCTTGAACTACAAAATAGGTCTTTCTTATGCATTTTTCTCAGATCAGGGACATGAGTAAACTTATTTCATTAAGAAATCTAGGAATATGATTTCTTATGAACTTACTACAAATTATGGTAGAGAGAAAAATTTTGCATCTCCTTTTAATGGCCTTTCATCAGTGGACAGAAAGGCTGACAAAACTAATATGAAAATGCCTTATTCACCTAGCATAGTGGAAGAGTGAAATGAAAATCCTATCAAAGGACTGACCTCTGACAATAGGAATATGGATGATGCCTTGGAAAATACCATCTCTTCTAATGATTTTTTAAAGAATGTGGGTAAGAGGATTTTCCATGGAACATCCTTGACTCTAGATAAGAAATCTTGGGTTGATATTTCTATATAGGAATAGGAAAAAATTATTTCCCCTTATTCTGATGATAGTGAACAATCTATCCTCAAAGGTTTGATTCAAAAGGAGGTGGATAGTGATATATTACAAGAACATGCCCTTTCTTCTTCCAAAAGGAAGGGTAAAGCCAAGATAGTTGTGGCCTACCCCTCTCCTAGGAAGTCTCCGGTAGATAGCCATGGTCTTCCCAGAAGCTCTAAGCACCCTCCCGATGTGGCATACCCCTCACCTTGTTCTCTCACTTACAAGTAGGATTTTTCTACTCTGATCAAAGCTCCCCTTATGTAGGAAAAAATAAAGGAAGGGAAAAATGTAGACTTGGATTCAGTTTCCAAGTAGGATATAGTTGACCGAACTTTAGTGACTAATAATTATTCCAATGTCCATTCCTCACTTGAATCTTAGGAATTTTTTTCCTCTTTGGGTAAACACAATAATAGTGACATTTCTCTTGATCATATTAGCAATGTGGAGTTACAAGATGCCTGTGATCAGGAAGGTAAAAATAAGACACCATCTAAGGAATTAGTTGATAAAGAAGGTTTCCAAATGGTCTCTTTTAAAAAGATTGTATCTCACCTTTATGACTCTTGTCAAATTGATGAGGCAAGTCTAGATTATTTAGGTACTCCTATTGATTCTGGAAAGGAATCTGGCCACACAAATTAAAGGCAGGTTGCATCCTCAAACCCTTTTGGAGTTCTTAAAGTACATAATGAAAGTTCATCTCAGCAACAAGAATATATGGATGTGAATACTCCTACACCAGGAGACACTAAAGACACCCAACTAGAGAAGGTGGCGCCTCAATCTAAGGCTAACTCTAGATGAGAAAGCACTGATGTTGAATATCTTTTACAACAAGCAAGATCCTGGAGGAGAGGATGTTATCCAAGAAGCCATGAGCGTGGATGAGGAATAATCGACTGGAATTCCATATAGGAAGAGGAATGTAAAATAGGTATCAGGATAAGAGAAAAAATAGGTATTTGATGTGGGATTATAGCCATAACTGATCCCATCCTATGTTTGGTATGTTTTTTCATTTTTTAATAAAAGGGGCTTTGCATCCAATATATATATAAATATATATATAAAGATAGTAAATATATTAATTATTTAAATATATTTATTATAATTTATATTTATTTAAATATATAATTTTATAAAAACCTTTTAAAATATATATATATATTATTTCTTTATAATTATAAATATATAATTTTATAAACATAGTAAATATACATTTATAAATATATTTATTTATATGTATTTATTTACAAATATAATTTTAACATTATTAATGAATATATAATTCTAAATGCATGAATGTTAAAAATGAGTGAAATTGAATAATTTAAAATGGGTAGACTTTAAAAGTATTGAAAAAATTGATAAGTTTTATTAATTATACAAATTTTAAAAAAAATATGGTTATATATTGAAATGAAGATGAATACATATCGAAAATATTAAAATATATTAAATATATATATATAAGGTGCTTGGGGGTACAATTATATTCAAACACACACACACCACACACAATGCTAGAAAAGAAGGCTATACCCCCCCCAGGGGATAGTCCACCCATCATGCCTTATATATATCAAGTACATGGCCCAAAGAGACAGTGGTCATGAAACCCATGACATTACCCACATAAACCAGCCCAAGCCCCCAATAGGTCAGCTTGTGTTTTCCACTATCAATGCGCTGCTTACACCGCAGCGGCCCCATCCGCCATTATTTTGAACGACCCCACCAACCACTCCACCGGAGACACCACCACCACACACACTGATCTTGCCCGTGTTGGCCACGTTTGCACAGTTCGTGACACCCCACAGGACTCATCCCTGCTCTCATCACCCGTTGTTCCACCGACCGAAGACTTCACCACCGATCATATTGCCTGTTGTTCCACCAGATACACCACCACTACACACACTGAACTCGTCGTTAGTTGTGTTTACACAGTCCCTGACATCCCATGAGGCTCCTCCTCACTCGCATCACCCACTACACCACTGACATGAGACTTCACCACCGTGTTTTTTTTCTATCCCACCTATAAATTCATTCTCGCCTCATCAACCCTGTGCGAATGAAACCGCTAGCCCCCAAATTGGGGCAGAAACCTATAGCTAGTGGGAGCCGAACTGGACTCCACATCCATTTAGATGCTGAAGATGGGTGCAGGTCACCAACCAACCTCTATTGTCTATATTAAATAAATATGTATAAATAAATATTAGAAAAATGGTTAACCTCCAAAAATAAAATTAAAAATATTAAAAATTAAAAATTAATAAATAATACTAACTATAATAATATTTAAAATAAATAAATAGAATTTACCGATTAAAAACATAATTTATTAAATATATTATGTCAGAAAATGAAAATCTAAAATGAATATTAAAATTTGAATAAATTACATAAATATTAGGTATATGTGTTTCTATATAAGATTTCATTAATTATATAATTATTTGTGTGTGTGAAATTAATGTATATATATATACACAATATGTTAAATGGAATAATGACTTTATTTAATATGTAGCGTCTATTGATGAAATATGTAATAATAAGAATAATGAGTAAATTTAAAAAATGAATAGCTGTTATTTATTATATAGATAATGTAAAAAAATAAAAATTAATATTTATATATGTTAAAGTGGAAATGAATGCATATTAATTATATAAATTACAAACATATTAAAAATATTAAATGTTAATGAATAAACATGTATAAATAAATATTTAAAATGGATAAAATTACAAACATATTGAATAATGAAAAATTGAAATGAATAAATTAAAAAAATATTTTAAAAAAAATATTTTAAAAAAATATTATTATTAATGAATAAATTCAAAAATAATATTAAAAAGTAATAAATAGAATATATTGAAAAAAAACATAAAAATTGATAAAAATTTCTTATTAATAACATAATATATATTTAATATATTATTTTAATAAATATAATTCTAAAATAAATATAGAAAATTGAATAAATTATAGAAATATTAAGTGTGTGTGTGATGTATATAAAAATGCATTAATTACGTATACGTATGTGTGAAATGAATGTAACATACGTTTGATAAATGTTAAATTGAAAAATCAAATTGTGTTCAATTAAAAGTTCATTACTCGATAAAATTAGTCAATATTATTAATTAATATTCATTTTTAATAATAAACCATTTTGTAATAAATATATGACTTATTTAATGTAATCATAAATATTTTTATTATATAAATCATATTTAGGAAATATTGTATATATTGATATATATATAGAGAGAAAGAAATCTATATATGAATATATTTTTATATTAAAAATATTAAATATATTAAAGAATAATCATGTATAAAAACCCTTAAAATAAATAAGACATTAATATATTTTTAATTATTACATTTTATTCATTTTTTATGTTTACACTTAATATATATTATTTATTACTATTTATAATTAATATATATATATATATATATCAAATTTATTCATTTTTATTAATAATTGTTTCATTGATAATTTTATTAATATTTTTTTAATAATTTTATAATTTATTCATTTTTAATTTTTTTTGTTTAAGTAATACAATCCAGTCATTTTATATATCTATATTTAATATATACTTTTTATTAATATTTATAATTTATATATATGTATATTAAATTTATTCATTTTTATTAATAATTATTTAATTAATAAAAATTTTAAATTTTTTTAATGTACTCATTTTTAATTTTTAATTGTTTAATTATATCAATTTATTTATTTTATATATCTATATTTAATATATGTTATTTATTAATTTTTATAATTTATATATATATATATATATATAAGTTATTAATAATGATTTAATTAATATAATTTTTAATATTTTTTAATTTATTCATTTTTAATTTTTATTTGTTTAATTATTCCAATTTTTTTAATATTTTTAATACTTGATTTTTTTGTATATATAAAAAATAGGGGTCATGGCCCGCATGGGGAGGTGGGTCAGGCCGTGTAAAGGCCCGGATGATGGGGCAAGTGGGTCGGGTCATGTAGAACTCGACTGTGTGCATGAGGGTAGGCTAAAGCCCAAGGGAAGCATAGGGTGGGTCAAGGTCCATGCTGACCCATGGGCCCATATGAGTGTGTGTGGAGACTGTATAAGGACCACTAAGGTGACAATCATCCACATACAACACAAGTTGATCACCAAATAAGAAACCATTTATGCAACAACCATATGTAGTGAATAATCTTTATAATCTATCATTTTCTAAAGATACCCACTTGTCTATTGTTTTTGGATCGATTTCCATTAATCTATTACATATCCAAGGGATTCACAAAATATGATTGCTCTGGAACCCCATATATTTCCCCAACATCTTTTTCCTTCACTCTTAACGTTTGACATTATGTAAGGGATATATCATAGTCTCTATACACACTACTATAAAAACGGCCAATATCCATAGATCTATAGCCACGGTTTTATGATCCGTAGCTATAGGTCAGTTTATAGCCATGATTTTAATTAAAACTCGTGGCTATATGGTTTCTAAACTCTCCACAACTCTCTCATCTCCCCGATCCCTCGCAACCCACCTTACCTGTGACCTCTTCTCTCTCAGTGGCTCTCTCTTCTTGGTGGCGACTTCTCCTCTCAGCCACCCTCCTCCACCCTCACGACTTCTCCTCTCTCGGTGGAAACCTCTCCTCTCAGCGGTGACCTTCTTCCCCAAATGCCTTCACAACCTCTCCTCTCCTTGATCCTCATACCCTGATAGTTCCCAGAAGGCCTTTGTGATGCTTCCCCTATCCTCATCCCCCTTGCAATGTTGCCCTTCGCTACCACCGAACGAGGCAACCCCATCTCCTTTGTGTTAGCATCGCACCTCTCAAGCATGTCTAAGTGGAATTCATTGTTGAGATTTGATAGTCTCCTTCTTCCACCAAAATCCTTCCTTCTCATGATTCTCAGCATGTTCACATCCCCCATTCTTCCTTAATTTTCTACAGCATTATGCAGCATTTTGAGGAAGTGACAATTGTTCATATATCCCTTTATTTTTGGTTTAGTTTAATTTGAATCATACTTCTAGATATGGGATTCTTATTCTCTATTATTTTTTACATCTGTGCAGCTATCATATTTTCTAAGTGATGATTCTTTCTCTGAATTTGAAGGTTTTATTATGTGCATGTTGTGACTGTTGTGAAATAGTTAAACCCTATGGTTGATTTAGAGTCCTTACTGTCATTTTTGTTTAAAACCAATACTCATAAAAGGATAAGCACTTATATAAGACTAATAAATGCTTTTGTGTGAACCTATAATTTGTGTGAAAATACTTGTGAAAGTGATGATGAATTAATGAGAAAACTCACCCTTTAAGTGAATTATGGATTTATGTGGTTTAGAAAAAAAATTGTGCACTGCTAGTATGTTTATTTTTTGCCTTATGGTTGGGTGGCCTTTGTGGGGTTTGTGCAATGATGTTCATGAATAGTTCATGTGCAGGATGTGTTCTAGGTAGTGGAAGTATGGTGATTGATATGTGGTTTTAGTGAGATGGTTGGGTTTAGTTATTGTATTTAGAAATTGATGTTATAGTTATTATTTTGTGGTAGTTGGGTTGTTCTGTCATGTATTATTTTATTAGCTTGGTAGCAATGGAATATGAAGTAGGTAATGATGAATGGGTAATGGTGTGGGATGGAAATTAATAAAAATGGGTTGGATTTTACATGTGGTAACTAGTTTGATGGATTGAAAATTTATTAATGGGTTGAACTTGAATGGGAATTAATATTAGAAATTGGATACAATAGGTTATCTTTAGATATGGGTCCAAATGGATTAAATAATGAATAGTTTTTTAGTAATGTAATAATCAGAAAAATGGATGGATCTGTAATTGAAATAAAGGAAATTATGGGTTGTGTGTGTTGGTTTTGTGTGGTGAGTTTCATTTAGTTATGGCATCGTATGGTAACAATGGTTTAATATTGATGATAAGATAGAGATTATGAGTTTTAATGTGAAACTTGTAGGTCAGGCTTGTGTGTTGTATGTGTGTTTTTTTGTGTATTTATGTATTTTCATGTTTCTTTTATAAACACTCCATCTACATTGATAACTATGTATCAGAACTGAAATGTTGTGAGGTGTGTTTTCCCCAATATCCTCATAGTGAGAAAACATGCCACAATTAACAACATATGATTATCCACAGGTTTTTTTTACTATTTGGATTTTTCCATTCTTCTTAATCATTTTTAGCATGTTACACATTCTACATTTTCAAAATCGTTTTTTTTTTCTATTTTCAGTGACATATGGATCAATTGGGTAGTAATTTTTTTCTTTTGGGATTTTTTATTGTAATTTCCTGCACCTATTTACAGTGGTAGGTGAATCATGTGTGTAACACCCAGTTATTTTATGAGATATATTCTTTTTAATTTCTTTTATATCTTTTTTTTATGCTACACCAATATTAGTTTGTGTTATACTCAACACAGTATTAGCTTGCAGAATATGTAACACCATTCTTGGCTTGTGTTGCACACAATTTCAAATTCTTTTGATAGAACTCAAAACTGAGTATAGATTTTGTTCAATGTAAAAATGAACTAAGTTTTTATTATGTTATACACAACGCCAAATTAATCTTTTACTAAATTCAACACTGACTTGTCTTGTGTTACATGCAAGAGCGACCTTCTTCAATAGCTCATGTTGTACACGATACCGAGTTTCACTAAACAACGATATATTATTAAAATATTATTATTTAATGGGATATAAACTAGATGTTATGAATAATATTAATCATATTTTTAATTTTATATAACATTATCATTCATCTTAAACATTTTATAGAACAATATATGAGAACAAAATCATTTTTTCGGATAAAATAAATATTTTTCGAAAAATGCAGTTTTACCGCCTTTTGAAGGCGCACCCATTTTAAATCTTGTTTTTTCCAATTTTATATGTTCAATTTGAAAAAATAAATTTATTATTTAGAATAAGAACATCAAATTTTAATTTGGATGAAATTTTGGTATTTTTCTGATGAAATTCATATTTTAATGAATAGTGAAAATATACTGTATTTTAATTCAAAACTTCTCTTAATATAATTTATTTATATAGTTAGATTGTACTTTTAATTGTTTTTAAAGTATCATTAGATTATATTTTTATTATTTAATCCAATTTTGGTCATTGGAAGTAATTTCACTTTTAAATTGGATATAAATAGATGTCAATCTTTTGATAGTTATTACTTCTTAAAACCCTGCTTTTTGGTTTTGACAACAAGAATTAATTTTAAATTAATTACTGAAACTTATGTATTTTGAATTTGGAAAAATGGATTCCATATTTTGAATTAGGAGTTCCAAATTATGTAAATAGTCAACTTTTATTTTTAGACATTATGAATAGTAACTTCAGTAATTATTTTATTTATCATGGTTAAATGGTAAATCTGGTAATAAGGGTAACAAAATAATATTATAATAATATTAAACTACCCCAAAACATTTTCTAATATTATTTTTATGGGATATTTTTTATCATGGGAATCCTTGGGTTGATTTTGGGACCCCATGGATTCACTTGGATGTGAAAATGACATTTTATAAGAATTAATTTAAAGTAATGATAATTATAATCTAAGCATATATCTTTTACTAAATTGATTTTAATATGGGGTTATATAACTGATATATTTTTCTATAAATAATCATTATAAATATAAAAATATTTAATACATCATGGTATTTTATTTA
Source organism: Viscum album (assembly GCA_963277665.1). NCBI lineage: Eukaryota > Viridiplantae > Streptophyta > Magnoliopsida > Santalales > Viscaceae > Viscum > Viscum album. Next base: position 834,106,577 of record OY728165.1, read on the forward strand.
TAATTTTTATACATTGGATAAATATATTTATTTATGACACAATTATGATGTAGTGATTACCTCATTAATGAAATATTCAAATAAATGAATTTATAAATATTAAAATAAATTTAATTTGAATATTTTTATGCCATCCAAGAATTTTCTGGATGAAATTGAAATATTAGGGATGATTTAATGCCTTTGGTTCGAAGGAATAATTTTTTTATGAATTTTTAAAAAGTCAAGTATGAATAGTATCCAAAATTGACATAATTCATAACATAAAACATAAAATAGTTTATTAAATGATATTAAATTAATAAAAATAAAATATTTGGTAAAATGGTTAATATAAGTCCAAATATTTCATAAATAACTTTTTTTGGGTCGTTTTAAATGATATGGTAATTACATTAACCCACAATGTATAAATAACTTGATATCATAGTAAGATTAAAAAGGGTAAACTAAGGGTTAAACCAAAATGATAAGGATAAAAAAATATTCAAAACTTGTCTAAAAATTATTTTATGCTGGGTATTCAAACCAAAATAATATTATATTATAATTAAATAATTTTTTGACCATTTTAAATTGAAATTTAATTTATAATAAATTAATATTTTAGGACTTTCCAAAAGTGCCCCTATCCCCTCTTATCAACTTTCCTAGTTACATTTTAGAGGTTCTGGTATTCTCAAAAGACCAACTCTAGTTCCCTAAGAGGAAATTTAGAGGCACATCGAGGAAGAGGTAATCTCTTCTACCGATTATTTCAAATTTATTTCTTCTTCTACTTCCTATTATTTAGTTGTTTCATTATAAAGTAATAAAATAATTATAACTCATATACTTATATGTTATTATAAATATTAAACAACCCTATTTCACCTCATATCAATCCTACGAAAAACGAAATCACTGCGCGTGCATACGTACGGCTTACCGTCTCCAGGCCGTGGTGTAATCTATTTTTCACCACCACCTTACATGGATGGGTATATTGGTGGAAATAATAACTATATATGATTATTATAACATGATACTAATTCTGATATACTATAAATCATCCACTTCAATTCCATTCAACAATTATGGGAATGATAATGTCGCTTGTGCGTACGTATAGCATACCGTCTCCACGGTGCGATGTGATTCGTTCTACATAATCTTCATTGAACCATGATTATATAAATAAATTTAATGAATAAATATTATATATATTATAATAATAACATTATGTCAATGATATAACTATAACCTAAAAAGAGAAATAAGAACTTATTCGATAAAACATACATAGGAACATAAAGCAGTTAATACCCGAATAACAAGTAACAATGAAATATTACTAACAAACGAATGAAAATATGATCATAAATGTTATCATAAAAATGATTATGATTCTAGAATAAATCAGTAACATTATTTAAATCATTATACAGGAGGTTCAAATACATACGAAGCATATCAGACCTAAGGTAAGGGATAACTTTTCTAATCTAGTTTTATCCAAGATTGTTTATTCATAAGTATCTACTTGGTATATATTTATCATCCATGTCCATGTTTTCTCAAAATATTCTCATAAATGTGTACTATTATTCTATGTATTTTTAAATTCATTTTTACCCATTTTTTTACTTTTACTACATGGTTTAGAAGTAATATTTATTTTGTTTACCATACGAGGTACTTTTTGACTTTTCCGGGAAATGTACGAGGATAATGTTTTTTAACTTATACGGCATGAATGGGTTTCACATATTTAAAACACCTTATTTACATGAATATTCCACTACATGTTTCCAAGTTTATTTTCAGCTCAATTCTTTTCTTTTAAAATTTCATGATAGTTTGAGAAAAGAAAACGTTTTTGAAGAAGAAAAGATATTTTCCTCAGGAATGAAGCTCAAGTGTTTTATCAAAATTATTTTCCATCTAATATTATGTAGGTTTATGTTTCTATACTTATTATTACTATTATTTGATTTTTTTATGAGGTAATTTTATTTATGAAATCCATTTGTTTTATACCAATTATGATGGAATGATGTTTAAGAAACCCATTTGATTTCATGGGTTATGTTATGGTGAATGTTTCTCTGTTTTTGTGGCACACGTAAGAATGGTTTCATTATGAGATGGGTGGGACCTATATCTCCCTCCAATTCATTGGTTAAAGATTTATATCTCATGAGATAGACATGACTGGAATGGCAAGTAAATCTGGTTCAGTAATACATGGCTAGAACAGCAAGAAAACCCGGTTCAGTAATGGACTTTGTCCACTATGATGGTATTGGTAGCGATTCCTTAGCTACTATGGAAATCATATTATTTGCTTATTAGTTTTCCACAATCACATGTTTTATGACAATTCTATTCTATCATGGTTGATGTTCCTTTATGATCCATTCCTTACATACTACCAAGATTTATTTCATGACTCAATATTTTGATGTTTAAACTTTATGTTCGTGTTTTTACATGCAAATGTTTATGGTTAGTTTTATCTTCTTTATTTTTACCCTTAATGAGAATCTGAGCTCACCCTTTTTATGTTTTATTTTCCCTATGATATAAATAAAGGTTTTAGGTAGGACAAAAAATGGGAATATCGTTATGGGATATGTTTAAGATATTTCACAAATTTAGAAGATTATGTTCCAAGTTTCCAAAGATACTAAACTAATACAGTACTTGGGAATATTTTTGTGTCTTGTATTAAGTATTTTGTAGAAGTAATGTAATTTCTATGTACATCAATCTTAGGTCTCTATAGTTGGTATCAGATTGAAGGTTTAGTCAACCTTTGGAAACTAGGATGTGAAAACTTTAGTGAGATCCCTAGAGATATTTCTAAGGTATGTCTAAGGATGTACCTAAGGTTAAGTATAAGTATAGGTTAAAGTCCTAGAATTGTGATAACGATCATGAATAACCTATGATTAAACCTAATATCTTAGATATTGAAAGTACTCCCACTTTATTATGTTGTTTTCCTAATATGATTTTTGTCTCTCACACTATTCTTTTTGGGTTTAGACAATGGTCAGAACCCGAAGGAACCATGTTAATGATCAATGCACTGGGTAATGCAATGATTGTCTTCATGAAAAAACAAATGTTATGGGATATGGAGTGAAAAATCCTATTACTATACTTACATAAGCTTTGAATCATTCTGGACTTCCAAATGAGTAGAGAAGAGAGAAACATTCTATTGATTCCTTCATGAGGAAACGTCTACCTTCTTTCAGTGGGTCTTCTAATCCACTTGTTGCTGAACAATGGATCAGTACCATTGAAAATATATTTTCTATCCTTTTTTGTTCAGAACATGAAAAAGTGATTTTGGCTATTTACTATTTAGAAGGTGAAGCAAACCAGTGGTGGACTCTAATTAAGAATACAAGGCACCAAGGTTAAATTGAATCCATGGAATGGGATGAGTTTAAGAACTTATTTTTCAATAAGTACTTCTTTATTATTCTTTGAACAAAGATGGAAAAGGATTTTCTTGAGCTTAAGAAAAAGGATGATGAATCTTTTGGTACATACGAGGAAAATTTTACAAGGCTTGAAAGGTATGCTTCTGGATTTATCATCCAACCTGAAAGTAAAGTTGATCGATTCTTTAGTGGCTTAAAACAAAGTCTCTCAAAGGGAATTATCTATAAGAGACTTCAGTAGATATGAAGAGATTGTGCATTGTGCTATCAAGGTAGAACTAAAAGTTGGTGTTATATATCCATCTCATGGTTTTGACAAGAAATGAAACATAGAGTTCAAGTAAAAATCTCAAAAAAATGGTGAAAAGAAGATGAATGTTTCCTTATGCTCAAAGTATGGAAAGAAGCATAGTAGAGATTGTCTTAAAGGTATTAGAAAATGTTTCAAGTGTGGAAAAGAAGGTCATTGAGTAGTTGAGTTTTGAATTAATGGGAAAAAGGTTTCTAATGATGTGAATAGAGAAAATACTATAGAGAACGCACCACCAACACTTCAATGCTACAAGTGAAAGGAAATGGGTCATTATGCTAACCAATTCCCTAATCCAGGGGTTAATGATGATCGATGTCAGAAACCTCTTAAGGAAAAAAGACAAAGGGAAGTCACATGCGATCACTATTGGTGATGTCGAGTATGACAACAAAGTGGTGGAATGATTAAGTGGTTATGTAATGGGATTCCAAAATAGTGTTATGGAATATCATTTATAATATTATGGAATATTGGAATATATATGCATTGGTTTATTGTGGTTTTCAATAATTATATAGTACCAGTAATCATGAAAAGTGATTGAAATATTTTTAGAAAGCACATGATATGCACATAATTAAGGGATAAGGAAATAATGAGGTGTTTAATAGTATTAATAAGCTTATTACTGATAAAAATAAAAGGTGATATCATGGTTTGAGTATATAGGATTTTTGGTATTTTTGGTGTGTGGAAAGAGTTAATTTTGATAGAATGCATGCTTTCACTGAGGTTATATGGTAATTCATGTTATTATTTTTAAAGAGAATACATAATTAAGGTATTCAAGTGTATGGAATGTGATAACCAAGAACTGCCAAATGAGATATGTGAGACAAATTTTAAGTTGATTTAGTTCATATCTTTCTAAAGTTTTATATTTTTAGTTTTTGGAAGGATTTTAATGTTATCCATTTATGGATATTATAAGTTATTTTCCATTTTAATTTTGTTAGATTAATGTATTATCTCACTATAGGTGGAATTATTCATATTTTATTACTTGTGCTAACAGTTTTATTGATACATATGGTATGAAATATCATTCTATCACATGATCTTATAACACTTTAAGAATGAAAAATTCAACTTCATTTCTTTAAATAAGAGATGAAGTGAAAATTTTTCAAGGCATGAAAAATGGTGAGATTGTACCAAAATCCAGTAAGTATTTATTCTCATGCAAAAACCTTCAACTTTAGGAAAAGGATCTTGAAAACTAAAAATGTTATCCTGGTAATTTCTTATTCGATGAATTATATGGTCCCTTAAATCATCTCATATTTATGGATTTCTCATAGTTAACTTTCTCCAACCTTGTTCTCTATCACTATCCATCAGAACTTGATCGTTATATTTCTCTTATATATCCATGTTTTCACTTCCCACCTATGTCCTCATATGTGGAAACCCAGTGATGAGTTAATTTTGGTAACCTCTATGTTTCTAACTTTCCTTTTTAAAATTAAGTTTTAGTATTCCTTTTTATAATGTGGGTTTCTATGAAAGAAACTTTCATGTAGTAAACCATTTATAACCCTCATGAATTTTGAGGGAGAAATTTATTTTAAGGGGGGTGGAATGTAACAGCCCAAGATTTTATGAGATAGATTCTTTTTAATTTCTTGGATTTCTTGTGTTGTATGATATAACAAGATTTTCTTGCATTATACTCAACACCGTATTAGATTTCAGTATATGCGACACTATTCTTGGCTTGTGTTGCACACAATTTCAAGTTCTTTTAATAGAACTCAACACTGAGTATAGATTTTTTTCAATGTAAAAATGAACTAAGTTTGGATTATGTTATATGAAACACCAAAGGAAGATTTCACTATACACATCATTGACTTGGCTTGTGTTACATGCAAGAGCGACCTTCCTCGATAGCTTGTGTTGTACGTGATACTAAGTTTCACTAAACAATGATATATTATTAAAATATTATTATTAATGGGATATAAACTAGCCGTTATGAATATTATTAACCACATTTTGAATTTTATATAACATTATCATTCATCTTAAACATTTTCTAGAACATGATATGAGAATAAAATCATTTTTTCAGATAAAAGAAGTAGTTTTCAAAAAAATACAGTTTTACCGCCTTTTGATGGCGCACCCATTTTAAATATAGTTTTTTGTCACTTTTATATGTTCAATTTGAAAAAATAAATTTCTTATTTATAATTGGAACATAAAAATTTACTTTGGATGAAATTTTGGTATTTTTCTGAATAAATTCATATTTTTATGGATAGTGAAAATATATTGTATTTTAATTCAAAAATAATTTTTAATATAATTTATTTATATAGTTAGATTTTACTTTTAATTGGTTTTAAAGTATATTTGGATTATATTTTTATCATTTAATTCAATTTTGGTCATTGGAAGTAATTTCACTTTCAAATTGGATATAAACAGATGTCAATCTTTTGATAGTTATTACTTCTTAAAAACATGCTTTTTGGTTTTGACAACAGGAATTAATTTTAAATGAATTACTAAAACTTGTGTATTTTGAATTTGGAAAAATGGATTAAATATTTGGAATTATGAGGTCAAAATTGTGTAAATAAGTACCTTTTATTTTTAGACATTATAAATAGTAACTTTAGTAATTATTTTATTTACCATGGTTAAAGGATAGATATAGTAAATAAGGGTAACAAAATAATATTATAATAATATTAAATTACCCCAAAACATGTCCTAATATTATTGGATGAGATATTTCCGACCATGGGAATCCTTGGTTCGATTTTGGGAGCCCATGGATTCACTTGGATGTGAAAATGAAATTTTATAAGAAATAATTTAAAGTAAAGATAATTATAATATAAACATATATCTTTAACTAAATCGATTTTAATATAAGGTTATATAATTGATCTATATGTATATAAATAGTAATTAAAAATATAAAAATATTTACTACATCAAGCTATTTTATTTATAATTTTTAGACATTACATAAATATATTTATTTATGACACAATTATGATGTAGTGATTACCTTATTAATGAAATATTCAAATAAATGAATTTATAAATATTAAAATAAATTTAATTTGAATATTTTGATTCCATAAAATAATTTTATGGATGAAACTGTCATATTAAGGATGATTTAATACCTTTTTTCAAAGGAATAATATTGTTATTAATTTTTAAAAAAGTCAAGTATTAATAGTATCCAAAATTGACATAATTCATAACATAAAACATAAAATAGTTTATTAACTGATATTAAATTCCTAAAAATATATTATTCCATAAAATGGTTAATATAAGTCCAAATATTTCATAAATAACTTTTTTTATGTCGTTTTACATGATATGGTAATTACATTAACACACAATGTATAAATAACATGATATCACGGTAAGATTAAAAAGGGTAAAATAAGGGTTAAACCAAAATGATAAGGATGAAAAAATATTCAAAACTTGTCTAAAAATTATTGGATGATGATTATTCGAACCAAAATAATCTTATATTAGAATTAAATAATTTTTTGACCATTTTAAATCGAAATTGAATTTATAATAAATTAATATTTTAGGACTTTCCTAAAGTGCCCCTTCCCCTCTTATAAAAGGGCACCTCCTCCCTCTCCTCTTAACTCAATTTTGAGCTCTAAATCTCGGCTAAACACTACCCATTTATATTATCAACTTCCCTAGTTACATTCTAGAGGTTTCTTTATTATCAAAAGACCAACTCTAGTTCCCTAAGAGGAAATTTAAAGGAGGCATGTTGAGGAAGAGGTAATCTCTTCTACCGATTCTTTCAAATTTATTTATTCTTCTACTTCCTCTTATTTAGTTGTTTCATTATAAAGTAATAAAATAATTATAAAAAATATACTTATATGTTATTATAAATATTAAACAACCCTATTTCACCTTATATCCATCCTATGAAAAACGAAATCATCACGCGTGCATATGTACGGCTTACTATCTCCACATCGTGGTGTAATCTGTTTTTCACCACCACCTTACATGGATGGGTATAATGGTGGAAATAATAACTATATATTATTATTATAACATGATACTAATTCTAATATACTATAAATCATCCACTTCAATACCATTCAATAATTATGGGAATGATAACATCGCTCGTGTGTACGTACGGCCTACCGTCTCCACGGTGCGATGTGATTCGTTCTACATAATCTTCATTGAACCATGATTATATAAATGAATTTAATGAATAAATATTATATATATTATAATAATTACATTATTTCAATGATATAACTATAACCTAAAAATGGGAATAAGAACTTATCCGATAAAACATACATAAGAACATAAAGCAGTTAATGCCTGAATAACAAGTAACAATGAAATGTTACTGACAAACGGATGAAAATATAATCATAAAAGTTATCATAAATATGATTATGATTCTAGAATAAATAATTAACATTATTTAAATCATTATATAGGAGGTTCGAATACATATGAAACATATCATACCTAAGGTAAGGGATAACTTTTCCAATCTCATTTTATTCGTAAGTGTTTATTCGTAAGTATCTATTGGGTATATATTTATTATCCATGTCCACATTTTATCAAAATATTCTCATAAAATGTGTACTATTATTCTATGTATTTTTAAATTAATTTTTACCAATTTTTACTTTTACTACATGGTTTGGAAGGAATCTTTCCGGTGTTTACCATACGAGGTACTTTTTTACTTTTCCAAAAAAAGTGCGAGGATAATGTTTTTTTAACTTATACAGCATGAACAAGTTTTCACATCTTCATAACACCTTATTTCTATGAATATTACTCTATATTTTTACAAGTGTATTTTCTACTCAATTCTTTTCTTTTAAAATTGCATGACAATTTGAGAAAAGAAGACATTTTTTAAGAAGAAATGATATTTTCCTCAGGAATGAAGCCTAAGTGTTTTATCAAAATTATTTTCCATCTAATATTACATAGGTTTATGTTTATATCCCTGTTATTAATATGATTTTATTGTTTTTATGATGGAATTTTATTTAGGAAATCCATTTGTTTTATACCAAGTATGATGGAATGATGTTTAAGAAACCCATTTGATTTCATGGGTTATGTTGTGGTGAATGTTTCTATGTTTTTGTGGCACACATAAGAATGGTTTCATTATGATATGGGTGGGACCTATATCTCCCTCCAATTCATTATTTAAGGATTTATATCTCATGAGATAGACCTAACTGGACTGGCAAGTAAATATGGTTCAGTAATACATGGATGGAATGGCTAGTAAACTCGGTTCAGTAATGGACTTTGTCCACTATGATGGTCTTGGTAGCAATGCCTTGGATACTGTGTAAATAATATTATGTGATTATTATTTTTACAAAATTACATGTTTTATTCCAATTCTATTTTATCATGGTTAATGTTCCTTTATGATCCATGCCTTACATACTGACAAAATTTATTTCATGACTCAAGATTTTGATGTTTAAACTTTATGTTCATGTTTTTACATTCTAATGTTTATGGTTTGTTTTATATTCTCCATTTTTACCCTTAATGAGAATTTTAGCTCACCCTTTTTATGTTTTATTTTCCACAAGATATAAATAAAGTATTTAAGTAGGAAAACAAATGGGGAAAATCTTTATGGGAGATGTTGAAGATCTTTCACAAAGTTAGAAGATTATGTTCCAAGTTTCTAAATACACTAAACTAATACGGTATTTGGGAGTCTTTTAGTGTCTTGTATTAAGTATTTAGAAAAAGTATTGTAATGTATATGTACATCATGTTTGGGTATCTAAAATGTGGGCATGCTTTTGTTGATCATGAAAATGAAAGATGGATGATGTGTCCTTAAATGGTAATAATGTAGTGTTTTAATTGGATTTAACAAATTAGGTTTCAATATACTTTATGATTACTAGGATGGAATGCATGATTGCCTCAATTTAAGGAGTTTTTGAACCTATTAACCATGTAATACTTTTGAAATTTTCGAACGTATGTTTGATCTATTTGAAATGGAATATGGGTAGTAATTTTTTATCTTTTGGAATTTTCAAATACAATTTCCTCCACCTTTAATGAACCTATATTGAATGAATCATCCTTAGTTAGATATCGACTACTTCATAAAATTTTATACATGACTACTCAAATTTATTGTTATTTCATTTCATGGAGGAAAGTAATTGTAGAGAACCCTGGTGCTGGGCCAAGTGAGAGAAATCGTATCCCTGGAGCAAGAGGGAGGGTGCAGGGGGGTCTGCAGGGGCAGGGGGGTCTGTAGGGGCAAGGGTAGGGGGTAGGGTGTAGGGTGTAGGGGGGTTTCTAGGGGAAGGTGAGGGGGAGGGTGAAAAGGGGTCTGTAGGGGTAGGGGGAGTGTGTGAAGAGGTAGGGTGAGTGGGGGTGGTGGAGGGTGTGCGGGGGGCAGGGTGGGGAGGGGGGAGGGGTGAAAGGGGAGGGCAAGGGTGAAAGTGGGGCAGGGGGTGTGTAGGGGGTGGGGGTGCTAGTGCAGGGTGGGGGTCTTCAGGGGATGGGGGAGGGGTGTAGGTGGGGTTCAAAGGGAGAGGGTGCAAGGGGGGTCTATAGGGTAAGGGGGTAGGTGGAGGGTGGAAGGGGAGGGTTCAGGTGGGGTGCAAGGTGGTAGGGTGTAGGTGGGGTGAAAGGTGGGAGGGTGCAAGGGGAGGGGAGGGGGGAGGGTGTGTAGGGGTAGGGTGAGGGGGAGGGGTAGGGGTGAAAGTGGGGTAGGGGGTGTGTAGGGGGTGAGGGTGCTAGTGTAGGGTGGGGGTCTACAAGGGAAGGGGAAGGGGGAGGGGGAGGGGGGATGGTGCAGGTAGAGTGCAAGGGGGGTGCAGGTGGGTTGCAAGTTGGGAGGGTGTAGGGGGAGGGGGAGGGGGGAGGGTGTGTAGGGGGCAGGGTGAGGGGGAAGGGGGTGTAAATGGGGTGTGCAGTGAGGAAGGGGTAGGGGTATTGCACATAGGAATGAATTTTTGTGGAATGTACTTCTCTAAAATCATGACTGCGGTATAGCCTACGACATGGTGTCAATATGTTTATCATTTTTCAATGACACTATTATTTTCTAATACACTCACTTATTTTCTTTCTTATAATTCTTACACCATTAATTCTACACATATTTCTTTCAAATACCAAAAGAGATTGAAATGGTGATTGTTGCTACTATTTAAAATAAGTCATGCATGATAAATATTCAAATTGTAAAAAAAATTGTACTTGGGGAATTAGTTACTGAAAACATTGAATGAGTTGTTCCTTGGTTGTATTATTTTATGTTAATCTCTCATTTCACCCATACGTTCGTGTGACACAGTGTTGACTTCAATAAGATATTGTTTTTCTGATGTCATAATCTTGCTAATGATGTTGCATGTTGATATTGTTATCATCATCACCTATTCTATTATTTCCTTTCTCACTAATCATGTTCCTCCCACTTCAATTCTTAGGTTTAATTAATGATGATTCATCAGATCACTGGCATTTTTTTGAAGTCTCCCGAGACCCATTATTGTGTGTTGCGGCAACCAGATTCAAAGGTGACTCACCACATATGCATAGATAAGCATATATATAATAAGTTATCTAATTATATGTATATCCTCCCATGGCATCATGATTACATATAAAGGGCTAGGTGTGCTTATGTATATATATAGAAAATCCATACATGTGTGGGTGATAATGGGAATATGCATGTGAGTATATATATAAGGATCCTCTTGTGCGTGTTAAAGGATATGCGGACATATACATAGGGGTTAGGGTGTCCTTATGTATATGCAAAGGTACATATTCCCAAAGGATGGATAAATCAGCTTAGAGTTGTCACTGATAAAAGTGTCAAGCGTCCAGTGTGGCTTGGCTCATTTGAGGTAGGGTCCCTCTCCTAGCCTCTTTAATTCAAGAATGTTTTAAATTGCATTTAGTTGCCTTCTTAATTCTGCTTGTTTATATTAAATTCCAATTCTTGAAAAAAATTTAGTTAAGATAATTTTTTTGTTTGATAAACAAGTCATGGTTTTGTAATAAAACCCCTCCAATGGAGGTTCCCTGTATGTGAAAACTCACAGTGGTATACTTTTCTTGACATTATTTCATTGATGTTTTCCATATACTTGATGTTGTTGTTAGTCGTAAATCACACATCATACTTGACCCTTTTTATATCCATATAGGGGGTTTCCCTCTTTTTATTAAAGCAGTCGTTTGAACTAAAACACCCTTTAAGTGATGTTATACTTTTAAGATGGAATTTCCCAAGTAGGAAAGTGTTGTAATGACTAAGTCACCACTAAGTGACCCCCCTTTGATCTTATAAATGTAATTTCCATGTTTTAATGAATTGAATGAGTTAAATGGAACCAAACATGGTTAACTTAGCACATGAGCAGTATTTCCTCATGTAGTGAATTATGTAATGGTTATGCCTCCTTTCTAAATTTTAATTGGATTTCATGAAATAAATAGAGTGGCTTATTCATGGTTAATTTCACTCCACTTTTGAAATGTATTAAGGGGAAGTGGTAAATGTCCAATTATAACCAAACACCTCTACTACAGGGGGTGCATGGGGTGGGCAGGGGGTGTGAAGGGGGGGTAGGAAGGGGGTGTGAAGGGGAGAAGCAGAGGGTAGGGGGTGCACTGGGGGCAGGGGAGGGGTAGGGGGTAGAGTTTTTTCTGGGATAAGGGGGAGGGGGTTGGGGTATGGGTGTGTTGGTGGCAGGGTGAGGGTGCAAGGGGCAGGGGCAGGGTGCAAGGGGTGTGCAGGGGTGCATGGGGTGTGTAGGGGGTAGTGTTAATCCCACCTATGATACTATACTGTCATATCTTATTTGATCACATAGTCAAACAAAGTAATATTTTAGATATTTTAATACATTTAGGAAAGACTTATGCACAACATTTTCATATAACATTATAATTTATACAATCTAAAATAAATAACGCTTGATAAATATTCAAATTGTAAAAAAATTATGTACTTGGGGAATTAGTTATTGAAAACATTGAATGAGTTGTTCGTTGGTTGTTGTATTTTATATTAATCTCTCACTACACCCATGCGTTTGTGTGACATTGTGTTTGTAAGAATTGGTGTCCAAGAACTAAGTGGTTTTACTTTGATTACATGGATATTTAATGTATTTTTACATATTGTTCATTGTTCTGCATGACTATAATGTAATAATGTCCTAGAGTATTTGTTGCATTGATAAGGTCATGATAGTTCCCCACTATGATGAGAAAATTGAAATACTATAACAATAATCTTAAATATAGTTCTGTATTTGGATGACATGTTATGATGGGACACATAGCATGCATACCATTAGGTGCGAGTACTCATAAGCAGATGAGACTTCCTCTCATGAAGTTCGCACTTGGTAATCTCCAAGATAGGAGATTATGAGAACAAACCCGCTAGTAGGAATTCTGCATGTTTTGGTGTCATAGGATATTTTTATCTATGAGCCTGTGTAATGATCCTTAGACTTTAATATTATCATTAATACGTGTCACAACTTATGCACTTTGATTTACTGACGAAAACTGTCACGTAGACAGTTAGCGGGAAGTAGGGTATGTTGGGTACGTCACAAGTGACATGTTATTAATGGATAAGTCAAGGAAGGATTTGTCCCTTCCATTTATAGAATTTGATATCTTGGCCCTTTGATTAAAATAGAACCATCGTGCAAAATTCCATGGCCATGGTGTAAGGATGAGTTTATTTTAGGTAGTCAAAGAATGACGTATCAAACATAAAATTTGATGAAACAATCATGAAACCTTCTTGAGGAGATATTGTGACAAAGAGATTATATTAGAAAGTGAATGTTCGTATGTAGATTTCATTGTTGTGACTTTACATTCTTTCTCTAGGGTGCCTTGACCCGTTGCTAGATAGTACTCTTGGACTTTAGGTAAGCCCGCCTAATGCCAATGAAAAAGAATCCTAGAGGGTCACACGCTAAGTGTTTTTGGTGGTCTCGGTTAAATTCTATTTGAATTTAATTAATGAAATAAATATTATTCTCAAGACCATGGAATAATTTTATTCAAGTTAAAATGATCGCATAAATTAAATATTATTTATTTATTTATTTTATTAAACATTTAATAAATATTTATTTACTAGTTTGTAAATAAAATATTTATTTAAGAGAATAAATTATTTATTTATTTATTCGAGTGTTCAATTAATGGAAGTGGAGTTTGAGAAGACCAAGGTCGGTCCAGTAGTAAAATAATTATTTGAAAGACATTAAATAATTATTTAACTAGTTGGCACAAATTAAAATAATGCTGCTATTATTTTGTGACGCAAAATTTTATTTATAATCTCGTTTTTCACAAGTTAGTGCACTATAAATAATGATGTGGTATTATTATTAAATTCATGGGTTTTCTCTAAGTTCATGAATGTATTTAATTAGTTCTATGCAATTAAATATTGTAACTGAAATTCCATGTATATAAATAGGAAAGTACCCCTATTGTTCCATACCCCACACCACATGCCTAGTGAATTGAGAATTGTTAGGCCAAACAATTTCTCCCTCGAATCCTCTTTTCTCCCCTCTCAAGAATGAGAGACATTATTCAAGGCCGAAGAACAATCGATCAAGAACGACTGACACAAGACACTCGCTTTTCCGCGCTAGCACCTGGAGAACGAGCGGTGTCGATTGGAGGCCATCGGAGCACGTGTGGATCACTGCTAGAGGGATTTTAGTTTGGATCCTTACAACTAAAATGAGATAATCCAGAAGGGTCAATCTAGACTATTAACATCATCAACGAAGAAAAATACCAAATACACAGGTATTATTTTTCTTTATGAAATTAATTAAATTAATTATAAACATGATGTGAAAGATCCTCTCTAAAGGTTTCGGGCCTCATTTTTTCTTTATATGAATCTTTGATTATATTTCATGGAGACTGGAGTTCATCATCATATTGATCCTATAATAATCATTGATCATGGTAAAAATTAAAATTTGGTGTCATCCAAACCATGCTTCCATTGTGCTCATAACCTTCAAGTGGTATTAAAGGGTGGTTACATCATAGTTTATAATTATTTAAATATTTCATTGATAAATTACGCATTTAATAATTTATTTATTTCAATTCAAGTTAATCATTCTGCAAATCTGAATCTCGAGATCTATTCCTCCTCTTTCGTTTCTCATTCACCTTACAAAAATGATCTTTTCTTTTAATTTTGATTAAAATAAAATAGAGGATCTCATCCGGAGGTTCCAAAGCTTCCTGGTCGTACACCACCAGAACACACGGCGTGTATTCGGCAGTACATGCTGTGTAGTCAAGATTCAATGCATCGGACCGGTCCACCAAACCAAGCTATGTGTTGGAGTCTTTCTAAGTCTTAAATAACTCTGTGTATTGACTAGGAATAGGTGGTACACGGTTTCTGGATTACATGTTGTGTGGCCCAATGGACACGACGTGTAGTCCCTTCGAGTTAGGTTTGTACTGTGTACCTCGTACACTGCTTTCCCAGATGGAGACTGTGTAATGAGAAACTACACGGCATGTGGCTCACTGGACACATCATTACTCTGAATATTTCCGAAGTATACTCACACGCTGTTTCCTCGGGCGTGTACTTCGGATAGACGGTGAAAAATAGTACACGCTGTGTAGTTGGAACTATACGTCATGTACTCATCCAAATTATGCAGATTTATTAAAATTTATTATTATATTATACAAACCCTTGAGATGTGTGCCATTCTGTGGGCATAAAGATGAGGCACAACACATGATAGGTGTTTTATATATATGTTTTTAATTTAACATATGCGTAATGTTCATTTATACTCATTGGGTAGTTATGAATAGGAATCCATAGAGTTTATTCCAAGGTACAAGTTACGTAAAAAGATAATTTTAAATGAATTTATTTGTTTAAAATTATGATGGATGAGAATATCAAGGAAATTCAGAAAAGGGTTTAAGATAAAAGGATTGATTAATTAAAGATGAGGATTAATTGATTCGAGTGTGATTTATCTTAAACAAGAACGATTAAAGAATTGATTGCTAGTTTTATTTATGTGTAAATATCATTGCATGTGTGGATGATCATGAGCTAGACCAAGACCTTTGTATGTGGATGGTTTCCTTTAATTTATTTATTTGAATTAAAATTGTTGGATTGCGAGCCTTCTCCTCATTAATATGTTGGGTCTGTGTGCCCAAGGTTTCTTTTATGTAAAAACCCCTTTTACCCCTCACCTACATGTGAGTTAAAAAAAGGCATATGTAATGGATGGAACTCCCAATCTAGTGGAGGCGGTTCAAGCTGGATCTGAGACGAAACCAATACCGGGAGATACAGAGGTGGACAGGTGGAAGTTGTAAACACAAACCCAAAAGGTTCAAGGTGTTTCTCCCCTAGGTCAAGGTTAGTTTATAAACCGCTAGATAAACTAACCATTAGAAAATCTCATGATCATGCCATTTACTTTATTTTATTTTTTTCAGTTTCATGTTTTATCATTATGGATGTGTTGTCATGATCACATAATTAATGAATTAAACAAGCATGCAAGATGGAACTAAAATAAACCAGACTTATGCGTAAATGTTATCAAGACATGGTTAATCACTTAAGTAAGTTCCAAAAAATATTAACAAGCGTGTGATAATTATAATAATCAATTCATGCATAAGAGATAAAAATCCCTCAAATAAAATATTAAGTCAGAACAAGCCTTATGTTACTTGATCAAGGGAAAAACTCAATAAAACTATGTGTTTGACCAATACTTGTTGGGACACTTAATTTTATACATGAATCCTTTATGAAAGGTTTTGGGTTGACTTAACCATATTACATCAAGAGGAGTATCCCTTGCTAGACTTGGTGTAATATTGGAGGCAAGAGTTAAGGAAATCCAAAGTCATGATTTCAGGATTGGGGAGTCCACTCAACATATCAAGGAGCTGCAAGCGCGTTGTTGGCAAAGACCTGCCTACCTAAATACCTTCTAATAGCTTGACCAACCCTTGTTGGGGTTATGTGAAGGGGAATATGGATCCTTTCCACTAGAATGTCATGTCAACTGGACATTCCGAGTTCAATGGTGAGGGCTATTGGGACTTGATAAAATATTGGGACACTTAATAAAATTTATTATTTTTCATAAAATGTAATCAAGAAAGTACTAATGATCTGCTCTTTTAATTGTAGAGTAAAAATGACAAGCTCATCAACCACACTATCCCTACAATCAATTTTGGATAAAGACAACATCCTCACCGGTAGTAACTTCCAATAATGGTTTAGACACCTTCGGGTTATCCTACACCATGAACTGAAGTCTTGCGTGATGGAGTTAGCATTACTTGATCTGCTTTCTAAGGAGGCGAGTGATGAGGATTTCTAGGTCTATGAGAAACATATGAACGACGCGGTCGACATTCAATGTTTGATGTTATCATCAATGTCTAGTGAGCTCATGAAGTCTCATGAAAACATGGATGCTTATAGCATGCTCGATCACCTCCATGGTCTTTACCAGGAGAGAGAAAGACAGGAAAGGTTTGAGATCTATAAGGCACTCTTTCAGAGTAATCTTGAAGAAGGTGCCCCAGCTAGGCCTCATGTAGTCAAGCTCATTGGCTACATTGAGCGTCTGGAGGTTCTAGGGTTTAAACTCTCCGAAGAACTAGGCACCGATCTCATTCTCACATCACTCCCTCAGATCTTCTCTAACTTTGTTGTCAATTTCAATATGAACAACATTGAGAAGTCTTTATCTGATCTTCTTATCCTCATTCTCCAAGTGGACAAAGATATGAATCACGAAAAACCTTCTGTCCTTATGGTAAATAAGAAGAAAGGGAAGGGGAAGATCTTTAAGCCCAAAGCTTCTTCACGGACTTCCAAGAAAAGGAAGATCAAAGGGGAGGCAAGAGAATAGGAGGCTGTTTGTTTCGCATGTGGCAAGAAGGGCCACTGAAAGAAGAACTGCACCCAGCCTAAGAAGTATGGGGAAGCTTCAAGTCCATTTTTTATTGAATGAAATATATCTATTTCTACAAATTGGGTATTAGATATAGATTTCGGTGATCACATATATATCTAAATACAGAAACCAAGTAGATTTAGGAAGATTGATCGAGGGGAGGTAGATCTACGAGTATCCAACGGAGCCAGACTTGTTGTTGTAACTATCGTGGAATACCACCTCACGTTACCAACTAGGATGATCTGTAACACCTTGACCCTAGTTACCCAGAGTCGGTGCATTATTACATAACATTGGCATGATCACAAGGAAATCAAGTCTTGAAAGACCGATCAGTTTAGTATTATTGGAAACAAGATTAATACATAAGTTCAACTTTACAACTTGAAAAGAAATACAACACGAATTTATTCCATTGGAAACATCCAAGCCTCCTAAATAATGCCTGGAAGTCACTCATAACTAACTTATTCATATCCTGGGAAAATGAAACATAAGAAAGGGGTGAGCTCAAATGCTCAGTAAGGGTAAGAAATACAACAGAAGATAACATAAATATTAAGCATCGTGAATAATTGAAACCACATGCCTTTACCAATAATAAACATGAATACTTTTATGGCAGGAATATGAGTGGAGTAAATAATGCCATAATAAAACATAATAATTGGTATTCTACTAGTTGAATGACCACATGAACCATCAATATTATTTTCATAACAAGGAAATGTATAATGCCGTACATTCTAAAACATTTTGTCAAGGCCTCGGCCAAGACATCTAAAAATGATTAAGGCCTCGTCCAAAACCACATATCAAATTGGGAAAGGGCCTCGGCCAATTCCACATCTAGTTGTCTCATGAGACCTATAGATGTATCGAGGATCTATAGCGGGCTCCACCCGTCACTTACTAAGTCCAATACATTCCTCATATGAAAAGGTTTAAACATATCATAAACATTCGTATTAAAACTAGCATATGAAATGTCAATACTTTAACCATAAATCATGAATGGTGTAAAAATAGCACATCTATAGTCAAACATATCACAAAACCTTCAATACAATATGGAAGTTTTGTATCATAATAAATCAACTACAAATAAACTTAAAATCAATCAAAGGATGTTGACATAGATGAAATCAAAACCCTTTTTAAATAAATATCTCTTTCTATTTTGAAATCATTTAAGAGTCACATAATTATAAAATAAAACATTTACTTTGAAAATATTCTTATAATATTTTAAGGGAACCTTCGATGAGTTTATAACGGTAGAAAATATCTTCACCCGCTGTATAAGTTAAAAAAACATTCTTACCTTAATTTTGTCGAAAAGGTTAAAAAGGGCATTGTTTGGAAAATGACAGAAATATTCCTTTATAAACATCTTATAAAAAGTAAAACAAGGGTATAAATTACTTTAACCCATAGTCTGTAAAATAGTAAGAATTATTTGAAATACATTTTTAAGAATCATGGATGTGGATGATAAAGAGGTCCCAGTAGATAATTACGTATAAACAACCTCGGATAATGAAGAGATTGTGAAATAAACCCATACCTTGTACTTTTCCTTGATTGAGGATAGTTTAACCTCCTGTATAATGGTGAAATAATTGTTATTAAATTATACAATAATCATATACATTAATATGATATCATATATGATCTTTTAACATTGCTTTGTTAATAGTATCTTTGTATTATCGTTGTTTCGGGTGTTAACTAATCTATTTTCCTTTATATGATTTGTTACATAAGCCGTGTTTTTTATGGATAGGTTTTATATTATTCATACCCTGAATGATTTTAAGTCTTTAAACATTATTTTTAACCATCAAATGAAAATTATTCTTGAATGGATACGATGGGGAATGAATCTCATCGCGTTCGTGGAGACGGTAGTCCATACGTACGCATGAGAGACAATATCATTCTTGTGATATTAAAATAATATATAATTGGATATTATATCATATATACAGAATAATTATCATGTTATAATAATTATTTAAATCAATTACACATCATTATTATACTCATCCAAATAATAATGTATTGAATAACAATTACACCACGACGTGGAGACGGTAAGCTGTACGTACGCACGTATGGTGACATGTCATTCAAAGGATGGATAGAATACTGAATATGGTTGTACCATATTTATAATAACATCACAGTATATAGAATATTCTGTATTTATTATTTTATAATTTAAATAACAAAGAAAGAAGAAGTTGAAGAAGAAAGGAACTTGAAAGAGGGTGGTGAAAACATTACCTCTTCTTCGGGTTCTTCCTTTTGATTTGATCAAAAGGGCTCATTATGTTGGATTTATGATCAAACTAAGGCCTCCAGGTTGAAGTTAGGGAAGTTGAGAGGATATTTGGGTAGGTTTTGGTCGAACCAAAAGGGTTTTAAGGTATGAATTTGAGAGAAGGGGGAGTGCCCTTTTATAAGAGGGGTGAGGGGAACCTTAGGAAAAGATAGAAATATTAATTTATAATAAATTCATATTCGGTTTCTAAGGGCTCAAAAGTGACTTATTTAGAGTATAAGGTGGGTATGGGTCGAAATAAACTCAACCAATAGGTTTTATACAAGTTTGGGTCACTATTTTACCCTTATTTTTTAGATTTAACTCTTAGTTAAATAGTTTGACATTTACCATGTCTCTTTGTATTTTTATATTATATGGTTAATAAACTTACTATAAACTACAAATAGAACCCCAATTGGTTCATTAATGACATAAATATCATCATATATGTCCTTTGTCCAAACCTTATATTTTTACGAATATAAACTTCTTAATGTCAATTTTGACACTATTTAATAATTGATTTTTGTTAAAGTCTTAATAACTTTACTAATTCAAACCAAATTCATTTAATCAATCCTAACATGTCATATCAACAAATAAAATTCATTGAATTTATTAAAATTCTCAAATTATATTTATTTGGGTATTTATAATATCAATTATTTCAATATTTCACTAATAAGATAATTATTGCATCATCATTGTGTCATAAAAAAATAAAATTATTTTATGTCTAAAAACTATAAATAAAATACCATTATGTAGGAAATCTTTTTATATTTCTAATTAATATTTATAATTTAATTTATCTTATGTATAACCCTATATTAAAAATGTTTTAGTTATTAAACTTTGATTTTAACTCTTTTAACTCTTCTTTAAATTAAATAATAATAAATGTCCTAATCTAATCCATGTGGACCAAAGAGGTTCATATTTTATTCATAAGGTTTTTTTTTGTCGAATTATACTTATCCAATAGAATTAGGACATGTGTTAGGGTAATAATAATATCATTTTTACCCTTAATTACCCTATTTATTTTTTATCGTGGTAAATAAAAGTAAAAACTTACTATTCACCAAAAAAATATTTTTATCTTATTGAACCATATTTTACTCCTTGATATTAACTGTGTCTCTCATATTTTCAAAATTCCACTCACAGAAGTGGTAAAATTAAGTTTTATGTGAATTTTCAAATTCTCTTAGGAGATGGGTAAAAGACGGTGAAAAGTTCAATAAAATTTTTATATATCTAAAATTATTAAAAACTAACACTGATGAATTACATTTAACTTATATAGGTATTATGTATCTATTTTGACCTAAAATAAATTTAAATAAAATAAATAATTATTTAAATAAAAATTCGGTTTTAAACTATAACTCAATGTTTTTCACTATTCATCAAAAATAGAAAGTTTTCAGAAAAATACCAAAATTTTACCCTATGCTAATTTCGATATTTTGAATCCAAAAATAAATTCCATTTTGAAAGATAAAATTTATAAAATCTCAAAAAGTGGGTATTACTATTCATAACGGCTAGTTTGATTGGTTGTGGTGTGTGTTAGAACTCGAAGTTGCGTACAACACACACTACTGTATTATTCAAAGAGAAGCGTACCATGGAAGCTTGGGGTGATACATTCTCCCATCCTTCAAATAATTTCGTCTTAGAAATTTCTAGAATACTACCGCATGAAAATACTCGGGTGGTTCTTCTTCATAATTTCCTCGGGTTCCCACGTTTCCTCTTCCATTTTATGGTTTTTCCATAGAACTTTTACTAGACGAGTCGCACGGTTTCTCAGCACTTGTTCTCTTGTATCAAGAATCCCGGCAGGCTCTTCACAATAAGACAGATCGGGTTCCAGTTCTACTTCCTCATAGGTGAGTACATGCATTGGGTCATTCATGTATTTTCTCAATAGTGATATGTGGAACACATCGTGAACTTTGGAGAGACTTGGCGGCATTGCCAAACGGTAAGCTACAGTCCCAATTCATTCTAAAATTTTGAAAGGTCTTATGTACCTGGGACTCAATTTACCCTTCTTAATTAAACGTATAACACCCTTCCATGGAGATACCTTCAAGAAAACATGATCTCCTGCCTGAAATTACAAATCCTTCCTTTGGTTATCGGCATAGCTCTTCTGCCTACTTTGAGCTGCTTTGATGTGGCTTTGGATTACCTTCACCTTTTCAATCGTTTCATCCACCAGTTCTAGGCCGACGAGTTTTCTTTCACCAACATCATCCCAACAGGTTGGTGTACGGCATCTCTTTCCATATAATGCTTCATACGGTGTCATCCAAATACTTGAATGGAAGCTATTGTTATAGGAAAATTCTACCAGAGGTAAATATTGATCCCACATACCCTGAAAGTCAAGTGAGAAAGATCTCAACATGTCTTCTAAGGTTTGAATAGTCTATTCTGATTTTCCATCTATTTGAGGGTGGTAGGCAATGCTCAAACTAAGTTCAGTATCCAAGGCCTTCTGAAGACTCTTCCAGAATCTTGAAGTAAAACGGGGATCACGATCAGAAACAATCGATAGGGGTACTCCATGAAGTCTCATAACTTCATTAATATATAGTCTTGTTAAACGTTCAAGTGGTAAATCTTCCCTTATTACAAGAAAATATACTGACTTGGCAGGACAATCAACAATGACCCATATTGCATCATTCCTTCTAGGAGTCTTTGGTAGTACCATAACAAAGTACATCGTGATATTATCCCATTTCCACTCAGGTATGGGAAGAGGTTTCATGACCCCTCCAGGCTGTTGCCTTCCAGCTTTCACTTGTTGACAAACCATACATCTTGATACAAAATCAGCAATCTCCCTCTTCATGTTGTCCCACCAAAAATGTTCCTTCAAATATCTATACATTTTGGTGCTCCCAGGGTGTATAGAGAAATTGGAACTATGAGAATCATCCAACAATCCCCTTTTTAGATCAGGTATATCAGGAACACAAAGTCTCTTCCCAAATTTCAAAATTCCATCTTCATACACAAAGTCACTCAATCTCCCATCATTCAAAACTTTAATCTTCTTTTGAAACTATTTATCATCGGTCTGAGAACTCTTTATCCTTTCTAGTAAAGATGGTTTGGCAACCATTTGAAAAATTATTGATGTTTCACCTTCCATGGTTATTCTCATATCCATATTCACTAGATCCATGTATATATGATCCTTTTAAACTCTCATCTTATTCAAAACTCCATGATCCTTTCTACTCAAAGAATCTTCCACCTTATTTTCCTTCCCTGGGTGGTAGTGTATCGTGAAATCATAATCCTTGAGTAGTTCAATCCATCTCCTTTTCCTCATGTTGAGTTCTTTCTGTGCGAAAATATAATTCAAACTCTTGTGATCAGTATATATCTCACATTTTTCACCATAGAGATAATGTATCCATATCTTCAAATCAAAGATTACAGCAGCTAACTCAATATCATGAGTAGGATATTTTTGCTCATGAATTTTCAGCTGTCATGATTCATAGGCAATAACTCTATCATTATTCATAAAGACACAACCAAGTCCTTTCTTTGAAGCATCACTATAAATAACAAACCCATCATTCCCCAATGGTAGAGTCAATATAGAAGCATTGAATAATATTCTCTTCAGTTCTTTAAAACATTCTTCACACTCTTTTGTCCAAATAAATTTAACCCCTTTACATGTGATCTTCGTTAATGGGTTAGCCAATCAGAAAATTTTTTTGTTGAAATGCCGATAATAACCTGCTAAACCAATAAAACTGCGTACCTCAATTATAATCATCGGTGCTGGAAATTCTTGGATTTCTCTTGTCTTAGAATGATCGACAGAGATTCCATCCTTAGAGACAATATGGCCAAGAAAAGAAATCTTCAGAAGCCAGAATTTATAATTTCTAAACTTCCCATATAATTCATTTCTTCTAAGAGTCTTCAGGATAATGCGCAAGTGATTTTCATGATCTTAGTAGATTTTGGAGTATACCAAGATATCATAAATAAATACCACTACAAAATCATCGATATATTCCTTGAAAACTTTGTTCATTAGATTCATGAATACAAAGGGTGCTTTAGTCAATCCAAAAGGCATTATTGTAAACTTGTAATGCCCGTACCTGGTTTGAAATGCTATCTTCGGAATGTCTTCCTTCTTCACACACAACTGATGGTATCCAGATCAAAGGTCAATCTTTGAAAAGTATTGAGCTCCATGCAGTTGGTCAAATAAATCATCAATGCGAGGTAGAGGATACTTGTTCTTTATTTTTATAGCATTGATCTCCCTGTAGTCAATATATAACCTCATAGATCCATCTTTCTTCCTAACAAAAAGGACAGGGGCTCCCCATGGAGAAACACTTGGGAAAATAAATCCCTTATTACTCAATTTCTCTAGTTATCTCTTTAGTTCCACTAATTCCATAGTGGCCATTCTATAAGGGGTCTTCGATATGGGCCTTGAACCAGGAATTGGTTCAATGGAAAACTCAATTTCTTGTTCTGAAGGATGTCCAGGTAAATCCTCTGGAAAAACATCAACATATTCTTTCACAATAGGTGCATCCTCTATTTGAACATTCCTTTCCTCACCCACATTTATTTTATTCTCTTCCTCCCCAATAATTGAATTTAGTTGAGCTACTGGGGGTGGATCTAGATAAGAATTAGGTGGTGATGATTCTTCTCTAAAGATAAGGTGTTCCTTATCATCATCATCAAAAATAGTAACCTCCTTCTTCTTACAATAAATTTTTGTATCATGGTCTAAAAGCCAATCCATATTGAGGATTATATCAAATTAAATCATAGGTAATATGATGAGATCAGAAGATAAAGAAAAGTTATATGCTCTAATGGGGACTAATTCACAAAACTTTGTTGCAATGATACTTCCCTTAGGAGTTTTGAATGACAACTCCCTTGTTAAATCAAATTGAAAATATCTAATTTTCTTAGAAAATTGGGAAGATATGAAACAATGTGATGATCCAGAATCAAATAAATCATTTTCTAAACTTGAGGAAACCATTAAATTACCTGCCACCATGTCTTTCGGATCTTCTACCTCAGCAGTAGTGATAGCATAAGCTTGGCCTTGATCCCTTGGACTTTTCTGAGATAAGTTCCCCTGACGCTTAGGACATTAATTTTCATAATGTCCCATTTCCCTACAATTGTAGCATTGAACATTTGTAGTGTCTTTATTTCCCTTACAATCACCAGTAAGATAGCCTTTCTATCCACATTTTTAGCATACTCCTTTTCCTTTTAGACAGGCACCAGGGTTCTTCCTTCCACAATTATCACATGGTGGAAATTCAACTCTTCCCTTTTTCCCTATTTCCTTATTTCATTTTCCAAAGTGTTCAACAAATCTCTTATTCTCTTACTTTTCTTTAAGTTCATAAGACTTAGAGAATTCCTTTTCTGTCTTGATAGCACATGAGACAATATCTTCATACGAAGAGAAGGATTGTGAGACTAATTCTCGACAGAGAAATGGTTTTAACCCATCAAATAAATGATCAATCTTACTCCTTGGGTTACATATATAATCTGCTGCATGCCTTTCTAACCTTGTAAAGTTATACTTATACTTTTCAACATTCTCATCCTCCTTTTTCCTCAGACTGAGAAATTGTCTTTCCATATCTACTCGATGGTCACAAGGAAAGTATTTTTCTAAGAAAATTTCTTTAAACTCCCTTCATTCCATATTTTATACTTCATCATCTTCCTTTGTGTTTTGAATCAATGACCACTATTGATCAGCATCTCCAGTGAGGCGATAAACTTCCATGAAAACTTTTTCCATTTCACTACTCCCCAAAGCTTGAAATATTTTCTCTAGGGAACTTATCCATTTCTCATCTACCAATGGATTTTTATTCCCATTGAATTTAGGTGGTTGTTTCCTCATGAAGAAATCTAACATTGATCCTCCACACTGTGGATCAGGGTGCTCAATACGAGTAAGGTTATTATTCATAACCTGAGTGAGTTGTCCCAGTATGGTGATAAGTTGATCAGCACCAGTTGTATCACCAGCTCCACTATAATTATCTTGAATAGGAGGGAAATCCCTACATGAAGTGTGTACATTGATACGGTTTCCATTTATTCCACTAGGCACCATTTCTAAACAATGTCATACACTAGATTAGTTTAGGAATCGCAATACATAAATCCAAACTTGTAAAACACTTAACATTAATTGAACAGTTTATGGATATAATCCATAATCATAAAAATGTTTTCTTTGACGAAGTATATACTCATAAACCCTTCATAATGGTTTGTAAAGAAAATGAGAATTATCCTAAGCATATCCCCTGGGAGTGTCGTAACCAAGAGTGCAGCAAGGCTCGTTGTCGTGCACTAGTTCTCGTTCGAGTCTAGCTCAAAGCGGTGTTTTCAGGTTTTACTCCTAGGTACATCTGTGCCAGAGCTGCCTCTACCTTCTGGTATCCAGATAGGGATGTATTGCTCGGAAAACTCACAAAATATCTACAATACCAAAATTTGAGGAAGTTCTTCTATACTAATCCTCAAAGTCCATCTTAGGTCTATGTGCTTTAATCAGAGTTTATCTAAATCTAGTTTCCAAGGTTTGTAATAAACTTCCTCTTATACCAACTGTAACGCCCCAACCTTAGTTACCCAGAGTCGGTGCATTATTACATAACATTGGCATGATCACAAGGAAATCGTGTCTCGAAAGACCAATCAGTTTAGTATTATTGGAAACAATATTCATACATAAGTTCAACTTTACAACTCGAAAATAAATACAACATGAATTTATTCCATTGGAAACATCCAAGCCTCCTAAATAATGCCTGCAAGTCACTCATAACTAACTTCTTCATATCCTGGGAAAATTAAACATAAGAAAGGGGTGAGATCAAACACTCAATAAGGGTAATAAATACAGCGGAAGATAACATAAATATTAAGCATGGTGAATAATTGAAACCACATGCCTTTACCAATAATAAACATGAATACTTTTATGGAAGGAATATGATATGAGTAAATAATTCCATAATAAAACATAATCATTGGTATTCTACTAGTAGAATGACCACATGAACCATAAATATTATTTTCATAATGAAAGAATGTATAATGCCAGACATTCTAAAACATTTTGTCAAGGCCTCAGCCAAGACATCTAAAAATGATTAAGGTCTCGACCAAAACCACATATCAAATTGGGAAAGGGCCTCATCCAATTCCACGTCAAGTTGTCTCATGACACCTACCGATGTATCGAGGAGCTATAGCAGGCTCCACCTGTCACTTACTAAGTCCAATACATTCCTCATATGAAAAGTTTTAAACATATCATAAACATTCGTATTAAAAATAGCATAAAAAATGTCAATACTTTAACCATAAATCATGAATGGTGTAAAAATAGCACATCCACAGTCAAACATACAAAACCTTCAATACAATATGGAATTTTTGTATCATAATAAATCAACTACAAATAAACTTAAAATCCATCAAAGGATGTTGACATAGATGAAATCAAAACCCTTTTTAGAGAAATAACTCTTTCTATTTTGAAATCATTTAAGAGTCACATAATTATAAAATAAAAAATTTACTTTGAAAATATTCTTATAAGATTGAAAGGGAAGCTTATATAAGTTTATAATAGTAGAAAATAGATGCACCCACCATATAAGTTAAAAAAAATTCTTACCATAATTTTGTCGAAAAGGTTAAAAAGGGCCTTGTTTGAAAAACGACAGAAAGATTCCTTTATAAACATCTTATAAAAAGTCAAACAAGGATATAAATGAATTTAACACATAGTCTATAAAATAGTAAAAATGATTTGAAATACATTTTTAATAATCATGGATGTGGATGTTAAAGAGGTCCCAGTAGATAATTACGTATAAACAACCTCGGATAATGAAGAGATTGTGAAATAAACCCTTACCTTGTACTTTTCCTTGGTTGAGGGTAGTTTAACCTCATATATAATGGTGAAATAATTGTTATTAAATTATAAAAGAATCATATAAATTAATATGATATCATATATGATCTTTTAACATTTCTTTGTTAATAATATCTTTGTATTATCGTTGTTTCGAGTGTTAACTGATTCGTTTTCCTTTATATGCTTTGTTACGTAAGCCATGTTTTTTAGGGATACGTTGTATCTTATTCATATCCAGAATGATTTTAAGTCTTTAAACATTATTTTTAACCATCAAATAAAAATTATTCTTGAATGTATATGATGGCGAATGAATCTCATCGCGTTCGTGGAGACGGTAGTCCGTACGTACGCACAAACGACAATATCATTCTTTTGATATTAAAATAATATATAATTGGATATTATATAATATATACAGAATCATTATCATGTTATACTCATTATTTACATCAATTACACATCATTATTATACTCATCCAAATAATAATGTATTGAATAACAATTACACCACGACGTGGAGACGGTAAGCCCTACGTACGCACGTATGGTGACATGTCATTCAAAGGATGGATAGAATACTGAATATGGTTGTACCATATTTATAATAACATCACAGTATATATAAGATACTGTATTTATTATTTTATAAAGGAAATAACAAAGAAAGAAGAAGTGGAAGAAGAAAGGAACTTGAAAGAGGGTGGTGAAAACATTACCGCTTCTTCGAATTCTTCCTTTTGATTTGATCAAAAGGGCTCCTTAGATTGGCTTTCTGATCAAACTAAGGCCTATAGGTTTAATTGAGGTAAGTTTAGAGGATATTTGGGTAGGTTTTGGCCGAACCAAAAGGCTTTTAAGGTATTAATTTGAGAGAAGGGGCAGTGCCCTTTTATAAGAGGGGTGAGGGGCACCTTAGGAAAATCTAGAAATATTAATTTATAATAAATTCATATTCGGTTTCTAATGGCTCCAAAGTGACTTATTTAGAGGATAAGGTGGGTATGGGTAAAAATCCACTCAACCAATAGGCTTTAGACAAGTTTGGGTCACTATTTTACCCTTATCTTTTAAATTTAACTCTTAGTTAAATAGTTTGACATTTACCATGTCTCTTTGTATTTTTATATTATATGGTTAATAAAATTACTATAAACTTCCAATAAAACCCCAAGTGGTTCATTAATGACATGCCTATCATTATATATGTCCTTTTTCCGAACATTAGATTTTTAGGAATATTATATCAATTAATAATATAATATTTGTTTTAAAAACTTCTTTATGTCAATTTTGACACTATTTAATAATTGATTTTTGTTAAAGTCTTTATAACTTTATTAATTTGAACCAAATTCATTTAATCAATACTAAAATATCATATCGACCAATAAAATTATTTTAATTTATTAAAAGTCTCAAATTATATTTATTTGGGTATTTATAATATCAATTATTTCAGTATTTCACTAATAAGATAATTACTGCATCATCATTGTGTCATAAATAAATTAAATTATTTAATATCTAAAAATTATAAATAAAATACCATTATGTAGGAAATATTTTTATATTTCTAATTAATATTTATAATTTAATTTATCTTATGTATAACCCTATATTAAAAATGTTTTAGTTATTAAACTTTGATTTTCACTCTTTTAATTCTTCTTTGAATTAAATAATAATAAATGTCCTAATCTAATCCATGTGGACCAAAGAGGTTCATATTTTATTCCTAAGGTTGTTTTTGGTAGAATTATACTTATCAAATAGAATTAGGACATGTGTTAGGGTAATAATAATATCATTTTTACCCTTAATTACCCTATTTACTTTTTACCGTGGTAAATAAAAGTAAAAAGTTACTATTCACCAAAAAAATATTTTTATCTTATTGAACCACATTTTACTCCTTAATATTAACCATTTCTCTTGTATTTTCAAAATTCTACTCACATAAGCGGTAAAATTAAGTTTTATGTGAATTTGCAAATTCTCTTAGGAGATAGGTAAAAGACGATGAAAAGTTCAATAAAATTTTTATATATCTAAAATTATTATAAATTGACACCAATGAATTACATTGAAATTATATAGGTATTATGTATCTATTTTGACCTAAAATAAATTTAAATAAAATAAATAATTATTTAAATAAAAATTCGGTTTTAAACTATAACTCAGTGTTTTTCACTATTCATCAAAAATGGAAAGTTTTCAGAAAAGTACCAAAATTTCACCCTAGGTTAATTTCGATATTCTGAATCCAAAAATGAAATCCATTTTGAAAGATAAAATGTATAAAATTTCAAAAATTGGGTATTACTATTCATAACGGCTAGTTTGATTGGTTGTGGTGGGTGTTAGAACTCTAAGTTGCGTACAACACACACTACTGTATTATTCAAAGAGAAGTGTACCGTGTAAGCTTGGGGTGTTACATGATCTTGGTGTTAAAGGGTTATTTTTATGTGCCTTCTGTAACTAAAAACATAATTTATGTATCCAGACTAGATATAGATGGATTTGTTTTCATGTTTGGAAATGAATGTTGCTTCTTTTATAAAGATAGCATTTGTTTTGGTAGGGCACATTTATACAATGGTCTTTATGTGTTGGATTAAACAAACCAAGTAATGGAAATCGATGAAAAAGATATTTCGCATGACTCATACCACACCCAACTTTGGCATCATCATCTAGGTCATGTAAACGAGAAACGCTTGACAAAGTTACATCAAGATGGATATTTAGATTCTTTTGAACTAAAACCACTTGGCGTGTGTCATGCATGTTTACAAGGAAAAATGACCAAATCCCCATTTGGTGGTAAAGGTGAAAGGGCTAAAGAGCTTATTGAATTGGTTCATACCGATGTGTGTGGACCATTTCCAGTTGAAGTAAGGGGTGGGTACTCATACTTTATAACTTTTACTAGTAGATATGGATATATCTAATTAATGAGTTATAAGTCGGATTCCTTTGATAATTTCAAGGAATACAAGAATGAAGTTGAAAACCAGCTTGGTAAGAATATTAAGAAACTCTGCTTAGACCGAGGTGGGGAATATCTTAATCAGGACTTCATTGATTACTTAAGAGAGTGTGGGATCCTATCCAAACTCACTCCTCCTTACACACCTCAATGGAATGGTGTAAGTGAAAGGAGGAACCGCACATTGTTAGACATGATGAGATCAATGATGAGTCATGCAAGTCTTCCATTATCCTTTTGTGGATATGCGTTACAAACAGCAGCACACATACTAAACTAAGTACCAACTAAATTGATAAATGGAATTCCATACGAGTTCTGGAGTGGAATAAAATCCATGTTATCAAATTTACATGTGTGGGGTAGTGAAGTGTTTGTTAAGGCCTATTCAGGTAATAAACTCTCACCCCGAGGCACAAAGTGTACCTTTATAGGATACCCCAAGGAAACAAGGGGATATTACCTATACAACCCCTTAGACAAAAAGGTTATAGTGGAAAGAAATTCCATATTTCTTGAGAGGGATCACATATCCAAAAGAGATAGTGGGAGCAAGATATACTTCGATGAAGTCGATGCTCAAGGTGCACAAGAGTTGGTACAGGAACAGATTCCACAAAGCCCCATGGAAGAAGAATCTATTCCAAAGACACAAGTACTACATAGGAGTACAGGAGAGGTTAGAGAACTAGAATGGTGCATTTTTCTAGTTAACAAGGATGGTGACTCCTTATTAGTTGATAATAATGATCCTCTAACCTACAAGGAAGCAGTAAGTGGAACAGACATTGAAAAGTGTCAAGAAGCCATGAATTCTAAAATGGATTCCATGTACCAAAACCAAGTCTAGATTTTGGTAGATCCTCTAGTTGATGTAAAGCATATTGGTTGAAAATGGGTATTCAAGAAGAAACTGGACATGGAAGGACAAGTAAGTACCTATAAGGCATGACTGGTTGCAAAATGTTTTAAACAGTGTCAAGGAATTGACTACGATGAAACCTTCTCACTAGTTGCAATGCTGAAATCCATCAGAATTATACTTGCTATTGTGGCTTACCATGACTATAAGATTTGGAAAATGGATGTCAAAATAGCATTCCTTAACGGGAACCTTTAGGAAGATGTCTACATGAAACAACCTGAAGGGTTTGTGACTCCAAAGGATGCCAATAAGGTATGGAAGTTGCAGAAATCCATTTATGGATTAAATCAATCATCCAAGTCATGAAACATTCGTTTTGATGAAGCCATAAAAGAATTTGGCTTTATCAAAAATGAATGTGAGACTTGTGTCTACAAACGTTTTAGTGGGAGTGCAGTCATTTTTCTAATAGTATATGTTGATGACATATTACTCATTGGAAACGAGATACCAGTCTTGCAGTCTGTTAAGGCATGGTTGAATCAATGCTTCTCCATGAAATACTTGGGTGAGGAAACATATATTCTTGGGATCAAGATACATCGTGATAGATTCAAGAGATTGCTGGGCCTAAGTCAAAGTACATACATTGATAAGATATTGAAGAGATTCAGTATGGAACAATCCAAGAGGGGATTGTTGCCAGTGTCACATGGCATTCATCTTTCCAAGAAAATGTTTCCTCAGACACATAAGGAAAGAAAGATAATGGCAAGGAATCCATACGTATTATCTATTGGTTCAGTCATGTATTCCATGTTATGTACTAGGCTGGATGTCGCCTACACATTGAGTGCGGTAGGTAGATATCAAGCTAACCCAAGTGACCAACATTGGATGGCGGTCAAGACTATCTTAAAGTATATGAGGTGTACTAAGGATATGTTCATGGTTTATGGAGGAGATGAGGAACTAGTCATTAGAGGATATGCATATTCTAGTTTCCAGACTGATCAAGATGACATGAAGTCGCAAACAAGATACATCTTCACTTTGAATGGAGGTGCAGTGAGCTGGAAGATCTCAAAGTAGAGTGTGGTCACAGATTCTACAATAGAGTCTGAGTATATCGCAGCTTCTGAGGTAGCTAAAGAAGTAGTTTGGATGTGAATCTTCATCCAGGAGCTAGATGTGATACTTAGCAGTAAAGATCCCATCACATTGTACTATGATAATACTGCAGCGGTGGCTCTCGCAAAAGAGACAAGGTCACATCAGCATACGAAGCACATACTTAGAAAGTATCATCTCTTGAGGGATTTTTCTCAGAGAGATGAAGTTGTAGTGAGCAGTATTTCCACAGAAGACAACGTGGCGGACCCCTTGACTAAATCCTTGACTCATCAGAAACATGATCATCATGTGAGGTCTAGCAAACTGAAAGTCATAGACAGTTGGCTCTATTCCAAGTGAGAGTTTTTAAGAGTTGGTGTCCTATAACCAAGTGGTTTTACTTTGATTACATGGATATTTAATGTATTATTACACATTGTTCATTTTTCTACATGATTATAATGTAATAATGTCCTAGAGTATTTGTTGCATTGATAAAGTCATGGTAGTTCCCCACTATGATGAGAACCTTGAAATGCTATAACAATATTCTTAAATATAGTTCTATGGTTGGATGAAAAGCTATGATCGGACACATATCATGCAGACCGTCAGGTGTGAGTAATCATAAGTAGATGATACTTCCTCTCGTGAAGTTCACACTTGGTAATCTCCAAGATAGAAGATTATGAGAACAGACCCGCTAATAGGAATTCTTCATGTTTTGGTGTCATCGGATATTTCTATCTGCGAGAGTGTGTAATGATCCTTAGACTTTAAGATTATCATTAATATCTATCATGAATTACAAACTTTGATTTACTGATGAAAACTATCACGCAGAAAGTTGGTGGGAAGTAGGGTACGTTGGGTACGTCACAAGTGGCATGTTATTAATGGATAAGTCGAGGAAGGATTTGTCCCTTACATTTATGGAAGTTTATATCTTGGCCCTTTGATTGAAATAAAATCATCACGCAAAATTCCATGGCCATGGTGTAACGATGAGTTTATTTCAGGAAGTCAATGAACAACATATCAAGAATAAAAGTTGATGACACGATCATGAAACCTGCTTGATGAGATATTGCGACAAAGGGATTATATTACACAGTGAGCATTCTTATGTGGATGTCGGTGTTGCAACTTTACATTCTTTCTCTTGGGTTCCTTGACCCGTTTCTAGACAATACTCTAGGACTTTAGGTAAGCCCGCCTAATGTCAACAAGAAATAATCATAGAGGGTCACACACTAAGTGTTTTTGGTGGTCTCGGTTAAATTCTATTTGAATTTAATTAATGAAATAAATATTATTCTCAAAACCGTGGAATAATTTTATTCAAGTTAAGATTATCGCATAAATTAAATAAAATATATTTATTTATTTTATTGAAAATTTAATAAATATTTATTTACTAGTTTGTAATTAAAATATTTATTTAAGAGAATAAATTATTTATTTATTTATTCTAGTGTTCAATAAATATAAGTGGAGTTTGAGCGGACCAAGGTCAGTCCAGTGGTAAAATAATTATTTGCAAGACGATAAATAATTATTTAACTAGTTAGCAAAAATTAAAGTAATGCTGTTATTATTTTGTGATGTGGAATTTTATTTATAATTCCATTTTTTGCAAGTTGGCACACTATAAATAATGATGTGGTATAATTATTAAATGCATGGGTTTTCTCTAAGTTCATGAATGTATTTAATTGTTTCTATGTAATTAAATATTTTAACTGAAATTCCATGTATATAAATAGGCAAGTACTCTTATTGTGTCATACACGACACCACACACTTGGTGAATTGAGAATTGTTGAGAAAAAAAATTTCTCTCTCGAATCCTCTTCTCTCCCCTCTCAAGAATGAGAGATGTTATTCAAGGCCTAAGAACAAGTGATCAAGAACGACCGACACAAGACACTCATTTCGCCGTGCTAGAACCTGGAGAACGAGCAGTGTCGATCGGAGGCCATCGGAGCACGTGTGGATCACCGCTAGAGGGATTATAGTTTGGATCCTTACAACCACAATGTGATAATCTGGAAGGGTCAATCTGAACGATCAGCATCATCAACGAAGAAAATTTCCAAAGACATAGGTATTATTTTTCTTTATGAAATTAATTAAATTAATTATAAACATGATGTTCAAGATCCTCTATAAAGGTTTTGGGCCTCTTTTTTTCTTTATCTAAATCTTTGATTATATTATGTGGAGATTGGAATTCATCGTGATCCTGGAATAATCATTGATCATGGTAAAAATCAAAATTGGGTGTCGTCCCAACCACGCTTCTGTTGTGCCTGGAACCTTCAGTGTTGACTTTAATAAAATATTTTTTTCTTAATGTCATAATCTTGTTGATGATGCTATATGTTTATGTTGTTATCATCATCACCTATTCTATTATTGAATTTATCACTAATTATGTTCCTCCCACTTAAATTTTTAGGTTCAATTAATGATGATTCATCATATCACTGGCATTTTGTTGAAGTCTCCCGGGACCCGTTCGTGTGTGTTGTGGTAACCAAAGTCAAAGGCAACTCACCATGTATTCATTGGTAAGCATATATATAATAAGTTCTCTCGTTATATGTATATCCACCCATGGCATCACGATTACATATAAGGGGATATGTGTGATTATGTATATATATGGAAAATGAATACGTGTGTGGGTGATAACGGGATTATGAATGTGATCATATATATAAGGATCCTCTTGTGCGTGTTCAAGGATATGCAGACACATACATAGGGGTTAGAGTGTCCTTATGTATATCCAAAGGTGCATATGCCCGGAGGATGGATGAAGAAACTTAGATTTGTTGTTGATAAAAGTGTCACATGCTAAGTGTGGCTTGGCTCCTTTGAGGTAGGGTCCCTCTCCTAGCCTCTTTAATTCAAGAATGTTTTAAATTTCATTTATATGCCTTATTAATTCTACTTATATTAAATTTCAATTCTTGAATAAGTTTTATCTAATATAGTTGTTTCATTTAATAAACAAGTCATGGTTTTGTAATAAAACCCCTCCAACGGAGGTGCGCTGTCTGCGAAAACTCACAGTGGTATACCTTGTTTGATATTATTGCATTGATGTTTTCTCTATGCTTGATGTCATTGTTAGTTGTAAATCACACATTGTACTTTAACCTTTTTATATCCCTATATGGGGTTTCCCTTTTTTATTAAAATGGTTGTTTGAAAAAAAACACCATTTAAGTGTCGTTAGACTTTTAAGATGGAATTTTCCAAGTAGGCAAGTGGTGTAATGACCAAGTCACCCCTAAGTGACCACCCTTTGGTCTTATAAATGGAAATTATTATGAAAAACATTTTCATATGACATTATAATTCATACGATCATCAATTCTATACAACAAAACCACAATTTCCATATCATTTTGAGTGCTTCTTGGGACTTCACTCCCAATACGAATAATTAATGTTTCCATAAAATCTCACAAGTAATCACAATCATTTACATCAACTATGGGTGATATTTTATGATTAATATTTTCAATATATTCGACATGGAATCCTTACACCATAAAAAAAGGAAAATATATTCTCTACTGTAGGTTAGTGAAAGGAATCTGATATGATCAAAAATATGATAAAGTAATGAATATTTAGAATGATTGCGTCAAGATCAGTCTCAAACATAGAGAACTACTTTGATACCAAATGTTATCCCAAAATATTGATTATATTCACATTAAAAGGGGTGAATATTAGTTTAAAAAAACTAACAATTTTTTTTCCACCTCAAGTTTTAAATATATTGGAAATGTAAAAATCTAATATACCCAAACAATTAGAGAAAAATAAAGGTAAATGTATTAATAATAGAACAATAATTATATCATATCTAACAATAAAATTAATAAATATAGTATAAAATTAAACTAATGGTATTATAACAACAACCACTAAAAGTATAATCTCATCATAAATAAAAAACACATAGTATTGATTTACCAATAAAGTAACTAGAAGTTGGGGTTTAATTATTTTTAAATCCTCTTCAATATTTTTATCTTTTAACTAATATAATATATCCGCAACCAGGGTTGTCTCCCAATGAGACTGTATTTACCGATCTTTTTTCATGTTTTTTATTTCTTATAATTTTTACTAAACTAAATTTCTTAGGGGGGTCTATGACAAGAAATGAAACTCACATAATTTATTAAACTATTATAATACATGAAAATATTAAAAAAAAGATAACATACAACATTGAATGAAAAATAGAGAGAAGTTAGATAAGATCGGTGGGCTTTCCAAGTGACTCAATTGGTTTATTCATTCTTCATTTCTTTGAATGAATTAATTCCATAAATTATCTCAACACACAGTCCAAAATCTCTAAACTAAATGTTTAATTAAGTTTGAGAAGTTAATTTCATCAACTAAGATCTCACTTTTAACCTTCTTTCATTAATATCCAGTCAAAGTATTCAATGATTTCTAAACACTTTGATAGAGTTGAAGCATTGTTCTCATAATTCATGATCATGAATTGTCAAGATTCAACAACAAGAATCAAACAAAAAACT
This sequence comes from Viscum album, assembly GCA_963277665.1. Lineage (NCBI taxonomy): Eukaryota > Viridiplantae > Streptophyta > Magnoliopsida > Santalales > Viscaceae > Viscum > Viscum album. The sequence goes on from OY728165.1 coordinate 834,144,250, forward strand.
CCTAATTGGAGTAACCTAATAGTCCACACCAGATAAAAAATACAGATTGATTTCCAATGTATCATTCAATGAATAGAAGATAAAATAAAATAGAAATATGTAAGAATAATTATTAAACAAATATCGAACAATTTTAAATCCAGAGAAAATTACAGTTTTATAGAAGATTATAAAATCTTGGAATGAAATCACCAGAAGAAAACATAAGGATCGACCACTAAAAAATTACCCATTCATGTATTTGAAATGTGAACGGTGTTCAATCTTCATCTTCATGCTTAGTATCATATCTTCTTTGAGTTCAAAAAAAGATCTCTCAACTCTTCTCTCTATCAATCTACTCCAGTGTTATAAAATTGTGTTCTATCTACTATCTCATATGGAACTCTATCTAGAATTAATCCTGAATGAAATGAGTGGCATCCCTTTTATTCTCCCCGAATATCACCAACAAAACCACCCCTCCTTTGGTGACCCTCAAATGAGAGAAATTATTTTTTTGGTCTTATGTAACTTCCCAATTAACATTAGCATAACTTCTCCACAAACTCTGTTATAACTCATGCTACATTCAATGTCTGATCCAAACACCTCCAACTAAAATTCATTAATAAACATAAATTATATCCATCTAAAAATCAATTAAATTTCTCATCAACTAAACCACTTTTCTCCTAGTAATGCATGCTTAATGGATTCTGATTTACTAGCATCAAAAAATCAGTTCCCATCATCCTCATGTGTATGTTATTATGTAGAAGACCTCATTCTTCATGAAGTAGTTTACAAATGACCAGTCTCACTCAAACTCAAGATGATTCATTTCCTTAAGAACCTAGTGTTCACATTGAAATGATCTAGAAAAATAGCAAAGGATGTTGATCCTCTTGGAAACTCCTTCAAAATATCCCCTACAACACAAAACAATGAGCATTCGAACACCTCTATATCAACAAAGGTGTCAGAAATCCCAAAAATAAGAATCATATCATCAGATCTAAGACTACACTTCACACAGGTGTAGACGATTACAAAAGATCATCACAAGAATGGATGAGTCCTTCACCCATGCAATAATCATTTTTAATGGTGTCTTAGGAAAGATCGTCTCCTTAAGGGGAAGTGGGGGGCGGTGTGTAGGGGGAAGGGAGGGGGCGGGGGTGTGTAGGTGTAGGGGGAGGGGGTGTCTAGGGGGTGTCTAAGAGGGGGGGTTTTCAGGAGGGGTGTCTAGGAGGTAGGGGTGTCCAGGGGGTGGGGTGGGGGTGGTGTTTAGGGGGGGTAGGGGTGTCTAGGAGGGGGGTGTCCAGGAGGGGTGTCCAGAGGGGGTTAAGGGGGCTAGGGGAGTAGTGTTCAAGGGGTTCAGGGGGAAGGGGTTGTCCAAGAGGGGGGTGTCCAGGGGGTGAAGGGGGTTGGGGGCAGTGTGTAGGGGGTGTGGGGGTGCAGGGGGAGGGGGTTTGGGGTGTAGGGAGGGGGAGGGGTGTCCAGGAGGGGGGTTAAGGGGGCTAGGGGTAGTGTGTAGGGGGAAAGGGGTGCAGGGGGAGGGGGGTTGTCCAAGAGGGGGGGTGAAAGGGGCTGGGGGGTATTGTGTAGGGGGTGTGGAGGTGAGGGGGGGATCAGGGAGGGGGAAGGGTGTCTAGGAGGGGGTTAAGGAAGAAGGGGGTGCAGGGGGAGGGGGGTGTCCAGGGGGTGAAGGGGGTTCGGGGTAGTGTGCAGGGGGTGTGGGGGTGCAGGGGGAGGGGGCTATCCAAGAATATATATAGGTGAAAGAGCTCAAAAGAGAGTTTGGATTTTTGTTTTTGGATTCCTGATGGCTGTTTCTTTTTGATCATTTGTTGATTTTGATGACTAGTATTGGTATGAGGGATAGGGATGCATGATAGGCAGAGAACCAACAAAAAAACATAGCCCATGCTTATAGAATTGATGATTTAGAGTTTACTCTTGAGTGTTCAATATTCGATCTTCTGGACATTATTCTGTATCATGGTTGGATAGTTGATTCTCAAGTATTCACTTTTGAATCCTATACCTTTATATTTTTTTAGAAAAAATATTTTATACATTCTCTCAGTTTACTATTTTCCTTTTTCCTTTTTCTTCTTGCCTTTTCTTAATATGCATGTTTGCACGTACATGCATGCATGGGGGTGTTCAGGGGGGTTTCTAGGGGGTGTCCAGGTGGGTGTATAAGGGGTGTTTGTGGGTGGGTGTCTAGGGAGTTTCTAGGGGGGAGGGTGTCCAGGGGGTCCAGGGGGTGTCCAGAGGGGTGTCCAGGGGGTCCAAGGGTGTCTAGTGGGGGTGTCCAGGGGGGTGTCTAGGGGGGAGGGAGTGTCCAGGGGGTGTCCAAGGAGGGGTTCCAATGGGGGTGTTCAGGGGGGGGGGGTCCAGGGGGATGTCTAGGGGAAGTCCAAGGGGGGTGTCCAAGGGGGTGTCCAGGGAGTGTCCAGGGGGGGGGGGGGTCCAGGGGGTGTTCAGTGGGGTGTCCAGTGGAGGGTGTCCAGGGGGGTGTCTAGGGGGCTCTAGTGGGGGGTGTCCAGGGGGGTGTCTAGGGGAGAGGGGTTTCTAGGGGGTGTCCAAGGGGGGTGTCCAAGGGGTTTCCAGGGGGTGTCCAGGGGGTGTCTAGTGGGGGTGTCCAGGGGGGGTGTCCAGGGGGTGTCTAGGGGGAGGGGTGTCTAGGGGGTGTCCAACAGGGGGGTGTACAGGAGGTGCCCAAGGGGGTGTCCAAGGGGTGTTCGGTGGGGGTGTCTAGGTGGGTGTCCAGGGGGTGTCCGGTGGGGGTGTCTAGAGGGAGGGGTGTCCAGGGGGTGTCCAAGGGGGGTGTCCAGGGGGTGTCCATGGGGTGTCTAGGGGGTGCAAGGGGGTCTATCCAAGGGGAGAGTGGGGTGTGAAAGGGGGAGGGGGTGTGTTGGGGGTCTGTCTAGGGGGGTAGGGAGGGGATACAGGGGGAGTGGTGGGGGTTGTGTGGGTGTTTTTTTATGAAATTTGAAGGCCTATAGCCATGATTTTAAACTGCGGATATAGTCCCTATATGGTTTAAGGTTATGTCATGGTTTAAAACCATGGCTATAGGCCTTTCCCTATAGCCATTCCAATACCAGCCACGGTCCATGGAATGGTGGATATAACTTATAGTCACAATTTTTGGGCTTATAGCCACAGTTTTTGGGCTTATAGCCACGGTTTAAAACCATGGTTGTAGCCTTAATTTCTAGTAGTGACAAGTTATATTTAATTTTGTTGGCAGATTTTTCAGCATTGAACTTCTCCCATCACAAATGATTGATGACATTAATGATTCCCTTGGTTTGTGTGAAACTGTTAATCTATCTTAAGCTAAGTGTATGTGAGCATTTTGAAAACATTTCACACAAATAAATGGAGTTTAATTCGCCTACCCATATGTTTTTAACTTCCATGCATGAATCACAACTTTTCATTTTATAATAATCTTTATAGGACTATTCCTTACAAATTCATAGTCAAAGTTGTATGAAATGATATTTTTAAAGATCGTCTCCTTTAATGCTTTTTTTGAAGGAAAAAAATTGGCCAACATCCACCTACAATTCATTCCACTTCATAAAAATTAACTCTAGCATTGAACAAGGCACACTAGTAATTATACAAGGTAACATTTGAACATCACCTGCAGATGATGAACTTTATTGTAAATTCCCACTAACTACTTCAACCCTAGAATTCAAATATCAAATGTCAATGAATCAAGAACGTGTGAATTAATATTAATGTAAATAATTTTGACATGTCATTACCTTTGATTAACATCCACTGTTGAGTGTAAGAATCCATCCAACTTAAAAAAATATAGAAATGGGCAAAACTTTTATTGAATGTGAATAATTTTTCAACTCCCCAATTGTCTATAAGGTCTAAAAATATGTCAGTGTCAAACTTTAAAGTGTATTTTAGCTCTAACAATGACATATCACACTTCATAATTGATGATACCAATATTAATATTCAATTAAATGAAATTATTTCTTTTAACACCAAAATCCTTGATATTTCACCTTTATAATGCATTTTTCCATGTGAATCGTTCTCAAATACTCTATCAAAGTGAAAATAACAGAACATTTATTTTTAAAAATCCATCAACTCGTATAAATCAACCCACAATATTAATGAATATAAGACATTAAAACTCGTTTTCAATTCATATTAATATCAATTAACAAACCAAATGAAAAACAATAGAGATTAAATGAAATTTATAGAAAATTGATCTTAGATAAAACTAGTGATATCACCAGTTTGGGATATACCTAACATTGAGAGGGGGTGAATCAGTGTTGGGGACTTTTTAAACCAATTCCAACTTTTTATCCCTGTACCTCTAGACCTGTTAGGATCTTGATTCTCTTATTCTCTTTTTTATGTCGTATGTAATAATATAAAGCAGTAAAAATATTCACATGATATTTTTACAAGGTTCACCACTCAATAAGAGCAGTTGCATCCTTACCATGTATGGGAATGACCAATACACGAATTATCCACTATAATGTAGTAATTGTTACAGTAGTTTGTCTTAGAAAACAATCCTTAAGCCATTGTGAGTCCCTATACTCTAGAGGGGGGAACAAAACAATCCTTCCCAATGTGAGTCCCTACACTTTGGAGGGGGAAGGGAAACAATCCTCTTCCTGAACTAGTGATGACCTAGTTCAACTTGTAGATTCCTTGCTGGTTCTTTATAATGCCACTAAATATATTATTCTTACTTCTTGATAAGGTAGGTTCTACTCTTGATCTTTTTTAGTGTTCTTCACTTGGTTGCTTGCAAATCGTAGGCAAGAAACTCTCCTTTTTTATTATCTCTTCTTCTCTAGTGCAAAACCAACTACACTACTTCTTATTTCTTCTTCTTTAGTGCAACAACCAACTGCACTAGAACTTCTTCCTTTTCTTGTCTAGAATCACAAACACCTTTTTGATTATTCAAATACTGAAGATTAATTTAATTATCATTGTCATAATTGTTACGGATTGAATAACTAAAAATAGATTGGACAATCTCTTCTTCTTCTTTAACACAATATAATATGGAATAGTGTAGTAGTGTCTAAATCCCTTTATTAAATTCTCAACACCAACACATGATTGTATTAGTATACTTTCTTCTTCCTTTGTGTGGATATGAGTATAGTTGCATGCCTGGTTCTTCTTCACATAGTCAACACCCCTACAAACAGTATGGAATTAATGTGAAAATAGGAGGATGGTCATCTTCGTGAATGCAGTTAGCTTCACAAATTAGTTTCTTCACGAAACACAGTGAGGGTGTTAAACACTAGTCGTGTGAGTACAATATCTTCTTCTCTTCATGTAATTGAATAGTTCATGGGATTCTCTTCTTCACAATGCTGCTTTGAGAGTGCATAACACTTATCAAAAGACTGCGGGACTCCAATATTCCACACAAACTTTAAGGGTGTCTTGCGCATAACTTTAATTCCTTGCATGAAAGATTCAACTTTTGTCACAAAAGGCCTCTTGCGTGCAACTTCAATCTTGCATGCAACTCTCTTCTTGTGTGCAACTACCCTTTCTTGCATGGAACTCTTACTTCTTTCACACAACTCCTTTTTTGTATAATTCTTACGCGCTTTAGAGCTCTGGTTTCTTTTAAGTGTTGAGCTTATCAAATAAGAGGGGGTCACCTCTTATTTATAAGCATCACCGACACCCACACGTAAAAACCCTGACATGTCGTGCAAGATCCTGACGCGTCGTGCAAAACCCCATTTGACGTCGCATTGGGCATGTAAGTATCTTTCACTCCAACCTCATATTTTGTGCACTTCTTGAATCTTTCATGCACTTTATGCCTTTTCCATTTTTCAATGTTTTGACCTTGAATTATGCCTTGCATGCAACATTCCAAAATCCCTTCAATCTTGCGTGCAAAAACCAATCTTTCACGTGAGTCTTTCCTTTTCCAGATTTTGATGTTCAGATCTTGGAACTCCACTTGCGTGCAACATACCAAGACACCTTCATACTTGCACACAATATTATTTGCCAAAATCACATTTCTCCATCTCCTTATTTCCAGCCCCAAAAAATTGGCAAACACTGGAAAATAGAGGCACCTTAAAATCTACTTCGTTAAGAACACCAATTTTGCTTCATTGTCATCTAAATTATTCAAAAAATAGTCGCTTTCATCATGAACCATATCTTCCATGATATATAGTATTTGATAAAACACTTTTAGCATTGTCATATTTTCAATGGAAATTATTGCAACTTCCCTATCTTCCAGCAACATCATTCATTCCAATCAAAACTGAATATGATTGGCATCACCTTTTCTCCCCCTTTCCTTCATAAGGATTGCATCAAAAGTTCTCAAAACTTATGATATTTGGGAAATATAAATCAAAAAAATCATCGTCTGGTTTTGAAAGCTAAGCACATGCATGCTTTCTCTTTTCCTCTTCATCTTCAACCACCATGCATGGCCATCGTCAAAGGTCAATCCAATGCACCCTTTCTCTTTTCCTCATTTTCTATTCTTTTCAGAACATGACTTCCAAAGAACTTAAATCATCCTCACATGGATGATACTTCATCCATATTTATTTTTGTAAACAATGTGTCACCTTTGACATAGGTTCTTTGAACTTAGGATCAGTACATCAATCGTCTGATTTTAACAACATGGATAATTTCCCAAGTGTGGCATCAAATGCTATGAATCCATAACAATTCTCCAAGCATCATCACTTCAACCATCCTCCATTAACTTCATAGCAACTTCTTCATTTTTACCAGTATTGACAACTGTTGACAACAAATACAACTTTATACACAAATTGGTCCCAACAACTAGAGTAATAGGAGGAATGATTTTTGAAAAATGTTGCCCTGACTGTGTGAACAAAGGAGGTGTTGGGAGAAGAGTGAGGGTGATATGTTGTTTCTAGGAGACTGGGCAGTGGCGGGAGGGAGATCCCATGAGGGCACAAACTACGGGATGAAGAGGACTCAAGATAGAGGGAAGTCACACTACTAAAAATTTCGATTTATCTAGTGCTAACCTTTATCAACGCTGATAAATGAAACTTTTATCAGCATTAGAAAAAGCAATGATAAAGAGGGATCTTTATTAGCACTTAAAAAATGTTGATAAAGGGGGATCTTTATTAGCGTTAAAAAAGCGCTGATAAAATCCCCTATTTATCAACGTTTTTTTGCTAGCACTGATAAATGGTCTATTTCATAAAAAAAATTGATGTAATTAAAAATAATATATTTATATATAAATATATTTATATTGATATAAATATAATATATTTTATTAAATATGATTTTGATAAGGCTAGATGCATTTAAACTTAATATATAAGATATTTAGTGAAAATGGATTATAAAATAGTTAAAAAAATATTATTAATTAATACTTTTTTAATTATTACCGTGTAATATTCATTTAATAACAATTGAATGACATAAAAATTCAATAAACCAATGAACGATCAAAGATAAGTTGAAAAAATTACTTGAACTTAAAATGGTCATAACTTTTGATTCATGTGTCCGTTTGAGCTCTATCACATATCAAATCGAAACTTGTGAAAAAATCTACACGTGTTGATTAGGGGGGACCCTAATCACTATTTTTTAAGGTAAAAAAATCCCTCTAAAATTGATTTTTTAGTTAGGATACCCTAATTTTTTAATATTCGATGGGGTTTCAACTTTATTTAAGAGGGTTTTTTGTCCTTTTTCAGTGGTGACTGAATTTATTCCCAAGTATTACATTCATATAAATATTATGGATTTGAAATTTTATCAATTTTCATATTTTGGTTTTATTTATAATTAAATATTTGCATATTTTCTTATATTTACTTATAATAAATCAATTGCATAAATACATATTTACACAAAAAACCCATTTTTAAATATATAAAGAAAATCGAAATAAATTTTTATTATTCATTTTATTTAAAATAAAAAAATTATCCAATTTATTTACCTTATAAAAATGCATTAATATGTATATATATACACCTGTACAACTAATGTTTATATATAAACATGAATGTGTCAATAAATAAATTTATATTTATATATTTATTATAATATATGTAAATAAATACATATATATATAAATATTTGTATGTGTATGTGAGAAATATAAAAGTATACTTGTGTGTGTAAATGTGTGTGTGTGTGTGTGTGTGTCTGTATTGTGTAAATACGTCATATATAAATGTACTTTTATAAATAAATCATTAAAATTGTTATTAAATAAACGTATTTACAGTAAATATTTTAAAATACATTATAAATTTATATTTGTAAATATATAGACATATAAATGTATATGTAATGAATAAAATTTATATCTAGACACATTTTAAAAATGTATTTAAAATGTGGGTTTTTATTCACACACGCACACTACAAAGAAGGCTCAGGGACTTGACCCTGTGACCTGTGCCCTATTCCCCAACCCCCCATCCACCCCAGCTGCCTATGGGGGGATTTTACAAATGTATTTATATATACAATATATAAACATTTTAAAAATGTATTTAAAACAATATCTATCCATTCTTTTTACATTATAAAAATACATGAATATATATACTTATACAAATGTATATATAATGTTTATATATAATTATTTGTTTGTGTGTAAATAAATAAGTGAAAATATCATAAAATATACAATAAAACAATCACAGTGCAGTGGTAAAGGTGTTCATATAGCAAAAGGAGATCTAATGATCAAATCCAGGCGTGTGCAAGGGTGAACACGAGGATGGGAAGTGTAAAATCACCAACAAAGGGGCTTTGTAAGCACCAAAAAATGGGGAGGTGGATGCGTGCGCTTGAGATGCATGGGGTGGGGTGGAAGGTTAGGGGAAAACCCTTACAATGGGGGTGGGCGAAACACTACAATTTTTTTAAAAAAAAATTATCAGCTTTTTTGTAAGCGCTAATAAAGGGGGGATTTATCAAAAATCATTTATCATCATTTTTTATTGATGATAAAGAGATCCTTTATTAGTGTTTTTTTATAGTGATAAATGGTGGATTTATCAGTGTTTTTTTAGTGGTGATAAAGGGTTATTTTATCAATAAAGGTTACTTTTAGCGGGGATAAAATGTAATTTTTAACATCGTTTAGATTAGCAATGTTTTTCAAACCATATTAATAAAATTTATAGTGTTGTTAAAATTGAATCATCTATGGAATACACCAATGGCACGAATTCATCCACTCGAGTGGGAGTGGAACGTGAGAGGGGTGACTAGATTTGCCCAAAATTCAGAGGGGTCTAGGAGTCATTTACTCACCCGTAAATAATCACGGTCATTCATCATTATTTTTTTTTAATTTTGTATCATTATTATGGACCTATTTTGGTCCTTGAATAATGGTTTCAATATTAACTTTAACCCACAATTTAGAAAACTATGAAGTTAAAATTTGAAAGAAAAAAAACAGCAAAATAAGGGACTTTATTCAGTGAAAACCTAAATGTATAATCTACTCTATCATTTTTTCATTTCACATTTAAGTAAATAATAAGAAAACTTTACACTATATCGCATGGAAGAAATAATTTTTCCATGCAATATTATATATTTTAAAATCATTTATAATAATAGTTACTATTCATCATTTGTTTGAGAATAAACAATTTATTGTTTCCCATCTTGGAAGCATAAGTCGTCTCAAGATTCTCCCACAAAGTTATAGTGTGAGAGATGTTGACAATGTGGTTCATTACGTTGTCTTCAACCCATTGACGAATGAATCCACACACCATCTCATGCTCGAATTCTCATTCTTCATCTGACATCCAGGCTTCTGGGTACTAAACACTGGAATATGCATTCGTTTGACAAAAAGTAGATCCTTCATTTTAAGTCGCCACATATGGTAGTTGGTACCATTCAACAAAATCATCCAACTATAATTGTCCTCCAAAATAAATGTGAAATAAAAAACCAAACCCTCTGATACCAGATGTTGGGAAAGATGTCAAAGTGACGAACGTGCAAAAAACTGAAAAGTGAACATGTAGCAGAAATAAAGTCTTTCCCTCCAAATAAAATTAGATGTGTAGTGATCCAAAAGTAAATGTGCAAAATGTAAAAGGTTGACACTAAAAATGTTTACGTGGAAAACCAAAAAAAGGAAACACCATAGAACCTAGTCCAGAAAGAGGGATTCACTAAAATTAGGAGGTACACGGTAGAAACTCCAAAAAATGTAAGGGATCTCAAAAGTAATACTCAAGAATAAAATCATTGGCTCAAATACCGAGATCAATAAAAATGATCATCGAATAAAGGCGATCACCAAATGGTATTTTCTCTTAGTATTGTTGGTGTTGGTGTCTTAAAATTCCTTGTTGTTGCCTCCTTATATACGAAAAAGAATTTGCGTCAAATAATGTCTCTACATCAAAAACGTGTCACCGTGTGAATTAATTCATGCGTTATTGATTTGTGTGTCCTCCATTTGAGGAGGCGTTACATGGTGCGCCAATTAGGTAAGGCACCCAACAGTTCCTTGGACAGGTTTCATTTGGGTTAGTGCCCCATTTGCTTGTTCCCCTGAAGGTCGGGTATCGTTTCCTTTTACAGGAGTATGATCCATTTAGCATGAATTTCTAGATAAAGACATAATCCCTCCAAGAGGCCCGGAGTGAGATCCTCTACCCATTCTTGACCCTAGGTAGAGTCAAGTATTGACGTGACCAATCCTATAGGTCGTCGATCCTCTACTTAGCGGGTGAATCTGGAAGAGTCGTGTTATCCGCCAAGGCCTTGGCAGTGATCATCATCTGTGTATCGTGATCTTTCTACACTCAGGAGTGAGTTCTCCTGGAATGGCTATATTCATTCTCTCTTCAGATCTATCGGTGCGTTTATCTCTCTTGTGACTTTTCCCAACAAACAGTACTTCTCATATAGATGTCATCAGATCCATCATATTCTTGGAGTGAGTTCTCCTGGACGAGTGCTTCATGGAACCTTCAGACTGAATCCCTAGTGGTGGTATGTGGTTGTTGTGGTTTATCTCTAGACTACAGGACTGTGTTTTGAGTATATATGGATGTTTCTCTTGTTATATGTCTTGTGGACATATACTGTGTAGAGCTGATTGTACCTTTGCTTTGTGTATTGCTTTGTGATTTTTGGAGTCTCCTATTGAGTATTGTTATACTCACCCCTGCATAGACTTTGCCCGCATATGTCATGTCTTGCGTAGACAAGTGACCTTTCAACAGAGTCTAGGGTAGACCAGGACAGGACCGAGCTTTCTAAGTTTTCCTATAGGCCGAGGTGTTCCTACGGCTATGAGCAGTAGTCTCAATACCTATTTTTTGTTTACATGTTGTACTTTGTTAGTTTGATGTAATTCCACAAAATTTCTGTATAAATTTTTTTTTAATTATATGGAATTATTTCGAGACTGCAAAATCTGACGGTGCATTATTATGAGGCCTGGAGTTCCCGAAATGGTATGTCTAAGTTTTGTTAAACTTTAAATAGCGTGCGTAAGCAGTTTTCCTAAAAAAAGTGGAATAACTCTTAAATGGTTTCCCAAATTAAAAATCTGAGGGCACCGTTGCATTCTAGATGGTGGGTTTACCCTAAGTGTGACTTAAATTTAGTCGGCGCAGGCCTCCTGTGAGAAATCCCAAAAATGGCATAATCGTAAATAAAATAATTAAATAAATTATTTTATTTTTTAAATTCTTATAACTCACAAATGGTAACTCAGATTAAAAATTTGAGACCACCGCTGAACTCGTTAGGGTATGCTTTCTTTAGGCAGATACTAACATTGGTCGGCTCGGGCCACCCGTGAAATTTAGTTTTTGGCCGTAAATAAAATAATTAAGTGAAAATTATTTTATTGTAAAATATATAACTTTTAAGCGGTAACTCGGATTAGAAATCCGAGAGTACCGTTGGGTTCTTTGGGTCGTGTTTCACTTAGGTAGAGCCTAACCTCGACCGATGCGGGTCGAGGGTGACTATTATTAATTTTCCGAACTTTTTTTAGGTACGTTCAGTAAATGCCCGAGCAGCATTTTCTAACTTTTGAACTGGTGCTCGGATTAAAAATATGAGGGCACCGTTGAATCCGCAGCACCAGGATTCGCTTAAAGGAGGCTTTACTTTGACCGCATTATGTCTGAAGAAGAATTAATTTATGTGACTTTTAAAAGGAAATGAAATAAAATAATCTCACTATTTTATTTCTTTTCCACCAACGGATAAGCGGTAGTGTGGGACCAGTGGCGAGTCAAGCCATTAAATGGATTGACCCTTCAAATAATAAGTAATAGCATCGTTGGAATTTATGAAGATTCCTATTAAATTAACCTTCATAAATTTCACGATCGTTACTTACCCTCCCCCTCTCCTGTTTATATGGAGCCTGGGATGAGGAATTGGCATGGCTTCACCAAGCGACGAAGCTCTCGTAAAGTGTCGCAACACCCAACACTTGGAGGATGGAGCTGGTTCCAGCGGGTGGTGACAAGCGACCCCAAACCATGAACCAAATAATGATGATCGAGCAGCGTCGTTGGAGGCTTGTTGTGGGGAAGACGAACGTCGACACTTCCTCAAATGCAGACGATCTCCAATGAACTTTAGGTGGGGGTTTTATTTATCTTTGAATTTACATTATTGATTCTTCATATCCTAAATTCACGACAACGATGGCCAAAAAAACATGGTCATCGTCCCAAACATAAACCTTGATCCACTTTCTTTTTATTCTTCACGCGTTCTTCGTGCATTCTTCAAAGCCTAATATTTATTGACGCTGGAAACATGGAGTTTTGTTGAACGCAACATATGGACGCGGAGCACTAGACCATAGGATCACAAATATGTGATTGTTTAATTTTTCGGGCTTGGAACAAAGCCACAATGGCACGCAGAAGAAGGCAGTGGTCGGCACCCAGCCGGCCGCATGAAGGAAGGGCGGCGCGCATCCGCGTCGCCGGATGAGCAGGAAATCGTGGCCCGTCGGTCGAGGCGAAGCAAGAGGTGGAGGTCGGTACGCCGGCCAGCCGCATAGCGGAGCGGCGGTGCGCGTTAGCGCCGCCGGTGGCGCAGGAGGCCGCGGCGAATGCCGAAGGGCTGTCGGCATCTGGCCGGCCGCGGTAGATCAGTGGCATGCGACTGTGCCGCTGGGAAGAAGTTCAGCCGACCGTGCCAAACTGGGCGGGACATCTCTGGCGGGTGTCGTGTGCCTGCAACCGAACGGTCCACGGACCGTTCGGGAAGACAGAAGGCGCCTCCCCCCGGGTGTCGGTTCGGGCAGACCCTCCACGGCGGACCACCAGCAGAGCGGGTTGCGCCGAAGCAGGCCGCTCCACAACGGGTCATGTCGTACCGGGCCGCACCACAGTGGGTCATGCCCTACGGGCCACGCCCAGTGGGCCAGACCGGGTCGCGCCCAGTGGGCCGTACCGGGCCGCCCCCTACGTGGGTCGGACCAAGGCCTAGAGGGGTGGGCTCGCCAAGGCCCGGACCATCCGGACCGGATCCGGGTTGGACCGGGTCGACCCGAACCAGGTTGGGTCAGCCCAGGCTGGGTCGGACCAGACTCGGGCCCATCTGGACCCAATTTCACCTTTTTGGCCATAACTTGTGATCAGAGCTTCCGTTTGATGAACCATCGATGGCGCTAGAATCTTTGGATTGAGATGATCCTTTTGGTATAATCCACTTAAATTTTGGATAAGGTTGGAGTATGGCCGGGTTGGATTGGAGACCGAAGAATATGACGGCGCATGATTCTGAGGCCTGGAGTGCCCGGAGTGGTTTTTTGAAGTTTTGTTAAACTTTAAATAGCGCACGTAAGCAGTTTTCCTGAAAAAGTATAATAACTCTTAAACAGTTGCCTGGATTAAAAATCTAAGGGTACCGTTGCATTCAGGATGGTGGGTTTACACTAGGCGCGACTTAAGTTTAGTCAGCGCAGGCCTCCTGTGAGAAAACTCAAAAATGGAATAACCATAAATAAAATAATTAAATAAATTATTTTATTTTTCAAATGCTTATAACTCACAAAAGGTAACTCAGATTAAAAATCTAAGACCACCGCTGAACTCATGAGGGTATGCTTTCTTTAGGAAGATATTAACATTGGTCGGTGCGGGCCACCAGTGAAAGTTAGTTTTTGGATGTAAATAAAATAATTAAGTGACAATTAATTTATTGTAAAATCCATAACCTTTAAACGGTAACTCGGATTGGAAATCCGAGAGTGTCATTGGGTTCCTTGGGGCATGCTTCATTTAGGCAAAGCCTAACCTTGACCGGCATGGGTCGAGCGTGACTGTTATTAATTTTTCAAACTTTTTTTTGGGTACGTTCAATAAACGCGTGAGCGGCATTTTCTAACTTTTGAACTGGTGCTCGAATTAAAAATCTAAGGGCACCATTGAATCCACAGTGTCGGGATTCGCTTAATGGAGGCTTTACTTTGATCGCAGTAGGTCCGGAGAAGAAGTAATTTTTGTGACTTTTAAAAGGAAATGAAATAAAATAATCTCACAGTTTTATTTCTTTTCTACCAACGGACAAACAGTAGTGTGGGACCAGTGGAAAGTCAAGCCATTAAATGGATTGACCCTTCAAATACTAAGTAACAGCGTCATTGGAATTTATGAAGGTTCCTATTAAATGAACCTTCATAAATTCAACGATTGTTACTTACCCTCCCCGTCTCCTATTTATATGGAGCTTGGGGGGAGGAATTGGCATGGCTTCACCAAGCGACGAAGCTCTGGTAAAGTGTCGTGACGCCTAACACTTGGAGGACGGAGCCGGTTCCAGCGGGCATAGATGAGAAACCCTGAACCACGAACCGAAGAACGATGATCGAGCAGCGTCATTGGAGGCTTGTTGTGGGGACGACGAACTCCGACACTTCCTCAAACGCGGACGCTCTCTAACAAACTTGAGGTAGGGGTTTTATTTATGTTTGAATTTACTTTATTGATTCTTCATATCCTAAATTCACAACAACGATGGTCAAACGAACATGGTCATCGTCCAGCACATAAACCTTGCTCTGCTTTCTATTTATTCTTCGCGCGTTCTCTGTGCGTTCTTCAAAGCCTAATATTTATTGATGCTGGAAACACATAGTTTTGTTGAGTGCGACATATGGATGCGGAGCCCTCTAATAGAGGATCGCAAATAGAATATCGTTTAATTTTTCGGGCTTGGAACGAAGCCACAATGAATCGCGGAAAAAGGTGGTGGCCGACACCTGGCTGGCCGCATGAAGGAAGTGTGGCACGGGTCCGCGCCATCGGATGAGCAGGAGGCTGCGGCCCATCGGCCATGGAAAAGAAAGAGGTGGCAGTCGGCATGCCGTCCAGTCGTGTAGTGGATCAGTGGTGCATGTCTGTGTCGCCGGTGTAGTAGGAGGTCGCGGTCGCTTGGCCGCAGCGGAGGCTAAAGGGTGACCGACATCTACCTGGCCGCAGTGGAGCAGCGGCGCATGACCGCGCCGCTGGGAAAAAGCTTGGTTGGCCTTCTGGTCGGCTATGCTACACCAGGCAGGACCCCTCCGGTGGGTCCCGCATGCCAGTAGCCGAATGGTTCATGGACTGTTCGGGAAGACCGGGGGCGCCTCCCCCCAAATGTCGGTTAGGGCAGACCTACCACAGCGGACCACCAACCGAGCGGGCCACGCCGTAGTGGGCCGCGCCCTGCGGGCCGGGTCGGGCTCGCCAAAGCCCAGGCCATCTGGTCTAGACCCGAGTCAGTCCGACCAGGGTCGGACTGGACCCGGGCCCATCTGAACCCAGTTTCGCTTTTTTGTCCATAACTTGTGATCTGAGTATCTGTTTGACAAACTGTTAGTGGTATCGGAATCTTTGGATCAAGACGGTCCTTTTGGTATACTCCACTTGAGTTTTAAATAAAGTTGGAGTACAGTGGGGTTGGATCGAAGCCCGAATCTAACCAGACCCTCATAGTGGAAACGCTAATAACTTACAGACCGGGTGTTCGATTGATGTGTTGTCTATTGTGTTGGGTCCCTTTTGACATGATGGACATTTGTAATACTTTTTAGTGGAACTTAGGGGTGTTTGAGGTATGACCTATGGCTTGGGGAGCGGTTCTTCCAAGAACGATACGTACGAAACCCTGCGACTGGCTGAGACCTGACGATTGCTGGCTGTTTCGACTCGGAGTGACTCGATAGTCCTAAGGGGAGTGCCTCTCTATGATGTGGAATACCCATGGTGAGGAGAACCTCTATGTGATGTGGAAGACTCATGGTAATCGACAGAAGGAGTACCTCAGCAGGCCACGAGGGGGATCATCTTTGTGTGACGCGGCTGACCCACAGTGGGGAGCACCTATGTGTGACGCGGAAAACCCACGGTACTTGATAGGATGAGTACCTTAGCAGTCCAAGGTTAGTGGGAGGAGCATCTGTGTGACGCGGAAGGCCCACTTTACTTGATATAGGATGAGTTCTTCAGCATCTGAGGTGTTCGACGTTGTGACTGGGAATGTTACTTATAACTATGCCTAGAGAATCTCGTGGCTGGCTATCAACTTCCATAGCGATCCTATGTGGGTCAGCTTCATAATTTTGTTTCTCATAGTTGTATACCTTGTGTGAGCTGAGTCTTTAAATTTGTGGTATTCTTTCCTTCGTCGAATAGTTGAGCTTTGGGATTTTGAGTTGGGCCTTGTGTTTTCTAATGATTGAGATGGGTATACTCGACAACTTAGGTATATGTATGAGCATATACCTAAGTAGGGTTGATAGTTGTTTTAATGATTTGTGGTTTATACTTTGTGGATTTTGTGAGAGATTTGAGGGTCTTGAGTTCCCTACTAAGTATCGTTATACTCACCTCTGCATGGGTTACGTCCGCACCTTGTTGTGTTTGGTGTAAACGACGGACAACCCTGACCGAGGACGAGGGTACCAGGACTGGAGGTATCTCGGAGGTGGAAATTAGATGAGGTGTACCGCAGAGAAGACCATTCGAGAGCTATACCTACCCTTCAGGTAGGATCCTTGGAGGGTGTTCACAGGAGTTGTTTTCGGTTATACTTGTACTTTTCAGTTTTACTTGTACCTTTCAGTTGGACTTGTATTCTGGTCCCTTTACTTTCTATACACACCTTGTTTACTTTATAGTTTACTTTGTGCTTAGTTGTGTGAGTTTACAGGTTAAAAAGTCAATGTCTTCCCAGTTTTAGGGAATACGCCTTTCGGTGCTAGTCGCCAGCCCATGGCCTATGGAAGGCGGGCTTGGGGTAGTCACGGCATGGGCCCCGGGGGACGGGTCATGACATTTGCAGACTTTGGTTTTTGGTGGGCTTGTATTCTGGTCCAATTTACTTTCCGCATTTTACTTTCAATCGTACTTTGTTGGTTGGGTTTTAGTGTATGCATGCATTTTTGTTCCTTAGTGGCTTTTACATTTCAGCATTTGTGGGCTTGGATGTGTGTGTGTGTGTGTGTGCAGGTACTTAGGCAATGCCTCCCATGTTAGTGATATACTTACTCGGTGCTAGTCACCATCCCCTAGCCTATTGGAGGCAGGTTTGGGGAGTCACTACATGGGCCCCACTGGGATGGGTCGTGACATATCTCTATTTTTTAGGTAAAAAAAGACCTCTAAAATTGAGTTTTTAGTTGGAATACCCTAATTTTTTAATATTCAACGGGGTTTCAAGTTTTTTTAAGAGGGTTTTTTGTCTTAATTCAATAGTGATTGAATTTATTCCCAGAGATTATAGTCATATAAATATTATGGATTTGAAATTTTATCATTTTTCATATTGTGGTTTTATTTATAATTAAATATATGCATATTTTATTATATTTACTTATAATAAATCAATTGTATAAATACATATTTATACAAAAAATCCATTTTTAAATATATAAACCAAATGAAAATAAATTTTTATTAGTCATTTTATTTAAAATAAAAAAAAAATATCCAATTTATTTGCCTTATAAAAATGCATTAATATGTATATATATACTTGTACAAGTAATGTTTATATATAAATATGTGTGTGTTAATAAACATATATATATATATATATTCTAATATATGTAAATATTTGTATGTGTATGTGAGAAATGTAAATGTATACTTGTGTGTGTGAATATGTGTGTATGTGTGTGTGTCGGTATTGTGTAAATATGTCATATATAAGCCAGACCCTCAGGCAGCAGAGGTTTGGCTCGAGGTAGTGGTTCGCCTTTTCAAGCTTGTGCAGATGCCGGCAGATCAGAGAGTGGCCTTGGCAGCCACCCTTTTTCGTGGAGCAGCTTGGCGTTGGCGGTCTGGTGACTCAGCTTCTTGACGAGTCTTCGCTTTCATGGGACGACTTTCAGTTGTTGTTTCGTGGTGAGTTTTTTCCCTCCTGCTTGCGCTCCGTTCGGATTCAGGAGCTCTTGTAGTTTCATCAGGGAGGGATGACGGTGGATGAGTACGCGGCGAGTTTTGCAGACCGTGCACGCTTTTACTAGGACTTGGTCCATGACGACAACCTCCGAGCGCGGAAGTTTGAGCAGGGTCTCCGTCAAGAGATTCATGTTGTCATAGTACCCTTGGGAATTTCCACACATGTCAGGCTGCTAGAGCAGGCGTTAGTGACATAGGGCTTCCTGTCACATTCTAGTGTTGGTGGTGGCAGCAGGCACGTTGGAGCCGAGACGTCTGCCGCAGCTAGCAGGCGTCGGCAAGCAGAACCTCGACACAGGTGGCTTACTGACAACCGGACTCAGGGGCGTGGTCGTACACCACAGTGGCGCCAGAGCTCACTAGTGCAGCCCAGAGAGAGTCGGTGCTATGCTTGTGACAGGCGAGGTCACTTGGCATGAGACTGCCCGACCCGAGATACTGAGATCCTCGAGCAAGCATCAGGTGCACCACCACGATAGAGGCAGCGCCGTGATCGGAGTATTACCCAGAGAGGTGGTGCTAGCAGGGGAGCGTGAGGAGCTGGTAGTGGGGGACGACGTTACGAGGTCTTCCCATCACCACTAGGTGGTCCACGTCAGGCTCTGGGAGCTGATAGTTGGGACCGAGGACAGCCGCGAGCTTTGGATGTCTACTATCCTGCAGAGCATGGGATGGTGAGAGGTACCCCTTGCGACTCTTCTACTTCTTGCAGTAGAATTTTAAGGCTCTGCGTGTGAAAGGCTTTTCTCCCTGCTCCTTGTTTGAGGTGTTACCAGGGTGACGCAGGGCGTCGAGAGTAACCCTGTGTTGGTAAGGAAAAAGGTGTGAGACCTTTTCCTTTAGTCGATGGTGTTGACTCCTTCACCTTTTGAGCGTGTAAGAGAGCATCAATTGTGGAATCTTGTATGACCGGATATCCTTGGGTGTTTCACCATATGGATATTCTGAAGGAGGGAATCACCGGGCCTTGTTTCAGGTGCGGGCGGTGATTCTAGTCGCGGCGTGCGATGTAGAGGTTTGACCGTGGAGGTGAGCTACCCCCGAGAGCCTTCGGGCCGTTTGAGATCGTGCAGAGGGATGGCGAGGCTCTTTTCCGCCTTGCCCTAACCCCAAAGTCTGGATTGGGTGTACGACATCGGCAAGGGCCGACCTCGCATAAACAGATCAATCCTTTGGTCTGTGTGCGGTGGCACAGAGCTGTGTGTGGGTTCTTCTAGGTATGGAAATCCAGGTGTGGGCTTAGTACCCTATGTTGCTCCCTAGTTTTGATTTTAGGGGACGAAAATCTTGAAGGAGGGAATGATGTAAGAACCCGGTTTTTGCTACGAAAGACTTTGGAATATTTTTGATGATATTCCAGAGCAGCGCCTTCAGATGGCGTGTGATTCCGAGCCCCGGAGCTGCCGGAATTAAATTTTCGGTACGTTCACACTGGAAACGCTAAATAAATGGGATAACACCTAAACGGTGATCCGGATCAGGGATCTGAGTGTACGGATGGGTCCATAATGGGGTGTTTACCCTAGGAGCAACATAAAACTTGTCGGCGCGGGATGTTTGGACCCCTCGCCCGCTTCTGGAACGTTAAACGAATTAATTAATTAATTAATTAATTCGTTTAATGGCGAAACGCTAGTATCTCTTAAACGGTGGCTCGGATAGAAAAACCGAGGGCACCGTTGATTTCGGAGTGTGTCGTTTACCCTAGGAGGGGTGTAAGTTTTGGGGGCGCGGGCCGTCTGTGAAAAATGGCCCAAGGGGCGTTTTCGTAATTTGGCGGCCTCGGGCGCTAAGTTTAATAACTTTTGAACGGGATATCGGATTAAAATTCCGAGACCTTCGTTGTTCTCGGGAGGTCGTGTTTACCCCAGGCTTGGCTTAACCCCGACCTTGCTGAGGGTTCGGGTTCGGGCCGACGGGCGGGTGGTTAAGTGTTTTCTATTTAAACGCTTAACACACCCCTCCCTCTTCTCTTTCCCTCCCCCCTGGCATCCCCTCCTCTCCCTCTCCTCCTCCAGCTCCGACGAGGCATGGTGGCCGGCGGATCATCGCGAAGCTTCGGGCGAAGCCCCGCGAGGTAGGAGGTTTTCATTTTGTTGCGTTTTATTTCCGAACCTCCCTTTGAGTTCGATTAAAATCATCAAATCGTTGTTGTATCTTTGAACAAATACCATAATCGTGTTGTATACATTTTGAGCATTCCATCGCCCTTTTTGGTTTGTAAATCGGAGTTCGGGGGAGGCCGGGGGCGTCCGGCGAAAGTTGCGGGTTTTGGTTTCTTGTCCGGCCGGTTTTGAGGGCGGTGGCAGGCAGTGGCGCGCTGGCGGCTTCAGCAGGGTGTCGCGGCGTGCGGGTGGCCTTAGGCGGGTGCCGCGGTGTCTGGCCAGAATGAGGGGGGCGGCGTCCGGACGAGGCCGGGGGTGTCCAGCGGGCGCCGGCGAAGCAAGGCGTGCGGGCGAAGACACCCGGCCTTCCTGGCCGGGTTGACGCGGCGACGACGAGGGCGGGGTCCTCGGGACCCCGCGGCAGACAAGACCCGCGTGCGGCGGGTCTTCGTGGGCGAAAAGCAAGCCGGACCATCTTGCTGCCGGTCCGAGCGTGGAAGACCGGCCCGCGACCGCGGGCCGGTTCAAGAGAGTGGGCCGGCCGAACCGGCCTGGCCCACTAATGCCCGTTTTTTTTTAAACGGCTGTAAATGTCAGCCCGGGTGCCGGATTCGCGCGCCGTCAGCGGCGACGCATTACTTGGGACGAGGAGAATATTTTGAAATGGTTTCGGGAATTTTTAATTCCCGAAACGAGGGGCCGTGGAGGCACGACGTGTCTTTAAGTGGACGAGCGTTTCTCCCGAGATTTTTGTTTTGGACGGCGCGGATGCGTCCGACGTCCGTTTTTAGCGCTGTCAGCGGCATTGTGACCCTGGCACTGAGGCGGAGGTTTCCAGGGTGGTTCCGGGCGTTGAGGCCGAAATTGAGGCACGGGCCCCACGGCCCGTCTTTTGAGCTGCGTACAGCTAATAGCGACTTTTTCCTCGGACGTCCGTTCGAGGCGTGCGAGCAGTCGATGTTGGGTGTTTTTCTGAGGGTAACGCATTGGCGCAGTCTGCCCGCTGTAATTCCGCATGATGGTGCGGGCCCCGCGAGGGCCGTTTGGGCGTCGACGGTGATTTTCCATCTTTATCACCGGGCAACCGTTTTGGACAAATGAGTAGTCCATCTTGTGTGCTTTTTCGAGAGGATCGCAACGGTGCGATCCGTTCGTTGAGTTTTGGGACCGGGATGCGGGTCCCACGTGGCACCGCTCGGGTGCGGTGCGCCGGGATGCATCTTTTTCTCCGGATATCCGTTGCACTCATGTGAGTAGTGCTTTTGCCGTGTTTTCCCGAGGGGATCGCAATGGTGTGATGCGCCCGACTGTTTTCAGGGCCGAGGCTCGGGATCACGGGACGTCGTTCGGGCGTGAGGCGGTGTTGGAGACTTTTCCATCGGATATCCATTGGAGGCGAGTAAGTAGTCAATCTCGCGTGTTTTTCCGCGAGGATTACAAAGGTGCGATCCGTTTGGTTGTGCGGAGCCTCTTGCGAAATCTTGTTAAATGTGGAAGCATGGAAGGTGCTCCAGTGGTGGTTTGCCCTACCTTATTTGTAGCGGACCCTTGGCGTGTGATCGCGCACTCTTGGGAGAGTGATACAATTGGTTCACGAGATGTGGTTGGCCGTGCCTGGGCCTTTGAGGTGGAGTTGTTACGTCACGCCCTCGCGTTGACGCTGGGTGCCGTGTGCACGACAGCCTTTGGGCTAGAATGAGGTATACTCCGGGAGTATACGAGAGCGCTTGGAGGTACGTGTGGTTGTTTGTACCTGAGGATGTTTGTGCGCTCAGTTGGGGTTGACTTGGGGCCACACGTCATGTGGTCCCCACGTGCGTGCAGCGATCTGCTTTGCGTACTTGACCTCTTGCGGCGTAGAGGGTCCCTCTGCGCTCATTTGTTTGACCAGTAGCGTGGAGTTTTCCCCTGGATTTGTGATCATTTGTTTGACCAGCAGGGTGGAGTTTTCCCCTGGCTTTGTGCTCGTTTGATTGGCCAGCAGGGTGGAGTTTTCCCTGGCTTTGTACTCTTTTGTCTGACCAGTAGGGTTGAGTGGTCTCCCCCTGGTCTTGATCTCGTTGGTTGGGCCGACAGAGATGGTTTGGTTCCTCTGCTTCTTCGGCTGTGAGGGGTTTTAGTACTGTGCCCTTTCACTGGACCGCGACACCGTCTCCGACTACGGGTGTTCATAAAACGTGGGTGTTTTCCCCACTTTCTGGGATGAGATGTCTCGGTCCGCTTCGACAGTGACTCAACGTATTGGAGCGGGATCGCCTTGTGAGGCCTGGGGAGTTTCTTCCATTGCTCCGTGTTCCCTGGTAGAGCTTGTGGTTTCGGTGTGACCAACACTTTACGCGGGCACCGATCCTCTACCCAGGAGGTTGTTTCCAGCAGGGCTGAGGTTGTTCCAGCAGGGCTGAGGTTGTTTCCAGCAGGGCTGAGGTTGTTCCAGCAGGTCTGAGGTTGTTCCAGCAGGGCTGAGGTTGTTTCCAGCAGGGCTGAGGTTGTTTCCAGCAGGGCTGAGGTTGTATCGAGCAGGGATCGTCAGTGGGTTACCATCCAGCAGGGACGGCCAGTACAGTGGGGTTCACCGAGCAGTACCATCCAGCAGGGATGGCCAGAGCAGTGTCGGGCTTACCTCCAGCTGGGTTGGGCAGTGGTCCTCGATGTCGGGCTTACCTCCAGCTGGGCTGGGCGGTGGTCCCCGATGTCGGGCTTACCACCAGCGGGGCTGGGCAGTGGTCCCCGATGTCGGGCTTACCTCCAGCGGGGCTGGGCAGTGGTCCCCGATGTCAGGCTTACCTCCAGCTGGGCTGGGTAGTGGTCCCCGATGCCGGGTTACCTCCAGCTGGGTTGGGCAGTGGTCCTATCGCCGACTTTAGCCGGGTCGCCCTCCAGTGGACTACCCTGTTACGGGACTGGGCAGTGAGGCACCCGTCGACTTTCCGGGTCTCCCCGTAGTGGGAACCCGTTGACTTCCAGGGATCCTCCAGCGGGGCTGGGCAGGGGGTCGCCTGTCGACTTTGAGCAGACCTCTCAACTGCGGGGCAGTAACGAGTCGTGGTTGACGTTCCCCCATAACTCTCAAGTACGAGGAGCATTTTCCCCCACTGAGACGCGTCCTTGTGACGCGACCTAAAACCGTGCGGGGGAGTCAGTGCCGCCCAAAGTGGATAGTATCGAGGTGTGGTGATTGAGCCCTTGGCTTGTGGTTCGGGGCAGACGTGCGGGATGCTGGGCATCGATGGTGTTACTTCTGGGACTTTTGGTTACTCTTTCTTGGGCTGAGCTATGGGACGGAGATCCCCTTATGAGTTTGTTCGGGCTTCTTGATAGAGCATACATATGTATATACCTCGTATGAGTACCCACTCCTTGGGTTTTGGTTACTCTCCTTCCAGGAGAGGCGAAGACGCACGGGGTATGCCACGTGCTTTCCGTGTCTAGCTTCTCATGGTTGGACGAGTCTACTCTCCTGCTATAGGTAGCGAAGACTCGACAAGAAGTTCGTCTTCTCACCGTTTCCAGCACCTTGTGCCTGGACGAGTCTACCTTCTTTCCTCTTGTTTGGTTAAGTTGGACTCTTTACTGTATCTTTACTGCACCTTCCGTTGTACTCCTCTACTTTTTTGTTCTCTCTACTGCTCACCCTTCGGTACCTCCTTTTGTTGCTCCCTCGAGCCTTCGGCGTATCCTACTGAGTATTTTTATACTCACCCCTGCTTGGGCGTTGCCCGCACTTGGTGTGCCCTTTCATACGATGGACAGGTGGAGCGTGACTTCAATGGGGCGTAGGAGCTTGGGAGCTTGGACCGCTTGCGGTGGTCGTGGCCGGGTTCCAGGTGGGAGACCTGTCAGCTATTTCCTTTTTGTTTACATGTTGTCGGGTTGTGGTACTTTTTGGTTGGGCGCGTGTTTTGCCCCTTTTCTTTTCAGTTTGTACTTTGTACTTGTAGAGGTCGATGCACTTTGTGGTATTTATATAGCAGTTTCCCTTTCCTTTTCTTTGCTTGTCTTTACTTTTACTCTGCACTGTTGCATTGAGTTCGCTGTGTGTGTGTGTACAGGTGCTTAGGCAAAGGCCTCCCCGAGTTATTGTGCCTTCGGCACTGGTCGCCAGCCCCTGGCCTATAGAGGTGGGTTTGGGGTAGTTGCGGCTCGAGCCCGGGTAGGGTTGGGTCGTGACAAAGTGGTATCAGAGGTGGTTCGTTCCTTGGGACGTTGTGCGGACATCCCTAAAAGAGGAATTGGTTGGGATATAGGGCAACAGTGTTAATGTGTCTCGAGAGCGGCTCTCAGGCTAGGGAGTCCAGTGATGGTGCGGCGGCCGACGTATCCATTCACCAGGACCTTGATAACCCGCTTGTCAACTCGGTATGCTGAGACACTTGTTGCAGGGAAAATTTTGTTTGTGCATCACATAGGACTGAGTCTTGACTGTCCTTCTTGAGTCAGCTCCCCATCGTTGTTGTTATCGGTATATACATATATGCTCATTTGACCGCGGCACTCCTTGATGATATTCAGGATGTCTCCGTGAGGACAGCCAGCCAGGATACTAGCTTTGGTTCGTGATGACGACCCTGTGAGCTACGAGGCCACAGTCTAGGACCCATCATGCGAGCCCCTTTCTCCGGGTGGGCCGATAGCAGCACCCCCACTTGTTGAGCAACAGGCAGTTTCAGCAGAGCAGGCTGAGTTTGAGCGCAGGTTGAGCATGCTCCGTGAGTTCCAGCGGCAGGGACCGCTGAGGTTCAGTGGTGAGCCAGACCCTCAGGCAGCAGAGGTTTGGGTCGAGGCAGTGGTTCGCCTTTTCAGGCTTGTGCTGATGCCTGCAGATCAGAGAGTGGCCTTGGAAGCCACCCTTTTTCATGGAGCAGCTTGGCGTTGGTGGTCTGGTAACTCAGCTTCTTGACGAGTCCTCGCTTTCATGGGACGACTTTCAGTTGTTGTTTCGTGAGGAGTTTTTTCCCTCCTGCTTGCGCTCCGTTCGGATTCAGGAGCTCCTGCAGTTTCAGCAGGGAGGGATGACGGTGGCTGATTACGCGGCTAGTTTTGCAGACCGTGCACGCTTTTACCCGGACTTGGTCCATGACGACAACCTCCGAGCGCGGAAGTTTGAGCAGGGTCTCCGTCGAGATATTTGTGCTTTCATAGTACCCTTGGGCATTTCCACACATGTCGGGGTGCTAGAGCAGGCGTTAGTGACAGAGGGCTTCCTGTCACGTTCTAGTGTTGGTGATGGCAGCAGGTGCGTTGGAGCCGAGACGTCTGCCGCAGCTAGCAGGCGTCGGCAAGCAGAACCTCGACGCAGGTGGCTTACTGACAACCGGACTCAGGGGCGTGGTCATACACCATAGTGGCGCTGGAGGTCACCAATGCAGCCCAGAGAGAGTCGGTGCTATGCTTGTGACGGGCGAGGTCACTTGGCACGAGACTGCCCGACCTGAGTTGCTGAGAGCCTCGGGCAGGCAGCAGGTGCACCACCACGACAGAGGCAGCGCCGTGATTGGAGTAGTACCCAGAGAGGTGGTGCTAGCAGGGGAGTGTGAGGAGCTGGTAGTGGGGGACGACGTTACAAGGTCTTCCCATCACCACTAGGTGGTCCACATCAGGCTCCGGGAGCTGACAGTTGGGACTGAGGACAGCCGCGAGCTTTGGATGTCTACTATCCTGCAGAGCATGGGATGGTGAGAGGTACCCCTTACGACTCTTCTACTTCTTGCAGTAGAATTTTAAGGCTCTGCGTGTGAAAGGATTTTCTCCCTGCTCCTTGTTTGAGGTGTTACCAGGGTGACGCAGGGCGTCGAGTGTAACCCTGTGTTGGTAAGGAAAAATGCGTGAGACCTTTTCCTTTAGTCGATGGTGTTGACTCCTTCGCCTTTTGAGCGCGTAAGAGAGCATCAACTGTGGAATCTTGTATGACCAGATATCCTTGGGTGTTTCACCATATGGATATTCTGAAGGAGGGAATCACCGGGCCTTGTTTCAGGTGCGGGCAGTGATTCCAGTCGCGGCGTGCAATGTAAAGGTTTGACCGGGGAGGTGAGCTACCCCTGAGAGCCTTCGGGCCGTTTGAGATCGTGCAGAGGGATGGCGAGGCTCTTTACCGCCTTGATCTAACCCCAAAGTCTGGAGTGGGTGCACGACATCGGCAAGGGCTGACCTCGCATGAACAGATCAATCCTTTGGTCTGTGTGCGGTGGCACAGAGCTGTGTGTGGGTTCTTCTAGGTATGGAAAGCCAGGTGTGGGCTTAGTACCCTATGTTGCTCCCTAGTTTTGATTTTTGGGGACGAAAAGCTTGAAGGAGGGAATGATGTAAGAACTCGGTTTTTGATGCGAAAGACTTTAGAATATTTTTGATGATATTCCAGAGCAGCGCCTTCAGATAGCGTGCGATTCCGAGCCCCGGAGCGGCCAGAATTAAATTTTCGGTGCGTTCACACTGGAAACGCTAAATAAATGGTATAACACCTAAACGGTGATCCGGATCAGGGATCTGGGTGTACAGATGGGTATAGAATGGGGTGTTTACCCTAGGAGCGACATAAAACTTGTCGGCGCAGGATGTTTGGACCCCTCGCCCGCTTCTGGAACGTTAAACGGATTAATTAATTAATTAATTAATTCGTTTAATGGAGAAACGCTAGTATCTCTTAAACGGTGGCTCGGATTGGAAAACCGAGGGCACCGTTGATTTCGAAGCGTGTCGTTTACCCTAGGAGGGGTGTAAGTTTTGCGGGCGCGGGCCGTCTGTGAAAAATGGCCCCAGGGGCGTTTTCGTAATTTGGCGGCCTCGGGCGCTAAGTTTAATAACTTTTGAACGGGATCTCGGATTAAAATTCTGAGACCGCCGTTGTGCTCGGGAGGTCGTTTTTACCCCAGGGGTGGCTTAACCCCGACCTTGCTGAGGGTTCAGGTTCGGGCCGACGGGCGGGTGGTTAAGCGTTTTCTATTTAAACGCTTAACACACCCCTCCCTCTTCTCTTTCCCTCCCCCCTGGAAGAACCTCCTCTCCCTCTCCTCCTCCAGCTCCAGCGAGGCATGGTGGCCGGCGGATCGTCGCGAAGCTTCGGGCGAAGCCCCGCGAGGTAGGAGGTTTTCATTTTGTTGCGTTTTATTTCCGAACCTCCCTTTGAGTTCGATTAAAATCATCAAATCGTTGTTGTGTCTTTCATCAAATCCCATAATCGTGTTTTATACATTTTGAGCCTTCCATCGCCCTTTTTGGTTTGTAAATCAGAGTTCGGGGGAGGCCGGGGGCGTCCGGCGAAAGTTGTGGGTTTTGGTTTCTTGTCCGGCCGGTTTTGAGGGTGGTGGCACGCGGTGGCACGCGGGCGGCTTCAGCAGGGTGTCGCGGCATGCGGGCGGCCTTAGGCGGGTGTCGCGGCGTCTGGCCAGCGCGAGGGGGGCAGCATCCAGGCGTGGCCGGGGGTGTCCGGCGGGCGCCGGCGAAGCGCGGCGTGCGGGCGAAGACACCCGGCCTTCCTAGCCGGGTTGACGCGGCTACGACGAGGGTGGGGTCCTCAAGACCCCGTGGCAGACAAGACCCGCGCGCGGCAGGTCTTCGTGGGTGAAAAGCAAGACGGACCGGCTTGCTGCCAGTCCGGGCGTGGAAGACCGGCCCGCGACCGCGGGCCGGTTCAGGAGAGTGGGTCAGCCGAACCGGCCTGGCCCACTAATGCCCGTTTTTTTTAAACGGCTGTAAATGTCAGCCCGGGTGCCGGATTCGCGCGCCGTCAGCGGCGACACGTTCCTTGGGACGAGGAGAATATTTTGAAATGGTTTTGGGAATTTTTAATTCCCAAAACGAGGGGCCGCGGAGGCACGACGTGTCTTTAAGTGGACGAGCGTTTCTCCCGAGATTCTTGTTTTGGACGGCGCGGACGCGTCCGACGTCTGTTTTGAGCGCTGTCAGCGGCGTTGTGACCCTGGCACTGAGGCGGAGGTTTCCAGGGCGGTTCCGGGCGTTGAGGCCGAAGTTGAGGTGCGGGCCCCACGGCCCGTCTTTTGAGCTGCGTACAGCTAGTAGCGACTTTTTCCTCGGACGTCTGTTCGGGGCGTGCGAGCAGTCGATGTTGGGTGTTTTTTCGAGGGCAACGCGTTGGCGCAGTCTGCCCGCTGTAATTCTGCACGATGGTGTGGGCCCCATGAGGGTCGTTTGGGCGTCGACGGTGATTTTCCATCTTTATCACCGGGCGACTGTTTTGGACAAATGAGTAGTCCATCTTGTGTGCTTTTTCGAGAGGATCGCAACGGTGCGATCCGTTCGTTGAGTTTCAGGATTAGGATGTGGGTCCCACGTGGCACCGCTCGGGTGCGGTGCGCCGGGATGCATCTTTTTCTCCGGATATCCGTTGCACTCATGTGAGTAGTGCTTTTGTCATGTTTTCCCGAGGGGATCGCAATGGTGCGATGCGCCCGACTGTTTTTAGGGCCGAGGATCGGGATCATGGGATGTCGTTCGGGCATGAGGCGGTGTTGGTGACTTTTCCGTCAGATATCCGTTGGAGGC
Organism: Viscum album; assembly: GCA_963277665.1. Classification (NCBI taxonomy): domain Eukaryota; kingdom Viridiplantae; phylum Streptophyta; class Magnoliopsida; order Santalales; family Viscaceae; genus Viscum; species Viscum album. The sequence goes on from OY728165.1 coordinate 834,173,339, forward strand.
GAGTAAGTAGTCGATCTCGCGTGTTTTTCCGCGAGGATTACAACAGTGTGATCCGTTTGGTTGTGCGGAGCCTCTTGCGCGATCTTGTTAAATGTGGAAGCATGGAAGGTGCTCCAGTGGTGATTCGCCCTACCTTATTTGTAGCGGACCCTTGGCGTGTGATCGCGCACTCTTGGGAGAGTGATACAATTGGTTCACGAGATGTGGTTGGCCGTGCCTGGGCCTTTGAGGTGGAGTTGTTACGTCACACCCTTGCGTTGACGCTGGGTGCCGTGTGCATGATAGCCTTTGGGCTGGAATGAGGTATACTCCGGGAGTATACGAGAGCGCTTGGAGGTACGTGTGGTTGTTTGTACTTGAGGATGTTTGTGCGCTCAGTTGGGGTTGACTTGGGGCCACACGTCGTGTGGGCCCCACGTGCGTGTCGCGATCTTCTTTGCGTACTTGACCTCTGGCGGCGTAGAGGGTCCCTCTGCGCTCGTTTTTTTGACCAGTAGGGTGGAGTTTTCCCCTGGCTTTGTCCTCGTTTGTTTGACCAGCAGGGTGGAGTTTTCCCCTGGCTTTGTGCTCATTTGATTGGCCAGCAGGGTGGAGTTTTCCCCTGGCTTTGTACTCTTTTGTCTGACCAGCAGGGTTGAGTGGTCTCCCCCTGGTCTTGATCTCGTTGGTTGGGCCGACAGAGATGGTTTGGTTCCTCTGCTTCTTCGGCTGTGAGGGGTTTTAGTACTGTGCCCTTTCACCGGACTGCGACACCGTCTGCGACTACGGGTGTTCGTACAACGTGGGTGTTTTCCCCACTTTCTGGGATGAGATTTCTCGGTCCGCTTCGACAGTGACTCAGCGGATTGGAGCGGGATCTCCTTGTGAGGCCTGGGGAGTTTCTTCCGTTGCTCTGTGTTCCCTGGTAGAGCTTGTGGTTTCGGTGTGACCAACACTTTACGCGGGCACCGATCCTCTACCCAGGAGGTTGTTTCCAGTAGGGCTGAGGTTGTTCCAGCAGGGCTGAGGTTGTTCCAGCAGGGCTGAGGTTGTTTCCAGTAGGGCTGAGGTTGTTCCAGCAGGGCTGAGGTTGTTCCAGCAGGGCTGAGGTTGTTTCCAGCAGGGCTGAGGTTGTTTCCAGCAGGGCTGAGGTTGTATCGAGCAGGGCTCGTTAGTGGGTTACCATCCAGCAGGGATGGCCAGTACAGTGGTGTTCACTGAGCAGTACCATCCAGTAGGGATGGCCAGAGCAGTGTCGGGCTTACCTCCAGCTGGGCTGGGCAGTGGTCCCCGATGTCGGGCTTACCTCCAGCTGGGCTGGGCAGTGGTCCCCGATGCCGGGCTTACCTCCAGCGGGGCTGGTCAGTGGTCCCCGATGCCGGGCTTACCTCCAGCGGGGCTGGGCAGTGGTCCCCGATGTCGGGCTTACCTCCAGCTGGGCTGAGCAGTGGTCCCCGATGTCGGGTTACCTCCAGCTGGGCTGGGCAGTGGTCCCGTCGCCGACTTTAGCCGGGTCGCCCTCCAGTGGACTACCCTGTTACGGGACTGGGCAGTGAGGCACTCGTCGACTTTCCGGGTCTCCCTGTAGTGGGAACCCGTTGACTTCCAGGGATCCTCCAGTGGGGCTGGGCAGGGGGTCGCCTGTCGACTTTGAGCAGACCTCTCGACTGCGGGGCAGTGATGAGTCGTGGTTGACGTTCCCCCATAACTCTCAAGTATGAGGAGCGTTTTCCCCCACTTAGACGCGTCCTTGTGACGCGACCTAAAACCGTGCGGGCGAGTCAGTGCTGCCCAAAGCGGATAGTATCGAGGTGTGGTGATTGAGCTCTTGGCTTGTGGTTCGGGGCAGACGTGTGGGATGCTGGGCATTGATGGTGTTACTTCTGGGATTGTTGGTTACTCTTTCTTGGGCTGAGCTATGGTACGGAGATCCCCTTACAAGTTTGTTCGGGCTTCTTGACAGAGCATAGATATGTATATACCTCTTATGAGTACCCACTCCTTGGGTTTTGGTTACTCTCCTTCCAGGAGAGGCAAAGACGCGCGGGGTATGCCACGTGCTTTCCGTGTCTAGCTTATCATGGTTGGACGAGTCTACTCTCCTGCTATAGGTAGCGAAGACTCGACGAGAAGTTCGTCTTCTCACCGTTTCCAGCTCCTTGTGCCTGGACGAGTCTACCTTCTTTCCTCTTGTTGGGTTGAGCTGGACTCTTTACTGTACTCTTTACTGCACCTTCCGTTGTACTCCTCTACTTTTCTGTTCGCTACTGCTCACCCTTCGGTACCTCCTTTTGTTTCTCCCTCGAGCCTTCGGGGTATCCTACTGAGTATTTTTATACTCACCCCTGCTTGGGCTTTGCCCTCACTTGGTGTGCCCTTGCAGACGACGGACAGGTGGAGCGTGACTTCAGTGGGGCGTAGGAGCTTGGGAGCTTGGACCGCGTGCGGTGGTCGTGGCCGGATTCCAGGTGGGAGACCCGTCAGCTATTTCCTTTTTGTTTACCTGTTGCCGGGTTGTGGCACTTTTTGGTTGGGCGCGTGTTTTGCCCCTTTTCTTTTCAGTTTGTACTTTGTACTTGTAGAGGTCGATGCACTTTGTGGTATTTATATAGCAGTTGCCCTTTCCTTTTCTTTGCTTGTCTTTACTTTTACTCTGCACTGTTGCATTGAGTTCGCTGCGTGTGTGTGTACAGGTGCTTAGGCAAAGGCCTCCCCGAGTTATTGTGCCTTCGACGTTGGTCGCCAGCCCCTGGCCTATAGAGGCGGGCTTGGGGTAGTTGCGGCTCGAGCCCAGGTAGGGTCGGTGTTGGAGTTGGTGGTCTAGAACCAACTACTTTGTACTTTATTCATTAAATAAAAGCCTTATCACATCTTGATTGTTCTTCTGCGTGACATGTCATGTGATAATGTCCTAAGGACAGTTGTTGCATTAAAGGGTCGTAGCGGATCCCTGCTATGATGAGAACCCGAAAGTGTCATAACACTGTTCTTGAATGTATGTTCTATGGCCGGATGATATTATTTGAGGGATACAAATAATACAGGTCATTAGGGGTGAGGACTCATAAAACTTTGAGGCACCTTCTCATGGTGTGCGCCCTTGGTAATATCCAGGAGGATATTATGAGAACGAGACCCGCCAGTAGGAAATCCACATTTCATAGTGTCATTGGATGTTCATATCTACGGACATGTGTATTGATCCTTAGACTTTAAGATTATTATTAATGGGTATTACAACTCGCGTACTTAGATGTATTGACGAAAACTGTGACGACACACTGTTCGCAGCGAGGTAGGATACGTTGGGTGCGTCACGAGTAATACTGCATTAATAGATAATGCGAGAAATGATTTGTCCCTTCCATTCCATAACGGAAGTAGATATCTCAGGCCCTTTGATGGAATTGATATAGCCTAAATAAATCCATGGCCATGGTAAGGTATGGGCAAGTTCAATTCCGGGAAGTCAAAGAAAGAATAATCAAGCACATGGGTTGATGGCACTAGCATGCAACCCGCTTGATTGGAGATATCGAGACAAAGGGATTATATTACACGGTAAGCGTTCGTAGGAGGTGACACATCATTGCGGCGTTAACTTCTTTCTCTATGGGTGCCTTGGCGTGTTGCTAGACGCTAACCTTGGACTTTAGGCAGGCTCAGCCTAATGCCACTGAGAAAGAAGCCTAGAGGGTCACACACTAAATGTGTCCATATATCTCAGTTAAATATTAATTTAACAAGTTAAATAAATATTATTCCCGACTGTGGTTTAATAATTATTTAAGGATGTCTGATCACATTTATTTTGACACTAGTTATTCGAGAGAATATACTGTGGATAAAATAATATATTTATTAGCGAGTAATGCAGTTACATTTATTTAAGAAATAAATAGTCATTACTCAATGTCTAATAAATGTGGTGGAGAAAAATGGAAAATAAAAGTACACGCCGTGTATATTAAATATACACGCTGTGTAGTTTTATGGAAAACAAGTACACGCCGTGTATTAATTATTACACGCCGTGTAGTTTTTCCAATTGGGATTTTGAGGATTTAATATTGTTTATTAAATGATATTTATTATAATCAGCGTGGGCGCATGTCAAGGAATTAATAATTCGACATGGGGGTTTTCAATAAGAGTTAATGAAATAAATAAAACGCGTAACGCGTTTATTTATTGTCATAACTCTATTAACCTCAAACCTGATTATAAATATCCTCGCAACCCCAACATTTTTTGTGAGCCATTGGTTGTGCACAACGGATTTGGAAATACTCTCAAGCCAAGAGAGAATTCTCTTTCCACCAAGAACTCCCTCAAGTTACGAGAGCAAGATCCTCCACCGGATCAAGGCGGTCAAAGGCGGATATCGCAAGCGAAGGTTCTTCCGCGCTAGCACTCGGAGATCCCTTCGGCGATGTCTGGAGATACGTGACACACGTGTGGATCACCGCTAGAGGAATCCTACACTTGGATTCTACAACGCAACGACAGATCACCGAATCGTGACCGGACACATCAACGAAGAAAGAATTCCAACGAGGTAATTCTTATGCATTAATTAAATTAATTATAATCAACATATGATGATCCTCCTCAAGGGTTCCGGGACTCTTCTTTTCTTTTCGTTCTTCATTCTATTCCGAAGATTCGGCATTTTATATCGTGACGGATCTCGGATTGAACGTTGTTTAACGTTAAAATTAAAGTTGGGCAAACCCACTAACGCGCTTCCGCTGCGCCCGGAACCTACAGTCGGGTTGTGACAGGAATAATCTTTATTCAACTTGAGATACTTGGATACACTTAGTGTGTGACCATTTAGACCTCTTTATCGTTGGCATTAGGCGGGCTTGCCTAAAGTCCAAGATTACTGTCTAGCAACGGGTCAAGGCACCCAATAGAAAGAAGTTGACGCCGCATTGACGTATCACCTCATACGAATGCTTACTGTGTAATTTAATCCCTTTGTCTCGATATCTCATCAAGCAGGTTTCATGGCAGTGTCATAAACCTATATGCTTGATTCGTCGTTCTTTGACTACCTGAAATAAACTCGTCGTTCACACCATGACCATGGAATTTAATGCGACAGTTCTATTTCAATCAAAGGGCCGAGATATCAACTTCCATAAATGGAAGGGACAAATCCTTTCTCGACTTATCCATTAACAACATGTCACTCGTGACGCACCCAACGTACCCTACTTCCCGCCAACTGTCTGCGTGACGGTTTTCGTCAGTAAATCTAAGTGCGCGAGTCATGACATGAGTTAATGATAATCTTCCAGTCTAAGGACCATTACACATGCTCGTAGATAGCAATGTCTGATGACACCAAGACATGCAGAATTGCTATTGGCGGGTCTGTTCTCATAATCTCTCATCTTGGAGATTACCAAGTGCGAACTCCATGAGAGAGAGTCTCGTCTTCTTACGAGTACTCGCACATGACGGTCTGTATACTATGTGTCCTATCATAGTATGTCATCCAACCACAGAACTTTATTTAAGAATATTGTTATAGCATTTCAAGGTTCTCATCATACTGGGGATCTGCTATGACCTTATTAATGCAACAAATATTCCAGGACATTATTATATTATAGTCATGCAGAATAATGAACAATATATAATAAGTGAACATTCATGTAATCAAAGTACAAAACAGTTGGTTCTGAGGACACCAACCCTTACATATTCATCATTTGTTTAAGAAGAAGCAATTTATTGTTTCCTATCTTGGAAGCAAAGGTCGTCTCAAGTTTCTCCCACAAAGTTCCAGCATAAAAGATGTTGACAATGTGGTTTATTACGCTATCTTCAACGCATTGACGAATGAAGCCACACACCATATCATGCTTGAATGCCCGTTCTTCATCTGATTATGGTAGTTGGTACCGTTCAACAAAATCATCCGACTGTAATTGGCCTCCACAATAAATATGAAATAAAAAATCAAACCCTTTGATGCCAGATGTTGGGAAAGACGACAAAGCAACAAACACGCAAAAACTGAAAAGTGAACGCGTAGCAGAAATAAAATATTTCCCTCCAAATAAAAGTGGATATGCAGCGATCCAAAAGTAAATGTGTCGAATGTAAAAGGTTGACACCGAAAATTTTTACGTGGAAAATTCAAAAAAAGGGAAAAACCATAGAACCTAGTCCAAAAAGAGGGATTCACTAAAATCAAGAGGTATACGGTAGAAACTCCCAAAAATGGAAGGGATCTCAAAAGTAATACTCAAGAATAAAATCAGTGGCTCAAAGACCGAGAGCAAGAAAAATGATCGTCGAATAAAGGCGATCACCAAATGGGATTTTCTCTCAGTATTGTTGGTGCCGGTATCTTAAAATGTCTTGTCGCTGCCTCCTTATATACGAAAAAGAATTTGCGTCAAATAATGTATCCGCGTCAAAAACGTGTCACCACGTGAATTAATTCACGCGGTCTTGATCTGCGTGTCCTCCATTTGAGGAGGTGTTATGCGGTGCGCCAATTAGGGAAGGTGCCCAACAGTTCCTTGGACAGGTTTTGTTTGGGTTTGTGCCCCCTTTGCTTGTTCCCCTGAAGGTCAGGTATCGTTTCCTTTTACAGGAGTATGATCCATTCAACATGACTTTCTGGATAGAGTCAGAATCCCTCTAAGAGGTCCGGAGCGAGATCTTCTACCCATTCTTGACCCTAGGTATAGTCAGGTATCGACGTGACCAATCCTACAGGACACCGATCCTCTACTTGGTGGGTGAATTCGGAAGAGTCGTGGTATCCGCCAAGTCCCTAGTAGTGATCCTCGTCCATGTATTGTGATCTTTCTACACTCAGGAGTGAGTTCTCCCGGAATGGGTGTACTCGTTCTCTCTTCATATCTATCAGTGCGTTTATCTCTCTAGTGACTTTTCCCGACAAACAGTACTTCTCAAATGGATGTCATCGGAGCCATCAGATTCGTGGAGTAAGTTCTCTCGGACGAGTGCTTCGTGGAACTTTCAGACTGAATCCCTAGCGGTGGTATGCGGTTGTTGTGGTTTATCTCTAGACTAGGGGTTTGTGTTTTGAGTATATTTGGATGTTTCTCTTGTTATATGCCTTGCGGACATATACTGTGTAGAGCTGATTGTACCTTTGTTTTGTGTATTGCTTTGTGATTTTTGGAGTCTCCTATTGAGTCTTGTTATACTCACTCCTGCACAGACTTTACCCGCATATGTCGTGTCTTGTGTAGATGAGCGACCTTTCAACGGAGTCCAGGGCAAACCAGGACAGGACTGAGCTTTCTAAGTTTTCTTATAGGCTGAGGTGTTCCTACGACTACGAGCAGGAGTCCCAATACCTATTTTCTGTTTATATGTTGGACTTCGTTAGTTTGCAGACTTTGGTTTTTGGTGGGCTTGTATTCTGGTCCAGTTTACTTTCCACACTTTACTTTCAATCGTACTTTGTTAGTTTGGTTTTAGTGCATGCATGCATTTTTGTTCCTTAGTAGTTTTTACATTTCAGCATTTGTGGGCTTGGATATGTGTGTGTGTGTGTGCAGGTACTTAGGCAATGTCTCTCATGTTAGTGATATGATTACTCGGTGTTAGCCACCAGCTTCTGGCCTATTGGAGGCGGGTTTGGGGAGTCGCGACATGGGACCCACTGGGACGAGTCGTGACAGATCACTGTTTTTTAGGTAAAACAATACCTCTAAAATTGAGTTTTTAGTTGGAATACCCTAATTTTTTAATATTCAATAGGGTTTCAACTTTGTTTAAGAGGGTTTTTTGTCTTAATTTAGTGGTGACTGAATTTATTCTCAGATATTACATTCATATAAATATTATAGATTTGAAATTTTATCATTTTTCATATTGTGGTTTTATTTATAATTAAATATATTCATATTTTCTTATATTTGCTTATAATAAATCAATTGTATAAATACATATTTATACAAAAACCATTTTTAAATATATAAACCTAATGAAAATAAATTTTTATTATTCATTTTATTTAAAATAAAAAAATATCCAATTTATTTACCTTATAAAAATGCATTAATATGTATATATGTACTTGTACAAGTAATGTTTATATATAAACATGTGTGTGTCAATAAACAAATATGTATATATATACATATATATATTCTAATATATGTAAATATTTGTATGTGTATGTGATAAATCTAAATGTATACTTGTGTGTGTAAATATGTGCGTATGTGTGTGTGTGTCGGTATTGTGTAAATATATCATATATAAATGCACTTTTATAAATAAATCATTAACATTGTTATTAGATAAACGTATTTACAATAAATATTTATAAATACATTATAAATATATATTTGTAAATATACATACATATAAATGTATATGTAATGTATAAAATTTATATGTAGCCACATTTTAAAAATGTATTCATACATACAATATATAAACATTTTTAAAATGTATTTAAAACAATATCTAACCATTTTTTTACAATATAAAAATATATGAATATATATACTTATACAAATGTATATATAATGCTTATATATACTTATGTGTGTGTGTGTATATATAAACAAATAAATGAACATATCATAAAATATACAATAAAACAATCACGGTGCAGTGGTAAAGGCATTCATATCGCATAAGGAGATCCAATGATCAAATCCAGGTGCATGTAAGGGTGAACATAAGGATGAGAAGTGTAAAAGCGCTGATAAAGAGGTTTTTTGAGCACTAACAAAGGGGGGGGGGGTGGATGCGTGCACCTGAGCTACAGGGGATGGGGTGGAGGGTTAGGGGAAAACCCTTGCAAAGGGGGCGGGCGAAACACTACAATTTTTTTTTAAAAAAAGTTATTACCTTTTTTTAAAAAAAATTTATTACCTTTTTTTTAAGCACTGATAAAAGGGGATTTTATCAGTGTTTTTTTTAACCGCTAATAAAATGATCATTTATCACCGTTTTTTTATTGATGATAGCGTTTTTTTAGCCCTGATAATTATTGAATTTATCAGCGTTTTTTTAGCGGTAATAAAGTCTTCTTTTATCAACGATAATAAAAATCTCTTTTAACAGTGATAAAATGCAATTTTTAACATGGTTTAGATTAACACCGTTTTCTAAACCTTATTAATCGCAATTTCTAGCGGTATTAAAATGGCATCATCCACGGAATAGACCAATGGCATCATCCACCGTTTTCTATCATTTTTTTTTCATTTCACATTTAAGTAAATGATAATAAAACTTCAAACCATCGCGTGGAAGAAATCGTTTTTCCATGCAATATTATATATTTTGAAATCATTTATAATAACAGTTACTATTCAAAATTGTGCGGAATTTCGTAATGATAGATGCATTTAAGTCAGATTTTAGCGCACGTAAATTTCGGTGACTGGTCGTCTTTTTAGGCGAGTCTCCTTCACACGTAACACCCCTTTTATATATTTAATAAAATAAATCACAATTTATAATACGAAAACAATTTTTTATTTGGAACATTTTATTACCATTATTTTCCACAAAAAAACATAAAAACAACACGTAAATCACGTATCCCGACCCCACTCGCAAAACCAGATCGACAGTCATGGCCGTCCGCCACGCCTCCATCCCTTCCTTCTTTCCTCCCCTCTTCTTCCTGTTCTTCTTCAAGAGCACCGCCACGATCTGCTCCGGCAACGCTGCCTGCGGCAGCGGCCAGCCGCCGGTGCGCTTCCCTTTCCGGCTCCAAAAGCGGCAGCCCGAGTGGTGCGGGTACCCCAAGTTCGAGCTCTCCTGCGACGGACGCAACCGGACCGCCCTCCGCCTGGGTCGCTCCGGCGAGTTCAGCCTCAGGGGAATCGATTACGCCAAACAGGAACTCTGGATCAACGACCCGGGCGGCTGCCTCCCTTCCCGCCTGCTCTCTCTCAACCTCACCGGCTCCCCCTTCTCCGGCATCTACTCCCAGAACTTCACGTTCTTCAACTGCTCCCCACGCCAGGACTACCTGGAATTCCGGCTGAACCCCATCGTGTGCCTCAGTGGCTACTCCTTCGAGGTTTTCGCGACGTCCTCCGACGCGGTTAAGGGGGTGCTGGCGACGACGTCGTCCAAGTGCCGGGCGATCGGGTCGGTCCGGGTCCCGGTTCAGTGGCCTTTCGACCAAGTGTTCATGTCGTCGGACCTCAGCGAAGACCTCCGGCTGACTTGGGCGGCGCCGCCGTGCGGGGAGTGCGAGGAGCGCGGGGGGCGGTGCGGATTTAAGAGTAAGAGCGATCGTCGGGTCGGTTGCTCGAGGGGCCGCTCCAGAACAACAGGTCAGTCGATCTTTCTTCATGGAATTTTTTCGAACAATTACATTTATCTTGGCATCCCACGTTTTTTTTTTGGCCAAAAAAATACGATAATAATAAATTAAATTATGGGTTCAGATGGAATTATTGTTCAGAATAATGCTCAAATATTCAATTTTGACTTGTTTTCGCTTAAATAAATTTTCATTCTTGACTACTTTTAAATTTTAAAAGTTTTCCATTTTAAACAAAATGAATCTTATATTTATATATTTATAGATATTGATGAATTGTTGTAGTGGTAACAATTATGGTATTATTTGAACAAAAAAAAGTAAACAAATGCACAAAAAAAAGATTAATTTTTTCTAGCGCATAAAATGTATATTTCATAAAAAAATGTATTTATCATTAAAAATTATATATTAATATATAAATCTATTTATATTGATATAAATATAATATTTTTTTAAGATTAAAATATGCATTTACACTTAATATATAAGATATTTAGTGAAAATCTAATTATAAATATAATTACAATATAACGAGCATATCCATTTTTTGGGCGGGTGCAATGTGGGCCACATATTTGATCATGTGCAATCTGACGTACAAGATTAAATTTGGAAAAGTCATGTTTTTTCAGAATAGCATCTTCCCAATTTCAACGGGTAGAATGACTTATCTGAATGGATGCTTCCATGCCTATAAAATGCAGCCTCCATTGGATAAAAAATTCAATTCAATCAACTCCAACCACTAAAAATCCCTCTAAAAATTTGGGGCTCCTCTTTGTGTCGTCTCGAAGTACCAAAGAGCTTTTGTTAGTGTCCAACAAAAAGGACTCTTCCAATACTCTCTTGATTCCTAAGTTTTTTCAAGGCTTACTCTCCACTAAGTACACGTGTAGAGTAACGAACCACTATTGTATCTTAAAGAAGATTTTCTTGAAGCTCATTCTACTATAGATCTGGTGGAGGAGAATCTAGGGAGTGATGTTGTAATGTGCCTCTACGAGCTCTATCTGTTATCATTCAAGGAAAGTCCATACCATCATTACCCACCTATACCCCCATCATTCTTTAAGAGTAGAATCCAACAAGATGGATATGGGGACACACAACAAGATGATGAAGGTGGAGCAATTCAATGGAAACTATTTCAAGAGGTGGCAGAAGAGGACGCACTTTCTTCTTGCAACACTCGAAGTGGTGTATATGCTCTCAACTCTGAAGTTCCCCCACATCTGATAATGGGACGCTTTAAGTTTCCTGCACAAGGAAAACATGGGATAATGACAATCCCATGTTTCAAGGACACATACTCAATGCGTTGGTCGATAGCCTCTTCGACACATATCAACATCTTCCTATCACAAAAGGGATCTGGGATGCTTTAGGGAAAAATCACATTACTGAGTAGTGCAAGTTGTGCCAAGGATGTAGTTATTCACACTGATTGACGAATCTTGTAAATGCTTGTGTTTTCACTGGTTGATGTGTTCGTGCAATTGATAAACAAGAGAAAAGAAAACAACATTAGTCATGTTTATCTAATTCATAAATCAAGGTTGAATATAGGTGATTTGTAAATGTTTGAGAAGCAAGGAAACATATACCCTAATCCATCTCCCTCTCAGTGTATTGGGATCTCACCACCATTGACTCAATCATAACTGTCACGACCCGTCCCTCGGGGCCAGTGTTGTGACTAACTAAAGTCCGTCTTCCATAGGCCAGAGGTTGGTGACTAGCATTGGAAAGGCATAACCCTAAAAAAAGGGAAGACGTTGCCTTTAAACCTGAAAACACACAGACCAGGTACACAACAAGAGCAAAACACGTAATATAACTGTTGAAAGTAAATGTGTGAACTGAATCAGAATGGACAAGTATACAAACTCAACTAAAAGAAAGTACAACAAAAAGGAAAAACAGCTCCTGAGGTCATCCACCAAGGATCCTACCTGAAGGGTAGGTACAACTCATTACTACAACTCTCCACGTCAACCGGTCACCTCCGTGCACCGTCTAGTCCTGGCTCCCAAATCTCGGTCAAAGCAGTCCGTCGTCTGCACAAGACACAATAAGGTGCGGGCGAAGCCCGTGCAGGGGTGAGTATAACAATACCCGGTAGTGTCCCCGAGACTTTCAAATGTCTCCCAGAATTCCACAAAGGAAAAACTACAAACCATGGTCTCAATCAGAAAGTGCAAAGTAAAAGACAACTCACACCAAGTATACAACTTAAAGAACAAGAATAATAATGATTAGTCATAAAGCTAAATCATCTTATTCCGTTGAGACGTTCCACTGCTGAACCATGAAGAAGTTGTTCTATTGCCGATCCACATAGGGTCGTAAGTTATCGATCCACATCAGTCATAAGTCGTCGATCCACACAGGGTTGTAAGTCGTTGATCCACGAAGGGCCGCTCTAAGGCTGGTCCTCGTCGGGTCGCACTACTGTTGATCCACACAGGGTCATAAGTTGTTGATCCACACAGGGTCGTAAGTCGTTGATGTCGATCCACAAATGGTCGCTCTTCGCTTGACAGTCAGCCACATGATTTCCGCATTTGGTGCGCTTGAGTTCCGTAGATTCTGCTCCTCAAGCCATCGATCGTACCTCAACTGCCACGAAGTCCCACAAAGAAGGGACCTGAAGAACCGCCATGTCATAAGGGTTCCAATGCAACAGACGACACGTTAATCGGACACCCGGTCTGTAAGTTATAGACATTTTAGCACCGAGGGCTCGGTTGGATTTGAGTTCGATCCAACCCGGCCATATTTCAACTTTTTCCAAAACCCGAGTGAAGTATCTCAAAAGGTCCGCATCGTCCTAAGGGTTTCAACGCCGAAAACGGTTCGTCAAACGGACGTTCGGTTTAGAAGTTATGGCCCTTTAAGCGAAACTGAGTCAAATTGGGTCTCGGTCCGGTCCGACATGGCCCATTGGGCTCGACCCGAACTGGCTGGGCCGTGGGCTCGGCCCGGACCACCTGGTTGGGCACGGCACGCCGGGTCGCGGGACCGGCCCGACCCGCTGGCCGGGCACGACCCGCCAGCTGGTGCGGGGTCTGCTCCCCCCCCGGAACAGACTTAGTCCATTTGGGTCTTCAACCGGCGATGCCATGCTGGCGCCGCCCCTCTAGCTGACTGGTCTGGTGGACCGGTCTATGGTGAGACTCGCGGATGCGGGTCCGCATCCGCTGTGGCGAGCTGCCCGCCTTCAGCGCAGCCGACGACAGTCAGCTGTCCCATGTTCGCCGCTATACCTGTGGGCGCCACCACCCTCTCGTGGCTGGCGAGAGCCGGCCGCCGCTGTCGCGCCGGTGGTGTCGCACCGGCGGTGCTTCCACGGGCCATCAGTGAAGCTCCGGTGGTCTGTTTTCCTTCCCGCCTGCACCTACGGGCCTCCCGGGATGCCGCCTTTACTTTGTGGCCCTCACTTTCGTCTTGCCACCGTATTACTCGGTCGCTCACGAAAAACACATCAAAACCGAGATCAGCGGAGGGTCCAAACCTTGTTCGGATCGGCCCGGGCCCTTCATGTTAGCGTTATATGATGGGAAGAAAATTAAAACAGTACGAAGATAAAGTTTTAACCCAAATCAAAACCCTGCAAGAACCTCCCGCAGATTCAAGCGAATAGCTGATCAACCCGTTAGTCGGTTGATCAGTGTTCGTCATATTATTCAAGAACGAGGTATAATGAATCTTTAAACACTTAGAAAGATTAATTCCCCTACCTGAACACGTTGGATTCCCTGATGACGAAGGAGGAGAATCCGTTGTTCGAAGATGTTCTTCATCGTTTGTCGATCTCCGAATCGAATCCTCAACGACATAGTCGAATCTCCGTTCTTCGTTGGAGGAAGAAGTCGTCGATGGTATGTCGATGTTTTCTCCCACGTTCCTCAAATATGTCCCAACAGATTGATTAACTCTTAGAGTTAAAGGGTTTAACTTTTGGTTTATTAATGAGGTTCATAAATAAACCGCAATTAATGAACCAATTAATTACCCGAGCATCGCGTTTACTCATTCAAGTGTAACAGGTCACTTAATGGCCTAAATTAAATGACCAACCAACTCTGTTGTCCCACCACCGTCGTTCAACGGTTGCAAAAAGAATAAAATAACTTCTTTAGTTATTTTATTATTATTTTTTCGAAATTTTGAAAAATAACATTTCTGTCCGACTTTTGCTGAACATGGTTTAGCTTTACCCAATCAAATCTTGGCCCTATGAATTCAACGGTGCCCTCAGATTTTTAATCCGAGCACCAGTTCAAAAGGTAGAAAATCCTACCCGCACGTTTACTGAACGTACTTTAAAAAAAGTTCAAAATTACGTTTCGAGCTCTCCGGGCCTCAGAATCACGTGCCGTTAATTTTCACAGTCTCGTAATAATTTCATATAATTAAAAAAAATTATACGAAATTTTTGGGTCTTTACATTCTTCTCACTTTAGGGCTTTACGTCACCGAAAGCCACAACAAAGGATAAAATAACAAATGGGGGTACTGAGCACGAATCTGAGCCTCCAGCTCCAATGTGCTCTCCTGAAGGTTCTCGTGCTGCCACCAGACATGCATTAGAGGAATCAACCATCCACGAAGGACCCGGTCTCGTCGATCCTCTATCTCCACTTGGAACTCCGAAAATATCGCATCATCGTCAATGTCCAGCTCGCCTCAGTCGATGACATGTGATTGATCATGTACGTATCTCCTTAGCTGCGACGCGTGGAAAATGTCATGCACCCTATGCATCTGTGGGGGAAGAGCAAGGCAGTACGCCCCCTTGGTAACTCTGTTGAGAATTTAGAAAGGTCCAATGAACCTCGGAGATAGCTTGTCGCCCCGGCCAAATCTTCGCAAACCTCATTGAGGTGAGACTCGTAAGAAGACATGGTCTCCCTCCTCGAACTCCAAGGGTCTCCGTCTTCTGTCGGCATACGACTTTTTCCTGCTCTGTGCAGTCTTTATCCACTCCTGGATGATCTGCACCTTCTCAGTAGCTGCCCGTACCAACTCTGGACCCATAAGTGTTGACTCCCCTGGCTCTGTCCAGTATAGAGGTGATCTGCATGGTCACCCATATATAGCCTCAAAGGGTGCAATGCCGATGGTGGAGTGATAGCTATTATTGTATGTGAACTCCAACAGTGGCAGATGGTCCTCCCAACTGCAACCAAAATCAAGGACGCAAGCACGAACCATGTCCTCAAGCGTATGTATGGTCTGCTCCGTCTGACCATTTGTCTGAGGATGAAAGGTGGTGTTCAAATATAGCTGAGTCTCGAACGTCTCCTACAATCCATTCCACAACTGCGATGTAAAACGAGTGTCATGATCTGAGACGATCATCAATGTCACCCCATGAAGTCGTACCATCTCGTGTATGTAGAGGCATTCCAAACCCTCTATTGATCCCTGCTCTTGGATGGGTAGGAAGTGGACCGACTTGGTGAGTCGGTCAACGATCACCCAGATGGAATCGTGGCCCCTAGACGTACGTGGTATTCCTATCACGAAGTCCATGGAGTTGCCATCCTATTTCCATTCCGACACCTCAAGTGGTCGTGCTAAGCCTGCTGGAACCTGATGTTCGACCTTCACTTGCTGACAAATGAGGCATCGTGAAATGAACTCTGCCACTACTTTCTTCCTCCCTGGCCACCAGTACTGACGCCGGAGGTCCTGGTATATCTTCGCCACACCAGGATGTACCACTAAAGAGGATGTGTGGATCTCCCTCAACACCTCCTCTCGTAGTGTTACTAGTACCATGGTTCGTCCTCTGAAAAGGATAACATGCTCCCCACCTTCAGAAAATTCTTTGGGAGCCTGTCCTAAGGATATCTGAGCACGTCAGGTCCCGCAATCAACATCCCCAAGTTGTGCCTCTCTGAATCGCTGAAGGAGTGGGGGAGTGACTGTCATAGACTAGAGGTAGGCTGCTCCATCACTATCCACGAAAGATAACTGCAATGCGGTTAGCTGCTCTGTCACTTCACTTAGCAACTGTAAACCAAACCTCCTGCTGAGTGCATCTACCACCACGTTCCCTTTCCCAAGAGTGCAGACTATCTCAAAGTCATAGTTTTGGAAGAGCTCCAGTCATCACCGTTGTCTCAAGTTCAGGTCCTTCTGTGAGAAGATATACTTGAGACTCTTGTGATCAGAGTAGACATTAAACCTTTCACCCATCAAGTAGTGCCACCACATCTTCAAGGCAAAGACCAATGCTGCTAACTTCATGTCATGGGCAATGTAGTTCTGCTCGTGCTGTCTCAACTGTTGTGAGCGGTAGGCGATCACCGCTCGCTCCTGCATCAGGACACATCCTCGTCTGGTCCCTGATGCGTCATAGTAGACTACTACATAATCAACGCCCTCTTCTGGTAGCCTCAAGATGGGGGCACTCGTCAGTCTCTGCCTCGGCTTCAAAAAACTCTGCTGGCATCTCTCTATCCATACAAAGGGTTTCCCCTTCTTTGTCAAAGATGACAAGAGTGCTGTTACTCTGGAAAAGTCAAGTACAAATCTCTGGTAGTACCCATCCAACACCAAAAAACTTCACACCTTGGTCATGCTCCTGGGTGGCTCCCAAGCAAGCACTCCCTTAATCTTCATCGAGTCCACTGCAACTCCGGTCTCTGAGATAACGTGTTTCAAAAAGTGGATCTCCCGTATCTAGAACTAGCACTTCGAGAGCTTACCATAAAGCTAGTGCTCTCAGAGTGTATCCAGAACTATCTGCAGATGAATGGCGTGCTCCTCCTCCGAGGCTGAGTACACCAAGATGCCGTCAATGAAGACCACCACAAAGTGATCGAGGTAAGGCTGGAAGATTCTGTTCATGAGTCCCATGAACACTACTGGGGCGTTGATCACACCGAAAGACATCACCAAGAACTCATAGTGGCCATACCGGCATCTAAAGGTCGTCTTCGGTACATCCTCATCTCATACCCTGAGCTGATGATAGCCTGATCTGAGGTCTATCTTCAAAAACCACCGATCTCCCTTCATCTGATCGAAGAGATCATCAATACTCGGGAGTGAATACTTGTTCTTCACGGTCATCTGGTTCAGGCGTCGAGAGTCCACGCAAAGACTCAAGCTCTCGTCTGCCTTCTTTGCGAACAAAATCGGGGCTGCCCATAGAGAAACATTGGGCCTTATGAACCCCTTCCCCTGCAAGTCCTCTAGCTGTACCCTCAACTCACAAAGCTCTGCAGGAGCCATCCGATATACTGGTGTAGATATCAGTTTTGTCTTAGGGTTCAGGTTGATGTAGAAGTCTACCTCTCTGCGGGGAGGTAGTCCCGGAACATCCTCAGGAAAGACATCAACATACTGGTCCACCACTATAGGATAGCTCAGACTCCTCTCGTCAACTACTCCGAGGGTAAGGCTAGGAAACTGATGAGTGATCGGCTACACCCTCCTCTGAGAAAGTCCATCCTGAGCTGCAAAGGTTCCCTTCTCACCAGTGAAGGATAACCTCGTCCCATCCTCACGAACACACCGCACTTTGCGCCTAAAACAGTCGATCTGAGCATGAACCGTGGATATCCAGTCCATAACCAAGATGACATCGCAAGACTTCAACGCTACTACTAAGAGATCCCAGCAGAAGCCCTCACCTCCTAGAGTAAGCTCACACTACCGGCACCGGTACGTAATCATCGAATCCTCTCCTGTAGGAGTCTTTAATCGCAAGGATTGAGCCAATGACTCCATCGAAATCTCCGAGCTCCGAACGAGAGCCATGACAATAAAAGAGTGACTACCACCTGTGTCTATAAGAACTGCAGCTAGGGTGGAGTAGACACAGATCGTACCACGAATCATCACTAGAGCATCGTGGTCGTAGGCCTCAGCTACCTGAAGCTGAGATCGTTCTTGTCCACCTACTCCCTGAGGTCAGGGTGGACCACCTGGAGGTGGTGGCGGTAGAACCTCAAATCGTCGCCCACCGCCTGTTGCATGACCAGCTCCTTTACCACGTTCGCCGCCCTGCGGACCTCCCCGCTCGAATTTCTGCCTCTACCTCGGCGGTCCCTCGACCGTCTGTTGATCGTCGGTGCGGCGGGTTGGGCAGTCGCGATCCATGTGACCCTGCCCGCCGCACGAGTAGCACAGTCTGCTCTTCTGCTGACCTCCTCTGTCCTGTGAGCTCTGCACCTCCGACCCTACATCTTGGGGTCATCCACCAGAAGGTCTGGCCCGCTTGGACCTCTGCGTCATTTGCCTACTGCCTGCTGCAGATGACTCGGCTGTCTGTCGCCCGGTGGTGGCTCCCATCGTCGTTGCTTGCTCAGCTAGGAAGCTTTCCACCAATAGTGCTCGCTCTAGCACTCCAGCCTGCGTCGGGATGTTGAGTGATATCATCAACGTTCTAATCTCCCGTCGAAGACCCTGCTCAAAGGTTTGGGCCCTGAAGAAAGGGTCCCATACCATGTCGGTGGAGTAGCGAGAGAGGTCAGTGAATCTTGTAGAGTACTGGGCTACTGTCAGGCTGCCCTACTGTAAGTGCAGAAGCTCCTGAATAGGAACAAAGTGTAGAGTCGCTGGAACGAACTCCGCCCTGAAGAGGCCCTCGAAGTCCAACCAGGTGAGGGTCGCCTCATCGTGCAATTGGAGCGTTAGGCTCCACCATCTCCCTACCGTGCCCTGGAAGAGATTGGCAGCTAGGATCACCATCTGGTCTGCTGGTGTCCCAACTAGGCGGAAAACTCTAGCCACAACCTCCATCTTGTCCTCAACCGCCTGCGGATCTGTCTCGCCTCGAAACCTCGGAGGCCTCTGCCGTTAGAACTCGTGCAGCACGCTAAGTCAGCGTGTACTGTCTGCTGGTGGGGCTGGTGGCAACTACTGCCCTATGGGCAGTGGTGCTGGTGGTACACCACCCGAAGGTACCATCGCTAAAAGAGGGCCCTGCACTGAAGCTTCATCGCTTGGTGGGCCGTTATCGTAAACTCTCTCTGGAATCCTGGCTCGATGTCTATGTGGTGACTTCCTATAAAGAAACAGATATGCCATGATCAATAAGTTATACCTGGTGAGCTGACTCAAAAGTGATCAAAAGAAAAATATTTTAAAAACATACACAATCTGTGTTTTTGTGTACCGAGTCGGAAATCAGAATTCAGGGTTCTGGTGTATGGATACGTCGGCCGCTATACCAACACTGGACTCCCCAAACTAAAAATCGTACTCAAAACACTTAACGCTATTGCCCCATTGAAAAGATCATAGTTTTAGTTCTTCGGTAGAACTGAATCCTCTGATACCGCTTTGTCAAGACCCGTCCCTTGGGGCCCGTGTTGTGACTACCCCAAGCCATCCTTCCATATGACAGGGGTTGACGACTAGCACCGAAAATGCATAACCCTAAAAAAGGGAAGGCATTGCCTTTAAACTCGAAAACACACAAATCAGGTACACAACAAGAGCAAGACACGTAATATAACTGCTAAAAGTAAATGTGTTAACTGAAGCAGAATGGACCAGTATACAAACCCAACTAAAAGAAAGTACATCAAAAAGGAAAAACCGCTTCTGAGGTCGTCCGCCAAAGATCCTACCTGAAGGGTAGGTTCAACTCGTCACTATGGCTCTCCACGTCAACCGGTCACCTCCGTACATCATTTAGTCATGACTCCCAAATCTCAGTCAAAGCTGTCCGTCGTCTGCACAAGACACAACAAGGTGCGGGCGAAGCCTGTGCAGGGGTGAGTATAACAATACCCAGTAGGGACCCCGAGACCCTCGAATGTCTTCCAAAATTTGCACAAAGGAAAAACCACAAAGCATGGTCTCGATCACAAAACCCAAAGTAAAAGACAGCTCACACTAACTTAAAGAACATGAATAATGATGATTAGTTGTAAAGCTAAATCATCTTATTCCATTGAGAAGTTCTACTGTTGAATCACGAAGAATTCGTTCTATTGCCGATCCACACAGGGTCGTAAGTCACCGATCCACACAGGGTCGCAGGTCGTCGATCCACACAAGGTCGTAAGTCGTCGATCCACACAAGGTCGTAAGTCGTCGATCCACACAGGGTCGTAAGCCGCTAATCCTCGATGGGCCACTATAAGGCTGGTTCTCATCGGGTCGCGCTACTGCTGATCCACACAGGGTCGTAAGTCGTCGATCTATATAGGGTCGTAAGTCGCTGATCCACAACGGACCGCTCTAAAGCTGGTCCTCATCGAGGCGCACTACTGCTGATCCACATAGGGTTGTAAGTTGTCGATCCACACATCGTCGTAAGTTGCTGATGTCGATCCACAAAAGGTCGCTCTTCACTTGACACCCAGCCACAAGATTTCTGCATTTGGTGCGCTTGAGTTCCGTAGATTCTGCTCCTCAAACCATCGGTCGTACCTCAATTACCACGAAGTCCCATGAAGAAGTGACCCGAAGAACTGCAATGTCATAAGGGTTCCAATGCAACAGACGACGCGTTAATTGGACGCCTGATCTGTAAGTTATAAATATTTTAGTATCGAGGGCTCGATTGGATTCGAATTTGATCCAACCCAGTCGTATTCCAACTTTCTCCAAAACCCGAGTGGAGTATCTCAAAAGCACTGCCTCATCCTAAGGGTTCCAGCGCCGCATATGGTTCATCAAACGGACGTCTGATTTAGAAGTTATGACCCTTTAAGTGAAACTGAGTCAAATTGGGTCCGGGTCCGGTTCGACCCGGCCCGATCCCGGTTGACTCGACTCGACCCGGCACTAACCGGCTGGGCCGCGGGACCGACCCGACCGACTGGCTGGGCGCGACCCGCTAGCTGGTGCGGGGTCCGCTCCCCCCCTCGAACAGACTCAGTCCATTCGGGTCTTCAACTGACGGTGCCTGGCTAGCGTCGCCCCTCCAGCTGACCGGTCCAGGGTGGGACTCGTGGACGCGGGTCCACCACCGCCGCGGTCGGAGCCGCAACGCGCCGCCTGCCTTCAGCGCGGCCGACGATGGCCGGCCGCCCCCTGTCCGCCGCGGCGCCTGCGGGCGCCGCCACCCTCAAGCGGACGGCGAGAGGCGGTCGTTGTCGCTGCGCCGATGGTGCTTCCGTGGGCCACCGATGAAAAGCTCTTGTGGCCTATTTTTCTTCCCGTTTGCGCCTACGGGCCTCCGGGGACGCCGCCTTTACCGCGTGGCCCGCGGTTTCGTCTTGCAGCCGTATTGCTGGGTCGCCCACAAAGAACGCATCAAAATCGAGATCGACGGAGGGTTTGAGCCTTGTTCGGATCGGTCCACTCTCTCCGCGTTAGCGTTATGTCATGAGAAGAAAATCAAAACAATAACAAGATAAAGTTTTAACCCGAATCAAAACCCTGCAAGAACCTCCCGCAGATTCAAGCGAATCGCGGATCAACCCCTTAGTCGGTTGATCCGCGTTCGTCATATTGTTCAAGAACGAGGTATGATGAATCTTTAATCACTTAAAAAGATCAATTCCCCTACCTGAACACGTTGGATTCGCTGATGACGATGGAGGAGAATTAGTTGTTCGAAGATGTTCGTCGGCGTTCGTCGATCTCCGGATCGAATCCTCAACGACGTCATCGAATCTTCGATCTTCGTTGGAGGAAGACGTTGCTGGTGGTACGTCAAAGTTTTCTCCGACGTTCCTCAAATCCGTCCCAACGGATTGATTAACCCTTAAGAGTTAAAAGCTTTAACTTTTGGTTCATTAATGTGGTACATAAATGAACCGCAATTAATGAACCAATTAATTACCCGAGCACATCGATTACTCATCCAAGTGTAACAGGTCGCTTAATGATTTACATTAAATGACCGACCAACTCTGCGGTCCCGCCACCGTCGCTCAACGGTTGCAAAAAGAATAAAATAACTTTAGTTATTTTTTTTCCGAAAATCCGAAAAATAACTTTTCCGTCCGACTTTTGGTGAACAAAGTTAAGCTTCGCCTAAGCTAATCCTGGTGCTGCGAATTCAATGATGCCCTCAGATTTTTAATCCGAGCATCTGTTCAAAAGATTGAAAATCCTAACTGCACGTTACTGAACGTACCTTAAAAAAAAGTTCAAAATTTCATTTTGGGTTCTCTGGGCCTCAGAATCACGTGTCGTCAATTTTCGTAGTCTCGTAATAATTCTATATAATTAAAAAAAAATATACATAATTTCCGGGTCTTTACAATAATCAAATCTATCATAATTGGCTATGTTGTTTTATCTCGATCATTTCAAACCAAAATTTAAAAATGACCGTTCCACCATTATCAATTTCATCATCATCGACTTTAATTTCATCACCTCCACCACCATCGACCCCATCATCATTGGATTAGCTCCATTGTTCTTGATCATCTCAACTCTAATAAAATTTTATTAGGAAAGAAAATCTCTTTTTAAAAAAAAAAAAAAATCACATGATATTAGAGATATTATCTAAATCAATCACAAGCATACTACACTAGAGATGTATGTAATTTTATTATTACAACGAAACTATTTAAAAAAAAAAAAAACAAAGAAAGAAAGAAATAATCTCCTTGAACATTTAAGATTTTTTTTAACCATTCCTAATACGTACACATATTAATTTATTCATTTAAAACTTTGTCCGAACTTATTCCCCAACAAATGTAAGATTTGTTAATCCAAGGCTTGACTGTAATAATTAGTTTTCCTTGGGATCCTTTTGTATTTGTATGATCATCTCCACTCTATATTTTTATGGGTATATATATTTTTATAATGCTAATCATTTTATTAAAAACTGAGTTTTCAAAGACCCTAGTTTCATCATCTGAAATGCCGCCCTTTACGTGTGCAACAGTGTTTCCGAGGGCCGCTCTTTACGCCATATCCATTGCTGTGGTGCCGTCGCTGCTTTGCATCCTGGGGCTAGCCTGTTACCTCGGCAGCCTGATTAACTGCTACGGCCGGTCCCGCCTCCGTCCCCAGTCGGAGTTTTCTTCCACGGCCACAGTGACTCACATCTCACTGCACGTCACCGGCATGGACGATCCCGCCATAGCTGCACTGCCGAAGATGGTGGTGGGGGAGAGCCGGCGGGTGCCCCAGCCGGAGCACAGCACCTGCCCCATATGCCTGTCGGAGTACCGCCCCAAGGAGACGCTCACTACCATTCCCGAGTGCGGCCACTGCTTCCATGCGCACTGCGTGGATCCCTGGCTTCACCTCAATGCCTCCTGCCCGGTTTGCCGGCACTCACCCCAACCCCGTCCACCGTTCCCTTGAACCGGGATCGCTAGAGTACCCTTTTTGATTGGTGTAAAAGAAAAAAGAAAAACCGAAATCAAACTTCACATACAATGTTAAATGAGAAGTTTTTAATTTGTGATTTTTCTTTTTAAATTTGAAACCATCCGATGTCAGGAGCCAAATGAACTTTTAAGGGTGACAAAGTGCCATAGATTCTCTAATTATTCACGAAATTTTTGAAAAGAAAAACATTTATACCCATATGACTTTTAAAAAATTCTCTTCCTCACTCTCAAATCTTCTCATGATATTGTTAACACTAACTCAATATTAATTGGAACTTGGTGATGATTGTTTGACGTCTTTTCATTTTCTTGGGGTGTTGTTTGGTGTGATTCTTTAAGCCAAGTGTTTGGTGCAACTCCAAGTCCAACATCATATTCCGCAAAGGATTGTGGGTTAGATATAAGATTGGATGAACAACTCCTATCAATCATGAGTTTTAGGATCATTACTGCAGATCAATAGTTTAATATCAGACAAAATGGCTTTAATAGCACTATAAAAGCATTGACCACACCACTGTTAAAAGCGGGTCTCTTTTATCAGCGCTAAAAAAGAGTATTGAAAAAAGAGATCTTTATCATCACTATTTTTAGCGTTGATAAAATGAGTCTTTTATCAACGTTAAAAAAATACTGATAAAAGTAAAATAAATAAATAATTAAATATATAAAATCTGCAAATTGGAGGGTGAACCACCCCTTTTTTATCAGCGCTCGATCCCCCCCTTTTAACAATGCTCTCATCTAGCCTCTCCACCCCTTTAATAGCACCAGGAAGCCCCTCCCCCCTTTAACACCACTAGGCACCTGTTTGAGACCTCCCCGTCATACTCCAGCGCCTTTCCACTCCTATATTGTTTTGTTTTGTATTTTATGATATATCTATATATTTATATATATTTCGTTACATTATATATATATATATATATATATGTAGAGTCTCTCTCGCTGGAGAGTTCTTCCCTCCCAGGGCGTCCTAGGGTTTTGGGTTTCGGTGTGATTGCAGCGGCGACGACGACCCTCTCGTTTTCGGATCTCAACAGCGACTCCTTTGTGACTTGCAGTGGCGACTCCTTAGTGACTTGCAGTGGCGGTGGTGGTCCTCCCATTCTCGGATCTATGTTTTCTGTTGTTGAGCTGTGAACATCTTTCTTTGTCCTCTTCTTCAATTTTGGGTCTGTGGTGGCATTTCGCTTCTCCCGATCTGTGATTTCTACGGAATCATGTTTCAGTTTTGTTTTTCTTCATCTCCTCACATTTGCTGCGGATTTGTTCGGTGTCGAAGGCTTTCTGCTACCCTTTTGCAGGCCGTTTCGACCGGTTTGTGTAGGGTTACGACTTGCGAACTGCGAAGGTTTTGCTCGTGTGGGTTTCAGCTCGCGAAGGGTTTTCTTGCAAAGATTTTGCTTGCACAGCTTTTTCTAGCATTGGAAGCAGTCCACAAAGGCTTCGGTCCACAAAAGGAAGTGGACAGCGCAGGTGTTGTTTGGGTTCAAGAAGGGCTCTGTGCGCGAAGGATCAGGTTCGCGAAGGACTCTGCTCGCGAAGGGCTCTGTTCGCAAAGATTCAGGTTCGCAAAGATTCAGGTTCTTGATGATTCAGGTTCGCAAAGAGCTCTGTTCGCGAAGGGCTCTGTTCGCGAAGGGCTCTGTTCGCGAAGGGCTCTGTGTGCGAAGGATCAGGTTCGCAAAGGGCTTTGTTCGCGGAGATTCAGGAGTTGCTTGGTGTTGGACTCCTCATGTATTAATCATGTTTTAATGATCACAAATCTCTTTAATGATCACAAATCTCATTAATGATCACAAATCTCATTCAACCTAGTTAAATCCTATAAATTATATCCAATCATGTGTATTTATGTTTCAAGTTCTCTCATGCTTTATAATGGTTAAGATCAATCCATTTCATGCATATTACTGTTTAAGTCTGAATATAGTTATTTGCCTAAGTACAAGACACTGTGAAGCCTGACACCGTGAAGCCTGATAGAGTAAGCAGACACCGTGAAGCCAAACACCATGAAGCCTGACACCGTGAAGCCAGACACTGTAAGCCAAACGCCGTAAGAAAGACACCGTGAAGCAAGACACCGTGAGCAAGACACTGTGACACTCAGACACCATGAACAAGACACCGTGACACTCAAACACCGTGAAGGAGACACCGTTTTCATAACTTACTGTGACACCGTCTCTTAAACTATTTTGTCGTCTTTCAATTTAATTTTTAATGGTCATATTTGATGTCTTTAATGCACTGACATAATTAATGTTTCTTTGTAGACAAAGTATGAGGTACGAGGTACGAAACACATGGAACCTGTCGACTAAAACTCATGCATTTGAAGATAAATATTGGAGAGTGCCCAAGAGAAATATAGCGCGATACCGAACAGAAAACAAGCCTGTGAGCACGACCACGAAGAACACTTTGCAAGATTTTCAAAGAAAGAATTGTCAAATGCATGTAATCCGACTCTACTGAAAGAACATATGAAGTACACTGGAATCCAGAGAACATCTTCACATTATCAAAACTCAGGAAGAACACAAGCTGAATCGCGACACTCTGTTTTCAAGAAAAAAACCAGAGAAGGACTCAGAAGCATTTCTGTTTAATTAAAGGAGTCCAGAGCTGCACTTCAAATCACTAGAGCATTCTAAACTCATATCTACTCTCTCTTAGTGATTATTTTACTTCTTGAGCAGTGTGTGTACTCTGTATATTCCATACACACACTGACTCCTGTGCTAAACTGGAGGATTTCTAAATCCTTACATCAAACTCTTTATACTTCTGTTTAACCATGAAAACTATGGAAGATGTCCCTGTGTGGCCTGGTTATTATTTTTGTTTACCCACGAAAATTGTGGAAGAGGTCCCTGTGTGACCTGGACAGTCTGTGTACTGTTGTTAAACCCGATCCAGGGTGTGGATCAAAGTTTATTTATATAAACTTCTTGGTGGTAGGTGATCACCAAGTGGAGTGGATTAGGTCTCAACTTGAGACTGAACCACTTGTTTCATATCCACTGTACTGTTTAATTTTAGTCTTCTCTGTTTTACTGCTTTATTGCATAATCCAGAAAACACTAATTTCACTTTGATAGTTAGTCTTGGAAAGAAGTTATAACTGATTTGTCTTAGTAGGATAACTTCAAAAGTAATATTAATAATACAAATTAATATTATTGAGAATTAATCAATATTCTAAGAAGTTGTTTCAAAAGTCAAACTCTTATAATAGTATAACACTGATTAACTGGGCTGTATCTATTTTTGGGGAAAACCTTTTATTTTAAAACAATAATTTTGTAACAGAATTTTTTATAGTTACTCAATTCACCCCTCCCCTCTTGAGTAATCTACTCCGACCAACACTTGGGTTCGCAGAGGTTCTGCTCACGGAGGTCTCACGAAAGTGTTTGTGCATGGAGGACCTCCCCTGCAGAGATCTTGGCTTGCAGAAGTTTTTGTTCTCATCTATGCCTGCGGAGGGACCGCCTCTTGCACGCCCTCTGCCCATGAAGGATTACCTCGCAGAGATATCACTCACGAAGGGGCTTTATTCGCGAAGGGGGCTTTTCTTGCAAAGGTATTCAGGGATCCCCTACTGATCATGAAGAGGGCTTTGCTCACGGTATTCTTTGCTTGTGAAGGTCATCTGCGGAACCAGGTGACAATTATTGAGAGGGGGTCCTATGGAATCAGATTTGGTGAAATGTTGGTAGAATATTTCATTGACAGACAAAGAGAAATTGCTGATTTCCACATAGAAAATTGAAGACGCATTTCTTGGGCATCACATGTCTCTTCTGATTGTTGGAAAATTCTTGGGAAAATGATCATTCAATCTGGGTGCCTTCAAAAACACCATGAAAAATATCTGGAGGTTGGAGGAGGGCGTGGCCATTAGAGACGTGGGGGATGACCTCCTTATCTTTGAATTTTTCATAGCAAAGGATAAAGAAAAGATCCTTAAAGGAAGACCATGGTCATTTGATAACCAGATCATTCTCATGGAGGATTTGAAAGGTGGGGAAGATATTCAGAAAATTATTATGTCCAAATCCCCCTTTTGGATATGAATCAAGGGAATTCTGTTCCATGGTCGAATTGAACGAGTCATGCGGGAAATTAGAGAACGTATTGGTAAATTCTTAGAATGGTATCGGTCAGACCCAATCCATTGGGGACCCATTGTGTGAATTAGAGCTTTGATGTATGTGGCACAACCACTAATGAGAGGCATGTTCTTGTCTAAAGAGGATTCTAACTCCTGGATATCCTTTGAATTTGAAAATCATCCAATTTTCTGCTTCTTTTGTGGGTGTCTCAGACATCAGAGAAGGATTGTGGTTTAAAAAAGGAGGACAAACAAGGAAATATTGTTATGCAATACAACCCTTTGTTGCATGCAAAAACTTATGGACAAGCATTTATTTCTGAAGTTGAAAAAAAGGATCGTGTCAAACTTGAAAAAGCTTTAATTAAGTGAACTGAACCAAAACAAAATAATATCGTTATGATTGCCCCACTGGATTTCTCTGAGGGTAATCATGTAGCCCAGAGGGTGGAAGGAGGGCCTCTGTGCAGCACAGGGGCCGTGGTCAACACAGGGGACAAACATGTGAGTCAGATTATGGACTCAGCTACCATCTCACACTAGGCTCCTGTTACTTGAAAGACAATGTCAGAGCACCATTTGGTCCGATGTCAAATTGTAAGGAACCACTAGACCCAGTTTCTGGGCTGAAGCATATTTGTGTCGAACCACCAGAACTTGATCCTGGTCCAGATTTGGTTACTCCAATTATCACCTCCCAGGACGAAATTGATATGATCGTGGTAACATCATCTAGTCCTTCTAATCACCAGACATGGAAAAGGTTGAATTACGAAGATAGGGGCATTGATCCTACCAATGCAAAGCCCGAGGAGCATAAACGACACTTGGAGGCGAGTCATTTGACCGAGAACCTTCCAAAGAGGTGGAAAGCGGCGAGTGAAGGACAGTTCTTTGAAATTACAGAGGCAGAGGAAGGTATGTTCCAACCCCGCCTAGAGCATTGAAAATCCTATGTTGGAACCGTCGGGGGCTTGGCAACCCATGAACAGTTCGGATAATCCAACGCCATTGTGTGCAAAGTCGCCCTGATATGGTTTTTCTATTCGAAACCATATTGGAAAACAAGGACAAAACTGATATTGCGTACAAATGCACCTTTCAGGGTTGCTTCCCGGTCCCCCGCCAAGGCCATTCAGGGGGACTATGTTTTCTTTGGAAGGATAACATGGATGTCAGAATCACCTCGTACTCTTCGAATCATGTGTCTGCTTCCATACATGATGACCTCTCTCCGCCATAGACATTTGTGGGTTTCTACAAATGGCCATCACAAAATGATAAATGGAAATCTTGGGACCTCCTATGTTCCCTGCAACGAGGAATGCCTGGACCTATCCTCTTTAGTGGTGATTTCAATGAGATTCTATTCTAGAATGAAAAATGTGGAGGATCATTTCAGTCCTTTTCCTCGATGTCAGGTTTTAGGGATGCGATTTCAAGTGTGGATTTGGAAGATCTGGGCTATGCAGGCAGTCCTTTCACCTGGTTTCGGGGAAACATTGAACACACATGCATTGCAGAGTGTCTAGATAGATTTCTAGGATCAACGGATTGGACCAAAATTTTCAAGATGTTTCAGATTTCCCACCTGGCTCCGAATTGCTCGGACCATTGCCCTATTGTCATCGAATTCTCTCTCAGTGGCCGCAACCCAAGATATGGGAAACCCTTTAGGTTTGAAAGCTTCTGGGTTAAAGAATGCAAGTGTGAAGAAGTGTAGAGACCCAATCTTGATGTACATAGACATTACATTACTTTTGTGTAATACTTAATACATAACAAAAACAAACACACAATGATCCTAATAGTTTAGTATCTTTGGAAACTCGGAACATAATCTTCTAATCGTGGTGAAAGATCTTCAATATTTCCCATAAAGATCTTCCCCTTTTGTTTTCTTACCTAAAACCTTTCTTTAAATCCTAGGGAAAAGAAAACATATAAAGGGTGAGCTTAAATGCTCAGTAAGGGTAATCATGGAGAAAATAAAACAAATCATATACATTTGAACTTAAAAAAACATGAACATAATGTTTAAACATCAAAATATTGAGCAATGACATAAAACATGGCAGTACGTAAGGAATAGATCATAAAGAAACATTAATCATGGTAAAATAGCATGGGAATAAAACACGTAATTGTGGAAAACCATTAAGCACTCGATATTATTTCCATAATAGCCAAGGCATTGTTTCCAAGACCATCTTAGTGGACAAAGTCCATTACTGAACCGGGTTTACTTACCGTTCCAACCCTATATTACTGAACCAGATTCACTTGTCATTCCAGCCATATCTATCTCATGAGATATAAATCTTTACCCAATGAATTAGAGGGAGATATAGGTCCCACCCATCTCATAATGAAATCATTCTTACTTGTGCCACAAAATAAACATAAATCATTCATCATAATCCAAAGAATAAAATGGGTTTCATAAACATCATCCCATCATAACATAATCCATATAAAACAAATGGATATCATTTCATCATAATAAAAATCAAACCATTTAAATAATAGAGACATTATACTTGAAACATAAACATGCTAAATAATGTCATCTTAGATGGAAAATGGTTTTGATAAAACACTTGAAATGAATTCTTGAGGAAAATATCATTTCTTCTTTAAAATCATTTTTATTTTCACAAAATGTCATGCAATTTTAAAATAAATGGATTTTGTGGAAAATAATCATGAAATCTTGTAGAGTAAGCTTCATGAAAATAAGACGTTATGAAACGTAAAAATCCATTCATGCCGTATAAGTTAAAAAAAACATTCTCCTCATACTTTTGTCAGAAAAGTCAAAAAGTTCCTCATATGGTAAACAAAAGAAATATTCCTTTCATAACATGTGGTAAAAGTAAAAAATGGGTAAAAAGGACTTTAAGAATACATAAAAACACTTTTAGAAAATATGGACATGGATGATAACAATAACCCCAGTAAATACTTACGAATAAACAATCTCGGATAAGAATGAGATTGGAATAATTATCCCTTACCTTATGTTTGATATGCTTCGTATGTATCCGAACCTCCTGTATAATGATTTAAATAATTTCATTGACTTATTACATAATCATATTCATTGTTATGATATCATATATGGTTCACTTATGACTTTATATTACCCGTTCTTTTGTAAATTCATGTTAAAGTAGCGTTTTGGGTCAAATCGTTTCATTTATCGTCCGTGTTTTGACTTGTAATTATTCATATGATTAAATAGATCATGATTACTTAATTACAGAATGTAAAACATGATTTATATATATAATATATATTCATAATATACATATATATAATAGATCGATAAATGGAAAGAAATACACCGTTCATGGAGATGGTAGGCCGTACGTACGCATGAACGCTATTTTTGTTTCCTTATTAAATTGAATGGAAGTAAGTAAATAACATATACATAAGTCAAGTATCATTAATATGTCATATATTTAATTATTATTTAATATATATATATATATATACTTTATAATCATTCTTGAATGGTTAACTTAGAGAATGAATCTCATCGCATCGTGGAGACGGTAATCCGTACGTACGCACGAGCGATGATATCGTTCCCGTAGTTATTGAATGGAATTAGATTGGATGATGTAATATATCAGAATCAGTATGATGTTATAATAACTATATATAGTTATTCTTTACACCATTATACCCATCCAAGTAAGGTGGTGGTGGAAAAACAGATTACACCACGGCGTGGGAACGATATTCCGTACGTACGCACGCGTGGTGATTTCGTTTTCTGTAGGATGGATAGAAAGTGAAATGAGGTCGTTTCATATTTATAATAACATATCAGTATATTAGTGATACTTATGTTATTACTTTATAATGAAACAACTAAATAAGAAGAATTTGAAGAAAAATGAAAACTTGAAAGAATCGGTAGAAGATATTACCTCTTCTTCGACACACCTCTTTTAAGCTTCCTCTTAAGGCACTAGAGTTGGTCTTTTGAGGAGACCAGAACCTCTATAATGTTTCTAGGTAAGTTTATAAGGGAAATTGTCAGGGGTTGGCCGAGCTTGAAAGCTCAAACTTGTGTAAAGAGAAGAGGGAGGAGGTGCCCTTTTATAAGGGAGGAGAGGGGCACCTTAGAAAAAACTAAAAATATTATTTTATAATAAAGTCATATTCGGTTTATAATTGCTCCAAATTGATTTATTTCGAAGATAAGGTGGGGATGGGTCGAAATCCACTCAAAAAATAGGTTTTAGACAAGTTTAGGTTATTATTTTAACCTTATCATTTAGATTTAACTCTAAGTTAAATAATTTAACTTTTATTGTGTCTTCTTGTTTTCTTACACTATATGGCTAACAAACTAACTATAACAGGCCAAACGAACCCCAAGTGGTTCATTATTAATATATATAACCTTATCTAAGTCATTTGGCCTAAAATTATATTTTTAAGAATAAAATAACAATTAATAATATAATATTTGTTTTAAAAACTATTTTATGTCAATTTTGACACTATTTGGTAATTTATTTTTTGTGAAACTCATAACAGCATTATTAGTTCGAAAAAGTTAATTAATTAAATAATAACATGTAATATTAACCTAGAAAATTAGTTTAATTCATTAAAAGTCTCAAATTACATTTATTTGGGTATTTATAACATCAATTATGTTAATATTTCATTAATAAGGTAATTACTGCATCATCATTGTGTCATAAATAAATTAAATTATTTAATGTCTAAAAATTATAAATAAAATACCATTATGAAGGATATTTTTTTTATCATTCTAATGAATATTTATAGTCAAATTTATCTTATGTATAACCCTATATTTAAAATGTTTTAGTTATTAAACTTTGATTTTAACTCTTTTAACTCTTCTTTAAATAAAATAATAATAAGTGTCCTAATATAATCCATGTGGACCTAAAGGGTAATATTTTATTCTTAAGGTTGTTTTTGGTAGAATTAGACTTATCCAATAGAATTAGGACATGTGTTAGGGTAATGATAATATCATTTTTACCCTTAATTACCCTATTTACTTTTAACCGTGGTAAATAAAAGTAAAAAGTTACTATTCACCAAA
This sequence comes from Viscum album, assembly GCA_963277665.1. NCBI lineage: Eukaryota > Viridiplantae > Streptophyta > Magnoliopsida > Santalales > Viscaceae > Viscum > Viscum album. The sequence goes on from OY728165.1 coordinate 834,206,128, forward strand.
AATTATTTTTATCTTATTGAACCACATTTTACTCCTTGATATTAACCGTGTCTCTCGGATTTTTGAAATTCAAATCACAGAAGCGGTAAAATTAAGTTTTATGTACAATTGCAAATGCTCATAGGAGGTGGGTAAAAGACGGTAAAAAGTTCAATAAAATTTTTATGTATCTATATTATTATAAAATTAATCCAATGGATTACATTGAAATTATATAGGTATTATTTATCTATTTTGACCTAAAATAAATTTAAATAAAATAAATTATTATTTAAATAAAAAGTCGGTTTTTAAATAGTAACCCAGTGTTTTCACTATTCATCAAAAATTGAAAGTTTTCAGAAAAATACCAAAAATTCACCGTAGGCTAATTTCGATATTCCGAATCCAAAAATGAAGTCCATTTTGAAAAATAAAATTTATAAAATTTCAAAAAGTGGGTATTTCTATTCATAATGGCTAGTTCATAATAATATCTCGTTTAGTGAAACTCGGTATTGCGTACAACACACGCTATCTAGGAAGGTTGCTCTGGAATGAAACACAAGCCTAGAATAGTGTTTGCGTATACTGTAAGCTAATACGGTGTTGCGTATAGCACAAGCTAATTTTGGTGTAACGTACAACACAAGACATCAATAAAATTAAAAGAATATTTTTCATAAAATCTCGGGGTGTTATAAGAAGTCATCTGATCATGTTGGAAGGGTGGAAACACTAACATTGGTTTTAACCTCCAGTAGGTTGCTACTAATCTGAGGTCATGGAGTTATAAAAAATTTTGCCAACCTGAAAAGCTCTGTGACTCTTTAGAGAGACAACTCAACGCCCTTCTTGACCGGTCCCTAACCAATGGTATTCTCTCCAAAATTGGTGTTATCCAAAGAAAACTGGATGCGGCTCTTCGCATTGAGGAAAGCTTCTGGGCAATGCGTGCACACAAAACTCACATTAAAGAAGGGGATACAAACACCCATTACTTTCATCTCAAGGATTCTGCTAGGCGTCGTAAAAACAATATTTTGTGCCTTTCTCACCCTGATGGAATCACTGTTTTCAATATTGAAGGCATCCATGATATCATCTCATGTTATTTTTAGAAACTTTATATTGTAGTAGATTCCACCATTTCTTCTGAGGTTGAGTCTTGCATCAAACCTATGATCACTGATAAGATGAATCGTCAGCTTACAAAATATTTTTTGGATGAGGAGATCTTTTTAGCTCTTAAAAATATCCATTCCATAAAAGCTCTGGGCCCTGATATCTTTCATGCTCTTTTCTTCAAGCAATACTGGCACATTCTTAACCCTTACATCTGTGCTCTTATGAAAGGTATTTGGGTGTAAGAACCCGGTTCTTTTTCTTGAGGTACAGGTTTCTTCCTTTCCTTTTCCTTTAATGTTTTTGAGAAAATAAGGAAAATGGGGGAAAAATCCCAACATTTATGGATACACGCCGTGTACTTTTCTACACATTGTGTACTTTGGCCGTGTGGGATGAGAATACAGGGCGTGTAGGCTTGTCGGTGATTCAGGGTGAAAAAAAAAACTAACTACACACCGTGTACTTAGTAATAATGCCGTGTAATCAGTTAGCAGGTGAATAGTAATGCGGTGGAGAGTATCCGCCAGATGAACAGTAAAAAGGATAGTACACGCCGTGTACTTAGTAGAAAACCCCGTGTAATCAGTCGGTAGATGAATAGTAAGGTGGTGGAGAGTTGCTGCCAGTGAACAGTTAAAAAGAAAGTACATGCCGTGTACTTGAAAGTACACACCGCGTAGTTATGTTTTTTTGTTAAAAACAGGCAGTAGCCTCATTATTCGGCAGAGGAGGCATAGAACGAACTAGGAGCACCGGGAGAGACAGCCGGGGCTTGGAGGAGCTCCCGAACGCTCACCGAGAATCTGATTCTTCCACCGAAAATCTCGTTTGGACCGCGCGGATCTACATCCTTCTCAGTTGTTTCGGGAGGTGTCGTTCACATATATCGATCAGAGGAGATCGAGGTAGGTGGTTTGGTGTTTAATTCCAACTGTTGAGTTGTTTTTGTGTACCGTGGTGCTACGCGCCCATGTTTGGGGCGTCATGTGGCTAAGGTCTTAGCTGATAAGATATCTAGAATTGCATAGATAATCTAATGATAAATATAAACTGTTGTTTGGGATCGTTACTTGGATCCAGGGCCACCCCGTGGGTGCGTTTCCCTTGATTATCCATTTGGCTAGGATACCCATGGGTATGCCGTAATGATAGCATGTTTTGGGTTTTTTTGAGAGGAAACATATTTATTACTTGATTATGCGTTGGGCTCAGACCTCTTACTTGCTTAGCATGAGGGCAGTGTTTTTCTTAGCCTGAGGGAAATGTTTTGCTTAGCCCGAGGGAAATTTTCCGTTTAGCCTGAGGGAAAATTTTCTCATGCCTGTGGGCAGTAGCTTCTTTTCCTGAGGGGGACATCTCGTATGCCTGAGGGCGATATTAATTATGCCTGTGGGCAGTCACCTGTAGGTTTTGATTCTGTTTTCCTGAGGGTAAGGATTTTCATGTCTGAGGACAATGTTTACTTTGAATATTCACTGTGATGATTTCTTATGTTGTAACTTCCAAGCTAAAGCACAAGCTTGGAATTGATAAATAATTATTAAAATGGTAATGTAACTGGTATAGATAGTTACTTTTGAGTACTTCCTAGTTTACTGCATTTTATTATTGCACACTACTGTTGTACCTTTTCACTGACAGTTAGGCACGGGCCTTTGGTGGTTGCCTACTAGGATTTATTTCTCACACCCTGTTTGGGTCATGTCTTGGGCCCAAACAGATTATATTTCTACAGGTGTCAATAAGGGCAAGGGTCCCTATACAAGTACATGATTGTTTCATAGGAGTAGGATAGCATGAGACCGAGCTTAGACTTGTGATGACGCTGAGTTCTTGTTGCATTGTTTTAGTTTGATTTTCTATACTTGGTACTTTGTACTGTATTTTATTTGATTGTAGTGTATCTTATTTTGACTGCTTTCTTAGAAATAGGGCATATTGCATCATCATATATATATGAATGTTGGTTATCTTTTTCTTCAGTACTGTTGTCCTTTCAGCTTTGTATTATTAACTGCTTCCACTTTTGGTATGTTTATATTTTTCCATTGCACTACACTTTAACAAATGAAGGCATAATTTCCCACTATCAGATCTAGGCCCTCGCTGCTAGTCGACAGCCTCTGGAATTTGTAGAAATGTGCTTGAGGTCATGTGACCAACCGGGTTCGGGGCACCCATTGAGTGGCACCTGGATCCGGGATGTTACATTGGGCCAGGGAAATCAACCTCTTCTCTGTTAATGAGACAATTCTTACCCTCATCCCAAAGATTAAGAAACCCCTTTTGGCTTCAGACTTTAGGCCAATCAGTCTTTGCAACGTCACCTACAAGATCTTCTCAAAGATTTTGGTTAATCATTTGCACATGTGGTTACCTTCCGTTATCTCTAAAAATCAAAGTGCCTTTGTAGCAAAGAGGCTTATCACAAATAATTCCATTATGGCCCATGATGTTTTTCATTCTATGAAAACACGAACTGCTGCAAAAAGAGGTACTATGGCTTGGAAACTGGATATGACCAAGGCTTATGATATAGTGGAATGACACTTTCTCTGGTTCGTTATGACAAAAATGTGTTTCTACTCAAAATGGACAGATATGATCATCCACCGTGTTTCATCTGTCTCTTTTTAGATTAATTTCAATGGTGGCCTCACCCAAGGCTTCTCACCCACCCATGGCCTTCACAAGGGAGATCCTCTCTCCACCTTTATCTTCATCTTGGTGGATGATGTTTTTTTCTAACTTTATTTTCTTGGCAACTTCCTCTAAGTTGATTCATGGGGAAAGGGTTTTTCGGGCCAACCCATCTGTTTCACATCTTTTCTTTGTGGATGATTTATTGTTATTCTCTAGAGCTACTCATAATGAATGTCTTGCTATCCTCCATGTGATCTGCCTGTATGAGAGGGCCTCTGGACAAGCAATCAATCAGGGCAAGTTGGAAATATCTTTCAGTACTGGTGTCCCACCGACTAAGAGAGAGAAGATTTTTCTCACCACAGGTATCCAAATGGTTGATAAGTACAACAAATACCTTGGGCTTCCCACGTTAGTTGGATGATCAAAAAAAGAAATTTTCTCATCTACGGTGGATAGGATCGAGAAAAAAATCCAAGGCTGGACTCCACAACAAATTTCTAAAGCAGGTAAGGAAACTCTCATAAAGGCTGCTCTTCAATCTATCCCTAGCTATATCATGTCCCTGTTTAAACTTCCTGGTGCGATTGTTGACCATATTCACTCCCGCATTGCCAACTTATGGTGGGGTCATAATAATGGAAGGAAAAAAATTTACTAGATTGCTTGGAAGTTGCTCTGTACCCCTAAAACAGGCAGTAGAATGGGATTTCGGGACCTCCGTCTCTTTAATGATGCCCTTTTGTCCAAAAAGGGGTGGCACCTCATGTTTCATCTATCTTCTCTATATGCATGGATTCTTCATGCAAAATATTTCCCCCACTCAGACTTCCAGAACTCCTCTCTTGGCCCGCACCCCAGCTTTCTCTGGAGAAGTATTTGGGGATCACGATACTTACTTAATAAAGGGTTGGGTTGGAGGATTGGGGATGGTTCAAAAGTTAATATTTGGACTGATCCCTAGTTGATTGATAAAGATGGTATGCGGGATACTTCCCTAGCCTTCCATGGATATGAGAATTCCAATGTTTGCTGCTTATTTGACGATCATGGGACTGGGTGGTGTATGGATAAAATCAATTCTTGGTTCAATGAAAGGGACAAAAGGATCATTCTTAGCATCCCCTGCGTGATTGATGCGGGGAAATACTGTCTCTTTTGGAGCAACAACTTTTTTTTGGATCCTATATAGTGAAGTCAGGATATAGGCTCTCTCTTGATGCACAGGTCGAGAAAAGGGAGGGGATTTAGAAAACTCTTTGGCATCTTAATGTCCCCCCAAAAATCCGCTATTTCTGGTGGAAATTTTGCACTGGTATCCTTCCCACCATGGAATTCCTCACCTTCTTCCATGTTATGAGTGATAAGCATTGTCCCCTTTGCTCGAGTAATCTGGAATCTCCTCTACATGCGATCATCTAGTGCCCAGGGGTGGACGGGATCTAGATTTCTTGGGGCTCTGTTATAGATCTTTTGCTAGATTTAGTGCTGGATCTTCCAACATTGTTGAAGGCGTGGTCTTATTCTTTCACTGTTGATAAAGTTGCCTCATTGTGTATTGTGGCTTGGACCATCTAGGTTTGATGAAATGACTTCATCTTCAACCACACAAAAAAGCCTTCTGGGTTTTGGATTAAACAGGCTACCTCCTGGTTGAGGGGTGGAACCGAGACTCTGATCAGCATGGGATCATTGGCACTCACACAGCTGTTTCACAATGGTTCCCTCCCCTAGAAGGAATCCTTAAGATTAATTTTGATGCATCTCTCTCTAAGGATGGATATGTTGGAATTGTACTTTTGGCCCAGGACCATCATAGACAAATCATTGCTGCCAAACATGAATCAGACCATGCTCTTTTGGAGCCTGTTGTTGCTGAAGCCTTCACTATCCTTGCCAGGCTAACTTTTGTAAAATATTTTGGATGGACAACTATACACATTGAAGAGAATTGTCTCACCATCATCAATGACACTAGGCTTAATGATGGTGGACTCCAATATTTTGTCTCCCTCATCAAAAAAATTCAGTCTCTCAGTCAAAGCTTCACAGCCTACTCATTCTCTTTCATCAAAAGGGAAGGAAATGAAGCATCCCATCATCTGGCTTCTTTTGGCCCTTCTGGCACGAATCATCTATGGCTTGATCAGTTTCCATCATGGTTGTATGTTTTTGTTTCTACTGATCTCCATGTTTAATATATTATCTTATTTTGTCAATATATATATATATGTATATATATATATATATATATATATTTAAATACACATATATAATATGTTTTGTGTGTGTGTCTAGAAATACAAACATACATATCTATATTTATATCTGTGTGTGCATCTATACATATATTTATACATATTTATATTTATTTACATATATTATATATCAATATTTATATACATATATTAGAATATATAGATAAATATATATATGTTTGTCAATACACACGCACAAATATATTTTTATATATATAAAAATTATATATACATTAATTGTATAAGTATATAAATATTCATACATTTTTATTTAAAATAAAGTGGATATTATTTTTTATTTAGATAAGTTTTATATATTTATAAAGATATTTTATATGTAAATATGTTTACATATATATTTATAAAATAAAATTTTTATGTGTGAATATATACAAAATATGTATATATTTTTATATATTTGATTATAAATAATAGTACATTATGAAAAACGAAAAAAATTTTAAACCATAATATCAATATGAATGTAACCATTGAGAATAAATTCATTCCTCACTAAAAACAGGCATAAAGACCCCCTTAAATAAGGCTAAAATTCTATTGAATGTTAAAAAATTGTGGTACCTCGAATAAAAACTTGGTTTTAGAGGCCTTCTAGGCCTCTTTTGACCTTAAAAAATAGTGATTGGGGTCCCTCTTATTATCATGGTTTAGAGCTCGTCATAAGCTCCGATTTGATATGTGGTAGAGTCCAAACAGACACTCGGATAAAAAGTTATGGCTGTTTGAAGTTCGAGTTACGTTTTCAACTTATTTTTGATATTTTATTGATTTTTTGATTTTTTTATATTCAAATTGTTGTTAAATGAATATTACTCTATAATAATTAGAAAATTATTAATTATTTTTTTAAATTAGTTTATAAGTCATTTTCACTAATTATCTTATATATTAAGTGTAAATGCCTATTTAGTATTATCTAAAACATATTTAAAAAATATATATTATATTTATATCAATATCAATATATTTATATATTAATATATTATTTTTAATGAAATATTATTTTTTGAAATATACCATTTATCAGTACTAGTAAAAAACGCTGATAAAGGGAGGGTCTTTGTCAGTGCTTCTAAAAAATGCTAATAAAGGGGATCCCTTTAATAGCGTTAAAAACGATGATAAAGGGGGTACCTTTATCAAAACTAAAAAAATAGATAAAGATTTACTTTTAACAACACTTTTTTTAGTGCTGTTAAAGGATGAAATTGCGTAAAACCGTTTTGGTGGTAGTGGATGGAACCCCAAAAGAGATTATGTGTTGATCCTAGAAGACTTAGAGCTAGAGGAAATCAATCTTAAGAAGTGGTATCAAATCCATGGTGCGACCTAGGTGTGATGTAGGGTGAATTATTCCCCAAACCATTTTGAAAATGATAATGGTGGCTCATTTGAAACATGTGAATTCATAGTGCCTTGTATCGAAAGTCTTCCTGATAGTAGTGGTCAGGGGGTGAGTCCTGATGATATGAAAATAATGGTGCAATATGGTTGGATCTGGTGGATTATCATTGAAGGGGAGACCCAATTGTGTTGTCTTTGGTTTGAGGGGAGGATTTTTGGGTGTTAACACAAGTCCCACATAGAATTCTACAAGGATGGTGGATCACATTTAATCTTAGATGAACAATTCCTTCTATCACCCATGAGTTTTAGGATGAAACCCCAGAAGGGCTCATTTGTTGGGCCTAAAATACCTAGAGCTAGAGGAAATCGATCCTAACATGAAGGTGTGTCAATGATGAAGGTTTATAGTGGCCAAAGTTTATAGTTATTCTGACGGGTTTCCTTCTTTTTGACTCTAATAAGGACTAGTGATGTCTGGTTTGTGCCTGTTGGGATTTATGATTTAAAATTTGAATATTTCGGAGAGATAAAATTATTAATGGATGGATTTATCTCAACATTAATGGAGGATTTTCTCCCAACATTAATGAAGAGTTATTCTCAATATTAATTGATGGAATAATGAATGTTGACTGCATTAATTAGAGATATGGACAAGGTGTCTATATAAGAGGATGTAATAGCACGCTTTTGAATGCAGAGTCGGCAAGATGTAGCTGGTGCATGAGAGAATGAAAAAGGGGTTTCTACATTTGCGGTAACCGGTGCGAAATGTGGGTTGGAAAAGATGTAGCCATCAAGAGAGGACCGAGAAGGGGTTGCCGTGTTTGCAGTAATTCATGCGAAGATATGATAAATATGAATGAAGAAGAGGTGATGACGATGACGATGATGGCATGTCAATGATGGCGAATGAAAGCGTGTGCGCATAGATGATGACAGTGCCATGTATCGAAAGTCCTATTGGTTGTAGAGATCAAGCAGCGTGTCTCGGTTGTGATGATTGACGATACAACAAAAATGGTATGTTCATGGGTATCAGTGTGTTAATGTTCCTCGGCTTAGGTGGCCTATCAGGCATCCAGAAGAATGTAATCAGAAAATGACGGCTGTATTAGCAGTGTTGCTGGAATATCGAAAGTCTTCTTGGCTGCAGGGGTCATGCGGTGTGTTCCGTTCATTGGGTGACATTTAGATCTTGATGGAGCTGATGATCACACTGACCCAGATGGTGGAGATGAATTTGGAGTATTTGAATTTTAAATCATGGTGGAGATTGTTGGGATTTATGATTTAAAATTTGAATATTGGGGAGAGAGAAAACTATTAATGGAGGGATTTATCTCAACATTAATGGAGGATTTTCTCCCAACATTAATGAAGAGTTATTCTAAATATTAATTGATGGAATAATGAATATTGACTGTATTAATTAGAGATATAGACCGGGTTTCTATATAAGAGGATGTAGTAGGATGTTTTTGAATGTAGAGTTGGAAAAATATAGTTAGTACATGAGATAATGAAGAAGGGGTTGTCGCATTTGCGGTAACTGGTGCGAAATGTGGGTTGGCAAAGATATATCCATCAAGAGAGGACCAAGAAGGGGTTTCTTCATTTTTGGTAATTCATGCGAAGAGATGATAAAGACGAATGAAGCAAAGGTGATGATGATTACAATGATGTCGTGTCAACGATGGAAAATGAAAGTGTGTGCGTGTATATGATGACTGTGCCATGTATCGAAAGTCCTCTTGGTTGTGGAGATCAAGCGGCATGTCCCAGTTGTGATGATCAAGGGTACAACAAAAATGGTATGTTCATGGGTATCGGTGTGTTGAGAGAGAAATCCTTTGGGTGTATTGTAAAATGCCTTCGGGTGATGTTAAAAATCCTTCGAGTGATGTGTAAAATTCATTCAGGTGATAAAATTCCTTCGGGTGATAAAAGGCCTTCGGGTGAATTATGTGATGTTTTGCGACTGCTTTTGCTGTGACGTCAGGCTCCTCCCCAATAGCACTGATGATCACAACAATGCTGAGATTGAGCTGGAAATGAAAACGATGATGCGATGGTCTGTGACAAGAGAAACTATGATGCTGGTGCAACCATGATGCATAATGATGCGACAAGTTGCAATTCGGCGTGTGATGCCAATAAGCTATTTGAATTTTGAATCTATCTTTTTTGGTGGCTTGGTTACCTGGTATTTGGTTTGTGCGGGTTCCCACTTAACCCCATAAAAGTTTGTTTTCTAAAGGGTTGGAGTAAAAAAAATATTAATTGGATTGATTCACATATGATGGATACAATTATTTGGAACTCTTATTTTTAGGTATATGTTAGAGTATCCAAACATATATTAAATTCTAAACACCCTTGAACAAATGAGAAAATGAAAAGGAATATAGTTAGATCCAATCAATTAATGACATCACTGCCATAGATCAGGGCAAGGGATGTGCCTACTTTTATCAGTGCTAGCTAAAAGTGCTGATAAAAGTAATATTTATCAGTGCTAAACAAAATGCTGGTAAAGGTGTATCATTTATCAGCGCTTTTCTTAGCGGTGATAAAAGTTTTTAATAAAAAATATTATTATTATATATAAAATTATTATATTTATATTAAAAAATACTGTTTACTTATATACATTAATTAAAAAAAACATGTTTATAATTATTATAAATATGATCTGTTAATATTTTTTTAATTATTCATATATATATATAATGTTTTAAAAGTATTTATAAGATTATAAATAATATATATATATTTAAATAATTATAAAATTGTAATAAAATTTTAAAAATAACAAATATATTTTTTGTTTTTATAATTATATATAAAAATACTTTTTAAATATATTTATTTATAATTATAAATATAAATAAAAAAATAAAAAAATAAATATAAATATTTGTCTCCAATGAATTGAGTCAATATATATATATATATATATATATATATATATATATATATATATATATATATATATCATGAGATAATTATATTCATGGACACGTTTATGTTCATATACTGATATGCTTGAGTATAATTGACACTTTCTGTGATCATAAATTTATTTGTGGATATGATTATGTTTCTATATATATTCTAAATGTTAGATTACCTATTCTTATGATGACACATGCATATGTTATGTATTCACAATTCATGAAATGTTCATTTATACATTGACATACCCATATTATTCATACTTCCATGTACGCGATGAATCATTTTTTATGATATATACTTTTCATTCATGTTATACCCATATTCGTGTTAACCAAGATATGATTCTTGATAGGTTTCATATATGTGAATTTTCAATTATCCCAAGAGTGGTTTTACCCTCTGGTCAAAATCCATAAAAGATAGAGGATTTTGAGCAGATATTGGTTACTATCTGGGTTTTCTGTGACTGGAAATGTATCCCCATTGGGAGGGGTTACTACAACATTATCTTTCCCTCAAAAGAGTTAAAATGCAAGGTGTGGGGGTTTGGTCTGATCTCTCTCAATTCGGGGACTTTATGCATCCATGAGTGGGATTCATACTTCAACCCGTTCACTATCCGAAACACAAAAACTCTGGTTTGGGTTCACATATATGGCTTGAATTAGATTTTATGGCATCCACAGATCTTATTCGATATTGCCTCAGTAATTGTCACTCTGATCAAGCTTGATCGTACAACTGAGGAGGCTCATTTTGGTTACTTCACCCGCTTTTTGGTTGAAGTGGATCTCAGTTCGATGCCCATTGAATTTTTGACTCCATCTATTGTGGAGTTTAGCTTCGATCTACTATAAGGTATGAAATATTTCCTCTATTCTATACTGATTTCCATTCCATTGGACATGCCAAAGAGAAATTCTTTAAAAGATTCCTCTGTGCTATTTGTAACCAGAGAGGCTGCGAGGCAGACAATTGCAGGTAGATAAATCCAAGGTCCAATAATATTACGGGTGAAAAAGTTCCTACTACTCTTGTTAGTGCTGCTGTAGTAAAAAAGGATAGGGTCGCTAGTAGCATTGATCTGGTTTCAATAAATAAGGGTAAAAGAGTGATATTTGCTGATGCTTGGACGTTTGTGGAGGTTGCACAGAAGTTCAGGACATGGGCAGATGTTGCTGAAGAGGGTTTTTCCTATTCATATGATGAGGCCAATGCTCTGGAGTCTACTCACTTGACACCATCTCAAATTAAGAAGTATCCACCTTCTTATAGGTATATTGACACACCTTCTGAGGACCATATTAAACCCACTATGGGTAATGGCATGCCCGGTCTTGGTTCTGCTGCTCTCCATCCTGGTTGTAAGATCGTGACTGACTCTGGACCCTTCCCACAGAGTGGACCTGATATTGATGTGGTTTCTAAATCACTGTCAATAGTCAATTATGCAGCTACAATTACACCAACAGAGGTGTTGATACCTGATCTGAAGGGCATGAAAAAAAGGAACTCAGGTGATCATCAAGTTATGGAGGGAAATTATGATGAGGAGTGTATAGATGTTAAATCCATTAATGAGGATGCTGTGCAGGAATTGGTTGGTCAACAATTAAGGTAGAAAAGGATGATTGCATCAAGGACTTGTAAAGGTAAGAAAACATTGATGGATGAAGAGAGATTCCATTTAGTAACCCCTTGAAAATCCAAAATACTTGGCCCCTCAAGTTTTAATTCTCAGCATGTCACACCATTGTAGATTGTACACCCATGTGCAGAGGAAAAAGTGTTATGTTCTTACCCACCACACTTTAATGATATAATAAAAAAGGCATATGACTCCTTTGTTAAAGAAACATATCAAGAATGTGATATTGCATGAGAAAAGAATTTGAGCAATATTCCTCCAGAGGATTAGGAAGGTGAAAGGCCTACTAAAGGTCTTTGCAAGGAAGCGACTAAGTGGGTTTCTACACAGCTTGAATTTATTTACTATCTGATGGAGCCTGATGTTTTTAGCTTTGAAGATTATATAACAGTCCAAAAGTTGTTATCAGTCAATATTGAAGATGGATTACGTTCTAACCCAAAAATGGACTTGTATAGATTTATCTTGGAAGTTCAGGGTCTATTCAGTTTTCGAGGACTCCTCTAAATCATCTTTGGACAAAGAGGATAAGGTCTCGCAAGTCAAGACATGGTAGAGAGGTCGACACCCAAAAGGCATAGGTAGGTACCCTAGGAATCTGGGATCTAAAGGGACTAAAGAGTTGATTTAGTATTGTATGAGATTTTATGTCTTGTACGACCCATTTTCTTTATTACACTATTTATTTTATTAATAAATTTCGAGTCATGGGTTTGGCTCCCAAACCCATGACTGAATCGTTTTGTATAATTTTACAAATATAGATATTTATATATTGATATATATATATATATATTTATAATTATATACAAATATTTCTAAATATATTTATTTATAATTATAAAATTATAATATATATATATATTAATATATATATAATTATATAATTTTAAAAATATATTTAGTATATTTATAATTATATATCAATAAATATATTTATTTATATATATATAATCATATATAAATACTTTTTAAATATATTTATTTATAATTATAATTATAAATAAATAAATACATATCTAAATAATTATAAAATTATAATAAATATATTTAAATTATAAATATATTTATTATATTTATAATTATATATATTAGGTTCTTGGGGGTACAATTATTTATTTATAATTATAAATAATTATAAAATTATAAAATTACAATAAATATATTCAAAATTACAATAAACATATTTAAATAATAAATATATTTACTATAATTTTATAAATATATATTTATATATTAATAAATATATATAATCATATAATCATATAAATATATTTATAATTATATAAAAATATTTATAAAATAATAATAAATATATTTATTATATTTATAATTATATAAATACATATAATAATATAAAAATATATATATATTTTATAATTATAATAAATAAATTTAAATAATAAATATATATATTTATTTAGATCTTTATCAGTTCTAGAATTTTAGCGCCAATAAGCGTTGATAATGGTGAATCTTTATTAGCATTAAAAAGTGTTGATAAAAATCTTACGAATTCTTATAAAAAACCCTAATAGATTCGCTACCTCCTTATGCCTTCATGTTTTTGCGGAACCGTAGTGCTGTCGCCACTTCTTGCCTTTACCACTGCCACTAGCATTTTCCTTCTCTTCTCACCTTCGCCTTCGCTGCTCACCTTTTCCGTCGCCTTTGCCTTCGTTGCTCACCATCACTGTCGCCTTCGCCTTCGCCGCTTGCCTTCGCCTTTTCCCTCACCTTCGTCGGCACCTTCATCATCACTTTTACCGTAGCTCTGTTCCATCCATGTCACTCCTTGCCGTCATTGTAGCTCCTTGCCACCATCACTCCTAACCGAACCCTTGCCGCTCTTCATCAACGAATCATCACAACTCTAAAGTATGAGATTATTGCTTATCCTCTTTAATCACTTCTTCCATCTAGGGCTTTACTCCTTACAACCTCGATGCATGTTGTTTGGACCAGATTCACCCCCTTAGTTATATATCCACACCATCTAGTTGGACTTGATCTTAGTGTGATCTTGGGAGTTATTACAAGTAGACAGTTCGATATTTGATGATTCAATGATAAGTTTTTGTGGTAGAGAGTAGTACAGTATATTATGATGGCATAATATATAGTTTAAAATGATAACCTTTAATGTATTTTTATCATTTTATATGACCGATATATATGGGTATATTTATTCATGACAACATCGTGTGAAACTGTATAATATTAAAACTAATGCAGCACACCACTTGGATAGTATGACCAAGGCCGGTCTATAAAAGTGCGGCTCTTATTTCACTCCATTTAAGAATATCTAAAGCCTGTGCTCTGTCCTTAATCGATTGTCTCCCTCCTTTCAGCCTTTTGGTTTCCAAATTTTAGATGGGATCCTAGTGATATGTTGTATTAGCTCCTAGAGTAACGTGTTTTTCTTCTGCTTCATTTGTAAGAGGAACAATGGGTTTGTGATCTTAGAATCCATTTCCTAAAAAATATTTAATAGAAATCAGTCTATAGAAATTACACGAATTATATTATATTAGGTGTTTGGGGGTACAATTATATTAAACACACACACCTCACACACATGCCAGAAAGGTAGGCCATAGCCCCCCCAAGGGGATAACCCACCCATCAAACCTTATTTATTCAATACACGGATCGTAGGTCTAGTGGGTTTAAATCCCATTACATGGACCATAGGCCCAGTGGGCATGAAAGCCAATTACATGGCCCGTAGGCCCAATTTTTTGACCCAAAGGCCCACCAGTGAATAATGATTATACAGTACTTAGGCTGCTATAGTACTTGCTACAGTGCCGCCGCTACAGTTCCTTCTACAGTGCCCACCACCACTATAGTGCCGCTACCACTACAGTTCTTGATATAGTTCCCACCACCACTACAGTATTGCCGGTGCTACAATCTTTCTTCACTAAAGTGCTGCTATAGTGCTGCTACAGTCCCTACGCCCAATGAGTTTTGAACCCCCAACCTCGATGTAGAATTACAGGGTGCTTACCACTAAGCCAAAACCTAACTATATCGCACAAATTATCTTTATAAATAAATTCTAAGATTTTATAAGGTGTTTTGGTCATCAAATTCAATTCTCAATAAACACAATATTTTTACTTTTCACTTCAAGAAATACTTGAAATGAAATGGATTGATAAAATATTTCAATATTTCTTTAAAATAAAATGCGAGATTTAACATTTTTTTAACCCCGTTTGGTTTATTGGACAAGAAAATTAAGGAAACATTTTAATAAATCAAGTGATTTTATAAAGGTGGGATTATTTATAAATTGATTTCAAGGGTGGTTTAAGTGTAATGTTTTAAGAAATTTCTTATAAATTATTTCAAATTATTATATAGAGAAATGACCTCTTGGTGAGTTTCTAAAAGGCATGTTTGGACCTTTTAAATGGTCTTTCAAACATGTGGGTGTGTGAGATCCACTTATTTTCCCTTATGATTATTTCCCATTATGGGTGGTGTTTGATGTATGTGGTGATCAAGTGATGGATATAAAGGGGTTATTTCTTGTGAGAGAGTTAGATGTGTGGTTGATTTATTATTTATACTTAACTATGATTATTTGGGTTATTGATTATTGCTCACCATTACTATTACTTTGGTCATGGGAACTTGAGTAACTAATTGGAAAGTATTTATTTATGCTACACTAGATCACTACACACTTATTGTACCCCCTAGTTATGTATAGGGCTAGTGGGGAGTGCCCCTGATTCTAGGATTAGTGAAATCTAGTCAAGAAACTTTTGTTAGAATACAACATAAGCCTGTAGTTGGTCCCAGTTTGATAAATTCTAGGAGCATATCACCTTAAATCCAAGGGTAGATCCCATGAAATAATTTCATTGGTTGGTGGTTTGGGGTTTCTATAGGATTTTAGAAATGGTTAGTGTATTTCATTAATGTCAAGGGTATATCTCATGAGACTCATAAGGTACACTAGAGTTTTTCTATTAACCTTAAAATCAAGATTGATCATTTTATCAATGGACTAAAATTGAATAATTTATATTTTAATACTTTCATAAATTTTACTTTTATATATTATAATTTTATACTTCTGTAAAATTTTAAAACTATATGCTTATATAAATTATGTATACTTTTATAATATATATGTACTTTTATATAGTTTTATAAATTTATATACATATATAAATTATATATATATATATTTAAAATATATATTATTTTATAAATTACATATAATTTTACACTTCTATATATGTCTATAATTTTATATACGAATATAAATATATATATTTTTAATTTATACTTTTATACCTGTAACCTTTTTTCAGTTTATCAATAGTTTAATACTTTTATATTTTGCATAAATTCAATGTTAGTGTTGAAATTTTTTAAAAAAATATAATAATTTCTTTTTTATTTATCTGTGAAACCATTATTATATTCAATAGCCATATTTTCTATTATGAAAAGGGTTTTCAAATAATATAGTTTTTTAAATTTCCATTATCACATTCAATATATGTATTTAATCAAGTTTTTATAATGTAAATGTGATTTTATACTTCATTTATATTCATACAAAAAGGGTTTTTATCATTAAAAATATGCAGTGATTTTTTTTTAAAATTGAAATATACTTCATTATATTTACAAATTTCATTTAATAAGTTTTTGTTTTTGATCATGTGGGATGATAAACCATTTTTTGATCTTTCCATTTTCTTTCAATCAAGTCATGAGATCTATCTTCAATTGAACATCTTTTGTGTATTTATTTTGTAAAATATTAATATTTCTGAATCAAATAGGATGGATATGAATAAAGAATGGATGAATGCCAATCATACCACAAAAGAGTATGAATATGGGGTGAAAGAGTTCATCAAGTTTGCAAAAGATAATGCATATAACCCTTCTTAAATCCTTTTTCCATGTTTATGCTGTTGTTATTCAAGACTAATTAGTCCAGAGGAGTTGGAAGAACACTTGATCTGTCACAAAATTGATCGAAGTTATAAGTGTTTGAATAGACATGTGGAAAAGAGAATATAGCTAGTGACTAGGATAAAACAATGTTTTATGGATCATCTGATATGTTTACAAGTGTGGAAAATAAAGAAGACCATATCAAGGATGTGATTACAGGTTTGAATGATGATAAAGATCATATTGAGGAAATGAAAATGATAGTTGAAGATGAACTTCATGATTGTCCAAAATTGTTTGAGAAGTTAAAGAGTTTTGCAAAGACGTCATTGTATATTGGTTGTACTAAATATAAAACATTGTCAGAGAAAGTGAACTCACTAGAGAAGAACCAAATGGATTTAGAATAATGAGAGGGTATGGTACGCTATTAGGACCAGCCTGCGCTTGCATGGAAAGTCTAGCTAGACGGCCATGCGAAGGTAGAGAGCTACCATCATGATACAAATGCTAGGGAGGGGTAGTTCCTTGTAGTTATAGTCTGTTTGAATTCCCTAAGACCTTTGGGTCATGTAATCTCTTAAGCCTACATTCCATGTAATCTCTAAAGCCTATGAGCCTTGTAAGGGTCCCCCCTCATCCCTTGAAGGGGGGGGGGGGGTTATCATAAAATCAATAAAAATGAAGGCCTTTGGGCCATTCAGGTATGTTCTATAGGTATGATCTCTGAAAGAATACATATCTATCCAAATTATTGTATACTATTTTGAAAGGAACAAAAATCACTTAAAGAATTCCCAAAGTGTGGTTCTTCTTTATAAAAGAAAGATTAATCGGGTCCTATAAAAGTTTTATGGTACTTTCCAATCATTTCAAAGTTCACACACCTATATGGAAGTGAGGAGACTATAATGAAACTAACATGACATGCAGATACAAGAAATAGAGATGGGAAACTTTGTCACCCGACAAACTCTCCTCAGTAGAGCATGAATTTGGAAATGAGTTGAGAAACCTTCATCTTGCATTATCTATAGATGGAGTGAATCCTTTTGGTTTTCAAAGAAGCACTCACAGTACATGGACAGTTATGTTGGTAAATTATAACTTTCCACCGTGGTTATGCATGAAACAAAAATACAATATTTTATTTATGCTTATATCTGGACCAAAAAAATTGGGTAATGATATTGATATTTATTTGGATCCATTGATAAAATATTTGAAATTATTGTGGGATTTAGGTGTAATGTTGTATGATGATTACAGAAATGAATACTTCACATTAAGATCCATGTTGTACGGGATGATAAATGAATTTCCTTCTTATGAAATTTTTTCAGGATATAACATTAAAGGAACTCAAGGGTGTACCATTTGTGAACATGGTACACAATCAATTAGGTTGAAACATTCATAAAAGCTATGTTTCTAGGACATTGAAGATTTCTACCCCAATGACATAAGTACCAATATTGGATGAAACTATTTGATGGGATTTCAAAAGAATGTACAACACTGTCTCCCCTAACAGGTGATCAACTATTTGAGAAAGTAAAATATGTGGACACTTCTTTTGATAAACCATTTTTGAAAAACTTATGAAAACTGATTGGACAAAGAGATCATTTTTTTAATTATCATACTAGAATTTTTTATACGTCAGAAATTTTATTGATGTTATTTATGTTAAAAAAATGTATGTGATATTTTAATTGGAATGTTGATAAATGCACCTGACAAAACAAAGGATAGAATTAAGGCTAGGTTAGACATGGTTGATATGGGAATACGGGAGGAGTTGGCTCTAGTGAAGGGTGAAAAATGAATCTTTCTTCCTCTAGCTACTTACACTGTTTCCAAGCACGAGAGATATCAATTTTAGAACTTCTTAAATTATGTAAAGGTTCCAAAAGGACATTCATCAAATATCAAGAATATTGTGTCAATGAACGATTTAAAGTTAAAGGGTCTGAAATCACATGACTATTTTTTGATGCAAGATCTAATTCCTATAACTTTACATTGCATTTTTACAAAAAATGTCCATCATATAATAACCAAGCTCTATTTTTTAAATCTATATGTAAAAAAGTTATAGAACTAGTGAAATTTCAAACTATGGAATAGGAAATTGCCGTCATATTATGTGAATTGGAAATGTTCTTCCCGTTAGCATTCTTTGATATGATGGTTCACTTGGTGAGGGGGATTTGTCTATGTGGTCCTATAAATTATATATGGATGTACCCCATTGAATTGTATATAAATATTTTTAAAGGTTATGTCAAAAATAGAATTCGAATAGAGGGTTTTATTTTAGAGAGATATATTGTTGAGGAAGCCATTGAATTATGCACTGACTACCTATTTGGTGTGGAAATCATTGGTCTAACGGAATCTCATCACACTAGGTGGCTTGTGGGTGAAGGAATTTTTAGAAGATTTGTTGTCACAATCAATATTACAGATCAAGAGTAGGATCACCTTTATGTTTTTCATAACAATTTGGAGGTTTCTCTATATGTTGAAACCCACAAATAAATTCTTAGGCATTCAAATCCTTAAAGAGCTGAAATATGGATATCAAATACACATAATCAATAGTTTATAGGAGGGTTTAAAGACCGTATTTTAAGGATTCATATGAAAATATAGATTCAATTTTAGAACAACTTTGATGGCTAGCTAGAGGACCAAGTATGTATGCATTATCTTACAATGGTTATGTAATTAATGGTTATACATTCTATAAAAATTAACATGATGAAGGAATTACCATGAAAAATAGTGGAGTTACACTTATGGATGAAGCGATGAATGTTTTTGGTATTAAGGAAAAAAATCCAATTTATATGAATATTTCATACTTTGGTATCATAAAAAAAATATGGGAGTTATATTATATAACATTCCAAGTGCCAATTTTTCAATGAAAGTGGGTTGATAAAAAGAGTGCTATTAAAATAGATGAATTAGGATTTGTGAAAGTGGATTTCAATAATAAATGGTATAAAGATGAACCATTTATAATGGAATCACATGCAGTACAATTATTTTAGGTTGTAGATCCTACAAACCGAAAGTGGTCAATTGTTCTGTTATCGACCAAAACCACTGAAGGGTTAGATGAAAATTCAATTGAGGATGACCCTTTCATTGGGATGTCATAATAATTTCACAGTGGTCCTAATGAAGATGAGGTTTTTTATGTCAAAGGATATCATAATGAATAGATTTTGATACTCGATAGAGGGTTCAAATCTCTTTAAACTTTAAGAAAAGAGAGTTCAATAATCAGGTTATATTGTTTTGTAATATACATTGAGTTAACTCATGTTATTATCTGTTCACTTCTTCATTTATGTAATCTAAATTAAATGTTAAACCAATTATATAGATAATGAATTCCTTACATATTGGTGCTTCCAATCCTAAGGAACAATATGTTTCTCAACCAGCTTTTGTTCCGAGTATAGAGGAACAATGACCTTCTGCACGTGTTAATGCACCCAATCCTAAGGAATAACAAGTTTCACAACTTTTTAATAATCCTAGTGTAGAGGTAAAATGACTTTATGCACATTTAGATGCTACCAATCTAGAGGAAAAATATATTGATGTTGTTGGAGGTAGGCGATGAAGAACCAATGATGTAGAAAAAACAAGAGCACCATAGTGTGACCGTGTTAGAAAAAATTATTAAGGTGAAAAGAAAAGACATAAAATTCATGGTAGGATAGAATGCGCAGAGCCAGGACGTTAACTCCAACAAGGCCATGTTCAATAGTCACATTGGGATCATCACTCGACAGTGCATACCAATTGATGTAGCTTTGTTCCACCATGTTGTGCTCATGCTTAAGACACTCATTTGGAAGTGATTATGGAAATATTATGATATCCTTTATTTATTTTACTAAAAAAATAAAATAACGAAACATTGACTTATTCATCACCCTTTATAGAGTGAATTTATAGTAGATGAATCCCATAAGAAATTTGTATTAATGCTTATTGGAAGGATTCAAATAGAATTTCACACAATTCTAATGAGATTTCATCTTAAATATGTCGAAGGGAAAATAAACCCACACCCACCGATTATGTACACACTTGATAATCGAAGAAGCATGGGATGGTTTTAATGGCCTTCATGTGGAGATATATTTTCAGGTATAATGTGGTTGGTAATAAATTGTTTGAAAATACATGTATTTATCACTTTTATTGAGAATTTTTTATTTATAAAACAACTAAGTGCTGAAAATAAGGAACGGGTAGTAAAACCAACATACCCCTACCATAAATCAAGGTTGATGTACGCTTATATTAAAAAAATTGTATATATTTTAAATCCACTACAATAATTTTACGTGACATGAAACAACAACATAATTATGTTCCTCTATTTACATGTAGATTGATGAATTCAAAACCAAAAACACTTTCATCCCACATCATGTACTATAGAAGGAGGCATGTGTAAATAAATATGTGATACTAATAGATGAAAACACAAAAAAAGTGTGGGAAACATGTGTAAGTATAACATTATAATTTTTTTTCTTTAAATCTCTATTACATAACAATGATTACTTATGTTCCTATATTTTATATCTGACTTAGATATAGAAATCATCAACACCCGTAATGGATGAACACCTACTATTGGTGGCCTTGAAGCATTCAGAACAGTTTGACCATGTCAAAGGTGTGGATTTTCGGGTGACACCCCAAACATATTTAAAAAAAACAATAGTTGGATAAAGATAAATAAATGGAAGAGATGAAAGAAATATTAACTACCCTTGAAGAACCATTTCATTGGTAGACTGAGTTTCTAGAAAATGTTATGTGTAATGACCCAATGTTTTATCAATGGAATTCCCTTATTATAATTATGTCTTATAGTATAATCACATAATATTACATATAGAACACAATACAAACCTTATAAATGAATAATGATTGAAATAAAAGTTATCTTTAGAAGTTAAGGAGCATTTACTGATGAAATAGTAACTTGACATTCGAAATAGTAATGTGACCCTCATTAATAGTAAACATGACAATGTAATAGTAACATCACCAATGAAATTATAAATAAAACTTATCCATATTATAAGTGACAATATGAAATAATTATATCATAGTATAAGTAAATAATATTTTAAAAATTATTAATTAAGTGTTGATATTTTTGTAACTCATAAATATTTAATTATAATTTTATGATTAATTTAATAATTTAAAAGAAAATTTATTTTCATAAAATTTATTCATAAATTAATATTTTTATTTCTTATGATTATAAGATAATTTTATGAGACCTTAAGTAATTTTTTAAATTATTATAAAATTAGTTATAATTTTAAAATATGTATTTTTCAAGTAAATTACGATTTTAATTAAAAACTAAAATTTCATATTTAGAAAATAATTTTCATAAAATAGAGTTAATTTTTTAATTCTACACGTTGAAAAAAATGATTAGGGTTAATTTTTGGGATTTTTCTGAAATACTTGAATTTTTGGTGAATAATAAAATATGATAATTTACGATAAATGCTAAATACATGAATTATGGAGTCATGGATGATGTTATGCTGATGTAAGCATAATTGGTTTGAACTCACATGATCTAATTACTGTTTTTAGTCTCAATAATCAGAACTATTGCTTATCTTGATAAAAATGATAAACTAATGAATTAAATATTGAGAAAACTCCCCTCTCCTCCACTATAAATACCACCCTTCACCACCTCTTCTCCTCACACCTCACAAGACTTGTTCCTTGCCAAAGTTTTACTAAAATATCTTCCCAAGACCCTTCCTCATAATCAAAATCTTTTGGTCTTAACAAAATACCAAAACCTCTCCCCTAAGGAGGTTCTGAAGAGGAAGGAATCAAGAGGTAAAACCCTCTTCCGTTTTCTTTCAATTTATTTTCAAGTTCATTTGTATTATTTTCTATACTCACCTCTACTTATCCAAATGGTACGATAAATACATTAACTTAAATATACTATAATTTTGTTATGCTAATGGAATAATTCATCATCATCTCTCCTTTCCCCTCCTTTTATACTAGAAATGTAAACACCATTCGAGATGTGTTAATTTTTCACATTCAAGGATGACGGGTTTTCAATTTCTATTATGTCACGACCCGCCTTCACCAAAAGGAGGGAAGGTTTAGCAGATTTCCAGGACCTTCCTTATTTAAGTTGAAGGAGAGATAATGACCCCCGAGACCCGCCTTCAATAGGTCCCGAAGTGGTGACTTGCACCAAGGGTATAGAAATTCCTCACAAATGGAAGGCATTACCCATTTTTATTTTATAAGATCGAGAGATAATGAAACTCAACAACACCAAGGTAAAAGAAAAGTAAGGCAAAAGTAAACCATTCCCACATGCATGTTCCAAAAGTAAAGCCACAAGGTACAAAAGGTGACTACAAGGTAAGTACAAAAGAAGAAAAACAACAACTGCAACTGCCCCAAAGGTCCGAGATAGTATGGTCCTGCGTGATCCCCGAAGTCCTCCTGGAAACTTGAAAGTAGTTTTATATACGTAGGGTGAGCATACAAGTACACTCAGTAGGGAAACCAAAGACTCTCGTGCACAAGTGGGGGAACGTACTAAAGTCCTGTGAGAAAAAAGGAATAAACCAAACACCAATCAAGGTAAATTATCCACCCAAGCCTCACCAAGTCACACTCCCCAAATAACGCAAGTCAAGTAATATATATATAATCAGAGAACATCGATGTTTGGGTACCCCACGCCGCTTTCCCACTGGTTATTGAGACATCCTACGAATCGGACCAATCCCGCCATTCTCACCGCAGTCCCACTGCCACACCCGCCCGCACACACCTGGGCCACAACCACACGCAGTCCCACTGCCAAATTCCGCCCGAAAACACCTAGGCCACAACTGTAACATGTAACCACGCCTGCAAACACTTAGGCCGGAACAAACACCACCACACCCGAAGACACCTGGGCTAGAAAATCCACTACCATGCCCGAAGACACCTGTGCCTCATCCCGAAGACACTTGGGAAACCACCTACCGCACACACCTGGCCAACCACCACACTACCCCGCCCGAAGGTTCTTGGACCTCAGACCATCATAGCCTGCCCAAAGATACTTGGGCTATCCGGGAAAGGGAGCAGAAAAGGAGCTAATAACCAGCCACTAAGAATAGTGTTGGAAAAAACACCCTCCCCCATGAAATGGGGGTGTTCGGACCTAAGTGATCAACTTGGGTGGGGCGTGAATAAGAAACAAAAAGCTACAGGTATATATATAGGTAACAAGCACTCACCCCAAACTAGGTTTTTCTTCAGACAACCTACAGATCACAACATCACTCAAGTCCGAGTCACAACTCTCGCTAACAAAACCCATTTATCCCATTCTTGTTTCCATGTTCAGTAATAATGTTCAAATAAGTTTATGCACTACCGGGCAACTAACACCATAAGCATAACCAAGGAAAAGAAACCAGCTAAACGTCAATTTAAGTATCCACACTCGGTTCTCTTGTAAAGTCACAACAACAAGGAAAAGTGAGAACTCTCGAAGTCATGGAACCAGAAAACCCTGAGACACTACCCCGTGTCCCCTCCCCCAAAAAGGATTTTCATCAACAGAGGATCCCACCCCAATTTGTGATATAAACAAGTACCCTCCCAGTCTTAAAACTCACAACCACCAAATCTAAAAAAAACAGGGGATCCCATCCCCTCCCACATTTCCACCAATCGACCGCGAAAGAAAACAACCAAACCACCGTCACCAACACTAAGCAGGGCCATGCCTGTATTCTCAGATTTATAAGATTTAACACACTCCATGATTTCAATTCCGTGTTTTGACCGGGGTTAGCATATAAGGGATTGATCCTGGTGCTTTCAATTTATTCAGCCGGGTATACGTGATTAACCAATTTACTTTTCACAGCAGGAGTTTTCAATTAGGAACAAGCCATTTAAAACACCATGAGGGGTTCATTAGTGCACAAACAATGACCACCAACGGCCTAGATTTTCAGAAGGTGTAAGCCAGCACAACTCAGGAAGATGATCATAATATAAACAACATCAATGATCACAACCCCCCTTAATTCTTTATAGTATTCGTTCATTATCTTTATTTAGGTCTGGTTTATCCAATTCTACAGAAACAAAAGCATGCCCACCCCGCATGATACACAAAAGAGAGAGACGAAGGAGAAATTCCCTACCTGCTGATCGACAATTGACGCTTATGCTGGGGGTGGAACTTCACGGATAACGATGCGGCTCGCCCGATGCACCAGAAGCTGTTTGTGAAAATCCAAGATCAAGGAAAGAAGAAACCATGGCTAACCCTTAGTTTATAAGAGCCGCAGACGGTTGAGATGAGAACGCGAAAACGCGTAAGGAGCGGGGGTCGTGGGTTGACCACGCGGTTGGGCAGTTACACACAAAGGTCTCTCGGGATTTTTAGGAATTAATTATGGGCTTTAAATGGTTTTAAAAAGAGTAAAAGAATTAATTTATGTCGAAACTTACGTTGCGGGAGCGAAAAAGTCAGGTACTGGAAAAAAAATGAAAGGCTCGTGAGGAGGAACGGTGCCACCGTCACGGTGTCACCCTCACGGTTCCACCGTCACGGTGTCACCCTCACGGTGCCACCGTCACGGTGTCACCCTCACGGTGCCACCGTCTCGGTGCCACACTCACGGTTCCACCGTCACGGTTCCATTGTCACGGTGTCACCGTCACGGTGCCACCCTCACGGTGCCACCATCACGGTGCCACCCTCACAGTGCCATCGTCACGGTTCCACTATCATGGTGTCACCCTCACGGTGCCACCGTCACGGTGCCACCGTGACCGGTGTCACCCTCACGATGCCACCGTTTTGGTGGAACCTCACTTTGGCAAAGTAATGGGCCAGGAGGGTCCGGGCCATGACATTAGATACCTCTTAAATGATTCTCGCCCTCGAGAATCAAAACAACCCAAGAAAGAAAGAGAGGGTCCGAACAACCACCTCGAAAGATACCTCTTAGAAGTGAACCCATGCTAACCAAAAACACTTCCCTGTCAAGAACCAAGCAACATACCATGCCAAACTACCCGGGCATGTGGGTTGGGGAGTCTCCTCCCCCATGTTAAGATATTATCCTCTTTGGGCGGCACTGACTCACCCGCACAGGTTTAATCGTATCCACCTTAATGCATCTTGATTAAGGGTTGGGTTCTCTCCTCCCCCATAGCCAGGTCTTTTTACACACAATTAGAGGAAAGAAAACTAGTACATTTCATAGCCAAAAGACAAAACGCTCTACCACAACAGGTACAACAAGGAGAAAAACTAAAAACAACTCTGGGTACTGGGTACACATCTATGCTTCCCTCTCCCACGTACTCTCCTCAAGCCCACCATGTCTCCACAACACACGAACCAATGGAATGGTTCACCCACGAAGCACCTTATCCTTGCGATCCTTGATCATCACTGGTCTCTCCACAAAGGTCACGTCGTCCTCGATGTCCATCTCACCCCAATCAAGGATGTGTGAATCGTCGTGCAGATACCGACGAAGCTGGGACACATGAAAGACATCATGCATCCTCAGTAGCGGCGG
Source organism: Viscum album (assembly GCA_963277665.1). Lineage (NCBI taxonomy): Eukaryota > Viridiplantae > Streptophyta > Magnoliopsida > Santalales > Viscaceae > Viscum > Viscum album. The sequence continues at coordinate 834,232,704 of OY728165.1, forward strand.
TGGTAACGCTAGCTGATAAGCCACTTCGCTGACCCGCCGCAACACTTCGAAGGGTCCGATAAACCTGGGAGAAAGCTTACTCCCCTTTCCGAACCTCCACTGCCCACGCCGAGGGGAGACCTTCAAGAACACGTGGTATCCAACCTCAAACTCCAAGGGCCTCGTCCTGGTATCAGCATACGACTTCTGTCAGTCCTGGGCCGCCTTCATCCTTTTCCGTATGAGCTGAACCTTCTCTGTCGTGCTCTGCACCACCTCCGGGCCAAGGGTGCCTGCCTCTCCTACTTTGGCCCAACACATAGGTGAATGGCAAGGACTCCCGTACAAGGCTTCAAACGGGGCCATACCGATGGTAGAGTGATAGATATTATTGTAGGCAAACTCTACCAGGGGCAAGTGTCACACCCACGATCCTCCTGAGTCCAGAACACATGACCGCAGCATATCCTCCAAGGTCTGGATGGTGCGCTCTGTTTTTCCATCTGTCTGGGGATGGAAAGCAGTGCTAAGGAGTAACTGGGTGCCAAACGCATTCTGCAATCCTCTCCAGACTTGCGAGGTAAACCGAGCATCCCTATCTGAGACTATAGACCTCGGGACTCCATGAAACCGCACCACCTCATCCACATACCTTCATGCCAAAGTATCCACTGCACTCGACTCCCTAATCGCCAGAAAGTGAGCCGATTTCGTCAACCTGTCCACTACCACCCAGATGGCGTTGTATCCCCCTTGGACCTTGGGTAGTCTCGTGATGAAATCCATCAAGATGTCGTCCCACTTCCACTCGGGGAAATCTAGAGACTGCAGTAGGCCGCCTGGAACTCGGTGTTCAGCCTTCACTTGCTGACACACTAAGCACTTGGCCACAAACTCTGCCACTTTTCGCTTCACTCCGGGCCACCAAAACTGTCCCTTCAGTCCCTGGTACATCTTGGAAACTCCTGGGTGTACCTCTAGGGGTGAGTTGTGGAACTCACTGAGAACCTTGCCGCGCATCACTCCTGGAACAAACAACCTTTTCTGGAAGAGCATCCGGTTCTGACCATCCTCTGTCCATCCTTCCGGAGCATTGCCCTGGTCAACTCGGTCACGCATCACTTCGCACTCCGGGTCTCCCCACTGAGACTCCTCCACTTTCCGAAACAGAGATGACTGCACTATCATCTGATATAGGCAACCTCTACCACCATCTATCCTCACATCCAGGTGTAAGGAGGAAAACTCCTCCATCGCTTTCTAGGCATCCGCCGACTCTCGGAACACATCCTTATGTGTCCTCCTGCCCAAGGAATCGGCCACTACATTGCCCTTGCCCTCAGTATAAGAGATATCGAAGTTGTAATCCTGGAGGAACTCCACCCACCTCCGCTGTCGAAAGTTTAAGTCCTGCTGGGAGAAAATATACCTTAAGATTTTGTGATCTGTGAAGACCACAAAGCGTTCTCTGATGAGGTAGTGCTGCCATAACTTTAGCGCAAAAATAACCGCTATAAGATCCAGGTCGTGGGTGGTTTAATTATGCTCATGGGGGCGTAGCTGCCTGGACCCATAAGAGATCACCCCTTGTCGTTGCATCAACACACATCCCAGGACCTGTCCTGAAGCATCACAGAACACCTCATAGGCCGCCCCTTCTTCTGGTAATCTCAGCACTGGGGCACTAACCAACTTCTCTTTCAGATAGATGAAGGATGACTCGCAATGCTCACTCCACCCGAAAACCTGGTCCTTCTTGGTAAGGGCTATCAAAGGGGCTGCTACTCAGGAGAAGTTGGGTACGAACCTCTGATAGTAACCTGCCAGCCCAAGGAAACTACGGACCTCTGCCACATTCTTTGGTGATGCCCAAGAAACAATCACCTCAACTTTTGATGGGTCCACCACTACCCCCTGCTCGGACACCACGTGCCCGAGGAAGTGCACTTCTCGTGTCCAGAACTTTCATTTCGACAACTTCCCATAGAGTTGATGACGTTGGAGGACCTCCAAAAATGTCCTCAGGTTCTCTGCATGGTTCTTCTATGACCTCGAATAGACCAGGATATCATCGATGAACACAACCACGAACCGATCCAAGTACTCCCGAAGGATGGAGTTCATAAGCCCCATGAACACAGCCAGGGCGTTCGTAACACCAAAGGGAATGACTATGAACTCGAAGTGTCCATATCTGTACCTGAAGGCCGTCTTTGGGATATCACTCTCCTTCACTCTCAACTGGTGGTACCCAGACCGCAGATCAATCTTCGAGAACTATCCTGCCCCTTTCAGATGGTCGAAAAGATCGTCTATCCTCAGAAGAGGGTAGCGATTTTTGATTGTCACCTGATTCAGCCTCCTGTAGTCTATGCACAACCTGAGACCACCATATGCCTTCTTTGAAAACAAGACTGGAGCACCCCACGGTGACGCACTTGGCCGAACATAACCCCTCTTCATCATATTGTCAATCTGAATCCACAACTCCCATAACTCTGAAGGTGCCATCCGGTAAGGAGCCATCGAGATCGGATGAGTGTCAGGCTGTAGGTCTATCTCGAACTCGATATCACGTCGAGGGGGTAGAGTCATCACCTCCTCAGGAAAGATGTCCATAAACTCACGGACAACCTCTGACACCCCCACCATCTCAGAATCTACTGACTCTACTGACAGCTCGGCTAATAAGGAGAGTAGGGGTTCCTCTCGCCTGCTGCCCTTCTGACCGCTCCGCTCACCGGTGAAGGTAACACGCCGGCCGCCCAATTCCGAGAACACGACCCTTCTTCGGAAACAGTCAATGACGGCGCACATAGAGAATAGCCAGTCGATGCCTAGGATGACATCGTATGGCTGTATCTGTAGCAGAAGAAGATCCCCAACCGACTGATGTGGCCCCATCATCAGTCTACATCCTTGAAAAACAAACGAAAAGTCAGTCTGACCTCTGACTGGTGTGATCAACACCATGGGAACTGGAAATCTCTCGGAATCTAGACCCAAGTCACGGGCTAGACTGGATGCAACAAAGGAGTGCGAAGCTCCGGTATCGAACAAAGCATAAGCAAGAGTGCTAAACAAACTGATCGTACCTCGAACAACCTTCGGCCCTACTGGAACTGCCGCCTCTGCAGTGTGTAGCTGTCCATGCCCGGCTCCTCTGCCCCTCGGCTGTCGTCCACCCCCCAACCACGCCCTGGTCGAGGTCCCTGAGGAGTGCCCTGAGGTAGGCCTCCTCTTCCTACGTCTGCCCTCGGAGGAGCGAGAGCTCGCTGTCCCTACTGCTGCTGCTGGAAAGGCCTGGCTGGAAGCTGCTGCTGGGGCGGGTGCTGGGGATGTCCGCCACTGCCGTACTACACCTGGTCTGGGCACTGACTCCGGAGATGTCCAGGGCTCCCACAGATGAAGCACCACGGTCCTGGGCCCGAGTAAAAAGGGCGAGGACCAGGGGATCGAAACTGAAACTGCTGCGGCCTGCTCCCTGTGGGTCGGAATCTGGAGGGTCCTGACGCTGGAGGCCTGATGCTGACAGCCTTCCCCTTCGATGGTCCCAGCTAGATCCCCTCTCGTGACACACCTCCTAGAGCGTGCATCCTCTCCACCACTTCAGCCTTCTTCTGGACTTCCAAGTACGTCGTCAGGGTAAAGGGGGTAACAACATACTGGAGGGAGGGTCGGAGCACCTCCTCCAAACGTCTTGCCTGAGACTCCTCATCGGGAAAGAGGTCCGGAGAAAAATGTAGGAGGTCCTTGAACTTGATCCCTAGCTCCCTCATAGACATACTCCCCTGTTGGAGGGAGAGTATCTCCTATCTCTTTTCCGCCTTCATCGTCGAAGAGAGGAATTCTGCCCGGAACTCCTTCTCGAAATCCGCCCAAGCCACCTCAGCCTATCTCCTCTCCCCTAGGTAAAGCGTCCACCACTGACGCACCGCTCCCCACATCTGGCTGACGGCCAGAGGAACCCAGTACTCGGTCAGGGCCCAAATAAGGCCGAAAGTTATAACTAGATCCTCTAGCCATCCTTCCGTCTCCATGTAGAAGGTGCTGCCCTCATACTTCTCGAGGGCCTGTCGCTGGAAGGCCCGAAGAGTCTTCTACCACTGGTCGTCCTCTTCCTCTCTATTAGCTCTCTGCCGATCGGCCAAAGTAGTCTCCGGGGCCTCGATCTCCTGTACCACACGTGGTCGCCTTCCAGGTGCCATAGCTGCAAGATAAACAAGGAATGACTAAGCCCAAGTAGTGCAGAATATCGTTCTTAAAACTTCTTAAAATTTTAATTTATTATTAATTCACAAGACATCCCAGAAACACAAGAACACAAGTCATTATGATGCATGTACCTTTCCTAGGGTCTCTACCCTGAAATCAGCGTGGCCTCACTTGGTCGTTCGGTAGGTCCAGAGTCCTTGCATCGGATCATGGGGCCCCCTAAAATCCTATGTCCTAGCCGGTCTTCCCTGGCCTAATTCATGCGCCAAGGTCACCCAACACTGTTGCCTTACCATCCCATGCAATCATCACTGTGCCTAACTCCAGAATCCATCCTATCTCTCAACCATCCCTCTGATACCATTCTGTCATGACCCGCCTTCACCAAAAGGAGGGAAGGGTCAGCAGATTGCCAGGCCCTTCCTTCTTTAAGTTGAAGGAGAGATAATGACCCCCGAGACCTGCCTTCAATAGGTCCGAGAGTGGCGACTAGAACCAAGGGTATAGAAATTCCTCAAAAATGGAAGGCATTACACCTTTTTGTTTTATAAGATCGAGAGATAATGAAACTCAACAACACCAAGGTAAAAGAAAAGTAAGCCAAAAGTAAACCATTCCCACACGCATGTTCAAAAAGTAAATCCACAAGGTACAAAAGGTGACTACAAGGGAAGTACCAAAGAAGAAAAACAACAACTGCAACTTCCCCAAAGGTCCGAGCTAGTATGGTCCTGCGTGATCCCCGAAGTCCTCCTAGAAACCTGAAAGCAGTTTTATATACATAGGGTGAGCATACAAGTACACTTAGTAGGGAAACCAAAGATTCTCATGCACAAGTGGGGGAATGTACTAAAGTCCTGTGAGAAAAAAGGAGTAAACCAAACACCTATCAAGGTAAATTATCCACCCAAGCCTCACCAAGGAACACTCCCCAAATAACGCAAGTCAAGTAATATATATATAATCAGATAACATCGATGTTTGGGTACCCCGCACCGCTTTTCCACTGGTTATTGATACATCCTACGCATTGGACCAATCCCGCCATTCTCACCGCAGTCCCACTGCCACACCCGCCCGCACACACCTGGGCCACAACCACACACAATCCCACTGCCGAATCCCACCCGCAAACACCTGGGCCACAACTGTCACATGTAACAACGCCTGCAAACACCTAGGCCGGAACAACCACCACCACACCCGAAGACACCTGGGCTAGAAAATCCACTGCCACACCCGAAGACACCTGGGCCTCATCCCAAAGACACTTGGGAAACCACCTGCCGCACACACCTGGCCAACCACCACACTACCCCGCCCGAAGGTTCTTGGGATAATAATGGACCTCAGGCTATCACAGCCTGCCCGAAGATACTTGGGATATCCGGGAAAGGGAGCAGAAAAGGAGATAATAACCAGCAACTAAGAATAGTGTTGGGGAAAACACCCTCCCCCATGAAATGGGGGTGTTCGCCACTAAGTTCTCAACTTGGGTGGGGTGCGAATAAGAAAAACAAAGATAAAGGTATATATATAGGTAACAAGCACTCACCCCAAACTAGGTTTTTCTTCAGACAGCCTACAGATCACAACAACACTCAAGTCCGAGTCACAACTCTCGCCAACAAAACCCATTTGTCCCATTCTTATTTCCATGTTCAGTAATAATGTTCAAATAAGTTTATGCACTACTGGGAAACTAACACCATAAGCATAACCAAGGAAAAGAAACCAGCCAAACCTCAATTTAAGTATCCACACCCGGTTCTCTTGTAAAGTAACAACAACAAGGAAAAGTGAGAACTGTCGAAGTCCTGGAACCAGACAACCCTGAGACACTTCCCCGTGTCCCCTCCCCCAAAAAGGTTTTTCATAAATAGAGGATCCCACCCCAATTCGTGATATAAACAAGTACCCACCCAGTCTTAAAACTCACAACCACCGAATCCAAAAAAAAACAGGGGATCCCATCCCCTCCCACATTTCAACCAATCGGCCGCGAAAGAAAACAACCAAACCACTGTCACCAACACTAAGCAGGGCCATGCCTGTATTCTCAGATTTATAAGATTTAACACACTCCATGATTTAAATTCCTTGTTTTGACTGGGGTTATCACAGAAGGGATTGATCCTGGTGCTTTCAATTTATTCAGCCAGGTATACGTGATTAACCAATTTACTTTTCACAGGAGGAGTTTTCAATTAGGAACAATCCATTTAAAACACCACGAGGGGTTCATTAGTGCACAAAAAATGACCACCAACGGCCTTGATTTTCAGAAGGCGTAAGCTAGCACAACTCAGGAAGATGATCATAATATAAACAACATCAACGATCATAGCCCCCTCTTAATTCCTTATAGGATTCGTTCATTATCTTTATTTAGGTCTGGTTTATCCAATTCTACAGAAACAAAAGCACGCCCACCCCGCATGATACACAAAAGAGAGAGACGAAGGAGAAATTCCCTACCTTCTGATCGACGATCGACGCTTAGGCTGGGGGCGGAACTTCACGGATAACGATGTGGCTCGCCCGATGCACCAGAAGCTGTTTGTGAAAAGCCACGATCAAGAAAAGAAGAAACCATGGTTAACCCTTAGTTTATAAGAGCCGCGGACGGTTGAGATGAGAACGCAAAACTGCGTAAAGAGCGGGGGTCGTGGGTTGACCACGTGGTTGGGCACTTACACACGGAGGTCTCTCGGGATTTTTAGGAATTAATTATGGGCTTTAAATGGTTTTAAAAAGAGTAAAAGAATTAATTTATGTTGAAACTTACGTTGCGGGAGTGAAAAAGTCAGGTACTGGAAAAAAATGAAAGGCTCGCGAGGGGACACGGTGCCACCGTCACGGTTCCACCGTCACTGTTCCAGCGTCACGGTGTCACCGTCACGGTGTCACCCTCACGGTGCCACCCTCACGGTGCCACCTTCACGGTGCCACCCTCACGGTGCCACTGTCACGGTGCCACCATGACCAGTGTCACCTTCACGGTGCCACCGTTTTGGGGGAACCTCACTTTGGCAAAGTAATGGGCCAGGAGGGTCCGGGCCATTACATATTACCATTTTCAATTCTGGTCATGAAACCATTTTATGGGTGAAAAAAATTATTATTTATGTAATATATCCTATGCAATGTTCTGGAATCATTTTTTACTCATGATATTAATTTATAAAGAAAAATGAGTTTGTTGTGATAAAAAACTGCCAATTAACCCAATTAGTTATCATTAAAGTTTTATATAATGATTCATACTCAATACAAATAAACAAATGAAATTTATAACCATGTAATATTATATATTTTCAATAATAACATATAACTTCAATTCTGGACAACCATCCTCATATTACATGATTATCCGCACATGTATAAAAGTAAACCGATCATGAAAACCAAGGAAACAAACACTTCCAAACAATGAAATTGAACCTCTTAACCCATCAAAAAGTCCATGAATGAACTTAATATGGTTATACTAAATCAATTAAATTTAGAATAGGTTATTTAATTATTAATTAATTAATCTAATTTGATTATCCAGGACATTAAGATCAAGGTAAGAACACATTCATACTTAAGGTAAGGGATTCTTCCCGAACCTCCATTATTCCTTCGGGTTTCTCTATCTTTCTTTTTACCCAAATGAAGTTATATTTTATTTTTATGTACATATACTGAATGATGTTTATATGTTCCAAAATAATGTATCAAGATCCATTCATCATTCTATTTTGGGGATATACATGTTTTTAAGTGGTTCCCTACTCAATTCTTCCTGATAAGGAAGCCCATTTTAAGGGAACTTCCCGAATTCTTACCCAATTTCAAGTGTGATCTATAATATGTTTTAAGAAACCATTATCTTTCTGAAATTACTCATTTTATTTTTAAAACCTTCTTGGTTAACTTCTGGTTTTATATAAAATATTATTCCTTTTTCTGTTTTAAATGATCTTTGATATTTTCCTTAAACCACACCAAAATGTTTTAATTCTAAAGTTTCTTAAATACTATTTTTACATGATATCACTTCAATTTGACATCACTTATCAATATATATGCCTATTATACCTTATAATTTTCCATGAATTATCTAATTCATTTCATTAATGGATACTTCTATGATAAACCCATTAGTTATGCTTTATGACATGATTATGATACCCATTTCATTCCATGGGTACTGATCGTACCACGATTCACTGTGTAATTTTCACCTTTACACCAGTGTGTTAAACTTTTTTTATATTGAAAATTATAAAAATAATGAAAAGTTACATTCCATGTTTTAATCATTTATTTTGTGTTTATCACTTTTAAAAAGGGAAATGTTACTTGTTTTGATGATTCCATTGTAGGACGAGGTGATTTGGAGGGCCCATGATGATGTCCAAGAAAAATGGGAAAAACTGCGCAAGATCCATGCACACCAGTGGACTCATCCGCGCACTGCTCCTGAACTGTGCGTCCAAATGGGCTGAATTTTTTTGAACTGGTCCAAAATTTATTTGGATACATTTCATATGAAGAAACCCAAGACTCATTCGGCCATCTGTTTTCCCAACCAACCTGATATGTCCAGAACACCGCATTTGCACGAAGTTAAAAGTGGTGTGTTGTTATCTGTCTATATATCAGGATATATGTGTCCAAATTGTGCCAAAATTTTAGTTTATTCATCCAATAGGTGGGGATACAACTTTTTTATTTTATATAAATTGAGATAAGGCTGTTTGGAGGTCAAAACGAACGTGACAAGTGGTTTTAAGAAATCTGTGTGCTCAAAACCACCTTCCCATTTTCCTATAAAATGGAACCTTGGGCTCCCCATTTGTAATTTTGGCCATGAGGAAAATATCTAGTATTTTGGATACCGAAATAATTTCTCTCATAATCCAAGTAGTTATATAGGCTCCTATCCTCATAGGGGAATCAAGGATGAAGGCGAAGTTCCACCCGAGCTTCCTCCTCCTCCCGATGTCGAGCTAAATGGTGGACGATCATTTCGACGGAGCTATACACACTTGGGAGGGAGTTCCAGAACTTTTTATTATACTAGTTTTGTTTAATTTGTGTGCTAAATATTTTACTTATTTCTTATCTTGACATTATTCTTCTCTGATAGAATTTCTATTGTTAAAATTAAGTGAAACACTTTTTATTTCAACACCGATTGGGTTGAGATTTCAAGTGGGAATTTTGGGTTGTTTTGATTGGACAAGACAAGAGTTATATTTATCTAAAACATACATAATATTTCAGTATGCTTTTGTAGCCTTTATTCTATATGCTTGATACCCTAATCTTGACAACATGATTGTTATGTCAAGGGGTGGTTCTTTGAGCATCATTTAAGAGGCAAGAGGGAAGTTGAGATCTTGACAACCCTCAACCAAAGGATTCCATTAAACCATGTGTATTTTTCAGAATGATGAAGTCACCAAAATGTGTAGTGAACTTGAAATGATCTCCTTATCTCATAATTATAAAACACCACTTTTATTTATCAACTATTAAACTCTTTAAATTAAGTAATTTACTTAAGTCTGTTTTCAAAACCACTCCCCTATTTTAGTAATTCTTATTAAAAATACATACTCAAAACCTATCAATGATCCTTAAGAGACAACCTAGGGTCTTCCCTAGACTATAAATCAATATTAAAATAATAATCAATTTGACGTGTCATGACAGCGTGGTCAAATTTTGGCGCCGTTTCCAGAAGTGCTTTGGTTTTAGTGAGTGTTTTTGATAATTTTCTTTGTAAATTTTGTGAATGATTGTTTGTTTTATCTTCTACCTTTACATTTATTTTTGTGTTATAATTTATTTCTTGTGTAGGTTCTATGTATGACGCATTCTACTCCGGGATACTTACAACCTTTTAAACCCAAACCATAGAGGATTCTACATCAGCGACCCCAAGATACACAAGAGGAACCTATGAAGGAGGACGCACAAAACATCAACAATCATATTGATCCTTATTCTTCTTTTTTGGGAACCCACATTAAAACTGAAATTAACGCGAATAACATGGATGAAAACAATTGAACACTAAAAGAACTAACGTCACCTAATGTTGATATCCAACCCACCTATATTCAATTACAAGGCTAGGCACCCAATTTTGAATTAAAATCTGGTTTAATTCATCTATTACCAAGATTCCATGGACTTCCTGGAGAGGATCCACACAAGAATTTAAAAGAATTTCACACTGTGTTTTCTACATTAAAACATGAAAATGTGGATGAATAACAAGTAAAGTTAAGGGCATTACCTTTTTCATTAGAATACACAAAAAAATATTGATTATATTATGTTAATTCCCCAATAAGAGGCTGGGCAGACATGAAACACCTTTTTCTTGAAAAATATTTCCCAGCCTCTCAAACTGCAATAATAAGGAAAGAAATCTGTGGGATAAGACAATCTCAAGGGAAAAAATTACATGAAAATTGGGAATTCTTTAAAAGGTTATGTTCAAGTTTCCCACACCACCAAATAAGTGATCAACTTTTAATTCAATATTTTTATGAAGGATTAATCCCTATTGATCGAAATATGATCACTGCTACTACAGGTGGTGCACTAGTTGATAAAACCCCAATTGCTGCAATAAACCTGATTGGGAACATGGCACAAAACACACAGCAATTTGGTTCAAGGTCCAATGTACCGATTCGAGGTGTCCATGAGGTAAAAAGTACTGAATTCGAGAATAAGGTGGACACAAAGTTTAAAGAGGTAAGTACCCTTCTTCAAAAACTTGCTCTTTCCCAAGGGAAATCTCAATCTCCTCCTCCCATCCATTATGGTATATGTTCTTCTGACACCCACTACTCTAACTAATTTCCTCAATTGAGGGAAACATCTGAGAGTTGTGAGGCAATATTTACAAGATGCCCCTATAACCAACCCTTTAGGCAAGAACCTTTATATCCATACAACCTTGGGTGGAAAGAGAACCATGCCTATAAGCAAGGGGGTATTCAAACCAACCTCAACAAAAATGGAACCAACCGGGGCAGAGTAGTCATCCACCACCACCACCCAGAAATCCTCAACCACCCCAAAGGCCTTTCCAACAAACCACTCCAAAAACTGAGCCTAGACTAGAAGATATGATGAAACAAATGGATTACAATAATATCCAATTCCAACAAACCACTTAGGCATCCATACAAGACCTCAAAACCAAATTAGGCCAACTAGCTAACTCAGTGGGTGAAATTCAAAGTCATGGGTCAGGTAAACTTCCCTCTCAACTAGTAGTTAACCCTAGGGATAAAGGAAATGTTAGTGACATCACCCTTAGGAGTGGAAAAAAACTATAAAGTAAGATGAACCCTCCATTAGATTCATCTCCTCTTGAAGAAACCTTCACCCCAACCATTAAAAATGTTCCAAATGTTGAAGAACCTTGTCCTGAGAGGAGCCCTTCCAAAGGAAAGAGTGTGTATATTGATGAGTCATCCATCCCAACCATTCCTCTTCCATTTCCTCAAAGGGAAAACCAACCAAGAAAACAAAAGGAAACTGAACTTGATAAGGAAATATTGTAAATTTTCAAGAAAGTACAGGTTAACATCCCATTGATTGATGTTGTGAAGCAAATTCCATAGTACGCCAAGTTTCTAAAGGAGATGTTTACACACTGATGGCGACTTCGAGGTGATGAGAAAGTGAGCTTGGGGAGAAATGTTTCAGAATTGATAGATCCATCACTTCCCACCAAGTGCAATGATCTTGTAACATTCTCAATTCCGTGCACCATAGGGGAGTATTCTCTTTCTAATGTTATGCTTGATTTAGGTGCTTCTATAAATGTGATGCCTCACTCTATTTACTCTACATTGCAGGTCGGAGAACAGAATCCCACTGGAATTATTGTTCAACTGGCTAACTGGAGTACTGCACACCCATATGGTGTGTTATAGGATGTTCTTGTGAGGGTCCAAAATTTAATTTTTCCTACTGATTCATGCTCAAATTTACCCAATAGATGAAGGTAGAACGGTCCTTGTAGTCTAGCTTGGGTTATCGAATCCCTAGAGACCTAAGAAGTAACCTACATACATGTACATTCTATGGATTGTTTTTGGCTATGAAGTGTCCAAATTGGGTTTATTTAAGATGGTTTTAAATGATCTCTAATATTATTAAGTGAATTCAATTTAAAAGAGTGAGTTGATCCTAGGTTATCACTTGGCGTGGATTGGACTTATTTCCTTTTCAATGATTTCAATTTCTTATATTTGAGATGAGTTCATTTAAGAAGATAAAACAAAATCATCACTTACTGGTTTAATGACTACACCCTTTAATACTAATCACCTATACACTTTAAGGATCAAAGTTTTGAGCACTTCAAGGTAAAGGTTCGTATTAGCACTTGAAGAGTGTGGCCTTAAATTCAACAAGGAAGATGGAGTTTAAAAATCATCAAATAAAAATCTCAATTAAAGAAGTGATTATACATTAATGAGGTGATAAATAACATCCAATACAGACCGTTTATACTCCCTTGGATCAACCCATAAGTGGGTTAGCCCTCCATTGATGCTATGGTTTCAATTGAAGCGGGAAGTAGACTCATGAGGGAGGAATTGAAGAAGTAAAGAAAACAATAAAAAGAAAATGATCACTCCACCGTTGTGTGAATAATTTCACAAGGTTTAGTGTAAATAAATTCAAACCTTAAACTAACGGTATCAAAGTGATATGAATAAAAACATAATAAGAGGAAAATAAGAGCTTTTATTAAGAAATTAAAGTGAATTAAACAACTTACATGTGAAAGACAAACTTGAGACAACAAAATCGCAGCATAACATTACAATTGAACAAAGCACCCAAGATCCTAAAATCCTCCACCACCACTACCTTAAACAGGAAATCTTTAAGCCTTGGGTTGATCCTTAAATAGTCTAAGTCTCCTCAATTAATTTTGGTAGGACATAGGTGGGTGGAAAGTTGAGGGAGAGTTGATTTTTCCACCCTTGACCCGAGGTGGCATCCAGCTTTCATCCACCGAAAAGACGTGCTTGTAAGACCTTATAAATGGACGAATTATAGTGTCCCATAGAATAAGAAAATGTATCTCTTGATGTCTCCTAACCGCATGTAAAATTTGGTCCCATTTTGAGTTTTGGATTAGAAGATATGAGTAGATTAGTGGGATTTTGTTCTGGGCCGCAGAATCTGGCCTAGAATTTTATCTCTAACTTGGTCCGATTAAATGACCATAATGGATGCTGAATTAGAACTTAATCATTAATAATTATTTGTTCCTATATATTTCTTATATACTCCCACAAAATTTTAGATTAATTGGGTTTTTAATGTGGGTCCCACATTCTCATCAGTGGGATGATGTCCAATCTTCCTTCTCTAGAATTGCTTACATTCATCTCCAAATATCTCCATCATCCTTTATGAATCCTCCATTGATCCCCAAATGAAAAATGTTCATATTTAAGTGTAGATATGGTAACAAAAATATAAAATTAAAATATGTATAATTAAATTCCTTAAAATTAGATGAATCATTGGGTACTTTAAATGATGTTAAAAAATGTACCACATAATAGTGCATTTTAAGAAGGTATTACAATCATAATGTGAAATGATGTTCAAAGTGTAAAATGAACTAAAATTGTGTTTATGAATAACAAAGAGCATGAATATTATATATATTAACAATTAATATTAGCCTCAATTAGTGGCTAATCACACCCCTCAACTTGAGTTTTGCTAGTCCCGAGCAAAATATATCTCAACAATATGAAATTCGAATTCCCTTTTCCAAAAACATTTTAATACACAATGATAAAAAAACCCTTATACCAAAAAATCATGAAAACCATCAAAATATTTTAATACAAGATAGTTTCATAAGAATATCCCAATCCCAATTCCATTCATTCGTTCAAATTCATTGCCATATTTCATCCAAGATCAATTAAGTATGAGGATGTGTTGTGCATCACAATAGACATGGGGGTTCATCTTTATTCAAGGGGGAAATGACGGAAGAGCTAGGTGGAATAAAATTTCAATATTAAGATGAGTATTCAATTTTTTTATTATATTATTATTTTTTGTTTTTTTTGTTTTTGTTTTTTTTTTGCAATTTTTCCATGGTAATTGAAATTGCACTCAAAAGAGTCAACCCCTGTAGCGAGACTTTGCTGATGACTCCCAGGCTCAAAGACCTTAGGGCACCAAGTGAAGCCCACATAATCGGGCATCATCTCGAGTTATCTCAGTCAAAAACAAATTCAAATTACCAAAAATAGAGATAAAATTACTAACTCTAGGCCAGACAACTATGGAGTCACGATCCCCAAGTGCCGAAAGCCCCGCATTAGGTCATTTCATTGCTCTACGCACAAATTTATTATTATTATTATTTTTTATTGAATACTTATATTAAAACTAAAATGATCACCAAACCTATTATATTTATTTGGGGGACCCCATGAACTCAAACTAATACCCCACTATCCAAAGGATGTGTATTGTGATCTTTTTTTTATTTGGATGAAAATATAAACAATGAAATATCACATTGGACAGCCACACTTTCCAAAATCTATGCTCATGAAATTATACAAGGATTAAAATCAGAATCAGGGCATGCTAAATTATTTTATATTCAGTTTCAAAGTGTGCAATGTGTATTACCATGTTCAAAGTTAAAGGAATTTTCCTTCCATTTACACACATTTTTTTTTCAAATCATTTTTTTCCCAAAATCAATTTTTTTTTATTTCATATACCCCCCCAACTTAAAACAACACTGTCCCCAGTGTTTCAAGAAATGAAAATTTAGAAGGAGTAGAGGCAGATAAGGGAATTTTAAAAAGGAAATTGAAATATGAGGATCATGGAATGAAGTCACCTAGTGGTTGAAGTTGAAGTTCTTATTGCGCCAAATTAGTCCTTTGATCTCTTGGGGGATATAGGCACCTCCTTGATTGAACATGTATCACCCAAAATAGTACCTGAACAATAAAAAGAAGAACAAACCAGAAAAAACAAACAACACAATGACTTATTTAATCCCAAGTATCATCATTTTTATGGTTTTCCCTGTTTTTTTTAAATCAAACTAATGATACATTGTCTTCTTTTAAATTTCTGGGTAAGCTATTACTCAGGGATCACATCGCGTGACACGGATGAATACGGTGATCCCCTTTCATACCCATCCATAATAAAAAAAGAAGAATAGTTCAATAATCTAAATTTCTAATTAAATAAAATAAAACATGAAAACTACGGGTTGCCTCCCGTGCAACACTTTTTTTTAACATTGTTAGCCTGACATGGACCCCTAATTGATTAATTATTTTCTTCATCTAAGGTAGGTTCACACAATTCTTCATCAAATTCATGTTTTTTGGAATGGTTATATGAATGGTTTGACTCTATGACCATTAACTTTAAATGTTTGACCATTGGTGGGATCTTGAATTTCAACAGCCCCATGGGGGTACACCTTATTCACTATGTATGGACCTGACCATCTAGACCTCAACTTTCCCGGGTGTAAATGAAGTTTTGAACTATATAAGAGCACAAGTTTTCCCGATTCAAAATGTTTGACCTTAATATTCCTATATTGGTAGGCTTGAACTCTAGCTTTATTGATCCTTGAATTTTCATAAGCCTCCATCCTTAGTTCCTCCAGTTCATTGAGATCTAATTTCCTTTTTGTTCCAGCCAATGAGAGGTCATAATCCATTTTCTTAATTGCCCAAAAGGCCTTATGCTCAATTTCAATAGGTAAATGGCATGCTTTTCCATAAACCAACCTATATGGTGACATTCCTAGGATGGTTTTTAATGCTGTACGATATGCCCAAAGAGCATCCAAGAGTTTCTCGGACCAATCTTTCCTAGAAGGATTGAAAGTTTTTTCAAGAATATTCTTAGTCTCTCTATTTGCTAACTCAGCTTGACCATTGGTCTGTGGGTGGTAAGTAGTGGACACTTTGTGATAAATTCCATATTTTTCCATGGGTGATGAGAATGGACGATTGCAAAAATGAGTTCCATGATCACTAATGATAGCCCTAGGAATTCAAAATCTAGAGAATATGTTTTCTTTTAAGAATCTAATCACAGTTTGATGATCATTGGATTTTGTAGGAATAGACTCAACCCATTTGGAGACATAATCGATAGCTAAGAGAATGTAAAGATATATCCTAGATTTTGGGAAGGGACCCATGAAATCAATTCCTCAACAGTCAAAGATTTCAACCACTAAGATGGGAGTGAGTGGCATTTGATTCCTTTTTGTGATGGACCCTACTTGTTGACACCTAGGACAGCTTTGAAAAAATGTGTAGGAGTCCCTTGAGAGGGTGGTCCAGAAAAGACCACATTGAAGAATCTTAGAAGATGTTTTCTTAGAGGAAAATTGACCTTCACATGCCTCACTATGACATAATTTAAGGATGGAATCTTATTCAGATTCCGGGACACACCTCCTAATGACTTGGTCAGGGCAGAACTTATAGAGGTATGGATCATCAAACACATAGTGTCTAACATCAGAAAGGAATTTCCTTCGAGCTTGAGTCCCTAAGAATTTTGGAATGACTCCTATAACTAAGAAATTGGCTATGTCAGCATACCAAGGGCAGTCACTCACAGAGTATAGGTGTTCATCAGGAAATGAATTAGACACAGAAAGGTGATTGGAGTTATCTTTGAATTCCATCCTAGAGAGGTGATTGTCTACAACATTTTCAACACCCTTTTTATCCTTGATTTTGAGGTCAAATTCTTGTAAGAGAAGGACCCACCTAATCAGTATAGCCTTATAATCTTGTTTTTGGAAGAGGTATTTTAGTGCATAATGTTCAGTGAACACAGTGATGGGGGATCCTAAGAGGTAGGACCTAAAATTCTCTAAGGAAAACACAATATTAAGTAACTCATTTTCAGTAGCGGTGTAGTTGATTTGGGAATCATTTAAGGATTTTCTTTCATAAGCAATTCCATAAGGAGTTTTATCATAATGTTTTCCTAACACAACTCCTACATCAAAGTCACTGGCATCACACATAAGTTCAAAAGGAAGGTTCCAATTTAGAGATTTCATAATGGGAGGAGAGGTGAGAGAGGATTTAAGGGTTGAGAATGAACCCTCACATCTTTCTGTCCAAAAAAATGGAGCATCCTTTACTAGGAGAGCACAAAGGGGACGAGAGATTAAACTAAATTCCTTGATGAATCTTCTATAGAAACCAGCATGTCCTAATAAATACCTCACTTCCTGGACAATTTTGGGTGATGGAAGGTGACGAATGATGTCAACCTTGGATTTATTAACTTCAATCCCACTACCTGAGACCAGATGGCCTAGAACTAGTCCATCTTTAACCATGAAATGGCATTTTTCTCAGTTTAGGACCAGATTTTTTTCTTCACATCTTGACAAGACTCTCTCCACATTTTGCAGACATCCCTCAAATGTATCCCCAAACACAGAGAAGTCATCCATGAAGACCTCAAGAAAATCCCCTACCATGTCTGAGAAGATTCCCATCATGCACCGTTGGAAGGTTCTAGGGGCATTGCATAACCCGAAGGGCATGCGTTTGAAAGCAAAGGTTCTGAATGGACATGTGAATGTAGTCTTCCCTTGATCCTCTAGGGAGACCTCAATTTGATTATACCCTGAGTACCCATCTAATAAATAGTAGAAGGCATTACCTGCCACTCTCTCAAGGACTTGGTCAATAAATGGTAAGGGGAAATGGTCCTTCTTGGTGAATAAGTTTAGCTTCCTATAGTCAATGCAGACTCTCCAACCACTACTCACCCTTGTTGGAAGAACCTCTCCATCCTCATTGGTTATCACTATGATTCCAGCCTTTTTTGGAACCACTTGGATTGGGCTCACCCATTCACTCTCAGATATGGGATATATGATACCATCTTTTAACAATTTTAGAAGTTCCTTCCTCACTACTTCCATGAGATTAGGATTGAGTTTCCATTGAGGTTGACGACATGACTTTGAATCAGATTCCAAAACAATCCTATGAGTCCCGATAAGTGGGCTAATCCTAGGAATATCAGAAAGGGTCCAACCAATGGCTTTCTTATATTTCCTAAGGACATCTAGAAGCATACTCTCATGATTGGCTTCAAGAGAAGAATAAATGACAATAGGATGTGTTTGATTGTCCCCTAGGAAGGCATACTTGGGTGAAGTAGGAAGTTCCTTCAATTCAAGATCAGGTTGGTTCAGAATTTCAGCAGAATATTGGGACATTGGATCAAGATAAATTTTATTTCCTAAAGTTTAAATAGGATTGATTCATCACATGTAGAAGTTTCAGCTACTAGATTGTCCTGATCAGATTTAGGAAAGGAATTTGGAGTGGTCTCTATGAAAGTGGTTTTCTGAAAGGTTTCACTGATTGTTGGACCTAAGACTTCATCATAAGAGAAATTTGAAAATGATTCAAGCCAAGGAGATAAACTTCCTTCATGTGAACAAAGTAAATCAATCTAATCCTGACTTAAACATTCATTAAATATTCCTTGATGTTCTATGGATTCATTATCAATTCTTCCTATCATGTTTACTTCATGAATGTCCTCATCATCCCCTATTTGTGAGCTTGCATTATATATGTTCAAGTCTAGACTCATGTTTCCAAAGGTGATGGTCATGTTCCTATTTCAGACTCGAATAACAGTGTTGATTGTTTCAAGGAAAGGAAGATCAAGGATTATTGGGGTTTGTTCCTTATTTACTAAGTTTGGATGGTTGTCAAGGACAATGAAGTCAGCAGGGTAGATGAAGTTTTCAACCTTTACCAGAACATCCTTTAAAATACCCTTTGGAACCCTAATGCTACGATCAATAAGTTGAAGTGTGAAAGATGTGGGTTGGAGTTCTTCTAGGCCTAACTGGAAGTACACATCATAGGGAATGAGATTGACACTAGCACCTAGGTCACACAAGGCCTTGACAACTTTTCTCTCTCCTAGTTCAACATTGATGTAAGGGAAACCCAGGTATTTCAACTTAGAAGGAATGGTCCCTTGAATGGTGGTACTCACATTAGCAACCAAAAGGAATTGGTTTTTATGTGAAAATTTTCTTTTAAAAGTGCACAAGTCCTTAAGGTACTTTGAGTAGGCAGGTATGGTTTGGATGGCATCGAGAAGGGGAATGTTCAACTTGACTTGTGAGAAGATTTCTCTTAATGTTTTACTTAATTTAGGCTTGGTTTTCCCCCTCATGCGTTGAGGAGATGGTGCAGGTTGTGGGGTTTTTTTTGAAGAGTTGTTTCTTTGACAATGTTATCGTGTTTTTCAGTTTGATCATTTGGTTAATTTGAATTTTCATCCAAGTTTGAATCTTTGAATGGGTTTTGAATTAGTTGTACAGGTTTCTCAATTGATTTCCCACTTCTTAAAACAATCACAACCTTTAGTTTTTCATGAGTTGTTTGAGTATAACTTGAATCTCCCCTTGAAGTTGAGGATGAAAATTCCAGAGTAGGCATGGGTGCCTTTCCAGTTTTTATGGTTTGAAGTTCTTGTTTAAGGGAAGAGACTTCTGAGTTCATCCTTTCCATTTGTTTTCACAGTTGTTCTAGTAGGCTTTGTGGAACAGTTTGGGTTGGTGCTTGAGAAGATTGGTTTATCCCAGGGGGATATTTTGGAGGTGGGATAGTTTTTTAAAAATTTACTGGTGGATGTTGGTATTGGATAGGTTGGATTTGGAACTAGTTTTGGGTTTGTTAGTTCTGATGGGGGTAAGGATTTTTTCCCTGTGGTTGGCTAAGTTGTTGGTTATCTTTCCAGCGGAAGCCTGGGTGGTCATTATACCTTGGGTTGAAGTTCTTTTGGTATTGAGGCTTTTGAAATTTCAAGGCATTTACTTCCAATGGGGGTCCTCCCAAAAGAAAATCCTTGATTTATGGAATGGTTGAGAAGTTGTCTATCTTATGGTCATGTTTGTCACAAATTGTACAAACAAGGTCTACAGTTTGGATTTCATGGACTTTCCTAAGGTCTATTTCTTCAACCTTCCTAGAGAGTGATAAAAGTTTAGCCCCAAGGCTTTCCTCTTCTCTAAGTGTTTGAATTTCAGTATTTCTTTGTGTCTTTTTAGAATAAGGTGAATTTCCACATGTTTGGTTTTGTTCAGAAAGGCTTTCTAGATACTCGTAAGCATCATTTAGGGCTTTGTTTTTAAAGGTTCCATTACACATCATGTCAATGAATTATTTGTTCCCCAGACCCAACCCTTCATAGAAAATTATCACTTGTTCAGGAAGAGAAAAACCATGGTGTGAAACCATGTTTAGAGTGTCTTTTAACCTCTCCCATGTTTCATAGAATGACTCTCCCTCTTTTTCAAAAAAGTTTTGGATGCTCTTTTTAAGTGAAATTGTTTTGTGGTGGGGAAAGTATTTTTTGTACAATTCTCTTTGTAGTTGGTCCCAAGAGTTTATGGATGATGGTATCAATTTTTTTAGCCAATTTTTAGCTCGATCCTTTAAAGAAAAAGGAAATAGCCTCATCTTAGCTGATTCTAGTTGATGTGGGGGACACATGGTTTCTACAATGTCGTTGAACTCCTTAATGTGAAGGTAGGGCATCTCGGACTCCATTCCATGGAATGTGGGAAGGTGGTTTAGAGCATGGGGTTTAAATATGTAGTTGGAATCTCCTAGGGAATTTTGTCTAATGCATGAGGGGGAATTGGTCCAGGAAGGTGTGAGGCAGTCATTCATGGTTTGATCAATTGCATTCCCCAAGTTTGGGGCTGCCTCATTTGGGTTTCCATTTTGGTTCCCATCCAGATTTATGAGTTGGTTTCTTTGAAGAACTTCCATTGAAATAGGATAAATTTTTGACTCTAGAGTATTAGGAAGATTAGGATCTAATGGAAAGAGTTCCCTTGGTGTACTTGACTCCCCAACCCCAGGACTATCCACCCTAACTAGATGGTTTGATTGATCGCGGGTGTAGGTGGACATGCGCCAAAAGAAAAAAAAGAGAAAGGGACAAGATAAGAGAATCTGGATGAGAAAAGAAGAAATGGGGGAGAATAGAATGGGTGTTTATATGACTTACTTGGGTCCCCAGAAATGGCTCCAAAATTTGATTCATGCTCAAATTTACCCAATAGATGAAGGTAGAACGGTCCTTGAAGTCTAGCTTGGGTTATCGAATCCCCAGAGACCTAAGAAGTAACCTATAGACATGTACATTCTATGGATTTTTTTGGCTATGAAGTGTCCAACTTGGGTTTATTTAAGATGGTTTTAAATGATCTCTAATATTATTAAGTGAATTAAATTTAAAAGAGTGAGTTGATCCTAGGTTATCACTTGGGGTGGATTGGACTTATTTCCTTTTCAATGATTTCAATTTCTTATATTTGAGATGGGTTAATTTAAGAAGATAAAACAACATCATAACTTACTGGTTTAATGCCTACGCCCTTTAATACTAATCACCTATACATTTTAAGGATCAAAGTTTTGAGCACTTCAAGGTAAAGGTTCGTATAAGCACTTGAAGAGTGTGGCCTTAAATTCAACAAGGACGATAGAGTTTAAAAATCATCAAATAAAAATATCAATTAAAGAAGTGATTATATATTAATGAGGTGATAAATAAAATCCAATCCAGCCCCTTGATACTCCATTGGATCAACCCATTAGTGTGTTAGCCCTCCATTGATGCTATGGTTTCAATGGAAGCGGGAAGTAGACTCATGAAGGAGGAATTGAAGAAGTAAAGAAAATAATAAAAAGAAAATGATCACTCCACCGTTGTGTGAATAATTTCACAAGGTTTAGTGTGAATAAATTGACAACTTGAACCAAAGGTATCAAAGTGATATGAAAAACAACATAATAAGAGGAAAATAAGAGCTTTTATTAAGAAACTAAAGTGAATTGAACAACTTACATGTGAAAGACAAACTTGAGACAACAAAATCGCAGCATAACATTACAATTGAACAAAGCACCCAAGATCCTCAAATCCTCCACCACCACTAACTTAAATAGGAATTTTTGAAGCCTTGGGTTGAGCCTTAGATAGTACAAGTCTCCTTAATTAATTTTGGTAGGCCATAGGTGGGTGGAAAGTTGAGGGAGAGTTGATTTTTCCACCCTTGACCCGAGGTGGCATCCAACTTTCATCCACCAAATAGAAGCACTTGTAATACCTTCTAGATGGAAGAATTAGAGTAGTCAATAGAAAAAGAAAATGGATCTCTGGATGTCTTATAACCTTCTGTAAAATTGGGGCCCATTTGGAGTTGTGGATTCAGATATGTGATTAGATTAGTGGGCTGTTTTTCTGGGTCGCAGAATCTGGCCCAGAATTTTATCTCTAAATTGGGCCACCTAAATAACCACAATGGAGGCAGAATTAGCACTGGATCCTGCAGAATTATTTGTTAATATATATGTATTATAGCCTCCCACAAAATTTGGGCTTCATTGGGTTTGTAATGTGGGTCCCACATTCTCATCAGTGGGCTGATGTCCAATCTTCCTTCTCTAGAATTGCTTCTATTCATCTCCAAATATCTCCATCATCCTTTATGAATCCTCAATTGATCCCTGAATGAAAAATGTTCATATTTAAGTGTATATATAATTCCCAAAATATCAAATTAAAATATGGATAATTAAATTTCTTAAAATTAGATGAATCATTGGGTACTTTAAATGATGTTAAAAAATGTACCACATAATAGTGTATTTTAAGAAGGTATTGCAATCATAATGTGAAATGATGTTCAAAGTGTAAAATGAACTAAAATGGTGTTTATTAATAACAAAGAACATTAATATTATATATATTAACAATGAATATTATCCTTAATTAGTGGCTAATCACCTGCTGACTTTTATGTGCTTAAAATGGAGGATGATATGATGAATGGACATGCCCTGATTATATTGGGGAGACCCTTCTTGAAAACCACAAAAACCATAATTAATGTCCACAATGGTACATTATCTATGGAATTTAGTGTTGACATTGTCCATTTCAACATCCTTGATTCCATGAAGCACCCCTTAGGAGAACATTCCTCTCTCTCTGTTAATTGAATTGATGTACTCCTTACCTCTAAAAAACAACTTTTCTTTCCTCCGATCACCTTTTTGAGTTTTATTCATTGATTGAAATTCTAGGAAATGAGTTATTCAATGATTGTTATAGCGGATTATAAAAATGTCATTAATGTTTATTAATTTATGATTTCTTGAACACTGAGGATTCACTGACCATCGATGATACTGATAAGATTGTAAAAGCTCATTCCTCTATTGAGGATGATACCATTGAGTAGTTAGATGAGATCAGTGACCTCTCACTTTCACACACACTCCCATCAATCCAAAATCCACCTGAATTGGAACTGAAAAAATTGCCTCAAGATTTAAAATATTCATATCTTGAGAATGGAAACAAGTTGCTCGTCATCATTGCTAGTTCACTCCCTCTTGAGCATGAATTGCGATTTCTTGAAATTTTGAGGGAGTATAAACAAGCTTTGGGATGGACACTTGATGACATTCCTGTTATTAGCCCATCAATTTGTACACATCATATTTTATTAAATGATGAGGCTAAACCAGTGAGGCAGCCACAACATCAACTGAACCCAAACCACTTAGAAGTTGTGAAAAATGAGGTAACAAAATTATTGGCTGCTAGAATCATTTACCCCATCTATGACATCCAATGGGTCAGTCCCATTCAAGTAGTTCCTAAAAAGACTGGATTTACAGTAATCAAAAATGAAAACAATGAATTGGTTCCAACTCATGTGCAGAATAGTTGACGTGTCTGTATAGACTGTTGCTGACTAAACCAACACACTAGGAATGACCATTTCCCTTTGCCATTCATTGACCAAATGCTAGAGAGGCTAGTGGGTAAGTCCCAATACTATTTCTTTGATGGGTTTTCTGGATACTTTCAGATACATATTGCCGCTGAGGACCAGGAAAAGACTACCTTCACTTGTACCTTTGGCACATTTGCCTATAGGAGGATGCCATTTGGTCTGTGAAATGCTCCAGGTACTTTCCAGGGATGCATAGTTAGTATTTTTTTGGATTACCTGGAGAATTGTATGGAAGTTTTCATGGATTATTTCACTATTTATGGATCCTCTTTTGATGAATGTTTAAGTAGTCTTGGTTTAGTCCTATATCGCTGTATTGAAAAGAATCTTGTATTAAATTATGATAAATGCCATTTCATGGTGCGATAATGTATAGTTTTGGGGCATGTCATTTTTGGGGATGGTATCCAAGTAGATAAATCAAAAGTGGATGTCATTTCTTCCCTACCATTCCCCAAAAAATGTACGAGATGTGCGGTCTTTCCTAGGTCACGCTAGATTTTATCGTCGTTTCATTCGTGACTTTAATAAGATTGTACTCCCCCTCTCCTGGTTACTCTAAAATGAAAAGAATTTTTTTTTGATAATGAATGTGAGGAAGCTTTTAATAAGTTAAAATGGAGTCTCAAGTCACCCCCAGTAATCCAACCACCTTGGTGGGATTTACCGTTTGATCTCATGTGTGATGTCTCTAACTATGCAGTTGGGGTAGTCTTGTCACAAAGGATCGACCGTGCTCCACATGTCATAGCCTATGCCTCATGTACATTGGACCCTGCCTAAGAAAACTACACTACAACTGAAAAAGAATTTATTTCCATTGTGTTTGTCTTAGATAAATTCAGGTCATATCTTTTAGGGTCCAAAGTCATTGTGTTCTTAGACCATGCAGCCCTCCAGTATCTCCTTAAGAAACCAGAATCCAAGCCAAATCTTATTCGCTGGATGCTCCTCCTTCAGAAATTTAATCTAGAAATTAGAGATAAAAAGGGAGCAGAGAATGTGGTGGCTGACCATATCTGTAGGATCCTCTCATCCTTGAAAATTGACTCATCCCCATGTATTCCCATTAATGACATGTTTCCTGATGAGAAATTTCACCGAGTGCAAGATGTTATTCCTTGGTATGCTCAAATTGTAAATTATTTGGTAGAATCTTGCATTCCTACTGATTTCAACAAAAACCAATCCAGTTATCTAAAACATGAGGCTCGTTGGTACATTTGGGATGACCCCTACCTCTGGCACACATGTAGTGATCAAGTCCTTAGGTTTTGTGTTCCTGATAGTGAGTTTTAGTATGTCCTTAGATTCTATCACACTCTTGCTTGTGGGGGCCACTTTGGTCCCCAATGAACTGCTCACAAGGTCCTTGATTCTAGTCTCTTTTGGCCAACACTTTTTCAGGATGCCCATGATTTTTTTAAATCTTGTCCTCATTGTCAAATAATGGGGAATTTCTCTAAAATAAATGAAATTCCATAACAACAGTTGCTCTTTCATGACATTTTTGATGTTTGGGGCATTGAATTTATGGGTCCATTTCCCAATTCCTTTGGAAACTTATACATTCTTATGGTGGTCAATTATGTGTAAAAATGGGTAGAGGCTCAAGCCATAAGGACAGATGATTCCAAAACAGTTGTGGAATTTTTGAGAACCCAAATCTTCTATAGGTTTGGATTACCTAGGTTCATCACCAGTGACCAGGGTTCTCATTTCTGCAACTAAACAATGAAATCACTTTTGCGTTAGTATGGGGTTGGTCATAGAGTGTCTACTTCATATCACCCATAGAACAATGGTCAAGCCTAGGTGTCAAATAGAGAGGTAAAACAGATTCTTGAAAAAATGGTTCAACCCAATAGAAAATATTGGAGTCTTTGACTTGATGATTCATTATGGGCCTACCGTACTGATTTCAAAGCTCCCATTGGAATGTCACCCTATCGTCTTTTGTTTGGAAAGAGTTGTCACCTCCCTATTGATATTGAGCATCGGGATACTGGGCTATCAAACAATGAAATTCTAATCATTCTGGTGTAGGTTCTCAAAGGAAGTTGTAGATTCAGGAGCTAGAAGAAATGAGAAGATATGTATATGAGAACTCCAGGATTTATAAGGAGCGTACAAAGGCTACCCACGACCACTTCATCCTTCATATCTAGTTTCACATTGGGTAGAAGGTCCTCCTTTATAATGCAAGGCTTAAGTTGCATCCAGGTAAGCTTCATTCCCACTGGTTTGGCCCATACACTGTTATTAATGTATCTCCATTTGGTGTTGTTCAGGTTCAAAATGAAGAAACCAAGAAAACCTTTACTATCAATGGGCAGCGGCTGGAGTACTTTTATGAAGCCCTTCCAGAGTTCCATATGGAGGAACTCCATGATCAAGAAGCAACATACTAGTGAAACACACCAGGTTTTATCCTTCCTTCTCACATTCTCCATTATTATAGTGAGGAAACTACACATTCTAGGTGTGGGGGGATGGGTACATTCCTGGGTTAGGAATTTTCATCATTTTTTTCTTTCTTCTCTTTTTCACCTTCTTTATGATATTTTTAATTTTCCCCATCTTTCTAGGTTCATTAGTATTTCTGTTGTCTTTCTCTTTTCTTCTCTTTTTTGCCTTCTTTATGGTATTTTCATTTTCCCCATAAAAAATTTCAAAGTTCCATGATTCGGTGACCATAAAGGGGGGAAAGTAAAAATACCACAATGAAGGTGAAAAAGAATATTTGTATGAATTTAACATTAGGGAGTTATTTTTAGTGAATTGGTTTTCTTTGAATGATATAAATGGTTGTATCACTGTGAAACATTTGAGATGATTGATGCCCCTTGTGTGAGTAGTTTTTGGGAAAACTGTGTCACTAATATCTCCACACATTTTGCACCAAACCATAAAGTGTGAATATTTATTACTTAATATAAGGTAAATATATGTTAGGTTAATATTTTTCAGCTTTAAATGATATTTCCATACGTTCGTTCCTTATCTGACCTGTTTCATTATTTTACCAGATTGACCTATGCATGTATACCTAATGTCCGACTGTTGTACGCCCTCAAAAAAAAAAATTGGGTTGTGTCTTGGGAAGGTCAAAAAACACTCTTCCTCAACCTTTTATCTTGTTATAACTATTGAAATTAGTGTCATGAGGAGATTAAACAAGGATTGAGAGATGAGTGTGAGATTTTTTCCAAATGCAACTTATAAAAAAAATGAGGGGAGTGATGAAATGTGCAACATATGGGGATATCTAGGTCGGGAGCTTATAGTTTGACTTATGGTAATGCTTATGTGAGTGGGTCTTGAAATATGATTTCAAAGGATGTAGGACAGGTTTGGTGAAAAAAAAATCATTTAAAGCTGAATAATGTTAAAATAACCTATATTTATTGGATAGAAAGTGGAAAGAATAACATGGAATGGTTTTCACAAACACACACATGGAGAGTTAGTGGAATGGTTGAATTTTTAATTCCTTGATCATGTTAGTGTCAGGAATCTCTTTTAATTTCATTGTGATATGATTTATGATACATATTTTTCCATTTTCGCTAGGAATAACTCCTTGGTGTGGTTCGTGCATTGATCACATTAATTTAATGAATTAAAATTTCCTCTTAATGATGTTGGGAATATATATATGCATCATTTTTTTTGGATATGTGACTTTTCCTAGGTGTGAAAATGTTTAGGTGTGGGGGTGTGATCGTACCACGATTTACTGTGTAATTTTTACTTTTACACCACTGTGCTAAACTTATTTTATATTGAAAATTATAAAAATAATGACAAGTTTCATTCCATGTTTGAATCATTTATTTTGTTTTTATCATTGTTAAAAAGGGAAATTATACTTGTTTTGATGATTCCATTGTAGGAGGAGGTGATTTGGAGGGCCCATGATGATGTCCAAGAAAAATGGGCCAAACTGCGCAAGATCTATGCACACCAGTGGACTCTTCCATGCACTGATCCCGAACCATGCATCCAAATGGGATTAAATTTTTTGGGATGGTCTAAAATTCATTTAGATACATTTAATATGAATAAACCCAAGACTCATTCAGACATCTGGTTGCAAAACTGACCTGATCTGTCTAGCACACCACATCTGCATGAATTCAAAAGTGGTGTGCTGTGATCTGTCCATATATTGTGATATAGGTGTCAAAATTGTGCCAAACTTTTAGTAGATACATACAAGAGGTGGGGATACAACTTTTTTATTTTCTCCAAATCTGGATAAGGCTGTATGGAGGTCTAAAATCATGTGACAAGTGGTTTTAAGAAATCTGTGTGCTAAAAACCACCTTCCCATTTTCCTATAAAATATAACCTTGGGATCCCCATTTTTAAGTTCGGCCAGGAGGAAAAGATCTGGTATTTTGGAGACCCAAAGAATTCCTATCATCATCCAAGGAGTTCTAGAGGCCCCTATCCTCATAAGGGAATCAAGGATGAAGGCGAAGTTCCACCCGAGCTTCCTCCTCCCACCGATGTCGAGCTAAACGGTGGACGGTCATTTCGAGGGATCTACACACACTTGGGAGGGAGTTACAACACCTTTTATTCTATTGGTTTTGTGTAATTTATGTTCTAAATATTTCAGTTATTTCTTATCTTGACATGATTCTTCTATGATTTCATTTCTATTGTTAAAATTAAGTGAAACACTTTTTATTTCAACACTGATTGGGTTGAGATTTGAAGTGGGAATATTGGGTTGTTTCGATTAGACAAGACAAGAGTCCTATTTATCTTACACATACATAAGATTTCAGCATGATTTGGTAGCCTTTATTCTATATTCTTGATACCCAAACCTTGATAACACAATTGTTGTGTCAAGGGGTGGTTCTTTGTGCATCGTTTAAGAGGCAAGAGGGAAGTTGAGATCTTAACAACCCTCAACTAAAGGATTCCATTAAACCATGTGTGTTTTTCAGAATAATGAACTCACCAAGATGTGTAGTGAACTTGAAATGATCTCCTTATCTCATAATTTTAAAACACCACTTTTTTATCAACTATTAAACTCTTTAAATTACATAATTTACTTAAGTTTGTTTTCAAAAACCACTCCCCTCTTTTAGTAATTCTTATTAAAAATACATACTCAAAACATATCAACTCTCCTTGAGAAATGACCTAGGGTCTTCCCTAGACTATAAATAAATCTTAAAATCATAATCAATTTGACATGTCACAACAACGCGGTTAGGTACCCTTACCTTTATGAATGATTATTTATATGGAAAACATATTCATGAACATGTTATTATGGGTGTTCCTAGATATCACTCCAATGCATTGGGTAAAGTTTAGTCTCATGAGACATTATGTGTAACGGCCTTGGCGATTAGCCTTGACAGTGCTCAATGTGCAATGGTCTTGGTGGTTAACCTTGACTTGTGCTCCTCTATGTGAAATGGGTTCGGATCATGCTAAAGTCATGTTTTCTATTGCTATCACATTACTATGATTCCATGATTATAGGATCCCATGTTCTAAATGTTAAGATTCCTTATGTTTAATCATGTACAATGACTCTTTATATCATTATTTTATGCCTTCTAACCCATGTGCTAAGATTTATTCTTATGTTTATTCCCTTGATGGGATTTTATCTCATACCTTTGTTCATGTTATCCTCAGGTTATCCTATGCTGATGTAATAGCTCAAATGAAGTTAGTAACTCTTTATGAAAATTAAATAAATAATTTTTTAGTCCCATGTTTTTAGTTTTATGTACCTAGTCTTCCAAAACACTAGACTCTACGATCCTTGGCATGTAATTTGATGTTTAAATATGTTTAAAATCATGTAATGATATGTGTAAAAGGATAGGGTCACTATAGTTGGTATCAGAGGATAGTCTATTTTTATAGAGATTAGGAATAGATCACTTTAGTTAGAACCTTATGGATAAGACTAATTATAATAAAACATCCCTAAATTTTGGTAAGTATAGAGTAAGTGGTTTATCGAGAAAATATATCCTTATCTAGATACTACAAGTAGAAATGGTTATGGAACATATGTACATAGGAGTGAAAACTCCAACAATGTGTTTCAGGTCTGACTTGGTGTAATCTGGTACATGACAACATGCCTTACTATGCACCTGGTTTTACACTCTCGAGAGATATGATTTGGTAAATTCATAAGCTCATTATGAACCATTATTAAGGGAACAAAAAAAAGATCCCATAGTAATATACGTTAGGAAACAAATCAAGGATAACCAAGATTTAAATCTAGGGAATCACAAGTTAGGATATACTATTCATTTATAAGTTTATCCTTTTATGTTAAAAGTTTATTTTTATGGTTATTAGCTAAGTATTCAAGCCCCATAATTGCAATTTATTTTATTAGTAAATGGAGGGAAATAAAAGAACACATGCCAACAATATATGTGATATGGAATGTGAATATTTCCCTAATGATATGAAAAATATGATGGGAACGGATGCTCAAAAATTCATGATAGTACTCGCTCAACTGGCTTAAGTTATGAATAATAACATGAATCATGTGGAACTCCATCCTTATCCAAGTAAAGAGAAAGTTTCTGTTGAATACTTCATGTGTCAAAGGCCTCCCATGTTTAGTGGATCTTCTGATCCCCTCCTCACGGAACAATGGATTAACTCCATTGAAAAGATATTATCTGTCCTCCAGTGCTCAGAAGAAGAGAAAGTTGTGCTGGCAGTCTATCATTTTGTTGGGAAAGCTAATAAGTGGTAAAAATTGATAAAAAATATGAAGTCCAAATAGAAAATTGATGCCATGGATTGGGAGGAATTTAGAAAAAAAAATTTCAATAAATTTTTTTTCCGAACCCTCTATCTCAAAATGGAAAGAGAGTTTCTCAGACTTATGCAGAAGGAAGATGAGTCTATCAGGACATATGAAGAAAACTTTAAAAGTCTTTAAAGGTATGCCTATGACATTTTCATGAACACTGAAAGAAAGGTGGATCACTTATTTAGAGGACTAAATCTGAGTCTATGAAAATCATTGGTTATTTAAGACTTTAAAAGTTATGAGGAGATTTTCCCTTATTCCCTCAAGGTTGAAATGGAGATCGAAGACTCTCAATGGTATCATGGGCCCAGTAAAAAAAAAGATTATATAGTCTAATATGGGTGGTTTGGAAAATTAATCCCATGATGAAAAAAAGACCGACCATCCCACGTGTCAAAATTGTGGGAAGAAGCATACTGGGAACTATCTAAAGGGAACCATGAATTACCTCAAATGTAGAAGAATGGGACATCTAGCTAAGAAATTCTGAAGTGAAATGAATAATTCCACTAATATGAAAGAAGAAAGTAAGGTTCATATCAATTCTTAGTCAGTAGTGTAGTGTTTCAACTACAAGGCACATGGAAATTATGTGAACAATTTCCCTAAACCAAGGGTTGTTGGAGGCAATCAACAAAAACCTCCAAGGTAACAAGGAAGGGATTATGCTATCACTAATGTTGAGGTGGAGCCAGACAATGATGTAGTTAAAGGTACACTGGTTATTCATTCAATAATTGAGAACATACTATTTTATTCTAGTTCTATGCATTCTTTCATATCTTTCAAGTTTAGTATAACTATTCAAACACCACCTCAAAATATGGATGTTGAGCTATCTGTGAGTACAGTGAATGGGGAAATTATTACATCCAAATTTTAAAACTCCTCCCTATTAAATTTTTGTGGACTGAACCTCCTCAAAAATATTATCATACTCCCTTTGGTAGAGTTCGATACTATTTTGGGAATGGATTGGCTATCTTTATATAAATCCAACATCAACTGTCAGGAAAGGGAGATCACTCTTCACATCTTGAATAATCCTCCAATCCTATACAAGTGTAAGGAGGAATATGAATCTTCTTTAGAATCATCATATTAATTATGGCTATTGTTTCCTTATGAGAAATTGTATCTTGCTCAAATGATTGAGACAAAGGAGAGAATCATGCTCAAAGACATTCCCATTGTGAGGGATTACACTGATCTATTCCCTGAAGAGTTTCCTGGTCTTCCTCTTGATCTATAGGTTGATTTCTCAATTGAACTTATTCCTGAATCTATACCTATATCAAAGAAACCTTATATAATGTCTACCATAGAGCTGGAAGAGCTAAATAAGCAGTTACATAAGAATCTGGGGAAGGGTTTTATATGCCCGAGTGATTCAATATGGGGTGAACCGGTCCTCTTAATTAGGAAGAAGGATATATCAATGAACCTCTGCATTGATTATCCTAAGCTCAATAAAATCACAATAAAGAACAAGTATCCCCTTACTCAGATAGATAACTTGTTTGATCAACTACTTAGGGACAATTATTTCTCTAAGTTAGATCTTTGTTTGGGATATAATCAATTAAAGGCGAGGAAGGAAGATTTTACCAAGAATGACTTTTGAATAAGTTAGGGACACTATGAGTTAATAGTGATTCTATTTAGACTCACTAATTCTCTAGAAATTTTCATGAATATAATGAATAGAGTCTTTAGAGATTACCTCAACAAATTTGTGGTTGTCTTTATCGATAATATTTTGATATACTCCAAGAGAAAGGAGGAACATGAGGCGCATTTGAATACCGTGCTAAAGAATTTTTGAAGGGATAATACATATGAAAAGTATAATAAATATGAGTTATGGATGGAGGAAATATCATTCTTGGGGCATGTTATCACCAAAAAAGGGATATCTGTATACCCTTCTAAGATAAATGCAATCGAAGAGTGGCCCGGGACAACATATGTAATGGAGATCCCTAGTTTCCTTGGCCTGTTTGGCTATTACCAATGATTTTTGAAGAACTTATCACAATTTTAAAACCCAATAACCAAGAAAATGTGGAAAGGAGTGAAGTTTTTCTGGACTCAAGAATGTGAGGAAAGGTTTAAGGATATCAAAAAGAGGCTTATCATGATGCTAGTACTCACAGTCCCAACAAGCGGAGAACTATTTGTGGTGAAAAACAATGATTCAAAGAAGGTATTAAGACTGTTTAATAATTCAAAATGATAAAGTGATAGCCTATTCCTCAAGGTAGTTTAAAATAAACAAGCAAAACTATCCCACACATGATCTGGAGTTAGAAGATGTGATCTTTGTGTTGAAAGTATGACGACATTATCTTTATGGGAAGAAGTGTGAGATATATATACTGATCACAAGACTCTCAAATATATATTCACATAGAAGGAGATTAATATGAACTAGTAAATATGGTTAGAGCTTATCAAATATTATGACTTCTCAATCTACTACAATCCTAGTAAAGTAAATAAGGCATCAGATGATCTAAGTAGAAAGGATCCTGCATCTTTATTGATGATGAGAATTGAGAAGAATACAATCTTCTTATAATTATAGAGGATGGAAATGGGAATCATTAAGGTAGGAATATCATCAATCATTTATCAAATTATTGCTCAACCATCCCTTATGGAGAAAATAAAGGATGCTCAAAGAAATGATGTAGAAATTCAGAAAAGGGTTGAATCTATCAGAAATGAAAAATCCTATGAGTTCAAGATCGATGAGGACAAAGTCATAATATTTGGGTCACAATTATGTATACCATCCAATCTAGAGATAAATAATGAGATTCTAAATAATGCGCATAGCTCAACCTACTCTATTCACCTAGGGAGCACAAAGATGTATCGGGATCTCTAAGAGAACTATTGGTGGGACAATATGAAGAAGGAAATTGCTGAGTATACATCAAAGTGCCTGATATGTCATCAAGTGAAGGATGAAAGGAAAAAGTCTAAGGGGATGATTCCACCACTACCCATACCAACATGTAAGTGTGAGAACATTACCATGTATTTTTTCACTGGACTTCTAAGGACATCTAGAGGAAATAATTCTATATAGGTCATTGTGGATCATCTTACAAAGACATATCAATTTATCAAAATTTGTGAGGACTTATCATTGGATGAACTTGCATGGATATATATAAAAGATGCGGTAAGTCTGTATGAAGCACCACTATCGATTGTATCTAATCGAGATATGAGGTTCACCTTGAAGTTCTGGAAAAGTCTCCAACATGCTCTAAGAACTGAGTTGAACTTTAGTATGGCCTATCATCCTCAAATTGATGTCCAATATGAGTAAACTATTTAGACACTAGAAGAAATGTTGATAGCATGTTCTATGGACTTCAAAGGATGATGGGAAAAATATCTTCCATTGGTCTAATTCTCCTAAAACAACATTTTC
The DNA here is from genome assembly GCA_963277665.1 of Viscum album. Classification (NCBI taxonomy): domain Eukaryota; kingdom Viridiplantae; phylum Streptophyta; class Magnoliopsida; order Santalales; family Viscaceae; genus Viscum; species Viscum album. The sequence continues at coordinate 834,267,120 of OY728165.1, forward strand.
CACTCCAGTATCCGAATGGCACCATATGAAGCCCTTTATAGGAAAAGGTGTAGAACACCAACGTGTTGGGATGAAGTCGGTGAGTGTATGCTTCTAAGACCTAAAATGGTCTAATAAATGGTGGAGAAGGTGAAAACCATTCAAAATCACATCAAGAAATCCCAAAGTCAACAAAAGAGTTATGAGTACAATCGTCGATGATACCTTAAGTTCAAAGTTGGAGATATGGCATTCCTTCGAATATATCCATGGAAGAAGTTCATGAGATTTGGGAATAAAGGAAAGATAAGTCCCAGGTACATCGTACCCTTAGAGATCCTTAATCGTGTTGGAGCCGTGGCCAATCAACTAGCACTTCCACATACCATGTCCAAAGCACATGATGTATTCCACGTATCCCTATTAAGGAAGTACATACCTTATCCTTCACATGTACTGTCTTTAGAGGTGGTACAGTTGGAGAATGATCTTTCTTACGAGGAGCATCCAGTGAAGATCTTGGATCATAGAGATAAAGTTATACATAACAAGACTACTCACCTAGTCAAATTACTATGGCATAACCATAAGTACTAAGAGGAAATATGGGAAAAGTACCCACACCTGTTTTTAGCTTAGTATGTAAAATGAAATTTCAAGGGAAAAATTTCATAAGGGGGAAGAATGTAACGACCCAATGTTTTATCAATGTAATTACCTTATTATAATTATGAATTATGGTATAATCACCTAAGATTACATATAAAACATAATACAAACCTTATAAATGAAGAATGAGTGAAATAAAAGGTATCTATAGAATTTAAGGAACATTTACCAATGAAATAGTAACTAGACCTTCAGAATAGTAATGTGACCCTTATGAATAATAAACTAGCCAATGTAATAGTAAAATCACCAATGACATTATAAATAAAATTTATCCATCTTATAAGTGAAAATATTACATAATTATATCATAGTATAAGTAAATAATATTTTAAAAATTATTAATTAAGTGTTGATATTTTTGTAAGTCATAAATATTTAATTATAATTTTATGATTAATTTAATAATTTAAAATAAAATTTATTTTTACAAAATGTATTCATAAATTAATATTTTTATGTCTTATGATTATAATACAATTTTATGAGACCTTAAGTAAAATTTTAAAGTATTATAAAATCAATTAAAATTATAAAATCTATATTTTTCAAGTAAATTATGATTTTAATTAAAAATTAAAATTCTCATATTTAAAAAATACTTTTCATAAAATGGAGTTCATTTTTGAATTATACATGTTGAAAAATAGTTAGGGTGAATTTTTGGGATTTTTCTGTAATATTTGAATTTTTGGTGAATAGTTAAATACGATAATTTATGATAAATGCTAAATACATGAATTATGGAGTCATGGATGATGTTATGATAATTTAAGAACCATTGGTTCTAACTCACATGATATAATTACTATTTTTAGTCCCAAGAATCATCACTATTGCTTGTCTTGAGCAAAATGATGAACTAATGAATTAAATATTGAGAAAACTCCCCTCTCCTCCACTATAAATACCACCTCTTCTCTTCACACCTCACAAGACTTGTTCCTTGACAAAGTTCTGCTAAAATATCTTCCAAAGAATATTCCCCATGACCAGGAGATTTTGGTCTTAACAAAAGACCAAAACCTCTCCCATAAGAGGTTCTCAAGAGGAAGGAATCATGAGGTAAAACCCTCTTCAGTTTTCTTTCAATTTCTTTTCAAGTTGCTTTGTATTCTATTCTATACTCACCTATCCTCATAAAAATGGTATGATAACTATATTACCTTAAATTTACTATAATTTTGTTATGATTATGGAATAATTCATCATCATCTCTCCTTTCCCCTCCTTTTATACTAGAAATGGAAACACCATCCGAGATGTGTTAATTTATCACATTCAAGGACGATGGGTTTTCAATTTCTATTAACATATTCAATTCTGGTCATTAAACCACTTTTATGGTTGAAAAATATTATTATGTATGTAATAAATCCTAGTTAATGTTCTAGAATCATTTTTTACTCATGATATTAATTTATAAAGAAAAATGAGTTCATTGTGATAAAAAACCGCCAATTAACCAAAGCGGTTATCATTAAATTTTTATATAATGATTCATCCTCACTCCAAATAACCAAATGAAATTTATAAATATGTGATATTATGGATATAAAATAATAACATATAACTTCAATTATGGAAAACCATCCTTATATTAAATGATTATCTATACATTTATAAAAGTAAACCGATCATGAAAACCAAGGAAATAAATGCTTCCAAACAATGAAATTGAACCTCTTAACCCATAAAAAAGGCCATGAATGAACTTATTAAGGTTATAATAAATCAATTAAATGTATAATAGGTTCTTAAATTGTTAATTAATGAATCTAATTTGATTATCCAGGACATTAATATCAAGGGAAGAACACCTTCGGACTTAAGGTAAGGGATTCTACCTGAACCTCCATTATTCCTTCAAGTTGTTCTATCTTTTTTTAACCAAATGAAGTTAACTTTTATTTTTATGTACATATTATTAATTATGTTTATATGTTCCAAAATCATGTATAAATATCCATTAATCATTATATTTTAGTGATATACATGTTTTAAGTGGTTCCCTTCTCAATTCATCCCGATAAGCAAGCCCGTTTTAAGGGAACTTCCTGAATTCTTACCCAATTTTAAGTGCACACTATAATATATTTTAATCCAAAATTATATTTATAAAATAAATCAATTTATAATTTAAAACTTTATTGGTTCACTTATGGTTTTATATAAAATATTATTCCCATTTCTATTTTAAATGATCTTTTATATTTTCCTTAAACCACACTAAAATGTTTTAATTCTAAAGTTTCTTAAATACACTTTTTACATGATATCACTTAAATTTGAAATAAATTTTCATGATATATGATTATTATACTTTATTATTTTCCATGCATGATCTAATTCCTTTCCTTCATGGACACTTCTATGATATACCCATTGGTTATGCTTTATGACATGATTATGATACCCATTTCATTCCATCAGTACACTTATGTTTATGTATGATTTATTATGTATAATTATTTATGTGGAAAAAATATTCATGAAAATTTTATGATGGGTGTACCTAGATAGTTCTCTAATTCATTGGTTGACGTTTACTCTCACGAGATGTTATGTGCAACATTCTTGGTGGTTAGCCTTGACTCGTGCTCCATGTGTAATGGTCTTGGTGGGTAACCTTGACTTGTGATCCTCTATGTGAAATGAGCTTGGATCATAATAAAGTAATTTTTATGTTGCTTCCAAATTATTATTATTCCATGATTATATGATCCCATATTCTAAATGTTAATATTCCTTATGTTTAATCATGTACCATATCTCTTTATATCATTATTTTATGCCTTCTAACCATGTTCTAAGCTTTATTATTATGTTTATTCCCTTACTGGGCTTTTAGATCATCACTTTATTCATGTTATCTTCAGGTTATATTATGTAAATGTAAGGGATCAAAGGAAGTTATAATCTCTTTATGAATATTAAATAAAGAAATGTTTTTTAGTCCCATGTTTTCAGTTTTATGTAACTAGTGTTCTAAGACACTAGACTCTACGATCCTTGGCATGTATTTTGATGTTTAAATACATTTAAATCATGTAATGATATGTATAAAAGGATAAGGTAACTATATTATGGAGGGGGTGTGGGTGGGTGGGAAGCAAATATAAGAAACAATTAAAGAACAACTAGTTCATGAATATCCCACCCCACCCCACTTGCTTTGAGGTGAGCCATTCCCCTCAAAGAGATCTCTTACACAACTACAAAAACAGCCCATATCAGTGCTCAAAATGGGATTTTATCAGTGCTAAAAAAGCACTGTAAAGATCAACGCGGATATAGGGGGTTCCCTTTTATTAGCAGTCTGAAAAGCGCTGATAAAAGTAAAAAAAAATTATAAAAAATAAAAAAAATTGAATAATGCATAGGGAGAGCTTTTATCAGTGCTTGACCACCCCTTTATCAGTTCTAGGAGGTCTCCCCACACGCTTCCCTTCCCCCACATCCTCAAACATACACACCACCTCTGCCTCCACCCGAACTCGAACCTGCAACCTCCCCCTTTCGTGGCTTCCCCTTTACTACTATGCTATTTCATTTTTTTCTCTATTTAATGATATATCTCTTTATATATATATAGTTATATTTATTTTTATATTGATATAGATTCATATTAATATAAATATATTTATTCATATATTAGTATATATATATTCATTCGTATATTAATATATATTTATATTTATTTATTTATATATATATATATATATATTTAGTTATAATTTTTAATCCGTATATTTATTTGGATATTAATATATACATATAAGATTAGTTTTAAATACAGTTATGAAATATGTTTTTTATGTGTGTTTATAATTAAATAAATAAATACATATATACATATATACAACACACACACACACACGCAGACACACACACACACAGACACAGACATATACGAATAAATACATATATATGTGTCCTTGAAAATCCATTGAATGTTAAAACGACCATAACTTATAATCGAGAATCCCATTTCAACTCCACAACCAGTCAAATCAAAGAAAATAAAACAATATTCGATATAATATGTGGTACAGGCTTAACGGACATCTGGATCAGAAGTTATATCTTTTTGAATGTTAACAAATCGGGATAACCCGACTAAAAACTCAGTTTTGGAGGACTTATGGGCCTATTTTGTCCTCAAAGAAACCTTGACCAGGGTCCCCCCGAGTCATAGAGGCGTAGATATCGTTGCAGGATTTGATTTGATATGTGGTAGAGATCAAACAGACACCCAGATCAAAAGTTATGGCCGTTTGAAGTTTGAGTTACATTTTCAACTTATTTTAGATCTTTTATTAATTGTTTTGATTTTTTGTGTCTTCAAATTGTTATTAAATGATTTTTAATCGATAATAATTAGAAAATTATTAATTAATAATATTTTTGAAAAATATTTTAAATTCATTTTCACTAAATTTCTTATATATTAAATGTAATAGTCTATTTATACGTATATAAAACATATTTAAAAAATATATATTATATTTATATACGAATAAATATACTTATATAACAATAATTTGTTTTTCATGATTTTTTTAAAATATAAATTTTTTCAGCACTGATAAATCCCCCCTTTATCAGCTCTAAAAAAAGCGCTGATAAAGGGGGGGCCTTTATTAGCACTAAAAAAAAGCGCTAATAAAGAGGGGTCTTTATCAGTGCTTTTTTTAGCGCTGATAAAGGCCCCCTTTATCAGCCCTTTTTTTAGCACTGATAAAGACCCCCTTTATCAGCGCTTTTTTTTAGCACTGATAAAGGGGTAGCACTTCCCTTGCCCGTTTTTGTAGTAGTGTTAGTCAATGTAATCAATATTATAATATTTGTTTCTATGAAATGTGAATTAGATAGACACTAATAACTTTTATGTACTGATATTCTACAAGGTGAAAATTACTATGATTTATATCTATCAACACCACCCATTTCCTTGTAGAAATGGCTACGATGTTCAATATAAAAGAGACTCTACACAACATACCACTTCCAACAAGTCATGTGAGAGTGGTGATTAGTATAGCTCATGAGCTGAGCATCGGGATACCTATTCCACTTGATGAAAAAGATATTCATATGGTAAACCAATCTATTCGAACATTCATCACATGGATATCAGATCCTGTAAAAACATATGTTGATAAAGAAGTATTTATTTTCAATTTATTTTTCATGATAAACATTTAACAATCAATGAAAATAGGTTTGTACTGAGGAATATTATTACAGAAGGATAAAGTGAAGGGGGTAAAATGAAAGGTTGACTCAAAACCTTATATAGGATAAACCAACCAATCAAAAATATATTCTGAAGACATATTTACCCCACTCATTCAATATCCAAATTTACTAACATTGAAGGTTCATACAGATAAAAAGTTACAAAATAGTAATATCCACATATTTGATTTTAAAGAAAAAAATGTATAGAGAGGAAGTTACAGGCTACATTTCTCTTGATAATGTAAATGAAATCCTCAACTATGAATGGTTATGAGGCTTAGTTTTAAATGTATACATGAGGTATTTTTTTAGGATTTGTTTTTCCAAAAGATGATATACTACATTAATTTTGATTAAATACATTTCATATTTTTTGCAGGGGTATATATCAATACCAATTGAAGGGATCACCCCATGAACATAAATTTGGACTCATTAGTCCTCATGTCACTTCTACAGAAAAAAAGAAACGAATTCAAAAAAAATGAATAAAATAATGAAAAAATTGGAATTTTTTTTGAAAGAAAACATGTAGATGACAAACTCTTCTTAATAACAACATTAGAGGGGTATATCTATAAAATTTAATCATACAAAATATATTTTCATTTCTTTAATTAATTATTCCTTTTTTGTATTTTCAGTCAACATTGGGTGCTCATTGCGGTCAATTTGGATATTCCAAAGATTTATTTCTTAGATTCACTATATGGATACCCAACAAACTAACCACACATGATGACATTTATCAAATTTTAATAAACTACATCCAATTTTTTAGAACTAAAATTCAAACTATATATTTTATATAAAGTTTTAATGAGAATTATTTTATGATAGGGTGGTGTATAAATATCATGAAAATCATGGCATGAGGACATCCAATGTTCAAAAGGAGCCTAGAAAGTTCTACAACTGGAAAAGTATGAGGGTATATATAATAATATTTCACTATGAAAACACATATAAAAATGATTACTTATTTTTATCAATATTTATACAATGTTTGAAACAAATAAATGGAAATTATTGTGGTTATTATGTTTGTAAATTTATGAGAGAGATCATATTCCATCAACAAACTAGCATCCCTGAATAGGTATTTTCGAAGATAATTACTATTTCATTTAAAATATTTATTAATTTTTTGTGTATTTTTTTCTAATACTACTATGTCTAAAAAAAAAACATATTCAAAAGATGATATATATATTTTTAGAAATGAATGGGAAGAATACATGATGGCCGAATATATATAACTAGTACAAAGAAGGTTAAAGTATTTTTTAATATACTATGTTTTCCTCAAAATATTATATGTTCTCTACTATATTAACATAATATAAATTAAAAATTTGACTACTCATATAGAAAATGTCATCTACATATGATGATGTTACCAATCCCATGGAAGAACATACTATAAAGAAGGAAACCCTTTCAGAGATGTAAAGGTAATGTTAAGATATACTTTCTATATTTTATAGAAAAATTATATAATGAAATGATGATTTAATTTTCATTATTCCTTGAAGTGTTCATTTATTTTAGAATATTTCTTTTCATTTTTCATGCCTTTAGACACCAAAACTTCCACAAACTTCTTATCCTGTAAAACCTTTTCATCCCTGTAGAGTTGGAATTTATTACTTTCCTTCAAGTTCCCTCCATTGATCAATCACATATGTAATATTTATGTTTTCATAGTAAAATCATTTTCTATAGAATTAATGTATTGTTTAATATTTTTTTTAATTTATTTCTTTTTATCATTACTCACATAATAATTATTTTCTTATATATTTGGATTCTTTTGTTCGAGTTGGGGTGTCTTGTTTGAAGCTTCTCATACTCATGAGATATTGGACTTAGAAGATGAAAATAAGATAATAAAAACAAGGAAATGGGTCAAGAATACAAACAATCATAATTAAAAGGTGAATTCCTACTACTTATTTAATTATTTTTTTCATCATTTTATATACTATTTGTAATTTAATTTATGTATCATTTTTATCTAATACCGATTTAGTTTTTTCACAGATATTTTGGGAAGTCATATTTTACTTTAAACTATCTACAAAAATCCATAAAATATATAAAATTTTACTTTATTCCAATGTTACCATGCTTTCCATTTATTTTCTTTATAAAAGTGAAACATTTCAAATTGATTTGATGTTCTTAGCTGAAAAAGGTTTTTCAGCTATGAACATCGAGTCAATATGTAGTGTTAGAAGTTCAAAAAATAAATCCAATATAAAGCATGGTAACTTTGGAAGTTATAATTTCTTTGAGACTTTGGGATGTATATAAATCATCTTCACCTCAATACGACACACGGTGTGACCAGTATGACTCAAAGTGTTCCTTTAATTTAATATTGACATTAATTTTAGTATAAAAGACAATTAACATACTCCAAATGTGTGTTTTTTTTATTTAAAATTGACATTAATTTTAGTAAAAATAACAAGTGTCATACTGAAAACTGAGAAAACACATTCATATTATTTTGATACTTTAGGAAAATGATTCACAAGTAATTTGTAACATGTAGGAATCAACTACACCTCAATCTAATCCATGGTGTGACCGATATGACTTTAAGTGTGTCATTTTATTTAAAATTGACATTAATTTTAGTAAAAAAGTACCGATAACATTCTAAAAACCAAGAAAAAACATTAGTATTATTTTAATACTTTAGAAAAATGATCCATAAGTAATTTATGACATTTAAAAATCAACCAAACCTCAATAAAATGCATGGTGTGAGCGGTATGACTAAAAGTGTCCATTATTAGTTTAAAATTGACATTTTAGTTCAAAAAATGTCACTCACTAAAAACCAAGAAAACATGCTCCAATTATTATGATAATTTTGGAAAATGATTCATAAGTTAGTTGTAATGTGTTGGAAGTAATATCACATAAAACTAAAACATGATGTGACTAGTATGACTCAAAATGCATGTTTCTAGTTTCAAATGACATTTTAATAAAAAGGAAAGTGACATACTTAAAACCAAGAAAATGCATTCAAATTATTTTGATACTTTAGGAAAATGATCCATAATTCATTTGTGACATGTAGGAATTAGCCAAAACTTAATACGATGCATGGTGTGATCAATATAATTCCAATCATGTATATTTATTTAAATTTGACATTAATTTTGGTAAAAAGAAAAAGTGACATACTAAAAACCAAGTAAACACATTCAGATTGTTTTTATAAATTTGAAAAATGATTCATAATTAATTTATAATGTGTAAGAATAAAAAAACCTCAATCTGATGCATGTGTGACCAGTGTAACTCAAAGTGTGCATTTTTTATTTAAAATTGACATTAATTTTAGTAAAAAGAACAAGTGAAATACTGAAAACTGAAAAAAAAATTCATATTGTTTTGATACTTTAGGGAAATAATCCATAATTCATTTTTGATGTGTAGGAATCATCTTAACCTCAATACAATACAAAATGTAATCTATATAATTCCAAGTGTATATATTTATTTAAAATTGACATTAATCTTAGTAAAAATAACAAGTTACATACTGAAAATCGAGAAAATGCATTTATATTGTTTCGATACTTAAAGAAAATGACCTATGAGTCAATTTTGGCATTTAGGTGCAAGGACCAGACCCCAGTTACTCGGAGTCAGTGCCTTATTTAATTACATTGGAATATAAACAAGGAATATGAATCCTGAAGGACCGAGTAGTTTAGTATTATTGGAAACAAGATACATACATAAGTTCAACATTAAAACAGGAAAAGAAAAACAACATAGAAACTAATTTGAAAACATCCATAACTCCAAGGTTATTTCAGCATGTCATTCTTAATAAAATTCTTCATGTCTAGAGAAAATAAAACATAAGAAAGTGGTGAGCTCAAAAACTCATTAAGGGTAATAAATAAAGTGGAAGATATATAAACATTAGGCATGTTTAATAACTAAAAACATATGCCTTTAACAAATAATAAACTTGAAAACATTATAGAAAGAATAAGAGATGAGTAAATAATTCCATAATAAAACATAATCATGGGTATTATACTATTAGAATAACCACATGAACCATAAATAATATTTTTATAATGAGGGAATGTGGGACATCATCACCATAGTGTCAGGGCCTCGTGCCAGGACCATAAATAATCATTTTGTCAAGGCCTTGTGCCAAGACCGCAGTTTGTCTCATGAGACCTACCAATGCACTGAGGGGATATAGTGGGACCCACCCAACAATTTATATATCCTATTCATTTGTCATATTAATGGGGATAAATATAAAAAACATATACATTCATATTGAAACTAATATATGAAATGTAAATAACTTTCCTTGAACATTAAATATAAACACTAACCATTTAGAGTAAATTGGTGAATGGTTTTAAGATAGCACATCCCCAGAAATAATAATCATAAACAATTAAATTAAATATTTTAGATGATACCATGAAATACTAATCCCAATAATACATAAAAATCAACAAGAGTGCTGAAATAGATGAATATACTCTTATAAAATTGTCGAGTATTTCTTGAGATAAATACCCTTTTACTTTGAAAAGAAGAGTTCTTTTGGAAAAATATTTATATAAAACCAGAAGTGAAGTAAGATATTATTTTCATTATAAAATTATTTATTTTATAAAGATAATGGTTTAAAAAAACAGATTATAGAGTTCCCATAAAAAAAGGTAAGAATTTGAGAAATTCCCTTGAAGCAGGCTTGTATTTCAGAAACAATTTTGAAAGTTCCTTTTAAACCATGTAACTATCCATAAAATAAGGAAGGATTATAGTTGGTGAACATATATAGAACAATAACACATAATTTATTAGGATTACATAATAATTTCATTGAGGTAATTAGACAACAAAAGTAACCCGAATGAAAATGGAAGTTTGGGTGGAAAAACCCTTACCTTAAGTCCGAATGTGTTCCCCTCTTGAACTTAAGGTCCTGGAATATGAAATTAGAATTATTAATAAATTATTTAAAAAAATATTAGACATGTATTTAGTTTATCATAATTATTTTTAGATCATTTATTCCCTTATTGATAAGTTATTATATTGAATTTTGTTGTTTCAGAGTGTTCGTTTTCTTTATTTTCATAATCTGTTCACTTGTTCTTAAGTAATGGAGTTCATGTGGAATGGATGTAAATATCCAGAATTGAATTAAATATTATTTATGAACATAAAAAAGTGTTAATGGTCATTTATATCATTTGTTTACATGGAAAGAGGATGAATCATTAGATGAAATATTTATGACATTCACTTAGATTATTTTAGTGGTATTTTGATTATTAGGAACTAGTTTGGTCATATGATTTAATAATATGTAATTATACTGGTTCCTGAATATTAATTAGGTTATAATAAATATATTATAGTCTGGTTCAACCATAAAAATGGTTTTATGACCATTAATTAAGGAGAAATTTAAGAACGAAACTTCGTCGTCCACGAAGGTTATAAATTGGAACCTCATGGACGTTGATTTCGTTTATAAAATAAAAGAGAGAGAGTAAGGATATTGATGACAGTTCTTATATTCACATGATATAATTACAATATATGTATGATACTAGATCTATCATGGTAATTTGGATAGAGGAGGTGAGGAGAGGATAACAAAAGAAGATAAATATAAATGAAACTAAATGAAAAAGAAGGGCGTTTTACCTCTTGAAATAACCTCCTTGAGAACCTCCTTAAGGGAAGGGGTTTTAGTCTTTTGGAAATACCAAGAGCTTATTTTATGTAGGGAGTGACTAGGAAAGGGTAATTGAGAAGATCTTTGAGGATATTCAAGTCTTAGAGTAGTGAAGAGAAGAGAAAGTGAGGGGGGGTTATAGTGGAGGAGAGGAGTGAATTTTCAATATTTAATTCATTATTTTATTATTTCCCTCAAGACAACCAATAATGTTGTTTCATGTGACCCCTAATGTTAATAAGTGTATGCGAGTTCGATCCAAGTGGCATTAAATCACTTATGATTTCATAAATATTATATTTAACTGATAATTTTTATATACAGTATTTTATAGTATTTCACTATTCATAAAAAATTCAAGAATTTCAGAAAAATATAAAAAATTCAACCCTACCATTTTTCGATGCGTAGAATTCAAAAATGAACTCCATTTTTCAAAAATAATTTTCTAAATATTATTAATTTAATTTTTAAATAAAATCATAGTTAATTTTAAAAATAAAAATTTTAAAGGTATAATTAGTTTTATATCACATTGAAAAATTAATTAAGATCCCATTATCTTATTACCTTAATAAAATAAGATAATATAATTATTTACTATTCATAAGGGTCATATTACTATTCATAAGGGTATGATACTATTCACTAAAATCAATTTTGTTCTATCAGATTCCAAATGGATTACTGGTCACAACTCTAGATACCCGTTTTTTGAAATTAAAAACATAGAAGAGGAAAATTTGTGTTTAACATATAGATTATAAAATGTGTTGTTTTTAGGGTCTTAGTGTTTCATGCATTCAATATTTTTTTCAAAACCTTGGGGTGTTACATTCTCCCCTTCTTATAAAAATTTCATCCTCAAAATTCACTAAATGTTACCTTACAAAAAGATTTGGGTAGGTCTTCCTCATAATCTCCTTGGGATCCCATGTTGCCTCTTCAATTTTATGATTCCTTCAAATTGACTTTACTATATGAGTTGTCTGATTTATCAATACTTGTTATCTGGTATCAAGAATCTTGATAGGCTCTTCACAATAAGACAGATCGAGCTCAAGTTCTATTTCTTTATAGGTGAGTACATGTGTTGGGTCTGGCATGTATTTACTTAACATTGATATGTGGAACACATTGTAAACTTTGGAGAGACTTGGTGGAATTTCCAAACGGTAATCTATGACTCCAATTCGATCCAGAATTTCAAAAGGTCCAATGCACTTGGGACTTAATTCTCCCTTCTTATCAAATTGTATAATACCCTTCAATGAAGATACCTTTAAGAAAACATGATATCCTTCTTGAAATTCCAAATACTTCCTTCGGTTATCAGCATAGATCTTTTTCCTACTTTGAGTTGTTTTTATATGGGTTTGGATAATATTCACCTTTTCTGTCGTTTCCTCAACAAGTTCTGGATCTACGAGCTTTCTTTCACCAACATCATCCCAACAAGATGGTATACAACATCTCTTTCCATATAACGCTTCATATGGTGACATCTGAATACTTGAAAAGAATCTATTGTTATAGGAAAATTCTACAAGAGGTAAATATTGATCCCACATACCTTGAAAGTCAAGTGAACAATACCTCAACATGTCTTCCAAAGTTTGAATAGTACGTTATGATTTTCCATCAGTTTGTGGGTGGTATAAAGTGCTCAAACGGAGATCGGTATCTAGGGACTTCTGAAGACTTTTCTATAATTGTGATGTAAAAAGAGGATCATGATCAGAAACCATTGATAAGAGTATACCATGAATTATTGCAACTTCATTAATATATAGTCTTGCTAAATGTTCAAGTTGTAAATATTCTCTTATATCAAGAAAATGTGTTGATTTTGTAAGGAGATCAACAATGACCCATATCACATTATTCTTTCTTAGATTCTTTGGTAGTCCCATGAGAAATTACATCGTAATATCATCCCACTTCCACATAGGAGTAGGAAGGGGTTTCATGACTGCTCTGGGATGTTGTCTTCCAACCTTCACCTATTGAAAAACCAAATATCTCGACACATAATCAGCAATCTCCCTCTTCATGTTTTCACACCAAAAAATATTCATTTATATCTCTATACATATTTGTGCTACTAGGGTTTATAGAGACATTAGAGCTATGAGCATCATCAAATAGTTCCCTCTTTAGCTCAGGAATAGCGGGAACACAAAGCCTCTTTTTGAATTAAAAAATACCACCTTCATATACAAAGTCAATCAACTTCCCATCATTTATAGATTTAATTATCTTTTGAAACTCCTTATCATCAGCCTAAGAACTTTTTATCCTTTCCAGTAAAGAAGTTTTAGAAACCAATTGAAAAATTAGTGATGTGTTACCTTCCTTGATAATTCCCATATCCATCTTTACTAGATCCATGAACCAAGGATCTCTTTCAACTCTCATCTTGTTCAGAATTCCGTGGTCCTTTATACTCAAAGAATCTTCCACCTTATTTTCCTTCCCTGAGTGGTAGTGTATTGTGAAATAATAATCCTTGAGTATCTCAATCAATCTCATTTGTCTCATGTTTAGTTCTTTATGTGAGAAGATATATTTTAAACTCTTATGATTTGTATATATCTCACATTTTTCACTATAGAGGTAATGTCTAAAAATTTTCAGAGTAAAGATTGCCGCTGCTAACTCAATATCATGATTTGTATAGTTTTTTTCATGAATTTTTAGCTACCTTGATTCATAGGCAATCGCTCTATCATTATGCATAAAGACACAACCAAGTCCTTTCTTTGATGCATCTCTAAAGATTACAAATCCATCATTCCCTGATGGTAGAGTCAAGATTGTAGAATTCACTAATATTCTCTTCAATTATTTAAAAAAATACTTCTATTCCTTTGTCTATATGAACTTAACCTTTTTTTGTGTAAACTTGGTCATTGGGTTGGCTAAACAGTCGAAGTATTGAACGAAACACCGATAATAACCTACTAAACCAATAAAACTACGTAACTCAGTTATGTTCGTTGGAGTATTCCATTCTTACAAAACCTTTGTCTTCATAGGATCTACATATATTGAATCCTTAGAGACAATGTGGCTCAAAAAGGTAACTGATTGGAGCCAAAAATCACACTTTCTAAACTTCCCATATAATTCATTTCTTCTAAGAGTCTTGAGAATAGTGCACAAGTAATTTTCATAATCTTAATAGCTTTTAGAGTATACCAGGATATCATCAATAAACACCACTACAAATTCATCAAGATATTCATTGAAAAATCTATTCATTAGATCCATAAAAACATATGGTTCATTAGTTATTCCAAAAGGAATTACTGTAAACTTGTAATGATCGTACCTGGTTTGAAATGCTATTTTTGGAATGTATTCCTTCCTCAAAAGCAACTGATGATATCCAGATCGAAGATCAATCTTCGAAAAATATTGGGCTCCATGAAGTTGATCAAATAAATAATCAATTCATGTAAGAGGATACTTATTCTTTATTGTAATAGCATTGATTTCCCTGTAATCATTGCACAACCTCATGGATCCATCTTTCTTCTTGAAAAAGAGGACAGGGGCTCCCCATGGAGAAACAAAAGTCCGAATAAATCCTCTATAAATAAATTCCTCTAGTTATTTCTTTAGTTACACAAACTCCACAATGGAAATTCTATAAGGGGTATTTGATATGGTCCTTGAACCAGGAATTAAGTCAATGGAAAACCTAATTTTTTGATCTGGAGGATGTCCAGGTAAATCCTCTAGAAAGACGTCAACATATTCTTACACAATAGGTACATATTCTATTTGAACATTCTTTTTCTCACCCATAGTTATTGCATTCCCTTCCTCTCCAATAATTAAATTCATTAGAGCTAATGGGGGTGGATATAGATGAGAATCAAATGGTGATGTTTCAGGCCTAAAGATAAGGGATTCCACATCATCCTTAAAAATTGTAACCTCTTTCTTGTAAAAAATTTTCACATCATGATTTAAAATCCAATCCATACTGAGGATTGTATCAATGTAAATCATGGGTATGACAATAAAATCAATAGATAAACCACGTTTATATGCCATAATGGGGACTGCCCGACACAACTTTATTGCAATGATACTTACCTTAGGTGTTTTGACTAAAAACTCCCTTATTAAATAAAATTGGAAATATATTATTTTATTGGAAAATTGGGAAGATATGAAAGAATGTGATGATCCAAAATCAAATAAATCATTATCTATGTTTCATGAAATGATTAATATACCTGCCACCACTTCGTTAGGAACTTCAACCTCTACAGTTGTAGCCGAATAAGCTTGGCCTTACTCCCTTAGAATTCATTGGGGAACATTTCCTTGATGCTTAGGAAATTCATGTGCATAATGTCCCATCTCCCTAAAATTGTAGCATTGAACATTGGTAGCTTCTTTCTTCCCCTTAAAATCATGAGATAGGTTTCCTTTTTCTCCATACTTATAATAGACTCCCATTCCATTAAGGAAAGTTCCATGGTGTTTTTTCCCACAATTACTGCAGGATAGAAATTAAACTCTTCCCTTCTTCCCCATTTTCTTATTTCCTTTTCTAGAGTTTTCGACAAACCTATTATTATCTTGTTTTCCTTTAAATTAATAAGACTTATAAAATTCATTTTCTGTCTTGATAGCACTTAAGACTATATCTTCATATGATGAGAAACTTTGGGAGACTAGAGCCCTTTGAAGGAATGGTTTTAAACCATCAAAGAATCAGTCAATTTTTCTCCTTGGATTATTTATGTAGTCCGAAGCATGCCTTTCCAACCTTGTAAAGTTGGCTTCATACTTGGAAAAATTTTAATCCTCCTTCTGTCTCAGATTAAAGAATCGCCTCTCTATATCTGCTTGCTATTAAAGAGGGAAATATTTTTCTAGGAATATTTCCTTAAAATCCCTCCATTTTATATCTTCTATTTCTTCTTCCCCCTTTGTGTTTTGGATTAATGACCACCAATGATCTAAATCTCTTGATAAATGATAAACTACCATGACAACCTTATCTTTTTTGTTATATCCCAAAGTGAGGAATATCTTCTCTAGAGAACTTATCTACTACTCAACTACAAATGGGTTTGTAGTCCCATTGAATGGCGGAGGCTATTGTCGCATAAAGCGATCTAACATATCTTCTCCACATGGTGGATCCGGATGCTCTATACAGGTAAGGTTATTGTTCATAACTTGAGTAAGTTGTCCCAGTATAGTTATAAGCTACTCCACACCAGTCGCAACACTACATCCAACATCATTATCTTGCATCGAAGGGTAATCCCTACATGGTATACACATGTTCATTCAGTTCTTTTTCTTCCACTAGTCTCCATTTATAGATAATGACATACACTATATTAGGTTATAAATCATAATGTATAATCTTAACTTAACAAAATTGTTATCATAAATTGAAATCCTATTCATGGCTAATCCTATAATCACAAAAATTGTTTCTTTAAGTAAAAATTTACATTTAAATCCTTCATAATGGATTGTAAAGAAAATTTTAATTATACTAAGAATATCCCCTGAGAGTGTCAATACCAAGAGTGAAGCAAATCCCATTGTCATGTACCAGGATACCCCGGGTCAAGACTGAAACTCCTTATCAGAGTTTTCACTCCTAGGTACATCTGTGCTAGAGCCACCTCTACCTGTTTGTATCTAGATAGGGATGTATTTTCTAGAAATATCTACATAATATATTTCTTACCAAAATTATAGGATGTTCTTGTATTTTATCCTCAAATACTATCTTAGAGACTCTTCCCTAATCTAAGTTTTCTAAATCTAGTTTCCAATTTTTCTACTAAAATTCTCTGATACCAACTGTAAGGACCTAACCCCAGTTACACGGAGTCGAGGCCTTATTTAATTAAATTGGCATATAGACAAGAAATATGCATCCCAAAGGACCGAGTAGTTTAGTATTATTGGAAACAAGATACATACATAAGTTCAACATTACAACAAGAAAATAAAAACAACATAGAAACTCCTTTGACAACATCCATAACTCCTAGGTTATTTTAGCATGCCATTCATAATAAAATTCTTCATGTCCTGAGAGAATGAAACATTAGAAAGGGGTGAGCTCAAAATCTCAGTAAGGGTAAGAAATATAGTGAAAGATATATAAACATCAATCATGTTGAATAACTAAAAACATATTCCTTTAACAAATAATAAACTTGAACACATTATGGAAGGAATAAGAGTTGAGTAAATAATGCCATAATAAAACATAATGATGAGTATTCTACTAGTCGAATAACCACATGAACCATCAATTCTATTTTCATAATGAGTGTGTAGAGACCTGGTTTTTTCCCTGTAAGAATTTGAAATATTTCTACATATATTTCCAGAGCTAGGAGCTGAGACGGCGTGCGATTCAGAGGCCCGGTGTGACTGAAATAAATTTTAAGAAAATATTAAGTGTTTTTATATTATGCACGTGGCAGGGTTGTGTTTTTTCCTAAATGGTAGCTCAGATCAGAAATCTGAGAACACAATTGCATTTGGAGCATGCCGTTTACCCTAGGCGGGGTGTAAAAGTTATGGGCGCGGGCCTTCTGTGAGAAATGTCACCCAAGGGAAAAATCGTCGTTTTGAAATAATGACTTAGTGGTTTTTATCACTGGCGTTCTTTTTGAATAACTTTCAGGCGAAGCCTCAAAATAGAAATCTGAGACTTTTGTTGAATTCTAAATGGGGCATTTTTCCTAGGTATGATATAAAATGAGAGGGCACAACAGTTTCAGATTCCGCGCTAAGCGGATTTTTCTATAAATAGAAAATAGAATTTTGGAGTTGGGGTTTTTTCCCTTATCTCTCTCTCTCTCTCTATCTCTTGTTCTTTGGTATTCTTCGTCATTCGTCACTGAATCGAGGAGTGACCACCGCCAGAACCTTGGTGGATCGAAGAAGGAGCGTCGTGGACACGCCACCAACGACGCACGACCGATTCGAGGTAGGATTTTTGGTTAATTTTTGCACCTTCGTCGATTTCTTGACTTTTCATCAAATTTTTCTTCTAATTATAAAATTCTAGAATTTGGATGATGGCCAAATGAACACGGTCATCGTCCGAACCCCGTTTTTAATTCTTGTTCTTGGTCATTCTTCGTCCCAATTTTCGGACATGCCAAAATCTTGTCGGATCATCGATCAGGGGAAGGCATTGCGAAGGCCTCGTCCTGAGGATCCCTAACCCATGTTAGGTTTTGAGATCGGACCACCGGAGCGGTGGCGGCGGCCGACAGAAGCCTCGGCTCCGGCAAGGGTGGTGGCCGGAGGTCGGGCGTCAGGCGACGGGTGCGGCTGGGGGTTCGGACGAGGTGGCGGCGTCGGGTGTGGCCGGTGTGGATGGGGTAGCTCTGGGAGGTCGAGCCAGAGGTAGCGGAGCGTGGCGGCTTCAGGGGAGCCGGCGAAAGAGCCGGACAGAGCGGTGGCCGGCGCGGTGTGGCGAACCTAGGCGGCAGAGGGGGGGACCAGGAGGCCGCGACGTTAGGTGGCGGTGTAGTGGCGGTGCACTCTGTAGGAGGGGAGTGGTGCGGGTGGCCTATCGTTGTCGGGAAGAAGACCCGAGGTCAGCACCTTGGGGGGGGGGGACCGCAGACAAGGACTCACGGTACGTGGGTCCTGCTGTGCGGCGCGAAACAAATATCGGCCAACTGTCCGATATGTTTGAAGGAGCCAGACTCGAGGGGTCCGACAGTTTCCAGTCGGGCCGTGGCCAGCGGTCCGCCATGAGCTGGACCCAACCCGCGGCTGGGCCGCGGGCCGGCGGTCTGGACCGGGCCGGCCGGTTTGGACCGGCCCAATTCTGGGCACCTTGTGTTCAAGAGGCCGTAACTTTTAAATTGCGCGTCTGTTTGAAGCGCCGTTAGTGGATGTGGGTTCGTCCCTTCAAGACAGACTTTTTGATTTGGGTTTTGTGGTTTTTGGGTTCTGCGCCCGAAGACAGGTGACCCGAAACACTTTAATTTAACAATATTAAATTATTATTAAATCTTGCGACATATGTGCTTCACGAGCCGAATGTTCGTTTGACATGCCATCAGAGGCGTTGTGGCCCCGGAGTTGAGACGGTCCTTCCAAAGTTGGTTCGGAACCCTTGCGGTTTGGTTTCATTGCTCGGTGGCACAAAACTCTTAATGTGAATAATTAATTAATTAATTAATTAATTAATTATTCTTGAGTCTGACCTAACTCCTGTTTGGGATGTCCGATTGATGCGCCGTCAGTGGCAGCATGACCCCAGTCCTCATGCAGACTTTTTGAGACACTTTTTGAAGCATTCGGGTTGGATACAAGGTGTGGGCCCCACAGGGCCTGGTTCACACGTTTTATGGTGAAACACCACTTTTTTACCTGATATCTGTTTGGGGTGTTTGAGTACTCATTTATGAGTGTTCTTTCGAGGGGATTGCGATGACGCAATCCGCCCGCCTAAATTCGGGCCCGAGGCTTGGGCCCCATGAGGTGGCTTTCGAATGTATACTGCATTTTTACAACTTATGCTTTATAAGTCCGTTCAGGGAAAATGAATATCCTACACCGCATGGTTATCTACAAGGAAAACAATGGTTTGATCTATGTGATGTGTTTCGAGGTCGAGGTGTGGGCCCCACACGGCCCCGTTTGCATAATGCGGGGAGTTGCAGCTTCTGCATCTAGAGCCTGTTTTTGGCGTCGTCAGTGGCGTTGTGACCCTGGCATCAAGGTGAAGTTTACCAGGGTGGTTTCATGCGTTGAAGCTGGAGTTGAGGTGTGGGCCCCACATGCCGTCTTTTAAGATGTGTGCAACATACTGTGACTTTTAATCAGACGTCCTTTTGGGGCGTATGAATAGTCAATTTGGTGTGTTTTTCTGAGAGCATCATGATGGTGTAGTTTACCCGACCTTTTTTGGTACCGAGTTATGGGTCCCATGAGACACCATATGGGCATAAATCGGTGTTGAATAACTTTTTCTTCAGGCCGTTTCAAGCGAGTAAATAGTCTATCTCGCGTGTGTTTTCATGAGGATTGCAACGGTGTAATCTGTTTGGGTGTGAAGAGCCTCTTTCGAGATCTAATTAAATGTGGAAACATGAAAGGGCATTGGTCAGAGGTTCCTTTGACGTACTCTGAACCTACGCATGATAGCAGTGTTAGTGACACCCAGTGATGGCACAGTAAGTGCAAAGTTATCAGAATAGTTTCGGGTTTACCCTCCAGCGGGGCTAGGTAGTGGGTTACCCATTGACCTTAGGGTTTACCCTCCAGCGGGGCTGGGTAGTGGGTTACCCGTTGACCTTAGGGTTTACCCTCCAGCGGGGCTGGGAAGTGGGTTACCCATTGACCTTAGGATTTACCCTCCAGTGGGGTTGGGCAGTTGGTTACCTGTTGACCTTAGGGTTTACTCTCCAGCGGGGCTGGGCGGTGGGTTACCTATTGACTTTAGGGTTTACCCTCCAGTAGGGCTAGGCAGTGGGTTACCCGATGACCTTTTAGAGTTTACCCTCCATCTGGGATGAGCAGTGTGTTACCCGACGACTTCTTTCATACTCAGCCCTTCCTATAAGGCTAGTCAGTGACTTTTTTCTGTGATTACTAGAGTGGGACCCTTGGTTCAACAATGAGACAACTTTTTCATACGGGACTTTTGGGCATCAGTGGTGGATATCCTTTGTACTGTTAGTGACTTTTCCTAGGCTGAGCTTGGAGATGGAGTTCCCCTTACACACTCGTTCGGGTTTCTTGTTGATCATATATATATATATACACCCTACTTTTGTTCCCACTCCTTGGGTTTGTTTACTCTCTTTCTAGGAGGGGCGAAGACGCTTGGGGTATGCCACATGATTTTAGTGTCTATATTCTCTTGGATTGGATGAGTATACTTCCTTTCTTTCGTTGGGTTGAGATACACTCTCTCTATTTTACTCTTACACTGTTCTTTGTTATGTCTACTAATCACCATTTTAGTAGCTTTTTTGTTTCTCCCTTGAGCTGTCGAGTCATCCTACTGAGTATCTTTATACTCAACCTTGCTTGGGCTTTGCCCGCACTTGGTGTGCCCTTGCAGACAAAAGACAGGTCGATCAAGACTACATAAGAGCGTAGAGGACACAAGAGCATGGGATGCATTCAGTGGTCGTAGTAGGGTTTTTAGGTGTGTGACTCACCAGCTGTTTACTTTCGTTTACCTATTGCCGAGTTGTGTCACCTTTCTAGTTGGGCGTGTGTTTTTCCCCTTTTTCTATTCAGTTATCTTGTCAGTACTTTTTAGCACTTTACTTGTACTATTTAGAAGTTGATTCATGACTGTGGTTGGGTTATAAGTGTTTTTCCTTTGGTTTTCTTTTTTTACTCTGCACTTCTGATCGAGTAGGCTGTGTGTGTGTATAGGTACTTAGGCGAAGGCCTCCCCGAGATCGTTACACCTTCATCGCTTGTTGCCAACCCCTGGCCTATGGAGACGAGCCTTGGGTAGTTGCGTCTCAATACTGGTAGGGTCGGGTTGTGACAAAGTGGTATCAATGGTTGTTCTTTCCTTGGGGCATTGTTCGGACGTCCCTAAAAAAGAATTGGTTGAGTTTTGGGGAAATAGTGTCAAAGTGTCTCAAGAGTGGATCTCAGGCTAGGGAGTCTAGTGATGGTGCGGCGACTGACGTATCCATTCACTAGGACCCTGATAACCCGCTTGTCGACTCGGCACACTGAGACACTTGTTGCAGGGAATTTGGTTCGTGCATCATATAGGATTGAGACTTTGACTATCCTTCTTGAGTCATCTCCCCATTGTTGTTGGTATATATATGCTCATTTGAGCATGGTACTCCTTGATCAGATTCAGGATGTCTCTGCAATGATAGCCAACCAAGATACTAGCTCCGATTCTTGATGATGACTCTGTGAGCAACGATGCCTTAGTTCAGGATCCATCATACGATTAACCTTTCTCCAGGAGGACAGGCAGTAGCACCTCCACCTGTGAAGTAATAGATAGTACCGGTAGTGAAGGCCGATGACGAGCGCAGGCTGGGCGCGCTACGTGAGTTCCAGCGTCAGAGACCACTGAGGTTCCATGGTGAGCCATACCCTCAAATAGTGAAGGGTTGTCTAGAGTTGGTGGTTCGTATCTTCAAGATTGTTCGAACACTGACAGGTTAGATGGTGGCTTTGACAACCAGTCTTTTTCCACCATGCTGTTTGGCGTTAGTAGATCCAGGGTTACTCAGATTCACGATGAGTCGGTACTCTCATGGTATGGCTTCAAGAAGATGTTTCGTGAGGAGTACTACCCCTTCTACTTACTCTTTTTACGGTTTTGGGAGCTGCTGGAGCTTCAGCGGGGAGTGATGGCAGTGGCTGAGTATGCGACTAGGTTCACAGACCTTACTTGGTACTCTTTGGACGTGGTCCATGATGGAAACTTCCGAGCACAGAAGTTTTTGTGAGGTCTCTGTAGAGGAGATTCATGCCAGCGTAGTGCCCTTGTGCATCCTCACCCATCTCATGGTGCTGGGGAAGGCATTGGTGACAGAGAAACTTCTATCAGAGGGACGTCAATTGGCAGGGCCTCGACACTGGAGGTCACCCCTTGATGAGACTCAGGCACATGGTTGGGGACAACGTAGAGCACCGAGACAGCCCAGGGTGGACTAGTTCTATGTTTGTGATGTGTGAGGTCACGTGGCATGAGACTAGTCAACCAAATGTGCTGAGTTTTCCAGATAGTTGGTAGATGAAATTCCATGACATAGGTAGTGTCGTGATCAGAGAACTCCCTGGTGAGGACAGGGTGGTCCCCAGGGAGGTGGTGTTGGTAGAAGAGTAGGAAGAATTGTGGTTGGCGGATGACGTTTCAAGGTCCTTCAACCACCGCTAGGTGGCCCATGACAGGCTCAGGGAGCTGACGGACGGGGCCGCGGGTGGCTGTGTGCTATGGATGTCTACAATCCTGCATCACATGAGATGATGAAAGGTACACACCGTGTCTTTTTCTAATTTTCTTAGTAGAACTTGTTAGATGCTACGCGAGGTACTCTTTTCATCTAAACTCTTTGTTCGAGGGGTTACCGAGGGTGATGTTTGGCGTCAGTGTAACCCTGTGTTGGTGTTGTATGACGTAGATTTGAATGCATAGGAAAGAGGGGTTCTTCCCCTAATGATACGCGTTTTTGTGATGTGATAAAAACCGTGAGGGAGATTCAGTACCACCAAAAGAGGATAGTATTGAGGTGGGGTGGATGAGTCCCTCTTAAATGTGTATTCATGGTGGGGTTGTGCCGTGGAGTGTCAGAGAAGATTCTGGGTTTTCCAGTGGGGATTTTCTGCGTGACACCCCTTTTTTTTGCTTGAGGTACCACTAGTGGGTTTGGAAGAGTGCCTATTTTGGGGATTACTCTCCTTTAAAGAGGGGAAAAGACATGTGGGGTATGCCACGTGCTTTCCGTTTCTAGCCTCTGGCAGTTGGATGAGTTTTCTCACCTGCCCTGTTCATTGGTACCTTGTTTGATCAACGTCAATCTTGATACCATTATCAAGTACATGTTGAGGTGATGGAAAACCCATAAGCCGAACTACATGCTTCACTATGTGGTGGTGGTCCTTGTGCTGAGAATGTGGAGACGCTATCTTCTGGGAGAGCGCTTTGTGGTTTGCTCAGACCACCGGTGTCTCAGGTGAACCCTCACCCAGAGAGACTTGAACCTGAGATGACAGTGTTGGTTGAAATTTCTGCAGGACTATGATATCGAGGTATTCTATGTTATAGAGAAATGGCAGTGTTGTAGCAGGTTCCCTTAGCAGAAAGTACCAGACTCGTCAGGTGCGGGAAGTTTCTTAGTAGTTAGATTCCCTACAGCTGACCGTGGTGGAGAAGGAGGGTACGGCATTTCTACAGTCGATGGTGTTGACTCATCCACTTTTTGAGCATATAAGAGAGTCTCGGTTGTGATGAACCGACTATGAAAACTTGTGTGACTGGATATCCTTGGGTGTTTTACCAGATGGGTATTTTGAAGGAGATAATCAAAAGACCAGATTCCAAGAACAAACCATGATTTTAGTCATGATGTGAAAAGTAGGGGTTCGGCTGGAGAAGTCCCCCAAGTTTCTTTGGGCCGTTCGGGAATCGTTCAAGAGATTGAGAGGTTGCCTACCGTCTTGCCCTACCCTCCCAATAGTAGGAGTGGGCGCACGATGTCTTCCACGTGTCGTAGCTAATGAGGTGTGTGCATGTTCCTACACATTTCATCGAAATTAGTAGACCATATGGGTACGAACCATCCCTTGGTTCGCATGTTGTGCTAGCATGGTGTTGTGTATGTTTTCTTGGGTGTGGGAGAGCTAGGTGTGAGCTCTGTATCCCGAGTTGTTTTTCCTAGTTTTTCTTTTTGGGGATGAAAATATTGAAGGAGGGAATGATTTAGAGAGCCAGTTTTTTCCTTGTAAGACTTTGGAATATTTCTACATATATTTCTAGAGTTAGGAGCTGAGACAGTGTGCGATTCCGAGGCTCGGTGTGCCCAAAATAAATTTTACAAAAATATTAAGTGTTTTTATACTATGAACATGGAGAGGTTGTGTTTTATCCTAAACGGTAGCCCAGATTGGAAATATGAGGGAACGGTTGTGTCTGGAGCGTGCCGTTTACCCTAGGTGGGATGTAAAAGTTGCGGGCGCGGGCCTTCTGTGAGAAATGTCACCCAGGGGAAAAATCGTCATTTTGAAATAATGACTTAGTGATTTTTATCACTACCATTCTTTTTGAATAACTTTCAGGTGAAGCCTCGGAATAGAAATTTGAGACTTCCGTTGAATTACAAATGGGGTGTTTTGCCTAGGCGCAATATAAAATGAGACGACATAACAGTTTCAGATTCCACGCTAAGCGGATTTTTCTATAAATACAAAATAGAGTTTGGCGTTGGGGTTTTCTCCCCTTCTCTTCTCTCTCTCTTGTTCTTCAGCATTCTTTTTCGTTCTTCACCGAATCAAAGAGCGACCAATGCCAGAACCTAGGCGGATCGAAGCAAGAGCATTGTGGATGCGCCACCAACGACTCACGGACGATTCGAGGTAGGATTTTTGGCTAATTTTTGCACCTTCGTCGATTTCTTGAATTTTCATCAAATTTGTCTTCTAATTCTAAAATTCTGGAATTAGGACGATGGCCAAATGAACAAGGCCATCGTCCGAGCCCCGTTTTTAATTCTCGTTCTTAGGTGTTCTTCGTCCCAATTTTCGAGCATGCCAAAATCTTGTCGGATCGTCGATCGGGGGCAGGCACTATGAAGGTCTCGTTCCGAGGATCCAAAACCCACGTTCGATTTTGAGATCGGACTGCCGGAGCGGTGGTGGCGGCCGACGGAAGTCTCGACTCTGGAAAGGGCGATGGCTGGAGGTCGGGCGTCAGGAAGTAGGTGCGGCCAGGGGTTCGGACGAGGTGGCGGAGTCAGGTGTGGCTTGCGCGAACGGGGTAACTCTGGGAGGTTGAGCTGGAGGAGGTAGAGTACGACGGCTTCAGGGGAACCGATGGAAGAGCCGAGCGGAGCAGCGACCAACGCAGTGTGGTGAACCCAGGCGGTGGAGTGGGGGACCAGGCAGCCGTGGCGTCGGGTGTTGGTGTTGTGGCGATATGATCCATAGGAGGGGAGCGGTGCGGGCGGCCTATTGTAGTCGGGAGGAAGACCCGAGGTCAACGACTCGGGGGGAACCGTGGACAAGGACCCACGGTACGCGGGTCGTGCTGTGTGGCGCGGAAAAAAGACTGGACAACTGGCTGGTCTGTTTGAAGGAGCCAGACCTGAGGGGTCCGGTGGTTTCGAGACGGGCCGCGGAAAGCTGGACCAGACCCGCGGCTGGGCCGTGGGCCGGCGGTCTGGACCAGGCCGGACGCTCTGGACCGGCCCAATTCTGGGCCCCTTGTGTTCAAGGGGCTGTAACTTTTAAACGGTGCGTCCGTTTGATGGGCCGTCAGTGGATGTGAGTTAGTCTCTTCGTGATGGACTTTTTGATTTGGGTTTCTTGGTTTTTGGGTTCTGCGCCCAAAGAAGGGTGACCCGAAACACTTTAATTTAATAATATTAAATTATTATTAAAACTTGCGACAGACGTGCTTCATGAGTCGGATGTCCGTTTGACATGCCGTTAGAGGCACTGTGGCCCTAGAGTTGAGACGGTCCTTCCAAAGTTGGTTCGGAACCCTTGCGATTTGGTTTCATTGCTTGGTGGCACGAAACGCTTAATGCGAATAATTAATTAATTATTCTTGAGTCAGACCTAACTCCTGTTTGGGATGTCTGATTGATGCGCCGTCAGCAGCAGCGTGACCCCAGTCCTCGTGAGGACTTTTTGAGATGATTTCCGAAGCATTCGGGTTGGAGACAAGGTGCGGGCCCCACATGGCCTATTTCACACATTTTATGGTGAAACACCACTTTTTCACCCGACATCCGTTTGGGGTGTTTGAGTACTCATTTCTGAGTGTTCTTTCGAGGGAATTGCAATGGCACAATCCGCCTGCCTAAATTCAGGCCTGAGGCGTGGGCCCCATGAGGCGACTTTCAGACGTATACTGCATTTTTACGACTTATGCTTCATAAGTCCATTCAGGGCAAATGAATAACCTACGCCACATGGTTATCAGCAAGGAATGCAATGGTATGATCTGCGTGACGTGTTTCGGGGTCAAGGTGTGGGCCCCACAGGGCCCCGTTTGCATAACACGGGGAGTTGCAGCTTCTACATCTGGAGTCCTTTTTAGGCGGCGTCAGCAGAGTTGTGACCCTAGCATCAAGGCGAAGTTGACCAGGGTGGTTTTAGGCGTTGAAGTTGGAGTTAAGGCGTGGGCCCCACGGGCCGTCTTTTAAGCTGTGTGCAGCATACTGTGACTTATTAATCAGACATCCATTTGGGGCGTATGAATAGTCAATTTGGCGTGTTTTTCCGAGAGCATCGCGATGGCGAATTTCGCCCGACCTTTTTTGGGACCGAGGTGCAGGACGCACAAGACGCCATATAGGCATAAAGTATTGTTGAATAACTTTTTCATCGGGAGTCCGTTTCAAGCGAGTAAATAGTCTATCTCTCATGTTTTTCCGTGAGGATTGCAACAGTGTAATCTGTTTGGGCGTGAAGAGCCTCTTTTGATATCTCATTAAATTTGGAAACATGAAAGGGTGTTGGTCGGAGGTTCCTTTGATGCACTCCGAACCTACGCATGGTAGCAGTGTTTGTGACACCAAGTGATGTCACGGGTAGTGCAGAGTTATCGGACAAGTTCTGGGTTTACCCTCCAGTGGGGCTAGGTAGTGGATTACCCATTGACCTTAGGGTTTACCCTCCAGCGGGGCTGGGTAGTTCGTTACCCATTGAACTTAGGGTTTACCCTCCAATGGGGCTGAGCAGTGGGTTACCCGTTGACTTTAGGGTTTACCCTCCAGCGGGGTTGAGCAGTGGGTTACCCGTTGACCTTAGGGTTTACCCTCCAGCGGGGCTAGGTAGTGGGTTACCTATTGACTTTAGGGTTTACCCTACAGCGGGGCTGGGTAGTGGGTTACTTGAAAAAATTTTAGAGTTTACCCTCCAGCTGGGCTGGGCAGTGGGTTACCCGATGACTTCTTTCAGACTCAGCCCTTCCTATGAGGCTAGTCAGTGGCTTTTCTCCATGATTACTAGAGTGGGACCCTTGGTTGTATGGTTCAGCGATGAGACAACTTTGTCGTATAGGATTATTGGGCATTTGTGGTGGATATGATTTGAACTGTTGGCAACTTTTCTTGGGCTGATCTTGGAGACGGAGATCCCCTTACACACTTGTTCGAGTTTCTTTTTGATAATATATATACACACACACACCCTACTTTTGCTCCCACTCCTTGGGTTTGGTTACTCTCCTTCTAGGAGGGGCGAAGACGCGTGGGGTATGCCATGTGCTTTCCTTGTCTAGCTCCTCTTGGATTGGACGAGTCTACTTCCTTTCTTTCATTTGGGTTGAGCTACACTCTCTCTATTGTACTCTTACACTGTTATTTGTTTTGTCTACTGCTCACCGTTTTAGTACCTCCTTTGTTTCTCCCTTGAGATTTTAGGTCATCCTACTGAGTATCTTTATACTCACCCCTTCTTGGGCTTTGCCCGCACTTGGTGTGCCCTTGCAGACAACGGACATGCCGATCGAGACTACGAAGGAGCGTAGAGGAAACAAGATCTTGGGCTGCATTTAGTGGTCATAGTAGGGTTTTCAGGTGTGATACTCACCAGCTGTTTACTTTCATTTACCTGTTGCTGGGTTGTGGCACATTTCTAGTTGGGTATGTGTTTTTCCCCCTTTTCTGTTCAGTTATCTTGTCATTACTTTTCATCACTTTACTTGTACTATATAGAAGTTGATGCATGACTGTGGTTGGGTTATATTTGTTTTTCCTTTGGTTTTTTTTACTCTGCACTTCTGCATCGAGTGGGATGTGTGTGTGTACAGGTACTTAGGCGAAGGCATCACCGAGATCGTTATGCCTTCGGTGCTTGTTGCCATCCCCTGGCCTATGGAGGCGGGCTTGTGGTAGTTGTGACTCAAGACCATTAGGGTCGGGTCTTGACAGTGGGAATGCATAATGCGGGACATCATCACCATACCATCAAGGCCTCATGCTAAGACCATAAATAATTATTTTGTCAAGGCCTTGTTCCAAGACTGTAGTTTGTCTCATGAGACCTACCGATGCACCGAGGGGCTATAGAGGGCCCCACCCAACACTTTTTATGTGCAATGAATTCCTTATATAAATGAGGATAAATATAAACAACATATACATTCATATTGAAATTAATATATGAAATGTAAATAGCTTTCCCCGAACAGTAAGCATAAACACTTACCATTCAGAGTAAATTGGTGAATGGTTTTATGATAGAACATCCACAGAAAAAATAATAATTAAACATTAAATTGAATATGGTAGATGATACCTTGAAATATTAATCCCAATAATACATAATAATAAAAAAGAGTGTTGAAATAGATGAAGACACTCTTATAAAATCATCGAGTAATTCTTGAGATAAATACCCTTTTACTTTGAGAAGAAGAGTTCTTTTGGAAAAACATTTGTATAAAAATAGAAGTGAAGTAAAATATTATTTTCAAAATAAAATGAATTATTTTATAAAGATAATGGTTTAAAAAAACATATTATAGAGTTCCCTTGAAAAAAGGTAAGAATTTGAGAAATTTCCTTGAATCTGGCTTGTATTTCAAAAACAATTTTGAAAGTTACTTTTAAACTATGTAACTATCCATAAAATAAGGAAGGATTATGGATGGTGACAATATATAGAGCACTCACACAGAATTTATTAGTATTAAATAATAATTTCATTGAGGTTATTATATAATTAAAGTAACCCGAATGAAAATGGAAATTTGGGTGAAAAAACCCTTACCATAAGTCCAAATGTGTTCCCCTCTTGAACTTAAGGTCTGGGAATATGAAATTATACTTATTAATAACTTATTTATGAAACTATTATACATTTATTTAGTTTATCATAAATATGTTTAGTTCATTTATGACCTTATTGATAAGTTATTATATTGATTTTTTTTGTTCCAGAGTGTTCGTTTTCTTTATTTTCATAATCGGTTTACATGTTCTTAAGTAGTAGAGTTCATGTAGAATGGATGTAAATCTACAGAATTGAAATTAAATATTATTTATGAACATCCATAAGTTTTAATGGTCATTTATATCATTTGGTTACATGGAAATATGATTAATCATTAGATGAAATATTTATGACATTCACTTGGATTATTTTAGTGGTATTTTGATTATTAGGAACTAGTTTGGTCATACGATTTAATAATATGTATGTATACTGGTTCCTGAATATTAATTAGGTTATAATAAATATATTATAGTATTTTTCAACCATTAAAATGGTTTCATGACTAGTAATTAAGGATAAATTGAAGAACTAAACTTCATCATCCACGAAGTTTATAAATTGGAACTGCATGGACGTTGATTTTGTTTATAAAATAAAAGAGAGAGAGAGAGTAAGGATATTGATGATGGTTCTTCCATTAAAATGATATAATTAAAGTATATGGATGATAATATATCTATAATGGTCATTTTGAAATAGTAGGTGAGGAGAGGATAACAAAAGAAGATAAATTGAAATGAAACTAAATAAAAAAGAAGGGTGCTTTACCTCTTGAAATAACCTCCTTGAGAACCTCCTTAAGGGAATGGGTTTTGGTATTTTGGAAAGACCAAGATCTTCTTGGACATGAGAAGTGACTAGGGAAGGGTAACTTGGAAGATATTTGAGGATATTCAAGGCTTATAGCAGTGAAGAGAAGAGGAAGTTAGGGGGGGGTTATATCAGAGGAGAGGAGTGAATTTTGAATATTTAATTCATTATTTTATTATTTCCCTCAATACAACCAATAGTGTTGTTTAATGTGACCTATAATAGTAATAATTTCATGTGATTTAGAACCACGTCTCCTTAGATCACTTATGATATCATAAATAGTGTATTTAACTGATAATTTGTATATACGGTATTTTACCATATTTCACTATTCATAAAAAATTCATGAATTTTAGAAAAATCCCAAAAATTCACCCCCACCATTTTTCAACATGTAGAATTAAAAATTGAACTCCATTTTTCAAAAATAATTTTTTAAATATTATTAATTTAATTTTTAAATAAAATCATAGTTAATTCGAAAAATAACAATTTTAAAGGTATAATTAGATTTATATCACATTGAAAAATTAATTAAGATACCATTATCTTATTACCTTAAGAAAATAAGATAATATCATTATTTAATACTCAAAAGGTTAATATTACTATTCATATTACTATTTATAATGGT
Organism: Viscum album; assembly: GCA_963277665.1. Lineage (NCBI taxonomy): Eukaryota > Viridiplantae > Streptophyta > Magnoliopsida > Santalales > Viscaceae > Viscum > Viscum album. Next base: position 834,298,676 of record OY728165.1, read on the forward strand.
ATGTTACTATTCAATGCAAATCAAGTTTGTTCTATCCGACTTCAAATGACTTAATGATCACAACTCTAGATGACCATTTTTCGAAATTCAAAACATAAAAGAGGAAAATTTGTGTTTGACAAATAGATTATAAAATGTATTGTTTTATAGGGTCTCAATGTTTCATAAATTCAATATTTATTTTAAAAACCTTCAGGTGTTACATTAGGAATCAACCACACCTCATTCCGACACACAGTGTGATCGATAAAACTTGAAGTGTGTATTTTTATTTAAAATTGAAATTAATTTTAGTAAAAAGAACTAGTGACATACTAAAAACCAATAAAATGAATTCATATTATTTTGATAATTTAGTAAAATGATCCATAATTCATTTTTAACTTGTAGAAATTAGACTCACCTCAATATGATGCACAGTGTGACCGGTATAATTCCAAGTGTGTCTATTTATTTAAAATTGACTTTAATTTTAGTAAAAGAAGCAACCGAAATACTAAAAAAAACACATTCATATTGTTTTGATACATTATGAAAACAACCCATGAGTATTTTTGATGTGTAGGAATCAATATCACCTCAATAAGATGCACAATGTGACTGGTATAACTCAAAGTGTGTCTTTTTATTTAAAATTGACATTAATTTTAGTAAAAAAATAATTGACCTACTGAAAACTAAGAAAACACATTAATGGTGTTTTGATACTTTTGGAGAACAATATATAAGTCATTTATGATGTGTAGGAATTTTCCTCACCTCCATCTGATGTATAGTGTGACGAGTATGATTCCAAGTGTATCTATTTATTTAAAATTGACATTAATTTTAGTTAAAGAACAAGTGACATACTAAAAACCAAGCAAACACATTCATATTGTTTTGATACTTTAGGAAAATGATTAATAAGTCATTTCTCATGTGTAGGAATCAAATACACCTCAATCTAGTGCATGGTGTGACCGGTATAACTTTATGTGTGTCTTTTTATTTAAAATTGATATTAATTTTGGTAAAAAGAACAAGTGACATACTGAAAACTGATCAAACACATTCATATTATATTGATACTTTAGGAAAATGATCCATAAGAAATTTTTGATGTGTAAAAATCACCCAAACCACAATCTGACATATGGTGTGACCGATATGACTCCAAGTGTGCCTTTTTATTTAAAATTAACATTAATTTTATTAAAAGAAACAATTGACATACTGAAAACCAGGAAAACACATTCATATTGTTTTTATGCTTTAGTATAATGATCCATGAGTCATTTTTAATGTGTACAAATCATCCAAACCTCAATATAACACATGATGTGACTGGTATGACTCAAAGTTTTCATTATCAGTTTAAAGTTGACATTTTAGTTCAAAACGTGTGTCACTCACTGAAAAGTAAGAAAACACACTCGAATTTCTTTGATAATTTATTATAGTGATTCATAAGTAATTTATGATATGCAGGAATCATTCACACATCAAACCAAAAATTATGTGATCGGTATGACTCAAAATGGATGTTTCCAGTTTGAAATGACATTGTAGTAAAAAACACAAGTGAAATACTTAAAACTAAGCAAACTCATTCAGATTATTTTGATACCTTAGTACAATGATCCATAAGTAATTTGTGATGTATGGGAATCAGCTTCACATCAATCCAATGTATGGTGTGGCTGATATAACTCCAAGTGTGTCTTTATTTAAAATCAACATTAATTTTAGTAAAAATTACAAGTGACATATTGTAAACTCAAAAAACACATTTTCATTGTTTTGATACTTTAGGAAAATGATCCATAACTTATTTGTGACATTTAGGAATCAACTCCACCTCAATAAAATTCACTGTGTGACCAGTATAATTTTAAGTGTGTATTTTTATTTAAAATTGAAATTTTCTTTATGTATTCTTTCAAATTAATGAATAATTTATTTTTTTATAGTATTACTAACATATTATTTATTTTATTATATAGGTGTAATCTTTTTCTCACGTTGAGGTATTTTTTTAGCAACATATACCATGGGAATTTTTTTTGAGATGGGATCATGAATTCCAAAATATAAAACATTAATGTTTTTAAATGTTTGTGGATAATTGTAAATGTAATTATACAATTTTTTTTTGAAATGTATATAGCAGTGTGTTTCTATATTCATGATGTAAAAATTATTTCAATTAAATTATATATTTTTATGGGTGTGCTGTTAGGTTTTTGATGGATGTGATATTATAAAAACAACACACTAATAAATCCCCTCTTTATCAAGGCTATTAAAAGTTCTGATATTAGATAAAGGGAACCCCCCCTTAATGGCACTGGGGACAACAATGCCTTTTTAGAGCTGTTAAAGGACATTTTACACACTGTTAAAGGGAATATCTATTTTAGTGTGGTGTGGGTTTGTAAGTAGTTATATCCAGTCAATCAATGGTGTGGTGGTTTACAACCAAACATATTAATTTCGTCTTTCATCTATAATTCATTAGTATTTATGTAAATGTTCTACATGAGGATATTATTAAAGTAACATAAATACATTGATATCAAGTGAATTAGTGAATATTTTTTCACTCTACATTTTTTTTGATTCAAATAGAATCAACAATCTTTATCTATTAGGATAGCTGATCTCATACTTTTTATCTATTTAAAAACTCTTTTCAAATGAAAGGAAAATAACCCAAAAATAAATTTTGAATGTTCATCACCCTTTACAAGTGACTACACCTTGAGATGACCAAGAATAATCCATGGTTGTATGAAAAAAATATCATCACAATAGGTTTAAAATCAAACAGAGATTATCATGAACTTGATTACAATGCAACATATCTTTAAATTAATGCTCCTACACTAATACATTAACAATGATATGATCAAATCAAGAAAGATATTTTACAGAGTTTTGTTGAATCTTTAATAGCATATGAATCTTTCTGAATGACTAATAAGCAAATATGCTCTTCATAAATGAAATCACTAATATCAAAACAATTATAAATACCATTAAAACACCATTTCTATTGAACTCTAATTTCTCTTTTCTTCCCAATATCAACACATGCATTGTAGGAACTCTATAAAACCTCTTCAAATATATAATTTTCTCTCATAATCATGAAAAATAAATTAGATATCATGATCTTGTTTTTAACCAATAAAAAAATCCTAATATATTATATTAATATCTTGACTAGAAAACTCATATTTCTATTAATGATTTTAAAGGTAAAAAGTTATTCATTTACACCAAGTTCAATAGAAAATAATTACTTGTTGGTGGAATGTATTTCAACAAGTTTGAATAATAATTCTTTTTATAGTAACTCATTTTATGTTGGTATAATTTACAAATGTGTTTTCAATAATTCTTCTACTACTATTAATATTGTTATGTCTATTCAGCACAAATCACTATAGTCTGTAGAACCACTAGATCTACTATACACATCATACACTTTATCAAATTTCTTCTACTTATTTTATCTATAAAATTATGGGAGGTTTATAACCTCTTTTAGAACACTTAAAACTTCTCAAAACATTACATACAAATCAAAAACTGATAATCACCAATCATAAATTTTTTCATAAGATTTATTAAACCACATATTATCTCAAATTACACTAGCATAAGACACTTGAATCACAAAATAATTGGAACACATAAAAATTTTAACAATAAATAAAACATGTTCCTGTTACTACAAAATGAAATATTTAAATAAAATTCTACAAGAAGAGAACATTATTCAAGCACATAGAAATTAAATCTTTGTTTGACTAGAAAACATTTAAATCCTCATAACTTTTGGTTTCAAAAAACATCATTCTTTACATAAAATTGTTGGATATGCACTAAAATGTACATGTATGAGATGCATGTACACATGCATATAATGCATGAAATATATATATTTATAAATATATATAATATATGATATTATATGTATAGTGTACATTTAGTACATGAAAATGATGCATGAATATTATCATGAATATGATTCATGAATAATAATTTAATAAATATAATAATAATATTATATATATATATTTCTATTATATTGAATATACATGAGATGAATATTTTGAATGAGTTTAATTTGACACAACAACCTGTACAACTTCTCCCAGACAGTTTCATTTTCATTCAAACCAAAGGTTGGTATATTCATAGCTTTACATTTATTTATTGAAACAAGTTCAATGAATAAATACCCAATGGACAAAAAATAATGAGATGTGTTAGGAAGTGGATACTTGGTCTTTATCCATGAAAGAGAATGTTTTCTCTTCTCTTTGAGTGTGTGATGTGTGTGAGACACTGTTAAACTCTCTTCTTCGTGAAACTCTATTTATCTCATTTGAGATGACTCTAGAACCCCTTTAGATTTTGGACATACTCAAAAAATGTTCATGGATCCCTCAGCCGATGTATTCCCATAGAGGCAGATTGATTTTGTTCATTTCTTATCATGATCTCCCTTAATCACACTCCATCAAAGGAAGGAGATGGAAGCTATTTCAATAGTGAATTTAAAGGTACTCTATTTTTTGGATTATTTCATGTTGATTTATTAAAGATTGATCTCTTGTGTTTTTAGGTTGTTTTCCACTACCAATGATCATTAATTGATTATACGAAACCCATCATTGGTATCAAATAGAGTTTCTTAAAGATTTAAATGGGATTTAATAACTATTTTTCAAGAAAGTCATAACTAGAAATGAAGGACATCAGTATTGTAAAATAGATGCAGATTATAAACCTTTATGTCAGATGCATAATGTAGGTAGGCTAAGCAAAGGTTATATCCTTAATTATAAGGTCTATGTAATGGTAACCTCTATGTTATCATTATGTGGATGGATTTACATAAATTTAAATTTAGACACACCCTTACATGAAGCATTTATGTAAAGGTAGATCTCCCCTTACCATTATGTACCAAGTTCACGTAAAGTTAAAAATGCATTTTTACCTTCATGTAGAGGATTCATGTAAGTGTAATATCCTTAGTACCCATATGAAGAATGAGCAGTGTAAAGATAGTCTTAATATTAACTTTATACGACACATTATATTTGAACTATGTAAAGGTAAGTAGTGACATACCTTTACATAAGGGATTTTGGATGACCAACATATGGGTAGAAGGATTTACCATTATGCTGGAATTCCCCTATGCATAAGGGTAAGCAAAAAATTTATTAAAAACTATTTTTAATATATTAAAAGACTTTGATTTTTTATAATTTTTTTATAAATAATGTTAAAATGTATTTTGAGAATATTCAATTTGTAGGGATTTTATATATAAAAAAATTAATTTTAAATTGTTCATAATTAACTAAATAAAGTTTTATGAAAAATTTTCCCCAAATATTAAAGATTAATATTTAAATACCTTTTACCAAAATTATATATCATTCTTTATGATCTAAAAATAAAATTTTAATTTTATAAACCATAAAGGGTATTTTATAAAGTGTTTACAAATTACAAAAATATAAGATATTTAGATTATATAAAATTTTTATTTAATAGAAATTGAATTATATAATCTTTATAATTCATGAAATATCATATAAATTCCATATAATATAAAATATTATGTATTTTATATTGAAATGAATATAATTTTTTTATGATTAGCATTTATTTATGAATTGTTCATAAATTTCCCATGTTTTGGAAAATAAATAAATTTTTTATTTATTTGTAAAATTTATTTGATATTCATGTTTAGTAAATTGTTTATAAAATATGAATATTATGTTCTCTCATTTATATGATAAATTGATTCTAGGATATAGCCTTGCATATTATGCTTGGTTCGGTATCTTAGAATTTAGTTTTCATTTACCTTAAACTTAATTTGTAATTATAGTTATGAGCTTATGAATAACTATTTAGAATAATTGGTGCATTTTAGGTGTTATACTTTTCATGAATTGAATTAACTCTTGAGTAAATTCTCCCCAGGTAGAGGGACTTAGGATCAGACCACCTAATTTCTTGGAGTCTCATCCCTTGGCTATGAAATTGAATGGGGTTGACTATCTATCTCTCCAGGCTTACTACTATAGAGTTTGTCAATCTCATATAACTCTATGACTTTACATGATGTGTTCATGTAACTTATAAACATGATACATTTGTATATGTATAAATATAATTGGATTATGTTTTTAGGTGAATAACACAAAATTATGGGTTTTGTAAAGAGTTACACATTAATGTGGTGTGAACACATTAATTTGGTGGTTGGAATAGGGTTTTCCAAAACTAAAACATCAGAAGAATGTATATACAAAAATAAATAAAACATTAAAACATAAATATTACATATTATGTAACATTTATGAATTTAATATGTATATGATATATATTAAATTAGTAAGATCTTCAAAGAAAACCCTTTTAAATACTATGTTCGAGATTCCTTCAAAATAAACAATTTTCAAGACCTCAATCATCTAATCAGGTAGGTCGTGCCAAATTTGGATTTCCATGGACTATATTTTGTAATTAAAGAAAGTAATAAGTGACCAAGTAACATCCTTTGATAGGTTATACCATATTTGGGTGCCCCCAAATCGTTATTTGTTAATATATTTTTGGAATTTAATTTGGGTTACACTAGCCAGGAGATCCTAACAAGATTAGGTTACCAATGAAGTAAGGTAGAGTAAATCCATATAATGTATTTGGATAAGTGTTTATCCACTCAACTATCCAAGAGTTACAATTGTTGTGATTGGGATGATTCCCTACCTAAACAACTAAGTGGTAAGAGGAATGAAAAAATTAACTAATTATTTAGTGAAATATGGATATTGGTTTACAAAAATAGATATGGTGTCTGAGGTCATCATTTTTAGAGGGTAATTTTCATTTAAATACCTTAATGAAAGATATAATACATGATACTTGCCTAATGATATTTATTTTTTATATATTATAATAGACTTCACACTAAAAATATTGATATCATTAGTTGACATGACCTATAAAAAAAGTTAAAAATTGGTATATAGGATTGAGAAGTCTTCTCAAGGAGAAACATTCAGAGTAACCGAATGTGAATGTTATTGAGATCAATTCTACCAACTATGAATCATGGGTATTAGATATTGGATGTGAATCACACAATTGTGCTGACAAAAATAAACTCAGATATAGTAGGGAAGTAAAAAAGGTGCAGTATATCTTCATATCAATGATGGAGCAAGGTTTTCTGCATTAGAGGTCGACACCTATGATCTGATTTTACCAAGTGGATTGATCTTATAATTAATAAATGGTTACTATGTTCCAACCATAAAAATGAATTTTATTTCTATATCTAGTTTGGAAAAGATGATATTTTCATTCATTATTAAGAATGAGAGTTGTTATATATATAATAATAAAATGTTTTATGGAATTGTTAATATAATGAACGGTTTATATATTCTTAATATGGACAACTATATTTATAACATTCAAAATAAAAAGGTCAAAGTTGACACTAATCCCCACCAACCTTTGGCATTATAACCTTGGAAATATAAATGAGAAACACATTTAAAGACTCCATAAATATGGATTGTTGGACTCATTCGATTATGAATCATTTGATAAATGTGAATCTTTTTAATTGGGAAAAATGACAAAGTCAAATTTTTGGAGAAAAGGTGAGAGGGCTAGTGGAATGTTGGATATTATACATAGTGATGTATTTGAAAAAATGAGTATAAAATAAAACGGTGGTTTTAGGTACTTTGTTACTTTTATAAATGAATTTAGTTAGTGTGATTATGTGTTTCTAATGAAACAAAAAGTTCATAACTTTTGATATGTTAAAATATTTTCAAAATAAATTATAAAATCAATTAGGAAAATGTATTAAAGTCATCCAATCAGATCGGGGTAATGCATACTTGATCCATGAATTCATAACTCATCTGAGAGATTGTGAAACTGTTTCAAAAATCACTCCTCTTAGAACACCATAATAGAATGGTGCATCCAAAATAAGTAATTGTAACTTTTTAGACATGGTTCTATTGATTATGAGTCTATGTGACCTTCTTATCTCATTTTGGGGATATTATTTGGAGGCTACTATATTTCTATTAAATTGTACTCTATCTAAGGTAGTCATGAAGATACCATATGATATTATATTGGGAAACACCCTAATATATCTTCCATGAATATTTGGGGTTGTGAAGCTTATGTATGACATTTGGCTTTGAAAAAACATGATCATAATTCTAAAAAATTCTTATTTGTTGGTTATCCCAAAGAAACTAAGGGATATTATTTCTACTACCCTATCGAACACAATTTGTTTGTGGATAAAACCAATATCTTTCTTGGGTAGAAATATATACATTGAGGAGTCAGTGGGAGGAAATTTGAACTTAGATAAGTCTAGAAACAACAAAAAAGAAGTTTTACTAATATGTAGGGTGAGGTGGTTCTATAAAGAGTTTTGGAAGAAGAATCTATTGAAGTTACATAATAACCTTGAAGGTCTAGTAGGATTCATCAAGAACCCAAAATATATGGATTTCTCATGGATAATTATGATGAAGTAACTTTCATAGGAGATGAAACCACTTCCTATTAAGAGGCCATTAAGAGTTATGATTTTGAGAAATGGTTAATATCCATGGAATCTAAGATTAAATACATGTACACTACCAAGTTTGGAACTTGGTGAATACACCTGAAGGTTGAGACCCATAGGGTGAAAGTAGGTTTTTTGCAAAAAAAATAAAATGGATGGTAGAATGTCTACCTATAAAGAATGACTGGGGGAAAGGGTTAAAAAAGTTCATGGTATTGAATATTAAGGTACCTTTTCACCTATTGTGATTATAAATTCCATTCATATTTTTCTATCCATAATAACTCATTATGATTATGAGATATATAAAATGTATGGAAAAACCGTAAACCATAATAGAAATTTATCTAAGGGAGTGTATATGATACATGTCGAGGGTTTTGATGTTCCAGGTGATTCCACCAAGTTTTAAAAATTGCAACAATTTATTTATGGACTAAAGAAATATTCTTAGAGTTGGAATATCTAGTCTGATGATTCAAACAAAGAGTTTAATTTCATCAGAAACATGAACAATTCCTATGTATACATGAGGATTAGTGGGAGCATAATAGTGATTCTAATATTGTATGTATATGGAATACTACATATTGTAAATGAAATACCAACACTTCATTCTATGAATATGTGTCTGGGTAAATGTTTCTCAATAAAATACATGAGTGGAGTAGCTTACATACTTGGTATGAGGATCTATAGAGATAGATCTAAGTGGTTTCTTGGACTTATTTAGAACATGTATATTAGTAAAGTTCTAAATAGCTTTAGTATGGATAAATCCATGAAGGGATCATTACTAGTGTTTCATGGAACAAATCATAATAAGATTTAGGTTCTTTATAAAGAGTTAGAAAGGATGAACAAGATTTCTTATACACCCTCCATAGGATCTATCATATATTCCACATTATATACTTGGATTGATGTATCATATGATTTATGAATAACATGTAGATACTGATCCAATCCTGGATGGAGTCATTTAATTTCTATGAAGAACATTATTAAGCACTTAAGAAAGACTAAGGATATGTTTTTGGTATTTGTAGGATAGGATGAGATCTATGTAAAGGGTTACATAGATGATAGTTTAAAATATGAAAAGATGATATTAAATCTCCATCTAGATTCATGTATTTCTTAAATAGCGGATAAATTAGTGGGAAGAGTTCCAAAAAGTCCATCATAACATAAAATATATTAGAGTTAAAGTACATCACCACATCATATAATGTGAAGGGATCTATTTAGATCAAGAATTTTATTTCTGAACTTGGATTGGTTCTTAGCATCAAAGGAGAAATCGAGCTATATTGTGACAACAATAATGATGTTTCTCTGAAAAAACCTCAATCTCATAAAAGTACAAAAAAAATCTTTTTCAAATGAAATCTTATACAGGAGATCATTGATAGGGGCAATGTAAATATTAGTTGAGTGGCAACACATGATATTTTAGAAGATCCATTGATGAAACCATTACTATAACAACAAAAATATGAGGGCCATATAATATTTATAGGTGTAAGACACATGAATGATAAGATGTATGGTTGTAAATGTACCATGTTATTATAATAAAGTAAATATTCAATTATCATTCATTCTTGCATTCTATAATTACTTTTACACAAATAGTCGAATGATAATATCCCATCAAAGTACGACTTTGAGTTTTTCCTAACCAATGATCATTATAGAGTATTATGGGATGTAATGATATGATAAGGTTAGATTGAATATATTATTTTAATCACTATAAATATTTTTATTTTAGTTATTAAGAATGGATTTATGAGGTAATAAGTAGATTTATTACTTGGATTGATCCGCTAAAGTTATCTCAAGGAATGTCATACAATCATCAAGATACATAGAGGTGTATGCTTATTATCAATCCTTCTAACCCAAGGTTAGTGAAATACCTATCATGATAACCTTTATATTTTTATACACTAATTACACAAGTTTACATGTTGACTTAGCTAATACGAGTCTGGTTGGGTATGTTTCTAATCATGTTGTTGGTTGGAGCACAACCAAGATGAGATTTGTCCACTTGTATGAAAAGGTAAAGACATATGGACATTTATTGAATTAGAGTGAGGAAATTCATGGCCATTCTTACTTGTTTCACATATGAGGTGTTTAATTTATTGGATAAGTGACATGTGATGTACTTATCATATAAATTAATGACATGTGATGTATTCATCGACTTGGTCAGTATTTTTCAGGGAATCAAGAAATTATGAGAGCCCAATACTGGATTGATATATTCTATGTCTAGTGGTGTCATGATTCTATTGAAAAATGGATTATATAGATATAAATATGATGTATATTATACATCTTTTGGTGGATATGTTCATATATATATATATGATTATGTTTGATGGAGATCAAACTAGGCCCATTAGTAGCTTGAGTAGCACTGATAATTTTATAGAGATTTTTATTTTATTACATATATGAAATACAAATTTTATAGTTATTTTCAATGATACTAAGGTTCATAAGGTTACATAGTTAGTCCATTGTATAAAGAAAAAAATTTTGGACAAAATTTTTATTCAAAATAAATAGAGCTTGATGAAAAAACACATCCAAAAGAGTTTGGATGGATTCACAAAGAGCTGAGAAGTTTTACATACAGTTATTATGGGATTTTAGTGAAAATTAAAGATTTTTGGATACACACTAAAATATATATTCATGAGATGCATGTACAAATGCATATAATTCATGAAATATATACATATATATATATATATGATATTATATATATAATGTAATTTTAATACATCATATGATGCATGAATATTATCATGCATATGATGCATGAATAATAATATAACAAATATAATATATATGATATATATATATATATTATATTAAATATACATGAAATACATATTTTTAATGAGTTGAATTCGATGCAACAACCTATACATATTCTCCCAAACAGTTTCATTTGCATTCAAACCAAAGGTTGGTTCATTAATAGATTTGTATTTTTTTATTGAAATGAGTTCAATGAATAAATACCCAATAGACAGGCTTGCATGAGATGAATAAGGAAGTGGTAGATTTGGGATTTGACTACAAAAGAGAATGATTTCTCTTAAACTCAGGTGCATGATGTGTGCAAGACACTGCTAAACTCTCTTCTTCCCAAAACTCCATTTATCTCATTTAATAAGGATCTAGAACCCCATTATATTTTGGGTATCCCTATTAAATGTTCATGGATACCTTAGTCGATGTATTCCCATGGAGACAGAGTGACTTTTCTCACTACTCCTCATGATCTCCCTTAAGAACACTCCATCAAAAGAATGAGATGAAAGCTACCGTGATAGGTGATTTACAAGAACTCTATTTTTATATTATTTACACATTGATTTGTTGTAGATAGATCCCCTTTATTTTTGGGTTGTTTTACACTACCAATGATCATTATATGATCATCAAAAACCCACCGAAAATTTTCTCAGTCCAATCATAGAACATTCACCTTAGTCACATAACATTTAACTTTACAGATCATTCTTCTTCATATAAAATTCTCTTCAATACAATCATAGAATATTTCTTCATCCATATATATTTTATTATCAAAGATAATTCCCCTCTTATAGAACATTATACTTAGTGTAGAAGAAATATTTCACCATCCAGGGAATATTTAGTATTATTTTTCAGTCATAAAACATTTAAAAACCTAGTTTGATGAAAAAAATTTAACTTAACATCTATATAATACCCACAAAATGACACAAAACATCCAAATATTAGAACATAAAATTTTACTTTGATCATAAAACATAATCTATTCAACACTCAAAAATAAAATTACACAAAACATATATTATGTCAGTCTAAACATAGAAAAAATTATTCATTTAGAACCTAATTTTTTTCTCTGAACACATAACTATTCTATACTTAAAATATATGTTTTATTGATCCCCCATTCCTTCTATATTAATTAAATATAAAAACTCTCAAAATTTAACACTACTTTTACAACACTAAAAATGATGGGAATTTCATCCCAACATCCAATTCCCTGAAACTAATCATCAGAAATTAAATAGTGGAAATTCAAGACCTTATGATGGACCCTCCAACTAAGTGTACTAGATAACAGGAAGCCTCAAAACCTACTCACTTCAAAAAGTCAAACCTCATGCACAATTCAAGAGGAATCACACATCACAAACATTCAAGAAAAAAATAGTAGTAAAGGAAAAGACACAAGAGATTTACATGGTTTATATACTATTTCCTACATCATTGGGAGAAATAATAATGATATTTTCATTATGATATGAAGATATACGTTTTATAATTTAACTAAAAAATCATCTAATAAGGATTAATTAAAAATATTAAAACTATGTGATTCTCTAAATTACTGTACAATCATTTGATCACTATGCATGAGGTCCCACCTCCCATTTATGGATGATTACAATTGGTCATCCCATTCACATTGAATTCCTATATTTATGGAGGTTCCTTCATTTATAATGTTTAATGATAATCTTCAGTGGTACTTTGAATATGACCTCTTGTCTTGGTGAAATCTCAAATAGACACTTCCCATAACTTGCATTCATTCTCCATATGGACCACTATTTATGCACAACTCCACTGGAAAGTCCTGTCACCTGATTATCCTACCATCCATTGAATATATCACTACCACTGTCTAAATCCCACAAATGATTACATTGTACAACTCACACTGTCTAACCAACCTGTGTTTGGTGAACTTAAATTGGATTCACAACACCAAAATCTCCCACTTAAAGACTAATTCAGGGAAACCTCTAGTATATCTCTAATACTTTGGAATAAATCAAAATTTCTTACACTTTCACACCAAGTGGTCTTCTCAATTATCCATATATTTACCCTAGCCCCACTGCGACACAATACCACCTAAAACTTTCTTGGACTAAAACTTTAGTAAATATTTCTTCTAGATTTTGGATTCCATGTATCTTATGAAGATCTAACTCTTTATCCTATAGTAAGTTCCATATAAAGTTTTATTTCATTTTAATATGCTCAATTCATACATGAAACACCTAATTATAATCCAATTGAATCACACTGTGACTATCATAGAATAGAACTCCACCTTCTTAAAATTATATGATCTCATTCAGAAACCACATCAACAAAACCATCTCCTCCACTTTTTATTTTTTAGTTATATATTCAGCTTATGTAGTGGAAAAGGCAACAATTTATTGTAGCCTTGATTTCTAATTAACCTACATCCCTCTATTGATAAACACAAATACTATTACGCTCTTCTAGGTGTCTAATCCACCAATGAAGTTAGAATCAACATATCCTCATAATGGGTCATCTATTGCAAATAAAAAGGTTGTATCCTAATTACTTTCAAGTACCAGATGATCAATTTTATAGCCTACCAATGTTCCTTTCCAAAATTCAACATGAACCAGCTTATAACTCCCACTGAAAATGTAATGTATTCTCATGTATAAATCATTTTATAAATCATAATTCCTACCACTAATGTAAATAAAACATTTTTCATATATGTGACTTCATATTCCATTTTTGGGAACCTTTTACTTGGAAAACATGAAGTGTCTAGCCAATGGAATTGAGACCATATTACATCTATTTATACCATATATTTTGATGACATTCCAAATGTAATCCTGCTGAGACAATACTAATATTACAACTATCCTATATCTCCTGATCTTCATCCCCAATATCTTTTTGGCATGTATGATATCCTTCATCTTGAACTTACCAGAAAAGTAATTCTTCAACTTATGAATTATCTTAATGTCTATTCTAATAAGAAACATGTCATCTAAAAAAATAAAAAATATAATGAAAGTCATATAATACCATACGTTTTGATAGAAATAATGATCTATGTTTCATTAAGTAAATCCTTCATCTACCATAAATGTGTAGAATTTCATATTCTATAGTATCAACACTTGCTTTAAACCATAATGGATTTTATTTAGGTCACAAAATAATGTACAATTATTATAGTTCATGATACCCATCATTTTTCTTCATGTAAATCTATTCATTTAAATAACCATGAAGGAAGGTGGTATTTAAATCCATATATTCTAAGTAAACATTTTCTGATTCTACCATGCTTAATACTATATGGAAAATTTCAAGCTTAACCACTTGTTATAAGATTTATGAGAAATAAAATCCTTCTTTATATTGAAATACCTTAACCAACAATTCATTGAAACTTTTCTTTCCATCAATATCCTCTTTCAACCAGGAAACCTAGTTATTTTCAGGTTACCATTTCCCTTATAGAAACTTAGTCATCTCCCAAGTTACTTTGAACATAAATGAAGATATATCTTCATTCATTATTGAGTTCCACTTTCTAGAGTTACTGTGTGTGGATGCCTTTTCTAGGATTTATGGTTCTCCACTATCCGTGAGAAGAATAAAGTTCATGCCAGATCCAAACCATTGATCTATTTTTTTGACCCTTGTTGATCTCCTCAACCAAATCTATTTCTCCTCTATATCAAGCTCTGCACTATTTGGTGCCTTTTATTCTAAAGCCCTAAATTATGGTGCTCTCAATCAAGATTTACAAAACATTGAAATTTATGGAACATCATCAGATGATATCATATCCAAATTTCCAGTACTTCTATTATAATTAATGTGAAAATTTTACCTTCTAATGTTCTTACTCAGATCAACTTGGAATTTAATAGTTGATATCTTATATTCAACTTGTTTCTACACTAATTTTTGGTCCTTACATAGAACCTTATCCTTAATGATAACACCTTGACTCCATATGAGTTCACATTTTTTATCTCCCCATGGATGAAAACTAAATTTTTCATCTCTATATACAATTATAAAACATGACTTGGATTTTTCTTTGAGATTGCATCAATCCTTTGAATCCACATGAACATATATGAGATTGCTGAAAATTTTAAAATAATTGACATATGAAAATTTAACAAACAATAGATCCTATGGAAGTTCCTACCCAAACTTTGATACCAGAATCCTATTGACTAGGTAAGATACTATGTTCGCTAACTCTTCCCAAATCCCCCTAGAAATTATGGGGTGAAACTTCATGAATCATGCCTTATTAGTCAGTGTATGATTCATCCTTTTAGCTTCATTATTTTACTGTTGTGTTCCTAGAATGATTTTCTCCAAAAGAATCCCTTTATTCCTATAGAAATTATTGAAGTTGTTTCCATTATATTCTCCACCATTGTTAGACCTTAACCACTTTATCTTTTGAATAGTTTCCCTCTCTACCATGTCTTTACATTTAATAAATTTCTAAAATACATTAGACTTATACTGGAATTAAATACTTTCCTTGAATATTCATCAATAAATGGTACAAAGTAAAGTTACCCACTATGTGAATGGATAGAGGTAAGTCCCCAAATTTTTGAGTAAACTAGTTCCAACTTTCGAGCTCTGGGCTTCCATCCATTCAAGTTGAAGGACACCCTCCTTTGTTTCCCCATCACAAAATTTTCAAACCTTCTAATTTTCATGTGATCAATATTTAAAATGATTCTAGCCATTATAACCTTTATATTATTTTATCTAAGATGTTTGAGTTGGTATTTCCATAAACCTTGACTATCATACGTTGTTGCTCTGATAAATACCACCCCATTTGATCCTACAGTAATAAATAGGGTCCCATCCTTTACTAATCTTACAACCACCAAGGAACCTCATTTAATCATACAAAATCCATTGGTAAATCTTTTCTTATATCTTTTCTCATCAAATCATCCTAAAAAAACTGGTTCTTACATTATCTAGGGATATTTATTACTTTTTTAAGTTTCAAGAAACTCCCATTATTTATCTATACATTTAAATCTCATTTAAAAACAACCACCAGAGATTTTTCATCCTCTAAATAAACCTTGATGAAATCTACAAATACATAATTCACCATGCATCCTTTCCCTATCTTTGAATTGACTGATTCTCCTGATTCAATAACCCATGACTCCACTAGAATATTGACACTTAGAAATTAAGTTTTCATCCCTTATTCATACTCAAAGAATTTGAAATTATAGAATTTTCAAACCTTCTAGAGTTTTCATTATGACTCCTGAAATCATTATTTAAGTGTATTTTCTTCCCAAAACTCAAAAATATAGGACTTTGACTAGACAACATGACTTAGATTCTATCTAAAGATCACCCATCCAATCATTTCTTCTGTCTTCTCCTTTGGTTTGATCGTCCTTGTTCATTTGTATTGAGTACACTTTTGTAACACCCTAACCTTAATTTATTATTTTTTAAAATTTTTAATTTTATTTATCCTATTTTTTAAATTTTGGTCTGAATCAGTTTTAAATTTTAAAATTTTGGATTTTCAGCATAGAAAAATAATTAGCACATGATTAGTAGAAACCAAGAGTAAACCATGAAGGTGCATATATACTTTTTATAGACCTGACCATATGATAAATGAAAAGTTAGTGCACAGTTAGTAGAATACTTTCACAAACCATACATGTGAGTCTATAAATTTTATAGAGATGACCAAAAAATTGGCATATAATTTCCCTAACTGTGCTCCCTACTTGTGCGGGTTGTCCAGTAAAGATGCATGGTTGGACCCTAGTTTGACCAACCATGCAGCCAAACCATGAAAGATGTATAAATCTTTACAAAATGGGATTTTAGGATTCCCCCCTCTTTTTTTCTCCAAAAATAAGCCTAGGTTCCCCCCTCCCTTTCACGGCCCATACCCTATGGTACTTCCCCTCACTCACACCACCCACTTTCCATTACATCCTCTCCCAACTATTTTATCTTTTGGTTTTGGGTGATATATCCCTACGTTTGGGTTTTTCTACCTCTATTACCTTCTATTTCTTGCTTCTACCCCTATCCCTAACTTTATCTCACTACACCACACCACGAACTGGACCCTAGGTTGGGTTTTCATTTTGATTTATCTAGCGGTCCGATTTTAATAGGATCCTTTTCTTCTTCAGGTTCCCTTTTGGTATTGTGTGATTCCATGGAACTTGTAATGATGGTTTTGGGTGTTGTTCATATAAGGTAGTGAATTCCTCTTCAATTTAAGGTAGGTTACCCTATGTTCAAGACTTTAATTTTATAACTATTATTTTGTGATGGTTTTTATGGGAATTTTTACTATATTATGTTCCAAATATATCATTATAAATGGTTTTGATTATTGAAATTGGTCTCTCTATGGTTTTACATGTTTTCCCCAAGTTTCTTCCATGGGTTCCTCTTATTAAAATTATGTTTTCAAGCTTGTTTGAAATTCCATGCACCAGAGGAGATTATTTTATCTTCCAATTGGTTTTAAATTCACGAGTTTGAAAAGAATGAGAATGTTTTGATCTTTAAACCATTTTTTATAAACAATGAATGGAATGTTTGATTTCTAAGGATCTTAAAAATGGTTTCTAAATCTCTTACTTATTTTTAAAAATAGATTATACACATATCCACACACACACACACATGTAGGTACCCTCTTTTTACATATTAACACAAATTTGTGTGAATATGTACATTGGGTCAATGGGTATTCATATATATATATTGAGGTGCATATGTGTCTAAGTGTAAAGAGTGGATTTGTAAATTGAAAAGAATTGGATCAAAAATGGTTTTCAAACATTAATTTTTTCCAAATATCAGGGTACGGTTGGCAATTTTGGATGATTTTTAAAAAGTGAGGTTCACTCCAATGGAATCCATGACTTTTATGTATTTTCTGGATTCAAATTGATGTTATTGGTTAATTGTTATAATTCTATGAAAGGGGATTCAAATTGGTAGTGTAGAGAGGTGAGGTGTTTCTATATGCTTTCTTTTCATTGTTATGTGATTGAGTCATGGTTTCACTATTACACCTCCCTCATGTATTCTAGTTATGGGCATGGAAAATGGGAATCCTAGGTACATAGGTGGGAATAATAGGTCTAGTACACTGGGTGTGTCACAACCCCCTCCCCACAAAGTGTACCTCTCCTGGGCCAGAAATGTGAGAAGGGAGATAATGACCCCCGAGTCCCACCTCCAGTAGGCCCCGGGTTGGCGACTAGCACCGAGGGTATAGTAAACACACAAATGAGAGGCATTACCCTCTAAGAGAACACATGAAAAAGAGAGATATAAGATAGACACCAATCAAATCCGAATCAGAACTAGAATATAAAAGAAACCCAAGTACACATATGAAATGTCATGAAAAAATACTACAACTGGAAGGGAAAAACTGCAAGTACCCAAAAGGAAGTAAAACAACAGCAACCATAATCCCGGACAACTCCTGCAACCCCAAGCTAGTAGAAACCAGCTTGATCTCCAATCGGCTCCAAGTGACCTGAAAAACAGTTTATATATACATAGGGTGAGTATAACAGTATACTCAGTAGGATCCTCCCCAAAGCCTCTCGTGCAAAAGTAAAGAAATCATACTAAAGCACAGTGAACAACAAGTGAAACTAACTCATCACCTAAATAGGTATAATAAGTTCCCAACCTCACCATGGCCACTCTAAACAAGTAACGCATACAATAATATAGAATATAGTAAATAATATCAAGGGTACCCTGCTACTACTTCCCCACTGGTTTTCCTCTTTTCCCCAATGTCGCAAGTCCTAAGCATCTCTCTCTAAAAAGGCTTGCCCGCAGACACCGGGGCGAAGCACCACAATCTGCACCTCATGCACCAAAAAGGCTTTCTCGTAGACACTTAGGTGAAGCACCACACCATCCTCACAACCAAAAGTAACCAGGTAAGTTCTAGGAGCCACCACAGCCTACATAACTTGTATCATACGTCAGGTATTATACCTCAAGCCATTACAGCCCATACACCGAGTAGGGATCCTCAAGCCATCATAGCCTATACATGTTACACCTATAGTAGTCCATAGGATACTATATCCAGAATATATGTGTGTAAAATAACCAAAACCCATTATAACCCTCTACACACATATATGTAGAAACTAACAATTATGCTTGTTGGCACAAGTATCTACCAAGAGAAGAGAGTGGGGCCAAAGGGGGTAGTAATCCATTCATCCTCCCACCGGAATGTTGGAAAAAACACCCCTAGGGCTCAGAATCCCCGGGGTGTCAGTTTCCCTTACTGACAAGGTGGATTAGCATATTGAAACATAAAAAGTACATAATATATTATATCTCACAACCACACTATGGGAATTACCTATTCTTAGACACAACTGCATCTAACGTATCTCATCCTCCGGGCTGCTACTTCTAAGACTAGGTATCCTATAAGCACACAACCATTTGAAGAGCTTTATTAGATTACTTCATTCCCTTTTTATCAGGTCCATTGTACGTTAATTAATTATTTAAACATTAATTAACCATAAAAAATTTAACATTAAACTTCATTAGAATCACACCCAATATCCACTGTACCATCCAAATTACAACCTTGTCATTATGTTCCAGCAACTCCAACCCCATGAGTTAACACCATTTATTCAATTATTCATTACAAAATTACTTTCCCATATTCCCCGGCATTCTAGAAAAGCATTATATGCTACTAAACACAAAGGGATCAACACAGTGAGTAGATGTACTTCCCGTCAAGTCTTTGCTGCCTATAGCAAGAGCATAGACCCATTCTCCCTTGAGAGGATAAACATAGAAAGCACGTGGCATACCCCGCATGTCTTCACCTCTTTCAGAAGAAGGGTAAGCAAGACCAGCTTCCTTGAGCAGCGGTGAAAAGTAAAGTAGATAATCAACCAAAGAATCAAAAAGCATACAACAATCACATACATCCCATTCCATCTTCCCTGGTGTCCTCCCCGACACCCACATACATAAACCGATGCATTTCGCCACTCTAGGCATCATCTGCTACCACCACCAAAAGTCTCCATGCCTCCACATATCTCAACAGCCATCCAGGCTCACATCACATCACAAGTAGCAGGAAAACAACAATCACATCAATGGGATCTTGGCCCTTGAACAATCAAGAGGGTAACTCAGAACCCTTTTATAAATTATCAAACAAGTGGTTCTTTAACCCATCTTTAATTAACAGATTTATTAAATGTAGGTTCCAAATTCGGGAAACCTAATCAGTAAGCTATCAAAAATAATTAATCCTGCTTACTGTACTAATATGATTAACATCAAATTAAAATAAGAACCATATTATTTTTCATGCCTCTTTATCTTTAGACAAAAATTATTAATTAATCTTGGATTACATTCTTTACTAATTTCCATCGAGAACAAATAGTTAAACAAAGAAATCATAGATATCACACTATCAAGAAAAACAAGAGGCAATAATATACGATAGATATCAATTTATTTATCCAGTTCAAATATTTATTATGTCAATTCCATTGTGATCCCCTGGGATAAAATATGATAACGATACAGTTGCATGTGAAAGAAAAGAGAAGCAACAAATCCCCTACCTCAAAAATTCTTGACGTTCTTTATCTACACAACAAGTCACAATCCTCCTCTTGCGACAACTGCATCCACTGGAGGATTCCACGGTACGACATCACCAACCAAACCCCATGAAAAACCCATTAGAATCTTTTAGATTACATGGTATAATATGGAAGGGAGAAACAGAAGAAGATGATCCCCAAAGGAACGATGATAAAACATACCTTATATGGAAGATTGACCGACACAGCTCGGTTGCATCCAAAATAGAGCGGAACTAATCAGAGGAGTAGGGTTTGATTGTGAAACTCCTACGGGAAGGATTGAAAGGTTCTAGCATCTCATAGCCGATAACAAAGAGGAAGAACAAGGGAGGATGATATCTTGTCCTTTTTGAAGATTTAATGGGGCGACGATTTAAGATACGCTTAATTCTCCATTAAAAGATAATCGCATTATCCCACGTGGTTTGACCAAGTAAAAAAATGCCGAGCTATAGGGATAATTAATATATGATTTATGTCATTTTAATCGGCCTTAAGAGTCCTTAAAATAAGGATTTAAATGTATTTTACGTCAAAGGAAATGTCTAAGGGGTGAAATTGTAGGAAGTTGGAAACACTGTTCACATACTCAAAATTTGGAAAAGAAAAGAAAAGGTCACCTTTAGACCTCACCGTTAGAGGTTACCGATAGAACTCAACGTTAGAGGTTACCAATAGACCTCACCGTTAGAGGTTATCGATAGACCTCACCGTTAGAGGCTACTGATACACATCACTGTTAGAGGTTACCGATAGACCTCACCGTTAGAGGTTACCGATAGAATTCACCGATCTGGAAACACTGTGCAAGTCTACGGATTTAGAAACATTGTACAAGTCTACCGATCTGGAAACACTGTACACCTACCGATCTAGAAACACTGTATAAGTCTACCGATCTAGAAACACTGTACACCTACCGATATGGAAACACTGTACAAGTCTACTGATCTGGAAACACTGTACACCTACTGATCTGGAAACACTGTACAAGTCTACCGATCTGGAAACACTGTACACCTACCGATCTGGAAACACTGTACAAGTCTACCGATCTGGAAACACTGTACACCTACCGATCTGGAAACACTGTACAAGTCTACCGATAGACCTCACCGATAGACCTCACTGATAAAAACACTTTTCACTGAACCTCACTGATAGAAACACTGTTCACCTACTGTTACTGTTCATAAAACTGGAAACACTGTTCACAGAACTGGAAATTTGGCAAAGTGTTGGGGATAAGTCAGCTTGACCTCCCGGAACACCTCCAACACCACATTTTCACAAAGTAATGGACTAGAGAGGTCTGGGCCATTACAGGGTGAGTCAACATGGCCCCATTAAATCTTCCTAGAAGGTTTAAATTATGATACTAAATCAAAAACATGATGGTATATATGGTACCTCTAGACCTTATGATTCATCCCATATAGAGGATCATGCATGAGGAGAGATATTCATATGGTTTTATCACCAAGAGTATGATATTCCTAGGACCCCAATAACCTTAGCTACTTATGGATTTCCCATGGTGCTTTATCTCATTTAATACTGTTTCTATGGTAATATATTTTAATTACTCACTTTCTTAGTTTCCCTTTCATGTCTAAAATAATAAAAAACATGTTTTACTTCCCTCTATTTTATATCACATAATAATATTTCCTTTAATGTTATGGTTTCACTGAGACTCTTACTTTATAAAATCATTATTTCTTATAAATGGATTATTAAAAAATATCCCATTTACTATAAGACATTTTTTGGAAATAAAAGAAGGAAATGGTTTTCTGAATCATTATCCTATTACTTGTTTTGAGAGGAAATAGAAAAAATTATTTTTATATATTTTTATTTTAAAACTATCTTGAAATGGTTTTCTCTTTAAAGGTGAGGAATAGGGCATGATTTATCTTTTAGCATCTCTATTGAGTATCTCAATGATCATTCCTATATCTCCATTATTTTTTAGTTATAGGTTACAACTTATCTATTCTTGATCATGGGGTGTTGTGGTTCTTATTTTTTGAGTGGTGAATCATATAGTCCCAAGAAGGCAAATATATTTGTATTTATTTTTTATTTTAGTTTATTTTCTTGCATTCTCCCAGTGTACCTATTAGTTGGTATTCTTAGGACTGGGTTCTATTTTCTTAGAATGTCTAACAAGTTTCCTTTTAAATGATTTACTTTGTCCAATTAGGGTTTTATTTATTTCTATGTTTAGAGATGTAATGATATTACAGTGGTCGAGGATATGAATTTGGTGGCCATATTTGCATTATAGGAAAGGGAGACTAGGGTGGTGGGGGAGGTTTGTGGCTCTCTTTGTTGCTTACCAATTTTCTAGTCTGATATTAGGTTGTTTTTGTTTTTGTTTTCATTATAATGGGATACAAAATATAAATGGGCCATACCAGAATTTTATTTAATTTGTTTTACTTCTTTTATTAATTATTAATTTGGTGAAATATTTCCCAAGCGTTGTTTCCTTGATGCCCAGAAACTTATGCCAAACCATGGGGATCAGTAAATACCTTAGAGACTTATCATGAACCAAATTGGGTGTTTGAAGGAGTGATGAGTTAGGTTGGTTCATGAAAAAATAGTATCAGAGTAGTTAGGTTCTTTTCTCCCTAGAAACGTTAACTCTATCATAAGTAGCCCTAGTTATTTAGGATGTCTATTAGATAGAGAAAATATCATCACGACTTAGGAGGGAGGTCATGGGTTAGTAATTGATCACCACTACTCATGATGAAACTTGAGTTACTAGGTAATGTTTGGATTTGATTTTAATTTTGATCTTTTATTTTGGGGATGAAATGAGAGTTGAGCTGGTGGTATATGTTGATATTGTATGGATTGGTTACTTATGTGGATCCCACGTACATGGTTCTATATTACTCTCGGTGATAGTTTTGTGGTTTACACATGGTCTACCAACCCATGGGGTCAATTCTTGCAGGGTCACTAGTCCCTTATTGGTTGTTTTTATCTTGTGTGTTATTGGTATTATAAATTTTGACTAAAGTTTGATAAAGGGTTTTTGATTTTAAATTGGGTTTCAATTAAAGTATTATTATTTTAATAACAGAAGTGTATGTTTCAAAATGATTTTAAGAGGTTAAAAATTATTTTTTTAATTGAAGAGGGGGACTTTTGTGATGGGTTAATGTTCTAAAAAGATTTTTTATAGTCCTTGTATTGAAAATATGATTTTAAAATAATGGGAATATAGTTTTGAAAATTTATTATAGATATTTATAAGGTAATTTTAAAATAAATGTGATGTCCAAAAATTTTAAAATGGATTTAGTAATATAAGGGATGTTTCAAAATAAATTCTTTAATGAAATTATTTTGTTTTTAAAATGGGTTAAAGAAAAATTTCTAAAATTTTATGAAATGTGGCATTTTCCCAAGTGGGATTTATAAATTTAAAATTGTTTGAATTATTTTGAATAGAAGTTTATAAAATTAATTTTAATAAAGGTGGTTGAATTTTTCAAATGGGGAAATAAATATTTTCAATGTATGTTTTTGAAAGAAAATCTTGACTTTTCACATTCAAAGTTGGGAATTTTAAATAGAAAAGAGGAAGTTTTTTAAATATGTTTTCATTTTGGGGAATTTTGTTTTTTGTTTCAATTTATTATTCCGGTTGTAGCTATTTTATTTTTATTATGAAGAATAAATCGATGGATTAATGTATCGTTTTATTTGATTATTCCTTAGAAATTTCTTTGTAAAGAGTGGATGGTCAGTATCTAGGGTGTCTTATTTGGATATTTAGGTGAATATTGGTTCTGGGAATTTTTGTTGGCTATCGTTTAGTGACTTTATATTATCAATTTTGAGGTGGTTGGAGTCTTTAAGGAAATTATGATTAATTTTTTATCTAGGTATTCCCCCTAATAACTCCTTAGAGAGTACTAATTGTTTTAGTGATCATCCATTTTGATAAAGTGCATGCCTCGGTGTTTGTATCACTTATTTGAATGGGAAATTATTGGGTGAGTGGTTAGGATAACTAGGAAGGGTGTTTTATTTCATCTAGTCAGTTGGGTTCAATGAGGGTTAGTGTTCTGAGAGTTGGGCTCAGTTTGTCCTCTTTTGAACCAAGACTGGATCCCATGTTGATCTTATTGAGGAATGTTTGTTTGAGAAATTCTCAACTATGTCTTCTCTCCCTCCCTGATTATTTGGTCCTCATTATCATCATTTTGGGTGGTAGTAGATCATTATTTGAGGGGTCTTGAATATTTGGAAATATACTTAAGTATGGTTGGGTGTTATTGGTTCCTCTTAGGAAACCTCTATTCTTTTTCCTGCTTATTCTTCCTTTGGGTTTTTATAGGTTCTATATCTAGATTTACTCTCTAGGTTAGGTTGTAAAATTTATTTGTTTTTGGTTTCCTTTTTTGTGACACCAAATTTGATTTAATTAATTTCCTTTTCTTCACCTTCTTTTAAGAGTTTTGGTTTTGATAGAAGTATCTTTTTGGGAAATTTTGAATTTTATTGTTGTGGAGTGGTTATTTTTTCCATCTTGTGCATCATTTCTTAAACATTTTGGCTATTTTTAATAATTATGAGTTTATTATGGATTGGAAAATAAATGTTATACTAGAGTCCTAATATTGTGGGGAGGACACCATAGAATTAAATCATAGTGAACTTGGTCTTCAAGCTTCTTTGATGGGGGTAATCCACCCCACATGACCCCGATCATAGTAGTTTTCCTAGTCAAGACCTTGGTTCATGTTATAGATGCTAATAGAGATCCAAAATAGAGCATGATGAGTTTAATTTATGATTTTTATGTTAAGTATCGGGTTATTACTTGTTTTGAGTTTTTTTGAGATATGATATTCTCTTTCTCTTATGATTATATCCTTTAATGGTTTGAGTTCCTTGTCCTTTATAGAAATCTTCTTGGACATTGTTTCGATTTTTAAGGATGATATCTTTAGATTCCTTAGGATTTTAGAGTTTTGGGTTCCATAATGAAAGTGATTGCTGGTTCTTGGTCTTCGGGTTTTGGTAGTCTTGTCTCGAGTGGTAGTTCTCCCTTTCCTAGTATCATGATCACTTGAATATTTTGGAATTTTTTGGGGGCATAAAGTGTCATGATAGAGATAATTCTCACACCCAAACCTTAATTTATTAATTAATTTTAATTATTTAATTATATTTTCATTTTTTTTAATTTAGATTTGAGATTATTTTAAAATTTAAAATTTGGGATTTTCAGGATTGGAACACGGTTAGTGCTCAATTAGTAAAAACCATTTGCAAACCTTGGAGGTGTATTTGTAACTTTTATAGAGCTAAACACAAAAAGAAAGTATAATTTCCCTAACCATGAACCCTTCCCATGAAAGGTTTTCAATAGAAGTTCATAGTTGTTTCATGGTTTAGCCAACTGTGTAGCCAAACCATGTTCAGTGTCCAAGCCTAAAAAAATAGGATTTTATGATTTCCCCTCTATTTTTTCCTAAAATCCAGCAGTGCCTCCCCACTATCCCATTTGTTACCCTACCCCATAGGGATTCCCCTAACATGCTCCACCCCCTTCCCAATAACTCCTCTCCTTACCATTTTCTGCTTCAGCTCTAGGTACGATCTCCTCAAGTTCAAGTTTCTTCATATCCACCCTCCTCTACTTCTTTATTCTCCCCCTATACCTTACTCTCTCTTACCGTACTTCACTATAAAACAAAAAATAAGTAAAGGTTTCAATCTAATTTCTCCTTTGGTTTGATTTTAATTGGGCCCTTTTCTTCCTTAGTTCCCCTTTTGGTCTTATGAGGCTCTTTGGACCTTTCAGTGGTGGTTTTGGGTGCCGATCATCTAAGGCAGGGAATTTTTCTCTGATTTGTGGTAGGCTACCCTATATACGTGCCCTTAATTTGACAACCATAATTTCTTGATGTTTTAAGGTATTTTTATTATATTATGATCTAAATATATCATTTTAAATGGTTGTGATGCTTGAAATTATCCTCTCTCTGGTTTCCTTATTTTCCTTAAGTTTCTGCCATGGGTTCCTCTTATTAAAAATATGTTTTCAATCTTGTTTGAAATTTTGTCCACCTCAGGTGACTATTTTAACTTCCTATTGGTTTTAAATGCATGAGTTTGAAAATAATGATAATTTTTAGGAATTTTGGGTGTGTTTCAATAAATTATGAATGACATGTTTAATTTCTAATGATCTTAAAAATGGTTTCTAATTCTCTTCCTTATTTTTAAAAATGGATTATAAACATATCCATATATATATATATATATCAGTTACCTATTTTTAAATATTCACATATATTTTTTTGAATATATACATTGGGTTAAGGTGTATTTATATATATATTTAGGTCCATATGAATCTAAGTGTAAAGAGTTAATTTGCGACTTTGAAAATACTTGGATCGAAAATGGTGCTCAAATGATAAATGTTTTTTTCCAAATACTGAGGACCAATTTGGCACTTTTTTAATATTTTTAAAAAATGAGGTTTACTCTATTGGAAACCTATAATTTTATGTATTTGTTAGACTTATATTGGTGTTATTGGAATGTTGGTATGATTCTAAGAAATGAGATTCACATTGGTAGTGTAGAGAGGTGAGTTATTGTGGTATGATTTAATTTCATTATTGTGTGATTGGGACTTAGTTTCACTATTATAACTCCCTTATGTATTATGGTTATGGGCATGGAACATGGAAATAATAGTTACTTAGGTGGGAATACTAGGTCTAGTATGATGGGAAAGTTGGTTGGTCCCCAGTCCAGTCTTCCTAGCAGGTATATGCTATAACACTAATTAAACAACATGATGGTATAGAGGGTACTACTAGACATTAGTTTTAATCCCCTCTAGTAGCTCATTCACGAGAAGAGATATTGATATGGTTTTATCAGTAAGAGTAAGAGGATCCTAGGACCTCAATAACGCGAGCTACTCAGGGATTTCCCATAGAGATTACTTTCATTTACTTATATTCTATGGTATAATATTTTAAATTCTCTCTTGGTTAATTTCTCTTTCACTTCTAAAATAATAAAAAGCATGTATTACTTCCATCTATTTTATATCACCTGATTATATTCCCTTTATTATTATGATTTCCCTAATAATATTACTTTATCATCTCGTTATTTCTTATAAATGGATTATTGGAAAATCTATAGTTCATGGGAAGATGATTTTTGAAATCAAAGAATGAAATAGTTTTCTAAATAATTATCCTATTACTTGTTTTGAAAGAAAAAAAAACATTATTTTCATAGATTTATATTTTCAAATTAGTTTGAAATATTTTTTTATTTAAAGGTAAGACATATAGATTAGTTTTTATAATTAATCCCTATTGACCATCCCTATACTCATGCCGATATCTCTATCATTTTTCAGTTGAAGGTTTCAACTTATCCATTCTCATACATGGGGTGTTGTGGTTCATATTTATTAGGTGTAAACTCATATTTTCACAAGGTTTTAGGCATGTTTCTAGCTTAGTTTTATTTTAGTTTCTTTTCTTTCATCAATCTGGTGTTCCTATAAATTGGTTTTCCTAGGACTGTCATTTATTTTCATAGAATGTACAATAAGTTTCCTTTAAATTATTTAATTTTTACAATTATACTTTTACTAATTCTTATGGTTGGAGGTGTAGTGATGTTGTAGTGGTTGTAGATAGACATTTGGTGGGAATATTTTCCTTGTTTGAGAAGGAGACTGGGTTGGTGAGGGAGGTTTTTGGTGCTTTTTGTTGTTTACTAATTTCCAAGTTTGATATTAGATTTTTTTTGTTTATTTTTCATTATCATAAATGTTTGATATATGGATGGGTCTTGCCTGAATTTTATTTAATTTCTAATCCCAATTTTATTATTTATTTATTAGGTTAAATACTTCCCAAGCAGTGTTTCCTTAATGCACAAGAACTTGTGCTGGACCATGGGGATCAAGAATTCCCATTAGGCCTTGTAGTGGGCCTTCTCGAGTGTTCGATAGAGGGATGAATTGGGTTGGTTTGTGAAAAAATCCAAACAATTCTTGGATACCCATTTGATAAAGTTATCCATTGAGGATTATATTTCAAACATCCTCAAATAAAAAGTCCTTCTTACTAAAAAGTTACTCACTACCATTACCAGCACATACCATGAATCTAATAGTGATGAAAATAGTAGGAGTTCCCATACATTGTCTATGAATTTTACCTTCACCGGTTTGAGCTACCCTAATATCATATTGAAATTAATCACATGATCTTCCACTGGTATACCTTCTGATAAACTCATTCTGAATAACCTATTCATCCTAAAAACTTTATTATGTACTGTTGGATTCTCATACATATCTTACATGGATTTCATAATCTCCACTATAGTCTTCACTTCCTAAATGTTAAAGTCCACATTCCATGTAGATGAATTACTCACCAACCCAATTGTATTCCAATCCAATTATTCCCATTTCACCTTTTCCATTTTCTTTAGATAAACCCTAGTTAATAAAATATCTAGGTCCTTTTAAATGAGATGACCCCCATCAGTTTTCTCCAAAATCTAAAATCCATTACATAAAACTTATCAACCCATTCATTAACATTATTTGATTTCATAGCTTCCACTTTTTTTAAATTACCATTGAAAATTAAATAATTTCAAAGGGAAGAGTGATAGAAAATTAATACAACTATGAGAGTGTTATCGAGAGATCACTGATCCTTTAGATTTGATACCGGTAGTTGGGAATATTATCCTAGCATCTAATTTCTATAAACTAATTATTAGATTTCAGAAAAATTGGAAACCTAGTCCATCTGATGGACTCCCTTGACTAGCTATACTAAAAGATAGGAAGCCTCACACCCTACTTACCACACAAAGTCAAACCTTTACCATAACTCAAGAAAATTCACTCCTCACAAGAAATAAAGTGGAAAATAATGATAAAGGAAATGAACCAAGAGTGTTATATTATTTGAATAATGTTTATTACATCCATGGTAGAAAAAATTTCCCTTTTTCATTATGATTGAAAGATACATGTTTCATACTTCAACTAAAAAAATAGTTAGTAAGGATTAATTATAAATATTAACACTATATAATTCTTTGAATCAATATTTAGTCTTTTGATCACTATCCACAAGGTCCCATTTCCCTTTTATGGAAGTTTCTTTCTAGTAATCATAGTTACATAGACCTCCTATATTTGTGGAGGTCCCTCCATTTATAATGGATATTAGTGTTCTATAGTATCACTCTAAAATATGAACCCTTGTCTCTTTGAACACTCTAAGCTATAGTTTTCCCATAACTTCCATTATTACTTTGTTTAGAATTCTATCAGTGCACAAATACATTTTAAAATCCCTTCATCCAATCATCTTACTATCCACTAAAGATCTTTGTCCCACACTCTTAATCCTATTGATTATTTAATCATCCAAATATCACTGTCCATCCAACCAATATCAAGTGAACTGAAATTGGATTCACATCTCAAAAGAACATGAATTCCATTGAGATCATAATATATACCTTGATTAGTTTAATATCTTAATATATTTATAATCCCATTTAGTCTTCATCAATTTATTTTTTTAATAAAAAAACTTATGGTCACTTAAAAAATATTTCATAACAAAACTGCAATTATTTTCATTGATTTTATATATTTTTTTACCTTTAATATAATAATTAGTTATTGATTCATCACATAATGTATTCAATGATAATAAAATTTTAATGTTATTTAATTAAAATTTTTATAATAAGAAAACTCTAGGTATCACAACAAGCATTCAACTCCCTTTTTCCAAATGTATTCTTCTTGATAAATCAAATAATCATTTCCTTATCAAAATATATCACAAAAAATATGCCATTTTTATCATGAATTAGGAAACATACTTATCTAACATAAACTACCATGATACAGTTCAACATACAAAAATATAAATGAACCATCATGTAAGCATTATATTTAAAGGATCTCCAACCATATTTTCATATGTATAGATCATTAGTAACGATTAACCTAGTATTAGTCCACAAGGAGTTATTGAATTTGTTCGATACCTATATTATTCCCTTCTTGACTATATAATTAGTTTCCATGACTATTGTATGATTTTTTTAAAACAAAATTGCTAAAATAAGTCATCAATATATTATAATTATCATTAAGAGAACATTTATGTGAGTTGACTTATCATTGATATTGAGGTTCATGTCACCATAAAAAAGTTTCTAATCGATTTTATTTTTAACATTATCTATGTTTTAAATTTTGAATAATTTCATTACTAATTTTTGATTAATATGAGGGTAAATCCAATGGAAACAAAACTTACCTAAATTTTAAGAAATCATTATTGATTTTTTAAAAACATTGATATTTGAAAACATTACATACATTTTTCAATCATGGTAAATTATATGAAAATTTCCATGTTAAAAAATATGGGGAGTTACCAATGTTTATAAATAAGAGAAATTAAAAAAATTTAAAAACACGGTTCATTAACACGGCATCACCTTTAAACATGGATAATTTACTACATTAATTTTGAAATAAAAAATTCATACATTAGATAATCCATAAATAATATAAAAATTTATTTTAAAAGTATTTTATAATATTGTTTTAATGATACTAAAAAAATTTATAACTCATACCTAAAGTAAAAATTTTAGAGTTCACTACAAAAAACTAAGTACTTAACCACATGTTTTTAGTGATAGTTTACAAAACCACTGCTAAATAAAACATTTAGAAATATATATTAAAAAACCAAATCTATATGCTTTTTAAAAACCATGGACCCATTATTAGACATTCTCCTCCTTATATCTGCTTTCAAGTCATATCCATTTCCTCTCCATACAACACATCACCACCTTTGTATAAAATCAACTATTATGACCCCCTACCCCTAAAGAGTACCCCTCTTAAGTCGACAATGAGAGAAGGGATATGATGACTGCTCAAGACCTGCCTCTAGTAGACCTCAGGTTAGAAACTAGCACCAATAATATAATAAACATACAATGGGAGGAATTACCCTCTAAGATAACATATAGAAGATAGAGATAATAAATAAAAACCAACCAAAACCTACTTAGATATATAAAAGAAACCCATGTGCATACATGTAATGTCATACAATACTAAAAAACATAAGGGAAATCTATAAGTACAAAAAAGTTAAACTCTGTAGTGACTACAAACCCAAATAACTCTTGAAAAACAAAATCTAGTAATATCCAACCCAATCCCCAATATAATCCCACTGACTTGAAAAATAGTTTACACATAAATGGCTTGAGAATAACAATATACTCAATAGGATCCTCCTTATATTCTCTCATGCAAAAAATAACTAAAGCATACTAAATCATAGGGAAAAATAAGTGAAACTAACTCATCACCTAAATAAGAATAATAAATTCCTTGTCTCACCATGGATATCTATCACCAAGTATCGAATATAATATATAATATAATATAATATCAAAATAAGGCACCCTACGATTGCTTCCCTACTAGGTTGCTTGTCTACCTCAACATTTCACATCTTGAGCCATCTCTCCCCAAAATAAGATACCCTGAAGAAACTTGGGCTATGTATCAAAAGTTGTAGCTTGTTCATAACATCATCACATCATTACATCCACATATCCATATATAAAAACCGATTATTTTATGAGATCCACCATAACCAATATAATGTGTATCATACATTGGGTATTGTACGTTAATCCATCACATCCCATACATCAAGCAAGGCACCTCAAGCCATAAAAACCTATAAATGTCATAACTATAATAATCCTTGGGATACTATATTCATAGGTACATGTTTGTGAAATAACCAAAATATATTACATACCTTTAGATACATATATAGGAAACTAACCACCATGTATACTATCAAAAAATACTACCAAGAGAAGAGAGTGGGGCCATAGGGGGTAGTAATCCATCTATTCCTCATCAACCTTGATATTAGAAGAAAAAATCCCAAATTATATTGGGTTTGAGTCTCTTTAACAAACTTGGGTGGGGTATCATATGAAATCACACAATATATAGAATATAATATAGCTCAAAACCCCACTATGAGAACAAACTAGCCATAGAATCTTCTGTCATTATCCCCACTTGGACACTCGACTGCCACTGCTAGGTACTAGGTATCCTATAAGAACATAATAATTTAAAAGAGATAAATTAAATTAATCATTTCCTTTTTATCATTTAAATTTATGTTAATTAATTCATTTACCATTAATTAAAGACATTTATCCACTTAAATTATTCTATTTCACATTTCATTATATATCAAGACATGTCCACTCTCTCTAGGAATAATCCAACCGAGTACATTGTTTATCAATATTAATATTTAATTTGCATTCTAGAAAGAACCAAACCCATGGGTTAAACATTTATTAAAAAATATTAACTTTCCATAATTCCATGTACTCTAGGAAAACAATCCTAAGCTACCACAAAAGAGATGCAAACAAGTTCATCCAACTATATTAAGAATTGAAGAAATGAATGAAGATAAAACAAGGAACCTGAACATCTATCCTTTCAATCAATTCAATAATCAAGCATCCCATATCTTAGAACATAAAAGGTTAAGCCTAGATTTAACCTGTTCCATCATCCCCGATGTCACCCTCGACACCCTCATGCATATCCTGATGCATCTCGGTGCCACATGCATTAACTACTACAATATCATCTGGACCTCCGCAACCCATAACAAATCTACCATCCCAAACTCAGCCATCCCAGGTTCATCCATCCTAGTCTCATATCACATTACAAGTCAACAAGAAGAAAACATAGTCAATATGTAATTCTAGGCCCTAAAAATGGGTGCTCATAGCCCAACCATTTATCTTTATCAAATAATTAGTTCTTATTCCATATTTAATTAAACGATTCGTTATTCATAGGTTCAGACTATGGGAAACATAAGGAATTATCTCCAATAGAAAATAAAAAGTTTAAACATGCACTCTATCATCAAACTAGTCTCATCAAACTATGAGAAGAAAAATTCTCAACTAACATGCCTTTTAATTTTTATCAACAGGAATTAAAACTTCAAGCTCTACATAAATTACATTAACACATGGAATAACATAATCAATTAAATATAAACATTGTATCAATTTAATTATCATCCAATTACAAGCATCACTAGATTCAATTGACATACCTCTTCTTTAAACTAACCAATAAATTAATTTACTGGAATTTTGTTATTTACCAATTTCAACATGATAAACCAAGTATAACAACATGCCACACACAACATAGAATAGATAGAATAATATCTAGTAAAATAATAGGAAAAATGTTATAACGGTATAAAAACATTGACATTGATCACTATCCATAAACTACTTTCATTCTTTAATCTAGTTCAATATTTATTAGGTTAATTTCACTACCATACAAAGGGATAAACTATTGTAAATTTAAAATTTCATGTAAAATAAAAGAGAAGTAATGAATCCCATAACCTAAGGTGTCGACATTCTTTTTATGAGAATAGATCTATGTCATGGATTATCGATCACCTCTCTCATGATAACATTATGATCTCCTAAGGACACCATGCTATGAACACAGAAAAAAATGATAAGAAAAACCCCATAAGAATAGTGGAGATGAAATGCTAAAACATGGAAAGAAGAAATGATAGGAAATGTGATCAAATGAAGAGAAACCTCTAGAAAAGGAGGTAGATCTTACCATGGATAAACACAAATTGATCATGGGAATTAGGGGATTGATCCCTATTCAAAGGGGATCTGAAGCCTTCAAAAAACTACTCAGGGTGCCTAGGGTTCAAGTGGAATAAGTGAAGGAAATTCTATTTCAATGGGTCTAGGAGTATTTATAGACATAGAGAAACTTAAGGGACCATGGCACAACCCCTATGACATGCTAAAGTTCTCCCTAGCTACAACATAGTGGAAGGAGATCACGATGCAACCTCCCCAATCAAAGTTGTTTCTAGGTTCCATGAAAACATCTTATTTAAGGGGGTTTAGGGTATATGATGTAGTATTAAACACCATGATTCAGTACCCCCTTAACCAAGAAAGAGTGTAACGACCCGAAATTTTGAATAAATATTGTTTCCTAATTTTGTGTGTTATTTTAATTCATACTCAACAAAACTTTTTCATTTAATAAAATGAGTATAATTAAAATGAGACTGTTGGGTTTTGACTATTATATGACCGTTAGTCAGTATGACCTTTGGAAACTAAATGTTGCGATTATTGTCTCTAAATACAAGTGATCTTGGTTAATTAATATAGAAAGAAAATTTGATGGCCTCATCCAGCAGTCTTGGGCCAATCGAAGCCCATCTAACGGAACTTGGGAAGGAGGTAGCACCACTGAGCTTTTCTCTAGACCAAAGCCAAGATGAACTTCATTATGTGAAGCTAGAACGAAATTGCCTTCGCGAGAAGTTCAAACTGATAGAAATTACTTCTCGTGCAATGTTGGCCGAGCCACCCCAAGATTCTATCACCCCATCACACCTTACTCTTAGGTCCTATGCTGGTTTTATAAGGGGCTATCTAACGAGACCATAAGTTCCTTGTGTAATCCTTTATTTTAAATTGTGATTTCTTCTTATGATGAAGTTTGTGAATTTTCAAATGTCCGGATAAATATAGTATTCATATTTTTGATGAATTATAGAAAAAGGATATTTGAAAATAATTATGTAAACCTTAGATAACTAATTATGTGTAATGATTCTAAAAAAATGGCCTTCTACAATTATGTTCAGTACGAAATTTAGAGTCTAATAAGATCAACTTAATTTTTGATGAATAGTAAATTATGAATAGTGATTTTACGCTTAGGATTAGTAATGTGACCAAATGGATTAGTAATATCACTTAAAGAAAGTATTAATATAATCTAGGCACCTTGATTAAATAATGTGATTCAATAAAATGGTTAAATAACAGTTTCATAAATTATTAGTCAAGTATTAGTTTTTTCAGGTGAATAATATTGTTAATTAAAAATTAAATTAAAAATATTTAGATTTTTTTTTTATAAAATGGACTTTATTTTTGAACTCAGGGTATCAATATTATGTTAAGGTGATTTTTGGGGATTTTTCTGAAAAAATGAATTTTCGGTGAATAGTGTATTTATTTAAAAATATTTAGAAAATTATTTTTATAAAATGGTCTTCATTTTTGAAATCAGAGCATTGATATTTTTTTAAGGTGAAATTTTGGAATTTTTCTAAGAAAGTTGAATTTTCAATGAATAGTGAAAATACAGTTTTTAAGTTACTCATGTTTAATGACATCATTAAATGATGTATTAAGTATGTAATCAATATGGTCAACTTATGAATAGTAAGATAAGTTATGAGGTGTCCCAAGTGGCCAATACCATGGGTAAATACCATGGGAAAGCCCATGGTTTTGCTAATACCACCAATGAGGTGTCCCTTGGCCATTGATGCCTTGTCCCCTCACTTTCCCTATAAATACCCACCATTTCCTCCTTTAGTTTTCACTCCCAAATCTCCCCCAACGAAGCTCTAGTCTCATTACCTCCCAAAGAGTCCTCACAAGGTTCCTCCAAGCCCTCAAGGTCCCAACCTTTGAGTTTTAAGAGTTACGTTTTAAGGTAAGGGATCCAACCTCTCTCTTTCTTTTCAAATACTCTCTTTTAAGTCATTTCTTTTATGCTCCATGTTCTTATGTTGGAGGATGTTCTTTTATATTTCTCTTACTTCCCTTTTCATGTTTATATGATGAGAGATCCTCTATTACTCTCATCATTTCGTTTTATGAATGTTTAAGTGGCGCCGTTAGGCAACCGAAATTTTTGTAACAGATTCTTTCACCCTTCTCATTTTCAAGTTCTATTTTCTTGTCAAGTCTTTAAAGATCCTTTTTATTATGTTGGGGTATGATCTATATATCTATCATACTGATATTTTATGTTCATATGATGAGAGACCCTATTTGATCTCATCAATTCATTTTTTGAAGTTTAAGTGACGCTGTTAGGCTGCCGAATTTTCATAAGAGAAATCTTATTTTTATCTTCCTTTCATGTTCTTCATATCATATGGTGTATCTTTCAAATTTCATTACCATGTTCTTAAATCCTTTATATTCTGTCCCCCTACAGTTTTATGGATCATTTATGAGTGGGTGACCCATATCCCCTCTCTTTTCAATGTTTTCTAAAACCCTACAACATAACCGTTATGCTGCCGAATTTCCATCTCAAAATGTCTCTCTCTTTTTCTCAAATTCTTTTATTTTATTAAGTGAATACTCAAAGATATTTCTTCTAAAGGGGTATTCACATATATACCAAAATTTTCTATTTTAAATTATGGTATTTACATACACGAGACCCGGTTTCCTTTTTCGTGCGTTTAAAGTGACATAAAGATCATGTCTTTAAAGCAGTTTTTAAAACGTTATGATTATGAAATGAAACCCATTTATTTTATGCTATATGGGTTATTTATGAATTTTTTGATTATGATATATGTGTCTCACATGATAATAAAGACAAATTTAAGGGTGCGCCCTGATAGTGCTCCAATTCATTGGGTAATGATGTAACCACTAGAGATTACAAATTTAAGGGGGCGCCCTGATAGCGCTCCAATGCATTGGGTAATGATGTAACCACTAGAGATTAAAATTTTAATGATACCTTGGTGAATAACCTTAATAATTTTCAAATGACACCTTGGGGATGGACCTTGGTGATATGTTCATGATTGTCTAAGTTAAATGTTGTAGCCACATCTTCAAGTTATGAAACACGTTATTTTTATTATGATATACCTCATGATATCTTTCTCATGCCTTAAAGTTATTTTTCATGACTTTTGATGTATCTCAAGTTCTCATGTAAAATGTTTCCCTTTTTTCCCTTACTGGGACTTTTGCTCACCCTTTACTTTGATGTATGCTCCCAGGTTATGAGATGCTGTAATGAACTTAGGATGAACAAATGAAGAAGCCTTTCAAGTGTTTAAGAAGAATGTTTTTTTCTCATGTAATAAGTTCCTGGTTTCCAAGACACTAAACCTTAAAGATCCTCAGTTTTGTATAATGTAATGAAAGTTTATGTGATAAAAGGCGGGATTCTATAAAGAGACTATGTTGTAGCCTATGTACCACATTGTAGCTACCCCCAATTTTTAAGTATCCCTAAAACCCCTTACGTTGCTTCTTAGACCTCCATGAAACATTCGCTCAACCAACAAAGGAGGGATTATACCACATCCAACCACTCTGGCATAGCCACATCCAAAAAATAAGTATCCTTGTTTTCTCCCATGAGCTCTCCTGCACCGTATCTAAGGTCCACTATGCCACAACACTATTAATACAAAACAATGATTAACTCTACACTAAATCCATACCATTTTTGGTAGTGGCTCCCCATTTCCCCAAGCACCCTCCAAACATCCTAGAACCTCTTCTAGGTGATTATAATACCAAAAAACTTGAAAAGGAAAGGGCTTTTAGGATCTGGGCCCTTACATTAACCCCCTATCCTCTCTAGGTGATGTTAGTCCCCATCTCCCCACTTCAAGACACCATACCCCAAGAATCACCCCTCAATGTAATGCCTCCTCCCCCTAGATCACCTGATGTCACCCCCTATCCCCTTTTTTCACCTAGATCCTTATTCTCATGAATTGGCATTGAGTATGGTTTTTTTAAATTTTATTTCCTTGTTGGAAAAGACTTGAAATCAATTTTGTACTTTTTAAGGAATAAATTATTGATTTATATATTGAATATTTGTTTTATATATTTTTATTTATATTATGTTAGGATTAATGAATGTATTTTTCTGTATATTTGTTATTTATTATTAATTTATATTTTTATTTGTGATAAAACTTTTATTAATTATTGTATTTTTTAGTTGATAAAATCATATACATTCCTTTTAAATTTATAATTAAAATGGTAATTTTTTATTAAAATACTTTGTTTTAGATAAATAACTTATAAATTCATTACATAGTATTCTTATACATTGTATAGTTTTCTATGCATTATATATAAATATTTTGTTTCATATTTTTTATTTATGATTTATATATAGTTTTATTATGAAATAATATATATATATATATATATATATAAATATAAATGTTAAATGTTTTGTACATTATATATATAAATATTAAATTTTATTTGGATTAAGTATATAAATTCTCATATATTATCATCATTATATATATAAATTCACAAATAATTTTTTTGATTTTAAATTCATTATATTTTTTTGAAATTAATTTTAAAGTTTAAAGTGTTTTCTAAAAGATGAAATTTAAATAAAATTATCTTTTGAAATAAAAAATATTGTTAATAAATAATTTTATAGTAGTTTTGATTAATGTCATATAGTAAACTGAAGGATATGGTTTTAATGTTTTTCATTTCATTTTCATTTTTATTTTTTAATATGGTATTTATTTAATAAAATAATTTTAAAATGCATTTAATGGGTAAAATAGATTTCAAATGAGTGGATTATTTGAGTTGTTTTCATATTGATTAATAAAGTGAGATTTTGAAAGGGAAGAATGTTTAAGAAAACATCATTTATTAAATATATTTTTTGGTAAAAAAGATGGATATTGATTTCTTGTGAAATATTTCCTAGTTGGTTTTAAAAGTAAAAGTTAGACTAATTTCAATGCTAAAATTATGTTAAATTTCTATTTCAATATAAAATTTAATTCATAAAATAATTACCCTAGTGTTATTTAGGTTTTGAGTGACTTTATATTCAAATCATGGTGTTAATGAAATATTGGAATTTGAAATGAATTATAGGATTATATTTTATTTTCCCTAAATTATTTATGATATATGTTTATTAAATTTCAAATGATCATAATTTTATATATATAAAACTATACTAGAGTCAAGTTATTTTCCAAATTGATATTATTTTTTATATTATTTTTTTGATTAAATATTTATATTTTTCTTTTCAATGAATTATTTGAAGAGTTGTAATCCATTTTGTATGAATACAAATTGAATTAATTCACCCTAAAACACACCTTAGAATGCTAAGGGTTTGGAAGAATGTTTATAGTTTTCAATTGTAAATTGATCATTAGATATAAGAATAAAATGTTTATGTCTTAATTGTAATGTTAGGAAATGGATAAATAGAAACTAAGTATATGAGAACTTTATATTGAAACAATTTCATAGTCAATAAATACATTTGATTTAGTATAGAGATTTTAATGTTATATAATTTTTAAGTAGTGAATATTCTATCAAAAATCCACATAGTGACCTTCTGGAGGATAATTTAGTTAGAAACATAATAAAGGATATGTTTGGATTTTCAATAAACAATGAATAATATTCTAATTGATCTATAAATCCTATGAGTGATCTTGTGTTGGTTAAGGCAGCTCAAAACTTCAATAATAAAATAAATCATTTTTATAAATTAGTTGAAGATGGAAATCAATAATTATATGAAGGTTTTTATAAGTATTTAAAGTTATCTTCTCAATTTTTCTATTCAAATACATGTTGGTCAACATTAATTGGGGTATAATCAAAGATTAATTATATTTTACTTCTATCATCTTATCTCAATTGATCCATACCAATATCCATATATATTAGTTTCATAAGGGAAAGTGTTATATTATGCGGATGATGAAGTACATGATGGTTTAAGTGTTGGTGTACACATAAAATAGAGAGACTTGTGTGATATAGATTATAAAGTTTAAGTGGCATTTTTTAATAATGAAAATCACAAATAATTTTTTCTAACATTTTTTCCCTAACAATATTGGAATAGTATAACTCACAAGGAAGGGTAAAAATGAAGAAGTAATGTTAGTAATCACTACTAAAAAAGTACTATAAGAATGGTCCATGTTTATGGATATAGGTTACGACCACAAGCATGGAACTTGTGGGCACTGTAATAGTAGAAATATCCACAGGGTCTATTTCCATAGGCATTGTCCATGGTCATTACTATTGTATATATATACCAACTAATATGGAAATAGGGGCCACCCATGGCCATATCATGCCACATCTTTGGATGAGGCGTATATCCATGAGTGGTGCTACAACAATAAGCTCAGGGTTATTTCCACAATAATATCCCCCTCATTTCAAAGATCTAACACCATAGGCACTGGCCATGGTAGTTTCATATTTCTAAGGAAAAATTACCATGGAAATATGTAAAATTTTAATAATACAACCACCAAAATTCAATCCCATGACCTCCATGTTCTTTACAATGACCTATACCCCTTTATATAACTCATTTTACATACACACACATGTATATATTTATATATATATACTAATTATTAAAAATATATTTATATAATAATTATAATAATTATTACATGGTCTATGGCTACGATACATACACCCAGGCTCATAGGTTTTACACATGGGACCTAAAGCCATAGACATACTTTCCTATGGGTATACATGAGTTCATGTGAGACTAGTCATGGGAACTTATTCCCATGGAAATACTCCAATCCATGTGGGTGCTATGGACATGGGTATATGTGCCTATGGCTATACACCTATTCACATAGGTTTTATCACCATGAGCATATATGTCCATGGAGAGAGAATGATCCATGTGATCATATATCCATGAGTGAAGTGTTTTGGGGCTATAGGTGGGCCCTATATCCATGGTCCTTGGTGCCCATGGAAATAGGACATCACTTTTAGCTATGGGCGAAATTCCCATGGTGATAGGAAGATCCATGTATGTAATGTATCATATATTCCATGTATTATTTTTAAATATTATACGAATGATTTTTGAGACTAGGAGTTGAGTCGGCGTGCAATTCTGAGGCCCAGTGTGCCCAGAATAACTGTTTGAAATATATTAAATATATTAAATATCACGTTCACACAGTTTTCCTGAAAAAGTGGAATAACTACTAAAAATGTGCTCAGATCATAAATCTGAGGGCACCGTTGAGTTCAGAATGCAGGTTTTACCCTAAGCACAACTTAACATTGGTCAGCATAGGTCTTTTGTGGAAAATTCATCGCGGGTATATAAATGAATAAAAAAATTGAATAAAATTATTTTATTTTGTTTGGTTGACACAACGTCTATTTAGTATTTAAATAGAACATTATATATAAATCTTGGGGTTAGCATCCATAAACTCTGGAGCCTTTGAAGGATCATTGGAGAGAGCCTTAGAGAATCATCTGAGGAAAACAAAGATGGTTTTGTGAATCAAAGATCGATGAACCTAAGATTTGATGGATCTTGCCAAAAAATGAAGATAACGGATTATTCTTCATCAATGATTGAACTAAATCGAGGCAGGGCATGCGATTTAATTTGTTTATTTTCCTGTTCTGTATTCCTATAATGAACACAAATCAATCAACAAACAGATCTATTGATTCACAGATCGTGTGTATTACGGGAAGGGATTATATTTTCAAGGATTATTGGGAGAATTATCTTTTTGATTTTATTTTTTATATTTTCATTCTAATGGAAATGAACCAAGATGGACACAAACATCGATTGAGGTCTATTTCTCTTGATCAAATTGTGATTTTCTCTCCCCATTCATTATTCATCGCGAGTGTTCTTCGTTTGGCCCATGGCTTGATAAATCTAGATCAATCGATCATTGTGCACCCATTTCTTAGCTCAACAATCCTAAATTGTAGATCTAGGATTGACAGGACATGAAGGAGGTGCAAAGATGGAGTCAGAGTGATTCAAATGAAAGTGGATACCTGAAATCACATTCTTTGGCATTCTTTGATGCATGAAAAAGAATGAAGATTTAATCCAGTTTCCAAGAAGATCTTGAAATATAATTCATTGTTCGATGACATCAAGACATTGATGAGGCTTGATCTATTTTAATTAGCAAGGTGTGGATAGAATTAGAGGCCTAAGTGATGGAGGAGATGCCCAGACATGGATTCGGGATTCTAAAAAATCCTAATCCACACGACGTGTAAGTTGGATCTACATGTGGTGTGGGACCCCTTGTAGTGGCTAGGGTTTCGAGATAAGGTTAAGCATAAAATGATGTGTGACCCCTATCACATGAGATGTGGTTCCTTCTGGGTGAAGTCATCATGTATTTCAGACGGTACATAGACACAGGGTGGACTACACGGGTAGTCTACACACCATGTTCTCCCCCACACGGACACAACCTAGACCAGGTACATGGGATAAGTTGTGTACTGGTACATGGGAATACATAAATGGGATATAGCCATGTACTAATATATAGGTAGA
The DNA here is from genome assembly GCA_963277665.1 of Viscum album. Taxonomy (NCBI): domain Eukaryota; kingdom Viridiplantae; phylum Streptophyta; class Magnoliopsida; order Santalales; family Viscaceae; genus Viscum; species Viscum album. Next base: position 834,342,264 of record OY728165.1, read on the forward strand.
TGACATGGGTATCCTACACTCCATGTAGTACTACACAGACACAATTTGAATGACACAGGTCGTTTACACAGGTAGAATCTAGGGTGAAGGGACATGATATGTAACCCCTCTATATGCCATGTACTCTTTCATACATGGATTAGATATATTTTCCTCTATATCTTGTACAAGTTTCATTTGGGTTCATTCCCCTTACAATTTCCCTAAAGGTTGGTATGAATTGTTTCCTACTCTTAGGACTATGATCCCTTCAACATGACTTCCTAGATAGAGTTGTTGGAATCCCCCTGAGAGGCCTAGAGTGGGATCCACTATTCATCTTTATGCCCTATGTAGAGTTCCAGGTATCAATATGACCAATCCTACCAGGTGTCAATCCTCAACATAGCGGGTTAATACAGATTGAGTTGTTGGTATCACCCCATGACCCTGGTAGTGATCCTCATCTGTGTATCATATTCTCTTCAGAATATCAGCATGTATCTTTCTCATGGTGAGACCTAATGAGTAGTATCTCTCAGATGGACGTCATTAGTGCTATCAGACTCAAGAGTGTGTTCTTCCAAATGAGTGCTTTATGGAATCTTCAAGATCGAATCCTAAGGCTAAGTGTACTGTGAATGTGGATTACCTCTAGAATATGTGTCTTTGTTGAGTATATATAGATATTATTTTTATATGTGTTATAGAAATATACCTATATATAGATGACTGTACTTTATTTTTTTGCATGCTTTGTTGTTTCGGGGTGTCCTACTAGGTATTTTTATACTCACCCCTACACGGGATCTACCCACACATGTCGTGTCTTCTGCAAAATATTAACCTTTTGATAGAGTCCTAGGTGGACTAGGATTAGGTGGTTCTTAGTGATACCAGAAAGACTGAGGTGTGTTCCTACGGATTCAAAATAGCAATCCCAGTACCTTTAATTTCAGGTTGGACTTGTGTTACATACTCTTTGTGGTGGGAATTTATTTAGCCCTATTTACTTTCTTTACTTACTATCATACTTTAGTTGTGGAATATAGATGTATGCATGAATTATTTGTTCAATTGTTTTTATATTTCAACATTTTGTGGGATTGGATACGTGTATATGTGTACAGGTACTTGGGAAATTACTCCCATGTTAGTGATATGCCAACTCAGTTCTAGTCACTATCCCCTGGCCTATTGGAGGTGGGTTTGGGGAGTCGCAACATGGCCCCCACTAGGATGGGTCCTAATAGAGTGGTATAAAAGTGTTTAGTTCTACTTTCGGACCAAGATTTTGTGAGATTGGTTTGGGGAAACTGTGATAAGTGTTTCAAGTTCATCTCTCATGTGAGAGACTCCAGTGCTGGTGCGACGACTGGAATATCCATACACTAGGACTCTGATCACCTGCTTTTTGACTCAGTATATGAGAACACTATTTTCAGGGAAAAAAATGGTACATGAATCATATAGAAATGGGTTGTGGTTCCATGTCCTTCTTGAGTCTTCTCTCCAGATATACTCATTGACCATGGTACATCTTGTTTACTTTCAGGATGCCTCTATGATGTATATCAGCTGGGATTCAATATGATGATCATGAGGATGATCCCCTCGGTGATGAGTCATCAATTTAGGGACCAGTTCACAATATGTTACCTCCAGGTGGTGTACCATCCATAACAACACTTGTAGAGAAGTACATGGTACCCGCAATACCAGCAGATGAGGAGCTTAGGCTGAGCATACTTCATGAGTTCCAGATATAGATACCCCTTATGTTCTGAGGAGAGCCCTACCCATAGGTGGATGATGACTAGATTTTGGTAGTGAATTACGTTTTCCATCTATTCAGGATACTGACAGATCAAATTATGTCCCTAACAGTGAGCCTTCTTCATGGATCAGTAGGGAAATGGTGGGGTTTAGTTACCAGTCTTATGATGAGGAAAATATTTCACGGATAGAGTTTGAGTGTCTTTTTAAAGAGGATTTATCACCTTATAAGCTAAGGTATATTCATATCCAAGATATTTTAGCTTCTATAGGACATTATGATAGTGGATGAGTATCCATAAAGGTTTACCAACCTCTTTAGATACTCGATGGATATGGTTCAAGATCTATTATTTAGGGATCAGACCTTATAGCAAGGTCTGCATAGAGACATCCAATCCAACATTATCTATCTATGAATTCCTACCTATACTAGGGTTATAGAGAAATATTTTGGGGTCAAAAGTTTCTTGGATAAGCAGATATAATTGGTGGGTGTAAATAGTGGGAAAATAAGAGTAGTGACATAGAAAACAAGAAGATGATGTCAGTCTCAGAGACCTAGATGTGGTGGATGTTTTAGGAGAAGGTCCCAAGATTGAGGATCTGCAGTTCAGGGATCACAGGTTGGGTCCAGTCATCCCAGAGAGAGGTGGTTCTACTCATATGATGGTAAGGGAAATATCACCTAAGATTTTTTGACCCGCTGTATAGCTAATAGAGAAAATATGGACGGGCCACCGAGGTAAAGACAATGGTAGGAGTAGGAAGATCTATAGGGTGGAATATGTGGTAGTGGATCTAGAGAAGCTCTAGGAGGTGGAATATGTTTATACTTATTACCACCACTACCCCCATGTGGTTCACACTAGGCTCAGGGAGCTAGAGGATAAGGGCAGGGAAAGCTATAGGCAGTCAAGGCTTATGACCTAGGAGATCAAGGAATTATTCTAGGTATGATCTGTATCTTTTATACTTTATATTTAGTACTAATAAACACAGGTTCTATTCATTCCTTTATCACTATATATATTTTTTGATACCTAGCGATTTTGGTTAAACTGTTGAATCGACCCTTATTCTTGGAGACATCTATTGGAGAAGACTCAGTAACCACGCACTTGTGCCGACAATGTGACCAGACTATTGGAGATGATAGTTTCAATTGGTATCTCTTGGTTGTAGAATCAAGGCCTTACGACATCATTCTTGGTATGGATTGGTTATCTACAATGCATGCCTCAATTGACTATTTTAGGAAAATGATGCAGTGTGTCTATAGTGATGGAACCAGGTTCTCCTTTATCGATGAACTAGAAACCCATGAAATTAATGATGTAATCATGCATAAGAGGGTGTATCCAATTACACATCAGTTTGATAGAACAACCGTTGGTTTATTGGAGGTTATGAGTTTCTAGTTTACTAAAGTAGCGGCAGAGTACAAGGATGGATTCCTTGAAGATGTCCAATTTTACCTCCCCCCTGAGAGATATATTTCTACGTTGGTCTACACCCTAGGATGACATCGATATCTACAACAGCATATCAGATAGATCCCTCTAAGATTTGTGAGCTGAGGGTGCAATTGTAAGACTTGTTGAGGAAGGGCTTCATGAGACCCAATGTTTCACCCTAGGAAGCCCTAGTTTTGTTTGTAAAGAAGGCCTAAGGGAGAATGATATTTTTTCTAGACTAATGGATCTTGAATTAGGTGACCATGAAGAAAAATTATCCACTATTTAGGATCAATGAACTCTTTAATTTGTTAAGAGGGACATGACAGTTCTCAAAGGTTGACTTCAGATCAGGCTATCACCAGTTGCGAGTATGGGATAAGGACATACTGAAGATGGCATTTAGATGTCGATATGGTCACTATGAGTACTTAGTGATGTCCTTTGGTATAATGAACACCCCAAAAGTGTTTTTGGGACTCATGAAATGGATCTTCTAGCCATTATTATTTTGGTTCGTGGTAGTCTTTGTTGATGATATCCTTGTATACTTGACATCATAGGAGGGGAATGAGAGACACTTAAGGGTAGTTCTATATGTACATCAAGATAACTATCTTTAAAAAAATATCTTGAAGTTTCAGTTTTGGATACAGGTGGTCCACTTTCTGGGACATGTTATCTTAGTGGATGGAGCGATAGTGGACTTGTCCAAGGTCAATGTAACACCCCAAGGATTTGAAAATAAATATAGAATGCAATTTTATAATCTATCCATTAAACACAACTTTTCCTCTTCTATGTTTTGAATATCAAAAAATGGTCATCTTGAGTTGTGACCAGTAAGTCATTTGGAGTCTGATAGAACAAACTTGATTTTTGGTGAATAGTAACATACCCTTATGAATAGTGATATGAATAGTAATATGATTCTTATGAATAGTAAATAATTATTTTATTTTATTTTATTAAGTCAATAAGATAATGTGATCTTAATTATTTTTTCAATGAGAAATAAAATTAATTGCACTTTAAGATTGTTATTTTTTGAATTAACTGTGAATTTATTTAAAAATTAAATTAATAATATTTAGAAAATTAATTTTTAAAAATTGAGTTCATTTTTTAATTATACACGTCGAAAAATGGTTAGGGTAAATTTTTGGGATTTTTCTGAAATTCTAGAGTTAATGATGAATAGTGAAATACGATAAAATACCGTATATACAAATTATTAGTTAAATACACTATTCATGACATCAAAAGTGATTCAAGGACACTTGGTTCAAACTCACATGAACTTATTACTATTAGGGGTCACATGAAAAAACACTATTGGTTGTCTTGAGGGAAATAATAAAATAATGAATTAAATATTCAAAATTTACTCCTCTCCTCCACTATAAAAACCCCTCACCACTCCCTCTTCTCTTCACTCCTATAAGCCTTGAAGATCCTCAAATTTCAGCCCAATTACCCTTCCCTAGTCTCTCCCCACGTCCAAGAAGCTTCTGGTCTTTCCAAAAGACCAAAACCCCTTCTTTTAAGGAGTTTATCAAGGAGATTATTTCAAAAGGTAAAGCACCCTTCTTTTTCATTTGATTTCATTTCAATTTATCTTCTTTTGCTATCCTCTCCTCACCTCCTCTATAAAAATGATCATGATAACTATATTATCATCAATATACTGGAATTATATCATGTTAATGGAAGAACCATCATAAATACTCTTACTCCCTCCCTTTTATTTTTATAAACGAAATCAACGTCCATGAGGTTCCAATTTATAGCCTTCGTGGACGACGAAATTTAGTTCTTCAATTTATTCTACATACCGATCATGAAACCATATTTATGGTTGAACCAGACTATAATATATGTATTCTAACACAATTAATATTCATGACCCAGAATATGTACATATAATTAAGTTATATGACAAAACTAGTTAATAATAATCAAAATACCGCCGAATAATCGAAGTGGTTATCATCTAATGATTCATCCTCATTCCATGTAACAAAATGATATAAATGACCAATATAAATTATTTATGTTCATAAATAATATATAATTCCATTCCTGGAGATTTATAACCATTCTATATGAACTCCATTATTTAAAAACAATTGAACCGATTATGAAAATAAAGAAAATGAACACCCCGAAACAACAAAATTCAATATAATAACTTAGAAATAAGGGTATAAATGAACTAAAAAGAATTATGATAAACTAAATACATGTCTAATATATTCTTAAATAAGTTATTAATAATTATAATTTCATATTCCAGGAGCTTAAGTTCAAGAGCGGAACACGTTTGGAGTTAATGTAAAGGTTTTCCACCTGAACTTCCATTTTCATTCAGGTTACTTTTATTGTCTAATTTCCTTAATGAAATTATTATGTATTGTTATGTAATCCTCATAAATTCTATGTAGGTATTATATATATGTAAACCAACCATACTCCTTCCCTATTTTCTGGATAGTTACATGTTTTAAAAGAAGCTCTCAAAACTGCTTCCAAACATACGAGCCCGATACAATGGAATTTCTCAAATTCATATCTATTTTCAAGGGCAATCTATAATCTGTTTTTTGGAAATCATTATTCTTATAAAAACACTAGTTTTATTATGAAAATACTATCTTACTTAAATTCTGGTTTTATACAAAGATTTTCCCAAAAGAACTCTTCTTTTCAAAATAAAAGAGTATTTATCTCAAGAATTACTTAATGATTTTATAAGAGTGTTTTCATCTAATTAAACACTCTTATTGATTCCATGGTATTATTGGGTTTAATCATTTATGAAGTCATCTACAATATTTTATTTAATGGTTTATGACTAACTCTATTGTGGATGATCTATCCTAAAACCATTCACCATATTATTCTGAATGGTTAGTTTTTTATGTTTAATGATTGGGGAAAGTTAGTTACATTTCATATGATAGTTTCAATATGAATGTATATGTTGTTCAGGTTGATCCCTACTCATATGTGTAATTCATTGGACTTATTATGTGATGGGTGGGTCCCACTATAGCCCCTTGATGCTTCAGTAGGTCTCATGAGATAAATAGACATGGAATTGGCCGAGGCCTTTCCCGATGTGATATGGATTTTGGCCGAGGCCTTAATCATTAGACGTCTTGGACGAGGCCATAACAAAATGTTTCAGAATGTCCGACATATGAACTTACCTCATTATGAAGCTAGTAATTTTAAGTTCATGTGGTTATTCAACTAGTAGAATACCCATGATTATGTTTTATTATGGAATTATTTACTCATCTCATAGATCTACCATAATGTGTTCATGTTTATTATTAAAGGCAAGGGTTTCCAATTATTCACCATGTCTAATGTTTATATTATATTCCGCTGTATTTCTTACTCTTACTAAGAGTTTGAGCTCACCACTTTCTTATGTTTCATTTTTCTTAGTACATGAAGAAGTAAATTATGAATGACATATAAGCATAATCTAGGAGACATGATGTTGCTAGTGGAATAATTTAGTATAATTTTTCCTTTTTATATGTAAAGTTGAACTTATGTATGTATCTTGTTTCCAATAATACTAAACTACTTGGTCATTCGGGATTAATATTCCTTGTATGTATGCCAAAGAAATCAAATAAGGCACCGACTTTGAGCAACTGAGGTTGGGTACTTACAGTTGGTATCAGAGGAAGTTTAGTAGAATACCTGGAAACTAGATTTAGAAAACGTAGAATTAGGGAAGAGTCCTTAAGTTAGTCTTTGAGGATATACATACAATAATGTCCTGGTATTTTGGTAAGGAATAGATTATATGGATTTTTCAAGAAATACATCCCTGTCTGGATACAAGTAGGTAGAGGAGGCTCTGGCACAGATGTATCTAGGGGTAAAACCCGAAAACACCACTTTGAGCTAGACTCGAACGGGAACTGGTGCATGATAATGGTCCTTACTGTACTCTTGGTTATGAAATTCTTGGGGGATATTCTTAGGATAATTCACATTTTCTTTACAATCCATTATGAAGGATTGAAATGTAAATTATTCCTCAAAGAAACCATATTTGTGAATATGGGATTAGCCATTCGTAGGATCTCAATTTTTTTCTAAGTATTTTTTTAAGTTAAGATATACATTATGATTCATAAACTAGTATAGTGTATTCCATTATCTAGAGATGGATCCAAGTGGAAGGAATGGAAACCGCACGAACACACGTGTCCCTTGTAGGGATTTTCATCTAATACAAGATAATGATGTTGGATCTGGTGCTGTGACTGGTGCTAAGCAACTAATAACTATACTGGGACAACTTACTCAGGTTATGAATAATAACCTTACCCGTATAGAGCATCCAGATCCACCACGTGGAGGAGCTATGCTGGATCGCTTTATACGAAAACAACCTCCATCATTCAATGGGACTACAAACCCATTTGTAGCTGAGCAATGGATAAGTTCCATCGAGAATATATTTCTTGATTTGGGATGTAATGAAAGAGAGAAGGTTGTCATGGGAGTATATCTTCTATCAGGAGATGCGGATCAGTAGTGGTCATTAATTCAAAACACAAAGGAGGAGGAAGATATAGAAGAGATGTAATGGAGGGATTTTAAGGAAATCTTCTTAGAAAAATATTTCCCTCGTGAGCAGCGAGTAGATATGGAGAGGCAATTATTGAATCTGAGGTAGAAAGAGGATGAAAATGTTGCCAAGTATTAATCCAACTTCAAAAGGTTAGCAAGACATGTTGTGGACTATATACAAAATCCTAGGAGCAAAATTGATCGATTCTTTGATGTCCTAAAACCATTCCTCTAGCAGGCACTAGTCTCCCAAAGTTTTTCATCATATGAGGATATAGTTTCATGTGTTATCAAGACAAAACAAGAATTCTCTAAATCTTATGAACTTAAGGGAAATCAAGAAAAGAAGAGGGATGTTAAAAACCCTGGGAAAGGAAATAAGGAAACAGGGAAGAAGGGAAGAGTTGAATTTCCACCATGTGACAATTGTGGAAAGAAACACCCTGGTGCATGCTTAAAAGGAAAAGGAGTATGCTATAAATGTGGTCAGAAAGGCCATCTTTCTGGTGATTTCAAAGGGAAGAAGGAAGACAATGATGTTCAATGCTATAATTTTTATGAGATGGGACACTATGCTAATGATTTTCCAAAGAGTTAAGGAAAAATAGCAATGGAAAATTTCAAGGGATCAGGGACAAGCTTATACAATCACAACTGTAGAGGTTGAAGTTCCTAATTACATGGTGGAAGGTACTTTAATAATTTCCTCAAATTTAGCTAATAATTTATTTGATTCTGGATGGTCTCATTCGTTTATATCTTCCCAGTTTGCCAAGAAAATTCGATATGTCCAATTTAATTTAATAAAGGAGTTATCAGCCAAAACTCCTAGTGGATGTATCATTGCAACAAAGGCATGTCGACTAGTCCCCCTCCAGACACCAAAATGTGCTCTAGTTTTTAACCTTATGATAATACCAATGAATGAATTTGATATAATTCTCGATATGGATTGGCTGTCAAATTATGATGCGAAGATTTATTGTAAGAAGAAGAAAGTTACAATTTTTGAAAATGGGGTAGAATCTCTTGTCTTTAGGGTGGAAACTTCACCACCTGATTCTTATCCAGAACCACCCCCAATAGCTCTACTGAATACAATACTTGGAGAGGAAGATAAACCAATATCTATGGGAGAGGAAAGAAGTATTCAAATTGAGGATGTGCACATAGTGAAAGAGTACATTGACGTATTTCTAGAGGATTTACCTGGACATCCTCCAGAGCGGGAAATTGAGTTCTCTATTGATTTAATTCCTGATACAAGACCTATATCAAAGAATCCCTATAGAATGACCACTGTGGAATTAGTAGATCTAAAGAAACAACTATAGTATTTGAGTGAAAACAGATTTATTCAACCTAGTGTTTCTCCATGGGGATCCCCTATCCTCTTTGTCAAGAAGAAAGATGGATCCATGAGGCATTGCATTGATTACAGGGAAATCAATGCTATTACAATAAAGAATAAGTATCATCTGCCCCAGATTGATGATTTATTTGACCAACTTCATGGATCTCAATACTTTTTGAAGATTGACCTTCGATCCGGATATCATCAGTTGCGTGTGAGGAAGGAAGATATTCATAAGACAACATTTCGGACCAGGTACGGACATTACGAGTTTACAGTGATGCCTTTTGGACTGACAAATGCACCCTCTATTTTCATGGATTTAATGAATATAGTTTTCAAGGAATATCTTGATAACTTTGTTGTGGTATTCGTCATTGATATCCTCATATAATAAAAAAGATATGAAGACCATGAGAATCACTTGCGGGCTATTTTGAGAACTCTTAGAATAAATAAATTATATGGGAAGTTTAGCAAGTGCGAATTCTGGCTTCAATCAGTTTCTTTTCTGGGCCATATTGTCTCTAAGGATAGAATCCTTATTGATCTTGCAAAGACAAAGGCAATCCAAGATTGGACCATGCCAACAAACATAACTGAGGTACGTAGTTTTATTGGCTTAGTAGGTTATTATCAGCATTTCGTTTAGAATTTTTCCCGACTGGCTAACCCGCTAACCAAGATCACATGTAAAGGGGTTAAGTTTGTGTGGACAAAAGAATGTATAGAATGCTTCGATGAATTGAAAAGAAGATTGGTCAATGCTCCAAATTTGACTCTTCCATCTAGAAGTGATGGATTTGTAATATATAGTGATGCATTAAAGAATAGATTGAGTTGCGTCCTTATGAAAAACGATAAAGTTATTTCTTATGCATCAAAAAAACTGAAGAATCATGAGAAAAATTATCCAAATCATGATCTTGAGTTAGCAGCTATAATCTTTGCTCTGAAAATATGGAGGCATTATCTCTACAGAGAGAGATGTGAGATTTATACGGACCACAAGAGTTTGAAATAGATTTTCACACAAAAAGAACTCAACATGAGGCAAAGAATATGGATCTAGTTACTCAAAGATTGCGATTGTTCAATACACTACCACCTAGGAAAGGTGAATAAGGTGGAAGATGCATTAAGTAGGAAAGATCATGGACTTCTGACTCAAATGAGGATTGAAAGAGATCCTATGTTCATGGATCTACTGAAGATGGATATGGGAATCGTTAAGGAAGGGGAAACATCACTCCTCTTTCAAATGATTGCTAAACTATCTTTACTAGAGAAGATAACAATTTCTCAATCTGATGATGAGAATCTGCACAAGAAAATTAATGCAGTTAAGGATGAGAGACTGGATGACTTTGTGTATAAAGAAGGTGTTATGAAGTTTGGGAAGAGGTTATGCGTTCCATCAGTACCTGAGCTAAAAAGGAAAATATTATACGATGATCATATCTCAAATTTCTCTATACACCCGGGTAGCACCAAGATGTAAAGAGATCTGAAGGAACATTTTTGGTGGGAAAACATGAAGAGGGAGATTGCTGATTACATTTTGAGGTATTTAGTTTTTCAATAGGTGAAGGCAGGAAGACAACATCCTGGTGGAGTCATTCAACCCCTTTCTATACCTATGTGGAAATGGGATGATATTACGATGGACTTTGTCATGGGGCTACCAAAGACTCTAAGAAAAAATGATACTATATGAGTCATTGTTGACCGTCTTAAAAAATCTGCACATTTTCTTACTATAAGGTAAGTTTTACCACTTGAACGTTTATCAAGAATATATATTAATAAAGTTTTAAGACTTCATGGTGTACCCTCATCAATTGTTTCCGATCATGATCCCCATTTACATCACGATTCTAGAAGAGTCTTCAGAATGCCCTAGATACTGATCTTCGTTTAAGCACTGCCAACCACCCACAAACTGATGGAAAATCAGAATGGACTATTCAAACATTGGAAGACATTTTGATGTCTTGTTCACTTGATTTTCAATTCATGTGGGATTAATATTTACCTCTCGTAGAATTTTCCTACAATAATAGCTTCCATTCAAGTATTCAGATGGCATCCTATGAAGCATTATATGGGAGGAGATGTCATAAACTAACTTTCTAGGATGATGTTGGTGAAAGTAAGCTCGTGGGCCCAAAACTTGTTGAAGAAATAATGGAAAAGGTGAAGATTATCCAGAAACATATCAAAACAGCTCAAGGTAGGCAAAAGGGCTATGCTGATAACCGAAGAAAGGATTTGGAATTTCAAGAAGGTGATCACGTTTTCTTAAATGTATATCCTTGGAAGGGTATTATACGATTCGGTAAGAAGGGAAAATTAAGTCCCAGGTATATCGGACCTTTTGAAATTTTGGACCGAATTGGAGCTGTAGCTTACCATTTGTCAATGCCTCCAAGTCTCTCCAAGGTTCACAATGTGTTCCATGTGTCAATGTTAAGAAAGTACATGTCATACCCAACACATATACTCAATTATGAAGAAGTAAAACTTGAGCCCGATCTATCTTATTGTGAAGAGCCTATCAAGATTCTTGATACTAGAGAACAAGTATTGAGAAATCGGACGAATCGTCTGGTAAAGGTTCTTTGGAGGAACCATAAGATGGAGGAAGTGACATGGGAGCCTGAGGAGCTTATATTAAAGACATATCCAAATCTTTTTAGGTAATATTTTTTGAATTTCGAGGATGAAATTTTTGTAAGGAGGAGAGAATGTAACACCCCAAGGTTTTTAAAATAAATATAGAATGCAATTTTATAATCTAGCCATTAAACACAACTTTTCCTCTTCTATGTTTTGAATTTTGAAAAATGGTCATCTAGAGTTGTGATCAGTAAGTCATTTGGAGTCTGATAGAACAAACTTGATTTTTTGTGAATAGTAACATACCCTTATGAATAGTGATATGAATAGTAATATGACCCTTATGAATATTAAATAATAATTTTATTTTATTTTCTTAAGGAAATAATATAATGTAATCTTAATTAATTTTTCAATGAGAAATAAAACTAATTGCACTTTAAGATTGTTATTTTTGAAATTAAATATGAATTTATTTAAAAATAAATTAATAATATTTAGAAAATTAATTTTTAAAAATGGAGTTCATTTTTTAATTCTACACATCGAAAAATGGTTAGGGTAAATTTTTGGGATTTTTTTGAAATTCAAGAATTTTTGATGAATAGTGAAATACGATAAAATACCGTAAATACAAATTATCAGTTAAATACACTATTCATGAAATCAAAAGTGATGCAAGGCCAGTTGGTTCAAACTCACATGCACATATTACTATTAGGGGTCACATGAAACAACACTATTGGTTGTCCTGAGGGAAATAATAAAATAATGAATTAAATATTCAAAATTTACTCCTCTCCTCCACTATAAAAACCCCTCACCATGCCTTCTTCTCTTCACTTCTCTAAGCCTTGAAGCTCCTCAAAGTTCTGCCCAATTACCCTTCTCTAGTCTCTCCCCACGTCCAAGAAGCTTCTGGTCTTTCCAAAAGACCAAAACCCCTTCCCTTAAGGGGTTTCTCAAGGAGGTTATTTCAAGATGTAAAGCACCCTTCTTTTTCATTTGATTTCATTTCAATTTATCTTCTTTTTCTATCCTCTCCTCACCTTATCTTTCAAAATGATCATGATAACTCCATTATTATATATATACTAGAATTATATCATGTGAATTGAAGAACCCTCATAAATACTCTTACTCCCTCTCTTTTAATTTTATAAACGAAATCAACGTCCATGAGGTTCCAATTTATAGCCTTCGTGGACGACAAAGCTTCATTATTCAATTTATTCTTAATTACTGGTCATGAAACCATATTTATGGTTGAAACAGACTATAATATATGTATTATAACATAATTAATATTCAGGAACTACAATATGTACATATAATTAAGTTATATGACAAAACTAGTTAATAATAATCCAAATACCGCTGAATAATCGAAGTGGTTGTCATCTAATGATTCATCCTCATTCCATGTAACAAAATGATATAAATGACCACTACCAATTATTTATGTTCATAAATAATATATAATTCCAATCTTGGAGATTTAAAACCATTCCACATGAACTCCATTATTTAAAAACAAGTGAACCCATTATAAAAATAAAGAAAACAAACACCCCGGAACAACAGAATTCAATATAATAACTTAGCAATAAGGGTATAAATGAACTAAACATAATTATTATAAACTAAATACATGTATCATAGGTTCTTAAATAAGTTATTAATAAGTATAATTTCATATTCCAGGAGCTTAAGTTCAAAAGCAGAACACGTTTGGAGTTAAGGTAAGGGTTTTCCACCCGAACTTCCATTTTCATTCGGGTTACTTTTATTGTCTAATTTCCTCAGTGAAATTCTTATGTATTGTTATGTAATCATCTTAAATTATGTGTGGGTATTCTATATATTTACACCAACCTGAATCCTTCCCTATTTTCTTTATAGTTACATGTTTTAAAAGAATCTCTCAAAACTGTTTCCAAACATACACTACTAGAAAAACAGGTATTTGCGACGGGGGCCCGTCGCAAATAGCCAGTTGCTGAAAATGCTGTCGCAACTACACTTATTTGCGACGGGCCCGTCGCTAAAGCCTTTTTTTGCGACGGTCATTCTTCCCGTCGCAAATAGTATTCCGTATTTTTGTAAAAAACTTTTAAAATAGTTTTTTGCGACGGGACCCGTCGCAAATACCTTTTGCGACGAGTCCCGTCGCAAATACCTTTTGCGACGGTACCGTCGCAAAAACGATTTTTAAAAAAAATAAAAAACTATTAATAATACTAGTATTTGCGACGGGCATCGTATCCCGTCGCAAATACTATCAATAGTATTTGCGATGGGTCCCGTCGCAAATACTATTTTTTAAAAAAAATAAAAAACTATTAATAATACTAGTATTTGCGACGGGTATAGTATCCAATCGCAAATACTATAAAAAAAATAAAAAAAATAAATTATTAATAAATTATTTTAATTAATATAATAATAGAATTATAATTTACAAATGAAAATAATAAATTATTTTAATTACTATAATAATAGTAGAATTATAATTCAAAAATAAATAATAATAGAATATTAATAAATGATTTAATTAATATAATAATATTACAATTATAATTCATAAATAAAAAAAATATTAATAAGTTATTTTAATTAATATAAAAATAATAGAATTATTTTACATTCAAATATTAAAATAATTCAAGTATTACAAAATATATAATTAAATTATAATATTATAAAATTTTAATATATATATAAAATTTTAATATATATATAAAATTTAATATTATAAAATATAAATAATATTATTATTCATATTAATATTGTTTTTTAAAAATATAATATTATTAATATTTTATAATGAGACAGAAACTACGAATAGAAAAAAAAATATTTTGATTTCACAAATTTTATAACAGAAATACAAACTCTAATCTGAACGAGGGGGGGGGGGAGGTGGGGGATCTGCAGATGGTGGTGGAGGAAACTCCATCCCTAAAGCATGAGTGAGTCGGCACATGTACTCCATCTGCTCCTGATGCTGCTGCTGCCACCGACTCGCCTGCTCCTCGTACAACTGCTGCTGGCGTCGACGCTCCTCCTCATGCTGCTGACGCATCTGCTCCTGCTCCTGTCAGAGACTCTCTATCTGTGCAGTCTGAGATCACAACTGATCCTCATACTGTGTAGAAGAAGATGCACGAGCTCCTCTCGAGCTGGACGCCGACATCGCAGCACTTCCATAATAATCTCCGGGAGTCAGTCGAGAGCCGATACCAACTACCCGGCCCTTCTCGAAGGCATACTGGGTGGCCTGCATCCATGCCGCCTCATCAAACTGACGGGCAGTGGTCTGATCTGATGACTCAGCCTGACTCTCAGGCCGGGCCTGTGCCGCTGCGGCCTCATATGACTCCTATAGTTGCAATTTAAAATTAAAATTGTGAATATATTATATGTAGTTAATTTTTAAACTTGAAAAAAAATAATACTGACCACGATGTGATGCTGACGATCACCTCTGAGCTCCCCAGTAGCAGGATCACTATACATCCTCCGATATACGTCGTACTCTGTAATATCGGGGTGCTCGACAGCCTATAAGAATAAAAAATAAACTGTTAATATTTTTAGTTATATAAAATATTTATAAATAATGTACGTACCAGATGCTGTCTATGAGTACTGAAAGAACGACTCCCAGCTCGATGAGTCACCTCCTGTCTCCCCCGATTCTGCCTCCCCACCGATGATCTCCTCTGAAAGGCACCACTCAACCAGTGCGCACATAATCCATCCCATACATGGGATGAAATATACTCTGGTCGGTGTGCTCTACATGACTCCTCAAAATCTGACACTCCTGCTTTCTTCATCGCATCTTTTCTTAAATTGTGCAAAAACTGACGAAGGCGATCACGCATGGCCACCTCCCATGCCTCGTGGATGGCGTCACGCATGGTATCCTCGATCGGATACCATAAACCCTACAAATAAATCAAAATATCAAGTTAGAAATGAAATAATTTTCAAAATAAAAATTATTTATTTACGTACGTACCAACCAATGGCCGAACATGGCCTGCTGCACATCAATGGAAATCTGCTCCCATGTGGTCCACGGCTGAGAGAAATAGTTGCACAAAATAGCGCTGCCCTGTCCGACTGCTATATGCGGAAAACTGAAAAAAATAATAAACATTTATTATGTGAATAGATTAATGAAATCTTAGTCAAATCCACAGGTTATCACATAGGTTATCACACCTCCGGGTGCGCGGATCAAACCCAAGACGTGGACGTCGCTCGGGGACGGGGTCAGGAATCATCAATCGTGCAAGACCGCGCCCCCTTCGCGTACTCCCTGGAGCGCCTATAGGCTGAGGGTCATCTGCCAGCAACTCATCCGCATCGAAAGGCAGGTCAACATCCGCCAACTCACGAAATGTGGCCTCGTACATCTGAAACAGAAAATGTTAATGTTAGCAAATAATTGATAATTACTATTATATATACATATATACATATTATGATTGTATATAAATACCATGGAATTCTATAAGTGTTCATCTTCATCATCATCTTCATATATGTCAATGTCATCTTCATATTCCTCCTCAACATCATCGATATCCATTCGAGTTGCAGTTGCTTCATCTCTTACCATTTCAAATTCATGTGTGACATCATTAATATCATCGTCATCACCGACTCTTAAATGTGGGGTGTCGTCATCGATACTCATGTCTCTTTGTAAAAAAGATTGATTTTGAGTACTCTCTTGAAAAACTTCAATTCTTTGCACATCAGTGAAAGCACATTCAGTTTGACTAAACTGATTGTCTCGAATTTTGATTTTTATTACACTCCACCAATCAGTCAAGTCTCTTGATGTAGCACAGTACTTTGCGTAATAAACTTGATATGCCTGTTGAGCCAATAAGAATGGTTCATTTACTGCGAGAACACTTTTACATTTAATATCGATGATTCCATGAGTCGGATGAACACGCACGCCTCTCTCTGTATTCAACCACCGACATTTGAACATGGTTATGTAATGTTGTCCAAGATAACAGAGTTCAATGATTTCATCAAGTATGCCATAAAAGTCAACTTCATTTTCTCGATGATGAGATCCTCTCAAGCTAACTCCACTGTTCATTGTTTTTTTCGATTCCCCATATGCATGTGTGTGGAATCGAAATCCATTCACCACATATGCATTATAAGTTTTAACAAGTTTTGAAGGTGGGTTACTCAATACACACAGCCGTTTGTCAATTTTATCAGCATGTCGAGACACCTGAAAATTTGTGAAATAATTATCAATATAGTAAACTATACATTGAATGAGTTGCTAAAAGATAAAGAATTTATGTTACCAGTTTTTGAAACCACTGAGAGAAATTTTTCAGTCGACGTTCTTCGAGAGCGGCTGCTGTAATTTGTGGAATTTGTTTCTTGATATGATTATCATACAACCTATAAAAACCAAAGTTATTTACTGTAACATAAATGATAGAATAAGTGATATAAACACTTACAGTACAACTGATGTCATCTCTTCACAGTTGAGCAGAACATACGTATGAGCTCTCTGATGTTCATCATCTGAAAGCCAGCGTTCAGAAACTCCACCAATACGAAGCTCTGACTGGTTGAAAACAGATAATTGATTTTCGATTTCATCAATATTCCTCTCATTCCGTCCCATTCGGTTGTGTTTTGAAGGATACTCAGATTCAAAATAATGGGAGCAGAAAAAAGATATTTCCTCTTGCAAATAAGCTTCTGCAATAGATCCTTCAACATATGCTTTGTTGCGTACTTTTCTTTTCAATTTTTGCATGCATCTTTCAAATGGGTACATCCATCGAAACTATACCGGACCTCCACATTTGGCTTCATATGGAAAATGTAACATCAAATGTTTCATTGAGTCGAAGAAAGACGGCGGAAATATTTTTTCCAGTTTACATATAATTACAACAACATCTTTTTCAAGTTTGCCTAGAGCATCATAATCTGCCGTAGCCGCACAAATTTCCCGAAAAAAATGAGACATGTCTGTTATGGAATCCCAAATCACAGAATTCAACAGACCTCTTAATCCAATGGGTAGAAGTCTCTCCATTATAACATGAAAATCATGACTTTTTAATCCAGTAATATGACCATTCTTTACACATCTACCCAAATTGGAAGCACAACCATCTGGAAGTCTCAAATCTGCAATCCACTGACAAAATAATAAACGGTTTTCTTTAGACAGTGTATAAGCTGCTTTTGGTTTCAGTAACCTTTCTGTTCTGACATTCTCAAATAGTTCCAATTCTGGACGCCTGCAAATTTGGGCAAGATCTAAACGTGCATTTACATTGTCTTTGCTCTTTCCTGGCGTATCAAAAACTGTATGAAACAAATTATCAAAACAGTTCTTCTCAATATGCATGACATCTAACATGTGTCAGACCAACAAATCAGACCAATATGGCAAATCCCAAAATATGCTACGTTTAATCCAATTGTGTTCTTTCCCAAAACCAAAAATTTTCTGTTGGTTTATTGTGGGACCAAAAGTGATGGGAGGTAATGAAAATACAACCGATTTTAACTCCGAACCTGATAGCATTTTTGGAGGTCCATCTCTTTCAGCTGTTCCTTTTCTGAAATGAGATCTGTTTCTGCGAAAAGGATGATCAGATGGAAGAAATATGCGATGACAGTCAAAATAACAAGGTTTCTTTCCATGAATGAGCATAAATGCTTTGTTCTCTCCCATACAGTAAGGACATGATTTCTGACCATTTTTACTCCAGCCAGATAACATCCCATAAGCCGGGAAGTCACTTATTGTCCACATCAATGCTGCTCTCAGTATAAAATTCTGTTTCGTTGCAACATCATATGTACTGACACCAGTACTCCACAATAAATTTAATTCATCAATCAATGGCTTCAAATAAACATCAATATTTTTCTTCGGATGTCCTGGAATTAGTAAAGTCAAAAAGATATATGGCTCCTTCATCAACATCCATGGAGGTAAATTGTACGGAGTTAAAAAAACAGGCCAACATGAATATTGACTACCATAAGATCCAAACGGACAGAAACCATCAGTGGAAAGGCCCAGTCAAACATTTCTAGCTTCTAAAGCAAAGGATGGATGCACTATATCAAAATGTTTCCATGAATCACCATCGGCTGGATGATTCAAGCTTTTATCGGTTGAAATATTCTCTTTATGCCATGACATCATTGTCGCTATATTCTTAGACATGAATAAACGCTGAAGTCTGGATGTAAGCGGAAAATATCTCAGCTGTTTTACAGGAATCAAACCAGACTTCCCGTGTTGTCCTTCTTTATATCTCAGTTGCCCACATGTGGGACAACTATCCAACGACTCATTTTCCCCAGAATATAAAATGCAGTCATTTGAACATGCATGAATCTTCTGACAAGTAAGTCCCAAATTTCGAACTAACCTCTTACTTTCATAGTAATTTGCAGGTAAAACATTTCCTTCGGGTAACAGTGTTTTCAGAAAAGAAAATATCTGGTCAAAACAGGTGTTTGACATTCCGTTATCTGATTTGATAGCCATAAATTTTGCAACTGCTTCTAATTTGCTCATCTTGTAGCCAGGATATAATGCATCCTCAGCAGACTTCAACAACTCATAAAATTCAGACGGTCCCATCTCAGGATTTGAAGCTATATCAGCCGGAGTTTCTGTATGTTGAACAGATGAACCTGCAACATCATGTACTAAATCTTGAAACTGGGATGGATCCGGAATCAAGTTGGTATCACCTGCTCTGGAACTGCGTTCACCGTGTTGATACCAAAAAACATAATCTACTTGAAAACCAAAACGCAAGAGATGTTCCCCCACTTTGTCAAACGTGTCAAACGTTCTCAATGCACATTTTCTATAAGGGCATTTTATCTTTCCTTCTGAAACAAATTCTGGATTTGACACCGCAAATGATAAAAAAATCTCCACACCCTCTATATATACTGGATTTAAACCATAACCATTTGGATTTCTACGTTGATTTATCCATATGCGGTCATCTAATAATGACTGTTGACGACCTCGTTGTTCCATATTTTTCTATAAAATATAAAAGCATTACTGGTTTTGAATAATTTGTTAGAAAAAACACTCAATCAAGGATTGAATATATTGAGAATAAAGCAAAACCTGTTACAAATATTGATAATTTTAATATTATATTGATTTTTTATTTTTTTTAATAATACTAATATAATTTTTTTCATAAATATTAATTATATAATAATAACATCATTACATTATTAGTATATTTTATTATTAATATTAAAATTATATAATTTTCTATATTATATACAATTCTCCTTTCATCTGTGTGTTTCACATTCTATCTCCACATGTAATATTGGCATTCACTTTCACCTCTCCATTGGCGAGTAGGTTGATAATTTTGAAAAAGAATGCCAATATTACATGTGGAGACAGAAAAAACACAGAAGAAAAGAGAATTGTATATAATATAGAAAATTATATTATTTTAATATTAATAATAAAATATACAAATAATGTAATAAGGTAATTATTCCTAATTATTGGTAATTATTTCAAATTATTGGTAATTATTCCAAATTATTGGTAATTATTCCAAATTATTGGTAATTATTCCAAATTATTGGTAGTTATTCATAATTTTTGGTAGTTATTCCTAATTATTGGTAAATATTGGTAATTATTGGTAAATATTGGTAATTATTGGAAAATATTGGTAATTATTGGTAATTATTGGAAAATATTGGTAATTATTGGTAATTATTGGAAAATATTGGAAAATATTGGTAATTATTGGTAATTATTGGAAAATATTGGAAAATATTGGTAATTATTGGTGATTATTGGTAATTATTACTCATTATTGGTAATTAATACTAATTATTGGTAATTAATACTAATTATTGGTAATTAATACTAATTATTGGTAATTAATACTAATTATTACTAATTATTAGTAATTATTGATAATTATTAGTAATTATTGATAATTATTCGTAATTATTGATAATTATTGGTAATTATTACTAATTATTGGTAATTATTACTAATTATTGGTAATTATTACTAATTATTGGTAATTATTACTAATTATTAGTAATTATTACTAATTATTCGTAATTATTACTAATTATTAGTAATTATTACTAATTATTCGTAATTATTACTAATTATTCGTAATTATTACTAATTATTGGTAATTATTGGCATTTATTGGTAATTATTGGCATTTATTGGTAATAATTGGCAATTATTGTTAATTATTACTAAATATTGGTAATTATTGGTAATTATTACTAATTATTGTTAATTATTACTAATTATTGGTAATTATTCCTAATTATTATTAATTATTGGTAATTATTATTAATTATTGGTAATTAATACTAATTATTGGTAATTAATACTAATTATTGGTAATTATTACTAATTATTGAGAATTTTTCCAAATTTTTCCTAATTTTTCGTAATTTTTTTCTAATTTTTCCTAATTTTAGGTATTTATTACTAATTATTACTAATTATTGCAAATTATTGGTAATTATTGGTAATTATTGGTAATTATTGTTAATTATTGTTAATTATTGTTAATTATTGCTAATTATTGGTAATTATTGCTAATTATTGGTAATTATTGGTAATTATTGGTAATTATTGGTAATTATTGGTAATTATTGGTAATTATTGGTAATTATTGGTAATTATTGGTAATTATTGGTAATTATTGGTAATTATTGGTAATTATTGGTAATTATTGGTAATTATTGGTAATTATGGGTAATTATTGGTAATTATGGGTAATTATTGGTAATTATTGGTAATTATTACTAATTATAAATAATTATAAATAATTATAAATAATTATTACTAATTATTCCTAATTATTACTAATTATTACTAATTATTACTAATTATTACTAATTATTCCTAATTATTCCTAATTATTCCTAATTATTCCTAATTATTCCTAATTATTCCTAATTATTCCTAATTATTCCTAATTATTCCTAATTATTCCTAATTATT
This sequence comes from Viscum album, assembly GCA_963277665.1. NCBI lineage: Eukaryota > Viridiplantae > Streptophyta > Magnoliopsida > Santalales > Viscaceae > Viscum > Viscum album. The sequence goes on from OY728165.1 coordinate 834,364,117, forward strand.
TGTAATTATTGGTAATTATTGGCAATTATTGGTAATTATTACTAATTATTACTAATTATTGGTAATTATTGGTAATTATTACAAATTATTACAAATTATTGTTAATTATTGGTAATTATTCCAAATTATTGGTAAGTATTAGTAATTATTAGTAATTATTACTACTTATTGGTAATTATTCTTAATTATTACTAATTATTCTTAATTATTGATAATTATTGATAATTGTTCCTAATTATTCCTAATTATTGATAATTATTACTAATTATTACTAATTATTGATAATTATTGATAATTATTACTAATTATTGATAATTATTGATAATTATTGATAATTATTGATAATTATTGATAATTATTGATAATTATTGATAATTATTGATAATTATTGATAATTATTCATAATTATTGATAATTATTCCTAATTATTACTAATTATTCCTAATTATTACTAATTATTGATAATTATTGATAATTATTCCTAATTATTCCTAATTATTGATAATTATTGATAATTATTGATAATTATTGATAATTATTGATAATTATTGATAATTATTGATAATTATTGATAATTATTGATAATTATTGATAATTATTGATAATTATTGATAATTATTGATAATTATTGATAATTATTGATAATTATTAATAATTATTGATAATTATTGATAATTATTGATAATTATTGATAATTATTCCTAATTATTGATAATTATTCCTAATTATTGATAATTATTCCTAATTATTCCTAATTATTCCTAATTATTCCTAATTATTCCTAATTAATCCTAATTATTCCTAATTATTCCTAATTATTCCTAATTATTCCTAATTATTCCTAATTATTCCTAATTATTCCTAATTATTCTTAATTATTCCTAATTATTCCTAATTATTCCTAATTATTCCTAATTATTTGTAATTATTGGCAATTATTACTACTTATTGGTAATTATTACTACTTATTGGTAATTATTGGCAATTATTGATAATTATTACTAATTATTACTAATTATTGGTAATTATTGGTAATTATTACTAATTATTACTAATTATTGTTAATTATTGGTAATTATTCCAAATTATACATAATTATTACTACTTATTGGTAATTATTACTACTTATTGGTAATTATTACTAATTATTAATACTTATTGGTAATTATTACTAATTATTACTAATTATTGATAATTATTACTAATTATTACTAATTATTGGTAATTATTACTAAATATTCTTAATTATTGATAATTATTGATAATTGTTCCTAATTATTAGTAATTAAATGAATAATTACCAATAATTAGGAATAATTACAAATAATAACATTATTAGTATATTTTATTATTAATATTAAAATAATATAATTTTCTGATTTATATACAATTCTCCTTTCATCTGTGCGTTTTCTATCTCCACATACAAATAATACATGTGAAGACAGTAAACACACAGATGAAAAGAGAATTGTATATATAGAAAAAATTATATTATTTTAATATTAATAATAAAATATACTAATAATGTAATAATGTTGTTATTCTTAATTATTGGTATTTATTACTAATTATTAATATTTATTCTTAATTATTAAAAATTATAACTAATTATTCCTAATGACCATTAACTATGAACAATACTAATAATTTAAATTTATTAAGTAAGAAAACAATATAAACATAATTAAATTACAACTAATTAAGAATAATTGAAACTAATAAAAAAATAAAAATAAATATTAAATTAAAATGAACATAAATACCTTGAAAATTGATCTGCTCTGATCGTTCTTCAAAACTTTAATATCAGCTCCGAAGAAAAAAATTAAACTGAAGAAAAACTCAACTTTAGAAACACAAGTTTGAGAGCAGAAGAAGATAGAGAATGAGAATGATTTGAAAAAAATGGATGGGGGTATTTATAGGTTAGATTAGTTGCGACGGGCCCATTTGCGACGGGTATCCCGTCGCAAATACTAGTATTTGCGACAGGTACCGTTGCAAATACCTTAGCCCGCATTTATTACGGTCAACGGGTAAATAGTTATTTGCGACGGGTCCCGTCGTAAATAACATACTATTAGCGACGGGAAAATATTCCCGTCGCAAATACCTTTTACCGCCGCCGGTTATTTGCGACGGGAATATTTTCCCGTCGCTAATAGTTTTCCCGCGATTTGGCACGCATCGCGGGAAAACTATTTGCGACGGGGAAAACAATCCCGTCGCAAAAGCCTATTTATTTGCGACGGGTAACTACCCCCATCGCAAATAAGTTTTTAACGGGACTATTTGCGACGGGAATAAATCCCGTCGCAAATAACCCGTCGCAAATACCCATTTTTCCCGTAGTGATACGAGCCCGATACAACCAAATTTCTCAAATTCATATCTATTTTCAAGGGAAATATATAATCTGTTTTTTGGAAACCATTATTCTTCTAAAAAACTAGTTTTATTATGGATATACTACCTTACTCCAGTTCTAGTTTTATACAAAGATTTTCCCAAAATAACTCTTCTTTTCAAAATAAAAGAGTATTTATCTCAAGAATTGCTTAATGATTTTATAAGAGTGTTTTCGTCTAATTCAAAACTATTGTTGATCCCATGGTATTATTGGGTTTAATAATTTATGAATTCATCTACCATATTTTATTTACTGTTTTATTACTAACTCTATTGTGGATGATCTATCCTAAAACCATTCACCATATTATTCCGAATGTTTAGTGTTTTATGTTTAATGATTGGGGAAAGTTAGTTACATTTCATACGATAGTTTCAATATGAATGTATATGTTGTTTATGTTGATCTCTACTCATATGAGGAATGCATTGGACTTATTATGTGACATGTGGGTCCCACTATAGCCCCTTGATGCATCGATAGGTCTCACGAGACAAATAGACGTGGAATTGGCCAAGGCCTTTCCCAATGTGATATAGATTTGGTCCAAGGACTTAATCATTAGACGTCTTGGCCGAGGCCATGAAAAAATGTTTCAGAATGTCCGAAATATGCACTTCCCTAATTATGAATCTAGTAATTGTAAATTCATGCGGTTATTCGACTAGTTGAATACCCATGATTATGTTTTATTATGGCATTATTTACTCAGCTCATAGCCCTGCCATAATGTGTTCATGTTTATTATTAAAGGCATGAGTTTTCAATTATTCACCATGTCTAATGTTTATATTATCTTCCGTTGTATTGCTTAATCTTACTGAGCATTTGAGCTCACCGCTTTCTTATGTTTCATTTTTCTTAGGACATGAAGAAGTAAATTATGAATGACATGCAAGCATAATCTAGGAGACATGATGTTGCTAGTGGAATAATTTAGTGTCGTTTTTTCTTTCCATATGTAAAGTTGAAGTTATGTATGTATCTTGTTTCCAATAATGCTAAACTACTTGGTCCTTCAGGATTCGTATTCCTTGTATGTATGCCAACAAAATCAAATAAAGTACCGACTCCGGGCAACAGGGGTCGGGTACTTACAGTCAAGGTAGTGTTATCTTGAAAGATACCTAAGAGCGTGATGGAGGTGCAAAGATTCCTTGGGTTGGAAGGCTATTACTAGATATTCATACATGATTTCTCTAGAATATAGAAACCCATGAAAACTTTGACTTGAAAGGGATATCCTTTCATGTGGATAGAGAAGTTCCAGAAGGCTTATCAGTAGTTGAAGGATGGTTTTAAAAACACTCACATCTTGTGATTGTCAGAAGAGGGTGTCAAGTACGTAGTGTTCTATGATGCATTAGGTACCAGGCTTGGTTGTGTCCTGATTTAGAGGCAAGAAGTGATTGCCCATGGTTTACGCCATTTGATACCACATGAGAAGAACTATGAAACCCATGATCTTGAGCTACCAGTAGTAGTATTCACTTTGAATATGTGGCGACACTACCTGATGGGCGAGTGATTTATCATATACTCTGATAAAAAAAGTCTAAAACATATATTCTCATAGAAGGATATTAACTTGAGATAGAGGTGATGTCTAGAGTTCTTCTAGGATTATGATTTTGAAATTATCTATACACATAAGAAGGAGAACGTGGTGGAAGATGTTCTTAGTAGGAGATCTTGTTTGTAGTTGCTTGCAAGACATCAGAGCAGTTAGCCTCATTATAGTTATCCTTTGTGGATGGAGATGGAGCATATTACCTTTAGATGGTGGTTGTCACCCCCTGCTTTTGTATCAAGTCAGGGAGGCACAACTTGGGGATACCGACTATGATACCCTACATGCTCAAATATCCATAGGGCATGCTCTTGATGGATATTATAAAGGTGGAGAGCATTTTATTCTTTCCAGAGGATACATGATGGTATCAGCGATGTTTCCGGATGAGGTTATGAGATAGTTTAATATGTCTCCTTTAGTGGTACATAAAGGTGTAGAAAATATGTATCTGGACCTCTAACATCATTTTTTATGGCCAGGAATACATAAAGGAGTTGTCGAGTTCATATCTTGATGCCTTAATTTTCAACAAGAAAAGGATGAGAACCAAGTTCCAGCGGGTTTAAATCAACCCCTTGAGGTTCCAAAATGGAAGTGGGATGGGATATATATGGAATTTTTGATAAGATTACCACATACATACAGGGGACATGATACCATATGTCTGATCATAAACCGACTAACCAAGTCATCCCACCTTCTAGCTATACGAGAGAAGAGTTCAGTAAAGATCTTGGGATGCCTCTATATTTAGAAGATAGTATGACTCCACGGAGTTCCATAATTTATTGTTTATGATCGTGATTCTCAATTTACATCCCAGTTATGGAAGGGATTATAGGAAGCGTTTGGAACCCAGTTATGCTTGAGCATAGTGTTTCACCCCCAAACTAATGGTCAGAATGAGCGGGCTATTCAGGTTTTGGTGGAAATGTTGTGAGCTTGTGGTGTCTCTCCCATCACAAGGTGAGGTCCAAATTAGAATTAAATGTTCCCTTCTAAACCAACTAACTAGGTAGATAGAAGAAGTCAGGGTCAATCTCTTGTGGAAGAATGGAGAAACAATGGAGAATCTCAAATCAAGAGAGTCTCAATCGATTATCCATATAGAAAGTGAATGAAAAAATCAACCAAGTGAAACTATTTGTGAAAATTAAAATTAAAAACAAAAGAAATAATAGAACAAATAGAAGACAAGTGTGTCAAGGTTGAAATCATATTAGGTTTTATTATGAATTTAATTCTTAGTGTTTAGATTATAGATGAAAATATTTTACCATGGTGATTCAATTCTATCAAAGTTTCATGGTCCAATAACTAGAGATTGTGTATTTAAAATACAATTCCTTGGTCTGGTAATTGAATATTAAAATATAAATTAATACCCTATATCTAAAAAAATGAAACATGTTCCCCCAATGGTCATGGGTTTATCCACTAAAACTCCTTTAGTGATATCCATTGGTATTTCTCTTGGTCCGATATGATATCATTGGGGATTTTGGAATTAAGTTCAATAATGTAATTGTAAAACAATATTCATAATAAAAATTAACACTTTATAATTTAAATCACAACAAACTAGAATCTTATTAAAACCCCAAAATGAGTGAACTAGCCTCTTATGAGCATGGTCACAATGTGTGGATTGATCCCAAAATCAATCCCTACCATGAATACGAGAGGAATATGGGGAAGTGAAGAATTGCACTGAACATAATTTGGAAATAGTAAAGAGAAACTTGAAATGGATCTGACAGAGGTTTGAACAAAAGAGTAACAAAACCTCCCATAGATTCCCACATGAATTCAGAGGGATACCCTATTATTTATAGAAAACAAGACTACACGGTGTGTACAATAAAGTAAATGGTGTGTAGTGAGGTCAATTGTTTTTTCTTTGATTTTTCTACCGGTAGGTGAACTTTACATTTCTCTTTGACTTTAAATGCATTGGCAGTTAGTTGGTGAGGGTCCATGATGTGTAGTGATACCCCACATGGCATAAGGTATCGACTTTAGCCACCAACCACATCTATAAGGACAAAAACAGTGTGTGAATGGGTGGTACATGGTGTGTGAACTCTGGCTAACTACATGGGTATGTACTCGGTCTGGACAATCCATGTCTGGGAAATGTTACATGGCGTGTGTTTATAAAGTACACTCCATGTAAAATTGAATTTCTATTCTATTATTTCCCTATTTGTGACTTTGGATAGAAAATACCTAAAAAGTACCATGAACACCAAAATAAAAAAATTTATCTACGAAACAATGTTTATCCAGTGAAAATATGTTTTTATAATCAATAAAATATATGAAAATTTATACAAAAATTGGGCACATCAAACTCCTCCACACTTAGTCATTTGCTTTCCCTAAAATAAAATATCGGCATCTAATTAACAGAATCAATACTCTAAAAAGGAAAAAATTCAACGAATTATACTAATAAATACTATAGTCATAACATAGGATTTTAAAAGCATAAAATAGATTTCAATTTCAATGATAATCTAATCATGCCTCCTTTATAGTCCAATTAAATATTTTCAACATCTTTTATTCACATTGTTTAACTTTTCATAAATACACATTCCACTTGATGAATTACCTCATCATAAGTTACCAAACTCATCACTTAAGATTATTTAATCTGAGTTATTCTCAATCACAAGTATATGCACTCTATCCATATGATTTCAAGTATTCTCATTCTCTACTTTAGAAATCAAATCACAAAAATCATGAGGTATTTCAATAAGGATCAAATGATTCTAAGGCTTCAGGTTGGTAGGTAATGATGTGAAAAATAATCTCAAAGGATTAACAAAGGAGGCTAAATTATTAAAAAAATACATGATATGAAATGATAAAGCTCAATGAAAAGTGCATCCCCAAAAAATATCTCTCAAAGGGTATTATCATTGGGATATTCCCTCTCCACCATGGATCCATAAACCATTAATAAACTATAACGAATGAATCTTTTTTTTTTGATTTTTTTCTTCTAATAATTTTTTAATAAAACATAAAAGGGACCACTAAGAATACAATTAATAGTGGTTTTGGAACCCTTCTTCCCAAACGATAAAGAGTTACTCTTCCCCACACTTAATTTCTTGGTTGCTCACAAAAATGTACCATGAATATCCAAATTCAATTTTATAAGATGAAATGAATAGTCATGCAAAATTATCAAAGAATTAGGGTAGGAAGGATAAATAGGCTTGTAATGTGGCTTCCTATCAAGGAAGTTCATGGTTTCTAAGGGTTTTACAAAGGTCAGATGTAGGGTAGATCTCAAGGTAAAAAAAGATAAAAAATAGTGAAATGCCTTAATCATTTTAATGCGATTCAAAATATTCATGTTTTGAAGAGAAAAACTTGGAAGTTCTAGTAGTTATGCATATATCATAAATATATCAATAAAGAGGGCATGAGAAAGAACATGTAAAAAGAAATAGAATACCTACTAGGAATGATGAAAATAAAGGGTTAATCAGGTCACTACATGAATAAAAATGATCAGTCTAATAAATGTAAATGTACAAAAATTTAAATAAAAAATTTAGCTATATCAGAAATCATTTTAAAATAATTTGAAATTTAAAATAAGCATGTAACTTCTAAAATTCAATTTTTATGTCTTTATTATTTATAATTATAATTAATCATAATTTTTCCATATTTTTAAAATATTTCATTTATTAATGATGTCTCCTAGATTAATTTAAGGGAAATGACTAGTGTAGTTAGAGACTCTCCCCCACACTTAATATTGTACATAATCCCCTAAGTGTAACACCAAAGAAGAGAAGAGGATGTAAGGAGACATAATTGGTTTGGGATGAGGGGAATAATTGAAAGAAGGAATACCAAAAATAAAAATGAAAATAAACTTGGAAAGAATACTTCCCTAGTGGTGAGCTAAAAAAGATGGGAAGTAGTCAAAAAGAGATGCCCATGTCGGTTCAGAGTACTTGTGACTCTCGATTAGATTTAAAAAGAAGTCTACATGCACATACACCATCACACCACAAGCATACCACAATATATATATATATATATATATATATATATATATATATATATATATATATAATGAAACAATCATACAAAACCCAGTCACTGTGTGACCTATGAAGAGGCATCATCTCTAACAGGGGGATATAGTAGAGTAGGGCCATCGATAGTGGATGAGGGAGGATTGACTATCAAATTATGGCTGACAGTAAAATTAGTAGCATTTGGGCCTGTAGTGGATAGAAGAATGGAATCCGTGGCCAGTACCATCAAAGGTGGATATTCTATGAAAGGCTGAGGAATATATGGAGGAGTAGGGTCTGGGGATAACTGAAGGCCATGGTACTGAAGAAGAAGACCCAATAGCTACTCAATCCATGACTATGCCTAGACCATGGTAGCCTTGTGGTGCTCAAGAAGGTCTAATCAGCGATCCATCACTCCTAAGCGAAGGGATATGGGGATATCAGTTGAGGGTTCTGGTGAAGGTGGGGAAGTGGATGGTTTAGAAGAAGAGGGGATAATGGATAAATAAGGAATTGAGGGAGAATTGGTGTGAGGCGGAGAAGGAATATCCACTTGTGGATGGGGTGGGACTAGATCAACAACATCAATGGGGGGAAGCTGGGTCATCTCTCTCCCTTACATGAGTAGGGGCATCCTGTACAAACATAAAGTCGTCTCCCCAAATCTTGAACATCCTCATGAGAATAAGAATGAAGAAGTCCATACATTGGTGAGATCATAAGTGATCATGAGGGAGAGATGGATCAAACACCCCCAAGTAGTGTGCTCACCTGGTGGCATAGAAGCCACCATTTAGGTAGCCCTAATGACCGTGGATCATAGAGTGGAAATAAGAAGCAAAAAGTGTAATGACCCGATTATTTATGAATAAAATTCCCTTTCTTTTAATGACTTATGGATATAGAGAACACCTAATTTTTTTTATTATTGGGTTTAAATTACCGTTAAGTATCATTACCATTGATAATATAGACATTAAATAGTGATCACACAATTGATATAAATATATGATTTTTAAAAAATAATTTCGACACAGACAAAGGAGAGGATGGCCTTATCCTATAGACTCGGGCCATACGAAGCTCATTTTTCAGAGCTCATAAAGGAGGTATCATCATTGGGCTTCGCTCTTAATAAATCCCAAACTAAGATTCAACATGTTAAGGTTGAACAGAATCACCTATGGGAGAAGTTCAAGTTAATAGAGATTACCACTCGAGCGATGTTATCCGAGCCTCCCTAAGAGTCTGTCACCATCGCACAGCTTACCCTTAGGTTTTATGCAGTTGTTTTAAGGGGAAATGTAACACGGTATTAGTTACTTATTGTGGAATCCCTTTTTATAAATAAAAGTCATATTCTATCAATTCCTTAATGAGAAAGGTCTTTCTTAAAAAAATGATGAATGTGATAAATTGATTCTTCGGGTAAAAATGCTTCTGAGAAATATATACATTATTATATTAAACTAAGGTTTTTATTAATAATATTATAAAAAAAGTCTTATAAATGAAGATTATATCATCTCCTTATCTGTAAATGATTAGGTAATCAATTTGATAAGAGTTATATTTTAATATGATAAAACAGAAAGTGTATTTATTAAGAATTTATTTTAATGAATTAATGAATTTTTTAAATAATTAATATTTTAATATTATTATAAATAAATTTATAATTAATAAATTAGTATATAATTTTTATGAAGTCAAATGTAATTTTTATTAAGGTTTGAAAACTATCTTTATCAAAACCCATGAATTTTCAATAAATGTAATTTTTAATTTAAAAATAAAAATGAAAATATTTATAAAAATATTTAGATAAAATTAATATTATTTTTGGAATTAGGATGCAGAAATTATCCAATGGTGAATTTTTCATAATTTTTTCAGACAGTCAAATTTTTGGTTAAAAGTTAAATACTGTATAAATAAAATATGTGTTTTATGACATCATAATGACCCCAAAATGATGTAATAAATACTATAATGGGTATTATCAGACCAATATATGTTTTCCCATTAAAATAATTGTATTTTATATTTATTTTAATTATTTTATAATTCCATAGTGAATCCTCCAAAATGTATAATATATTTTATGATTTTAAATTCATTTCCTTGAGGGTGTGACTCACCTCCACATAATCAATACTAATATTTTAATTTATTTGTCCATTTTTATTATAAAATAATGTTTTCCACTCCTCTTTGGAAAAAACCATGGGCAAAAATCATGAGAAGGTTTGTGGTTTTGAAAATTTAATTATATAGATTCCAAAACCTAAGTTTGTGAAATATTAAAGAATTACCCTCTCATTTCCTATATAAACCCACAAAATATCCCAATTATCTTTAATATAAATCCTTAGAGAATATATCTACTCTGAAATACCCTCTCTAGAATCCACCCAAGGTGCCTCAAGCTCTCAAGAATCCCCTCTTCAAGATTTTGAAGTCACACACTCAAGTAAGGGTTTCCTTTCTCATTTTTATCAAAGTTTGCTTATATTGTTACACCCTTTTATTTACAATTAAAAATAATGGGGTATGTTTTATCACCTCCCCATACTTCCCTTATTATACTTGTATTATGGGATACCTCTTTCTCTTTCCTTAATCTCTCCCATGTACACCTGTTACTATGCTGAAATTTTGTAAGAGTTATTCCATTTCTCCTCTTTCTTCAAGTTTCTTTACTATATTATGCCTTCTATTTCCAAATTAATTTTGTTGGGAAATGTATCTATAAGAACCCCTTACTATCCATTTCATGTATATATTATTATATTTCACTTTCTCTCTCATAAACCTTTTTTATGAATTTTCATGTCATGCCATTAGGCTGCTGAAATTGCTGCGCGATTTTCCATGCCAAAATCATCGTGTAGTGAATACATGCCCATTTATCTATCAAGGGTATTCACCCTTTTTCACATATACTTATTCATTATACAATTTCATGTATTTATTCCACATTCCTTTATCTTGGAACCAATGATGATGTTGAATGAATCTATGTTATATGATCAATGTTGCACAATTAATCATGAGATTGAAAGGATTATGAAGGGTGCGCCCTGATAGCACTCCAATGCATTGGGTAATGTTTAGTATCATTATATGTCATGTTGGGAATGGGGTTTAACTGATTCCTTTTAGTTAATTTTTGCACCATGTTGGTACAGGGTTTTACCTGATTCCTTTATGTTAATGATGTAATGTTTTAAGTTGTTTCCACATTTTCATGTTATGATAATCATTCTATATCATGCCTTTATGTTCATGTTTCTCTTGTGCTACATTAATACTTCTATTTCCTAACATGTATTGTATTCTTCATGTTATGACTTCTTTACTCCCTTAATGGGATTTATTTCTCACCCTTTTCTTATGTATGTCCTCAGGTTATCCCTTGCAATTCTAAGTACGAAGGAATGTTGTGGTCATGTAAAAGAAGTTTTCAATAAAGATGTTGTATTTTATGTCTTAATTTGTCATGTAATGTTACTAATCCCAAAATACACTTGGCCTCTTGATATTATAGGTTTTATTAAGTTCAATTTTATGTAATAAATCATTTTTAAATATGTAACAAAGAGTAAGGTTGTTATAGTTGGTATCAAAGGATAGTTCTAGTTATTTTTTGGGATTGTGGTTATAAAACTCTAGTGAAAGCCTTAGGGATAAGACAGAGTATAAGAAAATAATCCCTAAATTTTGGTGAGTATATAGAAAGTTTTTTATCAACAAAATTCATCCTTGTTTGGATATAAACAAGTATAGGTGGCTCTGGCACATATGTATCTAGGGGTAAAACCCAAAAACACCGCTTTGATCTAGACTCGAACAGAAACTGGTGCACAACAATGAGACTTTCTGTAATCTTTGGTTTGATACTCCTAAGGTATATGCTTCGATAAATTCATAATATTAGTATGAACCATTATTAAGGGAACAAAAAAAATTCCCCTAAAAATATATGCTAGGAAATAGATCATGGATAACTTTGATTGAAGCCTATAAATTCATAAGTTAAGGAAATAAATGTAATTTATGAGTTATAATTTTTTATCATTGGATTCCCCTTATGTGTTTAATAGTTTAAAATAATTACCCATAATTTTCTTTTTTATTCTAGCCAATGGTTGGTAATAGGAGGACTCGAGCTAACAACCGATGCGAAGATCAATGTAACGACTGTTCTAATGAGATTCCCAATCTGATGGGAGTGGGAATCACAAACTTTGTCACAATACTCTATTAGTTAACTCAAGTTTTTAATATAAACATGGGTCAAGAAGAACCTCCAAACCCCCCTAATAAATAACAAGATGCAATCAAGAGATTAATGCGATAAAGGCCTCCTACTTTCAATGGATCATCTGATCCCTCAATCCATGAACAATGGATCAACTCCATTGAGAAGATCTTCTCCATCTTTCAATGTTCTGAACAAGAGAATGTTATTCTGGCTACTTATCATATGGAGGGTGAAGCTGATCAATAGTGGACAGTTATAAAAAATAAAAAGTCTGAGGAAGAGATTGAGGCATTGGAATATAAGTATTTCTAGAAAATGTTTTTCAATAAATATTTTCCTCGCACCCTCCGAGTTAAGATGGAAATTGACTTTTTTTCCCTAATGCAAAAGGCAATGAATCTATCAAAGAGTACAAGGAAAACTTTACAAGTATTTCACAATACACCTTTTTCTTTGTCATTACCCCTGAATTCAAGTTTGACTACTTCTTTGGTGGCTAAAACCTAGCCTATGGAAAGCCCTAGCGATTCGTGACTTCGATAACTATGAGGAAATTTTATAATGTGCCCTCAAAGTCAAAATGGAGATCAGAGAATATTAGGGGTATCATAGGGATAAGAAGAAAAAATTGAACTTTAATTCTGGTAGTCTGATGGAAAAATCCAACAATGCTATGAAATTCCAGCACCCCACTTACCAAAGGTGTGGAAAGAAGCACCTCAGAAATTTCTTAAAGAGGATGAGGAAATGCTTTAAGTTTGGAAGAGAAGGGAACCTGACCAAGGATTTTCGATAAGAAAACCCCGTTACTGTGATATAGGAGAGGAATTATCTATTTGACCCTCAACATGTTGTTCATTGATATAACTTCAAATAACCAAGGCACTTTGTAAACCAATTCCCTAAGCCAAGGGTTTTCAGAGGCAATCAAAAACCTCTAAGGCGGTAAGGGCGATATTTTTCCATTACTACCACTGAAGAAAATCCCAATATCTAAGTGGTGATAGGTACGATAGTTATTAATTCAAGGATAGAAAATGTACTTTTTGATTCTAGTTCAACACATTATTTTATATCCTGAAATTTTAGTAGAACAATCGAAACACCACTACAAATCATGGAAGTAGAGATGTTGGTGAGAATAGAAAATGGGGAAATTATTGCATCCCATGAATATAACTCCTCCCTGTCACAATTTGTGTATTGAAATTCCTGGTGTACCTCTTTTTACTCCCTCTGGTAGAATTTGATGGAATTATTGTCATGGTTTTACTTTCCCTATATAGATCCAACATAAATTTCCATGAGAGGGAAATCACTCTCCATATGGCCAATCGACTCCTAATTCTGTACTTGTGAAAGGAGGAGGATGAATCTTCTTTAGCACCATCATCTCAAGAGTGGATATTACTGCCCTATGAGCACACATATCTTTCTCATATGATTTATTATAAGGAAGTAACCATTCCTGAATACGTGCCTATTGTGAGGTAATTTGATCATGTGTTTCCTGAGAAATTGCCTAGTCTTCCTCCTAGATGAGATGTTGAATTATCAATTGATATCATACCTGGGGCATTTCTAATATCCAAGACTGCATATAGAATGGATTTTTTTGTAGCTTGAGGAGATAAAGAAACAACTATAGGAGAATCTAGATAAAGAGTTTATATGCCCAAGTTCTTCACCATGGGGTGTACCAATCCTCTTCATCAAGAAGAAGGATGTTTCAATGTGATTTTTCATTGATTATCATGAGCTCAACAAAATCATGATAAAGAAAAATTATCCCTTTCCATGAATTGATGAATTTTTTGATCAGCTACATGGATCACAATACTTCTCTATGGTGGATCTGTGGTTGGGATATTACCATGTAAGGGTGAAGAAGAAGGATATCTCCAAGACTAATTTTTTTACAAGGTACAGACACAATAAATTCATAGTAATTCCTTTATGAATCACTGATGCTCTATAAATCTTCATGAACTTGATGAATATAGTCTTTAGAGATTAACTTGACAAATTTGTGGTAGACTTTATAGAAAATATTCTAATATACTCCAAAACCAAGGAGGAGCATGAGGATCATCTAAGCACTATACTAGAGACTTTTCAAAATGATAATATCTATGAAAATTACAACAACTATGAGTTATGGTTGAAGGAAGTCTCATTATTGGGTCATATAATCACAATCAATGGGATATCTATGGATCCCTCAAAGAAAAATGCAATTTAGGGATGGACGAGGCCAACATCTATGATGAATATCTGTAGCTTCCTTGGGTTAACTAGATATTATCACCGATTTTGTGAGAAATTTATCATGATTGTAAAACCCTATTACCTAGAAAACTTGGAAGGGAGTAAAGTTTGCTTAGAATGATGAATGTGAAGATATATTCAAGGAGTTGAAAATGAGGCTTATCATTGCACCCATGCTCAAACTACCCACAAGTGGAGAACTTTTTGTGGTATTCAGAGATGCTTTAAAGAAGGGAATATGATGTGTGTTGATGAAAAGTGAAAAAGTCATTACTTATGCTTTAAGGAAATTGAAAGTTCATGAGAATAACTATCCAACACATGATATAGAGTTGGCTGTATTAATCTTCTCTTTGAAAATTTGGTGACATTACCTCTTTGGGGAAAAGTGTGAAATATATATAGATAAAAAAATCATCAAGTATATATTCACACAGAAAGAGATGAATATGCGGAAATGAAGATGGTTAGAGCTGATCAAATACTATGACTTCTCAATTCACTACCATCTGAAGAAAGAAAATAAAGTGGCAGACACTCTAAGTATAAAGGATTCAACAACTCTTTCATTGCTGAGAATTGAAAAGGATCCAATCTTTTTAGATTTGATGAATATGGACATGGGAATCATAAAGAATGGAACATCATAAATCCTTTCACAAATGATTTCTCAACCACTTGTTTTGGAAAGGTTAAAGGATGATAAAAAAATGATATGGGAATTTAGAATAAAGTGGAAACTATCAGAAAATAGGAATACTTGGAGTTCAATGTTAATGAAGAAGGAATTGTGATATTTGGGTCAAGACTATGTGTTCCATCAAATTCAGAGTTAAAGAAAGAACTTTTGGATTATACACATAGTTTTAATTTCTCCATTCACCTAGGAAACACAAAGATTAATTGAGATATCTAAGAGTATTATTGGTGGGATAACATGAAGAATGGGATCACCAAATATACAACAAAATACCTAGTATTCCAGAAAGTGAAGGCTGAGAGGTAGAAGTATAAGGGGATGATGCAACAATTACCCATACCAACATGGAAATGGGAAAACATCACCATGGACCTTTTCACCAGACTTCCAAAGAAATCCAAATGAAAAAATGCTATCTGGGTTGTTATGAATCATCTTACAAAGACTGCACACTTCATTGCGATTCGAGAGGACTTTTTATTTGATCAACTAGCATTGATACACATCAGAGAAGTGGTAAGGATGCATGGTATACCACTATCGATTGTATCTGATCGGGATCCAACATTCACCTATAAATTCTAGAAGAGTCTCCAACACACTCTTAATATTTAGATGAAATTCATTAAGAATTATCATCCTCAAACTGATGGCTAATATGAGTAGACTATCCAAACATTTGAGGACATGTTGATATTATTCTCAATAGACTTCAAAGGAGGATGGGTCAAAATCTTCCTCTGGTTGATTTCTCTTACAACAATAGTTTCCACTCAAGCATCGAAATGACTCCTTCTAAATCCCTTTATGGGAAGAGGTGAAAAACACCGACATGTTGGGATGAAGTTCGGGAGTGAAAACTTCTAGGTCTAGAAATGGTCTATGAAATGGTGGAGAAGGTTAAGACCATCCAACAACACATCAAATCTACTCAGAGTCAACAAAAGATCCATGATAACAACCATCGATGAGACCTAGAGTTTGATGTTGTATATATGGTTTTCTTTTGAATATCTCCATGGAATAGAGTAATGAGATTTGGGAAGAAGGAAAAGATTAGTCCAAGGTACATCGTCTCTTTGAGATCCTTGATCGCATCAGAGAAGTGACCTATAAACTAGCACCCCCACCAAACTTGTCTCAGGTACATGATGTATTCGATGTATCACTCTTGAGGAAGTACATACCTAAACCATCGCATGTACTCAATCCAGAGGTGGTACCATTAGAGAATGACCTCTTCTATGAAGAGAAGCCATTGAATATCTTAGATTATAGAGAAAAAGTTCTATGAAATAAGATGATGCCCCTCATCAAGGTGTTATGGAGAAACCATAAGTTTGAAGAAGAAATGTGGTAACTTGAGGAAGTGATGAGGTAGAGTTACCCTCATCTGTTTTAGTGTGGAAAAAGGAAATTTCAAGGGCGAAATCTTTTTAAGGGGGGAATGTTGTAACGACCCGATCATTTATGAATAAAATTACCTTTATTTTAATGAATTATGAATATAGAAAAAAATGCATGTTTTTTTATTATTGGGTTAAATGACTGTTAAGTATCATTAAAATTGATAATATAGCCATTGAACAATGATCACAAGACTGATATAAATATAAGGTTTTAAAAAATCCTTTCGATACAGACAAAGAAGAGGATGAACTCATCCAGTAGATTCATGCTGTATGAAGCTCATTTTCAAAGCTCAAAAAGGATATAGCATTAC
Source organism: Viscum album (assembly GCA_963277665.1). Taxonomy (NCBI): domain Eukaryota; kingdom Viridiplantae; phylum Streptophyta; class Magnoliopsida; order Santalales; family Viscaceae; genus Viscum; species Viscum album. The sequence continues at coordinate 834,381,116 of OY728165.1, forward strand.
TGGGATTCACTATTGACCAATCCTAAGCTGAGATTCAACACGTTAAGCTTGAAGGTAATCTCTTACGGGAGAAGTTCAAGTTAAAAGAGATTACCACCTGAGCGATGTTATCTGAGCTTCCCCAAGAGTTTGTCACCATCACACACCTTACCCTTAGGTATTATGAGGGTGTTATAAGGGGTTATGTAATAAGGTATTAGTTACTTATTGTATAATCCCTTTTTATAAATAAAAGTCTTATTCCATCAATTCCTTTATAAGAATAGTCTTTCTTAAAAAAAATATGAATGAGATAAATTGATTCTTCAGGTAAAAATGGTACTTTTGAGAAATATATACATTATTATATTAAACTAAGATTTTTATTAATAATATTATAAAAACAATTTGTATAAATTATGATTATATCAGTTCCTTATCTTTAAATGATTAGGTAATCAATTTGATAAGAGTTATATTTTTATACGATAAAACAAAAGTGTATTTTTAAAGAATTTATTTTAAGGAATTAATAAATTTTTGAAGTAATTAATATTTTAATTTTATTATAAAATTACTTTTATGTATAATAAATGAGTATATAATTTTTATAAAGTCAAATGCAGTTTTTATTAAGGTTTTAAAACTGTTTTTGTCAAAACCCTTGAATTTTCAATAAATATAGATTTTCATTTAAAAAGTGAAAATTAATATATTTAGAAAATTATTTAGATACAATATATATTATTTTTTTAATCAGGATATCTAAATTATCAAATGGTAATTTTTTTATAATTTTTTGAGATAGTCAAATTTTTGGGTAAAAGTTAAATACCGTATAAATAAAATATGTGTTTTATAACAACATAATTACCCCAAAATGATGTAATAAATACTATAATTAGAATTATTGGCCCAATATATGTTTTTACCTTAAAATAATGTGATTTTATTTTTATTTGACTTATTTTATAATGCCTTAGTGAATCCTCTAAAATGTATAATATATTTTATGATTTTAAATTCATTTCCTTGAGGGCGTGACTCACCTCTACATAAGAAAGGATAATATCTTAATGTCTTAGGATATTGGAATTATAAAATAATGTTTTACACTCCTATTTGGAAAAAACCATGCAAAAAAACCATGGTAAGGTTTGTGGTTTTGAATATTTAATTATATAGATTACAAAACCTAAGTTTGTGAAATATTAAAGAATTCCCCTATCATTTCCTATATAAACCCACCCAAGATCCCAATTATCTTTAATATAAATCCTTAGAGAACATCCCTACTCTGTAATCCCCTCACTAGAATCCTCTCAATGTTCCCCAATCTCTCAAGAAGCCCCTCTTCAAGCTTTTGAAGTCACACACTCAAGTAAGGGTTTCCTTCATTTCTCATTTTATCCAAGTTTCCTTATATTGTTATGCCCTTTTATTTTCAATTAAAAATGATGAGGTATATTTTTCTACCTCCTACATACATCCCTTATTATGTTTTTATGATGGGATACCTCTTTCTCTCTCATTAATCCCTCCCACGTACACCCGTTATCATGCCGAAATTTCCTAAGAGTTATTCCATTTCTCCTCTTTTTCAAGTTTCTTTATTACATTACGCCTTCTATTTACAAATTACTTGTGTTAAAAAATGTATCTATATGAACCCCTTAATGTTTATTTTATGTATATATTATGATATACCCCTTTCTCTCTCTTCAACCATTTTTATGAATTTTCATGTCACGCCATTAGGCTGTCGAAATTGCACTGCGATGTTCCATGCCAAAACCATCGTGTAGTGAATACCATGTCCATTTCTATATCAAGGGAATTAACCTTTATGACCATATAATTATTGATTATATATTTTCATATATGTATTCCAAATTCCTTTATCTTGTAATAAATGATGATGTTGAATGGATCCATGTTATATGATCTATGTGACACACTTAAGCATGAGATTGAAATGATTATGAAGGGTGCACCCTAATAGCACTCTAATGCATTGGATAATGTTTAGTATCATGATACTTTATGTTGGTACAGGGGTTTACCTGATTCCTTTTAAGAAATTTGTCCACCATGTTGGGATTGGGGTTTTATGACAACCCCACTCTTTATTACACACTAAAACATGATTTATTACATAAAATTCACTTGATAAAACATAGAATATTGAGAGGTCTAGTGTCTTTGGGGCTTAGGATCATTACATAACAACTTCAAACATTAAATACAACATCTTTATTGAAAAATTCCTTTACATGACCACTACATTCCCTCGTACTTAGCATTGCATAGGATAACCTGAGGATATGCATAAGAAAAGGGTGAGCTATAAAGCCCAGTAAGGGAGTAAAAAAGGAATAACATGAAGATTACAATACATGTTAGGTAATAGGAATATCAATGGATCAAAATAGAAACATGAACATAAAGGCATGATAAAGCATGATAATCATAACATGAAAATGTGGCAACAACACTTAACATGGAATTAGTATGATCCAAGGATCATTGCACATGGAGCATGAGTAAACCCTCATTGCAGATGAATTAGAATGATTCAAAACCCATTGAAAATTATGTATCATGATACTATACTTTACCCAATGCATTGGAGTGCTATTAGGGCACACCCTTCTTAAACATTTCATTTCATGCATAAGTGTGCCACATGGATCATATAACATGGAATTAATCAACATAATAAGTTATTCCATGATTAAGTAACGTGGAATAAATAAATGAAAGTACCATTCAATATGTATATGCGTGTAAAGGTGAATACCATTTATAGAGATATGGGTATGGTATTCACTACACAATGATCTTGGCTTGGAAAAATGTGTTGCAATTTCAGCAGTTTAACGACGTGACATAAGGATTCATGAAAATGAATGATGAGAGATAAATGGATGTCTCATTATATGTTCATGAAATGGAAATTAAGGGGGTCATATAGATACATGTCCCAACAAACTTAATGGAACTTAGATGCATAATACAAAAGAATTACTTGGATGTAAAAGAGGAGAGAGAAATCCCACATGGAATTTCGGCATGGTAACAGGTGTACATGGGAGGAATTAATGAGAGAGAAAGGGGTCTACCATAATCCAAAAATAAATAGGAAAGTATTGGGGAGGTGAAAAATCATATCCCAGCATTTTTAATTGAAAACAAAATGGCATAACAACTTAAAGAAAATTGGACAAAAATGAGAAAGGAAGAAATCCCTTACTTGGAAGTGTGATCCCAAAGGATTGGGAGAGTCTTGAGAGAGGATTATTAAAATATTGGGGAACCTTGGTAGGATTATAGAGAGAGTAGGGTAGAGGTTGTACTGACTCCAAATTCTTTGAGTAAAGAGGAAGTGGGAGCTTGGGTGGGTTTATATAGGAAAGGAGAGGGAATTCTTTATTATTTAGGTTTGGGTCACCACACATTAAACTAATCAATACCAAAAACAAGACCATAGTTTTTACCCATGTTTTTTTCCAAATGGGAGTGGAAAAAAATATTTTATAAGTCCAAAGGCCGAACTTCTTACAATAATAGGGTTGCTTATGTGGAGGTGAGTTACACTCTCAAGGAAATTCATTTAAAAAGTGAAAATGTTTTATAACTCTTGGAGGGTCCACTAAAGTTTTGTAAAATAAATCAAACAAATATAAAATCACATTATTTTAATGGTAAACTATAAATTGAATGAGAATATCATTTATAGTATTTTATTACATCACTATTGGGTCATTATGATGTCATAAAACACATTATATATTTAAACGGTATTTATTTTTTACCCAAAAATTTGACCATCTCAGAAAATTATGAAAAATTCACAATTGGATAATTTCTATGTCCTGATTATAAAAATAATATTCATTTTATCTAAATAATTTTCTAAATATGTGAATTTTTACTTTTAAAATAAAAACCGACATTTATAAAAAATTCATGGGTTTTGACAAAAACATCTTTCAAACCTTAAAAAAATTACAATTGTATTCATAAAATTATACGATCATTTATATTTAATATAATGTAATTTAATAATAATAATATTTTATTAAAACATTATTTAATTTGAAAATAATTTAATTTATCAAAATAGATTTCTTAGTTGAATATTAACTAAAAATACTATTTTCACTTTAAAAACTATTTACTAAGTAACAACAATAAAATGAATGTATATTCACTATTATATACAAAAATAATGCACATAATCATAGTTATAAGGTCTTTTTATATAACCCCTTATAACAGCCACATAATACCAAAGGGTAAGGTGTGAAATGATGACATACTCTTGGGGTGGCTCAGATAACAATGCTCGGGTTGTAATCTCTATAAACTTCTACTTCTCTTGTAGGCAATTCTGTTTGAGCTTAACATGTTGAATATAAGATTGGGATTAGTCAAGAGTGAATCCCAATGATGCTGCCTCCTTTCTAAGCTCTGACAAATGGGCTTCATACGGGGCAAGTCTATTGGATGAGGCCATCACTTCCTTTGTCTGGGTAAATTGGATTTGTTAAAGCCCTATATTTATACTAATCATGTGATCACTGTTCAATGACTATATTAGAAATGGTCACAATTCTTAATGGTATTTTAAAATCTATAAACATAAAACAAAATAAGTGGATATGTTATATAACCATTTAACATAATAAGACATTTAATTAGATCAAGAGGAATTTTCATTAATGAAAGTTTGGGTCGTTACAATATTCCCCCCTTAAGAAATTTCGCCCTTAAAATTTCATTTTCCCACAATAAAAAAGATTAGGGTAACTCTACTTCATCAGTTCCTCTGATTCCCACATCGTTTCTTCAGACTTGTGCTTTCTCCACAACACCTTCACGAGGGGCATTATCTTATTTCGTAGGACTTTTTCCCTATGATCTAAGATCTTCACTGGTTTCTCATCATAAGAAATATCATCCTATAATTGTACTACCTCGGAAGAGAGTACATATGAAGGGTTTTGTATGTACTTCCTTAAGAGGGATACATGAAATACATCATGTACTTTGACCATGGTAGGTGGGTGTGCTAGTCGATAGGCCACAACCCCGACACGATCAAGAATCTCAAAGGGGCCGATGTATCTAGGACTTAACTTACCTTTCTTTCCAAACCTCGTGACCTTCTTCCATGGAGATATGCATATGAATACCATGTCTCCAACTTTAATCTCAAGGTCTCATCGATGGTTATCAACATAACTCTTCTGTAGAATCTAGGATGCCTTGATATGATGTTGAATGGTTTTCACCTTCTCCACCATTTCTTCAACCATTTTTGGTCCTAGAAGCTTACGCTCACTAAATTCATCCCAACATGCTGGTGTTCTGCACCTCTTCCCATACATCGCTTCATATGGTTCCATTTGGATGATCGAGTGGAAACTATTATTATAGAAGAATTCAACCAGAGGAAGATGTTGACCCCATCATCCTTTAAAGTCCATTGAACATGATCTTAACATATCTTCTTGTGTTTGGATAGTTCGCTCAGATTGACCATCAGTTTGAGGATGATAGGCTATATTGAAGTTTAGTTCAGTATCCAGAGCATATTGAAGACTCTTCCAAAACTTAGAGGTGAATCTTGGATCTCAATCAGATATAATAGATTGTGGTACTCCATACAACCTTACCACTTCCCTGATATATATCTGTGCCAGTTGATCCAATGAAAAATCCTCCTGAATTGTAATGAAGTGTGCAGAATTTGTAATACAATCCACAATAACCCAGATTGCACTGTTGCCTTTGGATGTCTTTGGATGTCCGGTGAAAAAGTACATGATGATGTTATCCCATTTCCATGATTGTATGGGCAATGGTTGCATCATCCCCTTAGACTTATTCCTCTCTACCTTCACTTGCTGACAGACCAGACACTTTGATTTATACTTAGAAATATCCTTCTTCATATTATCCCACCAATAATTCTCCCAGGGATCTCGATACATCTTTGTGTTTCTTGGGTGAATAGAGAAATTTGAACTATGTGCATCCCCCAAAAGTTCCTTCTTCAGCTCTGGACTTGATGGAACACATAGTCTTTTCCCAAATCTCACAATTCCTTCTTCATTAGCATTTAACTCCAAGGATTTCACTTTTCTGATAGCTTCCACTTTCTTTTGAATTCCCATATCATCCTTTTGAGAATTCTTTAACCTTTCCAAAAGATATGGTTGAGCAATCATTTGTGAAAGGATTTATGATGTTCCTTTCTTTATGATTCCCATGTCCATCTTTATCAAATCTAAAAATATTGGATCCTTCTCAATTCTCATCTGTAACACCCCGAACCCTCTAGGCTCGAGACGGTGCATTACTTGTGATATTGGCATAGTTATAAGGAATGAAAATACTGAAGGAATGATCAGTTTAGTAGTCTTGAAGAAACTAGATACATATATGTTACTCAAATTACATTGGAAAAGATTACAAAATACAATACATAACAAAAACTAAAAACTACAACCACATGAACTTAATAAATGACCTTATCTTCATCACCCGTTGAAGGTAAAAAATGAAAGAGCTGGGATAAAATGCTCAATAAGGGTTACAACTAGTGGAATCATGAATACAATAATAAGTAAATCACATTCAATCTAACATAATCAATATGGCATGGTGAATAAATGAAAAACTAATGCCATTAATAAATTGAGAATGAAACTGCATCCATAGATTTTGTCATAGTGAAAACCTCATGGATAATAATGATAACCAATAATGAATAAAGAGAATTCTTATTTATTGGACGTCATGTATTTGGCACATGAAACCATAATACTGTTAAAACAGTTTAATTCTTGGGTAGAAACCCATCAAATTTTTTGAAATAAACTCGAAGGGTTTGTCGCCAACTGATTTGTCTCATGAGACCTACTGATGTATTGAGGGGATATAGCGGGCCCCAACCACCCCTGCATATCCAAATCATTATTTATACATTTATTCAATACAATATAAATATTCCTTTTCAATATCCATATAGAGTAGAGTATACAGATTCATCAATATTTCCATAATTAAAATAACTTTCCAAATAAACACCGTATGTAAAATGGTATACGGTTTAGACAACAAACATATCCATGATATGAGATTATGGATATTTAATATAAATATAATTTCAAATGAAAATTGATCTCAAATGGTCAATAGGTACACCATATAAGGATTATTTGGTGCACAACACAAAGTTAGTCACAACAAAATAGTAGTTGAGACAAAGTCTCTTACCATAATGTAATCGGTAGAATCATATGACCAGAACTGAATAACCCTCAAATGAATCATTTAACAAAATTAATATAAATAGAATCATGTTATTATATATCAAATGTTAGTACACATATACTACATACAATAAATAAGTGGCGAACAATGAAAATCTCACATAAATTAAAGTGAGATGAGAAACCCCTTACAAACATTTCGACATGGTAATGAGTGTTATTTCAAGGACTTAAAGAGAGGTAAAGGGGTATTACATTATATATATGTCACAAGGGCAGTATTGGGGAGGTGAAAAAACATACCCCATCATTAGGAATTAAAAATAAAAGGGCACAACACAAGAGATATTCTTGAACAAAAGTGAGAGAGAGGATCCCTTACCTTACGCTCGAAAGTGTTCTTGTTTGTTCTTAACAACCTGAATAATCAAATTTATCTTAATTAATTAATAATTCCAGAATCTCATAAACATTTAATTGATATGGTATAACCTTATTATGTTCATTAATGGCCTTTTTGATGGGTTTAAGAGATTCAATTTTATTGTTTTGGAAGCATTTTCTTCTTTGGTTTTCATGATCTGTTTACTTGTATTCATGATTGGATGGTTGTTTGAAATATGGTTAAACATTAAGAATTGTTAATATAAATTATTAGTGAAATTAAATAGTTATAAATGATCTTATAATGATTCTGGTTATATACCATGATGATGACTCATTCGATGAGTTAAAAATAAAGGCTGGGATTTGGCTTGGCGGTTTTGTGCACAATAAACTTGTTTTGTATTTTTATTCCATATTATGAATGTGTAAAGATTAAAGAACATTAATAAAGATAAAATAAATATATTATGATCAGTTTCAACCATTGAAAAGGTTTCATGACCAGTATTGAAGATATTAATGCAAATTGAAAACCCGTCTTCCTTGAGTGTGATAAAATTACACATCTCTGACGGTGTTTACATTTATTGTATAAAAGGAGGGGAAAAAGAGAGATTATGATGAAATATTCCATTAGCACAATGAAAATCCAGTACATGTAAGGTACTAGAATTATCATGACATTTGGAAGAGTGGAGGTGATAAGGGAGAACAAAATTATGGAACTTTGTAAAAGAAATTGAAAGAGAAGAGAAGGAAGGTTCACCTTTTGAGTACTCCTCCTTGAGAATCTCCTTAAGGCCTTTGTTTTTGGAATTTTGGTGAGACCAGTAGGTCTTGGATGTGGGGAGAGGTCTTGGGAAGAGTATTTCGTAGAATTTAGGCAAGTATTGAAGCTTTAGTGGTGTGGGAGGAAGACGGGGTGAGGGGTGGTTTATATAGTGGAGGGGAGAGAAGTTTTCTTAATATTATAATCATTATTTTTTTATTTCCTCTCAGTACGACCAATAGTGAGTATTAAATGATCAGTAAAAGTAATATATGCATGTGACTTTGAACCAATTGGGCTTACATCAGTAGATTATCATCAATGACTCAATAAATTCCTTATTTAGCATTTATCGTAAATTATCACATTTTACTATTCATCAAAAATTTAAGTATTCTAGAAAAATACCAAAAATTTACCCTAACCATTTTTCAATGTGTAGAATCCAAAAATGAAGTTAAATTTTCAAAAATAATTTCCTAAATATTATTAATTAAATATTTAATTAAAACAATTATTTAATCAAAAAATATAAAAACGTAAAATATTCATCTTCATTTTTAAGGTGCCTGAGTTCACTTATACACTCAAGGGTATGGATACCATTCATAAAAGTCATATTAATATTCATAATGGTAAGTTACTATTCATAAGGGTAGGTTACTATTCATAATGGTAGGTTACTATTCACTGAAAATTAAGTTAATTCTATCAAACTCTAAATATCATCTTGAATACAACTGTGTATGTCATATTTTTAATATTCAAATATCAAAGTTGGAAAATTTAAGTTTAATGGCTAGGTTATGGATATCTACAATAAATAAACTTGTTTTGTTTCATATAGGCTCAATGATTCATGAAATACAGGCTATAACTAGAATGTATTTAAGAGAAACATACCATGAAGTGTTTGGGGTGCTATATTATTCCCTCCTTCGGAAATTTCATCCTCGAAATTTTATGTATGAAGCCCACCAAAAAGATGTGTGTGGTTCTTTTTCATGAAATCCTATAGTTCCCATGTTGCTTCCTCCATATTCTGGTTTCTCCTAAGAACCTTTACTAAACGAGTTGTCCGATTTCTCAACACATGCTCCCTTGTGTCAAGAATCTCGATAGGCTTTTCACAGTATGACAAATTAGGTTCCAGTTCAAATTCTTAATATGTGAGTACATGCGTTGGGTCTGGCATTTATTTCTTCAATAATGACACATGGAACACATCATAGAATTTGGAGAGATTTGGCAGCATTGCTAAATGGTAAGCTACTGCTCCAATTCTTTCCATAATTTCAAATGGTCTGATATACCTGGGGCTCAGTTTCCCTTTCTTACCATACCTTAAGACACCCTTCCAGGGAGATATTTTTAGAAAGACATGATATCCCACCTGGAATTCCAAATCCTTTCTCTAATTATCAACAAAACTCTTCTTCCTACTTCGGGATGCTTTAATATGGGCTTGGATTGTCTTCACCTTTGTCTTGGTCTCTTCAATAAGTTCTGGGCCTATAAGTTTCCTCTCACCAACTTCATCCCAACAAGTTGAAGTTCGACATCTCTTTCCATATAATGCTTCTTATGGAGCCATTTGAATACTAGAATGGAAACTATTGTTGTAGGAAAATTCCACCAAAGGAAAGTATTTATCCCACATACCTTGGAAGTCAAGAGAGCATGACCTCAACATGTCTTCTAGAGTTTGAATAGTCCTTTCAGACTATCCATCAGTTTTGGGGTGATAAGTAGTACTCATATGAAGCTCAATATTAAAATCCTTCTGGAGAATTTTCTAGAATTTTGATGTAAACTGGGGATCTTGATCGGACACAATCGATAGAGGTGCACCATGAAGTCTTAAAACTTCATTAATATAAAGTCTTTCCAAGTGCTCAAGTGAAAAATCCTCTCTTATAGGAAGGAAATGTGCTGATTTTGTGATACAATCAATAATTACCAATATTGCATCATTCCTTCTAGGTGTCCTTGGTAGTCTGGTGAAAAAATATATCGTAATGTTATCCCACTTCCACATAGGAATAGGTAGAGGTTTCATCACTCCTTTGGGATGGTGTCTCTCTGCCTTCACTTGTTGACAAACTAGGCATCTTGACATGTAGTCAGCAATTTCTCACCTCATATTTTCCCAAAAAAAATATTCCTTTAGATATCTATACATCCTGGTGCTACCTGGGTGTATAGAGAAATTTGAACTATGAGAATTGTCTAATAGTTACCTTTTTAGATCAGGTACTGATGGAATGCATAACCTTTTCCCAAATTTCAGAACTCCTTCTTCATACACGAAGTCATCCAGTCTCCCATCCTTAACTGCATTAATTTTCTTGTGCATATTCTCATCCTCAGATTGAGAGATTTTTATCTTCTCTAGTAAAGATGGTTTAACAATCATTTGAAAGAGGAGCAATATTTCCCCTTCCTTAACATAACAATTACTATATCCATCTTCAGTAGATCCATGAATATAGGATCTCTTTCAATCCTCATTTGAGTCAGAAGGCCATGATATTTCCTTCTTAATGCATCTACCACCTTATTCACCTTTCCTGGGTGGTAGTGTATTGAAAAATCGTAATATTTGAGTAACTCGAGCCATCTTATTTGCCTCATGTTGAGTTCTTTTTGTGTGAAAATGTATTTCAAACTCTTGTGGTCTGTATAAATCTCACATCTCTCTCTACAGAGATAATGCCTCCATATTTTCAAAGAAAATATTATGGATGCTAACTCAAGATCACGAGTTGGATAATTTTTCTCATGTGTCTTCAATTGTCTTGATGCATAAGCAATAAATTTATCACTTTTCATAAGGACACAACCCAGTTCATTCTTTGATGCATCATTGTATATTACAAATCCATCACTTCTAGATGGAAGAGTCAAAATTGGATCATTGAACAATATTCTTTTCAATTATTTTAAGCATTCTGTAGATTCTTTTTTCCACACAAAATTAACTCCTTTACATGTGATCTTGGTTAGAAGGATAGCCAATTGGGCAAAATTCTGAACGAAACGCCGATAGTAACCTACTAAGCTAATAAAACTGCGTAACTTAGTTATGTTTGTTGGCGTGGGCCAATCTTGGATTGAATTTGTCTTCACAGGATCAACTAGGATTCCATCATTAGATACAATATGTCCTAGAAAAGAAACTGATTGAATCCAAAATTTTCACTTGCTAAACTTCACATATAGTTTATTTCTTCTAAGAGTTCTCAGAATAACCCGCAAGTGATTCTCATGGTCTTCATAGCTTTTTGAGTATACGAGGATATCATCGATGAATAACACAACAAATTTATCAAGATATTACTTGAAAACTCTATTAATTAAATCCATGAAAACAGAGGGTGCATTTTTCATTCCAAAAGGCATCACTGTAAACTCGTAATTCCCATATCTGGTTTGAAATGCTATCTTAGGAATATCTTCCTTCCTCACATGCAACTGATGATATCCAGAGCGAAGGTCAATCTTTGAAAAGTACTGAGCTCCACGAATTTTATCAAATAAATCATTAATCTGGGGTATAAGATACTTATTATTTATTGTAATAGCATTGATTTGCCTATAATCAATGAAAAGCCTCATGGATCCATCTTTCTTCTTGACAAAGAGGACAGAGGATCCCCATGGAGAAACACTAGGTCGAATAAATCCTTTTTCACTCAAATCCTCTAGTTGTTTCTTTAGCTCTTCTAATTCCACAATGTCCATTCTATAGGGAGTCTTTGATATAGGTCTTTCATTAGGAATCAAATCAATAGAGAACTCAACTTCCCGATTTGAAGGATGTCCAGGTAAATCCTCTGAAAATACATCAATGTACTATTGCACTATGTGCACATATTCAATTTGAAGATTTCTTTACTCTCCCATAGATATTGATTTATCTTCCTCTCCAAGTATTTCATTCAGTAGAGCTACTGGGGGTGTTTCTAGATAAGAATTATATGGTGAGATCTCAACTCTAAAGATAAGAGATTCTACACCATTTTCAAAAATTGTAACTTCCTTTTTCTTGCAATAAATATTCACATCTAATTTGACAGCCAATCCATAACGAAAATTATATCAAATTCAGTCATTGGTATGATGATAAGGTTATAAAATAAAGCACGTTTTGGTTTCTGAAGGGAGACTAGTCAACATGCCTTTGTTGTAATGATGCATCCCCTAAGATTTTTGACTGATAACTCTATTAAATCAAATTGGAGATGTCTAATTTTCTTGGAAAACTGGGAAGATATAAATGAATGCAATGATCTAGAATCAAATAAACTGTTGGCTAAGTTTGAGGAAACGATTAAAGTACCTACCACCACACCATTAAGAACTTCAACTTCCACAGTTGTAATCGCATAAGCTCTCCCTTTCTCTCTTGGATTTTTCTGAGGAATGTTTCCTTGGAGCTTCAGATACTCATTTGAAAAATGTCCCATCTCTCTACAATTATATCATTGAACATCATCAAATTGTTTCTTCCCCTTGCATTCATGAGATAGATGACCCTTTTCTACACAGTTATAGTAGACTCCCATGTCTTTCAATCATTTCTTGAGATAATTATTTCCACAGTTCTCACATAATGGGAATAGATTTGTTCCCTTGCTCTTCTTTGGTGCTTCTCCTTTTCCTTTTTTATCAGAGTACCTATTATTATCTTGGTTTCCTTTGAAAAGATTTGATCTAGAAAATTCCTTCTATGTTTTGATGGAACTTGATACAATTTCATCATATGATGAAAATGATTGAGAAGCCAATTCCCTTAGAAGACTTGGCTTAAGACCTTCAAATAAATGATTAGTCTTATCTGATGAGTCACATACGTAATCTACAGCATACCTAGCTAGCCTTGTGGAAGTAGCCTCATACTCTGCAACACTATCTTCTTCCCTTTGTTTTAAGCTAAGTAATTTCCTCTTCATTTCAGTTCATTTCTCACGAGGGAAATATTTTTTGAAGAATATTTCCTTAAAATTCCTCCATTCCATATATTCTATTTCTTCTTCCTCTATGGTATTCTGAATCAAGGACCACCATTGATCAGCGTCACCCTTGAGACAATATACTAAAAGAACTACATTTTCATTTTCATTGCATCTTAATTCCATGAATATCTTTTCAAGGTACTTGATCCATTTCTCAGTAACCACTGGAATAATAGTCCCACTTAAATATGGGGGATTCTACCATATAAAACGGTCCAACACAGGTGTGGAATGGTTATTTGTTACAACCTGAGTAAGTTGTCTCAATATGGTCATGATTTGATCTTCTCCAACATTGACTGTGTTGACATGATCAGTGGGGAGATCCCTAAGTTTTCCATGAGTATTGATTCCCCTTCTTCCATTAGATTCCATTTCTGAACAATGGCACACACTAGATTAGGGTATGATCATAATGTATAATCTTAACTTAACAAAATACTTAGCATAAATTGAGATCCTACGCATGGCTAATCCTATAATCAAAAAAATTGTTTCTTTGAGGAATAATTTACATTAAGATCCTTCATAATGTCTTGTAAAGAAAATGTGAATTATCCTAAGCATATCCCCCAGGAGTGTCGTAACCAAGAGTGGAACAAGGCCCATTTTCGTGAACCGGTTTCCGATCGAGTCTAGCTCAAAGCTGTGTTTTCAGGTTTTACCCCTAGATACATCTATGCCAGAGCCGCCTCTACCTGCTTGTATCCAGAGAGGGATGTATTGCTTAAAAGATCCACATAATCTATTCCTTATCAAAATACCAGGATGTTCTTGTATGTTTATCCTCAAATACTACCTTAGGATTTTGTTCACCATGATATATTTCATACTCTAGTTTCCAAGTTTTCTACTAAACTTCCTCTGATACCAACTATAACACCTCAACCCCTCTAGGCTGGAGCCGGTGCATTACTTGTCATATTGGCATGGTTAGAAGGAATAAAAATACCACAAGAAGGATCAATTTATTAGTCTTGAAGAAACTAGATACATAGATGTTACTCAAATTACATTGGAAAAGTTTAAAAAATACAATACATAACGAAAACTAAAAACTGAAACCACATGAAATCAATAAATGAACTTCTCTTCATCACCTGTTGAAGGTAAACAATGAAAGGGGTGAGCTCAAATGCTCATTAAGGTTTACAAATAGCTAAATAATGAATACAATAATAAGTGAATCATAATCAATCTGACATAATCAATATGGCATGGTGAATAAATGAGAAACTAATTCCATTAATAAACTGAGAATAAAACTGCATCCATAGATTTTGTCATAGTGAAAACCTCATGGATAATAATAATAACTGATAATGAATAAAGATAATTCTTATTATTTGGACTTCATGTATCTATCACATGATACCATAATACCATTAAAATGATTTAGTTCTGTGGTTAGAAACTCATCTGATTTTTGGAAACAAACTCGAAGGGTTTGTCGCCAACTGATTTGTCTCATAAGACCTACCGATGCATAGAGGGGCTATAGCAGGCCCCACCCACCACTGCATGTCCAAATAATTCTTTATGCATTTATTCAATACAAGATCAATATTCCTTTTCAATATTCATATAGAATAGAGTATACATATTCATCAATATTTCCATAATTAAAATAACTTTCCAAATAAACACCGTATATAAAATGGTATATGGTTTAGACAACAAACATATCCATGATATGAGATTATGGATATTTAATATAAATATAGTTTCAAATAAAAAGTGATCTCAAATGGGCAGTAGGTACACCATATAAGGATTATTAGGTTCACAACACAAAGTTAGTCACAACAAAATAGTAGTTGAGACAAAGTCTCTTACCATAATGTAATCGGTTGAATCATATGACCAGAACTTAATAAACCTTAAACAAATCATTTAATAGCATGAATATAAATAGAATCATGTTATTATATATCAAATTGAAGTACACATATACTACATAAAATAAATAAGGGCGAACAATGAAAATCTCACAGAAATGAAAGAGAGATGAGAAACCTGGGTATTCCATTATTTATATTTCACAAGGGAAGTATGGGGGAGGAAAAAAAACATACCCCATAATTATTAATTAAAAATAAAAGGGCACAACATAGGGGAGATTCTTGAACAAAAGTGAGAGAGAGGATCCCTTACCTTATGCTCGAAGGTGTTCTTGTTTGTTTTTAATGACCTAAATAATCAAATTTAGCTTAATTATTAATAATTTCAAAACCTCATAAACATTTAATTGATATGGTATAACCTTATTATGTTCATTAATGTACTTTTTGATGGGTTTAAGAGATTCAATTTTATTGTTTTGGAATCATTTTCTTCTTTGGTTTTCACGATCCATTTACTTGTATTCATGAATGAATGTTTGTTTGAAATATGGTTAAACATACAGAATTTTTAATATAAATTATTAGTGAAATTAAATAGGTATAAATGATCTTATAATGTTTGTGGTTATATACCATGAGGATGACTCATTCGATGAGTTAAAAATAAAGGCTTGGATTTGGCTTGGCGGTTTTGTGCACAATAAACTTGTTTTGTATTTTTATTCCATATTATGAATGTGTAAAGATTCTAGAACATCAATCAAGATAAAACACATATATTATGACCTGGTTCAACCATTGAAAAGGTTTCATGACCATTATTGAAGATAGTAATGCAAATTGAAAACCCGTCTTCCTTGAGTGTGATAAATTTACACATCTTGGACGGTGTTTGCATTTATTGTATAAAAGGAGGGAAAAAAGAGAGATTATGATGAAATATTCCATTAGAACAATGAAAATACAGTAAATTTAAGGTACTGGAATTTTCATGTCATTTGGATGATGGTAGGTGAGAAGGGAGAACCAAAGAATGAAACTTTGTAAAAGAAATTGAAAGAAAAGAGAAGGAAGGTTCACCTCTTGAGTACTCCTCCTTGAGAATCTCCTTAAGGCCTTTGTTTTTGGACTTTTGGTGAGACCAGAAGGTCTTGGACGTGGGGAGATGGCTTGGGAAGAGTATTTGGTAGAATTAAGGCAAGTATTGAAGCTTGAGTGGTGTGAGAGGAAGAGGGGGTGAAGGGTGGTTTATATAGTGGAGGGGAGAGGAATTTTCTTAATATTATATTCATTAATTTATTATTTCCTCTCAAGACAACCAATAGTGAGTATTCTATGACCAAGAATAGTAATATATGCATGGGAATTCGAACCAATTGGGCTTACATCATAAAATCATCATCAATGACTCAATAAATTCCTTATTTAGCATTTATCGTAAATTATCACATTTTACTATTCATGAAAAATTTATGTATTCCAGAAAAATCCCAAAAATTTACCGTAACCATTTTTCGACGTGTAGAATCAAAAAATGAATTCCATTTTTCAAAAATAATTTCCTAAATATGATTAATTAACTATTTAATTAAAATCATTATTTAATCGAAAAATATAAAAACTTTAAATATTTATCTTCATTTTTAAGGTGCCCGAGTTGACTTATACACTCAAGGGTATTGATACCATTCATAAAATCCATATTACTATTCATAAGGGTAAGTTACTATTCATAAGGGCTGGTTACTATTCATAAGGGTAGGTTACTATTCACTGAAAATTAAGTTAATTCTATCATACTTTAAATATCATCTTGAACACAACCATGTATGTCAGATTTTTAAAATTCAAATCGCAGAGTTGACAAATTTAAGTTTAATGGATAGGTTATGGATATATACTATAAGTAACCGTGTTTTGTTTCATATACGCTCAATGATTAATGAAATATAGACTATAACTAGAATATATTTACGAGAAACATACCATGAAGTGTTTGGGGTGCTACATCATCAATGATGGAATTGCTGGGTCCTTTCTACTTAGAGCATCTGCCACCTTGTTCGCTTTCCCAGGGTGGTAATTTATTGAGCAGTCATAGTCTTTGATCAGCTCTAAGCATCTTCGTTGGCGCATGTTCAACTCTTCTATGTGAATATATACTTGAGGCTTTTATGGTCTGTATATATTTCACACTTCTCCCCAATAAGATAATGTCACCAAAATTTTAAGGAGGAGATCACTACAGCCAACTCCAGATCATGTTTTGGATAATTTTGCTCATGAAATTTCAATTGCCTTGAAGCATAAGCAATGAATTTGTCATTTTTCATCAACACACATCCCAATCCCTTCTTCGAAGCATCACTAAATACCACAAAAAGTTCTCCACTTGTGGGTAAAGTGAGCACGAGTGCCGTGATAAGCCTCGTTTTCAAATCTTTGAATATTTCTTCGCATAATCTCTCCAAGAAAACTTTACTCTCTTACAAGTTATCTTGGTAAGAAGGTTGGACAGTTGTGAGAAATTTCTCAAAAATCGTCGATAATATCCAGCTAACCCCAAGAAGCTACGGATATCCGTTGCCGATGTTGGCCTTGAAAACCCCTCAATTATAGCTATCTTGGAGGGATCCATAGATATCCCATTGCTTTTGATGATATGACCCAAGAATGAGACCTCCTTCAACCAAAACCCACACTTGCTGTACTTTGCATAGAGATTCTCCTTCCGCAAGGTCTCTAGAATAGTTCTTAGATTCTACTCATGATCTTCCTTGGTTTTTGAGTATATTAGAATATCATCTATAAAGACTACCCCAAATTTTTCAAGGTAATCTATAAAGACTCTATTCATCATGAAAATGGAGATTTATAGATCATTAGTGAGTCTAAAAGGCATTACTATGAATTTATAGTGCCCGTATCTTTTACAAAAATCAGTCTTGGAGATATCTTCCTTCTTCACCCTAACTTGATAATATCCCAACCACAAATCCACCTTGAAGAATTACTGTTCCCCACACAGCTGATTGAACAAGTCATCAATTCGTGGGAGAGGATCTTTGTTCTTTATCGTGATTTTGTTAAGCTCACGATAATCGATGTAAAGGTGTATTGACCCATCCTTCTTCCTGACGAAGAGGACTGGTGCAACCCATGGTGAAGCACTTGGGCGTATAAATACTTTTTCTAGATTCTCCTGTAGTTGTTTCTTTAGCTTCTCAAGCTCCACAACAACCATTATATATGGAGTCTTGGATATTGTCAATTCCCCAGGTATAAGGTCAATTCAAAATTCAAAATCTCTTATAGGAGGAAGACCAGAGAATTCCTTATGAAACACTTCAACGAATTCCCTCACAATAGGCATGTCTTCAAGGATGGTTGCTTCCTTGGACTCAATAATTTGAGCCAGATATGCATGCTCATATGGAAGTAATATCCATGCTTGAGATTATGGATCTAAAGAAGATTCATCTTCCTCTTTTCACTTGTACAAAATCAAGGGTCGATTCTCCACATAGAGAGTGATTTCACTCTTACGGAAATTTATGTTGGATCTATATAGGGAAATCCAATCCATGCCAAGAATTGCATCAAATTCTACTAGAGGGAGTATAATGAGGTTCAATGAGAAGTTCAATCCATCGATTATGACAGAGGAGGTGTTATATTCATGGGATGCAATGATTGTCCCATTTTCCGTACTCACCAAAATCTTTAATTCCATGATTTGTAGTGGTGTTGGGATTGTTCTACTAAACATTCAGGATATAAAAGAATGCGTAGAACCTGAATCAAAAAGTACATTCTCTATTCTTGAATGAATTACTAGCGTTCCAATCACCACTTCATTTTTGGGGTTCACTTAGGTAGTAGTGATGGAAAAATCTCACCCTTACTACCTTGGAGGTTGTTGACTGCCTCCGAAAACCCATGGCTTAGGGCATTGATTTGCAAGGTGCCCTAGTTCTTTGCAGTTGAAGCAATGAATAATGCATTGAGAGTCGAACGGAGTGTTCCAATCCTCTGTCGTAGCTGTGGGTTTTTCTTTTTGATAGTTAATAGCTAGGTTCCCTTATCTTCTACACCTAAAGCATTTCCTCATCCCCTTTAGGCAATTTACAGGGTGATTTTTTCCGCACCTTGGGAAAGTGGGGTACTGGATTTTTTTAGCACCGTTGGATTTATCGATTGGACCACCAAAATTGAAGTCCACCTTATGATTATAATCCTCATGATAACCCTGAGGTTCTCCGATCTTCATTTCAACCTTGAGGGAACATCGAAAAATTTCCTTATAGCTGTCGAAGTCGTGGATCGCCAGGTCTTTCCGTATGCTAGGTTTCATCCCACCAAAGAAGTGGTAAACCTTGCATTAAGGGGTAACGACAAAGCCGGAGGTGTATCATGCAAGCCTTGTGAAGTTTAACTCATACGTTTTGACGGATTCATTGTCTTTTTGCTTGAGAGCAAGGAAGTCCCTTTCAATCTTAAGCCAGAGAGTGCGTAGAAAATATTTATCGAAAAACATATTTAAAAAATCTTTCCATTAAAATTCCTCAATCTCCTTCTCAGGATTTGTATTTTTGATCAATGTCCACCATTGATCAGCTTCACTCTCCATACGATAAGTATCCAGGAGAACATTCTCTTGTTTGGAACATTGAAGGATGTAGAAGATCTTTTCAATAGAGTTGATCCATTATTTGGTGATTGAGGGATCATATTGTAACACCCCGAGATTTTATGAAAAATATTATTTTAATTTCATTAATGTATTATGTTGTATTCTACACCAAGATTACCTTGCGCTATACGCAACACCGTATTAGCTTGCAGTATACGCAACCCTATTCTTGGACCGTGTTACACACAATTTTGATAATAGTTATTCTACGCAACATTGAGTATATATATATATATTAAATGTATAAATGAAATATGGTTGGATTCTGTTATACGAAACAACAAAGGATTCTTTCACAACACGCAACCCTGACTTGGCTTGCATTACACGCAATCACGACCTTCCTCGATAGCGTGTGTTGTACGCAATACCGGTTTTAATAAACAATGTTATATTATTATAATATTGTCATGAACTAGTCGTTATGAATATTATTAACTAAATTTTGAATTTTATAACATTATTATTCATCTTACACATTTCTAGAACATGGTATAAGAACAAAATAAATTTTTCGGGTAAAATAAGTATTTTTCAAAAATTGCAGTTTTGCCGCCTTTTGATGGCGCACCCACTTTAAATCTGGTTTTTGACATGTTTATAAGTTCAATTTGACAAAATAAAATTCTTCTTTGGAATCAAGAAATAAAAATTTACTTTGGATAAATTTTTCATATTATTCTGGTAACTTTCACATTTTAATGAATAGTAAAAACACGCTATATTTTAATTAAAAACAACTTTTTTCATCATAATATCTTATGTGGTTAAATTATAATATTGAATGGTTTTAAAGTATAAATAGAATATATTTTTACCATTTAATATAATGTATGTCATTAGCATTGATTTTACCTTGAATTCGTAGGTTAAATCAATTCAATCTTTTGCAATGTTTTAAACAAAAACCCGTTTTTATTCGATAACGGGATTAATTTTAATTTAATTTCTGCAACTTCTGTGTATTGAATTTTAAAAAATGGATTCCATATTTGGAATCAGTGGGTCCAAATTATGTTAATAAGCTACTTTTTATTTTTGGGAATTATGAATAGTAACTACGGTAAATTTTATTTACCATAATTAAAGGTAAATCAGGTAATTAAGGGTAAATATAATATTTTAAAATTACCCTAACAAATGTCAAAATCCTATTGGATGACTAAAAGTCGACCCATATCACCTAAGGGTCGGATTAGAATCATTTAATGGACATTTTTCCATGAAAATAACTTAATTATTATTAAAATCAAAGAAAGTGACAACATGTCACTCTCTTAAATCTTATAAGTATATTAATTTTAATTTAGTGATAAACATCATGAAACTTCTAACATGAATTGTCTCCAGAAAGATAATGAAATTATCTACATCATATAAATTTATTTATAATTTTTAGGGATTAAATAATTATCATTAATTATGACACAATAGTGATGCAGAAATTGTTTATCTAGTGAAAAATCAAGAATATTGTTTTTATTAAACTAATAGTGACCATAAAATGCACAAATACCTAACCAAAACTTATTGTCCAAGTAAATATAAACCATAAGCATCCAATGGTCGAATATTTGACCATTTGGAGCCTTATAAAAGCGATTATGACACTTATATTATTTTATTTTAAATGATGCCAAAGTTGTCACATTCATAATTTAATAAATATAAAAATTTAAATATTGTGATTTTAAGATGATAAATTCGAGTAAAAGTATTATTATGAAAGGTAATATATTTATCTTCATCATAGGATTTTATTTTAAATTTTTATACAACAAATAAGTATATTAAATAATTATACAAAAATGATGTAGTAATTATTTTATTAAGAAATTATCCAAATAAATGGTTTTAAAAATAATAAAATAAATATTATATGAACTATTTAATGTGATACACTAATTTTATAGATACATATGACCTTTTATTAATATATTAAAGCTTTTATTTCGAACATATCTTCTGTATATATTTTATTTAAATTCAAATAAATGAATAGTGTCAAAATTGACACTATTGTTATTTTACAAAAATAACATATTATAAAATTGTTTAAAAATCACAAAAATATTTAAAAATTATAAGTTTATATTTATATGGTCTATAATGTTATAGAGTAAACAATTATGGAAAATTCACAACAAATAAGTAATTATTTGTTATAATTTAAAATTTAGAATTTTATTACCACAAATAAACTTAAATAGATTAAATAAGGATAAATCAAAATGATAAGGTTTAAAATAAGATACAAACATGTCTAAATTTGATTGGTTGATGAGATTACAACCCTATCTCATCTCAGCTTCGAATATGAGTCATTTTTGGAGGTTTTTATGTGGGGTTAGATTTATTATAAATTAATATTTTTAAGAATTTCAAAGGTGCCCCTCTCCTCCCTTATAAAAGGACACCTCCTCCCCCTCCTCCTCACACCAAATTGAGCACTCAAGATCGGCCAACCCCTGCCATTTTCTCCTCTCCACTTCCCTAGAATAGTCCTAGAGGTCCTGTTCTTCTCCAAAGACCACTCTTAGTTCCTTAAGTGGAGGATTCAAAGAGGCGTTCCAAAGAAGAGGTAATATCCATTACCGATCTTTTCAATTTCTTTCTTCTTCAACTTCTTCTTCTTTAGTTGTTTCATGATGAAGTAATAACATCAGTATTACTTACATACTGATATGTTATTATAAATATGAAACAACCCTAATTCACCTTCTATCCATCCTATGGAAAAATGAAATCACCGCGCGTGCGTACGTACGGAATACCGTCTCCACGCCGTGGTGTAATCTATTTTTCCACCATCACTTTACAAGGATAGGTATAATGGTGTAATGAGTAACTATTTATGATTATTATAAAGTAATATTGATACTGAAATAATATATATATACTCTAATACATTTCCACGATCATAGGAACGATATCATCACTCGTGCGTACGTACGGAATACCGTCTCCACGATGTGATGCGACTCGTTCTACATGATCATCATTACATAGTAATTATATAAATGAATTGAATGAATAAATATGATATATGTTACACTAATACCATTCTGGATATAAGGTATCTATAACCTTGAAATAAGAATAAGAATTTATTCGGCAAAACACGCATAAGAACAAAAGGCAATAAAGACCCGAGTAACAAGTAACAATGAAATATTACTAACAAGAAGCTAAGAATATGACCATATATGATATCATATCAATATGTATGATTCCGGAATAAGTCAATAACATTATTTAAACCATTATACAGGAGCTTCGGACACATACAAGGCAAATTGGACCTAAGGTAAGGGAAATATCACAATCTCATTTTTATCCGAGATTGTTTATTCGTAAGTATTTACTGGGGTGTATTTTATCATCCACATCCATGTTTCATGAATATGTAATATTATTTCCATCCATATACAATTGTTTAAATCCAATTTTACCCTTCGGTGAATTTTTAGTAAAAGATATGAAAGGAATCTTTTGTCGTTTTTCATACGAGGTAATTTTTGACTTTTCCGACAAAAGTACGAGAAGAATGTTTTTTTTAACTTATACGGTATGAATGGATTTCTAAAACATTATTTCCAAGAAGCTTCCTTTAAAAGTATTCAAGTTTATTTTTAATCAACTTCTTTTAGTTTAAAATTGTATGACATGTTAAGAAAGGAAAAGTGTTTTTGAAGTAGAAAGGATATTTTCCTCAAGAATGAAGTTCAAGTATTTTATCAAAATTATTTTCCATCTAAGATAATAAAAGGGTTCTGTTTTTAACCCAATTATTACATGGATTTGATTATGTTGTGATGGAAATATTTTTATGAATTCCTTTATCTTATATGAATTGTTTTATGATGTCATGTTGTTTAAGAATCCCATTTTTATTACATGGGTTATGCAATGATGTATGATTTATGATTTTGTGGCACACATAAGAATGGTATCATTATGAGATGGGTGGGACCTATATCTCCCTCCAATGCATTGGGTAAAGATTTTATATCTCATGAGATAGACATGGTTGGAACGGAAGGTTATTTCGGTTCAGTGATACAGGACTGAAACGAGGAGTGAACTCGGTTCAGAAAGGGACTTTGTCCACTAAGATAGTCTTGGCAATTTAGTCTTGACTAACAAGAAATGATTTTCTATGATTATGTGTGTATGCCACAAAGTTTCAAGTTTCATGTTATGATTATGGTGATCTCATTTTCACTTCTATGATTTATTAAGATTTTATGATCTCTTTTGCAGGTTATGATTTTAAAAAAAGATATGATATGATTTTTATTTCCTTTATTGCCCTTGCTGAGCATTTGAGCTCACCCTTTTATGTTTTCTTTTCCCCAGGATATAAAGAAAGGTTTTAGGTAAAAAAAAAGGGATGACCTTTATGGGAGATATTGAAGAACTTTCACCACGATTAGAAGATTACGTTCCGAGTTTACAAAGATACTAAACTATTACGATCCTTTAGTGTGTGTTTTTGTTATGTACTAAGTATTCCGCAAATGTAATGTAATGTCCATGTACGTCAAGATACGGGTCTCTACAGTTGGTATCAGAGGAAAGGTTTAGTCAACCTTTGGAAACTAGGATGCGAAAACGTTAGTGAAATCCCTAGAGATATTTCTAAGGTATGTCTAGGGATGTCCCTAGGGATAACGTATAGGTTATAGTAATAGAATTACGCTAACGATCATAGAATTAAACCTAAGATGTTAGATATTGAAGGTACTCCCCCTTTATTATGTTGTTTTCCCTAGCATGATTTTTGCCTCTCACACTATTCTTTTTGGGTTTTAGACGATGGCTGGAACCCGAAGGAACCGTGTTGATCAATGCAATGGAAAATGCAATGATTGCCCTCCTGAACAAACAAATGTTATGGGGGATGGAGTGCAAAATCTTATTGCTATACTTACACAAGCTATGAATCATTCTGGACTTCCAAATGAGCAGAGAAGGGAACAATATTCTATTGAGTCCTTCATGAGGCAACGTCCACCTTCTTTCAGTGGGTCTTCTGATCCACTTGTGGCTGAACAATGGATCAGTACTACTGAAAAGATATTTTCAGTTCTTCAATGTTCTGAACATGATAAAGTCATCTTAGCAGTATATCGTTTGGAAGGTGAAGCTGATCAATGGTGGAATCTTATCAAGAATACGAGGCCAAGAGATGAAATTAAGTCCATGGAATGGGACGAGTTCAAGAACTTATTTTTCAGTAAGTACTTCCCTCGTATTCTTCGAACAAAGATGGAGAAAGAGTTTCTTGAACTGAAGCAAAGGGACGATGAATCTGTTGGTACCTATGAAGCAAATTTTACAAGACTTGCAAGGTATGCTTCTGGAATTATCATCCAACCTGAAAGTAAAGTTGATCGATTTTTCAGTGGCTTAAAACCAAGTCTTCGAAGGGCATTAGCTATAAGAGACTTCAGTAGCTATGAAGAAATTGTGCGCTGTGCTATCAAGGTAGAAATGGAAGTTGGTGTTACATATCCATCTCATGGTTTTGACAAGAAACGAAAGATGGAGTTCAAGGAGAAATCTCAGAATAATGGTGAAAAGAAGATGAATGTTTCCTTATGCACAAAGTGTGGAAAGAAGCATGGTGGAGATTGTCTTAAAGGGACTAGAAAATGTTTTAAGTGTGGAAAAGAAGGTCATCGAGCAGCTGAGTGTCGAAGTAATGGAAAAAGGGTTTCTAATGATGTGAATAAAGAAAACACTGCAGAGAACGCACCGCCAACACTTCAATGCTTCAAGTGCAAGGAAATGGGGCATTATGCTAATAATTGCCCTAATCCAAGGATTAGTGATGATCGACTTGAGCAACCGCTTAAGGCAAAGGATAAAGGGAAGTCACATGCGATCACTATTGGCGATGTTGAATATGACAACGATGTGGTGGAATGATTAAGTGTTTATGTAATGGGATTCCAAAATAATGTTGTATCATGGAGTATTGGAATATTTGTGTATTGGTCTAATGTGGTATTCAAAGTGATTGAGATATTTTTGGAAATAAGACGATATGCGCATAATGAAGGGAAAATGAGAAAATGAAATGTTTAACAGTATTCATGAGCTCATGATTGATATAAGGACTAAGTGATATCATGGTTTGAGTATATAGAATTTTGAGGATTTTGGTATATGGAAGGTGTTATGTTTTAACTGCATTCATGTTTTCACTAAGGTATTCAAGAGAATACATGATTAAGGACTTTGAATGTTTGGAATGTGACCAACAAGACATATCTTATGATATGTGGGGATCAACAACAGTATTAAATCTCTGGTAATCGTTGTCACTATATTATGAGAGTGGACTGCAATATTATGTATAAGCCTAAAGATTAAACTGGATTATGTTGGACATAAGTTAGTATTGTTTAAGGATAGAAGATTTTCGATATTATTGATGGGATGTTATAGTAACGTAGTTTTAGAAAAAGGACAACCTGCAGGACGGGCGACAGCCCATCGCTTCGGACAAGGCTATAGGAATCGAACCCACAACCGAAGTGCGACTGGCCTTTATTGCCTACCACTGACCTACAGGAAGTCCCTGTTTAGTAGAAACTAGTGTTATTATATTAAGCAGTATGATATATGAAGTATAAGCCCATTTTAGGAACCATATATGATTAATCCCACTATAGATCGACTTATGTATATAAATTTTGCTAACCTTTTGAGACAGATGGAATGACCCGTCATTCTATCACATGATCTGCTAACACTTCACGAATAACAAATTCAACTTCATTTATTTAAGAGATGAAGTGGAAATTGTTAAAGGCACGAACAACAGTGAGATTGTACCAAAATAAAGTAAGTATTTATTCTAATTCAAATTTTCAACTTTAGGGAAATGATCTTGAAAACCAAAAATGTTGTCCTAGTGATCTTATACCTGATGAATCGGATTGTACCTTATATCATCACAAATCTATGGATTTGTGATTATTGGCTTTTCCATAGCCATGTCCTCTACCACTCTCCATCAGAACATGATGGTTAGATTTCTCTTCCATATCCATATTTTCACCTATGTGGAAACCCAGTGATTAGTTTATTTGGGTAACCGTTACGTTTCATACTTTTGTTTTTAAAGATAAGTTTTGGTATTCCTTTTTATGATGTGGGTTTCTATCAAAGAAACTTTCAAATATTAAACCATTTATAACCCCGACGAATTTCGAGGGCGAAATTCATTTTAAGGGGGGTAGAATGTAACACCCCGAGATTTTATGAAAAATATTATTTTAATTTCATTAATGTCTTATGTTGTATTCTACACCAAGATTACCTTGCGCTATACGCAACACCGTATTAGCTTGCAGTATACACAACCCTATTCTTGGACCGTGTTACACACAATTTTGATAATAGTTATTCTACGCAACATTGAGTATATATATATATATTAAATGTATAAATGAAATATGGTTGGATTCTGTTATACGAAACAACAAAGGATTCTTTCACAACACGCAACCCTGACTTGGCTTGCATTACACGCAATCACGACCTTCCTCGATAGCGTGTGTTGTACGCAATACCAGTTTTAATAAACAATGTTATATTATTATAATATTGTCATGAACTAGCCGTTATGAATAGTATTAACTAAATTTTGAATTTTATAACATTATTATTCATCTTACACATTTCTAGAACATGGTATAAGAACAAAATAAATTTTTCGGGTAAAATAAGTATTTTTCAAAAAATGCAGTTTTGCCGCCTTTTGATGGTGCACCCACTTTAAATCTGGTTTTTGACATGTTTATAAGTTCAATTTGACAAAATAAAATTCTTCTTTGGAATCAAGAAATAAAAATTTACTTTGGATAAATTTTTCATATTATTCTGGTAACTTTCACATTTTAATGAATAGTAAAAACACGCTATATTTTAATTAAAAACAACTTTTTTCATCATAATATCTTATGTGGTTAAATTATAATATTGAATGGTTTTAAAGTATAAATAGAATATATTTTTACCATTTAATATAATGTATGTCATTAGCATTGATTTTACCTTGAATTCGTAGGTTAAATCAATTCAATCTTTTGCAATGTTTTTAACAAAAACCCGTTTTTATTCGATAATGGGATTAATTTTAATTTAATTTCTGCAACTTCTGTGTATTGAATTTTAAAAAATGGATTCCATATTTGGAATCAGTGGGTCCAAATTATGTTAATAAGCTACTTTTTATTTTTGGGAATTATGAATAGTAACTACGGTAAATTTTATTTACCATAGTTAAAGGTAAATCAGGTAATTAAGGGTAAATATAATATTTTAAAATTACCCTAACAAATGTCAAAATCCTATTGGATGACTAAAAGTCGACCCATATCACCTAAGGGTCGGATTAGAATCATTTAATGGACTTTTTTCCATGAAAATAACTTAATTATTATTAAAACCAAAGAAAGTGACAACATGTCACTCTCTTAAATCTTATAAGTATATTAATTTTAATTTAGTGATAAACATCTTGAAACTTCGAACATGAATTGTCTCCAGAAAGATAATGAAATTATCTACATCATATAAATTTATTTATAATTTTTAGGGATTAAATAATTATCATTAATTATGACACAATAGTGATGCAGAAATTGTTTATCTAGTGAAAAATCAAGAATATTGTTTTTATTAAACTAATAGTGACCATACAATGCACAAATACCTAACCAAAACTTATTGGACAAGTAAATATAAACCATAAGCATACAATGGTCGAATATTGGACCATTTGGAGCTTTATAAAAGCGATTATGACACTTATATTATTTTATTTTAAATGATGCCAAAGTTGTCACATTCATAATTTAATAAATATAAAAATTTAAATATTGTGATTTTAAGATGATAAATTCGAGTAAAAGTATTATTGTGAAAGGTAATATATTTATCTTCATCATAGGATTTTATTTTAAATTTTTATACAACAAATAAGTATATTAAATAATTATACAAAAATGATGTAGTAATTATTTTATTAAGAAATTATCCAAATAAATGGTTTTAAAAATAATAAAATAAATATTATATGAACTATTTAATGTGATACACTAATTTTATAGATACATATGACCTTTTATTAATATATTAAAGCTTTTAGTTCGAACATATCTTCTGTATATATTTTATTTAAATTCAAATAAATGAATAGTGTCAAAATTGACACTATTGTTATTTTACAAAAATAACATATTATAAAATTGTTTAAAAATCACAAAAATATTTAAAAATTATAAGTTTATATTTATATGGTCTATAATGTTATAGAGTAAACAATTATGGAAAATTCACAACAAATAAGTAATTATTTGTTATAATTTAAAATTTAGAATTTTATTACCACAAATAAACTTAAATAGATTAAATAAGGATAAATCAAAATGATAAGGTTTAAAATAAGATCCAAACATGTCTAAATTTAATTGGTTTATGAGATTACAACCCTATCTCATCTAAGATTATAATATGAGTCATTTTTGGAGGTTTTTATGTGGGGTTAGATTTATTATAAATTAATATTTTTAAGAATTTCAAAGGTGCCCCTCTCCTCCCTTATAAAAGGACACCTCCTCCCCCTCCTCCTCACACCAAATTGAGCACTCAATCTCGGCCAACCCCTGCCATTTTCTCCTCTCCACTTCCCTAAAATAGTCCTAGAGGTCCTGTTCATCTCCAAAGACCACTCTTAGTTCCTTAAGTGGAGGATTCAAAGAGGCGTTCCAAAGAAGAGGTAATATCCATTACCGATCTTTTCAATTTCTTTCTTCTTCAACTTCTTCTTCTTTAGTTGTTTCATGATGAAGTAATAACATCAGTATTACTTACATACTGATATGTTATTATAAATATGAAACAACCCTAATTCACCTTCTATCCATCCTACGGAAAAATGAAATCACCGCGCGTGCGTACGTACGGAATACCGTCTCCACGCCGTGGTGTAATCTATTTTTACACCATCACTTTACAAGGATAGGTATAATGGTGTAATGAGTAACTATTTATGATTATTATAAAGTAATATTGATACTGAAATAATATATATATACTCCAATACATTTCCACGATCATAGGAACGATATCATCACTCGTGCGTACGTACGGAATACCGTCTCCACGATGTGATGCGACTCGTTCTACATGATCATCATTACATAGTAATTATATAAATGAATTGAATGAATAAATATGATATATGTTACAATAATACCATTCTGGATATAAGGTATCTATAACCTTGAAATAAGAATAAGAATTTATTCGGCAAAACACGCATAAGAACAAAAGGCAATAAAGACCCGAGTAACAAGTAACAATGAAATATTACTAACAAGAAGCTAAGAATATGACCATATATGATATCATATCAATATGTATGATTCCGGAATAAGTCAATAACATTATTTAAACCATTATACAGGAGCTTCGGACACATACAAGGCAAATTGGACCTAAGGTAAGGGAAATATCACAATCTCATTTTTATCCGAGATTGTTTATTCGTAAGTATTTACTGGGGTGTATTTTATCATCCACATCCATGTTTCATGAATATGTAATATTATTTCCATCCACCTACAATTGTTTAAATCCAATTTTACCCTTCGGTGAATTTTTAGTAAAAGATATGAAAGGAATCTTTTGTCGTTTTTCATACGAGGTAATTTTTGACTTTTCCGACAAAAGTACGAGAAGAATGTTTTTTTAACTTATACGGCATGAATGGATTTCTAAAACATTATTTCCAAGAAGCTTCCTTTACAAGTATTCAAGTTTATTTTTAATCAACTTCTTTTAGTTTAAAATTGTATGACATGTTAAGAAAGGAAAAGTGTTTTTGAAGTAGAAAGGATATTTTCCTCAAGAATGAAGTTCAAGTATTTTATCAAAATTATTTTCCATCTAAGATAATAAAAGGGTTCTGTTTTTAACCCAATTATTACATGGATTTGATTATGTTGTGATGGAAATATTTTTATGAATTCCTTTATCTTATATGAATTGTTTTATGATGTCATGTTGTTTAAGAATCCCATTTTTATTACATGGGTTATGCAATGATGTATGATTTATGATTTTGTGGAACACATAAGAATGGTATCATTATGAGATGGGTGGGACCTATATCTCCCTCCAATGTATTGGGTAAAGATTTTATATCTCATGAGATAGACATGGCTGGAACGGAAGGTTATTTCGGTTCAGTGATACAGGACTGAAACGAGGAGTGAACTCGGTTCAGAAAGGGACTTTGTCCACTAAGATAGTCTTGGCAATTTAGTCTTGACTAACAAGAAATGATTTTCTATGATTATGTGTGTATGACACAAAGTTTCAAGTTTCATGTTATGATTATGGTGATCTCATTTTCACTTCTATGATTTATTAAGATTTTATGATCTCTTTTGCAGGTTATGATTTTAAAAAAAGATATGATATGATTTTTATTTCCTTTATTGCCCTTGCTGAGCATTTGAGCTCACGCTTTTATGTTTTCTTTTCCCCAGGATATAAAGAAAGGTTTTAGGTAAAAAAAAATGGATGACCTTTATGGGAGATATTGAATAACTTTCACCACGATTAGAAGATTACGTTCCGAGTTTCCAAAGACACTAAACTATTACGATCCTTTAGTGTGTGTTTTTGTTATGTACTAAGTATTCCACAAATGTAATGTAATGTCCATGTACGTCAAGATACGGGTCTCTACAGATATGATATATTAAAAGTATGAGGCCTTTGTCTCATGAAGCTTTTGATAGCGAATTGTTATTTCTTAGGGGTGATTGAATGTTCCTCTTGACCCATGTTTCTATTCAAATCTTGAGTTAACTGAGGGAGTATCATGACAAATTTCGCGATTCCTGCTCCCATTGGATTGGGCATAACAATAGCATAGTCATCACATTGATCTTCACATTGGTTGTTAGCCAGAGTCCTCTTATTACCAGCCATTAGCTGGAATAAAATGGAAAGTTAGGGGTAACACATAAAGGGTAATCCAAGGACAAAACATATGACTTATAAATAGATTTTATTTCCTTAACTTATGAATCTATAGGATTCAATATATGTTATCCAACATATATTCTTAGAGGATTTTTTTAATTACATTAATAATGGTTTATACTAATCTTGTGAATTTACCAATTCATATCCCCTAGGAGTGTCATAACAAAGAGTGCATCAAGGCATGTTTTCATGTTCCAGGATACCCCGGGTCAAGCCTGAAACTCCTTGTTGGGGTTTTCACCCCTAGGTACATCTGTGTCAAAGCCGCATCTACCTACTTGTATCCATATAGAGATGTATTTACTTGATAAACCAATTACTCAATACCCTCAAAAACTTAAAGATGTTTTTATTATACTTAGTCTTGTCTTTAAGGCTTCACTAGGGTTTTCTAATCCAAATCCCAAAAATAACTAAACATATCCTCTAATACAAACTATGAAAACCCTGCTCTTTATTACATACTAAAACATGATTTATTACATAAAATTAACTTGATAAAACATAGAATATTGAGAGTTCTAGTTTCTTTGGTGATTAGGATCATTACACAACAACTTAAAACATGAAATACAACATCTTTATTGAAAACTTCCTTTAAATGACCACTACATTCCCTCATACTTAAAATTGCATGAGATAACCTAAGGACATGCATAAGAAAAAGGTGAGATATAAATCCCATTAAGGGAGTAAACAAGGAATAACATGAAGATTGAAATACATGTTAGAAAATAGGCATATCAATGGGGCATAAGATAAACATGAACATAAATTCATGATAAATCATGATAATCATAACATGGAAATGTGGCAACAATACTTAAAATGGAATTAAGGCTCATTGCACATGAAGCATGAGTAAACCATCATTTCACATGACTTATCATGAGTCAACAACCATTTCACATGATATATTATGATACTATACTTTACCCAATGCATTAGAGCACTATCAGGGTGCATCCTTCTTAAACATTTCATTTCATGCATAAGTGTGCCACGTGGATCATATAACATGGAATCAATAAACATCATAAGTTATTAAATGATTAATTAATGTGGAATAAATACATTAAAGTACCATTAAATATGTATATGTTCTTAAATGTGAATACCCTTTATAGAGACATGGGTATGGTATTCACTACACAATGATCTTGACTTGAAAAAATGCGTTTCAATTTCAACAGCATAATGGTGTGACATAAGGATTCATGAAAATGGTTGATGAGAGAGAAATGGGTGTCTCATAATATGTACATTAAATGGAAAATAAGGGGGTCATATAGATATATGTCCCAACAAACATAATGAAACATAGATTCATAATACAAAAGAATTACTTAGATGTAAAAGAGGAGAGATAAATCCCTCACGGAATTTCAGCATGGTAACAGGTGTACATGAGAAGAATTAATGAGAGGGAAATGGGTATCTCATCATCCAAAAATAAAGAGGTCTGTATGTGGGTTGTGAGAAATCATACCCCAACATTTTTAATTGAAAAAAAGGCATAACAACTTAAAGAAAATTAGACAAAAATGAGAAAGGAAGAAATCCCTTACTTGGAAGTGTGATCCCAAAGGCTTGGGAGAGGCTTGAGAGAGGATTCTTGGGAGATTGGGGCACCTTTTGAGGATTCTAGAGAGAGTATGTCAGAGGTTTTATGAACTCCAAAGGATTTTAGCAAAGAGGAAGTGGGAGCTTGCGTGGGTTTACATAGGAAAGGGGAGTGAATTATTTATTATTTAGGTTTGGGTCACCACACATTAAACTAATCAATACCACAAACTAGACCACGGTTTTTGCCCATGGTTTTTTCCAAAGGGGAGTGGAAACAAATATTTTATAAGGAAAATTTCCAAACTTCTTAAAATAATAGGGTTGCTTATGTGTAGGTGAGTCACACTCTCAGGGAAATTCATTTAAAAAGTGAAAATGTTTTATAACTCTTGGAGGGTCCACTAAAGTTTTGTAAAATAAATCAAACAAACCTAAAATAAAATTATTTTAATGGTAAAACATATATTGTCTGAACATATTATTTATAGTATTCTATTACATCACTATTGAGTCATTATGATATCATAAAACACATTATATATTTAAATGGTATTTATTTTTTACCCAAAAATTAGACTGTCTCAGAAAATTATGAAAAATTAACCATTGGATAATTTTGAAATCCAAATTCTAAAAATAATATTCATTTTATCTAAATAATTTTATAAATATGTGATTTTTTACTTTTAAAATTAAAATCTACATTTATAGAAAATTCATGGGTTTTGACGAAAACGACTTTCAAACCTTAACAAAAATTACAATTGCATTCATAAAATTATACAATCATTTATATTTAATAAAAATTAAGTTCATAATAATAATATTTTTTTAAAATATTATTTAATTAAAAAATCCTTTAATTTATCAAAATAGTTTTTTTAGTTGAATATTAACTAAAAATATTATTTGGATTTAAAAACTATTTACAAAGTAATAATAATAAAATGAATGTATATTCACTATTATATAAAAAAATAATACACATAATCATAGTGCTAAGGTCTTGTTACATAACCCCTTATAACACCCACATAAGACCTAAGGGTAAGGTGTGCGATGGTGATAGACTCTTGGGGTGGCTAAGATAACATTTCTTAGGTGGTAATCTCTATCAAATCCACTTCTCTCGTAGGTGGTTCCGTTCAAGCTTAACATGTTGAAGCTCGGCTTGGGATTAGTCAAGAGCGAAGCCCATTGATGCCACCTCCTTTCTGAGCTCCGAAAAATGGTCTTCATACGGGGCAAGTCTATAGATGAGGCCATCACTTTCTTTATCTGAGTAAATTGGATTTGTTAAAGCCCTATATTTATACTAATAATGTGATCACTGTTCAATGACTATATTAGCAAAAATCAAAATTCTTAACAATATTTTAAAATATAGAAACATAAAACAAAATATGTGGACATGTTATATAACCATTTTACATAATAAGACATTTAATTAGATCAAGAGGAATTTTCATTAATGAAAGTTTGGGTTATTACCGGTTTACCTGATTCCTTTATGTTAATGATGAAATGTTTTAAGTTGTTACCATATTTCCATGTTACTATAATCATGCTATATCATGCCTTTATGTTCATGTTTCTCTTCTTCTCCATTGATATGCCTATTTTCTAACATGTATTATATTATTCATTTTATTCCTTGTTTACTCCCTTACTAGGATTTATAACTCACACTTTTCTTATGTATATCCTCATTTTATTCCATTAAATTCTAAGTATGAAGGAATGTTGTGGTCATGTAAAATAAGTTTTCAATAAATAAGTTTTATTTTATGACTTAAGTTGTCATGTAATGTTCTTATTCCCCAAAGACACTAGAACTATCAATCTTCTAGGTTTTATTAAGTTCAAGTTTATGTAATAAATCATGTTTAAAGATGTAATAAATAGTAGGGTTGTTATAGAAATACAAGGGATGTTAGGGTAGTCATGCTGGAAAATATAGGTGAGAAGGTCCATGTCTCAGCCAGATATAACACCTGTGTCCTTATGGTGTGGGAAAAGGATAGGACTAAAGCACCAATGGATGAAATGAAAGAGAGGGTAAATGATGAGTGTTCTCTTCTAAGAAGTGGGGGTATACCTATGGTTAGGCCCACCAAGATCCCACCCCATGGAAATGAGGTCAGAGCGCTCAGGGTGGGTGAGGGTGGAGACAAGAGGTGGGCTATCAGGATGGGGGTAAAAACCACTCTCTTTTCCAAACTCGACCATAGAAAATGAGGAATGGAGGCCACCTAGTCAAAATCAAATTGGAGTAGCCATATTGGTGGGTGTATAGAGATATGCGATCCCATCGAACTCGAAGTTCACTAAGAACTCCAAAAATATATCTTGGAAGGTAGGAGTGATGACCTGGAGTGTGTCTAAAAGGTGTGTGTGGCCAAGAAGCTCCTGAATATCCTCCCAGACATCCAGACGTTGGGGAACCATGATATCAAAGAAATGACTGCTTAGCTGGATCATGTGTTGTGAAAGACACTGGAGTCTATCTACCATAGAATGTCCCTAAAAAAAGATCAGGAAGTGGTGCAATGGAGGTCGGACAACTGTCGGTGCATGATGAGGTGGGGACACAATGGCTAAGGTGTAGGTTCTAGCTATGGTGGCAGTGTATGGAGCAGTTGATGTCAGATTTGTCTCTAAGGTAGTGCCAACTGTGGATGGAGGTCCGTGCATAGTGGGGTCCACTCTGGAAGGAGGATTGACTAAACTAGGGCCCTCAGTGGCGGTAGATGATGTGAACATGGTTGCTGGTGGATAAGTATCTACCATAAATAATGTCGCGGTGGCTTCCGGACCGATGGATGTCAAGAATGTGAGTGTTTATAGTAGAGGATGCAGTGATTCCAAGGTTGGAAGTTGACATAATGGAAAATTCGGTACTGGTGTTGTGGAAGGCTGAAGTTGGATTCAACGGTTCATTGGTCTCTCCCCCTTAGTAGCGGTCGTGGGTTGATTCCCCTTGGCGTGATCTTCATCTGCCAAAACTGAAACATAAAAAATAAAAAAAATAAATAAATAAAAGTGAGAAATGCGAAAAAATAAAAATTACAAAAAATGAATATCTAGGGTACATGACATGTAGTGTGTGCGGGTGAGGAACCCATGTACTCTGGATAAACACATTGAGTGGGCCTGTGTTTATGAAATGGCTAGTACATAGTGTGTAGTGGAATGTACACGCTATGTGTGAGTACATGGGGTGTAGGCTGTGTGAGTACCCATACTCAGACTTGTCCTTGAGGGGGCACACAATAGAGTACACACAGTGTGAATTCCCTACATGAAATGTGTAAGAACATGGCATCCAAACTGTGTATGACCTTCACACAGACTAGTCCTGATGAACAGGGTACACAGTGTGTACCGAACATACATGCCGTGTGTGGATACATGGGATTGGGGTGTGTGTTTACAATACATGAGTTGCTCCTAAATACTGGTATGAGGCACCATACATGGCATGTATCATACATAAATGTC
This sequence comes from Viscum album, assembly GCA_963277665.1. Taxonomy (NCBI): domain Eukaryota; kingdom Viridiplantae; phylum Streptophyta; class Magnoliopsida; order Santalales; family Viscaceae; genus Viscum; species Viscum album. The sequence goes on from OY728165.1 coordinate 834,418,234, forward strand.
CTATATTTTCTAATTTGAGAAAAGTTCATAGGTGTCCATGTACTTACAATACACGATGTGTGTTCTTCATTTACCCTGTGTACTGAGGGTAGGAGTTTAACAGTCGGCCAATCCCAAAATCACCCTAAATGATTGTAAAAATATGAAATAATGGGTATAGGATGATGTACCTTTACTGAGGATTGAAATAGAGGTGAAATTCAAGCCTAAAATAAATCAAAATGGAGTATTGGAGGGAGGGAGCTGAGAGTTGTATGGAAGAAGCCGTAGGAGAGAATATGGGGAGAAGGGGGGCTCTATACGGGCTTTTCCTAGTTAGGGAATCCCAGATTTTAAAGCTAAACTACACAACATGTGTAAATGCGGACACACCATGTTGTTTTTTTTGTTTTTTTTCATAATGAAAATTATTATAGTATGCTATATAATAATAATTATTTATACTTTAAAAATAAATATATAAGAAATATATATTATTTACAAACTAAAAATAAACGTATATATGTAACGTATAGGAGAAATACACATAGTGTTTTCTAAAATTAGAAAAAGAGAACTACAACCTTCATTATGGTACTTGGGGTATGATTTGAACCGGTGATCAGCCGATCCAAATGCATACCCTCAACCATTGGAGTGAAGGTTGTAGTAATGAATAGTTTTATTAACTCTTAATTTTTAATGAATAGGTGTAGTATTACATGGGGAAAATAACATCACAAGACATGTGGTTTTAATTTTTGAAATATTGGGACTAAGTGGATAGATTAACTGAGTTCGAACCTGGGTCTTATGATCCTAGGGTTATGAATTTTCCAATCAACCCACTTCACCTGCATGTGATTTCTAATTTTGAAAATGATTTAAGTTATTAAGAAAACATGACTCACACAATGTGTATCAAAATGCACAATGTGTAGTTTTAATTAAGTTAAGAAGGATGAGACTGAACAGATTAGTGTGATTCGAACCTGGGTATTTTGGACCTGTGAGCTACAAACTTACTAGTCAATTCAACCACACCATCTGTTTTATTTTATTTTTAACTGGTTTTATGTTCTCTTGAAAATACATCACACACTGTTTAATAAAAATGTGAGTTCAAAAAGAATGATCCATATATAGAAGGAAAGTGTGGAGTGTTTCAAATAGACGATGGCTCAGATACACTCCAGTGACCTTGCCATCAATAAAGGCCTCATCCACTTTTATTATCTTAATTAATAGTTAGTTATACAATAATTTATATAATACTATTCACTAAATAGATAAGTACATGCCATGTAATAAGGCACACCTGGCATGTTCGGTCATTTTTCTCTTATTAAAACAGTGGATAAAAGAGAAGGGAGAACATGACGTGTTGATGAAAAGTACACAATGTGTGTTTATTAAAAGCAAAAAAGAAAGAAATAAAGGAGAAATTAATGGATGGGTTTCCACCCAAAAATCAAATTTGTTTTAGGTATTTGGATTGACCTAATTTATGGGTATGTACCCATAATCTGAAGGTGGATTTGGATTTCGCAGTGAGAACCACAACATATGTCCAACACCCTCATCTTGTTTCCAATATTTTTAACCTTTAGGTGGTCTGGGTGGCGGCTTGAAATAGCCCTGCTCCATGGACAGTAGATGCCGAAGGTGGACTTCATTCTTGGCTTGAACTGGTACATCCTCCACCTCATAAGGTTCCTACTGTGAAATACTGAATACCAAAATGTAATCACTGGATTCCTTTAAAATAGAAAAATAATTAACTGAGGGGTTTTAAATAAATGTGTGATCAAGTTCAGTATGAACATGACATGATGTGTCCTTGTATTCAAAATATGAGTTTTTGAAAATTAATTTTTGAAATTTTTAATGATTAACAGGTGGGTCCCACATCATGGCATGTCTCCTCTATTGAAATAGAATTAGAACACCCATCCTCATACTCAACTAGATTCCATATTAGAAATTATCTCAGAGAGTTGTTCTACCAAATTTACTAGTCTTCCCAACCTTTTAGTTTGGTTCAACTGGCATGTGGTAAATGAATCCATCATTGATAATAACATTTATATATTTCTTGAGGATGGTTCTTAAGGAGAATAAGAGAAGAGTGGGGTGAATAATGTACATGGGTTTCACTCGTATTGGAGCCCATTATCCATGTATGGATAATACTCTTCTGGGTAATGACATGACAATGATGGATCATGTGGATAAAAATCATCTCTAGGTGGATCATACCACTCTATAGTTAAATAACAAGCCATGGGATATGGGATTGAGGTTCCCATGAAAAATAATCCAGAAGTAAAAAATAAAGAGGAAAAACTCTGGGTAAACCAACCTTTGACATAGACTCGCATTGTTTCTTTCCATTCACCTCCCCGGCAGTGGTGCCAGAATTTGGTGCCACTCCCATCGCAAGGTGAAGTCCAAATTAGAGTTAATGACTCCCTTCTAAACCAACTAACTAGGTAGTTATAGGTAGTCAGGGTCGATCACATGGGGAATAATGGAGAAGAAATGGAGAAGTGAAAATCAAGAGAGTCTTGGTTGATTATCCAGATAGAAAGTGAAGAGAACAATCAACCAAGTAAAACTATTTGTGAAAATTAAAATTAAAAACAAAAATATTGACATAAAAAATAGAAGAAAATAATTTCAGGGTTTCAACCCGATTAGTTTTTATTGTGAGATTCATTCTTTAGTGTTTAGATTAAAGATGAAAATAGTTTACCATGGGGATTCAATTATCTCATAGTTTCAAGGTATGATAACTAGTGATTTTGGATTTAAAATCCAATTCCTTAGTTTGGTAATTGAATATTCAAATATACATTAATACCATGACCCTAAAAAAAATGGAAATGGGTTCCTCTAATGGTCAAGGGTTCATCCACGACAACTCATTTAGTGATCTCCATTGGTATCGCTCTTGGTCCGATATGATACCATTGATGATTTTGGAATTAAGTTCAGTAAATGAATTGTAAAATCGAATTCATAATAAAAATTAACACTTCATAATTTAAATAAAAAAACCAAAATCCTATTACAACCCCAAAATGAGGGAACTAGCCTCTTATGACCATGGTCACAATGTGAAGATTTACCGGAAACTCATTACCTACCATGGATATGAGAGGAATATGGGGAAGGTAAGAATTACAATGAATAGAAATTGGAAATAGTAAAGAGAAACTCGAAATGGATTTGAGGGAGGCTTGAATGGAATAGTGGAAGAACCTCCCCTAGATGTTCCACCTGAATTTAGAGGGCTTTCCTCTTATTTATAGTAAACAAGACTACACAAAATGCATAAGAAAGTACACGGTGTGTAGTGAGGTCAACTAATTTTTTCTTTTATTTCTCTATCTGTAGTTGAAATGTGCACCACTCCTTGACTTTGAATGAGTTGCCGATCGGTTGGTGAGGGTACATGATGTGTAGCAGTGCCCCACATGTTGTTTAGTATCAACTTCATCCACCAACCACATCTAGAAGGTCAGACACAACTTGTGAATGGGTGGTACATGAAGTGTGAACTCTGGACGTCTACATGGGAGTGTACTCGGTCTGGCCGATTAGTGTCTGGGAAATGTTACATGGTGTGTGTTTATAAAGTACACACCATGTAACATTGAATTTATGTTATGATCTTTCCTGATTTGTGACTTTGGCTAGAAAATAACTGAAAAGCACCATGAACACTGAAATAAATAATTTTATCTACAAAACAACACATATCCAGTGAAAACATATTTTTATACTCAATAGAATGTATGAAAATGTATACACAAATCAGGACATCAGCTTGAATGTTATACTTTTTCCATAGTTGGGAGATTCCTTATGGGTAATCGATTCCTTTAGTGCGTGTTTGATGGAAACATGAGAATCTCTAGAAGATCACATGGGAGCAGTAAGATTATATTCATGCTCAGTACCCACATATGTTTGAGTAGCCCTTGCTTTGGATATTTGGGATGTAAAGCCCCAAGGTGGGGAGAATGTAATGTCTTGAATTTTTTGTATATATTTTTTAAATATTATATTGATTATTTTCGAGACTAGAAACTTAGAAGGCATGTGATTCTAAGGCTCGGTGTGCCTGGAATAAAAGTTTGAAATATATTTAATATATTAAATATCACACATGTGAAGTTTTCCTGAAAAAGTGCAAAAATTACTAAATAGGTGCCCATATAAAAAATATGAGGGAACCATTGAGTTAGAAATGCAGGTTTTCCCTAAGCATGAATTAATATCGGTTGGTGAAGGTTGTTTGTGGAAAAGTCATTACAGGTCTAGAAATTAATAAAATAATGGAATAATTTTTTTTTGGTAGATGAAAAGACTATTTAGTCTTCAAATAGACCATTGTGTAGAAATTCCAGGGTTAACTGCATAACCCTAGATCCATTTTTGTATCATTGGAGAGGGACTTGGTGAATCCTCTCAGGAGAACGATGACAATTTTGTGAATTAAAGATTGATAAAACTCACATTTGATGGATCATTCCAAATGATGACGATGATGCATTGTTCTTCATCATTGATCAAACTGAATCAAGGTAGGGCATGCGATTTAATTTGTTTATTTTTCTGTTCTTTATTAGTATGAAAAACATGGATCAATTGACTAATGTATTGATTCATGGATCATGTGTATTGCGGGATATGATTATATTTTCTTGGATTATTGGCAGAATTATATTTTTTATTTTATTTCTTCAATTTTTGTTCTAATAGAAAATAATCGAGATCGACATGAATTTCGATCAAGATCCATTCCTCTTGATCAAATTGTGAAATTCTCTCCCTGATTCATCATTTGTCATGGGCATTCTTCATTTGGACCACGACTCGACAAATCCAAATCAATCGATCATTGTGCACCCGTTTCTTAGTGCAACGATCCTAAATCTTAGATCCGAGATCAACACAATACGATGATGGTGAAACAATAGAGGAAGAGAAATTCAGACTACAGTGGATACCCAAAATTATGTTCTTTGATGTATGATGAAAAGCGATGATTTAATATATTTTTTTGAGTAGATCTAGAAACATAACGCATTGTTTGATGATGGAATGACTTCAATGAGGTTAGATATATTTTTTTCTGGAAAGTTGTAGCCGGAATCTGAGACCGGAGCGATGAAGGATTCACACAAATGAAGATCCCAGATTCTAGAAAATCTCAATCCACATAGCATTTAAGTTGGATGTACACACCATGAGGGGACCCCTTGCAATGAATAGGGTTTTGAGAGAAGGTTAAGTATCACATAGTGTGTGACCCCTATCACAAGGTGAGTGGTTCCTCCGGGGTGAACTCTTCGTGTATTTAAGAAGGTACACAGACACAGGGTGGACTACATAGGCAGTCTATGCGTTGTGTACTCCCCCACATGAACAGGGACTAGACGAGGTATATGGGCTAATCCTTGTACTAGTACACGAGAAAATGTACATGGGTTGGATCCATTTAATGGCACACGAGTAGAATACATGGTTATCCTACACACCATGTAGTACTATATGAACATGGTTTGAATAACATAGGAAGGACCCGGGGTCAAGGGACACGTCATTTAACCCCTCTACACACCATGTACTCTTTCATACATGTATTAGATATCTTGTCCTATATATCTTGTACAAGTTTCATTGGGGTTCATTGCCCTTATTTTTTCCTTTTAGGTTGGTATGAATCATTTAAAACTCCTAGGACTACAATCCATTCAACAAAACTTCTTAAAAAGAGTTGTTGGAATCCCACCGAGGGGCCTAGAGTGGGAAACTCTATTAATATTTGTACCCTAGGTAGAGTTCTAGTTATCTATGTGACCAATCCTACTGGACACCGATCATCTACTTTGTGGGTTAATCCAGATTGAGTTGTTCATGTCACCCCATAGACCTTACAGTGATCCTCATATGTGTATTGTATTCTCTTAGAACTATCAGAGTGTATCTTTCTCATAGAGATAATCAACAAGCAGTACCTCTCAGACAAATTTCATCAGTCACTAGTGCAGAAAACGTTTTTTACGTCGGTTATTTTTAATTTTTTACGTCGGTTTCTAGCCGACGTTAATACGTGCGACATTATAAATAAGGTTTTTGACGTCGGTTATTTAAAAACCGACGTCAAAAAGCATAAAATCACGATGTTTATCACGTCAGTTATTTTAGAACCGACGTGATAAAGGTCCTGGAGAATGGTTTATCACGTCAGTTATGTTAGAACCGACGTGATAAAAGGCCTGGAGAATGGTTTATCACGTCGGTTATCGAAGAACCGACGTGATAAACTGGGGTGAGGGTGGTTTATCACGTCCGTTCTATAAGAACCGACATGATAAACCGGGCTGAGCGTGGTTTATCACGTCGGTTCATATAAAACCGACGTGAAAAACTGGGGGAGGGGGGTTTATCACGTCGGTTATTGACTAACCGATGTGATAAACCGGTGGGAGGGGGTTTATCACGTCGGTTAGTCAATAACCGACGTGATAAACCCTTGTCCAGGCCGTTTAGCACGTCCGTTATTCAATAACCGACGTGCTAAACCATTCTCCAGGCCCTTTATCACATCGGTTATTAAATAAGCGACGTGATAAACCATTCTCCAGGCCTTTTATCACGTCGGTTATTAAATAACCGACGTGATAAACTATTTTACAGGCCTTTTATGACGTCGGTTATGAAATAACCGACGTGATAAACTATGTTCCAGGCATTTTATCACGTCGGTTATTAAATAACCGACGTGATAAACCCAATTTTTTTTTAAACAGAATGCAGTGATATTCTCTCCACCAGAATCAACCAGAAAATAAATCAAGAAATCATACCACAAAAACAGAAGTACATCAAAAATAAGCATGTAAATAGATAACATATAAAACTTACCCACTAGACAGCATCCACCCTCATTTATACCCCATGGACAGCCCTCCCCCACCCCGTTGGAGCCCTCACCCTCATGTATACCCCCTGGACAGCCCTCCCCCACCCCGTTGGAGCCCTCACCCTCATGTATACCCCCTGGACAGCCCTCCCCCACCCCATTGGAGCTCCCACCCTCATGTATACCCCTTGGACAACCCTCCCCCACCCCATTGGAGCCCCCACCACACTCCTAGACTGCCCCCCGACCCCCGGACACCCCCAAACACCCCTCGACAACCCCCCACCCGCCTGAACAGTACCTCCTCACCCCCTCACCCCACTTGACAGCCCCCACCACACCCCTGGACAACCCCCCACCCCTGGACAGCACTCCCACACCCCTGGACCGGCTTCCCACACCCCTGGACATCCCTGCCACCCCCCAAGACTGTCCCCCCACCCCACCGGACAGCCCTCCCAGACCGCTGGACACCCCCAACCCCACTGAACACACCCCCACACCCTGGGAACCCCTCCCCCACAGACCCAAATCCATACCAGAAGAACCATCAAAAGTAGACCAAAACAAGAAGAAGAGAAAAATTAAACATTCACTTATATAACATTCAAAACTTACACTGTCAACTTCAAAAAAAACTAAATCAAACCTAAACAGCTACCAAATAGACAATTAAAATGACAATATTCAAAATTACATTTTACATTACAAAAAACTAAAATTCAATCAAACCTGTAAAATAATTTGACCACTCCACTTGTACGTGTTTGATGTCTTCAGCAGTATAGGGTTGAGGGTCATCAAAAAGATACAAATGAAAAAGAAGATAGTTTACGTGTATAATGAATAAATCAAATTGAAATATGATGGCAAAGTTTAAGAGGAAATCGTACCAGGTCAAAATTCACAACTGTCCCAGTTGTTATTATTTCATACATAAATCTTGACATATAATATCCGCATTCGATGAGGACTTGTTGTTCATGACAATTATGTTTTGAATGAGTGTAAATTCAATATATTATTTTTATGTAATAAATCAAAAAGTACAAATTATAAATGGAAATTTACCTTCGCCTTTACATATTTGATCTTTTCATTTCATTTCTTTGTGTTTTTTCGAAAGTAGGCCCATGCACTATTAGAAAAATAATACGAATGGGGTAAATTTAAAATTTATTATAATATATAAAACTATTGAGAAATTGAAACTTACTTTTCCAATATATTCTTAAAACTTGCCCATGAACAGAGCATATCCAATAAAGAGCTTTCTCCCTTGGGCAAAAAATCCCTAACATCCAATGATGACTGATAAAAGGAAATTTAATGTTAGTGGTTTTTTATGTTAAAAGATAATTAACTATTTGAGAGAAATGTGTTTCATACCTCTCACAAAAAGGCATCATCCAACATTGTTGGATTATATTCTTTTCAAATCTTTCAGCAATATAAACCATTCTTTGTTCCTCAGTCAATGCACATGCTTCAGGGGAAATCAATTGCGGGTCCATGAATCCATATACTTCTGTCAGTTCATTCCTCTCACAAATTTTATAAAGATACCTAATACAAAACATATATAAGTATACATTTTTAATAAATATAACGCAGGGAAAAGGTGTTAAGACTTACATGGAAAAAATTTGCACCATGTTGATGCCCAACTTATCTCCAGTAACAAGCTCCATGATATCAGATTTTGTAATCCCCACAGTTATTTCACGTCCACAAACATGAGATTCCATTGGAAACTCATAAAAACCCAACAACAAATATGAATATCTTGACAATCTGTCAAGACCACTGGAATCTGTATCTGATGTCAGAGCCTGTTGTCTTTGTTGTTGTCTATACAGTATTTCTTTACCTTTGAAGTATTCCTCTGAAAAAAAAATTGAGAATTATAGTAGTTTTCAAATGATAAAACAACTTTAATAAAAAAATAAAATAAAAGATATAACATTCATACCTCTATGGTAATGAGTCGAAGAAGTCTGGATAGCCAAACTAAAAAATGGCCGATACTCTGTCCAACTGTCGCCACCTCATCTGTAGGTATTGGTACCCTAGCTGATCTATCTATAATATCCTGTACAGTGACCCTCTGATTCTCTACCTCTAATTGTTGATGATGAACTGTATCTCCTATACAATATACCAACCCGTATGCTACTATATGATGTTGAGAATCATCAACATACAACTCGCAATATGTAGGAAGCTGCGGCGGAGGCGTAGGATAAAAAATGGGGTCCGCAGGCTGAGGTGGGGGAGTGGGAGCTACTGGCGGAGGTGGAGGATAAATAATGGGGTCTGCAGGGGGAGGTGGAGGAGTGGGAGCTGCAGTCTGAAATTGTCTTTGCATTTCTGCAAACATAGACTGCACCAAATCTCTAATCTTGTCTTCCATTGTCGCATTAATATTTCGAACTTCAGCCTCCAAGGATTCTATTTTTTTTATAAACCCCCTCAATGTTAGAAGTTGAAGAACATGGAAACACTTTTCTTACCGATACACCTGTCGGATATCCTCTTACACGACCAGGATGTTCGGGCCTTCCCAATGCTGCAAATAAAATATCTTCCCTCCCAGTAGCTATAAATGTCCCCTCTGAACTTTGCTCCTCAAGAGAGTCCTGTATTAATTAATTGAACATTTCTGTAATGATTGAAACTTATATGAAGAAAAAAGTTAACTTAAATAAATTAAATAGATATCTTACAATCCTCTCAGCTACGATTCTCGATTCTTCCGAAAGATATTGCCCTTTTTTTCCCTTCCGAGCTCTCTTCCATTTTTCATGTCTAGATGGAGGGGATGGAGGGGCCACCTCTCCAGAGCTTGAAGACTCAGCTCTTAGTTGTTGAAATTTTTCCGCTATCATTTTTTCTTCCAATAATGTATACCCTCCCCGAGATAAAATATGAGGGTATACATTTTTAGATTGGATCTCATGATGAGCTTTCCTTGTTTTCTGTAATTTAAGAATAAGAAATCATTAACAAAACATTAATAAAATCATTTATATAAGAAAGTATATAAAAGTTTACATTGCCCTTACCAGAAATGACTCTTTTTTTCTACTTTCAAAAAACTGTCTCCATGTGTCTTCATCTCTAAAAGGATATATACGGCATGGATTGTCATGACTCCTATGACCATAAATGAAATCAGATGTGAGGGTTGATTTGAAATCCCTCCATCTCCTGGCAGCCAACGATAAGCATTTCTTCCTGACTCCTCCAGTGTCAGGAATATAAAATGTCATCTGATAAAGAAGAGGTTAAACATATTATATATACCAGAAACATTAAAAGAATGGTCAAACAATGACAAAAGATCTTACCAAAATCGTCTCCCACAACTGAGAGATAATCGCTTTATCCACACCTCTCCAATCATCATACAAAATGCTTACTTTGGTCTTAGCCTGAGTTGCAACAAAACTCTTAAAATCTTTGGCATTCGGACCTCTAGGAATATCATCATCATCAAACTCAACTACTATCCTCTGATCCTGCGTACGGGCAAGTGATAATTTTGGTAAACGTGTGCAACCACGTTTACCAACCTTTGAACTCTTTGTCGTAATAGGAGCATGTGAATGTTCATCCCCAGAGGTATGACCAGCAATATGCTCCTCCCCAGAATCATGTGGTTGATCATCTGAATGATCTGTCATTATCCTTCAAATCAAAAAAACAAACGTCAGTTCACAAATATACAAATTCAAATATTTTAATACTACTGTAATCAGAAAATAGAAAAGCGTACTAGGTTACATAATAGTAAACATTGGTAATATGGTAAGCATGTTAAACAATGGTAAAGATGGAAAAGATGGTCAAGATGGTCAAGATGGTCAAGATGGTAAAAAATGGAAAAATGGTAAACCTGGTAAACATTGTAAACATGGTAAAGTAATTGTCAGTGAACAAAAATAAGCATTTTAAAATTCATGTAATGGTTATAAACTGTTGGGTCGTAGAGCATTTATTTCTGTCTGGGTTCCACCGGCTGGCCGGTGGTCATCCACCGGTTGGCCGGTGTCACCAGGCAGTGGGAAAGCCTACTGCCTGGGTCCTCCGGCTGGCCGGTGGGCAAGAACCGGTTGGCTGGTGCCCATACCGGCTGGCTGGTGGGCAAGAACCGGTTGGCCGGTGCCCATACCGGCTGGCCGGTGCGCTAACACCGGCTGAACGGTGGCTCTGGCAGAAAGCAATGCTTCTGCCAGAGACCACCGGCTGGCCGGTGGTCATCCACCGGTTGGCCGGTGTCACCAGGCAGTGGGCAAGCCTACTGCCTTGCCCTCCGGCTGGCTGGTGGGCAAGAACCGGTTGGCCGGTGCCCATACCGGCTGGCCGGTGGGAATCCACCGGTTGGCCGGTAGACTCAGAGAGTCAATATCAGCCTTCTTGGGCCAACTCCTGGGCAACCTTTTTCCTAGCATCAAAACACTTGAAAACAAGTTAGAACACGATGAGAGTGATTGTGATCATTAAAATCCAAGAGAGAGGGGTACAACAATAAACATGATAAAGTAAACTAAACAAACTTAAAACAAACAATAACATATACTTATTTTATTTTAAAACATGTTTTAATAAATAAAAAACTTACAATATCTAACATTTATGGAAAAAATAAATGTAAACAAGAAATAAACATATGTTACCTGTAATTTTAGGAATGTACAGATGGATTGTTTTCCCAAATTCCTTCGTCGTGATCGTTCCTTATGGCACAAACTATGTCTTTAACAAGATCGTCATTATGTTCTGTTAATATTTCCATTGAAGTAGGGATCTCATATAAATCAGCATATTCATCAAGTTCATCCTCACCAACATATTGTTTTTTCCCTTGTAAAACAACAGCCCACTGCATATCTGATTGATCTACTACATAAAAAATTTGTTTTTCATGTGTTGCCATTATAAAAGAATCAGCTGTGTCTTCCAATCTATTCAGATTAACAAGTGTCATTCCAAATTCATCGTGTCTGACACTATTGTTACCGTTAAACCATTTACAGTTAAAAAAGGGAACTTTAATTTTAAAGTAATCAACCTCCCATATGTCTTCAATCACTCCATAATATGCATTTGATGCAGAAATTGGGTTTTTGTCCTTAGCACTCGAAAAATGCATTGCTTCTGCAAACACCAATACACCACTATTCTGAACCGCACTTCTGTTGTCCTGAGCTTTTGTATGAAATGTATAACCATTAATGTCATAACCAGACCACGTTATCACATTTAAACATGGACCACCCACTATCCATTTTAATGTCTCTGATACATCTGATCTACCAAGCAAAGTCTTTTTAATCCATGACAAAAAAGTTTTGTTGTGCTCATTCAAAATCCACATTTCTTTCTTCTTTGGATGACATTGTTTCAACTCATTAATGTGCAATGTGATATATGGTTGAGCATCAGCTATGTTCTTCAAGATGTATGATTCTAACTTCTTCATCTGTTCAGCTGACAATGATTTGACTTTCAAGCCGCGAATCCCCTTTCCCTCATTATTAACTCGTTCATGGCGAGATGGAGGCAAACCTATGTGTTGCGCCGCAGCCAAGTAGCTCATACAAAACTCTGCTACCTCCTCAGAAATATACTTTTCAATAATGGAGGCTTCAGGTCGATATAGATTTTTAACATACCCCTTTAATATTTTCATATACCTTTCAAAAGGATACATCCAACGAAGATATACATGTCCACAAAGCTTTATTTCTCGAACCAGATGAATCATTAAATGCACCATTATATCAAAAAAAGTTGGAGGAAAATACATTTCCAATTGACAAAGTATTAAAATTGCATTCTTTTCCAAAATGTTCAAAGCATTCACATCAATCGCCTTGTTACAAATTGAATTGAAAAAATAACACAACTTCATTATAGTCTTTCTGACACGAATGGGCAATATTCCACGCAATGCAACTGGTAGAATTTATTGCATCATGACGTGACAATCATGTGATTTCATACCTATCAACTTCAAGTCCTTCATTGAGACAAAATTTTTTACATTAGAAGAATAACCTTGAGGCACTTTGGTATCATGAAGACACTGACAGAAGCTAATTTTCTCCCTCTTCGATATTGTATGACAAGCCGGGGGAAGAAATGTTCGTCTTCCTTTAGAAGTGGGAGCTAACTCCAAACGTATTCCCATTGATAGTAAGTCTAATCTTGCATTCAACCCATCTTTAGTCTTTCCTTTAATATCTAACAATGTTCCAATCAAAGAATCACAGATATTCTTCTCCACGTGCATGACATCAATATTATGTTTAACTTCATGATACCTCCAATATGGTAGCTCAAAAAATATTGACCTTTTCTTCCAAAATATGTCTATCATTACCAGATTTCTGTGTCTTTCCCAATGTCACGTCAAGGTTTTTCACCCTCTCAAAATACAGATCATGGGATAAAGGTTTTGGAGCAGTATCAAATTCTTGTGAGCCTTTAAATGCCTTTTTTAGTCTTCTATAAGGGTGTTCCATAGGCAAAAACTTTCGATGACCCATGTACACTGTTTTCCTCCCATGATGCAATTGACAATAGGACATCTGTTGTTCGCAAATTGGACATGCTTTATGCCCTTTAACACTGTATCCAGACAAATTTCCATACGCTGGGAAGTCATTTATAGTGAACAGAAGCACTGCATGCAGTTGAAAATATTTCATTTTATAAGAATCATACACCCTAATACCATCAGCCCATAACAGTTTCAAATCATCAATCAACGGTGACAAGTAAACATCAATATCATTACCGGGTTGCTTTGGACCAGAGATCATTGTACTCAACATGACATATTTGCGCTTCATACAAACTTCAGGAGAGAGGTTGTAAATTACCAATAAAACTGGCCATGAACTATGTGTGCTACTGAGTGTTCGGTATGGATTCATTCCATCTGTGCACAACCCTAGTCTGAGATTTCTTATTTCATTTCCAAATGTAGAATACTGCGCATCAATTTTCTTCCATTGTGGACAATCAGCTGGATGACGTATTTTTCCATCACATACCCGCTCTTCAGCATGCCATCTTAACCTTTTTGCATCATGTGAATTAGCAAATAAACGTTTGAAACGATTAATTATAGGAAGATACTAAAATACCTTTTAAGGGAGCTTTGTAATCTCTACATCACCCTGTGATTTTTCTTTCACCTTATACTGTGATGTCCCACATTTTGGACACTATGATAGAAATTCATATTCCTTACTATATATAATGTAGTCATTCGGACATGCATGTATTTTCTTGTATCCCAATCCCATCGGGCATAATATTTTCTTGGCTTTGTAATGTGAATCTGGAAGATCATTATCTTTTGGAAGAATGTCTTTCATCAATTGTAGCAGCTCTGTAAAACTTCTGTCACTCCATCCATGCTTCGCCTTTAGGTTAATCAATCTTAACACCGCCAACAGAACCGTAAAATCTGTACAACTAGGATATAATGGTTTTTCAGCATCACCATATAGACGTGCAACTGTCGGTTCTATCTCAATTTGTTCTGCTACAATATCGCGAATCATTTCTTCAATTCCATCGGAGTTACCATCTTGCGAATCATCATCATCAGTGACATTCCGTCCAGTTTCACCATGCCAAATCCAAGGGCTGTAACTCGGATTAAAACCATGACATATCAGATGATCTTTTATCTCTCTACTTTTCAACTTGTTCATATTCAAACATTTCAGGCATGGACAGAAAAAAATGTCACTACTTAGAACATTTTGTTTTGCAAATTTCAAAAAGGCATCAACACCTTCCTCAAATTCATTACTCATTCGATGTGCCGTAATCCAACTTCGACTCATTATTACCTATAAAAAATATCAACAAAAAATATATATTTTTAAGATAAGACAAAACATGTTTATATGAAAAAAATCATAATTTGAATGTAAAACAATTTAAAATATAAAACAAATCTTGAAAGTAGTAGTAGTTTTCATAAGTACCCAACACCAAAAAGCTATACATCGTAAGTGTCATGTTAAAAATATGAATATAGACCATTTGTTTTATGTTTAATAATATTGTCATATTATCTGATCATTCTGATTATATATTAGAATTACTATATCCTTTTGATCCGATATATAATCTAAGGACATTAATATTTCTTTAGAAAAAGTAATGTTAATATCATGGTAATGTAAAAAAAAGTATATGTCGAACTATATATATGTAATACCAATAAAAAAATACATATGTGTTTGGCCTGGGTTTCACACATAAATCAACTCATCTCACAGATTAAATTTTTGAATCATCCTACATAATACTTATTTTTATAACTTAGGGAATGAAAATAATAATGTTGCTGGAAGAATGGAACGTTACAGTACCACCCATTATTTTTCAGATTTTTCTGAAGCTAATCCACAATGTTTTAATAATCATTTGCGAGTTGAATGTTGCGAGTTGAATGAACATAATAACCATTTGCAATAAAAAAAATTCCACGAGATTCAAAAACGAACGAAAAGCACATCAAGAATCGAAACAAAAATGAATGAAATAAATTCGTGGAAGGCTTACTTGAATTTCGCGAGTTGAGATGATAGATCCGAGAGCAGTGAAGAAGATAAACAATGAAGCCAAAATGAGTGTAATGCAGGCGATCGACGAGTCGATTAGAGTTTACCGCGTGAGAGAGAGACGAGCCGATGACTGTCAATCGAAAAAATCGTAAATGACAGAACA
This sequence comes from Viscum album, assembly GCA_963277665.1. NCBI lineage: Eukaryota > Viridiplantae > Streptophyta > Magnoliopsida > Santalales > Viscaceae > Viscum > Viscum album. The sequence continues at coordinate 834,433,910 of OY728165.1, forward strand.
CAAGCTTTAATTTTTTTAAATGCTTTATAACATCGGTTATATAATAACCGACGTTATAAACTATTTTTTAGCTTTTTTACGTCGGTTATAAAATAAACGACATAAAAAACACCGCGCTTTGGTTTTTTACATTGGTTATTTGATAACCGATGTAAAAACGCGGTTTTTTTTATGTCGGTTACAAAATAACCGACGTAAAAAACCCCCCGCGCATTGATTTTTTACATCGGTTATCAAATAATCGACGTAAAAACCCAACAGGCGCGATTTGTAACGTCGGTTATTAAAATAACCGACGTGAAAAATCTACTCGCCGCATTTTCACGTCGGTTATATATAACCGACGTAAAAAATGGTGACGTAAAAAACGATTTCTGCACTAGTGAGTGTTATAGGAATTAGGAGTGTGTTATTCCGAATGTGTGCTTCATGGAATCTTTGAGTTGGAATCCTATGTTTGAGTGCACTATGGTTGTGGATTACCTCTAGACTCTGTGTCTTTGTTGAGTATATCAAAATATTCTTGTTATATGTGTTGTATACATATAACTGTATAGAGCTAACTATACTTTAATTTTTAGTATGATTTGTGGTTTCTAGGTGTCCTAATGGGTATTTTTATACTCACCCCTGCATGGAATTTTCCATCATGTGTCATGTCTTATGTAGACAACTGGCCTTTTGATAAAGTCCTAGGAGGACCAAGACCAGACGGTGCTTAGTGTGACTAGACAGACCAATGCGTGTTCCTATAGCTTTTAGACAATAATCTCAATACCTTTACTTTCAAGTTGGACTTGTGTTACAGACTCTTTGTGGTGGGATTTTATTTGGCCTTTTTTACTTTCTTTACTTCATGTTGTACTCTGGTTACAAGGTTTATTTGTATGCATGCATTGTTTGTTCAGTTGTTTTTACATTTTAGCAATTGGTGGATTTGGAGATGTGTGTGTGTGTGTGCATGTACTTAGGAAATGCCTCACATGTTAGTGATATGCCTACTTGGTGCTTGTCACCATCCCCTAGCCTATTAGAGGTAGGCTTAGGGAGTCGTGGCACAGGTCATGACAATGTTGGAAAAATTCCATTCCCACACCGATCCCATGAAAAAAGGAATTCCTGCCTTACCGTACTACCACTGACATGGATTACCATGAAAATAAGTGGGTCCACATGGGACCCACATCATTCCCATGCCTCTCCGATGAGAAAAAAACTTCCTTCCAAACAATACTTCCATAAGAAACATAGTCCATGGCAGTATACCTCACAGAACCATAGGCAGTTGCTGCATATGGACATAGTCTAATTTATAAACATAGTTTGGAATCTTATGGCTATGATACCATGGTATTAGGTCATTTTTATAGTAGTGAATTGAGGTTGATAAGAGTATGGACAATTATTATGAATATAATTAAATGTATAAATTTGTAATGTCATTATATTACACTTTTATTGTGTTAAGTATTTTTTTTTGTTTTTAATGTATAAATATTTTACTTATAATATTATATAGATCTTATAAATTGTTTTTTCATGTATAAATTTCTAGGAAGGATTGGTGAGACAAATAATAATATCATATAGGGTTGTATTGATTCTTTTCAATTATATCGATTTACATTTTATTACAATTGAATTATATTTATTGGTAAATTATATTGATCTTATAAAATAGTTAATATCTTATTTAATAATTTGTTAGGTTATTTTAATTTTCATACATTTTTTTATTTTTATAGTTTATAATTCATTTAATTATATATTTTTTGGGAATGTTTAATATGTTTAACTAATTTTTAATGAAATAAATTAGAGGGAAAAAATTACAACACCCTAAAAGATCTAAATCTTATAATCACTATTATCAAAATAATTGGATCTGAATGTTTACATTATACTAGAGACTATTATAAATCCATTAGCTTCTCTATTTGATATTTTCTATTTACCATTTGATGGACCTCCATTAGGTGAGCATTTGATCAGTTCACCACCTAAGGGATACTAGAGGGTATCAATTATTGGTATGAATGTCATTATAAAAATATATATATTTTTATTAACTACTTCATGGAATTATCAAGAAGATAAAAATAAATAATAAGAGATTCATATATGAATATATTAGATTCATTAGACTTGAGATACTTTAAAATTTTCATCAAATTTAATGAGTTTAGGGTGCCTATTGGTGATACTATCAAAATTAATAAAAATATCATTAGTTTCCTTTATTGTGAGATAGAGAACTATCCCATTAATTATAATGATTGGAAGAATATTCTCCTAGTTTTGAAGAATGAGGTGTTCAATATCAAAATAAATTTGATATTAGTTTAATATTAATTGATGATCAATTCAAATATGTGTTTAAAATTATTAATATACTTTTAATTTATCATATTTCTTTTTTAGATGTTTTTTTTCATTTTAATGTTCCTAAAACCATTTCACACCCATGGACTATGAAAAATTTATGAAATAAATAGAGATATTTTAAGTGGATATTATATCATGAGTTTAATTACTCATCTATGAGCATTCAGTAGATGTGTCAAAAAGTTCCTGAAGGAATGTATCATGAGTAGTGGAAGTTTTTTATTGATATTAATAGGGATTCATATAATGAGGTACTTTTTTTGTCCAAAGGATATAGAAACATTTATTAGATGTAGATAAAGTGATTAAATAAATCCAAAACCAAGACCAACCATGCTAGAATATAAAAACCATGTGTACTGTAAATTATGAAATGAATAAACTAGTGTACCGTTCACCAAATAAGCTTCTCCATATTCCTTCATCTCATGAACTTGATGAAGATCACATGAGAATTATCCAAGTGAAATATCTACTCCAAAGGTCTCAATGGGATGTTTAATTTCTCCACACTCTAGTAGGATGCTACACCACTTATTTCATGGAAACACCTCATGATGTAAATAAATTAGAAAAAGAGATCATTGGATGAGGGATCTTGATCAAGGATGAAAAAGAGAGAATACACAAACCATCACATGATAGTTGTAATTATAAATCTTTCAAGGATTCTCATTGGATGAAATTTTATTTACTCATGCATTATAACACATGAGTAAATTTACCATCCAGTTTATGAAAACTCTTGAGCATTTCATTATATAAAACATCTCTTAAATGATAGATTATAATAATGATTACTCAAAAATTAACACATAATGTTTTTTTGACATACCTATCATAGTATGTACATGTATATCAAACCTTATGATTTAATATGTAACATTTCTATATAATATATCCAATCACACCTTACAATTAGTCATCGACATTAGGATGCTTTTACAATATCCCTCAAATCTTAAAATGTGATATACCCAATTACATGAAAATAGTTTTGTTACATGAAATTCATATTCAATGAATTGGCTATATCACACTATATGATATATCTTATATATATAAATATATATCACACACACACACATATATATAAATAATATATGGAATATCTCATTCAATTTCCCACTTACAATAAAGCCTAAAAGACTTACATTCCATTTCACCCTATATCGTATCATATATGATAAATTTTGAAATCATATCAAAAAATAATTTTATATTTCTTCCCAAAACATTTTTAAATGATACCATCAACTTTATCATGTATCAAATCATATGAAATACATGGTGAATATCTATCCAAAACACTTTTGGGTAACTCAGAAACACTTTTAGAATAGTTATTTGAGTTAAACTCAATCCCTATTTAGTTAACCACAGTGTGTGACCCCATGATGATTTTTAGTGTTTCCAAAAAATATGAATCTCTGGATCCATAAATACAAGAAAAGAACAACCTATACAAAATCATCAATGCTACTCAATCTATAAATGGATTTGGAATGGTATCCATCAAACACATGTATCTATATAGATATTTCCACCAATTACATCACTTTCAAGTGTTCATTATCATACATTACCTTTTTATAATACATAGAGTCAAAATGGGATATGGATTATATCAATCCCATATAGTCAAGTCATATATTCCCAACTCTTTGAGTATAAACCAAACAGGTCGATGGATACATCACATGTTATTCACCTTTATGTATAAACACATCACATGTCACTCACCCTAATAGATAATAATATCATATATAATATCTATGTTTGTACACACACTTCTTATTCTATCTCAATTGATGGCCCAGATTCTATAATTATTATAAGAGAGGAAAAATCCCATCTTAGTTGAGCTCTAACTAACATTATGATCAGAACCATACACAACCTCCACTGATTATATAAGACTCAATGATTTCATAAGGAAGGTATCAAAGTATTAAGGTCCTTATGAAATGCATCTATCCAACCCTAGGTAGTGAGGACTCCAACTATGATTTGTTCACCCATAGTATACTAAATACATAGTGTATAACACTCCACATGGTAAACTTAGTGAGTCATCCAGTACAAAAAAACACTTTTTATGCCTAATGAGTATATTTCAGATCTCTAAAAAATAATCCTACTCACAATAACCTTAAAATTTTATCATAACCTATAATAATCCATGAAAAACTTTAGTTAGGGATAACTCAAATTCACACTTTGAGAGGTAAATTATCATTACAATTCACAAAATGTATATCAATATATACATATATGAAACCTACATGAAAGAATGATATAGTGAAGATTACCTTTTATATGATACATTTTATATTTTTAAAACTTTTTAAGAATACTTAACAAAACCCTACACAATAACCTATCTATCATATCATATATGATAGACTTTCAGATCATGCTTATGTTTGATTCACTTTCTGGGGTTTTGTTAACTAATTACATGTATATATAATTCCTACCACATATCTATGTGACCACCTAATAAAACCCTCCCAAAAAATTATTTAGTGAGTAACATCTATAAATAAATAAATTTTAAATAATGGTGATATTTAGGAATCATATTCCTAAGATTTAACTCCTCAAACACATTCAAACTTCTTAACTCAACAAAATCAAATGTTATGATGTAAAATTCTGTTATCTACTTAGAAATATTTTTAAGTTTAACATAATCATCCCTAGAACCCTTTCCATGAAACCTTTACATTTAAATCAATAGGTAAATATTGTAACTATTTACACTATTACTTATCAACACATCCTAAACTCCTTTAGGATAAAGTGACATTCACACTGCTATGGTAACTAAATGAAACTCTTTACATTTAACTTTACGAAAAATACCCTAAAAATATTTTAGGATATTAATTTAAATTAAATTTTTATTTTTACTTGCATAATACTTTATAAAATAGTAACATTCACCTACTCACAGTAACTAAAATAACTATTTACATTTCTCTTTATCGTCACATTTACTAAACTCTTTAGGATATAAAGTGATTTTTTTTTTAAAATTTGACTATAATAATATTTTATTTGTTAACTTTGAAATTATATAAGTCTAAAAATACTCCTAATATCCTCTTAGGCACTATAGTATCTTCAAAATATCCAGTTAAGATGAAAAAACTCTTTTGTGTTAGGAAATAATAATTTTTTCCTTTTAGTAGGAATATCTAACAAATAAACTATATTTTCCATATCATATATGATATTTTATGTGTTTGGATCATTTTTCACAAAAAATAAAACTTTATTCTTTGAAATATACCACTAATTGGTGGTGGTAACATTTTACCACATATTTTAACAAACATATAGATAAACACTTTTTCCTAGATAATATTTTTATCCTTATATTATTTTAAAAACATGTTATAAAAACCAATTAATTATAAACCATGTGTATTAAATTCATTATCTCATATGTTTCATGACAACCCTTTGTTAACAAAAAAAGTCCTCTTATCATATAATATAAATGAGATCACTTTACATATCCTTTATTTATATCCACATGATCTTGATAAACACATTTACATTAAAATATTTGATAATAACTACTTAATTAATCACTTGAATTAAAATAATAGTCACTGTAAATTATTACCTTATTTTTGAAATACTATTTATTTAAAACCCTTGTAAAATATATATTTGGTATCACATACCCTTCAATACCAAAAAATCAATTTCTATAACAATGATACATGAAATTGACATTCCATGGAGTTTCACGAACTCCTTCATGTATTTCAAACTTTCTCATCATATGGAATCATTAAAAATTAATAATATCATAAGGTTTTAATAACCTTAAATTACTACTCTAAGAAACATTGTTGGAATCTCTAACCAACTTTTATTCTTTTGGTTTGAACTTTTACCCACTTTTACTATATCTATAGCACCAAAAACTAGAAATCATATATCCAGTTCATCTATTCTCACTACTTTTATAATATTAGGTAAAACTTTCTTTAACTAATTCATATTATAAGAACATTTACATTAATTATAATAAAATTAATTCCTTAACCATAATAATACTTAATTAAACCTTTAGTCTCACCAAGTCATTTACATACCCAATAATATTGAGTATATGGGTAGAGGTTAAAGTTACTTAGGTTGTTTTGCATCTGATTCCTATGAATCCCAAAATGATTCATTATATGATTTACATAATCATATATATTAACATATTAAAAAACTTAAACACTTTGTTACTAAGGAATGTGTTTATCTAACACATAGAATTTCTACTAAAGAAATCTTCTTAAGTTTCCAATCCGAGGAGTTTCTTATGTTAAGATTATGCTTCCTATATGATTGATCTCAAAGCTAAGTTTGATGATAATGATTATATTTATCTATAAAAGAATATTTTATTATATGAGTATCATTTTTTACTAACATATAATAAGGAATTTTATTTAATGGTTTCCCATTAAAATTATGTCACCTTTTTAAAAATATCATGTCCATTAGTGGGAAAAGATCTATACTTCACTATGAAATGATCCCACTATAGAATTCCCCTAACCAATTGGATATTTAGGCAGTGAATCATCCATATCATATCATATATGACGTTTGGATAGTTGATTAGAAAAATATTTACCTATTTTATCAACTGGATAAGACCAACTCTATTCCTCTGGTATACTAACTATTAGGGTTTTTGAGCTATGTGTAATCCAAAGAAAATTCTAGGAACAAGGAACCTAACCATTATAGTCACCTAATTACTTAATTTTCTCACATAAGATAATCTTGGGTCACCTATAAATGAAATTAAATTACCCAGTTGGATGGTTGAGGTATTAATAAGTGTCACTTTGGAAGTAATCTCACACTTATTATTTTGAAGGGGATTTAATATCACTAAATCATCTCACATTACTTACTTTTATATATTAATTCTTGAAATGATTTATTTTGTAATACTATTCCTTTCACCAAATTAATATGTTCAAGCCATATTGTTTCCCATAGTTCTTATTACTCACACAAAAATAGAATCCAAACATATTTACACATATCCAAATTCATCCCATGTATAAGGAATATGAAATTTTTATGTAAATGATTAAGATTGTATGAAATTTAAAATATTTACTTGAGTAATCCTAGTGTGATAGATTGCCAACCCTCACATTTATAGAACAAGTTATAATCCTCTAGTCCAATAGGAAGTTCTACCTTGAGTCCCTCTTCCTAGGGAGAATTTATTCAAGAGAGAATCCAATTCATCATAACTCTAAGTCATAATATTTATATAATATATTCAATATATAAATTCAACATAATAAATTTAATTAAAAACCAAATTCATGGTATATTATCATAAACCATCATGAATTACTCAATTACCAAGAACCCGAGCTAGTCGTAACAAGGCTCGAAGGGTGTTCTCAATACCCACAGAACAGAAAAAATCATATGGCATCAAGAAATAATTTTGGAAATTATTTTTCCACAAAAGAATATAAATCATGATGAAATAGATAAAGGAAATTATAGTATGATAATAAAAAAACATTAGAAAAGCAACAAATGTAAGGAAAATCCAGGTTCCAAAAAAAAACACAAGTGCTAAAAAACCCACTGCAAAATACCAAATCTATGTGATATGTAGTAACCTATAGAATCCCACACCCTACTAATGAGAAACCTCCCTACCTCCCTATGTCACCATACCTTTACCTTCTTCAAAAAAAAACAATATCTATACACACCAAATAATGTATGCTGGGAATGAGGAAAACAAGCCTAGTAGGATCCCACCAAGTATTTAAAAAGTAGATTTTATAATATAAAACAATTATTCACAAGTAAATAAATATAATGAATGGGATATAATTTTACAAATTTTAATATAAAAAATAGAAAACCACCTTTTTTATGGTTTATAAAAAAATATAACAATAATCCCGGGTTTTAAAGAATTTTCATAACATTCCAAACATATAGTTCAAATATTATTAATAAAGAAATATAACCCCTAGGGTAACATTATTTCTAGTTTATTAAGGATACTTATAAAAATATTGATATTAATAGAACACCTAGTGTGCATATTACCATATTATAATAGGACTAGGGGGTAAGAGATCACTCTTAAGAGTGGCTTGAGAATATAAATTAAGCCACATGGTGCACACATTACCCTAGTAAAATAGGCCCGGACAGTAAGAGTTTATCCTCAAGGACGAATCCATTCCTTGTAGATGATCACAATTGGGATTACCACATTAAAATAATTCAAAGTTCATTTCATGTTGAAAAATATACAAAAATTTCTTGAAAACCATTTTTTAAAAACAGCAAAGGGGGAGATACACTTTTATAATCATAACCAAAACCACCATATTTTATCTAAAAATTTATCATGAAATTGACTGGTTTTAGAAACCAATTTCAAGGACCAAGAAACAATGGCTTGTAGAATAAATAAAATTAATGAAACCACTACCTCAAAACAAAAAAATTCCAATACTCAAATGATATCCACAAGCCTAGAAAAATCTAGAGTTCAATAAGACATGGAATAATTATAAGCCATGAATTACCAAATTAGAATCTCCAATTCATAAATTATAGAACATCATGAGAGAGATAAATCACTAAACACAACAATCCCTAAATAATGCACAATAATTAATGAAGATCCAAACAATAATTCCCAATTCCATGATAGATCTATAATAAAATCAATTAGATCATGTCAAAACCTTGAGATCTATCACTAATAGAAACAATCTAAGTTTCCATTCAAGAATAGAATAGAAGATCTAGAATAAAAATGAAGAACGACAAAGAACAAGTACATACCATAAAATTCCTAGACCCAACACTATTATATCCAATTGATTCACACTTCAGAAGGTAAGTAATCTCCAAGATCCCCAAGAGGAGTCTCCTAGATTGAGGGACTAATTCAAAAGAAGAATAATGAGGCTAAACAGAGGTGTTTTAGTTCTTAAAAATATCAGATTAATTAATGAACATTTCACGGTTTGGCCACATGGTTTATAAAACCATATACAAACCATTTAACCCTTTATGGGCTACTGGATGAGCCACATGATTTTAAAAAGCACACTCCAACCATGAAAAAGGACTATATCCTGAGTTTCATAGTTTGAGGATAAGTCCACATAGTTTTTCCTAACCATGTTCCCTCCTTTGAGACTCTAACACAAGCTACATGGGTTCCTAGGAAGACTGGAATGATTTTCCCTAATCCTGCTCCAATCATGTGTAGGCCCATAAACCTCTAAAAACTTCCAAAATTCAAAAAATTACATGAGAAAAGTTCCAAAAAAAGATGGTAAATAAAGTATTTAATTACCTGAAAGAACCATGAGGATGTGAAAATTCTCTACACCACATCAATTTCTTTATCTAGAAAACTATATCAAAGACGGGTTATCCACAAAGAGATAAGTCCATTTCTCCCTCATCATACTCCTTATACCATGTCTCATGTGAGTTTGATCTATGCTACCAAAAAACATGAACCAAAAAGATATAATTTCCACACAGAACATATATATAAAAATTAATAACTTGAAATTAATTCTTTGTCATGGACATGTTTGATTCTAGTATGAGGTCCTAAAAATTTAGAATATGTGATGGGTCAGGATGATACTTCTTGAGTTGGGACACATGGGAAACAATGTAGATAAAAAAAATAAGGTGGTAAATCCAAGAAACATTCCAACTTTCCAAGAAATTCCATGATATCAAATGACCCCACATATCTAGGAGCTAGCTTACCTTATTTTCTGAGCCATAAATGACCTAATCAGGGTGAGACTTTTAATAAATCTAGGTCACTAACTGAAAACTATAAAGGTAGATAACAATGATCCACATAATATTTGTAATGTATTTGATTAATCACCAAGGGTTAATGAATCATTTGAAACTTTTCTACTATTTCTTTAACCAAGCTTAGTAATATCATGGTATATTTACCAATATCATACAAACAAAGATTTTAGTTGCGAGGTCAAACACATAAATCTTCAAAAGGGTCCATCTTAATGGATGACCAATAAATATTGTTATTGGAAAAAATCAACTAGCCCCAAATGGCTATCCCAAGAACCTCATAAATCCAAGACAAAATCATGGATCATATCCTCTAAAAATTTGATTTCTCATTCTATATTTCCATCCTTATAATGATGATATGTTGTGATCAACTTGAACTGAGTTCCCATCACCTCCTAGAGGACCTCTCAAAACTAAAAGATAAATAGAATCTCTCCATGTGATATAATGACCATTGTAATCCAATAAAACCTTACTATATATTACATACACAACTCCCCTAAGTCTTCCACTTTAGTGGGGTCATAGATTGGTATGAAATTAGTTGACCTGGCCAACCAGTGAGTTACCACCCAAGTAGGGTTCTTACCCTAAGGAGTCCAAGGTAACCCAATAATTAAACCCATTAACATAGAATTCCATTTCCATGTTAGAAAAAGTATAGACATAAGAATATTAAAAGGGTTTTGATTATTTAACTTATCCTATTGGAAAGTGTATTATTAGGATATAAATTTTAATATGTATTGTTTTATAACAGCCACTAGAACTGATTCTTCATGTCATAATGCATCTTTTTAGTTATATGGTGGTAAACTACAAAGGAATGATGATAATATTCTAACATGAAATTCCTTGCAGTTGAAGGAATGAAATACAAATTACTATATTAAAGAATACCCTACATAGAGAGAGGATATTCACTGATGGTATCCCCACCATATAAATAATACATGATATTTCAAAACTTGATATCTTATTTCTACTCTTGGAGAATCATCTCAAGGGGATAGGATATAAAAACAAAACTTTATAGAACATTAGAATAATCTTACTCTAAGAATTACAATTGAACCTAATTAATGATCCCCATTAGTTTCCATCCATCCTTTTCTTCCTTCATAGATAGAGAAGGAAAATTCTTAATAAGAGTTTCACCCACCACATTACCCTTTCTTGGAGCATTAGTAATGTAAATGTTGAATTAATGTGGGTATACCTCCCTTCATCTCTACCAAATATTTAAATATTTTTTAGAAAATATGTACCCATACTCTTGTGGTTATAGTAAATGATAAATTTATCCCCAATAAGATAATTCCACCAACTTTGAAGGGAATTCACAATAGATATAAGTTCTAAATCATTTGTGGTATAGTTCCTCTCATGAGGTCAAATATGGTGTAATCCAAAATAAAACACATGATTTAATTTCATAAGTATGGAACCCAAACTTTCACCCAAAGATTCAAAATAAACCACATATCCATGTCTAGTCTCTAGTATAGTCAGTATTGGTGCTTAGTTCAAACACTACTTCAGTTCATAGAAGGATTCTTGGCACTTTGAATCCCATGAAAACATCACCCCAATATTGTTAAAAGTAGTCAATAGCGAAGCATGTTTAAAAACCACTACTATTATCCTACCAAACCCAGGATACTTTAAATATCAATAAAATTATGTGTTTATTTTTATGACATGATAATCATAAATTTTTTAAGATCAACTAAGATAACATGTCCGGAGATCACATGTCCCAAGAACTTAACTTCTTGGATCTAAAATTTTAATTTTTAGGATTTTTTATATAGGTAGTGATCCCTTAGGATTCTCAAAACACATCTCAAGTGATGCACTAATATTCTTCAGTCTTTGAGTATAATATAATGTCATCAAAAAACATTAAAACAAAAGTGTCAATATATCGGTGTAAAATATAGTTTATCAATGCCACAAATACTGTAAGAGAATTAGATAGATCTAACATCATTATTTCCGATGCTTTTTCTAGGGCACACACATCCATCTGTTTGAAGAGGATGAGGATGCTCTGATTGTTTTCCCACATTCCCGCTTTCCAAAGGTGGGTGACATCTATCGCTTATTCAGGGATGTTTTATCCTTGATTGAAACAGGATATTGGGATGTCAGTTCTTCCTTCCGTGGATTCCTCCTAGGAAATCATCACCTAGTATAGGTATACCTTATAGATTAAGACGTTGTTAGTGAAACTCTTCCCAGTTCCATATTTTCATGGATGCTGGTTAATTACACTACTTCTGTCGGGATATTCCAAGTGGCCCGGTCAGGGCAACAAAATTTAGTTGGGGGAGTAGTCACATTGGACATCACTGGTATTTCTGGATGTTGGAACACTAGTGCGACTAGGTATCTTCCCCTTATAATAGGGCTTCTCAAGGGTGTGGAAGCCTGAGGCATCCCACGTTTAATGCATGGAATTATATTCCATAGGCATGTCTATGAGGTTTTCCTCAGCTTCCCATGTTTAACACAGGGTTTGTCGCGAGTTTAATGTCTAGTAGAGACAGATCAGACTGATTAGAACACTGACTAGAGTGGATCAGATGGGTGCAACCCTCAGAGGGGAAACTGATGGTTGGAGGTGAATTGACATGATCTCACTAGGATGTGGCGGCCCAGGTAAGAATCAAGATGGATAGTGGATAGTTAAGTGAAGTGGATGGAGAATGAGATGGAGTCAACTCGAGGGCGATGGTGATGTTGGGATTGATCCTTGAAGAGTCCTTCTATGTATCCCCGTGGTAGAGAATCAGAGTACACGTAGTTCAAGGTGGGGTATAGGATTGGGGTGTGTGCAGAAAATAACGACCTGATCATATATTGGGGCTTACGCGTGGTTAGCAGCCCGAGGTTGGTCTGATGCCACTGGGATGGACTAGAGATATAGGTCCCAACAGAAGGGATGACAACGTCTTACCGCTAGGTTTGGGTTGAAAATGGATTACCACTGAATAGGGGATCAGAACGACTTACTGCTGTATGGGGTTTACAACGGCTTACCGCTGAATGGGGGCACAATGGATTACTGCTTTATGGGGTTTACAATGTCTTACCTCTGAATGGGGTCACAATAGCTTACTACTAGATGGGGTTTACAACGGATTACCGCTGAATGGGGGTATAACAGCTTACCACTGGATGGGGTTGAACCTCATGGAGGCTTCCTACGTACCCTGTCTGGAATACAGGGATCAAAGCCCACGTAGTTCAGGGAGGGGTGTGGTGAACTGACGTGAAGGGAGTCAAGAACAATGGTTTTTGGGCTTGAACCTTTGGGAGGGTTCCTACATACCTTGCCTTGGAAAGTATCAAAGTACACATAGTTTGGGATGGGTGTCGTGAACCGATGTGAAGGGAGTCGGAACCAATAGTTGTTGGGATTGAACCTCTGGGAGGCTTCATACGTACCTTTCCTTGGCAAAGATCAAATTACATGTAGTTCAAGATGGTGTGGGGAACCAAAGAGAAGGGATTTGGGACCAATGGTTGTTGGTATTGAACCTATGAGAGTCTTCCTACGTACCTTAACTTGGAAAGGATTAAAGTCCACGTAGTTCGGGAGAGGTGTTGGTGAACCGACATGAAATTCATCAGAACAAATGGTTTTTGGGCTCAAACCTCTGGGAGGCTTCCTACGTACCTTGCAATGGAAAGGATCAAAGACCACGTAGTTTGGGATGGGTGTGGTGAACCGATGTGAAGGGAGTCGGGACCAATGGTTGTTGGGTTTGAACTTATGGGAGGCTTCATACGTACCTTGCCTTGGCAAAGATCAAAGTCTACATAGTTCGGGATGGTGTGGGGCTTACACTCAAGGCTCCCCAAAGAGGATGTCATGGTAAATGGTTAATCTAAGACCACATTAGTCACACTCGATGTGAGAAACAAGTGGCAGCAAAGACATGATGATCACGTCATGAAAGGTACGTCCCTAGGAAGTGGAGTGGGGCTGGCATGTAGTTAGCATCCCTAAATGGAAACAGGGGCTTACACGTGGTCTGTAGCCCAAAGGGGAAATAGAGGATTATGTGTGTTTAGTGGCCTAGGGAGTTGAAGATTGGGACTTACTCCAGAATGGAGGCCTGAGTGGAGAAAAATCCCAAAGGGAGAGGTATTTGGAATGGAAGATAGGAGGGATCCGGTGCCAATCCCCCCATCTCTGGTCTTTGGTTGGGGAGAGGATAGGAGAAGCAGGGATGCTACCTCCCATAAGAAAGGCTAGGGGATTACACCATGGTGGTTGACCTTACCCTATAGATAGACACCACTCCAGCAAAGAGGATCTCATTTCGTGTGAGGAATATATCACTTCCGTGGAGACCAGTGGGTGTAGAGAATTTCTGAGGTGGAGGAACCCCACGTATGATGCATGGGTCGAGGTCACAATTTAACGTCATGTGCTGAGGACGATGGTGCTTGTTAGTTTAACATCTTACAGCTCATACAAAGTGGTCTCACTCCGCACCCCTAGGACTTACATAACTGATACTAACCTACCCTTGGGGAAGGGAAGAAATCAGAAATTCTGTGGTGAGGGGGGTGTTAGGGAGTGATCCACTGAGGGGTCCATGTTATTGTGGATATACAAAGATGCAATAGCCATTAGCATGCCTATGAGAAGAAGCATGAGTCAAAGAAACACAACAGGAAGTACCACCCAAGGGACTTTGAAATCATTTCATGATAACCTGTAGGGTCTCACAGGAAAAGGAGTTGCGGAGCAAATGGGTCCATAGGTAGACGCCTCATGAAGCTCTGGAGCTCCATGTAGTGGAAGGGCTATGTGAAGGGGTATGCTTCACAAAGTGAAGTGTCCTAGACTTGGTGTAGGGAATAGGTGCATATGGAATGTGCTTAGAGAAGTGAAAAAACATTCATAGATCAGTGCGTCGCGAAGCAAGGGTTCCCTGCGAATCATAACATTGCAGATAAATGTGATTTGTGAAGCATAGTGGCCCTGCCTTAGCATGTGGGTCACATGTGCATGGAGGGTAGTTCACAAATAATAAGTTATCCACAAATACCCGAGTCCCCTTGGGGATCCCCTTCCTTCGAGGAGGCCCATGGGATCTGTGAAGGGAATCCCTCTTTGAAGAGGGGTTGAATTCAAGTAAAGGGGGAGGGACTTCACAATGCAAAAATACCTTGAAAAGATCATGGTTCTCAAAGCATAAGTTTCTTCACAATTTGAGAGGTAAGTGGGATAAAGGTCGAAGGATCCATCCTTTGGGCTCGGGGGGAGCCCATTATTTATTGGCAAGAGGTGCCGTAAATCAGAGTGTGTCAGGCATGAAGACATGTGACATTTTGTCATAATCGCGAAGCCTCCCACCTCTTTTCTCCGCAGTGGATTCACAAATGTCAAACTGGTTCATGGAGCCTCACACCTCCTTGCTCCACTATGGATTTTCAAACGTCAAAATAGTTCTTAGAGCCTCCTTCCTCCTTGCTCGACGACAGCTTCGTAGAGGGGGAGCTTCGTGCAGGCCGCGGTGCGGTGGGGCTCTGCAGGTAGGTTTTTCAAGGCATCCCCAAGGGCCTCACGTTTGTTTCTCCTCTTCCCAAATTTTGGTGCCAAAAAATGACTCCCCTCAGTCTGGGAGTCTATTAGAAAGCGATGGTCAAAATCTGAGGGTAAATCTCCAAAATTCGTTGGTCAATCGTGAAGCTGACTCGCAAAGGAGGCTCACGAATCAGAGCAGCAACATGTGGGCTGAGCATGCCACAAAGCTTGCCTCTTTCGGACATGACTTGAAGCACATGGGGTCCTTTCCTATAAATAGGGGATACCGACCACTCTTTTTTCCTTTCTCACCTCCATGTTTTGTAATTTAGCACTCTCAAATCATGAATCTCCACATACTCCATCATTACTCTCCGCGAATCAGTCCTTCTGCTTTGTGGTGCACAACGAGTCTTTAACTTCACAATGGTGTACTCTACAGCTTGCGTCTGAAGTCTGTGACAGGGCTCTGTGAATGGTATTCACAAATGAACTCTGTGAATGAACTCCGTGAACGAGATCCATGAAAGAGCTTCGTGAACCGAAACCAAAAACTCCCAAACAACAAAAAATGAATGGCTCACCAAGAGGCTGCCAGGGGTTCCTAGAAGATGCTTCCCGAAGGGAGGATATGGTGGATATCTCGGGTATATGGGAGTTTGTGTGAAGCCATTCTGACCATAACTCACTGGTGGAACTATTGTCGAAAATTCAGAAGGACTATCCACTGTGTAGGAGGCTACCTATGTATGGATTTGGCCTGAGGGATGACGTCTTCATCCCTGAATTGAGTAGGGATGGACCATCTTACTGGTTCAGAAGCACGCCGTGTCAGAACCAGTGGTTTATGGAGGCTGATGGTCATGCCCAAGAGGACTTTACGCCGGTCAACACTGACTGTCTATACAATAATTTGAACAAAATTGATTGGATGGAACTGCAGCTGGAGACATCTCCCCTGCTATACCATACTATCTTGAAGGCAGCCCTATGGAACTCGGAAAAGGGGTGGTCCGATGATTGGGATCAGTGCCAGGGCAGAAACATCACAGATGACTAGGCCAAGGCCTACTGGGTAGGAGCCTCATGCAAGGAATTCAGGGAAGAGATGAGAAGAGTGGGCTTGTATGAGGAGGATTGGGCCTCCCAATTCCATATCTATCAGCCGAAGCAGCTGATGCTGGAGTTGCTGAGCAGATGGTCATCGAGAACCAATACCTTCAATTTTCACCATGAATAGGTCGACATAAGTTTATGAGACCTGCATCAGATCTCAGGGGTCCCAATTATGGGGGTGATGTATAATGAGTTCAACCCTGTTATGGCTACATGGGAGGATATGGAGAAAATTCCACCGCTAGTGATGGAATTTATAAACCTAGTGTCAAGAGAGAAGAAGCAGTCGGTGAGGGACATCCACTTGAAATGGTGGTTTAAGCAGTTCTTGAACTTCTTGGAAAATAAAAAGTTCCCTGTGAGGCCTCGGACTTGCCCGAAGGGGGATCAACGAGGTAAGGAGCACTCGTACTAGCAGCTCTTGGAGGATAGCCAGTAGAAGATGTGGGGATTCAGTGTCAGTATCGACCAACAACCAGTAGTCAGGTTGGATGCATTCATTGCGGTGATCATCTATGGTTGGATCCTACCAGTGAGAGACACGAACATGGGCGTACGACTGAGCACATTTATCATGGCATCCATGCTGGAAATAGGAGGATGGGTTAACCTTAGGATCTCAATTCTCACCAGGCTGTACAGGATAATGTGGCATATCAGCGGGGGGAAGAAGCCATAGAGAATATGTGGGTCATTCTACCTTCTATATGGGTGGATAACAACACACATCAGGGGGGTCTATGAATATCCGAACCCCATCTCCCCTCCAGGATCAAACTTCCTCCCATCCATTCTGAATGCTATGGGGAGCTTTTCGGTCAAGCTGACCATGAAGACAGTATTGAACCGGGTTTGGAAGGTAGATGAGTTCAATTTTCACCCGTTCCCATTGCCAATAGGCATGTTCACTGATGACGGCCAAGGAATGGAGGAGAATCGGTCCTACCTCCTGACCTTTTGGGGTGGAGTCTTGGTGGTGCAGGTGGATCGTGAGTCCCTATGTGATCCATACACCCCACACCGATTTTCAAGGAAATTTCAGTGCATGTAGTGACTGACCCCACAGGTCTATTTGGGGAGTGCGCTATGTGGACCACCCATGCGTGATGAGGTAGATGTGACTCATTTTCACATGGGAATATGGGAAGATGTGAAACGAGCTGCCTCTGCCCACGACCATCTTCAAACTGGTGAATAATTATGCCAAAATCTAAAAGGTGGTTACACTGGGGAGATGCTGAAGAAGCCAACTATTCAGGCTAGTAATGGTGTTCCCCCCTAACACTGAGGTGAGGTCCGAAAGGTGGAGAAGACATATCTTGGTGGTAGGTATGCAGTGGCGGTGAGGCTCACACTGATCGAAGGGGTGGCAGTAGCGGATCAAACGACAACAATGGACCTAACAGTCCCAGAGGAGTAGAGTCATCCGAAGGGGAGGCCACCAAGGGGATTCCGCATGATATCCACCCAGGCTCCAGGGAATCGGCTGCGCCATATATACTTACTGGAGAATGTTGTCTTCCCAGAATCTTGGGACATCTGGGATGTCAACCGGAAATTCCTCAACCCATCCAAGATGTGGAATCATCTGAACCATCTTGGGATGGATTTTCTGGGAATCAGCCCTATCAGGTCCAGCTTTGCAGTATCCCAGGCAGAGTCAGTGCATTACCTAGAAGATCTGGAGGACTTTGTTTACTCCCGAGGTGCTCCACGTCTAATGAAAAATCAGGTAAAGGTGTTGTTGGATCGTACGACCTCTCAGTATTTATCGTCTTCTGAACTAAGAGAGTGCTTCCCTTTTCCAGAAGAATCAGACGAATCCTCTTGGGGGGAGGAGGCCAGTAGAGGGAGCCTGTTGGAGGAGGGTGAAGTTGGCGATTCAGACCCAGAACTTGAAGAGTTTGCAGAGGCTCTCGAGGTAAAACCCTGAGTCCCATCCTCGGGATCCGCTTCCAGGTTACTTTGGACTCCTCACTAACATTTGAATTGCATAGGAGGGGATCATATGCAAAACCTGTTCCCACTCCTCAGTAGATAAAGATGTGGGGCCATCAGGATCTACACCCGTAACTATGGCAATTATCGTGTCCAGTAGGGCCAGGACACCTGAGGTGGTTCCTATGGTGTTTTCATACTTCCCAAAAATATATGGAGGGCCATGCGTTGGGGTCCCAATGGAAAAAAACCAGGAGAGAGACTGAAAATTTGATCTCTGTAAGTCCCCTTGAAAAATAATTCATGTCTGCCACCCATTGATCATGTTAACTAACATCCATGCACTTCTTAGTATGCATAGTTTTTCAAATGGCATGGGCTGCCTTGGAAAGTTTGGTTGGTACTCCCGGTGGCGCCTTTCCCAGGGGAATGTCGGTGGTCATGGAAGTGGACACCCAAACTGACAAATCTGCAGCACTCCCAATCATTGGTTGGACCGTTAGAAGGTCAGAGTATGAGATTACTAAGTTTGGATCCGACGATGAAGACCTATTGGAAAACACGGGTCCTTCCATACCCGATAAGACACTAGATGCGGACCCCGCTAATGAGTACTTGGGGGCGTTCCCTATGTATGAGCCTACCAACCACATAGACTAGGATGATACGACTTTGATTAAGAGGATAGAAAGACAGTTCATCACCAATCATGGATGCTGATCAAGCGCTTTATCAATGACACCCCTCAAGAACAATGGATAGACTAAATAGATATACTTCATTTGCGACTACACGAACTGTGCACTGGGGGAGTGGATGCCTGACATCCCCACATGATCATCCGAGATCTCATGGCAAAGAAGATCCAGGAATATGAGTGCGGCCTTGGTGTGGGTTGGCAGCAGAGAAAAGTGGTGAACATCAAGAGTCTCTTAGATATTGAAAATGAGATTCAGCGGATACACGTCCCAGAAGATGATCATTTTTCTTTCCTCAACGTGCAATCAGAGATTATATCGTGGTTGAAGGCCTAGCTGGCAGAGGCTGAAGAGAGCATGAGGAAAGCCTCTGAGGAGATGACCATCATCCAAACCAATGAGGAGTGAGCTTGGACCATGACTAATGAACTATTCCTCATTGCTGCCCAGGAGGAGCAAGAACTGAACAAGTGATAGCGAATCCTAGACACCACAAGCCAGAGGGTGGCAGAGCAGCAACACTCTTTTGATGGGGTCAACCCATCCATGGGAGGGGTTGATCCTCGGGTACTATGATGCATGTAACTTTTGAACGAGACTTCATGTTTTGATTATTTATTCTAGATGCATTTATGAATCCTATTATTCATTTTTGGTCTATTTAATTTTAGTTACATTCATGGAACATCCAGTGATCATTCCCTACGCTCACATGGATTGGGCTTGACACGAGAAACAAGGTATGATCAACATGTCATTCCATTTGAATATAAGAGTGAAAACCAAGCTTCGGGCATCTGGGGTTTGAACAACCAATCTAGATTTTCGGGAAGAAAGGGAGAGACCTGGCTGGAGAACAAATATCTCAGAACAATCAACATGTCATCTTCCCAATGTGCTCTAGTGCACGAGTAGGGTAACTCCAAGGGCATTTGGAATTAATTCAAACATAAGGGAGTGGAATATGTGAATCACAATACCCCATATTCGGAACACTGTGGGGATGGTGTGACAATAAAGGATAATTTTTGAACGCATTTGAAACACAATATCCTTATTGCATTAGCCTAAAATGGAGGTGAAAAATGAGGGCCGACCATTGAACGTGTTCAAAACATGGGGCCTAACTCTAAATGCTACCCATTAGTCTTCCAGAACGTTGGCCCAGGATAGTAGGCGATCCATAGGACGGGTATTTATACTGTTAGGGGTTTCTTTTATATGTAAAAGAGGATGAGGGTCCGAATAAAGGGCACGCAAAGCGTGGACTGTGGAGTGATGGGTTGTTCGAATGGTAGTACAACACTCTTGAAATCACACCACTGTGGTGGAAACATATTAGGTGGGATTATCTATCTGGTCAAGGATCAAACATACTTATGAACAGGACCTCTCTAGCAAGGACCTGGTGCATCCCATGACTAACATGGGGCATCCTAAACTTGTTTAGGGTAAAACTATAGTTTGGTGTCATGTGTTGAGGACATATTAACTCGTGTAGTTTAATGTCATACGATAGGATGGGGAGTGAAAGAGAAAATCCCAGAAAGGTAGCACATGATGTGGTATCCATAAACCTGATGTGAATGCGGACATAAGAAGTCCACAACATACCACGTATCCTTAGAGGATGTTCTACAGGTCAAGGGACCAAAAGTGAAAGTTATGCTGGGCCCAAGGTAGAGTAGTCGGGAGTTCCTATGTATCCCATGAGGATGGGAATCAAGACACACATAGTTATGAGAGCATAGTTTAACGTCATGTGGGATGATGAAAGGCATGTGTGGCATGGCTGCACCAGTACACGTCCTACCAAAACTACTAAGTCCACGTGAGTCGTGCTCGATGTGGGAAACAAGGAATATTGATGGGACTTTCCTAGCACAGGAAGGCACACATTAGGGGTAGCGGGATGCTAGGTGAGTGATGTCCCCATAATGATGACCCACCTACTTAACACACCTAGATTCACACAGGGGTAAAGCTGAGTATCTTATAATTCCACTTAAACATATGGAGGTGGAAAAATGTGAATCATGATGCTCGAGATCTGGCCCACAATGATGATGGCATGATGATAGGGGATAAATTTTGACCATGTTTTAACCAAAATATCCATATCACATTAGTCTGGAATGGGGAAAAACAAATGAGGGTCGACCGCTGACCATGTTCAAAACACGGGACCTGTTGCAAATGTCGAATTAGGTCCTCAGGGATGTTTGCCCTAGATGGTAGTTAAGACAATGTGGCATGAGACCAGTCCGTAAAGGGGGTCCCTTCAGACGTGGAAAAGGAAGACGATCCAAATAACGGGCTCAAAAATCTTGGACATGGAATGAGGGGAATAGCCTCATGAAAATTCCACACTTCGGGCTCTTTGTCACAACACATATGAGTATGACAAAAAGACATATTAGATAGAGGGGGTCGGGCCCCCCGCTAAGGAAAAGGGTCCTAAGGTTGCACTCTTATAACTTAATGGTCATAGGATGGTCCATTAAGGGGGGATTGATTTAATGGACTGTGCTCAGGGTGGTGAAGTATCCAAACGTGATGCGCAGTTCCCATAGGGAGATCTTAGTTTAGGGTCATAGAACTCGGACCAGGTTGGGAAAATACATGGGAGGCACATGGTGTGACTATTGAAAAATCCGACGTGAATGAGAATCCAAGAGGTACTCTCCACATCACATGCTCCCAAAAGAGTTCAGGCCAGGGTAGGGTTTTGGATTCCTAGGGCTGGGCCCGGAGACAAGATGCATGGGCGTTCCTACGTATCCCATAAGGTTGGGAATCAAGCCGTACATAGTTCTGGAATATGTCATTCAGTTTAAAATCTTGCGGAAAGGACATGGAGTGGCCTTAGTTTATGGTCATAGAGCTTGGACCATATATGGAACTAGAGGAGGGAGACACATGGTGAAGTAATTACTAAAACCTGATGTGAATGAGGACAGTAGGAGTCCGTATCACCATAATGTACTCCCTCGGAAACTTCTAGGCCAGGGGACCAAAAGTGAAAGTTAGAATGGACCGGAGGCAAAGTGCCCAGGCATTCCTACGTACCCCATGAGGATGGGAATCAAGACATACATAGTTATGAAGGTGGCATGGTAAGATACCTGTGCCACGAATAATATGGTTGTGCGGGTTTGGCCCTCGCTCCAAAAGAAGCGACATTTGATAGATCTTGTTTGTCCTTTAGGATCAATGTGTGTGTTATCTTTTTGTGAAGCGATGGACCTAGGATGTTGAGGCTAGGTGTTTCCATAAGAATCAAGACATATATAGGCGCTGAAAAATGGTATGGTGTGTGACCGATACCAAACATAATGTCCTCCTGAATGAAGACACCATGATAACGTGTCGTTTTTTTTGTCGTGAGTCTAGGATGATAAGGTCACAGTTTAGGGCCATGTGATGAGGCCAACCATGCATTTTAATGTCATGTAGTATAGACACAACAGTTTAAAGTCATGTGGGACTAGGCAACATAGTTTAAAGTCACGTGGCTCAAACATATATAGGAAAGATGAGGTTCAAGAGGGGATGTGCACGACGTGATAAAGAATACCTAACATGAATGAGGACAAGGTCTAGATCACACCGCACACGATTCCAAGAAAGAAACCTCGAGCTGATGGGCCCGAAAAAGTTAGAGGATATGGGGCAGGAGAGACTAGATCTCAGAAGGGAAGTACATGGTGCAGCTCTTGCAAACCTTATGTGAATGAAGACATAAGTCCACACACATCACACCACGAAATCCTATATAGGTCAGGTCCTAAAAGGCCAAACATATGTGATAATTAGTGAAATCTTAGCTGGACCCAAAGACGAGATGTCTGGGTGTTCCTACATGTCCCACAAGAATGGTAATCAATCCATACATAGTTCTAGAAGATGACATATAAGGAGATATTATTTTAAGGTCTTAGAGCTTGGACCATGAAGAAGTGACACACTTTCAAGTGAGCATAGACCTCAATCCAGTCCCTAAGCCCATGTGAGTCAAACTCAGTGTTGGAAAAAGGGCAGAAGAGGTATTAGAAACACATGGGATACATGTAGTGGGGAAGTCGATGAGAAACCCCAAATGACACCTTACCGCGGATTTGTCCTCCTAACATGAAAATGCGCACTGAAGGATAACACCAAGAGTGTTGAAATTACACTTGGACATGATGGGGTGGAAAATGATGTGAATCATGTAACTGAAATTTATGGCTTTATGGGGTTGGCGTGAAGATGGAGGATAACTGTTGACCATGTTTGAAACACAACATCCATATCATGTGAAGTGAAATGGGAACAAAAAATGAGCATCAACCACTGACCATATTCGCAACATGGGGCTTGTATCAATTTTTTGTTCAAAACCCTTGAGGACATTGGTCTGTAATTGTAGGAGAGTGATTGGGATGAAAATCTATGCCATTTGGTGGTCCTTTTGGATGGTAATGACAATGGAGTCCCGAATAAAGGGGAACACGAATCATGAAAAATGGGTGAAAGCATGTACAGGTAGAATCCGACACTCTAGGTTCTAAACCAAAGTACTCCTAGGCACATTGGAGAATCACCAAAGAGTGTCAAGGGACCAACTTAAGAGCAGATGACTCAAAATGATGAGTGTAGGTAAAGGGAAAGAAGGGCACTCCAGAGAGAGAGGTACGTGGTGTGGTTGTTACAAACCCAACGTGAATGGGGACACAAGACCATACCACACCTTGTACCCTCCCATGGAAGGAATCAGTCCAAGAGTCCATAATGATAAGGAGGTTTCTATGGGATGGGACTGGGACTAAAGACTTATACATTCGGGTGGTTATACATATCTCATAAGGATGTAAATCAAGACATACGTAGTTCTAGAGAAGGATGTTGTTCAGTTTATTGTCATACATCAAGGACGATGATGCTCTTAGTTTAAGGTCATAGGGCTTGGACTGTATTCCTAGTTTAATTTCATATGCATGGGAAAACTGAGTAGATAGGGAAAATCATCGTGCCTATGGAAGACCACGAAATGGAAACAATGACAGAGGATAACTGTTGACCATGTTCGCAACACAGTATCCGTATTTGTGTGACCATAGGTCGGGGGGAAACAATTTAGCATCGACCGTTGACTATATTCACAACATGGGACTTGTATGAATTCATCCCTTGAAATATTCAGGGATGTTAGCCTGAAATGGTAAGAGATCCCTTGGGTCAAGCATCTATACCATTCGGGGGTCATTTTGGATATGAAAGATGATGGAAACCCAAATGATAGGGTACATGGAGCATGGCAGGTCCTGTGCTTGCAGAAAGAGTAGGTGGGGGAATGTCTCAAGGGGATATGTGTGGCATAGAAAAAATAGCCTGACGTGAATGAGGAAATGAGTCAATACCCCACCAAACAATCATAAATGAGAACTTGGGCTAGGGGCGAAAGAGTCGAGGGAACTAGGGCTGGGAGTCCCGACCAACTATATCCATATGGCCCCTCATGCGGGTATTGCCTTACCATAGCTCAAAATCCCTTGTGATCAATGCTCAGTGTGGGAAACAATGAGTAGGACTAGGCTCTCCCCATCATATAAGGGTCTGACAGCTGGAATCACACTCCTGCCTGAGGTAGATCGAAGCGTGAAGAGACAGCGGGGCAGAATGAACCACTACACTCCCTTTTTTTAGGACATATGTGGGTGGTGAAAATGAAAAAGGATAGATGTTGACTGAATTTTAAACACAACATCCATATTATGTGACCTGAAATAGGAACAACAAATGTGCATCAACTGCTGACCAAATTCACAACGCGGGACTTGTATTTGTTGTTCGAAACCCTCGAGGACATTGGCCCGTAATGTTAGGAGAGCCCTTGGGTCGAGAATCCATGCCATTCAGGGGTCCTTTTTGATGGGAAAGATAATGGAGTCCCAAGTACAGGGAGTGTGTAAAACATAAATGTGCCCATGCAATTTAAAGTCATGCTGGACAGTAGAAGAGATGGAGATCTTCAGGGGGAGGGGACATGGTATGGTCATGATGAGATCGACGTGAATGAGGGAAAAATATTATACTACACCATGTGTTTCAACCCAATGGGAGGTCCTGAAGTTTGGGGCTGGGCCTAGGGATGAAATGTCCGAGCATTCCTACGTATCCCATAAGGATTGGAATCAAGCCATACGTAGTTCTGAAGTCCATGCAGTTTAGCATCATGCGGTGAAAACATGGGATGATAGAAGAATGAGGGAGGTAACATGGTGAAAATCATTGTAATCCTGACAGTAGTGGGGCCAAAGAAGCCTACATGACACCATGTTGGATCCTCCAAGAGAATTATACCCAGGGGGGATAGTCAAAGAGGAAACTTGGGGCTGGACTCAAGATGAAATGTCTGATCGTTCTTACGTATCCCATGAGAATGGGAATCAAGCCATACATAGTTATTGTGGTTTAATATATTGTAGGACGACACATAGTTTAACATCTTACAGGATGAAATATAGTTTAATGTCATGCAGGATGACATAAATTTTAACGTCATGCGGGACGACATACAATTTAACGTCATACGGGTCAACATACAGTTTAACGTCATGTGGGACGACATACAATTTAACATCTTGCAGGATGACATACAGTTTAACGTCATGTGAGACTTTTTACAGTTTAAGTTCATGTAGGAACAAACAGTTTAAGGTCATGTAGGACCATTCTTGCTTAGTAAAAGTATTTCTTGAGGAACTTGGCATTGGTAGGAGGAGTTATACGCTAACCATCCACAATAACCAGAGAATATGTGCCATTGGAGAAAACCTTGTGAATGTTGCAAGGTCTTTCCCATTTGGGCTCCAACTTGGGTGGTTTTCTACCAGGTATCATTGGTGTCCTTAGGGCCAATACAAAGTCGCCTTTCAAGAAGAAGAAAAGGTGAACTTTCTTGTTGAAAGATCTAGATATCTTGTTCTGATGCCTTTCTAGATTGTGTAGGGCATGAAGCCTATTCTTGTCGAGCGCTTCCAAATCATCCAGATAGATTTAAACTTCTTTATCTAGTGCTTTTTGATCACAGAAAGTTGTGTGCAATGAGGGAAATTGAATCTCGATGGGCAGGACGACCTCTGTTCTGTACACTAGGGAATATGGGGTCACCTAGGTGGAATTATGACTCGTCAGCCGATAATCCCAGAGGGAATTGGGGAGCTTGTCCAACCAACTCTTCTTATTATAACCAACCATTTTCTGAAGAATGTTAGATAGAGTATTGTTTAATGCCTCGATCTGTCCATTTTCTGGCACATGATAATGGGAGGTATGGTTAGAATGGATTTTGTACTTAGCGTTTAGTTTCTTCAGCTCAGCTTCCTGAAAGTTCGTGTCGTTATCGGTGAGGACGGCATGAGAGACTAAAAATATATAGATGATATTAACGCTCACAAAATCAACGATGGAATGGGCCTTGACCTCCTTGAGAGGATCTACCTCTGCCCACTTGGATAAGAAATAAGTAGCGGTCAGGATGAACTAGAACTAGAGAGGTGTCGCTGGTTGATATGGTCCCATGACATCAAGTCCCCATACCGCAAATGGCCAAGAGTACTTGGTAGTGTGAAGAGGCTCCTGTGGATGATGCATAAATTTGGCATGAATTTGTCATGCATGGAACTTTTTGGTGACCTCAATGCAGTCATGGATCATAGAGGGCAAAAAATACCCTAGTCTCTGGATCTAGTGAGATAGTTTCGACTCAGTCTGATGAGACCTACAGGAACCGACATGAACCTCTTGCATGACTTGAGAAATCTCAACTCCTTGAATGCAATGAAGGAGAACCCCATAAATCCCATGATTGTAGAGAATCATCTCAAGACCAAAATCGTTCTGGAGGGTAAACTATAATGCGCGACGTTGAATTCTCTTGTGCTCAACCCGATCTGCCATGAGATTACCATTTTGGAGGTACTCGACAAAGGAGGTTCTCCATTCAGGAGTAATTTCAATCACTGAATCCGGTGGATGTGGGGGTCTGGACGTGGAGGCACCAATGGTAAGGTAGCTTACCTGCGGGTTGTCACCGTCATCTGGAGTGATAGGAGCAATGAATCTTCGGTGTGACACATGGATAATCAGATCATCCTATTCAATCTCTACAAGTGATGCAACTAGGCTGGCCAAGGTGTCAGCTCGACCGTTCTGAGATCAATGGACATGAGTAACTTCTGGCCAAGATGGGGACAGGGCCATTAGCTGGAGAGTTCATTCCAAAAATGGTAGGATCTCTAGATTTCTGAAGACATAGTCACTGTTGATCAGCTTGATGACTAGTTCGAAGTCCCCTTTCACTTGCAAGTGGGGAATGTCAATCTTGAGGGACATCTCGAGGCCAGTAATGAGTGCCTAATACTATGCCTTATTGTTGGTGTAGCCTTTTGACAACAGGAATGAATATGAAAGAATGGATTGTGTTGGGGTAATGAAGAAAATACCTAGGCCTACTCTGTTGAGCCTGGGGTCATTGAGCCTTCTGTCGGTGGGGCTCTGGGAAGCACCATAGAAGTGAATTTTGCATCACGACCTGGCTTGGTCTACCGAGAGAATCGCTTCATCAGGGAAATCTAGATCTATGTACTGGTCTGTAGGTGATGGATGGGTGAAAAGGAAGTCTGCCAATGCTTACCCCTTAATATAGTTTTGAGGGAAAAACCTAATGTCGAACTACTAAAGGATTACCACCCACCGAGCTAGACATCCTGTCAACATGGGGTGGTTCAGAATGCACTTCAATGGATCCACCCAGGACACTAGCTGTACCTCATGATGCTGGAGGTAATTCCACAATTTATGTACCGTGAATACTAGCACAAGGCAGCTCTTCTCGATAGGGGAGTATCATGTCTTCATATTGAGGATCATGTAACTAATATAGTAAAGACTATTCTTTGTCCCCTCATTGTTCTTCTAGGTAAGAAGGGCACCAAGAGACCATTCCAGGTCGGTCACATAAAGGACCAGGGGATTTCTGAAGATAGGTGGCATTAAGACCAGAGGTTGAAGCAGGTACTTCTTGATTTCCTCGAAGGAAGTCTTACATTCTTCATCCCACTCGTAGACAATGCCTTTCTTCATGAGCCGAGAAAAGGGAATACACTTGCCGACCAGATTAGCGATGAATTAGTGTATGTAGTCCAAGTGGCCTTGTAAATCTCCAAGATCTCAGAGGTTGCTCAGGGGAG
The DNA here is from genome assembly GCA_963277665.1 of Viscum album. Classification (NCBI taxonomy): domain Eukaryota; kingdom Viridiplantae; phylum Streptophyta; class Magnoliopsida; order Santalales; family Viscaceae; genus Viscum; species Viscum album. The sequence goes on from OY728165.1 coordinate 834,462,706, forward strand.
ACATCTGGCTGATGGCCTTGATCTTCTGCAGGTCCATCTCGATTCCCTTGTATCTGACAATGAAGCTGAGAAACTTTCTAGAGGTGACCTCGAAGACACACTTCAATGGATTCATCTTCAGGCGGTGGGAACAGAGGAAGCCAAACACTTTCCCAAGGTCTTTGAGATGGTCCTGAAATTGGCAAGATTTGACCACTAAATCATCCACATAATATTCCACCAACATTCTGAGGATCATCTTAAATATTCGATGCATAGCCCGTTGATAGGTGGCACCTGCATTCTTTAAAACGAAGGGCATGACTTGGTAGTAGAAAGTACCTTATGGTTCCCTGAAGTTTGTTGACTCCTCATCCTCGGGGGCCATTTGGATATGGTTATAACCAGATTACCCATCCATGAAGGAGAGGGTTTGGATCCCAGTTGTAGCATCGATCAACAATTCTTTCACAGGAAGTGGAAAGTCATCCTTCGGACAATGATAGTAGAGATCCCAGAAGTCGATGCAGACTCTGATCTGTCCGTTCTTCTTCCTGAATGGAAATATTTTGGCCATCCATTTGGGGTACTATAAATCCTTAACAAAATTATCTCTGATGATCTTATCAACCTCTACCTCAACCATGACACCATGAGAAGGGTGCATCTTTCTGGGAGGATTCTTGAACCCGTGATGATTTGCTGGGATACTGAGATGGTGGACGACTACTTGAGGATCTAGTCTTAGAATCTCATCATAACTCCAGGTAAATACATCCTGATGTTGTTTAAGGAAGTCTATGTACTTATGTTTATCCTCAAGGGGCATGGTAGCACTGATCAATGTGGGTTTCAGGTCCGCCTTGCTACCGAGGTTCACCTGTACCAATTCATCGACCGCGGTAGAGACGCCCTATTCAAAGGTAGGGGGAGAATCCTCTAAATCATCTTATTCACTTATGAAGGAGGGATCCCCAATGGGAGGAGTTTCCTATGAGTCGACAGATCCCGATGGGAGGCTGGTACTAGCCTGAGCGGCAGTGGACACTGTATCAGGGAACTCCTGTGCTACCGAAACCATAACGATGAAGGATATTGATCCGATCCTATTTGGTCTTTGTACCTAGGGGCTACGCTTGATGATATTGAAGAAATAGTGGCACATAAGCCTGTTCCAGTTAATTCTAGCCTGGTGAAACAAGAAATTATGATGTATTGCCTTTTCCATGGGGCGTACATCCTGATACCTTATTGGAGTAGGAGGCTCCGGGATCAACTGAGGCTGATTTGTGTAGGAGTTGAAGTGATCTTCCTGCGTTGCTTAGACTTGGGATTGTGTTCCCCCTAATTATATAAAAAACTAATCATTTTCCCATGTCTGGGGTTGTAGCCTCCAATAAGTGGATTAGAAAGATGTAGGCATTATATAGATCCGTCCACGGGTCTGTCACAACAGTGGAATTCTCAACCTCATTAGCCTGGATCTGCTTGTCTTTGCTCTTATAATTGTCGGCATCCAGATAGTGGGCTTCACAAGAGGAAAAGGGAGAAGCATCACCTTGAAGCATTCCCACTCGACCATTAAGGGAGTACTTGAGGCACTGGTGATATGATGAAGGAACCGCCACATGCAGGTGGAGCCATGACCTGCCCATCAACACATTGTAGGCGGTGTCTTGGGAGAAAACCATGAACTTGATGATGGCAACTAGGCCACCAAACTAGGTATTCAAGTAGATATTTTCAACCAGTGTCTATTCCATCCTATCATAACCTTGGATTCTTAGGTCAAATGGACTCAGATCATCCTCGGACAACCCCAATTTTTGTAGTGTCCGAGTCAGTAATAGGTTGATCCTAGAGCCTATGTCGACAAGACAGTGATGAACCTCCATGCCATTAAATTGGCCGGTGATGTATAGTGGGTGACTGTTTCCCTGTATGAGAGAGCCTTAATCTTCTCTAGAGAATGAGATGATGTCCTGACACTCAGCATGCTCGAACACCTCAACATGAAATAATTCTCTGGCTGCTACCTCCATCTCAAACTAGAGGGGGCTTCTTAAAGCCTCAGTGAGAGCCTCATGCATATCTGATGATAGGAAAAGGGCCTCAATGATGAATAGATTTGCTGGAATAATGGAAAGATGTTTGAGAACATCATACTTTTGTGCCAAACATGAGATTCTTCTTACAGGAGGTCTCTCTGTGACATGAGGTATGGCGGGCCATTCCAACTAGACCGGCGGCTGACTGGTGCTAGGAATATTCCACTGATCACTAGTCGAAGCATGTGGAGTGACTACCAGATGAAGGCCATATGACTGAGACTGGTTTGTAGAAAAGCATGGTTGGTCACGGTGCAGTCGAGGGGGATATTCTTGATCCAACAACACAAACAGTGGTGGAGGCAGACCTAATGACACTGGATGAGAAGGCTGCACATGTTAAGCTATGCGTTGGGCCTGCAACTTGGTTTCGGTAACATGAATAGTTTGACTGGAAGTACTGACTGAGGCACTCCGATGGCTCATATAGCCATCATACCACTGACGCTGGCAACGGATGGGGACGTTGGGAGGATCTACCTGGCGCTCCTCATCTCCAGGAATTATGTAGGGGTTTACTAGCTATATGGTATTAAACGAGGCATACCCTTGACTATCGATTGAATAGTCATCCACTACTAGACGGATTCTGGGAGGAATCACCATATCTGGGGGAATGAAGTTGCTGAGAGTATGGGATGATGATGGAATCAATAGGGGACTTTTTTTCCCCTACGCTGCTGATGCTTTCTCTTCTGGGAAGAGGATGGCTGAGAAGACGATGCAGAAGTAGTAGCTGTGGCTTCTGAAGGCTTTGCCCGATTCAGGCATGCGTGGATAACACCATGGGCATGGGAGACTATTTTATGAGCGATGTAGTCATCATACTTCTGAAACCCATGGTTATAAACCTGATGCCACTTGCCTTCTCTGTCACTATTGTTGTCTGGCTTCATGAAGACACATGCCACCCATGCCAGAGCTGGTCCTAACCGGACTATGTTGTTATCCACCTGGTCTTGAAGCCATAATTTAAACACATAGCACTTTTTGAGGCTGTGCCCTAGGATCTAGTGATAGGGGCAGTAATTAGGGAAATTAGTGAGGGTCGCCTCTTCTGGCCTCCTTCACTCAAGAAAATGTACAATCCCCTTCTCCACGGTACTGCAAAAGTAACCGGGGAATTGAGCCTCATTGAATGAGTAGGTACAGTTCCTACTATCTGGAAAGGGGGCCCTTGGAGTTTGAACATGACGAGGGGTTGGAGGATCCTGTTGAGGATGTGGAGCCTGGTTATCTCGCCTAGGCAGTGGCAGCACATTCCGTTGGGGCACCTGCCGATTCTGAGGTGGGCAATGTTGGTCCGGAGGCTGCACCTGAGGTGGAGGTCCTCTGCAAGGATATCGAGGCAACTCCACTTGTAACAAATATAGTTTTCTGGGGGCCTCTATTTGAGCCACTGTAGTGGGCTTGACCCTGGTATCCTTTCTCATGGGGATTGTAGGAGGCAATGGAAGTGTCTGGATGGCCTGTTGCAAGGCTTCTTCTTTGCACTGGGCCTTATCAGAGAAGTCTCAGAATCTGCCGGGGCAGTTCTGGGTTATCAAAGAGGGTGATGGTTCTGTCTTGATATTCCCTACACACATATTTAGAAGTTTCTCTTGAGTCAGTGACATGTCAAGGGAGTACGTGATCCCTTTCCACCGGGTGACAAAGTCTGCAATGCGCTCATCAGGCCTCTGCTTGTACTTAAAGAGGTCCGCGATACTCATCTTCCGAGTGGTGGAACTGAAATGGTAGAGAAATTTCCTATAGAGTTATTCCCAATTAGCTACTGATACAATGGGGAGATGGCTATACTTGAAAAATCCTGACCCCTCTAATGTATGTACGAAGCATCAGAGTTTGGTGGTCTCCTGCTGCGCTGGAGTTCCCAACATTGGACCACACCTTGAGATAAAGTGGACCAGGTGCTGTGGTAGGTCCCCTATCCCATTGAAGGGGGAAAAGGTGGGATTTATAAAACTAGGGGGTGCTTGGAATATCATCCACCCATGCCGGATAAGGCTTTCCATTAGGAGGGATTTCCACCTATCGTGTATCCAACACTTCAAGGTGGTCGATTAGTGCTTCCATTGGATCATCTGGATGGGGATTCCTGTCTTGATGGGGATCCTTAACCACCAGTGCGTTGGAAGGTTCTTCAACACGATAAGTGGGACCAGAAGCTCATGGAGCGACTGGTGGAATGACCTATGGATTAGCTGGGGGAACTTGAGCTGGGTCCCAAGGATTGTCATGCCGTTCTGGAGGATTAGGGGACACATAATGCACCCTCTTTCCATAATTTCTAGCCTCAACCTTGTCTACATGTGAAGTATGGTCAGATTCACCTGGAGGAAATTTGCCAAGGGGAAGTTGTGTCTGACCCTACAGCCCCATCCGAGGATCATTGTAGTCTGGCCGTTAATCTACAGCGCATTTAGTAAGGAGGTTGTCAACCATAATTTTTTTGTTTGGTGAGTTGCTGACACAACACGAAATTTTTGGGATTATCTTCCACCTTCTTCCCTGAGCCAGATGGGTCAGAGTGTTTATTGGCTCCAAGGTGCTCCTTACCCTTGTTGGGATTTCGGTTGAGGACCAACGCCTTAGGGGGCATGAGAAGACCCAGTAGATTTCTCTGTTGAAAAGTAATCCTTCCCAATGGATCTAAGATATGTGATACTCCCTCGAGGGGGGGGGGGGAGTTCCTATCCAAGAAGCTCTAGCTTTTTCTCACCCCCAGCAGGTCATCCATTTTAATCGCGACCTTTCCTGGAGATATATCCTGTATGTCACCTAGAAAATTGGGCTAGCACCAGATGGAACTAAAATGGAAGGCCACATACTACACCTAACCATGGATTTTCACATGGGGAGAAGCCTCCTTGATTATCCTGTGGAGCACTTTAAAGCTTTGGACACATCATTGTTGGAGGGTCCTATAGATACTTGGTGACTCAGGGAGTTGGTCCACGAGGAGTGAGGCCAAATCAACCAAACGAAATTGTTGGCCGATGTCTTCGAAGTGAGTCTGAATCTTAGGGTAGTCCACTCGTCGATGAATAATATGGAAATGAGTCACCTAGAGGGTCTGGAGAAAGAATCCAACCTCCTACTAGATTTGTGATTCTGGTGTCCTGAAATTTGGTGCTGCAACTGGCCAAAACATCTCTAGGAAATGGTCTGATGTGAGAATATCCCACAAAATCCTTGGTCCAGATTCGGGTTATGGCCCTTCATAGCCCCACTCATCAACCAGAGGCAGATGGGGAATCGATAGTGGTATAGAAGCAGATCACTGATATGTAAGGTCGGTCAGTGGAGAATATAGCGAGCGAGCTGAAAAACTGCAACATCTCGAGATGTCCTCCGAAAAGTGTAGTGAATTAGAAACCACATCATGGTAAGGAAGGATGATGACCATAGTTTATAGAGTAGGGACTAAAGATACTATCAATGGACCACACTACTCATCCACCACTGGTCCCTAGAATAGCTCTCCGTGATCTCTGGTCGAGGTAGAGAGTGCTTCTGGTGATGATTGTGGTGATTGCATGGCCGGAACCAGTGGAGCTGCCAAATTTTTGTCCTCCTAGATGTACCTATGGAGGGAGGTAGTAATCTGATGGACCTCACATTCTGAAAGTATGAGGCTGATGCGCCTTGTTCCTGCCCTGTCCCTTGACGCGGAGGATCTAGGAAAGGGTTCCATCGCTGAGTCGTATTCTGGATCAGAATCTGAGAAGTAGACTAGTTTAATCTCGGTCTGAATCTTCTCAGTATTCTTTTTTTTGGTGTCGATGACCCGTCCTCCTGCCCAGGGATGGTTCCTTGGGATAGGTTAGATTTATGGCACGAGGAGGACCTTCAGCCATATTGGTGCTGGGGTGGAGAGGATTTCTGCCTGAGTAAGCTAGGGCATGAGGAGAACCTGGATAGATATCAAAGGGAACACAGGGAGGAACTTTGTTTCCACTGAATTATGTGTAGAGGGAATCTCCATGGAAAGTGATCAAGAGGGTAGGACCTCTGCTAGAGCTGACCAGAGCATGGGTAGGACCTCTGTGCTGGGTGCTAGTGAAGCGAAGTTGAACTTCACCCCTCTGATTTCTAAGGTGAGGATGACCTTTTATAGCTACTATAAGGACATGTGGAGGGCCCCCATTCTAGATATTGATTGGATGTGAAACATCCCCACACCGGCAGCCTGCAGTAGGAGGAACAACCCCATACCCGATGTAATGAGCACGAGAGAGGCTTCTGTAGTGACTGTCACTGCCATGGGGAGGAACCTCATTCGGACTGAAGGTATCTTGGGGAAGACCTCCATTCCAAGATTGGAAGTGGGAAGGACCCGTGTTCTCCATGGTGGTAGTATGAGGAGGACCTCCATACTGGGTGTCGTTGCTGCGGGCCAGTCTGTGGCAGGTTCTCCCTATGCCAGCAACCAGGAGAGTTGACCCAGCCTGCTTGTGGAGTGGTTGGGGCCTTGATCTGGGTCGGGTATATAAGTCCCCCTACTCATCATACACATGGGGATGATGGTACACATTAGTGGTGGCCCAAAACATAATATTTGTTGATGTTGATGCCCCTTGGTAGGCATCCTCCTCAGCCTGTGCCTGACGCTGGCGTCGGGTTAGCCAGACTGGGGCCAGTGGTGCAGGCGCATGGCTTACCTGCTCCTCGACTTGTGGGACGGGGTGGCGGTGCTAGTGCCGCCTAGTGGGATCCCTCCTTAGGATCCCTTGAAATGGGATCCCATCCAGGCTAGCCCAGAAATCCCTAACCTCATCGGCGTAGGGGAGGTAGTCATCGAGGTGTTATGGAGAGAGGCTCCTGAAATGATTGTTCATTGGAGTGGGGAGTAGTGGCTCCCTGTGTAGACCTTAGGGGTGGTGGTGGCAATGTGGCACAGATGCCTCCAAATCATTGCAGGCCATATCCCATGTCGGGATAATACCCTCCTCATATCGGTGGATGAGGTCATTTATCACCCTTTGTTGTATGAATTCAGAAGGGGAGATAGGGCGTGGGTGCCCAATGGATGTGGTTATGAATATTGTTGTAGAAGTGGTGGAGCCATGCAGAGTTTCCATGTTGACATTTCCCCTGCCCCTATGTCGGTGGGTGGGAGGTGATCAATTTCTTGTTGCAACAGCATGGGTCCTAGAAAGTAGGAAGATTAAACCATTAGTGCCGAAACAAAGAAATCAACATGTAGTGCCCCAATGCTATTCCATCTTCCATGGTTGGTAATATGGATCCACGCTGACAACATCACAGACCAGGATGTCCAACTTTTTAACTACCCTGACTTCTGGTGATTTTCACACCATACCCGCTATTTTCTTGGTGGGACTCAGTGTCAGATTACTGAATCTAGTGACACACTAATCCACTGATTTCTCGAATGCTACAAATCTCCACATTGAGGATAATACCTTCATGTCAGGTTCACCATTTCTGCTTCTGACACTTTCGCCGGGACGCACGCATCCGTCTGTTTGAGGAGGACGAGGACGCACTGACTATTGCCCTGAATTCCCACTTTCCAAAGGTTGGTGGAATCTATATCTTATTTAGGGATGTTTTCTCCTTGATCAAAATGGGATGATGGGATGTCAGTTATTCCTTCTGTGGATTCCTCCTCAAAAATTGTCTCCTAGTCTGGGTCTCCCTTATAGATTAAGACATTGTTCATGAAACTCATCCCAATTCCATATCTTCATGGAAGCTGCTTAATTACAATTCTTCTATTGGGACATTCCAAGGGGTCTGTTCAGGGAAGCAAACTTCGGTCAGGGGAGTAGTCATGTTGGACATCACTAAAAAGTCTGGACGCTGGAACACTAGAGCACCTAGGTTTCATCCCCTTATTATAGGGATTTTCAAGGGCATGGAATCCTGAGGCATCCCATGCTGAATATGGGGAATAATATTCCATATACATGTCTCTGAGTTTTTTCTAAGATTCCCATGTTTAAAATAGGGTATGCTGCGAGTTTAACGTCTAGTGGAGATGGATCAGACCAATAAGAACACTGAATAGAGTGGATCATATGGTTGCAACCCCTGGAGGGGACACTAATTCTAGGAGGTGAATTGACATGATCTCACCGGTATGTAGTGGCCCGGGTAAGAATAAAGATGGATAATGGATAGTTAAGTGAAGTGGATGGAGAATGAGATGGATTCGACTCAAGGGCGATAGTGTGGTTGGGATTGAGTGTCGAAGAGACCTCTTACGTATCCCTGTGGTAGGGAATCAAAGTCCACATAGTTCAGTATGGGGTATAAGATCAGGGTGTGCACATAGGACAGAAGCCCGATGATATACTGGGGCTTACAAGTGGTTAGGAGCCCAAGGTTGTTCTGACGCCACTGGGATGGACCAGAGATATGGGTCCCAACATAAGGGACGACAACGAATTACCCCTGGGTTTGGGTTGACAACAACTTACCACTAAATAGGGGATCACAACGGCTTACCGCTGGATGGGGTTTACAACAACTTACTGCTGAATGGGGGCACAACGGCTTACTGCTAGATGGGGTTTAAAATGGATTACCGCTGAATGGGGGCACAATGGCTTACCACTGGATGGGGTTTACAATGGATTACCGCTGAATGGGGGCACAAAATCTTACCACTAGATGGATTTGAACCTCATGGAGGCTTCCTACATACCCTGTCTGGGAGATAGGGCTCGAAGCCCATGTAGTTCAAGGAGGGGTGTGGTGAACCATAGTGAAGGGAGTAGAAACCAATGGTTATTGGTCTTGAACCTCTGGGAGGATTCCTACGTACCTTGCCTTGGAAAGTATCAAAGTCCACATAGTTTTGGATGGGTGTGGTAAACCGATGTGAAGGGAGTCAAGACCAATGGTTGATGGGATTAAACCTCTAGGAGGCTTTTTACGTACCTTGGCTTGACAATGATCAAAGTCCACGTAGTTCGGGATGGTGTGGTGTACCGACATGAAGGGATTCGGGACCAGTGGTTGTTGGGATTGAACCTTTGGGAGTCTTCCTACGTACCTTTCCATGGAAGGGATAAAATTCCACGTAGTTCAAGAGAGGTGTTGGTGAACCGATGTGAAGGGCGTCAGAACAAATGGTTATCAGGATTGAACCTCTAGGAGGATTCCTATGTACCTTGCCTTGGAAATGATCAAAGTCCCCATAGTTTGGGATGGGTGTGGTGAACCGACGTGAAGGGAGTCGGGACCAATGGTTGTTGGGATTGAACCTCTGGGAGGCTTCTTACATAGCTTTCCTTGGAAAAGATCATAGTCCACGTAGTTCGAGATGGTGTGGGTCTTACACTCTAGGCTGCCCAGAGAGGATGTCATGGTCGATGCTTACTCTAAGCCCATGCGATTCATGCTCGGTGAGAGAAACAAGAGGCAACAAAAACCTAATGATCACATCATGAAAGGTGATTCTATGGAAAGTTGAGTGGATATTACATGTAGTTAGTAGCCCAAAATGGAAACAGGGGCTTACACGTGGTCTTAATCCCAAAGGGGAAACATGGGCTTATGCATGGTTAGCGGCCCAGAGAGATAGAGATTGGGACTTACTCCAGGATGGAGGCTCGATTGGTGACAAAGCCCAAAGGGAGAGGGATTTGGCAGGGAAGAGAGGAGGGATCTGATGCCCATCCCCCCTCTTTGGTCTTTGGATGGGGAGAGGATAGGAGGAGTAGGGATGCTTCGTCCCACAAGAAAGGCTAGGGGCTTACACCAAGGTGGTTTCCCTCACCCCATGGATAGACGCCGCTCCATCAAAGAGGATCTTATTCCATGTGAGGAAGATATCAATCCCATGGAGACTAGTGAGAGTAGAGAATGTCCGATGTGGGGAACCTCATGTTTGATACATAGGGTAGGGGCACAATTTAACATCATGTGCTGAGGATGATGGTGCTTCGTAGTTTAACGCCATGCTGCTTGGATGAGGAGGGTTCACTCCGCACATCTAGGACTTACATAACTGATACCCACTCTCCCTTGTGTATGGGAAGGCATCAACAATTCCATGCTGGGGGTGGGGGGGGGTGTTATGGAGTGATCCACTGAGGGGTCCACATTAGCATGGCTGTGCAAAGAAACAATAGCCATTAGCATGCCTATGCGAAGAAGCATGAGGCGAAGCAACCTAATGAAAAGTAACACCCAACTGACTTTGAAATCACTTCGTTCAAACCTGGTGGGTCGCACGGGAAAAGGAGTTGTGGAGAAAAAGGGTTCATAGTTAGAATGATCGTGAAGCTATGGTACTCCATGTAGCATAGGGGCATCACGAAGGGGTATTCTTCGCAAAGTGAAGTGGACTAACCTAGGCATAGGGCATAGGTGCATATGGAAGGTGCTTCAAGAAGTGGAAAAGAATTAGTAGAGTAGTGATTTGTGAAACAAGGCTTCCTTGTGAAGCATAGAATTGTGAAGCAATGTGCTTCACAAAGCACAGTGGACCTGCCTTAGCATATGGGTCACATGTGCGTAGAGGTTATTTCGCGAAGCATAAGTGCTCCACGAAGACGCAAGTCCCCTTGGGGATCCCCTTCCTTCACGGAGGCCTGTGGGCTCTGCGAAGGGCATCCCTCTTTGATTCGTGGTTGAATTCAAGCAAAGGGGGAGGTACTTCATGATGAAAAAGTACCTTGAAAAGATCATGGTTCGGAGAGCAGAAATTGCTTCGTGATTTGAGATCTAAGAAGGAAAAAGTTCGGAGGATCCGTCCTTTGGGCTCAAGGGGAGCCCAATATTTATAAGAAAGAGGAGTTATGAATCAAATCATTCCGGGCGTGAATACCCATGGTATTTTTTCATAATCGTGAAGCCACCCGCCTCCTTGCTCCACAGCAGCTTCACAAACATCAAACTAGTTCACGGAGCCTCTCACCTCCTTACGCCTTAGTAGCTTCACAAACATCAAACTGGTTTGTAGAGCGTCTTTCGTCCTTTCTCTATGGCGGCTTTGCAGATGGGGAGCTTCGTTCCAGCCATGATGCGGTGGGGCTCTATGGGCAGGCTTTGCGAGGTAGTCCAAAGGGCCTTATGTTTACTTCTTCTCTCCCCAAATTTTGGTGCCAACAATCATGAGGTACTTGAAATGGATATACCTAGTCATGAAGGTGGTTTTTAGAATATTTGACTCTTGATTTTGATATGGTGATAACCAGACCAGTGATAAATTTTTTAGAACTACTTTTACACTTTTAACTAATCAAACAAATCATTAATTCATGGTAACAAATATTTTTTCTTGACCATCACCCATAAAGTTTATCATAATCAATGCAGAAGTGAAGAGTTCCATCAAACTTCTGGGAAGGGAGTACATGATCTTTATAGTGTGAGACACTCATGATTATAAAGTACTTAACACTCAAATAATCCAACTGAATTTGTATCTCTTTCAAATAAACTGGAGCTATATGGTAATATAGAATCAATATTGGTTGATTTATTGACACTATGATAGTAGAGAACCCCAATTACTTATCTAGAGTAAAATTTAAGAAGTCATTTCAAAACAATTTCAGAAATTCAATGACTACTGAAGAAATCTCACTAGTGAAAGATTCTTGTCCCAATTCATCCATAGAAAAACACATCAACTTTCTAAGATCTAGAAAAGGAGGCCCCAGCTGACTGGACCTTAGGTCCCATTCTCCTTGAACCACATGGGAGTTACCATCGAGGAAATTAAAGTACACATGATAATGAAAAAAATTGATTTGATATTTATGAGAAACCAACAAATACACACCAATAATAACATCAAATAGGTCCAAGCTGAGAATGAAAAAAATCCCAAACCAACTCAATTTCGCACATAAAGAAAGTGTCTGTAGGGTATTAGAAACCATGATTCTTCTTTCATAAAGGTGTCTTTAATTCAATAATGAATGTCATGTGTTCAATTGGAAGGTATATTAGATCCACAATAGACGTTGAAATGGAAGAGTGATAGGAAACTATTATAAATAAAGATGTCTCTAAGGTTTAATCAACACAAATGGTACCTATCACAATTGTTAGACCCACATCAATATCCATCGAAAACTCCTCCACTTTGTGTAACTTATTAATTATGGTGGTTTTGGATGGAACTATGTTTTACATGAAGTATATGAATTCATTTCAGATCCTCTATGTGTTGATGAGCATGTGATAGAGTGAGGGGAAGAAAAATGCTGATATAAATTTTTCAAGTGAGAAGAGCATCCACACGAGTTGTAAATATTTGGAGGCATAGAAAAAAATAATTTTTTTCCTCATTGGGACACACCAGAAGCACATCATGTCACTAACTATTAATGATGTCATATAAAAAGGATTTTGTGCGGCACCATCACTATTTACTTTGTGAAACCCACTTAGCTACCTCTTTCCCGTAAAAGATCAACTAAAACTACCACTAAAGGTAAGAGGAACTCTGTTCAGCCCTGAATTACTAGCTAAGTCAATCTTTTCCATAAAAACCCTATACAATACCTCAAAATAAGTATAAATATTTTTTATAAAAATATTTGATCAGATATTTGGTTTAGGACCCATATGAAACCTCCAAGCCTTAAAAATGTCATTAGAAACAACTTTAGCTAAAAATATATCCAGCTTAGTGAAGCGATTGGCATATTATATCACTGTTAGATTCCCTTTTTTAGGGGTGAGGAACTCCAAATATTTTTATAGGGTCATATATTATGGGTATAATTTATTAGTGAGGATGGCCTTGAAGTATTTACACTCCAAGACCTCATGCTTCTTTGCTAAAACTACCAAATCCCACCACATTTTACTCAGACCCTCAAGCATAAATACATCACACATCACCTTGAAGGAATTGAGGGTCTCCAATAATTGAAAGAGTATTTTGATCTTTCCCAAATAGTCCTATACCTCTTGAGGTATTTTCATCCCTTGGATAGATGTTGTTTATTTGATGAAGAAACTATTGGGGTTGATTCCTACCCCCATACTTCTAAGGTTCTACCTCTCTAGTTGGAATATGAGAATATTCCACACCTTGGAACATAGCTTATACTATCTTTAAAACTTCTTCAAAGATATTATGATAAATTAATGGGTTTCCCTACCAAGTTTCATTGATATAACCCTACCTTTAATTCATTGTAATCCTTCTAGGGGGTATGGTACAACACATCATCATAAAAAGTGACATAAGAACATGAGATACAAGAATTAATTCCATCTTATAATAATAGAAGTAAACTATAATTATAAGGATACATGGAAAAATAATTACTAGAATCAAAACACTTTGAATCCCAAAAGACACATTATTTGACCACCCAGGGTAACTCAAGGATCATCATGATGGGAGATGGCTAGTAACTCACTCAAAACATACCCCTTACATCCCAACATTTCTATCTTCTATCTAACAAAACATACCAAATAAATACTGATAGAAAAATAAGAAAAACCATCCATTGAAACCAATTTTTCATGAACCGACCCATATTAAACAACTATTTAGAACTTGATCTAGACCTGACATTTCTCAAATGGAATTCTTAATCCTCACGGTCAGGTAAAAAGACTTCAGGTCATCAAGAACTACCTATAGGAATGGTTTATCCACAAAAGAACATAAGGTAGGATGGAATGGATAAAGTAAATTCTAGTATTTTAATATAAAACTATAATGAAAAAGAGACAAATGTAAGGAAAATATAGGTTCCAATAACCACAAAAATAAGTGTTGGAATGTCTACCAAAAAATACCAAATCCATGTGACATGTAGTCATCTATAGACTCCCACACCCTACTATCAAGAAAACGCATCACCTCCCTAAAATTCCTTTCCTTTACTTACATCATACAAAACAATATCTATATACACTCAAAGGTGTATATATATTGTGAGAAAAAAAATCCTAATATGATCCCACCAAGTCTTTAAAAATTAGACTTTATAATATAAACCAATTATAATCATGTATAATCATGTAAATAAAGACAATTAATGAGATAAAACTGTACAAGATTTAATATAAAACAAATAAAACCACCATTTTTTATAGTTTGTAAAAAAATATACCAATAATACCCAATTTCAAAGAAGTTTATAATTTTAAAAACATATAGTTCAAATATTATCAATAAGAAAAACTAGCCTTTGAGGTAAAATTAGTTTCACATTAGTGAGGATGATTTTAAAAATCCTATGATCAATAGGCCACCTGTACAATAATCTAGTATAACAGGACCAGGGGGTGAGAGTTCACAACTAAGAGTGGATCCCTCCCATAAATTAGGCCACCTAATGCACACATTACCCTAGTAGAACATTCCCAAGGGGTAAGAGTTTTACCCTAAGGATGAATCCTTACCTAATCGATAATTATAGTTGAGATTACAATATTAATATCATTAAAAGGTCATTTCATCTTTGGAACGATATAAAAAATGATTTAAAATAATATTTTCTAACAAAAACAAAGGGAAAAATACAATTTCTTAAACATAAAATAACATATTTTATAAAAACATTGATCAAGACTTTAACCAATTTTATAAAACAATTTCATGGATCAAGCATGCAAGGTTTTTAGAATAAATCTAATTCCTGAAACCACCCACCTCAAAAAATGATAATTCCAACACTCGCATGGGATACAAAAGATAATAATAATTGAGGTTTTATGAATATTAAGAGGAACCATAATCCATAAATTTCTAAATAATAATCTTCAATTCATCAATTATAAAAAAATAGAAGAGAGAGAAATAAATTACCATAATGATACCTAAAGAATACATAATGATCACTAAAGATCTAAAAACTAATTAGCAATTCCACAATGAATCTATAAGAAACCCAATTAGTTCATGTAATAAACCTTGGATCTATCTTCAATAGGCACTATATAAAGTTTTGTTTTAGAATAAAAGAGAGGATCTAGAAGAACAAAGAATAATGAAAAAGAACAAGCACATACCATAAAATTCCTATATCCAATGCTCTTAGATCTAATCAATTCACATTATAGAAGTCAATGAATCTCTTATACAACCAAGAGGAGTTTCCTAGGAAAAGATTCTAATTCACTAGAATAATAATGAGGCTAAAAATAGGTGTTTAATATCTTAAAATAAAATTTATATCAATTAATTAAAATTGAATGGTTTGGATGCATGGTTTCAAAAACCATGAACCCACTATGAACCCCCTTCTGGGTTACTGGAGGAGAAATATGATTTGAAAAATTACACACGAACTATGTGACAATCCTCTTTCCCAAGTTTCATAGTTTTAGGATAATGTTTCATAGTTTTTCTTAACCGTGAAACTAATCATTCTCTTTTTTCTAGGGTTCCAAAACAAGCTGCATGGTTTCTTAGGATGACTTTCATGGTTTCACCTAACCAAGTGCCAATCATAAGTTGGCTCAAAAAAGTCTGATAACTTCTAAAATTCACCCAAAATAACTTGAGAAAAGTTCCAATCAAAAGATGACAAAAAAGGATGGGATTACTTAAAAGAAACATTGAGATGTGATATATATGGAAACTATATATATTATCATGCCTAGCATGTAACTTCTTAAATTCATTTATGAAAATGTTAAAATAAGTTTAATAACTTTAAACTAAAGAATACACATACTCATAATGTAAAAAATTTAAAACTATGAATAATAAAGTAGGGAATAACTTTAAATAAATAAATAATTAAAATATTAAAAACATGAGATAAAAATTTATGAATAATTCAAAAAACCAAAGATAATCATAAAAACTTTACTATTTTAGCTATTTATTATGAACATTCCATAATATTTAATATAAACACTTCATATTCATTCTATAATATTAAATCCTTCATATTATTCATTATATGAAATTTCTCTTTAAATATATGATATTTCAAAAAATATTAACATTTTATATTTCAATTTATATTATGTAATAAATTTATATAATCTAAACATCACATGATTAAAATTAATTAAAAACGGATAAAATTAATCCTCAAAACTCTTCTGATATGGTCTAAATAGTATCCTAAATAAGTCTTTTTAATTTGAAAAATTCAATTTAATAATTATGAATAATTCATAATTTAGATATAAATGCTTTATATTTTGGCTATATTTTTTAATTTATAAATATTTTATAAAATTCCCTTATTATTTATTAATAAACACTTTATTTATAATTCATAAGGCATGACATATAATTTAAAATGTATTTTTTTATTAACACTTAATACCATGGAATATTTATTAATAATTTTTTTTATAAATAAACAATTAATTAATTAAAAAATCATTATAATTAATTATTTTATAAATAAATTATAAATTAATAAATATCAAAAAATAACTTTTATTGATATTTATAAAATATTATAAATAATACCTTTCAATTCATATTTTAATTTTAAAAAATAACTTTTTGGTACACCATTCATATTTTATAATTCAGGGGATATTGTGGGATATGATTGATAGGAAGCCATTTTTAAATAGTTTAAGTTCTATAAATCATATTTTATGACTGATATCTCATTTGTATCCTATTATACCATATAATATTTTACAATTGATTGTATTATCTCTTAATATGATAGGAAATCATATTTTACCATCCATAGGGATATCGTAAAGATGATATGATGATTTTTTTGAAGCAACCATACAATCACTATCCTTGAATATGATAACCTAATATTGTATTCTAAAATTAGTAAAAATACCTGGATTTGTACTGAATTTTTGGATGTGATATCTCCAAATCATTAACCATGATTCAATTTGTTGAAGAAAACCAATCATATTTTATGATAGGAAATACAATTGAAAAAATATTCATTTATCAATATGATTTTATAAATTGAAAAGAATAGTAAGGATTTGATACTACTATTGGGTTTGAAGGGATATAAAAACACTAATTTGATGTAGTTTAAGTGATTAAGGAAAAAAAACAAGATCAATCATGATGGAATACAAAAACCATGCATACTAGAAATAAATACCTAAATAAACCAATGTACCTTTTACCGAAGTATCTACTGAATCTTCCTTCATCTCATGAGATTGATGAAGATCAAATGAGAGAAAACCAAATGATATTTGTTCTCAAGAAATATCCATGGGTTTATATATATCTTGACATTTGAGCAGGATGATACACCCTCTATGGTTTGCGAATACATTGTGACATAAAAAAGGAAGAAGAAAAGGGATTTGTGCGTGGGAGTTTCAACCAAGGATGAAAAAGAGAGAAAAAACATAAGATCTCATGGTATCAGGATTTATAAATCCCACAAGTATGGTCCTTAGGTGAGCTTGAATCTACTCATGTGTTGTAATATATGTTTAAATTTCTCAGTTATTTTATTCACCCATTTCATGAATGTATCAAAATCTCGACCTTTTCATAATATAAAACATTGCTTAGATGATAATTTACATGGAAGATTACTAAAAAATTAGCACTTAACGCCTGACTAATATACCTATCATAAGATGCATATTTATATATTATTTTTTAACTGAGCATGAAACATTTCTATATAATATAATTATTTGTACCTTATGATTGGCCATAATAAATAAAATGATTTTATTATATCCATTAATCATAAAATATGATATACCCCAAATGCATGTGAAAAATAATTTTGTTATAGGAAATTTTCATTCAATAACTTGGTTATATCACACCATACGATATAAATTATATATATATATATATATTGTAGGTTTTAAGGAATATCACCTTTATTATTGACATCCTTTATAGTAACATATTAATATAAATATATCAAAATTATAATTTTTATTAATTTAATTTCTTTCAAAAAATATCTAAAAATACAATGAGTCATAAAAAAAATAATTATTCATACATATGGTTTGGAAATTTTTCTATAAAAGATCAATCATGGTAGTATTTTATTTATTATTATTTATTTTTAATATATTAAACCCAAATTTTTATTTTCTCACTAGATATGAATATACATTTTTTATAAAGGTTTAGGAATTAGGTCACCAAGTTTGATTAATGAGTATGTGTCTCCATGTTCACTAAAAATTTAATGACCATTTCGTTAATGAACCTACCAGATACATTGGGGTAAATATTTTTCTATTATAATTTAATATTATTTCATTACTATAAGTAAATAATAATGTAAAATTAATTAATTGAATAATATTATAATGTTCAGATAATTAATAATATAATTTTTTATTTTATTAATTATATTTTAAAAATAAATATGCTTTGGATGTGAACCCTACACAATCATAATTGGATTCCCAGAGTGATGTAATTGTAATTTTTTAGGGAAGGAGCATCCCATGCATATATAGAAGATGAGTTCCTGAATAACCGTATTAAATTTTCTTGGTAGGTTACATTAATCATTCATTATTGCCCCATCTAATAGGGTTTTAAGTATTGACATTGATCAAGAAGTGTAAATGTAAGTTTCAAGGTTGAAAGAAAAAGTGAAAGAAATGGAATCTTATAAGAAAATATATTATCAGTGGAAATTTAAAATGAAAAATTTCTTAATTCTTGTATTCTAATGATAAAAATATTGATTGAGGAAATTTTTAGTTTTACATCTCATCCAATGGAGGTAAATTCTAAACTCAATCCATGAAAATTGTGACTAAAAGGAAAATTTTAATTATCTTTTATAAATAAATTTCCTTCATGAATAACATTTTAACTTGATTTGGTTGAAATAATGGAATTATAAAAAGGTTTATTATTTTTTTTCTAACTTTACCACACCTCAATTGATTAATTTTTATTTAGTTGTTCTATTTACATTACTTTTACACACTTTGAGATTTTTTTACTATTTTTTATAAGTGTTTTGATAACATTATTTGATTTTTTTCAAATAGTGAATATTTATCTCATTTCATGCTATTTTTTTCTATAACCTTAATATAATACCATGAATAAATTTTATACTATAAATATATTATATTTAAAATTGGGATAAAATTCCATGATTAATTAGTTATATGATCTCTTATCGTGATTCAATCATGTGTTTTATAAAGACATAATAATATGAGTTGGTTTAAAAACATGAAACACATAATTATGATTGAAAATAAATGTTTTTATTGATTTAAATAAATTTATTTTATTAAAAATAATGAATCCTTGTATCTTTAATATGATATGATATAATTTATATGTCTTATGACATATCGGTATGTTATTGATATGTAATGACATTACATGATATGATTTTTTTTGTTAAACATGAATTAAATGACATGATTTTTAATCTATTTTTGTGTTTTTCTATTATGTTTCTTTTTTCTCTGTATTAATTATTTTTGTTATATTATAGGTTATATGAAATGACTGTAACTTAGATACCCAAAATTCACTTAAATTAATCCATAAAAACATGTCAGGTTCACCTCCCAATCACTATAGGATGGAGAAAAAACTAAAGTATGAATAAAAGAATATGGGAGAAGGTTTTCTATATTAAAGGATCCAATTAACAATATATTAAATCCTTCCAAAAATATTACATTAAGAATGAAAAATTTGGGAAAAATTAAAATTAAAAACCTATTTTCCAAGGAGGTACCTATCCACTAGGGATACTTGTTATACCTAGAAGTTATATAAATGAAAGAAACTACATGAACATAAACCTCCATCCAACAATTTCCCAAAATATCTTAAAAAAAAACAAAAACATGTGTAACTAGATAGGATAAAAATATATAAGTTCTTTATGAGCTAAAAACAACCTTAAGAAGAAAAATGAAGTCCTATGTGTGAGGAACTCCAAGTTGAACATCCAAGGGTAGCCACTACATCCTCCCCTGGACAATCTATTAAAAATATGAAAATGATACAACCAGAATCTATACTCCATGTTTTATAAACTCCCATGTTCTGGTGCCTTACCATTACTCAAGTCACATATAAAATGATCTCCGCATGTCACAAAAGGACACATGTAGGGTGTTACAATATCATACCTAGTAGGCGATCACCATCCAACCACAACCTACCTATCCTAAATCTATGTACACTGTGTAACAAATATAAGGTAGGTGGATAACAAAAAAATAATCTACTTGTTTAGGTATAAAATCTGGACAAGTAAAACAACTATAACAATCGACTCAATCCATCAAGAGGATCCAAATTGTGTTACCTACATTGAGCATAAATCAAAATCCAATCAGTAGATTTAGTAAATTCACGTAGTGCCCATACCATATAGTGTTAGTGAAATAGAGTTAGGGTGTAATAAATGTCCCATAGGAATTTTCATGGTGTGAAAACAGTCAGAAAAATCTTATAGCTAGTCACTTTAGAAAATAGAAAGGGGTTATAAATAGTTAGGGCACCATGAGACCATCCTATGTTTAATAAAATTTCCATAAATGTGTGTTAAAATCAATCATGAAATTTATAACAATATACCCATTTCTATATACTCAATAATAATCAATAGTGGCATAATATGTTGTAAACACTGAAAATGAAAACATCTAATGATATTAACTAATACAATCCTAAAAAAAAATTAAAAAATTAAATTCAATGGGTAAAACCTCAATAAAAATAATAATAATAATTTTAAAACTGGTCATCTATCATACACATCATGTAAAATAACATGAAATGTCAAGTTAAATAACTATGAACTAAGTAGAGAAGAACTATAACTAAACATTAATATATTATTAAGATAAACAATATATATACATAACATCCATAAAAATAAATCATAAATAACATACCTAGGATTTATATTATATATCATATAAAATCAATAATATATATTAATAATGATAGCCATATTTAATAGATATAATGATTGGAAACCAAGGAAAATTGAGTTATAAACATGAATTATCTACTAAAGCAGTGCTCATATTAGATAAAAGTATTTAAGGAAAGTATTTATTAGTTAAAAAACCCCATTTTAAATTAATATTACTCAAACTTATACTAATGATATCCTATTCACTATAAAGATATAGAAGAGATGATGGGTCACATACCTAAACCTATGTTGAATGCGCTTTCATAACCTAGGGGAAGAGAAGTGGTTTCCATCTGAAGGATTATACCTTCCTAGAATGAATATAGTAGTGATTTAACAATTTATATAAGAAGAAAATATAAATAAAGATGAAATATTCCTTACCTTTAAACCACAATGAACAAGATCTTAACAGTTAATATAAGAAGAATATTCAAAGAGGATGGACAAATTAAAAACCTAGAATAAAGGAGGAAATAAGGATCCTGATTTATAGTAAATGGTTACTAAAATTTTAGAGAAAAAATGAGGGATTACCTTTAATCCACTAAGGGAGGACTTTTAAACAATCTTGGAGGATAATCAAATCCACCTAGGTTAAGGAATCACTTGAGAAGTGTAACAGAGGAAGGAGAACTTTTAAAAAGGGATATTGGATTAGTTAAAATAAAAAGAAATACTTGGGGAGGGGGATTAGGTTTATGGGTTATAAGGTTTCAGTAATAAAAATACCATTTTATCTCTCTTAAAAACATAGTAGGACCCCAAAAAATTTCAAGTTTTTTTACCCTTGAACGTATGGTGCCTTTAAAAAATCCATTGGATGATAGGTACTGAGAACTAAAGTTCTAATGATTTTACTGAACTAACCCATTTTCTTCCTTTCCTCCACCAACTTCCACTAATCCATTTTCTCATAAACTTTAATATACTCTAACCATTTAACACCATAATTTAAAAATTGAAATGAGGAAAATAATATTAAAATAAAAAACTCACCTGAATGATGAGTGACATTATAAACTCCCCACCACTAAGCTTATCTTCCATGAGAAGCTTTAACATTACTCCTCAAGAAATAACTTCAATCACCAATATTTTATTTCATCCTCTTAATTTTATCTTTGATCCTATAATATTACATATTTACACTGAATACAAACTAGAGGAATATATTTACCTTATAACACATTTTAAACTTTGATTTATGACACAAATAAGTTTCTCTATATATGAACCATCCACTTCATGCTCAAGATCATCATATCAGATCACATGTAATGTATCTGGTGCATATGTAATTGATTACAATGAAAGGAATACATTATGAATTTCATATAATTTCATAGGTAAATTAAGTTGATAACTAGTATCCCTAATTATATTTAGGATCTCAAAAGGTCCATCAAAACTTGAAGTCAAATTTCCTTACTTTCTTATTCATTGATGCTTAATCTTAGAGAAACTCTAAGAAACACATGATAAAAAAATGTAATTTAAAATTTCATCTCCAAAGTTTTATGTAATCCTTTTAGTTTATTTTAGTAGCAATCATTCATTTTTAAATCAAATTTACTTGCTTTATCATCCCTAAAACTATATTAATCCCAATCAAAGAAGATTCTCCAATTTCAGTCCAACATGAGGGGATAATGATTGGACTCCCACAGAGGACCTCAAAAGGATCCAATTGAATGAATGATTAAAAATTTTCATTATAATAGAACCCAACTAATGATAAATGATATTATTATTGTCCACTTATAAGATCTCGAGTTTTTAAAGGTCTTGAAATTCATCAAAAATTTTAATTTTAATTTGGTAGGTGGTCCAACCATTGAACCAAGATTTGAAATTAAATTATGAGAGCTTTAGAACCTCTTATAGGAGTTTTTAAACTTGTAATGAGGCCCAAAAGGTAGATTAGGTTCTTGGGTGATCCTTAGAAGCTTCAGGTAAATTTTAGGGGGTTTAGATAATTCTAACAGGGTGAATGATTTATGGACGAAAATTTATGAGAAACTATATGGCACCCTGTAGTCGTGGGCATTTCTAATTAATTTTTTTATGGAATATTTTTTGATTTCATGGATGGAGCATGGTTAAGGTAAAACAATGTAAAATCATAGAGGGAACTATGAAAAAATTTTAGAGGGTTTGTATATCCACCTACATATTTGGTGTACTGATTTGTAAACCATGCGACCAATCGGTGTGAGGTGGATGAATTATAGGAAGACCCATCAACACAGTTGGAGTACATTTTGTCCAAACATTAGGATCATTAAAAGTTGAAAATTACTATTTTACCATATGATATTTTAAACCCTATCCCTCATTTTCTTCCCTCTCCCCCATGTTTACACCCATTAACTTTCCTCACTCCACCTATATCAATTATCCTTGGATTTGGGGTTTTTTTGAATGTGATTCACTAGAATTTAAGGTGAGTCTCACACTCCATTAGCCTACTTCCTTGTATTCCTTTTTTATTTCTCTTGGTTCCACTCTTCTATTTTAGGGATTTGGTTCTTATTCCACGAAATCATGGTGGAATTAGACAATATGGATGTGTATTTTTTCCAACCCCTACAGAGGATTCCGTGATATGACATCCACTTACTACTACTCATAGTTTCATTAAAGGTACATCACATCATGAAATTTTCATTGTTTTTTCATTAAATTAAATGAAATTAAGGATGTAAACATTAAGTCTTGTTAGATATTTGTCCTGAGATGATGTTAGGGATCTATTATGGACCAACCCTAGTTTTTTTGCCGCTTTTCAAGCGTGTCAAGGAATTATTGTGAGATCTAATCAATTTTTCCAAATTAAATTAAATTGGTCCTTAAATTTACATCGTTTAATTAATTATAATGAGATTTTAATTTATTAATTTGGATTATTGGTGTGAGATAGAAACCTTGTTGGTGATGTGATATTTTCCAAGATTTTATGGGCCTTGGACAGGTATAGGAAGCAACATTTGACCATTGGAACATAAATGGAATAGCCTTAGGATGAGGAAGGTGGTCCTTAGTAAAATCCTAATGGCTTATGATTTGTGTGTATCTTCATGTGGGTGTATGAAATCACAAATAAAGTGATATAAATGATTATAATTTATTAAGTTAATTTAATTTAAATAGTTTAATTTTAAATATATTATTAAATTATATGAGATACTAAAATTATAAAGACAAGTTCAAAGGCCATTCAGGACCTTGGGAACTGGCTTGATTCCCTGGACACTGTTGGCCAAGGCCTGGGCTAAGAAGATACCCTGAAACCAAGACACATCCAAGAAAAGTTTGTGATGAGACTAAATATGGAATACCTTTGTTGATTGAGTGAGGAACCTTGAGATATTTTTAGCATAGGTAGATAGATTGTAGGATAAATAGACCTGGGATGAGATGAATTGACCGGTCTGAAGTGACCAAAGATATATAGATTGGACTTGAGAAATCTCTTGGGACTATTGATAGTAAGATATACCCTATATAATATGATGTAGTGAGATGAATTTATATTTCAGAGGCATTATATACCCTCTGAGCATTGGGAATTGGCCCAAGGGACTAATTGTAAACGAGGATCCTAAGTGAGATGCCTCAAATTTTTTAATGACCTAAGGGACCATTGTGAGTTCCCATTTGATAGATTACTCTAGTGAGAGGGTTTTAATGGGAATGGGTATAAATGATCACCAATGTCACCTTAGAATCCATATCTATGCCTAATATTATTTAGGCTGTGACAAGATAGGTCATGCTTTGGGGAGTCTGACAATGGTTTTCCTGGTAGGTGAGGTATAGTCCCCCTCATGTGTATTATTATTATATTGATGTTTGATATGGAATATAATGTAGGTATTTTTTATAAATAGATAGAAAAATCTCATAGGGTAGGGCTGAGATGCTTATTAGGATTATTCCTCAGATGAGAAGACCCCCATAGGGGGAGGTATATGAAAATATTGGTTGGACTGCCATGATTTAGAGTTGGTATGTTCAATGTTGGTTGTCATGTACTATCCTGATAGGTGCCTTTCAGTGGGGGTTTATGGCATGTGACCCACCATGGTCCTATTATCCATTGAGGAATGGATGGTATGGTATACCTGGGTGAGCTTGGATCTAGGTTTGTAATACTTATATGCTTATGAATATAAGTAAAAACTCCAATAGGGGAGGTATGTGATACCTTTGGGCTTATTACCTTGATGATAAAACTCACATAAGGGGATGTCTGTGATAATCTTGTGAAAAACACTCCTGATGGGTGTGTGTTATTATGGTTGGAATGATTACATGATTTGATTAGAGACACCTCGATACTGAACAAAAAAGGTATAGATAATCATGCTCAGAGGTTTAAGGATAAAAAATTAAATGGTTTTGGTATACAAGTTGATACGATTGACATGACGTGCTTAGAAATTCCTAAATTGGGATGAAGCAGGTATCATGGTTGGTTTTATATATTTGTTTAGAAGTTTATTTATTTATTTCGAGCACATCATATTTACATATCACTATATGTGCTAGTTAATATGATATTACATTGGTGGTTCACTAATAAATTTTTCATTCACACCCTACTTAGGCCTCTCCTGCACATGGGTACTTGAGAAGTTTTCACATGGTATTTATGTGTATAATTTTAGAGATAAGGTTTGAGTTAGTATGGTCAAGAAAGATGGATTTTTTGATATCAGGAGAACGCGATAAGTGATGGTTTTGAATTTATTAAGATCCAGTATATTATTTTCCCTTTTTATGGTCTTTATACATAACTAGTTTAGTGGTTGGTTAGGGTATGTTTTTTATGTTATATATAAAAATTTTCTTATTTATAGAATTTTGAGTTTATTTATATTTTATATTTACTCTAGTATGTATGTTGTTTGGTTGTTTATTTTTTATTTCACACTCTGATACAGTGGGTATAGCCTCCTTACTATACCACCTTAGCACACTGCTACTAGTCAACAACCTATGAAATTTGGGTAGA
Organism: Viscum album; assembly: GCA_963277665.1. Classification (NCBI taxonomy): domain Eukaryota; kingdom Viridiplantae; phylum Streptophyta; class Magnoliopsida; order Santalales; family Viscaceae; genus Viscum; species Viscum album. The sequence continues at coordinate 834,488,622 of OY728165.1, forward strand.
CGTACTTAAGGTCATGTGGAGAACCTATCCAGCTATAGTTCATAGAGTAAACCTAGTCAATATTTTACAAAGTTGTATCAAGGTTATTCACCTTTTCTTTTGTCTTATAGATAATTGAATTTCATGCATGCATATTTAAATATGAAATAGAATTAATTTTTTAATTAAATAGATTATTCTTTCCCAATTATTTATTGTTCTATTCATATTTTGGAAGGAGACTTTCAAATTCAATTTAGAAGAAAAAACACATGGAGATGAAATTCAACATGAAAAGGATTCTCCATGATGTGGGATAAGTCAAGGCTCGAATATGATGACTGGAATTAAACATCCAAGCAGAAAAAAATCCAAATATGCCGGAAAAATTCCATTTACATCATGAATTTACTATTCACAACCTAAAAGTTGTAAAAAATTCATGATAAGGGAAGGAGCATATGAAAAATGAATCCCGAGAGTAGAGTATGAACATTCACAATGTGAAACAATTTTCACACCATGAATGTTTGAGAATTTCACATATGGAGCTAAGCTATGAACCAAGCCATGATGAAAACAAAAGGGAGTGAGGACATGATTTTTCACATCTTGAAACCCTTTTTCATGTTGTGAAAGTGGATTATGGGATTCTTAAACTCCAATTTTTTACCATCTTTGACTTGGGCACACATTTTGTGGCCCGATAACCCCTAGAGTTGACATAGATAGATTCAACATATAGATGTATTGAATTTATGACACCTATGGGTGAATTTTCTTCTATAAATACAAGTTTAGGGAGTTGTTTCAGAGGCATTGGAGATCTGAGCCTTGGGGAAAGGTACTTATCTCTATAGAGTCCTTAACTGGGCCAACTCCAAAAATTATTCTTTTTTTTTAATATTTTTTTCATCTACCTCATAAGGCCCGCATAAGGGGTGATTTTATTTCATGATAGTATAATTTAAATTAAGGGGAATTGCTGTAATAAATATTTTATTTAGAATAAATAATTTATATTTAGGTATTTTCATTCATCCATTTTCACATATCTCTTCCTATCACATTATTTAACTCATGAATTTTTTTTATTTGTAGGAAAGGGAGTTCTTTTTAATAAATCAAACAAAGTTTCATTTACACCATGACCATTAGTATAATTTTATTCCATTTTATAAAATGGTTTCAAGTTACCTATATTTTGATTTTTTGAAGTACATGACTATGGGGAAAGAAGTGTCTTAAGATGGAGAGTGTCAACCCAGACTAAGGGATTCAAGTAGACTTGATTCTGATGACCATATAATTTTTTTTCAATATTTTATATTTTATTACTTCATGAACCTAGATTTTCAATTACCCAACAACCATTTCTTATTTTATCCTTCCACATTATTTAAAAATAAACATGTGATACTGTAGATTTATTTTCAACAATTCATACTTAGTATTGGTCTTTATTATTAAATTTAATATCTTATATAACCTTTACTAATGGGATAAAACTTAGACTCACAAATCCTTTATTACTTAAATATAGAGTTAGTGATTACAGTTCGGTGTTTTTTAAATTTCTAAATTCAATATCACTATTGGAATTAGTGATGACTTCGAGCATTACTATTTTTGAAACCATTTTTTGGATAAGTGAAGAGATTATTTTAATTTTATAATTTAGAAAAATAATTTTATTATATTTTTTAGTTCTTGATTTTATCTTAGGATTTTCATTTTTATTTCTTTTATTACTCTTAATTATTTTTGGTTTTGATGGTAGGATTATAATATATTTTGACTAAAAAATCACATTTCCCATCCTTATAAGGGACCTTTCACATCAAGTTGATTATCCTAGAAGGATGAAAAGTCAAATAGAAAAGGGACCATAGCCAAAGATGAGAAATGAAGTGGTGACACTCCATGTACTAGAGTCAAATTTTGAAGAGATGGGTCAAGAGTTGAAAATCATTGAAATTAAGATGAGGTAAGTTCCAAAGCTAAAATTATTCCCATAAATGATTCACTCAAAACTATAATTTTGGAGTAGGAGAAAGAAGAGGAAGTAGAAAAAGAAGAATAAGAAGAAGAATAAGGTGAAAAAGAGACATTGAATAGTTTATTTATAATGAGATTTCTTAGAAAGTATGAGATCAAAATAATATGAGAAAGAAGAATAAGTGGAAGCACCACATATAACTTCCCAAACTTGGATGCCACTGAATGGTTCCCCAATCCTGGTTGGACACATTGAATCAAGAGTTTCTCCCCAAATGCCATAGGCTACCAACTAGCAGTGAGGGCCTAGGATGTGTTTGTAGGGAGACTATTCCCTCTTACTAGAGTGTAACACAATAGTAGAAAATATACAAATCAACAATAGAAATTGTATAACAATGAATATGTTGTAGGAATAGACACTATAAACACTAGAACATTAACTCTATGTAGTTAAAAGAGGATATAAACATCAAAGAGATAGGTATATACAAAATCTAGAAGTAATATCATATACAATGTTGATCATGTAATGTGTATACAAAGAAACCAAAATAGGTATACAAGAAATGGAACAATACATGTATCAAAAATACCCAAAAGACAAAAAAGATCTATTTCTAGATAGAATCTTGAGCCTCAGATTAGTCCCGTGCTCCCCTACTTCTAAATAGAAATAAAAAACCTATAGTAGGGAACTTTCCATTATCCATAACTACAGTCATGAAATGTTCTTGGGAACCAAAGGTGGATTGAGTAGGGTGTGAGATAAAATCTCTACAGGCCACCATCAATAATTTCTAGTTCCATATAGTCAGTTTATATATAATAAATATAGTTTTCATGTAGTAATAGAATATATAAAAGAAGTGTTGAAAGTAAACAACCCATAAAGGTCCAATTTCGAATGGACACCCATCCTATGCTACCTGATTCAACCTTAGCGGTAAAGTCTTTGAACGAATAGTTTATCCTGTATCAATTTATAATTAAGTCTCGAGACCTAGAACATAGCCCAATGTCTCCCATAATGGTATATAATCAAGAGAATCCTAACTAGGCCATCAATATGGTATAATACACTAACCGAATCCATTCTTGTGATTTTTCTTGGTAGACATGTCATATAAATCATTTCATTAATTAATCAATTAATAACCTAATCATACCCTTGGAATTACTTATTCGGAATCCAGGTATCTCCCCCGGCATAATATAAACAATACACAATATAATCTTGATAATCCATATATTAGTATATATATTGCTATCATTTATCCACTGTTTTTTCTTAAAATATTCGATAATGCATGTGGTATGTGTCTATTTTTTTTTGGAATAAAAGTTTCATAGGTTTCCAAGGAATAAAAGAAGAAAAAGTGAAAAAACAACCAAATACACATTATGATGCCATAGTTCACGTCAAGTACCTGAGGATCACAACCTAACCCAAGTCGTGAAGCCAAGGCATGACCATTCCACAAAGATAGAAGGAAAAATCCTTTACACGTTGTGTACAACCTGTCCATGTCATTATTCCAGTCAAACCAGTTAGTGAGAAAGCCACAAGGATCCCATGAAAAAGATAGCTGGATGTGTAGTACACATCGTGAACAATCGGTACACATCCTGTACCTGGTCAGTCCTCTTAAATTTTTGAGAGACCCACGTGCCAGACTGGAGATCCAAAATCTATGGAGAATGACACAGATCAATGCTACATGTCATGTATCTAGAATATACATCGTGACGAAAAATTCCAATATAAGAAGTGGAGCAGTAGAGCATTTGACACACTTCGGGGTGAGCTCTTCCTTCCCCTCTTGATTCCCTATGCATTCTTTCACCCTCTCCCTTTCCAAAATCTAAATTTTTTCAGGTTTTCATATTTTTATTAATTCAGGAGCCATGGAATTTCTGTTCTTCAGTGATTTCCAATTCCATTATACATTTTGATTCAATTTCTCTTTTCCTCTTTCAAGTAAGTATTTTTTTATAATTATGTTTTACATTATTCATGTTCCATCCCCCTTTTCATACCCAAACCCTTGCATGATTTCACTTAAAGTAATTTGTATGTCAATCATATTCTATTTTGTTTATATTTATCCTTCCCTAATGAGTAGCTAAATTCCCTAGGGTTAGGGATCAAGCCCGATATATCTGTATATTTAGATACACCTTTAATCCAAAACATGGAAAGTCTAATTGAATTATTAATTTGCATATAAACCAATTGTCCATCCCATTTGTGCAAACATCCCTCACCATAGGACATTCAAACAAATGACTATATCCTAATTGGAGTAGACTAAGCTATGACCACTAGCTTAGGAAACCTCCTTTTCTAAAGAAGCCAAACCTAATGCACCTAGGCAGTCACTATCTCTTGATTGTAACGCTCTGACCCCAGTTACCTAGAGTCGGTGCATAATTTTAATACATTAGCATGATTACAAGGAATCAAGTCCCGAAGGACCGATTAGTTTAGCAGTCTTGGAAAATAGATTACATAAATGAACGTTACATTGCACTTTAAGACATAAAAAACAACATAAATAATCTTTATGAACGCAATTATTCCCTTGGATTAACCCTGCATATCAATCACAATACACTTCTTGGAATCCTGGGAAAAATAAAACATTGAAAGGGGTGAGCTCAAATGCTTAGTAAGGGTAAGAAATATAGCGGAAACTTTCAAAAATAAGCATAAAAATTTAATTCAATGTATAAAACTAAAACAAAATCCTTTTAAACTTGAACTTTAGCATAATATGGTAGAAATAAAATGAAATAATTCCATTTACTTATTCACATGGATATTCTACTAATCGAATAATCACATGCAATATCACTAACCACTTTCATAATGATGGAATGCATAATGCTGAACTTTAATTTCTATGTCAAGGCCTCGTGCCAAGACCTAAGGAATAACTGTGACCGGAACCCAACCCAGAGAGCCTCTGTAACCGGACTCCATCCCGGAGTGCCTCTAATAACCAGAAACCAACCCGGAGTGCCTCTAATAACCAGACACCAACCCAGAGTGCCTCTAATAACTAGACACCAACCCAGAGTGCCTCTTATAGCCGGACACCAACTCGGAGTCCCTCTAATAACCGAACACCAACCCAAAGGGCTTACTTTTACCATTCCCCAACTCAGAACATACTAGTCCAACACATTCATCTTAAGAAGAGGATGAAATATAACATAAAAAATCATATTAAAACTAGCATACGAAATGCGAAAACATTAATCATAAGCCATTAGTGGCATAAAAATGACTCATCCATAGTCAAACATATCACAAAACCATAAATACAATATGGAAGATTTGTATCATAATAAATTAACTTCAAACAAGTGTAAAATATATCAAAGGATGTTGACATATATGAAATCAAAACTATTTGAGAGAAATATTTTTTTTATGAAAACATTTAAAAGTCAAACAATTTTGAAAAGAAGTAATTTAAAGACATTTTTGAATCAAAGTGTCCCATACCACTTTGAAACTTTTGAAAGGAATTAACATTTTAAAAACATTCATGTCTATATAAATAAATCATTAAAACCATTCTGAAGACATGGACATTAATGAGAAAGATTTAGAAGAATAAATATTTAAAACATTTGAAATGATGTTTTAGAAAAAAGTACCTTAAAATAATCCCTTTTAAAACTCTTTCATAAAACATGGACATGGATAATAAATATGTCCCATTATATACTTACATAAAAACAACCACGGAAAATAAAGAGATTGTGAAATTAACCCTTACCAATTTGGTAACTTATGAAACATACCCACCTTGAAAGAGGTATCATACAATGCATATGTAAATACACATAAATCAAAGTGTATTTCACAAACAATACAATTGTGGGAAGTACATACACCACACAAAAGGTAAAAGTGGCAATGTGTCATGAATCTCACGGGAATAAGGAGTGAGATGAAAACCCCTTACCTTGCACTTTCCTTTAGTCGAGGGTACGTTTAACCTGCTGTACAAAGATCTTAGTATGTTATTAAATTATACCAGAACCATATTAATATTTATGATATCATAAATGATTCATTTATGAATTTATATTACCCATTTAATTATAATTTCCATGTTAAATTAATATTTCGGGTAATAATCGCTTTTTTTATCGTATGTGTTTTAACTTGTTACTCTTGGCTGTATCACTTAGATCATGATTTAAATAATTCCAGATTATAAAACATCATAAATATATCATATATATTTAGAATATAAATATGTATAATAGACATATATATGAAATGGAAAACACCGTTTATGGAGACGGTAGTCCGTACGTACACATAAACACTGTTTCTGTTTTCATATAGTATTGAACGGAAGTAAGTGAATAAGATATATGTAAGTACATAAATCCTTATATATATAAATATATATATCTACAGTAGAATTATTATGTCATATATTACATATTTATTAGAAATATATATTTTTATAATCGTCGATGAATGGTGAACTTAGAAATGAATCTCATCGCGTCATGGAGACGGTAATCCGTACATACGCACGAGCGAAAGTATCATTATTTTGATATTAAAATAATATATAATTGGATGTTATATCATATATAAAGAATCATTATAATGTTATATTTATTATTTACATCAAATACCCATCATTATTATACCCATCCAAATAATAATGTATTGAATAACAATTACACCACGACATGGAGACGGTAAGCCGTACGTACGCACGTATGGTGAAATGTCATTCAAAGGATGGATAGAATACTGAATATGGTTTTAACATGTTTATAATAACATCAAAGTATATTGGAGATACTGGAGTTATTGTTTTATAATAGAAATAACAAAGAAGAAGAAGTTGAAGAAGAAAGGAACTTGAAAGAGGGTGGTGAAAATATTACCTCTTCTTCAGGTTCTTCCTTTTGATTTGATCAAAAGGGCTCTTAGGTTGGCTTTCTGATCAAAATAAGGCCTCTATGTAGAAGTTAGGGAAGTTGAGAGAGTATTTTGGTAGGGTTTGGCCGAACCAAAAGGCTTTGAAGGTGTGAAGAATTGGTTAGAAGTTGGATCCTTTTATAAGGGGGAGGAGGGGATCTTTAGGAAAAACTTAAAGTATTAATTTATAATAAATTCATATTCGGTTTCTAGTGGCTCCAAAGTGGATTATTCAAAGTCTAAGGTGGGGATGGGTCGAAATAATTTCAACCAATAGATTTTGGACAGGTTTGGGTCATTATATTAACCATATCTTTTAATTTTAACTCTTGGTTAATTAGATTGACATTTACCATGTCACTTCGTATTTTTATATTATATAGTTAATAAACTTACTATATACCTCCAAGAGACCCCCAAGTGGTCCATTAATGATACACCTATCATGATAAAAGTCCTTTGGCCGAACCTTAGATTTTTAGGAATTTAATATCAATTAATAATATAATATTTCTTTTAAAACCTCTTTTATGTCAATTTTGACACTATTTGGTATTTGATTTTTGTGAAAATCATAACAGCATGATTAATTATAAAAAAGTTAATTAAATCAATACTGACATGTCATATTAACCTATAAAATTCGTGGAATTCATTACAAGTTTCAAATTACATTTATTTTGATATTTATAATATCAATTATTTTAATATTTTATTAATTAGGTAATTACTGCATCACCATTGTGTCATAAATAAATTAAATTATTTAATGTATAAAAATTATAAATAAAATACCATTATGTAGGAAATTTTTTTAGATTTCTAATTAATATTTAAAATCAAATTTATCTTATGTATAACCCTATATTAAAAATGTTTTAGTTAATAAACATTGATTTTTACTCTTTTAACTCTTCTTTGAATTAAATAAAAATAAATGTCCTAATCTAATCCAAGTGGACCTAAATGATAATAGTTTATTCCTAAGGTTGTTTTTAATCGAGATAAACTTATCCAATAGAATTAGGACTTGTGTTAGGGTAATATTAATATCATTTTTACCCTTAATTACCGTATTTACTTTTAACCGTTGTAAATAAAAGTAAAAAGTTACTGTTCACCAAAAATTATTTTCATCTCATTTAACCACACTTTACTCCTTGATATTAGCCGTGTCTCTCTGATTTTCGAAATTCCACTCACAGAAGCGGTAAATTTAAGTTTTATGTGAATTTCCAAATTCTCCTAGGAGGTGGGTAAAAGACGGTGAAAAGTTCAATAAATTTTTTATATTTCTAAAATTTTTCTAAACTAACTCTAATGAATTAAATTGAACATATATAGGTATTATTAATCTATTTTGACCTTAATTAAATTTAATTAAAATAAATAAAATATTTAAATAAAAATTCGGTTTTAAACTATAACTCAGTGTTTTTTCATTATTCATCAAAAATTGAAAGTTTTTAGAAAAATACCAAAATTTCACCCTAGGATAATTTTGATATTCTTAATTCAATAATTAAGTTTATTTTACCAAATTAAAAACATAGAAGTTTCATTTATTAATTTAAAATTAATTCCCACCCTCAAAACAAAAAGCGTGTTTTTAAGAAACAATAACTATCAAAAGATTGACACTTGTTTATGTCTGATTTAAATGTGAAATTATGTCCAATGACCAACATTGGATTAAATTGTAAAAATATATTCTAAATATAATTTGAAACCACTCAAATTCATAATTTATCACTATTAATTATTTCGATTAAAAAAGTTGTTTTTAATTAAAATTTAGTAATCTTCACTATTCATCAAAATATGAAAGTTATCAGAAAAGTACAAAAAATTAACCCTAAGATAATTTAGATATTCCAAATCCAAAAATGAAGTCCATTTTGATAGATAAGATGTATAAAATTTCAAAAAGTGGGTATTACTATTCATAACGGCTAGTTTGATTGGTTGCGGTGTGTCTTAGAACTCGAAGTTGTGTACATCGCAAGCTACTGTATTATTCAAAGAGAAACGTACCATGGAATATTGAGGTGTTACATTCTACCATCCTTCAATAAATTGCGTCCTCGCAATTTATGCTTGGTATTGGAAACTTGGGTTTGACATTTCAAAATATCTTAGTTGAAATCCCACATCAAAAAATGGATTAATGAGGCCTCTATTGAAATCAAAGAGTGTTAAGTATGAAGGTTAGCGAAAATAACACATACTAGGTATCCATGTAGGAAAATATGGATATGGAAGATAAATATAACCATCAATATCTGATGGAGAGTGGTAGAGAACATGGCTATGAAAAGGCCAAAAATCCCAAAGCCATAAATTTGTGATGATCTAAGGTATTATCTAGGACAACGTTTTTGTTCTAAGTTACTTTTCTTAATGTTGAGGAATTTATTTATGAGATTGGCTAAAATTATAAGGAGATATACTTAATTTATATTTAGAGTTTTATCCATTACTAAATTTATACCACAAACTCATCTTTCACTCCAAAACATAATACAACTCAAAAATACTCTATTTATCGTAATCGTATAGGGTTCCAAATATAATGAATTTATAATTCACAAATAAGACCCTGTTAAAAAAAGAAACTACATTATATAATCCAGGGACTTCACGTAGTCCAGTGGTAGGCGATAAATCCCAATCTCACTATGGTTGTGGGTTCGATTCCAACAGATTTGTCCGACGCGACGGGTTGTCACACGGTTTGCGTGTTGTCCTTTTATAAAAATCCAAAAATAACATTTCAAACTTAATCCATTCCAACCTTTAGACTTATCCAAAATACTATTATCCAAACTCACAGTCCAAAATTTACAAGGAAGTTAAACATAATGAGGATCCTTTTTGCTAGGTAATAACATGTGAATGCCTTCCTCATATATTCTTCTACAACACCGGAACACACTAGTGCAGAAAACATTTTTTACGTCGGTTATTTTTAATTTTTTACGTTGGTTTCTAGCCGACGTTAATACGTGCGACGTTATAAATAAGGTTTTTGACGTCGGTTATTTAAAAACCGACGTCAAAAACATAAAATCGCGATGTTTATCACGTCGGTTATTTTAGAACCGACGTGATAAAGGGCCTGGAGAATGGTTTATCACGTCGGTTATTTTAAAACCGACGTGATAAAGGGCCTGGAGAATGGTTTATCACGTCGGTTATTGAATATCCGACATGATAAACGGCCTGGACAATGGTTTATCACGTCGGTTCTTAAACAACCGAGGTGATAAACCGGGGTGAGGGCGGTTTATCACCTCGGTTCTATAAGAACCGATGTGATAAACCGGGCTGAGCGTGGTTTATCACGTCGGTTCATATAAAACCGACGTGAAAAACCGGGGGAGGGGGGTTTATCACGTCGGTTATTATATAACCGCCGTGATAATCTGGAGGGAGGCGGTTTATCACGCCGGTTATTGAATAAGCGACGTGATAAACCATTGTCCAGGCCGTTTAGCACGTCGGTTATTCAATAACCGACGTGCTAAACCATTCTCCAGGCCCTTTATCATTTCGGTTATTAAATAACCGACGTGATAAACCATTCTCCAGGCCTTTTATCACGTCAGTTATTAAATAACCGACGTGATAAACCATTCTGCAGACCTTTTATCACGTTATTTATTAAATAACCGACGTGATAAACTATTTTCCAGGCATTTTATCATGTCGGTTATTAAATAACCGACGTGATAAACCCAATTTTTTTTAAACAGAATGCAGTGATCTTCTCTCCACCAGAATCAACCAGAAAACAAATCAAGAAATCGTACCACAAAAACAGAAGTACATCAAAATTAAGCATGTACATAGATAACATATAAAACTTACCCACTAGACAGCATCCACCCTCATTTATACCCCATGGACAGCCCTCCCCCACCCCGTTGGAGCCCTCACCCTCATGTATACCCCCTGGACAGCCCTCCCCCACCCCATTGGAGCTCCCACCCTCATGTATACCCCTTGGACAACCCTCCACCACCCCATTGGAGCCCCCACCACACTCCTGGACTGCCCCCGAACCCCGGACACCCACAAACACCCCTCGACAACCCCCCACCCGCCTGAACAGCGCCTCCTCACCCCCTCACCCCACTTGATAGCCCCCACCACACCCCTGGACAGCCCGAAACACCCCTGGACAACCCCCCCACCCCTGGACAGCACTCCCACACCCCTGTACCGGCTTCCCACACCCCTGGACATCCCTGCCACCCCCAGGACTGTCCCCCCACCCCACCAGACAACCCTCCCAGACCGCTGGACACCCCCAACCCCACTGAACACACCCCCACACCCTTGGAACCCCTCCCCCACAGACCCAAATCCATACCAGAAGAACTATCAAAAGTAGACCAAAACAAGAAGTAGAGAAAAATTAAACATTCACTTATATAACATTCCAAAATTACACTGTCAACTTCAAAAAAAACTAAATCAAACCTAAACAACTACCAAATACACAATTAAAATGACAATATTCAAAATTACATTTTACATTACAAACAACTAAAATTCAATCAAACCTGTAAAATAATTTGACCACTCCACTTGTACGTGTTTGATGTCTTCAGCAGTATAGGGTTGAGGGTCATAAAAAGCTACAAATGAAAAAGAAGATAGTTAACGTGTATAATGAATAAATCAAATTGAAATATTATGGCAAAGTTTAAGAGGAAATCGTACCAGGTCAAAATTCACAACTGTCCCAGTTGTTATTATTTCATACATAAATCTTAACATATAATATCCGCATTCGATGAGGCCTTTTTGTTCATGAAAATTCTGTTTTGAATGAGTGTAAATTCAATATATTATTTTTATGTAATAAATCAAAAAGTACAAATTATAAATGGAAATTTACCTTCGCATTTACATATTTGATCTTTGCATTTCTTTTCTTTTTGTTTTTTCAAAAGTAGACCCATGCACTGTTAGAAAATAATACGAATGGGGTAAATTTAAAATTCATTATAATATATAAAAATATTGAGAAATTGAAACTTACTTTTCCAATATATTCTTAAAACTTTCCCACACATCACCATGAACAGAGTATATCCAATAAAGAGCTTTCTCCCTTGGTCAAAAAATCCCTAACATCCAATGATCACTGATAAAAGGAAATTTAATGTTAGTGGTTTTTTATGTTAAAAGATAATTAACTCTTTGAGAGAAATGTGTTTCATACCACTCACAAAAAGGCATCATCCAACATTGTCTGATTATATTCTTTTCAAATCTTTCAGCAATATAAACCATTCTTTGTTCCTCAGTCAATGCACATGCTTCAGGGGAAATCAATTGCGGGTCCATGAATCCATATACTTCTGTCAGTTCATTCCGCTCACAAATTTTATAAAGATACCTAATAAAAAACATATATAAGTATACATTTTTAATACATATAACGCAGGGAAAAGGTGTTAAGACTTACATGGAAAAAATTTGCACCACGTTGATGCCCAACTTATCTCCAGTAACAAGCTCCATGATATCAGATTTTGTAATCCCCACACTTATTTCACATCCACAAACATGATATTCCATTGGAAACTCATAAAAACCCAACAACAAATGTGAATATCTTGACAATCTGTCAAGACCACTGGAATCTGTATCTGATGTCACAGCCTGTTGTCTTTGTTGTTGTCTATACAGTATTTCTTTACCTTTGAAGTATTCCTGTGAAAAAAAATTGATAAATATAGTAGTTTTCAAATGATAAAACAACTTTAATAAAAAAATAAAATAAAAGATATAGCATTCATACCTCTATGGTAATGAGTCGAAGAAGTCTGGATGGCCAAAATAAAAAATGGACGATACTCTGTCCAACTGTCGCCAACTCATCTGTAGGTATTGGTACCCTAGCTGATCTATCTATAATATCCTGTACAGTGACCCTCTAATTCTCTACCTCTAATTTTTGATGATGAAATTTATCTCCTATACAATATACCAACCCTTATTCTACTATATGATGTTGAGAATCATCAACATACAACTCGCAATATGTAGGAAGCTGCGGCGGAGGCGTAGGATAAAAAATGGGGTCCGCAGGCTGAGGTGGGGGAGTGGGAGCTACTGTCGGAGGTGGAGGATAAATAATGGGGTCTGTAGGGGGAGGTGGAGGAGTGGGAGCTGCAGTCTGAAATTGTCTTTGCATTTCTACAAACATAGACTGCACCGACTCTGTAATCTTGTCTTCCATCGTCACATTAATATTTTGAACTTCAGCCTCCAAGGATTCTATTTTTTTTATAAACCCCCTCAACATTAGAATTTGAAGAATGTGGAAACAATTTTCTTACCGATACACCTGCCGGATATCCTCTTACACGACCAGGATGTTCGGGACTTCCCAATGCTGCAAATAAAATATCTTCCCTCCCAGTAGCTGTAAATGTCCCCTCTGAACTCTGCTCCTCAAGAGAGTCCGGTATTAATTAATTGAACATTTCTGTAATGATTGAAACTTATATGAAGAAAAAAGTTAACTTAAATAAATTAAATAGATATCTTACAATCCTCTCAGCTACGATTCTCAATTCTTCCGAAAGATATTGCCCCTTTTTTCCCTTCTGAGCTCTCTTCCATTTTTCATGTCTAGATGGAGGGGCCACCTCTCCAGAGTTTGAAGACTCAGCTCTTAGTTGTTGAAATTTTTCCACCATCATTTTTTCTTCCAATAATGTATACCCTCCCCGAGATAAACTATGAGGGTATACATTTTTAGATTGGATCTCCTGATGAGCTTTCCTTGTTTTCTATAATTTAAGAATAAGAAATCATTAACAAAACATTAATAAAATCATTTATATAAGAAATTTTATAAAAGTTTACATTGCCCTTACCAGAAATGACTCTTTTTTTCTACTTTCAAAAAATTGTCTCCATGTGTCTTCATCTATAAAAGGATATATACGACATGGTTTGTCATGACTCCTATGACCATAAATGAAATCAGATGAGAGGGTTGATTTGAAATCCCTCCATCTCCTGGCAGCCAACGATAAACATTTCTTCCTGACTCCTCCAGTGTCAAGAATATCAAATGTCATCTGATAAAGAAGAGGTTAAACATATTATATATACTAGAAACATTAAAAGAATGGTCAAACAATGACAAAAGATCTTACCAAAATCGTCTCCCAAAACTGAGAGATAATCGCTTTATCCACACCTCTCCAATCATTATACAGAATGCTTACTTTGGTCTTAGCCTGAGTTGAAACAAAACTCTTAAAATCTTTGGCATTCAAACCTCTAGGAATATCATCATCATCAAACTCAACTACTATCCTCTGATCCTGCGTACGTGCAAGTGATAATTTCGGTGAACGCGTGCACCCACGTTTACCAACCTTTGAACTCTTTGTCGTAATAGGAGCATGTGAATGTTCATCCCTAGAGGTATGACCAGCAATATGCTCCTCTCCAAAATCATGTGGTTGATCATCTGAATGATCTGTCATTATCCTTCAAATCAAAAAAACAAACATCAGTTCACAAATATACAAATTCAAATATTTTAATACTACTGTAATCAGAAAATAGAAAAGTGTAATAAGTTACATAATAGTAAACATTGGTAATATGGTAAGCATGTTAAACAATGGTAAAGATGGCAAAGATGGTCAAGATGGTCAAGATGGTAAAAATGGAAAAATTGGTAAACCTGGTAAACATTGTAAACATGGTAAAGTAATTGTCAGTGAACAAATATACAAATTCAAATATTTTAATACTACTGTAATCAAAAAATAGAAAAGTGTACTAAGTTAAATAATAGTAAACATTGGTAATATGGTAAGCATGTTAAATAATGGTAAAGATGGCAAAGATGGTCAAGATGGTCAAGATGGTAAAAATGGTAAAAATGGTAAACCTGGTAAACATTGTAAACATGGTAAAGTAATTGTTAGTGAACAAAAATAAGCATTTTAAAATTCATGTAATGGTTATAAACATGATAAAGTAAACTAAACAAACTTAAAACAAACAAAAACATATACTTATTTTATTTTAAAACATGTTTTAATAAAAAAAACTTACAATATCTAACATTTATGGAAAAAATAAATGTAAACAAGAAATAAACATATGTTACCTGTAATTTTAGGAATGTACAGATGGATTGTTTTCCCAAATTCCTTGGTCGTGATCGTTCCTTATGGCACAAACTATGTCTTCAACATGATCGTCATTATGTTCTATTAATATTTCCATGGAAGTAGGGATCTCACATAAATCAGTATATTCATCAAGTTCATCCTCACCAACATATTGTTTTTTCCCTTGTAAAACAACAGCCCACTACATATCTGATTGATCTACTACATAAAAAATTTGTTTTGCATGTGTTTCCATTATAAAAGAATCAGCTGTGTCTTCCAATCTATTCAGATTAACAAGTGTCATTCCAAATTCATCGTGTCTGACACTGTTGTTACCGTTAAACCATTTACAGTTAAAAACAGGAACTTTAATTTTAAAGTAATCAACCTCCCATATGTCTTCAATCACTCCATAATATGTATTTGATGCAGAAATTGGGTTTTTGTCCTTAGCACTCGAAAAATGCATTGCTTCTGCAAACACCAATACACCACTATTCTGAACTGCACTTCTGTTGTCCTGAGCTTTTGTATGAAACGTATAACCATTAATGTCATAACCAGACCATGTTATCACATTTAAACATGGACCAACCACTATCCATTTTAATGTCTCTGATACATCTGATCTACCAAGCAAAGTCTTTTTAATCCATGACAAAAAAGTTTTGTTGTGCTCATTCAAAATCGACATTTCTTTCTTCTTTGGATGACATTGTTTCAACTCATTAATTTGCAATGTGATATACGGTTGAGCATCAGATATGTTATTCAAGATGTATGATTCTAACTTCTTCATCTGTTCAGCTGACAATGATTTGACTTTCAAGCCGCGAATCCCCTTTCCCTCATTATTAACTCGTTCATGGCGAGATGGAGACAAGCCTATGTGTTGCGCCGCAGCCAAGTAGCTCGTACAAAACTCTGCTACCTCCTTAGAAATATACTTTTCAATAATGGAGGCTTCAGGTCGATATAGATTTTTAACATACCCCTTTAATATTTTCATATACCTTTCAAAAGGATACATCCAACGAAGATATACAGGTCCACAAAGCTTTATTTCTCGAACCAGATGAATCATTAAATGCACCATTATATCAAAAATAGTTGGAGGAAAATACATTTCCAATTGACAAAGTATAAAAATTGCATCATTTTCCAAAATTTTCAAAGCATTCACATCAATCGACTTGTTACAAATTGAATTGAAAAAATAACACAACTTTATTATAGTCTTTCTGACATGAATGGGCAATATTCCACGCAATGCAACTGGTAGAATTTGTTGCATCATGACGTGACAATCATGTGATTTCATACCTATCAACTCAAGTCCTTCAATGAGACAAAATTTTTTACATTAGAAGAATAACCTTGAGGCACTTTGGTATCATGAAGACACTGACAGAAGCTAATTTTCTCCCTCTTCGATAATGTATGACAAGCCAGGGGAAGAAATGTTCGTCTTCCTTTAGGAGTGGGAGCTAACTCCAAACGTATTCCCATTGATAGTAAGTCTAATATTGCATTCAACCCATCTTTAGTCTTTCCTTTAATATCTAACAATGTTCCAATCAAAGAATCACAGATATTCTTCTCCACGTGCATGACATCAATATTATGTTTAACTTCATGATACCTCCAATATGGTAGCTCAAAAAAAATTGACCTTTTCTTCCAAATATGTCTATCATTACCAAATTTCTGTGTCTTTCCCAATGTCACGTCAAGGTTTTTCACCCTATCAAAATACAGATCAGGGGATAAAGGTTTTGGAGCAGTATCAAATTCTTGTGAGCCATTGAATTCCTTTTTTAGTCTTCTATAAGGGTGTTCCATAGGCAAAAACTTTCGATGACACATGTAAACTGTTTTCCTCCCATGATGCAATTGACAATAGGACGTCTATTGTTCACAAATTGGACATGCTTTATGCCCTTTAACACTGTATCCAAACAAATTTCCATACGCTGGGAAGTCATTTATAGTGAACAGAAGCACTGCATGCAGTTGAAAATATTCCATTTTATAAGAATCATACACCCTAATACCATCAGCCCATAACAATTTCAAATCATAAATCAATGGTGACAAGTAAACATCAATATCATTACCGGATTGCTTTGGACCAGAGATCATTGTACTCAACATGAAATATTTGCGCTTCATACAAACTTAAGGAGAGAGGTTGTAAATTACCAATAAAACAGGCCATGAACTATGTGTGCTACTGAGTGTTCGGTATGGATTCATTCCATCTGTGCACAACCCTAGTCTGAGATTTCTAATTTCATTTCCAAATGTAGAATACTACGCATCAATTTTCTTCCATTGTGGACAATCAGCTGGATGACGTATTTTTCCATCACATACCCGCTCTTCAGCATGCCATCTTAACCTTTTTGCATCATGTGAATTAGCAAATAAACGTTTGAAACGATTAATTATAGGAAGATACCAAAATACCGTTGAAGGGAGCTTTGTAATCTCTACATCACCTTGTGATTTTTCTTTCACCTTATACAGTGATGTCCCACATTTTGGAAACTCTGACAGAAATTCATATTCCTTCCTATATATAATGCAGTCATTCGGACATGCATGTATTTTCTTGTATCCCAATCCCATCGGGCATAATATTTTCTTGGCTTTGTAATGTGAATCTGGAAGATCATTATCTTTTGGAAGAATGTCTTTCATCAATTGTAGCAGCTCTGTAAAACTTCTGTCACTCCATCCATGCTTCGACTTCAGGTTAATCAATCTTAACACCGCCGACAAAACCGTAAAATCTGTACAACCGAGATATAATGGTTTTTCAGCATCACCATATAGACGCGCAACTGTCGGTTCTATCTCAATTTGTTTTGCTACAATATCGCAAATCATTTCTTCAATTCCATTGGAGTTACCATCTTGCGAATCATCATCATCAGTGACATTCCGTCCAGTTTCACCATGCCAAATCCAAGGGCTGTAACTTGGATTAAAACCATGACATATCAGATGATCTTTTATCTCTCTACTTTTCAACTTCTTCATATTCAAACATTTCAGGCATGGACAGAAAAAAATGTCACTACTTGGAACATTTCGTTTTGCAAATTCCAAAAAGGCATCAACACCTTCCTCAAATTCATTGCTCATTCGATGTGCCGTAATCCAACTTCGACTCATTATTACCTATAACAAATATCAACAAAAAATATATATTTTTAAGATAAGAAAAATACATGTTTATATGAAAAAAATCATAATTTGAATGTAAAACAATTTAAAATATAAAACAAATCTATAGGTATTTAAAAAAATATTCTTGAATATTATTTTTAAAACAAAATATAGTTAGATATAACAGTTTTAAATTTCATTGAATCAAAGAAAACCATGACGCCTACATAGATTAATATTGATTGCGGTTTTGATGTTTTAATATATTAGATAAACAACCTATTTTAAATGGCGTGCAGACCTTGATATTGGTCTTCATCACCCTTCGATGTGACTGGAAAAAAGAGGTCTACCAGCATGTTATTATTTTATCAGCAATTCACTCATTCTTGTTTCTGATGATCGTTAATTGCATTGGCAGGCTGAGAGGTCCGCCCAGCGCATCCAACACTGGTCTGCTCAGAATAACAATAGTCCCACTGATTCGGTTTAATCATTTATTTCTGCTTTTTAATCCCATGTAACATATCTTGTGGGGATTTGATTTTGTACTTGGCCTTCAGCTTTAACGGTTATCAATCAAAATAAAACTCGACTAAAAACTCTGTTTATTTTAGGTTTTCAAAATCCAAAAACAAAAACAAAACAACCATGGACAAAAACTGAATTCCAATTACAGGAAACATGTTCAGAAATTCTAAACACCAAGAATTAACAAATATCAACAACAATAGTGAACAGCCTGGAAATTACATGACTAAATATGTATATATATATGATTAAAAATAATAATGTGTTTTATATTCTCAAGTGAATGTTCTAAATGATATGGTAATTCATATGGTTTAATATCATTGGTAACATGTTTTCGATTCCAATGAGACATAGGTGTGAGAGCCATTGATAATGGAGTAGTGGCCTAATCTCAATCTAGGTCCAATATCCTCAAAATATTCTTCTAGGGGTAGAATTTAATATGGTTTGTGTTATTTTAACACCTCTATATTTATTATAGGTTATTAAATCAAATTATTTTGATTAACTTTTTTTTATTCATCCATGTATTATTATTTTTTGACTTTTTAGGATATTATAGTTTTATATTCTTATTCATGGTTGGAACACGGTTAGTGAATACCATGAGGTTCTACCTAGGAAATATTTTACATTTGTTTACAAGTATAATGGAGGAAATATATTTTGTACAAACCATACTTATTTATCATGAAATCACACATCATGATGAATATGCATTTTTTAGGGTTGGTTCTAGGTTTTCCATACTGTGTGGTTAAACCATGGTACTCCTCCAATATCATATAATGGGGATCACATTTATTGTTTTAATTTATAAAAAAACCGATCCAAAATATGATATAAAAAGTAATTATTATTTATTTTCCTTTAAAGTAACGATGCACGTCTTTTTTATCTCATTATTCATCTATTTTAATGTTCCCTCAACATAGTCTGTTATATCAACAAAATAGTCTGTTATATCAACAAAAAATTCCACAAGATTCAAATAACCATTTGAAATAACAAAATACAAATAACCATTTGCAATACAAATAACCATTTGCAATAACAAAATACAAATAACCATTTTCAAATAACCATTTGCAATAACAAAAAATTCCACGAGATTCAAAAACGAACAAAAAGCACATCAAGAATCGAAACAAAAACGAACGAAATAAATTCGTGGAAGGATTACTTGAATGTTGCGAGTTGAGATGATAGATCCGAGAGGAGTGAAGAAGATAAACAATGAAGCCAAATTGAGTTTAACACAGGTCGATCGATGAGCTGATTAGGGTTTACCACGCGAGAGAGACGAGTCGGCGGACTGTGAATCGAAAAATCGTAAATGAAAGTGCACGGGCTTTAATTTTTTTAAAAGTTTTATAACGTCGGTTATATAATAACCAACGTTAAAAACTATTTTTTAAATTTATAACGTCGGTTATTTTAAAACCGACGTAAAAAAGCTCCCGCGCTTTGGTTTTTTACGTCGGTTATTTTATAAACGATGTAAAAAACCCCCTCTGTGCTTTGGTTTTTTACGTCGGTTATAAAATAACCGACGTAAAAAACGCGTAGATATCTCGTTTTTTACGTCGGTTATCTTATAACCGACGTAAAAAACCAATGCGCTGGGGTTTTTTTACGTCGGTTATTTGGAAATCGTAGTAAAAAAACCAGATATCTACGCGTTTTTACGTCAGTTATTTTATAACCGACGTAAAAAACCAAAGCACGGTGGGTTTTTTATGTCGGTTATTTGGAAACCGACATAAAAAACCCGATATTGACGTGTTTTTTACGTCAGTTATCTAATAACCGACGTAAGAAACCAAAGCCCGGACGCGTTATTTACATCGGTTATAAAATAACCGACGTAAAAAACCCCGCACTTTGTTTTTTACGTCGATTATTTGATAATCGACGTAAAAAACACCTCGATATCGGGTTTTTTATATCGGTTTCCAAATAACCAACATAAAACCCCCCCCGCGCATTGGTTTTTTATGTCAGTTATAAGATAACCGACGTAAAAACCCAACAGGCACGATTTGTAACATCGGTTATTAAAATAACCGACGTTAAAAATCTACTCACCACATTTTTACGTCGGTTATATATAACCGACGTAAAAAATGGTGACGTAAAAAACGATTTCTGCACTAGTGACATCCTGAATTACCAAAATAAACCATCTCTTATTCCAAAATCACTACCTCAATATTAGGACCATATTAAGGTTTATCTTTCCTTCAACCATGTAATTTACAAAAATTTTAAGTCGCTGTAGAGTCACCTTTCTTAGTACCATAAAATCTCAAATCCTCATTGAAATAGTACTGCAGTACAATCCTTATTTATTTCCAGAACATCATTGATACAACACTTAAATGAAATAATTCTAAAATAACCACATAAGAACACTAGTCATTCCTCTTCATCTATGGTAGTATCATAACTTTATTATTATCTAATATCATCATTTGCGGCATAGTCTGATGACTGGGAAATTGGTTCGCGTAGTGTCTAAACGCCTTGCAGATGAAGCATTGTACATTTGAAACTTTTTTCTTACACTTCCAGTCACGTACTTGGTGTCCTTTTTCTCCACACTTATAACATACTTCCATTCCCTTCAAGCATTTTCCAAGGTGATTCTTTCCACAGTTATCACATATGGGAAAACCCTTCTTTACCTTCTTCCCTTTATCTGTCCTTCTCTCTACAATCCTTTTCTTCTCTGGATTCCCTTCAAAGCCATAGGACACCGAGAATTCTTTACTTATCTTATCAACACATGATACTATTTCTTCATATGATGATAATACGTGGGAGACTATTTCCCTTCTAAATTCTGGCTTAGGACCATGAAAGATATGATCCTTCTTACTCTTTGGATCATACGTATTACTCGAGTTCACATTCCTTCTACTAGGCGCCATTTCTATACAATAGCATAAACTAGGCCAGTTTATGAATTGCAATGAATAATTCCAAACTTGTAAAATACCTAACGCAAATTGAACAGTTTATGGATATAATCCATAATCATAAAAATGTTTTCATTGAGTAAGTATATACTCATGAGCCCATCATAATGGTTGGTAAAGAAAATGAGAATTATCCTAAGAATATCCCCTGGGAGTGTCGTAACCAAGAGTGCAGCAAGGACCATTGTCGTTCACCAGTTCCCATTCGATTCTAGCTCAAAGCGGTATTTTCAGGTTTTACCCCTAGGTACATTTGTGCCAAAGCCGCCTCTACCTGCTCGTATCTAGATAGGGATGTATTGCTCAGATACTCACAAAATCTCTACAATACCAAAATTCTAGGAAGTTCTTCTATAGTAATCCTCAAAGTCTATCTTAGGGCTATGTGCTCTAATCAGAGTTTATCTAAATCTAGTTTCCAAGGTTATTGCTAAACTTCTTCTGATACCAACTATAACGCCCTGACCCCAGTTACCCAGAGTCGGTGCAATATTTTAATACATTGGCATGATTACAAGGAATAATGTCCCGAAGGACCGATTAGTTTAGCAGTGTTGGAAAATAGATTACATACATGAATGTTACATTGCACTTTAAGACATACAAAATAACATAAATAATCTTATTGAACACCATTATTCCCCTGGTTTAACCCTGCATATCAATCAAAATACACTTCTTGGAATCCTAGGAAAAATAAAACATAGAAAGGGGTGAGCTCAAATGCTTAGTAAGGGTAAGCAATACAGTGAAAACTTTCAAAAATAAGCATAAACATTTAAGGAAATGTATAAAACTAAAACAAAAGCCTTTTAAACTTGAACTTCAGCATAATATGGCCGAAATAAAATGAAATAATTCCATTTACTTATTCACATGGATATTCTACTAATTGAATAATCACATGCAATATCACTAACCACTTTCATAATGATGGAATGCATAATGCCGAACTTTAATTTCTGTGTCAAGACCTCGTGCCAAGACCTAAGGAATAACTCTAACCGGAACCCAACCCAGAGAGCCTCTGTAACCGGACTCCATCCCGGAGTGCCTCTAATAACCGGACACCAACCCGGAGTGACTCTAATAACCGGACAGCAACCCGAAGGGCCTACTTTTACCTGTCCCCAACCCGGAACATACTAGTCCAACACATTCATCTTAAAAAGAGGATGAAATATAACATAAACATTCGTATTAAAACTAGCATACGAAATGAAAACACATTAATCATAAGCCATTAGTGGCATAAAAATGACTCATCTATAGTCAAACATACCACAAAACCATAAATACAATATGGAAGATTTGTATCATAATAACTCAACTTCAAACAAGTGTAAAATTTATCAAAGGATGTTGACATAGATGAAATCAAAACTATTTGAGAGAAATATATTTTTTTATGAAAACATTTAAAAGTCACACAATTTGGAAAAGAAGTCATTTAAAGACATTTTTGAATCAAAGTGTCCCATACCACTTTGAAACTTTTGAAAGGAATTAACATTTTAAAAACATTCATGTCCATATAAATAAATCCTTAAAACTATTTTGAAGACATGGACATTAATGAGAAAGATTTAGAAGAATAAATATTTAAAACATTTGAAATGATGTTTTAGTAAAAATTCCCTTAAAATAATCCCTTTGAAAACTATTTCATAAAAAATGGACAAGGATAATAAATATTTCCCAGTAGATACTTACGTAAAAACAATCACATATAATAAAGAGATTGTGAAATTAACCCTTACCAATTTGGTAACTTATGAAACATACACCCCTTGAAAGAGGTATCATACAATGAATATGTAAATACACATAAATCCAAGTGTATTACACAAATAATACAATTATGGTAAGTACATACACCACACAAAAGGTAATAGTGGCAATGTGGCATGAATCTCACGGGAATAAGGAGTGAGATGAAAACCCCTTACCTTGCACTTTCCTTTAGTCGAGGGTACGTTTAACCTCCTGTACGAAGATCGTAGTATGTTATTAAATTATACCAGAACCATATTACTATTTATGATATCATACATGATTCATTTATGACTTTATATTACCCATTTAATAATAATTTCCATGTTAAATTAATATTTCGGGTAATAATCACTTTCTTTATCGTACGCGTTTTAACTTGTTACTCTTGGTTGTATCACTTAGATCATGATTTAAATACTTCCAGAATATAAAACATGATAAATATATCATATATATTTAGAATATAAATATGTATAATAGACATATATATGAAATGGAAAACACCGTTTATGGAGACGGTAGTCTGTACATACGCATAAACGCTGTTTCTGTTTTCATATAGTATTGAACGGAAGTAAGTGAATAAGATATATGTAAGTACATAAATCCTTATATATATAAATATATATATATATATATCTCCAGTAGCATTTTTATTTCAAATATTACATACTTATTAGTAATATATATTTTTATAATCGTTGATGAATGGTGAACTTGGAAATGAATCTAATCGGGTCATGGAGACTGTAATTCGTACGTACACACGAGAAAAAATATCATTCTTTTGATATTAAAATAGTATATAATTGGATGTTATATCATATATACATAATCCTTATAATTTTATATTTATTATTTACATCAAATACACATCATTATTATACCCATCCAAATAATATTATATTGAATAACAATTAGACCATGACGTGGAGACGGTAAGCCGTACATGTGCACGTATGGTGACATGTCATTCAAAGGACGGATAGAATAATTAATATGGTTGTAACATATTTATAATAAAATCACAGTATATAGGAGATACTGGAGTTATTATTTTAGAATATAAATAACAAAGAAGAATAAGTTGAAGAAGAAAGGAACTTGAAAGAGGGTGGTGAAAACATTACCTCTTCTTCGGGTTCTTCCTTTTGATTTGATCAAAAGGGATCCTTAGGTTGGATTTCTGATCAAACTAAGGCCTCTATGTGTAAGTGAGGGAAGTTGAGGGAGTATTTTTGTAGGGGTTGGATGAACCAAAAGGCTTTTAAGGTGTGAATAATTGGTTAGAAGTTGGGTCCTTTTATAAGGGGGAGGAGGGGATCTTTAGGAAAAACTTAAAGTATTAATTTATAATAAATTCATATTCAGTTTCTAGTGGCTCAAAAGTAGATTATTCAAAGTATAAGGTGGGTATGGGTCGAAATCCTTTCAACCAATAGATTTTGGATAGGTTTGGGTCATTATATTAACCTTATATTTTAATTTTAACTCTTGGTTAATTAGATTGACATTTACCATGTCACTTTGCATTTTTATATTATATAGTTAATCAACTAACTTTATACCTCCAAGAGACCCCCAAGTGGCCCATTAATGATACACCTATCACGATACAAGTCCTTTTCCCGATCCTTAGATTTTTAGGAATTTAATATCAATTAATAATATAATATTTGTTTTAAAAACTCTTTTATGTCAATTTTGACACTATTTGGTATTTGATTTTTTGTAAAATTCATAAAAGAATGATTACTTAGAAAAAAGTTAATTAAATCAATCCTAACATGTCATATTAACCTATAAAATTCGTGGAATTTATTAAAAGTCTCAAATTACATTTATTGTGATATTTATAATATCAATTATTTTAATATTTTATTAATTAGGTAATTACTGCATCACCATTGTGTCATATATAAATTAAATTATTTAATGTCTAAAAATTATAAATAAAATACCATTATGTAGGAAATATTTTTATATTTCTAATGAATATTTACAATAGAATTTATCTTATGTATAACCCTATATTAAAAATGTTTTAGTTAATAAACATTGATTTTAACTCTTTTAACTCTTCTTTGAATTAAATAATAATAAATGTCTTAATCTAATCTATGTGGACCAAAATGATAATATTTAATTCCTAATGTTGTTTTTAATCAATATAAACTTGTCCAATATAATTAGGACATGTGTTAGAGTAATATTAATATCATTTTTACCCTTAATTACTCTATTTACTTTTAACCGTGGTAAATACAAGTAAAAAGTTACTATTCACCAAAAATTATTTTCATCTCATTGAACCAAATTTTACTTCTTGATATTAACCGTGTCTCTTAGATTTTTGAAATTCCACTCACAGAAGCGGTAAAATTACGTTTTATGTGAATTTCCAAATTCTCCTAGGAGGTGGGTAAAAGACGGTGAAAAGTTCAATAAAATTTTTATATTTCTAAAATTATTCTAAACTAACTCCAATGAATTAAATTAAACTTATATAGGTATTATGTATCTATTTTGAACTTAATTAAATTTAAATAAAATAAATAATTATTTAAATAAAAATTCGGTTTTAAACTATAACTTCGTGTTTTTTCACTATTCATCAAAAATTGAAATTTTTCAGAAAAATACCAAAATTTCACCCTAGGCTAATTTTGATATTCTTAATTCAATAATTAAGTCTATTTTACCAAATTAAAAACATAGAAGTTGCATTTATTAATTTAAAATTAATTTCCACTGTCAAAACAAAAAGCGTGTTTTTAAGAAACAATAACTATCAAAAGATTGACACTTGTTTATGTATGGTTTAAATGTGAAATAATGTCCTATGACCAAAATTGGATTAAATTGTAAAAATATATTCTAAATATAATTTTAAACCACTCAAATTCATAATTTATCACTATTAATTATTTCGATTAAAAAAGTTGTTTTTAATTAAAATTTAGTAATCTTCAGTATTTATCAAAATATGAAAGTTATCAGAAAAGTACTAAAAATTCATACTAAGCTAATTTCGATGTTATGAATCCAAAAATGAAGTCCATTTTGAAAGATAAGATGTATAAAATTTCAAAAAGTGGGTATTACTATTCATAACGGCTAGTTTGATTGGTTGCAGTGTGTGTTAGAACTCGAAGTTGCGTACAACGCACGCTACTGTATTATTCAAAGAGAAATGTACCATGGAAGCTAGAGGTGTTACATTCTCCCCTCCTTCAATAAATTGTGTCCTCGCAATTTATGCTCGGTATTGGAAACTTGGGGTTGACATTTCAAAATATCTTAGTTGAAATCCCACATCAGAAAATGGATTAATGAGGCCTCTATTGAAATCAAAGAGTGGTAAGTATAAAGGTTACCGAAAATAACACATACTAGGGTTCCATGTAAGAAAATATGGATATGCAAGATAAATCTAACCATCAATATCTGATGGAGAGTGGTAGAGAACATGGCTATGAAAAGGCCAACAATCCCAAAGCCCAAAATTTGTGATGATCTAACGTACTATCTAGGAAAACGTTTTTGTTCTAAGTTCCTTTTCCTAATGTTGAGGAATTTATTTATGAGATTGGCTAAAATCATAAGGAGATATACTTACTTTATAATTAGAGTTTTATCCATTACTAAATTTCTACCACAAACTCATCTTTCACTCCAAAACATAATACAACTAAAAAATACTCTATTTATCCTAATCGTATAGGGTTCCAAATATAATGAATTTATAATTCACATATCATACCCTTTTAAAAAAAGAAACTATATTATACAATCTCGGGACTTCACGTAGTCCAGTGGTAGACGATAAATCCCAATCGCACTATGGTTGTGGGTTCGATTCTCGCAGATTTTTCCGACGCGGCGGGTTGTCACACAGTCTGCATGTTGTCCTTTTATAAAAATCCAAAAATAACCTTTAAAACTTAATCCATTACAACCTTTATACTTATCCAAAATACTACTATCCAAACTCACAGTCCAAAATTTACAAGGAAGTTAAACATAATGAGGATCCTTTTTTCCAGGTGATAACATGTGAATGCCTTCCTCATATATTCTTTTACAACACTACAACATCCTGAATTACCAAAATCAACCATCTCTTATTCCAAAATCACTACCTCAATATTAGGACCATATTCAGGTTTATCTTTCCTTCAACCATGTAATTTCCAAAAAAATTAAGTCGTTGTAGAGTCACCTTTCTTAGTACCATAAAATCTCAAATATTCAATGAAATAGTACTGCAGTACAATCCTTATTTATTTCCAGAACATCATTGATACAACACTTAAATGAAATAATTCTAAAATAACAACATAAGAACACTAGTCATTCCTCTTCATCTGTGGTAGTTTCATAACATTATTATTATCCAATTGCATCATTTATGGCATAGTATGATGACTAGGACATTGGTTCACGTAGTTTCCAAACTCCTTGCAGATGAAGCGTTGTACATTTGAAATTTTTTCTTACACTTGCAGTCACGTACTTGGTGTCCTTTTTCTCCACACTTATAACATACTTCCATTCCCTTCAAGCATTTTCCAATGTGATTCTTTCCACAATTATCACATATGGGAAAACCCTTCATTACCTTCTTCCCTTTATCTGTCCTTCTCTCTACAATCCTTTTCTTCTATGGATTCCCTTCAAAGCCATAGGACTCCGAGAATTCTTTACTTATCTTATCAACACATGATACTATTTCTTCATATGATGATAATACGTGGGAGACTATTTCCATTCTAAATTCTGGCTTAGGACCATGAAAGATATGATCCTTCTTACTCTTTGGATCATACGTATTACTGGAGTTGACATACCTTCTAGTGGGCGCCATTTCAATACAATAGCATAAACAAGGTCAGTTTATGAATTGCAATGAATAATTCCAAACTTGTAAAATACCTAACGCAAATTGAATAGTTTATGGATATAATCCATAATCATAAAAATGTTTTCTTTGAGTAAGTATATACTCATGATCCCATCATAATGGTTGGTAAAGAAAATGAGAATTATCCTAAGCATATCCCCTAGGAGTGTCATAATCAAGAGTGCAGAAATGACCGTTGTTATGCACCAGTTCCCGTTCGAGTCTAGCTCAAAGCGGTGTTTTCAGGTTTTACCCCTAGGTACATCTGTGCTAGAGCCGCCTCTATCTGCTCGTATCAAGACAGGGATGTATTGCTTGGAGAACTCACAAAATCTCTACAACACCAAAATTCTAGGAAGTTCTTCTATACTAATCCTCAAAGTCTATCTTAGGGCTATGTGCTCTAATCAGAGTTTATATAAATCTAGTTTCCAAGGTTATTGCTAAACTTCCTCTGAAACCAACTGTAACGCTCGACCCCAGTTACCCAGATTCGGTTCATTATTTTAATACATTGGCATGATTACAAGGAATCATGTCCCAAAGGACCAATTAGTTTAGCAGTCTTGGAAAATAGATTACATACATGAATGTTACATTGCACTTTAAGAGATACAAAATAACATAAATAATTCTTATGAATGCCATTATTCCCTTGGCTTAACCCTACATATCAATCACAATACACTTCTTGGAATCCTGGGAAAAATAAAACATAGAAAGGGGTGAGCTCAAATGCTCAGTAAGGGTAAGCAATACAGCGTAAACTTTCAAAAATAAGCATAAACATTTAAGGCGATGTATAAAACTAAAACAAAATCCTTTTAAACTTGAACTTCAGCATAATATGGAAGAAATAAAATGAAATAGCGCCATTTACTTATTCACATGGATATTCTACTAATCAAATAATCACATGCAATATCACTAACCACTTTCATAATGATGGAATGCATAATACCGAATTTTAATTGTTGTGTCAAGGCCTCGTGCCAAGACCTAAGGAATAACTGTAACCGGAACCCAACTCGGAGAGCCACTGTAATCGGACTCCATCCCGGAGTGCCTCTAATAACCGGACACCAACCCGGAGTGCCTCTAAAAACCGGACACCAACCCGGAGTGCCTCTAATAACCGAACACCACCCCGGAGTGCCTCTAATAACTGGACACCAACCCGGAGTGCCTCCAATAACCGGACACCAACCCAGAGGGCATACTTTTACCGGTCCCCAACCCGGAACATACTAGTCCAACACATTAATCTTAAGTAGAGGATGAAATATAACATAAACATTTGTATTAAAACTAGCATACGAAATGAAAAACATTAATCATAAGCCATTAGTGGCATAAAAATGACTCATCCATAGTCAAACATATCCCAAAACCATAAATACAATATTGAAGATTTGTATCATAATAAATCAACTTCAAAAAAGTGTAAAATTTATCAAATGGTGTTGACATAGATGAAATCAAAACTATTTGAGAGAAATATCTTTTTTTATGAAAAAATTTAAAAGTCACACAATTTGAAAAAGAAGTCATTTAAAGAAATTTTTGAATCAAAGTGTCCCATACCACTTTGAAACTTTTAAAGGAATTAATATTTTAAAAACATTCATGTCCATATAAATAAATCCTTAAAACCATTTTGAAGACATGGACATTAATGAGAAATATTTAGAAGAATAAATATTTAAAACATTTGAAATGATGTTTTAGTAAAAAGTCCCTTAAAATAATCCCTTTTAAAACTATTTCATAAAACATGGACATGGATAATAAATATTTATGAGTAGATACTTACGTAAAAACAACCACGGATAATAAAGAGATTGTGAAATTAACCCTTACCAATTTGGTAACTTATGAAACATACACCCCTTGAAAGAGGTATCATACAATGCATATGTAAATACACACAAATCAAAGTGTATTACACAAAGAATACAATTATGGGCAGTACATACACCACAAAAAGTTAATAGTGGCAATGTGGCATGAATCTCACGGGAATAAGGAGTGAGATGAAAACCCCTTACCTTGCACTTTCCTTTTGTCGAGGGCACGTTTAACCTCCTGTACGAAGATCTTAGTATGTTATTAAATTATACCAGAACCATATTAATATTTATTATATCATACATGATTCATTTATGACTTTATATTTCCCATTTAATAATAATTTCCATGTTAAATTAATATTTGGGTAATAATCTCTTTATTTATCGTATATGTTTTAACTTGTTACTCTTGGTTGTATAACTTAGATCATGATTTAAATACTTCCAGAATATAAAACATGATAAATATATCATATATATTTAGAATATAAATATGTATAATAGACATATATATGAAATGGAAAACACCATTTATGGAGACGGTAGTCCATACGTACGCATAAACACTGTTTCTGTTTTCATATAGTATTGAACGGAAATAAGTGAATAAGATATATGTAAGTACATAAATACTTATATATATAAATATATATATCTCTAGTATAATTATTATGTCATATATTACATAATTATTAGTAATATATATTTTTATAATCGTCGATGAATGGTGAACTTGGAAATGAATCTCATTGTGTCGTGGAGACGGTAATCCGTACGTACGCACGAGCGAAAGTATCATTATTTTGATATTAAAATAATATATAATAGGATGGTATATCATATATAAAGAATCCTTATAATGTTATATTTATTATTTACATCAAATACCCATCATTTTTATACCCATCCAAATAATAATGTATTGAATAACAATTACACCACGACATGGAGACGGTAAGCCGTACGTACGCACGTATGGTGACATGTCATTCAAAGGATGGATAGAATACTGAATATGGTTGTAACATGTTTATAATAACATCAAAGTATATTGGAGATACTGGAGTTATTGTTTTATAATATAAATAACAGAGAAGAAGAAGTTGAAGAAGAAAGTAACTTGAAAGAGGGTGGTGAAAACATTACCTCTTCTTCGGGTTCTTCCTTTTGATTTGATCAAAAGGGCTCTTAGGTTGGCTTTCCGATCAAAATAAGGCCTCTATGTAGAAGTTAGGGAAGTTGAGAGAGTATTTTGGCAGTGTTTGGCCGAACCAAAAGGCTTTGAAGGTGTGAAGAATTGGTTAGAAGTTGGGTCCTTTTATAAGGGGGAGGAGGAGATCTTTAGGAAAAACTTAAAGTATTAATTTATAATAAATTCATATTCGGTTTTTAGTGGCTTCAAAGTAGATTATTCATAGTCTAAGGTGGGTATCGGTCTAAATCCTTTCAACCAATAGATTTTGGACAGGTTTGGGTCATTATATTAATCTTATCGTTTAATTTTAACTATTGGTTAATTAGATTGACATTTCCCATGTCACTTTTTATTTTTATATTATATAGTTAATAAACTAACTATATACCTCCAAGAGACCCCAAGTGGTCCATTAATGATAAACCTATCATGATACAAGTCTTTTGGCAGAACCTTATATTTTTAGGAATTTAATATCAATTAATAATATAATATTTGTTTTAAAAACGTTTTTATGTCAATTTTTACACTATTTGGTATTTGAATTATGTGAAAATCATAACAACATGATTACTTAGAAAAAATTTAATTAAATCAATACTAACATGTCATATTAACCTATAAAATTCGTGTAATTCATTAAAAGTCTCAAATTACATTTATTTTTATATTTATAATATCAATTATTTTAATATTTTATTAATTAGTTAATTATTGCATCACCATTGTGTCATAAATAAATTAAATTATTTAATGCCTAAAAATTATAAATAAAATACCATTATGTAGGAAATCTTTTATATTTCTAATGAATATTTTCTATCGAATTTATCTTATGTATAACCCTATATTAAAAATGTTGTAGTTAATAAACATTGATTTTAACTCTTTTAACTCTTCTTTGAATTAAATAATAATAAATGTCCTAATCTAATCCAAGTGGACATAAATGATAATATTTTATTCCTAAGGTTGTTTTTAATCGATATAAACTTGTCCAATAGAATTAGGACATGTGTTAGGGTAATATTAATATCATTTTTACCCTTAATTACCCTATTTTCTTTTAACTGTGGTAAATAAAAGTAAAAAGTTACTATTCACCAAAAATTATTTTCATCTCATTGAACCAAATTTACTCCTTGATATTAACCATGTCTCTAGTATTTTTGAAATTCCACTCACAGAAGTGGTAAAATTAAGTTTTATGTGAATTTTCAAATTCTCCTAGGAGGTGGGTAAAAGACGTTGAAAAGTTCAATAATTTTTTTATATTTATAAAATTATTCTAAACTAACTCCAATGAATTAAATCGAACTTATATAGGTATTATTTATCTATTTGTACCTTAATTAAATTTAAATAAAATAAATAATTATTTAAAAAAAATTCGGTTTTAAACTATAACACAATGTTTTTTCACTATTCAACAAAAATTGAAAGTTTTCAGAAAAATACCAAAATTTCACCATAGGCTAATTTTTATATTCTGAATTCAATAATGAAGTCTATTTTACCAAATTAAAAACATAGAAGTTGCATTTATTAATTTAAAATTAATTCCTATTGTAAAAAAAAGCGTGTTTTTAAGAAACAATAACTATCAAAAGATTGACACTTATTTATGTCTGGTTTAAATGTGAAATTATGTCCAATGACCAACATTGGATTAAATTGTAAAAATATATTATAAATATAATTTGAAACCACTCAAATTCATAATTTATCACTATTAATTATTTCGATTAAAAAAGTTTTTTTGAATTAAAATTTAGTAATCTTCACTATTCATCAAAATATGAAAGTTATCAGAAAAGTTCCAAAAATTCACCCTAATCTAATTTCGATATTACAAATCAAAAAATGAAGTCTATTTTGAATGAAAAGATGTATAAAATTTCAAAAAGTGGGTATTACTATTCATAACGGCTAGTTTGATTGGTTGTGGTGTGTGTTAGAACTCGAAGTTGCGTACAACACACGCTGCTGTATTATTCAAAGAGAAACGTATCCTGGAAGCTTGGGGTGTTACACTGATCATGGAATAGTTACTTCCTAGGTATAACTAGGATACTAAGACCAAATTCAATTAGTGACCCTATTTTGCTTCGTAGACTAAGACATAAGACCTTTCCATGGATAGAATTATGGTTCATCCTTCACGTAGGTATTCAAATTAATCCCAACGCCTCCTTTATCATTTAAAGTCACCCTAGAAATAGAAAATAGATCAAGACTCACAAATAAAGACCTATCTAAATGACCCCTTTATGGGATTAGAAACCAGAATTCCCCAAATCAAACGACATTTTCCTTGTGGATTCAACCCCGTACTCTGTAACGCCCCAACCCCAGTTACCCAGAGTCAGTGTATTATTATATAACATTGGCATGATCAAAAGGAAATCATGTCACGAAAGGCCAATCAGTTTAGTATTATTGGAAACAAGATTAATACATAAGTTCAACTTTACAACTTGAAAAGAAATAAAACATGAATTTATTCCATTGGAAACATCCAATCCTCTTAAATAATGCATGCAAGTCACTCATAACTAACTTCTTCATATCCTGGGAAAATGAAACATAAGAAAGGGGTGATCTCAAATGCTCAGTAAGGGTAAGAAATACAGCAAAAGATAACATAAATATTAATCTTGGTGAATAATTGAAACCACATGACTTTACCAATAATAAAATGAATACTTTTATGGTAGGAATATGAGCTGAGTAAATAATTCCATAATAAAACATAATCATTGTTTTTCTACTAGTCGAATGGACACATGAACCATCAATATTATTTTAATAATGAGGAAATGTATAATTCCGGACATTTTGAAAAATTTTGTCAAGGCCTCAGCCAAGACGTCTAAAAATGATTAAGGCCTCAGCCAAAACCATATATCAAAATTGGGAAAGGGCCTCAGCCAATTCCATGTCTAGTTGTCTCATGAGACCTACCAATGCATCAAGGATCTATAGTGGGCTCCACCCGTCACTTAATAAGTTCAATACATTCCTCATATGAGAAGGTTTAAACATATCATAAACATTCATATTAAAACTAGCAAACTAAATGTCAATAATTTAACCATAAACCTTAGATTTTTAGGAATACTATATCAATTAATAATATAATATTTGTTTTAAAAACTCCTTTATGTCAATTTTGACACTATTTAATAATTGATTTTTGTTAGTCTTAACCACTTTATTAATTCAAAAAAAATTCATTTAATCAATCATAAAATGTCATATTAACAAATAAAATTATTGAATGGCATAAAAAATTTCAATTTACATTTATTTTAACATTTATAATACCAATTATTTGATTCTTTCATTAATAAGGAAAATACTTCATCATCATTGTGTCATAAATAAATTTAATTATTCAATGTCTAAAAATTATAAATAAAATACCGTTATGTAGGAAATATTTTTAGATTTCTAATTAATATTTATAGTTGAAAAGATAACATATATTACCCTATGTAATAAATTGTTTTGCTAAAAGATATATGCTTATGTCATATTTGTATTTACTTTAACTTAATTAATATAAAGCGTCATTATCACTTACAAGTGACTCCATGGGGTCCCAAAATCGACCCAAAGAAGCCCATGGTCGGACATGTATCAGCCAATAGGGTTAGGACACGTGTTAGGGTAACTTAATATTACTATAATATTATTTTTTACCCTTATTTATTAGATTTACCCTTTAACCATGGTAAATAAATTATTTACCGAAGTAATTTTTCAAAATGTCTAAAAATAAAAGTTACCTATTTACACAATTTAGACCTCCTAATTGTAAATATGGAATCCCTTTTTCTAAATTCAAAACACAGAAGTGGCAGAAATTAATTTAAAATTAATTCCCGTTGTCAAAACAAAATGCGTGTTTTTTAAGAAATAATAACTATCAAAAGATTGACACTTGTTTATGTCAATTTTGAATGTGAAATTATTTCCAATAACCAACATTGGATTAAATGTTAAAAATATATTCTAAATATACTTTAAAACCACTCAATAGTATAATTTATCACTATAAATTATTTGGATTAAAAATGTTTTTTTAATTAAAGTTCAGTATTTTTCACTATTCATCAAAAATTAGAAGTTCTGAGAAAAATACCAAAAATTCACCCTAGGCTAATTTCGATATTCTAAATCCAAAAATGAATTCCATTTTGAAAGATAAAATTTATAAAATTTCAAAAAGTGGGTATTACTATTTATAACGGCTTTTTTGATTGGTTGTGGTGTGAGAACTCAAAGTTGTGTACAACACACACTATTATATTATTCAAAGAGATGCGTACTGTTGAAGCTTGGGGTGTTACATTCTCCCCTCCTTCAAATAATTTCATCCTCCGAATTTCTATAATATTACTGCATAAAAAGACTCGGGTGGTTCTTCATCATAAGTTCCTCGGGTTCCCACGTTGCCTCTTTCATCTTATGGTTTCTCTATAGAACTTTTACCAGACGAGTCATCCGGTTTCTCAGTACTTGTTCTCTTATATCAAGAATCTTGACCGGATATTCGCAATAAGACAAATCAGGTTCCAATTCTAATTCTATATAGGTAAGTACATGCGTTGGGTCAGACATGTATTTTCTCAACAGTGATACATGGAATACATCGTGAACTTTGGAGAGATTTGGCAGCATTTCCAAACGATAAGCTACAACCCCAATTCATTCTAGAATTTCTAAAGGTCCTATGTACAT
Source organism: Viscum album (assembly GCA_963277665.1). Taxonomy (NCBI): domain Eukaryota; kingdom Viridiplantae; phylum Streptophyta; class Magnoliopsida; order Santalales; family Viscaceae; genus Viscum; species Viscum album. The sequence continues at coordinate 834,524,883 of OY728165.1, forward strand.
GGGACTCAATTTACCTTTCTTACCAAAATGTATAAATCCCTTCCATGAAGATACCTTCAAGAAAACATGCTCTCCTACCTGAAATTCCAAATCCTTCCTTCGATTATCGGCATAGCTCTTCTGCCTACTTTGAGATGCATTGATGTGGTTTTGGATTACCTTCACCTTTTCCATGGTTTCCTCCAGTAGTTCTGGGCCTATGAGATTTCTTTTAGCAACATCATCCCAATAGGTTGGTGTGCGACATCTCTTTCTGTACAACACTTCATATGGTGTCATCCGAATACTTGAATAGAAGCTATTGTTATAGAAAAATTCTACCAAAGGTAAATATTTATCCCACATACCCTAAAAGTCAAGTTAGCATGATCTCAACATGTCTTCTAAGGTTTTAATAGTCTGTTCTGATTGTGCATCAGTTTGGGGGTGGTTGGAAGTGCTTAAACGAAGTTCAGTATCCAAGGCCTTCTGAAGACCCTTACAGAATCTTGATGTAAAACGTGGATCACGATCTGAAACAATTGATAGGGGTACTATATGAAGTCTCACAAATTCATTAATATATATCCTTGCTAGACATTCAAGTGGTAGATCTTCTCTTGTAGAAAGAAAATGTGCTGACTTGGTAAGACGATCAACAATGACCCATATTGCATCGTTCCTTCTAGGAGTCTTTGGTAGTCCCATGACAAAGTCCATCGTAATATTATCCCATTTCCACTCCGGTATGGGATGAGGATTCATGACTCCTCCAGGTTGTTGCCTTCCAGCTTTCACTTGTTGACAAACCATACATCTTAACACAAAATCAGCAATCTCCCTCTTCAAGTTGTCCCACCAAAAATGTTCCTTCAAATCTCTATACATTTTGGTTCTCCCAGGGTGTATAGAGGAATTGGAATTATGAGCATCATCCAACAGTTCTCTTTTTAGATTAGGTATATTGGGAACCCAAAGTCACTTTAAAAATTTCAAAATTCCATCTTTATACACAAAGTCACTCAATCTCCCATCATTCACAGCTTTAATCTTCTTTTAAAAATCTTCATCCTCGGTCTGAGAACTCTTAATATTTTCTAGTAAAGATGGTTTGGCAACCATTTGAAAAATCATTGATGTTTCACCTTCCATGGTTATTCCCATGTCCATCTTCACTAGATCCATGAAAATAGGATCCCTTTCAACTCTCATCTTGTTCAAAACTACATGATCATTTCAGCTCAAAGCATCTGCCACCTTATTTTCCTTCCCTGGGTGGTAGTGTATCGTGAAATCATAATCCTTGAGTAGTTCAAGCCATCACCTTTGCCTCATGTTGAGTTATTTCTGTGATAAAATATACTTCAAACTCTTGTGATCAGTATAAATCTCAAAATTTTCACCATAGAGATAGTGTCTCCAAATATTCAAAGCAAAGATTATTGCTGATAAATAAAAAAATCCATCATTCCCTGATGGTAGAGTCAAGATAGGAGAATTGACTAGTATTCTCTTCAATTATTCGAAACATTCTTCACACTCTTTTGTACAAACAAATTTAACCCCTTTACGTGTGAGCTTCGTTAATGGGTTATCCAATCAGGAAAAATTATGGGCGAAATGTCGATAATAACCTACTAAACCAATAAAACTGCATACCTCAGTTATACTCATCGGTGCTGGCCATTCTTGGATTGCTCTTATCTTAGAAGGATCAATGAAGATTTCATCCTTAGAGACAATATGGCCAAGAAATGAAATATCTTGAATGCCAGAATTCACACTTTCTAAACTTACCATATAATACATGTCTTCTCAGAGTCTTCAGGATAATACACAAGTGATTTTCATGGTCTTTGTAGATTTTGGAGTATACCAAGATATCATCAATAAATACCACTACAAAGTCATGAAGATATTCCTTGAAAACTCTGTTCATTAGATCCATGAAAACAGAGGGTGCATTAGTCAGCCCAAAAGGCATTACTGTAAACTCGTAATGCCCGTACCTGGTTCAAAATGCTGTTTTTGGAATGTCTTCCTTCTTCACACACAACTGATGATATCCAGATCGAAGGTCAATATTTGAAAAATATTGATCTCTATGAAGTTGGTTGAATAAATCATCAATGCGAGGTAGAGGATACTTGTTCTTTATTGTTATAGCATTGATCTTCCTGTAGTTGATACATAACCTCATAGATCCATCTTTCTTCTTAACAAAAAGGACAGGGGCTCCCCATGGAGAAACACTAGGGATAATAAATCCCTTATTGATCAATTCCTCTAGTTGTTTCTTTAGTTCCACTAATTCCACAGTTTCCATTCTATAAAGGGTCTTCGATATGGGTCTTGATCTAGGAATTAAATCAATGGAAAATTCAATTTCTCGTTCGGGCGGATGTCCAGGTAAATATTCTAGAAACACATCAACATATTCTTTCACAATAGGAACATCCTCTATTTGAACATTCCTTTACTCACCCACAGTTATTTCATTCTCTTCCTCCCCAATAATTGAATTTATTTGAGCTACTGGGGGTGGTTCTAGATAAGAATCAGGTGGTGATGATTCTGCTCTAAGGATAAGGTGTTCTTTATCATCGTCATAAAAAATAGTAACCTCATTCTTCTTATAATAAATTTTTGCATCATGGTCTAGAAGAAAATCCATTCCGAGGATTATATCAAATTCAATCATGGGTATGATGATGAGATCAACAGATAAATAACATTTATATGCCCTAATGGGAACTGATTCAAAGAAATTTGTAGCAATGATACTTCCCTTAGTAGTTTTGACTGAAAACTCCCTTGCTAAATCAAATTGGAAATATCTAATTTTCTTAGCAAACTGGGAAGATATGAAACAATGCGATGATCCATAATCAAATAGAGCATTTGCTAAACTTGAGGAAACCATTAAATTACCTGCCACCATGTCTTTTAGAGCTTCTACCTCCGCAGTAGTGATAACATAAGCTTGGACTTGATCCCTTGGCCTTTTCTGAGGTAAGTTCCCCTAATGCTTAGGAAATTCATTTCATAATGTCCCATCTCCATGTAGTTGTAACATTGAACATTAGTAGCATCTTTCTTTCCCTTATAATCACCAGCAATATGGACTTTCTGTCCACATTTATAGCATACTCCTTTTCCTTTTAGATGGGTACCCGGGTTCTTCCTTACGTAATTATCACAGGGTGGAAATTCAATTCTTCCCTTCTTCCCTGTTTCCTTATTTCCTTTCCTAGAGTGTTCAACAGATCTCTTCTTCTCTTGCTTTGATTTAATGTCATAAGACTTAGAGAATTCCTTTTCTTTCTTGATAGCACACGAGACAATATATTCTTATGATGTGAAGGATTGTGATACTAATTCTTGATAGAGAAATGGTTTTAACCCATAAAAGAAACAACCAATATTACTTCTTGGGTTACGTATATAATCATCTTTATGCCTTGATAACCTTGTAAAGTTAGCTTCCTACTTTCCAACGTTCTCATCCTCCTTTTTCCTCAGACTCAGAAATTGTCTTTCCATATCCACTCGATGGTCATGAGGAAATTATTTTTCTATGAAAATTTCTTTAAACTCCCTTCATTCCATGTTTGATACTTCCTCATCATCCTTTGTGTTTTGAATCAATGACCACCATTGATCAGCATCTTCGGTAAGGCGGTAAACTGCTATAACAACCTTTTCCCTTTCACTAGTCCCCAAAGCATGGGATATTTTCTCTAAAGAATTTATCCATTGCTCATTAACTAATGGATTTATACTCCCATTGAATGTCTGTGGTTTTTGCCTCATGAAGTGATCTAACATTGATCCTCCACGCTGTGGATCAGGGTGCTCCAATGGGTAAGGTTATTATTCATAACCTGAGTGAGTTGTCCCAGTATGGTGATAAGCTGATCATCACCAGTTGTATCACCAACTTCACTATAATTATCTTGAGCAGGAGGGAAATCCGTACATGGAGTGTGTGCATTGGTACAGTTTCCATTCCTTCCACTAGGTTCCATTTCTAAACAATGGAATACACTAGATTAGTTTATGAATCTCAATACATAAATCCAAACTTGTAAAACACTAAACATAAATTGAACGGTTTATATATTTAATACATAATCATAAAAATGTTTTCTTTGAGGATGTATATACTCATAAACCCTTCATAATGGTTTGTAAAAAAAAATGAGAATTATCATAAGCATATCCCTCGGGAGTGTTATAACCAAGAGTGCAACAAGGCCTGTTGTCGTGCACCAGTTCCCATTCGAGTCTAGCTCAAAGCGGTGATTTCAGGTTTTACCCCTAGGTACATATGTGCCAGAGCCGTCTCTACCTGCTCGTATCCAGATAGGGATGTATTGTTTGGAAAACTCACAAAATCTCTACAATACCAAAATTCTAGGAAGTTCTTCTATACTAATCCTCAAAGTCTATCTTAGGGCTATATTCTCTAATCAGAGTTTATCTAAATCTAGTTTCTAATGTTTTTACTAAAATTCCTCTGATACCAACTGTAATGCCCCGAACCTAGTTAACCAGAGTTGGTGCATTATTACATAACATTGTCATGATCACAAGGAAATCATGTCTCCAAAGATCGATCAGTTTAGTATTATTGGAAACAAGATTCATACATAAGTTCAACTTTACAACTTGAAAAGAAATACAACACGAATTTATTCCATTGGAAACATCCAAGACTCCTAAATAATTCCTGTAATTAACTCATAACTAACTTTTTCATATCTTGGGAAAATGAAACATAAGAAAGGGGTGAGCTCAAACACTCAGTAAGGGTAAGAAATACAACGGCAGATAACATAAATATTAAGCATGGTGAATAATTGAAACCACATGCCTTTACCAATAATAAAATGAATACTTTTATGGAAGGAATATGAGTTGAGTAAATAATTCCATAATAAAACATAATAATTGGTATTCTACTAGTCGAATGACCACATGACCATCAATATTATTTTCATAATTAGGAAATGTATAATGCCGGACATTCTGAAACATTTTGTCAAGGCCTCAGCCAAGACGTCTAAAAATGATTAAGGCCTCGAAAAAACCATATATAAAAATTGGGAAAGAGACTTGGCCAATTCCACATGTATTTGTCTCATGAGACCTACTGATGCATCGAGGAGCTATAGTGGGCTCCACCCATCACTTACTAAGTCCAATACATTCCTCATATGAAAAGGTTTAAACATATCATAAACATTCGCATTAGAACTAGCATACGAAATGTCAAAAATTTAACCATAAACAATTAATGGTATAAAAATATCACATCTACAGTCAAACATATCACAAAACCTTGAATACAATATGGAAGTTTTTTATCATAATAAATCAATTTCAAATAAAGTTAAAATCCATCAAAGGATGTTGACATAGATGAAATCAAAACCCTTTTTTAGAGAAATATCTATTTCTATTTTGAAATCATTTAAGAGTCACATAATTATAAAGAAAAAATTTATTTTGAAAATATTCTTATAAGCTTTTAAGGGAAGCTTTGATGATGTTATAACGGCAGAAAATAGCTTCACCCGCCGTATAAGTTAAAAAAACAATCTTACCTTAAATTTGTTGAAAATGTCAAAAAGTACCTTGTTTAGAAAATGATGGAAATATTCCTTTAAAAACACATAAGGGTATAAATGAATTTAACCCATTGTATATTAAATAGTAAAAATGTTTTGAAATAAATTTTTAAGAAACATGGATGCAGATGATAAAGAGGTCCCAGTTGATTATTACGTATAAACAACCTCAGATAATAAAGAGATTGTAGAATTAACCCTTACCTTGTACTTTTCCTTGGTCAAGGGTAGGTTAAAATTTTGTATAATGGTGAAATAATTGTTATTAAATTATACAAGAATCATATAAATTAATATGATATCATATATGATCTTTTAACATTGCTTCGTTAATAATATCTTAGTATTATCGTTGTTTCGGGTGTTAACAGATTCGTTTTCCTTTATATTCCTTGTTTTGTGAGTCATAATTGTTATGGATGGGATGTATCATATTCATATCCTGAATGATATAAAGTCTTTAGAAATTATTTTTAATCATATAATGAAAATTAGTCTTGAATGGATATGATGGGGAATGTATCTCATCGCGTTCGTGGAGACGGTAATCCATACGTACACACGAGCGACAATATCATTCTTTTGATATTAAAATAATTTATAATTGGATGGTATATCATATATAAAGAATCATTATCATGTAATATTTATTATTTACATGAATTACACATCATTATCATACCCATCCAAATAATAATGTATTGAATAACAATTACACCACGACGTGGAGATGGTAAGCCGTACGTGCGCATGTATGTTGACATGTCATTCAAAGGATGGATAGAATAATGAATATGGATTTACCATATTTATAATAACATCACAGTATATATAATATACTGGAATTATTATTTTATAATGGAAATAACAAAGAAATAAGAAGTGGAAGAAGAAAATAACTTGAAAGAGGGTGGTGAGATTATTACCTCTTCTTCGAGTTCTTCCTTTTCATTTGATAAAAAGGGCTCCTTAAGTTGTCTTTATGACTAAAGGAAGGACTCTAGGATGAAGTGAGGAAAGTTTATAGGATATTTGGGTAGGGGTTGGCCGAGCCAAAATGCTTTTATGGTATTAATTAGAGAGAAGGGGGAGTACCCTTTTATAAGAGGGGTGAGAGGCACCTTAAGAAAAACTTAAAATATTATTTTATAATAAATTAATATTAGGTTTATAATGGCTCCAAACTAATTTATTTCGAGGATAAGGTGGGGATGGGTCAAAATCCACTCAATAAATAAGTTTTATATAGGTTTGGGTCACTATATTAACCTTATCTTTTAGATTTAACTCTTAGTTAATTAGTTTGACATTTTACATGTCTCTTTGTATTTTTATATTATTTGGTTAATAAACTTAATATAAGCTTCCAAGAGAACCCCAAGTGGTTAATGAACGACATAACTATAATAATATAAGTCGTTTGGACTAACCTTAGAGTTTTTTTGGAATATTATATCAATTAATAATACAATATGTTTTTTGAAAACTCCTTTATGTGAATTTTGACACTATTTTATAATTGATTTTTTTAAAAGTCTTAACAACTTTATTAATTCGAAAAAAAATTAATTTAATAAATACTAACATGTCCTCTTAACCAATAAAATTCATTTATGGAATCAAAATTTTTAAATTACAATTATTTTAACATTTATAATACCAATTATTTGATTCTTTCATTAATAAGGAAAATACTCCATCATCATTGTGTCATAAATAAATTTAATTATTCAATGTCTAAAAATTATAAATAAAATACCATTATTTAGGAAATCATTTTATCTTTCTAATTAATATTTATAGTAAAAAATATAACATATATAACCTTATATAAATTTTTTTTCCTAAAAGATATATGCTTATGTCTTTTTTGTATTTACTTTAACATAATTAATATAAAGCGTCATTATCATTTAAAAGTGACTCCATGGGGTCCCTAAATAGACCCAAAGATGCCCATGGTCGGACATGTATTATTCAATAGGTTTAATACACATGTTAGGGTAATTTAATATTATTAAAATATTATTTTTTACCCTTATTTACAGGATTTACCCTTTAACCATGGTAAATAAAATATTTACCGAAGTAATTTTTCAAAATGTCTAAAAATAAAAGTTACCTATTTACACAATTTGGACCTCCTGATTCTGAATAAGAAATCCATTTTTATAAATTCAAAACACATAAGTGGCAGAAATTAATTTAAAATTAATTCTCGTTGTCAAAACAAAAAGCTTGTTTTTTATGAAATAATAACTATCAAAAGATTGACACTTGTTTATGTCTAGTTTAAATGTGAAATTACATAAAATTACCAAAACTGGATTAAATGGTAAAAATATATTCTAACTATACTTTAAAACCACTCAATATTATAATTTATCACTATAAATTATTTGGATTAAAAAAGTTGTTTTTAATTAAAGTTTAGTATTTTTCACTATTCATCAATATTGAAAGTTCTCAGAAAAATACCAAAAATTAACCCTATGATAATTTTGATATTCCAAATCCAAATATGAAGTCCATTTTGAAATATAAAATTTATAAAATTTTAAAAAGTGGGTATTACTATTCATAACAGCTAGTTTGATTGGTTGTGGTGGGTGTTAGAACTTGAAGTTGTGTACAACACACGCTGTTGTATTATTCAAAGAGAAGCATACCGTGGAAGCTTGGGGTGTTACACACTCCCATTTCACTACACGTTTGTAGTTAGTGAATGTTTAGGACAAATAATAAATTCTAAATTTGACCTGACACCTGGAGGGAAGTAACGAGTCCCTTTGGGGGGGGGGGTCTCGTCAAATTATAGTGCCATTTCCAGAGAGTCAATTCCATGTTTAAAAGAATAACTCTAGTTTTTACCCCATGATTACCTTTCCCTCCCCCCCTTTATTATTTTCTATACACCCTTGTGTCCCATTATTTTCTTTTTAGTGAATATACCAAGGACCCTTGACCCGATCAAGGAACCTTGAAGCACAAGAGCCCTTGACCTTTGATCTGGAAATCGAAAGGCATTTGTCTTCACTTTTCCGGTCAGCAATGGCTGAGAAACACCACCTTGCATGACCCAACCCACCAAACCATTGACTTGTACCACAAGAACCTCATATGCACACAAAAAAGACCATTATGAGCTATGTTTTACCATCGATCCATGGGGAGACACCCTGCATAGTTCTCCCACCTATTCAAGACTTTACATTCGAAATCAAACATGGACTCATTCATATGATCCAGAAGATGGGTAAATTCAATGGTCTTTAGATATAAGACCCAAAAAAACATATCTCTAACTTATTGGAGGTCTTTGATACCTTTTGCAACTAGGGATTTTTATCTGATGCAATTATAATTCATGCATTACCTTTTTATATAAGAGATAGAACAAAAGACTCACTCAAAATCCAAGCTACTGAGTCAATCTCAACTTGGGATGAGATCACGAAAAATTTTCTCGACAAATACATCCCACCCATTCATACCTAGATTCTCTGGAATGACATTCAGAACTTTTCACAAGTTGATGGAGAATCTGCATGGGAAGCATGGGATCGATTCAAAGAACTCATGGGGATGTGTCCACATCACAAACTCAACACTTGGATTCAAGTGCTGACTTTCTATCAAGGACTCCAGCCAGTAGCACAAATAGTTTTCAATGCTGACACTAATGGAGGTTTAATGTTTAAAACCCCTGAAGTAGGAAGAGCTATTTTGAAAAAATTATCCCACAATTCCAGTCTTTGGAAAAGTGATCATGGACCACCATGACCTAAAATCCACCAATTTTACAAGACCACTCAGATAGTAATGTAAGTTGAGGTGCTAACCAAGAAGCTTGAATCATTTCGGATACCAACTACACAAACCCCCATGCCCTAGTCATGGAAATCCAATCTTGTAAAATGTGCGGTGGCCTGCACCTGTATCAAGACTGCAAGGCAGAATATGAGAAACCACAAGATTTTAATTATGGTAATTACAATCAAGGATATTTTCAGCAATTTAGTGATCAAGCTTAGTTCTAAAACCAAGGACCACTAGGGTATCCATCAACAAACCCTTTCCCGAAACCTCAACCACAGACATATCAACAACAACCCTTTCTAAGTCCCCAACAACAACAACAATTTCAACCTGCCTAGCCAAGACCACAACAACCACCTCCACCATTGAAAAGTAACTTAGAGAACCTCCGTACATACTTTGTTTAGAAGTCCGATCAATGGATGACCAAAGAAGATATAAAAATGAAAAATAAGTGATCATCTTTAAGAAACTTGGAGATTCAAATGGGTCAAATCTCAAAGACCTTATCTAAAAGATTACAAGGTACTCTACCTAGTAATACTAATACATACCTAAGAGAGGAGGATAAAGATATAGTACTGAGGAGTGAAAAAGTGATGGAATTCCAAAAACATAAAGAATCAAGGCCATAAGAAGAACCTAAGAAGAAACAATAAGTAGAAGTAAAGAAGTCAATCCCACATCATCACTAGAAGTAGTTCCAACTGAGAAGGAGAAAGCCCCAAAATTAAAGAATGAACCCATTTATGTAGCCCCACCTCCATACAAGACACCTCTTCCCTTTCCAGAAAGAGTGAGGCAAGGTAGGTAGGAGGATCAGTACAAAAAGTTCGTTGAAATGTTCAAACAACTGAATATCAATATTTTTTTTCTAAATCAATCACCCAAATTCCAGTTTATGAAAAATTCATCAATTAATTTCTATCAAACAAGAGAAACATAGAAGATCAGAGATTCATCTAATTAAATGAAGAATGCTCTACTTTTGTACAGTATAAAATCCCACCCAAGATGAGAGATCCTGAAAGCTTTTAAATTCCTAGTGCGATAGGAGAGTGAAAATTTGGAAGGGTACGAGGTTGTACATTCATGAATCATTTGATGATATTTCACCATTGGGTGAGGCACCTATTGTGTGATTTTATGGTTTTTTGAAATTTCTCTTTTGAACGGAAGGGTATAAGGTTGTACATTCATGCATCATTCTAGGAACCTATGTAGGAAAGTGACATGCATCATGATAGGCATACAAATGAGATGGTTGTGCGGGTTGTAAGGGTTAGGATGCATATATTCTCTTAAAAGTAATGAATTATGCCTAATAAGATGGTATGAATGAGTTAAAAGGGAAGTGAAAATTTCAAGTAGTAATTAGAAAATGGTTCTTTATAAAGAAGTTAAAATGGAATAATTTGTTGTAAGGATAAATTTGAATATGAAAATGGTTTGAATGGGAGTAAAAGAAAATGATTGTAACCAAGAAAATTAGATACTGTGTTTGCCATGGAATTAGGGAGATGGCCGAGGGTAGTGACCCAGTTGCGAGTGGGCTCTTTTAGGTAGTGTATTCGAACTGGTTAGGTTATTAACAGTGATGAGAAAATCTATATCTTTTCCTTCTCATAAAATCTTTATGGTTGCGTTCTAAAGCTCATGTTTGGAAATGTTGAGAAATGCCACCTTTAAGACGTGTGCCAGTTGGGCAACATGAGGAAGTTTTCGAGAACGCTCCTCCAGTAGTGGAGTAGGAGAACGCAATGGTCCAAGGGGATAAGGAGGAGTATTTTCACAAGAAATTTGTTCATTTTATGCAGATGATGGAAGGATACCCAGGGTGGGTTGCAACGAGCATGTTTGAGCTGACGAGGGAGTTTCAGCTACAACACCCTCCGACCTTTAATGGAGAGGTTGGGCTAGAAGCAGCAAAGTTCGCGATAGAGTTCATCCAAACTATTCTCAACCATCTAGAGAATCCTCTCAAGAAGTGAGTCCATTTATTGCCCTATATGATGATGGGTAAATAAAAACATTGGTGGGACATCATGGTCCAAATGGAGTAGGCCAAGGGGATGATGTGGGAAGATTTTCAGGAGAAATTTCTTGAGTACTTCTATCCAGAAACCTTGAGGCAGGAAAAGGCTGTAGATTTTATGAGGTTGACTCAGGGGACAATGTCGGTGATGGACTATGATAGCTATTTCACAGATTTGAGATGCTTTGTTCCGACATTGAAGAGAGATGAGGTAGCTATGGAGAAATGCTTCCAGGATGGTATGAGACACGATATTAGATCTTAGGTGAATATATTTCATCTAAAAAGGTTTACTGAAGTGGTGAATCAAGCCCTTATATCATAAGGAAACCTGAAGATAACTTCAAGTAGTGAACTTATGGTGCCAAATGGGCGAGAAAGTGGTGAGGCTTCTGATAGTAGGAAGTGCCGCTTCAGAACCTTTTAGCATGCAGGTGTGCAAAAAGAAGTCAGAAGAGGGGGTTATCTTCTCAAGGTGGTGACTAGGTCTTATTTTATCAGTGTGAGAGGCTGGGACACAAGTGTGACCAGTGTCCCCACCCACCAGTTGAGTGCTGAGTGTGCGGAATACTAGGCCACGTGAAGAGATTATGTAAGAACTCGTGGAAGTTGAGGAATGATGGAGGTCAGAGGCAGATGCTGAGTGTAAGCATGGGGTCAATTACCCCATATCAGGTAGGCAGTTGAAGCTCCATGGGCTGTATTTGTAGGGGCGGTGGATATGGAAATCCAGGGTGAGATCACCCTTAACAATAGAGTAGTGTAGTGCAGGTTACTTAGGCTAGAGCCCAGGGTAAAGGGGTAGGACATATCCATGTAGTTCAGGCGGTACCTGAAGGTGATGAGGTAGGACAATCTATTGTGTGAGGTATGATTCTTGTAGCTTCCACGTTTGATAGTGCTTTATTTGATATAGGTGCTATTCATTCCTTTATTTCTTCTCAGTTCATAGTTGTGTTGGGATTAACCATATAGACTGAATGTGGGGTAATTTCACTTGATACTCCACTAGGGGCACAAGTTGAGGACATCAAGAAATTTAAGGGTTGTGCTCTGGAGGTTGGTGGGTATCATTTTCTGTGGGATCTATTTGTCCTAGAGATGTTAGGTTTTGAACTAATCTTGGGAATGGATTTGTTGGTCTTATATAAAGATCATATCGACTGTTACAGACATTGAGTAACATTCACATCTCTTGATAGGAGTACTCATGTCCTTCGTGGTGAGTGGGATACTCAAGCGGGCCATGTAGGGCTGCTATGCCATCAGATGGGGGATCTCACATCCCAAGTGGCGTTCCTTATGATAGATGATAGGAATATAGGACAACCAGTCCTCCCTTTTATTGTGGACCAATTTCAGGATGTGTTCCCTGAGTACTTGTCAGGGTTACCACTCGAGAGTGATGTTGAGTTAATGATTGAATTGTTACCTGGAGAGGATCTAGTTTCCATTACACCTTAATGAATGTCCCTAGAAGAGCTCCAAGAACTGATGGTCCAATTAGAAGAATTAGAGCGTAAGGAGTTTATACATCCTAGTACATCACATTAGGGATCTCTTGTGCTATTTTCTAATAATTCTGATTGATCACTGAGGCTATGTGTCGATTATAGGAAGCTGAACCAGATGAAAGTTAAGAACTGATACCCTCTTCCTAGAATTGATGACCTATTTGATCATCTCTGAGGTGCCTTAGTGTTTTCCAAGATTGATTTGAGATTGTAATACCATTAGTTTAGGGTGAGACCTTCTGACATACCCTAGACGGCTTTCCAAAGCAGGTATGTGTTGTATGAATTCTTGGTAATGCTGTTAGGTTTTACCAATGCACCACCTGTGTTTATGGCCTTGATGAACCAAACATTCCACCCATATTTAGATCAGTTTGTAGTTGTTTTCATTAATGACACCTTGGTGTAATCTAGAACTCATGACGACCATTCCAAACATCTTGACATTGTCTTGAGTTCACTAAGAGAGCACAATATTTACACCAAGCTATAAAAATGTCAGTTTTGGATTGATTAGGTGCACTTTTTGAGACATATCATATTTGAGTTAGGAGTATCAGTGGATCTAGAAAAGGTGCAGGCTGTGGTGTCTTGGGAGTATCCCAAGAACGTCTCTAATATTTAGAGTTTTCTGGGTTTGGCCAATTATTAGCAATGGTTTATAAGATATTTATCTCATTTGGCAGCACTACTCATAGGACTAACCATGAAGTGGGTTAAGTTTGATTTTCAGAGCCTTGTGAGAATGATTTCCAAGAACTAAAGTAGTGGATGACCACCACACTTATTTTGGTCTTACCTGAACCAGGTAAGAGGTACACCTTGTTTTGCGATGCGTCTAGTGTTGGACTTTGGGTAGTGTTTATGTAGTATGATCGAGTTGTGGCTTATGGGTCAAGGAAGTTGAGGACACATGAAAGAAATTATCCCACTCATGACCTGGAGATACCTGTTATTGTTCATGCCTTAAAGTGTTGGAGGGATTATTTGTTGGGAGAACCCTTTACATTTTTTACCGACCATAAAAGTCTCAAATACATCTTCTCCCAGTGGTATTGGAATCTTCGACAGTGACAGTGGGTCGAGTACCTATAGTATTTTTATTTTGAATTGGTTTACACACCGGTAAAAGGGAATAGTGTCACTGATGATTTGAGTCAGAATACTAAGAATCAAGTAGTTTGGGAATCTAGTTCAGAGTGGGTGATGATGGAATTGTTTGCAAAGATGCATTTGGAGGTATAGGAGGAGAATAGGTAGATGACCCTTGAATCTATAGTAGTTGAGTCCGCAATTTTGAGCCAAGTTAAAGAGTGTCATTTGGTATATCCGGAGTGTTTTTCCATGAAGGAAAGTCTTAAAGATGGGGAGTCACCTTCTGGTTGGACCTTCGACACTGATGGAGTTTATTATTTTCATGGTCGTGTTGTGGTGTCGACAGATGTATGGGAAGAGTTGATGTGTGAGTTCCATGCATCAAAGTGGGCAGTTCATCCAGGCTTGACTAAGATGTACCATGACCTTCGTATGTTGTTTTGGTGGCTAATAATGAAGAATTAATTAGCAAGTTTTGTGGCACGATGGCTTACCTACCAGTAGGTGAAGGATGAACATCAGTGCCTAGGTGGGTTGTTTCAGTCATTGCCTATTTCAGAGTGGAAGTGGAATGAAGTCATGATAGAATTTGTAGTTTCTCTTCCCAGGATGCCTTAGAAGAATGATGCCATTTGGTTGGTGGTAGATCATCTAACCAAAGTGCCCCATTTCTTTCTGATTCATGAGACTAATACAGTCAACCAACTTAGGGATTTGTATGTTTGAGAAATAGTACAGTTGTATGGAATGCTGAGAACCATATTTTGAGATCGTGATCCGCATTTCACCTCTCACTTTTGGAAGGGACTATATAAGGAACTTGGTACCTAGGTGTTTCTAAGTACATCTTACTACCCATAGACTGATGGGAAGTCAGAGCGTACAATTCAAGTATTAGAAGTCATGTTGAGAGCATGTGCTCTGGATTTCAGTGGTTCGTGGGAAAATCACTTGTTTCTTGTTTAGTTTTCTTATAACAATAGTTTTCAGGCTACAGTTCAGATAAAACCTTTTGAGGCACTTTATGGGAGACCATGTAGATCATCGTTGCGTTGGTTAGATGCCAGAGAGTCTCAGTTGTTAGGGACGAGTCTTGTGTAGGAGACATCAGAGAAGGTTCATTTGATTCAAAATCATCTGTAAATAGCTCAGAGTAGGCATAAGTCATTTGAAAATTAGCGTTTTATACCTCTTGAGTTCATGGTGGGTGATAGTGTGTTTCTTCGGGTGTCTCCAAGGTTGGGTCACCGTCGAATTAGGAAATAGGGAATGTTGGTTCCTAGATATGTTGGGCCATTTGAGATTGTAGAGAGGATTGGATCAGTGGCTTACCGATTGGATCTTACACAGTGGTATAGTGGGTTGGATGGTGTTTTCCAGGTTTCACAATACTGACAGTATCACACTGGCCTATCTTAAGTGATAAATTCTGAGGATGTCGAGCTTGAGGCTGATGCCTCCTTTGAGGAACACCTAGTTCGTATTGTAGATCACATTGAGAAAGTTTTGCAGGGTAAGGTTGTGTACCTGATTCATGTTCTATGAAAACATGGAAATGTTCAGGAGGAAACTTGTGAGTAGGAATCTGATATGCAATTCCTAACCCGATCTCTTTTATGTAGAAACTCAATGATTCTCGGGAAGATTGGCTCAGGGATGAGCTGTTATAAGGTGGGAAGGTTGTAAGATCCCAATTTTCTCCTTAAGGTATATTTTTCTTTCATTCAGTTTAAGCCCTTTTTTGGTCAATTAAGTCTTTTACGAAGTCCTTAATAAGGCACAGGGGTGTTCTGGGGGTTTGGGACTCGAAAGAGGAAGAGAAAGTGGGGATCTGGGCATGCTGCACGGTTTGTGCAAAATTAGTGCAAACTGTGCGGAATTCCCAAGAAACCGTGCAAAAGGGAGGTTTTTTAGATAGTATCCTCCACATGGTTTGTGCATGGTTTGGAAAACCATGTGGGTAAACCGTGCGAGGGTGCTATTTTGAGACAGAAGCATCTGCACAGTTTTTGCACAGTTTGGAAAACCGTGCAACCCAGAAACTTTTAAAAAATTACAAAAATACCATCGTGGGATTTTTATACCCAACTTAGGATGTATCCCCTATCTTCCTAATTCAATACTAGTGATGATCCAAGCTTCCAAGATCTTCTAATAGGTTTATCTCTTTCATTCCTAAGCCGTTTGGATCACCGTCAATTGCGAATTGAAGATCCGGGTTAGGCTACTCTCCCTCTGGCTTTTTTTGTTTAGGGTTTATATTTGTTTCCCCTCTCCATAAAAATCTCTAAAAACCTAATTTTTCAGCGAGTTTTAGGGTAAATATTAAAGGGTTGGTTTAATTGAGATCTAAGGCTTTGGTTGGGAGTGAGTTTTCCTACAGATTCAAGGTATATGGTCAACAAGTTATATCCCTTGGGTTTTGTGTAAATTTGTGCATGTAAGGTTTTTTATTCTTTCCCTCTTTGAAAGAGTTCTTGGAGACTTTGACATGATGTGATGTAGTGGTGTATAAATGGTTAATTGAACCCATATTGACCCCCATAGGATGGAAGGAGGATGAATCGACCAAATTAGGGCCACCCGATGGGCGTATCGATATTCCCCAGACCAAGAGTTATCTAAGTAAGGGTAGGTCATTATGAGAGAACAGATAGCTCATGATAAATATGTTAATATGCTTGAAGGATGTGTATTGGTGTTTAATAATACACTTAGGTTGGGTAATGGCCTAAGGGGTTGTTTGGTTGGAATGAAAAATGTTTAAATGGATTAATGGGAAAATGCTAGGGGATTTACTTATCACTTGAATATGCTTACTGAGATAGTTATTGGAAATGGGAAATGGGACTATAGGGGTAATTAATATAAACAATGAATGTGTTAATGTATTGAGGAAATAATGTTTTTTTTCCAATTTACTAATATTGTTGTGATGTTGTAAATGATATTGGCTATGCTTGTTGGAATATGGTTAATTGCAGTGAATGATAAATAAGCACGTGCACATGGCTTGAAAGTGTGGGGTATCAACTTGAGGTTCTACGCCCACATGTTGAGTTGGAACGAGATTCTAGATTCACCCCTAAATGCACAGGTTAGGGAAGGGGACAACGTTATATTCCCCTAAGGGTTTCATTCCACCCGGACTAAGGCTTGGAGGTGAGGATTATGGGTTTGTTATAATGTGATGCCTAGTGAGATATAACATAATTTTTTCCCATATGTTTGAGAACACTGAATATTCCTAATCCATTGAACACATGAAAAAGGTAGATTAAATCATGAAATGCCTAAGTAGTGAACCCGAATTTAAATTTAGTACAAACTAAATAAACATAGTCTAGAATGGATTATTGAACGGTTTAACTTAAATTGCCTTTATTTATCATTTTCATGCAATATATGCCTAGATGGATATTTTTAGACACCGTTGGTGGTGGAATAATGAGTTATATTCACACCCTACTCAGGATGCTATTGGGTACCAAAGCAGATTTCATGCTTCCTGGTCAAGACAACGGCAAGGGACTTATGCTAGAGAGATGATTTGTACATGGGACATGTTTGGGTGAGGTTCTAGACATGGATTCTAGAACATTTTGGGGATTCTATTATTTTCTTTCTTTGGGGTTTTGTTCACTAGACACTGTAGAATGGAATAGAATATTTATTATTGTTTATGGTTGTACCTAGTTTTGTGATTTTTTTATTTATCCATGTTATGGGTTTTTCTCTTTTGTTTCAGCTATTTCAGTTATTATCTGCTATGTATTACTCTGGTATCGAGGGCATTGTCCCCCCATGTGACCTATTGGACCTTCGCTGCTAGTCAGCAACCTCTAGCATACGAGAAGTCATGCTTGAGGTCATATAACTACCCAGATCAGAGCACTGTTTTAGTAGCTCTTGGGTCAGAGACGTTACAGATTCCTTTCAAGCTTAACGTGTTGAAGTTCAAATTGGGCTTGGTCCAGAGTGAAGCCTAGTAATTCGAGATCCTTCCTAAGATCTAAAAAATGGGCTTTGTATAACCTGAGTCTTCTAGATGAGGCCATCAACTATTATTCCTCCAATAATAACCATTATCATTTTTATTTATAATCACTAATCTTATTATTAAGAGTATAGTTTCCAATGGTCATATTGACCAATGGTTATATAACAGTTGAAACCCAATGGCCTCATTTTGAATATACTCACTTATCTAATAAAGGGATATAGTTTTTCTTAGTAAAAAATAATATAACATACATTTTCAAGAAATAATCATTATTCAAAAAGTTCGGGTCGTTACAGAATTCATTTCTCCCTTAGGTCAAAAAACCTTTTTCTTACATATCCATGTTTTTGAAAAATGTTTTAAATAAGGTTTTTAGTAATATCTAATGATTTTTTAAATTAATTTTTCCCATGATTTTCTTTTTATAAAATTATTTTAAAGGAATCTTATTATGATTTTCTAAATGAGGTAGTTTGTGAATTTTTTCAACAAAAATATTGAAGTATTTTTTTTAACTTATTATACATGAACGACTTTTCCAATATCATGAATAATATTTTCCTTGAAGATTAATTTAAAATTTGACAAGTCTATATTAAAAGAAATTATTTTCCTTTAGAATTGCAGAGTTTATTTTACAGAAGTAATTTCAAAATGAAAATATTATTTTCCTCAATAATTATAGAAAATGATCTTTCAAAACCATTTTCCATATAATATGACATCTTCTGATGTTAATTAATATTTAATAGGAATTTAATCCAAGGATACCATCCTTATCCTTTGTTTGGATGGTTTATTTTTATGATGACATGATATTTATGAAACCCATTTATTTTCCACGGATTATGCTATAATAAAGGATGAAATATTTATGAAACCCATTTATTTTCTATGGGTTGTGATATGATGAAATATTTATGATATTGATTTATTTTCATGGGTTTTGAGATAATTAATTATTTTTGATCATGTGGCACACATATATATTCTTTTTATTAAGTGATAGATGGGAACTATATCTCCCTCCAATGAATTGGGTAAATATTGATATCTCATGAGATAAATAGAAATGGAATGGGGAGTGAACCCAGTTCAGTAAGGGACTCTATCCATAATGAAAATCTTGGGATTCAACCTTAACTACTATGTGGGTTTGGGGAGTAGACCCAATCCACTATTTTAGTCTTGGAAATAATCCTTGACTACTAAGGAAATTATTTTCTATGATTATGGGTATTAAAAAATTCCATGATTTTTTCCATTATTATGCATTAAAATGAATAAAAAAATCATTAATTAGAAATTTAGTACTCTTATGAATTTTTAGATCCTAGGTTTTGGTTGCTTTCGATATTTATTATGTTCTTGATATTCAATTTTTTTTAACAATGTTGATTAAAAAAACTTGTCAAAATATATTCCATTCCAATAGTTCATTCCTATATGAAAAGATCTTCTTTTATGATGAGTTCATATGTTGAACTTTATATTCTCCACTAGAATTTAAGATATTATAAAAAATTTCTTCATAATAGTAGATATATTTCTACATTATAAAACTTTGAACTTCAAATTATTTACCATTGTTACATAAGAGTTATTCAACTATATCAAACGATCTCAATATTTTGGAAAGCGGAACTTTGATCTTCACTATAACATCCCACCCCTACCCTTTGTCCTGAGAAGAGATAGAGTACCACTAACCTTAGGTGACACCCCAAGGCACCAAAGGATAGAAATAAATTCCAAGAGCTTAGATGATCATTTGGGGATTATTTTACCTTTAATGTTTTAATAATCATACAATATAGAATATAATTATCTAATCCATTACCAGACACATGAGTATCAAAAATACAAACCAAGTATACAACCAATAAAATAAAGAACATAAGATTTATAATGGAACATGGAATATCAGAAGACAAAATTTAAAAACAATAAGACTAAAATAATCCAAGATACATGATCCCAAGTACTCCCCAAATAGATCCTAGTTCCAACTCCACCTACCATACCCATGGTATCAAGGTGAATCACTAGAGAAATATGATACGTTTACCATACCTATATCATGGTGTATAAAATCTAAAAATATAGCAAAGTGACCTATTAGGGTCGAAAATAAACTCAGTATGATTTCCCCAGATACTTCCCAACCCACACCACTAGGATAAAACAAGTTAGAAAATTTATGTAAAACAATTTGAAATCATTTAAATAGTTTATATAAATCCATATTTAAAAACCATACGAGGAAAACTATAAAAAAATATCATTATAATAAATTAATACTTTTTATAATTAATCTAATATTATACAACACAAATCCACACACACACACACAGTACACTCAATATTGGTGTTACCATTGTTGGTGGTACATCGTGACTATAAAAAATCCAACCATGATAATGGAACTTCTAGCCAATCCCATTCCCTTTTAACACACTCTAACCAATTTATGAAAAATTATATTTACCAAAAAATTATTTCTTGGAAACATTTTTTCAAAGAAATTTCATGTGTCCAAGCCATTTCATAATTTTAAAATAAACATTTTAAAATCCTAAACAAAGAAATTTTTCTAAAACCTTCCAATTTTATATTGAAAATTGTAAAAAAGTGTCCTTTAAGAATTCACATAGATATAACAATACCAATATAAGAATAAAATTTAAATAAATCGATTACTTATAGTTCTAGAACTATATAGTGAGAGAGAATACACCCACCACAAATTAAATCAGTTGGCATATTGAATCATAGATGAAACCACGAATCTAACTAATTCTTTTCATTCCTTTATAAAAACCCAATAATATTTCATAATAACTGAGCCAAAAACATTTACCTTGTTATTATAACACTATTATATAGTTCCATTCGAGAAAAATAAAATAGATTCCAAATTAGAAGGAAGGAAAAAACTATAACCATGAGTTCCAAAATCACACGGTTAAAGATACATTAGAATCAGAGTCCATATGTCAAGGATCATGGGAAATCAACCAAGGGTTCCTTGAAAGTCAAGAAAAATAAAGAGAAATGAATTAATTGTTTCTTAGGTGTTGGAGGGAATAAAACTCATTGTACCCAACATACTCAAAATGTGAATTATAAATCCACATCTTGAATCCCCAAGGGTTCATGTATGCGAAAAATCATGATGTCTCAACTTTTTTTATACAAAAACAGATTTCATGGGTTGATTAGTTTTCACATCCTAAATGGACCTAGTGAAAAACATTTATGCTATGAATTATCTCAGGCCATCCAACTTGTAAAATTCACACCTTAAAACTAAAATTTGTTATGTGAATGTTTTCTATAGAGTTTTCTAGTAGCCAGGATTTTGGAACTTCTCTAGTTTAGCCTTATAATACTTCTAGAACATTTTACCCGTGAATTATAATGTAAAGTGAAAAACACAAAACAATAGTGTACCTCAATGTGGGGGTGATACCTTCATAGAGAACCTTTTGGTATTGTTTTTATATTCTATCTTAGAGATACTTTTATTGGAATCCATTTTATCATAGAATATATAAGTAAGGTGATGGGTAATTGAGTGTGACTAAAATCCTTCAGATTGTAGTCCCTATATAAGAATTTTGAATTTCTATTATCCAAATTTTTTTTCTTTGTGTTATGAATGGACCATAATGACTCTTGTTAAATGGTATGAAAAAAAGTTCATATAGAATATTTTTAAAGAATAAAATTCATAATTTATTCATGTGAAAATATCAGTTACCTTATAATAAAAACAATTAAAAAATACTTCCACTATAAAATGTAATTGAAGTTGATAAATAAGAAGTTAAGAGAAATGACCTCACATGTTCTTTAAATATCTTCCCATTTGATAAAAAATTGAATTCATAGGAAGAATAAATTAGAAAATACCTAATCTTTGAAATTAAAATTCCTTAAATTTATCTTCTAATAACAATGAATGATCATCCTCTTTTTGGGACGGTTTATGGAAATGTTCAGTTGATATTTTTGTTCATTCACATGAATGAAAATTGAAACAAAGAGAATATTTATGTAAATATGATGAGAATATAGAAAAAAACTGATGATGTCAATAATGAAAATCTATTAAATAAAAATCGTAATAAAATCAAAAAACATTTCTCCCCCTTTTTAAAGAGTTTTTCAATGTGAGGAGATTGGTTGAAAAGATTTGAATTGAAGATCACTTTAAGTTGTTTATTCCCAACTTCTATTTAATATATTTTAATGTTTCCGAATCTAAAGATGTTTTAAAAATATCAGTAAGATGATATTCCATTATGGTAAATAAATAATTACATGTTTTTTATGTGTGATATCTAAGGAAATGGTTCCTTACATGTATGCATTTTTTTCATGAGTTATGTGTTGGGTTCTTAAAAAAATAGATAACACTCATATTATCAAAAAGGATTTGATTTTGAGTGAAACTCAAAAAAAAAATCAGTTACTATGTGTTGCATCCATAATACTTTAGCATAATAACATCTAGCTGCTACATATTCTGCTTTAGTAGTGATAAGTGATACAAAATATTGTGCCTTTATAAATCATGAAAATAAAGAATCTCTTAATAAATGAAATTCCAGATAAGTAATTTTTCTATGTATTCTAAAACCACCAATTTCGTCATCTAAGAAACTTTTAAGAATAAAATCATTTCTCAATGAATATAATAAACTAAGTTCCAATGTTACTTTAAGATAACGAAAAATTTATTCTATGAATTTTAAATGTTATTCTTTAATATTTTCTTAGAATCTCACACATAAACATATTGAAAAAAATATCTAGTTGAATTTTTACAAGATAAATTAAACTTTTGATCATACTTCTATAAAGTTTTTCATATACCATTTCACCATTTTTATCAAGATCAAGTTTAATTGAAGATTATATCAGTGTACTTATAATAGATGTAATTTTAAAACCATGATGTTTTAATAAATATTTAATATATTTATATTGACTTAAACTATTTCCTTCTAGTTTTTTTAGAAATTTTAAAACTAAGAAAAAAATTATGTTTTCCCATCATGCACTATAATGCCCTAACGAAATCATTTGGTCCACCCATGTGTTAGTATTGGGATAAAATCCCTCAATGAGACATTGATGATTTTTTGGGTTGAATGTGTTTGTTGAAAAAGAACATTTCCTAGATATGTTTTGGAAGTTCCAGTGATATTTTTGATAATCTGTGTTTACAAAGATCCAAGATAAAGGAATGGATGCTCTAGAGGTGGTAAAAAAGAGAGTATACTAGGTGGCACCGTTTACCAGTGTTTTCCAAATTTTTGGGCCTCAAAATTAGAAGATTAGAGAAAGTTATTTTTTGGAAAAGTAATTTGTGTGCAAGATAGAATTTGGTTTATAATTTTTCAAGAAAGAAATGTTTTGGGATCACCATATAGAAATAAGGTAAAGTCATGAACATGGAAAAGATTGGATTTTTTGTGAAATATGAGTTTTCACAAAATAGGATTACATGCCCAATGCGACGTCAAATTGGGTTTTCCATGCTCATGGAAATATTTCATGCAAGGAAGTTGGCGGGTGAGAATCTTGTGCAAAGGGTTGAAAATTACTATAAATAACAGGCTACCCCCCCATTTTAGTAGTTCTACACATAGAGAAATCCAGTGCTCTGAGTCATATAAGAATTGCATGAAAAGGGATTTGTACATAAGAAGGGAGTTATGCACAAAATGGGAGTTGTGCATAAGTGGTTTTAGGTGAAAAAGAATAAATTTGTGTCTAAGGTATTAAAGTTTCATGCAATACACCCATAATTTGCGCGAAAGATTGAATTTTCCTAATAATAATCTAGTAAAGGGGTTTTAATCAAGTGAATGAAAGTGAAACTTAATTATACAATAAATGAAGTGTAAAACACATTGATTCAAGTAATCAAGGGGATTATTTTGAAGAAATAGTGAGCAAACTTCAGTTGAGAGAGCAGTGGGATTTTATATTGTGATTGGTTGTAAACCAGGAGGGATAATGTGTCTTCTCCAAACTTTATAAATAAAAGTATGATTTTAGTGGGTTTGGTACATCGACACATTTCCATTGTATGCTCATTGAATGTAGCTCGGTGAAGTAGAATCATGTAAAATTGTTGTGTCTCATGCATGCTTTAATTTATGTTCATAAATTACTATAGGAAAGAGGGGGGAAGAGATTTTTTTAATAACAAAAAAATATCCAAAGGGGACATTGTTTTAATTTATGATACCCTGATTCACCCCCTCTCAGGGATTTTATCCTAGTTGGCTAACAATTGGTTTGAGGGAAAAAGTTCAATTTTAGTGTTTCTCTCAGGGAGGTTATTAATACCAAAGGAATTATGATCTTTGATGGAAGAAATTTTCAATTATAGAAGAATCAGGTTCAAAACTATTTCCGATCCTTAGGTATGGAAGTTTATACACCAACAAAACATTAAATCACAGCTTGTGTAGAAAGTGGTTCTTTGTCAGAAGTTGATAGATGGTAATTAGATTCCGATTACAGAGGAATCAATGAATTAGGGGTATCCTTATCCAATGAAATCTATAAAAAGGCAATTTCATGTAAGTCTACTCATTCCATGTGGGAAAAGTTGTTGAATATATTTTAAGGTAATTCAAAATTCATATAAGCAAATTGAAAATTCTCTGAAATAAATATAAAAATATGAGAAGGAACTCTAATAAATCTATTGACACATTATTTGATATGGTGATTGTTTTTGTCGATGACATATATGGTCTTTGAGAAATTATTGAAGATATAAAGATCATCAATCTCATATTGAGAAGACTTCCTCCTCACTTCAATTTGAAAGTTTCTTTGTTGGAGGATAAATATACAAAGGAACCAGCACTGGATAGACTTCACAATACTCTTATCACATATGAGACGAGGAATGAGAAAATTCACTATATAGAAAAAGGGAATTCCAAAGAGGTGGAATTCAAGGCCATGAAGAAAATCACCATTGAATATTTTTAGGAAGAAGAAGAGACAAATGAGGTGATGTCACTCCTTTCTTCAAATCTAAAAAGAGGAAAAAGAAAGTTCAAAGGGAAACTTACACTAGTATTCTTTCGATGTGGAAAGGTTGGTCATCTTGTTACAATGTTCCCTAAGAAATTCCAATAAGATGATGAGGATGAATTTGAAATTATCATGAATACGTATTCAGCGTATGTGAAAGGAAAGAAAAGGTGTAAGAGAAATTTATTCAAAAATATGAAAATTCATTCATAAGAATGTGGTAGTTTAGATGAATTTGTGATTGAATAGATAGAGAACAGAAAATATCACAGAGAAAATGCTATGGTGGAAGTTGTTAGTAGTGCCTAGAAAAAGGAATAGAGTGACATTAATGTAGAAGATGTTGAAGGAAGAGTCGATATGTAGGATGAGTTTGAAGCTACTCTTTAATAGATAAATGTTTGGAGAATCGAAATGAAGAAAGCCAAAAAATTGGTTCATGATGAAAAACATTATATGTAGTAGAATTATGAAGAGATTTTTAAGCTGATGATGGAAATTGAATAACTTAAGTCTTTAATACTAGAGAGCTTAGGAAAGGCTGTTGATTACAATCACAAAATGAAAGAAATGAAAAGTGAAATCGAAAGTTTGACTAATATTGGAAGAGATCAAATAAAATTTATCAATGAAATTGAAGAGGAAGTTTTTGGTCTACGATGAAAAATTAAGGATCAAGAAAAACTATTGACTCTCAGTATGACATCGGGAAAGAAGATCATTTAGGAGATAGAAAATATAGAAGTAGAGCATAATAGTCCAGAAGAATAGAAGAAATATTCAAATTTAAACTATAAGGCTGATATGAGGCCTGATTAAAAATAGAAAGTCGTTATGGTTTAAGTCACACCATAAGCACCCACTCCGATATTGAATATTGATTTGGGTACAAAGAAGAATTAGAAGATTCAGAGAACCCAAAGGATAACTAGTGGTGTCAAAGATACATGTAAGAAGGAACCTCACAATAGGTGTTATTACTGTGGAAAGTTGGGGGACTCACAAAATGTGTGTTCCATAGCCAAGAGATACTGAAAGGCACAAGAACAACAATGACAAAAAACCAGATATCTATACTCTAAAATTTCTTTTAAGGTTCATTGTTTTTGGGGTAGTGGATTTGGACACAAGGATAAATATTGTACATCAACCATGCATAATAATTTTAATAATAAGAAAATAATAGGTTGTAAATAGAGACTCAATGAATCATCTAGTGATTTAAAAATGTAAAATTGATTTACAGCTCTGTAATATAAAGCTGGTCTATCATACTCCTAGGAGGATCAAGATTATCAATCTACACCGATTGTGAAGTCAAATACATGGATCAAAAAGAAAAGAGATGAGAATATAATGGTTATGAAAATTGACCTTAAATCATCAGATAATTCTGGTGTATGGATCCTTGAAAGTGGATACACATACCATATGATAAGAAATAAGGATCTTGTCACGGGCATAAAATATGACATGGAATGTGTTGTCAAATTTGGAAACGATGAATACATGAAGATAATTGGCTCAAAAAAATCCATGTTTGGGGGAAAGAAATGAGACATGCCGATGTCTTAGTTATTGAAGGCCCCGGTCACAGCTTAATTAGTGTTAGTAAACTACATGGATCGGGGCATGCTATAAGATTCACTAAGAAGTCATACATCATCAAAGGAAGATATGGTGAAGTTATTCTATAGGAAAAAAGAAATAAGGTGAATCTCTACCTTGTAAGTGGAGAAAAATATATGTGCTTCGTATCCAGAGAGGAATAATACAAGTCGTGGAATAAACATCTTGGCCATCTATGCCAACCATCCATGGAAGATATGGTCAAGTGTGATGCATCTTGAGACCCACCTAAGCTATCGCATGATTGTAAACATACGTGATATACTTGTAAAAAGGGGAAGATCATCATAATGATATAAAAGGAAAAAGAGAAAAAGTCAACTAGGGTACTTGAATTAGAGAATTAAAATGTATGTGGACCTATTTCACAAAGAGATGTTGATGAAAAGAGGTACTAAATTCTTTTCATTGATGATTACAATGAAATGAAATGGCTGTTTTTCATTTCTCACATGTCTAATGTGTTTAGTTGTATAAAAATACACTAGAGGGAATCTGAAAATATTCTTAGACAGAAGATTATGATGTTTCATACTGATAATGGTATGTAATTCACAAATTTTCAAGTATAATATTATCTCAAGAAACATAGGATAAGGTATCAATTTTCAGTAGTCATAATTCATAAAACATTGAGTGGATTAGAGGAGAAATCAGATCATCAACAACATGGATAGAACATCTATTTTTTTCTGAAGGAAGAAAAGACTCCGTATGAGATGTGGTATAGAAATAATCCAATAATGAAATAAATTAGAATCTTTGGAAGTAAGTGTTTTATTCTAAATAATGAGAAACACTTTAAATTTAAGACACATGAATATGAGGGGATATTCCTTGGCTACTCAAGAAAAAGAAAAGCATATAAATTCTTTATAAGAGGTTGGGAAAAGTAGTCAAGAGTAATAATGTCACTGTACTGGAAAATTAATAGAATATTTAATAACACAGAGAACATTTTTATGATGAAAGTGATGAGAAGGTAATCAACACAAGGGGATCAGAATTGGAAGATTCTAATTTCAAAGAATATACCGATGATTTGTAGGATGATGTAAAATCTATATCTATATGAAAACTGAATAATTGAGCTGAAATTGATAGTCAAAATATCATTGGTGATCAGAAAACGCTATTTCAAAGATGAATAATGAAGTAATTACAATAGGAATTGTTCTTTTCACAGGTAGAACCAAATTGGTTTGAAGAAGAAATTGAATATGAGAACTGGGTTCAGGCTATGAATGAATATCTTCAACAAATTGAGAATAATCAGATCTAGAATATTTTTTTGAGGCCAAAAAATAAGAATGTCACCAGGACTAAATGGGTCTTTTGAAACAAGATGAATGAAGATGGAACATTGATTAGAAAAAAATCATGACTACTGTGCAAAGGTTACTCCCAAATAGAAGGTGTTGATGTTAGTGAAACATTTTGACCTCTTGTGAGGATAGAGAAAATCAAATTATTCTTGGCCATAATAGTGCAAAGAAGGTTTAAAGTTCTCTAGTTGGACGTCAAGTCAAAAATTCTAAATGGGTTCTAGAATAATAAGTTTATATTGAGTATCAAGATGGTTTTCTCATTCATGAAGATGAGAATAATGTTTGTTGGCTGGAGAAGGCACTAAATGGGTTGAAACAAGAACCAAGATCATGATATTCAATAATAGATAAATTTTTGAAGAAGATTGGTTTTCACTGTGGTGTAGTTGATTACAATATCTATGTCAATAATGATAGTAATAAAAGGATGATGGTGCTGGTTTATGTAAATGACATAATATTTGGTGGATCAGATTATGCTCAGTGAAAATAGTTTGCAGAATTCATGAAAAGTGAGTTTGAAATGTCAATGATTGGCGAGATGACGTTTTTCCTTGGTTTACAGGTGACACAAGGATGGAATGGATCATTCATTTATCAATATAAATATTCCAAAGAGGTTTTTAAGAGATTAATAATGGATAATTACAAGGATATGATGACTCAAGTAGCTAACCAGTTGAATCTATCATGGGATGATGAAGGCAAAGAGGTTAATGTCACAAAATACAAGAAAATGATTGGAAGTCTATTGTACTTAACATCAACATGACCAGATATTGTTTTTTCTATGTTCTAAGTAGCAAGGTATCAAATTAGTCCCAAGGAATAATAATTACTTTTATTCAAATGAAACTTTCAGTATATCAAGGGAACAATGGATTTTGATTTTCTATACAATAAAAAATATCAGTAAGAGTTATTGGAATATAAAGATGCAGATTGAGTCAAGAAATCAGATGATAGAATATCAAAATCTAGTGGTGTTTTATATCATATAGAATTATGAATTTATTTTTTGAGAAATAAAAAATATTTCATTTCATTGAGCACCACATAATCTGAATATATTTCATCCACTCAAGAATGCATGCAATTATTGAGGATGAAGCAATAACTTGATGATATGGGAGTTTAATTGAAGTCTCTGATTAGAATTCATTGATATAATTCAAGTGCTATAAATCTTAGAAAAAATCTAGTCCATCACTAAAGGAAAAATCACATTGAAATAAATTATCATTTTATCAAGGAGAAGGTGGATCCTGTGCTAGTAAAGTTGGAGTATGTTCCTATAGAACTCCAGGTTTCCAAAATTTTGATAAAGGCCATACCCAAAGAATCATTTGAAATGTATTGAATGAATCTGGGAGTTTAGTCGACTCCCTACACTTGAAAAAGTGTGGATGTGGGACACCATATCCCTGAGGTATGGTATGTTTTCCCTAATGTACTAATCTCTATTATTTACCATATTACAGACCACAAAGTAGTGACCTTTTGGTTTGTTGAAAAAGGGGAGAAATTAAGGATAAAAGGGGAGAAAATGTCTCAATCAATATTGGGGAGAAGTTTATAGGGGGTGTAGTGAAGTTGGAAGTTGTAGGTATTTGACAAACCATGTAATGATTTTATGACACGATGAGAATTTAGTATTAGGTGTATTTATAAGATATTATCTTGGACATATTTAAGAATTCAAAAGAAAGGATATCAGAGCTTAGCTTGAACATCATTAATAATTCCAAGGCACGAGAACCCAAGTAGTGACATAGGGGGAGATTCAAATCTGATGAAGCTATAGATGATTTATTAAAGGTTAAATATCATGATTGATGAGTTTTTTTATGAAATCAGTTGATTTTTTTTGGAATGAAGTGATTTATTGATGAAATTTACATTATATTCTTGTTTCTCACGCCGAGCATGGCTAATGTGGGCTTAGAGTGTGTGCTGAGTAAATCATTTATCACTATCTGAATTGCATGAAGAGAATTGTGGTAGAAGTTGGGAGAATATTTAAGATGGTATAAAAATGTAAAGAGTTGTCAATAAAACCAAAGGGGGATATTTTTAGGATAAACACCTCAAGGTAACGTTGATGTATTTTTGGGTTGACTATGTTTGTTGAAAAAGTAGGTTTCCCTTCTAATTTGTGTAAGTTCTAGAATGATTTTTGATAAGTTATGTCAAAACATATTCAAGATAAAGGAATGGATTCTTTGGATGTGGTGAAAAAATATTTTAGACAATGTGGCACCATTTCCCGGTGTTTTCCAAATTTTTGTGCCTCAAAATCAAGAGAATGGAGAAATGTGTTTTTGGAAAAGAAAGTTACATGTTAGACAGAACATGTTTTGGAATGTTGTGCACAAGGTATGTTTTGGGATCACCACAAAAAAATATGGTAAAGGCATAAAGCATGCGGGAGATAGTATTTTGCGTGAAATATGAGTTTGTGCGCAAGAGTCTTACGCGCCCAATGTGATGTCAAATCAGGTTTTCTTTTCTCAAGGAAATATTGTATGGAATGGATTTGGAAGTGGATAATCTTGTGAATAGGGTTGGAAATTTCTATAAATAAGAGGCTACCCCGTCATTTTAGTATCTTGACACTTATTGAAATACAAGGTTCTGAATCATGAAAGAATTTCAAGAAAATGGAGTTGCATATAAGAAGGGAGTTGTGCATAATAAGGGTGTTTCAAGCAAGATATTTTCCATGAAAAAAATAAAATTTTAATGCATGGTAATAAATTTTTGCACAGGACACCCATAAGTTGTGCGGAAGATTGAAGTTTTCTAGTAGAACTTTGGTAAAGTCTTTTCCATCAAGTGGATGAAATTGGAACTTAATGATACACTAAATGAAGTGTAAACCACATTGATTCAAGTGATCAAGAGGATTCTTTTGAAGAAGCAGTGTGTACACTTCAGTTAAGAGATAAGTGAGTTTTTATATTCTGATTGGTTTTAAACAATGAGGGATAGTGTGTCCACTCTGAACATTGTAAACAATAATACTCTTTTAGTGGATTTGGTACATTAGTATATTTCCATTTTATTCTCTTTAGACATAACCCAATAAGGGTGAACCAAGAAAAATTGTTGTGACTTATGCATTATTTAATTTCTATTCATACATTGTAGGGAGGAAGAGAGAGAATATATTTTTGTCTAATTATGAACCACGATCCAAAGGGCCCGTTTTTTTAAATTTTCATACCCAGATTCACCCCCTCTCAGCATATTTAACCTATTTCGGAAAAAAGTCACATGACCTCATGCACGTCTCCTAGTTCTCAAGAGGATTTCAACTGGTGGAAAGGATCTGAATAGTTACATGGGGAGACTATATGCTCAGTAAAAACAAACATGCACAGGAATCACAACAATTAATAACAAAAATTCAGAAACAATATAGTGAAAATCATCATGCTATAACAAAATTTCATACGGTTCATACAAAAAAATAAATTAAAATCCTCCCAGTATGGTAAGTCAACCAATTAATGAATACCAAAGGAAATAAACTAAAATAATACATCAATTGTTTGGAGTCAATCCTAACATTTCCTCTATCCTCCAAGATCCACCTTCTTAACTCCCTGATATAAAGCCCTTACCCTTATCTAGATCTCGAACCATAAAATTTTTACATGCATTGTGATTCCCGTGCATGGTGTGAGTATAAAACCTGTAGGACACCACAAATATTTCCTTAATATTAACTAAACATGTATATAAATGTTTATTTTATGATGCTCAGTAAATTAAAAAACACATTACCCATCATCCTTTAGGTGATTATGTGCTAATCGAGTGGCCATGAGCCTTGGATGTACTTACTTTGGCTCCATGACAAAAGTGAAATATCATATGTCATCACATATCTGGTCTGGAGACAAGGGGTACACATTTCTTGGATTAGTTCCCCTAGGAAATGATTCCTTGATTCCTACCATAAGTCCATCTCACCCCTAGATCATGCTCAAGTTTGGCGATAAGGCCATCATTCCCCTGAATCTACTGGGTTAGGACACAAGTCCATTATACCCCTCACTCAGCCTTGGGTTAGGAATTAAGGACTTTATACACCATCCTCTATCTTAGGTCAGGATACAAGGTCGTTATACCCCTTATCTATCTTCAGGACCCATTGTTGTCATTAATACCACATCACACCAATACATGCTCCTCCTATATGGGTTACCAAGCCATGATGATCCACAAATCACCTTGATAAAACCTCCACATGACAATAATTCCCACACAACATATCATAGAATATAATGCAAAACCATAATACACAATACATTTGTCTCATGGACTACACACACACAACATAAAAAATCAGAAGCTTGGCATATCAGATAATGGTTCCCTTAGCTATGAATTCATGGAAACACATGCCAAAAATACCAATCGAGTTTACATAAAGGCCCTATGTGGTATATACTTCCTACCTCTAGATTATCGTTGTGAAACACCAAGACTTTCCACCCGAACCAAGCCCACACACCAAAGATTCCTATAACCATCCCCAATTTATTATTTGGGGATTCTATAATCAAAATACAAAATTAATAACATAAAATGGTCTTAGGTATAAATCAAATTATATAATGAGATATTCCACTAATGGTAGATCTAGATCCATTGAAGGAAGGATGAAATTCTCTAGATCTGGTTGCCTATCAATCAATAAATCCTTAATCACTTATAGATCACGATAAAATTTAGAGGTATAACTATGAAATCTCAGATCTATGATTAATTCCATAAAATGGGGAGGATATCTAGAATAAATGTGAATAATGAAGGGAAAATTTCCTCTTTCCATGAATTATCACTAGCCAAGGCTTTTAGATCAACCAGGATTTGAGTTTGGAGGGAGTGAAATAACCAAGAATACCCATGAAAGTCCCTTGATCTGATATCCCAAGGTGTAGGAGGAATAATGATGAGTTTTATGGAGGTTTCATTTTAAAATAATAATTTTTGGATTAATTAAATTTCCTTGCATGATTTTCCAAACCATGCACTAATCATGCGAGGCTCACTACCATTTTAGGGAACCTATTTGGTTTAGCCACATATTTTGGTAAAATATGTACCAATAATAATTTTTCCACTTCGATGACTCACATGGTTTACTAGAGAATTTAAAATGGGTAGATCTAACCATTCACCAACTATTATCTATATGCTGTCCCTCTCTAATAGGCCACACAACTTCCTAGAGAGAACCCCATGGTTTTTACAAACCATAATCAAACCCTAAACCCCCATAAAATATTCTAAAACCCTCTAATACTATCCAAAAGTTAACCAATACTTCTACTAAACAAACCATAACTAAAAAACACTTAAATAAGGACATAAATCAAGACCAAATGTACCTGAAAAGTATAATCTATTAAAATATCCCCTTTAAGGATTTCTTATCCTTGAGAAGTGTCTCTAGTGTTATTTATCAAATAACTTAGTCCATTGAACCTGTATATCGGATTACCTCTCCCAAGTCTCCAATTGAATTTTTATATGCTCCCACATAAGTTGAACAAGTTTTAAAGTATTCCCCCATCAATACATCATCGCTATGGTCCACAATTTGTATTTGTCTCTCCACAAGCGTTGCATTTAGTTCTAACTCAATTCCCTCACATTCCATCACTTGCAGAGGATTGAGATTTTAAATTGAAAGTTGAGATACATGGAATACAATATTCATACCTTGATACCTTGTATTGAGGTCCATTTGAAAAAAATTATTCTGATATGCTATTTAATCTTACATTTTCCCACAAAATGTTGTGCCAAATTCCCTTGATTCCTCAATAATTAATGCCCCAATTGATTTGAAACCCAAAATAAAACATTATCTGTAGAGACCCGAAGCTTGATGAACATGGAAAATACATTGATTTTGCGGAATACTTAATACATAACAAAAACAGACACAGAAGGATCATAATAGTTTAGTTTCTTTGGAAACTCGGAATATAATATTCTAATCCTATTTAAAGATCTTCGAAAACTCCCATAACGATCTTCCCCTTTTTGTTTCCTTACCTAAAACCTTTCTTTATTTCCTGGGGAAAATAAAACATAGAAAGGGTGAGCTCAAATTATCATTAAGGGAAAACATAGAGAACATAAAGCTATTCATAAAAATTTGAAAACAAAAACTTGAACATGAAATTTAAACATCAAAATCTTGAGCAAAGACATAAATCATGGAAGTACGTAAGGCATATATCATAATGGAACATCAACCATGATAAAATATAATGGGAATAAAATATGTAATTGTGGAAACCATTCAGCACATGTTATGATTTCCATAGTATCCAAGGCATTACTGCCAAGACCATCTTAGTGGACAAAGTCCCTTTCTGAATCGAGTTCACTCCTCGTTTCAGTCCTAAAATACTAAACCGGATTAACTTACCATTCCATCCATGTCTATCTCATGAGATATAAATTTTTAACCAATGCATTGGAGGGAGATATAGGTCCCACCCATCTCATATTGAAATCATTCTTACTTGTGCCAAAAAATAAACATAAATCATTCATCATAACCCAAAGAATAAAATGGGTTTCATAAAAATCATCCCATCATAACATAATCCATATAAAACAAATGGATATCATTTCATCAAAATAAAAATGAAACCATGTAAATCATAGATACTTTATACTTGAAACATACACATATGAAATAATGTCATCTTAGATGGAAAATGGGTTTGATTAAACACTTGAAATGAATTCTTGAGGAAAATATCATTTCTTCTTCAAAATAAATTTATTTTCACAAAACATCATGAAATTTTAAAAGAAAAATATTTTGTTGAAAATAGTCATGAAATCCTTTGGAGAAAGCTTCATGAAAATAAGGCTTTATAAAACCGTAAAAATCCGTTCGTGCTGTATAAGTTAAAAAAACATTCTTCTCGTACTTTTGCCGGAGAAGTCAAAAAAGTACCTCGTAATGTAAACAAAAGAAAGATTCCTTACATACCATGTAGTAAAAGTCAAAAATGGGTAAAAAGGACTTTAAACATACATGAATTTTTTTTATAAAACATGGACATGGATGATAGAAATAACCCCAGTAAATACTTACGAATAAGCAATCTTGGATAAAAATGAGATTTGCAAAATTATCCCTTACCTTAGGTCCGATATGCTTTGTATGGATCCGAACCTCCTGTATAATGATTTAAATAATTTCATTGACTTATTAAATAATCATATTCATTGTTATTATATCATATTGTTTCACTTATGACTTTATATTACCCGTTCTTTTGTAAATTCCATGTAAAAGCAGCGTTTTGGGTAAAATCATTTTATTTATCGTATGTGTTTCGACTTGTCGTTCTTGATATTATTAATTATATCCTGATTTAAATAATTCCAAAATGTAAAACATGATTTATATATAATATATATTCATCATATACATATATATTATAGATCGATAAAAGGAATGAAATACACCGTTCATGGAGACGGTAGGCCGTACGTACGCATGAACGCTGTTTTTGTTTCCTTATTGAATTGAATGAAATTAAATAGATGACATACATATATATATACATAAATACAGTAGCATTATTATGTCATATATTTCATTATTATTAATTATATATACTTTATAATCATTCTTGAATGGTTAATCATGGAAAATGAATCTCATCGCATTCATGGAGACGGTAGTCCGTACGTACGCACGAGCGATGATATCATTCACATGATCGTGGAATTGTATTGGAATGTATTTACACTATTTCAAAATCAATTTAACTTTACAATAATAATCTATAGTCATTATTTAAACCATTATACCCATCCAAGTAAGGTGGTGGTGGAAAATAGATTACACCACGGCGTGGAGACGGTATTCCGTACGTACGCACGCACGGTGATTTCGTTTTCCGTAGGATGGATAGATGGTGAAATATGGTTGTTTCATACTTATAATAACATATCAGTATATGAGTGATACTGATGTTATTACTTCATAATGAAATAACTAAATAATAATAAGTAGAAGAATAAATAAAGTTGAAAGAATCAGTAACGGACATTACCTCTTCTTTGAAGCGCCTCTTTGAGACCTCCTCTTAGAGCACTAAAATTGGACTTTGAAGAAGAACAGGACCTCTAGGATATTTCTAGAGAAGTGGGGAAGTGAAATGGGCAGAGGTTTTCCGAGCTTAAAGGCTCAAAATGGTGTGAGGAAGAGAGGTAGGAGGTTCTCTTTTATAAGGGAGGAGAGGGGCACCTTTGGAAATATAAGAAATATTAGTTTATATTAAATCCCAACCCCACTTAAAAACTTCCAAAATGACTCATATCCAAATATTAGATGATATAGGGTTGTAATATCATCAACCAATAAAATTTAGACATTTTAGGAATTTATTTCAAACATTATCAACTTGATTTATCCTTATTTATCAATTTAATTTTATTTGTGATAATAATATTATAAATTTTAAATTATTATAAATATTTACTTTTTTGTTGTGAATTGTCCATAATTGGATACTATATAAAATTTTATACCATATAAATATAAATTTATAATTTTTAAATATTTTCCTGATTTTTAAATAATTTTATAATATGTTATTTTTATAAAATAACAATAGTGTCAATTTTGACACTATTCATTTATTTGAATTTAA
Organism: Viscum album; assembly: GCA_963277665.1. NCBI lineage: Eukaryota > Viridiplantae > Streptophyta > Magnoliopsida > Santalales > Viscaceae > Viscum > Viscum album. The sequence goes on from OY728165.1 coordinate 834,561,691, forward strand.
ATAAACAATATACAGAAGATATGTTCAAACTAAAAATTTTAATAGATTCTAAACATGTCATATTTATCTAGAAAATTAGTGGAGAACATTAAATATTTTATATAATATTTATTTTAATATTTTTAAGACCATTTATTTGATATTTCTCTTATTAAAATAATTTCAACATCATTATTATGTCACCTTTAATGATAATTATTTAATCCCTAAAAATTATAAATAAATTCATATGATGTATATAATTTTATTATATTTCTGGAGAATATTCATGTTCTAAGTTTCATGAAGTTTATCACTAAATTAAAATTAATATACCTATAATATTTAAGAGAGTGACATGTTGTCACTTTCTTTGGTTTTAATAATAATTATATTATTTCATTTTCAAAATTCCATGAAATGAATCTAGTCAGACCCTTAGGTGATATGAGTCTACTTTTATTCATCCAATAGGATTTTGGAAAGTGGTAGAGTAATTTTATAATCTTATTTTTACCCTTAATTACCTGATTTAACTTTAACTATGGTAAATAAAATTTACCATAGTTACTATTCATAATGACCAAAAATAAAAAGTAGCTTATTAACATAATTTGGACTCACTGATTCCAAATATGGAATCCATTTTCCCAAATTCAATAAAAAAAAGTTTCATAAATTAAATTAAAATTAATCCCGTTGTCGTAAGAAAATGAGTTTTTGTTTAAAACATTGCAAAAGATTGAATTGATTTAACCTATGAATTCAAGGTAAAATAAATGCTAATGAAATAAATTATACTAAATGGTAAAAATATATTCTATTTATACTTTAAAACCATTCAATATTATAATTTAACCATATAATTTATTATGATGAAAGAAGTTGTTTTTAATTAAAATATAGCGTGTTTTTACTATTCATTAAAATATAAAAGTTATCAGAAAAATATCAAAACATTATCCAATGTAAATTTTTATATCCTGATTCAAAAGAAGAAGTTTATTTTTTAATATTTAACTTATAAACATGTCATAAACTAGATTTAATGTGGGTGCGCCATTAAAAGGCGGCAAAACTGCATTTTTTGAAAAATACTTATTTTACCCGAAAAATTTATTTTGTTCACATACCATGTTCTAGAAAATGTTTAAGATGAAATAATAATGTTATAACATTCAAAATTTACTTAATACTATTCATAACAGCTAGTTCATAATAATATTATAACCATATATCATTGTTTAGTGAAACCTGATATTGAGTACAACACATGCTATCGAGGAAAGTCGCGATTGCGTGTAATGCAAGCCAAGTCAGGGTTGTGTGTAGTGTAATCTCCCTTTAGTGTAGCGTACAACACAAGACATAAACGAAATTAAAAGAATATTCTTCATAAAATCTAGGGGTGTTACATTATCACCTTTATAAAACTCCAATGGTCATTTCCTCTAGTTAGAATATGATATATTCCTACTCTAAACAATCACCAATCACTTCCAAGTATATTGGAGAAAATATGAGATCTATGTTGGGGAAAGCTTGTTATTTGATGGAAATGTAGTATGGTTTGTGTTTGTTTTCAATCCACATTGGGTTGATCAAGGGTTTTTGAAGTTACGTGATCTTACAGTACATGCTGAAGCATATATCTAAGGTGGTGCAATTTCCCTGTGTTTGAAAAATTTTTGGGCCTCAAAATTAGGAGTTTAGTTTTTGTAAAAGGAAGTTTTTCTATGTAGGAATAGATAGTATGTAGACCATGAATAATGGTTTGTGGATTTCAAATGAGGTACATGAGAATGGTTTACAAAAGGAAAGCAGTATGCAGATCGTGTATGAGGAATAGTTCACAGAGCAACGGACGTTCGTAGGAAGGCCTGAAATAAACGGATGGAAAACAGTTCGCGGTATTTCATGTCATTCTCAAAAATAAGGTGGAGAGGTTCACCAAATAGATGGTTTTTCATTGGTAAAAATGAGGAGTATATCAGTTCATAGAAGAGTTCAGTCTCCACGAAGGAAAAGGTGGTACACGGACCGCATAGGGAAAAACGTTTCACGAGAGCATGGTACGTGGTGAAGATTCGGTAAATCTCAGTTTTGCAGATTATGTGAATATATTTTACTATATAAGTAGCACAAATCCATTCATTAAGGAGAGAAAATTTGATTATAAATTTTGGAGGAATTTGATGAAGTCCCGAAGTGGTTTGTGTGTAGACAACCCCGCGAAGGAGAAGAAGTTCGTGAGGAGGATTCCACGAAAGGATAAGTGGTCCACAGAGATAGTCTTCAGAAGGGATTTTGTGGGGAACTAAAGTCCTCAAAGGAAAATATTTTGTAGAATACTATTTCTGGTATATGATTAGAAGAAGATGATTTATTCCTAGAAAAATAAAGAGTATGCGAAAGCGGTACATGAAGGAATTTTGTGGAGGAAGTATACAAACGTAGTACACAAAGAATTCATTGTACATGGTGTTGTGTGGTGCTTAGAAGAAGAAGGAAAGTTAACAGAGGATAAGTTCGATAATGAAAAGTACACAAAAAAGTAGATTACATCTATAGGGGATAATGAGACTTTGAAAAATTATTTATCTATTGTTAACGATGCATGATTTAATGCCAACCCATTGAAGTGACCATCAAGTTAATAAACCGAGTTCAGGTTCTTCCTAACACAGTGAGCAAGGGGGAGTTAATGAAATTGATCTGAGGGATGCATTGTGTTATCCCTAAAACCATGTAAAGGTAGAGCTCCTGGCACATAGTGACTATGATAAAATTTTTTAATCCAAAACTATTGATGATCAGTGTACTTTTGTATGAGTGAAAACTTATTGGTGTATGCTCCTTGGAATAGCCCTTAGTAGTGAACCAAGTAAAATTTCCATGTGTTCCTTCTATGAGTGAATGTTTAAATTACTGTACATTACCAATAGAAATATTTGACATGTTAATACCAATGTGGGAAAAAGATCTGTCACTTTAAAATAATTTTTTTCACTTTGATTCACCCCTCGCATCTCAGGGTGTTCCAAGGTCCTTCAAGTTATATTAGAGGGTAAGGGTTGCTGGTTCTAAATATTCCCTTATTTTCTATCATAGAGAATATTGTAAATGTCATGGGATTCCCCATCTTTGATGGAAGAAAATTTCAATTATGGAAGAACATGATGAGATCTCATCTATGATCTCTTGTAATATAATTCCTATTTTCCACTGCATAAGGAATATAGGTCACTGATCCAACTCAGCCGTCTGTGACTAATAAAAATAGGAAAGTTCTTGATGTAGATACCAAAGCATAGAATGCCCTCACTGCAACTATTTTTAATCAGATGAATCTAAAGGTGATGAGTTGTACATCAACAATGTTTATATGGGAAAAACTATAGAATATTTATGAATGTGACAATAAAGTGAAAGGGTAAAAACTAATAGTTTTTCACAAATGGTTTGATGATCTGAAGATGCATCATGAGGAAAATTCATATACATTTTTCAATCAAATTATTGAAGTTTTTAGAGCAATACGAGTGTAGCGACCCAAACCTAGACATCCCAGAGCTGATGTATTCTACTAAATATATTGGCATGATTATAAGGAATCAATCCCCAAAGGACTAATCGATTTAGTACTCTTGGTAAACTGGATACATAAATTAGAATTGTGTTACAAATGGATACACTAATTACAATATATATTTTTTCTAAACAAATAAACTTTTATGATGATCTATAATCCATCTAGTATATTACTACATATCTTTCGTAGTGTGATTCTTGGATTCCTAGGGAAAGAAACATAATAAGGGTGATATAAAATTCTTAGTAAGGTCAAAATTTAGCAGAAGTGATACTGAATAAATGTGAATAGTAAATATTGAAATGTAAATAACTAAACACACATGCCATGTAATAAATAAACTGAATGAATGTATATATGAAATATGGAATGGTAATAACTATAAATACATTCCATTAAAATTACTAGTTAAGGTAAAATAAATATGTTAAGGTATGAAAATAAAACAGATTCCATTAATCAATGAACAAAAATGAGATGTATCCATAGATATGTCGACACAAAATCTCATGGATGAATAATAACTGAATCTAATATGAGTGTAATTCTTTATCAATTGACATAATGTATAAGGAACATGAGAACCTCTTACTATCAAGATCTATCCTCTATATAGTTTAAAACTATGGATCTATCCTCTATTTAATTTACGTAACTGGTTTGTCTCATGAGAACCTATCGATGCATCGAGGATCTATATAAAGTCAAGGCTCCAAATATCACTGCATGTCAAAAGAATTCTTCATATTTAATAATCAAAAATAAATAATACGCCTTATCAAATATATATATTGAATAAAGAATATATATTTACCAAAATTTCCCCAAATAATCAAACAACTGTTGAAGTAGACACCGTATGTAAGTAGGTATATGGTCTAGGAAATAGTAATATCCATGATAAATGAAATAGATAATTTAGGGGAAATTCAAGTTCAATTATCATGATATATTGAATATTTATAGCAGAATAAAAAAAATAAATCATGCAAGTGAATGTGAATACTATCCTTGTACAAATCAATAATAAACCATCTAGAGGAAAAAAATGGATGGTATCAATACAACAAATCCCTAGCGAAGTAAAATAGAGGGTTGTTGTAAGTGATGAAATAAAAGAATAAATTTTAAAAATATTCTTGTGAAAAATATCCTTTTTATTTGAATTCTTTTTTAATTGAAAAATTCTTTTTAAAAACATTAAGAAGGAGGCTTCAATAAAATGTCGATGGATAAATTTGTACATGTTGTGCGAGGTTAAAAGAATAATCCTTTTGTATGAAAAAAGGTTATAAAATGCCTCATTTGTAAAGAGACAAGAATATTCATTCTAAGTGTTTGGTAAAATAAAAAAGGGTAATATTTTCTTTACCAAATAATTTTAAAATAAATTTTGATTTTTTTTAATAAAACATGGTTTTTAGAAGAAAATAGGTTCTTTGACTAAAGAGAGAAATAAAGTCGGGTTTCCTTAAAAACATTTTCTAAAACACTTTAAGTTATAAAGAGTAGAAAAATGGTACTAATAATATAAAATTCTCATGAATAAGATGAGAATAATGAAAGGTATTATTGAATATTGGTTATATAATTTCCTAGAATGTAAATTCCATTGAAGGATCATTAGAATCAGTCTTAAGGAAAATAATCTTTAAACATTCCAAAGTGTCCCATAACACTTTGAAACATTTTTTAATCATTAACCTCATGAAATAATAACATTAAATTAAAGTATTAAATACCATAAAGGGAAAAGGAATTCAAGATATAATCTATCAAAATGGGAAGTAGGTACACCACAAAAAAAAATTATGCGGTGAAAATGACATTTATCTCTTGGATGTAAAAAGTGAGATAGAAATCCTTACTATTGTAGTAAAAAATTGATTGGAAAACCAAAAGGTACTAATCCTTAAATTAAACATTTAAATACCATGAAGATAATATAATTCATGATATAATATGTCAATGTGGCAGTAATTATATAACAACCCTACTCTTTATTACAAATTTAAGCATGATTTATTATATAAACTTGCTCTTAAGAAAAGTACGAGGATCGAGAGGTCTAGTGTCTTGGGAAATAAGGAAAATTACATAACAATTTAAAAAATAAAATACAACATCTTTATAGAAAACTTCTTTTACATGACCACAACATTCCTTTGTACTTATCATTGTATGAGATAACTTGAGGACATACATAAGAAAGTGGTGAGCTATAAAGCCTAGTAAGGGAGTAAACAAGGCATAACATGAATAACACAATACATGTTAGGAAATAGGAATATAAATGGATAATAATAGAAACATGAACCTAAAGTCATGATATACCATGCTTATCATAACATGGAAATGTAGAAACAACATACTATATGATATTAGCATGAGCCAAGGCTCATTGCACATGGATTATCATGAGTAAAACCTCATTGCACTTGAATTATCATGAGTAAACACTCATTTCACTTGAATTATCATGAGTAAAAACTCATTACAGATGGCTTATCATGATACCAAATATTACCAAATGCATTGGATTGCTATCTGGGTGCACCCTTCATAGCCATTTTATTTCATGCATAAGTGTTCCACACGAATCATATAACATGGAATCATTCAATTTAATAATTTATTCCAAGATAAAGGAATGTTGAATATGTACATGTATGTAAACTTAAATATGTATATGTACATAAAGGTTAATTCCCCTGATAGAGAAATGGTAGTGGTATTCACTACACAATGATTTTGGCTTGGAAACTTATGGTGCAATTTCAGCAGCATAACGAAGTGACATAAAAATTAATAAAAAACTTGTATGAGAGAGAAATGGGTATATCATCATATTTAAATGAAATATATAGTAAGGGGTTAATATAGATTCATTTACCAACACTTGTAATTTGGAAATATAAGGTGTAACATGATAAATAAACTTGAATAAAGAGGACAAAAGGAATAACTCTTATGAAATTTCGGCATAGTAACTGGTGTACGTGGGAGGGATTAATGAGAGATAAAGAGGTATATAATAAATCAAAAATAAGGAGGGAAGTATTAGGGAGGTAAAAAATCATAACCCAAAATTTTTAATTGAAAATAAAATGGTATAAAAACATAAAGAAACTTGGAGAAAAATGAGAAAGGAAGAAATCCCTTACTTGAGTGTGCGACTTCAAGAGCTTGAGGATGGGATTATTGAGAGATTGGGGCATGTTGGGAGGATTCTAGAGAGAGGATGTAAGAGTAGGGACGTTATAAAAATATTTTTAGTGTAGATAAGTGGGATATTGGGTGGGTTTATATTGGAAATGAGAGGGGAATTATTTAATATTTCACAAACTTTGGTTTTGGAACCTATATAATTAAATATTCAAAACCACAAACCATCCTATGGTTTTTGCCCATTGTTTTTGAAAAAGGGGAGGGTAAAACATTATTTTATAAGCATAATGGAAGAAATTAATAACATATTATGATTTCTTATGTGGAGGTGAGTCACACTCTCAAGGAAATCATTTTGAAATGTTAAAATATTTTATAAGTCTTGGAGGGTCCACTAAGTCATTGTAAAATTAATCAAAAAATCTAAAATCACATTATTTTAAATGTAAAACATATATTTGATGAATATAACTTTTATAGTATTTTATTACATCACTATTGGGTCACTATGATGTCATAAAACACATTATATATTTAAACAATATTTAATTTTTACCCGAATATTTGACTGTCTCAGAAAATTATGAAAAATTTATCGTTAGATAATTTAAACATAATGAGTCTAAAAATAATATTCATTTTATCTAAATAATTTTCTAAATATGTTAATTTTCACTTTTAAAATAAAAATCGATAATTATTGAAAATTTATGGGTTTTGACAAAAACAGTATTCAAAACTTAATATAAATTACTATTGTATTAATAAAAATTATACATTTATTTATATTTAATAAAAATTAATTTATTAATAGTATTTTATTAAAATATAATTTAAATAAAAAATCCATTAATTCATCAAAATAGATTTCTTAATTGAATTTAAATATTAACTAAAAATACTATTTGTGCTTTAAAAACCATTTACAAAGTAACAATAATGAAATGAATGTATATTATTTATTATATACAAAAATAATGCACATAATCATAATTATAGCGTCTTGTTACATATACCTTCATTAAACCAGTATATTCCCTAAGAGTATGGTGTGCGATGGTGGGGCTTTCTTGTGGTCATTAGATGAACATGGGTTGAGCCGTGATCTCGATGAGCTTGAACTTATCCTATAAACAGTTTCACTCATGCTTAAGTTGTTGGATATCAGCTTGGGATTGGTCTAGGGAAAAGCCTAGAAATGCTATCTCCCTTGAAAGATCTGATAAATGGGCTTCAAAGGAATGGTCCTACTAGTCGAGGCCATCACTTCCCTTATCTGTGTCAAAAGGATTTATTAAAACCTTATATATATATATATATACTAGTCATATGATCAATATTCACATAATAGTTATTTAAACCCAATAAAAAAAGTATATATGTTTTCTATATCCATAAAACATTAAAAGAAAGATAATTTTATTCATGAATGTTTGGGTCGTTACAACATTCCCTCATTCATAAATTTCTCACTCGACATTTCCTTTTTCAACACTAAAACAGATGTGGGTAACTCTATCTCATCACTTCCTCTAGCTCCCATGTCGCTTCTTCAAACTTATGGTTTCTCCACAACACTTTAAAGAGGGGCATTGCCTTATTTGGTAGAACTTTCTCTCTATGATCTAAGATCTTCACCGGATTCTCTTTATAGGAGAGGTCATTCTCCAATGGTAGTACCTATGGATTGATTACATGTGATCGGTTAGGTATGTACTTCCTCAAGAGTGATACATGGAATACATCATCTACTTTAGATAGGTTCGGAGGGAGTGCTAGTCAATAGGCCACTGCTCAAATGAGATCAAGGATCTCAAAAGGTTCGATATACCTTGGAATAATCTTTCCATTCCTTCCAAATCTCATAACTATCTTCCATGATGATATAAGGAGAAATAACATGTCTCCAACATCAAACTCTAGGTCTCACCGATGATTATCAACATAGCTCTTTTGTCAAATCTTAGAAGCTTTAATGTGATGCTGGATGGTCTTAACCTTCTCCACCATTTCTTCGACCATTTCTGGAACTAGGAGTTTTTGCTCCCCAAATCCATCCCAACATGCTGGTGTTCAACACCACTTCCCATAAATGGATTTATAAGGATCCATTTGGATTATTGAGTGTAAACTATTATTATAAGAGAACTCGACCAGAAGAAGATGTTGATCCCATCTTTCTTTGAAGTCCGTTGAGTATGATCTCCACATATCCTCAAGTGTTTGGATAGTCTACTCAGATTGGCCATTAGTTTGAGGATGGTAATCTGTAATGAAGTTCAACTTAGTATTCAGAGCATCTTAGAGACTCTTCAGAAACATAGAGGTGAATCTTGGATCTCAATCAGATACAATAGATAGCGGTAATCCTTACAGCCTTACCACTTATTTGATGTATATCTGTGATAGTTGATCCAGTGAGAAATCCTCTCAAATTTCAATGAAGTGTGCAGTCTTTGTAAGACAATCCATAACAACCCAGATAGCATTGTTTCCTTTGGATGTATTCAGAAGTTCGGTGACAATGTTTATGGTGATGTCCTCCCATTTCCATGTTGGTTTGGGTAATGGTTGCATCATACCATTAGACTTCTTCCTCTCATACTTCACTTTCTAACACACCAGACCCATTGATGTGTACTCAGTGATCTTCTTCTTCATGTTATGTCACCAATAATTCTATCAGTGATCTCAATACATCTTTGTGTTTCCAAGGTTAATGGAGAAATTTGAACTATGTTCATCATTTAAGGGTTCATTATTTAACTTCAAATTTGATGGAACATATAGTATTGACCCAAATATCACAATTCCTTCTTTATTAACATTGAAATCCAAGGATTTACCTTTTTTGATATTTTCCACTTTCTTCTGAATTCCCACATCATCCATTTGAGCATCCTTTAACCTTTCCAAAATAGATGGTTGAGAAATAATTTGTGAAAGGATTGATGATGTTCTCTTATTTATGATTCCTATGTACATCTTCATCAAATCTAAGAATATTGAATCCTTTTCAATTATCATCAATTATAGAATCACTAGATACTTTCTACTTAGAGCATATTACACTTTATTTTCTTTCCCTAGATGGTAGTCAATTAAGAAGTCAGAGTCTTTGATCAGCTCTAACCATATTCATTGGCGCATATTCCACTCTTTCTATTCAAATATATACTTGAGGATTTTTTTGATCTGTGTATATTTTACACTTCTCCCCAAAGAGGTAGTGTCGAAAAATTTTCAAAGAGAAGATTAATGTGGCCAACTCTAGATCATGTGTTGGATAGTTTTTATCATGAATTTTCAATTTACTTGAAGCATAGGTAATGAATTTTTCATTTTTGATCAACACACAACCTAGATCCTTCTTTGAAGCATCACTTAATACCACAAAAATTTCTCCACTTATGGGTAGTATGAGCATGGGTGTAGTGATAATCCTCTTTTTCAACCGCTTCAAGCTCTCTTCACATTCATCACTCCAAGAAAAATTGAATCCCTTCCCAGTTAGATTGGAAATAGGGTTTGAAAATTGTGAGAAGTTTCTCACAAATAGATGATAATATCCAGCTAACCCAAGGCAACTATGGATATCCATCATAGCTGTTGGCCTCATCCATCCCTTAATTGATTTTTTTGTGGAGGAATCCACTAATATCCCATTTCTTGTGATGATATGACCCAAGAATGAGACTTCCTTCAACTAGAACTCACACTTGATGTACTTCACATAAAGATTCTCCTTTCACAAGTTCTTTAGTACAGTTATTTGATGACCCTCATGCTCCTCTTCAGTTTTGGAGTATATTAGAATATCTTCTATAAAGACTACCACAAATTTGTTGAGGTAATCTCTAAAGTTTATATTCATCAAGCAAATGAAGATTTCTGAATCATTAGTGAGTTTGAAAGCCATCACTCTATGAATTCATAGTGCCCATACTTTGTACGAAAAGCAGTCTTAGGGATATCATCCTTCTTCACTCTTACATGGAAATATCCCGACCATAGATCCACCGTGGAGAATTATTGTACTCCATGTATCTGATTGAATTATTCCACAATTCATGGAAGATAATTCTTATTCTTTATCTTGATTTTGTTGTGATCACGATAATCAATGCAAATGCACATTGACCCACCCTTCTTATTAACGAAGAGGACTGGTGCACCCCATGGTGAAGCATTTGGGCATGTAAACCCTTTATCTATATTCTCCTGTAATTGTTTCTTTAGCTCCTCAAGCTCGAAAACTGCCATTCTATATAGATTCTTGGATATTGGCAACACCTTAGGTACAAGATCAGTCAATAATTTAACATCTCTTCTAAGAGGAAGAGCATACAATTCCTTGAAAAATACTTCAGTGAATTCCCTCACAATATGAATGTATTCAAGGATGTTTCCTTCCTTAGACTCAATCTTTTGAACAAGATACACATGCTTATAAGAAATTAATATTCACACTCAAGATGATGGAGATAAAGAAGATTCATCATCCTCCTTGCACTTGTATAGAATCAGGGGTCGATTGTCCATATGGAGAGTGATTTCCCTCTCATGGAAATATATGTTGGTTTTATGTATGTAAAGCTAATCCATGCCAAGAAGTGCATCAAATTCCACTATAGGGAGTATGACGAGGTTCACCAGGAAGTTAAATCCAAAAATTGTGATAGGAGAGGGGTTATATTCATGGGATACAATAATATCCCCATTTACCATTCTAATAGAAATCTCTACTTCAATTATTTTTTGGTGGTGTTTGGATTGTTATACTAAACTTTAGGGATATAAAATAATGCGTAGAACTAGAATCACACAACACCTTCTCTATTCTCAAATGAATAACTAGTGTACCTGTCACTACTTCCTTGTTGGGATTTTCTTTAGCAGTAGTGATGGAAAAATATCACCCTTTCTACCTCGGAGGTTGTTGGTTTCCTCCAAAAACCCTTGGATTTGGACACTGGTTTTCAAAGTGCCCTGGTTATTTGCAGTTGAAGCAATGAAAAATGTACTGAGGGTCGAATTGAGCGTTCCTCTCCTTTTTCATAGAAACTGTTTTTTCTTGTTAGTAATTAATGGCCAGGTGCCCCTCTCTTCCACACCTAAAGAATTTACTCATCCCCTTCAAGAAATTTCTGGGGTGGTTTTTTCTACAACTTTGGAAAGTGGGGTGCTTGAATTTCTTAGCACCATTGGATTTATCCATCGAACCACAATAATTAAAGTCTTCTTTGCGCTTATTATCCCCATGATACCCTTGATATTCTCCAATATCCATTTCAACTTTGAGGGCACATCAAAAAATTTCCTCACAGCTATCAAAGTTATAGAACTCTAAGGCTTTCCATAGGCTTTGTTTGAGCCCACCAAAGTGTAGGGTACTGGGACAACACAACAGAAGTTGGTGGGACGAGAATTTAAAATTTTATGCATCACCGGAGTGACATAACCCTATCAAATCTGGTGATCTTGTCCCGGTTTGGTCCGAGGATCTCTCAAGGCTTAAACAAAGCACAAAAATAAACTGAACATGAAACAAGTTCAGAATTGACGTGTACAAGTCCGCCGCCAGACGCTGGTGATCGTTTCTCTAAGACTTCGATGTAGAATCCCTCTAGATCATCCACACATGTCTCTCGAATCTTCTCACATGCCATTCGTCAAGATCTGGGTGCTAGCACAGATCTTCAACGCTCACCTCAACGCAACGATGATAACCGCAAGGCAAGATCCTTCAATCCGTGATGAACGAACTTAAAGATATTCCATCTCTTGGGAGAATATCTCTAGATTCCACAAGGAGAGATAAGCTATCAATCCTAACATGTGAATAGTTAATATGGGAGAGCCGCTCTCTCACTTATATAGGGAGTGTTTAAAACACACGGTATGGATTCCCAACCCCTGTGTAATAGACGTCTGCTATATAAGTGTCACAAATAATTATTTATGACAAATAAAATTATTCCATAAATAATATTTATGATTTATCACTTACTTGTAATATAAAAATATATTACGTGATAAATTTGAGTCTTTAACTTGACTCACACCTCCTACTAATATTAAATGAACATAGGATATTAAAATCCATTCAAATAATATTAATACTTGTATATACTACATAAATTGTAAATACATGTTATAAAGAAATTCAATGAATTATTATAAACATGAATAATTAATGAATTTATTTATTCTTTGGTGATCCATAGAACTTGGATAGTGCTCGGACCCTTTGGCGGGTCCCACCATGTTCTATATTGCTATTCCCATAATAGGGCAGATTCTCAAGGCACTATTGTGTGTGACCCTCTAGGCTCTTACCTCAATAGTAGTGAATAATATCCACCGAACTAGAGTGAGGTCTAGCAACCCATCGAGACCCCTATAGAGATATGGCAAAGTCAAAGCAACGACTTCCTTCCTACGAACACGATCCATGTATTATAATCTCTTCATCATCGATATCTCAATAAAGTAGAATGCACACTAGTGTTTTCATTATTTATTTTTATTTATTTTGTTTGTTGATTTGTTCGGATGGTCTTACCTTCCACTACCATGGCCATGGATTTAATGAAGGTGCAACCGTCCTAATCAACAAGGCCCGAGATATATCTTCCTGAACTCAGAAGAGAAAAATCCTTTCTTGATCATTCAATCAATGCCACACCATTAATGACATACCCGATAAAAACTACCTCACCACGACTTTTTCGCCATGTTTGTTTCCTTGCATCAAATGTACGTAATTAAATGACATCCATTGACAATGATATCAAGTCTAAATACCATTACTCATGTCCTTAGATAAGAACAACCTGTGACACCTAAAACATGTGGTGTTCCTATTATGCGGGTCTGTCTTCTTGATCTCAACTACTAGAGATCATCAAGTGAGAACTTCATGAGAAGAAGTATCAATGATTATGAGCCCCCAACACCTGATGGTGACACATAATCTGTGTCCTTCCAGAATGATGTAACTATACCATATGATGTTACTTTAAGATTACTGTCATGGCATCTCAGGTTTCTCATTATAGCCTGGGATCTACTATAACCTTTTGATGCGATAGGTAATCTAAGGGAATTTCCATAAACAAATTGGATGCAGAAGTATCTACACTATTATGGCAAGATAAAAAAACGTATTATAACAAATTGAATACATGAAGCTGTAATCAAAGTATAAAACAACTTGGGTCTAGGGCACCCACTTTCAACACTCCCACTTGCACTAGAGGCAACTGCTATCAGGTTTCAATCCGCTAGCTCTCACATGCGAATCCTTCTTTTGTTGAGAAATGGCTTTAGTCAACGGGTCTACCATGTTGTCCTTTGTGGCTACTCTGCTAACTATCACTTCATCTCTTTGAGTAAAATATCTCAAGAGATGAAACTTCCGAAGAATATGCTTTGTTCTCTGGTGAGACCTGGGCTCCAGGGCAAGAACCACTATAGGAGTATTATCAAAATATATTGGTACATGGTCTACACTATTAGGAACAACACCATTGTCTGAGATAATGCTGCATATCTAGACTTCTTTCTTTGCTACATCGGAAGCTGTAATATATTCAGACTCTACTATAAAATCAACAACCACAGCTTTCTTAGAGCTTCTCTATATCACTGCACCACCATTCAAGTAAAAGATGTAGCATGACTACGATTTCATATCATCAAAATCTGTTTGGAAACTAGCATCTGTGTATCCCCTCACAACTAGTTCCTCATCTCCTCCATACACTAGGAACATATCCTTAGTACGCCTCAAGTACTTTAGGATAGTTTTAAAAGCTTCCCAATGCAGCTGTCCAGGATTGACTTGATATCTACCCACCATGCTTAAAGCAAAGGAGACATCAAACCTATTACATAGCATGGAATACATGATAGAACCCACTACTAAAGTATAAGGGACTCTAATCATTCTGTTAATCTTCTCTTGTGTTTGTGGACACATTTTCTTGGAGAGATTTACACCATGTGACACAGGTAATAATCCTCTCTTGGATTGTTCCATACTATACCTTTTGAGTACCGTGTCAACATATATACTTTGACTTAGCCCAAGAAGGCTTTGAGATATATCTCGATAGATCTTGATCCCTAGGATGTGAGCTACTTCAACTATGTATTTAATGGAGAATCATTCATTTAACCAAGTCTTAACTAACTGTAATAATTTCACCTTGTTTCCCATAATTAATATGTCATCAACATATAATACTAGGAAAACAATGGCATTCCATTCAACCGTTTTATAGACAGAAGGATCACTTTTATTTTTGACAAAACCAAAATCTCTTATGGCCTCATCAAAACAAACATTCCATGATCTTGATGCCTACTTCTATCCATAAATGGATCTCTACATCTTGCATACTTTATTGGAATTCTTTGACTTAACAAACCCTTAGGGTTGAGTCATATAGTCATCTTAAACCAACTTCCCATTTAGAAAATCCGTTTTGAAATCTATTTTCCAGATTTCATAATCATGAAAGGCTTCTATTGCAAGCAATATTCTGATGGATTTAAGAATTGCTACAGGTGAGAAGGTTTCATCATATTCAATGCCATGACGTTTCCTGAAACCCTTTGCAACCAGTCATGATTTAAAGGTATTAACCTCACCATCCATGTCAAGCTTCTTCTTGAATACCCATTTAAATCCAATGGGTTTTACATTTGATGGAGGGTCTACCAAAATCCAAACTTGATTTTGGTATATGGACTCCATCTCAGAATTCATGGCTTCTTTCCATTTACCAGTTTCTTTTCCTTATAGTTCTTCCTTGTAGGTTATAGGTTCATCATCCCCAAGGACTAATGTGTCACCAGACTCGGTGACAAGAAAACCATAACACTATGGTTCTATAACCTCTTGCGTAGACCTACGTAGTATCTGTGTCTCAAGAACAACTTATTCTTCCACTTGTTCTTATAGAGATTGTTCCTCTACCAACTCTTGTGCATTGGGGGCATTAACTTCATCGAAGTCAATCTTGCTCCCACTATTTTCAATAGAAATGTGTTCCCTTTCTAGAAATGTGTCATATCTTTCCATGATGAATTTTCTATCTAAAGAGCTATATAGGTAGTATCCTCTAGTTTCCTTAGGATAACCTATAAAGATGCACTTAGTGCTTCTGGATGCTAATTTGTCACTTGGTAAAGTATTGAAAAATTCCTCTCACCCCCATACAAGCATGTGTGTTAGGTTGGGTTTCTTTCCATACCATAACTGATATGGAATCCCATCTACATCTTTAGTTGGTACTCGGTTAAGGGTATATGCTGTTGTTCATAAGGTGTATCCCCAAAAGGATTATAGAAGAGTTTCATGACTCATCATTGATCTTACCATGTCTAGAAAGGTCATATTCCTCCTTTCACTAACACAATTCCATTGTGGTGTATAAGGAGGAGTGAGTTGGGATACTATCCCACACTCCTTCAAGTGATCAATGAATTATTGGTTAAGATATTCTCCTCCACAGTCTAAGAAAAGTGATTTTATATTCTTACCATGTTGTTTTTATACTTTATTTTGGTATTCCTTAAGGAAATGAATGGAATATGAATTATAACACATTAAGTAGATATATCCATACCTACTATAATCATCAGTAAAAGTAATGAAGTATAGAAAACCACCCCTTGCCTCTACTAGAAATGGACCACACACATCAATATGTATTAATTCTAGAACTGCATTGGTTCTTTGTCCCTTTCCTGAGAATGGTTCTTTGGTCATCTTTCCTTTTAAATAAGCTTGACATACATCTATGGGTTCTAACTGTACCAAGTCTAGATACCGTTCTTGATGCAATCTTTGTAATTTCTTCTCTTTTACATGACCAAGCCTAAAGTGCCATGGGTGGGTGTTATTTGAGTCATGTTGGCTATTTTTTTCATTGATTTCCATTACCGAGTTTTCTAGTTCAAGCATATATAAACCATTGTTAAGATGTGCCATACCATAACATGTGTTATCCCTATAAAAGAGACAACATTTATTTCCTAACTTGAAATAAAAACCCATAGTGTCTAGAATCGACATAGAGATAATTTTCCTGGTAACAGAAGGTACATAATAACAACTATTTAAAACTAGAACCAAACCAGTTGGCAAGGTTAAGTGATAGTCTCCCACTGCCAAGGCTACAAGACTTGCACCATTTGCAGCTTAGAGGTCCACTTGACCTTTTTCAATCTTCTTGAACCTACTTGGTTCCTATATATGAATAAAAATGTGTGAGCCAAATTCCATATCCAATACCCAACTTGTAGATAAAGATATATTTTATTCAATGAAAAAAATACCTGAAGTAGAAGCATCAACTTGCTTCTTCTTCCCAGCTCTGAAATTCTTCTTCTAGTGGCCTTTCTTTCCACATCCAAAGTAGATAGCTTCCTGCTCATTACTTTGTCTCTGAATCTTTGGCTTCTTTGAAGGACGATGCATTGGTGTCTTAGGACTTGACTTGGCCTTAGACCCTTTTTCCTTGCCCTTCTTTTTCTTGTTCAACATAATGACAAAGGAATTGGTATTTTTCATATCCTTATCATCTTGGAGAACTAAATCCAAAAGGTCCGGGAGAGACTTTGTGACATCATTCATATTATAATTGACAATAAAAGTTGAGAAGAATGACGGTAAAGAGGCAGGAATGAGATCCACTACTAGTTCTTGGTTCAATTTAAACCCAAGGGCTTCAAGCCTCTCAATATACCGAATCATATTGAGTACGCGAGGACCGGCTTGGTGCCCTTCTACTAGCCCACACTTATAAAGCTCACCTGAGATCTCATACCTTTCTTACCTAGCCCTCTTCTCATATAGTTCTTGGAGATGTGAAAGCATCTTGTAGGCATCCTCATCCTCATGCATTTTTTTTGCAATTAGATAGACATGGATGACAACATGATGTATTATACATGAAGCACATCGTCTACATGATTTCTCTATTTATCTTTTCCCACCTCACTTGCTCCCTGAGGAGGCTCAGCAGGAATTGGGGATTCCAGCACATATAACTTCTTTTCTTGGCGTAGTACTATGCACAAGCACATGTACCACTCCTCGAAGTTATTGTCGGTCGGGATATTTTCTTTATCCAAGATCGATTGCAGTGATAAAGTACTTGTGGTGTTGGTGATTTCCATTTTGAATCTACATCAGATAAACATTTAGCAGTTAGTACTTTGTCTTGATTACATTTTGACATTTATGATTAATAAATTATTATATCATTTTAATGTCTCCCACTATTTTAGAGAACCTTAATAGCCCTCAATATTAGATTTGGAATACTCTATCGCTTGAGTATTCTAGAGGCAAGGATCCTCAAAACCTCCCTCGTAGTCTACAAGCTAGGGTTACGCCACTACATAGAGGGTTTCAAGGTAGGAACTAGATTGGCCAACCACTTTGGTTCTTTGTGTTGTTGAGTAAAGTCCTAGCTTTTGGAATATAAACTTGATTCCCTCAACATCTTTCCTCTAAAGTGATAACAAGTTAGCTAAGGCTAATCCTTGACTACTCACTTTAGTTAAGTCGACCCATTTCTCTCATGAAAATGCCTCGGTAGTAAGAGGCACTGTCAACTATGGCTGACGAACAACCCAAATATCCAGTTTTGTTTAGATGTAAGAAAAGGAAGGCTTTTAGACTTAATATATCTTTGAGGGGTTTTTAATATTTATTGATGAATATAATTATTTTCTATTTGTTATGTTCAAACTAAGTTGTCGTGCTCATAACTGAACATGTAATAGAATATAATTCGTCACATATTTATGCATTTTATCTTTTTTACTATTCTATGTGATCAAACAATAATCATGCAGATGCATAAAATAATAAAATATGCATAAAGTAAATCATGCAATCTGACTGGTCTTGAGAATTCAATAAAGTTTGATCCATAATGGATCAATCTTGACCTAGGGGCATCCATACATGAGTCGTGACTTTACTCACGTCGCAACTTTCCCATTGTAATGTGCTTGGCTCCCATATGGTTTACCACCTCATCTTGGAGGGGTCTACATCTCGAATCATCATTTAATTACAAATATACTTGTATGTAGGTGATGGGGTCTAGGGGTAAAAAATAAATCTTCTGCATTGGACATGAATTACCTTATACATATTTGAAATTAAAAGGACGATTCGAAGACCGTCATTTATCTAATTAATTATTACAAACATCACACACATCGAATAAATTAATAAATACCAGACATACACAGTTCGGTCACTTGCTCAAGACCAGTCGGGGAAAAATATGTGCAAGAAAATTAAATTGAAATAAATTTAAATGGTGCGAGGGTGTTCTAATAAATTAAATGAATTTGATTAAATTCAAATAATTTATTTATTGGATCCATTAATTTAATTTAAATTTAATTCTAAAAATTAAATTAAATCATTAATTTAATTTGAATCTTAAATTAAATTAATATTTCGGATTAAAATAATTTAAACCCACAAATTAATTATAATTAATTTAATTAAAAAAAACTAAATGAATTAAAATTAATTTAAAGCAGGGTAACTTCTAGCTGGAGAGGAGTCCGGAAGGACTGTGAACCACTGCGGGGTGTCATCCTGGAGCAAGCCCAAATCATGTCATTACTGCAGCTTGACCGTGGCGTGACCGTGACATGACCATGGTGTGACCGGCAGAGACCAGTGCAGGGAGGGTGTGACCGGCTGTGAGGAGGGTGTGACCGGTGGCGACTGGCGGTGTGACCGTACCAGCAGCCCGCTCCTCTGGTGAGAAGGGGGCCTGGTCCAGCCTGGTTTGGACTGGCGGTGGCCTAGTCCGACGCTGCAGGGACCGATGGCGGCCGGTGCTGGGCTCGGCCTGTGCGAGCAGGAGGTCCGGCATCCAGGGTTCTGGAGCGACGTGACACGACAGTCCGGCGGGGCTTGGTCCGAGGCGGCACGAGGTTGAGGTCTGGCGGCCGGGGTTTGAGAGTGGCGCAACCAGGCAGTCCAACGCGCCTCGGTCCGAGGTGGTGCGATGCGACCAGGCGGTCTGACGGGGCTTGAGGCAGTGCGACGCTGCTAGGGTGGGAGCGGCGCGGTGGTCCAGTGGGAGGCGGTCCGACAAGAGGTGGCGGTCTGATGTGAAGGGGAGGCCGACTCAGAGGGGTAGTAGCTAGGGTTTCCAAGGGGGTGTCGTACCCCTTGCGCACCGCATGAAAGAGGAGACCCCAAAGGGGTCTTCAATTTTTTTTATTCATTTTTCCTTAGACAAAATCCACACATGCCCCTTTTAATTTTTTTTAAATAAAAGGAAGAAGACCCCATTATGGGGTCTTGGTCTCCCTCCCCCCCTTTTTTTGTGTGAAAAATATTTTCCACACACCTTTATGGAAACTGTTTTATAATAAAATATTATATTATATTTTATAATAATAAAACATTAAATTTAATTTTATCTCAATTATGATTGAGATTAACTTCAAATAAATGAAAAAAATATGATGCCGATTTGATTAATTTTTTTAAATGATCATAACTTGATCATTTGAAAATGAAATGATGCACGGCCGGATCCGAATGAACCATTTTAACACCCCACACTTAAATTTAATATATCTTAATTTTATTGACTCATAATGTAACACCCCAGGTAAATAAAGAATATGACATCTTTATATTTATCCCTATTTGTGAATAAAATGTTAATATTAATTTAAAGGGGACGCTATGCTTGATGGCTTACCCAATACGCAACAATGAGTTCCTTTTAAATCTTACATTGCAATATAATAATAAAATAATATTATTTTAAATGGTAGTTAACACCTAGCCATTGTAATGGAGGGAATGAACAGAACTAACTAAAAAATGATTATATATGTTTGTCAAATATTTTTAATTTTTACAATAAATGTTAGAGGATTAAAAATGTGAACGAATTCAATTTTAAGCGTAAACATTCTAATATTCTTTAGAAGGTCGATTAAAAGCCTTTTGATGGAGAACCTCTTTTAAATCCACTTTTTTACAATTTTATGTGTTATATTTGACAAGATAAAATTCTTCTTTATAATCGAGACATCAAAATTTACTTTGTGTAAATTTTTGGTATCTTTCTGATAAAGTTCATTTTTACTGAATAGTGAAAAATGTTGTATTTTAAATCAAAACTTGTTTTTAATCTAATTTATTTATATGATTAGATTATATTTTTAATTGTTTTTAAAGTAAAATTAGAATATATTTTACCATTTAATCCAATATTGGTCTTTGGAATTAATTTCACTTTGAAATTGGACTTAAACTAGTGTCAATCTTAAAATAGATATTGTTTCTTAAAAACACGCTATTTGTTTTGACAGTGGGAATTAATTATTAAATTAATTAATGCAACTTATATGTTTTGAATTTTGTAAAATAGACATCATTTTTGAGTTCGGAATATCAAATATAGCTTAGGGTGAATTTTTGGTATTTTTCTGAAAAACTTCAATTTTTGATGAATAGTGAAACCACTAAGTGGTAGTTAAAGAAACTGATTTTTCGTTTAAATGAAACTTTGCCACCTCTGTGTTTTGAATTTCAAAAATCCTACATACATGGTTTTCATTAGGATGTAATATGTGGTTCAATGAGATTAAAATAATTTTTTGGTGAATAGTAACTTTTATGTTCTTAATCTTGATTAGAGGTAATTAGTGTAATTTAAGTTAAAAATATTGTTTTTATAATGTGAAATGACCTAGAAACATGTCTTACCCTCATTGGATGAGTCATGGCCGACCAAGAAAATCCATGGGTCAACATGGGGACCCCATGGAGCCACTTTGGTTGGAAAATGACATAAATAACTTTTTATTTAAAGTTAAAATAAAAATGTCACAAGCATGAGATGTTTCACTAAAACAATTTTTAAATGGGGTTATACAAGTCATATTTTTGACTATAAATATTCATTAGAAAGATAAAAATATTTCCTACATCATGATATTTTTTTATAATTTTTAGACATTAAATAAATTAAATTATTTATGACATCATGATGATGCAGCGATTACCTCATTAATAAAGGATTTAAATAAAATGAAAAGATAATGTTAAAACTATAACGTACACATGTCCAAAACCTATTGGATGAGTATATTTCGAACCCATACCACCTTATCCTCTAAATAAATCAATGTGGGACCTTTTAAATCCGAAACTCATTTTAAAATAAAGTAACATTTCTTTACTCTCCAAGAGTGCCCCTCCTCTCCTCTTATAAAAGTCCCCCACCTCTACCTCCTTACCCACACATCCAAAGCCTTTGGCTCGGCCAAAACCTGTCCATTTTGTCTCTCCACTTCCCTATCTTACTCCTTGAAGCCTCACTTTGGGAAGAAGGCTTCCCAAGGAAGACTTTGAGCTCAAACTAAAAGGAGTTACCCGATTTTAAGGTAATGTCTTCACTTGTGTTCTTTTGTTTTATTTTGCTTCTCCAACCCCCTAAACTATTTTTATTCATTTATTTTGAAACAAATCCAGTATATTCACTATACTAGGATGTTTTTATAAGAATAATTAGAGCTACACTTACACACACCTACATTAAATGGTTAAAGAACATATTGTTTCTGTGGATGGCGAATTTCTGCCTCACGAAACGATGAATGTTCAACACTCATATAACACCTTAAAGGGTGGCCATTAAGATGTCACTATATTTATATATGATATATAATATGTTTATGTTTTACTTAAGCTTCTGTATTTTTCTTTTGTGGCATACATTTATGGTTTCCATTGTGGGTAAACATGATAATTTCATTTTAGGAAGTGCGGGCTACCGCCCCCTCAAAGTGATTTGATTTGTTAATGCCATATGTGGGATGTATAAAGGATGTATTTAAAGTTATTATATATGATTTATGTTACATATAAATGATTAATATAATTCTGGAATTAAAATATACATATCTCTCATTTAGTTTTAATTCCATTAATATGACATAGAAATGAAAGTAGCATTCATGCGTACGTACGGCTTACCGTCTCCATGAACGGTGCATTTCATTTCTTACCTATTATGTAATATTATAAATACATGTATATTCTGGATATATATGATATATATGATATCCAAATCATGAATATCATTCAGGATATAATGAAACTTTGACCACACGAACAACATGTAATTGTAAGAAGTCCACTTTCGACTTAAGAACCAAATATTGACAAAACAAACATTATTAAATTAAATGATTACATAATGTTTATAACATGGAAATAAGTGATATAAAATGAATAATGAACTTGAAAAAGGTTCTTAAGAAAGTATAAATTAACTCAAGTTTATTATTCAGAATGTTAAGGAATGATCGAGTCAAGTCGGACCCGAGGTAAGGGATCCGACTCCTCTCTTTCTTTTTAAGTACACTCTTTTATGTCATCCCTTTTAAGATCATATTTCTTGTGATTGGAATGTTATTTTATATTACTCTTACTGTAATTTTTATGTTCATATGATGAGAGACTCTATTCTCTCTCATCAATCTATTTTGGAAGTTTTGAGTGGCACCGTTAGGCTGCCGAATTTTCGTAAGAGATCTAACCTCTCTCTTTCTTTTTAAGTACTCTCCTTTATGTCACTTCTTTTAAGATCATCTTTGTTATGATTGGGGATGTTATTGTATATTCCTCTTTCTGTACATTTTATTTTAATATGATGAGATACCCTATTTGATCTCATCAATCCATTTTTGGAAGTTTTAAGTGGCGCCGTTAGGCTGCCGAGTTTTCGTAAGGGATTTTTCATCTCACTTTTATTCCCGTGAGATTTATGCTAAATTTGCCACAATTTCTTTTGAGTGGTTTATTTACTAGCCAATATTTTACTCATTGTGTAATATAATTTCATTTATGAGTATTTAAATCAATGTTGTATTGTCCTTCTTTCACGGGGTGTATGTTTCGAAAGATACTCATGTCGGTAAGGGAACCTTTCACCCTCCTCTTTTTAAAAGACTTCTTTTGTTATGTCTTTTAATTCACATAACATTATGTTGGGATATGTTCTTCTATATCCTTAGTGATTTAAATTTTATGTCCAAGTGATGAGATACCCTTTTTATCTCTCATCAACTAATTTTCTGAATTTTGTAGTGACGCCGTTAGGCTGTCAAATTTTTGCAAGGGAACTTCTTAACCCAATTTTGATTCTTTGGAATAAGCTTGTACTCCCTGAATATGTCATTCTATGAATATGTGTGAATAACCTATGATCGTTTTACAATTAATATCCACTTATATTTGGTGTATTCATTTTTCACACATAATTATGTAATTGATTTATCCTTAAACCAAGGATACCATCTTTGTAAGGGACTTCGTCTCAATCTCATTTAATTGAGGAATATTTTATTTTATACACAACCTTCTTTTATACGGTGTATAAACCCTTTTGACTTTTAAATTTATCCAAAAGGAATATTTTTTATATTAAGTGTTTTACAAAATGACAAAAGGGAATGTTTTCGTCACACGTATGCGGCGACAACGACTTCTCCACCACCGTGACCATTATTTGAGTTTCGGCTTCCTCTACAAGCCATACCTTCTTTTTAGAAGAAAAATAAATACCATGTTTTACTTTTCTTTTATTTTGGTATTGAAAATGGTTTTCATAATGTTTTTATATCAATGTGTTGTATTGATATCTTGTGATTGAAAGGTGGAAATGTTATGTTTCCTTTATGCATGTTTTATGTGATACGATTATGTTGTGGTTCTTGGGCATTATTTTTAAGACAAGTGGTTCTGTGATAAACTAAGGGCGGGTGAGCCCGATATAGCTCTCCAATGCATTGGGTAACGCGAAGGGGTTAAACGTTAAGGTTTCTCCGAAGAGATTTAGGGAATATACTGTGATGGGTTTTCCAAACGTAACCAAGAGGGTTACTCCCTACGTAAGAATGTTATGAATGCCTCAAGTTACCTTTATGTCTTATGATTTCTATGATTTATTCATGATTTTATGAGTTATGTTAAAGTGCTTATGTTTTATGGGTAAAGTATGATTTCATTCTTATGTATACATGTACTCATGTTTCCTTTCCATCTTTTTATATCCCTTACTGAGCTTTTTATGCTCATCCCAAGTTTTTGAAATGTTTTTCACAGGTTAAGGGAAGGGTACATGATATAATGATAGTGTCAAGGAAGTGTCAAGAAAGAATCCATGTTTTATTTTAAATATGTTTCCGTTGATGGGAAAAATTAATACTATCTTTTATGTAACAACTTTGTTTAAATGTGGAATGTAATGCAAGTTTTATGATCTAATTCTCTAAAACTCTAAACCTGAAAAGATCCTCAATGTGTAATCTTGTAATAACTCAAGATTAAGTAAGGTTTAAGGTTGGGACCTTATAGTTGGTATCAGAGGTCAGTTTAGATAACTTTAGAGGTTAGGGTATTCTCTAAGAATAAGTGACATTACCATAATGATTAGGATTTCAAAAAGAGTCCTAGTTTTAGATAAAGTGAATGAGTAAGTATATCTTAGTGTTTACCTTCCTCATTAGTAAATGATGGTTTTGTTGATATACTCACAAAGACATTTCTGTTTTTAGTGAATGGATGGATCTAGAAGGCACCAAAGAGACAACAGGTTTGAAGGAAACTGTGGTGGTTCTCTGATTAAGATACTAGATAAAATGGGGGATTCAATGAGGAAACTCGTGGTTGTTCTAAACCAACTATCAAGGAGTCATGATCAACCACTTGAACCTTGGTATGATCTGTAATGCATCATGTACTAGATGACCAATCGATGTGGAAGTTCAGGTAATAATTATAAAGGTAACCATTAGAGTTTATATGATCCTTACTTTTGAGGTAATTATGGGTTATTATATGTTTTGATGGAAAATGAAAGGCATGAGATAAACTTGAAGTTAAAATATGTTATGATTATTTTTGAAGATTTTATCTCGTTTTGGGGAATATTTTAAGAATTATATAGTTTTGGAAAAAGGGAAACACGCAAACCGTGTGACAACCCGTCGCGTCGGACAAATCTGCGGGAATCGAACCCACAACCAAAGTGCGACTGGTATTTATCACCTACCCCTGGACTACGTGAAGTCCCTGGTTAGTTTGACTAATTCTTTTTTATTAGATTATTTTAGGAATCAAGAGTAAGTTTATTTTGGGTTATCTATCGAAATTATTAACCTATCATCGAGGATATGTGATTAGGTTAATTACTTTTCAATATGAGAATTTAAGAGTAACTGATGTTATTTGGAGATAAAAGTTAATTTGTACCTTGGAAGACTATGTGACTAAATCCTTTAAATATTTGGGTTTCAATCTTAGTTTGGTTTACTTTGAATAATTTTATGGACAAATTGTTTATCAAATGGTCCTCGTTGAACTTTCGGTTTTGTTGGACAAATTTTGGAGATTAAGAATAGATTTTATTTTTATAAAGGGTTATCCTTTTCTAGATTATCTAATCTTGTACTAACCATTTTGGTTTTGGTTTTGGTTAAAGTCTAAATACATGGGAAGTATATAGTTCTCTTTTGTGGATAAGGTGATTCTCTATAAGTTGATTATTATGAAAAAGTCTTCCTAAATACTCGTCTTTTGGAGAAAATATGAGTTTGTGTAAGAAATCTAATAAAAGTTAAAAGTCAACATGATAAGTAATTATGTTTCTTTATGAATAAATTCCTCAATAAAAATTAACTTAAAAAAAAATTTTTCTATTAAATTTTCCTACTGGGGAATCAAATACGGTTTAACCCATCACATGTTTGTGATTTTCTTGTGGTTAACTTTCTCCTAAACATGTTTTCTATCACTCTCCATCAGAACATGACCCTATGTTTTCTCCTCCATTTCCATGTTTTCCTAAATGGAATCCTAGTATGGGTTAACTCGGGTGACCTCTGTACTTCTCTTTCTTTATTTTAAAGTGATTGTTTTATCGACTCTTGTTCCGATGTGGGACTTTCAAGGATGTTTCCGAGCCCAATTTTAAAATTGCGAGGACGCAATTCCCAAAAGGGGGGAAGGATGTAACACCCCAGGTAAATAAAGAATATGAAATCTTTATATTTATCCCTATTTTTGAATAAAATGTTAATATTAATTTAAAGGGGACACTATGCTTGATGGCTTACCCAAAACGCAACAATGAGTTCCTTTGAAATCTTACGTTACACTATAATAATAAAATTATATTATTTTAAATGGTATTTAACGCCTAGACGTTGTAATGAAGGGAATGAAGAGAACTAACTAAAAAATGATTATATATGTTTTCCAAATATTTTCAATTTTTACAATAAATGTTAGAGGATTAAAAATGTGAATGAATTCAATTTTAAGCGTAAACATTCTAATATTATTTAGAAGGTCAATTAACCCCCTTTTGATAGAGAACCTCTTTTAAATCCACCTTTTGACAATTTTATGTGTTATATTTGACAAAATAAAATTCTTCTTTAGAATCGAGACATCAAAATTTACTCTGTGTAAATTTTTGGTATATTTCTGATAAAGTTCATTTTTAATGAATAGTGAAAAATGTTGTATTTTAATTCAAAACCTCTTTTTAATATAACTTATTTATATGATTAAATTATCTTTTGAATTGTTTTTAAAGTAAAATTAGAATATATTTTTACCATTTAATCCAATATTGGTCTTTGGAATTAATTTCACTTTGAAATTGGACATAAACTAGTGTCAATCTTAAAATAGATATTATTTCTTAAAAACACTCTATTTGTTTTGACAGCGGGAATTAATTATTAAATTAATTAATGCAACTTATATGTTTTGAATTTTGTAAAATAGACATCATTTTTGAGTTCGGAATATCAAATATAGCTTAGGGTGAATTTTTGGTATTTTTCTAAAAAACTTCAATTTTTGATGAATAGTGAAACCACTAAGTGGTAGTTAAAGAAACTGATTTTTCGTTTAAATGAAACTTTTCCACCTCTGTGTTTTGAATTTCAAAAATCCGACACACATGGTTGTCATTAGGATGTAAAATGTGGTTCAATGGGATTAAAACAATTTTTTTGGTGAATAGTAACTTTTATGTTCTTAATCGCGATTAGAGGTAATTAGTGTAATTTAAGTTAAAAATAATGTATTAATAATGTGAAATGACCTAGAAACATGTCCTACCATGATTTGATGAGTCATGTCCGACCAAGACAATCCATGGGTCAACTTGGGGACCCCATTGAGTCACTTTGGTCGGAAAATGACATAAATAACTTTTTATTTAAAGTTAAAATAAAAATGTCACAAGCATGAGATGTTTCACTAAAACAATTTTTAAATGGGGTTATACAAGTCATATGTTTAACTATAAATATTAATTAGAAATATAAAAAGATTTTCTACATCAAGATATTTTTTTTATAATTTTTAGACATTA
Source organism: Viscum album (assembly GCA_963277665.1). Lineage (NCBI taxonomy): Eukaryota > Viridiplantae > Streptophyta > Magnoliopsida > Santalales > Viscaceae > Viscum > Viscum album. The sequence continues at coordinate 834,589,903 of OY728165.1, forward strand.
AATAAAGTAAATTATTTATGACATCATGACGATGCAGTGATTACCTCATTAATAATGGATTTAAATAAAATGAAAATATAATGTTAAAAATATAACTTACACATGTCCAAAACATATTGGATGAGTATATTTCGAACCCTTACCACCTTATCCTCGAAATAAATCAATTTGGGACCTTTTAAATCCGAAACTCATTTTCAAATAAAGTAACATTTCTTTAATTTCCAAGAGTGCCCCTCCTCTCCTCTTATAAAAGGCCCCCACCTCTACCTCCTTACCCACACTTCCAAAGCCTTTGGCTCGGCCAAACCCTGACCATTTTGTCTCTCCACTTCCCACTCTTACTTCTTGAAGCCTCACCTTGGGCATAAGTCTTCACAAGTAAGCCTCTGAGCTCAATCCAAAGGGAGTTACCCGATTTTAAGGTAATGTCTTCACTTGTGTTATTTTGTTTTATTTTGCTTCTCCAACCCCCTAAACTCTTTTTATTCATTTCTTTTGAAACAACTCCAGTATCTTCAATATACTAGGATGTTTTTATAAGAACCATTCGAGCTACACTTACACACACCTACATCAAATGGTTAACGAACATACTGTTTCTGTGGATGGCGAATTTCTGCGTCACGAAACGATGATTGTTCAAAACTCTTATAACACCTTAAAGGGTGGCCATTAAGATGTATCTATATTTATATATGATATATAATATGTTTATGTTTAACTTAATATTCTTTATTTTTCTTTTGTGGCATACCTTTATCGTTTCCATTGTGGGTAAACACGATAATTTTATTTTAGGAAGTGCGGACTACCGCCCCCTCAAAGTGATTTGATTCTTTAATGCCATATGTGGGATGTATAAAGGATGTATTTAAAGATATTATATATGATGTATGTTACATATAAATTATGAATATAATTCTGGAATTAAAATATACATACCTCTAATTTAGTTTTAATTCCACTAATATGATATAGAAATGAAAGTAGCATTCATGCGTACGTACGGCTTACCGTCTCCATGAACGATGCATTTCATTTATTACCTATTATGTAATATTATAAATACATGTATATTGTGGATATATATGATATATATGATATCCAAATCATGAATATCATTCTGGATATAATGAACCTTTGACCACACGAACAACATGTAATTGTAAGAAGTCCACTTTCGACTTAAGAACCAAATATCGACAAAACAAACATTATTAACTTAAATGATTACCTAATGTTTATAACATGGAAATAAGTGATATAAAAGGAATAATGAACTTGTAAAATGTTCTTAATCAAGTATAAATTAACTCCGGTTTATTATTCAGGACGTTAAAGAATGATCGAGTCAAGTCGGACCCGAGGTATGGGATCCTACTCCTCTCTTTCTTTTTAAGTACACTCTTTTATGTCATTCCTTTTAAGCTCATATTTCTTGTGATTGGGATGTTATTTTATATTAATATTACTGTAATTTTTATGTTCATATGATGAGATACCCTATTCTCTCTCATCAATCCATTTTGGAAGTTGTGAGTGGAGCCGTTAGGCTGCCGAATTTTCGTAAGAGATCTAACCTCTCTCTTTCTTTTTAAGTAATCTCCTTTATGTCACTTCTTTTAAGATCCTATTTGTTATGATGGGGGATGTTCTTTTATATTCCTATTTCTGTAAATTTTATTTTAATATGATGAGAGACCCTATTTGATCTCATCAATCTATTTTTGGAAGTTTTAAGTAGCGCTGTTAGGCTGCTGAGTTTTCGTAAGGGATTTTTCATCTCACTTTTATTCCCGTGATATTTATGCTATATTTGCCACAATTTCTTTTGAGTGGTTTATGTACTGCCCAATATTTTACTCATTGTGTTATATACTTTAATTTTTGAGTATTTATATCAATGTTGTATTTTCCTTCTTTCACGGGGTGTATGTTTCGAAAGATACCCATGACGGTAAGAGAACCTTTCACCCTCCTCTTTTTAAAAGACTTCTTCTGTTATGTATTTTAATTCACATAACATTATGTTGGGATATGTTATTCTATATCCTTAGTGATTTTAATTTTATGTCCAAGTGATGAGATACCCTTTTTATCTCTCATCAACTCATTTTCTGAATTTTGTAGTGACGCCGTTAGGCTGTAAAATTTTTGCAAGGGAACTTCTTAACCCAATTTTGATTCTTTGGGATAAGCTTATACTCCTTGAATATGTCGTTCTATGAATATCTGTGAATAACCTATGATTGTTTTACACTTAATATCCACTTATATTTGGTGTATTCATAAGTCACACATAATTATGTAATTGATTTATCCTTAAACCAAGGATACCGTCTTTGTAAGGGACTTCGTCTCAATCTCCATTCATTGAGGCGTATTTTATTTTATACACAACCTTATTTTATACGGTGTATAAACCCCTTTGAATTTTATGTTTATCCAAAACGAATCTTTTTTATACGAAGCGTTTTACAAAATGACAAAAGGGAATGTTTTTTTCATATGTATGCGGGGACAACGACTTCTCTGCCGCCATGACCATTATTTGAGTTTCGGCTTCCTCTATAAGCCATACCTTCTTTTTAAAAGAAAAATAAATACCATGTTTTAATTTTCATTTATTTTGTTATTGAAAATGGTTTTCATAATGTTTATATATTAATGTGTTGTATTGATATCTTGTGATTGAAAGGTGGAAATGTTATGTTTCCTTTATGCGTGTTTTATGTGATACGATTATGTTGTGGTTCTTGGGCATTATTATGAAGATGGGTGGTTCCATGATAAACTAAGGGCGGGTGAGCCCGATATAGCTCTCCAATGCATTGGGTAACGTGATGGGGTTAAACGTTAAGGTTTCTCCAAAGTGATTTAGGGAATATACTGTGATGGGTATTCCAAACGTAACCAAGAGGGTTACTCCCTACGTAAGAATGTTATGAATGCCTCAAGTTACCTTTATGTCTTATGATTTCTATGATTTATTCATGATTTTATGAGGTATGTTAAAGTGATTATGTTTTATGGGTAAAGTATGATTTCATTCTTATGTATACATGTACTCATATTTCCTTTACACTTTTTTATATCCCTTACTGAGCTTTTTATGCTCATCCCAAGTTTTTGAAATGTTTTTCATAGGTCAAGGGAAGGGTACATGATATGATGGTAGTGTCAAGGAAGTTGCAAGAAAGAATCCATGTTTTATTTTAAATATGTTTTCGTTGATGGAAAAAATGAATACTATCTTTTATGTAACCACTTTGTTTAAATGTGGAATGTAATGCAAGTTTTATGATCTAATTCTCTAAAACTCTAAACCTGAAAAGATCCTCAATGTGTAATCTTGTAATAACTCAAGATTAAGTAAGGTTTAAGGTTGAGGCCTTATAGTTGGTATCAGAGGTCGGTTTAGATAACTTTAGAGGTTAGGGTATTCTCTAAGCATAAGTGACATTACCATAATGGTTAGGATTTCAGAAAGAGTCCTAGTTTTAGATAAAGTGAATGAGTAAGTATATCTTAGTGTTTACCTTACTCATTAGTACATGATGGTTTTGTTGATATACTCACACTGACATTTCTGTTTTTAGTGAATGGATGGATCTAGCAGGTACCAAGGAGACAACAGGTTTGAAGGAAACTGTGGTGGCTCTCTGATTAAGATACTAGATAAAATGGGGGATTCAATGAGGAAACTCGTGGTTGTTCTAAACCAACTATCAAGGAGTCATGATAAACCACTTGAACCTTGGTAGATCTGTAATGCATCATGTACGAGATGACCAATTGATGTGGAAGTTCAGGTAATAATTATAAAGGTAACCATTAGAGTTTATATGATCCTTACTTTTGAGGTAATTATGGGTTATTATATGTTATGATGGAAAATGAAAGGCATGAGATACACTTGAGGTTAAAATATGTTATGATTATTTTTGAAGATTTTATCTAGTTTTGGGGAATGTTTTAAGAATTATATAGTTTTGGAAAAAGGACAACACGCAGACCGTGTGACAACCCGTCGCGTCGGACAAAGCTGCGGGAATCGAACCCACAACCAAAGTGAGACGGGTATTTATCGCCTACCACTGGACTACGTGAAGTCCATGATTAGTTCGACTAATTATTTTTTGTTATATTATTTTAGGAATCAAGAGTAAGTTTATTTTGGGTTATCTATGGAAATTATTAACCTATCATCGAGGATATGTGATTAGGTTAATTAGTTTTAAATATGAGAATATAAGAGCAACTGATGTTATTTGGTGATAAATTTTAATTTGAACCTTGGAAGAATATGTGACTAAATCCTTCAAATATTTGGGTTTCAATCGTAGTTTGGTTTACTTTGAAGAATTTTATGGACAAACTGTTTATCAAATGGTCCTCGTTGAACTTTGGGTTTTGTTGTACAAATTTTGGAGATTAAGAATAGATTTATTTTTATAAAGGGTTATCCTTTTATAGATTATCTGATCTTGTACTAACCATTTTGGTTTTGGTTTTGGTTAAAGTCTAAAGACATGGGAAGTATATAGTTCTCTTTTGTGGATTAGTTGATTCTCTAGAAGATGATTATAGTGAACAAGTCTTCCTAAATACTCGTCTTTTGGAGAAAATATGAGTTTGTGTAAGAAATAAAATAAAAGTTGAAAGTAAACATGATAAGTAATTATGTTTCCTTATGAATAAATTCCTCAATAAAAATTAACTTAAAACAAAAATGTTTTCTATTAACATTTTCTACTGGGGAATCGAATACGGTTTAACCCATCACATGTTTGTGATTTTCTTGTGGTTAACTTTCTCCTAAACATGTTTTCTATCACTCTCCATCAGAACATGACCCTATGTTTTCTCCTCTATGTCCATGTTTTCCTACATGGAATCCTAGTATGGGTTAACTCGGGTGACCTCTGTACTTCTCTTTCTTTATTTTAAAGTGATTGTTTTACCGACTCTTGTTCCGATGTGGGACTTTCAAGGATGTTTCCGAGCCCAATTTTAAAATTGCGAGGACGCAATTCCCAAAAGTGGGGTAGGATGTAACACTCCAGGTAAATAAAGAATATGAAATCTTTATATTTATCCCTATTTGTGAATAAAATGTTAATATTAATTTAAAGGTGACGCTATTCTTGATGGCTTACCCAATACGCAACAATGAGTTCCTTTGAAATCTTACGTTGCACTATAATAATAAAATAATATTATTTTAAATGGTAGTTAACGCCTAGCCGTTGTAATGGAGGGAATGAAGAGAACTGACTAAAAAATGATTATATATGTTTGTCAAATATTTTTAATTTTTACAATAAATGTTAGAGGATTAAAAATGTGAATGAATTCAATTTTAAGCGTAAACATTCTAATATTCTTTAGAAGGTCGATTAACCCCATTTTGATGGAGAACCTCTTTTAAATCAAACTTTTGACAATTTTATGTGTTATATTTGACAAAATAAAATTCTTCTTTAGAATCAAGTCATCAAAATTTACTTTGTGTAAATTTTTGGTATCTTTCCGATAAAGTTCATTTTTAATGAATAGTGAAAAATGTTGTATTTTAATTCAAAACCTCTTTTAAATATAATTTATTTATATGATTATATTATCTTTTTAATTGTTTTTAAAGTAAAATTAGAATATATTTTTACCATTTAATCCAAGATCGGTCTTCGGAATTAATTTCACTTTGAAATTGGAAATAAACTAGTGTCAATCTTAAAATAGATATTGTTTCTTAAAAACACGCTATTTGTTTTGATAGCGGGAATTAATTATTAAATTAATTAATGAAACTTATATTTTTTGAATTTTGTAAAATAGACATCATTTTTGAGTTCGGAATATCAAATATAGCTTAGGGTGAATTTTTGGTATTTTTCTGAAAAACTTCAATTTTTGATGAATATTGAAACCACTAAGTGGTAGTTAAAGAAACTGATTTTTCGTTTAAATGAAACTTTTCCACCTCTGTGTTTTTAATTTCAAAAATCCGACATACATGGTTGTCATTAGGATGTAAAATGTGGTTCAATGGGATTAAAATAATTTTTTTTGGTGAATAGTAACTTTTATGTTCTTAATCGCGATTAGAGGTAATTAGTGTAATTTAAGTTAAAAAAAATGTTTTAACAATGTGAAATGACCTCGACACATGTACTACCATCATTGGATGAGTCATGGACGACCAAGAAAATCCATGGGTCAACTTGGGGACCCCATGGAGTCACTTTGGTTGGAAAATGACATAAATAACTTTTTATTTAAAGTTAAAATAAAAATGTCACAAGCATGAAATGTTTCACTAAAATAATTTTTAAATGGGGTTATACAAGTCATATTTTTGACTATAAATATTAATTAGAAATCTAAAAAGATTTCCTACATCATGATAGTTTTTTTATAATTTTTAGACATTAAATAAATAAAATTATTTATGACATCATGATGATGCAGCGATTACCTCATTAATAAAGGATTTAAATAAAATGAAAAGATAATGTTAAAACTATAACATACACATGTACAAAACCTATTGTATGAGTATATTTTTAACCCTTACCACCTTATCCTCGAAATAAATCAATGTGGGACCTTTTAAATCCGAAACTCATTTTCAAATAAAGTAACATTTCTTTACTTACCAAGAGTGCCCCTCCTCTCCTCTTATAAAAGGCCCACACATCTACCTCCTTACCCACACTTCCAAAGCCTTTGGCTTGGCCAACCCCTGCCCATTCTGTCTCTCCACTTCCCTCTTTTACTCCTTGAAGCCTCACTTTGGGCAGAAGTCTTCCCAAGGAAGCCTTTGAGCTCAAACCAAAGGGAGTTACCCGATTTTAAGGTAATGTCTTCACTTGTGTTCTTTTGTTTTATTTTTCTTATCCAACCCCCTAAACTCTTTTTATTAATTTATTTTGAAACATATAAAGTATCTTAAATATACTAGGATGTTGTTATAAGAGGCATTAGAGCTACACTTACACACACCTACATCAAATGGTTAAAGAACATACTGTTTCTGTGGATGGCGAATTTCTGCCTCACGAAACGATGATTGTTCAACACTCATATAACAACTTAAAGGGTGGACATTAAGATGTAACTATATTTATATATGATATATAATATGTTTATGTTTTACTTAAGCTTCTGTATTTTTCTTTTGTGGAATACCTTTATGGTTTCCATTGTGGGTAAACACGATAATTTCATTTTAGGAAGTGTGGACTACCACCCCATCAAAGTGATTTGATTCGTTAATGCCAAATGTGGGATGTATAAAGGATGTATTTAAAGTTATTATATATGATGTATGTTACATATAAATGATGAATATAATTCTGGAATTAAAATATACATACCTCTTATTTAGTTTTAATTCCATTAATATGACATAGAAATGAAAGTAGTGTTCATGCATATGTACGGCTTACCGTCTCCATGAACGGTGCATTTCATTTCTTACCTATTATGTAATATTATAAATACATGTATATTCTGGATATATATGATATATATGATATCCAAATAATGAATATCATTCGGGATATAATGAACCTTTGAACACACGAACAACATGTAATTGTAAGAAGTCCACTTTCGACTTAAGAACCAAATATCGACAAAACAAACATTATTAACTTAAATTATTACATAATGTTTATAACATGTAAATAAATTATATAAAAGGAATAATGAACTTTAAAAAGGTTCTTAATCAATTATAAATTAACTCAAGTTTATTATTTAGGACGTTAAAGAACGATCGAGTCAAGTCGGACCCGAGGTAAGGGATCCTACTCCTCTCTTTCTTTTTAAGTACACTCTTTTATGTCATTCCTTTTAAGCTCATATTTTTTGTGATTGGGATGTTCTTTTATATTACTCTTACTGTAATTTTTATGTTCATATAATGAGAGACCCTATTCTTTCTCATCAATCCATTTTGGAAGTTTTGAGTGGCGCCGTTAGGCTGCCAAATTTTCGTAAGAGATCTAACCTCTCTCTTTCTTTTTAAGTAATCTCCTTTATGTCACTTCTTTTAATATCCTCTTTGTTATTATGGGGGATGTTATTTTGTATTCCTCTTGCTTTAAATTTTATTGTAATATGATGAGAGACCCTATTTGATCCCATCAATCCATTTTTGGAAGTTTTAAGTGGCGCCGTTAGGCTGCTGAGTTTTCGTAAGGGATTTTCATCTCACTTTTATTCCCGTGAGATTTATGCTAGATTGCCACAATTTCCTTTGAGTGGTGTATGTAATACCCATTATTTTACTCATTGTGTAATATAATTTCATTTATGAGTATTTACATCAATGTTGTATTGTCCTTCTTTCACGGGGTGTATGTTTCGAAATATACCCATGTCGGTAAGGGAACCTTTCACCCTCCTCTTTTTAAAAGACTTCTTTTGTTATATCTTTTAATTCGCATAACATTATGTTGGGATATGTTCTTCTATATCCTTAGTGATTTAAATTTTATGTCTAAGTGATGAGATACCCTTTTTATCTCTCATCAACACATTTTCTGAATTTTGTAGTGACGCCGTTAGGATGTCAAATTTTTGCAAGGGAACTTCTTAACCCAATTTTGATTCTTTGGGATAAGCTTGTACTCCTTGAATATGTCATTATATGAATATGTGTGAATAACCTCTGATTGTTTTACACTTAATATCCACTTATATTTGGTGTATTCGTTTGTCACACATAATTATGTAATTGATTTATCCTCAAACCAAGGATACCATCTTTGTAAGGGACTTCGTCTCAATCTCCTTTCATTAAGGCATATTTTATTTTATACACAACCTTCTTTTATACGGTGTATAAACCCATTTGACTTTCACGTTTATACAAAAGGAATCTTTTTTATAAGAAGCGTTTTACAAAATGAAAAAAGGGAATGTTTTTGTCATACGTATGCGGCGACATTGACTTCTCCGCCGCCGTGACCATTATTTGAGTTTCCACTTCCTCTACAAGCCATACCTTCTTTTTAAAAGAAAAATAAATACCATGTTTTACTTTTCTTTTATTTTGGTTTTGAAAATGGTTTTCATAATGTTTTTATATCAATGTGATGTATTGATATCTTGTGATTGAAAGGTGGAAATGTTATGTTTACTTTTTGCATGTTTTATGTGATATGATTATGTTGTGGTTCTTGGGAATTATTATGAAGACTGGTGGTTCTGTGATAAACTAAGGGCGGGTGAGCCCGATATAGCTCTCCAATGCATTGGGTAACGTGAAGGGGTTAAACGTTAAGGTTTCTCCGAAGAGATTTAGGGAATATACTGTGATGGGTATTCCAAACGTAACCAAGAGGGTTACTCCCTACGTAATAATGTTATGAATGCCTCAAGTTACCTTTATGTCTTATGATTTCTATGATTTATTCATGATTTTATGAGGTATGTTAAAGTGCTTATGTTTTATGGTAAAGTATGATTTCATTCTTATGTATACATGTACTCATGTTTCCTTTCCATATTTTTATATCCCTTACTGAGCTTTTTATGCTCATCCCAAGTTTTTGAAATGTTTTTCACAGGTAAAGGGAAGGGTACATGATATGATGATAGTGTCAAGGAAGTGTCAAGAAAGAATCCATGTTTTATTTTAAATATGTTTCCATTTATGGGAAAAATGAATTCTATCGTTTATGTAACCACTTTGTTTAAATGTGGAATGTAATGCAAGTTTTATGATCTAATTCTCTAAAACTCTAAACCTGAAAAGATCCTCAATGTGTAATCTTGTAATAACTCAAGATTAAGTAATTTTTAAGGCTGGGGCCTTATACATAAAAACCTTGTGATCCCTCTGATACCACTGTAGGGTACCAGGACAACGCAGCAGAAGCTGGTGGGCTAGGAATTTAAAATTTTCTACATCACCAGAGTGACATAGCCCTGTCAACTCCAATGATCTTGTCCCAGTTTGGTCTGAGGATATTGAATGGTTTAAACAGAACACAAAAATAAAATGAACATGTACCTAGTTCTGAATTGATGTGTGTTGGTCCGCCGCAGGATGCCAGTGATCGTTGCTCGAAGACTCCAACGTCAAATCCCTCTAGATCGTCCACACACACCTCTCTAATCTGCTCACGCACCATTCATCAAGATCTAAGTGCTAGTGCAGATCTTCAATGCTCACTTCAGTGTAGCAACGATCACCACAAGGTAATATCCATCAATCTGTGATGAATGAACTTGAAGATCTTCCTTCACTTGAGAGACTCTCTCTCTAGATTCCAGGAGGAGAGAGAATCTCTCAATTTCAACACATGAATAGTTAATGTGGGAGAGCCTCTCTATCATTTATATAGGGAGTGTTTAAAACACACAGTATGGATTCCCAGCCTCGTGTAATAGACGTCTTCTATATAAGTGTTATAAATAATTATTTATGACCAATAAAATTATGCCATAAATAATATTTATAATTTACCACTTAAATGTAATATAAAAATATATTACGTGATAAATTTGAGTCATTAACTCAACTCACACCTCCTGCTAATATTACACGAACCTAGGATATTAAAATCCATTCGAATAATATTAATACTTTTATTTACTATATAACTTGTAAATAAATGTTATAAATAAATTCAAAGAATTTTTCTAAACTCGAATAATTAATGAATTTATTTATTCTTTGGTGATCCATAGAACTTGGATAGTGGTCAGACTTTTTGGAAGGGCCCACCATGTTCTATATTCCTATTCCCAGAATATGGCATATTCTCAGGGCACTATTGTGTGTGACCCTCTAGGACCTTACCTCAATAGCAGTGAATAATATCCACTGACCTAGAGTGGGGTCTAGCAACCCATCGAGGCACCTATAGAGATAAGGCAAAGTCAAAGCGACGACTGCCTTCATATAAACATGGTCCATGTAATATAATCTCTTCGTCATCGATATCTCAATAAAGAAGAATTCATACTAATGTCATTATTCTTTATTTTGATTTATTTTATTTGTTGATTTTTGTGGACGGTCTTACCTTCCACTACCATGGACATATATTTAATGAAGGTTTAACCATCCTAATCAACCAGGCCTGAGATATCTCTTCCTGAACTCAGAAGCGACAAATCCTTTCTCGATCATTCAATCAATGCCATTCCATTAATGACATACCCGATACAAACTACCTCACCATGACTTTGTTGCGATGTGTTTTTCCTTGCATAAATTGTACGTAATTAAATGACATCCATTGAAAATGATCTGAAGTCTAAAGACCATTACACATGTCCGTATATAGGAACAACCATTGACACCTAACAAATGCGGTGTTCATATTATGCGGGTCTGTCCTCATGATATCAACTAATAGAGATCATCAAGTGAAACTTCATGAGAAGAAGTCTCAATGCTTATGAGTCCCCATCACATGATGGTCACACATCCTCTATGTCCTTCCAGAATGATGTAACTGGAACAAAGGACGTTACATTAAGATTAATTTCTTGGAATCTCAGGGTTCTCATTATAGCATGGGATCTACTATAAACCTTTGACGCGATAGGTAATCTAAGGAAATTTTCATAAACAAAGTGGATGCAGAAGTATCTACACTATTATGGCAAGATAAACACATCTATTATAAAAAACTTAATACATGTAGTGGTAATCAAAGTACAAAACAAGTTGGGTCTAGGGAACCCACTTTCAACACAAAGAAGCGGTCAAACTTGCATTCAGGGGTAACAAAAAAGATATAGGTGTATTGTGCAAGCTTTGTTATGTTTTTCTCATACTATCTAATGAATTAATCATCTTTTTTCTTGAGGGAAAGAAAGTACTTTCCATCTTAAGTCAGTGGGTGCGTGGAAAATATTTATTGAAAAACATTTATCAGAAATCCTTCCATTCCAATGACTTGATATCCTCCTCAGGATTCATATTTATTATCAATGTCCACCACTGATTAGCTTCACGCTCCATATGATAAGAAACCATATGATCCTTATCTTGTTTGGAACATTGAAGGATTGAGAAGATCTTCTCAATTGAGTTGATCCATTTTTTGGCGATTGAGGGATCATATGATCCCTTAAAAGTAGGAGGCCTTTGTCTCATGAAGCACTTGATTTCGGATTGTTCATTATTGGGGTGGGGGTGGGGGGGTGGGGGGGGGGGTTGGATATTCCTTTAACCCATGTTTCTATTCAAAACTAGAGTTAACTAAGAGACTAAGAGTGTATTGTGGAAAAGTTTGCGATTCCCGCTCCCATTAGATTGGGAATCTCATTAGAACAATTGTCACATTGAGATTTGCATCGGTTGTTATCTCGAGTCCTTCTATTACTGACCATTGGATGGATTAAAAGGAAACTTAGAGGCAACACATTATGGGAAATACAATGGAAAAATGACATAATTTATAGATTACATTTATTTTCTTAACTTATGAATTCCTAGGCTTCAATCTATATTATCCATGATCTACTTCCCAACATATATTCTTAGGGAAATTATTTCCATTAATAAGGGTTTATACTAATCTTATAAATTTACCAAATCATATCCCCTGAGAGTGTCGAACCAAGAGTGCAGTAAGGCTTGTTGTCGTGAAGTGGTTCCCATTCGAGTCAAGCTCAAAGTGGTATTTTTTTGATTTTACCCATAGATATATGTGTGCAAGAGCTACCTCTACTTGTTTGTATCCAAATAGGGATGTATTTTCTTAATAAATAACATAATATATAATCACCAAATTTTAGGGATGTTTTTATTATACTTAGTCTTATCCCTAAGAATTTCACTGGGGTTTTCTAATCCTAATCAGAAAAATAACTAAACCTATCCTCTGATACCAACTATAACAACACTTCTCTTTATTATAATCTTAAGAATGATTTATTAAATAAAATTTCACTTTATACAACTCCAAGTATTAATAGGTATAGTGTCTTGGTAAATTAGGAACATTACACAACAAAGTAAAATGTAAAATAAAACATCTTTATTGAAAACTTCTTTTACATGACCATAACATTTTTTCATACTTAGCATAGCATGGGATAACCTGTGGACATACATAAGAAAGTGGTGAGCTATAAAGCCTAGTAAGGGAGTAAATAAGGCATAACATGAAGAATACAATACATGTTAAGAAATTGGCATATCAGTTGAGAATAATAGAAACATGAAAATAAAGGAATGATATAGCATGATTATCATAACATGGAAATGTGGAAACCACATACAATATGATATTAGCATGATACAAGGCTCATTACATAGGTACTAGCATGAGTAAACCCTCATTTCACTTGAATTAAAGTGATTAAACCCTCATTTCACATCAAATATCCTGATACTAAACGTGGAATAATTAAAAAATAATCATTTATTCCATGATAAAGGAATATGGAATAAAAAAATTTAATCACCCTTAAATATTTATATGTTAATAAAGGTTAGTATCCTTTATAGAGAAATGGGAATGATATTCACTACATTATGATTTTGGCTTAGAAAAGCATGGTGCAATTTGGGTAGCATAACGGTGTGACATAAAAATTCATAAAAAACGTTGATGAGAGATAAAGGGGTATATCATCATATGTAAATGAAATGAAAAATCATAGGGTTATATATATACAATTCCCAACACATGGATTTTGGAAATAGAAGTCATAACAAATTAAAGAAACTTGAAGGAAGAGTAAAAATGGTATAACTCTTATGAAATTTCGGCATGGTAACATGTGTATGTGGGAGGGGTTAATGAGAGAGAAAGTGTTATATAATCATTAAAACATAAGGAGGGATGTATGGGAGAGGTTAAAAATCATATCCCAACATTTTTAATTGAAAATAAAAGGGTATAACAATATAAACAAACTTGGACAAAAATGAGAAAGGATGAAATCCTTTACTTGAGTGTGTGACTTCAAGAGCTTGAGGAGGGGCTTCTTCAGAGCTTGGGAACATTGGGAGGATTATATAGAGAGGAAGAAAAATTGGGAATGTGTTCAAATGATTTTGGGTGAATATAAGTGGGATCTTGGGTGGGTTTATATAGGAAATGAGAGGGGAATTATTTAATATTTCAAGAACTTGGGTTTTGGAACCTGTATAATTAAATATTCAAAACCAAAAACCATACCTTGGGTTTTTCCCAAGGTTTTTTCCAAAGGGGAGTGGAAAAATATATTTTATAATGTGAATTTACTAACTTAATAAAATATTTGGCTTTTTTAAGTAGAGGTGAGTCACTCTCTCAAAGAAATCATTTTAAAATGATAAAATATTTTTTAAGCCTTGGAGGGTCTACTAAGGCATTGTAAAATTAATAAAAAAAATCTAAAATCACATTATATTAAATTTAAAACTTATGTTGGCCTAATATACATTTTATAGTATTTTATTACATCACTATTGGGTCATTATGATGTCATAAAACACATTATATATTTAAATGGTATTTAATTTTTACCCAAAAATTCCACTGTCTCAGAAAATTATGAAAACTTTGCTGTTAGATAATTTAGACATCCTGAATCCAAAAATAATATTCATTTTTTTCTAAATAATTATCTAAATATATGAATTTTCAATTTTAAAATAAGAAATTCCATTTATTGAAAATTCATTAGTTTTGACAAAAAGAGTTTTCAAACCTTAATAAAAATTACTATTATATTCAAAAAAATAAAATGATCATTTATATTTAATAAAAATTAATTTAGTAATAGTATTTTATTAAAATATTATTTAATTAAAAAATCCATTAATTCATCAAAATATTTTTCAAAATTGAATTTAAATATTAACAAAAAATACTATTTGTTCTTTAAAAACCATTTATAAAGTAAAAATAATAAAATGAATGTATATTATTTATTCTATAAAAAAATAATGAACATAATCAGAATGATAGGGTATTTTTACATATCCCTTTATTACACCATCATATTCCCTAAGAGTATGTTTTGTGATGGTGAGGCTTTCTTGGGGTCATTCGGTGAACATGGTTTGGGCTATGATCTCAATGAGCTTGAACTTCTCCCGTAAACAGTTTCTCTCATGCTTATGTTTTTGGATCTTGTCTTGGAATTGGTCTAGGGAAAATCCCATATATGCTATCTCCCTCAAAATATATGATAAATGGTCATCAAAGGTAACAATCCTATGGGTCAAGGCCATCACTTCCCTTGTATGTGTCAAAAGGATTTGTTAAAACCCTATATATATATTAGTCATGTGATCACTGTTCACATAACAGTTATTTAATCCCAATAAAAAAAGTGAATGTGTTTTCTATATCCATAAAGAATTAAAATAATGGTAATTTTATTCATGAATTTTTGATTCAGTAAAAAGTACAACATATATAACAAATTAGGTGTAAAATAATTAAGTATGACTCACGTAATGAGAATGAGACAAGAATCCCTTACCTTGCATTTCATTTCAGGTGAACGTACTTTAACATCATGTATAATAAATTTATGTTAATTTTAAACATTATTCAGAACCTTTTCAAGCATATAATTACTTTTATTTCACTTATTGCCACTTTTTGTATAGCTACTCAAACAATTTAGTTTACATCGAGTGTTTTTCAACAAATTCGGTTTATGTGTCAAAACAACAATTATTTGTCAACTAGGTCACAGGGGTCATTATATAACATCTCCAGAATAATAACCATGAAATAATTATCATGTTTTTACCTCAAATATACTTTTAAAACCAATAATTTAATATGTTTATGAAAAATTAATCCATGTTATAATGATGGAGACAGTAGACCATACGTACACATGAGTAACATTCTCATTTTTAAATGATCACCGTGGAAAGAAGACAATAACTCAAATCTTTATAGAATGATAATTATATAATAAATTAATTATTCTTCAATTAAATATAATTATATATATATAATTATGTGGTTTAAAAAGAATCACATCATGTCGAGGAGGTGGCAGTCCATTCATCCACGAACGACGTTATCTCTTTTAAAGTGTGTAAAGGGGTAATAAAAAAATGATATATATATATATATTATATTTCCATAAAGGTAATTATTTCATAAATAAATTATTTATGTTTTTTATTTCACTTATGTTTAATTATGTCTATTCATTTTTAAATTCCATGTATCGGCAAACAAATCACACCTCTTTGAGGGGACGATAGTCTACACTTCCTCAAACATGATTATCGTATTTACACAGCTTGGGAAGCCTAAATATATATTATAAATAAAAATTATATAATTTTAAAACATTAAAAATAACATATATAACATATATAAATATATATTCCATCATAATGGCCACCAAGAGAGAAGGTAATGGAAGAATGAACAATCATCGTTTCGTGAGGTAGTAGTTCGCCATCCACAGAAACATTATATTCGTTACCCATTAGATGGTGGTGTGCATAAGTGTTGGTTAAACTTATAGAATAAAAAAATAATATTATATTTAGGATACTGTTGTTTTTATACAAGAATAGAATAAGGATATTTTAGGTGTTGGATAAAGGAAATGAAACTACAGAGATTGAGAAAAACATTACCTTTAAATTGGGCAACTTCTTTTGGTTTGAACCAAAAGGATTTGTTAGAAGGGTTTATTCCCAAATGTATTATTATATTGCCAAGAGAGGAATTATGGGAGACTATTTTGGCAGATCTTTTCCAAACATATGAGGTTTTATAGGTGTGAGGAATGGGTAGAGGTGGTGGCTATTTATAGGGAAAGAAAAGGACTTACTTGATATTCTTAAAAACAAATTAGGTGTGCACATGTTCTTACCTAAAAAAACTTATTAAAAAACCAAAAAAAATAAATAATTTATTATTTATTAAAAAATTATGTACATAAAATGGGTTTTGGAAAAGTTTCTTGGTCATTTGGGCCCTTAATTTTGAGGTTTAATCCCTAATTAAGCTTAATTCGGCCCAAATTGTTGTGATTAATTTTAATCACTTTTATTAATCATTTTTGTTAGAAAATTAAGTTGATATTATTATAACAGAAATATTATCTTGATTAAATTGTTTTATTTATTATTTTAAACTTTCAAAATCACAGAAGAGGTGAAATTAAGATTAATGATAATCTTGTAGATAGACAGATTAACTAGTTTTAGTAGAAAACTGCTCAAAAGATTATTATGTTTTTATATTAAATTTAAAAGTTATGTTGATTATATTGAACTAAATTATATTAATATATGTATAATTCATCCAACTTTACTTAAAAAAATTATAATTTAAATTAATATTAATAATTTTTTAAACAAAATGGCTGTTTTTTACTAAAATATAGTATTTTTCACTATTCACTAAAAAATAAAGTTTCTTAGAAAAATACCAAACAATAATCCTAATATAATTTTGACAATATGAATTCAAAAATGATTTTTATTTCATAAAATTAAATCCATAAAAGTGTTGAAATCAAGGTTTTAAATAAGGTCTCCATTAAAAGGCGGTTAAAAATGTCTGAATAAAAATATAGGTTTTTATATGAAATATTGGGTTTTCTCTTATCTTATGCTTAGAAAATATAATCGATGAATATAAAAAATCAATTATTTAATATGAAACATATTCATTTCATTAATATCACTCAGTAATTCTAATTAATTTAATCTATTATGTTAAACAACATTTTAAACAAAAAAATAGTTTTTTTGTAAAAATATGCTTTTAATATTCAATTGGTTCTTATATTCATTTATAATTTATTTGTAACCAATTATTTAGTTTTATAAACAATATATTTTCATAATTTAGTTAATATTATTCATAAAGGCTAGTTTATATATTATTATATTAAATAATAATGTTTTAATTATAGATTGTTTCTTAGTAAGACTTAGTATTGCGTATATCATAAGCCATCGAAGAAGGTCACTTTTGTGTGTAACACAAGTTATAGAGGAAGGTCGTTGTTGCGTATGATGTATGCGAACCTAGTGTCATGTGCATTTCAAGCTAACCCGGTGTTTCATGTGTTAAAATATAAATATAATATTTCAAATAGTAAATATATTATAAATTATAAAAATATTATATTACATTAATCTATTATTATCACGTGTCATACAAACTATCAAATAAAAGGTTCTTATTTTAGGTCTTTGGGGTTTCACATTCTCCCCACCTTATTTAAATTGAATCCTTGCAATTTAAATTTAATCTTGGTAATTTTTTTTGATATTTATAACATTGAAATCCCACATCATTAGAAGAGTTCATGAAACATTCTCTAGAAAATAGAGAATTGAAAATACAAAGGTCACATGGAATACTATGTAACTAGGTCTCTAAGTAAGGGAACATCAGTGGAAAGTAGAGATACATACTTGGAGGGAAAAAATATAAATATTTATTGGGATTGAATGTGGTCATAAATCAAAAACAAGTAAATGATCAATGGAAATTTAAGGGCTTCAAATCCATAAATCTTTGATGATTTATAAATCCAATGGTTTAATAGAGATTTAGGTGTTATGAATTTTTTTTACAAAGTTGTTTTCTTAATGTTGGTTAATTCTTCTACTGAACAAGAATATAATGGAATATTTTTTATAGGTTGGTTTCAATTTCATACGAACAATATTATCTTTTGGTTGTGGTTTAATCAAATAATAATTAATTCCTTTACTTGAAAAAATTAAATACCAAAAATAAATTTTTTAATGCCAGAAGCACTAAAAGAAAATTTTAAAGGGTCGTAAAGCCTATAAAAGAGTGAAAAGTATTAATATTTGTCTTTAGATAACTACCAAAACAAATATGGTTAAAAGATTAATCCTTAATCCTCAAAAGTGATATGGCTGGTTCATCCTTAAAATTTATTCATCAAACCATTTAACTAAAAAAAGTTAAAAATTAAAAAGGACATTATGTAGGTCAGTGGTTTGTGTGAAACCCGTATTGTCCTTCGGTAATGGGTTCAAGACCTACAACCTTACTGGATTTGATTGGTTGTCACTTATTTTATAGGTTTTAATTTTCTAAAACCATATTAATATAATTTTCAAAATATATATTATGGACCTCCTTAAAATTAGGTTAATCACTAAATAGAATTTCAACTAAGGTTTCCAATACAACCTCAATACGTAAATAGTTTATCCACTTATTTCCACACAGACCCTTCCATGATCTATAGTTTATCCTATAGGAGAGGTATTTGACTTGGCTAATGTCCAGGTTCCCCACATGTATGACAAGGAACTATAAAGGATTTCTTAGGATGAACTTCATTTCCTTCTATCATACTCTTCCTTTTTCCTCAACAATCCTTTGCTTTATATCCTTCTTTCCCATCGATAAATAATTTACTTGTTCCACTGAGACACTTTCCTAGGTGTATCCTTCCACACTGCTCAGATGTCGAAAGTCATGCCTTATTTTCTACACAGTCTCCACCTCTAAAGGTATTATAATCCTTCATCCTTCTCTTCTTTGGTGAGCTCGAGAGTTGGTAAAGTTATATATTGTTAATCATATTTCAGGAAAAATGATTTTGAAAAAACATGATATCCTTCACTCCCATCAAAACATCATTTGGTTGTTCATTTTCATCATCTTTTCCTTCATGTTCAATATTAACTTGAATCCTTAAGGTTCCATCCATTGTCTAAAACCATAAAGAATAGTGTGAGCAATAATAGTTATAGTGAGAAAAGTGAATAATTATCTATAAGATATATAAATCGTGAAACCTTATTTTTAAAACAACATAGGTTTAACCTTGATTATTAATTGTCAAAATCCTTTCAAATTTTTCAAAATGGTTTGTAAAGAAAATGTGGATTATCCTAAGAATATCCCTTGGGAGTGTCAAACTAGGTGCACAGTAAGGCCCGTTGTCATGTACCAGGTTACCCCGAGTCAGGCCTGAAACACATTTTTGGAGTTGTTACTCCTAGGAACATTTGTGCCTAAACAAAATACACTTTTAGTATTCATATATGGTTGTATTAATTGGAAGACCCACATAACAAATACTTTAATAAAATTAAAGGGGTTTCACATATACTTATCCTAAAATTATAACTTAGGGTTTTGTTCTCTAACCTAATTTTATCTAAATCTAGTTCCCAAGGTTGTTAATAAACTTGCTATGATACCAACTATAGTGACCTGACACCAAATAGCCTAGATACGGTGTCCAATACTAAATAAATTGACATGATTACAAGGAATCGAGCCCTGAAGGACCGACCAGTTTAGTAGTCTTGTTAAACCAGATACATAAATTAGAATTGTATTACAAATGGATACACTAATTACAACATTATTTTTTTCTAAACAAAAAAACATTGAGGATGATCTATAAGACATCTAGTATATTCCTTCATATCATTCACAGTATAATTATTATATTCCTAGGAAAAGAAACATAATAAGGGTGGGATCAAATACTCAATAAAAGAAAAATATAGTGGAATCAATAATGAATCAATGTGAATAGTCAATATGGAAAGGTAAATAATTGAACACACATGCCATATAACAATAAAATTAATGAATGTAGATAATAAATATGTAAAGTTAATAACAATAAAAACATTCCATTAAAATAACTAGATAAGGTAAAATAAATATGAAAATTTATGAAACAAAAATGCATTCTATTAATCAATGAACTGAAATGAAACGTATCCATAGATATGTCGATGAAAAATCTCATGGATGAATAATAACTGAAACTAATATGAGTGTAATTATTTCTCAATGGAAGACATTCCTAAGTCAGATGATGACCTATTAATTTCAAGATCTATCCTCTAGATATTTTAAAACTATGGATCTATGCCCTGTTTAATTTGCGAAACTGGTTTGTCTCATGAGAACCTATCGATGCATCAAGGAGCTATATAAAGTCCAGGCTCCACTCATCATAGAATTTCCAAATAATTATTCATATTGAATAATAAAAATAAATAATATGCCTTATCAAATATCCTTATTTAATAAAGAATGCATATTTACCAATATTTTCCCAAATAATCAGAAAACTGTCAAAGTAGACACCCTATATAAGTAGGTATATGGTTTAAGAAATTGTTTTATCCATGATGAATGAAAAGGATAATTTAGGGAAAATTCCAAGTTCAATTATCATGAGAGATTTAATATTTCAATTATACTAGAAAAAATAAATCATGGAAGTGAATTTGAATACTATCCTTGTCCAAATCAATAATAAATCATATAGAGGAAAAATAAGGATGGTATTAGTACAACAAATCTAAGTAGAGAAAAATAGAGGGTTGTTGTCATTGATGAAATAAATGATTAACTTTTAAAAAAATTCTTGAGGAAGATATACTTTTCTTTTGAAAATATTTTATAAATTAATAACCCCTTTTTAAAAACATTGAGAAGGAGGCTTCAAATAAAGGACAACAGATAAATCCATACATGTCATACGAGGTAAAAAGAATATTCCTTTTGTATGAAAAAAGGTTAGAAAATTCTTCATTTGGAAAGCGACAAGAAGATTCCTTCTAAGATATTGGTAAAAGGAAAAAAGGGTAAAAGTTTATTTAAAAAATTATTTGAAAGACATTTTTGAAAACGTTTTAATAAAACATGGTTTTTAGAAGAAAACAGGTTCTCCGACTAAAGAGAGAAATAAAGTCGGGTTTTCTTAAAAACATTTTCTAAAACACATTGAGTACCAAAGAGTGGGAAATGGGTTCCAATACTTGAAAATGGTCATTAATAACCAGGGAATAATGAAAGGGATTATTGAAAAATGGTTTTATAATTTCCTATAATGGAAATTTCATTGAAATATCACGGGGATTAGTCTTAAGGAAATAATCTTTAAGAATTCCAAAGTGTCCCATAACAATTTGAAACATTTTTAAATCATAAACCTGGTGAAAGAATAACATTAAATGAAAGTATTAAATACCGTGAATGGAAAATGAATTCCTGATATAATATATCAAAATAGGATGTAGGTACACCACACAAAATAAGTAAGTGGTGAAAATGAAATTTATCACATGGATGTAAAAAGTGAGATGGAAATCCTTACTAATGTAGTAACAAATTGATTAGAAAATACAAAGGTAATAATCCTTAAATAAAAAATTTAAATACGATGAAGATAATATAATTCAAGATATTAAATGTAAATTATACATTAATTACACCATATATAACTAATTAGCTGTACAACAATTTAGTATGCCTCATGTAATGAAAATGAGGCAAGAATCCCTTGAGTTTCATTTTTGGTGAACTTCCTTTAACTTACTGTATAATAATTCTATTTTAATTTTATAATTTCTTTATAAAATTTTCATTTATATAATTACTTTTATATTACTTTTTACAATGTTTTTTCACAACCACTCATACAATTAAGTTTACATCAGGTGTTTTTGACCAAATTCGGTTTATGTGTCAAAACAACTATTGTTGGTCAACTGTGGTCAAAGGGTTCATTATATAACATCTTCAGAATAATAAAAATGAAATATTTATCATTTTTTACATCAATTATAATTTGAAAATCAATAATTAAATATGGGTTTGAAAAATTAATCAATGTTACAATCTGGGAGACGATAGGCCGTTCGTATACATGAGTAACATTCCCATTTTTAAATGATCATTGTGGAAAGAAGGTAAGAAACTAAAATATTTATAGAATTATAATTATGTAATAAATACCATATTTTTTAATCACATATACATATATATATAATTATGTGTTTTAAAAGTAATGACATCATGTCGAGGAGGTGATAGTCCACACGTCCACAAACGACATTATCTCTTTTAAATTGTGTGAAGGGGTATTAAAGAAATTGATATATATATATATATATATATATTTATAGAAATATAATTATGTAAAGAATATATTATTGATTTTTTTATTTAACTTTTGTTTAATTATGTGCATTCATTTATACATTCCATATATCATGCGAACGAATCACATCGGTTTGAGGGGGTGGTAGTCCACACTTCCTCAAACGAGATTATCATATTTACACAACTTTGAAAGCATAAATTTGTTTTATAAATAAAAATTATAGAATTTTAAAACATTATAAATAACTTATGTATCAAATATAAATATATTGTCTATCATAATGGCCACCATGAGGGGCGATAATGGAAGAATGAACAATCATTGTTTCGTGAGGCAGTAGTTCCCCATCTATAGAAACATCATGTTTGTTACCCATTAGATGGTGGTGTGTGTAAGTTTAGGATAAAATAACCTCATAAAAACATACTAGTATATTGATTATACAGGCTTTTTATACAATAATAGAATAAGGAGATTTTAGGGGTTGGATAATGGAAATGAAATTAGAGAGATTGAGAAAAGACATTATGTTTTAATTGGGTAACTTCTTTTAGTTTGAACCAAAAGGATTTTTAGAAGGGTTTATGCCCAAAGAGATGTTTATTGGTCTAGGATAGGAATTATGGGAGACTATTTGGTCAGTTATTGGATGAAATTAAGAGGTTTTAGAGGTGAGAGGAATGAGTAGAGGTGGTGGCCTTTTATAAGGAAGGAAAAGGACTCACTTTGTATTCTTAGAAACAAATTAGGTTTGCACATGTTATTACCTAAAAAAAGTATTAAAAAACCAACCAAACTCAATAATATATGGTTTATGGAAAAAGTATGGACATAAAATTGGTGTTTGACAACTGTATAGGTTATTTGGGCCCTTAATTTTTAGGTTTAGTCTATAATTAAGCTTAATTTGGGATTAACTATTGTGATTAATTTTAATCACTTTTGCTAAAAATTTTTGTCAAAAAAGTAAGATGATCTTATTATACCACAAATATTCTATTAATTAAAATTTTTCATGTTATATTTTCAAAAGAGGAAAAATTAAGAATAATAATAATCTCACCGACAGATGGATTATGTGGTTTTAGTAGAAAAATAGTCAAAAGATTATTATGTTTTTAAACTCAATTTAAAAGTTATATTGATTTTATTGAAATAAATTATATTAATAGATTTATAATTGATCTAATGTGACTTTATAAAAATTATAATATAATTTAACATAATTAACTATTTAAACGAAAAGGCAGTTTTTAACTAAAGCATAATATTATTCATTATTCACTAAAAAATGAAGTTTCTCAGAAAAATACCAAAAAATAATCCTAATATAATTTTGACATTATGAATTCAATTTTTTTATCCAATTAAATCCATAAAATTTTCAAAATTAATATTTAAAATAGTTTCTCCATTAAAAGTTGGTTAAAAAAGCCTGAAAAAAATATAGGGTTTTATGTGAAATATTGGGTTTTCTCTTATGTTATGCTTATCAAATATAATATATGAAAATAAAAAATAATTAATTGAATATGTAACATATTTATTACATTAATATTACTCACTAATTGAAATTAATTTAATATATTAGGGTAAAAAAACTTTGTGAGCAAAAAAATAGATTTTAATAAAAATACGCTTTTAATATTCAATTGGTTATTATATTCATTTATAATTAATTTGTAACCAATGATTTAGTTTTATAAATCATATATTTTTATAAGTTAGTTAATTCTATTCATAATAGCTAGTTTATATCTTATTATACTAAATAAAAATGTTTTAATTGTAGATTGTTTCTCAGTAAGACTTGGTATTGCGTATAGAACAAGCCAAATAAGAAGGTTGATTTTTCATGTAACATAAGTTATAGAGGAAGGTTGTTGTTGTGTATAATGTACGCTAACCCAGTGTTACATTCATTTCAAGCTAACTCAGTGTTTCATGCATTTAAATATATATAATTTATTTTAAGTAGTAAATATATTATAAATATACAAATATTATATTACATTACATTCTTGCTATCATGTGTCATACAAGGTGTCAAATACAATGTTCTTACTTTAGTTTTTTCGGGCTTCACAATGAGGACTTGGTGAAGAAATCAAAGACATTGATATTTTAAATAAAATATTGAGAATACTTCCTCTAATTTATACTGCAAAGGTGTCATCCCTTGAGTGAATGGATCTTTCCAAACATTACCTAGATGATCTGCTGAGTAGCCTAGCGGTATATAAGATTAGAGTTAAACTAGAAGATGCAACAACTTGAGTAAGCAAGGAAATGGAATTCAAAGTGATGGAAAACAAGAAATTTCATGAGATATTATTGATGAAGATAATGAGGAAAAATAACTTATTTCTATAATTGATAAGAAATTCAATAAGGGAAAATAGAAATTTGATGGTAAGTTACCTATGGATTGTTTTCATTGCGGAAGAGTTGGGAACATTGTCTCTCAGTGCACAAGAATGTTAGATGATGAAAAAAGTGAAGATGCAGACATGAAGAAGCCTCAAAAAAGGTTTTTTAAAAAGGTATTCATCATGTATTTCAATAAGTTATAGAGAAATGGATTTTTATGAAGAATAAGATGATGATAGTGAATTATGTGAGGAAGAAGAACTAGAATTTAAATCTGGAACCCATGCATCAGTGATGGATACCTTTGAAAATTTAGAACCATAAGAAAATAAAGCTATAGATAATTAGTTAACTACTAATGTGGATCTCAATTTACAACTTAAGGATGATTTTAGTAAGTTTTAGAATCAA
The DNA here is from genome assembly GCA_963277665.1 of Viscum album. Classification (NCBI taxonomy): domain Eukaryota; kingdom Viridiplantae; phylum Streptophyta; class Magnoliopsida; order Santalales; family Viscaceae; genus Viscum; species Viscum album. The sequence goes on from OY728165.1 coordinate 834,615,556, forward strand.
TGTAAGAGATGGAAAAAATTGTAGAGAAATTATGGAAGAGTAATCTGAATATGTTGATCTACTGGAAGCTGAAATTGTTCAACTTGAGAAAGTAGTAAAGGAACATTCAACAAGAATTGAAAGATTTCAGGATAACTTGAAATAAATATCCAAATTGAAGAACATGAAAATTTCATTAGTCACCTTACTTCTAGACTAGAGTATAATTCCAAAATTAATAAGGGACTTGAAGAAGAAGTTATTACTCTTAGGATTAAACATAAAAGTGAATCTAGTCGAAAAGAAACAAAGAAGAAAATTCAGTTTGGAAAATTATTAGATTCTAAGATACTAGAGAGAGTTAAGCGTGGTTATGATGGAGTTAAAAAGGTTCTAAATGACCAAATACCCTCATTCATGGGAAATATAGGAATTGGTTTTGATGCTGAAACATTGAATGATGGATGTAAAATGAGAAAAATAAATGCAAGCTAAAAGTTGAACATATCACAAAGAAACCTGAAGTCCAAATAAAGAAAGTATCAAATCTGACTGAAAGGAGGAATAAAAACTATTCTTGAGTTTCTAGATATTATATATAGTCAAACTAGACTTCTAAGGAAGTTTATATGGGGAGTAGTAGAAGTGAAAATATATTTCCACTTATGAAATTTCAATTATGTGGCTATCTGGGCCATATGTTGTCATACTGTGAAGAGTAAAGGAGATATTTAAATGGGGAATAGATAAGAAGTCAAAAAAAGATAACGAATTCATATCCTAATTATTATTGAAGAAATAGTTTCTATGGATATTGTTTTCATTTTTTCTAACTTTGGCCATAAAGTTATTGATTGTAGATAGAGGAATAGTAGGAACAATTCATACAGAACTAAGAGACAAGTCAATACTCACCAAATAGATGGTGTTGTTCTTAGAAATAATTTCTCTCCTCTAGAAGAAGAGTGTGATTATGGTGAACCTATGCACTTATAAAAAGTATTTGAAAATCTATCTTTATCCTTCACTCAAACTAATATTTCATTGAAGGAAAAGAAGAAAATTGAAAAATCAAACCTTACAAAAGTAGCTCTAAAAGCTACCAAGAATAACAAAACTTGGATTATTAATAGTGGATGCTCATCCTATATGATGAGAAATCTAGACCTATTAACAAATTTCAAGAAAAAGGTCGATGGAAGAGTGATATTCAGTAATGATGATGCTTTGAAGATCAAAGGAAATGGAAGTACTAAACTATCCAATGTCGACATGAAGAAGACCAAAGTTTTTTATGTGGATGGGTTGCATCATAATATCTTGAGTGTAATTTAAATCTGTAATTGAGGACTAATAGTGACATTCAATCAAAAGGGGTGCACTATAAAAGGAAGAACCAGATATTCTCTCATGAAAGGTTGACGAATTGATGGAAACCTATACCAAGTTGATAATAAAGAGAACATTTTCTACATGAATTTTGAAGAAGAAATAAACTTATGGCACCAATGGTTGGTTCACATTAATGAAAAAGACATGGAAAAGATATATAACTTGAAGATAGTCCTGGATATCCCCAATATGAATCATAAAAAAGAAAAGACTTATGATGCTTTCATTAGAGGCAAGTTTGTCTTTATTTCATATCGACCAAAGAAGAAATGGCCCTAAAATCTTCTTGCTCGCATTCATATAGATGTATGTGGTATGATAAATGTTATTGGAACTCATGGAGAAAGTTACTTCATCCTTATCATTGATGATTATAGTAGAATGGATTGCATGATAGTTATACATAGAAAATAGTAAGTTCTTGATTTCTTGAAAACTTATCACTAAATTGATAATAATGATACTGGATGAACAATAAATGTCATTTGGTCTAACAATGAAGGGGAATATTCATCCATTAATTTTGAAAATTACCTAGAGAAGCATGTAATAAAACATGAGGTGGCAACTATGAAAACCCCACCTCAAAATGGACTTGTTGAGCGTAGGAATCTATAGGTGAACAATATGGCTAGAAATCTACAGATTGAGATTCGTATCCCTCAACATTATTGGAAAGAGTATATTCAATCCATGGTGTATATTTAAAATTTAATAGGGCTATATGTTGGTGAAAAAAATACACTATATGAGTTGTGGCATAATATGAATCCCTCTTTGAAGTATTTTTGTGTTTTCAGAGGTAAATGTTTTATCTGAAACAAAGAAGGAAATAAATAAAAGTATGGAGATTCTATAGATGAAGGAAACTTCCTAGGATATTAAATTAATACAAAATACTACAAATTCTTCAATAAACATATTGTAATTTTTTTGGAAAGTAGTGTTGTAAAGATCATTGAAGATAATACCAAAAAATGCCTCAGGGAATTCGTTTGTTGATGTGATAGAGGATGATGGATAATTTGGACATAGAAAAGATCCAAATACAAAATCATAGGAAGGTGTGAAAAACACTAAGTAATAACATCATGATGTTGAATCATAATAAGAATTGGAAGAGGAAACCATGTTCAATGACAATTCTCCTTAACCTCAAAGAAGAAATAGAAGAGAAGAAATTGATCAATCCAACACTATTGGGGATTTGATGGATCCCATGCAGACAAGGAGAATGAGGAATGATGAACAATATGCATTCTTATATGTTGTGGAACTATCCTCATTTGAATAAGTTTCATATGATGAATCATGGGTTAAATCAAGGAATGAAAAATTGGATCAAATCAATAAGAACCAAACGTGAGATCTAGTTAAGAGACTCAAAATCAATAATGTGATTGGTATGAAGTGGATTTTTTAAAATAAACTTGACAAGCATGGAAATGTGATCAAGAATTAAGGCACAATTGGTGTGTAAAATCTATTCACATGTTGAAGGTGTTGATGTTGAAGAAAAATTTTCTCTAGTGGATAGAATGGATTCAATCACACTATTTCAGGACACATAAATTAAAATAGGATACAAAGTTTATCAAATGTATGTAAATACAACTTTCATAATTGGTGTTTTTCAAGAATAAGTCTATATTGAAAAACTAGTTGGATTTATTCCTGGTAATGATGAAATGAAGGTTTGCAGATTAAATAAGTCTCTATATAGTCTAAAATAGGCCCCACGAGAATAGAATTCTTCATTGGATTATTTTCTATAGAATCATGAATGTAAAGGTTGAGGATTGGATCACAATCTCTATGTAATTTGTTTTCAGAAAGACCCTTTAATGGTTCTAGTGTACATAGATGATATTCTATTTGGTGGAAGATGGTAGGGATTAGTGGATAAACTTTCTAATAACATGAAATCAGAATTTTAAATGTCTATGATCAATGAAATCACATATTTCTTAAGGATTAATGTGATTTAGAGAAAAAACTACACTTTCATTTCTTAGGAAATGTATACAAGAGAGTTGCTGAAGAAATTCAATATGCATGAATCCAAACCAATGTCGACTCTGATTGCGATTGGAACTAAACTTGGAAAACATGAATATGAGACTTCTGAAGATACCACAATGTACAATAGAATAATCGAAATCCTAATATACTTAACTTCAACATGGATAGATATTGTATTTGAAACATGCTTAGTGTCCCACTTTCAAAAGCAATTTGAAGGAAGAACATATGGAAGCAGTCAAATAAATCATGAGGTACATTCAAGGTATTCACAAGTATGTATTATACTTTGTTGTTAGAAAAAATAATTATTTATTAGTATTTTAGGATGCAGACTAGGCTGGAGATGTGATGGATAGAAATTCCATAATTGGTAGAGCATTCTTCATCAGGAAGAAATGCGTGGACTGTTGAATAAGAAATTGTAAAGAAATTATCTCAATACTACTGAAGTTGAGTATATATCTTCTATGAAGGATTTCACTCTACTACTTTGGATAAATAAAAAACTGAATGATATTGGTGATGAGGTGAAACATCCAATGGTGGTTCACTGTGATAACAAGATTAAAATTGATCTTATGAAGAATCCTGTTCAGAATTATCATATGAAACACATTTAAATCAGATATCACTTCATCAAGGATAAATTGGAATAAAGAATGATTAAAATGATTATGTTGGAACTGATGATCAAGTGGCTAACATACTGACCAAGCCATTGTCAACACATGTGTTTGAGAAACATCAGGTGAACCTCAGTGTTCAACCACATCCTAGTGCATGAGGAGGTTTCTATTTCTACCCTCTCCCTAGTTGTATTAACTATTCTAATATATTTTTGAATGTGATTCAAGTTTATGGGGGAGATACGATCTAGGGGGATTATTCTTAGAGCTTTACAAGTCACAATTTAATTCCTTGGGTTTATTTCCAATGGGGGAGAATCTATAAATTCAATGATTTATGGTTAAAATTTGGATGGATGAAATATGAAATGTTTTTTTAGTGGCAGGATGATAGATAATAGAGGAATTCACAAAAATTTAATAATAGGTGAGAATTAGGAGTTACCATGGGGGAAAATTTTGGAAGAAAATGAGAATGGAGAAAACAATTCGGTGTTTTTTATCAAGATAACCCCATTAAAGATTCCCCTCTTGTTTTCTACACTGATCATTGCTCACAAAGAGTTAGAGATTTGACTGATTTGTTTCTTGTTTATCTAGTTTTGGATAGTGCTAAATCGAATCTATTTATAGATTGCCAACAAACCCAAATGTTAAGATTGTTGGAACCAAGGATGTTATTTGCTATAAATGGAGCATGTTATGTGTTTATTGTCAATAAAAATTAGTTTAATCAAGGGGTTTTCAAGTAAAATGATCATACAATACATGCTGAAGCAGGTATCTAAGTTGGTGCAATTTCTCACTGGATTCAAAATTTTTAGCATCAAAATCATGAGTTTGGTTTTTGGAAAAAGAATTTTTTCTACATAGGAATGGATAACACATGGACCATGAAGCATGGTCCATGGATTTCAATGGAGGTATGCAGTAATTTTTTGTAGAATGAATAAAATATGTTTTCCATATAGGAGGAAAAATTTTCAGAGTGAAGGAGGTTTGCAGGGAGGCCAGTGGTTCGTAGAAGGCGAATGGTTTTCCGGATGCCATGTCATTCGTGAAAACAAGGAGAAGAGGTTCATAGAATAGATGGTTCACAAGATGGTTTTTTTTGTGGGGAAATGAGGTGTATATCAGTTCATATAAGATTTTATCCATCGCGAAGGAAAAGGCAGTACACAGACTGCGTAGGGAAGAACGGTTCACGAGAGCATGGTACGCGGTGAAGATTTGGTAAATCTCAGTTTATTGGATTATATGAATCTATTTTCCTATATAAGGATGAATAATTCCTTAATTATAGAGAGAATCTTTGATTATAAATATTGGAGGAATTCAGTGAAGTCCAAAAGTGATTTTCAGGTAGAGAACCCCATAAAGGAGAAGAGGTTCGCGAGGAAGATTCCATGAAAGGAGAAGTGGTCCGCAGAGATAGTCCATGTAAAGGGTTTTGTGGGGAACTGAATCCTATAAAGGAAAATTGTTTACAGAATATGGTTAGTGTAAGACTATTAGGGAAGAGGAGTTGGTCTATAAAGAAGAAGCAATACATGGAAGAGGTACATAAAGGTGGTTTGTGGAGGCAGTACGTAGAGGTAGTATGTGAAGTATTCGCAGCATGTGGTGCAGTGTGGTATGTAGAGGAAGAAGGCCAGTTCACGGAGGAAAAGTTTGTGAATAGTCAGTACGTGGAAAATTATATTACATCTTTAGGGGAAAAAAATACTTCGACAGAGAATCTATTTATATTTGAGGATGAATGATTTAATTCCAACCCATTTAAGATACCTTCAATTCAATAAACTTAGTTCATATTATTTCCAACCAAGTGATAAAGGGTGATTCAAATGATGTGATCCGAGGGACACATTGTTCTATCACTAAAACCTTGTAAAGGTAGTGAGCCTGACACATAGTGGCTATTTTAAACTTTTGTAATCCACAAATAGTAAATATTATTGAACATTGGTATGACCAAAAAACTATCAGCGTATTCTCCTTGGACTAGATCTTAGTGGTGAACCAAGTAAATTTTTTGTATGGCCCTTCTATATTTGAATGTTTAAATTAATGTACATTACCAATAGATAGATTTACCATATTTCTACAAATGTGGGAAAAATATCAATCTCTTTAAAATAAAAAGTTGACACCCAGATTCACCCCTCTCCTCTCAAGGTGTTTTGGGGTCCTTCAGTCTTTTGTACCATATTAGACCCAAAAAATACTTTCTCATTCCAACACAATAATGAATGACATGAGAGACCATAAAGAACCTATATTTTTTCCATCTGAACCAAATTTAGGTAAATTTTATTATACACAAACTCATCCAAGGCCATATGATTATCCCATACTCAACCAAAATCTAGGACGCATACATGAATCATACCCTTCAAAATTTGGATCATCCTATTTGATTTCCCATAGGTCTACATATGATATACCACACTAAGCTTAAACTAATTATATATAACCTTATACAATATTTTCTAAAATTTTGATGTGAAATTAGTATCCCAGCATGATACTATGCTTTCGCATACTTCATATAGCTATTCAATCTCCCAGACATAGAGTTTTATTAACTCATCTATCAAATGATTATCTTGGATCAAAAAAAATGTGTCACCATTTTAATCCAATAAACCACAACCCACACAACATATCAACCTCTCATAGTCTTAGGAAACCTGATAAAAAATTCCATCATCACTTCATTCCAATTTTACATGAGAAAAAGAAGAGGATAAATCAATCCCCATATTCTCTAATGCTCAACCTTAATCCTTTGATAAATAAGACAATGAGAGAAAATCATAGATATGTACTTTTTTATAACAGGATGCTAGGACCACCATCAAACATAATAATAATAGATTTTTTTAATATTGGGTTCATTTCCCACTACAAAGCATAAGTTACTTTCATTATCTCTTCCATCACAGAAGTAGGAACCACAACTCTCCCATGAACATAGATCTTGTCATCTCCATCTAAAGAACATCTTGGAACTGGGTCATTCCTCACCAACCATTCCTATATCACTAAGTACTAAAAATATAAATCTTGGATAGATTTCACTTGGTATACCAAGAAAGATATGATAACTAAGGGGAACATGTAATCACCCTTTAATCCTTAGATTCTCCCATAAAACCATTCAGAAAATAAGCTCATCAATCTTTATTCCTTCTCTGAAGGCTGATCCCTGAGCTCCTGTATATTTCTACTACGAGAATCTATAAAAACATTACGCTTTATAGGAGTATAATTCATCTCAAAGTCGAAATTCTATAAATACTCAACCTAATGCCACTACTAGAGATTCAAGTCCCACTGAGGGAGGATATACTGAAATCTCTTATGATTTGTGTAGATGAAAAACCTCTAATTAAAGGAACAATAGTGAAAAAACATCAAGGTATGGACTATAAATTCTATCTATATCTCTTGCGTAGGGTAGTTATACTCATGCAGTTGCAGCTGGAAATTTTCATAAGTAACTACTTGATATATCTATTTCAAAACCACTCCCAAACCAACACTTAAAGTATTATAGAAAACCATATACTAAATTCTAGGATCAGGTAAGGTCAAAATTAGAGTTGAGGTTAATATCATATTCATCTTTAGAAAAGCCTATTAATATAGATCTATACACTTAATCTTTCCTCATTTATTTGAATTCCCAGTCACAGGAGTTTCCAAATGGGAGAAATCCCAAATGAACCATCAATAGTACCTAGGAAAACCTAGAAAATTATAATCTTGAATTCAATCCTAGGGAAGTAATAAGTCATCATTGCCACTACCTTCTCTAGATAAAATAATATTCCTGTGTTGAAATCACATACCCAAGTAAGTACACCTCTTGAATCTTAAAGTGAAACTTTTAAAGTTTGGTACAAAGATAATGTTCTCAAAGTTTACTCAGCATTATCTCAAGGTGTATAACATTTTTTTAGGGTCCGAGAGTATATAAGGATATCATAAATGAATATAATGGGAAACATGTCAAGATATAGATGAAATATCCTATTCATTAGAGTAATGGATACTTTTAGGTAATTCAAAAATCCCTAAGGTATGATAATAAACTCATTGAGTCTATACCAACTCATGAACACTATCGTTGGAATGACATCATCTCTGACCTGAAGTGGGTGGTAACTTGATCGTAAGTCAATATTGGAGAACCACTAGGCTCCACTAAACTAATTAATTTAATATTTGATCCTCTATAATGGGTAAACGTTCTTCATTATGACCTAATTCAGTTTTCTATAGTCTACAAAAATCTAAGGGCTCCCATCCACCTTCTTATAGAATAAAATTGGAGCACCCCATAGAGAAGTGATCTATTTGTTAAAGTCATTCATCACTAAATACTCAAGATTCACCTTGATTTCATTTAACACAACAAGTTCCATATGATTCCAAGGTATCGATGTGGGCTACACTCCTATCAAGTGTTCAATATCGAATTCGATTCCACTATCTAGTGGAAGTACTGAGAAATTGCATGAGAAGACATCCTGGTAACAGTCCACCACTCGAGGAAAGTTAGAGGGAGCTACGTCCTAATATGTCATAAGATCCATGAATGGTACATGCATTGTGATAACACAGAACTAACTTAGGTTAATTATTATTCTACCTTCTCCAGCATCCCATCCACTTTTTGAAACAAACTTCTCCCACATAGGCATATTAAAGGATACTCATCTCATATAGAGATTTATGGGTGCTTGATAACTGGTCAACTAGTCCACGCCAAAAATCACATCAAATCTAGTTATCTTTATGATCATTAAATCACATAAATTTACATAATTAGCTATGACTATAGGAAACTCTGGAAATCTATAAATATGGTCTACCTTATCCCCAAGGGTGTATCAATAGAAAAAAATATGAAATGTAATTTAATTGGAAAGTCTAACCCAACAACGACTTGAGAAGATATAAAATAATGAATATCTATTATCTCAAACACAAATACAGAATTTTTTAGGTAATAAAAATCATACCTATAACTATAGAAGTCCCATCTACACCATAATCTAGAAATTAGTCTATGGAATATAATCTACCTATGTCAATCCCACAACTCAATCCCCAAGATGTCTGATTCAATTGAGTCACTAACCCCTATATAGTCTAGGACTACTATTGAGATCCACTATTAGTCCCATGAATCATAGAACATGTCTTCCAAAAAAATCTATGAAAACCAAATCACAATGCACTTGAATAGAAATACTGAAGATTCACTATATTTAAATGTCAATGGCAGTTATTCTACGATTTAGGAAAAAAATTATGATAGTGTTTTCTCTATCCACAATTAAAGCATAAGGTGACATATCCTTCTCAAAAAGTGATAAAAAATACCTACCCTACTCTAAATAATTACTTCCAACCTTTTTCTCCTCTTTATACAAAAGATGTATGAAGAAAAGAAACTCAATGAAACAAGTAGAATAATTAGATACCATAATCACCAACTATATAAGATCTATAAACTCCTCATCTCAATCCAGCATTATCATATCTCTAAAAAAACCTCAAAGAAGATATTATTGAAGGTCTAATAAGACAAACCCTTAGATATACATTCCTAGTTTATAATACCCTACCATATCCTCATGGGTCCTTGATGTATGAAAGCATCCATCTAAACCCTTTGATCATCCAATGTATCCACTAGATCAAAGATTATGTCGATGATATCACTCCATCCTCAGTATCCTATAGTCCTCTAGTACCCTAGAAGGACAGGGCATACTGAAGCAAAATATCCTAAGAATAATCAACCATTTTCCTATGATCTAATCCACCTTGAACATGATCTATCTAAAATACTCAAAGTTAGAGTGGTTATACTTCCTAAACCACTAGTTTTCCTATGAGAGCATGCTCATCTACACCCTCCTACTTACCTGGAGACAGTACAGGAGATACCTCATTTACAAGATTATCCTAACCAACTTACTATATGGTCATGTTAAATGATGATGTGGTAAAATTATTTTAAAATCCCAAAAAATTCCTAGAATTCATTTAAAAAAAATAAAGGGAAACACTACTCACGAAATTATAAGCATAAAAAAATCACTATAGGAAGAATCACCATAATGGGATACCCATTCCTATAAGAAAGAAACCCCTTAGCACCACCCAAGAGCTAAGACAAGTCTCTAGTACCTGCACATTAGTCACAATGATACACATATAGAAAACATATCATTAATAGTTAAATTAATTAAAATACCATTTTAGATATATCATAGAAGAAAAGATCAATTACCAATTACATTTAACTAATTAAATTATTTTGTAAAACAAAAAATCATATACATGAAATAAAAAAATAAATTCCTATTCATGATGCATTAATTCACCAAAATCCCATAAACTATAATATAAAAATATCTCCCAGAACAAACATGAAACTAGAATACAATAATCAGTAATTGAAATCCCATCAATTGTAACTTGGAAGTACATTACATAAGAGATGGATTGAAACTTATGTGACACTCCTACCTAAGTTCTAGATAGCCTATCTAAATAATAATTTCTCTAAAAATCGTCAAAAATAAATAAAAGGAAAAACTCCTCTAATACCACATTTTAATACCGTGACCAAATCAACTAGACCGACTTGTGTGTCACATGATCTCATGTGCATCTCCCTATTTTCAAGAGGTTTCCAAATAGAAGTGAGGGTCTGAATGGTGTCATGAGGAGACTATACCCTCAGTAACAATATCCATGAACCATAATCACAATAAGTAATAACAAACATCCTAAAACAATACAGTGTAATTTTTCTTTCTATAATAAAATTGAATAAATGTCATTCAAAAAAATAAAATGAAATACCCCCAATGTGGTAAGTCAAATGATGTATAAAAAATAAATGATGGGATGTGCTATACTAGTGGAGGAATGTGACATAAGTGGGATAATGTATAGTGGTCGGAGGTTTCATATTTTGATGGTTATTAGAAAATATGGCAAACTCATAGGTGGTGCTGTATCAGTGGAGACATGTGACATCAGTGGGACAACGACTGGTGGTCCACAATGTCATATTAAGATGGGCGATAGGCAGTGCTAAGAACTCATTGGTAGGGTGGGGGTTTCTTCTGAAGGATATGCGGATGAATCCACAATGGCTGCTAATGGGGATGACAGTGGTAGACAGGGCTTGCGGTATTCAATGAAGGGTGGAGACATGATTCCCATCATGGAAGTTGGCGGTGAATGGGGCATCATAGCTGTGACGTGCTGAGGAACTGGTGCAACGATTGATGAAGGAGAGGTATTTTTTATTCATAATTGGGAAAGAGAGAAATGAATGACGATGGTGTTAAGGGATGGCACGTGCAAGGATGGGTGTCTTACCAGTGAATTAGGCGGTGAACCCCAACTTTCTGGTAGTGGTGGTGGTTCAACGGTTGTCTATGTCACTGACACTATGTATAGAGAGATAATGGAGCTTCCATCATTAGTTTTTAGGAAAGACCCATTTAGCTGGAATTGAAAGATTGACTGATATTAAATGGAATAATATGTAATGGTCATCAGGGCTATTATTAGTGCGGCGTTTTGGCCAATAATGGGTTAGTTATCCCATAGGGGGGGGCTATGACCTGCCCATCAGGGGGGTTGAAAGAATTTATATGTGTGTTTAGTGTAATTGTACCATGAAGTACCTAATATATATATATATATATATATATTATTAATTATTAAAAAATTAAATTAATTCATAGATAAGTTGAAAACCAGGTTTCAGCAACAAATTAAGATAAATTTTGGTCCAAGTGGTCATTTTAACCCCAAAACTAGTTAAATTGATGCCTATAAAATGAGATATAGTATAATTAGATAATAATTTTGTAATAATTAAAGAAATAAAAAATATTTTTGTTTTAATATAAGTTAAAAATCAATCATGAATTTCAAATGACCATAATGTTTGATCCAGGTGTCCATTTTGGAACAACCACATATCAAATTGAAGCTTACAATGAGATCTACTGTATGGTGCGGGCCGAGGAGACTTCAAGAGATGGTCATGGACATTGGGTTGTGGGTTTTGGTGATATTTGTGCGAGATGACTTTGAGCGGAGTATTCTCCTCAGTTGGCGTGACTATTTGGATGCAGTGGGTGTGTAGTGCGCTGGTGTCAGAACTATTTTGACTCGGTGGTGATGACGGTGAAAGCCTTCTGCGAGCATGGCGGTGATAGGCTGTCGATAATATGTAGGACTCTACCGACCCCATCAGGATGGGGGTGGTGACTTTGGGATGCATTTTTAGTGACCTTGGGATGGGGGTGATCCCTATTGTGTTGGCAGATCCCTATATGACGATGATAGGGGATTAATTCACGTCGGGATTTTTCTGGGAGGGAGACCAGATATCTGTAAAGTGATGTATTATTATACGGGTGATAGGTCCCATCATTGTGTGGACCTCAGAGTAGGATGAAAACTCCTTTAGAATGTTGGAAATTGATGCGTTATTGGGCGCGATGTGGACTTCTCGTCATAGGATTTTACAGGCTCACACTCGATGGTGTCTAGAATGATAATGGCTATTAGGGTTTTATTTTTGTGACCACTTTTTTAATTTTGGGTCATGTGACCTCTTTATTTCTAGATGGGATTCAGTGTTTCATGTGGTATTGGTTTTACCACTTCCAGTTTTGGTGGCATTGTGTGCCACATGTTTTTCTAATTATGGGTCTATGAACCATGATGTGTGTGTATGTTTGCCTTTAATTTTTTAATAAATTTTGTGGGGTCATAGATTTGGGTTACCAAATCCTTGATCATCTTCCTTGGTATAGATATTTTTATGTATTTCTATACATCTATGTATATTATTTATAATATATATATATATTTATCAATATTTGAATACAATTGTATATAATTGTATCTATGTATGGATATTTATATGTATCTAAGAATATTTATGTATATTTTTAAACATTTGTAAATATTATACGTATTTATGTTTATATATATTTATATCTTATATGCATATGTATATATAGGTATTAATATTCACTTGTGTTTATATATATATATAATTAAATTAATATAAAATTATATACATTTATGCATTGATATATATTTATGTAACATAAACGTCTATTTATATATATATTTTATAAATTTCGTTATATTTAAATATATATATATAGATATTTATATCCATTTATTATTTATTATTTATTATTTGTTCATTTAATATTTAAGATTTAATATTTAATATTTAATATTCATTATATAATATATAATATATAACATTTAATAATTATTATTTATTAATTAATATTAATTAATATTAATTATATATTATTAAATAATATTTATGATTTAAAATTTATGATTTTTAATTATTTAATTATTACTTATTAATTAATTATTAATTATTATTAATTAATGATTATTTATTTTTTATTCATTTACAATTTATTACAAGTTATTTATTTATTCATTAATTATTTATTAAATATTAATTTATTATTTATTATTAAATTAATGTTAAATTATTTTTTAATATTTAGTATAAATTATTTCTTAATTATAATTATTTTATTATTATTATTAATTTACTATCAATTTATTTATTATTTATTATTTATTATTCATTTATAATTGAGGTGTTATTTATTATTTATTATCTTATTTAATTAATTAATTATTATTTTTTACTTTATTGTTATTTCATTATTAATTTATTATTTATTATTTATACATTACTTATTTTTAATATATTATTTATTAATTTATTACTTATTTAACATATATGAATTTATCATTTTTTTAATTTATTATTTATTCATTACTTATTTATTATCTATTATTTATTTATTAATAATTAGTATTTATTTATTTATTACTTATTTATTATTAATTATTAATTATTAATGTTTTATTTATTCATTAATTAGTTTTTTGTAATTATTATTTATTTATTTGTTAATTATTATTTATTTAGTTTGTATTAATATTTTATGTGTTATTTGTTATTTAGTTTTTTATTTATTATTATTATTATTCTTTTATGTTATCATTTGGTTTTTATCTATATGTAAATAAGTATATTAAATTATGTTTACTCACCACATGGAAATGTTGTTGGAGTGGTAAAGTTTTTGCAGAATAACCAAGAGGTAAGGAGTTCAACTCTCACCCAACACACACACACACACACATATTGGATTTCTCCATGGAAGATGCATGCATTCATGACATGTGAATATGCCAGAAATGGTAAATAAATAATAAATGAATAAATAAAAAAATAAAAAAAATAAAAAAATAAAAAACAAATAAAAAATATAAAAAAAATAAAAAAATAAACCCCCGTTATATTATTATCTCGATTTTTAGAAAACCATCATTAAATCGTTCTATAATAGTTTTGAAAAACTGTTGTTGAATGATTCTTGACACACAATTTAGTTACGATTTTTCAAAACCGCCACGAATCAGTTAAGTGGTGGTTTAAACCACTGCTAGACATAAAAAAAACAATTTTGAAATGCTTATTTTGGCGTAGTGTTAGCTATATCACTAACTATGAAATTTTTATATGCGTCAAGGTGCCCATGTAGGGTGTGACTATAAACCTTGTAGAATACAAAAAATGCATCCTTAACATAAAGTGAACATGTATATAAAGGATATGTAATGATGGTAAGTAAATGAAAAAAGACACAACCAATCATATGTCTGGCGTTAATGCACTAACCAGACATACTAACTTCGACTGCATTCTAGAAGTAATGTCTTATAAGTCATTAAATATTAGGTTAGGACACGAGGATAACACATATCTCGAATCAAGGCTCATATCCAATTAATCCTCAAATCAAGACACAAGGTCGACACACCCCTAGATAATCCTCGGATTGGGATATAAGGCCATCGTGCCCCTACATATATTTGGTTAGACCAAAAGGACATCACACCTTAGGCTCAATCTTGGCTCTATTCTCAAGAACAATGTATCCCATCCTCTATCTCAAGTCATGCCACAAGGTCCTCATACCCTTACCCTATCTCCAAGTCTCATCATATTCATCGATACAACAACGTACCGACACATGCTACCCCACTACCTTCGTTGGATAAGTATTCACACACAACAAGGAATAGTATAAGAGGAACAATCATATTACATAATTAATATGTCTCATAGGATACTCATGATCACCAAATGAAAAATAATAGGAATACCATATCACATAACAGTTCTCATGACTATGAATGTAAACACACACAATCCAAACATGCCAATCAATTTTAAAAATCGACACTATAAGGTAAGGAATTCCTACCTCAAGATTATTGACATCCAATGATAAGAATTTACACCGGGACCAATCCCACACACAAAATATTCATAGAATCATCCCAAATTAATCACATGAGAATTATAAAATCAATATCCAAAAAACTAAAATGACACGGGCTTAAAGATAGACCAGCTTACCCAATGAGATCCACCTCCAATGGTGGATCTAGATCTGTTTAAGGAGAGTTGATAATTCTCTAGATCCTTCCACCTATCCATCAATAAATCAAAAAACACTTATTGGATCATAATAAAAATCATATATATAGAAATGAAAACTTAAAATTGTAATTCATTCTTGGAATTGAAGAGTATATCAAGAAGAAATGTGTATAATAGTGGGAGAATGATCTCTTACATTGATTTTTCACAAGACAATGCCTCTTGATCAACCAGAATTGGTGTTCATTGGGAGAAAAATTACCAATAATACCCATTGTTGTCCTGTATTTTAGAAATCCCTAGAAGTAGAAGGAATAATGGTGAGTTTTGGGGAGGTTTGGGGTTAAAATTCTAATTTTTGGATTAATTAATTCACTATGCATGATTTAGTTTCATGGGTTTCCAAGACATGTGCCAACCGTGTTATGTTCACTATCTCTTCAGGGAACCCACATAGTTTGGCTGTATTGTTTGGTAAACCATGAACCAACCATTCTTTTTTCCTCTATCTCAAGTCACACTATTTTTTGGAGAATGTCACATGGTTAAGTCTAACCATGCACCATCTACTGTCCCTCTCTAATAAGACACAGTTTATTGGGGAGAACCATACAATTTTCCCAAACTGTGATTAAACCATGAAGCCTATTAAAATCCTCTGAAACCCCCCCAATCTATCCAAAAGATACATAAGACTTCATTATATCATATAATATATCCAAAAACACTTAATTAAGGGATGTAATAAAGTTTTAATGTACCTGAATTTTTTTTATGTTACATGCTCATTTAAAGAACATTTTTTATAAGTTAAGAAAAACCATCAGAAAAAGTTTTTTGGGTTAAACCAGAAATAATAACATCAAACTATTTCTGAATAATGACTGTAACTTTGAATTTTTTTTATAAATATATTTTGATAAATAATTCCATTAAAAAATATTTTAAAGTTAATATTTGAAAATTTTATCATACTATGATCTTGGGAATTGTTTAAGACCTTATAGTTCTTTGGTAAGTATAAAAAACTTTATTGGAAACTTAATATCTTCAAACCTAGGATATTTTCAGCATAATTATACTCTTGAAAACATCCATTGAGAAAATCACTTTAAATATCTATTTTAAATAAATTAATATTCAGATGAGTTGTAAAGGCCTGTAATATTTGGATTTATTCTAATAAAGTTACTGGTGCAAGAGTCTCACCATAGTCGAGGCCTTTCTCTTGAAAATATCACTTAGTAATAATTATTTCTTTATTTTTGAAAATAATTCCATTATGATCAAATTCATTTATAAAACCCAATTTTTCTCTAATTTCCATCATATCTTTAGATTATTCAACTATAGTCAAAGCATGATTCCTTTCAAATTTCCTGATATTTCATTGAATGTATATTATCAAAGTTTCATCACCTAATGTATAATATACTATTTTAGATTAAAATTTTGATAGGAAAACTTGATGTTCACATTTATTTCTTAAGGAACATCTAGTTCTAATAGGTTGAATTACATTACTAACAATATGATTGGTAGGATGACTCCTTAAGATAAAATGGTTTTTCTCAAAAAGAAGTAAGTCAATATTTAACTATTAGTTGTATATATTCCATTAAAGTTAATTCTAGATATTATAAATCTGATGTTCTTACTTATGGAGGATTTATTATTAGTAGTTAGGAATAAATTTCCAAAAAAACTGACTGGCGTATTTTCAAGAACATCATCGAGACGATACAAATCAACTCATTTTAAAAAAATAAAAGGACTATATTTATCAAACTTTATATGAACCATTTCTTTAACATCATTAGTTATCTTATTAAAAACTTTATATTCCTTAATAGTTATAAAATAACCAATAAGTATTCCTTTATTAAATATATGAAAAAATTTATGAAGTTGATTTTTAGTGTTCAGTATGAATACTTTGCAACAAAAGACTCTAAAGTAAGAAATTTTTGTATTTTTTTATCCATAACTCATAATTTTTTTTATTAAGAAATGGTTTTAGAAAAAATAAATTTAAAGAATAATAAGAAGTTTTCACACATCATCCCAAAAATTTCTATAAATATAATAACCACTTGATTTTTTTTTAAATTTCGTAAAGAATTATATATCTTCATTTAACTAGATCCTTTTTTTGTGGTGGTCTAAGTACTGAAAAATTATGAGTATAATTTTTAGTACTTTTTTAAAATATTAGTTTACTCTTCACCATGATCACTTTGGAAAGTAACCAAATATACATCAATATTTATTTAAATAGAATAAAGAATTACTATAAAATGATCAAGTTATTCAAATTTTCAATACAGAAAATAATCCCTAGTAAATCTAGTGTAATAATAATTTAAGATATACAAAAAATGTTTTCCCCTAATACTTCTAATTTTTGTAGGCCCAAATATATTCATGTGCACATATTATAAGGGTTTATAATTTGATACATCACTTTTATATTTAAAATTAGACTTATGTATGTTTCCAAATTGATAATGTTCAAAAACTATAGTTGAATTAATCTTAAATTCTAGATGATCCATAACATATTCTTTCATAAAAAGTTTAGTTAATATCCTAAAGTTATAGTGTCCTTATATTCTATTCCACAACCATGATAAATATGAAATTTCACTTAAATAAGGTGAATTTTGATGACTTAATTATTTTAATTATAGTATATAAACATTATCATACCTATCAGTATATAGAATAAAATTCCCTTCTAAAATTTTAAGAGTTCCTTTATCATTCTTGAATTTGATAAAATAACCCTCATCACATAATTCACTAATGTTGATGTGGTTTTGATTAATAAGTAAAACATATAAGACATTTAAATTGGATATTTTATTATAAAATAAATATCATTGATTATAATGATTTCACCATGTGTGTTTTCTCACAAAGTGTCTCATCGTTTATTAAATTTTTTTAAATTTTGAAAGTTTTACTTATCTCTAGTCATGTGTTGATAAAAATAACTATCCATGTACAATTTATTTTTACTTAATGTACTCAAAATATTTTCTAGGAATATATAAAATTATTTTCTTGGTACCCAAACATTCTTGGATCAATTTACAATTATAAAATCAATTTTTAAAAACCCAAATATTCAAAACTCTTTTGTGTAGAAAAAATAATAGTTCTTTAGGGATAAATTGCCTGTGAAATACTAATGACTAAACATTTTATAAAGGTAAAAATTTATTCTAGTGATCTCCCCATTAAAATTTAGAGAAAATGGGTGCACTTTATGGAATGAAATAATTTGATTGAAAAATTAGATTTATTAGAATTAAAACAAAATCCAATAAAAGTTATAGAGGTTTTAAATTGATTATAAATTTTATAATAATTTTATTTACCATAAGTAACATTTGATAAGTTTTTCTTTAAACAATAAACTTCAAATATAAGTTTAATAACCAAATTTTCACCATCTAAACTCTAATCGTAGATTTTATGATCATCATAATTTATACTTGAATCAATTTTTTAATCTAGCTAAGTTAAAGTTTATAAATTTTAATAGTAAATTTAAAAATTATTTTGTTATATATAATAAATTTTTATTCCATAAAATTTTTGGTTATCCTCAAATTATTATTTTATTTTTCCATATGAGTTATATATTTAACAATTCCAAAAAAAGTACTGAATGATTTCTCATCATCTGATATATTAAATTTTTCATCATCCGATGAAGTTGAATAATCATATTTAAAATTACAAGAACATTTAGAGTCTAAAGAATTTTTTATGAGACTCAGGAATTTCTATATCCTTATAGTACTTTTCATTATTCAAAACATTTAAATTAAATACAACTATTTTCTAACTATAACTCTCACTTTTGACTGATTAACTATTACTAGATGTATCACCTTTACCCGTAATACACATGTCTAAAACATTTATTTTTTTACATTAATTTTAGAATATATTATTGAATTCTTATAATTCCTTTTCAATTTAGTGAAATATATTCTAATGTAACCAACCATCTTAGATTCTTATAAATTATCATATGATGATTCCTTCTAATCATTTCTATCTTTCCTATTATTTTGATGAGTATTATTGAAATTTATATTACTGATAAGTTTATTCATTCTTATTGAAAATTCAACATGTTCATTTCCACTATCATATGAACTAATTTTTTCTGAATTCATACATTCCATCCTTGAACCTTGAGATATAAATGTTTTATCATAAGAAGTAAAAGTACCAAAACTTGGATTACTAGAATTATATGCAAACAACACTCCATTATTTATATTATCTATCTCATAATCTCACTTTATTATAAATTTTTATTGTCTTAAATTACCAATCAAGTCATATAGACTTGAATTAGTCAAGTGTTTAGTGTCATCTATAGTTTTTCTATTAAATTTCCATTCTTTCAGCATTATACCAATAATATTTTCAATAAGTTGATCTTCTAAAAACTATTTCTCACCAAAATATTTTCAACTATTTAAAATATTTATAAAATTTTGATGCATTTCAGTGACTATTTCATCAGTAATAAAATAAAAATATTGATAATTATCTATTATCAAAAATACTTGAGTTTCCTAAAAATTGGATGTTTCAAAATGTGTAATCCACCATTTTGTTAATATTTTATTCATCATTTCATGAAATTATCATTTGAAGTAGAGGGAGATTCAGTGCTCATGATGGTGATTCCCCTTCTTCCATGATGTTGATGGTTGGTAAACTGGTCTCTCCCCCTGTGGTGGAGGAGGGAAATTCATCTTCCTTGAAGGGAGATATGTCTCGTTCATTTTCTCTATATTCCAACCTCGACTTCATTCCCTCCTTACCTTAGATTTTCTTATCCATAATGTTCTAGATATATTTGATTGATGACCTCATCTTTAAATTCTGTATTCTGAGTTCAATGAGGCCTCTTCTATTTTGAATATGTTGTTGATTTCTCAATTCAAATAGCACCATCCTCTGATGGATTCATTTAATAGGAATATATTCATATTTTAGTGTATACAAGATCAAGCAATGGTGGGTTTACCTAAAAATTATAATATCATGATTCAGTTCACATCCAAGAATGACTTGATTAATGCTTGGTCAAGTTACCCCCACAACCACAATGAATACTGATTCTACTTATTCAAGTGTACTTATGATTCTCACTTGAAGCATGATTCCTCATCCATGGATATTTGGGTTAGTTTCCCTAAAATACTTTTACCACTTCAAAATCCTTTTAATATGTGTATTCTAGGGAATCTCATTGGTAGATATCTATGTTTTGAAATTAGAACTAAATTGGGTTGCCACCATGTCTCTCCATAAATCTATGTGGAATTTTATGTTTCAAGAAGGCCATCGAGATATATTTGGATTACAATAAGGGAAGAGTTCTACTGCAAAAAACTTGTTGTTTTTAAGTCATGGACTGATTTTTTCTCTTTTTGTAAGAAACTGGGTCACTTAATGGATTATTTTATGTGTGGGAGAATGAACATCCTTTAGTATATGGATGCGGGTTTAAGAGGTAGTGGTAAAGGTTTGGTGTTTGGTTCTAATGAAGGTCCTATGTAATATATAAATTTGTGCATTCCCATGGTTCAAAGTAATGCGAATATTGTTCATTGTGGACCACATGAGGGCATCATGAAGGTGGAAGACATTTTTAATCTCTTTAGGAATGATTTGGGATATCCCTAGTCTATTGTGCATCTTTTTTTGGGGCCATTGGGAACTGGGGATGTGAGTTTTATTGGTTTATTGTATTCTTATCCCTATAGTTTTATTTTGGGATCCTATATTGGGGCTATGAAATTTGGCAGTGTAAATAATCTCGAAGTGGGGACACAATTGAAAATCAATGGAGGCTCTAGGGGATACCATAATTGGGAGAAAAAACTGAAAGTTTTATATGTTTGGTTAGATGACAAAAATGAGTCCAACCCAAGAAGGATCATTTCTTATTTAAAAATGAGTAATATCATTGATGGACTAGAAATAGAAGTCTGGGAAGAGATCTCTAACAAAGGGAAATACCTCTCAGGGGAAGAGTCTGGGGGAGAGTTATATCCAACTATTCAATGATAATAAAAATTGACTACATGGTAGAGGTCTACAGAACCCAAGTAAGAATAGGGGACCGAGAGGAAACAAGAATTCGGGGAGTTGCATCATGAGCAAGAAGAAGAAATCCAATGGGTTTATAAACTAATCATACCCACATAAACCAAGGGAGACAAGGTTAGAAGAAAAAAATTTAGGTCAAAGGTTATGGAGTTTGATCCCTTGGAGAATGATCATGTGAAGGATATTATATTGAACATACTAAGTTAAAATGAAATGTCTGAAGGTCATGTTCCTATGGAACAAGATCTTGAGTTGGTGGGTGAAATGATGGAAGATCGGTCCCAGGGAGGCTGTGTGATTATTGAGGATGCAATGATGGTTACTTTAGAGCCGTTAATAAAGGAGGCTAAAACTTTTGATGCACCACTAGAGATTACAGATGGAGTATTGTGGCTAGTAGGTGAGGAGGTATGGTTAAATTCTTGGGAACTTATTTTACACTATGAGGAATAATTTTTGTAGGAGTATTTGATTATTTATGATTCTCATGAGGATGAAGACATGATGTAAGTGAGACCAATTCAAGTAGACAAAATTAAGGAGTAGTGTTATTGGATAAAAAATATCTAATTTTGAAAAAAGGATTTAATGAAAAGTATATAATCGTGGAGGAGTTCATCCAATCTTGGGGAAAGATTACTTATCACATTGAAGACATTATAAAAGATGAAATGGATGAAAATGTAAGTGATCATTTCTAGAAATTATATAGGGATATTTATTCTAATAATTTTAGGTTTTCTTTCAAAAATTTATAATATCCTATTCTATTTGATTTTATTTGGTTATAACTTATGAGGTTTCCCACATTTTCCACAAAACTGATTTTATAATAAAAATAATTTTTAGTCATTCACCATTTCATAAGATGACATATGACTATAGGTGTTACAATTATAGAACATAACAAATATTATAAACGTTATGATTTATCAAATTTTAATGTTTTCTATCCCTATAAAAAAATATATTTTTTCTTTGAAATTTAATAATTTCTAGTCATTATAATAAAGTTTTCAACTCTAGTGTTAATAATAAATAATTCATTCGGTCACACTATTAATCACAATAAGATTCATCAAAGATTGTAGGTTTGGCCAGATTAAACTTCTTATGCATTCCTACTAGAAATATTTATGTTACAGAAAATATATTTCCTCTACCAAAAGTGTTCATGTAATGAAACTAAAATGAAAATATGATAAAATAATGAAAATTAAAAAAAAATTCAGAATATTGTAGATACCAAATATTATAAAACTAAATATGAATGAATATCCGAACCTAATAGAGTTAGGATTTGATATATTTTTTTTTGCAAAGTATGTAAAATTGGTTGTTATGGTCACTAGGTTAAATAACCTAAGGTGAGGGGGGGGGGTGAGGGGGTGGATTAGGTTATGAAAAATTAAAGAGATTTCACCTTTCAATATTATTTTTTTGTTGAATAAAACAATATTGTATTTTCTTCTCACAAAAATGTATATATGAAAAAATTAAAGCATGAAATAGACACAACAATTTAACATGATTCACCAAAATTGGTCTAGTTTATGAACATTTACACTTAAGAAGTCACTACTATTTTATTTAACAATAATTAATTGCTCCTCTGAAGAATATTTTGAGGATCTGTATCAACTCTAAATAGGTACACTCTAAGATGGGTGTGACATTAAACACCTTGTCTATAAAATAGATGAAATAATCTTTCTTTACAAAGTTTTGTTTTATACAAAGATCATTAGTGTAATGATTTTTATTCACCACATGATGGTTAGTAAGGTTACAGATCACCATATGATATTTAAGTAGATTAATATTCTCAATGTAATGTTTAAGTGAAGTACTATTCATTACACAATGTTTAAGAGATTTATTATACACTTTGGTTCACCTTGCATTGTGTGAACCTTAATTGGGGTACTATTCACTATATGACACTTAAGAAGGGTATTGTGCACCAGGTGACCATTATCTCTTAGTCCACTATACTTAATACTCTTCTGTGAATTCTTTCTCGAATCCTGAAATTTCTAATGATGTTATTTTGATTAAATATTTTCACAATCACAAATGAAGTGATTATGAGTGTCTATATAGAAAAAGTGATCCAAAAATAGGGAAATTAGAATATTAATTTTTACTAATTTGGTTAAACCCATCCATGAGGTCATGTAAAACACATATGTATTATTTTTTATTACATAATACTTAGGTGGATCATTGTTCACCACATAATTCTCTCCTTTTATAGTTTACCTTGAATAACCACCTTATGAACACATGACCACCTCATACTTTGGTGGAAAAAATACTCACCACATAATCCTCTCCTTTCACTGTCCTACTATAATTACTACCTTATGATCACATAACCTTCATGATACCACATAATCATCAGAAGGATCACTGTTCATGACGTAATACTTAAGCGCAACATAGTTCGTTTCATCATACTTACGAGAAACAATATTTATTGTGTAATACATAAGCCCAAAAATGTTCATCATGTAATAATTATGCTGAAAAATATTCATCATGTAATAATAAAATGAAACATTGTTGACTATATAATACTTAAGTAGATCACTATCCTTGTCTATTTTTGATGTTTCCACTAAAAATGTTGTCCAAAAATAATACATACCATAAAATCTTAGGGTGTTACATTCTACCCCTATTAAAATGAATTTGTCCCTTGAAAATTGTCACTTGGGTAAAAATAAATGAGGACACCTATGCCTCATTACATCCTCATCTTTCTATGTAACTTCCTCCAATTTTTGGTTTTTCCACAAAACTTTACCCAGGTGAGGGGTCTTATTTCGTAGAACTTTTTCTCTATTATCCAAAATACCTTATATTTGTTCTTCATAAGAAATATTTTGCTTCTCTGATATTACCTATGAGTTTAGTACATGTGAAAGATCATATATTTACTCCCCCAGGATAGATACATAGAACATATCATGAACATTAGAGAGATTCGGTGGAAGCGCCAATCGATATGCTATTATATTGATACGATCAAGAATTTCAAAAATAAATTGTATCCAAACAATTTAAAAATGAACTTAGAAGTTTTAAGGTGGATATTTGAAAATTACTCTATGAGTGATGAACATAATAAAAAGGGTCAATACAACTTCCTCTTAAAAAGTGGTAAAGTAAAAGGATAATATAAAAAAAACCAGGATTCCGATTAGGATAATATTAGTGACAATTGAAAATATAGACATGGAAAAGAATTATAACTATCAAGTTCTGAAAGATAATGACAGATAACATGGTCATTAGAGGGTTAATTAAAAAAACCATATACTGAATAGGTTTAAAAATTTTCATTGATATCATAAAAATGATGGTAATAGGATAACATTTAATTTCAAAATATTTTGAAAATAAATACTTACTTGATTTCATTGCATAAGTACAATATCAATCTTTATTTGTGCCTTAATTAATCTCTACTTCAAATTTCAATCCAAGAAATAATGTTGAAATTGTAATTCCTGTAGAACTAGTGGATCACAAGATCAATAATGGGATGACAACACATTTCTTTTATCTCCAGTTATCATAAAAAAATGGTTAAAAAATTATTATACACATATAAATATTCATATAGTTAGGTAATAAATAAATCTCTAAAACCTCATTCAAATTTCAACATAATCAATTTCATAAATGGTTACCCTTATGAAACTTCTATGAAAATGAAAATTAAAAATTTTATAATGAAGGACACTAAAATTTTAAAATCAAATTATCATTAATACCTTGAATAACTTGATGTAGATCTTAATTTTCACACACCAAACAAGTGAAGAGCATTATCATGAATTCTCTTGAAACATGTAAATAGCCTAAATTACCATATATCCTTAGTTAAAACATGCATGATTTCAAAAATTATATCTTTCCTCATATCATAAATTTGAAAATTCTATAAAAAAAATCCAGAAACTACCTCATCCTCATATTAATAATCCATTCTATAGTCATAAATACTGTCCCATTTATTTTATCACAGAAAAACATATATTTATCTTATTATTATCCCATCATCATGCACATATTATGGTTTTTCATTCCCTTAATTGTGTGTTCTCCAAAAATATCACCTTTCCACCTCAATCACTTTTGATGGTTACCAATAATATTCAATTTATAAATTCCAATACTTAATGAAAAACTACCGTGGAAAAATCCTTAGATGGTTCATTATTCCATAATACTATAAAAGTACTTCTACAACATTATTCTTGAATTCCAATACATAAACACTCAATCATTCCACTTCCTTCTTAAACCAGTAACCAAACTTCATCATTTTATTCTCTAAAACTTATTCTATATCCTATTACATTCATATTATATTCATAATCTACAATATAACCATCACTCATACAACCTTTTCGATTCTATTCACAAGATTTCCCCCCAGGGAATCTATTTTCATAGTTCCCATACATTCTAAATTTAAAATAGTCAACTGTCAACAACAACTTAAGAATACCATAATTCTCATCCATTGTGTTAACTGAACCTTTCACTTTTAATTTAAAATTAATTTATTTGTGTCCTTATTCAACACACCCAAATCATATTCTCATTCATTTGATACATTCTTCATGATGCTTCTTCCCACATTCTTTTCATGAAGAAAAGTTTACTTTCTTTCCTCTATAGTCACTATGAAACTCTATCTTGATCTTATTATATGGGTAATAAAACTCACCAAAGTTGATATTATTTGTAATATTATGATATTTATGATTAGTAATGATAAAAATATTTCACCTTACTACTTATATTTCATTTAGTTACTCATGAGGAAGAAAATTCTGTTGTCCATCACATTAACCGTTAACATGAATCCTTCAAGTTCTAGCCATTATCCAAAACTAAAAAAGCATAGTTTGAGAAAAAATAAACATAGTTGTAACACCAAATAATCATGGTGAATTTAATATAAAATTTCAATTAATAACAAATTAGATTTAATCCTAGTTTATTAATGATCATTACCAAAATTCTAGAATTGTAACATATATATAGACTGATCCTCTGAGATCTTACTTATGTTTTTATCATCCTAGTTTCCAAAGCTTAACTCAACCTTCTCTGATACCAACTATAACGACCAATAAATTTCATAAATTGGTATTACATATATATAGTTTAACATTCAATACATAATATAAAAAAACCAAACCATAATTGTATAGGTTTAGTTCCTTTCAAAATTTGGAAACAAAAAAAACTGGTTCTTAAAATATCTACATCATCTCACACTTATTCCTTCATAACTAGAACCATTTTTGATATGTCATACTTAATAACTTCCTTCATATCATTGATAAAATATATATAAGAAAAGGGTGAGATCAAATTATTATTAAGGGTAAATATGGGAGATATAAATCATAATATAAGAATAAGGTCATAAGAACTTGAACATAACAATTGAAAATTATACCCTGCATATCTGAGATCATAATACTAAGTCATGTAATAAATCATAGAAGTTCATAAGACATGAATCATAATAAATCATGATCCATGGGAGAATAATATTGGAATAATACATGGAATGTGTCATACGTATAAACATAGAAAATACTTTCCTTAGTAGTCAAGGCTTTTTCTGGCCTATGTGTGTGGTGTGTTTTTGTTTATATGCAATTTTACCCCATAACACCTAATATATAAATATATATAATATAATTACCCAATACATTAGAGGTAGATAAAGGTCCCACCAATTTTTTGTTATTACTTAACCACTACCACATAATGAAAACCATACATATTTTGTCTATAATAACATAATTCATTCATCATATAAGAACCCATGTAAATAAATGAGTTTCATAAACCCATCATCATAACATAACTCCTGAAAAAGAAATGGGTTTCATAAATATCATGAAATCCTAAACATAAACCAACCATAAAGATAATAAAGATAGTGTCCTTTAATAATATACCCATTAAAGCATAGGTAATATCAAATAATGATATCCTATATAGATTTTCCTTTTGAAATATCACTTGAAATAATTCTTGATTTTTTTACATTTCCAAGTCATTTATTATTAAAGAGCCACATAATTATAAAGGGAAACAATTTATTTGAAAACAAACTTTTAATATTTTAAAGAATACAATAAATCATTAATGTGTAATGGTGGTGGGAAAAGATTCACATGCTGTATAAGTTAAAAAAATATTCCTTTAGTATTTTTTTGGAAAAGTAAAAAAGAACATCATTTATAAAATGAAAAAAGGAACCCTTTAAAATAATTTGGTAAAAAGTAAAACATTATTTAAAATGACTTTAAATAATAATATATAACATTAAAACCATTTATGGAAACAATTTTAGAAAACATGGGCATGAAAGAAAAATAGAGTTTTTAGGGAAATTTAATTTTTTATAGAAAGAAAGTCCCTTATAAATATCATGGAATTGAAGTGAGAATTAATAAAATTAATTTATTATGTGTATTAAATAGAAATCCACCTAAAACAATTAGAAATAAAATGATAAGATAATTAAAAGTCTTACCACACATAATCTCATCATGACATAATTAATGAAGTATAAGTTTAACCCATTGAATGGAAATTGGGTTAAGAATTCCATGGGATCTTTATAATTAGTTGAATTGTATTCCCCGTAGAAGTAATGACTATCAAATGAAACATTTAATAATATTATGATAATTAGATTCATGATATTATATATCAAATTGTATTATATATACCACATATAAGAGATAATTGGTGAATAAGACATGTATCTCACCGAAGTAAAAGTGAGACTAGAAACCATTACCTCACACTTCCCTTTAGATTTACATACTTTATCCTCCTATATAAAGGATTAAAAAATGTTATTAATTAATTAAAAAAATATAATCATATTTATAATACCTTATGAGATACCTTTATAACATATTACTCCCCATTCATCAATAAAATTACATTATTTTCATTATTTTAGGTGCGTTCATTTCATGGTTTCATGACTTGCTCATTTGTGTAAAATTATGGATTTTTTTTCAAAAATGAAAAAAATATAGAAGTGAAATGAAATGGTATTAATGAACTTATATAATTTTAAATGGTCCCATATATAATTTTTCTTTCTGACTTGAGGATGACTCATTTGATAAAATGTTAATGATAAATGTTTAGTTTATTTTGGCGGTTTTTTCTAACCATGAAGAACGAGTTTCATTTTATTTAATATTGTATATATATATATATTAGTTCTAGAACATAAAATGGGTTATAATATTCCTTTTAAAATATAATTTAACAATAATAATAATTTTATGATCAGCCTTGAAGGTTGTAATAGAAAATGAAAAATCATTATTCACGAAAACAGTTATCCACCATAATTTGGACAACCATTTAGTTGATTTAGATAAGAGGAGGTAATTAAAGGGATGGATATAATATATTCCATTAGAAACATAAAATTATAATATATAAATTATAATTGAGTTATTATGAATTAATGGATGAAGGATGTGAAGAGAAGGTAGAAAATTGAAAGAAATTAATTGAGGTTGTTTGAGAAAGTCACCTCTTGTATATAACATCCTTGAAAGACCCCTAAAGGAACTTCGAATATATATTTTGGTGAGATCAGTAGAACCTAGATTTTGGGAGAGTAGGGAGGAGAGTATTTGGTATATATTTTAAAATATTGAATGATTTTTATGATAAAGGGGTTGATGAGGCGTGGTATTTATACCTGAAGAGCGTTGGTTTTAAGTGATTAAATAATGATTATTTTATAGTTAAATCCAACCACACTTGTGTGAAATTAATTCCATATAATTTGGATTATAATTAATTTTCTATTAATTGTTTAAAGTCCATTAAAACATCAAACTCCCATTTAATTTTGTAGTTTTTCTGTATTTTAAGGTTTTACCTTTTAACTATAGCCTCCTATATTATTTTACCTATACTGTGAAAAATATTTTTTTTACCATGGTAATTTTTTATGAATAAAAACAAAAATGACCTTATAACCTAATATGGACCTCCTAATTCCAAATAATGAATCTATTTTTAAATATTCACTACACATATGTTTCCAAATTACATTCATAATTAAAATGCAAAAATAAAACGATTAGTTTTTTTGGGAAAAATGTGTTTTTAATCCCAAAAATGTACTTATACCTAAATGAGGTATAAAAATTGTTTAAATAGAATTAATTATATTATATATAACTATAAATTAATTATTTAACTAAGATATAAATTTAATATCTAAAATGAATTTTAAATATAAAGAAAATTATGTTATTATAAAAAACATTATGTTTTTACTATTCATTAAAAAATATAACCTTTTAGAAAATTTTCTAAAATTCATACCAAAATATTTTTGATATGATAAATCAAAAAATTATGTTCATTTTATCAAAAAAATTTATAATTGTTTCAAAAAAATATATATTTATTTTCTCATAAAGAAAAATAAAAATATCTTTTTGAAGGAAATATATATTTGAAGAACAAAATGACTTTATAAACAATTATGTGAAAATTCAAAAAGAATTAATTAATACATTAATAATGAGTTGGAATATTATATATTTAATAATGTGGTTAATAATATTCATTAGCTCTAATTCAATAGATAGGTTATAATGACCATGTTAAAATAATAATATTTTGGAGTTCATTTATGCTCAGTGTTATTTTTAAAGTAAGCTATCAAAGAGATTAAATTTAAAAAGAGACATGACATAAAATCTTAGGGTGTTATTTATATGGTTCAAATTAGAACCATTATAACCCTAGCTTATAACCATTGAATCTTTAAAACTCACTTCTATTTCTTATTAAAAGAGAGAACTAGTCCTCTAAAAGATTATTTTGGTGATCTATGTTAACTCTAAATAGGTTCACATGGAAATGGATGTGACATTAAGCTCCTTATTCCTCAAAAATATGAAATACTCTTTCCCAAAAAATTTATATTTCATGGAAAGATCATCCATGTAACTATACTTCTTCACTACATAATGTTTGGTCAATTTATTGTTCCCCATGTGATGTTTAGGATGAGTAATATTCACCACATAATGTTTTCATGGGGTACTATTCAATGCGTTATGTTTAAGAAATTTACTGTTCATAATGTGATATTTAATCTATTTATAGTTCAGTATGTGATATTTAAGTGATTTAATATACACTATGTAACTGTTAAATGGGGTATTATTCACCAATTGATGTTTAAGTGATTTACTATTCACCACATCTCCCTTAAGTGGGGTACTATTCACCATGTGAAAATCATTTGTACTTAACTTAATACTCTTGGAAAACATCTTTTGGACTCCCAAAATTTATAGTAATAATATTCTAAGTTAATATTTTCACACACACTGATGAACTTATAATGGGTCCTTATATAGGAAAAGGTTTGTGGGAAATTCAGTAATCAAAAAATGATTATTCCCCCTTCGATTAATCGATTATGTTAGGTTGTGTAAAATATTGGTAGATAACTATTAACTATGTAAAAATTAGGTGGATAGTTGTTCACAATGTAATCCTTTCTTTTCATGAACATGAGCCTCATCCCGGTTGGTGAGGACTTATTAAGTGCATATAGGTGACCCAAGATCAAATTCAGGTGGAGGATAATTTTTGGGTTACTGTAGCAAAACTCTAGCAGGTAACATTTGGCACTGTAGCAGCTAGAAATATTCCCCCGTTTGGGCCTTCAGGCCACTGATTTGGTCCCCAAGTCCTCAAAGCCTTTGGGCCACCCATGCATTTGGGTTAGTAAGGCCTTAGGGCCACCTCAAGGAATTCGAGCCATATTAAGTGTAGATGAAAACTAGACAACCTACAAGGGACAAGCTCCTGAAGGAGGATGAGAAAAGATCTTTCACCATAGAAAAAGATTAAAAGATTGTAAGAATGATAGGGTATGACACCTGCAATTGGGAAAATATTGGGCATGCACATGAAAGCCTAGCCGAACAACCATGCGAAGGTGGAAATATGATTTCACATTGAATATTCTGGTGAGGAGCAGATCCAAGTAGTTAGTCTGGGCTGTATGTAATGTTTGAAGCCCAAGGGCAATGAATTCCTTTCATGAACCGAATCTGGTCACCATCAAATCGGCACCAAACCCAGCCCATGGAAAGTCCCTAAGGGAATTCCCTATCCCCATAGTCTATAACAAGTTCTTGGGTATCATAAAAATGTATGTGGGAACGATTTACCCGAGTTTGGATTCATAAAATAACCAAAAACAAACAATATACCAAATCTGAACAGTTATGCCAAACAAGCCTTAATAAAATCCAGAACTGATTATATGTGTTTAAAAAAGACACAAGGGGTCTAAAGGTACATAGAATTAGTAGAAAACAGCCCATGAGACTTCACATGACAAGGGGTTATCACCCACGAGCCTTCTCCACAACACTGCACCATGGAAAGAAACTAGCAACCCAAACTGCCGTCACCCAAGGCCTTGAATTTGCCTGTGTCCAACGTGATCAAGTATACTTACACCCAAAGGTGTAATAAGGTTGTGAGACTAATCCCAATAGGTTATCACCCAAGTATTCAAAGTGATAGGCATTATAAAATAAAAATCTTGCAATAGTTATAAATAGAAAATGGGAGCATTTATTTCTAAAAGTGAAACTTTGAAATGAAAATACCATTCAATGATGATATGTTTAAAGAATGAGTGAATTTTAATAAAACAAGTAAGCCACTGATTTTGACATCCAAAAATACCATAAGGAAAGCATAACTACCAAAAATTCCATGAGCACCAAGCTTAGGAACACCCCTTGGTACTAGTTAGTTGTGAGCCTTAAGTACCTCGTACCTCAGTGAAGGTAACCATAATAAAATTCGTTCCCATGCATGAGCCACTATTAGGGAGCATACCCATAACTTAGTGGTCTTTAATCATCTCCATTATAGTTTTTTTAGTGTTATCCCTATCAAACTTTCTAAGTGAACCATGGTTCAAACCCCTCCGTTCACAAGCATACTAGTACAAATTAGCCCACCTAGTTACCCGAGTATCCCGTCTTGTGATTAAATAGTTAGTTCATGTTACCAAAATAAATTTTCACATATAAACATTAGTTCTGGTCACACACATTCAAAAAATTATCTACACATGCTTTCACCTTTTATATAACTCAATAAACCACTTATAATTTCTATAAAACAATTTCAAGAAAAGTAACCAAATTTTCACATTAAATTCATCTAAAATACCTCTTTTAAAACCCAATGGAGACCAATATTATAACAAACTATAAATTTCATCATTATTTTTTTATAAATCCATTCCATGAATTATAAAACAACACCAAGAGGCACAACATGGGTTGCATATGTAAAACACCCCTTTTCACAAAAAATTGGAACTTAAAAATAAACCGCTTTGAAAATGCTAACGAAATCAATTTTAGTAGTAAAAATAAAGAAGGAGGAATATAAAGGAAATAGATATATAGAAATCCAACTTATTCTAGAATACCTACATATGGAATCACTTACCAAAAGAGTCAAGAACTGCAAATCCTATTGTGAAACTTCAACTGCACCACCACCGCACCACAAGGGAGTGAGATCGAAACTAAAAATAGAGGATTGGACCAAGATACTAAAAATGAAACCCCAGGTACAAATTCTTAGCTTCTGGACATTTTGGTATTCAAGAAAAAGGGGAGAAACCTTAAGAAAAAAGAAGGAACTTAGAAGGAAAGACACTTATTTGAGAAATATGGATGATTTTAGTAACCTGAGAATTTCTGCCCTAATTCTCATCTGATACGATCTCCAAAGAGTGGGAAACGAAGCTGGGGGTTCCTCTAGGTTCATTGGGATCAGTTGAGAGGTAGAATCACTAAAAAATAATAAAAAATGAAAAATTTATGAAAGAAAAAAAAATTTTAAAACAGAAAATGGGCTTACGGGTTGGCCCAATACTTAATTATATCACCCAATTCCAAGATGATAATGAAATTTTAAGGGGTCAAAATTGATATGGTGGTTTTAATATTTCAATGTAAGTAATTATGAAAGTAGAATGGGTGAAAAAGGTTAAAAAACGAAGAAGTTATTAAAGAAAAAAACTAATTTTTAAAACTGGAAATAAACTCACGGTTTGGCCCAAATCTTGAAAACCCACCATTCACTCCTAAAATGCATGGGAAGCCCCAAATACAAAAAAAGAAAGGAAAATAAATGAAAATACCTTTAAAATAAATCATGTATGTGACAATTCCTCTAAGGCCTATAGGCCATGTAATACTTACGCCTACGGTACTTATAAGGGTTCCACCTCAACCCTTGAAAGGTGGATAATCAAAAATAAACAAAAAATGAAGGCCTTTGGGCCATTGGAGAGTAATCCTTTATTTTCTTGGTCTACCTAAAATTACCACCTCATAACTGCACAACCGCATCATACTTTTCCAGATTTCTATTGATCATATAATCCTCTTCTTTCACAGTCTTCCTAAAATTTCCACCTTATGACTATGTGACATTCCAAAGACCACATGATCTTTATGAAGATCACTTTTTGTAGTAAAATACACAAGGAAAACACTATTTAACAATTCATAATTAGGGGAAACATTTTTCATTTCAAGATACTTAAGCCCAACACTATTCATCTTTTAATACTTAAGCATAACACTGTTCATCACATAATACTTAATCGAAACACTATTCATTGTGTTATGCTCAAGAAGATCAATATCATTTTTCATTTTTTTTGTTTCCAATAAAAAATGAATCATAATAAATTTGGAAAAAACTAAGAATCATCACCATCTTCTTAAAAACTCTTCTAGAGCCCTCTATGTATAATTTTTTTCTATATATTTTTTTCAATATGATTTATCAATAAATAAAACAACCCAAAATTCCAAAGTTCCATCATGAAGGATTTTGTCCAACATAAGTAATATAAAATATGGTGGGGGGGGGGGGGTTAATTATAGTTTTAAAAATTTAAATATTTTTTTTTCTAAACCTCAGGTTTTAAGTTGACCAGATTTAAGAAATACCAATCAATTAAATGATAAATGTAGAAAAAGTACATGTATTAGAAATATAAATTATATGAAGTATGGTAAGAACAATGTAAGTAATATTATCCAATGTTTATAAAAAACCCACAGTAATAAATCAACTAATAGGATAATAAAAATTCAAAATAAAGGTAATTCAAAAAGTAAATACAAAAAATGTCTAAAAACAGAGTAAAAATTATTTATTAAGAAAATAGATATTATTTTAAACGTTTTTTTATTAATCCACACTTTTAATTCAATATTTAAGATGGATCTATAGAACATATATAAGTTATCAATGAATTAAAACTTATTGTAATATATCCCAAATTTTATACCTATCATAAGGTCTTTCGTCTTATCCAAAAAAATACCTTAAATTATATTGTTAGTATGTATAGTGCTCAACCCTTGTATAATTTATCTTACTAGAAACAGAATCTCTCTATATATATGATTGGTTATTCCTATATCTTCCTATCTCTATAATTTGTCAATCACATAGTATTAGTAGAAGAAATATTATAACTGAATACTAATAGACTTACAAGAAATTCCCACAATAAATAACTCTTAATAGAAACCGCATAAATAATATAGTTACAATTATCAAAATCTATCTTGAAAATAAAAAATTTTAAAGCATAAAAAATAGTAATAGATTTCAAAATTACCATACAATTTTCTTATTTTTGTGGTCACACAGACTTATGATACTCAAGGAGTGACTCTATTTAAAGACAATTTTATAAAAAAATCAATGGTCAAATCCCAAAAATCATTGAGTCATTTGTAATAGATTTGATTACAACTTCATCATCTAACAATGAAATTTTTAGGTATCTTCTTCTACCAATGAGTTAATCCAGAACTGTAATAATGGTTTTGAATTTGATGGACATAATATTTTAGGATGGTTAAAACTATTGGGTTTTCACAAAACTTATTTAGTTCTTAGGTATTTTAGTTACTAGAAATTCATTCTTCTTAAATACAACAACTTAAAATAAGATTATGTTGTATCAATTTTATATGATTTGAATTTTGATATACATAACAGAGAAACCCAGTGGTTCATTGAATAGAAAAGACAAACATTGCTAAAAAATTTATCATATCTAGTCACTATTAGGAGGAAGTTTTAGAATTAGTAATGTAAAAAAAATTAGTATTTTTGAATCCCTCAAGAGAATATGAACCTGTATGGGATGTGTCATAGAAGAAATGTAATATTGAATCACTTTAGAGTGTTTGGGTATATGCATTACATTCATAAAATAAATGAAACCAAGGAAAATATGGAGATATAATGGATGAAGGGATATTTTTAGGATACCCCTTCAAGAGTAAATCCAATAAATGTAACAAAAATAGATTGAAGAGGATCTTATAGAGTAGTGATGTTAGGTATTATTGCCGAAAATATTAAAACAGATCTAGAATCCCATATGTATTTTTATTTTTTGGTGAAGAAGAGGAAATAGATACATATTAGTGTGGTGTATATAGTCTAATAAATGAGGAGGATTCATAAGATGAATTATTGGATGAAGGAGTTGATAAAAAGAGTCAATCAGTGACTCTATAGAAAAGAAGATGAATTGAGGTCGATGAGTCATATATCAATGGTGATAAAACTACACCAACACAATCTTAGAGGATGATAATTATGGAGAACACTCCTATACTGCCTCTGGTGGAGTGAACCACATTTGACGAAGCAATGAAGTTTGAGTGATGGGTCAAGGAAATTAATGGGGACACAAATTGAATTGAGAAAAATAAGAATTGATAGCTTATGAATAGGCCGATAGGTCACATTGTGATATGGAAAAATTATGTATTCAGAAATTAAAAGGACGAGCATGGAATTTTGATATGAAAATAAATAAATATTGGTGTGCATGTTTGATATACGAGTAGAAGTAATTGATGTGGAAGATAAATTTTCACCTATGGAAAATGTAACGACCCATGTTTTTAGTAAATATTTTTTGTTAAATAAATATGGTTTATAAATGCATTTTTACATGAAAGAATGAACTAAAATGATTTGTGACATATTATGTTATAAAATTATTACAAGAAAAAACCTATAGTTGATAAAAATATATCAATAATTTATAAATGTATCAAAATAAGATAAAGATCACATAAATCTTAGGAAATTAATTTTCTAATAAAAGTAGTTTTTCATTATATATTTTATTTTTAATTATAAACTAAATTTATAAATTATAAAATTGGAATGTTTGAAATGGACTTCTTAATTGCAAAATTATCTTAGTTTTATTGTTTTGAACTTTAATATAATAATTAATTTTTAGGTTAATCGTGAAAGATGCAATTTTTAAGAAAACTGTACCTTTTTAGACTTTATTATTATATAAGTAATACCAAAAATATTATAAAACATTTTAATTTAAAAAATATTTATATAAAGATTATAATTATGTTTTTAAAATAATATATTAACCATAGAAAACATATGTTTTATATTTTAGAATATAAATAACATTTCATACTAATTTTAAAAAATCGTTCTTTAAATTTAATTAAATAATTTAATGGTGATATTCGGTTTTGGATCACTTTGGAAGATATATAAATTTTATCTATTTTATAATAAAACAATTTATATCTTGAAATAAAATGACATTGATAAATTTTTTACTTCACATAATTTTTATGTTTAAAAACACATTTAAAAAGGATTTTATGCATTATGTGCACCAATATTATAATTATATTTTTTAAAAATTATAAATTTGAGTTGATAGAATTATTTAAACATTTTAAATCATAATTTTTTAATTATTTAATATGTTTAAATTGAATTCTATTCCTTAAAATTAATTAACATGTTTAAAAAATAAGTTACCAAAATGAAAGTTAAAAGTGTAGAAAGAGTTTTACAAAATCTGAAAGAACTAAAACATTAAAAAAATGTTCTTGAAGGTGTGTAGGTGAAAGGTTTCTTAGGAAACCCTCCTCCCCTCAATTATTTTACACTTTTGTAGCCTTTTAACTTTGAAAAATAACATACCATTATTGAAATGTAATGTGTACTCTCAAAATTACCCTTCTCTTCACTTATAAAGGGAGATCACTTCCCCCAATTCACAATACACCTATACCTTATAATTTTATCCCCAAAATTTTCCATTTCTATCCTCTTATAATCCTATATCAATTTCATATTCCCATTGTAACATTTAGTTATCATAAGGCCTCCATTTCTAAGGATATTTCTTAGAAAAATATAATGTTCTCAATGTGAGTATTCTTACTCCTTTGTCTTTTGTTCTAAATATTCATCATTAGTTTTTTTTCTAGAATCCTTAATATAAATAAGTTTTTATTATTAATATTATTTAATGTTACTATATTAATGTATCAACTATTATTCAATACTTTCCATCCAATAAGAAAAAAAAATAACATCAAACGTTTGCTTGTGCGGACTATCGCCTCAATTAAGTGATGTGGTTCATTTTTTTCATCACTTCCTTTCATGGTAGGTAACCAATATGGATTATATAAATGAAAATATACAATATTTCATAATAGTAATTTATAAATGAAAATTTATCATATAAATTCATTCATTCCCTCTCGTTGAGGAGTGGAATTTCTAATCGTGCATGTCTGTATATTACCACCTCCATGTAGTAACGTATATTATTATTCATCAAGTATAATTATTATTTATCAAGATATATTAAAATATAATTCACTTCATTTATTTTTTTAAGAAATTATTCATGCTTCTATAATAACAACACTATGCTAAAATAACAATTTTGACAACCATACTCACCCATCAATTATAGTATGTTCTGTTTTGGGTTGGTTTAACCACCTATATGAAAAATGATATAAATATCTATCATGGATGAATAATATAACATAAATACTATTATAAATGGAAATATGTTTCTATAAATTTAATATTATGATTTATACTATTTATTAAAATAACTCATTTTTGTTTGATAAAAATCACCCAAATTTGTTTATCGACAATTTTATCTCTATAAACCATATCTATGTTTACCATAAAATTAAAAATGGATTTCAAAGATCTATTAAAAAAATATCTTAAAAAAAATATAATGATGAAATTTCAGTAATGAAATGAGGATCAATGTGAACATTATAAAAAATGTGTGACAGAATTAATTTTTTTAACTCTTAATGGTAAAAATAAGTCACAATCGAGTAATATATTCTTAATAAATGATTTTAAATGAAGTATATAATTGTAAAATATAATAATAAGGTTATAAAATAGGTGATTAATATATAATTTTTAGTTACACTATAGGTTATGAAGCATTTATATAAGAACGAATTCCTGGTAAGGGTATTATCGACTCAATTTCCTACTCATTGGGTCATAGGGTTGGCTACTTGAATGTGATTCTCATGGATTATTTTATTCTAACATTCCACTATTAAATATGGAATTATTATTTTTATATTGAAACTAATTATATATATTGAAAAGTTCTTTTTAAATGAATTACCTTCTCAATCAAAAGGCTGATGTTAGTAATAATTCCTCCCATTCTTACCAATGTAACTTTCTCTTCCATGTCCATATTTTTACTATTAAAATGTTTTTTATTTAATGAAATACATTTATGTTTTTATTCATATTATTTACCCATACCTCTTTAAAAAAGGAAAATATTTCAACTTTTCTTGGATATGGGTTTCCATTAAAAATACCCTTAAACTCTAAGAAGGGAATTTTTTTCATGTTAAAAATAATATTTTCCACTCTGAATTTATTAGCTTGACCTTTTATTATTTTTTGGGATCTAGTATTTAGAAATATTATAATATGGTTTAAAAATTATTATTTTTTCTCAAAATAGTTTGACTATAATTTGTGTCAACTAATTTTAATGAAAAAATTTAGATGGTTTTGTGATTACTTTCAAATATGCGACACTATTTTCATGTAAGAATTTTATCTCATAGAAAAAAGTTTTAGTCAACCTAGAAATTCAATTATGTTATGATTCCTTTTCTAAATGATAATTTTTATGCCCTGTGATTTCCTATCATCAAATTAAGTGTTTTTTTTGAAAATTTTATAAAACCCATTCCATTTCCATGATTTCTATGATATAAAGATGATTGATTTTATGTGGAATACTTATGTATGTATGATGATGTATGGGGTACTATATCACCCTCCAATTAATTAGTTAATTTTGATATATCAGGAGTTATTAATGTGTGGATATAATGAGTTTGTTCACAAAGATGTGTTCACAAGGAGTTTTCTCACATTTTAATTCATGGACAAAATGAGTTTGTTTAAAAAGTCATGGTAATAGTATGTTTTCTTATAATGTTTTCCTATCATTATAATTTTTACATATTTATAATTTTCTTTTTCTTTTCATTCTATGTTACATTCCAGGTTAATGCCTCTTTTCTATGATCTTTTTCACTTTTATGTTTTTATCCCATGATTTGAGATATTCATTTTATGCTTCCAAGACAAGATATTTTTATTATGAATCTACAATAACATTAAAAAGGTCTTATGTTTAAAGGATATTTTTATTAAATATTTATCTATTATTCATTTTTCTCACATTTTTATGATCTAACTATTATGAAAAATTAATAATTTCCCTTACAGAGCATTTGGATCCACCTCTTTCAAATATTTCCATTACCTAAGTTAAAAATATGACTATATCATATGAAATTTATAATATATGGTATAGATTTGTGATATTAGTTATAATACTCACATGTAATGGAAAATATTATGTTGATGTAGCAAATCTCTAAGACTCCAAAGCTTTACGTCCTTTTGTTATGTAATTATTCTTACGATGTATTATTAAAATAATAGATTTAATGTATTATTAATTAATTTTTATCTTGGGTCACTTTAGTTGTTATCATAGTAGTATTTAGTTATTTTTTGGGATTAGTTTTATAATTTTGGGATTTTAAGAGATAAATTTAGTGTAATATCTTGGGATAAGTACAAGTGACAAGTAAAAATAAAGGATAACATCCCAAAGTTTTGGTAATGTAAAGAGTATGTGGTTATCCTGAAAATTACATATATTTATGGAAACTAGAAAGTGGATGTGGTATATAACATATTCACTAAGAGGTATTCATGTATAAAAATCCTAGAATAGAATTGAATTGATCTTTACTTTAGTGCATGATGAGTAATCCAAAGTCTTTACACCCAGTGAGTCACTCCCGAGTGATATGATTTGGTAATTAAAATTCTATTTATTAACCATTATGATTTATTTTAATATAATTATTAAATTAATAATAATAAAAATGAGGATGGATAACCAAGATATAAATAAGATTGATTTAGGTTGAAATCAAAGAACCGTAGTCTAACATGATGGTATCAAAGAATGATATTTTTCAATGTAAAATTTTCATTTGATTATTTATGATAATTCCATTATGATTATAATTATTAATCATTTTTGTTATTTTTTTTTGTTTTTAGTCATGGCTATGACCATAATGAATCAAGTTAACAATAGGTGTGATGGAAAATGCATTGATTTCCCCAATGAACAACCTAATGGGTCGGAAACTATAGTAAACAATATTTTTGAAATGTTCACTCACCTATCTCAAGCTATGGATAATAATGAAAACCATATAGAGATTCTGATTACACCAGGAAAGGAGAATATTTCTATCAAATCATTTATGTATTAAATCCCTCTATCATTTCGTGGGTGTCCAAATCCATTTATTGCTGAGAAATGGATCATTATAGTGAAAAAGATATTTTTCATTCTCTAGTGCTTTGAACATGAGAATTTTCTTATAGTCACTTATCATTTATAATTAGAGGTTAAACAATGGTGTAATTTCATTAATAATATGAAAAAGAGGAAGTATACTCTATGTAAGGGGAGGAATTCAAGAAAGTATTCTTCTCCATGTATTCTATTCGAAATCTTTGCAGGAATATATTGAGTGAATCCTTGGAGTTAAAACAAAAGGAGGGGGAATCCATTTAAAATTTTGAAGGAAAATTCATGGGCATCACATAGTTTGCCTATGGTTTTATCTCATATGATGAAAGAAAAATGAATACCTTCTTTACTCTCTTATACCAAGTCTTCAAATGGAATTATCTATAATAGACTTTGGAAGCTATGAATAGATTTTTTGTTGTGTACTTAAGGAGAAAATGGGATCTAAGGACTCTCATTATGATGGGTAAAAGAAAAGGAATGTAGATTATTATAGGTATTTAAATGGAAATTCAGTTAGTGGAATGAAAATTCGACTACCTACATTGTATAAATCTGGGAATAAGCACCCAAAAAATTTCTTCAAGGGTACTCAGAAGTGTATTAGTTGTGGAAAAGTGGGACACTAATCTCATAAATACTAAGGTGTGCTAAGAGGATGATTAAAATAGTAGAGGACAAGAAGGCCCCAACTAATGTGTCACCCCGACATTAATGCTCTAAATTCTAGTAATTTGGGAATAACGTGAATAAATTCTCCACCTATTGAGTAAATAAAGAGAATAACCCCAAAAGACCTCCTAAACCAATGGAACAAGTGTGATCATATACAATCACCACTGTTGAGGTGGATCAAAATGTTTAAGTAGTGTAAGGTACACCTATAATTCCCTTAATATCTATGAATTCATTATTTTATTTTGGTTCATTACATTATTTTATGTCATAGAAGTTATTATAGAATTTTTATTCACCCCCTAAACACTGTATATTGTACTATCTATGAAATCTCCTAGTGAAAATATAATTATGCCAAGATATATGACTATTATCCAATCAATAATTGTGGTAAGATACTCCCTAAAAATATATTTATGATTCCCTTAGCATAATTAAATTTAATATTAGGCATAGATTTATTCCATTTTTATATAGCACATATCAACAGTTAGAATAAGGAAATCTTACTTCATATCCCAAATCATCGTAAAATCAAGTATCAATGCAAGTATGATCACAAATTACCTATATAATTAAATTCTATAATATGTGGTATGATATCCAATATTAGAGAACCTTGGATAAAATTATTAGGTAGGAACAAAACATTGATGAAAGGCCTATTATATGGGGGTATATCGAGGTATTTCTAGATAAACTGCTAGGACTTCCCCCAGAGTGAGAGGTTGAGTTTTCAATAAAACTCATACCTGGATACGTTCTTATATTAAAGAGTCTCTATAGAATGAATCAAATTTAATTTGAGTAAATATAGAAAAAACTAGAAGAGAATATTTAAAAGGTTTTTATATTCCCTCTTACATCATGATGGGGTGAACCTTTCCATTTTTTTTAAAAAAGTATGGATCATAGCAATTTTTCGATGATTATTTCGAGATTAATAAAATCATGATAAAAAATATGTATCCACTACCCTATATCAATGATATATTATATCAACTTAGAGGAGATAATTACTTCTCAAAAAATCAACCTTCTATTTGGATATCAATAGCTAATTGTTAAAAGGGATGACACTTCCAAGATAGTTTTCCATATGAGGTATATACACTATCTATATATAGTGATTCCATTTTGTCTTAAAAATTATCCCATTATTTTCATGGATCTAATGAATAGAGTATTTACAGACTAACTTGATCAATTTATGGTTGTCTTTATATATTATATTCTTATATATTCAAAGATAAAGGATGAGAATTAAGATCATTTTTGGATTGTGTTAATGGTCTTGAGAAAGGGGAAATAGTATTCCAAAATTTTCATGTGTAAATTCTAGATGTAGAAAGTATCATTCATAGGTTATATAATCAAATTAAAGGGCATAACATTAGATCCATCAAAGACGGAAGTCATCAAGAAATGGTCTAGAATGAACACTATAACTGAGATGCACAATTTTCTTCGGTTATCTAGACATTATCTATATTTTTTGAGAAATTTCTCAGGATTATAAAATTAACTTACCAAGTTGTCATGAAAGGGAGAGAAGTTCCTTTGTATAGGGGAATGTGAATAAAGCTTAATGGAACTAAAATTAGGTTATTGAGTAAAATTATACTTATATTACCCATACTGGGGAATTTTTTGTAATGTATAGTGATCTTTCAAAGAAGGTATTGGGATGATTCATCAAGGAAAATGAAAATGTAATTGATTATTCCTCATATCGATTAAATATTCCCGAGAAAAATTACTCAATGCATGATTTGGATTTTGTAATAGTGATATTCACATTAAATATTTTGATATATTGTTTATTTTGTGAAACATTATATATATATTGATCAAAATAGTTTGAAATATATATTCACATATAAATAATTGAACATTTTCAGAAGGAGATGGTTGTAGATGATCAAAGATTTTGACTACCCCATTCATTACCACTTGGAGAAGAAAAACATAGTGTTTGATTCTTTAATAAGGAGAGATCATGAAACTCTATCCATGATTATGGTTTAAAGAGACCTAATACTCATTGAATTTCAATAAATTAATCTTGAATCCATAAGAAATGGGGAAAACCAAATAAATCCTAAAAGACAATGTAGCGTTATAAAAAAGGTATAAAATTTTATAGAGTTCAACTTGGATAAAGATAGATTTAAAAGGTTTGGGTCTAAGATATGTGTCCCATAGAAACTATAATTGAATAAGGAAATTTTTGATAATTCACATAACTCATCCTTCACTATTTATATAGGAAGTATGAAGATGTATAAAAATCTAAAACAAAACCTTTGGTGGGATGACATGAATATAGAAATTGTATAA
This sequence comes from Viscum album, assembly GCA_963277665.1. Taxonomy (NCBI): domain Eukaryota; kingdom Viridiplantae; phylum Streptophyta; class Magnoliopsida; order Santalales; family Viscaceae; genus Viscum; species Viscum album. The sequence goes on from OY728165.1 coordinate 834,660,188, forward strand.
TACCTATCTTGATGCTTGGTAGGCCAATTAGTCAAGGATGAAAACCATAAGACTAAGGGGATGAATAAATAACCACCCATACTAGTATAGAAGTTTGGAAGCATCACCATGGATTTCATTTTTGGACTCTCTAAAATGTACAGGGGCCATAATGCTATTTATATTTTAGTAGATTGATTAAAAAATTAAATTGATTTTATTTTTATCAATGAATATTTATAACTTGAACAAATCTATAGGATATGCATAAAGAAAGTACTCAGTTTATATGGATTTCCAATATCAATTGTATCTGATCGAGATCCATGGTTTATTTTAAAGTTCTATAGAATTATTCAAAATTAATTAGGGACAGAGTTGAGTTTCAACATCACTTATTATTCTCAAACTGATGTCTAATATTGTTAGACCATTTAAACTTAATAAGATATGTTGAGATCATGTTCTATGGATTTATATGGATTTTGGTATTAATATCACCCCAATAGAGTTCTCATTTAACAAAAAGTTTACACTATAGCATTAGAAATAACTACATGTGGCTATTTATAAGAATATATATAGGACTCCATTGTGCATGGATGAAGTTGAGGAGAGGAGGTTGATACCTCCCGAACTTGTCCAATAAATTATGAATAAGGTTTAGAACATTATGTTTTTGGGAAAACATTGTGTATAAGGTTGTATTTGTGGTCAATAGTAGTCAATGAAGATCAAAATGGAGGAAATCTAGAAGAACTCCAATGAAATGGACGAATGGTGTGGTATTATCCTTCTGAGGATGATTGAAGAAGAATGAGTATTTAAAGAAGACCATGAAATTATTAATGATTTCATGAGAACCATGCATGATATTACTAGATGAATAGAATCATATGATTTGCATGTCGTAGAGAATGACCGTTGAAGAAGAAGAGAGAGTGTGGAAGGGCTTGGCATTCTGAGATGGCCATGCATTTCACATTGTCTCTAAATCATAAGATGACTTTATGATTTTTATTTCACAAATATCATAAGTCAATAGAACTTTTTATGCAATCCTTCTGAAGGAAATGAGAGTAAAGGTGATGACATTCATATTTAGTTTTTATTGGATGGAATGATGCTAGTGGACAACAGGAAAGCTATAGTACTTTCAATGGAAACTCTGATGATGGTAAAGTTGATATGTCAATGGATATATATCATGATAGTGGAGTTTGTGATGAAAGAATAAGTGTTGTTGAAGAAGAAGAATCATAGAAAAGAAACATGAAGGTTATGGCCGAAGAATATATTGAAGGTTGCACTGTTCTCTATTGTTTTTCAAAATTTTGGGGCTGAAAATCATAAAATGGAGAAACTTGTTTTTGGAAAAGGAAGGTGCACAAAATATTTTAAGTGTGCGTGAAATATTGGTTTTTCCACGCAATATTGAAGGTGTTTTTGGAACTTGTGTGAAAGTAATTTTTCCGGATTAGAACATCAAAAAATGGAAAAGTCATGGTGTGAACAAAAGATGACGTTGCACGAAAGGGTTTTCGCACCTAATGCAATGTCAAAAGGGGTTTTTCATGCTTAGTGTGAAACTTACATGCACCAACGAAAACATGTCATGATATTTCATGCAAGGCATGATTCAAGTTCCAAACATTGAAAAATGGAAAAGGCATGATGTTCGAAAAAGATTAAAGAAGTGTACAAAAGATAAGGTTGCACAAAAAAATCTTGCACGCCCAATGCAACATCAAATTGGGTTTTGAGCACTTGAAGAGAATCTTGCGTGACCTAGTAAATCTTCCGCACAGGGGTCGGTGATGCTTATAAATAAGAGGTTACCCCCCTCATTCGAAGGACCTCGAAACATAGAGAAATCTTGAGTTTTGAGGTGCAAAATAATTTTAATAAAGGGGAGTGCGTGAAAGAAATAGAGTTGTGTGCTATAAGTAGATGTTACACAAAAGAAAAAAGTTGTGTGCAACATTGAAGTTTCGTGCAAGATGTGTTTCACGAAAAAATTAAAATCTTATGCACGTGGCATAAAAGTTTCATTCAAGACACATAAAAGGGTGCACAAAAAATTTGGGGGTCTCGTAGGCCTTCAACAGGGGCTTAGCACTCTCGAATAGGCTTTGCAAAGAAGGAAGTACCATGAACCATTCAGTTCTATGAAGAGAAGTAGTACTACACTCACGCAACTAGTGTTTAACACCCTCGTTGTGCTTTGAAAAGAGAAGAATAAAAATACGTGCAACTAAACACAGATCTGCACTGAAATAAGGAAGTGTACCGAAACACGTAGGTGTTGGTATTGGGAATTAAAGGAAGTGAAGAAGGATAAGAAAAGAGTGTTCCCAAATAAAGATTGTGAATTATTTAGGCAGTTCAATTGTGATGATGCTTTGAGTATCCGGTTTGTGTCTTATATGCTATCAAGTGAATTAATCCAGGACATCGATGTAAGCAGTGTCTCATGCTGAACAGAGTCAAAGGCTTCAATGAAGATCTGTTGAAGTGACCTTCATGTCTATTAACTGAGTGGGACTTTACCCAAGGCAGTGAGCTAGGGGGAGTCAATGGGAGTGACTGAATGGACACAATGAGCTTTTACTGAACCTTTTTAAAGGTAGTGAGCCTGAGACAAAGTGAATATTCCCAAAACTTTATAATCCACAGCTATTGAAGATTAGTGGAATTTGGTATGACCGACAACCTCTCAGCGTATGCTCCTTGGATGTAACCCTTAGCGGTGAACCAAGTAAAATGTGTGTTGTTGTCCTTCTGCATGTTTTAATCACTGAATATATCTATCATACATGTTTAAACAAGTTCCTACAAACATGGGACCAGATCTAGAAAAGAAGAGAAAAATTTGACACCCTGATTCACCTCCCTCTCAGGGTGATCTAGGGTCCTTAAATTAGTATCAAAGGGAGGTTCATATATGTTGGATACTATACAATAATTTTATTTAGAAGAGGATTTGATTTTACTTCCTAAAGTCAACAATGTAGTGTAGTCTTGATGAAGATTCAGTCATTTCTGAGCAGAAGTGTACATCCATCAAGACCATGAAAAATAGGAAAAAGAAATAGAATAAGCAGTTGAAGAAGTCCCACATGTCCAAAGGAGATGCAATGTTTGGTTCTCTATGACCTTCAAATAATGAAGAAATATTAGACTTGGAATGTAAAGAGTAGGTGGATCAGGTTTCTTCCAGAGTAAATGAAGACACTTCTATATCATTTTCATGTGATCACGAGAAATTAAAAACATATCTTCATTATATTCCTGAAGAAAGAGTTGCTTCTATTTGTATAATGTTTCAATGTATGCAGGATGAGATCACCCGACTGGGAAGAGAAGCTAAAAATATAGAGGAATTCTTAGTAAAGAAAGTATTAGAATGCTATAAGCTATCTAGATAGATTCAATCCATTATAGAAACAAAGAGGAAACATGAAATAAATACATCAAGATGGTTTAAAGAAGTTTATGAGATGAAAGAGTCAGAAAGGCTCTCGAAGAAAAGATCCATGTGCTTGAAGGGAAACTGAAAAATTGCATTGATGTCAAGGGTCTACAATTGGAAGGGATATCCTAGAATATCAAGTAACATGACTCTTTGATTCAGAATAAAATGATGATGCATGAAGAAGAATTTGTTATAATAAAGAAGGATTGTGAAGGAAATATGACTATGATTGAAGATCATAAGATCATTCTCAATATTCAATGTCTAGAATGTGATGCTTAGTTTACCAATCTTGAGAAGACACACATTGAGACTTCACAAAAGAATAAATCTATTGCTATTGGTACTCAATGCTCATTGGAGGATTCTACTGTCAAAATACCTCCAACATGTGATAAGAAGATCATGAGTTCACTCACTGATCTATCACAAGCCGCTAAGAAAGTGAAGGTACCATCCACACCAACTTTTACTATTGTTTCAAAATATGTTTCTACAAAAAATATAGGATGGAAGAAAAATTACATACAATTATGGATGATGAAAGGCGATAAGAAGAAACCTACCACCATGGCTAGAGTGGATAGGAAGAAAAAGTTAGAAGATGGTTCCCAAAATAGAGAAAAACACATTAAGAAGAAGTCCCAACTACCTTATATAGAAGATATAAAGAAGAAATGATTTGTGGGTCAATGTTTCTACTGCAATAGATTTGGCCATTGTGCACTGGATTATTGGTAAAATCCCTTAAATGAAAAATCACAGAGAAATCCTATATCAATGGGAAGAAAGCTATAGAAGAAGAAGCAACATCCACAGGTCTAGAAGCATCTGTTTACTGCCAACAGATTTTGAATTATTAATAACATCTGTGATGTATGAAACGACAGTGGTCACATGTTAGGTACATTCCCAACTCAACATGAATTAACTATTGATAAGAAAAGAAGACCTCTGATGCCAGCTAAGTATGAAGTAGCTACATTGTGAAGAAATGAGAAGAATATTTTGAACACATACTTCCCCAAGAAGATCTCAAGTTGAGAAGTTGAGAAGTCCCTGGATTTTAGATCCATAAAATTGAAGGGAAATTCACCCACAGGAGAAACTAAGATGGTTGACACTTAGATGAACTCGTGTGGAAGATCCAAACCAGCTGAAAAATTTCCAAATGACATGTTGGTCATCTGGCCAGAAGATTTGAAAATAATGAGGAAACTCGAAGATGAAAAGGCCAAGGCTAGTGATAAAGGAAAAGGAAAACTTTCTTGTGATGAAGACAAATTTCATGAGAGATTGAAAAACAAGAGAAACACACGTGTCAATGAAGTTATGTGTGAGAGATTTAAGAAATCTGGTCACATTGAAAAAGTATGTATAACCTTAATACTAGAGAAATAATCATATCTTAAAAGGTGTAAGAATGTATCATTTATAAAAGATGTAATTAAGGATAACTGTCCACACAAAGAATAAGATAATGTGAAGAGATCCATGCCACATCAATACAGATTAGAACATATGTTCAAATGTGTATCCATGAAGTTTGGAGTAAATGGAGGAACTTGGTTGAGAAAAGAATCTCAACCATGTAGCTCATATTGATGAATCAAGGAAAAACTACCTTATTCGCTTAATCGTTTGTGTATTGTATTTGTGCTAATAATATAGGAAATTTAAGGTGAATCATGCTCTTAGGAGGAGAACCTATGAATTAGTGAATGTTGTCAACTCTTGATAGCTATAATGAAGAAGTTTAAATCCATGGAAGATTCTTCAATTTATATTGAAAGAATAAAATGATAAAGGACCATCCTTGATGAGGATTAGGAGGACTGCTTCTCTCGAGGAGGAGACAAATAAAGAAGCTTCCTGAATGATTATTTCGATCAGTATCAAATTCAGTTGGTGTTAAATGAAATTAATATGGAAATTTCTTGAAGAACATGTCATTGGAAAAGGTATTTCATTTCTCAATCTCTCTTCCTTGGTAACTCCCAATGAATATAATTTTACAAAGGCGGAGAAACTGAATTAATCAATGACATAAGAAGAATGGATGAGCCCCATGGCCAATTATCCATCTAATTTCACTTGAATGTTTTTGATATGTTTATTGAAATGAGTGGAAGAGTTTCAGGTTGATAATTTCCTATCACATTCAATTTCTTCACCCAGGAATAAAAGTTGAAAACACTTGAAGACAAAGTACATGAGTTCTCATCTCATGTGGTATCATGACTAGTGAATAATGGACAACCTTGTTGTCTAAATTAAATCCTCTTGTTTTCTACAAAGAGTATTTCTCAAGTAGACTTAGAGTGAAATGAATGATGACACATTTCCTAAGTATATATTGATACCCTCTATACCACGAACTTTGTATTTATTGTCAATAAGGGAGAGATAAAGTGAAATAAAAGTTTGAAAAGTAAAGAAGAGAGAAAATTCTCATTTTGACATTGACGTATTCATTTGAGGATACTTTTAATGTATTAACAACAAAATAAAAAGGGGGAGATTGTTGGGACCACATTGTGTATAAGGTTTCATTTATTATGAATAGTTATCAATGCAGATCAAAATGAAGGAGATCAAGAATAACTCTAATGAAATGGAGGAATAATGAGGTATTATCCATCTAAGGATGATTAAAGATGAATGATTATTTGGGGAAGACCATTAAATTCATGATTATTTCATGAGAAAAATGAAAGAACCTACTTGAAGAATAGAATCATATGATTTTAACGAAGTAAAGAATGAAAATTGAAGAATAAGAGATTATGTGGAAGGGCTTGGCATTCTTAGATGGCCATGCATTTCACATTGTATCTAAATCACACAATGATTTACTGATTTGTATTTCACAAATATCATAATTCAAGAGAACTTATGATGCAAGAATTATGAAGGAAAAGTGAGTAAAGGTGATTCCATTCATATACAGTTTTATTAGATGCAAATATGCTGGTGGACGATAGGGAAGCTATAATACATTCCATGGAAACTATGACGATGATAAAGCTGATATGTCAATGGATATATGTCAGGATAATGGAGTTTTTGATGAAAGAATAAGTTTTATTGATGAAGAAAAATAATATAAAGGAAGAATGAATGTTTTGGACAAATCATATATTGAAAGTGGTACTGCTCTCCAGTGTCTGCCAAATTTTGGGGCTGAAAATCAGAAAATGGTGAAATGTGTTTTTGGAAAAGGAAAGGGCACAAATGATTTTAATTGTGCATGAAAGATAGGTTTTTTCACACAAGATTGAAGGTGTTTTTGGAACGTGCATGCAAGGTGTGTTTTAGGATCAGAATGTCAAAAAATGGAAAAGTCATGGAGTGCACAGAAGATAATGTTGTGAGAAAGGGTTTGTGTTCCTAGTGCGATGTCAAAAGGTGTTTTACACGATCAGTGTGAAACTTACGTGCACTGATGAAAATGAGTCGGGATATTGTGTTCAAGGATTGATTCAAGATTCCAACATTGAAAATGGAAAAGGAATGAAATGCATGAAAGATTCAAGAAGTGTGTGGAAGATTAGGTTGTATGAAAGAATGTTGTGTGCCTAATGCGACGCCAAATGGGGTTTTGAGCAATTGAATAGAATCTTGAGAGGCTTGGTAAATCTTCCTCGTATGGGTCGGAGAGGCTTATAAATAAGAGGTGACCCCCCTCATTTCAAGGAGCTTGATACTTAGAGAAATACAGAGCTCTGAGGTGAAAAATAATTTTATGTAAAGGGGATTTCATGAAAGAAATAGAGTTGAGTGCAAGAAGTTGAAGTTTCACGCAAGAAGAAAGTTTCACTCAAGATTGAAGTTGCACACACGAGGTGTTTCATGAAAAATGTCAAATCTTGTGCACATTTCATAAATATTGACACAAGACACATAAAAGGGTGCACGAAATATTTGGGGGTCCCGCAGGACTTAAATAGGTGCTTATAATTCTTGAAGCACCTTTGTAAAGAAGAATGTACCATGGACCATTAATTATATGAAGAGAAGTAGTACCACACACATACAACTAGTGTTTAACAGCCTAATTGTTCTTTGCGAAGAGAAGAAGAGTAATACGTGCAACTAAACTTAGATCCGCACTTAAATAAGGAAGTATACCAACACACATAGGTGTTGGTGTTAGGGATTAAAGGAAGAGAATAAGAAGAAGAATAGAGTGTGCCCAACTAAAGATTGTGAATTATTCAGGGAATTTCAATTATAATGATGCTTTGAGTATCCAGTTTGTGTGTTTAGTGCTATCAATTGCATCAATCCAGTACTTTGATGCAAGAAGTTTCTCATGTTGAATAGAGATAAAGACTTCAATGCAAATATGTTGTAGATACCTTCATGTCTATAAACTGGGTAAGAATTTACCCAAGGCAGTGAGTTAGGGGGAGTTAACGAGAGTGACCCAAGGGACACAACAAACTATCCCAGAACTTTTGTAAAGGTAGTGAGCCTAAAACATAGTGACTATTCCCGAACCTTTGTAATCCATAACTAGTGAATATTAGTGGAATTTGGTTTGACCGACAACCTGTTAGCATATGTTCTTTGGACGTAGCCCATAGTGGTGACCCAAGTAAAAAGTGTTGTGTTGTCCTTATACATGTTTTAATCACTACACATATCTATTATACAAGATTAAACAAGTTCCTACCAATGTGGGAACAAGATCTAGAAAAGAAGACAAAAAGTCGATACCCTGATTCAGCCCCCCCCCCCCCCCCCCCCGCCCGGGTGGTCTAGGGTCCTTCATAAGAAATATATAAAGGTAGCACAAAGTGAATAAAAGATATATATGAATAATCTTCTATTATATATAGAGTTTGAAGTTGGTTAAATAGTGTTATTTTGAATATCTCTAAGGAATTGGGTTGTAGGATTTCATAAGAAAGGGAAAATGATCACTAGATACATTAGTCCCATCTAGATCCTTGATAATGTCGGGGTCGTAGCTTATTGTTTAACACTCCCTACACACAAATCTCAAATGCACAATGTGTTCTACATATCACTTTTGAGGAAGTACATAATAAATCCATCACATATAATAATATCAAAATCTATACAATTGGAACTTGTCCTTTCATATGAATAATAACATGTATTGTTCTTTGATCAAAGAGACAAGGTTACGAGGAAAAAGAGCACCCATAAATTTAAATTTCTATGAAATATTCTTAATTTTGAAGAGGAAACATGAGAAGATAAGGATGAGATGAAAGAAAAGTACACTCAATTTTTTTACTCATGTAATAAAACTACGAAGATGAAATTATTTTAGGGGGTAGAATGAAATGACCCACAGTTTTTTAGAAAATATTCTCCTTAAATAAATACATTTTTAAAATCTTGTTTCACACACAAGATTAAAGAAAAAATATACGTGGCATATTATATAGGAAAATTATACAATAAATACGATCTATAGTATATAAAAAGATAATAATCAATTACAAATGTATATAAAATATGATTAAGAACACATAAATCATAAACAATCCATTTTTCAATAATAGTAGTTTATATATATATAATTTATTTTTTATTTTAAAACTAAATGTATAAATTATAGAATATAAATTTTTAATTTAACTTCATTTTTAAATTTATAAATACACAATTTAATTAGGATGTATTTTTATACTTTTCAAAAATAATTGATTTTTATGTGAATATTGAAAATAAAGATTTCACCAAAACTATAAATTTTATGAAATTTTTGTTATAAAAGTAAGTCCTAAAAGTTAAAAAAATTAAATTGATAAAAAATATATTTAATAAGTAAAATTATTTATTTTAAAATAATATGTTAATCATAGAGAACCTATGTTTAACATTTTATAAAATAAGTAACATTTTATTCTAATTTAAAAATTGTTTTTGATCATTTCTTGAAATTAATATTTTAATGGTGATATTTTTTTTGATTAATTTAGAAGCCATATTATTTTTGTTGTATTATAACAAAGAAATTTTTATAATTAATTTCATTTAAATTTATAATTTTATACTATACATATATTTTAATCTTTAAAATAATATTTTTTAAAACTTTTTTTTCATAATGTGTGCTAATATATATATATATATTTTTTAAATTTAGATATTTTTTTTGGAAAATAACATTACAATATTTGAAATAATCATGTTAAAATTAGTAAATAATGTAAATTTTAATTTTTTCATTAAAATTAATTACCAGGATTAAACAAATAAGTTACTACCATAATAGTAAAAAGAGTAAAAAGTGTTTTACTAAGTGTAAAAGATCTAAAACAATTAAAAAACATGACTTCTAATGTGTGGATGATATGTGGATTAAATAAAACTCCTCCCCTCCATTATTTTACACATTTTGATCCTTTAAACCTTTAATTTTGACCTACTATTATTGAAATGTAATGGGTACTTCCAAAATTACCCTTCTATTTAAATATAACAGTAGATCACTTCTACCATATTATAATACACCTATCACTTTTAATTTCATCATAATAATATGAAAATTTTAACCTAAAATTATTTTATATAAATTTAATATGGTTATGATCTCTATTATTTATCTTAAGGCCTCTATTTATAAGTATATTTCCAAGACAAATGTCATGTTCTAATTGTGAGTATTTCATAATCCTTAGAATTTTTCTTTTTATATTTATTTTACAAAATCTTTCAAGACACACTAAAATTATGTAGTAATTATTATAAATATAATTAATTTTTTATATTAATTTATAAATCATTATCTAATCATTTCCATATACTAAGAAAAATAAAACAACAACGATCAAGTATACATGCTAACTATTGCTTCCATGAAGTGATGTGGTTAATTTTTTTCAACACTGCCTTTCACAGACTTTAACAAAGATATATTTGATGAATGAACATTTTTAATATTTATTAATTATAATTATTAAATAACTATTTATCATATACATTCATTCCATACCATTTATTGGGGAATGAGATCATTAGTCATGTGCATATGTGGACTACTACCTCTAAAAAATAACCTATCTCAATTTTCATCCAGCATATTTGTTTTCTTATATATATTAAAATATGATTAAAAAACTTAATTTATTTAATAATATAATTATTGTTCTGTAATAATGATATTATTGCAGAATAACCACTTTCATAACCACACTCACCCATCAATTATAATATGTTTTTATTTACGTCGGTTTAACTACCAAAGTGAATAATGATATAAATCATTATCTTGGTTGACTACGAAAAATTAAATACTAGTATTAGTGGAAATAAATGAGTAAAAAATGAATGACTTATGTTTTTAATGTAATATTAACATTTAAACTAGAAATTAAATTTCCACATTTTTTTGATAAAATTCACCAAAACCAGTTCATCATCAATTTTTTCTTCACAATCTATATCCATGTGTTCAAAAAAAAAATGAAAAACTGATATATAAAATTAGTGAAAAAATACCATATCTTAGATAGTATTGAAATTATTAATTTTAGTAAAGTAATTAGGATCAACATAAACATTTAAATGTATGTGGGAATCAATCAAATGTTTTACACCCAATAATGAAAAAATCACAATTGATTATTATATTCTTAATAAACAATTATATATGAAGTGTATAAAATGTAAAATATAATAATAATGCCCTAAAATAGGCAATTATAATATTTATTTTTTTTATACAGAAGGTTATATCATGTTCAAGTAAGAGCTAATTCGAGGTATAGGTTTCATCTACTCAATTTACTACTCACAAGGTCATATGGTTTCTAAATTGAATGTGATCCTTAATGTTTATTTGATTCTACCATTCCCCTATTCATCATTGAATTCTTATTTTTTAGATAAATTTTATCTCTTTATCGATAAAATCTTTTTAAATGAATTACCTTCTCAAATAAAAGTGTTATATTGGAAAAAATAACTCCCATTTTTACTAATGGATATTCTCTTCGATGTATGGGTTTTCCATATCGAAATGTATTTTATTTAATGAAATCCAATTCTTTTCACCAGATTCATATTTATTTTACTTTAACATTTTAAAAAATAAAAAAACTCAACTTATCTATGATGTAGGTTTCCTTCTTACAATAAGGGTTTTAAAATTATTCTTTTTTACACCTAAAAAATGTTTTGAGTATAATATGTATATATAATAGTTAATAAAAATGTTAAAATGGTTTTTTGAACACTTTAATATCATCACTACCATTTTACTCTAAGGATTTTTCCTCGAGAAACACTGTTTTTATCAACTTCTATATTCTAATATGAAGTGATTCCTTTTAGAAATTATTATTTTTATGTCCTATGAATTCTTAAGTTCACATTATGTGATGTTTTTAAGAATAGTTTATGAAACTCATTATATTTCCTTGGGTTCTTTATGATATAATGATGATTGAATTTAATGGGAATATATGTGTATGAATTATGATATGTGGGGTCTTACATCTCCATCTATTTCATTTGTTATGTTTTCTATCTCATGACATGATATGACATTGGAATAATGTGTTTTTTCACAAAGGCATGGGAATAATGAGTTTCCTCACATTTTATTGTGTGGACATAATATGTTTGTTTAGAAAGGACTTGGAATAATGTTTTTTCTCACAATTGTTCTATATTATTTTGATTTTTCCATCTTTCTAAGTTTATTTTAATTTTCAAACTATGTTACATTCCATGTTATTGAATATTTTACAAGATATTTCACACTTTTATGTCATTCCTGTATGATCTTGGATATTTGTTTTATGCTTCTAAGATTTGTTATTATTATGGAACCTCTTTGATTTACTTACTATGTACTTATGTTCCAATGATATTTTTATTAGATATTTATCTCCTATTCATATTTCTCACATATTTATTATCTAACCATTCTGATGAATTGATAAGTTCCCCTTCTTGATTATTTGAGATCATCCCTTTCTTATGGTTTCTTTCCCCATGTTATGAAGATGATTATATCATATGATATCAATATAAGAAGGTCTATAGGGGTGATATTATAGGTAATGTTTAATATTATTGTAAAATATGATGTTTAGATAGCTAATATCCCAGACACTAAAAATTTAGTTCCATGGGTTGTGTGAATATGTGTGAGATATATTATCTAAATCATGGTTTTAATGTATTATTAATGAATGTTTATCTTAGGTTTCTTTAGAAATACTTTACTCGATCAGGATCATTAAAATTTAAAAAATATAAAATGGATGTTAGGATATCATTCTTAAATGGGTTTCTAAATGAATATGTCTACATTAAAAAATAATCGGGACTAATAATTGGTAATATTGAGTAAAAGGTGTATTGGTTGAAGAATATATTATATGGTTTAAAATATGTGCCCAGTATTCTTGGTTGGATACATTCTTAATGAAGTTATAGTTCAAAAGTTGTGGAGTCGATGACAATCTATATATGAAATAAACCAAGGAAGATAATTTGAAGTTACTTTTCACTATAAATGATATCATATTTAAAGGAAGAAAGTAAAATTGGATGGCTGAGTTTGTGGGGTTAATTAGATTGATGTTTGAAATATTAATTATTATAGATCTCACATTATTTTCTTATCTTCAAGTGTTCTGGACATTGTGATACAAATTTATCTTCTTTTTAAAATATATAAAACTTCTATTGAAAAAGATTTTAATGCATGGAAAAAATTTAGTTTTAACACCAATTATGGTTGGAACCATGATTAAAAAAAATTAGGAATAAATAATTGTGGATACATCACGTTATGAGAGAATGAATAAAATCTTGTTATATCTCACAATAATAAGACAATATATCTTTTTTTCTACATGCATGGATTCAAACCTTGAAATTTACCATAATAAGGAACTCCAATTGGTGGTAAAATAGATCAACAATTATATTCAATGCACATTTTATTATGATTTGGTATATTTTATCATATTTGACCAAGTGGACACTATATGGTGCCCTGATCCAAGTCGTCACATGACATGCGGTGTGCCTTCCCGTATGCCAGAGGATGCGGACTTGTCGTGCAAGTCTATGGAGGAAAGTTGGGGAGAATATACACTCTTTTTTGAGTAAGGTCATAATAGAAAATATTATTAATATTACACTAACTAGGAGAAAAAATTAATGGGGAGAATGAGAAAATTCTAAGAAGTAACCAATTAGAACATACTATAACAATATGAGGTATATACTACATGTTAGGCATTTATACAAATAAACCAAAACCAAGACTACCAAATGACTCTGATCCAGAACCCATGTCTCAACTATGTCCTGAACTCCCATTCTCTTACCAAAAAACCCATACATGAACTGGTCACTTACTTCATGTCCAAGACCTATACATAAAAACAAGTATCATCAACTTGGGTGACCAAGTACAATGGAATCCTGAGTAGGGTGTGAATAAATCTCACTAGTCCACCACCAATGGTTTCTATGAAATAACCAATCTGTATAAGAGTGTATGCATGCAAACAGGTGTGATAGGAAAACATGCAAACCAAAAGGAACATAACACACTATCTGAAAAAATACGATGTAACCATTTGATACATTATGTCCTCTAGGGTCAATCAATCAAATAAGTTAAATATGGTCACTCTATGGAACCGGACATGGTATAAGGGGTTACACAAACTTTTAATCACAAGAAATTGTTCATTAATCACCATTTATCAACATAACCCAAAGCCTCAGTCCAGTAATCTAGTCAGGTCTATGTGTTTGGGAAGCAAAGTGCCTCAGTCTAACATACCGAATCACATAGTGACCACACATTGGGAAGTATAAACAACAATTTCTATACATTAGCTCAATTAATATATTCAAAAATTCATATTACACAATCCATAAATAATTTATATTACATGAACATAAGAAAATTAACACATTCACATTAACACATTTAACCCTCTTTCACATCATGCCTAACACCCCTTTTTGATACATCATCAATTAAGCACAATCATCATATTGTTCATTTCAAAATCATGTTTACCTACCAACATATTCATTATGGTATCTACCTCACTAACCCATATATAAATTTAATGGTAATGATTCTAATGGACCTTTAAAACATATTGTGATATAAAACAAAATTCAATATACTCATTTGAAATAATCTTGAAGCCACCATTTAAAGCATGGTTCTTCCTTTTTGAAAAACTAAAACATTCCCCAAGGATTCACTTCCTTTTCCAACCATTCAAAAAATCAGTTATAATTTTCAAAAAGAAGGGGCCTCACCCTCTTCTCAAATCATTATTTGAAATAAATCAATAAGAACCCATTTTTAAATCATTTGAGGTCAACATCTTATTTTAAAAGTGTTCATCACTTTCAAACATTAATTCCATCCTTGAAAACAGTAGTTAGGTAAAAACTAAAAAATAAACCTTTAAAACATTTTCAAAATCCCCATGGAAACTTTACACATATAACATATAATCAAATAAATTTAACCTTTAAACCATACCACATACCCAATACCAATATAAAAACCATAGATCTAACATATATCTTATTTCAACATTCCCTAATTAATTTCAAAATTTTGAGGATTCGGCACAACCCATGGTTAACCATAGGATTGTTCACACTTCACCAATGAATCCAACATGGTCCATAGAGGGTTTCTCACCTCAATTGATGGCCCAAGACACTTTCCATAACTAAATACTAAGAAATGAAATGAAGGAACACATAGGAACTACCATATACACATGTAAAACATCAAGAATTTGGGCTAAATCTTAAAGACCACCAAACTCATTCTTGAAGAAAATTACAAGCCCAGAAACATCCCTTAATTTGAACTGAAAAATACTTGAAATTCCTAACATATAAACTACTAGAAAAGTGAGGGTTTTAGATAATCTGAATGAGAGGAGATATTATATATGCCTTGATATATAAAATGGGGGAAATTCGAAGGTTATACAGACAGAAATATTCAATTTAGACCAAATGACACTCCAAATGCCTAATAATTGAAGGAAAATCACCTCTTAGAAGTATTGGAGTTTTTGGTTTGTCACCCATGCTGCAGGTGGTCAAATGGGGTGAAAAATCAAGGGATAATGAATAGATTCTTGAGGGAAAAACCAAAATTTCCCACTTTTAAAGGCCACCTTATTTTCCAAAAAATGTTCCAACCATGTGTATCCCTCTATATAAGAGTTTCCATATCATACGGTTTCTTGGGATCACTGGCATGGTTGGAATAACTGTATGGTAATTTTGTGCTATCCACTGCCCAAAAGTGTCTCCAAGCTATAATATTTCTTGGGACATGCATATAGTTTTCTAAAATAGTGTTCCAACCATGTGACTCACACTATTCGGCCTATTTTACCCTTATTTTGAGTGTTGAACCCATGGGATACCCCCACAACTTATAATACACCCAGGAACCACTTCATTAATGAAAAAAGAGGTTTAACCAATATTTAAACAATTATGAACTTACAAATAAGGTCAAGATATTACAACCTCCCCACCTTATAACATCTCATCATCGAGCCACATTTCCAAACCTTACTAATATTGCATGACCAAAGGTCAATCCATAGATCCCACCTACCAAATTTCATTTCCAAAACTTCTTTCTAGACATGGCCATACCGTCACCACACTCAGACCAAGGAAACAATCCTGCCCCAAAGAAACTTCCTCAGCGATACCCCACAACAATGAGCTGATGCTTCTCAAGGATGAAACTACCTCAAACAATTATTACCAACATCAACATAAAGAAACGTTATGGGTAATATCACTAAACCATTAAGAAAAAAAGACTCTTAAAAGGCATTACATTGCTCTGGGAGATCAATCTAGAACACCCTTAGTCTGATCCTCTCTACCTTTCATCATCAAAAACACTTTACACCATCATAACTGGTTTCCAAAAGTCAATTATTGACCAAAGCATGATGTCATTGAAGGAATACAGAGATTTCAACCTGACTTCTCAACCTACCCTAGTCCACAGCTCGAGGCCCAACAACCACATCCCATTTCTGTATATTCAATTTACACTCGAGTATAACCTTCATCTTAGGGAACTATACCAAAAAAACCTGATCCAATGCCCATCACTATCACCACCTCACTAAGATGGCTTCAACTAATTCCCATCCAACTTGTACTACTACTCACACCAACAAATGGCCACTTTCACTATAACACCCTGACCTGAGTTACCCAGAATCAGTGCATTATGAAATAACATTAGCTTGATTCAAGGAATAATGTCCTGAAATACCAAAAATTTCAGTATCCTTGGAAGTACTAGATACATACATAAGTTTACATTACATTATGAAATAAAAAACAAAATTGTGTCCCCTTTGAACACTCTTATATCCCTTAGCCTATTCTTATAGGTAAATCATAATATACTTCTTTGAATCATGAAGAAAAAAACATAGGAAAGGGGTGATCTCAAATTCTCAGTAAGGATAAAAATATATTAGAAACTATCATAAATAAGAATAAACATTTAACTCAATGTATAAGAATAGAAAACAATCCTTTTAAACATAAAATTCATCATAATATGGTGAAGATAAATCAAATAATTCCATTTAATTATTCACATGGATATTATACTAGTCGAATAATCACATGTAATATCAATAGCCAATTTCATAAAGATGGAATGCATAATGCCAGACTTTATAACCACATAGTCAAGGCATTGTGCCAAGACTAAAATTAAGATTTTGTCAAGGCCTTTTTCCAAGAAAATAGTTTGTCTCATGAGACCAACCAATGCATCGAGGAGATATAGTGGGCTCCACCCTTTACTTACTAAGTCCAATGCATTCCTCATACAAAATGGTTTAAATATAACTTAAACATTTGAATTAAAACTAGCATACGAAATGTCAATACTTTATCCATAAACCATGAATGGTATAAAAATAACACATCCACAGTCAAACATATCAAAAAAAACCTTCAATAAAGTATGAAATATTTTTATCATAAAAAATCATTCTCAATCAAAAATAATATCCTATAAAGGAAGTCGACATAGTTTAAAATGATAATTAAATTTTTTTAAAGATAAATATCCCTTTTTTATGAAAACATTTAAAAGTCTCACTATTTATCAAGAATAAACTTAAAATATATTTTTGAATCAAATTTTCCCATACCACTTTGAAACTTTTAAAAGGAATATCAATTTTAAAACATTAATTTATATATAAATAAAACCTTAAAACCATTTTTAAAACAAGGACATTAATGAGAAAGATTTAGAAGAATAAAATTTTAAAACATTTAGAATTATATTTTAGTTAGAGTACCTAACGAAATGAGAGACACTTGAATACGAATAATTGATGTAATAAAAACATTATAATATCATGGGAGAAAAGGGATTGATTATATAATACATCAAAGTATAATATATACACCAAATAAAAGTGAATTGGTGCATAACAACAAAGAAGCCTCAATGGAATGTAAGTTCAGATGAATTCCTTTATAAAGACTGTATCCTTAGGTTAAGGATAAATCAATGAAATAATTATGTGTGAAAAATATAAATACAATCAATATTATTGGATATTGATTTTAAATCAATCAGAGTCCATTAACACATATTATTTTAAAAAAAACAGAAATGACTTGGATGTTTAACTCAATGAATAGAAATTGAGTTAAAATTACTCTTATCAAGTTTATATCGATGACTTCATAATTTATCAATGGAGTGATTATGTGTATCAAAAGTATATCCACACAAATGGTAGTGGAAATTACTTCATATGTTAAAAAATATTGATTTTATACATAATCTTGGAGTAAAGTATTCAATGAAGTTTGCGTAAAACAGAATGAGTGGAAATTGAAATTTTAAATTCCTTTACCGATTTGGTAACATACGAAACATACACCACATAAAAGAAGTATCATACAACAATTATTTAAATATCCATAAATTAAGTTATATTATGAAAAAAATACAATCATGGGCAGTACATACACCACACAAAAGGTAATAGTGGAAAATATTGCATGAATCTCATGAGAATAAAAGTGAGATGAAAACCCCTTACCACATTGTAATCAAATGAGTCGTATGACCAAAAGTTAATAAAAACCAAATGATTAATAGAATAACATGAATGTAAAGAGAATCATGATAACATAAATCAAATTCCAGTACACAATACACCATATGCAATAAATTAGTGGCGAACAATGGAAATCTCACAGAATTAAAAGTGAGATAAGAAACCCCTTACCTTGTACTTTTCCTTGGTCGATGGTACGTTAAACTCATGTATAATAGTTAAATAATTGTTATTAAATTATAGAATAACTATATAGATAAATATGATATCATATATGATCCTCTAATATTTCTTTTTTAATAATATTTTAGTAGTATCATCGTTTCAGGTGTTAAATGATTCGTTTTCCTTTATATTATCGATTATGTAAGCCATGTTTGTTATGGATAGGATGTATTTTATTCATATCTTGAATGATATTAATTTATAGAAAATTATTTTTAATCATAAAATGAAAATTATTCTTCAATGATTACGATGGGGAATGAATCTCATCACGTTTGTGGAGACGGTAATCCGTACATACGCATGAGCAACAATATCATTATTTTGATGGTGAAATAATATGTAATTGGATGATATATCATATATAAATAAAACTTAACATGTTATATTTATTATTTACACCATTTATACTCATTATTATACCCATCCAAATAATGAAGTGTTTTAATAACAAACTACACCACGTTGTGGAGACGGTAACCCGTACGTATGCATGTATGGTGACTTTGTCATTCATATGATGGATAGAATAATAAATATGGTTGTTAAATTTTTATAATAACATCACAGTATATAGAAGATACTGGATTTGTTATTTTATAATAGAAACAACAAAGAATGAGGAAGTGGAAGAAGAAAATAACTTGAAAGAGGTGATGAAATATTTACCTCTTCTTCGGGTTCTTCCTTTTGATTTGATCAAAAGGGCTCCTTAGGTTGGATTTTTGACCAAAATAAAGACTCTAGGATGAAGGGAGGAAATTTGGGAGTATATTTGGGTAGGTTTTGGCTGATCCAAATGGATTTTGAGGTGTGAAATAAAGATAAGGGTAAGTACCCTTTTATATGAGAGGTGAGGGTCACTTTAGGAAAAGCTTGAAATATTATTTTATAATGAAATCATTTTTGGTTTCTAATGGCTCAATAATGATTTATTTCTAGGATAATTCTGGGATAGGTCGCAAAACCTCTCAACCAATCGGTTTTAGACAGGTTTAGGTCACCATATTAACCTTATCTTTTAGATTTAACTCTTAGTTAAATAGTTTGACATTTACCATGTCTCTTTATATTGTTTATATTATATTGTTAATAAACTTAATATAACAAGCCAAGAGAACCCCAATTGGTTCATTATTAATATATAAAACCTTATATAAGTCCTTTTTCCGAACCATAGATGTTTAGTAATATTATATTATTTAATAATATAGTATTTGTTTTAAAAACTGAATTATGTTAATTTTGACACTATTTAGTATTGGGTTTTTGTGAAAATCATAACAGCATGATTACTTAAATTTTTTTAATCAACTATAACATGTCATATTGACCTATAAAATTAGTCTAATTTATCAAAAGTATAAAATTACATTTATTTGGATATTTATAATATCAATTATTTTAATCTTTCATTAATAAGCTAATTAGTGCATCACCATTGTGTCATAAAAAATTTAATTATTTAATTTTTAAAAATTATAAATAAAATACCATTATGTATGAAATATTTTTATTTTTATAATTAATATTTATAGTCTAATTTATCATATGTATAACCCTATATTAAAAATTGTTTTGTTTTTAAACTTTTAATTTAACACTTTTAACTCTTCTTTAAATAAAATCATAATAAATATCCTAATCTAATCCAAGTGGAAATAAGGACCATATTTTATTCCTAATGTTGTTTTTGGTCAAATTAAACTTATCTAATAGAATTAGTACATGTGTTAGGGTAATTATAATATCATTTTTACACTTAATTACCCTATTTACTTTTAACGGCGGTAAATAAAAGCCAAAAGTTTCTATTCACCAAAAATTATTTTCATCTTATTGAACCACATTTTACTTAATGATGTCTACCATGATTTTTCATATTTTTTAAATTCAACTCCTAGAAGCGGTAAAATTATGTTTTATGCAAATTTGAAAATGCTTCTAGAAGGTGGGTAAAAGACGGTAAAAAGTTCAATAAAATTTTATACATATAATTTAATTATAAAATGACTACAATGAATTACATTGAACTTATATAGGTATTATATATCTATTTTCACTTAAAATAAATTTAAATAAAATAAATATTTATTTTAATAAAAAGTTTGTTTTAAACTATAACATACTGTTTTTTACTATTCATCAACAATTGAATGTTTTTAGAAAAATAAAAAAAAATTACGCTAAGATATTTTTGATATTATAAATTAAAAAATGAATTCTATTTTACCTAATTAAAAACATATAAGTTGCATTAATTAATTTAAAATTAATTCCTATTGTCAAAACCAAAAAGCGGGTTTTTTTTAAAAAGTAAAAACTATCAAAAAATTAACATGTGTTTATGTCAAATTTAAATGTGAAGTTACTTATAATGGAATACATTGTATTAAATGATAAAAATATAATCTAATTATACTTCCAAACCATTAAAATTCATAATTTAACACTATAAATTATTTCGATTAAAAAAGTTGTTTTCAATTAATATTTAGCATTTTTCAATATTCATCAAAATATGAAAGTTATCAGAAAAGTACCAAAAATTTATCCAAAATAAATTTTTTATGTCATGATTCTAAATATGAATTTAATTTCATTTTATTGAAAATATATAAGTGTCAAATATTTTTTTTAAAAAGGGTTTTTCATTAAAAGGTGTTAAAATTTCATTTTTGAAAAAATACTTCTTTTATCTGAAAAAATGAATTTGTTCTTATATTATGTTTAAGAAACAAATTATATCGATTCTAAAATTATATGGAGTATATAAAATTCAAAATTTAGTTAATACTATTCACAAACACTTTTTGAATGGCTAGTTTGGTAATTCATGGTGCGCTCGAACTTGGTATTACATATAACACAAGATATTGGATTAATTTAAAGAAAATAACTTACTATAAAATCTTGGGTTATTAAATTATTCCCCAATTTTGGAAATTTCGTCCTCACAATTTTGAAATTGGTCTTGGGAACTTCATTGAAAGTCTCATATTGGAAAAAGAGTCAATAAAAGTATCATTTTAAAAGAAAGAAAGAGAAGTACAAAGGTCACCTGAGATAACCCATACTAGGATTCCATGTTGGAAAACATGGATATGGAAGATAAACTAAGTGTGAAGTTCTGATGGATATTGATAGAAAACATGATCAGGGGAAAGTTGAAAACAAGAAAACCAAAAAATTATGATGGGATAAATAGTCATTAGTTTCCTAGTAGGAAAAGTAAATGGACAACTTTTTTTATTTTAAGTTCTATTTCATAAAGTTGAGGAATTTATTTATGAGATTGACTAAGAAAATAAAGAGATATACTTACTTTTTATGTAGATTTTTATCTTTTAATAAATTTATACCACTAACTCATCTTTTTTTTCAAATGATGAGTATTCAAAATGACTTGGTCACACCTGAAGTGCTAAAATCAAATTCTAGAGAATCACGTTATCACAAAGGATAAACTATATATTTCCCTTGTATTTAGTGATTAACCAAAACTTAAATGGTTAGTACTAGATCAGATGATCCCCAAAAAGGACAATCCTTTAGAGAAAGAAGTAGTAATCTTAATTTCTAAAATTAAACCAATAATACCAAAATTTCAATAAATTCCATTCCATAAAGAATTGTCCTTAAAATCCTTCAATATAATCCAAACCTATATTGAAACCCAAAACTTAGAAGAATTTGATAACGTATTTTTCCACCTTAAATAGTATCCCCAAATAACTTTGACTACTCTTAAAGTCACATAATTAAAAGTAATTAACCCAATCAAACATTATCTATGATAGGTTAATCATTTCCATAAATAAACCAAACCGCTATAAATCCACAATAAAAACATAGATAAGAATCCACCATTACTACTCAATTGAAATCCTATAGTATTCTATTTTCCTTAGGCGTATATTGTTCCCAAAAGAGTGAACGTCTTGCAAAGTAACATTTATCACTTAATCACCAAATCATTTTCATATACTAATGATATCCATTTGATAAGACATAAGATCCAAAATCAACTTATTATTGATAAATAAAATCATTTAACTAAAAATAATTAGTCACACTAACCATGGACTTCACATAGTCCAGTGGTAGGTGACAAATCCCAATCACACTCTGTTTGTGGGTTCGATTCCCATAGGTTTGTCTGACATGATGGGTTGTCACACGGTCTGTGTGTTTTCCTTTTTCAAAAACTATAATTTATAACATTCCCAAAATGAGATAAATTCCTAAAAATAACCATAACATAATTTCATCACAAATGTTATCTCATACCTCACATTTTCATCCCAAAATTTAATAACTTGTAATTGCCTCAAATTGAAGTATCAAATAAACCCAAATGGTTATTTATAAATATATCAACAATAGAAAATATTATTCTTCCTAAAATAGAATTTTCACATAACAAACTTCGGGGTTACACATACAAAAGAAAGTTATTCCAAAGTAATCCCATCAATAAAGAGCATTAATACTTTTAAACATTTCTCCATCCATTTATATCCACATAGGTTCTTACTTGACCAAGAGGTTAACCTACAAAATAGGGAACTCACTTGGGTAATGCACAGGTCCCCTAAATTTATGATAAATAACTGTGAATGGATTCTTGGGATCATTTTTATTTTCTTCCATAATACTCTTTATTTTTCTTCAGCAATTCCTTACTTTATGTCCTTATTTACCAAACATAAAAAATTTCTTTTTTCCATTGAGTCACTTTCCTAGGTGTCTCCTTCCACATTTTCTGAATGATAGAAATTGAGCTTTCTTTTCTCCATGGTCTCCCCTGCTGGAGCTCTTATCATTCACCACCTTTCTCTTCTTTGTTGAGTCCAGGAATTGGTTAATATATATATTGTTGATCATATTTTTGTAAAACTGATTCTTCATGAACACGATATCTTTTACACCTATCAACATTCTATTTCGTTTCTCATTTCCACCATCGTGTCCACCTTTTACATCATATTCAATTTTAATATGACTTCCTTGGAATCTAGCAATTTACTAATACAATAAAGCAGAGTGTAGGTCAAAAAAATCATTTAGAAAATACCATAACACCTTATTTTCAATCTAAAACACATTAGGATTAACCAAGGTTATTTATTGTCATCTTATATTAAAATCCACTAAATCAGTTTGTAAAGAAAATCTTAATTATCCTAAGCATATCCCCTAGGAGTGTCGAAACCAAGAGTGCAACAAGACCCATTGTCGTGTACCAGGATACCCCGGGTCAAGCTCAAAACTCCTTGTCGGAGTTTTCACTCCTAGGTATATTTGTGCCAGAGCCGCCTCTACCTGCTCATATCCAGACAGGGATGTATTTCTTGGAAAAAAATATAATATTTACATTTCCAAAATTTTTGGATGTTATTCTATACTAATTCTCAAAGTCTATCTTTGGGTAGTGTTTTCTAATCAGAGTTTTTCTAAATCTAGCTTCCATGGTTTGTACTAAACTTCCTCTAATACCAACTATAACGCCCCGAACCTAGTTACCCAGAATCAGTGCATTATTACATAAAATTGGAATGATACAAGGAATCTTGTCCCGAAAGACTGATCAGTTTAGTAGCTTTGAATGTACTATACACATACATAAGTTTTACATTACATCATGAAATAAAAAAACATCATTGTGTCCCCTTTGAACACTCTTATATCCCTTAGCCTATTCCTCCAGGTTAATCGTAATATACTTCTTTGCATTCTGGGAAATATAAAACATAAGAAAGGGGTGAGATCAAATTCTCATTAAGAAAAACAATATAGTGGAAACTGTTATAAATAAGAATAAACATTTAAGGCAATGTATAAGAGTAGAAAACAATCCTTTTAAACTTAAACTTCAGAATAATATAGTAAAGATAAATCAAATAATTACATTTACTTATTCACATGGATATTATACTAGTCAAATAATTACATGTAATATCAATAGCCAATTTCATAAAGATTGAATACATAATACCAGACTTCATAACCACATAGTCAAGGCCTTGTGCCAAGACTACACATAATATTTTGTCAAGTCCTTATGCCAAGACACTAGTTTGTCTCATGAAACCTACCGATGAATCGAGGAGCTATAGTGGGTTCCACCCTTCACTTACTAATTCCAATTAATTCCTCATATGAAAAGGTTTAAACATAACATAAACATTCGTATTAAAACTAGAATACAAAATTTCAATACTTTATCCATAAACCATGAATGATATAAAAATAAAACATACAAAATAAAACATTTCAAAAAAACCTTCAATACAGTATGGACGATTTTTATCATAATAAATCATCCTCGATCAAGAATAATATCTCGTAAAGGATTTTGACATAGTTGAAAATGATCAGAAAAAAGCTTTTAGAGAAATATCCCTTTTCTATGAAATCATTTAAAAGTATCACTATTTATAAAGAATCTGTTTAAAATAGATTTTTTAATCAAAGAGTCCCATACCACTTTGAAAATTTTAAAAAAACTTTAAATTTTAAAACATTAATGTCCATATAAATAAAACCTTAAAACCATTTTTAAAACAAGGACATTAATGAGAAATATTTAGAAGAATAAATTTTTAAAACATTTAAAATGATATTTTAGTTAGAGTTCCTAACCAAATGAG
This sequence comes from Viscum album, assembly GCA_963277665.1. NCBI lineage: Eukaryota > Viridiplantae > Streptophyta > Magnoliopsida > Santalales > Viscaceae > Viscum > Viscum album. Next base: position 834,685,651 of record OY728165.1, read on the forward strand.
AGACGCTTGAATACAAATAATTGAGGTAATTAAAACTTTGTAATATAATGAGAGTAAAGGTATTCATGATATAATACATCGAAGTACAATATATACACAAAATAAAATTGAATTGGCGTATAACAACAAAGAAGTCTCAATGGAATATAAGTTGAGATGAATTATTTTATAAAGACCATATCCTTAGGTTAAGGATAAATCAATGACATAATTTTGTGTGAAAAATATAAATACACTCAATATTATTGGATATTCAGTGTAAATAAATTAGTGGACATTCACACATATTCTTGTAAAAAGAACACCAATGACTTGGATGTTTAACTCAATGAATAGAAATTGAGTTAAAATTACATTTATCAAGTTTATATAGATGAATTGAGAATTTATCAATGGAGTGATTATATGTAACAGAAGTATATCCACAAAAAGGGGAGTGGAAATTTCTACATAAGTAAATAAATAGTGATTTCACACATAATCTTGGAGTAAAGTAATCAATAAAGTTTGCGTAAAACTGAATGAGTAGAAATTGAAATATGAAATCCCCTTACCGATTTGGTAACATACGAAACATACACCCCATGAAAGAAGGATCATCCAATGATGATTTAAATACCCATAAATTAAAGTATATTATGCAAACAATACAATCATGGGCATTACATACACCACACAAAATGTAATAGTGGCAAATATTGCATGAATCTCATGGGAATAAAAGTGAGATAAAAACTTTTTACCATGTTGTAATAAATCGAGTCGAATGACAAAAAGTTAATAACCACCATTTGATTCACATAATAATATGAATATAAAGATAATCATGATAATATATATCAAATGGCAGGGCACAATACACCACACGTAATAAAATAGTGGTGAACAATGGAAATATCATGGAATTAAAAGTGAGATAAGAAACCCCTTACCTTGTACTTTTATTTGGTCGAGGGTACATTAACCTCATTTATAATAGTTAAATCACTCTTATTAAATTATTCAAGAACTATATAAATAAATATTATATAATATATGATCCTCTAATATTTATTTGATAATAATATTTTAGTAGTATCATCATTTCAGGTGTTAACTGATCTGTTTTCCTTTATATGCTCGGTTACGTAAGCCATGTTTGTTATGAATAGGATGTATTTTATTCATATACAGAATGATATTAATTTCTTAAACATTATTTATAATCATAAAATTAAAATTATTATTGAATTATTATGATGGGGAATGAATCTCATCGCGTTCGTGGAGACGGTAATCCGAACATACGCATGAGCGACAATATCATTATTTTGATGGTTAAATTGTATGTAATTGGATGCTATATCATATATAAAGAATCATTAACATGTTATATTTTTTATTTATATCAGTTATACTCATTATTATACCCATCCAAATAATGAAGTGTTTGAATAACAAACTACACCACGACGTGGAGACGGTAAGTCGTACGCACACACGTATGGTGACTTTGTCATTAATATGATGGATAGAATAATAAATATGGTTATACCATTTTTATAATAACGTCACAGTATATATAATGTACTGGAGTTATTATTTTAGAATGGAAACAACAAAGAAAGATGAAGTGGAAGAAGAAAATAACTTGAAAGAGGTGATGAAATATTTACCTCTTTTTCGAGTTCTTCCTTTCGATTTGATCAAAAGGGATCCTTAGGTTGTCTTTCTGTCCAAAGGAAGGACTCTAGGATGATGGGAAGAAATTTTGGAGGATATTTGGGTAGGGTTTGGATGAGAGAAATGACTTTGGAGGTGTGAAATTAAGAGAAGGGGAAGTGCCCTTTTATTAGAGAGGTGAGGGTCACTTTAGTAAAAGCTTGAAATATTTTTTTAGAATAAAATCACTTTCGGTTTTTATATTATATGGTTAATAATATTACTATAACAAGCCTAGAGAACCCCAAGTTGTTCATTATTAATATATATAACCTTATATAAGTCATTTTTCTGTACCTTAGATATTTACGAATATTATATCAATTAATAATATAATATTTGTTTTAAAAACTCAATTTTGTCAATTTTGAAACTATTTTGTATTTGGTTTTTGTGAAACTCATAACAGCATGATTAATTCAAAAAAAATTATTTAATCCACCCTAACATGTCATATTAACCTATAAAATTAGTCTAATTCATCAAAAGTCTTAAATTAAATTTATTTGGATATTTATAATATCAATTATGTTAATCTTTCACTAATAAGGTAATTACTGCATCATCATTGTGTCATAAATAAGTTTAATTATTTAATGTATAAAAATTATAAATCAAATATAATTATATAGGAAATATTTTTATATTTTTAATGAATATTTATAGTCAAATTTATCTAATGTATAACAGTATATAAAAAATGGTTTAATTTTTAAACTTTGAATTTAACACTTTTAACCCTTCTTTAAATAAAAGAATAATAAATGTCCTAGTCTAATCCAAGTGAACCAAAATAACCATATTTTATTCCTATGGTTATTTTTGGTTGAATTAAACTTATCCAATAGAATTAGGACATGTGTTAGGGTAATTATAATATCATTTTTACCCTTAATTACCCTATTTAATTTTAACCGTGGTAAATAAAAGTCAAAGGTTACTATTCACCAAAAATTATTTTGATCTTATTGAACCGAATTTTACTTACTGATGTCAACTCTGTCTCTCGGATTTTTTAAATTAAACTCATGGGTTCCGTAAAACTATGTTTTATGCAAATTTGTAAATGTTTCTAGAAGGTGGCTAAACGACGGTAAAAAGTTCAATAAAATTTTATACATCTAATTTTATTATAAAATGACTCCAAGGAATTACATTGAACTTATATAGGTATTATATATATATTTTGAATTAAAATAAATTAAAATAAATTAAATAATTATTTAAATAAAAAGTTGGTTTTAAACTATAACAAAGTGTTTTTCACTATTCATCAAAAATTGAATGTTTTGAGAAAAATACCAAAAATTTACCTTAAGCTAATTTTGATGTTCCAAATTCAAGAATGAATTCTATTTTACCAAATTAAAAACATAGATTTTGCATTAATTAATTTAAAATTAATTCCCACTGTCAAAACCAAAAATGGATTTTTTTAAAAAAAAATTAAAACTTTCAAAAGATTGAGATGTGTTTATGTCAAATTTAAATGTGAAGTTACTTATAATGACCTAAATTGTATTAAATGACAAAAATATAATCTAATTATACTTCCAAACAATTATAATTCACAATTTAACACTATAAATTATTTCGTTTAAAAAAGTTGTTTTCAATTAATATTTTGTATTTTTCAGTATTCATCAAAATATGAAAGTTTTCAGAAAAGTACCAAAACTTTTTCCAAAATAAATTTTTATGTACCGATTCTAAAAAAGAATTTAATTTCATTAAATTAAATACATAAAATATTCAAATATTGGTTTTTAAAATGGTTTTCCATTAAAAGGTGGTAAAATAGCATTTTTTGAAAAATATTTCTTTTATGTGAAAAAAAGTATTTGTTCTCATATTATGTCTGGGAAACATATTATATGCACAATTTAACACTATAAATTATTTCCTTTAAAAAATTTGTGTTCTACTAATATTTAGTATTTTTAAGTATTCATCAAAATATTAAAGTTATCAGAAAATTACCAAAAATTTATCCAAAATAAATTTGTATGTCCTGATTCTAAAGAAGAATTTAGTTTCATTAAATTAAATACATAAAAGTGTCCAATATTGGTTTTTAAAATATATTTCCATTAAAATGTGGTAAAATTGCATTTTTTGAAAAATTTTCCTTTTATTTGAGGAAATGAATTTTTTCTCATATTATGTCTAAGAAACATATTATATGGATTATAATATTATATGGAGTTTGGTAAGTCATGGTGCACTCAAACTCGGTGTTGCATATAGCGCAAGCTATTGAATTACTTTAAAGAAAATAACTTACTATGAAATCTTGGGGTGTTTCATTCCCACCATTGTTATCCTTACCAAATAATATCTCTCTCCACCCCCATAGCCCGGTGTTGGGCACTTACACCAACAAAATGATACCAATAGAATATCAACTTGACTTTCATGACATACATGACGTGTTTTACAACCCACCATGATCAAACATCCATATAAACTCTACCCAAACTTGTAATTCAACCTTATCATCGAGACTAACCAGGTTAGCCACACTTCCTTCACCCCCATCTCTTCTAAGACAACTTCATTCTTCCTAAAAATATTTTTCCATACTATGGAGTACTTAAAATCTCATCAGAAAACCAAAGGTGGATTACAAACCACCACATCCATTCCCTTTTTACCCAACCGAGTTTGGACATCTCGGGATACCCACTATGTTGGTGCCCAACTTCCAATGTTAACATTTCATCCTCAAATAGTACATGAATCCTTCTCACCGAAGGAGTATCCCATCAGGTGTACACACCTACCAGAGTCCTTTCTCAACATCTGGTGAAACTTCACCACCAAAGCATCTACTTCTCCATGAATCGTTACCATCTCTATTTCCCCCATAAATGAATCTTTGAAGTAAATATTAAAATCACCCCTAAAACCATAATTAGTTTGAAGCCATTGATCGACTCGATCTACCACTAAATTTGAGGTCCACTTGGCCTTCCCCAAGGAATCCAACATGCCATTAAAGGCTTTTCAAATTCATCATAATTCTACCACATCCACTCCATGTCCCGCTCTATTCATCCACAATTGACATACCACTCCCCACCTTAGGAGTATTATTATCACTACCTTCCTCAAGCCAGTTTAACCACTTTAGCTCACACTTTAATAAAAAATAGAACCTCAAATTTGGACGTGGATATCCAGCCATTCTCAGAACAAAAAAACCAATATCAACAGCTACCAGCTATTAAATTTTGAGATCAACACCCCATGGATTCATCGTTATCCATCCCATCTCGAGGATCTCACCCATAACCAGATGATGGTGTCCTCTTGATCACACTACTCTATACATTCCACCCCAAGAGAGTAATCTTTATGGTGTCCCATATCTAACAAAAACACACTGAAGATTCTAGGAATTAAGCTAGATCCTTCCCATCACAGCCGAGATTATGCCAAGGTATTGGACATGATCATCACTAGCGAAAAGTATGCTAATAATTTATTGCATAACACCACCACAACTATCCATCACCGATGTCACCTCCCTCTAAGGGGAAACCTTAACCATCCATAAGCCTTGGGATTCCCTACCCACCAACATCTCATCCACATTCCAACACCACAACCTAAAAGGGACTTACAGACAAAACTCACTACCACATTATGATCCTTCCACAAACATATGAAACCCAACATTTCCCTTGGAACTACTAACATTACCCCAATTGGAAATATTCCCTTCCCACATGTTCCCACATATGGGCCTCTTCAAGACCTCAAGGTATCACACTCTATTGAAACCACACTAATAACAAATATAGATTTCGTGTATCACACATCACATGAGATATACCAAATAACACTCACTCAACTGACCATGCCTCAACTCAACCTCACTAGACTCAAGGAATTTACAACATTTTCATATAACCAACCAAATGCTATACAAGAAATCTAGATGTGTGACCACCACCATCCCAGCTATCACTTCCCTAATAAAAGCATCAACCCACACTCTGGTCACCCCTGCCTTGTTCGGTGAAGATCGACATCGATTCCCATATCAAACATCATCAAGATAGCCGGGTAAGGATCCTAAAAACATGGCCTCTTTTCAAAAAAAACCGTACAACCAACCAAAAACGTTTGAACATATTACAATGAGAAAACTAATAAATAACCTTGTGCTTTTACCAAACCCGATGATACAAACATTGCATTAATTCCACATATAAAGTACCCACTCATGCTTCACATCTTAAGAAACCTTCAACACTAGCCAACCTCTCTTGATACTACACTTTATTTCTCGAAACATTTGAATCATTATGACCACTTGATCCACATTCCCAAAACCATTAACTTTTTACCTAACCCACTAGGAAACACCTAGACTAGTGTACACTCTATGTGTGCTGATTCGAAGTTCCAAAACATATGTCTGTGTTCTACACACCCAAAAGCACTAACAACCCATCCAAACTCTATCACAGGCCATCATCAAAGATCAAATGGTACCAACTCCATAAATTGGAGTCATGTTAATAAAAGTTCACTATCTCCATCTCCCTAGGACATAAACATCAAAACTCAAGTATCTCACAACTCATAGTGGCACTCCTGCCCCACTCTAGAACATACTACGTCTAATACACCCTAGTGGACATTTAATCTAGGCTTAACATCATTATTATCCACACACACTCACTGATACCACAATCCGAACACCCACCCTAGGGTCCAAAACACAACTTGCATGATCACAAACCTTAAGAGTATCCATAAATCCATTACCAATCAATAACCGGCATCCCATGATCATGACCTCATCGAGGGAACAACAAGCACCTCCCTTTTTACCATTCAATGAAACCCAATAAAGTCTCATGACCCACAAGTGAGGTATAAAACTAGGGAACTATTTCTATACAAACCACCCATATAATGAGTTAGATCAAAACACAACGGGTACCGACTTCTAATACTCCTACACATTCTATCATGTTTCATATCCCTTCTTAATTAAACATTACCAATTAAAACCAACTGTTTCACATTTCAAAACATTATATTTTTAAAACCCCAAGGATTTAAACTTTCAAAAACCTTTTTAGTAACCAAATATTTCAAAAATCCAAGATTTATTCAATTTCACATTTCAAAATAGTTTCTTTATCAAAAAATTTCAACAAATAACCAATATAAAATATTCACCAGAAGAAAAGTACACTACCAGCATGTGAATCCCAAAGTACTATCAATCACATGAAAGATAAATATAACCTATCTAACCAATGTGTGTAACATGATACATGAACTCACACACCCTATCTTTACACACTGATTCAAGAGATGAAACCTAAAAAATCAATAACATCACATTCAGGTATAACTCTCGAGGTGGATCTAACAATCAACCATAAAAGCACAAAACAGAACCTGAATTCCCACTCCTGAGATCTTTGAATTTCCCTTGTACGTTGGGATGTAGGACCCCATGAAAGAACCCATTAACAAGACTTGACAAGATTATAGTCTCATGTCTACCATGCCCCAAAAAGTATGACAAAATACGTTCTGTGATACAACTTTGCAACGTCTTTGACCTAGTGGCCACTATCAGGTTCATCTAGACGGGTTATCACATGACCTTAAGCTCCCCTTCCTGTACACCATAGGATATCGAAAAGTAGTGTGGGTATATGGGGGAATTTTAGGGAGACTATACCCTATTTTTATAGTAAGGTCACAATAGAAAATAATATCAACAGATACACTAACCAGCAGAAACAAATAAATGGGAAACATGAGACAATGCCAACAAGTAACCACATAGAAAATGCTTTAATAACATGATGAGTATACTACATGTTAGGTAGAAATATAAATAAACCAAAACCAAGACTACCAAAAAATATTTATCCTGGAACTGAGTCCCAACCCAGTCCTAATATCCTATGCTCCAACCAAACATCCAATGTACGAACCACACATTAGATCTCTATCCCAGAACGATACCTAAAAAAAGTAGTATCTTCTCAGGTGCCCAAGTGCCATGTTGTCCTAAAAAGGGTGTGATTACAAATCAGTAGGCCACAAAAAATTGTTACTATGAAATAAAACTCTATAAAAGTGCGTGTGTAGGAAAACAAGTGCGATAGGAAAACTTGTAAACCAAAATGAACACACCACACCATCAAGAAAAATACTATGTAACCATTTCATCCATCATGTCAACTAGGTTCAATCAATCAACTAACTTATCTTTTTTCACTTTGAGTTTCAAGCCAATGTATAAGGGGTTAAACCCACTTTTAATCACAGGAGGGCGTTCAATAATCACAATTTATCAACATACCCTAGATCCTTAGCCCAATAATCTATTCATGTACATGTGTTTGGGAATCATATAGCCTCATTACGACATACCAACCCACACCATGAACATACATTTGGATTCATATATCCTCAGTTCGATAACCAAACCAATGCATCTATTTGGGGAATAAATCCTCAGTCCGACTCCCTAACCTGTCCATTCTATGGGAGGGGTTTAGAGCATTAGTGAAACCCACTCTATGAGAGGAGAATCTTTACTTTATCCCACACCACCAATCCATGTGCACATTATTATTTATCCATTAACCACATATACTGTTTGACAAATCATTCACAATCAATACACAAAACCTTCAAATTTCACATTACATTGAACACACAAATCAACCTGATGTCTTAACCATAACACATTTTCCATTTACTTAGCATTTCCAATTTAACCCATTTCCATTTCCTATGCCTTTACCCATTAAGTATAAACAAAAAATTTCATACATTACCCCAATTAATATATTAAATAATTCAAACACCTCAATCCATTAAGAATTTCAATTACACATACATAAGCCAATGAATACATTACCATTAACCCACTTAACCCTCTTTCACATCATTTCAAACACCCCATTATGCTGCATCATCAACCAAGAACAATCACAATATATTTCAACTAATAATCTTGTTAACATGCCAAGATATTCATTATGGGATATGCCTCACCAAACAATATATCAATTCAATGAAAATTATCCCAACAGATCTTTACAATAGATCATGATATACAACACAATTAAGTATAGTCGATTAAAATCATCTTGAAACCACCTTTTAAAAATGGTGTCTTCTTCTTTGAAAAAATAAAACATTTCCCAAGGATTCATTTCATTTTCAAACCATTCAAAACAATCATTTATCATTTTCACAAAGAAGGGGACACAACCCCATTTTAAATATTCATTTAAAATAAATAAATAAGAACCCCTTTTAAATCATTTGAGGTTAACACCCCCTTTTCAAAACATTAATCACTTTCAAACATAAATTCCATCATCGAAAACCATGGTCGGGTCAAAACACCAAAATTCAACTTTAAAACATTTTCAGAACCCCCTTGGGCACGTTACAGATATAACATATAATCGAATCAATTTACCCTTTAAAAAATCCCACACACCAAATTCTAATATCCAACCCATAACTCTCCCATCTACCTTATTTCATCGATCCCTAATTCATTTCAACATTTCAAGGATTGAAACACCCCATGGTTAACCCTAGGTTTGGTCACACATCACCAATGAACCCAACGAGTTCCCTAGAGAGTTTCACACCTAAATATATGGCCCGAGACACTTTCCATAACCAAAGTCAAAGAAATGAAACAACAGAACACATTAGCATAACCACATACACATGTAAAACATCAAGACTTTGGGAGAAAGATTAACGACCACCTACCTAATGCTTGAAGTTGATTAATAGCCAAAAAATCCATTGATTCTAATTCAAACACCCTGGAAATCCCTAATAGAGAAAATGATAGAAATGTGATGGTTTTTGGGAGTCAGAAGGATAAAAGAGATTCTACAGGCCCTAATCCAGAGTATTGGGAAAAAAGGAAGGTTAAAATCTCACGGATCTTCTATTTACACAGAACGGAACTCTAAATGCCTAATAATCTAAGTAGAATCCACTCTTGGAAGTCTTGGAGTGTCTGGTTCATCACCCATGCTATAGGGGGTGAATGGGTTTAAAAATAAGAGGAGAAACAAATAGTTTAAGGACAGGGAAATTAAAATCTACACTTTTTTAAAGGACACACAGTTTAGATGAAGGGTTTTCAAAACCATGTACCAATCATGATTCCCCCTTTGTCCAAGAGTGTCTAAGTTGCACATTTTCTTGGGAGTGCCCGCACAGTTTGAAAAACCGTGCGGTAACTGTGCACTATCCGCTGCCCAAAATTGTCTCCAAGACACATAGTATTTGGGGCTAGGTGTATTGTTTTATCTAACCATGCACCAACCATGCATATCAAATTATTCGGCCTATTTTACCACATTTTTAGTCTCATATCCCCTATGATTCCACCACAACTTCTCATACACCCAAGAACCACTTCATAAACCAAAACAAGGTTTAACCAAAGTTAAAAAAATGACGCATTCCCAAAAAAAGTTGGTATCTTACATATATTTTTATGGGAATGATGAGGAATTATATACACACTCATATATGTATTGGTTTGGATATGTGGCTAATATACCAATGGTAGTCCATTATTGTAAATACCCTAACCCCAGTATCCAAGATGCCGTGCATTACTTTATTACATTGATACTAAGAACAAGCATTTATATCCCAAAGGACCGAATAGTTTAATTGATTTATAAAACCAAATACATACATAAGTATTAAATTATAAATTGAAAGTGAAAAAGATATAATATCTATAGAAAAAACCCATAAACTCCAAGATTTTACCTGCAAGTATAATATATATATTCACATCATGGGGAAAAATAAAACATAAGAAAGGGGTGTGCTCAGATTCTTAGTATGGGTACACAATACAAAGAAAACTATCATGAAAATAAATAATAAATCATGTTTAATTACATTAAAATGTAATCTTGGTCATAGTATGGCAAGAGTAAAATCTTAATAAATAATTTCATATAAATAATCACATGAGAATACAAATTAACCAAGGATATTCTACTATTAGAATAATCCAATGGATTTTAAATTACTAATATCATAATGAGGTAATGTATAATGCCAGAAATCATAAACATACCATCAATCCTCCATCCAAGAAACCATACATATATGGGTATAAATCGGTCTAGTTTGTCTCATGAGACCTACTGATGCATTGATGGGATATATAGGGCCCTGAGCGTCACTTACTAAGTCCAATGCATTAATCATATATAAAATAATATATTTAAAAATATATATGAAAATAAAATTTTCCCATAACAATTTTAATTATCTAAATCATAATCATAGATGAAAACACTCTAATAAAATCATTGATAAATTCTTGAGAGAAATATCATTTTACTTTTGGAAGAAGAGTTATTTTGGAAAATAATTTGTCATAAAAATCATATTCTAAAAATTTATATCCTAGAAAATAAATGGTATGCACAATGAAATTATGTTTTATGTATAAATAATGTCAAATTAAAGAGAAAAAATTTCAAAAGTGTTTAAGAAACTTTATAAATAGGCCACTCTACTGCGGTTTTAAGGGGAAAATATAAAAGAGTGTTTAAAGAAGAAAAAGTGTAATTGTTTGAATAAAACAAAACAATTAACTAAGATAGTTCTTCATAATAAAAAGAGTTATTTTATAAAATATTGGGTGGTTAAAATAGATTGTGGAGTGTACTTGAAAATGGGTAAGAAATTAGAAGGTTCCTTTTAATCGGGCTAGCGTATTGGAAGGAATTGAAAAAGGAACTCTACAAAACATGTAATTACCCATTAAAGATAGAAGAATTGAGATAGATAAATATTTATGGAATATACATAGAAAATTTTGGAGGATCACATAATAATAATTGATAATTACATTGGTATAAAGAGAGAGGAAGCGTATCCCAAAGGAAAATGGACGTTCAGGAAGAAACCCTTACCACTTTGTAATCAATCAAATCAAATGCCCCATAAAATTAATAATTATAAAATGAAGAATTTATTAACATGAAGATACGAAGATTAATGATATGATACATAAAATTGTAGTATATATACACCACACAAAAGAAATAGTGGTGAATAAGGAATATCTCACAGAAATAAAAGTGAGATGAGAAAACTCTTACCTTATGGCCGAAAACATTTTGCACTAATACTTATCATACTAGATAATGAAATTAGATTCATTTATAATTTAATTCATAACATATTAAAAAATTATTTTTTTATTATAATTTTATTCAGTTAATTTATGGTATTTCTAAAGAGTTATGAGATTCGATTTTGTCGTTCAGAGGTGTCTGTTTCCTGGGTTTTCATGATTGGTTCACTTATATTTTTTTATGAAGGATGATGTAAAATGGGAATTGTTATCCAGAATTGAAATTATACGTTTTTATATCGCATTAATTATATTTAATAGTCTTACATATCATTTTTATAGATAATAGAATGATTTTTTAGCTAAAGGATAACGATATCTATATGGATTATTTTGGAATTGTTTAGTCAGCATGAACTAATTTTGTCATATTCATCAATTTTTTGTATATAACTATTTCCAAAAGAGTAAATAAGTTTTAACATACATATTATAATGTTTTTAAACAATAAAAAATTATTTCAAGACCAACCTTGATGGAGGTAATGGAAAATAAAAATTTTTCATCCATGATGGTGGTAAATAAAAACATCAGAGACAATGTTTTCATTTTTAGAATAAAAGAGAGAGGAGAATATGTTTGATGATGGATATTCCATTAACATAACGAAATTATATTATAAATAATATAATTGAGTTATTATCCATGTTTTGATAGAATATGTATGTGAAGGATAAGAAAATAAATTGAAAGAAAATTAAAAGAACGAAAAGGGATTTGACCTCTTGAATTCATCTCCTTGAGAAAATTCTTAAGGAACATTGAAATGGACTTTTTTGTAATACCATAAATAAAAAAACATAGGGGGGAGGTTTAGGAGAGCTATTGTTAAGAAATTATACATGCGTCATGTATTTTTAGTTGTGAGGAGAAGTGGTGGTATTTATAGTGTAGGATATGGGTGTTTTTTGATTATTTTATTCATTAGTTTATTATTTTAGCTCAAGACTACGTATAGTTATGATTACCATGACTAAATATAGTAAAAATGTAAGGATAGTTCAAGATTATGGTCACTTACATCATCCATGACAAAATCATGACTCATTAATTAATTGACTTACTTATAATTTTAAATACCATAACTTACGATATTTCACTATTAACAAAAAATAAACTATTTTTGAAAAATAAAAAAATTATACCTAACCATTTATTGACATATAGAATTAAAAAATGTACTACATTTTTTGATAATAAATTTATAAATATGAGAAATTTAATTTTTAATTAAAATCATCATTTAATAGAAAAATAATGATTTTAATATTATAACCAATTTTAGGTCACTTTCAAAAAGTAATTAAAATCTCATAAAATTTTCTTATAATTATAAGGAAAAATATTAATTTTAAAAAATAATTCATGAAAATAAATTTTCTTTTTTACTATTATTTTAATTATAAAATAGTCAATAAACATCAATGTTTCGCAAAAATACTAATAGTTAATTTATTATTTTTGAAGCATTTATTTACTTATTCCATGATAGAAATATATTATATTTTCATTCAAAAGAGACATAAATTTTAATTAAACTTTCATAGGTAAGTTTACTATTCAAATCATAAATATACTATCAATTATAATGAAAATGGTTGTTTTATAAAAATCTAGATTTTCACTATTCACTAGAAAATTCATATTTTCAGAAAAATACCCATATTTCCACCTAAGATAAATTTGAAATTCCCATTTAAAAAATATCATTTTTTATCAATAAAATTTATAAAATTTTAAAATTTTTTTTAAAGTAAGTGCGCCATTGAAAGGCAGTAAAAATGACTTTAAAAAAATATAGGCTTTCAATACATAAAATTGGATCCATTATTATATTATACGTATAAAATAATTTGTATGAATTTCAAAATATTTGATTGAATATATAATATATAAATTTCATAATTTGTTTAATACTATTCATTACCACCAATTTAAGGATTATATTATAACCATAATTTCAAAATAATGATATTTAATTGTATATCATTGTTCATTTAATCTTGGTGTTGTGTAAAGCCTTTGATGTCGAAGAAATTATATTTAAAAAGAGACTTAAAATAAAATATTGTAGTGTTACATTCTGTTCTCCTTTAAAAAATTTCTTTCCAGCAATTTAAAATTGTATTTCGAAAATAAAAGGTTTATAATTTAAAATTTATTTGTGGGAAACCCACTTCTAAAATAGGATTAATAAGACATCCACTTAATAAGGGGGAAAGGGAAATATGAATGTCACCACAAAACTAGGATTTCAGGTATGAAATAATTAGTGGAAAATGATAACATGGACATCAAAGATAAATCTAACTATCATGTTAGATGAAGAGTGATAGAGAACATGGTAATTATAAAGTTAACCATCACAACACAGTAAATATTATAATGGGTTAAAAGACCATTGATTTTTCAGAAATAAAATTAAACATATAACATTTCTGTTACAAAACATTTTTCCTAGAGTTGAGGGATTATTTTAATATTCAGATAAGAACTTGAGAAAATAAACTTAATTTATTACTTTCAATGTCAAAAGAAAAATATCATCCTTTCGTTGTCCTTAGATTTATTTTCACATCATCCGTTACATTAGGAAATGAATGTTCAAGATGAATTTATTAATCCTGAATCATTTTTAATGAATCATATTGTATCCAAGCCTTTCATTAAAACTTTAAATTTTTTTTGATACCAATAAGGTTAGTACATGTTAACATTGAACAATAATTTATAATGTTTAATTTGATCCATTCCACAAGTAGTTAACCTTAAGACCCATCCAAAATGTGTCTAAAAACATTCAACGACCAACCATTTAGAAGGAAGGTCTCTAAATTTCCAAAACAAACATCACATAAGATTCTCAAAATAATGATTCTCTAAATCTGACATACCAAATATATGAATACATTGACACCTTAAAACCATAATGAAAATATTTATGATTCCAAATCCATAAAGAATAAGTACCATAGTACAATCCTTATATATATCATTTTTCTTATTACCAAAATAGCATAATTCTTGAATAAAAATAATACATTAATTATTACACATAGACTGTAGTAATAACATAAGATTGGCCTTGATCCCTTTAATTTTCTTGATTTAAATTCCCTTGACACTTGAAAAATTCATTTTTATAGATCTCCATCTCATTATAGTTGAAGCATTAAATATTGAAAAATTCTTTCTTTCTCTTGAAATTATATCCATAGTGTACTTTTTATCCACACATGAGGAAAAATCCTTTCCATACTAAGCATATAACAAGGTGTTTACTTCCACATTTATCACATGTGGGATTATACTTATTTCCCTTATTCCCTTTATCTATGTTTTTTCCAACTATCCTATTATTCTCTTACTTCCATTTGAATCCATAAAACTTGGATAATTCATTCTATGTCTTCGTAGAACATGATATTATATCTTCATATGTTGAGAATATTTTAAAGACAACTTCCCTTAAAAATATTGTCTTAAGATCATAAAATTAATTATCATTATTACTCTTCAAATCACATGCATTGGTGAGGTTCACATGTTTTCTGATAGGCGCCATTCCAAAACAATGGAATACACTAAATTAGGTTATGAATCATAATTTATAATTTAAACTAGAAAAATAATTAACATAAATTGGAAATTTATGTATAAATAATCTCATTATCATAAACATGGTTTCTTTGAGGAGAAATTTAATTTTAAATCCTTCATAATAATTTGTAAAGAGACTATGAATTATCCTAAACATATCCCCCAAGTGTGTCCCACCAGGTACATAGTAAGGCATGTTGTCATGTACCATGTTACGCCAGGTAAGGTCTAACACACATTATAATAGTTGTTACCCCTAGGATTATCTATGCTAGAACAATATCCACTTATAGTATCCAAGCATAGATTTATTATTTAGAATACCCACATAATCTCTACCTTACCAAAATTTTAGGGTGTTATTTAATGCTTATCCTCAAAGTCTATTTTAGGGTTATGTTCCATAATCCCTGTTTTTTAAATATACCTTCCAATATTTCTACTAAAATTTCTATGATACCAACTATAAATACCCTATACCCCATATTCTAGAGCTAGTGCCTTACTTTATTACATTGGTACTAAGAACAAGAATTCACATCCAAAAGACTAAATAGTTTAGTAGCTTTGAAAAAAAGATACATACATATGTTTTACATTTCAACATGAGAGGAAAAAAAACCCAGAAGATCAATTGGAAATATCCAAAATCTTCTATATTATCTCTAAAAATAAAATATACATCTTCATTTCCTTGGTAAAAAAACATAATAAAGGGGTGAGATCAAATGCTCAGTAAGGTTAAATAATAAAACAGAAGATATCATAAACATAAAAAATAAGGAAAGTTGAATTCCACTAAAAAATAAACTTGAGCATAATATGGAAAGAGTAAAAGTTGAATAAATAATTCTATATAATTAATCACATAAGAATGAAATATAACCATGTATATTCTATTTGTTGATTAATCACATGGATTTTCAACTACTAATATCATAACAAGGTAATGCATAATTACATACATCATAAACATAATATCAAGGCCTCAGCCAAGAAAAATTACATATATTGGTAAAATCCGGGTCTAGTTTGCCTCATAAGACCTACCGATACATTAAGGGGATATAACGGGCCCCACCTTTCACTTACAAAGTCTAATACATTCCTCATATGTAGAATAATAAATTTAAAAATATATATTTAAATCAAATCATCCCATACCCGTAAAAACCTGAGTTTTCATGTTTTTTTCTTCAAATAAATTAAATTTATCTGATTTCTTGTGTTATACACTACACCAAGTTAAGCATAAGCTACACACAACATTGACTTAGCTTTCTTTTTACACAACACTATGTTTCTATGAAACATAATTTTTCTATTTAAATAATAAAATTACATACCCATTAAATTAATTGGTATTAATATTATTAACTAACTTATAGAAATGTTAATTCATTGGTTACTAATTAATTAGAAACCAAAATATATTCCAATTAAATATAAAGGAAATATTTTTTATTTTTATTTTCTACGATTCTAAAGTCATTTTATATTAATAAATTAAATTAATTATAATTAGTGAATGATATTAATAAAATATATAATTCATATATTCATGTATATATTTTTTATATTCATCCAATAAATTTTATAGGCATAAGATAAGAACCCAACCTATTTTATGCGTGAAAACCTATATTTTTCAAAAAGGAAATTTATCCCTTTTAATGGTGAACCCATTTTAAATACAATTTTGGAAACTTTTATATATTATATTTGAAAAAAATAAACTTATTTTTTGATATGAAGATATAAAAATTTAATTTTAAATATTTTTTGGTATTTTTCTGATAAGTTTCATGTTTTGATGAATAGTAAAAAATACTAAATTATAATGGATTTTTTTTTCATAAAAATAATTTATAGTGCTAAATAATATTTTTGATAGGTTTTAATGTATAATTAGATTAAATTTGTATCATTTAATATAATTGAGATCATTGAAACAAATTTTACATTGAATTTAGATATAAAATAATTTTAATATTTTTCATGTTTTAACATTAATAACCCGTTTTCTTACCCCGTTAAATATATTAATTTTAATTTTATTAAGAAAACTTCTATATTTTCAATTTTGAAAAATTTATTAAATATTTTGAATCATATAGTCCAAATTATGTAAATATGTTTCTTTTATTTTGGGATATTATGAATAGTAACTTTAGTAAATTTTTATTTACCACGGTTAAGGGTAAATCAGGTAATTAAAGGTAAAAATAATATTATAAAATTATCCTAAAAATTGTACTAATATAATTGTATGAGTGTATTTACACCAAAATCAAACTTAGTCCAAAATTTTAACCTTTTTAATCCACTTGAGTGAGAATATGACATTTATAATATTTTACTTAACGATAAGTTAAAAATGTCAAACTCACATTCTTAACAAGTAAATTATTTTTAAAATATGGATATAAAGAAGATAAATTCAAATATAAATATTAATTTTAAATATAATAAATTTATCTTCATCATGATAATTTATTTTTATTTTTTAAATAAGAAATAATTTAATTTAATGCTTTCAGAATAATGATGTAGTAATTGTTTAATTAATGGAAATATAAAATAAATGACATTACAAATACTAAAATAAATATAATTTTACATAATTAATTACATGTGGGAATTTTATATGTTATTTTTATATTATAAGTGTTGGTTAAAAGTTATCATGTTGTTAGGATATTTATAAAAAGACAAATATTGAATTGTATCAAAATTGACATTAATGGTACTTTAAAACAAAAAATATTTTACTAAATATTATAAAATTATTAAAAATATATAATTTGTTCGAAATAAATATAATAAGGTTAAAATTTTCATCAATGATCCAGTTGGGGTACTTTTGTCATTTTATAGTAACAATATTAATCTTAACATACAAAAAGACAGGTTTTCATGGTAAACGTTAAAGGGTTTAACTAATAGTTATAACCAAAATACAAGGTTATTATAGTGAACTAAATATGTATAAAAATAATGGGTTGATTCTATTTATATCCATTCTCACATTATATTCTAAATAACTCACTTTGGCGCTATTTTAAATTGAAAACAATTTATATTAATTTAATATTTTTAGAATTTCTAAGAGTTCCGCTCTCCTCTCTTATAAAAAGGCACCTCCTCCCTCACTTACAAACACTAACTTGAGCCTTATATATAGACCAAAACCTGACCATTCATCCTGATATAATCCTTATACAAGTTATATAGGTTCTAGTATTCTCAAAATACCAGCTATATTATCTTATAGAGATGATCTAGTGGGAGCTTGCCGAATAAGGGGTTATCTCCTTTACCGACTCTTGCAAGAGTATTTCTTCCTATATGTAATCTTTTTGTGGTATCTCCATTATAAATTAAAAAATATAGTATAAAATATATACAAATATGTTATTATTATTATGGTACAACCAAATTCCACATTTTATAACTCTTATAGAAAACAAAATCACCACATGTCAGTATGAACGACCTACCATCTCCATGCCATGCTATAATCTGTTTTCCATTAAAACTTATCTTGGATGGGTATAATGATGGAAATATTCAATATCTATTATAATTATAAAATTATATTGATTCTGGAACAAAATATATACTATCCATGTAAGGGTTGGTGTCCTGAGATCCAACTATTTTGTACTTTGATTAAATGAATGTTCACTTATTATATATTGTTCATTGTTCTTCATGACTATAATATAATAATGTCCTGGAATATTTTTTGCATTGATAAGGTTAGCGTAGATCCTCACTATGATGAGAACCCTAAAATGCTATAACAATATTCTTAAATAAAGTTCTACGGTTGGATGACATACTATGATAGGACACATAATATACAAACTGTCATGTGCAAGTACTCGTAAGAAGACGAGACTCCCTCTCATAGAGTTCGCACTTGGTAATCTCTAAGATGGGAGATTATGAGAATATACCCACTAGTAGAAATTCTGCATGTCTTGGTGTCATTAGACATTTCTATCTAAGAGCGTGTGTAATGGTCCTTAGAATGGAAGATTATTATTAACTCATGTCATGACTCGCACACTTAGATTTACTGACGAAAACTGTCACACAGATAGTTGGTGGGAAGTAGGGTACGTTGGGTGCGTCATGAGTGACATTTTGTTAATGGAAAATTTGAGGAAGTATTTTTACCTTCCATTTATGGAAGTTGATATCTCGTCCCTTTGATTGAAATAAAACTGTCGCATTAAATTCCATGGTCTTGGTTTAAATGACGAGTTTATTTTAGGTAGTCAAAGAACGACAGATCAAGCATATTAGGTTATGACACTGCCATGAAACCTGCTTGATTAGATATCAAGACAAAGGGATTAAATTATGCAGTAAGTGTTCATATGAGGTGATACATCAATGCAGCGTCAACTTCTTTCTATTGGGTGACTTGACCCGTTGCTGGACAGTAATCTTGGACTTTAGGCAAGCCTGCCTAATGACAACAAGAAAGGAGCCTAGAGGGTCACACAGTAAGTGTATTCAAGTATCTAAAGTAGAATAATGATTATTCCCGTACATGGTTTAATAATTATTAAAGGAATCCTAAATCATTTTAATATTGGAGGAAGAATAAAATAAAACAAGTACATGTCATGTATCAATGATAACACGCCGTGTAGTTTTATTTTGAAAACAAGTACACACTGTGTATTATTAAATGTACACGCTATGTAGTTTTCATTTTGGGAAGGAAATGAATAAATGAAAACAAGATATACACGTCGTCTACATTGAATGTACATGCCATGTAGTTTTCAATGAAAAACAAGTGCACGCCGTGTAGTTTTTCCAGTCGGGATTTTGAGAAAATATTATTTCATTAAAAGATATTTATTATAATCAGTGTGGGCACAGGTCAAGGAATTAATGACACAACATGGGGTTTTCAAAAGGGAGTTAATGAAATAAATAAAATGCATAACACGTTTATTTATTGTCATAACTCTACAACTTCAAACCCGATTATAAATATCCTCACAACCCTAAATCCTTTCCTTGCACAAGAGAATCATTGTGCACAACAACTTTAGAGAATTTTTTCAAGGCCGAAATAACCTCTTCCTCTAAGAACGCTCTCATGTTCGAGAGAGGTCATCTTCCATCGGATCAAGACGATCTAAGGTGGACAACGCAAGCAAAGGTTTCTCCATGCTAGAACCCAGAGAATCCTTTGGAGACGTCCCGAGATATGAGGTACACGTGGGGATCACCTCTAGAAGAATTCTACACTTGGATTCTACGATGCAACGATGAATCACATTGGAACGTGATCAAGAACATCAATGAGGAAAGAACACCCAAAAGGTATTTCTTTTAAATTGATTAAATTAATTATAATCAACTTATAACGATCCTACTTTGTGGTTCTGTGACATTCCTTTTCTTTGTCCATTTTTGTGATTCGATCTGTAGAGATTGGTGTTTATCATCATATTGATCCCACAATGACCATTGTTAATGACAAAAAGTGAAGTGGGCACATCCACCCACGCGCTTCTGCTATTCCTGAAACCTTCAAATGTTATCAGAGTGAGGATACAATGTTGATTAAAATTATTTAATTTTTGTTGATAATTTACGCATTTATATTTTATTCAAATCGAAATAAATCATTCTATAAATCTGAATAAATGAGATATGTTCTTCCTCCTTTGTTTCTCGATTCATATCACATAAACGGCCTTTTAATTTTAATTTTGATTAAAATAAAAATGAGGATCTCATCCGGAGGAGCCACTCTTTCTGTCTGTACAACACGGGAATACCCGACGTGTAATGAAAACTACACGCCGTGTACTTAGGTTCAACGAATCGATACTGGTCTTCCAAGCCATGCCGTGTTAATTGATTACACCTAAGTATTTAACACACTATGTTGACCAGAATTAAATGGTGTGTGGGAACCAGAATACATGACGTGTATGTTGGAGAAACATGCTGTGTAGTCCGATCCGACACAAGTGAAACCCTGTACAAAGGAGAAGCCGCGTACCACGTACATGGGATTGCCAGGCTGGTTACCACATAACAAGGAATTACAGACTATGTATGATTTATCTACACACCATGTACTCCAAAATTTCCAAAGTACAGAAAAAACACCAAATCCCCCAGCCTGTACTTTGGATAAAAGGTGAAAATAAATACACCGTGTAAATATAAACTACATGCCGTGTAATTTCCAGAAATTTCACCAGGTCTCCTCCAAAATTTCAAAGAATTGTACAAGGGATATGGATGAGAATAATCTTAAGGAAATTCAAAAAGGAATTTAAGATAAAGAATTGATTAATTATAAGATCATATTTAATTGAATTCAAGAATGACTTATCTTGAATAATAGAATGATTAAATGAATTTGAATTATAAATATGCGTAAATGTAGTTGCATGCTATAGATGATCATGAGCTAGACCAAATACCCTTTGTATGTGTGTATGGTTTCATTTAAATTTGTTTAATTTAAATTATTTGGCCTGCGAGCCTTCTTCCAATAAAATGTAGGGCCTGCGTGCCCAAGGTTTCTTTAATGTAAACCCCATGTAATGGAGGATCTACGAAGCCAGAGGAGACGGTTCACAATCCGAAGCTAAGGTGAAACCAACCCGAGAAGATACAATGGTAGACAGGTGGGAGATGAAAAACACGAACTATTAGGTTCAAGGTATTTTCCCTAGGTCAGGGTTAGCTTATCAAAATTGCTAGATATGCTAACCAATAAAATCTCATGATCATGCCATCTTATTTTATTTCTGTCTGATTGCATGGATTATTTATTACGTATGTGTTTTCGCGATCACATAATTAATAAAATGAACAAACATGCAAAGATGGAATGTAACATCCCCGACCCGGAAGCCACTAAACTGGTGCTCCGAGCCGGGTGGTTACATGACCTTAAGCGCACCTCCCCTTATGCCAAAGGTTGCCGACTAGCAGCGGGGGTCGATGTAGTCATGTGGGTAGACTATACCACCTTTTTATAAGAGTAAGACAGAATAGTTATAAAACAAATAGCGGAAACAATAACCAAAAATGCAGAATATTTACTACAACCAATTCCAATAACAATAAATATGCCATGTCATACTACCAGGGCAAAGAGTGGACAAAGGCCCCAAAATAAAGATAACAGCCAAAATCCCCGAAATGGTTCCGACTCCAAGTCTGGATCCTCCAAAAAGTGCTACCCATGTCCACTCAGATATCTAGGAAGGACCCTTGAACTTGTCCTGACCTGAAAACATGAAGTCTTCTCAGGTACCCAACGGCGGCCCGAGCAGGGTGTGAGTACAACTCAGTAGGCCACCACCAACGGTGTCTACAAAATATCCAGCAAGAGCAGATAGTGCATGAAGAAGAAACATGTATGATAAATGCCAAGTAATTAATTAAAGTGCCAATATACAGTTAAATCCTAGCCATTACCACATTCATTACCATCCATTTACCAACAATTACCATCACTTACCACTTCATCTCATTTCCATGGGTTAATCACAAACATTATGTTACATGGTTCTAAGCCCAACAATCACATGAAAGAGGGTAAACCCATTGTTATCCTATCTCACTAGGACTAACTCCCTCATAACAAACATAACCTCACCTCGAAGCCTCAGTCCAGGTGGATACCTCATGGAAACCATATCCTCACCTTGAAGCCTCAGTCTGGGTGGATGTAACCGTTAGGAGAAAAGAGCATCAGTCCCCATTCCTAACCTGTGCATTTAGGGGTGGAGTTTAGAGAATCAGTCCGACTCGACCCATGGGCGTAGAACCTCAGTCAATACCCCACACTACCATGCCATCTGCACATGCTTATATATAAGTAACCGTCAACCTTCCAACCATTTCCCATTGGAAACCATCAGTCACAACAACCCACATGGGAAACTACATCATGCCTTAACCAATTAACACATTACCATTTCACATCATTTAACCATTCACCCAATTCCCATGTGTTATGCCTATCTCACTAAGAATTCAACACTAGACCCATAATCCATCCCATTATGGTCGTTAATCAATTTCACGTTAACCCATTTAACCCATTAATCATTCCCATGAATCAACCATTTAACCCATTCCAAATAACCATCCGGTTATTACCAAGTCTAGGTACATCACCTAACTTCTATTCCAAGTTCAACAAATCATTCCAACATATTCATTAAGGTCTCTACCCTTACTCACAATAAGGTCACTTGTTCAATCACATTTCATAATCCCAGGAAAAGCCGGCACATCCCATGAATGGCCTTAATTAGGTCAAGTCCATCCCAACACATCCCATGGGGATCGTGAGGGTTCCCATTACTCATTTCAAACACCATTTTTACCAAACAAGACAAGGATATCCAAAACATAACCACGGGAAAGCAAGAACACAACTAAACATGCAAAAATCCTCAAATAAATCATGGGATATAACTTGTAGACCACCTACCTCGAATCCACGGTTGAACACACCCTCAATCGAGTCCTTAGACCTCGATTCGACCAACCCTTGGAGCTTCAACCCGGAGCTTCAATCCATAACCAACAGCACAAAAAATACCTTAGGATCAAAGGAGATTGATCTCTTGGAGCCCATGGGAGGTCTGGTTCGCACCTAGGGTGAAGAGGAGAAGATGGGAGGAAAATCTCAAGTTGGGGTTATAAAGCCTGGAGTGGAAAACTTGTAATTTTTCCAACTTTAAGTGGCCGCACGGTTTAGCTGAACTGTTTAGAAAATGGTGCGAAAACCATGTGCAAGCTACTGTATAGAGGAGGAGGGGTCGCATGGTTTCCAAAATCATGTGCAAGTCGTGCACCCAGCCCTGTCTTGGCCAGACTTCCCTTCTTTCGTACCCTGAGCCCCCGAAACACCCCCAAGGCCTCTCATACCTTCCGGAAACATTTTAAAAACCCAAAACAAGGGATATAACCAAAAAACAATAAAAAAATACCTTTCTAGAAACTGGGATCTTATAACCTCCCCACCATAGAACGGCTCATCTTCAAGCTGAGGTCCCAAGCCTCATTGCTCCACCGATGAGAAGAGTTTCGGCCACGAAGCCCTCACATCTGATTCCCGCTCCCAAGTTTCTTCATGAACTTTCCCATGATTCCATAGTACTCACACTAATGGCACAACCTTGCCTTGCAAGACCTTTTCACTACAGTCCACCACACAGACCGGATGCTCCTCAAAGGAAGCATCTACCTCAAGCTTCACATCCTCAACATCAACCACATGAGACGGATCAGGGTGATGTTGCCGAAGCTGCGACACATGAAACCCATCATGCATCCCACCATATAGCTGTGGAAGAGCTTATCGGTGAGCCATTAGTCCGATCCTATCCACAATCTCAAAATGTCCCATATACCTGGGTGCCAACTTGCCCTGCTTCCGAATCCGACGGTGACCCAACCTTGGCGACACCTGAAGGAACACTTTATCACCCACCCCAAACTCAAGAGTTCTATGCCTATGATCTGTATACGAATATTTCCTACTCTGAGCCATAGCAATTCGCTTCCTAATCAACTAGAATCTCTCTGAAGTCTCCTACACGAGACTTTTTCCCAACCACTCAGATTCACCGGCCTCTAACCAACACAACGAGGATCTACACGGTCTCCCATAAAGTGGCTCAAACGGTTCCATCTGAATTGTTGCCTGAAAACTGTTGTTGTAGGAAAACTCAACCAACGATAGATGCCTCTCCCAAGAACCACCAAATTCCAAGACACAAGCTCTCAACATGTCTTCCAACACTTGGATTGTACGCTCCAACTGCCCGTCTATCTGCGGGTGGAAAGCCGTACTCAAAAAGACCTGCGTGCCAAGCGCCTTATGAAAACCTTGCCAGAAACACGGCGTGAAACACAGATCTTGGTCCAGAACTATGGTTCATGAAACACCATGCAACCACACTGTCTCCCGAACATACAGCTCACCCAACTGGTTGAATGTAAAGGTCTCCTGAATCGGTAAGAAATGAGCCACTTTCGTTAACTGATCCACGACCACCCAAATTGCATCATTCTTCCATGCCATCCTCAGAAGACCCATGACAAAATCCATTGTTACATCATTCCACATCCATTCCGGAATGGTAAATGGATGCAACAAAACATCGGGGATTTGGTGCTCATCCTTCACCTGCTGACAGGTAAGGCACCGTGCCACAAAGCCCGCCACTTCCTTTTTCATTCCAGGCCACCAAAACTGCCTTCAGATATCACGGTACATCTTGGTCAAACCAGGATTCACTGCCCACTTTGATGCATGGAACTCACGCATCAACTCCTCCCACATACACCTTGGCACAACCACGCAATCATGAACACGAACAACACCATCCACGCCGATAGCCCAACTAGAAGGTAACTCCCCACCTTTAAGCTTTTCCTTCATGCTCAAACACTCAGGATCACCAAGATGACTCTTTTTAACTTGTCTCAAAATTGTCAACTCCATCATTAAGGAAACAAGAGTGACCTAACCACTCTCCTCCTCCACCTCCATGTGCATCTCTGCAAACAAAGCCATCACCTTCCACTAGGTGCTGGACTCCAGAATCGCCTGATTCTGAACCTTCCCGCTCAGAGCATCAGCAACGCTATTTCCCTTTCCTGGCATGTACACCATATCAAAGAAAAATTACTGGAGATATTCAACCCATTTTCTCTTCCGAAGATTTAGATCCCTCTGTGAGAAGATGTACTTTAAACTCTTATGTCCAGTAAGCACGGTAAACTATTCCCCCAATAGATAGTGCCTATAGCACTTCAAGGCGTACACCACTACAGCCAACTCAAGTTCATGAGTGGGATAATTCCGCTCATGGGGCCTCAACTTCCTCGACCCATAAACCACAAACCGCTCACCTTGCATCAACACAGACCCAAGTCCGATTCCGGACGCATCACAAAACACGATGTACTCCTTACCCAGCTCAAGTAAGGTAAAGATACGTGCGGTCTTCAACCACTTCTTCAACTCTTGGAAAGCATTCTCACAAGCCCCAGACCACTCAAACCTGATTCCCTTCTTGGTCAAGCCCGAGATTGGTGCTGCCAAGCGAGATAAATTTTGAATGAACCTTCGGAAATACCTGACTAAACCCAGGAAACTACGAACATCAGAAACACTCTTGGGATGCTCCCAAGATACAACTTCCTGCACCTTCTCTAGATCCACTGACACACCTTCCTCCGAGATGATGTGACCCAAAAAATGCACCTCAAATATCCATAATTGAAACTTTTATAGCTTGCCGTATAGCCGGTGCTCTCTTAGTGTAACCAAGACGATGTCAAGATATTGGGCAAGATCGTCTTAAGTTTTCGAGTACACTAAGATATCATCAACAAAGACAACCACAAACTGATCTAGAGAGGGTTGAATGATCCGGTTCATCAAGGCCATAAACACTTCCAGTGCATTGGTCAAGCCGAAAGGCATCACTACAAAATCAAACAACTCGTACCGACTCTGGAAAGCCGTCCACAGTATGTTAGAAGGCATCACCCTCAACTGGTGAAAACCCGACCTCAGATCAATCTTAGAAAACACTGATGCACCCCTCAACTGATCAAATAGGTCATCAATCTTAGGAAGAGGGTACCGATTATTCACTTTCATTTGGTTCAACTTTCGATAGTCAACACACAGCCTCAATGACCCATCATCCTTCTTTGCAAAAAGCACAAGAGATCCCCAAGGAGACGTACTAGGACGGATAAAACCCTTACGTTCCAACCCCTCAAGCTGAAACTTCAGTTCTTGGATTTCTTCCGGTGCTATTCGATATGGCGGAATAGAAACTAGCTCCGCTCCCAGCAGCAACTCGATCATGAACTCAGCATCCCTCTCGGGTGGCAACCCCGAGAAATCCTTAGGAAACACATCCTAAAACCGATCCACCATAGGAGTAAAAATAGTATGTTCCCCTCTTTCACCATCATCAAGCATGAGACATGCCACGTGAACCGTAAGTCCACTCGTCTAGTGACAAAACAGCCCTACATGCCCTTCTTGAACATCCCACTCGCCACGATGGACAT
Organism: Viscum album; assembly: GCA_963277665.1. NCBI lineage: Eukaryota > Viridiplantae > Streptophyta > Magnoliopsida > Santalales > Viscaceae > Viscum > Viscum album. Next base: position 834,713,259 of record OY728165.1, read on the forward strand.
AAGCATCACCCTCAAGCGACATGAACGATAATCTGTTACGATAAGTGTCTATACACACCCGATACAACACCAACCAATCCATTCCCAAGATTAGGTCAAAACCTGACATCTCAAGAATGAACAAGTCCCACATAAAATGATACATGCCAACTTCCAAGGCACATCCCTTGAAATGCTTGATATCCTCAACCCACACTCCCAATGGAGTGTCAATCAACATAACTCCACATACTCTCTCCATAGTTAAACCCAGCACAACCACAAGTTGAGAAGAGATAAAAGAGTGTGTGGAAACTGTGTCAAAAAATGCACTAGAAAACATAGAAGCTACAAGGATCGTACCTTGAACAGTCGATGGTACATCCTCGCCGTCACCTGGTGCAAACTGAACTGCCTGAAGCTGATTTTCCCCTCTACCTAAGGCTCCAACCTGAACTCCCTATGCTGCACTGCCCTACTAGTGTGAGAGATCTTGCCCTGGAGTTCCACGTCCACCGCCCCTGACAGTGCGGCCCGTGGAACTCCAACTGCCTGCCTGATACGAGGCAACTGATCCCCTTCCCGTATCTGGCACCTTCCTTCCACCATCATGCTCACCTTCCTGCCGAGGATTCCTACAGAACCTCTACACATGTCCCATCCTACCACACGAACGACACTCAACTGGAGGTTGAGGACACTGACCACACATATGCCCCAGCCCACCACACTAATAGCAGAACACCTGATCCCCACTCTGAGAGGCGGACCCTCTCTTCTAGTCTCTTTGAACACTTCCGCCATGATGTGAGCCCTCATGGTGTCGCTTCCGACCCTCGGTAGCTGCAATACCCGTCTTCCCATCTTGCACCACAAGCCCACTTCCCGAAGCTCCCTTCAGGTTCACTTCAGATATGAGTGCCTGATCCATCACCTTTGCAAACCTCTTCAAGCGAAAGATATTTACTTGACACCTGATCTCATGTCTCAACCCATCTTGGAAATTCCTTGCCACTGCTGCATCATCCCCTCATAAAAATGAGACAAAGCATCTCAAATCAGTGAAGCGACATGCATAGTCCATCACTGATAGTGATCCCTGAGTTAGGCTCATAAACTCTACAGCCCGCTCTTGCCTCAAGTCTCTGGGTAGAAATGGTCCAGAAAATTTTCCTAAAAAATCTTCCATGACATCCCCTCAGCTTGCTCGGCCTAAGCCTGAATGTCCCACTAGCACCTAGCCTGGCCCCGCAACATATAAGAAACCAGCTTTACCCTCTTTTCAACAGGGGTCTCCAGATGGTCCAGTATCGTCTGGATAGACTCCAACCAAAACTCTACTGCCTCTGGCCCACCCTCTCTAGTGAAAGATGGAGGGTGCTGCAGTTGAAACTCCCTAGTCAGCTCAAAAATGCTCGGTGCAACCCTCCCTGGGTCCCGATCCATAATCTAGACGATGCGAGTCATGTTCTCTCAGAACTGGTCTTCTCTACCTTCATTAATCATCGAATTTTCTTGTTCCTCTACTAGAGGAGCGTTCTCAGCAAAATCCTCCTGTTTCCAAACAGGTAACCGACGTCGTGGTGGCATTTCTCTACAATGCCAAACACAAGATGTAGCATACATACCATAAAACTTTCACAACTGCAACAAAATCACTTTACTAGCTACAACTGCCCCAACCATACCTACCGCGAGCCATGGTCCACATCGGGTAAAAAACCATACACTACCACCAAACTCACACAAAATTTTTCAAAACATTCTTCACTTCATTTCAAACCCTTACATTTCACTAACAACATTTACCCACTTGTTTTACTTCATTCTTCTCATTATTCCGTGATATCATGAAATTCATGATGCACCCTACTTTCCATCCTCACACACCCATCTCGTGAGTGTGCCTAACAAAATTCATGTCACCTATCCCCCTAGGTGCCTACAATGATGCATGAATGAAAATCCTCGTGCCGTTAAGTACATGATCCCAAATATCATAAAATAGTCACATCAAACCACATGTGCATCACCCAATGGTGAAATATCATAAACTGTAACAACACACATCCAGGAACAACATTTCCCACCCAGGGTGACTTAGGTTTTTCCTCGTACATGGGTTAGCTACTCCAAAAGCACGAGCTCATTACCACGTCCCGACACATCTTAAACCTCAGATACCAATCCCAAATAACAAGACCTCAGAGAAGGAGAAGAAATACATCCTCTGATACCACTTTGTAACGTCCCCAACCTAGAAGACACTAAACCGGTACTCCAAGCCGGGTGGTTACATGACCTTAAGCATGCCTCCCTATAGGCAAAAGGCTACCGACTAGCAGCGGGGGTCGATGTAGTCCAGTGGGGAGACTATACCCACTTTTTATTAGAGTAAGCCAAAGAAGAGATAAACCAAATAGAGGAAAAAATAACCGACAATGAGGAACATGTATTACAACCAATTCCAATAACAATAAATATGCCATGTCATACTATAAGTTCAAAGAGTGAACAAATGCCCCAAAATAAAGATAACAACCAAAATCCATAAAATGGTCCGGAATCCAAGTCTGTATCCTCCACTAAGTGCTACCCATGTCCACTCAGCTATCTAGCAAGGACCCTTGACCTTTTCTTAAGCTGCAAACATGATGTCTGCTTGGGTACCCAATGGCGGCCCGAGCAGGGTGTGAGTACAACTCAGTAGGCCACCACCAACGATGTCTACAAAATATCCAGCAAGAGCAGATAGTGCATGCAGAAGAAACACGAATGATAAATTCCAAGTAATTAATTAAAGTGCCAATTTCCAGTTCAAGCCCCGCCATTACCACATTCATTACCATCCATTTACCAAAAATCACCATCACTTACCACTTCATCACATTTCCATGGGTTAATCACAAACATTATGTTACATGGTTCTATGCCCAACAATCACATGCAAGAGGGTAAACCCATCGTTATCCTATCTCACTAGGAATAACTCCCTCATAGAAAACATAACCTCACCTTGAAGCCTACGTCCAGGTGGATTCCTCATGGCAACCATATCCTCACCTTGAAGCCTCATCCCAGGTGGATTCAACCATTAAGAGAAAAGAGCATCAATCCCCATTCCTAACCCATGCATTTAGGGGTGGAGTTTAGAGCATCAGTCCAACTCGACCTGTGGGCATAGAACCTCAGTCAATACACCACAATACCAAGCCATATGCACATGCTTATATATAAGTAACCATCAACCTTCCAACCATTTCCCATCGACAACCATCATTCACAACAACCCACATGGGAAACCACATCATGCCTTAACCCATAAACACATTACCATTTCACATCATTTAACCATTCACTCAATTCCCATGTGTTATGCCTATTTCACTAAGAATTCAACACTAGACCCATAATCCATCCCTTTATGGTCATTAATCAATTTCACATTAACCCATTTAACCCATTCATCATTTCCATGAATCAACCATTTAACCCATTCCAAATAACCCTCCGGTTATTACCAAGTCTAGGTGCATCACCTAACTTCTATTACAAGTTCAACCAATCATGCCAACATATTCATTAAGGTCTCTACCCTTAATCACAAAATGGTCACTTGTTCAATCACATTCTCTAAGCCCGGGAAAAGCCCGCACATCCCATGGATGGCCCTAAATTAGGTCAAGTCCATCCCAACACATCCCATGGGGATTGTGAGGGTTCCCATTACTCATTTCAAACACCATTATTACCAAACAAGCCAAGGTTATACAAAACATAACCAAGTGAAAGCAACGACACAACTAAACATGCACAAATCCTCAAATAAATCATGGTATATAACTTGTAGACCACCTACCTCGAATCTGCGGTTGAAAGCACCCTCAATCGAGTCTTTAGACCTTGATTCGACCAACCCTTGGAGCTTTAACCCAGAGCTTCAATCCGTAACCAACGACACCAAAAACACCTTAGGATCGAAGGAGATTGATCTCTTGGAGCCCTTGGGAGGTCTGGTTTGCACCTAGGGTAAAGAGGAGAAGATGGGAGGAAACTCCCGAGTTGGGGTTATAAAGACCGGAGTGGAAAACTTGTAATTTTTTCAACTTTAAGTGGCCGAACGGTTTAGCTGCACTGTTTAGAAAATGGTGCGCAAACCGTGTTCAAGCTACTGTCTGGAGGAGGAGGGGTCGTTTGGGTTTTCCTGGGTAGGTCGCACGGTTTTCCAAATCGTGCGCAAGTCATGCACCCAGCCCTGTCTTGGCCAGACTTCCCTTCTTTCGTGCCCCGAGCCCCCGGAACACCCCCAAGGACTCTTATAACTTTGGGAAACATTTTAAAAACAAAAAAAAACGAGATTTAACCAAAACACAAAAAAAAACATACCTTTCCAAAAAACCGGGATCTTACATGGAATAAAATAAAATTCGGACTCTACGTAAACATTATCAGAACATAGTTGATCACTTAAGCAGGCATCCCTTAATATTAACAAGCATGTGATATTGTAAAACTACAAATAAAAGATTAAAATACCTTAATACCATATTAAGTCAGTCCAAGCCTTCCATTACTTGATTAAGTTCAGGACTCAATAAAACTATGTGTTTGACCAACCCTTGTTGGGACACTTATTTTTATAAAGGAAGCCCTTATGAAGGGTTTCGGGTTGACTTAACCATATTACATCAAGAGGAGTAGCCCTTTCTAGACTTGATGTAATATTAGAGGAAAGAGTTGAGAAATTCCAAGTCAGGATTTTAGGATTGGGGAGTCCACTCAACAGATCAAGGAACAGTAAACTCACAGTTGGCAAAGACCTGCCTACCTAAATACCTTCAAAATAGCTTGACCAACCCTTGTTGGGGTTATGCAAATGGGAATATGGATCCTTTCCACTTTAATTTCAAAGCAACTGTACATTCCAAGTTCAATGGTGAGGGCCATTAGGACATGATAAAATAGTGGGAGAATTAATAAATTCATTTATTATTTCTCATAAAAATGTAATCAATAAAGTACTGATAAATATGCTCTTTTAATTTGTAGAATCGAAATGAAAAACTCATTAACCACCTTTTCTCTGTGATCAATTTTGGATAAAGATAATATCCTCACCGGTAGTAACTTTCAGGAATGGTTTAGGCACCTTCGGGTTATCCTACACCATGAACGGAAGTTTTACGTGCTGGAGTCCTCACTTCCTGATCCTCCTGCCCAAGGGGCGAGTGATGAAGATTTCCTAGTCTATGATCAAAATTTGAGCGATGCACTCGAAATTCAATATTTTATGCTGTCATCAATGTATAGTGAGCTCATGAAGTCTCCTAAAGACAAGGATTCCTATAGCATGCTCAAGCACCTCTGTTGTCTATACCAGGATAGAGAAAGACAGAAAAGGTTTGAGATCTCCAAGGATCTATTTCAGAGCAATCTTGGAGAGGGTGCCCCATCCAGGCCTCATGTAGTCAAGATCATTGGCTATATTGAGCGCTTGGAAGTTTTGTGGTTTAAAATCCCTAATGAATTGGGTACCGATCTCATTCTTGCATCACTTCCCCAGAGCTTCTCAAACTTTGTTGTGAACTTCAACAAGAACAACATTGTGAAGTATCTGTCTGATCTTCTTATCCTCATTCACCAAGTGGATAATGACATGATGCGTGAAAAACCTTCTGTCCTTATGGTTAATAAAAGGATAGGTAATGAGAAGATCTTTAATCTCAAAGATTCTTCAAGGCCTTCCAATAAAAGGAAGATCAAAGGGGAGGCAAGGTAACAGGATGCTGTTTTTTTCGCATGTGGCAAGAAGGGCCACTAGAAGAAAAACTTCACGCAGCCAAGGAAGCAAGGGGAAGCTTCAAGTACGTTTGTCATTACATTCAATCTATATGTTTCTAAAAATTAGGTATTAGATATATCTTGTGGTGCTCACATATGTATCCAAATACATGAACCAAGTAGATTTAAGAATATTGATCGAGGGGAGGTAGATTTACGAGTTGCCAACAAAGCCAGACTTGATACTGTAGCTATCGGGGACTACCACCTCACATTGCCAACTAGAATGATCTTGGTGTTAAAAGGTAATTATTATGTGCCTTCTATAACCAAAAACATTATTTCATTATCCAGATTAGATACTGATAGATTCATTTTCAAGTTTGGAAGTGGATATTGCTACTTTTATAAAGATACCATTTGTTTTGGTAGGGCACATTTATATAATGTCATTTATGTGTTAGACTACACAAACCAAGTAATGGAAATCGATGACAAAGCTAATTCACATGACTCATACCACACCCAACATTGGTGTCACCGGATAGGTCATGTTAATGAGAAACGTTTGAAAAAATTACATCAATATGGGTATTTAGATTATTTTGAACTAAAACCACTTGGTGTATGTCATGCGTGTCTACAAGGAAAAATGACCAAAGCCCTATTCAGTGGGAGAGGTGAAAGAGATAAAGAGATTCTATAATTAGTTCACACATATGTGTTTGGACTATTTCCAGTTGAAGCAATGGGCGGGTTCTCTTACTTCATAACTTTTACGAATGATTTTAGTAGATATGGATATATCTACTTAATGAGGTATAAGTCAGATTCATTTGATCAGTTCAAAGAATACAAGAATGAAGTTGAGAACCTTCTTGGTAAGAAGATTATGAAACTCCACTTAGACAGAGGAGGAGAATACCTTAATCAGGACTTCATTGATTTCTTACAGGAGTTTGGGATTCTATATCAACTCACTCCTCCTTACACACCTCAGTGTAATGGTGTATGTGAAATGAGGAACCACACCCTGTTGCACATGGTGAGATCAATGATGAGTCATGCGAGTATTCCATTATCCTTTTAAGGATATTCATTACAAACAGTAGCACACATACTAAAACATGTACCAACTAAATCGATAAATGGTATTCCATACAAGTTATGGAGTGAATGAAAATCCATGTTATTGAATTTACATGTGTGGGGTAGCGAATCATTTGTTAAGGCCTCTTCAGGTAACAAACTTGCACCTCGAGGCACAAAGTGTATCTTTATAGGATATCCCAAGGAAACAAGGGGATATTACCTATAAAACCCCTCAGAAAAAAGGTTACTATGGCAAGACACGCCATATTCTTTGAGATGGGGCACATCTCTAAAAGGGATAGTGGGAGTGAGATAAACTTCGATGAAGTCGAGGATCAAGATACACAAGAGTTGGTACAAGAACAGATTCTACAAAGCCCCGTGGAAGAACAATCTTTTCCAGAGACACAATAACTGCGTAGGAGCACGAGAGAGATGAGAGAACCAGAACAAAATGGTTTTATTGTCACCGAGGATGGTGACTCGTTATTGGTTGACAATGATGATCCTCTTACGTACAAGGAAGAAGTTGAAGGCATAGACATTACCAAGTGGAAAGAAGCCATGAATTCTAAAATGGATTCCATGTACCAAAACCACATCTGGATTTTGGTAGATCCTTTAGTTGATGTAAATCCTATTGGTAATAAATGGGTATTCAAGAAGAAACTGGATATGGAGGGGCAAGTCAGCACCTATAAGGCACGACTGGTTGCAAAATGTTTTAGACAGCATCAAGGAATTGACTATGATGAAACCTTTTCACCGGTTCTTATGCTTAAATACATTAGAATCTTATTGTCCATTTCCGCTTACAATGACTTTAAAATTTGGAAAATGGATTTCAAAATAGCATTCCTTCACGAGAACCACCAGGAAGATGTCTACATGACACAACCTAAAGGGTTTGTGACTCCAAAGGATGCCAACAAGGTATGCAAGTTGTAGAAATCCATTTATGGATTAAAGAAAGCATCAAGGTCATGGAACATTCATTTTGATGAAGCTGTAACAAAATTTGTCTTTGTTAAGAACGAATGTGATCCTTGTGTGCACAAGAGGTTTAGTGGAAGTGCATTCATTTTCTTAATAGTATATGTTTATGACATATTTCTAATTGGAAACAAAGTACTTGTCTTACAGTCAGTTAAGGAATGGTTGCATAAATTCTTCTCTATGAAAGACTTATGCAATGAAACATATATACTTGGGATCAAGATCCATCGTGATAGGTCCAAGAGAATGCTGGGCTTGAGTCAAAGTACATACATTAACAAGATAATGAAGAGATTCAGTATGGAATAGTCCATGAAGGGATTGTTTCCAGTGTCACATGGCACTCATCTTTCCAAGAAAATGTGTCCTTAGACACATGAGGAATGAAGGAGAATGAAAAGGATCCCTTAAGAATCCGCTATTGGGTCAATCATGTATGCTATGCTATGTATGAGGATAGATGTTGCTTAAGCATTAAGTGCGGTAGGCAGATATCAAGCTGATCCAGGAGACCTCCATTGGATGGCAGTCAAGAATATCCATAAGTTTTTAAGGCGTAATAAGGATATGTTCCTAGTTTATGGAGGAGATGTGGAACTAGTAATCAGAGGAAATGTAGATGATAGTTTCCAGACTAATGAAGATGACAGGAAGTCGCAGACTGGATACATCTTCAGTTTGAATGGAGGTGCAGTGAGCTGGAAGAGCTCAAAGAAAAGTGTGGTGGTAGATTCTACAATGGAGTCTGAGCATATCGAAGCTTCTGAGGCATCCAAAGAAGCAGTATGAATGTGAAGCTTTGTCCAAGAGTTGGATGTAGTACCGAGAAGTAATGATCTTATCACACTCTATTGTGATAATACTGCAGCGGTGGAACTTACAAAAGATCAAAGGTGACATCAGCGGACAAATCACATTCTTCAAAATTATCATCTCTTGAGGGATTTTTCTTAGAGAGGTGAAGTTGTAGTGAGCAGTATTTCCACAGAAGACAACGTTGTAGACCCCTTGACTAAAGCCTTGACTCAGCGGAAAAATGTTCATCATGTGAGGTCTAGCGGACTAAAAGTCGTAGGTAGTTGGCTCTAGTCCAAGTGAGTGTTTGTAAGGGTTGGTGTCCTGAGAACCAACTATTTTGTACTTTGATTACATGAATGTTCACTTATTATATATTTTTGATTTTTCTCTATGACTATAATATAATAATGTCCGGGAATATTTGTTGCATTGATAAGGTCATTGTTGATCCCCGCTATGATGAGAACCTTGAAATTATATAAAAATATTCTTAAATAAAGTTCTACAGCTGGATGAAATTCTATGATAAGACACATAGTATACAGACCGTCATGCGAGAGTACTCGTAAGAAGAAGAGATCTCTCTCATGGAGTTCGCAATTGGTAATCTCTAAGATGGGAGATTATGAGAACAGACCCGCCAGTAGCAATTTCACATGTCTTGGTGTCATCAGATATTGCTATCTACGAGCGTGTGTTATGGTCCTCAGACTAGAAGATTATCCTTAACTCATGTCATGACCCGTGCACATAGATTTACTGACGAAAACCATCACACAGACAGTTGGCAGGAATTAGGGTACGTTGGGTGCATCACGAGTGACATGTTTTTAATGGATAAATCGAGGAAGGATTTGTCCCTTCCATTTATGAAAGTTGATATCTCGAAACTTTGATTGAAACAGAACTTTCACATTAAATTCCATGGCCATGGTGTAAACGAAGAGTTTATTTTAGGAAGTAAAAAATGACAGATCAAACATATAGGTTTAGGAAACTTCCATGAAACCTGCTTGATGAGATATCAAGACAAAGGGATTAAATTACACAGTAAGCGTTTGTATGAGGTGATATTTCAATGCAGCGTCTACTTCTTTATCTTGGGTGCCATGACCCATTGCTAGATAGTAATCTTAGACTTTAGGCATGCCCACCTAATGCCAACGAGAAAGAGGCCTAGAGGGTCACACACTAAGTGTATTCAAGTATCTCAAGTAGAATAAATATTATTCCCGTACGTGGTTTAACAATTATTCAATGAAGCCTAAATCGTTTTAATGTTGGAGGAAGAATAAAATAAAACAAGTACACACCGTGTATCAATGATAACACAACGTGTAGTTTTATTTTGAAATCAAGTACACGCCATGTATTATTAAATGTTCACGCCATGTATCAATGATAACACGCCGTGTAGTTTTATTTTGAAAGCAAGTACACGCCGTGTATCATTAAATTTATACGCCGTGTAGTGTTCATTTTGGAAAGGAAACGAATAAATGAAAACAAGATATACCCGCCGTGTACATTGAATGTACATGCCATGTAGTTTCCAATGAAAAACAAGTACACGTCGTGTATTTATTAATACACGCCGTGTAGTTTTTCCAATCAGGATTTTGAGGAAATATCATTTCATTAAATGATATTTATTATAATTAGTGTGGGTGCATGTCAAGGAATTAATGACTCGACATGGGGTTTTCAAAATGGTGTTACTGAAATAAATAAAATGCATGACGTGTTTATTTATTGTCATAACTCTACAACCTCCAACCCGATTATAAATATCCTCACAACCCCAACTCTATTCCTTGCACAAGAGAATCGTTGTGCTCAACAACTCTAGAGAATTCTTTCAAGGCCGAAAGAACCTATTCCTCTAAGAATGATCTCAAGACCAAGAGAGATCATCTTCCATCGGATCAAGATGATCTAAGGCAGACAACACAAGCACTGGGTTCTCCACGCTAGCAACTGGAGACTCCTTTGGAGACGTCCCGAGATACAAGGTACATGTGTGGATCACTGTTAGAGGAAGTCTACAATTGGCTTCTGTGACGCAATGAAGAATCAAATCAGAACATGATCAAGAATATCAATGAAGAAAGAACACCCAAAAGGTATTTCCTTTAAATTGATTAAATTAATTATAACAACCTGTAACGATCCTACTTTGTGGTTCCGGGACTTTCCTTTTCTTTGTCCATTTCTGTGATTCGATCTGTGGAGACTGGCATTTATCATCGTATTGATCCCGGATTGATCATTTTTAATCAAAAAATGCTAAGTGGTCACATCAACCCACGCGCTTCCACTACACCCGGAACCTTCAACCCACTTCCACAAAATTTCACAATTAAGGGAATGATATCATTTCTCGTGCGTACGTACGACCAACCATCTTCACAACGCGATGCGATTCATTATCCATGATCAAAACCATAGACTGATTGTATAAATGTATATAATGAATAAATATGTCATATATTACCTTAATATTATTATCTAAATTAAATAACTATATAATATTCACATAAATTGGGACTTATATGAAAAAACATGCGTAATAAAAATAAAGGAGTTAACACCCAAAAAAGAGTAATAATGAAATATTATTAACTAAGGGGTGATAAGGTAATAATATATGAAATAATAAAAATTAATATGGTTATTTAATAAGTTAATAACATTAATTAAACTATTATATAGGAGGACTAGATAAGTATGAAGGAAACCAGACCTAAGGTAAGGGTTAAATTCATAATCCCATTATTATTTGGGATTGTTTATATGTAAGTATTTGTGAGAAAATATTTCTCATCCATGTCCATGTTTCTTAAAATATTATCTAAAAATATTAATACTGTTATCATAAAGTTGTTTAAATTCATTTTCACCCAATTATTACTTTTTTTAAATGGTTTGAAAGGGATATTTTTGTCATTTTCCTAATGAGGTACTTTTAAACCTTTCCAAAACAAGTAGAAGAACTATGTTTTTTTTAAACATATATGGAATGAACTGATTTTTACGATTCATTAATTCCTTAATATATTTAATATTCCTTTACAATATTAGTTGGTAATTTTTAAATAAAATGTTTTCTTTTAAAATTGTGCAGCATTTTAAGAAAAGAAAATGAATTTAAAGAAGGAAAAATATTTTCCTTAAGAAATGTTTTTAAAAGATCTTTTCAAATTATTTCCCATCTAAGATGACATCAATTATTGTTAGTCTTGAATTTTTAGTAAATAACACAAAAAATATATTCATACTCTTTATATTAATTGTTTATGTTTACCGACATGATATTTACGAAATCTGTTTCTCTTCCACGAGTTTTATGTTTATGAAACCCACTACTTTTTAAGGGTCACTCTTTGATGAAATTATTATGACACCTAACTATTTTCCATAGGTTATGTTATTATTACACGTTAATGACACCCATTTAATTTCATGGGTTATGATTTGATTTTTTATAATATTGTGGAACATGTTTTTATGATTTCATTATGAGATGGGTGGGACCTATATATCCCTCAAATTCATTGGGTAAATATTTATATCTCATGAGATAAATATAAGGGAATTTGTACACTAATATAGTCATGGGAGTGAACCATTAATTCCAAAATGTATTGAGAAATTAACCCATACTACCAAGACGACCTTATAAGTGATTACTTGACTACCATGGAAATCATTATTATATGCTTATGTGCATTCCTCAATTACATGTTTTATTCCTATGTTATGACTTCATGGCTCATGTTCTTTATTTCCTTATGATTCATCTTTTATGAATTTTAAATATTTATTCCATTATATTATTTATGATCTTTGATATGTAGGGCATGAACTTCTAATTTTATGATCATGTTCTCATACACTTATGCTCATGAATATGTTTACATATCTCCCTTGCTTACCCTTACAAAGAATATGAGATTATCCCTTTTTATGTTTTTCTTTCACCCAGGTTATAAAGATATGTATTATATTTGATGTTTATAAGAAGGGTTCTCATCAATATTAACCTAGTGGTAGATAAGTTTTTTCATTTACGTACTATGTTTTTTATTTCCATGTTTCCAAAGGCACTAGAGTAATATAGTATTTGGGTATTTGTTTGTGTAATGTATAAATTAATTAGACAAAATTATTTTAATTTAAATGTATGAAAAGTGGGGGTCTATATAATAAAACTTTTAATTATTTTAATCATAATCATAGATGAAAATAATCTAATAAAATCACTGATAAATTGTTGGGAGAGATAACCTTTTACTTTGGAAAGAAGAGTTCTTTTGGAAAATGATTTTTAATAAAAATTAGATTGGAAACAATTATATCCCAAAAAAGAAAATATAAGCCCTATAAATTCAAGTGTGAGGTATAAATGATGTACAAATGAAGTGAAAACATGTAATTTTTTAAGAAACTTTTGAAATGGTCCACTTTAGTGCGATTTTAATTGAAAAATATAAGAGTATTTAAAGTGGAAAAAGGCGCAATTTTTTACATAAACCATAAATTAAATAAGATAGTTCTTAATAATAAAAATATTTATTTTAGAAAACATTGGGCTCTTAAAAAAAATTATGAAGTATACTTGAAAATTGGTAAGAAATAGGGAAGTTTCCTTTAATCGAGCTTTCTTATCAGGATGAATTGAAAAAGGAACCTTATAAAACACGTAATTACACATCAAATAAATAATAATTGAGATAGATACATATATTTGGAGTATAAAATAATAATTTTGGATTAGTAAATAATAATAATTAAAAATTACATTGGGGTAAAGATACAAGAAGCATATCTTGAATGAAAATGGAGGTTTGAGAAGAAACCCTTACCACTTTGTAATCAATCAAATCGTATGCCCCATAAAATTAATAATCATAACATGAAACATTGAATACTAGGAATATAAGAAGTTTCATGATATTATACATAAAAGGTAAGTATAAATAATCCACACACAATAAATATTTGTGAATAAGGAATATCTCACATAAATGAAAGTGTGATGAGAAAACCGTTACCTTATGTACAAAAGTGTTATGCACTTGTACTTATCATCTTGGATAATGATATTAGTGTCATTAAAAATTTATATAAAAAAACTATGAAACTTTTATTTGATTTATTATAATTTTTTAAGTTCATTTGTGGTATTTTTATGAGTTATAAGATTCAATTTTTACATTTGGAAGTGTTCATTTCCTTGGTTCTCATGACTAGTTCAATTATATTTTTGTATGAAGAATCATGTAAAATGGGAATAGTTATCATGAATTGAAATTATACGTTATTAATTTAATTATAGAATATTTACTGTTCTTATATATATATATTTTCTAGATATGAGGATGATTTATTAGTGAAATGATAATGATATCCGTTGGGATTATTTTGGTGTGTTTTAGTCACCACGAACTAATTTTGTCATATTAATTAATATTTTGTATATATATTGGTTCCTAAACTCTAAATAAGTGTTAATATAAATATTATATTCTTGTTAAACCATAGAAAATGGTTTCATTAATATCTATGATGGAGGTAATGTAAAATGAAGAATCATTGTTCACGATGGTGGTAAATCGACGCATCATGGATAATGTTTTCATTTTTAGAATAAAAGGGAGAGGAGAGGAGGTTTGATGACGTATCTTCCACTAACCTAAAAAAATTATAATATATATAATATAATAGAGTTATCATGCATGTTTGGAAAAAATTCTTATGAAATGGATATGAAATGAAATTTAAAGAAAACTAAAAGAACGAAAAGGGATTTTCCTCTTGAATTCCACTCCTTGAGAACCTCCTTAAGGAACTTTGAAATGGTATTTTGGATGAGACAGAAAAGGCCAGAATTTGGGGGATAGTTTTGGGAGAGGTATTGGGTAGAAATTGAAAAATCTTAAAGGCTTTTGAGGTGTGAGTAGAATAGGTGGTGAGGGGTGGTATTTAGTGGCGGAGAGGGGTGTTTTTTGATTATTTTATTCATTAGTTTATTATTTTGGGTCAAGATTATGAATAATTTTGATTATAATGACTATATACTATAAATATATAATGATATTTCTAGATTATGGTCACTTACATCATCCATGACTCAATTATGACTCAATAATTCATTTACTTACTTATAATGTTAAATATAGTAAATTACCATATTTCACAATTTACAAAAATTCAACTATTTTAAGACAATCTCAAAAATTCATCCGAACCATTTTTTGACATGTAAAATTTAAAAATGGACTAAATTTTGTGAAACTAATTTTACAAATATGATAAATTTAATTTCTAATTAAAATCACAATTTACTTGAAAATACAGATTTTAATAATATAACTTATTTTATGTCATTTTCTAAATTAATTAAGGTATCATAAAACTATCTTATAATAATATGACAAAAAAATATTAATATAAGAATAAATTTCATTAAAATAAATTTTATTTTAAATAATTATTTTAATTATAAAACTGCGAAGAAACATTTGTGTTTTACAAAAATAATAATAGTTAATTTATCATTTTTGAAACATTTATTTACTTATTCCTTGATATAAATATATTATAATTTAATTCATAAGATACCTAAATTTTATTTACAATTTCATAAGTCATGTTACTATTAAAATCATAAATACACTATCAATTAAAAAGAAAATTAAACTTTTATAAAAACATGATTTTTTACTATTTAATGGAAAGGAAATATTTTCGAAAAAATTCCAAAATTTCACCCTAAACTAATTTTTACATTATGATATTAAAATAAGTTTTTTTCGATAAATAGAATTTATAAAAGTTTTATAATTCATTTTTAAAACAAGTTCACCATTAAAAGGCTGTAAAAGTGCCATTAAAAAAATATACAACCTTTCATTGAATAAAATTGGATTCACTTTTATCTTATGACTGTAAAATAATTTGATTGAATGTAAAAATCTTTGATTAAATTTATAATATATAATTTTCAAAATTTAGTTAATATTATTTATTCCCAAAAATTTAATTTCTAGGTTATAACGTTTATTTTAAAATAATGATATCTAATTGTATATCTTTGTTCGTTTAAGCTTGGTGTTGTGGGATGCATATGCTATTGAAGAAATTAAATTTAAAAAGATACATAACATAAAATATTTAGGTTTTAAAATTGTAACAACCAAAGTGTGATAGATGTGACCAATAATCTAGTGTAACATCCTTGAAAAACGTTTATTTAGATACTATACCATTTAATTTGAAACACCTCGAGATTTTAAAACAAGAAAATTAGATTCGATAAAATATATGACACAAAACACATAGATTATATGATAATTTAACACCCCAAGTCTTAATAATATATTTATTTTAAAAAATTTGATCTATTTGATAGCTTGTGAAATACGCAACCCTAAGTGTAAATGGACCGTAATATAGTATAACATTATAACCTAGCCGTTAAATTGAGGTTATGAATAATAATAACTCAATTTATAAAAATTATATGGTTTAAAAATGTATAAAATAAATTAAATGTTTATCGTTTTATTATAAATACAATATTTCTCATATTAATTAAAAAGAAAATGTTTTCTCAAAACTTGTATTTTTTAAAGAAAATAATTTTGTCACTTTTTGTGAATGTCTTTTAAAATTATTATTTTTCACTTTTTTTTGGAAATCTGCTTGAAAATATAATATTAATTTTAGAAATTATCATGTAAAAATTATCTTTGAGTGATTTTTTAATAATTTTCTAAAATATTAAATATTTTGGTGAATTGTGAAAAATATGGGTTTTTATTATGAATTGTCATTTCTATTAAATAATTTTAAAAGATAATTATTTTAAGATGATTTTAAAAGTAAAATTAGTTCAATTATATATATTTTAATCTAATTATGTAATTTTAAAACATTTAATATTTAATTCTGATATAATTTTTTTAAACATTTGAACATTTTCTATATAAAGACCCACATTTTTGTCGAATCTTGAGGTTTAATTTTAAATTAAATTAGGTTACTTATGTGAGTTGAATTTGTGAAAATGGATTTTTTATTTTTAATAAAAATATATTATATTATCTAATAATGTTAAATTAATGTTTTACCATAATAAATATAAAAAATAGTAACTTCTTTACCACTATTAAGGTAAAGATGGGTTTACTGTGGGGATAAACTAAAAAGATAAGGGTTAATAATGAACCAAAAATTGAAAAACCAAATTTATTGAAATATTTAGAAATTTTATATTCTATAATAGATAATGACTCATTTTTATCCTTTTTTCATGTTAATAACATGTGTAAAAATTTTTATTTTCAAAAATTACAAGTATACTACTCATCTTACATTTAAATGGACACCTCCTCTCATCTCCTCTTCACAACTACAAAAAAAATTTGTTTCATAAAATCCCAAAAAAACTTCTTTAATTTCATAAAAATATCCTAGATCCATTTTGTTTTCTATAAATCCATTCTAGGAAGGATTTTTGTTCAAACATAAAGAAGTTTCTAGAAAATTGGTAATGTTCTTAAACGAGCATTTTATTTTGTTTCTAATTCCACATTTTAAAATTTTATTAAACCTTGATTATATAATAAAAGAAAAATATTACATATAATGATATGCTATTATGTTAAGTTCAGGACCTATATCCACTTCTTCTTCTATCAAATGGGATGTGAAACCGTCGATCGTGTGTATGATGAACTACTTACTCACGAACCGATGTAATTCAGTTTCCATCACCATATTTTAAAATATGGATATAATGATGGATTTAAAACGTGTATATTATATTTATGATATTATTAAACTTATTTATTTTTAATTTCACATATAAATTATTAAATTTCATTACTTTTAAATAATAATAACGTCACTTGTGTGTACAGTGGACTACTAACCCACGAAGTGATGTAATTTTTTTCACATTATATTTACATGGAATGTAATAAGATTAAATTTAATAAATACATATTATATATATGAAATTATATTTATTTTTTAAAATTAATATACCACCTAATTTTTTACCCTTTCACTTGTTAGAGAAATGATAATATCACTCATGCGGATGTACGACCCACCATCTCCATGAAGTGATTTGATACATTATCCATGTTAAATTTAAACAATGATTATAAAGATGTATCTAATGAATATATGGAACATATAACATTAATATTAATCTTGATATGATTTAACTATATAATATTCTGAATAACTAGAACTTTCATGACAAAAAACACTTGAGAAAACATGCCAATTGACACCCCAAACATTGAAAATAATGAAATATTATTAACAATTGTGTGGTAAAATTCTATAAAAGGATCATAAATGATATTATAAATATGAATATTCTTTTTTTATAAATTAATAACATTCATAAAACCATTATACAAAAGTTTAAAGCATGTTCAACCAAAAGGAAGTGTGAGGTAATGGACTTCATTTCAATTTCTCTTCGTCAAGTAATATTGTAATGTTATGAAACTAATTTTTTTATACGGTGTATAGAATGGATTTTTTTAATTTAATATCATTAATACATAAAGATTACTTTTATTTTATATTTTAATTTTAATTATCTCATCTAAGGGGATTTGAATTGAAAATTACTAAGTGGTAAAGAATTTCATAACTCAATTTATTTTCATTGGGTTATTTTACTTCTTCTTTATATTTGACATTATAAGATTATGTGTGTCAATAATTTTGATTATATTATGTTGTATTTCCCAATGTTATATGTGGATTTAAATTTGATACACATAATATTTTCATTTCTAAATTCTTACTTCAATGTTATGATCTTGGTGAGAGTTTATTTCACAATCAAATTTTAATCAGGATTGTTTATGATTGAATTTTCATTAAAGGAAATTATTTTATCATTAGAAAAAAACCCATTTAATTTTATTTATCAATATTTATTAAACTTTTTTTAAGTAATAAAACCATTTTACCACTCTATGGTACTTAAAATGATTATGAAAATGTTTTAATAAAATATAAATTAATTTCTCTCTTTGGCCATAAATAATTTTTCTTCGAAATATATGTTTTCAAAAAATGTTTTTAAATATGTTTTAACATTATCTAAATGATTTATTGAATAAATGTTTACCCATGATTTTAATTTTACAATTTTTTTGAAAGGAAACTTCATGTAATTTTCAAAACAAGGACCATTTGTATTTTACTAAAAATATGAAAAGAATCTTTATTTTACCATGTATAAAATGTATGTAATTTTCCACTATCATGACCACTAAATATTTTAAAACTTCTTTTATAAGTTTGAATTGTTATTTTCCAATAAAATTATTTTTAAAATACTTTTATAACTTTTAGTTTTAAAAAATATTTTTAAATTGAAAAGGTTATTTTCCTCAAGAATGTTTTAATGAAAATTTTATTGAATTTATATTCCTAAATGAAATAAACCCTTTATTATACTTATAATGCACTAGGGATATGTTTTATTGATACCAATATTTTTATTTCTTTGGATGGTTTATGATCAGTTTAACTAGGTGAAGTATTGACATTCACTTCCTTGATTTATTTTTGTAGTCATTAACTTTCAATTGTAATATTCACTTTCCTATGATTATTGAACATTAAATTTCCCCTAAATATCTATATTTTAAATACAATATATTCTTATTTATTAAATAGTATATCATTTATAATTTTTTTTTAACTTTTCATGTTATTCTATTAATTGGGAAAATATTTAAAATCTTTATTATTTATTCAATACATATATTTATTGGTAGGCCCTATTTTTCATGAATTAAATATATTATTAAATATACGAGGAATGATTTAGACATGAAGATACTAGTGGGGCCTGATTATAAATATCTGTTTGATGCATCTATAGACTCATGATACAAATATGTAGGCTAGACATAGTTAAATGAGTTTATAGTGTATACATACCCATCAATTTAAAACTATCTGGAGAAAGGTCTTGATAGTAGAGGTATCAGGATGCTTGATATTATGATGTATAATAATTAATAATTTTTTTCATTGGGAATTCAATTATTGTTATCAATTATATTTTTCCGAAGTCATTATTTATGGATACATTTTATTCTCATTTTATTTGTTAAATGGAATGTGTTTTCAGGTATTTAGATTTTTATATTGATTATGCCTTATCCAATTATAATAGTCATATTATTTATTTAATGAAATATTTTTTCTGTTATTTAACCTTCCAAATTGATTGTTATTTCCAAGTTATTTAAATGGATCGTGTATTAGGTTATTTACCTTTCCATGTGGATTACACTTATTGATTCCTGGTAGCTTTAATTATACCAAAACCTTACATATCATTTGATATGACCCTTATTTTTTTTCCTTTACTAGGAATCTTTGAATTGTACTATGATTGATATGAAAGGATATACTAAAGGGAATAATTTCATACTAGAAGAAAATATTTTGTAATTTGTGTTCTCAAATGTAATATGGGAATCATATATGTATCTAGTTTACCAATACTACTAAAATATCTGGTCCTTTAGGATATGATTCATAATATCTTTTTCCAATGTAATAAAGTAGACACTGGATTTGGGCTACTGGGGTTAGGGTTTTTACAGTTTGTAACATATGAAGCTTAGTAGAAATATTAGGAACTAGATTTATTAAACCATAGATTATGGAACATAACCCTATGATATATATCGAGGATAAGTATATAAGAACATCCTATAGAGTTGGTAAAGTATAGATTGTGTGATTTTTCCAAGAAATATATCCCTATCTGGATACTATAAGTAGACGTGGTTCTGACATAGATGTATCTATAGTTAATAACTATAAGAACCTAGTTTTTATATGAGTTATGAATTATTTAATTTCCTATGTAATTTTTTAATTTTTAATAATATAGATTCCTAGTGATTATATGGAGGAAACATTGGTGTTCGAGGCTTGTTTAGGGCCAAAAACTCTTAGTGGTTGAATAAAACACACAGCCATACGGTTAGTAGAAACAGTGCCACCCAGCCCAAACATTTTCTACCAACCGTGTGAGGGATTTAAGAGAGAAAAATAGGGAACATGGTTTCCCTAAAATTGTGTACAAGTATTCATGCCAATGCATAATCATTGTAGTTTTTTAACTTAAGTGAAAATCATGGTTTGAAAAACAATGTGCATAGACCATAAATATGGGGTTTTTTAGGAAGTTAGGTGCACATGATGGGAACATCGTTTAGCCAACCATGTGGACAAACCATGAGACCCCCTAATTTTGGGTAATTTTAACATTTTACCATAATGACTAATAACCTTACAACCCCTCTTTCTTTCTTTATTCTAGTGGACATGAAAACCCCATTTTCACCTAGACGAGCTATCAATCCAATATTTATATTTTTTGATCTAGTTCCATTGTCTGTACTCAAATTCAACTTTTTATTTCATTGTTGAATATCCACCAGTGAGAACTGTATTCATCTTTATCCTTTCATCTTTTTTCTTTCTTTTAGTAGATTTATTTAGGTATAAGCTTATATTTCATCTTTTTAGGGTATTCATGTGTTTTTCATTTTTCATTAGATACAGACCAAAACAATGGATGATTATAGATAAGTTATCCTCTAGAGGAATATGGTCGTTGGTTCAGTATTAATCCCTCAATGTTGAGATGACTTATAATATATACCATTGTGATGCATACCGATTTCACCGTTTGTTTCCCCTAAAATGAATATATCATAAAATTGTTGCCCTGTTTTAGTACCCAATGACACTTATAGATCCTATGAGACATTGGTGGTAAAAAACCTCAACATGAGACACCCCTTTGGTTGATCCCTTTAAATTATTAATTGGACTTCATGGTCATATACCAAAAAAACATGTTAGTGTGTTTTGTTTTAATTCTAAATTATGTATTCATAAATGAAATAGATAATTATTATTGTGTACCATGGATAACACACTTACCAATTTAAAATGATTTGAATGGTGGTGAGTGGTGTGACCTCATCACCTAATTAAATAGGATAATGGTCACACCGTTATTAATAAATAATGTTAATGAATTGTTGATTGTCATTTGGCTCTTATTTAAGCCTTGCACTACTTCTCAATGATATGATAATGGCATGGATAACCTTATACATGTGAAATACGGGCATAATAACCCCTATGATTAATTATATATTGGCAAGGCATACCTTCTAATGTTGTTATATAATGACATGACGCCCATCATACTATTGTGATATATGGCCATGTCGACCCTCATTAGTTTTGATAGATGGGCATGGAGATCCTCATTTCATATGATACATGGTCATGGTGACCATAAAACTATGATATATGCATGGATACCCTCATTCAATTTGATACATGGTAATGGAGAACCAATTGATATGATACGATCATGAATACCCTTACTATTATATATGAGCATGATAAACCTCATTGTTATATATGAGAATGAAAAACCTTACTGTTATATATGGGTATGATGATTCTTATTGATATGGTACTGGGCATGGTGACCCTACTGTTATGATTCGGGCATGGAGACCTAACAACTGTGATACTGGGCACGACATCCCTTAATACTTGTGAGACTCATATTATAACTCATGGATGAATGAGTTATGCCTCAGGTATAGGCTAGTAGTAGTAGCCATATATGTGGCTATAAATGTCACTATGGATACCGACCATATATGTTTATATATGTAGTTACTTGTTCAATGATTATCAGGCTTATGCCGAAGCAAGTAGTGTTAGCCTGGTGTCCTTCTAGAACCAGATCTGACCCATTACAACTTTATCATTACTTACCATTATTATCTTCACACTACTATATTAAATACACTAACTAGATATTTATAGACCCTGTTGGTGGTGGACTACTGAGTTTATCTCACACACTATCCAGACTGTCAATGGTACCTGAAAAAATTATGTAGATTTAGGTAGGGATAGGGGAAATAACCCAATGGTTGATAAATTGTTTTGGTTATAGTATTGGAACTAAGAAGCATAGAATTGAGATATGGCTTGCGATGTTGTTAGAGATGGACATTTGGTCTTTTCTCTCTTTTGATACATGTATTGTATAACATGATTTCCTATTCATTTTTATAGACACGTGACATTACATCAATATAGGTGTGATGTTGGATATTGTTGATATTGGTAATTTATTAGGTTTGGATGCTTAGCCATCCGTTATTAGTTATTTAACATTATTTTAATACATATATATTCTTTTAACTACTTTGTTACATTGATCATGAAGGTATAGTCTCCCCACTATACCACCTTGGACCCTCACTCATAGTTGGAACCCTCTGGCACATGGTGATGCACGCTTGGGGCCATGTGTCCCATCAGATCAAGGCACTATTTTAACAACATCTGGGTTGGGAGATAAAAAGGTTGTGTCAGATTTTTTTGTAATATGTCTTCGGAAAATTATATATAAAATTAGGAATGTATCGAAATTTTATAATGATCTGTTCCTGGGGGTAGCTGACCAATGTATAGGGAAAGACTAAATTATCAAGGATGAGACACGTTGTTCTGTATTTTCTTTATTATAGTTGATTTAATTCCACTATTGGGTGAAACATGTGATTTATTATGTTTTTTATGCTGATTAAGGATTATATATTTTTTTTGTTTCACCAATATTTGAAGTAAACATAGAATCATTCATCATTTTCATCAACTTACAGGATTTATATATCATTCATTATTTCATGTCTCATTTACTGACTACATTCATTTCCTATAACATGTTCTGTTTATTTTCTATTATGTATATGAATTATGGTAACACCTCATACGGGGACTTAATAAGTGAGTGGTTACGATTAAATGGATGCCGCAATTCAGTTTTAAGGTTTATAGTCTCTTATAAATTTGATGTTATGATCCATATAGTTCAACCATGTAATGAAAATTTCTATATAAATGAGAATGAGAAAAATGAAATTGGTTATAAAATGGAATATTCACCATTAAATAGGGATGAAAATTTCTATTTGAAGGGTGTTTTGCTTTATAAATTTCAATTGAAACTCTATATACTATGACCTTGGGCTCAAACACAATGCTTGACCTAGACCTGGCCTTAGTAGTGGGAAGTTGGTACTCTCTCTTGTATTATATATAATTAATCTTATCACATAGACTAGGCATTATGAGTAAGAATAGGGATGTGGATTATACATAGGAAGTCATGTACCTATCCTATTCATGTATCAATGATATTTACCAGGATATATTCCATATGAGTTGTGCATTTGGAATTTTTATTACAATTCCACCATAATGTCCTCTAGTCAGTTGCTAGGAAGGTTGTGGCGAACATGCTCTGGGGGTGGTGGCCCCAAGCGAGTAGTGATACCTCTAGTGGTTCCAACTATGGAAACTCATGTTATCCCATATGTGGGAGATGACTTCTAGTTTTGAGTAGAGTTTCGATAACTTATGCAGACTATACGGGGTGCTCCATGACCTTCCCCTTATATGGGAGAGATTAGGTGGGAGTTTCAGTAGTAAAATCCACCTAATTATTTAGGGGATAATTTCCACCCAGCTAAAGAGTTATTGACCGGGATGTTCATATATATATTTGATCATCTATATTCAACTCATGAGAAGAGAGTGAATCTCTATACTTATATTCTTTATGAATCCACCAAACATTGATGGGATATTTTGAACTAAGTAGTTCAATATCAAGAAATGATTTGTAGGGATTTCTAATCGAGCATCTATGATTATTTCTTCCCATAGACCATGAGTTACAATCATTACAAAGAGATCATGAAACTTCAAGATGGTTATATGATAGTTATGGACTACTTAGATAATTTTATAGAGCTTCAATACTTTTCACATATATATATTGCAGGCGATCTAGTGAAAGAGATACGATTTGGGGAAGAGATTAGGCATCCAATTTGATCTTAGGTAAATGTTTTCTGGTTGAATACCATATCTAATATAATGTGCTAATATTAAACCAATGATTAAAACTTGAGGGAGGAAGATATTTTGATCCAAGGTAGTTCAGAACCAAGGTAGATTATTGGTTTGACTAGTGGTCAGAAGTGACGATTTGAAACTACATACTTGAGAAGAAATAGCTAGGTGAAACCCACTAATAGTTATGTGGTTTTTCAAAAATTTGGGAAGCCTTGGAATAATAATCCCTAGGGTCATAGAGACCAGGTTGAGTACTGAGGCTATAAAAGGTTTGGGTATCTTTATTATTTTTTTAGTACTTTCCCATCTTTTCCTAATGAGAGGGGATCTGTATTAGCTCTGAATTTAAGAGAGGGTTTAGTAGTAACGTTATAGGAATGTGAATATAGTAATATCAGCCATATAATAATAGGAGTGGGTTGTGGCTAAGGTATCTAGGATTCATATACATAGTATGCCATGAACCAAGCCAGGACCCCATCCAACCGACACCTGGCCTGGTTTGAAATTGGGACTAAATGGGGTTCCTAATCCCCATTGGCTAGAAACTAGTGCCAAGGTATGAATAATATTATTTGGGAATGATTTAACCCATGAGTATAACAAAAATAAATCAAAAAAATTGAACAATAATCCATAACTAGTAAAATTACCAAACAAGGTACATCAATTTTTAGAATCAAGGTTTTACAACTTTAACCGAAAACCAAATACTATAATGGAAGTCAAACCAAAAACATCCTAAACACACCCATAAACATGATGGGAATCAACCTCAAGCCACCACTACCAATATCTACAATAAGTAGAATACAAGAAACTAGACCCACCATCATCAGCATGACACATCTTGCATTTATCCGAATCATACTTAACAAATTCTACGTACACCAAAAGGTGTACGTAGGGTTTGAGTAAAATATCAGTAGGATTCCACCCAAAATAAAGGAATCCATGTTAAAACATTAGTAAACAAATTAACATACACTTTTATACAAAATACCTTGAATAATTTTGAAGAAAACAATTTAATAAAAACTTTTCTGAAGGAAAATATATCAAAGAAAACCATTTATCAATACAATTAATTCAAAATTATGTATACACAAGGTCCACCATATACTGATGGATGTAACCACATCACATAAGTATCATGTCACAATAGAAAACCAGGGTTTAATCCCAAATGGTAACTAAAACAAGTGAGACCCTATAATTATCGTACCTCGGTGAAACATGGTATATAAACCACAACCCACAATATCCTCAGGAACAAGCCACTAAAGGGGAACACATACCAAGGTTTAGTGGTGTTAAATACTCATTATAGTTTAGTTTGAGTAGTCATTTTCAATCTTACTAAGTGAATATGGGACATTCCACTTCTGATTCAACTAGCATCATTCCACCAAAGGAATCCGGGCTTGCCACTTACAAATCACTATCGTACTAGTTCTAGTTTTCCAACCTAAGTACCCAAGATTCCATTTTTTCTCATTTTATCACTTCACATGTCAAAAAATTTATCACTTTCACATACACATGTGAAACATTATAAAAACACTGGGAAATTACCTCTTTCGAAAATCATCACATGGAAACCACGACATTCCACAAATAAAAAACCTTCTATTTTATATAAAACAAAACCATTTGAAAACAAATTCCACTCCACTTTCACAATCCATGAATCCCATATAAAAACATTACAATAATTGGGCATTTTATAGCCAACCATTTCTATGAAAATCCCCTTTTTAAATCCATACATGAACCAAACTTATTTATAAAGCATGTTGCCCATAATTTAATCAATTACCAATTCACATTAAAGGTAAAAAAAATAAAACATGAAACAATTGTTATTTCATTTATAATAGTCATTTTCACCTTTAAATCCCTTTGAAATCCCATTTCCCATATTCCACATGAGGCATAAAACCCTTTTTAAGAAACATCACAATGAAGCATACACAAAAAATAACAAATTTCCTTTTTAAAATTCACTTTCATCATATAGTCATGCCGAAACAATTCCTAAAATACATTTGACATGACAAACTTAAGTCATATAACACATTCATGAAAGCATGAATGTAATTACACATCATCTAATAATGTAAAATCCTGAAACCACCTACCTCACACTCAAAAACTTCTGGAAATTGGTACGAAACCACACCCACACCACCATAATACCCTATAAAAGAAACACGAGACAACCATCATCTATATCTACCGCAAAAACACAATATTAAACCCCATTTAGGTCAAAAACATAATTTGAAAATAATAACTCAAGAAATATGGGAGAATAACACTAGAAAGATGGAGAAATCCAGAGAATATTGGCTTAATTGATGATTTCTTGATGTAATGAGGTCAAAACCACCCATGGAAAGATACCCAAGAGGTCCAAGAAAGATTGGAGGGAGATACAATGGATGAAAATGGTGTATAGGGCAGAATGAGGGAGGTCTAGGGTTAAATCCTTAGAGGACATAAATGAAATCTTCCAATTTTGAATGACCTAGAAAAGGCACATGGTTTTCCCGCACAATTTTTCAAATTGTGTGACAACCATGTGTCCCTCTATATCCAAGAGAAAAAAGTCACATTGTTACCTCACATGGTTTGGAAAACCATGTGGAAACCATGAAGTTTCCCAATATCTAAAAAAGACACCTGGCCACACAGTTTCCAAGGTAAGGTGCATGGTTTCCCCTAACCATGGGCAAGATGTGCACCACATACCGTAGTGTCAAAATTTTCTATTTTTCATCTACAATACTTGGGGAAACAAATAATTAACCAAAGGGAATAATTTATACAAAGTTATACCTCAAAACAATGTCACATATGTGACAATTCTCCCCACCATGAAAAATTTTCACACTTGAAAATTCATTTCAAGGTTAAATCTAAAAACAAAAACCAATAATCCTCCATTACTCAATGAAATTACTAAATAAAATAAATTGAGAATAAAATAATAACACCATTATCAAAAATATTAATTCACAATATTTAACTCAAGAATCCAGAATGGACTTCCCACCATATGCCTTCTGCCTCTAGAAATCCACAACACCTCCGGTTGACCGGTCAAAAGAAAAGGAATCCTCGCAACTAACTTATCCAAATTATCAAGACAAGAATACCTCTAAAATCACCAAAAAAACTCATACATATCACCTAAAATGAATAAACTAACCCAAACCACGTCTCAAAGAATGTTGGAAAACATGGACCACAACCTTTTCAATTATTTATTCAAATAAGAATGTTGGGGACACTCTAAATGCCCCATGTTTACTCAAAATGGTAAATGAGAGCCAAAATCTCTAAATGAAACATCTCAATGACAATATACACTAGATACTGATCCAAGTTATCAAAATGGGAGGCCAAAATAAGCTCCCCACCATGAAAACCCATCTAATACTGACCAACACTAGAAAAAACCACAACAAAATCTATGGTTGGTCTTCCCACCATCTAAATAACAACCATCTTAGGCCAAATGAAATATACCAGTCTCGGGAAAACCAACCTAGGACAAACCCATAACACAAGGATACCTACAAAAGAAAGTCTTACCTAAGTGGAATGAACTTCACAATTTACCATCCCCATGGGATGCGACCATATCAAGATGAGAACAAACCAAAACTCAAAATGATTCACAAGGATGACCAAATAAGGACAACCAAATGGATATTCACATCCAAAAAGGCACCCACAATAGAATTACATAAAGATAAAACCATCAAGTTTTATGCATCAAGGAGGAAATTAAAACAATAAGGAAAACTGCAACAAGAAACCTTAAACTGCCCACACCAAAATGGTGGAGGTTAGAGTGGTGTCACGATTCCCCTCCCTTGGTGGTTTCTTGACTATATGAAAATCTTCACTCTGGGACCTATGGTTGGAGCCCTAATGTTTTGAAGTATCTTCTTCCCTATAGTTAGAAGATGGTAATCCCCAATCAGAAATCCTTCTTTTGGTTTCATGAGTGACAACAAAACATTCTAGGAAGTACCAAAAGAACACAACCCCCAAAGAAGATCACTTTCACTAATATTGAACTTTCAACAAGACATGGACTTAGAATATGCACATGCATCATCCTATTTCACCTAGAACAAGAAAAAATTGAAAAAATATTCCCACATAACACACCTCCATTTAAAACATAACAATTTGGAATTTTCAAAAGAAAAAGACACTTCCATTGAAATAGAAGTTCTTAAAAGATTCTACAACATCAAATTTTGTATTTTTGAAAATTACACCCCCAAAAAACATTACTAGACATGACCATTACAACTAAAGAATCATGACAAATATAGGTACTTTAAAATAATCCTCAAACAGCACACTAATCTTGAAAATGGGCACAAATATTTTTTTGAAGAGGTGGAACTAGCTCCACGACGCTTCCTAGAAACACCCAGATAGAACTGTTGCAAGTGACCTTGGAATCCATAGGCATGGAAGGTCATTAGAGCATTCATATATGATGGATTCCTATGACCATAATCACCACACAGATGGAACATCATGATCCTACACCTGAAATAAGTTGAGGGAAAATCAAAATGACTTTTAATACCACATTTGGAACCAATATCTTCAGGATGAATTCCATTACTATAATTCCCTTTACCATTTCTTGGCTGGACCTTTATGCATAAATGTGGAAATCTTCACCTTTTGAGACTTAGGAAAATCAAGGGAACTGAAGTATCTATAAATTTTACGTATCCAATCTTCTTCTTAAAGAGGATCCACTTAACCATAAATGAGAAAAGGATTTTACTTTCAAAACTCAATAAGAAATTTTATGGGTTGATCAACTGGAGTGTATGAAAAAGGTGAACCATTGATGGATTCACTTAGAATATCCATCACAATTTATGGTGGCATGAACTCTCCAACCAATAAAACCAATAACCCAACCAAACAAATCCATTAGTTAAGTATCACCACAAAAAACAATTAACACACAAAAGGGAACCAACTTAATGGCTTCCCAAAACATTTTTCCTCCAAAGAACCCACTAACCATTATTTAAAAACCAATTCATTGAAAAGAACTCAAACACAAAAAAACCATTAAAAAAGTAAGAGATCTAAAACTCAAACCACATCACAAGAAACATTCCTAAATCACAAGGAAACACACCACAAAACTACTAGTTATCAGAACATCATATATTCCTATAAATGGAATTTTTGAAAAGAAACAAATCTTTTAGGGATTCACACTCACCAATGGTATTTTATATATCCCCACACATTCATATTCTCATGCCAAACTGGGAACTCATCTAATTTTCCAAACATATCAATTCTTGTGGTCACTCACAGAAACACCAAAGGTCAAAAATTATCTTTTACACTTCTTAAGACAAAAAATTCAACCCACACTTTCAGCTTCTCAATTTTCATCCCATTTAAAAATTCAAAACTATTTTTAAAAGTTCACTAACCACCAAGTGAAAATTCACATTCAAATCCCACACATCAAACCATTTCTTATTTTACAAAAATAAATATTAGGGATTCCATTAAAAAACCCATTTCATCTCATTTAAAATAAACATCCCAAAACATTTTTTTAAAACGTATTTTTGTCTTCCAAACAATTTTTTTTATAAAAATCATGTTTTAATTATAAAAATCCAATATCGGTGAAACCATCCTCGTTTTACCCCAAAAATCATTTGATAAAAAATCAAATTTCTAAATATTTCTTTAAAATGATTCTGAAGATCTATTTTCCACCTTCCCAAAACTAAATCATCACCAATTTAAATCCATTTATCAAAATTCTATAACAAGTGATTTCAAAACCATTTTCCAAACCCAATAAGACACAAAACAATTCAAAAGAGGAAAACTAGTGTCGATGGGTAACTTGGCCACATGGTTTGCGTCCATACACAAGTTGCATCTTCGCCAAAAAAAGAATTCTAGATCCATTTCCTTAGATCCAAATGTTTTTTAGGCCTTTCAATCACACTTTGACTTCTTTACCAACTCCAATTTCATTTCCCATACATAAACCACCTTCATGAACCAATGAAACCAAAAAAAACCTGTATTCCCTTTGAAACTGAGGTTGGAACTAGAATGTATTAGCCAGAAACTCCCCCAAAAATACACCCTAAGATCTAAAAGTCCTACTCCATCTACCTAGTAATCCTAAATAATATAGGGTGATCAGAAAGTAAGGCCATCTAAATAGCCTAACCTACACTTATACCATTTTCTCACGAACAAAGATGGGATTTCATCCAATAGACAAACAAACCAGTCCAAAACCATGCCCAAAGGGCATTCTTGATCCCCATGGGATGGAAACTAGTGTATGATTATCAAAAATATTCTTTGGGAATGATTTAAATCATGATTATAGCTAAAATAAATAAAAAATAGAACAACAATCTAGAAAATATAATAAAACCAAAAAAAGTTCCATAATTTTTAGAATCAAGGTTTTATAACATTAACCAAAATCCAAAATACTAAAGTGGAAGGGAAACCTAAAAACATCCCAAAAATCCTCATGCAACATGATTGGAATGACCCTCAAGCTACCCCCACCAACACCACCAACAAGTGGAACACTCGTTACCAGATCCATCATCATCACCACAACACATATTTCCTTTACCCGATTCATACATAACAAAGTTTAAATACACCCAAAAGTGTATGTATGGTGTGATCCATAGCCCAGTAGGATGAAAAAAAAAATTCCATTATATAACATTAGAAGACAAATTAACATGCACATTAATAAAAAACCATTTGAAGAATTTTCAAGAAAACATTTTATGAAAAACCATTCTCAAGAAAAAACTTTTCAAGAAAACCATTTTTCAACAAACATGATTCAAAATTTAATATACATATGGTCCACCATATACCGATGGATGAAACCATGTCACAATAGAATCATTTCAGAATATATCACCTTGGATAAATCCCTATAGGTAAATAGCACAAGTGAGACCTTAAAAACCTCATAACTCGGTGAAATATGGTATATTAACCATAACCCAGAACACCCTCGTCAATGATCCACTAGATGAGAATACATCACAAGGTCAAGTTGTTTAAAATCATCATCATTTTTTATTTAGAGTTTTAGTCATCAATCTTTCTACGTGAATCTATCCCTTTCTACTTCAGATTCAACTAACATAAATCCATTTGATGAACTATAGATTTTTACATTTAAATCACTAGAATACTAGTTCTAGTTTTCTCACCTTGGTACCCATGATCCCTTTTGTGATCAATTTCTCATTTCAAATGTCACAAAATTCCTTACTTTCACATACACATGAAATGCATTATAAACACACCAGGAAATCACCGCTTTCAGAAATCATCAAATGGAGAGCACAATTTTCCAAAAAATAAGCCACTTCCCATTTTACACACACCAAAACTATTTGAAGGAAAATAATGAAAAACTTTCAGGTTCCATGAAAACCATTTGAAAACATAACAAAAAGAGCACATTTTAAATAAAACCATTTCCTCAGTAAATCCTCTTTTTAAATCCAAAAATGATCCCAACTCATTTTAAAAAGAAGTCTCCCATCATATACATAATTCACAGTTCATATTAAAGGTGAAAAAACAAGGAATATAACATTTAAAAATTCTCATTTCATTTATAAAACTCATTTTCAACTTTAAATCTGTTTGAAATCCCATTTCACACCTTACACATGAGGCATAAAACCCTTTTTATGAAACATCACAATGAATTATTCACAAAACATAACCATTCTCCTTTAGAAAATCCACATTAATCATATATGCATGCCAAAATACTTTCAAACTATATGCCTCACCACACGATTAAACCATATAATAGTTTCATGAAAGAATGAAATAAATATAATATCATCTAATAATGTAAAATAATGTAACCACCTACCTCACACTTGTAAACTTCTTGAAATTTGTGTAAAACCACAACCGCACCACCACAAGACCCTATAATGAAAATATTATACAACCATAATCAATATCTCCCCCAAAAACACTAGATAAAACCGTCTTTATGTCAAAAATCTCACTGGAAATTCAGAACTCAAGAAAGAGAGGATAAGAACCGTAAAAATATTGAGAAATAAATATGAGATGGTCTTACATAATGATTACATGAGGTTATGTGGTCCAAACCACACAAGGGTGGATGAATAAGAGGCCTAAGGAAGATTATAGGGCGGTAAAATGGATTAAAATCATATATGTTGAATAATGGGGGTGGTTTATTGTTAAATAACAAGATGAGACAAATGTAATTTTCTAATTTTTAATGACCTAATCAAGGAAAACATTTTTCCTGCATAGTTTTACTATATGTGTGTTGATTTTGAATCCTTATATGACCAAGAGGAATGAGCCACACGATTACCTCACACGTCTAGATAAACTGGGTGGCAACCATGCATTTTTCTACTTTCCAAAAATGGCACTTGTCCACATGGTTTACTAGGATTGGTTCATGGTTTCTCTTAACTGTATGCCAGCTACTTCCAATAAATTTTTTTCCATTTTTCATCGAAAACACTTAGATAAACTAAGAATTAATCAAGGGATATAATTTAAAAAAAGGAATAACTAAAAAAAGTCATGGATGTGGCATAGTTCTGGTATAGAAGACCTTATTTGGGTAGTTAGGTTGTAACTTAGGGCTATGAATCATGTGAGATTAATTTAGTGCATCCTATAATAGAGGAGTATGGTGTTGGGCCATATACTTTTCAAGGTACTATTATAGTGGCCTTTACTGTTGTACATGATTTATTTTTCATGTGTTCTTCACATTCCATCATCTCTGTGGCTATTTTGGAAAGGTTTGGGTAAGAAATTGATTAATCCTATAGAATTATGACACTTGAAACCCATTTGGGTATACTTATAGAGAGTATACTCTAGTGCAACGAATTCCAATTAAGGTAGGTTTCCTTAATTTGTTATAGGAACTCTTCTTCCTTGAGATTATGGGATTAAATATCATTCTTGAGATAGACTGGTTGGTCCCCTGTAATGGCTATGTGTATTGTTATTACCAAAGGGTGTCTTTCACACAAACAGAGGGTGGTACTTATATTAAAAAAGGTGAGTGGGATGTCTACGTAGGTAGAGCTAAACTAGAGAATCTTAGGCTAGGTGGAGTGAACAACAAGATTTATAGCCTTTATGTAGATGATTATAGAATTCATTAGACAGAATTCCCTACCATCGTTAATCATTCTAAGTATGAATTCTCTGATGTCTTATCCAAACTACCTTTTAAGAGAGAAGTATAATTGATATCGATCTAGTGTCTGGATTTACAATTGGATTCATTACTCTTTACAGGATGGCTACTAATGAGTTGTAGGTTATCAAGAGGAATCTAGAGGATTTATAGGTCAAATGGTTTATACAACCCAGTACTTCTCCTTGGGATTCACAAGTCATTTTCAATAAAGAGGAAAACAAAACCCTGAGATTTATGTGGATTACTAGAATTTGAATCAACTTACAGTGAAGAACTAGTATCTTTTACCTCATATAGATGATCTCTTCTACCATATTATTTGATTCAGGGTTTTCTCAAAGATTAAATTGAGATCAGTCTATCACCAGGTGTGTGTTTGACCTTCGAACATATCATGTATTAATTTATATATCCATTATTTTTTATATGAGTATTTGGTTATTCCATTCATCCTCATAAACATGCCTACAATTTTCGTGGATTTAATGAATAGTTTTTTCATCCTTATCTAAATTTATTTATAGTGGTAATCCTAGATGAAATCATGGTGTATTATTATACTCACAGTGACCATTCCTCACATCTTTTTATCATTTTAAATACACTAAGAGAGAAACACCTGTATTATAAGATTAATAAATTTCACTTAGGGATTAACAAGGTACACTTCCTAGGTTATATCTTCTCTAAGGTAGGATTATTTGTTGACCAAGAGAAGGTTAGTGTTGTAGTTTCCTAGGAAGAGCTAAATAATTTCTTTCATATAAATATTTTATTAGGGATGGATATTTATTACAAGAATTATATACAGGACCACTCATGCTTAGAAGAAACTCTTATAAGATTAACTATGAAGGGTGTGAAGTTTATATGGTTAGAAGACTATGATATAGCCTTTCTGGAGATGAAAGGGAGATCGATTCCAGTGCAGATCCTAATTCATCCAGTGTTGGGAAAAAGGTATATAATATATTGTGATGCATCAGATATCAGTCTAGGAGTAGTTATGTTGTAGGATTATCGAGTCATTGTATATGGGTCATAGTAGCTGAGGACTCATGAGTAGAATTACTTAACAAATGATCTCAATTTGGATGTTTTTTTTGCACCTTTCATTTTTAGAGTCAGTACCTACTAGGATAGTGCGTTTTGGTTTTTACAAAAAAAATAATTAGGTATATTTTCACATAGTGTGACTTGAATCTTAGTCAGTGAATGTTGGAACCAAGGATATTATTTACTAGAAATGGAGTGTGGTTTGTGTTTATTTTAACACTCACATGGAATACTATAGAGTTTTATTTTGGAAAATGGATCCTACAGTTCAAGATCACAATAGTATTGAAGGTGACGCCATTTTCCAGTGTTTTCCAAAATTCTGGGCTCAAAAGATAGAAGAAGGATTAGAATCATGAAAGTTTTTTTTCAAGAGTCCAAAATTAATTAATATGGTAAATGCATGGTTTTCATGAATTCTATGTTTAGAATTGGAATGATATAGAGCATTGATAATGGACACAATGTTTCTACATGATTACGAGAAGTGAAGCATTGTGACTACGTGATGTGTTTATAGAGAGCTCCGAAATTACAATATGCATCATGAATTACAAAAAGGGTTTTGACAGAATGATATGTAGTTATGACAATCATTGAAAAAAGTGAATTTACATAGAGCTTTATGATATGAGGATCACGATGAAGATGTTTTCGAAAGATCTAAAAAACTGAAAATAGGTGGTGGGGCATCACGAACAGACGATCCTATAAATATGAGGCTACTCGTATTCACTTATGACAAAAATTTACAAGGAGAATCTAGAATTTCTCTGATTTCAGGAAGCCACGGGAGCTCTGCAAAACTGACATTCTATGAAATCTTGGTCATTGTGAAAATAATACTTTAGTCTTGACCGATGCTAATGCATTTGATTAATGAGTGCTTCACGATGATGGGGTATTCTGCGTTGACGAAGTGACCTTTGCAAAGGCATTTTATTCCATAAAGGAAGTGTGCTTTGTAAAGGGAGTTTGTTCTGTGAAGGCAGTTAGCTTCATGAAGGTAGATAGATTCACAAAAGGATGTGTTAAACAGCAGGGTTAAGAGGAAAAGTCTTTCAGAGTGCATCAAATTAGGTCCACGGTGCAATAAGAGTCTTGTGCTAAGTTAGGGAAAAAAATTTAATTCCAAACCATTGAAGATACCTTCAGGTCAGTAAAATGAGATAGTCTTATATCAAATAAGATATCTAGGGGGAGTCAATGAAAGTATTCGAAGGGAAATAGTGTGCTATCCCTAAATTCTTATAAGGTTAGTTTTCCTGACACAGAGTGACTATGTCGAAATTCTTGTACTCCATAGCTAGTAAATATTTGTGGACATAAGTATGACTAACAAGCTGTCATCATATGCTCCTTGTAATAGACGTTAGTGGTGTACCAAGTAAATTTTTTGTTTGTTCTCTTTTCATGTGGTTGTTTGATTTCTATATATTCACTTCATAGAGGTATAACTAGTTCTTAAAAATGTGGGAAAAAGATCCATCACTTTAGGAGAAAAAGTCGAGACCTTGATTCACCCATACCCTCTTTGGGTGTTCTCAGGACCTTAAGTGGAGATGGGTTGGATACCTACAATCCTTTGAATTTGAGCTAACTTATATGACCGGGAAGGGAAAATCTATTGTTGATGCTCTATGTAGGGGGAATTAGACATAGATGGATCATGTAGTCAGCAGTGAATGGAAACATATGGATCTATTTTCTGAGATCGACATAGATTTTCAAGACCATTTTGGATGGTATATATTTTCATCATTATTAGTTACCTATTCACTTCTTGAGAGAGTGAATATGAGGTAATTTTCAAATCCTTAATTCCTGGTCCTATGAGAGAGTATTTCTAGAGAGGAACCGTTTTCTTATTTTTGTATTAATAGAGACAACATCTTGTGTATACATAGAAATATATAGGTCCCTACATATATGAGTGACGTGCTGATGTGAGAGTCACATTCTTCTCAAATACGTATCATGTTATGCATCGATAGTATTGGTGTACTGGGATGAAATATGATATAAAATATTTTATCACCAGGTGTTCCACCTGTCAGCAGGTTAAGGTGGATTACCAGTGGCCCATTGGCATGTTAAATTCATTATTAGTCCCAAAATAAAAATTGGATGTTGTCGTGATGGATTTTGTAACTTTCTTACAGAGGTTAACTTGTGGTAGTGATGCAGTTTGGGTAGTTAGGGATTGACTAACAAAGTTATTCCACTTCTTTCCTATCCAGAAGACTTTCTCAGTTGATAATTTGGGAAGATTTTATGTCTTTGAGATTAAATGGCTGTATGAGGTCACTCACACTATCATTTCAGTTAGTTATTCTTGTTTCAAACTGAGGTTTTTCTAGGGTTTAGAGGGATATATGGGTACATATGTGCTTATGAGAATAACCTTTCACCCCCCATATCAATGACTTGTCAGAACAAATAGTACATATTCTGGTGGAAATGCTTTGAGTATAGGTCCTTGATTTTTGAAGTTATTGGGAGAAGAATATACATAACTTTGAGTTTTTATACAATAATAGATTTTAGGAAACAATTCCGATGGATCCTTACCAAGACCTATATTGTTAGACATTATGTTCACCCTTCTATTGGTTACAGGTAGGAGAGGTAATGCTACTGGGTCCTCATCTCGTTTTGGATACTTCATTTTAGGTTCATATTAATATGAAGTGTATGTATACCAATATATCTAGACATAAATTTTAAGATAATTTCCATTGAATACCTCTAGAGTTTAACGTTTCGGATTGTGTTTTCTTGTTGTTATCACCCAGACTTGGGAATAGATAGATACAGAGGTAAGAGAAGATGTCACCTCATTATGTTAGTCTATTTGAGATCTTGGATTTAGTTAGACCAGTCACCTATCCATTTTTATTATCTCAGAGGTACCATGATACGTATGAAATGTTCCACGTTTCACAACATCATCATTATCATGTCATCCCTTCTCACACTTTTGATCTCAAAGATGTTGAGCTAGATGTTAATTATTTTTTTTGAAGAGTATCCCATACTCATCATTGATCGGAGCACAAAGGATCTTTGATACTAGTCTATCCATTAAGTATGGGTGATATGGAAGCATGACTATATATAGGATTAGACTTGGGCATGGGAGGTCTATGTACACATTTAGTGGTCAATGTTATTCTCAGATAGTGTTTTACCACCCTTATAAGGGAAACTTTGGGATGAGTTCCATTAAGAGGGGATGACTATAAGAACCCAGTTTTTATATGAGGTATGTATTGTTTAAATACCTGTATAATTATTTTTTGACCTATATATTTATGAATAATGAGTCTATGGATGAAACAAGGGTATCTATGTCTTGTTTGGAGTTTGGAACCCCGACCAGTGGAAGAAAGAACTTGGCTGCATGGTTAGTCAAAACTGTGCTACCCATACCACATTATTTTTCCTTCCAGTTTCAAGAGTTTCCGAGATAAGAATAGGGTTCAAGATTTTACCTAACCATGTTCCCAAGGATAAACACACATGAAAAAGCTCTATAGTTTTTAGTAGGGGTGAAAAGCACGATTTTCACATGATTTCCCAAACTATGTGCATGGGCCATGCAACATGGGATGTGAGGTAGCGATGTTAGCGTAGTTAGTGAACGGTTTGACTAATCTTTCATCCAAGAAATATAAACCCATAATTTTTGTTTATTTTACCATTTTTTCCTCAATGACTTATAACATTACCACCCCTCTTCTGTTCTTCATCTCATCATATAGGAGACCCCACTTTTACCCCAATGAGTTATCAAGACTCTCTTATTATAATTTGATACAATTTCATTATCAATAATCTTATTTAACATCCAATTATCTCATTGGATAGACATAAGTGAGTACTTTATTTATTTTTCACCTTTCATCATTTGACTTTCTTTTGATGGAGTTATTTAGGTGAATTCTCGTATTCCCAATTTTTAGGGTGTTCTTCTATTTTTCCATTATCTTCTAATCTGGACAAAACCAAAGGGAAATACTAGATGAGTGATGCTCTAAAGGATTATGTTATGTGATATAGTATTTATTCCTAAAAGTTTAGATACTTTATAATATATTCCAATGTTCTTCATGCTATTTTTACCATTCGTTTCGCGTAAAATGAAATGGTATTAAATTGATTTTTCTATTTTATTGATCCTATGAGATATTGAAGGTAGAAAAAATCAATGTGTTCAACCCCTTTTGGTTAACCCTTTAAATGATTATTTAACCTTCAGGGTTATATACAAAAAACACATATTGATGTGATTGGTTTGACTTCAAAATTTTGTCATCCTATATGAAATGGGAAATTATTGTGGTATAGATTCGAAAAAAAATTTATCAATTTAAAATGATTTTAATAGAGGTGAGTGGTATGACATTCTCACCTAATTAAATAGAAAAAAATTATTCCCTTGTTAATAAGCAATGTTAATGAATTTTTGATTATTGGTGGGCTATTATTTATGCCTTTGACTACCTATCAATATTCTGATAATGGAATGGTGACCTTTATATAGGTTTTGGATGGGAATGACCAACCCTATGCTTATTTATATATGGGAAAGGTGTTCCATCTAATGTTGTTATATACAAGAATTAAGTCTTACCTAATGTTAGGATATATGGTAATGGTGGCCCTTATTAATTTAAATAGAAGGGTACGAAAACTCTCATTAATTATTATACATGGGCATGGTGACACTACAACTATGATATGGGCATGGAGACCCTCATTCAATATGATACATGGGTATTGTGACCCTATTGATATGATACGCGAATCAAAATCATTGCTGTTATATAGGGGAATGATGACCCTTACTATTATATATAGGAATTAAAAACATTACTATTATATAAGGGAATGAAGACCCTTATTGATATGATATTGAGAATGATGACCCTACTTTTATGATTTGTTCAGGGAAACCCTACTACTATGATACTAGGAACAACATCCCTTTATACTTGTGACGCTCATATTACAGCTTATAGAGGCCTGAGTTATGCCTCTGCTATAGGCTAGTAGAAATATCCATATATATGGTTATATAAATCACTACATATATAGACTATATATTCCTACACATATGGTTACTTTTTCATAGATTATTTGTCTTAGGCCGAATCAAGTAGTGTTATCTTGGTGTCCTTAAAAAACTAGATCCGACCCTTTACAAATTTATTACTTTTTACCATTATTATATACACACTACCATATTATATGCAATGATGAGATATTTATAGACATCGTTGATAGAGGCCTACTGAGTTTATTTCACATCTAATCTAAGCCACCAATGGTTCCCACGTAGATTATGTGGATTTATGTAGGGATAACATAAGGCACCTAGTGGTTGATAGTTGATTTGGTTATAGTATTGGAGTGGTGAGGCACAAAACCAAGATATGGCTCGTGATGCTATTGGTGGTAAAATTTTGGTCTTTTTTTCTTTTGATACATGTAGTGTATAATATGATTGCCTTTCTCCTTTTGATAGACACATGACATTACATAAATATATATATAATGATGGATATTATGGATATTGGTTATTTATTACCATTGGATTCTTTACCTTCTACTATAAGTTATTTATCCTAATTCTACTACTTATATATATTCATTTCACCATTGTGCTACTCTGATCGTGAGGGTATAGTCTTACTATTATACAACCTTAGACCCTCGTATATAGTTGGAATCCACTGGCATATAGGGTGCAGCACTTTAGGACATGTATCCCACTGACTTAGGGCCCCCATTTGAGTGATATTTGAGTTGGGATATCACAATAAATCTAAAAAAGGAGCATCGAGATTGACCCGATCATTAACTGGTAAATTACAATGATCGTTACTGCACACTTGGTTTGAAACTTCATGGGGATATGGTTTGGATAATTCACATTTTATTTACTAACCATTATAATGGATTAGAATAGATGATGACATTGAATTAACTCAGTTAAATCTAAGG
The DNA here is from genome assembly GCA_963277665.1 of Viscum album. NCBI lineage: Eukaryota > Viridiplantae > Streptophyta > Magnoliopsida > Santalales > Viscaceae > Viscum > Viscum album. The sequence continues at coordinate 834,754,300 of OY728165.1, forward strand.
TATCTTAGACTAAAAATAATGTGTCATGATTTACACATCTTATAAATTATTAAATAGTATTCCACCATGATTATTGTTTCTCCCAATATATTTTTGGGTTTCAGTCCATGGTTGGGACCCAAAGGAATTATGTTAACATTGAATATGAATGAAAATATACTGAATATGAGCAACAAAATGGGATGATTATATTAGTAAAATATATTGTGATTATCACTAATAGTTTATATCTAAATACGATTAACAACCTATACTTTAACCAACTCTTGAACTTACCAAATAAGAGAAAGATTGATTTTACTAAGAGCGCTAGTGGTGGAGACCATTGAGGAAAGAAGGATAAATTTCCTTCATGTTATAAATATGAAAATATTTTCATAGGAATGTGCCTCAAAAGAACAACAAAATGTTTTACTTGTGGAAAATAGGGGCATAAATAAATTAATTATTGAGGATAAATGAAGGAAATTATAGAAGGAAATAAATTTTATCTCAGGGATTCATTTATAGTTCATTGCATTAAATGTGTGGAGAATAGGAATTATTTGAGTCAATTATCACCTCCAAAGGTTTACCCATATAAGAAGGAAGGGCCTATGTTGAACTAAAATGGTTGAAGTATTTATGTATTGGGATTCAAGAATTAAATTATTGAAGTATTTTTTTACCAACGGTGTTTTGGTTATAGGAATCATGAAGCATATAACAATTGTTTAAAATTTCAGAAACATATATGTCTTCATTAACATAGGAGTTATGAATATCATCATGGGTTATGAATTTAAGGTTAATCATAAGTTCAAAGTCTTAAACACCCCCTTTTTATGTTTTATGTGATGAGATTTTACAAAGATTAAGAATATTTTGGGAGACATTTATGGGAATAAAACCTTTTGGTTTAGTATAAGAAATAGTTATTTGATAAAGAGTTACTTTAATTTTTTTAAACATAAGATTAAAGGTATTTGAAACCTTTAAGGGTTATCTTATATTTTATATTGGAGAAATTATGGGTCATCACAAATTAGTAAATTAGTAGGAATTATAATAATATGGTTTTAGAGAAAGGAGAACCCCCATACCAGGTGAAAACCTATTACCTCTGGCAAGGCTATAGGTCATGAGTCTACAACTAATGGGAGAAAAGAGTTTATCAACTACTATTGGACTACATGATGTTCTCGCTAATATGTCATTTTTTTAAATGATTTGATAAATAAATATTTATGTTAAACCTATGGTCTTATTTTTGGCGTCTATATATTGATGTATTATATTAGATAACTTGTGCAAACCGTATTTTTTTTGGAAAATATTTAGAGATATATTGAAATACTTTAATCCTGTTATGGATTTTGTGATCCATTAAAAGTAAATTTTAGTGCTTTAAGAAAAAAATTCATTTTTGTATATTAATTTCATGGAGTGTGAGATAAATTAGTTATTGATCTAGGAACCACCAACAGATGATATTATGCTTATGAAATAGAAAGATATCAAGTTAGTATATTATATTATATTATATTATTAGAGAGTGAAATAATTTCACAACCTTAGGAAAAAGATCTTGAAACAAATATTTTACCCTATTAACTTAATATTTGATGAATCAAATGGTATTTTAAATCATAATATATTTATGGTTTTGAGGTCATTAACTTTCTATTGACCATTCACTATCTTTTTATCAACGTCCTCTATCACTCACCATAATTATTTATACTTTTCTTCCATGTCCATATATTCACTTTCCATCAATGTTCTCATACTTGGAAACCTAGTTATGTGTAAATCTATATGACATTCATATTTTTATTTGTCTTTTATAAATATAATGTTTTATAAACACTTTTACAATGTGGGTTTTTTAATAATGGTATTTCTAAATTCCAAACTCTTGATTTCTAGGATCACGTTTAAATTATGAGGATATAATTTATTGAATGTGTGGAGAATGTAACACCAAAATATTTTTAAAGAAGAATATTGGGTTCAATAGCATATATGACACAAAAAATGATCTTATATGAGAATTTAACACCCTTATATGTTATGATATATTTATTTTTAAAAAAATTCAATCTCTTCAATAGCTTGCACAACAGACAACCCAAAGTCTAAATGGACCCTAATATAGTATACCATTATAACATAACCATTAAATTGGTGGGTATGAATTATACTAAATAAATTTTAAAAATTATATGGTTTACACGTGTATAAAATAATTTAAACGTATATATATTAATTGTAAAAAAAATAAGATTCACTTTAGAGAAGAAGAAAATGTTTTTTGAAAAACATTATTTTCAATGAAAACAGTTTTATCTCCTTTTTTGAACATATTTTAAAATTATTTTTCATCAATTTTGGAAAAATTATTTAAAAAAGTTCTTCATTTATTTAAATCACCACATCAATATTATCACAGAGTGATCTTTTGATAAATTTATGAAAGGATAAATTTTTCAATAAATAGTAAAATATACTAGTTTTTATTAAGAAATTTTATTTCTTTTAAAGTATTTATAAACATAAAAATTAATTTAAGATGGTTTTAAATGTATAATTTGTTCAATTACATATATATTAATCTAGTTTATGTCATTGGATTCAATTTAATATATAATTATGATATAAAAACATTTTAATCTTTGGAATATTTTTTCTTTGAAAATTCTCTTTCTCGTCCCATCAACTTGTTTGATTTTAAAATAAATTCTTCCGATTCATTGAGATGAATTTAGAATTTTTGTTAACATTTTTCATAATCATAATTTATATTATAAAATAATTTTAAAATATGTTTTTACTATAATTAAAAGTAAAAAATGTAAAAATTATTTACAAGTGTTAAGGTAAAAATGGGTTTACTAGGGGTTAAACTAAAAATATATCAGTCAAAAATGACACACAAATTTCGAAACACACATTGTATGGAAATAGTTTGACCTTATATATTTTAGGTTCATGAGTGACCCATTTTTAACCTTTCTCATATGAAATGTGTGGGTATGCATTTCTCTTTTCAAAAATTACAAGTGTTCCACTCACCTCAATTATAAAAGGCCACCCATGTCCTCTCATATTCATAATTTTAAAACCAATTTTCTTAAGAAATATCTTTCAAAATCACTTCCTTAATACCATAAATAAATTTTATAGACCTTGTTTTGATCATAAATCCATCCTAAGAAGTATTTTGGTTGAAACCTAAAGACGTTTTCTAAAAACGAGGATACATTCTTAAACAATCATTTTTGTATTGATTCTTCTTAGACATATTAAAATATTTTTAAACCATGATTATATAATATCATAATTATTTGAAATATACTCAATTTTTTATTATGTTATGTACTTAACCTATACCTATATCAATTTCCATTCTATGGGAAATGAAACTATCCATTGTGTGTACAGCAGACTATTGCCTCAAGAACCGATGTAATTCGTTTACCATTACCACCTTTCTAGGATGTATATAATGATTAATTTAATACATATATATGATATATATGATATTATTATAATTATATAATTTTAATATCACATATACCCTTTTAAATTTCATTCCATTTAAATTATGATAATGTCTCTCTTATGTATGACAAACTACCTCTTCACGAAGCGATGTGATTCATTTTTTTTACTTTTTATTTACATGGAATGTAATAATTATAAATTTAATAAATATATGTGATATATATGAAATCATATTTATTATATAAAGATACAATATCACGTACTTACACACCCTTTCACTCGTTAAGAAAATATTAATGTTGCACTTGTGTACGTATAACCTAACACGTCTATGAAGCGATGTGATCCATTCTCCATGTTCAATTTCAATAATGATTGTAAAGATGCATGTAATGATAAAAATTATATCTATAACATGAATATAACTATGTATATGATTTAAATTTATAATATTATCAAGAACTAGAACTTTCAAGACAAAATACGCATTCAAAACATGACAATTAACTCCTAAAACATTGGAAATAATGAAATATTATTAACAATCGAGGGTTAAAATGTTAATATAGGATCATATATGATATTATAATATTAATATGTTTATGTTATAAATTAGTAAAATTATTAAAACCATTAAAAATGAGGTTAAATCATGTTCAAACTAAAGTAAGCGTGGGGTAAGGGATTGCGTCTCAATTTTCCTTCATTGAGGCATATTATAATTTTTTCACCTAATTTATATTATATAGTGTATATACTACCCATTTTGATTTTATATCATTAATAATTCATAATTAATGGTATCTTAATTTTTCATTTTATTTATTTCATATAAGGGTATTTGCATTGAAAATTACCAAGGGGTAAAGAATTTCATAACTCAATTTCTTTTCATTGGGTTATATTACTTCTTCATTTTCTTTGAAATTAAAGGATTATGTGTGTAAATAAATTTTATTACATTATATTGTATTTAAAAATGATTTATGGGGATTTACAATTGATACAGATAATAATTTCATTGATTAACTCTCACTTCAAAATTATGATCCTTGTGAGGGTTTATTTCACAATCTCATTTTATTTAAAATTGTTTATGGTTGAATTTCAATTGAAGGAAATTATTTGATAATTGGATAATAAACCACTAAATTTTCTTCTTTGCTATTTATTCATGTTTTTTTCATGTAATATAACCATTTTTACATTCTTTGGTACTTAAAATGGCTGAGAAAATGTTTTTAATAAAATAAAACTTCATTTCACTCTTCGGTCGTAGATCATTGAAGTGTGTTAACCTATATTCCATAAATTGAATGATCAATGAAATAATTAACATAACCATCTACCCCTTACTCTATATAGTGTTAGTTTTATGGATTCTTACATAGAAATATGTTATATTTTTTAAATAGTTAACTATTGAAAACCCATTTTTTTTCAAATATGTGTGTCCATTGATTACAAAGGAAAGTTGTCTTTGTATTCATTAACAATTAACCATCCTTATCAAGATGAGTTATGACTATTCTATCCCATTTATTAACACGAGAAAATGTATTGGAGATATTTATGTTGTTATTCCTATACAGATAATTATTGAAAAAGTTGATTATGTATTTTCTAATCATTATCTCATATGATGAATGCATTAGAAATAAACCAGTGATGTGTGGGGATTGACATTATATATCCCCTTGAAGCATCTATATGTCTCATAATAAAAATATGTTTGGGTATTTTGTGAATGAATTCCCAATTTATTAATATGTTATAACAAGATTCATGATGATAAGAATGATTCCTTGGTTGAAACCCTAATAAAAGTAATGATTTGTTGGATGAATCCTTGACAATAGGGTTAAAATTTCTGGGATGATGCATTACAACACAAAAAAATCAATTATTATTATTCATGTGATCTATTGATTTTTATTACTACACATGGATATATTATTTTTTCAGTTTTAGTTGATTATGATATTGGGATAATTACTTATTACTACAATAATATTTATTCTATGATTGCCTATGTTATATTTTTTCCCTTATTGATCATTTATGCTCATCCCTTCTTTTGGTCTTATTTACCCAGGTTTTGTAGAATGAGATTTGATTTATTAATTAATAATTTATCTTAATTATCTAAATCTATAAACCTAAAAGTTCTTAGAAATATACTGTTATGAAATAATGGCTTTATATCATGTTATTATAGGATAATTATATCATGGAATTTATAGTTTGTATCTAAGAGTGTATGAAATGTAAGTGTTTATAGAACTCAGATTGAGAGTGTGGGTTTGGAGTTCCATAGTTGGTATCAGAGTAGAGTTCTACTAAATTTAGAGATTAGGATGTATGTTGAGGATAATTTAAGTGTTGATAAGCTAAGGTTGATAATTACTTCAATGTTATATATTACAATTTGGGATAATATATGATATAATTTCAAGGTAATAATGCATAGTTTATTTTGGGATTAGGATTAAAGAACTTTAGTTAAAATCCTAGTAAATAGCCAATGTATAGATGATATCATGAAGTTTGTGAGTATGTAATTTTCTAAAAAATTACATCATTTTTTGGATACTTGAAAGTGGATAGAAATGTGGTACAAATTCATCTAAGGGTAGTCACCTCAAAAAAGGATGTTTGATCATTGAATATATATTTATTATTAGTCATAGTGAATGGTCCTAAGACTACAAACCTTACTAAAAAGTCTTAAGAGATATGATTTTCTTGATCTTATACACTTTAAAAACCACTTTGAAGCATTGATTTTCTAGTTACATCAAGGGATGAGGTTAAAGAGTTTGATAAAATCGAAACTAATAGTAACTTAGGTTAGACCTAGAATGATATAGGTTGAGCAATGAATGATATTTACTAAACTAAGAGTGATATATGTTTCACTAAAATAACTATAGGATAAAATGAAATTTTTAGAAATTTTCATTTCTATAGGTCAAATTTTCATAATTATATTCTGATTTAAAATTTTCATCACTTCCCTTAACCCACTTGGTTTTAAAAATGGTTAAGGATATAAGAAACCAAGTTAACAATGGTTGTAGGTTAAATGCAGTGACTATCTCAATGATCATCCCAAAGAAACAAGAATAGGGCCAAAAAATTTAGTTATTATTCCAAACTAACTGTCATGAAATATAATTAACAATATGAACATCGTTGAAGTCTTGGACACACCAATGGAGAGAAGGAAATTGGTCAGTGGTTGAAGATGATTAATGAAAGAAGATTCAATTTCATTTATTTCAAAAATGTAGAAATAATAATACTAGGTGGTATGATTATTATTAAACCATTTTAATGGTTTTTGGAAATTTATTATTTATAAACCTTGCTCTTTTTTCTATAGTAGAATTATATATTAAATTATAAATGGGTTAGATCACTTTATAATGGGGTTATAATAGTTATTCATATTAATAAATATCACCCCACATTATAAATAATCCCATGATCATCAAGAAGTGTATGGTTAATTAAGAGTTCCCTATTGAAATAATATTGATCATAAGATTAAAATTGTAAAGATGAAATTTATTTTTTAGTTGAGAATGTAACACTCTTTTATTTTAATATATGGTTACCTCTAATTTATTCAATGTGTTCAATATCTTTCTTTACACACAAATTCAAACTTATATGAAACTATGATACATTTAAATAAAATATAAATATTTTAGTATGACCAATAGAACATAGTTGTTGTATTAGTGGAAATTAATAAGAGTAGTCAATTTATTAAATATTGATATATAAAAAACAATGGTTACTTTTAATAGGAATTAAATACCATTGGTATATAAAAAATCAATAATATTATTATTTTGAGAAAAAAATTATATAAATATCCTTTTATGTGATATTATTTTTATCACAAAAAACATGAAATTAATTTATGGAAATACATATTTATATGACTAATTAGTGAATAGTAATTAGTAGATGATACAAAATAATAAGAATAATGTGATTTTTTCTAAAGATTCATTTTCTCAATAAAAACATTTTTTTCGGTATATTTTATAATTTAATTTAAAAATTAAATTTTATAATTTTCCATTTTTAATTTAAAAATGAACTTTATTATTTGATTCATCATAATAATATTTTCTTAAGATTTATTTTTTGGATTTTTCTTGAAATATAGATTTTAAGGGGAATAATGTAATATTAAGTTTTTATAAACATAATAATTTAATGATATTATTAGTATTTAAGCATTTAATAGAAATTTTTGAGACCTTTTTACACATAAAATATTTATTTTATAAGTGAAATTATATATTTTAAAATATTTATCGCAGTTTACAAACATATATGTGATATTTTATAACATAAGTAACAATTTTTTCAAGAAATTATTTTTAAAGCATTATAGAATTATTATTTTAAAAGTAATTTTTTTTATTTTTAGAAATTAATTATTTTTAAATGGATTTTAAATTTGGAGTCAAAAGGTAAAAATTATGAAAATTTTATAATTTTATTTTTATGAATAAAGTATAAATTACTTTGGTAAAAACTAGTTATCGTGGTAAGAGAAAATTAGGTTTAAAAGGGTCTAACCAAGTGAAAAAAGATAAAAATGTTAATATAAATGCATTATAATTTCCGTTTTGAGGAATATTTAAACCTTATTTCTTCCTTAATGAATTATTTATCAATTCTGGGTCCACTTTACTCTATATTTACTTCCAATTATTAAAAAGTTATGGGTATTTACAAAAATTAAATCCCTTCACAATTAATAAAAGGCCCTCTCACTAACCAATAAGAAACACAAATAAAACTAGATATCCCCATAAAAACATATTATTTTTACTTCCCCTTTAGTTTTATTTTTATTCCATTATCTTCATGTCAAAATATTGTATATTAATCCTTCATTTTATAAGGTATTTTTAAAGGAAAAGTCAAAGTCCCCAAAACGAGTAATCATTTTTCCATAAATTCATTTATTTCTATATTACCTTTACTATTATATTATTCAAATAAATATTTTATTAAGTTAGTATATTTTATATAATTAATTTTTTTAACATATTATTAAAAACTATTAACCACCATTCCCCTTTTCCCTTACGGAAAACAAAAACAAAATTCATGCATTTTTAAACATTACCACCTCCATGAATTTTCATGTTTTGTTTTCCTTAACCACCTAGCATGTATAAGAATAATTTTTCATTTAATAAATAAGTATAATATATAAAAAATATTTTATATTCTGAAATTATGGAACATATTATATTTTTCTCTCATTCCATGGAAAATCAAATCATAAAATATGCATATGTGTCTACCACTGGTCCAATGAAATGATTGATTTCTGTTTTTATTTTCCCACCCTCCTTAAATGGATGTTAATGATAATTATTTTAATATTTAAATTTAATTTTTTAGGATATCATGATGGTTTTGGTATTATAAATTGGAGAAAAAATTAATGACATGATCAATAAATGATCATCACTAATTCAATCGTTTAAAAAAAGTGTACTAAGGTGGAAATATTCTTATTCATATTAAGTAATATTTTAAAATATATTAATTATTCCTCTAGTTCCTTTTAATTAAGTTATATCACACTAATAATCAATATATAAGATCATATTATTTTGGTATAATGATGTTACAACTAAACCACCACATAATAATCCATTAATCATGGTACGTTCAAGTTTGGGTTAGTTTAACCACCCACTTAAAAAATTCCATGAATTTACATCATGGATGACTATGTGAAATTAAATATTAGTACAATAAAATATAAATATTTAAAAAATTATTATGGTTTCCTTTTTTATATAAAAATTATTATTAAAATTGTTAACTAAGAAAATACCTTCTATTCACTAAGAATCACAAAAACATGACCATCGTTGATTTAATCTTCAAAGATTAAAAAAAATATAGTGGAATGAAATTATAACTTTATAAAAATCATTGAACATATATTTTAGTACCTTTAATGATATTGGGATGATGAAATTTATTTCGATAATGAATACCGACACCATTTTTATAAAACTTTTTCAAAATGATCAAGATATCATACATCCGATATTAAAAATATGTAATACCTAAATAGAATTTATAATGAGAATGATTATAAATGAATATTATAAATGTAAAATATGAGAGTAAATTTATAAAAAAATATATCAAAATATCTATGTTTTTTCTATAGGAGGTTGTAATGTTTTTGTGAAATATGGGATTAAAGTTAAGGGTTTTCTTGGTATCAATTCCTATTCTTTGAAATATAATAAAATTTTTTTGTATGTTTTCATTTTTTTGTGTATTTAAAAAAAATAATTTATTTTTATCATAAATTTTTTTATTTCATGATATATACAAATCCCAACCATTTTTCCTTCTTCAAATGTAAAATTATTCAATTGTTACCCCAATAGTAAGTATTTCTTATAACTCAACTTTTATTCAGTGATTTATGATCATTCTCTTGATCTTATTCTATATATTTTGGTATATTGTAACCGTTATTTTTTATTTGGTCTTATATAATTTTTTATATATATTTACATTCCCATCACATGAATCATTATTGAATATTTTTTAACTTATGGATTTTGGTTTCTGTAAGAGATATTGATAGCTCAAATCTCATTACTTTGATTTGTAATGTCTTACCTTGAAAATTATTCTTACATAGTTGGGTTATACCAACCTATTATTTTATTATATGGTATTTTATGATAATCCTTGGGAAAATAATGTTTTTAATACAAATAAGGTTTTATTACACTTTTTTTACAATGCTGATTTTACGCAAAGGTAATTTTTATTTATTAAAAATAATCCTTTCATAATAAAATGTTTTAACATGGGATCCCCATTTCCTATAGATAATTTTTGTTCATACTCAAGGTTCAATTATTATATATTTAATTTAAATTAAGATTTTTGAAAAAAAAATCACTTCACCTTTTAAAAATTTAATTTTGAAAGTGACTTGTATGTCTTCATTTTATGTCAAAGTTGAAAAATGTTTTCTAAAAGGCCTTTAAAGTTATCACCTCTATTTTACTTTTTATATTAAAAATTTATTATTAGTAATGTTATTTATAATATATGATTTATCCTCTAATATATATATATATATATATATATAATTTGATATATCTAACTCACGGTATACGATAATTATTTCTTTGATCCCTTCTAGTGTGATATCATTCAATGCATTATTTTTCAAGGATTGTTTTTATCTATTTAAACATCCTTATATGTTTAATTTATAAAATTGGGGATATTTTATTTTTAAATCATCCACTCTATGGATTTAACGACGTTCTTTTCTATCAAATATATAATACATCACCTTATTTATCTTTCCAAACAATCCACCGTGAATAGGTATAAATTTTTTCCAATTCCATTGCTTTTTGAATATCATGTTTTCCATTTATTTTATTGAAAAATTTTCACCTAGATTCCATATATAAATTTTAAAACCCTACAATTTTAAAATACATTTACCTTTGAATAAGTCAATTTGGTCGATAACTTACTCAACAAGAAAACCCTAACTAAAAAGAAATTGTTATATGTGTAGTCATTAAAAATTATCCATAAAAATTATTATAATGAATTTGAGTAACTTATTTATGAAATATTTATAAAGAGAAATTGATATATGATTTTAACATGAATGAAATTCAACTGGTATATGTAAAATAAAAAATACAACCTTTTTATGATTAGAAATGTATTTTTTTCAAAATACTATCTTTCTATGTGATATTAATTTATATTTAAAAGAACATTTTTTACTAATGACTATAAAATACATTTTATATGAAAAATTGGTGAATACAAATTTAATAAGTAAATAATAGTAAATTTGAATGAGAATGGTTAATGTTCTAAAAAAGTTTTTTTCAAATAAAAATAGTTTTTAATTATATCTCAACTTTTTATTTAAATATTAAATTTATATAAGTTATTATTTTAAATTTAAAAAATTAAAATTATTTTTGGATTCATTATATTAATATTTTCTTAATATTATTTTTGGGGTTTTCTAAAATTAATCAATATTTAGGTAAATAGTTAAAAATATCATTTTGATAAATAAAATGTATTTTATTATATTATTAGTATATAAGTATGAATTTTAATTTCATGAAACAATTTTATAACAAAATTAAATTATTTTATAAGTTAATTTATAATTATAAAAATATTGTTTTTAGTTTACAAACCCATATTTTATATTTTATAACATAAGTAATATTTTGTAAAAAATAATTTTTAATACATTATAAATCTTTATTTTAAAATTAGTTTTTATCACAATCATAAATTGAACCAAATGTAATGGTTAAAATTTGTAATCATTGGGTAGAAATTATATAAAAAGTAAAACTTTAGTTTTTTGGATAATGATTAAGTTACCTTTTGTAAAAGAGAGTTAGTATATAAAAAACATAAATGAAAAAGTAATAATTCAAGAGGAAAAAGACTTAAAACCTGTAAAATCTGGGTTTTAATTGGGTGGGTGAGAGATTATTGACCTTATATCACAATAATATCAATTATTTTATATTTTTGGATCAAATTGACTTGTTTAACGTGATTTATCTTTATATTATGTTGAAATATTTACAAATATGTGATTCTCACCACTTATAAAAGGGGATCTCACCACCACTTCAAGGAACTTATAAAAATTAGGATTACTCATAAAACCATGCAATTTTCCCTTAATCTAGAATAATATTTTACTATATTGAGGTTATGATAATAATATATTAGCTTATTACTTCCATTTATAAGTGATTATCCAAAGAATTTTCAAAGTGCTCAAAGCAAGTAATCATTTTTATTTAACTTATTTATTTTCTATTTTTCTTTTAAAATAATAATTTTAAAATACCCCTATAGTTATATATGTATTTTTTATATTTTTAATTAAATTATTATATGGTAATAATAATTAATCATATATTTCCTTTTCCATTAATAAAAAAAATCACCATTCGTGTGTTTTGCAGGCTACCACCTACATAATGAAATATGTTTCATTTAACGTCACCACATTACAAGGACATTGTAAAAGGGGAATTTAATAATTATTTATTATATTTATATAATTATTTATTATTATAAAACAATAATCCATATTACTCATTTCTCCTATTATATGAAAATGATATCATCAAGCATGTGTACATGCGAACTACAACCTCTATGGAATAATGAATTTTGTTTTTAATTACCACCTTTCATGGATGGATATAAGGATGGTATTATAGAATATATATTTTTTTTATTACATATTTATGTTTAGATTTTAAAAAATTGTATAAAATATTAAGGATATGATCAACTAATGATTGTCATTAATTCAATAATTTCAAATGAGCGCACCAAGAAAAAAATGATCTCTCAATTTTAAGTAACAAATTTACATAAACTAAATTTGATCTTGAATAATTCAAAATTATTAATTATCACATAAAAAATACTAAATAAAATCATTATTATTCTTTTATAATGAAATTACAACTAGAAAAACTAATAATCATGCTTTAATCATGATAAGTTTATGTTTGGGTCGGTTTAACCACCAATTTGAACAACTTGTTTTTATATTTTGGAGGAATGTGAGAACTTATTTATTAGTTTAATATGATATAAATTTTTAAATAATTTTATTTTAATTCTATTAAGGTTCTATAAAAATTTAAATCATTAATTAAGAAATCACACTTTGTTCATAATGAATCACTAAAACATGACCATCATCGATTTTATCATTATAGATCATAACCAAAATTACAATGAATTGAAATTATAGTTTTATAAACTATCTTGAAAAATATAATATAGTAATAGTGATATAATTTCAAAAAAAAAATAGATACCAAGATGACTTTTATTGAACTAGATTAAAGATATAAATATTACTAACACCTAGGGTTGAAAGTAGGTAAAAACTAACTTATATATATATAGAAATATTATAAATGAAGATAATGAGTAGTAGTATTTATGAATAAGGTTTTTGGGTATGTAATCATGGAAATTAATTTAATGATTCATCAGATTTGGTACAAGTGAATAATGAATTATGAACGATAAATGAGTTTGCATCTCAAATTACTCTCTTTGAGACTTGTTTTAAATTATTCACCAAATTTCATTTATATGGGTTATATACTACCTAATTTAGATGTCATATTATGAATTATATTTTAATCGTATTAATTTATATTCAATTTAATGTCCTATTTTTCAAGGATTTTTATTAAAATGTCACTCAAGCAACAAGAGTTGTTTTTCTAAAACACTAATTCCGTGATATATGTTTACGTTATGCACAATGTTTTGATTTTAATGGTGTATTCACTACCAATGGATGTTTATTTATCATATATTTTTCTAATACATGGGAAATAATAATCAAAATTAGAGGTTTTTCATAAAATTACATTTTTATCCATTGTTACCTAGGTTATAAGTCTTTTTAGTAACCTAATTTTCACTCATTGAGGTATGATAATTTATTTTATAATTATTTCATATAAGTTGTGCACATTCTATAAATTGATATTATCAGTTGGTATTTATTTTATTTACATTTACTTAGAAGAAAAATTATTTTTTTAATACTTTATACCTCAAGGAGTATATTTCCTATAAATAATATTGATAACTCAATCCTCCTTCCTTGAGTTATATTATTTTTGTATAACCCATTGGTTTCATTTAAGTAACCATTTTATTATGGGTTTTAAGTATTTAAAGTGTTTGGGTAATGTTTGGGAGGGATTGGAAGAATTTCGGTACATTTCTGGGGGCATTTATAAAGTTTAATGGTTTGAGAATGGTTAGTTAGAACCGTTAAACACCTATAAGAAACCTTTCACAGTGAGATATGGGCTAGTGTGGGGAACAATGTTTAGAAAAACCATGAGACCACCTAGCAGAAACCTTGTGAAATGTGATAGTTGTATTTTACACAGTTGGATCACATTTTTTCTAACTGTGTCATCCAACTGTGTGCAGTGCTTCTTGTGGCAGAGGCTATCACATGGTTAACACACATTTTTTCTAACCATGATACTAATCTTGCACAGTTTAAAGGTGAGATCTTAAAATTGAGGATCTCACTTTTTTTCACCCCTCAACCTATTTTGTTTCTATGTTAGTACCTCACTCAATATTGTTTCCTCCAAAAGGATATAGAGTCTTCCCCCATCAAACCAGAAGCGATCCAAAGGTAATTCTTGGTGTGTTGAATCTTGATTCCCTTGGTAAGTCTTCATTTTTGGTAGTTTTCTGTATTTCTAATCATCTTTAATCTATAAAATTATTAAATCTAGACCACCGGGGGATAGATATATGATTTTTTTTCCAATTATGATGATACATGGTTGTGTTGATGTCAGGGGAAGATATCTAAGGCAGGATTTTAGAGATTCAAAATGGTATTGTTGAATAATTCGTTTCATTCATCATTTTCATCATAACTCATGAGGTAGGTTCCTTCACTCTAGACTAATATTCTTTTAAATTTATGTCTTAGTTTCAAATTGGATAAATTTCTTGATTTTGGTCGTGAAATTGGGGTAAAAATAATGATGTTAACCTTCTTTAGTGATGGTTTTTGGATTTGGGGAAATTTGTTGTTCAAAGTGATTTTTTTCTTCATCTTAAAATGTTGATTTTAAAATATTGATTTGTTGGATTTTTTATGATGGTCAGTTTGAAATGTGTCAATAAAATAGTGGGTTTATTGAAATGGATTGAAATGCTTGGTTTGAAATGGTTTTTGAATACATGGTTTTGAGTGTGTTCCTTCTTTCAACATGAACCTAAATAAGGGGCGTGTACCATAAGGGTACAAAGGGATGTAACCCTGGATAAGGGGAATGTGTCATTGTGACCCAATGAAATTGGATACTTAGTGCTGACTCAGTGGATAGACAAGAGACCGCTCATGAGTATGGAACTGTTAGTGAAGCATGCATGTGTGGGTGTGTTTGTGAATCAGGAAATGGGCATACCGAAATAGAATATGAAATGGTTTATAGAATTGTTTGGTTACTTACCTTGGAAAATGTTTTGGTATGAAAATAATTTTATATTCTTTTATAAACTTTTTAAAATTGTTTTATATAAATGTTCTAACTTTCTGTACCCTAGTGGCGCGTGTGGGGAAGTCATTTGGGGGAAGACAACTGAGTTTATTTACTTACCCATACTTTGTCACTTTGGTTATTTTATAGATATTTTATATTAGGATATAGTTAAAGTAAAGGTATCACATTTCTTTAGTTTTTATTTGTGATACATGGGTGGTTTTGGTGGAGTTGGAGCATGGATCTTGTTGGGAGATGTGAGGTTATGTCTTAGAGTCATTGAGTTTTGTTGGTTTTGTATTCCACTCTATACTTTGATGTTGGTAGTCTTCCACTATGTTACTCTATTATAGTTTGGTTTTGATATAATTGATATTACTTTTTTTTCATTATTATCATCCATAATTTATTGGTTATTGTTTATGGTGTTTTCGGTTGGGTTGTTATATTTTCGAAAGGGAAAATAATCCCCATCTCTTAATGATTCCATTGGCATTTATTTCTATCCTTTGGCATCTTGGGGATGTCTCTTAGGGAAAAGTAACATCCTTCCTCCTTCTCAATCTAATGAGATGGAGTGAGATTTTATAATTGCTATCAGCTTGCTCTTTCCTTGAATGGAAAATGATACTTGTATTAGCTAGTGAAAATATTTTGGAAAAAAAATATTGGTTTTGGGCCTTTGAGTTGAAATTAATTTTAGTTTACTACTTATGTTGGGATGGTAGATAAGATTCAGATTGTAGGGACATGAAATGTAGAGAATACAAAGGCATAACTAAAAATTTTATACTGAACCTCAAGTTACTTGGGAGTTGGGTATATAAGTGTTTTGGAGACACTCTTAATATTCGTAATCTCATTATCATGGGATTATCCAATGATATTTTCATGACATTAATTGTATAAAAGATATCCCAATGGGAGTGAATATTTCATTTTTAGTAATGATTTCTGATTTGGTGCAAACCTATTTTTTATTATAAGTGTTAATTTTTTTCTAAAATGATAGATTTTGTAAAAGAGCATGAATTTTTTATTTTTAAGACATTTTTATTTTCAAAATCATGGGAAAATTTTAAAAGATGGTTGAATGTGGAAGTATTGAATTTTGGAAATCAAGTTTTAGATGATTGAGATGCGGTAGAATTTGAATTGTTTTTCCTTCAATTTCTTGAGAGTGAGACTTATTAAATTTTTTGTGTCTATAGAAAACCATACATGGTAGGTGTTGTAGAAAAAATCTAGAAGAAGCTATTGAGAATGTGGTTTCACCTAATCCACAGGTGAACTAACAAATATTTTAATGTATAGATCAATATCTTCATGTTGTGGATAGATAGAATAAAAGGAATGAACCAATGCATGTGAATAATTTGGTTCAATTCCAGAAGTAGAATCCACATATCTTTAGAGTGATTCCAAACTTGAGAAGGAAGAGGTGTGGATGAATAGGATGAGTTGAATCTTCAATTGCCTTAAAACACTATAAGAGCTAAAAATTATACTGGAAACATATATGTTGTAAGATATTGCATTCCAATGGTGGGATTTAGCTATTCAAAATAAATTATTCCAAGGGATTTCTTGGGAGGATTTGGAAGAATTTTTCAATAAAAAATTCTATCCTCACACATTCTCGATTGAAATACTAATATAATTCTTTAGCATGAAATATGTGATCCTTACAATGATAGAGTATGTGGATAACATTTAAATTTAGTCCTCTTTGCATAGAAATTTGCAATTAGTGCATCTTTGAAGGCACACATTTTTGAATTGGGAATGAGGATGGAGATTCGCTCTGATATTTTAATTATCTTTTTAACTAATTATACAGATATGGAAAATATAGAAATGATTGAAGAAAGGGATATCTCAGGAGATATAGGTGGAGGGAGTATGTTGATACCTATGAGAAACTATGGGAACTCTAATGATGGGAAAATTTTAATGAGGGACACATATTTATAAGGTATTGGGATGAATCTGAATAAGATAGTAGGATCAATGAATCTTCTTACAAGACCAAAGAGAAAAGAGAGATTTTTTCTATGTCTTTTGTTCGACCACATGAAGCGAGAGTGTATATAAATACATAGAGACTTCCTCAATTGAAATGATATGATGAATCTTATGCCCTATTTTCCCATTTCTCTAAGGTTGGGTGTTTGAGAAATTTCTAACGTGTCCCAGAACTCTTATGATTTGACAGGAAAAGGGTTAAAGAATCAATATCATTAGTATAACAAATCTAGCCATGACAATTTAAAGAATACCACGACTCCTCGACAAGGGAAATCTCAATAGAGAAATAAGGAACAATTTATCGGGATTATGTAGTTATATAAAGTTGCGAAAGATATTATTGATGATCAATCTGAAACATCAATGGTGAGAGGTATTATTCTTTTAAATTATAACCTTATGAAATATTTTTTTGATAGGGATTCATCCCATTCATTTATTTCTTATCATGATATTGATTTTTTGGGTTTAAATGTTGACATGATTTCTTCTGTGTTAAAATGTAAAAATACTCTGGGTCAAAGAGAATGTTGATCCTTTGTGTGTAGAGAATTTTCTATAACTATTGATGGATAATAGTTGATATGAGATTTCTCTATTCTGGAGATAGATATCTATGAAATAATTCTTTGTATGGTTTGTTGACTATGTTCAAGGATTACATTGACTATTATACCTGAAGGGTCTATTTCACAAATGATGAAACATCAAGTATCTATTTAAAGGATATTGGAAAATAAAGGTAGGTGAAATTTCCTTGTTGGAACTATTAGTTTGAATGATCTCGTACTAGTTCATAGCATTGAATTTGTTATTTTTTTAAGAGATCAAAAATAATAGTTTTCCAGTAGTGGTTGTTTAGTTTCCCGACGTTTTCCAAACAATTTCCCAGAGTTTCTAGCCATAAGAGAAGTGGAGTTTATGATTGATATCCTCTGGGGGACTAATCCTATTTCTCTTCATATTACCTGATGGAACCAATAGAATTAAGGGAACTGAAATTTCATTCAGAAGAGTAGGAAATCAAATGATTTATTTGTCTTATCTTGTCTCTATGGGCACCACCAGTCCAGTTTTTGAAAAGGGTGGATGTAACTATAAGGATGTATTTGAATTATCATAATCTTAAGTAAGTTATAATAAAGAATAATTATCCACTTTCACACATTGATGATCTATTAAATCAATTTATGGGATCCTAGTTGTTCTCCAAAATTTACTTGTGGTCACGATAACTCCAATTCTGGGTTCAAAAGGGGGATATTCCCAAAATAGATTTTAGAAGTAGATATGGACATTATGAGTATGTGATTATGAATTTTTTCTTATGAATGTACCAATAGTCTTCATAAAATTGATGAATAAGATATTTCATATATATCTAGATTATTTTATGGAGGTATACGTGGATGAAATATTTGTGTTTTCACCAAAAATGGATGAGCATGAAAAACACTTGGCGAAAATGGTGGGAATCTTGATAGATCATCAATTATATGTGAAATTAACCAAGAGTGATATTATGGATATAAGAAGTGAATTTAGTTTTCCATGGAATCTCTTAAAAAAGTTTTTTATTTAGATATATAAATGATATAGGTTATTATCTTTTGAAAACCACTGGAGAATCTTTTTTGAGATACATAATTTCTTTGGCCAAGCTAGTTATTTCTGATGTTTTGTTCATGATTATTCAAAACTATCTTCACCTGTAATAGCTTTGAAAAGTCAAAACATTCCATTCCAATATAATTAGTAATTTTATAAGTCTTTTAAAGAGCTTAAAGTTTTCATTACATCAACACCGATCTTTATTTTTCAATAATTAGGACAAGGTTACGTGGTGTATTGTGACATTTCAGGATCTAGTTTGGGATATGTTATCATGCAAGGATACCATGTTGTTTCTTATGGATAAATATTGTTGCATTATCATGAGAATAGATTCCCAACAGATTATTTGAAGTAAGCTGTCACAGTTCATGCTTTTAATACTTGGTATCATTACCTATTTGGTGAGAAATTTATAGAGTTTACAAATCATAATTTCTTGAAAAATATTTTCTCACAAATGGATTTGGACTCGAGACAAATAATATGGATTTTGTATCACAAATTGTTTTAATTTGAATTTATTTATAAACTCTATAAAGGAAATTAGGTGAAGCATGCAATAAGAAGAAAGTCATACAGTCATTTGGAAATAGAGTCTTCATATCAATGTAAGTTAATGTTAGTGATATCACACATGAACATGGAATGGGAAGAATATGGTTACTTTGTAGTTTTATATTGAATTTCTTTTGTTCTTGATTTATTTTTGATAGTTAAATAGGCACATATGTATGATTCATAATGTGTTGTGGTGAGGTCAAAACTCAATGGCGAGGAAACCATTGAGGGATGAAAGCTAGATGGGAGTTTAGTTTTGTGGTTTTGAAATCAGATGGCTATATTTATGGATTTATAAGAAAAAATTATTCATACTTACCACCATTAAAGATGTGTTTCTCATCCTAAAATAAATAATATTTACAAGGCATTGAAATCATATATTTGGTGGGTCAGTATGAAAAAACGTGGTTGATTTCGTTTTGAGATTCTTAACTTTTCTGCAAGTTAAGAAAGAGAATCAATGACTAGAATGTATGTTTTAGTCATTACCTATTATTGTTTGGAAATAGGAACATACGGCCATGAATTTTGTAATAGGTCTCCCAATAATTGTTCAGAAACGAGATTCCATATGGGTGATAATGGACTTACTCAAAAATTTGGGCCATTTCATCCCTATTTGTGAATCTCATACGGTGGAGGTCTTTTGAAAAATCTATATATGAGAAGTGGTAAAGGGTAATTTTTCACTAGTTCCAATAGAATCAGACATATATGTAATGTTTTTGTCTTATTTCTAGAAATCATTATCAAAATTCCTTAGAAATATGTCGACAATGAGTACAGCCTATCATCCTCAGACAGATGGACATTCTGAAAGGATGGTACAAAAATTGTAAGACATACTACATTCTTGTTTAATAGATTTTTGTGGCTCATGGGAGGATCATGTACCATTAAAGGAGTTTTATTATAAAAAATTTATCAGTCCTTGATATATATGGCTTCTTTTTGATGCATTGTATGGGCATCCTTGCCATTCTTCACTTCATTGGGTGGAAATCGGTATAAATTCACTGGTTGGGCCGCGTTTTGTCCAAGAAACAATGATTAAGATTCAGTTGATCAAGAAATGGATGGAGATGGATTAGATTAATTATAAATCATATGAATATCATCATCAAAAACTATTTTTGTTTGAGGTGAGTGATCAGGTGTTTTTTAGAATCTATCCAAGGCATGGGTATTGTTATTTTGGGAAGCAGGTAAAGTTATCCACTCAACACGTAGTCCTTTTTTAGATAATAGAATGTGTTGGTGAGGTGGAAGATTTGTTTTCCTGGCCACCATGGTTCAGTGTGGCGCATATGAGTTCCATGTATCTCAGTTAAAAAATTTTCAGTATGACCAGACCATGTGATTTTATGTGATCAAATTGATCTAGGGACAGATACTTAATTGTTACATATTCCAATAATAATTTTTTATAGGAAAGAGAATGTATTTCATGGGAAAATCATTGGTCTAGTATGGGATTTGTGGAAACATGGTCAGATGAAAGAAGAAATTTAGGAATGAGAGAAGGAAATTGTCAAGCAATGGCCCGAACTCTTCCAGGAAAGAATTGATCTTATACTTTTTGGGATATAAAGTCCAATGGTGGGGAGAATTTAGGACTCCTAGTTTCTTGTAAGTAACCATTTATTTTGTATTTTTAAGTATGTAAAGTGTTTGGGTGAAGTTTGGTAGTGTTTGGAAGACTTTTGATATCATTTATTGGATTTTCTAAAGGTGAACGATCTAAGAAAACTTAGTTGAAATCATGAAACTCCTATAAGAAACCATATAGGGTGAGACATGGGATAGTGTGTAGGCACACGACTAAGGAACACAATTTGTACAAACTGTGCAACCACATAGGGGAAACTGTGCAAAGTGGGGATAGAGGGATTTTTTATAGTGGGAGCATGGTTTCTCTAGTCATGTGGGACAACCGTTCATGGTACTTCTTGAAATAGAGGATGACACATGGTTAGTTCATGGTTTTCCTAACCGTGTGACTAACCATTCATGGTTTAGAAGTGAAATCCTAAAATTGTGAATCTCACTTTTTTTCACCTCTAAGCTTCTCTTTTTTACCTATATTCAGCCCTAACTCGATATTTGTCATCCTAAAGGTCGTGGAGCATTCCCTCAAAGAACTAGAAGTGACCTAAAGGAAATTTGTGTCACATTGATGCCCAATTTCCTTGATAAGTCATCGTTTTTGGTAGTTTTCCTTAGATATACTCATATAATCTCTCTTGAATTATTATATCTAGTATGATCTGGATAGATATTTGGTTTTAATTTCTAATCATGATGAGATATGACTGTTTTTATGTTAGGGGAATAAATATAATGCATTTTTTTGGATATTCAACCTATTTTTGTTTAATAATTCATGTTATTCATCATTTTCATCATAAGTCCCGAGGTAGGCAGCTTCAATATCTAATCTCGTTCTTAGAAATTGATGGATTCTTTTCAAATTGAAAAAATTTCTTGATTTTGGTCATAACATTAGTGTGAAAATTATATTTAAAACCTTCTTTAGTGATGTTTTTTAGATTTTTGGATTTTTGGAAATTTGTATTGGAAAGTTATTTATTTTCTTGATTTTAAAATGTTTATTTTAAAATATAAATTTTTTTATTTATAAAATGGTTTATTTGAAATGTTTTCAATAAAATAACAGTTTTCTTGAAACAGATTGATTTTTATTGACATACTTGGTTTTTTGTGAATTTATTCTTTAAATGTGACTCTGAATAAGAGGTGGTTACCATTGGGGTAAAAGGGTTGTGACCCCGGATTAGGGGCATGTGTTATTGGGTCAAAAAGAGATTTTTAACTTTGCAATGACTTAGGGGATGGATAAGAAACCTATCACAAGTTTGGAACTGTTAGTGAATCATACATGTGTGTGTGTGTGAATCATGGAATGGGTATTCCAAAATGGAATATGAAATTGTTGAATAATTGTTTGGTTATTTTCCTAGGAAACTGGGTTGGTATGGAAAATGTTTTATATTTTGATATAACATGTTTTGAATTGTTTTATGTAAATAATTTTATATAAATGTGATAATATGTTCTATTATAGTGGCATGAGTGGGGAAGTCATTTGGGGAAATCCTACTGAATTTTATTACTCCCCACTGCTAGCACTTTTCTGATTTTAAATATATTTTCTATCAGGATATAGGTAAAGGAAAGGTGTCGAATTTCATTAGTGGTGCTTCATAATACATGGCATTATTTGGTGGAGTAAGAGCATGGATCTTGTTTGGATCCATGCAATTATTCCATGGAGTCATTGAGTTTTGTTGGTTTTGTATTCTTTTGTGTACTTTGATGTTGTTAGTATTATGCTATGGTACTCTATTATAGTTTGGTTTTTATATCAATGTTATTACTTTTTGTTTTTTTTGTTATTTTCATGAATCATTTACTGGTTACTTTTTATGGTGTGTTTGGTTGAGTTGTTTTATTTTCCAAGGGAAAATCATACCCCATTTGGTAATGAAACCCTTGTAATTTATTTCCACCCTTTAGAATAATGGGGATGTCTCTTAAGGCCAAGTAACGTCCTTCCACATCCTCAAGACAATGAGGAGGGGTGAAATGTTTCATTTCATCATGAATTTATTTATTCCATTATTGGTTTCCTACAACCAAATATTTTATTAGATGGTAATTTATTTACCTATATTGGTAAAGATTATATTTTGATACAAATTAATGTTTTGTTACTATTTTTATAATGTGAGTTTTAAATAGAGGTATTTTAGAAATAATAAAAGTGTTTTCTTTAATTTTAAGATGTTTTCTATTTCTATCCTCATTTCCCAAAGATAAATAATATTTATTTACAAGGATCCATTATTGGATATTTATTTTAAAAGTAAATGTTTCCAAAATTTTTCACATCACATTTTTGGAAAGTTTCATTTTGAAGTGACATGTGAGTTTATAATTTACATCAATGTTAAAAATATTTTGTGAAAGAAAATTTATGATTTCACATCGTCTTTCCTTTTTACATTTGAAAGGATCTTACCCCATGAGATTAATGTTTCATGATTTATCCTTTAATCTATATTTATAATTTAGGGGATTGAACTTGCAGTATCAAATAATTCGATACTTGATCATGTCTTTTATGATACCATTCAAAGAATTATTTTTTATAAAGCTGTTTTTCATTTATTACCACATAAATTTATGTTTCCTTTTTTCACAATAGGTATATATTTTTTTCGTTAATAATCCTTATTTATGTGGATGGATTATGGTCATGGTATCCCAAAATTTTCTTAAACATATACTCATTACCCTATATTTTGTGAACATCTCATTTTATAAAATTCATATTATTGGATGTTCAACTAGAATGAAAGTGTATTTATTATCTTGGAAATTGTTGAAATTATTGATGATTATTGACTGCTAACTTAGGTTAATTATGTATTGGAATTCTATATTTTTTCATTATATTCATATCCATGATTTTTTTTCATTTATAGGTTCCTTAGAGATTTATATAAAATATCTTGTTGAATCTTATGGTGAATGCATTGGACATTATTTGGTGATGGGTGGGACCTAAAATTATTTTACCCCTTGATGCATCAATACTTCTCATTAGACAAAAAAACTTCCTTTTTGGTGTATACCTCTCCCCACATAAGTATAGTGTGTTGGAAAAAGTCCTTGATAGCATGTTTTGGTGTACGATATTGTGTATTCCATCAGTATGAGATCAGTAATTATTATTATCCATGTTTCAATTTATTATAATGGATATAAAATGATATTAATTTTAGTTGATTTTATCATTATTAATATTATTTATTCCTTATATATTTTTTATACCATGTTAAAGTTTTTGACATATTTGGTTATATATTTTATTTACTTATCATTTGAGATCATCTCTCTATTATTTTCCCAATCCCCAGACTTTGTAAAAAAGTAGTACTCATGACATGTTTAGAAGGATAATACATGTTAAATAATTTGTGGGTGATGTTTAATAATGATTACATATTTATTTGTTTCTTATATAGTGAAAATCAATGTCCATTAGTTTAGAAAGAAATGGGATTTATTAGTTTGTGATCTATCCCAATTCTCTAAATATCTAAACCAAAAACAAACTTTTTTATGCAAGTGATGAAATAACTATTATATATTTTGTATTTAATGATGGTTATATCTAATATTACATAGCTTGTATCAAAGTGAGTATTTAAAATATATGTTTATGGAACTAGATCAGGGAGTGAAGGTATAGGGTGTAATAACTGTTATTCGAGAAGGTTTTAGATAAATTTATAGATTACGATTTTTATTGAGGATAATTTAGGTGTTGATAAGTTATGGTTGATCATAATTTCAAAGGTGTAGATAACCCTTTTGGATATTATATGATTTATTTTCAAAGTAACAATGAACATTTTATTTTTTGATTATGGTAATATAACATTAGTGAAAACCTTAGGGATTAGTCTAAGTGATAAATATAAGAATAGGGTAACATATTAATGTTTTGTTAAAGTAAGGATTGTTTGGTTCTCCTAAAAATTGAATCCCTATAAATATACTATTAGTAGAGGCAGGCTCTTGAAAAAATGTACCTATGGGTGATAAATTTGAAAAGGGTGGACTGGGTATTAACTTGATCATCACCTAGTGCATGATAATGAGGCCAAATTGCACACATGGTTTGAAAATCCCAGGGTGTAAGAACTCGGATCTTCATTATGGTATGGATCTTTAATTTGGTTTGTTTTTGAGGAATAAAGAAGAAATTGAAATTTTATAAGTACATGCCATGTACTTATGAGTACACGCTATGTACTTGGGTACCATGTATAGCTACGTACTTTTTCTGTAATGGTCGAGTACATGGCTGTGTGGTGACTAGGCAGACCGCTTAAGGCAGGGGTAGGTTAAGGCTGCTATATGGCCTGTACCTTTAATGAAAATTTAATGTAGTTTTCTTTTTAATTGATATATCAGAGAGGGGTTACGTCTCATGCCCATAAATATCTTCTTCTCTCCGTGGTTCATATAGGAGAGCGACATAACAACCAATGAATTTAAAATCCCCCCTGATTCTCCATTTGACCTCAGATTAAGACGTCGTTATATGCATTTCAATCCCATCGGTGAGTTGTAAATTACCCTAGGGCCTTTCTTCCTGATTCTACCTCTCTCATGAGTTATTGAAGAATTATAATTTCTCACCTTTTTGTATATTTATTCCATTTTAGGCCGATTCAAGGGTGTACGTTCAAGAGTTTTGATCATACGACATCAAGGTGGGTGGTTTATGCCTTTTGTTTTTTGTATTTGGATTATATATGATTAAAGTGAAACATACCCATGATTGAGGTATTTCTTGATTCGGAATTTATTCTATTTATTACCTGTTGGGGTTTATCTAATTGATAAAGGGTAGTTTCTTAAGCCGAAGGTTGTGTACCTTGTTTATGGGACACCCCATGGGTGTATTTCCCTCGATTGATTATTTATGACCATTTGGTCTAAGATGCTTGTTAAAATTGATTTGTTTTCCATTCCTTGTTTGTTAGTATAAAGTTTTTTATTATAAAAAATGCCTGTGATATGCAATGTTTATGTTGACCAAAGGGGGATTGGACTATGAGAGCTTCCCAAAGGGGTTAGACTATGGGAGCTTCCCAAGGGGTCATTTATAATTGTTTGGGTTAGACCATGAGAGCTGCCCAGGTGATCATTATTATTTTATTAAATGAATGTTGGACCCATGGGTATTGACCGTGAGAGATACCCAGGTGGTCGTTTGTAATTTATTGAAGCCATGTGGACCTAAGGGCATTGACCGTGAGAGCTGTCTAGCTGGTCGTTTGTAAATATTTTGTGCTTTATTAGAGCAAAGAGTTTAGACTATGTGAGAGTCCTATAGGGTTGTTATTTTATGAGTTGGTGTTATGCTAAACCAAAGGGGTTAGAAGTCGAGACATTTTGCAGAGGGTTATTTCTGATTGACTGAATGATTGTGAGGCGTCCGCCAAGCCAAAGAACAAGCTTGGATTCAGTCCTACTTGATTGTTTAAATGGTCTTCTGAGACATCAATTTGTTACTATAACATAATAGGATATAGAGAAGAGGCTAGATCATGAGATTATAGAATAAAAATGATGAATAATAAATGTTAAATGAATGTACTTTTAAACTATAGGATTGTTTAATTTTGAGTACTCCCTAGTTTATTGCTTCATTTTTAGTATTGCTTGATATATATTCACTGATAGTTGGGCACAAATCTTTTGGTGGTTGTCTATTGGGATTCATCCCACACCCTATTAGGGTAATTTTTTGGACCCAAACAGATTATATGGTTACAGGTGTAGATAAGGGATGTTTCCCTTATTTCTAAGGTACTTGATTTCTGTTGGAATTGGAGAGCATAGGACCAAGACGAGTCATGCGATGCTGTTGGAGTTTACTTCTTTTCTGTACATTGGTTTCGGTATTGTATTTGCAGCATTGTGACTTGTTTTGAAGATTTCCAAAACACATGTGACATGCATCAGTTATATATACTCCAATTGTTATATTAATATCAATCTTCCAATATTTACTTTTGTTTTATGGTATTAATCCTTCCACTACTTTTTACTATTTTCTTTCCGCTATGTATACTCTGCCAATGAGGGCATAGTTTTCCCATTATCACACCATGGCACTCGCTACTAGTCGGCAACCTCTGGAATTTGGGGAAATGCAGTTGAGGTCATTTGACCAACTAGGTTCATGATATATTTGGGTGGTACCAAGAACTAGGACGTTACACAGGGTATACGCTTTGATTTATATACATTCTATTTATAAAACATTATAAAAGAGTTGATTATTTTTAGGTTATATAACCTCAATGGGATGTGACCAGGGATAACATATATTGAAACATAGAGATTCATAAGTTAAGGTACATATTAGTTGATATGTTCTTTCTTGGATAAAGGATATTATAGATTTTAAAAGTATATATTTCAATGTTTTATGGGTTTAGAATATTTAATGAAATATCATGGTAATTTGGGATATCTTTTTTGAGGATTAAGTTAAGAATTATGAGTGAACCCAACTCAAACTAACATAGGTTTAACCAAGAATGATACCGGGTAAATTGAGAGTGATATAGGTTTAATCAAGTCTAATACAAGGTGAGTTTAAGAACTATATTCTAACAATATAGTTATATAAAGTAAGAAATAATAAGGTTAAATTTCCCTATGGTTATTCAGGATAATTCTGTTATAGTGATCATTAATCATGTTTACTCATTTAGTTTTAGTAATGGATGAAGCCTAAATGAACTATGTTAACAATGGATGCCATGGAAAATATATAAACTTTAGTAATGAAAAACATAATGGGATAAGTATTGGAGTGTGAAATCTTGTTTTTTTCCAAATTTTCTTTTAATAATTCTGATTAACAATGTGAACATAGTTGGAATAAAAAACAAAATAAATAAAATAATGACGAAATCTAATATAAATTTATATGACGAAGATGATAAAGGAAAGGAGATTCAATTTTATATAATTCAAAAATTTTGTACGAGGTATGTGGGAAATTTACATAAAGGGATAGGTAAATTCTATTAGAATGTAGATTAAGGTAAAAATAAAAACAAGGATAACGGAAATAGAGAATCTAAAAAAAATATTTTTCTTCAATTGAAAGAGAGTTGGGAATTATTTGACTCAATGTCTTAATGAAAGATCCAATGAGGTAAATAGTCACCAACAAACATGTGAACAAGGAAAATCATATGTAACTACTCTTAATGTTGTCGATAGAGAGTTTTAACTCAATATTTTCTAATGTCCTATTCTATTTATGTTTTAAAGAATTATTGGATATTGAGTTATAAATAAAAACCACTAGTGGTATGGTTATCATATAAATCACTTCCAAGGACTATGGAAATTTATTCTTTATTGATCTAGATATTATTCCCTTAGAAAAATTTTATATGAAATTAGAAATGGGTAAGATCTATTGATAATGTGATTATAAAAAATATCCACGTAGATAAATTGCATTTTAAATCCAAAATAAACCCATGATCATATAATAGTGTGTGGATAATTTTGAGTTACCTATAGAAATTACTAGGATCTTACGAGTCAAATTGCAAGTAAATAATTTCTTTAGGTGGTGGGGGAGGGTAGAATGTAACAACATAAAATTTAAATATATGATTTCCTTTAAATAATTCAATGTGTTTGATAGCTTACATCACACACAACACTAAAATAAAATAAAATCATGATATTTTTATACTATTAAAACCAAGTCATTGGATTATAAATAATGAATATGAGTATCCATTTTAAGAAATATTTAGAGAAATAAAATAAATAAAACTTTTAATATAAATGAAATTCAATTGTTATAACAAAAATGAATAATAATATCTTTTTACACTTCAAATGAATATTTCTTAGTATTTTCTTCCTATAGGGTATACATTTATATTACAAGAGACTTGTTATGAATGATAATAAAATAGATTTTATATGACTAATTGGTTTATAAAAATTTAACATGTAAATAATAGTAAATATTAGTGAGAATAGTTAATATTCAAAACAACGATTTCTATACTAAAAAAGTTTTCCATTATATCTCTCATTTTTATTTAAAATATTTTTTTAAAAAATTTTATAATTTTTAATTTAAAAAATAAATATTATTTATTGATTCATCATAGTAATATTTTCTTAGGATGATTTTTTTTGGTTTTTTCAAATTTTTTAAGTGAATAGTGTAAAATATCTTTTTTAAAAATAACATGAATTTTAGGAAATTATTATTGTATTAACATGAGTTGTAAATTCATGTATTTTTTACTAAGACCAAATATTTATTTTATAAGTGAATTTATAAATTTAAAAATGTTGGTTTTAATTTATAAACCCATATTTCACATTTTATAATATAATAAATATTTTCTAATTTTTTTAAATACATTAAGAATTATTTATTTTAAAATTAATTTCAAATTATTTTATAAATTTAATCAAATTAAATTGATTTCAAAGCCAATTTATTTTTAGGTATAATTTTTAGGTTACCTTAGGTAAAAAATAGTTTTTGCGGTAAAATCATAAATGAAAAAATTAATAATTTATATGGAAAAGGGATCAAAACATGTTAAAAGCATGTTTCTAATATAGTGTTTGAGATAATATTGAACTAATATCACCCTAAACTCAATTAGTTTCTATTTTTTGAGCCACTTGACATGTTTAACATTTTCACACTTTATATTAGGTTGAAATACTTACAAAAATATCATTATCACCTGTTATAAAAGAGGTCCCTCACCACCACTTAAATGAAATTCAAAAAATTGGTTTAAACAGAAAAACTAACCTTATTACTTATTTAATAATTATATTTAACTCTTTTGAGATTCTATCCATAATATATTATCTTATGCCTTCGATTTTTGAGGGATCTTCCAAGGAAATATCAAAGCTCTCAATATGAGTAATCATTTTTTACTCAACAACACTATTTTATATTATTATTCTCTAATTTTAATACTCAAACAACTATATAATTAAATAATTATTTGTTATTTTATTAATATTATTACTAAATTATAATAGTAATTATTAATCCCATTTTCCATTTTCAATTAACAAAAACAAAACCGCTATTCGTGTGATGTGTAGTCTACCACCTCCACAAATAAATGTGATTCATTTTTCTTCAGAACTATATAAAGATAGTATTAAAGGTGAATTTAATAAATAATTATGATAATTATATAATTTTTATGATTCTTGAACTATAAAATATATTACTCCACCCTCCAATTTCATGAAATAGAAATCAAGATCTAAGCATATGTGTGAACTACCACCTCCATTGAATAATGTATTCTATTTCTATTTACCATATATCATTTCAAGATCCAAGGATGGGTTTAAATAATAAATATTATATTTCTGATATAATTAAGGTTCCATAGGATTGTTTACTTTTGATTACTCCCTAGTTTGTTGCTTTATTCTGCCTATTGCCTACTATATATATTCACTGACAATTAGGTACAGATCTTTTGGTGGTTGCCCACTGGGATATGTCTCACACCCTATTTCGGTCATTTTTGGAACCAAAAAAAATTATATGGTCATAGGTATAGATAGGGGCAGTCGTGATTCTTCCTTAGGTACTGGATTGCTATTGGAGATGGAGATCATGGGACCAAATTGAGCCTTACGTTGCTGTTGGAGTTTACTATATTTCTTTACTTTGATTTTAGTATTTTATTTCCAGCATTGTGACTTGTTTGGATGCCTTCCTAGACACATCTGACATGCATCAATTATATATTATCAAGTTCATATATTACTATCAGTCTTCTGTTGTTTAGTTCTGTTGTATAGTATTACTAATTACACTATTGTTTACTATTTTCTTTCCACTATGTATACTCTTCCAATGAGGGTATTGTTTCTCCATTATCATACTGTGGTCCTCACTGCTAGTGGGAAGCCTCTGGTGTTTGGGAAAATGCACTTGAGGTCATGTGACCATTCAGGTCCAGGACACCTTTGGGCGACACCTAGAACTAGGACGTTACAAAGTGGCATCAAAGGAAAGTTTTCTCTTCTGGTTTGCCTTACTATTTTGAGCCCATATACTAGGATAGAGAGGAATAGGTAGTTTGTAACAATCTGTTCTTGAGATTAGTTAACCTGTGTATAGGGAAAATCCATGTTACGTCGAATATTGAAATTTTTATGGTTTTTCAATTGTTACAATTGATTTGATTTCACCATTGAGTGATTAACTTGTACTGTTCTATTATTATTGATGTCATTATAGTTCTATTTCTATTGAAGCCCAATGAGATGAGTGTATTCTATCTCAATATTCATATAGTCACTTTCTAGAGATAACATGTCATGCATTCTTGTCATGAAATTTAGAATGAATTACTAATTTCATGTTGTTGTGATAGATTCCATGATAGAATACCTTTTATGTATGATAAGGTATTGTTATGTATAAAGTTTCATTTGGATGGACTCCAAACTTTGGACCCCTAGGTGTTATGGACCCACTTGGATCAGAAATTTTGTGGATCAAGGTTGAAAATTAATTGAATTCTATCAATTTATGATTTGAATAAGGATGCCAAACTTTGATTCACAGAAAGTATGGGCTCTTACAGATCAGAACATGTCATGCCTTGGAAAACATTGAAGATTTTAGGGGTTCTAGAGAAGTTTCAGAGGCTTATTGTCTAGAAACCTAGAAAACACGACATGTGATGTTATGAACACATGCCATGTGTTTTTCTATTATAGAAGAACTGACTTTTCTTAAGTATATTCCATGTATTGTATGTACATGCATTGTAGACTACTGGAATTCTTGTTAATTGCGATGTCCTATTTGCGACGGGATCCCGTCGCAAATAGGCTTTAGCGATGGGGTTCCGTCGCAAATAGACCGTTGTAGAAAACGTTGTCGCAAATACAATTATTTGCGACGAGCCCATAGAAAAAATCTTTATATGCGACAGTAATGTTTCTGTCGCAAATAAACATCCGATTATTTGTATTATATATACATAAACATTTTCGGCGACGGTCCCATCGCAACAAATTATTTGCGACGGGATAACTTACCCGTCGCAAATATGATTTTCAAAAATATTTAGTTAGGATAACTGCGACGGGGTCCCGTCGCAAAAGGCCACGTCGCAAATAATAAATTAATTTTTTAAAAAATAAAATTTAATACTATTACAATTGATGAAAAAATAAAAACTATTTAGTTAGGAAATTTGCGACGGGGTCCCGTCACAAAAGGCCCCGTCGCAAATAATAAATTAATTAAAAAATAAAATAAAATTTAATAATATTACGATTGATAAAAAAATAATAATAATATTATTAAAACAATAAAAAAATAAAAAATATTAAAATTCTCAATATTCACAAAAAAATATAATAAAATATTAAAAATTAAATTATATAATATTTGCACCAATATAAAAGATAGAAAATGTAAATAATCAATATTACAATTTTAATTCAAATGTTTGTAACATAAAAAAATCATTGGGGGTCGTCTGGAGGAGGTGGAGGAGCTGAAGGAGCTGGTGGAGGAAACTCTATCCCTAATCTACGAGTTAGAAAGCGCATGTACTCCATCTTCTCCTGATGTTGCTACTGCCATCGAAGGCTCTACTCTTCGTAATGCTTCTCCTGCTTCTGTTGCCGCCGACACATCTCTTCTTGCTGCTTCTGAAAAATCTCTTTATGTTCAGCCTGAGCTCGCAACTGCTCCTGATACTATGAAGTAGAAGATGATGCCTCTCCATGAGCTCCTCTCGATCTGGACGCCGACATCACAGAAATACCATAATAACTACCAGTAGTAAAATAAGAGCCGATGCCAACTACTCTGCCCTTGTCAAAGCCATACTAAGTCGCCTGCATCCATGCGGCCTCATCGAAATGGTGAGCACTGGTCTGCTCAGCCGTCTCATCCTGACCCTCATCATGTTTCTGAGAGGTCACAGCCTCATATGACTCCTTCAATTGCAATTTAAAATTAAAATTGTCAAAATATTATATGGAGTTTATTGTTAAACTGAAAAAATAATACTAACCACAATCTGACGCTGGCAATCACCTCTAATCTATCTAGTGGCTGGATCACTGTACATCCTCTGATAAACATCGAACTCCGTAATATCGGGATGCTCGAATGCCTACATAAATATAAAATAAAATGTTTATATTTATAGTTATATGAAATATTTTAAAATCATACTTACCAGTTTCTCTTTATGAAAACTGAATGTACGACTACCAGCTCGATGCGTCACCTCCTGTCTCCCCCAGTTTTGTCGTCCCACTAAAGATCTCCTCTGAAATCCACCACCCAACCAATTTAACCATAATACATCCCAAACGTGAGATGAAATTTACTCTGGTCGGTGGGCTCTACACGACTCATCAAATTCTATCACTCTTACTTTCTTAATGGCTGTCTTTCTCAAATTGTGAAAAAACTGGCGGAAACGGTCACGCATAGAAATCTACCATGCCGTGTGGATAGCGTCGCACATGCTATCATCGATAAGATGCCATAAACCCTAAAAATAATTTATAATACCAAGTTTTTAATAAAATAAATTTCAAAATAAATATTATTTGTTTACGTACCAGCCAATGATGGAACATGTCGCGTCACACATCAACATGAATCTGTTCCCATGTGATCCATGGCTGAGAAAAATAATTGTGCAATATAGAGCTCCCCTGTCCAATAGCTACATGCTGAAAACTGTGAAAAAAGAATAAATAATCACACAATTAGTATATATATAAATAAATTAATGAAATCTAACTAAAATATATAGGTTACCATACCTTCGTGTGCGTGGATCGAAACCAAGATGTGGACGTCACTCAGGGATAGGGTCAAGAATCATTAGTCGCGCAAGACCACTCCCCCTCTGTGTACCTCCTGAACCACTAGTAGGCAGAGGGTCAGCTGAACCCACATCCTCATCATCCAAAGGTAGCTCAGCCACCTGCAACTCATGAAATAAATTATCGTCCATCTGAAACACAAAATTATTTTTGTTTGCAGATAGTTGAAAATAACTATTATATATAGATATATATTAGTTATGATTATAACCATCATTTAATTATTTCAATGTGCATCTTCATCCTCTTCTCCATAGCTGTCAATGTCAATGTCTTCATCTTCCTCCTCAGCATCATCAATATCTATATGAGTTTCAGTTTCATCATCTCTTGTCATTTCAAATTCATTTATAACATCATTAACATCTTCATCATCACTGATCCTTAATTGTGGGGTGTCATTATCGATATTCACGTCTCTTTGTGAATCAGATGGATTTTGAGTAGTCTCTTGAAAAATTTCAATTCCATCCACTTTAGCGGAACCACATTCAGTTTGAGTAAACTGATTCTCCGGATATTTCATTTTTATTATGCTCCACCAATCACTCAACTCTCTTAATGTAGCACATTACTTTGCATAATATTTTTGATGTGCCTGTTGAGCTAGTAAAAATGCTTCATTTACTTCAAGAAGACTTTTATATATAATTTTGACGTTTCCATGAGTCAGATGAACAGACAAACCTCTTTCAGTATCCAACCACTGAAATTTAATCATTGTTATTTAATTCTGTCCTAGATAACACAGCTCAATAATTTTAATCCAAAATGCCATAAAAGTCAACTCCAGTTTCCCTGTGATGTGATCCTTTCAAGAAAACTCCACTGTTCATTGTTTTTTTGATTCCCCATATGCAAGTGTATGAAATCAAAAACCATTCACCACATATGCATTATAAGATTTAACCATTTTGGATGGTGGGTTACTCAATATACGTAGTTGTTTGTCAATTTTGTCATCATATTGAGACACCTGAAATTTTTTAAAACAATTATCAATATAATAAATAATAAACCGAATTTATATTAAACCATCAATAATTTATGTTACCAGTTTTTAAAACCAGTGAGAAAAACTTTTTGTCTGCATTCTTTAAGAGCAGTTGCTGTAATATGTGGAAGTTGTTTCATGATATGATTATCATATAAACTACATATAAAATAAGTTTAAATACTGAAACAAAATTATAGAATAAGTGATAGAAGCACTTACAGGACAAATGATTTCATTTCTTCACAGTTGAGCAGAACGTATGTATGAGCTCTGTGATGTTCATCATCTGAAATCCATCGTTCGTGAACTCCACCGAAACCAAGATTTGGTTTATTAAAAACTCTTAATTGATTGTCCGTTTCTTCATTATCATAACCCTCATTTCACCCCATGCGATTCTATTTTGAAGGATATTGAGATTCAAAATAATGAGAGCAGAAATAAGCAATTTCCTCTTGCAAATAAGATTTAGCAATTGATCCTTCAACTAATGCTTTGTTACATATTTTTTTCTTCAATTTCTGCATTAATCTCTTGAATGGGTACATCCATATAAACTACACTGGACCTCCACATTTAGCTTCATGTGGAAAATGTAATATCAGATGTTCCATTGAGTCAAAGAAAGCCGGCAGAAAGATTTTTTTCAAATTTACATATAATTACAGTA
The DNA here is from genome assembly GCA_963277665.1 of Viscum album. Taxonomy (NCBI): domain Eukaryota; kingdom Viridiplantae; phylum Streptophyta; class Magnoliopsida; order Santalales; family Viscaceae; genus Viscum; species Viscum album. The sequence continues at coordinate 834,790,319 of OY728165.1, forward strand.
ACATCTTCTTCCAGTTTTCTTAGCGCATCGTAGTCTATTGTCGCTGCAAAAATTTCTCGAAAAAATATGATATGTCTATTATAGAATCCCAAATCATATAATTCAACAAACCTCTGAATCCAATCGGCATAAGTCTTTCCATTATAACATGAAAATCATGACTTTTTAATACAAAAATATAACCATTCTTAACGCATCTACCCAAATTAGAAGCATATCCATCTGGAAGTCTCAAATCTGCAATCCACTGACAAAATAATAAGTGACTCTCTTTGGAAAGTGTATAAGCTGCTTTTGGCTTCATTAACCTCTCTGATTTGACATTTTCAAATAATTCCAGTTCTGGTCGCCTGCAAATTTGGGCAAGATTTAATCGTTCATTTACAGTATCATTGGTCTTACCTGATGTATCCAAAACTGTATGTAATAAATTATAAAAACAGTTCTTCTCAATATTCATAACATCCAACATGTGGCGGACCAACAAATCAGACCAATATAGAAGATCCCAAAAAATGCTCCATTTTATCAAGTTATGTTTTTTCCCAAAGCCATGAATTTTTTTTGGTTTACTGTTGGCCCAAATGTGATGGAGGGTAATGAAAATACAATTGATTTTAACTCTGTACCTGAGATCATCTTTGTAGGTTCATCTCTTTCAATTATACCTTTTATGAAATGATATTTGTTCCTCCGAAAAGGATGATCGGTTGGAAGAAATCTACGGTGACAATCAAAATAGCAAGGTTTTTTTCCGTTGACCAGCATAAAGACTTTGTTTTCTTTGATACAGTAAGGAAATGATTTTAGACCATGTGTACTCCAACTAAATTACATGCCATATGCTGGAAAGTCTCTAATCATTCACATCAATGTAGCTTTTAATTTGAAATTTTGTTTCGTAGCAACATCATATGTATTAACATCATCACTCCAAAATGCATTTTACTCATCAATCAATGGTTTCAAATAAACATCAATATTCTTTTTCGGATGTCCTGGGATTAATAGGTTCAAAAAGATATACGGCTCCTTCATCAACATCCATAGAGGAAAATTTTAAGGAGTTATAAAGACAGGCCAACATGAATACTGACTACCATAAGAACCAAACGGACAAAAACCATTAGTAGAAAGACCCAATCGCACGTTTCAGGCTTCAATAGAAAAAGATGGATGCAGAAAGTCAAAATGTTTCCATGAATCACCATCAGATGGATGATTCAAGCTTTTATCAGTTGAAATCTTGGTTTTGTGCCATGACATCATTGACGCTGTGTTCTGAGACACAAATAAACGTTGCAACCTGGGTGTAAGGGGGAAATATCTTAACGGTTTTAATGGAATCGATCTAAAATTCCCTGGTTGAGCTTCTTTATACCTCGATTTTCCACATGTGGGAAAAATATCCAATGACTCGTTTTTACCAGAATATAAGATGCAATCATTTGGACATGCATGAATCTTCCGATAACTAAGGCCCAAATTACGAATCAGCCTCTTGCTCTCATAGTAATTTGTAGGCAACACATTTCATTCATTTAACAGTGTTTTAACCAAAGAAAATATTTGATCAAAACAGTTATTTGACATTGTATTATCTGATTTAATAGCCATAAATTTTTCAACTGCTTCTAATTTTCTTATCTTGAAACCAAGATATAATGCATCCTCAACAGACCTCAATAACTCATAGAATTTAGATGGTGTCAACTCAGGAGTTAAATCAATATCATCACGAGTTTCTATTTATTGCACAGATGGACCTGCAACACCATGTACTAAATTTTGAAACCATGATGGATCTGGAATCAAGTTATTAGAATCTTCTCTGGAATTGCATTCACCGTGTTGATACCAAAAAACATAATCTGGTAGAAAAAAAAACTGTAAGAGATGTCCCCCAACTTTATCAAATGTGTCAAACATTCTAAGAGTACTTTTATTACAAGGAAACTAAATTTTTCCTTCTGAAACATATTCTGGTTTTGATGATGCAAATGCTAAGAAAGCATCAACACCCTCAATATAGAAATGATTTAAACCAGAACCATTTGGATTTCTACGCTGATTTATCTAAGTTTGATCATCTAATAATGACTGATGTCAACTTCCTTTAACCATATTTTTTACATAAATTATAAAATCATCACTATTTTTTAATAGTTTGAAATTTTAAAAACAATATCTGAAAAAGAAGATAAATAATTACCACTACTTAATAATTATCATTAATTAAGGGCGACACAATTTCCTATGGATTGACGACTACTCTTTTGTCCGATAGCTCATTTAATTGCATCTTTCTCACAATTATTATTACAAATTTAGAAATACATTTCAATACTTAGCAAAAGGAAAACTGCTTGAATAATGAAAGGAAATTTTGGTAATCATTATTGTGGATATGATTACAAATTTTCCATTCATTATCCAAGCAGATTTCGTTTACTAATTATTAGTAATAAAAAAAATTTATTATCAATATTTACCAAAAAACAATATTAATATTATCTAAATAATAAAAAATTTATAAAGTATTAAAATTATCATTATTCACAACAGACTTTGTTCTATTCATAACATGTTCAAATCTCAAAGGGTCGCCAATTGTCACATCAAGCACAATAAAAAGTCTGTGTCTGTCATGTCCAATGTAAACTCTATAATTGTACCTACATGGTTGATCACCTCGCAAGTAGTGTTGCAATAGGACAACCAAAGTAATGACGTTACGTTCTCGTCTCTAAGAATCATCTCACATGACACTTTACCTAGATCATTCTTCCATAAAAATTTGAGGGGATATCATTATTTTTCCCTAAAATTTTCAAGGAAGAATGGTCTATGTAACGGTTCATGTGAGATAATTATTATAGATAAGAAATGCATGAATTGATTTGTTTGATTGCAACACTACTTGCCAGGTGATCAACCATGCAATGATAATTATAGATTTTACATTGGACATGACTGAGACAAAATTTTTATTGCGCATAACCTGACAATTGGAGACCCTTTGAGATTTAAACATGTTAAAAATAGAGCAAATTCTACTGCGAACATTGATAATTTTAATATTTTATAAATTTTTTTATTATTTTAATAATATTAATATTGTTTTTCGTAAATATTAATTATATAATTTTTTTATTGCTAACTGTTGCTTACTATTGCTAACTGTTGCTAACTGTTGCTAACTGTATAATTACTCTTAATTACTCCTAATTACTCATAATTACTCTTAATTACTCCTAATTACTCATAATTACTCCTAAATATTTTTAATTACTCATAATTACTCCTAAATATTTTTAATTACTCCTAATTAATTCTAATTACTCTTAATTACTCCTAATTACTTCTAATTACTCCTAATTACTCCTAATTACTCCTAATCAGTACTAATTACTCCTAATTACTCTTAATTTGTGCTAATTATTACTAATTGTTCCTAATTATTACTAATTATTACTAATTATTTCTAATTATTCATAAATTTTCCTAAATTTTCTTAATTATTCCCAATTCTTCCTAATTATTCCTAATTATTCCTAATTATTTCTAATTATTACTAATTATTCCTAATTATTACTAATTATTACTAATTATTCCTAATTATTACTAATTATTCATGATTTTTCCTAATTATTACTAATTATTCCTAATTATTCCAAATTATTCAAAATTATTCCTAAATTTTACTAATTATTACTAATTATTACTAATTATTACTAATTATTACTAATTATTAATAATTATTACTAATTTTTTCTAATTTTTTCTAATTTTTACTAATTATTAATATTTTTTTACCAATTTTTACTAATTTTTACTAATTTTTACTAATTTTTACTAATTATTACTAATTATTACAAATTAGTAATAATTATTACTAATTATTACTAATTATAACTAATTTTTACTAATTATGACTAATTTTTACTAATTATGACTAATTAAATCTAATTATCTCTATTTATTCCTAATTATGACTAATTATATCTAATTATGCCTATTTATTCCTAATTATCTCTATTTATTTCTAATTATGCCTATTTATTCTTAATTATGCCTATTTATTCCTAATTATGCCTATTTATTCTTAATTATGCCTCTTTGTTCCTAATTATGCCTATTTATTCTTAATTATTCCTATTTATTGCTAATTATTCGCAATTATTTCCAATTATTCGTAATTATTGCTAATTATTTGTAATTATTGCTAATTATTCGTAATTATTGCTAATTATTCCTAATTATTGCTAATTATTCCTAATTATTGAGAATTATTCCTAATTATTTCCAATTATTCATAATTATTGCTAATTATTCATATTTATTGCTAATTATTCTTATTTATTGCTAATTATTTCTATTTATTGCTAATTATTCCTATTTATTGATAATTATTAATATTTATTGAAAATTATTCTTATTTATTGCTAATTATTCCTATTTATTGCTAATTACTACTATTTATTCCTAATTACTACTATTTATTCCTAATTACTACTATTTATTCCTAATTACTACTATTTATTACTAATTACTACTATTTATTCCTAATTACTACTATTTATTCCTAATTACAACTATTTATTCCTAATTACTCTTAAATAGTCCTAAATAGTCCTATTTATTTTTAATTACTCCTAAATAGTCCTAATTAGTGCTAAATAGTCACAATTATTGCGAATTATTCCTAATTATTGCGAATTATTCTTTATTATTGCTAATTACTACTATTTATTGCTAATTACTACTATTTATTGCTAATTACAACTATTTATTCCTAATTTCTACTATTTATTCCTAATTACTATTATTTATTCCTAATTACTACTATTTAATCCTAATTAATACTAATTATTCATAATTACTACTAATTTCTACTAAATAGTTCTAATCACTACTAAATAGCTCTAATTACTACTAAATAGTCCTAATTACTACTAAATAGTCCTAATTACTCCTAATTACTACTAATTACTCCTAATTACTACAAATTACTCCTAATTACTACTAATTACTCCTAATTACTACTAATTACTCCTAATTACTCTTAATTACTACAAATTACTCCTAATTACTCCTAATTACTCCTAATTACTCATACTTACTCATAATTAATCCTAATTACTCTTAATTACTCTTAATTACTCCTAATTACTCCTAATTACTCTTAATTACTCTTAATTACTCCTAATTACTCCTAATTAGTACTAATTAGTACTAATTAGTACTAATTATTACTAATTATTACTATTTATTACTAATTATTACTAATTATTACTAATTAATATTAAAATTTACTAATTTTTACTAATTATTAATATTTTTTCCAATTTTTTCATAATTTTTACTAATTTTTACTAATTATTACTAATTTTTACTATGTTTTTACTATTATTTACTAATTTTTACTAATTTTTACTAATTTTTACTAATTTTTACTAATTATTATTAATTATTACTTATTATTACTAATTATTACTAATTATTACTAATTATTACGAATTATTACTAATTTATACTAATCTCTACTAATTTTTACTAATTTTTACTATTTTTTACTAATTTTTACTAATTATTACTAATTTTTACTAATTTTTACTAATTATTACTAATTTTTACTAATTATATCTAATTATCCCTAATTATTCCTAATTATGCCTATTTATTCCTAGTTATGCCTAATTATTCCTAGTTATGCCTAATTATTCCTAGTTATGCATAATTATTGCTAATTATTCCGAACTATTGCTAATTATTCCTAATTATTGCTAATTATTCCTATTTATTGCTAATTATTCCTAATTGTTGCTAATTATTCCTAATTATTGCTAATTATTCCTAATTATTCCTAATTATTTTTATTTATTACTGATTATTCCTTTTTTTGCTAATTGCTACTATTTATTCCTAATTACTACTATTTATTCCTAATTACTACTATTTATTGCTAATTACTACTATTTATTCCTAATTACTACTATTTATTCATAATTACTACAATTTATTCCTAATTACTACTATTTATTCCTAATTATTACTAATTATTCCTAATTACTACTATTTATTCCTAATTACTACTTATATCTATTTATTACTAATTATTATTAATTATTACTAATTATTATTAATTATTACTAATTATTATTAATTATTACTAATTATATCTAATTATTACTAAATACATCTAATTATTATTAATTATATCTAATTATTACTAATTATATCTAATTATTACTAATTATATCTAAGTATTACTAATTATATCTAATTATTACTAATTATATGTAATTATTACTAATTATATCTAATTATTACTAATTATATCTAATTATTACTAATTATATCTAATTATAACTAATTATATCTAATTATTACTAATTATATCTAATTATTACTAATTATATATAATTATTACTAATTATATATAATTATTACTAATTATATCTAATTATTACTAATTATATCTAATTATTGCTAATTATATCTTATTATTACTAATTATATCTAATTATTACTAATTATATCTAATTATTACTAATTATATCTAATTATTACTAATTATAACTAATTATTACTAATTATATCTAATTATTACTAATTATATCTAATTATTCCTAATTATAACTATTTATTGCTAATTATATCTATTTATTCCTAATTATATCTATTTATTCCTAATTATATCTAATTAATATTAATTATAAATAATTATTTATAATTATTACTAACAATATCAAATTCTTAGTAAAACAAAATATAATTAAAAATCAATTGAAATCTAATTAAATTAGAACTCATAAACAACAATTAAAGTTAACATAAAAAAATAAAAAAAATAAAAAAAAATATATAAAAACCTTAAACTTTGATATTCTGATGATATTGACACCCTCCGATTGCTCTTAAATAAAAAAGCGTCAACTAAAAGAAAATTTCTCTATGAAACTGAAGAATGAAGAGAGAGAGAGAGAGAGAGAGAGAGCAAGATTTGAATGATTTGAAAAAAAACGGATGGGGGTACATATAGGTTAGATTAGTTGCGACGAGATTATTTGCGACGAGACCCGTCACAATTACCCTTGCCCGCATTAATTAAAGTCAGTTGTTAAAAGGTTATTTGCGACGAGTCCCATCGCAAATAGTGTCTGCCGAAAGTCTTTTTGCGATGGGACGACATCCCGTCGCAAAAATTTATTTACCGCCGTTGGGTATTTGCGACGGGACCCGTCGCAAATAACCCTACGCGGTTTGGTGCGCAAGCCACGCGGCTTGGTGCGCAACCCACGTGGTTTGGCGCGCAAGCCACCCCATACTTTTTGCGACGGGAGACACCTCCCTGTCACAAATTGTTTTTGCACAGTTTGGCGCGCAAGCAGCGCCAAACTATTTGCGACAGGAGAAGAAATCCTGTCGCAAATAATTGGTTATTTGGGACGAGCACTTCTCCTGGTCGCAAATAGCTTCCTAGACTTGTTATTTGCGACATGATTTATTCCCGTCACAAATAGCCCATCGCAAATAGCGATTTTTCCTGTAGTGGTAGTGGCTGACCGTGTGAATGACTCTTTGGACAGAGATATAGGGTTGTTAAAAGCTTGCTAGAACATGCCATGTATGGAGAGAACTTGTCGTGATTTAAGAGACCATGTATCTGACCGTGTGACTAACGACACAAGTGGATGAAACTTAGGTAGTACATGCCTTGTTTAGGGAAAAATTGCCATGTACTGTTACACTAAGAGAGAACCGTGTAGTTCTAGCTATGTAGAAGAACCAAGACCGGAGGGAAAACTCAAGTACACACCATGTCACAAGATGAACATGCCATGTGTATGGGGTGTTACACGACCAGGTTGGTAGAGGTACACACCCATGTCAAAAGCTTAAGGTTACACGCCATGTATTGGTTTGATATACCGTGTAACCCTATTTTGTAAAACTTGAATGGTTTCTTTATCTTGTTCCATTCTATCACTTCTAAGTTGAAGTCCTTGATAATACTGTACTAAGGTGTACACATGACCTTGTAGAGTCATTCTACCAAGACATCCTCTGGTTGTGTGCTAGGTACATAGAAATGATCAGACACAAGAAATGGTAGATCATGGACTACCAACAGACCCTCCGGTCATGCCCGTCTTGGTACCAACTGTTATACCAGAAGCATGTGTTGATGCACAGTTCCATGAAGTCTTTTTGAGGATGATACAGGCTTTTCAAGGAGCACCACATTCTTCATCGACTATGGAAGAGTTGACAAGAGTGTTCCAATAGTATCATTCTCTAACTTTTTCAATGTATGGAGGACCATAGGATGTAGAGTCATGTTTGGAGGCCATGCTTGCTAACTTTGAGGATCTATATATGCCTCTGTAGAAGAGGGTAAATCTAACGACTTTCATGTTACGTGATTCTTCCAAGATATGGTGGGATGTTATCTTAAAGGTGGGATATCATCGAGATATGAATTGGGAAGAGTTTCAGAGGACCTTCAATGATTACTTCTACCTTGGGGAATTGTTGTCCGACCTAGACCGGGAGTTTATGCATTTGGAGAAGGGTGCTCTTTTGGTGATGGATTATTCTTCTCTATTTACAAAACTTTAGTGCTTCACATCTATTTTGGGAGGTGATGAGTTATCTTTGGCTAAGATATTTAAGGATGATATAAGGTATGACATTCGATCGTAGGTGAATGTTTTCAGGCTGACTTTGGTGAAGACTATAGTAAACCAAGCCCCGATTACCAAGAACAATCTGAGGGAGTTGGGACCAACAAGACAGGTCAGTTTAGCATCCAAGTCTAGCAATCCTTCGACAGATAGCAGGAAGCGTCGTTGGAAGCTTTCACACAATGTTTATTCAGTTATCCAAGTGGTATCCAACCAGTGTAGGAAGAGTGGGTATAGGAGACCACATTGCCTGAAGGTCCTAGTCGAGTGATGATCTTGTGGCAAGATGGAAAATCATAAACGTTTTTCAAATTTTTCTCTCCAGTAGCTAGTGAATGTTGATTTGTTATGACTGCACGTTCAGGAGAAGGACCCCTAGTTTTTCATCTGTTAGCGAATTGGAGTTCATTAGTCTATTCAGGATGAGGAGGTGGTCGTGGCCATGGTATCCAGATGATAGGTTTCTAGCGTCAGTAGGGTGGATCAGCTCTAGGTAGTCAGGTAGGGTTGTAGGGCCTCAATATAAGTTAGAAATTTGCAGTGGAGCAGGCCCAGCAGGAGTAGGATCCCAGAACCTGTACGCTTAGAGGTACAATTCTAGTTTCCTCATTTTTAGCTTTAACTCTTTTCAATATAGGGGCTTCCTATAGTCTCATATCAACTTCTATTTTGAAGAGCCTTGGGCTCTATATCTTTAATTATAATGTTGTTATAATGCTAGACACTATATTGGGGATTGGGATGGTTAGTGTACATAAGTGCAAGGAGTTCCCTCTTGAGGTTGGTGGGTTTCACTTCTTATGGGACCTCTATGTCGTAGAGATGACAGGTTTTGATGTCATTCTTGGAATGGACTGGTTGGTCACCTTTCAGGCCTTTGCTGACTACTATCATAGTAGGGTGAGTTTCACATCACTAGAGAGTGGATCTTTTATACAAAAGGGAGAATGGGTTGTCCAAGTGAGCAGAGCTAGACCTGAGTATCATGGGTTGGGTGGAATTTTATCCCATATCTCTAGTTTATATCAAGATGATCCAGGGAATTCATAGATGGACATTCCTCCAGTGGTGGATCTTTTTAGATCTATCTTTCCACATGACTTTTCAGGTTTAAATCTGGAGAGAGAGAGGTATATTTATCTATTGAGCTGATTCCAAGAGCGGCACCGGTGTCCATTCCTCATTATAGGATGGCTACACCAGAGTTATAGTATCTCATGAAGCAGTTGCCTTAGTTACAAGAAAAGGGTTTCATTTGACCCAGTAATTCTTTTTGGGGTTTGCCTGTTCTTTTTTAAAAGAAGGAAGACAATACCCTCAAACTTTTTGGGGATGATCGGAAGCTGAACCAGTTGAAAGTCAATAACCGATATCCCTTACCGAGGATTGATGATATATTTGATCAACTTTTAGGAGCCTGAGTATTCTCAAAGATTTAATTGAGATCTGGTTATCATTAGTTGCACGTTATACCATTTGATAGACCTCTTACATCTTTTCAAAGTAGGTATGGTGTATACAAATATTTGGTTATGTCGTTTGGTCTCATGAACATGTCGAAAGTTTTCATGGAACTAATGAACCATGTGTTCCATCCTTACTTGGATTCTTTTCTGGTCACTTTCGTGGATGATATCTCAGTGTACTCTTCCACTCAACACGACCATTCCATCCATCTTGATATCATATTGAGTACACCAAGAGATAATTAGTTATATGCTAAGATCTTGACATGACACTTTTGGCTGGCCCAGATTCACTTATTGGGTCACGTCGTCTCGAAGATAAGAGTATTAGTAGACCTAGTGAAAGTGGGAGTAGTAGTTCCCTAGGACTATCCGAAGAATTTATTTGAGGTACGAAGTTTTCACGGGGAACTATGGTTACTACATGAATTTAATATAGGACTTTTCATGCTTATCAGTGCCACTAACAGGCATGAATAAGAAGGGTACGAAGTACTTGTGGTGAGATTCCTAGAATGAATCCCTTCAAGAGCAGAATGGTAGGTTGACATCAGCTCTGATACTGATTTTTCTGGAGCCATGCAAGAGTTACACCATTTACTACGATGCATCAGGTATTGGGCTTGGATCAATGCTTATGTAGGGGGAAGGACTCATTGTGTATGTGTATCGGTATTTGAGGCCACATGAGAGGAATTACCCAATGCACGATCTCGAGTTGGCTATAGTTGTGCATGCTTTGCACTGTTGGAGAGATTATATTTTGGGAGAGCATTTTATTGTAAAAAATAACCACAAAAGCATCATGTATATATTTACTCAGAGAGATATGAATTTGAGATAGTGAAGGTGGTTTGAGTACCTTCTGTCCTTTGACTTTGAACTTACCAATGTACATGGGAAATACAATATGGTGGCTGTTGTGTTGAGAAAGAAGACTCATGTACAAGAAGTTTAGGAGGCCAGTAGGGAGTGAAATCTTATGGCTCTATTCTCTGAGATGCATTTGGAGGTGCAAGAAAAATAGGGGTAGTAGTTTATTTGTTCAATAGTAGTTACCTCTACTCTATTGGATCGAGTGAGAATCATGCACTTATTAGAATCCGATGGCCTTGTCCTACCAGAGAGTGCATTAGGTGAGGACCCTAATCTTGGGAGGTATGTATGTGATGATTAGGTCTTGCAATTTCATGGACGTGTATGGGTAACAGTAGACATATATGAGGATTTGATGTGATATTTTCATGCCTCAACTAGTTTAGTTCATCCTGGTGTCACCAAGAAGTATTGAGACCTACATCTTTAGTATTGGTGGCTATGTATGAAGAGGGATGTTTCTAGTTATATTATGAGATGTTGCACTTATCATCAGCTGAAGGAAGATCATCATCGACTGACAAGGAAATTACAACAGTTAACCATTACTGATTTTAATTCAAATGATGTTGCAATGGATTTCATAAGGGGTTTACCGAGGTCGCCTCAAGGGAATGATGTAGTTTGGGGTGTTATCGATAAGCTCACAAAGGTTTCACGCTTTCTACTGATTAAGGAAACCTTTAGTGTTGATGAGTTTGGAAGGTTATACATTCGAGAGATTGTATGTTTATATGGGGTTCTACACTCTATCATTTTATATAGGGATTCCCGGTTTACTTCTTTTGTCCAACAGAGACTACATAGAGCTTTGGGTATAGCGGTACTTTTGAGTACATCTTAACCTCCCCAGACATATGACCTGTCTGAGCGTACGATTCATATTTTGGAGGACATGCTTCGAGCATGCATCTTGGATTTTGGGGGCACTTGGGAGAGACACATACCCCTAGTGGAGTTTTCCTATAATATCATTTTTCATGAAATAATTCAGATAGTGCCTTATATGGATTTGTATGGTAAGAAATGCTAATCACCCTTATGTTGGCTGGAGGTAGGAGAATCAGCTTTACTATGACCTTGTATTGTCCAAGAGACCACCAAGCAAGTGGAGTTGATTCAAAAGATGATGGACACTCCACAGTCTTACCAGAAATATTATGATGATCGAAGTAGATTACCTATGGAGTTTGAGGTCAAAGAATTTTTTTCCCTACATGTCACACTGAGGTTGGGACATAGAAGGATTAGAGGACATGAAAAGCTTTCACCGAGATATGTCGGGCCATTTGAGGTTTTGGAGAGAGTCAAGCTAGATTCCTATCAGTTTTAGTTACGTCATAGGTACTGGGATATGCACTGGGTATTTCATGTTTCTCAGCTACAACATTACTTTTTAAAACCATCTCATGTTTTTTAACCCATGAAGGTTGAGTTAGTGGTGGATGCATCCTTCGAGGAGCACCCTATTAGGATTGTAGATCATTGTAAGATCCTGGATTCCTCTATAATGTATTTAATTGTTTATGTTTCAGTTTTGGTCCCCTTTTGTTTTTAATTAAGTGTTTTCCCAATTCCTGGTGAAGGCTTTGGGGCATTTAGGGGGTTCGGGACATGAAAAAGGGGAAAAAGGGGGATTCCTAGAAAATCCACATGTTTTTTGCACATCTTGTCAAACAATACGATGGGAGACCATGAATGTAGTGTAAATCTGCACATTTTTCACATGTGATGGAAAACCATGTGACAGAAAGGGCATGTGGGAAGTAGCCTCCAAATATTTTTCACATGGTTTTGTAAACTGTGCAGCCTGAAAACTTTTAAAAAAATTACAAAATTTCCATGATTGTATTTTTATTCCCAACACGATATTTCCTCCCCTTCTTCCTCCTTCAACCCTAGTGACTGAACAAGATTCCATGATCTTCCAATAGGTTTATCTCTTTCATTTCTAATCTATTCGGAGTGCTTTTAGCTATAGATTTAGAATCCAAGTATGGCTAATCTCCCTCTTGTGTTTCTTGTTGGTTTAGGTTTTTTATTTCTTCCCCATCTCTATTTGAAGATATCAAATCCTTCTTTTTTAGTTATGTTTATGTAAAATCATCAAGGGATGGTTGAATCGATATCTGAGGGTTCTATTGAGAGTGTTTCTCCAATATATTCAAGGTTGGTGGTCTAGGAGTTATATCCCTTGGGTTTTATGTAGATCTTAACATGTAGGGTTTTTTATTATTTCCCTCTTTTGATGAGTTCTTGGTAACATTTACATGATGTGATTTATTGGTTATCTAAAAAACCGAATGAAACCCTCATTATCCCCATGGGTTGTATGGAGAACGATACAACCTATTTTGGGGACATCCATGGGGTGTGTTGATATTCCCAGGACTTAGAGTTAACTACGTAAGTGTAGGACATTGTGAGAGAACATAGATCCCATGATGAAATAATTAATATTCTTTGAGGATTTGATGTTGGGGTTTTAGTAATACAATTAGGTAGGTTAATGCCCTAAGAAGTTGTTTGGTGGGATTGAAAAGGGTTAAATGGGTTAATGGAAAACTGCAAGGGGATTATATTTATATTTGAAAATGATTAGCATGATAGGCATGGGAAATGTTAAATGAAGAATGTGGCTATAGGGTTATGTAAGATAAATGATGAATGTGTTAATGGATCAAGTAAATAATGTTAATTTCCAATTTATTGATATTTTTGTGATGTTGTAAATGTTGTTGGACATGGTTGATTGTGGTTAATAATAAATGATCACTTGCACATGGATTGGTTGAGTGGGGTATTTAATTGAGGTTCTATGCCAATAGGTTGAGTTGGGCCGAGGTTGTAGATCTACCCCTAAATGCATGGGTTAGATAAGGGGACATATTTTTATTCACCTAACAGTTTCATTCCACTCAGGATGAGGCTTCGAGATGAGGATTAAGAGATTTTTATAATGTGATGCATAATGAGATATAGCTTGATTTTATTCCCATATTCTTGAGAATATTTAACATTCCAAATCCGTTAAACACATGAAAAGGGTAGGTTAAATCATGAATTTCCTAATTAATGAATATAGATTCAATGATAGTATAATTAAATTGAACATTTTCTAAAATGTCTTATTGAACTGTTTATATTTACTTTCCATTATTTATCAATTTCATGCACTATCTTATTTTTTTGGATATTTTATAGACACCATTTCTTGTGTCCTACTATGTTATACTCACAGGCTTTTTGGGCCGCCATTGGGTTCCCGAGCAGATTTCGTGCTTGTATGTCAGGACAAGGGCCCTATTCTAGGGAGTTGAGTTGAACATGGGACATGGTCGGGTGAGGTTACAGATATGGAGTCCTGACCATTTTGGGGATTTTTCTCTTTTCTTTCATTGGATTTTGTTCACATGGCACTGTAGCATGGCATGAAATATTTACTGTTGTATGTGATTGTACCCAGTTTATGGGAATAGGTCACTTATGCATATTATTTATTGTTGCCTATTGTTTTCATTATTTTAATTATTAGCTTTTATGGCTTACTCTGGTAATATGGTTATAGTCTCCCCACGTGACCAATTAGACCCTATCTACTAGTTGGTAACGTCTAGTGTATGGGGAGACATGCTTGAGGTCATGTAACTAGCTGAAATAGGGCACTGATTTAGTGGCTTCAGGGTTGGGGACATTACAAAGTGGAATTAGAGGAGTTATTTTCTCTTTTTTACTATTTGGGGATTATAGACAGGAGTTTAGGAAATATTCCAACATTGGTAATGAGATCATTATTTGTAGTAGATTACCCATGTATGGGGGAAACCCAAGTTACCATATGAGGGGATTATTGTTCTTATTGTGCGTTGTTATATTTGATGTTACTTCACCATCTAGTGATGCACTTGTTGTGTGATTTGATGGTTTTTTGATATTTTTTATCGTGGTCAAAAGGGTATGAGGTGGTGCATTCATGCATCATTCTAGGCACCTATGTAGGTAAGTGCCATGCATCATGATAGTTACACATGGGATGGGTGTGCAGGATATAAAGGTTAGGATGCGTATGTTTTCATAAAAGTAATGAAATTGTGCCTAATGGGATGGTATGAATGTGTAAAAAGAAGAGACAAAGGGGGTAAGTTGTAATTAGAAATATGTGCTTAATAAATAAAATAAGTGGATTAATCTTTTTTAAGAGAAAACTGGGATATGGAAACAGTTTTTAATTGGAGTAAAAGATAAGTCTCATAACCATGTGAATTAGATACCCATGTTATCCATGACCTTAGGAGAGATGGCCAAGGTCAGCGATCCAGTCGTGTGTGGGATTTTTTGGGTATTGTATGAGAAATGGTTTGGTTATAGAAAGTGATGAGTTTACCTATTCATATTTTCCCTTTTTAAAAGCATTATGGTTGCGTGGTAAATCTTATGTTTGTCATTATTGAGAAATGCCACCTCAAAGACGTGTTCTAGTTAGTTGAGATGAGGACATTGATGAGAACGCTCCTCTAATAGTTGATCAAGAGAACATGGTGATATAGGAAACTAGGGAAGAGTAGTTCTGGGAGAACTTCACTCATATTATGCAGATGATAGAACAAAACCCAGCACAGGTTGCACCAAGTATGTTTGAGCTAACCAAGGAGTTTCTATTACCACTCCCTTCGACCTTTACTAGATAGGGTGGACCAGAAGTAACAAAGATTTGGATAGAGTCCATCCAAAATATTCTGGACCATCTAGAGTCTCCTATCGAGAAGTGAGTTAAATTGGACATCTATATACAGAGAGGTCAAGAAAAATGTTGGTGGGACATTATGGTCCAAACAGAGCAGGCTGAGGGAATGATGTGGAAGGATTTTCAAGAGAAGTTTCTTAAGAAATTCTACCCATAAACCTTGAGGAAGAAGAAATTTGTGTATTTTATTATGTTTAATTAGAGGAAAATATCGGTTATGGATAGTTCCATTCATTTCACCGATCTAAGATGCTTCGTTCTGAAATTAATAGGAGACATGACATCTGTAGAGAAATACTTCCCCGATGAGATGAGACATGAGATCAGATCTTAGGTGAATTTCTTTTGTCTGAAATGGTTTTCAGAAGTGGTAGATTAATCCCTTACCTCGGAGGGTAACATAAAGGGAGATTCAGGTAGTGAACTTGTGGCGCCAGTTGGGGGGTGCAATTGGTGTAGCTTCTAATAATATAAATCACCACTTTAGAACCTTTTACCAAGGTGGAATCACATAGAATATCCATAAGAGGGGGTCATATTCAAAAGGTAGTGACTAGGTCTTCTGTTATCAGTGCGGAAGGCTGGGGCACAAGCGTGGCCAGTGTCCCCACCCACTAGATGAGTTCCAAGAATGCGGCATGTTAGGCCACATGTAGAGGTTCTTCAGAAACCCATGATAGTCAGGGAGTGATGGAGGTCAGAAGTATATTCTGAGTGTCGGTAGGGGGTTGGTTACCCCATATCAGGCAGGCAGTTGGAGCTCCACAGGTGGTACTGGCAGAGGAGGTGGATGTGGAACTCTGGGGAAAGATCATCCTTACCAACATAGTAGTGTAGTGTAGGGTACGCATGATAGAGACCAGGGTAAGGGGTAGGTCATCTACATGCCGTTGTACTACACTAGAAAGTAGTGAGGCTGGACCGTCTACTGCTCCAGGTAGAATTCTTATAGCATTCACATTTTCTAGTTTTTTATTTTATACAGGTTCTACGCATTCCCTTAGTTTTTCTTAGTTGGTAGTTGTGTTGGGCTTAACCGTAGAAACTGTTGCGGGGTAATGTCTCTTAATACTCCACTAGTAGTGCGAGTTGAGGACATCAGGTAATGTAAGGGTTATGCACTAGAGATTGGTGGGCATCATTTTCTATGGGATCTATTTTCCCTTAAGATGATTGGTTTTGACATAATCTTGGAGATGGATTGGTTGGTGTTATATCAAGCCCATATTGACTGTTACCAATGTTGAGAATTGTTCACATCTCTTGATGGGTGCAGTTATGTCCTTTGTGGCAAGTGGGATGCTCCAGCGGGCTGGGCCGGGCTTCTACCACAATAGCTGGGAGAACTCACAGCCCAAGTAGCATTCATTATGTTAGATGATGGGGAAAAGGACAACTACTCTTACTTTTTATTGTCGACCAGTTTTAGGATGTGTTTCTTTAGGACTTCATGAGGTTACCACCAGAGAGAGATGTTTAGTTTACGATCGAATTATTTCTTGGAGCGGAGCTCATTTCCATTCCACCCTATTAAATGGTGACAACAAAGCTCCAAGAACTGAAGGTTCATTTTGGGGAATTGGAGTGTAAGTGGTTTATACATCCTAGTACATCACCTTGGGGATCACTAGTGTTGTTTTCTAAGAAGGATGATAGATCATTGAGGCTATGTGTTGATTATAGGAAGCTGAACCATATGAAAGTTAAGAACCGATACCATCTTCCTAGAATCGATGACCTATTTGATCAGATCAGAGTTGCCTTGATTTTTTATAAGATTGATTTGAGATCGAGATACAATCAGTTAAGGGTGAGACCTACTTACATACCCCAGATAGATTTTCTAAGTAGGTACGAGCTGTATGAATTTCTGGTAATGCCTTTTGGTCTAACCCTTGCACCAGCTATGTTCATGGACTTGATGAACTAGATATTTTCCCTGAATTTGGATCAGTTTGTAGTTGTCTTCGTTGATGAAATCTTGGTGTAAAACAGAACTCATGAAGATCATGCCAAAAATATTGACATCGTCTTGAGTATACTAAGAGATAATAGGCTATAAACCATGATATAAAAATTTCAGTTTTGGATTGATGAAGTGCACTTTTTGGAAAACATCATATATGATTCAGGTGCGTTGGTGGATCCAGAAAAGGTGCAGGCATTTGTCTCATTGGATGATCCCAAGAATGACTTAGATATTCCATGATTTCTTGGTTTGTATGGTTATTACTGAAGGTTTATTAGAGATTTATCTTGTTCGCAAGCACTGCTCACAGGCCTAAAAAAGAAGGGGGTTAAGTTAAATTTTTCAGAGGCCTATTAGAATGTTTTCAGGTTCTAAATAAGTGGTTGAATACCTCACCGATTGTGATCTTACCAGAACTAGGTAAGAGGTACACCTTGTTCGGTGATGCATCCGATGTTGTACTTGGGGCAGTGTTGATGTAGAATGATCGAGTTGTAGCTTATTTGTTGAGACAACTAAGGCAGCATGAAAAGGAATATCCTACTCATGACCTTGATCTAGATGTTGTGGTTCATGCCTTAAAGTGTTGGAGGCATTACTTATTGGGAGAACCTTTTAGGGTGTTTACTAACCATAAAAGTCTCAAATACATCTTCTCTCAATGAGATTTGAATCTTCAAAAATAGTGGTGCGTCGAGTACCTACAGTCTTTTGAGTTTGAGTTGTTGTGCACACCAGGGAAAGGGAAGAGTGTCGCTGATTCTCTGAGCCGAAGGACTCAAAATCTTGCGTTTTAGGAATCCAATTCAGAGTGGCCGATGATGACCTTGTTTCCTGATATGTGTTTGCATGTCTAGGATGTCCTAGGTAGATGACCCCTACATCTATAGAAATTTAATCTTCACTTATGATCCAAGTTAAAGAGAGTTGGTTGGTGGATCAGAGTGTTTTTCTAAAAGGAATGTATTAAAGGCGGGGAGTCACATTCTAGTTGGACATTTAGTGCGGATGGAGTTGGTTGTGTCCATGGTTGTGTTGTGGTGCCAAAAGATGTGCAGGAGGAGTTGATTCGTGAGTTCTACATGTCAATGTGGGTAGTGCATCCAGGCTTGAATAATATGTACCATGATCTTCGTAGGCAATTTTTGTGTCTAGGAATGAAGAAATAAGTTGTAGGTTTTGTGGAATGATGCCTTACCTATCAGTAGGTGAAGGCTGAACATCAACATCTAGGTGGGTTGTTGCAGTAATTGCCTATTCCAGAGTGGGAGTGGAATGAAGTCATGATGGACTTCATGGTGGTTCTTCCAAGTATTCCACATAAGAATGATGCAATTTGGGTGAGGGTAGATCAGTTGACCAAAGTGGTCCATTTCATGCTGATCCAGGAGACCTATATAGTCTACCAATTGGGGGAATTGTATGTTTGAGAAATAGTCCAGTTGCATGGTGTATCGAGAGCCATAGTTTCAGATCCTTATCTGCATTTTACCTTGTGCATCTAGAGGTGACTACAAAAGGTACTCGGTACCTAGGTGTTTTTGAATATATCTCACCACCCAAAGAATGACAGGCAATTAGAGTAGAATTTTTTTTATTAGAAGATAGGTTGAGATCATGTGTTATAGATTTTGGTGGTTCATGGGTAAAGAACTTATGGCATGTTGAGTTTTCTTACAACAATAGTTTTTGGGATAACATTCAAATGGATCCTTTTGAGGCACTTTATGGGAGACTGTGTAGATCACCATTGTGTTGGTTAGAGGCTGGGGAGTCTGAGTTGTTGGGAACAAGTCTTGTTTAAGAGATGATAGAGAAGTTTTGTTCGATTCAAAAGCACATGGAAACAACTTGGAGTAGGCCGAAGTAATTTATAGATCGGTGGTGTAGGCCTCTTGAGTTCATAGTGGGTGATAGTGTCTTTCTTCTCGTGTCACCAATGTTGGGTCACCGTCAAATTCAGAAGCAGGTCAAGGTGGTTCCATGATATTTGGGGTCGTTTGAGATTGTGGAGAGGGTCGGAACTGTGGCTAACAAATTGTATCTTCCATAATTTTATAGTGGGATGCATGATATTTTTCATGTTTCACAACTCTGACAATATAACATTGATCCGTCTGATGTGATAAATGCCTATGATGATGAGCTTTAGGCTGATGCATCTTTTTATGACGACTCGGTTCGTATTGTGGAATATAGTGAGAATGTTTTGAGAGGAAAGGTTGTTCCCTTGGTTCATGTTCTATGGCAGCATGGACATGTTCAGGAGGAAATATGGGAGTGGGATTCCAATATGCAGGCCCATAGGCCCGACCTTTTTTTGGAAACCCAATGATGCTTGGAAATAGAGGCTCGAGGATGATCTGTTATAAGGAAGAAATTTTATAAGATCCTGGATTCCTCTGTAAGATATGTTTTTTTTATTTTTCAGTTTTAGTCCCATTTTTTTGGTTCATTAAGTGTTTTACCAAGTACTTATGAAGGCCCAGGGGTGTTCTGGGTGTTCATGACATGAAAAAGGATAAAAAGGAGGCTTTATGGGAAATATGCATTTTTTGCACATGGTTTGTCAAACTGTGTGAGTGGATACCATGTAGGCAGTCAAAATATGCACAGTTTTCACATGGTCTAGAAAACCATGCTAGAGAAAGGGCGTGCAGGTAAACCATGTGGCCTAGAAACTTTTAAAAAATTACAAACTTTTCATGAAAAGGTTTTTATTCCCAACTCACTATTTCTCCCCCTTCTTCTTCCTTCAACCTTATTGATGAGCCAAGCTTCCATGATCTTCCAAGAGGTCGATCTACTTCATTCTTAAGCTGTTTGGAGCACCGTTGGCTATAGATTGAATATCCGAGTAAGGTTAATATCCATCTGGTTTTTTGTCCTGGTTTAGGGTTTCTATTTCTTCCCCATATCCATCCAAAACTCTCAAAACATTCTTTTTCATTGTTTTTTAGGGTAAAACTTTATGGGTTGGTTGAATTGAGATCTAAGGCTTCTATTGAGAGGGCGTTCACCAAATGATTCAATTTAGGTGGTCTACAAGTTATATCCCTGGGGTTTTATGTTGATTTTTTCATGTAGGGTTTTTATTCTTGCCCTATTTTTATGAGTTCTTGGTACCTTTGAAATGATGTGATGTATTGGTTGTCTAAACAACCTAGTAAAACCATCATGATCCCCATGGGATGCATGGAGGATGATGTGACATATTTTGGCACCACCCATTAGGTGTTCCTATATTCCCTAGACTTAGAGTGAGCTAAATAAGTTTAGGCCATTGTGTGAGAACATAGATCCCCTGATGAAAATGTTAATATTCTTGAAGGAAGTGCTATTTAGGTTTTATTAATACACTTAGGTTGGGTAATGAACTAAGAAGTTGTTTGGTGGGCATGAAAAGGGTTAAATGGATTAATGGGAAAATGATAAGGGATTAGATTTATACGTGAATATTCTTAGCAAGATAGGCTTGGGAAATGGGAAATGGGGCTAATGGTTTAAGTAACATAAATGACGAATGTGTTAATGGATCGAAGAAATAATGTTAATTCCCCATTTATTGATATTTTTGTGATGTTGTAAAAGATGTTGGCTATGGTTGATTATGGTGAATGATAAATAAGTATGTGCATATGTATTGGTTGAGTGGAGTATCAACATGAGGTTCTACGCCCATAGGTTGAGTTGGAATGAGGTTCTTGATCTTCCCTTAAATGCACGGGTTGGGGAAAGCGACAAAGTTCTATTCCCCTAACGGTTTCATTCCACTCAGACTGAGGCTTAGCTATGAAGATTATGATATTGTTATAATGTAATGCCTAGTGAGATAAGGCTTGATTTTATTCCTATATGATTGATAATATTGAACAACAATAATCCACTGAACACATGAAAAGGGTAGGATAAATCATGAATTTCCTAAGTAGTGAACCCAAATTCAATGGTAGTATAATTAAATGGAAAACAGTATAAAATAACATATTCAACTATTTATCTTTACTTGCCATTATTTTTAACTTGCATGAACTATCTGATTTTGCTGGATATTTTTTAGACACTGTTGGTGGTGGCCTAATGTGTTATACTCACACCCTGGTCAGACCACCATTGGGTACCTGAGCAGATATCAAGCTTACAGGTCAGGACAAGGGTAAGGGACCTATACTAGGGAGTTTAGTTGGACATGGGACATGGTTGAGTGAGGTTCCAAACTTGGAGTCCAGAACATTTTTGGGATTATTCTATTTTAATTCTTTGGGTTTTGTTCACTTGGAACTATAACATGGAATTCCATATTTACTATTGTATGTGATTGTACCCGATTTATGGGAATGGGTCACTTATGCATGCTATTGATTGTTTCCTATTGTTTTCATTATTTAAATGACTATCTATTGTGGATTACTCTATTAATGAGGGTATAGTATCCCCACAGGAGCTATTAGACCCTCGCCTGTATTCTGCATCCTCTGGCGTACATGGAGGCACAATTGAGGTCATGTAACTACCCAACTTGGGGCACCAATTTAGCATCTTTTGGGTCGGGGATGTTACAATCACAACATGATGGTTCTCAGTGGTCAGTCTATTCCTACTCCATGTGTGATATGGAAGCACGAGTGAGTGAAGTATGAGACTTGGGAGTGGGAGGATGACCTTTGATCATAGTGGCCAGAGTTGTTTGAAGTTTCTTCTTCACCAAATTTTGAAGGGAAATTTGGGGACGAATTCCTTTAAGGGGGAAGTTTGTTAGAACCAGGAACTTCATTCAGGTATGGATCTTAAATTCGGATTGTTTTTTATGAAAAAGAGATAAATAGAAATTTTATAAGTACATGACGTGTATTTATGAGCACAAGTCGTGTACCTTGGTACCGCGTATAGCCATCTACTGGCTATGTAACGAACGAGTACATGGTTGTGTGGTAACCTGGAAGATCTCATAAGGTGGGGATGGTTATGGCTACTACACGATATGTACCTTTAAAGAACATGTTGTGTAGTTTTATTTTTAATTTATATACCAAAGCAGGGTTGTGTCTCATTCCCAGAAATGTCTTCTTCTCTCCTAGTTTGTACAAGAGAGCAACTGATCGTCCGAAAAACTTAAAACCCCTCCCGACTCTCCATCTGACCTCTAATTTAGGTTCCATCAGGTGCGTTGGAATCCCACCATTGAGTTATCAATTCCCCTAGGTCATTTCTTCCAGATTCTTCTACTCTCATGAGTTATTCATGGTTTGGAGTTTCTCACCTTTTTGTAGATCTTTGCTGTTTTAGGCCGATTCAAGGGTCGAAGTTTAGGATTATTGATCATTTGACATCAAGGTAAGTGGTTTGTGCCTTTAATTGTTCATATTTGGATTATATATTCTTAAAGTGCCAAATACCCGTGATTGAGGTATTGCTTGATTTAGAATTTACCATTTTTATTACCTTCTATGGTTTATCTAATTGTTAAAGGGTATTTTCTTAAGCATAAAGTTGTGTACCTTGTTTATAGGACACCCTGTGGGTGTGTTTCCCTTGATTGATTATTTAAAGATGTTTGGTCAAAGATGCTTGTTAGGCTTGTGTTTTTTTCCATGCCTTATTTTTTAGGATGGGGTTGCTGATTATATGAAATTCATGTGATATGCATTGTGTTTTTTGACTAAAGGGGGATTGGACTATGAGATATTTCCAAAGAGGTTAGATCGTGAGAGCTACCCAAGTGGTCATTTATAAATTTTTGGGTTAGACCGTGAGAGCTACATAGGTGATCATTATTATTTTATTAAATGAATGTTGGAAAGAGGGGTATTGACTGTGAGAGGTACATAAGTGGTTTTTTATAACTTATTGATGCCATGTGTACCCAAGGGCATCAACCATGAGAGCTGTCTAGGTGGCCTTTTGTAAATTTTTAGTGCTATATTATTTTAAAGGGGTTAAACTGTGTGAGCTTCCAAGAGGGTCATTATTTTATGAATGGTTGTTATGCTAAACCAAAGGGGTTAGACAATGTGAACTTTCCTAGGGGGTGTTTTTGATTGATTGAATGATTGTGAAGTGTCTTCAAGAAAAAAAAGCTTGTATTCGGTCTTACTTGATGGTTTAAATGGTATTCTGAGACATCAGTTTGTTACTATAACATAGTGGGATATAGAGTAGAGGCTAGATCATGAGATTACAGAATACAAATGATGAATAAAAAATGTTAAATGAAAGTAGTTATGAACTATAGGTATATTTAGTTTGGAGTACTCCCTAGTCTATTGCTTCATTTTTCATATTGCCTGCTATATATATTCACTGACAGTTAGGCACTAATATTTTGGTGGTTGCCTACTGGGATTCATCTCACACCCTATTTGGGATATGTTTTGGACCCAAAAAAATTATATGGTTGGAGGTGTAGATTGGAGAAATTTCTATTCTTCCTTAGGTGCTTTATTTCTATTGGACCTGGAGTGCATGGGACCAAGATGAGGCTTGTGATGTTGTTACATTTTACTTCTTTTCTATACTTTGGTTTCAGTATTGTATTTTTGATATTGTGACTTGTTATGATGATTTCTTAGACACATGTGACATGAATCAATTATATATTCTCCAGTTTTTATATTAATATCAATCTTCCACTTTTTTCATTTATTTTATGGTATTACTACTTCCACTATTGTTTTGTCTTTTCTTTCTGATGTGTATAATATTCCAATGAGGGCATAGTTTCCCAATTATCAATCCATGGCCCTTGCTACTAGTAAACAACCTCTGGCATTGGGGTAAATTCACTTGAGGTCATTTGACCAACCAGGTTCATGTCACCTTTGGGCGACACCCAGAACTAGGACCTTACACAAGGTATATGATTTGATTTATTTACATTCTGTTAATAAAACATTATAAAGGAGTTGAATATTTGTAGGTTATATAACCTCATTGGGTTGTAACCATGGATAACATATATTGAAACATAGAGATTCATATGTTAAGGCACATATTAATTGATATGCTCTTTCTTGGATAAGGTATATGCAATATTTTAAAAGTTTATATTTCAATGTTTTTTTGGGTTTAGAATATTTATTGAAAGATCATGGTAATTTGGGATTTATTTTTTGAGGATTAAGTTAAGATGTATTAGTTAATCCAACTCAAATAACCTAGGTTTAACTATGAATGATTTTAGTTAAACTTGGAGTGATATAAGTCGAATCAAGTCTAATACAAGTTGAGTTTAAGAATTATATACGAACAATATAGTGTTATAAAGTATGAAATAATTAGTTTAAATTTCTCTATGGTTATTCAGGATAATTCTATTATAATGATCATCAATCATGTTTACTCTTTTAGTTTTATTAATGTATGAAGCCTAAATGAACCATGTTAACAATGAATTCCCTAGAAAATTTAGAAAATTTAGAACTAAAAAACATAATGAGGTAAGTATTGGAGTGTGAAATATTATATTTTTTCCAATTTTTCTTTTAAGGATTATTATTAACAATGTGAACATAGTTGGAATAAAAAAACTAATTAAAATAACGATGAAATATAATATAAATCAATTTGACCAAGATGATGAAGGAAAGAAGATTTAATTTTATATAATTGAAAAATGCAGTAAGAGGTAGGTGGTAAATTTAATTAAAGGGATAGTTAAATGTTATAAGAATGTACATTAAGGTAATAATACAAATAAGTCTAAGGGAAATAGAGAATCTAAAAAAAATATTTTTCTTCAATTTTAAAAGATTTGGGAATTATTTGTCTCAATGTCTTAATGCAAGATCCAATAAGGTAAATTGTCACCAACAAACATGTGATTAAGGAAAAGCATATGTAACTACTCCTAATGTATTTGACAGTGAGTTTTAAATCAATATTTTCTAGTGTCTTATTCCATATAAGTTTTTAATAACTACTGGATATTGAGTTATAAATAATAACAACTAGTGGTATGGTTATCATATAAATCATTTCCAAGGCCTATGGAAAGTTATTTTTTATTGATCTAGATATTATTCCCTTAGAATAATTTAATGTGAAATTAGTAATGGGTTAGATCTGTTTATAAAGTGATTATAATAAATATTCACATAGATAAATTACATGCTAAATCTTAAATAAACCCATGATCATGTAGAAGTGTGTGGATAATTTTGAGTTACCTATAGAAATTACTATGATATTATGAGTCAAATTGAAAGGAAATAATTTATTTAGGTGGTGTGGGGAGAGTAGAATGTAACAATATAAAATTTTAATATATGGTTACCTTTAAATAATTTAATGTGTTTGATATCTTACATCACACACAACACTACAATAAAATAAAGCCCTTATAAGTTTATACTGTTAAAACCAAGTCATTGGATTGTCAAGAATTAATACGAGTAATCATTTTCAGAAATATTTAGAGAAATAAAATAAATAAAACTTTTAATATGAATGAAATTAAATTGTTATAACTAAAAGGAATGATAAGATCTTTTTACACTTGAAAAGAATATTTCATAGTATTTCCTTCCTATAGGATATACATTTATATTACAAGAAACTTGTTATGAATGATAATAAAATATATTTGATATGACTAACTGGTTTATAAAAATTTAACAAGTAAAAATAGGAAATATTAGTGAGAATATATAATATTCAAAAAAGTGATTTCTCTATTAAATTTTTTTTCCATTATATCTTCCATTTTTTAAAAGGTTAATTTTTAAAATTTAGAATTTTAAATTTAAAAAATGAATATTATTTGTTGATTCATCATAGTAATATTTCTTTAAGATGTTTTTTTGGAATTTTCAAATTTTTTTAAGTGAATAGTGTAAAATATCATTTTTAAAAATAACATAAATTTTATGACATTATTATTATATTAACAAGTGTTTTAAATTCATAAATTTTTTTATATGGCCAAATTTTTATTTTATAAGTGAATTTATAAATTTTAAAATGTTGGTTTTAATTTATAAACCCATATTTCACATTTTAGAATATAAGTAATATTTTCTATTTTTTTAAAACATTACATATTTTTATTTTTATTTATTTTATAAATTTAATCAAATTAAATTGATTTCAAAACCAATTTATTTTTTGGTATAATGGTTAGGTTCCCTTAGGTGAAAACTAGTTTTTGCGATAAAATCTTAAATGAAAAAATTAATACTTCCAAGGTAAAAGTGATCGAAACATGTTAAAAGTATGTTTATAATTTAGTGTTTGAGATAATGTTGGAATAATATCACCATAAACTCAATTAGTTTCTATTTTTTGAGCCACTTGACATCTTTAACCTTTTCTCCCTTTATATTAGGTTGAAATATTTACAAAAATAACATTATCACCACTTATAAAAGAGGTCTCTCACCACCACTTAAATGAACTCCAAAAAAATGTGGTTAAATAGGAAATATACCATTATTACTTATATAATAATACTATTTAACTATATTGATCATTTATCCATAATATATTATCTTATGCTCTCGATTTTCAAGGGATCTTCCAAGGAAATCTCAAAGTTCTCAAAATGAGTAATCATTTTCTACTTGACAACATTATTTTATATTATTATTCTCCAATTTTATTACTCAAAAAACATTATAATTAAATAAGTAATGGTTATATTATTAATTTTATTTTTAAATTATAATAATAATTATTAATCCTATATCCTTTTTCTATTAATAAAAAAACCGCCATTCGTGTGTTGTGCAGTCTACCACCTTCACAAGGAAATGTGATTCACTTTCCTTCAGCACTATATAAGGATTGTATAAAAGGTGAATTTAATAAATAATTATGATAATTATATTATTTTTATGATTCTTAAACAATAAACTATATTACTCCACCCTCCTATTTCATGAAATTGAAATCATGATCCATGTATATGTGTGAACTACCACCTCCATAGAATAATGTATTCTATTTTTCTTTACCATAATTCATTACAAGATCCAAGGATGGGTTTAAATAATAAATATTGTATTTTTGATATAATTAAGCATCTAGTTTAATAGATTATAGAACCTATTAATGATATGATAAATAATCTATTATCGTTAATTCAATCATTTAAAATGAGTGTACTAAGATGAAAATGATCACTTATTTCTAATAAATGACATTATATAAATTATATTGTCTCTATAATTATTTTAAATTACGATATGTCACACTAATAAAAAATAAATAATATCATTATTATATTTTTTAATGATATTAAAACCAAACCACCTCATAATCATCCACTAATAATGAAAATTTCATGTTTAGGTCGGTTTAACCACCTATTTCAAAAAAAATCATGATTTTTTATTCTGGATGAATTCTAGAAAATTATAATACTAAAATATGATATAAATATGTAAATAATGTTTTCTGAGGTTTTTAGTGTTATATAATCATTTTACACATTAATTAATAAATTACCCTTCATTCGTTAAGAATCAAAGAATCTTTCTCATCAACAATTTTATCCTCATGGATCATAATGAAAATTACCATGAAATGAATTATAGATTAATAAAATTTATTTGAACATCTATTATAGTACCTTTTATGATAATATAATGATTTATTTACAGAAATAATTGATACCAACACCACTTCTATGAAACTATTTTCAAGCGATATTGATTACTTACACCTAGTGTTGAAAATATATAAAGATTAACACACACACACACACATATTTATAGAATTACTGTAAATGATGATTTTAAATGTTCATAGTTATGAATATAATTATTGGGTATCTATTTAATGAAATTAATTTAACTATTAATGAGATTTTATACAAGTGAAGAATGAATCAAAATGGCAGATTTGGTTTTCACTCAAATTCCCTTCTTTGAGACATGTCTGGTATTATGTTACTAATTAAATTTACATAATTTATAAGATAAATATTTGTTATATTATATCATAAATTATCTTTTATTAATGTAATTGTAAGTTCAATTAAAACTCCTCTCTTTTAAGGGGTTTTTATTTCAATGTTACTGAAAACGCACGGGTTGTTTGTTACAAACATTAATTCCTTGAGAGTAGTTTGTGTTACACACCATGTTATATTTCTAATGGTGTATTCATTACCCATGGACATATCATTAACATATATATTTTATAAATATTTTAAATACTAATTCAAACTAGTTCATTTTCATCAAATTTCTGTTTGACACAGTTATTACCCCAGTTGTAATGAATTTTGAAAACGAAATTTTCATTCATTGAGTTATGATATTTTATCTTATACTTATTTCACATAAGTGGAGAAAATTATACCATTTTATTATATTATGTTCTATTTTTTTATACCATGTAAAATCATTATTTGAAATATTACTCACTTTAATAATTATGCTTCCCCTAAGTGATATTGATAACTCAAGCCTCCTTTAATTGAGATATATTTTATTATCATGAATTTATTTCATCCATACATGGGTTATTACACATTAATAATTTGTTATATTGTAATATATATATATATATATATATATATATGGTGAAAAATGATATTTTGATACATATGAATTGTTTTTTACTATTTTTACAATGTGAATTTTGAACATAAGTATTTTCAAAATAATAAAAGGGGTTTTCAATTAACTTTATTATGTTTAATATTCCTCTCCACACTACCCAAGTTAAAATTTATGTCTTTTCAATGATCTGTAATTGGCTGTAATTATTAAAATTAATTTTTTTCTAGAAAAAATTACATCAATTT
The DNA here is from genome assembly GCA_963277665.1 of Viscum album. Lineage (NCBI taxonomy): Eukaryota > Viridiplantae > Streptophyta > Magnoliopsida > Santalales > Viscaceae > Viscum > Viscum album. Next base: position 834,819,813 of record OY728165.1, read on the forward strand.
TTTGAAAATTTTCTATTGGAAGTGACATTTAATTTTGAATTTTACCTTAATATTAAAAATAATTTCTAAAAGTTATTTTAAGTTTTTAATTAAATATTGTTTTTGATAGTCAAAAGGAGTTTCCATAATGGTATTTTTTATCATGTTTTATCCTCTAATTTATATTTACTATTTAGTGGATTGAACTCATGGAATCCAACAATTTGATTCTTGGTTCCTTCTTTTATGATATCGTTCAAAGAACTATTTTTATGAAGGTAAATTTCATTTCTATAAAAATTATTTTAGGATTCCTTTTTCACACTAGAATTATGTCCGTTTGAAACTATCTAACTTTTTTCTCTGGATGGATTATGCTCTTTAAATTCCAACATTGAAATAACCATATATTCATTATCGTATTTGGTGTGACCATCCAATTTTACAATATTTTTATTGGTGGATGTTAATCTTGAATGGAATTGTATTCATTGGATAAAAATATATTTATATTCTTGAAGACTATTGATTGATGACATGGTTGATTATGTGTTGACATTATATATTTTTCATTATATAGATTTCATTATTTATATTCAATTGGAGGTTCCTTAGGGAATATTATGAAATGTATTATTGCATAATATTGATAATGCATTGGAGTTATTCATGTGATAGATGGGGCATAAAATTTTATAGCTCATTAATCCATCAATGGGTCTCAGAAGACAAAACATCTGGATTTTTGGTGTAAAACTCTCCCTAAATAAATACAGTGTCTTATCATAAGTCCTTGGAAAGATGTTTTCATGTTTAGAATAATTACTTCAATAATTATGAGATCACTAATTATTATTATCCATATTTTGATTTATTTTCTTGGATCTAACATTATCTAAATTTTATTTTATTATGGAATTATTCATATTATTTATTCCAACCATATTTTGGATATAATACTTATTATTTTGATAGGTTTAGATATATATTTATCTAAATGATCATTTGAGCACACCCATTTATTATGATTATATTCCCTAGATTATAATGAAAAGTATCCCTGAAAAAACGTTTGTAAGGATAGTATGCACGAAAAAATTTGTGGGATACATGGAAGACTCATTATATATTAAGTTGTTTATTATATAGTGAAAAGTACATTAGTTGAGTAAGACATGGGATTTATTAGTTTATTGATGTGGCTCATTTTAACACTCTTTTCCACATCATTTTTATATTTTTATTGAATTTTTATACCAAAATGTTTTTTATTAAATAATTGAGAATGGTTTTGGTTTTGTTCTTAATTTTTAAAATAAGAAATTTTAGTTTAAAACATTTGTTTTAATGTGCATAATTGTCATTTTAAATAATACTTAAATTAAATCAATTCTTTTGAATTTGGTTTTTATTTTTTATTCTTTAATTTTTATAGTTTTTCATTCAAGATATTTTATCAATTCATTAATTTAATTAATCATTTATTTGCTTTAATTATAAATAAATAAATCAATTTATTTTTGTGTTAACAATGTAATTTTATTCAATTAATATTTTTATTCCTGAATTAATTTTTTAATTTATTATTTGGTTAGTTAATTGGTTTATTAAACTTAAGAAAACAACTTTAGTTTTTTTAGTTTGTTTTAAATTAATTTTTTATTATTTTTAATACAAATAAATTCATTATTTTAAATAAAGAATAATTAATTTTATTATATAACATTGTTTTATTTATTTATTTTTTAATTATATTCTTTTTAATTTAAATGTTTAATTGATTAATCTATTTTTAGTTTTTTTAAATTATTAAATTATTTAATTTTTTGTTGTGTTTATTTTGAAGGTGTTCCGGTGGCACCCTGTCATGATGCCACCGTTTTCACTCCTTGCTGTCTCACTTTCCCACCGTGAGCATCACTCATGGTGCCACAGAAACCACCCTCACAGTGTCTCCTTGCTGTCTCACAACAACCGTGAGTAGTACTCATGGTCTCACGATTTCAAGAACGGTGGAACATACCACCATTCCACCCACACCAACCGCTTCCATCCACACTCATAGTGCCACCGTTATGCTTCCTACTATCTCAGCATCCCCCATTCCAGCCATCACTCAATCATTTTCACGGTGTCACCATCACCAGAATCCATTCCTTCAAACAACAAATCCATGCCTCTTTTCCACTTCCAACATCAGTAATCACACAACAACACAATATATACAGTCATCTAGAAGCAGCAAGATACAAATAACAACAATAGACTCAACGATATATAGAAATATCACCTAAAGAGAAGAAAATCAATTCAGCAACAAATGAAACCCCAAACCAATTTCATTCTTGATCTACCCGAAGTCTCCATCATCCTCCTACTTGCATGGTCACGACCCCAAACCCCTTATTCCAACAATCACATTGGTTCCTCTCACTCGCCACTCCTAATCACCTATCATGAGCCAAATCTACCGGTGACCCGCCTTTTTTCACTGCAACTGTGTGCTAAAACCAGAACCCATGCTGCTACCTCACCACAACGGTCTTTCACCTTCCCTTCTCAGAGCGAGTCCAACAGCTCTCTCCCCCTACATTCACGGTCTCAAATATGATCCCCTTTTTGAAGCCTCTCTCATTGAATCCCATTCTAATTTACCTTGAACTACCACAAGAGCCAATACATCGCCTCCCATGTACCCATAAAGACCATTGCATGACCATTCTTCCCCCTTTATGCTTCATGCCTCTTCCCACAAGAACTTCACCGAGCCCGCACTGCCGTTACTCCCTCCTTCATGCACACCCCACCTTCTCGCCGCACACCCCCTCAGTCGTCGCCGCCTCATACCCTACCCCGTGCTGAGACCCCCACCCTCTTTTTTCTCTCTTATTTTTTAGATTTTATTCTATTTTATTTTAACATTTAATATAACATAATATATTATATAATATATATGTATCATATACAATAATAGGCATATTAATAAAATAATATAAGCTTATATATATAATATTAATCATAATAATATATTTTATTAATTAAATATAATAGTTAATTTATTAATAATAGTATTATGAATTAAAAAAATATATTCTTATAAGTATTTTATGTACTATATATATATATATATATATATATATATATATTAATAAGTATTTTTTAAGTAGTCAGATAATATATAGTATTTTTATTTAATTTTTTCATTTTTTTCCAAATGAATCGAGTGCATTTTTTGTAGAGGGGGGTTCTGGCTTGGCACACGCAACCCATTCATTCAGTTAAGAGAAACTGCTCCAGTAACCAGGAAGGAATAAATAGAACAGTGGATGTCCCATGTGGTGGCCGATGAGCACTTCGGGTGGGATTCCGAAGAGTTCCATTTTGGGCGGTTGAAAGGGAGTGTGGGAGGGACTAACATGGTATAAGGGGTAATCAGACATTGGGAGGTAGGTATTTAGTGGGACTGTACAACACTTCTCGAGGGGGGACTTCATTCTTCCCAATCATCCATCCAGAGGATCCAGATATCCTGAGATTTTTCATCATTTCCATTAGGATCAGATTGGAGGCATCAGAGTAGCCGATCAACATTTCATACCTCGATTCATGGGGTGGGACATTGAGAAAAATCCAGTGTCACATCCACCATCATGTTTCTTGAATTGGAACTTTCGGGAGATCAAGAAGGGAGACGAACATCTTTATTTTCCTTGTGCTTTATTTTTAATAAACTTACTTCAACATGAAATTCATTGATTTTAATTCCATTTTTTACTAAATCCAACCATTATGTCCAGCTAAAATCCTCCGGTGGTGGGGTAAGCTAGCTAGTTAGAGTTTTTTACTCTGATTCATGCACTACATAATTTTCTAGATCATCTCTCTCAATTATTGTGGGACACTTTTATTTTCAAAACAAAAAGGGTGAGTGAAAACCAATATTGTTTGAATCTAAATGAAAACTATTTCAATTTGAGGAATTCACTGACAAGTGAATCATGCTCAAAGGAGAGAAACACGCTGAACTCAACTGAATGATTGAGCCCAATGACATCCTAATTTTATCACCATTGGATGAAATGACTTTTACAGTTGAAGAATTGTAAGGGTTATTTCATCAAAAACTGACCAGACGAAAAATCTGGCTAGTTACCATAAGTAGGATCCATATTTTTTATACATTAGAGTAGGAATGAGGATAAGAAATATCAAAATCAGTCAGTGGGCTTTCTCCCCTACTCATATATTGGTTGTTTTCACCGTAATATTTCTTGTTGTCTTGTCTACCCCCTTGGACTCACTAGTTTAGCTTCACTTCCTCACACACTAATTTTCACTTACTCCACTTCACCAACACAAACTGATTTTGTTACTTTTTGCGTGTTCTTTTATTTACTTTGTTTTTTAGATCACCAAGCACAACATTATGCCTCCATGTGGATTGACCATATCTTTCCACTGTTCTAAGTAGTAAGTTGGTTATAAATTTCAGTATGTTGCCTGTGTCCAAGGATGTGAAAACATGTATTTATGATTTTCCTGAATTTTATAAATCTCTAAACCTATATTTATCTTTGAGATGTAAGAGATTCAATATTTATTATGAATTTTTTAATTAAATTTGTTTATATCTAGGATTTTATAGTTGATGTCAATTGAAGAATTTAAAGTTTATGTTTATGACACTATATTCAAAAGCATGGGTCATGAGAATTAGATCGATTAAGTAGAAAATTATTTACTTGAAATTATACTCATTACTCTATATGATGTTATTTTGAGGGATTCCTACATAGAAAGATATTCAATTAATTGATTTGGTAACCATTGAAAATATGTGTTTTTATAGTCATATGGATGGTTGCTGATTACCCAAGAAAGTTTACAATGTATTGTTTAACCACCCCTTCTTTCGTCAGATGGTTTATGATCTTGTTATCCCATTTATTTATATGTCGAAATGTATTTTAATTCTGTATGTTTTTATTTAAAAACATATTATTATTTTAAAATTTGGTTATGTATTTTTTCCCATTATCTCATATGTTGAATGCATTAGGCTTAAACATGTGATTGGCACGACATGATATTATATATACCGTCGATGAATTTGTAGGTCTCAAGAGATAATTTTTTTTTGGTATTTCTTGTATGCCTCAAACTTCATATGATTTTATAACTATGGTCTTTATTACAAGAATGATATCCTGGTTACCACCTTGATTGAAATAATGATGTATTGGCTTATGCCTTGGTGGTAAAATAACTATTTTCAACATTATGAAATCTATCATCAGGAATTCATATATTTTTATCCATGTTATCTATTAATTTTCATTATTATCCATAGATATATTATTCTCTTATTTAAATTTTATTATTACTTTATGATGATTAATTATTCCCGCGATAGTATTTATGTAATGTTTATTACATGATTTCCTTAGTAGTATGTTTTCCCTTATTGTTCATTTTATCTCACCCATTATTATGTTTCTATTTCCATGGGTTATGAATAAAACTATTAAACATAATATTTCTAATAGGATAGATCATATATAGTATTTTTGGGAGATTTTCAAGACTTAATATGAAATAAGTATTTTCTTATATAGTGGAAATAATTTCCATTTATTAAAAAACACATAGAATTTATTAGATAATGATTTTTTTGAAATCTATAAAGTTATAAACCTAAAAGGTCTTAGAAATGTATTATAATAAAATATTTTATTTAAATTGTTTTATAATGGGATAGTTATGTTTGGGAATTTACAGTTGGTATGAAATAGAGAATGTAAAGTATGTGTTTATAGAACTAAGATAGGGTGTGGGTCTAGGGAACCAAAAATAGACCCTTGATAGAGTTATACTAGAATATATCATTTATATGGGATGGTATTACATCTTCTTATTGAGTTATTATATAGAGGGGTGTTTCAAATAAAGATGTTGACAACCCTTGTACAGATATAATAATTTTTTTATAAAGATGTTAAGTAATTCTTAAAATCAAATGGAAATAGTTTTATTAATCTAATTTCTTATATGGTTATATTAAATAGATTAAATAAAAAATTAAAAAATTTTAACTTGAAAAAAATAATTTAATTTTTAAATCACCAATTTCAAAATTATCTTTTGAAAAATCCTTGAGAATTTTCTGAAAATATATATTTTTCAATAAATATTGAAAAATATTTTTTTAATACATTTTTTTTCTTTCATAGTATTTATAAGTTAAAATTATTTTTTAGATTTGTTTTAAATTTTAATTACTATATTTTTATTTAAATGTATTTAATTTTTGTTTTTTCGAATGGATTTTATACATGAATTTAGTGTAGAAACATTTTATATTTTAAAAAATAATTTTCCTGAAAAATATTTTTTCTCTTAATTTTTCCAGTTTAAATTTAATTAAAATTATGAAAAATTAGTTCTTTAATTTTTATAAATAGATTCCCTATTTTAAATCATGTGTTCAAAATTTATTAAATATACCCATTTAATTTTCAGTCAATATGAATAGTAACTTGGGTAATTTTTGATACCAAGGTATATGGTAAATCAGGTAATTATAGGTAAAAATAATATTATAAGGAATATAAAATTACCCTTAATCTTGATCTAATTTTATTAGATGATTAATATTATTCCATAAGAATTCAATTTTTTAATATATGGATGTTGTTTTCCCTTTGTATGTTATTATAGTATTTATAATATTTATTTAAAGAAAAATAAAATATTTCGCAGTCATATTTTATAATAACGAAATCATTTTTAATATAAAGTTATCCTTAAGAAATATTAAAATATAAAAATTAATTTTAAATTTAAAATATTAATCTTCATCATAGTATATTGTTTTTAAATTTTAGTGAATAATTAATTATCCTAAATGCTAACACAACACTGATGTAATAATTATTTTATTAATGGAAATATCAGATAAATATTATTTAAAATATTAAAATAAATATAATTTGAAATAATTATGTAATAAACTAATTTTCAAGATACTCTTTACATTTTAGGTATGCAATAAAATATTTGGTTCTAATTATAAGTTTTATCACGATATTTCTATATTCAATGTAATGAATGATGCTTCAAATTGACATTATGAATATTTTATAGTAAATAAAATTTCATTAAATGAAAAAAAAAATTGAAAAAAATTTAAATTCTGAAACAATATTGGTTTAAGGATAAAAATTTCACACATGATCCTTATATTGGTATTTTAAAATTTTATAGTAACTATATTAACCCTCAAATGGTGAAAAATCATGCTGTCAAGGTAAGAGTTAATGTAAAGTGTCATAATCTTATATAGAATTTTTTTATGGGATTATTTAGAACCATAAAAATATTATGTCCAAAATAAATCACTTTACAACAATTTTTAATTGAAAATTAATTTATATTAACTAAATATATTTTGTAAATTCAATGAGTTCCCCTCTCATCACTTATAAAAGTGAACCCCTTATTCTCATTTCATTACAATTAATAACCCTTTTGTTTTAGACAATACCTATCAAAATCCATTACTAAAATAAATCCCCTATTTATATAGGCCTTATTTTATTTATTACACCAACCATAGTGGTCTTATTGTGTTAAGAAACTGAGGTTGTCCAAAGAAGAGATATCGTTGCAATCAAAAATTTCTATTTTATTTATTATTCCACCTCCCTAAAATATTCTTCAAATATGATAAAATAATAAAATAATTATATTTTATATGCTTATATATTATTATGCTTGTGGAATTACCAATATCCATCCACATGACCATAAAATGGGAAATGATGTCATCGCTTGTGTGTACGGTGAACTACCGCCTCATGAACTGAAGTGATTCATTTTCCATCCCCATCTATAAAAATTGGTTATAATGATAGAATTAATGTTTATAGATGATATTAATTAAATATTTATCATTATTAAAAGATAATATGTTTTTTAACTTCTTACCATCCCATTTATTGGAAAATGATAATGACGTTGGTGTGTTCGTGTGGACTACCACCTTCATGAAGTGATGTGATTAATTTTAATCACCACATAAAATTAATGATATATATTATTATATATAAATTATTTATATCATATTTAATAAATTATTATAATTATTTAAGGATAAAATTATTCTTTACTTCTTTCTATAATGATCATCAAAAAATGGAAACGTTTCTCTTCCGTAAGTATGACCTACCATCTCCATGATTGTAACATATTTCATTTTTAATAACCGTATTTAATGGTTTTATTTAAAATTATAATTGATGTATAAAAATTATAATTATTTCATGAATATTATTTTGTGGATGATTTAATTATAAAATCTTTGACCATATTTCATTTACATAAGGCATTTTGAACATATGAACCAAATATGGTCAAAACGTCTGATGTGGACTAAAATAATTAAGTACTTGTCATAACATGGTAATATGTGACATAGATGTAATAGTAAAGTTGAAAAAGGTTCTCAAGAATTTAAGTAATTAACATTATTTTATTTCTTAAGAATATGAAGGACCTGAATAATACATCAGACTTGAGGTAAGTTATTTTCTTAACTCAATTTCCATTCATTGGGTTAAACTTCTACTTCTTTGATTATGTCATTATAAGATTATGTGGTAAAGGATTTAAAATTATCTTATGTGTATTTAAAATTATTTTATGTGTATTTATATCTTATACACATAATATATTAATTTGATTAATAATCTCTTTAATGATATGATATTTTTAAGGTATTTTCTTTTAAAAATTTCATTTAAAGTTCCTATTTCAAATAAATTTTCAATAGTCTGCAATAATATTTTTTAACTTATACAGAATGGGAAAATTTACCTTCTTTTATAATTATTTAATAATTTTCTATTTAATTTAAATTTTTTCGTATATGTTTTTAAATAAAATGGTTTCTTTATGATGTGCAAAACTTTTATATTTTAAAAGTCATTTTCAAGAAACAAGGTATTTTGATATCCAGAAGTGTTTTTTCAGATTGGTTTAAAATAGTTTTAAATGGTTTTATTCTTGATATGGTCATTTTAAATTATTTAAAATGGGTGTTCCCAGAAACCACTTGGTTATCCCAATATACCTCATATGATTGGTGTTCCCAAATAGCGCTCCAATGCATTTGGTAATGATTTTGTTATATAAAGAATTATATTGGAAGTTATCTATATAATTATTCAAATTTGTAAGTGGTTTTATAAGGTTTTATAAGGTTTATTTGAAAATTTTGTCCCAGAGAACCTGATTTACTTATCTATTCTTGAAAATGAGTTTTATTAGAAATATCTTAAGGCAAGATGATTATATTTTTAAAGGAAAAATTATTCTCTTTTTAAATGAAAATGTTTATTTTTAAGAAATGATTTTAATGGGTTTTCATGTTTTTTCCCTACACTAATGATTTTATTTATGGATATGATAAAATAAGTATTCATGTTGGAATTTGTGAATATTTTTTATGAAAAGATATCCTGTTTTATTTTAAAGGCTATTATTTTTATGGGAAAATAGATACTGTATAGAAGTTTCCACTTATAATGAATAAGTTTACTAGGTAAGAGTCTGTATTAATAATTTCAAACTATAAACCTAAATGATATTTGGGAAAATAAATTTATTTCTAGTTTTAAAATAACTAGAATAATTTTTTAAGGTTTGGTCTTTACTGTTGGTATGAAAGAAAGTTTTAGATAAATTTAGGGGTAATTTTAATGTTAACAGATTACACTTTTTAGTTAAAATGAAATGATATAGAATTCTAAGATTACCAAGATGATTTATCTAATATATTTAGGTTTATAATGGTTTTATATTGTGAAAACAATGAAGGTGAAGTTGTAAAGAACCAAGACGATGATATCCATCCAAATTAGTAATAAACAATGGTCCTAATTGGAACTGAATAGTTTGGTGGTGTGATGGATTCATTGAAAAAAGCCATAAATAGTGGAGTGATCTATGTTAAAGAGGATATAGATATACCCTATATTAACATGAAGAAAGTACATTATTTCATGAGATATCACCCCCATCATTCAGTGGATCATCATACCCTGTGATCGTGGAAGGATAGATGAATTCCCTTGAGAAGATATTTAAAGTCATCAGATGTTCAAAATAATAGAAGGAAACCGTAACTATATATCATTTTGAAGGTATAGCTGATCAATAGTGGTATATGTTTTAGAATACCATAGATAATTTTGATCTTGATTCCATAGAATGAGACGAATTTAGTAATATTTTCCTTGAGAAATAGTTTCCTCAGACAGTTCGATTTAGAATGAAAAACATTTCCTAGAATTATGGGTGAAAGATTAATATTACATAGTTTTATATTAATAAAACATCACATGACTGTTTATGTACATAATATATTTTTTTGGGACATTGATATTAAAATTTAAATATTTTATTTTGGTTTGAAACCAATTTTATGAAGAGATTTGGGTTCACATGAATTTAAAATCTATAAGAATCTAATTTATTGTTATAAAAATGATGAGATGGATTTTTTGATACGTATGTTTCTCAAGATATAAAATTATGAAGTGATCAGGATAAAAAGAGATAGGGAAACATAAGTCAAAGATATTTGGTGGTATAAAAAATAAAGTTACCATCTTGTGATAAGTGTGGTATGGATAACCCTGGAGAATGTCTTATGAAGTTAAGAAAGTGTTATTAGTGTGGTCAGATTAGACATAGGGCTCATGATTTTGAAGAAAGGAATCTTGAACAACCAAACATTTGGGTAACTTATATTCATCCAATAGTGAAGTGTTTTAGTTTAAATGAATTTGGTTACATTACTAACATATTTCTAGAGCTAGTTTCAGAGGATGGAAATCATTTTGATCGGAAAAAAATTCATAGAATTGTCATTTTTACTACCATTTTTTTTATAGGGCCCTAAAATGAATTGGTAGCACATATATTACTCGTGTATTCAAATTATTAAAATACATTGGTTTATTATGAATATTTTCACTCCATATTTTTTTTGTAAATTTTCATGACTACTGAGAATATCACATAATTAAAGTATGATATAACCTTTGGTAAAATCTCTACATGAAAGCATTAAAGATAAAAAGATTTATAAGAATCTTCCAATTGTTATAATGGAAATGGTCTTTCCTAGAAATAAGTTTTGACAGTAAATAATAGATTTTGATATTATTTTGGGTATGGATTGTATTTTATTACATAATGATAAAATATATTTTAGATCCGAGAATGATTTTTTAATGATTTAATAACTTTAATGGAGTACCAATAAGTAATGAAATTATTAGATGTTATAGTGAAAGTTAAATAGGAAATGATATTGAAAACAGTTAAATGATTTTGATTAGTGATGTGCCATTATTTCATGAAAACATGGATGTTTTTCCTATTGATTTTACTTATCTCATTACTGATCAGGAGGTTGAGTTTAAAATATAATGAGTATCTGATTCTAAGATTATTTAAAAAACTCTTATATAATGACTTAAGTGGATCTTTTGGAATTAAAAAATCAACCGAAGGAGTTTTTATATAAAGGTTTTATTCGATATAAAACATCACCGTATGATTCTCTTATTTTTTTTTTTAAAAAAGAAAGACAGTTCCATATGTCATTTCATCGATTATAGAGCATTGATTAACATCACTATTAAGAACAAGTATCCTTTACCATATATCAATAATTTTTTGACCCGTTATAGGGAACACAATACATTACCAATATTGATCTCAGATTAGAGTACCATCATTTTAAATTTAAGGAGGAATATTTTACAAAGTCTACATTTTAGACAAGTTATGGGCAGTATGAGTTTATAGTTAATCCCTTTGGGTTGAAAAATTACCATGCTGCATTTATCGATCTTTTGAATAGAGTCTTATCTGAATATTTAGATAAGTTTTTGGATGCTTTTATTGATGGTATTTTGTTTTATTTTAAATGTTATGAGGATCTTGAAAAGATTTTAATAATTTTTCTATAAACCCTTAAATAAATGAAGTTATATGGAAAAAATTTCAAATGTGATTTTTTTGTTACAACATATTTAATTCCATGGGAATATTGTAAGTAATGATGGATTTATAGTTGATACTACTAAAAATAAAGTTGTTGAAGAGTGGACACAACCTACCAATGTCTTAAATATTCTTAGTGTTCTTGTATTAACATGTAACTACAGACATTGTGTTAAAATATTTTCTCAGTTCTCTATCCCCTTGACTAAGTTAACATGAAAATGTGTTAACTTTATCAAAAAAAATTATTGTGATTGTTGTTTTAATAAATTAAAGAGATGATTGGAGAATGATCCTATTTTGGACCTACCCTCTAGGAATGGTGATTTTTTCATCAATAGTGATTCTTAATTGAAGGTACTTGGTTGTAATCTAATAAAAAATGATTAATTAATTGGTTAGGCTTCAAAGAAACTAAACCCACTTGATTTAAATTATCCTAAACATGATTTGTAATTGGCTAGTATAGTTGTCACTTTAAAAATCTAGAGGCATCATTTATATGGATAAAAGTGTAAAATATATACTGATCATCAATTTTTTAAGTATTTATTCACTCTTAAAGAATTGAGCATGAGGTAGATAAGATAGTTGGAACTGATAAATGATTATGATTACACAATCAATTAACATCCAAGAAAATATAACAATGTGTATGAGGATTTGAGTTAAAAACATCATCCACAATTGACCATGTTATGTGTGGAACATAACCCTTTGATTAAATATTTGATAAATTTTGGCCTAGACGTTTTGGGTGATAGAAATTATTCTATTTTGTTTTAGGTGTTAGTGAAATCATCTCTGTCTAATAGAATTAAGAAAGATAAGAAGGAAGGAACTAAGTTATTTAAAAAGGTAGAATTGGTTGAAAAGGGAATATTGGTTGAATTTAAGGTTGAAAAATATGTTTTTCCATATTTTTAACGAGATTATGCGTTCCTTGCAATTTCCAATTGAAGAAGGAGATGTTAAATGAAGCATGTTTTTATCTATTCTCTATTCATGCAGACATTACTAAGATATACAAAGAAGAATGGGTATATTAATGGTGGGATGGAATGAAATGAGATATTTCTAACATTACCATGAAATGTTTGACTGGTATGCATGTTAAATAAAAAATGAAATTATTAAAGGGGATGCTTTAGCCTTTTTCGATTCTAGAGAGGAAATAAGAAAATATATCTATAGATTTTGTGGTAGGACTACCAAAAACTTTTCAAAGTAACAAAATGATTTTGGTTATTGTTGATCAACTGAATAAACCATAAAATTTAATTACAATATGAGATATTATGTCTTTATATCAATGTTATTGACTGTACCTTAAAGTGATAAACAAGTTACATGGACTTTCACTCCAACTGTAATCCTAGTGTCACTACTAATTTTTCGAAAGGCCTTTAGAATTCATTGGGTACTGAATTAAATATCATTACAGATTTTCATCCTCAAATATATGGATATTCATAATGAAAACTTTAGACCTTGTAAGTCATTCCATATTAAAATTCAATTTATTACTAGGGAGGTTTGGATCTACATCTATCTTTTGTTGATTTTTCATGTAAATACAGTTTTCATTCTAGTATATAGGTGGATCCTTTTGAAGAATTATATGGAATGAAATGTAAAAAATCAAACTTTATTGGATGATGTAAGTTAGAGGAAGTTAATGGGACTATAATTGGTAGAGGATGTGGTTGAGAAGGTGAAAATGATTCAGTAACATATGAGGAAAACTCACAGTAGATAAAAAATTTATGCAGATAATAGGAAGAAAAACATTCATTCAAGGTAGGTGATCAAGTTTTTATTAAAATATCTCCGTGTAAAGTTTAATTCGATTGATAATAAGATAAAACTAAGTCCCTGATTCATTGGATAATATGAAATCCTTGTGAAAGTTGTATTAGTTGCCTACCGAGTGGCCTTACTACTGAATTTATCTCAAGTACACAATGTTGTTCCCTATTTCGATGTTAAGAAAGTATATGCCAAATTCACCTCATGTTTTGAGACATGAGTCAGTTTAGATAGATGATTACCTTGCTTGTTAGGATCATCCTATTCTAATTCTTGACTATTGATAGTAGTTATTGTAGAACAACATAACTCCCCAGGTTAAAGATTTATAAAAAAACCATATGGTTGAAGGAGAAATATGGGAATTTGAAAATGATACGATAGAAAGGAATCACCACTTTTAAAAAAGTGAATAAAAGTGTGAGGAAAAAATTTAAAAATTGGGGGGGGGGGTGGATTGGTGTGGAATGAAATAACCCAGTTACTAAGTGAATAATTTTTTATAATTATGTAAATTTAATATTAAATTGAAAATGAAATAGTTTTTCAAACTAATTTCTTATATGGTTATTTTTAAAGATTAATTATAAAAATATATAATTATAAATTGAAAAAATTAATCTCATTTTTGAAATCATCATTCCAAAATTATATGAAAAATTATTTTTTATAATTTTCTAAAAATATTCATTTTTCAAGGAATATTAAAAAACACAATTTTTTGGAATTTTTTTATTACAATTTATTTTAAATGTAAAATTATGTTTTGTATTAGTTTTAAATCTTACATAGTTAATTTTTAGTTAAATTAATCTATTTTTATTGGAATTGGTTTTATACTTTAATTTAGTAGAGAAACATTTTATATTTTAAAAGGAATATTTTTGAAAAAAATGATTTTCATTGCATTTTCTTGTTTAAATTTAATTAATATTCTGAAAAATCTCTATTTTAAATTTTGAAAAATGGATTAGAATTTTGAAATTGGATTTTTATATTAATTAAATAGAAACCTTTTATTTTTTCTTAATATGAATAGTAAATTTGGTAATTTTTGTTACCACGGTAAAGGGTAAATTGGGTAATTAAGAGTAAAAATAAAATGATAAGGACTATAAAATTACACTTAAACTTTCTCCAATAATATGTTATGTGTAATATTCTTCCATAATAATTCAAGGTTCTAATATATGGTTTTTGGTTTCTATTTTCAAGTGACCATGTTATTTATTATATTTATTTAAAGAGAATTCAATGATATCACACTCATAATTTTTTTTAATATATGGTTATCAAAATGTTTTATTTGACTATAAATATAAAATTTAAAGGTAAAATACAAATCTTCATCATGGTAAGTTATTTTTAATTTTTAGTGAAAAAATATTTACTTGAAATTATTACCCAACGTTGATGCAGTAATTATTTTATTAATAAAAATACAAAATTAATGTTATTAAATATTTTAAATTAAATAAAATTTAAATAATTAATATAAAAAACGAGTTTTTTAATTAACTTGATATTTTAGGGATGTAATAAAATATTATTTATAATTAATAGTGTCATCTTTATTATATTAAAGTCAATGTTATGAATAGTCCTTATAAATTGAAATTATGAATATTTTACAGTAAATAATATTTTATTAGATGATATAAAATTCCAAAAAATGCTAAATTTTTTAAAATGATTAGGATATAGTTTGAAATTTCATCCTTTATCCGTTAATTTGTATTTTTTATTTTATTTTAACTATATTAACCCTCAATGAGTAAACAATCGTGCTGTCATAGTAAGAGTTAAAGGGGTTAAACAAGGTTTAAACTAAATGATAAGGGTAATAAAGTGAAATCAAATTATAAAACAATTATTTTATGATAGGATTTGACCCATAATAATATTAACTTCTAAATAAACCAATTTGAATTCATTTTGGATTGAATTTTAATTTATATTAGTTTAATGTATTTGGAAATTACAAGAGTGCCCCTCTATTTTCTTATAAATGGGACCTCTTATTCTCATTTTATCACACTCAAAATCCATTTTATGTCCAATACCTAACCAATACCTTTCGATAATTCCTAACCAATAATTATATTCCTTATTTTTTTGAATAACACTACCTTTAGTTGTCTTAAAGTGTTAAGAAATGGAGGCTCTCCCAATAAGAGGTACCATTTTAAATAAGTGTTTTTGTTTTATTTCTTATTCCACATCATTAAAATAATAAAAAAAAATGTTAAAATAATATATCAAGTATCCTCCATATACTTATATGTTATTATGTTACTGTAATTACCTTTATCCATCTTAAATTCCATCCAATGGGAAATGAAGTCTTCGTTCGTGTGTATGGTGGACTACCACCTCATGAACGGAGGCGATTCATTTTCAATAAAAATCTCTCATGATTGGTTATAATTATGGAATTAATGTTTATACATGATATTCATTACTTATTTACCATTATGAAAAGATAATATATTATTTACCTTCTTACCATTCCATTTATTTAAAAATTATAACCTTGTTCGTGCATACGTGTGGTCTGCAATGTCCACAAAGCGATGTGATTCATTTCCATCACCACATCACATGAATCATATATATATGTATATATAAATAATTAAAATAATATTTATGATATTATTATAATTATTAAAAAATTAAATTATACTCACCTTATTTTCATAATGATCGTTGAAAAATAGAAATGTTTCTCATGGATACATTTGACCAACCCTCTAAATGATTATAATATATTTTATTTTTCATAACCATATTTAATTGTTTTATTCAGAAGTATAATTTCTGCATAAAAATGATAATTATTTCATGAATATTAGTTTTTATATGATGTAATGATTACCTATTAGACCATTTTCGACTTATCAAATCAATTTTTAACTTATGAACCAAATTTGGTCAAAACATCCGATGTGAATTTAAATAATTAAGTACTTCTTATAATATGGTAATAAGTGATAAAAAAATAATAAACTATAAAAATTTACTCAATAAGGTAAATCATTATTTACATTATTATTAATAAAGATAAAGGCCAACGTGACATCAGACTCGAGGTATGGTATTTTCTTAACTCAATTTCCATTCATTTGATTAAACTTCCACTTTGTTGATTTCTTCATTTAAATATTATGTGTGAAATGAATTTTAATTATATTATTTGTATTTATAATTATTTTATGGGTATTTAAAGATAATATAATAAATATATTCTTTTGATTAACTCTCATTTTAGTGTTCTTATATTTGTAAGGGACATTATTTTAAAAATATTCTCTAAAGATCTTCTTTCTTGTACATTTTAAAAAGTACTAAATAATATTTTTAACTTACATGGAATGAGTAGGTTTTCCTGCTTTCATAAATCTTGAATGATTTGATGTTTAATTTTACATTTTTATATATATTTTTACATTAAATGATATCTTTATGATGTGTGCAACATTTAGATTTTAAAATCAATTTTTAAGAAATAAGGTATTTTGATATCCAAAAGTGTTTTTCACAAGGGTTTAAAAGATTTTTAAATGGTTTTATTCATGATATATTCCTTAAAAATTATATACAATGGGTATTCCCAGATATCACTTGGTGATCCTGTTATATCTTATTTGATGAGTGCACCTAGATAGTTTTCCAATGCATTGGATAATGATTTTTTCCATAGAATTATATTGGATGTCAGCCACATGGTTATTCAAAATTTTAAGGTTTTTATGTGTTTTGTAGGGGTTATATAATGATGATTTACCAATGAACCAGCATGAATTTTGTATTCTTTAAAATGGGTTTTCATGGAAATATCTTGATATAAGATAATGATATTTTTAAAGGAAAAATGATTCTATTTTCAGATGGAATGGTATGTTTTTAAGAAAATGTTTTGATGGGTTTTTATGTTTTCACTGAAATAATAGTCTACTTTATTTTATCCCTTATAATTTTTTTATTCCAATTCTAGGATTTAAATGTTTTTCAAAGGGTTTATTGATGGGTAAGATAAAATAATAATACATGTTAGAAGCTGTAAATATATTTTATAAATGGAAATCACATTTTATTTTAAAGACAATTTTTTTATGGGAAAACAGATACTGTATAGAAGTATCCACTTATAATGAATGGGTTTAATATATAAGAGTTTTTCCTAATCACTAACACTATAAACCTAAAATATATTTAGGAAAATAATGTGATTTCTATTTCTAAAATAATTATAATATGTATTATTTACAGTTGGGTCCTTAAAAAGTTGGTGTGAATTGTTTTCTGAGATGTGAACCCTCTAGTGGTTGGAAAATTAGGCTGATATTTTAGGCATATACACATGAATTATGCAATACCCGATGATTTTAGTATAAATTTACCATTAAAGAAATCTTGTTTCTTTGATTTCTTATGATACACAAAACAATGAACTAAGGTGAAAAATTATTTATTCGGGTAGAATATTACAATAAAATATAAAATATATTAATGGATATATAAATTAATAATAATTAAAAAAATTAAAAGATTAATAATATCATAATAATACAATTTCATAAAAAAATTACGAGGTTCTAATTCTCTTGGAAAGATATCATTGATTTTAAAGAAACCTTTTTTTAATAAATTACATAATTTTATTAAATATATTATTTATAAAGATTGATATGAATAAAATATATTGATAAAATTTATAGATTGGATAATAATGTAAATTAATAAAATCCATGAAATAATTATTTAAGTATATGGATTAGTAATTTAATTATTCATTTATAAACAAAAATGTTTTGTTTAAAACAATTTTTATATTTAGAAGTAATATTTATCATATTTAAATAATTAAATTTAAAGAAATTTATATTTACTGATATATAAATTAATGAATAAATATTCAAACATTTATTATTTGTTTTTTTAATAAATATAAAATCATTTAATGATAAAAGACCTATTTCTCAAAGTTTTTTTTTTCAATTTGTCTTGCATTTTCATTTTAATAAATTAAAATTATCTATATTAATGATTTATTTCAATGAGATTAATAGTTTATATAGATATTCATAAAAAGTAACAATAATCTACTCATTATTAATGGAAAATTAATAATAATAAATTAAGTTTTATACATAAAATTACATATATCTAAAAATAGTTTTTTATGCGTTATGCGTATATATATTAAAATTATTTTTTTATGAAAATTTTGAATTTATTCAAATAAGATAGTTATTATATTTATAATAATCATTTATAATTTTGATTATAATTTAAATTTTATTTTTATTCATAAAAATAAGTTACCAAGGTTAAATTTTGTCACCATGGAAAATTTTAAAATGAAGTATAAGGGATGAATTATGGGATTAATTTATAAAATAACACAAATATTTATCTATAAATATGTCTATGAGGGAATGAAAAACCTCTAATATATTTATCTACAAACATTTTCACTTTTAATACACATTTCTTGAAATTGAAACTCTTTTCATATGAAGGACTGAGTATTTACAAAAATACCTCCCCTTCACACC
Source organism: Viscum album (assembly GCA_963277665.1). Classification (NCBI taxonomy): domain Eukaryota; kingdom Viridiplantae; phylum Streptophyta; class Magnoliopsida; order Santalales; family Viscaceae; genus Viscum; species Viscum album. The sequence goes on from OY728165.1 coordinate 834,839,234, forward strand.
TATAAAAGTACCCTTCCTCTACCTAAATCAAAGTACACCTTTCAAACTATTCTATATTGAATCCCTACCCAAATAAATTCCATAAAAAATCATCTCCCGCATTTGGTAAACCTTGGTTATAAAAAGTATCAACTCCCTCATTTCCCCTAGGCTCTCTAAGAGAAAAGTTAAGTCTTCAATGTTAGTGTTATACCACCATTAATCATTCTTCAGTATTTTATTCACCAAAATGTTATTAAATTTTATTTAAAAATTTAATAAAATTTTATCTTAATCATTAATCTTATATAAATGTGATATAATTACAATAAATTTTTTTCTTACTCATTCATTCATTATAACATGTTCTTGTTTAGATTAGTTTTACCACCTTTATGAACAATGTTATAATGTTTACATCCTGAATGAATAATAAAAATTAAGATAGGTAATATTATGTAATAGTAATTAATTTAAAATGTTTTCAAAATCCCATAATGAAAAAATTCCAATTTATATTCACTAATTAATTCCACTCTTTTTTAAATTCAGTAATCACAAAATGTTCTTTTTAAGAATCCCATATAAACTATCACCATAAGTGACAACACCCATCCCACCATGACCCCTAATTTGTGGTAGAGAGATGATAATTACACCCAAATCACACCTCTAATATTCCATGAACTAGGGAAAATCATTGGGTAATATTAACACTCAAATGAGAGGGTTTAACCAAATGTATTTGTAGTCAATGCACACCTCCATGGAATACAATATTTGGAAAAGTAGAAACTCATCCAACTTATAAATTGAAAAAATTAATAAATAATATATAAGGGACAATGGTGAATATGAATACATAAATAATAAATAAAAAATTGAAAAAATACATTCCCAATTTAAAGGGAAACACACCCAAGAAATTAATAAGAGTAAGGTTCTTTCCCATACACCAAACTTGAACATAATTATATATCACCACTACCACACACTAATACGTTATTCCAACACCTAGTGAACCAATGTACCTATCTAATTTTATATCATCTTCATAAGAATTTTTTTCAAGAATATGGCCAGAATGTGGTGAGTAAACATATCACATTAGGACACCCTCGAAACATTAAATAGATAATAAAAGACTAGTCATCTTGTAATCATAAATATGGAGGTAAATGATAATGATGAAACCATATGTAATTATATTAATAACCCAAGATATAGTAATATATCTCGATAAGATAGTTAAATATTAAAGGTTTCCTATAGTCCTAATAATCCAAATCACCAAAACAAACAACCCAACATAACCTCTCTAGTTTTGTAGTGGGGGATTACACCTCATCGATTGGTGCATAATCGTTCAATGGAGTACATAACTAGGTTGAGGACCACTGTAAGACCCCACTATTTTTTAATATGAGTAACACCCCAAGCTTCCACAGTACATTTTCCTTTGATTAATGCAATATCTTGCATTGTACGTAACTTCGAGATTCTAACACACCGCAACCAATCAAACTAGCCGTTATTAATAGTAATACCCACTTTTTGAAAATTTATAAATTTTATTTTTCAAAATGGAATTCATTTTTGAATTCGGAATATCGAAATTATCTTAGGGAGAATTTTTGGTATTTTTCTGAAAACATTCAATTTTTGATGAATAGTGAAAAATACTGCGTTATTGGTAAAAACTGACTTTTTATTAAAATACTTATTTAATTTATTTAAATTTATTTAAGTAAAAATATATTCATAATACCTATATAATTTCAATTTAATTCATTTAGTTCATTTTATAATAAGTTTAGATATATAAAATTTTTATTGAACATTTTATTGTCTTTTACCCACCTTCTAGGAGCATTTGCAAATTTGCATAAAACATAACTTTACCACTTCTATGAGTTGAATTTTAAAAATATGAGATAAAAAGTTAATATTAGTAATTAAAATGTGTCTTAACAATATTAAAACAATTTTTTTGAATAGTATATTTTGACTTTTATTTACCACAGTTAAAAGTAAATAGGGTAATTAAAGGTAAAAATGATATCATAATTACCCTAACACATGTCCTAATTATATTTTATAAGTATAATTTGATGAAATACAACCCTAGTAATAAAATATTACCCCATTTTTCCCACTTGTATTAGAATAGGACATTTATTATTATTTTATTTAAAGAAGAGTTAAACGAGTAAAATTCAAAGTTTAATAAATAAACCATTGTTAATACAGGGTAACACACAATATAAATTAGACTATAAATATTAATTCAAAATATAAAATGATTTAATTCATAATGGTATTTTATTTATAATTTTTATACATTAAAGAATTTAATTTATTTATGACACAATGTTGATGCAGTAACGACCTTATTAATGAAATATTAAAATAATTGATATAATAAATATCCAAATAAATGTAAATTGAGGCTTATGATGAATTAAACTAATTTTCTATGTTTATATGACATTTTAGTGTTGTTTAAACAAATTTTATTAGAATTTATAAAGTTTTAATGGATTTGAAAAAAATAAAATAATAAATAGTGTGAAGATTGACTTAATTGAGTTTTTAAAACAAATACTATATTATTAATTGATATAATTTTCATAAAAATTGAAGCTTCGACCAAAAGACTTAGATAACGTTATATATATTAATAATGATCCACTTGGGATTCTCTTGGTAGTTCATTGTATGTTTATTAACCATATAATAGAAAAATACAAAGAGACATGGTAAATGTCAAACGATTTAACGAAGAGTTAAATCTAAAAGATAATGTTAATATGGTGACCTAAACCAATATAAAACCTATTGGTTGAGATTTTTTCTACACATACACACCTTATACTATTAATAAATCATTTTGTATCCATTATAATCCGAAAATAAATTTATTTTTAAATAATATAACAAGATTTTCCTAAATTGACTATCACCTCTCTTATAAAAGGGAACTACCCCTTATCTCAAAATCACACCTCCAAAGCCATTTCGCTAGACCAAAATCTGCCCTAATATCCTTAAAACTTACCTAAATTCATCCTAGTGGCCTTAATTTTGTCAGAAAGCCAACCTAAGGAGCCCTTTTGATCAAATCAAAAGGAAAAACCCGAAGAAGAGGTAAATATTTCATCACCTCTTTCAAGTTCTTTTCTTATTCCACTTCCTCTTTCTTTGTTATTTCCATACCAAAACAATAAATCTTGTTACTTATATATATTTTGATGTTATTATAAATATGGTACAACCATATTCATTATTCTATCCATCCTATAAATGAAAAAGTCATTGTACGTGCATACCTACGACTTACCGTCCCCACATCGCGGTGTAGTTTGTTATTCAAACACTTCATTATCTGGATGGGTATAATAATGAGTATAACTAATTTAAATAATAAATATATCATTTTAAGATATTTTATATATGATATACCATCCAATTACATATTATTTCTCCATCAATATAATCATATTGTCGCTCATGTGTATATACGGATTACCGTCTCCACGAACACGAGGAGATTCAGTTCCCCATCGTAATCATTCAAGAATAATTTCCATTTGATGACTAAAAATAATATTTATGAACATAATATAATTATGTATATGAATCAAATAAATCCCATCCATAGCAAATAGGTCTTAAGTAACCAATTATATAAAGGAAAATGAATCAGTTAAAAACCGAAAGGATGATACTACTGAAATATTATTAATAAAGAAATATTAGAGGATCATATATGATATCATATTTATGTATATAGTTCTTTTATAATTTAATAAAAATGATTTAAATATTATATATGAGGTTAATGTACCCTCAACCAAGGAAAAGTACAAGTTAAGGCTTAATTTTTCAATCTCTTTATTATTTGAGGTTGTTTTTACAGAAGTATCTACTGGGACCCCTTTATCATCCACATCCGTGTTTTCTTAAAAATATATTTCAAAACATTTTTACGATGGACTAGACTATGAGTTAAAGTCATTTATACCCAAATTTGACCTTATATGTTTTAAAAGGAATATTTCTGTCATTTTTCAAACAAGGTACTTTATTACCTTTTTGACAAAATTAAGGTAAGAATGTTTTTTAACTTATACGGCAGGTGTGGCTCTTTTCCAGCATTATGACAAAGTCGAAGTTTCTCATACAAGATTATAAGAATAATTTCAAAAAAAATGTTTTATTTTATAATTATGTGACTCTTAAATGATTTCAAAAATAAAAGAGATATTTCTCTCAAAAGGTTTTGATTTCTTCTATATCAACATACATTGATAAAATTTACACTTGTTTGAAGTTGATTAATTATGATAAAAATATTCCATATTGTATTTATGGTTTTGTGATATTTTTTACTCTTATTGTGTTATTTTTATACCATTCTTAGTTTATGGTTAATGTAATGACATTTTGTAAGCTATTTTAAATATGAATGTTTATGTTATGTTTTAACCTTTTAATGTGAGGAATGTATTGGACTTAGTATGTGATGAGTGGAGAATGTTGTAGCTCCTCGGTGAATCGAAAGGTCTCATGATACAAATAGATGTGGAATTGGCTGAGGCCTTTCCCAATTTGATATATGGTTTTTTTCTAGACCTAAACCATTTTAGACATCTTGGATGAGGCCTTGACAAGATATTTCAAAATGTCCGTAATTATACATTCCCTCATTATGAAAATAATATTGATGGTTCATGTGGTTATTAGACTAGTATAATACCCATTAATATGTTTTATTATGGAATTATTTATTCAGCTTATATTCCTGCCATATAGTGTTCATGTTTATTATTTGTAAAGGAATTTGTTTTTAATTATTCACCATGCCTGGTGTTTATGTTATCTTCCACTATATTTCTTACCCTTACTAAGAATTTGATATTACCTCTTTCTTATGTTTTATTTTCCTAGGATATGAATAAGTTAGTTATGAGTGACTTTCAGCAACAATCTAAGAGGCTAGGATGTTTCTAATGGAATAAACTAGTGTTGTATTTCTTTTAAAGTTGTAATGTTAAACTTATATATATATATATCTTGTTTCCAATAATACTAAACTGATCGGACTTTCAGGACATGATTCCTTGTATCATGCCAATGTCATGTAATAAGGCACTGAATCTGGGTAACTAGGGTCAAGGAATTATAGTTGGTATCAGAGGAATTTTAGTACAAACCTTGAAAACTAGATTTAGAGAAATTCTAATTAGAGAACATCACCCTAAGATAGACATTGAGGATTAGTACAGAAGAACTTTCTAGAATTTTGGTATTGTAGAGATTTTTTGAGTTTTCCAAGCAATACATTCCTATCTAGATATGAGTAGGTAGATTAGGCTCTAGCACTGATGTACCTAGGGGTAAATCCCAAAAACACCGCTTTGAGAAAGAATCGAACAAAAATTGGTGCATGACAATGGGCATTACTGCACTCTTGGTTACGACACTCCTGGGAGATATGCTTAGGATAATTCTCATTTTCTTTACAAACCATTCTGAAGGAATTTTGAGTATATACCTCCTCAAAGAATACATTTTTATGATTATATATTATATCTATAAACTTTTCAATTTATCTTAATTGTTTTACAAGTTCGGAACTATGTATTACGATTCATAAACTAAACTACTATATGAAATTTTTTAGAAATGATGCCTAATGGAAGGGATGGAAACCGTATCAACGCATGTAATCCATGTAGGGATTCCCGTCCTACTCAAGATAATTCTAGTGGAGCTGGTGATGCAACTGGTGCTGATCAGTTTATCACTATACTGGGACAACTCACTCAAGTTATGAATAATAACCTTACTCGTATGGAGAACCTTAATCCATAACACGAATGATCGATGTTAGACTGCTTCATGATGCAACAACCAAAAACATTCAATGAGAGTACAAATCCATTAGTAGATGAGAAATAGATAAGTTCATTAGAGAAAATAATTCTTTCTTTGGGGAGTAGCGAATAAGAAAAAGTTTGCATGGCCTTTTATCACCTCATGGGAGATGCAGATCAATGGTGGCCATTGATTCAAAACACAAAGGAAGATAAAGAATAATAAAACCTAGAATGGAGGGAGTTTAAAGATATTTTCAGAGAAAGATACTTTCCTCATGACCATTGAGCGGATATGGAAATACAATATTTGAGTCTAAGGCTAAAGGAGGATGAGAATTTCCCAAAGTATGCGGGTAACATTAAAAGGTTAGCAAGGCATGCTGCCAATTATATACGTAACTCAAGAAGTAAGATTGATTATTTATTTGATGGGTTAAAAACGTTTCTCCATCGAGTATTAGTCTCACAATCCTTATCATCATATAAAGATACTGTCTAATGTGCTACCAAGACAAAAAAAGAATTCTGTATGTCTTACGACTTTAAAGTAGTGAAAGAGAAGAAGAGATCTGTTGAACACTCTAGGAAAGGAAATAAAGAAACATGGAGGAAGGGAATAGTTTAATTTACACCCTCTTATAATTGTGGAAGGAAGCACCCTAGTGCCTATCTAAAAGGAAAAGTATTATGCTACAAATGTGGATAAAAGGCCATCTTTCTAGTAATTTTATGTAGAAGAAAGAAGCTACAAATGTTCAATGCTACAATTGCAAGGAGATAGGACACTATGAAAATGAATTTCCTAAGCGTCAGAGAAACATACCTCAGAAAATGACAAGGGATCAAGGCCAAGCTTATGCAATCACTACTACTAAGAATGATGCTCCGAAAGATGTGGTGGAAGCTAATTTAATGGGATTATCAAGTTTAGCCAATGGTTTATTTGATTATGCATCATCACATTGTTTCATATCTTCCCAGTTTTCTATGAAAACTAGATATTTCCAATTTGATTTAATAAGGGAGTTGTTAGTCAAAACTCCTAAGGGATGTATCATTGCAAAAACGTTTAGTGAATTAGTCCCCATTAAGGCTTATAAATGATATTTATCTGCGGATCTAATCATCATAACCATGAATGAATTTGATATAATCTTCGGTATGGATTGGATTTTTGACCATGATGTGAAAACTTATTTTAAAAAGAAGGAGGCCACAATTCTCGATGATGATAAAGAGTACCTTATCTTTAGAGAAGAAACATCACCATCTGATTCTTATCTAGATCCACCCCTAGTAGCTCTACTAAATTCAATTATTGTGGAGAATGAGAATGAAATAATAATGTGTGAGGAAACGAATATTCGAATATAGAACATACCTATTGTGAAAGAATATTTTGATGTGTTTCTAGAGGATTTACCTGGACATCCTCGAGAACTAGAAATTGAGTTTTCCTTAGATTTAATTCCTAGTTCAAGGCCTATATTGATGACCCTTTATAGAATTGCCACTGTGGAATTAGAGAAACTAAATAAACCACTAGTGGAATTGAGTAATAAGGGATTTATTCACCCTAGATTTTCTCCATGGGGAACCCCTGTCCTTTTTGTTAAGAAGAAAGTCAGATCTATGAGGTTGTGCATTGACTACAGGGAGATCAATGTTATAACAATAAATAAAAAGTATCCCCTACCTCACATTGATGATTTATTCGACCAAATTCATGGAGATAAATATTTTTCAAAGATTGAACTTTGATCTGGATATCATCAGTTGTGTGTGAAGAAGGAAGACATTGCGAAAACAAAATTTTGAACCAGGTACGAGCATTATGAGTTTACAGTAATGCCTTTTGGATTGACTAATGCACCCTCTGTCTTCATGGATCGAATGAATAGAGTTTTCAAGGAATATCTTGATGGATTTATAGATGTATTTATTGATGATATCTTGGAATACTCCAAAAGCTACGAAGATCATGTAAATCACTTGCGCATTATTCTAAAGAATCATAGATGAAATGAATTATATGGGAAGTTTAGCAAGTGCGAATTTTAGAATCAAGAGATTTATTTTGTTGGCCATATTGTCTCTAAGGATGGAATCTCTATTGACACTTCAAAGACCAAGGAAATCCAAGAATGGACAACACTGATGAGTATAACTCAGTTATGCAGTTTTATTGGTTTAGCAGGTTATTATCGATGTTTTGTCCAGAATTTTTCCCAATTGGCTAAACCATTAACCAAGCTCACACGTAAAGGGGTTAAATTTGTTTGAAAAATAGTGTGAAGAATTTTTTGAAGAACTGAAGAGAAAATTAGGTAATTCTCTTATCTTGAATCTACCATCAAGGAATTATGTGTTTGTTATTTATAGTGATGCTTCAAAGAAAGGACTTTTTTGTGTCGTTATGCAGAATGATAGAGTTATTTCCTATGCATCATGACAGCTAAAAATTCATGATTAAAATTATGCTACTCAGGATCTTGAGTTAGGAGCTGTAATCTTTACTCTGAAAATTTGGAAACACTATCTATATGGTGAAAAATGTGAGATTTATACGGATGACAAGAGTTTGAAGTATATTTTCTCACAGAAAAAACTCAACATGAGGCAAAGACAATGGCTTGAACTACTCAAGGATTATGATTGCACTATACACTACCACCCGGGGAAGGAAAATAATGTGGAAGATGCTTTGAGTAGAAAGGAACATGGAGTTTTGAATAAGGTGAGAGTTAAAAGGGATCCTATTTTCATGAATCTATTAAATATGAATATGGGAATAACCATGGAAGGTGAAATAGCAATACTATAAGAACCGGGATCTTCGTTTCAGGCATGCCTTTCCTTTTTCTGGAGTTTTTATGAAAAATGGAGTTTCTAGAAAATTTCGAAGTACACGCCATTTAATTTCTGATTACATTCCGTGTACTCTTCTCTGGCTCGAAGATATGTGCTGGCCATGCCTGGGCCACACCCATGGTGTGTAGGGGTGACGTGGAGGCCGATTTTGGCAGAGTACGAAAAAACCCACTACACACAGTGTATTTTAAAATTACATGCCGTGTACTTTTCTTTTTTTCACTAAACGCACCAGGGTCACGCCTAATCATCATAATCTTCTTCTTCTAGTTCTAGTTCATCCAAGAGGGACCCATACAAACAGATCTTCCCCAAGATGCCGCCTCTCTTTCCATTCTCTGATTCAAGTACGGTCGATTGCATTGGAAGCGCAGCGGTGAGTTCTTCCTTCTGCTTGAGCCTTGTTTTCCAATTCTTCCTCCTTCTCATGTTATCTAAGGTTGAGCCTTTTGTGAGTTTTCTCATATCTACAATGTTATAGGGAGAATTAGCCATCGTGGTTCATGTATATCGATCTCCTAGGATCGAGGTAGGTCATTTGTGCCTTACCATTCAAAGTCTCTGAGTTTTATGTGTGATTTTCCACCTATTCCCATGAATGGGGTATTGCGTGTTTACCATTTTACCCTTGTGGTATTCTTTCCATGCCTATATGCTTGTGTAGAGGTAATTTGAACATGTTGGAGGATACGTTTTTGTGCTTGGATGTTTTTCCCTCGCTTTGTTCTGTTTACGAACTTTGGGTCCTGTTTGTCTTTGGCTACTACACTTGTTTTCATGCTTTACAGTTATTGGTTGAAGTGAAATTCATGACGTTCTTGTTGCCTTGTATACTATTTAGCTAAGTAGCTCTATAGGTGTACTTTGGTTATCCAAGTAGCTCTATAGTTTTACTTTTTATGTATAGCATTATTATGCACTAACTGGCACGGGGCTGAGAGAACTTGGTGCTATAGACTATAAGGGATAGACCGAGTGAGCATCCCAGAGAGTCTCATACATTATAGACTATAGGGGAAGGACCGAGTGAGATCCCAATGAGTCTTGGATATTATAGACTACAAGAGGGTAGACCGAGTGAGCTTCCTCAGAGAGTCTTACCTTGTTTGAATCTCTTTAAGAACCTTCCCAGGCTAGAGGAGGAATTGACCGAGTGAGCCTGCTCAGAGAGTCTATGGTATACCTAAGGCTATAAGTGGAATTGACTGAGATAGCTTCCTCAGAGAGTCTATAGACCTTGGGGCTAAGATGGTTAGACCGTGTGATCTTCCTCAATAGAGTCCCTGACTACCCTATACTATAAGGGGAATTGACCAAGTGAGCTTCCCCAGAGAGTCTCATAAATTTTTATGACCAAGCCAGAGGGGTTAGGCTGAGTGCACTGCCTAGAGGGTTGTGGTACTTCTTGGATAGGACAAGAGGGGATGGCTATGGGTAATTCCCATAGGGTTTCTGTGTTTCTAGCTATTTTTTTCACTGCTGTTGATTGGTTGTGGATTGATTGCTGCTATGTATCATCCTATTTTACTGCTTTCTGTTGCTGTTTACTGCTTATTGTACTTTTACTTGGAATATACTCACCGAATGTTAGGCACAGATCTCCGGGTGGTTTCCTACTGAGATTTTATCTCACACCATGTTTGGTCCATGATTTTGGGCCCAAGCAGACTATGTTGTTGCAGGTGTAGACAAGGGAAATCACCCTTCAACTTTTGGAACTTGATTGCTTGGAGCAGGGGAGCATGGGACCAAGCTTTGGCTTGCGATGATGAGGAGTCATTTACTTTTCTTTTATACTTGTGTTGGTACTGTAGTGTTTTCTATAATTGTGACTTGTTTGGATGCTTTCCTAGTTATGTATCATGAATCATTTCATATATATACATATGTGTTCCAGTTTGTTGATTTAGTCTTCCATTGTTTATATTGTTGGTTATTACTGCTTCCGCTATTGCATGTTTATTTTTCTTCTGCTATGTACTCTACCAATGAGGGAATAGTTTCCCCGCTATCACACCTAAGACCCTCACTGCTAGTAGGCAGCCTCTGGTGTTTGGGTAATTGCGCTTGAGGCCATGTGACCAACCGGGTACGGGGTGCCTCTGGGTGGTTTCTAGAACCAGGATGTTACTAAGTGGTATTAGAGGAATTCTTTTCTCTTGCATTACTATTGGGAGACATTAGCCAGGGATAGAACAGATTCGGTACTTGGTAATAAGTTTTTCCCAGGAGTAGTTAACCCATGTATAGGGAAAATATATACTACCTCGTTTATTGCAGTTTTCTGGTTTTGAGATTTTACTGTTGATGCGATTTAACCTAGAGTGATTCACATACTTTTTGCTGTTATTGTTTTGATATTACAGTTCTATTTTTGTCACAACCCGATGAGATGAGGGTATGCCATCTCATGCATCATATAGGCACTTGTAGAAATCACATGCCATGCATTCTTTCCATGCCATTTAGGGTGCATTAGTGATATCATGCTGTTGTGATAGACGTTGTGTAGATTATGCATGATGTTGTGATAGATGCTTGATAGAATCTCTGCTGCTTGTTAGAGAATTGTTTGTGTTGTACTTTATTTAAATGAACGCCAAATTTGGATTCTTGAAGTGTTATGGGCCCTCTTGAATCAGAAATTGGTGGATCATGAATCTATTTTCTATTGTACATGACTGTAGGGGATGCCAAGCTTTGATTTGAGGGTAGTATGGGCCCACACAGATCGGAATTTGGCACCTCTTTGCCTTGTTTTCTGTGTTTCTAGGCTTCTGTGTAGTTTTTGAGCTACTGACCAGAAAAACCCAGAATACACAGCGTGTACTTTTTGGTTACACGCCGTGTAGTTTTTAGGCCATGTTACTGACTGTGTGTCCAGGAACACGGTGTAGTGAAAATAACGTCTGGAGAACGCCATGTACGGTATGTACAAGCTGTGTAGTGTTGAGTCTTGTACCCGACTGTGTCACTAACAACACGGGTCGGGGAAGCTCGAGTAGAACACGCTTTGTGGGTGAAGAACATGTTGTGTAGTTTTTCCCAGGCACCTGGCCGTGTCACGAACAACACGGGTCGGGGTGACCTTATTTAAGACACGCCGTGTTGCTTTTGGGACACGCCGTGTAGTCTTTCCCAGGTACCCGGCCAAGTCACGAACAACACGGGACGGTGTCAACTTCTCCTATACATGCCGTGTTTTTTCGGAACACACTGTGTAAAGGCCAGCCATGTAGATGGCCATGTAACCAACAACACGGGCCGCCGAGTTTGTGTCTAGTACACGCCGTGTCCTTAGGGAGCATGCCATGTAGTCTGAGGATAGTTTGAACCATGTGAGTTATCCATGTAAGAGACTTGGGCAGAGGAATAGTCTTCATGTACATGCTGTGTGTTGGGTCAAAACGACATGTAGGGAAGGGGTACACGCCCATGTCAGTGGATTAAGAGGATACACCATGTAGTTTTTATACATGCCGTGTAGTCGTGTTTTGTAAACTTGTGTGTTTTTCTTCCCCTGTTCCTATTTTGTACTCTTGTGTCCTCTGACCTTGTTTTATGATCTAAGGTATGCTTTTGATCTTTGAGAGCAATGCCTACGACACATCCTCTGGTTGTACGTCTGTCATCAGGTAGTGGTCAGACGCTAGTTATGGATGATCAGGGAATTCCTGTCGATCCTCTAGTCGAGCCAGACTTGGCACCGGCTGTCATAACCGTTGCGGGCGCTGAGGCACAGTTCAGGGAGGACTTCATGAGGATGATGCAGAACTTCCAGGGAGCGCCGCCTCCTGCCCCGTCGATGGATGAGTTGACGCGGGTTTTCCTGCAGCAACATCCTCCTAATTTTTCAGGGGATGGAGGACCCCAGGTTGTAGAGTCGTGGATAGAGGCCACACTGACCATCTTTGAGCACCTAGATATCCCTCCAGAGAAAAGGGTAAATCTGGCTACTTATGTGCTCCAGGACACTTCCAAGAGGTGGTGGGAGGTGATCTCATGGTCAGGACGTCTACATGATGTGTCTTGGGACGAGTTTTGACGAACCTTCTATGAATACTTCTATTTGAAGACCCTGATGGCCGATCGAGCCCAGGATTTTATGAGTCTGCAACAGGGTAATCTCTCTCTATTATGGAGTACTCATCTCGATTTACTGAGCTACAACGTTTCACAACGATCCCAGCACATGATGAGTTGTTCCTTGCTAGGAAGTTCGAGGACGGTCTCAGGCAGGAGATCCATTCCCAGGTGAATATCTTCCAGTTGACTTCGATATCCTCCATCGTCAACCAGGCACTGATCACTGAGCATAATCTGAGAGATTCTGGAGCAGTGAGCCAGGGAGGTTCAATATCCATAGTTGGTGTTCCTCTTATGGACTGTAGGAAGCATAATAGAGAGTCTTCTCATGGAGATCAAGGTTTGTGGCATGCGTCTTCTGGAAGCCAGGTAGTATGATACCAGTGCAGTAGGAGTGGGCATACTAGGCCTCAGTGCCAGATGGATCCGATGGAGTTCCGGTCTTGTGGCAAGATGGGTCATCTTCAACATTTCTGTCACATCTTTTAACCTTCAGCTGGTGGCAGGGGTTCCTTTTTGACCCTGCATTCTGGAGACGCTTCACCAGTTTCCCACCTGTCCGGGAACTGGAGTTCTTCCAACCGTTTAGGCCGAGGTGGAGGTCACGACCGTGGTGGTCAGTCACCAGGTCATCAGTGACAGCAGAGTGGATCAACTCAGAGTGGTCATCCAGGGGCGCAGGGCCATAGTGCAGGCCAGTCATTCGCTGTGGAGCAAACCCATCAGGAGAAGGATCCCGACCCTTCTACAGTGTGAGGTACGATCTTAGTAGCCTCAGTTTTATCTTCAGCTCTTTTCAATAATGGTGCTTCCCATAGCTTTATCTCTGTTGTGGTTGTGGGGAGCCTTGGGCTCTGTATCTTTTTGTTTTCCAACTTGTTGACTCTTGACACACCGTTGGGAATGAGGACATCTAGCGTACGTTAGTGCAGAGAGTGCCCTCTTGAGTTAGCGGGGTGTCTTTTCTTATGGGACCCTTATGTTCTAGAGATGACGGGCTATGACGTTATTCTTGGGATGGACTAGTTAGTTCCATTCCAGGTATTTGTTGATTTCTATCGCCGTAGGGTGAGTTTCGTATCACCAGAGGGTGGATCCTTCCTTCATAGATGCGAGTGGGATGTCCAGGCAGGTAGAGCTGGACCAGAGCATCATGGGATAGGGGAAGTTACATCTCCGATTGCGAGTCTTTATCTGGATGACCAGAGGACTTAATAGTTACACTTTCCTCCAGTGTTGGATCATTTTAGGGATGTCTTTTTAGAAGACTTTTCAGGTTTCTCTCTGGAGCGTGAGGTTGAATTCTCAATTGAGATCGTGCCAGGAGTGGCACCAGTGTCCATTCCTCCTTATATGATGGCTACACCTAAATTGCAAGAGCTCAAGAAGTAGTTGGAGGATTTGTAGGAAAAGGGTTTCATCCGACCTAGTACTTCTCCTTGGGGTTCACCTGTCCTACTCGTGAAGAAGGCAGACGATACCCTTCAGCATTGTGTGGATTATCGGAAGCTGAACCAGTTGACGGTCAAGAACCGGTATCCCCCTGCCGAGGATCGATGACCTCTTTGATCAGCTTCAAGGAGCCCGTGTGTTCTCAAATATCTACTTGAGGTTTGTTTATCATCAGTTGCGCGTTAGACCATCAGATATACCTCTAACAGCTTTCAGAAGCAGGTATGGTCTTTTCGAGTATACAATAATGTCGTTCGGTCTCACGAACGCACCTACAGTCTTCATGGCACTGATGAACCGAGTGTTCCATCCGTACTTGGACTCTTTTGTCATGATCTTCATGGACGAAATATTGGTGTACTCTCACACTCAACATGACCATTCCACACATCTTGAGATCGTTCTGAGTACACTGAGAGAGCATTGGCTTTATGCTAAACTCTCAAAGTGCCACTTTTGGAAGGATCAAATTCACTTACTGGTTCAAGTTATCTCGGAGACTGGAGTATCTGTGGACCCAGAGAAAGTGAGAGCTGTACTTTCCTGGGAGAAGCCGAAGAATGTATTTGAGGTACAGAGTTTCCTAGGGCTGGCTGGATACTACAGACGCTTCATTCAATACTTCTCATGCCTAGGAGCACCGTTGAAAGGTCTGAACAAGAAGGGGTGAAGTTTTTATGGTCTGATTCTTGTGAGTCAGCCTTTGAGGAGATGAAAGGGAGGTTGACGTCAGCACCGATACTAGTCTTTCCAGAGCCGGGCAAGGGTTACATTGTTTACTATGAAGCATAAGGTATTGGGACGGGAGCTTTGCTCATGCAGGGAGAGGGATTCATTGCGTACGAGTCTCGGAAGTTGATGCCACATGAGAGGAACTACCCTACGCACGATCTGGAGATGGCAGCTGTTGTTCATGACTTGCGTTGTTAGAGACACTATCTTCTGGGAGAGCACTGTGTGGTTTTCACCGACCACAGGAGTCTCAAGTATATCTTCACTCAGTGTGATCTGAATCTGAGACAGTGCAGGTGGGTCGACTATCTTCAGTCCTTTGACTTCGAGATCACCTATACACTGGGAAAGGGCAATACAGTGGCTGATGCGTTGAGTAGAAGAACTCTGTTTCAGGCAGTTCAGGAGGCCAGTAGTGAGTGGCAGCTTATGGCTCTGTTCTCTGAGATGCATCTGGAGGTGAACGATAGGCAGGGACATACCTTCCTCTCATCTGTGGTTGTTACCTCTACACTTCTTGATTGGGTGCGAATGAGGCAGCTATCAGACTCAGAGGCCTTCGTCCTGTGGGAGAATGTGTCAGGAGGGGACCCTCTTCCTGGATGGATAGTGGGCGAGGATGAGATCTTGTATTTCTAGGGACGCGTATGGGTGCCAGCAGACATACGTGAGGAGTTAATAGGGGATTTTCATTCCTCAGTTTGGGCAGTTCATCCTGGCGTCACCAAGATGTATTGGGATCTTCATCGCCAGTACTGGTGGATAGGTATGAAGAGAGAAATTGATGGTTTTGTCATGAGATGTTCTACTTGTCAGTAGGTGAAAGTAGAGTATCAGTGACCAGCAGGGCTTTTACAGCAGTTTCCCATTTCAGAATGGAAGTGGAACGATGTCGCGATAGACTTTGTGACCGGGTTACTGAGGTCACCTTAGGGAAGTGATGCCGTTTGGGTTGTCGTCGACAAGCTTAAGAAGTTATCACACTTCTTGACAATCAAGGATACCTACAATGTTGATGATCTGGGATGACTGTACATCAGAGAGATTGTACGCCTACATGGAGTTCCACACTCCATTGTTTCAGACAGGGATGTGCGCTTTACCTCTCGGTTCTAGAATGAACTTTATAAGGCTTTGGGTACCCAGGTACTTCTGAGTACAACATACCATCCCCAACTGATGGCCAGTCCGAGTGCATGATCCAAGTGCTTGAGGATATGCTTCGAGCTTGCATCCTAGACTATGGCGGTTCTTGGGAGAAGCATATTCCTCCGGAATAGTTCTCCTACAACAACAGTTTCTAGGCGACCATTTAGATGACACCATATGAGGCTTTGTATGGTAGGCCATTCTGATCACCCTTATACTGGCTAGAGGAAGGAGAGGCAACTTTTCTGGGACCTTGTCTTGTTCAGGAGACTTCAGAGCAGATAGAGTTGATTCGGAAGAGGATGGCTACAACACAATCTTGACAGAAGTCTTATGCTGATCAGCGGAGACGACCTCTAGAGTTCGAGTTCGGGGATCAGGTTTTCTTGCGTTTCACACCGAGGTTGGGACACAAGAGTATTCAGAGGCATGGTAAGCTTTAACCATGGTACGTCGGGCTGTTTAAGGTTTTGGAGAGAGTTGGGCCGGCTGCCTATCAGTTGCAGCTACCTCAGAGGTACCGGGCTACGCATGACGTCTTCCACATCTCTCAACTCTGACGTTACTTTTAGACCCGTCTCATGTCGTTCAACCTGAGGAGGTTGAGCTCGAAGCGGATGCATCATTTGAGGAGCATCCTATCTGGATTTTCGATCGCAATACAAAGGTTCTCCGAGTTTGGTCTGTTCCTCTGGTGTGAGTGCTATGGCAGCGTGGGCGAGTACAGGATGAGACTTGGGAGAGGGAGGCTGAGGTTCGATCGTAGTGCCCGGAGCTATTCGAGGATCCTTCTTCTATGCCTCACTAGGGAAATTCGGGGATGAATTTCTTTAAGGGGAGAGTTTTTAAGAACCCAGATCTTCTTTTCAGGTACACCATTCCTTTTTCTAAAATTTTTAAGAAAATGGAGTTTCTGGAAAATTTCAAAGTACACGCTGTGTACTATCAGAGTACACACCGTGTACTCTTCTCCAGCTCGAAGCCATGTGCTGGCCGTACCCTGGCCACACACACGGTGTGTAGGGGTGACGTGGAGGCCTATTTTGGTGGAGTACGAAAAAACCCACTACACACTATGTACTTTAAAAGTACACGCCATGTACTTTTATTTTTTTTCACTAAACGCACTGGGGTCACGCCTAATCGCCAGAATCATCATTTTCTAGGTCTGGTTTGTCTGAGAGCGACTCGTACATTCGGATATTCCCAGAGCTCCTGCCTCTCCGTCCGTTCTACGATTCGAGAACAATCGATCGCGTTGGAAACATAGCGGTGAGTTCTTCCTTCTCCTTGAGCCTTGTTTTCCAATTCTTCCTCCTTCTCAAGTTATCTAAGGTTGAACGTCTTTTACATTTTCTCAGAGATACGACATTCTAGGGAGAATTATCCATCGTGGTTCAAGTATATCGATCTCTTAGGATCGAGGTAGGTGGTTTGTGCCTTACTGTTCAAAGTCTCTGAGTTTTATGTGTGATTTTTCACCGATACCCGTGAACGGGGTATTGCGTGTTTACCGTTTTACCCTTGTTGTCTTCTTGCCTTGAATATATGCTTGTGTAGAGGTAATTTGAACATTTTGGAGGATAATTTGTTGTTCTTGGATGTTTTTCCCTTGCTTTTTTCTATTTACGACTTTTGGGTCCTGTTTTCTTTTGGATGCTACACCTTTTTTCATGCCTTGCTGTTATAGGTTGAAGTGAAATTCATGATGTGCTTGTTGCCTTGTAGACTGTTTAGCTAAGTAGATATATAGGTTTACTTTGGTTATCCAAGTAGATCTATAGGTTTACTTTGGCTGTATAGAATTATTATGCACTGACTAGCACGGGGCTGAGAGAACTTGGTGCTATAGACTATAAGGGATAGACCGAGTGAGCTTCCCAGAGAGTCTCAGACATTATAGACTATAAGGGATGGACCGAGTGAGATCCCAGAGAGTCTTGGATATTATATACTACAGGAGGTTAGAACTAGTGAGCTTCCTCAGAGAGTCTTACCTTGTTTGAATCTCTTTAAGAACCTTCCCAGGCTAGAGGAGGAATTGATCGAGTGAGCTTCCTCAGAGAGTCTGTGGTACACCTGAGGCTAACGGAGGAATTGAGCGAGATAGCTTTCTCAGAGAGTCTCTAGAGCTTGGGTCTAAGTGGGTTAGACCGCGTGATATTCCTCAAGAGAGTCCCTAACTACCCCAGACTATAAGGGGAATTGACCGATTGAGATTCCCCAAAGAGTCTCATAAATTTGCATGACCAAGCCAGAGGGGTTAGGCTGAGTGCACTTCCCAGAGGGTTGTGGTAATTCTTAGATAAGACCAGAGGGGATGGCTGCGAGTACTTCCCAGAGGGTTTCTGGCTTGTTAGAAGTTTTTTTCACTACTGTTGATTGGTTGTGGATTGATTTATGCCATGTATCATCCTGTTTTACTTCTTGTTGTTGTTGTTTACTACTTATTGTACTTTTACCTACCATATACTCACCGACTGTTAGGCACAGTTCATCGGTTGGTTACCTAATGGTATTTTATCTCACACCCTATTTGGGAAATGCTTTTGGGCCCACGTAGACTATGTTTTTGCAGGTATAGACAAGGGAAATCACCATTCAACTTCTAGAACTTGATTGCTTGGAGAAGGGGAGCATGGGACCAAGCTTTGGCTTGCAATTCTGAGGATCAGTTTACTTTTCTTTTGTACTTGTTTTGGTACTATAGTGTTTCCCAGCATTGTTACTTGTTTGGATTCTTTCCTAGATATGTATCATGCATCATTTCATATATATACATATGTGCTCCAGTTTGTTGATATAGTATTCCACTGTTTATATTGTTGGTTATTTCTACTTCCGCTATTTCATTTTTATTTTTCTTCCACTATGTAATCTACCAATGAGGGAAAAGTCTCCCTGATATCACACCCAAGGCCCTCGCTGATAGTCAGAAGCCTCTGGCGTTTGGGAAAATTCACTTGAGGCCATGTGACCAATCGGGTACGGGGAGCCTCTTGGTGGCTTCCGGAACTGGGACGTTACAAAGACTTTTTAAAATGGTTTCTAATCCATCTTTACTATAAAGGATAAAGAGTTATTTGACTGATGATGCGGAGTTTCAAAAGAAGATTAACACAGTAAATTATGGGAGATTGAGTGACTTCATATATGAATATGTAATTTTGAAATTTGGGAAGACACTTTGTGTTCCCGATATACCTAATCTAAAAAGTGATTTTTTGATGATTCTCATAGCTCTAATTTATCTATACTCCTGGGGAGCAGCAATATGTATAGATATTTTAAGGAACATTTTTGGTGGGACAACATGAAGAGGGAGATTACTGATTTTTTGTGAAGATGTATAGTTTTTCAACAATTTAAAGTTGGAAGGCAACAGCCAGGAGGATTCATGAAACCTCTTCCCATACCTGAGTGGAAATGGGATGATATTACAATGAACTTTGTCATGGGGATAATAAAGACTCCTAGAAGGAATGATGCAATATGGGTCATTGTTGATCATCCTACCAAGTCAGCATATTTAATTGCTATAAGAGAAGATTTACCACTTGAACGTTTAGTAAGAATGCTTATTAATAAAGTTGTAAGACTTCATGGAGTACCCCTATCGATTGTTTCTAATTGTGATCCCTGTTTACATCAAGATTTTAGAAAAGTATTCAGAAAGATTTGGATATTGAACTTATTTTAAGCACTTCCTACCACCCTCAAACTGATGGACAATCCAAACAGACTATTCAAATGTTTGAAGGCATGTTGAGTTCTTTCCCACTTGACGTTCAAGGTATGTGGGATCAATATTTACCTATGGTATAATTTTCCTATAACAACAGCTTCCAATCAAGTATTCATATGGCACCATATAAAGCGTTATATGAAAAGAGATGAAGCACACCAACTTGTTGGGATGATGTTGGTGAAAGAAAACTCGTAGGCCCAGAACATGTGGATGAAACAATGAAAAAATTGAATATTATCCAAACCCACATCAAAGTAACCCAAAGTAGGAAAAAGATCTATGGTGATAACCGAAGGAAGGATTTGGAATTTCAAGTAGAAGACCATATCTTCTTGAAGGTATCTCCGTGGAAGGGTGTTATACATTTTGGTAAGAAGGGTAAATTGATTCCAAGGTACATCAGACATTTCAAAATTCTAGAACAAATTGGAGTTGTATCTTATCGTTTAGAAAAGCCTCCAAGTCACTCCAAAGTTCATGATGTGTTCCATGTATCACTATTAAGAAAATAAATGCCTGACCCAACACATATACTCACCTATAAGGAAATTTTACTTGAACCTGATCTATCTTATTTTGAAGAGCCTATCAAAATTCTTGATACTAGGGAACAAGTGCTGAGAAACTAGATGACTCACATGGTAAAAGTTCTATAAAGAAACCATAAGATGGAAGAGGCAACGTGGGAACCAGAGAAACTTATGATGAAGAACCACCCGAATCGTTTTTTGCGGTATTATTCTAGAAATTTTGAGGATGAAATTATTTGAAGGAGGGTATAATGTAACACACCAAGCTTCCACCATACACTTCCCTTTGATTAATACAATAGCTTGCATTGTATGCCACTTCGAGATTCTAACACACCGAGACCAATCAAACTAGCCATTATGAATAGTAATACCCACTTTTTGAAATTTTATAAATTTTATTTTTCAAAAATGGACTTCATTTTTGAATTTGGAATATCAAAATTATCTTCGGGTGAATTTTTTGTATTTTTCTAAAAACATTCAATTTTTTATGAATAGTGAAAAACACTGCGTTATTGGTTAAAACTGACTATTTATTTAAATAATTATTTATTTTATTTAAATTTATTTTAGTTAAAAATAGATACATAATACCAATATATATTCAATTTAATTCATTAGAGTCATTTTATAATAAGTTTAGATATATAAAAATTTATTGAACTTTTTACCGTCTTTTACCCACGTCCTAGGAGCATTTCCAAATTTGCATAAAACATAATTTTACCGCTTCTATGAGTTGAATTTTAAAAATCAAAGGGACATGGTTAATATCAGTATGTAAAATGTGATTCAATAAGATGAAAATAATTTTTTATGAATAGTAAATTTTGACTTTTATTTACCACATCTAATAGTAAATAGGGTAATTAAGGGTAAAAATGATATCATAATTTCCAAAACACATGTCCTAATTCTATTTTATAAGTATAATTTGACCAAAAAAAACTTAGGAATAATATATGACCCCTTTTGGTCGACTCGGATTAGATTATGACATTTATTATTATTTTATTTAAAGAAGAGTTAAAAGAGTTAAATTCAAAGTTTAATAACTAAACTATTTTTAATATAGGTCTAAACACAATAGAAATTATACTATAAATATTTTTTAAAAATATAAGTCGATTTCCTAAATAATTTTATTTTATATATAATTTTTATATATTAAATATTTTAATTTATTTATGACACAATGCTGATGCAATAATAACCTTTTTAATGAAATATTAAAATAATTGTTATTATAAATATCCAAATAAATGTAAATTGAGGCTTTTGATGAATTCCACTAATTTTATAGGTTAATATGATATGTTAAGGTTGGTAAAAAAATTTATTCTAAGTGATAGATTTTTAATTTCTTTCAAAAAAATCAAATACTAAAGAGTTTCAAAATTGACATAATTGTGTATTTAAAACAAATACTATATTATTAATTGATATAATATTCATAACAATCTATGGTTCTGCCAAAATACTTAGATAAGGTTATATATATTATAAATGAACCACTTGGGGATCTCTTTTCTGTTTATAGTAAGTTTAGTAACCATATATTATATAAATAAAAAGGGACATGGTAAATGTCAAAATATTTAACTAAGAGTTAAATCTAAAAGATAATGTTAATATGTTAACCGAAACCTATATAAAACCTATTGGTTGAGAGGTTTTCGAACTATCCCCACCTTAGCATATAAATAAATCATTTTTTATCCATTATAACCCGAAAATTATTTTATTTTAAAATAATATTTCAAGATTTCCTTAAAGTGACCCTCACCTCTCTTATAAAAGGGCACTTCCCCTTCTCTATAAATCACACCTCCAAAGCCATTTGGATCGGCCAAACTCTGCCCAAATAACCTCTTAAATTCCCTATATTAATCCCAAAGGCATTCCTTTGGTCATAAATCCAACCTAATAATCCCTTTTTATCGAATAAAAAAGAAGAACCCAAAGAATAGGTAAATATTTCATCACCTCTTTCAAGTTATTTTCTTCTTCCACTTCCTATTTCTTTCTTGTTTCCAAACCAAAATAATAAATAAAGTACCTTCTATATACTTTTATGTTATTATAAATATGTAAAAACCATATTTGTTATTTTATCCATCCTATAAATGAAAAAGTCACCATATGTGCGCACGTACGGCTTACCGTCTCCACGTCGTGGTGTAGTTTATTATTCAAACACTTCATTATTTGGATGGGTATAATAATTAGTATAAATAATGTAAAAAATAAATATAAAATGTTAATGATTATTTATATATGACATATCATCCAATTACATACTATTTATCAATCAATACAATGATATTGTCACTCGTGTATACGTATGGATCATCACCTCCACGAACGCGATGAGATTCATTTTCCCATCGTAACCATTCAACAATAATTTTCATTTTATGACAAAAAATAATGTTTATGTGCATAATATAATTATTTATATGAATGAAATACATCCTATCCATAACAAACATGGCTTACATAACCAATTTTATAAAGGAAAACGAATCAGGTAACACCCGAAATGATGATACTACTAAAATATTATTAACAAAGAAATATTAGAGGATCATATATGATATCATATTTATGTATATAGTTCTTTTATAATTTAATAACAATGATTTAACTATTATATGGGAGGTTAACATACCCTCGACCAAGGAAATGTACAAGGTAAGGGTTAATTTCACAATCTCTTTATTATTAGAGGTTTTTTTTACGTAAGTATGTACAAGGACCTCTTTGTCATCCATATCCGTGCTTTCTTAAAAATGTATTTCAAAACATTTTTAATATTTACTAGAATTTGGTTTAAAGTCATTTATACCCTTATTTTATCTTATATGTTTTTAAAGGAATCTTTCTGTCATTTTATAAACAAGGTACTTTATGTCCTTTTCGACAAAATTAAGGTAATAATGTTTTTCTAACTTATACGGTGGGTGAAGCTATTTTCCGTTATTATAACATCATCAAAGCTTCCCTTAAAATATTATAAGAATGTTTTCAAAATAAATGGTTTCTTTTATAATTAAGTTACTCTTAAATGATTTCAAAATAGAAAGAGATATTTCTCTCAAAACGTTTTGATTTCATCTATGTCAACATCCTTTGATAAAATTTACACTTGTTCGAGGTTGAATTATTATGATAAAAATATTCCATATTGTATTTAAGGTTTTGTAATATATTCGTCTATTAATGTGTAATTTTTATTCCATTCATGGTTTATGGTTAAAGTATTGACATTTCATATGCTAGTTTTAAAATGAATGTTTATGTTATGTTTCAACCTTTTCATATGAGGAATGTATTGAACTTAGTATGTGATAGGTGGAGCCTGCTATAGCTCCTCAGTGCATCAGTAGGTCTCATGATACAATTAGATGTGTAATTGGATGATTCATTTCCCAATTTGATATATATTTTTGGCTAAGGCCTAAATCATTTTTAGACGTCTTGGATGAGGCATTGACAAGATGTTTCAGAATGTACGACATTATACATTCCCTCATTATGAAAATAATAATGATGGTTCATGTTGTTATTCAACTAGTAGAATATCCATGACTATGTTTTATTATGACATTATTTACTCATATCATATTCCTGCCATAAATTGTTCATATTTATTATTTTTATAGGCATGTGTTTTTAATTATTCACCAAGCCTAATGTTTATGTTATCTTCCACTGTATTTCTTACCCTTTCTGAGCATTTGAGCTCACCCATTTTTTATGTTTCATTTTCCCTGGATATGAAGAAGTTTGTTATGAGTGATTTTTTGGAATAATCTAAGAGGCTTGGAGGTTTCTAATGGAATAAATTAGTGTTGTATTTATTTTCAAGTTGTAATATTGAACTTATATATATATCTTGTTTCAAATAATACTAAACTGATCAATATTTCGAGAAATGATTCCTTCTCTCATGCCAATGTTATCTAATAAAGCACCGACTCTGGGTAACGAGGGTCGAGGTATTACAATATGTTTTTATTTAATTCAAAGTTTATAATTGTTTTTTGAATTATAGAAAAATGATAATATGTGTTTTATTATTATAAATTATAAAATTAATAACATTGTTTAGTATATAAATGAATTAAAAGTAAAAAAAATTATTTCTATTTCACTTATGAAATATTATTGATAATAAAGAACTATTTTAATTTTTTTAATAAAAAATATTTTTTAATATATGTTTTAATTAAAAATTATTTTAGGGAATTAAAATCATATAAAACCATTTATTTAGCATGTGGAAAATGAATTAACTGGGTATTAATTATGTATAGTCTAAAATAATGTCATTTTATGGTAAAAATATATGTTTTTATAATCTTTTATGTGTAAAATGTGTTGTAATAATTATAAATTAATTTAACCACTATTTATTAATAATTTCAATTAAATGTATAGATAATATATTCAATAAAATATTTTAACATTCATATAATTATTTTTACCATGAACATAATTTTATTGAATTCATTTTTGTGCTAAAAAATTTATTTATCTAAAAATATTTTTGTGTGCGTTTTGTACGTGGACATTAGAATTAACTGATACTAATCCTAGTAATTAATCTTTATAAATTTGATACCTTATTTAGAATAAACATAATTCATATTAGTTTTTTAGTAAAACTTCACTTTTTCCTTATGTATAGTAAATATGGTAAAAGTTTCGTTACCACAATAATAATTAATAATGATATTGAGATGTTTAACTAATGAGATAGGGGTTAAAATAAGCTAAAAATATTATCTAAATCCTATTCGTTAAGTATTTTACAACACAAACTCATTATTTATTTTAATTTGGGTTTCTCTGGAGACATATTCCAATTAGTTGATCTCAACAAGCCATTTTTATGTTATTACCCTTAGCTTAATTTGTGCCATAGAAACATCCAATTTCTAATATCTAGATAGATATTTAATAGCTATAAGAAGCATATAATTTCCACTTCGCCAAAACATTAGGATTTTAGCTTATACATGGACTTATCCATTTGACTTATTTTTAGGGCTATTACTAAAGATATCTTATCGTAAACTGAAAAAAATATAATTAATTTAATACCACCTTAACTTACCTAAAAGGTTATCCAAAAAATTGAAATTTTGATCAAACCTAACTTAAGAACCCTTAAATTATCCTTAAATTACATCATATCCTATAAAGTTATCCAAACCATACTTTTATTCAAACTATTAAACACCACATATTTGAATATAAAAATTACATTCCTTAAAAAGAATAATTTATTATAATATATTCCTTTGATATTTTAGGTTTATAGTATAATATAATTTAGAAAAAACATCGACCAAAAAAACTCAAGCCTTTTTCAGATAATGTAAATTTTTTAATATATATAAACATCTTATTAATCCCTGAATAGTGTTCCAAATGACCCAAACATTTCTATACCAAATATAATATTCTAGAGATATAATATATATTAATTTTATTCATAAACCAAAGAAATGGAAACATATGAAATCTTGAGCTCAGATGTAAAAACCCCAACCGGGGAGCAACTAAACCAGTTCCCCGAGCCCGGTCAGCACATGTCCTCAAGAGAACCTCCCTATATGGCATAGGTTTAAAACTACCAGTTAGGGTCTAATAAATCAAATGGGGAGACTATACCCTCTTTACTAGTGTAAACCTCAACAGATAATATATCAAATAAAGGAAACAATAAATGATAAATGAGAAACATGCATTACCAACCATTTTCCAAATTGGGTATGAACCAAAACTGAACCATAAGTATTCCATGTCATGTAAATAGTTCCAAAAGTGATGAAATCCCAAAATAAATACTAATCTAAGAATCCAAAAAATAGGTCCTCACTCAACGTCTAGATCCTTATCCATGTACATCTTAAGCCCAACTTAAATTTGTATAAAAGGGAATTCACCATAGTCCAGTCTTAAAATGATAAAATCTTCTCGGGTACCCAGAGTCAGCCTGAGAATGGTGTGAGTAAAACTCACTGGGCCACCACCAAATATGTCTATAAAATTTCTAATCAAAATAGATATTGCATGCAAGTGCTAAATAAATGACATGAATAAAAAAAGAAAACTCGGGTGGCATTAGATAAAAATATTCACTTTAATAATTTTCATCATTTATTTATTAGGTTAGGCCTTTAAATCCTTTATACAATGGAATATTTCAGTCAAACATAACGTATAATGGAATACATCAGGGTCACTATCTCACTAGGAAAAAACATTTCACAAAAAAATATCGTACACTTACCTTTGAGCCTCAGTCCTGGTAGACTCATCGAATGTAACCATTAGGAGAATAGAGCCTCAGTCCCCTTCCCAAACTCCAGTAATATAGGGGTTGGGTGTAGATTCTTATTCTAAACCGACCAATGGGCATAGATCCTCATGTCCAATACCCCACAACTACCAGGCCATGAGCAGTTTCTTATTTATCCATTTAGCATATATACCATATCAATGACCATACACAACCAATACACATAAAATTTGTAATTAAAATTCATACAATATATGAATCATCATAAATCCTTAACCCATTATCATATTAAGTATTTCATTAGTGTATCCCATTAAAATCAATTCGCTTTCTATACCTTAACCCATTTATCATAAACAAAAATTCCCATACATTATCCCATTTAACATAGTCATCAATTCCCATGAATTAAACCATTTAATACATTCATAATTTCATATAAATTATTCCATTTATGTGTTTCCATTAAAAATTCATAATCCATTTAACACATTCACATTAATCCATTTAACCCATTTTTACATCATGCCAAACAGTATTTTATGACATTTCCAAAAACAAGACACAACTACAATTGGTTCCTCTTTAAGGATTAAAATAACATGTCAACATGTTCTCATGGTATCTAATTAATTTAAAATAAATTCTAGGATGACTGAAAAAAGTTACTTTTTTTATTAGAAAAGGAAATAAACATACAAGAGCCCAAAGACGAGGGGTTCCCACAAATGACTACATAGGTCTACAGTGATGAAAGCCAAGTGAATAACCCAGAATAATCTGGTTATAGCTCTCTGGTAGGAAACCAACACAACTATAAAAAATAAGCCCATTCTCTTATCTTCCCTCTCATGAGATGAGATGCACTGAATAGTTCCCCTCTTTCCATGTATGCTTGAGAGACATAACTTGCTTGATTTTTCTTATGCAATGATGAACCAGATAGAAAAGGCCCTAGGGGGATCATCCCTTCCTTGAAGGAGCTGAACAAAAATTACTGCATCTGACTAAAGCTCCTCCACCTTGAGATTGAATCACTTGCACAATGAAAGTTTGGTGTGCATGGCACAGATCTCATCCCCCAAAGAAGTTCCCCTGCCAAAGAAATCCTTAAAGCCGAAAATGACAGACCCATAGGGGTTGAGAACCAAAACACCACATCTCATATCCCCATCAATAAGAGATCTGTCAACATTAAGATTCTGTCCCGTTTGAGGTGGAGACCACCTCACCCACTTTCCCTGGATTCTGGGACGCGGACCAGATGGAGGGTGATCTCTAGGAACAAGCAAGCAAAACATGGACAAACTGACACTTCTGTGAATGAGATGACTGAGCTCCTCCACCAATGCTAATGTGCGAGCATGAAGGAGGATATAAGAGGATTCCACACCTTCTCTTTATTTATTATGGGCCTCCCAGAGAATATAGGAAATAGCCACCACTACGACAGCACGTCCCATCCTTTCCAAATCGGTAGACCCATAGTTGCGAAACTAGCTCTTGAGCACCTCCTGGAATGAGTCCCCTCTACAGTCAATGTTTAAGCGCACTCCCATTGTACACCAAAAGATTGTTTCCCAATATCCATGAACAAAGACATGATCTATTGTCTCCACGTAAGGGAAAATACAACAATAATAGCGGGACACCGTACTTACCCCTCTTCTCTTTATATTTTCACCCATCAGGAGAGCGTGATTTCAGATATGCTAAATGAGGTAGAAGAGTTCCATCGGTATCTCCGTGAACCATAGATTCATAGCCATCCCATCCCTCACACCCTGGCCACCGAAAATGTCTCTATAGATATTGCAGGACAACCTTCCAGAGGGCGCGCCAGTGAAGCAGTAATGGTCCGGCTCATCATTGAGAGTGATGATGGAGAATATGTTCATCTGCTCAGATTTAGGGATAGTGTTGATCAGAACTGGATGGCTACTGGCCACTTTGAAAGAAATAGATGGCATTGGACACCCCATGAAGCATAGATTCACACTGGCCCAATCCTCCAGCCAAATGTTAATATCACCCCTCTCGACCATCCAACTGGTATGCCCTTGAATATTTCTCAAATGAGAAGGAATGCATTTGGAAATGTTCAAAAGGACCCTCCTACTTCCTGTACAGCCTTTACATCTCTCCCCATGCCTATCTATAATGATCCTCACCCAAAGTTATGACCATTCGATAATCTCCCAAGAATGCTGAGCTTGCATGGCATGCAAGGACTCTGAGATATTTTTGATGCCCACTCCACCCTCCTCCATCGGTTTGGGAATTCACTGCTAAGAGGCCATGTGGAACCGCCCCACTTGGTTGGCATCACAAAAAAGGCCGACATCATATTCCCAATTCTTGTAATGGTTCCCTTTGGTAGGATGATGATTGAGATCACATGCATAGGAATTGAAGTAAGAACACTATTGATGAGATTGAGCCTTCCCCT
This sequence comes from Viscum album, assembly GCA_963277665.1. Classification (NCBI taxonomy): domain Eukaryota; kingdom Viridiplantae; phylum Streptophyta; class Magnoliopsida; order Santalales; family Viscaceae; genus Viscum; species Viscum album. The sequence goes on from OY728165.1 coordinate 834,868,428, forward strand.
AAAGGAATGGAGTTTGTTCTTCTAATTTCAGATTTTACCATTTCATAATAAAGGAATTAAATTCAAAATAATAGAGAAACCATAAAAAACCACATATGAAAAAAAATAAATATTAAGACTATGGGATAAAAGTTATAGGCCACTTTCCTCAATTTCAAATATGAATTCATTCTTAAACTTGGCCTTAGTCCTGGATTCAAGCTCCCTTTGAAGCCTCAACCTATGATTCCCTATAAAAGAGGGTTTTTGTGCTTCAGAAGTTGTATATTAAATATACAAGAACAAATCTGGAAAAGTGAAGATATATGAGTATTAGATATAGCCGAAGCTTTGATCCGCACCCAACGATAGTCCAAAAAGACTAGAAACAAAAGAGATTGATCTTTGGGAGGTCTTGGTCACAATGGTTCATCACTAGGGTTACTAGGGGAGAAATGGGGGAGAAATGAGGCAGAAAACATCAAATAAAAAGGGGGAAAAATAGTGAAAACCCAATTTTAATGAGGCACATGATTTGACAACACAGTTTTCTAAAACATGCATCAGCCTCAGTCAAAGAGTGGTCCAAGTCACACATTTACCTTGGTATCTCGCACAGTTTGACAAACCTTGTGCCAAATTTGTGGAATACCTCTGTCTATGCCGGCATAGTTTGTATTTTCCATTTTTATGGTTTACCAAAACAGTCACCCCTTTTCATGGATAACACATTTTGGGTGCACAGTTCCCACTAACAGTGTACCAACCATGAAACATGCACTAGATGGCATGATTACACTTTCTTCAAGTCCCAAATCCCCTGGGATTACTACTGAGCTTCTTCATACACCCGATACACATTTAATTAATCAAATTTAATGGATTTAGGAATTTTGTAAACAATAATGTACCTCCTCAAATTATAGGATCTTTCAACCTCCCCACCTTATAATGATAATTCCTCGAGTTGCACTCCCAAGAATCACTAATCCATCACAAAGAAGAGTTTAGGCCACTAGGCCTGCATATCTGTTTCCCTCTACCAATTCTATTTTTGGATATTACCAAACAACCATAACACTCAAACTGAAGGTACAACTTTACCTCACAAAACTTTCTCACTATAACCCACAAAACGAACCAGATGCTTCTCAAAGGATACATCAACCTCAAATCAACATCAACCACAAGAACTATGTTGGAAATCCTAGGAAACACTACCTAAATAAAAAGTTAATAAAGTGTCATACATATAATCATAACATCATGGAATATTCAAGCGGTAGTATATTCACCTAATCCTCTTCACAACTCATGGGACAAACTGCTTGGTTCCATCTTACTCCGCTTCAAAAACACAAATGGTGACCTAAACTCAGCATCACTGGAAGAAAGATATGGATTTCCCAACTACAAATAATGACTTAGGTCAATCCATAAATCGAGTTCCAATGGTACCATTCCATAATCAATCATCCAAAACACAATAAAAACCTTCAAGAAACTCAACTAGCCAAACCTGATCCAACACTCGTTATCAAGGCTAAATCACCAGAATTGTACTTACTCATGTCAATCCATTTCAGAGACACCATTCACATCATAATATTACCACTTTTCTTCGATGGTTCTCCCCACTATACACTTTATCTGACAACTAACATCATCCAGTGGTTGGAACCTCCTCTACTGAAATGGACCACCAAAACATTAACTCAACTTTCACAACATAACGAACGTATTTTCCAAAATCCCTATGCATAAAAATCTGTAATGGATTCAGCCAAAATTGGCACCCAACCCTTACCAAATCTTGTCAGACCACCCCCCAATTAGATTTTCCCAAAACACCCATCTCCCACTATTGAAACATTATACCATCACCTTCCCAAGGAACCTTATCAATTACGGCCTAAAACGATCATATAACACACCTATAAAGGTCATTACCTAAATTCTGGTAAAACCCCATAGTCTTGGAATCCACTCCTCTCCATGCCATCATCGCACTCCACCAAACATGTCAACATTACTATAAAAATCACTTCCACCATCTATAAATTTATTAAATATGATTGGATTCTTACTCCAAACCCATTTAAAAACAACAAAATGTAATTTTCACTCCAAAATATTAACCTAAGGTAGTTTACAACTCACCGATTTCATCTCTTTTTCCCACCATATTAGAACTTTCCCTAACAGACTTATCCTAGAAACACTCATCATAAATATTAGAATGACAAAACCTTACTTGGCCAAGATTCCTCTATGCTTAAGTAAACTCCATATTAAAATAATAAAACCTACCAGAGTTCATATATGACCTCTGATGAGGCTTTAGAACCCAACCTTACATCACATGAACTGTTTTTTGGTCTTACCACTCCCTTCAATGACTTTGACACAGGAATAGAGAATTTCATTTGGAACCACCTTGAGCTAAAATCCAAAGCATGGATGGTTCAACCACTATATCTAAGACCCACCTGTCCTTTTTTAGGAAATCCACGTACACACCATGGGGTTCTCATTAACATCTTGATGCCACAACATCAACTCCACACTCTTCTCCACACATCCTAGAATGACTTATCGCTCCCCACCATAGGAGTTTCATTATCACCACTTTCCACATGTATTTACAAAAAACCTAACTGAAACATAGATCACTAGATTAACCCCAAAACATAGATTTTGAAATCTAGATTTTCCAAAAATAGAAAAAAAATAACATCACACCGAACCTGTTTTTAGATTTAGAGAATGGAACCCATGGTGTTTTTGGACACATAGTCTATCCTAAGGACCTCACTCATAAATGGTCGATGGTGTAAATCCCACCATCCTGCTCTATACATAACTACCTGTGGTCATAACATCAATAATTTACCATATACAACCAAATAACATTCAATTATCTAGGTGTAAATGTAGATCTTTCTCAGCATTCTTAGGGCGATGTCAAGATATTGGGAATGGTTGTCACTAGATAAAAGTATGATATGAAGTCATCGACAAAAACCACCACACATTATACATCATCGATGACCTCTCCCACTATGGGGTTACCTTGACCTGCTAAATGTTTAGGGATTACATGCATGTAATGTCTCATCAATACCTTACCACCACAACTCGTGTGGGGTTACCAAACGAACTCATCACCACTTGATGAATCTATTCCAAGAAGTCATGAAACAATATTTCCTTTTTCCCTAAAATCAACACACCACTCAAGTTATCCAAAATTACTTTGGTGTTTCTAAATTTAAACTGAAATATCCATCACAATAATCCTGAACTAAACGGTCTCTTGGTTAACTAGTGCCTTCTAGTGGTTTCATGAAAAACAACAGTTACTTACTTTTGAGCCACCTGTGTACATAACTCAAATAGAATTATTCCTTCCCAGTAAATTCCCTCATATGGACCTCCTCATATCCCTCGATGTATCACGCTTTCCGATGACCACAAAATAAAAACAATGTTAGATCACATGTTCCAAACATCACCTGTGCTTGGACCAAACACCCACTTACTCACCTGACCATGACACCTGGATCATCATCCTCATTGGCCTAAAGTAATTCTCAATATCTCACCCAACAAATAAACCATTTTTATGAAAAACCAAACCATGTAACCACCCTCACATCGGGTGTCATGTTTATATCAAAAGCATCCATCCACACTTCGATCACCCTTTTCTCATCATCTTGAAATAAAAATCAAGGAATATATAAATTGTCATAAAAAAAGATTAGTAAGACATAGAAATGATCCAAACCTTTGAAACCAACATTTCCACCAACTATTATAATTGAGGTGCCTCTTTGAAAGAAACAGTGGTACAACCATACCATTTACCGAAACTCTTTGGTACTCGTTGTGCATTGATTCCACCAACGAAGCATCTCTATACTCCATATTACATGTCACAAACATTGGTCTAACCTCCATTGAGTTCACACTCAATTTCCCCAAGATGGTCAAATAATAGTCACAACATGAGTTGCATCTCCAAAACTTTTGATCTTCCCACTTATCCCTCTAGTACAAACCCACACCTATCCAAATACAAGACATACACCTATAACTAACTTAACCAAGATCACTCAAAACATGATCTTCCTCTCTCACAGGTTACTCTTGAGGGCCGAACGATGCCAATTTCCCAAACTAGGGTCAGGGGTAACAAGTCACTAGGCCCTATCTCTAGGCCATATACATGAAACTTCTAATAATTCTCCACTAACTGGTTTCTCTCCAACCACCATTTTAAAACACTTAATGCAATGCAATGAAGAAATAATTTACCCTAGTCTCTAATCCCATAACAACACAACCTACACTAATGAAATCATGAACCGGGACATCCATTTCAAACCCAAAAAAACATTCCTGATCACAAACCCCAATGATGAACTCATCCAAATTATCAAACGATACCTCTAATCCGCAAGGGAACAAAATAACTAGAGGTACACCAAGGAATATCCCTCTATAAAATATATCAAACTCACCAAGGTATCCAATATACAGAACTCTTAGTACCCAAACCACCCAACCATAGAATCTACTCACAACACTTCGGATACCCAACTCCCATGTCTCTTCTTGTTCCAACCTTCCTTATGTTTGAACTCAAGTATACCCTCTCCATAAAATTCCATAGGGTGTGATAACTGAAATTATCTAACCAGAAAAAGAATACTAAAAAAGACCCTCCCTAAGTCTCATTTCATTAGCTGAATAAAATAAGAAAATTTTTAATAGAATTTCTCTTCTCCTTGGTTACCATGGATTAAGGGATTTTCTTTCTCCACCACAGGTGGAGCGTTCTCGGTGATTTCATCACATCACTAAACACACACATTTATTCGTGGGGCATATATCCACAATTCCAAACAAACAACTTAAGAATTCCTCCCCAGGTGCCTAGAATGATGCATGTATATACAACCTTATTCCATTTCAACTATGAGAAAGATATCATAAAATAGTTACATCACACAACACGTGCATCACCCATTGGAGAAATATTGTTAAACAGTAACAAAAAAAGGATAAAAAATTTCCCACCCTGGGCACTTGGACTTTCCCAAATTCATGGGTCAAATAAACAGAATAAGAGATAATTCCAAAGGCCAAACACATCCTAATATCCTATCTAACATAAAACATCAAGACCATATAAAATAAATGCTCTGATACCTCTTTATATCATCTCCAACCCAGGAGCCACTAAACTAGTTCCCCGAGCCAGGTTAACAGATGACCTCAATCACACCTATATATACGACCGAGGTTGATAACTTGATGTGAGGGTCTAATTAATCACTTGGGGTGACTATACCCTCTTTACCAGATTAATGCACAATATATAACATATAAAATAAAGGAAATAATATATTATAAACTAGAAACATGCATCACCAACCATTTCCCAAAAATGGTATGGACTGTAACAAAACCATAAGTATGCCATTTCATGATAATAGTGCCAAAAGTGAGGAAAATGAAAAATAAAGACTAATAGAAGAACCCCAAAAATGGGTCCGAACTACTAGTCTAGATCATTAGACATGCACATCCTAAGACCAACTCAACTCCATAGAAAAGGGCATTCACCCATGTCTAGTCCCACAATAGTGATGTCTTCTAAGGTTACCAATGGTATCCTAAGAAGGGTGTGAGTATAAATCAGAAGGCCAACACCAATGATGTCTACAAAATATCCAGACTATATTGATATTACATACAAGGGATAAATAGAGTAAAAAAAATACAAAAAAACATCGGTTCCATTATATAAAAATATTCATTTTAACCATTTTTTAATTTATTCCATGGGTTAGGAATTTACATCAATTATAAAATGGCCTATGCTGGTCAATCACAATACATAAGGGAATAAGTCCAAGACTCTATATCACTGGGGAAATTTTTTTCAAAAATTAAAAGAATACACTTACCTAGGAGCCTTGGTCAAGGTAGTCTCATTGAGTGAAACTACTAGGGGTAGAGAGCCTCAGTCCCATTACATAACCCATGCATTACTGGGTTGGAGTTTAGAGCCCCTGTCTAACCCAACCCATGGGCATAGATTCTCAAGTCCAATACCCCACATCTACCATGACATCTGAACATGATTATTTATCGATTTACCTCACATACCATATCACAAATCATACAAAACCAATACACATAACATTTAAAAATCACATTTATACAATGTATGAATCATCATAAATCCATAACCCATTAGAACATTTATCATTTACTTTGCATATCTCATTTAATCTATTTACCTTTCTATACCTTAAACTATTTATCATAATAAAAAATTCATATACATTATCCCATTAAGAATATTCAACAATTATTATGAATTAAACCATTTATTAAATTCAAAAAATCATGATATAATCCACTTATGTGTTTCCATTACAAATTAGTAACCCATTTGACCCATTCACATTAACCAATTTAACCCCTTTTCACAAATTGCCAAACAATCACTTATTCCATTGACAAAAAATAGGTACAACTACCATTTATGTATATTTAATATTTAAACTAACATGTCAATATGTGAATCATGGGATCTACTTCATATAAATTAAATACTAGTCTTAACATCACTTGTGTCTATGTTCAAGAATGCAAGAACACCCCATGGGTGGCCCTAAATTGGTCTAACAAATCTTAATGCATCCGGTGGTGATCATGGGGTGTTTAATTCATCATTTACCCAATATTTTTTACCAATTATTACTAAGGGAAAGAAATTCACAATAAGATAAAATTCCTAACACAACCACATATACACAAGTCAACATTAAGAGTATGGGATATATCTTGTAGACTACTTACCTCAATTTTGAAGATGAATGCATGCTTAAACTCATCCATGGTCCTAGATCCAAGCTCTATTTATAGACCCAACCAAATATCCACTAGAAAAGGGTGTTTAAGTGCATCAGATGGATAAGAAAAAATATACAAACCCTAATTTAGAAAAAATAAGCAAGAAGAGTGTTAAACTTACCCTAATATTTGATCCAAACCCAACAACACTCGAAATGACCTAGAAACAAATGAGATTGATCCTTGGGAGGACTTGGACAAGATGGTTCATAAATAGGGTTTCTGTAGGAGAAATGTGGGAATAAATTAGGTAGAACACTTAAAATAAAAATGGGAAAATGGTAAAACCCACTTTTAATGAGGCACACGATTTTCCAAACCGTGCGACAACCATGTTTCATATTCTTTACAAAAGGGTTCCATGTCACATGATTACCTAGGGATATCACATGGTTTGACAAAGCATGTTCCAACTGTGAATAATTCTTTCATCCAAGCCCGCATGGTTGATATTTTCTCCTTTAACAGTTTACCTAATCAGGATACCCTCCTCCTAGCTAGAATGGTTTGGTCACATAGTTTCCACTAACCGTGAACTAACCATGCAACATGCATAGGATAAACAAATTTCCCTTTCTTTTTGGTCCTAAATCCCTTCAGATCACCCCATATTTTCCCAAAAAATCCTATAAATATTTATTTAACCAAATATAATGATTTTAGGAAATTTTTTAAATAATAATGTACCTCCTCGAGTTCTGATTTTTTACATATTATTCATAGTAAGGGTAAGGTTAGGTGATAAAAATTAGAGATCATATGTGAAAATATGGTGAGAATATGGGTATAATCAAAAGAGATAAGGATATCATAGATAAAAAATCATAGATCAAAAGTAATTTTACATGGCCATGAATAATATAAAACTTAAAAAATCATTGTAAATGGGCATAAACATGTAATGTAACATAACTTGAAAAGAAAAGAAATATAGAATGGTTTTAAAATATTAAGAATAGTAAAACTAGTGAACAAACTCATTATAACTATTCATTTTCAAACAGAAACATTATGTATATTCTTAAATATATGAGTAAACTCATTATATTCACTCCTATGTGAACAAATTCATTATGTCCATGACAAACTATCTAATTAGATATCAATTTAAACTAATTAAGTTTAGGAAGATATAGGATCCCATCACTAATCAAACTTATAGATGTGTCCCATACGAATCCAATCGATAATTATAATGAAACAATATAAAGAAAATGAGTTTTAGATACCTTTAAAAATAAAGCATATTAAGAGAATATTCATAGTTCCATCAATAAACATGACAAAATCTTCAAATATAAATGGAAATCCAATAAAATTATAGTTATATTCCATTCAATGAATTATATTGTATTTACAATATATAGATAAAAGGTATATTGTTTATTCAACAATTTCTTACATAAATTGATGCATGAGATATAAGTGAACACCGTTTAGTAAATGAAATGAAAAATAGAGTATTCACAAAGAAAAATAATTGGACTTAATGTTATACCTATTCCAAGTAGATGATTAGGAAAGAATAATTTATTGATGGATTATTTATTTGATTGAAAATACTATCACATCATCCATGAAATCAATTTCGGTGAATTCTATCTTTTTAAAAATGTAATAAATCATCCATAATATATATAAAATGATAAAAACTTAGATGAAAAATAATTTTTAGCAGTTTTAGAAAATCACATTTGAAATGAGAAATGTCCTTGATACTTTGAAATAATTTTAAAAGAAAATATTTATAAAACTAGGTGAAAAATAAATAATTTTTGAAAACATGAAAATGTATAGATAATGGTTTATATATAAAAATTGATGTAGAATTATATATTGGCATAGAAATGATAAATTAGATTATTTTTTCAAAACAACCCATACAAAAAATGTTAATATTATTTTATTTTAAAAATTTTGACAAGAAAAACTAGGTAGTTGAAAATTAAATTTTCTAATTAATAAAAAATTATAGTGATATCAAAAAAATTTGGAGTGGAAGAAAAAATATAACTAAAAGGGAGTTTCATTTTATTATATTAAAAATACCTATTTCAAAAACCACATCGTTAAAAAATATTATAGAACTTAAAATTTAAAATAAGATACGGAGGAAAAAATTCTCACCAAGGATAACCATCGGAGAAGAAAATTTTTATGATAATGGAATGAAAGACTATATAAATTCAAAAGATAGGTTATAATATTGGAAATATCACTATTTTTAAATAATGTTGGGAAAATAAATATTATGAATGGAGAGTTATCTAAACAAAATCGTTTTATGGAGAAATATATTGAAATTTAACTACAAATACCATGAAAGAAGATAATTTATGATAGAATATAAAAAATGGGGCGTATATACAACATATAAAAGTAAATTGGTGTATAATAATAATTATGTCACACGAAATAGGAATTGAGAACATGAATCACTTTGATGTAGCATAATCTAGGAGGTAAAAATAATTTGGAAAAGAGGTTATAAACAAGAATTTAATAACCCACGAAAATAAGAATTAAATAAAAAATAATTTATTCATCAGGAAGAATAAATAAAACATTGAAAAATATACTTCAATAAGAATGTTTGTAACTCAATGGATAAAGATTGAATAAGCAGAACCCCTTAATTTGTTCCAGAATATCTCTTTATATGATACTAAATTTTTGTATAATTTAATTATGCTTATTAAACACCTTATTAGGAACCTTATGAATCTTTATTTAAATTATTAAAGACCATTTATTTTAATCTTCTATTTATATTTTTATAATGTTTCTTAGGTTGGTTTTTTATTTTTTTTGGTGAATTTCAATGTAACTCATTTGGTATACTAGCCATGGTTAATGGTGTTATATATTACTTAAAAATATCCAAAATTCTTGGGGGGGGGGGTATGTACCTATTTAGTTCATTCAAATAATTTTTTTAAATACATATATTCTTTTATAAAATGATATCATATTTGGAAAGGTACCCTAAAATGTTAGTTTTAGGTCATTAAGTTTATTATGAACAATTATTATTTATATCATTTATAGAATGTATTATAATATATTTATATAATATTAATAGTTTCATAAAATTCATAATTTTTCTTTAAATATATTTTAAAATTAATCCATGTTAGGTGTTGATAAAAATCAAAATACATCATCTCATTGAGGAAGTAGTCCCCACGTATGCACTTATGAATTTTTCTGTTATCTATTGATTGGAAAAATAGTGGAAGTAAACTATATTTTTTAGAATATTAATAATTATATAAATATCACATTAATAAATTAATTATAAATTTATTACCATCCCTTTAATTTGGTTTTGAAAATCAATAAATATAGCTTTATGAAGGCAGTAGTCTACAGGTACGTATGTTTGGAATTACTTTGATTTTTAGTTGATGGAAATAAATAAATATGGTTTGTTACATTAATATTATTAAATTTTATTATACTAATGATACTAATTTCATAATATTATTGTGTTTAGTATAGTTTTAAAGGATAATTATTAAGAATAAATGGATAAGGACTATATAATACAAAATTTGAGACATTGAACTTTCACATGATAGTATTCTCGGAAATTAAGTTATTTTGATAAATTATGGGGACCATAGGATTTAGGTAATGAAAGAGAATTATATTATAGGAATATTGGGTAGGTTTTCAAGGAAATTTAAATGGTTATATTTAAATTTGAGAGGGTTTATATTTTTCCATTTTATAAATGAAGAACAATGCACTTTGGTGAACAACCATTGTTTTTCAATAATGGAATGAATCCATTTAAAGGAACTTGATTTAAAAAGTAGAAATAGTGACATTTTGGGTGAGATAATTTATATAAATACCCAACCACAACTTTATACATATTTTAACTTGTTTTTAGTAATTTACAATTAAATTTTCACACATCACTATTCCAGTTTTATACCTTAGTAAATTGTTGTTTACTAAGTAATTTTAATTATATTAAAAATATAGCACAACTTTTCCTATTAATTTTTTTGTATATGAACCGAAATATTTTCCAAGTAAATTATAATTAAATTTAAATTTAATATAAAATTTACTTTTAAATTTAATCATTTAATATTAAGAAATTGTTGTTTAGGAAAAAGTTTATTTTACTATTATTTGTTCTTAATCTCATTTAACATTGATTACCAATTGAATGAGTGTAATTATATATATATATATAAATAATATCAAATTGATTATATAAAATATCTCACTATTATTTACTATATAAGAATTACACAACATTAATAAAATTATTCTTTGAAAATAACCCATAAACTATTATCATGGTCATTACCTTTAACCTTATTAATCTAATTTTTATTCATAAAAACGAAATTAAACATAATAAATAATAAGAATGTGTTGATAAAATGTTTTATTTATAATTTTTTAGGATTTAATGTTTAGAAGTATTGAAAACTAATTCTTGATATTAGTGAATACAAACAGTTGTTGGATTAAAATATTATTTATTTTTCCAAAATATAATGTATGAGTTTCATAAATTACACACAATATTTTTAAATGATTTATTTTAATTTCATAAAAGTGATGATATTAGAAAAATTAGATTTCTTTTCACCACTGACCAAAAGAAATTATTTTATAAAAATATCAAAAAAAACCTAAGATAATTTTTATATTATTAATTAAAAAACTATGTTCATCTTTTAAATTAAAATTAAAAAATTAAAAATTTATATTTTAAAAGGAAATTAAATATATAAAGGATACGAACTTTAATTAAAAAATTCCCTTTCAAAAGATCATGTTTTATTAATACAATTTTGTATAAAGTTTTAATTAATAAAAATATTTTTGTATATAATATATTTTTTTATTATTAGATATTTTTATAATATTCCTCTAATATGTTGTGACTCATTTTTTTTGTTATTGTGTGTGAAACAAGGTATAAAACATAATAATAATTTAGAGAAAAAATATATTAAAAAATCAAGGCAAGTAAAAAATTGATATTAGGACTCCTTTACATGTTTTCTTAGTTATTTTTAAAGAAAATATTTTTCCAAATATCATGGTATGTTTTAGTTTTTAACGATACCAAAAGAAAAGGTGTATTTTCCATGTTTTCAAAGGAATGATCAAATGCTCTTTTGAAAATATTTTTCATCTATATCAACACCCCTTATGGATTTTTTTGCTTCATTAGGGATGTGATCTATAGAGACCCTAGCCTTTTACATATAACATTACAAGATTTTAAGAATAATTATACATCAGAGTATAAGCCAAGGATTGTTAAGTCTAGTGTCTTAGAAGAATATGTATATAATATAAAAACATGATATTAAAAAACATCTTTATTTAATCTTCATAAAGAGATATTGACTTCCATTGTGACCTTACATATGGATAGTATTACATCGGGATAACATGAAGAAAGGGATGAGCTAAAAAGGACAGTAATGGAATGAACATAAGAAAGAAGCTTAAGCACCTGAGTTAGGGGGCATGACATAAAGATAACAAAATAATGAAACATATGAAATAATAACATATTAACAAGGGATCATATAAACCTGGAATAATATAAATGTGGTAGAAACATAAAACATATCATTATTATGAGTCAAGGATAATCTCAAATCTCATTTTCCATAGTAGTACGAGTGAAGGCTAACCGCTAATCCTGTTTCCTATAGTACAACAAGCCAAGGCTAACTACCAAGACCATTTCTCATAGCATCTCATGAGACTTAAATTTAATCAATTCATTGGAGGAATATTTGGGCACACCTATATTACATTTCATGAAAATGTTTTCCACATAAATAATCAAGCACAATCAATCTTACATAAGCATTAGGGTTACCTGTGGAATGAATTGGGTACCACAATCATGACATAATGAAAAACCAATGGGCGTCTCATGAAAGTGTCCATAAAATAAAGGAATTAGTACATACATGTATGTTTATAAGGTAAAATAAGAATATATCATGGTATGTGATTTCAATCAGAGGTGACAACATGTAAGAAATGTATTTCAGAAATTTAGTATTTAAAACATTTTTGTGCAATTTTAAGTAAAATACCTTAGAGATTTTAAAATAGAAAAAGGAATAATATTTTATATAAAAAAAGAAGTGAAACAAGAAGGTTTTAAGGATAAAAACACTAATTTTATAAGGACAATAGAGGATTAATAAATAGGATATGGTTCACTTGAATTTGGGTAAAAATTTGGGAATTTTCCTTAAAACAAGTTTTCTTATTGGGAAGTATCGAGGAGGGAATCACTTATAAGAATGTATATCCCCAAAAGAGAATGAGGGTTGGATCATGAATCATGAGTTTGGATCATATAAACCTAATTTATAAGTTTTAAATAAAAATAAAATACTACTTCATTTGAGTGAAAAGAAAGATAGAGCAACCCAAAAGAATAAAGGAGGTTCGGGTAGAATTCATTAAGAATTATATGCATGGTATTAGGTTTACCTAAAAAGGCTTGATGAGTGATAAAACCAGATTATAATCACTTATAAATCAACAGGGAAGTATGGATGTTGTTAAAGGTCATGCCTCATCATTTGGTATTACATATAAAAGGCATTTCATAGAGGACAATCTTGATTAAGAGTGAAATGAAGAGGATCCATTACCTTAATTTTCCCTCAATTTCATCTCTTATGTGGATCCTAAATAATAAATTAATTTTTAATAAAACAATGATATAAAATTTAATTATAGTCATTTTATAAAAATATTTATCAATTATATTCATTTGATTTTATTTTAAAATTTTCTTTGATGAAAATGAAACGTTTTGATATCATATTTTACGTAAACATTTCCCGTCTTGTGACAATTTCAATTTTTATTAAATGTAATTTATAAATTAGTATAATTATTTACAGAAGAATATAATACATGTAATTTTATATTAATATATTGTATATAATTTATATTTTCCATACATGGAGGTTTTTTTAATAATTATCTTGGAAACGTCTCTGTAGATGGTAAATCGACATTTAACGGGACGTTGTCGATAATGTGGGAAAGGGAAGTATGAAATTTATATTATTAATTAATATGATAATTACAGTTTGTTAAAATCATTAATATAATTTTAAATTACTGAATAATCAATTTTTAGCATATGTTTTTGAAACGGATAGGGTAAAAGAAAAAAGGAATGAAAGAGGGAAGATTTAATAGAGTCTTACTCTCTCCTCGGTGTAGCTCCTCTAACACGAAACTATAACTCCCTTGGTGATTAGAGTTTTCAGGGTACACAACATCCATAAGTATTATAAGAGGCTTGAAAGGGATAGTTTTGTCAGATATTTTGATTAGTAAATTATGATAGTAATGGTTTTAAAAGGTGAGGGAGTGGGATTATTTATACTTGAGGAGGGGGTGTTTTTAGAATAAAATATTAAATAAAATAATATATCAAATGTTAGACTTGTAATAGTAGTTTTTTGAAAACATAAATCATATATTAAAATAATATAATTATTTTTGGACTTTAAAGCATCTTTATAATTGGAATTTATTAATTTATTTAAAGGAAAGTGAAAAGTAAGAGAAAATGAGTATTTAAGGAATCACTTTTTGACTTGAGAAAGTTTTTTTAGGTTTGGAAATTGATTTTATTGTATTTTAAGGAAAAATTTATAAAATTAAATATAAAATTTCCGAATATAATGTTCTACATTGTCTATGTCATCATTGCATCATGAATGATGCAATTTAGGATATACCGGTTATGTGAAAAACTATATTTTTTACTATTCACCTAAAAATTAATGTATTTTAGAAAAATCCAAAAATTAACCCTAATAATTTTTCGACATGTAGAATAAATAAATAAAGTCTATTTTAAAAAAATTCTAAATATAATTAACTGAATTTTTAATTAATATCTTATTTTTCTTGAAAAATACAGTTTTTAAAATTAAAAAAGACTTTATAATGATTTCCAAAATTACATAAGGAATTATAAAATTATCTATAATCCAGAAGACATATAATTTTTAATTTGTGAACACATTTTTGTAAAATACATTTTCTTATAAAATAATTAATTATAATTAATTTTTTATATCTTATAAAAATACCAATACTTTTACTATGGTCAAATTACCACTTATAAGATTCCTAATTTTTATTTAATCATTCACTCATAATGTTATTATTATTTTGGAATATTTACTAATTATAAGGGTCATAATAATATTCATAAGAATAGGTTACTATTCATAAGGTAGTTTACTATCCACCAAATATTATGTTTTTCTTATCGGACTCAAAATAACTTACCGATCGCAACCCTGTATGATAGATTTTCAAAATTAAAAACATATAAGTGGAAAAATTATGTTTAATGGTCACATAGTATTTAGTATCATGATATTTAATTGTGATTCATAATACTACAAGTAATAATTAAAATAATGGAATTCCATTGATAAAAGTTTGGGTCATTACATTTTTCCCCCCTTATGAAATATTTCCCTCAAAATTTTGTTTTACAAAAACGGGTATGGGAACTTCTTCTTCATTACCTCCTCCAGTTCCCAAGTTGCATATTTAGACTTATGGTTCCTCCACAACACTTTGATAAGGTGGGTTGTCTTGTTGCATTGAAACTTATCTCTTTGGTCTAGAATCTTTACAGTCTGATCCTCATAAGAGATATCATCTTCCATCTATACCACCTCTAAGTTCAGTACATGTGAGGGATCTGGTATGTACTTCCTCTGGAGTGATACATGAAACACATCATAATCTTGAGCCATATCCAGTGGATGTTCAAGCAGATAGGCCATGGATCCTATGAGGTTAAGGATCTCAAAGGGGACAATGTACCTTGGGATTAACATCAATTTCATTCCAAACTGCATTACTCTCTTCAATAGTGATATTCGAATGAATAATTTATCTCCAACATCGAACTCCAATTACCTTTGACGGTTGTCAGTATAGCTCTTTTTATGACTTAGAGAAACATGGATATGCTTTTGGATAATATGAACCTTCTCTATCATCTCTTTCACAAGATGAGGTCCATATAGCTTTCATTCCCATCTTTTTCCCAATAGGTTTGAGTTCTTCATCGCTTTCCATACAAAGCTTTATAAAGAGCCATCAGAATACTCGAGTGGAAGCTATTGTTGTATGAGAACTCAACCAATGGGAGATGCTGATCCCATACAACTCTGAATTATAAATATCATGATCATAGCATGTCTTCAAGTGTATGAATAGTCTTTTCAGATTGGCCATCAGTTTGGGGGTGATAGGTCGTGCACAGATTTAATTTAGTACTCAAATCATATTGAAGACTCCTCTAGAATTTAGATATGAACCATGGATCACAATTAGGGATAATTGAGAGTGGAACACAATGAAGACTCACCACTTCCTTCACATATATCTTTGCAAGTTGTTCAAGTAAGATATCTTCCCGAATAGCAATAAAATGGGATGTCTTGGTGAGTCAGTCAACCACAACCCATATCACATTATTTCACTTGAAGGTCTTCGGGAGAACTTTGAAAAAGTCCATAGTGACATTCTACAATTTCAACATGGGTATAGGCAATGGATTAATCATCCCTTTTTACTTTTTTCTCTCTTACTTAACTTGATGACATACTAAGCACCTTGAAATATATTCTGAAATCTCATTCTTCATGTTATTCCAATAGAAGTGTTCTTGGGTATCATTGTACTTCTTGGTACTACCAGGATGGATAAAGAATGTTGAGCTATGTGAATTATCCAATAGCTCCTTCTTTATCCTAGGTGATGAAGGCACACAAAGTTTCATTCCAAACTGAATCCCATCATCATTGATATAGAACTCATGCAGCTTCCCTTCCTTTACCACATTCTCCTTTTTTGTAACTTTAGATCATCCCTTTGTGCTTCCTTAATCTTCTCTTAGATATATGGTTGTGTAATAATTTGGGCAAGGTAGAATGTATCCCATCCCATTATTATTTCCAATTCTATCCTTTTCATATCCAAGAAGATAGGGTCTTTCTCAATCTGTAACATGGATAGAGTAGTAGGTTCTTTTGTACTTAGGGAATCAAATACCTTGTTCACTATTCCAAGAGGATAGTGAATAGAGAAATCATAATCCTTGATTAGATCTAACCATATACTTGACACATTATGAGGTCCATTTGTGTGAATATATATTTTAAACTCTTATGGTCGATGTATATGTCACACTTCTCACCATAAATGTAGTGCCGTAAGATTTTCAATGTAAAAATCATGGAAACCAGCTCTAGATCATTCATTGGGTAGTTTTTCACTTGGATACTCAACTATCTTCAGGAGTAGGCTGTCACATTATAATTATACATGAGTACTCAACCCAATACATTATTTGAGGAATAACCGTATATCAGAAAAAATTCTCCACTTTTCGGTAGTGTTAGTACAGGTGTAGTGATCAACCTTCTATTTAGCTCCTTGAAGCTTTTCCCACATTCTTCTATCCATACATACTTTACCCCTTTCCTTGTCAACATAGTTAGCATGCAAGACAATCGTGAGACATTTTTCACAAAACGTCGGTAGTACCTAGCTAATTCAAGAAAACTATGGATTTTTGTGACACTAGAGGTCCAGGTCTATTCCTTAATCGCCAATGTCTTTGAAGGGTCCAAAAAAATTCCTTCACTTGTGATCCCATGTCTCAAGAACGTGACTTGTTTCATCCAAAAGTCACACTTTCAGAACATATAGTACAAATTTTACTTTCTCAAAGTCATCATCATAAGTCTTAGATATTTTTCATGTTCCTCCTTTCTCTTGAAGTATATGATAATATCATCAAAAAACACTACCAAAAATTTGTTGAGGTAATGTCTAAAGACTCTATTCATCATATCCATGAAGATTTTAGGGGAATTAGTTAGTCCTAAGGGCATCACCTAAAACTCATAGTGCCCATACCTTTTACAGAAGACAATCTTCTAAATATATTCCTTCTTTACCTTTAGCTGATGATATCCAAAATAAAGATCCACCTTTGAAAAGTATTGAGATCCCCTTATCTTTTTGAACAATTTATCAATCCTTGAAATATGATACTTGTTCTTTATATTGATCTTGTTATGTTCCCAATAATCTATACACAACCGCATTGTTTCATCCTTCTTCTTCACAAAGAGCACTAGAGTACCCCAAGGTGATGCACTAGGTCGTGTGAGACCTTTCTCCAAAT
The DNA here is from genome assembly GCA_963277665.1 of Viscum album. Classification (NCBI taxonomy): domain Eukaryota; kingdom Viridiplantae; phylum Streptophyta; class Magnoliopsida; order Santalales; family Viscaceae; genus Viscum; species Viscum album. The sequence continues at coordinate 834,886,594 of OY728165.1, forward strand.
TCTCTTGTAGCTACTTCTTTAAATCCTCCAGTTCATTACAGGCCATTCTATAGGGACAATTTGAGATAGAAGAAGCTTCGGGTATGAGTTCTATTGAAAAATCTACCTCACGATCTGGGGGATGTTCGACTAACTCTTTGGGAAATACATCACTCTATTCCCTCACGATGAGCATTTCATGAAGCATGATTATATCTTTTGTCTAAATAATTTGAGATAGAAATTTTTTCTCATAAGGTATTAATATCCACACTTGAGACAACTATTCCAAAAGAGATTCATCTTCCTCCTTACATTTGTAAAGAATTGGAGGATTCTTTGGGATGTAAAGAGTGTTCTCCATTTCTCGACAGTTGATGTTGTCTTTGTATAAAGATAGCCAATACATGCCTAGGATAGCATTAAACTCCACTAAAGGAAGTATGAAAAGATTTTCTGGGAGGTTTAGTCTACAAAAATTAACTGGGGAGGAGTTATAAACCATGGACACAATAATATCCCCATTCACTGTTCTCACTGATAACTTGTTCTCAAGATTTTGAGGTGGTATTTGAATAGTTATACTGAACTTGTAAAATATGAAAGAATGTATAGAACAAGAATAAAATAGTACATTTGGTATTATTGAATGAATAACTAGCATACCTGTCACCAGATCATTTTCCGGTTCCACCTCACCAGTAGTGATATCATAACACCTTCTTTGTTTCCTTGGAGGATGTTGTTTATTTCCTCCGCCAACCCTTTGCTTAGGGTAGTTTTTGTCATAATGCCCATGCTCCTTGCAGATGTAACAGTACACCATTTTTGAACATTGATATGAACCTTCCTTTCTTCTTCAACATTAGTGGGATTTTTCATTTCCCTTCTGCAGTTCTTGGATAGATGACCAAACCTTCCACATTTGAAGCAATTATTGGTTCCATTTAAACAGTTTCAAGGATGCTTTTTCCAACATATTTTACAAGTGGGATATTCATGTTTCATTTCATCATGGGATTTGTTTTCTGAACCACCCATGTTGCTCTCCATTTTCAGCTTCTTGTCACTAGGCCCATGAGACCACTGGGAGTCTCCAATCTCTATTTCAACCTTGAGGGCACAAAAGAAAATCTCATTATAACTGTCCAAGTCTCGAATATAAAATGATTTTCGTATACTCGGCTTTAGTCTGCTAAATATGTGATCCACATTGATTTCAGTGTTCATGACAAGGATAAAGGCATACCTTGAAGTCATTGTAATGTTTTCTTCAAATGCCCTGATGGACTCATCTTCATTTTTCTCGAGTTAGAGGAACTATCTTTCCATTTTGAGATGGAGGGTTCAAGGAAAATATTTATTGAAAAACATCCTCTTGATATCCTCCCAATCCATTGAATCAATTTACTCCTGGGGCTTTATATTCTTGATCAGTTTGCACCACTGATCAAATTCCCCATCAAAATAATAGACCTCCAATACAAATTACTCTTTTTTTGAGCACTAGAGGATGGAAAATATCTTTTCAATGGAGTTAATCCACTGTTCCGCGAGGAGAGGATTATAAGATATGCCTAACATGGGAGGCATTTTCCACATGAATTATTCTATAAAAACTTTCTCTTTCATTAGAGGAAGAGGGAGTTCCACATGATTCAAGTAATTATTCATAATTTGAGCAAGTCGAGAAAGTACTTTCTTGATGTTTTGGGCACCCATTCCTATCACATCAGGCGTATCATTAAATAAATCATCACATTTCCTATCACATTGTTTATTGGAACGTTTTCTTCCATTTCCCTCCATTAAATAAGAAAAATAACATACAATTAGAGGGATTTAATACTTATCTATTGAGCATAAAAAGGGAACTTTGAATTTAAGAGGATAAACTTGTAAAGGTGATGTAAATCTTAACTTTCAATTCCATATTTTGAAATCTAGGTTATCCATGATATATTTTTTAACATATATTTTTATGGGATTTTTTCCCTAAATAATGGTTTGTACTAAACTAATTAATTAACCAAGGCATATCCCTCAGGAGTGTCGTAACCAAGAGTGCAGTAAGGCACACTGTCTTGCACCTGTTCCCATTCGAGTCTAGCTCAAATCCATGTTTTTGGGTTTTACCCCTAGATACATCTATTCTAGAGCTGCCTATACCTACTCATATGCAAAAATGGATGTATTTTCTTGATAATCCACTTACTCAACACTCACCAAAATTTAGGGATGTTTTCTTATACTTAGTCTCATCCTTACGTTTCTCACTAAGGTGCTTTATTCTTAATCTCCCAAAATAAGTAGAAAATCCTAAGATACCAAATATATAGACCTGAGCCTTTTACATATAACATTACATGATTTTAACCATAATTATACATCAGAGTACATGCCAAGGATCATTATGTCTAGTGTCTTGAAGACTAGGTACATAAAACATAAACATGGGATTAAAAATAATTCTATAGTTAATATTAATAAAGAGCTTTTAACTTCCTTTGAGCCCTTACATCTAAATTAGTTAACCTGGGGATAACATGAAGAAATTGATGAGCTAAAAATCCCAGAAAGGGAATGAACATAAGAAAGAAGCTTAAGTACATGAATTAGGAGGCATGGCCTAAAGATACCAAAAGAATAGAACATATGAAATTCTCATATATAAACATGGGATCATATAACAGTGGAATAAAATAAATGTGGTTGAAACATAAACCATGTCTTCAGTATGAGTCAAAGCTAACTTCCAATCTCATTTTCCATATTATTATGGGTCAAGGCTAACTGCCAATCCTGTAGCAGCACAAGCCAAGGCTAACCGCCAAGACGGTTGCACATAACATCTCATGAGAATTATCTATACACAATGAATTGAATCACTATATAGGCTCACCCATATTAAATTTCATGAATATGTTTTGCACATAAATAATCAAGAATAATCAATCATACATAAACATAAGGGTTTCCTATTGAATGAATTGGGTATCATATTCATGACAGAAAGCATAACCAATTGGTGTATCCTGAAAGTGTCCATGAAATAAAGGAATTAGAACATACATGGACGTTTATAATGTAAAATAAGCATATAAAATGGTAGGATAAGTCCAAAAAAGGTGACAATAGGTAAGAAATGTATTTCAGAAATTTAGCATTTAAAACATTTTTATGCAGTTTTAAGGAAAATACCATAGAGCTTTTAAAATAGAATAGGGAACAATGATTTATACAAAATAGGAAGTGAACCAAGAATTTTTTCATGAAAAAATACTGATTTTATAAGGAAAATGGCTTCTTAAAATAAAATATATATATTCACTTGATGTTGGGTAAAAATTTGGGAAGTTACCTTAAAACGAGTTTGCTTACTGGGAATTATCGAGGAGGGAATCACTTAAAATCATGTATATCCCTGAAAAAGAATGAGGGTTGGATCCTGAATCATGATTTCAGAGCATATAAATATAATTTATAATTTTTACATAAAAATAAAAGACAAATTCATTTGAGTAAAAAGAAACATAGATCAACCCGAAGGAATAAAGGTGGTTCGGGTATAATTCATTACGAATTATACACATTGTATCAAGTTTACATAAAAGGGCTTGATGAGAGATAAAATGGGTTTCTAGTTACTTATAAATCAAGAGGTAATTATGGGGTAGGTGTGAAATCATACCAAATAACTTTAGATTACATAGAAAAGTCATATCATAGAGGAAAATCGTGATTAAGAGTGAAATGGGGAGGATCCCTTACCTTAATTTCAGCTTAATTTGGAATCTTCTGTGCCTCCTGAATAACAATTTTTTAGTAAAAAAATGATCTAAAAGATAATTATAGTCAATTTATAAAAAAATTTATCAATTATATTCATTATATTTTATTTCATAATTTCCATCGATGAAAATGAAGCGTTTTGATATCATATTTTACTTAAAGATTTCCTATCTTTCTTTAATTACACTTTTTATTAAATGAAATTTATAAATTAATATAATTAGTTCCAAAATAATATAATACATGTAATTTTATATTAATAAATTCTATAAAATTTATATTTTCCATACATTAAAGAGTTTATAATAATTATCTTGGCAATGTCTCCCTAGATGGTTAATCGACCTTTAACAAGAGGTTGTCGATAGTGCAGGAAAGGGAAGTATAACATTTATATTTTTCCATTAATATGATAATTACAGTAAGTTAAAATCATTAATATAATTTCAAATTACTGAATAATAAATTTTTTAGCATATGTTTTTTAAAGGGATAGAGTACATGAAAAAAGAAATAAAAGAGAGAAGATTTAATACAATCTTACTCTCTCCTTGGTGTATCTCCTCTTGCACAATACTATAACTCCCTTGGTGATTGGAGTTGGAGGGATCCAAAACGTCCCTAAGTATTATAAGAGGCTTGATAATAATAATTTGGGCATATATTATGCTTATTAATGTATGAGAGGAGTGGTTTCTAAAGGGTAGGGATATGGGTTATTTATACTTGAGGAGGGGGTGTTTTTAGAATAAAATATTAAATAAAATAATATATCAAATGTTAGACTTCTCATAGTAGTTTTTCAATAACATAAATCATATATTAATATAATATAATATTTTTAGACTTTAAATAATCTTTATTATTCGAATTTATTAATTTATTAAAATGAAAGTGAAAGGAAAGAGAAAATGAATTTTTAAGGAATCACTTTTTGACTTTAGGTTTTCGAAAGTTCTTTTAAGATTAGAAATTGAGGTTATTTTATTTTGAGGAACCATTTATGTAATTAAATATAATATGGGGTAATCTAAAGTTTAATAAATTTTATATCCTCATTACATTTTGAATGGTGCAATTTAGGATATATCGGTTATGTGAAAAACTATATTTTTACTATTCACCTGAAAATTAAAGTATTTTAGAAAAATCCCATAACTTCACCCTATAAATTTTTTGATGTATAAATTCAAAAAATGAATTACATTGTTCAACAATAATATTATAAATATTATTTGTTTAATTTTTTTATTAAAATCATAATTTACTTGAAAAATCGAGTTTCTAAAATTTAAAATCACTTTATAATGCTCTAAAAAATTACAAAAGGTCTTGTAAAATTATCTTCAAAAAATAATATATTGAATTCTTAATTTTTGAACACATTTTAGTAAAATAAATTTGATTATAAAATAATTAATTATAATTAATTATTTATGACTTACAAAAATTCAAATACTTTTACAACGGTCAAATTACCACTTATAAGATTCCTAAATTTTATTTAATCATTCATGGGTAAGGTTATTATTATTTTGGATGATTTTTATATTTATAAGGGTTGTATTATTATTAATAAACGTATGTTAGTATCCATAATGGTACGTTAGTATTCAACAAAAATTGAGTTTTTTTCTATCGGACTCCAAATAACATACTAATCGTAATTGTGTGTGACGGATTTTTGAAATTCAAAACATTTAAATGAAAAAATTATGTTTAATGGTCACATTGTTTTTAGTATCAAGATATGTCACTGTGATTCCTAGTACTATAAGGCATAATTATATGAAGGTAATTCCATTGATAAAACTTTGGGTCGTTACATGAACATATGGTAAGACACAATTTATTTATCTGGATTTATTTTAATGATGATATTTTATATATTATTTAATGAATCCCATTAATTTCCCATAGGTTATTTAATTTATGATGATATAAGGAAAGTTTTTATTATATCATTCACTTTATCTTGGTATCTATGATTATTTGATGATGTAATCATTGTGAGACCCTTTTATTTTCCATGGTTTTTTCTATGATGATATAATTAATGTTATCATGATATTACTTCACACATATAAATGTATTTCATTATGTGATAGGTTAACCTAGATTTATATAAACCTTCAATACATTGGTTAATGATTAATATCTCATGAGATAATATGTACTGGAATAGGGATTGAACCTAATTCAGTAAGGGACCTTGCATACTATGATAGTCTTTAGAGTGAACCTAGACTAAAAAAATGATGGAATGGGGGGGGGGGGTTAACACATTTGAATAATGAAAATATGATGGAGAGTGAACCAATTATATGAATGAACATATGAAGGAAAGTTAATCCCCTCAAAGAATGAAAAGTGGCTCCTGAGTGATCCAAATCGACTACAAGACTTTTCCTAGTATGTCAGTCTTGGAAATCATCCTTGACTAAAGAAATTATTTTCTATGATTATGTTTACACCATAAACTTATATCTTATGATTATGACATTTTATCATGGCTTCTAATTGGTTAATATTGATTTCACACTCTTATGACATGTGTATTTTATTATGGAAAATCCCCTTTTCCATGATTCTTGAATAATGATCATTTCTTAATTTGGTATGACTTTCACAAGTTATTAATATATTCTTAGAACCATATTATAAACTTATTCTCACTTATGATCATTTATTATCATGTCAGATGTTTACCCTTATTGAGTATTTTAGGTCAACCTTTCTTTGGTTTCCATTTCCATATATTATGAAGAAATTTTTGAATTATGATACGTTTAAGAAGGGAAATAGGTGAGAAGAACTTTTTTTAAGATACCAAAGAACTTTCATAAAAAAATTTATTCTCCAAAGTTACTTAATAATTATGGTTTTGGGTAGTGTATCATTATGAGATGTATTCAACATTAAACTAAAATTATTCAACTTTTTTGTATGTAATGATCAGGTCACATAATATTGTATCAGAGTAGTGTTTACTTATTTTTAGAGACCAGGGATAGAAAAAATTATCGAAACCCATGGGGATATTTTTATGTATAATATATCTTCTTGTATTTTTGGTAAAATAGAGATTTTGTGGTTTCTTAGACACAAAATCCCAATATGGATATAAAAAAGTAGATAGAGGCTCTGACATAGATGCACTAAGGTGTAATAACCCTAAAAATGCAAGTTGGGCATTAACTTGATCTTCTCCCTATTCATGATAAATAGGCCTAACTACACACCTAGTTTGACACTTTTGGGGTAATTATTTAGTTAATTATCATTCTCTTTATGAACCATTATGATGAATGATTGGAAAAAATCTATGATAACTTAAGATAATCCATAATGATATGATATGAACATAATGTGTAATGGGTCGAAATAATGTGTAATAATTTATAAAATTATAAAAATATTTTTCATAATTTAATGATTTATTCCTATGATTATTGATGTTTGATACTCAAAATATATTTTTTTGGTTTTAGTGACTGTATAGAACCATGAGGAACCATGTAAATAATGAATGAAATAGTTAATAAAACAATCATAATCATGAGAAACCAAATGAAATGGGAGAAAATATGTGAAATCTGGAAGATTTTCTCACATTACTCTCTCAGGTTATGGATGGTAACATAAATCATTATGAACTTACGAATGTCCAATGAAAGAAAAAACTCACTATCGATTATTTTATATGAAAACAACCATGATACATCAATGGTTCCACCAATAAAATTTTTATTTTAGAAATTGATAAATTCTATATAAAATATATTCACTATTCTCTAGGTATCAAAGCATGAAAATATTATTTTCGTTGTGTCACATTTCCAAGGTGAATATAAAGACTGACATATTCATATCATGAAATGAAGGAAAGAGGGGACGATAGAATCCAATACATGGGAAGTGTTTAAGAAGGCATTTCTCAATATGTATTTTCCTCAAACTATTAAAATAAAAATTTTAAGGATTTTACTTATGTGTAAATATATGGATGATACATATATTGGTACATATCAGAAAAATTTTACAAGGCTTGGGAGTACACTTCATGTTTTATCATCAAACCTGAAATCATGATTTATTGATTTTTTAGTGTATTAATATTAAGTATATAATATAATTTTTTTATAATAGACATTGGTAGCTATTAAAAAATCATCAAATGAATTCCCTAGATAGAAATGGATATTGGATGTTCTCACTATTCTCATGGTTTTGGGGATAAGAAGAGAAAGATGGAATTTTGAGGAACTTCTTATAAAAACCCTAAGGAGAGAAGAAAATTAATTTAGTCTCATTTTAGATGTGTGGAAAGAAGAATGTGGGAAATTTCCATGTGGGGTCTGGTAAGTGTTATAATTGTGTAAAATAATGTCATCAAGAAAAATAATGTTGAAGTAATGTCATTGGTTAATTTAGTAAAATGATTGGAGGGAAATGTCAATTGAACGTTCCAACAAAACTCTAATTTTATAATTGTAAGGAGTATGGATGTTATGATCATTAGTGAATGAATTTGAGGTTTATTGATAAAAATCTACATCACTTACCAATTAATATAATACAAAAAGGTAAATCTAATTAGATCACAATTAATGAAGTTTGTCACAAGAACTATATGGTGAAATGTGCACTTACCATCCACTTTTGAAATGAAAATATCTAATTTGATTCCAAATCTACTCACCTTTTAATATCTAAATAATTTTCCAAAGGAAAAAAATCACTATGTCAATGATTAGATATAAAATTATCCTTGGAAACTACCAATGGAATGATAATCACATCTCATGTATATTGCTCATCTTTAATATAATTTAATGGGAATGTTCTTCCTAAAAGTATTTTGAATCCTATTGAAATTGAATATGATATTATTCTAGTCATGGATTGGCTCTCTTTATAGAGCCCATATAAATCTAAAATGAAGGTAATTCATATTTGATATTATAAACTGGTGTATGATCATCTTTTAGTGTGAGGATAAATATAAAATTCCAATGAAAATTAATTTTATTGCATGGTTCTTACTAACTATTCATAAAGGATATTTATCTCAAATAGTTGGGGTGAAAATCAACATTGAAGATATTCCTTTTCCTAGTAATATTCTAATGTATTTCCTATATATATTTTTTATTCAAAAAACTATGAATTTATGTTTTCAATAGAACTCAAACCTTTTTGAAAACCGCATATAGAATGACCTTGATTTATTTGTTGTAATTCAAGAGGTATCTCTTAGAGAATCATTATTAGGGATTCATATGCGTGATGGTTTCACCATGGAGTGAAACTATTATTTTTTTATATACTAAATATGGTTCATGTCATATTTTCATTGATTATCAATAACATAATATGATCACTATCAATAATAAGTATCCACTAAACCATATTTATGAATTGTTTATACAACTACGCCGATATAAATATTTTTCTAAGATTGACCTTCATTATGGATATCATCAATTGAGGGTTAAAAAAGAAGATATACTCAATATATTGTTCTTTATAAGGTATGATATTTATGAATTTATGGTGAGTCCTTTTGTACTTTCCAATTCCCCTTCTGTATTTATGGATTTAATGAAAAAATTAGTTAAAGATTACCCTGGTCAATTTTTGGTAGTATTTATAGGTGATATCTTATATATTCAAAGTGAAAGGAAGAGTATAAATATCATTTGAGTATTACATTGTAGACCATGAGAATGGAGAATTTGTATTCAAAATTTAAAAAGTGTGAATTATAGTTACAAAAAGATTCATTATTAAGTTATAGATCTTCAACTGAGGGCATGTTGATGGGGCTTTCAAAGATGAATGTTTTTGAGAAATGTCCTAGACAAACCAAAATGACCATCATATATATTTTTCTAGGACTTTATGGGTTCTACAAATTATTTGTGAAACTTCTCATAGTTATCAAATCAAACAACCAAGTTGAAAATGAAGGGAGGTACGTTCTATTGAAAAAATTAATGTGAGGAAAATTCAAAGGACCAGAAAAGAAGGGAGGTCAGTGCCTTGGTACACACACTATGCTGAAGTGAAAAATGGTATGTTATTCATATCAATTCATCAAATAAAGGACTATGATGAATCCTCATGAAAATTAAATGGTGATAGAATGTTTATCATTCCAATTGAATGTTTATGTGAAATATTACCTAACTCATGATTTGGAGCTGGAGTCAGTAATTTTTTCACTGAAAATATTAATAAATTAGAATTATGGTAAAAGATGTTATATAAATATTGATAATAAAATATTGATGTATATGCTCACACATAAATATTTTAATATGTTCCAAGGAGAATTTTGGAGTTGATTGATGATTATCAATACTAAATACATTACCACACTGGGAAGGTAAATAGGCGGATGATGCTCTAAGTTTGGAAAATAATTCTTGTTTGGCCCTAATAAGGATTCAAGGATATCCAATACTTATATATTCTTTAAATTTAGATATTGAAATCATGATTAAAGGGGAATATCATATCTATCCCAGATGAAAAATCATCTTTCCTTCTATGTGAGGATTAATGAGAAACATAAGGATGATTTGGAACTAAAGAAAAAATATGAGGAATGCCCTTGAGTTCAACAAATATTGTAATGGAATGTTATGTTTCAGGAACCGAGTATGCATCACTCAATACTAGATTTGAATGATCTATTTGATGAAGCTCATAGTTCATCATTCTCTAATTATCCTAAATGTATTGAGATGTATAGATAGTAAAAATTATATTTCTAGAGGGATGACAATAAAATGGATATTGTGGAGTATGCATGTCATTTCTTAGTATGTCAGTAAGTTAATGATAATATAAAAACGTGAAATGGGATGTTTCAATACTTACCCATAGACAAATATAATTGGGAAAAAATCATTATTTATTTCATCATTAGACTCTGTAAAACATATAAAGGTCAAAATATTACTTGGGATATAGTCATTTGTCTTACGAAGTTAAAATATTTCATTATTATTAGAGAATGTTTTCTCTCTTTATCATCTTTTGGGATGTAAATTAAAAAAGTTGTAAGGTTTCATTGGGTTCCACATTATATTGTATATGATTAGGATCCAAGGTTTACCTTGACATTTTGGATTGCTCTTTATCAAGCTTTAAATACAGTTTTAAACTTTAGCACTATATATTATCCTCATACAGATGGTCAGTCTGAGAGGTATATTGAAGCCCAAAAGGATATTTTTAGACCATTTTATATAGATTAAAAATATCTTTGGGAGTAACCCCTTTATATGGTCGTATTTTCTTATAATAATGGAAATCATTCAAGTATTCAGATGGATCCTTATGAATCCCTCCTGGGCAGGAAGTGTAGAACTCTAATGTAGTGGGATAAAGTTAGAGAATATAAGGTATTGGGACTCGATTTAGCTAAGGAAATTTAACAAAAGGTAAGATAAATTGAGTATCATATCTAGGAAGCATGAAGTCTATAGAATTTATTTATGATAATCATTGGTGAGATATAGAGTTTATATTTTGTGGTAAGGTATTCCTATGAATATCTCTTTGGAATAATATTATTGTATTTAGAAAGAAGAGATATCTAAGTACTAGATATATTGGTTCCATAAAAATTATTAATCATATCAAGATGATTTATTATAACTTTTATCTTCCACATGACCTCTCCCAAGTTCATGATATGTTCCATTTATCTCTTTAGATGAAGTAAATACTAAATCCTTCACATACACTAAAATCATAGGTCATACCACTAGATCATGATATCTCTTATGATGAACGACTACTGAAGATGAGGAACTAATGAGATAGCCTAAAACCCACACTCTCTGATTAAGTTCCATAAAATATGTATATTTTTTTAAAATATTAAAAATTACTAGAAAAACAAATAGTATGTGAAATGTTCCAGTCCATAGTTTTAGAAAATTAGAAAACCATATTATATAACAATGTTTATAAAAAAGTCTATGAACTTTTTTATCTTCTTAACACAAGATAGAATTTCAATTGATACTATCAAAAATCATACCATTGGGACCAGTATGTGACTTCCCCAAGCCCGCCTTCTATAGGGCAGGGGCTGGTGACTAGCACTTGAAAGAAGAAACCCAAAAAAGGGAAGGCATTATCATTAATCCTCTACACACATAAACAGGAACACTGCACAAAAGCAAAAAAAATGGAAAAAGAAAATTACAATCACTACTAAAACCCACCACTGAGAGTAAAAGTAAGTACTGAAAGTAAAGGGGCCAGTATACAAGCCTAAATGAAAAGAAAGTATAGTAAAATGGGAAAAATGTGCTCTAAAGTTCTTCCACCAAGGATTTTACTTGAAGGGTAGGTACATCTTGTCATTTTTCGTCACTTCCTCTCACCACATCTATCAATCACCTCCAAGAACCATCTAGTCTTGGCTCCCCAAGTCTCAATCATGCAGTCTATCATCTGCATAAGACACAACAAGGTGGGGGTGAATCCTTTACAGGGGTGAGTATAACAATACCCAGTAGGGACCCTGAGACCCCTGAAGGTCTCCTAGAATTTTACAAAGTAAAAAACAACAAATAATGATCTCAATCACAAAGCATAAAATAAAAGATAGCTCAGACAAGGTATAAAACTTAGAGAATACGAATAAAGATAATTAGTCTTAAGCTAGAACATTTTATTCTATTAAGTGGTGCAGCTACTAATCTGAGAAGGGTTTCTCTCCTACCAATCCCCAAAGGGATGCCCTGGCACTGAACCTTGATGGGTCGCTCTACAGTCGGCCCATGTTGGGTCGAGAAACTACTGATCCACCGAGGGTTTCACTATTGCTGATCCACAGAGGGTCGCACAATCGCTGATCCACAGAGGGTATCTCTCATGACGATCCATGGAGGGTCACGCCATTGTTGATCCACAGAGGGTCGCACTAATATCGATCCAAAGAGGGTCTCTCTCATGCCGATCCATGGAGGGTCACTCTACACTTGACATCCAGCGACAAGATTCCCGCACTTAGCACACTCAAGTTCTATAGAATCTTCTCCTCAAGAAATCGGTCATACCTAAACTTCTATGAAGTCTCATAATAATGTAACCTAGAGTACTAACATATGAAAAGGGTTCCAATGTAACAGACGGTGCATCAATTGGACGCCCGGTCTATAAGTTATAAGAAAAATGGTAAAAAGGCCCTGGTTCAATACAAGTCCGATCCAAATTGGCCATAATACAACTTCCCCCAAAACTTGAGTGGAGTATCTCAAAAGGCCCATCTCGTCCAAAGGGTCCCAACACCATAGACAGATCGTCAATAAGACACACCATTTGAAGGATATAGACCTTTAAGAAAAACTCGGTCGGTGGGGTCCAAATCTGGTCCGACCTGACTCCGCCTGGGCTGGGCCGATCCAGTTTGGGTCAAGCTGACCTGATTTGGGCTTAACTGACCCAATTTAGGTCTACCCGTTCTAGTGGGCCTAGCCTTGGCCGGTTGGGCCCATCCCAGACTGGACCACTAGGCTGCGGGTCCAGCCTTGCCCACCCGGCTAGACCCAACCTAGTGGGCCGCGGAACATGCCCGACCTGCAGGGAGGGTGAAGCACACCAGAAGGACACAACCCCTCCTCCTGAACGGACTCGGGGGGGGGGGGGGGGGGAGGGGGCTCTGTTTGGTTCCACCGACATGCAGTTCCAGCTGGCGCCACATTAGTTGACAGGTCAGCGTGGACCAGTCGCACGGCGTGACCCGCAGATGCTGGTCTGCCTACCGCTGTGACCAGAGCCACAACTCCTCTTCCGTGGCAAATGAACGGCTATCACTGCCACCTCCGCGGAACACCACCCCTCCTTCCAGCATGCGGTCGGTGCCTCCACATGCTACCACTATCACCAGCGACCCTGCCAGATCATCAATGGAAAACCGAACGCACTCCAGTGGTTTGTTCTTCATCCCATCTACATATTTGGGCCCCTCGGGTCACTGCCTTTTCTGTAAACTCTTCAGATTCATATTTCCACTGCATTTTCCATCCGCGCACAAAGAACACTGGAAAACCAAGAATGGTGGGGGGGGGGGGTCTGGGCCTTATTCAGATTGGCATGTGCCCTCCATGTTAGTGTTTGAACATGGGGAAAGAATAAATCATCAAATAGTTTAAGATTATCTCCCAAACAAATCCCGCAACAACCACCCTCAGTTGAGTATTAATCATATATCAACCCATTAGTCAGTTGATCTGTGTTCTATATAATTTTCCTAGAATTAGATAAGATAAAATCATTATTCACATATAATAAATTAAATCTCCCACCTGGATTCGACGGAATCCACTGTGGACAATGGAAGGAATTCTACGTTCGTTGAGGTTCATCATCATTTGTCACACTCCAGATCGAATTATTCAACAAAGGTCATTCGATCACTATTATTTAATGGAGTCTGACGTTGCCGTCATTTCATTAGATCTTTCCCCATGGTTTCCAAATGGTTTCGCAAACATATTGATTAAATAAATATTTAAAGATCTTAATGACACATTCATTAATGTGGTTCATTAATGAACCTTAATTAATGAACCAATTAATCCCATGACTGTTGCAGTTACACAATCATAGTAACAGGTTAGTTATTGATCTAAATTTAATGTCTTCTATTATGTTGCAGTTACGCTAACTGATGCTTAACCAGTGGAAGAAAAGTATAAAATAACATATATTTATTTTATTATTATATTTCTGAAAATCTAAAAATTAACTTTTCCATCCCAACTTTTCTGGTCAAAGTTAATCTTCACCTAAGAGAATCACAGCACTGCAAGTTCAATGGTACCCTCAGATTTTCAATTTTAGCACTGGTTCAAAAGATAGAAAATCATGCTCGTACATTTACTCAATGCACCTTAAAAAATGTTAAAAATTCCATTTTGGGATTTCTGTGCCTCGGAACCACATGCCACGAATTTCACAATCTTGAAATAATTATATATAATAAAAATTAAAAATATATATATATATATAAATTTTCAGGGCCTTTACATTATCCTCACCATAGGGCATTACATCCCCGAAATCCACAATAAAGTCTAAGAAAAAAATGGGGGTACTGAGCAAGAATCTGAGTCTCTCGCTTCCATGTGCTCTCCTGGAGGTTCTCGTGCAGCCACCAAACTTGCACCAGAGGGATTGACCTTCCATGAAGGAATTTATCCTTTCGGTCCTCCATCTTCACTGGGAACTGCATAAAAGTTTCACCATCATCAATGTTTATCTCTCCTCAGTCGATGGCGAGTGATTGATCCTGCACGTATCTCATCTACTGTGACAGATGGAAAACATCGTGCACTTGATGCTTCTGTTGGGAATGATCTAGGAGGTACCTCACCTCACCAACTCTTCTAAGAATCTGGAAAGGTTTAATGAACCTCGGTGATAGCTTACTACCTTGGCCGAATCTCTGCAATCCTCATCGAAGTGAGACCCATAGGAAGACATGGTCTCCCACCTTGAACTCTAGGGGTCTATGTATCATGTATAGATAAGACTTCTTCCAGCTCTATGTAGTCTTTATCTAATCCTGGATGATCTGAACCTTCTCAGTGGTATTCTATACCAACTCTTGACCCATAAGTGCTGACTCCACTAAGTGTGTCCAACATAGATCTGATCTGCATGGTTACCCATACACGATCTCAAATTGTGCCACACCGATGGTGGAGTGATAGTTTTTATTGTGTGACAACTCCACCAGTGGAAGGTGATCCTCCCAACTATGACCAATATTAAGGAATAAAGCATGAAGCATGTCTTCAAGTGTCTATATAGTCATCTCAGTCTGTCCATTGGTCTGAGGGTTAAAGGTAGTGCTCAACCGTAGATGAGTCTCCAATTCAACCTATAATCCGTTCCACAACCGGGATGTAAAACGAGCATCAAAATCTTAAACAATCGTCGATGGTACCCCGTAAAGCTGTACTATCTTCTAAACATAGAGGTTCCCCAAGCCCTCTACTTATCCCTGATCTCGGATGGGTATAAAATTGTCCAACTTGGTCAGTCGGTCAATGATCAGCCAGATAGAGTCATGGCCCCTGGACGTGCATGGTAACCCAACTATGAAGTATATAGAGATAACACCCCACTTCCATTTTGGTACCTCTAGTGGAATTGCTAAGCCTTATATAATCTAATGCCTGAACTTCACTTTTTGATAGGTGAGGTGTCGTGAAATGTACTCCGCCACTACTTCCTTCATCCATGGCCACTAGTACTAATGTCAGAGGTCCTGGTACATCTTCGCCACTTCAGGATGTACAACCATAGGGGATGTATGGAACTCCCTCAACACCACCTCTTGAAACATCACTAGTACCATGGTGCATCCTCTAAAAAAGATGGTGTTCTCCCCACCTATCTAAAATCAATCAGAAGACTTCCTAGACGTTAACTGAGAACGTCATGCCTCACAATCAACATCCCCAAGATGTTCATCCTGAACATGCTAAAGGAGAGGGGGTGTGATAGTCATAGAATAGAGGAAAGCTACACCATCACTATCCAAAAAGGATATCTGCAATGCGGCTAGCTAAACTATAGCCTCCCCTAGCAGATGTATACCCAACCTTCTACTGAGGGCGTTTGCTAATACGTTTCCCTTCCAATGAGGGTAGATTATCTCAAAATTATAGTCCTAGAGGAACTCCATCCATTTCCACTATCTCGGGTTTAGGTCCTTCTGTGAGAATATATACGTGAGACACTTGTGATCGAAGTAGGCATGAAATTGTTCACCCATCAAGTGGTGTCGCCACATCTTCAACGCAAAGACTACTGTTGATTACTCTATGTCATGGTTCATGTTGTTCTGCTCTTTTTTTCTCAGCTATCATGAGCTGTAGGCAATCATCACTCACTCTTACATCAGGACACACCCAGTTCAGTCCCGAATGTGTCGTAGTAGACTACATACCCAATGCCCTCTTCTTGTTTCCCCCAGATGGGGGCACTCGTCAGTCTCCACCTCATATTTTGGAAACATTTATGGCATCTCCCTGTCCATAATAAAGGTTGTAACTAATTTTTCAATGCTGAAAATTTGTTGCTACTCTAGAAGTGTCAGGTAAAAATCTCTTGTAGTACCCATCCAACCTCAGGAAACTCTACACTCAGGTCACACTCCTAGGTGGCTACCAAGAAAGAATTACCTCTATCATTGACAGATCCACTGATACTCTAGCCTCTGAGATAACATGTCCCAAAAAGTGGACTTCCCCTATCTAGAACCAGCACTTCAAGAGATTTCGATAAATCTAGTGCTCTCAGAGTGTATCAAAGACTATCTGTAGATGTGTGTCATGCTCCTTCCCTGATGCCGAGTACACCATGATGTCATCAATGAAAACCATCACCAAGAGATTGAGGTAAGGCAAGAAGATCCTTTTCATCCGTGTCGTGAGCACTGCGGGGGCATTGGTCATGCCTAACAGGATCAAAAAAAACTCATAGTGGACATACCGGCATTTGAAGGCTGTCTTCGGTACATACTCATCCCACACCCAAAGCTAATGTTAGCCTACTCTAAGTTATATCATTGAAAACCACCATGATCCCTTCAACTGATGGAAGAGATCATCAATCCTCGACAAGGGATACTTGTTCTATAAGGTGACCTGGTTCAGGCACCGATAGTCCATGCAAAGCCTCAAGCTCCAATCTGCCTTCTTGGCGAAAAAAATCAGGGAAACCGAGTGAGAAGAACTGGGCCTTACGAACCCCTTTCTCTGTAATTCCTCAACTATACCCTCAACTGAAGAAGCTCCATGGAAGCCATCTGATATGCTGGTGTAGATATCAGTGCCATCCTAAGGTACATATCAATGTTGAAGTCTACCTCTTCGAAAAAAAAGGTAATCCCGAAACATCCTCAAGAAACAAATCAGCATACTGGTCCACCACTATAGGATAGATTGGAATCCTCTCTTTCACTACCACTACTAAAAAACGGGGCACGGGAAGCACTACACATTTATCAGCGCTTTTATATAAGCGCTGATAAAGACCCCCCTTTATCATCGCTTTTATAAAAATCACTCATAACGGGTAAAATTAAATAAAAAACTAAAAAAAATTATTAATATATAAATCTATAAATCTATTTATATAGATATAAATATAATATTAATTTTTTAAATATGTTTTAGAAATGATGAATGGAAATCAAATATGAATGTATATGATATTTAGTAAAAGAGGCTTATAAAATAATTTAAAAAATATTTTTAATTAATAATAATGTAATTTTTATCCACCAATAGTCATGTAATAACACTTTGAGTATAAAAAAAATAAAAAAGAAATAAAAGATAAAAAATATGTTGGAAACACAACTCAAACTTCAAACAGCCATAACTTTTGATATGAGACTCCGTTTGAGCTCTAAAACATATCAAATAGAAGCCAGCGATGACCTCTACGTCTCTGTGACCTGGGGGGAGCCTTGTCAAGGTTTTTTAGAGGCCAAAGAAGGCCTATAAAACTGAGTTTTCAGTTAGGGTACCCCGATGTTTTACCATTCAAACAACTATAACTTCTGATACCGATGTTCGATAAATGTGTACCATATATCATATACAAGATAGTTTCATTTTCTTCGATTTGAATAATTGTGGATCTAAAAAGGACTCATGGATTAGAAGTTATGGTTGTTTTAACATTAAAACATCTCTAAAATCTGATCAGAATGTCTGTTTTTTTTGTACCACATATCATATCGATGATCGTTTCATGTTCTTCGATTTGACTAGTTGTGGAGTTGAAAATGACTTAAAGATTAGAATTTATAGCTGTTTTAACATTATCAATGACTTTTCACATCCACATTTCTATATATTCATTCATAACGACACACACACACACAGATATGTGTGTGTGTGTGTGTGTAATGTATATATGTTTGTATGTATGTATGTATTTATTTATTTATATACAGACATAAAAACACATATTCTATAAATTTATTTGACATTAATCTTATAAAAATATATATTAATATACAAATAAATATACAGATACAAAATTATAACTATATATATATTAATATACAAATATATATATATATATATATATTAATATACAAATATATATATATATATATTAAAATAACTAAATAAATTTATATTAAAATATGGATCTATATTAATATACGAATAAATATAACTATATATATATATAAATAACTTGATATATCATTAATGGGAGAACAAAACAAAATGGCTCAGTGGTAAAGTTGCAGCGCGCAAGGGGGGAGGTCCTATGTTTGAATTCTAGTGGCAACAGGGTTGCACGGGCGCAACGAAGTGGGGTGCAGCGTGCGTGTTGAGGGGGGTGGGGGTGGGGATGGGGGAACAAGTGCTGTTAACAGGGCTAAGAAAGCGCTGTAAAACACCCACGAATTATATATATTTTTAGTTTTTTTCAATTTTTTGACCTTTATCTGCGGTAAAAAAATAATGCTGATTAAATACCCCGTTTATCAGCGCTTTTTTTAGCGCTGATAAAGGGAGTATTTTATTATCTTTTTTTAGCCCTGATTAAGGTACCATTTATGAGTGCTTTTTGAGCACTGATAAAAGGGACCCCCCCTTTATTAGCTCTGTGATTTACAGCGCTCAAAAAGCGCTGATAAAGGGGTTTCTTAGCACTTATAAAAGCAACTTTTGTAGTTGTGTACACTATGGGTAAGTCTAGCCCACTGATGAGTGATCAGCTACACCCTCCTCTGAGAAAGTCCATCCTGTGCTTCAATGGTTCCCTTCTCACCAGTGAAGGAATACCTGGTCACATCCTCATGGACACACGACACTTTGCTCCTAAAAAAATCGATATGATAATTGATTGTGGATGACTAGTCCATACCCATGATTATGTCAAAAGGCATCAACCCTGCAAATAGGAGATCCAAGCTTATGATCTCACTCCTAGTGTATTCCCACACTACTGTTACAAGTGTGTAATCATCAAATACTCTCTCTTAAGAGTCTCTAATCATAATGATCAACCCAAAGAATCCACTGGAATCTCTGGGATCCAAACGAGAGTTGTGACAATGAAAGAGTCACTAGAACCTATGTCAATAAGAACTATAGTTAGGGTGGAGTAGACACAGATCATACCTCGAATCATCTTTGAAACATTGTGGTCATAGTTCTCTGCCTCCTGAAGCAGAGATCATCCCTGTCCACCTACTCCCTATGGTGGGGGTGGATAACCTGGTGGTGGTGGAAACAGTACCTTAAATAGTCATCCACCACCTATTGTATGACATTCTCCTCTCCTACATCTTCCACCATACAGACCTCCTCACTTGAACCTCTATTTCCGTCTCAGTGATACCTAAATCTTCTACTGATCATCAGTATGATGGTTCAGTACACGCGAGAAATGTGATCCTGCTCGCTGCATGAGTAGCACATTATTCTCCTCTGTTTTCCTCCTCTGCACCATGAGCTTTGCACCTCAGACCATACCTCTTGGGATCGTCCTCTAGAAGTTCTATCCCACTTGGGACTCTACATCATCTTCTTAATAACTGTTGTAGATGACTCAACTGCCTATCGTCCAGTGGTGGATCTCACCGTCGGTGCCTGCTAAGATAGGAATATCTCCACCAATAGTGATCGCTCAAGCACTCTATCCTGCTTCAGAATGTTGAGAGAAGTCATCTACTCTTTAATATCCCATTATAGTCCCTTAAATAAGGTTCATGCCCTGATAAAAGGGTCCCATACCATGTTAGTGTAGTAGTGGTAGAGGTCAGTAAAACTCACCGAGTACTTGGCCACCCTAAGGATTCCCTATTTTAAGTGAATTTTATCCTGAATACGCATATAGCATATAGTCACTAGTATGAAGAATGCACTGAATAGGATCTCAAAGTCCAACCAGGAATGATTCGTCTCATCGTGGGTCAATAGTATCAGGCTCCACCACCTCCTTGATATTCCCGGAAAGAGACTAGCATCTATGGTAACCATCTGGTCTGCTGGTGTCTCATCCAAGTAGAAAACTCATTCCACAGCCTCTAGCCAGTCCTTAGCTTCCTGTGGATCTATCTCACCAGGAAACCTCGAAGGAATATCTATGGAACTCTTTCAACATTCTCAATCGGCTTGTATTTTCCACTGGTGGGGCTGGTGTAAACTTCTACCCTATGGGATGTGGTGCTACTCGTACACCACCCGAAGGTGCTATCGCTATAAGAGGGCCTTGCACCGAATCATCATCGCTCGGTGGTCCATCATTATGATCTGTCACTGGAATTATAGATGGATTTCTATGTGGAGGCATCCTGTAGAGAAATAAATGTGCTATGGTCAATAAGTTATTCCTGGTGACCTGAATCTTAAGAGATCAAAAGAAAAACCATTCCAAAACAAACACTAACAATGCTTTTGTTTACCAAGTTGGAAATCAAAATTCAGGATCCTAGTTTATGGATAAGTCAGTCTCCACAACAATAATGGAATCCCCGAACTATAATACAAACTCAAGAAAAATGACACTATTTCTCCTTTGAAAACATAGACAATTAGTTCTTCTCGTAAAACCGACCCCTCTGAAACCACATTTTCATGGCGCATCCTTTGGGGCCGGTACCATGACTACCCCAAGCCTGCCATCCATAGGCTAGGGGCTAGTGACTTGGAACGGAATGGTGAAACCCCAAAAACGAAGGCATTTCCTTTAAACTTATGCACACATAGATAGGGCACACTGCGCACAAGGAAAACACAACAGAAAATAAAAAGTACAATCACTACTAAAACTCACCACTGAGACTAAAAGTAAGTACTGAATGTATGGGGAACATTATACAAGCCCAACTGAAAAGAATGTACTACAAAAAGGGAAAAAATGCTCCGATGGACATCCACCAAGGATCCTACCAGAAGGGTAGGTAGATCCCGTCGTCTGTCGTCATTGCCGCTCACCAAATCTATCAATCACTTCTGAGCACCATCTAGCCATGGCTCCCCAAGTCTCAATCCAGATGTCCATCATCCGCACAAGAAACAAAACGGTGCGGGTGAAGACCATGCAAGGGTGAGTATAAGAATACCTAGTAGGGACCCCATGACCCCCTAAGGTCTCCCAGAATTGCACAATGGAAAAACCAAAAATCATGATCTCAATCAAAAATCATAATGTAAAAGACATATCACACCAGGTATACAACTTAGAGAACCAGAATAAAGATTATTAGTCTTAAGATCGATAATTTTATTCTATTAATTGGCTAATATACAAATCTGAGAAGGGTTGGTCTACTTCTAATCCACAAAGGGTCACTGTTCCACTGATCCTTGATGGGTCGCTCTACAGCTGGCGCACAGTAGGTTGCTGGATTTCTAATCCACAGAGGGTGGTGCTACTGCCATTCTATAGAGGGTCACATTACTATCGATCCATGGATGGTCGCTCTCACGATGATCCAAGGAGGGTAACAAAATTTACAGTCCACAGAGGGTAGCACTACTACCGATCCACAAAGGGGTGTTCTCATGTTGATCCACGAAGGGTCGCTCTTCACTAGACAACCATCCAAAAAATTCCCACACTTTGAACTCTTGTGTTCTGTAGATTCTGTTCCTAAAGATATCAGTCATACCTTAACCACCAAAAATTCTAATGAACAAGTAACCCAATGATTTGGAATATGATAAGGGTGTCCAATGTGAAATACGGTGAATCAATCAGACACCCTGTTTGTAAGATATAAACAAAATACTAAAAAGGGTCTGGTTGGATTTGAGTCTGATCCAGCCAGACATACTCCAACATCCACCAAAACATGAGTGGAGTATCTAAAAAGGACCGCCTTATAATAAGGGTCCCAAATCCATAGACTACTAATCAATCAGACGCTCCATTTGAATGTTATGGGCATTTAATCAAAACTATGTCGGTTGGGTCCCTATTCGGTCCAACCGGTCAGACTGTCCCAACCTGGTATGGGTTTACCTAACCTGGTTGGTGTCAACCCAACCCGATGGGCCCGACCCAATTAGATGTGTGTTCGGCCCACTGGAACACAGTTCTATCATGGCCCACCTAGCGGGGCCTGACCCTCTAGGCCGTGAAACCAGCCCGACCCACTGGCTGGGCGTGACCTGCCAGAACGACGCAACCCCTCATTCTGAATGATCATGGGGGGGGGGGGGGGTCCATTTGGTTCCACTAACAGGCAGCTCCATCTGGTGCCACCTCAGATGACCGGTCCGCATGGACTGGTCACATGGTTTGACCCATAGATGTGGTTCCACCAACCGCTGGGCTGGAGCTGCAGCGCCTCCTCCATGGTAGCCGGACAACTACCTCTGCCACCTCCGGGGCGTGCGTCCCCTCCGACCAGCATGTGGCCGACACTGCCACATGCCACTACTGCCGCCGCTTGATCAACAAGATCTTCATCGGACCATCATATGTGCTCTGGTGGTCCGTTCTTCGTCTTGTTAGCGCCTATGGGCCTCCCAGGTCACTACCTTGTCTTCGAAGCCCTTAGATTCATCTTGCTACCATGTTTCCTAGTCTCACACAATGAACACACAAAAAACATAAACATAGGGTGGTCCATGCCTTGTTCGTATAGGCCCGGACCCTCAACATTAGCATGTTAACATGGGGAAATAATCAATCATCAAATAGTTTAATATTTTCCCCAAAACCAATCTCGCAAAAACACCCACAGTAAAGTACAAATGGTGGATCAGCCCGTTAGTCGGTTGATCTGTAGTCTACATAATTTTCCAAGAAAGAGATTAGATAAAATCATTATTCCCTTAGAATAAATTAAATCCCCAAACTAGATTTGGTGGAATCCACTGCAGATGAAGGAAGGAATTCCACGTTCATTGACGTTCTTCATCATTCATTACCCTCCGGATCAAATCCTCTAACGTACGTAATTCGATCACCATTCCTCATTAGAGGGTGAAATTTCCAGAGTTTCATCAGTGCTTTCCCCATGGTTTCAAAGTAAATTATTATAATTTATTGATTAAATAAAGAGTTAAATATCTTAACGATAGGTTCATTAATGTTGTTCATTAATGAACCTTAATTAATGAACCAATTAATAACAAGAGTGTTCCATTTACACAATCAAAGTAACATGTCATTTATTGATCTTCATTTAATGCCATATGTTATGTTGTGGTTCCACAAATTGATGCTTAACTAGTGGAAGAAAAGAATAAAATAACATATAGTTATTTTATTATTATTTTCCGGAATGTTTGAAAATTAACTTTTCTGTCTGAACTTTTCTGGTCGAAGTTAAGCTTCAACTTAGCAAATCCCAGCACTACGAGTTTAACATTGCCCTCCGATTTTTAATCCGATCACTAGTTCAAAAGATAGGAAATCCCACTCGCATGATTATTGGACCTTCCTTAATAAAAGTTCAAAATTCCATTCTAGGCTCTTCGTGCATATGAATCATGTGCCGTCAAATTTCGTAGTCTCTCAATAATTCTACACAATTAAAATTAAAGAAAATTATACATAATTTTTTAGCCTTTATAGATACCTTTCACCATTGACCTGATACTCATTATTATACAAATTAAAATCAATTAAAAACTTTGGTTGAGAACATAATTTCATAGTAATGGTTTTTAACATAATATGTATAATCATTTCCTTTAAAATTATATAATTTTTTTGAAAATATTTCATTTTATAGAAAATAAAAAATAATAATATAAAAAATAATTTTTCCCAAAATAACAATTTAGGGTTATCATAATCCACAATAGAATCATCTAAAAAGTTTTAAAGATATATTATTTTGAAAACAATTTTATTTGGAAAATTTAACATCCTTTGAAATAAATCATTTTTTCTCCTTTGATACTTCAAAACATGACATTTGAAAATTATATCTATTTAATGAATACATTGATACTCGAAACAAATTTAGAAAATCTTTTGGACCGTAGGAATATTGAAGGTCTAAAATTACTTTTTAGGATAAATTCCCAATGATATTATGTGCTCCCTCCTCATTCCTCATCATCATAACCAATACCCATGTTCTAATTTTTTTTTTAAAAAAATATTTTATTAAATCCTTCTTTTATCATTATAAATATAATAAAATAACCATTAAAAAAATTCACATATAATTAATTTATTTTATGAGGAAGATAATTTCATATCTAATAAAGGTATTTAGAGTTCCATTAAAGGAAATCCTTCATTTCATAAATATTATAAGTAATTAAAAATATATTAATAACAATAGGAAAAAAAATAAATGATTTTCATAATATATATGAAATGTTAATGAAAAATATAGAGCATGGAAAAAAAATATAGAATTATGAATGGAATATAAATGAATTTTAATGAACATTTCAAAGATGAAATAATAATTTTAGTACTCTATAAATCCATTTCATAAAATTAAAAAACATTTAAAATAGAATTCATCAAAGAAACTCCTTTAAAAATATGAGTTTAGAAATTAATAATTTTGAAAATAGATTCACCTTACAAAAGGGTTTAATAAATCATAAAATATTTTCATTCATAATAAATCATTTTTCCTTGAAATCTTAAAACAAGAGTTTAAAATCAAATCCCCTTACAATAAAGGGTTTTGGAAAAAAAAAATTTGAAATTTTTTTTCCCTTCACCCTATTCCATATATAAACCTAAACTCTTACTAATAAGAACATCTTTTCTCGAAGAAATAATCCTAATATTAGGATTTTGTTCTCACTTTCCCTTTCTTACTCGATGTTTTATGGATAAAATTAGGGATCTATGTAGCACCCTAAAGAAATGTGCTATTTAAAAAAACATACATGACTATATGTTCTTATTTAAGTATTAGGTATATTAAATTATTTTTCCTATATTTCTTAATCATTAATAATTGATAGAATCTACTTTAAAATGGTGTTTATATAACATATTCTTTTAACTAATATCCTACTCACACAAGGTTACACTTCCAAAAAAGGATATATCACTAATTTAGAGTGATAAGCATGGATGGTCATACAAATCCATAGGATAAAAAATTCTAGATCCCAATGATATCTTGGATTCCTTACTCTAACTATTTAATAATCCATATACCTCATAACATGTAGCTTCGAGGGTGGTCATGTTATATTTGGATTATAGAGAAAACTAGAAACTTATTACAATGCTGTATAAATGAGAATGTTTTTATTTATGTCAATTTTTAGAAATCATTATATTATTTTTCAACAAAAATTCAATGTATACAGATACAATAACCACATATTATATATATATATTATTAAGTTTATCTATAGGATTTACATGATGAAGAAGATGATGCGACATTCTTAAAAATGATAGTGCATGCTTACTATTATATGAGATGGTGTTTACCTTAGCTAGAGTTTTAAAGCATAGTTTAACCAATATATAGTGTTATTATAACCATTATGCAAGATTTGAAACTAGAACTTACCTTTACTTCTGGTAATGTAAACCTTATGTGGGGATGTTTTACCCTTATGCGAGGAGTAGGTTACCCTTACACAACCTATCGATAGAGCAACCTACCATTACAATAGTTCTTGGGTACGCATACATAGCGGGTCCGGACCCTTACATAGTGGATTATTTACTTATACAAAAGCCACATTTACCCTTTCACAAGATTTTTATTTACCATTTGTGATTTCCAACTTAACCTTATCTGGGTATTGGATAAATCAAAATACCTTTATTAGAGCTAGGTATGACCTTTACACCGTGTATAGAATAACCTATTTACCTTTAAATAATGTGAGGGACACCCTTACGTGAGATGAGTTCTGGAGGTTCTACATTTTTGCGGTGGATAGTTTAACATTACGGTATAGCTGTGTAACCCTTAAGTGATGTTTCTTAACCTTGCACAATGTTTTTCCATACATTTAGGTGAGAACATAATTGAGTTCCTACCCTTACTCAACAATTAATCTATATTGCTACAATTATGTATAACATTTACATAGCTAAAAGAACAACTCGTTACTCTTATAGATATTATTTTTTTGTAAAAAAAATTTATGTATTAAATTATATAATTATAACTTTATTGAAATTCTTATAATCCATTTTTATTAATATATTTCATTTATCAATATTTAGTATATTTATTATGTAACTTAAACATAATTTTAGTTTATCAATATTAATATGTTTACATATGATATTATTTCATTATGTTAATTGATTACTAAAATTTACATTTATCATTTACTATAATTTATCACAGTTTAACTAAATAATTTATAATTAATAATGTAAAAATTCATTTTCATTATACAATTTAAAAAATATATTTATTTTTGTATTCTTAAAACTACATTCACTTATTATTTTATTTAATATAAATTATTATAAGTTATAATAATATGAAAATTTTAATATAATTCCATTAAATTAACATTTTACTGAAAATAGTATTTATATTATTTAATGAATATTATTTTACTATTCAGAAATGTGTATATTCATAAAAAAGATATTAATTACATTTATATAAATTTGTTAATAATCATCCTTTTGTTTTTTGTTTTTTCTTAAGTATAAATTTTGAAATGATAACATATTAAATGTGACATTATGTTTAATAGAACTATACTCATATTATTTCTTGGAAGATAATAAAAATATGGTTAAAGAAATAATTTTTTAATAATGTCACAACCCATCCACAAGGGGCCTGTTTCGGTACTGCCCCAAGCCCACATCCAATAGGGTTGGGGATTGCGACCAGTGCTGAGTAGGAATATCCCACAAATGGGAGACATTTTCATAAAGTAACTGTACATAGACACACATCTCCAAGACCTAAAAATATTGAAATGTAAACAACTGAAAGAATGAATACATACATCTAGGATCCCATAACAGAGTAAGATAGAAAATCACTAAAAGGGAATGGAAAAAGAAATAAAATCCCAACCAAAAGCTTTAAAGAGTCTAACCTACTCCAAGGGTGATGAATAAGTCAAATTCAATCTCCGAAAAAACACCTCAGCCCCACAAGCTCGAGATATGCAGCACCCACTCCTGAACCTCTTGGGACACTGTCAAAATGGCCATTCTCTACAAAATATACAACACCTATGGGCAAAGCCCGTGTAGGGGTGAGTATAAAAGTACACAGTAGGATAGCTTGAAAACACTAAACACAGAGCACTAAGTATAGTCAGATACATAGAAGACATAACCATAAATATATAGCAGAAAAAAACCCATATATACATAGTAAAGGAACCACACCGTAAGAAAGATATAACCAATTGCCAGCCACATGATTATCCATGAAGCATTGTTTGTCTTAGTAGATCTCAATCCATGATCAATGATACCATCAAAGACACTCAATGAAGATGTCTGGTTCATTGGGAGATGCCTAGGGAATTTTGCTGGTCTAAGGGGACCATGATACACAGACATGGGGCCCACCCATAACTTCTAAGGGAAACCAAAAACCCCATTTAGATCAACCCTCTACATAGGGGATCATACATAAATGATTCAATAAACCCTATGGATATGGACTTCTAGATAGATGGAGTATAAACACCCTACTCTGATAGGTCACACTGATTTCACAAACTCCAACTAGGGATGACAGAGGATCGCACTCTAGTCTCATGGAGGGACACCACAACTCTATCTGAGACTCAATTACTAGAGGGGATCAAAATTAAGAAACATGGATATAATGTCACACTGTAACCTTTATGTAAAGGACCAAGGGAACACACTAAACCTATAATTGTATGAACTAAGAAAATGAAGTGCCTCAAGTACTCTTGAAGGGACTACACAACGTGTCCCAAGGGGTACACAATGTGTCCAGATATCCCATGTCATACATGTGTGGAAGCGCATCACATGACATGTAGTCTGCATATACATATTGTGGAGGAGAGTAAATTGGATGTAGAGACACATAATATCTTGCTCATTTTTCCTATCCATTCCCCTATTCTTAAGCTGTGTTTGTGTACTAGTTTGTGTACAACAAGCTGTGTCCGTGTGGAAGTACACAACATGTCCATGCTTGTGTAATCCGAACCTATTCCATGTACTTCTGAAGAACATGATGAGTTAACTGGGGAGGGTCACATGTTGTGTGATAGGGGTCACACACCATGTGATAGGAGTCACATGCCATGTGACCTTAACATCATCCAAACCCTAGCACTAGAACCAGGGGTCCCACACGCGATGTCATCCCAGATTACATGCCTCCTTATATGGGATTTTCTAGAATCCTAGATCTATTGTTTGTTCGGTTCCTCCATTATTCCGACCACCATTATGACTTCTTCCTTTCGGTAAACTTGAGGGAAGGCCTTATCCAAGAATTTCAATCAATGAACAACAAGTTCAATTTCTATATCTGCATGAAAATCAGATTAGACCATCATTCTTCATCGCCTAATGAAGATTTATAAAAAATGTGAAATAGGTAATCATCCATCATACGATTCATTTGGTATCCATCATCTCACCTCAATAATGTTGTGACATCCCCAATCTACAATATCAGAAAATTGTGCGAAGAAACGGGCGCACATCGATCGATTGATCAAAAATATTCAAACCTCAAGCCAAACAAAAAACACATGTGGTTAATTGAAGAACTAGTGGATAATAAAAATAGAATGAATTAGAGGAAAAACCTAGATCAATATATGTTTTAATATAGACTCATTTTAACAATATAAACAATGAAGAGATTCAAGTTAATTATTCAAAATAAACCTTGCAAATATAATCAAATCGTACAAGGGGATCAATCCGAAAATAAATCCATTCATCAATTGATTTGTGTTCCTCGTATAAATTATGAACTAGGATGAATCAATATGAAAAAGCATGCTACATTGATTAAGTTAAATTTTTGATAAAGAATGATGTGTCATTGATTTCGTTGGAAAGATCCATCGAATCTGAGGTTGCGTCGATCGATCGATCCACAGTCCATCACTGTTCTCCTGAGAGTATTCTCCCTGTCTCTCTTCAAAAATCCTCTAGAGGTTCCAGGGTTATACAACTATCCCTGAAATTATGACATAAGGATCTATTTAAAAATCCACTAATTGGTGCATCAACAAAATGTATAAATTTAATTTTAATAAATTATTTTATTCACTTTAACACCCAAAAAATCTTTTTCACAAACAACCAACACTCTCTAATGTTATGTTGCACCTAGATTGAAATCTCCATTATTAACTCAATGAGTCCCATGAATTTCTAGTCTGGGAACCGGTTTTGGATTTATTTCTCATTTTCTGAAAAACCATGCATTCATGCTATTAATTATATTTAGTATATTTTAAACCTTTATTCTGGGCACAATGGGCCTCGTAATCACATGAAACCTCAACACTTGGTCTCTAAAATAATACATATAATATCTTAAAATAGTACACTAAAAATATCAAATGCTTAAATTCTCCCCACCTTAGGGATGTAAGTCTCGAAAAGAAAAAAATGGGGTACACAAAGAGATGTGGGTTCTATGCCCAAATAAAATCCTCCTACTCCAATATGATATCCTGGAGATTCTCGTGCTGCGACTGAACACACACAAGAGGAATTGATCCCCGATGAAGGATCCTCTCATTCCGATCCTTGATCTCTACTGGATACTCAATAAACGTTTTTCCATACTCACTATCCAACACGACCCAGTGGATAACGTGTAATGGGTCAGCACGTACCTCCTCAACTATGACACATGGATGATGTCGTGTACCTAGTCCAACTGCAATAGTAAAGCTTTGTGGTATGACACCTCTCCACCTCTACGTAGTATATGAAAAGGACCAATGAATATCAGATAAAACTTTCCGCCATGGCCAAATCTCCTCAATCGACGCTGAGGTGAGACCCTCATGAACCCATTGTCTCCTTCCTCAAATTCCAAATGCCACTATCACCTGTTTGAATAAATATTTTGAAGTCTAGGTGATGTCCTCATATACTCCTGGATGATCTACACCTTCTCTATACTATATTACACAAATTCTAGGCCTATGATTACTGAATTTCCTGAATCAAACCATCAAAGTGATGACCTACATGGTCGTCCATACAAAGACTCCAATGGATCTATAACAATGGTGTAATGGAATCTGTTGTTGTATAAAATTTCCACCAGGGGAAGGTTATCCTCCCAATGATGACCAAATATCAACATTCAAGCTCTTACCTTGTCCTCCAGAACCTGAATGGTCTGCTCTGTCTGGCTGTCAGTTTGGGGGTGAAATGTTGTACTCAAGTGTAATAGGGTCCCAAACACCTCTTGTAATCCTTTACATAATAGGGATGTAAAGGTAGAATCATGATTAGAGATGATCTTCTAGGTAACTCCCTAGAGTCTAACTATCTTCTACATATAGTGTCATTCCATGATCTATATTAAACTCTGTTCTCAAATTGATAGGAAGTGGGCCGACTTGGTATGTCGGTACTCAATCACCCAGATGGAATCTTGTAACTTTTATGAATGTGGAAATACCATCATTAATTTCATAAATATCTCATCCCACTTCCAATATAGAACCTTAATGGGTTGAACTAAACCCGTTGGAACTTAGTGATAAGTCTTCACTTGTTGACAAGAAAATCATCGAGAGATGAAATCTACTACCAAATTATTCATCCGTTGACAAAAATAATTATATTGGATGTCCTAGAACATCCTTTTCACACCTGAATGTTCCACAAAAGGAGATGTGGGAAGCACTCTTGGAACCCCCTACCATAATTCCACTAGTACCATCATCCGTCCTATGAAAATAATGATATTCTCTCCACCTCAAGAAAATCCATCAGGAGCATGTCCAGTGGATATCCAAGTATATAGAGTCTCTGGGTTGGTATCTACATGTTCAGAATCCTATACATGATATAGAAGTAGTGGTTTAATGACCATTGATTGAAGACAAGATGCTTCATATCCATCCACAAAAGATAACTTTCACAAGGATAATTACTCCAATTCCTCGTTCAACAACTGTGAATTAGATGATCAACTGAGAGTATCTGCAAACACGTTCCCATTCCTAGGAGTATTGAAAATCTCGAATTCATATTATTGGATGAACTCTATACATAGACTTTGTCTCAAGTTAATATCCTTCTTATAGGAGATATACTTGATACTCTGATGGGTATAGTACATGATAAATCACTCGACTATCTGGTAGTGTCTCCATATCATCAATATGATAACTACTAATTCTAACTGAAGGTCATGAGTCATGTAGTTATTCTCATGTGGTCTTAATTGGAATGATCCATAGGAAATTATGCTTTACTTTTCATTAGAGCATAGCTAAATCTAGTCCCTGATGCATCATAGAACACTATGCACTTGACAACCTCCTATGACAACCTCAAGATGGGAGCGCTTGTCAACCTATGACTCAACTCCAAAAATCACTTTTGGAACCTTGAAATATACATGAAAGGATTACATTTCATAGTCAGGTTTTTAAGGGTACTACCACTCTGGAGAAGTCAGGTACAAACCACTAATAGTACTCATCAAATCCAAGGAAACTCTACACCTTGTTGACACTCTTGGTTGGCTCTCAAGAAAGAACTACCTCAAACATTGCTAGATCCACTAAAAATCCATCATCTAATATAAAATGTACGAGAAATTGGACCTCCCAAATCTAAAACAGACACTTCGAGAGTTTCCTAAAAAGCTGGTTCTCACAGATTGTGTCTAGGACCTTCCTCAAATGTCTTGGATGCTCCTCCTCTAACATCGAATACACAAGTATTTCAATGATGAAGAATACCTCAAAATGATCTAATAAAGGATAACTGATATGGTTTGTGATTCCCATGAACACTATTTGGGTGTTCATTCTACCAAACTACCTCACCAAGTACTCATAGTTACCATAGCGACATCTGAATTTCGTATGCAGAATATCCCCATCCTAGACTCACAACTGGAGATAGCCTAATCTGAGGTCAATCTTTGAGAACCATCATCATTCTTTTAACTAATCAAATAGGTAATAGATCCGTGGTAATTGATAATTTATCATCAAGATCACTTGTATAAAGGGATGATTATCCACAAATAACCTCAAGCTTCCATATACCTTATTAAAAAACAAAAATATTGTTGCATATGGTGAAACACTAGGTCTTATGAATCCCTTGTTCAAAAAATCAACCAACTAAATCCTCATCTATTGAAGATCTATGATATACATCTGATATGTTAGTAAGGATATTGGTTCCATCCTAGGATGAAAGTAGATGTAGGAATATACCTCTTGTTAGGGAGGTAAACCTAGTACATCCAAGTAAATAAAATCTCTTCCACCACTATCCCAACAGGAAAATGAAAACTCACAACATACTCTACACTAAAAGTTAAACTAAGAAATTGATGAGTTATCTGATGAAACCTCATATTCTTAAGCTCATCCTACTTTTCCAAGGATTCCTTTTCACCCAAAAAGTAAAAGAAAACTCTGTCAATATTGACACACCACATCCTCTACATAAAATAGTAAATCATGGCATAAAATATAGATATCCAGTCCAAACCAAAGTTGGAATCATAAGGTCTAATTTATAAAACAAAGAGAACCCATACAAAATTCTCACCCCAAGCATTAGGTTGAACTGTCGACAGAAGTGCAAAATCACTGAATCACTATCTTTCTGATTCTCTAACCAAAACGTTTGAGCCCATGGATCAACCATAATCTTTAATTATTAAACCAATGAAGTGGAAAGGAAGGAATGAATAGAAATTGTGTCTATCAGTATTATAGCTAACGTGGAAAAGACACAGTTCATACCTCATATCATCTCTGGAGTCTATGGGCCATAGAACTCCATATCCTATATCTAGACTCATCCTGTCCCATCATATCCCTAAGCCTACAGTAGAACACCTATGGGAGGTGGTGGTAATAAGTTGAACATCAAAACACCTCCATTTGCGATTCCAAACCCTCTACCACATCCGCCACACAATAGAACACATTTCCCCTACATATGTCTCTATCTCATGACCCCATTGAACATCTCATAATCATCTATATGATGGTTAAGGAAATATTGTTCTAGATGACCTTGAAGGTCTTATAAGAAACACAACATTTCTATTGGATGATTGATGCTTCCTTGGGATCCCCCAACCACTAGCCCTATGTCATTGGATCTCCTCCTGAAACATATCACATGCTCGGATCCTTGGACTCTCATCGGCTTCCTGCTTCTGAGGTCTCAGGTATTGGGTTCCCACTATTATCTCCCAGTACATGCATTTTCTCTTCTAGAAATATCTCTTCTAACAAGGACTGCTCAAGAACCCCAACATCGGTGGAAATTTTAAGGGATACTACTGAATCCTGGGAAACCAGGCGAATGGCCTGCTCAAAAGTTTGAGCGATGATGAACTTGTCTCATAAAAAATCCAAAGAGTAATGTGAGATATTAGTGAAAATCTATGGATACTCCACCATGGTCATACTACCCTTCTGTAGATGTAGAATCTACTATATGAATATTGATCACAAAGTGGCTGGGTTGAAATCCTATTTGAAGAGATGCTCAAATTCCTTCCATTAGAGAGATCTATTATCACGTGACAGAGTCACCAAGATCCACCATCACCCTACCAATCTCAAAAAAAGATTTAAGGCAAGGACTTCCGTCAGTTTGATATGCATACTCACAATATTGAGAATGAGAGTGACTACCTATATCGAGTCCTCAGCCACATGGGGGTTGGGATCACCCTGAAACCTAGTAGATCTCTGCCTCTAAAACTTGTGTGACACACCCAACATATTTGAATCCTCATATGGAAGTGTTGGTACTATATGTTTCTCTATGGGTGGTGGTATAGTTGGTAAACCACCCATAAGTTCTATATCCTGTACACATCCCTATACTGAGGCCTTATCACTAGGTGGATCATCTTCATGATCACATGGTGGAATCTTGGATGGCTATATTATATGGAGGCATCCTGAAATAAAACAAGATGTACCATGGATAAAAGAGTATATATGGGGAAGTGATTGAAGAAGAACATAGAAATCAAAACCCATTCCCATATGATGCATGTACCATTGTTTTCCCTACGACCAGTGTTCTCATGTACCGAGTCAAAAAATTAAGGATCGAAGTCATGATGCATGGATATGTTAGCTGCTGCACCAACAATGGAATCCCTATCTTGAAAGATTAACTCAAAATAGTTAACACTATTTCCTTAATCATTCTCACTGACTCTTAATACTAATTAATTATCAACCCCCTCTAATACCACTATATCATAAACCATCCGAGAGGGGCCCATGTTTTGACTACCCTAATCCCACCTCTAATAGGCTAGAGGGTGGTGACTAGTGCTGAGTAGGAATATCTTACAAAAGGGAGGAATTTTCCTAAATTACATGTACACACACACAAATCTCCAAGCCCATATAATGTTGAAATGTAAATAACTAAAAGAATAAATGCATACATCTAAGATCCCAAAATAGAGTATGATATAAAATCACTGAAAGGGAAAATGGTCCAAATAAAAGCCAAACCAAAACTGTAAAGAGTACAACCTTCTCCAAGGGCGAGGACTATGTCAAATGAAAGATCCTAGAAAAAACCTTATTCGGACAAGATCCAGCTATGCTCTACCCACTCTCGAACCTCTTGGGACACCTTCAAAAGTTTCTTTATCTACACAAGACATGACACATGTGGGAATAGCCTGTCTAGGGGAGAGTATTAACATATTCATTAGAAAACCCTGAAAACAAAAAAAACAAAGAAACAAGTATAGTTTGATAAATATAAGATATAAAAATCAATCTATGGAAGAAACAAACCCAGATATACTTAGGAAGGACACCACACCATAAGGGGTTCATAACCAATTTTCATCCATAAGATTCTTCTTAAAGCAACACCCGATTCGAGAGAACTCACGACATGATCCATGCTATCATCGAAGACACTCGAAAATGTGGTCTTAGTGATTATCCACTAAATGAGGATAACATTAATTATTAATATATACAATATTCATGTGATTTATTATTAATAAACACCATTTTAGTGCATTTTACACTTTGAACATTAATTCACATTACGATTGTAATTCCCTCTAAAAATGCACTATTACATGGTACATTTTGGAACACCTCCTAAAATACTAAATGGTCTTGATTTTATTTTCATAATTTAGTTTTAGGTATAACTTTCTATAAGGAACAATTAACTATTTTGGAGCACATGAAGATTCATATATAGAGACCACCAAAATGGGATTCCATGCCAACACATTCTTGGAAAAGGAAACTGGACAACATCCCAATAAAAAGGTTGTATTGGCCATGATACAAGCCCAATGATTATCAAAATATAACATAAGATAGAGGAAATCATGTGGAAAATTTTATCACATAGTGAAAATTGTTAATTTAGATGTTTTAATTGTGTTCTAAGAGACCCAAGTGGAAGATGAAATTCTTGGCCAAATTCTGTGGCCCAGAAAAACATTCCACCAATTTAATCATATCTCGGAAACCAAAAATTTTATTTTGGGCTGAAATTTTATAGAGAGTAAGAATACATCAAGATAGTCATTTTTCTCTACTATGGTCTACTCAAAGTCGGCCACATAGAAGGTCATCTATGTGCCTTTGTTCGTTTGATGCAAACTGGCTGCAACTTTGGGTCAAGGGTGGAAAAGTCTCATCTCCCTTATTGTCGACCACACTAGGCATACCACCATTAATTGATGAGGCTTGGACAGATGGGGTCTCGACCCAAGGCTCCCAAAATTTCTATTTATGGAAGTGGTGTTGGAGGATTTAAGGATCTTTGAGCTTTGTTTTCATGGTAATGTTATTATGCTGATTTTCCTTTGTAACATTCTTCTTTCTCATTTAAGTTGTTCGAATAAACTTTGTTCTTAATAAAAATTCACATTCACCTCTTATTTTGTTCACATTAATATAAAATTGATACGTTTGGTTCAATGTGTTAATTTATTCGCACCAATCCTTGTAAAATTATCACACAACGGTGGAGGGATCGTTATTTCATTGTCTTTTTTTACTTCTCCAATTCTTCCCTCATGAGTCTACATTCCGCTTCTATTGAAAACATAGAATCAATGGAGGGCTAGCCCAACTATGGGTTGATAAAATGGAGTATCAAGGGGATTTATTGGATATTATTACACACTCTATTAATGTCTAATCACTTTTTTTAATATATAATTTTGTTTGAAGATCTTTAAACTCTTTCGTCCTTGTTGAATTTAAGGCCACACACTTTAAGTGCTTATACTAACCTTTACCTTGGAGTTCTCAAAACATTGATCCTTCAAGTGTATAGGTGATTAGTATTAAGGTGTGGAGGTATTAAACCAATAAGTGATTATTTTTCTTGATCTTATTAAATGAACCCGTATAAAATATAAGAAATTGAAATAGTTGAAAAATGAATGCATCCAATCCACCCCATGTGAAAACCTAGGATCAAAACATTCATTTAAATTGATTTAACTTCATACTATTAGTTTTCACTTAGAACTATCTACAATAGAACCAAATATGGCCACTTCATAGGCAAGAACTGTCCATTGAATGTACATGTCTATAGGTTTCTTCTTAGGACATCAAGGATTTGACAACCCAAGATAAACTACAAGCAACCACTTCAACATAAAATCATTAGTAAATTTGGTCGAGAAAAAATTTTGTAACTGTTTCTGGGGACCCAAGTAGGTCATCTAAACACCCATTCTATCCCCCCATATTTCTTCTATTCTCATCAAAATTCTCCAATCTTTTCCCTTTCTCATTTTTTTCTTTTGGTGCATGTACACCTACACCCATGACTAATAAAAATATCTAGTTAGGGTGGATAGTCCGAGGGTTGGGGAGTCAGGTACAAAAAGGGAACTCTTTACATTAGATTCCATTCTTCTTAATATTCTAGATTCAAAAATTTAACCCATTTAAATGGAAGGTCTTCAATGAATCCAACTCATAAACCCAAGTTTGATCCAAAATGGAAATCCAAATGAGGCAGCCCCAAACTTAGGAAATGCAGTCGATCAAACCATGAATGACTACCTCACACATGCCAAGACCAATACCCCTAATGCATTAGAGACAATTCCCTATGTGATTCCATCTATATATTTAAACCCCATGTCCTAAACCATCTTACCAAATTCCATGCAATGGAGTCTGAGATTCCCTACCTTCATGTCAAGGAGTTCAATGATATTGTAGAAACCATGTGTCCCCCACATCAACTAGAATCAGCTAAGATGAGGCTATTTCCTTTTTTTAAAGGATCGAGATAAAATTGGCTAAAAAATTTGAGACCATCATCTATCAACTCTTGGGACCAATTAAAAAGAGAATTCTACAAAAACAATTCCCCTACACAAAACAATTGCACTTAAAAAGAGTATCCAAAATTTGTTTGAAAAAGAGGGAGAGTCATTTTATGAAACATGGGAAATTTTCAAATACACACACAACATGGTACCTCACCATGGATTTTCAATCCTATAAAAAGTTCAAATTTTATA
Source organism: Viscum album (assembly GCA_963277665.1). Lineage (NCBI taxonomy): Eukaryota > Viridiplantae > Streptophyta > Magnoliopsida > Santalales > Viscaceae > Viscum > Viscum album. The sequence goes on from OY728165.1 coordinate 834,925,046, forward strand.
TGAAGGGTTGGGTCTAAGGAACAAACAATTAATTTACATGATTTGTAATGAAACTTTTAAAAACAAATCCTCAAATGATGCTTACGAGTATATTGAAAGCCTCGCTAAACAAAACCAAATATAGGGAACTTCACCTTATTCTGAAAAGTCAAAAAGAACTACTAGAATTTGTACAACTAGAGAAAAGGAAAGACTTAGGGCTAAACTCACTGCACTCTGTAGGTTGGTTGAAGAGATAGACCTTAGGAAAGTCCATGGAATCCAAATTATAGACCTTATTTGCACAGTTTGTGAAAAACATGACCATAAGATAGAAAACTGCCCAACCATTCCATCCATAAAGGATGTTCTTTTAGGAGGACCCCCAGTGGAAGTAAATTCTTTGAACATTCAAAACCCCCAATACCAAAATACCTTAAACCCAAGGTATAATGACCACCCAGGATTCCGCTGGAAAGATAACCACCAACCTAGCCAACCACAGGGACAAAATACTTACCCCCATATGAAATTTCAAACCCACACCAGTTCCGAACACAACCTATCCAATAAAAAAAATCCTCTGGTCCAATTTCAACAAACCATCCCACCTCCAAAATATCCCTCTAGGATAAACCAATCTTCTCATGAACCAACCCAAGCTATTCCACAAATCCTACTAGAACAACTGTAAAAAAATGGAAAGGATGAACTCAGAAGTCACTTCCCTAAAACAAGAACTTCAACCCATCAAAACTAGAAATGAACCCATGCCTACACAAGCCATTCCATAAGAAATAGTAAGGGGAGATTCTTGTTTAAGTCAAACAACTCATGAACAACTAAAGGTCGTGACTGTTTTAAGAAGTGGGAAATCAATTGAGAAACCTGAACAACTAATTCATAACCCATCTGAAAATTAAAACATGAATGAAAATTCAATTGAACTAAATGGTCAAATTAAAAACATGATAACATTTTCAAATAAATAACTCTTAAACTAACCACACCGCAACCTGCACCATTTTTTCAATTCATGAGGGGGAACACTAAGACTGAATTGATTGAAACCCTAAGGGAAATCATCTCACAAGTCAAGTTGAACATTACCATTCTCGATGAAATCCAAACCATACCTGCCTACTCAAAGAAACATAAGGACTTTTTCAATTTTAAAAGAAAATTTCACATAAAAACCCAGTACTTTTGGCTGCTAATGTGAGTACCACCATTCAAGGGACCATTCATCCTAAGTTGAAAGACCCAGGTTTCCCATACATCAATGTTGAACAAGGAGAGAGACAATTTGTCACGACCTTGTGTGACCTAGGTGCTAGTGTCAATCTCATCCCCTATGATCTATACTTCTAGCTAGGCCTAGAAGAGCTCCAGCCCATATTTGTCACACTTCAACTTGTTGATCGTAGCATTAGTTTTCCAAAGGGGATTTTAAAGGACATTCTAGTAAATGTTGAAAACTTCACCTACCCTTCTAACTTCATTGTCCTTGAAAACCATCCAAGCATAGGAAATATGGAACAAACCCCAATCATCCTTGGTCGTCCTTTCCTTGCAACAATCAAATCTGTAATCTGAGTTCGAAATGGGAACATGTCCATCACCTTTAGAAACATGAGTCTAGACTTGATCATCTATAATGAAATCCCACAAATAAGGGATTACGAGGACATTCATGAAGTAAAAATGATAAGAAGGATTGATAATGAATCCATAGAACATCAAGGAATATTTCATGGATGTTTAAGTCAGGATGAGATTGATTTCCTTTGTTAACATGAAGGAAGTTTATCTCCCTGGCTTGAATTATTTTAAAAATTCTTTTATGATGAAGTATTAGTTCCAACAATCTGGGAAACCTTTCTGGAAACCACTTTCATGGAGACCAATCAAACTTCCTATCCTAAATATGATCAAACAAATCTTGTAGTTGAAACTTCTACACATGGAGATTTGATTCTATCTAAAACTCTAGGAAACAAAATCGATATTGATCGAATGTCCCATTCTTCTACTCAAATTATGAACCAACCTGATCTTGAATTGAAGGAACATCCCGCTGCACTCAAGTATGCCTTCCTAGGTGACAATAAAACACATCCTATTGTCATTTATTCTTCTCTTGAAGAAAATCATGAAAGGATTCATCTAGATATACTTAGGAAACTTAATAAATCAATTGGTTGGACCCTTTCTGATATTCCTGTGATTATCCCACTAATCGGGACTCATAGGATTGTTCTAGAATATGATTCAAATCCATGTCATCAACCTCAACGAAGACTCAATCCTAATCTCATAGAGGTAGTAAGGAAGGAACTTCTGAATTTATTAAAATCTAGTATCATCTATCCCATAGATGAGAGTGAGTGGGTGAGCCCAATCCAAGTGATTCCCAAGAAGGCATGAATCATAGTGATAACCAATAAGTATGGGGAGATTCTTCCAACTAGGGTGAGTAGTGGATTGAGGGTCTGCATTGACTATAGGAAGCTAAAATAATTCAATAAGAAAGACCATTTCCCCTATCCATTTATTGACCAAGTCCTTGAGAGAGTGGAATGTCATGAGTTATATTGTTTCTTAGATGGGTACTCGGGGTACAATCAGATTGAGGTCTCCCTAGAGGATCAAGGGAAGAATACATTCACCTGTCCATTTGGAACCTTTCCCTTCAAACTCATGCTATTATAGTTATGCAATTCCCATGGAACCTTCTAGTGGTGCATGATGGGAATATTCTCAGACATGGTAGGGGATTTTCTTGAGGTCTTCATGGATGAATTCTCTGTCTTAGAGGATAAATTTGAGGGATGTCTTAGAAATATGGAGAGAGTTTTGTCTAGATGTAGAGAAATGAATCTTCTCTTAAATTAGGAAAAATTCAATTTCATGGTCAAACAAGGATTAGTCCTTGGCCATATAGTCTCGAGTAGGGGTATTGAAGTTGATAAAGCAAATGTTGACATCATTCGTCACCTTCCATCACCCAAAACTGTTAAGTAAGTGAGGTCTTTTTTAGGACATTCTGGTTTCTATAAAAGATTCATCAAGGAATTTAGTTCAATGTCCCATCCCATTTGAGCTATCCTAGTAAAGAATTCTCCATTTTTTGGATATAAAGATATTAGGGTTCATTCTCAACCCTCAAATACTCTCTATCCTCTCCTCACATTATGAAATCTCCAAATTGGAACCTTCCTTTTGAACTTATGTGTGATTCTATTGACTTTGTTGTAGGAGTTGTGTTAGGACAATGTTGAGATAAAACTCTCTATGTAATTTCTTATGAAATAAAATAATTAAATGATGCCCAAATCAAATACACCACCACTGAAAAGGAGTTACGTTCTATTGTGTTTTCCTTTGAGAAGTATAGGTCCTACCTCTTAGTATTCCCCATCATTGCGTTCATTGACCATTCTGCACTAAAATACCTCTTCCAAAAACAAGATTCCAAGGTTAGACTAATTAGGTGGGTCTTTCTATTACAATAATTTTACCTAAGAATCTAGTATAAAAATGGTGTTAAAAATGATATAGCTGAACATCTCTCTAGGGTGGAATTAAAAGACTACTCACATCAACTTTTTGTGTCTCATTAATTTCTTGATGAGCACCTCTATTCAGTGAGTAATTTCCCATGGTATACTGACATAGCCAACTTCTTAGTTACAAGAGTCATTCCAAAATTCTTAGGGACTCATTCTCAATGGAAATTCCTTTAAGATGTAAGGAACTATTTTTTTGATGATCTAAACCTCTATAAGTTCTTCCATGACCAAGTCATTAAAAGCTGTGTCCCAGAATCTAAAAAAGAGTCCATCCTTAAATTTTGTTATAGTGAGGCATGTGGAGGTCACTTTTCCTCTAAAAAATATTCTACTGAGGTTCTTCAATGTGGTATCTTCTGGACCACCCTCTCAAGGGACTCCTACATATTTTGTAAAAGATATCCTAGGTGTCAACAAGTAGGGTCCATATAAAAAAGAATCAAATGCCACTCAGTCCCATCTTTGGGATTGAAATATTTGACTGATGGGAAATTAATTTCTTGGGTCCCTTCAAAAACTCTAGTGGATATATGTACATCCTTTTAGCTATCAATTATGTATCAAAATGGGTTGAGTCCATTTCAAAAAAATCCAATGACCATCAAACTGTATTTATATTTCTCCAGATAAACATCCTCTCTTGTTTTGGAATTCCTAGGGCTATCATTATTGATCATTGAACTAATTTTTGAAATAATCCAATCACAGCACTCATGGAAAATTATGGAATTTCTCACAAAGTTTCCACTACTTACCACCCACAGAACAATGGTCATGCTCAGTTAGACAATCAAGAAATCAAATAAATTCTTGAGAAAATGGTTAATCCATATAGGAAGGATTGGTTGAGAAAACTCTTATATTCTCTTTGGGAATATAGAACCACATATAAAACCATTTTAGAAATGTCCCCATATAGGTTGGTTTATTGAAAATCATGCCATTTACTAGTGAAAATTGAACATGAGACTTTTTGTGCAACTACGAAAATGAATTGTGACCTATTATTGGCCAGAACAAAAAGGAAATTAGATCTCAATGAACATGAGAATATTAGGATAGAGGCATATGAAAATTCAAGGATAAATAAATATAGAGTCAAAGCCTACCGATCTCAAAATCTTAAAACAAAAAACATTGTATTGGGTAATCCTATTCTTTTGTTTAGCTCTAAAATTCATTTACACTTGGGAAAGTTGGGGTCTAGATGGCCGAGTCCATACATAGTTCATAAGGTGCACCACCATGGGAATGTAGAAATTCAAGATCCCACCAATGGTCAAACCTTTAAAGTTAATGGTCATAGAGTCAAACCATTAATTTAACCATTCAAACATTATGAAGTATATTAAGAATCATGTGAACCAACCATTGATAAGGAAAATACATAATAAATTAGGGGTCTATATCGAACTAGCGACGTTAAACAATAGAGCTGCACGGGAGGCCACCAATTATTTTAAGATTACCATGCTTTTTGTATCATCTTTACTTTTCAAATAGGATTAATGAATCATTTTGGTATTTAAAAAAAATAGTATGTTGACTTATTGTTCTATTATGAGTATGGATGAGTATAAATGGGGAGAACCATATTCATCCATGTCATGTGGTGTGATCCTTGAGTAATACCTTACCCATAAATTTAAAAAGAAGACAATTTATCATCATTTCATTTTATTTTATGTGTTTTTAGGTTAAAATAAAAAATATAATAAAAAAATTAAAAGTACATGTCATAGTTCATGGGGAAAACCCCATCACAACCAGTGAAGCTGTGAGGACTCGAACTCGGGACCGACAGGAGACAGGGGTGCGTGCCTACCACTGACCTACAACATATAGTTCTTCCTTATTCTATATTTTTTATATATATACTTATATTTTACTTTTTTTATATTAATAAATAAATATATCTATATATATTTTACTGTTTTGTTTGTTTTTTTTTTGTTTTTTACTTTTTCCACTAGGGAAATCTTCAAGTGACATGGATATCAAAGGGATAAATTAGAGCAGCAAGAACTTCAAATTCAACCACCAGGTGACTTCATTCTATGATCCTCATATTGAAAATTCCTTTTAGAACTCCTGTCATCTACCTCTACCCCCTTCTCAATTTTACTTTCTTAAAACATTGGGGACAATGTTATTATAATTTGGGGGGTGAAAAGAAAAAAAATCATTAATTTTGTGTGAATAAAAAATTGTGTGGAAGGAAAATTTCATTAACATGAATCATGAAAATACACATTGCACACATTGAAACTAAATATCAAATAATTTAGCAGGCAAAAATTCTGATTTTAATCCATTTATAATTTCATGAGCATAGATTTTGGAAAGTGTGGCTATCTAATGTGAAATTTCATCATTTATATTTTCATCCATAAAAAATATGACAATTCATGTCCTTTGGATAATGGGGTATTAGTTTGAGTTCATGGGGTCCCCCAAATAAATAGTATTGGTTTGGTGATCATTTTAGTTTTAATATGAGTACTCAATGATAAAAAAAAACAATAAATTTGCATGTAGAGCAATTAAATGAGCTAATTTTTGGCTTTTGGAAGTTAGGGATCATGACTCCATAGTTATCTGGCCTAGAGTTAGTAATTTTATCTCTACTTGTGGTAATTTTACTTTTTTTTGACTGAGTTAACTCAAGATGATTCTGTAGTGTGTGGGCTTCACATGGTGCCTTAATTTATTTGATCCTAGGAGTCATTGGCCATGTATCGCTACATGGGTTGACTCTATTAAGTGCAATTTCAATTACCATGGAAAAATTCCAAAAAAAAAACAACAATATATATATATATATATATATATAATTTGAATACTCATCTTAATATTGAAATGTGAATCCACCAAGAGCTTCCATAATTTTCTCCTTAAATAAAGATGAACCCCCATGTCTATTGTGATACACAACACATTATCATGATTAATTGATATTGGATAAAATATGGTGATGAATTTGATCAAAATAATAGGCTTTGGATCCAAGATGGATGCAACTTCAGGTCATGGGTGGAAATGTCTATTATCCCTTACATTCCACCACCCTAGGATTACCACCATTAATTTAGGAGACTTGGATAGATGGGGGATCAACCCAAGGATCCAAAAATTCTAATTTATGGGAGTGGTGTTGGAGGGTTTAAGTATCTTTGAGCTTTGTTTTCATTGTAATGTTATTATGCTGATTTGTCTTTGTAAAGTTATTCTTTCTCTTTTAAGTTGTTCAAGTCACCTTAGTTCTTAATAAAATTTCTTATTCTCCTATTATTTTGTTCTTCTTCATATCAAGTTGATACCTTTGGTTCAAGGTGTGAAATTATTCACACCAAACCTTGTGAAATTATCACATAACAGTGGAGTGATCGTTATTTAATTGTCTTTATTTTCTTCTCCAATTATTCTCAAATGAGTCTACATTCCATTTCCATTGAAACCAAAGATTCAATGGATGTATAGCCCATTTATGGGTTGATCCAAGGGAGTAGAAAGGGTCTGTATTGGATGTTATTTCTCACTCAATTAATGTCTAATCACTTCTTCTAATTGAGAATTTTATTTGGAGATATTTAAACTCCTTCATCCTTATTTAATTTAAGGCCACACACTTCAAGTGCTAATACGAACCTTTACCTTGGAGTGCCCAAAAATTTGATCCTTCAAGTGCATAGGTGATTAGTATTAAGGTGTAAAAGAATATTTATTTTAAAATATATATATTTTTGTTTTATTACTGTAAGAGGACATTTAATAATAATTTATTTATAATAAAATTACGATTTAATTATTGGGATGTAACATTATACCCTCTTATAGGGATTTCTTCATCAAAATTTTATTATAATACTCTAATATCCTAATTAACCTAAAAAATTAAACATCAAAGTTGAAACAAACACTAAATGTTATTAATAAATTTAAACTTACGTCCATAAAATAAAAAGAATTATTCTGTAGATAAACCCTTCACCAAAATACATATTAAAACTAATAGTATTATTACTATAAATGTCTCCCAAAATTATTTTTAACCAGTTAGAGGGGATTAAAAAAAACCATACAACAAAAGACCGACAGACCCACACACCTAAGAACCCAAATGGGTCAATCCTTATCACAACCATTGGGATTGAAATGCCCCAATCAAAACATTATTATTACAATTTTTTTGATGGCCTAAAAGCATTGTAGAATTAGAAAGTTTGATATTATCCTTAAGGACTATTGGACCATCAATTGATGGACCCCTAAATTACTGGCCTAAACCCCCCCCCCCCCCATGAAACTCCAAAAAATGTACTGTTCTGATTAACATTAATGACCCACTCTAGCAATCAACATCGGTCCATCACCAACCACCACCATCAAATATGGGTTCCATGTCCCTGATATGCCACCACCTTCATATACTGTAGGCTACTGACCTCACAGACAACTTCTACCATTTCCATCCCTCACCATTGAGAAGGGGTTCATTATCTATATCTAACCACCACCATCAATCACCACAGACCACCAACCTCACAAGCCCCTTTTCCATTTCAATCCCCTTTAGTCAGATGTGTTACGTTCATCACCACCCAAATAGAGTGCAAGTCTTGCATTTGTGGACCACCAGCCTCATGTCCCGCTAGAATGCATGTCGCCAATATTGCCTATGTCCCACCATTGAGTGAAGAACAAACCATTACCCTCACAGTCCACCTATGATCATTTTTTGGATAGATGGAACCCTGTCTCATTGGTCTTCCTAACACTATAACACCTTATATACTACCATTTAGTGGGATTCCATCACCACCCATGCCAAAGGGTGTGAGTTTACTACTATTGTGTTATGGTTCCAACAAAATCTATCTTTAACTAGTATGTTCCTAAAATCCAATGTTGATCAGACCCTCCTATGATACCAGATGTGATAGCCCATAAACTGAACTCTCAGATATGGTTCCATAAACCATTTAAACATTTTTTATATACAAATTATTAAATAATTATATAAAAATATAGGTTATGAGGAAAATTTAGTTTTATAGTCATGGAGAATTATCAAATCTTAAATCATATTAGATTTTATAAATTTTTTGATGAAATCATTGATTGATTCACTCGATCAAGAATATTAATTGAGACAATTCACCATTTATCTTTCACTCATCATTATACATATGAAAATCATTTTAACAATTGGAGTGAATACAGAATTTCTTAGAAATGGGTTTTAAAACTAGAGGTAAAATCCTTTCTATTTTAAAATTATATAAAAGTTATTTTGAAATCATTTCATTTTATATAAAAAATAAAACCTTTTATGTAATGAATAATTTACAACTAAATAAAAATTTAGGGTTTTGAGAATCTATAAGAGATAAATTTTAAAAAATTTAAAAGACATACTATTTTGAAAACCAATTTTTTATTACATAATATACTTTGTAATAAATCCAATTTTTTTGTTGATACTTCAAAAATTTACTTTTGAATATAACATCTCTTCATGTAATATAATGGTACAAAAAAACATTAATAAAACCATGTGGACACTAAGAAACAAAAGGACTAAAAATCACATTCAAGAAGAAGTACGGTTGATATTATAGGTTCACACTCCATTCCTCATAATTTTGATTAATATATAATTACCAAAAATTAAATAAAAAAATATACATTGTTTTCCTCTAAAATTATAAATCCATTAAGATTAATTTCAAAAAATATCATATATATTTATTTTTTTCTCAATGTGGACAATAATTACATATCTAATAAACATATCCAACATTCCCTTAAAAAATTTATTCTATCATAAAGATTATAAGTGATAAAAAATTAAGGGTAATACTTATAAATTATACATAAATTGTCTTATTAACATATATAGAATTTCAATGAGAAATACAGTGCATGTGCATACTATATATGTAACAATTAACAACATACATATTAATTTTAATTAATATTTCACACATGAAATAAAAATATCTATACTCTAATGATTTATTGAAATTATAAAATAGATAAAGTAGATTAAAAACCCCTTTATAAATAAGTGTCGATAAATATATAATTTTGAAAATCCATTTCCCTTACAAAATGGGTTTTCAAACATTAAGATAATTTTACTCTACAATAAGGGAATTTCCTAAAAATCATAAAATAAAAGTTGAAAACCATTTCCCCTTATAATATTTTTTTTTGTGAAATATAAATTTAATAAAATCATTTTCTCCCTTCCTTAATCTATACACATATATGAACTCCAACTAACTAGTACTTCTCTCCTTGAAGTCAGAATTCTAATATTAGACATTCTTTCTTTCTCAAATTAACTATCTCACTCTAATAGATATGAATAAAACCATGGATTTATGACACCCAAAGGAAATTTTATATTTATAGAGACATCAATTACTATATATTATTATTAAAATATTACGTATATTTATGGCCACATCATATTCCACTTAATCTTGAGGATTCGATAATTTTTTTTAAAACAATGTTTATATAAAATATAATTTTTATAACTATCCTACTCACCCATGGTTACACTTACAAAAATGACCATGTCCAAAAAATACAATTATAAACATGCATGGATATATACAAGATCCAAAGACATTGTTCTAGATAGTTATGAGATATTGAATTCCTACCTCTAAACATTTGATAATCCATAAGCCACAAAAAATGAAGCTTCAAGTGTGTATGAGTTATTATTATCTTGTAGAGAAATATGGATACCAATTACATGGTCTTAGAAATGATGATTTTTATAGTTTCATTGGTTTTTAGTAATATTGATCCTTTTTTTGTCAAAAAATTCCATGTATACCAATATTGTAATGAAATTTAAAATATATATTCTATGATTTTATCAACATGTTTCACATGAGAAATAAGAAACTGTTCCAGTCATTAAACATAGAGTGCGCACTTACCTTTCTGTGAGACGGAATTTAAATTTATATTGAAATTTAAAACATAGTTTAACCCTTATGTAGTAATACTGTGACCTTTATGTAAGATATTAAAATAGAACATGAATTTACATGAGGATATGCTACCCTTACATGGGGTCGTTTTTTCCACACATGAAGAGTAGGTTACCCATATATATCCCAATTATAGACAGACCTATTATTACACAATTTCTAGAGTACCCTTATCTAGTAAGTCACAATACTTTTGAAGTTGTCAATAAACATTTTTTAGTGGTTGTATATACCATTATGAACGCTTTTTATTAGCCTTACATGAATGGAATCTGACCCTTACATGGTTTTTGGAAAACACAAACTAACTATGAAAGAGCTAGGTAGGACATTTTGCAGCTTACAAAACAACCCACTTACCTTTTTGAAAGGCGAGGATAAACCTTATGTGAGATGGGTTTTGTATGTTATACCTTCACTTGAGGGATTGTTTTCCATCATTATGCATTTTTGTGACCCTTCCACAGTAGTAATTACCCTTACATTACACCGGGTATTACCTTCACGTGAGAACAAAATTGAATTCTTACCCTTATGAAACTTTAAATTTATTGTGATACCCTTATATATGAACTTAATGTATCCCCAAAACACTGGTTTACCCTCACACAAATTCATTTTTATATAGAATAAAATTTTAAGTATTAAATTATATAATTATATTTTTTCTAAAACTCTTACATTCTATTGTTTTTAATATAATCCATTTATTCATTATCATTAGATTTATTACATAACATAAAAAATATTTTAGTTTATCAACATCAATATTTTTAAGTATGGTATTATTTCAAGATATTAATTTATCAGTGAAATATACATTTTTCAATTACTATAATCTATCATCATCTATCTATGTAATTTAAAATTATTATTATAAACATTCATTTTGATTTCCTAATTTCAAAAAATATATTTTTTATATCTTATTATATTTATATTCACTTAGAATTTTATTTTGGATATGTATTATATGTAATACACCCATTAAAATTTAAATATATTTGCATCAGATTAATATTTTAGTAAAAATAGTATTTATAATTTTCAATAAATATTATTTCACTATTATTAAATTATTATATTCATCTTGAATACACTAATAAAATTTATATCTATATGTTAATATCCATTCTTTTTTATTTCAAAACAAAAAAAATTGTGGTGAACTATAAATTTTTAAAAGCTACGATATTATATGTTACTTGGTGTTTGAAAAAATAAATTTATTTTATAAAATATAATAAAAATGCAGTTAAGTAGTTTTTTTATATTGTATAACATTATAAATTATATTATTCTTATAATTATATTATATATATAAAATCATTCAATTTTATTACATAATATTTATATTAAAATATATATTGATTATTTTTAAATGTGAAATAAGAAATTAATAATTATTTATTAAAAATAAAATTGTTCTTGAATTATTTGGATGCTATATATAAAGTCCTACAAAACATGACCATTCAACAAGTCATTTTTTTGGAAAAACAATAAATTTTATGAAGTTGTGTGGGAACCAATTGATGTGATGGGGAAGAGGTATCCTTAGTTTTTAATGTTAACTTGACAAAATTTTAACGGAGCAATTATTATAAGTGGTAGAATAAAACACCTTGAGATTTTAGAATATATTATTATTTTAATTTCATGTGTCTAATAGTTTATGCATTGGAAACAATGAAAATATGTGATTAATTTGAATACATTTTTAAATTAAGAACATTATATTCAATTTAAATGAGATATAATTATAACAAAAATTCTAATTCACACAGGAAGTACTATTGATACAGAATAACTGTTTTTAAATATTTTTTATGAGAATAATTTTTTTCATAAATGTTGTATTTAAAAATTAATTCATAGTATTTAACTTATTAAATGTTAGTTTTTACACAGTAATAAAATGAATTCATTGGTTACCAATTTGTTATAAGTGAAAATAAAAGCACTTGATGGTAAAAAGAGATGTCTATTTAAAAATTGTTATTATGAAGATGTTTTTTAATTAATATAAATAAACACTATTTTTTATTTATTTTAATGAAATTTTTAGATAAAATATTCAATAAAAGTATTTTATCTTTTATATAATGGGTTTTACAGGGTAATGAATTTTATTAAATTCAATTTTATTCTTAAAAATGAATTTCTCTAAGAAACGTTTTTACATGTGTTGTGTGTGGATACTAGATATAATTAATATAAAATATAGTAATTAAATATTTTAAAATTAATTACATATTTGGAATCATCATAATTAATATTTGATTATACGGTCAAATCAATTTATGTTTATAGTGAACATTAATCAAGGTAATGGTAAAAAGGATTTACTGGTGGTAAAAAAAAATAGGGGTTAATATATTCTAAATATTTTTTAAATACTATTGGATACATGTATTTAGACCAAAAAAATATCTTATATTTGAATTTGGGTTGTGTTAGATCCACATTCCCATGAGATTGAATTTATTATATTTTAATATTCATAATAATTACAAGTGTACCACTCCCCTCACTTAAAAAAGGGAACCTCATATATTCTTTTATACACAAAAAAACATCCTCTTAGGCTGAAAAATATATTACAAAATACTCTCCCAACAACATTATATACTAACTTGAGATTCTAGTCTTACCAAAATACCCATTGAAGAATCCTCAATGTTATTTTCAAAAGAGGTTACTCAGAGAAGTGTTATATGTCATTACAAATAATTTTTTATGTATTATTCTTATTAAATATCTTAAATTTTTTATATTTTTCTATTTAAAAGTTTTAATACTATGCTTTTATTTTTATTTTTTTAATTCTAAATTCATTTTCTATCTCATTTACATCCTTTGGAAAATTATAACGTCGCTCGTGTATATATGTGGACTACCACCTCCACGAAAAGATATGATTCATTATTTATGTCCTCTTTAAATAGATGGTTATGAGGATATATTTAATGAATATATAATATATAAATGATATATTTCTTATTATAAAATGGTTAATTATTTTTTACCTTTTTTCTATCTGTTGAAAAGTGAAAACATCACCCAGGCATACCTGCAGACTACCGTCTTCAAGAGGTGATGAAATTCAATTATCATCACTTGTAAAATATGAATGGTTATAAAAGTGTATATAATGAATTAATATTATAATTTTTACATGATATATATTATTGACAAGATGAATCCCTGACCAAGGTACAAGGACTTGAATCCTCAAACTGAAACATGTATGGAAAACATCATAATTTTCACCTGAATGATGGTTTATTATAGAATTATTAATAATAGGGTAATTAGAAACTATAATGAAATTATATATAGTTTTATTATTATAATATGGTTATATAACTGATTTATAATAAATAATTATTAATTATATAGGTGTTTTGAATTCATAGGAAGTAATACAAGAGATGAGGTAAGCGTTTACATTACAATATCATTTCTTCATGGGATTGAATATTTTAAATATATATTGACCGAAAATATCTGATTATTATACATTAAACCCTTTATAATTTATTATCCTCTTTTCATTACTATAATTTTAAACTAGTTTTACCATTCTTCTTTCTTTGGATCATAAAATTAATGAGAATTTGTTTTTGAAAAGACGATCATATTTCCTCCTTGGTCAAAAAACATTTCCTCCTATGTCCATGTTCATCAAAATGTGTTGTGGAAGATTTTATCCAAATATAAATGTTCGAGAAAGGTTTTTTTACTAACTTTTAATTTTTTAACAAATTTATAAAAAAATATTTTTCAAATATTTTATGTATGACTCAATTTTGACTTTCTACATGTTTGAAAATAATGTTCTCTTATAATGTATAAGACATGAAATGGTTTTACCTCCATTAAGAACATTCATTTATTTAAATATTAGTTTGAAAATTTTCATGTCTATCATCAAGGATTTTTTTCTCAATATTCGTGGAATTTTTTTAATGATACTAAATGAAAATGGTGTTTTTTTGTTTTAAAAAATTGCTCAAATTCCCTTTTAATTGTATTTTTCATCTATGGAAACATAATTTAAATATATTTATTATTCAATAGAGAGATTATATTATGATAAAATATACTTTAGTTTAGTGTAATTCTTATTATTATGATGTTTAAAATGTTATAATATGAAACCCTTTACTTTCCCCTGGGTTAATTTTTCTACGATGAAATAAGGAATGTTTTTATACTATCCAATCCATTCTATACATTGATATTATTATATGATAGTGAAATGTATATAAGCCTATATAATTTACATAGGTTATGATATAATAATATGATTAATGTTACTATGATATTATGCCACACATATTTAAAGTTTTCATTATTTGATGGGTGGGACCATAATTATATAGACATCTAATGAATTGGTAAAGATTGAAATCTCTTGAGATAATATGGATTAGAATGGGATGTGAACCTAGTTATGTAAGGGGTCTCTTTCCACTATCATAGGGAGTGAATCATGACCAAGGAAATTATGAAATAGGGAGTGAACCCATTCTAAGAATGAAAAGAGGATTGAGAGTTAACCCATTCAAAAAATTAAAAGAGTATGGGAAGTGAACCAATTAAAATAAAGAAAATTAGTTGGTAAGTGAACCTAATAAACTATGGGACTTTGTTTAGTATGATTTTCTTATTTTTGATCCTTAACAAAAAAATGAGTTTCAATACTTATTTTTACACAGGATACTTATGTGTTATGATTATGATTTGTTTTCATGGATCATGATTTATTTTTGATGATTTTGTCCTATTATGATTTCTATATTATGTTATAATAACTCCTTATGCCATGATTCATGATTAATGATCTTTTAATAATTGTGTATGAATTTTATAAATCATTATTTGGTTCTCACTACATTGTGATGATCTTATTCTCAATTATGAAAAAAATATTGATCTATCCTATTTTTAAACTTTCTAAGCATATGAGATCACCATTTCTTATGATTCCATTTCCCTAGGTTATGAAGATATGTTTTATGTTGGATATGTCCATAATGGGTGTTATGTGGGAAACTTTTATTGAATATATTGAACATCTTTCATGAAATAAGTTTTTTATTTATCCAATAAATAAATAAAATAAACATTTATGTTTATAGGGTGTGTATTATTAAGAGATGTTTTGAATACTCATTTAAAATTATGTAAAATTTTTGTATGTACTTCCCGGGTCCCCTCAACTACACCCTAAATGAGCTCTAATATTTGGGAGTACAGAATCCAGATATAGAGAAGTGTTCCCCATGTGTGTGTGTGTCTGTGGGAGGAGGGGTACCAACCCTTTCTATAAATAGAAAATTAGGGATTGTGCACTGAAATAATATCACCTACTATGGGAGTATCGAGCCCAAAAACACTCTGAATACTATGGATGAAACCCATAATTTGATAACCGACATCGAAGAGAATGGAGTTCTAAAATCAAAATACACTATATCTTATATATGTATGTAAAGGTTACAATAATTTTATATGTGAATAAATTCTCAAAATGAAGTATTCACTTGCCTATGTTTGAGTCATGAGCAAGGTGAAATGATAAGTTAATAGGTCTATAAGGAGTACATGACCTGTTCTATTTTGTATAAAAAATGTAGGCCCTAAAAAATATCTCATATGTGTACTGTAACACTACATGTCATGAAAGAGCCATCAGAATGACATTTAAGTTAGACAACATGACATGTCATTCCATGCGGGGTACTCGAGATGAACCCCTGCTACTTGATATGTGTTCCATAATTGTTACATGGTGTGTGGTCCCATCCCACATGGAGTGAAAAACCAAAAAACTAATGAGATTTTAATATTTATACACACAATGAAGAACGATTGGGGTATATGACATGTTCTATGAATTACACACTAATTATGTTAAACTTTTAAAAAAACCCTGTCCATCACAACAATCGAAGTACATAAAATGTGTTCTTATAAATTATACATCCCAGAGTCGATAATTTTCCTAATAGTCGATAACTTTACCGATGTGTCATCTCTATTACTAAAAAACCTTTAATATTTCTAAAATCATTTCCCAATGTGTTCATAATATAGGTAACACCGCTTTAGGTCTATTTACAACCACTGCTCATTTGAAACACAATCTGGCAGCAAAGCCTGTTTACTATACATTACTATTTGATGACCATCCCACTACATCTAAAATCCATGATTAATTATAATTTGATTTTTCCCATGTTCCATGCTCTTTATTGGTGATTAAAAAACATAAAATCAAGGATATGAGGTTTTTTAATGATTTAAATCAGACCAAGAGTAAAATTACTGGCCTAACACGTGACAATGATAAATTCATGATGAATGGGGGAAGAAAACTATAATAATAAAAAATTAAATACCCATGATGGTTAATATGATGGACCATCCATCCCAAGTGTGTACAATCATTAAAATATAAATGGAAAAGTGAAAACTAAACAATCAAATCCAAATAAAAAATCCTTAAATTTATATATCCATGAAACATCGAGTATGAAATATATTAATAAATAATAAACCATGATAAAAAACACTTAATATAGTGTAAATATAAAAAAAAATTTCTATATGGATAATGGCTTAACAAATTGATAATAACAAACATATATTACCATTTTCGTAATGTTTTTTGAATTCACTATCGTTATTAGCTTCTCTTCAATTTTAACACCAAGAGTTCTCTCTCACAATGACCTTATTAAAATACTTGTGTTTTGTTACTAGAACTAGGGTATTTCTTATGAAAGGTTTATATAGAGAATTTATTTGGTAAAAAATTAATTAAATTATTTATTTAAAAGTCTAATCAATTTTTTTAGTCCCCAACAACATTAAACTCCCATGGAATTTAATGTGAACAAAACCTATATTTAGCATAGTCTAAAACCCATATTAATGATTCAACAATGGTCTTAGTGTTCCCGTAAACGAATTAATTTTAATGGAATTAATTAATTCTAAAATATTCATGTGCACAAGCTACAAATAATATATTATTTATTATATATCAGGACCAGGGATCTGAAACTCCCACAATCCCCTACTGTCTCTGCAATTTAACTCACAAATATATTTTAAAATATTTAATGGGTTCAACATCATAAACAAGAGTTGTTACATCCTCTCCAACATCATGTATTTTTACCTTGATAAGAAAAATATACGCAAATGTTGAGTGTAATATCCTAGTTTTATCTATGTAAGACATTGAAATATTTCTAAGAATATTTCTATAGCCAGGCACTGATATGACATGAGATTTTGAGTCCTAGTGAGCACAAAATATTTTTTTTAAATATATCAAATATATTAATATCACGATCATTTAGTTTTATTGAAGAAGTTTAATAACTAAAACAATGAATTTTAGGTACGAAATATGATACTGTCATTGATTTCATAATGTGTTGTTTACCCTAGGTGTGATATAATATTTTCTAGTGTCTGGGTTTTCAGTAAAGTGCTATCGCGGGTGAAAATAATAAAGTAAATATATTTTATTTATTTATTTAATTAATTTGATGCAATGAACTAGAGTCCCCAATTCTTAAATGGATATGCCTAATCTCTAGGGTTATCCATACTAACAATGATTTCGAGGATCTATCAGAAAGGATATGTTAGAGGATCATTGACATACATCAATTGACTGAGATCATATCAAGGATCATGCACTAATGTAGCTTGTGGATGTCATCAAAAAAAAATATGTGAGATCCTTCTTCATCAGAGATTGATCCAAATTCATTTAAGAAATTTTTATTTTTCAATTTAACCTTATTTCTTATCCAATGATGAACATGAATCAATCAACTAATGTATTGGATTGTGGATATATTTTTTTAGGGTTATGGGTTTATTTATGGGATTTAGGTATAATAATTTTTTTAGTCATTTTTTATTATACCTATTCATTCATATTTTAAACATCAATGGAAGAGGCTGAAAAAATAAAGGATGAGGTTCACTCATCACATTTATTATTTTTGGATTTTGATTCCCATTCTACGTGCGTTTGTTTTTGGAATTTCCTATTGGCCTATGATTCAATGAATACCCATGGAATGATCATTTAAAATATGGTATTTTGGGTAATATATCGTTACTAGTGGTTCAGGATGAAGTTATAATGTCACAGTTTTCAAGCATGATAATGGTATTAGATCCATTAATGTATATGCGGTATGCGATATCCATTTAGTGCTTGTTACTAATGGAGAAGAAGGGTGGGTGTTTCCCATGTAGAATAATTTTACATAATATTTCCAATGAAAGGGAGACTATTTG
The DNA here is from genome assembly GCA_963277665.1 of Viscum album. NCBI lineage: Eukaryota > Viridiplantae > Streptophyta > Magnoliopsida > Santalales > Viscaceae > Viscum > Viscum album. The sequence goes on from OY728165.1 coordinate 834,943,950, forward strand.
TTCAACCCCATATCTATGATATTCGGAAAAATAATTAGAAAAATCAGTGACTTCAAAAAACATAGTTGAAGACAGGAGAACTTTTTGGAATTTCAGTTCATTTCAAGACTATATGTTATATAGTCTTATGAACACACACCATGTAGAACCTTAAATGAGACACTAGGGTACTTACATAGTTATCAGTATCACACACTTTATGACACATTTCAAAATCAATGTGACCCTTAGTTGACCAGATCAGTGAATACATAGATTACATGTATAAGAGCCCATGTGGTGTTATAAATCATGTATTCTTAGTAAATAGATTTGTAACACTAGGTGGATGGATCATCGTGTACTGGGGATACACATCATTGTTTTCATGTGTACCCACATGATATGTACCTAAGAAGTAAATTACAAGGGTAGGGTATAAGGGAGGTGTTCTGTAGTCAGACATGAACAAGTGCATGGGCACGACCCAGTATACAAAGGAATATCACGAAAAACACTCTATGTTCCAGATCGACATCTATATTCTGTGTACCTAATTAACATGACATGTATTGTGGAAACTTGCATGACATGTGATAATGAGACTAGGAAAATCATGGAATTATTGTCAAAATATGTGTACCCCTAGGGACACATCATGTTCTCCTTTGTGAACAGATTGGATTCCTCTTTCATCCCGACTCAGCTTCATTTTGGACTTGTTTAAGATTTACTGGATTAGTTTCAGTTATGTTTTTTTTACCTTGGTCCATTCTTATGAGGGTTTGTGTGGAATCACATCCCTAAAATATTGGGTGACCCCAATACATATTTTTGATGTTTAGTGCAGTATGGGTGAGTTCCCTTATTATGGACTGATTATTCTCATTCAGATTCGATAGATTCCTCAGTGTCTTGGAGCATGTATCCCCTCGAGAGGAATGGAGTGATCATAATTTCCATCATGTTTCCTTGTATGCGGTTTATTTTAATTATTGTGACCAATATCTATGTGGGTATTAATCCCCAATTGTGGAGGATATTTCTAGTAGTGTCGTATGGTCCCCGAGTGAGCCCTAGGCAATGACCCCCTATTTTTGAATCGAGATATGATCTTTCTAATGACATGTATTTAGATCAATTGTGTTTCTTGGATGAAACCTATTATTTTTTTATGTGATTATTATTGGATAGACTAGATGAGAATGAACTCTGAGATTTGTGTCTTCATTGGTAGTATATCTTGTGGAGTGAGATATCCTAGATGAGAATTACACTAAAACATCACAACAGATCTATGGATTAAAGTGGTTGAGACCATTGAGACTAGGAGTCTTTTATGACTAATTATGGATGTTTTATTGTATATATTATGTTATGATTAAAATATATTATAATTATTTGACCAATATTGATTCTTTATACATCGTGATTTCTGGCTGTCCTAATAGGTATTGTTATACTCACCCCTGAAGGGCCTCTTTCCATATATGTCATGTCTTATACTGAAAAATCCCTCTTTACGAAGTCCTCGGAGGACCTAGAGTAGGTGGATATTAGTTGAACTAGATGGACCCAGGTGTATACTAGTGTTTCATTTGACTTTAGTTCCCTTGTTTGAGTAGTCCATAATTTATTTTTTGTTTTTTCTGCACATATTTGAACCCTTTTTATGCTTTCCAATACTCTATTTCAGACTTTGATTTTGGGATTATAGAAGTATTCATGAATTTTTATTAGTTGTTTTATATTTCAACATTGTATGGAATTTGTGATGTGTTGGTTTATATTTTTAACTTAGGATAATCCCTCCCATGTGTCTGATATACCTTCTTGGCGCTAGTTTCTAGCCCCCGACCAGTTAAGGTTTGCTTGGGGTAGTTGCGGCTCGGATCTCGGTGGGTTGGCCCATGAAATAATTCTATCAAAGGGGTACTTATCCTAAAGTTTTATGAAACTACATGGGTTTAATACAGGCTTTTGGAGTTTCTTTTGTCTAATTGTGAGCTATTGTTTGGGTACTAGGTCAATAATTTAAAAGTTTTTGGAGTTTGGATCTCAAGTTACATTTTACATGGGTTGAGGTGACAACCGACATGTCTATTACTAGGACGCTGATAAGTAGTTTTTGAATTGATAAATGTAGTCACTGGTTGTATGGAAAACTTTGGTACATGAATCATATAACAATGAGTTGTGATTCTCATGTCCTTATTTAGTTAGATCAACATATATACTCAATGACTATGGTAAGTCTTGTCTTATTTCAGGATGTATTCATGATTCCATCTAGCAAGGGTTATATAGTATAGTTTTGATATTGACTTGATGAGTGATGAGGTCTCTATAAAGGGGTCTGGTCATGAGGTAGGTTTTCTTATGAGTGGTTAGCTAGTAGATCTTCCGCCCCATTGAGCAACACATATACCCACTTATGAGGGTTCAGGTGGATATGTCTTGTCACATTGATCCATGGATGGATCTTTTTGTGTTGGACAATGATGTGTAGGGTTTGATCATTTATCATGAACTTAAAATGTATGGATCTCCTGGGATGCATGGTCAGTGGGACCAATCGATATCATGTGGGCAACACAAGTCCCAAAACATGATGTTTCATTAGGGATATCAAGGTAAAATCAGTTCTCCATGGCTAAGAATTTTCTTTTCTTATAATGGGAGAGGATAAATCAAAATGGATTTCCCTACCCATTGTGTTGTAGTAAGAGAGATAGTCAACATGCTACCTAGAAAAAGGAAGCAGTAGGATCAAGGAGGTCTTCAGGGTGCTGGATTTGGTAGATGAGATGTGGGAGCTATAGGAAGTGGTAGGTGATCAGGATTGATTGTACCACCACCTCCCCCAAGTGAAACACTCCAACATTGGGAGGATGTTGGTCAGAATCATGGATAATTACAAATGAGAGTGGTTCTTTACCTAGATACTCCAAGAGAGTTTCAAGGTATGTTATATATCCCATATACTCTTTTTGTGGTATAGTTTGATAGAGATACAAGCCACACTTTTTCACATTATTTTTATTTCATTTCTAGGGATACTTGGGATGTTTGTAGAGTCTTATTTTTTTGATTTTTGGAATGAATTTGGACTTAAAAAGAAGAGGGACAGTTCCCCCACCAGGACATGTTCTTGAAACACGATCCATAATAGTGTGGGTGAGTTAGTTATACCCAAACAAGATAGTGTTGAGGTGTGGTGTTTGATTTCCTATTAATTATGTGTTTGAGTTTATTTCTTGTGATAATTTGTAATAGAAAGACCTGGTTTTTGTAAATAGGTGAGAAATTGAAATGACGAGTTCCAAGTAGTAGGATTCTATAAAGGATTCTTGTGTGCTTTGAGGTATGATAGTTTTCTCCACTACCTCATTTTCAGTTTTCAAACATAGTCATGAATAACTTGTCTCAAAATGTATCCCTAGATTGAGAACTATAGATACCAATGGAGTCTTTTTTCTCGACCCTTGTGTTGGAGGCTCTTAAAAAGAGGATCAATGATAAAAATTGTATACCAGTAGTTTGACCTAAATATGAGAGGATATAGAGACTCACATGAAATCCCTTCATAGTCGTAGTGATACCCTATGATGTTTTTTTCAGTAATTATTTTTTCCCTATCATCCATTATCTAATGTTTTCTAACACTTAGAGTGGTAGTGCATCCTATTTATTGAAATTAATTTTTCCTTCTTTGACAAGGAGTAGTCTCATGAAGAGAAGGATGAGCTCAAGTAGATGTGGTTATGATTTCTAGTAATAAATTTGGATAAATGGATTCTATGAGAGATTTTTTTCCTATAGTTGTGGTGAATTATGATTATGTATTTCGTAGGTACATTCTAGGTTTATCACCACAAAAAGAGTTAAACTTTTTCAAGGATTATACTCATATATTTCCCTAATTTTGGCGATAATACGTCTGATGGAACATGTATAGTTTTGTAGTATAAACGTGCAGTCCAGAGTCTGTAAAGAAAGGGGTTCTCTATGTCATAGATTGTTCACCTAGGTAGCCTATTTTTGGTTTTCCTAAGTGGTGGATGAGTGATTTAGTTTGGGTGTGGATTGGTTTCTGTGGGACCATATGATATTAATGAAAGTACCCACTTATAAGAATCGATAGCTTCTTTGAACATTGGTTTGGGATGAAATGATTATTAGAGTATGACATCGAGACAGGTTACCACAGACTCCGATTTTGGATAATGATATACCAGAACTGTCTTTCCAATGTTACGACGATTGTTTTGAGTTAGTGGTGATAAACATGGAGTGTTTAACACCACAATAGAATCATGAGACTTATGGGATATATTTTTAAACCATATTAGACCATTTCTTGATAGTCTTATTTGCTGGAATCCATGTTTACTAAACATCTGAGTTGGATCATGTAAGTCATTTGAGGATAACACGATTTACCTCTAATTGATAGTTGTTACCCCTCTTCTTCTTTGTAGATATAGGGGTATAACTCATGGATAACAATTGTGAGATGTTACTTGACTAGATAACCACTGCATATGTTCCAGATGCCATTTTATGAAGGATGAAATTTATTATCTATTTTCAAGGATGGATGGTGACAGTAGTAAAATTGTGGATGGAGGTTCTGGGATGTTTCTTTTCACTTAAAAGTACCTTTGGTGGAAGTGATGATATACTGAGATCATTAGGAATTAGTTGGAAAGTCAAGGGGGTTCTAGTGAGATTTTAAGTTAATATTTTTGTTGTATAACCTATTCTTGGATGATGAACAATAGAGCTATTTAATGAGTTTGATACATCTGTGTGTGTGCCATAGGTAGTCCATATTAATTGAATTACCTTGAAACTCATTATATAATGTGATGTTTACTTAATGGAATGAGTAGTGATACATTGTGGGAAGTCTTTGGGGGCTCATTTGTAGTTGAGCACATGGTTTGACCCCAGTTAGTAGACCAGGAAAAGTAAACCGTCTAGGTTATAGTGAACATGAATTGGGATTTCATGTTGGTTTTTAGTAACAACATGGAGGATCATCTACCATTAGATATTTTTTCATATCATGATTAATACCACTCCACTGGTAGAGCAACACCTTTTTTAGGCCATATATGAGAGACCATGAATGACACTGTTATACTAGTCATAACAAGCGGGCAACTATAGTGACGCAGGCTTAACATACATGTATATTAAATCATTTTTGATGAATATTCAACATATTATGAAAATAAATTCCTATGGACTGTAATAGTTTATTGTCTTTGGAAACATGGAAACATAATATTATAACTTGGTGATAGATATTCAATGTTTCCCACAATGATGATCACCTTTAGTACTTCTACTTAAAAACATTCAGCATACCATGGGGAAAGAAACATAAGAAATGGGTGATCCTAAATGTTCAGTTAGGGTAAACAATGAATATTCATAAGAATAACATGAGCATAAGTGTATGAGATCATGATAATAGTATTTTAAGTTCATACCTTATATATCAAATATCTTATACAATATTCATGGAATAAATATTGGGAGTTCACAAGGCATGAATCATATGAGAATGAAGAGCATAATCCATGAGACCATAACATAGGAATAAGACATATAATTGTGCCATACACATCAAATTATAACATTATGAACTTTTATATGTCAAAATAGTTTCACTAATTAAGTTAAGGACATGAAATGAGGCCCTCACATAGACTTAAGGACATAAAATAGGTCTATACATAACACTGTGAACATGAAAACAAGATAAATAATAACATTGAAAACATGTGATCAGGTCCATGCATAAAATTATGGACATAAAACCAGGTCAATGCATAACATTTTGTAAAGGTAATCAGGTACATGCATAACGTTTTGAATACATAATAAGGTTTACTCATAATAGTGTGAACATGTAATCATATTCACACATAAACTTATCGGCATGAAACTAGGTCCATAAATAATATTTTGACAATGTAATCATGTTAATGGATAAAATTGTGAAAATTTAATAAGGTTCAGTCATATCATTGTGAACATGAAATCAGGTTCATGCATAAACTTATGGACATTCAAGTAGTTCCACACATGACATATATAATCATAAGTTATCCATCATTTCCCTATCCATTGAAGCTAGATATAGGTCCCACTAATCACATAAAAAATCATAAATATGTGTATTAAAAGATTCTAAAAAATCGTCATATCAGAACACATGAAAATAAATGAAATGTGTATCAAACAATTATCATAATATCATTACTTATGGAAAGTAGATAGGTCTCATAATCATTTAATCAATGCATAACATGTTAAAATAAGTGGGTTTCAAAAGAATATAACCTGTGGAATAGAAAAGATTGTCATATACATCATTATATCAAAACATAAACCATTCAAGAATGATTATGAACGGTTTTCTAGAATTATTCCCCAATAAAGCTTAAATTATATCGAAGGATTTCCTCTTATATGGATAAGTATTTTGAAAGAACACTTGGGTAATTTCATTTGGATAATAACCTTTCATTGAAATTAACTTTTTAAAACATATAACATATTAAACATAATTTTATTAAAAAAACATAAATAACATTTAAAATAATTCTAAATAGTTCTTGATGAAAATAACCATTTCTTTTTGAAAAAATTGTTTTTTAAAACATAAAAATTCTGAAAACATTTTCAAATGAAAATAACCTTGAAAACAAGAAACAAAATCTTTTAAAATCATATAAAACCTTTCTAAGAAGTTTTTATTTTAATACCCATTAAAAAAATGAATTTAAGGAATAGTTTGAAAACACGTTTATTTTAAAAATAACCTAGTAATCCTTCAAACAAAGTTTCAAGGAAATGAATATTGGTAAATCCATACATGGCTATCATTCCATTTTCACCATAAGAAGTTTAGATACGTGTATTGATCAAAAAATTTCAAGGAGATTCATCTTAAAACCTTATTCATAAAAAAGGTAAAATATGGTTAAACCTTTAATTTAAAAATCATAGAAAAACAATTTTGACACATTTTTAGAAAACATGGGTTTTTTTAATAAGACCAATTTCTCACTAAAGAGAGAGATAAAATTGGATATTCTTAAAAAATAATCATTAATTATTTTAAGGACCAAAGAGTAGAAAAATGGGAAAAATAAATTGAGATAACATATATAACCATATTATAAGACACACTCGTATATTTATTGAGATATGTATCATAATACATCATCAATGGAAGAATATTCCAAAATATTATCGATAACCGATGAGATTCAAGCAATAAACCATTACCACTATAATAACATTGAATCATAATAACATGGAAATAATAATATTGAATGAATATAAAAATATCAATAAAATAATTATATTCATTATATAATATTTCAATTTACATTATATACACCTCATCGATAAATATAGGTGCATAATATAGAATGTGTCTCAAAGATAGAAAATTTAGAAAATATTACTTTACTAATTTGGAAACATTTGAACCATAAATCCCATGAAATAAATATCATCAAACGGATATTAAAATATGAATAAATTTAATTTCATTAATCTTAGAATACATTCACAGTTGTTAAATACACCACGCAAATGAAATTAGTGGTTAATAAGGCAATAGTCAGACCTAAATAAAAGTGAGATGAGAAATCCTTTACTACTTGAGTAACATTAGAATCATGATCCCCATGAAATAATAACATCAATAAAAACTTTTAATATCATTAAACAATGTAAATTAAGTATATAACATGTCATAGGGAATTATATACACCACACAATAGAATTGGGTGGTGAATACGACATGTATCCCATAGAAATAAATAATGAGATGATATTTTATTACCTTAAGGCTTGACATTCATTATACATATTCAAACCCCATGAATAATAAATATAAGTTTATTATACATATAACAAATAACTGTATTATTATGTATAATACTATATATTATTTTATTATGACTTTATATTACCCTTTTATTAACAATTTCATGTTAATGATACGTTTTGGGTAATATCTGCTTTGTTTTTCATATACGTTTCCATATGTTATTATTGATCCTCTTACATAGAACATGATGTAATTATTTAATGAATTTAAAAAATGATATAAATATCACATATATTTATTATATAAATATTTATAATAATCTATGAAAGGTTGATATATGAAATGGAATATATCATTCATGGATATGGTAAGCAGTACGTATGCGTGAACGCTATTTCCATTTTATTATCGTATTGGATGAATAAAATTAAATAATATATATATAATATAATATAATAATATTATAATTAGTATTTCATATATATAATATAATTTCACTAAACTTATACTTAATACATTTTATGTAGTGTGTGAATGAGTCACATCACATTGTGGAGGCGGTAGTCCACACTTGTACAAATGAAGTTATCGTATTTACAAAAAATGGAAAGAATGAAGGTAGGTTTTATATGATAATTAATAAAGAATAAATAAATATGAATTATCATATATTTAAAATATAAATATAGTGTCTATAATAATTCATAACCATGAGAGGTGGTAAACGAAAAATGAACAACATCATTTCGCGAGGTGGTAGTCTCCCAAACACATGAACAATAAATTTGTTACCTATTAAATAGAAGTGTGTATAAGCATATATTGAACCCCTAAAATGAAAAAATAAGAATATTTAGGATAATTATTTTATTATATAGTCATATAATAAAAAGAGTTGAGGGTGTGAAGAAAGAATATAAAACAAAGGAACTTGAGGAAGGATGTTACCTCATCTTTGAGAAACTTCTTTTGGTTTGCACCAAAGGGCTACCTTGGCTAGATTTATGAAAAAATTATGGCTTATAGTTTGAGATGAGGGTGTTGGGAGATTACTTTGGAACTTTTGTTACCAGACAAAGTGGATGTAGTGGTGTAAGGAAGCAAGGGTAGTGAGTGCTCTTCTATAGTGGATGAGGAGCGACATTATTGTAAATATAAAAATGTAAACACAATTGAAAGATTCCCAATACATCATGGGCCTCCAATAATTTTCCATTTTTTATTCATCATTTTAATTCATCAAAATATTTCCATAACATTTTTTGGGACATGTGTATAGCTCATTTGGCCTCTAAATATTTATGTTAAACCATTAAGAAAACTAATTTTTACCTTAATATCTGTAATTAATTTCAATTAAATTCAGGAATATTTTCTGTCAAAAACTAATTTGAACTTATTAAAAATTAAAAATTATTATTATTCCAAATATAGAATAAATTTTTACAAGTTATAATAACCAAATTGTCATAGATTAATTTAATGTTAATCCCATAGGCAGGATGAAACGACAGGTTTTTAAACTGAAAAGGTCCAAAAGTTTGAAATGTGTTATTTCCAATTTCAATTTGAAATTGGTTAATATAAAAGAAATTGTATTAATTGATTTATAATATATATAATTATACATTAAAACAAAATTTAAACACAATATATATATGTAAATAAATTAGATGAAAAAACAGTTTGGAATTGAAATTCAGTGTGTTCACTATTCATCAAAAAAATAAGATTCACAGAAAAATACAAAAAATTTACCCAAATTAAATTTTGATATTTTTATTTAAAAAATAAAGTTTATTTTTCAAATAAAAATTATAAATGTTTCAAAATTAAGATTTAAAATTGTTTTCTAATTTTTAGGGGTAAAAATACCTTTTAAAAAAATACATCTTTTTATTCATAAAATCAGATTTATTCTTATCTTATACCTGTCAAATATATTTGATGAGTATAAAAGATATAAATTGAATATATAATCTTCAAATATTATTTTAAACATTAACTAAAAGTTTTTTTTTAATTTATTGAGATAAAATTAAGTTTGTTCATAGAACAATAGTTTTCTTTGAAGACGAATTTAATTCTTTCAAAATAGTTATTACAATTATTTATAACTAGTTTTTAACCAAAGGATTTATTTATATAGATGTATAAAACCTATTTTAATAATTAAATTAATCATATTCATAAATCCTATTCTAATGGATAGGTAGTCTCTATAATGATATTTTAAAGACAATATTAATAGTATACTATAGTTAGGAAAAATTAAGCCTTGCGTGTAACACAAGCTATTGAAATAACTTATAATTTTGTGTCAAACAAGAAAGTAATAATGTTTCATGTTCCCTAAGATAATATATGTATTGTGTGTAGTGAAATATTAAATTTTTCCTGTGTGAAATGAAATGAAAAATAGTGCTTTCATATAACTCAAGCTATATTTATTTGTGTGTGAAATAAAAAATATCAAAACTGTAACGCCCCGACCCCAGCTACTCAGAGCCGGTGCGTTACTTCATAACATTGGCATGATCACAAAAGATCAAGTCTCGAAAGACCGATTAGTTTAGTAGCCTTGGAAACACTAGATACATTCATAAGTGTTACATTACATCATAAAGTGAAAAACTAATAACAAAGTCTTCATAGTCCACACTCATATCCACTTCTGACTATCCCTGCAGGTCATTCATAAAATAATTCTTCACATCCTGGAAAATATTAAAACATTGAAAGGGGTGAGCTCAGATGCTCAGTAAGGATAACAATATTGCGGAAGCTTTCATAAATAAACATAAACATTTAAGGCAATGTATAACTAAATAAAAGCCTTATTAAACTTGAAATTCAGCATAATATGGAAAAAGTAAAATGAGATAATGCCACTTACTTACTCACTTGGATATTCTACTAGACGAATAATCACATGAAAGATCAATAACCACTTTCATAATGAGGGAATGTATAATGCCGGACATTCTAAAACATTTTGTCAAGGCCTTGGCCAAGACGTCTAAAATGATTAAGGCCTCGGCCAAAACCATAAATCAAATTGGGAAAGGGCCTCGGCCAATTCCACGTCTAGTTGTCTCATGAGACCTACTGATGCATCGAGGAGCTATAGCGGGCTCCACCCGTCACTTATTAAGTCCAATACATTCCTCATATGAACAGGTTTAAACATCTCATAAACCATAACATAATCGTATCACATAAAACATGCATAAAGGAAATAAAACATTTCCACATTTCAATCACAAGATATCAATACAACACATTGATATAATAAAAACGCTTTCAAAACCATTTTCAATACCAAAATAAAAGAAAAGTATAACATGGTATTTATTTTTCATTAAAAAAAGGGTATGGCTTGTAGAGGAAGCCGAAACTCAAATAGTGGTCACGGCGGCGGAGAAGTCGTTGTCGCCGCATACGTACGACAAAAACATTCCCTTTTGTCGTTTCGTAAATGCTTCGTATAAAAAAGATTCCTTTTGAATAAACGTAAAAGTCAAAGGGGTTTATACACCGTATAAAAGAAAGTTGTGTATAAAACCAAATATGCCTCAACGAAAGGGGATTGAGACGAAGTCCTTAAAAAGATCGTTTTTTTTTAAATAAAGTACATCTATAATGTGTATTGACTATTATTAAACATAAATAATGTACAAATACAAGATAGGACATAAAAATATCATGACATAATTTGAAAGTAGGAGATTAACCCAAAGAATAGAAATTGGGTTAAGAAGTTCCCTTACCTCATGTCTGACTTGACTCAACCGTTCTTTAACCTCCTGAATAATAAACTAGAGTTAATATATACCTTATTAAGAACCATTTTCAATTTCATTATCCTTATTATATCACTTGTTACAATGATATGAACATTATGTAATTATTTAAGTTAATAACGGTCGTTTTGTTGATCTTTGGTACTTGAGTCAACAATAAACTTCTTATAATTACAAGTTGTTTATGTGGTAGAATATCCATTATCTCCAGAATTATATTCATGATTTAGATGTCATATATATCTTATATATCCAGTATATACATTCATTTATAATATTATGTAACATTTAGAGGTAAGAAATGAAATGCACCGTTCATGGAGACGGTAAGCCGTACGTACGCATGAACGCTACTTTCATTTCAATTTCATATTTAATGGTACGAAATCATAATGATATAAATGTATAATATAATTCCAGTATAATATAGTGTATAATACCATTTACTCCATCCTTTATACATCCCACATATGGCATTAACGATTCAAATCACTTTGAGGGGGCGGTAGTCCGCACTTCCTAAAATGAAATTATCGCGTTTTACCCATAATGGAAATCATAAAGTATGCCATAAATGAGAAATACAGAAGCATAAGTAAAAAATAAACATATTATATATCATATATAAAAATAGTGACATCTTAATGGCCACCTTTGAAGGTGTTATATGAGTGTTGAACAATCATCGTTTCGTGAGGCAGAAATTCCCCATCCACAGAAACCGTATGTTCTTTAACCATTAGATGTAGGTGTGTGTAAGTGTAGCTCGAATAATTCTTATAACAACATCCTAATATATTGAGTATACTGGTGTTGTTACAAAAGAAATGAATAAAAAGAGTTTAGGGGGTTGGAGAAGAAAAATAAAACAAAACAACATTAGAGAAGACATTACCTCAAAATCGGGTAACTCTTTTTGATTTGAGCCAAAGGCTTCCTTGGGAAGAGTTATGCCCAAAGTGAGTCTTCTAGGAGTAAGAGGGGGAAGTTGGGAGAGTATTTGGGCAGAGTTTTTCCGAGCCAAATGGCTTGAAAGTGTAAATGAGGTGGGAGAGGTGGGGGCCTTTTATAAGTGGAGAGGAGGGGCACTCTTGGAAAGTAAAGAAAAGTCACTTTATTATAAAATGAGTTTCGGATTTTAGAGGTCCCACACTTATATAATTCGAGGATAAGATGATAAGGGTTCTAAATCTACTCATCCAATAGGTTTTTGACAAGTGTACGCTTTGGATTTTACATTATCTTTCCATTTTATTTAAATCGTTAAATAATGAGGTCATCGCTGCATCATCATGATGTCATAAATAATTTAATTTATTTAATATCTAAAAATTATAAAAAAAATACTATGATGTAGGAAATCTTTTTATCTTTCTAATGAATATTTATAATCAAAATTTGGACTTGTGTAACTACACTTAAAAACTGTTTTAGTAAAACAACTCATGTTTGTGTCAATTTAATTTTAACATTAAATATATATATATATTAATGTCATTTTCCAACCAAAGTGGCTCCATGGGGTCCCCAAGTTGACCCATGGGTTTTCTTGGTCGGCCATGACTCATCCAATAGGAGTAGGACAAGTGTCAAGCTCATCTCATATTATTAAAACATTATTTTTACCTTAAACTACACTAATTACCTCTAATCGCGATTAAGAACTTAAAAGTTACTATTCACCAAAAATTATTTTAATCTCATTGAACCACATTTTACTTCTTAATGAAAACCATGTAGGTCGGATTTTTGAAAATCAAATCACAGAAGTGGTAATATTTCATTTAAACGAAAAATCAGTTATTTAACTACCACTTAGTGGTTTCACTATTCATCAAAAATTGAAGTTTTTCAGAACAAAGCCAAAATTTCACCCTAAGCTATAATTGATATTCTGAATTCAAAAATGATGTCTATTTTACAAAATTCCAAACATATAAGTTGCATTAATTAATTTTATAATTAATTCCCGCTGTCACAACAAATAGCGTGTTTTAAGAAACAATTTATATCAAAAGATTGGCAATTGTTTATGTCCAATTTCAATGTTAAATTAATTCTAATGACCACCATTGGATAAAATGGTAAAAATATATTCTAATTATACTTTAAAACCACTAAATATTATAATTTATCACTATAAATTATTTTGATTAAAAAAGTTGTTTTTAAGTATTTTTCACTATTCATAAAAAATTAGAAGTTCTCAGAAAAATACCAAAAATTCAACATAGGCTAATTTCGATATTCCGAATCCAAAAATGAAGTCCATTTTGAAATATAAAATTTCTATAATTTTAAAAAGTGGTTATTACTATTCATAACGGCTACTTTGATTAGTCGCGGTGTTTTAGAACTCGAAGTTGCGTACAATGCAAGCTATTGCATTATTGAATGAGAAGTCTATCATGGAAGCTCGGGGTGTTACATTCTCCCCTCCTTCAATAAATTGCGTCCTCGCAATTTGAAAATTTTATTTGAAAATAAAAGGTTGAAAATAGAAAATAACTTTGTGGAAAACCCACATCAGAAATAAGGTTAATAAATATATAACATTAAAAGAAAGCAAGATAAGTACAAAGGTCACCCGATATAGCCCATTCTAGGATTCTATGAAAATATGGATATGGAGGAGAAACAAACCATCAAGGTCTGATAGAGAGTTATAGAAAACAGGATTAGGAGAAAGTTTAACTACAAGAAAATCACAAACTTGTGATTGGTTAAACAGTCATTGAATCCCCAGTTGGAAAAGTTAACTGACAACATTTTTGTTTTAAGTTACCTTTTATAATGTTGAGGAATTTATTTAGTAGATTTACTAAGAACGTAAGGGAATATACATACTTGTTACGTATACTTTCATTCGTTAATAAATTTTTACCACAAACCCAACTTTTACTCCAAATGGTAACGGAACTAAAAAATATTCTATTTATCCTAATTGTATAAGGTTCCAAATGTTAACACATACCATTTAGATTAGTAAAATTATTTTGTAATAACCAGGGACTTCCTGTAGTCTAGTGGTAGGAAATAAAGGCCTGTCACACTTTGATTGTGGGTTCGATTCTTGCAGCTTTGTCCGACGCGACGGGTTATGCCCCACCCTGCAGGTTGTCCTTTTCCTAAAACTATAGTATCATAATATTCCAAAAATAATCTTCATAAATTTTTTTAACCATAAACAATACTATCCAAAGATCAACTTAATCCACTCCAACCTTAATAGTTATCCAAAATACCTCCGTCCAGACTTTCTCTAAAAGGTCTCTAAATTCCAAAATCAATTGTAACATCAGATTCCCCAAACAAAGAAAAGTTTCTCTTATTGTCACATACTAAAAATATGATTACCTTAATCATATTAAAACCTTACTGAAATCAAAAAGTACTAGAGTGAAATCTTTATATATATCACATTATTCTTATAACCAGAATATAATCCATGAGTCCAAAATCACCAATACATTAGTTATTCTGCTTCAACTGTAGTAACAGCATAAGATTGTCCTTGATCCCTTGGCCTTTTCTGAGGTAAGTTTCCTTGACGCTTAGGACATTCATTTGCATAATGCCCCATTTCCCTACAATTGTAGCATTCAACATTGATAGCCTCTTTCTTTCCCTTGCAATCACGAGCCTGGTGACCCTTTTCTCTACATTTATAACAAACTCCCATTCCTTTTAGGCAAGTACCAGGGTGATTCTTCCCACAATTATCACATAATGGAAAATCCTTCTTTCCCTTTTTCCCTTTATCTGTCTCTTGTTCCACCATTCTCTTCTTCTCTTGCTTTACTTTGTTGTCATAAGACTTAGAGAATTCATTTTCTGTCTTGATAGGACACGAGACAATATCTTCGTATGATGAGAAGGATTGTGATACTAAAGCTCGACAGAGAAATGGTTTTAACCCATCAAAGAAACGATCAATATTACTCCTTGGGTTACGTATATAATCGGCAGCATGCCCCGCTAACCTTGTAAAGTTAGCCTCATACTTTGCGACATTCTCATCTTCCTTCTGCCTCAGACTCAGAAATTGCCTTTCCATATCTGCTCGATGGTCACGAGGAAAGTATTTTTCTAAGAAAAGCTCTTTGAACTCCCTCCATTCCATATTCGATACGTCATCATCTTCCTTTGTGTTTTGAATCAGCGACCACCACTGATCGGCATCTCCAGTGAGGCGGTAAACTGCCATGACAACCTTCTCCCTTTCACTACTCCCCAAGGCATGGAATATTTTCTCTAAGGAATTTATCCATTGCTCAGCTACTATAGGATTTGTACTCCCATTGAAGGTTGGTGGTTGTTGCCTCATGAAACGGTCTAGCATTGATCCTCCACGTTGCGGATCAGGGTGCTCCATACGAGTAAGGTTATTATTCATAACCTGAGTGAGTTGTCCCAGTATAGTAATAAGTTGATCAGCACCAGTTGTATCTCCAGATCCACAATAATTATCTTGAGCAGGATGGCAATCCATACACGGAGTTCGTGCATTGATACGGTTTCCATTCCTTCCACTATGTGCCATTTCTAAACAATTGCATAAACTAGATTAGTTTATGAATCAAAATACATAATCCCATACTTGTAAAACACTTTACATAAATTGAACTATTTATGGATATAATCCATAATCATAAAAAGAAATGTTTTCTTTGAGGAAGTATATACTCATAACCCTTCATAGTGGTTTGTAAATAAAATGAGAATTATCCTAAGCATATCCCCTGGGAGTGTCGTAACCAAGAGTGCAGCAAGGCCCGTTGTCGTGCACCAGTTCCTGTTCGAGTCTAGCTCAAAGCGGTGTTTTCAGGTTTTACCCCTAGGTACATCTGTTCCAGAGCCGCCTCTACCTGCTCGTATCCAGACAGGGATGTATTTCTCGGAAAACTCACAACATCTCTACAATACCAAAATTCTAGGAAGTTCTTCTATACTAATCCTCAAAGTCTATCTTCGGGCTATGTGCTCTAATCAGAGTTTATCTAAATATAGCATCCAAGGTTAGTACTAAACTGCCTCTGAAACCAACTGTAACGCCCCGACCCCAGCTACTCAGAGCCGGTGCGTTACTTCATAACATTGGCATGATCACAAAAGATCAAGTCTCGAAAGACCGATTAGTTTAGTAGCCTTGGAAACACTAGATACATTCATAAGTGTTACATTACATCATAAAGTGAAAAACTAATAAAAAAGTCTTCATAGTCCACACTCATATCCACTTCTGACTACCCCTGCAGGTCATTCATAAAATATTTCTTCACATCCTGGAAAATATTAAAACATTGAAAGGGGTGAGCTCAGATGCTCAGTAAGGATAACAATATTGCGGAATCTTTCATAAATAAACATAAACATTCAAGGCAATGTATAACTAAATAAAAGCCTTATTAAACTTGAAATTCAGAATAATATGGAAAAATTAAAATGAGATAATTCCACTTACTTACTCACATGGATATTCTACTAGACGAATAATCACATGAAAGATCAATAACCACTTTCATAATGAGGGAATGTATAATGCCGGACATTCTGAAACATTTTGTCAAGGCCTCGGCCAAGACGTCTAAAATGATTAAGGCCTCGGCCAAAACCATAAATCAAATTGGGAAAGGGCCTCGGCCAATTCCACGTCTAGTTGTCTCATGAGACCTACCGATGCATCGAGGAGCTATAGCGGGCTCCACCCGTCACTTATTAAGTCCAATACATTCCTCATATGAACAGGTTTAAACATCTCATAAACCATAACATAATCGTATCACATAAAACATGCATAAAGGAAATATAACATTTCCACATTTCAATCACAAGATATCAATACAAAACATTGATATAATAAAAACTCTTTCAAAACCATTTTCAATACCAAAATAAAAGAAAAGTATAACATGGTATTTATTTTTCATTAAAAAAAAGGGTATGGCTTGTAGAGGAAGCCAAAACTCAAATAATGGTCACGGCGGCGGAGAAGTCGTTGTCGCCGCATACGTACGACAAAAACATTCCCTTTTTTCATTTAGTAAATGCTTCGTATAAAAAAGATTCCTTTTGAATAAACGTAAAAGTCAAAGGGGTTTATACACCGTATAAAAGAAAGTTGTGTATAAAACCAAATATGCCTCAACGAAAGGGGATTGAGACGAAGTCCTTAAAAAGATCATTTTTTTAAATAAAGTACATCTATAATGTGTATTCACTATAAGTACACATAAATAATGTACAAATACAAGATAGGACATAAAAATATCATGACATAATTTGGAAGTAGGAGATTAACCCAAAGAATAGAAATTGGGTTAAGAAGTTCCCTTACCTCATGTCTGACTTGACTCAACCGTTCTTTAACCTCCTGAATAATAAACTAGAGTTAATATATACCTTATTAAAAACCATTTTCAATTTCATTATCCTTATTATATCACTTATTACAATGATATGAACATTATGTAATTATTTAAGTTAATAACGGTCGTTTTGTCGATCTTTGGTACTTGAGTCAACAATAAACTTCTTATAATTACAAGTTGTTTATGTGGTAGAATATCCGTTATCTCCAGAATTATATTCATTATTTAGATGTCATATATATCTTATATATCCAGTATATAAATTCATTTATAATATTATGTAACATTTAGAGGTAAGAAATGAAATGCACCGTTCATGGAGACGGTAAGCCGTACGTACGCATGAATGCTACTTTCATTTCAATTTCATATTTAATGGTACGAAATCATAATGATATAAATATATAATATAATTCCAGTATAATATAGTGTATAATACCATTTACTCCATCCTTTATACATCACACATATGGCATTAACGATTCAAATCACTTTGAGGGGGCGGTAGTCCGCACTTCCTAAAATGAAATTATCGCGTTTTACCCATAATGGAAATCATAAAGTATGCCATAAATGAGAAATACAGAAGCATAAGTAAAACATAAACATATTATATATCATATATAAAAATAGTGACATCTTAATGGCCACCTTTGAAGGTGTTATATGAGTGTTGAACAATCATCGTTTCGTGAGGCAGAAATTCGCCATCCACAGAAACCGTATGTTCTTTAACCATTAGATGTAGGTGTGTGTAAGTGTAGCTCGAATACTTCTTATAACAACATCCTAATATATTGAGGATACTGGTGTTGTTACAAAAGAAATGAATAAAAAGAGTTTAGGGGGTTGGAGAAGAAAAATAAAACAAAACAACATTAGGGAAGACATTACCTCAAAATCGGGTAACTCTTTTTGATTTGAGCCAAAGGCTTCCTTGGGAAGAGTTCTGCCCAAAGTGAGTCTTCTAGGAGTAAGAGGGGGAAGTTGGGAGAGTATTTGGGCAGAGTTTGTCCGAGCCAAATGGCTTGAAAGTGTAAATGAGGTGGGAGAGGTGGGGGCCTTTTATAAGTGGAGAGGAGGGGCACTCTTGGAAAGTAAAGAAAAGTCACTTTATTATAAAATGAGTTTCGGATTTTAGAGGTCCCACACTTATATAATTCGAGGATAAGATGATAAGGGTTCTAAATCTACTCATCCAATATGTTTTTGACAAGTGTACGCTTTGGATTTTACATTATCTTTCCATTTTATTTAAATCGTTAAATAATGAGGTCATCGCTGCATCATCATGATGTAATAAATAATTTAATTTATTTAATGTCTAAAAATTATAAAAAAAATACTATGATGTAGGAAATTTTTTTATCTTTCTAATGAATATTTATAATCAAAATTTGGACTTGTGTAACCCCACTTAAAAACTGTTTTAGTAAAACAACTCTTGTTTGTGTCAATTTAATTTTAACATTAAATATATATATATTAATGTCATTTTCCAACCAAAGTGGCTCCATGGGGTCCCCAAGTTGACCCATGGGTTTTCTTGGTCGGCCATGACTCATCCAATAGGAGTAGGACAAGTGTCAAGCTCATCTCATATTATTAAAACATTATTTTTACCTTAAACTACACTAATTACCTCTAATCGCGATTAAGAACTTAAAAGTTACTATTCACCAAAAATTATTTTAATCTCATTGAACCACATTTTACTTCTTAATGACAACCATGTATGTCGGATTTTTGAAAATCAAATCACAGAAGTGGTAATATTTCATTTAAATGAAAAATCAGTTATTTAACTACCACTTAGTGGTTTCACTATTCATCAAAAATTGAAGTTTTTCAGAACAAAGCCAAAATTTCACCCTAAGCTATAATTGATATTCTGAATTAAAAAATGATGTCTATTTTACAAAATTCCAAACATATAAGTTGCATTAATTAATTTTATAATTAATTCCCGCTGTCACAACAAATAGCGTGTTTTAAAAAACAATTTATATCAAAAGATTGGCAATTGTTTATGTCCAATTTCAATGTTAAATTATTTTGATTAAAAAAGTTGTTTTTAAGTATTTTTCACTATTCATAAAAAATTAGAAGTTCTCAGAAAAATACCAAAAATTCAACATAGGCTAATTTCGATATTCCGAATCCAAAAATGAAGTCCATTTTGAAATATAAAATTTCTATAATTTTAAAAAGTGGTTATTACTATTCATAACGGCTACTTTGATTAGTCGCGGTGTTTTAGAACTCGAAGTTGCGTACAATGCAAGCTATTGCATTATTGAATGAGAAGCCTATCATGGAAGCTCGGGGTGTTACATTCTCCCCTCCTTCAATAAATTGCGTCCTCGCAATTTGAAAATTTTATTTGAAAATAAAAGGTTGAAAATAGAAAATAACTTTGTGGAAAACCCACATCAGAAATAAGGTTAATAAATATATAACATTAAAAGAAAGCAAGATAAGTACAAAGTTCACCCGATATAGCCCATTCTAGGATTCTATGAAAATATGGATATGGAGGAGAAACAAACCATCAAGGTCTGATAGAGAGTTATAGAAAACAGGATTAGGAGAAAGTTTAACTACAAAAAAATCACAAACTTGTGATTGGTTAAACAGTCATTGAATCCCCAGTTGGAAAAGTTAACCGACAACATTTTTGTTTTAATTTACCTTTTATAATGTTGAGGAATTTATTTAGGAGATTTACTAAGAACGTAAGGGAATATACATACTTGTTACGTATACTTTCATTCGTTAATAAATTTTTACCACAAACCCAACTTTTACTCCAAATGGTAACGGAACTCAAAAATATTCTATTTATCCTAATTGTATAAGGTTCCAAATGTTAACACATACCATTTAGATTAGTAAAATTATTTTGTAATAACCAGGGACTTCCTGTAGTCTAGTGGTAGGAAATAAAGGCCTATCGCACTTTGATTGTGGGTTCGATTCCTGCAGCTTTGTCCGACGCGACGGGTTATGCCCCACCCTGCAGGTTGTCCTTTTCCTAAAACTATAGTATCATAATATTCCAAAAATAATCTTCATAAATTTTTTTAACCATAAACAATACTATCCAAAGATCAACTTAATCCACTCCAACCTTAATAGTTATCCAAAA
The DNA here is from genome assembly GCA_963277665.1 of Viscum album. Lineage (NCBI taxonomy): Eukaryota > Viridiplantae > Streptophyta > Magnoliopsida > Santalales > Viscaceae > Viscum > Viscum album. Next base: position 834,965,112 of record OY728165.1, read on the forward strand.
TACCTCCGTCCAGACTTTCTCTAAAAGGTCTCTAAATTCCAAAATCAATTGTAACATCAGATTCCTCAAACAAAGAAAAGTTTCTCTTATTGTCACATACTAAAAATATGATTACCTTAATCATATTAAAACCTTACTGAAATCAAAAAGTACTATAGTGCAATCTTTATATATATCACATTATTCTTATAACCAGAATATAATACATGAGTCCAAAATCACCAATACATTAGTTATTCTGCTTCAACTGTAGTAACATCATAAGATTGTCCTTGATCCCTTGGCCTTTTCTGAGGTAAGTTTCCTTGACGCTTAGGACATTCATTTGCATAATGCCCCATTTCCCTACAATTGTAGCATTCAACATTGATAGCCTCTTTCTTTCCCTTGCAATCACGAGCCTGGTGACCCTTTTCTCTACATTTATAACAAACTCCCATTCCTTTTAGGCAAGTACCAGGGTGATTCTTCCCACAATTATCACATAATGGAAAATCCTTCTTTCCCTTTTTCCCTTTATCTGCCTCTTGTTCCACCATTCTCTTCTTCTCTTGCTTTACTTTGTTGTCATAAGACTTAGAGAATTCATTTTCCGTCTTGATAGCACACGAGACAATATCTTCGTATGATGAGAAGGATTGTGATACTAAAGCTCGACGGAGAAATGGTTTTAACCCATCAACGAAAAGATCAATATTACTCCTTGGGTTACGTATATAATCGGCAGCATGCCCCGCTAACCTTGTAAAGTTAGCCTCATACTTTGCGACATTCTCATCTTCCTTCTGCCTCAGACTCAGAAATTGCCTTTCCATATCTGCTTGATGGTCACGAGGAAAGTATTTTTCTAAGAAAATCTCTTTGAACTCCCTCCATTCCATATTCGATACGTCATCATCTTCCTTTGTGTTTTGAATCAGCGACCACCACTGATCGGCATCTCCAGTGAGGTGGTAAACTGCCATGACAACCTTCTCCCTTTCACTACTCCCCAAGGCATGGAATATTTTCTCTAAGGAATTTATCCATTGCTCAGCTACTATAGGATTTGTACACCCATTGAAGGTTGGTGGTTGTTGCCTCATGAAACGGTCTAGCATTGATCCTCCACGTTGCGGATCAGGGTGCTCCATACGAGTAAGGTTATTATTCATAACCTGAGTGAGTTGTCCCAGTATAGTAATAAGTTGATCAGCACCAGTTGTATCTACAGATCCACAATAATTATCTTGAGCAGGAGGGCAATCCCTACATGGAGTTCGTGCATTGATACGGTTTCCATTCCTTCCACTATGTGCCATTTCTAAACAATTGCATAAACTAGAATAGTTTATGAATCAAAATACATAATTCCATACTTGTAAAACACTTTACATAAATTGAACTATTTATGGATATAATCCATAATCATAAAAAGAAATGTTTTCTTTGAGGAAGTATATACTCATAACCCTTCATAGTGGTTTGTAAATAAAATGAGAATTATCCTAAGCATATCCCCTGGGAGTGTCGTAACCAAGAGTGCAGCAAGGCCCGTTGTCGTGCACCAGTTCCTGTTCGAGTCTAGCTCAAAGCGGTGTTTTCAGGGTTTACCCCTAGGTACATTTGTGCCAGAGCCGCCTCTACCTGCTCGTATCCAGACAGGGATGTATTTATCGAAAAACTCACAACATCTCTACAATACCAAAATTCTAGGAAGTTCTTCTATACTAATCCTCAAAGTCTATCTTCGGGCTATGTGCTCTAATCAGAGTTTATCTAAATCTTGCATCCAATGTTAGTACTAAACTGCCTCTGATACCAACTGTAACGCCCCGACCCCAGCTACTCAGAGCCGGTGCATTACTTCATAACATTGGCATGATCACAAAAGATCAAGTCTCGAAAGACCGATTAGTTTAGTAGCCTTGGAAACACTAGATACATTAATAAGTGTTACATTACATCATAAAGTGAAAAACTAATAACAAAGTCTTCATAGTCCACACTCATATCCACTTCTGACTATCCCTGCAGGTCATTCATAAAATAATTCTTCACATCCTAGAAAATATTAAAACATTGAAAGGGGTGAGCTCAGATGCTCAGTAAGGATAACAATATTGCGGAAGCTTTCATAAATAAACATAAACATTTAAGGCAATGTATAACTAAATAAAAGCCTTATTAAACTTGAAATTCAGAATAATATGGAAAAAGTAAAATGAGATAATTCCACTTACTTACTCACATGGATATTCTACTAGGCGAATAATCACATGAAAGATCAATAACCACTTTCATAATGAGGGAATGTATAATGCCGGACATTCTGAAACATTTTGTCAAGGCCTCGGCCAAGACGTCTAAAATGATTAAGGCCTCGGCCAAAACCATAAATCAAATTGGGAAAGGGCCTCGGCCAATTCCACGTCTAGTTGTCTCATGAGACCTACCGATGCATCGAGGAGCTATAGCGGGCTCCACCCGTCACTTATTAAGTCCAATACATTCCTCATATGAACAGGTTTAAACATCTCATAAACCATAACATAATCGTATCACATAAAACATGCATAAAGGAAATATAAAATTTCCACATTTCAATCACAAGATATCAATACAACACATTGATATAATAAAATCTCTTTCAAAACCATTTTCAATACCAAAATAAAAGAAAAGTATAACATGGTATTTATTTTTCATTAAAAAAAGGGTATGGCTTGTAGAGGAAGCCGAAACTCAAATAGTGGTCACAGCGGCGGAGAATTCGTTGTCGCCGCATACGTACGACAAAAACATTCCCTTTTGTCGTTTAGTAAATGCTTCGTATAAAAAATATTCCTTTTGAATAAATGTAAAAGTCAAAGGGGTTTATACACTGTATAAAAGAAAGTTGTGTACAAAACCAAATATGCCTCAATGAAAGGGGATTGAGACGAAGTCCTTAAAAAGATCGTTTTTTTTAAATAAAGTACATCTATAATGTGTATTCAATATAAGTACACAAAAATATTGTACAAATACAATATAGGACATAAAAATATCATGACATAATTTGAAAGTAGGAGATTAACCCAAAGAATAGAAATTGGGTTAAGAAGTTCCCTTACCTCATGTCTGACTTGACTCAACCGTTCTTTAACCTCCTGAATAATAAACTAGAGTTAATATATACCTTATTAAGAACCATTTTCAATTTCATTATCTATATTATATCACTTATTACAATGATATGAACATTATGTAATTATTTAAGTTAATAACGGTCGTTTTGTCGATCTTTGGTACTTGAGTCAACAATAAACTTCTTATAATTACAATTTGTTTATGTGGTAGAATATCCGTTATCTCCAGAATTATATTCATGATTTATATGTCATATATATCTTATATATCCAGTATATACATTCATTTATAATATTATGTAACATTTAGAGGTAAGAAATGAAATGCACCTTTCATGGAGACGGTAAGCCGTACGTACGCATGAACGCTACTTTCATTTCAATTTCATATTTAATGGTACGAAATCATAATGATATAAATATATAATATTATTCCAGTATAATATAGTGTATAATACCATTTACTCCATCCTTTATACATCCCACATATGGCATTAACGATTCAAATCACTTTGAGGGGGCGGTAGTCCGCACTTCCTAAAATGAAATTATCGCGTTTTACCCATAATGGAAATCATAAAGTATGCCATAAATAAGAAATACAGAAGCATAAGTAAAACATAAACATATTATATATCATATATAAAAATAGTGACATCTTAATGGCCACCTTTGAAGGTGTTATATGAGTGTTGAACAATCATCGTTTCGTGAGGCAGAAATTCGCCATCCACAGAAACCGTATGTTCTTTAACCATTAGATGTAGGTGTGTGTAAGTGTAGCTCGAATACTTCTTATAACAACATCCTAATATATTGAGGATACTGGTGTTGTTACAAAAGAAATGAATAAAAAGAGTTTAGGGGGTTGGAGAAGAAAAATAAAACAAAACAACATTAGAGAAGACATTACCTCAAAATCGGGCAACTCATTTTGATTTGTGCCAAAGGCTTCCTTGGGAAGAGTTCTGCCCAAAGTGAGTCTTCTAAGAGTAAGAGGGGGAAGTTGGGAGAGTATTTGAGCAGAGTTTGTCCGAGCCAAATGTCTTGAAAGTGTAAATGAGGTGGGAGAGGTGGGGGCCTTTTATAAGTGGAGAGGAGGGGCACTCTTGGAAAGTAAAGAAAAGTCACTTTATTATAAAATGAGTTTCGGATTTTAGAGGTCCCACACTTATATAATTCGAGGATAAGATGATAAGAGTTCTAAATCTACTCATCCAATATGTTTTTGACAAGTGTACGCTTTGGATTTTACATTATCTTTCCATTTTATTTAAATCGTTAAATAATGAGGTCATCGCTGCATCATCATGATGTCATAAATAATTTAATTTATTTAATGTCTAAAAATTATAAAAAAAATACTATGATGTAGGAAATCTTTTTATATTTCTAATGAATATTTATAATAAAAATTTGGACTTGTGTAACCCCACTTAAAAACTGTTTTAGTAAAACAACTCATGTTTGTGTCAATTTAATTTTAACATTAAATATATATATATTAATGTCATTTTCCAACCAAAGTGGCTCCATGGGGTCCCCAAGTTGAACCATGGGTTTTCTTGGTCGGCCATGACTCATCCAATAAGAGTAGGACAAGTGTCAAGCTCATCCCATATTATTAAAACATTATTTTTACCTTAAACTACACTAATTACCTCTAATCGCGATTAAGAACTTAAAAGTAACTATTCACCAAAAATTATTTTAATCTCATTGAACCACATTTTACTTCTTAATGACAACCATGTATGTCGGATTTTTGAAAATCAAATCACAGAAGTGGTAATATTTCATTTAAACGAAAAATCAGTTATTTAACTACCACTTAGTGGTTTCACTATTCATCAAAAATTGAAGTTTTTCAGAACAAAGCCAAAATTTCACCCTAAGCTATAATTGATATTCTGAATTCAAAAATGATGTCTATTTTACAAAATTCCAAACATATAAGTTGCATTAATTAATTTTATAATTAATTCCCGCTGTCACAACAAATAGCGTGTTTTAAAAAACAATTTATATCAAAAGATTGGCAATTGTTTATGTCCAATTTCAATGTTAAATTAATTCTAATGACCACCATTGGATAAAATGGTAAAAATATATTCTAATTATACTTTAAAACCACTAAATAGTATAATTTATCACTATAAATTATTTTGATTAAAAAAGTTGTTTTTAAGTATTTTTCACTATTCATAAAAAATTAGAAGTTCTCAGAAAAATACCAAAAATTCAACATAGGCTAATTTCGATATTCCGAATCCAAAAATGAAGTCCATTTTGAAATATAAAATTTCTATAATTTTAAAAAGTGGTTATTACTATTCATAACAGCTACTTTGATTAGTCGCGGTGTTTTAGAACTCGAAGTTGCATACAATGCAAGCTATTGCATTATTGAATGAGAAGCCTATCATGGAAGCTCGGGGTGTTACATTATCCCCTCCTTCAATAAATTGCGTCCTCGCAATTTGAAAATTTTATTTGAAAATAAAAGGTTGAAAATAGAAAATACCTTTTGTGGAAAACCCACATCAGAAATAAGGTTAATAAATATATAACATTAAAAGAAATCAAGATAAGTACAAAGGTCACCCGATATAGCCCATTCTAGGATTCTATAAAAATATGGATATGGAGGAGAAACAAACCATCAAGGTCTGATAGAGAGTTATAGAAAACAGGATTAGGAGAAAGTTTAACTACAAGAAAATCACAAACTTGTGATTGGTTAAACAGTCATTGAATCCCCAGTTGGAAAAGTTAACCGACAACATTTTTGTTTTAAGTTACCTTTTATAATGTTGAGGAATTTATTTAGGAGATTTACTAAGAACGTAAGGGAATATACATACTTGTTACGTATACTTTCATTCGTTAATAAATTTTTACCACAAACCCAACTTTTACTCCAAATGGTAACGGAACTCAAAAATATTCTATTTATCCTAATTGTATAAGGTTCCAAATGTTAACACATACCATTTAGATTAGTAAAATTATTTTGTAATAACCAGGGACTTCCTGTAGGCTAGTGGTAGGAAATAAAGGCCTGTCGCACTTTGATTGTGGGTTCGATTCCTGCAGCTTTGTCCGACGCGACGGGTTATGCCCCACCCTGCAGGTTGTCCTTTTCCTAAAACTATAGTATCATAATATTCCAAAAATAATCTTCATAAATTTTTTTAACCATAAACAATACTATCCAAAGATCAACTTAATCCACTCCAACCTTAATAGTTATCCAAAATACCTCCGTCCAGACTTTCTCTAAAAGGTCTCTAAATTCCAAAATCAATTGTAACATCAGATTCCCCAAACAAAGAAAAGTTTCTCTTATTGTCACATACTAAAAATATGATTACCTTAATCATATTAAAACCTTACTGAAATCAAAAAGTACTACAGTGCAATCTTTATATATATCACATTATTCTTATAACCAGAATATAATCCATGAGTCCAAAATCACCAATACATTAGTTATTCTGCTTCAACTGTAGTAACAGCATAAGATTGTCCTTGATCCCTTGGCCTTTTCTGATGTAAGTTTCCTTGACGCTTAGGACATTCATTTGCATAATGCCCCATTTCCCTACAATTGTAGCATTCAACATTGATAGCCTCTTTCTTTCCCTTGCAATCACGAGCCTGGTGACCCTTTTCTCTACATTTATAACAAACTCCCATTCCTTTTAGGCAAGTACCAGGGTGATTCTTCCCACAATTATCACATAATGGAAAATCCTTCTTTCCCTTTTTCCCTTTATCTGTCTCTTGTTCCACCATTCTCTTCTTCTCTTGCTTTACTTTGTTGTCATAAGACTTATAGAATTCATTTTCTGTCTTGATAGCACACGAGACAATATCTTCGTATGATGAGAAGGATTGTGATACTAAAGCTCGACGGAGAAATGGTTTTAACCCATCAAAGAAACGATCAATATTACTCCTTGGGTTACGTATATAATCGGCAGCATGCCCCACTAACCTTGTAAAGTTAGCCTCATACTTTGCGACATTCTCATCCTCCTTCTGCCTCAGACTCAGAAATTGCCTTTCCATATCTGCTCGATGGTCACGAGGAAAGTATTTTTCTAAGAAAAGCTATTTGAACTCCCTCCATTCCATATTCGATACGTCATCATCTTCCTTTGTGTTTTGAATCAGCGACCACCACTGATCGGCATCTCCAGTGAGGCGGTAAACTGCCATGACAACCTTCTCCCTTTCACTACTCCCCAAGGCATGGAATATTTTCTCTAAGGAATTTATCCATTGCTCAGCTACTATAGGATTTGTACTCCCATTGAAGGTTGGTGGTTGTTGCCTCATGAAACGGTCTAGCATTGATCCTCCACGTTGCGGATCAGGGTGCTCCATACGAGTAAGGTTATTATTCATAACCTGAGTGAGTTGTCCCAGTATAGTAATAAGTTGATCAGCACCAGTTGTATCTCCAGATCCACAATAATTATCTTGAGCAGGAGGGCAATCCCTACATGGAGTTCGTGCATTGATACGGTTTCCATTCCTTCCACTATGTGCCATTTCTAAACAATTCCATAAACTAGATTAGTTTATGAATCAAAATACATAATTCCATACTTGTAAAACACTTTACATAAATTGAACTATTTATGGATATAATCCATAATCATAAAAAGAAATGTTTTCTTTGAGTAAGTATATACTCATAACCCTTCATAGTGGTTTGTAAATAAAATGAGAATTATCCTAAGCATATCCCCTGGGAGTGTCGTAACCAAGAGTGCAGCAAGGCCCGTTGTCGTGCACCAGTTCCTGTTCGAGTCTAGCTCAAAGCGGTGTTTTCAGATTTTACCCCTAGGTACATCTGTGCCAGAGCCGCCTCTACCTGCTCGTATCCAGACAGGGATGTATTGCTCGGAAAACTCACAACATCTCTACAATACCAAAATTCTAGGAAGTTCTTCTATACTAATCCTCAAAGTCTATCTTCGGGCTATGTGCTCTAATCAGAGTTTATCTAAATCTAGCATCCAAGGTTAGTACTAAACTGCCTCTGATACCAACTGTAACGCCCCGACCCAAGCTACTCAGAGCCGGTACGTTACTTCATAACATTGGCATGATCACAAAAGATCAAGTCTCGAAAGACCGATTAGTTTAGTAGCCTTGGAAACACTAGATACATTCATAAGTGTTACATTACATCATAAAGTGAAAAACTAATAATAAAGTCTTCATAGTCCACACTCATATCCACTTCTGACTATCCCTGAAGGTCATTCATAAAATACTTCTTCACATCCTGGAAAATATTAAAACATTGAAAGGGGTGAGCTCAGATGCTCAGTAAGGATAACAATATTGCGGAAGCTTTTATAAACAAACATAAACATTTAAGGCAATGTATAACTAAATAAAAGCCTTATTAAACTTGAAATTCAGAATAATATGGAAAAAGTAAAATGAGATAATGCCACTTACTTACTCACATGGATATTCTACTAGACGAATAATCACATGAAAGATCAATAACCACTTTCATAATGAGGGAATGTATAATGCCGGACATTCTGAAACATTTTGTCAAGGCCTCGGCCAAGACGTCTAAAATGATTAAGGCCTCGGCCAAAACCATAAATCAAATTGGGAAAGGGCCTCAGCCAATTCCACGTCTAGTTGTCTCATGAGACCTACCGATGCATCGAGGAGCTATAGCAGGCTCCACCCGTCACTTATTAAGTCCAATACATTCCTCATATGAACAGGTTTAAACATCTCATAAACCATAACATAATCGTATCGCATAAAACATGCATAAAGGAAATATAACATTTCCACATTTCAATCACAAGATATCAATACAACACATTGATATAATAAAAATGCTTTCAAAACCATTTTCAATACCAAAATAAAAGAAAAGTATAACATGGTATTTATTTTTCATTAAAAAAAAGGGTATGGCTTGTAGAGGAAGCCGAAACTCAAATACTGGTCACGGCGGCAGAGAAGTCGTTGTTGCCGCATACGTACGACAAAAACATTCCCTTTTGTCGTTTAGTAAACGCTTCGTATAAAAAAGATTCCCTTTGAATAAACGTAAAAGTCAAAGGGGTTTATACACCGTATAAAAGAAAGTTGTGTATAAAACCAAATATGCCTCAATGAAAGGGGATTGAGACGAAGTCCTTAAAAAGATCGTTTTTTTAAATAAAGTACATCTATAATGTGTATTCAATATAAGTACACATAAATAATGTACAAATACATGATAGGACATAAAAATATCATGACATAATTTGAAAGTAGGAGATTAACCCAAAGAATAGAAATTGGGTTAAGAAGTTCCCTTACCTCATGTCTGACTTGACTCAACCGTTCTTTAACCTCTTGAATAATAAACTAGAGTTAATATATACCTTATTAAGAACCATTTTCAATTTCATTATCCTTATTATATCACTTATTACAATGATATAAACATTATGTAATTATTTAAGTTAATAACGGTCGTTTTGTCGATCTTTGGTACTTGACTCAACAATAAACTTCTTATAATTACAAGTTGTTTATGTGGTAGAACATCCATTATCTCCAGAATTATATTCATGATTTAGATGTCATATATATCTTATATATCCAGTATATACATTCATTTATAATATTATGTAACATTTAGAGGTAAGAAATGAAATGCACCGTTCATGGAGACGGTAAGCCGTACGTACGCATGAACACTACTTTCATTTCAATTTCATATTTAATGGTACGAAATCATAATGATATAAATGTATAATATAATTCCAGTATAATATTGTGTATAATACCATTTACTCCATCCTTTATACATCCCACAAATGGCATTAACGATTCAAATCACTTTGAGGGGGCGGTAGTCCGCACTTCCTAAAATGAAATTATCGCGTTTTACCCATAATGGAAATCATAAAGTATGCCATAAATGAGAAATACAGAAGAATAAGTAAAACATAAACATATTATATATCATATATAAAAATAGTGACATCTTAATGGCCACCTTTGAAGGTGTTATATGAGTGTTGAACAATCATCGTTTCGTGAGGCAGAAATTCGCCATCCACAGAAACCGTATGTTCTTTAACCATTAGATGTAGGTGTGTGTAAGTGTAGCTCGAATACTTCTTATAACAACATCCTAATATATTGAGGATACTGGTGTTGTTACAAAAGAAATGAATAAAAAGAGTTTAGGGGGTTGGAGAAGAAAAATAAAACAAAACAACATTAGAGAAGACATTACCTCAAAATCGGGTAACTCTTTTTGCTTTGAGCCAAAGGCTTCCTTGGGAAGAGTTCTGCCCAAAGTGAGGCTTCTAGGAGTAATAGGGGGAATTTGGGAGAGTATTTGGGCAGAGTTTGTCCGAGCCAAATGGCTTGAAAGTGTAAATGAGGTGGGAGAGGTGGGGGCCTTTTATAGGTGGAGAGGAGGGGCACTCTTGGAAAGTAAAGAAAAGTCACTTTATTATAAAATGAGTTTCGGATTTTAGAGGTCCCACACTTATATAATTCGAGGATAAGATGATAAGGGTTCTAAATCTACTCATCCAATATGTTTTTGACAAGTGTACGCTTTGGATTTTACATTATCTTTCCATTTTATTTAAATCGTTAAATAATGAGGTCATCGCTGCATCATCATGATGTCATAAATAATTTAATTTATTTAATGTCTAAAAATTATAAAAAAAATACTATGATGTAGGAAATCTTTTTATATTTCTAATGAATATTTATAATCAAAATTTGGACTTGTGTAACCCCACTTAAAAACTGTTTTAGTAAAACAACTCATGTTTGTGTCAATTTAATTTTAACATTAAATATATATATATTAATGTCATTTTCCAACCAAAGTGGCTCCATGGGGTCCCCAAGTTGACCCATGAGTTTTCTTGGTCGGCCATGACTCATCCAATAGAAGTAGGGCAAGTTTCAAGCTCATCTCATATTATTAAAACATTATTTTTACCTTAAACTACACTAATTACCTCTAATCGCGATTAAGAACTTAAAAGTTACTATTCACCAAAAATTATTTTAATCTCATTGAACCACATTTTACTTCTTAATGACAACCATGTATGTCGGATTTTTGAAAATCAAATCACAGAAGTGGTAATATTTCATTTAAACGAAAAATCAGTTATTTAACTACCACTTAGTGGTTTCACTATTCATCAAAAATTGAAGTTTTTCAGAACAAAGCCAAAATTTCACCCTAAGCTATAATTGATATTCTGAATTCAAAAATGATGTCTATTTTACAAAATTCCAAACATATAAGTTGCATTAATTAATTTTATAATTAATTCCCGCTGTCACAACAAATAGCGTGTTTTAAGAAACAATTTATATCAAAAGATTGGCAATTGTTTATGTCCAATTTCAATGTTAAATTAATTCTAATGACCACCATTGGATAAAATGGTAAAAATATATTCTAATTATACTTTAAAACCACTAAATAGTATAATTTATCACTATAAATTATTTTGATTAAAAAAGTTGTTTTTAAGTATTTTTCACTATTCATAAAAAATTAGAAGTTCTCAGAAAAATACCAAAAATTCAACATAGGCTAATTTCGATATTCCGAATCCAAAAATGAAGTCTATTTTGAAATATAAAATTTCTATAATTTTAAAAAGTGGTTATTACTATTCATAACGGCTACTTTGATTAGTCGCGGTGTTTTAGAACTCGAAGTTGCGTACAATGCAAGCTATTGCATTATTGAATGAGAAGCCTATCATGGAAGCTCGGGGTGTTACAAAAACGATTAAATCAATTTAGAAAAAACATTTGAAAAAAATATAGGGGTCTTATATTTTATCCACTTTAAAATTAACTTCCCCCTAAATGTTTTTCCTAGTTATCAAATTTTTAATACATGGAAGTTTCTTTTATAGAAACCCACATTTTGAAAATGAATACAAAAAAATTATTTAAAAATGGAATGTTGGTAACATAACTATTAACCAAAGTAACTCATAAATTAGATTCCACATAGGATAACAAAGGTGAAAAGTGAAAACATGGCCATTGAAGAGAAATCTAACTATCAAGTTCTGATGGAGTGTGATAGAGGACATTGTCAAGAGAAATTTAATAGTCACAAATCCCTAAACTAAAGATGATTTTAAAATTCTATTGATATGATCTACAATGATGATAAAAAGAATTTTTTTATTTCAAGACCCTTTTCCTAAAGTTAGATAATTTTCAAAAGGATGTATACTTACTTGTTTTCATTCCATCTTATATACTCAATCTCACCCTTTGGTTGTATCTTGGAAAATTTACACTTCATCAGTTACTCCAAAAATGACGGTGGATTTATTATGCCTAAAGAAATAATAGATCATACGATCCATATGTATAATTGTCACACCCCAAATTTTATGTTTATGTTTATTTTATTATTTATTGGCTTTGGGTTCTTGTGTCAATGTTTGATCTGGTTCCCAGTTTAATTTTCGTTGATGTTTAATGAATTTGAGGGTTTCAGACCGGTGCGTGGGAATAACCCATTTGGCGGTAGCCACACCGTCGACCTAGGTGCCCATGAATATGTCTATAGTTTGAAATAAACAAAATTTTCTTTAAATGAAATAATTTAAATGTTTAAAACAAAATAATGATAATAATATTATTATTGTGTATATAATAATATTTTTTTATTATTAAGAATTATTAATAATATTATCATTATTTACATATTTTTAACATAATTATTAATAAATTATCATTAATATCTTTAATATTTAAAATGAAATGCATGAAATTATAACTATTATTATAATTGTAATTATTATTCTTAATAATCAAATTTTATTTTTTCTTATGTTAATAGTAATAATAATAAAATTAATAAAATTAATAATTTTTTATTATTAAGAATATTATTATTATTTGAATTGTTATCATAAAAATTAAATGAAAAAACAAGAAAACCTAGAAATACCCACACTCCACATCCTGGCGCACACAACCACCCTCCTTTCCTTTCTTCTCTTGCATGGACACCACCCTCACCGCACTCTCAAACTTTACCCTCTACACCCTCGTTGCACTCCCGGCCTTGCCCCTCCATGCTCCTGGCCATTCCCCTCCATTCTTGGCTGAACATCCGTCCAGCTGGCCCCACCGTGCTATGAACTCCCCTCACCGTTCAGGCCAGCAACCACACCCCACTGCCTACTGACCTCCCTCACCACTCGTTTTCTCTAGCTAGCATGACCAACCCCAACAACGTCACCTTCCCAACACAAACTTATCTGGACACCATCTCCAACCGAACCAAAACCCTCCCTAGTGTAATAGCCGACCTCCCCTCACTGGTCCTCAACTTTGGTAGCCAGTAGCAGCATGATTCCTCCCCTCTTTTCTTCATATCCCTTGTGCGGACCGAACCCCCTATTTTAGTTTATGTTTTTTCTCCTTCTCATTCCATATATAAAGTTTTTATTAAATTTGGATAAATCTTTATAGCATGGGTTGTAATTTGTAAATTGATCTCATTGTTTAGGGTACGCAGTTAGTCCGCAAGGTATTGTTGTATATCCCTTCGAAGCTTTATTGCTTTCACACATATTTGAGGTAGGCGAATCAACATTTTTCTTTTCCAATTATGTCCATTTAATGCTTGAGTGTTTTTAAATAAATAGTTTATTTTATTTTAACCTTCACAATACATTTGGATAATCTTCATTTGTGTTTTCCAGTTAATTGGTTTTCATAAAATAGTTTGGATGTATTTTTCCCTGGTTATATTTTTAATTGGTTATGGAAATTGTGTTCTTTTGCTATCAAATGTTGTATTGATAATGTTTTTAACATGAAATGCACATTCATGATACACTAAAATAGTTTATCATGGTGTTTCTAGCTTTTTTAATTTGTTTAATTTGTTTATAGAATTTTTTATTAAATTAGTTTATTTGTTTATAGTATTGCTAAAAAACTTGTTGGTTTATTTTAAAATTATTTATTCATTTTTTTGGCCTACCTATAAAAATGGTTTAGAAAATGGTTAGCTTGTTTATAATTCTTTTTATAACCTAGTTGGGTTGTTTATATAATTGTTTATAAATTATTTGATCTGTTTGTAAAATTATTGATTAATTTATTGATATGTTTTATTAGTATCTTTTTTTAGAAATAGGAAAATTTGGAAATATTATTGATAAATATATTTTGGTTTGGTGTATCTAGTCTGAAAATGTTGTAACTTTCCAATTGTGTTAAAAATAATTTGAAAGGGTTTTTATAGATCTAGGGGGATTGTCTTGTGTTCTCTTAATGATGTGAATGGTTGGTCTTGATTTAAAAGAAATTGGAGTCATTATGGAAATAGTTTTTAAATTTAATATTGGTTGTTGTTGAGCCATTGGATGTGGGAACATCCATGGGTGCACTAGGTGCACACATGAATGTGCCTTCAAATAAATATGGCACCTTGAATGTTTTTTCAAAAATCTTGCTTTTATGAATGGTTTATGTTTCTTAAATACAGTTTGGTCATTTTGATGGATTTTATGAAAGGTTTTAAATGTAATCTCAAAAGATGTTCCCCTTTGGAATTCAGTTCATGTTTCAAGGAATGTTAGGCTCACGTGGCTATTTCTCCATTTCATAAGATTTCATGTTTTTCTTTAAGATTTAGAATGGTTTTACTAAAAATGCATTGGAAAATTTGGAATTAAAGACCCATTTGGCTCTTCCAAATCATGGGTGAGGTTGTGTTAACTTTTAGAATAGTTTGTGTTTGTAAATTGTGTATTCATAGTCTATGTTTTAATTTGTTTTGAGAAAATGGATTCGATATGGACATGACGTGACATCCCGGTTGGCACTTTAGATGACATGAAAACTAGATGTATATATATATATATATATATCTAAAAGTAACCTTTATAGAAGTGATATCCCTTTATGGGTTATCATATAGGGTGTCCATGTTTGGAGTAAGAATGTGTGATGATGATAGGTTAGATGAGTCATGTGTGTGAGGGACTCCTACTTGCACAATATTACTACCAACACTGGTTCCTGGGCATCTTTTAGATGATCTAGTGATGGATGTTGATCAAACCTGATTAGATGGGTTTGTACCCCCCTGGATTTTTTGTTAGACCAGATGGTATTTTCCACTGGATTTGGTAATTTTAGGGTGGCTAGTTGTTTATAGACTTAGGAGCTTTACCATATGCCAGTAGGTGATTCATAAATGAGTACAGCCACAAGTATTCTAAGGGTTTTTAGGCTCGTTTGTGGTTATTATTTATATTGATTGTTTATTTTCTTCTTTATTAGTTTCCATATTTTACTGCTCACCTATTTATTTTAACACTACCACGTTTTCCTAATCTTCCTTCTGTTAATAAAAATGGTAATTTATTTAGAATTGATATGTGGTGTGTGTTGGATTTTGAAATGGGTAAATGATGTTGATTTATTAAATGTGTGAAAGACCTAATTTTATAATTTTATTTCAAACTGGCATTAATGGATTGTTTTGGGACAGGAAACACTTGGATTCTGTGGTTCACTTTTGGCATCCCTACCGAGCAATTTAATCCTCATTCCTATTTTATCTTTTCTGTTTTAGTTTCCCATTGATCAAGTTCTTTGGGAAAATTTTCTCATTATTGAAGAAAGGTACTCCTTTCGTTGGGTGGTGACTTAAAAGGTCACATGGTGGTATGTGTGGTTTTTTTTTACTACCAGTTTTTATTTTTTTCACAATTCTTTATTAATTTGGTCATCTTTTTTACATGGGAGAAACAATTTCTAATAGTTAAATTTTGATGCCTGACCCTAGTTTCCAGCATGTGGGGATCATGAATGCCCTTCGAGCCTTAACGCGGACCGGCTCAAGTGACCATTTCACGGTCGACCCTGGCTGGTTCTTGACAAAATGGTATCAAAGGAGGCATTTGTTATTTGGGTTATTTGCTTGATGGAGATTAGTAGTGCCGGGACTCGAGAGTAGGTACGAGAATGGAATCATGAACCCCCACTCATTCTGAACTTCAAGTCTCTAGGGGTAGTCTAGGAATTGAGTCTCTGTCGTGTTCTGGCTTCTTTTAGATCGAGGGATGACAATGGAGGCGAGCCGATGTCATTTTGTTATTTTTCCTCGAGTAGTGACCCATGTGATTTCCAAGTTCTCAGTTCATGTTCCTCTTAATTTTATTTCCAACATGGGGCATGTCTATCTACCAAGACACTGAGATGGGCACACACACTAGTCCCTCTATCCAATAGATTTGTGTAAGTGGTGTTTTGTCTTTGCTCTGGTTGGTGTAAGTTGATTTTTGAAGATGAAAAGGATTTTGGAAATGATGATGCTTACTTTTAAATGGTTTTAATTTTGGTAAAATTGGTTTTAATGTGATATGTTTTGTCTTGGAAATTTGGTAATTGTTTGAAATTGGTCAAGAAATGGAATGGATTGACACATATGTGACGGTTCATGGGATTCCATGGGTATTCATTTGAAAATAAATGTTTGATCTTGTTTTTTAATGGTGGTTTTTGAAAGGGTGCTTTTTGCTGTGTTTATATTTGTTTTGTTTTTTAGATGGTTGTTTTTGGATGAAGGCGCTTTCATTGATGTTACTTTGACTTGATATCGGTTTTGGATTTGTGTTTTGTATGTTGTTCAGAAAATCCCACCTATAAAGGTCCCCAAGGTTTTTGATAAGTCCTGCCCATTTTTTAGTCCTTCTCGGAAATTTCATGTTCTTAGAAGTTATCAAGGTTCATTAAAGGCAGTTATGTGGCTTGAAGAGTTTGAATGTTTGTTTAGAATGTAGGGAACTCCCCATGATGTTAGAGTATGACATGTCCTGGGATTTTTTGAGGGTCCGACTTTGTACGAATGAGAGTTGTTTTCCCCGCCATCAATGCAAGTTGGGATGATATGGGATGTTTTTATATTCATATTTTTCTGATGGTTCCTACCTGAAGAGGTGAAGAAAAATAAAAGGGAAGTGCTCATGCGTATTCAATAAGGAAAACAGATGGTGAATGCATATGTTGATCATTTCAAGGAACTTGTGTCCTTTTATCTGGAGGTACTGTTTCAGGATTTGATGAGTACTTATCTATTCATTGTGGGTCTTCATCAAGAGATCAATGAGTGGGTACTTACCTCTAAGGTCCATGATTGTGTGAAGCTGGTGGATGAGACGATCCTAGCTAAGTTGGTCTATCGAGCACAGATGGTTGGAAATATAGCATATCTAGTTCCTCATGAAGGATTCCCATGTAGCAAGTAGGGTGTTCTAAAGGGACATGTATCTAAAGAGTCCTCTCCATTGGTTCAGGATTCCATTTAGTCAGACAGTTCTATGGCATTCCATCAGTGTGGACATTTAGGGAACACAAAGCCATCTTGTTGCATCCATTTGAAGATGTTCCATCATTGCAGGTGTCTGGGTCATCTTGAGATGTTTTGTTGGAAGCGTCACCTAAAGAAATGGCTATTAATAGAGGATTTCAGTTCTAGATGATGATGTAGGAGATCATTCATCCATCAGATCCCCAACCATAGGTATTTGGGTGAAGCTCAAACACAGTCAAGAGATTCCGGTGGTGTGAAGCCTCAGTTCGGGTTTTTTGTTCCATGTTGGGATTGGAACATTTAAAGTCTTTTTGTTATTGTTTCCCTAATGTTAAAATTTTACTATTATTGTGAGTTCATAGTTCAATGGGGGAATTGGATGACCTTTTTCTATTATAATCCAGTAGTTATGTTTGTCTGATTATGGTTTTCATAAAATGGAGTTTTTCTTAAAGTGTGTTCGACCCTTGTATGGGTTGATCATGGTTTAGTAGTGTTAGTTTGGAGATGTAATTTCTTGTGTAAGAATCTATTTTTGTAGTTATTAATGGGTTCAATGCATTAGTTAAGTTCTACTTGGATGTATTTCTCTAGTGTTGGGGGGGGGGGGGTTATGGGTCGAGAGTTCCAAGTTTCAGCAGAGATGTTGTTTCGCTCGTGATATAGAAGTTAGCTTGGATCGGTTTGGAGTTCCCACTAAAACCCCCCTCCCAAGGTGGTATGTTTGGGTGTTAAATTTCCACTCTAGTTGAGTTATTGTGGTGGATAGAACACTCTCGTGTTCTCTTGTTCTCTTGGGTTGTGGTTTATTTCAGTTTCAATCAGGCATGGATTAATGTTTTGTCTATCATTCAGGTGGGTGAATTTTTGAGTGTAGAAAGTGTCTGTGGTGGGGATAATTGTCAAATCCCAAATTTTATATTTAAATTTAAATTATTATTTCCTAGGTCTGGGTTTTCATGTCATGGTTTGGGCTGGGTCCCAGTTTATAGTTTTTTTTATGTTTAATGAATTCAGAGGGTTTTAGAATGGTGCACAAGCACCACACGATTGGTAATAGCCGCGTGGTCTGTCGAGGTTCCCGTGCAGATGTCTATCGTTAGAGATAAATAAAGTTTTAAGTAAATGAAGTAAGTTAAATTTTTAATAAATAATAATAATAATTTTATTTGTTAGATAATAAGATTGTTATTATTGAGATTTTTTAATAATATTATCATTAATTACAATTTTTATTAACATAATTATTAATAAATTGTTATTAATATATTTATTATTTAAAATATAATGCATGAAATTATCACTATTAGTATAATTGTAATTATAATTCTTAATATTTAAATAGTATTTGTTCTTATTATTTTCATAATAATTATAATAATAATGATAATTAATATTATTAATATTAATATTACTGTTATTATTGTTATTATTATGGAAATTAAATGAAAAAAAGGAAAACCTAGTGCTACCCACACCCCCATCCATGCGCACACAGCCGCCCCATCCCTACCTTTCTCCTCTCATGCAGCAACTACCCTCACCACACTCCTGACCTCGCCCCTCCACGATGTTGCGGCACTTCCGGCCTCACCCATCTACACTCTCAACCTCACCCCTCCACGTCCATCCACACTTCCTACTAGCCAACCCCTCTGTGCTATGACCTCCCCTCACCGCTCCGGCCATCAGTCGCACCCCCTTAATCTACCAACCTCTATCACATCTCCTTTGCTCTGGACAACGTGAAAAACCATAGTGACCTCACCTTCCCAGAACAACCCGGTCTGACAGCCTTCTCTAGCTAAACCCCTACCTTTCCCGGTGCACCAACCGATCTCCCCTCACCAGCCCTCATATTCGTTGGCCAGCAGCGGCACGAAGCCTCCCCTCTTTGCTCCATCTCCCTAGTGTGTGCCAAGCCCCCTAATCTAGTTTTTTTTTCTCTTTCTCAGTAATTATTTGGAATTTCTATTAAATTTGGGTATATCAAAATGCCAAAGACTATAATTTGCGTGTTTATCTCATTGTTTAGGGTGCACGGTTAGTCCGTCAGTTATTTTTCTCTTTCCATTTGAAGCTTCATCACATTCTCACATATTTGAGGGAGGAAAATCTTCATTTTCCTTTACAATTAAGTAAATTTAATTCTTGAGTGTTTTTAATTAATTCATTGATTTGATTCGTATATTCACAATACATTTGGTTAATATTCTACAGTGTTTTCATGTTAGTTGGTTTTGCTAAAAATTGTTTTGAATTATTTTCCCTAGTTACATTTTTACGTCGTTATGGAAACTATATTCTTTGGATGTCAAATATTTTATTAATAATGTTTTAAACAAGACACAGAAATTCATGATACTCTTAAATAGTCTATTTTTGTGTTTCTAGTTTTTTTAATTTGTTTAATTTGTTTATAGAATTGTTTAAAAATTGGTGGATTTGTTTATAGAATTTCAAGGAAATTGTTTGGGTTGCTTTTAAAATTATTTATGCATTATTTGGACTACCAAAAAAAAATTGTTTAGAATCTGGTAAGCTTATTTATAAAAGTGTTTATAAACTAGTTGGTTTGTTTATATAATTATTTATAAATTGTTTGACATATTTTTATAATTGTTGATAAATTATTTTCAATGTTCTACTAGTTTCTTGTTTTTTAGAAAAAGGAAAATTCAGAAATATTGTAGAAAAATTTATTTTGGTTTGGTGTGTTTGGTCTGAAAACATTGTAATTTAGAGATTGGGTTAAAAATTATTTGAAAAGGGTTTTTAGGGATTTGAGGGGATTTTTTTGTGTTCTATTAATGATGTGACGGCTTGGTCTTGATTTCAAAGCTATTATATTCATTGTATAAATGGATTTGAATTGTCATCTGGGTTGTGGTTGAGCCATTGGATGTGGGAACATCCCTGGGTGAATTTGGTGCCCACATGGATGTACCCTCAAATGAAGATGGAACATTTAAAATCATTTTTCTTGAAACCTTGGTTTTATAAATGGTTTTTGTTTCCTAAATAAGGTTTGGCCTTTTATGTGGATTTTATGAGAGGTATAAAATGTAGTATCAAACGATGTGAATGTTTGGCATTTAGTGTGTGTTTTGAGGAATGCTAGGATGAAGGGGTCATTTGACCATTTCATAAGATTGAGGGGTTTTCTTTAAGAGTTTGAAATATTTTACTAAAAACGAATTAGTGACATTGGACTTAAAGTCCCATTTGGAACTTAGAACTCAGGGGTGAAGTTGTGTTAACTTTTATAATGGTTTTGGTTTAGAAATTTTGTGTCCCAAGTTGGAGTTCTAAATGTTTTCAGAAAATGGTTCTGATATGGACATGATGTGAGAGCCTAGTTGGCACCTTGGATGATACGACAACTACATTTATCTTATTATATATATATATTTATTTATTGGGAAACTTTATAAGAGGGATATCCTTTTAAGGGTTATTGAATAAGGTATTCATGTTTGAGGTAAGGAAGTGAGGTGACAACAGGTAAGATGAGTCACACATGTGAGGGCCTCCTACTTACATAGTATTACTACCACCATGGGTTAATAGGTGTCTTCTAGATAATCATGTGACGATTACTGATCAATCTTCATTAATGTAGTGTGCGTTGGGTTTTGAAATTGGTAAATGATGTTGATTTTTTATAAATGTGAAAAACCTAATTTTATAATTGTATTTCGAACCATGGTTAATGATTTGTTTTGGGAAAGGAAACACTTAGATTATGTGGTTCATTTTTTTCTTCCTTATTGAGAAATTCAATGCTCATGTCTATTTTATGATTTCAGTTACAGGTTCCTTTTTATCAGGTTCTCTTATATGATTTTCTCATTATTAGACCAAGTTTGGTATTAGGATGGGTGGTGACCTGGAAGGTTACATGGAGGTGTGTGTAGTTTAATTTTCTTTCCAGCACTACTTTTTATTTTTATAGTCAATCTTTATTTATTTGGTTATCTTTTGTTCATAGGAAAAATTATTCCAAATGGTTAAAGTTTGATACTCGAAACTAGTTTCTAGCCCATGGGGATCGAGAATGCCCTTCGGGCCATGCCGAAGACCATCTTGGGTGACCATTTCAGGGTCGACCTGGGTAGTTTTGTGACAAGAATAACAATTTATTCCATCTATCTTTATCCATCATCATAAATAAATTTTATCACATGTTATCCAATATTCATAAATCCTCATATGGAAAAATAATACTTTAAACTCTAAACCTCAATCAATGTTTAAATTAAAACATTCCATAAACGGTTAACCTTATAACCCTTCCCAAATATAATTTACCCTTTATTCCTTAAATAATATATTATCTTATACCAAAACATTTTTGTTATAAACTTTGGACCATCCTTGTACTGATAGAATATCAAATATAATTTTTTTATTCCATAATTGTCATAGTGGGAGATAATCACGTAAAACATCACTAAAGGATGAACAATAAGATTTTCATAGGGCTTAATAAAACAAAATAAAACATCAAATTACATTCTAAGGAGGGGAGATAAGTTTTCCATAATTATAATGATTCACTTTATCCATTGTGATTTTATAATAATTACCTTAATCCCTCATCTTAAGAGATTTCAGATGTTGACCATCACCCATAACCATTGGTTTTAAGAACTTCCTCAAAAAATGACCATAATCTGTATTTTTGAAACACTAAATTAAAGGAGGTTCATTCTTTGGATATTTCACTTTATTGCCATTATCTAGACATTCAGCCACTCGATGACCTTTCTTTCTATTAAGAAAACATTAATAAATTACCCTAAGATAATTTTCTCCATGTTTCCATCCACACTATGAGAATAAATTTAATTTAATACTCTTCTCTCTGTAGTTTTTTTAGAGTTTCCTTTTAATTCAATCAATATTTCCTTATCATAAACCTAACATTGATGGGAAACCTCAATCTCTCTTTTTGTAAGAAGGAGATGAGAAAGTTACTTACTGAAAAATATGTTCTTAAACTCATCTTAATAAAAAGATTCAATTTTATCTTGGTGCCTCATTTCTTGATAAAGTACCACCACTATTTCATTTCACCTTCTAAGTGATAAGTTACAAAAATAATTTTTTTTGCATTATGAACAAAGGATAATGGAAAATATTTTTCACTGGTAAAGATAAATTTTCAAGAAACTAGTGTATCTTTTTTTCCATTAAAATTAGGTGTACCTTTCCTTAAAAATGATTTAAGAAAACATTGTTCCCTCCTTTGATCATTTGAAAACCCAGCATGATTCATGTCTTGATAAGGACATGTGTCTATAACAATGATGTTTTCGGTCTATCTTGCATGAACTTTTGTTCCTCAAGAATGCCTTCATTGAATTGTTCATTTCATTACTCATTAACAAAGTTCTTTGGGTTTTGAAAATTTACTAAAACCTGAAATAATAGTGTGATAAAAACTTATCATAGAAGAAAACTACATAATCATTAAAAATTACATATAGGATGTATAAAACATGACACATACTTTTTAATCAATGCAAGCATAGGTTCATGAAAGATCATTCTAATTATTTACCTATATAAATCCTTAATTATGGTTAATAATGTATTTCTCAATTCCCATAGCGTATTCCCCAAGAGGTTCAAACTATGTGTCCAGTAAGGCCAATTATCATGCACCGGTTACCGATTGAGTCTAACTTAATATAGTATTTTTACGGTTGTTACCCTTACGTACATATGTTGCAGAGCCAAATACACATGTATTATCCATAGAGGTGTGTATTTCTTGGAAATCACTCACTCCATTATTTACCAAATTTTCTAGATATTTTTCTATTCTTCAACTCATTATTAAAAATATCTTTTAATAAATATCTAGATGTATGCTTAGAAAAATTCCTAGGGATCTCACTAATGTTTTCTCATCCTAGTTTCTAAAGGTTGAATAAACCATTCCATTCATACCAACTATAGTAGACCACCCTTAACATACATTGATATTACATCATTTTAGATGAATATTCAACAAATTATTAAAATACATGCACGAGGAGTGTAATAGTTTAGTTTCATTAGAAACTTGGAAACAAAATCTTTAACTATATGAAAGATCATAAAAGTTTCCAATTAATATTTTACTATTTAGTTCTTCAAATTAAAAAACATCATCATAATATAGGGAAAGGAATCAAAAGAAATGGGTGATTACAGTTGATGAGTAAGGGTAATAAAAGAAGATATGTATGTATAACATGAGAATATGGATATGAGAACATGATAATAACATTTTAAGATCATACCCTTCATAATAAAGCTCATATAAAAGAGTCAACGAATAAATATTCATAGTTTATAAGGCACGAATCATAAGGATACCAAGAGAATAATCCATGAGATCATAACATAGGAATAAGACAAATAATTGTGGCATACACACTAGCTTATAACATTGTGAACTTGTATAAGTAGAAACTGGTTCAATCATTAAGTTAAGGAAATTAAATAAGGCCCTCATATAAACATATGGATGTGAAACCAGTTCCACTTATAATATTATGAACTTGCAATCTGGTTTAAGCATAATATTATGAACATGTGACCAGGTTCGTGCATAAAATTATGGACATGCAACCAGCTCCATGCATAAAATTTTGAATATGTAATCCAGTTTTTCCATAAAATTATGAACATGTAATAAGGTTCACTAATAACATTGTGGACATGTAATCAGGTTAAATATAAACACATGGACATGAAGCTAGGTCCATGCATAACATTGTGAACATTTAATCAGTTTCACACAAAATATTATGAAATCACAATAAGGTTCACTCATAACATTATGAACATGTAATTGAGGTTCATGAATAAACTTATGGACATGAAACCCGGTCCGTGCATAAAAATATACTCAAGAGTCATCCATCATTACCAAATTCATTCGAGTGAGATATAGGTCTCTCACTTCACATAACAAAATCATCAATACATGTTACACATGATTTTAAACAATTATTATATCATTAAACAATAAATGAAATGAGTACCATAAATTTTTCCTCATATCATCACCTATGTAAATGAGATAGGGCACATAACATTTCATCAAATCATAAAATGTGAAACGGAGTGGGTTTCAAAAGCATATAAAATGTGAAAGGGAAAAAAGGTAACATAAAAATCATTCAATCAAAATATGAACCATTCAAGAAATAATATTAATGGTTTTCATGGATCTTTTCCCCAACAAAACATAAAATATATCAAAGGATTAATTTTTAGATGGAGAAATTTTTTGAAAGAACACATAGATCATTTCTTTTGGAAAATCACCTTTCATTGATGTTAACTTTTTACAACATATAAATGATTCCAAATCATTTTCTTAAAAAAACAATTAAATAATTCTTCTAAATAATTTTAAACATTTCTTGATGAAAATATCCTTTCGTCTTGGAGAAACTCTTTTTTGAAAACAGATTACTTTTGAAATCATTTTCTTTTGAAAATAACCTTGAAAAATAATAAATCATACATTGAAAACCATGTAAAACATTTTTAAAAACATTTTTATATGAAACAAAATTAATACAAACAATTTATGGAATATTAGTAAACAAAATTTCTTTAAAAAATTGTAAAATTAAAAGGAATCTTCAAAGAAAAGACATCATGTAAATCCGTACATGCCGAATATTCCTTTTGCAATGTAAAAAGTTTATAAAAGTGGTTTGATTGGAAAAGGTAAAGGAGATTTATTTTAAAACTTTTTTTGTTAAAAATTTTAAACATGGGTTAAAATTTATTTTACACATCATATTAAAACATTTTTTAATTTTTTTAGAAAATATTATTTTGTGAATAAAAAAAAGTCCAACTGAAGAGAGTGATAATCTCAGATTTTCTTAAAAACACTTACTTAATTATATTAAGGTCCAAAGAGTATAAAAATATTAGAAATACATGGATGTACCTTGTAAAAAATATGATAAGAAAATTATTGGGAGTTCTGGATATTTGTATTATAAAATTTCATCAATGGAAGTATATTCCAGAACAATCCCAATTAACATTGAGATGATAACAATAAACCATTATCACTGTGGTAACTTTGAATCATAATAATATGAAAATAATAAAATTACATGAAGCTTAAAATATCAATAAATTATAGAGATTCAATACATAACATTTCAAATGGTATTATATACAACTCAAAAAAATCTAGGTGCATAACATGACATGTGTCTCAAAGAAGAAAATTTGAGAAAAAAAATACTTTTCTGATTTTGTAACTTTTGAACCATAAACCCCATGAAAAAAATATCATCCACCGAATTTTTAAATACTCATATATTTAATTTTATTAATCATATAATAAATTCATAATTAGTAAATACACCACACAAAATAAATGAGTGGTGAATAAGGAAAAAGTCTCACATAAATAAAAGCGAGATGAGAAAACCCTTACTACTTGAGTAACTTTAGAATCATGATCCCCATGAAATAATAACTTCAATTAATGATTATTATTTCATTAAATAAATGAAATTAATTTTATAACATGTCACTGGGAAGTATATACACTACACAATAGAAGCGAGTGGTGAATATGCCATGTGACTCAAGGAAATGAAAAGTGATATGAAATTCCCTTACCTTAGTCTTCAATTTAGCTGTACATGTTGTATCATCCTATATAATAAATATAAGTTTATGATAAATCTACTATAAAACCACATTATTATATTTAATACCATTTATGATTTTATTATGACTTTATATTACCCATTTATTAGCTATACCATGTTTATGTTACATTTTGGGGAATATCCGATTTGAATTTCATATACATTTCAACAAATTATTCTTGATACTATAACATAGATAATAATTTAATAATTTATTGATTTTAAAACATGATATAAATATAATACATATTAATTATATAAATATTTATAATAATCTATCAAATATTGAAATATAAAATGAGATTCACTGTTCATAGAGACAGTTGACCATATGTACGCATGAAAGTTGTTTTTGTTTTATTATCGTATTGACAGATAGAAAGAAAGAAAATGGCATGCATGTATTTATATATATATATATATATATATTATTATTATTATTATTATTTCATATATATCATATAAGACCAGTAAACCTATCTTTAATACATTCTATGTAAAGTGTGAAGGAATTATATCACTTTGAGAAGGCGGTTGTCAATATGTTGACAAACGATGTTATGATATTTAAACAAAATTGGATGTATAAAGGTATATTTTAGATAATATTTCCAAAAGCATAAATATGTCATAAATATTATATATATCATATAAAAATTTATTGTTCACAATAATTCCCAACTATGAGAGGTAGAAATGGAAAAATTAATCACATCTTTTCGTGAGGCCACACTCCACCGTACACAAGAATGTTAATTCATTATCCATTACATTGAAGTGTGAGTAATTTAGTTCAAAACCATATAATAACAAAATCTTAGAATACTGAGGGTAATGAGGTTATAATTTAGTCATTTAATAAGAAGATTTTATGGGTGTATAAATGAAAATAAAACAAAAGAGCTTGATGAATAATGTTACCTCTTCTTTGAGTAACTCTAGTTGTTTTTCACCAATGGGATTCCTTGGTTGGATTTATGAACAAAGTGAGTATTCTATGTTAATTTATGGGATATTGGGAGCTTATTTTTTATGGTTTTTGATGATCCAAATTTTCTTGAGAGGTGTAAAGAAGTGGGATGGGTGGGTTTTCCTTTATAGTGGAGGGAAGGAGTGATATTCTTATAAATATAAAAAGGTAAAAACTATTGATAGGTCTCCCTCACAACATGAACCATAAAAAAATTTCCATTTTTGAGCTAATATGGGACTTGGTTGAAATATTTCCATCTAATGGATTTTGGATATGTGTATATGTGACATACTAAACCCAAATTCCACTCAATAGTGCCCTGAGGCCGACTGGCCACATGGCCTAAAGCACATATATCTGAACACCTGAGGATTCCAAAAAGTATTGAGGGAATAGGGTGTGTCTATGGGGAGACTAGAACCTCATTACCAGAGTGTAACACAACAGAATCCCAATAACTGTTAATAGTGGAAGCAGTTATAATAACTGGATAACTGGTAAATAAATAGAACATGATTAAATAACAATGAAAAAAGTGTCTCATTAAAAATGGTGATGATAGATGTCATGAAAAATATTCTAAAATAGCTATACAATAGAAAAATACAATACTAGTATCAAAATTCCAAAAATACCAAAAGTGCTATCTCCAAATAGCATCACGAGCCTCATCTCGGTCCGATACTCCCCCACTCCTAAGAATGAAAAAAATTATTAATATAATTATGGAAACATTCGTGGATCTCTACCTACATCCATAAATTCTTTCAGGTACAAAACAATGGATATAACATGTTTTAAGATACAATCCTCATGGGTAACCACCCTAACATCTATATAATTCAATATTGTGCAATATATCCATCTAAGTAATGTGAAAGTAAAATACCTAAGAATTATATAAATGAAATGTTACCATGAAATACCTAATAACAAGAATGTTTAATGGTACAAATTTATGATGTTACCTAAAAAAAAGATGTCAAGACCATATAACATGGAACTTATAAACAATACATAAATAACCAACACTACCATGCCATAAATCCATTCATATCATGTGAACCCTATCATTGATGTATAACCAGACGTGTCATCACAACCACAAACATGTTTTATAAAAACATATATCACAATTTACCACTGTCGTGCTATTTAATAAAACATTTTCCCCAATAGTGTTGTATAATCAAAGTTTCATTACATCCATGGCCAAGTTGTATAACCAAAAGTGTCAAACCATGAAGGACCAAATACAAGGTGTAAAAGACAAAGACAACCTCAGAGAGTCCTGGGAGCATTTCGTTGGAAAGTCAGTTAGGCTTGAGATGGGGTCCAAGGAGCGTTTCTACTGACCGTCTCCATTAGGATCCCAAGAAAAACTGAATCCAAGGGGTAGAAAGGCTCAAGGAATCCCAAATAATCAAGACCCAAAGAGAAATTTTATCTAAGGAATCAACTACCACGTTTAAGACCCACAGAGTAATATACAAGGCATCTAAATGGAATCAAGACCCTTGGTTTACCAACCAAGGCATTCAAAACAATTTCAAATAATATTCATTTCATTCCTCAATCAATCACATTACCATTTCATACCATGAGTACACCCACTGGTTATCAATATTTCATATTCAGGGAAACCAATGACTATACCCACTCATTTAACATTTCACAAACAATTCATTTAATCAATTAGATAGGGAATACATGTAAACACATGGTAAAGAGAGGAAATACATATGATAAGAATGAAATTTAATTCCATTTAATTTTGAATGGGTTTACGCTTACAAGGAAATTTCTAAACACACTGCATGGGTGGTTTGACATATTGAAAAGGCAAAGGGAACATTCCATGGGTATCCTTGGTTGGTGGAAAAAACCTTAAACTAAACTCAATGGAACCTAAGGGAATCCCTAATAGATTCCATTTCATTTAATTCAATTAATCAATTCAATTTTTGGGCCTCTCTAGAAAGTACAACGGGTGAAACAATCACAACTACTACAATAATGCACCAAAAGAAATAGGAAAATTATAGGCCACCTATAGTAGATTGGTAACAGAGTGCTCATCTAGTATCAAATAATGATTATAAACAGATCAAAAAAATAAAATAATAGAAGAATAACCTGAATGACAGTTGACAAAAATGTAATTGAGAACTCAGTAATGTGGATCTAATGAGACCTTAAGTGCTCGAATCTGATGTCAGATGAAGGAATGAGATCAAATCATACTTTAGGATCCAAGAGGGATCTCAAAACTTCCTAACTATCTCATGTGATAATAAAAGTAATTAGGTTTGATTTAATATATTTAATTACGGTAAATTTGGTAGATTTATCCAATTTACTGGGTCGTGCGGTTTGGGCTAACGATTGGCCAAACCATGCACGGACCATGTGCCCATTATTGTACGAAGGGGAACATCACTTGGTTTTCATAGACAATTTAACTAATTATATGAATAATGTGTCTCGTACCACTAAATAAATTGTAGACATAGCTACATGACTGTACACCCCAAATCACACAGTTTATCAAACCATGCAACATCTATAATCCCACTATCTAGCTTCAAACAGTGAGAAATAATTTTGTGGACTAACCCATAGAGTTTCTTCAAACCATGCACTAGGAATGTTTCACTCCAATGTTGAGTTTTGGGAACTGAACAAGCCCCACACACCCCAAACCACTAGTGATCAAATTGGTTATTCACATTAGGACAAAATGAAACACTTAAACTGAAAAAGAAAATATATGTACCTCGTATAAAAACCTAGGTTCTTATAATATTCTCCACTTAAATAAATTCATCCTTGAATTTCCCTCTCATGGGTAGAAAAAGATTTTCTATGAAATAATCTGTCCACTAAGCACATACATAGGCCTCCCGCTCCCAAGTGTCACCCCGTAAATGACCATGCTTCCATATTACCCATACTAGAGGAACTGACTAGCCTTAAAGAACATTTGGGGTCCTGACAATGATACAAACTAGATTATCCTCATATGAAACATCTACATATATCTTAACCTCCTTAGGATAAAAATAATGAGATGGGTTTGAATGATAGCAACACAACTGAGATAAATGGAAACAATCATGCATGGATTGATACCTTTAAGGTAACTATAAAATATAGGTTATTGGCTCGACTCTACCCCGAATCTTGAACAACTTTTCATATCATGGTCATTGCTAACCCTATATTTAGAACAACTTGTGTACTAGCCTCAATGAAATACTTAAAATACCCGATCCATGAACTTTTACTCTAGACTTATTTTTTAGTGATCAACATAAGATTTTTGAGGAAATTGTGTGATATACATAAACATTCTAATAAACGATACCCACTCTGATGTCTCCTACATGACACGTGGTCCTAGTAAAATTTCCTCACTTAACTCCAACTAGTAGAGGGGTGATCAACATGGTGTACCATACAAATATTGATGCAGTGTCATCTGTATAGTCACCTTATAAATATTTTTGTAAGATAATTTATCCAGGGGTATATGCCTCTCTCAAGATCCTCCAAAATATTGTATGTGAGGTCACATCATGTCCTCATGCACTTGTACAATATGATTTAACAAGCCATCAGTCTAAGTGTTGTATGTCGTGCTCAGAAGCACCTATGTATCCATGACCCTTTATAAAATCTACAAGAAATGAGACTTATATTGGGAATCACTATCTAAAATGCTAGTACATGGGACCCTATGAAGTCGTACTATCTCATAGATACAAAAACTCCCAAGATAATCCACACTTAATGTCTCCTTGGTTGGTAAGAAATGAGAATCATTTTTCAGTATTTCAAAAAGAATCCACACAACATCACTACCTCGAGGTGACCTCAGTAAAACTGTCATGAAACCCATAATAGAATCATCCAATTTGCACACTGGAATAGTTAAATGTTGTAAATTTTTATATTCCCACTATTCATTCTCTTTCAACTGCTGATAGGTGGACCACCTCCTAATAAAACCAACTACATCGCTTTTCATACCTAGTAACATGTACTGACAACATAAGTCATCATACATATCTGGGACAATGGGGTGCACTACCCTAGACGAGGCATGAAACTCCCACATCATCTCTGATCGAATGTATATAGAAACCCAAACACGAACATGGATACATAGAATCTCACCATATCATATAGTCCAACAAGGAGGCTAGTCGTTTCCTTCCACAGTTTCTAGTATGGATTGGCCTTCACAATCTGATAGCTACCTCATACTCACTCTATCCACTAGGGTAGATGTCACATCTACGGATGAAATATAATCCTACCTATTAATATCATGCACCACCAAATGAATCTTAGAGAACAAAACTGTAATATTTCAATCGCTACTGGCCTATTGAACTGCCTGAATCTGAGTGATCCTGCTCAGTGCATCACCGACTGCATTTCTCGTTCCTAACATATAGAAAAGCTCAATGTGAAAATACTGTAATTACTAATCCCAACATTAATCCCTCAGATTCATATAATTGTGTATAAATATATACTTGAGGATTTTGTGTTCTATGTACACCCAAAAAATCTCTTTAAATAAGTAACATGTCAAATAGTGAAAAGCATAAATAACTGCAGCTAAATCAAGATTGTTTGTTGGGTAATTATCATGTGGCCTCAGCTTCCAATAGCCATATTCTATGGCTATACCCCCTGCATTATCACTGCTCCAAGACTGATACCTTATGTGTCACAATAAACGGTGTATCTCCTACCCTACTATAGAAGTAATAGGTTCAGTGCTGAATATAATATCACTTTTAGCTCCTGAATGGTTTTTTTAGGTATCCTACCATAAAAAAATCACAACCTTCTTAGTCAAGCCCCTAAGAAATGTGGATAGGTGTGAGAAGTCCTCTATAAAATACCTAAAATATCTACTACTAGAATTCAAGGAATTTACGATGGGTTATTTGCGACGGGATTCCATCGCAAATAGGTTTTAGCGATGGGGCCCCGTCGTAAATAATATTTTTTGCGACGGGAAAATTCACCGTCTAAAATAAGTCTCAGATTATATATTGTATATATATATAATCCATTTTGCGACGACACCTTCGCAAATACCTTTTTTTTGTGACAGGATCGTAATCCCTTCACAAATGTTTTTTTGAAAATATTTTTTTAGTCTATTTGCGATGGGCCCGTCGCAAATACCTTTTTTAAGAAAAAATTATTTAGACTATTTGCAACGGGATCCCGTCGCAACAGATCCCGTAGCAAATAATAAATAAATAATAAGTCAATAAATTTAATAAAATTGAGATTAATGAAAAATTAATTTTAATATTATTAAAATAATAAAAAATAAAAAATATTAAAATTCTCAATATTCACAAAACAAATATAGAAAAAATAATAAAATATTATTATGATTATTGAAAAATTAATTTTAATATTATTAAAATAAATAAATATTAAAATTCTTAATATTTACAAAACAATATAAACAAAATCATAAAATATTATTATGATTATTGAAAAATTAATTTTAATATTATTAAAATAATAAAAATAATAAAAAATATTAAAATTCTCAATATTCACAAAAAAATATAAAAAAATCATAAAATATTATAATAATAATAAGTTTTATTATTAATAAAATAAACAAATATTATAAAATATAATATTGAAAAAATATATTTAATAAAATTATGATTAATGAAACAATAATATTAATATTATTAAAATAATAAAAAAATAAAAAATATTAAAATTCTCAATATTCACAGAAACAAATCATAAAATATTTAAAAATAAATTATGTAATAATCGCACCGATATAAAAGACAGAAACTGTACAGGAACTGTAAATAGTTCGTATTAAAACAAATTTAAATTCAAATGTTTTTGACATAAAATAATCACTGGGGGGTCATCTTCTGGAGGAGGAGGTGGAGCTGAAGAAACTAGTGGAGGAAACTCCATCCCTAAACTACAAGTCAAACGGCGCATGTACTCCATCTGCTCGTGATGCTGCTACTGCCATCGATGCATCTCCTCCTCGTGCTGCTGCTGCTACTGACATCGAAACATCTCCTCCTCGTGCTACTACTGCTGCTATTGCTGCTGACCTATCTCATCTTGCTGCTTCTGCAAACTCTCTATAAGGTCATTCTGAGCACGGAATTGCTCTTGACACTGTGAGCCAGAAGTTGATGCCTCTCCACGAACTCCTCTCGAGCTGGACACCAACAACGCAACAGTACCATAATACGTACCAGGAGTCACATTAGAGCCGATACCAACTACTCAGCCATTCTCAAAGCCATACTGAGTCTCCAGCATCCATGTCGCCTCATCGAAATGGTGGGCACTGGTTTGATCAGTCACCTCGTCCTGACCCTCAGCCTATGTCTGAGAAGTTGCAGCCTCATATGACTCCTTCAATTCCAATTTTAAATTAAAATTGTGAAAATATTATATGTAGTTAATTGTAAAACTGAAAAAATATGAATAGCCACAATCTGATGCTGGCGATCACCTCTAATATCTCCGGTGGCTGGATCAATATACATCCTCTGATAAACATCGTACTATGTAATATCGGGATGCTTGACTGCCTATATGAATATAAAATAAACTATTTATATTGGAAGTTATATAAAATATTGAAAAAAAATACTTACCAGATGCTCTCTATGCGTACTGAATGTACAACTACCAGCTCGATGCATCACCTCCTGTCTCCCCCGGTTCTGCCGACCCAATGAAGACCTTCTCTGAAATCCACCACCCAACCATTATGCACATAATCCATCCCAAACCTGAGATGAAATGTACTTTGGTTAGTGGGCTCTACATGACTCATCAAATATTGTCACTCTTACTTTCTTAATGGCCGTATTTCTCAAATTGTGCAAAAACTGACACAAATGCTCACGCATATCCACCTCCCATGCTGCATGGATATCGTCACGCATGCTATCATCGATGGGATACTATAAACTCTACAAATAATTTATAATATCAAGTTATTATTAAAATAAATTTCAAAATAAATATTATTTATTTACGTACCAGTGAATGATTGTACATGCTGAGTTGTACATCAATGATAATCTGTTCCCATGTGGTCCATTGATGAGAAAAATAATTATGCAAGATAGCGCTCCCCTATCCAATAGTTACATGCGCAAAACTGTGAAAAAAGTATAAATAATCAAACAATTAGTATATAAATAAATAAATTAAGGAAATATAACTAAAATATACAGGTTACCATACCTCCATGTGCATGGATCAAATCCAAGACGTGGACGTCGCTCAAGGATAGGGTCAGGAATCATCAGTCACGCAAGACCGCACCCCCTCCGTGTACCTCCTGATCCCCCAGTAGGCTGAGGGTATGATGATCCCACATCCCCCTCATTCAAAGGTAGATCATCCTCCTCTAACTCACGCAATAGATCAGAGTCCATTAGAAACACAAAATGATTATTGTTAGCAGATAGTTGAAAATAACTATTATATATATATATATATATATATATTAGTTATGATCATAACCAGAATTTAACTATGCCAATGTTCACCTTTATCATCATCTTCATATCTAACGATATCAATGTCTTCATATTCCTCCTCAGCATCATCAATATCCATATGAGTTCCACTTTAATCAGCCCTTGTCATTTCAATGTCATTTGTAACATCATTAACATCTTCATCACCATGGACCTTTAATTTTGGGGTGTTGGTCAGAGTGGTTTACTCAAGAGGGGTGGGGGGGGGGGGGTGAATTGAGTACCAATTAAAATTTCTGTTAAAAATTATTTCTTTTAAAATCCCCCAATTATAATTCTAAGATAAATAGTAGTGAATTTTTATTACAGTAAAGGCTCAGTTAGATTCTCAACAGATTGATTAGTTCTCAGTTAATTCAATCTGAAGATTAATTAACTTTCGAACCTAACCTAATGCTTTACAGCACATACATACACTTTCTAGTTTAACTATCAAAGTGACTTTAAAATTGATTTGTATTTCATAGTAAATAGAGGTAAAATATAAAATATATATAGTATACTTTAGACTTTATCTAAGATACACGACATATATAAAAAAAGTGGTTCAGTCTCAAGCTGAGACCCAATCCACTCCACTTGGTGATCACCTGCCACCAACCAGATTATATAAATAAACTCTGATCCACAACCTGGATTGGGGTAACAACAGTGCATATACTATCCAGGACACACAGGGACCTATTCCACAGTTTTCATGGGTAAAAAAAAATAATATCCAGGCCACAGAAGGACCTCTTCCACAATTTTCATGGGTAAACTAGAGTAAAGAGTTTGGTGTAAGGATTTTGAAATCCTTCAGTTCAGTGTAGGAGTTAGTGTGTGAGTAAAATATACAGAGTACACACACTACTCGAAAGTAAACAAAAGAATAAATAAGAGAGAGTAAATGTGAGTTTATAATGCTCTAGTGATTAGCAGTGCAGCTCTAGACTCTTTGGATAAAATAGAAAAGCTTCTGAGTCCTCTTTTTTTTGTTGAAAAAACAGAGTGTCATGGTTCAGCTTGTGTTCTTCATGAGTGAAGATGTTCTCTTGATTCCAGTGTACTCTGTGTGTTCTTCAGTAGAGTTGGATTTCATGCATGAGACAATTCTTTCTTTGAAGATTTTGCAATATCTTCTTCATGGTCATGCTTGTCAGCTTGTTTTTCTGTTTAGTAAAGTACACTGACGTTTTTTGATTTGTCGCATATCTTCTTCCTCTTGGTCACACTTCTCTTTATCATTGAATGCATGAGTGTTTGCCGACAGGTCCATGTATTTCATACCTTGTACCTCATACTATGGCTACAAATAAACATTAAATATGTTAGTGCATTAAAGGCATCAAATATGACCGTTAATAAGTTAAATAGAAAAATGAAAAAAATAGTTTAGGAAATGGTGTCACAGTAGTTATGAAAATGGTGTCTCCTTCACGGTATCTCCTTCACGGTGTCTCCTCCACTATGTCTCCTTCACAGTGTCTCCTTCATGGTGTCTCCTTCACTATTTCTGAGTCACAGTGTCTAACGTACGGTTTCTGGCTTCTGGTGACTTGCTCATAGTTTCTGGATTCACGGTGCTTTGATGACTGTGTCTTGATAACTATGTCTGGCACTTAGGCAAACAAAGTGTCTTGCTTACGGTGTCTGTTCTTCATGTCTTGCTTCATGGTGTCAGGCTTACTGTGTCATGGTGTCTCGTGGTCACGGTGTCTCGTGGTAACTGTGTCTCATTGTTCACGATGCCTGAGACTTAGGCTTCACGGTGTCTACTTCATCACAGTGTTCTTGTTCATGGTGTTTGTGTCTTTCCACAGTGTCTGACTTAATGTTTCAAGCTTCACGGTGTCTTGTACATAGGCAAATAGCTATATTCAGACTTAAACAGTAATATGCATACAATGAATTGAGCTTAACCATTATAAAGTATGAGATAAATTGAAACATTAATACACATGATTATTAAGATTTGTGAGATTTGTGATCATTAATAAGATTTTTAATTATTATTGTGATTTTTGATCATTAAAACATTATTAATACATGAGGAGTCCAAAAATCTCCCCATTTTTTATGATCACAAATCAAATATAGGTAAAGGGTAAATTAAATGAAACTACATAGAAAAATAACATATGTTAACATAGATTTCATATTTCTCCCCCTTTTGGGATTATCAAAAATTAGAAATAATATTGGGGGACCAGTGCACATGTCATTAAAAGTGTTCAGAATTCAACATACATTAGAAATACAAAAAATTAATGACATCCCCATCAAAACGTAGTAAGCACTGGTCTTCTTCAGGGATTGGCCTTCTCTTTGCCTTTATGAGCAGCAGAAGAGGAAGCCATAGGGGCAGTTGCTGATGTAGAATAAGGCATAGAATTTGTAGATAGAGAAGTTAAAGGGAGACCTTCGAAGATTGAGGGAGCCAAAGTCGGAGCATTAGAAGATCGAGGCATTTGCTGGTCAAGGATGACAGGCCTGATCTAAATAAGAGTCTAGCCAATAGACATGGATGTTGAAGCTATGGTCGAAGTGAAAGTAGGTAATCTAGGTCTGAGAGGAGAATCCACTGGAGCAACAACTGTTGTGCTTTTAACATGAAGATACAGGCTCAGAAGTTTAATAATTTCTGCAATAATCTCTCCTCCATACTGCATGGCCTTTTCAAAATCATATTTGTTTTCCATGAACTTGTCCAACAATCTGGTAAATTCAGTGAGCTTCTGGACTTGGTTTTTGAAGTCTTGGGTTATTGGAAGAATTTACAGATTCTCTACAAGGTATTTGAAGTGGTTGGTCATATCAGTCTTGGAGAAAATCCAGTTGAAAAAAAATCTACTTTCGTAGTGATCTCTTGCTGAGTATCATTGACAATCTTTGAGTGAATCTGAACAAGGTACACGACTCTCTCACTATTCTTAACAACATTAGATAATGAATCCACATCAAAACCACTGAAATAATTATGATGTTCTTCCTTGACTATAGATCTGAGCAAAGTACTCTCCAAGGAAGGAGTAGAAGTCTGACCAGAATAATGAGAAGCTTTGACAGCAGTGGTCAGAGATTTAAGCTGGTTCAGTACCTTTTGAAGAAATCCAGTGTACTCATCTATGAGTTTATTGAGATTCACCACAAGTTCTCTCATGTTCTAGAACAACTGTTTGTGCCTTTCAGCAATCTTCTCATCAAAGGATAGTAGATAGGGGTGAATCTGAGACACAATGTCTCAAGAGATGTTTGAAACAGCAGTTTTAGGAGAAACAGGACCAGGTGCAAGAGCAGGCTCTGATCTTGAATGCAGTTCAATCTGTAGGTTTTCAACCATGATTTTCAGAGTTTTAACTTCAGTATTGAGAAACTTATTCTCAACTCTTACTTCCTGAATTTCATTGATCATCTTGGGTTGAATGTTCCACATAATATTTTCTAAAAGAAGTGAAGGAATCTTCCTGACCAAGTTTGGTCACAAGAGGAGGTTAAGAGGACATAATTTTCTCAACTCTAGCTAAGATAATGTCTCCAAAGACATTCAAATCATCCTTGTTGACAATATATTGCTGTTAAGGTAAAGGTGCAGGTGAACGAAGTGGTACAAGTGTAGGCTCAGGTTGAGGTTCAGGTTGAGGTTCAGGTTCAGGTGCGAAGTATGTGGTATATTTCAGTTGAAACAAAGAAGAAAGATCAATTCCTGTTGTAGTAACCTATTGAGATTCACTTATATCATAAAGATAGGGAATACATACTGAGTGTACACAGAATATGACTCAGTAGGTTGATATGCTACATCAGACTCAGCCTAATCAGTCTCAGCTTCATTAGACTCAAGATTTTGAGGTTCCTCCCCCTCAATAAGTTCTTCCTTTTTAGGACCTTGAGGCCAAGTAGCTTGTTCTAGATCCACTGGTTCATCTCTAATTTTCTTAGCCATTTCTTGCCTAGGAAACTGAAAGGCTATATCCCTCCTCTCTTTAGCAGAAGGTATTATCTTAGAAACAGATTGTTCCACAGAAAGTTCTTCTAGATTAGCTTATTGGATAGCAGGGAGTTCTTTTTGAGTTGCTTCTTGCATAGTAGGGAGTTCTCCTACTACATCCTCTTCCATGGATTGCTGCTCAGATTTTGGGACAACTAATTATCTTGTAGCATTAGGTTGGGTTTCCAGATTAACAACACCTCTAGGGACAGGAGGAACAACAGTCCTTTCTTTCTCAATAACAACTTCATCCCTATGAGGTATATCAGCCTATTCTCTATGTGGTACTTCAGCTGCCTCTTCCTCTTCTTCTTCATCTTTTGAATATTCCAAAACTTCATCTGGTTCCAAACTAGGATCAGAAAAGCCCTTCAACCTTGTTGGATAATTTACAGGATTGAACTTCTCATAGATCTTATCATTATCTTAAACCCACTCCTTCTTCCACGGGTTATAGTTTATTTTCAGCCTCCTGATAGTAGCTTTGGATAAAAAGTATTCATAGTCCATAAGTACTTCTCCATTGGTTCCAACTACTCATTTTTTAAAAAGAATTGCTGAAATCATCCTAGAGTAGAATAGAGATGTGGATTTAGATGTGACCTTAGTCAATTCACAAATATAGTGAATGATATATTAGCATAGATTGATTTTGTGGCAATTCTTTATAAGATGAATCATAAATACATCCTAATACATTAAGACAGAAAATTCACCTTTCCATAGACTGATCATATTCTGAAAAAATTTTAACTACAGTCTTGTCTCCCCATCAAGTTCACCAGCTATGGCCCTTCTCTTGCTGCCATTTTTAGTTAGGGTTTCTAGTGCATTTTCCAGGTCAATAAAATTGGTTGTAAGAGGGGGGTCTCTATGATAATCATCACAGATCCCTTCGTGAGGAATCTTAAGGCATGAATCCCATAACCTCGGTGAGATGGAGAATCTTTGGCCATTAATCCATCTTCTCACAACAAAAATTTCACCAGCATCAAAAAAAAATTGTACATAATGATATAACTGAGCTACCAACCTCTGGTAAATGGGTCTATCCTTCCTAGAGAACCAGTCGAGCCAGCCTTGTTCTCTTAAAACTTTTAAAACTAGAGATTTTTTAGACAACAACCACTAAGTTCAAATTTCATTTTCAGGAACAACACTACGGTTTACCAGGTTTGGATTTAGGGGTCCTTCAGGTGCCAGCTTTGGTGATAGTTTCTTCTTCTTTGAGCTACGCTTATCAGGAGTAGATGAATACAAATGCTTCATCCTTGGAATCCATTATAGGTTCGAGGAATAGAGAAAGGGAAAGGTTTCAAGGTTGAGAGGTTTCGAGAGGAGTTCCGAGTGAAGAAACGAGTGAAAACCTTTTGTTTTATCATTTTGGAATGTCAAACATCACAAAAGTAAAAATGCAGGAAAGTAATAAGCGGTGAAATAATAATTACCACGATATGGATTAAAAGAAAATGAAAAATAATTTTCACAGTGTGACTGTGAATAGTCATTACGATGCGATGGTAAGTGGTCGTCACAGTGAGACAGTCAGTGGTCATCACAGTGAGATAGTGAATGATCTATTCAGTCACGGTGAGACAGTACATAAACTGTTCAGTCACGGTGAGACAATAAGTGACAGACCGTGAATACAAGGTGCTAACTGTGAGACCACAAAATGAGACAGTAACCACGAAACAGTGAACATGAAATAATACAGTAAAATATAGTAATGTATTAAATAGTAAGACCAGTAAGATATCTATTTGTGATTGATCATGACAATATCATGTATGACGTAATATAATCTCTTAGAATTTAATGGTTTAGTGAATATATCAGCAAGTTGATATTCAGTACCAATGAATTCCAAGGTTATATCATATTTTTGATAATGATCCCTCAAAAAGTGATGTCTTACATCAATATGTTTTTTCCTAGAATGTGAAACAAGATTTTTGGAGATGTTGATGGAACTTGTGTTGTCACAATTTATTGGTACATGTCTAAATTGATATCCATAATCTAGTAAAGTGTGTTTCATCTACAAAATTTGTGCACAACAACTTCCAGCAGCTATGTATTCAGATTCTGTAGTAGATAATGCAACAATATTTTGTTTCTTACTACACCATGATACCAGTGACTTTCCTAAAAAGTGACATGTTCTAGAGGTGCTTCTTCTATCTAACTTACAGCCTCCGAAGTCAGCATCAGAATAACTAACTAGTTCAAATGATTTTCATTTAGGATAGAACAGTCCTAGATTGGGTGTATTCTTGAGGTATTTGAAAATTCTCATTACAACATTTAAATGTTATTCTTTAGGGTTTTCTTGAAGATGAGAACACATGCAGACACTAAACATAATGTCAGGACAACTAGTAGTTAAGTAGAGTAGACTTCCGATCATTTCTCTATAAGTGGTTTTATCAACAGATTTTCCATCTTGATCAAGATCCAACTTACAGGTGGTACTCATAGGGGTGTCACTACTTTTAGTACTATCCAATCCAAAACGTTTTAGAAGATCTCTAGTGTATTTACTTTAAGTTAAAACAATTCCATCATTATTTTAAAATATTTGAAATCCAAGAAAGAATTTTAGTTCACCCATTAAACTCATTTCAAATTCATTTTGCATCATTTTAGAAAAATCAATACATAATGACGTTTTTGAAGATCCAAAAATAATATCATCTACATTAATATGAACAACTAAAACATCATTAGAAATAAGTTTTATAAAGAGGGTAGGATCAGCTATTCCTTTTGTAAAACCTTTGAAAATTATAAAATTACTTAATCTGTCATACCAAGCTCTTGGAGCTTGCTTTAAACCATATACATCTTTTGGAAGTTTGAAAATATGATTTGGAAAATGAGGGTTTGTAAATCTAGGGGGTTGTTCAATAAAAACATCATCAGCTATATACCCATTTTAGAATGCACTCTTGACATCCATTTGATATAGTTTGAAATTCAGATGTGCAGCATAGGCAAGTAGAATTCTAATGGCTTCAAGTCTGGCTACTGGAGAAAAAGTCTCCTCATAGTGAATTCCTTCTTCTTGACTATAGACTTGTGAAACTAATCTAGCCTTGTTCCTTACTATATTTCAAGCTTCATCTACCTTATTTCTAAACACCCATTTAGTGCCTATAGTGAATGTGTCCTTGGGTCTTTCAAAAAGTTTCCAAACTTTATT
This sequence comes from Viscum album, assembly GCA_963277665.1. NCBI lineage: Eukaryota > Viridiplantae > Streptophyta > Magnoliopsida > Santalales > Viscaceae > Viscum > Viscum album. Next base: position 835,007,029 of record OY728165.1, read on the forward strand.
TCATTCAAACTGATTGAGTTCTTCTTGCATAGACATTACCCATAATTCCTCTTTGATGGAAAAATCAATGTTTTTAGGTTCAAGCTGTGATAATAAGGCTTGATGATCAACCTGATTTCTAAGAGAAGCTCTAGTTTGTGTTCCTTTCTCTAAGTCTCCTACAACAGCATCAAAGGGATGGTTTCAAAGGGTTCTAACCTTTCTAGAAAAAGAGGGAGTAGAGATTTTAGGTTCATCAATAGATTCAGGTTCATTTTGGCTCGATTGCATAGAATTTCCAGAATTGGATGTTTTCACAAATTCTTTTGTAGAGGTATTTGTGGATTTTGAGTTGATGTTCAGATTTGATACATCATCCTCCAGATTTTCTAGGATGGTTCTATGATCATGTGGATCTATTTTATCAAACATGATATGGATAGATTCTTCCACAAATTTAGTTCTCTTATTGAATACTCTATAATCTTCACTTGATATTGAATAACCTAAAAAATCCCTTCATCACTTTTCGATGCAAATTTGTCAAGATTATCCTCAGTGTTGATAAAATATTTTTCTGCCAAAAACACTAAAGTAATTAACCTTAGGCTTCCTATTATTCTAGAGTTCACATGGGGTCTTTATTAGAATTGGTCTAATCAATACTCTATTGATTATGTAGCATGTTGTGTTAACAGACTCAGCCAAAAAGTAAATAGGTAAGTCATATTCACTAAGCATAGTTTTAGAAATTTCTTAAAGGGTTCAATTTATTCTTTCTACAACACCATTATGCTGAGGGGTTCTAGGGGCAGAGAAATTCTGATTATAACCATTTTGTGAACAGTAAGATTCAAACTCTTTATTTTCAAACTCACGGCAATGATCACTTCTCAAAGTCTTAATCTTACATCCAATAAGGTTCTCTACAGACTTGGAGTATTTAATAAAGTAAGAACAAGCTTTACTTTTGTGAGATAAAAAGTATACCCAAGTATATCTAGAAAATTCATCTTCTAAGACATAGACATAGTGCTTCCCATTTAAGCTAGAAACTCTAGATGGTCCAAACAAATCAATGTGAACCAACTCAAGAGGATGAGAAGTAGAAACTTGTTTCTTTTGTTTGAAAGATATTTTGTGTTATTTTCCCATTTGACAGGGATTACAAACATAGTCATTTAAAAACTCAATTTTGGGTAAGTCTCTAACTAAGTTCTTCATAGTCAGTTTTCTATGTGAATGTATATTGCAGTGTCTTATTATTTTATGCCAAAGCCAAGAATCTTTATGAAAATCATTTAAACAAGTAATATTTTGTTCAGCTAAAGAATTCAAATCGACTGCATAAACATTTTCATTTCTCAAGGTAGAAAATACTAAAGTATCTTTAGAATTAAAAACATTACAAGAATAATTTTTAAACTTAACATTAAATCCATCATCACATAACTGAGAAATACTTAACAAGTTGTCTTTTAATCCATCAACAAATAAAAATTTATAAATTAAACCTGAGTTAGTGTTACCAATTTGGCCTAGGCCGATGATCATTCCTTTAGAATTATCACCAAAGGTGACATAGCCTCCATCAACATTGATTAAAATTTTAAAACATGATAAGTCTCTTGTCACGTGTCTTGGACATCCACTGTCCATGTACCATGTCTTCCTACAGGATCTCTTAAAGTAGGTATCCTACAAAACAAGTTTAGATGGAAAATGATTTTGGTACCCAGATTTTCTTGGGTCCAGACTGGTTAGCAAGCAAAGCTTCAGGTCCCCAGATTTGTCTTATGGGTCTCATATAATACACAGAATCAATGGATTTTGAAATATTAACTCTATTTGATCTATAACAATGTCAATAACTAGTTGAGGCATATGAATTTCCAGTACTAGAACTTGCAATATTATGTCCAGATTTAGGAACAAATTTAGATTTAGTGATCTATCTCTTTCCTGGAAGATAGCCTATTCCAGTGGTATATTTTGGTGCCACTTGTTTACCTAACAACTGAGTTAGTGTGTCCTTTCCAATTTTGAATTTTTCTAAGTCCTTTCTCATTTTCTCATTGGAAATTTTTAGTTTAGTATTTTCTTTAAGTAATTTGGCATTCTTTTCTTTTTCTACATCAAGGGAAGATTTAACAGAACTGGTCAAAGCATGATATTTCTTCAAGGTCTTATATTTTTTCTTAAGCTCATTACATGATTCTTTCAGCATGTTACCGTATTCAAATAGTTCCTCAGTAGACATATTTTCAGTTTCAGAATCAGATTCAACTCCAGAATATTACGAATTTAAAGAAGGAGTTTCCAGTGTTACCTCAGATGTGTTAGTCATGAATCACATGTTAGCTTAATGAGAGTATTCATCCTTAGTAGAATCATAATAACATGAAGTGTCTTTTGAAGCACACCAAGTTTCTTTGATATCTTTCTTGTACTTATTTTCCTTGTAGTCATATTTATTTTTGAAATTTTACTTTGGACAATCAGCTTTAATGTGACCTTTTATTTTGCATTCATAGCAGTCAACATCATCACACTAATCAGCTTTCTTCCAATCTTTCTTCTAGAGACCTTTTTTGTCATATTTACCTATGTAATTTGATTTTCTGAAAAATTTATTCTTCCTATAGAACTTCTTAAATCTCCTAGCTAACTGAGCCATCTCTACATCACTATCAGATGTAGTCTCATCACTACTCGAGCTTTCAGTAGGTATTTGAATTTTCTCCTTGTCCTTGCTCTTTGAGGCAATAGATTTAAATGCCACTGAATTCCTCTCTGGTTCATCATCTTCTTCCTTATTTACCTTCATTTCTTCTTCATACATCATTAGCTTACCAATTAATTCCTTAACAGGTAAAGTACCAATATCACAGGATTCTCTAATTGAGACAGATATGCCTCTCCATCGGTCTGGTAGTCATCTCAGTATTCTCATGATTTGTTCCTTTGCTGGAACAACCTTTCCAAGTGAGCTCATAGTGTTGAAAATTTCATTGAACCTGAGATACATGTCAGAGATAGGTTCACCAGGCTTCATTTTAAAATTATCATATTTAATAGTATAAGTGTTCAATCTCATTTCATTAATATTGGTTGTTCATTATGAAAAATCCAATATTCATTGATTTTTTTGATTCCCTATATGCACTTTTATGAAATCGAAAACCATTCACCCCATATGCATTATAAGATTTAACCATTGTGGATGGTGGGTTAATCAATATACAAAGTCGCTTATCAATTTTATTATCATGTTGAAACACCTGAAAATTTGTAAGACAATTAACAATATATTAAATAGTAAACTAAATTGATATTAAACCATCATTAATTTATGTTACCATCTTTTAAAACAATTGAGAATTTTTTTGTCTGCTTTCTTCAAGAGTAGCTGTTTTAATTTGTGGAACTTGTTTCTTCATATGATTATCATATAACCTACAAATAAAATAAGTTTATATAATGTAATATAAATTATAGAATAAGTGATAGAATCACTCACAGTACAAATTTTTTCATTTATTCACAATCGAGTAGAACATATGTATGAGCTCTATGATGTTCATCATATGAAAGCCATCGTTCTTGAACTCCATCGAAGCCAAGACTTGGATGATTAAAAACTGATAAATGATTTTCCATTTCATCATTAAAATTTCCCTCGTTTTGTCCCATACGGATTTTCTTTAGGGATATTTAGATTCAAAATGGCGAGAGTAGAAAAAAGCAATTTCCTCTTGCAAATAAGCTTCAACAATTGAGCCTTCAACTGATACTTTGTTGCGTAATTTTGTCTTCAATTTTTGCATGCATCTCTAGAATGGGAACATCCATTGAAACTATATTGGACCTCCACATTTATCTTCATGTAGAAAATGTAATATAAAATGATCCATTGAATCAAAGAAAGCAGGTGGACAAATTTTTTCTAGTTTACATATAATTACAATAACATCATCTTCCAGTTTTCTTAGCACATCTTAGTCAGTTGTTGCTGCACAAATGTCTCGAAAAAAATATGATATGTCTGTTATTGAATCCCAAATCATAGAATTAAACAAACCATTGAATACAATCAGCATAAGTATTTCCATTATAACACAACAATCATTACTTTTTAATCTGGTAATATGACCATTATTAACACATCTGCCCAACTTGGAAGCATAGCCATCTAGAAGTCTCAAATTTACAATCTATGGATAAAATAATAAATGACTCTCTTTGGACAGTGTATAAGATGCTTTTGGCTTCATTAACCTCTGTGATATGACATTTTCAAATAGTTCATGTTCTGGTCGCCTGAAAATTTGGGCAAGATATAATCATGCTTTTACAGTATCTTTGGTCTTACCTGGTGTATCCAAAACAGTATGAAATAAATTATCAAAATAGTTCTTCTCAATGTGCATGACATCCAATATGTGGCGGACCAACAAATCAGAACAATATGGTAGATCCCAAAAAAATTATTCATTTTATCTAATTATGTTCTTTCTCAAAGCCATGAATTTTATTGTATGTTTACTGTTGGCCCAAATATGATGGGAGGTAATGAAAATACAAATGATTTTAACTCTGTACCTGAGATCATTTTTGGAGATTCATCCCTTTCAATTGTGCCTTTTTTGAAATGAGATCTGTTCCTTCGAAAAGGATGATCAATTGGAAGAAATCTGCGATGACAGTCCAAATAGAAAGGTTTTTTTCCATTAATAATCATAAATGCTTTGTTTTCATTCAAACTATAAGGACATGATTTCAGACCATGTGTACTCCAGCCAGATAACATGGCATATTCCAGAATGTCACTAATCATCAACATCAATGCATCTTTTAATGTGAAATTTTATTTTGCAGCAACCTCATATGTACTAACACTATTACTCCACAATAAATTTAACTCATCAATCAATGGTTTCAAATAAACATCAATATTCTTTTTTGGATGTCCTGGGATTAATAAGGTCAAAAAAATATAGGGCTCCTTCATCAACATCCATGGAGGTAAATTGTACGGAGTTATAAATACAGGCCAACATGAATACTGATGACCATAAGAACCAAATCGATAGAATCCATCAGTAGAGGAACCAATAGCACTTTTCGGGCTTCAAAAGAAAAAGACGGATGTAGACAATAAAAATGCTTCCATGAATCACCATCAGATGGATGATTCAAGCTTTTACTGGTTGAAATATTGGTTTTTTTCCATGAAATCATTGACAATGTGTTATGAGACATAAATAAACATTGCATCCTGGGTGTAAGGGGGAAATATCTCAACTATTTTACAGGAATCGATCCATACTTCCTTGGTTGAGCTTCTTTATACCTCGATTGTCCACATGTTAGACAACTATCCAATGACACATTTTCACCAGAATATAAGATGAAATAATTTGTACATGAATGAATCTTCAGATAACATAGGCCTAGATTATGAACCAACCTCTTGCTCTCATCGTGATTTGGAGGCAACACGTTTCTTTCAGGTAATAGTGTTTTAACCAAATAAAATATCTGATCAAAACGGTTTTTTGACATTGAATTATCTGATTTAATAGCCATAAAATTTTCAACCACTTCAAATTTTCTTATCTTGCAACCAGGATATAATGCATCCCCACCAGACCTCACATAATCATAAAATTTATATGGTGCCAACTCAGGAGTTAAATCAATATCATCGTGAGTTTCAGTTTGTTGAACAGATAGACCTCTAACATCATGTACTAAATTTTGGAACTTTGAAGGATCTAGAATCAAGTTATTAGTATCTTCTCTAGAACTGCATTCATCATATTGATACCAAAAAAATAATTTGGTTTAAAACCAAAACGCAAGAGATGTCCCCCAACCATGTCCAATGTCTCAAACGTTCTCAGAGAACATTTTTTACAAGGACAATTAATTGTGACTTCTGAAACATATTCTGGTTTTAATGATGCAAATTCTAAGAAAGCTTCAACACCCTCAATATATAAAAGATTTAAACCCGAACCATTTGGATTTTTGGGCTGATTTATCCAAGCACGATTATCTAATAATGACTTATATCTACTTCCATGTTCCATATTTTTCTACAAAATACAAAATCATCACTGTTTTTGAATTATTTGAAATTATAAAAATACTATCTGAAAAAGAAGATAAATAATTACTAATACTACTTAATAATTTCCATTAATTAAATGCGACACAATTTCCAGTGGATTGACGACTACTCTTTTGTCTGATGGCTCATTTACCTGCATCTTTCTCACACTAAAATCACAATGAAGAATCTGGTCAGAGGTACACATATTAATTCTCATATGCACAAGAATGAATATATGTATCTCCAACCAGATTCCTCATTGTGATTTCAGTGTGAGAAAGATGCAGGTAAATGAGCCGTCGGACAAAAGAGCCCTCTTTTCGTCGATGAATTGTCTTCTTCCAACTATCACCGCCTAAAAACATTATAAAAAAGATGATCCTATGAATTCATTTCCAATATTGTGTTTATAAGATTGAATATTCCTATGTATAATCACAATTTTTATATTGTTTTTAGTCGACTTGATTTGAATGGAGGAATGTTATCGAGCAAAAGGAGTGTCGTCAATCCACTGGAAATTGTGCTAGGTTCTTGGAATTTATTAAAATTTATTAATTTTTTTCTAACTATTCCTAACTAATTATTACTAATTATTAATAGTTATTTCTAATTATTACTAATTTATAAATACTTAGAAATACTTAGAAAAATGAAAACTTCTTGAATAATGAAAGGAAATTTGGTAATCAGTGTTTTGGATATGATTAAAAATTATCCATTCATTATCCAAGAAGTTTTCATTTACTAATTATAATTATATCTAATTATTAATAATTAAAAAAATTATATTATCATTATTTATGAAAAAAACAATATTAATATTATTAAAATAATAAAAAATTTATAAAATATTAAAATTATCAATATTCACAACACGATTTTCTCTATTCTTAACATGTTCAAATCTCAAAGGGTCTCCAATTGGCAGGTCATGCGCAATAAAAATTTTGTGTCAGCCATGTCCAATGCAAACTCTATAATTTTCTTTGCAGGGTTTATCACCACGCAAGTTGTGTTGCAATATGACGACCAAAGTAATGTCATTCTCGTCTATATGAATCATCTTGCTCCCTTTACATAGATCATTCTTCCTTAAAAATTTGAGGAGACATCAGTATCTTTCCCTTAAATTTTCAAGGATGAATGGTCTATGTAACAGGGCATGTGAGATAATTCTTATAGATGAGAAGGGCATGACTTGGGTTGTCCTATTGCAATGCTACTTGCAAGGTGATCAACCAAGCAAGGACAATTATATCTAATTATATCTAATTATTACTCATTATGACTAATTATTTCTAATTATTACTAATTATGAATAATTATTACTAATTATGACTAATTATGACTAATTATGACTAATTATGACTAATTATGATTAATTATGACAAATTATGACAAATTATGACTAATTATTACAAATTATTACAAATTATTACCAATTATTACCAATTTTTACTAATTATATCTAATTATATTTAATTATATCAAATTATATCTAATTATTACAAATTATATCTAATTATATATAGTTATATCTAATTATTACAAATTGTATCTAATTATTACTAATTATTACTAATTATATCTAATTATTACAAATTATTACTAATTAGTACTAATTATTACAAATTATTACTAACTATTACTAATTATATCTAATTATATCTAATTATATCTAATTATATCTAATTATTACTAATTATTACTAATTACTACTAATTATATCTAATTATATCTAATTATATCTAATTATATCTAAATATTACTAACTATTAGTAATTATTACTAATTATTACTAATTATACCTAATTATATCTAATTATATCTAATTATTACTATTTATTTCTAATTATTGCTAATTATTAGTATTTATTAGTAATTATTAGTATTTATTAGTAATTATTACTAATTATTCATAATTATTCCTAATTATTACTAATTATTCCTAATTATTGCTAATTATTACTAATTATTGCTAATTATTTCTAATTATTACTAATTATTGCTAAATATTACTAATTTTTGCTAAATATTACTAATTATTATTATTTATTCCTAATAATTACTAATTATTCTTATTTATAACTAATTATTACTATTTATTACTAACTATTACTATTTATTACTAACTATTACTATTTATTAATAAGTATTACTATTTATTAATATTTATTACTATTTATTAGTATTTATTAATATTTATTAATATTTATTACTAATTATTACAATTTATTACTAATTATTACAATTTATTCCTATTTATTACTAATTATTCCTAATTATTGCTAATTATTCCTAATTATTGCTAATTATTCCTAATTATTTCTAATTATTTCCATTTAATTCTAATTATTGCTAATTAGTTCTAATTATTCCTAATTATTCCTAATTATTTCTAATTATTACAATTTATTCTTATTTATTGCTAATTATTGCTAATTATTGCTAATTATTGCTAATTATTCCTAATTATTCCTAATTATTCCTAATTATTAGTAATTATTAGTAATTATTATTAATTATTATTATTTATTAGTAATTATTAGTAATTATAGCTAATTATTACTAATTTTTGCTAATTATTCCAAATTATTCCAAATTAGTTTTAAATTATTGCTAATAATTACTAATTATTGCTAAATATTTCTAATTATTGCTAAATATTACTAATTACTTGTATTTATTCTTAATTATTAGTAAATATTACTAATTATTAGTATTTATTTAGAATTATTACTAATTATTCATATTTATTACTAATTATTCCTAATTATTACTAATTATTCATAATTATTAGTATTTATTTCTAATTATTAATATTTATTTGTAATTATTAGTAATTATTAGAATTTATTACTATTTATTACAATTTGTTACTAATTATTACAATTTATTACTAATTATTATTAAATATTGCTATTTATTGCTATTTATTACTAGTTATTGCTAATTATTACTAATTATTGATAATTATTCCTAATTATTGCTAATTATATCTAATTATTCCTAATTATTACTAATTATTCCGAATTATTACTAATTATTCATATTTATTACTATTTATTGATATTTATTACAAATTATTATTAATTACTACAAATTAATTATATACATTACTAATTATCGTTAATAATTAATAATTATTACTAATTATTAAAAACTATTGCTAAAAAATTCAATTTATTAGTACATATAAATACTAATGACAAAACAATTTTAATTTAATTTAATTATAACTAATCAACAATAAAAAAAATTAACATAAAAAAAATGAAATAAATAATAAATTAAAAAACATAAATACCTTGAAGACTGCTTTTCTATTGATGCAGACGGGTCACAACTTCTTCGTGAACAAAACAATTAACTTAGAAAAATTCTCTCTCTAAAATACGAGTTTAGAGAGAAATAGGATCTAAAATTTGAGAGGAATGAGAGGAAAAACAGATGTGAGTATATATAGGTTAGATTATTTGTAACGGGAAACCTATCGCAAATAGTATCATTTCCGATGGGTCCCGTCGCAAATACCTACGCCCACATTAATTACTATCGGTGATTAAAAAGTTATTTACGACGAGACCCGTCGCAAATATTCCTTGCTAACAAACCTTTTGCGACGGGATGACATCCCGTCGCAAAAGGCTAGAAACCGCTGTCGGTTATTTACAACGGGCCCCATCGCAAAAGGTGTCCCGTCGCAGAAAGCTATAAACCACCACCGGTTATTTGCGACGGTGGGATCCCACCGTCGCAAATAACCTTCCCGCGGTTTGGCGCGCTATCCGCGCCAAACTATTTGCGACGGGAGATGAAATCCCGTCGTAAATTGTTGGTTATTTGCGACGGGTCATTACCCCCATCGCAAATAACATCTTGGACAGACCTTTTGCGATGAGATTTAATCCCATTACCAAAGGCCCGTCGCAAAAAGCCCTTTTTTCTCATAGTGATCTAGCTAGCCCCAATAAACATCATATGCCTACAATGTTCTTGGGTTGCTCCAAGGAAACTGAAGCACTCACCTTCTCTAGGTCCATTGATACTCTAGTGTTTGAGATAACGTGTCTTAGGATGTGAATTTTTTCTGTCTAGAAGTAGAAATTTGTGATCTTAGTATATAACTGATTCTCTCTCAATGTGTGCAAAAAGATATCATGAAGATTGGAATGGTCTTTTAAATTATCAGAATACACAAATATATCAACCATGAAAACCACCATAAATGAATTCTGGTAAGGATAGAAGAATCATTTCACCAGTTCCATGAAAAAACTGGTGCATTTGTGAGACTGAATGACATAACCAAATAGTCATATAGATAGTACATACTACAAAATATTGTATGAGGTTTTTCTGCAGGCTGAACATGAACTTGGTGATATCCAGACCTCAAATCAATTTTTGAGAACACTTGATCTCCGCAAAGCTTATCCTACTGATCATCTATCTATGTTAGAGGATACCGATAATTACATGTCATCTAGTTCAATTTCTAATAATCCATAGGCTTCCTAAGTATAACATCCACCTTTTTTGAAAAACGTATTGGAGAATCAAATAGTGAAGTACTGGGTTGAATAAAAAACTTTTCTTCAAAATCCTGTAGCTACATTTTGAACTGACACAACTCTATCGTAGTGATCCTATAAAGAGGAATGGATACAGATGCTGCTTCTAAAACTATCATGAAGAAGAAGAAAACCTATATCTTAGGAGGAAACATGAAAATTCATTTGGGAACACATCCTTTAAACAATCTACCATTAGAGTAATGTTCTAACACACAACCTGATCATCGAGATTCAAACTAGTGATCTGGGCTCTCATCCCATTCATCCCACGATGCTATGGTCTATAAAGGATCACATGTATATCCTATCCATCCATGTGAGCATAAACTTCACCAAATGGTGATGTGAATGTCACCCTCTAGTGGTACCAATCAACATAGGCTCTATAAGCCACAAGACTGTCCATATTGAGTATGATTTGAAACCCGATCATCTCGATGGAAAAAAGATTCTAGACGAATTTACACCCCCAAAAACTTATGGGTAACTCTATGAAATAACATAAATCCCCCATTATGATCCCCAATAGTTCGTCTACAATCATAATCCCCTTAGAAGATAGAATAATAATCCCACATATTTTCACCACAGGTGTAGATATGGAACTATGTGATGCACCTATATCAAAAAAAGAATATGCAATAGTATAGGATACTAAAATCATACCTCTCACTATAGATGGACCAGTGCCCTAATCCTTGGGGGTATGCTATACATAGTAGATTTGACATGAACCATGGCAATATGACACAACCTCATAGACTAGAGTAAGACCACTATGATGTCTCTATATTTATGGTTCATGGCTACCTCATCCTGGAAGACCACTACCTTGACCTAATCGATCAACATTTCTCTATCTCCCTTCCTAACATAGAGTTGAGAAACCCACTCATAAACCTAAAGTCAAATATAACTCCCTACCAATCAGTATTGGAGGGAAGGTCCCGAAAAAACGTTGTATGTGTCCCATCCCGCCACAAGTTTGACACTCGACTGGGTCACGATCACACTGATTCTTCATGTGGCCTCATATTCTAACCTAATAAATGAAAATTGAGCTACCATTACTCAAAAACAAACTAGTAATCATCTCACGGGAATCATAAAAATGTCGCTTCATTCCACTAGAATTTGAGCTACTAGGTTGATAGACTATACTTCTCTATTATACACCACCAGATTCCCTAGGTTCCAATTTTCAATCACCTCTTGATTCACAATTTTCTTAATATCATTCAATCTGAATGCGTTTACCTGAGATGAAGTAAAATTTCGGAGACCGTCCACAAAGCGTCTCACCCGAGATAACTCATCATCAAGGTACGTCAGTGGAAAACATTACAGTTCTATTAATCGAGGCTAGTAATCCATAACCGTCCTCATGTACTTCTCCAAACATATGATCTCACTGGACTACTCTACTCTTAGATTCTTGGGATAAAATTAGTTATAGAACCTAGTATAGAAATCAACCCAAACCATGTCTTGAAGACTATTATCCTGGTTTGAAATATGCCACCATCACTTTTCTTCCCCATGTTGTATACACATCGTGAGATTTACTCTCCTATTAGGAGGTGTATCTAGATGCTCAATGATCACAAGTGTAGTCTCAAGACATATCTCAAAAACCTATGGACCTCCATCCCCAGGAAATGTGGGAGGAGACTACTACTATAACACACGCTTTAACATATCCATTTACAAGGAAGGATGTGGTTCTCCCTGAATTTTTTTCATGAATTAATAAAACCCCTCATAGAACAATGCATGAGAACTTGTCTCTAGAAGAATATATGGTGCCACATATGGCTCTGAAAGATGATTTATTGGTATCCCATGGACCACCAAATCTAGAGTGTGGTTATCTACACCCTCCTGAAATATGATATGAGGTAGTCTTGGTGAAATACCTCTAAAATGACAAAGACACAACTCAGAAAAAAATGATATCATTGTTTATTGATCAAAATAATAAGGAAGGTCAGAACATTCCAATAACAAGGTCATACCACATAGCCTGCTCCTAAATATAGAACTATAAAAGAAACAGTTGCAAAATTCACTAGTTATACTACCTCTTTCCAACCCAAAATATGGGTCTAGGTAAAGTTATGTATTTATCATTTCAATTTCTCATTCGAATTCATATTCATTTCACATTTCCTTTTAAATGGTAGAACCAAATGATCCACTAAATGAAAATACATAAGGGCCCATACTCTTTATGAACTGATGAATAGAATCTACCTAATCTAGAATATGTTTCTAAAATTCCTATAGACAAGTCTATCACAATAGCAGGTATATCTATCACAACACCTATCAAAACAACATGCAAACAAGAGATAAATCTTATATAGCAAGGCATGTGAATTATAAAAAGTTTCTAAAATGATGCATGAGATGGAATGCCATCATCTAATTAGGTTGATAAAAAATATAACCCCTAAACATATCAATAATAACATAAAAATTCAAGTGCATCACCCAATAGTAGAATCAAGTCAACTAAAACAATAAAAGTCCATACAACATCAATTAATATCCAAGGAAAATTAGAATTTTCCAGCATGTGGGTTAACTACACCCAGGAAAAACTCATTACCAATTTCCATTACCTTTCTAATGGCATTTCTATTATCTATAAATAACAAACTAGGAAGGAAAGCACTATGGTAACACATTGTAACATCTCGAACCCGTATTCCAATCAATAGTTACCCTAGGCCGGTTGGTCACATGGCCTCAAGTGCATCTCCTTGTATGCCATATGTTACCAACTAACAGCAAGGGCCAAGGGTGAGTTGGTGGGGAAACTATGACCTGTTTACCAGAGATTAACACAATAGAATATAAATAATATTCAATAAGGGAATAATATATAATTAGAATACAACTAATAAATAAACAAGATTAGAATATATATAAAAATTTATGCAGTATCTCATATATAATTATGATGATACATGTCACTACAAAGAGAAAAAAGGGTAGATAGTAGAACAATACGATAGAAGTCTGAAAATTCAAAAAAGACCAAAAAGTTTTATCTTTGAATAACAACACGATCCTCGGCTCAGTCCCATGCTTCCCTTCTCTTACGCCTGGAAAAAATAAAGAATCACACTACACACACTTTCCACAGTCCCAGCCTGCATTCTTAAGGTCTTTTCGGGTACCAAAAAATGACTCGAACATGGTGTGATATACATTACCATTTGGAAACCACCCAAAGATATATACATTTTCAGGCTCTATAATTTATCAAGCTAAGTGAGGTGAAAGTAAAATAGGTAAGAAGTAAATAAATCTAAAGTTTCCATGAAATATGTACTACTAATAAATTGATACTGTATGGCCTGACAAGGCTCCATGAATTTTTTTCCAAGCTCTTATAAAAAGGAATCTGTAAAAACTACATAAATAAAAAACGTGGCCTCACTATAAATCCATACATATCATGTCAACTGTAGCCTTAATGTGTAACTAGATGTGTTATCACAACCATGACTGTGATGTACAACCATGTATATCATAATTTAAAATGTTCTTTCCATTCAATCAAATATATCACATTTTACACAATTGTTACAGATAGTCAAACTATCAGAACATCCATGACCAATCCATATAAAAAAAATGTCAGGCCTCGAAGGGCTACATCCAATGTGTAGAAGACCAAAGAATAATAATTGAGTCCCAGTAGAATCTTGATGGAATCTTGGTTAGGCTTGTGATGGGTTCCAAGTAGCTTGTCTACTGACCATGTCCATTATGATCCCAAGAAAAACCAAATCCAAGGGGTAGAAATGCCCAAGGCATCCCAAAAAATCAATACCCATGAAGAAAACTCTATCCAAAGCATCTACTACCATGTTAAATATACATGGAGTAAAATCCAAGGCATTTAAATGGAATCGAGAACCTCAGTATACCAAGAAAGGCATCCACTTTGATTTAAATTGAAACTAATTTCCTTCATCAATAAATTCCATTACCATTTCATACCTTGAGTATACCCACACATTACCCATAATTCACATTCATAGAAACCAAATAGTATTCCCACTTATTTAACATTTCACACATACTACATTTAATCCATTCAATAGAGAATACATGTAAAAACATAGAAAATGGATTCATATTATATCCTATGAAAGAAATTTAATTAAATTTTATTATAATTGGAAGTCTTATAACTAGTAAATATCTGAACACACCCCATGGGTGGTTTAATATGTGGAAATGGAAAAGGTAACATCCCATGGTTGGCATTGGTTTTGTGAAACAACCTCAAAATATACTCAAAAACACCTAAGGGAATCCCTAATAGATTCTATTTTATTCAATTCAATTAATTAATTCAAAATTGGGTCTCTACTAGAATGTCTAGTAGAAACCACAATTACAACTACCCCAGTAAGGCACCAAACAAAATGATAAAGGTATAGGAAACCTACCATAGATCAATAGTAGAGTGCTCATCCAATATCAACACCTAATTCAACTTAGATAAGATGAAAATAAAATAAATAATAATGAAACTGAAATTAGAGAATATTAGAATAAATCTAAGAGCAGATATGATACCAAGAATAATTTGCAATGGAACATAAAAAATTGAGATCTCACCTACGTGGTTCAAATGAGATATTCAACGATCGAATCCGAGATCAGATGGAGGAACAAGATCAAATCATACGTAGGCTTCAAGGAAAGATCAAAACCACCTAGTGGAACAATGTGAGAAGAAAAATGATTAGGTTTAATTTAATTTATTTAATTAGGTACAATTTTAAATATTCAAAAAATTTATTGGGTCGTATTTCTTGGCTACACAGTTGGATAAACCATGCGCCAACCTTTCACCCACTCCTGTATGAAGGTGAAACTCTCGTGGTTTTCATGCATAGTTTGAATAACCATTCATAAAACATGTCTCATCTAACTATCAAAATTTTGAACATAGTTACACTACCATACACCCCAAATCAGTCAATTTATCAAACCATGTGGCATGTATCCACTCACTGTCTAGTCTAATATGGTTAGAAGTAACTGTGCGGCCTATCCCACATGGTTTCTTCTAAATGTGTTCTTGGAAATTATAACCACAAAGTTGAGTTACGAGATCTGAACAAGCTTAGAAATCCCCCAAACACCCGTGATCAAGTTAGGTATTAACATTTGGCCACAATTTAACCCTTAAAGCAAAAAATAAAGGATTTTTACCTCATCTGAAAACCTAGGATCAAACATTCTAGGTCATTTTAACTTTTAAGATTAATGATTAACCATCAAATAAACTAATTTTTACTTTAATTTACATTTTTAATTTTAATTAATTTCCATAAAATATTTGGTCCAAAAATATTCAGAACTTATTATACATTATTAATACTGCAAATGGGATGTGACAATGGGTTTTTGAAGTGAAAATGTTCAAAATATTGGAATATTTTTATATACAATATA
Source organism: Viscum album (assembly GCA_963277665.1). Classification (NCBI taxonomy): domain Eukaryota; kingdom Viridiplantae; phylum Streptophyta; class Magnoliopsida; order Santalales; family Viscaceae; genus Viscum; species Viscum album. The sequence goes on from OY728165.1 coordinate 835,023,190, forward strand.
ATTATGAAATTAAAACCTATGAATTAATTGGATTAAGTGATTTATAATTGATATAATTATACTTTAAAACAAAATTAATACAAAATTAATCTATAAAAATAAATTATACAAAAAAGAAGTTTTGAATTAAAATTTAGTGTTTTTCACTAATCATAAAAAAAACTTTTTTGAAAAATAAAAAAATTAAAATCAAAGTAAATTTTGATATTCTAATTTCCAAAAATGTTTTTTATTTTTCAATGAAAAATTATTAAATTGTAAAAAATAATATTTTAAACGGTTTCTCCATTAAGAGGCTATAAAAATACCTTTTAGAAAAACACATCTCTTTATTCATAAAATTAGATTTATTGTTATATTAAACATATAAAATCTATTTGATGAGTATAAAAAATATTTATGAATATATAATATATCAATTTCATTGGAAACATTAAAAGTATGTGGTTTTTATATTTATTGCGAAAAAATTGTATTTGTACGTAGAAAAATATGTTTCTTGGAAGAGGAATTTTATTAGTTTCAAATAGCTCTTAAAGTCATTTATAACTCATTAATAACCAAATTATTCATTTATATACATGTATTAACCCTTATTTCATTATATATTTATCATATTTATAGATATTATTCAAATGGCTTGATGGTAACTATAATGATATTTTAATAAGAATATTAATAGTATATTGTAGTTTTGTAAAATTCAGCCTTGCGTGTAAGAAAATCTATTGAAAGAACTCAACATTGTGTGTAACATAATCCACAAATAGTGTTTCATGTGTTGTAAGATAATATAAGGGTGGCATGTAGTTGATATTTAAATTGGTGTTGTGTGAAATTCAAGCCTGACCTAGTGCTTTCATATAATGCAATCTATAATCAATGTTGTGTGAAATGAAAAATATAACAAATATGAAATTAAATTGGAAAAAATATTTCAAAAAATCGTAGTGTTTTATAGTAATAGGGCTGGAGTCCTTTTTTTTGTTCTAGTGATGGTTGTAAAGGGAACTATTCATCTAGGGGAGGATAAGGAATGCCCGGTAATGGTTTGGAGCTCTATATAGACTAATGATGTAAGACATTGAATTTTATGAGTCGTGAAGTTTTATCTAGGGTAACAAGATATCAATGGGATTCCTAGGACCTTTTTTTCCTACTACTGTGTCAGGTTATTGTTGTGTACTACTTAACCCCATGACCATAGTACTTTTACTTTCTTATCATTCTCCACTTATCGCATATGAGGAGGTATGTGAAAAAATCATTGCACGATATAAGCCTGGGTAAGCCAAGCTGTGGGAGTGGAGTTTCCTTTTTCAAGAAGCTAGTGGTGATGTGAACTAGTAGTGAAATACCCTTACTGTACAAGTGTTTTACAGGGGGTGTGTTTTTTTGAATATAGTGGAAACCATCAAGAGAAATCATGGGAGTAGGAGACCTAGTTTAGAAAATAGTATCCCCACCATTTTGTTTATCTTGTACTTTTCAGTGATAATAAACCTTGAATGAGGGAATAAAGTATTGTCCTGCTTATTTATGTATAATACGTGTGAATATTTTTGGAGCTGGGTGTTGTGTTGGTGCAAGATTCTAAGTCATAGTGAGCCTAAAATAAGATTTTAAAATATATTAAATATATTAATATCATGCATGTGTAGTTTTCCAAAACAAGTGTAATAACTAACAAAAAGAATTCTAGATTTCAAATCTCAGACCATTGTTGAGTTCAGAATGTGGGGTTTACCATAGGTATAACATAATCTTAGTTGATTTTAGGTATTCAGGTAAAGTGCTATCATGGGTGAAAATAATAAATTAACTTAATTTAATTAATATATTTCTTTATTTAGATGAAGCAACCTATAATACCTTATTTAAACATGGATATGCATAATCCCTAGGTTTATCTTCATAACCTAGGGATTTATATGTGTTGTTGGAGAGCATTCATTGGAGGATCATTGGAAGATGACATCCGATTGAGGATTGTGCACCAACACATCTTGTGGATCTCATCAACGACAATGATGTGTTGAAATTAGTTATTAGTAGTTGATCTAAATTGAGGAAAGGTGTTTTTTTGTCAATTATCTCCATTTATTATCCATAAAATAATGCTAATCAATTGACTGAAATATTTATTCATAGATTGATTATTTTTTAGGAATGGGTTTATTTGCCGGATTTAAGGATAATTATTATTATTTAACCTACTAATGTTTATACCTCTTTATTATTATTTTCCATGAAAATAGGTTGAGGTTAAATATTAAAAAATACAAACGTATATTCCTCTAATTTATAAATTTTGGGTTTTCCCCCGGTTCTACATGCATTCATCGTTGGAATTTTCTTTTTTCCTATAATTAATTTAAAATCGGGTGAACAATCATTGTGTGTTCAGTATTTGGTGAAATGGATCGCTACCATAGGTTATAGATGAGGATTTAATGTCACGATTATGTTACACGATGATATTAGTAGATCCATGGATGAATTATGTGTTTGAAATATAATTTTGGTGTGTGACACCAATGAGGCATGATAACAGGTGTTTCCCGAGTAGTGGATACAGCCGGAATCTGACCAATGATGATGAGAGGTTTCTACCAAACCTAGATCCATGACATGTGGTGTGATTCATAGAGTAATTGGTTTCTGAGGAAATCTCTAGAAAAGATGTGTGAACTTATATATTTTCAATAAAATTCAAAACCACATAGTGTGTAGTATTATAAAAACACATCATGTTGCACCATATGAATGATTCTAGGGTTTTTGTGTAGTTATAAGTATCAAATTCCTATTGAGATGTGTCACAAACCTTGTGAACCTTAGCCGACTATCTCAGAATTTACACGGAGTACACACCTAGGATGGAATTTAGTGTTAAAAATCATGTATGCCTAGTCACATGACTTCTAATACATGGAGGACATCTCAACATGTATTGTGGTTACCCACCTAGGTGGTCATGTGTCCCAAATTGATGTGTAGTTGGGAATTACATTAGTAGGCCGGGGTACATGGGTAGAGGCATGTACTCAGACATGGAAAGGTACATTGAAATGACTCAATGTACATAGGAATAGGCAGAATGGAATGCGGAGTACATGATCAACATCTACACATAGTGTAACTTAGGAACACAACATGTATTGTAAAAAAGTGTGTTTCATCTGAACGAGAGACATGATAAATTCAAGGCTTATTGCGACACACCATGTACCCCTAGGGAAAAACTATTTACTCATTTGAGGACTATTTGGATTCCCCTTACTAATCAAGTCAACTGATTTCCAAGCTAGTGTAAGATTCTACGGACTATTATCGGCTAAGTGTGTTCCCTTGGTCCATTCCTATTAGGGTTTAGTACATAATCATGTTCTTTATATAGAGGGTGACTCTACTGCGAGTTACTAATTATTAGTGAAGTGTGGGTGAGTTACCTTATTTTGGAATCAGTAGTCTAAGTCCACTTTGACTGATTCCTTAGTGTCTTGTAGCATGTATCCCTATGAGAGGCCTAGAGAAATCCTAATTTACATCATGTTTCATTATATTTGGTTTTTTAGAATTGGTTTGAACAATATTTACATTCGATCTGATCCCCTATCTAGGAGTATGTTTCCAGTAGGATATGGTGTCCCCCTGTGATCCCTAGCCATTAACCCCCAATATGTGTATCAAGAGATGATCTTTTTTATGAAGTTCAATATGATCAAGTGTGTTTATTGGATGAAACCTTTCAATTTACTATGTCATTATTATTAGATATACCTGAATATAATGACCTATGGGATGATTTTTGTTGGTGGAAGTATAGCTTGTGGAGTGAGATCTCCTCGATGAGCATTACCAAGTAACCTCACAACGGATCTGTGGATGGAATTGGATGAGTCCTTTGAGAGTAAAAATATTTTTTAAGTATTAATGGAATTAATTATCTTATGTATCATATTATTATTGACATATCTTATGATGATCTTAATACTCTTGATTCTTTATTTATAGTGATTTATGTGTGTCCTACTAGGTATGGCTATAATAACCCCTACATGGGATCTCCCACACATTTCATGTCTTAGGTGGATGACGAGACTCTATATAGAGTCCTTTAAGGACCATGGGTAGGTGTATATTAGTTGGGATTGATATATCAAGATGTTTACTTGTGTTTCATTTGACAATATTCCCCTCCATTGAGCAGGCCAACCATTATTTTTAGTTTTGGGTGGGATTGAATTTGAACCCATATTATGTTTTATAGTATTTCATGTCATACTCTAATTGTGGGAATATATATGTATTCATTATTTTTTAGTATTTTCTTAAATTTCAACATTTTATGGGCATGGATATGTGTGGGTGATTACATGTACCTTAGGATAATTCCTCTCATGTGCATTATATGCCTTTTTGGAACTATTTGTCATCCCCTGGCCTATTAGAGGTGAACTTGGGGATGTTGTAGCTCAAATTTCAGTGGTTCAAGTCACTAAATTGAGGGTATTGAGTCCTAATATTACCGTAACTCTCCCATATACTCTCCTAAAGTTTCACATGCTACAAAAGGACACACACAAGAAGGATGGATCACCCTTGAAGGGCCCTATCCTGTCCATCCTCAATCACCTGAAGGTACTCTAAGAGGGTTGATTCATATTCATTTTCCAACTTAACCCATTAATTCATGTGTGATGGGTTTTTCACGTGTCTCCATAGCCACAACACATAGAGGTGATCATGCACCTGAATCAACTTTGTGGGTCACTCCATGTTGTAGGTAACCTTTTTGTAACACCCTAGATGTTTGTAATTATATAAAATACTTGTTCATTTTTTGATGTTTTTCATGTCTGAAAATGGTTGTATGCTTGTTAAGGTCATACAAAGGGTGTTTTTGGAAGTTCTTTGGTCATAAACAGTGTTTTGGAAAGATTCTGTATGATAAAAGGAGGCCACACAGTAGCCCCTGAGACCACCCCACATCACATAGGGCTTTCTTGTAGACTTTCCTTTAAATGGAGGTTGTGCCACATATAGGGATGTATAGGGATACATGAGGGAGTCTATCCTGTGGTTTCCAAACACCACAACACATAATCCTCCCACATCAGTTACAGGTGCGGGTCTTCGGTATTTAGTGTTTAATTCTTTCATATAATTAATCAAACTTGATTTTAGGGAAGGATTTAATGAGAGGTTTTTCACATTAATGGAACCTCCCCATGTTCCTATACACAACCATCCTACCCTCCTCCTTTATTATTCCATCTACGATATCCTGACACATGCTTTAGGGATGCTGGCATACCCTCAACTGTAGGACCTCGGGACACCCTGAGAGGGGAGGGGTGAATCAGGGTGTCAACTTTTTCTTCCTAAAGTTGTGGATCTTGTTCCCACGTTGGTAGGAACTACTGAAACCTGTATGAAGGATATGATCAGCAATGATAAATTCACATGCAGAGATATGACAAAACTATTTTTACTTGGTTCACCACTAAGGGCTACGTCCAAGGAGCACACGCCGACAGGTTGTTGGTCATACCTGAATCCACTATGCTTCACTAGCTATAGATTAAATTTTTTTGGGAATAGTCACTCTATCCCAGGCTCACTGCCTTTAAAAAGGTTCAGGGACAGCTCACTGCTTCCCTCGGGTCACTCCCATTGACTCCCCTTAGCTCACTACCGTTGGTGAAGTCTCACTCAGTTTATAGACGTGAAGGTCTCTTCAATAGATTTGCATTGAAGTCTTTGTCTCATGTTCAGAAAGAGACTTTTCTTACATCAGATTCTTGTGTTGATGCTCTTTTGTATTCAACCATTTATTTTAGTGCAATGACTGAATGCACTATATCCCCTTGTCTTCGTTTTCCTGAATTACAATCACTTGTGTGATTGCTCAATAAATTATTCTATGTTGAAGTCCAAATTTCATCCACTGATGAATACCCCTTTTCCCCCTGTCCACTGGGCAAACAACCTTTGGAAATGGCCTTCACAAAGTACCCTACTACGCAAGGCTCCCAATTTTGCAAAGCTCAAACAAGCCTTCGCGGAGTCCCTGCCTTTTCACGAAGCTCAATCGCGAAGCAATCTCGCGATGCTCCAGCCTTCGCAATGCTGGGCTATCACGGAGGTCCTGCCTCTTTGCAAAGCTCACTGAGCCAACGTGGGGAGCAAGACTTTCACAGAGCTATAATAGCCGCCGCGAAGCTCCTCTTTCGCGAAGCAGACTGCCTTCGCGAGTGACCTTTGCGAACCGAGAGAAAAGGATTTTCGTTGAGTGCTGTCTCTTCTTCTCTTGAGGGGGTTGGACTCTATTTATAGACGATTCCACTAACCCTCGATCCTTCCGCGCGAAGCCAGCGCCATGTCAGCTCAAATCGCGAAGCTACGAAGTTCCTGCCGGAATTCTCTCAAAATCACAAAGCACAATGGAAATTTTCCATTCACAGAGCTCGTCATAATCACGGAGAATCCCATCAATTAATTCGCACCTTCGCCGCAAAGCTCCCTCGCAAAGCCCTTCATCGCCGCGAAGCTCCCTTACAATGCTCTTCATCATCGCGAAGCTCTCCAGCCTCTGTCGTTCGCGAAGCATGACGTAATAGCGAAGACTCACCGCCTCCATTCTTCTTGTCTTCGCGATTTCCAAACAATGCATCCTCTCTTCACGAAATTCATTCCTTTTCCATATTTAATTATTATCTTCATGGAAATCCGCTTTTCGCGATGCTCACCAACCTCCAAATTTTGGACCCCAAAAATTTGGCAATCACTGGGAAACGGCGCCACCTTCTGTTGGTTCACATTATGAAAATCCGCTGAAGTTATTCCTTTCTCCCCCATTGACAACAATCCCAAAGACCATTAATGTGTTCAATGTTCTGCTCAAACCATACCCCCCTGGATAGTATCTCCCACATAAACCTACATCACATCCATAAACAGATTAAAACAGTTATAACAAATAGGGAGAGGGGATCTCAGATCCTCCTTATGCACTAGGAGGCAGCTGAACACCAAGGTTCAATTGATGCTTTCCAAACACATCTGCTGACAATGGCTTCTTCAGGATGTCATCCACTAGCTCATTAGTTCCTTCATAATACATTCCTTTGTCGATGTTCATGAATCAAACATGGATCCTTAATGACAGCCTTTGAACTCCACATGCCACCATGGAATCTACTTTGTCAACAAAGGTGTATGTCATTTTTTTGCTCTGTCAACAAGCACGATCACCTCTGTGATTTGCCTTCTTCTGTTTCCTTCTGCTATTCTTTCATCACAAAATCCACTATCGTGATATGTATCCTTTGATAGATCAACTTTATCATCATCATAGTTTGATACAATGTGAAGTGCATGACCATCGCATAATTCCATTGTGCATGGACGTCACCGAATGCCAATCACTTGCACATTGTCTTCTTCTTCAACCATCTTCCTCTACTTCATGCAAATCATACGATTCTATTCGTCAAGAAGTCTCTTACATGGTTCTCATGAAATCATGAAAAGTTGCATGGTCTTCATCAACCGTCATGTCTTATTCTTCATCCGCAGATAGATTGTTCCTCACCATTCTTCACTGTTGTAAACAATGTGTCACCTTTGACACATGTTCTTTGAAATTATGATTAGTACAACAATAATCTGAATTCTCATTCCTCCATTTCATTAGATTACTTCTTGATCTCCTTCATTTTGATCTTCATTTACAACTATTGAAAACAAATACAAACTTATACACAAAGTGGTTCCAACATCAACACCATGGAAAACTCTTTATGCCATACAAAACCAGGGTTTGGCCTAACCTTACACTACATGCCTTTCCTCTCTACAGCAGTGCTGAGTCCAGCAACCCCTTTTTCCACATCACTATTTTTTTAACATGGATCTGACTCTAGAAGAACCCTTACACCATAGCCGTTAACCTTACACCATAGTAAAAAACCTACACCATATTCTAAGCTTTATGTCATGGTTTTGTTTCATCACACAAGCTATACCATTACCTTTAGCCTCACTCCATTTTGTCCCTCTTGCATCCTAACCCAAAGAGTCATTGGATTTTGATCATAATTCGATGTCGACCTAGAAATATTTCGGGATAAAAAATCCTCGAAAAACCTCCATGTCGACTTAGAAAAGCATAAGGTAGGACATTCATTACCTTCTTAATATCTCATCTACACTTTTTTCATTAATTTTTATTTATGTGTTGTATTTTTTGACACCATTTTTTATTGTGATTATATGTGGGTGTGTGTATAGCCATGTTATCTTTTTTGATCATCGGTTTCCATGGGTGATATCAGAGTAGACTCTTTCCATACAGATAGTGTTAACATAATGTTTTCTAATAAATACACATGATGTTAAGGTATGCATAATTGTGTGATCACCCTATATGGATGTTAAAATTTCTATGGTGGTTGTGATTGGTACTTGAGATAGGTGGAACTTTTTGAAATGATTATCCCTTATAGAAGAAGTTCTCTTGATTGTGACAACGGAAACGATGGACCTAAGAACATGGTGGATGTTAGAGGTAGACATGATTCCGTTTGAATGATGTTCTTGAGGGACCCTTGATTTTCCATGTTTTATTCACTACTCAGAATCCTAGTTGATATAGGAATACTCTTGATGTGATTATTCTGAGTGACATTGTTTTATTGATGGATATATGACCCCTAGTTTCATGTACATGACAATGTGAGGATGATATATATGGGTTGGTTTAGGTTTTTACTAACTTATTTATTCTTCATGTATGTTATCTATATTATTTTACATGTTTCATATGATCTTATATATTAGTGTTATTATTATTCATGTATGATTAGATGATATAGAAGGTATAATCACCCCACTGAAATAATAATACCCTTGTTGTTAGTTGGCATCCTCTTGAATATGGGGAGATGCGCATGAGGTCATGTAGCCCTTCCAACATGAACATGGTGGTTCCAGTTGGGGATGTTAGACCCTCACACCCTATTTAGGATCCAAATTGGACAAATTAATATTAGGGTTAACATACCCCTCAACAAAATATCTATAATCCTTAATGAGGGAAGACATTTAGGAACACAAGGCCACCACCCTCAATCTCTAATAATATTAATCATTAGTATGTGTATGATTTCAAGTTATTATGGCCAGTACTCATCCACAATTGAATCACTCTAACCTACTTTTTTGACACCCACACTAGCTCTAGACACATGAATACTGACTCACCCAACTTTTTCTAGAAAAAGGGTTTCTTATACAATCACTCATATCAAGAATATAATGGTGAAATTTCCATAGTAGATTTATTGATATTATTGTAAGTTAACTAAAATTAGGTTAAAGGTGTAACACCCCATGATTTTTTGAAATATATTTTTTAAAATTAATTTTATTTATTCAATATCTTGTGTTATATACAACACCTAGTTTTTAATACCATGACAAACAATTAATATTATTATGTAAAAAACCATTATTACACAACTATTATAATTGGAGTCACGAATTGGAATAAATTTTTATGGAAATTAAGTATAATGATTTTATATAAATAAATTATACTAATAAAAAGTACTTCATTTTACAGTAATGTCTATACATGCTTCGAAAAAAATAAATTTTCCCTCAGAAATGATATGTATTGAATTTTGTGAAATAATAATAAAATTAGTATTAAAAAATTTTAAATCATTAATTTACAAAAATAATATAATTTTTTGAATCAACAAGTCAAAAATATCGAAGTGTTAACATTTGGAATTTTTCTAAAATGTGTAATTTTTTAATGAATAGTAAAAAATGAAAGTTTTTATTAAAAACTAGCACTACATTTTAAGAATTTATAAGGTTAATTATTTTTAATGGTTTAAAATGTTTAATTAGAACAATTATATTATTATTAATCCAATATAATTCATTGGAATCAATTTAATATTTAATTTTTACAAAAATCCTTTTAAACTTTTGAAAAGTTTTTCTTTGAAAACCCTCCTTTTCATCATGAATGTGGGATTAATTCTAAATTATAATTTTCTAATTATATTAATTTAATTAGGAAAAAATGATTTAATTTTTTTAATTATTATAATTAATATTATATAATAATATCAAATAAATTTTTGGTTAAAATGAAGGGTAAAAATAGTAAAAATTAATTACCACAATTACAGTTAAAACATGTTTGATGGGAGGTAAACTAAAATTATAAGGGATAAAATGACCTATAAAATTATTCCAAATAAATTTAATGGAAATATTTATAAATTATAACCTCTACTTTAAGATAATTATGTGTTTTTTAGGCTTTTGTCATATGAAAAACATGGGTACACATTATTTTTTTCAAATATTCCGTGTGTATCCTCTCCTCCACTTATAAGAGGCCACCCAATCTATTCTATTATCCAAACATATAGAACCATTTAGATCAGGAAATTAAAACACAAATACATGAATTAGTTCGATAAACACATCATAGTAGAATTATTTTGATTCTTAAACACTCCTACAAAGGCTTTAGGAATAAACCGAAATATGTTCTCTGATGAAGATGTAAACTTCTTAAGCTAGTGTTTTTTTATTTCTTCTTCCCACGCTTTAAAATACTATGCAACTATGATAATATAATAAAAAAGTAACTTAAAGATTATTTTATATTATTATTTTAATTTAATGACCTACATCTATCACTTATTCAATAATACGGGAAACAAAATTACTGATCATGTGTACAACACACTACCACCAAGCGAGCCGATGTCATTCATTTTCCAACAGCACCGATCACATATGGATATAATGATATAGTTAAAATTTATATTATATATATATATTATAATAATTATGGAAATATAGTATCAAATATCCCTTCTTACTTTCCATTGTCTGAGAGTATGATTACGTCGCTCATGTGTATGGAGGACTACCGCCTTATGAAATAATGTGATTTGTTTTTCTCATATAATTTAAATCAATGGTAAAAATAGAAAATTTAATGAATATTTATGATATATATGAAATATAAATGACTGTTTAATGGTAATATATTTTTCACCATCATTTATTTTAATCCGTTTAGAAATTAGAAACAACGTCCATGCCTACGTACCGTCCACCATCTCCACGAACGATGCAATTCATTTTCAACCTATAAATTTAATTCATTAATATAGATAATTATATAATGAATATATATGATATTTATATCTTTTTATAAATCCTTATATGTTTTCACAATGATCAAAATGAAAAGGACTGAAGATAAAAAACCAAAACATACAGAAAAAACCATTCAGTTATTGCCTAAAATGTTATTTTAGCATGGAATTATAAATAAATAGGTAATAAAAGGTCATAAGTAAATCATATATGATAAGAGAAATATCATTATTTTTTTAATATATTTATAATAAATCTATATTTATTATACATGATGTTCTAATGTGTTTAAAGGAAGTAAAGACTTAAGGTAAGGGAATTTAGTCTCAAATTCTCTTATTTAAGACATAAGTTATGTTATGAACCTATATTATTTTATGAGGTGTATATATAGAAATGTCGATATGTAATATCATGAATTTATTTATTTTAATGATATTTAATATTTCAAATATTGTTATTCTTTCATGTGTCTTTTGATTCAAAAGATATCAAAGATGTAAAAGTTTCATGTTATAATCTCATTGGTTATTAGGACTATTTATGATTATGTTTAAAATTATGAATTATTATGATGTATCTCTCAAGAAAATAAAAAATTTTATTTTCCTTTGGTTATTTCTTGAGAATAAACATCTCCCATAATTTTAATCTTTTTAATAACTGAAGACACTAAAATAATGGTTCTAATGAAAACCGACTTTGTTTTTATCTTCAGTAAAAAACCATTTTCTTCTATATAAATGTTTTTTTAAAAAGTTTTTATGAATGATTTAATGTTAATATATGATTTTTTAAATTTTTTTTACCCATTTATTAATTTTTTAATTTTTTTAACTGAAAAAATTGGTAGTTTTTCAAACAATTCCCATTTAGATTTTATCAAAAATGATAAAGAAATCTTCATTTTTATGTTTATGACATGAACATAATTTCCTGAAATTATGACCAATCAATTTATTTAATGATTAATTTTTATGCTTTCATTATTATTTTAAAATAAAATGATTTAAAAAATATTTTAAAATTTTTTAGTTTTCAAATGGTGATTTTTAAATAATAGTTATTTTCCTCATGAAATATCCCAAGTGACCTTTCAAAATAATTTTCCATCTAAGAAAAAATCTTTTGATGTTTGCTTAGAATTAATTGTTATATATTTTAATTTTATAACCATTATTCTTTCTCTAGATGTTTTTTTGATTATGATGAAGAATTTTTTATAAAATCTGTTCATTTTCCATGATTTTTTCTATGATGAATTTATGAGATGACCCTAAACCCCATTTCCTCTCCTCGGGATATTCTATAATGATATGTTATGAAACCCATTTACTTTCTATATTTTGTGATATGATAAATGTTTTATGATAATTTAGACAAAATTTTATGAATACGTTGATGGGTGGGGCCTATATCTATGTCCAATTAATTTGGTAATGATTAATGTTATATGAGATGAAAGGGTACATGAGCCTTTATCTAAAGAACAAATTATGTTGCACGATAGGTTATCCAAACCCCGAAAGAGTGTACAGAAGAGGTTATCCCATGATTGAAGAAATTACAGGGTTGTTTATTCTATGTCTAACATGTTGTGAATTTCTAGGTGGATTATATTTTAAAAATAATTTATATTGCTATGTATATTCAAAAAATATTTATTTAATACCAATGTTATGATATATTGACTTATGAAAATTCCATTTCAACTATCTATCATTTGGAAGGAGAAGAAGATTAATGGTGGACTTATAACATCCTAATATTTTATTAAATATATTATTTCAAAGTTACTTAAATTATTTGACAACTTCTTTTATACATAATGCACATTCATCTCATGTTATATGGAACACCAAGATTATCCTGCATTTCATACAACATTGAGTCTCTTTGATAATGTGTGTTACATGCAAGTCCATGTTTTACAGAAGAAAAATATAATATTATTATTTAACTTGTTTTTTATCACCTAGCCATTTGAATAGTGGGAATTAATATTATTAGCTACATTATGAAATTATACTATATAATTTTTTTTATAAATAATTCATTGGTTACTAATTAATAAGAAATGGAAATGAAGACGAATTGAACATAAAGGATTTGATTTTATGGAAATCCTTTTTATGACCAGATTGGAATTTTATCTTAATTAAATTAATCACTATTAGTGAATGAAATTACTGAAATTTATATGATACATATTTACTAAAATATTTTTAATTTCATTATATAATTAGAATATGCTTATGATAAGAACAAATCCAATTTGAAGTATAAATAACTGTATATTTTTAAAAGGTATTTTTACCGCCTTTTAATGACATATTATTTTTGAAACTAAATATTGAATTTTTTTTTATTTAAAAAATAAAAATTATTTTTGAAATTTTGAGATCAAAATTTACATTGGGTGATTTTTTGTTATTTTTATGACAACTTTTATATTTTGATGAATAGTAAATAATTTTAATTTTTAATTGAAACCTAATTTTAGAAAAAATTAATTCATATAGTTAAATTTTATTTTAAGTTGATTTTAAAGTATAATTAGTTTAATTTTATACAAATAAATCCAATTTAGGTCATTTTAATCAATTTCATATTTGAATTGGATATAAAAATAGTTCAATCTTTTGAACTTTTATCTTTAGAAACCTAATTTCTTGTCCCATTTGTGAGCTTAATTTTAAATTAATTATCCCACTTCTTTAATTTTAATTTGAAAAAATGGATTAAATATTTTTTAATCATAATAATTTATAATTTCTATTAAGTCCAACATTGTTTTTGACAAAAATGATAAGTGAATGTAATTAAAATTAATTACCGGGATTAAGGAAAAAATGTGTTTACATCATGATTAAACAAAGAATTTAAGGTGTAAAAATGACCTCACACTTGTCTAGAAATTATTTGATCACTATTTTTAGTCATAAAGCCGATATTTTTCTAGAATTGTCCACTTTGGACTAGTTTGGGACATGTAAAACATGGGGATCACTCAAACAATTTCAATAATACCATGTGTGTTCTCACACTCCCTTATAAAAGGCCACCACCCTCCCCCTCTCTTCATACCACTAAATAATTTTTTCTCATCCAAAACCAACCCAAATAAAAAAAAACATACCTCCTATCATCCTATAATAATAAATCCTCCAATTAATCAATCCATGTGAGTACTTTGGTGAAAAACAAAAGGAGTTAATAGAAGAAGAGGTAACATTGTTCAATGAGCACTTTTGTTTTCTTTCTTTATCCACCAATTAAATTATTATTATTCAAGGATATATAAACATAATTAACCTTAATTATATTGACTCGAACTTTTTAATAATATTTTTTTCCTAAATTTGTGTGTTATTTTATTTTATACTCAAAAAAACTATATCTTTTAATTAATGATGTGTGTATAATTAAATGAGACTGTTGGGTTTCGACTGTTATATGATCATTGGTCAATTTGACTATTGGAAACTAAAATCTTAACATTATAATTATTTTTTATAAAATCAAATTATCTTGGTTAAATAATATAGAAAGAAGAGTCGATGACATTATCCAGTAGACTCGAGCCATATGAAGCCCATCTGTCAGAGCTTGGGAAGGAGGTAGAATCACTGGACTTTGCTCTGGACCAAGCCCAATCCGAACATCATCATGTGATGCTTGAATAAAATCTCTTAAGGGAGAAGTTCAAGATGATAGAAATCACCACTCGTGAAATTTTGTCTGAGCCACCACAAGATTATATCACCATATCACACCTTACAGTTATGTCATATGCAGGTGTTATAAGGGGCTATAGAACGAGGCATTAGATACATTTTGTAATCCCTTGGTATAGATAAATTTTTTATTTTTTATTATGATAAAATTTTTGGTTCTCAAATGTATGGATAAAGATAGGATGAATGTTATTGATAAATTTTTAAAAAATGGTATTTTAAAATATTCATGTAAACTTTAAATAATTAATAATGTGAAATAATTTTCAAAAATGTTCTTCAACAGTTGTGATTAGTAAGAAAATTAGAGTCGAATGAGATCAACTTTTTTTATTTAATAGTAACGTATGAATAGAAACATACCTTTATTAATAGTAATGATTAGTAAATCGACAAAAAAAAATTAAAAACATCACCCATGAATGTATAAATACATTTTAGTCATCTTAAAAGTGAAAAAAACATCATATATATGTTCTGTTATTTTTGAATGTCATAAATGTTTTATTTACAATTTTATAATTTTTTTAATAATTTAAAATGAAAACTTATTTTCATTAAATGTAATCATAAATTGTAAATTTTTTCTTTTATGGTTATATGATAATTTAATGAGACCTAGATTACTTTTTTACGATGTTACCAAATAAGTTATAGTTTTAGAGTTGTTTTTTTGAATAAATAATGATTGTATTTAAAATATAAAATGAAAATAATTTGAAAATAATTTTCATAAAATTTAGTGCATTTTTGAATTCATATCATTGATATTAGGTTAGAGTGAATTTTTGGTATTTTTCTGACACAATTGATTTTTTGGTGAATAGTAAAAATACAGTTTTGAGATTCAGGTGTTTAATGACATCATGGATGATGTAATCATGCTATAATAAATATGGTCGACTTTTAATAGTAAGATATGTTATTATGTGTCCCAATTGGACAATACCATGGTCAAATATCATGGGAAATCCCATGGTTTTTCAAATACCACTGATGAAGTTTCCCTTGGAAATTAATTTAATATTCCCTCACTTTTACTATAAATACCAAGTCATTACCTCATTAATTTCATTCCAAAATCCTCATAAATGAATATTTGGTGTTTTTACCTCTCAAGGAGTCCTCTCAAGGAGCCCTCAATCCCCCAAGGTCCCAAAATTCATGTTTTTGAAGTTACTCTTCATGGTAAGGGAACCTCCCACCATCCTTTTTGAGTCATGATTTCCTTTAAGTTATATCTTCCAGTTTCCATCTTCATATGTGGGGGTATGGTACTATATATTCTTCTTAATTTCAATTTCATTCCAAAATGATGGGAGAAACTTTATTATCTCATCAATTTAATTTATGAAATTTTAATTGCTATTGTAAGGTTGCCGAATTTTTGTAAAAGAAATCACATCTTCTCTTTTCTTTCAAGTTTCATTTTCATATGGTATTTTCTTCAAATACCCCTAAAATGACCTTATTTATTTCTATTATATACACCTAAATCATAATGAGTTATTTATTAGTGGGTGACTCTTATCCCCTCTCTTTTCAATATTTTCTAAAACTATGTTATATAGGTGTTATGCTGTAGAAATTTCATCTCAAAAGTTCTCTCTTTCTCTCAAGAAATTCCCTTGTTTTATTTATGTGGATACCAAAACCTATTTAGTTTATATGGGGCTAAATAAAGACATCAAAATGATATATTTTAATTTTTAATTGACATAAATATAACCCACACTCCCTTTCCATGGGTTATAAATGACTTAACGATCATGTTTTTAAAGAACTTTTAAAACGTCACGATTTTGAAATGAAACCCATTTATTTTATTTTACATGGGTTATTTATAAAATGTTTGATTATGATATATGTGTATCACATGAATATAAATACATATTAAAGTTACTCCTTGATAGCACTCTAATTCATTGTGTAATGAATTTAATCTCTAGATATTACAAGTTTCATGATACCCTGATGAATAACTTTGGTAAATTTTTTATGACACCTTGGGATGAACCCTGGTGATAAGTTCATGAATGGAAAAATGAAATGTTTTGGCCACATATTCAAGTTGTGATTCATGTTTTTTTTATTATGATATGCCTCTTTTTACAATTATCATGTCTTATGGTGTTCATCAAGTTTTTATTGATATCACAAGTAAACTGATTCCCTTGTTTTCCTTATTGGGCCTTTAGCTCACCCTTTCCTCTGATGTATGCCTACAAGTTATGAGATGCAATATGTTTACATAGGATGACATTTTCAAGAAGCTTTTCAAGGTGATTTATTATATTATTTTAAGTTTTCATGTATTTTTTCCTTATTGATATCACAAGTAAAATGATTCCCTTGTTGTTATATTATTTTTTAGAACTACACATATACACAATTTCATCAAATGGGTGATTAAATCATTTTTCGTGTTTACGGCGGACAACCACCAAGAAAAACAATTTTGTTCAGTTTTTCATTTACCACCTCTCATAGTCATGAATAATGGTGTTGATACTATTTATATATTATATATATATATATATAATATATTTATGATTTCTTTTTGTTTCTTTAACTATTATTTAACTCATATATTAATGTTGTCCATTTTTGGGAATATGAAAACATCATTTGTGGATGTGTGGATTACCACCTCCTTAATGCAATATGATTCGTTCACGCTTTACTAGGAATGTATTATGGATGGTTTGGACAAAAATATATGTTATAAATTAAATATTTATGATGTTAAGGAGATAATTATAATTCTATAAATATAAAATATCAGTTTCTTCTTTCAATTTTGAACACTGAAAAACTGATAATGTCGTTTGTGGATGTGTGTACTACCACCTCTCCGATGTGTTGTGATTCTTCATTTTCGGTCACCAAATTAAATTAATAATATATATAATTATATATAATTAAATAATATGGTATTTATTATATAATGGTAATTATATAAATACAAAACATACTTCTTTATTTTTATAACGATCATTGAAAAATAGGAACGTTACTCATACGTATGTACGACCTACCACCTCTATGATCGTAACATTTGTTCAATTTTCAGAACCATATTTCCTGTTGGATTTTAAAAGAATAATTTAAATAAAAATTTAATAATTATTTCATGATTATTATTGTTTATATGTTTAAATAATGACCACATTGAGCTTATTCAACCTACCAAGTTAGTTTTGACACATAAGCTGAATATGTTCAAAACATCAAATTTAAAACAAACTGATTAAGTAATTGTATATAGCTTGTTTATAAGTTAAATAAAAGTAATAATAATATTTGAAATGGTTCTAAAAATAAAATAATTAATAAATTTTTATTATTTTGGTATATAGAGTACAATCATAATGAATTAGTCTCAAGTTAAGGGATTTTCATCTCACTTTTACATCTGTGAAATAATTGTTGTATTCACCACTTACTTATTTTTTGAGGATTATATACTAATAAAATTTATATATATTATTTGATGAATTATTTTATCTTGATGGTATTTAAATTTTTCATTTGATGATTATTAATTTTAGGGCTTCTGATTCAGATGCTACCATAACTGTAAGGGATTTCTTAACTCGATTTCCATTCACTTGGTTAAACTTGTATTTCATTTGTTATGTTATTCAATGAGTATGTGTGAAGTGACCTATGAAATATTTATAATTTATTTACTATTTTACTTTTTTAATTTACATTTTTTACACATTAATATTTGGTTGATTTATTTTAATTCCAATGATACACTCATTATAATGGATTTTCATGTCACTTTTTGCATCTGTGAGATAAATGTCATATTTACCACATAATTATTTTGCGTGGTGTATATATTAACCTTTTTGATATATTATGTCATGAATAACTTTATCTTAGTGATATTTAAACGTTTTATTTCAAGAATATTACTTTTTGGTTTAAAATTCAGATGTTATCAAAGTCATAAGGGGATTTCTAGTCTCACTTTTATTTCTTCAAGATGTATTCCATATTCAGCGCTTATTTTTGTTGTGTGGTGTATATAATTTTCATTAATTAATTTTATTATTCTTATAATTGAATTTATTTGTATTTAAATACCCATATAATGTTCTCTATTTCATGGGATTTATGGTTTCAAAGTTACCAAAGCAGTAATGGATTTTTGTAACAATTTTCCTTTTTTGAGATGTTTGTTATGTTATACACATATATTCTTTTATGAGATATATATGATCATTTAACTTGATATATAATGAATATATATATTATTATGATATTATATTATTCATTTAATGTTATTACATTCATGAGGATTGAGGATTGTGATTCAAATGTTTTAATGTGGTATGGGACACTTTGGAATGTTTAAAGATTATTTTACTCAAGATTGTTTTTAATGATATTTTTAATGGTATTTAAATTAATCAACATAAAAAACCATTATGATAAATAACCTCCACTAATTATATATTTCATTGAAACTATCATAATTATTTTCATGATGGATTGATTTTATTTAAATGAGATTGTTATGGAACCTCTTTCTTTTACAAGAGTTAATCATGTTTTAAAGAGATTGTTATGAAACCCATTTCATTTCCAAGGGTTAGTCATGTTTAAAATATATTTTCTTGGAACCCATTTTTTCCCATTGGTTAATATTTTTTAAAAAATATTTTATGGAAACCATTTATTTTCCACGCGTTAATAAATTTTCAAAGATATTGTTACAAGACCCATTTTATTTCCATGTGTCACTCTTGTTTCGAAGAGACTGTTATAAAACCCAATTCTTTTCTTTGGGTTAACCATGTTTGAAATATATTTTAATGAAACCAATTTAAATTATATGTATTAATCATGTTTAAAAGATAATTTGTTGGAACCCATTTCTTTTCCATGGGTTAACCATGTTTAAAATAAATTGTTATTGAACCCATTTATTTTCCATGGGATTACCATGTTTGAAAGAGATTGTTATGGAACGTATTTATTCTACATAGGTTAATCATTTTACAATGAGATTTAAAAGATTCCAAAAATATTTTCCGTAGTCTAATCATGTTTTAAATGTAATAATTGTTTTTTCTATGAGTTTTATTCATTTTGTTGTTCTTTGACATTATAAATGATGGGTGCTCTTAGATATCGCTTTGATATATTGGACAATGATTATGTTTTATGGAGAATTATATTTGATGTCTTCCATATAGTAATTCCATTTTCTAAGGTTTATTTAAGGGTTCTATAAGGTTTATGCACGATTTTTATTATTTGATGTTATAAGATACCATTATTTTTTCTTTATGTCCACTATAGTTTTATAATGTTTCTCTTTATCAAGATTGATATAACATGACCCATGGTGATTGTTTTTTATGCCTATTTAATTTTACATGTTTTTGTATTTTTTGATCTAGATATTGATGGGTTTCTGTTCTTTTATGATTGTCTCATGCAATTTTTTTTCATTATACCCTTATGAACTCTTATTCTCCTCCATGAAATTCAATTGTTAATTTTAATGTTTACCCTTTCTGAGAATCTGAGATGACCCTTATTTTGTTTAATTTTTCCCAAGTTTTATTAAATTATGTAAAAGAATTTATATCTATGAATTATTTCACAAGGATTATGTTGATGACATATTATGAAATAAAAAAATATGGGTAAAATGGGTGAAATGTTATTTTGACAACTTTTGAATTATTTATGTAGGAGTTCATACTAATTTTATTTTATTCAAAACCTAAAATTTCTTCTAGAATTTAAGTGATCCAAGATTTCACTTTGTTTTTTCAAGGTTTAGATGAAACATTTGGGTCAAAATTATCAGTATCGAATCCAGGAAGGTGAATTTTATGTTTTTATAACAAGATTTGGAAGTGTGGGTCCTAGGATTCATATGCCTCTTATCATGAATAAGAGATAAAAAATAAAAAATTGACTGCATGGAGCGGGATTAGTTCAAGTGATTATTTTTAAATAAGTAATTTTCTCACATTATTTGTATGAAAATTGAGAAGTAATTTCTTGAGTGAAATCATAAGTATGATGAATCCATTGGTAGTGGTGAGAAAAATTTTACAAGGCTTGTAAGGTACACTTTTGTTATAGTAATCCATCCAGAAAGTAAGGTTGATCTATTATTTAGTTGATAAAAAATGATTCTTGAAAGGGAGTTGACTATATGGGACGTTATTAGCTATAAATAAATTCTTCCATAGGATATTAAGGAATAAATGGAGAATAGAGTTTCCCAGCAATCTTATGGCGTTGTTTAGAAAATAATAATGTAATTTAAATAAAACTCTAAAAAATAGAAAGAGAATAAGATTATATTTCATTTATTATTGAAATATGGAAGGACAAATGGATTAAATTTAATTATGGGGACTACATAATGTTTTAGGTGGGGGAAGGATGGTCATCAATAAATTTATTACTAAATTTATGGAAGAAAGTTATCTAATTATGAAAATATAGGGACATATCCATAGAATTCCCCACCCACGCTCTAGTGTTTCAAATGTAAGGAGTATGTGAATAATGAAAATAAATTCCCCAAAACAAGTGATAATGAGGATGATAAGCCATGAAAACCTTTTACGAAAGAGGAAAATGGGAAATCTTGTGCAATCACAATGTCTCAAGTGAATCATGATAATTAGGGTGAACATATCCTCTACTCCTTAGTTGGTAATTTTTTGTTTTATTTTATCTAAATGCACCCTATAAAATTCTTATTGAAATTTTATATGATTTTGAGCATTGATTATCTCTTTTTACATGGACTCTGGAACAGTGAAATCATATTTGATATTCTATTAATTTATGGATAAAACAAAGCTTCTAACATGAATTTTTTAAGGAATAAAGGGTTACTTTTATTTTGGAAATATATATGTCTTCATGTAATATTAAATTAAGAGTTATAGAAAACATCATGGGTTTATGAGTTTTAGTTTGACTATAAGTTCAAAGTCTTAGAGAAACATTTTGCGGTTTTATGATCTGGGTATTTATCAAGATTAATTTTATTTTGGGAGACCTTTATGGAAATAAAAAACTTTGATTTTTTATATGTTTTGGTGGAAATTTTTTTTGAGGTGGAATGACTTTACATTTTGTGGGAGTATTATTAATGGTATTGATAACCTTTAGGGTTTATTTTATATTTTTTGTTATTGTAGTAATGGGTTATTATAACTTTGGAATGTTTTATAAAATATATCAAAATTGTTTTTTAATAAAGTAAAAACTTTACATTGGGAAACAACCAATTGTATTTATCATTCCTGTAGGGCTTGAACCCATTGCCGATGGGAAACAAAGGTAAACTTCCTACTTTTGTCATATATGAAAGAATATATATGGAAGGAGAACATTAAGAAAGATATTAATGAGTATGTATCTTAGTGATTCATATCTAAGTACGTTATAGAGGATTGATAAATGTTTAATGGGATTCTACAACCGTTATCTATACAATAATGGAAATGAGAAAACATCACTGTGGGTTTTTTCATCAGACTTGCCAAAACACCAAAAGGGAATAATGCTACATGGGTTGTATTAAACCAAATTAAAATTCAACAAACATAATCTATATTAAATAATATTTATCTATGGATAATATTTATAGGATACACATTTAGTAAGTGGTAATGTTTCATGGATTGCAATATTCCATTGTATCTGATCGGGATCCAAGGTTTACCTCAACATTCTAGAAAAATATTCAACATACCCCGGATATAGAGCATGGTATCAGGAATAAGTATCATACATAGAAATATAGTCATTCTAATAGAAAAATTAAAAACCTATAGGATATAATAATATACTATTCTATATATTTCAAAGGAGTTTGTGATCAATACCTTCCTCTTGTTGTGTTTTCTTACAAAAATAACTTTTACTCAAGAATTTAGTTAGATCATTATGAATAAATTTATATAAATAATTGATGAAATCCAATGTACTGGGATGAAGTTAGAAAAAAATAAATTTATTGGTAAAATATTTTTTTAATGAAACGGTAAATAAGGTCAAATCCATTCAATAACACATAATGGAACTATAAAGTCAGCAGAAAATATTGTCTAAAAATTGATGGTGTGATATGGAAATTAATGTTGGTGAAAAGGAGGTTCAAATATTTTTTACAAAATAAGGTAATGATGTTTTTAAATATGGTAAAACCAAGCACTAAGAATATTTTATCCTTTAAAAACCTTTGTTGTATCATGATTGTAGCTTATATTTGGTGCTTACAATGAACATCTCTTTGGATCATGATGAATTCCATATTTCTATAATAAGGAATTACATATGTAATCCATCACATGTGATCAACTCAGAGGTCATAATTTTTTACCATGATATTTCTTTTAAGGAATAACTAGTGGATGTTTTGGATGGTATAGATAATATTTTACAAAAGAAGACCACTCACATTGTCAATGTTTTGTAGAGAAACCACCATCTTGAGAAAGCTATGTGGGAACCTAAGGATGTAATGAGGGAGAGGTATCCCCATTTTTTGTATAAAGTGATATAATATTAATGGGTGATGAATGTAACACCAAAATATTATGTCAAATATTTATTTTAAATAAATTTAATCTCTTTGATAGTTTTCATTACATGAAACCAAGAGTTTTAACAAATGGAATAAAACAAATAATAATATTATTTAAACATGAATGTTATTAAATATAAGTTAAACATGAAATCATAAATAGGAATATATATTTTTTATAATTAAGTAATTTTTTTATATAAATAAATTATACTGATAAAAAGTACTTAATTTTTATTAAAGTGTATATGGTTTGAAATATACTTTTTTTCTCAAAATAATGATTTGTTTTTATTTTTATTACTAATAAATAAAATTAATTTTTTTACCTTTAGAAAATTTAATTTAAAATAGTAGCTTAATTTTTTGAATCAATATGTAAAAATTATCTTAGGGTGAATTGCTTGGATTTTTTTTAAAAAGATTAATTTTTTATTGAATAGTGAAAAATACTGGTTTTAATTGAATGTTTCTTTTATGTTTAATGAAATTACAAGGTTATGTTTTTTATATGGTCAAAAAAGTGAAATAATATAAAATATATTATAATTAATCCAAAATAGTTAATTATAATTAATTTTATATTGAATTTTTATGTTAAAGGTTTTCAAGAATTTGATAATTTTTTCTTTGAAATACCACATTTTCATCACATCAAGAGTTATTTATTTTAAATAATTTTTTTGAAATTAAGTGTATGGAATTTGGAAAATTTATTATATATTTTAAATCATAATAATTAATATTATATAATAAAGTCAACTAATCTTTTTCAAAATGAATAGAAAAATCCTAAAAAATAATTATTGTGGTTAAAGTTAAAATTAGTTTGCAATGGAGTTAAACTAAAACGCCAAGAATTTAAGTAGAATAGATACTTTTAAAACACACATTGGATTAAAATATTTTTAACTTATATCCTATAATGTCACATAATAAACAATTTGGGTCATTTTGTAATGTAAAAACATGGGAACACTTTATTTTTTCAAAACATCCATATGTGTCCTCTCCCCCACTTTTAAAAGGCCACCCCTATAATTTAATATTAACCATTAAAAAACACTTTGGTTCAGATGATCCATATGAAAATAAATAAATTATTTTTATCCCCACACCCTAGAGGTGGATTTTATTAGTAAAACCTCATAACAGGGGTTTAGGTATTAACCTAAAAAGGGTCACCAAATAAGATGTAAAATTATTAAACATTGATTTTGTATTATTTTTTCTTCTATCTCATTAAAATATTTATAAAATATGATTATATTAAAACAAAAGTATCTAACATATACTAATAATTTTTTATTTTAATTTAATTAAAAACATATATCTCCTCTTCCATCAAAATAGAAATGAAAGTATTGATTGTCTATACGAAAAACTTCGACCTCGCAAACCAATGTTATTCCTTTTCCATCAAAACTTTTCATAGATGGATATAATGATGGATTTAATATTTAAATATGATATTTCTGATATTATTATACCTATTTAATTATAATATCATATATACCTTCATATATTATATTTACTTTGGGAATACGATAACGTCGCTTGTGTGTATAGTGGACTACAACAACACAAAGTAATGTGATTCATTTTTCACATATTCTTTACATGGAAGCTAATAATGATAAATTTATTTAATATATGTTATATATATAACATATAAAATGGAATTTAAAGTTAACATATTATTTAAATTATTTTCTTTTTATCCATCATAAAAGTTAAAGAAACATTCATGTCTATGTACAACTTACAGTCTCAACAACGATTTAATTCGTTTTCTATATCTAACTTTAAAGATTTTTTATAAATTATTAAATAATTAATATATATAATATTTAAAAATAATATATATTATGGATCCATGATCAAAATTAATTTATCGAAGATATTAAACTAAAACATCTATAAAAATGATGTAGCTATTTCCCAAAAGATGGGTTTTCCAATGAATTGATAATAAACAGGTAATAAAAGGTCATAGGAAAATAATATAGGGTATGTTACATATTATTATTAAATAATATATATATATATATATATATAATAAACCATATTTTTTATATATGATAGTTAAATCTTTTTGTAGGAATTCTAAATTTAATAAAAGATAATTTCATCTCAAATTTGTTTCTTTGAGACATGTGTTATGTTATGAACCTATCTTTTATTATGATATGTATATAAAGATATTTTGAAATTTTATATCATTAATTTATTAATATTATTGATATTTAATGTTTCACATAAATTTATTTTTTCATGGGGCTTACGATTCTAATATACTAATGTGGTAAATGTTTTATTTAAAAATCTAATTGTTTATAGAGATTGTTTGTGATTAAGTTTGAATTATTAAATATTATGATATATCTACAAAGAACAATTATATTTACGTCTATTATTTTTATTTATTGAGAAGATGTGTTTAACATATTTCTTCTCTCTTTAATAACTAAATACACCAAAAAAACATTTGTAAAGAAAACATACATTTTTTCTCTATTCGGTCAAAAACCCTTTTTCTTTCATACCCATGTCTTCAAAAAAAATATTAAAGAATGTTTCAATTATCCTATATGATTTATAAATTAATTTTTACTATTTTTTTAATTCTTATTTTTTCTAAAGGGAGTCCTAATTTCTTTTTCCTAACAAGACCATTTTGGATTTTATAAAAAATGTAAAAGGAATATTTGTTTTTATGTTTAAGGAATGAATGGAATTAACCTACTTAATGAAAAGACAATGTTTTAAAGACTAAATTTTTTGTTTTCAAGGTTATTTTAAAATTAAATTATTTAATTTTTTTTAATAATTTTTACTTTTAAAAATGTGATTTTACAAGAAAGGTTATTTTCCACAAGAAATGTTTCATGTGATATTTCAAAATCATTTTACGTTTAAGATGAAATCATTAGATTGTACTTAATACTTAATAGTTATAAAATCCAATTTTACCATTCATAATCTATATCTATATGTTTTATGATTATTATGAATATATATTTATAAAACATATTCCTTTTCTATGGTTTTTTCTATGATGAATTGATGAGATGATTATGAAAACAATTTCCTTTCTATGGGTTATGCTATGATAAATGCTTATGAAACCCATTTTCTTTCAGCGGGGCATGAAATGATAATGGTTTTATGATATCATAGCCCAAAAATGTATGGATCATTTTATGGGTGGGATATATATCTCCCTATAACACATTGGGTAGTGATTAATTTTATATGACTTCAAAGGGTACATGGGTGGTTATCACAAGACCAAAACAGGTTACACGAGAGGTTATACCAAGAATAAAAGAGGGTACCCAAGTGGTTATATAATGATTTAAGTAGGTATTATGGTTTTTATCTAAATGATACAATTTATTAATTTCTTGGTGCATGTCATTGACATAATATTTTCCATGAATATGTGTATTTTGAAAATCTTTATCATTTTCCAATGTTATAATCTCATGGACCATGTTTAATAATTAATTTATTATTAATTTCATATGAACCAACAATATTTATATAATGAATCAATTATATGATCTATGGTATGTAGGTTATGGTTTTTCAAATTTTTTATTATGTTCTTATACACTTAGGCCCATGTTATGTTGATATCTCAATTGTTTACCCTTAGTGAGTATTTGAGCTCACATTTTCTTTTATTTCCTTATCCCAGGATATAAAGAAAGGTATTATTTATGATATTTCTAATAGTGGTTCTCATTATTAATTTATTAGTGTGTTATTACATATCTCACTTATGAATTAGTTTTTTATATGTTTATGTTTCAAAAAATACTAGACCTTAACAAGATTATTGTGGATCTTTATTCTTTGTATTGAATATTAATCTATTGAGATGTAATATTTATGTATGATAATCTGGGATATTTTTAGTTGGTATTAGGGAATGTTTTACTTAATCTTTGGAAACTTTTACAAGAAAACATTAGTGATATTCATAGAGATATGTCTAAGGATATGTCTAAGGATATTTTTGGTATAGGAAAACATACAGGAATATTGCTGAAATATAGAGAGCATGGTTTCCAAGGAATTATATCCCTATTAGGACAGTACAAATGGGAATGGTTCTATAAAATATTTATCTAGTAGTAGTAAATTTGAAAAATGTGTGTCATTCTTGTCTTGAGAATCCCTATTTATATAACTACTAGCCTTTTCGTACACCAAGTTTGAAACTTCTAGTGGATTTGATTTGGAAATTCACAAACTCTATACAATCCTCCATGAAGGATTTTAATATATTATGACCATGAATTTCATTTTTAAAAACGGTGTTTCATAGACATAAAATAAGGGGTAATTGTTTAGACATAATATATATTATTTTTCAAGATTATGATTAATGTTTCTTACAATATACATTTTGGTTTTAATCTATAGGTATAACCTATAGAAACCATGTTAATATTGAATGTGATGTAAAATATAATGACTTTCCTCATAAGTAACCACATGTTATGGGATCTAGAATAAAAAATTTCATTTATATTCTCACAAAACATTCTAAATAGTTGGATCATACTACACTTACAAATTATCAAAGGAGGGAAAACGATTTTGTTGAGTCCTTTATGAGGAAACATCCACCATTTCTTTGGTTTTATAGACCCAAAAGATGCATAGAAATGTATCATCACCAATGAAAATATGTTTTATGGTATCAAATATTTGTAACATGTGAAATTAATTTTTTATATCTATCATTCGAAAGGTGAATCAGATCAATTTTAGACTCTTATAAAGAATACGAGGCCAAAATATGAAATTGTATCCCTGGATTTAGATGAGTTTAAGATTTAATTTTTCAATAATTAATTTCCTCACATTATTCATAATAAATAGATATGTAATTAATTAAGATAAATATTAAGGGTGATGAATCTATTAGTACTTATAATAAAAATTTTAAATGATTATGAATGTACGATTTTGGTATTATCATCCAATATAAAAGTAAGGGTGAAAAATTATTCAGTGGATTAAAACCATGTCATAAAAGGCAGTTAACCATCAATGGAATCATTATATTTGAAGAAATAATTATTTTTTATGTCAATATAGAAATTTAGAATAGAGTTACACATCAATATCATGGGTTTGATATGAAAGGAAATATGGAAGTTAAAGAAAAATATAAAAACCATGGATAGGAGAAGATAAAATTTATTTCATGATTGAAGTGTCGAAGGAAACCTAGAGGAAACTTTCCTAAGGGGACTAATATATGTGTTTAGAGTGGGAATGAAGGTATTTGGGAAATTTATTAATAAGCTGGTGGGAAAAATCTTGGTAAGGATGAAAATAGAGAGAAATCACCACAAAATGAACCATCCGCACTCCAGTGGTTCAAATGTAAGGGGTATCAGAATTGTGTGAATCAATTAAATAACATATAGATTAATGTGGATGAAAAGAAACAAAAAGATTTGTTGTAAAAGGACAAAGGTAATTATTATGAAATAACAATGTTTAATGTAAATATTGATAACAATAGAACACTTATTCTCTACTCTTTATTTGGGAATTTCATGATTAATTTTGTATGAATGATCCCAATGAAAATATTATTGACATTTTAAGAGATATTGAACATTGATTATATCCAAATATATTGATTCTATAATAATGAATTCACATTTTATATTCTATTATTGTAAGGATGAACCCATGACCCAAATTGAAATTACTCTAAATAATTAAGGGTGAATTATCTTTTAGATCCAGGTATGTATCTATATATAATTAGCATAAGTGTTATAGAAACCATCATGGGTTTTTGAATTTATGGTTTTTCATATGTTCAAAGTCTTAGAAGGCAATTTTGAGGTTTTATGGATTGGATGTTTGTCAAGATTAATGATATTTTGGGAGACAATTATCGAAAATCAACCCTTAGGTTTTATAGATGTTTTAGTGGTAAAAATAATATGAGGAGGAATGAATTTAATTTTATTGGTTATATGATTAATTATATTAGAAAACATTTGTGTTTATATTATATTTGATGATAAAAAACAATAGGTTATTAAAATTTATGAATTTTTTAGGACCAATTTTAATATAGTTTTGGAAAAATGATAACTAATTAGATGGGTAGAAACCTGTTGTATCTAAAAATCCTATAGGGCTTAAAACTAGAACCAAAGGGTGACAAGGGTTTATTGAATACTACTGGCCTATGTGAATGAATATTTTTGGAAGGAAAACATGAAGATATATATTTATATGTATTTATGTCTATGTTTGGTATTTTATCATGTTAAGGGGGATTGAAAAATGTTTAAGGTGATGTTATAATAGTTAACCTTACCTAAATGGAAATGTGAAAACATTATAGTGGTTTTTTTCATTGGACTCACAAAAACATCTAATGGGAATAATTCTAGATGGGTTATAGTTAATTTATTTATGAATTCAACAAACTTTACATGAATTAGTGAATATTTTTATTTGGATAATATTTCTAGGATATACATTAAATAAGTGGTAAAGATACACAGAGTACAATATTTTATTATATATGATTGGGATCCAAGGTTTTCCTTGTAGTTCAGAAAAAATCTTTCACAAACTCTGGATATGAGGATAAGATTCATCAAAATGTATCCTCCTCACATATAGAGTCAATCTGAGAAAAAATTTCAAAACCCTATAGTAAATTACAATATTTTTTTCAATCAATTTAAAAGGTGGATAGGATCAACACATTCCCCTATTTGAGTTTTCTTACAACTGTAGATTTTAAACAAGAATTTTGATGGACCCTTATGAAGACCTTTATGGAAATATATGTTGAAATAAAACATAATAGGATGAATTTGTATAAATAATTATGTTAGGAACATATTTTTTTTAAAGAATTGGAAGATAAGGTTAGAGTCATTCATCAACACATAAGGACATCACAAAGTCTTCCAAAAAGTCATGCTGAAAATCGCTAGCAGGATTTGGAATTTGAAGCTAGTGAAAATATTATTCTAATTTTTTCTACATGAAATTAGGTAATGATATTTGGAAATATGGAATAAAATATCTAGGTATATCATCCACTTTTAAATTCTTGATCGTATTAGGATCTTATCTTATCGCTTGGTGCTTACATGGAACCTCTCTATCTTTTATAATGTATTCTATTTATCTCTCCTGAGGAATTAAATAGTAGGTCAATAATATGTAATGAAATTAGTGGTCTTACCTATGGAGAATGATATTTTTTTATTAATAATACTAATAGAGATTCTAGATCATACATATAAAGTTAAAGAAAACAAGACCAGTCAGTTGGTCAATGTCTTGTGGTGAAATGACCAACTATAAGATGTTATGTGGGAATTTGATGATGTAACGTGGAATAAGTATCCTTAGTTTTTATACCAAATTAAAGATATTTCAAGGTATAAATTAATTTTATTGGGAATATAATGTAACACCTCCATATTTTATGAATTATTTTTTAAAATAAAATTAATTTATTTGATAACTTGTGTTACACGCAAAATCGAGTTTTACCGAACTATGACAAAATATTGATATTATTATTTTAAAATGACTGTTATTACATATTCATTGAACTTGTAATATATATTTGGGATAACATAATTCTATAAATTATGTATACTTTTTTTATATAAAGTAATTATATTAATTAAAAAGAACTTAATTTTTAGAAAATATTTTATATTCTTTGAAGAATATATTTCTCTCAGAAAAAGGATTTATATTTATTTTTGTGAAAAAGTAATAAAATTAAGTTGGATAATTTTATAGAATTTATTTGAACTAATTAAACTCATTTTTTAAATCAATGTTGAAAAATTATCTTAAGGTGATTTTTTGGATTTTTTTAAAAAGATTAATTTTTCAACGAAAAGTAAAAAATACTAGTTTCTATTGAAAGATATCATTCTATTTTAATAACTTATAAGGTTACATTTTGTTTTAATATGGTTTAAACTATTACACTTTATCAATTATATTATATTTAATGGTATATAGTCCATTTTAATAAATTTTATATTTAATTTTGATATTTTTTAAACTCTTGAATATATTATTTTTGGATAATCACATTTTCATAACATCCAAATTTTTAATTTAAAATTTATTTTTGACACTTATGTTAATGGAATTTTAAAAAATGGATTCCACATTTTTAGTTAGTATAATAATTATTATATATTAATTTCAAATTAATTTTTTGTCTAAATGAATAGTAAAAACAATAAATTTAATTATTGATTTTAAGGTTATGATGGGTTTATATGGGTTAAATTAAAAAAGAAAGAGGTAAAATGACATAGAAACTTATAAAAAACAATTTTATATTGATATTGTTACCTAATAACTTCTACGGTTCGTGATTGAAACATATTTTGTCCTTTATTTCATGTAAAAAATCTGGGTACACTTTATAATTATCAAAAATTCCATGTGTGTTGTCTCCCCCACCTATAAAAGGCCGCCCCATATCCTCTCCTATTCACACATACAAAATAATTATATTCAGAAAATAACTAAAAAAATACATTAATTAATTACCTACCCACATAATATAGGCTTTATATTTATTATTAAACCCTCTTAATAAAGAATTAGTTATAAACGTAAATAGGTTCTCTGAAGAAGATGTAAAATTAATAAACTTGTGTTTTTATTTTATTTTCCCTTCCACCTCTTTTGATTCTTATTAAAATATGATAATATAAAACGATAGTATCTTTAATATAATTATATTTTATTATGTTAGTGTAATTACTTTCATTTAGCTCCTCTTCTATCAAATGGGAAACAAAACTAGTGATCGAGTGTACGAAGAACTATCGGCTTGCGAACCAATGTTATTAATTTTCCATCACCACTTCTATAAAAAAGGTATGATGATGTGGATAATGTTTATTTTTGATATTTATGATATTATTATACTTTTGGAATTATAATATCAAATATACCATCTTAATTTCCATTATATGGGAATACGATAACGTCGTTCGTGTGTACGAAAAACTACCGAATGACAAAGCAATGTGGTTCATTTTTCACTTATGCTTTACATGAAAAAAATAAATGGAAATTTAATGAATATATCAGATATATATTTAATTAAAATTATTATTTAATTTAAATATTTTATTCACCTTTCTTTCACTCCTTCTATTATGAAAATCAAAACAATCTTCATGTGTACGTATGACTTACTGTCTCCATAAACCTTGTAATTCATTTTCTATCTCCAAAATTAATTGATTACTTGTAATTATTACATAATGAATATATATGATATTTATATCATGATTAAAAATATATATATTATTTTCCATGATCAAAATTAAATGACCGAAGATACCAAACTAAAACATACATGAAAAACGAATATGTTTTTACCCAAAATGAAATTTTAAGAAGGAATTATTAACATAAGGTAATAAATGGTCATAATTAAATCATATATTGTATGATAAATATGATCATGAAACTATACTATTTTTATAATAAGCATATATTTATTATATAGTTAGTTCTAACATGTATTAAGGAAGTTAAAATCTACGGTAAGGGAATTTCATATCAAATTGTCAAATTTGAGACATTTTTTATGTCATGAACCTATATTAATTTTTTATGTGTATATAATTTTTTTACATGTAATATCATTTTTATATTTTCATGATATTTAAATTTTCTCATAAATTTACTTTTTCATGGGTCTTACAGTTGAAAAGATACAAAAGTGGTAAAAGTTTTATGTTACAATCTCATTATTTATCAGAATTGTTTATTATTAAGTTTACAATTGTGAAATATCTTGAAATATCTATCAAGAAAATCATATATATTATTCTAATATGTTTTTATCTTGAGAATACAAATTTCCCATCGTTTTAATATCTTTTAGGACTAAATATATCAAAATAGTTTTTTTATTAAAAACTGTCATCATTTATGTTTCTTAAAACCCTTTTATTTGATATCCATGGTTACTAAAAATGATTTCAAGAATATTGTAATGTTCCTATTTGATTTTTCAAATTTTTTATACTTTTTTGGATTATTAATTTTTTAAAAGTAATCTTCATGTTATTTTCTAAATATTTCCTATTTGGATTTTATCAAAAATTTGAAAGGAGTCATTATTTATATGTGTATGTAATGAATAGAATTCCCCATATTCATGAAAACTAAATGTTTTAATGATTACTTTATCAATTTTCAAGGTTATTTTAAATTAAAATTATTTAATTTTAATAGATATTTCTAATTTCAAAATAGGGATTTTTTAAATAAAGGTTATTTTCATCAAGAAATGTTCCAAATGATATTTAAAAATAACTTTACATATAAGATGAAATTGTTTGATGATACCTAATATTTAATAGGGATCTGATCAAATTTGATCATCAATATTCTTTCATTGGATGGTTTGTGATTATGATAATTATATATTTATGAAACATGTTTCTTTCCATTGGTTTTACTATGTTGAATTGATGAGTTGATTATGAATCTTGTTTCCTTTTATGGGATATTCTATAATGAGGTGTTTATAAAAACATTTTCCTTTATATTGGTTATGATATGGTAACTAATTTGTGATATTTTTGAACAAAAATGTTTGGATTATGTGATGGGTGGGACCTATATCACCCTCTAATGCATTGGGTAATTATTGATGTTATATGAGATCAACGGGTACATGAGTGGTTACCCCAAGCCTAGAAGATCATTCAAAGGAGGTTATCCCAGGACCAATATATGGTGAATGGGTGGTTATGACAATGCCAAAGTAGGTAAATGGTTTGTTTTCCCAAGAATAACATGCTATGAATGTTATGGTGGATATCCATGACATAAGATTTTCTATGCCTATTTATATATCGAAAATCTATATCTTATTCCAATTCTATGATCTCATAGATCATGTTATTTAATTACATTTTGATTAACTTTTTATGAATTGAAAATATTTTTTACATGAATCAATTTCATGATCTTTGGTATGGAGGGTATGGTTTTTAAATTGTTATTCTCATGTTATCATACCCTTATGCATATGTTGTTTATATATCTTCCTAGTTTAATCTTACTGAGTATATGAGATCACCCTTTCTTCTATTTTCATTCCATAGGATTTTAATAATGGTTTTATGTATTATATGTCTAAGAGGGGTGATAATTTTGACGATCTTAATGGGAGATTATGTATCTTAATTATGGAGTAGTTATTTGGCTGTACACGTTTCAAACGACACTAGTCCTAAATGATTATTGCACTGAAAGTTTTGTTATGAAATGAATATGAATATATTGAGATATAATATTTATGTATGATAATTTGGGGCTTTAAAAAATGTTTCTCCCAACTTTGCTCAAAGTATGACATTCAATCCCTCAAAATATCCTCATGAACCTAAGTTGTTTGCTTGGTCTGACCATCCATATAGGGGTAAAATACTATTCTCATCTATAACTGGGCCTTGAAGGCCTCATATAAACCTCTATTCACAAAGTATATAAATTGAGAATCATTTTTAGATATGATAATTGATTATATCCCATGATGTTCAGAAATTTATTACATCTAAAAGATTACAAATATTACAACTTAACTCCACTCATGTATAGAAAATAAGTAGGATCAAATATTAAGTCAGTCAATGAACACCTAGATAGCATCATTTCCTATTACTCTTTATAATGGGCCTGTCAAAAAATTAATTGAGATATTATCCCAAGTATACTCTAGAACCATAAGGATTTGGGATAAAGTAGTTAGTGCATTAAAATGCACAATAATTTGATGAAATGTGAGACACCAAGATAAAAATTCATCCGAAATTTTCTTCCATCATGCCTAGTAAAAATTGCATCAAAAGTCATGGTTAATTTTTGAAATCATATATGTAATACCATGGGGGATTTTTAAAACTGCATCAGTGCCTCCTCACATAGTGGAACCTATATTACTGTCCATCCTTAGAGGAGTGTGATAAGATTAAAATCTTCAAAAAATACTTATGGTGCATCACATGAGAATAACTTTTCATATAAAAGAAAACAATCAATGTCTCATAGATGTAACTCTCTCATGAACTAAAAAATCACAGGGGTTATGAAAATTATTCATAGATAAAACTTACCTCTCTTCTATATCAATGATAACTATAATGATTCCAACTTCTCTAAAGCCTCTTCTAGATATTATGAATGGGATTTCCTACTATGGGAATATTCCACAATATTTTTCATTCATTGTTAATAGAATAAATTAATGTCAAGATAATGTAGGAAATTTAAAATTAATATATACCACTGGTTGATATACCTCAGAGTAGAGATGTTACAAACTGACCTAAGTTACCCTAAAAACTAGAACCCGATTTGATCCATCACACACCTGAAGGGCATTCCAGATCCCCACAGATTGTAGAAAAGTACCCAGGCATCAAACAATAAACTATAGGGATTTATTTCACCAATACTGAACAAAAACATGGAATATATATACATGATGTGACAAAGAACCACATAAATCTAATTAAATATATTCCCTATGTGTAAGAAAATAATGGAAGAAAAACCATAGTAGAGTAGTCAAAACTCTAAGGGAAAAGTCTAGCTACAAAATTCCAAAACCAAACATCCACTCCATGGGATGACCTGGAAAAACTACGACCATCTCACCACCGGCTACCCAACCCAACTGACAAGAAACCTTACCAACTCACTATGAAACTTTTCCACTCCCTGTATTGGAATACATACATAGGTCTTCACACCATCGAAGAGTTGAGAAGGGATTTAGATAAGTGGCTTAATTAGATCCCTGCCTGGTGTTCCATAATAAGTCTCTGTATAACAACTCATGTATTATCATTTTAAATAAAAAAAGGCATGATAAGAAGTAAATATGTTTTATAGAAAACATGTTAAATGTTCCCCCTTTAATCACATTTCTAAAAAAAGAGAAGGCATATCAATTTCCAATCATATTTTATATATCATCTTTCACAAGTATAAACATTCTTATCAAGGATAAAACAACCGGGCCATGTAATAAAAAATAGAAGAAAAAGTATCAAAACCAATGATCAATATAGGTTAGAATAATTGATCTCTAATACCACAATCAATCAAGTACACAACCTGATTCCTAGAACACATGCCTTAGAAGTTGTGGAATACCCCAAGAGTAAACCCCCTATCAATGTCAATATTAGTCCCTTAGCACAATAGTCTTATAAAACATAGGAAATCCCCATAATAAATGATCATGATAATCACAAAATATTATGGATGTTAACCTCATGCTAAAACTTCCATATGAGTACCCAAGGAAACCCATGTGCTCATTTTCACAATTCATTTCGATGCTTTTAAAACTATTTCAAAACCATTTCAAAAATACATTAAAATACTTGA
The DNA here is from genome assembly GCA_963277665.1 of Viscum album. Lineage (NCBI taxonomy): Eukaryota > Viridiplantae > Streptophyta > Magnoliopsida > Santalales > Viscaceae > Viscum > Viscum album. The sequence continues at coordinate 835,060,183 of OY728165.1, forward strand.
AAACACCCCTTTCGTTCAATACATAAACTACCTTAGAAATCCATTATTATTTAAAAACTCTTTTCAACAAAAACAAAAAAATAATAACAATTATATGTATAAATTAATTTTTAATGAAAGAACAATAAGGTTCACCAACATAGGATAGAGACAGAACCACCTACCTCGAAAATTGGGTCGCACATGACCTCAATAGGATCCACCAACAACAAAATCCCAACGACGTCTATGAAATCCCTAGAATTAAATCCACATTGCACGAATGATCCAAATTAAAAAACAAGGGGTTAATTGAAAGGAAAAAACATACATACCTTAAGAACGAACACCCACTACACAACATCCAATAAAGTAATGACCACCATATTGAGATCCCACAATTGATCTGGAAGAAGACATGAAGAAACATCAATTTATACGGATAAATTATATAAGGAAACCCAAGGGTGCTACCACAATCAATGGAAACAAAGAATCATAAAGATCACTGACCCGAAGGGATGCACCGTGTTCGTAATAGAGTTCAAATGCTGAAAGGATGGATCATGAAGAAATAGTGTCTCTAAAAATCATCGAAGAGGAACTTCATGTGGAAAAGAATAAGAGAAATTTCTGCTGAATGGAAACTCAAAACCTGAGTGATGCCCTAAAACTACCCTTATTTGGGAATTCCAGGACATTTAACTCCTTTAAATGATGAAAAGTACACAATGTTCAATTTCACCAAAAATCCATCACCCTGGATTAAAACTCATGTATTTAAATAATTTACTATATGAAATATCTTATCATGTCATGTAACCTTTCATAGTGTGAATCCATTTCATTGCTTACACCCAATAATCCTTACAAACCATGAAACATAGTTACACGGTTTGAAATCCTTCTACAACCTACAAATAAGACCAATTAAAGTTTATAGTCCAAAAAATCTATGACTTTATCAATATAAGTGTCTTCCAAATTCCATCTTAGAAATATACAGACAATGAGAAAAGGAAAACAATGATGAGCTTAAAGACATACCTAACATATCGGTAACGTGATGTTAAAAACTTCCCACTATAATGGATTTTCATCCTTGGGAGGTTATATGGAATATTTAATCCTTGGAAAAAGATGATACCACTATTCCATCATCAATTAATTTTATTCCAAAGTCTCATTGAAACTAGATTCGTGTTTCTATAGAACTCTGACTAGCATAATCAACTTCCCATGCAATACTTTCACTTGGTATTCAATAATCTATACTAGTTTCTTCTGTATAGAAAAATCTTGATCTAACTAAATTTCTTCCCAACTCTGAATGTGAGTAGAATCAAGATGATACATTCTAACCTAAGATATGTAGAAAACATAATGAATTTCTGTCAACTAAACTTAAACTTAAAATAAATAAGTAACCTTCACAAGACGCTCAGTGAACTCAAATTGTACAACGTATCTCAGAACCAACATTCCATGTTTTCCAAGAAGATGGAGACCCAAGTGAGGAGAAAATTTCAATAAAACCTAGCCACCAACAAAAAACTTCAAAGGAAGACATTACCAATCCACATATGATTTTTTTTCGACTCTGGGATGTAACCAAGCGTTGACGAGCATCTTGAATCCTTATGGACATATTCTAAATAAGAATTGGTCCAAATAAACATTATTTTCCAACATCATCCAAACAATGAGGTGATACACATGGGTGACGATACAATGGTTTCAAGGGTGTAATTTAGATCGATGAAAAATAATTTTTGTTTAAAAAAACTCAACCAGTCCCATATGGATATCCAATAATCCATTGAAATCGAAGACACAGGAAAGAAGCAAATCATCCATGATCTGAATTACTCACTCCATTTGGACGTCTTTCTATGGATGGTAACATTTTATCATCTTGATATGAGTTCCCATTTCATCTTAGAGAATACTCTATAATCACTGTGTAATCCTAGGATCACTTTATGAAACAATGGTATAAGGACTCCCATGTAACCTCATGGTCTTTTTCACAAATAGATTACCCAAATATTCAATCTTAGTGTAATTTTTGATCAGAATGAAACAAGTAGACTTAATCAACTAATCAAAAAAATACCCAAATGACATTTGTCCCTTGGGGAGTCTAGGGTAATCTAAAAAAATCAATGGATACCTCATCCCATTTCTATACCGACATATTAAGAAGCTAAATAAATCCATAGGGATTCAAGTTCTCTGCCATTATCCGTTGGGATGTGTGACAATGTGACAAAAAACTTGTGATGTCTTGCTTCATACCCAACCACTAGAATTATTGTCTGATGTCATAGTATATCTTCATAGTGACTGGATGAATAAACCAAAAAGGCATATGAAAACAAAACAAGACTAATCTTCTCACTAACGCTAGGATGGAAAATCTCTTCCCAAAGTGGAGCATAGAGTCTAAATGGAGAGACCAACCAAAAATGGTCTCCCCACAATAATGGCTTTCTAAAATTTTACCAAACTCATATTTCTACTAAGGAATCTACAAAATGGACTCCAAGAGAGATGATGATAACTAAACACTAGTTAGAACCAAACCTAAAACACCCTCTTATTCATATATATTCAAGTGAGAAAAAAACCTCATAAGGTTCCACTCCTCATTTGATTATTGAATATCCTACGATGGTATCTTCTGGATAAGAGGATCTGAAACAACATTACCCTTCCTCTAGGTGTAGCTGATATCAAAGTGAAACATCTAAAGGAATTATACCCATCCTCTATATATAAGATTCAATTCTTTTTGAGAAAAGATATAACTCAAAATCTTATTACCAAATAAAACAGTGAAACTCTCCCAAAAATGATAGTTTTACAAATATTTAAGCACATGCATAATAGTGAAATTCTACAAATAAGGGGTGGGGTAATTATTCTCATGAATCATAAGATGATGATAGCCTTAAACTACCAATTGGTCATCCTGTATAAGATAACATCCCAAACAAGTACCATAAGAATCACAAAACACTATGCATCCCTTACTGGGATCATGTGATATTATAATAGAAGATAATTTCAAATGAAATTTTAGTTCATAAAGAAAAGAATAAAACTCTAAATACCATGAGAAATATTCTATTTTCATAGTTAGAGTAGTCAAAGGTGATTCCTCCTTAGAGAAATCCTTAAAAACTATCATTATAATGAAGAAAGGCTAAGGAAGCTTCATATCTCAAAGCCATTCTATGGTTCATCTAATGAAAATACATTCCTCTACTTCTTAGGGTTAACTGATAATACATGTTCATAAACAATATTCCCTAATAAATTCACTTCTTGAATTTAGAAACTAAATTTTGAATTCTTTCAATACTAATGATCACTTCTCAAAATTTCTAGAAATAAACTGACATGGTGCTTATGGTCATGATCAGTTTTCAAATAAACTAGAATATGATTCATGACCACAACCACAAATGTTTGAATATATTTATGGAATTTAAAATTCATCAAATCCGTAAAAACTGTATGAGTGTTAGTCAGACCAGAAGGCATCACAATATATTTATAATGGCTAGACATACTATTGAAAGTTATCTTTGGTATATATCAGTCTCCCAAACTCGAAGATGATGATAACCCAACCAGAGATAAATCTTTTAAAACTAATTTCACCCTTTAACTGATCAAAAAAGTCAACCAATCAAGGTAAAGGAATCATATTCTTAACAGTTACTTGGTTCAACTTCCAATAGTCCTCACTCAACTGAAGTGAACCATCTGACTTGTTGGAAGAGAACACAGGGGCTGCCCAAGGATAAGCACTAGGGTGAACATAAACTTTTTCCAACATGTTATCTAACTAAACCTTATGGTATTTAATATCCATTGGTTCCATACAATAAGAATGTATCAATATCATATGTGTACCTTACAACATATAAATCATAAAATATACCTCTCTCTCTTATGTAAGACTATAGAAGTCATATGGGAAAACAACAGAATATTTTTTAACAACAACATGAAGGTCAACAATAAAAGAACATTCATTGGGATCAATTGCAAGACATGAAAAAAATACTCCTGAGATCTTGATGGGAAGGTCCTGGACAAATAGAAATCAGCTCCTAGTCCCCTAGAAACACAAACGATCTCCCACTAGAAGAAATAGATGAAACACTTTGATGATAATAATAAAGTGTATCTCAATTAGTTTCTATCCAATCGATACCGATGATGAATTTAAGAAGATCTGGATCAATAATGAAAATAAATCCTTGAAATACTATATATTGAATGTAATTAACAAAACAAGAAGGACACCAAAAACCCTACTATTTCCTCATACCAAGGGGTGTATCTAATTCCATTACAAAGACATGAGTTTTGTTAGATGTTTCAAAATATAAAAAAACATGAAGATATAAAAAAGTGGATTACACCATTATGAAATGAATAAATTTCAATGAAGGATGCAATTAGGATAGTACATGTCCCTATTTTCGGTCCATTATCAACTTCCACTAGACAGTAATATACTAAATGAGGCCTATGGTGAGAGAAATGTACTCCTTGAATTATCTAATTTCACCATAGTATCCTTTGGAGTGATAAAACCTGATCATAATGAGGAATGGTCATCATTATTGTTATATATTTATTAGGCGACATAGTTATAAAACCAACACAAGGACAAAAAACACAAAATCCTTGGGAGGCCTAATATAATAGAGACTAATTTGATCACATATAATTATGTTAACTCCCTCTAGTTTCAAGAAAACAGTACTATGGAAGCATGTGATGTTGGGGACCTGGTCCTCTACTACCATTGATGCAAGATGATATGCCACCCTATTGTTTTTCCAACCTTGCCAAACTAATAGAATGTTAGAGGCACATAACTATCTATAGATTCCGGTGTGGAGGAGGCTCATTGTGCAGACCCACCTCCACCCCTCCTGTGATGATCTTTCCACACACTATTATTCTTATACATACCACTGAAGAAACCACTGGATAGAAGAGAAGTGGTGGAAAATAAAACCTATCCTACCATATTTATCACTTCCATCATAGATATTTCTATAATCTCTACATAGGTAGAAACATTTAACATAAACACATGCAATCTGATATCCATTTTCAAACATTATAGGTACTTTTGAGCCTTCAACTGGTTATTATTTACCACATAGAGAGAAAAACATGAAAGTTCAGAAAACTAATTGGTGTACAACGACTCCAAACACTATCAATGATGCAAGGAGAGGAACTCCACGGACATTTTCAACATTAGGGACTATGAAAAACTACTGGAAGAAAATTGGTTTGAAATCCTTCCTATCCATGTCAACATGTTTGTCTGCATAGACTACGAAATCCCACAATCTTTTACCAAAACCCATGTGCAAGTACCCTACACACATTAGTTAGATATTCTCAGGTGTCTCTAGAAATTAGAAGATATTATTGATCATATCCAGCCATTCATCTATCTCTTTTGGTTCATTCATTACTTTAATAGATTTTGGATTCTCATGCAAGAATTCCTGAGATTGATCTCTATCTCTCCTCCAACTCCTGGATGTACATAAATAACTACATTATAAACTCTTGGTATGTTTTAAAAAAAAACAATAACTGCCCATACTATAGCCTCGATAATATTCTGATCCACTGGATGATTCCCTTATTGATCATCAACTATACCCTCTTAAGGAACCCGTGGAAGATATCTTAGAGGCATACCACTACACACTAAAATAGTAGGAATGACCAGACAAAAATATAAATCTTAGTTCAACATGAAAAAAATAAGTATAAAATGGGTTTAAATAAAACCCAACAGTAGAGACACATATCCCAACATCCCATGGAAACTGTAGTCTCTTCACGACTAGAGTTTTCCATGCACTTATGCAACATACTTTTCATGTTTCGACAATCCTACCTCTAGTATAACATACATCCCAAGAAAAGGAATAGTGGGGAAAAAACTTCCATTTAATTCCATTTTGTAATGAACTAATCCAAGTTACTCTATAAAATGGCACCCAACCTAATCTATCACATACCTAAATGGCATTCCCGATCCCCGTGGGCTGGTGAAAATCACATGCACATAAAACAACCAACCATAGGGAATGATTTCAATAAAACCGAATAAACACATAAAATATATATTCATTAAGAAATAATGAGTGGTGGGAATCTAATAAAACATAATCCATAAATGTGAGAAGTAATAGAAACAAAACAACTATAAAAGAAATCAAAACACTAAGGGATAAGTTCATCTATAAAGGACCAAAACCAAACTGCTACTCCATGTGAGGGATTGGAAAAAACTCCCATTGTCTCACCACCAGCTACCCAGCCGAGGTGACATAAAACCTCATTTCCTCAATTTGGCGCCTTTCCTTTCCTCGCAATAGGATTCATATATTGGTCTGTACACCACTAAATAGGTGCACATGGCGTGAGCTAATAGTCTTAGTAGGATCCCACCAAAGTGTTCTAGCACAAGTTTTTGTATAATAGTTCTTATGTGATCATTTTAAATAAAACATATAATGATAAGTAGTAAAGAAGTTTTATAGAAAACATGGTAAATATTTCACCTTTATCATTGTTCTAAAATAAAATAAGGTATATCAATTTCAAATAATATTTTACATACCATCTTTCACATGTATAAACATGCATATCAAGGCTAAAAAAACCAAGTAATAAAAAATTTAAGCATATGTATAAACACAAAAGATCACCATAGTTCAAACTAGAAGACTACTCATTCCACAATCAATCAATTGCAAAACTTGGTTCCTAAAACATAGGCCTTTAAAGAATATAAATACACCAAGTGTAAACCCCCAAAAAATTTCCATATTAGTCCCCTAAAACAATGGTCATAGGAAATAGAGGAAAGAACCATGAGGGAACCTCCCGATAATCACAAAAAATATGGATGATGGACTCAAGATAAACCTTCCACATAAGTAACAAAGTTAGCCCATGTGTTCATTTCAAGAATTGATTTAAAAATTTTGAAATCCATTTCAAAACCATTTCAAAAATCAATTTGAATTAATTTAAAATACTATCATTCTTTCCATTTATATATAAAAAGGGAAAACATTTTTCATTGAAAACTATTTTCATCAGACACAGAAAAAATCAAGACTATTCCATGTATAAATAAATTTTTTATGTAAGAATAATAAGACTCATCAACACACCCTAGAGACAGAAGCACCTAAATTTAAACATAGGTCACACTCACCCATAATGGTATCCACCAAAAACGAAAACCTAGAGACATATATGAAGTCTCTACAATTCAATCCACATCAAAATATTGATCCAATTTAGAAAATAATGGGTTGATATAAATGAGGAACCCCACAAACCTCAAGAACGAAAACCCACCACACCCCAACTAATAATGGATTAGACTTTAGAATGAGATCTAAGAATTGTTCCTGAACAATACACAAAGAAACACCAATTTAGACCAAAGAATAAGATAACATAACCTAAGGGAAATTCAACGATAAATGGAAATGAAGAATCATAATGATAAGTCACACACAAAGACACACTTCGCCCACAACATAGATCGAATGATGAATAGATCGATCCGAAAGTAATGATTTCTCAAAAAATAACCAGATAAGACATTTGGGTTGAGAGAAAAAGGATAAATCATGGCCTAATAGACACCAAAAACTGGAATGGAAAACTAAAACATATATTCTTGGGGAATTACATGATGTGTAATTACTTTACACATTAATAAATCCATAGTGTCCAAGTATGCTGCAAAAATCCATCACCCTGGATTACCGATCCTATCTTTAAATAATTTACGATGTGAAACATTTCTTTACATCATTCAACATTTCACAGAGTGAATCCCTTTTACAGATTGCACCCAACAATTATTACATGTCGTGTACCCTAATTACATAGCATGAAATCATCCTTAGACTACATAAAAGACAAGTTAAAGTAGAGGGTCCAAAAAATATGCGACTTCATGATTATAGTTATCGTGCTAATTCGTTCCCAACCCTATACAGATAATGAGAAAATGAAAACCCTGATGAGGTTAAATATATACCTTACATATCATAAACGGTATATTACAAAAGATATACCTAAAACACTTGTATTCTATATAGACTAAAAATTGATCACCAAGAAGGTAGTTCCTCCTAGTCTTTAGGGTAAATAGTACTACACATAGCCCTATGTTTTGGGATGTGTAATTCTGTTTGTGAAGAATGAGCTTCATAATTCCATACAAAATCACTTCCAACCTCTACATCAACACAAAACCAATACCATAACCATAGGCATCATAGATAACCATGTTTTCAACTCTATTATTTATCAATTGTAGGATAAGTGCCTCATTCAATATCTACATATGCTCAACAAAGTTCCTTATACAATGCTTAAAAAAAAATCTACTTATTACCAATTAGTGTAGTCAAGAGGGAAATAATCATGGATAATTTCTCCATGAATATTAATTAATACCTTTCCATCCTATGGAATATTTTCACCTTAGAAACATTCCAAAGTGGATCCTAAGATATATCTACCCCAATATTTACTAGGATCACAACTACTCTAACCATTGAAATAAGATTCCATATGAAGTGGACATCTCTAATACAAAATGACCACAAAGAGTTTATTATATATTATGATCCATATGAAATTTGAGCAGAATAATTTTATTCTCTATAATCTCTTCCTATGATGCTTTGTAAATGAGGATGTCATCAATGAAGAATCGTGAAAACTAGTCTAGGAAAAAATAAAATATTTGGTTTAATAGTAACATTAGAATATCAAGGGAATTCATAATGCTAAAGGGAGTAACCAATAACACATAATATCTAGAGAGAGGTCAAAATTCCATTTTTTGAATATCCACCACATTCACTCACATCCGATGATAGTTAGACCAAAGATCAATATTTGAGAACTACTTCACTCCATTCAGTAGATCAAAGAAGTCATCATGAAAAGGAACTGGGTGTTTTTTCACCATCACTATATCAGGTGGTGATAGTAATCATAAATAATAAATCTACAATTTTACTTCATAATGAAGAACACTAGAACTCCATAGGTGGTAACATTGGTTCTGATAACAACTTCCACTTGGAAGTTTTCTAGCTACCTCCTGAGATCCCAAATCTTTGTGGGGACCACATGATAGAATGTATATGATATCAGAGTGGTCCCAAAGTACAAAATAATTAAAAAGATGAATTACGAGTGAGGTTTTATCCCCTTTTCCACTTTAAGGAATAGTTACAAATATTCCTCCACAACTGTTGGAAATTAAACTAATTCATCAACTTATCTATGGGGAAAAAACTCATTAACCGGTGAGTGGTCAGTAAAAAATTATAATTCACTCATTATAAAATCCTCATCTAAAAATGCACCAGTCTATTCAAATTATTGAATTTCTCATATTTGTAATATACACCAGGAGATCTCATGTAAATCCTTGAACTATTAGAGTTAGATTACACTATTATGAGATGAGTGTAATCAATAGAATTCTCCTAGTAAGAGTCTATAGTCTCATGGGTTAGGCTAGTAGTTCTACTCGGACCGCATGCTCTAGAAAATGAGATATAAAAATTAAATAATGGATTTAAATTATATCTATAAATATTGGTTCAAATATATAAAATAAATTTATTAAACTTCAAATAATGTTGTGTGTCACATGATCATATCCTTTTATCACCTACATCTTACTACACCCCGAAACACCACCACAATGTGCTTAACGGGGACTTCCTGAGTGTGGAACTACTATAGATGGTTCTAATGTCTTCATCACTATCTACTACACAAGGATTTATACTATAACCTTAATTGAAACTATATCCTTTAGGTCCCTCCTTAACACCTTGGGTTGACCTTGGTTATACTCCAATATCTGAAATGAAGGTCCATCCACTACCGAATAGTCCTCTTGTACAATACATATTGAGAAGTATCTTTATATATACACCAAAACCTAATAATAATTGAAATAACTATTCCACCGATAATTGGATCCTATACATGATCCATATGTTTCTGATCATCATGTTTAAGTTGGTGTTCAATATTTCTTGTTTTGGTGAGAATCTGATGCACATAGACTGCCGGCAAAAAATGATGACATTACAATGGGATGCACACTATCTGTACCTAGTACCTCTTTCTCCTTAGTTATAAATATATCTATCAAAAAGGCCTTCACCATCACCCTAGTACATGATGGAAAATAATGTTTCACAACCCTATCCTAGATATCTGTGTGAATACCATACTTAAATTTATATTCTTAAAAGAAAAAAACACATATCATATCAATTGAGTATCACATGAATCCAACGAACTTTGATGTGTACTAAAAAATAATCACACTACCTTTATGTAGCTCTAGAACTTCCTAAATTCACATAGATATTTATTTCACTAGTTAATACTCCTCATTTAGGGGGTTCTCAAACTTATCCAATGAAATAATCACCTCATTATGAGTCTAGGTTATAAAGGACTACAAATGAATCATTATTCATTGAAAACAAAAAACTTAAATCAACACCATCTATTATAGAGTGGGTCAGATTATGATATAATAATAAAACTACTAATTTGGTCAAATCCTCAAATTCCTATGAATCGAGGACACATTAGAACCTCGGTGGCCTCTCATGCTAAAAATCACATAGAAAAATAAACCTACAAGAATTCTCAACTTGACTTTTTAGAATAATATAATGATATACAAGGATAGATAATTATTTCTAAAAAATTTTAGGTGGATATTCTCATCTATAAATGGTTGTTTCCTAGTCTCTACCTACCAAAATTGAACACTACATGGACATGGCTCTGAATGCAATATTTAATTCTCAACTGAAGGTCATCATGAACCTATATCAGAGTCCTGAGTGGGTGTATACTTGGTTTCATTCTATACTTCAATAAGATGAAAAATAGTCAAAAGAGTATATTAGGAGCGATGATCCAATAAGGATATGAAAATTAAATAACCCATACCTATATTATTCATATAACATTTATTTTTACCTCAATCACTACCTCAATACACCGAGTCGACAAACATGATATTAGGGACCAGGTGTATGGATACATCAATTGCCAAAACATCAAAAGTGTCCCTAAACTAAGATATGAACTTGAGACGTATTAACATAATTTTACTAATTTTCTAAACTAATCCGTAAAATACAAATTTCTCAAAAACCCCATACCTAGGATAACCCTACTATGACACCACTCTAATATGACCCAATTCAAAAAGAAACATTCTGGGTGGTGGAGATCCAAGAGATCTAATTTAACCCCTCCAAAAATAGGCTAAGGGCTAGTGACTAGAACTGAGTAGACATTACACTCAAATTCTAATTCATATCCTAATGTAACTATACTCAACATAAACCTTTATCCATACCATATTAAGGGAATGTACAAAACTGAACCAATGAGTAAATGTAAAAAATGAAATAAAAAAATTAAGGTCCAAAAAGGAATAGAAATATATAAAACATAAAATAAAACGTGAAAAATAAATTCACAATATAAAAGGAAAAAAACATAGAAACATATTAAGGGAAGGACCGTGATCATGCTCCAAATTTGAAAACTTTCTGGTATCACCACTAACACATACTAGTATGCTCTTCCAACACCTATTCTACCAAGATCCCTCTAAATTTTTTTTAGTCTATGTTAGACAGGATGCATGGGAGAAAGATTCCATTACATGGTTCAGTATATAAGAACCTAATAGAATGACTAGAAAACCGTAACTAGATGAAAAAATTGGTCACCTCATAATCATAAATTCGGAGGTAAATGATATTTATGAACTTAGATATGCTCATTTGAATAAACCAAGATATAGGAAGTGATCTAGATCATCCATTTGTAGAATAAATTACACCCAATGTAAAATATAATACAAACCACCCATAAAATTATAAACAAATATAACCTCTCCATATTAGTAGTTGGGGAAAATGCCTCACTATTGGGTGCACAATTTATGCCATCCCACTATTTTCATACATTATTCTTAGCTAAATTTGATTAAACAGTATTTTATTTAGAAATTAACTAGGATATTTTGAAATTTATTGTCCTAGAATCTAGTAACATAATACACGAAGTACATGAAAATAGTTATTTTTCACGATAAAATACCTTAATCCAATCATATTTCACTTCAATAAATAGTATTTCTTAGGGAAATATATCAAAGGAATGTGTGTGTATAAATCATGGTAATGGATTACTAAGTAAAAATGAAATACACAAACATGAATAATTCATGAGGAAATATAATATAGAATAATCCAATTATATAAGGAAAAAATAAGGGCATGAAAATGATGTACAAGTTTAATATCTTGGATATGTGGCTATAATATACAAACAAGACATTCATAAGTATATCATGAAGGTTCATCACTAAGGCATCTTCAAAATTTTTACTATGGTTACTCCCCAAGTTATCATAAACATGTTCTCTCTAGAGATTAATTCATTACCTAATGCTGTGGGGGGGGGGGGGTACTATCAAGGTAAACCCTTTATATTTATAAACTCAAGCATTCTATATATATTGAACATCATAAGAAAACATTTCATCAATATCCCATGAGAGATAAGAAACAAGTTTTATATCAAATCCTTTGGGTTTATAGGTGCATAAAGTTGTGGAATTTTAATTATTTTAAACTGATGAAAACGGAATGTGAGTTTAATATACATAATTACCCCATATATTAAGGATATTTTTATTAATGGGAATAAACCTGAAATAAATTGGGGTTTTTGTACATAAAATAAAAAATTATCACATAGAAAATCAATGAATTATTTTGAATGTATAACGAGTGTACATATAACTTCATTGAAGACATTCATGATAGAAAGATGGATATTATTCTATAAATAGAACATAGTTTTGGTAGTTATGGATAAATATGAACACATGTAAACATAATCATTTGGAAATAAATATCCTTGTAAAGAAGGAAGATCTTGAATTAAAGAGGAGAGAGAGAACTCTCTACCATGAGTGGTTTTTTCTTAATTCTTGAGAGGAGATTAATGGAAACATAAAAAATACATGGAAAGGATTAGGAGAGATGCAATTAAGGTAAATTAATGATCAATGTCTGGGGAGTGTATATGAATGCGATAATGTGTGTGTATTTATATAAAAATAGGGATATAACGTTTTTTAATTTATAAACATAGGTTTTGGTCTCTTGTTTATAAAAAATACAAAACTATTGTCCTTACTATGGGGTTTCCCTAGTTATTTAACAAAAGTATGTGGTTTTTTATAATTTAATAGTTTATTTACAGAGTTACTTAAAATAATATCATTCATTATATGGAAGTGAGTCATACTCATTTTTTTAAAAGCATAAAATATACTTTATGTTTTGGTAGATTCATTATAGGTTTGGAGAATTATTCTTATTGCTTTAAAATACATTATATTAATCAGGAAAAATATTTTTGGTCGATAAAGCCATGAAATTAGTTATTACATTACATTTATGTTATTATGATGCAGTAATACCAATGGTATATTTATACTAAATTTTACTTTTTAATCGAAAAGTATGACTATTGTAAAAAAATACCAAAAATTAACCATTGGCTAATTTTGAGATGTTAATTTAATAAATAAAATCAATTTTATCTAGAAAATTCCTTAAACATTGAAAAAGATATATCAAAATAAAATAATTATTTATTACAAAGTAATAGTTTTAATGATAATAAATTTTATTCCATTATAAAAACTTTCTGGGGCATTATAAAATTATATTACAATTTATATTTTAAAAAATATTATTTTATAGGAAAATTTATTGAAAATATATTCTTTTAAAATTAATTAATTTATCTTAAATGTGTATTTTAATTAAATTAATATATTTTCAAATTTTAATTATTATTTTATCTTTTAATCCAAAAATCAATTTACTATATTCATTTTATATTGATGTGTATTTAATTAAATAAAATAATAATGAAAATGGTATTGATGAAACCACTATATCATTTCTAAAAAAAATTACACCATTATATTAATCCATATATTACACTAATCCATACCCAAATGGCAAGAGGTGCGATAGTGGTAATTTCATAGAGTGACTCATCTAATATTGATATAGCAGAGAAATCAACTAAATTGAACTTTTAACGTAGTTGATTCTGTATGAACCTTACTTATTGATGAGCTTTGTGGTTCTACCCAAGGGTGAACACTAGTGACACTACGCCCCTCCTAAATTACGATAAATAGGATTCAAATTGTATTATACTACAAGAAGAGGACATAATTTCTCCCTTTTGTATCAATTATATATCTTCATTATCCATTATGTAAACTAATTTCAATGGTCACAATTCCCTATAATCAAAATTACCGATATTCATTCTGACCAACAGTCACATTGACCAATATTTAGGTAATGGTAAGATCTTAATAATCATTCTTCCCATTAAAAATTTAAATATACTCTACTATTATGATACTTTATTATTTTCAATGAGAGTTATATAGGTACCTTGATAATTTCTTCCATATTCTTAATGATTCTATTTATTGTTATTGATTTTATTAAAGGAGTGATATTTATGGGGATTTTGAGCCTATAGAGTTTACATTACTGTGTGAATTATCCCTTTTCATTTATATCCCTATATTATCTATCTATATTGTAATAAAATTTATTTCATGACGTGTAAAGAAATATAAAAGTCATTATATGGATTATATTGTAAAACATAATAAATAATTCACTGCGAGATGTATGTTAAATTATTAATAATAAAATGAATTGTTTTGGGTAGTTATATTCTCCACTAAAATAAATTTCACCCAATTATTTTCTGTCCCACTATATAATAAATGGGGATATTTCTAATTCAAAAATTATTTAGGATCCTAGGTTTCTTTTTTGAACTTGTAATTGATCCCCATGACTATCATGAGTTGGGTTATCTTTTTTCTTAACACATGTTCCATTACTTCAAAAATCAGGATCAGTTCTTCTTTATATGATAAGTCTGGTTCCAAATATAAAAAATTCATGTCTCTTATATGTGTTCGGGTTGACATATATATTATGAAAATGGATATTTGGAAGACTTCACGAACCTTGGAAAATTTTTTAGGTAGTGCTAACCGATAAGAAACTACTTTTAAATGCTCTAGAATCTCAATTAGTCTGATGTAACATAGAATCCATTTATATTTATCTCTAAATATCACGACTCTTTTCTAGGGATATATTTTCAAGAATACATGACCCCCAATAAAAAATTCTAATTGATTCATTATGTTTTCATCATAACCTTATTTTTTATTTTGAGTATCCATGATATGTTTATAGATTAGATTTATCTTCTATGTAGTCACTTTCAAAGAGTATAGTCTCAATAGTTTTCCTTCTCCAACTTCATCCCAATATGTTGGAGTTCTAAACCTCTTCCCAAATAGTTCTTTATATGGATCCATTTGACTACAAGGTTTAATCATTTTTTAATAAGGGAATACTCAAGTGGAATTTGTAGTTTCCAAATCCCTTGTAAATCAAGTGAGATAGCCCCAAATATATCATATAATGTCTAAATAGTCCACTCATACATCACATTACTTTGTGGATGATTGGTTGTGCTATGTTTTACATCAGTATTTATTAAAATATTTGGGATCCTCTAGAGCAATGAAGTAAGTCTTGAATCACAATATGAAATAACTGATATGGGTTCCCCATGAAGTCGAAAATTATTCAATATATATAAGAGAAAGTCCCCTAAGGGAGAAATCCTCTCATATAGAAATAAAATATGTAGAATCTATTAATATATCATAAATTACCCATATGTAATTATTTCCCTTGGATGCACTAGGAAGGTCAGTAACGATTCCCATAATGATGTTCTCTCACTTTCATACTGTTATGGGTAGTGGTTTCAACACTACTTTGGGTAGTTATAACATAACCATATATTTTAAACACACCAAATATCTTATAGTATAATAAATAATATAACTTTTGATATTATCACAACAATAATGATATCAAATATCTCTATACATTTTGGTTCCTCTGATTTTCATGGAGAACACATAGCTATCAACTTCATCCCTTCACCCGCTCTTTAAGTATATAAAAAATGGGTTACATATCCTTGTACCAAACCTCATTGCCTCCTCTGGATCAATATTGAACTAATGAAACATCCCATTTTTATATATTTTCCATTATTTTATAACAGAGTATAATCTCTTTATGCTTTCTTGATCTTCTATAGTAATTATAGTTGCGAAATCATTTAGAATATGATTTATGATGTCCTTTACCTTATGAATTCTATTTGGATGTTTACTAAGTACTTGATCAATGTATCTCCTCTAATAATTATCATTTTATGAACTCCAATATCTTTATTACTCAATGCATTAATTTATTTGTATTATTTTCCTTGGTGATAATGAATAGAACATTCACAATCCTAAAGAAGATCCAAAAATATCTTCTGTCTCTTGTTTAGATACATTGATGTTAATATATGCTTAGAAATCTATTGGTCAGTATATATATCAAACCAATATACATAATGATAGTGTCTCCATATCATTAATGAAAATATTAATGTATCTAACTCCAAATCATGTGTTGGATAAATTTATTGATTACGGCTCGTCTGTCGAAATGAATACCCAATCAATGTTGTTATTATACATGAGTACACATTAAAGTCACATTAAGAATGCATCACTATAAATGGAAAACCATTTCCCATTAAAGGGTAAAGTTTTCAAAAGTTTTATAACTAACCAATTCATCAGTTATTGAAAAATTTATTCACATTACTTTGTTTAGATAAAATTAACTTCTTTTTTGTTAACTTGGTTACTTTATTCGAATTACATGATTTTATTTTTCAAAAAACATATATAGTTTTCTACTAGACCTATGAAAAAATGAATCTGAGTTACTATTATAATATAATTCCACTCCTATATGACCTATAACTTTTTCAGATTAATAAATATTCCTTCGAAGGTAATAATGTGCCCTAAGAATACTGGTTTTTATAACCATAACTCACATTTATGTAATTTAACAAAACATTAAAAAATTTATCAATGTAGTCCATAGAGACAAAATTAATAAAATTTATAAATATGTTAGGATCATTAGTAAATATACATGAAATAACATCAAGCCTAAAATTTATATATCTTTTTTAGAAATCAATCATTGTAATATCTTCTTTCTTCACCCTCAACTGGTGATACGCCGATTATAGTTCAATCGTGAAACAAAATTGATCGTTATGAAGTGATTGAATAATTCATCAATACATGGAAGAGGGTATTTTTTTCACTATGGTACCAATATGTTATTTCTCTTCAACGTATAGCCATAATGATTCATCATTATTATTTTTAAATGAAACATGTTCACCACAATGAGACACACTATGTTGAAAAAAAACCTTCTCCAAAATAGGTTCATCTTTTTTATTTTTAACACTAAATTAAAATATTAAATTATACATGGGGTATTAAATATTAGATTGGATATATGTATGAGTTTAATTAATAACCCTACCTATATTTCTGGGGGTAAACCAAAAAATTCTATAGGAAACACAACAATTTAATCATAAATGATGGGAAGTTCTTATAATACCTGATACCCTACTATAGAATGTAAACATGATATCATAAAATATCACACTATAAAGATCCCAAATTAGAAATTTAAATTTATGAATTATATATTAAAAAAATTTACTCTGTCTTTTGAATTAATCATAAAAAATTTCCATAGTATAATTTTTTGATTTTTTAGAAAGGTTTGGTTTTTTATCATAAAATATGATATTCCCAAAACATGTATATTGTATTAAATTATCATTATATAATAACGATATAGATGTTTAAATAAAATTATATGTAATAAAATATAAATTTAATGAATAAAAAAATGAATTTTAAAATACTCTTAGAACTTATAAATCTAATGTTCAATTTTTTAATACTAATTAAAAATTTACATTAATACAATCTTATTTATGTTATTTTTTTAATAATTTTTTTTCAGGGGAGATTTAGTTTTGGGTTTAGGTTATTTTTAACCCATACTCATTATCTAAACCTATTTCTTCTATTTTTTTACCATTATTCATTGAATATAAACCTTAAATTATTTTAAATGTAAGGGTTACTCCTAGAACTTCCCTTATCCTCACTTATAAAAGGTTAACACAAAAACCACTTCAAGAAACAAAAATATTAAAATATTCCACCTTAAATTTTTCAAATACTATCCAATTTAAAAAATTAAATTTTGACCACTGTTTATCATAAGGTATTCTTTTTCGGGGAGACATCCATGGAAAATTCTAGTCCCTAATATGAGTATTATCAACTACTCAGATTTTGTTATTATATATATTATTTAAAATTTGTTATACCCATGATAATATAATGATATTAGTATAATTTATATATTTTAATGATACCATATTAATGGTTTTATCATTATATATTTTTCAATCTCATCCATTGAAAAAATGACATCTTCATTCGTGTGTATATGAAGACTACCACCATGAAGAGAAATGAAATTCAGTTTTCATCACCAACCATTATAGATGGTTCATATAATTGATTTAATTATGTAATAACATGTTTATGATATCATTAAGGTTCTACTATTAAGGTTTTATGAACCTATTACCGATATTATCAATAAATGTTCATCATTAATTGTATCATTCAAAATAAGCATGCTAAGTTGAATTTTTTATTCAAATTATATAGTATTTTTGTATCCAATACTTACTTTTACAATTCCCTTATAATTATGATATATCAAACAAATAAACCTTAAATAATATCATTATAATTCTCGTATAAGGATCTTATAACAAAACCGCATTATAATCATTCATTAAATTAAAGGTTTTTTATGTTTGAGCCGGTTTAACCACTTACTTGAACAATACTCTGAATTTATATACTGAATGACTATGGGAACATAATTACTCATATAATATAATAAAAACGTTTAAATAATTACTTATTTTCAATATGGAGATATTATATCATCATTTAATTCATTAATTATTAAAATTATCTTTGATCGACAACAATAACTGAACCATGATTATTATCAACTTCATGTACAAGGATAAAGAATAAAATGGTCCTGAACGGAATTTGAAACATCATAAATTATTAGAAATCATAAAAAACACTAAATTTAGTGATCTATTAATGATTAAATTTTAAATAATAATGAATACGAACACCACTATTAAGAAACTAGTACAAATGATCAAAACTATGAACACTCAATGTGGAAAATCAGAAGACTTCGAGTAGAGAAAGACTACTTATAAAGTGTATGAACAGAAATGGACATGATTAAATATTTTTATTAATTTATTAAGATAGATATGTTTTTGATATAATATTTTAAAGTATGTTTTTGGAAGTCAGGATAAGTGGTACGAGTTTATTATCTCAAATTACTTTTTTTGACATGTTTGGTATTATACACCTAACACACTTTATGTGCGGTATATACTACCTATTGGTGATTTCATATCATGAAATTAATTTATTCATGTAATTTATAGATCAATTTTATTCCCTTGATCTCAAGGGGGTTTGATTGAATTTCTACCCTGGTCATGTGTTGGGTTTTTCTATCTAAATCTTCATTCTTTGTGATTCATGTTATATTCACCCCTTATTTTTATTTTTGTGATGCATATCGTTCTATCAGATAATTTTTTACCTAATAAGTATAAAATTTATCGGTTTTATATATACATATTATTATCTATATCTTCTATTAATTTGATTCAGGAGTTACCAAAATAATTGTTAAAATCATTCTTTTACAAAGTGTAAAAATAGTTATACGTTTTTATTAATTAAAAGTGTGTATAGTTTTCTAGAAAACACATTCCTATATTGATAATATCAAGTAGATATGTTTGTGTAATAGATGCACCTAGGGGAAATCATCTTATTAATGGTTAGTTGATCATTTAATCAATCATCACCCTAATGCATGATGAGTGGCCCTATGACCTCACAACATGAGAGAAACTATTAGGGGACATGCTTTAGAATAATCAAACATTATTAATAAAATATGATAAATTATTTATATTACCGTTTCCAAGATCTTCTACCAAAGTGAAAAAAACCCAATTACTATCTTCCATGGATAACTGAGCACATTGAAGCCCCCCACCATAATATTTCTTCGATGAGGGTAATTCAGATTACATTAATTACACCATATAACATATAAGTTGATTAAGGGATGTTCTCCTAGACATCCAAATTATTCAATTTAATGAGTATGTATTTGCTTTTTGTATTTTTTATTAGACGAATAGCCTTGTTTTATTCAGTAATAGGTTCCTTAAAGAATGATATAAAAGGTATTGATGACTGTTATGGGGATTACAATGGGCTTAATTAGTAGATAGGTGGTTCCAAAAATTATATATCCATTCAATTTATGGATAGGTGTCTAATTAAAAAATATGTTGGGTTTTATTGTATACCTCATCTAAAAATAGGACAATGCATTTTAACAAGACCTTGGAAGCATGTTTTGATATCTATCATTAAGTATTCAATTAGTATGAGGTCAATTATTATTGGTATCCATGCTTCCATCTATTGATATAGAAAAATAATTAACTTAGGTTTTATTGAATATGGCTTCATGATAAACATTTATTTATTCTATATCACATATTCCATGTCTATGACATTAATTATCCCATTGTATGTTACCCTTAATGAGCATATGTTCTCACTCCTATTTTTTCCTTTCCCTTTGAAACCTAGAGGAGAACTATGTATAATTTTCAAGTATATGAAAAAATGTATAAGCATTTTTTCATAATGTGTTCATGTTTCATTTCATGTTATCAAATGTTACATATTTATTTATAGTCTTCCAACACTAATATGTTGTTGGACATTATAGGTACTCTTTTATTCCATAACAATAATATCATATTACTACTAACCCTAAGTTTATAGTGTCCATGATGTTATAGTTGGTATCATAGAATTTTTGGTAGAAACCTTAGGGACTAGATTTAGTAGAAACAATTTAGATTGAACATGTCCCATGAAATAATCTCAATATATCTAGGGAACACTCCAGAAAACATACTAGGAATTATTTTATACAATTCAATATCATGAATTAATTATGTTTGTGCCATTATATAAAGATGATGAGTAATGGGATGAATGGGAACTGTGTCAATACACATAGTCAACAAAGGGTTATTCCTCATGAAGAAGTTAATGAAGCTAGAGTTGTAGCTAATCCTTTCATAACCATATTAAGTAAGTTGACCAAGATTATGAAAAGTAAACTCACCCACATTGGGAAACATAATGATCCAAAACATGGTTTAACTATACTATATTTCTTCATGAGAAAAAAACATGCAACATTCAATAGAACTACTAATCCACTAGTAGATGAATAATGGATCAGGTCCCTAGTGAATATCTTTCTCTCTTTAGGACATTGTGAAAAAGAAAATGTAATCCTTATAGTCTATAATCTAAAGAGAGATTATGACCAATGGTGGTCAAAAATTCAAAATAATCATGATTAATATGTGATAAAGAACATGTAATTTTGAACTTTAAAGGAGGTACTCTATGAAAAATAACATTCTTGTGAGTATAGAGTATTGATGGAAAAGGAATTCTTCATTCATAGACTAAAAGTGGAGGAAAAAATAACTAAGTATGTAGTTAAATTTACAAGGTTATATATACCATCTATGGACAATGAATGTAGAACAAAAAGAAACACTGATCCATTATTTTATGGGTTAATGATGATACTTTAAAGGGAATCAGTATCTCAATAATTTTATCATTTTAGAATATAGTGAAAAGTTACATTAAGATAAGAAATTAGTTCTAAATTATGCATGTATTCAAGGGAAATTTGGATAACAAGATTTAGACTAAGAATTAAGGATAAAACAATATATAATATGGGAAGAAAGTAATTCTGATATTTCTTAGATGTGATAATTATGTGAAGAAACACCATGGGTATTTTAGGAGGGGAACAAGAGTTTTCTACAAGTTTGGAGAATAGGGTCATCAACACAAATTTAAGGGAAATGTATAAGTTGTTAATTTCTACTGCATTAAAAATAAGGATAAAAGACATAATAAAAACCAATTACCCAAACATCATATGAATTTACCTTAAAATAGGAGGAGGGAGAAATTCTATGATTATAAAATTATCACAGACAAACTTAAAGATCCAAATGACATGGTGGAATTTATTCTAATCATAGCCACAATGTTAGATAATGTTTTATTAGATTCTATATCTTCACACTCTTTTATATCTTCCATGTTTTAAAAAATCACTATATATTTCCCTAACACCCATGTTTGAAAGTTATCAATTGAGACACATAGTGGGAATATTATTGAAACAATGTTGTTTTTGGTAGTTAAAAATGTGATGTATAGACATAACCAATTTTCAAAGTAGGTTAATATACCAATGGTTTTATTTTATATGATTGTTGGTACAAAGTTTCTTTCAAATATAGTGAAAACAATTATTTCTAAGGTAAATAGATTACAATCCAAAATGGTGAGGTGGAGTCTCTTATTTTAGAGGTGGCCTTCATAATCTAAATCATGATTGTATTCTCTCCTAATAGATATTCTTATTGAAATTATTTTCCTAGAGTAAGATCAATTTTTCTCTATAGATATGTAAGGTATCCTTAGAATAGAGGATATACCTATGGTATAAAAATTCAATAATTTTGTTGTAGAAGAATTACATCATCATCAACTAAGGCGTGAAGTTGAGTTATCCATTAATATTATTCTTGATGCAAGGAATTAATAATAAAATAATTATAGAATGGAAAATATTGAGTTGGTGGAGTTGAAGAATAAACTACCTGAACTAATAGACAAGGGATTTATAAAATCTAGTGTTTCACCATGGGGAGCTCAAATTTTATTCACGGAAAAGAAGGATGGGTCTTTACGGTTGAGCATAAATTGTAGTGATATCAATAAAATTACTATAAATAATAAGAAACTTTTACCATGTATTGTTGAATTATTTGGTCAAATTCAAGGATCCTAATACTATTCAAAGATAAAAATTCACTCTGGAATAATCCAAGGTCAATGAAGGATGATATACCAAAGAAAGAATTTCAAACGAGTAATTGACATTATGTTTTTATAACAATTCCTTTGGGAGTGACTAATGAATGTTTTATATTTTTGGATATTATTAATAGAGTGTTTGTAATGTCCTTGATATTTCTATGTAATATTTTTAAATATTATGTGGAATTATTTCGAGACAATGGGTGGAGATGACACATCATTCTGAAGCCCAGTGAGCCCAGAATGGTGGTTTAAACTTTTTTAGTTAAGTGAGTCGGTGTGTGTGAGTGGTTGTGGAAGTTTCAAAATGGATTCCTAGATTAAAAATCTAAGGGAAATATTGCATCTGGGATAATGAAATTACATAATAATGTGACTAACCTCGACCAACGTGGGATAAGGGAAAAAGAAAATTTTTGGACGTTTCAAGTAAAAAAAATTCAACAGAATTTTATTTTATTTGGAAATGTTTGCTGTAGCGCAACAACAAGGAAACTATATTGATAATTAATGACACATAAATTCTGACTCATTAATGCTACAACATAACGTAATTTAGAAACACACCCCATCCTTTTAATGGGTTAATTTAATGTTGGTCATTGGAGAAAAATAGAGGGAAAATCTGGAGGAATCTTGGAACTTTTTAGAAAACTCTCAACAAAGAATGACGAGGAATTAAAGGTGAGAATCGCATTACCAATGTCGTAGGTGGATCTTGGAAATGATGGTAGTTAGATTCCTTCATCAGTGATTGATTCTTTCTTGAGGTAGGGGTTTTGTTTACTTGTTTTTTCCCCGTTCTTTGGTTAAACTATGAACACGAATCATCCCACGAACAGGTCAATCTGCAGATCATGCATTCTTGGAGGAGAGTTATTATTTTCCTTTTATTTTGGGGTTTGATTTGGGAAATTGATTGTGGTTTTTTTATTATAGTTTTATTCACCTTGCATAATCCTTTTAATGGGACCATATCAATGTCATGATGAACGATGGTGGAGGTTCATTCCTCAATTTGGTATATTAGTTTCCTTCCTCTTTTCTTTGTGTTCATCACATTCCTCATGGGGAGAAAAACAATTGATCATTTCATACCTATTTTGCAATGCAATGTTCTTAAATTGGTGATCAAAAATCACGACAACCTAGCGAAGGTGTGGCAGCGATGGCAGGCAACGAATCGGCTCAGATCGAAGAGGATCATTCTTCGAGCATTATTCATACGTTTGGATCAAATATTGTTTTTGAGGCCGATCAGTAGCACCAATATAATTGAATCAACTTTTTGGCATTGGGGCGACATAGAATCTAGAGTTTCTTGGGAAATGGATCTTTGGAATGAATATTAGAGCATCACTGAGGCATAAAGAAGATGTTTTGTCATTCTGGAAAAATTCTGGAACACACATAGTGTCTCTTGAAGAAAACACCATGTGGAATTGGTGGTGGTGGCTAGGGTTTTCATGTTGCATTCAATGAAGAACAAGCGTGCCTCTGGGGAGGGATGACATGTGGGCCCCACCCAATGGTGGCTAGAGTTTTGGGCAACGGGAAGCACATACACAACATGTTTTCTGAAGAACCTGATGTGTGGGTCCTTACACAACACTTAGTGTTTATCTACGAAGATACATGGACATGGGGTGGAGTACATGTCCATGTACTCCACCACCCAGCCAGTTACCTGGGTTACCCTGTGTATCGGTTACACGGGATGACCCACGTGGGTTGGATCTGTGTCTGTGCACTTGGAAAACATATAGGTAGGGGAACCCAGTTTCTTCGGCATGGTATGTGGCCCATCCTACACATCCTATACTATACATTTTACACAGCATGTCCCTCCTAACTCGGGCCATTACACATGGGTGGTACCTAAAGTTATAAGACACTACTTGTGACCTCTTCTATATTCCATGAATATCCTAGGACACATCACGATCCTCTTGTCCACCATTCCTTGGAAAAGTTTCATTTGGGTTAGTTCCCCTTTTTTCTTGTTCCCCTGAAGGTCATGAATCATTTTCATCCATAGGAGTATGATAACTTCAATAGTACATTTCAAGATAGTGTCTAGTATTCCTCTGAGAGGCCCTAAGCGAGATCCTCTATCCATTATTGACCCTAGGAAGATTCTGGTATCGATGTAAATATTCCTATTGGGTGAAGATCCTATAGTTATCAGGTGAATCAAGATCAGTCGCGATATCCGGTAAGTCCCTAGAAGTGATCGTCATATGTGTATCATGTTCTTTCCCCACTCAGTAGTGTGTTCTCCCATAATTAGTGTATCTACCTCTCATGGATTTTACCGATGAACAATAATTCTCATACATATTTCATCTGAACCATTAGACTTGTGGAGTGAGTTCTCTCAAACGAGTGCTTTGTGGAACCTTCAAACTGAATCCCTAACAGTGGTATTCGGTTGTGTGAAATTTCTCTAGACTCCAGGTCTAGGTTTTGGGTATATCTAGATTCTGTTTCTCTTTTCATATGTTTAGTAAAAATGTACTTTGTATACCTAATTGTTCCTTTACTTTGCATATTGGTTTTTGGTTTTCGGGGTCCTCTAATGAGTATTGTTATACTCACCCCTGCACGGACTTTTCCCACACATGTTGTGTTTTGTGCAGATGAGTGACCTTTTGACATAGTCCAGGGTGGACCAGGAAAAAGCCATGTTTTTTGAGTTCCCTATAGGCTGAGGTGTTCCTAAAGCTATGAGAAACAATCCTAGTAGCTCTTTTTGCGTACAGGTTGGACTTTGCATCTTTCAGACTCTTGTTTTTTGTGGGCTTTTATTCTGGCCCAGTTTTACTTCTATTGTACTCTGTTGGTTGAGATTAGTTGTATTCATGAATTTTTGTTCATTAGTGATTTTTTTTACTTCTCATCATTTGTAGGCCTGGAGATGTTTTTGTGTGTACAGGTACTTAGGAAATGCCTCCAATGTTAGTGATATGCCTACTCAAAGCTTGTCACTAGCCCCTGGCCTATTGGAGGCTGGAATGGGGAGTCGTGGCACGGGCCCCATTGGGATGAGTCATGAGAGAGTGGTATCAGGGGAGGTCATGTTCTTCTTTAAGATATAGAGTCTTTGAGATTTGGTTTATGGAAACAATATTAACTGTTTCAAGCATGACCTTTAGGCTGGAGACTGTAATGTTGGTGCGGGCAACTAATGTATCCATACACCATGACTATGATAACCTAATTTGCGAATTGGTATATGAAAACACTAGTTGCGGGGAAGTAAAATAAAGGAACATGCATCATATATGAATGGGTTGTGTTTTCCATGTCCTTGGTATCTTCTATCCAGATATACTCATTGACTAAGCTACATCTTGTTTCCTTACAGGATTCGTTTTTGATGAATTACCGCTAGGATTTAGAAGCGCGATCACGAGGATGACCCCCTCAACGATGAGGCTTTGATACATGGACCAGTTCCCCAGGTGTTACCTCCAGGTCATGCACCTACAACACCACCACTAGTGGATCAACCCGTGGTTACTGCATTTCCTACAAATGAGGGGAGTAGGCTGAGAATACTTTATGTGTTCTAGAGAAATAGACCCCTCAGGTTCCAAGGTGAGCTTGTCCCTCAAGCAGCTAAGGACTGGCTTGAGGTGGGGACCCGAGTTTTCCGTCTAGGGAGGACAACAACAGAATAGATGATGATCCTAGGAGTGATACTCCTTCAGGGTTAAACATGACGATGGTGGAGTATGACCACAGAGACTCATGATGAAAATACTCCTAGCTGGGTGGAGTTTGAAGGAATCTTTAGGGAGGAGTTCTCTCTGGTTACACTGAGAGCGGTGCATATCCTAGAGCTTATTCAACTCTAGCAGGGTAGTTTGGCAGTGGATGACTATTCATTGAGGTTCACCAACCTCGCTAGGTACTCAATGGATATCGTCAGGGATTAGTAATTCAGAGCTCTAACCTTCATATGAGGTCTAAAATTGGACATCGGAGCTAGTGTCGTGCCTCTATGAATTTAAACTTATGATGGATTGCTCGAGCGGAACTTGATGATCGAAATATTCTTTGTGGAACAGATACAACAGACGATAATCAGCAGCAGGCAGACAGGTGTAGAGACCACAACAGCAGGGAGCCAAGATTTGGCATTGGGTTCAATATGTGAGATACATCACATGAGGAACCGTGACAGGGGATTAAAAGTTAAGAGATCTTAGGCTAGACCCAATCAGCCTTGGGATACGCGATGGTACTCATGCGATGGTAGGGGAATCTCACTAGAGACTATCCAATCCATCATGATATTGACACAGAGGTAGTGGATGGACCACCAAAGCAGAGTCAGAGAGTAGAGAAAATAGACTCTCTTGGAGGTAGATGTGGTAGAGGAGTATGGAGAGCTGAAGGTGGTGGCAGATGCTTTGATCTACTTCCACCACAACCCCCAGGAGGCCCACAATAGGCTTAGGGTATAAGGCCCCAGCCTTAAACCTTACTTAATTTTGAGTTATTACAAGATTACACATTGAGGATCTTTTCGGGTTTAGAGTTTTAGAGAATTAGATCATAAAACATGCATTACATTCCACATATAAACAAAGTGGTTACATAAAGATAGTATTCTTCATTCCCATCAATTGAAACACATTTAAAAATAAAACATGGATTATTTCTTGACACATCCTTGACTCTATCATCTTATCATGTACCTTTCCCTTGACCTGTGAAAAACATTTCAAAAACTTGGGATGAGCATAAAAACTCAGTATGGGTTATAAAAAAACATGGAAAGGAAACATGAGTTCATACATACATAAGAATGAAATCATAATTTACCAATAAAACATAGGCACTTTAACATACCTCATAAAATCATGAATAAATCATATAAATCATAAGACATAAAGGTAACTTGAGGCATTCATAACTTTCTTACGTAGGGAGTAACCCTCTTGGTTACGTTTGGAATACCCATCACAGTATATTCCCTAAAATCTCTTCGGAGAAACCTTAACGTTTCACTCCTTCGCATTACCCAATTCATTAGAGAGCTATAACGGGCTCACCCGCCCTTAGTTTATCACGAAACCACCCGTCTTCATAATAATGCCCAAGAACCATAACATAATCATATCACATAAAACATGCACAAAGGAAACATAAAATTTCCACATTTCAATCACGATATATCAATACAACACATTGATATAATCAAAACATTATGAAAGCCATTTTCAATACCAAAGTAAAACATGGTATTTATTTTTCGTTAAAAAAAAGGTATGGCTTGTAGAGGAAGCCGAAACACAAATAACGGTCACGACGGCGGAGAAGTCATTGTCGCCGCATACGTACGAAAAAAAAATTCCCTTTTGTCGTTTAGTAAACGCTTCGTATAAAAAATATTCCTTTTGAATAAACATAAAAGTCAAAGGGGTTTATACACCTTATAAAAGAATGTTGTGTATAAAATAAACTATGCCTCAATGAAAGGAGATTGAGACGAAGTCCCATACCTCGTATCCGACTTGACCCGACCGTTCTTTAATCTCCTGAATAATAAACTTGAGTTAATCTCTACTTGCTTAAGAACCTTTTTCAAGTTCATTATTCCTTTTATACCATGTTATGAACATCATGTAATCAGTTAAGTTAATAATGTTCATTTTGTCGGTATTTGTTTCTTAAGTCAAAAATAGACTTCTTACACTTACATGTTGTTAATTTGGTCAAAGGTTCATTATATCCAGAATGGTATTCATGATGTAGATATCATATATGTCATATATATCCAGTACATACATGCATTTATAATATTACATCACATTTAGAGGTAATAAATGAAATGCACCGTTCATGGAGACGGTAAGCCGTACGTACGCATGAACGCTACTTCCATTTCTATTTCATATTTTCTGGAATGGAATCATAATGATATAAGAGTATATTATAATTCCAGTATAATAACATATATAACATCATTAACTTTATCCTTTACACATCCCATATATGGTATTAACGAATCAAATTACTTTTAGGGGGCGGTAGTCCGCACTTCCTAAAATGAAGACATCGTGTTTACCCATAATGGAAACCATAAAGGTATTCCAAAAATGAAAAAAACAGAAGCTTAAGGAAAACATAAACATATTATATATCATATATAAAAATAGTGACATCATAATGGCCACCTTTGAAGGTGTTAAATGAGTATTGAACAATCATCGTTTCGGGAGGCAGAATTTCACCATCCACGGAAACCGTATGTTCTTTAACCATTTGATGTAGTTGTGTGAGAGTGTAGCTCAAATAAATATTATAACAACATCCTTGTATATTGAAGATACTGGTGTTATTACAAAATAAGTAAATAAAAAGAGTTTAGGGGGTTGGAGAAGGAAAATAAAACAAATGAACATGAGAGAATGAATTACCTTAAAAAGTGTAACTCCTTTTGATTTGAGCCTAAAGGCTTCCTTTGAAAAGATTCTGCCCAAAGGAAATCCTCTAGGATGAGGAGAGGGATGTGGAGAGAGTAAATGGTCAGGGGTTGGCCGAGCCAAAGGCTTGAGAAGTGTGTGAAATGAGGTAGAGGTGGGGGCCTTTTATAAGAGGAGAGGAGGGGCACTTTTGGAAAGTAAAGAAATATTACTTTATTTGAAAATGTGTTTCGGTTTCAAAAGGTCCCACATTGATATAATTCGTGGATAAGGTGATAAGGGTTATAAATCCACTCATCCAATTGGTTTTGGACATGTGTAGTTCATAGATTTTATATTATCTTTACATTTTATTTAAATCGTCAAATAATGATGTCATCGCTGCATCATTATTATGTCATAAATAATTTAATTTATTTAATGTCTAAAAATCATAAAAAAATATTATGATGTATGAAATCTTTTTATCTTTCCAATGACTATTTATAATAAAAAATCCGATCTTTATAACCCCATGTAAAAATTGTTTTCGTAAAACATCTCTTGTTTGTGTCATTTTTACTTTAACATTTAATAAAAAGTTATTTATGTCATTTACAAACCAAAGTGTCTCCATGGGGTCCCCAAGTTGACCCATGGCTTGTCTTGGTCGGCCATGACACAACCAATAAGGTTGGGACATGTGTCTAGGTCATTTCCTATTATTAAAGCATTATTTATACCTTAAACTACCCTAATTACCACTAATCGCGATTAAGAACTTAATAAGTTACTATTCACCAAAAAATTATTTTAATCTCAATGAACCACATTTTACTTCTTAATGAAAACCATGTATGTCAGATTTTCAAAATTCAATACACATTAGTGGTAAACTTTCATTTAACTGAAAAATCAGTTTGCTTGATTACCACTTAGTGGTTTCACTATTCATCAAAAATTGAACTTTTTCAGAAAATTACCAAAAATTCACCCTAAGCTATATTTGATATTCCGAATTCAAAAACGAAGTCTATTTTACAAAATTCAAATCATATAAGTCACATTAATTAATTTAATAATTAATTCCCACTGCCAGAGCAAATAGCGTGTTTTTACAAAACAATAAGTATCGAAAGATTGACACCAGTTTAAGTCTAATTTAAAGTGAAATTGATTCCAATGACCACCCTTGGATAAAATGGTAAAAATATATTCTAATTCCACTTCAAAACCAATTCAAAACATAATCTAATCATATAAATAAATTAGATAAAAAAGCAGTTTTGATGTAAAATGCAGTATTTTTCACTATTCATTAAAAAATGAACATTGTCAGAAAAATACCAAAAATTCACACAAGGTAAATTTTGATGTCCCAATAATAAAGGATAAGTTTATTTTGACAAACATAGTTTATAAAATTGTCAAAATATAGATTCAAAAATGGTTGCCATCAAAATGCTGTAAAACAATCTTTTAAGAATATTAGTGTATTTCATGCATAAGATTGTATTTATTTTCATTTTAAGCCTCTATAACACTATCTTAATCATTAATAGACATATATAAAAATATCTATTATTCATTACTTACTTGGGATGTTACATCCTTCCCCCCTTTAGAAAATTGCGTCCCCGCAATTTATTTACTTATCGAATAAATGGGGGTACTTATCCCTCATTGCATTTTCAGATTCCCATTTGCCTCTTCAATTATGTGGTTTTTCCACAAAACCTTTACCTGCTTAATCACCTTATTCCGTAACACTTGCTCCCTGTGGTCAAGAATCTAGACCGGTTGTTCCTCATAAGATAGGTTCTCTTCCAGCTGAACTACCTCTGGACTCAAAACATTAGATGGATCTGGCATATACTTTCTCAACATCGAAACGTGAAAAACATTGTGTACCTGAGATAAACTCAGATGTAAAGCCAGTTGTTATGCAACTGATCCAACTCTCTCCATAATTTCGTATGGTCCAATGAACCTTGGACTCAACTTTCCTTTCTTACCAAATCTCATCACGCTTTTCCAAGGAGAAACCTTGAGAAAAACATGATCACCTACCTCGAAAGATAGATCCTTCCTCCGGTTATCCGCATAACTCTTCTGCCTGCTCTGAGCTGTTCTCATGTGTTTCTGAATCAGCTGAACTTTTTCTACCATCTCTTCTACCAATTCTGGTCCCATCAACTTCCTTTCACCCACTTCATCCCAGAAAGTTGGAGTTCGACACCTCTTCCCATATAATGCCTGAAATGGTTCCATCTGTATACTGGAATGAAAACTGTTATTATATGAAAACTCAACCAAAGAAAGTTGTTGGTCCCAACTTCCCTGATAATCCATTGAACAAGCTCGTAGCATATCCTCCAATGTCTGAATTGTTCGTTCTGACTGCCCATCTGATTGAGGATGAAAAGCTGTACTAAAATTTAATTCATTACCCAACGACTTCTGAAGGCCTTTCCAAAAGTTAGAAGTAAACCTGGGATCATGATCCGATACAATGGAGAGAGGAACTCCATGTAACCTGACTATCTCTTTAAGATACAAACGGGATAGTTGATCAAGAGAGAAAGTATCTCGTATAGCAAGGAAATGAGCAGATTTGGTCAAGCGATCAACAATAACCTAGATTGCATTATTACCTCGAGATGTCTTCGGTAATCCAACAACAAAGTCCATGGATATATTCTCCCATTTCCACTCTGGCACTGGTAAAGGCTGAAGCATCCCTTTCGGTAACTGCCGCTCTGCTTTAACCTGCTGACAAGTCAAACACTTCACAGTAAAATCAGCAATATCTCTTTTCATTCCATCCCACCAGTAATACTCCCGCAGATCTCTATACATCTTAGTACTGCCCGGATGAACTAAAAACGGAGAACTATGAGCTTCAAATAACAACTCTCTCTTCAACTGTGAATCACAAGGCACACACAATCTCTTCCCAAATCTCAAAACACAATCATTATCAATGTTAAATTCAGGCAACTTACCTTTCTGAACCAGCTCTACCTTTTTCTACAACTCACTATCTTGCTTCTGTGCTTGCTTGATTCTATCTGATAGAGATGATCTCACTGATACCTAAAACAAAACAGAAGGACTTCCTGCACCAACAACTTCTATGCCAAAGTTCATTAAATCCTTAACCAAAGGATCACGTTCCAAACACAACATTGTTAATGAAGCATTACTTTTTCGACTCAAAGCATCAGCCACTTTATTTGCTTTTCCCGGATGGTAATGAATTGTACAATCATAATCCTTGATTAATTTCAGCCATCTCCTCTGTCTCATGTATAACTATTTCTGAGTGAATATATACTTTAAACTTTTGTGATCGGTATATATTTCACACTTTACTCCATACAAATGATGCCTCCAAATTTTTAAAGCAAAAACAACAGCAGCTAATTCCAAATCATGTGTAGGGTAATTTACCTCATGAGTTTTCAACTGTCGTGAAGCATAAGCAATTACCTGATCATTCTGCATTAGGACGCAACCAAGTCCTTTCAATGAAGCATCACTGTATATAACAAACTCACCATTCCTGGAAGGTAGTGCCAAAACTGGAGCATTCACCAATCTTCTTTTCAATTCCTGAAAACAATCATCACATTCTTTTGTCCAGATAAACTTAACACCCTTCCGAGTTAGCTTAGTCATTGGACTAGATAACCGTGAAAAATTTCTAACAAACCTTCGGTAATAGCCCGCCAAACCAAGGAAGCTATGAATCTCGGTTACATTTGTGGGTCTTGGCCATTCTTCCACAACTTTTGTTTTTGCAGGATCAACAGTTATTCCATCTTTAGAAACAATGTGACCAAGGAAAGAAATTTGTTGCAACCAAAACTCACACTTGCTGAATTTCCCATACAGTTTCTTTTCTTTTAAGGTTTGCAAGATAGCCCTTAAATGTTTTTCATGCTCCTCTTTACTTTTAGAAAACATCAAAATATCATCAATGAAAACCACCACAAACTTATCCAAGAACTCATGGAAAATTCTATTCATTAAGTCCATGAATACAGCAGGTGCATTGGTTAGCCCAAAAGGCATTACTAAAAATTCATAATGGCCATATCTCGTACGGAACGCGGTCTTCAGAATATCTGCCTCCTTTACCTTCAGCTGATGGTACCCCGATCTCAGGTCAATATTTGAAAAAAACTGAGCTCCCTGGAGCTGATCAAACAAATCATCGATATGAGGAAAAGGATATTTGTTCTTAACAGTGATATTATTCAAGGCTCTATAATCAATGCAAAGTCTCATAGAACCATATTTCTTTTTAACAAATAAAACAGGAGAACCCCATGGTGAAGTGCTAGGTCTAATGAATCCTTTCTCTAATAAATCTTGCAATTGCTCCTTCAACTCTAAAAGTTCAATTTGTAACATTCGATAAAGGGGTTTTGAAATTGGCTTAGCATCAGGAACTAAGTCAACAGTAAACTCAACTTCCCGATCTGGTATTATTCCAGGCAACTCATCAGGAAAAACATCAGGATACTCATTTACCACTGGCACATCATTAATCTGAACAGTTCCTTTATTTTCAACGACGTGTGCAAGGTAACATTCATTTCCATCTTTCACAAGTTTCTCGGCCTCTTGATATGTTATCAAAAGTAAGGGTTCATTCTTGTAAACAAACTGAAAGTCTTTCTGAAAAGAAACTTCTTTAGCTCTACAGTCAATCTTAGCATGGTAAATAGAGAGCCAATCCATACCCAGGATAACATCAAACTCTACTAGCGGTAGAACAATAAGGTTTTCAAGTAGGTTCTTTCCACAGATAAGGATAGGAAGATTCTTATAAATTCTTTTTTCCTCGACATTTCCCCCAGGTGTTTTTACCAAAAGTTCAGGAGTCATTTCTTGAGATGGTATTCCCATTTTACTAGAAAAGGTTTCAGAGATGAAAGAATGTGTAGACCCCGAATCAAACAACACACTGGCAAAATATGAAAAAACAAACAAAGTACCTGATACAACTTCATTTGATGGACCGACATCTGCCGAAGTAGTTGCAAAGGATTTCACCACCCCTTTCTGCTTGTAGTCTAACTGATTCCCATCACTCAAGCTCTTTTTCGGACACTCGTTTGCATAGTGACCCATCTCATTGCACTTATAACATTTCACTAACTGTAAATCAAATTTGTTCTTACCTTCACCTTGATCCTTTTCAGTGCAATCACGAGCCTTATGTCCCATATTACCACATCGGTAGCACTTCCCAGAATTCAGAAGACATTCCCCAGCATGCCTTTTGCAACATCTATCACAAACTGGAAACTTAGTTCTCTTACCATCAGACTTTTTTAAAGAATTCTTACCTTTCTCCTGCCACCTCGATCTCTTCTTCTGCTGGTTGTTATAGAAAACTTGGTCATCGGCGAACTCCATTTCCACCTTCTCAGCACATCGAACAAGCTTTTCATAACTTTTAAACTCACGAGAAGCTAATGCCCTTCGATATTTTGTCTTTAATCCTGAGTAAAAACGACTGATTTTACTATCAAGGTCCCAGATAAAATTTGGAGCATACCTTTCCAATCGAGTGAACCTTTCTTCATAGGCAGCCACTGAGTCTTCCTCTTGCCTCAAATCCAAGAATTGCTTTTCCATCCTAAGTCGAACAGCCTTAGGAAAATACTTCTCAAGAAACATACCTTTGAATTCATCCCAGTCAAGAGCATCAATCTCCTCGGTGTCCCTGATATTTTTAACCATAGACCACCACTGATCTGCTTCACCCTCCAAACGGTAAATAGCAAGGCTAACCTTTTGATTGTCTGAACACCCCATGACATCAAAAATCTTCTCCAGTGCTTTAATCCACCCTTCAGCTAGCACAGGGTCAGATGATCCTCTGAATGATGGTGGATGTTGCCTCATGAAATGTTCCACCACTGACATGTTCCTCTGCGGTTGATCTGGCTGATCTCGTGCATGGATACCACCGCTATTTATCACTTGAGTCAACTGCGCCATTACTGCAACAAACTGTTCAGTTCCAATTCCGACCATTTCTGGATGTTGATTCGGAAGGTTATTTCCTTCTGTATGCCTTCCTAGCACTGCTTCCCTGTTTCCTCTGCGAAAAACCATTCTTAACAAACATGTCTTAGATGAAGCAACATGGTAATCTTTAAATGCTATATCATTTCGAAAAAAAAATATATATTTTTGGATAATCATTTAATAGAATTCTAACTCCTAAAGTTATCTAAACCGACCTTTGATACCAACTATAAGGCCCCAGCCTTAAACCTTACTTAATCTTGAGTTATTACAAGATTACACATTGAGGATCTTTTCGGGTTTAGAGTTTTAGAGAATTAGATCATAAAACTTGCATTACATTCCACATATAAACAAAGTTGTTACATAAAGATAGTATTCTTCATTCCCATCAATGGAAACACATTTAAAAATAAAACATGGATTATTTCTTGACACATCCTTGACTCTATCATCTTATCATGTACCTTTCCCTTGACCTGTGAAAAACATTTCAAAAACTTGGGATGAGCATAAAAACTCAGTATGGGTTATAAAAAAAACATGGAAAGGAAACATGAGTTCATACATACATAAGAATGAAATCATACTTTACCCATAAAACATAGGCACTTTAACATACCTCATAAAATCATGAATAAATCATAGAAATCATAAGACATAAAGGTAACTTGAGGCATTCATAACTTTCTTACGTAGGGAGTAACCCTCTTGGTTACGTTTGGAATACCCATCACAGTATATTACCTAAAATATCTTTGGAGAAACATTAACGTTTCACTCCTTCGCGTTACCCAATGCATTGGAGAGCTATAATGGGCTCACCAGCCCTTAGTTTATCACGGAACCACCCGTCTTCATAATAATGCCCAAGAACCATAACATAATCATATCACATAAAACATGCATAAAGGAAACATAACATTTCCACATTTCAATCACGAGATATCAATACAACACATTGATATAATAAAATCATTATGAAATCCATTTTCAATACCAAAGTAAAACATGGTATTTATTTTTCGTTAAAAAAGGTATGTCTTGTAGAGGAAGCCGAAACTCAAATAACGGTCACGACGGCAGAGAAGTCATTGTCGCCGCATACGTACGACAAAAACATTCCCTTTTGTCGTTTAGTAAACGCTTCGTATAAAAAATATTCCTTTTGAATAAACATAAAAGTCAAAGGGGTTTATACACCTTATAAAAGAAAGTTGTGTATAAAATAAACTATGCCTCAATGAAAGGAGATTGAGACGAAGTCCCATACCTCGTATCCGACTTGACCCGAACGTTCTTTAATCTCCTGAATAATAAACTTGAGTTAATCTCTACCTGCTTAAGAACCTTTTTCAAGTTCATTATTCCTTTTATACCATGTTATGAACATCATGTAATCAGTTAAGTTAATAATGTTCATTTTGTCGGTATTTGGTTCTTAAGTCAAAAATAGACTTCTTACACTTACATGTTGTTAATTTGGTCAAAGGTTCATTATATCCAGAATGGTATTCATCATGTAGATATCATATATGTCATATATATCCAGTACATACATGCATTTATAATATTACATCACATTTAGAGGTAAGAAATGAAATGCACCGTTCATGGAGACGGTAAGCCGTACGTACGCATGAACGCTACTTCCATTTCTATTTCATATTTTCTGGAATGGAATCATAATGATATAATAGTATATTATAATTCCAGTATAATAACATATATAACATCATTAACTTTATCCTTTACACATCCCACATATGGTATTAACGAATCAAATCACTTTTAGGGGGCGGTAGTCCGCACTTCCTAAAATGAAGATATCGTGTTTACCCATAATGGAAACCATAAAGGTATGCCCAAAATGAAAAAAAACAGAAGCTTAAGGAAAACATAAACATATTATATATCATATATAAAAATAGTGACATCATAATGGCCACCTTTGAAGGTGTTAAATGAGTATTGAACAATCATCGTTTCGGGAGGCAGAATTTCACCATCCATGGAAACCGTATGTTCTTTAACCATTTGATGTAGTTGTGTGAGAGTGTAGCTCAAATAAATATTATAACAACATCCTTGTATATTGAATATACTGGTGTTGTTACAAAATAAGTAAATAAAAAGAGTTTAGGGGGTTGGAGAAGCAAAATAAAACAAATGAACATGAGAGAATGAATTACCTTAAAAAGTGTAACTCCTTTTGATTTGAGCCTAAAGGCTTCCTTTGAAAAGATTCTTCCCAAAGGGAATCCTCTAGGATGAGGAGAGGGATGTGGAGAGAGTAAATGGTCAGGGGTTGGCCGAGCCAAAGGCTTGAGAAGTGTGTGAAATGAGGTAGAGGTGGGGGCCTTTTATAAGAGTAGAGGAGGAGCACTTTTGGAAAGTAAAGAAATATTACTTTATTTGAAAATGTGTTTCGGTTTCAAAAGGTCCCACATTGATATAATTCGTGGATAAGGTGATAAGGGTTCTAAATCCACTCATACAATTGGTTTTGGACATGTTTAGTTCATAGATTTTATATTATCTTTACATTTTATTTAAATCGTCAAATAATGATGTCATCGCTCCATCATTATTATGTCATAAATAATTTAATTTATTTAATGTATAAAAATCATAAACAAAATACTATGATGTATGAAATCTTTTTATCTTTCCAATGACTATTTATAATAAAAAATACGATCTTTATAACCCCATGTAAAAATTGTTTTCGTAAAACATCTCTTGTTTGTGTCATTTTTACTTTAACATTTAATAAAAAGTTATTTATATCATTTCCAAACCAAAGTGTCTCCATGGGGTCCCAAAGTTTACCCATGGCTTGTCTTGGTCGGCCATGACACAACCAATAAGGTTGGGACATGTGTCTAGGTCATTTCCTATTATTAAAGCATTATTTATACCTTAAACTACCCTAATTACCACTAATCGCGATTAAGAACTTAATAAGTTACTATTCACCATAAAATTATTTTAATCTCATTGAACCACATTTTACTTCTTAATGACAACCATGTATGTCGGATTTTCAAAATTCAATACACATTAGTGGTAAACTTTTATTTAACTGAAAAATCAGTTTGCTTGATTACCACTTAGTGGTTTCACTATTCATCAAAAATTGACGTTTTTCAGAAAATTACCAAAAATTCACCCTAAGATATATTTGATATTCCGAATTCAAAAATGAAGTCTATTTTATAAAATTCAAATAATATAAGTCACATTAATTAATTTAATAATTAATTCCCGCTGCCAGATCAAATAGCGTGTTTTTACAAAACAATAAGTATCGAAAGATTGACACCAGTTTAAGTCTAATTTAAAGTGAAATTGATTCCAATGACCACCATTGGATAAAATGGTAAAAATATATTCTAATTCCACTTCAAAACCAATTAAAAACATAATCTAATCATATAAATAAATTAGATTAAAAATCAGTTTTGATGTAAAATGCAGTATTTTTCACTATTCATTAAAAAATGAACATTGTCAGAAAAATACCAAAAATTCACACAAGGTAAATTTTGATGTCCCAATAATAAAGGATAAATTTATTTTGACAAACATAGTTTATAAAATTGTCAAAATATAGATTCAAAAATGGTTTTCCATCAAAAGGCTGTAAAACAATCTTTTAAGAATATTAGTGTATTTCATGCAGAAGATTGTATTTATTTTCATTTTAATCCTCTATAACACTATCTTAATCATTAATAGACATAGATAAAAATATATATTATTCATTACTTACTTGGGATGTTACATAGGGAGTTGGGGGACATGGGTGGGGATAACTACATGCAGTCGAGGCTTATGACCTTGGGACTCTAGAGATGATCTGAGGTACAATCTGTGTCTTCTCTACATTATATTTTGTACTTATAGACAAAGGTTCCAGTCATTCCATCCTTGCCACATGTCTTGTGCAAAACCTTAAGATTCTAGTAGAGCCATTGAATCGACCCTTACGGTTGGAGACACCTACGAGAGGGGACTCAATGATTACACACCTTTTTAGATAGTGTGATCTTAACCTTGGAGTCAAGTGTTTAGGTTGGAAACTCGTAGCGGTAGCATCGAGGCCATATGACGTCATTCTCGGGATGGATTTGTTATCTTCCATCCAAGCCCACATTGACTACTTTAAGCGAGAAGTGTGGTGTGTCCGCAATGATGGGATGAGGTTTCCCTTTATTGGTGAAAAGATTACCCAGGTAGCATAGGATGGGATCAATCATGGGATGGTGCAATTGATCACTCATGAGTTGGCTAGCCTTACCCTTGGAGAATTAGTTGTTGTGATCTTTCAGGCCCAAGTGGTTGTGGCCGAGTACGAGGACATATTTCTTGAAGATGATCCAGGACTACCTCCCCACTGGGAGATCTACCTCCAAATTGACATAAAACAAGGGAAAACACCAATATTTTCATGAGCATATCTAATGGCTTTTGTAGATCATCATGA
The DNA here is from genome assembly GCA_963277665.1 of Viscum album. NCBI lineage: Eukaryota > Viridiplantae > Streptophyta > Magnoliopsida > Santalales > Viscaceae > Viscum > Viscum album. Next base: position 835,100,438 of record OY728165.1, read on the forward strand.
GATGAGGGTGTAGCTTGAGGATTTATAGAGGAAGGGGTTCGTGAGACCCAACGTTTCACCCTGGGAGCCCCCCATTTTTTTCTAAGAAGGAAATTGAGAGTTTGAGGTTGTGCGTGGATCAAAGGAGCCTGAACTAGGTGATAGTGATGAAAAAATATCCACTATAGAGGATCGATGACCTCTTCGATCAACTAAGAGGGGAACTACATTTCTCTAAGGGTGACCTTTGATCAGGTTACAATGATTTTTGAGTACATGCTGAGGATATACTGAAGTCTTCATTCATATGCCACTATAGTCACTATGAGTACTTGGTGATGCCTTTTGGCATGATGAACGACTCCATAGTGTTTATGGGACTTAGGTACCGGATCTTCCAGCCATATTTAGATCAGTTCTTAGTAGTCTTCATTAACAAAATCCTTGTGTACTAGACCTAAAAGGAGAAGCATGTGAGACACCTATGGATTTATCTAGATGTAATACGAGAGAACCAACATTATGGGAAGCTATCGAAGTGCTAGTTCTATATTCAGGAGTTCCACTTTCTAGGAAATGTCATTTTAGTAGAGGGAGTAGTAGTGGACCTAGCCAATATCGAGGCAGTGTTATCATGGGAGCCACCCCAGAGCATGATGGAGGTAGGGAGATATTTGGGGTTGGCAGGATATTACTAGTGATTCATTTCTAATTCCTCCCAGATATCATCACTTAGGATAGCATTGACCAGGAAGTGGAATTCCTTTTGTGGACGGAGAAGAGACAGTAGGCTTTTGAGTAGTTGATATAGTGTTTGATGAGTGCCCTGATATTGAGATTGTTGGAGGAGAGTATCGATTAAATAGTTTCCTATGAAACATCAGTGACCCAGTGTGTATGTGTTCTGATGTAGGGAAAAGAAGTGATTATTTATGGTTAATGGCAGCTAAGACCACATGAGTAGAACTATGTGACCCATGATCTTGAGTTTGTAGTGTTAGTATTCGCGTTGAAGATGTGGCGACACTACCTTATGGGTGAGTGGTTTATCTTCTACTATGATCACCATAGCCTCAAATACATCTTCCCGCAGAAGGATCATAATATGAGATATAGGTGTTGGCTCGTGTTCCTCAAGGAATACGATTTCGAGATAATATATACTCATAGGAAGGGGAACATAGTGGCAGATGCTCTTAGTAGGAGATCGAGCTCGGAACTGTTGAGTGAGGAGATAGAGTAGTTGGTCGTGTTATAGTTATCCTTCGTAGACAGATAGTATGTAGTTTAGTTTCTATTGATGGTTTTCAACCCTCCACTCTAATAGTGGGTTATGGAGGCACATCTTGGAGATGTCGACACTAAGGCTTTACATGCTCAGTTATCCACATGGCATGCTCGTGATGTAGATTCGCAAGCTGGGGAGCATGCTATTCTTTATATTGGATGCACTTTTGTCCTAGTGGTATTGCGGGAGGAGGTACTGAGGGATTTTCATACATCCCCCTTGGTGGTGCACCTTGTTGTGGCGAAGATGTTCTAGGATCAGTAATGGCAGTTCTGGTGGACAGGCTTGAAGAAGGCAATAGAAGAGTTCGGTCCTCGATGCCTTAAATGCTAGCCGGTGAAGGCTGAGCACCATGCTCTAGCAGGATAAGCTCACCCCTTGGAGGTACTTGAGTGTAAGTTGGATGGGATATCAATGCACTTAATGATGATCTTACCATGAATGTACAAGGGAAAAAATTCCATCTGAGTGATCATTGATTGAATCACCAAGGTGGACCACTTACTAGCTATTAGGGAGAAGAGTTCCATAGAGATATTGGGACGCCTCTTTGTGCATGAAATAGTTCGACTTCAAGGTGTATATTCGATGATAGTCTTAGATCATGATGTGAGTTTCACATCCCATTTGTGGAAGGAACTGCAGGAGGCCTTTGGGACTCAGCTATTCCTGAGCACGATGTTCCATCCCCAGACCGATGGTTAGATGGAGAGGAGCATTCAGGTTTTGGAGGATATGTTACGGGCCTATATTTTGGACATTTGTTCATGGTTTGGAGGACCACTTACCACTGGTGGAGTTTTAATACAACAATAGATACCACTTCACTATTGTAATGGCACCATTATAAGCTATATATGGGAGACCCTACCAGTCATCGCTTTACTGGACCGACACTAGAGAGTCAACACTCATGGGTCCAAAGTTGGTATGAGCTACCACCGAGAAGGATTAGATCATCTAGGAGTAGATGAAGACTGAACAAAGTAGACATAAGTCTTATGTTGATAGGTGATAAAGACCTCTGGTGTTCGAGGAGGGAGACCATGTCTTCCTTCAGGGCTTACCTTGATGAGGGTTGTGGAGATTTGGACTGGGCGACAAGCTATCTCCAAGGTTTATCAGACCTTTTCATATGTAGCACAGAGTTGGTGAGGTGGCGTACCTCCTTTCTCTACTGCCGAAGGTGCATTAGGTTCAAAATGTCTTCCACATGTTGCAGCTGAGGTGGTACGGGCATGACACATCACATGTCATCTACATGGGAAAGCAGGACATTAAGGATGGATCAAACATTGCTGAGTATTCAATGGAGATAGAGGATCAGAATGAGTGGATCATTTAGGAGAGATCTATTCTCTTAGTGCACGTCTGATGGAATCATGTGAATCTTTAAGAGAGCACATGGGATTAGGAGGCCCAGATCTGTGCCTAGTACCCACATCTTTTGGAGTAGCCCTTATTTTGGATTTTTTGGGATGAAAAGCCCCAAGGTGGGGAGAATGTAATGTATCATATTTTTCCATGTATTATTTTTAAACATTATATTGAATTATTTTGAGACCAAGTACTGTGGAAAAAATCATTCTGAGGACCGGTGGGCCCAAAATGGTGGTTTGAACTTTTTTTAGTTAAGTGAGTCATTTTTTGTGTGCAGTTGTTTTAGTTTATAAAAATATGATGGAACCATTGCATCCAAGATGATGACTTTACCTAAGAATGGGCCTAAACTTGACCATCATTGGTCAAGGGAAAAAATTAATTTTCATATGTTTTAAGTAAAATAAATTAAATTTAAAATTACTTTATTTTATTTGGAAACGTTCGCTGAAACGCAACGACAGGGCAAATATTTCCTTAATTAATGACAAATCAGCACTGACTCATTAATGGTGTAGTGAAATGAAATTTTGAAACATGTCCTCAATTTTTAATGGGTTAATCGAATGTTGGTTGTTGATGAAAAATAGAGGGAAACTCTGAAGGAATCATTGAACTTTGGAGAAAAATCTCGACAAAAAATGACGACAAATCGAAGGTGCGAATCGCTGTGGCAACATAGTAGATGGATCTCAGCAACGATGGAAGGGTGATTCCTTCATCAGCGATAGATCTCTTATTGAGCTAGGGGTTTGTTGTCTTGTATTGTTCCCCATTCATTGGTTAAACAATGAACACATATCAACCCACGAACAGGTTGATCCGCAGATCGTGCTTTCTTTTGGGAGGGATATTATTTTCCATTTCATTTGGGTTTTGATTCATGAAATTGATTGTGATAGTTGTCTGATTATCGTTTGACTCACCCTGCATAGTCCTTATAATGGGAGCGGATCAACGGCGTGACAAACGACGACATAGGTTAATTCCTCAATTTGGTTTATTTTCTTCCTTCCTATTTTCTTTTCATTCTTTACGTTCCTCATGGGGTGACTAACAATGGATCGTTGCAAGTCCATTTCACAATGCAATGATCCCAAATCGAAGATCGAACACCACGATGACACAACATATGTGCGACGATGATGGAGGAAAAAGAATCAGATCGGTTTAAAGAGGATTGTACTTTGAGCATTCTTCATACGGTTGGATCAAAACTTGTTTTTGGGGCTGATCAGAAGCTTGAAAACAACAGAAACAACTTTACGATGTTGTTGTGACCTAGAATTAGGAATTTTGTGGAAAACGGATCGTCGAAACGAAGATCATAGCATCAATGAAGTGCAGAAAAGTAGTATCTTGATTATTGAAAATTTGGGAACACACGACGTGTATCCCAAAGAACATGCCATGTGGGACTGGCGACAGCTGCTAGGGTTTGCGCTCTTCACACGATGAAAAAGACAGTGTGCCTCTATAGAGAAATGTCATGTGGGCCCATCCAGTGGTTGTTGGAGTTATAGGTTATGGGAAGCATTGAAATGAGATTTTCTCCAAAGAGCACAACATGTGGGTCCTTATACAAGACTCGGTGGGTATCTCTGAAGATACACAGACACAGGGTGGAGTACACAACTGTGTACTCCACCACATGGACAGACCAGGCCAGTTACATGGGTTACCCCATGTATCGGTTACACGGGATTACCCATATGGGTTGAAGTCATGTACGTGCACATGGAAAACATACACAGAGGGGAGCCCGTTTACTCTGACACTGCGTGTGGTCCATCCTATGCACTGGGTACTTACCTTTTTTCACAGAATATCCCCACTGACTTGGGCCATTACACATGGGCAGTACCCAGAGTCGGGAGAAATGTTGTGTGACTTCTTCTACATTTCGTGTATATCCCAGGACATGGATTGATCCTCTTTTCCACTATTCCTTAGACATGTTTCAGGTGGGTTAGTTTCCATTTTTTCTTGTTCCCTTAAAGGTTAGGTATCATTTCCATCCATAGGAGTATGATCCCTTCAACTAGACTTTCCGATATAGAGTCTTGTTTCACTCCAAGAGTCCCGGGGTGAGATCCTCTATACATTATTAACCCTAGGTAGAATCATGTATCGATGTGACTGTTCCTAGAGGGTGTAGATCCTCTACTTAGCAGGTGAATCAAGATGATTCATGGTATCCACCAAGTCCCTAGAAGGTATCCTCATCTTTTTATCATTATCTTTCCCCACAGAAGAGTGTGTTATCCCAAAATGAGTGTATCTACCTTTCATGGATTTTCCCAATAAGCAATAATTCTCAGATGGACATTATCAGAACCATCAGAATTGTAGAGTGAGTTCTCCTATAATAGTGCCTCTTGTAGCCTTTAAATAAAATCCCTAATGGCGGTATATAGTTGTGTGGAATTTATCTAGACTATGGGTCTGGGTTTTGGGTATATCTAGATTGTGTTTCTCCTGTTATATGTTCAGTAGACATATAATATGTATAGAAGATTATACCTTTACATTACATATTTATTTTTGGATTTTGAGGTCCTCTACTGAGAATTGTTATACTCACCCATGTACGGGCTTTTCCCGCACGTGTCGTGTTTTTTGGAGATGAGTAGCCTTTGGTAGGAGTCAAGGGTAGACCATGACTAGACCAGGATATCTGAGTTCCCAATAGGACGAGGTGTTCCTAAAACTATGAGAAACAGTACCATTACATCTTTGTGCTTACAGGTTGGACATTTTAGTTTCCAGATGCTTGTTTTCTTGGGCTTGTATTCTGGCGCAGTTTTACTTCTATTGTACTCTGTCGGATGGGTTTAGTTGTATGCATGCATTTTTTTTCCTTAGAGATTTTTTACATCTTAGCATTTGTAGGCCTACAGATGTGTGCATTTGTACAAGTACATTGGCAATTCCGCCCATGTTAGTGATATGCCTATATGGTTCTATTCACCAGCCCCCGGCCAATTGCAGGCGGTATTGGTGAGTCACAGCACGGGCCCAACTGGGATGTGTCGTGATAGTGTTAAAGGTGTATCTTGATGATTTTTTGGTGGTATTAACTGATGATATCTTGATAACTCAAAGAGATTTAAAGATAATTAGATTCATCTAAAAATAATTATAGAAACCCTCATAAAAATAATTATAAGAGAAATATAATATAGTAAGTTAGAATTTTGGCTTAATGAAATTCCATTTCATGGTCATATTTTCTCCAAGGAAGGAATATATGTTGATCCTTAATTGTAAAATGTTTTCAAATAATGACACACACCAAGAAACATTAGAAATATATGATGTTTCCAAGGTTTAACATGTTACTATCAGTGGGTTTTTAATGATTTTTTCTGATTGGACAACACATTAACCATGTAAAAAAGTAAAGGGGATAAATGAACATGGTTAAGGTAAAGTAAGAAACATTTTTAAAAGATTAATACGAGGCTGGTAAATGAACTAGAATTAACTCTTACATCATGTAAGGAAAATATTTTAATATATAGTGATTCATTAAAGAAAGTGATATTTTTCTTATGAAAAATAATTGGGTGATTGTCAGTGCATCATGGAAATTGAAAATCCATGAGCAGAACTATCTAACTCATAAAACCGAGATAGAATCCAAATTTTTTATTTTTAAATATGAAGACACCACCACTATGAGTAAATATTATATATATATATATATGGACTATAATATTTTGAAGTATATATTTTATTAGAATAATCTCCATGCGAGGAACAGAAGATGGTTAGAACTACTCAAAGACTATGATTTCTCAATACATCACCACCTTAAGAAGGAAAACAAGGTGAATAATTTTATTTAGTAATATGGACAATGTGGTTCTGATCATGATGATGAATAATAAGGATCCTATAAAAATAGATCTAGTAAATATAAATATAACAATTTTTATGCAAGGTGATCCATATTTTATTTACAATAAAATTACTATATAATCCACAATTTAAAAGATAGTTAAGTCCCAAAATCATGATGAGAACCTAAAAAGTATAATTAATACCATAAATGATGGAAACTGAAATATTTCATCTATAGACATTGACTATTTAGGTTTAGAAATAGTTTATGTGCTCTAACAAGACCATAGTTGAATAGGAAACTACTAGATAGAGCACATAGATCAATTTTCTCAATAAATAATGGTATAAAATTTATGTATCGTTATTTAGGAGAATATTTCTAGTGGGATTATATATAGAGGGAAATTGAAAATAATGTATCGAGATGATTAGTATTGTAGCAAGTGAATGATGAAAGATAACACACAAAGGGAGTCATGAATGACTGACCTATGCCATTATGAATGTGGGAAAACGTTACAATTGAATTTATCACTAGTATTCTAATGAACCCAAGGAATATTGCTGTTATATGGGTTATCATTGATCAATTTACTATGTCTTCTCATTTTATAGTAATAATAAAATATCTACCCCTTCAGTGATTTATCTGACTAATGTCAATGAAATAATAAGGATTTATGAGGAATATATTGTTTTTTATTATAAAAATTATCTTATATATAAGTTTTTTAAGAGTATTCAAATAGATCACAACAATGAGAAACATTTGTGCATCACCTATCAACCCTATACTGATGGTCGGTCTAAAAGGACTATTTATACACTAGAAGATATTTTTTGATAATGTTCTACTGACTTACATGTTATGTGGGATAAATATCTATATTTTTTTGGGTTTTTATACAATAATTGATTCTGTTTGAGAATCCATATAGAACCTTAAGAATCATAGTAATGAAATAGGTATCATTCTCCAACCAATTGGGAAGAAGTTGGAAAAGAGTACTAGTTGACCGAAATCATGTGGAGGAGATGACTATTAAAGAGCATATAATTCTGGACCATATTAAATAAGCACAAATCAGAAAAAATACCAGTGATGATAATATAAGTACAAAATTGAAATTTCTGTTTTTGGATGACGTATTATTGAAAGTTTCACCATTTATTAGAGTTTTAATATTTGGTAAAAATAAGATGTTAAGACCTAGGAACATTAGGCCTTATGAAGTTCTAGAATGACATAGATTTATAGCTTTCTAATTAGATATTCCATCCAAACATTATAAATATAGGATTTATTCCATGTTTCATTACTAAAGAAAAACATTACAAAATATTACACACACGGTCAGATCAATGGGAATTGAACTAGATAAGGAATTGTCTTATAATGAAATCATGTCTAGTTTGTTGCACCAGAGAGAAAGTGTTATGGAATCCAACAAATCAACTTGGGAATGTTATTTTGAGAAATTAAAAACAAGAAGAGGAAAAGTGAGAGACCAAAGTATCTATAAGGAAGAAATACAATCATATTTTTAATATATATTATATATAATCATTTTGAGGATTAAATTATATAAGGGGTGGGGGATTTAATATATGAGACTCAACTGCAGCTAGTAAACACCATATACTAGAATATCAAACTCAAAAGATCTATTATTCCAAAATTAATCAAAATATAATTTCAGAATTTCAAATTTACCAAATTAACACCATTTTTGAAGTCATCATATCAAAATTCTCATAGTATGAGTTTTTAGATTTTTCTCAAAAGGTCACTTTTAGTCAAGAAATGCGTCTCAAAAAATATGAAAATTGTATGAATTTATCATTATATAAGGATGCAATAGAATTGAAAAAATAATTCTCAATAATTAACTATGAATTTGATGAATAAAAAATGCAAATTTAAAATATTATTTTGAATTATAAATCATTTTTAAAAAATTTTAGAACTAATAAAAATTCTAATTTAACAAAAAACTAGTTTGCCTGATTTTTTGAATCATTTATTTTAAAGGGAGATTTAGTTTTTGATTTCATTGAGAGAATAATTATAATTATTTTTTTTATAATAGAGAAATTTATTTCATTAAAATTAGTTTCAAGGATAATTTTATGTTATATGCAAATTTAATGCTTAAAAATATTATTTTTTTGTACTAAAAACTATTTTACATGATTAAGTGTGTTTATTTTAATATTAAATTTTCACACCGTGAAAAATTTTATTTGGTAAAATTATTTTAAAATTTTATATCAATATTATAAAATTCATAAAAATTGGAAATCATAATCATTTTTTTATAAAATTAATTACTAGGGGTAGAAATTAATTACCATGGTTAATATAAATTATGATGAAGGATAAAAGTTCTAATAAAAATCCCTATAACACTAAAATTGTTATATAAAAGGTGTGTTTGAGGTGGGATTATACCCAAATTCACTATCCCTACTAGTTTTTCCATTTTTGTCCATTAACCATAAAAAATAAACATTAAATTATCAAACTACAAGGGTAACTCTGAAAACTACCCTTCTCTTAACATATAAAAGGTAACCTTGCTACAACTTCAAAACTCACATATCTTCCAAATTACCTATTGAAAATAAAGAAATATTCTAGAATAGAAACCTATATGAATTTAAAAGGATTTTCCCCACTACTCAGTATAATGCCTTCAATTCCAACGATATAACCAAGGAAAATTCAATCCCCGAACATGAGTATTATCTACTACTTATCTTATCTTCTTATTTATCATTAGTAAATTTTTTCTACATAAAGAAATATAATGACATTAGTATCATTTATATAATTTAATTTTACTATATTAAGGATGTTACCATTATTTATTCCTTAACACCATCCATTAAGAAAACTAAATCATTTTTCGTGTGTATATGCAGACTATGACAACCACAACAAAAGAAATTCATTTTCATCACCACCCATAAGTTATGGTTTCCTGAATGGATTTAGTGATGGAATATGATTTTTATTATATAATTAATGTCAGTTTATAAAATATATCAGAAATTATTAATGATATGATCAATAAATGATCATTAATAAATAATCATTCAAAATAAGCTTGCTTATCAGAAATTTGTTTTTTCAACTTATGTATTATTTCCATATTCATTAAATCATCAAATTACTTTATAATTAAAATAATTAGCACTAATAAATCATAAATAATATTATTAGGATTATTTTATAGGGATATTATAACCAAATCCCCTCATAATCATTCATTAAATTAGGGTATGTTCATGTTTGGGTTGGTTTAACCACCAACTTGAGAAATACTATGAAATTACATCACGAATGAATATGGGAATAAAATTATTGGTAGAATATAATATAAATTTTTAAGTAATTATTTTATTTTTATTTTGAAGATATTATATTAATATTTAATTCATCAATTAATAAAAAAACCTATGATTGTAAACAATTAATGAAATTTGATTGTTATCAATTTAATATCCTTGTATAAAGACTAAAACACTCAGGAAAGGAATTCCAACTATCATAAATTATAATAAATAGACACAAAAATTAAAATTCATTACCAATTAATGATTAAATTTTAAAGAAAAATGAATACGGACATCATTATTCCAAAACTGGTTTAAATGATCAAAACTATAAACAACTCATGTGGAAAATTGGAAGAATTCATTTAGAGAATGAATATTAATGAAAATAATGAAATAATATGGATATGTCCGAGGTTATAAATTATTTTTTAAGATAACTATGGTTGTTATATTGAAGTTCACAGTATGTTCTTGGAAGTGAGGAGAAGATGTAAGGTTATTTTCATCTCAAATATCTCAGTTTAGGACATGTTTGGAATTATGAACCAAAACTCATTTATGTTCTATATATAATTCCTATTTCATATTTTATTCCAGGAAATATATTTATTCTTGGTATATGAAGATATATTTTAAGCATAATCATTAAAAGATTTTTGATTGAGTTCCTACCCAAGTTATATGTGGTTTGTTTGCTCAATTTTCATTCTTTGCGGATCATGTTATATTCACGATATACATTATTTTGGGTGGTGTATAAATTTAGGTAATAGTTTTTTTTCTATATTAATCATGAAAATATTAGGATTTAATGTTCTATATTTTTTTCCATATCTTATATTATTTTTATTTAATAGATTCTAAAACTGTTGTGAAAGTCAATATTATCCATGGTGGAAAAAACATTCTATGTTTTGTTATAGTAAAAGTGTCTGTAATTTCCATGAAAATGAACTCTTTTATAGATAATATAAAGTGGTTGCAGTTGAGGTTCAGATTCACCTAGGGGTAATCAACCCCAAAATGGCTAGTATAGCATTGAATCATTCATCACCCGGATGCATGAAGAGTGGGCCTAAAACCATATATCTAGAGAGACACTCTTTAGGGGATTTTCAATGGAATATTAAAATTATCTTAATGAACCATGATAAATGATTTGTATACCATTTCTTTGTTCTTATACCAATGAAAACTATTGAACCCAATTACTATCTTCTATTTATCACTCATAATGTTGAAATTACATTTACGTTTATATTTCTATGATGAGTGTAATTTGTGTTAATTTAATGGTACCCCATAGATTCTATTTGATCAATGGATGTTCTCATAGACATCAAAATTATTCTAAAAAGATGGAATGTATTTTTTTCATTTCTTCTTCACTATAAAAATATCCATGTTTTATTATATAGAAGGTTCCTTAGGGAAAATTATGAAAGGTATTGATGACTATAATGGGTAATTCACTATAAATAATCATGTGATGGGTGAAGATATAAATTATATAGAAGATCAATGATTCAATAGGTCCCATGGGACAAAATAGGTGGGATATTTTGTGTACACCTATTCCTTATTTCATATCATAAGTCCTTGAAAATAGGTTTTGAAATCCAAACTTATAAATTTAATCAGAATGATATCAATTAATATTTTTACCCAGGTTTTCATTTATTATATTGATATATAATTCCTTTAGTTTCAATTTATTTTGGATTTATGTGGTTCATTTACACCTAATATATCACTTATTCATTATTTAAGTTATTGGATCTTCTAATGTATGATACTCCATACTAGTATACTTAGATCACCCTTATTTGTCTTCCTTTCACCATGAAACTAAGGGTGGAACTATATATAATTTTTAAGGATATTTTGAAAGGTCTAATAATGTCCACACAATGTGTTCATATTGTATATCACGTTTTAAAATGATCTGTATTTATATATGTATCGAGTATTCCAATGATATTATGCCATTGGATCGTGTGGAAACTATTGTTTTATATACCAATAATGTAATATAATTATAAGATTTTGTTTTCTAGTGTGTATTATGTTACCTATCTTATGTCTTTATACATTCCCCTTCAACCCCTTATTATAAAATATTTTCCATAAAGAAGAAAATGTGATGTGGATCTTGAAAGGTCTCAAGAATGTGATATATATCCTTTGAAAAGCAACATTTGTTATCAAATAAGTGAAAATATAATTAACCTGTTTCTTCAGTTGATCTTGGAATTATATTTTTTTAAACTGATATTTCTATAGTATTATTTAAAAATTAAATATTGAATAACCAGTAGGTTCTCTAAGATATTGGAATCACCTACGTTAATAAGGTAATCTGTATATATCCTTAATGAATAGTTACTTAAGTATTTTTAATTAGTATCTTGATCACTAGTTGGTCGGGATTTAATTTTGTGTTCCTTTAAAAGTTTAATGAAATAAATGTATGAATAGAAAACTAATGAAATATTCTACTTTATATTTTTCTATGTACTCTGAGTTTTATACCACTATATCATTAAGATCCTGGACAACAACCACCATGATTGAAAAATAAGAACATTTAAGCATTTAAAAATGTTGTCTTTGATTCAAATTTCCCTCTATTGTTTTCTAATGTGTAAATTTGTTAGTGGAATGTCCATAATATTCACACTAGATGAATTGTATTGAAAGTTGTGTTACAACCATCTTACCTTGGTCATTTACAGTCAGATGTTGAGATCTTACAAATCTACAACTGTTTTAATTTATGAGAATCATTTCATCACTTATAACACTTTATAATTCCATTAAAACAAAAACCCAATTTTTTTTCCTAAACTTGTTGTACATGAGATATTTTTTTATTCTATTCTCTTTTATTATCAATATTATTCCAAAAGTTTGGCTATTTGATTCTATAAATATGATTCTATCCACAAGACCATTTCACATTTATAAACTCCATCTCAAATTTAAGATATCACAAAAATATTTCCTTAGTACTCCCAAATTCATGGATTTCTAGATCCTTCCCACTAATGTGGTCTTATCCAACTAAAGAATCAATCAATTTTACCATTAGTATCAATGAATAATATTTAAGCAATAATACAATCCATGTAATGATCATATCATAAATCCCAATGATTCATTATAATTTTTCTTCAACTCAAGTAATTCCTAATTCATCTTAGTTAGTGGGTGTGAGTATAGTAATATTTGATAAATATATTTTTGATGTCTTCCCACTCTATGGATGAAACCCCAACCATTGGAATAATTTTTTTGATCAATATACAATAATATTCAACTTCTACCTCAAAGTGGTGTACTGCCATTGTGTATTTCTCTATATTAGAACAATGGAAAATAAAAAACCACCTTTTATACAGTATTTATCCATTGTTATATGGTAAATGTATTAGTTTATTCAGTAATGATTGGGTGTCAGTGAATCTTGATACATTGAAAAACGTATTATTCCTTGGTGAATCCAGATTGTCGACATGGTAAAGGTTATTATTCATAACCCGATATAGTATCCCTTGGATGTTTCTAACTTCTAATCTCATCCCATTTGAAAGCCCATAATTTTGTTATATATCATGTCTATTATATACAGGGTCATTCAATTTTATTCAATTTCTCTAAAATAAGATTACTTAAATGATAAAATTACTACTAATGTAAATCTTATGATAATAGTTATAAAGGGAAAAATTAATCCAAAAATATTATAATATCATCTTTTTAGGATCTTATAATTCAATAATAACTAAAAATAATAATTATTTTAGTTATACAATCTTTATATTAGGTCATATATGGAATGGTATGAACCCAACAATATTCCACAATATTGTCTTTCTATGTATGTAGTCTTAGGCCCAATAATAATTCACCAAGTAAGGATAGATCTAAATATCAACAGACATTTTTTAGGTTATTACCCCAAGGTTAATATGTTCCACAACAACATCGACTTGTTTATATCTAGGCTGGGATGAAATTTTTAGAAAAACAAATTTTCTATACCATTCAATAAATTAAAAGGTATTCCAATATTTAGACTTCCTATAGGGTTCATACTAATTTTTTTCCAAATTTCCCAAAATAATTAAACCTTTCGTTGATACCAACTATTGTTACCATTCATTTTCATACACGATTTTTAACTTAATTCCATTACAAAATATTTAAATAAAAATTACATAGAATATTTTGAGGTTTATTAAATAGGAAACTAATAACATAATATATTAAATATATAAGAATTATTTAATCCTCTTGAATGAATCCATTTGGTCCACTTTATTTCCCATCACTTAACTATATTTCTAGGTGACATACATCAAAGGAAAGGGTGGGCATGAAGATCTGTATGGGATAAAAAAGGATATATGAAGTACATGATCACAAATAGTTCACGAGGAATACAATGAAATCATGATCATAAGTATATGATGTATAACATAAGAGAATAAACTCAATTACATGAGTCATAACATATAAAATCTTCTAAAATATAAAAATGGGAATTTTAAAATCATTTGACAAAGATTACTCACCAAGATGTTTTAAAATATATTACTAGGATTATTCTCCAAGGTATTTTAAGCATGTAATATCTAGAGGTTATTTATTTTCCCAATAAATTAGATCTCCATTAGGGAACATACTTCATATTTATATATTTATGTGTTCAATACTGATCAGTCAAAATAAGAAAATATTTCATCCATAACCCATAGGGGATAAGGAAAGAGTTTCTTATAAGTCATTGGGTTCGTACGTGCTTAAAGACTTGGCGTTTATTTTTTTAATACCAGTATGATGTGAATATAGTTCTTATATATGGATTTACACAATAAATAAAGGATATTTGTATCAATGTGAATACCATGAAATGAAAATATGGTTTTTCTATTAACCACACAAATGTATGGAATGAAAATTTAGAGAATTATTATGTTTCATAATATGTGTATATAAAGTTAATCGATTTAATCATTATTAGAGAGGGATAGAATAATATCAACCTATCATACATTATGTAGTATGGAATGACTATGAATATATGGAAGAATAATAATTTTGAAATAAAAATTCTTTTAAAAGAGTAAGGTCATGAATTGAATAAAAGGAGATAGGGAACCCTTTAACCTGATATGATTCTTCTTAAATCTTTAGAGGAGCATATTAGAACATAAATATCTCTTTATAAGGACTTTAGAGAGGGAAAATGAATGAAAATTATTTTTCTAAGGCTTTTTAGTGGAGTGGAATGGAATAATGGGTGAGTATTTATAAAAAAATAGTGTGAAAATTTTATTATTTTCAAAAAATAAGTTTTAGACTAAAAATTATAAAAAATGAAGTACTATTTTCCATATAGTGGTTTTAAATAATTATATTTTCCAAGGAGAATTGGTTTTTATCATTTTGAATTTTTTATAAGCTGATACCCTTACAATAATATCATCCATCTTTTGGAAGTGAGTCATATTCATAATGATTTTTTAGATCTTAAGATATACTTTTGGTTTTGGAATATTCCATACATGTTTGGAAAATTTATCTTATTACTTTATAATAATTTATTTTAATGAGAACAATAATTTTTTATTAAATTCATTAATATATTTATTATATTACTTTAATAACATTATGATTTCATAATACCTATCACATATTTATTCTGTATTTTACTTTTCACTAAAAAATTTACACATCTCAAAAAATTATAAAAAATTAAATGTTTTAAAATTTAGAAATACTGATTAAAAAAATTAAATCCATCTTATTTAGAAAATAATTTAAAATTTATGAATTAGTTTTTTTAAATAGAATACTAATTTATTGAAATATAATATTTTTATGACATAATAAAATTTACCACCATTATAAAAATTATTCAGAACATTATAAAAGTATATTATAATTTTTTTAAATAATTTATTTTTTATAAAACTAGATCATTAAAATAATGTTTTTCTTCTAACCGATGTTCTATTTTAATGACCATAAACACTATTAAGGTATTTAATTCTTGAAATTAATAGATGTACAACTCTCTTGACCACATTATATTATAACAACTTGAATCAACCATGAACATATTTTAATGCACGTTTTAAAGACATATAATAGGGGTTAAAGAATGTTTGATAAGATTTTAAGGAAGTGGAGAAGTCACATTTTGGACCCCTAAAACATAGGAATCACTAACTATCTAGTGAAATACCGATGGATAACCAGTGAAATGCCCCACTCTTTCACATTGAAACAAGACTCCACCTACTACATAGTTGAGGTGAACACAATAGTTGGTTTTAATGGGATGTGGTAACCTCAAGAAAAAGAGTCCACTAGTTAGTTGATAGAGGTGCATTGACTATCCAAAGGATTTATGCAACAAGAACATTTTTTACGAGATTCCACATGCTACCCATGGATGCCACCAATTACCTATTGGATTCATGAAAACAAATCAGAGGATGGAATCCAATGTGGTAAAAATTCATTGAATGTAGACATATTCTCCTTAATGACCTGAAATCAATTTAAAAACATTTTAAAAATAATTTAATGTTATAAATAGTTTCTTAGTATGGCTTGTAAATCGAAAGTTTATCACTTTGTCATCCTCTAATGTCCTTAATCGCTCAAATTTTTGTCAAATATCTCTATTTATAAATATTATTTCATCTCTCAGAAGTGTATTCCAAAATTTTATATCTTACTCACTACCTTTATATTATAATTATCTCATATTTTTGTATCACATTAATTAGGAAATTAGGGACTAATATGTAAAGATCATTTCTTACTCTTTATTCTGTACTTGGTGATTAATGCTTTTAATATAAGGGACCATGGGTTTCTGGAAATTTATTTTAAAAAGGCAAGGGGATATTTATTTTGAGGTTTCTAGAATAATAATTATATATATAGTTTTTATTGTATCCAATTTATCACTATAACATAAAAATAAAGTGATATTTTTGGTATCTCTACTACCAACAATGACAGGGGGCTAATACATTAAATCATAAAGGGATTGGGGTGGTAGACATAATGGTAGCCTGGAGAACTATTTTTTTAACATTATTATAAAATATATTATCTCATTTACTTTCATCATTATCAATTATAAATCACTTGAAAATTTTCATTTGTTAAATAGTTAAATTCACCAACTAATTTTTAATCACTTAATAATTTTTATATTCATATCGCTTGATTAATTTAAGTTTCCCTTTTTGTAATTCCTACACTTTTATTATTATATATAATTATATCATTTAAATTTTAAATTTTACTAGGTTAGATATTTCTTCAATATTTTATAAAAATGTTTTTAAAATTGGATTTTGTTCCATTAATTTTATAATGTGAAATTTACACCACTTTCAATTTTACTAATCTCCGTCCTATGTTGGGTATCAATGTTATTTTGATTTATTTAATAATTTTTTTCCAAATACTTTGTAAATTTTCTTTTCAACATCATTAGCTTATTTATTATGTATAGAAAATTTTTTAAATGGATTTTTTCAAAAACCCATTGTGTTCCTGAGGGAAAATTATTAGAAATCAAGAATGTATTTTTTTCTTAGATCTATTAGTAATCCAGTTTATAATATTGTTATTCATGGGTATACTCCTTCTAAAAGAGAAGAAAAATTGACAGTTGATGATATTTTTTAAACTAGTTATTAAATATATGAATGAAATAAATTCAGGTTTATATGTTTCTATATTTAATAGGTTTATTCATACAATAATACATATTAAATTCAGAAAATTTTAGAAGTTAAGCATGAATAGACTAGTAAAGTTATGGAAAATCGGAATAAAATATATAGGAAAGACTTTGAGAGTTCTTGTATGCATCATGATAAATCTTTCATTGATATCCTTACTATTATTAAAAACACCTGTAATAATTGAAATGACCACGTGACTCTATTTCTATAGAAACATTGGTAAAGAAAATAAATTTTATTTTATTAATTAGATGGGTTAAAAAATTCAAAACTATCCAAGAATATAAATATATGAAAAAAACCAATTAGGGAACATATTCGTTCTCTAAAAAATTATGAGATAACCATGAATATACAATATGGAAATGGGGATAAGGGGGTCATGGAAATTAAATGAAAAATTAATAATTTTATCTAACTTGTTTCAGTTGAAAAAATATTAGCCACATTATAATGGAATTTACTTTGAACAAGGAAAATAGAAAAAACAACAAGTAAGGTAATAAATCACTAAAGTAATTGACATAAAGTTCTATTAAGGACTTAATATCAACATACAAATCAAGTGATGACTGTTCCTTGTGTCTTATGACTCATTTTGATAAAGAAACTAAGGTTATTTCTGAAATTCTTCTTTCTTATTCTCATTAAAATTTCTATTCTTCTATTTATTATATCATGTATTTGATTTAAAAGGATCATTGAAATTCTAAAAAATGAACTTTGAAATGGGGTTTTTGATCTTTTTTATAAATTCAAATATCATAAAAATAAACACAATATTTTTTATTCTAAAAAATATCCAAATTTAATAGAAAAATTGGATTTGATAATAAAATTAAAAGATTACCCTAATATTAAAAAGTTTAAATATCAAACTAAAGATCTTAAAAATTATATTTCTCATTTTACCCAAGGGGAAATTTTTTTAAATAAAATGTTCAGTTCATGAAAACCTATTAAAAACACAATGTTTTTGATTTTTCAAAACAATCTAGTTTTCCAAAAAATTGTAAAAATAAAAAATTTAATATATAATCTCACAAAATAAAATTTTTAATAGTTTATATCAAATTTTTCAACTAGAAAATGAATGAAACTAAAAAAATTCTTCATATTGTAAACCCAAAAGAATTCATCTTGGTATATATATTCTAAATGTAAAAAATTCTTCCAAACATGTATGCTTTAAAAAATACATATTTTCTAACTTACATGGATGGAAGATATATGTACCGAAATATATATATTCTTATTATTTTATAGAAAACAATAATAACTCAAGAAACTATATGTCATATGGACAGTGGGTTCTCAAGAAATATGCATGGTGATCCTTCCAAATTCAATCTTTTATAATATTTTAATTGAGCACATGCCACCTTTAGAGATGAATCGATATGATTAATTACTACTATAGGAATGATTGGTTTCTATAACTCAATTGTTATTAAATAAGATTTATTTTTAATAGTCTGGTAATATAATTTAGTATGTATTAGTCAATAGTATGATAGATATCTTATATTTACATTAAAAAAATTATTTTTTGATTGTTTTTAATTTAAATGAATCAATTTTATTTATCACTTGCAATTTTCAAAATATATTTCATATATTTAAAATAACTAGAATTACAAAATATTAAATTTTTAAGTGAAAAATATAACGATTATTAGATTTGTAAATGACACCTGAGTCATTATAATAGTTATTTTCCTATCAAGAAAAACCATAACAAAAAATAATGAGATTTACTGAAATTTTATTATAAATATAACATAGATATTCAACCTTGTCAACTAGGAAAGCAACCCAAGTCTTCTTAAAACCCAAAAATCCTTGTTTACTATTATAAATTTTTTTAACTTTTCCACCTTGATATTTTTTAACAAACTAAACTTTATTGGGTCAGATGTAAAAATTACAGTTTTGCAATTATCAATGACATTACTTGATTTAGATGGGGTTTTATCTCATCTCATAAGAATGGGGATTTTAGTTTCTTTATTATCATTTGAAGGAATGTTGGAAATTGGAATGTCTACAAACCCATTTCCCTTAGAATAGATCGTGGTGGATAATTTGATCACAAATACTGAAATACCACATAACACACTAAGAGTGAAGGGGTGAACCATGCCATCAGTGTTTTCTTATAAAGGGATGGATCTTGTTCCAAATTTAGTATGAACCTATTAAACCTATCTAATGGTAACGTGTTATAAAAAAATCCCATAGAGGGCGCCAACACATAAATTTTACTTGGTTCACTACTAAGGGATAGTCCTTGGAGCAGACATTGGTAGTGTGTTAGTCATACCCAAATCAAATAATCTTCATTGATTTTGGAAAACAGTACTTCAGACACAGTCACTTTGTGCTAGACACATTGCCTTTAAAATATTTTAGGTGTAGCACACTGCATCCCTCTGAACACTTCCTTCAAATCCCCATTTCTCACTACTTGGGTGAGTCTTACTAAGTTTAACAACATGAAGTTATATTCATTAGATTGGAATTAAATTCTTTTTTCCTAAATAACATGAGACTATCCTTACACCATATATATAAGTTAATGAACTTTTAAATCGTTGTTTACAAAAAAATGAGGTTTTGAACTACCATTCACAAATCTCCTTCACGAAGCCACATGCATGGAAAATAAAACTTCTTCCATGGAACAAATGTCTTTTATAAATCTCAAAAATCCATTGAGGTATAACCCATCAACATGAAGAATCCATTACTAAAAATAACTGGAATCATTCAATACCTAACTAGTCTTTTTTTCCATGCTCATGGTCGCATAGAAATCTAAATTTACTGAGTTCCATACCTTTGCAAAATCAGAGAGATTACAGACTATCTTTAAATATTTTTGTGTCAAATTAAGTGGTATTAGCTCATATATATATGTTCAACCCTTCATGATCTTCCATACCTCTAGTTTATTTTTCAGATCTCTCAAAAACAACTTTTTTTGACACTTCATTCATGAATCTCCTTAGATATTATTCATTGTCATGAATATTTTTGTTAAACCATCATGCACTCACAATTCTCCAATTATCATCATTATAGAGATTATGATAACCATTCATGATGATCCATGTATTTATGAACCTCGTCCTAGTGTTTTTGAAACTCACACCTTTACCATTTTTAGGAAGATTCGTTTTCAAAAAGACTACCCTTGACAATACAAGATTCTTACTTTATATTTTGATCTTAGAAATTTGGAAAACACTTGGAAATGACACCACCTTCAATGATATAGTTATATTATAATTAAAAGACCACATTAATTGAAATCTCCATGATCATCCATGTTTGGATTTTTAGAAAACTCAAACAAGTATCCATATCTAGTAAAGAACAATCTTTTTTTCCAACAAAATCCCACTTTGGTTTTACTGGTATATTTTGTAAAAAAATTCAATAAATAACTAGTTTCTATGAAGACTTGATATGCGATAAAAAAAATCACCTGACACTATAAGTATACATTATAAATTCTTGGTGTTAAAAATAGAGGAGAAACATCAATTGGGTTCTGTTATTTTGGAATGCTTAATGATTTTATAAACGGTTTCTTTATAACACCTGATTCTCACGGTGTCATAGGAGCATTTCATGGTTTATAAAATACATGAAACCACCACAATTTTATAACATTGAATTTATCTATTCTACATTCTCCCACATCCTCATCAAATATTTAATTTCTATATTTTTATCCTTTGGAAATAAACCCAAAGAACAGGTAGTTGAACTTGTAGAGATTGAAACACACTCCCCCTAGATCATATCTCACCCATAAACAAACATCACTTACCCATATAGATTAAAATAGATATCAAAACTGGGGAGAGGGTATGATCTATAACCTCCACATATAACTGGATGTGTTTGAACAATGAGGTTCAATTGATATTCTACAAACACATGTTATACTAATGACTTGGTCAAAATGTTAGCCACTTTGTCATTACTTCTAAAATGATCCATTTTAATCACTCCATGATCAACTTTTCATTATATTTGGTTTTAATATGTTTCATATGATAATTATGAACATGATTCTTTATAAGATAAATCAAGGTCTTGTTATCATAGTAAATCACCAATGACTATTTTACCTCATCACCAATATCATTTAGCTGTTTCTTTATCCACAACATTTGAGTACATACCTTTATAGAAGATATATACTCTACTTCAACAGTACTAAGAATAGTTCTTCCTTATTTCTTTCTCAAACATCCCACACATTTATTTTTAATTAATAATTCTCCCCCACTAGTGAAATTTCTATCAACCACATCTTTAGACTTGTCAACATATGAAAATGATGATATCTCATTATCTCTTCTTGAAAAAAGCATAATCCATAATTATGAGTATATTGAATGTACCTCATGATTAATTTAACTACCTCTAACTATTTTTCCTTTGGATTAATCTAAATGTGGGGCACTAAGAATTTTAAAATGATGATATACATCCATGTTGCAGTCATGTACAATAGGATTATGATTATTCTTATGTATATAGTGGGATCCATAGAAGTCCCATCCTCATGATTTCTAGGTTTTTTACCAACCACCATCGGGTTCAACATTGGTTTTTGAGTCATTAATATTGAATTTCTTTAGTAAAACTTTTTCCTAATTTTCTATAGAAATGAATGTGTAATCCATTTTCTCAATAACATGTAACACCATGAAGTATGTGAGGTCACAAATCATAGACATTTCAAATTTTTATTTCATGTGATTAGAAAATTATTACAATAATAACTGCCTTCTTCCTCTAAAAATAATATCATCCACATACAACAGAACCATAAATTGATCTTCCTTTGAATTCTTTTCATAGTGATTATTGTCAAAACCTACACTTTTAAATTTGAACTTCTTTATATAAGAATCCATATGAGAATACCATTCTTAAGGTGCCTACATTAGACCATATAGAACCATTTTCAATCTACAAAACTTCATTTCATCCTTAAAAGTTTGAAAACCCTTTTTTTCAATATATACATATTCTTTAATAAAACCATTTAAGAATGTTGTTTTGACATCAATCTGAAAAACATTATATCCTTTTTGAATTCCAATAGAAGGGAAAAGCTTGATTTAATCCAAACTCACCACTGGAGAAAAAGTTTATTCAACACCAACTACTTCAATCTGTGAATAGATATTATACACCATTAATGCCTTATTTGTGATCATATTTCCATGTTCATCAATGTTTTTTAAAAAATATACTTTTTTTCGAATCACATTATTATTTTTAGGTCTCTTTACAAGATACCATGATTGGTTCTTTTAAATCCTATCCAATTCCTCATTGATGGACTTAATGCATGATTCATCCTTTATAACTTATTCAAATGAGGTTGGATCTACAATTGAAACGAAGGAAGAATTTACTTTAATCCTTATTCTCATTATCCGAGTGGGATCTTTCCATTCCCAAATGATATTGGATTGATTGATTTATGCTCTTTTATTTCTCCTGTGAGGTTTTAATGAAGTTTCTTCAGCTACTGTTTCTTCTTCTAATTCCTCTTATGATTCATCATCATTTTGTTACCCATGAATGTTTTACATTACTTCCTCAACATCTTCATTTTCATCTGTTCATTTTCTACTTTTTCCTCATATTCTAACATACCATCATAGAAATTCCTTGTGGAATGTGTTATTTTATCTTCAATTATCTTTACATCACTTCTTTCTATAAATAATCAGAGGTTATTATTGAAAAATTTGTAGGCTTTATTCTTCATTGATTATCCACAGAATATTACCTCCTCTGCAACATCACCATACAATAAATGATTTCCATCTTTTTTTACGGATTAAAAATTGACATCTGATAAGATAAAAATACATTAAAGAGGGATTCATTCTAGGATGAAACTAATATGTTGTCTTGGATACTCCCATATAAATCCCTATTTGATTTTGAGTATATAATTCTTCTTTAAGTGCCTCTTTCCTATAATTTGTAGAGATAAGAATCTCAATAAGCATAGTTCTGGCCATATTTTTTACCTACTGATTTCTACATGCAACAATTCCATTATCTTGTGGGGTTCTCACTACAAGAACCTCAAGACCTATTCTATGTTTTTAAAGGTAATTGTAAAATTATATGTATGTGTATTCTACTACATTTTAATATTTTAGAGCTTTGATTGTATGGAAAATATCATTCTCAACTATTTGACGATAACTTTTCATATAATCAAGAACATTATATTTCCAATAAATAAAAATCACATAATATATTCTACTATAATAATAAATTAAAATAACAAATTACCTCGATGTATATGTTCTGTAAACATGTATCGGACCACATACATCTCTATGGATGAGATTAAGAAGATTGGATTCTCTTTTGTTCTTTGGTCGATATGAACTACAGACCAACATAACTCATATGCAAGCATCACAAGTATTTTTTCATTCACATTTTATATTGGCGATTTCAATGATCATCTTCTTATTATAATTATTTTCCATTTCTTGTTGATTATTATGACCCATTATTTGATGCCACATGTTATTTTCTTCTTCATCTATCAGATGAAAAATGTTATCTTTACTATCAACCTGATATATAATGTCATCTATTCTACATAATTTCATGGGATAATTACCTATATTTTATTTTATTGTGCACAAGTTTTGATTGAATGTCACTATATGTCCCGATTCATAGAGTTGAATCATAGTTCGATGATTGTGATGCAAACTTTCCTCACAAGGAACATCTGTTCTCTTAAGTTCTCTATTTCCAGTTCTATACTCTTTCACTCATTGATCTTCAGAGCACCATCATTTCCAAAAATATATTTTCCATCAACCCTTTTCTTTAGTTCCATCAATAAATATTCATTTCCTATTATATGGGATGAGTATCCTCTATCAATAATCTGGGTGCTACTGTTCTTTATGGCATTGAGAGTGACTTCAATAAGATTTGTTATTTAAATTTTTTCTTCTCCCTCCATTAATTATTTTATTGGTTGGAGGATAATGATGATCTTCAAATTTCCATTTCTTTTTTTATTGGTTCTTTAAACTCATATTGTTCTCCTAGAGTAGAATACCTGTTTGCAAGAGTAATTCCATCTGGTTGGTGGGTATTGACTTTTCTATGAGTTATATAAGTAGTATTCCCACCATTCCTCTATCTACAATCAATATATTTATGACCCTAATTAGAGTAGTGAAAACATATACATAAAATATATTTATTCTATATGATCTAGGATATGAATTGTTTCTATTTTTTGACTCCCTTGCTCTTCCACACTCAAATATCTCTTTGACTATTCAATGTATGAAAAGGTATGGCCTTGATAGTCACAAAGTTGAATTTTAATAAGCGGAAATGTCTTATCATTTTATTCCTCCTCATTTACCATTCCTTAGGATGTCTTTTTGAATAACAATCACTTCTATATTCTTGAGGATAGTTTTTAGATCACATTTATGATTTATTTGTGGTTCTGTATGTTAGGACTTCATGTGACTTTACGATATTCCCAACTTCTTGATTCCATTTATTTTTCCACATTTTATTTCTTGTCTTTAATGTTTTATAATCACAACTAATTACTCTTTTCCCATGCATGTGTATCTTTGATATTTCAAAGCCTTATATACTCATTCATAACCACAGTTATCTCTCTCTAATAACTCATATTATGAAAATATTCTAAACTATATATTCTTATTTGTTTCCAATGAATTTTATTAACTTTAAAATTTACTCCTTAGAGTAACAACTTCTTATTCAAGGCCCTCAACTATCTTGGACATCTTCTATAGTCTAGATTTAAGTACACTAATTACCTTTTCCTATTTTCCAATATGGAGCTTCAATTCTAATACGTATTCGATCTTTCAATAGTGGTTAAATGTTTTTACTATGTCTTCCAATCAATCCATTTTTTCTTCAAGCTAATCATCATATTTTGTTAAAACTTCTAGAATGGATCTCGACTTTTTGTTTCTATTTAATTTATTTTCAATATTACTAATAGAATCATCAAGTTCCATCATAAGATCATCATAAAAAATCATATGAATATATTTAGATTTATCATTAGATGGTTCATACATTTAAACAGTAGACAACATGGATTCTTGATTTCTAGATTTAAACACAAGTTAATCACGCAAAAACTATTTATTATCGTCATCTTCTTCATAGACAAAACTATTTATCTGTATTTATTTTCCTAATTTGTTGTTTATATTTTGGGGAATCCTTTTATGAGTATTTTCTTATTTTTTTCTTCACTTTCTCTATCATCGAACATCCTTGAGCACTGAAAATAAATTTGACCAACTCTACCACAATGAAAATAATACAGAGGAAGTTTTCCTTAAAATATCCCCGTTCCTCTCTTTAATTTCTTGTAAAAGAAAGAGAATTTCATCTTCCCCATTATCTTCATCCACTATATATCTCAAAACATCACATTTCTATAATTTTTTTGAATTCTATGTTCTTTTCTCCTTGATTCATTTCATATTCTTGTTTGAATCTCATTTCACAAGCCACTTGAATTCTTAGCAGATCATCAAGGGAATGTTTAGACATATACCTTTCTTTAAGGGATGATTATTTTGCATTATAGATATATATAATCCTTATTATGATTTATTTACAATGTCAATATCTTTAATTTATTCACCAAGACATTAGATTTATCCAACAAAATTAGTTATTCAATTAAAAAGGTATCTTTATTTTCAATACTATTCTTTTTTCAGATCATTTAAACTATGGTGAAAATCTTGTAGTTTTTCCTCCATCAAGTTATTGTCACCTTTATAAATATTTTCTAGTTTTAAAATAATTTACTTGGAAGATGTCAAGCTCATTAAATTCAGATATATTTGATCATATAGAGAAACAATAAGGGTATTTTTTACATTTTAATTTATATCATGTGTTTTTCTATCTGTTTTTGTCATAGATGGTCCTGCTTCATTAGTTACCAGGATCCCTTATATTGATGAAAAAGTACTTCCATTAGAAGAGATATTAGATTATATGCCATAAAATTATTCCAAATATAGATGTTCCCTCAATCAAAGAGAGAGACTCCATTTACATTTACTTAATTATCCATTAAAATTAATGTGGATAGGTTTATCTCCTGCAACATGTAGTCTCTTACAACACTTGAAGGGCCCTTGAACACCCTGAGAGGGTATGGATGAATTATAGTGTCCAATTTTTTATCTAAATTGACAGATCTTCTTCCCATGTTGGTATAAACCTATTAAAACTATATAATGGGAATGTTCAATAAACAAACAATCACATGCAAAGAGACCAATCAACAATTTTACATGGTTCACCACTAAGGGATAATCTAAAGAGCATACACCGACAATGTATCTATCGTACCTAAATCTACTAATCATCATTAGTCGAGGAAAAATAATTTCAAACATATTCACTCTATGGAAGAAAAAATTCCAATACATGATTAGAGATATAACACACTATGTCCCTCTGAACACTTTCATCGACCACCCTTGCTCACTGGCTTGGGTGAAGTGTGAATCAGATTATCAACATAAAGGAATATTTAGTACATTTTCATTAAAGAATTTTTTCCTCAATAGCATTATACTGTTATTTCACCATTTATATGATTTGATTAACTTTGAAATACACCTATATTGAAAAACTTATTTTTAAAACTTCCATTCGTGATGCTCCTTCATGAATCCCACAACCGTTGTCAAGCCAGTTGGCTTCACGAAACTAACATACTTCAATAATATCACCAAGCCATCATGGAGAACCCCATCATCATAAAACACCGATTACACAAAATAATTGGCATCATTCAAGACTTTAGAAGTCTTTTCATAAAGGCTAATATCAAATAAAAATCCAGATTCACAAAGCTCCCAACATTCATGAAATCAGAGAGATTATGGATTTTCAATGAATATTTTTATTCCAAATAAAGCGGGGGTAGCCTCATATATATAGGCTCATCCCTTCACTATGATCCACCACCACTAGTGAATTTTTTGTATCTTTTAAATACATCTTTGTAGGACCACTCAATTCGTGAATCTTCCATGAAAATTTTCATTATTGAAAATATTTCTGTCAAACCATCATGCACTCACGATTCTCCAATTCTCATAATTATGGAGATTACTTTTACCATTTTCGATGATCCATATTTTTTCAAACCTCATATCAGTCTTCAAGAAACCCATACCTTTACCATTTTTAAGATGGTTCATTCCAAAAAAACTACTATTCGTGATGCTAGACTCATCCACTTGATATTAAGGCCAAATATTTGGAAAATACTTGGAAAAGATTCCACCTTTAATACTATAGTCATATTATACTTGTAGGATCATTTCTTGGAAAACTCAATGATAATTCAATTGTGGATTGACAAAAAAGAACTAGGCTCTATTTCTAGTAAATAATATATCTAGTTCCAATAAATTATTTTATGTGTTTTTTCTTCTCAATTGTATTAACATTCATCTTATTCTCCTATAAAACATCAAAAAAATGGGCTTGTCAAAAGATGAAATTAGTCACTCTATGATATTTATAAGACTCTCATAATTGTATTTTACCTTCCTCAATACTTCTATAATGTTGTGGTCAATAATTCATGATATATTCTTTACAATTTCCTTATAAGTCCTATCTTAAAAGAACACTTTTTAACTTTAGAAACGAACAATATAAAATGATTAATTTATTGATGTCTTCAGTTGTAAATATTTTATCCTTATTACAAATGATTATCGAGGAATATTTGAACCTAAATATGATAATGAATTCTTCCTTGGATAAAAAATCTCAAGATAATCTTTTCAATCCTTTAGTAAGTGAACAAAGACTGTAGAAGATTCCATTCACATCAAATTCGATGATTATATTCCTAAATCACATCCACAATGTTATAATGTTTTTGAACTACATAGTTTAACATATATTAGACCTAAATATTATAAATAAATTGATTATGTTATTGAAAACTCATTTACTCCTTTACCTATTCCTTGTATTAAATATAAAGTCCATTATTTTGAGAATGATATCAGTGAATTAATATCTAGAACTCACACTAGTTGGTCGATCATATATGTGGTTGAATATCAATATTTTCTCTCTTAGTGTGGACCTACTTCCATTGAAGACTCTATTAATGGTGAAAAAAGGTAAATTATATTTAAGAGGATTTGAATCAATTTGAATAGAAATATGTTTGAGCTATCATGGAACGTCCTGATAATCATCCCATTATCTTTATTGTGTTGTTTTTAAAAAAACCACAAAAACATAGAAATGTTATCCATAAAAGGATGAAATTAATGATAAAGTTTATAGTAAAGATTATGGTTTTGATTATGGTGAATATTTTTCACATATTTTTTTGACTCTAATTAATTAGAGTCTTAATAGAATTTAACAAATATTTTATATTAAAACTTTTTCAAATGGATGTAAAAAGTAGTTTTTTAAATTATTTTATTTCTAAAAATGATTTTGTGGACCAACCACATTGTTTTGGAAATACCATATTTTTAAATTCTATCTTTAAGGTAATGAGAGCTCTATATAGTTTTAAAAAACTACCAAAAACTTGGTATGAGATGTTAAGTAAATTTATCTCATAAATTATTCCAAAATGATAAAATCATATTGGAACTTTTTTCATAAAAACTTTTAAAATTACTTATTAATCTTTAAAATTTATATTGAAGATGTTATTTTCATCTCAACTAAAAAAACTATTAAAAATAATATCTTTATTTAATTAATAAATAATGGTAATGATGTTTCATTGGAGAACATAAATTCTCACTTGGTTTTAAAAATTCCAAAAATTTTGAGGGAACCTTTTTAAAACAATGTAAATACAGTAATAAACTTTTAAATATTATTGTAATTGTTCAATATAATGAAATTAAGACTCTCAAGAATATATCTTGAAACCTAATTTTTGATGATTCTAGTCAGTTGGTTTAAAATAGGTTTTATCAAAGTCTGATTAAAATTAAAATATATATTACTATAACCAATCTGGACATAATTTTTATGTTTTCCTTTATACAAATTTTCAATATAATTGATGTTAATTGCATATAAAATTCCTCAATATAATTTATCATTTTTTAAAAATAAGTAGGAAAGAATGGATTATTTTACCCATGGAAAACTCTTTTGAAAACTCTTTATTTTATGATACTTATTTTGGATGATACTAACTAGATATGAAAAGTACTGGTGAAACTTTTTCTATAATTTGAAAATTCATCATATATTAGATTAGTAAGAAGAAAAATCATGTATTTATTTATACCATTAATGTAGAATAAATAGCTCTATGGAGTGTTTTTAACCAAAGTTATATAGACAAAACAAACTATTTTGGACTTTGGGCTAGCATATTTTTTTCTCATTTCACATGTGACAAAAATAGTTTAATAAATATTTCTAAAAATCCTATCCAACACAATTTCCCTATGAAAATTAAAAGAAAAAACTATTTTATACGAGATAACTTTATTAATGAGATATCATTCTTGACTTTATTTTCAAAAACCATCATCTTTCTGTTGTCTTAACTAAACACCAACCACTTGATTATTTTGAATTCATCAAAATAGAGTTGGGTATGATTATCAAGTGATAATTTTTTTATTGTTATTTTTTCTCTTGATATTTTTTCAATTTTTTTTATAATTTTTTTTCAAAATGGATTTCAATTTATGTTTTAATTAATTTTTTTTCAAAACTTTTCATAATTGTGGAAAAATGAAGTGAATATGAAAGCCAATGGGAAAATTCCTCTCAAGAGACAAACATGTGGATATGATTCAAGAAACAATTATTTAATATATTTATCATAAATAGAGTTTATTGTGTTTTAAACCTTTCTCTATTCTGGGTATGATATGTGGGACCTTACTGCACAACTGGTTTGACACTTTTTGTTTATTTAATATGGTTTACTAACACATTATTTACTAAACCTCAAAAGTGTAATGATTTTTAAAAATATTTATTTTCTAAGTCATTTAAATTTTTATTTTGTTTTAGAGATATGATTAATTTATACTCTCATGATTCTTTAATCAAGGAAGAACTAATTTTTTGTCATTGAAATGACCTTAAAATAGATTTTTTTTCAAAATAAATTAATAAAATTCAAAAATGGTTTTGTAATTATATTTAAAAAATATTTATAGGTCATTCAAAACACATTGAATACGTTTTTATTTAACTCATAAAAATTATTTAAAAAAATATTTGTTTTAATTTATCTTAATCTTTATTGAAAATACTTATTTCAAATTGTAATTTTTTTCATAAACTATTTTTCCAAACATTTTTCCTCTTCTCTTAAAATATAATTAATAATCCTAAACATAGTTATAAATTTTTACTCTTTATTATCAAAACCCATCTATGAATTCTTTTTTCTAAACTCAACGGGGTAATTTTTATCGTTTTTAATAAATGGGGGAATTTATTTTTGGGGAGTTTTTTTAATGTTTTAAAAATGTTAAATTGTTGAAAAACAAGGGTATAAAATCTTGCTATCTTGATATCTCAGAAATTAAATCTCTCTATTATATTGTTTTAATGTAAATTTTATCTAATTTTTTATGATAATTAAGAAGGGGGAGAATGTTAAGATTATCACCATTGTTTGATTTTAATGATCACACACACTCTTAAAGTGATTAATTATTTTATTAAATGTTATTATGCTAGATTGATGAAACCATTTTAAAATTAATTTATTTAACATTAAAAATATTTTAATGGATGTTTTAAAGCCTCATAAAAAGGATAAAAGATCCTCTAAGAGCATTAAAATAATTTGAGAATCCACTTTAAAGATTCAAAGGAAAATTGTAGCATGATATTGCTAGTGCAGTGACACCAGCCAACCGATGGTCTGCCAAAATCCTTCCCCTTGAAACAGGAATCCATTGAACACCTAGTGGAGGTAAACTAGATAGTTAGTACTAATGGATAGAGGAATACTCAAGTGGAAGAGTCCACT
Organism: Viscum album; assembly: GCA_963277665.1. Classification (NCBI taxonomy): domain Eukaryota; kingdom Viridiplantae; phylum Streptophyta; class Magnoliopsida; order Santalales; family Viscaceae; genus Viscum; species Viscum album. The sequence continues at coordinate 835,132,167 of OY728165.1, forward strand.
GACCTGCTGGTGTATGTGATCTGACTAACAAGTGGAAGCATGCATCAAACACCTAGCTAGGGGATCCCATTTGATACCAGGTGGAGTCTATTGGGTACCTAGTGGTGTCTTGTAGACTAATATGAGGATGGAATTTAATGCTATAAAAATTCATCGAATATAGAAGTATTCGAATTAATGTTCTGCAGAACTATTATAGAACATTTTTAAGGAATTGAAACATATAAATATTGGGTCATGGTGGAATGAAAATCTACATTGACACACATTATCATCCTCTAATGTGTTCAATTTGTCAAATTTCGTTCAAATATATCTCTTTAAAAATATGTTTTCTTCTCTCAAGAGTGGGTTACAAAATTTTATATTTTACTCACCCTATTTTCTCAATCTATCTTAAAGTTTCATCATATTCATTGGGAGATTATAGACTAAGCAAAAAAGATCATCTCTTCCTCTTTATATAATATATGGGGCATAATACTATTAAATTACGAGATCTTGGGTTTATTTACATTTCTATTAGAATATAAGGGGATTTTTTTGGAGATTTATAGATTAACCGTTAAATTGATACTTTATATTATATCTAGTTTCTTAAAAAAACCTATAAATAAAGGGATATTTTTGGAATATTTTCTATCAATAAATTCATGAGAACAATATATTTAATCCTCAAGCTATTAGGGATGTATATGAAGGGTTACCTTTAGATAAAATTTATGAACTTCCTCACCAAATACCATATCTCATTTACACTTTTCATTTTCAATTATTTATCACATTTCATTATTATTTTAATAAATTTATTAATCCATTAATTAACTCACAATATATAAATACTTTTTATATTATTATAGTTTAATCATGTAAAATTAATCATTGTTTTATTCTTCTACTATTATTATTACATATAATTGTATCATTGGGCTTCCAACTTTGATTCTTTTATTTATTTCATTAAATTTTTTTAAAATGTTTTTTTAAATTAGATTGTTTTCTACAGATTATTTAAATGAAAATTCACCTCCTCTTTCTAATTTACTTTTCTAATACACATAAATAATTATTATTTATTTTTATTGAATTTATCCAAGAAGTGTATTCTAATTGAAATTATATATTTTCTAAAAAAATTATGTTTCATTTTTATCCTAAAATAAATTTATCATATTCATATTATATTTATATTTATTTTAAAAAATAAAATAGTCATGAAAATGGTATTGAAGAACACACTATTTAAATTCTAAAATATGAACAAAATATTTATAATAGTAAGGTCTAAATACTTAACCCCATATTACACTGGCATATGCCCTATTGGTAAGGTGTGTGATGGTGTTACCTTTATAGGGTGGATAAAATAACATTGATCATTTGTTGATCATTACTAATGTGAAGATATCTTATAATAAATTCCTCTTAAGCCTAACTTTTTTGATATCTTCTTGGGAAAGGTCAATGTTGAGCCCCAATGATGCTACCTCCCTCCAAAATTCTGATGAACATGCTTTAAAAGGAATGATCCTTTGGGTTGAATCCATTATTTCTCTATTACCCTTAAATTGGCTCTCGTAAATAAGAAATATATAATCTAATTATAATGGTCATAATGCATAACTGTCATTATTCCCAATTGTCAAATTGACCAATAATCAGGTAAAAATTGGTTCCAAATAGTCATTTTTCCATTACAATATATATATATTCCACTATTCCCATACGTATTCATTCTATAAAAAGTTTCTACACATCCCTTGATAATATCAATAATATTCCCAATACTTCATTTTTTTTATATTTGTATCACATGATTGATATTCATGGGAGTGTTTAGTCCTATTGAGTTTAAATATATGTGTGCATTACCCACATTCTTATATGTCCCCATATTATTTCAAGCTATGGTTGTCAACATTATTTGATGTTGTTTAAAAAAATGTAAAGGTGTTTATATGGATTCTATTTAAAAATAATAAAATTATAATCATTATGAGATATAAGATCATTTATTAATAATGAAATAATTTTTTGGGATATTACTTTTCTAGTTGAGGGAGTACTGACCTCTAGTAGAGGATTGTGCTTCACCTGAGCTCCAAGATGAGGGTGCGAAGACCTCGCATATAGAGTGACACACCCTAGGTGTTTATGGGAGAGTACAAAAACAATCTATAAATATGAAATAGGGAACCAATCCATAAAATAATATCACTTAATAGGGGAGTATTAACCCAAAAAACACTTTTAAGATCATTCTCGAACACCATCTGTGGATAATTGGTGTTGTATAGAATAACTTACTCACACCACATTGTCTGGTATCTCAGTAATTAATGTTAATTATACCATCATTTTATATTTTTACAGTCAGTAAAAATTTCTATCTCATATGCCCAATATCGCATCTCAAGAAAGGTGAAATGACATGTCATATGTTTTGTAATACGTACACAATTGTTCTATAGTGTACACAGTCAATAGTCAATAAGAAATAACATGTCAATAAAATAGTGCACTACATGGAGTATGAGGTACATATAAAAGAAATTCATATTGAATTTCATGGAATTTTAGGGAAAAAATAAACTAAAAATATACCACATCTACTTGATTAGTGTTCCATAAAATTTACATGATTTTCATTCCTACCCCATATAGAGTGTCCCACCCAAACCCAACACTACTCTCTTATTTTGTTTATTTTTTGGGTTTTAATAATTCACACATTATCTAGGGATTTATCCTTGAAATTAGGAGTTTTGGACATGTTGGTCTTGTTACATGGTTAAGGAGAATGGTTTCCCAGTCTATGTGGAAACATTTTAAAAACCATTATATTTTTTCCAAACCCAACCACATGGATGAAAAACTAATTTTTAAACCACCTGGCCAACCCATGTTCCATGTTCTAAATTCCCAACAGGGTGTGTAGAGTTGGAAATTTTTTTTCCAATCTGTGTGGACAAACCATGTACCACATCCATATTTAATTAAATGTTTAATTGATACCATTAAATTCATTGGTTTTAACCTAAAAATACACCCCCACATGGCTCAGGTGACACCAATGATCCCTCTCCCTGTATTCCACTTCCTCCCCACGGTTGATAATCAAACATTTTAGTTTTTTAATGTTTGATATTCAAGGTAATATTCTTATTACCTCTTCCAATCCTTATTTTTACTTTTTTCCCTTGGGGTTTCTCTAAAATGGTATCAATGACCTAGGCTAGGCATTTCATTGATTTTAATTTTGGGGTTTTGCATTATTGGGGTTTTTTTGGTCTTTCTTTATTCTTTGGACCTTATCAAGATTAATTTTAGCCACCATTGTGAATATAGAAAATGTTTGCAGTAGGTTACCCTATGAAAAATATCTTTTTTATAAAAATTGAATGCAATGTTTGGAATTATCCTCTTTCATGTTTTCCAAGTTATGTTATGAATTATCCATGAGTTTTATTCAATAAATATTTTTTAAAAAAATTTCATATAATTCTAAACATACCGAGTGCTTGATATATCTTCCAAATTGTTTTTATGTAAGCTAAAAATATCAAGGATGATTTTTATCCCAATTATTTTTCCATAATGGCCTAATGAAAAGTTTTATTTCCAAATATCATCAGTTTTTTTAATTATCATTTTTTATACAATTGATTACACACACACACATATATTTTGGTATCCACATTGCACATTTTTAAAACAAATATTTGTGAATATTTATATTGAAACAAGAGTTAATTATTATTTTTTCCATTTTATAAATGTATAAGTCTAAATGGTGATTAGGAAGATGGTAAGAGTTTTATTGAAAATGGGGTTATAAATGATCAATGTTTCTTTCTAAATGTCGAGGACTCGTTACCACTTTGTAGTGTAACATTGAAGGAATAAACCCCCTTTAATTTTATGCTCTATTCGAGTAACTTATTTTCTTATAAGATATGTGTGTGATTCTTGGTGTGTTCTTAATAAATGACTTGTGTATCTATTTTGACATGGGGAAAGAAAATTGGGTCATTTCTTAAAAGGCTGTTCGATGGGAGAATGTGAATTGTTTATTTTTTTTATTTTTTTATTATATGAATGTAAATATTTGTTTTATAAACTCATATATATTTATATTTCATGTTCAACATCAGGAAGTTTATTGGGAGATCTATGTACACATATTCCACTATTTTAGTTTTATTCTCTGACTAGTTTCCCTGATATATTGCTCTCATATACTTAAGGGATGTCCCCCCTGAAAAAAACATGTTAGGGTGACATTGTGTGTTATAATAGGTAGGTTGTTGGTATTTTATGGAAGTAGAAATTTATTATATTGGTATTGATATATTTTTCATTTACCATATTACCAATCTCAAAGGTTTCCATTATAACTATTTTATATGTATTTAACATTAATTTATTTTTTGATTATTTAATAAATATAATTTACTCTATCAAGATTTCCTACTAAAACCCTTTCTTTGTCACATGTTTATTCATAAAAATTATTTATTGTGAGGTCACTCATTCTTTAGTAAATTTTTTGAAACTAAAAAGTAGAATTTTTCATCTATAGAATCATATTTCCACTTATTTTGAAAAGGAAAATAGAAAAAATATTCTTTAAAATATATGTATTTCAAAATTATCATGAGATGGTATCCCACTAAAAGGTAAGGCATTGGGTATAGTCTCTCTTTTGGAATCCCTAATAGTGTCTTAGTACTCATTTCTGTTTTAATATTTATTTTATATATTCAATTGACATTTGGATCATTTGGGGAGTAAGCTTATTCTGAGGACTGGAAGTGGCCCATGATTTCATGTGAAGGTATATTGATTTTTTATTTTTCAAGTACCAATGTTTATTTTAGTTATTTATAGTTTTATTACATCTTTATTAGTTTTTATTGGGTAAATCATTCCCATGTATGTTATTCTTGTTTCTTGATACTAGTTTCCATCCTAGGAGGATTGGTAACACCTCGTTGGTTGCCTTGGAAGATCAGTATGGAGTTGACCTGAGATGGTTCAAGAAAAAATGTTTTCAGAGAAGGTTCCTTGTTATTTATGGTTGTATGTTAGTTTAGAGCTCTGATTATTGGAACACATGTTTGAATCATAAGTGGGAGCCTAATCACCATCCTAATGTGATGGGACTTGAGTTTCCATGGTAGTCCAAGATGAGAATATCTCAAATGTGAGAACTGGTTATCAATTTTTTAATTCATCAGGTCTTCATTTGAGTATCATGTGTTTCGTTTATAGGCATTAAGTGTTACTCTTGAGAAAAACATATTTTGATTGAAATTCTTGATTGTACTATAGGGTGTATGATTATAGAAAATGGTATAAGAAGCCAAGTAGAGACTGTGCTGATCTATATTTTGGAAATTACAATAGGATGTCACATCCCCACCAAGAATCCACTAAAACGATTACCTGAGATGGTTGGTGAAAAGGCCTCAAGAATTCCGTCAAGTACGCCAGAGGATTCTGACTCGTAGTGTGGATCTAATGTTGGTACACAGACAAAAAACTGTAAATCACTATATAAATATAGTGTAAGCCTAAGATAATGTATGGAAGCATGAGCTAAATGGTAAAATGAAATATAATAATAAATAGACCATCAGGACAGTGTTTCTATATTATCTGTGACTGAACATGCTATGAAACAAATACATGGTAGTTATAAATAAAATATATTCTATATATCATATGACTATACTGAAAAAAAGAATAAATAAAAAATGACCCACCTCCCATTGGTATCTAGAGTACATGCTCGACCCCTGGTTCTAGGTTACGTCCTAGTCCATAATGAGTAATAGATAATAGGAACAATCTAGGGTCCTAACCTATATCAAATAGATCTATCTAAGTACCAAAAATAGTATCTATAGGCTACCCCAATAGTGTCTATAAAAAATATATTATATGAGTATAAAATATAGTGTTTTTTAGAAATAGAAATAATAAAGCAATAAAAGGATGAGTGATACAATTATTATACAGTTATTAACTGTGAAAATGATCAATATGTAAATGTAACTAAATAAAGATCCACCATATTTGGTATACACTATAATATAATGTAATTAGACCTACATGGGCTAGCTATTTGAAGTATCTGGCTAATGTGAGTTGGTTATATCATGTATCAGGCAGACAAGGTCCATGACCCAAGGTTAGTGACCAAGGAGTCCTCCTCACTTATAAGAAACTCATCCAAGGTAAAATCGATGGAATGTAGACCTAAAATGGGGAATCAACCTAGGAATAGTGGGAAAGGTGTTCTCATCAACTCTACGGAGGATATCCAGGGTAACCTAATAATGTATTGATTATATCCTAAAGAGATAGTAAGACATAGTCCAAAAATCTTGACAAATCCAAGGAGATAATCCATGTAATATAAAATTCATAATATGAAAGAAGGTTTTCAATTCTGTGAAATAAAATCCAAGGATGGTTCCATTCAAGAGTATCTATGGCCAATTCTATACAGTAATATCGACTATTATACATATAATACCAGGAAACGAGAGGTTGTGTTAGAGTACTTATGATATATCAATACAATTTATCATGTTAATTTCATTATTCAACTAACAAGTGAGAAAGGAGCACATGTGTGTCCATGCCAAATTAAATTTCATGTCATTTAAGTTTCACTTGGTTATTTATTTTATCAATTCCATTAAAAACACAATATATTTGTTATAAATATTACTATAGACTCAATACATAAGCATTTAACTTCTATCCTTTATCGAACCGTCCAAGGAAATATACACACCACTTAACAATTCGTTAATTCATTTTAAATCATCTCACTATCCTATGTTATAGAAGGTACATGTATTATAAATTCATAGTTACAATTCATTTACACATTAATAAATTCATTTAGTCACTTAATTAATTAGGAATAATCCTAACACACCTTAATAGTGCTTCAGTTATAAGGATAGATAGGCCATCATGGCACATGATTTAAATCACACTTGGGTTGGTTTGGGTTGAGGTTATCAACCCCTAAGAATAAATAAGGGTTCCAAATCATGTCTAAACAAGGACTAGGTGATCATTTTAAGGCATTTCATACTTTTGAAACAATGTGAATAAATTTCAGTGTGTAGCACAATGAAGAAATATTATAAAAATTTGAGGTTTTTTGGGAAAATACATAGAACACCCACCTTATACCAGGGAAGTTTCACTCAATCAATATCGAACCATTATATAAGATATATTTAGTGAAATAAAAGAAATGGAAAAATTCCATTTAAATAGGGAATATTAAATCATATAAAGATAATACTTGAAACAAGAATATAAAGTAAGAAAAGAGGCCTCATGATTATTACACATACAAATAAGCTTAAATTTAACCAAATTTCCTTCAACTTAGGACTCAAAAGGAGGGGGAAAAAATTCTAGAGGGGAGGAATAAGGTGGATTGATAATCCTCTTATGCAAGAGAAACAAGGGGCATGATTGGCATATGGGTTAAAGAAAGATGCGGAAAAATGGAAAATTCACCCCTCTTTAAAGGGGTTCATGGTTTGGAAACATGATTTTCCAAAAATTAAGAGAACCATATTGTTTAAAATATAAGGGAGGACACACATCACATAACCAAGTTGCATGGTTAGAAAAATCATGTGTAGGCCATATGTGCCGAATGCCCAAGGTACTATGACCTCACACGGTTGTAGTTCATGATTAGACAAACATTATTCCAACCATTAAAGTATCTCAAATCCTATGTTATTAGAATAATAATTTCTTATTTCATATCACATGGTTATTAAAAAAAATTCCCCTACTCTATAGAATGCATTGTAGAGATACAGATTTAGTACAAAATGTAAACCAACCATGAACCTCAACTAGTTTCTCCTAAAGAAAGGATTTGAACGCCTGAAGCTCTCAAGGGTTGTTTGTGAATCAAGGGAACCTCTTGACCTCCAAAACAAATCCAAAGAAAATAATTTTAAGTGTTATAATGATATAAAATACATTCCAATCACGATTTAAATTTTTTCCTTTCCACCAAACGAAAAACCCAAATTCCATTGTAATTTCTCAACTGGTTCAAACACATAATCTTACAACCACCCCACTATAGAAATTTTAATTCCCAATAATCTTTGGTGGACTATAAAAAGGACACCAAACCTACTTAGGTCAGGAATTCTATATCAAATGGTTGTGTTTCATTTTCAAAATTCTAAAAAACATCCATGAATAACTTTAAGTGTATGATGCTTGAACTGTTAAAACTCAAGAAAACACACATAATTATCAATGAAAAACTGAGAAATAACTTACATGATCCCGTTTAAGATGAGAGATGATCATTTCATCCTCTCTTTAATCAACCATTTTATGGTGATCCCTACAATATGTTCTATAATGTACTGGATAATTTTTTGTCAAAGTACCCCCATCATTATAATTATTTTCCAACGAAAATTTGTAACATCCTAGTGACAGTCACATGTTTTACAATTTTATTAAAATATTAAAATTCCAATAAACAATATTTAATTAGTTTGTGATGGATTTTATTAAAAAATATTCTATTAACCATTAAATGACACCCATCTCATCATAAATGGTTTTTCCAATGTGGTTCTTCACTAACCTCATCCAACTAATAGAGGAAACTAATGTAAAATACCCCTTAGAGGTCTACTTTAAAAAATTGTCATATTTATTATCCCCTGCATCACAAAAACCCAATTCGGAATGCCTTTATCCCAAGTCACACTAATATCATTCAGAGATTTCACACTAAAGACCGCACCCAAATTCCAATGAGATATCCTTCCCAAAACAAACCTTATCCAGAATTGTCATCATGATAAAGCACAATCCCTAGTGCATCCCTGATCCAAATAAAATAAATGGTCACAACTATCTAGGTCTGGATGGCCACATCAAGACTTCAATTGAGTTTTTATATGATTATATACTTGAATATTACCAATTAATATAGTTTTATATTGATAATTTTTTTAAATTATATAAAATTTCCAATGTTATGGTCACAAAACCATTATTTGGGTCCCACAACCCTTCTCACATGAGGTTCACCTTCTTGTGACCGAATTCCCACTCCCCACCACAGGAGCATCCTTTCCATCACATCAATGAAATGATTTTATAACTACCACATTTCATGCCTTGTCTATCCCTTTACATAATGACTGGAATGGATATGAACCCAACCATTCACATGCACTTAAAATAATTCTCCCATAATCATTTTCTAATTCCCAAGAATTGTCCAAATGGAAGATTCCAAATTTCATCTCACAATGTGGATCACCTATATCAAACAGCCAACGATACACCACACACCCTACATCTTACCATAATCCTCTCCTCCAGTGTAAATCCCTAGGTGTAAATTAATCTAAATAAAAGGGGGACTTGATTGCTTTTTGTATAGATGAATCTCTCCCAACATAATTAGGAAAATGTCAAGATAAAGAGAATGATAATCTATATCTAGTAGTATAATATGATTCTATCAATAATAATTTATTTCACTCATAGAGAAATGTTTATGCCAAACTAACATATACTATTCTTTACTCTCTCATGAATCCACATCTCCTAAAAATATGAGTCAATATCCACCCATTGTCTACCCTTTTAGATTACCTAGTATAAATTGAAATTATCCCTCATTATAAAGAATTTATTTCAATTTACCAAAAGCCCTAGATTTCCTTTACAATAAGGTTTATATTCAAAAAACACAATACATGGACCACACCATTATTATAACTAATGTTATACATAAAATAGTTACCATGTGAAACCAGTGAGAACAAAACTATCCACACATAGTAAAAATTAAATCTCATAGCACCTGGTCAAGAACTGAATCACTCTCCCACAAGTCATCCATCAATAAAGCCTGCTGACTATGGTAAATGAAAGATCAATCTTATTAGACTACAAATTTACTTCAATCTAATATTACAAATTGGGAACTCACTATGCCATTATTTTTTGAATAATCATCGATATAATAAAATCACTTCAAAAGATAAAGTGTTTACTGCCCAACCCCTGGTTAATCGGTATTGACACCCAAATAGTTATACCAAAGGTATCCATTCTTGATACCCCAGAACAAGAGGTGATTGATTAGAAAACTAATGGAATATTCATTAATATATCAAAAATATTGATCACATTTCGTTCTTTCGTCAAGAAATGAGAACAAAACAATGCTCAATTCCTATAAGGAAAACATAAAACTTGGTCCAACCTCTATTTCATGTTTCCCTCAATCAATAAAAAAACCCAATAAGAACAAAGTCAAAAATAAGGTCCTATATTACCTAACATGTAAGGCACTTCTAAATCCTCTATTAAAGAGGTAAAACTGAACTAGATATAAAGAAAATCAAATTATGATGTCAAAACCTATGCATAAGGCATAATGGTATCACCTTCTAAACATTGGCACACCCAGCCATGTTCTTGTCCAAGACTTTTCATATGGGAGTGCCCCCTCAAGGTTCATAATCCCAAATTCAAAAGGATAAGTTGAGAAAACACATCAAGTATATGTATAATGCAGTACACTGTAAAGGATCATCTATATAGAGAACTACCCACCTACCCAAGTGTGTATTTTCATAAACTATGTGTCCCACCCAACTCAAATGAGTAAAGATGTGTACATACCATGTCTTGAAACAAGGCACAAATTCAACTGGTATCTCATTTCCATGGGAGCCACCACAATGGTCGAACCCCACATTTTAACATAAGGTATCATCATTCAAACCAAGGTCATGAAAAAAGGTCACTAGACTATACTACCCAACTTATATGTTCATGAAATAAAAAAAAGAATACAACTGAGACGAATGATCGATGTTCATATTTCTATTCAAAGTATCCATCATGTCATAATTATAAGTGAAACGTTCATACGGGTTCCTTACTATCAACACCACCAATGGTTTTATATTAAGGATTTTTCGTCAATTTAAATTTATTATAAATATTTAATTCTGTTTAGATTCAAGCATAGTATTTTACCAGTGATAATTTAAATAATTTTACCACCTTACATAATATATTATTTAGTTGATTCTATGCTATAATGTAGGAAAATTGTCACACAATTTCCCTATAAAAACATTATTTATACATAGTTATAATAGTTTGACCTTTTTAAAGAATCTTTTAATCATAAGATATTGAGTAAAACACCATTTAGGTTGTTACTGAAATTTTAATTAACTAGATCCTCACATCAATAATGCTCAAAATTTGAGAAAATGTCTATTATCTGTTAAGAGGATTAGTTTAGTATGGTTCCCACATACATTTACACATAACACTATATAAGTGACTACTAACACTTTAAATAACCATCCCATATAACATTAACATACCCATAAGGGGCCATTTACCAAGGAATACGAGGAATATAATAGAACATTATGGTTCTAGTTTCATAATCCTTAAATTAGTTAGACGAGAATCAGTACCTAATATATGTAGTCAAATCTATATAAATTACAATTGAAATACCCAATAAGAGTAAACCATTCTTAGTGAATCAAGAAAATATTTAAACACACCCTAAATGGGTTTATCTCATAACAAATAATCCAAAGATAACCTATATGGATCCAGTTGGGTAGAAAGTGATTCAATTATATGTTTTGTCATTCCTAAGATATAAAGCTAATTCCCTTTATAGTTTTCAATTTATACACCATTTAACTAACACCCACCACTGAAAAATTTCATGAATCTATCAAAAGAAATTAAATCTTCGTAATATTTATGAATTTCATGTAGGATAATTCATTAACTATTCTAAACCATTTCATTTATGAAAAAAAATTCAATAACTCTTATATTGATGCATCAATCTAGTTTGATGAATTCCCATTACCAAGTAATAAATGTATTCATATTTATAAGTTCAAATTGAAACTTATGTAACTGAAACCATGTTTGTTCCTTTTCCTTGAGAATATAACAAGTAGATATTTTATGGTTTGATTATATGGGTCACAATTCCCAATTTATGATGGCCTATACTCTTTATAAATGTTAATTGGAACCTATTTAATCATAACCACTAATGTTTTATCCCTTGAAACCTATGGTACATGGATAAAATATTCCCTAATAATTTAGTTAAATAAAATGAATACATCAATATATAGATGATATTTTTTATGTTGATGATAAAACATAATTTATACAACCATATATGGTAACTATAATGAGGCATGCTACCATAGCACAATGAATACAATAATCCCGGATAGATACTGCATAAGTATGAAACACTATTAAAAAAAAGGGTGAAATCACCCAAGAATGGCATAAAAACAAGCATGATAAATAATCTTTCAATAATGGTATATAGATAAGCATTCTAAATAATTAAAAAAGGCACATCCAAAAGTACTAGCTAGTTAGGAAATACAATACGAATGACATGGAATTTGAATTTTTTGTTTCATTATGTTCCTATAACAATGAATGTGATAATATTTACATTCCATACAAGTCAATGCTAAGAATACATAAATCAATAAATGATTTAAATGTATATCATTCAATCAATGTGAAAAAATAATCAACTATAATAATGAATAACAAGAGAATTTACTCTATCCCAGGGCACATGATATTTCCCTCATTAGTGGGGTTTCCATTCATAAAAATGAGCTATTTACCAAGATTAAACACATTTATAGTATCCTTTATACAATACCAAAATAGTAAAAAAAGAAAATAAATTAAATGATACCACTTTTTCACGTCATAACCCCAGATCCACTAAAATGGTTCCCTGATCTATTTGTAACAAGGCCTTAATCACACATCCCCGAAAACCAGAGGATAGTGAATAAAAGTGGGGTATAATGATGGTATAACAGGAAGATGATATCCTCTAGATTATTTTATGATTACCATAAAAGCATAATTAAAAGAATGGGAGTGGAAGATACATGGTAAACTGATATATATTAATAAACAAACAATCCAGAAAGTGTCACTTCAATATCCAGAATTGAACATGAAATTAAAAAAATAAAATGAATCCAAAATATTTAATATACTACATAAAATAGGACTATACTGAAAAAATATTAATAAAAAAACCCAAATTATATTGGAAACATGACTTTATACTCTCCCCTGGCTCCATGTCAACTCATAATCCATAAAGATTAATATCAAAGAGACACAATCAAGGGTCCTAACCTGTGTAAAATAGATATTTTTAAGTACCCAATGATAAACCAAATAGGGTGTTAGTAAAAATAATTTGGCCACCACTTATGGTTTCAATACTTCCTTGATTTTGTGAGTATAGAATTTAATTATGTCCATACATATAAATAATAATGTAGTAAAATGATTAGTGATAAAATTACCCTACAATTACATACATTGATAGTGCTATAAAAATAAAACAATAAAAATTCACCAGCATTGGCAAAAACATTATATATTAAGTCATAAGTCAAACTTGGGCCTTCTATATCATTATCAAGCCTATATGGACGAACTACATCAAGTATCCTGACTTCATCTAAAAAGATTAAATGCTACTGACCAAGGAATCCTCCTCGAGTATAGGGACATCATCAAATGTATAATTGATAAAATGTAGACCTAAAATGGTCAAGGATCCCATCGAAAATGGTCAAGGAATGATCACCATATTTTAAGAGAATGTACAAGATAAATCCAAAAAGGATTGATTAGATCCAAAAGAGCTAATCTTAGGTGGTCCATAAATGATTTTGGTTCCAAGGAGATAATCCAAAGAACACCAAATTAATAATATGAATGGGATTTATCAGTTTCATACCATGAAATCTATCATTTGTTTATTACCTCAATTACCATTATTAGTTCTACACTGTAGTATTAATATTCCGTTCCATATAGTAATATCGATAGTTTTATATATTTTATATGGAAACAAGAGGCCATGTTATTGTCCAAAACTTTTATCAATTTAATTTATCATGTTAATTTCCTTAATCATATCACTTAAAAGTTATAAAAGAGACCATATTAGTGTCATTGTAGATTTACATTTCAATTCATTTATGGTTCACTTGGTTATTCCATTTATTATTACAAATACAAACATCATTACATTAATATTACCATCACTATGAACTAAATCCAAAATACAATATCATTTATCATCTATCGAGTAGTGAAAGAAAATAACCATAAAAAACATGAATTCATTAGTTAAATTTTAATCATCTCCCTCCCCAATGTATTCTATAGATAAGTATTATATTTGTCCCATTACAATTCATTTCCACTTTAATATGTTATTTTGGTCACTTTATTAATTAAGAATAATCCAAATAAATATTAATGGTGTTTTGGTCATGAGGACAATTAAGTCATCCAGTCAAAAAATAAAACTCTCCTATTGGGTGTTATGGGTTGAGGTTTTCAACCAATAATCAAACATAAGGGTGTTAAATCATGTATAAGCAAGGACCATGTTGTCTTTTTAAGGAATTTTATTCTTTTGGAGGAACACAGGGAAAATGTGACATGTAGTGTAATGAAGAATTATTATAAACATGTGAGAGTTTTAGTGAATAGACAAAGACCACCTAACTCCTACCAAGTGTCCTTCAATAATCCAATATTTTCCCTAAAGATAATAAAAAATGAGAGAAATTGGTGAAATGGAAAAATTCTCTTTAAATGGTGAATATTATCTCCCAGAAATGTATAACCAGAAATCATAATTGAAACTGAGAAATTAGGAATGAAGAGTAGTATACTTATTTTTTGGATTCAAATTAACCTAGAGGCATTCAAATCAAAGATCCAAAGAATATAGGAGATCAATGAAAAGTTGAGCGGATAAAGGTAGACTGAGCAGCTTACTATGTGTGAGAAATGTGGGAGAAAGACTAGCTTAAAGGTTATAGGATTTAGCAGAAAGATAAAAAATTCAGCCCATTTTAAAGGGGAACAAGGTTTTCTAAACCATTTTCCCAATATAAAATTCCAATATAAGGGAGGCCAAAAATCATATGGAAATGATGCATAGTTGTACATACCCTGCACATTCCATATGTTCTGACTTCCCAAGGAACCCTCACAATTCATGGTTACAATGCATGGTTTGACAAACCATGTTTCAATCATGTTGGTCTCTCTGAGCCTCTTCCCCAAGATTCATGACTTCCTAGGATACCTCCTATGATTAAATAAATAATTTTACCTTTTTCTCTGGTCTAAATTATTCATCCAAATGGTATGTACATTCCTTGAACATACTATTCACCTCAAAAAGTTTCTCCAAAAATTCGTCCGTCAAAGCCCAAAACTCCTAATACTTTTCCGAGCACCATAGGTACCCCATGAGTGCCAAACCACACCCAAAACACCACATTTATTTTTAAAACTCTTATAAATATATTCTAAATATTGTTTTTATATATTTCCTATCCAAAAAATGAAAACGTAAAATTCCATTTAATTTATAAACAAGTTCAAAACCAATGATCTTACATTGGACTCAAACGGATAGAAAAACGGACCGCCATGCCATTATCTATTTTATTTTTTCTTTATATTTTTAATTTTTAATTATATTGAGAATTTATCTTGGTTTCCCCATTTTTATTATTGATTTATAATTATTTTAAATAATTATATTACAATTTGGAATTTATTTCCTGTTAGATTGGAATTTTGGGAAAAAATTCAAAATATGTTTTGGGTGGTGTGTTGGATTATTAAAATAGTGATGTTTTTACAGGTAATTCCTATGTTTTATAATTAAAAAATAATTGTATTAAAACATTATTTTTTATTGGAATGGTATTGAGTTTTGGTATGCAATTATGGTATTTGGGATATTAGAAATTTTAGAGGAATATGTTGAAAAGATCCTTTAAATCGTGATTTTGGGATGTTTTTAATTTTTCATGCTACTTATATCAAAGGGTGACATTATTTTATTCATTTGGGGGATAATTTTGAGTAATAATATAATGGTGTATTTATATTGGTGTATTGGTTTTTAAAATTTGACTCAAATTTGGATTAAATATGTGATTTAATTATGTCCCATGTTTCTAGTTTTTAGAGTACGCCCACAATAGCCTCTAAGTTATCTTGCAAGGGATCTATTAAAGGGTTTCATATAGTATACCCTTTTGGTGGATCATTTATAAAATCAATCATTTGGTTAATCCATTTGAGATATTGAGCCTATTGGTACTCATTCAATGGCTTAGTATTATTAATTCATCAAAAAGTTTTGAGAGTTGAACCATCCTCATTTATTAGTATAGATGGAAGTTGTAAAATATGTATATTTTTTTCTAATGTGTTATGATAATATTCAATCCTATTTATATTCCTAAAACACTTTATATCATGTTACCTACCTTTATGTTAGAAGGATCAAATTGGAAGTGGTGCAATTTCGTTATTTGGACCAAAAAACAAAAGGACCGCTCATGTGAAAGAATCAATACATTTTTCATCTAGATGTACTTCTACAAGTTTGTAAGGATGACGAAGGTGATGGAATTGTATGGTTACAAAAAATGGGACTCAAAGGTATCTTTTTATTCTAATATTCTCACTGATATGGAACCAAATCTTTCAGATATTGTCGGAGATGAATCCTTGAATGCTCGATACTTTGAAAGGGGCCTTCGATAATAACTTATTCATACATTGTCTTTGATCAGACATTAAACTTATGAATACATGATAAAGTATGATATTTGGGCCTATTCTAGATTTTGAGAATATTTGGGGGTATTTTTTGTTTTTCCTATCACTAGGAGCAGTGTTGGATGTTATAGTAAGGGTAATGAAAAGAACGATTGGTTTGGATCATCAGGGAGTTTGATGGAAAAGTTTTCCTTATCCTATATAGTTTCATTCATATAGAAATTACACAATTGTAATGAAATTAAAGGCATAATAATTCACCATTATATGAATCAACAAAGACCTATGCTACCTATAATCCTTTGGGAAACATATAATGATTCTACAAGGGTTTTTTCAGGAAGTTTGATGGAGCCAAATACATTCCCTCAATGAATATCCTAGCTCAGTCTTTTGAACTTAGTTTAAATGTGATATGATTTTAAGGTTTATCCCATTGAAAATGTATCCTATTTTGGATGTTGTGTTTGGTGGTGTGGTAGGGTTTTATGTGATTTTTGATTGTTGTGAATATTATAGAAACTCTTTTTTTTCAATGGGAGATTATTTCTGGAAATTTTGATTCTTATTTCCATGTAATTATGGTGATTATAATTCATTGTCATATTTCATATAGATTTGTCTCTCACTAGGAATTGTGAGTTTGTTTTGTATTATAAAATCAGTGTTTCAATAGAGTCCTAATATGTTTGTGGGACAAAAATAGAAGTATCTTGTGGTGAACTTAGTTTTAAGACTAAATGTTCATCTTTTTGGAAATTATGAATTCTAATTGATGGGGAAATTCATTGTTTCCACCATAACTAACCATCATTATAGTAGTTTGGTTATCCAAGACCTTAAATCATGTTAATGAATCTCATGGAGATCCCAAATAAGATATGATGAGTTTCTTTGGTGATATCTATTTAGTGGTTGGGGTTTTACCTATTTTGTGGCTGTGCTCTGGGAAGAGAGACTCTCTCTCTCCATTATGTCATTTAATGTTTTGTGTTCTTTAGTCTTTCTAGTTTTATTCTAAGATGTTTATATTTAAGAGTTTTGTGTTGTGAAGGGAAGTGAGTGTTGGTACTTTAGTATTCATGTTTTAGGGTATCAACTTGGGATCTAGATTATTCTTTTTTTTATCAACTAAAATTGTCTTGAATTTATATGGGTAAGAAGTATCATAGTGGGGAAAATTATCAAATCCAAAACCAAAAATACTATATTATTTAGTATATATTTGAGTTTTATTTATTTATCTATACATATGGGTGTTTTCTCATTTACATTAAGTGTCTTTGGGAATGCAAGGCATGCAAGAAGGTTAAAGAACCTGGTTTTTGAAAACATGTGGCAACAATACAAAAACCTCATTAATTTTCCTAATCCAAACTACACAATCAGGGTATATTTTCCAAACAATTTAGCCTCCCCTACATGTTTATCCGTAATCCATATAGAGGGTTTAGGTTTGGTGCAAATTTTGACAAAACATTCATCATGACTAGAATTAATTTAACGTTTTATTTTCCCTTTGTACAATGATAGTTTTTAATCCCAAAACACACCCATACATCCTCACATGTCTAGTGAAACACCATTGAGAACTCTACCATTGTTTATCCTCCAATATATGGGGAATATTCAATATTTATCCATGATTTATGTATTTATCTCCATGTTAATATTTTTCTTACCTCTTACTCTCTTTATTTCTTCCATTTCATCTGGATTTTTCCTACTATGGTTTTTGACCTAGGTTTAGTGTTACCTTATTTTTAATTTGGGTGATTCTATTTTTTTGGGTGGCCTTTTGGCCTTTAATTTTTATTTAGACCTCCTAATTTTGGATTTGATCCTATGTTTTCAAATAAGGAAATAGTTGAGGTAGTTTACCATCTGAAAAAAACTTTAAATTGAGAAACATGATTTCTTCAGTTTTTTGATTGTGATTTTTCATTATATTTTAATGAAAATGTTTTATAAAAAAAGATAATGATATATGAAATTGGCCAATTTCTTGTTTTCTATGTTATATTATTCTTTATACATGAGTTTTCTTCAATAAATCATGTTCTTAAATGAGTTTTGAAAGGCTACTCACACAAACTGAATGATTTATCATGATTTTTATTTATTTTTGAAATATAGTCATATCAATGATATTTTGGTCTCCCAACTGCTTTTCTATAAAGGCATAATGGCACATTTAATTTCCAAAGATCTTAAAAATAGTTTCTAATTCTTATTCTTTTTTTAATATTGTATATACATATATATATATACCAATATGTATTTAGGTATCCACTTTAAACATATTCACATAAGGTTGGGTGAATATATACATTGTGACATGGGACATATATATATAGGTTTATGTGTGTATAATTGAAAAGGGTGATTTGGAGCTTGGAAAGATTTGAATTGAAAATGTATTTTCAAATGATCAATGTTTTTTTCTTAATGATGAGGCCTGGTTGGAACTTTGTAATGTAACCATTAAAGAAGAAAACCTACTTCATATGGGACCCCTTAAATTAAGTAATGAATTTTTAATCTATATCTTTGACTCCTTCCATATTCTTGATAAAAGGCTTTTGAAAGGAAATTGTTTTTTTCACTTTAGATGTGAGAATGTGAATTGTTTGTCTAGTGAAAAAATGTATAATATGATTGTAAAAATTAGTTTGATGCACCCACCTATATTTAAATTTCATGGGAAGGCTATTTTAATTATGTGGGATCTCTAGGTACACATACATTATTTTTTTAGTATTATGCTATAACTAGTAGCCCTAACACAGATTTCTTATATACTTATGGGATATTTCACTTAATTGGACTCATGAGGCTGAGATCGATTGTTGGGTAATATTGGTTATTAGTATCTATAACGAGTGGTTGTATTTTATATTATTATTTCTAAATTTTTCATAGACCATCATGAACAGATCTTAGGTTCCCACGACAACCATTTTACATGTATTCTACTTCCCTATATTTTGAAAAAATTTAAAAATAATTTCAATTATTATTATTTCCTACGGAAACACTAAATTTATCACATGATTCTTCATATAAATGCTTCACTAGAAATTATATCATTCTTTCGAAACTAATTTGAAAATAAAAATGGGAATGGGTTTACTATAGTATCATATTGATACATATTTTGAAAAGTGAATGAAAACATTAGTTTTCAAATATATGTTCTTACAAACTTGCAAGAGATTGTTTCCGATTTAAATTTATGGAATAGGGTGTGGTTTCACTATTGGAATCCTTAATATTCATCCTAGCTCTCATGCATACTTTACCACTTCAATTCCATGTTCATTTGGCCTTAGCTCACTCATGGAGTAGGATTGTTCAAGGATTGGTGGTGACCCATGAGGTCACATTGAGGTATGTTAAGTTGTTATTTTCTTCTACTACCACCATTTTTTATTTTTTATTACTTATTTATCAATTTTTTATTGAAATTAATCATTTTCAATTGAGTTATTACTGAATCATGACACTAATTGACCACCCGGAAGGATCTGGAATTCCTCTCAAGAATTTTCAGGTAGCATATTGGGTTTTGGGTTCATAGTCTTCATGGATTAGTTAGTGTCACAATTTTATCAATGTGAGTTCTTCGATTTTTTGGATGTCTATTAGTTTGTAGTTGGGAATTTCAAAACATGGGGCTGAGTCTTGATTGAGGGCCTAATAACCACACACATTTGATGATAATTGAGTTTCAATGGTAGTCTCAGATGAGTAAGTCTCTAATTTGAGTATTGATTTATAATTTTTTAGAGTTTGAGTTTTTTTTGTATATCATGAGTTTATTTGTGCAGTTTTGTATATTACTATGGAAAAAACCATGGTCAAGGTGAAATTTGGGAAGGAATTAGAGGGTTCATGATCTTTCATGCCATGGTTAGAATGTTAAGTGGTGTCTAATAACTTCTAGTAGGAATTCCATTGTTATCACATAACTCACCAAGTAGTGTGACCAAAGAATTAAAAGTTGTATTTTTCTTGATTTTTGAATTTTTATGTTCTTTGGATATTTATATTGGTTTTAGACTTTCTAACTGATTTGAATGTTTTTAATGTTTTTTAAGACATTTTGGTATTTCAATCATTTTGGTTTCGTATTTACAAACATAATTTTCAAATGGTTTTTGGGAAAGTGTGTTGGTTTCGTAATATCGTGTGGAGTTTACAAAAAATAATTTAGTTTTAAAAATAAAAAAATTTATTGGAAAACATTACATTATTTTGAAAGTGTATGTGATGTTTTAGAGTGAAATTATTGAATTTTTGAAATTATAATTTTCATAGGATTGGTTCGAAAGGATACTCTAAACAAGGATTTTGGAAATGTTTACATTTTGTGTATTACATATATTAAGAGGTATATTGATGTTAATTATTATGGGTTTACTTTTGAGGAAATTATAGTGTATTATTGATATTGGTTTACTATTTTTTATTTATATTTATATAATTTGGATTTAAAGTTCATTTAATTACGTTTAATGTTTCATGTTTTTAGAGTGTGACCCCATTAAATCAAAGGAATACAGAATTAGATTTATATGAAGCTCCCCAAATTATAACCTTTGAATTTATCATGTATCTTCTCAATAGTTTTGTCCATATACTCTAAATATAAATCCTTATTGTTCTCATCAAATGTATTTGTATCCATAATATGTCAAGATTATTTGTGAGTAAAACCCTCCTAATTTTTTTAGAGAGCCAAAACAAAGAAAAGATAATGAATGGTTGTCAAGTATTGAAGATATAATAATTTTTATTTAGCTTCCCGATAATCTTAAGATAATGTTAACCAACTTTATGCTATAATTATAGAGTTGGATGTGGTGAATGTACATTACTAGGAATAATCATCTAAAGGACCACTCATGGGAAATCGTATATGATTTGTTCATTTTGAAGTGAATCCATGAAGTTGTAAGGATGATGATGTTTCTGGAATTTTATAATCTCTAGTAAGATTATTCAATTGTATTGGACTGTTCCAAGAGATTCTCGAAGTTGGCACTAAATTTTACAAATCATTTGATATATCAATCCTTGAAGGCATGGTACTTTTCAAGGGAACAATGACCTGAACTTCTTCTAGCTGTAACTTTACTCAAAATTGGATCTTTTAATGATGTAGTAAGGATGGTTGTTTTGATAAAATATGGAATTTCAGGGGATCTATAGGAATTTGATTTGTTTCCTATCCTTAGGAGTAGTGGTGGAAGTTATTATAAACGGAATGGAAGGAAAGATGAGTCTAGCCTATCGAGAAGTAGGATAAAATGGTCATTTTGTTTCAAGTCAACAAATTCATCTGAACGTAAATTTTGGGTGTTATAGTAGTGTGTATTGTTAGTTATTATGAATTCATCATACCAATAATCACAAAATACCAGACTTACCTATGGTCATTTAGGGCACCTTCATAGTTTTCTAGAGTGGTGTTTATAGGAAGATAAGTGGAGATCGATCAACTCCCTCGAAGAATAATCTTGCCAAATCTTATGAACTTGGTGATAATGAGTGATCTCTTTAAATTTTACTTAATTTTATATGTTTCGAATTTTATATTTTGTTATTGGTGGTTTTTTTGTAATGGAGTATGAAGTTTCATTTATTTTAAAAATTTTGTTTTCAATGTTTGTGTATTTTATGAAACTTTGAATATTGTTGTTGTGTTGGAGTGATATTTCTCATTACATCTCTATTTCCTCATATCTTTGATTCTCACTATGTCTTTTGACATTTTTCCAAGAATTTGATACCATTTATAGAACAAATTCTTTTTATGGTTGGGGGAAAACTATAGAAGGGTCTCACGGTGAGTTTGATTTTCAAGCATTTAAATTCCTCTTCCTGGGATTTTTGAATTCATGTTAACGGGTAAAAAACCATTCCTACCTCACACAAATATAACTATTATAGTTATTTATCCTTTACCATATGTTATTTTACACATATTCATGGATATCGTAAATATTACATGATGAATTTCTTCAGTTATTTCTGTTATAGGTTTTTGGGTGTTCCTTGATTTGAGGCTGTGTTTAGGGGTATGAGTCTATCTCTCTATCTACCCATTCCATCATTTGATGATTTTAGTTGGTTATTCTCTCTTAATATCTTATAGATGTTTGTATTTTCATGTTTTAGGTTATTAAATAAAGTGAGTGTTAGTTTATTGGCCTTTTTGTTTTAAGATCTCATCTTGGGTACTAGTTTATTTATACTTTTTTCAGGATCAAATGAGATTTATTGGAATTTTTGGGGTAAGAAAGTGTGATGGTGGGGATATTTTTCAAAAATTGATTTGGCACCTACAAAACACCAAGATCATGTAATTTTTTTCAAATTAATTAATATTTTTGATATTTTTCTTTTCACGTGATAGTAGAAATAGTTGTTATATATATATATATATCAAAACACAAAGTCCACCCCTAATTTAACATGACACTGAATTGGATTAAACTTCATGAAATAACAACTTGTCTTGTGCTACATGTAGTACTAACTTTCCTTGAGCTACACACACTACTGATTTGGCTTGTGTTACACGGAGTACAAATGTTTTATTGAAACATCAATGTATTGTTAAAATTATCTTATTGAGATAAGTATAACCTAGCTGTTAAACATTATAATATGAGTATTAATAAATAACCTTAAAAATATTGTTTATAATGATTTCATATAAATAAGACTTATTAATAATGAAAATATGTTTTTGGTTAAAGTTCTTTTTATGTTTAAAAATACAATTTTTTCAAAAGAAATAATTTTAATATCATTCTATGAAAAATAATAAAAATAATTTTTGAAATATTTTTATATATAATTTGATAAAATAAAATTAACATCTGAATTTATAATTTCAAAATTATATTGGGTTAAATTTTTTGGATTTTTCTTAGAATCTTTATTTTTGGATGAATTGTAAAAAATACGAGAATTTAATTCAAAACTGCCTTTTAATGAAATTTATTTATATAGTTTAATTATATTTTAACTTGGTTTCAAAGCCTAATTAGATAATATTATTTATTAATTACTCAAATTTAGTTCCTTTTAACAAATTTTATTTTGATATTATATTAAGAAACATAGCAATATTTTCATCATTTTTACTTTAAAAACCTAAAATGTTGTCCCTATTGTGGGATTAATTTTAAAATTAATTTCTACCAATTATGTGGTTATATTATTGAAAAATGGATTATATTTTTGAATATTAATAATTTATAATGTTTAATAAGGTCAAATTATTATTTGAACAAAAATATTAGTGAATGTAATTAAAATTAATTACACCGATTAAGGTAAAAATAAGCTTAAATAAAAAATAAATCACAAATTTAAGACCAAAAAATACATAAAAACATGTATAAAACCTATTTAATAGACATTAAACATCCATAAACCTTAAATTATAGATATGGGTTGGGTTGATATGACTTTTTATTTGGTAAAAACATTTGTACACCTAACTTGATTTCAGAAATGCCAAGGGTTTCCATTCCCTTTATACCATAAATTTAAGACCCAAAAATACCCAGAAACATGTCCATAACCCATTTACTAATCATTAATCAGCCACGAACCATACATTTTTGACATTTGTTGGGTTGATATGACTTTTTATTTGGTAAAAACATTTGTACGCCTAACTAGATTTCAGAAATGCCAAGGGTATCCATTCCCCTCCCTAGAAAAGGCTACCACCTCTACCCACAACCTCACACCTCTCAAGCCCCTAGGATAAAATAAAATATGTTCAAATAATATCAAAAATTACCTCTATTTACATTATAATTCTTCACTTGGTTATAAATAAAATCAAGGAATCTGTTTGGCAAAAACCCAAAGGAGTTACTCGATTAAGAGGTAATGTCTTCTCTCAAGTCAATTCTTTTATTTTCCATCTCAAACCCTCCAAATATTTTTATTCTATTATTAAATATCATAAAAATTATACTTAATATACTATGATGATATTTTTAAAATATTTGTACCTACACATTCACACACCTCCATCTAATTGGTGAAAAAATACCGTTTATATGTATCGTGATCTACTACCTCACAAAATGATGAATGGTCATATTTATATTAAAACCTAACATGGTGGCCATTATGTTGTAAAACCTATTTATATATGATACATATTATTTAAATAATTTCTTTATTCTTATTTAATTTTTATTTATAACATCCCTTTATGCTTTCCATCTTATGTAAATACGATAATTTTGTTTGAGGAAGTATGAACTACCACCCCTTAAAGTGATATGATTTCATTATACACTACATGGAATGTATTAATGAGGATTTTAGTGAAAATATATGATATATATAACATTATAATTATAATTTAAAGATATTATATACATATAAACTTATATTTCACTTTATTTCTTTCTTTTAATATTACAATAAAAAAATGGAAACAACTTTTATGTGTACGTAAAACTTACTGACTCCATGAACGGAGTATTTTATTTGGTACTTATATATTATAAATATTATTATAATATAAATATACTGGATATATATGATATTTATATCATTATATAGATTTTTTAATCATAATATATGTATAAGGACTGATGATATAACAAATTAAGACACATGCGATTAACAAAGAGAATATTACCTTTAGTGAATCCTTTACATAAGATAATTAAAAAGAGGGTATTATAAGGCCATAATACAAAAATATTTTTAATTATATATAAGAAAATAATTCTGTAAAAGTTTTATAATAAACTTATATTTATTTTACAGGAATATTTTATGAGTATTAATAGAGTCAAGACACAGGGTAAGGGGATTTCATCTCAGTTTTTATTTTTATGTGCTACATGCTTTGTTCACACATATTACTTTTTTTGTCATGAATGTAATGACCATTATATTATTATATATATTTTACGTAAAATTATGTATATTAAAATATCCATTTTATGATCTTTTTTCATGGGGTTTAAGTTTCCAGAGTAAATAAATTGGCAAAAATGTTCTCTCTCTATTTTCCATCATTGAGTCTCATGTTTTTATGCATCTAAAAACTTTTTCAAGGTGTATGTGCTTATATTTTACAGGTTATACCATGAATACAATTATTTTCATGATATTTTTATCTTCATTTAATTTAATTTTCTTATATGGAGAGTATGATAAAAGTTACCATGTTATAAAAGTTTATTGAGACAATCTAATTGATTTTCGAGATTGTTTACGGTTATGATTCCTTTGATGAAATATTTTGATCCATATCTGAATAAAACTCATAAATTTCTTTATCATATTATTATTAAATATATATTAATTTACTTTTACCATTTTATACTCTTTATTACATAGGATAGTTAAGAAAGTATTTTTATGGATGCCCGACACTACCCTCTCTTCGGTTAGAAATCTATGTTCCTTTAAAACCATGTTTTCTAAAAAGGGTTTTCCAGAATATTATACCATTATTTTTATAATATTTAAAATATTTTTTTTACTTTTTTTTTCATTGACCAATCTTTTCAAGGGTATATTCTGGTATATTTGTGATCAAGGCATTCATTCTATCCCTTTTATCATGAAGAAAGAATGTTCTTTTTACCTCATCTAACCTGTAAAGATTTACCTATCATCATTGTTGTGAGGATTATCTTGAATATTTAAAAAGATAATCATTAATAAAATGTTTTTAAAAATAAATTTCAAGGAAAAATTATTTTAAAATGTTTTAATTCCTTATTTACATGTTTTCAAATTATTTTCAAAGAAATTGTTTTAAAAAAATTTCAATCATCTTTCATATGTCATTGACTAAAAAGGATTTCAATTATTTTTCAAGATTTAATTATATGTTTTAAATGTTTTTTAAAATGAAAATGTTTTAAAATGTTTTGATGTTTATTTTATAAGTTTTCAAGGATTTTTTAAATGATTAATTCTTATTTATAATTTTCAAGCAATTTTTTAAGAAAATTATTTTTAAATGGATTTATCTATTAAAAACCCTTTTTTGAAGGAGGAAGGATTTTGTAATCAAGAAATGTATTTATAATATATTTAAAAATTACTTTACAACTAATATGTATATGTTTATGTTACTCATGCCCTTATTAGAATTTTTCTAAAAGGTTCTTTTCATATACTTTCTATGAATGTGTTACATTTCTTGTCATGGTATTTATGAAATTAGTTTCAGTTTCATTGGTTATATAATCCTTTTCTTTTCTATGAGTTATATATTTATAAAATCCATTTATTTTCCATGGTTTATATGATTTTTAAACCCATGTATTTTCATAGGTTATTCTTTGATAAATGATTGTTAAACATATCTATTTTCCATAGGTATAATGGGATGAAATGTTATTGAAACCCATTTCAATTCATGGGTTATGAATTCATGATTATAGAATCCATCTCTTTTCATGATTCATGATATGAAGAATTTTTCGTAGAAAATTCATGTATGATTTCATTATATGATGGGTGGGGCCTATGTGTTCCTCAAATTCCTAGGCTAATGATAAAATTTGTTATGAGATCAAAGGGTACACTGGAGGACATCCCAAGCCCGAAATAAGATGGTAAATGGGAGGAAATTCTATGCTCGAAACAAGAGGGTACATGGATGGACATACCAATCCCGAAACAAGAGGGTAAATGGGAGGAAATCACAATCTCAAAACAATTTGGTATATGGGAGGACATCCCAAGCTTGAATGAAGAGGTTAAATTATAGGAGATCATAAGCCCAAAACAAGAGTGTAAAAGGGAGGTAATCCCAAGAAAAAAACTAAAGGGTACATGGGAGGAAATCCCGAACCCAAACAAGAGTGTTCCTAGGTGGACATCCAAATACTGAAACAAGAGGGTCCACAAGAGGTAATTCCAATCCTAAAGTATGCACATGGGTGATTAACACTAGTCTAACAGGTTAAAAAGGCATTGGTATGCCACCTTGACTTAGGATTTTAATATGTGTTTTCCAAAGTTCCATGTTTTATTCCTATATTATGATCTCATAGCTTATGTTATTTTTTTAATAATTTATTATGAAATTATAATATTTATTATCATATATGATATGATGGGTATGATCTTCAAATGTTATTATCATGTTCAATACCATTTTGTTCATGTTATGCTTACACATTTTCTTTATTTACCCTTACTGAGCGTGTCAGCTAACCAATTTCTTATGTTTACTTTCTATTGGTTATTGAGAAAGGTTTTATGTATAATTACTAAATTTTTCGATTATTATTGTATATGTTTAATATTTTTCACTAGGATAGATGATTTTTTACAGGTTTCCAAATATACAAAACTATTACAGTCGATGGGCATGTATTTTTGCAACATACTAAATATTCATAAAAATGATGTGATATACATGTATGTTAAGGCCGAGTCACTATAGTAGGTATCAAAGGAATGGTTTATTCAACCTTTAGAAATTAGGATGCGAAAATATTAGTGAGATCCGTATGTATATTTCTCAGTATATGTTTAGGGATGTATTTAAGGATAATTATATAGATGACTTAATATCTAGGAAAATGTCTTTGAATTTTTGAAAAGGGTAGAGTGAGTGGTTTCATAGTTATACATTTATATATATATTATACAAGTGGATCAGGCTCTAGCACTAATATTCATAGGAGTAAAAACTCTGATAAGATGTTCCAGGCCTGACTTGAGGTAATCTGGTACACGACAATGGGCCTTACAGCACACCTAGTTTGACACTCCTAGGGGTTATTATTTGGAATTAAAAAACTCTTTAAAAACCATCATGATTGATTTATATTGGAAATTACTATGAATGAAATTGGATTAACCTATTGTGGTATAGATTAAAGAATTATGGTCCATATTATAATCATCATATAAGTACTTTTTCATGATTATATGGTATCCCATTATGATAAATTTTTCACACACTAGGCTTTCTTGTTTAGTCAATAGTGAAAACTAGAAGAAACATGGTTTACCTCTATTGTTTCAGATGTGGAAAGTATGTGAATTATGTGAATCAATTTCCTAGGTGGAAATCCTATAAATAGAACTAGGAAGGTGGTACAAGTATTTGTTTTACTTTTAAAGATAATGAGAACACAAACGATATGTGAATGGTAAGTGGTGTTCATCTAGTATTGTTTACATTAAACACAAGAAGAATGATTAGAATACAGTTTTGGAACATTAATAAATGATTTATATTTCATGTTATTTGAAATAGGTATTGAGGAATAAGTTGATAAATCCTATGTAACGGTTTATGAATAATTTTGGATGAATTAAATATTTATGTTTTGGAATTAAGAGATTATGTTATGTGAATGATTAAATATATATGTATTCCTATTATAATATTTCATTAAGTATTAAAAATGACATGTCAAATAGTGATATAGACCTAGAAAATTGATTTAATGTAAGTGAGATATTTTGATTAAGGGAAATTAACCCTTAATTAATTCCTAACATTGATATAATGATTTTTAGATAAATATATGGTAGATATGAATAAATAAATTTGATGATATGAAATACCCTAAAATTAATTATTGACAAAGTGATCTATGTCACCAAGGATTATGTTTACAACCTTTTGGATTTAAAGGATATAACTAGTAATAATTAGAATAAGGAAGTTAACAATAATTTGAAAAGGATTTATGATAATTATGGTTGTTACCTTGTTTCATGGGAATTTACGATTAAGGTATTCACATGTTTGGAATGTGACAAGAAAGTTGGACATAGTTATATATGGGTGGTCAATGATAATACTATTTCATGAAATTCTTTCAAAATCATTAAATTTTTATCTTTTATAAGGATTATATTGTTAACCATTTAGGGAAAGTTCAAGTTAAACTTTAGATGAAGTCAGTATTATTAAAGTGTTATCAATCTATATGAGGATTTATTCACAATGGATATACGATCCAAAATAATTTCTCATGATGATAAATTGTTAAAAATGGGATTTAATATCATATATCTCATGATCTTCTAGTACTCTAGGAATATTAAAGTCACTATCCATTTTTAGAGAAAGAGGTTAAGTTGATCAGCAATATACAATGGGTGATGTTGCTCGAATATAATAAAAGCCTATATTTTGTTCAAAATTATTCAACTTTAGGAAAATGGTTCTTTAAACCAAAAATATTTTCCTATACCTATGATTTCAATGAATAAGAAGATCCTTTATGTCATTAAAGATCTATAGCTTTGTGGTGGTTAAATTTTTCCTGAACCTGTTCTCTATCATTTTCTACCAGAAATTGAGGGTAAGATTACTCTTCCATGTCTATGTTTTCACATCTGACCTATGTTCTCATATGTGATAATCTCATTATGAGTTACTTTGGGTAACCGTTATGGTTTCAACATCCCATTTCAAAGGGATGTTTTATTATTCATCTTTATGATGTGGGTTTCAATAAATGAAACATCAAAGTATGAATCATTTAAAAAACAAATTAATTTTGAGGGTGAAATTAATTTTAATGCAGTAGAATATAACACCCCAAAATTTTGTAATTTTTTTTTCAAATTAATTTATATTGATGGAATTTTTCATTACACGTGACACTAGAAATAGTTCTTATATATATATATATTAAAATAGTAAGTCAAAAATTCCATTGATATGTCACAGACATGGATTATGCTACATGAAATACCATCTTGGAATGATCTACAGGAAGTTCCAACTTGTCTTGGACTACACGCAATACCAACTTGGCTTTTGTAACAAACAATAGTGACTTTTCTATGAAACATCATTGTATTATTAAAATTATTTAATCGAGGTAATTATAACCTACTTGTAAAAAATATTAATATAAAATTTAATAAAAACTTTTCAAATATTTTTTAGAATGGTTTTATGTAAATAAGACATATTGATAATGAAAGATATAATTTTTGGTAAAGTCCTTTTACGTATAAACACATCGTTTTCTTAGATAAACTAATTTTAATGTCCTTTGGTGAAAAATAGAAAAATTAATTTTAGAAATTTTTTTAAATTTAACATGATAATAGAAACATTATTTTTCAATTTAAAATGTTGAAATTTCCTTGGGGTGAAGTTTTGGGATTTTTCTGAAAACACCATTTTTTGGTTGAATTGTGAAAAACCCTTATATTAATTCAAAATTTATTTTTAATTTTAATTATTTATAATTTTAAATTATATTTAAATTGGTTTAAATGTTTAATTATATATTTTTTTATTGATTAATCTACTTTAGGTCAATAGAACAAATTGTACATGGAAATTGGATAAAAAAACATCGCAATATTTGGATCATTTTTACTTTTATAACCCGAAGTGTCGTCATGACTGTGGGACTAATTTTAAAATTAAATTATTCTAGTTTTTTTATTTAATTTTGCAAAATGGACTCCATATTTGTAATGATAACAATTTGAAATTTATAACAATGTCAACTTAGTTTTTGACCATAAATATTAGTGAATGTAATTAAAATTTATTACATCTGTTAAGGTAAAAATAAGATTAAATAATTAGTAAACCATAAATTTAAGACCCAATAATACATAGAAAAATGTAAATAACTCATTTAATTGAAATTAATCTACCATTAAACATCCATTATTTAGTTTTTTGGATTGGTATGACTTTTTTTTTGGTAAAAACGTGGGTACAACTAACTTGTTTTGAAAAATTCCATGGGTGTCCTTTCCCTTTCCTATAATGGGCCACAAAATCTACCCACATCCTTACACCTCTCAATCCACTTGTATCACCCAAAATATATTAAAATAATCTCCCAAATTCCCTTTATGCTTCATTCAATCCGTCCATTCTACAGAACACAACTCAAGGATTCCTTTGGGCCCAAACAAAAGGAGTTACCCGATTAAGAGGTAACATCTTCCCTCAAGTCCTTTCTAGTATTTTCCTTCTCCAAACCCTCAAACACTCTTTTTTATATTATTACATAACATCACCATTATCATAAATAAACTATTATTTTTTTCTTTAAATGGTTCTACCTACACAGACACAAACCTCCATTTAATGGTTAATGAACCTAATGTTTTTGTGTACGACGAACTACTGCCTCGCAAAATGATGATTGATCATATTTCCATTACCACCTAACATTGTTTATATTATAATGGAAACAATATTTATATATGATATATATTATATTTATAATTTATTTATACTTATATATTTTTTATTTAGCATATACATTTATTCTTTCGATCACACGTAAATATTATAATCTCATTTAGTAACTGTGGACTGCCACCCCCTCAAAGAGATATGATTACTTCATACACTAAATGGAATGGATTAAAAATTGGTTTTTTGAAATTATATTATTTATAAAACATTATAATTCTACTGTAATTATATTATATGCATATACACTTATATGTCACTTTCTTTATTTCATTCAATATGATAATAATAATATAGAAACAACGTTCATGGGTACGAATGACTTACCATCTCCATGAACATTGTATTCCATATGGTACTTATATATTTTATAGATTATTATAATATAAGAAAACTAGATATAAATGATATTTATATCATATTTTAAATTCACCAATCCTAATATATGTATAAGGACCAATGACATAACAAATTAAAACACATGTGAAGAACAAAGCGAATGTTACCCAAAGTGAAACATTAACATAAGATCATTAACAAATGGGTAATATAAGGTCATTATAAAATAATATATGGTACTATATATAATAATATTCTTGTAAAAAATATGTATAATAGACATATATTTATTATATAGGAAGTTTGTATGAGTACTAAAAGAGTCAAGACATAAGGTAAGGGGATTTTATCTCACAATTTATTTCCTTGAGGTACATTCTATATTCACCACTATATACTTTTGTGTTTTGTATGTGATTCACATTATGAAATTATATTTATCATATAATTAAATTTATGGGTATTAAAATATACATTTTATGATCTTTATTTCATGGTTTTTATGTTTCAAGAATTACCACATCGGTAAACAAATTGTGTTTCATTTTTTCATTTTTTGAAAGACATGTTTTATTACATGCATAAACTTTTTTTATAGGTGTATGTACTTCCGTTATAAAAGTAATATCATGATTATAAATATATTCATGATATTTTAATATTCATTTAATTTCTCTTTCTTAAATGGATAGTATGATTCCAAGTTACCATGTTATAAGAGTTTATTTAGACAATCTCATCACTTTTCGAGATTGTTTATGTTAGTAAGGAAATATTATGATAAATCTCTCAAGAAAATCCTATGTTTCCTTATACCTTGTTTATTAAAGAAACATTCATGTATTGGTACTATTTTATACTCTTTGGTACAAAATATAGTCAATAAAGTGTTTTTAAAGAAGCTCATCTTTACCCTATCGTCATTCGGAAATCTATGTTTCTTCAAAACCATGTTTTCTAAAAAGGGTTTACAATAATATTATACGATTGTACTATATTATTTAAAAGAATATTTTAACCTTTTTTTTGACCAATATATTCATGGAAATATTCTTGCCGCTTTCAAATAATGGTATTTTTTCTAACCATTTTTCCATTTCAAAGGAATGTTCTTTTTACCTCATTTAAAATGTACAAATTTACGCGCCATCATTTATTTAAAGATTCTTTTGCATGTTTAAAAGGCTAATATTAAAGATTTTTTTGAAAGTAAATTTTGTGTAAAATTGGTTTTAAATGTTTTTCCCAACTTACTTATAATTTTTCAATGTATTTTTAAATAAATGGGTTTTAAAATTTCTACAAGCTTCTTTTATTTGTTTTTAAGTAAAAATGATTTAAAAACATTTTCAACAATTCATTATGTGTATTAAATGTTTTTTCAAGGGAAACGGTTTTTAAAATGTTTTGAAGTTTATATTATATATTTTCTCAAGGAAAAACGTTATCAAAATGATTTAAAGTAATATTTATGATTTTCAAGTTATTTTATCTAAAAATTATTTTCAATTTTTTTTGTATTAAAAAGATTTTTTCGAAAGAGAAAGAATAATTTCCTCAATAATTTTTTTTGAAAGATATTTCAAAAGTACATTACACTTTAGATGACATTCATTGATATTACTCATAACATTCTAGGAATTTTTCTAGAGGTTCTAATAATATCATTTTATTGAATGGGTTATGCTTAAGGTCATGGTCTTTATAAAATCAGTTTTTCTTCCATAGGTTTTATTTTTATGAAACCCATTTCTTTTACACATTTTATATTCTTTTGAAACACACTTATTTTCATGGGTTATTTTTTCATGAAATTATTGTGAATCCTATCTATTTAATATAGGTTTTGATGTGATTAAATATCATTGATACCCATTTCATTTCATGGGTTAGGATTTAATGATTTTAGAACAAATCTCTTTTCATGAGTCATGATATGAAGAATGTTTTTTTTGGAACATGCATGTATGATTTCACCATGTGATGAGTGAGACTTATATATCCCCTAATTAATTTCATAATGAAAAATGTTTTTTTAGATGATAGGGTACATGGAAGAAAATTCGAATCTTGAAACCAAAGGGTAACATGAAGATATCCCATTCCCAAAACAATAGGGTACACAAGAGGACATCCCAAGATGAAAACAAGAGGGTAAACATGAGGAAATCACATGACTGAAACAAAAGTGTACATGGGATGAAATCCCAATCCTGAATCAAGAAGGTAAATTGGAGGAAATAACAAGCTTGAAACAAGATGGTAAAAGGGAGGAAAACCCAATCCCGAAACAAGAGAGTACAATGGAGGACATCCCGAACTAGAAACAAGATGGTACAGATGAGGATATCACAAACCCGAAATGAGAGGGTACATGTGAGGACATCCCAAAACACAAGAGGGTATACTAGAGGTAATTACAATCTTGAAGGAGGTACATGGGTGATTAACCATATCCAAACATGTTACAAGGGCCTTGGTAGGCCTCCATGACATAGGGTTTTTATATATGTTTTCTAATGTTCCATGTTTTATTCATATGTTATGATTTCTTGTCTTACATTCATTATTTCCTTATGATTCATATCTTTTGGAAAACCAATCTTTATTAGGATATTTGATATTTTGGGTATGATCTTCAACTTTTATGCTCATATTCTATACCCTTTATTACATGTTATGCTTATAAATTTTCTTTATTTACCCGTTCTGAGCATCTCAGCTCAGCCCATTATTATGTTTCCTTTTTACAGGTTACGAAGAATGGTTTTAGGTAGAAGAAGTACCGGTGTAAATATTAATGGGATATTTTGAAGATCATTCAACAGGATAGATTATTTTGTTTACAAGTTTCCAAAGACACTGAACTATTATAGTCATCTGTCATGTATTTTTCAAATGTAAAAATTATTTATCTAAAATGATGTTATATCCATTTATTTTATTCCTTGGTTTTTATAACACCACTCTATTATTTTCTTTATTTTCAAATTCTATTTATTTCTCACTCCTTAAGTGGGTTTTGCCTTGTAATTGTGAGTTTTTTTCTTTCATGGCATGTGATAAGATTTTCCAAATAGTATGGTAATTATATGTAAGACTTTGTAGTTTTTTGGGGAAAACCACATGGTCATCACATAATTTTTAAAAAGATGTTTCCTACCCATGAATAGTGATTCAGATGCTCGGTAGAGGGAAAATAGTGGTACTCTATTTTTGATACCGTATGACTAAAGTGTTTGGTGTGTCTTGAATTCCTTCAATGTTGAATAAACCCTTTTCCCTTCTCTGGTTTTAACCTAAAAAACCCCTCCTCCATAACATGGATCATGATACATTAAGGAGACCTCTAACTCTATTCCAATTCCACAATATGGCTGATATTTAGTATATATTTATTTTTTAAGGCTGAATCGTCAAGGTGTAATTCTTCTTACCACTTCATATCCTTCTTTATTATTTTTACCCTTGAGGGTTTCCCCCATAATTGTAATGTTTTTGGGTTTATGATCATTTTTTTAATTTGTTTTCCTTTCATTTTTTGGGATACATTTTTGTATTTCATTCCACTTTGTAACTCCTCAAGTTGAATTGGAGTCACTGTTGAAAAACAAAGAAATGTTTGATGTTGGTCAGCCAATAAAAAATACCTTAAATTGAGAACAATGCTTTATGTAGCGTTTCATTAAGATTTTTCATGATGTTATAAAGAAAATTTACTAAAAAAATATTTTGACAGATGGAATTATCTTGTTCCGTGTATCAAATGTTATATTATGCATTGTCAATGAAGTTTATTCAATAAATAATATTTCTAGAATATGACTTGAATGGTGATGCATATAATGTGTTTTATTTATCTTCCATATTATTTTACTTATGAAACCTAGAGTTATTGGGGATTTTTTGGTCTCCCAACTTTTTTTCTATAAATTATTAATTACATATTTATTTCTAAATAGATAAAAATTGATTCTAATAATCATTTTTAATATTAATTATACATAGATACATATATTGATGTATATTTAGGTATAAAATTTATACATATTAAAAAAATATTGTTTGAGTATGTAAATTTTGATATGTGGAACCTATATGTATATATAATGATGTTTATATCTGTTTAATTTTAATGGGTTTTTTATCTTAAAAATATATTTATTGAAAATGTAGTTTCAATTGATCAATGTTTCTATATAAATGTTGAGACCAAGTAGGAATTTAGTAATGTTTTCTTGAAAGATTAATACCCATATTAAGGTATAAAACCTTTAATTATTGAATTTTTTGTGTGCTATATGTGTAATGGTTGGTGTGTATCGAAATATATTCTTCTATATTTCATATATTCTTTGAAAAGAAAATATGACTTGTGCTAAAATGAGATTTCAGATGTGAGAAAGTGAATTATTTGTTTACATCAAGGTGTATGATATGTATAAAAATATAATTTAGATAAAATATCCTCTATTTATATATCATGAGAAGCTTAAATTAGTTATGTGTAATATTTAAGTACACACGATGCACTAGTTTAGTATTATACTCTTACTAGTGGCCTTGATATAGATATCTCATTTACCTCTAGGATATGCACTTTAGTTTAACCAGTGATGATGACACTGAGTGTTGGGATATTTTGGTTCATGGAATTTGGATTTGAAGTTCATTTCATATATTTGAATTTATAGCTTTGTCCAAGACCATCCCATCAATCACTTAGATTCCCATGATAACTATTTTACAAGTATTCAACTTTCCTCTATTTTGTGAGACTTAAAAAATAACTTCCACAATTATGATTTCCCTTTGAACCTATTAATTTATTATTTGTTTTCATATAAATTATTTATTTTAAATAATATTATTCATTAGACACTATTTTGAAAATAAAACTGGGAATGGTTCTTCTTTAGTATCATATTACTACTAAGTTTTAAAAATAAACAAAAACCTATTTTTTAATATATATGTATTTATAAGAAAAAAATGAGATTTCCACATTAAATGTATGCAATAGGGAATATATTAACTCTTTTAATCCCTAATATTAATATTTTTTCTCACTCATACTTTACAATTTTTGATTCAGGTTTAGTTTTACTTTGTCTTGCTCATGTAGTGAGCTTATTTCGTCGATCAGTAGTGACCCACAAGGTCATATGGTGGTATGTTGGGTTTTTTTATTCATTATGATTCAAGTGTTTATATTAATTATTTAATAAATTATAACTATTTATATATTATTTCATTAAATAAATAATTCCCATTTGAGCTATTATTGATGTTCGACCCTAGTTTCCAGCTAGGGAGGTTCTGGAATTCCTCTCAGGCAATGTTGCAAGCAAACTTTGGTGCCCATTTTGGAGTTTACCTGAGTTGGTTCTCGACATAAAGTATAAATTAAAACAAAATACATGGAATATAATGTCTATATATGAAATTAAATCATATATGGTTACACATTGTGTTGTATGATTTTCACACCATGTGATACTCAACTCTCCTACAAACCCTTGTGTCCAACACAATCATAGTTAACGACATATGTTTTTCTGAACTACACACCATGTAGCTACGAATTTTGTTGAAATTAAAAAACTCTCCTTATTCTTCCTCAATTACATTATAACTACCTTTATTCTATATAAATTTCTCTATACATGATTATCATCGAGGTAACACCACTAGAGTTTGGCGTTTGACCACAACTCACTAGAAACTAAATTTACCATCAAATCATGTCACCTAAATGCTATTGTTGAGTAACTACAATGACCCACCCAC
Organism: Viscum album; assembly: GCA_963277665.1. Lineage (NCBI taxonomy): Eukaryota > Viridiplantae > Streptophyta > Magnoliopsida > Santalales > Viscaceae > Viscum > Viscum album. Next base: position 835,170,271 of record OY728165.1, read on the forward strand.
CATCCATGATTCCTCATCAATTTATGGTTATAATATGTTCTATGATATTTTCTTATTACAAAAACATAAGAAAAGATATGAGGTTTAATTACAATTTGAACTAGACCAAGAGTCAAATAGTTGAATTAACAATGGAAAATGATGAATACTTTAAGAATGGTGGAGGAAAACCACAAAAAATTAATTCTCACAGTGGATTATGTGATCTAAGTATCAATAATGACTGTTAATAATTGTGAAAAAATAAAGTTAAAATAAAAAAATGAATAATCCAAGCCAAATTATAAATCATTTAATTAACAAGGCCATGAAACATTAAGTGTGGAATCAAATAAGAAATTATAAACCATTCTTGGTGAATCCCAAAATAAAAAATGTACAAAATAAATAACATATAGATCACTATAGAAAAATTAACCCTCATTAGTGTTCATTGGGGATCTCCATCGTATTCACTTACATTAAGGGATTATCTTCAATTTCAACACCAAGAGTTCTTTCCCATGATGAATCTCCCAAAATACATTTGTTGTTTAGATAACCCTTGGTATTTTCCTAAAAGTGGTTTATATAGTGTATTTATTAGGTCAAAAAATATTTAAATCATTTAGTTAGTTATTTAATCATGTATTTTTAATCTACCTATGTTTACGACCTCCCATGAGACTCAATGAAGTAGTAACTAACATAATTCCTTGGATAAGACCCTTGTAATGGATTCAAAATTGATATAATATTACTTTAATTATAATTTTTATAAGAAATGTAATAATTATTAAATATTCCCAAGTATGATCTACAAACATTATGTTACTTTCAATAATGTAATATTGGGACTCCAAATCACCCACCATTCCACATAGATTTCCCAAATATACTCATAAATACATATTAAAATATTTAATTGGATAAAAAAAACATGTTACATTATATAATTTTTAATATACTATTTTTGTTGTTGTACATCATGTCCAATCCCCTATAGGCTCCACAATTGATCTCATAAATATATAACAAAATATTCAAAGGGTTAAACCACAATAACAAGAGTTGATAAAATGTTTTACATGAAAATTATATGGGAATATATAAATATATATAAAAATATACTACATAATTATAATTATATTAGCAGATTATGAACTGATGAGTATGAATTAAGGATCATAATTTTTAAACCACAACATGCATAAAAAATATAATAGTTTCCATGTGAATATTAATTTTGAAAATATAACATTTTATAGGGATATAAGGAATTGAAATTTATTTTTACAAATTAAAAAATATATTAATAAGGTCACTATAAATATGAATACAAAATATAAATTTATTATGTTGTGTGTTATGGAACATATGACCAATAAAAGTCCAATGTAAGCGATTCATTTCAAATATAACATTGAAAAAGAGATTGTCTATGTCTGAATTTCTATTTGAGAAAACTTTATGTATTTATTCTATAAAAACACTTATATTATATTTTCAATTTTTTATTTCTAGGTTTTAAAAGTGTTATTACTCTTCCACCTCCCTTTGGTTCATAACTCATCTTGAATGTTTTTTTGTAGGTGGATCCAACCTTATCACACTTTTTTGGTTTTAAAATTTATCCTTCCCGTCCAGATTTTTTATATTATTTCAATGATGACCTTACCATTATTTATTTTATTCATTAAGTTTATTATATATTATATTTCCTTATTTTTACATATTTTTAAAGGAATTTTTTTAACATTTTCTACATGGGTCATTTTCTATTGAATTTGACTTTCTTTATAGAAGTTTGTATGGGATATTTTTTAATGCTTTTAAAATAATATTTTTTATACTATTTTATCTGGTTTTCTCTATGAACCTTTATTTAATTGTTTTTATTATTTCATGAGGTAATATTTATTCTTATTATTTTACAAATTATTTAAATTGAAATACATGTTATTTGAACTTTATATTTTTTTCTTATTTTTCAAATATATTTTTAATGATCTTGAACAATTTTTTATCTATGTGAATATCCTTTAACACTTATTATGATTATTGGGGGATATTTTTTAATTATTACATCCAATTTATTTCTATAGATGGATAATGATCAATTTTTTTAAAAATATTTATGAAACCCATTTATTTCTCAGGGATTAATTAAACGTTAATGGGATCGTTACTATTTTCATGTTCATATGGAACAAATTTATTGGATTTATCATAATATGAATGGTTTATCCAATATAACCCTCTAATTAATTGGGTATGGTTTTAAATATCGTGATATTATTAGGTGACATTTTTGGTTATACCATGTCAAAAATGATATGGGACATGGATGGATATACCATGTCCACTATGATATGGGAATGTAATTAGAATAGTCCATTGTGATATGAATGTATTGGTGGTTATCCTTAGTATATGTTATGATTTATTTTCTTATGTTAGTTCTATGTTCTTATTTTAGAAAAAAAAAATCTGATTTCATGGCTTATTATTATTTAGTCATGTATGTATGCTCATGTGACTCATGTATACAATTATGAATAAAGATTTATGTTAAGATTAATGATTTATTATCAATGATTAGGTATGAGTTTATTTTGTTATGTTAAGGTACCTAGATCATGTTATCATATCCAAATTTTCAAAATATACCAACCTATGATCATTAATTAATATCTCTTATGTTCATCTTTTACTAGTGGTTTGAGCTCACTCATTCCTATGTTTCCATTTTCCCATGTTATAAAGAAGAGTATTATTTATAACATTACTATATGGGAATCTTTTGTGATGAATATAATGGGTGATGTTCATGAATCATTGTAATTTTTTTATTATTCTTGTCTCCAATGATACTAATACTATAAGTTCTATGATGAGTTTTGTTATAAGATGTAATGAATAATCCTATAAATGGAAATATTATGATAATATGTTATGATTGTGTAATATTTTTTGGTATTAGGGAAGGGTTTAATTAAATTTTGGGATCATGTTATAAAATATAAATTGATGGAACCTAAAATAACATATATTTAAAAAAAAATTGATGTTGGATGAACCCATAATGACATAGTTTAAAATAAAGGTGTCAGGATTTTAGACCTAATTGGATTGATTTTCCATATTATATGATTTCTTTATCATGTTATTATTTTACGATACTTGTAATAATGTTTTGGGGGGTTTTTAGTGGTAAAAAAAAAGAGAAAATAAGTAAAAAATGAGTATAATGGGTTGTGTAATGATTTATCCAATGAGTAAAAAATGAGATAGGGGTTAGAATAAAAAAACTAATGGTGTTGATTATCCAAAATTCTCATTTTAGGAACCATAATAAGAATAATGTACAACTCCCAAAAGATCAAAGGATAAACTTTCCATTGATTACAACTTTAATTAATTTATATCCACATTTAGTGGTTATTCTAATCAAATATTTTTCAAGAAGTAGATCAATATAATAGAAAATATATTTTCCATTCCCTAGTGATGAGAGGATGAAAAAAATTTTCCTAGTCATTTACCATTTTTATGGTGAGGAAGATCAATAGTGGACCGTAATCAGGAACATTAATAAAGAGGATTAAATCAACTCCTTCGAATGAGAGGATTTTAATAATATTATTTTGAATAATAATTTTCCAAAAACCTATTAAAAAATAATTAGGTAATTAATAATGATAAAAAATAATGCTAATTACATTGGTACCAATAAAGAAAACATTATAGTACTTTCAATTCATTATTTTCATTTTATCATTGAACCTAATAAGAATAACCAGTCAATTTTTATTGTCTAAAAACATTTATTTGAAAATAAATATCTATAAGGGACTTTGTTAGATATGAAGAATTTTTTTTATTTTCTCTCATGGAGGAAATAAAAACTAGATACTCGAATTATTTTCATGTTTTTTGGGATAAGAAGAAAGACAAATTTAGTTTCCTACAAACTCAAAAGATAAAACCTATAGAGGGAAGAAGAATTATCTTATAACCTGGAATTTTTTTTTGAAGAATAATGGGGAAATTGACTCAAGGGAATAATTAAATTATTCCAATTCGTAAGATATGCACATCTATCCCATGAAGGATGAAGAGATATGAGGAGGCCAGCCAGTGAAATAGATGTAATGAAATATTAACTGATTGAACCACAAAAAAAATCAATTCATAAATTGTAATGACTATATAAATTATGCCAACTAGTGAACCAATATTAAGGATAATGATGAAAATAATTGTTACCCACCTCCAAAGACAATGTATTATGGGAATCATTCACAATCAAAATTGTAGAAGTGTATTATGAAAATAATGTGGTGAGAGGTATATTTATTTTCCAGTCAAGAACTATAGATTTTTATTAGATCCTAGTTCGGCCCACTACTTTATATATATATAAGGTTTTTAATAGAATAAACTCAACAATATAATGGCTATATATAAAATTTTAATTATAAACTCCCACTAGTGTGATGATTGTATTTAAATTGTACAAATCTTATCCACTTTAAGATTATGAGGATTCAAATCTCTTAAATATTATTACACTTTATTAAGTAACTTTTAATGTGACTTTTTTACTTGGGTTTTCACTATATATATACATCCCATATCAATTATATGTAAGTGAAAACGTATTTCATATACCCAAATAACCCATGATTTCCTATCAGTGAAGGGTTAACGATGACCACCTTATAGATGTTACTTTTCTGATACCATTCATTTTAACTAAAAATTTTTTGATACAAATCTCAAATGGTTATGGAAGAATAAAAAATAATGATATGTATATTATATGGGAATATCTCAATTTATTTATAAATGTGTATCATGCTATTCCCCCAGATCAGGTGGTTGACTTTTTAGTAGAACCTATTATTAGTGATAAACCCATATTACATAAGCCTAATAGAATATCCTAAATGGGAATATAATAATTGAATAAGAAACTACAAGTTAACATGTATATTGGTTTTACATGAAAAAGTGATTCACCATGGGTTGCACCAATTCATTTTGTTAAGATGAAAGATGGGTCCTTATACATTTATTATCATAAACTTAACATGATTTTGTTCAAGTATAAATATCCTCTTCCACATATTAATGAATGTTCTGGTCAACTGTAAAGATATAAATACATCTCAATGATGGACCTTTGATCAATGTATCTTCAATTAAGGTTTAAATAAGAGGAAATAAACAAGAAAAACTTCAATAAAAGACATGGAAATTACAAATTCATAGTGATGCTGCTCAAACATAACACTTGACCACTATATTCATGGATTAATGGAATATATTCATTAGATATTAACTTGATCAATTTTTTGGTAGTCATTTTAGATGACATTATCATATATAATGAGATCAATAATGAGTATAGATATCATTTGAGGGTTGTGTTGAAATCCATTAGAAAAGAGAATCAATATGAGAAATTTATCATTTGTGAATTTAGGATACAAATAGTATTATTACTGGGCATTATTACCACAAGTAGGGATATATATATATATATATATATATATATATATATATATATATGGTTCGTTAAAAGATATAAGTAATTTAAAAATTTCTTAAACCAACCACTATGATAGACATCCATATATTTATTTTATGAGATAGATATTACCAGTGGTTTGTGGGAAATTTATTATGACTATAAGAAAAAATAAACATGTAAACTTAAAAGGGAGTCAATTTACATTAGATAAATGAATGATAATAAAATTTAAAGGATATTAAGATAATATTGATCACATTACCTCTACTCACAGTTCCCTTTGGTGTAAAAGAGTTTGCTATATATATTATTGACACAAATATATGTATTATATGTATTCTTATGAAAAATGACATTGTTGTAGCTTACAACACCTTATAATAAATGGTGCATGAGAAAAATTAGTCCACACATGATTTGGATGTTTTATTGGTAATATTTTCAATAAATATATTGATGAATTATCTCTATAGTGAAAAGTGTGAAATATATTTTGATTGGAATTTCATTAAATATATATTCATATAGAATGAGATTAACATACTCCCATGGATATGTTTATAGATGATAAAACTGTATGACTACTAAATATATGTCCACTTTTGAAGGGAGAACAAGGTGGCAATTCTCTAATTAAGAAGGATGATGATATCTTATCCAGAATAAGGATAGAAAGAGACCCAATACTAATAAATTTTCAAAAGATAAACTTTTTTCATTAATAAAGGGGTAATTGTGGTATTTTCCATGGGATTTTTCAAATATACTTACTTGTGAATAGTAAATAATTTCTTAAGGAGGATATGGATCTATTAATAAAGGTACAGAATATTAAAGATTTGAACCTTTAATGGGATGAAATTATAATATACAATAACTGAATATGTGTCCATTCAATACCATAATTAAAAAAGGATCCATTTTAAGGTTTGCATAAATCATCATTCATTATCTATCATATAACCATAAAGATACATAGAGATCACAAAGAGAATTTCTAGTGAAAAATATGAATTTGAAGGTGATTGGGTAGATATCTTTATGTATAGTGTTCCATGATATTAATTTTGAAATAAAGAAGTCTAAGATGATGATGTTAAAAAGGTAGAAAACTATCATGTATTTTATAGTTTCCCCCTTAACACTTATAAAGGATATACTTCTATTTCTGTTGTGTTTGGGTACCTTATAAATTCAGCTACTTCATTTATTATTTGAGAATAATTTTCACTTTATCCACATGTCGATATACAAATAAATGAAGTTTAAAAGCTCTATGGAGTACCACCTTAAATTTCATCATATCTGGATATGAGGATTACCGTCATGTTCTAAAGATGTATTCGACAATAATTAATGAAATATATGATATTTAACACTAATCTTCATCTTCAAAATAATGGTAAATTAAAAAGGACCATTCAAACTATAAATGATATATTTATATCCAGATCATAGGATTTGAGTAGAGTTCGGGATTAAACCCCTCCCCTATGCTTAGTAACATGAAGGATATCACACACAGAGAGCAAGGGGAATCATTTTGTACAATAATATTAAATTAATTCACTCTCATTATCTTTAAGTAACATTATATTTAGATACCCACTAATAAAAAAAATAAGAAAATCATAGAATAATTTTTAACGAGGTTAACCTCTTTATGAATAACTATATCCCTAGTGACACAATGTTTTTATCCTACATACATGTCCCCTTTTATTATAAAAATAAAGTCGATAATGGTTATGCAATTGAACTTGTACCACCATTGGTACCATCCTGGTACAATATTACTCCAATTAAACAAAAATTAAATATTTTGATGAATGATCGTAAATGAGTACATGAGCCACTACAAGGACTCTATGTGATGATCATCTTCCTATCCATTTAACCACAATATCTTATATATGTTCTTAGTATTTATTCATCTTATCTAATATGAAATTGTATCATATTTTCTTTTCATAATTGACATACATAAACAGTTCTGTCAATTTTTTTAATTTTTCTTTACTACAAATCACTTGATCTTCCTTTCCATAATAGTTATGGAAATCTCATTGATTCTTAGTGGCTCACCATGACTCATTTTCACTCATCCTCTAAAATAAACTAAAGACATGGTTTATTTTATTCATCTATTATTTTAATTATCAATACCTTCCTCTTTATTTAAAAATCCCATTAAATCAAGAATGTTATTTCTCATTGATATTTCCATGTATGGATGCATTTATGATGTTTTTTGATATAAAACTTGATTTTATAGACTGAACTGATCTCAATAACACTAGTCTATTCATCATATGGTTCATCCTATTTGTTATCATATTTCATTTTGATCATGATGTTTAATCATGATGTTTAATCTATGAATAGATTCTTACATGCATCATATGAATTATTTCATTTCTTATTTCTTTATAATATAAATTTCGGAATCTCAATTTTTCAATCAGTTAGAACCTAAAACTAGTAATTATTGAATCCTTATGATAAATGATAAATTCATATGATGTAATATAAAGACATACAATGATTCCATATGATGATGAAGATTTATTATATAATTAGTATCAATGAATCTAATGTTTAATATCAATCTTTTTAATTAGTATTTGAAGTCTTATGATCAATACCGTTTCATTATCCTTCCACACCTGAAATCATTATGATCCCTCAAAGATTTTCACTGATGCTTTCTCTCTAAGTTCAAAGATGTAAAATTATATTAAGAATATTTTGAAATTCATAATTTCAAACTAATGTTTCATTAATCCATCTTAGAGGATTTTGAAAACAAAAATCTTATCCTAAGAACATTTAATTATAACTCATAACATTGTCTAATCAAGGTTTACTATTTTTTGATAGAAGTTTTGACTCCATGATCATATGGATTAACCCTTACCTCTACAACCAAATACATTAATTGCAAAGAATCTTAAGACATAAATGACTTATTGGAGATGATACTTTTACATCATCTTTTCTTCTTAGAAACATATATAATAGATAATCAATCATCACACTTAAGAATTATTGAAAACAAACAAAAATTTATCATATAGCTTTCAAAAATATCCCTGTTGTATTTATTATAAATAACCCATTTTAATATCACCCTCATTTATAAATAAATAGAATAACTAAATCAATCAATGCAGCCTCTAGAAAGAAAAAATTCTTAAGTAAAAAATCTAGAGGCCTATGTGAACTATATATTTATATAAAATAAGAGTTATTAAATCAATTATCTGTGTTATTATTAATGGAAAATTAACTTGGATATGCATATTTTTCTATATATTTTCCTATAACAATTAGAACACACAAATAACATTTCAAAAATAGTGAAACCACCATTTTTATATAAATATCATTATATAAATAATTTTAACTAGAAATAAAAAATGAGGAAACACAAATAATGGAATACCTTTATGTGAAATGTTTATCTTCACTCCCATCTATATCCTTAGGTTCTAGGACTATTCAATTGTGGGAGGATTTGTAAGAATATATGGAATATGTTTTTATGTGGAAAAGAATGTAATCATAGAATAAAATCTTGAATCTTCTACATTTGAAAATTTCAATTTAACATCATGTTATTTGACTTGGATTATTGTATGAGATATATGAATAGGTTTGTGACACTTTTATTGTCACAAGACTTAACCTATGGATAATTCTTTTTAACACTAAAAAATTTCATCAATGTCTTGTTTCATATCATTTTTGTAGATTATCTATGTTTAAAAATATTTTAAATCTTATAATAGATTATTTTTAATAATGTTTGGTTCTTTAAATTACATGTATTACATATTCTACCAATAAAAAATATTCCACCAAATGTGGACTTCTAATCATCCACTACTTCTTCTTAGTCAGTATTAATAAAATCCTTTAGTTCCTTAGCCCATTTCTTTTTGAACAACAACACATAATTGTTTGAGATGTATCTTAAGATATTTTTTCTAGAAAAATACTTGATACCATTAGATTGGATTGATACCTAGAACAAAGTGAGAAAACAAATACAATATTAGTCCATGATGATGTCAAATACATGATACTTCTTATCATAATTGTGAACTAATTCCATTTAATAGATTTCCATTTATCATCTTTTCTCCTCTTTTTTCCCACGTAAATTTTCATGGAAATTCTAATGGATCCTTCATGTCAAACTTCACTAAAATATTATTTTAATATTTTTCTTGGGAAAAAAATACAACATACTACTTGAAAAAATTGTAGTCATAAGAATAATTTCATTTTCCTTGTGTTAAAAACTCAATCCTTTCTTTCACGTTCCTTTAGAAATTCTCAAATATGTTTTCTTCCTTATCGGTAAATATTATATAGTCAATATAGACAATATAAAATAGTAAGCTCATGAAGATATTTTTCTTATAAGGATTACTGTCTACATTCACTTTCTAAAACATCATTATTTTTATAATTTCATCATGCTAAAATTGATAATATCTTGGGGCCCCCATCAAACCATAATGATATTTATATTTCTTATAAACTTTAGGGCCATCATAAATAAATGTAGATGCATATAGATATTTCATGTACACATATCCCCCAATCTCACCATTTGTAAAAGATGATTTAATAGTCATTTCAAATTTTCTTAATATTTTAGGATTTTCTATAGATATTCTGATTCTGATGGACTAAATTATTTCCACAAGGGGAAAATGAATCATTAAAGCCAACCCCTATTATTTTTGAGTGTCCCATTCATACTATATTGTATTTTTTCTATCTACTTATCCAATCTCATCAACTATATTTAAGAAAACGCATTGAAATCCAATCACATTCTTTTTCTTGGGTCTAGGTACCAGTTCCCATGTTTTTTTCTTTTTGATCTATTTTGATATCCTCATTCATAAGATGAATCCCCTCATTATATTCAAATTCTTCCTCAACTGTATTAGGTTCAATAGTGGACCATACAATTTTATTAAAATTTTCTATAATCTTCCTTCTTTAAAAAAACCTTTTTTCTAACCAACAATAATGTTTATAGTTTTCATTATTTAATTCCTCTATATGGGAATTATTTATTCAACATCCACATTGGAAAGAGATGAATCTATATATTCAATTTGAATTATTTTATGTTATGTATTTTCTCATACATGTTTTGGTATGAGAACTTCATCCACATTATCTGACATAATATTATTCCTAGTCCATTATACATTTTTAGAAACCATGGAATAATAAGTTTTAACAATTCTATCATATTTCTTATTATAACACCATAATGTTTTTACCTATGGTGTATACCCATGAATGTTTCCATTTTCTACCTTATAATCAAAATTTCCTCAACCTTTTCCATTTTTATGTCCAAGAAAGGACATATAAACACCCTAAAATGTTTAACATATTTTTCCTTTTGACCACATTTTATAGGGGTTCATGTCAGAAGGTAGTCTTAAGAGACATCTATTCTGAATTTGTCTAGTAGGTTTGACGGCCTGAAACCAGTAACACTATGAGGTGTTATGTTCTTCATTTATAATTAGAGCCATATCAACTAGAGTCATATGATTATTTTGACCACTCTATATTGTTGTGGTGTTTATGGAGCACTGTATTCAAATAAAATCCCATTTTTTAGAGATTTAGTGAACTGCCTGTTTGTATTTTCACTCCCATAATAGGATCTCAATATTTACAAGTTCAAGCATATTTTCTTTTCTATAAGTATTATCAAACTATTGAATTTTTCAAAATCATATGCTTTTTGTGACAAGAACATGATGCATGTCATCCTTGTGATTAAATCTATGAATGTATGAAATATATATTTATATTTATTGAATTATTTGTTAAAGAGCCTAGCACATCAGAATGAATTAATTGAATAAGAGTTGATGTTTGAGTTTTAACTCTCTTATGTGTATTTTTTAGAATTTTCCATTCTGTGCAAATTTTGTAGACAATAATGGTGTCTTCTTTTAATAGGGGTAAATTTATCATGGTTTATTTTGGGATCAGTTTCTTCATACTCTTAATTCATTAGTGATTAGTTATTTTGATCATTAATTCATTTTCTTCTTGTTTACTTAAGTTGTAGCCTATATTTACTTCTAAAACTTGAACATTTTCCAACTACACTATGTGAAAAGTCAGGATTTGTGATGGGTCTGTGTCCCGTCACAAATAGTCCTTCGGAAGGGATTTTTTGCGATGGGAGAACCAACCCTTCGCAAATAATAGGGTTTTTTTGTGATAGGGAGATAGTTCCCATCGCAAATGGTTTGGCCCGACTTGTGCAGCAAACCGCAGGAAATGGTATTTGAAATGAGCTACTATAGCCCTTCGGAAATACCGGATGTTGTTTTTTGTATTCCCAACGATATATATATCCCGATGCAAGTAATATGTCACCTGGTTGTCTTTTGTGATGGTGCTGATCACAAAAGAATTTTTATGTGGTGAAATTTTGCGATGGGACCTGTTGAAAATAACCATGTTGCAACTAATCTAACCTATATATACCTCCATTAGTCTTTCCACATTCCACTTAACTCTCAACTCCTCTCTCTCTCTAGTGGAAAATTTCCTATGATATATTTTCAATTTTTAAAATTGTAATTTTGCGCATTATTCGTAGCTTATATTATTCGAATGTTTTTGTTTTATGGTATTTATCTATTTCTTTAAATTTTTACTTAATTAATATTATTTTATTTTAGTTATAATGATTGTTAATTAACTCTAGTTAAATTAAATTAGAATTAGGTAGTTTTATGTATCATTGTTTATGTATATTTTTACAAATAATTATGTGTGATTAGTATGAATTTGAATTAATTAATAGTTATTATATTAACTATTATTAATTAGTAATAATAAGTATTAAATTATAAAAATTATTATTAAATTCTTATAATTAGTTTTAGATTCTAATAATTAGTCTTAAATTCTAGTAATTAGTAATAATTTCTTATAATTATTAATAAATTCTAATAATTAGTAATAAATTGTAATAATTAGTAATAAATTGTAATAATTAGTAATAAATTGTAAAAAATTGTAATAAATTTCATTAATTAGTAATATATTTCAACAATTAGTAATAAATTTCAACAAATATATATAAATTGAAACAATTAGTAATAATTAGGAAGAAATTATAATAATTAGTCAATAATTATGAAAATTAGTAATAAATTCTAATAATGACTAAGAAATTCTAATAATTAGTAATAAATTCTAAATATTAGTAATAAATTCTAATTATTAGTGATGATAAGTAATAAAATCTAATAATTATTAATTAATTCTAGTAGTTAGTAATATATTATAATAATTAGTTATGATTAGTAATAAATTATAATAAATAGTTATAATTAGCAATAACTTGTAATAATTAGTAATAAATTCTAATAATTAGTAATAAATTCTAATTATTGCCAATAAAGCTTAATAATTAGTAATAAATTCTTTTAATTGGTAACAATTCGTAATAAATTCTAATAATTAGATATAATTTCTATAAATTAGTAATAAAATATAATAATTATAATAAATTCTATTAAATAGTAATAAAGTATAATAATTTGTAATAAAATATAACAATTAGTATATTTTTTTAATAATTAGTTATAATTATTAATAAATTTTAATAATTAGTAATAAATAATAATAATTAATAATAATTCAGTAATAAATTTTAATAATTAGTAATAAATTTTAATAATTAGTAATTATAAGTAATAAATTATAGTAACTCGTGATAAATTTGTTTAATTAGTAATAATTTCTAATTAATTCTAGTAATTCGAAAGGATTTCTAATAAGTAGTAATAAATTGTAATAATTATTAATAAATCCTTATAATTAGTTATAAATTGTAATAGTTAGTAATAATTTGAAATAAAATCTAATAATTTGTAATAAATTCTAATAGTTACTAATAAATTCTAATAATTACATATAATTAGTTATAAATTCTAATAATTAGAAATAAATTCTATTAATTAGTAAAAATTGCAATAAATTCTATTAATTAATAACAAATTCTAATACATAGTAATAAATTTTAATAATTATTAATAAATACTATTAATTGGTTATAAATTATAATAATTAGTTATAAATTATAATAATTAGTTATTAGTAATAAATTATAATAATTAGTAATAAAATTTAATAAATAGTAATACATTCTGATAATAAGTAATTAATTTTAATAAATAGTAATAAATTCTATTAATTAGTAACAATTAGTTATAAATAATAATTATTAGAATTAAATCTCAATAATTAGTAATAATTAATAACAAAATCAAATAATTAGTTATAAATTATAATAATTAGTAATAAATTCTAAAAAATAATTAAAAATTGCAATAAATTCTAGTAATTATTAATAAATTGAAATAATTAGTAATAAATTGTAATAAATAATAATAATTTGTAATAATTTGTAATAAATTGTAAATATTATCAATAATTACTAACATTTAGCAATAATTAGTTATAGACATTACAATAATTAGCAAGAAATTCTAATTAATTCTTACAAATTGTAAAAAATTGCTATAATTTTCAACTGATTGGGAGCTCCCTTTGGCCCGATGCCTTATCTTTTTGCAATTTATCCCACTGAAATCATTGTAGAAAATCAATATTTAAGTACGAATATCCATTTTTGTATGCCTGAGAATGGATAGCAGTGTAGTAAGGCCTTCATGCTCTCCATTCTCATGTATAAGAAAATGGACATGTGTATGTCAGAGTAGATTTTTCATACAAATTTTAGTTAGAGAAATTTTCAAGGAGAGCACCCTTTGGGAAAAAGATACTCATTTTACTAATGACTCATCTCTTTACAAATTTCTTTTACTAAAATCACTATGAAAAATATTCTCTGACATACAAATATCAATTTTTTTCTGTATGAGAATGGAGAGCAGCATGGTGAGGCCTCTTTTATCTCGACCATCATTCATATCGAAATTGATATCCTTTCATCAGATCATATTTTTTGTAGTGATTTTAGTCGGAGACAATGTGGATGAGTCGTTAGGAAATAGAGCTGCCCCAATCCACTAAAAAGTGAGTCACTAGTAATCAGTAATAATTAGTATAAAATAGATGTTATTAATAATAATTAGTGTTAGTTAGTATAAATTATTATAAGTTAGTTTTAATTAGTAAACAAGTCAAAAAAACAAAATAAATAACTATAGAATAAAAGATATTATTATAATTTAATAGAAAATAAGAATTTAATTGTCTTCTATTTTTTGGATATTATTTTTCTTATATAAAATTACACAAATAGAACTAATTATTTTATTTTTTAGAGACATATGGAACAAGGAAGTTAAAAAATGTATTTATATATGATCGTGCTTGGATAAATCAGCTCACAAATCCAAATGGTTTTGGATTAAATCTAATATATATTGAGGTTATTGATGCTTTCATATCGTTTCATCCTCAAAAACAAAATTTGTTTTAGAAGGGACAATAACGTGGCCTAGTAAAAAATGTGCTCTGAGAACATTTGACTCATTTGACAATGTTGGGGGTCATTTATTGCATTTTGATTTTCAACCAGATTATGTTTTTTGGTATCAAAATGGTGAAACAAGTTCTATATAAGACACTAATAATTTGTTTCTAGATTCAACTTGGTTTCAAAATTTAGTACATGATGTGGATGGTCCATCTTTTCAACAATATGAAACTCAAGATGATATTAATTTAACTCATAAGTTGGAACCATCTCATTTTTATGAGTTTTCGATGTCCACTGATGATGCCTTATATCCTGGTTTCTAGATAAGAAAATTTGATGCACTTTCTAAATTTATGGATATGATATCAAATAATGGAATGTAAAATAGCTATTTTGATTAGATATTATCATTGGTAAAAACACTGATACCTAAAGAAAATGTGTTGCCTACAAATTTATATGAGAGAAATAGGTTGGTATATAATCTAGTCTTGGTTATCCAATGATTCCTGCATGTTCAAATTATTGCATCTTATATTATGTTGAAAATGAGTCATTTCATCGTGGTCCAACATCTTGACTAATGAGGTATAGAGAGGCTCAATACGGGAAGTATGAATTTATTACTATAAAAAATTGGGATATTTCATGCTTACACCCAGATTACAACATTTATTTATGTCTCAGAACCCAACAACATTAATGTCATGGTACAAAATGAGTATTTGAATTAGTAAAACCTTATTTCATCGATGTGATGGTGATTCATGGAAACTTTTAGACCAATTTTATCGGTATTTTTCATTAGAGTCCCAAAACAATCGATTGGGACTTTCTACTGACGGTATCTATCCACTTGGTTCTTACGATAGTCTGTATTTATGTTTGCTTGTCATTATAACTCTATAAAATTTATCTCCTTGGAGGTTGATGAAAGAAACATATATCTTTTTTACCTAATTAATTCATTTAAATCTGAAAAATAATATTTATTTTTATTAGAGTCCATTGATTTATGAGTTAAATTCATTGTAGAGTAAGAATATTAGAACATTTGATGTTTATGAAAAAAAAAATTCTTACTGAAAGATGCATTGATGTGGACAATTAGTGACTTCCCAGTATATGACAATTTATTTGGCTGGAGTACACATGGTCCAAAATAATGTCTGTATAGTACAAGATACATCAATGTTTTTATGATCATCAATGGAAAAAAACATTATTTTTTGCCATTTTCACAGATTCTTTCCAACTGATCAACATTTTCAGAGGAACAAATATCATTTTAGAAAAGGGTCAATTGAATGAGGTAGACCTTGAATAATGATCTCATGTACAGAATTAAAATCAATTGTCTTTTCATTACCTCCCATAACATTTGGATCAAAAATAAACCAATAGAAAATTGATGGCATTGGGAAAGAACACAGTTGGATAAAATATAGCATTTATTGGGATCTTTCATATTGGTCTGATTTGTTGTTCTGTCACATGTTGGATTTCATTCATATTTTGAAGAACTGTTTTGATAATTTATATCATATAGTTTTTGATACACCATTAAGACCAAAGATAATGTAAAGGCAAGATTAGATCTTACCAAAATTTGGAGGCGCAGTTTGAAAATTTCAGATCATAGAAGTTAATTAAGCCAAAAACATCTTATACACTCTCCAAAGATATTAAATTATTATTTTTTCAATGTATTTTAGATTTGAGACATCCAGATGGTTATGCTTCTAATTTGGGAAGATTTATTAGAAATGGCCATTTTATCGGATTAAAAAGGCATGAATGTCATGTTATAATGGAAAGAATTATTCCAATTGGATTAAGAGGATTGATGAATTCTATGAGTTGGGATGCACTAACAGACATATAATATTATTTCAAATACATTTTTTGTGGCGAACAGTGACTATAATGAATTATGAAGTCTGCAAGTAGATTTTGTTTTAATTTTATGTAAATTTCAAAAAAATATTCCTTCCAGATTTATTTGACTTAATGGAACATTTGATATTACATTTTCCACATGTAGAAAAACATGAAGGTATGGAATAGTTATAATGGGTGTAACCATTTGATAGATGCATACTGAAATTGAAGAAAAACTAAATAACACATCATCTATTGAAGGATTATTTTCCAAATCTTATTTGAAAGAGGAAATTTCATTTTTGTAATCTCATTACATTCAATCTGAATATCCCTCAAATCATAATCGTATAGACAGTAATGAGGGAAATGTTGATAATGGTATGAAAAATCAATTATTAGTTTTCAATCTTCCCAAACATGGATTTGGAAAAGTTTATGAACAATGGATTTTGAGTGATGAACATCAAAGAACTCATATAGATGGTTTTTTCAAGTATGATGAAATGAAATTTTTTTTACAATGTGTGATTCTATCACATATTCTATAATTTTTTTATAATAAATTAATCTTATACTATTTCTTTGTTATATGATAACTATATCAATAAACAATATTAACAAACTACAACAGCAGCTCCTGAAGAACGTCTATAAAACAACATTTCCTACTTGTATCAAAAAATAGTAAAGTTAATTATTTTTGGTTTAACATATAAAATCAATTTATTATCTGTTATATTTATAAATAGTTTGAAAATTTTTAGGATTCTCAACATGCTGAAAAAATTGATAATTGATTGTCTGTATTGTGTAACCCACCCTAAAAATGGTTAAATCATATATTGAAAATGTGGTGAATGGTTCTCAATTTCATACACATGCATGTGGGGAATCAAAAAACAATTAATAATGGTGTTTTCATTAGTGGATCTTATCCTAGAGAAACTGATTTTGACTTTTACAGTATATTGGATGAAACTATTGAACTGTGTTATCTAGGACATCAATACATAATGATGTTTAAATGTTAGTGGTTGGATACTAATAGAGGCTTGAGTGTTCATATGATCCATGGAATCATTGATATTAAATATAAAAGTTTTTTACAGTAAATGAACCATTTTTATTGGGTCATTAATAACATAAAAATTTACTATTCATAATATTATGCTACTTTAGAAGACATGAGTGATTAGTGGAGCATAATAAAAATTAAATCTCTACCAGATAAGTTTACTCAAAGTGAATGTGGTTATGATGAATTAGAAGGAATTGAATTTTTTTCAAAATACTACTCCAAATCAATCTTTTTCACGATGAGAGGAAAATATTGATGATGACAACCCACATTTAATTGTAGATGATAAAGATGAAGTTTCAAATGAATTGGAAATGACAAGATATGATGAAATTGAAACCCATATGGAAATTGATGATGCTAATGAAGAATATGAACACATTAAAATCATCAGATATGAAGATGATGATGAATATGAATATTAACATAGTTAAATTCTGGTTATAATAATATATAATAAATATCTATATATGTTAGTTGTTTTCAACTGTTTACTAATAATAATAGCTGTGTGTTTCAGATGGATGAGGATATGTTTCTTCTCTTGAATGAATCTAATCTACCATTAGATGGGCAGAATGTTGGATTGCCTAACCCTTAAACTTCTAGAAGTTTAGGGGGGACTCAGATGGGGCATGGTCTTATTCCATTGACGATTCCTAACCCTATCCTCGAGAGACGTCCACTTCTTGTCTGAGATCCACATGTGTAAAGGTATTTTTACATGTGTATTTTAGTTAGTTTTGAAAAATTTATTTCTATTCTAATTTTTTTTATTATTTTTTCTTTTTTCCTAGCTTTATGTATAGTTCTATTGGAAAATAGAGAACTATACTTCCTAATTATTTTTCTGATGTATGGGTCTCATGGGATTAGATTCTCATTGATGTGTTGTGCCATATGTTCGATCATTGGTAAGTACATAAATTTCTAATATTTAGTTTTTACATTTAATTTAATTAATATCTTGATATTATAAATTATGTTTAGGGTTTATGGTATCCCATCAATGATAACACACACGTTGCTATCTAGAAGGAATATAAGGATATTATGTGTTAGTGTAATAGTACGTTTCTGCATAATGTGGAATGGAAAGCAATGGAGAAGGCATGTGTGATAGAGTTTGATGAGAATTGTCACACCCACCAACCTGATTACATATCCACTCAGGTTTGGGATGGAATATGCTATCACTGGTTGAGTGGTCATTTCTAGAGGAGATAATCAGTAGGTCAACAAAACCGGGGGAGACATGAGGTGACACATTGAGCCCATAGTCGTACATTCAGTACACATAGGGAGAATATGGTATGTAGTTTTTTTAATATATTATATAACATTAAATGTAAACAGTTTATTCTACATTCATATAGTAAGTCGAATATCACAACATTTCAGAGTTCGACGTTTGTAGGAGGATGTACAATGATCTGAACATGAGAGAGAATAGATGTTCTTTCCAATGTTAGATTTTGGTCAATATATTTTCTTTTTTACTATAAATTTTAACTGTAAAAAATATTTTATCTATTTTAATTTAAAATTGAAATTGAAGGATTCATATGATTTTTCAATGTCTCAATCACAGACACAACATCACTACACGAAAATGACCATTTTGTAGTGGGTTTTTATGTATATCACAATAGTTTAAACCGCCGCCATATGCTTCTACGACAGTTTTAGAAAAACACTGCTAAGTCGTGTTTCGGCATTCAATACACGGAGGTATACTCATTTTAGTGACAGTTTATGGTAACTGTTGCAATAGACACATTTTGCGGCGGTTATCTATGTTTCAGTGATGGTTTTCTTGTCAGAAATGTATTTTGTTTTTAGTGGTGGTTTTAACCACCGCTAAAAAACATCATTTTTTCCATGAAAATAGCCCCTTAAAAAAGGTAATCACTACGAAATAATAAAGGAATATGAAAAATGTTCAGCAGAGGTTAAAACCACTACTCATTTATTGTTATTAGAGGTGGTTTTAATAGTCTAGGAAAGAAGAATATATAAATATTAATGCCGGTTTTAACCGATGTTAATGAAAGATTTACAAACAATGAGCTGATTCTGTGTCCCCAGTACCAGTTCCCTAAAATGAAAAACCTTTCCAATTTCACATGAACATACATACCACATCAAAAAGAATACCAGAAGACCAACATTTTCATATGAATCGCATGATAGATACTTGAATAACAGGTTGAGTATGATTTTGGTACATAAAATTTATTCTAATTACATTAAGTGTCACATTTGGATATAGTGGTTTCACAAGAAGGGATAATAGTTGATCTCAAGTATGTTGATGTATTTGTGTATTTTTTATAACTGAGGTATTCAATAGATAGTTGATGTTTTATTGGATTGTATGAGAGTTAAATGAGAATCAATTTGGATATCTCTCACATAGCATTTCCAATGACAACAGTTACCAAAAATGGATTCACGTTTGACTGTACATACTAGTGTGAGGATGTTTCGATAGTGTTGAAAAGTGGTTGTTGTCAGCTATGATCCTAAGCTTTCCCAAACCATACATTGTACATGTAGTGAAATGTGATGCATCTGGTTCTATCTAAGGATATGTTATGATGTAGAGTGAAAAATCAGTCACTTTAGGTTTCAACAACATTTAACATCCAAGCTGAAATACATGGATACTTTATTTTAGTTTGTAGTTGTAGTCCATGAATTGAAATTATTGTGACGAAAACTTTGGGGAGAGAAATTTCTTTGGTACTTTGGAACTTGGAGTGTATATAAATTTTGGTTGTGTTAGAATTTTATAGCTGATGTGGGATGTTCACCCAAAGCTCACCTATTTTACCTCACAGTTTGGTAATTATAATAGAAGTCGATGAGTTGATAGTTGAAGTTGTGTTTAACCATTTATCCACATATCGATGAGCAGTTAGGAATGATTATCCAAACCATATAGGAAATTCTTCATGACTGTATTATAGATTTTTTCCACCAAATGCATCTTTTGGGAAAATACAAATTCTGGTAGTGTAAGACATTCAGGTGTTCAACATATATTTGTAACGTCTACTATTAATAAAGTGTATAGTCCCTCTACCTTAATAGGATTAAGAAACTCAAGTGTTCAATAGATATTTGGTGCATACCACACTCAAGAAATCAATACATATATGGTGCATACCACACTTGAGAAATCAAGACATAAAAAGAGACATCAAAAATCAATAAAATACATAAAAGAAAACATGAGAAACCAAGAAAATGTTAGGTCATCAAAAGGTTAGGTGGAAACAATTTTCCACACATGATATATATAAAAACCGACTACTAGTATATTTTTCCAACATATCAACAATACAACTAATCACGGTTCGATGATGAACACAACCCGTCACCCTCTCCACCTCCATCTCTACTTCCTACTACCACCTGTAAGAATATTATATTGAAAATTAAATACTGTTTTATATTTATATTTAAACATAAAACCAATAAATGTTTTCAAACTAAATTATTTTGAATTTTTGTATTTTACCTGCTCACCACCAGTCGATGTAATACCACTGGGCTCCACATCCAGTTGGCCAAAAAATATGCCCATGTAATCCTATGATTTCATCCTTAGGGAACCCATATGAATCAAATGGGAAAACAATCTTCTCTATGGTTAGATTCTATACACCTGGACTTTTTATATTTTCTCCACACTTCTATTGTTTCCATATTTAATGAACAAACAATTAGTATAAAAAAATTGTAATAAATTTATTAATACAAAAATTTGTACCAATAAAATTCACCCTCTAGTATTCTCATGATAAAATAGAAGTGGCGCTTCGCTCCCCCACTACCAAGGCTCCTGAAGCGGGAGGCGATGATTGAGCTACTGAAGGGACACTTACCAAGGGTGTGAAATATTGTGTGGGGGGAGATGGTGAAGGGGGAAAGAAGATGGTGGCTCATATTCCGTAGAGAGGGTGACATATGGATCACCATCTTTCATAGTGGTCGATGAAACAGTATATCGCCTCCTCCTTGGAATTCATATCATTTAATCAAATAAAATTAAGATCAGACAAATATAATTCAAAAAAATTATACAGATAAGAAAATTAAAAATGATATCCTATGCACAGTAATAACAAACAAAAATATATATAACAATGATAATGAATGATTGCACAAATGAAATAAGTGGTTTTTTAATGAATTCATAACTTTACATATAATCATTTTCTCCTTCAATCTTGTTGGTTTAGTGCGCCATTACTTCATACACTTCATTCATCCTTGCTAGACTAATATTTTGATTATCATGATGGAAAAATAATTCTGATTCTTATTGATGATGATATTCAATGTCAGAGGTCAAATGTTCTACTTCATCACCCATATTAAACAAATATCTTTCTTTTACTTGAGAAACTACACTCCACCCTTCATCCAAAACATCATTATCATAATATAAATTTTTTTCTTGTGATGATAAGATATATTGATCATTCAGTTCAAGATCACCAACATCCATCAAGTGGGAGAATTTCACAGAATAAATTTCAAGGAATCTCTTTTAAGATCTCTGATAATATCAACCCAATTGAATTTTAATTAAACAACTGAAAAATTCCCATGGTAGTTTAATTAAATAATATCATTCATCTTTCCATAGTTTCCTACATTTGGAAAGGTAAATATACCACTATTTTATGTTTTCAAACCCTGTTCTAAATCGATTGTATGAAATCTAAATCCATTCACGTTGTAGGCGTCGTTCTTTCTAACTTTTTTAGAGGACGCCGAGAAAGAAACTTAAAATCATCTGATAACTCTACTCAAGTATCAGTATTCATGATCCAAAACAAGAAATTTACTTTATTAGAATTAGAAAATATATGTGTCAACTTAATATTCATATTTATTTCAATATTTATGAACTTAAACGTCATGAAAACCATTCTACAAGCTCTTTATTAATAGCTTTCATTATATCTTTCTCATTTCTCATATGAGCTGTCATTCATTTATTTCTTTTTATCGTCAACTCTTCAATAAATGGATATGCAATTTCACTATTTAGCAGTACATATCTATGTGCCTGTAATATTTCCATTTCTGTCAGTGTAACATTTGAGGTCCTCCCAACTAATCGGCCAATATCAGGACATATTTTTGACTTCCCATGCCTTTGAGATTGAGATGATGTGTCTTCAACACGTCAAACTCGATTAAATATTGTCTCAATATCATCCATGTATCTAGATAAAAAGGTAAGATATTCCTTTAACAAATATCTTTAATCAATAGAGCCTTCTGGTTGAGCTTTATTTCTCATGTATGATTTCAAATGCCCATTATATCTGTGAAATAAAATAAAAAACATAATTATTCATTTAATTAAGTTACAATTTTTTTACATAATTGAAATACATATTAATAAATTTCCTCTCAATTGGATACATCCATCGATAAAGAACAGGGACTCATAAATTTTTTTCCTCACCAAAATGCACAGTTAAATGTATCACGATAGTAAAAAACTACATAGGAAATATCATCTCTATTGCACAATGTTTCAACACAAACATCTCCTGAAGGTTGTCAATATAAAATGTATTTAGATATTTAACAAATAGTTGTCTGAAAAATGTGCAGAATTGAAGTACAACAATAGTAAATTTTTTGGGTAATAATATATGTAATTCTAATAGTAGTAACTACTGTAAAAACAAATATGTTAATTGTTACCTTTCAATCCATATAACCTATGATTGTTTAAGTAAACACACCTTGAGATGTTACTTGAATATCGATCAGATACTTTCACATTCTTTAAAATTCAAAGGAATGTATCTTTATCCATATTTTTCATTTAAAAAATTGTTGGAACATACTTTTCCTTCTTATTTGGCAAGAAATCACGTTTTATGTTCATTACTTGTAAGTAGTTCCGAGTATTGAGATGAAACTTTAACATTTCATACTCATTAAGAAATGTGACGATCAATGTTTCACTAACATTCTTTTCAAAATTAATCATATCAATATTTTTCCAACACAAAATAATTTACCAATACATAAGTTTGAAGAATATACTTTTCTTCTTCCATTGTTTTGTTCCAATTTCACTTGACGCTGCACTTCAAAACAGTTTCCTACTATCATTCAAGTGATGAACCTTTCCAAATTCTATATCAACATTTCCAAGTTGTGTAAATATTTTTGAACCAGATAACAAATTTGAAGGTGGCCTACGATCAATAAAACTGTTAATTATTTATATATTTAGCCGAAATCTATGAGATGCATCGAGAAATCTTTGATGGCACAAGAAGAACCATTTTCATCTATAAAGTTGCGATTTTGACTCAAAATCAATGTTACGAACTGGAGAATCCAAAACAATGTAAGTGTTCCAACTAGATAAATTTCCAATGTCTTGGGAAGTCACTAATGGTCCACATTAAAGCAATATGAATTTTGAACATTGTTTTAGAATAAGCATCAAATGTCTCAATACCATTGCTCCATAGCTCCTATAATTCTTAAATTAATGTCTGAAAGTACACATTAATATAATTTACATGAATTTTTTCCAAGAATAATCATCGAAATTATAAAAGAAATTTGATTCATACACATCCACATAGGCATATTTTAAGGGATCAAAACCACTAAAAAATGCTATAACTAGTACTCAATGTCCCAAATGGGTTGAATCCATCAGCAGCCAATCCCAATCAAATAGTCATAGGATTAGTAGAGAAATCTGGATGTAATGAATCAAATGTATTGTATGATTGTGAATCTCATGAATGTCACATTAACCCATCATTGTTATTTTCTACTGAATGCCACTTCATGTGTTTGGTGGTTTTCGATGACATGAATAATCTTTTTAATCGAGGATTTGAAGGAATGTAATGAAAAACCATTGTAGGTGTGTTCCTTTTCTAGTTCTTCATGGAAGTATGTTGATTCAGACTTCAAACATCACCCATTGACTGGAATCTAGAAGAAGAACATTTTTTGCAATTCTGTCTACCTGAATCCTCTCTCCAATAAAGCATACAGTCATTGGGACACGCATGTATTATTGTATAATTCAATCCAAGCTGTTAACAACTATTTTCGTATCATAAAAATGCCCGGGGAATTTTTCTTCAGGAAATTTATTATTCAACAATTCCAATACCATTGACATTACCTTATTTGTAATTCTACATAGACATTTGATACGATACAACTTCAGCAGAAAAGATTGTTTAGAATATTTTAAATATTCACTATACAACTCTTGATTTCCAACGTCAACAAAATTAGGAAATATATTTTCCTCAGTTAATTTTTCACATACATTAGTCTCCATATAATCAAGAGGAGGATCCACTGATAGGTCACAATCTTGATTGGGTTGTCCTACTGTCTCAATAACATCATTTGTCACGTTTCTATTTGTATCACACTCATCGGGTTGTTCTGATAGGTTTTGATGTTTATAGTGGTGTATTGTAGTGATGAATGCTTCATTTTTAACGTTTATCATTTCATTTTCCACTATCAATGAAGTTGGGAGATCATTCTGTGAATTGAAATCTATTTTCGACCTTTTTATTGAATTGCTTCAATATTAAATGTTCATAAACATAATCTCTCTTCAACTATATTTTAAATATACAATTAGTACATGAACATATTATTCTCCCTTCAATAGATAAATTTGAAATTGAAAAATAAAAAACTCCTCTAAACGCTTAACATACTGAGGTGCGTTCCTCGGTAATGTGATCTAGCTTTTATCCATGTATATCACAATGTGCCTACCCGATATTAAAAAAAAATTAAAAAACATAATTATTAATAAATAAGGGATGAGATTCGTATATATTTTTTGAAAAAATATATAAATTTTTTAAATAAGGTTTTCCTATTTAAATACATATGGTAAATAGTGAACCCACCCACTAGAAAAACAATGAATGAAAATTAAAATGATCAATCAAAGAATAAAAATATATCCTAAGTGCTTGGCCTAATTTTTAAAATTGAATAAACCATATAGGTGATTTAACCTTTCCCCAATGACATTTACTATGTGACTCATAGAGCCAATATCTATCAAATTATATCAAGACTTCATGCTTAGTATAGATGTCCTAAAAGATGATTGGTGTAAATCACTAATATCATAAATTTAAATCACCACACACCTCCAAATTTTGAGCTAGGTATGTGACTTACTTATTCCTTGAGAGGCTAGATGAGAGATAAGTCCAAGACACCCCACCAGGATAACCCCCCCTCCTCCATGGACATACCACACACCTCCCCCACCTGGATAACCCACCCACCCCCTTATACATCCCACACCCTGGAATGCCCACACCCCCTCCCCCACAGGGAAATCCCTCCCCACCCTCTGCATAGCCCAAACCTTCCCTATACAACACACACCACCACCCACACCCCTGTAGACCCCCTATGCCCATAGATAGCCCACCCCACCTGGACACCCCCACCCCACCCCACCCCACCCCACTAGGACAACCCCCACCTGGGCATCCCACCCTCACCCCCAACCTGGACAGCCCCCCTCCCCCACCCGGATAACAACCCTCTATCCCTGGAGAGCACACACCCCCTCCACCACCTGGAGAGCCCACCCCTTACCACCCTAGAAAGTCTACACACCTCCCCCACCTAGACAACCCACTCCCACCCCCTGGACAACCAACCCCCTGGACAACCCACACCCCCTCCCCAACACCATTTTTTCCCCTCTACACCCCTGGACAACCCACCCCCACTGGGAAAGCCCCCCCCCCCCACATGGAAAGCACCCCCACCTAGAAAGCCTCAACCCCCACCTAGACAGACCACCCCCACCCGAATAGACACCCACCCACTACCTAGACACCCCACCACACCAAGAAAGCCCACCCCCACCCCCTGTACATCCCACACCCCTCCCCATCCTAGACAAACCCCCCCCCCCACCCCATAGACTAAAACCCCCTAGACATCCCACACCCCTCCACCACCTGAACATCCCACCCCTACCCCTAGGACAACCCACCCCCTCTCAGGACAACCCACACCCCTCCCCCAAACCACTACAGCCCCCCTACACCCCTGGACAGTCCACTCCCACCCAGACAACCCCCACCCCACCCACCCCACCTCGATAGCCCCCCACCTAGACAACCCCCCCCCCCCCCCCCCACCTAAACATCCCCCTACCTGGACAGACCCCACCCCCAACTTGGACAACCCCCTCCCTCTGGACATCCCACCCTCACTAAACCAACCTGGACAACCACCCAAGCCCCATCTAGACCGCCCACCCCCCTCCTTGGACAACCCCCCTACCCAACTTGGATAGCCCACACCCCCTCCCGAACCGGGATATCCCACCCCACCCCTAAAAAACCACCCCCCTGGACAGCCCACCCCCACCCCTTGGACAACCAACCCCCTGAACATCCCACCCCATCCCTAGACAACCCACACATTCCCACCCCCACACCACTGCAACCCCCCTATGCCCCTATACATCACCCCTAGACATCCCCCCCCCCCCCCACCACACCCATCCTGGACAGCCACCCCCCCCCCCACCTGACATCCCTACCTCTACCGAGACAACCCCCACCCCCACATAGACAGACCGCCCCACCCCCACCTAGACAGCCCCCACCCGGACAACCCCCCACCTGGATAGCCCACTCCCACCCCTTAGACAGCCACTCTACCCTACCTGAACAGCCCACCCCCTCCTTGGATATCCCACACCCCTCCCCCTCATGGACAGCCCACCCCCACCCCCTGGACAGCCAACACCCCCTCTTCCACTTCGACAACCCCCCTAGGACAACCACCCCCTAGACAGCCCACACCCCTCCTTGGACAGCCCACACCCTCTCCCCCACACCCCTGCAGCCCCCTTATAGACCTCTCTCATGGTGCCTAGTTTACCCATGCTAGGAATAATAAGAGACGAGTAATCCAACAAGTTATATGATTAATGCAACAATATAATATAAATATAACCTCACCTCCAACACCCTTGTAATAACAACACCAAAAATATCATCCATGTCATAAAATAACATCTAAAGAGAAGGAGGAATCATTGGGGGTAATGCAAACATTAATAGTTGTTCATTATGAATGTTAAAAATGAGACTTTTAAAAATAATCAGAATTCTAGGTCACTTTAAACCCCTTTGCAATTCCTTTTTAAATATTTCATTAAAACTAACCAATTATATACTTTACTAACATATAAAATGATTTAATTTCACTTAACTATACTAATATTATACAATATACAGTGATAAAAATATTTTGGAGTTTAAAAAGAAATATAAAACCAAAATATATAATATTTCAGTGGCAACTAAAATAAAAAACATGTCATTTGAGGATCTATATGGATCTATTTTGACCTATGAGATCAAAATTATGTTACATGCTAATAAAAAATCCAAAAAATTAAATAATAAAATAATGTTTTCTTTTAAATAAATTAATGTTGAAACCTATAATGATGATGAAATGGCTCATCAATCAATGAATATGAACCTATTCTTAAAAACATAGAAATCATAAAATTGTTAAAATAAAGTGGATAATGATTGAGAAAAACAAGTGATGTTATTCCAACGGAAAAAGGGAACACATAAGGCCATAATTCTCTATGAATAACAAAAGGAACAAGGGGAAGAATAATAAAATCAAGGAATCATTCAATGTTCAACTTAATTAGTGTGTGAGAAATGAAACCCACCTATAAAGGGAATGAATGGAAAATGTTCCTAGTATCTCATGAAAAAAATTGTGGTTAGTCATGATGTAAAATCTAACTCTTATTCATATTCCACTAAAAATTACTCCTCTCCCTCTTATTCTATATCCAATCACCAATGCTATAATGATCTAAAATATACTTGTTGAAAACATGATGATGGTTTTTCTGTACTGAATTTATTATTTAAATATCATAAAAATAAGTATAATCAATCCCTCAATGATAAGTAAAAACTTGCAAAAAAGTAATAGAATTATCAAAAATAATGTTCAATATAATTTTTTGAAGTTAAAATGTAATATTAATTATATAAAAAATATATTTTTAAATTCACCAAAATCTAAATGAAATTATATAAAAAATTGTGTTTTCAATGTTGTGAAAATAAAAATATTCTTTGGGCTATTCAAAAAATGAATGTTCTTTAAAAAGAAAAACAATTTATTAATTGATCTACCAAAAAATGTTTTATAATTACTATCATAACATAGAAAATATAATTCAATAACATGATTAAAATAATGGTATCCAATTAACTAGATGTTTGGGGTGAACTTATATGGTGCAAGTATATTTTATCAAAGTTCATTTGGATGGTGTGTGGGGTTTATAATCATATACTTCCAACTGAAGAAAATATTATGTGCATGTGTGTGAGTATGGCCTCTAGGTGATACTATTATAACTAGAGGTTGGAATAAGAAGAGGAACGATGATACTGAGGGGAGAAAAGAAGCATCGAGCAGCGGCACGAGTCAGGACCTGTAGTGTGGAGGTGAGCTAGGGCTTTAGGGGTGTCGGTGGCGATGGGCGGTGATCCACGCTGAGGGGTGGAGAGGTGGCGAGCTGGAGAGGTGCGCTAAGGAGAGGTTTAGTGATTCATATATCGTCGGGGGGTGGGGGGGGGGGGGTAGAATGCGGGTCACACAGGGGTGGGGGAGAATTGTTGGCATTGGAAAAAAAAAGATAATGACCGTTTTTGATAAACCGTTGCAAAATATTTATAAAAAACATAGTGGCGGTTTAGTAAACCACTGCTAAAAACTATCCCAAAGACTATATATGTTGTAGTGAGTCAGTCTGAGATTGATACTCAGAACATTTCAAACTGGTTTGATGAGGCATTATGGATGGAATGTGACCTAGTATGCCTTCACGAAAGGTTGAGTTGTTCGTATCAACTCTCGATTGATACATTTGGATTATTAAGTCACCACTATGATGTCAACAAGTACCCTGAGAGAAGATTGTAGGGAGTTTTCATCATCTGATTCACCATAGTAGAAGCAGCCATGAGATTAGAGTGAGCATATAGAAAGTATGCATAAGGTGTAGGAGCAGATGCGTCAATTGAACCAGGAACGATATGAAGAGATCTTATGACATCGAAAATGATAACATCAGATGCATGAGAAGATGCATAGATGGTGGAAGGAGTAGGAGTAGGAACATTTGCTATACATGAGATGTCATAATCTTGGTTTAGGGTTGTATTTACCTCCCCCATATCTTTTAGCTCCTCTGGACGACCATCCCCCTCAACGATCAATTTATTTTTTCTGGAAAAACATTTCAATGTAAATTTTGTTAGTAAAATTATCTATCAAGATTTCTATATAGTGTGATTTTTATATTTTTTGAAATATTAATTTTTAATTACTTATTTAATTTTTAATTATTTTATTACATTGTTTAATTATCTTTTTATTTTATTAATTATTATTAATTATTATCTTCTTTTGATTATTTTTTTTACATTTTTCACAAGTATTGAGGTTTTCATTATTTTATTATTATTTTATTATATTTGTAATATTAATAATATTATTTTATGAAAATTATAATAATAATAATATTTTCATAATAATAATAATAATAATATTATTATTATATTATCAATATTATTATTATTATATGAATATTATTTCATTATTTAATAATTTATTTTATTTTATTAATATTTTTATTTTTATTTCATTAATATTAACATTAATTTATTATTATTATATTAAATTATATTTTTTATATTATTTGTGAGGAGTCTCATCGCAAATAGTAGTTGTGATGGGTCGTCATAAGAACAGTTCCAAAAAAATCCAATAGGATTATTTGCGATGGGCCGTAATAATAAAGTATTTCAAAATCCTGGGGAATCTATTTGCGACAGATGCACATTCCATAAAAAATAGTTTCTCTTTGACATGGGCCATTAAAAAAAACCATTATTTGTGACACCCTTTTCTGCAACAGTTCATTTGCGATGAGATCCCGTCACAAATGTACCATTTTCTAGTAGTACTAGTTCTCAGGCCCCTTGTAACAATAACACCATCTTTCATCCTTCTGACTACATATACATTTTCCCCCAAAATGAACTCAGATATAACATCAAATATTTATGTTACACATAACAAATTGTGCTTTAGTCCATCAAAAAATGTATCACTAACTGGATTTGTTTAACTTTTACCAATTTTTCCTATCCCAATATCCTTGATCATTATATTTTTTTCATTACAAAATTTCCTAGAACTTCCTTTATATTTCTCATCATTTTTTAGATT
This sequence comes from Viscum album, assembly GCA_963277665.1. Lineage (NCBI taxonomy): Eukaryota > Viridiplantae > Streptophyta > Magnoliopsida > Santalales > Viscaceae > Viscum > Viscum album. The sequence goes on from OY728165.1 coordinate 835,201,630, forward strand.
TTTTAGATCAGTTGTCTTTTAAGATGAACATCTACTACCCAAGATACGCGGATTTTAGATTTCCAAGACTTGAATGAAGCTTCAACTACTTATACCTTATTCTAAAATAAACATTGATTATACCTGATAATGAAATTGTTAAATATATACGTATAATAATAGATGAATTCAATGCGTATATCTATAGTGTTCAGTTCATGTCAGTATTTTCTATATTTTTTTGCAAGAATAAATTTTTTTATTCACATTGGGTTTATTTTCAAACTATTGATACCTCAGTTGAGTTATCACTTATAAGTTTTATCTACCACTAGATTCATTCTCCATTAATAATCTTGAAGATGAAATATTGTACAAGTAGTTATAATAATTATGAAGGAACATGACATAACCCCAATATATTTACTAAAATATTCTAGTTGAGAAATTTATTACTATACTAAATGGGTGGATATCTTTCTCTATTTTTGTTCTTTAAATGATTTTACTTCTTAATATCCATTTTTGAATATCTTCATTAAATATTTTAAACCAATGAATACTATTTTTTAATTTTTCTTTCATTATATATTTGAGTAGATATTAGTCTTTCTATAGAATATTTTTTTATATTTCCCTCTAACATATGTTTTTTAGTTGAAGAAATATCCCTTTAAAGTGGAACATTAGTAACCTTTCCAATTTCATATAATATATACTTATATAGTATCTAATTGTTATATTTTTTTTGTTGAAGTTTATCCTCATTCTCCAATAACCATATACTTTTCTGTATCGACTTTTTTCATTATCTTTCATAGTTTAATACTTCTACCTTTATATTTTATCAATTAATTTTTCTCTTAAGGTAATTTTGGAAATCAAGTATGAAATTATGGTTCTATTTTTTTGAATACTGGACTTCAATATCTCAATTTTGTTGAAAATATAGTATTTTTCATCTAGAATTTGACATTTATTATATGATCTACTTTTCACATGAGTTTTTTCTTCTCCCAGTCTTATAATTTTGCTCAAACACATATCGATCTCCATTCTCATGGTGAAATCTTTATAATTATTTCATTATTCTATAATAGACTACCCATTATACATAGATGAAAATTTTATTGGGTTTACGTCATCTTTATCTTACAATGTAAAATAATCCTTGACATATATTTCTAGAATATTCATAATTAATACTTACATCATTGTGATTCATGCATTCTTCAAAAGTGTGAGGGTTCCTTTTGAAGGAATTATGTGAAAATTTATTTGTGTTATTGAATAAGAGATTGTGTGATCTCTAGAAGTGGTTTTCTTAGATATTTCATCCACATTTTCTCTTCTATGATTCATAGGATAACTAATAGAGAAATTACATACATTTTCATAGTTAAAATGATTGAAATGTATTTTACCAATGTACTTACAAATTCCCACTCTTTTAAAATTTATTATCATTTTAGAAGGTGTTATTGTTAATCTTACACATAATCTATTTCATTAATGAAGTCATTCCTTGGTTGAAACATCATTCTGTTGAAAGATTTAAAAGTAATTTCCATTTTATTTTTTCCTTAGATATTAAATGTTGGTCCTATTCTCATCTAGTAGTTTATGAGAGTAATATAGAGTTCATCAATGGAAAATTCATCAAGATATCCATCTCTATGATTTGAAATCATTGCTTTAAATTTATCAAGAAGGATACTCATTGGTTTTTTAATATAATGGATCCTTTTTGAGTTTTTCTAAATCATTAAATTGTTTAGATATTTAGATTTTTCTCTTGTGAAAAACTCATAAACATTCTCATCTTCATTCATACTTATATATTTAAACTATTATGTACTGATTTTTATCTTTTATTATTTTAAATTTTTATTTACCTCCAAAATACAATAATGATTATTTCACATTTAGTAAACTATCCTACATCCCATTTACTTTTTCATCAATTTTTTATATATAATATATTAAATAATTTTTCTTTTCTATAATTTTTGAATATTTTTATATTAGTTAAAGACCTCAATGAGTTTTCATCAAGAAATGTAAAAATATATTGATTAGAAAGAAGAATATCTTCCCTTTATGAATTAATGTAAGTAATCATTCTCTCTTTATAAGTGGGAAACACTTTTAAATCAATAATTTTGATTCCTTTATTATTAAAAGATTTTTGATTATACATAACAAGTTCTTGAGAGAAGGAAGAGAGTAGGATAAGCCTTGATTCTATTTTTGGATCCCAAAAAGGGTGAGGCACAATGTATGGGGGGGGTTAATTAGTTTGTACAATAATTTTAAATACATTCAAAATCATAATTTTTCAGCACAATTTTCTCAATATACTCACTTATGTAGAAATAAGGAAGGAAAAAAACTCTTATTAATGCGTATCACCTACTAATGTAAGACTGAATCGCTGGTGACACATTGTGGTTATATCATGAGCACATTCCCCTTTATATTATCTGAAGGAACTTGTGAATGGTTAAAAATATGAAAAAAATATCAGAACTAAAAGACTTTTAGTTTAACATAAATAGATTAGAAAAACATATTCTAATGAATAAACATTGGTGATTATATGAGCCTCCAAAAGTGTAATGCATCAACCTCATATCACCTGAATCTGGTGTATTATATCAATAAATTGGCATGATTACAAGGTATCACATCGTAAAGGTCCGTACAATTAAGTAGTCTTGGAAATCCAGATTACAAACTTGATACCCATAATACATTGGGAAAATAAAATAAAATATCAAACACAATGATTGAAATATACAACATCCTTGAAATATTAATCAAAGTTCTTTTCATCATAACCTCTGGAGAGAAACATAATAAGGGTGAGCTCAAATGCTCAGTAAGGGTATGTAAATCGCAATTAATAATCAATCTATATATATAGGTAAATATCTAAGAACACATTACATTAACAAAACTAGATAAGGAATAAATAATATTTCATGTAAGGAACTGAAAGAAAAGCCATAAATAAATAAATTGAGAATGAACTACTTCCATAAAAATGTCAATGAAAAATATCATGTATAAATAATAACTAAAATTAAATGAGGGAAATACTTTATCTAAGGACATCATGTCTCAGACACATGAAAACATATTACCATCAAGACCTTTCACAAGAGGATTTAAAATTAAGTATGGATACCCATTTATCCCACTTATTTTTCTCATGAGGACATGTCGATGCCTCGAGGATACATATAATGTCTGGGCTCCACCAGTCATTTCTAGTCGAAAGTATTTCTCATATTAAATAACCAAAATAAATTTTTTTCCTTATCAAATAACTATATTGAATAAGTAATATGGATCAATCAATAATTCCCATGAATTAAATTACAAAATATCATGAAAATAATGGGATTAATGATAAACAATGTTAGGGCTAAAATATACACCATATAAATGGAACTAGATGCATAAAATTTCAATATTCCTCAATGAAATGAAATTGAGATAAAATCCCTTACCTTAAGTCTGATACTCTCTATATATGTCAAAAAATAATGTACAATGGTATTATTAACTTATATTAGAATAATAATAATATTTATCATATCATCTATGATTCTTTTAGGACTTTATATTACTAATTTGTTAACAATTATAAGTTATTGAAAAATTTTAGGTAATAATTGATTCGTTCTAACGTACGAGTTTTGAATTGTTATTCTTGATCATATTACTTAGATCATGATTTACTTACTTCAAAAATGTATAATATGATTTATATATAATATATATTCATAATATAAATATATATATATATAGTAGATAAATGTATTACATGGAATACATTGTTCATGGAGACAGTAAGACGTATGTATGCATGAACATTGTTTTCATTTTCATATCCAATTGAATGAAAGTAAGTGAGTAACTTATATGCACACACATAGATATATATATATATATATTATTCTTATTGTATTATTATGTCAAATAATTCACAATTATTTATAATTTATATCTTTACAATCATTATTGGATGGTGAACATGAAAGATGAGTATCACACATCGTGGAGAAGGTAAGCCGTACGTACGCACGAGCGACGATATAATTTCATTAATTGTTTTATGGTATGTATTTGGAATGAATATTAATTTTAAATAAACAGTATCATGTTATATTTATTGTTTAAGTCATTTTTATTCGTCATTATACCCATCTAAATGATATATAGATGAAAAATAGTTTACACTACATCGTAGAGACGGTTAGCCAAAGGCACACACGCACACATGGTGATATTGTTTTTTAAAGGATGGGTTATAGGGGAATATTGTTGTACGAAATTGATAACAAAATCTCATAATATAGTAGATTCTCATGTTATTATTTTAGTATGGTAACAACTTAGTAAGAGGAAGTAGAAGTAGAAATGAACTTTTAAAGAAGAGATGAAACAACTACCTTTTCTTCGGGTGTCTCCTTTTGATTTGCACAACATGACTACTTAAGTTGGTTTTATGACCAATGGGTGGCCTATAGAATGAAATAAAGAAATTTTAGAGGAGATTTTTGAAGGTTTTTCCTGATCCAAAGTGCTTTGGAGGTGTGAATAAGTGGGTATAGGTGGTTCCCTTTTATAAGAGGGATGAGGGGAAATTTAAGACGGTATTGAAATATTTTTTTTATTATATGTTGAATTTCGGTTTAAATTGGTCCCAAAATCACTTATTTCTAATATAAGATGCTTTTGGGTTGAAAACCTCTCAACCAATAGGTTTTAGAAATGTTTATATTATAAAATTATTCTTATCATTTGTTATTAACCCTTAGTTAAAGACATTAACTCTTACTAGGTATTCTTCCATTTTCATAATATATGATAACAATATTAACAATTAAATGGAAATAGAACAATAAGTGGATATTTAATGTAATTTTTTACATTATATAAGTTATTTTTCCAAATCTTATATTTTTAGTTCCATTATAACATTTAATAAAATGTTATTTTTTTAAAAAACTCATATATGTCAATTTTGACATAATTTAGTAAATGAATTTTTTAAAGTCACAACAACTTTATTCCATCAAACCAACTGCATTAAATAATACTTAATATGTCAATTTCATTCAAAAAATTCGTGGGTGGAATCAAATCTTTCATATTATATTTATTTTAATATTCATAATATCATTTATTTGATTCATTCCTTAATAATGAAAAAACTACATCGTTATTATGTCATAAATAAAATAACTAATATAATATTTGAAAATAAAAAATATAATATCATGATATAGGAAATATTTTTATCTCTATAATTATTATTTATAGTCAAAGATATCAATTATATAATTCCATATGAAATTTTTTTAGTAAAAGATACAATTTTATGTTATATTTTCCAACACATTAAATTAATTATTTTAAAATGTGATTTTCACACCCAAGTGGATCCATGGTGTCCCAAAATCGACCCAAGTAAGCCTTTTTTCAAGGATATCATGTCAAATAGAATTAGAACATGTGTTAAGGTTGTTTAATATTCTTATAATATTAATTTTTACCCTTATTCACCTGATTTACCCTTTTACCACGGTAAATAAAAATAATTACAAAAGTTACTATTCATAATGTCTATAAATAAAAGGCTCCTATTTAAAAAATTTATAATTTCTGATTCCAAATATGCAATCCATTTTTCCAAATTCAAAACATATAATTTATAGTAATTAATATAATGTTTATTTCATTTTTCCAACCAGACAACAAGTTTTTAAGAAGTAATATCTTTCAAAAGATTGAAATGTTTTTCTATAAAATTCAAATGTGAAATTACAAAAAATAAAAATAATTGGATTAAAATATAAAATATTAATCCAATTACACTTTAAAAACAATTAAAATGACAATATAATAGTATTAATAAATTAGATGAAAGGTAGTTATGAATTAAAATCCAGTATAAATCACTATTCATCAAAAATTGTTTCTTTTCCAAAAAAATCTGAAATTTCACCCTCATCTAATTTTGATATTAAAAATTAAAAAATGTAGTATATTTTTCAAAATAATGTTTATAAAATTTTAAAATTTGGTTAATACTATTTTTAACATATTTTTAAATGGTTATTTAGATATGTCGTGGTTTGATTTAACTCGGGGTTGCATACAACATAAGACATTGAATTATTTAAAAATAATATTACCATGGATTCTTAGGGAGTTAAATTATTCCTCCCTTCAAATAATTTCATCCTATAAATTTCTAGAATATTATGACATAAAATGATTTAGGTGGTTCTTCATCATTTGTTCTTTAGGATCCCACGTCTCCACTTCCATTTTATGGTTTCTCCAAAGAAATTTTACCATTCAAGTTGTCCGATTTCTCAAAAATTATTATCTAGTATTAAGAATCTTTATAGGATCTTTATAATAAGATAGATTTTGTCCTAATTCTATTTCATCATAGGTGAGGTTATGCATTGGGTATGACATGTATTTCCTTAACAGTGATACGTGGAACACATCATGAACTTTTGAGAGACTTAGAGGCATTGAAAAATGATAGGCTACAACTCTTATTTGTTTTAGAATTTAAAAAGGTCTGATGTACATGGGAGTTAATTTACCCTTCTCACTGACTTGAATAACACCCTTCCATTGAGATACCTTCGAGAAAACATGATCTTCTACTTGAAATTCCAAATAATTCCTTTGGTTATCAGCATAGATATTTTGCCTACTTTGAGCTATTTTGATATGAGTTTGGATAATCTTCACTTTCTTCATTGTTTCATAAATAAGATAGGGACCTACAAGGTTTATTTCATCGAAATAATTCCAATAAGTTAATGTAAGACATCTCTTTCCATATAACGCTTTATATAGTGCCATCTGGATAATTGAATGGAAGCTATTGTTATAGGAAAATTATACTAGAGGTAAATACTAATCCCACATTCCTTGAAATCAGGTTAGATGGATATCAAAATGTATTCTAATGTTTTAATAGTTCATTCTGACTGCCCATCAGTTAGAGGGTTGTATGCAGTGCTCAAATGAAGTTCAATATCATAGGATTTCTGTAGACTTTTCTAGAATCATGATGTAAAATGGGGTTCACAATCAGATAAAATGGATAGGGGTAAACCATGAAGTCTTAAAACTCAATTACAATATAGCCTTGCTAAACATTATATTTATAAATCTTCTCTTATAGAAAGAAAATGTGCTAACTTCGTATGACGATCAGCAATAACTCATATTGTATCATTTCTTACGGGAGTCTTTGGTATCCCCATGACAAAGTCCATCATATTATAATACCATTTCCACATAGGTATAGTAAGAGGTGGAATAAATCCTCTAGGAAATTGTCTTATATGCTTCACTTACTAACAAACCAAACATTTCGATACGTAATTAGCAATATCTCTCTTCATGTTATCCCACCAAAAATGTTCCTTAAATTATCTATACATCATAAAACCACCAAAGTGTATAGAGAAATTGGAGTTATGATTATCATCCAATAATTCACTTTTTGGATCAGGTATAGAGGGAACACAAAACCTCTTCCGGAATTTCAAAATTTTATCTTTAAATATGGAATAAATCAATCAACAATCATTCACAGCTTTAATTTTATTTTGAAACTCCTCGTCATCAGTCTGAGAACTTTTTTTCCTTTCCACTAAAGGTGGTTTGAAAACCATTTTAAAAAGTACTTATGTTTCAACCTCAATGATAATTCCTATATTCATCTTACTATATCCATGCACATATGACCCCTTTCAACTCTCATATTTTTTTGCACTCCATGGTCCATTCTGCTCAAGGAATATGACACCTTATTTTCCTTCCCTAGGTGGTAGTGTATTGTGAAATCATATTCATTTATTATCTCAATCCATGTCATTTCTATCATGTTGTGTTCTTTATGTGAGAAAATATATTTCATACTCTTGTGATCAGTATATATCTCACATTTTCACTATAGAGATAATGTATCCATGAGATGGATAGTTTTGTTCATAGGTTTTTATGTGAATTTATACATATGAAATTACCCTATAATTCAATAAATGGAAACAACCATGACATATCCATGATACATCACTATAAATAAAAAACCCATCATTCCATGATGGTAATGTCAGGATAGGATCATTGAATAATATTTGATTAAATTAATAAAAACATTATTCAAAACCTTTTTTCCAAAAGAATTTAAGCCTTTTATATGTGATATTTATTAATGTGTTAGCCAATCAGTGGAAATTCTAGACAGAACGCCGAAATTAACCTTCTAAACCAATAAAACAGCATACCTCGGTTATACTTGTCGATGCTGGAAAATATTGTATGGCCTTTTTCATTGATAGATCAATAGAAATTCAATCCTGGGAGACTATATGGCCAAGGAAAAAATTTTCCTGAAGCCAAAATTCACACATTCTAAATTTACTATATAATTCTTTCCTCTAGAGTGTCTTAAGAATGATTTGTAAGTGATACTCATAGTCTTCAAAGATTTTAGAATATATCATAATATCATCAATTAATACCACAAAAAAATCATTAAGATAATCCTTGAATACTATATTCATGAGATCTATAAAAACTGAGGGTGAATTAGTCAATCCAAAAGGCATTACTGTAAATTCGTAATGACCATAACTCATCCGAAAAGCTGTATTCAGAATGTCTTCCTTATTCACTAGTAATTGATGATATCCAGAATGAAGATAAATATTCTAAAATAATTGATCTCGTTGATGTTTTACAGATAAATCATTGATACAATGTATAGTTTACTTGTTCTTTATTATAATAACATTGATTTCTGTATAATCAATACACATCCTCATTGATCCATCATTCTTCTTAAAAATGAGGACAGGGGATCCCCATGGAAAAACACTAGGGCAGATAAATCCCATTTGAACAAACTCTTCAAGATCTTTTTGTAGCACTACTAATTCCATAGTGGGCATTAAATAGGGAGTTTTTGATATTGGACTTGCATCAGGTGTTAAATCAATGCAAAACTCAACATCACGCTCTGGGGGGTGTCTAGGTAATTCATTAAGAAAAACATCATTGTACTCCTCTACAATAGGTAAGTTTTCAATTTTAAGATTATGCCCTTCACCCCTAGATGTTTAATTCTCTTCCTCCTCAATAATCTCATTCAGTAAAGCTACTGGGGGTGGATTTTAATAAGAACCAAGTGATGATGTTTCTGCTCTAAAGATAATGGATTCTACATCATACTCACAAATCAAAACATCCTTCTTCTTGAAATATATTTTTTAATTATATTTTGAAATCCAATCCATATAGATTATTATATAAAAACCAACCTTAGGTATGATGAAAAAATTATCAATAAGATAATGTTTATATGACAAAATAGGAACTGCTCGACACATCTTATAGCGGTACAGTTTCCACATGGTTATATGACTGATAATTCCATTTTCATGGTGAATTAGAAATATCTAATTTTTAATAAAAACTGGGAAGATATAAAGGAATGTGATGATCTAGAATAAAATAAATCTTTAGCTAAATTTGATCAGATAATTAAAGTACATTCCACGGCATCATTAGGAACCTCAACCATAACAGCTGTGATCAAAAAATCTTGTCCATCTCCCTTATGCCTATTTTGAGGTAGACACCATTGATGTTTGGGGAATTCATTTGAGTAGTGTCCCATCTCTTTACAATTGTTTCACAGAACATCATTTATCTTCTTCTTCCATTTTCATTGATGAGCCTCGTGTCCCTTATCTCTGCACATATAACAAACTCCCAATCCTTTCAAAAACTTCCTAGGGTTTTTTTTTTGTAGAGACCCAATGCATGATGTACATAAAAATTACATTAATTGGGCAGAATACGTAATACATGACAAAAACAAATGCATGATGACCATATTAGTTTAGTGTCTTTAGAAACTCGGAACATAATCCTTTAATCATGTTGAAAGATATTCAACATCTCCCATAACGATCTTCCCCTTTATTCCTACCTAAAACATTCCATTATATCCTGGGGGAAAAGAAAACATAAAAATGCTGAGCTCAAATGCTCAGTAAGGGTAATCATGTAGAAAATAAAACAACCCATATACATTTTAACCTAAAAACATGAACATGAAGTTTAAAAATCAAAATCCGGAGAAATGACATTAAACATGGTAGTATGTAAGGAATATATCATAATAGAACATCAATGATGATAAAATAGAATGGGTATAAAACATGTAATTGTGGAAAACCATCAATCACATGATATGATTTCCATAGTAGCCAAGGCATTGCTTCAAAGACCATCATAGTGGACAAAATCCATTACTGAATCGGGTTTACCTGCCGTTCCAGCCCTGTATCACTATACCAGATTTACTTATCGTTACATCCATGTCTATCTCATGAGATATAAATATTTACCCAATGAATTAGAGGTAGATATAGGTCCCACAAATCTCATAATGAAATTATTCTTACTTGTGCCATAAAATAAACATAAACCATTCATCATAACACAAAGAATAAAATGGGGTTCATTAACATCATCCCATCATAACATAATCCATTTTTAACAATTGGATATCTTAAGAAAAATCACACCATGTAAATAATAGAGGCATTAAACATGAACCATAAAAATTTTAAATACTGTAATTTTAGATGGAAAATGGTTTTGATAAAACACTTTAAATGAGTTCTTGAGGACAATATCTTTTCTTCTTCAAAAGAATTTCTCTTTTTACAAAATAACATGCAATTTTTAAACAAAAGGATTTGGTTGAAAATAATTATGAAATCTTGTAGAGGAAGATTCATGAAAATAAGGCTTTATGAAATCATAAAAATCCGTTTACACCATATAAGTTAAAAAAACATTCTTCTCGTACTTTTTCCGAAAAAGTCAAAACGTTCCTCCTATGGTAAAAAAAAGAAAGATTCCTTCCATAACACTATGTAAAAGTCAAAGAGGTGTAAAAATGACTTTAAACATACAATGAATAATATTAAAAACTTTATTAAAAACATTTTTATGGACATGGATGAAAAATATAACCCCAGTAAATACTTACGAATAAACAATCTCGGATAAGAACGAGATTGGAATAATTATCCCTTACCTTATGTCCAATTTCTTCTGTATGTGTCGGAGACTCCTATATTGTGGGTTTAAACATAATATTATCTTGTAACAGAACCATAATAATATTTATGATATCATATATGATTTACTTATGACTTTATATTACCCGTTCATTTGTCAATTCCATGTTAAAGCAGTGTTTTGGGTAAAATCGTTTCATTTATCGTACGTTTTTAGACTTGTTCTTCTTGATTTTATTACATATATCCTGGTTTAAATAATTAAAGAATGTAAAACATGATTTATATATAATATATATTCATCATATAAATATATACAATAGATCGATAAATGGAATGAAATACACCGTTCATGGAGACGGTAGGCTGTACGTACGCAAAAACGATGTTTTCATTTCCTTATTGCATTGAATGGAATTAAGTAAATGAAAAATATATGTACATAAATATAGTATCATTATTATGTTATATCTTTCATGATTATTTATTATATATACTTTATAATCATAATTGAATGGTTAATCATGGAGAATGAATCTCATCGCGTCGTGGAGACGGTAACCCGTACGTACGTAAGAGCGATAATATCATTCTTTTGATATTAAAATCATATATAATTGGATGGTATATCATATATAAAGAATCATAATAATTTTATATTTATTATTTATATCATTTATAATCATTATTATACCCATCAAAATGATGAAATGATTGAATAACAAACTACACCATGACGTGGAGATGGTAAGCTGTACGTACGTACGTGTGGTGAATTTTTCATTAATAGGATGGGTAAAATAGATAATATGGTTGTAAAATTTTTATAATAACATCACAGTATATAGAATACACTGGAGTTATTATTTTAGAATGGAAACAACAATGAAGGAGGAAGTGGAAGAAGAAAGGAACTTGAAATAGGTGGTGAGATATTTACCCCTTCTTCGGGTTCTTCCTTTTGATTTGATCCAAAGGGAACCATAAGATGGATATATGAGAAAAGTAAGGCCACTAGGATGAAGGGGGTATAGTTTATTGGGTATTTGGGAAGGTTTTGGCTGGGAAACATGGCTTTGTAGGTATGAATTAGAGAGAAAGGGGAGTGCCCTTTTATAAGAGGGGTGAGGGGTACCTTAAAAAAACATAAAATATTATTTTATAATAAATTCATATTCGGTTTATAATAGTTCCAAAGTGACTTATTTAGAGGCTAGAGTGGTGATGTGTCTAAAACCTCTCATCCAATTGGTTTTAGACAAGTTTAGGTTACCATTGCAACCTTATCATTTATATTTTACTCTAAGTTAAATAATTTAACTTTTACCGTGTCTTCTAGTATTATTACACTATATGGTAAATAAAAGTACTATAATCTACCAATAAAACACTAATTGGTTTATTAATGTCATATATATTATTATATAAGTCTTTTTTCCGAACCTTATATGTTTAAGGCCATTATATGAATTAATAATATAATATTTGTTTTTAAAACTCTTTTATGTCAATTTTGACACTATTTGGTATTTTGTTTTTTATAAATTTATAACAGCATTATTATTTAGAAATAAATTCATCTAACCAACCCTTATATGATATATTAACCTATAAAATTATTTTAATTCATAAAAAGTCTGAAATTAAATTTATTTTGGTATTTATAATATCAATTATGTTAACATTTCATTAATAAAGTTATTACTGCATCATCATTGGGTCATAAATAAATTAAATTATTTAATGTCTAAAAAATATAAATAAAATACCATTATGTAGGAAATTGTTTTATATTTCTAATGAATATTTACAGTCTAATTTATCTTATGTATAACTCTATATTAAATTTTTTTAGTTATTAAACTTAGATTTTAACTATTTTCACTCTTCATTAAATAAAAAAATAATACATGTCCTAATCTAATCCAAGTGGACTCAAAGGGCAATATTTTATTACTAATGTTGTTTTTTGTCTAATTATAGTTATCAAATAGAATAATTGCATGTTTTATGGTAATAATAATACCATTTTTACCTTTAATTACCTTATTTAATTTTAACTGTGGTAAATAAAAGTTAAAAGTTACTATTCACCAAAAATTATTTTCATCATATGCAACCACATTTTACTCCTTGATATTAATCGTGTCTCTTATATTTTTGAAATAAAACTCACAGAAGCGGTAAAATTATTTTTTATGTAAATTTTCAAATTCTCCAAGGAGGTGGGTAAAAGACGGTAAAAAGCTCAAATTATTTTTATATATCTAAAATTATTATAAAATGACTTCAATTAATTACATTGAACATATATAGGTATTATGTATCTATTTTGACCTAAAATATATTTAAATAAAATACATGTTTATTTAAATAAAAAGTCAGTTTTAACAAATAACTTCGTGTTTTCACAATTTATCAAAAATTGAAAGTTTTCAGAAAAATACCAAAAATTAACCCTAAGATAATTTAGATATTACAAATCCAAAAATGAAGTCCATTTTGAATGATAAAATTTTTAAAATTTTAAAAATTGGGTATTACTAATCATAACAGCTAGTTTATATAATATTTCAATAATATATCGTTGTTTAGTGAAACTCGGTATTGCGTACAATGCAAGCTATTGAGGAAGGTCGCTCTTACGTGTAACGAAAGGCAAGTCAGGGTTGCGTGTAGGGAAAGCTTCCATTGTTGTTGCATATAACATACTCAAAATATATTTTAGTTATACATTGATCCAAATCTATACTTGGTGTTGTGTAAAATGAATTTTATTCGAAAGAACTTGAAATTGTGTGCATCACAAGCCAAGAATAGTGTGGCGTATACTACAATATAATACGATGTTGCATATAGCACAAGCTAATCTTAGTGTAGTGTACCAAAAAAGACATCAAAGAAATTAAAAAGAATAATTCTCATAAAATCTCAGGATGTTACATTCTACCCCTCTTAAAATGAATTTCGCCCTCGAAATTTTTTTGGGTTATAAATGGTCTTATACTTGAAAGTTTCTTTCATAGAAACACACATTGTAAAAAGGAATACAAAATCATCATTTTAAAAAAGAATGTTAAAAAAATAATGGATACCCAAAGTAACTCATTAAGGGTTTCCACAAAGGAGAACATTTGTGAAAATATGGATATGGAAGAGAAATATAACCATCAACTTCTGATGAAGAGTGGTAGAGGACATGGCTATGAAAAATCCAACAATAACAAAGCCATAATTTTGTGATGATCTAAGGTACCATTTTTTTCATCCGATATGAGGGCACTAGGACAACATTTTTGGTTTTGAAGATCATTTCCCTAATGTTTAATACTTTTTGAATTAAAAGAAATACTTACATGATTTTGGTGCAATCCCAATTTTGTTTGTGCCTTGAACAATTTCCACTTCATCTCTTAAATAAATGAAGTTGAATTTGTTTTCCGTGAAGTGTTAGTAGATCATGCGATAGAATGATAGGTCATTCCATATGTCTGAAACATAAGGTTAGAAAAATATATATATATAAGTCCATCTATGGTGAGATTAATTGTATATGGTTCCTAAAATGTACTTATACTTCATCTATCATTACTGTTAATAAAATAAAACTAGTTTCTACTAACCAGAGAATTTCTGTAGGCTATTGGTAGGCGATAAAGGCCAGTCGCACTTTAGTTGTTGGTTTGATTCCCACAACCTTGTTCGAAGCGACGAGTTGTCACTCGTCCGACAGGTTGTTCCTTTTTCTAAAACTACATTATCATTACATTCCTGAAATAATATCAAACAAAAGTTCTATACTTAAACAATACTATCTTATGTCTAACTTAATTCATTACAATCTTTAGGCTTATCCAAAATACTTCTTTCTAAGCTCATAGTATAAAGAAAACGATTACTAGAAAGGTCATCCACCAAACATGTGAATACCATCATTTATCTCCCATATATCATAAGATATATCTTGTTCGTCACATTCCAAACATGTGAATACCGTAATCAGGTATTCTTTTGAAACATGAATTACCATAAAACCTTAGTGAAATCATGAATGCTGTAAAAAGTTAACTCTTTCCACATACCAAAATCCCAAAATTTCTATATACTCAAACCATGATATCACTTTGTCCTTATATCAGTCATGAGCTCATGAATACTACCAAACATTTCATTTTCTCCTTATCCATTAACTATGTGCATTTAATATGATTTTTAAAAATATTTAAATCACTTTTTATTGTTACCGGTACCATAAAATTATTGAAAACCATAATAGACAAATACATAAATATTCCAATATTCTGTGATACTATATGCAACATTATTTTGGAATCCCATTATAGAAACACTTAATCATTCCACCACATCATTGTCATATTCCACATTGCCAATAGTGATCGCATGTGACTTCCCTTTGTAATTTCCCTTAAGATGTTGTTGATGTAGATCATCATTAACCCTTGGATTAGGGCGTTTATTAACATAATTCCCCATTTCCTTGCACTTGTAGTATTGAAGTGTTGGTGGTGCATTCTCTGTAGTCTTTTCTCTATTCACATACTAATCTACCATTTTCCATTACTTCGACACTCAGCTACCCGATGAACTTCTTTTACACACTTAAAACATTTTCTAGTACCTTTAAGACAATCTCCACCATGCTTCTTTCCACACTTTGAGCAAAAAGTAACTTTCGTCTTCTTTTCCCCATATTTGTGAGATTTTTCCTTGAACACCATATTTTGTTTCTTGTCAAAACCATGAGATGGATATGTAACACCAACTTCCAGTTATACCTTGATAGCACAACTCACAATTTCATCATAGCTATTGAAGTCTATTATAGATAATTCCCTTCAAATACTTGGTTTTAATCCCCTGAAGAATCGATTAACTTTACTTTTAGGTTGCATGATAAACCCAGATGCATACCTTGCAAGCCTTGTAAAATTTGACTCGTATACACCAACAGATTCATCATCCTTTTACATAAGCTCAATTAACTCCTTTTCCATATCTATTCTATGAACATGAGGTAAGTACTTATTGAAAAATAAGTTCTTGAACTCGTCCCATTCCATGGATTCAATTTCACCTTGGGGCCTTGTATTCTTAATTAGAGTCTACCACTGGCGTACTTCACAATCTTAAAAGTAAATAGCCAGAATGAATTTTTCATGTTCCAAATAGAGAATTATGGAAAATATCTTTTCAATGGTACTGATCCATTGTTCAGCAACATGTGGATCATAAAACCCACTGAAAGAAGGTGGACGTTGCCTCATGAAGGACTCGATAGAATATTGTTCCCTTCTCTGCTCATTCAGAATTCCAGAATGATTAATATCTTGTGTAAGTATGGAAATAAGATTTTTCACTCCATATCCCATAACATTGTTTTTTTTCAGGAGGAAAATCATTTAATTTCCCATTACATTGATCAACACAGTTCCTTCGGGTTCAATCCATCTTCTAAAACCCAATAAAATAGTGTAAGAGGAAAAAATAGTGCTAGGAAAACAACATAATAAAGGGGGAGTAACTTTAATATATAACATCTTAGGATTAATTCTATGATCATTACCGTAATTCTATAACTATAACCTCCACTTATACTTAATCTTAGGGACATACCTAGACATACCTTATAAATATCTCTAGGGATCTCACTAAGATTTTCGCATCCTAGTATCCAAAGTTTGACTAACTCTTCGCTCTGATACCAACTGTAGAGGTCTAGAATTATTTATAGTGGAATAGAATTGATACCTATCACAGAACTCCATGGGCGGGTACACCCCCTGGGTGGGATATACCACCATACCAAGTGGCAGCCATTTCCTCATGAAGCCCTTGGGTGTAGAGCCATGTTTCGTCCAATGCTCACAATTGAGAGTTCCCAAGGATCAGATTCATTCCTATCTCCTTTTCTCTGATACCATCTGTAGAGACCCAAATCTTGACCTACCAAGACATTAAATTACTTTTTCGGAATATTTAATATATAAAAAATAGATTCCCAAAGACTGTATTATTTTAGTGTCTTTGGAAACTCGGAACATAATCTTCTAATCATGTTGAAAGATCTTCAACATATCCCATAACGATCATCCCCTTTTGTTTCCTACCAAAAACCTTCCTTTATATCCTGTGGGAAAAGAAAACATAAAATGGGTGAGCTCAAATGCTCATTAAGGGTAAGCATGGAGAAAATAAAACAACCCATATACATTTGAACTTAAAAACATGAACATAAAGTTTAAACATCAAAATCTTGAGCAATAACATTAAACATGGTAGTATGTAAGGCATATATCATAATGAAACATAATTCATGATAAAATATAATGGGAATAAAACATGTAATTGTGTCAAACCATTAAGCACCTAATATGATTTCTATAGTAGGTAAGGCATTTCTGCCAAGACCATCATAGTGGACAAAGTCCATTACTAAATCAGGTTTACCTGCAATTCCAACACTGTATTACTATACCAGATTTATATGCCATTACAGCCCTATCTATCTCATGAGATATAAATCTTTACCCAATGCATTGTAATGAGATATAGGTCCCACCCATCTCATAATTAAATCATTCTTACTTGTGCCACAAAATAAACATAAACCTTTCATCATAACCCAAAGAATAAAATGGGTTTCATAAAAATCATCTCATCATAATGTAATACATATAAAACAATTGGATATCATATGAAAAATTACACCATGTAAATAATATATACATTATAGTTGAAACATAAAAATATTAAATACTGTCATTTTATATGGAAAATAGTTATGATAAAACACTTGAATTGATTTCGGAAGGGAAATATCTTTTCTTCTTTAAAATCATTTATTTTTTTACAAAATTATATGAAATTTTAAAAGAAAAGGATTTTGTTAAAATAATCATGAAATATTGTATAGTAATATTCATGAAAATATGGCGTTATGAAACAGTAAAAATCCGTTCATGCCGTATAAGTTAAAAAAAATATTCTTCTTGTACTTTTGCTAGAAAAGCCAAAAAGTTCCTCATTTGGTAAACAAAAGAAAGATCATTCCATAAAAAAATGTAAAATTCAAAGAGGGGTAAACATGAATTTAAACATACATGTAATAATATTAAACACTTTATGAAAAACATTTTTATGGACATGGATACAAAATATAACCCTAGTAAATACATACGAATAAATAATCTCAGATAAGAATGAGATTGGAATAATTATCCCTTACCTTATGTCCAATTTCATCTGTATGTGTCCGAGACTCCTATATATTGGGTTTAAACATATTATTAACTTGTAAAAAAACTATAATAATATTTATGATATCATATATGATTCCCTTATGACTTTATATTACCTGTTCATTTGTCAATTCCTTGTTAAAACATTGTTTTGGGTAAAATCATTTCATTTATCGTACGTGTTTTGACTTGTTGTTCTCGATATTATTACTTATATAATGATTTAAATAATTCCAAAATTTAAATCAGGCTTTATATATTGTATATATTTATCGTATAAATATATACTATAGATCGATAAATGGAATGAAATACACCATTCATGGAGACCGTAAGTCGTACGTACGCATGAACGCTGTTTTCGTTTCCTTATTGAATTGAATGGAATTAAGTAAATAAAATATATATGTACATAAATCTAGTATCATTATTATGTCATATATTTCATTATTATTTATTATATATACTTTATAATAATACTTTAATGGTTAATCATGGAGAATGAATCTCATCGATTCGTGGAGAGAGTAATATGTATCTACGCACGGGCGACAATGTCATTCTTTTGATATTAAAATTGTATATAATTGGATGGTATATCATATATAAAGAATCATAATAATGTTATATTTATTATTTATATCATTTATAATCATTATTATACCCATCCAAATGATGAAATGATTGAATAACAAACTACAGCACGACGTGGAGACGGTAAGCCGTACGTACGCACGTGTGGTGACGTTTTCATTAATAGGATTGATAAAATAACTGATATGGTTGTACAATTTTTATAATAACATCACAATATATATAAGATACTGGAGTTATTGCTTAATAATGGAAAAAATGAAGGAGGAACTGGAAGATGAAATGAACTAGAAATTGGTGGTGAGATATTTACCTCTTATTCGGGTTCTTCCTTTTGATTTGTTCAAAAGGGATCATTAGGTTGGATTTATGACTAAAGGAAGGCCTCTAGGATGAATGTAGGATAGTTGATAGGGTATTTGGGAAGATTTTTGCCGATCCAAATGGCTTCGGAGGTGTGAATTAGAGTGAATGGGGAGTGCCCTTTTATAAGAGGGGTGAGGGGCACCTTAGAAAAAACTGAAAATATTATTTTATAATAAATTCATATTCGGTTTATAATAGAACCAAAGTAACTTATTTCGAGGATACGGTGGTGATGGGACTAAATAATTTCAACCAATAGGTTTTAGATAAGTTTAGGTTACCATTTTAACCTTATCATTTAGATTTAACTCTAAGTTAAATAATTTAACTTTTACCGTGTCTTCTTGTATTCGTACACTATATGATAAATAGACATACTATAAACTACCAATAAAACCCTAATTGGTTCATTAATGTCATATATATTATTATATATTTCACTTGGCCGAATCTTATCTATTTAGGTCCATTATATCAATTAATAAAATAATATTTGTTTTAAAATCTCTTTTATGTCAATTTTAACACTATTTGGTATTTTGTTTTTTCTAAATTGATAACAGTTTTATTATTTAGAATAAACCACATCTAACCAACTTTAATATGATAAATTTACATAAAAACTTAGTTCAATTCATTTACAGTCTCAAATTACATTTATTTGGGTATTTATAATATCAATTAGGTTAGTAATTAATTAATAAGGTTATTACTGCATCATCATTGTGTAATAAATAAATTATATTATTTAATGTCTAAAAAATATAAATAAAATACCATTATTTAGGGAATGTTTTTATCTTTCTAATGAATATTTATAGTTGAATTTATCTTATGTACAACTCTATATTAAAATGTTTTAGTTATTAAACTTTGATTTTAACTATTTTAACTTTCTTTAAATAAAATAATAATAAATGTTGTAATCTAATCCAAGTGGACCTAAAGGGTAATATTTTATTTCTATGGTTTTTTTGTTGAACTAAACTTATAAAATAAATTTAGGACATGTGTTAGGGTAATAATAAATCATTTTTACCATTAATTACCCTATTTCTTTTAACCGTGGTAAATAAAAGTTAAAAGTTACTATTCACCAAAAATTATTTTTATCTTATTGAACCACATTTTACTTCTTAATATTAACTATTTCTATTGGATTTTGGAAATTCAACTCACAGAATCTGTAAAATTAAGATTTATGTAAAATTGCAAATTTTCCTAGGAGGTGGGTAAAAGGCGATAAAAAGTTCAATAAAAATTATATATATATATATAATTATTATAAAATGACTCCAATGAATTAAATTGAACTTATATAGGTATTATGTATCCTTTTTTACCTAAAATAAATTTAAATAAAATATAAGATTATTGAAATAAAAAGTCGGTTTTAACCAATAACTTAGTGCTTTCACTATTCATCAAAAACTGAAAGTTTTCATAAAAATACCCAATCTTCACCCTAAGATAATTTCGATATTCTAAATCCAAAAATGAAGTCCATTTTGAAAGAGAAAACATATAAAATTTGAAAATATGGGTATTACTATTCATAATAGCTAGTTTATATAAAATTTCAATTACATATCATTGTTTAGTGAAACTCGATATTGCATACAATGCAAGCTATCGGGGAAGGTCGCTCTTGTATGTAATGCAAGGCAAGTCAGGGTTGCATGTAGGGAAATATTCCTTTGGTGTTGCATATAATGAAATCAAAATATAGTTCAGTTATACTTTGATCGAAATCTATACTTGGGGTTGTGTAAAATAAATGTTTTTCGTAAGAACATGAAATTGTGTACATCACAAGCCAATAATAGTGTTGCGTATACTAATAAATAATACATTATTTCAAATAGTTCAAGCTAATCTTGGGGAAGCGTAAAACAAAATACATAAAAGAAATTAAAAATAATAATTCTCATAAAATTTTGGGGTGTTACATTTTTCCATAGTTTTCACAAGATGTGAATCATTCAAACACCTTCTTCTTCTTTGATTCATTCCCTTTTTCATGGTTTCCAGATACCCAATCATGTGTTGTTTTACTATGAATATATTGATCCTAGAAAATTCCTTCCTCGTCTCAATGGAAAACAAAACCATTTCGTCATATGATGAAAAATTCTATGAAATTAGTTCCCATTGGATATTTGGCTTAAGGACTATGATTAAATGATCGATCTTGCACTCTGTGTTGCATATATAAACTGTAGAAACCCTCGAAAACCTTGTCAAGGTATCTTGATAATTTTCAATTCTCTCTTCTTCCTTTTTCTTTAATCTAAGGTACTTCTTCTTTATCAAATTTTTTTATCACAATGAATGTACTTGTCAAAGAATGCCTGTAACAGCCCAAGATTTTATAAAAAAAATATTCTTTTTAATTTTATTAATGTCTTGTGTTGTACGCTACACCAAAAGGAGCTTGCACAACACGCATCCTTGACTTGCCTTGCATTACACGCAATCGCGACCTTCCTCGATAGCGTGTGTAATACACAATACCAAGTTTCACTAAACAACGATATGCTATTAAAATATTATTAAAACTGGCCGTTATGAATAGTAATAACCACTTTTTAAAATTCTGTAAATCTTATTTTTCAAAATGAACTTCATTTTTTGATTCGGAGTATCGAATTTAGCCTAAGGTGAAATTTTGGTACTTTTCGGATAACTTTCATATTCTGATGAATAGTGAAAATTACTAATTTATAATTAAAAACAACTTTTTTAATCGAAATAATTAATAGTGATAAATTATTAATTTGAGTGGTTTTAAAGTATATTTAGAATATATTTTTACAATTTAATACAATGTTGGTCATTGGATGTAATTTCACATTTAAACTAGACGTAATCAAATGTCAATCTTTTCATAGATATTGTTTCTTAAAAACACGCTATTTGTTTTAACAGCGGGATTTAATTATAAATTTAATTAATGCAATTTCTATGTTATGAATTTGGTAAAATAGACTTCATTTTTGAATTCGGAATATGAAATATAGCTTAGGATGAAATTTTGGCATTGTTCTGAAAAAACATCAATTTTTGATGAATAGTGAAACTACTAAGTGGTAGGTTAAAAAAAAACTGAATTTTGCATAAAACTTAATTTTACCGCTTCTGTGAATGGAATTTCGAAAATCCGACAGACACGGTTAATATCAAGGACTAAAATGTGGTTCAATGAGATGAAAATAATTTTTGGTGAATAGTAACTTTTTACTTTTTTTACCACGGTTAATAGTAAATAGGGTAACTAAGGGTAAATATGATATTACTATTACCCTAACACGTGTCCTAATCCTATTGGACAAGTGTATTTCGACCAAAAACAAACTTAGGAATAAAATAAGACCATTTAGGCCCACTTGGATTAGATTAGGACATTTATTATTAATTTATTTAAAGAAGGGTTAAAAGAGTTAAAATCAAAGTTTATTTACTAAAACATTTTTAATATGGGGTTATACATAAGATAAATTCGATTGTAAACCTTCATTAGAAAGCTAAAAACATTTCCTACATGATGGTATTTTATTTGTAATTTTTAGACATCAAATAAGTTAATTTATTTATGACACAACGATGATGCAGTAATTATCTTATTAATGAAATATTGACATAATTGATGTTATAAACACCAAAATAAATGTAATTTGAGACTTTTTATGAATTCCACTGATTTTCTAGGTTACTATGATATATTAGTGTTGATTTAATCAACTTGGTTCGAACATATAATTCTGTTATGACTTTCACAAAAATCATATATCAAATAGTGTCAAAATTGACACAAAATAGTTTTTAAATACAATATTATATTATTAATTGTTATTTTATTCCTAAAAATCTAAGGTTCGGCAAAATGACTTAGATAAGGATATATATATTAATAATAAACAATTTGGGGTTCGTTTGACATGTTATAGTATGTGTATTAACCATATAGTGAAAGAAAACAAAAAGACACGGTAAAAGTTAAATTATTTAACTTTGAGTTAAATCTAATTGATAAAGTTAAAATAATACCATAAACTTGTCTAAATCCTATTGGATGATATGATTTCGACCCATCCCCACTTTAGCTTCGAAATAAAACCCTTTGGAACCATTATAAACCGATTTTGACTTTAATATAAAATAATATTTTGAGATATTCCTAAGGTGCCCCTCTCCTCCCTTATAAAAGGACACCTCCTCCCCCTCCTCCTCACACCAATTTGAGCACTCAAGCTCGGCCAACCCCTGCCAAAATCTCTTCTCCACTTCCCTAGAAACATCCTATAGGTTCTGGTCTTCCTCAAAGACCAATTTTAGTGCCCTAAGAGGAGGTCTCAAAGAGGCGCTTCAAAGAAGAGATAATTACCATTACCAATTCTTTCATCTTTATTTCTTCTTCCACTTCTTCTTCTTAGGTTGTTTCATTATGAAGTAATAGCATCAGTATCACTCATATACTGATATGTTATTATAAGTATGAAACAACCCTATTTCACCATCTATCCATCCTACGGAAAAAGAAATCACCGCGCGTGCGTACGTACGGAATACTGTCTCCACGCCGTGGTGTAATCTATTTTCCACCACCACCTTACATGGATGGGTATAATGGTGTAAAGAATAACTATACATAGTTATTACAACATCATATTGATTCTGATATATTGTATAATCCACTCCAATTCAATTCAATATTTATGGAAATGATATTATCGCTCGTGCGTACGTACGGACTACCGTCTCCACGACGCGATGAGATTCATTCTCCATGTTAACCATTTAAGAATGATTATAGAGTATATATAAGAAATAATAATGAAATTTATGACATTATAAAGCTACTTTATTTATGTATATATATATATATATGTATGTCATCTACATACTTCCATTCAAGACAATAAGGAAAGGAAAATAGCGTTCATGCGTACGTACGGACTACCGTCTCCATGAACGGTGTTTTTCATTTCATTTATCTATCTATTATATATATATATACTGAATATATATGATATATAAATCATATTTTATATTCTGGAAGTAAGTAAATCATGATATAAGTAATAATAATTTCAAGAACAACAAGTCAAAACACCTACGATAAATGAAACGATTTTCCCCAAAACGCTTCTTCAACATGGAATTTACAAAAGAACGGGTAATATAATGTCATAAGTGAACCATATATGATATCATAACAATGAATATGATTCTGTAATAAGTTAATGACATTATTTAAATCATTATACAGGAGGTTCGGACACATACGAAGCAAATCGGACCTAAGGTAAGGGAAATATCACAATCTCATTTTTATCCGAGATTGATTATACTTTGGTATTTACTGGGGTGTATTTTATCATCCACATCCATGTTTCTTCAATATGTAATTTTATTTCCATCCATCTACAGTTTTTTAAATCCAATTTTACCCTTCGGTGAGTTTTTAGTAAAGGATATGAAAGGAATCTTTTGTCGTTTTTCGTACGAGGTACTTTTTGACTTTTTCGACAAAAGTACGAAGAATGTTTTTTTTAACTTAAACGACACGAATGGATTTTTAAGGTTTTATAAAGCCTTATTTTCATGAAGCTTCCTCCAAAATATTTCATGACTATTTTCAATAAAATCTCTTTCTTTTAAAATTGCATGATGTTTTGTGAAAAGAAATTGATTTTGAAGAAGAAAGGATATTTTCCTCAAGAATTCATTTCAAGTGTTTTATCAAAATTATTTTCCATATAAGATAATAAAGGGTTCTGTTTCTATCCATATTTTTACATTTATTTGACTACGTTGTGATGGAATTATGTTTATGAATTCCTTTATCTTATATGAATGGTTTTATGATGTCATGATGTTTCAAGAATCCCATTTTTGTTACATGTGTTATGCAATGATGTATGATTTATGATTATGTGGCACACATAAGAAAGGATTCATTATAAGATGGGTGGGACCTATATCTCCCTCCAATTCATTGGGTAAAGATTTTATATCTCATGAGATATACATGGCTGGAATGGTAGGTTATACCGGTTCAGTGAAACAGGACTGAAACGAGGGTTACTCGATTCAGAAAGGGACTTTGTCCACTAAGATAGTCTTGGCAATGATTCTTGACTAACAAGAAATGATTCTCTATGATTATGTGTGAATGCCACAAAGTTTCATGTTTTAAGTTATGATTATTGTGATTACATTTCACTACCATGATTTATCCCATGTTATGAAATTATGCTCTCTTTTGCAGGTTATGATTTCCAAAATGTTATGTTCTTATGAAAACGATGTGATTGATATTTCTTTTGTTTACCCTTACTGAGCATTTGAGCTCACCCTTTTATGTTTTCTTTTCCCCAGGATATAAATAAAGGTTTTAGGTAAAAAAAAGGAAGATCTTTATGGGAGATGTTGAAGATATTTCACCACGATTAGAAGATTTTATTCCGAGTTTCCAAAGACACTAAACTGTTACGATCCTTGTGTGTGTATTTTTTTTGTTATGTACTAAGTATTCCGCAAAAGTAATGTAATGTCCATGTACGTCAGGCTTCGGGTCTCTACAGTTGGTATCAGAGGAAAGGTTTAGTCAACCTTTGGAAACTAGGATGCGAAAACGTTAGTGAAATCCCTAGAGATATTTCTAAGGTATGTCTAGGGATGTCCCTAGGGATAAGTATACGTATAGGTTATAGTAATAGAATTACGCTAACGATCATAGAATTAAACCTAAGATGTTGGATACTGAAGGTACTCCCCCTTTATTATGTTGTTTTCCCTAGCATGATTTTTGCCTCTCACACTATTCTTTTTGGGTTTTAGACGATGGCTGGAACCCGAAGGAACCGTGTTGATCAATGCAATGGACAATGCAATGATTTCCCTCCTGAACAAAAAAATGTTATGGGGGATGGAGTGCAAAATCTTATTGCTATACTTACACAAGCTATGAATCATTCTGGACTTCCAAATGAGAAGAGAAGGGAACAATATTCTATTGAGTCCTTCATGAGGCAACGTCCACCTTCTTTCAGTGGGTCTTCTGATCCACTTGTGGCTGAACAATGGATCAGTACTACTGAAAAGATATTTTCAGTTCTTCAATGTTCTGAACATGATAATGTCATCTTAGCAGTATATCGTTTGGAAGGTGAAGCTGATCAATGGTGGAATCTTATCAAGAATACGAGGCCAAGAGATGAAATTGAGTGCATGGAATGGGACGAGTTCAAGAACTTATTTTTCAGTAAGTACTTCCCTCGTATTCTTCGAACAAAGATGGAGAAAGAGTTTCTTGAACTGAAGAAAAGGGACGATGAATATGTTGGTACCTATGAAGCAAATTTTACAAGACTTGCAAGGTATGCTTCTGGAATTATCATCCAACCTGAAAGTAAAGTTGATCAATTTTTCAGTGGCTTAAAACCAAGTCTTCGAAGGGCATTAGCTATAAGAGACTTCAGTAGCTATGAAGAAATTGTGCGTTGTGCTATCAAGGTAGAAATGGAAGTTGGTGTTACATATCCATCTCATGGTTTTGACAAGAAACGAAAGATGGAGTTCAAGGAGAAATCTCAGAATAATGGTGAAAA
Organism: Viscum album; assembly: GCA_963277665.1. NCBI lineage: Eukaryota > Viridiplantae > Streptophyta > Magnoliopsida > Santalales > Viscaceae > Viscum > Viscum album. The sequence goes on from OY728165.1 coordinate 835,228,588, forward strand.
GAAGATGAATGTTTTCTTATGCACAAAGTGTGGAAAGAAGCATGGTGGAGATTGTCTTAAAGGGACTAGAAAATGTTTTAAGTGTGGAAAAGAAGGTCATCGAGCAGCTGAGTGTCGAAGTAATGGAAAAAGGGTTTCTAATGATGTGAATAAAGCAAACACTGCAGAGAACGCACCGCCAACACTTCAATGCTTCAAGTGCAAGGAAATGGGGCATTATGCTAATAATTTCCCTAATCCAAGGGTTAGTGATGATCAACATGAGCAACCACTGAAGGCAAAGGACAAAGGGAAATCACATGCGATCACTATTGGCAATGTTTAATATGACAACGATGTGGTGGAATGATTAAGTGTTTATGTAATGGGATTCCAAAATAATGTTGTATCATTGAGTATTGCAATATTTATTGATGTGGTATTCAAAGTGATTGAGATATTTTCTGGAAATAAGATGATATGCGCATAATGAAGACGAGAAAATGAAATGTTTAATAGTATTCATGAGCTCATGATTGATATAAGGACTAAGTGATATCATGGTTCGAGTATATAGAATTTTGAGGATTTTGGTATGTGGAAAGTGTTAACTTTTAACTGCACTCATGTTTTCACTAAGGTATTCAAGATAATACGCGATTAAGGACTTTGAATGTTTGGAATGTGACCAACAGGACATATCTTATGATATGTGGGGATCAACGACAGTATTAAATCTCTGGTAATCGTTGTCACTATATTATGAGAGTGGACTGCAATATTATGTATAAGCCTAAAGATTAGACTGGATTATGATGGACATAAGTTAGTATTGTTTAAGGATAGAAGATTTTCGATATTATTGATGGGATGTTATAGTAACGTAGTTTTAGAAAAAGGACAACCTGCAGGACGGGCGACAGCCCATCGCTTCGGACAAGGCTGTAGGAATCGAACCCACAACCGAAGTGCGACTGACCTTTATCGCCTACCTCTGACCTACAGGAAGTCCATGTTTAGTAGAAACTAGTGTTATTATATTAAGCAGTATGATATATGAAGTATAAGCCCATTTTAGGAACTATATATGATTAATCCCACTATAGATCGACTTATGTATATAAATTTTGCTAACCTTTTGAGACAGATGGAATGACCCGTCATTCTATCACATGATCTGCTAACACTTCACGAATAACAAATTCAACTTCATTTATTTAAGAGATGAAGTGGAAATTGTTAAAGGCACGAACAATAGTGAGATTGTACCAAAATAAAGAAAGTATTTATTCTAATTCAAATTTTCAACTTTAGGGAAATGATCTTGAAAACCAAAAATGTTGTCCTAGTGATCTTATACCTGATGAATCAGATGATACCTTAGATCGTCACAAATTTATGGATTTGTGATTACTGACTTTCCCATAGCCATGTTCTCTACCACTCTCCATCAGAACATGATGGTTAGATTTCTCTTCCATATCCATATTTTCACCTATGTGGAAACCCAGTGATTAGTTTATTTGGGTAATCGTTACATTTCATACATTAGTTTTTAAAGCCAAGTTTTGGTATTCCCTTTTACGATGTGGGTTTCTATTAAAAAAAACATTCAAATAGTAAACCATTTATAACCCCGAAGAATTTCGAGGGCAAAATTCATTTTAAGGGGGGTAGAATGTAACAGCCCAAGATTTTATAAAAAAAATATTCTTTTTAATTTTATTAATGTCTTGTGTTGTACGCTACACCAAAAGGAGCTTGCACAACACGCATCCTTGACTTGCCTTGCATTACACGCAATCGCGACCTTCCTCGATAGCGTGTGTAATACACAATACCAAGTTTCACTAAACAACGATATGCTATTAAAATATTATTAAAACTAGCCGTTATGAATAGTAATAACCACTTTTTAAAATTCTGTAAACCTTATTTTTCAAAATGAACTTCATTTTTGGATTCGGAGTATCGAATTTAGCCTAAGGTGAAATTTTGGTACTTTTCGGATAACTTTCATATTCTGATGAATAGTGAAAATTACTAATTTATAATTAAAAACAACTTTTTTAATCGAAATAATTAATAGTGATAAATTATTAATTTGAGTGGTTTTAATGTATATTTAGAATATATTTTTACAATTTAATACAATGTTGGTCATTGGATGTAATTTCACATTTAAACCAGACGTAATCAAATGTCAATCTTTTGATAGATATTGTTTCTTAAAAACACGCTATTTGTTTTAACAGCGGGATTTAATTAATGCAATTTCTATGTTATGAATTTGGTAAAATAGACTTCATTTTTGAATTCGGAATATGAAATATAGCTTAGGATGAAATTTTGGCATTGTTCTGAAAAAACATCAATTTTTGATGAATAGTGAAACTACTAAGTGGTAGGTTAAAAAAAACTGAATTTTGCATAAAACTTAATTTTACCGCTTCTGTGAATGGAATTTCGAAAATGCGACAGACACGGTTAATATCAAGGACTAAAATGTGGTTCAATGAGATGAAAATAATTTTTGGTGAATAGTAACTTTTTACTTTTTTTACCATGGTTAATAGTAAATAGGGTAACTAAGGGTAAATATGATATTACTATTACCCTAACACGTGTCCTAATCCTATTGGACAAGTTTATTTCGACCAAAAACAAACTTAGGAATAAAATATGACCATTTAGGCCCACTTGGATTAGATTAGGACATTTATTATTAATTTATTTAAAGAAGGGTTAAAAGAGTTAAAATCAAAGTTTATTTACTAAAATATTTTTAATATGGGGTTATACATAAGATAAATTCGATTGTAAATATTCATTAGAAAGATAAAAATATTTCCTACATGATGGTATATTATTTGTAATTTTTAGACATCAAATAAGTTAATTTATTTATGACACAACGATGATGCAGTAATTATCTTATTAATGAAATATTGACATAATTGATGTTATAAACACCAAAATAAATGTAATTTGAGACTTTTTATGAATTCCACTGATTTTATAGGTTACTATGATATATTAGTGTTGATTTAATCAACTTGTTTCGAACATATAATTCTGTTATGACTTTCACAAAAATCATATATCAAATAGTGTCAAAATTGACACAAAATAGTTTTTAAATAAAATATTATATTATTAATTGTTATTTTATTCCTAAAAATCTAAGGTTCGGCAAAATGACTTAGATAAGGATATATATATTAATAATAAACAATTTGGGGTTCGTTTGACATGTTATAGTAAGTGTATTAACCATATAGTGAAAGAAAACAAAAAGACACGGTAAAAGTTAAATTATTTAACTTTGAGTTAAATCTAATTGATAAGGTTAAAATAATACCCTAAACTTGTCTAAATCCTATTGGATGATATGATTTCGACCCATACCCACTTTAGCTTCGAAATAAAACCCTTTGGAACCATTATAAACCGATTTTTACTTTAATATAAAATAATATTTTGAGATATTCTTAAGGTGCCCCTCTCCTCCCTTATAAAAGGACACCTCCTCCCCCTCCTCCTCACACCAATTTGAGCACTCAAGCTCGGCCAACCCCTGCCAAAATCTCTTCTCCACTTCCCTAGAAACATCCTATAGGTTCTGGTCTTCCTCAAAGACCAATTTTAGTGCCCTAAGAGGAGGTCTCAAAGAGGCGCTTCAAAGAAGAGATAATTACCATTACCAATTCTTTCTTCTTTATTTCTTCTTCCACATCTTCTTCTTAGGTTGTTTCATTATGAAGTAATAACATCAGTATCACTCATATACTGATATGTTATTATAAGTATGAAACAACCCTATTTCACCATCTATCCATCCTACGGAAAAAGAAATCACCGCGCGTGCGTACGTACGGAATACCGTCTCCACGCCGTGGTGTAATCTATTTTCCACCACCACCTTACATGGATGGGTATAATTGTGTAAAGAATAACTATACATAGTTATTACAACATCATATTGATTCTGATATATTGTATAATCCACTCCAATTCTATTCAATATTTATGGAAATGATATTATCGCTCGTGCGTACATACGGACTACCGTCTCCACGACGCGATGAGATTCATTCTCCATGTTAACCATTTAAGAATGATTATAGAGTATATATAAGAAATAATAATGAAATTTATGACATTATAAAGCTACTGTATTTATGTATATATATATATATATATGTATGTCATCTACATACTTCCATTCAAGACAATAAGGAAAGGAAAATAGCGTTCATGCGTACGTACGGACTACCGTCTCCATGAACGGTGTTTTTCATTTCATTTATCTATCTATTATATATATATATACTGAATATATATGATATATAAATCATATTTTATATTCTGGAAGTAAGTAAATCATGATATAAGTAATAATAATTTCAAGAACAACAAGTCAAAACACCTACGATAAATGAAACGATTTTCCCCAAAACGCTTCTTCAACATGGAATTTACAAAAGAACGGGTAATATAATGTCATAAGTGAACCATATATGATATCATAACAATGAATATGATTCTGTAATAAGTCAATGACATTATTTAAATCATTATACAGGAGGTTCGGACACATACGAAGCAAATCGGACCTAAGGTAAGGGAAATATCACAATCTCATTTTTATCCGAGATTGATTATACTTTGGTATTTACTGGGGTGTATTTTATCATCCACATCCATGTTTCTTCAATATGTAATTTTATTTCCATCCACCTACAATTTTTTAAATCCAATTTTACCCTTCGGTGAGTTTTTAGTAAAGGATATGAAAGGAATCTTTTGTCGTTTTTCGTACAAGGTACTTTTTGACTTTTTCGACAAAAGTACGAAGAATGTTTTTTTTAACTTAAACGACACGAATGGATTTTTACGGTTTTATAAAGCCTTATTTTCATGAAGCTTCCTCCAAAATATTTCATGACTATTTTCAATAAAATCTCTTTCTTTTAAAATTGCATGATGTTTTGTGAAAAGAAATTGATTTTGAAGAAGAAAGGATATTTTCCTCAAGAATTCATTTCAAGTGTTTTATCAAAATTATTTTCCATATAAGATAATAAAGGGTTCTATTTCTATCCATATTTTTACATTTACTTGACTGCGTTGTGATGGAATTATGTTTATGAATTCCTTTATCTTATATGAATGGTTTTATGATGTCATGATGTTTCAAGAATCCCATTTTTGTTACATGTGTTATGCAATGATGTATGATTTATGATTATGTGGCACACATAAGAAAGGATTAATTATAAGATGGGTGGGACCTATATCTCCCTCCAATGCATTGGGTAAAGATTTTATATCTCATGAGATAGACATGGCTGGAATGGTAGGTTATACCGGTTCAGTGAAACAGGACTGAAACGAGGGTTACTCGATTCAGAAAGGGACTTTGTCCACTAAGATAGTCTTGGCAATGATTCTTGACTAACAAGAAATGATTCTCTATGATTATGTGTGAATTCCACAAAGTTTCATGTTTTAAGTAATGATTATTGTGATTACATTTCACTACCATGATTTATCCCATGTTATGAAATTATGCTCTCTTTTGCAGGTTATGATTTCCAAAATGTTATGTTCTTATGAAAACGATGTGATTGATACTTCTTTTGTTTACCCTTACTGAGCATTTGAGCTCACCCTTTTAGGTTTTCTTTTCCCCAAGATATAAATAAAGGTTTTAGGTAAAAAAAGGAAGATCTTTATGGGAGATGTTGAAGATATTTCACCACGATTAGAAGATTTTATTCCGAGTTTCCAAAGACACTAAACTGTTACGATCCTTGTGTGTGTATTTTTTTGTTATGTACTACGTATTCCGCAAAAGTAATGTAATGTCCATGTACGTCAGGCTTCGGGTCTCTACAATGCCTCCCTAAAAGGTCTCCATTCCATGAGTTCTATTTCTTCAACATCCCTTGTATTTTGGATCAATGTACACAATTGAGAGACATCAAATTTGAGACAATAGACCGAAAAAGTTTCTTTTTCTATTTCACTACATTCTAAAGCCATAAATAAAATTTTTAGATACTTAATACACTATTCAGATACAATTGGATTAGTAGTCCCACTAAATGTTGGGGGATTTTGTTGCCAAAAGTGATCCAGTATTGGAGATTCCCTCTAAGGAATGGGTTATTCCATTTGTGAAAGCTTATTTGTCATAACCTGATTATGTTTCCACAGTATGACCATAATTTTCTCCATTCCAATACCAACTGTATTAGTATCCTTTGTAGGGAAACCCCAATAATTTCCTTGAGTATTGACACCATTTTTCCTTTTAGGTGACATTTCTATATAATGGAACATATCAGATTATCTCATAATATTATACGTTTTAAATATGGTAAAAAACTCAGTATAAATTAAAAATTTATGCATCATAAATAATGAACTGTTGTTACTTTGGGTGAATTATCATAAGTGTATATCCAAAGTCTAACTAAGGGTATGTTCCCTAATATATGTTCTCTAAATATAGTATCCATGGTTATTGATAAATTCCCAATAATACCAACTATAATACCCTGACCGCAAATCACCTGAAGATGGTTCATTATTACATTACATTAGAATGATTACATGGAATCACGTCTGGAAGGAACGTACAATTTAGTAGTCATGGAAATCTGAATTACAAACATGATACCCATAATACATTGGGAGAACAAAATAAAACATGAAACACACTAATTAATATATATTGAATCCTTGAGATATTAATAAATGTTATATTCTCTATATCCTTGGGAGTGAAACATAATAAGATTGAGGTCAATGCTCAGTAAGGGTATGTATAATGGAAGAAATAATCAATTTATATAGAATGGTAAATATCTGAGAACACATTACATTTAAAAAACATGATAAGTTACAAATAATATGGAAATGAAAGAACTAAAACATATTCCATAAATCAATAAACTATGAATGAACTACTTCCATAGTTATGTCAACACAAAATCTCATGGATAAATAATAACTGAAATTAAATGAGGGAAATACTTTATTTAAGGATGTCATGTCTCAGGCATAGGAAAACCAATTACTTCCAAGACATTTTACACAAATATTAAAAATTAAGGACATAAAACCATTTGGAAAACTTATTAATCTCGTGAGAACCAGTCGATGCATTGAGGAGCATTATAAAGTATGGGCTCCACCCATCATTGATAGTCCAAAGTATTTCTCATATTGAATAACAATAATAAATTATACGCCTTATCAAATAACCATATTGAATGAGTTATATGGATCATCCAATAATTCATAGAAAGCAAATAATAAAATATCATGGAAATAATGAGATTCATGATAAAAAATCAAAGGGGTAGAATATATGCCATATAAATGGAACTAGGTGCATAACATTTCAACATGACTCAATGAAATAAAATTGAGATGAAATCACATACCTTAAGCCTGATACTCTCTGTATTTTTCTAAAAATATTGTATGTGGGTATTATTAACTTATATTAGAATCACAATAATATTTATGACACCATATATGATACTTTTATCTCTTTATATTACCCAATTGTTAACAATTCCAAGTTAATGCAACATTTTGGGTATCAATCGTCTGTTTTATTGTATGTGTTTTGACTTGTTATTCATGATCTTATTACTTAGATCATGATTTTATTACATTAATAATTTACAATATTATTTATATATCATATATATTCATAATATCAATATATATAATAGTTATATGTATTACATGGAATACAACGTTTATGGAGACGGTAAGCCGTATGCACGCATAAATGTTGTTTCCATTTTCCTATCATATATAATGGATGTAAGAGAATGACATATATGTACACACACACACAGATATATAAATATAAATATATATATTATTCTAGTAGAATTATTATTTCATATACTTCGTAATTATTAATAATATATATCTTTTTCATCATTGTTGGATGATGAACCTGTTAGATGTGTTTCATCATGTCGTGGAGACGGTAAGCCGTACGTACGCACGAGCGATGATATCATTTCATTAATTGTTTAATGGAAAGGATTTGGATTTAATATGAATTTTAAAGAAATAATATCATGTTATATTTATTATTTAAGTCATTTTTATTCATTCTTATATGCATCTAAATGAAGCATATATGAAAAACAGCTTATACCACAATGTGGAGACGGTTAGCCTTACGTACGCGCGAATGGTGATATTGTTTTTCATAGGATGGGTAAAAGAGGAATATGGTTTTACCATAATCATAAAAAAATTTAACAATATAATTTATTATTAATTTCTTATTTTTTTATGTTAACAACTTAGTAAGATGAAGAGTAAGTATAAATGAACTTTGAAGGGATTAAATGATTACATTTTCTTTGGGTCTCTCCTTTTTATTCGCACAAAGGGACTCATTTAGTTGGTTTTATACCCAATCGGTTTCCTGTACGATAATGGGAAGTAACTTGGGAGGAGATATGGGTAGGATTTGGCCGACCCAAAGAGATTTTTAGGGGTGTATTAGTTGGTAGATGTAGTGCCCTTTTATAAGAGGGAGGAGGGCCACTTTAGGAAGGTATTAAAATATTATTTTAATATACATTTATTTTCGGTTTCCAATGGTCCCAAAGTCATTTATTTCAAATAAAATATGATTTTTGGTTGAAAAACTCTAAACCAGTTGGTTTTATATATGTTTAGGTTAAAAAGTATCCTTATCATTTGATATTGACCCTTAGTTAAAAACATTAACGTTTACAATGTATTCTTACAGTTTCATAATATATGGTAATTTTATTTACTATAAAATAAGAAGATAACCATAAGAGGATCATTAATGACAATTTTAACTTTATAAATGTCAGTTGGATGAATCTTATATTTTTAAGACCATTATATTATTTGAAAAAATTGTATTTGTTTTCAAAACTCAATTATGTCAATTTTTACCCTATTTAGTAGTTAATTTTGGTTAAAATAATAATAATTTGATTCCTTTAAACCAAAGGCATTAAATTAAACCTTATATGTTAATATAATCCATAAAATTAGTGTATGGAATTAAATCATTAAAATTATTTTTATTATAATATTTAAAATATCATTTATATGATTTATTCATTAATAATCAAAATACTGCATCGTTATTATGTCATAAATAAATATATTTATTTAATGTATAAAAATTATAAATAAAATATTGTGATGTAGAAAATCGTTTTATATTTCTAATGACTATTTATAGTTAAATAGATCAATTATATAACACTATATGAAAATTGTTTTAGTAAAAGATACATGAATTTGTTATATTTTTTAATACTTTAAATTAATTCTTATAAAATGTCATTTTCACACCATAATGGCTCCATAGGGTCACAAAATCAAAAAAATGAAGACCATGGTCATATATATCTTGTAAAATAGGATTAGGAAATGTGTTAGTGTAGTTTAGTAATATTATAATATTATTTTGTTACTCTTATTTACCAGATTTACACTTTTACCATGGTAAATAAAAAAAATTAATGAAGTGACTATTAATAATGTCAAAAAATAAAAGGTACATATTTACACAATTTGTAAGTTTTGATTCCAAATATTGAATCCATTTTTACAAATTCAAATCATATAAGTTGTCATTATTAATTAAAAGATAATTCCTTTTGTCAAAACAAAAAAGTGCGTTTTTAAAAAGTAAAATCTATCAAAATATTTACATGTTTTTATGTAGAATTCAAATTTAAAATTAATTAAAATGGCCATAATTGGATTAAATGATAAAATAGTAATCCAATTAAACTTTAAACCCAATTAAAAATAAAATTTATCAATGTTAACAAATTATATGAAATGATAGTTTTGAATTAAAATGATGTATTTTTTTACCATTCCTAAAAAATTGTAATCTTTTCAGAAAATTATTAAAATTTCCCACGAATATAATTTTAATATTAAAAATTCAAAAATGAATTCTATTTGGAAAAATAATGTTTATTGAATTTCAAAATGCAGTTAAGAATATTCCTAACAACTTTTTAAATTATTATTTCGATAGGTCGTGGTGTGATTGAACTCGGGGTTTTGTACAACGTAAGTCATTGAATTATTTAAAAATAAGTGAACCATGGATGTTTGGGATGTTACAAAAATGAATCTAGATATTTATCTTCTTTGTCACTTTTTTAATAAATATCATATGACTATTTGGAATTTTTTTCTTTGTCTTCTTCGATGCAAGATTGTATCTTATTACCTATTAAGAATTAACTTAGTTAAATATTCATTTATTTATATTGATTTATATTCACCAAATATCCCGGGAACATCATTTACATAATAATTATGTAAACCTACTAGATTCTATTTTTCTCTTCATGACTAATTCAACATCATCATGTAAAATTAGATGAATACACGGTTTGTTTCTTCCATGTGATATTTGAATTATAACAATCTTCCAAAGCATTTAAAACTAAAAAAATAGATTTTAGTTCATTATAGAGATTCCATGTATTCATGGATTCATGAAGTTTTTGAAATGAAACTTCATTATATAGAGTATAAGTATCTCCAAAACACTAGATTCTTTCTTATCTGGTGCATCCCCTTTATTATTGGCTAGGATCTTGATCATGTGCTTGATCATGATATTTGATCCATGAAAATCGTATCACTTGAATCATCTCATTTGGTTCATAATTCAAATTCTTGAATATTAACATTTCAATAAGTCAAAACCAAAAAAATGCTTAGTGTTGAATTCATACGATCAACTATAAAGTCTTACAATTGAAATTAAAGACTTTTGATGAGGCCTTATGAATATGAGGTTGTACGATCAATAAAAAAATGATGAGATAAATGGTTTATGATGATTCTTTGTGATTATCAGTTAAAAACATTCCATCATTCCTGTAACATTTTCCTTCTTTGGATGAAAGGATTTAAATAAATCAAATATTTATTCTAAAGCCTTAGGTTTTTTCTAAAAAACTTAATATGTTGTCTAGATTATCAATGCTTCATGAATTTTGAAGTGGATGATACTTTTTCCATCTTAAACATTTTTTAAAAAATCATCCGAAAATCATCTCAAAAAAACTTATAACCTAAACCAAAATATCCCCACTTCCATTTCATTGAATCTTCATCTCAATTCTTATATTGATGAAAACTTCATTCATTTTTTTCAACATTGTTAAATATTGTGAAACATTAAAATTTTATAAACAAATATAGATATAACTCAACATCATCAATAAATTCCATGAAGATAAAGAAAAGTTCGTTAATAATCAAAATTAACATGTAATCATAATAAATAAAACATCATCATCCTAGATTGAACACCCTGATAGAGTTCTGATATAACACTAGTTTCCAAAACAACATTAAAATAAAACTATATGAGGATGTGTATGGGAAAATACGTAGAACTATAACATGTTTGGATTTTGTTATAGAGTTTATGGTCATGCTACATGATATTTCACATTAAATGTTATAGAAGACTCAAACTATTCAATGGTATTTTAAAACATCAAAAATTTGAAAAAAGATCAACGGTATTAATCATCAACCAGATTTGGAGTTTGAAGTTGGAGAAATTTTAGTCCATTTATTTTCATCATGAAAGTGGGAAATAAGATTTAGGTAGAAGGTAATATTAACCCATATATTTTTATCCATTTTTAAATCCTCTATCATGTGGGGTTGTTATATTATCATCTTTCATTTCCACTAAATCTATATCTTTTATATAATTTATTCTAGGTTTTACTACTAAGGAAGTATATACCGGACCATAAACCTATAATTTACTAAGATAATATAGTACCAAAATATGATCTACATTATGGGGAACGAGTAGTGTAATTATTAGATCATAGTGATAAGGTACTAAAAAATAATACCACTCACCAGGTTAAAATTATTTGGAGGAATCATAAGTTTGGGGAAATACTGTGGAAACCATAAGATGTAATAAGAAAAAGTATGCTCATTTTTTCATCATATTAATTATATATTTAGTGAGAAAATTTTTTAATGGGGATAGGATGTATCATATTATAATTTTACAATGTATTTACTTTGAAACAAATCTTGTATGTTCCATATCTTGTGATACACATAAAACTGAACTAAAGTGAACAGTGGTCAATTATATTTGAATATTAATGTAAAAAATAAAGTAATTTACATGATAGATAAATAAAACTTAATTATAATATTTACAATGTAAAATAATAATATGTAACTAAATTTTTAATAAGATTAAAAGTTACTTATTCACTTATGAAAATACAATTGATTTTAAAAAACTATTTTTAGATGTTATGTATATCTGATAATTTTTTTATTTTTAAATAATGAGTCAATTAATATGTATTGATTATATTAAATTAATTAATTTTAAAATAAATTATTAATATGTAATGATTAATTATAAAACCATAAGGAAAAATAATTTAATTATTCTTGGTTAACTCGTAATTTTTTCTTCTGAAACAATGGTTTATTTATCAAAAAGTTAAATTTCACATATTTTAATTATGAAATTTACTAAAATTTGTATATATATATAATCAATTTAATAATAATTCATTCGTTTATTATTAATTATTTTTAATTAATATAGAATCATTTTTTGTTAAAAAAAACCCTTTTTCAAAGAATCGTATCTTTCCATGCAGTGTATTTTTAATAAAATAAAACAAAACTATCTATATTAGATAATTATTTAAATGAAAATAATTATTTAAATATATATATTGAAACAAATTATCTGTCATCTTAGTATTATTACTTTGTAAATATAAGAATAAATATATTTTTATGCTTAAATTATTTTTTTTGGTAAAAATATTTTTTATTAGTTATCATTTTATATTAAAATAAATCAGTATCACCATTATAATTTAATCGAATGAAATGGTTATCATATTAGTAATCAACATATAGAAATTATAATTTTATATAAAATCTATTTTTAGTATTTAAAATACTTTTTATGGTGAAATATAGTCACCATAGTAAAGACTATAACGATATAATAAAAATATGTTCATTAAAAAAGTCCTAAAATATCAGAAATAATTATATAAAAATGTATTGATGATGGAATTATTGATATACCATTTCCTTATATCAAATATTCTCCCACATTGGATACAAATTCCAGGAAAAAAATTCCTTTTATATTAAAGAACGTGTATTTATTAGAAATATATCATATTCTCACCAATAAAAGGTCCCCTACTATACCAACTTAAAAGAAAAAATTTCTATAGATTTTATCATTATTTCCTAACCAAGTCCCCCATTAAAAATATTCTACCACTTTTTGGAAATCTTTTTCACAAAAAGGGGTCCCAAATCCTTCATTTTCATGATGATCAATAACAGAAAATTCAAGTCTTCAAAGTAAGTGTTTTACTCAATGTTATACTTTTTTCATCACTAATGACTAATAAAACTAAAATACTGTTAATATTATATTAAAATGATTAATTTTTCATGATTTAATTTTTTTAATGATAATTTTCGTGTATATAGCTGTAATTAATTCAAATCATAAAAATTCAATAATCAAAGAAAAATATATTTTTAATCATTACAAAAAATTTCCAACATATTTTCCAATAAATGAACATGTTGATCCATAAATATATAAATAAATATAATAATATTCTTCAAAATTCATTATATGTTGAACACAAGATGCTTGCATGGGTGAAAAATAGAGTAGTAAGACATGAATATTTATTTTAACAACAAATATGTAATATGAGGGCAATAAAGATTAATAAATTTATGGTATTCAACAAAAATATTAAATATTAATTTTTTTAAATATTAATTGTAAGAGCCTGGATCCACATGGATCGACCCTTTTCTTATTTTCAAAGATTGAGGTGCTTAGAGAAGGCTAGAAAGAAGTCTGGAGGAGTTTGGTCACAGAAAGCTGGAAGCAGCGGGGGAACATGATGTGACCATGGGGTAAAATACATGACTAATTCGAGTTCAATAAATGTAAAAAAAGCATGGAGTCAAAATGTTATTCAATATAAGTCAAACTCAATATGGTACACGACGTGACGGTGAAGTACACGTTGTGTACTGAACCGCCACTATATGTTTTAAAATCATATCAGCCTCTCATGTTTTTCAAACCCTACTATTGAGGCTTCCATTCCTTTGGCCCTCGGAGACCAATAGGACCCCTCTATAAATATTTAGAGATCTCTTTAGATAGGATCATTCTCAGGCTTCCTTCTTCGATTCATCTTCGATCAGAGGTAAGATCTACCTCTGCTCCTTTGTTTTCTTTGATTTGTTTTCTCCCATTTTCTTTTCCATGATATGGAACTTGATCTCCATGGTTATAAGGGAGTTTATTTTGGTTTTTTGGATACATTTCTACCATAATATCCTCAATTGGATTCAACAATTGTGGGGAAGGCCATCGTGATCCATTTCTTTGATCCGTTCTCGAGCGAAGAACTTCAGAATCATTTTGAAGCAGTGGATTTGTTGGTTCTCTAATTTTTGATTTCCAATGATAGAGTTATCATGATTTATCCCTTTGTATTGAAATGTAATTGACCTAATTAAATACTTAAACCTGATTAAAATATTTTTTTATTATATTTTGTTTCAGTACACCATGATAATGGGTTGCCTATTGATTTTCTATATTATGTGATATCCATGCTTCATTTGTTGACATGTTTCTATTAATGAAATTGGTAAATAATGTAAAGTTGGAATTAATTGATATTGAAGTGTCTAAAGACAAACATACACTAAAATGATTTTGGTTGTTGTTGTAAATTTGATGTTGATCAAATTGATGCCAATGAGATTGTTTAATTTAGTTGGTTGTTAAACATAAAGCATATTGGTGCATGACGTTTAAAGGCATGCCAAATTAATATTTTAATTAATTTGTGATAGATATGATTTCTTTCTATTTAGGTTACCAATAGTTAGAACCTACTATTAATGAACATTTTAATTACAGATGGATGAAGTAATGGGTTGTCTGATAAAAGATAATTCCTCATAGGGTTTTGAGTTGACCTCTTGCCTGTAAAGGCTAAGAGCCTTATATGCGGAGCTGTGAGAGATCATTATCTGTGATGGAAGAATGTCTTGTTTAAGGGCCAAGAGCCCAGTTGATATGATGTTTGTTTCCTACTACTTGTGTTGTGATGTGAGGTTGTATGGATGTTGCGAAATGTGGGGGAATGGAGGCCCATTGGCTGTGGCACCAATTGATGCCTAGAATGGTGAGATACATCAGTTTATGCATGTGGGTGTTGGGTAGGACCCAATAGAGGATTAAATGGGTTGGATGTGAATTTTTGGATGCTTACCTATTATTGTTGGTTGTTTATCTACTTTACTTTCCCCACTGCTTAAGGAAACTGGTTTTGCCTACCCTCCTTCTAAAAGAGGATAAGATGCGTGGGGTATGCCACTTGCCTTCTGTGTTTAGCTTCTTGAAGATAGTTGGTCTATGATCTTGCTATAAGTGGAAAATACTCGACGGGTAGTTCATATACACACCATGTTGAGACCCTTGTGCTTGGTAGCATAGTTTACGTATTTATTGAATGCCTAGGAATATGAGAATGTAATAATTATGTTATTAAATGATTGAATAAATGATGTTAACCCATGGGATTAGGGATTTCTAGGATGCAATGCCGATGTTTCAATTTAATGGAATACTGGACTTTGGATGTGAAGCTAATGAAATATAATGTTGAATTTTTAAAGGTTAATTAATGTTTAAATAATTAATTAATGAAATGTTCAACTGATAAAAAAGGGATAAAGTGATATAATTAATATCTTTAAATGGTTGTGTGATTATAAGATATGAAGTCTTAGAAGTGGTAGCTTGGAGTCTGAGAGATGTAAGCTGCAGCTAAGTCTAAGACTAGGTTGTCACCATGGTGTGGTTTTGAGCTCTAGTATATCGTGTACTTTATGTGTTTCTATAAACTACCTCACCTTGTCTGTTTGGGTGACTGACACCCCAGGGATTTTGAGCCCTGGGGGGGGGGGGGGTGTTTTCCCCAACATTCAGGTGGGAGGATGGAAGTATGACTACCCCCTTTGGCCACACTCTCTTCTCTTGGTAGTTACTTGTACTGGAAGGCATAATGGTTAGTGTTTCCCATATCGATGTGTAGAGGTCTGTAATACCTTGGATTTATTCACACACACATATTCTAGATATAGTTATCTATGGACTACTATAGGTGTAACATGTATAGGTTGTAATGGCTTGATGATCCTTAATCGTTGTATGGTCTATAATGTTTTGAGGTTTAATACCTGATGTGTGATACATGTTATGAAAACTATGGTTGCTCCAGAAAACTACCTGGTTACTTTGGTTACCTAAACCTGGTGTTTGTACAACATGAGGTGTATGTTGTAGTGCTTCACCCAGGTGTTTCCATGCAATCCTTTTTGGAGAGAGATGCATAGGACATGGGACGCTGGGAAAAAGTGGAAAACTAGTGGGGAAGTGGTAGTGGGGTACCCTTGATATTCTTTATTATATTTTATACTCTTGTATGCGATACTTGGTGAGAGTATAAATGGTGAGACTGAGAACCTAGTATACCCATTTAGGTGGCGAGTTAGTTTAACTTGTTGTTCATTGTGCTTTTGCATTTATTCTTTACTCTTGTGTGAGAGGATCCAGGGAAGATCCTTCTAAGTATACTGTTAAACTCACCCAATGTATATATAAACTATTTTCAGGTCACTTGGAGCAGATTGGAGATTAGGCTGGTTACTAATATCTTGGGGTTGTAAGAGTTGTTCAAGAATCATGGTTTCTTCCATTTTTTACTTTTCGTTGGTACTTAAAGTTTTTTCCATTTAGTTGTAGTAGTATTTCATGACATTACATTTGTATACTTGGGTTTTATTTTATATTGTAGTCTAAGTTGGTGTTAGTTGGTGTCTATCTTATCACTCTCTTTCTCATATGTTCTCTTAGGGGTTAATGCCTACCATTTTTTGGTTTACTATACCCTCGGTCCTAGTTGCCAACCCAGGGCCTACTGAAGGTGGGACTCAGGGGTCACTATCTCCCTTATCACATTGAATTACCAAAAGGGGTACACCTTTTGGGGTGGGGGTTGTGACAGAGTGGTATCAGAGGTCTGGCTGAGGGATATAATATAGTTTGGTGTAAAAAAAAGGCGAGGTTTCATGGGTTGGTTGGGAAACCATTTCGGTTATGTTTTGAAACTGATGTAACCACTAGAGACCATCCGAGACATTGTCATTTAGGCCCCCTGTGATCTGATGCACTGACCATTATGTTTTCATTGTCTATTAAATAAGGTGATACTAGTTGCGAGGTAGAGACCTAAGAAAGGATAAAGAATCATTGTTCTTTGTGACTATGTTTTAATGGGTAGAACTTCGAATAGGTTAATTCAAAATGAATAAAAGTAAAAAGTTAATTAATTAATGTTGAGTCTTCATTATTCTAGGTTTAAGAGCTCTAACTATTATTTATTTTTCAGGTATGGATCCGGGTTAATGTATTCATCAGGTTCGCACAAAATATGTCTAATAGGATGTGCCAACAGATCACCGTAGGGTAGAGGTTGACGACAACGTCACTTGGAGGAGGACGATCCATGTGTTTCAGTGCTAGAGTCTGCAGATATATGAGGGTTCAATTTCAATTCTAGTCACGAAAGACTAGTTAGAGGTGGTTGATATAAGATATAGTTTGATCCATTCTTGTAAGGAGTATAGGGTTTCTTTGGTTGTGATGATGCTGCATGGAATAGTGAATAATTGGTGGTTCTTGTTCCTCGGGGATTACGAGGAGTCAATGATCTCATGAGAGGAGTTCTGAGACAAGTTCAGAGTCAAGTATCTTTCTTCGACCGTGAATGAGTCCAGTTTCGAGGAGCTTCTTACCCTTTGAGATGGGATATTTAGTGTGTGAGAGTTTGGAATCTATTTCAAGATCCTTTTACGAAATGATTCAGATATATTTCCAGATGGGGAGGCTAGGACATGAAATATCGAGGAAGCATTGTGTCTAGAGATCCAGCGCTAGGTCACCCCATTTAGGATGAAGAAATATCATGAGCTGCTAGAGAGAGAATAGGTCATTGGGAAGACATTGGTGAGAACTATATCATCATGAGAGTGAAGTAATCATTATTCATCACGAAGTAGAGTTTTGAATCAGTGTTCCCTGTTTTCATGGATGAAGAGTTTCCGTTCGGCCGGGGGTAGGTCCCAGCCATCAGTATCTCGTTTCTCTAGGGGAAGCATCTCACATGCCTTTTCCAAGGGAACAAGTGTTTTTTTTCTTGTCGTGGTTTAGGTAATAAGAAGCGAGAGTGCCATACTTTTCAGAGTAGTCATCGTGCACCAGGTATTCTGCTCCATGTTCCTCTATTGAGGCAGTTTTAGCCGAGGTAGAAACAAAAACCTATTTCAATAGCATTTGATTAGTAGAGAGAAGATGGGGCATGTAGATGACATCCCCATTATTCTACCCTTAATGAGTGAGTAGAGTTTTACCATGGTGGTGGTGGTCATCAGGGTTAGAGAGGTCATAGAGGATGTCATGGTCATATTCATGCTTTAGCATTGCCAGCTCTAGGCAAGCCAGACACTGTTCAAGATACCATATACTTATTTTCTAGTTGGATGTATGCATTTTTTGATTTAGGAGAGACACACTTCTTTATATCACCTACCATTTTCCATGCTTTGGGACTTGAGGTTGAGAGGCTTCTAGTGCCCTTGGCATTGACAATGCCATTTGGAGGTCGATCTGACTTGTTTGAAGTATGTAGTGATTGTGAGCTACTGTTGGGGTATCAATGATCTTGGGGACATTTCTTGTGTTTATAGATACAACCATATGATTTCATCCTTGGAATGGATTGGTTGTATTTGGTGTAGTCTATTGTGGATTATTTCAAGAGGCATGTGGTGGTCTTCGATGCTAATGAAGATGCGACGATATTTGTTGGCGAGAGAGACCCTCATATGGGTAAGAGTAATGTTCCATATTTATCATCCTTTATGGATTATCTTATACTGATTTCTTTAAAGGTTCATTAGTTGATGCTTCTTTGGGTCATAGAAGTGTACCCTGATGTCTTTCGAGAAGAGGTTGTAACATTACCCCCTCGAAAAGAGATCACGTTTGGGATCAATCTACAACAAGGGCCATCTCCTATCTCTATGTCTCCATATAGGATTCCCCCTTCTGAGTTATGGGAGCTACTTATATAGATTTATGGTATGTTATAGTGTGGTTTTTTAGGTGAGTGTGTCACTGTGGGGTGCAATAGTTTTTTTTTGAAGAAGGCTGACTGCAGTTTGTGGTTAGGTATCGATTATCTTCATTTAAAAAATGTTATAGTTAAGAATCGCTTTCATATTCTATGTATTGATGACTTATTCAATCAACTTAAGGGTGAAAGTTGGTTCTCAAAGATAGACTTGTAGTCAGGATATCATTAGATGTGTGTGAAGGATGAGGATATCCCAAAGACTGCTTTCAATTGTCATAATGTGCATTACGAGTTAGTTTTAATGCCATTTAGTGTGACAAATGCTCTAGGTGTGTTCATGGGATTGACATACATTATGTTCTATGAATTCCTATATAAGCTTATGGTTGTTTTCATTGACGACATCCTTGTGTACTCCATATATGAGGATGAGCCTTTGGAGCATCTGCACACTATTTTGGGAGTTCTTCTTCAACAACGTCTATTTGGGAAGTTGACCAAGTGTGAGTTTTGGGTTCGAGAAGTTCAATTTTTGAGGAATATAGTGTCCTAGAAGGGAGTAGTTATGCATCCATCGAATATAAAAGAAATTGTTTGTTTGGAATCTCCTAATACAATGACATAGGTGTGAAGTTTCTTTGGTCTCGCAGGCTACTATATGTGGTTCAGAGCTAATTTCTCTTAGGTTGAGAATCCTATGATAGTATTGACCAAGAGGGATCATGAATTCGTTTGCACTGATCAATGTCATGTTGGTTGTGAGTATCTAAAGGAGAAGTTGGTTAGTACTCCCATTCATTTTTTTCCAGTAGAGAGAGTTCAGTTTGATGTTTTCTGTGATGCTTTTTATCTAGGGTTAGGCTATGTTTTGATGCAGCAGAGATATGTTATTTCTTATGGGTATCAGTAGTTTCATCCCCATGAACTTAAATATTCAACCCATGATCTTGATTTGGCAATTGGCGTGTTTTCTATGAAGTTGTAGAGATAATACCTTATTGGTGAGAACTTTGTGGTTTTCACTAATCATAAGAGCCTAAGGTATGGTTTCTACCAGTGTGACTTGAACTTAAGAGAGCATTGGTTGATGGATTTCTTTTAGTAATACAACATTAAAATCTCATATACCATTGGAAAAGGGAATGTTGTAGCTAATGCGCTCAGCAGGAAGTTGCCTAGTGATGCAGTGCATGAATTTGGTGATACTTGGAGAGTGATGGAAGAATATTCAGCATTAGATCACTATATGGGAGAAGTTGGGGGAAAGGGTTGTATTTTTTGGATGAAAGTGATGTTATCTCTGGTGTAGAAGGTGGAAGAGTCCCAGTTAGGGGATCCAAAGGTGGAGGTCTGAAGGGACTGAGTTGTTTGTTTCAAGGCTCTTGATGTTTGGTCTGAGGATGAACAACACCGATTTTTATATCAAGGAAGGCATTTAATTCATTTTGTGATGCATGAGATGGTTCTAACAGAGTTCCATAGTTCTCATTTAGTAGTGCATCTTAGTGTGAAAAAGATGTAACGAGGCTTGAGGAGACAGTTTTTGTGGCCTGGGCTGATGCATGAAATTTCAGATATTGTTCCTAGAGGTTTGGGCTTCCATAAAGTGATGTCTGAGCCCTATTTCCCTGGTGGTTTACTCCAGCCATTACATATTCCTATGTGGAAGTAAGAGTACATCTCAATGGATTTTGTTACTATTTTACCTACGTCTCAGGGAGGACATGACACTATTTTGGTGGTAGTGGATCATTTAAAAAATTCATACCACTTTATAGCAATCAAGGAGTCGAGCTGAGTGGTTGTTTTTTTGATGTAATATCTGGAGGAGGTGGTGAGACTCCACAGAGTACAATGGAAGATCATTTCTGATTGAGATCCTCATTTTACCTCTAGGGTGTGGAGAGGTCTCTTGAATGATTTTTTTTAACTATGACGTAGGACTACTTTGCATCCACATATATACAGTCAGATAGAGCGGACCATCGAGACTCTTGAAGAAATTTTTCAATATTGTATCCTAGATTTTCAAGGATCGTGGGTAAGGAACTTACCCTTGGTGGATTTTTCATACATTATAGTTTTCACTCCACCTTCGAAATGGAGCCGTTTGAAGATTTTTATGGACAACATTTCTGTTCTCTATTGTGATGGACTTGGGTTAGAGAGTCAGCAATTCTATGGATGTAACTAGTGCATAATACGACAGAGATGGTTTAGGTGATTCATGAGAGGATCAAGACAAATATGGATCATTAGAAGTCATATGTTGATCAAAGGAGGAGACCTTTAGAGTATGATGTTGGGGATCACGTGCATCTTAAGGTGACTCCCCTTCATGGGCAGCAAAAGAATTGTTTGTGGGAGTAATCTTTCTCCACGGTTTGTTGGGTCTTTTGAGATTTCGGCTTGTGTTGGAGTCATGGCGTATCAAGTAGAACTTACCCCACTAATGATCCGGATACACAATGTTTTTCATGTGTCACAGCTCCGCCATTATCTTCATGATAACTCAAACATCATCTATTTGGGAGAGATCTATGTTGATGATGAGGTGACTTTTGAGGGGCAGCCTATGGAGATCCAAGACTACAAATATAATGTGTTTTTAGGCATTATATCCCCTTGGTTCATGTATTATGGTGACACGGTGGTGTGGAGGAGAGTACCTGGGAATGTGATTCGTAGATACGTTCTCAGTACCCAACGTTTTTTGATGGATAACTCTTTTCATGTAACAATGTTAATTTTTTGGTAGTATTCCATTCATATCTATGGGATGGATTCCCTTTTCGGATTGTTGTGACTTGATATCTTTGATATGTATCTCCCATAGGAAATATTTTAGGAGCTGGTTGTGGCTGTCATGAGGTTTTGTGTTGTTTTTTTGTCGTGGTTGAGCTCTGGTGGTGGCGAAATCTTTGAGAGGCATCTCGCGGGGTGGTTAATCAGACAACCCCTTTTCAATTTCCTCTCTCAGATGGTTTTTGATTCTCAAGGATGATAATTTGTTGAGAGGTATCTGATGGAAGGGACCAGATCTAGGTGGATTGACCCCTTGCATGTTTTCAAAGATTGGGGGGCTTGGAGAAGGTTTAGAAGAAGTCTAGAGGAGTTTGGTCATAGAATGCTATAAGCAGCGGTTGTACATGGTGTGACAATGGGGTAAACAATGCAGCTGGTTCGAGTTCCAAAAAAATATAACAAAGAACTGAGGTGACATTATTTTCAGTGTATGTTGAACCCATGGTCGTACATGATGTGACCAGTAAGTACATGTTGTGTACTAAACCACCGTTGTATGTTTTAAAAACATTTCATCTGCTCAGGTTTCTCAAACCCTATGGCTGAGGATTCCATTCCTCTCGTACTAGGAGACCTAGTAGACCCCTCTGTGGTGTTTTAATGAACTCTTCTGCTAGGATCGATCTTGGGATTCCTTCTTCAATCCGTCTTTGATATGATGTATACCTACCTCTGTTAATTGGTTTTTTTGATCTATTTTATCATGTTTCCTTTTTTGCATGATATTTTGATCGATCTTCATGGTTCTAAGGGAGTTTCATTTTGTTGTTGATGCAGTTCTACTACGACATCCTTGGGTGGATGCTGTTGATGCAGGGAAGGCGATCTTGATCAATTTCATTGATTCGTTATTGAGAAAAGAATGTCTGAAACCTTTTAAAGTAGGGGATTAATATCTTCGATAATTATATATGTACAATCATATATTTAGGATGACTTATCCATTTAGATCACAATGGAATTGAAATAATTAAAAACTTGAACCGGATTAAAATAATTGGGTTGATCACATGATTTTTCTTTGCACCATGATAATGGGTTTCCTCTTGATTTACTAGATTGTGCGATATATATGCTTATTTCCTTAGCATGTTTCTCTTAATGAAATTGGTAAACAATGTAAAGCCATAATTAATTGAAAATTAAATGGATAAATAAAAATAGGCATGTAAATGAATCCAATTTTTGTTATTAATTTGATGTTAATCAAATTGATGTCATTGTGCATGTTTAGTTCGATTGGTTGTTAAAACTGAAGTATGTTGGTGCTGGTTTTTTGAAGTCATATCAAATCAATTGTTCAATTGATTTGTGTAAGATATGATAGATTTCATTTTCGTTTTCCCATAGTTGGAACCTAAAATTAATGAACTGGTTATTTCAATATGGATTAATGAATGGGTTGTTTAATAAACGTTAATTCCTCATAGAATCCTCCCAAGGTTCCCCAAGCTCCCATGAAGCCTCTCTCAAGCCTCTCCTAAGCCATTGAAATCACACGTCCAAGTAAGGGATTTCTTCCTCTCTCATTTTTGTCCATGTTTCATTATATTTCTATACCCGTGTATTTTCAATTAAAAATTTTGGGGGTATGATTTCTAACCTCCCATATACTTACCTACTTATATTTTAATAATTCGATTCCCATTAATCTCTCATTAATACCTCTCTTGTACACCCGTTACCATGCTAAAATTCCGCAAGTGATTTCTCTCTTCGTATTTACATTTAAGAAATTCTTTTATATTATGAATATTAATTCAAATAAATATGTTTGGACATGTAATTATATGACCACCATAATATCCATTTAATTTAAATATGATGATATACCCCTTTCTCTCCCATTAACCATTTTTTTGAATTCTTATGTCACGATGTTCTGCTGCCAAAATTGCACAGCGATTTTCCAAGCCAAAGTCACTGTGTAGTGAATACCATTTCCATTTCCCTATCAATGGTACACACCTTTATTCACATTTAATTATTTATTATAGAGTATCATGTATTAATTCTAAATCCCTTAATTGTGTAATAACTTGTGATGTTGAGTGATTCCATGTGGAACACTTATGAATGTAATGAAATGATTACGAAGGGTACCCCTTGATAGTGCTTCAATGCTATGGGTAAAGATTAGTATCATGATACATCACCTGAAATGAGGGTTTACTCATACTAATTCAAGTTAAATTAGAGTTTAATCATGAAAATTGTGCAATTATCTTTGGATCATTCTAATATCATGTTAAATGTTGTTGCCCCATTTCAATGTTATGATAATCATGCTATATCATGCCATTATATTCATGTTTCATTTATGATCCACTTATTTTCATATTTCTTAACATGATCTATATTCTTCATGTTATTCCTTGTTTAATCCCTTACTGGGACTTATAGGTCACCCTTATCTTATGCATGTCCTCAGGTTATTGGACGCAACACTAAGTACAAAGGAATGTTTGTGGTCATGTAAAAGAATTTTTCAATAAATATTTTTATATCATGTTTTAAGTTGTTATGTAATGTTCCTAAGCCCTATAAACACTAAAAGTCTCAATATTATATGTTGCATCAAGAAAATATTTTATGAAATAAATTATGTTTAACTTTGAAATACAGAGAAGGGTTCTTGTAGTTGGTATAAGAAGATAGGATTAGTTATATTTGGGACTAGGATTAGAAAACCCAAGTGAAAGGCTTAGGGATTAGACTAAGTATAATAAAAACATCCCTAAATTTTTGTGGGTATTGAGTAAGTTGTTTATCAAATAAATACATCACTATATGGATACAAGTAGGTAGAGGTGGCTTTGACACATAAGTATGTTGGGGTAAAACCCCAAAACCCCACATTTAGATAGACTCAAACAGGAACTGGTGCACAAAACATCCCTTGCTGCACTCTTTGTTTAAAAACTCTAGGGGGAGATGCTTTTGAAAATTCATAAGGTCAATATAAAACATTATTAAGGGAATTAAAAAACTCCCCTATGAATATATGTTGGGAAGTATATCATGGATACCATAGATACGTTATAGAAATAAATATAATTGATAAGTTATCCCTTTTTCATTGGATTACCCTTTATGTGTTACTCTTAACTTTCATTTTATTCCATCCAATGGCTAGTAATAGGAGGAATCGAGCAAAAAAATCATGTGAAGATCAATGTGATGACTGTTTTAATGAGATTACCAATCAAATGGGAGTGGGAATCGTGAACTTTGTCATGATACTCTCTCAGTTAATTCAATTTTTGTATAGAATCATGGGTCAAGAGGAATGTTCAACACCCCCCCCCCCACAAGAAAGAAAAAGTCTCAATTGAGATCTTCATGTGACAAAGGCCAACTACATTAAGTGGATCATATGATCCCATAACCACCGAACAATAGATCAACTCCATTGATAAGATCTTCTACATCATTCAATTTTTTGAACAAGAGAAGGTACTTCTAGCTACATATGATTTGGAGGGTGATGCTGATCAATGGTGGAAATTGATCGAAAAATACAAATTATGAGGGGGAGATCGAGGCATTATAATGGAAGGATTTCTAGAGAATATATTTCACTAATTATTTTCCTCACAACCTTCAACTTAAGATGGATATATACTTCTATTCCCTTATAAAAAAAAGATGACAAATACATCAAAACATATGAGGAAAACATCACAAGGCCTTCATGATATGACTCCAGCTTTGTCGTTACCCCTGAATACAAGTTTGATCACTTCTTTGGTGGGCTAAATCCTAGCCTATGGAAATCCCTACTGATCCATGACATCAAGAGCTATGAAGAAATTTTCTGATGTACCCTTAAATTCAAAATGAAGATTGAAAAATCTCAGGAGTATCATAGGGATAAGAAGCATAAGGTGGAAATTAATTCTGGTGGTCCGATGGATAAATCCAATAGTGCTAAGAAAATTCAGCACCCAACTTTGCAAAGGTGTGGAAAAATCCCCCCCCCCCAGAAATTACCTAAAGGGAATGAGGAAATGCTTTAGGTGTGGAAGAAAAGGCCCCCTAGACATTAAATGCCGGCAAGAAAAACCCATAGATGTGACAGAAGAGAGGAACACTCCATTGACTCTCAACACATTGTTCATTCCTTCATCTCCAAAGAACCAGGTCACTTTGAAAACCAGTGCCCTAATCCAAGGGTTTTCGGAGGCAACCAACAACCTCCAAGGTAGTAAGGGTAAGCTCTTGCCATCATTACCTTAGATGTGAACCCCAAAAATGACATGGTGACAAGTATTATAGTTATTAATTCATGAATAGATTATGTAATTTTTTATTCTATTTTTACACATTATTTTTTGTCCCAAATCTTTAGTAAAACAATCCAAATACAACCACAAATCATGGAAGTAAAGATGCCAGTGAGAATTGCATCCCATGAATATAACTCATCCCCTGTCATAATTTTTTGATTGAACTTCTCAATGAACCCTCATCATACCCCCATGGTGGTATTTTATGAAATTATTAGCAAGGATTGGATATCTTTATATAAATCCAAAATAAATTTCAATGAGAGGAAAATCACTCTCCCTATGGGTAATCGACCCCCAATTATGTAAAAGTGAAAGGAAGAGGATGAATATTATTTAACACCTTCATCTCAAGCGTGTATATTACTGCCCAATGAGAATGCGTATCCTACTCAGATGACTGAGTCTAAGGAAGAAACAATCCTTGAAGACATTCCTATTGTTAGGGAATTCAATGAAATGTTTACCAAAGAATTTCCTAGTCTTCCTCTAATAAGAAATATTGAATTATAGATTTGTCTTATACCTAGGGTGTTTCAAATTTCCAAGACTCCATATAGAATGGCTATTTTGGAGCTTGATGATCTAAATAAACAACAACAGGAGAATCTAGATAAGGGGTTTATACACCCTAGTGATTCACCATGGGGTGCACTGGTAGTCTTTGTCAAGAAGAAGGATTGGTCAATGTACCTTTACATTGATTATCATGAGCTCAAAAAAATCATAATAAAGAAAAAGTATCATATGAGTAGAATTGATGACTTTTTTGATCAGCTACATGGAGCACAATACTTCTCCAAGGTGGAATTTTAGTCTGGATATTACTATGTATGGGTGAAGAAGGAGGATATCCCGAAGACTATGTTTCTTTCAAGGTACGGGCACTATGAATTCATAGTAATGCCATTCAGACTCACTAATTATACATTAATCATCATGGAATTAATGAATAGATTCTTTATATAATACCTTGACAAATATGTGGTAATATTTATAGATGATATTCTAATATACTCTAAAACCAATGAAGAGCATCTAAGAACTGTTCTAGAGGCCTTGCAAAAGGAGAAGATATATTCAAAGTACAAAAAGTGTGTATTTTTGTTAAAGGAGGTCTCATTCTTGGGTCATATCATCACAAGAAATGAGATATATATTTATCCCTCCAAGACAACTTCAATTAGGGGATGGTCTAGGCCCAAATCGGTTAAAGATATCCATAACATCATGGGATTTCTGGATATTATCACTGATTTTTGAGAAATTTCTCACATTTGTCCAACCTTCTTACCAAGCTAACTCGGAAGGGAGTAATGTTTTCTGGGAGTGATGAATGTGAAGATAGATTCAAGGAGATGAAAAGGTGGCTTATCACTTCACTCGTGCTCACACTACCCACAAGTGGATAACTCTTTGTGCTATTCAATGATTCTTCAAAGAAGGGACTGGGGAATGTGTTGATGCGAAATGCAAAATTCATTTCTTATGATTTAAAGAAATTGAATGTTCATGAGAAAAACTATCAAACAAATGATTTTGAGTTGTCTGTAGTAATATCCTTTTTAAAAATTTGGTGATATTACCTCTTTGGGGAGAATTTTCAAATATATACGAATCATAAAAGACTAAAGTATATATTAACAAAGAAAGAGTTGAACACGAACCAACACATATGGTTAGAGATGATCAAATACTATGACTTTTCAACCCATTACCAACCTGTGAATGTAAAAAAGGTGGACAATGATCTAGATAGAAATGACCATGAGATTCTATCATTGATGAGAATTGAAAAGGATCCAATCCTTTAAGATTTGATGTAGATAAAAATGGTAATCATAAATAATGGGACATCATCAATCATTTCATAAATGATTTCTCAACCGTCTATTTTGGATTGGTTAAAGGATGCTCAAAAAGGATGATTTGGTAATTTAGAAGTGAGTAGAAACTATTAGAATAGGGAAATCCTTAGATTTCAATGAAGGAATTGTGAGAGTTGGGTCAAGACTATGTGCTCCATCAAATCCAGAGTTACTGAAATATCTTTTGGATGATGCACATAGTTAGAATTTCTTCAATCACCCAAGAAAATAAAACGATGTATCAAGATATACGAGAGCATTATTGGTGGGATACCATGAATAAAGAGATCACTAATTATACATCAATGTGCCTGGAATGTTAGTAAGTGAAGGATGAGAGGAAGAAGTATAATGGGATGCTCCAACCATTACCCATACCAGCAAGAAAATGGGAGAACATCACCGTGGAATTTATCACTGAACATCCAATGAAATCTAATAGAAATAATTCTCTCTATGTTGTTATGGATCGTCTTATCAAGACTACACACATCATTGAAATTAATGATGAATTATTATTGGATCAACTTGTATGGATATATATTAGCAAAGTGGTAAGGCAGCGTGGAGTACCACTATCTATTGTATCTGATCAAGATCCAATATTCACCTCTACGTTCTGTAAGCATCTTCATCATGCATTGAATACTGAGATGAATGTCAGGACATCTTATCATCCTCAACCTGATTACCAATATGAACGTACTATCCAATAAATTTAGTACATGTTAAGAGAATTCTCAATAAACTTCAAATGAGGATGGGATCAAAATTTCCCATTGGTTGAGTTGTTTTACAATAATAGTTTCCAGTAAAGCATCCAAATAGATCCTTATAACACCCTTTATATGAAGAGGTACAGAACACCGACATGTTGGGATGATGTTGGGGAGCGAAAAATACTAGGCCCCTAAATGGTATAAGAAATGGTAGAGAAGGGTAAGACCATCCAGTAGCACATTACAACATCTTTGAGTTGACAAAAGAGCTATGCTGATAATCATCGTAGAGACCTAGAGTTTTGGTGTTGAATACATGGTATTCCTCCACATATTACTGTGGAAGAGATTTGTGAGACTTGGATTGAATGGAAAGCTTAGTCCAGGTTACACTGGGAATTTTTAGATCCTTGATCACATTGGATCAGCGTCTGATCTACTAACACTCACAGAAAACCTATCTCAAGTACATGATGTATTCCATGTATCACTCTGGAGAAAGTAGATACCTGACCCATCTCATGTACTCAATCCATAGGTGGTACCATTGTAGTATAACCACTCTGATGAAGAGAATCCAGTGATGATCTTAGATCATAGGAAAAAATGTTTTATGAAACAATACAATGCCCCTTGTCAATGTGTTGTGGTAAAACCAGATGTTTGAAGAAGAAGTGTGGGAATCAGAGGAAGTGATGAACAAGAGTTAACCTAATCTATTTTAGTGTGGAAAAAGAAATTTTTTGGGAGTAATTTCTTAATGGGGGAAGATTTTAGCGACACAAACTTTTATTAATGAAAATTACTCTGGATCTAATTAAAATTAATATTATTATAAATGGTTATATAGCATATGTACTACCTTAGTTTTATGTTTTTGGATTTTGAATTACCATTAATAATTTTCACTATTTCTAATATTTTTTTTGAACAATGACCAAAAGATTAATATCATTATAGGTCTTTAACAAATTTGATTTACATAGATAAAGGAAGAGATGAAATCATCTAGTATAATTGCTCAAAACAAAGCCAATTAATGAGAGCTCAAATAGGAGGTCAAGTGACTGAGCTTCTGTTTTGACCAATCACAAGATGAGCTTTAACACATTGAGCTTGAACATAACCGCCAACAGGAGAAGTGGATGTTATTAGGGATTACCACCTGAGCGATGTTATCTGAGCCTCCACAGATGTCTGTAACCATCACACACCATACCCATTGGTCTTATGCATGTCTTATAAGGGGTTATGAAACAAGACCCTATGACTATGACTATGTGCATTATTTTTTTATAGAATAAAGAATATACATTCATTTTATTATTCATACTTTGTAAATAGTTTTTAATGCACAAATAGTATTTTTAGATAATATTCAATTAATAAATATATGTTAATGTATTAAAGTATTTTTTAATAAAATAATATATTAATAAAATATTATTACTAAATTAAATTTTATTAAATATAAATAATTGTATATTTTTTATGAATACAATTGTATTTTTAATTATGGTTTGAATGATGTTTCTGTTAAGACCCCTAAATTTTGGATAAATTTCAGGTTTTATTTATAAATTAAAAATTTACACATTTAGAAAATTATTAAGATAAAATTTATATTATTTTTTGAATTAGGACATCGAAATTATCCAACAGTGAATTTTTCATAATTTTTTGGGATAGTCATATAATTTGGTAAAAATTTAATCCCGTTTAAATATATAATGACTTTTATGACATCATAATGACCCAATTGGGATGTAATAAAAAACTATAAATTGTTTTATCGTCCAATATGAGTTTTAACTTTAAAATATCATGGTTTTAGGTTTTTTTAATTTTTTTACAAAGCCTTAGTGGACCCTCCAAAAATTATAAAACATGTTGACATTGTAAAATGATTTCTCTGAGAGTGTAAATCACCTAAACATATGAAAGACTAATATTTTAATGAGATAGGCCATTGGACATATAGAATAACGTTTTCCACTCCACATTTTCAAAAACCGTGGGCAATAACTACGTGATGTTTTGTGATTTTTATAAGTTTAATGTTTGTGCAAAACCAAAATAATAAAGAATTCCCGATCATTTTCTATATAAACCAACTCAATCTCCCATTCTTAATCACTAAAGCCATTTGGAGATTGAAAAAGATCTCCCCTAATCTATTTATAATCCTCCAATGTTTCCCCAATCTCTCAAGAAGCCTCTCTCAAGCCACACCCAAGCCTCGGGGATCACACTTCCATGTAAGGGATTTCCTCCTCTCTCATTTTCTTCCAAGTTTTTTTATATGTTTTCATAGCCTTGTATTTTAAATTAGAAATGTTTGGGTGTGATTTTGAACCTCTATAATACTACCATACTTATGTTTGAATGAAGAGAGACCCCTTTCACTCTCATTAATGCCTCCCATGTATACTTGTTACCATGCCAAAATTCCATAAGGGATTTATCTATCATTATTTAAATTCAATAAATTAGAATATATTATGTTTCTAAATTCCATTACATATGTTGGGAAATGTATCTATATAACCCCTCAATTTCTATTTCATGTAATTATGATTAGATACCCCTTTCTCTCTCATCAACCATTTTTATGAATTCTTATGTCACACTGTTATGCTGCTGAAATTGTACTGCGATTTTCCAAGACAAATTCATTGTGTCGTAAATACCATGACCATTTTTCAATCAATGGTATTCAACTTTATGCACATTTAATTATTTATTATAGAGCATCATTTATTAATTAAAAATTACTTAATCATGTAATAACTTGTGATTTTGAATGATTCCAAATTATATGATCCACGTGGGACACTTATGAATGAAATGAAATGATTAAGAAGGGTGTGCCCTGACATTGCTCCAATGCATTGGGTAATGATTAATATCATGATATGTCAAGTGAGATGAGTGTTTACTCATTCTAATTATAGTGAAATGAGGGTTTACTCATTCTCAATGTGCAATGAGCCCTGGCTTATGCTAATATCATGTTAAATGTTTTTGCCACATCTCTATGCTATGATAATCAGGATATATAATCCCTTTATGTTCATGTTTCTCTTATGATCCATTTTTATTTCAATTTCCTTACAAGTACTGTAGTCTTCATGTAATTCGTTTTTTACTTCCTTACTGGTCTTTATAGCTCGCCCTTTTCTTATGCATGTCTTCAAGTTATACCATTCAATTATATGTATGAAGGAATGTGTGTGGTCATGTAAAATAAGTTTTCAATAAATATGTTTATTTCATGTTTTTAGTTGTTATCTAATTTTTCTAAGCTCCAATTACAATAGACCCTTCAATGTTATGTGTTTTATCATGTGTATATTTTATATAATAAATTATGTTTATATGTGAAATAAAGAGCATGATTGTTATAATAGGAATCATCTTGGTGTTTGCAGTTATAAATGATAAGAGTTTTCTTGAGTTTCTTAGTTTTGTGTTCAGTGTGTTAAGTTTACACACAAAGGTGCATTGGGAATTATGAAATGAAGCAAAACTTCTTGAAAAAGGATTTATTAACTGAGTATGTTGAGTGTTTTTATATTTGTTTCCCAAAGGATTATTATAGATGAGATGTTTTATGGTGGGGAGTTTTTTGCATCCCATGTCTTTCGACCAAACTAAAATTCAGAAGGTATTTGAATTTTTCCATTATGCAGATAGTCAGTTTTGAAATCGAGATTCAAAAAATAAATTCTGAGAGTTTTGAAACATAAAGGTATTGTTTTAATATTCTTTTGGAAGATTTAGGGGTATCTTGGATGGATTGTTGTGTTTTTGGGGCACAATGACCCAAAAACTCATGTTTTGGTGGAATTGTATGAGCACATGGTTTGTATAAAACCATGCGGATCACTTGTGAAAATCTTGCGACATCTACAGGGGATAATACGTTTTTCAAATGGGATATGAATGGTTTCCCAAATGGTTCACCAAACCCGCATTTTTAGTACCATATAGAAAATATGTGTACACATTCCATCACACGGTTGGTTAAACAGTGTGGGACAACAATACAGTGTGTGGTCCTTAAGTAGCAGGAGCTGCCTGGTTTGGTTATGGTTTGGATAGACCATGAGAAAAAACCATGCATCCCATATTTTTATGGTAATTTACCATTTTCACATTAATTATCATAAGAAACTAATCCATCTTCTTTCCCTCTCCCATTCCAGTAGGCGACTTCTCACTCCTCTCATGTGAGGCTCCTCCAATGCCTAACCAAGGATTTAATGGATCTCTTCCATCTGTTGTCAGAATCAAGTACCATCAACCCCTATAGATTTCTCTTAGTAGTCTCTACATTTATATTAAACCTTTTTGGATTAACTTATCTCTCATGAATGTTTCTAATGTGTGAGCTAACTCACCCAATTTTTTTGTCTTTCATCTATTTATATGATTTATCCTAAACTGGACCAAATCAAGGAATGATATCCGATGAATGAGTCTTACTTGGTATAAGGTATGTTTTCTTGTTCTTTACCAAATGTTTCATCACTATTTATATGGTGTTATATTGTGGTATGTTCTGGATCCTTCCAACGACACTTTGAAATTGAAAAATAAATTAAATTGAACTTGTTACCATGTTTGGTATATCACTTATGATAAAAAAATCCACCATTTGTCTGATCACCATAGATATTTTGACTTCAATGGGTGTGGTTAGTCATTTGGGTCAAAATGTCCCCGATGATTTATTATTTAAACACCTTTTTGTCTGTGTTTCCCTTTAATAAATACAAAGAATTAATAAATTGAATTAAATTGGATTGTAGACTATGAGATAGGTCCCTTTAGTTATGTCCTTTTTTATTCTTTGGGTCTTGTTTACATCTTTCACCATGCACCTTATGAATTATTCATGTTACTTGGTTACCTATTATTGTCGACTAGTTCTTATGTTGTAAGCCTCATTTCTTAGTCTTTCTTCTTGCACCTCATAAGTTGTGCCTAATACCCTATGCTTAATTCCAACATTATGTCTCTGTGTGTAGTGTCTTGTTGTCTTGTGGTTAATCTTATGATTAATGAATTTTTTATATGGAAAAATTCCATAGTTTCATAGATTAGATCTAATTCTTTGGTTTGATACTTGTTTTGATCTATAATAGGTGTTTTCCAAAAATTTTATTACTTGGATATCTTGTATAGTTTTTGATTTTTAAATGACTATTAGTCACATGAGATTGTATATTATATGCCATGACAGGATATGTGACTTTGTTTCTATGACCTGCTATGGGTTGGGAGGGAACATATGTCTCCACTTAAGGATATAATGGATGAATTTACTATCCTGGTTTTAGGTCACCTTCAGGCACCATGAGGGATCCTTTGGATTTCCTTGGATTTGATCTTTAAATAGATTATTTATACTCATGAGTGACACCAGTTCCCTAGGGAATAAACTGTGGATAGATTAACCGGAAAGATGGCTATGCCATGCCTCGGGTGATACCTGGTCCCGTATATTTGATACTTGGTACTGAATCAGATTTTATAATACCATGAGTGATATGAGGGACACCATTATGAGATAACTTAGACGGACGTTGTTCTACTTGTTATTACATGGGATCCTATAGTGACCCATGGGATTCTATTACAGATCACCTTGGATGGGATCATGTTTCAATTAATATATTTGACGAATTCCTTTAATGGTTTACTTATAGTGCTTTATTATCGTTGCTATTATAATTTAATGGTTCTATGTAAATACATAAATGATTTCGTAGGGGTGTGAATTCAAAGCCAAAGAACAAGAAGGGGGTTTTCCCACTCTTGATTCTTCATATGTGATCCTATAAATATTACCACATTTCTTCTAGATGATCCATTGGTTCAGGAATCCATATTAGGATAAAGTATGTAAAATCCTTCGGGTAACCATCTTATAAATCATACCAAAGTTCTATTAATTAATTTATTTTTTTATTTATATTAAAAAATTCTTGAAAGTTTTCCATTTTTATAGTGCATTAACTTGATAAATCTAGACACCATTGGTGGTGGCCTATTGGGATTATATCTCACACCCTTATTAGGGTTCCATTTCAAATGGGTACATGAGCAGTTCTACATGTTTATAGGTCCTTGGAAATATTTCTTGTTATTTGATGTGTAAATATGAGCGATGGAGTATATGAGTGAGCTAGTACTCTGGATTTTTATGTAGTTAGCCTATGGGATCATAGTCATTTTATTATATTGTACTATCAATTTTAATTCTTTCTTGTATCTTGTAGAAACATGTGGACATGCATGAATTATTATATGTATTATAATTAGACATTTTCATTCTTTTAGTAATTACATTATATCTAGCTGATTACCATTTATTAATATTGCTTACACCATTGTTTCTTGATTTACACCTGATATATCATTGTATGACTATATCCATGACACTATATTTTCCCCACCATACCACCATTAG
This sequence comes from Viscum album, assembly GCA_963277665.1. Taxonomy (NCBI): domain Eukaryota; kingdom Viridiplantae; phylum Streptophyta; class Magnoliopsida; order Santalales; family Viscaceae; genus Viscum; species Viscum album. The sequence continues at coordinate 835,264,060 of OY728165.1, forward strand.
ACCATTTCTACTCTTTAAATACCACTAGAATATGGAGAGTCATGGTTGAGAACATGTGGAGTGTAGTCCGACTATAAATTTAGTGGTCAGTTAGGTTGAGACATTACAATATTGATGTATTATATATATAATTAAATGAATAGAGTCAAAATTGGAATTAATGATAATTTATCAGGATAATATTTTATTAAAATATATAAATCATTAAAATATTAAAATAGGAAAAGGTAGTAATACATGGTTTAAAATGTAATCCATTTTCCATACATGATTAAATAGTTACATTATATGTAAAATTATAACCGTTCTAGAGTAAAAAATATGTTACTACGGTAAATGTTAAAATAGGTTAACCAAGGGGTTAAACCAAAAGATAAGGTTTAAACCACCAAAAAAAATGATATGAATATTATTTTTTGACATCATATAAACCATATAATACCCTCTCCTTGAATCATTGTCCATTTGGATAAATTTGGGAAAGATAATGACTCTATTATAATTTAATCTTTTTTGAAATTCCAAAATTCTCCTCCCTTAAATTAAAAATGGACACCCATTACTTAATTTTTTTACACAACATTTAGTATCCCAGCTCAACCAAGATGTAACAATTCATATTATCAAAAAAATTATCCATGTTTTTAAGGTTTTGGTCACCCTAAAACACTGTCTTTATATTCTTTATTAATGGATCTAATGAATTTCTCTATCAAAGTGGTAATTGTTTTACCTGACCACTTTCTAGTTATTTCTTATTAAACCACATATATGTATCTTTAATTTCAAAAAAAATATAGTACCCTAAAAATAATTAAATGTTATAATTATTTTGAAACCATTAATACAAACCCTCTTTCCCATCAATGTGAAGTGAAAGCATCACTCGTGTGTATGAACATCTTAATATCTCCATGTAGTGATACAATTAATTCATAACCACCAACTTTAATAGAGTGGTATTATTATTTTTTTAATTTATATATATGATAATTATGTCATTATTATATCTCTTTAATTATAATATCATATCAATATTATTTACTTATAATCCATTGCGAAATGATATCATTGCTCATGCATACGTGTGGACAACCACCTCTACAATCGGTGTAATTTTGATTCATTTATATTTTAATTCAATGGTATTGTGGATGGATTTGATGAATATATAGAATTTATATGACATAATAATGATTCTATAAAGGATAATTATTGTTCAATTTTCTTCCATTTTATCCATAAAAATGTAAAAAAATCATTCATGCGTACATATGTCCTACTTTCTCCATGAACGATTTAATTCATTTTCTATCACTAACAATTGTTGAATACTATAAATAGTCATATAATAAATATAAATGATATTTACATAAATATTAACATTATTAATATGATGAAACCATGATAAAAGTAAAAATATCTAAACGACCCAACTAAAAAATACATGAAAAATAATTTTGTTACTACACAAAACTATGATTTTAAAAACAAATTTCTCATAAACAGATGATAAAAGATTATAAGTATGTATTATATCATATTAAATATATTAGTATGGTTCTGTAATATATTGAAAATAAATATATATTTATTATATAGGAAATATGGGTAGATAAAATGGAATTTGAACCTAATGTAAGTGTTCATTTCACAATCAGATCAATATTCGGGATTGTTTCTGCTTAAGTCTCCACTGGGGAATAATTTTCTTCTATAACCATATTTTCCTTTAAATGTTTTCATGAATATTTTTAGTATTCTATAGGGATTCTATAATTCCTGATTTACCCATGGTTTTATTTACAAAATGGTTTAAAATAAATCTTTTTATTATTTTCCAAGTGAGGTACTTTGTCAGATTTTCGAAAAAAAATACGAAAGGATTTTTAATAAATTATGAAGAATGAATATATTTTACCACCTTAGTCACTAATATTTTCCTCAAAAATTAAATTACATATTTAATAGGTTCATTTCAATGAAATTCATTTCTCTATAAGTGCACAATTTTTAATAATTGATTTGAATGTGAAAATGGTATTTTCGTGAAGAATTTTCCAATGATATTTTTAAAGTGTTTATATATTAGTCTATATACATTATTTAGTTTCAGGATTTCATGATTTTATTATATTCTGATACCATATTTCAAAATTATTTGATATTTTATGACCAGTTTTACTGTGGTTGTACTATTTTGATACTCTTCACCATATTACTCTGCATGATTTATGATTATGTTTTTTATTGGGGGTAATTATTAATATTTCTTATGTTAGATTCAATAATAATTTTTATGTTGATTATGTTTCAAAAATTTCATATGAAGAATGAATTGGACTTAGTATATTATGGGAGAGTCCTGCTATAGCCCCTCGATACATAAGTAGATATCACGAGACAAACTATTTTGGGTATTAGAATAGGCCTTACCCATTAATATAATACATCACAACATGAGGCCTCATTAGTTTGTTTATAATTCTTGAAATTATGTATTTAATTATTATTAGATTAATTATTTTAATTCCAATTGATTATTTTATTAGTTATGATATCTATGTATATGTTTCAGGATCATGTGATTAATTACATTGAATTATTTTATCATTATTTATTACAGACTCATTATTCTTCATACATATATTATTGATTAAATTGGATATATTATCAGATATGTACCTTTCATACTGTTAATTCCTTATTTATTTATGTTATACTCCATTTTATGTATACCCTTATTGGGAATCAGAGATCACCCCTTTCCTATGTTGATTTTTTCCTATGATTCAATGAAGTGTATCATGATTGATATGAAAGGATATATTATAGGGTATAATGGTTCAATCCAAAAATTATTATTTTGTGTTTATTATGGTGTAAGGTAATATTCAACTGTGTATCTCATTTTCTAAGACTACTATACTATTTTGTCTTTTGGGATGTGATTTCTTGTATCTAGTGCCAATATAATAAGTAACCATAGATTATGGACTACTAGGGTCAGGATATTTTCATAGATCTGTTGAAAAAAGAATCCTGAGACTCCCAATAGATAAAAAATGTTTTGGATTCCATCACAAAGAGGGAATCCAAAAAAAGAAGTTCTTATATAGTTATATTGGACAGATCATTGACGGAGTGAGGAGGTTTTTTGAAGATATATCAGATAAATCATGATGATATTTAATATTTTTTTTATTAAATTACAAAAAATTAGAAATGTGATGTATTATTTATAACACCCAAAAAATCATGATGTGAAGATCATGAATCAAGCCAAAATTTCTAGATTCCTGAAGATATCACTGATACCGAATTTTGAAGAAATAATAAATGGATATTTCTTACTCATATATGTTCAGGGATTGAAGGTGGTGAAGAAAATAATGTTTTTAATGGGAATCAAAAACATTATATTCAATATTATACTTCAATTTTTAGAGAAACTATTCCAATATAATTGGGATAATATGAACTATTCAAAGGTTGATCGTGTAAGGACCCGTGTTATTTCAGGGTGTAGTTTTTTTTAAGAAATTTGAATTTTTTCCATCAGATGATTGTAAGGGGTAAAATGGTTCTTTTACCTTATAATTTGATCTCAAAAAAATCTGACCACTTAAATAACTATGGAATAGTGTGTTTACCCATGGATAAGAATTTGGTGAAATTCCGAGCCATTCAAATTTTCATGTAATAAATATTTTTAATATTTAATAAAATTAAATATTAATTTGTTCATGCATCTTCCAAAAATGATATATTTTTAATGGTGTGTTAGATTAATATTCCATCTCTACCATTGAGTTTAGAATGGAATGTTTTTCTTATCCGGGGCATAAAATTGAGTGGGGAATTAGGGTTGGCCCGAGCCCCTTTTATTTTATTTTTATTTTTTAATATTTTTATTATTTTCTTTATTTTATATTTATTCCTACATATTCCCCGATGTGGCCCTCCATGGGATCATTTCCATGAAACCATGAGATAAGGGAGAGGGAGATATAAGGATTTACTGGAAGAGAGGCAAGTGCCATCGTGGAGCTCTCGATATGCCGGATTATCATGATTCAATGAAGTACCATGAAAATGCGAGTAGCATTAATAAATTCTGCCCAAAGGTATGAAAACTTTATTATTTATTAGAAATACCAATATATTTATTATTTTAAAGTTATTAATTCCCTATTATGATTGATTAGAGCCACTTGGGGTTTGATATGTTGATTTGGAGGAAAAAAGGGTTTTAGGTGATTGAATGGTCTTCCGTTCAGGAAACTAGGTTACACATCATGTGGACTTGGGAGACATGACATGTGTTCTTTATATTAGGAAAAACGTTGTTTTTGGTAGTAAATGCTAAATATGGGGTCACACAAACTATATAGTAGTACCAGACCTTGAAGTTGAGTACATAGGATGGAAAACAATGTAGGGGTATGTGGCCATGTAGATTACACGACCAGACTCCGTGTGTGAAGCATGCCATGTACAATTTCAAAACAATCCATGTATATGGTAAGGATGGTTAAGGGACATGGGTAGGTACCCCGTGTTGGGTATAGACCACATACCTTCCTTAAACACTATTTACCTTGGGTGTTTACGCACCCAGTCCTGTTGTAGTACATGCCGAGGTGGGGATTTAGGAGTACATGTCATGTACTCATCAAGAAACATTGTGTACTGCCTCCTTTCAACCCATTTGGGTTTTCGTCATATCTTTTCCCCCTGAGTTGGAATTAGACAAGTCAGTTGTCCATTATGTGTATCTATTTAGTTATATTGAAATGGTAACACTAGTGAGGTGTTTTGAGGAATCCTAAGTGGAATTTCAAGACTTTTGGTGTTTGGAGATGATCTTCCTCCAGTAATAAAATTCAATTATATCGTAAGAGAGAATTTAATGAGCATGGAAAGTTCAGTTTTAAGACCAACCCAGATTGAGACATTATTTTATATTATCCATTTTCTATCTCTCATGATTGATTCCTTTATATCTGTTACTCTGATGAAATATCCCTTTAGAGATGTTCCCTTATGGACTAAGAGGCCATGAGGCCAGTTTAGTTCTAGGATCCATCAAAGGATTCATCTTTTCATATTTTTATCTCGATGATCCCTCATAGGATTCCTCTATCCTCTTTATCTTCCAAGGATCCTCTATTGGATTCTTTTTCTTACTAGCTAATCTAGGGAGTCCCTTATTGGATTCCTTTTTTCATGTGTACCATTCTAAGGATCACTTTTAGGGTTAATTTTATTCTTACGTTGTATTGAGGGTATTGTGTAGGACTCCCCTTATCACGTACTTCATAAGGATACCTTGTAGGAGGCCTCTATAGGCTTTCAACTCAAGGATCTGATGTAGGTTGCCTACCTTGGTCTTTATAGTGAATGATCCCTAGTAGTATTCCTTCACTTGTGTTTAGACATTGAGGATCCTAAGTTGGATACATATTCAATGTTTTGCCTTGAGGGACCCAGTGGGTGCCTAATTGTTTGAAATACCCATATTTAGTAAATTTGGTTTGGATATAGATGGTAGTGGGTGTCATCTCATAACCCATTAAAAACATTGAATCCCATGGGGCTATAGTAGTAGTGCATGGTTTAGGCATTTAGTTACCATCACTATTTGGTTATCTTTAACTTGTTTGTTATGGATGTAGTGATGTTTAATATAGGATCTCCATGGTTAGTGGTTGTTGAGCCTAATACAAGGTTTATTTCTTTATGTTGGGAAGATTAGACGTTCTCCCCAGGATATACCTTTTATGTTGAGATGCTCAAAAGTGATTTCATGGGATCTAGCTTCTCAGCCATGTTATTTTCATATATTTATTTGTATACCCACAGTTACTATTGGGGATGTTGTTTTTGAGCCTGTATATTTGATTATTATTTTATTGGGATGTACAAAGGTGTTTCTTTGGATCCAACTGTTGAGCCTATTACTTTGATATACGGGCAAGATGCCCATTATAATGATACTCAAGGATGATTATGCTCTTCTGAGTGGTGATGATGATTATCCTCTTCTCGACCTATGATATATGATGAGGATGATAACTCTCTCCTCAATATGATTATACTCATTGATGTTTATGCTCTCTCGAGGGATAGGGATAATTATTCCTACCTTGTGTGGTTACGTAACCACGATGTTGAGTAAATAATCTCAAATCATTGGATACTCAGAATTATTATGCCCTTTCAGATGAAGGGATGATTACAAACTTCCTTATTAGAGACTCCATGGGTGATTATGGCATGTCTCTAGTGAGTTCTCCTTACATGTTGCCTAAGGGTCAGACCTTAAGGGACTACCCGAGATTTGAATGTCATGATCGCCTATGGAACGAGACATAGGGATCATACATGGGACTAGATTTACATGGACTTTGAATCATTGTGTCTAGATAACTGACCATTCACAGGATGTTCACATTTAATTCCCTAGAATCCACATTTGTAGTGATTTGAGGTGATTACTGGTTAACCTAGTTGTAGGAAAATTATCCCTCAATCCTCACAGACAACTCTCAAGGACATTTACAGCATTAGAAGAAGCATGTACATGTCGATTCGGATTACAAACCCATATAACAACTTAATGATACATCTCCTGTGTTGTACAAAATAAAGCTCAATTCCATTGCACATGTAGTCCGGGTGATCGAGATTATGGATCAAAGAATCAAATATAGATTGGTTTCATGTTATTTTATTCACTTGCTCATGAATATTCATATTTATGTATATATGTATATGTATGGGACTATAAATGTATGGATATATTAATATGGACATAAATGGTGGAACTTTCCCAATTGGTTGGTATTAGGATCCCAGGGTTCACATGCTATTTCAGATTCTTTACTTATCTTTTTAGTTGTGTCTCATCTTGGATGGGGGGGGGTTTCTTTTTGAAACACTTATTGTTGCATATTTTATAGGTTCCTTGTCAGGGTGGCCTACTGGGATTATTTCCCACCACAAAACATGAATATTTATGTACATGTAGACCTTAAGTATTATATTAGGGATGAGAATCGTTTCATAGTGGATAAGGATAAGGTCCAGAGTTTAATTTTTGAGGGGATCTACTCATGTAGGTTCTTCTAATCAGTTTGGTGATGTTTGAGAATTACTATAGACCTGGTAATTGGTCTCGCTTAGAGTTTGTATTAGAGGCCTATAATTTTATTCCAATTTATTTTGTATTTCTATATCTGTATGGTTGTCATAGTTGGTGACCAATGTTTCTTGTATCACATTACTATTTTTCATTTTATAGAATTGTAATTATTATTAAATCATGTTCTATTTCTATTTATTTATTACATCAACAATCTATTTATTTAATGTTGTGTATGATACAGAGATATTTAAGATATTTTCATAGTCTAATATGAGGTCATAGTTTCTCCACCTTCACACGATTGAACTTTGCTTCTTGTCGGCAGCCTATAGATTATAGTGATGCACGCTAAAGGCCTCATAACCCCCATATGAGATCACCTTTTAAGTGGAATCTTGGTCAGGACTTCACAAAGTGGTATTGAATAATTTATTTTCCTGATCATTACTATTTAGCATATGGTAGACAGGGGTATTAGGAATGTTTTGGAACCTATGATGGATATTAGACTAGGGCATTGAGACCACTTATTATGGTAAGAATTCATGGTTTCTAGGGGTATGAGATTGCTTTTCTGACCCAGGATGTTATAGTTGTATAATATTTTTTCCTTTATTGATGAAGAATTTCTGTTGATGTTAAGAATTATTAAGGATTTATATCTCTTGGACATTAGAAAGAGGTCAGGTATGGATTTTAACTCTTGTATGATTAAGGAAAGAGACATCTCAGGAATCATATTTGGTACTTACGATTCACATCATATATGAATTCTAGTGTATCTTTTTTCAAATGATTGATGACTATTTAATTAGGTCTACCTATATGTATATATATTTTCTTATAATGGAAGGTTTAGTAGATTTACATTGTGGAATTGGTGTTGAGGATGTTGAATCATCCCTCATGCACGAGTGGTTTAGTGACCCTTTCTGGTCAATATGGCATGTGATTACCATATTTTATAACCATTATATGGTATTGTTTCTCAGGTTGTGGTTATCTATCCCAGTCACTATGTATGATGATGCTGGATACCAGGAACATTCATGAAAAATGGACCTCCATGGTATATTACCCTATGTGGATGCTTGATGAATTTTAGTTTTTTTCTTCTACATTGGTATCATGATATATAGGGAGTAGTTCTCTATGAAGATTCTTGGTGAGGAATAAGACCGTGTAAGATGTGTTTTCAGTTTTGACCCTTGATGTTCATAGTGATATTTACCCTCTTTAGAGATGTTTGATCTTTTGGGATAGGTTGTTAGTCCTTATTATCGAATTATGAGAATTGTTTTTTATGGATTTTTGAGAGACCTATAGGCCGATTTTTTGACTCAGATCCTTGTAGGTAAACATCAATTTAGTTTTTAGGAAACCTAAGAGAGAGAGAGTTTGGTCCATTTTTATTCCCTTAGGTAGTGAGCTTGGTTATGTGCTCATTTTGAGATCAATTTAAGGTATTATATCTAGTTTGTCTATTTAGGAATGTTAATGTCCTACTCATTTGACAAGAACCTAGGATGATTTGGTATTAATAATGGATTCAACAAGCATGAATTTTTTGGTCCCTGGCTCAGTCAAACAAAGTTTATAATTTTTCTAGTGTTTTTAAAGTGTGGGTAGACGTTCGTGAATAGAACGACGTTGGGTGACAGGCAGTCATGGAATAAATCATGCACTAGATGAGGTGATTGATTTTTGAAGAGGATTAAAAATGAAAATTTGGATTAATGAGATATATTTTATATCTGGCTTAGTCCACAAAGGCATGTAATGGATGACTTGCAAGAGTACGATTTGGGTAGTAAAAGTATAAACTATTTTCATGTGGTATTATTTGAATCAAAATTGGTGAGTGGCCGGTTGTGGGTCGAGGACTATTGTTTTAAAGGATTTATATGATAGGGTTGCATGATAGTTGTGTTTAAATAAATAATGTACCTCCGTGATAGAGGATGAATCATGTTTTAATTGGGACACACTTTTTTGGGAGACGTGTTGCTAGGTGTGACTTAAAGGCATGTGTAGCCTGTTTTTGTGACTGTGGATCAGAGAGATATTTATACAATTTTAGTGGAATATTAGTGTAATACTAGTTATGGATGATCATGATCTATCTTGAATTCTTCCTGAGTATTATAATAGTGCATCATTTCTACACTAAGATCCTATTATTTTCTTTTAAATGCCATCCCTTATTATGGAAGGAACCTATTGAGGTTGTTCTCAAGGAGTGATTATGTATGCCATATGGTGGGGACTAAACCATTGTATTCTTTGGGAGGTGACTCTATTTTTCTATTTTATATTGGAAAAAATAATGATCCCTTGATATTAGAGTTTTTTTTGGATTGATGATAAGGGTATTCCTTTGGTGGGGAGTATCAGGTCGGTCCTAGTTAAATGTCATCCGTGTAGAAGTACATGGTCTTGTAGAGTACATGACCAAACCCCATGTTGGTAACAAATTGTGTATAAGTAAACAACATGGACAAGTACATCACCAGAAAAGTTAATGGAAATGGGATGGTACCTCATGTTGGGTACACACTGTATACATTGGGTGCTTAAAAGTTCAGGCTAGCGGGATAACATGACCAGGTATGGATTTAGGGGTACACACTATGTACTCGGGGAGACATTCCTTGCACTACACATTTTTCACCCCTTTGAGGGTTCTTCATATCTTTACACCTAGGAGTCATAATTGGACCCATGAGTAGTCTGTTATGACTATCGTTTCACATAGATCACAATAGTAACACCTATAAGCTCATCTGAGTAATATTAAGTGGAGTTTTAGGCCTTTTTATAAAGTGATTATTTCTCTAGTTATCGAATTCATTCATCTCCTAATAGAGACATTAATTAGTTTGAGTGGTTGGTTGTTTGTAAAAACCTTGTTTGAGACTCGATATGAGATTATCAATGAGTTGTCTCTCCTGATTGATGCCTTTATAGATCTTCATATGTGGAAATATCCCTTGAGAGATGTGCACTTCTATCATAAGAGGTTGAGAGAGGAGTTTCTTCTAAGGATCCCTAGTAGGATTCCCTTGTTTATGTTTTGAATGAATGGATCCCTGGTTGGATGCCTCTATCTTATTTCTATAACAAGGATCCCTTGAGGGATTTTTTTCTTACGAGCTGATCTTGGGTGCCGCTTCTGGGATACCTTTTTGTTGTTGCCCATTCGGAGGAGCCCATATAGGATTCCTCTTCTTCTTACATTATCTTGAGGGTCCCATGTAGGATTCCCCTACTTATATACTACTTGAGGATCCCTTGAAGGATGTCTCTATTAAACTACCATTCAAGGATCCAATGTAGGATTCCTACCTTTATCATTAATGCTAAGAATCCCAAGTTGGATTCCATTTATTGAGTTTAGACTTCAAGGATCCCAAGTAAGATACCTCTTCTATGTTTTGGATTGAGGGACCCAATGGGTGCCCCACTATTTAACCAACCATGTGTTAGTATATTGGGTTTGGGAAGATATGGTAGTAGGTGGGACCTTAGAACCCATTCCAAACAAGGAATCCAATGGGGATGTGGTAGTAGTTTTGTGTTAAGGCATTAAACCACACTCACTCATTTGTTATCTTTCAATTGTTTATTATTGATGCTGTGATTTTTACCGTATGTTTTTCTTGGTTAGATGATGTAGATCTAGATGTGAGGCATATTTCATTCCCTTGGAATGGCCAGGAATTCTACATGGGATCCTTCCAGTTCATTTGAAAGCCTAGACCTTATTATCTCGGATCAAATTTCTGATCCATATTATTTTTATATGTTTATCTTTATACCCAATGTTACTACTTGGGTTCCAGCTACTGAGCCTATTTATTTAATTATTATAATTTTGGGATGTCTAGAGGTGTTACTTGAAATCTATAAGTTGAGCCTACTGCTATATAATATGGGAATGTTATCTCTTGTAGTGATACTCATGGATGATTATGCTCTCCTGGGTGGTAAGGATGATTACACTATCCTTAATCTATGATATATAATAAATATTATTACACTATACTTCATATGATTATACTCATGGATGATTAGGGTCTTCTAATGGATCAGAATGATTATACTCTCCCTCACTGGTAACATAAATTTAGTGTTGAGTATGGAATCTCACATCCTTGGATACTCAAAATGACTTCACTCTTCTGGATGAAGGGAAGACTACGCTCACCATTATTAGAGACTCTAGGGGTGGTAATGGCATCTATACTGGGATTTCGTATTAAGGATCACCTAAAGATCAAACCCTTAGGGACTATATGAGTTCCAAATTTCATGAATGACTAAGAATCAGGAAATAGGGCTTAGGCATTGGACTATATATACAGAGCCTTGAAAGCATGATATCTAGCTTAGTGACCATTTACAAGATGTCTGGATGTACTTCCTTGCAGTACACATTTTTAGGGATTGGAGGCAAGCATGGGTGAATGCTGTTGTAGGATGATTATCCCCCTATAGTGAGTTATATTTATTGGAAGAATTTATGGAATTGGATGAAGAAGGTACATTTCTATTGGGATTATAGAGCCAGAGATCAACTTAGTGATACACACCTTTAGTTGCAAGATATCCAGTTCAACCCCTTGAATAGGATTTCAAGGCAATCAGGATTAAAGTCCTAAGGATCAACTACTGATTAGTTTTCTTATTTGATTCACTTACTCATGAATATTCATATTTATGTATATATTTTTAATTATGGGACTATACATGTATACATATAAAACTATAGACATCAATGGGAGGAGTTTCCCAGTTGTCCAAGATTTTGGACCCTGGGTTCGACTATGGCTTTAGGTTTAGTCTTACATATCATTTTAGATGTGTCTCAACTAGGATGAGAATGTTTTTTTCATACACTTATAAAAGAATATTTTATAGGTTCCTTGTTGGGGTATCCGCCTAAGATTATTTATCACCCCTACATGTCTACCTCAGTGTACATATAGAACTTATGTCAACATTTCTAGTAGAGCACAATTACATGTAGGACAGGGCTGACAGCTAGAGAGGAATTTTTGAGTGGGGATTCATGTATAGGTTCTTATTATCTAGATGGCACATTTTGACAATTTTCAGTGACCGAGTTTGTGGTCTGGATTGAAGTAAGCAGTAGAGCCCTATACTTTTATTTTAGTTAATTTTGTATTTCAGTATTTTTATGGTCTACCCTATTGGTGACCAATATTATATGTGACAAATATATGTTTGGGATTTTATATCATTTTTAATTATTATTGAGAATGTTTTATTTTAGTTTTTTTATTTCATACACACTCTTTTATTTGTTGTCATGTTGGATACTTAGGTATTTATGTAGTTTTCATACTCTGATATGAGGGCATAGTCTATGCACTATAAAACCATTGGCCCTCATTACTATTTAATAGTCTCTAGAATATAGGGAGGACCTATTAAGGAATGATAACCTACTATACAGAATTATCATTTTTGTGGAATCCAGATGGGATGTTATATATCGAGTTATTGAGGTTGTGATTATTGTTGAAGAAGTGAAGTGAAAAAGTAAGGTGGTGACCACGAAGTGTGAGAAATGTTATATTTTTGTTTGAACTATATAATACATAATAATTTTCTCAATGGAGTTGTAAGGAACCATATTTTTAAGTATATGTACTAGTGGAAGAAGAATGGGTCAAATAAACTGTTATTTATTGAACAAGTTTTTAGTGAATGAGTATGGGATCAATGGGATCAACCGAACAATATTAGTAATTATTATAAGAACAAGAAGGTTTATATAAACATTTACCAACATAAGAAGTAAATAATTATGTATTAAGGCATTGAAGGAAAAATATTATATGAGATAGAGAGTATTAGACCGAACAATTTTAGAGAAAAAGTACTATATGTAGAAAGAAGAAAATAAAGGAAGAAGAATTCATGAATCCAATGCAAGAAAAGAATAGTTTATTTTTTTGTGAAGTGGAATAGTTTTTTCTCATCACATTATACCAAATATAAGAAGAAATGTGACTTTATTTAACATTGCAATGCAATCTTGAGAAGTTCAAGAAGAAAAAATTAGCCCTATGAAATTAATAAGTCGTCAAATTAGTAGAAGACATTATTGGTGTTGTAAAGAACATGTTGAAGTTTAAGAATATCTCTAATTGAAGTATAAAAATATAGTAAGGATCTAAAGCTGGACTAGTATTTCAAAAGTCTAGGTAGTTAGGATTGTATTATATACCCCTTCATAATGTGTAGGAATCTTTTAATATCCAGATATTATATGAAATTTATTTTCATTCAGATTAATTTTAATTCTATAATATATTGACTTGAAAAAAATACATAGTCTACCATTTCTCACATGCAACACCATGTTTGTCTTATTTTGAATGAATCATTGGGTTTCTTTTATGAAAATTATTAGAAACAAGTTAAAGTCTTCCTAGAAAACAATACACTATTAATGTTATTATAATAGTTATCACTAGGATATTGGAATGGATTCCATTAATGAAATTAAATAAATTATGAAATTATAGTTTACATATGTTAATATGATGCGTTCATTACTAACCAATTAATTAAAAATGAAACTAAAGAAACATTGAATAAAAAGGATGTGTTTTTATAGAAAAAATATTTTTTTACCAAAATGAAAATTTAATTTAATAAATTGAATTCATCACTAATAGTGAATAATATTAATTAAATTTATAGTATTAATATTTTATAATTTTTTTAAATTCATAAAATCTGTTTTATATAATTAAGATATTAATAGATAGAATTCTAAGCATAAAAAGATGTATAATTTTAAAAACAATTTATAACATCTCTTAATGGACCACTTTTTTTAAACTAAATGTGGAAAACTATATAAATTCTATTTTAAATAGTCAAGATAATTTTTTAATGTGGAAAATGAAAATTTACTTTGGGTGATTTTTTTGTAAGAATTGTAAGAAGTTTCATGTTTTGATGAATAGTGAAAACACTGAATTTTAATTGGGAACTGATTTTTCATATAAACAATTTATAGTGTTAAATTATATTTTTAATTGGTTTAAAAGTATAATTATATAAGTATTATATCATTTAATTTAATGTAGGTCATTCCAATCTATATAAAATTGAAATTCACTAGTGGAAATATTATTTTTAATATTACAGAATTGATGTCAGTTTTTTAAAGTGTTGCAAAAGGTATGTACATGAGATTTCTGGCGATGGTTTTAATAAAAACTGATAGAAAAAATATTTTATACAAAGTTTTTGGTGTAATTTTTAGTAAAAACTGATGCCATGAATGAAGAGGTATTTTTTTGCGTCGGTTTTGAAAAAAACGACGCCTAAAATAAAAAATATATATTTCACAAAGGTTTTATAAAAAATGACATTGAAAATATTTGGTTGTGATTTTTAGTATCAGTTTTTTAATAAGAAAACAAAAACTCTTTAACATTAACCTATTATCAGGAAAACCTATTTTTTTGGATCTTTGAAACCCTCCACTCGTGAAAAATCCCTCCCAAATCACGACACAAATAAGGCCACCTGGTGATCTCGAACTACATTGTTGTCAAAATTTCACTCATTTACATGATCTGTAGTCTCCAATCCTCATATTCTTAAATTACTTCTTTATATTTACTGTATTTTCTTCTCTAAATCCCATTTTTGAATAAATTATGGTTTTATTTTAGTTTTTATATATTTAATGATAGTTTTTACAATAAATATCATTTAAACCTTACATAAATTAAATGTTCTTGCAACACATTCCAAGTATGATGTTCAAATTTTGGATCGAGGATAATTTGAAATCCGAATTTGGTAAGTTATTATTTTAATTTGGTGGAATTTGTTATCATGAGTTTTACTAGATCATTCTATGGTTTTAGAATCCCCTTTTAGGTAGAAAGCCTCATAGAAATATATTATTCATAATGTATTTGTTTCTTGATATTTTTTTGGGGTTTTTGGAAATCAATATTGTCATTGACTTTAACATGTGTTAAAATTTTTTGATGGTAAAATGTTGAAGGAAGT
This sequence comes from Viscum album, assembly GCA_963277665.1. Lineage (NCBI taxonomy): Eukaryota > Viridiplantae > Streptophyta > Magnoliopsida > Santalales > Viscaceae > Viscum > Viscum album. The sequence goes on from OY728165.1 coordinate 835,279,277, forward strand.
TAACTTCTGGATTCACCCCCTCACAATTTTTGTTTAACCTTATCACATATATAATTCCATATGACATAATAAAACTAAAAAAATCACTATATAATTCTAAGTGATATATTCACATTACTTTTGTGACCTAATAATTTGTTTTATGACACCCATATTTTTGAATGTTACTAATTGAAACATGATTAAAAACATCATTAAATAAATATCTCAATTGGTTCTCCTTCATTCATGATATATTTTATCCCATGATATCTCTATAAAGTCACTAAAAATATAATATTTCATAGTGGAATATCTTTTATCACCCTATGTTATATCCTTGTTATGTATATTCATTTTTTTAAAATCTAATAATCCTATGAATCTTCATTTAATTGGATTTGAATATATAGATTGGTTTTTTAGATATTAAATATGTCATTGTAAAATTGTATTCCAATGATAATTCAAAAGAATACATGGTAAAATATATTATAAATAAAAATGTAGAACATCCCTTATTGTTGATATATAATTTCATTGTGAGTTTGATGCGGTAAATTTAAAAATAGTCAATGTATTATTGAGTCCACTAGTAATCCACAACCTATATATTCAAAATTCATAATTATAAGAACTTTTTATATTTATTAAGAGTTTTATAACAACTTTTAAATAATACCATAAAAAATAGTGATTAATTTATCAATTATAACACAAGTATGTTTGTTTTTATGAATATTGGATCACTTTATATAGAAAATTATTTTATTACTAAAGTTATAAGAGTTCATGCATTTTATAAACTCAATGTTTATTCCCAACATAATTATTTAATATGTTATTATATATACATAAATAATACATGAAATCAAAAATTAATTTAATTCTACACAAATTAATGAAACATGTCATTAATTCTTATAATAGTTAATGATCTAAATTTTATAAATATACAACATGTTATATTCAGATTTGATGTATAGGAAATTTATATGTGTAAATTTTTATTGTAATAGAATTCTACTACAATGGCCGCTAGGAAAATACCCAAATGGTATGAATGAGTATATAACATCATATGTTGATATAGATCTTATTTTTATAGTATTACATATATCATCCTGATCAACAACTATGTGATAGTATTAATGATTTTTTTTCAATCTATTGGAGGTGTACTGATGAGATGTGAGAATTCCATATCTATTATGACCAGTGAGTTTCAGTTGTAACATACCCCACTTTTTAGTAACAACCATGTAAAATGAACTAATAATTAATGAAATCTTCAAAACTTTTGACACATGAAACACTGAACTAATTTAATGAATGTGTAAAATAAACTAATAAATATTAGATGATTAAAAATAATTTAGTTATATTATCAATAAAACACTTGTACATAACATGAAAATAAAGAAGTTGACTATTTATAATTGGGTTTTATATCTGATGATTTCTATCTGATTATCAATAGTTTTTATTAAATGTGTTTTGGATTGTAGTTTAGTCATTTATATATATTTATAGTTAAATGTTTTTATGTTTTAATATATTCAGAAATTGTATTGCGATATCAGTTATTTAATTGATCTTAGTTGGATAAATTTACGAAGACCCAGTAATGAATATTAAAAAGGAGTTAATGAAATCCTAAAACTTTCTTAATGAAATCTTCAAAACAGTGATTTGATTTTCTGTCCATGGGTAAAGTGTTTCAATATGAGAAAGTTAAACTCCATTGAAATCGAGGATCATCTAATTTGAAATGGTTTTATAATTAATTATACATGTTGGGCATGGCATGGTGAAAGATATATAAATGAAATAGATATTATTGATGAAATATTCATATTGTGATAGAGGATCATATTGAAGATTTAATTCATGTATTTGGTGTAGAAACCATTGAAAAATTAATAAGTGTTTAATGGTAGTATATAGATTCTGAGAAACCGTTATTCCCAAGTTGTAGTAACTATATAGTGTTATCATCCATTTTTAGATTGGTTAACTTGAAATAATGTAATGGTTGGAGTGATAAAAGTTTCTCTAAATTACTTGTGCTTTTAAATTAGATACTTCAACAAGGAAACATTCTCCCATATTCCAATTATGACCTGAAGATAATATTATGACTATTGGGATTGGGATATAAAAAGATACATTTTTTCAGCAATGATTTCGTTTTGTATAGGAACGAATATTAATTAATATAAAAGTCTCTTACATGAGGAACATCACGCACTAAGATGGATGATTCCGTTTCATTACTAGGTATTAACAACTAAACTCACGCAAAATAAAATAATTTATTCCAATAATCCCATCATATAATGTTAATAAATTATGTCTGATTTAGTTTTATGTACCGAAATCAAATCTTCTACTAATGAAATTTTATACCATCTTATAATTCCTCATTTGAAGAATCTATTTTCAAATTCCATTTATAAAAAATGGTTAAGATGGAATTCAGATGAACTTATCTCGGATGGTAAATTACGCCACCCTGAAGACTCAACACAATGGGAGAGAATTGATAATCAATTTTTTTTATTTTGGAAGTGAAGCTAGAAATCTATGAATGGTAGTGTGTACAGATGAAATGAATCTATATTAGATATTAGGTATCCAACACAGTTTGTGGCCTATGTTTTTGGTATTTTACCATGTATCCCCACAGATATGTATGAATGAAAAATATTTTATGAAGATCTAGATGATTTATGGACCAAAACACCCAAGAAACAATATTGATGTGTATTTTTCACCATAATTTCATGATTTCAAACTTCAATGGGAGGTAGGTGTAAGTGGTTTTGATGCATACTAGAAAGAGTATTTTCTTTTGCATGCTAGGATAATGTTCAAAACAAATGAATTTCTTTCATATGGAAACATATTTGAATACAATGTTAAGGGGCATAAATCATGTAAAATTTATGAAGAAGAAACTTCATATTATCAATTATAGAGTGGAGGAAAGACAGTGTTCATGGGACATCGATGATTTTTCCGAATTGATCATCCTTATCATATATTGAAAAATGCATTTAATGGTTTAAATGAATAAAATATTTCTAAAAACCATTGTCATTTGAAGAATATTACCAAATAGAGAAAAATATTTATTTGACATTTGGAAAGGAATGTAGTTCTGTTCTTCAAAAAAATATCTAGAAAAAAGTCTTCTTTTTAACTAACTTATTAGAGAAGTGTAGAGATAAACATAACATTGATGTTATGTCTGTTGAGAAAAATATATGTGATAGTTTGATAGGATCTTTTACTAGACATAAAAGTTAAAAAATGACATATTAAATTGTAGATTTTAATTGATATCAATGGGAATAAATATGGTGATTTCTCCCACTATGGAAGGACACAAAACATATTTAACTCTAGCTTGTCACACATTAAACAAGGGTGAGATGTTGATTTTTTTTATCAGTTTATGTGTCGTAAATTATTACCTTGTGGATTTTCCTAAAATGTGATGAATTTAGTGTTAGTGAAGGATTGAAAATAAAATGATATGAAATATCATTACTTTAATGTATTTATATAACGACTAATACTAGTTGCACTATGTGGTATATTACCATTATATTTCAGAAAGACTATCATTAGGTTACCTAATTTCATTAAATTCATTTGTATCAAAGTTATTGATACAAATTTGTTATATTTGTAAGGGAATGAAGCTTATATTATACTTTGTCGACTAGAAATGTATTTTCCACCTACATTTTTGGATATAATGGTTCATTTGTTGATTCCTCTTGTGCGTGAGATAAGAATATGCATGCCTTTTTTACATTAGATGTATCCTTTTGAGATGTATATGAAAATTTTAATGGAATATATAAAAAATCATTATCAATTAGTGGCCTATTTAGTTCAAAAATATGTATCCAAAGAGGATATTGAGTTCTATAATGAATATGTTTATGAAGTGTAGCATATCGGTGTCCCTATATCATGAAATATGATAGTTGATTGTGAAGGTAGATGGATTCAAGGAAAAAGGTAAATGTCATTCAACGCGATGAAGTGACGTATCATCATTTATATATTTCAAACAACAAATATGATGTTTAATCAATTATCTCGTCACATATTGCAGAATTAAGGTGTTTATATCCAAAAATAAATGAAACGTGGCTGATGATTGATCATAAAAGGCATTTTTTTCATGGTATAAAAATAAAGGGAAAATAGATATATCAGCATCAAAAAATTGTGGTGTGATGGTTATCGCTGAAGAAGTGAAATTTTCAAGAGAAGAAGATAAAAACCAAATTTTTACTTCATCAAAATATTTTGGAGTTCTTGAGGATATATTGGAAAATTGACTATAAAAAATTTATAATCACTATGTTTATGTATAATTGGGTGGATAGAAATAGTGGTGTGTAAAATGATGACTCTGGATTTACACTAGTTGATTTAAAAAGATTTAATTTCAATGAGGAACCATTTTCCAAGGCAACACATGAAAATTAGATATTTCATTTCATTGATCTTTTGAATGAATAGTGGTCCGTCATTTTTCATGTTAAAATATATTATTTGGGTGAAGGGAATGATTCTAATGATGTTATTGATTTACATGAGTCTTATTCATATTTTATGCAATTTAAAAATGATTACAATGACTACAAGGAAGAAATAGTTCATGCATTACGTAATTGTCATAATGAAGGCATGTGGGGAAACATTAATATTCTCTCCTAATTTTTATGGAAATTATTTATATTTTGTTTATTTTTTTAAACATAAATATGCATGCCTCTTTTTTTACAAATCTTTTTCATCATTGTTTCTAAATATTTAGTTTTCTAATAATACGAAGGTACAAAAAATTTCATTGCACTTTATTGTTTCGATGTGACATATAGAGAGAGAGGAGTAGTTACCAAGGTATATCTATTTTTTATATTTTTAAATATTCAGTAATATAATTATTTAATTTAAAAAACATTTAATTAATAATTTCTCTTTGAAGGACAACTCATGCGTCCTCAGCATATAATACTTCTCATGTTACTACAGAGAAATCAAGTTCTCAACTCGGTAAACATGGTATTACACATTTAGCAAAACTATAACACTCTCGTGGAGATGAAAGATTACATATTCATTTAAATGATAATAATATTTTCACTGGACCAGATGAAGTTATGTTTATCAATTATATATCAATGCATAGTCATTTTATGATTAGTATTTTATATCATTATTCGATGTTTGTGGATACGATTGTGAAACATTAGCTTTGGAAGGATATGATGATAAATTATCTCAATTAATTTATTTTATCTCTTTTTTGAATATTAGATATTTTAAATGATAAATTTCATTTATTTAATTATAGATTACATTAAATTTTGAAGAAACAAAAGAAATAAATAAATGAAATATCTCTTTAGTGAGGGTTTTCTAGAGATATTTTAAAACAAAAATCGAAAAAAATCATTATTTTTGTAAAGAAAATTTTGGAAACCCATGCCTTGAATATCCGTATATAGATGTTGATGCATGGAAGAATATTGTTGACACCCATCACGAAGAAAATTTTCAGTTTTTATAATTATATTGTAAAATTTATTATATATTTATTTAATTAAAAATTAGTTTATTTTTATGTAACATACCACCATGAGATATCATCAAGATACCTAGTTAAAAAATGTATACCCTCATATTTTATCATGTGTAGGGTTTCCATATTTGGATTAGAAAATGATAGAATAAAAATTTGTAGTATTAAGAGCTCGATCAAGTAGTGGTTCAGAAGAGGTCCAATTTAGTCCTCAAACTCCTCCCAATGGCCATGAAAAATGGAAACGAGCGAGGAGAAGGAAAAATTAAAAGTATATTATAGGGGAAGTTTAACAAGTAACTATAAAAATTGTATCAAATATTATTTATTTGTCCTGAATTTTTATATTTAATAAATTATAAATACTAATTTAGATTTTTCAGTTGTCATTTCAGGATTAAATTCCGAGGTAAGAGACACAAGGATATTTTATCACGGATGGTATTATGGACGTCCTATCCACTTCTTAGGAATGGTAGAACATCCTGACCATGTTATAGGATATTAGGTGAGTGTTAATATTCTGAAAGTTTTTGGTCAGGGTAAGAAATTAAAAGACCCAGAAATATAATCCTTAAAAGATGATCTAAATGCAATAAAAGAATCATTGAGTGATCAAATTTATGTAACCATGCAGCAGGAAGAACACATGGAAAGATAGTGACAATTTACACAACCTTCACAGCCTACCCAGCCTACATAATTTTACCTTCCACCTCCATCCCAAATGGACTACCTTTACCAACTTTCCCAACATGCTTTCTTTAATCATTCACCTTTATCCCAACCAGACTACCCTACACAACCTGCTTGTTTTGATGCTCCACCTCCATCCCAAATGGACTAACCTACCCAACCTTTCTACTCTAATCATCCACCTCTTCGCTCTGTATACAATGATTTGTTTTCTTGAGATCCTCATATAAATGTTTTTGCATTAGTAATCACATATTTTTTGGGGGATTCTGTACATCACCAGCCTATAATAATGGGTTAGGTTAGAGTATAAATACTTGATATTATTGATCATAATGTTTTACTATAACTTTCTACTGCAGAGATTACCAGAGATGGGGATTGTCTGGGTCATTTTTTAGTTTGAAAAACTTGTCTTATTCATTATAGTTCATATGATGTATGCATTTTTAAATAATTTTTTACATATCATAGAAAATTACATATAGTGATTTCTGACATTTAACATATAATGAATTATCTTAATGAAAATAAAATTGCACAATTTAAACAACACGTTATGGAACAATATACTATAGATAATTATGATATTTCTTATGGGATAACAATATTATCTATATATTATATTTCCTTGAATATTATCTATGAGTTTTTGATGACCTCTAATATATAAGAAGGAGATTATCTATTGATATTACTCAGAAAAAGATATCATTAATGTAGTTTATTTTAAAGAGCTCAACCTAAATGTGTTTCAATTGTTTTCCATGTTTGTAAATGATGTTTGAATTTTTATTTTTTAAAAAAAATATTTTTTAAACTGACTCGCTATATTTTCATTTTTAAATAGGTATCTTCACATGATTATTATAAAAAATGACAGCCCATCTATTTATAGTTTTATAGATCCAGAAAACTTTTCCATGGAAATTTCCCAAGTGGAGAATCCTAGTACTATTGAAATAATATGTGAGAGATTTTCACATACAGAGATTGGATGTTGGGTTTTTCCCTTTCCTGATAAATAATAATAGAAACATAATTGTTAACTAATGATAATTATAGTATCAATAATTTTGATTTTTTTATATTGTATAGGGAATCGTATGTTAGGAGTACTTTTCCCAAGTGAGTGTATCTTATATTGGTTTTTCTTTTTATCAGGGAGTGTTAAAAAAAATTCTTCCATCTTATTAGACATGTAAGTTTATTTTTTTTCATAATCTCGTGATATTTAATTCTCAAAATTGATACATGTGTTATTTGTTTATATATATGAAAATGAAATTCATTGAAAAAATTTAACATAGAACACAAGTCGGTAAAGAAACCAAATGTAATCAATTATGTGAATATAAAGGTATTTATATTTTATATTATATATTTTTATATGATTTAGATATAAATATTTATATATATATTGTTTCTTATTATAGAGTAAATGATTTATAACTATAGTTTCATCGCGAACAAGGGTATGTTAAATGTGGGTATTATGTTTTATGAGTCATGTAACAGATAATCATAATCAGGGTAACTACTGAATTTTATAAGGTTCATTATATTATTTTGGTTATATTATATATCATAGTATTCTATTTTTATTCTAATATAATTAAATTATATTGTACACATTCAATGACACATATTCTTATACCTAAACATAACTTACCCATCTTCAATCATTGTTTGAACTATTTTTTATTCTTATTACTATTTGAGTTATATATATTCTAATGTTTATGAATAATATATCACATTTTCCTCATTACATGTGATCAAAAAACTATTATTTGTTATAATAGGTGTTTAACATAATGATATCAAATAAACATTTCAATAATAACATAAAATGTGCATATAATCAATTTCAGTTTTGTATATTATAAATCAACTTTATAACAAAATGGGTACATAAATTTTTGGTTAAATAGATTAAAGGTTCTATGTTTTTTAGTTTTTTAATTAATGAGTACTATTTTTTGATTATTTTATACAATGTTTTTATTACTTAGATTATGATTATTTGGGATGTGTAATGTTTTGATTTTAAAAATATTAGTTTTCGAGGTATGTTTTCATTTAAATCGATGTCGAAACATTAAAGAAAAATATATGGGTTTTAGCATTAGGTTTTATGAAAACCAATGCCGAACATCACCCACAAGTAGGTTTTAGGGTTAGATTTCAGTAAAACATATGTCAAAAATTGAGCACCGGCTAGTTTTCAGTGTCTGTTTTTCTGAAAACAGACACCAAAAATGAACCCCATGTGCATTTTGACGTCAAAGATGAGTAAAAACAATGCCAAAAATCGAGCAACGAATGGTCTTTAGCATCGGTTTTTAAAGAACAGAAGGTGAAAAGTTATTTTTACATCACCATAAAATATGTCTTTTAAAAACCGAGATTAAATTTTAAACAAACAAAAATAATTTCTATTTCTTTACTAGTGATTATATATCGCTCAAACTTTAGAACTATTTTCTTTAAAAACCAACTTTCTCATCCCATCAGTCGGATTAATTTTCATATAAATTCTGCGACTTCAGTTATTTTATTTTTTTAATCTATTAATTATTTAAAATCAGAATAATTTATAATTTCTAGCAAGTTAATGTTTTTTTTCACAAGAATTATTAGTGAATGAAATTAAAATTAATTAGAATGACTAAGGTAAAAAAGAGTTCACTTAGTTGTTTGACATTAATCTTAATGGACCGAATGACCTAGAAACTTTTAAAAAAACATTAGCTAGAATTATTTTGACGATATAACCACTTGGATTGAATTTGATTCATTATTGGAGGCACATGATCTAAGGGAGGTATAATGTTACTATTTACCTTTTTTTATTTATTAGAATGCCAATCCACCTCCACTATTAAAAGGCACCCACACTCATATATTATTCAACCCTATAAATAATTTGTATGATACAAAAAATTATTAAATAATCTTTTAAAATCCCTCCTATCATTCTAGAACATTCACTTTTGGTATAAATAAAACCAAGGATGTCCTTTGGTGCAAACCCAATAGAGTTACCCAATGTAGTGGTAACATTCTTTAACGAGCCCTTATGTTTTATATTTTTCTCCACCACTTAAATTATTATTATTACATGATTATCTAATAACCTCAGTATAATTGATATAATGATAATTGTTTATGTTTGGGTTTTGACAGAAAAATATACACACATCTATAAAATGGGTAACTAAATCACAGTTCGGGTGGGCGATGGACTACGACATTGTGAAATGATATCGTTCCATTTTTACTTACCAACTAGTATGATTAGAAATTTTGATTGAAATAATTTAATATATGATATATATGTTATTTATAATGTTATAAATATTATTTAATTATTATATAATTAATAACGTCATGCAATCCATTTTTTTGGAATATGACAACATATTTCGTAGACGTGTGGACTACCACCTCCTCTATGTGATTTTATACATTCATAGTTTACATGGAATGTATTAAGTATGAATTTAATAAAAACATATGATATAAGTTAAATATATAATATAGTTTCTATATAATTAATGTAATGTAAATATAATATATTGATTTATTTATTACTTTTCACACACTGAAAAAGTGATAATATCATTCATGGATGTGTAGACTACCGCCTCTTCGAAATGATTTGATCTCTTTTACATAAAAATAAGTATATATAAGTATATATTATTAAATAATATTTTATTTATGATATATTTATAATTATGGAAACATAAATGTTACTTATATTATTTCCATAACGATTGTTCAAAAATGCGATCATTACTCAAGCATATGTATGGCCCACCAACTCAATGATTGTAATGTTGGTTCAGTTTTTATAACAACATTTTAATGATTGGTTTTAAAAGTATAATTTTATATAAATATGATAATATATTCCTGAATATTATTATGGATATTTTTTAATAAAGAACCATTTTACCTTACTCCACTTACAAAATCAATGTTTGACACATAAACCAAATATAGTCAAAACACCTGATGAAAAATTAGTTGTTTAACTAGTTGTTTAAAACATTGAAATAAGTGGTATAAAAGAAATTATAAACATGAAAATGTATATAATAGATTTAAATAATCAATATAAATTTACTATTCATCAGGATAATGACCCACATGACAATTCAAACTCAAGGTAAGTTACATCGTCTAAATCTCCTTTCATTAAGGCATTGTTTTTTATGTTATACACCCACTATATTTTATGATGTGTTTATATATAACTTTTAACAAATAATATCATGGATTTTTTATTATCTATCATTTATGGTTATGTTAAATGTAATTAACTCATGGGGCTTGTTATTGAAATGTGTCAAAGTGGTATGGGACACTTTGGAATGTTTAAATATGGTCTTCCTAAAGAGTCGTTTCAATGGTATATTAATGGAATTCACATTAATAGTCATAAAAACATTTGTTTATAAATTCTACTCCACTGAGGAAATGTAATATTTATATCATAAGAAATTCTTTCACTGGATGAATTAATATTGTTTCAAAGATATTGTTATGTAACTCATTTCTTTTCCATGCGTCAACCTTGTGTTGAAGAGATTTTCAAGGAACCCATTTCTTTTCCATGGGTTAATCATGTTTCGAAGAGACTGACATTAAAACCATTTATTTTCTATTCATTTATTAAGTAACAAATGGATAATGATTATTTATATGATTTTTTTGAAGAAAGTGTTTTATTCATGAAATGATACCTGAGTATAATATGCAACAGGTGAGACTGATATATATTAAATCAATTTTTTAAAACCATTATAGATAAAATGTGATCCAGATTTACATTAATAAAATTTTTGATCCCCATTATAGCTCATGAGACACAGATGAATTAGATATAGCTTATATGAAATGTTATTCCCAATTATATCTCATGGGTGATCCCCATTATAGATATCTAATTTATTTGGTATTGATAATGATAGAAGTTAACCTTATTGTTATTCCAAAAAAAATTGAATATTTTTTATGTATATTAATATCTATGTAAGGTAAAAGATGTTGAATTTTAGAATATGGGTTATAATGATTTTTATGATAGAGAGGAACCTGGTCTACCAAGACGGAATATGTCTATAGCGGAGCATTAAACAAGGAAGACTCTCCCATCAATCAACGATCATCTAAACTAGTGGTAGCTAATGTATGGATCAATTTCTTACAAAAGATATATTATGTTATAGGATATTTATAGAATCAAAAAGTAACTATTTCTATTTATCATTTTGAAGGTGAAAATGATCAATAGAGGTATTTGGTTTAGAATACTAGAGTAAAGTATGATCTTTATTTTATTTAATGTGAAAAATTAAAGAATATATTACATGAAAAATATTTCGTAATTAATTTTTAATTAGGTTGGAGAAAAAATTCTTATAATGAAAGAAAAAGGATGGTGATTCATTATCTGTGTATGAAATAAATTCCCAGTATTGGCTAGATATGTTACTAATTATATTAAATACATTGATAATAAGATTAAAAATTTTACTCAAGATTGAAAAAAGTGTATGAATTATTTTGGACTCTTTATAATTTAAAATATATTTTAAATTTATTCATTTTTATATGAAAGGTGATATTGAGTTTTCCAAAACATCTATTTGATGAGATTAAAAGATTATGAAAAGATTAAGGTGGTTGGAAATGTGTAATTTCTAACTATGAATTCAATAAGTATGCCTAAAATGACTTCCAAGTGTGGTAAAATAATTTTTGGTAATGTATGTCGTGTTATGGTAAGTAAACTGGTGTGGTAAGTTTGGTCATAAGGATCATGAATCCATGGATGTGTCTTGAATAATTTAACTATGAGATAATATATAATCAATCAATTGTATGATTCTTTAGATATAATGAGTTGGTACATTTTTCTAATGTTTTTTATGAATCTTAATTTGGGTGGAAATTACCATGATTATTAGAAAATGGGATGGAGAAATCATTTTCTATATTTATAGTGGATGTTAGGACATCTATTGAAGTTGTGAAAACTCTATGGAGCATGGTATTAATTGAAGGGTTATCATTATACAAATGTCTTAGTTACCCATATTTTAATGTTTTAAATAATGTAAATACATTTGGAGACATTTATTGAGTTATAGATTTCATTATTATATGTTTAAAAGTTATTTGAATAAGAATAACACTATTTTTATGAACATCAGTTTAATGTTATCGGTGAACATTAGTGTTATATATATATATTGAATGTTTTAGTTTTATGTTTGGGTATTACTATAGAAAATTAGTTATTAATTTATTATCTCATCATATTAATTCTTTAATTATTTTATTATGTTCTAAAAATTTTGGTTTTTTTATTATATAAGATAGGAAGAATATCTTATTATCTTTCTATAGATTATACGATCTCTTAGAAGTTGGTTTGAGAGACTCAGGAATTAAAGGGCCTCTCGGGTACACATTTTTTATAAAAAGAGATGATTCTATAGTGTAAATAAATTAAAGGATTAATATCTACTCATCGAGTAATTATATTTACTTATGCTCTCAGTATTGATGGTTAAAGAATCCTTCAACTCTAGGAATAATGATATTGAAATAAAATTTTATCCTATTACAATAATTTATGATAATATCAATGATATTTTCCACATATATTTGGCTGGTTTTTTTTTCATCATTTACTTCCTCTTTACCATGTTATATATCAATCTCTATTAGATTATGAGAAATAGTTTCTCCTTCCATATCCATTTTTTAATTTCCCACAAATGTTCACCCTATGTGGCATCCAAGTAAGGAGTTACTTATAGTGACCTTTATGTTTCCAAAATTAATTTTTTAAGATGATTTCTTGGTAAAAATTTGTAGTATATGGGTTTCAGAAAGGAAATTATATAAATCTTAATCATTTGTTAACAAAGATGAATTTAAGAGGTGAAATTCATTTTAAAGGGGGTTGGAAGTAACTTCATGAGATTTTAGGAAATATATATTTCTTTTAAATTAATTTATATTATTTTATAGATTTAGTTACTTGAACTGAAATTTTTTCTTAATAAACACAAAAACTTGTTTAAATTGTGTTGCACAGAACATCGAGTTTCTTTGATTACTTATGTTACACACAAGCCTGAGTCTTACTGAACACCAATATACTATTAATATTGTTATGATACTTATTGCCTATTATTTATAATTAATAGATTGAATTATATTAACTAAAATTTGATATTATATTTTACACCTTTTTAAAATATAATTCATTTGTTACTAATTAATTATAACTGAAAATAAAGACCAATTGAATATATAGGATGTGTTTTTTTATAAATAAGTATTTTTATGTCATGAATGGTGTTTTATCTTAATAAATGAAATTAATCACTATTATTGAAATATATTAATGAAATTTAAATTTTATATATTTAATCAATTGTATTGAAATTCATCCAATATGTTATATAGGCTTAATAACGAATAATTCCAATTTTGAGCATAAAATGGTTTAAATTTTAAAAAAGAAGTTTTATAGCCTTTTAATAGTGAACTTATTCTAAAACTAAAATTTTAAACATTTAAAAATTTTATGGAATAAAATAAACATAATATTTGAAATACAAATATCAAAATTTTCTTTGGTGGATTTTTTAGTTTTTTTGAGATGTTTCTTATTTTTATGAATAGTGAAAATAATGAATTTTAATTGAAAACTTCTTTTCCATCTAAATAATTAATAATGATATATTATAATTTTAATTCATTTTAATGTATAATTAGATATAATTTATATAATTTAATCCATTTTAGTTAATTTTAATCAATTTAATATTGAAATTGGATATAAAAACATTTTAAACTTTTGAACTTTATATTATAAAAACAGACATTCTCATTCCATCTACATGATAAATATGAAACTATGTTCTACCAATTATATGATTTAAAAAGGGAAAAGTGAATTAAATATTTTTAATCATAGTAATTTAAAATTTATATTAATGTTATCTTTGTTTTTTTCTGTATATATTAGTGAATGAAATTAAAATTATCTAAAATGATTAAGGAAAAATGAGTTTACTGAGTGGTTAAACATTAAACATAATAGAGAAAATGACCTAGAAACATATCCAAACACCATTTTATATAACTATTTAGAAAATATAAAAAATATATATAATTATGTTCATTATTAGTGGGATAATATTTAATTGAGGAATCCAAATTTTTTTTACATTATTTTTATTTACAAAAATCTTACTCCTCCTACACTATAAAAAGACACCCACTCTCCCCCATTATTAATAGTAATCTAGAATTTATATCTTAAAAAAAATGTCCAAAAAATTCTTACAATACAAAATATCATCTTATAATCCTCAATTTGGGCAGAAATAAACCAAGTAATTCTTTTGGGGAAAACCAAATAGAGTTACCTAAAGAAGAGGTAACATTCATCAACATGAACATTTTATTTATTTATTTAATCATCCATTAAATTAATTATATTACTTGAATATATAATAAATTGTGTATCCTAAATATACTGATATATTTTTACATTATGGGGTTTCCCTTAAACTACACAATCTTCCATCATATGGTTAATGAAATTACCATTCATGTTTACAGTGGACTACTGCCCCACGAAATTATATCGTTTTTTTTCATTAGCACATCATATGTATGCGAAATATGATGGAAATAATGTTTTATAGGATATATTTTTTATTTATAATGTATTAATACTTCTATAATTTTTATATAAAATATACCATCATGCTTTTCCTTTTTTTTGGGAATATGATAACGTCATTTGTGGATCTGTGGAGTACTACCTTATCAAAGATAGGTGATATATTCACTTAATACATGGAATGTATTAACTAAGGGTTAGATAAGAATATGTGATATCAATTACATATATAATATATTAATTTCATAATTATTTTTTTGGAAATATATTATATCATTTTAATTTTCCTATTCACACATTAAAAAAGTTATAACGTCATTTATGGACGTGCGAACTACCACATCCTCGAAGCGATGTGATTCATTTTACCTAAATGTAATAATATATATAAGTATATTCGAATAATGACATAATTATATTTATAGAAATATTAATATCAATTACCTTCTTTTCATAATGATCGCTGAAAAATAGGAACGTTACTCAAGTGTATGTATGAACTACCCTCTCCATGATTGTAACATTGGTTCATTTTTCATAACATTATTTCATGATTATTATTATGGATAAGTTTTAATAAATTCCAATATGACATTAGTAAACCTAAATAATTACTTTTCGACACATAATATCTAATATATTCAGAGCAGCCGACATAAATTAAATTTTTTAGGTGGTTGTATAAAAGATAGTAATAAGAAATATAATATTAATTATAAACATGAAAAAGTTTCTGAATAAGGTAAATAATTAACATAATTTTATAATTCAGGAATATAAATACACATGTAACTCGTCACACTCATGTTAAGGGACTTTGTCAAAATCTTCTTTCATTGATTCATTGTTTTTGATGTTATAACCCCACCTTATTTTATGAGGTGTATATACAATCACTTTTAAATATTATATATTGATTTTTTTTATCTTCATATTAAATATTTTTTTGTTAAATGTTATTCCTTCATAGGGATTATGATTCAGTTGTTTCAATGTCTAATAAGACACATTAGAATATTTAAAAATTATCTTCCTCTAGATTATTCTTCGTTATCTTTTAATAGAATTTTCATTAATCAAATTCAAAAACCATAATTATTACTTTTACTACACCTAGGATATCTATCATTTATACCATTCTAATTCCTTACTTATATGGAATGATTTTTTTAAAAAATAATGTTATGGATCTCGTCTCTTTTCTACAGATTAAGTGTGCCTCAAACAGATTATTAAGGAATCCATTTATTTTTGAATGGGTTACTCATGTTTCAAAGAGATTGACCTTAAACCAATTTTTTCATGAATTTTACATGATTTAAATGAATAAATATTTCTTCTATGAGTTTTATGATGAATGTGTTTTATTAATTTAAAGGTACATGACATTTATATGAAATTGGTGAGCTTGAAATATTTTATACGACGGGTTGAGCCCATTATATCTCACAGGATATCCCAAGATAGAATATATAAAGGGGTGAGACCCATTATATAAGTTGAGAAACATGTGATCCTAATGTGATTCTGATATATCTTTTACGAAGTGTTGATCCCAATTATAGATCATGAGGGTGGCCGATGTAGCTTATATGAACGGTGATCCCCACCTTATATCTCTAATGAATTGGGTAATGATAATGATAGAATTCTGCTTTATGGTAATTCAAATTTATTTGGGTTTGAAAGGGTTTTATGTATATGATTCACTATGTCACCTAAAAATGTTTCAATTGATTACTATGGTTTTTAATGATTTTACTTGAGAAAAATTTGCATTTTTGTCATGTGAAAATGTTTTATTTCATATTCCCCAAAAGCATTTCTAATAAAGTTAAACCATATTTGAGATTTCATGTTTTTACCGAACTAATAGTTTCCTATCCTTTTATATCCTATTCTGATATTTTGTGCTCATCTACTTTTTTTTAAAATGTTTGCACAATATTTAAGGATGATTAAGGGAAAGGAAGATGTTAGGTTGGAAGTTATGTAGATTTTACAAGAAAATAATTCATTATTTATTTTAAAAGTTTTATTTTATGGAAAAAATAATGATCAGATTTGTTGAATTTATATTTTTCAGTTTTTTTATGTATTACTTTTGGCATTATTCTCTAAAATCATAACATAAAAAGATCCTCCATGTGAATGAAAGTAATATTATTGAATAAAACTCAAGATTTTATAATTGTTAAGGCTGGGGACTTATATAAATACACTTGGGTGCATGATTATTTATCAGATGAACCATTTTAATTAGTATATCATTAAAGAATAAAGTTTTTTTTATTGGTCACTATCATACATTACATGGACTAGACACTATTATTGACTAGTGACCCTTCTAAAAGTATCATGTTATATCCTTTACTTTCTCCCATATACTTACATGGAAAAAAATATAAAAATTTAATGAAGATTTTAATATATATATATAAGGTAAGAGGAGAAAAATTATTAGTTAGTTTAAATAGTCCCTATAATTGATTCATCCCATCTCTGTGTTAAGAATATCCCATTGTGGTGCCAAAAAATTATAGAAAAAAATTTAAATAAATCATAATTTGAAATATATAGACAAAGTCATCTAATAACTAACTTTAACGATTTGTTTATTAATAGTCAATATGTTTCCCCTATTTAAATAATTCTATTTACACTCTATATCCTCATATTTTACACATAATTGTTCTTGAATATCATACAAAGACCTTAGTATGATAATTAATCCTCTAATAGAGGTTATTGAATTATTCAAAGAGATCAATGAAATTAAACTTTCGAATCAGTTATACTCATAAAAAAGGTTCCTTAAATAATATAAATAATTAATAAAACTATTTTACTTTTATTAATTGAATAAAAATTTAAAAAAAGATGAAATTTTAATTATAAAATAAAAACTACAATTTTAAAATCAAGAACATAATCTCTATAATAATTTGAATAAGATAAAATTAAATCTGAACCCTAAAGGGGAGTTTTTGCGTCTCCATTGCTCACATTCACATAGGGTTTAACAAGAAATTTCCATACTATTTTGGAATATAATTTAATTATTACTGGTTCAAGAAGAATACCTCCCTCACCCTATATAATGTTTTTTTTATTTTTTTCATGTTCCTCTCCCATTGTTGATGATGACGGAAATAAATACTCTATTTTCAATAATTTTCATCCACCAAATCCCTTCTAGATTCTTCATGATTTTATGAATTTGACTCCTCATACTCTCCCCAACATTTATTTTCATCAAACCCTCTATTTAATTATTCTTTAGAATGTTGTTTCTTCAATCTCTTAAATTTAAATCTTTATCCAAATAATTCTATATTTATCTTTTAATGGATTCATGTTTTTTCTAAAATCATCATTCCATAATGGGTAACACCACACAATGATAGGGTAAAGTCCATAATTTGGAGCTTTGAAATGATCTATATATCACCATACCTTATGAGTGTTTTTACTACATCATTCACCATGTCATATAGATTCCCATATATTTCTCATAGAAAGATATTTTGAATAAAAATTCCTTTAAAATTTCATGATCATAAGCCACACTATGTGGATTTTTTTCTTTTAGCATTGGTCATAGGGTGTGACATTCAAAATATAATAAATACTTTTACACATCCTCCAAATACTTATATACATCTACATATGTTTTTAAATTTATGGGTAAGAGTCAAGATACAACTTACACATGGTGGGTGAGTTCATATTTACTTTTATGAGTGTACTAATTTACTTTTACAGAATTGTTTAATTTTATAAATCTTATAAAATTAATCAAATTAACTGAAACATATTAAATTAATTAGTTATACATATATATGGTAGATCAATACTTTTCTACATTTCCAATATGTAAGCAGTTTTATTAAAATTCATGGAAGACACATACATTTTTTCAACACATACAAATATTTCCTCTTCTTCATTTTCCACTAATTTTTTCACTTATAAATCGTTACTTTTATGCATATCGTGGTAATATGAGTTGACTTTTATAGAACTCACCATTTTTAATTCTAATTTGCACATCAATAATTTCCTTTATGTAACAAAAAATGATTAATATATATTACCTTAATCTAAAAAATCAATAATCATTCATATTAATTTATGTAAAATAATTGATATTTCAGAATGAATACAAACATTAAAACCTAAAAACATCGAATTCAAAATAATTTCATAAGTTCCAAAAAATTTACAACTTTTCAAATAATTCAAACTTTAAATAAAAAATTTAAGTCACTAGTTAATCCATTTTAATAATAAATCCCAAATATTCGTAAGATCTATAAAAATTGATAAAAAATTTATCAAATAATATTGATTAATTCAGTGAAATATAAAAAACATTAATGGAAATATGGGTCTTATTATTATCCAAATTCTTGTTTATTATGTTATGGTAGTTAGAAAAGTCCATTATTATTTGAATACCATGATGGTAAACCTTGATATATGTTTTTATTTCTAATATTATGTCTATACCACACATTTATGTAATTAAACAAACCTATAATATATTCTTATGGATCCAAATTATTGAATCTTGTTTTCACAATCCTTTGACTCATGACTTATGTTTTTACAAAATCCATATCCCATGCTTAATGATTTATAATATATGAATTCTTATAATTTCTTTATGTTGTATTCATATAAATTATTTATAGTCTCATTATTTTATCTTCATCTTATACTCAATTATGATATTCGACTAATATATTATATCCTCACCCCTACTAAAAATCTGAGATAACCCTCTCTAATGATTCATTTTCCTTAGTTTATGATGATAAGTATTATCAATGATATTTTTATAATGTAATCATGTGTGAATAATGTTGTGGGAGTGTTGACGCTCCTTTCCGTCACAGAGTCTAACGTCTAAAAAAGGGAAATGCCTTAGTCCAAATTGATTCATCGTTTGATGAAACATAAAAAATCGAAAAAGGGTATGAACAAGGAGAACATTGCCCATAGGTCGCGCAAGTACACTTGCGCACCGCCTAGTGGTCGTGCAAGTACACTTGCGCTCCGCCTAGTGGTCGTGCAAGTACACTTGCGCGCCACCTAGTGGTCGTGCAAGTATACTTGCGTGCCACCTCATGGTCGCCAAAGTGACTTGCGCGACCTAAGTGATAACTGCCCGGGGTCTTCTCATGCCTATAAATAGACCCTGTGGGCCCCATATTCGGAGAGGAGTTTTTTCAGAAACTCAGAATTGAGCTCCCGGTGCCCTAGCCTCTTCTCAATGCTTCCAAAACACTTCTAAGGTAATTTCATACCTAGAAAGGAAGATCTAAAGAGGGAGAGGAAGGCCTAAGTGTTGAAACTCATCAACACGGGCGCGCCTGAGTGGCCAGCCCTTAAGGGAAAAAGGCCACACTTGCGCGCCACCTTACTCCTTAAATTGATCTTGTGCGCCCCTCTTCTGGAAGAACCTCAAGAGTATTCTAAAGGCTTTAATGAAGAGTCACTCAAGTATTAACCTGATAGTAAACTGTTGCGCAAGTACATCATGTGTCGCACAGGCGTATACCTGCAAGACCAAAACTTGCGCGCCCACGCAGTACCTGCGCGCCTGCCAGGACTTGCGCATCCCTACCTTTTTGGGTGCCTTTCTTTCCCATTTCACCCCTCTTAAGTCATTACACCTTTTCTATTGAAGATTTAGTCATCAAGACACTCTCCAAAGCCATTTATGGCATGATTTCTTGATTTTACTTCCTTATCTGAAAGTAATTCTATGGAATATCTCTCAAAACCTAGTGATTTACACATATTTATGTCACTAAAGATTGAGATTTCATTCATTCATACTCATCCTTTAAGATGAGAGAATCCTTAAACTGGGTCACCGTTTCAGGAATAATCCCCAGTCATATGTCCTCTAATATGGGCATCCTCTTAGGAGTAAGCCTCAGATCCCCTAACCTGGGCTTCCTTTTCAGGAGTAAGCCCCAGTCATAATTCTTAACTTGGGTATCTTCTTTAGGAGTAAGCCCCAATTCTTAAAATTCCCAAATCTTGGCATCCTTTTTAGTAGTAATCCCTAGTCTCCTAATTTGGGCATCCTCCTTAAAATTTAGCCCCAATCCTTAATCCTTGACCTGTGCCTCATTTTCAAGAGTATGCCCTAGTTTTAATTTCTCTTAACCAGTCCTAATTTTCCGTTTATCTGAGATTCCTTTTCTGGAGTAAAACCCAATCCTAAGTTTTCTCCTAATTTGGGCCTCCTTTTCAGGAGTAAGCCCCAAGTTAGAGTATTAAAAATCTCCATGAAGCACATATACCATTATTGAACCTGATCCTGGAATTCTTCCCTAAAGTAAATCCTAACCTTCATTTATCTGGGCAGTCATACATACATAAGCCCCACATTATTTCTTATGATTGAATCTTTCATGGCACAATTGTCTAATTTTTACCAATACCTCTTGTTTCTCACACCGAGCATGACTCACATGAGATTAGAGTGTAAAAGAAATTGTGAAATCATTCTTTGAGCCATCAATCATAAATATCATACTCACTTACTCGAACTATGTGGGTTCTGATTCCTTTTCTAAACAAAGGATACGTAGGTAGGCCATCTACAGGTTCGATCCCAACTCTAAAATAATCCATGTCCTTCTTAATGACAATAAACATCAAGTTCCCAACTGAGTGTCTTTATAACCAGCATGGTCATCATAATGACCAAGAGACTTCTGTATAAATGTGTTGAAGGGTACCATTGACCAAGAATCTCTAATAAATACAGATGATTCTCTATCGATGAAAAACCTCGAATACATACAAAAGATTCTCTAAATTTCCTACATATTTAATCATTGATTGTCAGATCTGATGGAAAGCTAATTTTATACTTGGTAATGTAATAAGGATTCACGAACATAACATAGATCTATAAAGAGAGTCCCAGAGTAGACAATAATTTCCCTCAAAAAGGTGTGATGAGTCCGACCTCCCATCCTCTCGACTAATGAAAATTCCTAAGCCTCATCAGTCCTTAAAATAATGAGCATCTACCTTTGGAAAGTAGGTCTGAATGGATGTGGAATCATTGGATGTTTCCGGTTCTACGAACAAACCCATTAGAAACCGATCGAAATGTTTGAACCTCTCATCAAGGCGGTCATCCCCGGATTCCGAGGGAAACAAAAATGGTGAAACCGACATGAATCCTTAACCAAGTTAAAATAATGTTTTAACTATATGTTAGGACCCTATTTAAAACTCAATGAGAGGTCCAACAAAAACAATCATTGACATATGTGCTCATCCAAGAGATGGAGTGGTTGAATTTATCTTGATTACGTCTATTATATAAAATAGGCACTCTTTTCCAAGATCTTCTGCATTTCCAGAATGGGTGCTCTCAAGTTCACACATATGAATACTGTTTCTGTAAATTCCACTACTGCTACTCCTGCTAGATCGTCGTCCGCTCTAAGGACGATATCACCTACTCAGCGTCTTCAACGCTGGGTATCAAACACACTAGTTAAGGAGTACCATCAATACGGTACCATCCCAACTCTGGAGGCTGCCCGACAAGCCCTCCAAGTAAATAATTCACATCAGTCGTCCGGGCAATGATGACCAGTGATCAAGAAGCAGTCGGTGCTGACTACCGTCTCCAACCGTTTCGGGTCGTTATCCCCGGAACACAATCACCACTCACTTCCTTATGCTGGGGAGGTGAATGAGAAGGTCCCTCAAGACCTTAATTCAAACAGACATGAGTCCTTCCTCAGGGCTCCCACCAACAATCACCCCCAGAATCGTGCGGCAGTGCGCCCTCAACATGAGGAGGGTACCGACTCCAGGAGTTCGGCTCAGGTTCCTCGAACCCGAGAAAGAAAGACGAACCACCAGAGGCAGAATCTGGTCAATAGTGACCAGGTTCACATCTCTGCCATCTCTGGAGAAGTCCACCAACCTAACTTGGTGGCAAGCAATGAGCAGCCACATACACCTGCCCGTTTTAATTCCGCTGTCCAGCAGACTCGTCTGGCATAATCATGCCAATCCCGCCAGGAAATTCCAGCGGAGTACTATCAGCAGGAACATACACCTGTTTATACATCATCAGCTAGTCAGGAGGCTCGTCTGACTACATATGATGGATCTCGTCAACCACGTTTGGCGAAGTGCAATCAACAGGCACATACACCTCCTAGTATTAATCAAGCCTACCAACAGTCTCGCTTGGTAGCATTCAGAGAAGCTAGTAGGAATGCCCCGACAAAAAATAGAATGCAGACTCAACTCTCTGCCCCCACACTTGAGTACTGTCAGGATTCACTAATAGGAAAAAGAGGACACGAGCAGGCACACACACCTGCTCCAAGCCCGAAATGGACGTATATTCCGGTTCTGGCAGCTGAATTCACCAATCATATTCTATCAATGCCGAAAGAGAAGAAGCAAATCCCTGCTCAAATTCTGGATTCCTGCCAGGATATTATAACAACTTCAGTGGCATCTCAGGGAAGACACATAGATCTATCCCTACCAGTGGAGTGATACATCAACAATTCACTCCAGAATAGAAACACACATCTGTTCCAGTCCAAGAGGGTTATGGGGCATACTCCCCCATATCATACGGACGACCAAGTCAGGCACATTAACCTGATTTGAGAGGAGATCATCAGCCTAACCTGGCCATCTTTTCTGATCAAGCACATACACCTGCTCAGAGCAGCCACTTTCGTCAACAAGTGTTTTCGAAGGTGAGTAAGAAGGTGTCTAAGAAGAAGACCTGCCCAACACAGTCAGGAGATCAAGAGCCAATCTGTAACAAGGCCTTGCTCGATGATGGAGTTCTTGAATCCCTTAGACAATTATCTGTTGGAATTCATGATTCTACTCCCTCAGTTCCATATAGTGGGAACATTAATTCCGAAGGTCTTCAATAGACACATCCTCAGGAAGGTTTTCTTCATGACAATTCGGTCGATCTCGAAGTTTTATCTTTAGATGAGAGCCACAAGAACACTCTGTGTGGTCAGAAGACCAAGGAGGAAGATATCTCATCTTTTTCTATAACCCATTATAGTGGTCCTCCCCATTATGATGAATTTCACAGCGAAAGTCCTCTTCGCATAATTGATGCACATTGTCCGGAAAATGCTCCAGTGGACAATGTAGTGCCGAGAAAGACATCTTATCTTGAGGCACTTGCAAATGAAAAACCAGTCATGTTTGAAGCTTCATCTCTAGCAGGTGAAATACTTTCTCAATCAGAAGATAGCCCAGGGTGTAGGTCATTCTCCAAACAACCCCTAAGTCATGCATCATCTAGTTTGATCAATGATTTCTCTACCAATCCTGTTGAATCCAATGAAGCAACAAGGAAACACCAACTCTGGTAAAATCAGGTAGAAGAATCTTCATCAATTGATAAAGAGGAAATGCTGAAAATGAGAAAACAACTGGCGAAAGGTAATGTTCCAGTTATGTTTTGGCCTCTGGCTGACTCTCAGTATAATATTCCAGAAATGTTGACGGAAGATGAAATTCATGATATTTATCTCAACATATAGAAAATGCTTTGTTAGTTGAAAAAGAAAGTATTATCTTAGGATGAATATGAAAATCATCTTAAGATAATAGAAGGCTTACAATGTCAGATTGATTTGGCATCTCTATCATTCTCTCGATATCTGAAGGCTGAAAAGCAGTAGAGAGCCCTTCAACGTTCTTGTCTTGGAACACTAAGAAGATCACATCAGTTAATTGCCAATGCCCCATCTGGTATTCATGTCAGAGGATGGGGTGTTCATGGAGCACTGCATTTCACGGTGCTCTCTAGTCAGCAAAGCCTGCCGAAAATGGTCTCATGCAATGTTATTACCCATGGATGGCCACAATCAATGGGCTTTGTTTATAATCAAAAGCTTTCCCAAGAACAAGCTTCAACTAGTTCCTCTCAAAATCAAGAATACAGAGAACAAGTTGTTGAATTACTCTTGCATCAACCAAAGGAGAATTTTGAACATGCCTCTCATTTGGAGAAAGCACGTCCTCGAGTGACAGAAGTGTCATAAATCATCCAACGGTCTTTTGAATCGGGTGATAAAAGCAGATACAGATTAATGCATCTAGCTAATTTCAGGACTATGGTTCGCAAGATTAGGAGGAATTTCAAGAACGTCTCAGACATAGCATGTCAAGAACCACCCCAGCTCGCCATACTGGGGACTCTTTTAAACCAACCCTCGGAATCAACACAAAGGATTTGGAGAATTGAGCGAGAACAGCTCGAACAACCCCAGTCCACTAGACTGGGGTCTTTTTCAAATCATCAATCCCCTCCTCAGAAAAAGTCAGTATTTTCTCGATTGGGGAAGAAACATCAAGAGGAACGAAGAGCCAAATTATCCGGAGATTCCCTACAAATTACGATTCATCAAGAAGTTCCTGAGGGATTGAATCAACAAAAAGAAATGTCTCATCAAAGACAAGGAAGAGGAGAATATCACAGAAATTCTGATAGAAGGGATGCGATGAGTTATGTATCAATCAATGTCATCAATGCCGTTGTTGCGGATCCACCAGATGAGGCTCACACAAGGGACACAGATAAAGAGGTTCCTTCTCAAGAAGATGTATGCACCGACACAAATGAAGAAGGTGTGCATACATGAAATCAAAGGATTACTCAGAACCTAGGTAATCCTTCGAGTAACCCACTTCCCCCTCTCCGAAAAGGATCCAACAAAGGGAGGGGAATGAACCAGGTTACATATACTTCCTCTGGAGAAGGTCAATCACTCTCACTAGAGAAGAGGTTTGCACAACAGGAGAAAGAAATGAAGGAATTAAGAAGGTTGAATGCAGAACTAATTCAGAGTAGTCTTCTTCTTAAAAATGCTGGAGTCAGTCAGCCAAAGGAAATTGCTGCAGCTAAAGCGATGGATCAGGAATATCCTCCCCTATCAATACACCCTCACAGGTCTAATCCTACAAGTCAAGTGCAACAACAGTTTGCAGTGCTTCCATCAGTTGTAGCACCAATCGCCACATCTTTCCAAGCTCCAGTCATTGCACCCACCAAAGTCCAAGTTCAACCAGATGTTTCTCAAAAGTTAATAACTACTATTGAGTCATTAACAGCTCGATTAAAAACTATGGAAGGGAAGTGTGCGCAAGTTCAACCAGAAAAGAAATTTTACCCTGAATTGTTAGATTCAATTTCTCCTCCATCCAGTTTTGGGAACCCTGTATTCTATATTTTCAATGGATCAGGCGATCCAGAACACCATTTGACGCATTACGTGTCTTGTTGCGATCCTATGATGGGAACTCCAGAGCAGCAAGAAGCAGTTAAACTCAAATGCTTTGTGTGAACCTTGCAAGGACCAGATTTTGTTTGGTATACAAGCTTGCAATCCCGGTCAGTTACCGGATGGGAGGATCTTCGCCAAAAATTCCTCCTTCATTTCAGCTCAACTTTTCCAAAGACAACAGTTTTTGATCTTAAAAATTGTAAGCAGAGGGACAATGAAAGAGTCTCTGATTTCATTACTCGCTGGAAGGGATTAACATATTCCTTGAGTTTAGCACTCCCTCAAGAATAATTGTTTCCAATCCGTGTGGAAAATCTGCATGACGAATTATACACGCCATTAATCCCGGTGAAATACACAGGAGGGTTTCGAGACCTTACTTCAATCGCTCAGCAGATTGAAGATTCCCTTATACAGGCTAAGGCTAAATCTTGTATAATTCCATCAGCTCCAGGAAGGAGAATGGGTAAAGCAGAAACTGCTACAGTTATGCTTAAACAAGCACCTGTACCTATTTCTACCTGAAAACCTTCATCTTCTCAAAGGGATCCACCTTCTGAGCGCCAACAACAAAGGCCTTTTCATCCAGATGATCAAAAAGATCAAAGACGAAAAGAATTTGACGATCTGAAGAGAAAAACATAATCTTTTCGAAATAAAAAAGTTACTGGTTATTTCATTTCGTCTTTGGAAAAAAATTTGGTTCAATTGCCAATACCCAAGAGGCGAAACAAGAGAGGAGATGAAGACCATCCTAATTATTGACTTTTTCATCAAATGTTGGGGCATCCCATCCAGGAGTGTTTTGTCTTCAAAGACCTCCTGCAAAAGATGATCGACTCGAGACAGGTCACATTAAAAAGGCTCCTCAGCCCAAGTAGCATGTGTCACTGCTACAGTTCCAGAGGAGGAAGATGAATGACAGGAAGTCAAAAGCAAAAATGCACAAAATTATGATGATTGGATGGTCAGAAATACAATCAATCGAACTCATGCTATTTTGTGAACACAATTAAGGAAACCAATTGTGTCTTCATCCATGAATGTTGTGGCAAAACCCTCTTCATCAGAGGGAAAGTCCTCAAAGAAGCGACATGATTCAAAGAAATAAAAACAATCAGAAGAAGATGATTATGTGTCAAAGCCTATGTTTTCTTTGAATTTGGCGGACTTCATGTAATCTACTTCAAAGCCACGGGCACCGCCCCACCAAACGGCATAGCCTAAACAGGCTAATCTAGAAGATTCTTCATCAAATGAAGAGTTAATCTTTGGTTCTGTTAATATGATTCAATTAATAGATCCATATGCCAGTCATAGTCTCAATTTTGATGAGCCTGAATTCCCTGTATCAAATAGAGGAATCAGAGTAAGTTCTAGGGGCTTAGGATACAGGGGAAGACGTGGATCATTCAAAAGGCACTATTCCAATTCTACCCTTGCTAGAACTATGTACGTAGCAGAAACTTGTAGTAGAGACCTTCAGCGAGATCAGCAAGAACAAGCAAGTTCTTCTTCCAATAGCAAATTCAGTCCTGGCACAGTTATTTTGGAAGACCGGTTGAAGGTTACATCTTCTTCTCTCAGCAAGTAAATGGATCTAATCGGTCTAATCTTCCAAAACCAAGTATTTTTCCAACTCTTATCCCAATACAAGATGCATCAACTTCCAAAGCATCTGCTTCCAAGGTACCTGCTGAACCACATATTCCTGTTGGGAAATGCAAAAATATGGATCAAAAGTATGATATATTGAAACACTTGGCCCAAGTACCAGCCAAGTTATAAATTATGGATTCTTTGAATCTTTCAAAAGATCTTCTGGAAGCACTCATGGAGGCTTTGTCAAGTCCTCAAGAGTTTGAAACTGAAATTGCTGCAGCTGAAGTCTATCACATAGAGAATAATCCTGCAGAATGCCAAGAAATAATATATTTTTCTGTTAAAGATGATGATAATGTTGTGCATGGGAATATCAGACCATTGTACCTGTCTGGAAAGGTCAATGGGGTGGATATTCGAAGAGCTTTCATTGACAATGGTTCAGGAGTCAACCTCATGCCCATTCGTACACTTCATCGATTGGGCCTCACAGAATCTGATTTATCTCCTTCTACTATAATGTTACAAGGATATGATAAAAATGAACAAGAACCACTAGGTGAAGTTACAAAAAGAACTCAGTTTAGAGATCTTGTATCCAATTCATATTTCTTGATTGTTGATCAAGACTCAGCTTTCAACATCTTTCTTGGAAGACCCTGGCTACATCAGCATATAGCCATCCCTTCATCATACCATCAATGTCTCAAATACTGTTTCGATGGTCAAGTTGGAACATTATATGGTGATAAGGCCCCATTCAAGACATGTGAGTCTCAATACATTGAGGTGGAATTCTATCACATGAAGCAAAGGGAGAAATCCATAACAATAGAGATTACCAAAGTTAATGCTCCATATGGTTTGAAAAAAAATTCAGTAAATCCATTTACACATGTGAGTACAGATTATGTGTTGCCTATCAGTCAAATTGACAAGATAGACCCAAATAAAAATACTCTTATGGAAATATCCATAATGTCAATTACAACAGTCGATCCATACAACATAGGAGAAATTGGAAACCCACCAAGGAGTAATGAAAGCACAAATGGTGACGTCTTCATTTCATCTGCTGAAATCCAACAATTCTATACTTCTCCAATTAGGCCAGAAGGGGTTAAAGCAACATTAGAGGTGAACAATGATGTCGATTCTCAATCCATCATTTGATCTTTATTATCCAATGTAAACTCTTCATCATCAATAGGTTCAAAAGTGGAAACTCCCTCTTCAAAATGTGCAAATTTTGACATCTCTTATGATCATGAAAATTCTGCTTTTTCATCTACTATGCAAGTAGAAACGGAAGAAATAACACATGAGGAAGAAGAAGAGGAAGATCTAAGATATGCTCCTCCAACATTTGAAGAGGGTATCTCTATCACTGTTGATGAACTCAGAGAAATAAATATGGGTACAAAAGAATATCCATGCCCCACTTTAATCAGTGCAGCCATGACCCTTGAAGAGCAAGAGATGTATATTTCTTTCTAAATAGAAATAGAGATATTTTTGCATAGAACTATACAGAAATGCCTGGGCTTGATCCTGATGTTGCTACTCATCATTTGGGTTAACCATAAGAACATCGAGGATTTAAGCAAGCTGCGAGAAGAACACACCCAACTTATGCTTCTAAAATTGAAGCTGAAGTGGATAAGCTTATCAAAGATAACATCATCAGATAAGTTCAGTATCCCAAGTGGTTCACTAATATTGTCCCTGTAAAGATGAAGAATGGAAAAATTAGAGTTTGCATCGATTTCAGAGATCTTAATCGGCATTGTCCTAAAAATGATTTCCCGGTTCCGATTACGGAACTTTTAATTGATGCAACAGCTGGCTATGAAGCACTTTCCTTCATGGATGGATATTCTGGATATAATCAGATCTGAATGGCCCTAGAAGATGAGGAATCCATAGCCTTCAGTTCCCCTCAGGGTGTGTTTTCTTACCGGGTAATTCCCTTTGGCTTAAAGAATGCAGGTGCCACTTATCAGCATGCCATGCATCGTATCTTCAAACCCTTGAAATGGAAGTTTGTTGATTGCTATGTAGACGATTTGGTAGTTAAATCCAAACAACTTTCTAATCACTTGGCTGATTTGGAAGTCATATTCTGCATGCTTCGACAACATAATTTGAAGATGAATCCCTTAAAATGTGCTTTTGAGGTATCCTCTGGAAAATTTCTTCGCTTTGTTGTATGCCATCGTGGTATTGAAGTCAATCCTGAGAATACCAAGTCAATCCTTGGTATGTCACCTCCTCAAAATTTGAATGAATTAAGAGGAATTCAAGGACACTTAGCCTATATTCGGCATTTCATCGCCAATTTAGCTGGGAAAAGTTTACCCTTCACCAAATTGATGAAGAAGGGAGTCACTTACCAGTGAACTGAAGAATGTCAAGAAGCATTTGATATTCTCAAGAAATACCTCTTGAGTTCACCGGTACTCATTCCACCTATTGAAGGAAGACCACTTATCCTCTATGTGACAGCTCTAGAGCGATCATTAGGTGCATTTCTTATTCAAAAGAATGATGCTGGAAATAAAAACAGCCTCTACTATCTCAGTCGAACCATGCTTGAAGCAGAAGCCTAGTATTCAAGTATTTAGAAGTGCTGCCTCGCATTAATCTTTGCAGTTCAGAAGTTGAGACATTAACTTCAACATCACGAGGTCTAATTGGTATCTCGTAATAACCCGCTCAAATTCATCCTTAGTCGTCCAATGCTTACAGGACGTCTAGCAAGGTGGGCAATTATTTTGCAGCAATTTGACATTCAGTATGTGTCTTAAAAGGGGATAAAGGGCCAAGCTCTGGCTGATTTTCTAGATGAACACCCTTTAGTGGAAGTCACATCTTCGGATATTGAACTTCCTGATGAGGAAGTATTCTCTATTCAAGAAAGTCCTCACGGGTGGGAAATGTATTTTGATGGTGCTTCCAGAAGTCCAAGAGGGTGGAAAATGGAAAATCCTAAATTCAACAAAGTCGGCTTAGGAATTGTGCTCATTTCTCCAAAAAAGGCATTGTTACCTTATTCCTTCTTATTGTGGGAATGTGGTACCGATAATGAAGCAGAACACCATGCTCTCATCGTAGGATTGGAATTAGCACTTAAAGGACAAGTGAATCACTTAAAGGTGAAAGGTGATTCAGACCTGGTAATCAAACAAGTCAATGGGGATTATGCCAACAGAAAATAAGAACTAATCCCTTTGTATGATTATGTTAGAGAGTTAATGGAGGAATTACCTTTGGAACCAACATTTTCTTATGTCCCAAGATCACAAAATGCTCAAGCTGATGCATTGGCTAATATAGCCACATCTCTGGTAGATCCAAATCGGGACGAGACAACCATCAGTATTGCCCACCGTCGTGCAATTTCACCTTATGTTCGAATCAAAACAGAGGAAATTAATGAAATTAGTCCCATTCATGAACCGTATGGTCATACTACATGATGGAGGGCACATATCAGAGAATACCTTCAAAATGGAACACTTTGACCTGATAGTGCCGAGAAATAACAAATCCAGCAATGTGTGGTCAATTTTACTCTTTATGATAGCCCAGATCACCTAGAAAATATTCTCTACAAACGTGGTTTTAATGAAGTTCTCTTCAGATGCATTGATGGTGAAGAGACAATGGCTATCATGAAAGAAGTGCATGTAGGAGTCTGTGGTGCCCACCAGTCTGGACATAGATTGTCAGATCAAATTCGAAGGCTTGGATATTTTTGGCCTTCAATGATATGAGATTGTGTTGATTTCACAAAGAAATGTCATTCATTCCAAGTACATGCCAACTTCATTCATCAACCTTCAGAGTTGCTTCATACAGCTAAATACTCATGGCCATTTGTCACATGGGGAATAGATGTGGTGTGACCTTACCCTTCTGCTATGTCAAAGCAGTTTAAGTATATTCTTACTGCTACTGACTTCTTTTCCAAATGGGCAGAGGCAATACCTCTCATGGATGTTAGTTCTAAATGCATTGTTAGCTTCATCAACTGTAACATCATTACCAGATTTGGTGTCCCTCATACCATATTGACGGACAATGGCACCAATTTCTGTTCATCTGAGATGAAAAATTTGTATCAAGAATACAACATCAAATCCAACCATTCATCTCAGTATCATGCAGCGACCAATGGCCAGATAGAAGCCTTCAACAAGACTCTTTCAAATATACTGCAAAAGATGGTGGATAAAGATAATAAGTCATGGCCAGATAAACTCTTTCACGCTTTATGGGCTTATCGGATTACCACCCGCACTGCAACGCGATCAACTCCATATTCATTGGTATATGGAACGGATGTAGTCATTCCAATTGAAGTTCAATTACCCTCACTCAGAGTAGCCATTTGTGATCAGTCATCTACAGATGAGAAATCTCAAAACCGATTGAATTAATTGGAACAGTTAGATGAGAAAAGACTGTGCACCTTGCACCACTTGGAAGTCAATCAGAATCAAATAGAATGATCATTTAACAAAAAAGTTCGTCTTCGTTCATTCACTCAGGGAGAATTGGTATTAGTTCTCAGAAATCCAATGATACTAGGAAAGAAACCTCCCAAACTTGAACCAAAATGGGAAGGAACTTATTTAATACATAGGGTCTACTCCAATGGAGCTTATTCATTAATCTCAATGGATGGAGAACTCATCACTACTCCAACCAATGCCAGATATTTGAAGAAGTATTTTTTATAAACTGAAAAGTAAATACTTTTGTCCCTGCAACATGACAGTAAACTGTGTGGCACCAGTTATTACTTGCTATACAGATATGGTCCACTATGACGTTAAACTGCAACTTCGTCCCACACGACGTTAAACTGTGAAAAAGTTCCCTAAATTGTCCAGTGTGACCTTAAACTGCAACTTCGTCCCACACGAAATTAAACTGTAAAAAAGTTCCCTAAATGGTCCAGTATGACCTTAAACTGCAACTTCATCCCACACGATGTTAAACTGTGAAAAAGTTCCCTAAATGGTCCAATATTTCCCTAAACTGCAACTAGGTCTAGTATGACTTTAAACTACATCATCAACGGTCCATGCATATGACCCTCAACTGTTTGCAAGTCCCTTATGTCCAGCAAGACAATAAACTATGACATCCTAAATACATGACGATAAACTGTATAAAAGTCCCTTACGTCTGGAAAGATGTTAAACTACATAATCATCAAAGGTCTGGTATGACCTTAAACTACAGCTTTGTCCAGCATGACATTAAACTGCACTATCCACGGTCCATTCATATGATCTTAAACTATTCTAACTTTCATCCAATATGACGCTAAAATGTTGAAAATCCCCACTGCATCCAACATGATGATAAATGGTGTACTTTTTTGTCCTCACTGCATGACATTAAACTGCATAGTCCCCCTTTCGTCCAACATGACATTAAAAATCTATTGTCCCCATCGTCCTAACTACATGACGCTAAACTGTATAGAAGGTCCGTGATACATCCTACATGACATTAAACTGTACTTTGTCCCTGCTACATGAAAATAAACTGTGCAGCACCAATAGTCCTAACTACAAGACTTTAAACTAAATAGTCCCTTCATACATCCTACATGACATTAAACTATGTATCGTTAAGGTTGTTGCTAGCTCTTGTTTCTCACACCATGTATGACTCACATGATCTTAGAGAAAAACCTCAACCATAACACTCACTTTCGGCCGCTAACCATGGGTAAGTCCCAAAAACATTTTTTAGGTCGTTTTCCCCAAAACAACTTGATCATTAATTCATTCTTTAATTGAACTACACAGACTTTGATCCTTGCCTTCTAGGCTGGGTATGTAGGAAACCTCCCATGGTTCAAGGCCAAAACCAATCTCTTCACATCGGTTCACCTCCATCTTATACAATGTTGATTCATGAAACTGCCCCTAGAATCAATATCTTTATATTGGTTCACATTCGTCCTCGTTATACGATGTTAAACTATAAAACACTTTTGTCCAGTATGACAATATACTACAATATTATTTGATACCCTCACTTGAGAGGGGACCATTATTTACATTGATTTTTCAATCATGTTTCATTTCAAAGACTACACGCATAAATGAAAACCCCAAACCTTTTATCTTGGGTTAAACTATCATTGTACTAAAGTCCCCTTTCACCCTTCATATGTACAAACCAAATTTGTACAAAGGGTATTTCTAGAACTATGTGGGCTTGATTCCCATCCTGATGGGATATGTAGGAACATTCGAGTGTCCCTTGAATCCATCCCCAAGTCTTTGGGCCTAACACCAAATTCCACTTTCAGTCCCTTGGCTGAAAAGTCCCCATGAAAACACACACTGTGTATTTCTTACAATGGTCCTAGATCTATGACCCTAAACTAAGATCTCTAAAACTTTTGTCCCACACGATTTTAAACTGTCGTTTAAGAACTACGTATGGTGTGATTCTCATCCTTATGGGATACATAGTGAAGTCCAATATTTCAATTCAGGACCTAGCCACAACATGATTATGGTCAGCATTGATCTGTGTATCTCTGTATACATTGAACAATATCCATCTTTATGTGTCATGCTCTTACCCTTAAATAGTTTCAGATCCTCATAACCCTTTTCATGACTTCTAGTCACAAAAATGACACACTTCTGAGAGTTATTTTTGCCTGACTATGCAGCACGTGCCCATAGGTGGCCTTGCATACACAGTCTACATAACAGACTTGTTAGCCAAAAGATACTATTATTTGACTATGCAGCCAATTCCCTGAGGTGGCCCTGCATAATTCAACCCCCTAAAGGGTTTGTCAGATAGTGGTATCTTCATTCTTGGGAAGAATGCCTCTTTTGTAATTATTTGTCTTAAATGACAGTATACAGGGATCCGCAAAAATAGCCATCCTTAACATATTTTTCCCATATCCTTTTTCATGATCTGAAAGTATTCATGTCTATGGTTTATATTATCCTTCCCTACATTTGGGTCAAACCTTTGTAGGAGTGATATTCATCCAGTTCTTCAATAATTTTGTTTGGAAATATTTTCTCCATATTCAAGTACCTCTTTCCATACCGCAAACTCTATATATTAGAAGATTTGAATCTCCATAAACTTTCACTGGCTTATAGCACTAGGAAATTAAATTTCTGAGAGTTCTTTTTCCTGACTATGCAGCACGTGCCCATAGGTGGCCTTGCATAAACAGTCTACATAACAGACTTGTTAGCCAAAATATACTTTTTTATTTAACTATGCTGCCAATGCCCTTAGGTGGAAATGTATAATTCAACCCCTTAACGGGTTTGTTAAATAATGGTAACTTCATTCTTGTAAACTACTTATTCTAATGCCTTTTAGCTCTTTTTCATATCATTCCTCAGATTCAAATATTCTTAAGTCATAGGTTACATATTTTCCATCATACTTGAGTATGGTAATATGTTTTCAGATGAATTTTCAAGGAATTGAGTCAATTCTAATCCATTTCGGTCAAAGCTATTTCGACCTTAAACACTAGTCTTTGTATGTCTGAAAAGCATGACTTTAAACTACCAGATTTCTTTTTTTTTCTTTTTCACCTCAAAGACAAATCATCTTTTCTCTCCAGATCCAACTCTGAGGGGGGACTTTTGTTGACGCACTTTTCCATCACAGAGTCTAATGTCTGAAAAAGGGAAATACCTTAGTCCAAAGTGATTCATCCTTTGATGAAACATAAAAAATCGACAACGGGATGAACAAGGAGAACCTTGCCCATAGGCCGTGCATGTTCCCTCATGGTCACGCAAGTACACTTGTGCGCCACCTAGTGGCCGGGCAAGTACACTTGCGCGCCACCTAGTGGTCGTGCAAGTACACTTTTGCGCCGCCTAGTGGTCGTGCAAGTACACTTGCGCGCCGCCTAGTGGTCGGGAAAGTATACTTGCGCGCCCCCTCATGGTCGCCCAAGTGACTTGCACGACCTAAGTGATAACCGCATGGGGTCTTCTCCTACCTATAAATAGACCCAGTGGGCCCCCCATTCGCAGTGGATTTTTTTCCAGAAACTCAGATTTGTGCTCCCGACGCCCTAGTCTCTTCTCAAGGATTCTAAAACACTTCTAAGGTAATTTTTTACCTAGAACGGAAGATCTAAAGAGGGGGAAGAAGGACTAAGTGTTGAAACTCATCCACACATGGGCTCCTAAGTGGCCAGCCCTTAAGGGAAAAGGGCCACACTTGCGTGCCGCCTTACTCCTTCAATAGATCTTGCGTGACCCTCATCTGGAAGAACCTCAAGATGATTCTAAAGGCTTTAATGAAGAGTCGCTCAAGTATTACCCTGCTGGTTAACCGTCGCGAAAGTACATCATGGGTCGTGCAGGCGTATGCCTGCACAAACAAAACTTTCGCGCCCACACAGTACCTGCGCGCCTGCCAGGACATGTGCGCCCCTGCCTTGTTGGGTGACTTTCTTGCCCATTTCACCCCTCTTAAGCCATTACACCTTTCCTATTCAAGATACAGTCATCAATACACTCTCCAAATCCATTTATGGCATGATTTCTTGATTTGACTTCCTTATCTGAAAGGAATTCTGTGGAATATCTCTCAAAACCTAGTGATTTACACATCTTTATGTCACTAAAGATTGAGATTTCATTCATTCAACCTCATCCTTTAAGATGAGAGAATCCTTAACCTGGGTCTCCTTTACAGGAATAATCCCCAGTCATAAGTACTCTAATATGGGCATCCTCTTAGGAGTATGCCCCAGATCCCCTAACCTGGGCTTCCTTTTCCGGAGTAAGCCCCAGTCTCAAGTTTGGGCATCCTCCTTAGGAGTATGCCCTAGTCAAAATTCTTAACTTGGGCATCTTCCTTAGGAGTAAGCCCCAATTCTTAAAATTCCCAAATCTGAGAATCCTCATTAGGATTAAGCCCTAGTCTCCTAATTTGGGAATCCTCCTCAAGAGTAAGCCCCAAACCTTAATCCTTGACCTTGGCCTCCATTTCAGGAGTAAGCCTAAGTCTTAATTTCTCTTAACCAGTCCTAATTTTCCTTTGATCTGGGATTCCTATTCAAGAGTAAAACCCAATCATAAGTCTTCTCCTAATTTGGGCCTCCTTTTCAGGAGTAAGCCCCGAGTTAGAGTATTCGAAATCTCTATGAAGCACATATACCTTTATGGACCCTGCTCCTAGATTTCTTCCCTAAAGTAAATCCAAACCTTCATTTATCTGGGATGTCATACATACATAAGCCCCACATTATTTCTTATGATTACATCTTTCATGGAACAATTTTCTAATTTTTACCAATACCTCTTGTTTCTCACACCGAGCGTGACTCACGTGAGCTTAGAGTGTAAAATTAATTGTGACATCCTTCTTTGAGCAATCAATCATAAACATCATACTCCCTTACCCGAACTACGTGGGTTCTGATTCCTTTTCTAAACAAAGGATACGTAAGTAGCCCGTCTACGGGTTCGATCCAAACTCTAAAATAATCCATGTCCTTCTTAATGACAATAAACTTCAAGTGACCCACTGAGTGGCTTTACAACCAGCATGGTCATCATAATGACCAAGAGACATCTATATAAATGTGTTGAAGGGTACCATTGACCAAGAATCTCTAATAAATACAGATGATTCTCTATCGATGTAGAACCTCGAATACATACAAAAGATTCTCTAAATTTCCTACATATTTAATCATTGATTGTCAGATATGAAGGAAAGCTCATTTTATACATGGTAATGTAATAAGGATTCACGAACATAACTTATATCTATAAAGAGAGTCCCGGAGTAGACAATAATTCACCTAAAAAAAGTGTGATGAGTCCGACCTCCCATCCTCTCGACCAATGAAAATTCCTATGCCTCATCAGTCCACAAACTAATGAGCACCTAACTTTGTAATGTAGGTACTAATGGATGTGGAATCATTGGATGTTTCCGGTTCTACAAACAAACCCGTTATAAACCAATCGAAATGTTTGAACCTCCCATCAAGGCGGTCATCCCCGGATTCCTAGGGAAATAGGGAGATATTGTGGGATGTTTTTATAATAAAATTTCTATGTATATAGTTTTCAATGTCATTAAGCCTATAAGTGTTTAGGTGTTTTTATTGAGATATATAATGAAAACCCATTTAAAAAGATTTATTATGCATCTATATCCCCATTGGTTCATCCCATGTGATATATTTTTTTGTGCGTTATTTCTATAGATTATTGAGGTATATATATTTAAGTGAGAATTGGGTTAGTAAGATATTTTGGATGATGTTTTCCTTTATTTAATGTTACATCTATGTTGGTTGTCTTGTGGAATGGTAGAGTATCATAGTTTTTGAGTGCCATATGAGTTAGATTTTTATTATTTCTCAAGAGGAATTTTAGTGGGTTTATTATGGCTCATGGAGCATGGGAGGAAGTGATGTACGTTTTGGAAATAATAGGAAGATACATCGATTGATATAGCAATGGTAGAATGTTGAGAGATAAAGATTTTGGAATTTTTTATGTATTTAATTGGTTGTTTTTCGAATGAAATCATAATTTATGGATCATTAGTGATGAATTTGTAGTCATTTAATGGGTATGGAGAGGATATTGGATTTCGGTTTAGTATTGGAAACCAATGTCAAGGCATGGGATGGGGTGAGGATAGAGGTTATACACTAAGGTCTAAAAGACCAACCTGAATATGGTGGTCTTGAAATATAATATGATGATACATTCTTGGAGAATCATGTTTTGAAATTTCATTGGTCTTTGAGGTGAAAGAGTTGGGAAACCATGTGAATATTTATGGGTCATTGTAGGGTGACCATCATGTGAGTAGCTTAGAATCATCAATATATTTTGGGTAGGAAATATCCTAATGAATTTCAACCATGATTTTATAATATATTTGGTGGATAGTTTGAAGTGGAAATCACCAAATATGGAATTCATTGTGATCTTATAAATTCACAAGATATGAGATTTTTTATAGTGGATGGGGGAACATTTTTGGTTAATTTTGAAACCAATATGGTTATCTTCTTGGAGGATTACTGGACTGTCAAGATGGATTGTTACATTATTCTATTTTTGATAGGATTAGTTTTATGTATCTCATGTAGAATATTTTGAAAGGTTAAGGAGAAATATTTGTGGTTATGCACCCAATATTTTAGTGGAATGGAGTAAATCAATCAAATTGGGTTGAGAATATATTAAGGAATTCGAGGATCTTCTTGAAAGGAATGTGGTATGACACTGAGTGTTTTTGGGAAGTCTGAGATAGCGGTTGGTAGAATCCGCATGTTGGGATTATATTGGGTTTATTAATGTTTCATGGTTCACCCATGGGGACTAGGGTGTGTAGATGTTTAGTGGCGAGGACAGATTATCATCCTTATTAAAAAAATCTCCTTCAATACAATATGGTGTTTCAATTCCCCAAATAATAGTTCATTGAACATTATTTTCTTTTTTCATTGACCAATTCAGGTGGGGTGAATTAACTAGGATTTTTTTTCCTGGTGAGATTTCATCCTTTATATGACATTATATAAAATTTAATGGTGTTGAGTTTTTTAAAAATCCTTTGAAATTTGTCCTTTACATTATGTGGTAGGGGTCAGTATTGGGATTGTGACTTGTCGAGTCTCACTAGTATGATAATAAAGTCAGTAAAAATTGTGATGTGGGTGTTTTGATCCATGTTTGGATAATGGTTTGTGCAAATTTTGTTGGTTTTCAATATAGATTGTATCCACTAGCACCATTAGTGAATAGAGATAAATCTATTTTTCTGGGTCAGTTATGAGGAGTTCATATGTTTCGTGACGTCACACAAGAGGAATCATTGTGTTATGGTTCAGGTGTTAACATTACAACAGTCCTATGTGTTTTTAGTGGAAGCTACTGTGAAGGGTATTTTATTCATTATAACATGTTTAATTGTATATAAGGAAGTGGTATTGGAATATGGAATGTTTTTGAAATGATAAATGATTCATATGAGGTGTTTCTATGAGTTCATTATAGAAAAAATCCAATAGGGTTGTATAAGGTAAAATTGTATTAGAGTCCTGAAAAATGAAAATTGAACAAGATTAGTGACATTGTATTTTGATAGTTATTTTTATGATCATATGATTTTCCAAGGTTCTTTTCATGGGTGAGAGTCTATAGTTTTTGGATTTTGTAATGAAACATATCATTATAATTTATAAATTTTAGTGGTAATTTTAATATTTATTTATGTGGTATGTGTGTCTTGAGAAATGGGATTTGGAGCATAATTTTGGGATTTTGGACATCCCAAGGGGTTATTTTTAAACATTATTAGGTGTTCTGTGATTCTTTGAGGTTAGAAACATGGGATAATGTATTGAATGACCTAAATAATTATGTATTGGAGGTACCTAATTATTGGTAGGGGTGAAATGGGCACCTAGTGAGGCCACTAACATCCTTGTACCTGAAGGGTTTCTAAAAGGTTCAAAGTGGACCCAAAGTGGGTACCTAGTATTCCTAGGTGCAATTTTCATATGAGGGTAGACTTGTCATTGTAGGTTCAGAACCTCTTACATTTACTCGAGTTCTACTCAGGAGAAGGATTCTGACTAACCTTGTTACCTCTTTTTCTATCCCATAGAGACCCCATTTATCCTCAATGGAGACAGTTTAATTATATTTTTTAGTGTCTCTGATTCAATGTAATCCATAATTTATTCATCCTTTATTCCCCTTATCTTCCAATACGTAGTTCAATTTTATCATCCTTGGCTTCTGACTAATATTTCGTAAATCATGGTGGAATCATTTTTGTATATTGGATATTTTTGGTGTTGTGTGATGAGGATTCTCTAAGAGGGGAGGTTTTAACCTTTTAACACAATTTCATTGGAGGTATATCACGTGCTATATTTTCTTACGATATTCAAAAATTGTCACAGAATTACTTGTCACATTCGTGTTGAATGATGGTGATTTTTTTAGAGGAGTGTCAAGTGGAAGTTGTGAAGTATTGGTGTGTCATTTCTCACGGTTGCATCCATTTAAGTATAATTTGTGAGTTTACCAGTTTTATTCCTATGGTTAATTAATATATTTTGTAATTAATGGTTTGTATCATATGGTTTCATATGGAGTCTTGATGGCTATAAAATGATTGATTTGGGCTTCAATTTTTCCTGAGAGAGAAATGAATGAGGGGTGTAACTTCATTAATGAGGTTGGTTTCTATTTTCATTTTTTACTATATGTTTTAAGTTTTCATGTGATGAGCATATCAGTGTAATGAGTATTAGGTTCTGAAACTTTGAAAAGTGGATGGGTGAGTCTTCGGGTGTAAAATAATCTAGGATATATCCTCTTCAGAATAAATTAGTTGTTCCACATGTGGGTTAATGAATTTAGAGTTTCCATGAAGTAAGAACGGTAAGGGTAGCATCCACTAGTTTGGTTCAATGAACCCTATAATAATTATTAATCAGGTTTTTAGTGAAGAATATCCTAGTTTGAGTTTGTATATGTACTTTTCTTTCCTCAAATATGAATGGGGACTTATAGAGATATTCTAGAAGCTAGAGTGATTTAGGTATTGTACTAGAACTGGGCATGATGAGACTTATAGACCCATAAACCCCTTATGAGAAGTTTGGTGATGTTGATATAGTTCCCATGGGTTAATCAATATCTTTTAAGAGAGGATAAGGTTGTGTAAGGTCATAGATTCAAGGGGATTTCTATGATTTGTTTTTTGTTTTATTCTTATTAGGTATCAATCATTGAATGAATCTCAAGTGGGTTGTTGTGTGAGATATGTTTAGGTTGAATTATTTACTAGACTATGTAATGTGTTGATGTTATTTATCCAAGGTATCATTTTTTTAGTAGCGAGTCTTTGTGGTTGGGTGTGTATTGGCTTCCATTTTTGGTGATTCAAATTTTATAACTTTAATTATTTGTTAATTAATAAAATCATTAAATTTAATTATTATTAAATTGGGATTATTATAATTTCAATTTCATATGTTAATAAATATTTTAGTATTTTTCAATATTTTTTAAAATATTTTGTAAACATATATTTTAATAATGTTTGAATATATTTTTATTTCTAATATTTTGCGCAATATATCTTTCATGAAGATATTTTTCTTCTATGATAATATATATTATATGAGTTTATTTCTATAGAATTATATCTTAAGATTTTTTTCTTCCATGAACTATATTATTATCCTCCCATGACTATATTTTATCACTTCATGTAGTTTATTTTGTGCATGATTTTTATCCTTACATGAAATTTAGTTCATCCATGAATATCTCCTAATATATGAATATTTCATTTTCCATGATCCTCTTGTCCTCGAATATGAAGAATTAATCCTTTAGTATCTCATTTTTCATTATGTTAGTCAAATATTCCCTGTTAAATTGATCTAACATGAAGTTTATTTTTAAATATCATATTATTATTAAATATTCCATAATAGTTCTCTCAATATTCTTATTATCCAACCACACAATTTGAACAGTTAATCGACCGTTAACATCCTATTCACATGATATGTAATTCAATCACATGTGTTAATGATCCTTCTTATTCAAATACCAATTAATATTTGAAATTATTCTACATATACAATAAAATATATAGTACTGACTTACAAAAATTCTCAATTGTTGTTAACATTGCTGTCATCTTGTCTCCATGAGATGTTCAAACCTACTATGAGAATCTGTAATTTTCAAATGAAGATATATCAATGTAACATCCCAAGTAAGTAATGAATAATAAATATTTTTATCTATGTCTATTTGTAAATTATATAGTGTTTTAGAGGTTTAAAATGATAATAAATCCAATCTTAAGCATGGAATACACTAATATTTTTAAAAGATTGTTTTACTGCCTTTTGATGGAAAACCATTTTTAAATCAAACATTTGACAATTTTATAAACTATATTCGTCAAAATTAACTTATTATATATGATTGGGACATTGAAATTTACATTGGATAATGTTTTGGTATTTTTCTGACAATGTTCATTTTTTAATGAATAGTGAAAAATACTGCATTTTACATCAAAACAAATTTTTCATCTAATTTAATTATATGGCTAGTTATCATTTTCATTGGTTTTATGGTCTGAATATAATATATTTATACCATGTAATACAATGTTGGTCACTGTGATTAATTTCTCTTTGGAATTGGGCATAAACAAATGCCAAACTTTTCATAGATATTGTTTCAAAAAAAACCCGCTATTTGTTTTGACAACATGAATTATATTTAAATTAATTATTTAAATTTCTATGACTGGAATTTGGTTAAATTAATTTAATATTTTTAATCAGAAGTTCCAAATTATGTAATTGAGACTCTTGTTTTTGGACATTATGAATAGTAACGACGGTAATTATCTTTAATTATCTTGATTAATGAGTAATCGGGTAGTTAAGGATAGTAAAATAATATCATAATAATAAAAAATGACCACAAAATGTGTCCTAATGAAAATTTTTGTCTCATGGACGTCCATCGTATTCCTTGTTCCAAACTTGGGCACCCCATGGAATCACTTTTGTGTGAAAATGACTTTTTATCTTTGTATTTTTAAAGAATGTTAAATATAACAAAGAATGTATCACCTGATTAAAACTTTTTTACTTTTGTCTACATAAGTTATATATTGGAATATAAATAGTAATTATAAGGCTAAAAAGATTTCCTACATCATAGTATTTTTTATTATAATTTTTATAGGTTAAAAAAATTAAATTATTTATGACATCATGATGATACAGCGATTACCTCATTAATGAGTGATTTTAATAAGATGAAAAGATAATGTAAAATCTAAGACATACACTTGTCAATGACCTATTGTATGAGTATATTTAAAACCCTCATCACCTTATCCTAGAAATACATCAATGTGGGACCTTTAAAATCTGAAACTCATTTGAAAATAAAGTAACATTTTATACCTTTCCAAGAGTGCCCCTCCTCTCCTCTTATAAAAGGCCCCCAACTCTACCTCCTTACCCACACCTCTCAAGCCTTTGGTTCGGCCAATCACTGATCATTTTGTCTCTCCACATATCTCTCCTTATCTTAGAAGCTTTACCTTTGGCAGGATGCTCTTCAAGAAACCCTTTTGCTTCGAACCAAAGGGAGTTACCCGATTAAAAGGTAAAGTCTTCTCTAATGATCTTTTGTTTTATTTTGATTATACAACCCCATAAACTCTTTTTATTAATTTATTTTGTAACAAAAAAATTATCTTCCATATACTAGGATGTTGTCATAAGAAGGATTTGAGCTACACATACACAAAACATCATCTAATTGTTAAAGAGAATACTGTTTCCGTGGATGGAGAATTTCTGCCTCACGAAATGATGATTGTTCAACATTCTTCTAACACCTTCACAGGTGGCCATTAAGATGACACTATATTTATATATGAAATATAATATGTTTTTGTTTTCCTTAAGCTTATGTATTTTTCATTTTTGTCTTACCTTTATGGTTTTCATTATGGGTAAATGCGATATCTTTATTTAAGGAAGTGCGGAATACCGCCCCCTCAAAGTGCTTTGATTCATTAATACCATATGGGGGATGTATAAATGATGGAGTTATGATATTATATATGATATTATACTGTAATTATAATATAACTTTATATAATTATTATTCCATTCCATAAAATAGGAAATAGAAATGGAAGTAGCGTTTAAGTGTACGTACGGCTTACCGTCTCCATGAACATTGCATTTCATTTATTAACTCCAAATACTATGTAATATTGTAAATGCATGTATATAATGGATATATATGGTA
Organism: Viscum album; assembly: GCA_963277665.1. Classification (NCBI taxonomy): domain Eukaryota; kingdom Viridiplantae; phylum Streptophyta; class Magnoliopsida; order Santalales; family Viscaceae; genus Viscum; species Viscum album. Next base: position 835,324,103 of record OY728165.1, read on the forward strand.
TATATGATATCTACATCATGAATAAAATTCTGGATATAATGGATATTTTACAACAAGACCAAATTGTAATTATAAAAGAGTTTATTTTTGACTCAAGTACCAATGATAAACAAAACGACCATTATTAACTTAAATAATTACATAGTGTTCATGACATGTTAATAAGTGATATTAATTGAATAATTCCCTTGAAAAAGGTTCTTAAGAAAGTATAAATTAACTAAAGTTTATTATTTAGGAGATTAAATAACGATCGAGTCATGTCGGATACGAGGTATGGGACTTCGTCTCAATCTCCTTTCATTGAGGCATATTTAGTTTTATACACATCTTTCTTTTTTAAGGTGTATAAAACCCTTTGACTTTTATGTTTATTCAAAAGGAGTATTTTTATACGAATCATTTACCAAATGATAAAATGGAATGTTTTTTTTGTCGTACGTATGGGACGACAACCACTTATCCGCCACTGTGAACTTTATTTGAGTTTTGGCTTCCTCTACAAGCCATAACCTATTTTTTTAAAAAAAATGAAAAATAAATACCACAGATTATGTTTCTTTTATTTTGGTATTGAAAATGGGTTTAATAATTTTTTTATTATATCAATGTGTTGTATTGATATCTTGTGATTTAAATGTGTAAATGTTATGTTTCTTTTATGCATGTTTTATGTGATACAATTATGTTATGGTTCTTGGGAACTTTTATGAAGACGGGTTGTTCCGTGATAAACTAAGGGCGTGTGATCCCGATATAGCTCTCCAATGCATTGGGTAACGCGAAGGAGTTAAACGTGATGGTTACTCCGAAGAGATTTAGGGAATATACTGTGATGAGTATTCCAAATGTAACCAAGAGGGTTACTCCCTACATAAGAATGTTATGAATGCCCCATGTTACCTTTATGTCTTATGATTTCTATCATTTATTCACGATTTGATGAGTTATGTTAAAGTGATTATGTTTTATGGGTAAAGTATGATTTCATTCTTATGTATATATGAACTCATGTTTCCTTTCCATATTTTTATAAACCTTACATAGCTTTTAATGATCATCCCATGTTTTTGAAATGTTTTTCACAGGTCAAGGGAATGGTACTTGATATGATGAGAGTGTCAAGGAAGTGTCAAGAAAGAATCCATGTTTTATTTTGAATATTTTTTCGTTGATGGGGAAAATGAATACTATCTTTTATGTAAACACTTTGTTTAAATGTGGAATGTAAAGCAAGTTTTATGTTCTAATTCTCTAAAACTCTAAACCTGAAAAGATCCCCAATGTGTAATCTTGTAATAACACAAGATTAAGTAATGTTTAGGGCTGGGACCTTATAGTTGGTATCATAGGTCGGTTTAGATAACTTTAGGAGTTATAATTATATTAAATGATTATCCAAAAATATTTTTTATGGTAAAATTGAAATTATATAGCATTTAAAGATTACCATGTATCTTCATCTAAGACATGTTTGTTCAGAATGGTTTTCCGTAGAGGAAACAGGGAAGTAGTGCTAGGAAGGCATACAGAAGGAAATGACCTTCTGAATAAGCATCCTGAGGTGGTTGGAATTGGAACTGAATAGTTTGTTACAGTAATGGCGCAGTTGACTCAAGCGATAATTGGTGGTAGTATCCATGCATGAGATCAGCCAGATGAACCGCAGAGGAACATGTTAGTGGTGGAACATTTTATGAGGCAACAACCCCCATCATTCAGAAGATCATCTGACCCTATGCTAGCTGAAGGGTGGATTAAAGAACTGGAGAAGATTATTTATGTCATGGGGTGTTCAGACAATCAAAAGTTTAGTCTTGATATTTACCGTTTGGAGGGTGAAGAAGATCAGTGGTGGTCCATAGTTAACAATATCATGGATGCTGATGAGATTGATGATCTCGACTAGGGTGAATTCAAAGGTATGTTTCATGATAAGTATTTTCCTAAGGCTGTTCGACTTAGGATGGAACAAAATTCCTGGAATTGAGGCAAGAGGAAGACTTAGTGGCTGCCTATAAAGAAAGGTTCACTCGATTGGCAAGGTATGCTCCAAATTTTATCAGAGACCTTGATAGTAAAATCAATCTTTTTTACTCAGTATTAAGGCCAAAATATCGAAGGGCTTTAGCTTCTAGTGAGTTCAAAAGTTATGAAAAGACTGTTCGATGTGCTGAGAAGGTGGAAATGGAGTTTGACGACGATCAAGTGTTCACTTACAACTAGTAGAAGAAGAGACCGAGGTGGCAGGAGAAAGGAATGAATTCTTCAAAAAGGTCTGACGGTAAGAAAACTAAGTTTCCAGTTTGTGATAAATGTGGTAAAAGGCATGCTGGGGAATGTCTTCTGAATTCTAGAATGTGCTACTAATGTGGTAAGATGGGACATAAGGCTCGTGATTGCACTGAAAAAAATCAAGGTGATGGTAAGCCAAAATTTTATTTACAATTAGTGAAATGTTTTAAGTGCAATGAGATGGGTCACTATGAAAACAAGTGTCCGACAAAGAGCTTGAGTGATGGGAAGTAGTTATACTACAAGAAGAAAGGGGTGGTGAAATCCGTTGCAACGACTTCAGCAGATGTCGGGCCATCAAATGAAGTTGTATTAGGTACATTGTTTGTTTTTTCAAATTATGCCATTGTGTTGTTTGATTCGGGGTCTACACATTCTTTCATCTCTGAAAACCTTTCTAGTAAAATGGGAATACCATCTCAAGAAATGACTCCTGAAATTGTGGTAAAAACACCTAGGGGAAATGTTGATGCAAAAAGAATTTATAAGAATCTTCCTATCCTTATCCGTGGAAAGAACCTACTTGCAAAACTAATTCTTCTACCTCTAGTAGAGTTTGATGTTATCCTGGGTATGGATTGGCTCTCTATTTACCATGCTAAGATTGACTGTAGAGATAAAGAAGTTTCTTTTCAGAAAGAATTTCAGTTTGTGTACAAGAATGAACCCTTACTGTTGATAACATATCAAGAGGATGAGAAACTTGTAACAGATGGAAATGAATGTAACCTTGCACATATAGTTGAAAACAAGGAAACTGTTCAGATTAATGATGTGCCAGTGGTAAATGAGTATCCGGATGTTTTTCTTGATGAGTTTCCTGGAATAATACCAGACCGTGAAGTTGAATTTACTGTTGAATTAGTTCCTGATGCTAAGCCAATTTCAAAACCCCTTATCGGATGACTCAAACTGAACTTTTAGAGATGGCCAGATTTATTAGAGAAAGGTTTCATTCGAACTACCACATCACCATGGGGTGATCCTGTTTTATTTTTTAAAAAGAAAGATGGTTCTATGAGACTTCGCATTGATTATAGAGCCTTGAATAACATCACTGTTAAGAACAAATGTCCTTTTCCTCATATCAATGATTTGTTTGATCAGCTCCAGGGAGCTTAGTATTTTTCAAATATTGACCTGAGATCGAGGTACCATCAATTGAAGGTAATGGAAGGAGATGTTCTGAAGACCGCGTTTCATACAAGATATGGCCATTATGAATTTTTAGTAATGCCTTTTAGACTAACCAATACACCTGCTATATTCATGTTCTTAATGAATAGAATTCTCCATGAGTTCTTGTATAAGTTTGTGGTGGTTTCCATTGATGATATTTTGGTTTTTTCTAAAAGTAAATAGGAGCATGAAAGACATTTAAGGGTTATTTTTCAATCCTTAAAAGAAAATAAATTGTATGGGAAATTCAGCAAGTGTGAGTTTTGGTTGTAACAAATTTCTTTCCTTGGTCACATTTTTTCTAAAGATGGTATAACTGTTGATCCTGCAAAAACAATGGTTGTTGAAGAATGGACAAGACCAACAAATGTAACTAAGATTCATAGCTTCCTTTTTTTGGCATGTTATTACTGAAGGTTTGTTAGAAATTTTTCCCGGTTATCTAGTCTAATGACTAAGCTAACTCGGAAGGGTGTTAAGATTATCTGGACAAAATAATGTGATGATTGTTTTCAAGAAATGAAAAGATGATTGGTAAATTCTCCAGTTTTGGCACTACCTTCCATGAATGGTGAGTTTTTTATCTACAATGATGGTTCTTTGAAAGGACTTGGTTGTGTCCAAATGCAGAATGATCAGGCAATTGCATATGCTTCACGTTAGTTGAAAACTCTTGAGGTAAATTACCCTACACATGATTTGGAATTAGCTACTGCTGTTTCCGCTTTAAAAATTTGGAGACATCATTTTTATGGAGTAAAGTGTGAAATATATACCGATCACAAAAGTTTAAAGTATATACTCACTCAGAAAGAATTGAACATGAGATAGAGAAGATGGCTAGAATTAATCAAGGATTATGATTGTACAATTCATTACCATTCGGTAAAAGAAAATAAAGCGGCTGATGCTTTGAGTCAAAAATGTAATGCTTCATTAACAATGATGCATTTGGAACGTGATCCTTTGGTTAAGGGTTTGATGAACATTGGCATAGAAGTCATTGGTCCAGGATGTCCTTCTGTTTTGTTTCAGGTATCAGTGAAATCTTCTCTATCAGACAGAATAAAGCAAGCACAGAAGCAAGACAGTAAAAAAGGTAGAGCTAGTTCAGGAGGGTAATTTTCCTGAATTCAACATTGATAATGATTGTGTTTTGAGATTTGGGAAGAGATTGTTTGTGGCTTGTGATTCACAGTTTAAGAGAGAGTTGTTATGTGAAGCTCATAGTTCTCTGTTTTCAGTTCATCCTGGAAGTACTAAGCCATATAGAGATCTTCGGAAGTATTACTAGTGGGACAGAATGAAAAGAGATATTGCTGATTTTACTGTAAAGTGTTTGACTTGTCAGCAGGTTAAAGCAGAGTGGAAGTTACCGAAAGGGATGCTTCAGCCTTTACTAGTGCCAGAGTGGAAACAGGAAAATATATCCATGGACTTTGTTGTGGATTACTGAACACATCTCTAGGTAATAATGCAATCTAGGTTATTGTTGATCGCTTGACTAAATATGCTCATTTCCTTGCTATGCAGGATAATTTTTCCCTAGATCAATTTTATCGATTGTATCTTAAATAGATAGTCAGGTTTCATGGAGTTCCCATATCCATTTTATCTGATCGTAATCCCAGGTTTACTTCTAACTTTTAGAAAGGCCTTCATAAGTCGTTGGGTACTAAATTAAATTTTAGTATAGATTTTCATCTGCAATCAGATGGGCAGTCAGAATGAACAATTCAGACTTTACAGGATATGCTGCGTGCTTGTTCGATGGATTATCAGGGAAGTTGGGACCAACATCATTATTTGGTTGAATTTTCATATAATAACAGTTTTCATTCTACTATACAGATGGAACCATTTGAGGCATTATATGGGAAGTGGTGTTGAACTCCAGCTTTCTGAGATGATGTGGGTGAAAGGAAGTTGATTGGACCGGAATTGGTAGAAGAGATAGTAGAAAAAGTTCAGTTGATTCAGAAACACACGAGAACAACTCAGAGCAGACCGAAAAGTTATGCGGACAACAGGAGGAAGGATCTCTCTTTTGAGGTAGGTGATAATGTTTTTCTCAAATTATCACCTTGCAAAAGTGTGATGCAATTTGGTATGAAAGGAAAGATGATTCCAAGGTTCATTGGACTATATGAAATTCTGGAGAGAGTTGGATTAGGTGCTTACTGAGTGGCCTTACCTCCGAGTTTATCACATGTACACAATGTTTTTCATGTTTCAATGTTAAGGAAGTACATGCCAGATCCATCTCATGTTTTGAGTCCAGAGGTAGTTCAGTTGGAAGAGAATCTATCTTTCGAGGAACAACTGGTTCAGATTCTTGATCACAGGGAGAAAGTGTTGCAAAATAAGGTGATTCATTAAGTAAAGGTTTTGTGGAAGAACCACATGATTGAAGAGGCAACATGGTAATCTGAAAATGCAATGAGGGATAAATACCCCTACTTATTCGATAAGTAAATAAATTGCGGGGACGCAATTTTCTAAAAGGGGAAAGGATGTAACATTCCATGTAAGTAATGAATAATAGATATTATTATCTATGTCTATTTATAAATTATACAGTGTTTTAGAGGCTTAAAAGGAGAATAAATCCAATCTTAAGCATGGAAAACACTAATATTAAAAAAAAAAAATTTACTGCCTTTTGATGGGAAAACATTTTTAAATCAAACATTTCACAATTTTATAAGATCTATTTCTCAAAATAATAATATTATTTATGATTGGGACATTTAAATTCACATTGGATATTTTTTTGGTATTTTTCTGACAATGTTCATTTTATAATGAATAGTGAAAAATACTGCATTTTACATCAAAACTGCGTTTTCATCTAATTTAATTATATGTCTAGAATATTTTTTTAATTGTTTTTATGGTATAAATAGAATATATTTTTACCACGTAATCCAATTGTGGCCATTGAGATTAAGTTCACTTTGGAATTGGGCATAAACAAGTGCCAAACTTTTCATAGATATTGTTTAAAAAAACCCGCTAATTGTTTTGACAACGGGAATTATATTTAAATTATTTATTGAAATTTATATGTTTAGAATTTGGTAAAATTGGTTCCATATTTGGAATCATAAGGTCCAAATTATGTAATTAAGACTCTTGTTTTTTGACATTATGAATAGTAACGATGGTAATTATCTTTAATTATCTTGATTAAGGAGTAATCGGGTAGTTAAGGATAGTAAATAAATATCATAATAATAAAAAATAACCACAAAATGTGTCCTAATTCTACTGGTTGTCTAATGTAAGACCATGGGATGACTTGTGCCAAATTTGGGGACCCCATGGAATCACCTTTGTGTGAAAATGTCTTTTTATCTTTTTATTTTTAAAGAATGTTAAATATAACAAAGAATATATCGGCTGAGAAAAAAAATTTTAATTTTGTCTACATAAGTTATATTTTTTTACTATAAATATTCAAGAGAAATCTAATAATAATTCCTACATTATAGTATTTTTTTTATAATTTTTAGACTTTGAAACAATTAAATTATTTATGACATCATGATGATGCAACGATTACCTCATTAATGAGCGATTTAAATAAAATGAAATGATAATGTAAAATATAAGACTTACACTTGTCAAAGACCTATTGTATGAGTATATTTAAAACCCTTATCACCTTATCCTCGAAATAAATCAATGTGGGACCTTTGAAATCAGAAACTCATTTGAAAATAAAGTAACATTTTTTACCTTTCCAAGAGTGCCCGTCCTCTCCTCTTATAAAAGGCTCCCACCTCTACCTCCTTACCCACACTTCTCAAGCCTTTGGGTCGGCCAAGACCTGATAATATTTTCTCCCTACATCCCTATCCTCATCCTAAAAGCCTTACCTTAGGCAGGAAGCTCTTCAAGAAACCCTTTGGGTTCAAACCAATGGGAGTTACCCGATTAAAAGGTAACGTCTTCTCTAATGCTCTTTTGTTTTATTTTGATTATACAACCCCCTAAACTCTTTTTATTAATTTATTTTGTAACAACTTCAGTATCTTACATATACTAGGATTCTGTTATAAGAATTATTCAGCTAAACTTACACACACCTTCATCTAATGGTTAAAAGCATACTGTTTCTGTGGATGGCGAATTTCTGCCTCACGAAATGATGATTGTTCAAAATTTTTTCTAACACATTAAAAGGTGGCCATTAATATGACAATATATTTTTATATGATATATAATATGTTTATGTTTTCCTTAATCTTCTGTATTTTTCATTTTGGCTTACCTTTATGGTTTCCATTATGGGTAAACGCGATATCTTCATTCAAGGAAGTGCGGACTACTGCCCCCTCAAAGTGATTTGATTCGTTAATACCATATGTGGGATGTATAAAGGATGGAGTTATGATATTATATATGAAACTATACTGGAATTATAATATACCTTTATATAATTATGATTCCATTCCATAAAATAGAAAATAGAAATGGAAGTAGCGTTCATGCGTACGCACGGCTTACAGTCTCCATGAACGGTGCATTTTACTTCTTACCTCTAAATGCTATGAAATATTATAAATTCATGTATATACTGGATATATATGGTATATATGATATCTAAATCATGAATATAATTCTAGATATAATGTATATTTTACCACATGAACAACTTTTTATTATAAAAGAGTTTATTTTTGACTCAAGTACCAATGATCAACAAAATGACCATTATTAACTTAAATAATTACATAATGTTCATGAAATGGTAATAAGTGATATAAAAGAAATAATTAATTGAAAAAGGTTCTTAAGCAAGTATAAATTAACTCAATTTTATTATTTAGGAGATTAAATAACGATCGAGTCAAGTCGGATACGATGTAAGGGACTTCGTCTCAATCTCCTTCCATTGAGGCATATTTAGTTTTATACACAACATTATTTTATACGGTGTATAAACCCCTTTTACTTTTATGTTTATTCAAAAGGAATCTTTTTATATAAATCATTTAGTAAATGAAAAAAGGGAATGTTTTTTTCGTACGTATGCGGCGACAACAACTTCTCAGCCGTCGTGACCATTATTTGAGTTTCAGCTTCCTCTACAACCCATAACCTAATTTTTTTTAAAATGAAAAATAAATACCAAGTATTAATTTTCTTTTATTTTGGCACTAAAAATGGTTTTCATAATATTTTTATTATATCAATGTGTTGTATTGATATCTTGTGATTTAAATGTGGAAATGTTATGTTTCCTTTATGCATGTTTTACCTGATGCGATTATGTTATAGTTCTTGGGCATTTTTATAAAGACGGGTGGTTTCGTGATAAACTAAGGGAAGGTGAGCCCGATATAGCTCTCCAATTAATTGGGTAATGCGAAGGAGTTAAACATTAAGGTTACTCTGAAGAGATTTAGGGAATATATTGTGATGGGTATTCCAAACATAACCAAGAGGGTTACTCCCTACGTAAGAATGTTATGAATGCCTCAAGATACCTTTATGTCTTAGGATTTCTATGATTTATTCATGATTTGATGAGGTATGTTAAAGTGATTATGTTTTATGGGTAAAGTATGATTTCATTCTTATGTATATATGAACTCATGTTTTATTTCCATATCTTTATAACCCTTACTGATCTTTTTATGCTCATCCCATGTTTTTGAAATGTTTTTCACAGGTCAAGGGAATGGTACATGATATGATGATAGTGTCAAGGAAGTGTCAAGAAAGAATCCATGTTTTATTTTGAATATTTTTTCATTGAGGGGAATAATGAATACTATCTTTTATGTAACCACTTTGTTTAAATGTGGAATATAATTCATGTTTTATGATCTAATTCTCTAAAACTCTAAACGTAAAATGATCCCCAATGTGTAATCTTGTAATATCTCAAGATTAAGTAATGTTTATGGCTGGGGCCTTATAATCAACCAAATAATACTTATTAAATATCATTTTAAGATCTATCTTTTTAACTTGCTGCAAGTGCACATATTTTCAACTTAAAAGGAGTTATGAGGATCGACTAAGACACATAGTATGTGAGTCCATAAAAAATATATCCAATTTCATTCTTTATTTTTAAGTACAGAAATTATTTAAATACAGTTGGATGCTACATGTTTACTCAGTTGTGAATTTGAAGAACACTTCTTCATATAAAATTGTATAAGTTGATGTATATTTAATGTGATTGATAATGACTTATTCATTTCCATATGAAAAATTTGTATATTTTCAGAGTATAAGATAATTTTTACTTGATTCCTATATTTACTCTACACTTAACGAAGTAGAAATTTTCATGTATCATGAAAGCAAGATGTGATTTTTTATATAATATATTTTCAACCACTATTAATATCATTATTTACAAAAGTATATTTTTATGGGTTTAACTTGTTTTATTTATTTTAAAATTACACATAAAATATGAAGAAGGTGTGAAAAGTATTTTAATATTATTTTTTGAAGGAAGTCATCATTTTTGTTTCATAATACGTGTAAACATTACGATGATATATTTTATAATGTTTTTATATTTTCTATTATTGTAATTATTATATAGTTTGTATGAATTTATATATTGAGTTAATAATTTCATATAATTTCTAATGATCATGTTATAAGTAATGTTAATATATTTTGTGCAATAATTACACATCACCATGAATATTCATTGCATAAGAATGAGACATTACCAATTACATTTGAAATTTATATTTATATTTTCTATATTTTCCAACATGGAATTATGTTATGTGTTCACAAGAATAGTTCGTGTTCTTGATAAAATATTATAGTTAATGGAATTTAAATAATCATTTGATTGTGATGAAGAGAAATTAATTAAAAAGGATAAAATACATTGGTATAGTATACGAGAATCATAATAAACTTTAAATGTTCTTAAATTATACAATAAAAGTTTTTCTTGGGTTTGATCATGGTGGAAATTAATCATTTCATCATCTGTTAATGAGGTGATTAATGTTATTGAGCTTCCTAGATATTCATCACTATCTTATCCTCTTTTGTTCTTTACTTATTTTAATTTTTAATTTTTTTCTGTGTTTTTAGAGTCATGTTAAGATTTTCCCATCCAAAGGATTTCCTTTCTATGTGAATCTTCCAATTCAAAAGTAAATGGGGTTGTGATTGTTAAAAAAAAGTTATGTTGGGTGTGGGTTGTGACTCTATAAAATTTATTTCGGTAACACTTCTAAGTAGGAAAAAGATAGTCATGTATTCATGTTTCCACTCATTAGAAAAATTGAATTTCATTGTAGATACCACTCTACTCATGTAGTAATGAATATTAAAGAGTACATGTATGATATTGAAGACGTGAACAACTATAAAATACCAGGGGTTCTTTTAGTTATTTTCCACAACATTATTTTCTTCATAATTTAATTTCCATAACTCAATTCATTTGTTGTATTATAATTATTTGTTTCTCCACTGCATATCCTATTTCTTGTATTGAAAGACCAATTTATATTGTTTCATTTATATTTGAAGTTGAAATAGTTGTTAATAAGATAATATTAATCTCATATCTTTTTAATTTTTACTATTCACCCCTCTAGTCCATATTTCCACCATACAACAACCTAATAATTGATAGTAGGGGATGTGGTTATGTTTAAGGGGTTGGTTGTTTGTTACTATTTTGTTAATTTTTTTGCTAAGAATTATCCATGAAAAAAAAATATAATTAATGAAATATATTTTTATATGAAATGAGGGATAGTAGAGATATGGACACCCATAATACCACCACATTTCAATGTAATTGAAAATGAATACAAAAATAGATAAAATTGATGTATTTTTAACAAATATTGGTCTAGATTTTTGGAAAATTGTGTCAAAACCTTATAAATAACCTGAGTAAGATTTACAAACTCTTACCAGAAATGATGCTACAAAACTTCTTCTAAACTACAATGTTATTCATTATCTCAATTGTTATCTATGTGAATAGAATGGTTTCAATTAAGTAAACCCTAAATAATGAAGTAATTGTTGATAGAATTAATAGAGCCCTACCTAAAATGTGTTACTCAATGAATTTCTCTATTTAATAATGTATGAATTTTACTAAGTACTCAATTGATTAAAATAATGGGATCATTTATACAATATGATTTAGAGTTTAAGAATTTTTATGACGAAGGGAATGAAAAATTAATGTTATAAAATTAAAATGATGTATATTTTATTTAGAAATATCTTTGATTTTAATTTCAATCGAATGGGAATGATGAAATACAAAAAATAGACAACCAGATTTTACAACTACTTGAAGCAAAAGAGAGGTTTAATGAATCGTCACGAAGGAAACCATAAAAGGATGAAATAAATAGAAATAATAATGTTAATGGTATTAAATACTATAATTTTTAATAATTACAATTCTATATGTTTATTAAAACAGAAATATCAAATTAGTTTATCCAAAATTGAAACAATAAGGGAATAATAAATAGTATAAGGAGGAGTTAAAATGTTTATATATTTCAATATGATGTTTAATTGTAGATTTAAACTCAATTAGTGGTGATTTTGAGAGTGGATAATAATAAAAAAATACTTTTTCTTTCTGGAAACCAACCTGAGTGAACTATCTTCTGGTTATAATTCTCATTTTGGTTATGAATATAATTGTGAAAATAAAAAAAAAGATAACCTAAAAAAATGAGATTTTTAAAAAGTATATTTTAATGTTGATAAAATTATATAGATATTTTAAAAAATAATTATGAATCTACTTAAAAAAATCATATTACCCAAGAATAAAAAAATTTTAAATTTATAGTATCAAGTGAAAATACAGCTCCATATTTGAGAATATAAAACAAAAATAAATATTGTAATACATTGAGAAATATATGACCCAATTCAAGATTCTACTTCTAAAAACCCTGAAGATTAAAAAATTATATTGAAAATCGTTTTAGATGAATTCTAAAAATATAAAAATTAATATAAGAAGATTAAATAAGGAAAAAACTAGAAGCACTGCACTATGTTCAAGTATAATAATTTGTAGTGACATAGACGTTATAAAAAAGGATAAATAATATATTAAAAGGGATAATAATTTTTAAAGTATACCATAATTTTTTTTAAATTGAAAAGATAAATTTTACCAAATAATGGCCAAGGAAAAATGAAATAAAGATTATTATTGGTTCAATTAAAATAATAAAACTCCCAATATGTATACAAATACTTATTTTAAAATTAATAAACATAAATTCTCGAGTGTTACATGATTTTAATGTAATTTGAAATAGTATTATGGAAAATAGTTTTCAATAATATTTACTCAATAATTAGACTATATTGAATTTTATTTTTAAGAATATTTCTTCAATATTACCATACAATAAATATCTTAATTTTCTAAGGGTACCAAAAATTCATAACAGTTTGAAAATTGTTATGAAATTATCTTGGGTACCAAAATAATTCTATCCGTAATATATTTTATAGGAAACACACCATTTGAGTTATAAATAAACATAGTTTATGGATAAAAGGTGTTCTGGAAACATGATTGGTGATATTTATAATTTTTTTAACTTTTCTTCAAGTGACAAAGGCTTTGTCACTTTATATGATAACTCTAAATGAAAGTAAATAGGTTTTTAACATTGGTAATTTCAAAATATGTTAAAATTTATCATTTTTTTGTATTTGGTTGTTTTAAAATACAATTTAATTATAATCTCATTTTTTTTTGTCTATTAAATGACTGTTATGTTTAAAGATAATTAATATATTTTTATTGATGATAAATATATTTTAGTTTATGAAATAAAAAATTTAATATATACAATATTGATTTTCATAAACTAAAAATATTCAATGTAAAGTGTTTTAATAATATATAAAATGATATTTTTCTCTTTCACAAATGGTGAGGATATGTCTACTTTAGTAAATTATACAAGATGTCTGACTATAGAACGGTTCGTGAACTACCAAAAATAAAAGAATGTAATTGTTTTGTGTGTGATTATTAAATAAAGGGTAATCATCAAAAAGAATATATTGTATTAATTGATGTTGGTAATTATTTTTCAAGTTTAGAAATCCTTCTATTTATTTACTAGGGCCTAAAAAACAGCTAATTTTGGTGGTAAAGACCAGGTTTTATTTTTGGATAATTTTAGTATGTTTACTTAGAATCATTACATATCACATAAAATTGAAACCATACACAATTTTAGTTATCTTTTTTAAAGAGATAAAAAATTATAAATTTCATTTTATAACTCCAACCAGATGTGATAAAAGAGGATAATTTGATAAAATATTTTTTTTGAAGAGAGTGGTTACATTGAAAAAATTTATTTCCCAAGAACACCATAAAAATGGTACTGTATAAAAGAAAAAAGAATTACTAAATAAAAGGAAACAATAATTCTAAAATGAATCATTTTACAAAAATATTTTTTGGATGAATTGGTTAATATTGAATGATGCATCTTATGAAGAGTTTAAATTGCATCCCTTTTAGGGAAAACTCTTTATGACCTCTTTAATGGAAGGAAAACCATGATTGGTCACATTAATTTATTTGGATAATATGAATATATTTTAAATGAAAAATATAATTTGGAGAACTTTTATTCTAAATTTTTTATGTTAGTTTTATTTTATATTAAAATAATATTAATTATTATATAGTATACAATAAGATAACTAGGATAACGGATGAATATATGCTTGTAAATTACTTTGAAAAAAATAAAAAAATTAATATTGTTCTTTATTATATTGATAACTAATTTAATGAATTTATCATTGGAATATATAAAGCTAAAAATTATAATGTATTAGTTGAGTTTGAGAATATATGTTCTCAACTTGATCCTATGAGTTGGAAAACTCATAAAGACCATTATTTGGAATATCTAATTAGAAATATTATATATAAAATAAGAACAATTGAATATATTTCAATTTTTTTTAATTTTGACTTTGTTTCTAATTGTATGCCTGTTAATGTTAATTAAATATTGAAAGATTAAAATTGTATAATTTCTATGCATGAAAAACAAAATCAATTCAAATAAAACATGGTCTGAAATTTAATTGAATTTCTGAAAGAAAAACAATCTTTTGGAGAAAAGTGAGTTTGAAGAAATAAAATGGATAATTGTGGTAATATGGATATAAATAAGTCTAGTATAGAAGCCTAATTTTATTTAATAGAATAAGGTGTTGATTTTGAGTATTCATTTAGAACATTTTCAATTATATAATCTATTCAGATTCAATTATTTTATACATGTTATCAAAATTTTAAATTGTATTAAATGGATGTAAAAAGTGAATTTTTAAATCCTATAATTTTAGAATAGGTGTTTGATAATAAAAAACGTGGTTTTGAAAATAATTAAATTCAATATCATTTATACAAACTTTATAATGATTCATTTTTTATAAATAAATATCTAGGATCTAGGTTTTATAAACTAACTATATTTTTAATTAAAAATTATTTTAATAATAGATATTTTGACCAAACATTGTTTGTAAATAATATTTCATATGAATTTCTAATTATGAAAATATATGCGGACGGAAATATATTTTTCCCTAAATGAAATTCTTAATAATTTTCTTTTTTAAAATTAATGTCACATTATTTTTATATGATATTAATGGATGCTAAAAAAAATTTTGGTCATGAAAAATTACAATGAAAACGAAAGTACGTTTATAAGTAAAATAAAATACAGTAATTTTTTAAAAAATAATATTGATTCATGAATAAATATAAGAAAATTGATGTGAACCAAGTCTAATCTACTTGTGAATGAATATAGAAAATTTATGAATGAAAAAATGCGTAGAGGAATGATAGAAAGTTTACTATATTTTATTGAATTAAGAATTGATATTTTGTTATTAGTTTTTATGTAAATAAGTATTTAGTCAAATCAAAAAGAAAACATTTTAAAGGATGTTTAAAGAATTATTATATTTATTAAATGAAATATTAATATTGGTCTGTGTTACTATATCCAAAATTGTTTTGATCTATTATCTTATTCTAACTTTGATATTATAGACTAAAAAATTACAAATAAAATCACATCAGTTATGTGTCAAATACATGGTAAATTTGTAATATCATAGAGGTACTTAAATCAATCATCACTTTCATTATCTATAGAGAGAGTGAGTACATTTATGATGTAAATTATTTTTCTCAATGTATATGGGTATAAAAAATTGATCTATTTTCAATCTCTATTTTGAATATATATATATATATATATTGTGATAAAAAAAATTATTTCAATATCTAAACTTTTATTATATAATCCTATGAAAAAACATATTGATGATGAATTTCAATTTATATGAGATCATGTGAAAATGGTGATACTTATTTGGAATTTGATCCCTAAGAATATAAACCTCTATATATCTTTCCTAAACAATTATATTTCATGATATTTGAGAAATATTTATGTGAACTTGGTTTAATGTTCATTTAGATTAAATATTGTATCTTTTAGAAACTTATAAATGATTATTTTGTTATTACTCTGTACCTTGTATTTATTTCATAAATTTTTCAATAAGACATTTTAATATAGTGTAAAGGTATGTGATATTATCTTTTTTGAATCTTAAATATCTTATATGATTTAATTTAAGGTGAGATTAAATGATTTATAAATTATTCAATTTAGAGAATGTTTTCATTTATTAATTATGTTGATTACACGTGAGGCCATTTTGGTTTGAAAATATCATTTGAGAATATATAATTTTTTGAAATAATTATTTTTTTAAATCATATACCTTGTTTTCTTCATGAAATATTTTTTATAATATAAATTTTTAACTATTTTATATTAAAATTGATTAGTTTTGGGGAATATAATTAAATTAAAAAAATCATTTCCTAAACTATTGATTATTCAAATTTTATTAAATTGATGTACTCTGTGAATAAGAGAATAATAATTGTATTTGAATTCTTTTTGGGAGAATATTTATGATAATATTTTTTGGATTTAGTTTTGAAATGTTTTATCTGGTAAATATTGATAAGTTAAAAAATTGTGAGAAATTTTTTAAATAAATGTTTTGTTTATTATTTATAAAGGTGGTTGTTAATAAAGGTTTTCAATATTTTTTAAACTAATTTTTTTAATATTATGTTTGTTGATAATTTAGTTTCTAATATTTTTTTGGAAATATATCTTATGTTCTTGTATTTTGATTTAGTGGAAATATATGTTGTGTGATTTTTTTAATGATTTAATATGTACATTTTGTTGTTTTGTTGAACTGCATTATTATCCTTATGTGCCAACATTTTTTCCTTCCATGAAGTTGCTTTTTTGATTTGTTTCCATTAATGAACTATAGTTCATTTATAAATATATCATCATCCATGAATATCTCATCTTCTGTGACCGTCTTACCCTTACTTATGAAGCATTCATCACTTAATATCACTTCCATCTATTGGGTTTTCCATTAATTCTTCTATATCATTATACTAGGATGTATATTTTTAACTACGGTATTATTTAACAGCCTTCCATGATGGTTCTCCAAATATTACTATCATCCAAACACACCATTTAAACATGTAATCTTCCATAAACTGACCATTCACATGATGTGTAATTCATCAACATCATTATCAGAGCCTACTTCTATCTGAGTTCACTCACCATGTTAATTTATTACATATAAATATATTCCAATACGTTGTATCAATTTACATAAATTTTCAAATACAATTTTTAAATCTATTATATTATATACTTGTGATATTTGAACCTACCATGAGAATATGTTTCTATCACATGAAGAGATTTAAATCTATTATGACTTATACCCTATATGACTATGATATAGATATCCGACCAATATCATGTTTTCATATGTTGAGTTTTTATTTGTATTTTAATATTAATTAGTAAAATAATAATTTGTTAATATTTTAAAGCTAATTTTTAATGGTGGCATCGACAATACCACCTTTGTGTTATCTTGAAAGGAGTAAAGGCCAACGAAAACATTTCCTCTCATTTACCTGGAACGATGACCTGACAAAGGAAGCATTGATGATGCTACAGTACACATAAATTAAGGAAAAAGGTGACATCTGAGATTCCATCTTTCTAGTATTTTAATGATAAGGGGGCATCAAAAATTCTACAATTATGAAAAAAACCTATAAAATGGAAACCACCCCACCCCCTTAACCTCACTTATTTAACCCACTGCCTCTCTAAATCTACTCCCTCTCTCTAGACTATCCCCTCCTTTGGGAACAATGATTTTAGTGACCTAAAAAGAGATCCAAATTTTGTTGAAGCTTCATTTAAATGTATTATTTCTTAATTATCTTAAGTTAATTTATTTATTTAATTTTGTATTTACTATTTGTTATTAATATTTTAATTAATTATTTGAATTGTCAATTAGATATATTTTATAAATAATACATAAAAATGTAAATAATATTTTATTATTGATTTAATATTTTTTTGAAAATAAATTATAATTAGTCTTAGTAATATATTTTTTATTATATTAAAATTATTATTCAGTACAACATAGAAGTTTTAAAAATTTAGGTTCATAATTAAGAATTAATATTAACTAGATGATGAATAAAAATTAGTGACATAATGAGTAAAAAATAATTAACTAATGATTAAGTAATTATTATCTAATGATTAGAAAATAAATAACCAATTAATAACAAATGACAAAGTAATGATTAAATAATGATTAAAAAAATAAGTAATTATTGATTGAATATTAATTAAATAATAATTATCTATAATGTAACTACTTGATATTAATTTATTTATAAATTAATAATGAATGAATACTGAATGATTATGGCATAAATAATGTTGGATTAATTAATTACTAAGTAATGGTTAGCTAATATTTAACGAATGACTAACATATGATTAAACAATGAGAAATGAATGATAAAATAAAAACTTATTAATGATTAAATATTTATTAGATAATAGTTATCTATAAAGAAACTACTTGACATCTTTTAATTTGGTAATGATTAACTACTGATTAATAAATGACTAAGGAACAATTAAAATAGGATTGAGTAATGCTTATTTAATGATTATCTAATGACTAAATAATGAATAACATATTATAGAATAATAAATAATTAATGATTAAATATTAATTAACAAATAATTATATGTTAAGTAAGTACATGATATCTATAAATTATGTTATAATGATTAACTAGTGATTAATGAATTATTAAGGTATAATTTATATAGGACTTACTAATACAAAAATAATGATAATAGAATTACTAAATAATGAATAACATATGGTTAACTGATGGATAATGAATGATTAACTAATAACTACATAATGACCTACTATTAATTATGTAATAATTATCTATATATTAACTACTTGATATATTTTAATTAAGTAATGATTAACTAGTTATTAATGAATAATTATGGCATAACTAACATAGGATTAACTAAAGCTTCACTAATGTTTAGATAATTACTAAATAACTAATAACATTATAGTAAGTAATAATTACTTAATTATTAAATATTAATTAACCTATAATTGGCTATAGGGTATGTAAATGATATCTATTATTATTTAATGACGAAATAGTGATTAATAAAGGATTTAGGCATAATTAATGTTGGATTGATCAATTATTAACTAGTTATTAGTTAATTATTAATTAATGAATAGCATATGATTTAAAAAATGAGTAAATAATTATCAACTAATAATTTCTCAATAACCAACTATTATTTAAGTAATAATTTTCCAGAAAGTACCTACTTGATATCTCTAAATTTTGTAATGATTCGCAAGTGATTAATAAATTATTAATGAAGTATTATTATAAGATTAACTAATGAGTTAATAGAAATTATATAAAGACTAAATAATAAAAAAAATATGATAAAATATTAATTGTGTATATAGAACCCCAGGACTATACCATAATTTTTGTTTAGGTGTTGTCGATAGCTTTGCAATATACACAACACCTGACTTATACAAAACAATATTTAGTTATTTTTTTAACAATCAATTAAATTATAAATTTTTTATAGCGTTTATATAGTAATTTTATAAATTATATATACACAAAATATTGGTACTCTCATCTAGAATATTTTGAAGGTATAATATAGGAACAAACCCAATAGTACACATAAAATGTTGTATATTCATAAACGTAGTTTTACAACCTTTTAATGGAACACCTATTTTAAAAATGAATTTTGAAATGTATATAAGTTTAATTTTATCAAATAAATTTAATTTGTGAAATCTTAATTTCAAAATTAGCAATGGGTAATTTTTTGAGATTTTTCTAAGAAACATCATTTTTCGATGAATAGTGAAAATACCGCCTTTTAAAACAGCCATTTTTTAAGAATTATTAAATTAAAAAAATATTAATTTTTTAATGTTAAAATTGGTTAAATTATAAATTTAATAATACATTTTATTTTATTATGATCATATTCACTTTTTAATTGAATGTAAAAACAAAACAATCTTTTGACCATTTTCCACTAAAACCAGATAATTCGTCCGTCTACGAGATTAGAATTAATCTTAATTTTTTCAATACTATGAATTGAAATCATAAAAATGTAAATAAACCATTTTAATAAATATTATATATTTTTTAATAATATAGACATAATTTTTTACCAATAAGATTTGTGAAAGTGATTAAAATTAATTATAATAGGAAAAAATAAGATTAATAAAAGACTAAACCCTAAACTTATGTGGCAAAATGACCTATACACTTTTAAGATACCAATTTTATGGACATATCTCGGAAATAAAACTTCCATTATTGAGTTTTTAAGGATTTTTATAGATTTGTTAGGTAATAACATGTGTAAACCTAACTTGTTTCCCAAACATCCAATTGAGTCCTTTTCCTTCCCTATAAAAGGACACCACCTCTACCAATTTTTAACACCTAAAAAAACCTAATTTAGGCCAATATCTACCCAAATAGTCTCACAACATCCCTAACTTAGTCCTAAAATACTCCCTTTGGTCATATGTCTTTCCAAGGAAGCATTTAGGTTTAAAAGAAATGATGTTACCCAATTATGAGTTAACGTCTCCTATCAGGTTATTTAGTTTAATTTAGATTATACACTCCCAATAATATTTCGTTTATTTGATTACATAACAATACATGTATCCTAAATATATTAGTATGTTTATATTTTAATATTTAGGCCTACACATACACATGACTCCATCTAATGGGTAACAAACATATTGTTTCAATGTTTGGTGAACTACTACCTCATAAAATTATGATAGTTCAATTTTCCCCACCACATATTATGGTTTCCATTATAATGGAAAATATATTTATATAAGATATATATGATATATATAATATCTTTATTCTTATATAATTTTCATTTATAACATACTGTTATTCTTTCCATCATGTGTAAATAAAATAATTTCATTTGAGGTAGTGTCGACTACAACCCCGTGAAACTGATATGACCATTCATGCATTAAATGGAATGTATAAAAGCTGAACTAAATAAATTTATGTATCATATATAACATATATATTTGACTCAAATTATAATATCCATATGTGTCATTTAATTTTAATTCTTTTAATATGACAACGTAATGAAAGTAGTGTTCTTGCGTACGAACGACCAACCATCTCCATGAACAGGAACTTCATTTATTTTCTCCAAACATTTTAGAATGTTTAAAATACATTTGAACTGAATATATAAGTTAATTAATTCATGTTTTATAATATGGATATTATGATACCATGATACAACTAATAATAATAACAAAAAATATTCCAAAACAAACTTAAGATAACTAAGAAATTAACACAAGAAATAGTAAAAATAGGGATATATAAATAACAAATAGGTAATAAAATATTATGAGAAATTAACATATGATATTATAAAAATGATTATGGTTCTGGTATTAGTTATTAATATATTTTGAACCATTATATAGTAGTGTAAATACCACATAACAAAAATAATGTCAATGTAATGGATTCCATCTCAAATTACATTTTATTGGGACTTGTTTGTTATTGGGAACCAACTCACTCTTATATGGTGTATCTACTTAACATTTCATGTTATACCATGAATTTTATTATTCTCATAATATTTTATTTTTCATTTAATTCTTGTGGATTTATTTTTTCAATATTTTAATGTGGTGTGAGACACATAAGAATGTTTAAATATTATAATTCATCAATATTTTTTAATGACAAAACCCTTATTGTTAATTATCCCCATCTAAGGTATTTTTGATAAATATGTATTCATTGTTAAATATTTATATTTTTTATGTAAAATTATTTCTATATTTGAGGAATGATTTGTATTATAATGACATGGGTTGGAGACTGGTTAATGAAATCCACTCGATGTACCTGTAGTCATTGGAGACGAAATAATTGGCCAAAATAGATAGGGTTTTACCCAATAGTGAAACCATCTTTTGAATGGTATTAATGGTACTAGTTACATGTACAATGGAAAAATGGAATCCATAATTATGAATTTTATTCATATTAGTTTCAGTTATTATTCATCCATGATATTTTTCATCAACATATCTGTGGTTTTATTTTATTTTCATTTTATTGATTAATTGGATGTGTTTTCAGATACATACCTTGCCATATTGATTATTCCTTATAAATTTATTTAAATTGAAAGTGTATTATTTTATTAAACTATAAATATATATTTACTTGTTATTACATCTTTTGTACTATCCCTCTCAGAGAGTATGCGGTCGCCCATATTATGTTTCTTTCCCTAGGTTATGAAGAAGGAATCATTAAATAATAATTCAAGGATGTATATTATTTCAGTTTATTTTGTAGCATGTATTATTCTATATTCCTAATGTATTATGAGTATTATTTATGTATCTTTTATTTCCATGAATTCTAAACTAAACAGTCTTTCAATATTTTCTTCCTTGTAGTAATGCCAATGTAATGTAATAAGACACCGAATCTAGGCTATTTGGGGTCGAGGCTTTATAGTTGGTATCGGATAATGTTAAGAAGAAACCTTAAAATCTACATTTAGAAAACAATGATTTTGTATCACAACTATAAGATAGAAATTTAAGATAAGTATACAAGAACATCATATAATTTTAGTAAGGTAGATATTATGTGGGTATTCATAGAAATAAATCTCTTTCTGTATACTACAAGTGCACATGGTTCTTGAGAATATGTACATATGAGTAACATATCTAAAAATGATTTTTGGGAATGATTGGGATAAACTAGTACAAAAAAATGGGCCTTATTACACACCATGTTTGACACTCCTTGGGGATAAGTTTTGGATAGTTCACATTTTATATACCTACCATTATTAAGTATTTTAATGTAATGATTTCCCTAAAGTAGCCAATATTTTTGATTGTGGGATTTATGTTGAATAAATTTATTTTATGTTCTTTTCCATGATTACAGTTATAGAAATATCATAATTTTATATGAAAGTATAGTATATTTCATTGTCTATAAGTGTCTCTTGGAAGGAAGAATTGTGTCATCAATTTTAGAAAATATAGAGATATCCCTCTTGAGTAAATCATTACAACTAGTATTAGACCCTGGAAAATCATTGAATTACTAGAACACCTTAACCAGGTTATGAAAATATCCATTCTTGAAGGAAAATACCTATTACATGAAGAGAATATTATATACTAGATCACATTATGTAGTAGAATCCACCATCGTTTAGTTGGACTACTAATCCAATTATAGTTTATGAGTGGATTAAGTCTATAGAGAATATATTTATGGACTTGGAATACAGTGAAAAGGAAAAGGATACACATTCAATCTATTATCACCAAGGTGATACTGATTAGTGGTGGTCTCTGGTCAAGAATACAAGGTAAAAATAATAAATTGAACACATGGAATGAAAGACTTTTAAGGATACACTCTTTGATAAATACTTCCCTTGTGATCAACAAATTAGGATAAATTTGAAGTATTTAGCTTAATAAAAAAGGAAAAAGAGAGTGTTAATAATTATTAATAAACTATTAAAACCATATCTTGTTATGCTGTGAATTATTTATTCAACACAAAGTGATAGATTGATGACTTCTTTGATGGTCTTAAGACACATCTCCAAAGGGTTCTAGTTTGTCATAATTTTTCATCATATGAAGAAATATATTTGTGTACCATAAAGACATATAAGTAATTTTCAAGGATCAATATATTCAATGTAATTATGGACATGCCGAGGCCATATGATCACCAAGATAAAGGTAATACAAATAATTGGAATAAGTTTGAGTGATTTCCGTCTAGTGATAACTATGGTAAGTTCCACCCTGTGAAATTATGGAAGGGAAAGAGAGTTTTATATAAGTGTGAATATAGGGGTTACCATGACATATAATGGAAGAGGAAGAATGAAAACACATCTATTCAGAGTTAAAACTACATGAAGAGGTGGCACTATGAAAATGATGGCCCTAAATGTTTTGGGAATCTACCACAGAAGAGGCCTTGGGGAAATGTCTATGCTTATATTATTACTACTCCTCCAAAATGAATTTATTATTTAATAGACACTTTAAGGAAGAAGTGCGGAACCATAAAGAACAAAATAAAATTCAGTTCGTATTGAAGGAACTCACGGATTTTCCAAAGTCTAGACAAAGATTGCTAGAGTGAGCCACCCTATAGAGTTCCCATTGTAGAGAAGTTACCTCGATATTTGGGTCATTGTTTAAGAGTTCTTCAAGATGATTAGCCATTTTGTCCCATGTCTGAATGAATTCCTCCACATTGATTTTATGATCATTGAAACCTCTAGCCATGATTTGGTCTTGTTTGTGAATCCACTCTATTTGATCCTCATTTATAACATCAAATCCAAGACTTCTCTCATAAATTCTATCAATATCCTTTCTTGTAGCATTGATCCGAAAGACTCCTTCAAGGATTTCTTCTTTTGAGTGATGAATGGGTTTTGACACCCCCCCTTTGTCTGCTTCCAATACATCATCAAGAGCCCTACTATCTGCTGTTGGAGACTACTTTCCCCTCTTGTCAAAGACCTGCTTGACCCCTTCCACTGTTGAGACATCTACCAGTTTTACTTTTGTCTCGTTCCCCTTTGGCTTACCAGATGATCTAGTCACTATAGTCTTTAGAGTATTCGAATAGTCATTGCGAGGTCTTTCTAATATCATTTTCATCTGAATGCTTTAAACCAAGATGTTTCCGCTTCCATCTTGGAGTATGAAATTGACATCCTTCCGGATCTACATTCTCTTTACCATCTCCACTAAAACCAGAGAAGTGATTATGGGACTTGATATCCTTTGATGCTTCAGCCCCCCGTTGATTCGAATACAAAAAAATATTCCACTCCGTAGAACCAAGTTTCTCTGCAAGAAGAGTACAAACACCACTAGTATAACTAGATTTTTCATTCCCATTACTGTACCCACTTGTAGTATTACCAGCCAGCTCCATACCTTGGGAAGGAGGTCTTGTCACTGATGATTTTATCTCTTCGGTCTCACAGCTGCTACCAGGAATAGGGTCATGTTCTGACCACACATCCCATACAACAAGGTCTTCCTTCACAATGGTGGGAGAATCCCCCAAATTGGTCCTTAGACGCTTGAAGATATCAAAAGCCTTTGGATCTTCGTTTGTGTGTCGATCAGGCTTGGATGTATTAACAAAGATGTGATCCAATGTCTTCCATATGCCACTACCCGCCTTCATACCAGGAATATCATCTCCCAAAAAAGGCCCATGATCCACATCTTTCATCTCTTGAAGGGGACAACCAGCTGATTTCACTATATCAGAAAAGGATGTATAGATGTTTGAGTTGGTTCTCGGGGGAAGGGGTTCCAGACATATGTTCTGTAAAGGAGATGAGCCAATAGCTTCAGACTGGGGCTTCAAGGAAGGAACCGAAGGTCCCCCTTGAGTTTGTTGGTGACAAACCTGTTGCAGATGCCCAATCCTAAAGAAATGCACACATTATTTAGGCCATGATTCAAACACTACCACTTGATGTCATCAGAACTCCTCTCCAACTTCAATCCGGAGATCCTCAACAGGGGGCTGGGACACATCCACTTCAACACAAATGCATGGTGAAATGGGATGGCCTATGGATTTGGAATGACTATCAAAGCAATGGAAATATCCAACCAGGCTTCCAAGCATACAGAGGATGGATGGATTTTGGAAGGGGAGAGGCAGGGCTGGAAAATGTACCAAAATCACAGTAACCGGTGGGTCCTTATGCATATGAAATTCATATGTTCATTTGAAGAGCGAGAAGCGGAAGCCCTCAAAAACCCGCAAGGACTGGGACCAGGATAAGGCAAGTTCATCTTCATCAGTGAATCAGATCAACATGTGTTGGGATTGAAATAGACCAACAAGAGCGCAGAGCTCAAAACTCCACGAGGTGTTGACGAAATGGTTGAAGGAGTCCATTGACGAATGCCGCCGGCCAAAACGAGCAACCAGCGAGAGGCGAAGGGGATCAGAAGCCAGGGAAAACTCCTGGAGGGAGAGAGGAAGCTGGGGAATCCCAGCATCAAGTGAGGGGACTTTAGTGCTTAGAGGGATGGATGGAAAATAAGGATGGGAGGAAGGATTGGTGAAAGGGAGGAAAGGCAAAGGCTGAGAGGAAGATGTGGGAGGATCCCCCCAGTTGCGGCCGGGGGGGGGGGGGGGGGGTGGCGGCCGTAGCGGCCATCACCGTGAGAAGAGAACAACTATGGTTTTACAGTCATCATAGCTAGGGTGCTTATCTGAGTACTACAATAGAGGTAGAAGTACTGAATGACATGGTGGAAGTTATATTAATCCTATATTACAATTTATCCAATTCCTTAGTGGATTCTGGATCATTACAGTCTTTTCTATATACCTAGTTTTCTTTGAAAATGAGAAAGTTCCCTTTTATTTAATAATGGAGTTGTTTGTAAAACTTTATAAGGTAAGTATCATTGCAACAAAGATGTGTCAGTCAGTCCTAATTATGACACATAAACACACTTTATGTTATGAACATGTTATCACACCTATTAAAGACTAGTACATTATCCATGGTAAGGACTTGATCTTGAAATATGATGAACATATTTATTGCAAGAGAAAGGATGTTACCATTTATGAGGAAAATTTTGAATCCCTCATATTTGGAGAATAAGTCTACTCACCATATTATTATCTATATCCACCCATAATAGCTGTACTGAATGAAATTATTTTTTAAGAAGAGAAAAATCCTATAATTTCAAACACGGTAATCTTCAAATTGAGGATGTGCCAATTGTATATGAATACATTGATGTATTTTTTGAGTATTTACCTAGACATCCCCCAGATCATGAAGTTGAATTTTCCATTCACTTAATCCCTAAATAAATGTCAATATCAAAGACACCATATAGAATGCCCACTATGGGATTTTTATAATTGATGAAACTAATAGATGATGTGGGTAATAAGGGATTTATACTCTCTATTGTTTCACCATGTGGATACCATTTTCTATTTGTTAAAAAGGAATATGAATCCAAGAAGTTATGTGTTGATTATAGGGAAATCAATGTCATTACAATAAAGAACAAAAGTATTTTCTACCACACATTGATTACCTATATGATCAAATTCATGGAGCCTAGTATTTTTCAGTGACATATCTTCGTCCTTATTGTCTCTAATTGAAATTGTATAAGGAAGAATTTCTTAGGATAAATTTTCAGACAATTATGGTCATTACAAGTTTATGTTAATTACATTTGGACTAAATAATGCACACTCTATTTTATTGGAACTAATGAACATAGCATTGATGGAATATCTTCATAAATTTTCAATGGTTTTCATTGATGACATTCTAGAGTCTTCTAAAAACTATGAGGACAATGATAAAAAATTTTAGATCATTCTTAAGACTCTGAAAAAGGATGATTTATATGGAAAATTTAGTAAATTTGATTTTTGGCTTCAAGAATAAATTTTCTTGGTCATATTGTCTCAATAGATGGAATGTTAGTTGATCCTTCAAAAAGGTAGTCAAATAATAGCATATTCGAAAAAATATTATCAAGGTATGTAGTTTCATTAGTTTAAAAGATTACTATCAATTATTCATTCCGAATTTTTCTAAATTGGAATATCCCTTATCTAATAAAACACATAAATGTGTGAATTTTTTTCTAGAAAAATAAAGATGAATAATTCATTGATGAACTAAATTTAATATTATTCAATACTCTGATTTTGACTCTACCATTTGGAATCGATGTCTTTATCATATATAATAATGCATCAAGTATGGTATTGTGTTCATTCTTAATGTAAAATGATAATGTTATTTCTTATACATCGAGGAAATTGAGGACTCACAAAAAGAACTATCTAACCCTTGATCTACAGTTAGCGGCTGTAATCTTCTCTTTGATAATTTGGAGGCATTATCTCTATGGAGAAAGTTTTAAGATATACACTAATTATGAGAGCCTAAAATACATCTTCTCATAGAAAGAACCCAACACGAGACAAAGGCCATTTATTGAGCTACATAAGGATTATGATTTCTCAATACACTACCACCCCTGGAAATTGAATATGGTGGTGGATTCTTTGAGTAGGAATGATAATGGAGTTCAAACCCAAATGAGGATCTAGAAGGATAATATGTTTATGGATCTAGTAAAGATGGATATATGGATTTCTAATGAAGGGGACACAGTAATAATTAATCAAAGTATTTCTAAACCTTATTTATTAGATAGGATAGAGAATTCCCAATATGATGATGAGTACATTCAAAATAAAATTAATGGAATAAAATATCGAAATTTATAAATCTTTTTTTTGAAGACAATGTTCTAAAACATGGAAAGAGTATACGTGTTCCTTCAATAACTAAGATAAAAATATAAATTTTGGATGATGATCATAACAAAAATTCATCTATACACCCCAGGATCAAAGGTATGTATAGGGGATTTAAGGAACACTTTTGGTAGGATAATATGATGCTTGCAATTTAAGATTATGTGTCCTAATGCTTGAGGTTTCAAAAAGTGGAAGCTAAAAAGAAATATCCTACTGGTTTTTTACGACATATTCATATCCCTATATGAAAATAGGATGAAATTACCATGGAATTTGTCATAGTTTTACTAAATACTTCTATATGAAATGATAAAATATGTGCTATTACTGATCAACTAATCAAATCTGCTCATTTCCTTGGAATTAGAGAAGATATTTCTCTTGAGAACCTTGCACGACTATAAATTAATGATTGTTTAAGACATAATGGAACACATATATCAATTTTCTATGATCTAGACACCCACTTTAAATAAAAATTATTGAAGTGTCTTTTGAAGGCTCTTGACATTAATATTAATTTGATAACTTGCTACCCACCACAACCTGATGGATAGTCTAAAAGAAAAATTCAAATAATGGAAGACAAGTTGAGATCATGATCGATTTACTTTCAATGTATGTTGGATTAGTACATACCTTTGGTAGATTTTTTTCTATAATAATTTTTTACATTAATGTATTCAAATGATGTTGTATGAAGTAATATATGGAAAGACATGTCACACAAAAATATGTTAGGTTGAATTTGGAGAAATAAAACACATAGGATCAGAAATTTTTGAAGAGACGACGAAAAAGGTAAAGTCTATCCAAGTTCATATCAAAATTGCTCAAACTATGAAAAATAGCTATATTGATAATCCGAGGAAATATTTAGAGTAACATATGGGAGACTATGTTTTCTTGAGAGTGTCTTGTTGGATTGGTTTTATCAGATTCAGAATGAAGAGAAAATTGATTCCCAGGTACATTGGACCCTTTAAAATTCTTGAAAAGGTTGGAATAGTTGTTTACCATTTACTATTGCCACCAAATATCTCGAAGGTACATAATCTATTTCATATATCTATGCTAAGGAAGTACATGACATACCAAATTAATCTTATCATCTCTTATGAGATAGATATGGAACATGACCTTTAATATTATGAATAACCCTTCCAAATTCTTGATACCACAAAACATGTATTGAGGAATCAGACGACTCATTTGGTAAAAGTTCTCTAGATGAATAACAAAAAAGAAGAAGAAAGATTGGAATTAGACGATTCAATGAAGAAGGACTACCCACATAATTTCTACTATAATAAACCTATAATCTATAGAATGATTTTTTAGGAGGGAATACTGTAAGACCTTGATAATTTAGCATATTTTCCTTTATATTTTGTTGACATCTTTTCAATACACACAACACCCATCTTATACAAGAGATTATTTAGTAATGTTTTTATCAATCACTTAAAATATAATACTTTTAGTAATTTGATATAATAAATTTATATATTATATGTCCAAAAAAATATTTTGACACTCATATGATATATTTTATAGGTATAATATATGAACATACCCAATATTACACATATAATACTATATTTTTATAAAAGTAGTTTTACAGCCTTTTAATGACTAATCTATATTAAATATGAATTTCCAAAAATATATAAATTTCATTTTATAAAATATAAATAATTTTTGAATTCATAATGTATAAATTACCATATGGTGAATTTTTGGGATTTTTTCTGAGAAACATTAATATTTTATGAATAGTGAAAATACCGCATTTTAGTGAAAAATTTCATTTTCATCTAAATAATTATTAATGTTAAATTATATATTAAATTTGTTTTAAGTTAACATTGGATAAATTATAGATCTATTAATACAATTTAGTTCATTAAAACCAATTTCACTTTAAAATTGAATATAAAAACATAACAATCTTTTGAACATTTTTCTATGAAAACTATTTAATTTGTCTATATATTTGATCATCATTACTCTTAATTTTAAATACATTGTGAATTTAATTTATAAAAATGGAAGTAAAAATTTTTAACCATGTTTATATATTGATTATAGTAAGATAAACCATTTTTTTCCAAAATAACTAGTGAATGTGATTAAAATTAAATATAGTCATTAAGGAAAAATTAAGGTTAATAATGCACTAAACCTATAAAAGGCCACAACCAATACCACTTATTAACACATCTAAAACCTTTTAATATAGGCCAAGATCTACCCAATTAGTCTACCAAGATACCACCCCTTGACCAAAAATCATTACATTGGTCAGAAATATTTTCAAGGATGCATTTTGATTTAAACCGAAAGAAGTTTCCCGATTAAGAGGTAATGTCTCATCTCAAGATTTTTAGTTTCTTTTCCAATATCCACTCCATATAATCTTCCTATTAAATGATTAAATAGAAAATATTAACCTCAATATCCTAGGATTTTTATATGTTTTGATTTATAACTACACTTATACAAAACTATATCAAATGGGTAACGAACGTACTGTTTTGAGGAACAGTGAACTACTGCCTTGTGAAACGATGATAATTTAATTTTTCCTTACCACATCTAATGGTGAATAATATAATGGAAAAAACGTTTATATCTGATACATATGATATATATTATCTTTATTATTATGTAACTTTAATTGAGAACATACCTTTATGATTTATATCTTGTGTAAATACGGTAATTTCATTTGAGGGAGTGTGGACTACCACCCCTGAAAGCGAAGTGAGTCATTCATTCCATACATGGAATGTATAAAGGACGGTTTTAATAAATGAATGTAACTTGTATAAAAAAGATATTATAATGGATTTATAATATACATATGTATCGTTTACATTTCATTCTTTTAATGTTACAATGAAATGAAAGTAGTATTAATGTGTACATACATTGTACCGTCTCCATAAATAGTGCACCTCATTTCATATATACAAATATTATAAAGTTTTCAAAATACATCTTTACTGAATATATAATAAAAATATTTCATGTTATACATTCATGATATTATTATAAAATGATAGAATAAAAAATAAAAACAAATAACAAGTCAAAACATACTTAAGAGAACTCGGACATTAACACCCTAAATAGTCCAAATAATGAAAGATTGTTAACAAATAGGTAATAAAATATTATAATTACAAAATATAAGATATTATAAACATGATTATGGTTTTATTTTATTTTTTTATAATATTTCAAACTACTATACATGAGTATAAAGTCCACACAACACAAATAATGTTAAGGTAAGGGATTTTGTCTCAAATTACATTTTATTAAGACATGTTTGTTGTTAGGAAACAACTCACTCTTGTGTACTGTGTATAATTCCATTTTCCAGTTATACTATGAATATTATTATTCATATAATATTATAAGATTCATTTAATTCATGGGTAACTATTATTTAAATTTCTCAATGTGGTATGAGACAATTTGGAATGTTTAAATATTATTTTTCTAGAAGATTGTTTTAATGTCACCAATAATTATTATTAATTATCACCCTATAAGGTATTATTGATATAATAGTATTATTTTTTAAATATGGATATTTGATAAGTAAAATTATTTATATATGTGAGTAATTATTTGGAATGGTACAACATGATTTTGGGACTAGTGAATGAAATCCTATCAATGCATTGGTAGTCTCATGAGATTAAGGAGTTGGAAAATATATACGTTTTTACCTGATAGTTAGACCATCTTGTGAAAGGTATTGACAGTACATGTTCCATATACCTACGACAAATGGAATACAATAATTAATAGTTTCCTTCAAATTATTTTTAGTAATTATTCATCCTTGATATTTTGTGTTGACATATCTTTGTATTTATTATACAGTTAGTTTATTGATTAATGGGGCATGTTTTAAATTTATTACCTCTCTATACTGATTATGACTTGTCTAATTGTTTAAATGAATATTTTGTTAAATTATATACCTTTCTATAATGATTTAATGATTATTTCTTCCATTGTACTTACCCTTACACAACATATTAGATCACCCTTATTATGTTTATTTCCCCAAGTTATAAAGAAGAGAACATTGAATAAGATTTCAAGGGTGAAGTTTATTTCATTTTATTTTGTAGAATGTATTATTTTGTTATCCCAATGTGTCATGGTTATCATCTATGTAATTTATATTTCCATTAATACTAAATAGGACTGTCCTTTATGATTTTTTCCTTGTAATAATGCCAATGTGATATAATAATGTACTGAATCTGAGCTCTTTGGGGTCAAATCAATGAATCTTTTTGATTAATTATTAATTAACTAATAAATAACTATAAATTATATACATGATATCTGTTAATAATCATTAAAATATGTACTCAAGGACTAATAATTAATGAATTCATAACTACTAACATAGAAATGAATAACAATGGATTAGCATATTATTAAATATTGATTAACTATTGGTTAAATTTAGATTAACATTGAATTAACATATTATCAAAGATGGATAACTGAATGGAAAATAGGATTAAATTTACAACTAATTATTTTTTTACATGATTTAGACAATTCATACCTTACTACACATCTAATTTGATTCTCTTGATAAATATATTTATGATTATTCAAAATATTTTTATAAACCACTGAACATACCGTTAGGAATATTGAAAATTGTACTTTGTGACATTAGTTTCATACTTTAATATATAAAAATATTTTTTTACATTTCAGTATAATAAATTTTAAGTTTTTTTCCAAGTAATTAAATTTTTATATGGATACTAAAAGTGGATATGGCTTTAGAATAGATGTACCTATTAGTAAAACTCAAAAATACCACATCAATCTATACTCGATCTAGAATTGGTGAGCGAAAAAGATCTTTGATAGACACATTGATTCATACTCGTAGGGGATATTATTTACATTATTCATATTATCTTTAATAAACAATAAGCATACCATGATAAATATTTGAAATTTTACTACAAAACATTACTCTCATATTTTAGTATAGAAGCACACACTCTAAAATTTTAGAATAATAATGATTATGTGGTTTTCTAGGAAATGATATCCATATATGTATACTTCATGTGGATGTGGTTCTGAATCATATGTACCGAGAGGTAAAACCCAAAATCACTTTATTGAGATTGAATTAATCAAGAACTGGTGAACGAAAATGGCACTTGTCCTACACAAGGTTTGACACTCAGGGGGGATATGCGTTAGATGAATCATATTTTTATTATAAACCAATAAAAATACCTTTATTAAGATTAAAAATTGTATTAGAAAACATTAGTGTCAACTTTTAGGATATCATATGATATTCTAAAATTCGTCTATAGTAATGATTGTATGGTCCACACTAAATGATTATTCCTCAATGTTAATATTATTTTACTATCATAATCTGGATCAATAAATATATTTTCATGTAATGAATAATATTTTATTTTCTCTACAACTATGGGTAGTTTATTTAAACTGAGTGGGGATAAACTTATAGGACACAAATAAAAACAATGGTTAGTACATCTGATTGTATAAACCTAATATAATCTCAAGAAAGGATTCATGTTTGATTAAATCTGGGACCAGATTAAGATATCCCATCAATTAGCTATATAAATAATCAATTCCCAACTAAACTATGGAATGGACCTTTTCCATTGGATGCTGATGAGCAAATTTTCCAAAAAATAACAATATTTTCCCAATTTTATGATGCATCAATGATGGTGTTATATGATGAGGTATCTAGTGTACAATAGAAACTTCCAATTGTACGAAGATGTTGACGTAAAAGAGTTGTTTTGGAAGGACCATACCATGAAAATTAGTCTATTCACTGTGATATGAAAGAATAAAACCCATATGATATCCCACATATACATCTTAATCCATATATTGATGAGTAATTTTCTAATGATAGAACTTATGGGGACAATAGGGCTGATTTAGATGAAGCTACACAAGTTGGGGGAGATGTTTCAATAAATATAGCAGTTGTAAAAAAGCCTCAACCCAAAATTAATCATCAACCACTCTTTGTATATTGGTTTGAAGAAATTAAATTTTTTATAAAATATTATTTTAATGTTATCGTGCTTTTAAATGGGTTTCCCAAATATGGAGAGGATTGGTTTAGTGAGCTATAAAATACATTGTGTTTCTAAAGAAATTTTACTAATAAAGATGAAATGGAAAACATAATAAAATGAATTTATGTTGAGAGAAACCATTGATATTTTGTTTAGGAATATATCCACTCAAAAATAAATTATACATTTTTGTAAATGTGGGGATGATTCAAGGTTCCTCTTGAGGTTGATTCCTGAAATTTCATTTAGGGATCTATTATCATTCTTTCTTCATCGATCTTGTTCGTTCTGGTTGTTTTCTATTGGGGTTGGCATAGGGTGGATTATGTGTTGCGCTGAGGAAGAAAACAGAGATGTTTATGAAACGTAAGGATGGACTCCATTCTTCCTTGATATAAATTCCTTGATGGCCCTATTTAGTCTAATATGTTGTTCTTGGAGGATATTCGAGAGTTCATCTCACGGTGTTGGAATGTTTTGGTGGATTATGACTGGAGTTCACCATCAGTTCAATAGGTTGTGGATGTGGAAGAAGGTTTCACCAGTATGTATGTTTGAGGAGGTCTATTTTGAGGTTTGATTCAGGTTTTTTATTCTGGTGTTCACATGTCCCTAATTCATGTTTTCCACGGTCTACAATGGTTCATCAGTGAAGAAAATTGGTGATGCTGTGTTAATGGATTGGAATGGTTAGAAGTGATGGGACAATGACAACGGATGTGTTATTGAATCGACGTGGTGTAGTGGCTCATGTGGATTGCGTGATTTACAAGATCCAGCTGCTTTAGATGAATCTTGAATTTTGAATTTTGAATTACCACCTACTGTATTGTGTTACATTTTGGATTGTGTGATGTTTTGGATAGCATTATGTTTTAAACTATGTGGGGTTCCCACTCTAGCTGTGAAAGTGTTTTATGAAAAGAATAAAAAAATTACATGTTGGTGGAACTTCATCAAAACAATTTTTGGAAACATATGAAGAAAATTCCATGATGAACATAAGAAAAAGTAAATCATGGGGGTCAATATATAATCTAGTTGTATTATTATTTCAATGTAATGATAAAATTAATTATTGTGAAATATGATACCATATGTTTATCATATGGTCTAAATCAATGAATATTTTTTCTACAATTTAATGAAATACATAGGTATAATCAAGTATTGTGTGATTATATAATGCAGAATCCAAACGAAAAGTGGTCATTGGAATGTTGAGGGGAGAAGAGGTATGGAAACATGACCACAAACATTTTAGAGTGCATAAGTGGATTCTTAAATGGGGTTCAAAATTTACAAATAACTAGCCTAGTTTAGGAGGCATGATATCATTTGTTCAAGTACTTAGTTGACATAAAATTAGACTATAGATGATATTTAGTAGGGGCTAAGGTACAAAAGATACATTCAATGAGATACTTAATTTTTTTTGAAGAGGATTATATATATCAAGTTTACCTTTCCCACTAATAAGATATTCCATCTGGATTTTAAGAGTTTCAGAACCCCATAAAAAATAATAGTTGTTGAGTCTTAATGGTATTACTATAAGTGAGGAAATGATAATATGGAAACATCTTGGTATTACAGTTTCCATGCGACCAAGCCATCAGATCATATACCTCTGGGAACATATAATGGGAATAACTTGTTGATCCATTATACCAAATGGAAAATATTTACGAATTATATGATGCACAATAGATTCATATTGGTCTGTTTCATTATATCCCAATTCCTTAATACAAGGAAATATTGATACCTAACATTAACATGTTACGATAGTGAGGGATACCAATGTCCGGTATGATGTAGAATGAGATAGATCCACCTCAAGAGAAAGGAATTTTTTTGAGAACCATCATATGTCATCATGAATTTCATAACATGAAATCATTCACTTACATTGTTTGATCTAGTTCACACAACCATCAATAATGATGCATTTCTTCTAATGTGATCTTTTCATATTATCAATTACACGTTTACCATATAAAATCATTTATTTTTAGAGTTTTATGAAATTTATGAATAATTTTACTATCAAATAATAATAATCCATTCATATTAATTTTAAATGGAATATGACAAGTACATATGATGTTTCATGTATGAATAATCAATCATTCCATGGATACACTATAAATAGGGCATATGAGAAAATAATTAGGAAATATACCATCATTTGAGAAATCAAAAATAAATTAAAAACCACACAATTTGGAATCTAACTTATTGGTATATGTTCTTGACATAAATTAAATCCTCAATCGATAAGTTGTGTCCAGCTAATATAAACTACTTGTGATAAAAATATATTTTTAATGTAACATCCCATTGAAAACGTGGATATATTCTTAATATTAATAATGAAAAACAAGTAGCATTAAAAACAAGGGATTGGGAAAATGAAATCTACAAAATGCACAAGAAGGCCCTAATCAGGGTGTGAGGCACAAAGCCCAGTAGAATACCAATATGAATATACACCATAATTGTATCCATGTAAACTGATAAACTAGTTTGCAAACAATTTCAAAACTAAAACACTTGAAAATAACCAAACCTCAAGAGAACCTTTAAAATCCATTTAGTATTATTTTAAATAATCATGGTTTTTTAAAACAACTCCCAACCATGGATTAAGTAAAAAATGATGCTAAGAGGAACAATCTATTCCATATTCACATTACATGGTATATAACAAGTACATGTAACGTTACATGAAAAACAATCAAACTATCTATGGGTAAAATGTAAAGAAATAATGTCAAAAAAATAATCTTGAAATATATCATTATGTGAGGAATCAAACATAAATTAAAAAAAACACAATTCAAGATATAACACATTGGTATGTCTCATAATCACAAACAAAGGCCACAATATATAAGGTGAGTCTAGGAGACGTAACCAATGTTCTGACAATTATGTTTCTAAAGTAATACCACTTTAAAATAAACAATCTATTCCAACTTGAATAGAAGAAAATTCAATCACATTCCAAAACTAATATTGGGAAAATAAAATCTGCAAATTCCCAAGAAGGGCCTAAGTATGGTGTGAGCCACAAATCCCATCATGATAACTCCATGAATATATTTAATTGGATTATCTATGAAAACCAATAAACTATTCAAAAAAACATTCACAAATAAACCAACTGAAAATAAATCAACATCATCTAAACCGTAAATAACCCCTTTGGATTTATTTTATAAAACAACTTTGATTTTCATTATAATTTCTATACATGGATCATGTTAACAAATGAGGCCAGAAGGTAATATCAACTTATTCTGTCAAACTTGCATGATTTATCAAAACACACATTCCTTGGTTAAATCATATGTAAAACAATTTTATTAATATGATTCAATAAATAGAATGAAACACCCTTTTCTTTTGGAAAGAAAAAATTCAAAAAACAATTGCAATAAAATATCATGTCTTATATTGTACAATTAATAACATTTTTCACAATATAATGTAATATTTAAATTTTACACTTAATAATTATTCGTTATTTTTTCTTAGAGATTGAGGATACAATAATACCCACTAATTGGTATAGGCATGTTTCATAGGATGTTGTAACATGAATTGAGTTTTGATAGACCAAGGGGTGTACAACACACCATTATCATCATATTCTACCTCCAGCTACCATTATACCATACCTACCATGTGATGGATTTTATAGTATTACTGTATCTGATTTTAGATTCATTTATCCTAACCTCCTTGTTGTTATCACTGGTTAATGGATACATAATAGACATGCATTCCACTTTCCTGAGGGACATAAGCCCTTCACCCTTGAGGATGGGATAGTTATACTTGATATTCATATCCATTGATGTGTTGTTATAGGACCCACCCATGGATACTAGTCTATGCTTATGAAACAATTTTTATGAATAGATAGTGTGGGTGATGATGATGCTATGAATGGTGGGTCAATATCAATGAGTTAGATTAGGATTCACTTTTTCATGGTTAACCACTGACACTGACGATCATACTATCAAGTGCTACACCTGTGCGTATATCTTATGAATCATTGGAGGGAAAATGTGAGCTGATCACACTAGTATTTATGTGTAAATGTTTTATCTGGAGCTACTAGAGGATTTTAATTTGGATGGGAGATATATATGGGGATCATCATTCAGGGAATACAGTTTAAAGTGATTATGAAAGACATTTTTATCATATCACACCGATCTAAGGAGATGTTTCATCCTTATTCAGATATGGACATGGGAGAAAATCCCGCCTTTATCCCCTATTGATCTTGGCCAGGAGCTTCATATAGATATAATGCATTAATCTATACCTGTAAACCTATATGATCACACATCTTTTTTTTATTCTACTTTGAGTTATTAAATAAAATTTCCACATTTTATTACTTTCTATTTTGTAAATTATAATTGGAGAGAATCAAAACTCTTTTTTAGGTCACTGAGACACCACATGGGTGAAAATAAACACATGTTGGATAGTCTAGTACCCACCAATTTAATAATATCCAATCATTCCTTGTATAATCATTTTCATAATATTATATATAAATTTTGGTTTTTAGTAATAGTTTTTTTTAATTAATATCAGAAGGTATTTTAGATTGTATGGATACCATATTGGGATCTATTAGAAAATATAATTTTATACTAAATTGATTTTATTCATGAATCCATAGATTTAGTAACTCTTATTCACATTCTTAGTATTGTGTGGGAGAAGCTTGATAGATTCACACACCATTTTGGATTTCATCATCATATTACCTTTCCCCCAAGATAGTGTGTAATGGTTCATTCAGGGAAGCTTTCAGGGAGGTACGATTTTGATTGGCATCGATAACATGTCAAGAATTTTGAAATTTGGGATAGACAATAGAAATTTCAAATTGATTTTATGTGTACAATGTGATTTCTTCTAGCAGATAATATTAAGAATTATCCATGGAATAAACTGAAGTCTATACAGTATCTTACTCTATAGGGAAGAGGACTCCAATATTAGGTAAGTTAATAAATTTACATTATTATGTTCTCAATTCATTTTGAATCTATTTATACCATATTTGACGACAAAATTTTATGTAAATGTCTGATCTATATGAGGGGGATTTTTTTATCCAGGAAACATAACATTATGTCACATAGGGGATGATTCCTACATATCATGTTCTACATAATAGAATATTTCATCTTCAACCTCATGGAGATGTTGTTCTTACATTGGGAAACGAGTTTTGTGATCCATTACCTCCACTAGTAGCTGTCAATGTTGAGGAGATATGATGACGATTACATAGATCGTGTTGTGCTACGTGTGAGGACCTACATAAACAGTAGGAGGGTACACATCTAGTAGTCAAGATTCAGCTTATTGCATATGTTAACATGGATGAATGGGTTCTATTTATATATTTTGTTGATATTTATTAATTTCTATGGATATATGTAATTCATGATAGTATCATGGGTAATTTCCGAGACCAATCGCTTTTATCACCAAGCCTTCAGATGTCTTATGGTACCCCTATCAAATGATGATATGTCCTTCCACTTATGTTGTGAAGGAAGGATTAGGTATATAGGATGAAATCTAAATGGCACCTCATCCTTAGGATTAATTGGTATAGATGCATACATATGAGGTTTTATCACCAGGGGATGATCCCTCTCCTACTCATCATACTCCACCCCAGTACAGAGGTCAGTGATCTCGATACATCCATCCCATTCCCAGACCATATTGTGGTATTAGACCTCATCCTAGACAGTGATTGTACCCATTTATTAACATGTATTCTATTGTCTTAAATGATTTTAAACAATAATGTATTATATCCTCTATATTATTTTCTATCTATTAAAATGATGAAATTATTTTTAGTATCATCCTTTTTTACATGTTTAGTCATTTTTATTTTCACTTATATTTTTATTACTATTAATATTTTATTCGATTTAAAATTCATCTAATTGAAACATAGGAAATCCTATTAAATTTACATTAAGTAAGCTTAAAATATAATAAAATATAAACTATAAAAACATCTAAATAAAGCCTCAAACATTTCTTAAACATCTAATTTTTTTGAAAATAAAATAAATTCATTAAATTTAATAAAAAAATAATTTTAATGGAACACATATTATTGACTAATAAAATTATATTTACATAATAAAAAATGAATATATGTATAGTTTTATTGACATCAAAATTCAAAATTTAAATATTGAATAACCATATAATAAATACTTGAAAATTAATGGAATGTAAAAAAAATTATAAATAAAAATATAATGATTTGAAACAACTATATATTCTACAACTAAAATTATTCTTAATTTTTTATTTTTATTAAATTATTTTTTATATATTTATTAATTATTACAATGATAATTTATATTTTATTTATACATAATTATTTAGAGACATTCAATGCCACTAACATGAAACCTTATTATATTTTATGTAGTTGACTTTAAAAATTTATAAATTATAACAATTCTATAGAATTTAAATGATATTAAACAATGTTTCTCAACCTATAAATCATAATTGATAATAAAAAATCATGAACATAATAATAGAAATTTAATTTAGATGTGAAAAATTATATTTAAAAGAAATATAACATTTTCAAATTCAAATATAAACAGACATAAATCTAAATGATTAAAAATAAACCCAATATATATACATATATACTGTATGTGTGTGTAATATATATATATATATATATATATATATATATATATATTTATATATATATTTGGAATTTATTAATTATTTTCTTAAATAATTTCGGTAAAGGAGGCATCGGTCGTGCCTCCTTTGGAATAAAACCTATAGGTAGAATGTTTGATGATGCCTTTATTCATTAGTTTTTTTAAAAAAACCTAGTATTAGATTACTATTTTTTTTCAAAAATGGTAAAAAAAATCATTTTTTTGACCAAACATGTGTCATGGGGATCATCTAGGAATCACAATTTGCATGGCTTAATGAAATGAATCCACATGAATACAATCTTATTATGTACATATAATCTTTAAATTTTCTTGGAAGCTTATATTTTTCTACATCATGAATTCATAGAATTATTCCTCGCATAAAATTGAATAAGATGAAACCCAATTAAGAATATCTGAAATGAATTATCTATTGACATACATAGTATTATTGTATCATTATAAGATTATATAATTATGCATGAAATATCACTATGCCACTACACCACAAGAAGTAGATATAAGAAAGCAATATCATATTAAGATATGTTTTTCATATACTCCTTTTTCATTATTTTGAATATTTTTATTTACTGAAGTTTATTATAATGGATTTAATGTGTATTATTTTTTTTATAATTACAAATAAAATTAACCAAGGTGTGTAATGTGTTTTTTGGTTGTTTCTTGTCAGAACTAATTATATATTTTTCATAAGTAGTATCTACTTTATTATTCTTTGTTTCATAATATTTTTATATTTTCCCACAAAACAATATTTATATAGTTTGATTTAATATTAATATTTAGTTAAAATTTTATATAAATGTGGAAATTTATATTAGAGTAATTATTAATGATTTTTTAGAAGGAATAATAAATTTCACTAATGATTTATTTAGTTCATGAAATTTTTAATAATATGAAACATTTATATTTGTATTTATATTTTTTAGATTGGAATTATGTTATTTTTTCACAAGAAATTCCACATTATGAAGAAGTTATTACTGTTAATTACAAGTTATTATTTATTGGAGTGTGGTAAAAACCATGATTAGAAAGGATAAAGTTATTTTTTTATTATATTATATTTTCTTGAGGATTTCAATTTTTTGAAATAACATAACAAAAAATATTTAACTGGTGATATCACAAATGAAATTCATCACATGACCTTTTAATATTAATGTGATTGATGTTATTGATCTACATAAAAATTCAATATCATCTACTCCACTTCATCATTTACTTGGGCTTTAATTGTTTTATCTTTATTGTTTTTTTGAATTAGGATATGTTTTAAGCTTTTCTTATGTAAAATCTAGTATGTAGCATCTCTTCATTTGGACAAGATAGAATTATTAATGTAATTTGAAATTTCCATTTTCTGTATAGGCCAAATATTAATATATTATATGTTATGTCAATATGAGTGTTGGAACACATGAAATTTTGTTTTTTGGATGTGGTTTATAGACCGAGAGGTTTATTGGGAGTTTGAATGTGGTTCAAGATCATTGTGCTTTTAAAACATGTATTTTGGCGAAAGAGAAAAGAGCACACAATTTGAAAATGGTTAGTAAAAACAATGCAAGACAACTGTGATGCCTATTTTACTATGGGAATAAATTTTTTTAACCATAAAAGGTGGAAAAGATAACCATGAAACCCCCTAAAATAAACTATAAGTGTTTCACATATTTGTCATATGGTTTGTATAACCTTGCACCGAACCATGTGAGGGGTGGTGAACTTGGAAAGTAGCTCCACACAGGCTTCCCACAGTCTGTTAGATCGTGTTCCTTGACCAAATGTCTAGTTCCACATTGCTAGTGGGTATTAATGGATTGAAAATTACATTGCCATACCATATGTCCAGACTGTTCACCTCATTAAAGGGGTGATTTTACATTTTTTTGTTCCTCTTTTAAGGGGGTTTACCCACTTTTCCTCCATCAGTCACCCAAGAGGTCCTCCCTTTGCACACCTCCTTCCACCATATTCCCATGGAGGATCTCCTTCATCTAGAGTCTGAATAATGTGATGGAAGATACATTAGAATCTTCTTGATGAACCTAAAACTCTTCCTTCAACTTTTCTCAATTTCTCTTCCCATATTGAATGTTCTTTCAATGTGATCTCATGTGGAATTTTTTAGGGTGATTGTCTTATCATATGATTTCTCTCAAACTGGATTGAATCAAATCTCGATAATGAATGTATGTAGAATCATAAGAAAGAGGTTGGTGGTCTATATATTTTCCATAAAGTCTCATTGTTTTATAAATATCTTTATTTTGTCGAGCACTAGATTCTCCATTTGTCACCTCTTAATAAAAAAACTATATATGAAT
Organism: Viscum album; assembly: GCA_963277665.1. Lineage (NCBI taxonomy): Eukaryota > Viridiplantae > Streptophyta > Magnoliopsida > Santalales > Viscaceae > Viscum > Viscum album. The sequence continues at coordinate 835,367,853 of OY728165.1, forward strand.
ATACCAAAACATAAATTTATAAAGTTAGTGTTTTTTAATTTAAATAGATTTAGGTTATTCCATTCAATTTAAACCACCTAATTAGGTAAATTTATTTTTTTTCTGACACACATGCTCATTAAGTTAATTAAATCACCATCATTTGGTGTTGTTTTAAATACTTATATGTATAATTCATTTCATAGAATTTTTCACCTTTTATGGTGTGCAGAATGATCCATCATATAATGGTGTGTTGGATTGAGATAGAGGATGTTGTGTATGATAGTCTTTCCCCCATTTAATAATAAAATCACCATTGATATGTGATGTATTCACTAATAAATTGGGAAATAAAATGGAGTTACTTAATTGAATGACTGGAATGCTCATGTACATGGCCCATAAATTACTTATAAATGGAATAAATGTTTCTTGTTTTTTAATTATTTTAAATGAATTTTGATAATGAAGGTGCATTGTGCCCTGATCAATGTGAAGTTACTCTCTATTTAATGCCTTGAATAAGGGATAATATGACTATTGAGACTACCTTATTCAAAATTGATATAAAGAGACCTATTTTAAGGGTTTGGAAATGATTTTTCAAACACCCATGGTTGAGGATTATGGATATGACATTTTACATTTCTTAGTTGGTTGGATAAGATGTTTCACACCCCTCAATTAGAAGGTTGGGTCTAACCCTTCTCCAAAATATTTATGGTTTTTGACATGGTGACCTATATTAATTATGGTATATATCATGATGTCCTATATTTCTTGTGATACCAAGGTGTATCCCCCTTTTTTTTCATTTAGATCAACGATAATGACGCCCCATATTAGATCATATATGACTCTTATAATTATACCTGATTATCTGTTATTCCTCAAGTCCTAGCTAGTTCTATGTATCATTATATATATGGATATATATGTCCTCATGTATATAGTGAATATATATATATATATCTATATATCAATAGAGACAAATGCTCAAAGGTATTCCATCATAGGCCGAAGTAGGTATGGTCATCCAAGTTATCTTGAGAAGCCAGGGCCTGACTTGATTACTTTTAACCATTAATTTATTTCTTGTTATATATGAACACTACTATAATTTATACACATGAGATATATATATTTAGAAACCATTGGTGGTGAACTTCTTAGTTTATCTCACACCCTGTTTGGGATACCATTTAATTATGGTACCTAAAAATACATTTTGGTTGCAGTTTTAGGATACAAGATTCCACTTTTACAGTTATATTTTTATGTGGTAGCTTAGGAGAACATTAATGAACTGCATCTCAATTTTATTATTGATATTTACTCCTGGGATTTTTTCATTTGATTATTTATTTTTTATTTATTACTTATTGTATTGGTATTTCGTGGATTCTTTATCATATCATGGAACACATGGTTGTATGTAGTTGTAATTGTCCATTTTTTAGTTATTATTGTATTATACTTGTCTATAATTTTTCATCTTCTTATCCTACTATTTTCATTACCATTTACCACAATTCTACTATAATTATGAGGGTATAGTCTCCCCACCATACTATAATTGGACCATTTCTTCTAGTTAGAAGCCTCAGGCATATGAGGTGGTGTGATTGAGGTCATGTGGTGACCAGTTTAGCTACTAGTTATAAAGAGAAATCATATGATAAGATGGAATTCACATTTTCCACTATAACACAACTTTGTTTGATGAGTGGATATGATTATGACAACATATATTGATAAATGTAAATTCCATCTTATAGGTTTTCATAATCATATCCATTTATAATCAATCATAATTATAGGGTATTTTCTCCTATATAGGTTGTCATAATCATATCTGTTTATAATCAATCATAATTATGGGGGATTTTCCACTATAACATGGAATTCAAATTTTCTTTAACTTGTCATAAATATTTGAAACTAATGGATAAATAAAAATGATTAATATAAATTATAAGATAAACTTCTTAATTTGTGATAGAATGCAACCATGTTAAATAATTATTGAAATGATGTTTGATAGAACTTGCCTATGTTTCCTAGTGGCATTAGTGAAAAAAACATTTATAGTTTTCTTTCATGATTGGTATTTTATATTCTTTAAATATGGCCTATAAAATGATTAAATATGATATTTGAATTTTTATAATGTATTAAATGAAAAAAAAATTAATTTGTTATTCATAGTTTTGACCCTTGTGTAAGGGTTAGTATTAATTTTTCCTTGAATGTTCCCATAGAACCAGTATATAAGCATTTTCTTTAGAATTATTCTTCTATAACTTGAATAAAAATGACATGAAGTAGGGCTATTGTTTTTTTCATGAACTATCTATGTAGTAAATGATTTTTTAATTAGTAAGGGGAGATCCCATTAAGAGTTTCACCCCAAGAAAATGAAATCATTACTAAATTCCTATGAATTGTTTCAAATGTGAGGTTTTTTCTCAGTGTTTCTTCTACCATATAGTTCTATTAGTTCCTAAAATGAAAAATTGGTTTGATTAGGGGACATTCAGTAAATTGTTCCTTGTTGATGGATGCAAACATCATCCAATATTCTAATTAAATGTTTTAGGAATCCATTTTTCATGGTTGGACACTTAGTAGGTCATGTGACTTGTATTCTTCTTCTATGATAGAAAAAATAGTATAGATTCATCTCAGTTAATATTCATATGGGGTAATTTGGTTCTGGAAGTAAAATAATTTCCTTGTCCCATTAGATTATGAAATTCAGAGGGCCGACAAGCCTATAAATATTATCAAATGTCATGATGTTTTCTTGATGGAATATCAGGGTATTATGCATTGGTACATGCGGTACCTTTAAAATAAATAAAATGGTACAATGAATTAGATTCGTATGGAGGAAATCATTAATCCATGAGCTATTATGTTTTTATCATAATTCATCTCTGAGGTAGAGTAATTAGGGTGTTAAAGGAAGTATGAATCAACCCAATTATCTGGATGATGTGGTAAATGGGTTAGGTGTTGTGACACTAACAATCAGTTGTTTGGGGATTCTATGCCTAATGCTGATGACACATGAGGACATAAATCATAATGAGTGCTACCAGACATCTAAGAGAGAAATTGACCTAGTTTAATTGTTTGTTTCACGTTGTTCATTCCTCTCATAGTATCATGGTTTGTAAGTGTGTAAGATATACAAGGGACCTGCATTCTGTGGTCGATGGATAATATGTCATGAAATGGTTTCCCATTGTCATTAAACATTGAGTAGGACACTCCTATGGTGGGGAGAATCAAATCAATCATGGAAAAATATTTCATTCAATATAGAGGGAGAAAAACTAGGGAAGACCATTTTGAAATGGTATCAATTGCATTATATTACCATGGGGATGGTATGTTGTAAATCTATAAGTGCTTTCAAGGTATCAAAATAATATCATTGTTTTTTAGTACGAAACCTAAGAAGACTTTGTACTCGGGTTGGATATCATATTCAATTATTTATAGATAATATTATTACATGATAATTTGGGAATTCGGGTGGGTTAATGATGATACATCAGTGGGTTCAACCAATAACAATCAGAGGAAGTTATCTAGAGTTGGTTCATCTATTCTTTTATATGTATAGTTGAATATGATTTGTTAGAAAACATGTTGGGAAGTTCATCTTGGATATGATAGTAGTGTCTCAGATCATATTTTTAATCCTTTATATCATCTTATAGTACCCCTATTTAAGATAATATCAAGTTCTTTATATTTACATAGTCCAAGGTGCACCTAGAGAGTGACATTTATATGTCAAGATAAAGAACAAAATTAAATTCCATACTAGACTGAGAAATGGACTTTTCCAGAGTTACTCTCTGGGTGCATGGGTAATTTAAGAGGAATGGACTTCATTATGTATTAATGGGATTCCATTGTAGGTTGGACTTTGATGAACTCAGGGAAAGTTTCTGGTTTATTGAAATGACCTCAAGGCGAATACCACTAGGGGATTAGCCAGTGTTATGATACATGAAAATTTTAGCTATGTTACAATGTAACACTTATACAAGATTAATTATATATTATATTGGATGATCTCGTTGGACTCTATGAGATTATTCTACAGTTAACCTAGACTTACAATCTATTTCAATTGATTTAATTAAAATGAGTAAATAAAAATGTTCATGAGAGGTTATGCTTCAAAATTCATGCTATCAAATGATAAATAAGTGGGAATTCTGCTAGGTATGTTTCCAAAAATTAGTTATATGTTTTAATGGGAATTCTTGAATCAAAATTGAGGTTACTTTTATAAAAGAAATAATGTTTTATTTTCATATCCATCATCTCTAAAATCAGATATTTTCTAGAAATTGGAAGGGATTAGTGGCTCAAATTCCATTTACTTCATTTAAAAAAATTCAGTTAAAGAGGAACTGCATCGGTCACATCATCAGGATGTCATGAGGGTAGTGAAAGGTCGTCAAAGAATTTTCATGGAAAAAGCTAGCATGTATATTCTAAATTTGGTGGATTTGAAATGTACTACTCGATCATGTGAGAATCATTCATGGAGCGTCATTTGAATGAAAAGGGCATGACTAGATAGAAAATTATATTAGTGAAGGTACTATATCATAGAATTGACTATTCAAGCTAGAACATACAGGGGGAGTTATATGTGAAGAATTTTAAGAGTGATGATGATGTGATAATTTCACAATATAGATGTACATAGGTAACCACCCCTCTCGATGTTTCGGTTTTAAAGATGAGTTTTCACTTGAGTTCAAACAACCTATGTATCTTATGTAAAATTTGATTCCATGATGAAAATTGAGAATTTACAACACAACACAACAATAACAATAGAATCACTATGAACCATGTAGGTTGGGTGGTGTTTAATTTTTCTCAAATGATTATATCAGAAAAGAAGTTATATCTTTGGGAGATTTTAGTGTGCCTTGTATTGGAAATGATGGAATTTTCTAGGTAATTTGAAATATCTGTTAGTTGGATGATCCAAATCAAATGATAGGCTTCAAAATTTTAATATGAGTGATGAAAAATATAATTTTTTTTTATTTTGGACATGATTTAAGGATTAAGAGGTGTTTCAAGAGTATGAATGAATTTTGGAAGCATCAGAATATGAGAAAAAATCATTGTGGGAAGTAGACAAGGGAGCACTATTGGAACACGATTAGTACTAACCATGAGACATAATCTTGTGACATGTTTTGTTAAGGGATATAGTTTTCTTAAAAATACAACGTGTTATGTATAACCTTGATAACTTTTTAAAAACAATGTAGCTTCATCACATAGTTAGCACACAATTTATCTCAGTTTGTGCCAAATAATATGATGGGGTAGAGCATTTAGACTATAGCTCCACAAGAGCTATGAACGAGTTATCAAATTGTGTGCCTATCCCGAATGGTTATTTAATCATATCTAGTGGTTTTTCATGGTTGGAACATGGTTTGAAAAAACCATGTGGCCAAATCATACCCCTCATTAAATTAGTGATTTTATGGGGTTCCCCTCAACCAATTTTAATTATTTTCCCCTTTTTACTTCCTCACTCTATTAGAGATCCATCCATCCATGCACCTCATTCCTCCCTAATTCTGTGGTTTATATCATTTTTCTAGTGTCCAAATCGAGCACCATCAGATGTGCTAGATACTAGGTTGAATTTTTTGAATCCCACATAATCTTCTCTCAATTTATCACATATATTAAATGATAATCAATACAATATTATATGCCATACTTTCAAATATTTTTTCATATATTATGATTTATCTCTAACTGGATTGTATCAATGCGTGATAATATATGGGTGAAGAATCATAAGCACAGGTAGGTGGACTATAGATTTTCCCTTTACGTATCATTGTTCTATAAATTGCATCATTTTCTTGCAAGACGGATCCTCCAAACATAGCCCATTAAACTAAATCTTAAATATTTATATGATAATAAAAAAATTTAAAGATATATTATGATTTAATTTAAACTGTTAGAGGTTTTTTCACCCAAATGGAACCACCATGTCAGGTGTGTATCATTTATATCTAAAATATATTCTCATCTAGGTAATTAAATCACCCCCGTAGATGTTGTTTTAAATTATTATAAGTGTAAATCCTTTCCTAATGTTATTTTCCTTTCCAGGTGTGATGAATGATCCAACAAGAAAGGGATAATTGAATTGAGTTAGAGGAACTTTTTTATGATAGTTATGCACCCATTTAATACTAAACACAAATTTGAGGTGAACTGAATTAATTAATAAAATTGTGAAATAAAATATAGATAAATAATTTCACAGTGGGAATACTCATCTACATGGATCATAAATTAATTATAAATGGAATTAATTTCTTTTCATGGATATTATTAGTATTATAAATAAATAATAATAAATAATGTACAATTCGCCATGAGGGATATCAAGTTCCTATTAATAGAACACCTTTGAAAAGTTCTCATACAGAATGTGAGACTAACTTATAATGGATTGATACATATAGACCATGGTTAGGGTCGTTTTAATGTTGTTTCACACCCACTTCGTTAAGGATGATTCACATGATGTTTAAAATTACATTAGTGTTTGAGCACAATGTTTCACACCCCCTTAATTAAGAGGTTTCATATGAAACTTCCACTCATTATTCAAGACACACGACATGGTGGAATATATTAATTATGTTAATTTTAATGAATTACTATATTTATTATGATTATCTAGAATGGAACCCTTGGGATTCCTTAAGATCAATGAGAAGAACACACCTTATTATAGGCTATGTGACTATTATAATTATACTACATTCTGAGTTACACCTCAAGTCCAAGATAGTAATATATATATATATGTTTATATATGTCCTCAAGAATAGTGTGAATTTATATACATACATACATATATATAAATAACCCATTATATAGAGGGAAACATGCTCAATGTTATTCTGGATAAGGCTGATGTAGGTATGATTGGATAGGTATCCTTGGGGAATCTGAGCCCGAAAAAATTACGTTTATTTATTCACTTGTTTATTACTATACTGTACCCTTCTGTAATTTATAATCATGTGTTTGATATCATTATACACCATTAGAGGTAGTTCTAATGACTATATATCGTACCCCATTTAGACCTCTGTTGCACTTGGGGTACTCAAAAAATGATCATGGTTGTAGATTTATTATCATGTATTATTCATGTTCAGTTATATTTTTATGTGGGAGATTAGAATCACATGACTAAGATGGAGCTACAGATGCTCATAGAGATAGACCCTAGATATTTTATCATTTAATTGTTTGTAAAATATTTATTACTTGTGGCATGGATATTTTTTTACTTTATATAATAACATTATATTAAAAATTTTAAGTATTTAGAGATTGAAATTTTATTAGTTATTACTTTATTTCTCTATTATATTGTTTTTAATCTTCTCCCACTGTTGTTTTATTTACCATATACCACTATGCTAATATATACATGAGGGTATAGTCTCCCAAATTTATCATAATTGGATTGTCGATGATATTCATATTCTTCTATTTTATAGGGAGGTGTCTTGAGGCGATGTGGAGACCGATTAGGATATTGGGTATAGGGTAAGTAAAGCCCTGATTTTACATAGTCCTTTAAGGTCATTTCTCATTTTGGAAAGGATGGATGGATTTTTACTCCATAAAAAATGTAAAGTTTGGTTTGGGTGGGTATTTCTATAAATGTCAGTTAAGTTAAGACTCTTGGTGATAAAAAGGTTGGTCTATAATTGTGTTGTCACTCCTTATATAAATTGTTTTTTTGTGGGTACTAATATTTTAACTAAGTAGAGATGATTGAAATGTAGATACAAGACCCTAATAATCCATAGTACTATTAGTTAAAATTTGTAATTTTATTTATTTTTCACTATTTTTTGTATTAATATTCACATGTTCATAATGTGATTTATTTATAATAGTCAAAATATTAGTTTCTCCACTGCATAAATGGTCGATGTATTGCTTGAGATATTAATATAGTTAGATTTATCATTAAAGCTGAACTAGTTTTTACTATGATAATTTTAATTAGATAAATTTCATAAAAAATTAGTATCCGCCATCCTCTAGTCTATCATTCCATCACACTAAGACCAAACAATGGCATCCTTAGATCACATATGGGTGTAGTAAAAGCGAATTATAAGAAATGGTTTGAGGAACTAGTTTTCCCTTGAGGTGATGTTGTGGATTGAATATGGTAACCAGGGGTGATGATATAGATTATTTATGTCATTAATATTTGTGTAATTCATAATAGTGAAATCAAGAATGGTTGAGATACTGGTGACTGATGATTCTGGTTGTGGGTGGAGTCATCCCATAGGTCATCAATATTACTTTTGGGATATTGTAAAACCAATACTATAATGTGAGGCGTTCTTATGTGATATGATGTTTCAAGTATTTTTCTAAGGAACCATGTTGAGGAATATTCTATAATGTTTTTATAAGAGTGGGTTAGTGGTTAGTCAGGGGTTAGGAATGGACTATCTTTTCATACTTGTGATTTCATTCAAGTGACTAGATTATGATCACATGGTTAATTATGGGACAAGATTCGAGGCCTCACCTTAAGATAGATGGTTCCTTAATGGTCCGCCCTGGGTGATAAGGCACCCTTACAGGTTCTGTTTGTGGTGACTAGCCCAAGGAGATTGGGTTATATCCTATATCACCCTATGTGAATGTGTGTTGATGGATGATTTGACTTAGAGACTTTACCCGGAGTGAGAGGGTAGAGGTATGGGGAATGGTTTGAAATAGGGTACAAGATGGCATTATCAGAATAACCTCGTGTGAGAGGGTAGTGGTTTATGAGCTTTTTTAGGAGTTCTGTTATGTGAAATTAATCTAAGAAATAATGTGTAGGTATAGTATATGAAATAAGATTTATACTTGGTACAATACCTTACCCAATATGATGTGGTAGAGGAGGAGACTCAGTTTCTAGTTCTTTCCCAGAGAAGTAAGGATGGGGTTTGGTTTAACTATAGAAGAATTATTCTACCATAAATAAATGGAAAAGGTTATCATAGGTGGAATGGTGTCTAGGTTCACACATGAACACCTAATAAGTTTTCTTGTGTATTGTTTTATTAATTTCCATGTATATCTCCATATATTTAAAATTATGGGGTATTATTGGGACCCCATTAATGGGTTCACACAAAGATTATTTCTCACACCCAACATGTAAAACATGGTGTGCATGCAAATCATAAGTTTCAATTTTAGGTTAAGTTTGTGTTGGATATATGGATAGGGTTTATATATTGAGGTTTTTCGAAGAGTCTAAGGAGGGGGATGGGTTTTATGGTTGAGTAACATTTATAGTTTTTTAGTTTCCTTTTTTTAGATAAACCTATTAGGTGATCATTGTGTATGTTTTTCTATATGTTGATCTTTGGTATCATTTAGTTATAATATGCTGATATTATATATTATTATTATTTTCTATTCGATGTAAAAACTTGTTCTTAGTATGATGTTCATTTTTTTCAATTATTTATTTGTTATTGTATGTGATGATACTAAGAATATAGCCTCCATATGATTTTTATAGACTCCCAAAATTATTTGGAAACCTTTGGTGTATTTATAATTTTATCAATGGTCAGGTGGATGTAACACCCGAGACTTTTATGATATATAAATCATCAAAGGGATCTTTTTCTACACAACACTTGCTTGGCTTGCTTTACACGCAATCGCGACCTTCCTCGATAGCTTGCGTCGTACGCAATACCGAGTTTCACTAAACAACAATATGCTATTAAAACTAGCCGTTATGAATAGTAATAACCACTTTTTGAAATTTTATAAATTTTATTTTTCAAAATGGACTTCATTTTTGGACTCAGAATATCGAAATTAGCCTAGGGTGAAATTTTGGTATTTTTCTGAAAACTTTCAATTTTTGATGAATAGTGAAACCACTAAGTGGTAGGTTAAAAACCGAATTTTGCATAAAACTTAATTTTACCGCTTCTGTGAATGGAATTTCGAAAATCCGAGAGACACGGTTAACATCAAGGACTAAAATGTGGTTCAATGAGATGAAAATAATTTTTGGTGAATAGTAACTTTTTACTTTTTTTTACCGCGGTTAATAGTAAATAGGGTAACTAAGGGTAAATATGATATTAATATTACCCTAACACATGTCCTAATTCTATTGGACAAGTGTAATTCGACCCAAAACAAACTTAGGAATAAAATATGACCATTTAGGCCCACTTGGATTAGATTAGGACATTTATTATTAATTTATTTAAAGAAGGGTTAAAATAGTTAAAATCAAAGTTTAATAAGTAAATCATTTTTAATATGGGGTTATACATAAGATAAATTAAATTGTAAATATTCATTAGAAAGATAAAAAGATTTCCTACATGATGATATTTTATTTGTAATTTTTAGACATCAAATAATTTAATTTATTTATAACACAAAGATGATGCAGTAATTATCTTATTAATGAAATATTGACAAAATTGATAATATAAATACCAAAATAAATGTAATTTAAGACTTTTTATGAATTCCACTAATTTTATAGGTTACTATGAAATATTAATGTTGATTTAATCAACTTGGTTCGAACATATAATTCTGTTATGACTTTCACAAAAATCATATATCAAATAGTGTCAAAATTGACACAAAATAGTTTTTAAATCAAATATTATATTATTAATTGTTATTGTATTCCTAAAAATCTAAGGTTCGGCCAAATGACTTAGATAAGGATATATATTTTAATAATAAACAATTTGGGGTTCGTTTGGCATGTTATAGTAAGTGTATTAACCATATAGTGAAAGAAAACAAAAAGACATGGTAAAAGTTAAATTATTTAACTTAGAGTTAAATCTAATTGATAAGGTTAAAATAATATCCTAAACTTGTCTAAATTCTATTGGTTGATATTATTTCGACACATCCCCACTTTAGCTTCGAAATAAGACCCTTTGGAACCATTATAAACCGATTTTGACTTTAATATAAAATAATATTTTGAGATGTTCCTAAGGTGCCCCTCTCCTCCCTTATAAAAGGGCACCTCCTCCCCCTCCTCCTCACACCAATTTGAGCACTCAAGCTCGGCCAACCCCTGCCATTTTCTCCTCTCCACTTCCCTAGAATAATCCTAGAGGTCCTGGTCTTCTCCAAAGACCAATCTTAGTTCCTTAAGTGGAGGATTCAAAGAGGCGTTCCAAAGAAGAGGTAATATCCATTACCGATCTTTTCAATTTCTTTCTTCTTCAAACTTCTTCTTCTTTAGTTGTTTCATGATAAAGTAATAACATCAGTATTACTTACATACTGATATGTTATTATTAATATGAAACAACCCTAATTCACCTTCTATCCATCCTACGGAAAAATGAAATCACCGCGCGTGCGTACGTACGGAATACCGTCTCCACGCCGTGGTGTAATCTATTTTTCCACCATCAACTTACAAGGATGGTTATAATGGTGTAATAAGTAACTATATATGATTATTATGAAGTAATATTGATACTGAAATAATATATATATATACTCCAATACAATTCCACGATCATAGGAACGATATCATCACTCGTGCGTACGTACGGAATACCGTCTCCACGATGTGATGCGACTCGTTCTACATGATCTTCATTTCATAATGATTATATAAATGAATTGAATGAATGAATATGGTATATACTACACTAATACCATTCTGTAAATGAATTATCTATAACCTAAAGATAAGAATAAGAATTTATTCGACAAAACACGCATAAGAACAAAAAGTTATAAAGACCCGAGTAACAAGTAACAATGAAATATTACTAACAAGAAGCTAATAATATGACCATATATGATATCATATCAACATGTATGATTCTGGAATAAGTCAATAACATTATTTAAACCATTATACAGGATCTTCGGACACGTACAAAGCAAATCGGACCTAAGGTAAGGGAAATATCACAATCTCATTTTTATCCGAGATTGTTTATTCGTAAGTATTTACTGGGGTGTATTTTATCATCCACATCCATGTTCCCTCAATATGTAATATTGTTTCCATCCACTTGCAATAGTTTAAATCCAATTTTACCCTTAGGTGAGTTTTTAGTAAAGAATATGAAAGGAATCTTTTGTCGTTTTTCCGTACGAGGTACTTTTTTGACTTTTCCGACAAAAGTACGAAGAATGTTTTTTTTAACTTATATGGCATGAATGGATTTTTTAAAACAAAATTTTCAAGAATCTTCCTTTACAAGTTTTCAAGTTTATTTTTAATCAAATTCTTTTATTTTAAAGTCGTATGACATGTTATGAAAGGAAAAATGTTTTAGAAGAAGAAAGGATATTTTCCTCAAGAATGAAGTTCAAGTATTTTATCAAAATTATTTTCCATCTAAGATAATAAAGGGTTCTGTTTTTATCCCTATTATTACATTGATTTGATCATGTTGTGATGGAATTATTTTTATGAATTCCTTTATCTTATATGAATTGTTCTATGATGTCATGTTGTTTAAGAATCCCATTTTTATTACATGGGTTATGCGATGATGTATGATTTATGATTATGTGGCACACATAAGAAAGGATTCATTATAAGATGGGTGGGACCTATATCTCCCTCCAATGCATTGGGTAAAGATTATATATCTCATGAGATAGACATGGCTGGAACGGAAGGTTATTTCGGTTCAGTGATACAGGACTGAAACGAGGAGTGAACTCGGTTCAGAAAGGGACTTTGTCCACTAAGATGGTCTTGGCAATGAGTCAAGACTAACAAGAAATGATTTTCCATGATTATGTGTGCATGCCACAAAGTTTCAAGTTTCATGTTATGATTATGGGGATCTCATTTTCACTTCTATGATTTATTAAGATTTTATGATCTCTTTTGCAGGTTATGATTTTCAAAAAGATATGATATGATTTTTATTTCCTTTATTGCCCTTGCTGAGCATTTGAGCTCACCCTTTTATGTTTTCTTTTCCCCAGGTCAGGAAGATGGATATTAAGTAGAATATGCTAAAAGGGACCCTAGATATGATGAAATAAATGGGAGGCACTGTAGAAGATTTATGAACCAGTTGTTTATGTTTCCCAGTTTCTAAAGACACTATACCTATACGGTCCTTTGTGGTTTTATCATATGTTGTAATAAGTGTGCTTCAATTTTAAAGTATTAACAATGTATGTAAAGTATGGGTCGTTATAGTTGGTATCAAAGGAAAGGTATAGTCAACCTTTGGAAACTAGGATGTGAAAGCCTTAGTAAGAACCCTAAGGATAAGTCTAAGCATAGAACACAATCTTAGTGTTTTAGAAATGTCCTTGAATAACCTAGGATAAGACCTTAAGCATGAAAATTTTATTCTTGAATTATGTGGTTTTCTATTATAATTAGTGTTGCTCACACTATTCTTCTTGGTTTTAGTCAATGGCTGGAACCCGAAGGAACTGTGTTAATGCGGAATGCGATGGGCAATGCAATGATTGTCCCCCTGAGCAACCAAACGATATGGGAGCTGGAATGCAAAATCTTGTAGCCATGCTCACACAACTTTCTCAAGCTATGAATCATGCAGGACTTCCAAACGAGCAAAGGAGGGAGCAACATTCTGTTGAATCCTTCATGAGGCAGCGTCCACCTTCTTTCAGTGGGTCTACTGATCCATTAGTTGCTGAACAATGGATTAGTACTACTGAAAAGATATTTTCAGTTCTTCAATGTTCTGAACATGATAAAGTCATCCTAGCAGTGTATCGTTTAGAAGGAGATGCTGATCAATGGTGGAATCTTGTTAAGAATACGAGGCAAAGGGATGAAATTGAGTCTATGGAATGAGACGAGTTCAAAAACTTATTTTTCAATAAGTACTTCCCTCGTATTCTCCGAACAAAGATGGAGAAAGAGTTCCTTGAACTGAAGCAAAGGGATGATGAATCTGTTAGTACATATGAAGCAAATTTTACAAGACTTGCAAGGTACGCTTCTGGTATTATTATCCAACCTGAGAGTAAGATCGATCGATTCTTTAGTGGCTTAAAACCAAGTCTTCGAAGGGCGTTAGCCATAATGGACTTCAATAGCTACGAGGAAATCGTTCGATGTGCTCTCAAAGTCGAGATGGAGATTGGAGTAACCCATCAGTCACATGGGTTTGATAAGAAGAGGAAGATGGAATTCAAAGGAAACTCTAAAGAGCACACTGAAAAGAAGATGAACTTTCCCTTATGCTCAAAGTGTGGAAAGAAACATGGAGGGAGTTGTCTTAAAGGGACAAGTAAATGTTTTAAATGTGGAAAAGAAGGTCATCGGGCATTTGAATGCCGTGATAATGGGAAGAAGATGTCTAATGATGCAAACAAAGGAAGGGATACACAGAATGATCCTACTACACTTCAATGTTTCAAGTGCAAGGGGATGGGGCATTATGCCAATCAATGCCCAAATACAAGGGTTGATGATGATGGTCGACGTCAACAAACTCTTAAGGCTAAAGACAAAGGAAAGTCACATGCAATTTCTACCGGCGATGTGGAGTACGATAACGATGTGGTGAAAGGTACACTTACCATCCACTCTAAAGTAGCAAATGTTTTATTTGATTCTGGATCCACCCACTCTTTTATTTCTGAAGACTTTTCTAAGGGTATCACCGTATTACGTCAACAATTAGATGTTGAGTTAGCTGTGACAACACCTAATGGCACATCAATCGCATCAAAAGTTTATAATTCTTCTCCGATCGAAGTTTGTGGGAAAGTGCTTCCTGCAGATCTTGTGATCCTTCCTTTAGTGGAATTTGATGTGATTCTTGGCATGGATTGGCTTTCTCTACATGGAGCTCATATCGATTGCCAAAGAAGGGAAGTCACATTTCATATTCCAGATCAATCTACGATCGTCTATCAATGCAAGGATGAACATAACCTTCCAGTGGAAATTTCTTCCATCTTATGGGTATTGATTCCACTAAATGAAGGTTATTTATCTCAAATGGTTGGTGAGAAACTCACGATTAAGAATATGCCCATTGTACGGGAGTTTGATGATGTCTTTCCGGAGGAATTGCCGGGTCTTCCACCAAATCGTGAAGTTGAGTTTTCAATAGAACTCATACCGGGTGCTTTGCCTATTTCAAAGACACCTTATAGAATGGCCCCAATTGAGTTGCAGGAATTGAAGAAGCAACTCCAAGAGAATCTTGATAAGGGATTCATACGCCCTAGTGCGTCACCTTGGGGAGCACCTGTTCTATTTGTTAAGAAGAAAGATGGATCAATGAGACTCTGCATTGATTATCGAGAACTTAACAAGATCACTATGAAGAACAAATATCCTCTCCCACGCATTGATGACTTATTTGACCAACTACGCGGAGCTCAATACTTTTCCAAGATTGATCTTCGTTCAGGGTATCATCAATTAAGGGTCAAAAGGGAGGATATACCAAAGACGGCTTTCCGTACAAGGTATGGACACTATGAATTTATAGTGATGCCATTTGGTCTTACTAATGCCCCTGCTATCTTCATGGATCTAATTAATAGAGTCTTTAGAGACTATCTTGATCAATTTGTGGTAGTCTTTATAGACGATATTCTTGTCTATTCAAAGAGAAAGGAAGAGCATGAAGATCACTTGAGAATTATATTGAAGACCCTGAGAAAGGAGAAGCTTTATGCCAAATTTACCAAGTGTGAATTTTGGCTTCAAAAAGTTGCATTTTTGGGTCACATAATCTCAAAAGAGGGGATATCTGTGGATCCAGCAAAAACAGAGGTTATCGAAAGATGGTCAAGACCAACAACAGTAACTGAGATCCGAAGTTTTCTTGGTTTGGCTGGATATTATCGACGTTTTGTAAAAGATTTTTCACGATTATCTAATCCAATCACCAAGTTGACTCGGAAAGGAGTTAAGTTTGTCTGGACAGAGGAATGTGAAGAGAATTTCAAGGAGTTGAAAAGAAGGTTATCCAGTGCACCTGTGCTCACACTGCCTTGTAGTGGAGAAAGGTTTGTGATCTACAGTGATGCATCCAAGAAGGGATTGGGGTGTGTTCTTATGCAAAATGATATGGTGATAGCTTATGCCTCACGACAGTTGAAAATCCATGAGAAAAATTACCCAACACATGATTTGGAGTTGGCTGCGGTAATCTTTGCATTAAAGATTTGGAGGCATTACCTTTATGGTGAAAGGTGTGATATTTATACTGATCATAAAAGTATAAAGTATATTTTCACACAAAAGGAGTTGAATATGCGTCAAAGAAGATGGTTGGAGCTGATTAAGGATTATGACTGCTCAATCCATTACCACCCTGGGAAAGCAAACAAGGTGGCAGATGCATTAAGTCGACAAGACCATGCTAGTTTATCCATGATGAGGATCACAAAAGATCCAATATTTATGGATTTACAAAGGATGGATCTTGGAATTATAATGGAAGGGGAAAATTCTTATCTTTCTCAAATGAATGTTCAACCATCTATACATGTGAAGATTAAAGAGGCACATAAAGAAGATGTCGAGTTACAAAAGAAGGTGAGAAATGTTCCTGAATTCAACCTTGATTGTGATGGGATAATAAAGTTCAGGAATCGGGTTTGTGTTCCTCCCATCCCCGAATTAAAGAAGGAGCTGCTGGATGAGGCTCATAGTTCATCATTCTCTATTCATCCTGGAAGGACGAAGATGTATAGGGACCTGAAAGAGTACTTCTGGTGGGATGGCATGAAAAGAGATGTTGCTGAATATGTATCTTGATGCTTGGTTTGTCAACAAGTTAAAGCTGAGAGACAGAAGTCTAAGGGGATGTTACAACCATTACCCATACCCGAATGGAAATGAGAAAACATCACTATGGACTTTGTCACAGGACTTCCTAAAACATCCAAAGGCAATAATGCTATCTGGGTCATAGTTGATCGTCTTACAAAGTCTGCACATTTCATTCCTATTAGAGAGGATTTCTCTATAGATCAGCTTGCCAGGATATATGTAAAGGAAGTGGTAAGATTGCATGGAGTACCACTTTCTATTATATCTGATCGGGATCCGAGATTTACCTCGAAGTTCTGGCGAAGTCTTCAGCATACTCTGGATACAGAGTTGAGTTTCAGCACTGCTTATCATCCCCAGACAGATGGTCAGTCTGAGAGAACAATTCAAACCCTAGAAGATATGTTGAGAGCTTGCTCTATGGATTTCAAAGGAGGTTGGGATCAACACCTACCTTTGGTGGAATTTTCTTATAATAATAGCTTTCACTCCAGTATTCAGATGGCTCCTTATGAAGCTCTCTATGGAAAGAAATGCAGGACTCCAACTTGCTGGGATGAAGTTGGGGAAAGAAAGCTATTAGGACCTGATCTCGTTGATGAGATGGCAGAAAAGGTCAGATCTATTCAACAACACATAAGAGCAGCTCAGAGTCGACAGAAAAGTTATGCCGACAACCGAAGAAAAGACCTAGAGTTTGAAGTGGGTGATAAAGTGTTCTTACGAATATCTCCCTGGAAGAGGGTTATGAGATTTGGAAAGAAGGGGAAGTTGAGCCCTAGATATATCGGTCCTTTCGAAATACTGGATCGTGTTGGGAACGTAGCTTACCGATTGGCGCTTCCACCGAATCTCTCTCAAGTTCACGATGTGTTCCATGTATCTCTCCTGAGAAAGTACATACCAGATCCTTCACATGTACTCAGCTCAGAAGTTGTACCGCTGGAGCAAGATCTTTCTTATGAAGAACAGCCGATAGAGATTCTGGATCGTAGCGAAAAAGTCCTATGAAACAAGACCACTCGATTGGTGAAAGTTTTATGGAGGAACCACCAACTTGAAGAAGCTACATGGGAGCTTGAGGATATGATGAGGGAGAAGTATCCTCATCTGTTTGTTGCAAAGTGACGAATTTCGAGGGTGAAATTCTTTTTAAGGGGGGTAGAATGTAACACCCGAGACTTTTATGATATATAAATCATCAAAGGGATCTTTTTCTACACAACACTTGCTTGGCTTGCTTTACACGCAATCGCGACCTTCCTCGATAGCTTGCGTCGTATGCAATACCGAGTTTCACTAAACAACAATATGCTATTAAAACTAGCCGTTATGAATAGTAATAACCACTTTTTGAAATTTTATAAATTTTATTTTTCAAAATGGACTTCATTTTTGGACTCAGAATATCGAAATTAGCCTAGGGTGAAATTTTGGTATTTTTCTGAAAACTTTCAATTTTTGATGAATAGTGAAACCACTAAGTGGTAGGTTAAAAACCGAATTTTGCATAAAACTTAATTTTACCGCTTCTGTGAATGGAATTTCGAAAATCCGAGAGACACAGTTAATATCAAGGACTAAAATGTGGTTCAATGAGATGAAAATAATTTTTGGTGAATAGTAACTTTTTACTTTTTTTTACCGCGGTTAATAGTAAATAGGGTAACTAAGGGTAAATATGATATTAATATTACCCTAACACATGTCCTAATTCTATTGGACAAGTGTAATTCGACCAAAAACAAACTTAGGAATAAAATATGACCATTTAGGCCCACTTGGATTAGATTAGGACATTTATTATTAATTTATTTAAAGAAGGGTTAAAATAGTTAAAATCAAAGTTTAATAAGTAAATCATTTTTAATATGGGGTTATACATAAGATAAATTCAATTGTAAATTGTCATTAGAAAGACAAAAAGATTTCCTACATGATGATATTTTATTTGTAATTTTTAGACATCAAATAATTTAATTTATTTATAACACAAAGATGATGCAGTAATTATCTTATTAATGAAATATTGACAAAATTGATAATATAAATACCAAAATAAATGTAATTTAAGACTTTTTATGAATTCCACTAATTTTATAGGTTACTATGAAATATTAATGTTGATTTAATCAACTTGGTTCGAACATATAATTCTGTTATGACTTTCACAAAAATCATATATCAAATAGTGTCAAAATTGACACAAAATAGTTTTTAAATCAAATATTATAATATTAATTGTTATTGTATTCCTAAAAATCTAAGGTTCGGCCAAATGACTTAGATAAGGATATATATTTTAATAATAAACAATTTGGGGTTCGTTTGGCATGTTATAGTAAGTGTATTAACCATATAGTGAAAGAAAACAAAAAGACATGGTAAAAGTTAAATTATTTAACTTAGAGTTAAATCTAATTGATAAGGTTAAAATAATATCCTAAACTTGTCTAAATTCTATTGGTTGATAGTATTTCGACACATCCCCACTTTAGCTTCTAAATAAGACCCTTTGGAACCATTATAAACCGATTTTGACTTTAATATAAAATAATATTTTGAGATGTTCCTAAGGTGCCCCTCTCCTCCCTTATAAAAGGGCACCTCCTCCCCCTCCTCCTCACACCAATTTGAGCACTCAAGCTCGGCCAACCCCTGCCATTTTCTCCTCTCCACTTCCCTAGAATAATCCTAGAGGTCCTGGTCTTCTCCAAAGACCAATCTTAGTTCCTTAAGTGGAGGATTCAAAGAGGCGTTTCAAAGAAGAGGTAATATCCATTACCGATCTTTTCAATTTCTTTCTTCTTAAAACTTCTTCTTCTTTAGTTGTTTCATGATAAAGTAATAACATCAGTATTACTTACATACTGATATGTTATTATAAATATGAAACAACCCTAATTCACCTTCTATCCATCCTACGGAAAAATGAAATCACCGCGCGTGCGTACGTACGGAATACCGTCTCCACGCCGTGGTGTAATCTATTTTTCCACCATCAACTTACAAGGATGGTTATAATGGTGTAATAAGTAACTATATATGATTATTATGAAGTAATATTGATACTGAAATAATATATATATATATACTCCAATACAATTCCACGATCATAGGAACGATATCATCACTCGTGCGTACGTACGGAATACCGTCTCCACGATGTGATGCGACTCGTTCTACATGATCCTCATTTCATAATGATTATATAAATGAATTGAATGAATGAATATGGTATATACTACACTAATACCATTCTGTAAATGAATTATCTATAACCTAAAGATAAGAATAAGAATTTATTCGACAAAACACGCATAAGAACAAAAAGTTATAAAGACCCGAGTAACAAGTAACAATGAAATATTACTAACAAGAAGCTAATAATATGACCATATATGATATCATATCAACATGTATGATTCTGGAATAAGTCAATAAAATTATTTAAACCATTATACAGGAGCTTCGGACACGTACAAAGCAAATCGGACCTAAGGTAAGGGAAATATCACAATCTCATTTTTATCCGAGATTGTTTATTCGTAAGTATTTACTGGGGTGTATTTTATCATCCACATCCATGTTCCCTCAATATGTAATATTGTTTCCATCCACTTGCAATAGTTTAAATCCAATTTTACCCTTAGGTGAGTTTTTAGTAAAGAATATGAAAGGAATCTTTTGTCGTTTTTCCGTACGAGGTACTTTTTTGACTTTTCCGACAAAAGTACGAAGAATGTTTTTTTAACTTATATGGCATGAATGGATTTTTTAAAACAAAATTTCCAAGAATCTTCCTTTACAAGTTTTCAAGTTTATTTTTAATCAACTTCTTTTATTTTAAAGTCGTATGACATGTTATGAAAGGAAAAATGTTTTAGAAGAAGAAAGGATATTTTCCTCAAGAATGAAGTTCAAGTATTTTATCAAAATTATTTTCCATCTAAGATAATAAAGGGTTCTGTTTTTATCCCTATTATTACATTGATTTGATCATGTTGTGATGGAATTATTTTTATGAATTCCTTTATCTTATATGAATTGTTCTATGATGTCATGTTGTTTAAGAATCCCATTTTTATTACATGGGTTATGCGATGATGTATGATTTATGATTATGTGGCACACATAAGAAAGGATTCATTATAAGATGGGTGGGACCTATATCTCCCTCCAATGCATTGGGTAAAGATTATATATCTCATGAGATATACATGGCTGGAACGGAAGGTTATTTCGGTTCAGTGATACAGGACTGAAACGAGGAGTGAACTCGGTTCAGAAAGGGACTTTGTCCACTAAGATGGTCTTGGCAATGAGTCAAGACTAACAAGAAATGATTTTCCATGATTATGTGTGCATGCCACAAAGTTTCAAGTTTCATGTTATGATTATGGGGATCTCATTTTCACTTCTATGATTTATTAAGATTTTATGATCTCTTTTGCAGGTTATGATTTTCAAAAAGATATGATATGATTTTTATTTCCTTTATTGCCCTTGCTGAGCATTTGAGCTCACCCTTTTATGTTTTCTTTTCCCCAGGTCAGGAAGATGGATATTAAGTAGAATATGCTAAAAGGGACCCTAGATATGATGAATTAAATGGAAGGCACTGTAGAAGATTTATGAACCAGTTGTTTATGTTTCCCAGTTTCTAAAGACACTATACCTATACGGTCCTTTGTGGTTTTATCATATGTTGTAATAAGTGTGCTTCAATTTTGAAGTATTAACAATGTATGTAAAGTATGGGTCGTTATAGTGGAACTCCAGGAAGAGTATTGTTGGAGTAATTTTAGAGAGGGTAATTTAACCTCTCCTATAAATATATTATTTTTTGTGACTTTATTCAATAATTATATACTCTTGGTTCATCTATACTCTCATTATAATATCCTATATAAAATGTTTTCTAAATATCTCTAATTAAAAAATATTAACCTAATACAATGATAATAGATAGGGTTTTCTATGACATTACTTAAGTAGTAATATTATTATATATTATTGATACATATTATAATATTTAAACACAGTCATCGGTAAATGATCAAAACCACAATTAAATAAAATATATAATGAAAATATGCGACATATCATTTAAAGTAAGAAATATCTAATTGACTTGATCATAAATCTATGGGGAAATAGTATAATAAGGAATAATTCGATACTAGAATCCATTTTAACTCCCCTCCACATCCTTGATGTAAATAAAAGATCATGGTTTAAAATGATCATATATGAAATTTTAGTATTTTTTTAGTTATCCATGAACATAATGCCTCTTGAACAATTGAGTGAATCTTACAAATACAAGAATAAGATCATGACTTAAATATTAACATTCATAACATTGTAGCAATATAGATTATTAAAAAATTATCTTCCTTTGTTGTATTAATATATAGACCAATCTGGGATATGAATACATACAATATACCTCATACATAGTTCTTTATTTTAGAAATAAAAGATTTGGGGTGTTGGTGCAATTTTTTGAAACAATCAAATGCTACGTGACACTTTTCTATCCAAATAAGATCTTATTCTTTATAATGTAATGTAAACTTCCATTTTTAATTTTTTTTATGAGGAAAAGTTTCACATTAATGATGAAATGAAAATATTTATCTTATAATCATGGGTAATAATTTTCATTGTTTTGAAAATTATTATATTTTAATTTATGATATCTTATTTTTATGATTTTAATTTTAAATAAATAAATTGGTAAATAAATTATTGTTCATTATGTTGAGTATAGTTAATGCTTGAATAAAATCAAAAAATTATTTTAATAAGAGTATATTTAATTAGGATATTTTTTTAAAAACATTTAAATACATTTTAAATTAATAATAGTCCATTTTTATATAAATATTATATTTCCTTTTTAAATAAAATAAAAATTTGACCTAATTATTAGGAAATAATTTTCTATTTTATAAAAAACTAGTAGATATATGTGTTGGTATTTTTAATTTTTTTTGTAAATTACATGAGTGAATGTGTAATTTATATGGGTGAATTGATAATTATTTATGAAATTGAAATAGATTTATTGATATTATTTTCATATATAATTTTAATGTTGACATTTATAATAATAAAAATAAATTTACAATCAAAATTATGGTTACATAACAATTCATTATCTAACCCCACTAAGACCCCTCCCGAGACTATTGTTAAATTAAGAGTGATGACCAATGACATTCTCTAATGGACCACATGGTGTTTACTAGCACTAAGGGTTTTGAAAATGAAACATGGTAGTAATTACCCATTTAATAACTATAAAATATTGAATATACAAATCAATATCCAGTCACCATTTATAATAAAACTCAACAATAATAATAATAATATATATTTTTTTAAAATTTTATACATCAAAAATCAATACAACATCTCCAAAATACAATTTCGTGAGATAAAATATCTCATAAGGAAAACAATTTGGGACCCAGCAAATGTTTTCTAACTACCATGCTCAAAAGCTAGTAATGTCAATCCATTCTCCAAAATGATCGTTAAAATATATAAAATAAACATATTTAGGTATGGGTGAGTATGAATGTAATGTTCTAGATCTTTACCAATGTATAACTTAGATTAATTTTAGTTTTTATGGTAATGATACATTTTTAATGGTGAAAATTCTCATGTACCATTGATTTTGACCTTGAGTTTTAAGACCCCATCCGTTCTAGAATGTTGTGTTTATATTATGGTTGAGCTGATGTCGTATTTCATGTGATGAGTCCACAAAAAAATAAAATAAATTTCATATTGTTTTATTTCGTAAGTGATAATTTATAATGAAATTATCATATTTCTTTATTGGGAACATGGATGGGAATAATAAGATATCCATTGAGTCCATAATGCAATTTTTACCATTGGTATGATTTAATTTTAGTTCACACCATGTTCTACAATGATAAATAGTCTTTTATTAGGGTAAATGGTTAATTGGATTAAATTAATTAATCGAGTTAATTTGAAATTATACATATAAATAGCCTATTTTATCCTCCTAACGCTTTTCTATAGCTATACATTGTTTTCAATGACACACCCTAGAAAAAGGATTGCGATTACGCGGGTGGTGGTGGTCAAAACATATCTAGGAGTAGTTTTGGATCATTGGTGACGTTAATGGATATATTTTGGTGATAAATACGAATGATGTTGGGATTAAAATAATGAATCAAATCATTGATGATTCTCCATCGATGTAGGGGTTTGTTAATTTCGGTTTCTGCCATCTTGATTCATGGTGTGGATATAGATGTAATCAACATAAATTATATCCATGATTTCTTGATTTAACATCCGTCTTCCAAATTTTCAATATGTTCAAACTGAAATTTGGGAATATTGATGATGGAATAGAATATTCATTTAATTGGGTGTTTACCCTAGGAAAAATGTTATTTCATTTTGTAATTGGTTTTACACTGATGTGCAGTCAATGATTATTTCTAATGGAGAAATTAATAAAATTAATTTAATAATTTAATATAATATTGTTCACAAAAATAATCTATTTAACACTATTTATGAATCAACCCTAGGGCTAGACATAGTTGTCACTTAAAACCCCAGATAAAGGAGATGGATGATTAGTGTGGTGGTGGTGGTACTGATGGATCAATGATCTGTTGTGGATCTATACTAATGATAAAACCTTTATTTTGAGGGATATGATGAAAAAATCCTTTGTAGTGAAATAAATAAAATCATTCTGGAATCCCTGTATGGGTAGTGATTTACAATTATTGATTTCCTATATTTTTATTCTTGTTGAAAATATGGATTTAATCAACCTAAATTAAATCCATGATATCATGATTTAGCATGGATATTTCTACTTCACAATATATAGAAATTTTTATTTGGGAATGTTGATATAGGAAAAAAACTAAATACTTATTTATTTTATTTTTGTGACTGTAAATCAGGGTCAACTTCATGTGTCATACATAGTTACCCAATTTTTTGTTTCCCATGGATTTATTTCACATGTTCATCAGGTGTTCATAATTATCAATTATTTTGGTATGGTGATTCAACTACCTCATTGAATAATTTTAATTACAAGTTCCTTTGTTAGTTATGTGGATTTTTATTATGGATCCCACATTTCGAATTAGAGAATAATGAAGAACTGTAGGCATCAATGAGAAATTATGAAATAAAATTGGGATTATGGGTCTCAAGATGTGGCCCACGTGATGTGAATCTTACAAAAAGGTATTGGATTTACTGGGATTGATGGATAAAATTATTTTCTTATGATGATGGATTAGTCGATTTCACCTCATGTGGAAGATAATTTTCGGCCATCGATGAATCATAGATCCTTGTGAAGAATGAGATTAAATTTTTCATGATGATATTTGAGGATAAGACATAATAGAGAAGAAAACCAAACAATAAATTAAAGGATGGATTGAATAAAACTTCCAATGGAGTCATAATCTGAATAAATATTATTTTTGTCATTTCATGCATGATTGAGGATATTATTTATATAAGTGGTGATAAAATTTGATGATTTTTCATAGATCTAAAATTATAAAAAATTATAGACTATAATAATTGTAGTTTATAATAAAAAAATCATGTGTCTCATGATGAATTTATAGGGCTCATATTGAGTTAAATATCACACATTCATTTGGTATAGCACACATGGCATGCTTGTTTTTTGACTATATCAATGTCTACCAAAAATACATCCCTAGGGATATGTGTTTCCCTTGATACCTTGTGTGACTGGGCACACATTGTGTACCTTTGTAGGTATATGACTGGGGTAGATGGGGTACGCATTGATTCCCTCTGTAGATATGGAATGTCATTTGACCATTATAAATAACATGTATACGTTCTAAGACACACCATGTTGATCGATAGAACATGGACAAGTGGAAGACTTAGTAGGACATAGCACGAACCAATTGTATATGACATTTAATTCCATTTTCCACGTATTAGGGCCTTTGAGAAGTTACTTTTAAGTGGATTTCAACATTAAACATGGTGGTAGAGCCTTCAATATCTCCTGGATAATGTCATGTATTAATTTCTTTAATCATGTTTTGTGATCAATTATATATGTGTTGTTCTAGGTTATTGTCATGTATCCCCTTGTATGGTTCGGGGTCATGACCACATATTACTTCTGCTTACGGTTGGTCAGTTACCATATCACATAAATCCAAGAATGTGGTCCCCTCTTACAAGACAAAAATGATAACGTTAGGTATCAATATATGTCTAACGGCATGATCCTTTATCTATGAGTTATAATCATTTATTTTCAATGTATTGTAGCAAGATGTGACTTTCCATCATGAATTTTTTGAGAGGCATATTTGATCTATTAATTATTATATGAATTCATGATAGAACATGATAATATAGGTGGGGATCATAATTCTGGGTTGATCAGGATCCCCTTCATGGATCTAGGAAGTCGTGTGTCTACTGGAAGCCTACAGGGTTCTATCATTTGTGCGACATGTGTCTCCTCAGAACCCTAGGGATTCTATTGAGACATGATGTTTTAGTAAGATATCGACTTCAGGATTCATGGACACTTCTTCATTTCAACCACTACTAGCTACAATGTGTACTATTTTTTTGGAAAATGGTGTTATGAGGATCGAGACATCCCAACAACCCTGAGGCCTCTATTTCATTATAATATCATAATTATTCTATTTGACATCCTTTTGGATACTTATTAGTGTTGGGGGTCTTGACCTAACAGGGTGATCTAAATTTACTTATTGACCTCCTCTTCAAAAAAATTATTTATAAATTTATTGTTAATTATTGCATCTTTTTCCCTTTATGGGTTTAAAGGCATTTTATAAAGTTTTTTTTATAGTCCACCCATATTAGGCCATGGGCCCACACATGTTGTGTCTGTGGAGATAACTTACAGGTTAGAGTTGAGTTTTTCAGAATGTCGTTGACATAGCTTATTTGGATTTAATGACTTGAAACATTAGAGGATTCTGTGTTATCTAAGTATTACTGTAACCAGTAGTTTACATTAGAAGGAGTTGTTCATTATTAGAGATTGCTTGTAGCAAGGACCTCTTTGTCATGGATTATTTTTAGTTTCCTTTCCCAGATGTTGGTTGATTATTTTTACGCTCTTTATTCTGTGTTATTCGCACTGGTTATGTTGTGGATCTATGTATATGTCACATTTTTGAGTTATAATCAGAGCATTTTATTGAATATTTATATATCCTTCTCATGTTTTTTGTTTCCCAATGCATTAATGATATGAATTTTTTGTAGGATGATATTGGATATTTCCTCCCATGTGTGTGTATTCCCTACTAGGTTCATGTCACTGGCCCTAAGCCTGATGGAATTGGGATTTAGGTGTCACTAATAACATTCCCTCAACTTAGATGGGGCCTCATTTGTATGGGATGTGTCAATAACTCAATTTCCTTCTTAAAAAATATATTATCAATGTAGTGACAACATATTAATGTGTGGTGAATGAATAGTGATTGTGATGCATCATTCAATCATACGTAAAGTCTACGAGATCATATTACAATAAAAAAACTAAAAAACCAATTTAAATATACTTATAATAAAACTTATAAAATAACACAGCTTTGGTATTCCATGACAATATATCAAAAGATATTGCCACCCTCTCATACTAACATGATAGGTACCGATGCATCTATCCCATTACATTTCTGCATACCACATCATAACACAACATCATCATCCTAAAACCACATTTACATTGAATTTCTCATTATACCACAACAACAACCACATCAATAAATTTATGGGATAATGTAAGAGTGGGGGTATCCATTCATATATTTCTATAATTTCATGGATGATGGGGTTTACCCATCACTCATATATATATATGAATTGAATAGGTTATCCAACATGGGTGTTTGTTCTTATAAAAAGTGAATTTCATGTCAACAATTAAAAAAATACAAAAAAATACAATGATATATATATATATACACTTTCATACCATTAATATATGTTCCACACTCAAACAATATCACATACACCTGTCCATTTGATATGTATTTTTCCTCAAACAATTCCAGCTCTTTGGTAAATCAAAAAGAAAAATTAGAAATACTAATTACATGATTAGGGTTTAACTAGGTACCAAAAAATCATTCTACCACTTAAACATTTAATACACTACCTCACAATTCCATTATTACATTATATAAATACTACTAATATATTAGAATTCATTCCATACTATATACACCATCCCATTCATCATATTTAATTTAATTATTCTATATCAAGGGAACATAAAACATCATCAATCCAAAATCCACAAAACATTATGTTCTTAAAATAAGTGTTTGATTATATTAATTTTAAATTAGGTTAATCAATGTGATTATTCAAAAATGAAATCTTCAGTGATAGAGTGTGTATCCACCCATTACGAGGAACTAAGAACCACTACCCACGTATTTAGAAAAGTGAAAGAAGATAGCTTTAATTAAATACATAAATGAAAAAATTTAAGAAGTAATCCCATTACAATAGATGATTTAATGATCCATGAAAGATGTTTTTGAAAAGTACTAAAAGTGATTTAGTGATGTCTAAATAGAAAGGAAAGATGAAATAGATAGTTATATGATAGGTCTAAATCATAAAGATAATAATATTTGTTGGATGTAGAGAACATGAATATGTATGGTTCAATGAAAATAGGGGAGATATTTGTAAGAGGAGAACCCACTTATGGAATGAAGGGAATGATAGAAATTGAAGATAATTTTTATGCTATCATAGATGCAGTTTAAAATGAATAGAGTTAGATCAAGATTGATCGAAGATGATTCAAAAATTATCTAACATAAATATACATTGAAATTGTATTATATGATTATTCTATATGTTAAACCATCAAAAATTGTTATAGGTAATATTTAAGTATTTTAATAATTCTAGATTTCATTTGAATAAGTTCTGTGCTGAATTGAAGTGGATGAAGAGGACCTAAAAGTAATTGGAGGTTATTTTGAAGCATACTACATAAATAAGGATTTTGGAGTTCACGAAAAAGTACAACATCTATAGAAAAATTCATTTTATAGTGGTTATAATACTTCTCGTTGAATGTAATATTTTTGATGTTGGTGATTCTACATTGAGATGATCATACAACTTTGAGCTTAACTATATGACTCTACAGATTGTAATTATTTACCAACTATATGGATCATCATATGTTTATAATGTCTACAAAAAATTAATAATGGTGTTATAATAATAATTCTTTAACAACATAATTCTTGATCATAAAATATCACCATAACTATTTTACCATATCGTATGAAATTTCAGGAATGTCAGAATTTTGGTTGGTATAAAATACTTACAAATTCGAGAGAGTAAGTCTTTTAATAATAAATGTAACACTTCTATTCCTGATCATTGTTTATTTAATATTTTTCATGATTAGAATAATACTATTGAATTACCATTTTAATAATTTAAAACATAGTGAAATTTATTGTTTCTACTAGACATAAAATCATGTTTATTGATTTTAAATATTATAAAGTTGAATCAATTCTTATATTAGAGGGAAATTCATTCTTGTAAAAAACATCACAATAACATTTAATAGTGTGTGCTCTTTTCATGTGAAGACTCAAAATTTGATCATTATCCAAGGTAACATTGGATTAAAGATAAATTAATATGAGAGAATTTAAAATTTAAAAAGTCTAAGGAAATAAAAATATTCTATTATTGTTATTTTATATCATGATAAAAATAGCAGAAATATTTTTAAGAGATGATAGGATCTTGTTTTTAGGAACAAAAAATTAGGTTAACTACTACATGTAATGTTATAAAACAATAATAATTTATCATTTTTTCAAGAATAATACAGGTGAAGTTTCATTAAACCTCATGGTTCCATTAATTAAGGACAATATTTTTTCTCTTTAACATTGTTCAAGTGTTCATTGGTTATTAATATTGATATATAATGATTTTTCAATAATTTAACCCTTAAGAACAAGAATTGTGTTCTATAAAAAAAGAAAAAATGGTCCACACTTCTGATATTATTTTTTATAACAATTTATATTTTTGTGTTTATTGGAAATTCATATTAGTTGGGGAAGTTTTATATGGGCATGAAATTAATACTGTAATTATTTTTTCAATGATCTTATATTTGGTGTTTCAAAAATATTATGAAATAAATATGGTTATTTTTTGAATAATCCTTGAGTAGAAAAATTAGTGTATAGGGATTCATCAAACACAAATGTGGTTTTTAAATAATGAATATTTTTATTGGAAAGTAATTTTTTTAATAGCTGTCCAATAATTTAAAATTAAAAATGAATGCTTTAATTAATATGGATTACTGTGAACATGAGCTTCTTTGATGATCAAGAAAAATAGAAATATAATAAATTATCCTCTATGTTTCTTTCTATGTGGTTAGTATTTCATCTCTGAGCATATGAGAGAAATGAGTCTCTTGAAGTAGTATAAGAAAATTTTTGAAGTAATAGAAAAGAAAAATAATAATTATTATTAAACCATAATTATAGGATCTATTATAGATATTAGAATTATAAGAATAAGATTATGTATTATCCATTTTTTAAATATTTTATTTTAAGAAATGTGTAGCTATTGGGATTGAAGATTTTAGGAGATCATAATGGGAGGATTATAGGTGAGAATATATTTTGAAAAACAATGATGATTAGATATAAATAGAAACCATGTTTCATATAAATTTTCGTGTTTATCTATTTGTAGTTGACCACTATAAAATGAGTTGAATTATATTAGTTATATTTATTCAGATGCATCATATGTTGAGTTTCTAATGTACTTACTAATAGGAACTAAAATTAAGATCATATATATATATATATGCTATTACCACCTTAAACACATGATATTCATATTTTCCATGAATACCACCATGTGTCTTGGTTACTATAGTGGAAAAGTATTAATGATGTCTTACGAGAATCTGGAAGGTAATGTCAAATGTGATTATAGAATTTCGCTAGTGGGAATCTAGTTTAGTGATGATTAGGGATACTTTGTTTTTGATTTTACTGGTCAAGAACACTCTACATGTAATTCAAAAACATTTATTATTATAGTGACCCCTTGATTGGATTTCCAATAAATGAATGGTGTATCTCAGTTTACTAAATCATATAAAAATACTTATGTTATTATTCATATATTGACTATATTATCCAAGATGGTCTTGGTGAAAAAATATACAATTGATCAATAATTAATAAATGTAATAGGTTGAATATAAAAAGAATGAAATTAATAAATGTTTCAAGTTACCACTAATTCATCCCTCCAAACATAGTGCTCCATCAATACAAAGGTAACTATAAGTTGTATCATAACCTATCCTCCCTTTGAAAAAAACTAGATAATGTGTTGATTTTACTTTCTGAATAAATAGATTTAGATTAATAATTTTTACTACATATTTGTTAAATTAGATATACATGTCTCATACAAGACACTGAAAAACATTATGAAGAAAGAGGTGGGAAATATGAGAAAAAAATCATTAATTAAATGGGAAATTCTATTACCTGAGGACAATAAGAATGATAAGTATTTATTAATTATATATTATGTAACTTATTCCTTTAGTGAATATCATTCAATCTATATTAGGTTTTAAGATATCAAAATAGTACATGCTATATACTCTCATTTTAGATTTTATCTAAGAAACATTTAGTGAAGTTATTTCATAAATACATGGATATATTATGGTTAAATTTGATGAAAAATCATAGCTATAGAATGAAGAAAAAGATATGGATGATGCATTGGGAAAACATTTTTGAAGATACATTACCCTCCAAATGATTGTAAATGATTTGGAATAATCATACACCCTTTTAAATGAACAAGATTATTTTATTAATGAATATATTCAAAGAGTTATTTATGAAAAATAATTTATGAACTATTTTTTAAAAGGAAGGATAATATTTTTGTAATATGAAAAGGTAATCCCCATCATTATGTTCCTTGAGGAATCTATCAGGCTGAAAACACTCAAATTCGATATTATAAAACTTTTTATTAAAACCTGAAATGAGATATTTCCCCACAAACTTAATAAGTTATTACCACATCAAATGTGTCACAAAATGAATTCATAAGGAGGAAAATTTTATATACATGATCCCCATTTTTAGATCATATAAAATTGTTACCCATAGTTTCGAGGAATCAGATTTTACTAACTCTAGAATTTAACGATTTTCTAGAAAAAAATAAACATATATACGAGTGTTGAAGTGGAAAAAGATGGAACATCCACCAATTTTTAAAAAATATAGTTGAACATGTTCATTAATAACTTCCCTCCTAAAATAGTCCCAAAATTATAGGGTTTTAGTTCATAAATATAATTCTATTCACACTGAACATCCTAAACATGAATTGAATAAAACAAACATCATTTGAAGGTATTGAAGATAATAAAGGTTTGTACATTGGATTATTGACTGATAAAAAATTATGGAAGTATATGGAAGGTAAATAATTTTTAAATCAAGGGGGAAAAATATAATAGAATTGAAGAAAATTTCTATAAATCATTAGACCTCCTAAAAAGGGAATAAAATGCTTATGAAAAATAGATTTGAAATCATAATTAATTAATGTGAGATGACCATGATTAGTTGTCACTTTTATGATTAATACTTTTACAATACAACTAGATATAATTAATTTACTCATGAATATAATGTTACAAAACTATTTGTGAAGTTGGTGAAGGTGTGGATTGATTTCTACTTTGGGAGAAAACATAGGGAAATAGGTTTCAAAAAAAAATCAATCCCAATGGGCTATGAATAATGAGAAGGTTTTTACAAAAACTGATATTAGAAGATGTTTGTTTTGTTGTAATAGAAAACACATCAGGGAGTGTTTAAATATTTCAATGAATCTTAAGAAAGAATATAGAAATATGAAAAAAAACAATCCATCCAATAAAGTGATTATAGGATTGGAATAATGGTTGACCCTCCTTTTGAATAAATGGAGAATCTACCCAAAATCAGTAAGAGATGAAAAATAAATATGTGTTTGGAATGTTCGATAGGTTATGCTATTGTGACATCAAATATATGATATGTATTCCCCAAAAATAATAACCAATTAAGGAAAAGGGAATATAAACTATGGTTTGGAGTATTAATTCTGAATATTTCAACAAATTAAAACCAATGAACATGGTGAAAACTATGTTTCCAAATATTTATAGATATCAAAATATAATGGTGTAATAATGATGAAAATTGGAGTTGAAATTCTTATTTTGGGAAAATTTTCTTAAACCTCCTCCCAGTTTTGATGGGTTTCTAAAATATCCACCAACCACCATTGTTGTTTTCATTTTTTTAAATGATTAGTTGGGAATGTGATGAATGCTAGACTTTATTACCCATAGGTGGATCTCTAAAAATTAACAATGCATCCAAAAGATATAAACATTTATTGAATTGGAAAATTCAAAAAACCAATTCAAATATGATGGAATATTTTGTTCCAATTTCCTATACTTGTTTTAAGATTTACATATTCTATTTTTTAGCGGTTAGTGTTCATAAAACTGATATTTAATACATGGAAATTGAAATCATTTGATATATTTGTTTAATTTAGTAAAGGATCAAGGAACTTCCAAAATTTCATAACATGTTTCTCCAAAAAAACAAGAAGTAAAAAACTATTATCACATATGTAAATGTGGAGAGATTTTTTTCATTTACTTTTCACTATTATTTTCTATAAATGGACATCCCACATAGATCATATATGTTGTAATTTCTAATTCAAATAATGCTTTTATGAACAATAGCTCATAAAATAATATACCACTAGAAAGTAGTAATTATTGAAGAAATCCACATATCCTATAAAATTTTATTATATTTTTAAAGGGTAAGATAAATGATATTTAAAATATATCTAATAGTAATAACCTCACCATAGTACAAATATCAAGTGATATCTAAAAGGGGATTTTAATTTGATGATGATAAACACCTTTTATTTCATTTGTTAACAATCTCAAAAGATATTAGAAAATAAAGATTTAGAAGATGTTTTAGATTTTCCTAATATGTTAAAATAGGGGAGATTATGTTATCCTTTTCATTTACAATAGAATTTTGGGAGACATATCATGCTGACCACTGAAGTATATGTAGTCTTATTGGAATTGAAAATTAACACATAGTTAAAGATTGATGTTCCTAGAGGTAGTTCTTAATTGTATTTTTTCAATTAATTCTATCAATGTGATAATTCACAGATGTGTTCTTTAGTGTGGAGTTTGTATACACCCATTACATAAAACATAAAACTAAAACCCACATATTGGGAAAATTGAATGAAGTTGGCTTCTATTGAATAACTAAATAGAAATACTCATGAAGGCCTGTTATTATATCAGATGATTGTATTAGTTGGTCCTCATGATTATAAAAAGAATTAAAATTTGACAAATGATATCTATAATTGAAAAAATGAATAATAAATATCTAGTCATATAAGAGAATTGTATGTATATTATGAAAGCTTATATGCTTTTGGAGACCATTTATATGTTAGGTACAACAAAAATAGGAGAGTTAGTTGTTATAAGAGAACCCATCATAGGATTAAACAACATATTTGAAAAATTTTAATGTGTTTATATTCTCTATGAAGAAGTTATATGTGAATATAGATTGATTAGTATTAACTGAAGTAGATCCACGCGTAATTTGGAGAAATATTCACTTAAATAGTCTTATACAAATATTCTATATGCTTATAAAACAAAAAAATGCATTAGAAGGATTTTGGAATTATTTTTATAATTACAACATACATTAAAAGACATACTAGGTTGATTTAAAGTGTTTATAGAATAAATGGATATAATTGGATGTTTTATTTAATATTACATCATAAACATAGTTTTTAGAGTTCAAAAAATAGTTATGTATTGAGAATAAAACTTTGGCTACTAGTCATAATACTTATCTCTAAACATAATACGTCTGGTGCCAAACATATGAATTTAATATGATTTTATGATTGTGATAATAAGCATATAAATCTTTACATTGTATGTCATTACTCACTAAATATATTTATCTAATGATTTTATGTCAACTAAAATTTGATAAAGTAATGGTTATAAGACATCACTATAAGTCTTTGATCTTACCGTATTACTTTTCTGGAAGCTAAAATTGTAGGATGATATAGAAAAATGAAATGTGTAGGATCATTTATGTATATATATTGGAACTAAATTCATGACTTCTTCCACTGAGAACTATTTTTTAAAAATAATCATTATGAAGTGTAAAACTTTGGAATTACTAGCGAACCACTTAAACGCTTAGTGATATTTTGAATTCTACACTAGATATAAAATTGAGTATCCAAATATTTAATATGTTGATGATGAAATAATTTTTATTATTCTAGATTTGTTTTTCTCCTTT
This sequence comes from Viscum album, assembly GCA_963277665.1. Lineage (NCBI taxonomy): Eukaryota > Viridiplantae > Streptophyta > Magnoliopsida > Santalales > Viscaceae > Viscum > Viscum album. The sequence goes on from OY728165.1 coordinate 835,403,322, forward strand.
TTAAATATATCAAAAAACATTTATGAGAACAATTAAATGATAACCTTTGTCCAAGAAAAGGTAATGTCACATATAAATGAAAAATATAAAATATTGAATTGAAATTTTTTTAATGAAATAAAGTAAATTAATGATTTTTTCTTATTTTAATATTTAAGCATCATTAATATTATTTGATCCATGATCCAATATTTTTTTGAAGATGAACATACCAGAAATAACACTACAACTATATCATGATGTTCAAAAAGAGTTATTTTGTTTTTTAATAATGTAGATATTGTACCATTAAACCTTATTCTATTGTTCATCAAGGCATTTTTTATTTTGATATTTTTTCATGTGATGAAGAGTAAGTGATATTTATGTATGGAAATTCTCCAACATCTTATGCTTTGAGAAGAAAAGATCTGTAAAACCAGTAGTAAAGAAATATTCCACACTATAGATATGAATTGTTACATCATTCGACAACACATTCTTTACTAAAAATGGAATCTCAATAGAACTATTTTGATAATATCAATTAATGTTACCTATAATTATTTTTATAAATATTTTCCATATCATATTTTATAAATATGAAGCAATAAATAATGATATTTTCAAAATTCCCCATGAAAATAAAAAATAATGCATAGGGATTCATGGAACCGATATGGGGTTTTTTAATTTCAGGGTTTATTCAAGGAGACCATCTTTTTGAAATATTTTCCATTTATGGTATATTGAAATTGAAAGGTGAAATTTATATGGATTCATATATAAGTGATTTTCTAATAATATTGAAAAAAAGGAAGAATATAAATTTTCTATTGTGTTGCTTATTGTGTACTGAGTGTGTGATTTTTGAGTGTATAATAGAACTAAAACTATCAAAGAAGAAAAATAATTCACTGTATACAATATCATGGAATAATAATAGGATTCTAAACATCATGTCTTATGATTTTTAGAGAGATAAAGCGTTGGACTGATTAGATCATGCGATATCCATTATTTTAGAATTTTTAGTTAAATAAATGAGGATTTTCTGGGTTTGAGGATCACATGCACTCATCTAGTGAGTGAAAAAATATGAGTAGATATATTGAACACAGTTTAATATGATCTATAAGTATAGAACAAATAATAAAAACAAATTCTTGATGATATCTTAGTTGTTAAAGAATCTACTGTGAATTGAATGAAACATGTTTTGTTGATATAGATGAATCCTATGTTTAGTTGTTCATATACAATTTAATAGGAATAGAACAAAAGATCTAGACTATATATGGTAGGACTCCATAGAGCAGGGGTGACATAAGATATTTAAGACGTCGACTGTGAAACTCTATGAGTATGGTGGGAATCTATTGAAAATGACTTATAAGAGCTAACAATCATTTTCATTTCATAGGATGGCAAGTGGCTGGTGAGACTATAGTCAATAGAAAATTAGAGAGTGCCTGATCTATTTTTTAGTTTGTAAATCAATGTAATTAGTTTGTATTGATACTGATATTTGTCATAATATTTCAATTCTCATGTTTCCATTTTCTGTATTATCGTATTTTGTATTTGTGACACAAGAAAGCATGGATTGATAATAAATATATCTAGATGGTATAATTTAAAAGGATAGAAATTTAGAAAACATTAATTTTAAAATTGATTCACCCATCCCATCTTAGACATCAACTTATCCCTTAGAAATTATAAAACTCTTCCTGAAATATACATGAATTTTTCATCAACATATAAATAAATATTACTTCACCATTTTCAAATAGTTTATATTCTATAACCATAAGAAAAAATATTAAAGAATTACATTCAATATAACAATCCCACTACCCTCATAGATTTACAATTCCCATGGTATAATTAGTTCAATTCCCTATAAAAAATAACAGAACATTAATAATTATAATTTAAAATTAAATAGTAATTAATTTTTTTTTCCAAACTCACCTAACCCAATATGGTGTTTGAATAGTCATGTAATCAAAGAACAAGATCCAATTATCTAAATTGTTTTTCCTTATAAATGATTTATGATGTATATAAAAGAAAAAACCATAAAGTAATTTACTTATTGAAATTATACATTTAAAAATATTAATATATTCCAAATAAGTTATGATTATAGACAAGAGAGGAATTAATGAAGAAATGTTTAACACATTTCGTCTATATTTTATCTCACATAAGAAGGAACTCCAAAATTAATCAAAGTGAACCCAAAATAACCTAAGAGGTCTCCTATAACACCAAGATTCATCCAAGAAGAATAAAAATTATTCGAGTGGTCAGAGGAACATTCTAATTTATATTTAAATAATAAAGGAACATAACCTGACACATTTTACTAAACCGTTTTCTATTTTATTCGTTGAAACATGTTTAGAAAACAATGAAATGGAAAATCCAAATCTCTATAAAATCTCACTGAACATTCCCTTTTTGATTCATGGTTTTAAAAAGTGATCCATGATGTGGTTATTCTCGCTATGTATGTGTTACAATTTTCTCCAAACCATGGTGATAAATTCACCCATTTTTTCTCTATCCATTATCAAATCAATCATTACAAAATGGTCTAACAAAACCCCGTAATGGTTTTTCCAAAAATAGATCAAAAATTCTACATTATAAAAATTAATTGAGAAACATATAGTGTAATTTTAATCTAATAAATTTCAAGTAGAATCCCATTATACATATACCTATTGTATCACCCAAACATTAATTAATGTCAGTATGCCTTCTCACTCTAAATAGATAATAAATTAATGCACATTGATTTATTTAGGAATGTGATTATAATTTAGAATAAAAAATTTTAAAATATTAATATAAATAAATGAATTTAATTTTTTAATTTATAATGTAAAATTATCATAGGGTGAATTTTTTATATATGAAAAAAATTGTGAATAGTGAAGAATACTGGTTTTATATATAGTGTAACTTTTAAGACATTAGTAGGTTATATACATGAAATGAAAGTTATTGAAATGGTTTTTGTGAAAAAACATATATATTATAATTATAAAATTAATTAAAAAGCATAATATTAAACTTATAAACCTATATTTATCATTTTATAAGTAAAAGTCATATTTGTTTCAATTGAAAACTATTTTTAGTTCTTGTCTTTAAATAATGAATTTAAATGGTTACATTTATTTTTGGTTTGCTTTTAAAGTAAAATAAGTATCATTTTACTTAGTATAATCTAATTTATTCTATGTGAGTCAAAATTCAAAAAAAAAATATATAATCATATTATTTATTAAATCAAATATTTTTCTTATAATTCCTTTATTTGTTTTGAGAACTTATATTAGAATAAATTTTCCCATAATGAAAATTTAATATGATAAAATGGATTCCATATTTAGAATAAAAATAATTAACATTAGGTGATATGGTCAAATTAATTTTTCTTCATACTGAATTGTAACCATATTAAATATTTATCACATTAGTTTAGGGTAATATGTGGTAAATTCGTTAAAATGAAGGGATAATGATTCAATATAACTAAAATATTTTCTTTTTTTAGAATAATATATTTTGGCCTTATTATATTAATTATTATAAATTGATCCCATTTGTATCCACTTTCACATGTGACTGACTTTATTTTATTTTAATATTCTTAACATATGCAGGTTTTCCCCCAACATAATATAAAGGGATACCTACTAGACTCCCTTATGAACACTTATTGAGAAACCTATGTTGACTAATATATTATTAAATACCTTACCTAAATCCCCTCCCATGTTATAGATGTAATTATTTTACCAAATTACCAATTTAGTATGGCTTAATGTTTAAGCCAAAGGATGTTACCAAAAGAAGATTCATATCTTTGTTCAGAGATTTTTTGAAGTCCCACTGTTATTAAACATGATCTAATTACTAAATAACCTTCATATCCTAATAAAATAATAATATTAACTGTACGAAGATGTATTTTTTTAAATTTTACAATCAATTTATATCTCCTTTCTATCTTATAAAAAGTGAAAACATCGCTCCTCTGTACTATTGGACTATTGTCCCCATGTAGTGGTGTATTTGTTTTTTATCACCAATTATATGGATGATTGAAAATGTAGAATTATTGAATCTATTTTATATTTATGAATAAATTATGATTCTAAAAATATAATATATTATCTAGATACTTAACTTGACATCCATTGGAAAATGATAACGTCACTCATGCATACATGTGGACTGCAACCCCCATGAATTTATGATATATTTTTTTTAACAAAATGAGTTTTTGATTTTAAAAATATATATAATATACATATATATATTAATGAAATTAGTAAAATTATATGGATCATAGAACCATTATATAACACCTTTGACCTTAGTCAACATATTGATGTTGTTTTCTATATTTTGATCGAACAACAATGTAACACATTGAGATTTTATGAGAATTATTCTATTTAATTACATTGATGTCTTTTGTTGTGCGCTTCACCAAGATTATCTTGTGCTATATGTGACACTATATTAGCTAGTAGTATACACAATACTATTCTTGGCTTGTGATGAACACAATTTCAAGTTCTTTCAAATAACATTCATTTTACACAACACCAAGTATCAATTTTGATCAATGTATAACTGAACTATATTTTGAGTATGCTATAAAAAACACCAAAAGAAGCATTCCCGATATGCAACCCGGACTTATCTTGCATTACACACAAGAGCAACCTTCCTCAATAGCTTGTGTTGTACGTAATACCAAGTTTCACTAAACAACAATATGTTATTGAAATATTATATAAACTGGCCACCATGAATTGTAATACCCACTTTTTGAAATTTTATAAATTTTATCTATCAAAATGGACTTCATTTTCGGATTCGGAATATGGAAATTAGCCTAGGGTGGATTTTTGGTATTTTTCAGAAAACTTTCAATTTTTGAAGAATAGTGAAAACACTGAGTTATTGGTTAAAACAGACTTTTCATTTAAATAATAATTTATTTTATTTAAATTTATTTTATGTCAAAATAGATACATAATACCTATATAAGTTCAATGTAATTTATTGGATTCATTTTATAATAATTTTAGATATATAAAAATTTTATTGAACTTATTACCATCTTTTACCCACATCCTAAGAGAATTCACAAATTTACAGAAAACATAATTCTACCACTTCTATGAGTTCAATTTCAAAAATCCTAGAGACACGGTTAATATCAAGGAGTAAAATGTGGTTCAATAAGATAAGATTAATTTTTGGTGAATAATAAATTTTTTACTTTTATTTAACACTATTAAAAGTAAATATGTTAATTAACGGTAAAAATGATATTATTATTACCCTAACACATGTCCTAATTCTATTGGATAAGTATAATTCGACAAAAAATTAAACTTAGGAATAAAATATGAACCTATTTGGTCCACTTGGATTAGATTAGGACACTTATTATTATTTTATTTAAAGAAGAGTTAACATAGTTAAACTCAACGTTTAATAACTAAAACATTTTAATATAGAGTTATACATAAGATAGATTAAACTATAATTATTCATTAGAATTATAAATAAATTTTCTATATAATGTTATTTTTTTTATTTTTTAGACATTAAATATTTTAATTTATTTATGACACAATGATGATGTAGTAATTATCTTATTAATGAAATATTAACATAATTGATATTATAAATACCCAAATAAATGTAATTTGAGACTTTTTACGAGTTAAAATAAATTTCTAGGTTAATATATCATATTAGGGTTGGTTAGATGAATAATTTCGAAATAATAATGCTGTTATAAATTTAGAGAAAACAAAATACCAAATAGTTTCAAAATTGACATAAAATAGTTTTTAAAACAAATGTTATATTAGTAATTTATATAATGGTCATAAAAATCAAAGGTTCGGCCAAAATACTTATTTAATTATATATATGACATTAATTAACCAATTGGGGTTTTATTGTAAGTTTATAGTAAGTTTATTAACCATATAGTATAAGAATACAAGAAGACACAATAAAAGTTAAATTATTTAACTTAGAGTTAAATGTAAATGATAATGTTAAAATGGTAACCTTAACTTGACTAAAACCGATTGGTTGATAGGATTTAGACCCAGACCCACCCTAGACTCAAAATAAGTCACTTTTAAGCCATTATAAACAGAATATGAATTTATTAAAAAAATAATATTTTATGTTTTTCCTAAGGTTCCCCTCACCCCTCTTATAAAAAGGACCTCCCCCTTCTATCTAATTCACATTTCCAAAGCCATTTGGATGGGCCAAAACCTTCACAAATACCATGTAAACTATCCTACCTTCATCCTATAGGCCTTACTTTAGTCAGAAATCCAATCTATGGAGCCCTTTTGATCAAATCAAAAGGAAGAACCTGAAGAAGAGGTAGATATCTCACCACCTATTTCAAGATCCTTTCTTCTTCAACTTCCTCCATCATTGTTGTTTCCATAATGAAATAATTACTATAGTATCTTCTATATAATGTTATGTTATTATAAATATTTTACAACTATATTAGTTATTTTATCCATCCTATGAATGAAAACATCACCACACGTGCATATTTTCGGCTTACCATCTCTATGTCGTGGTGTAGTTTGTTATTCCAACATTTCATCATTTAGATGGGTATAATAATGAGTATACATGATATAAATAATAAATAAAATATTATTATGATTCTTTATATATGATATAACATACAATTATATACGAATTTAATATCAAAAGAATGATATCATAGCTCGTGCGTACGTACAGACTACCGTCTCCACGAACTCGATTAGATTCATTTTCCATGATTAACCATTCAAGTATGATTATAATATATATATGATAAATAATCATAAAATATATTACATATTAATGATATTGGATTTATGTATATGTTATTTACTTTCTTCCATTCAATTTAATAAGGAAACGAAAATAGCATTCATGCGTTAGTACGGCCTACCGTCTCCATGAACGGTGTTTTTCATTCCATTTAACGATCTATTATATATATGTATATTATGAATATATATTCTATATAATCATGTATTAAATTCTAGAAGTAAGTAATCATGATCTAAGTAATCAAATGAATACTTACAAGTCAAAACACTGATGATAAGTGAAATGATTTTACCCAAAATGATACTTTAACATGGAATTTCCAAATGAACGGGTAATATAAAGTTGTAAGTGAATCATATATGACAACATAAATATTATTATGGTTCTGTTACATGTTGATAATATGTTTAAACCCACTATAAATGAGTCTCAGAAAAATACCGAAGTAATTGGACATAAGGTAAGGGATAATTTTTCAATCTCATTTTTATCCGAGATTTCTTATATGTAAGTATTTTTTTGGGGTTATATTTTTCTTCCATGTCCATAAAAAATGTTTTTCATAAAGTGTTTATTATTCTTCCTTGTATGTTTAATGTCATGATTACCCCCGTTTGAATTTTACTTAAGGTTATGGAAGGAATCGTTCTTTGTTTACCATAAATGGTACTTTTTGATTTTTCTGTTAAAAGTACGAGGAGAATGTTTTTTACTTATACGGCATGAACATATTTTTACTACTTCATAACGCCTTATTTTTATGAAGAGTACTCTACAAGATTTCATGATTAATTTTAAAAAAATAATTTTCTTTTAAAATTTCATCGAATTTTGTAAAAAGAAAATGATTTTGAAGAAGAAAGGATATTTTCCTCAAGAATTCATTTCAAGTGTATATCAAAACTATTTTCCATTTAAGATGACATTATTTAGCATGTTTATATTTCAAGTATAATGTCTCTATTATATACATGGTTTGATTTTTATTATGATGAAATGATATCCAATGGTTTTAAATGGATTATGTCCTGATGGGATAATGTTTATGAACCCCATTTTATTTTTCAGGCTATGATGAATGATTTATGATTGTTTTGTGGAACACATAAGAATGGTTCTATTATGAGATGGGTGGGACCTATATCTCTCTCCAATGCATTGACTAAAGATTTATATCTCATGAGATAGACATGGCTGGAATGAAAAGTGAATCTGGTTTAGTAATACAAGTCTGGAATGGAAAATAACCCGGTTTAGTAATGGAATTTTTCCACTATGATGGTCTTGGCAGCAATGCCATGGCTACAATGGAAATCATAACAAGGGATTAATGGTTTCTATAATTACATGTTTTATTCAAATTCATTTTTATCATGATTAATGTTCCTTTATAATATATTCCTTATTTACTTTCAATATTTATGTCATTGCTCAAGATTTTGATGTTTTATGTTCATGTTTTTACATTCAACTGTTTATAGATTGTTTTTATGTTCTCAATGATTACCCTTACAGAGCATTTGAGCTCATCCTTTTTATGTTTTCTTTTCCCTAGGATATAACGAAAGGTTTTAGGTAAGAAAACAAAAAGGAAATATATTTATGGGAGATGTTGGAGATCTTTCACCATCATTAGAATATTATGTTCTGATTTTCCAAAGATGCTAAACTAATACGGTCATTGGGAATCTGTTTTTGTCATGTATTAAGTATTCTGCAAAATTAATGTAATGTCTATGTATGTCAAGCTTTGGGTATCTACAATTGGTATCAGAGTGAAGGATTAGTTAACCGTTGCAAAGTAGGATGCAGAAACTTTAGTGAGATCCCAAAAGATATTTCTAAGGTATGTCGAGGGATTTCCCTAAGGATAAGTATATGTATAGTTCATTGTCCTAGAATTACGGTAATGATCATTGAATTAAACCTAAGATTTTATATATTGAAGGTACTCCCAATGTATTATTTTTTTCCTAACATGATTTTTTCCCCTTACACTATTTTTTTTTGGGTTATAGACGATGGCTGGAACCCAAAGGAACTATATTGATCAATGTAATGGGCAATGCAATGATTGTCCACATGAACTAACCAATGTTATGGGAGATAGAGTGAAAAATCTTAATATTATACTTACAAAATCTATGAATCATTATGGACTTCCGAATGAGCATAGAAGGGAACAATATTCTATTGAGTCCTTAATGAGGAAACAACCACCTTATTTTAGTGGGTCTTCTGATCCACTTGTTGCTGAACAATGGATCAATACCATTGAAAAGATACTTTCCATGGTATGCTATTCGGAACATTAAAAACTCATTCTGTCTATTTACCATTTAGAAGGTGAAGCAGACCAGTTTTGGACTCCAATTAATATTAAAAGTCCCCAAGGTGAAATTGAATCCATATAATGAGATGAGTTCAAGAAATTATTCTTCAATAAGTACTTCCGTCATGTTCTTCGAAAAAAGATAGAAAAGAAGTTTATTGAGCTTAAAAAAAGGGTGATGAATCTGTTGGTATATATGAGGAAAATTTTACAAGGCTAACAAGGTGTGTATCTGGCTTTATAATCCAACCTTAAAGTATTGTTGATCGATTCTTCAATGGCTTAAAACAAAATCTTCTAAGGGAATTAGCTATAAGTTACTTCAGTAGCTATGTTGAAATTGTTCATTTTACTATATTGGTAGAACATGATGTTGGTGTTACATATCCATCTCATGGTTTTGACAAGAAATAAAATATGGAGTTCAAGAAAAAATATCAAAACAATGGTGAAAAGAAGACGAATGTTTCTTTATACTAAAAGTGTGGAAATAATCATGGTGGACATTGTCTTAAAGGGACTAGAAAATGTTTTATGTGTGGAAAAGAAGGTCACCGAGCAGCTGAGTTTTGAATTAATGGAAAAAGGGTAGCTAATGATATGAATAAAGAAAAGATTACAGAGAATGCACCACCAACAATTCAATGCTACAAGTGGAAGGAAATGGGGAATTATGATAATAAATTCCCTAATCCAGGGGTTAATGATGATCAACATCCACAACCTCTTAAGGAAAAGGACAAAGAGAAGTCACATACGATCACTATTGGTGATGTTGAATATGACAATGATGTGGTGGAATGATTAAGTGTTTATGTAATGGGAATCCAAAATAATGTTGTATATAGTATTGTGGAATATTGGAATATTTATGTATTGGTCTATTGTGGTTTTCAAAAATTTAATGGTACCGGTAACCATGAAAAGAGGTTGAAATATTTTTGGAATGCAGATGGTATGCACATAATGAAGGGATAATGAGAAAATGAAATGACTAATAGTATTTATGAGCTCATGACTGATATAAGGACAAAGTGATATCATGGATTGAGTATATTGAAATTTTGGTATTGTGGTATGTGGAAAGAGTAAAATTTTGACAGCATTCACGATTTCACTAAGGTTCTATGGTAATTCATGTTTTAATGGAATACATTATTATGGTATTCACGTGTTTGGAATGTGACCAACAGGATATATTTTATGATATATGGGATATAAATGATGGTATTAACATGCTTGGTAGATGTCTTTCTAGTAATGGTTTTCTTTATACTATGAACATGGACCGAAGTATTTTGGATAAGCTTAATGATTTTAATGAATTAATTTAGACATAAGATAGTATTGTTTAAGGATATAACCTTTTTATATTTTATTTATAGAATGTTATAATAGTGTAGTTTTAGAAAAAGGAAAACCTATGGGATGGGAGAAAACCCGTCGCGTCGGCCAGTGTTACGGGATTCGAACCCAAAACCGAAGTGCGACGAGCCTTTATCGTCTACCACTGGCGTATAAGAAGTCCTTGATTTGTAGAAACTTGTTTTATTTTATTAAGCAGTATGATTGATGAAGTATAAGTCCATTTTTGGAACCATATAAGATTAATCTCACTATAAGATGGACTTATGTATATAAATTTTGCTAACCCTATTGTTGAGACAGATGGAATGACCTATCATTCTATCGCATGATTTGCTAACACATCACGAAAGAAAAATTCCATTTAATTTCATTAAGAGATGAAGTAGAAATTCTTCAAGGCACAGAAAATAGTGAGATTTTACCAAAATCAAGGATGTATTTCTTTTAATTCAAAAATTCTTGAACATTAGGGAAATGATCTTGAAATCCAAAAATGTTGTCCTAGTGCCCTCATATCTGATTACTCAGATGGTACCTTAGATCATCACAAATTTATGGCTTTGTGACTGTTGAATTTTTCATAGCCATGTTCTCTACCACTCTCTATCAGAATGTGATGGTTATATTTCTCTTACATATCCAAATTTTCACCTATATTATCCTATGTGGAAACCCAGTGATGAGTTACTTTTGGTATCAATTATGTTTCTAACATTCCTTTTAAAAATTATTATTTATTATTCATTTTTACGATGTGGGTTTCTATGAAAAAAAGTTTCAAGTAGAAAACTATTTAAAACCCTGGCGAATTTCGAGGGTGAAATTCATTTTAAGGGGGGTAGAATGTAACACCCCGAGATTTTATGAGAATTATTCTTTTAAAATTGTTTAATGTATTTTGGTGTACACTTCACTAAGATTAGCTTGCGCTATATGCAACATCGTATTATCTTTTAGTAAATGAAACACTATTCTTGGCTTGTGATGCACACAATTTCAAGTTCTTTCGATTAACATTCATTTTACAAAACACCAAGTATAGATTTTTATCAATGTATAAATGAACAATATTTTGAGTATGTTATACGCAACACCAAAGGAAGCATTCCCTACATGCATCCCTGACTTGCCTTGCATTACACGAAAAAGCGACCTTCCTTGATAGCTTGCGTTGTACGCAATACCGAGTTTCACTAAACAATGATATGTTATTGAAATATTATATAAACTACCCATTATGAAATTAATACCCACTTTTTGAAATTTTATAAATTTTATCATTCAAAATGGACTTTATTTCTGGATTCAGAATATCTAAATTATCCTAGGGTGAATTTTTGGTATTTTCTGAAAACATTCAATTTTTGAGGAATAGTAAAAAACACTGAGTTAATGGTTAAAACCGACTTTTTATTTAAATAGTAATTTCTTTTAATTAAATTAATTTTAGGTCAAAATAGATATATAATACCTAAATAAGTTAAATGTAATTTATATAAGTAATTTTATAATAATTTTAGATATATAAAATTTTTATTGAACTTTCTACCGTCTTTTACCCACCTCATATGAGCATTTACAAATTTACATAAAACATAATTTTACCGCTTATGTGTGCTGGATTTCCCAAATCCGAGAGAAATGGTTAATATAAAGGAGTATAATGTGGTTCAATAAAATAAAAATAATTTTTGGTGAATAATAACATTTTACTTTTATTTACCACAGTTAAAAGTTAATAGGGCAATTAAGGGTAAAAAATGATGTTATTATTACCCTAAAACATGTCCTAATTAAATTGTATAATTATAATTCGACCAAAAAAACCTTAGAAATAAAATATGAACCTCTTTGGTCCTCTTGGATTAGATTAGGACACTTATTATAATTTCATTTAAAGAAGAGTTAAAATAGTTAAAATCAAAGTTTAATAACTAAAACATTTTATTATAGAGTTATACATAAGATAAATTAAACTATAAATATACATTAGAAAGCTAAGAAAATTCCTACATAATGGTAATTTATATATATTTTATAGACATTAAATATTTTAATTTATTTATGACACAATGATGATGTAATAATTACCTTATTAATGAAATATTAACATAATTGATTTTATTAATACCCAACAAAATGTAATTTGAGACTTTTTATGAATTAAAATAATTTTATAGTTTAATATATCATATTAGGGTTTTTTATATGAATTTTGTTCCAAATAATAATGATGTTATGAAATTAGAGAAAACAAAATACCAAATAGTGTCAAAATTGACATAAAAGAGTTTCTAAAACAAATATTATATTATAAATTGATATAATGGTCCTAAAAATCTAAGGTTCAGCCAAAATACTTATATAATAATATATATGACATTGATGAAATAATTGGCGTTTGATTTGTATTTTATATTATGTTTATTAACCATATAGTGTAAGAATACAAGAAGAGACTGTAAAAGTTAAATTATTTAACTTAGAGTTAAATCTAAATTATAAGGCTAAAATGATACCCAAAACTTGTCTAAAACCTTTTAGTTAAGAGGATTTTGACCCTGCCCAACCCTATCCTCTAAATAAGTTACTTTGGAGCCATTATAAATAGAATATGAATTTATTATAAAATAATATTCTATGTTTTCTCTAAGGTGCCCTTCACCCCCTTATAATAGAGCAATCCCCCTTCTCTGTAATTCAAACTTCCAAAGCAATTTGGCTCATCCAAACCCTGCCCAAATACCCTCTAAACTGTCCTAACTTCATCCTAGAGGCCTTACATTTGTCATAGAGCCATCCTAAGGAGCACTTTTGATAAAATCAAAAGGAAGAACCCGAAGAAGAGGTAACTATTTCCCCACCTATTTCAAGTTCCTTTCTTCTTCCACTTCCTCATTCTTTGTTGATTTAATTTTAAAATACTAACTCCAGTATATTATATATACTATGATGTTTTCATAAAAATTTTACAACCATATTAGTTATTTAATCCATCATATGAATTAAAAATTCACCACACTTGTATACGTACGGCTTACCTTCTCCACGTCGTGGTGTAGTTTGTTATTCAAAAATTTCATCCTTTGGATGGGTATAATAATGAGTATAAATTATATAAATAATAAATATAACATTATAATGATTCTATATATATGATATACTGTCCAATTATATACTATTTTAATATCAAAATAATGATATCATTGCTCGTGTGTACGTATGGACTACCGTCTCCACGAACGCGATGAGATTCATTTTCCATGATTAACCATTAAAGTATGATTATAAAGTATATATAAAAAATAATCATGAAAGATATTACATATTAATGATACTGGATTAATTTATATGTTATTTACTTACTTTCATTTAATTTAATAAGGAAAAGAAAACAACGTTCATGCATTAGTATGACCTACCGTCTCCATGAATGGTGTATTTCATTCCATTTATAGATCTATTATATATATATATATTCTGAATATATATTATATATAAATCATGTTTTACATTTTGGATGTAATTAATCATGATCTAATTAATCATATGAATAATTACAAGTCAAAACATGGGTGATAAATGAAATGATTTTACCCAAAATGACACTTTAACATGGAATTGACAAATGAACGGGTAATATAAAGTCATAATTGTATCATATATGATAACTTAAATATTATTGTGGTTCTATTACAAGTTAATAATATGTTTAAACCCAATATATCATAGTCTCGGATACATATTAAAGAAATTGGACATAAGGTCAGGGTAATTTGGCAATCTCATTTTTATCCGAGATTGCTTATACGTAAGTATTTACTAAGGTTATATTTTGCATCCATGTCAATAAAAATGATTTTCATAAAGTGTTCTACATTATTCCTTGTATTTTAAAAGTCATGTTTACCCCACTTTGACTTTTAATTTGTGTTATGGAAGGAATATTGCTTTTGTTAACTATACTTGGTACTTTTTTATTTTTCCGTTAAAAGTATGAGGAGAATTTTTTTAACATAAACGGCATGAACATATTTTTACTATTTCATAACGACTTATTTTCATGAATCTTACTCTACAAGATTTCATTATTATTTTAAACAAAATCCTTTCTTTTAAAATTTCATGGAATTTTGTGAAAACAAAATGATTTTTAAGAATAAAGGATATATTTCTCATGAATTTATTTCAACTATTTTATGAAAAAAATTTCCATTTAAGATGACATTATTTAGAATGTTTATGCCTCAAGTATAATGTCTATATTATTTACGTGGTTTTATTTTTATTATTATGAAATTATATCCATTGGTTTTATATGGATTATTTCTTGATGGGATGATGTTTATGAAACCCATTTTATTCTTTGGGTTATAATGAATGATTTATGACTGTTTTGTGGAACACATAAGAATGGTTCCATTATGAGATAGGAGGGACTTATATCTCCCTCCAATGCATTGGGTAAAGATTTATATTTCCTGAGATATACATGGATGAAATGGAAAGTGAATCCAATTCAGTAATACTGGACTAGAACGACAAGTAATCCTAGTTCATTAATGGACTTTTCCATTATGATGGTCTTGGCAGAAATGCCTTGGCTACTATGGAAATAATAACATGTGCTTAATGGTTTCCATAATTACATATTTTATTCCCATTCCATTTTATCATGATTAATGTTCCTTTATGATCGATTCCGTATGTAATGTCAATATTTATGTCATTTCTCAAGATTTTGATGTTTTTTGTTCATGTTTTTACGTTCAAATGTTTATGCATTGTTTTTATGATCTCAATGTTTACCCTTACTGAGCATTTGAGCTCACCCTTTTTATGTTTTCGTTCACCTAGGATTTAAAGAATTGTTTTAAGTAAGAAATGAAAAAGGAAAGTTATTTATGGGAAATTTTGGAGATCATTCACCATGATTATAAGATTATGTTTCGAGTTTCCAAAGACACTAAACTAATACGGTCCTAGGGAATTTGTTTTTGTCATGTATTAAGTATTCCACAAAATCAATGTAATTTCTATATACGTCAAGCTTTGGGTATCTATAAATAATAACTGGTTGATCAATCGAGAACTAAACAATTAATAGATTTCAAATGATTAAAACAGGACCATAAAAAATTTAATATAGATGAAAAAATTTTCTTTATCAAGTGCTTATTTAATTTTAATCTATGTATAGTTTAATATAGTATGTTAGACCATTTAGGAAACCAATTTAAGAGTTTTTCACATCAATCCCACTCCATTGAGACATATTTTGTTTTATAAACTTAAATTATTTCATATGGTATATATAATTACCCTTTAATATATTACTTCATGAATTAGTATTTAATAGTTTCATTAACATCTATGACATTTTTTTTTTCAATTTATGGGTTTTTGAATCAAAATTAATTGAATCCATAAATGGTAATTTTTCAATTATTTTGTATTCAGGATTGTTGATGATTAAAATTATTTTGGATGAATTATATTTTATTTATCTTCATTAAAGACATACAGTTTCTTCCAATTTAGTTATAACTTAGATTTTCATGTTTTTATTTCATCATTCCTACTCTTTTAAGAACTTAATGACCATTTTTTTAGAAAAACCGACTTTATTTATTCTCATGACTTGGTAATATTTTTTTCCATATCAAGATTATCTAAAATGTTTCGAGAATGTTATTTTATATTCATTAATGCTTGTGTAAAAATGATTTTCAATAGTATTTGACATTTTTTAAGGTTTTACAATTGAATGTTTATAATTTTTATTTATTATTTTCTTTCTTTGATTACCAAAGTTTGAATGGAATGTTATTTTAAAAAATACGTGGAATAAATGGATATGCATCAATCATAACCATTACTGTTTATGATGATTCATATATTAGATTTTATTTTTTAAAAAAGAATTATTTTCCCATTATTCTGTGAAGTTTTAGTTTTCATATTAAAATAAAATATTTATTATCTATAAAATAGATGAAATTAATTTTTAAAAGATTTATAACTTGGTTTTTTAGGAAAAAATTACAAATGATTTTAGAAAAACACTATTTAATGTTTCTATTCCATTATCTTCTCTAATTATTAAAAGAAATTTATTATTTTTTAATCATTTACTTTTTTGTGATATTGTTCTCTATCAACTACCGTTTTTCATTTGAATTTAGTCTTCTCCTCCATATCCTTATTTTTAGTATCATGTATTTATTTAGTATAAAATATAAATATTTTAAATTTTCTTAATTTTAAACCATTTCAATATATGATGATTGTTGACGGAAGATTATTAACAAAGATATTTTTTATTTGAATAATATAGACGTTAGATATTCTTGATTCAGTTAAAAAATTTACATATTATTAAAGTATTTTTATTATGTTTTATATCGTCGATTAATTATATAATGAATACATTGGACATATCTGAGTGATAGGTGGTGTTAGTTATATATAGCATGTTGATGCATCAATGGCTCTCATGAGATAAATGAGTTGGCATGCCTTATTTATTTCGTATTTTATATATGCGGACAAAACTATTGAATGTTTCTTTGCATAAATACATGAAGGTAATATTAATTATTTTATAGAATAATGAATCAATGATAAGAGCATAAATATCTTTTTTATTATGATTTTCTTTTTTTGGGAAACGTTTTATCATTACCCATGTGATTACTTTTAACAATGAATGTATATTTTACATGTTACTAATAAAATGAAATACGTTTTGATTATTCTGTCTACCATGTTGTGACACCATACATAATCAGGATATATTACTATGTTTTATTCCTCTTAATTAACATATGATCTCACCATTTATTATAGTTTCCTTCCTCTATGATAGGTAGAAGGAATTTTTGAATGATTTTAATTAATGTAATAAAGTGGTTCATAATTTTAATTATTTTTCAATGTAATATAGAAATAATGTATGTATATAGTCTCCCAAGACTAATAGAAATATTAATCCTTCATGGTGGGATCCATTTTAATTTTTTAAATGTAATAATGTATACACATACAATAGGTTACTAGAGTCAGGGTCATTATAGAAGTTATCAAATTTAATTTAAAATGTCGCCTCTGACCTAGATTTTTGATACAAATATATAGAAAAAAATTAATATGAAACCCCTAAAATGTTAAATAAAATTTTATGTATGTTAATGTTATATATCAACATTCATGATGTTATGATATAATCATGTATGTGAAATGGATTAGATATAAAGACTAATTTAATAAAGGTAAATCAAGTCAAAAATGTAGTTAATGTAAGGGCTTAACTTATGATCTTGTGAATACAATGGGTATTGGGGATGATAAAATCATCGAAATATTAGGTAATGTAATCTAGGTTATAAAAAAAATTAGGTTTCCCTTTTACAGAAACATATTTATCCCAAACAAAATACACCAATGTTAGTTCACATTAAATTTAAAAAAATCATCCATCCTTCAATTGATGTTATGATCCATTGGTAGTTGAAAAATTGTTGAAGTACATTGAAATGATATTCCTGAATTTGGGAAGTAATGAAATGGAAATGGGTATTCTGGATTTATATTTTTAAAATGGAGATATTGATCAATGGTGGGAATTGATCTTGAATACTGAAGAGGATTTTAAAATAGGTAGTAAGAAATTTATAACATTTAATCTGATATTATATAAGAAATATTTTCCTTGAGAGATATGAGTTGAAATGGAGAGGATGTTCAGGAACCTAAAGTAGCATAATTTTGAAGGTATTTATGAATATAAGAAATGATTCATAATGTTTTCAAGGAATGAAACATACTAGATGTTTAATCAAGAAAGACAGATAAAACATTTCATTGATTGCATTAATCTAATTCTTATAAGGGATATAATCTCTAAATTTCATTCATCATATTATGATACAATAACATGTTCTATAAAGATAGAGAAACAGATTTCATGGAACTATATCATCAATTTATTGAATGTAAATAAGGGATCTCTTATGTTGAATGAAAAAAGAAACATTTCAAAGAAAGATAAAGGAAATGTGAGATTATTACAATGTTATAATTTTACAATTAAAAATCATAGTAAATTCATAAAGGGAATATGATAGTTTAAAAATGAATAGATAAGGGTCATCATTTTCATTAATTTAGGGGAATGAATGAATACATTGTTATATAATTCATAAACTATAGGGATTTGGGGAATTATTCAAACCCATTCTCGAATCCTCAAGGGAACCTACCACATAATAGTTAATGATGGGAAGTTAATCATATGTGACTACTATTGTATAAGTTTATGTTCCTGAAGATTTTGTGGTAGCTAATTTTATTATAATCACAAATTTATCTAATTCTTTATTTTATTCTATATCTTCAAACACATATATTTTCTATATTTTCTAGGAACATCGAATCAATACCTTGAACATTATGAAGGGAGTTTTAAATCAAAAATCATAGTAGAAATAATATATTAATTTGTATATTTCTTTAAATATGAATTATTATGTATAAAAATATCCTATATGAATCCATGGTGGTTATACCAATGGTTTAATTTGATATAATCTTTGGCATGTATAGTATTTCTATAAAAATGTTTAAAATGTATTACCAAGAGATGGATATTAATATCATTAATGGATACATGGAATCTATTTTCTTTAGTAGGTATGAATAATCATCTGAATCATGTAAATATTCACCTCTATTAATTCTCCTTAATTAATTTTTTGGAGGAAAAGGGAAGACAAAACCATTTAATGTTAATGGAAACCTTTGAAAATATTACGTTTTTTACTATGTGGGAATACATTGATATGTTTAATGATGTGGTACCCAGAAATCCACTCGATCATAAATTTTAGTTTTCCATTTAAGTTATCCTTCATAAAAAAACATAATGTATGTCTCCCGATAGAATGGATATATTAAAAGTAATGTAAATAAAGAAACAAAATAATGATTTTAGTAATAACTGATTCATTCTCCATAGTGTTTCAATTTTGTATGAAATTACCATTTTAATTAAGAAGATGTATGGATATATGAAGTTATGCATCAATTAAAAGGAAAGAAATTACACAAATATTGAGAAAAAATTTCATATACCGCACATTGATGACTCTTTGGATCATTTTTATGATCTCTATTCTTCAAATAAAAATCTCTATTTTATGTCCTAAATTGTGAGTAAATGATGATGATATACAGAAGCTATTATTTTAAATGAGGTATGTACATTATGTTTTTATAGTAATTCACTTTGGATTATCTGATAAACCATCCAATATAATGAATTTTTTTGATCATAGTATTCAATGAGTATCTTAGTAATTTAAATTTTTTTATCTATTGATGTTAACTCGGTATACTCCAATCGATATGTTTAGAATATAACCCATTTTAAAATAATTCATGAATCTCCCATAGGAAAGGATTTATATGGTAAATTTAGAATATGTGAATTATGGCCTTATGAAGTTCTTTCTATGATATATTGTATAAAAAGATGACATATTAGTTTATGATTTAGTTAAAATAAATCTCAAATAGTGTAATACAAGATAAAAATAACTAAGAAATATAGTTTTGTTGGAATAGTTTGTTATTATCAGTATTTTTTTCAAAACGTTTTCCTAATTAGATAACACATTCTATATTTTGGAATGTAAATGGGTTATGTTTATATTTCTAGAATTATTTAATTAATGTTTTGAATAAATGGAGAGGATATTAGTCAATTCACTAGTATTAACATTAATATGATAAAGGGATTGTTTTGTGATATATAGTAATGCATCACAGAAAGATATAATATGTACCCTTATACATAATAACATAGTTTTTTTCTGAATAAATATATTTATAGATCTATGAATATAATTATAAAACTCATGAGTATGAGTTTGTAGTCATAATATTTTACATGAATATATAGAGGCATTAGCTCTGTGGTGAAATATATGAGATATATTCAAGTCAAAAAAATTTAAAATAAATATTTTCACAAAATAAAATCAAAATGAGAAAAATGATATGATGATAGATACACAAGGATTATGATTTCTCCATATACGAAAACCCTAGTAAGGGAAAAAATTTTGTTGATTCACTAATTAGAAATGATCAAGGAGTTATGACAAAAAATGGGACCAACAAAGATCCTATATTCTATGATTTAGTAAATTTGGATATCTATATCATTAATTATTGGTAAACATCACCAATATTAAAAATTATTTCCAAAAAATAAATTTGACGTAAAATATAAAAAATAACCAATATGATGATTAATGTTTTGAAAACAAAATGAATTTTGTGAATGATGGAAACATCACCAATATCATTTCTATGGAAAGAATTAATTGATGAATTTAATAGAAAAAAAATTCATTATTCACCCCTAATATAACAAATATTTACAATAAAATAATATATAAATTCTAGTGGGATAATATAAAGTGTGAAATTATTGACCATGTATCAATATTCCACTTTTATCAACATGTATAAGATTAACTATTTTTATATGGTATTTAAATATAATTAGAATGTAATTTGCAAATATATTTCAAAATATTCCTAAAATAAATTATTCTATATAGGTTATTATTGAATTACTTGCTGATTATAGACATTTTCTCTCAATAAGGGATGATCTAATTCTTGAGAAACTCACATGAACATAGATCAATGATGTTATGAGACTCCATGGTGCATAATGCTTGATTGTATCTTGTCATGACCCATGATTAACATCTATATTATGGAATAAATTCATAAGGATATCATCATCGAGATATATTTGTTTAGATCATACCATACTCTGAAATATTGATTGTATGAATGGACTATTCGTACACTATAAGACATGATATGATCAAGATCAGTTTACAATAATGTTACATAGGATCTATATTAATCATAAGTGTAATTTGTATAAAAAATAGGATCCTTTGAATAATATAAATTGAAATGTATGAATATTTTAATAAGAAAATATATCATTCAAATGTTTTGGGATAATGTTTGTGAAATGAAGCATCTAGCCCAAGAAATTTTGGAGGACAGAATGATAAAATTGATAATTATTTAGAGTCATATATGGGAAGATCATAGTATGATTAAGACATTTGTTTATTAAAATATAGATATTTGGAATTATGAGTTGGGTATTATCTATTCATGAAGTTATATCAATGAAAACGTGTTATAAGGTTTCAAAATAAAGGGAAATAAGACTTAGGGGTATCATGCCTTTTTAAAATATTAAAATAATTGGAGTTATTTCTTACAAATTTTCAATTCCACCCATCATATCTAAGATGCATGATGTGTTTCATATCTCTTTATTGAAGAAATATATGATATAAACAAAACATTTAATAAATATTTAAGAAATTTAACTAGATCATGATCTATCCAATTGTTAATATCCAATCCATAATATTATCTCTAGAGAAAAATTGATGATGAATAATATTAATTGATTAGTAAAAGTTTTTTGGAGAAATCATAATATTGAAGATGAAAAATGGGAAAACAAATAAGGTTTAATGAATAAAAATCGAAATCTCTTTATGAGGTGAAATTATAATAATTTAGATGATGTAATTTTTTAATTTGAGAAGAATTTTACTCACGAGCATCAATTATAGTAACATTTATTTTTCATTATAATGAAAATATAGTTTCATATACATATATTTAATCATTAATTTGTTTAAAATCAAAATTCACAAATTTTATAAATTTAATATGATGAAAATAATTTCATTTTCTAAAATTATTATCATGTAAAAAATATTTTATGGGAAATTTGTTACCTTTTTCATAGAATTCTGATTTTTGGGTGAATAGTGAAAAATACAAATTTTAAAAATAATTTCATTTTCATAATTTTTTTTACATAAAAATAAATTTAATGTTTTTGAAAAAATTTCTAAAAATGAAATATCTATTTAAAATTTTCAATAATTAATTAAAAAACATAACATTGAACTTATAAATCTATGTCTATCATTTCAGTAATTTATGTAACTTTTTTGTTCAAACAAAAATAAATTTTAGATCTTCTATTTTAGTTATGTATTCAAAAGGCTCATTTGTGTTTTGGATTTATTTTAAATTCAAATTAGTATTATAATATTTAAAATTATCCCATAATTTCAATAATAATAAATATTATACATTATTTAGTATAAAATTATTTTTATGCTTAAAATAATTTTTTTCTGTATATTATTCTCATTGCGTTTTTCTGATCTATAATAAATATAACATTTTATAATTCTTGGAATGAATTTTTGAAAAAATTATTCGATATTTAAAATAAAAAAAATAATATTATGAAATCGGGTTAACATAATTTATTTCATAATTAATATTAACCATGGTAATTATTTTTCACCATAGTAATGGGTAAAATGGTTCAAAGGTGTTAATATAAATTGATAATTATAAATGATAAGAAAAGAAAATTACTAATTATCATTTGATGAATTAATTTAGAACCTATGTTACCTATTCTTATAAATGTGTCCAATTGGGATCTATATTTCGATGATAATAACTTTATTATATATTAATTTTCATAATATGGAAAAGGTTTTCCTCCAACATAACTTATTAAAGGGAACCTAATATCCTCTATTATAAACACTTATTGGGCCTCTTTAATCAACTAATAACTTCTTAAAAACATTTCCAACATCCTCAAAAAATATATATAGTCTCTACTCTCACTGAATACCCCTCCAAGTTGGATTTTTGTGTAATACAACGGTGGTAAAAAAATTAGGTATATGTTCTTATCGAGATTATTTGAGAACCATTTTTTTAAAACTCTTTGAAAGATTAAATAATATTTTTTGAGAAAAATATATTTGTATATTCACCATACTGTGATTTTTTATATTTATTGTATATGACCACATTTTTAAACATGTACAACAATATGTTATTTTTTACTATAATTTCTATAGTATAATAGGAAACATAGTTTATCACTCAAAGGATCCTTAGATAATTAATTTTAAAATTATTTTATATTTTTGATATTATGAAATATATAAATTGTTGATGTTTTTTTGGGTTTTATCATTTTAAAAATTAAATTTTAAATATATTACTTGGTTAGAGTAATAATTCGAAGAAATCACGATCAACCAAGGTGAGTCCCCCTTGATGCTCATATGTCATTACTATTAAGGGAAGCGGAAATTATTAGTGATTCTATGATTTATAAAAATTGATACTAGTATGTTATTTTATTTTTTAATAGGTTAACACCAAGGATTTTATTAATCAATGATATTGATTGCTGAAGACTTCGCAAAATCAATAACCAATCATGGAATAACATCAAAAACATGATGAGAAGAAAATATCTATTTCAATGATAAAATATTTCATCATAAAAAACATGAATATTCATGGATTCTATATTTTGTATTTTATTAAATAATGTAATCTATCTGCATCCTCAGGAATGGTATGGGGAAAGAAAAGAGGCAGACACAGTATAACCATCTCAAATTTTTGGGTTATGCATGAAAGAATGAAAATTCTTGTTCCATTAATATTTATTAGATTATAAGAGAATAAAAAATAAAGAGATCTAAATGATGAATAATAGACAAAAAATATGTAATTTTAATTACCTTCCAAATATTACAAGAATGATGCTCATAGTTACAACAAAGGATACCACCCTAATTTTTTACTATGTGGTTTAGAGGTAAATAATGTTGAAGGTGATGAAGATGGATGAAGAAAGATATATAATTAGACTCACTATTAACTATGGTTGTAGAAACATTTTCAATAATCCATGGAGTGAATTCAATGATAAATTTAGAAAGTTAGATTCAATAAATTTCAATGGTCTATCAGTGTGGTTCGATGTTCATGACAAAATTTTCCACAATGATGATCCAGATGGCCGACTGAACAAAAAATTTTAAATTATCTTAATATTTGGTGGTGATGTGGTTCTTATAGTTACCAATTCAATTTATGTGTAATCAGACCAATTTTATATCAGTGGCTCGAGTTATGGTTCACATATAGAAGGGTGGTCCAATCTGTCTTTCAAGAATATCATTACATTATGGGACTTTTTTGGGCCATACAAATTGATGAATTAGGATACATGGTCTTCCAGAGAAATGTATCCCATATTTTTTTTTCATTAATCCACCAATTTTAATCAAAATTGGATGCACTGATTTTCCATATTAAATATTTAATTCAACATGGTGCTTGGGATCTTAGGTATAGGGCCCGATTTTGTTGAATTCCATCATGGGATCTCTAAATCATCTACAACTACATTTTAATCATAAAAAAATTGACATTTTAAAGATAATAAAAATATGTTAATTAAAACACAATTGAAGTTAAGTTTGTTATCATGTTCTGCATTTTGAATAAAAATATAGTTTAACATAGTGGTATAAGGGTGGAAATTAATAAGGAATGACTATGAGATCACACCCCCACACATAAATATTTTCACTCCTATAGAAAGACAAATTTCCAAAAAATTATGGATGGATATATTCTGAAATTCATGAACATTAAAAAATCAACGGAATATTAATTCATTATAGAAATATGAGCAATAGAAAACCCACACTAAGGAGTTATTCCCAATGGTCATAGAAAAATATGCCTCATAAACTATCTCAAAATGAAAATCAAATAGATGTATGATACTAATCTGAATAAGGGATTAAAAAGTAAATCATGGCAGTAACACTACATGTGTGTGTGTGTGTGAAAACCACTTCATTCTATTCTTTCCACTTTATATTAGAAAATATAGGTTATTTTAAAAAAATTATTCTTACCTGATTCTTTCCACCAATCCTACATTACAATCTTTAAAATCAAATTTCAAGACCAAAAAACTTATGAATTACAAGAAGTCATACAATGAGCCCCCAACCAAGATATGCCCTTATTTTTTTCATTTCTTGACTCCCCTAATTTATTATTATTATTATTTATTTATTTATTTATATTTTTAGTTTTTTAGTTTTCTGTTTTAGAGTGTATAATAGATGGATATCATGTATAAATGCATAAGTCAATCTAGTATAATAATAAAAGATACCATATAAATAATGAAAATATGGAAAAATAATTTTATAAATCTGAAAAATATTAAATTAACTTACAAATACGTTATATTCTGTAAGAAATATTCACACTTCTTAGTTGGGTGCAACGATTTGTGGAAATATTTGGTTACATGATTTGTCCATAAACTACTCAAAATTTTTTTCCATGATCTCAAATTATTCATAGGGATATAACAATTTATATAATCCCAAAATAACCAATTTACAAAAAATCAAAACCCAATATAAAACTCATGCTGAAATTCACATTCCATAACAGGAAAAAATTCCATTAAATGTTTAAACAATATTGAATAGTGATTTTCAACACGAATTTTTAGTAATTTATAAGATTTTATCAGCATAAAACGTGATTATTATAGCATAAAAGTCAAAAAAAAATAATGAAAATGGGGGAGGTAAAAATAAATTGAAGAAAGAAAAAATGATAAGAATGAAGATGGACTTCATATTTAAATAAACTTAGTAAAGAAAAGTAAAAATACATTAAAAAATGGGAAAAATAAAAAAATGGGAAAGATAATGAAGATACAAACAAAAACATGAATTTAACCCCCCCCCCCCCCCCCACAGACACACATAGATTGTTTAGTGTTTTCACTATTAATAAAATAGAATGTGTGAAGGAATAATAAGACCTGGAAAAGTTTACTAGTTTGTTTCTTATTGAAGGTGTATTTCCACCTACATATTCTTTAGAAAATCCACACATAAGTGTTTTATTATTTTCCCACTAATTTGTATCTTTTATCAAGTTTTCTCATTTAAATACTATATTACACAGAATGGGTAAACAATAATAAAAATGTAAGGATTAATCCATCAAGAATGAAGCTTACCTTGGTGGAGCTTTATCATGGAATTTAATAACTTGACATTTTCTCTAATATAAAATTTATACTGATAAATTATCTTTTCATGAATATACTTTTTCTTATCTTTATATATTATGGAATTATGATATTCATCATGAAAAATTTATTCCAAATCCTTAATATATAACGTACTATGCTCACATACTTCTCAAAGATTCAAATTAAATTTTTTTACATCCCAATTTTTACAGTTCCGTACCTCCAATAGGATATGACAATGCATTAGAAACAAAATACGGTAATGTTATATTCTGATTGGTATTTTTGGCGTTGTATATTATGCCCAAAGTACATCATCAATGTGAAAAATCCAATCTTCCCTATTAGGATGTACTATTTTCTTCAAGATTCACTTAACATCATGACTGGAAAATTATCTTTTCTATTGTTTTGTGAATGATAAGTGTTGGGGACTTTATGGCCAACCCCATATTTAGGATTTAATAATATCAAATCATGATTTAAAAAATTTAAACCTTGATCGATAATGACGGATCTCTGAAAACCAAACCTATTGAAAATATGAGATATCACAAAATTATTGAACAATCGATCTGTCCTGATATCTTTTTCACCCAACCGTTTATTGATATTCAATATACAATAATAAAAACACAAATCCAATTGAATTTGTAATAGGACCCATGAATTCAATGCTCTATAAAAAGATAATCTCACAAAATTACTTGGGTTTTTGGGGAATATCATTCCTCTTGGAGATATTCCTTATGAGTTGGAATTGGGATAATGATATAAAAACCGAATGGAATCTCTATATAATGATAGGAAAAACATTTATAACTCAAGGATTTTTTTTGTATGTTGAGAGTCAAAGTGGAATCTATATGTCATATCATTGTAGAAGCTCAAAACAGAGGTGAACTCATGGTCAGGGACACACTAATAAATGACATAGTCACTATATAAATTCTTGAAATGTAGGTGTTATCCCTAATTCACCACTTTGAATCAATATTATATATTTAGAATTTTCATGTTTAAAAATATGTTGGGTCTTAATATGATACTAGAAAATTCACAATATTTTCAAACTAGGGGACAAGGTCCACAACATCACATAGGATCTCATGAGGGAAAAATTTCTCCAATGGGGAGGGATGAGTCAACATAGTGGTATAGAGGTGGGATAATCCTACTAATGTGGTTATATGGAATATTTTACACTCCTATATAATATAAAATCATTAGGTAAAACTCTTACATAAACACCATCCATGGAATGAGTCAAGGGTTAACTTTTTATTTCATAAGGTGAAAATGAAGTGCATCATGATCAGAAAACACTATGATTTTTTCCCAAGAACATACGAAGGTAATTTTTACATGGGAAAAGTATAAGGAAGTTATTTTTCAGTGGCCATGTAGTCTTCTTGGGCAGTGTCAATGGTACATGAGGTTTATGAAAGGACATGATGATCCCTCTCAACCCATTATTGTAAATCATCCCCAAATTCAAACCTAGAGGCATCCCACATAAGTTCGAAGGGGAGATCCAAACGTAGTAGTTGAATGATGTGGGGCTATGTAGGAAACCTTTTAGTAAATTTAATGAATAGTTATAATTTTTATCAATATTAAACTCATAATATTTTGGTAATAATCATGAAAAGGGAAGTGAAAACATCTTATAGTATTTAATGAATCAGTGGTAAAATCCAACATTACTCAAAAAAGGTCATACCTCAAAAAAAATAATTAGATATGGAAGGGGTGAAATTAATTAAATCTTTAATTTATTCCCATGATTTTTATCATTTAAAATAACCTTCCCAAAAACTATCCACTTCTCAACCATGAAATATAATTTCTCATAATTTAATAACTGATCGTTTTCAATGAAATTATCAATTAAAAAACCTCTGGGTTCTATGTAGTCATCAAAGAAGTTACAAAAACTATTAAATCAACTATGAAAACTTCATTAAAATTTCTAAATTTCTAAAAATATTAATCATCATTCATCAATTAAATGTACCTTGACATTCAAATAGATGAAAAGGTATGCTACTATATTTAAATGTGTTGAATTAAATACTAAATATTATCTTATATTATCCTGAGGGTCTATATATATTAGATAATAACCTAAATATCCCAAAGGAATTCAAAATGGGTCTTATATTCCAATATTTACAACATTCGGTCTATTAAGGATAGAGGAAAGTTGTTCATTCGGGTGGATTGATTCAATAAATTGTAGTTAATACATACTCTCTAACTATTTTTCACTCATGTTGGAACCAATTAATTACTTTCAGTAGAAACTACCATATTTCCTTTTTTAGGCATAATTTACATTGGGCCAACCAATTTACTATCAGATATTTGATATATGTTCCCAACAATAATCATTTTACTAATATCTAATTTTATTACATTAAGGAGGGTAGTATTAAACCAACATTGATCTTGCCTTATGAAATTATCCAAACCATTTAAATTATATGGTGTACGAAAATAGATGTTTTAATCCAAAGAATATCAACTAATGTCCATCCAATCACATTTCGTTCACTTTATCAAATAGTCTACCAGTTTTTATTCTTGATTTGGTTAGTGATTTTTGACAATAATGATGGGTAATTTTTCAACACCCACCAGATAAGCATGTTTTTAATTAGATAGTAGTGATTTTAATTCCCAAACTAGTGGTTTTTGGATTTAAGGAGAGGATTTATGGGGATTGTGCTCCATTAAATGATCTATATGGTTATTTTTGTTCACTATGGAAAGAGAATTAATGGAAATGATATTTTATGACTCATCAATACTCATGGGTACCACATAAAGAACCCAGTCATCTATTAAAGAAAAACATTTATACATTTCCAAACCCACACAACAATCAAAAGATGAATGAAAACTCAAATTATGCACGAGTCTAGAAGAGAGAAATGAATCATATTATGGGTCTAGGAGATAATGATGGGTGCATGTGTGGTGTTAGAGGTAACGTCCATCGAATATACTAGAAAAGTGGATCACTCTTCAATGAGGTGTTTCATAGAATCAAGGATATTGAAACATAACTTGTCTACACAAAAATTCATTTGTAGAGTACCACTGGGGAAAATGATGACCATATTAATTGTTTTAAGTAATTCACTTCCATGTTTGGTAGGATCATGTCCTTGGGTTTGAGTATCCTCCATAATATGAATGAAGAATTATGTAGGGATGATTTGATTATTCACTCATACGTGAACTTCTACAGTAACTATTGATGTTTCTGTTGTGCTCTAGTTGGAATGTTTCATGACAATGACAATTTTTTAAAGCTCTATAGATTAATTATAAGTATACAAAAGAGTACTAAATCATATTAATCAAATCACCTAAATGAATCATTTTATCAGAAAAGAAATTCTTCCCAATACTTAAAGTTATCATAAAAGTTCACAGATCCTTGTATTTGTTTGAAATCATATATTTTAACAAGGATGACACATTCCTCCAATGTTGGAATAATATTTCTCTTTCAATAAATATCAATGGGTGAAAATATATTTTATAAATTGTCTATAATTATGAATATTCTTAAACTTCATCCCGTAGATGAATGTTAACTTTTACCATTTGAAATTTATCCAGGATGTTTTTCTCAATATCACCAACAAAATTTTTCTATGATTAAAGTGTATATAGAGAAAATAAATAGGAATGGTATGTTTATGGGAATCCTCAATGATAATTTGTTTACGCTTTTTGTTTTTTTCTTCCCTTGAAACATTTGAGGATAAAGAAGGAAAGTTTTCAAGAGGGGTACATATATGTTTATATATTCATTGGAAGAATAAACTTCTTTACCATTACGATGTGTGAATTAATATATATTTATTTTATTCATTTGGATTAGCCATGGGTTGGGATTGTATATATTAATAACCTTGATTATTTTTTCTCATATTTGGTGTTTCAAAATTTTCCCACTTGATTTCATGGTTATTGAAAATAATATTTTATGGTTATCTGTAAATTAAGGTTATAGGTTTACATTTTTTTCACAATGACATTGAGTATTTGTTTAGATTTTTGGAGAGGAGGTTTATTCTGAGAAAGTGAAGGGTAATAAGGTTTCATACATTGTAATTGTTGATACCAATTCTGTTTGTGGTAGAATGAGTTTCCTATTTTTCTATACTCTAGATACTCTTTAAACATATAGTTTGGAATTTCATGGATGGTACTTCCTTAAGAGAAGTAATAGATTTAAAGGAAACCTAGAAAATATTGTTTCAGACAAGATAGATGAATCCTAAAGTTGGAGGCACTGGTCATAAAAATGAGTGTTAACAGGAAAAATTCACCAATGCAATAGAACATTTTGAGATTGTGAATTACCTTGAGGTTTAGATAATTTTGTTATAAGGGTATGCATTTCATCATGTTTATTATCAGCATTTTGTTCTAGGGATTAAAGTCTTACCTCATTCACTCTTTGAGTTACTATGATTACTCATGTACCATATTGTTATGCATTTTTATTCATGTGCGGTATAAAGTCATGGGCATCATCAGAGATTTTATAAACTATAGAACCACTCACTATGTAATCTATCATCCCATGATCTATGGAGACAATTCAATTATATAATTATTCAATTATAATTTTTTCACTAATTTTGTGGTGAGGGAAACATAAAAAAATCTTCCCAATCTCGCCCAAAATTCATGAAGGGTTACTCCTTGTGAGTTAAAAATGCCACATATTTCTTTTCTAATAAATGTTGTTCGGTAGGAATCAAATAAATTTTCCATAAAGTGTCGTTTAAGGTCCTTATAACTCCCAATCATGGTAAGAAAATAGTAAAAATAGTCATTGGCTATACCATTTTGGGAGAAATGGTAGTCCCTAAACATTATGAGGCCCTCAGTAATATTTTGTCAGTTTATGGTGGAGTAAACTATGTTAACAAATGTGTGATATTTATAAGGGTACTCAGTAAAAAAAGAATTTATTTTTTTTAGAAGAAGTATGAGGTCCTATCTCAGGTTAAATTTGGATAATTATTTAGGGTATCTGATGTACGTAGGTTGGTATTCCCTATCTAGGTTTTTTAGTTATTTAAATGTTCGACTAATTAAATCCATATTTTTTTGGTGATTCATTTGGTTCAATCATAGATTGGTTTAGGAACAGTCGACATTCCATAAGGGTTTCCATGGTTTTTATTGAGTGTTCTATATTATATGACCTAATTTGTGAGTGATGGTTATTTTTAATTTGATGGTCTTTTTCTAATATTTTTTTTCTTGGTCGGGTCATGAAAATAAATTGTGATGTTTTTATTTTTTAAATTTCTTTTGTTTTTAATCGGATATGAAAAAATAAAAACACATAAAATAAATAAAGGAAGAAAAGAAAATACACTTCTATATTACAGAATTTTAGAGAGAGAGATATATAAGAATAAGAGATAGAGGAGAATCATTCTAAAAACAAATATAAATGGTTATAGAAATATTGAAATGAGTAATAAATAAAATGTAAAATAAATAAATAAAAGAAAAAATTATCTTGGATCCCAATATAATTTTCTAAAAATTGATCACATTATCAATCATGTAAAATTAGAAATTTATTTTTACTATAATTTCTTCAGTATAGTACGAACCCTAGGATAACACTCAAAATGGGTATCAGATCATTAATTTTAAAATAATGTATTCATTATATTATTGTTCAATAAAAAAGGATAAAGTGTTTATGGGTTGTGTGATTTTAAAAATTAAATTAAAACTATATTACTAAGGGTTACAAATGAGTTAGAGAAAGTGTGATCAACTTGTTTGAGTGTCCCTTGATGTTCATCTATTATAACTCTCATGGGATGTAGGAAATATAATTCATTTCAGGATTTATGAATACTTAAAATTTTATGGTAGATGAGCTCTTAATTTTCAATCACATAAGATTTGATTAATCAATGATAATTATTACAAGTAAAGGATATAAATCAACAAAATTTTCTGATGCTACAACAGAACTCAATTAAGGAATTAAAAAAATATCCAGATGAGATTACCAAATTTGTGACAATGATAAAATTTTACCCATGAGAAACATGTATATTCATGTGTTCAATATTTTGGATTTTATCAAACGACATAATTCATCCGTAGACGAATGAAAAGGAAGGGGTGATAAAAAGAGACAAACACTCTAAAATAATCCCCAAATTTGATTTAAACATAAAGGTATGGGGTGTGTTGTTTATTTTCATACAATAGATCATACTAGAATAAAAACCAAATAAATAGGTATAAATGAATAAATATAAACAAAAAACCTTGAATATAAATTACCTTCCAATTATAACAATCATGGAGATCGATATTACAAAAAATAAAACCCCCAAACTAATCCCTAATATGTTTATATTTAGATGATGAAATAGATGAATAAAATAGATTAATAAATAAATAAAATTTTACACACCCTTACCTTAGGTCATTTCATCATTTATGATGATCCATGGAGGTCTTTTGAATTGAAATCCAGAATGTTTGATACATGGAAATTTAATGGCCTTCGGGTGGATGTGATCTATTCATGATTGAATTTTAACTAATTTGATTTAGATTTTTGACCCAATGAAATGATATTAATTGTCTTAGATATTGGCATATAGGTAGAAAATTGAGTTACCAATCAAATGGATATAGAATTATCCAAATTGGATT
Organism: Viscum album; assembly: GCA_963277665.1. Taxonomy (NCBI): domain Eukaryota; kingdom Viridiplantae; phylum Streptophyta; class Magnoliopsida; order Santalales; family Viscaceae; genus Viscum; species Viscum album. The sequence continues at coordinate 835,436,660 of OY728165.1, forward strand.
TCTAGGGTCTATGTTATGTCCCATATTTAGAATGGTGTTCCAATCTATTGTAACAACTGAAACCCTTGTTAATGAAAATCCATATTGATTTAATAAAATGAATCTTTATAAAAATGATTATATAAAATATCATCTTCTTTGGATTTATGTTTTTGGATTTTAAAATACTTTAGGGAATTGTAACTGTAGTTAATATGGTCATTGAATAGTGATCACATGATTAGTATAAATATATGGCTTTAACGAATCCAATTTACTCAGACAAAAGAAGTGATGGACTCATCCAGTAGATGTGACTCATACAAAGCTCATTTTTCAGAGCTTGGAAAAGAGGTGGCATCATTGGGGTTAAATCTTGAACAATCCCAAGCTGAGATTCAACATGTAAAGCTCGAGCGGGACCACCTTCGAGAGAAGTGGAAGTTGATAGAGATTACCACTCGAGCAATATTATCCGAGCCACCCCAAGAGTCAGTCACTGTCGCTCACCTTACTCTGTAGTCTTATGTGAGAGTTATAAGGTGTTATGTAACAACACCTTAGCACTATGGTTATGTACATTATTTTTCTAAATAATGATGAATATACTTTCATTTTATTATTGTTATCTTGTAAATGGTTTTTTTAAAGCTCAAATGGTATTTTTAGTTAAAGTTCAACTAAGAAATATATTTTTATTAATTAATAGTTTTTAAAATAAAATAATATTTTAATAAAATAATAATATTATTATTAAATTAATTTTTTATTAAACATAAATTATCGTATAATTTTATGAATGTAATTGTAATTTTTGTTAAGGTTTGAAAGCCATTTTTGTCAAAACCCGTGACATTTCGATAAATGTTGGTTTTTATTTTAAAAGTGAAAATTAAAATATTTATAAAATTATTTAGATAAAATAAATATTTATTCGGGAATCAGGACTTTGAAATTATCCAATGGTAAATTTTTCATAATTTTCTGAGGCACTCAAATTTTTGTGTAAAAATTAAATACCATTTAAATACATAATGTGTTTTATGGCATCATAATAACCCAATAGTGATGTAATAAAATACTATAAGCTTTTTTTTCATAAAAAATATGTTTTAAAATTATAATAATGTGGTTTTGGGTTTGTTTGAATTATTTTACAAAGCATTAATGGACCCTTCAATGCTTATTAAACATCGTGTCTTTTTAAATTGTTTTCCTTTGAAGTGAGACTCAACTCAACATAATCATCCTCATTATTTATATAAGTTTAGTCATTGGCCTTATAAAAAATTGTTTTCCTCTTCCCTTTTCCGAACAACATTGGAAAAAACCATGGGCTGGTTTGTGGTTTGGATTAGTTTAATGTGAGGTGTCCCAACCCAAAATAATAAAGAATTCCCTCACCTTTCTTATATAAACACACCCAATCTGCCACTTCCACCTCACTAAAATACTTTGGATTTTATCCATCCTTTGGCCACCACTTTCTAGAATCCTCCCTGGGTTTCCAGTGCTCCTGAGAAGCCTCCCTCAAGCCTCTCTCAAGCCTTTTGAAGCCACATCCAAGTAAGGGTTTTTCTTCCTTTCTAATTTTTTTTCCAATTTTCTTATTGTGTTAAGCCCTTTTAATTTCAATTATAAATGTTGTGGTATGGTTTCAAACCTCACCCATACTTCCCTTTATATGTTTTAACGATGTGAGGCCCCTTTCTCTTTCATTAAATTCTTCCCATGTACACCTGTTAATATGCCGAAATTCCAAAAGGAATTTCCCTCTCCTCATTTACATTCAAGAAAATATTTTGTATCATGAATTTAAATTCCATTAAATTTGTTGGGAAATGTATCTCTATGACCCCCTTACCTTACATGCCATTTAAATATGATAATACAACCCTTTATCTCTCATCAACCATTTTTATGAGTTCTTATGTCATTCCTTTATGCTGCAGAAATTACACAACTCTTTTCCAAGCCAAAGTCATTGTGTAGTGAATACCATGCCCATTTTTCTATCAAGGGTATTCACCTTTATGAACAATTAATATTTGTTTAAAGATTTTAATGTGTTTATTCCACATTATTTTATCATGTAGTAATTTATTATGTTGAATGATTCAATGTTTTATGATCCATGTGGCACACATATGCATGAAATGAAATGTTTATGAAGGGTGTGTCCGGATAGCGCTCTAGTGCATTGGGTAAAGTATAGTATCATGATAAGTTATGTGAAATGGGTGTTGACTCATACTAATTAAAGTGAAATGAGGGTTTCTGGTGCTTCATGTGAAATGAGGGTTTACTCATGCTCTATGTGAAATTAGCCTCGGCTCATGTTAATTCCATGTTAAGAGTTGTTGCCACATTTCCATGTTATGATTATCATGATTTATCATTCCTTTATGTTTATACTTCTCTTGTGCTCTATTGATATACCTATTGTCTAACATGTATTTTATTGCTCAGCTTATTCCATTGTTATTACCTTTCTGGGCTTTGTAGCTCACCCTTTTCTTATGCATTTCCTCAGGTTATCCCATGCAATGCTATGTACAAGGCAATGTAGTGGTCATGTAAAAGACGTTTTCAATAATGATGTTGTATTTCATGTTATAAGTTTTTATGTAATGGGTATAATCCCAAAAGACACTAGAACTCTCGATATTCTATGTTGTATCAAGTGATGTTCATGTAATAAATTATGTTTAATTGTGTAATAAAAGATTAGGGTTGTTATAGTTGGAATCAGAGAATAAGGTTAGTTATTATTGGGATTTGAGTTAAAAAACCCCAATAAATCCTTAGAGACAAGACTAAGTATAATAAAAACATCCCTATGTTTTGTTGAGTATTGACTAAGTTATTTTTCAGGAAAATATATCCCTGTCAGGATACGAGAAAGTAGAGGCGACTCTGGCATAGATGTATCCTAGGGGTAAAACCCAAAAACACCACTATGATCAAGACTCGAACAAGAATGGTGCATGAAAATGGGCCTCACTACACTCTTGGATATATCACACCCTAGGGATATGCTTTGGTATATTCATGAGCTTAGTACAAACCGTTATTAAGGGACAAAAAATCCCATAAGAATATAATTTAAGAAATAGATTGAGGATAACCTAGATTTAAACATAACAAATCACCAGTATGGATATAATTATTCTTTATAAGTTTATACTTTTAGTTTCAAAGTTTCCTTTTCAGGATCAATGGCTAAGTATTTAAGACCTCTAATTATACGTTCTTTTTCTTAGTTAATGGAGGAAAATAGAAGAACAAATTCCAACAACCAATGTGATAGTCAATGTGAAGATTTACCTAATGATATTCCTGATATGATGGGAATGGGTGCTCAAAACATCATGACAATACAGGCTCAGATGAATCGAGTTATGAATAATAACTTGAATTAGACGGAACGCCTTCCTCCTATATGGAAAGAGAAAGTTGATGTAGAATTCTTCATTAGAAAACGCCTCCCATTTTTAGCAGATCTTCTGATCCCCTCCTCGCGGAACAATGGATTAATTCTATTGAAAAGATATTATTCGTCCACCAGTTCTCGGAGGAGGAAAAATTTGTACTTGTGGTCAATCATTTGGATGGGGAAGCTTATCATTGGTGGACACTAATCAAGAATACAATGTCCTAAGAGGAAATTTAGTTCATGGATTGGGAGGAATTCAAGAGGATGTTTTTTAACAAATATTTTCCTCAAACCCTCCGTCTCAATATGGAATGAGAGTTTTCTCGGACTCATGTAGAAGGAAGATGAGTCCATCGAGGCGTAGGAAGCGAACATTAAAAGGCTTGCAAGGTATGCCTCTGGCTTTGTCATGAACATCGAATGCAAGGTGGATCGCTTCTTTACCGAACTAAATAAGAGTCTATGAAAAGTGTTGGCGATTCGACACTTTGATATTTATGAGGATATTGTCTGTTGTTCCCTCAATGTTGAAATGGAGATTGGAGACTCTCAGTGGTCTCTTGGGACCAGTGTAAATAATTGGAAAATAGAGAACAACATTGGTGGTCCAATAAACAAATCCCATGATGGAAAGATGCCTTGCTTTTCCCCTTGCAAAAATTGTGGGAACATACATCCTGTTAACTGTCTCAAGGGAACCAGGAATTTCTTCAAATGTGGAATGTTTGGTCATCTGGACAAGACTTGCAGAAGGGACATGAAAAATCCCCCTAATTTTTAATATAAAATGAAGGTTCAGATCAACACTCATCCAGTAGTGTAGTGTTACAACTTCAAAGAGCTTGGGCATTATGCAAACCATTTCCCTAAGATGAGCGTTGTCGGAGGCAATCAACAACAACCTCCAAGGAAACAAGGAAGGTCCTATGGTATCACTACTACTGAGGTGGAGCCGTACAATTATGTGGTGATTGGTATGCTAGTAATTCATTCAAGAATAGAAAATGTACTATTTGATTCGGGTTCTATGCATACTTTAAAATCATTCATGTTTAGTAGAACTATTCAAACACCACCTCAAAATATGGAGGAAAAGTTATCTATGAGAACATTGAATTGGGAAATCATTTCATCCATGGTCTATAACACCTTCCTGGTTAACATTTGTGGATGTAACCTCCCAAAAAATATCTTCATACTTCCATTAATGGATTTTAATACTATCTTGGGGATGGATTGGTTGTCTTTATACAATGCCACTATCAACTGCTAGGAAAGGGAGATCACTCTTCACATCCCAAAGCATCCTCCAATTCATTACAATTGAATGGAGGGAGATGTATCTTTATTTGAATCATTATCTCAATTGTGGATATTGCTGGACTTTGAGAAATCATATCTAACTGAAATGATTAGGACAAAGTAGATAATCATGCTTGAAGACCTTCTCATCGTGAGGGATTACCCTGATGTATTCCCTGAAGAGTTTTTTGGCATTCTTATGGACTGAGAGGTTGAGTTCTCAAGTGAACTTAACCCCAAATCATTACCAATCACAATGAAACCTTACAGAATGGACACTGGAGTGCTGGAAGAGTTGATGAAGCAGTTACAAGAGAATATGGATAAGGGTTTTATATGCCAATATGCTTCATCATGGTTTGCGTTGGTCTTATTTGTCAAGAAGAAGGAATGATCAATGCACCTCTGCATTGATTATTTTGAGCACAATAAAATCACAATAAATAACAAGTATCCCCAACCACGGATATATGTCTTGTCTGGGCAGCTTCATGGGTGACATTTATTTCTCTAAGGTAGACCTTCGGTTGGGATATCACCAATTAATTGTGAGTAAGGAAGATATTCCCAAGACTGCCTTTCGAATGAGGTATGGACTCTATGAGTTCATAGTGATGCCATTCGGACTCACTAATGCTTCGGAAATTTTCCCGGATTTAATGAAAAGAGTCTTTAGAGATTACCATGACAAATTTGTGGTAGTATTTATTGATGATATTATGAAATTCTCCAAGAGCAAGGAGGAACATTAGGAGTATCTGAAAACTGTGTTAATGACTTTGCGAAGGGAGAAGCTTTATGAACAGTACAGTAAATGTGAGTCCTTGATAGAGGAAGTAACATTCTTGGGGCATGTTATAACCAGCAAAGGGATATCTGTGGACCCTACTAAGACAAAGGCAATTGAAGAGTTTCCCATGTCAACTTCTGTAACAGAGATCCGTGACTTTTTGAGTCTATCTGGGTATTAACGACGATTTGTGAGGAAATTTTCATGATTTTGAAACCCAATTACCTTGCTGACACAAAAGGGAGTAATGTTTGTATTGACACAAGAATGTGAATATTGTTTCAAGGAGTTGAAAAAGAGTCTTATCACTATGCCAGTACTCACACTCCCTAACAGTGGAAAACTATTTTTGGTGTATAGTGATGATTCTTAGAAGTGATTAGGATTTGTGCATGTCCCAAATGATAAAGTGATAGCCAATGACTCAAGGCTATAGAAAATCCATGAGCAAAATTATCCAACACATAATCGGGAGTTGGCGGATGTGATCATTGCCTTGAAAATTTGGCAGCATTATCTTTATTGAGAGAACTTTGAGATATATACTAACCACAAGTGTCTCAAATATATATTTACGCAGAAAGAGATTAATATGTGCCAACGAATATGGATAGAGCTCATGAAGGATTATGACTGCTCAATCCACAACTATCTCGGTAAGTCAAACAGGGTGGCAGATGCTCTATGTAGAAAGGATCATGTATCATTTTCAATGATGAGAATTAAAAAGGATCAGATCTTCTTAGATTTGAAAAGGATGGACATGAGAATAATTATGGGGGTAACATCGTCAATCATTTCTCAAATGATTGCTCAACCATTCCTCTTGGAGAGAATAAAGAATGCTCAAAGAAAAGATGTAGAAATTCAGAAAATGGTTGAAGCAGTTAGAAATGGGAAATCCAATGATTCCAAATTTGATGACGAAGGAGTTCTATGATTTGGGATGCAAATATGTGTACCATCCAATCTAGAGATAAAGAAGGAGCTATTGAATGATGCACATAGCTCGGCCTTTTCTATCCACCCAGGAAGCACAAAGATGTATCGAGATATCTAAGAAATATTTTGGTGGGTCAATATGAAAAGGGAGATTGCCGAATATACATAAAAGTGTCTGGTATGTCAACAAGTGAAGGCTGAGAGACAATAGCCAAAAGGGATGATGCATCCACTACCCACACCATCATGGAAGTGGAAGAACATTACCATGGACTTTGTCACTAGACATCCAATGAAATCCAGAGGAAATAATGCTATATGGGTTGTTGTGGATCATCTTATAAAGTCAACTCACTTTATTGCAATTCGAGAGGACTTATAATTCGATCAACTTGCACGGATTTACATAAATGAAGTGGTAAGGCTGCATGGAGTACCACTATCAATTGTATCTGACCGTGATCCAAGATTCACCTCGATGTTTAGGAAGAGTATTCAACATGCTCTGGATACCGAGATAAACTTCAGTATGACTTATCATCCTCAAACTGATGGCCAATCCGAGAAGACTATACAAACACATGAGGACATATTGGGAGCATGCTCAATGGAATTAATAAGAGTGTGGGATCAACATCTTTATCTGGTTGAGTTCTCTTATAATAACAGTTTCCACTCGAGTATCCAAGTGGAACCTTATGAAGCCCTGTATGGAAAGTGGTGCAAAACACTGGAATGTTGGGATGAAGTCGGTGAGCGTAAGCTACTAAGACCTGAAATGACCGATGAAATGATAGAGAAGGTGAAAACCACGCAGTAGAGTATCAAGGTAGCCCAGAGTCGACAGAAGATTTATGCAGATAACCGTCAATGAGACCTTGAGTTTAAAGTAGGGGACGTGGTATTTCTATGAATATCTCCATGGAAGAGGGTCATGACGTTCGGAAAGAAAGTGAAGTTAAGTCCAGGGTTCATCGGCCCCTTCAAGATTCTTGATCGTCTCAGGGCTGTAGCCTATCAACTAGAAATTCCACCAACCATGGGCAATGTACATGATGTATTTCATGTATCCCTTTTATAGAAGTATATAGTAGACCCTCCACATGTACTTTCATCTGAGGTGGTACTATTGTAGGATGATCTTTCCTATGAGGAGAAGCGAGTGAAGATCTTGGATCATATAGACAAATTTATTCGCAAAAAGACTACTCATTGGGTCAAGGTACTATGTCAAAACCATAAGTATGAAGAGGAAACTTGGGAAATAGAATAAGAAATGAAGGAAAACTACCCACATTTGTTTGTGGCCTAGAATTTAAAATTAAATTTAGAAGGAAAAATTTCTTAAGGGGGGGGGGGATTTTAACGACCCAAACCATTGTTAATGAAAATCCCTCTTGATCTAATTAAATGTCTATTTATGAAAAATTTTTATAAAAAATTTCAACTTCTTTGGTTTTATGTTATTGGATTTTAAATAATATTAAGAATTCTTACCATTGCTAATATGGTTGTTGAATAGTGATCACATGATTAGTATAAATATAGGGATTTAACGAATCCAATTTACTCAGACAAAGGAAACAATGACTCATCCAGTACATGTGAACCATACAAAGCCCATTTTTCAGAGCATAGAAAAGAGGTGTCATCATTGGGCTTCTCTCTTGACCAAGCCCAAGATGATCCTCAAATGGTTAATCTTCAGCGGGACCACCTACGAGAGAAGTGGAAGTTGATAGAGATTACAACCTGAGCAATGTTATCCGAGCCACCCCAAGAGTTTTTCACCATTGTACATCTTATTCTTCTGCCTTATGTGGGTGTAATAAGAATTTATATAACAAGACCATAGAACTATTGTTATGTACATTATTTTTTTAAATAAAAATGAAAATGCTCAGATTTTATTATGATTACTTTATAAATGGGTTTTAAAGCTCAAATATTATTTTTAGTTAAAGTTCATCTAAGAAATCTATTGTGTGAATTAATGGTTTTTTAATTAAATATTATTTTAATAAAATATTATTCTTATTAAATTAATTTTTTATTAAATATAAATCATCGTATAATTTTATGAATGAAATTGTAATTTTTGTTACGTTTTGAATGCCATTTTTGTCAAAACCCATGAATTTTCAATAAATATCAGTTTTTATTATACAAGTGATAATTAAAATATTTAAAAAATTATTTTGATAAAATAAATATTATTTCTGAAATTAGGACGTTGAAATTATCCAATGATGAATATTTAATAATTTTCTGAAACTATCAAATTTTTGGGTAAAAATTAAATACCGTTTAAATAAATAACGTGTTTTATGACATCATAATGACCCAATAGTGATGTAATTAAATACTATAAGATTTATTTTCAGACAATATATGTTTTACCATTAAAATAATGTGTTTTTGGGTTTGTTTGAATTATTTTACAAAGCATTAATGGACCCTTCAAGGCATATAAAACATCTTGTCTTTTTAAATTATTTTCTTTAGGAGTGCGACTCACCTCCACATAAGAATCCTCATTTTATTAAGAATTTAGGAATTTGTCCTTCTAAAATATTGTTTTCCAGTTCCCTTTTTCAAAAACCATGGGAAAAACATTGGCGGGTTTTGGTTTGGATTAGATTAATATGAGGTGTCCCAAACCTAAATAATAAAGAATTCTCTCACCTTTCCTATTTAAACCCACCCAAGATCACATTTCCTCCTCACGAGAAGCCTTTAGAGTTCGTCCATCATCTTCCCTCCTCTCTCTATAATCCTCCCAAGGTGCCCTATTCTCCCACAAAGCCTCTCTCAATCCTCTCTCAAGCCTTTGGAAGTCACATTCAAGTAAGGGTTTTTCATCCTTTCTAATTTTTGTCGAATTTTCTTTATGTTGTTATGCACTTATAATTTCTATTAAAAATGTTGGGGTACAGTTTCACACCTCCCCCATACTTTCCTATTTGTGTTTGAATAATGGGAGACCCCTTTCTCTCTCATTAAATGCCTCCCATGTACACCCATTACTATGTCAAAATTCTGAAAGGAATTTCCCTCTACCCATTTACCTTCAAGAAATTAATTTTTATCAGGAATCTAAATTCCATTACATTTGTTGGAACATATATCTATATGACCCCCTTAATATCTATGTCATGTAAATATGATGATACACCCCTTTCTATCTCATCAATAATTTTTATGAGTACTTATGTCATGCCATTATGCTGTAGAAATCGAACAACATTTTTCTAAGCCAAATTCATTTTGTAGTGAATACAATGCTAATTTCTCTATCAAGGGTATTCTCCTTTATGAACATTTACTTGTTGTTTAATGAGTTTAATGTAATTATTTTACATGCGTTTATTGTGGAATAATTTATTATGTTTAATGATTCAATGTTTTATGATCCATGTGGCACACTTATGCATTAAATGAAATGTTTAAGAAGTGTACGCCCTGATAGTGCTCCAATGTATTGGATAAATAATAGTATCATGATACGTTTTGTGCAATGGGGGTTGAATCATGATAATTCAAGTGAAACGAGGTTTTATTCGTGATTCATGTGCAATGATGGTTTACTCATGACCTATGTCTAATGAGCATCGACTCATGCTAATTCCATGTTAAGAGTTGTTTCCACATTTCCATGTTATGATTATCATGCTTTATCATGCATTTATGTTTATGCTTCTCTTGTGGTCTATTAAAATGCCTATTGTCTAACAAGTATTTTATTCTTCATGTTATTCTATGTTTATTACATTAATAGGCTTTGTAGCTCACCCTTTTCTTATGCATGTTCTCAGGTTATCCCATGCAATGCCAAGTACACGGAAATGTGGTGGTAATGTAAAGGATGTTTTCAGTAAATATGTTGTACTTCAGGTTTTGAGATTTTATGTAATAATCTTAAGCCCCAAATACACTAGACCACTTGATCTTATATATTGTTTCAAGTTATGTTCATGTAATAAATTATGTTTAATTGTATAATAAAATATCAGGGTTGGCATATCTATCCCACCTAGAATTTCTTCACTTTTTTGTCCTCTTTTATGACTCTAAATTGACGAATTGGGCTTAGTGGTATTGAAGGGAAATTTATCCCACACAATTTTTCATTATTTAATAATTTTACATCCCAATTAGATGAATTAATTTTCCATAGTAAATATCTAATTCAATATGTGTTCTTGGGATCTTGTGTAGTTTGGACCATTTTTCTTGAATTTCATCATGGGATATTCAAATCACATACTCCTATAATGTCACTGTTAAATGAAATAAAATTTAACTTTATAAAACTGACAAACGTTATATAATTGAATCAAATTTCCTGCTTGATTTTTTGTTATGTGTGTAATTTAAAATAAAAAAATAGTTTATCATAGTGGTATATCGGTGAAAATAAAAATTTAATCTCTTCGTGATTAATACATAAATTTTCTATCGTCATTCCATCAAATGGAAAAAGAAAAAAAACTTGTTTGTATGTACTAACTACTGTCTCCATGCATCGATGTAATTTTTTTCGTCACCAATTTACTTATATGGTTTTGAATATGGAATTAAGGAATATATGATATATTTACTATCTAATATTTATTCACTAATTATAATATATCATCTACCTTCTTATCCTTATATCCATAGATGAAAATGTCGCAAGTGTGTATGTGTAACCAAAAAACATCCATGAAGGGATGGGTTTCTTTTTTCAATTACCATCATTGATGGATGATTCTAAAATATTATATAATTAATAAAAAATTATATTCATGAAATTATTAATCTTATGGAGAAGATGAAATTATATCATATAACCATTGACCACTGTTAAGGTACCAATGTCATTTTGGAGAAATTAACAAGACAAAATTAAGTTTTCAATGTAACGAAGAATTATATAATTAATGGATTTAAAATTATTATTAAATGACCATATCATAAGTAACATAGATGAAAAACGTTCTTAATCAAGAATTTATTAAATTTAAATTTATTATTCAAGATATGATAATGCATATAACCACATATGAATCCAATTTAATGGATTTTCATCCTAATCCCTCTCAATTGAGATATACTTTATGTTATGAATATTATTTACATTATGTGATATATATACCAACACTTTGACATATTATATCAGTAATTTATATTTATTCATGGCATTTAATCTTGTAATTCATGCTTTACTTTTTAATCAGTTTTATGTTATAAAAGTCATAAAGAGTAATTTTAAAATTTCACTTTTATTCCAAATAGTTCAAGAGAAAATTAAAGTTAGAGTAAATATATTTTTCTGATTATTAAAACAAGTATATTTTATTCACCTATAAATATTTCTTGTATTTAGATTATTTTCTTCCACCTTTTCCTCTTGTGGGTATTCAAAGGCCAAATGAATTTATTTAAGAAAAACTGTCCTTATCTCTTCTATAAAGTCGATAATTTTTTCATCCTTGTCGAGATTGTCTAAAATAGTTCAGAAATGTTATTTTATATTTTAATTGATTGTGTAAAATTCATTTCTAACTATTTGTTAATATTTTTTATTTTTTAAAGGACTCTTATTATTTCGTGAAGAGGCTTTATTTGACTATCATCACAAAAGAATGAGAGTAAAGTTTTTCTGAACTACGATGTGAATCAATTATCCCACCATTATAAAAATTATTCATTATCAATAATACACTATATTTTTCCATTGGTTTGGAATGAAAACACTTTTTACAATATTATGGTTTTTTATTTATTAAATAAAAATAAAAATTTTGTATGATGACAATTGTAAAAAAAATTCAAATGGTTTATAACATTATGTTCATAAATGTTACAATTTATTTAAGGGAAGTACTTTTTAATGTTGAAATTCAATTTTAGCCTATAATTAGGAAAATCAATTCTTTTATTTCTTACCTTAATTATAAGATCTCAAAATTTTATGATATATATTTTTTGAAGTTAATTTATATTCATTGATAGCTTATGTGACACAAAATGATAATTATAGATTTAATTAAATGAAACACAATTTTTATCTCTCATTTCATGCTACATCATGTCTCTTCTATAATGTGTGTTTCATGTAAGACTATGTTTTATAGAACAAAAATATAATATTATTATTTTACCAGATTGTAATCATGTAGCTATTTGGGTGGAGGGAATGGATATTATTAACTAACTTATGAAATTATTGTTTAAACATGTTTCTTAAATTAATTAATTCCTTAACAATTACTTATAGATTAAAATAAATTCCAATTGAATATAAAGTTTATGATATTATGAGAAACTATTTTTATTACCACAACAGAATTTTATCTTAAATAAATTAATAACTATTATTAAAATAAATTAATGAAATTTACATTTTATATATTTAATGAAATGTTTTTTAATTCATCCAACATGTTTTATAGGCATAAGAAAAGAATAAATCAAAATATCAGTAGAAAAAGGTGTGTATTTTTTAAAATAAACTTTACCACATATTAATGACAATGTTGGGACCATGTTACATGAAGATGGCTTTTGTAAGAATGAATATGTGGGTTGTCATATGTTGTTAACGGAATGTAAAACAAAAGGAATGAATTCAATTTTAAAAGATGGTGATAAGTCTCAATAATTATACTAAAGAATCCTTCGTATTCAAGATATCATACTCAGATTGCTTGAAAAGGTCCATCAGATTGAGGAGAAACTGGTGGAATGGAAAGGATCATTAGACTCACCCTAAGTTCAAAATATAAATTTTATTTCCATAATTTGGAAGAGAATTGGATTCAGAATCAATATTTGGGAAATATTATGCTGCTTTGTTAGTATTAGAGTTCTCGCAAATTAGAAGTAAGTTGTGAAACATATAAAGTAATCATGATGAATGAAATGGGAGAATATTAAAATTTTATTCAAGAATGGATGAAAATGTGTTGATTGAAGATAAGGTAATTTAAAATATGTTCCAAGTAAGCGCAGATGATTCTATATATTATCATCATTGTATTCAACATTTTTAAGGAAGTAATAATACTTGATAAATGTCTGAATAAGAATAATTTTTTGATGCCAAAAATTTCTGGTCTCAAGGTAATCATATTGGTCTTACCGGATGAATATTATCTTAATTTTTGGGGAAGATGATGATAAAAAAGTTACTAGTTTTTAATTAGAAAAAAATACAAAAGGGTTTTAATCTTAAAAGAAATGTGTTGATGAGAATTGTTTTTATAAAATAATGTAGCCATCGAAAAATTCATCATATTCAGTATGTCATCGTATTAATCAAAGGAGAATTATTTATGTGGAAAATATTTGGCATCACATTTATAAGTGAAATAATAGCACTATTTTGTTTAAATTTCTTTCATCAATTGGGTCATGATCTATCAAATTAGAATTGATACTAATGTATCTTTATAAGGAAATGAAAAAGAAGAATTGGTTGAAAAAGTTTGAAAGAATATGTTTCCTCCATTATAATGGATAAATAATAATTAAGATATCATAATGAAGTAATTATAATGGGAGTAAGTTCAAAGAATCATATTTGAGACAAATGTTTTTATTCTTATTTTTGGTACAGAGAAATGTAATAATGAAATCATATCTGGTAGTTAGAATGGAGAAAAACATACTGAGGTTTTCTGAGGTGACTAATGTTTTCCATTTCAATATACATACAATTAGTACATAGAATAGTAATTAAAAATTGGATTGGGAAATTAGAGTGGAGAATGATAATTAGATTTATATATGTAATGATTGTCTAAACGAGATATATAGTTAAGGGAAGATTGAAGAATGTTCAAGATTAAATGAACATAGTTTAGAAGTGTTGATGATGACAAAAATTTATGGGAAATTCATTGAATCATTGAAATATAAAAAAATTGGATGGGTAGGAAACAAATTCAGAATAAAACCCAAATTTTTTTTGGGATACTATAATAGGGAAAGTATATTGTACTTTCATCTGATAAGAAGTATTATTCACAACTGATAGAGAGAAGGTGGATAACTATTGAATTTTTTATAGAGAATAATTTTCCAGATGTTATTTCTCAAATAAGTCTTTGCAGATATAAGAGAAAAAAAAGATATAAGATTTCATCATTTCATATGATCATCATATTCATTATATTATAATATTGATCTGTTCATCATATTGAGAAACTAGACTAGGAAAATAAGATTGATATTTCTGGATTTAATAAGTTGGTGTTCAAAATTGTCTTAACCATATTCTAATAGATTCATATATTTTCTAATTGAGATATCATACTAGGAAGTTAGACTCGAAAATCAGATTGGGAAATCAGATGGGGTATCACCGTGATGTTTAGAAATTTCTAACCAACATGTAGGAATGAAAGTGATTTTTTTGAAAGTTTATTTTTGTGAATGTTTATCAAGAATCTTTATAACATGCTTACTGAAAAAACATTCTTATATAATTTTATTATATTTTAATTACATGATCTATTATATTGATCATAGAGATATATGAGTGTAAGGGAAAATCCTACTCATTTAATTTGATACAAAATGAATGTTTTCTAGTATACAATGTGGTAGTGGATCATTTCCAAACTATAAAAAGGATGTAGATATTCCTATTTTATATTTAACCTTATAAAATATTGTGTTACTATGGATGTGTGTTTGAAAGGTTATCAATATGAAATGAAACCTTTAATTAGAGGTGATAGTTTTTTCAATATTTAGGACACACAAAAGAAAAAGTTATTACTGAATCACTCTTCCCCATTTAGTGATACAACTATATTTACTGGGAATATACAATAGTTCTCGGAGCATGAATGTTCCTTTCATATATTCTCTAATAAATTTTTCAAAGAGAAGATGATTGAGAATATGAATTTCTTGAACAATAATTGTATTAGAATTTTCAATAATAAGAATTATCATATCTAGAAGGATATAATTTTTCCTTATCTTATTTATATTGTTTATTATTATTTTGATGGTGAAAAAAATGATTTTAATCCAATTTAGGATAAATTACCTGTTACATATTTTGATAACAAGAATCTTGAAAATGATGTATGACCCAATAATTATTTAATATCATCACATTGTAAATGAAAATTCATAATAGTGGAAGGTGTTTCCACAACCAAAGGTATATGTGAATGGTCGAAAAACCTCTACAAATGCTATATAAAATTGAAGATGGAAAAATTAAAAATCTGGAGGCCTAAGTTTGATGATTTGGAAATTAGTGAGTATGAATATAGTGGGGACTTGTTTTCCAAGGAAAATGATATTATCAGTACTATTATACTTCATGGTGAAAATTTATAAGATTTTATAGTTATTGGAATAATTGTGTAAACCCTTCCCAACAACTTTAATTCCAATGTATCTTCAAAGGAAGATATAGATTCTAAAACATTATGACCGGATTACTTTCATTTCACTCTCATCACTTATGAAATGGGAAGGGATAAGGATATAATTAGATAGAGAAATTATAGGGAAATTTCATTCTAGTATGCCAATGATGATATTCTGATGACGATTTTTATTGAAGAAGCTGGTGATATTAAAAATTGTGTATTTGGATATTGTGATGAAATTTTTCCTTTTTTTCGAAAAATACGAAATGATTATAGGTATATTAAAAGGTAAACATCCATTGAAATGATTTTAATGTGGATTTGTTAGGAATATCATGGTTGATTTTTCTCTAATTAAGAAATAAGCATATAGTGATGATAAATAATGAAGGCCAATAATATCATGGAAGAAATAGTGTGAAAAGAATAACTATTTTTTGAGAGGGGGAATATGGAATGTTATTCAACTCTAAAAGAATAATTTTTATATCTAATGTTGTAGAAGAAGAAGATGACATGAATTGTGAATATGAAAAATATTTTGTGTATGTCAGTGAGAATACATTAATTTAAATAGAAAATAATGAAGAATTCAGAAGAAATTATTCGGAATAAGATGTAACTCAATTAGAATATCATCTGAATGAAGAGTTAATGGATGGTATGAGAAACATTAAAAGGATTTAGAACGAAAAACATAAGATTATAAATGAATATTACACTAAAATAAACAAGATTATTTTACTGATGAGAAAGTCAAACTATTGGAAGGAATTGATGACCTGAATAATTATCCTGAGAAATAAAAGAATGCTAATGAGTATTTGTAAGTAAAATTGAGGAAAAAATAAGAAGATATGGATTTTGTCCCACAAAAACTTTCTAAATCTTAACAGAAAGGTAAGAGTTTCAAAAAAACTATCTTTTAAGTTGGTGAATGTTTTTGAAGAATATATCTAAGAAGGATCAAAAAAATTATCTTCAATGGGTTATAAGAAATATATAATTACATATGAATAGATAAAATCTAGGAAGTTATGTATGTAAATAATTATAAAAAGTAGAGAATTTATATGTTTCTAAAAACTCTGAGTCAGAAATTTTTTCTAAGAATTTTGAATTTGAAAAAGTTTCTAATAATTATTCTTTTAATATGTCTTAAGAGAAAATTAACATGGAAAATAAAATTCTGATTAATAATATAAAGGTTATCAAGAATGATAATAATGTTACTGAGAAACTTGTTAACAACTCTAGAAAGTATGGTTGTTTTAGAGGAAAATATTCTTTTTTATGGGTAATGCTAGTATTTTGTTGGTTTTTTTAATATGTAAAATATGTTTTAGTTTGACAAACAAAATTACTAATATTCCACAAATTAAATATGGAAATGTTTTAGGGGGACCAAATCCCCTTAAAGGAAAAAGTTTGAGAAGGTTGTTTCTGTGAAACATAAGAAGGATGGAGGTGTTTTTTGAAATTGGATCCACCTCTAGAAATTATTTTTATAAGGTATAAACTACCTAGAAATCTTGAAAATGGGTTTATTATTCTGGTTCCAGTATAAGAAAAGATATTTAAAATTATTTAGAATCTATAGATGAATAAGGAAAAATATCTTGTTGTAAAAACCACCCTAAAAGCTACAAAAGGAGAATGAAATTGTATTGTTGATAGAGTGTGTTCTTCTTATCTGGAGGGATATTTAATGTTGATAATGAATGTGAAATAGTTTAATGTAGAATGATAGGCATTTGGTGATGATAAATCTCTGATAATCAAAGGTGTTAGATCATCCATCATTGGGAAGGAAAAGTTTAAATATATAAATGATTTGAATATTGATGGGATGATGCACATCTTTCTATCCATTTCAAAATACTATAATAGAGGAAAATGTAATTTTTAGAGAAGATGTGTTTGGTTTGAAAATCAAAGAAGATGGAATGATTGTTATAAGATTCCAAATCACAAAGGCAATCTTATTTCAGTTTGGTGAAATACCAAACACATGTAACTTGGGAATGGTGGAAGATAACAACTTGTGGCATAAATGGTTTGGAAACATGCATTAGATAAAAAAGTTATATTAATAAAAATGAGATCTTTCCAAAACATTTCTGATTTTCCATGAAGAAGATATTGGTGTTTCACTGTTTTTTATAAAGTAAGTTTTACAAATGTATTACATAAAAAAGTTTAGATTTTTTCAAAACTACCCATGGAACACATTCATTATATAATCTGTGGGCCATTGATCAAATAATATAGAGATAGAGATATTTAATTCATTAATTTAGTTATTGAATTTACTCACATTACTTTTTTATGTATATGAAACATATGCCAACTGCTCAAAAAATGTTTTAAATTTTCTGTGGGAATGATTAGAAAGAATTTGAGTTTTAAGTAATGAAGATGAGAGCTGATAATGGTGGTGATTATAAGAATGATTAATTTGAATTTTACCTTGAGAAGTATGGAATTTGGAATCAGTATAGTTCCCAATACACCCCTAAATAAAATGGGGTTACTGAAAGGAAGAATAATTGTTTGGGGGAAATT
The DNA here is from genome assembly GCA_963277665.1 of Viscum album. NCBI lineage: Eukaryota > Viridiplantae > Streptophyta > Magnoliopsida > Santalales > Viscaceae > Viscum > Viscum album. The sequence goes on from OY728165.1 coordinate 835,455,054, forward strand.
GGGAGAACTATGTTACTCGAACATGGTATTTCACATTATAAATGTAGGAAACCCAATAGTAATTCTTTATATATTGAAAATTTAGGGTTATATAGTAAAATATCCAATACGACTCTATGAATTATTTTATTGAAAAACTAAATGATTGAAACACATAATAGTTTTTTGGAATCCATCCACTATTAAGAAGGATGGTGGAAATATGAAAATGTTGTAGCATGAAGGTGAAGATGAAATTTTTAATGTAAATGCTTTAAAAAGAAGAGGATACAAATTTTTTCAGAAAAAAATAGGAATAATTGTTGACTCTGTTGAATTGAAAGTTATTTAAAGACCAATGGAAGATAAATATACTCATAAATTTAAGGATTATGAATATGATAAGTAAACGTTTCATAAAAATTATGGTATGGTTTTATGTAATTACAATTCTACTCAAGAAGAATAATCTGACTTAACTATTTCCAGTTATAGGGATGATACATGAAAATATCATCCTAGGATGAGGAATTAAGTGAAATATTATATCATTATTGCTGATCAAAATCATAAATTTCAAACAAGAAGAATATAAAATACCATTACACACACTTCATTTCATTCAAAAGTAGAATCAAAAGTTGCAGACGAAGAGTTTAAGAATCCAGAATGGGTTCAAGGACTGAATTAAGAACATGATTAGATTGAGAAGAATCATGCCTGGATATTCATACGTAATCAAAATAAAAAATATTATTTAAATAAATTGGGTTTTCTTGAAAAAGATGAATGAATAAGGTTAAGTGATAAGGAATAAGGAAAACTTATTCACAATGGGTATTAACAAATAGAAGGTATTGATTTTGATGAAATCTTTTCTTTGGTGGAAAGAATATAAGCTATCAGAGTCTTTCTTACTATTTCTTCACAATGAAGATAATTTTTTTAGATGGATGTAAAAACCACATTCTTGAATTATGATATTGATGAGGATGTTTACACTAAAAAACCATATGCATTTTCTATCGAGAAATATGAATGTTATGTATATATGTTTAAGAAATATTTTTATTGATTAAAAAAAGCTCTATAAGCATGGTATTCTAAATTGGAATTTTTTTATGAAAGATGAGTTTCATGAAAGGAATAGTTGACATCAATATTTACATTAAAGAAATTCCAGAGTTTCCCTAATCACTATTGTGTATAATGAAGACATTATATTTGTTAGGAATAATGAAATAATATTAGAATGATTTTTTTGAATAATTGAAATAGTTATTTTAAATGTCCTTACAGGTGGAAATGAACTAATTTCTTGGGTAATAAATATTTAAAAAAATTTATAAAATCAATTTTTCTTCTAAGAAAAATCATGTTAAAGAAATCATTATAATGTTAATGATAAAAAATTCAATATAGGTTTCTACACCATTGTTAGTGGGAACAATGTTGAGTAAATCTGGAGAAGGAAAGGATGTCGATTAGAAAGAGTTTCGAAAACTGATTGGATGTTTGTTATATTTGACCACCTCAAGAACCAAAGATTTTTATGATGATACTTTAGGTGTAAAATTTTACCACTATATAAAATAATCACATTTTATGGCTAGAAAAAGATTTTTGAGGTATATAAAATGAAAAAAAAAACAAAATCATTTATGGTAGCTCAGAAATTATAGGCTTGTTTGGGTATGGAGATATTGATTCGACATGAAATGTTGATAATATAATAACAACATTTCATGGATTATTCCTTCTAGGAAAAATTTTTATTTTTTGTAATACAAGTTTATATAATTAATTAACTCTATGTTTGAATAAAACTGAGTATATTGTCAATAATCAAGATGTTACTCAACTTATGTGGATGAAGACTATATATAAATATTTACTTATATAATTTTATTTACCCTTTCTCTTAGGTTGTGATAATAAAACTGAAATAAACCTCATAAAAAATATTATAAAACATAATCATCAAAAAATATTGATATAAAATATCATTTCATCAAATATAAAGTGGAGAAGAAAGATTTGATGTTAGAGTATGTTCCATCATCAGAACAAGTTTCTAACATTTTCACTAAAACATTACCGATGGATGCTTTTTATAAATTGATGTTATAGATTTTCATATGAACACCTTCTCATAATGTTTTTGCAATTTTTTTATCCCCTCTATCATCTTACATTTTTATAGTAATATCAAGGGGGATAATAGTTTCATAAATCTATCCATAAAGAAAGCATTTAAAAAGGGGGTGTGGTTGGTAATCTGTGAACTCAGCATGTAAGTGTCTAAACTATTCTACCTATTTGTTAGGATGGATATAAGAAAAATATATTTATACTCCATGGATGTTTAATAAGTGAAGATACAATGAGGAAGAAATTTTAAGGATGTTTCACAATCACTTCTTTTGGACAACATGGTTTTACAATCAATAATTATTATTTTCTACAACCAGTTAGGTCTTGTTTGTATAGAATTTTTGATAAGATATCTATATATTGATGATACAATGTCCATTGATTTGTATATATTGGTTCAAAAAAAATCCAAAGTAGAATATTTTTGGCACCAAGTCTGTTGAAGGAATTTTTGGGAAGTGTGAATCTATGTGTTGTATTTTGTTATTAAAGCAATGTAAAAGGAAAAGAATCACTTCAATTTGTTATATATATTGATCGGTATGAAATATCATATTTAGGGTTCTCTATTATTCAAGATATTGGGCTCAAAGTGCTTTAAATAGTCTATCATATTGAGGAGAATATGGCTGGAACAAAATGATCAACGAACTCACTCAATGTTAAGAATGAATGGTTTGATCGTAATGAAAAAGTGAATTGGATTCAGTTTGGATCTTGTAGAAATGTGATGATTCCTTTTTGATCTTGGAGTTCTCAGAAATTATAATTATGTTATTAATCTTATAATTCTTGATTTATTTAAGAATGTTGAAGATTATTGCAATCATATTCAGTAAGAGAATAAATGATGTTGATTAAAGATAAGGCAAGTTACAATACATTCTTTGGAATGTAAGAAGATGCTAAAGCTAATATTCAATGAATTAAATGTCTTGAAATATGTAATTATATATTCTGAAATTTTAAAGAAGAAATATTTGGTGAATATGGAGATTTATAGTCCAAAGATCATTATAATGGAATTACCTAATGTAAATTTTCTTAATGGATAAGGAGGATGATTGTAAGATAGGTACTAGTTTTATGTGTGACCAGAAGACAAATTATTTCTAATCCTTAGAGAAGGTTGTTTATGGGCATAATATTCGGAAAATAAAGATTCCAATCCTACCAATTCACTGGAATTAGGATTTCTCTTTTCCTCATCTGATGTTGAATAGTGTATACATAAGATATTTAATATTATCTTCAAAATAGAAAGAAAAAACCTAATTCTTTTCATTTTATTTCATCAATTTGGCCAAAACCCATAATATTAGTATTGATATGGATTTATATTTCAAAAATAAAAGAATAAGTACAGGTGATTTAAGATGTTTGAATGAATCTTATTTCTCTATCATAAAAGTGAAATCAAAATGGATAAATTGTAATCAAGAAATTGGAATGTGATTCTATTCATAGAATCATAATGAAGGCATATATTTTTTCTTAAATTTTTTTGGAGAGAAACATAATGACGAGATTATATTTTGAAATCTGAATGTATAAATTGAATCAGGGTGAGGTTTACTGAGATGATTAACGCTATCAATTTCAACATACATGTCATTGGTATAGAGCATCATAATAAATAATTTCGATTGGGAAATTGGAGTGGAGAATAGTAATCTCATTGATGTTTATAAATAATTTATGAACCAGAGGTGAAGTTCAGATAATATTTGAGATGGTTCGTGAAGAAATTATAAGAGTTTTTAAGGATTGAAGAAGCCATAATTGTATCAAAAATTTAAATGAACATTGAAATTATGAAATTGTTTTAAAGATAGAAACTTATTTAGAATCCACCATAAACCATTTTTGGGGTGACTATAAATGGGAAAGTATATTATAATTTCATCTGATATGAATTTATTTTCATGATTGATAGAGAGAGGGAAAACCACTGTTGAATTTTTAGAGAGATAAAGTTTATGGATTGTATTTCATGAATAAGTTGTTCCAGATAGAAGAGAAAGGAGAAGATAAAATATTGAAATGTTTCACAGATCATCTTTTTCATCATATTATCATATTCAGTGGGACATAAAATTGAGCAATTATAATGGAAAAATAGTATTGGGATTTCTGGATGGAAGAAGTAGGTGTTCAAAATTCCATTAACCATATTGTAATGCAGTCTTATATTTTCTTATAGAGGAATCAGAGTATGAAATCAGACTAAGAAATCACAATAGGTATCCCTACAAATCCGAGAATATTATTACTAGTTTCTGGTTAATAAAGTGAATATTTTTTTGGAATGTTTATATTTTTTAATTTTAATGAAGAAACACAATAAAATGTATATTAAAAAATTATTATATCATTTCATGCTATATGAATAACATACTATCTTGTATTGACAATAGTGCCAAAATATTGTAAATACTCATTGCATTCCTCATAAAAGGATTGTTTTCTAGCGTATTTTGAAGTATTGGATCATTTCCAAACCCTACCATGGATGTAGTTATTCATGTTTAATATTTTCCCGTGTAAAATGTTATGTTCATATGGAAATGTGTTTTAAATGTTTTCGAAGGGAATGAAATATTTATACAGAAGCTTAAATTGTTTCTTTATCATGTAATTATAAAAGATAAATATATCACTGATAAACCCATCCCCCTCCCAGTGATATAACTATATTCACTAGGCTCTTATAGGTATACTATATTAAAAAGTACAATTTTGAACATTTTAATATTTATTTAATAAAATTAACTTCATTTTTTAAAATGGGAAATTAAAGGTTACTTTTAATGATTATTTTTATTTTTATGAGGAATTTTATATTTTGAAGAATATTTAATTAAAATATATTTTAATTGAAAAGAACAATTTCATATTATTAATTTATATAGTTAATTTACATTTAAATTGGGTTTAAAGTATAATGTGCTAAAATATTCCTCATTCAATCCACTTTAGTTCATTTTATCAAATTTCTCTTTGAAATTGGATATGAAGCCATTTCAAACTGTTGAGGTTTTCTCTTAAAAATCTGGTTGTCTCATCCTGTCTAAGAGATTAATTTTAAATTAATTTTTTCCACTAATGTTATTAATAATTTATAGAAATTGTTTCAAAATTTGGAATCAAAATAATTTAAAATTTACCGTACTATTATATTAGTATTTTACAAAAAATAATTGTGAATGTAATTTAAATTAATTATAGTTATTGAGATAAAAATGAGTTTACATAATGGTTAAACATATTATTTAATGTGTAAAAATGAACTCAATATTATATGAAAATTATTTTTATTGCCACATTTTTACTATTTCACCCCTAAGGATCTATAATAGTCCACTATTGATCCATTAGGGACATGTAAAACTTATAGAGGACTCTAATATTTTCAAAAATTCAATTATGTCCCTTTCCTCCCTTATAAAATGTCACCACCCATACCCCTATCTTCGCACTTCTACATACATTTGGCTCATACAAATAATGAAAAAATGAACTCCCAAACTAACACCTATCATCCATTAAGCCTCACTTTTTTATGAAATCAATCGAAGGAATTTTTTTGATGAAAACAGAGTTACCATCAGATGTAACATTTTTCAATGATTACTTTTGTTTTATTTCTTTCTACACTACTTAAATTCCAATTATTTAATAATTATATAATATTCTTAGTATCCCAAATATAATGAGATTATTTATGATAATTCTTTGACCCAAACATACACACAAATCCATAAATCGGTAACTAAATCACAATTTGTGTGTGTAGTATACTACTGCCTCACAAAACGACTTCCTTCATTTTTTACTTTACCATCTATCATATTTGGGAACTCTAGGAGAATTTTTTTTATATGATATATATGTTATTTTTTTATTTAACTTTTTTTCTTCAATTATTATATAACTAATATTATCAAATTTTTTAGTTTTTAGTAATATAATATCTTTGATTGGGGATGTCTAAACTATCTCCTCCTCAATGAATTGTGATTCGTTCACCCGTTACATGGAATGTATTAATGATGGGTTTAATAAAAATATAAGATATATATTAAATTGTTATTTTATTCATGAAATAATTACTTATATATACATATGACATAAAATCTTATAATTTGCATTTCATGCACTGAATAAGTTATAACATATTTCATGGGTGTGTGGACTATCGCCTCCTCAAAGTGGTGTGATTCTTCCATTTTTAAAACTACACAACAAGAATAATTTATATAATTGTATATAATTTAATAATTTGGAATTTATCAGATAATGGTTTTTATGGAAGGAAAAAAATTACTTACCTTCTTTCTGTAATGATTGTTGAAAAATTGGAATGTTACTCATGCGAACATACAACCTACTATCTCTATGATCATAACGTTGGTTAATTTTTCATAAAAAAATTAAATATTTGGTTTTAAAAGTAAATTTTTTTATTGTTTTATTATTTCTTGATTATTGTTTAGAATTTGTTTAAATAATGACCACATTGACCATAGCTGACCAAACAAATTCAGTTTTGACCAATAAGCTGAATATGGTCAAATCATAAATCATAGAACAAATTGATTGAATAATTTTATATTACTTGTTTATAAGTCAAATATAAGTAATAATAAACTTTTAAAAGATTATAAAAAAATAAAATAATTAACATATGTTTATTATACAATAATATAGTGTATAAGCATGGAAAATAAGACTCAAGGTAAGGGATTCTCATCTATCTTTTTTCACATATGAGATAAATTTAAAATTCACCACTTCTTTGGTATGGTGCATATATAGAAGATTTTTATATATTAAACCATGAAATATTTTACCTTTATGTTATTTAAATGTTTCATTCAATGATTGTTACTATCCTGAACCAACTTGGGTCAGCACTAAACTGGTCAACTAAGTCAATCTGTGGCAAGTCATGAGAGGCCTTCCCAATCCTCCTAGGGTGGTGAAAAGTGCCAAGGGAATCATAAGATACAATAATGGGAATTATTTCATCTATTTTTGATAACAAATGTAGCATAATAAAATATAGTCAAACCAAACTCAATTTTTTTCTATATTTTACATCATTTACATTTACAAATTAAAATATAACCAATTGAACTACAACTATAACAGAAAACTCAAACTAAACCGGAAAACCCCACATCTTAATTTTACCCCAATGGGAACCCTCCAATCCACAACAAACTATCACCCAAGGTGATCATACCAAACCAAAAACAATAGAGGAAATTAATAAAAAAAGAAACACTATATGCATGAGCATTATATCTCAGTAGATAATTCATAAATAGTTCTATTGCATGTGCATATCTTTTAAATAAAGAAAAATTTATTTTCATGTTTGAAATAAAAACTATAAACATAGTTTTTCCATAATAATATTTTTAAAATAAAAAAACATGACCCATTTTTATCACATTTTAAATAATTCTCATTCACAGAGGTTTATTTAGGTTCATAGGGGAAATAAGAAAAATATGACCAAACATGAAAACTTCAATTTTTCATTATAAAGAGAAATAAAGAAAATATGTGTTCAATCACAATATTTTTCTTTCATATTTTAAAAAGAAACCACACATTCTCAAATTTCCAAAACAAAAACCAAAACTAAGAACAAGGGATACAGTTACTCAATGAGGGAAATAGAAAACTATACTAGTGTAAAATCATCATGGGAAAACCCAGTAACTCATAGAAGAACCAAATCATACTATACATGTGACTCATCTCGAAGGCATTCCCTACTCGATGAAATCATAAAAACCTAATGCCAGATCTTCTCCCTAGCTGGCCTAGTTTAGGGGCCTAATCCTATAGCAATAAGCATAATTTTGAACTTTCCTTGATCCACTAGCTAGTACAACAACCTAGAGTAGTGCAATAGTCATTCCTAGAAACCAACTTTTCTATTCTAGGTTCCCATAATATCTTTATAAGGGGGTGTTCCAAAAAATAAATGAAACTAGTCACACATATATACGATCATACACCACCACAACCAGCAACACCCCAACCTCCTCAAGTGTCAAATCATTTCTTAAAAAATAAATACATGGGAGGAGTTCCAAGTCGAGGAAATTTCCACCCATTTTTCAGTTAACTAATCATTGAATACCTCATAGTGGGGGTTTCCAATTAACAAATTAAAGATGCCAAACATTCCTTACAACATTCTCAAAACATTATTCATTTCATAAACACCCATACACAACCCCATTTTATAATATAAAACACACTTCAAAAAGAAAATGAATTTACAAAGGCCAAATGGGCATATCCACAAGCACTTAATTGTGAAAAACCCATTTAAAAGAACGAATAAATTTTTTATATTCAATAACTCATTGATAAGAAGTAAACTATGTATTTAATCATCATTATTCACATATAATTTCTAATGGACAATTTAACATCCATTTGGTTTGAAAAAACCCTTTCCAGACATTCCAAACAATCACAATACAAGGTGAAACCAAATAATTTCACATTATATAATTTTTATAACATCAATAAATTTTTATTTAGAAATTGGTGGAGGTGAACACATAAATAAATAAATTTAAACCAATTTTAATGTCAATATATAATGTGATCCTTCCTCAAGAATATAGAAACATCCAGAACCCAATGTGAAACATCAATCACACCACTTCTGCACCCAAATGAGGCAAGATCTGACCTAGGATATTACGATCGAACTCTAAAATCGTGGATTCAACCTGAAAAATCAGAACCCTAGATGATAGAGAAAGGGAACCCCAAGGAAAAGATAACTGACAACCTAAATAGAGAAAAGGAGTGAAAGAGAAGTAGCATAATTTAATAATTGAGGAATAACCACCAAAATCCGACAAAAAATGTGGCCCAAAGGGAGGTGGATGGAAGGGGGTTTGCTTTGGGAGGATGAACCAGAGGGTGGGGAGAAATGAGGGGTAAGAAGGGTTAAAATCAGATAGAGAGATAAATATACCAAAATTTTTAATTATATTGAAGGCCGAACGGTTAGTCCACATGGTTTCCTAGACCATATGATAGCTATAAAAAACTACTACTAAGGGACAAGGTTCCACATTGTTACCCTGAACCTAACACACAATTTGACAGGTCATGTTGAATCCATGATCAAGTTACTGTGCACCCTAAAAAACCTTATTTCACTCAAAACTCAATGATGATCACAAAGAGGAGATCTAGGCCAAATATTTAAGAGAAGAGTCCTCCAAAATCTTAAACTCTTCACACTTCATTCTTAAAAAATGAACTGCAAACTGAACTGAACTGAGGCCATAGATGTATTTCAAAACTCAGGTGTGACAATTCTCCCCACCATAATGATTTACGCCCCTAGAAATACAACCTAAGGATGACCCGAGAGAATAACCAAGTACATCTCGAAAAGTCAAGGATATTCTTGAGGTATGACAAATGAAGAGACTATCAAAACATTCCCAATAATAATAGAAGAAAACATGGAGAACTTAGGTGACCAAAATTGAATCCCTGTTAAGTTCCACATGGTCCCAATGTGTATACACCTCATGTTGATTGGTCCAAAAGACATATAATATTTACCACAATCCATTCATGCTTAAAATTTAATATCAGGAATTTCATCAAAAGGAGCACAACCATCCTCCCAAAACTAACAAACGAACCTAAACCAATTCCAAATGATTTCCTTTTAAAACATTACTCCAACCAAACACTTTCTTAATACAATTCTAACTCTTGAAAACCAAAACCAAAGAATGCACTAAGATTCCAGAATGAGGAGTCCTGAAAGGACTCCCCACCAAAAGAGACTATCTTACGCGACTTTCCTTTCTGAGAAGATTTCAATGAGACCCACAATTGGTCTCACCACCTTACAAACTAATGAGATCAAATCATCATGGAAATTCTACCGTACAGACCAAGGGATCCTCCCACAAGGGGTGGGGAGGGGGCCCATATAATGGACCTTCAAAACTTCAACAAACATCCACCGAATGCTCAAATCTCCCTGGAAAACAACAAACAATCCAAACATAACAACCAAAAAAGGATGCACTGTCCATATAAAAGAGTCCCACATTTGATGGAACACAACCCATAAAATATTAAAAAACATGAGATAACTATGCATCCTTATAACATAGGAGGACACCCTAACACCAAGATGGGTCAAAACATAGAAACAAGGTTCCCTTGACCCCTTCCGCTAAAAATAACAACTAAGAAATAAAAAAAATACATGAGTCTTAAACTACCTCCACATCCCATGTATAGAACAGAACATAAACCTAATCCCTTCCACACTACTGGGGTTTCCCTAACTAGATGCTAGAATCAATATGGAACCTAAGGCTAGAGCTCTGAATATTGAAGCATCTCCTGCCTTTTAATTAAGAATCTAAAACCCTTGAACATGAAAAAGAATAAAAACATCAAGAAACACATATCCATTGAAATAGAAGTTTACAATAATTTGGTAAAAACCATCATTAATGTAGAAATAAAAAAACACCACCAAATGAAAATAGAAAGAACTATTAATAATACAATCATTACAATAAGAGATGCCTAGAACTAACCGCAAACACTACCCTACTCTTATAAATGAGATGGAATTTCATTTGAATTGTCGGGTATGGCCTCACGATGCTTCTTGGAAACACCACAACAAAACAACTATAATTGGCTCAAGATTCCAAATACGTTGAAGATTCTTTGAAAACATGGGAATGATGATCTTTTATAACCACGCTTCCCACACTAGTGGAAGGTCACTACATTGCGCCCTGTGGGGTTTGAAGAGAGGTCTGAATGCATCCTAATTCCCCTAAAATCTCCTCCAGCATCTGTTTGCTTACCATTCTTCTTATTAGAATCTTATTCACCACTCCCATATACTAGAGGTAGATTTTTCATATAAATACCTCTTATTAACTCAGCCTTATCCTGAAAGGATTACATCACCACATCGGGGAAGGTAGTTTGGTTGAGTTCTTCCACCTTTGACTACAATACAAGATGAAGCCTGAGTTTGAAATTTTGAGCTTTCATGGGATCACTTCTAACTTACACTAGATCATATATTGCCATGTATCGGATGAAATGATACAATTCCAACACTAATCAAACACCATGATAAATCCCACATAACTCCATCCTTTTCCTCACCTTTATCCTCTCTAAAAAGTAATGTTGGATGATCAATGATAAGAAGAAATCCCCGATGATATCTTTTTGAGAAATATTTCTAGATAGATACCTCTAACCTTTCCACGATCCACCTTCGATCATAATGGTGGAAAAATTTAACATCATTGTCTTAGGAAACTAATGGAAAATTAATTCCCTCTCAATTTAATGAATCTACTCCTCTTCCTCAAGAGGATCCACTTTACTCTAGAATATATGATGATTTAATTATAGAAACTCAAGAATATAGTATATGGTTTGATAAAATGTGGAATTAACTAGAGATTTACTTCTCAAAGCTTTATTTTGGATATGGATCAAACCCTTGTGGGGGAAGACACTAAGAGGAAAGGGAAACAAGGAACTTAATCAAGACCAATCCAACAACATGGATCCTTCACATCAACCTTCACAAGAGAAACATAAAATTCCAAAAATACAAGGGAAAAACACAACCACAAGTTATAAAAACATAAATTTTTAAATTTAAACACTTTTGAATAGAAAACAATATTTTGTGAATTCTACACGCACAAATGGTGTCCCATTGGGCTCACCCATGCACATTTTTGTGCCATACCAGGCACCCGACATTGTATCATAAATTAAAATTCAAGTGAAAACTCATGGAAACACTAATGGTAAAACATTTAACTCACCATTCCATTCTAAATCTCACAAAAAACGTTTCAATGAAAATCTAGACATTCAATAAAAAACTCATTTTCCATCTTTTCATGTGAAATCTAAATCCTTTCTTTTATTTTCAAAAATAGTAAATATACTTCCAAAAAATTTACCAACAAACAAACCAGAACCGTTTTCATTTTTTCTCAAATATTTATTGCATAAAAACACAATTTTCCACATACCAAATAAAGTTCATTTCTATTTTAAATTTAGTTTTTCAAAGTTTTAAAACACTACTTTTCAATCCAATTTTCAAAATTGAAGAAGACCAAAAATGATTCACAAGGGGGAAACTTGCATCGATGGGTGACTTAGTCATATGGTTGGCAGTCATACACCAGTCATGCCACTATCATTGAAATAATTAAAGGATAATGTACCCATCACTATATGGATTTCCATGCCCTCCAGTTCGGAACTATCAATAGTTCACGATGATCTTCCCACATATACACCTCGATCTTGATATTCTTACTCCTTATACATTCACATCCACAAGTAACACATTGTTCTCTAATGGAGAGGCCCTAAAAATATCCAACCATTTGAATAACATTTTTTCACGAACCAACCTAGGTCGACCATAAAACAGTCACCCAATTCTATCTGTTACATGCCCCAAGAGGCGTTCCCAATATTCCTAGTCCAGTGACAAGTTCCATGAGAATCGTAAGGGAAAAATATGGGAATAATTTCTCCTATAATAGACAAATAAATGAAGAAAAATAAATATATTACTAAAAAATACTCAGATTGATTTACATATTTTACATATTTTACATTTACAAATAAAAATACAACAAACTGTACAACAACTATAAAAGAAAACTCAAAAAAAACTGACAACCCAACATCTCTATGTGAACCAAAAGGAAACTCTTCAATATAAAACCAACTATCACCCAATGAGATCAAACAAAAGCCAAAACATAAAGTATAAACAAAAAACAAAAAAAACTATAGGAATATGCATTAATACTTATTTGGTATTCCTATTATAGTTATATTCCCAGTATATGTCATTTAAATAAAGTGACATTGATTTTAATGTTTAAAGTAAAAACTATAAACATAGATTTTCTATACTTTTCATTTAAATACAAACAAAATTCAACACAGTTCCATCACATTTTAAAATAAGGATCATTCATTGAGGATGTGTTTGTTTCATATAGGAAAAAAGAAAATAGGGACAAAACAAGAAGACTATTATTTTTCATTATAAAGAGAAACATGTAAAAAATCAATCATAATGTTTTTATTAAAATATTTTCAAAAGAAACCATACTTTTTAATTTTCCAAAAGAAAACATATAACCATGATCAAGGGATACACTCTCATAATGGGGGAGATGGCTAATTATAATAATGTCAGATCCTCAAATCAATACATATGAACTCAGAGGAGAAATAAAACATACTATACATGTGACTTATCCCGAAAGAATACCCTACTTGATGAAATCACAAATACCTAACGCCCGACATTCACACTATATGGAAAACTCAAGTGGCCCAATACCATAGAAATAAACCCAGGTATCCAACTTCAATGGGCCAATAGCTAGTAAAATAACCTAGACTAGTGAAACAAACATTTTTACAAATAATCATTTCTATGATAGTTTCTGATGATATGTTCGTACAAGGGTGTGTGACAAAAAATTCACGCGACATGTTACACAAATATAATATCATACACCATTGTAACTGGAACCACATAGGCCTACTCAATGATCATCATATGCCATAAACAAGAATCCCATGTGTAGCGTCCTGAGCTGAGGACATTCCGACCCATTTTATACTTAACTAGGCAATATATAACTCTTAGATGGGTTTCCCTATAAACCAATTCAAGATGAAAAAACTTCCATACAAAATTCTCACAAAACAATTCATTTCATAAACATCTATAGACATCCTAGTTTTATAATAAAAACTAGCTTTTTAAAGAAAAACACATTTACAAAGGGAAAAAGGGGAATATCGACAAGCAAACATTTTGGGAGAAAATTCCATTTAAAATGTCTATTCACTATTTTGAACATCACTAATACATTAACTATAACCAAACTGTGTCTTCAAACACCATTTATAATTTATATGTGCCAAATATGACATTTAACAACTATTTAGATTTCAAAACCATTTCTAACCATCCCAGTCAATCAAAAAACATGAGGAAACCAACTAATTTTAGATGATATAATTATTATACCAATAAAAAATTTCTATTTAGAAATTAATAGTGGATAATAAATCAAGAAATAAATATAATACTAATTTAAACGTAATATGCAATGATTTCTTACCTCTATAATGGAGAAACTTTTGGGACCGAATGCGAAACTTCAATCGGACAACCACCACACCCAATAAAGACAAGATATGACCTAAGACGTTATAATAAAACACAAAAATTGTGGATTAAACCCTAAAAATACTAGGCCTAGCTAAGGGAGAGAGGTATCCAAAGGAAAATGGGAATAAATACCTAAATATATAGGAGGAATGAGAGAGTGGGTACATACTTAATTAATCGAGGAAGATCCACCCAAATCTTGCAAGAAAATGAGGCCCGAATGGAGGATAATGGAAGGGGAGGTGTGCCTAGGGAGGAAGAAACTGAGGGAGGGGAGAAATGAAGGTTAATAAGTGATAAAATATTGTTTATAGATAAAGATACACAAAATTTTAGTGACCTGGTAGGCCACATGGTTAGTCGGCACGGTGTTGCAGACCAGTTGGTAGTCATGTGACCGCTAATTCTTAGAGGTAAGGTAGAGCATTGTAACCTGGAACATACTGAAGAGTTTGAAAGACTATGCAGTAACCAGAGGTGACTATTCTTAGGGTAGTGTCCACCTAACAAATCCCAATTTCAACCAAAACTCAATAAATAACCCATGGAGGAGAGCTAGGCCAAGGATAGAAGATAAGAACCCTAAAAAAACTCAAACTCACCTCACCCAGTTCCCAAGAAAAGAAACAAAAACCAAACCAAACTTGGAGAAAAGATGATTTTTAAAACATTTGTGTAATATTTACTTTTGGGCCTTCTGATTCAGATCCTACAACATTTTTATGTTATTTCATAACATAATTTCTATTCATTAGGTTAAAATTCAATTTTAATGGTTATGATATTCAATCAATATCTGTGAAATGGAATCTCATTTTTTTATAATGTATTTCCACTTTTATGTTGTGGGTTTACATATTTCACACATAATTATTTCATTTCATTATTCTAATTCCAAATGATATGATCTTTGTAAGATATTTTCATCAAACTTTTTTCATCTATGAGAAAAATGTTATATTGGACATGTACTTATTTAATATTACATATATATATATATATGATATTTTGATATATTTATTTATGTATTATTTTATATTCTTGGTATTTAAATGTTTTATTTGATGATTATTACATTTGGGGTTTCCAATTTCGATGTTACCACTATTGTAAGAGGATTTATATTCCATCTTTTAGTTATGTGAGACATATTCCATATTCACCACATATTTTTTTGTGGTGTATATAATTTATATGAATTTATTTTATGATTATTATAATTTAATTTATTGGGATGTTAAAATTCAATTTATGATCTACCTTTTATGTGGTTTTTGATTTCAGAGCTACCATAGTGGTAGTAGATTTTTCCCTAAATTTCCCTTCTCAGTGATGCTGGTGATGTTATAAACCATTCTTTTTTTTGAAGGTGTATATACTACTCCATTTACATGTTATATAATTAATACACTTATTATAACAAAATTATATTTTTCATTTAATGTTATTACATTTATGGTTATTGTGATTCAAATTTTTCAATCTGGTATGGGATACATTGGAATGTTTAATGATTATTATCCATAAGTATTTTTTTATTGATATATTGAATGTTATTTATGTTTATTAACATCAACAATAGATTTTTTACTTATTCTATAGTGGGTATATTTTTTATTGATACCATGCCCTTTACTTTGTGGATTGATTAAGATTATTTCAAATAGATTGTAATGGAACCTATTTATTTTGTAGAGGTTAATCATTTTTCAAATAGATTATTGCAGAACTCATTTCATTTACATGGGTTAATTTTATTTCAATGATATTTTTATGGATCCCATTTCTTTTCCCCGAGTTAAACAATTTTCAAAATGATTGTTATGGAACCCATTTTTTTCCATGGGTTACTCATGTTTCAAAGATATTATTATGAAACCCATTTAATATCCACAAGACAACCATGGTTCAACTTTATTTTAATGGAAACCACTCCTTTTAAATTGTTTAATCATTTTTCAAATAGATTTTTTGGCAATTGTTTCTTTTCAATTGGTAAATCATGTTTCAAAGAGATTATTATAAATCAATTTGTTTTCCATGGGATAACCATGTTTGAATGATATTATTATGGAACATGTTTCTTTTCCATGGTTTAATCATGTTACAAAAAGATTGACATGATACCCATTTATTTTTAGTGAGTTAATCACATTGTAAAAGGAATAATTTTTATTTACATGAGTTTTATTCATGTTGTGGTGCTCGAACATTAAAATAATGTGTGCACCTGGATAGTTATATGATGAATTGGGTAATGATTATATTATACAATGAATTATATTGGATGTCATACATATAGTTATTCATGCTTATAAGGTTTCAATTAGGGTTCAATGAGATTATCTCCCAAGATAAAAATATGTTTTCTTTATTCTTTTTATGGTTTTATAATGTTTTTTTATTGAGATTGATATTACAAGGCTCATGATTGCTGATTCTGATGTCCGTTTACTTGTTTGTTTTCATATTATATGATCTTGGTATTTATGGGTATGGGTTCCCTTATGATTCACTCATGAAATATGATTATGTCATCATACCCTTATGCACTCTTATTCTCATCCATGACATTAAATTATTAACTTTCATGTTAACCCTTACTAAGCATCTGAGATCGCCATTATTATTTTCTATTTCCCTAGGTTTTAAAGAATGATGTTGAACGATTTATGTATAAAATATATTTTAGAAGGATGATGTGAATAAATGTTTGAAATAAAAAAGACTATATCAAATGGGAGAAATTATATTTTATGACTTGTGAATTGTTTATGTATGAGTTTTTCCTAATTCTATAAAACTGTAAACAAAAATGGTGCTCCATAATGTATGTGATCCAGGTTCACATTTTTATGTTAATGGTTTAGATGAAAAATTTTGGTCATAATTATTAGCATTGAAGTTGGTAATGTATATTTTAGGTTATCTTCATAGGATTCAGGAGTGCAGGTCCTGGGATGTTATATTAATGTTTAAAAATTGATGTTCTTCTATCATAATTTACAGAATTTTGGATTAAAAATTATTTTTTGATGGATTTATTTCTTGTGATCTTGTTCTTTATAACTCTTCATTATTTATTGGTCACTAATTTTCTCCTTCATGTCTATATTTTTTTGTATCATGGATATATTTAATATCATTTAAAACAGTTTCATTTTTCTTTTACCATATAACATTCCCATATATAGTGCTTGTTGAATGAATATTTTTAATATTTTTTCATTTAATTTGTAAATATTGATTTTATATATTCTTGATTCAGTATATATATAGATATATATATATAGACAGATATAAATTTTTATTGTGTGTTATATTTTTGATTAAATATATTTGGAATGAATTTGACATATGAAAGTGATAGCTAGTGCGAAGTTATAGTTAATTATTTGATGCAACAACATGTCCCCTATGACAAACATATTTTCATGATTTTTTATTTGGTAATATGTTTTATTCTTTCCCAATTATTGAAATTGTCCTGAAATAAGGCCTTGACAGTAAGATTAATGATGTCTTAACACAATTACTTAGGGGTAATATCTTATATATTTTACATTATGCATTCCTTTAGTGATAATTTAGTTATCATTATCCATTTGTTTAATTTAATTTGTGGATGTATTTCTTGCTCAAGTTTTGAATTAAATGAAATTTTTATTGATTATTCAATATACAAAATATTTATTCTGTATCTTCTCAGAGAAAATCCATTATATTATTTTTCATAATTAGAGTCTAATCATAACTTTTATTATGTTTTCTATCACATAGTATATAAATTTAAATCTTTTAATGATATTTAAGAATGAAATAATGTATTTTAGGCTATATTATATTTTTTCCAGTATAATATTTATGTTATGTGTTTTTATAGGTTCAAATGGTTGTGTAATAAATCGATACCTCATGGTTTGTTACCTTCTGACTTATAAAAATAAAATAATTTAGATTTAGGATTTGGGTTATCAGTTTTAGGTTTGTTATACTTTGGCACACTAAGACTTGGTTTAATGCCCTCATGTCAGGGTTTTCAAAATAATAAAGGAAAACTAATGATAACATCATTTAGTAAAACCATTTTTTGGATCTTTAAAATAATAAAAAATTTAAAACTTCTCAAAAATTATAAAGGTCCATGAATAATCCTAAATAACAATAATAGATACTTCTCAAAACATTTTTTTAAAAAATAAAAAAGAAATATAAAATGAGTAAAGTTACTAGAAAAAAATCATGTCCACCATATAAAAAAGTCTTGAAATTTTTATATTCGTGTAAATAATACCCATACCCTCTTAATAGGTAAACATCATAATATATATTTTTTAAAAAAACATGGGATACTGGGATTTCACATACCTCTCCCACTCTAAGGTAAATTATTCATTGGTATCAGGCCTCCAAAAAACAAAATAAAATGGAATAAATCTGTCATAAAGGTCCTTATCTTGATGATACTAGATATATAGAGGTTATTCATTAATGTTTCACCTAAATAAATATTATGCTCAATATAATATATCACAAAATAATTGTAATGAAGTATATTTGAAGATACGAAACATGGACGACTTCAGTGATTCATTTAATATAGGGTGGATCTCCCAAAAATTTATGATTCATGCCCAATTAATATGAACAATTTTATAAGTGAATAGGTTTATAGGTAAAGATCTATACTATTAAAATATTTTTATTTCAATCAATAACGAGATAACTTTAATAAAACTTGATAACTAACATCTGACACAAAAGGTATTTTCAAATAATTAACATAAGATTTGTAAAAATTATATATAGATTTAATCCACTCTCTAATTATTAAGAACTTATCCAAAAACAATATCACCATGTTTAAACCAATTATTTCCATATGAATATCCTTGGTTTAGTATGAAGTCAATAAATATGGCCTTATATATGATATCTTCATGGTTACAATACCAATGTATATATGGGGGATATATATATTGGAAAACAAAACTAAATGAATCTTCTCTATTATTGATCCTCTAAAACTGAAGATACATGACAAAAACATGTCTTGAAATGTATTGATTATATGCTCTATATTCCAATCCATGTGAGGTTGAACTATCATTTCAATGGAAGAATTGATGATAACATTATTTTTTTGATAACTTCCAAAACCATGATGTGAATTGAAGATCTCAATTTTAGTCAATTATACAAGAAAAATCATTGAGCTTTACAACCTTGGTTACATGAAGAATTTATAACATTTATACCATGTCCGACTACAAAATTTTTAATTTTTTTTTATTAATTAACCATTAGATCCCTAAAAACCATTTTAATTTGTTATATCATTGATTGAGGAAAACCTGACACAAAATCCATAGATGTGTCCAACTATTTAAATTTCTTAATATTCATTGGAAATTAAAAACCAACTTCAATTCATTCCTCAGCGTTAATTTTCGAAAATCTAATCACAAAGATATAATCTCTACAACAAGAGGATTCATAAGAGGATACCAAAGTTTCTTTTAAAAAGAATTATATTTATTTTAAATCCCAATAAACATTATTATAAGTAAGCTATTATAACTACGTATAATGATCTCTCTCATATACCCAGGAACAAATATCTACCTTAAAATAACATACAATGTTCATTATCCCCCATCCATTCAATAACATTATATCAATTATTAATAATATCACTACACAACATTAGTTAAATATCTCTTAGCGAAGGTTCCTCTCATTTTTTAAATAAGTTATTATATAGTATCATTTCATATATATAAACTCCGCCACTAATGTCATCCTTTTATATCACTAATGTTACATGTAGATCCACTATATTCCATTCAAAACTAAAATCATAAAAAACTTTTTCACTTCCCTTTATAAATAGAGTATTAAACCTCAAATTACCATTATCTAGTTTATATAAAATATATAAATTATAATTTATTATCAATTATACACCTTTTTACTAGCGTAGTTACAAATATAGTAAACAATATATAAAGAATAATATCATTTAGTCTATTATGATTAAAAATAACTAAATGATTATTTAATGTTTCTATAGATTATAAATAATACCATTGAAATAAGATTAAGGTTACTCTATAAAATTACATATAATGAAAATTATACATTGTATTATAATCCATGAAATCTTATATATTAGTATAATTAAATCTTTTAAAAGTTCATAAACTAAAAGGGGTCATTAAATAGAGAATAAGAATATCCATACAACTAGAAAATCCTCATTATAATATTCTCCCATTGAAATCAACATTAGTGAAAAAAACCCACAATGAGAAATAATTTCACGAATTTAGAAATTGTTATGAATAATCCTAAATGAAAACTAAAGGAATAAGAATTGTTATTTAAGACGTTAAAATGGAAAAAATTTATATGATGGAATGGGGTTATATATCCTTTAAAAAGATAATATGGTTTTCGGAAATATGGTCTTGGATATACATTTCTCCAATAGGTATAATTGATTCATATAATTATTATCAATAGATCTAAAATAATATAATTTACATTTAATATGTAGTGATAAATATTATAATATTTAATTAAAACATTTTATTATAAAATATTTTTTTTTCTTGTTGCATAATATTATTTTTAAATAATGATATGGTGTGTATATAAAATTTGATGAAATAATATAACATATATTGACTTATAATATAAAATGGATGGTATATGAATGATTAGAATTAATGGTATCTAGTTAAAATAATTTATTATAAAAGTGAATTTTTTTAAGATCTATTTTTCTAAAAAGTGTTATGATTTTTACCTTAATAAAATAAATCAATAAAGAATAATTATTTTAATTAAATAAACTAATAATATATAAAATTAAATAAATTAACAATATTCAAAAAGTTAATAATTGTAATTTAATATGAATAAATTCTTTTTATGCTTAGAAATATATTACTACAATTTTTTTCATTCTATATGCATATATTAAAATTATTTTTTAAAAAGTCATAAAATTGAATCAGATAAAATTGTATATTTATTTTGAGTTGTAATGTTAGAATTATTTAATGACGGTAATTTATTTTTTTATTTAGAAAAATAAGGTATCGTGGTTAATGTCAATTACAACGGTAATGGGTAAATGATTATTTTCAAATATAAATTGGTGATGTACTTTTATCAAAATATATCAAATTAATCCCAATTAAATAATGCCACTAATTTAATGGTAAAATACATAAAAATAAATTTTTTTAGTAATTTATTTACAAATATATGGGAAATGATAATAAGAATAATTAATAATTAGTTCTTCATTTTTCATCAGAGAACTTCTATATCATATATTTTATTTCAAAGGATAACTTTCTAATATTAAGGGACTAAATTATATTAAATGGGAACCAAATTTAGATTTATTATCTAAAAATTAATTCTGAGGGGAATTCATATATTTTTCGTAACGAACTAATTTCCATGTTAAATATTTGATCTAGAAAATTATGGGTAAAAATGTGTAAGAGAATGTGACTAGAATTTTCCAAAATATACATGACACATAGATGTTATATAAACTCATTTTTTGAGTTAAATTAATTAAAACATTTCTCAAGAATATTTCCCAACATAATTCCACTAAAATCAATGTGATTCTATATTTACCCATTACCTAACATTGGTTTCTAAGGAAAAGTCCATCATTTTCACTATGAAAATGATCTCACTTAAAATATATTGAGAAATAATTATACTATGAAAAATAATTGAAAATATAGAATATAAAACTATTTTTGAGTCATATTACATGTTTTTTATCACCTATTTTCATAAAAGTTTCATAATTCATCCATTTCAAAGAGGACCTCCAAGAGAAGAATCATGTCCTCAACGTGAGTGTTATTTACTCCCTTACCCTATCTTCTCTATCTTTATTATCCAAACCTTGTAAAAACCTATTCAAAACCAAATAATATACATAAATTAGTGTAATTGGAGCACATAAATTTTATTATGTTGATATTACAACCATAACAAATATCCCTCTCATTCGATGGAAAATTAAAATGTCATCTATGTTATGTGTGGACATCGACCTCCATCGACGATATATTTCTTTTTTTATCATCAATAGAAACTTATTTTTTAAATAATTTATTTAATGATTGAAAACTGATATTTATGACATTTATAATAATTTAAAAGGTTAATATTAATATTTAATCTCATTATTAGTATTCCACATTTTTCTAATTAAAATTTACTGTATCAATATCATCACCAATTACATATTAATGAATCATAAATAAAATTATCATGGAATGAATTTAAAAACATATAAATAATTATATAAAAATATATTCAATTACCATAAATAATATATGAATTATTAACATGGTATCAATGAATTGGAATCTATATTGACCTTAATAACATTTATGAAACAATCAATGATATTTATATCCGATGATGAAAATTATCAACCACTAGAACATGAATATATAATTAATGATTATTATTAAATAGTATAAGAGGTCATATATTGAATATGGTTTTTCAATAATTCATTAATACAGTTATATTAATTACATTAGTTGATGAAGTGTTTTTTGTATGTTCGGAGTAACGTTAATGGATTTTTGTAACTCAATTTTCATTCATTGGGTAATATAATTTCTTCTTTAAGTCAATTCATATAAATTACATATATTCATAATTTTATATTTTAATTTGATTTAAAATAACTGGTTTGGGGGAAATTATATTAAAATGAAAATGTACATTGATTATAAATTTCATTATCATAAAAATATAACATTTTAATGAATAATTACACTCCTCTTTGATGATAATTTCTCATCGATGTACATATACTTTATTTACTAAAATATTTTCCTTCCTTCTTCATAAACCCATATATGGATCATTTCAATTGATATTTTTTATTTACATTATCCACATTTCAAAAGTAATTATTATTATCATTTATTTGATGTAGGTTTAAATAATGGTTAGTCTAAAAATAAAAAAAGGATCTTCCATTGATGTTCATATCATATATATTCCACTAAACATTTGATGACAAAAAATTATTTTTTCCAATGTTTCATTATTGATAATTATTTATAAATAATTTTTGAAAATTTTATTGAAGGAAACTTCTTTAAAAATATTTTTGAAAGTGACATGTCACATCGTTCTTTAATTGAAATGTAATGATATATTATGAAATCTATTTTTATGATTTTCTCAAATTCTCTAATTTATTGCCATGAGATCTAGTCTATATGGAGTTATTTTTCATAAAAACCCTCTTAATTAAAGTATGAAATAATTATTTTTGACGATTGAATTTTCTTTCGAACTATATAACTCCACATTTTTTTTATAGAATACCATTTTAAATTATATGAAACCACATTTCCTCCCACTGTTCCATTAGGATATTATTTATTATTGACTTTATAAGGAACACACATGTTTGTCTTATCATTGTGAGATGGGTCGGATCATTATTTCACTGATATGGGTGGCTTTGTTATATTCTCGATATATATGGGATTCATTATAGCCATAAAACATTAGTGATTTATTATAGTTCATATAAGGTTGGGGTTCGTTATATCCATGAGTGTGGTGGGGTCTATTATATCATTGAGATTGGTGGGGACTATTATATCATTAATACTTTTGGGGTTCCTTTTATCCCTCTAATGCATTAGTTAGTTTTAGTTCTAATTATATAATGATTTTGTGTGTTGAAATTATTTTTAATTAGTTATGTTCATAATATTATAATTTAGGTTTCTTATTCTTAAGAAATATTCCCATTTTTTTAAAAATGATGTGTTATGTGGGTCAAGATTTTTATATAATGATTTTTCACTCCATTTCATGGTATGTAATTTATTATTTGAGATAAAAAATCTTATTATTCCATGTGAATTTTGGATAATTTTTTTTCTAGGTTCATGTTCCTTTATTATTTGTATCTAACCCATTATGACTTGTTGACATTATTTTCTACTAATGAACATAAGATCTGACCCCTATAATGATTTCCACTTTTCAAGGTTATAAATATGAGTATAATATGATATGTATAGAAGTTTTTCTAGGGTTGTGTGGTTGTAGAGAAATGCTTATACATACTTTCAAATTAGTGTTTTATGTGGCCAGTATCAAAATACAGTAAACATAATGGTTTTTACAATTGATAAAAAATGATTGTAATACTAAAATAAATGAAAATATTGGCATGTTTTTTTGGAAAAATTAATATGTATTATATAATAGTTTAGTGTTTTTTATGGAATAGGACTTGATAAAATTAGTGAAAACCAAAAGTTTATAGTTGTGTATATAAAATAATCCTATGATGTTGATAAAATAGAGATTGGGTTGTTTAATTTCAAGGGAATAATCTTCCAGATAAAGCCATGTAGATGCATGCTCAAACTCTTATTCATATATTGGTAATAACTCTATAAAATAATGGTTTAATGTTAACTCTATCATTAGTTGGTGCATGACTATTGGTCTAAATTACACATTTGGTTTGGAACCCTTTAGGATACACATTTCATTATTTTCATGATCTTTACATATCATTATAAATGAATTAAATTTGATGATGTAATATAAAAAATGACTATATATGGCCTTGGTTTAAAAAATTGAGTTATAATATGATCCAAGTGTGTGATAGTTTCACTGAAAGTGTCATATGTTACGATGAAGTTTTCATAAGTACTGAAATCTTATGATTGACTATCCATATTCAAATGTTTTTTTGAATTGACTTTATAAGATATTATAATTAAAAAAAATTATTTATTATTTATTTAGGAACAATATATTGACAATGAAGGTTTGAAAGGTATTTCTCTAAAAACTCTTAAGACTTATAGGCAACAATGGAGGAATATTTATAGAAAAAATGATGGTAATTTCAATATATACATATTATGATGGAAGGAATGAGATTCCATGTTTTCCCTAACATAGTATGGTTCATATATAATTTGAAATTATATCAGGATTCGTGAATATCTTATGGGCACCCTTAACTATTTTCTATAGTGTGAGATATTTAAATATGCGAACATGCAATTTATTTAATAGAGGGAATGTAACAACCTAGGTTTTAGGAAATATTTTATCTACCTAAATTATATGGTTATCATTATTTGACATGTAATATATTCTTTTTATGGAATTAATATTTCTTATAAAATATTTTATAAATGATGAGAATAAAAAAATGAAATTTTATTCATTCCAAGTAGAACATTTCTTCTAAATTACATGGAACCATATATTAAATTCCATTATGTTTTATATTACATTTATAATTACATCCACTATATGAGAATATATTAAATGGTGATAACAAATAGAAAATAATTAGATCATCAAAAATAGTAAATATCTTTCCTAATATTTACCATTAAGAATAATCATTATTAAAAAAATCATATAATGATAAATAATATCATGAAAGGGGAATTCATTATGAAAAATCATAAATTAAAATTAATGTAATGAAAACTGTAATTGAATAAAATGGAATTGAATGAACATATAGGATGTAATGGGGTTGTAGACATAATAGAAGGAAATATGGTAATTGGATATTAATATATCCAATAGGTATAATGGAGTTGTATAATTATTAATATAAATTTTAAATTAAAATAAACCACAAGTAATAAATAATAAGACTAATAGATAATATTTAATTAATGTATTATATTTTAAATATATATTTTTATTTTATATATATTATTATTACCAAAGATTTATATAATTTATTTATAAAATTAATTGAAATATTCTATTTTAAATTCTGTGATAAAATTAATTTTTCCTAACAGAAATGATTAATTTTAATGTTATTCTGTTAAGACCTCTTAATACAAAAGGGAAATATATTTTTAAGGAACCACTTTTTGAAAAATTGGTATGCACTTTTAACATAACAAAATAAATCACTATAATATATTGATTTTATTTAAATTTATTTTAAATATATACAATTAAATTCTTATTCATTCATCGAATAGTTATTTATAAGAACATAGAAAGAATTAATACATTTTATGCCAAAAAAACATTATCTAAAAAATATGAATTATGTGAGCTGATATTAATATTTGTTTTAATCAAATTGAGACATTAAATATGATAAAATTATTTTAAAATTTGATATCATTATGTCTAAGTTAGTTAATTATATAATATTTTATTTTTAGGCATAAAAATAAGTTACTAAGTTCAATGTTAATTATCCCAGTAATGTTTAAAGGGTTATTTTCTAAATATTACTTTTAGATATTTTTTATTTTTATCCACACAAATTAAATTGAAATCTATTAAATTTTGACTCTAATTTAAAATTTATCTAATCGAAAAAATATATTTTAACTCATTTAATTATTTATTTATAAGAAAATTATTAATGAATTTCAATGTTAAAAAGTTATTATTTCTACAAAAACTGATTTTTAAATCATATGTTATAATTTAAAAAAAATTATTAATCATATTTACATATTTAATGTTTTTAAATTGAGTAAAAAATAGGATTCATAATGTCCAAATTCACAAGTTTGGTTATTCAATATATCTAGTAAACAATTAATTAACATGGTAAATATTTAATCAAGGTTAATAATGGTTTACATGGGTAACATCAAGTTGATAAAAATTTTCTAAATTGAGATGAGAATTAAAAATTATATAATAACTCTGTTTATTGTTAAATTCAATCACTATTATCTTACAAAAATTTTCTCACTTAACTCACCTAACTCTCATTTGATTATATTGTTACACCTTACCTAACATTAAATTATATAGAAAATTACATCTTTTCACTTAAATACAAGCTCACATTCACCCCCTTGAATCCATAATTGTCATTTGAAATTACCTTAAACTACTACCCATGTTACCTCTCTGAGATCATTATTTCACATTTGAAAGCCCATGGTTTTAGGAAATTGTACAAAATATTTTATTTCCAATAGGTTGTTCAAGGGAAGAACAAAATCCTTAACTTGAGTAATATTATAATTAATATTCCTCAAAACAATACATAATCTTGAGATTTTATTCAAGTATAGACTTTATTAAATTTCAAGGTTCTATTTTTGGTTTATAGTTGTATAGAATTATTACAGACTCTTATATAGAAATACCAATGAATTCAAAATAAATAATTTCCCCATGAAACCTACCTTTTCATATTCTAAACTATGTATTTAACATATCCCATACAATTATTTAGACATTAATCATTTATAGATATATTTTCATTATTATCATTATTCATAACCTAGGAAAATGAAAATAAAAGAAGAGTGAGCTTAAATTATCAGTAAGTGTAAATGTAATAATTAACAATTTAACTTCTTCAATGAGAATGATATGAGCATTGGGATATGTTTACATAATCAAATTGAATCAGCATAACCTAATAAATTTCTTACAAATCAATACCTAGATCATCAATCATGAAACATATAATAATATTTATCAGACTAAAGAGTCATATAAATCAATAATTATGATCCATGCAATGTTAATATTGATAAAAATAAATTATAAATACCCATAGATAGATTATATAATACATGTTGGTATCATGGAACATTATCTTAATAACCTATGCAATAAATAAATGGATCCCAATTAAATTCATATGAGAAAAATCCCTTATTAAATAACTACTTATTGATTTTATGTGCATGGAACATTACTTAATTTAGTGGAGAGAAATATCAAGATCATTCTTTATAAAATCCATAACATCCTCACACAATCATATAAGCTATGTCATGATCACTCATTATATAAGCTATATTAGGATCTCCCATCATATAAGCTATATCTGTCTCACCCTTTAATATAATGCATATTGGGATCACCTATCAAATAAACTATATCTAGTAAATCCATTTTAATTAAGATTATTGGGATCACTCATCATCATCAATAACATCAAAGTACCATTCTAAATATAACACATGAAAACATTCCTTTTTTATCATCAGTGTTTTAACTAAATCTTGTTTTCTTTGAAAATTTTATTTACCTATGGAAAAGAAGTATGTTTCATGAAAATATATTCAGAATAATCTTAATCCATCAAGATAAAGTATATGGATGGTTTCATTGAAACATATCCGTAGTGTATCGTATGCAAAATAAAGTGTGTATTTATTTCATAAATATAAATACCAAAAATATTTAAACACAATCGTTAGGAAAAGAGAAATTTCAATTTAAAAGTAATTTTTTCTAAAAAAAATACTTTATTATTATGATTTTCTTTCAAAAAAACCATATAATTTTATAAAATAATATTTAAAGCATTGAGTTGAGTTTTATAGTTCATATCTGTGTATTAATTCATTATTGTTTTGATTTAATAAATAAATATTTCATTTTATTTACAAAAATTCCAAATTTATAAACCTTTATTTTTTCGTAATATTCATTTTAAATATTAATTTTTTTAATTGTTTAATACCAATTATATTATTTTATGTATTACTTATTTATAAAATATTAATTCTCATTAAATTTTCAATTTTAAAATAAATATTTTACATTTTATTTTATATATATATATATATCAAGTATGATGATGAAAAGTAATATAATGTGAGTCATGGGTATTCAAGAATAACAAGGGAACATTAAATTATTTTTATGTTTCTAATGTAATGAAATATTAACACATGTATCCATTTGTAAGAAGTGAGTTTCAAATTATCCAAATTTGGAATTCGATTTATATATCCATTTTATACATATCCATTTGTTGAATAAAATGATGTAGTTGTTTGAATTTGGTGCTACACAGCCATTTGTTGAAGAAAATGATGTAGCTATTTTGAGTATGTAGCTACATGGTCTTTTGCAGAAGAAAACAATATCTCCATTTTGAGTTTGGTGCTTTATATCCATATGAGGAAGCTAATGAAAGAACTATTCCTAGATTAGTTCTTTGTATCCAATTTTAGATGAGTAATAGGTATTCGATTTCATAAAATCACCATGTAACATATTTATACATTTGGGTTTTTTAAAAAATTTCCTGAATCTATGTGAAAAAGATAATCATTTTACTTTTACATGATAAAGGAACTTCCAACAGCCAAGGATTGTTGTAGAAAAATTCTACCATTTTACCTCCTCCACAGAAGCACCATCCACAAACGGTAGAACTTTCTCCTTAATGTAGTTTTAGTATATGTAAACATTCAATGGAAGTTTCTCCAGCTTCTTCTTGGTAACTCTATGAATACAATAGGGTATCCTGTGTAATGGTAGATAAGTGTGATGTTGCTTTTCAGCTGTAGAAACAACATGTTATCACTATATATCTATATATATCATTAGTTTAAATATTTTTTCTAAAAATATAATTTATTTTATTTTAAATTATATAATTTAAATTAATTTATTAATATTTTTTATAATAATATAATTACATTTTTTTAGATTATTTTTTTCCATATTCATTACACATATAAAATTGAATTAAATATAATTTATGATTCTCTATTTTTATCGCTTTTAATGTTTTAAGAAATTGAACTTGAAATTTTATTAAATTTAATTTTTTTACAAATATGTATTATATATATTATTTTATATTGATCGTTCTAGATTTCTTTCCACATTGTGATGAAAGAGCTTCAATATTATTTTATATTATAGTGTTGTCTTTCCAAACAATGTTAATGGTAACATTATATTCTGTTATGTGATAAATCATGGAAATCATTTATTTATCATTGTGATGCTCAGAGAAGATTTTTTTTTGATTTAATGATGTTATATTATTCTGTTAGAGATTTGATAATTGGATAAATCCAATATATATAGATTATTTGACACAACATAGACACCATTTGTAGAATACACATTCTTCATGGAATTCAATCAAGAACTTCTATTACTTATGTTTCCTTGATTGGATCACTATGAGACTTTTACTATACCATCCTATACTATTGTAGTGATCAAGACCATTGAAATTCATCATCCTCATCATTAAATCATTCTAATGGTTTTCATTGTTTTTTTCTACATTATATCTCTTTGTTATCTATTTGTAACTATTTGATTATAGTTAATGATTTTATAAATCCAATGTATGTCCTCTATGATTGGATATTCTACCACCCACAACAATGTTTTGGGATGAGACTTATGAAAATATTTCTGGTCACATACTAGGTTAAAGACTCCCCTAAAAATTCTAGCCTAGGCCTTTATTTCTTTTTAAAACGAATATTCTCTAATAGGTTCTCCTACCATTGAAATTGTTTTTCATTATTTGTAACAAAATTATCAGGGAGTTGAGAATGTTTATGATTTGACAAGATTATTGGAAATCCAAACCACTATAAAATATCCACATTATTTCATTTTACTTCTATAATGATCTAGTACATTTCTCATTAAAAAGAATCTTTATGTAATAACACTCAGATTAAATTTTATGATTAAATTATTAATTGATTATTCACCCCCTCTATTCTTAATTATCAAAATGTACAATAAATAATTTGGTTTTATAGTCTTGTCTCTAATTGGTTATCATGTTTTATTATTCTATTATGTTACCAATAGTTTTATTGTTGTTAAGTTACTATCAATGTGGATTTGATACAATAAAATTAGTATCAGATCTTGGACTCAGATTAGTAACTAATTATACTGTTTTTTTATCTATGTGCTAACCACATCATATCAAAGCTTACTATATAAGGAAAAAAATTGTACTCCAAGATGGTAGCTATTAATTCCATTGATAGATGGATTCCAAAAAATAATCCATTATTTTATGGAAGTGAATATGGATACTGGAAATATAGAATCAAAACATTCCTAAAACAGCTATGTTTATATCATTAGACTATCACAGGGAAGCCATATGATCTTCCCAAAGTTGATTTAGACAATCATATAAGAAATTACATGCTTAGGAATGTTTTGAATTAAATACCTCATATTATTTTGTTCTAAGATATATATATATATATATACATGTGTCTATAGACATATTTTATGTTGTAAGATATCCCATGACATATAGAGAATACTTCTAGTCAATCAACATGGGGATAACTAGCCCAAGGGGACCATGAAAGGAATTATCTATGTAGAATAACATGACTAGAAAAAGGGAGATGCTGGCTTAATGAACCATATTTTCTATAAGTTTACATGTATCCCAAATGGTTTTATTTCTCTTGTTGATTAACTGGACAACACAACTCATGTTGTAAGAGTTTTAAAAGATATAAAAATAATAATTATTTTAAATAATGTGTCCATTTATGAGAGAAAGAACTTTAAATGTTATACCTCAGATGAACTAATAGGATTTTTACTTCAGTATGATTTATAGATGAAAATATTGAAAATTATAAGTCCATAAGAAAAAAAGGTATAACATTAAAGTATAATGTTTATGAAATTTGTAACACTTAATAATCTATGATTTATAAACGTGATAAAGAGATGGCACACATGAACAACATGTTTTTGTTATTTTTTAAAAATAAAGGATGTAATATGGAGTTCAAAACTATGTTTAAAAAGGATTACAGAAATGGTATTTCTAGAAATAATAATGTTGTTAAAGAATTAAAATGTTATAAGAGTGGGATGAAGTGTCACATTAGGAAAGACTTCCAAAAACTAAAACATCTATATAAAGAAATAGAGAAAATGAGAAATGAATAAAATGATTTTCATGGACATTAGGGTTTCTCAATCTCTTCAGTCTCAAGAAGAAAATTTTCAATTGAACAAGATAATGGTAATACAGTTTTTATGGGTGTATGATGTGAGGTAACCAATTACATTTTAACTCAATTAATTATTCCTACTAATATAGTTAATAATTATATATCTAAAATATTAATTCAGATTTATGTTCTAATTCTGGATAATATTTATTCTTATTTAAAATAATTATATAATGAAATTGAGTAATTATGAAATTATGAAGTCAAGACAATTAAAAAATGCACTGATATGAGAATAAAAATAATTTATTTAAATGAATGAAATAATTAAAATGGGTTTTGATGATTTAAATTTCTATATTTCCCTAAATAAAATAATAAATAGAATAATGTTACAACCCTCACCCCTACATCCCAGAGTTGATAGTTATTTTATTATAATGGAATAGATACTAGAGATCAAATCAATAAGGAAGGATCTATTATGTAGTCTTGAAGAACTTTATACATACATTGTTCTCTTATTACATTTGTAATAAAACATAAAACATAATAGATGATTATAAATTTCATCCATGGTAATTATTTATTGATTTAAATGTCATAAAATGGGGAAGAAGAAAAAGTAAAAGGGTGAGGTCAAATGTTCACTAAGGGTTACATACTAAAAATAATACATCAATAATAAGTGAAGCATAAACAGTAACAAATAATAGACATGGAAAAGTAAATAAATGAAAAATACCGGATATATAATTAATAAAATCAGAATGAAAAATGCATCTATAGATTCTGTAATAGTCATAGTATCATGGATAATAGTAATTAAATTCTAAAAGAAGAAAATGATTAATTATTAGAAGTAATGTATCTAGAACATGTACCACCACTGTGAACACATTTCAATAAATAGTTTAAGTATTTGTGTAATAACCCATCTGATTCTATTTGGAAAAAATGTCAAGGGTTTGTCCCGAACTATTTTCTTTAATGAGACTTGTCGATGAGTTGATATGATTCCGATAAATAGGTATTACCCATATATTCATGTCCAATTCATTCTCCATATATTGAATAACAAATTTAATTCCTAAAAAATATGCCTTCTCAAAATATCTATATTGAATAAATGATATATATTTATCAATATATATGCAATTAAAATAACATTGAAAGTAAACACCATTTGTAAAAATGGTATATGACTTAAACAATAATCATATCCTTGATAGAAAAAGTATGTATATTTAAGATAAATATAATATCAAATGAAAAATTATCTCAAAAGCATATTTTGTAAACCAAATAAAAATTATTAGGTGATAAATACCAAGTAAGTCTCTATGAAAATGATATGTAGATGAAGTCCCTAACCTTATGTTTGAAAAAACTATGCCCCATTGATTAATGTCGTAGATAATAAAATTTGATCCATTAAGTAAATTATTAGGAATCTTTTTACATTTATTTTTTTAATAAAATTTAATTATGTTTATTTATAACCTTTTGAGGAGTTATAAGATTCAATTTTATCATTATAGGAGAGTTTGTTTTTTTCAATGATCGGTTCTCTTATATATAAGTATTGAAGTACATATAAATTTGGAATAATTATGCATAATTGAAATTTTATATTATTAATTAACCTACATATTTTTAAATGTTCTTATATATCATTTGGTTATATAGTATGAGTATGATTTACTAAATAAAATCATACTGAAAATAATTTAATTTATTTTGGCCAGTTTTATGATAATCACGAACTTATATAATCTTATTTAATATCATCATTATATATTGGTTCCAAAACATTACATAACATATAATATGTATAACAAAATAATCATAATAATGGTTTTATAACTGTCCTTGAATGTGGAAATGGAAAATAAAAAAGCATCATCTATGATGGTGGAAAATCGATACATCCAAGATGTTTTGTTCATTTTAAGAATAAAATTGAGAGGAGAAAAGGATTGATTATGGATATTACATTAATGTAATAATATTATGTTATATATAAGATTCCATAGTTATCATGATTAATTTTATATAGTAGGAATGAAAAGGATAATAAAATAAAATAAATAAAAGTAATTAATAGAGAACGAAAGAGGATTTTACGAGTAAATTTACTTCTACTTCAGAATATTTTTATGGATATTTTGTTGGGTATTTTGTTTAGAAAAATAGATCATGGATGTGGTTAAGTGTATTGGGAGAGGAATTGGGAAGAATATAATAAATCACCAACACTTATACAGTTTCAAGAGTAGACATGGTAAGGGGTGGTATTTAGAGTAGGAGGAGAGGGTGTTTTTATTATTTTATTAATTAGTTAATTATTTTGGATGAAGAATATCAATAGTATAAATTATTCTAACCACAAATAAAATATGGTAAATTTTATTTAAAAATAATTGTTCTCACACCAGCCATATATCAATCGTCACTCAATAATTTATGTATTTAGCTAATACTCTAAATTATCGTATTTCACTATTAAAAAAAGAAACTATTATAGAAAAATTAAAAAAATATACATATTTATTTTTGATGATTAAATTTAAAAAATAGACTCCATTTTAAAAAAGTAAATATATTTATATGAGAAATTTAATTTTTAATTAAAATAATCATTTAATAGTGAAATTATGATTTTAAAATTATAACTGATTTTTTAACACTTGGAAAAATTAATTAAGGCCTCAAAAAATTATTATATAATCATAATAAAAAAATATTTTTACATGAAAATATTTTATGAAAATATATTTTTGGTTAAATTATTATAGTAATTATAATATTGTAAATAAAAATTTTCAATTCAAAAATAATAGATACACATAATTTATCAAATTTAAAGCATTTATCTATGTATTCTATGATATAAATATATCATATTTTCAATTATCATATACATAAATTTTATTCGTACTTTAATAATTGAAGTTATTATTCTTATGGACACATTACTATCCCTAACAGTATCATTAATTTTCCAATAACCATATTAATATTAAATGGTATATCACAGCAGGTTTTTCTATATACAATTGAATAAATTGAATTAATTTCATAAGATATATACTAAAAAATCATATAGTGTTATATTTTTCTCCACTTTAGAAATATCTTAATCAAAATTTTAATGAATATTAGCTTCTTAATATATGGGGTGGTTCTTCTTCATATCATCCCATTGTTACCAGATCATTTATTATATTTTATGGTTTATCCAAAGAACTTTTACCGGTCTGGTTATCCTATTTTTCAATATTGTCCCTCTTGTATCAAGAATAATGATAGGATCTTTATTGTAAGGTAAATTAGGTTCCAGTTGTGTTTCTTCATTGGAGAGTACATGTTTTTTGTATGGAATGATATTCTATATCAGTTATATGTGGAACACATCATTAACTTTGGAGGTAATTTTTGGAATTTTTAATCAGAAAGTAACAATTAAAATTATTCATGAATTTAAAATTTTATGGTGTACCAAGTTCCCATATTCACTTTCTAACTGAACATTAAGTTACCGTTCTGTGGGGATACCTTTCTAAATACATGTTCTCCAACATGAAATTCTATATCCTTTATCATGTTTTTAGCATAACTCTTTTTCTTATTTTAGCGGCATTAATATGATCCTGGATATTATTTTCAATTTTCATTGTCTTATCAATAAATTTTGGGCCTATAAGAATCCTCTCACTAGTTTTATCCCAATAAGTTGGAGTACGGAATCCCTTTATATATAATTCTTCATATGAAACAATTTGAATACTATAATACAAAATTTTATTGTTGGAAATATCTTCCAAATTTTAATACTAATACAACATACCATTAAGGTCACATGAGACTTATCTAAATATGTCTTATACTGTTTGAATTGTCCTTTAAGGTTGTCCATCTATTTGAGGGTGATAAGAATTACTCAACTTAAGCACATTATCTAAAGCCTTCTATATATTATTCGAGAATTTTGATGTAAAAAAGGAATCTTGATCATACCAAATCGATAGAGGTTCACCATGATGTCTTAAAACATCAATAATATAGAGTATTTTAAAGTGCTCAAGAGGAAAATAATCTCTTATAATAAGAAAATGTGTTGATTTAGGTGAGGTGATCAACATTAACCCATATCATATCATTATTTAACGGGGTCTTTGGTAATCTAGTGATGAGGTCCATAGTAATGTCATCCCATTTACACATAGGAATATATAGTCGTTTCATGACACTTTTAGGATGATTTCTCTCATCCATAACTTTTTGAATAAATAGAAAATTTTACACATAGTCAATAATTTACCACTTCATATTATACAAGAAAAATGTTCCTTCCGATATATATACATCTTTATAATACCACGGTTTATGGAGATATTTGATCTACAAGGATCATCTAATAGTTATATTTTTATCTTAAGTAACAATGGAAAAGATAAATCTTTCCAAATTTTAGAATTCCATCTTCATACATTTATTTTAACTTTATATCCTAAATAATATTAATTTTTTATTGAAAATTGTCATCATCAGTTTGAGATATTTTTATCTTATCTAGTAAATATGTTTTATAAATCATTTGAAAAGGGAGTGATTTTCCCCTTTAGAAACAATTGCCATATCGATATTTAGTAAATCTATGAACATATAATCTTTCTAAATACTAATTTGGGAAATTATTCCATGATTTTTCCTACTCAAAGAATCAACTACATTTTTTTCATTGGCGATAATGTGTTGAGATATTATAATCTGTGGGTAACTCAAACCATCATCTTTTTCTCATGTTGAGTTACAAATGTGTAAATGTATACTTCAAATTCATTTAATCTTTATATAACTCACATATTTCAACATAGAGATAGTGTCTTAATATCTTCATAGAAATGTTTAAGGCTTATAACTCAAGATCATGAGTTCGATAATTCTTTTGATGAATATTCAATGTCCTTGATTCATATTAAATATCTTTATCATTTTATAAGGATATAACTAAGAACTATTTCTATGTGTCAACGTATATCACATACAAATCATTTCTTTATGGTGGAGTCAAAATTGATCATTGAATAATATTTTATTCACATCTTGAAAGCATTATTCCCATTATGTTGTCCATATTAATTTTAACAATTTACATGTGGGATATTTTAATGGGTTATCCAATAAGAAAAAAATATGAATGAAAATTTGATAGTAACCATAAAAATAATGATTATTTGTACCTCAATTAAGTTTTTTGGTGTAGTCAATTCCTGGATTTTCATTTTCTTTACAGGATCAATTGATTTTCCATCTATATAGATAATATGGCCAAGAAAATTTTTTTTTGAATCGATAATTCAGTGTTGATAAATTCAACATTTAACTTGTCACATATGAGAGTATCTAGAATAATCCAAAAATAATTCTCAGGCTGTAAATAGATTTTAGAATACACTATCACATAATCAATAAATTATATAAAAAAATCAATGATATTCCATAAAAAACTATATTCATTAGATCCAAGAAAATTGTGTGTTCATTATTGAAGACAAATGGATTTAATCTAAACACATAATTTCATTACATCTTTCAAAAATATGAATTCAAAATATATTCCTTCTTAGTCACAATTGATGTACCCCGATGAAGGTCAATCCTTGAAAAATATTGATCTCAAGGAAGTAGATGAAATAAATCCTCGATATGAGGTAGAAAATAATTTTTTAATTATAATAGCACTGATTTATCTATAGTCAATGCACAGTCACAATGATCCATATTTCAACTTAACAGAGAAAATATGGGTTCCCCATGGGGAAACACTTGGGCAAAGA
The DNA here is from genome assembly GCA_963277665.1 of Viscum album. Classification (NCBI taxonomy): domain Eukaryota; kingdom Viridiplantae; phylum Streptophyta; class Magnoliopsida; order Santalales; family Viscaceae; genus Viscum; species Viscum album. Next base: position 835,493,084 of record OY728165.1, read on the forward strand.
AATACCATATACTTCAAATCCTTTAGGTTTTTCTTCAGATCCATTAATTCCACAGTGTCCATTCTATATAGAGTCTTAAATATTGTCTTTTTAACAAGGATTAAATAAATTCTAAACTTAACTTTATTTTCAAGGGGTATTTCTAGAAATTTATCATGAAAAATAACAATGAATTCCTATACTATTGGTACATAGTATATTTGTAGATTACATTTATCATCCTTAGATGTTGTTTTCTCTTCCTCCAAAATAATTTAATTTACTTATGTTAATGGGTTTGGATCTTGAAAATAATTATATGATGATGTTTCTGCTCTAATGATAATGGATTCTATAATATCATTAAAAATCAAAATTTCATTATTTTTACAAAAATGTTTCACATCATATTTTAAAAGCTAGTCCATACAGAGGATTATATCAAAAGAAACCATAGATTTTATGATATGTTCAGTAACTCAATCAGGTTTATGTGTTATAAAGGGGACTGACCATATTTGTTTGTTACAATTTGAATTATCTTTGTAATTTTCACTACAACTCCATTATTAAATCAAAAGGGAAATATATTATTTGCATGGATAACTGGGAAGATTTAAAAGAGTGTGCTGATCCCGAATCAAATAATAAATTCATTAAAATTTTCATATTAGATTAATATACATCACAAAAAATCCATGGGTACTTATACATTGGTTGGGGGGATTTCATAAGATTTTCATCACATTTTTTCCTCTTATTTGGTATATTCATTTAATGAATGGAACATTGATTTCAACAATTCACCATTTAATTAAATTTAAATAATTGAAAATCATTTATTTATTTATTACCTTAGAATTTATATGCTTAATGACCCATTTATCCACACTTATAATAAAATCCTATGACTTTCAAGCATTTATCAAGATGATTCTATTCAAATTTTCAAAAAATTGGAATTGCTACATTCCCCTATTATTCTAACAGGCATCACATTTCCCATGGTTATTAGATGAACACTTATTTTCTTGATTATCATTGAACATATATGATCTAGAAATATCATTCCCCATTTTTATGGAACTGAATACTATTTCATCATATGATGAAACTACTCAAGAATATCATTCCTTTATGAGACATGGATTAGTACCTTAAGAGAAATGATAAATCTTATTTTATGAATAACATAAGTAATCTATGGAATACCGAGCCTGCCATTTAGAAGCATCTTCAAACTTCTCAAATAATTTTTCTTTAAAATCATTCCACTTCATGTCTTATATTTAATCATCCTCCTCTATATTCTGGACCAAACACAAACATTTTTCAGCATCTCCCTGGAGGTAATATACCGCTAGTACTACCTTATCCCTTTCATCACACCTCAATGCTACACAGATATTTTCAAGGGACATGATAAACTGCTCATTTACCATAGGATTAGTAGTCCCAATAAAATATTGGGAATATTTTACATAGAAGGATCCAAAAGAGGTGTAGTATGCTTATTCATCATAACTTGATTAAGCATTTCTAGTATGGTCATGATCTAATCAGGTCCAGCACTAACTATGCTGACTTTCTCAGTGGGGAAATCCATGATTATTAGGTGGGTATTGATCCCTTTTCTTTCACTAGGCACAATCACTATATAATGGTACATTCTATGTTTTCACATAATCATCATGAGTATTGCACAAAAAAATCACAATAAGGAATTTTTATGATTCTCATGTTTACATAATATCTAGTTCCTAGGGATTCTAGAAAATTTTCTCTGATACCAACTTTAAAAACCTTGAACCAAGTATCCTAGAGTCAGTATTTATTTTTGTACAATGAAATTGATATAAGAGATCACCACAATAAGGTTCGACGAGTTTAGAAGTATTGAAAAAATACATACATACATTGTTCCTATATTACATTGGTAATTGAACATAGAATAAAATAAATAAAAATAATCTTCTTCCTTAACACTTATTCGATGATTTCATCTTCCTAACATATAAAAGGGAAAAAGTAAAATAGTGAGATAAAATGGTCAATAGAGGATACATACAGTAGAAACAAGATGTAATAATAATTAAATCATTAAGAATAATGAATAATATATATGGAAAGGTAAATAATTGAAAAATAATTTATATTTAACAACTAAATAGAGATTGAAAAATTCATCCGTAGATTTTGTTCTTCTGAAAATTTCATTGATAGAAGTCAATGAATACTAAATGAGGAATTTAATTAATTATTGGTTGTCATGTATCTAGAACATTATCCAATCCCACAAATTCCTTTTACATGACAATTTATATATGTATTTATAAACCCCTATTATTTTATTTGGAAACAAATGTGAGGGGTTTGTTTCTAACTATTTTGTCTAATGGGACATGTCGTGTTATCAAGGGTCTATCTATAACCTAAACCAACTAGTATATATATGTCCAAAAAATTATTCATACATTGAATAATAGATTCAATTCATGAAAAAAAATTCCTTATAAAAATATCCATATTTAATAAATGATATAGATTAATCAATATATGCTCAGTTAAAATAACATTTATAGTAAACACCATATGTAAAAATGGATTACGAAATATATAATAATAACATCCACGATATTAGAAATATGGATATTTATGAGAAATATAATATCAACTGAAAATTTATATCAAATGTTTATTTGATACACCACATAAAAATTGATTAGGTGCACAATATCAAGTGAGTTTCAATAAAATGGAGGTTGATATCAGGTCCCTTAACTTAGGTCTGAATGAGTTCCACACTTGTGATTAATGTCCAAGATAATAAAATTAGATTAATTAATTACTGAATTAAGAACCTTTTTATAAATTTATTTCGTTTATTATAATTCTATTAAGTACATATATGGTTTTTTGATATGTAATAATATTCAATTGTTTCTTTCATGTAGTGATAGTTTTCATGGTTTTCATGATCATTTTTCTTGTATACAAGTGTTAATGTACATGTAAAATGGGAAAAATTATTGAGAATTGAAATTGTATATTATTAATGAAGGTATATAAGCATAAATTATATTTTATATCATTTGGTTATATTTTGTGAGAACAATTCATTAGATAAAATGTTGATGAAATTTATTTAACTTTTTTTATGGTTTTTATGATCGTCACGAACTTATATCATTTTATTTAATATCATTTTAATACATTTGTTCTAGAACATTATAGAACTTATAATATTTATAATAATATCTCATTTAACCATAAATTTTTTTTTATGAACATCATGGAAGTAGGTAAAAAAAATGAAAACACATCATCCATAATGGCGGTAAATCGACAAAATAAAGATGATGTTTTCATTTTTAGAATAAAATTGAGATAAGAAGGGGTTTTATGAAATATATTTTATTGAAATAATAAAATTAAAGTATATAATTATGTCACCATGAATGTTTCAATTTAGGAGGTAAGGATATGATAATCAAATAAATGAAATAATTAAAATTAAAAGGGAATAAAAGAGGATTTTACCTTTTTATTATTTTCTCATTTAGAATGTTCTTAAGGCACCTGGGTTTGAAAATTGGTAGAGAATTGAATCCTATAGAAGTGGGGAAGTGGTTTCGTAAAAACAATTAGGTAGAATATAATTACACTACATTGATTAAAATTTGTTAAGAGAAGAGGTGGATAATGGTGGTATTCATAGATAGAGGAGCGAGGTGTTTTTATTATTTTATTCCTTTTTTATTATTTGGTATTAATACTATCAATAATAATGATTATTTACACCTAGTAAAAAACAAATTCATGTAAGATTGAACCAATGGTTCTTATATCACCCATACATTAGCTATCAATCATAATTTATGTATCTAGAAAATACGGAAAATTACCATATTTTACAATTCACAAATAATTCAAATATTTTATAAAAATCTCAAAAATCCACCCTAACCATTTTATGATATGTAAATTTAAAAAATAGTATGCATTTTTTGAAAATAATTTTCTAATAATAATAAATTTAAATGTTAATTAAAATTAAAATTTACTAAAAAACCTTATTTTAAAATTTTAACCAATTATATCAATATTTGAAAAATTAATTTAGGTATCATAAAATTACTTTATAATCCTAAGATAAAAAATATTAATTTATGAATATATTTTATGAAAATAAATTTCCATTGAAATTAATATATTAATTAAAATATTTTAAGTAAACATTTATTTTTCATAATAAATACCAAAACTTAATTTACATTTTTAAAGTATTTATAATAAAATTCCATGATATAAGTAAATTATATTTTCATTTATAAGATAAATAAATTTTATTTATACTTTAATAGGTGTGATCATTGTTCTAATGACCACATTTCTATCCATAATGATCTCATTACTATTTCAATGATCATGTTTATTTTTAATGGTATATCACTGTTCATTTGACCCGGAAGCTATCAAATAAATTGAATTGATTTAATATGATACGTAACATAAAACCTTTGGATGTTATAAATAATTATTTTTAAATATAAAATAAATCATAAAAAGACATAATTAAATTTGATTTTAATTGAATGATAAAGAACAAGAAAAAATATATATATATTTATTAGATGATTTAACAAATGTTTAAATGAATATAAGAAACTTATAAAAGAAAATAAGAAATATAGAAACAAACATTATGGATATAATGTCAAATTCTATTTTGGTTTAGAGACAATTTAAAAATATAATATAATTAGGCAAAAAGGGTGTTTTCAATATTGTATATAACTTATATATATTTTTTATGGGATAGAACAATATGATAAAATAATGTCTATGATAAAACCAAACTATAATAATAAAGAATTTTATTATAATAATTTACTCCAATATTGAAAACAAAAACAACCTTGTTAAATGATTAAATGGAAGTATTTCTAGTATATAATGTTTTTAATGCGTAATAAAGGGGAATTGTGCTAAACATTTCTCCATGATATTTACAGAGTCTATTGTGTATAATAGAGCATTAATTTCCATATTTTTATTTTCCATAAAAAAGACTAATAATTTTTTTAAATCTATTTGAGTTCCAAAATGTTCTTTATCTAATCCATTTCTACCCATGTTATATTGAGTACCCAAATAATTTGTTGGATTGTTTAATTTTAGGACTCATAACATAGAAGTCTAAATGAATTGTGGAATGTAGATAGTGGCTACTACAAGAACATGAAAGGATATATTAAAAAAATTATATATTATAATTAATGTGATGATTTCTTATTGTCATTTATAGACAATATTATAGGTCATATTAAATGTATGGGAAAAGTTGGTTTTTCGAAAAATTTCATTATATTGAATGTTTTATTTATAAATGGATCAAAACACAATATGAGAAGTATATCACATATTTGTGATGACGGAAAACCCATTATTTTTTAAAATGATTAATTTTCATTTTTGAAACATAAATATGTTTATAATCATGAAAAAAAGAACAAGATTGTTTAGAATATTTATTTTTGTGATCTGACCAAAAAAAGTTTAAGTGTTTTAATGTTGTAAAATAAGGCCACATCTCATTGAATAAGATAAATGGGTATGAAAAATTATGACTATTTCATGAATTCCCAAAGCATGAGAAGGTAATACAATTCCCATAATTATATACAAGTTATTACTTTTTTTTGTGATTCATGTTTAAAGTGTATCCAACAAAAATAAATATTTAAATCTATAGATGATGTTTACTCAACAATGTTTTAGAATTTTTGAATTTGGAATTACTTCGACCTATAAAACCTATAGTTTTTTTGGGATAAAAATATGTATATAATATTTGATGATTTTAGTTGAGTAATATGTTTTATAAGAGAAATTTTTAAATTCTAGAGTGGCATGATAGGAAGTTTATTGTATCTCACTAAATCTTGACTGAACATAATGTACTCAATATTTTTATGTGCTAGATTTCATTCCAACCATAAAGAAATATATATTAATGAAATTAAAAGATTAATTAGATATGTTAAGGTAACTATAATAACTTGGTTATTTTATTCAAATTATAATTGTTTTTATTTTTTTTTTGTTTCTATGATTTTGATTTAGAATGTTGTAAACATGATCGGAAAATCACAACAGGCATGTTTCATATTCTTGGTAAATGATTAATTTCATGGAGTTATTTAAAATATATATATGTAGCACTATCTATACCTAAGATGAAGTATTTTTTTACGCTAGTTGTTATTCAAAGATATTTTGGATTAAATAAACAATATGTCGTTTTAGTTTTTTTATAAAGTTCCAATATTATTTGATAATTCAAGTAAAATTTCAATTTCTAAAAAAATATGTTGCAAAATAGAAAAAACAAATAGTTTTTAGATTTAATTTAATGAGGGATTGTTTAAATAAAACTGATATTTATTTCAAATTTCCTCCAACTAAAAATAAATATTATAGAAATTCACCTAATCTTTAGATTCTATCAAATTTAAGAAAATGATGTTTAAATTAGATATACATGAAAATTAATATTTATGTTTAACATAATAACTAATTATATAAAACATCTATGTATTTTTAATTCTATTTACATGAATACTACAACTAGATGTTATTTTTATAAAATAATATTATTATGTTAATTCTAGGTAGGTGATATGGATAAAAAGGGAGATTTTTTTAATGATTTAATTTTAATGTATTATTAGATAAATTTACAAAAGGGGGAGAATGTTTTTGAAAGTTTTATGTTTAAAAAAAAATTCAGTTTTTTAATTTAAACCAGGGGTAGATTGTTAGAGTTTGAATATGTATATTAATTCTTTAATTGTTTGATTTTGATAAATTACTATATCATTTAATTTAATTAAATTATTTATTTAAAAAAATTTATTTTAAAATTATGATTCGATAAATGTTAAATTTATTAAAAAATGTATACTAAATATATTATTTATTTTATTAAAAAATTTATAGTATTGAAATATTTTTACTTGTTAAATTTTCATTTATATATATATATTAAATTAATAATAGGGTACTATATATATAAAAAATAGGATGAATAAAAGGAATAGAGGTTGAGTTACATATATTTGATAATAATTCCACCATTATAAAGGATATTTACCTAGAATAAATAATAAAATAATAACCCATATTCCCATTGGTGAGAAGTGAGTTTCGATGTAGTCGAATACTCAATGGGATTATCATAGACTTTTCCTACATATCCATTTGTAGACGAAAATCATGTTGCCAATTGAGTATGATTCTATGTATCCATTTGTTTTGGAAAATGATGTATCTATTGTGTGTTGGTTGATATGAATCTATTTTTAGAAGAAAACAATATAATAGTTATTATATTGGTGCTCCATATGCATTTTTAGAGAAAAAAAGATTTAACTATCTTGAGTTATTTATGTAGCTATTTACATATGAGTGATACATATTATGTTCATGAAGATCACTACATATTTGATTTATTCGTAATAGATTTTGAAGAAATTCCATGAATTCATGTTTTAATAATCCCCCTATATTAAAACTATGAAAGAACGAATTTTTTTTTTGTAGTAGTAGTAATAATCGACCATTTGAACTTATTTACAAAATAACCATAAATATATGATATAACATGTTCTTCAATGTGGTGGTAGAACCATTAAACTATCACATGTAGTTTAATCATCTTATTCATAAATTTTACATACTACCAAAAGTGGATCTTATGCAATGGTAGATTAATGAAATGGTATCTTATCAGAAATAACCACTATGTGGTAATTCTAGGCATCTCTTTATAAAATTCATTCAAATAATTTTTCTCCAAATATAATTTTTTTCATCTATATATTTAAATAAATTGTCTAGTAAATTATAAATTTTTTTTTCTAAAAAATATTCAATTTGTGTACAAGATTTTAATGATTATTCTATACACATATAAAAATGTAGTAAATATTGTTTACGATGCTCTATTTTTATAATATTCTGTATTTTATTAAACTTCATGTTTATTTATATAACATTTATCTTTTCTATAAATGTGTATAATATATATTTTTTCTAATGAACATGTTCGATTTTTATTTTTCTTTATGTGAAAAAAATGGAATAGAAAACATGTTTTATATTATATGTAGTATTTCCAAATAAATTATACAGTAACAATTTTTCTATGAACTAACTGATGGAATGTAGTGATTGGTCACTATGGAATTCTGAGAATATTGTTTTATGTCACCATATTATTTCATTAGAAATGTGTTCAATGGATAAAACAACTATGTATAGAATATTCGACACAACTTTGGAAACATTATTGTGATAAACATTCTTGTTTGAATTCAATCAGGAATTAATTTGACATCTATTTTGTTGAAAATATTCGGAATCAAAATATATTATCTCGCCATATACTTCTTTAGGGATCAAGACGATTGATTTTTATCATTCTCATCATTAGATCTTTCAATTGGGTTTCATTGTATGTGTTTTTTTGGTATATCTTTTATTATATATTTGCAATTGTTCATGTATGGTTTATGATTTTCTTGATATAAATCATGTGAGGTATATATATTTTTCTTTAACTGAAAATATAATTTTGGGTTGTCACCCTTGAACAAATTTTTGCCCATTGAATAGGTTAAGGATGCACATAAAAATTCTAGGTTATGCCTTTAAGTATTTGTAAAAGGTAGATCTGTAATATTATCTCACAAATTTAATACCATGTTTATTTGGGGGTACTAATGATATAATTTTGTAGAGAAGGTTGATGAGTGGACTTGAATATTGGTGATTAGAACCATAATAAAATTTATATGTTCTTTCTGTTATTTCTACTAGACACCACCTGATGAAAACACATCTTGAGGATGTTTCATTAATTAATAATGCAATTAAAATTTTTTTCCGGAACTTATTAAAATAAAATTCACTCCACTCTAGTATTACTTTAATAATATTTGATCCAATATTGTCATAGTGTCCAAAAATTCCATTCATGCCATAATTTTTGAATTATTATTATTTTCACACCTTCTGTAAAAAGAACATTGTTCAAAAAATGACAAAATATTGATACTAAATTTTTTGGTAAAAAATAAATCATGGATAAAAATTACCTTAAAAAATAATTTATGAATTTTTGAAAACCTTCTTCAAATAGTTTAGAAAACTTGGAGATGGATGAAAATGGTTTTCCAATTAAAAGAGGATAAATTAGATCTTTTTTCTTAAAAACATATTATGAACTATTTAGAGTACCAAAGATACAAAAATGGAAATAAAATATTATAAATATAGAAATAATCTTTTGGGATAAAATTAAATGTTTCTATAAAATAAGGAATAAATAATTTCTCAACGTAATTTTAAACAAAAAAAATCATTATTAAATTAGGATAGAAACTTAAATCGCTTACATCTTTGGTTACTTATGAATTATATACCCCATGATGGAATAAAAATAGATAAAATTTCAAATATTAATAACATAAGGAGCTTCATGATATAAAAATTCAAAATTAAATAATATTTATCTCATAAAATAGTATAGTTTTGTAACATAAATGTATATCCAAAAGAATGGAAATATGATGAAAAAGTTTTTTTTAAAGATCATATCATTGTTTTAAGAATTAGTAAATTGAAATATTTCATGTAACAAATGTAAATCCACATGAAACAACTGAAAATACATAATATGATAATATTTTAATTAATTCACACAAAATCATGCTATAATATATTAAATAAAGTATAATTATAACCCAATAAATGGAAATTGTGTTATGAAACCTTTTACTATTTTGGTAACATCCCAATTTATATCCCATGGTTCATGTAACAAGAACTGTAACTCAAAATAAGATGATGTATACATGATTCCTTATATAAGATATAAAATTTTAGTATATACTCTATATAATATAAAGTTTTTGTATTACATAAAAATATTCCTCAATGAAATTAAATTGTGATTAATCACCTTACCTAGAGTCTAGAATGGTTATGTTGGTCTATTAACTAATATATAATAAAACTATATAAATAATTTTCTCTATATTGATACTTTTTGAGTTTATTCCATTATAATTATTTTATTTATTAAATGTTTTAATTACATATGACGTTTCATAACCTAATTATTATTGTATACTTCAATTATAATATTATATATAACCATTATAGACGGTTATGAAAAATGATGTACTTTATAATCACAGAAAGGGTAGGTTGTACATGTGCATGAGTAACATTTTTATTTAAAAAACATGATTAAAATAATGTAATTGTTATCTTATATGTCAATAATTTTTATTAAATCATAAATATATTATATATTTTTAAAATATTGTAATTTATAACCTCCCATTTGATGTCGTAATAAAAAAAGAGTCACATCACTTCGTGGAGGTGGTAATCACATGTATGCATAGAAAACATTTCTATTATTCAATGGTTGGAAATGTAAGAAAATAGGTTAAATATTATATTTCCAGAATGATAATAATTTCATTAATATCATATATATATATATATATATATTAAATCAGTCATTATTACTAGTTGTGAGAGGTAGTTATTGAAAAAAATTCATCAGTTCTTGAGGTGCTAGTCTACCATACACATGCAAAAAGGTTTCTTTTCCCATTTAATTGAACATGATATGGATATATGTTAAAAAATTAACAGAAAAACATATATCTATATTGAAGATAATATTTACATAATTTCATTATTTAAATTAATATAATTTAATTTTCATTAAAATATTCATCTATATTAATATAATTAGAATAAAATCTAATTATTATCAAATATAATCTCATCCAATAACTTTTTTACAAAATTAGATATAATTTAAACCTTATATGTTTTTTTAACACCTTGGTTAACCAATTTTAATATTTATTATAGTACTTATTTTTTCTATATTAAAGGGTTATAATTTTAATTATAAGGTGGAAATTGGCATATATATTTAAAATGGATGAAATTATAGACCACTTTTAATCATAATTTTCATATGGATTTTTTAAATAATTTATAAATTATTATTTAACATAAAATATCATTAATGTCAGTTTAACGCTATTTATTTAGTTTGACATTAAATCAATGAATATTAAAAATAATCTCTAAAATGAACCTTTAAAACATACCTAAAACACTATAGTTCTCTTTGAAATTTTTGTTCCACTAATAATGACACCAAAATAAAAATTCTTTTAAAATTTTTAAATCATTTAATTGATTTTTCTATTACTTGTAAAAGCACCTTTTTGGGATTGCTTAAGCATTTAAGGTAATACTTTCATCAATAAAATTTAAAAATAAATTATGATGCTAAAAATTGTTTTTATTTAAGGTAAATATATAGTTATGGACATCATGTTTTTAATAGTTTCAATAAATATTTTTAAAATAAAAATCAACAGAATTGCATTTTTGACTTTATGTTGACATAAAATATTATAAATGTCATAATCAAAGTAAAATGTTAATAATTTCATTAATTATATAATTTTATATTATTAAGGACTAAATGTACTCATTTAAGTAATTATAGTAATTTTTTTGGCTTTTAAAGTCCTTATTATATAATATTTTACCTTAATTACTTGGTTTCCCTTTACTATAGAAACCAAACATTACAATGGTTACTCTTTATAATGACACATAAAAACATGCATTTTATCCTAATTTTAAAAACCTTAATATAAATATGGAATCTATTTTAAAAGATTAATTCTTTATAAGTGGAAAGAATAAATTTAAGATCAAGAAATAGAATGTAATTCATTTTTTTAGAAAAATGATTTTTAGCTAAAAAATGAACTTATATTGAAATCAAGTACAATGAATACTATCACATAATTAATTTAATTATTTGATAATCAAAGAAAAATATTTCAATTTTACATGAAAATTAAAATCATAAATATACATTTAACTGAAAATAAATTAATGTTTTAAAAATTCGTATTTTTTCACAATCCACTAAAAAATCACTCTTTTTAGAAAATCCCAAAAATTTAACTCTAAGATAATTCTCATATAATGAATTCAAAAAATAAATAAATTTTTGTAAAATAACTTTTCTATATCTTATATAAATTAAATATATTACTCTTATTAAAAAATACATAAAAACTTATTTTGAAAGAAAAATATTATTGACGCACAAGATAACATAAGATCTTATTTCCTAAACATAAATCATTACATTTTTTGGTTATAAATTAATATATATTTCATAATGCATTATATAGAGATCATATTTAGAATTTTAAAACAACATTATAGCTATTACATTATGATAATAATATTTTTTAGTTTTCTTAAACACAGTGTTACGAGTTGTATAAGCTATCAAACATAATTTTCTCTTAAAATCATGAGATATTACAGATATCCACTCCCTATAATTTTCTTCTCAACCATTCTGATAAACCAATATATAAAACCTATTATAAAAATAATAATATTATTAAATATGTATCATTATTTTACTGAAAAATTATTTTTTATATGTATAATTATTATTTATCTCTCTCCTAATCATTGGGAAACTAAATTATCATCTGTGTTAAGTGAATACTAGCACCTATAGGAGAGAAGTATTTCATTTATCCTAACCAAATTACATGGATAGTAATAAAAATGCATGTATTGAATAAGAAATATGATATTTGTTATAAGAATATAAATTTAATATTAATATTTAAAACTATTTTTAATATACCACCTTTTGTTCATTAATTGTTATCAAAATAATATCATCATTGATTTCAAATTCATGAATTATAATAATAAATATCATGAAATATTATTAGAAATTAATAAATCATTATTCAAAATATATTATAGTAATTTTAATAATATACTAATTATCAATTTGAAATCAATGAACGAGCATCAACATTGACATTATAAAATATGTATGAATCTATTATAGATACTAACATCAGATGATAAAAATATATATATTTAATGAATATATAATTAATGAATATAATTAAAGAGTATAAAAGGTAATAGATATGAATATGGTTCTGAAAAGAAAATATTTATATAGTAATATTTATATAAATGAGGTTAATATACTTTTGTAGAAGTCAATAGTAAAGGTGAAGGATTTTCCTAACTATGTTTCTCTTCATAACATAATGAGGGTTCTTCTAGAAATCTATTATTTTACAATCCCTATATTCTTCCATTTACTATTTCAAATTATATTCACTAGTATCTTGTAGTGGACAATAGTGTTATAATTCAAATACCATTCCTTGATGAATTTCATTCTCAGAAAAATATAGCATTATTAAAGAAGAATTGTATCCCCTTTTAAGGATTTATTTTCCACCATGTATTTATTATTTCATCCCATAGATGATTTCATTTTTCATTTTGAAACCCAAATATGTATTATCTCTTGCGATGTTCTTATTTCCCTTTACCAATTTTCAATGGGAATTTAAATTATATTTTAATGATATTGGTTTGAATAAATATATTTTTTTGGATATTAAAAATTGTTATCCATTAATGTGATTATATTTATCTTTGAAACCAGATTTTTATATTTAAAATTATTTCATTTTATGTTTCAATTAATTGGAATTATTTCTATATAATTTTGGAAAAATATCTTCCACAATCTTATAAGATAAGAATTTATATTTGACCCGTGACACTAACATTTTTATAAAATTTTAACATGTTTTATGAATTATATTTTTAATATTTCTCTTAAATTTTCATTTATCTCCAAAAGATATATATTATTTGGAGTCCGATTAAATGGAAAACATATAAATTCTTCTATGAAATAATCCTTTTTGGTGATTAAATTTTTTCACTCAATAATCATTTTTCTTGATTTAAATTTTTATTATACCAGTTAAAAGGATAATAAACACACTTTCTTCCCAAGGTTTATTCATGATATGATATACGTATAATTTTATGTGGTAATAAAATGTTTGTATTATCATTATATGATTATTATGTCCATAATATATATGAGATGGTTGAGGTCCAATATAGCCCTAAGACGAGTGGGGCCCAATATAGCCCTAATATAGATGGGGTCTGTTATAATCCTGAGATAGGTGGAATTTTTTATACCCCATTAACAAATCAGTTAATTTTTTAAATCTCATGATATATAGATATTATTAAAATTAATTATTTTCATTTATTAATTTTCACAATTTTTTTTTCTTATCATCTTGATTTTGCTTCATTCTAATATTTTGTGCCAAGGATATTCCCCAACATTCATGATTATTGAATCATAATTCAAAACTCTTATTTCATTATTTACTTTTAACATTTTAAATTAAAACTATAATTATTTTATGATCTATTTGATATAATATTAATTCGTTGATCAATTTTATATGATTATTATCTAACCCTAAGTGTGTTGTTGATAATAATTTTCATTAAAAATCAGTTAAGTCCACCCTTTTTTGGTTTTCTACTTCCCTATGTTATAAAGATGAGTATACAAATTGATCTATATATATATAATGGGTTTAGTGTGGTGTGAATTATTTGAAATTATTACAAGTATTATAAAATATATTTTTTATGCATCGATAACTGTATACCAAAGACCTAAAGTTATCAAGATTATGAAATACATTTTTTGAAATATGTAAATAATGTAAAATATGGAATATTTTTCTTGGTTCATAGAATACATAAATTAAAACATTGATATATACCAATGAAATATCGGTTATCCTTTTTTAATTTTGTCAATTTTCCAGCAATTATAGAGTGAAATCTAATTGAAACTTATTTAAGAAATCATCAAACTAATAAAACACTATATCTATACAATTTTAAGGGGTACTTCCTTAGAGAAGGATACATCAGTATCATAAATATAAAATAATACACCTCATTAATATATTAAATTTATATGGAAATGTAGTTAATGTTTTTAAAACGTGAGCATGGATATTTTTTTATATAACTAATCTCATAAACAATGATCTAAAATACACCTCACAATCTCTTCATGATCTTACACTATAATCAAATATAACAAGATTTCTTAACCTAACCCCACGAATGAATGATTTATGGGTTCAAAAAGACAATTTCTATAGACCCCAAGGAAATAATTGGGTAATTTTTTATTTTCAAGTACATTTCTATAATATTTCAATGGGTATTACAACACCTAAATGTTCTCTTCTAATCACCCTACTCAATCACTGAAATTTAAAAGTAAAATGATAGAAAATTATTTCTAAAAAAAATATCTATCTACTATAGAATTATCAAAAAAGGATTTAATCCTTCGGATAATATCAGTTCTTCACTGTCACATATTTTAACCACCTATAATTCAACAAAATCTAAATAATACCATTAAATTTCATTATAAAAATACAGGATATTATTAAATAACACAGTGGTTAAATGAGAATTTTCTATAATAAGACATCAATTTGGGTTAATAACTTGTAATTCCCTAAATTCACTATATTATACAAGGATATAAAATTAAATGAAACATTGTGATATAATCCTAACATAATTTTTTTATCAAATTGATGGAGTAGTTTTACAACCCCATCAGAAAAATATTGTGACATATCTATAAATCTTGGAAAATCCTGCATTTATATCCTAGTAAAATTTGATATCAATCATAATAACTAATATATAATTTTTTCCATGAATCTATGATACATCTAATGATCCTTCTTACTAAGGAGGGTAAATTTTTGACCATAAAATTTACTAATTATCACTAACCATGGATAGTAATTAATGTCAGCCTTTATCTAGTACTATGAGTCTTTGGAAGGGATAATTTATCATTGATATATCTGAAAAATAACATTAGAAATGATTGATATCACTCTATCATTAGCTCACACACCTTAATTAACTCTAGAAATCACGACTATCCCCCAACTATTATATAAACACTAAGGGTTTTAGAATCCAATACACATTAGGTCACATTTTATAGATTAATGTTTATGTGAAAAATGGTTAAAACATCAGATTACATTACTATATAAACCAAGGAAAAATATAAGTTGTTAGAATAATGGACATCCTCATGTATCCATGGTAGCAACATATCCATGAAATATATCTATCCCCACCAGTCACCCCCACCTATTGTTATATGATGTAAGTCATTATCCCATCCATGATCAACTCTATGTCCTTAAGGATGAGGAATATATAATTTTATCCATTTCATAACAAATATTATATTTTTGTTTTTTAATAATTCTAATCTATATATGGTGGATATATATGAGTATGAATCCAATAATAGTATGGTATAAAAATAAATTTAGGGATATCCATATTAACTCTTATTTATCCATTCTAACTACCATGGATCATTGGATCCATATAATGTTGATTCCCCAATTTGATCTAGAAGTTTGAAATGACACTCAAATTACCAGTTGAAGTTTTTAAAAATAATTTTCTTATGAAATGATAGAAATATAGATTAGGGAAACCTTTTTAGATCACACATTAGATACCCAAATAAATATATACATATATTAATTAATCTACTTATTTTAAAGTTAAAATGTCACTATTATTTATTTTAATCTATCCTTTCTAGAGTTATCTCAATTACTATTGATTTTATATATAACTCATTGTTGTATTAAAAATATTAGTAGGTCTGATACTATATCACAATACATTGATCTCCTGCAAAATATAATTCCCTTGAATCCTCATTTTTCAGAATGATATTTTACATAATAAGTATATTCATGAATTTTTCCTTGACATATTATATTATTGAATTAACATAATGAATGGTGATTAAATCATGTCACTAACATAATTTTGGTATTGATCATAAATAATATATTTTCATATATCTATTTATATTCCACTATATTGTCTCTGAATCACCCTGATCGATAATGTAGATAATCCTCCACTATTGAGATGTTTCACAAGTGGTAATATTTACAATGGAACCAATACTCTGCCCATACCAAAATTATCATAAAATAAGACTCAATAGACTATATATATTACTCAATATCATATTCTTAAATGTAACATTTTTACTTTAAAAAATTATATCACTAGAACTATTAGATACTTCCTTCATGAATCAGCACCTCCTGGGTCAGTTTACATATGAAAAAACTGAGCATTATTTCACACCTCTCTCACCTTAATAATGAAAGGACATCATACACTATCGATTTATCTAATAAAAAACAGAATCCCAAATTGAAAGGATATTTTTTTTTTTAAGTTCATGTAATTTTAATTTAATTATTTATATAAAACAACCATATTTTGAAATATGAACAACCAATGATTATATATATAATACACATGTATTTACTATGTAATCAATATACTCCCACTTATGTTTCTTTATTCTACTAAAACAAATTCCTTTATCTGGATAACAATCACCTACAAGTATAATGTATAAATTTCCATTACCTGTATCATATAATAATCTCAAATGACATGGTTTCATTGAATAACTAGTGAAATAATCACTAGATATTAATCTAATCTTAATCTTAAATGAAAAATTCACTTTGAAAATATTTTTTCATTACCTAACTCTAATAGAACCCATCCTATGTTTGTATTGAGGTTAGGATAAACCTAAAACCAACCCTTTAAAAGGCAACAAGGTAGAGAATAAAACTAAGGGTATATAAAATGTATTGTGGTATGAATTACACATTTTAATCCACATAGAATAGTGATTCATAGAATTAAAATTAAGTCACTATTATCAATGAAGATTAATAATTCATAAAATAGAACCAAAAATTAGTTATAATGTCATACAATGAAAATAAACATAAAAAAAATTCAATAGAAAGAGGCCAAAAATTCCTATCTAAATAATGAATGATATGTAAATAGTTTTAAGATCCAAAGGTCATGAATTAGTATGGTGGTACCAAATCATTAAAATTTTCTTGTAAATCTATTAAAATGGTATATCAAATAATGAGTATAATGCTTTTGAAATAGGTTTCTCCTTAAGAACAATCAGATCATTGTTGAAGAAGCATTCTAAATTGTTTTTCAAATAAGTTAGGCATTAATCAAGTAATCCATTTCTAGGAAAATTCTATGAGTCTCATATAACCACAAGAATACTCTCACATATCTAACTATAATATAATTATAAGAATACTATGAAAATATAACAACATTGGTGTCCCAAAATCACTTCCCCTCTACTATAGTCTCCCAAAGATCTTAAAATCAGATATCCTAGTGCTCACATCCCTTCACATTTCTATAAACCACTTTATATAATATCCTTAATAAAACCATAAAATATCTACACCCAATTTTTCATTATAAAAATATCAAAACAAAATCACATCACTAAATAGAGTGTTGAGAGGTTGATTATTCATCCATATTCTTCCACAACATTCTGGATAATGGTAGTTCACACATTACCCATATCCATATGTGAAATTGTTAGGTTGTCCAACTTGTGTGGTAATGAAGAGGAACCGTGAATTCCACATCAAAATTTATATTATTAATATGTATATATATATACACTCACAATCCTAAAATATTGGTTTACACATTTATAGATATTTTCTACACCCACCCAACACATATTCCACCTTCCACACACAATTCCACCCCATTATCTAATAAAAAATATTGTTGTGACCAATCACTAAATTTAAATTTAAAAAATTACCATATACATAATTAAATATATTAATCATTTACCTATTTACAAGATATTTGATTTCATATTTAAAAATTAATTTTATATTTTTTGATCATTTCAATATCTTATATATATTCTATTATATCCTTTTTAATTAATATATTCCCCATATAAGAAATTGATAATATTTTCAATCCAGTAAATAATTGAATTTCCACATATCCTCACCAATATTTCATGACCACATAAGAAAACACTGTATAAAATATATCCTATTTTTATAATCTATAACCATGTGAGTTAATAAGAATAAAACATCCAATACATTATATAAATCACAAATCAATTAAATATTTTTAATTTAATTTATATAATTAAATCAAATTTATCATTATAATCAATGAATATGGGCCCTGATAATTTTTCATCAAAATAAGAGATAAATAATTTGATTAGATCATATTCACTAATCTTGTGTTTGAAATATCAAATTATCAAATTGAAAGATCCTATACACCTAAATAAATTCCCTTATAAGGAATTTCTAATGAATTTATAAAAGATAAATCTCATGTAAATTATATTTGTACTGGTAAATTAATGAATATACATAGAATATCATCTATGTATGAGTATAGATTGGAGGAAAACCAATCATGAAAGTGGTATCCCAACTCAGATGGATTATATCTCATGTATGAAGGAACTCAATGATTCATCAATGACATCCCAAAATAACCTATTAGGTCTCCTAAAATACATAGAGTCACCCAAGAAGAATAAATATTGGATAAGAGAAGAAATATGAATCATAAATTATAATTAAATTAGGAAACAACCGACCATAGTGTGGTCTAATCATTAATTATATGATTTGGTTAAGTAAATATTTATTTGAAAACTACAACCCCACAAATAACAATCTTCCTAAAATATCAATATCCATTTACTTTTGAATTCATGATTTTCTAAACTAAATCACGATGTTGTTATTATCACTATAGTATTGTTACATGTTTATATAAAAAATGAGACTGTCAACCATTTTCCTCCTTATATTGTCATTTCAAACAAGATTTTTGTAAACTTTACCAACACAACAATAATGTGGTCTTCAAAAACAAGTTATTTTTATTTATACTATCTGAACCATGATATGAAATCCATTTTGTTGTTTTATAATCCTAAATATTTCATATAAAATTCAATCATCCCATAATAGAACACACCATTTCATTTTATTATGATAATCTTCCTTAGTTTTCCCAATTCTAAAGGAAAAATATCCATGTAATTATTTACTACCACCACATCATAGGTATTTATTGGAATGCTAGATTTCATGGAAGTTAAAATATAAAAATTCTATATGAAATATTGGAAGACAACATAATAAACAAATATTTATTAATATAAATGTATTGTTTATAAAAATAAGTTTTTGTTGCATATTGGATAAAATAGTTGTATGTAAAGGTGAGTAGACCATAACCCACTCTCATTATCTCCTCTCACCACCATATCATATCTCCCATGATTTTTCTTTATCTCTTATTTTAAAATTCTATCATCCAAAAAAATTCTACATGATACTTTATTTCTGATCTATATACATCAGTGTGACTATATCATAAATAAAAATCTATAAAGCCAAATTTTATTGATTTAGTTAAACTATATACTCTTATTGGACAAGTTTAATTTACATTTCAATTATCGTTCAATATAAGTGGTCCAAACATTCATATTTCTATTTAATGTGATTAGATCATAGTTTTTTCATTTTAGGGATGAGATAATATAATATATTTGGATAAATTTAATAAAATTATTTTTTAAATATATTTTGATGGAAGAAAAAAAATTAAAATATATTTTTTATGGATTTTAATATCATAGATAATGGAATTATGATGAAATATTGTGATATTTTTTTAAAACATTTTTACATAATAGGAGTTATATTTGAATAATTTTTACATGAATGGGTATTTTTTATGGATTTAAAATTCATGAATAGATACAATGAACTTGATATAAAAATTAATTTAATAAATTTTATTAAATTATCTTTTTATAATACAGTGAAAGTTATATTATGATTAAAATATTTTCTGAGATTTGGAAATTATATTAGTTCATATTTAATTTTCTAAAACATAATTTTATAAAATTATTAATAGAGTATATTGTTTTATTTAATTAACGTGTTGTATAAATATTTGATATAACACTTTATTGTTATAATGAAACATTATTGGATAAATTATTTCCAAATTTACATGAATATAATGGTATTAATTTATTGATAATAAATTATATTTTTATGAATAAATTATGATTTTTAAAATTGAATTCAACAGTATAATTTGATGAATTTTAGGATTGTGATTTATATTTAAAAAATTATTATAAAAATCAGGTTAATTCATAAAAAAGATAGATTAGAAATGGTTTGGAAAGTTAATGCAATCTTTTGGAAGAATCAATTAATACATATTTTGATGAATAAATGTCTACATATATAAATTTTATTTTTTGGTATTTGAAATTAAAAAATTAGGGGTGACGATGTCATGTTTATACAATATGAATATTTTTATATGACATTTTAAGGGATGTATATGATTAAAATTATAGAAAATGATTATTTAAATTTTATGGTTATAAATTTGGTTAATTCATTATAATGTTATAAAAAATTATACTAATAACAATTGTTTATAATTAAGGATGGAGGATTTGGGTTAGATATTAAAATGGGTACGGTTTTGAATATGTTTTTTATAACCTTTAAGAGATTACTTGGTGGGTAGTGTAGATAAAGTTTGCATAAAAGTTGGTTAAATTCACTAATATTGTGTTTATTAATGATAAAAAATTATTTGTAATTCTTAAAATATCATTACTATCATTGATGTGTGATAAATAAA
Source organism: Viscum album (assembly GCA_963277665.1). Classification (NCBI taxonomy): domain Eukaryota; kingdom Viridiplantae; phylum Streptophyta; class Magnoliopsida; order Santalales; family Viscaceae; genus Viscum; species Viscum album. The sequence goes on from OY728165.1 coordinate 835,514,732, forward strand.
TTTGGGTGCGAGAAAAATATCATGATTACCTATGAGGATTCTTAGTAATCATAAGAGAATCATTATTATTGGATGTTCTAAAAATTTTAGTTCTCATAAGATAATTTTGTGTAATTATTTTTAGTGAGATGAGGTGGATAATATTTATTTCGTGGTGGAAATGGGATTGGATTTTGAATATTTACAATTTTTATGTCAGTTAGTTGGAGATACATGTTTATCATTTAATATGAAAAAAATTGAGATTTTAGTTAGTGTGACCAAACATAATGTGGGAGATAGATAATTGGATGTATGGATTTGATGTACATTGGTTTCCTCTCATTAATAATAAAATTTAGGTATGAGATAAGATATTTTCCATTAGATGTTTTATTATTCTTCTTGGGGGAGTTAGTAAATGAGATACATTTTCATTTAATTATTTCAAATTTTTTATAATGATACTTGTACATATGTGTATTTAATTTATAGAAACGGTGTTGGCGGTGATCTATGTGTTTAAATTGAATAATTTTTAGTGATTATTTTGTTTTTGGTGACATCTTATAGGCCAATAATAGTATTCTTATATCAAATTGTCACATGAGGGTCAGGGGGAACCTCATAAGTATATTTATACTCAATAATATATTTGTACATTGATTTTAAGATTTGAAAATTTGTGATGAGGATGGGTTTGATCATAATTAGTTCGAGCGTGGGAAATTTTTGGTAGAGGAGTTATTTTATCTTGGTTTCCCATTGTCGGGGTTTTCTTATCAATGAATTGAATTATTTAATGAATTTACAGTAATTTTTATTTATACATTTCAATTTATTTTAAATATGGTATTAAATAGTTGGAGTTTAAGGAATTTTAATTAAGATGGTAATACCAATAATTCAACTGACATATAAAATTAGTACCAGCCATCAACCCCTTATATAATAGTTAGAGTAACAATGGTCATTTTTGATTTAAATCTTGTTTCTCAATGGACTTTATGGAACCATGGATTAAAAAACATTATTCGTCAGAGATGTTAAATTGGTTAAAATCTATAAAATTTTGAATTATATTTTTTAAATACATATAGAAACTAAAATAAAATAGTACACCTAAGAAACATTACTAAGAAATTACTAAGAAATAATTGAATCAATATTCATTTTATCTGTGGATATACACCAATTTGAGAAAAAAAGTCAAGAAAAAATTAATATCAGATGTAAAAACCTTTCATTACGTATTATCAATGATGCCCAAGACTATCCTTAGATACAATGTTTAATCCTCATCTTACATTGAATAAACAAATATATCATCAATAAATACCAAAAAATATCTATCAATATTCCAATGAAACCATATATAAATAGACCCTATAAATACAATTGATTTATTTATAATTCTAGAGGAAATTACCATGAATATTAAATTACCACATCAATACCAAAATTATATATTTAGAATGTACCCATCCATTATCCATATCAGATGACATATATATTATATAGAATTCTTAATAATATAGTATTATTCATGTAATTGATTCAATAAATAAAAAACTCTGACTAAATTATTTTTATTCTATAATATAATTTGATTGAATTACTAATAATGAATATTAAACCTTATCCTCGTATCAACATTATGGAAGAATAAAACTAGATATCTCTTTGGAGAAACATAGATGATTAATTTTTTTATAAATATATCACTATACCATATTTCCAAATACTAAATCTCTACAATCAACATTCGATAAGGATACATAGAGATGAAAAAAAAACTCTAAGATATAAACATATAAAAAATCAATATCATAATTAAAGAAATAATTCAACCACCTTAAAGAAAAAATCAATAAGTTTTCCAAAATTCTTATATATTTTTATTCATGTACCATAGTTTCTAATTGAAGAAAAAAATAGTAATCTATGACATAAAAGAATGTATAAAATTATTTTCACACCCATGAAATACATCCATCAAACTATTTTATCCTTCAAGGTGTGTATTTCATAAAAATGTTCTATAAATAATTTTAACCTAATGAAATAATTACATAATTATTGTATGTATGATAAAAATGGTAATTATAAATATCTATCAATATAATATGTTTTTAGGAATAAAAATAAGTTATACCTTGAAGGACCTTTAGTTACTCAAGGGATATAAATATTTTTCACATGACTCTACCAAAAATAAAATCTAATTCCCTAATTCACTTTATATCTTCCACCTCCTCGTAACATTCTAAAGAGGGGTCCTTGGGAGAGGATTTTTACAATGGTATGATGATATTGATGATATATGTATGGATAAAGAGGTTATTTTTAGTGAGATATAACTTTAAACTTTAGAATCCCATCTGATGTCACACTATTAACCCCTCACTGACCACCCTAATAGAGGTATATTCATAATATAAACATTAATCACCACTAGAAAGATAATAATTGTTTTATGAATTCCTAAAAAATGTTCAGGATATCTCCCCATGACATTCAATTATAATTATACTTATTTATTATTTTTTGTATTTTTTCCTAGTATTCCTTAGTTTTTTTGGTAGTTTCAGAAATATGTAGTTTTGAACTGTAGTAGGTCATAGCTCTGAACAATTGGTTAATGGAATAACTATGCTTGATATGTTCTATGTTTGAAATTTTCTATAGAAATATGAAATATATTCACTCCATGACCATAATGGGTATGAAGGCATTCATCCCATAACATAGGGAATCATTTGGCGATGTTCACGGGGTTATTGTACCATGGTTCTTATAGGGTTGAGAAATTCCATAACTAATGTTTCATGACACAACATACCCTAGATTAAATTTTAATTTTTCTAAATTAAATCCTTTACCCTCACCCAAACATATTTATTTGGTATTATTTATTATCCTCATATGATCCCCTTAACTCAAAGTCATCACTCCCTTTCATTTTCTTTCAATCTCCATGACATTTATCTTGGATGTATTACTTGTTTGAGGCTTATTCTTCACGTGTTGCTTATAAAAATTATCTCACACCCTTTTTCCATTATCATTATCATATCATTATACATTATGGTAATGGTGACCTAGGGTTTCCATAAATTTATTTTTATTTACAGTTTCTTTGTTTTTCGATTCCTCTTAGAAACCTAGGGATTCGTTGGCCTCAATGTTGTGGATTAAAATCATGATTTATAAAATAAATTAATTTATTGATGGTTTCTATATTCCTAAACTATTCAAATTAGAACCTTGGTTTCATTATTATTTCTTCCCAAGTATTCAATAATTTAAATGTTCTATCAATTATATGTAATTATTCATTTCAGATCAATTGGTTTCTATCAAATATTCTATAAAGTATAAATTTTTTATTATGATATTTTGATTCAAATATAGTTTTTCAATTATACATTTTAATATATAATTTATTTAATTCCGGAATGTATCTTCTAAATAAAATCCTTAAAATAAATGAATGTCTCAATTTTCAAATCTATTTTATTTTTTATTATTTTAAATTTTGGGTTTGAGAGTATTTTATAAAAGATATTTTAACACTTCCAAATTATTTCAGATAATTTATGAGCTTTTTGTTTTGGTTCTCAATTATATTTCCATATATTGGGTTCTCAAGGGATATTTATAAGGTCTAACTTACAACTTTTAAATGTAGAGTTTACAATGATGATAATACCTTAAAACATAGCAATTTTATATTATGGGAAATTAACTAAATGAATTTCTATGTCGATTGTTTCATGGATTAATTGACTTATGATACTTTTAAATATTATTGATAGATAGGGGATTATTCTAGGATATTATTTCATAGGTATATGTGAGACTTGATTTCTAATTTATATGAATATATTTCTAAACAATGAAAAATTATTTCCAACCTCAATTTATATGTCACTAGAGACCAAGAGTGGCTTGTTGGAAAATTTCAGTACCCCTAATACACTATTTTTGATATTTTTCTCACTAGTGGACCTAATTTATTATTACTCTATAATTTGTTATAATTTCCCCTTAGTAAATTTTGGAAGGGTAAAACAAGTATTTTGTGGAGTGGATCAAATTAGGTGCCAATTAAATGAATTCAATGTTATTATTTTCCTATATTTTCCGTAAGTATTCTAGAAGTCCCAAAACTATTATAGTTGAATTTATTTTTGTGATAATATGTTTTTTTAACATTATCACATATATTCTATGATAATTTCCCCTTATATACATTTTCATTGATATTTAAAAGTGATTTATTATGAAATCTTTCAAAAAAAAATTGTATTATATTCCTAAAAAAATTTATGATATACTTTAAATAAGAATCATTTTTTAATATTATCTACAAAAAATAAGTTTTAATGGAACAAACAAGATAATTGTTTTCAACAAAAATGAAAAACTTAATTTCTAATTTCTAATATTACTTTCCCCTATTTTTTTAAATGTCTGTTAATCTTTTCAATCAGCCTAATCATATCTCATTCTTTTAAATTTACCTTATTTTTTTAAAAAAAAATCATATGGGTATTTTCTTAAATGCGATTGGGATATATTTATAGGGTTTGGTTATTATTATGTGTGACATTTATTATCTTAGAGCATTATTTGTTTTTCATTATATTTTTAATCTGCTTATTTTATTTTCATTTCATTTCAACTTGTGGAATGGTCGTGCCATATTTTTAATTTGATTTCCCATTATCATTTAATTTTCTATCAGGTTAAATCATTTAGAATGGTATTCCTATTGACTCCAAGTATATATTTACCTTCTTGTGTGGGTTGACATGCCCTGTGGGTATGGTGTTGGGTAAGGTTGAGTGACATTCTTGGTATGATTTGTAAAGTTCATTTCTAATTCTATCAGAGCCCAATTTCAATCTGGTGGGCATGGTTAACGTAATATAGGATCACTGTATCTACAAATAATATTTTAAGTAATTGTTTAGAAAAAGATTTTCCTGGGGAACCATGAGATTCAAGTGGAGTCTATTTTGTTAATCTAGAACATGGGAAATGTCTTAGATCTTGTACATGGCATTAGAATTTTATTTTAGTGTCTATGTGTTACTTTAAAAATACTTAATTATTTTTAGAATTTAATTATTTAGAGTATAAATGGGTTGGAACTCTGGATCACACAATTACTTTTCATAGTCTGGAAAATCCATTATAGACTGTTTATCATGGACTAGAGTACCCATATTGTACTTCATTCTTTTGGAATTTGTTTTCCAACATCATGAATATATACCAAACATAGTCTATTATTTTGGACTTTGTGTTGTTTGTGAATTATGCAGTTTTAATATTCTTTTTAACCAAATAATATCCCCAAACCTTGATATAACAATAAGAATATTACCATATTTGTTTCACATAAACATTCAATCACCAAAGAGGGAATTTTCCAGTTTGTTTAGAATTTTACCAAAATTTATTTGCTTTTTATTCAGTAATTCATCCTAATTCACGTTCTTGTTTGTAAATTTTTTGTGGTTCCTCTACTAAAAATGATACAATTCATTAATAATGATCCCACTAATTCTAATAACATAACTTTATCTCTTATTGAAGAAAAATATAGTTCATAATGATTAATTTTGTGTTATAGTATGTTGTGTTTCCCTTAGTTTCTGTATTCACCTCCCATCAATAAAAATATTTGGGTTCTATGGAATGGAAACACTAAGCTAGTTATTTTTTGTGAATCAACTAAACATATGACCAAAAAATTAGTCCACAACCACAATTTTTTTATCTCTCAATTTTTTATAGTAAATTTTATTTTCATATCAGGAATTAATTGTGGAATGTGATTTTTGAATTCAATTATGGGAATTGTCTAAATATTATTTGTGACTATATCAATGTTATAGTGTATTAAAATAAAATTAAAAGAGTTTTTCTCTTTTCTAGGAGGGAAATTCAAGACTTTATGAATTCATGAAGTCTTCAAAACTCGTTGATATGGGTTTTATTAAAAACAAAATCACATAGTGCATTACCCAATTGGATGATAAAACAATATGGGTGAGATAGGATAATTGTTTCTCCAATATTCACTCATTTGATGAATTTACAAATATAAAGGTCATGAGACTAATTTTCTCTATTTCAAACCATTATCCTTTAAATATTATTCTAGGAACATCATTTATTATGCACGAAATATAAAATTTTATTTCTTTTAAGACCATTAAAACAATTTTTTCAATTTTTATTATCAAAGATGGAGTGAATATTAGATATTCCCCTTTGGGAAGTTTTTTCCTCCACATCACACTTCATTATTGCTTTCCCAATATCAAAATCTCTTGAATATACCTGTCCAAACTATTAATAATATATCCAATATCAAAATAAGTCAATGCAGGCATCATATGATGAATATAGGTTTGATTAAAAATATGCCAAAAAACGAATTATTTGAAATTATTCTTCATGAAGAGTTTCATGATAAATTGTGGTCACCCTTTTATTAGCTAAATTTCGGAGGTCAAAACTCTATATATTATAATGTGCACATGAATAAAACAAAAATTTTGTTTCCCTTACACTTCTTCATGAATATTAGGAATTAAATAATAAATTTTACGAGTTGGGATAGTTGAACCTAGTTCAATTTATTATATTCTATCTTCTGATATTAATGAGAAACACAATCATGGTTTTTTACTATGAATAAATCTTGAAACACATTCTTCAACTAAACTTCTTACTTGTTTTTATGAAATAATATTTCCTTATGAAAAATAATATGAAAACCCTAATGTACTTATATCCTTACAAAATTTGAGTAGTGATGTGGTCTCTATATTGGATGGATTCCTAGGATTTTATTATCTTTATATTATGAAATCATCAAAGATGATGTGATTAGGGTGGTCAACGTCTCCATTATGGGGGTCCAATTTCCGTGTTCACTTTCTTCTACTACTCTTGGGATTATCTAAATTATCTATATCCCCACACATTAAAAAAATCATACCTATTTTATTGTGAAACATCCATTATAAGATTGCTGTAAATTTACTTAATGGGTGGGTAATATAGATTGTCTAGTATTTAATTTCATAATATCTACATGGTTTAATCATTGAAATTAATATTTAAGTCATTATGTTCATTTATAATGAAAAAAATTATTACATTGATCATAAAAATTATGTTGGGAACCATATAACCGAAGTGAACATGGATACGACTTTTGATACAATGGAATGGTGCCTTATTACTGAGGTGATAAGATATATATTTTATTTTCAACCAAGTTACCAAATCACATTTTTCATTTATTCTCCCAAAACTGGAGTTCTATTTTCATTACAGAGAAAAGGAATGGTATTTTTAAAAAATTATTCTATGTTTCAGTCAAGGAGATCTAATTTCATGTATCTTATTTACTCTAACCAATGAGGCCATCAACATACTCATTAACATTTCATGGATTCTGGTTAGGATGGGTGCTTTTGTGTTTCACAGCCATTCTCAATGTGGCTCATTTCATGACTCCCAAAGCCCACCTCAAATATTCTAGGGGATAGTGACCACCACCAAGTAGGCATATCACTAACATGGGTGGAATTCCCATTATACATGTATTCACCCACACATATCCAGTCACAAAAAATACTGAAATGTAAGAAACTACTATATAAACAATGAAATATTACTAATATATATAACCACTAGAGTATGAAAAAGTAATTTAATGTAAATAGTGAGAAATACAATCCCCCCACATTTAGTCTGCAAAAAAATTCCATCCTATAAGAAAACAGTACTGGGACTGCTGTCTAAATGCCATAGGAAGACACCCCGATTTTTCAATACTCACTGAGCACCATCTGGTCCTACTCTACCAAGGAAAATGTCAAAAAATTTATCATCAACACAAAACACAACACGTGCCGAAAAATCTAATGCAAGGGTGTCTTTAACAATACTCAGTAGAACCACCTAAAACCACAAATCAACATAACAATGGAAAGTAAAATATTCTCTAAATAGGTATTTGTCTATAGAATATATAACCAGAACATCCATATATACTCAACCAAGAAACATAATATTATATAAAGTTAAAACCACTGCATACAAAGCCTATGAATTTAGCTCGAAGATTCCATGATGCAGTCATCTAGGATAACAGACTCTAGAGTGATATCAATGATGACATCCATCTGAGGGGTACTGATCCTCAGTTCATTCCATGGAAAAAATAATCATATGGATCTAAATAGATTTGATACAATAGGGGATGATCACAACTGAGGACATGGGGTGATACCAAAAACTCAACCGGGATCAACCCGTAGAGTAGTGGATCGACGCCTGCATAGTGTTGGAAACATCGATACCATGAAATCCGCCTATGGAACAATGAAGGATAATGGATCATGCATTGGGACTATTAGGGGATTCTAACAACTCTATCAATGAATTCCTATAGACTGGATTGTGGTCGTAGTAGTTGGAAATGAATCACATCGACCTTTAGTGAAACTATGATTGGAATGAAGCCGAATAAAATGTGTCCATGATACAGAGGAAATGTAGCTCAATCCAATTATTTTGGGGGTACCCGATATGTAGTATGGTCACAGGCTATGTCCCCTGTACCAGGGTACTTCTCATGAACAATAACTTGTGCCTTTATAACATGTCGTGTAAGAGAGGTACACACGACGTTTCTAAGTGATTACACTCCCTATCCCTACATTTGAGGTCCTCTGGTGTACTTCACTTGTGTGTTAGTACATGATGTCAACCTGTGGATTCATGATCATGTTCTTTTACATGGGGTAGTCTTTATAACTAGTATAGGACAACACGTGTGGGGGAGTACACACTGTGTATGAAACTCGTGTATCTGTACCTCTAATATATGTTTTGATTCATCCAACATGGGGACACACATTGTGTTGTCGGAACTACAGGTTGTGCATATCAGCTATTCCATAAACACATATTCTTCCTCTAGTTTTCCACATAAGATCATCTAGATCTCTTTCTGGTGGTCCAATCACTGTAAATATTCATATTTGATATTGTTTCTCTATCCAAACACTAAATTGACGGGATTTGGGTCATCAATGGTCATAGATAATGGTATTTTAGCCACTCTTTATTTCCACAAAAGAAAGAGGATTTAGAACTCACCATTGTTTAATCCATTTCCATGACCACTATCTTATATCCTTCAATTAGTACTGATTCCATATTTACAATTTCAGATTACTGTGCTTAGAATTAGATGGGCAACAATACATGATTCTATGAAATGTCAAACCGTGTGCAGAAATAAAGAACGCATGAGGAACACTGAATTTGGGGAGAAAAAACATCCCAACTGAGAGGGAAGAACCTCAAATGATGCTCATTTTTATCTTGGTTCTTCTTCATTTTAATGGTAAATGAATTAATGTAATTCATTATAATCATTTCTTGATAAATCCAAAAAATAACTCATCCCAAATGTATTATTGATCTGTGGGAAAATATATTCATATATTATTCCACCTTCATCATATTTTTTCATGAACAATAATGAAAATAAATAACACAACATATGGAGCTTCAGATCATTCACGGGCGATGATCAGTCATCATGTTGTCTTCGTTGGAGATATCCATTAAGACCAGCATTCATCAATAGTGGATTCAATGTTTCGTCATCGCCTGTGTGAGAGAATTCTCAAGATCTCTCTCTCTCTCTCTCTAGGGTCTCTAGATGATTCAAGGGTTATGAGACTAACCATGGATCTCTAAAAATTATTTATTTAGAGATAAACATGTCACTACATTACTATGTCAAAGAAATAAAATAAAATAAATTTTTCTAAATTTATTATATTCATTTGAAACCCCCATTATGAAATTCCACAATCAACCCACACCGACAAATTTTATGTAATTTCTAGTGTAAAACCATTTTTCTGAATGAAATGGTACCCTCATATTTCTGATATGGGCTCCCATTTAGATTTCATACTAATATTTCTATCAAAACCATGAACGCGTGCTATTTAATATTTTAATATTTTTAAAACATTTGTTCTGAGCACACCGAGCCTCCAAATCACACACTATCATAGTCCCTTTTCTCGAAACTATTCCATTTAATATTTTAAAATAATACATTAAAATATGATTCATTACATTTTACAAAAATTTGGGCACTACATCCACAGAAATCCAAAATGAAGTATACTCAAAAGGATTATGGTACTGGCTACAAATCTAAGCCTCTGGCACCAAAGATCTCTCCTGGAGATTTCTATGATGCCACCAAACACTATCTAGAGGAATCGATTTCCTGGGAAGGATCCTCTCCTGCGAATCCTCAATCTCCACTAGGTACTCAACAAAATTAACTCCATCCTCGATATCCATATCTCCCTAGTCGATGATGTGTGATTGATCATGCACATACCTATTCATATAAGAAATGTTGAAGACTTCTTGTACCCGGTCGAACTGTGGAGGTAATGAAAAGAAGTACACCACCATAGGAACATTATGAAGTATCTAAAAAGGGATAATGAACCTCATAGATAGCTTTCTTCCTTGGAAAAAAAAAATCTATAAACCAAATTGAGGTGAAATCCATAGAAACACATGGCCTCCTTCCTCGAACTCCAGGGGTTTGTGTAGACAATCCTTATAAGATTTATGATGGATATTTTTAGGCCTCATCAACTCATGGATGATCAGATTATTCATTATATTAGCACACACCATGATTGATCCCATCAATGCCCACTCTCCTAGGTTAGTCTAGAAAATTTTTGACCTATAGGCTTGCCTGAAAAAACCACAAATGGTACCATACCAATGGTGGAATGATAGATGTTTTTGTAAACAAACTCCACCATTTGTAGTGGATCCTACCAAGTATAACCAACGTATAAAATGAAAGCTCACACCATTCCCTCTATAACCAAAATGATCTACTTAGTCTTTCCATTATTTTTTTGGTGAATCAATGTACTCATTATTATCTGGTTCTCAAACACCTCTTATAATCCCTTTCAAAATTGGGATTTATGGTGAGAAACACAATCTGAAATAATATTTAATGGGACTCCATGTAGTTGAACAATCTCTGGAATGTAGTCATCTCCAAAATTATCAACTGAACTTTTTTATTAGATTACTAGGAAGTGGGAAACTTGTTGAGTCAGTCAACGGTCAACCATATAGAATCATGTCCCCTGGATATATATGGAATGCCTGTTACAATCTCCATATATATCCCATCCCACTTCTATTCCAACACCTCAATGGGTTGATCAAAACCTACTGGAACATGGTGCCCAACCTTCACTTGATGACAAATAAGGAATTGAGAAACAATCTATGAAATGCTTTTCTTTATCCCTACACATAGAAATAACATCAGCGGTCCTGGTATATATTCTACACTCCAAGATGTACTAACAAAGGGGACATTTAAACTCCTTCAAATCCTCCTCCTTCAACATCACTGGTACCACTATGGATCCTCTGAAAAGAAAGACGTGCTCTGCAACATTGGAATATCCATTATAAGCGTTCCATGTGGACATCTATACATAAACGGTATCATAGTTGGTGTATCCTTGAAGTTCCTCTTTCAATCACTATAAGAGTGGAGGGGTAACCACCGTTGACTACAGGTAATATTCTCCATCTATATCCATAATGGATAACTGCAATGAGGCTAACAACTCTAGCACATTTGTACAGTACTATGAACTAGATCTTCCACTGAGAGAATATTCTATTATGATATATTTCAGAAAATTTTAGAAAATATCATCATCATAGTTTGGGAGGAACTCTATCCATCACCTATATCTCATGTTCAAATCCCATTGAGAGAAGATATACTTGAGAATCTTGTGATCAGAGTAGATGACAGACCCCTCGCGCATCAGGTATTATCGCCACATCATCAACACAATGACTATCAATTCTAACTCAATATCATGGGTTTCATAGTACTGCACATGTAGTATCAAATAGAATGAACTATATCAAAATCCCAAATTTCTTCTTCATCAAGACACAACCAAGCTCGGTTCCTAATGCACAATAGAACACTATGTACTCAACACCCTCCTCTGATAATCTCACGATTAGAGAACTCTTTAGTCTCTATCTCAACTGCTAAAAGTCCTACTATCACATATCTTTCCACACAAAAGGGTTCCTCTTTCAGGTCAAAAAAATCAAAGCTGATGATATTTTGGTAAAATCAAGTATTAATTTCTAGTTACATCCTCCTAGCCCATGGAATATCTAAACCTCTGTCAAGCTCTTATGTAGATCCCTTTCTAACATTACCTTGACCTTTCTCAGTTCTACTACCACTTCATCCACTAAGATAATGTTTCCCAGAAAATGGACCACCTTTATCCATAACTATAACTTCATGCGCTATCCGTAAATATGGTGATCTCAGAGTATGTTCAGAAATACCCCTAAGTGTATTTCCTACTCCTCCTCGATCACAAAGTACACAAGGATCTCATCAATGAAAATAACCATGAACTAGTCTATGTAAGGTTGAAAGATCCAATTCATGATCCCCATGAAAACTTTTGGGTTGTTCATCACAACAAAGAGAACCATCAGATACTCATAATGACTGTAACGACATATGAAGTCCCTCATCAGAATATCATTATCACATACTCACAATGGGTGATATCCTAATCTGAAGTCAAACATCGAGAACCATTGAGTCCTTATCAACTAGTAAAATAGGTCCTCAATCCTTAATTGTGGATAAATTTTCTTCAATATCACTTGGTTCAAGCACTAGTAGTCAACAGAAAACCTCAAGATCTCATCTTCCTTCTTGGAATACAAAATGGGGGAAACCCAAGGTGAAACACTGGGTCTCGCAAAGACCTTACTATGCCATTCCTCCAACAACATCATTAACTCATGATGATATGTTGGAGTCATACAATATTATGGTATAGATATTGACGCCATCCTAGTGTGTAAATCAATATAGAACTCTTTCTCCAAATGGGGAATTAATCCTAGAGCATCTTCAGAAAAATTGTATTCATACTCTGCCACTACAGTTGGTAACTAGAAAAACATAGCATCCACTTCACTGAGGGTCATGCTATACAACATAAGAGTAATTAGATATAATATCTTATAAATGAGGTCATCCTATGCTTTCTCAGTTACATTTTCACTAACAATGGAAAACCACATTCTATCCTTGCAGACAATCCACACACCTCCCCAAAAATAGCCAATCTGAGAATCGACTGTAGATATCCAATCCATACCAAAGACTGACATTGAAAGGACTTCACACTACTAACAAGATTTTCGAACTAAAACTCTCACCTATAAGGGTATAGTCACACTATCAGCATATGTGTGTTGTCACTGAGTCTTCTCCAGTAGATGTCTATAAGAGTTAGGGTCAAGTGAACAATTCAACCAAAATCTGTAGGCCTCAAAAAAGATATGTGGTAGGGAACGTATGATTAGAACCTTTGTCTATTAGTATGGATTCTATGTTAAGAAAGACACAAACCATACCTTGATTAATTCCTAGATCCCCTTGGTTGTAATCAGTGAATGCAAGTAGTTGTCCACTCCCCTCTCCTCAAGCTCCCAGAGTACATTGTTGATATCCTAGGGGTGGTGGTTGTAATAAGTAAAAATGTTGACCACATCATGTTGCTCTCTCAATTACACTTCCATACACTCTAACCCATGGATCTACCTACTCTTGTGCCTCCTTCTCCCTCTATGGTACATCAACAGTCTCTCGGTCAGCAATATGGTGGGTTGGAAAATCTCAAGTGAGATGTCCCCTTCCATCACTTGTATAGAACCACCTCTATCCAGGATGATTGGACCCAACCTTAGATCCATGAACTACATATCCTCTATCATAGGACCTCTCCATTAATCCTTTCCCTTTTCTAGGTTTTTCAGACATACATTGGCTAACTATTGTTGAGTTTTCTACTCTTGCATGCCCACTGCTGACTTTTACTGGCTTCATTTTCTCAACCATAAAGATTTCAACCATGAAATCATGCTCAATAACCCATGCAGAAGTAGGAATGACAAGTGGGATAATGTTGGCTCAGATGTCTCTACATATATATATATATATATATTGAAGGTTAGAGCCCTATAGTACTAATCTCAAACCATATTCATTGAGTACATGGAAACATTGATGAACCAAGATGAATAACCAGACATTGACATGCTACCATGAAACAGATTAAGGGGCCCTAGAATACACATGTATATTGTCATAATTATTTATAATTCCTCTCTAAAGAGGCACATAAATATATGTCTACGAAAAAGGTTCCTCATAAAAATTTTCTATACATCCAAACCCTACTATTTTTATACTGAGTTATGTAGAAGGCCTCCCTCATTAAGACCATCATCTGATCTGATGGTGTCCTCACTATATGGAAAACTCAATTCACCACCTCATTTTTATCCTCAACATCTTGAGGGTCAGGATCACCTTGAAGCCTAAGGGGTATCTATCCCCGAAACTCATGATGTGTGATCATACTATACTCTCCATCCTCTGGAACTACGGGTATAAAGGGCTGCTCTAGAGGTGGCAGTATGGATGGTGCTCCACTATAAGGTGAAAATTCACGAAAATGGTCTCTATATCAAAGCCTCTTCCTTAAGGGTCTATCCTAATGATCAACATTATGAATCCTAGATAGGTTACATCAGGATTTCATCTTGTAAGAATATAAGATATACCACTATCAATGAGTATATCTAGAGAGATGACTCAAGAAGTCCAAGGAAACCACAACCCATTCCTATATGATAAATGTACCATTATTTTACCTATGACTAGTGTTATAATGCACCGAGTCATAAATTAGGTTACTATATTTTTAGTGTAAAAACACATAGACCACCATAGAAAAACTAGAGTCCCTGGCCTGGAATCTTAACTTGAAACACATAACACTATTCCCCCAACGAATATCACATACTCCAGATCATATTGTAGAACCAACCCACTATGATACCATTCTTTCATGACCTGTATCACTGGGACCCCTGTTGTGACTCCCCGAAACAACCTTTAATAGGCTATGTCCTTGTTTATAGCACCAAATATGCATATCACAAATATGGGATGGATTTATTATGTAATTTTTTACTTGTACACATCTCCAAGCCCACAAAATTTTCAATGTAAAAAAACAACTAAGAAAAAAATGAATGCATACTACTCTATCCTATAACCAAATTACAATGGAAATTATAGTAAATTAAATAGGTCTTAATACGATCCAACACGAAATAGTCTACAACAGAAGTCCATCCTATGAAGAAAGGGTACCCGGACTACTATTTGAAATCTGCAAGAACACCCCCTGATCTGTCTGGTCACAATAAGCATCTTATGGTGTTGGTCCTCCCATGACTCCAAAAAAATGTTGATCGCCTACATAAGACACAACATGTGTAAACAAAGACAGTCCATGCCATGATCATGGAGCTAGTGGATAGGGACTTGGGTGGTTGTAGGTGACATATAGAGTTAACCCTAAGGCTGAAGATTAATGGAGGTAGGATTTATCTCCTTTCTACTTTCTTCCATATAATTGATAAAAATTTTAGTAGGTACTATTTTTTTTATTTTTTAGGGTTTTTTTGGGAGATAAAGGGCATTTGTGGGTCCTTATGTAAGTTTTTCTCTTTTTCACTAAACATGAATGAGGAATATGGTCCCTTCCCCCAGTGAGATGTGTTTTTGATGCGATAAAAACCATGTGGGAAATTATTTCTTCTAACAAGAAAAAAATATTTAGGTGTGGTTGATGGATCCCTTATACTTTTGTGTTCAGATTTTTTTTATGAAGGTGCTCAGTAGATGGAGGGATATGTAAGACCCAATGTGAGCATCTGTGTAGTCCATTGTGGTTCATGAGTACCCTAGCATGATCGACATTATCATGTATGCGGGACAGTCATGGAGGTTGCATTTTGGTTCATCGTGGATTTGAAATAATAGTAAGGATAAAATCTTCTCCCAATAAGATGCATCAGCGTGACACTATCCAAAATCATGTGGTCAAGTAAGTGATTCCAAAAGAAGATAGTATCAAGGTGTGGTGGATGAGTTCATTCATCCATGGAGTTCGAGACTATTTTCATGTGTTGTTTGTAGTGTCTTAAGGATTAGTAAGACTTAGTGTGTCTACATAGAAAGCCCAATTTGTTCACTAGGTGGGAGAAGTAGGTTTTATTTCAATTTCTCACATGATGGGATATCTTGGGGGATTATTTTCGATGGATTTCCCTTTATGGTTGGGATTGAATTAATCTTTTGAAGTTTGGTGTCAGCAAAAATCATGGGGAATGACGGGGTTATTGGCTGAAATATTTCCTTTATTGTTGTTTCGGTGTTAAATAGACCATTTGTATCTGGTGGAGGTATGTTGGGGGCCGATGGGGTAGTTTTATACAGACAAATGTAGCATTGGATGTTTGATGATGAGGCCTTGTGTTTTTTGGATATCAATGAGGGTTCATAGTGTTATCCAAGGAGACATGCTATATATAGGGTTCATAAAACCTCTCTTTCAATGATGTGGGTTGTTGATGTGCCATATTTCTAGTCCCTTTTGTAATCATGTGGTTATATTTTGGTGTTTTCCACCTTTCGTAAACACTCTCTTTCAAAACTATACAGTGTGTTGTTTTCATCGATGGTTCTCCTAAGTCTGTACTTATAGGAAGAATGAGAACCCTTAGTTGGATTTTTGGTGGTCTAGATGTGTTCCGGTTCCTCTTGGTGCATGTTTGTTACATTAGAAGAGCCTATGGTGAGCATTCTGGCATGTGAGTTCCATCTGAGACCTCAGTTCCATTCCTATGATCCAATGATTTCACTTTTTTGGGATGAAAATCATTATTATGGGGAGGATGTAGCAATTTGGTTTTTCACATATCTGACTTTGGAATATTTATATAAATATTTTTGAATCCAAGAGATGAGTTGGCATTCGAATACGAGTACCAGTGAGGCTCACCGAAGTGATATTAAAAATAATAAATAAGTTTTATCACCCATGACCGGTTTCAATTAAAACATAAATTAATCATGATTGGAGTCTCTGATCAGTTTTCAGACACTCTTTTTGAGTTTTGAAACATCTCGTTTACCCGTATCACGACATAAACTCTTTAGGAACTGGGTTTTAGGTTAGAGGCATACTGGCAAAGAATGTGTTGATGATAATTTAAAAGGGGGAATTGATTTAAATAAAAAAATTAAATCAATCCATTATATCCCCATGGTGTGCATGATAGGAGGAGGAGAAGACCCTACCTTATACCCCTTAGGAAATGGATGAAATGAAGTATAGATTGACTGAGTGAAGCACCTTCGGCCCCAGATCCTGACGATGATCACTCTTGGATTGTGCTACCATAGTTTTGGAGATCCGATTTGACCCTAAACTTTCTGAGTTATTCCCTCAACATATGTAGTTGTGTGTTTTAGTCTTAATCCCCCTTTTGAGGGATCTTTTATGTTTTTGATCCATTATATTCCTTCTTGGGACCCCTTGGTGGATGGTCAATGTCTTTTAGCTTGAATGAGGGATATTATGGCTATTTCCAGAGAATTTATGATGGGTTTTCCCATCTACACGGCATTTTAATCTTTTACTACTCAGAGTGTGTTCTTTCTATTTGAGGAAGATCAAGATTTATGGTTTACACACTATGTTCTTGGGGATACACACCATGTAAGACCACTTTTCTTGTGGACTAGGGAAAAAACCAGTGTAGTCATGTAGTAGTACACAATAATATAAAATAACATGACCAAAGTACATGGACACAAGGTTCGATAAATGGGATCTGGTAAACCACAAAGAAATATCTTCGTATAACATGAACATTCTATGTAGTATATGATACATGGAATGTAAGGGACATGGCTGGTTAGGCCATTAGAAGAAGAAACAAGGATAGGTTCAGGTGAAGTGGGACATGATGTGTACTTTATTTCCACTTCGTGTACTTATAAATGGAATAGAGAACAGTGTAGAAAGTTTTCATGGCTAGATGCATATGCAGTTTCCCTTGTCGTGTGTATAACTTTTTATAAATTGTATTCCTTGATGATATTTTTGAGATCCTCTTCCTCCCATAACTCCTCCTTCATAGCTATGGTTCAGTCTCATGTGTAGTCTATCTCGTAATGCCCTGACCCCTGTTACTTAGAGTCAGTTCTTTATTACATAACATTGGAATGATACAAGGAATCATGTCCCAAAAGACCGATCAGTTTTGTATTATTGGAAATGAGATACATACCTAAGTTCAACATTACAACTAGAAATTATATACAACAATAATTTATTCTATTTGAAACATCCAAGCCTCCTAGATTCTTTCTGCAAGTCACTCATAACTAACTTCTTCATATCATGGGAAAATGGAACATAATAAAGGGGTGTGCTCAAATGCTTAGTTAGGATAAGCAATACAGCAGAAGATAACATAAACATTAGGCATGGTGAATAATTAGAAACACATTCCTTTACAAATAAAAAACATGAACTCTTTATGGATAGAATATGAGCTGAGAAAATAATTCCATAATAAAACATAGTCATGGGTATTCAACTTGTTGAATAACCACATGAACCATCCTTTTTTATTTTCATAATTAGGGAATGTATAATGCCGGACATTCTGAAACATTTTTTCAAGGCATCGGACAAGCTGTCTAAAAATGATTTAGGCCTCAGCCAAAACCATATATCATGTTGGGAAAGGCCTCAGACAATTACACTTCTAATTGACTCATGATACCGACCAATGCATCAAGGAGCTATAGCAGGCTCCACCCATCACGTACTAAGTCCAATACATTCCTAATATGAAAATTTTGAAATATAAAATAATCATTCGTATTAAAACTATCATAGGAAATGTAAAGGCATTAACCATAAACCACAAATGGAATAAAAATAACACATACACAATCAGACATATCACAACAACATCAATACATTATGGATGATTTTTATGATAAAAAATCAACTTCAAACATGTATAAAATCCATCAATGGATATGGATATAGATGAAATGAACACTATTTGAAAGAAATACATCTTTCTATTTTGAAACCATTTAAGGGTCACATAATTATAAAAGAAAACATTTATTTTGAAAATTTTTTTATAAGCCAGTAAGGGAAGCTTCGATGATGTTAAAATGGTAGAAAATAGCCGGAATCGCCATATATGTTAAAAAAACAATATTACCTTTTTTGTAGAAAAGTTCATAATGTACATTGTCTGGAAAACGACAGAGAGATTCCTTTTAAAACATATAAGGTCAAATAAAGGTATAATTGACTTTAACCCATAATATAGTAAATAGTAAAAATGTGTTGAAGTAAATTTTTAACAGAACATGGATGTGGATGATGAAGGGGTTCTAGTAGATATATATGTAAAAACAACCCCAGATAATAAAGTGATTGTGTAATTAACCCTTACCTTGTACTTTTCCATGGTTGAGGGTATATTAACCTCATTTATAACAGTTAAATAATTTTTATTAAATTATTTAAGAACTATATACATAAATATGATATCATATATGATCCCTTAATATTACATTGTTAATAATATTTCAATAGTATCATCGTTTGGGGTGTTAACTGATTTGTTTCCTTTTATATGCTTGGTTATGTAAGCCATGTTTGTTATGGATAAGATTTATTTGATTCATATATATAATGACATTATGTTCATAAAAATTTTCTTTATCCATCAAATGAATATTATTCTTGAATGGTTATGATGGGGAAATGAATCTAATCACGTTCGTGGAGATGATAATCCGTATGTATGCATGAGCAAAAATATCTTTATATTGATGGAGAAATCGTATATAATTGGATGGTATATCATATATAAAGACTCATTAGAATTTAATATTTATTATTTAAATTAGTTATACTCATTATTATACCCATACAAATAATTAAGTGTTTGAATAACAAACTACACCAGGACGTGGAGACGATAAGCCGTTCGTACGCACATATGGTGGATTTGTCATTTATTGGATGGATAGATTAAAGAATATGGTTGTTCCATATTAATTATAACATAACAGTGTGTAGAAGGTACTGTATTTATAATTTTGGTATGGAAACAACAAAGAAAGTGGAAGTGGAAGAAGAAAAGAACTTGAACGAGGGTGGTGAAATTATTACCTCTACTTCAGGTGTTTCTTTTTGAGTTGATCAAAAGGGCACTTAGGTTGGATTTCTGATCAATGTAAAGCATATATGTTAAATTGAGGAGGTTGAGAGGATATTTGGGTAGGGTTTATTCGATTCAAAAGGCTTTGGAGGTGTTAAATTAAGAGAAGGGGAAGTTCTCTTGTATAAGATAATTGAGGGTCACTTTAGGAAAAGCATGAAATATTCTTTTATAATAAAATCATTTTCAGTTTCTAATTTCTCCAAAATGATTTGAGTCAAGGATAAGGTGGGGATTGGTCGAAAAAACTCACAACCGATAAGTTTTTGATCAATTAAGGTCACCATATTAACCTTGTCATTTAGATTTAACTATTAGTTACATAGTTCGACATTTACCATGTCTCTTTGTATTTTTAAATTATATGGTTAATAAAAATACTATAAACTAACAAGAAAAACCCAAGGGGTTAATCATTAATATATATATCCTTATCTTAGTCTGTTGGCCAAACTTTAGGTCTTTAGGAATATTATATCAATTAATAATATTGTTTTTGTTTTAGAAACTCAATTATGTCAATTTTGACACTATTTAGTATTTGATTTTTTTGAATGCCAAAAAAAATTTATCACTTAGAATAAAATTTATTTAACCAATCCAAAAAAGTAATATTAACCTATAAAGTTAGTGGAATTCTTCATAACTCTCAGCTTACATTTATTTGGATATTTATAATATAAATTATTTTAATATTTCATTAATAAGGTAATTACTGCCTCATCATTTTTTCATAAAAAATTAAATTATATAATGTCTAAAAATTATAAATAAAATAATATTATATAGGAAATATTTTTAGATTTATAATAAATATTTATAGTTGAATTTATATTTTTTGTAACTCTATATTAAAATTTTATTGGTTATTAAACATTGAATTTAACATCATTAAATCTTATATAAATAAAATAATAATAAATGGCCTAATCAAATCCCCGTGAAACAAAGGGGGTAATATATTATTTCTAAGGTTGTTTTTTGGTAGAATTATACTTATCCAATAGAATTAGGACATGAGTTAGGGTAATTAGGATATCCTTTTCCCCTTAATTACCCCATTTACTTTTAACTGTGGAAAATAAAAGTCAAAAGTTACTATTCAGCAAAAATGATTTTCATCTTATTGAACCATATTATACTTTATGATATTAATAGTGTCTCTATTATTTTTGAAATTAAATTCACAAAATTGGTAAAATTATGTTTTATGAAAATTTGCAAATGCTCCTAGGAGATGAGTAAAAGACAGTAAATAGTTCAATAATATATATATATATATAAATTTATTATAAGATGACTCCAATGAATTACATTGAACTAATATAGGTATTATGTATCTATTTTGACCTAAAATTAATTAAAATAAAATAAATAAGTATTTAAATAAAAAGTCAGTTTTAACCAATAACGTAGTGTTTGTCACTATTCATAAAAAATTGAATGTTTTCAGAAATATACCAAAAATTAACTCTAAGCTAATATCGATATTCTAAATTAAAAAATGAAGTCCATTTTGAAAAATAAAATTTTAAAAATTTTAAAAATTTTGTATTACTATTCATAATGGCTTGTTTGATTGGTCTCAGTTTGTTAGAATCTCGAAGTTACATACAATGCATGCTATTTCATTAATCAAAGGGAAACGTACCATGGAAGCTTGGGGTGTTACATTTTCTCAACTTTAAATAATTTCATCCTCAAAATATCTATAATACTACCGCACAAAAATATTCGAGTGGTTCTTCATCATATATTCCTATGGTTCCCACGTTGCCACTTCAATCTTATGGTATCTCCATAGAACTTTTACCAGACAAGTCATTCAGTTTCTCAACACTTATTCCCTGGTATCAAGAATTTTGATAGGCTATTCTCAATAAGACATATCAGGTTTCAGTTCAATTTCTTCATAGGTGAGTACATGCGTTGGTTCAGGCATGTATTTTCTCAATAGTGATATGTGGAACACATCGTGAACTTTAGAGAGACTTGGAGGCAATGTCAAACGATATTCTACAACTCCAATTTGTTCTAGAATTTTGAAAGGTCTGATGTACCTAGGACTCAATTTACCCTTCTTACTGAAATGTATAAAACCATTCCATTGGAATTCCTTCAATAAAACCTGGTCTCCTACATGAAATTCCAAATCCTTCCTTCGATTATAGGCTAACTTCTTTTGCCTACATTGGTCTACATTGATGTGGGTTTGGATAATATTTGTTTTTCCATTTTTTCATAAAATAGTTCTGGGCCTACATGTTTTATTTCACCAACATCATCCCAAAAAGTTGGTGTGTGACATCTCATTTCATATAATGCTTCATATGGTGCCTTCTGAATATTTCAATGGAAGCTGTTATTATAGGAAAATTCTACCATAGGTAAATATTGATCCCATATACCTTGAATGTCATGTGATAATGATCTCAACATTTCTTCTTTGGTTGGAATAGTCTCTTTAAAATTTCCATCAGTTTGATTGTGGTGGGAAGTGCTCAAACAAAGTTCAGTATCTAGGGATTTCTGAAGTATTTTCCCGAAACATGATGTTAAACGGGGATCACGATTAGGAATAATCGATTGTGGTATGCCATGATGTCATAAGAATTCATTAATATACTATCTTTCTAAAATTTAAAGTGGAAAATCTTCTCTTATAGCAAGAAAATTTGCAGACATGTTAAGACGCTCAACAGTGACACATATTGCATCTTTCCTTTTATGAGACTCTGTTAGCCCCATGAAAAAATCCATCGTAATATCATCCAATTTCAACTCCTATATGGGAAGAGGTTTCAAGACTCTTCAAGGTTGTTTCCTTACAGCTTTCACTTGTTGACAACCCATACATCTTGACACAAAATCTGCAATCTCCCTCTTCATCATGGCCCACCAAAAATGTTCCTTCGAATCACAATACATCTTTGTGCTCCTCGAGTTTATAGAAAAATTTGATCTATGAGAATCCTTCAAAAATTACCTTTTATGATCGGGTATATTAGGAACACAAAGTCTCTTCCCAAATTACAAAATTCCATCTTCATATTCAATGTCACTAAATCTCCCATCATTTACAACTTTAATCTTCTTTTGAAACACCTCATCATCAGTCTAAGAATTCTTTATCCTTTCTAGTAAGGATGGTATGGGAACCATTTGAAAAAGTATTGATGGTTCACCTTCCATGGTTATTCCCATATCCATCGTTACTTGAACCATGCAAATAGGATCCCTTTCAACTCTCATCTTTTTCAAAACACCAGTATCCTTTCTGATCAATTCATTTTCCACCTTATTTTCCTTCCTCGAGTGGTAGTTTATTTTCCACTCATAACCCCTGAGTAGTTCAATCCATCTACTTTTCTTCATGTTTAGTTATTTTTTTGATACAATATAATTCCAACTCTTGTGATCAGTATAAATATCACATTTTTTAGCATAGAGATAGTGTCTCAAAATATTCATAGCAAAGATTACAGTGGCTAACTCAAGATCATGAGTGGGATAGTTTTGCTCATGAATTTTTAGCTTTCGTGATGCATAGGATATTATTCTATCATTCTCCATTAGGAAAAAACCATGTCCTTTCTTTAAAGAATCAATATAAATAACAAACCCATCGTTCCCTAGTGGTAAAGTCAACATAATAGTGTTGACTACTATTCTATTCAGTTATTCAAAACATTTTTCACACTCTTTTGTCCAAACAGATTTAACCCCTTTATGCGTGAGCTTGGTTGATGGGTTAGCCAACTGGGGAAAATTCTGGACAAAACATTGATAATAAACTTCTATACAAATAAAACAGTGTACCTCAGTTATACTCATCGGTGTAGGACATTCATGGATTTCCATGGTCTTTGAAGGATCAACAAATATTCTATCATTAAAGACAATATGGCCATGAAAATAAATCTTTTGAAGACAGAATTCACACATGCTAAACATTCAAAATAATTCATTTCTTCTAAGAGTATTTAGAATAATGCACAAGTGATTTTCATGATCTTCATTTCATTTTGAGTATAACAATATATCATTAATAAATACCACTACAAAGTTATCAATATATTTCTTAAAAACTATATTCATTAGATATATGAAGACACAGGGTTCACTAGTCAATCCAAAACACATTACTGTAAACTCGTAATGCACATACCTGGTTCGAAATACTATTTTCAGAATGTATTCCTTCTTCACACAAAAATGATGATATCCAGATCGAAGGTCAATATTTAGAAAATATTGAGCTCCATGAAGTTAGTTGAATAAATCATCAATGCAAGGTATGGGATACCTGTATATTATTGTTATTGCATTGATCTCCCTCTAGTCAATGCACAACCTCATTGATTTGTCTTTCTTCGTAACAAAAACGTCAGGGGAACCCCATGCAGAAACACTAGGTCGAATAAATCCCTTATTAATAAATTCCTCTAGTTGTTTCTTTAGTTATAATAATTCCATAGTGGCCATTCTATAAGGGGTCATTAATATGGGCCTTGAACTAGAAATTAAATAAATGTAAAATTCAATTTCTTGTTTTAGAGGATGTCTAGGTAAATCCTATTGAAACACATCATCATATTCTTGAACAATAGGTACTTCCTTTATTAAAACGTTATTTTCCTCACCCATAATTATTTCATTCTCAGCCTCCCCAATAATTTAATTTAGTAGAGATACTGGGGGTGGATCTAGATAAGAATCAGATAGTGACATTTCTACTCTAAGGATAAGGTAGTCCTTATCATCATTGATAATTGTATCATCTATCTTCTTACAATAAATTTTCGCATCAGGGTCCAAAATCCAATCCATACTGAGGAGTATATCAAATTAAATAATGGGTATGATGATAATATCAGCATATAAATATCAATTATATGCCTTAATGGGGACTGATTCAAAAAACATTGTTGCAATGATACTTCCCTTAAGAGTTTTGACTAACAACTCTCTTGTTAAATTTTTTTTGGAATATCTAATTTTCATAGAAAACTAGGAAGATATGAAACAATGTGATGATCAAGAATAAAATAAATCATTTGATAAAGTTGAGGAAACCATTCAATTACCTGCCACAATATCTTTCGGAGCATCAACCTCAGCAATGGTGATCGCATAAGCTTGTCCTTGACCCATTCGCCATTTCTGAGGTAAGTTTCCATGACACTTAGGATATTCATTGGCATAATATCCCATAGCCCTAAAATTGTAGAATTGAACATTGGTAGCTATTTTATTCCCCTTACAATCACTAGTAAGATGGCCTTCCTATCCCCATTTGCAGCATACACCTTTTTTAGGCAGACACCAGGGTGCTTCCTCCCACAATTATCACATGGTGGAAATTAAACTCTTCACTTCGTCCCTATTTCCTTATTTCATTTCCCATATTGTTCAGAAAATCTCTTATTCTCTTGCCTTACTTTAATGTCGTTTGACTTAGAGAATTCCTTTTCTATCTTGATAGCACATGATACAATATCTTCAAACGATGAGAATGATTTTGAGACAAATGATCGAAGGAGAAATGTTTTTAACCCATCAATGAAACGATAAATCATTTTTCATGGGTTACATATATAATATAAAGCATGCCTTGGTAACCGAGTAATGTTAGCGTCATATTTTGTGACATTCTCATCCTCCTTTAGCCTCAGACACAAAAATTGCATTTCCATGTCTGCTCGATGGTCACAAGGAAAGTATTTTTCTAATAAAATCTCATTAAAATCCCTCTATTCCATGATTTATACATATTCATATTCCTTTTTGTTTTGAATCAATGAACACCATTGATCTGCATCTCCTGTGGGGCGATAAACTACCATGAATTTTTTCCCTTTAGCTACTAAGCAAATCATGATATATTTTCTCTAAGGAACTTATCCATTGTTTAGATACTAACAGATTTTTATTCTAATTGATTGTTGGGGGTTTTTTCATAATGAAGCAGTCTAACATTGATCCTCTGCGTTGTGGATCAGGGTTCTCCATACATGTAATGTTATTATTCATAACCTGAGTGAGTTGTCCTGGTATGGCGATAAGTTGATCAGCACCAGTTACATCACCAGCTCCACTATAATTATCTTGAGTAGGTGGGAAATCCCTACATGGATTATTTGCATTGATATAGTTTCCATTCCTTCCATGAGGTTCCATTTCTAAACAATGGAATACAATAGATTAGTTTAGGAATCGCAATACATAATTCAAAACATATAAAACAGTTAACATAAATTGAACAGTTTATGGATATAATCCACAATCATAAAATGGTTTCATTGAGGAGGTACATACTCATAAATCCTTTATTATGGTTTGTAATGAAAATGAGAAATATCCTAAGAATATCCCTCGAGAGTTTCCTAACCAAGAGTGTAGCAAGGCCCATTATCGTGCACCAGTTCCCATTCGAGTCTAGCTCAAAGCGGTGTTTTTAGGTTTTACCCCTAGGTAAATATTTTATAGAGCCACCTCTAACTTCTCATATCTAGATAGGGATGAATTTCTAGGAAATATCAAAGATTTGTACAGTACCAAAATTCTAGGAAGTTCATCAATTCTAATCCTCAAAGTCTATCTTACGGTAATGTTCTCTAATCATAGTTTTTCAAAATATAGTTTCCATAGTTTGTACTAAAATTCCTCTGATAACAACTTTAACACCACATCCAAAGTTACCCAGAGTCATTTCTTTATTACATAACATTGTCAAGATACAAGGAATCACGTAATGAAGGAATGACCAGTTTAGTATTATAGGAAATAAGATATATACAAAAGTTCAACATTATAACTTGAAAATAAATACATCATTAATTTATTCCATTAAAAACACCCAAGACTCCTAGATAATTCCTTCAAGTCACTCATAACTAACATTTTCATATCCTTGGAAAATTAAACATAAGAAAGTGGTAAGCTAAAATTCTCATTAAGGGTAAACAATATAGCGGAAGATAAAATAAACATTAGGATTAGTGAATAATTAAAAACAAATGCCATTACATATAATAAACATGAACACATAATGGATAGAATATGAGATGAGTAAATAATGCCATTATAAAACCTATTCATGGGTATTATACTAGTAAAATAACCACATAAACCATCATTACTATTTTCATAACGAGTAAATTTATAATGTCAGACATTCTGAAACATCTTGTCAAGGCCTTGGCCAAGACGTCTAAATATTATTTTGGCCTCGGCCAAAACCATATATCAAATTTGGAAAAGCCTCACCCAATTTCACATCTAATTCTCTCATGAGACCTACCAATACATCGAGAAGCTATAGAGGGCTCCACCCGTCACATACTACGTCCAATACATTCCTCATATGAAATGGTTGAAACATAACATAAACATTTGTATTAAAACTAAAATATGAAATTTCAATACATTAACCATTAACCATGAATGGTATAAAAATAACACATCCACATTCATACATATCACAAAACCTTAAATAAGAATATATAAGGTATATATCATAATAAATTATCTTCAAACAAGTTAAAAATCCATCAATGGATGTAGACATAGATGAAATGAAAACTATTTGAAAGAAATACCACTTTATATTTTGAAACCATTTAAGAGTCACATAATTATAAAAGAAAAAAAATCTATTTTTGAAATATTTATATAATCTTGTAAGGGAAGCATAGATGATGTTATAATGACAGAAAATATCCACACCCACTATATAACTTAAAAAAATATTATTACATTAATTTTATCATAAAGTACATAAAGTACCTTGTTTAGAAAATGATAGAATTATTCCTTTAAAAACATATAAGATAAAATAAGGGTATAAATGATTAACCCCATAGTCTAGAAAATAGTTAAAAAAATTTGAAATTAATTTATTAGGAATCATATATGTGGATGGAAAAGAAGTCCCAGTAGATACTTATGTAAAAACAACCTCGAATAATTAAGAGATTGTAAAATTAATCCTTACCATATACTTTTCCATGGATGAGGGTATGTGAAACATTTGTATAATAGTTAAATATTTTTTATTAAATTATAAAAGGACTATATACATAAATATGATGTCATATATGATCCTTTAATATTGCATTGCTAATAATATATCATTAGTATCATCTTTTCAGGTGTTAACTGATTCATTTTTCTTTATATTCTTGGTTATGTAATCCATGTTTGTTATGGAAAAGATGTATATGATTAATATACAAAATGATATTATGTTCATAAACATTATCATTATTCACCAAATTAAAATTATTCATGAATGGTTTCGATGGAGAAATGAATCTCATCGTGTTCGTGGAGATGGTAATCCATACGTATGCACGAGAGACAATATAATTATATTGATGGAAAAATAGTATTTAATTAGATGATATTTCATATATACAGAATCTTTATCTTGTTATATTTATTATTTACATTATTCATACTCATTATTATACCCATCCAAATAATGAGGTGTTTGAATAACCAACTACACCATGACTTGGAGACTGTAAGCCGTATGTACGTACGTATGGTGGCATTTAAATTTATAGGATGGATAGAATAATGAATACTGTTGTACCATATTTATAATAACATAAAAGTATGTATAAGGTAATAGATTTATTATTTTAGTATGGAAACAACAAAAAAAGAGGATGTGGAAAAAGAAAACAACTCGAAAGAGGGTAGTGAAATTATTACCTATACTATGGGTGTTTCCTTTTGAGTTGATCAAAAGGGATCCTTAGATTGGCTTTTTGATCAATTTAAGTCCTCTAGGTTGAATTTATGGAAGTCGTGAAGATAAATTGGAAGTTGTTACCTGATCCAAAAGGCATTGAAGGTGTGAAAAAAAGAGAAGGGGAAGTGCCCATTTATAAGAGAAGTGAGGTTCACTTTAGGAAAAGAATGAAATATTATTTTATAATAAAATTATTTTCCATTTATAATGACCCCAAAATGATTTGTTTAGAAAATAAAGTGGATATGGGTTGAAAACAATTCAACCAATACGTTTTAGGAAGGTTTAGGTCCCCATATTAACCGTATCTTTTAGATTTAACTATTAGTTAAATAGTTTGACATTTACCCTGTCTCTTTGTATTTTTATATTATATGGTTAATAAAGATACTAAAAACTTCCAAGAGATACCCAAGAGGATCATTATAATTATTATATATAACATTATATAAGTCTTTTGTTAGAGCATTGAATCTTAGGAATATTTTATTAGTTAATAATATAGTATCTGTTTTAAAAATCCAATTATGTCAATTTGGACACTATTTAGTATTTGAATTTTTTTGAAATCAATAAATACTTTATCACTTATAATAAAATTTATTGAACCAACCCTAAAATTTCATATTAAACTATAAAATTAGTTTAATTCATCATAATACTCAATTTATATTTATTAGGATATTTATAATATCAATTATTTTAATATTTCTTTAATAATTTAATTACTGCATCATCATTGTGTCATATTTAAATTAAATTATTTAATGTCTGAAATTTATAAATAAAATATCATTATGTAGGAAATATTTTTATCTTTCTAATGAATTTTTATAGTTGAATTTATATAGTTTTAAACCCTATAAAAAATGGTTTAGTTATTGAACATTGAATATAACTCTTTTAACTCTTCTTTAAATAAAATAATAATAATTATCCCAATATAATCCAAGTGTACCAAAAAGATAATATTCTATTCCAATGGTTTTTTGGTAGAATTATACTTATCTAATAGAATTAGGTCATTTCTTAGAGTAAGTATGATATCATTTTTACCCCTAATGACCCTATTTACTTTTAACCGTGGTAAATAAAAGTCAAAAGTTACAATTTACCAAAAATTATTTTCATCTTTTTAAACCACGTTTTACTTACTGATATTAACCATGTCTCGCATATTTTCAGATTCAACACACACAAGTGGTAAAATTATGTTTTATGCAAATTTTCAAATGCTCTTAGGAGGTGGGTAAAAGACGATAAAAAGTTCAATACAATTTTAATATATCTAATATTTTTATAGAATGACTCCAATTAATTACATTGATCTTATATAGTTATTATGTATCTATCATTACATAAAATATATTCAAATAAAATACATAATTATTAAAATAAAAACATGGTTTTAACCAATAACGCAGTGTCTTTTAATATTCCTCAAAAATTGAATGTTTTTAGAAAAATACCAAAACATTTCCCTAAGATAATTTCAATATTATGAGATCAAAAATGAATCCCATTTTCAAAAAGAAAATATATAAAATTTAATAAAGTGGGTATTAATATTCATAAAGGCTAGTTTGATTGGTCGCGGTGTGTTAGAATCTTGAATTTGTGTACCATGAAACCGATTTCATTAATCAAAGAAAAATGTATCGTGCATGCTTTGGGTGTTTATTTATTCCCTCCATCAAATAATTTTGTCCTAAAAATTTCTAGAATACTACCGCAAAAAAAGATTCATATGGTTCTTCACCATAAGATCCTCTAGTTCCCACATTGCCTCGTCCATTTTATGGTTTCTCCATAGATCTTTTACCAGATGAGTCATCCGTTTTCTTAGCACTTTTTCCCTAGTATCAAGAATTTTACAGGCTCTTCAAAATACGATATATCATGTTTTAGTTCAATTTTCTCATAGATGAGTACATGTGTGGGTCAGGCATGTATTTTCTCAACAGTGATACGTGGACCACATCATGCACTTTGGAGAGACTTGGAGGCACTACTGAATGATAAGCTACCACAATAATTTGTTCTAGAATTTTGAAAGATCCAATTTACCTGGGACTCCATTTACCCTTCTTACAGAAAAGTGTAACACCCTTCCATGGAGGCACCTTCAAGAAAACATGGTCACATAATTGAAATTCCAAATCCTAACTTAATTTTCAGCAGTGATCTTTTGCCTATTTTGGGATTCTTTAATGTCGGTTTAGATAATCTTCACCTTTTCCATTGTTTCCACAACAAGTTCTAGGCTTACATGTTTTCTTTTACCAACATCATCCCAACAAGTAGGTGTGCGACATCTCTTCCCATATAACACATCATATGGTGCCATCTGAATACTTTAATGGAAGCTATTATTATAGGAAAATTCTACCATAAGTAAATATTAATCCCACGTACCTTGAAATTCATATTAGAAAGATCTCAACATTTATTCTATGGGTTTAATAGTCCGTTCTAATTGTCCATCTGTTTGAGGGTGGTAGGCAGTGCTCGAACGAAGTTTAGTGTCAAGGGCTTTCTGAAGACTTTTCTAGAATCATGATTTAAAATGGGGTTAATGATACGAATCATTTGATAGGGGTACTCCATTAAGTCTTACAACATCATAAATAAACAGTATTTCAAAACGTCCAAGTGGTAAATCTTCTCTTATAGAAATAAAATTTGCTGATGTGGTAGGACGATCAACGATGACCCACATTGCATCATTACTTATAAGAGTCTATGGTAGCCCCATGAAAATGTCCATTGTAATATCACCCCATTTCCACTCAGGATTTGGAAGAGGTTTCATGACTCCTCCAAGATGTTGCCTTCCAGCTTTCATTTGTTGAAAAACCATATATCTTGACAAAAAATCAACAATCTCCCTATTCATGTTGTCCCACCAAAAATGTTCCTTCAAATATCTAAAAATCTTGGGGCTCACCTTGTGTATAGAGAAATTAGAGATATGAGAATCATTCAAAAAATCCCTTTTTAGATCAGCTATATTAGTAACACAAAGCCTCTTCCCAAATTTCAAAATTTCATCTTCATATATGAAGTCACTCAATCTCCCATCATTTACATATTTAATCATCTTTTTAAACTCCTCATCATCAGTCTGATATCTCTTTATCCTTTTGTAGTAATGATGGTCTGGAAAACATTTGAAAAATTATAGATGTTTCACCTTCCATGGTTATTCCCATATCCATATTTACAAGATCCATGAAAATAGGATCCCATTCAACTCTCATTTTGTTCAAAACTCCATGATACTTTCAGCTCAAAGAATCTATCACCTTATTTTCCTTCCTCAAATGGTAGTTTATTTTTTATTCAAAATCCTTGAGTAGTTTAATCCATCTCCTTTGCCTCATGTTTAGTTCATTTTGTGATAAAATATACTTCATACTCTTGTGATCAGTAGAAATCTCACATTTTCACCATAGAGATAGTGTCCCCATTTCATCAGAGCAATGATTATATATGCTAACACAGTATCATTAGTGGGATATATTTTCTCAATACTTTTAGATGTCATGATGCATATGAAATTACTCTATCATTCTGTATAAAGACACAACCATGTCTTTTATTTGAAGAATCACTATAAATATCAAACCCATCGTTCCCTGATGGTAGAGTCGAGATAGGAGCATTGACTAATCATCTCTCCAGTTCTTCAAAACATTCTTCACACTCTTTTTTTAAAAAAAAAATTAACCCATTTATGTGTGAGATTGGTTAATATGTTATCCAACTGGGAAATATTATGAACAAATGGTCGATAATAATGTGAAAAAACAATAAAACTGTGTACCTCGGTTATACTTGTCAGTGCTATCCATTCTTGAATTGGCTTGGTCTTTGAAGGATCAACAAATATTCCATCCATAGAGATAATATTTCCATGAAAATAAATCTCTTGATTCCAGAATTCACATTTTCTAAACATCTCATATAATTCAATAATTCTAAGAGACATTAAAATATTGCGCAAGTGATATTCATATCTTTTGAAGTATACCTAGATATCAGCAATAAATACCACTATAAATTCATCATGATATTCATTGAAAACACTATTCATTGGATCCATGAAGACATAGGGTGCATTAGTCAATCCAAATCGCATTACTGTAAACTCTTAATGTTCATACATAGTTTGAAATGTTGTTTTCGAAATGTCTTCCTTCTTCACAAACAACTGGTGATATCCAGATCCAAAGTCAATCTTTGAAAAATATTGGCCACCATGAAGTTGGTTGAATAAATCATCAATGCGAGGTAGGGGATACTTGTTCATTCATTTTTTAGCGTTGATCTCCCTGTGTTAAACGCACAACCTCATAGATTCATCTATCTTCTTCACAAAAAAGGGCAAGGGCTCCCCATAGAGAAACACTAGGGAGAATAAATACCTTATTAGTCGATTCCTTTAGTTTTTTCTTTAGTTCCACTAATTCCACAGTGGCCATTCTATAATGGATCTTCGATATGGTCCTTGAACCAGGAATTAAATCAATGGAAAACTCAATTTGTCATTCAGGAAAATATCCAGGTAAATCCTGTAGAAACACATCAATATATTCTTTTATAATAGGATCATCCTCTATTAAAACATTTTTTCCTCATCCATAATTATTTTATTCTAATCCTCCCCAATAATTGAATTTAGATGAGCTACAGGGGGTGGACCTAGATAAGAATCATTAGGTCATGTTTCTTCTCTAAATATAAGGAACTCTTTATCATCATCGAGAATTGTAACCTACTTCATCTTACAGTAACTTTTCGCATCATGGTCTTACAGCTATTAAATACTGAGGTTTATATCAAATTCAATTAGGGGTATAATGATTATATCAGCAGATAAATATCATTTATATGCCTTAATGGAGACTTATTCACAAAATATTATTGCAATGATACTTCCTTAAGAGTTTTGACTGAGAACTCCCTTGTAAAATAAAATTAAAAATATTTAATTTTCTTATAAAAATAAGAAGATATAATACAATGAAATAATCCAAAACCAAATAAAGCATTGGATAAACTCAAGGAAACCATTAAATTACTTTCCTCCACATCTTTTGGAGCCTCAACCTCAGCAGTAGTTATCACATAAGCTTGGCCTTGATCCCCTGGACTTTTTAGAGGTATGTTTCTATGATTATTAGGAAATTCATTTTCATAATTTCCCATCTACCTGCAATTGTAGCATTGATTACGTGCATTGATACGATTTCCATTCCTTCCACTAGGAACCATTTCTAAGCAATGGCATACAATATATTGGTTTATGAATCGCAATACATAATTCCAAATTTGTAAAACACTTAACATAAATTGAACAGTTTATTTATATAACTCATAGCCATAAAAATGATTTCTATTAGGAGGTATATACTCATAGATCCTCCATAATTTCATGTAATGAAAATGATAAATATCCAAATCATGTCCCTAGAGAGTGTTGTAACCAAGAGTGCAGCAAGGCCCATGGTCGTGCACTAGTTTCCGTTCGAGTCTAGCTGAAAGTGATGTTTTCTTGTTTAACCCCTAGGTACATCTGTTCCAGAGACACCTCTACCTTCTTGTATCTAAACAGGAATTTATTTCTTGGAAAACTCACAAAATATCTATAGTAAATAAATTATAGAAAGTTCTTCTATACTAATCCTCAATGTCTATCTTACGGTAATGTTCTCTAATCTGAGTTTTTCTAAATTTGGTTTCCAAGGTTTGTACTAATCTTCCTATGATACCAACTGTAATGCCCCGACCCCAGCTACCCAGAGTCAGTGCTTTATTACATAAAATTGGTATGATACAAGGAATATTTTCCAAAAAGACTGATCAGTTTAGTATTATTCGAAATAAGATACATACATAAGTTCAACATTACAACTTGAAAAGAAATACCACACTAATTTGTTCCATCAGAAACATCAAAGCCTCATAGGTTATTCCTGAAAGTCACTCATAAATAACTTCTTCATATCCTGGAAAATGATACATAATAAAGGGGTGAGCTCAAACTCTTTGTAAGGGAAATCAATACAGTATATAATAACATAAACATTAGGCATGATGAATAATTAAAAACACATGCCTTTACAAATAATAATCATGAACACTTTATGGTAGGAATATGAGTTGAGTAAATAATGCCATAATAATACATAGTCATGGGTATTCTACTAGTAGAATAACCACATGAAACATCATTATTATCATCATAATGAGGGAATTTATAATTCCGGACATTCTGAAACATCTTGTAAGGGCCTCGACCAAGACGTCTAAAAATTATTTATCCCTCGACCAAAACCATGTATGAAATTTGGAAAGGCCTCATCCAATTCCACGTCTAATTGTCTCATGAGACCTACCGATGCACTGAAGAGCTATAGCGGGATGCACCCATCACAAACTAAGTCTAATACATTCCTCATATTAGAAGGTCAAAACATAACATAAACATTTTTATTAAAACTAGCATACGAAATGTTAATATTTTATCAATAAACAATGAATGGTATAAAAATAAAACATCCACAGTTAAACATATCACAAAACCTTCAATACAATATGGATGATTTTTATTAGAATAAATCAACTTCAAACATGTTTAAAATCTATCAAAGGATGTTGACATAGATGGAATGAAAACTATTTGAAAAAAAATACATCATTCTATTTTGAAACCATTAAGAGTCACATAATTATAAAAAAATATTTATTTTGAAAATATTCTTACAAGCATGTAATGGATGCATCAATGATTTTATAATGGTCGAAAATAGCCACACCCACCATATAAGTTAAATAAACATTCTTACCTTAATTTTGTCAAAAAGGTCGTAAACTACCTTGTTTGGAAAATGATGGAAAGATTCCTTTCAAAACATATAAGGTCAAATAATGGTATAAATGTCTTCAAACCATAGTCTAGTAATTAGTAAATTAAATTTGGAATAAATTTTGAAGAAAACATGGATGTGGATGGTAAAGAGGTCTTAGTAGATACTTACGTAAAAACAACCCCGGATAATAAAGAGATTGTGAAATTAACCCTTTCCTTGTACTTTTCCATGGTCGAGGGTATGTAAAACTCCTTTATAACAGTTAAATCATTGTTATTAAATTATACAAGAATAATATATAGAAATATGAAATCATATATGATCTTCTAATATTTCTTTGTCAATAATATTTCAGTAGTATCATTGTTTCAGGTGTTAACTGATTTGTTTTCCTTTATATGATTGGTTACATAAGACATGTTTGTTATGGATATGATTTATTTGATTAATATAAAGAATTATATTAAGTTCATAAATATTATCTTTTGTCATAAAATGAAAATTTTTCATGAATGGTTACGATGGTAGAATGAATCTCAATGCATTCCTGAAGACGGTAATGTGTATGTACGTACGATCGACAATATCATTATATTGATGGTGAAATCGTATGTAATTAGATGGAATGTCATATATAAATAAACTTTAACGTGTTATATTTATTATTTACATCATTTATACTCATTATTATACCCATCCAAATAATGAAGTGTTTGAATAACAAACTACACCATGACATGGAGATGGTAAGCCGCACGTATGCACGTATGGTGACTTATTCATTTATAGGATAGGAAGAATAATGCATATGATTGTACCATATTTATAATAACATATAATTATGTAAAAGGTAATGTATTTATTATTTTGGTACGAAAAAAACAAAGAAAGAGGAAGTGGAAGAAGAAAAGAACATGAAAGAGGGTGGTGAAATTATTTCCTCTACTTCGTGTGTTTCCTTTTAAGTTGATCAAAAGAGATCATTAGGTTTCACTTTTGATCAAATTATGGACTCTAGGATGAAGTTATGAAAGTTGGAAGGATATTTGGGCAGGGTCTGGCTGAGCCAAAAGGCATTGGTGGTGTGAAATTAAGAGAAGGGGATGTTCCCTTTTATAAGAAAAGTGAGGGTCACTTTAGGAAAAGCTTGAAATATTATTTTATAATAATATCGTTTTCGTTTTATAATCACTCTCAAATGATTTATTTCAATATAAAGGTGTATGTGGGTCTATAAAATATCAACCAATAGGTTTTATATAGGTTTAGGTTACCATATTAATTTTATCTCTTATATTTAACTCTTAGTTAAATAGTTTGAGATTTACAATGTCACATTGTATTTTAATATTATCTGGTTAATAAACATATTATAAACTACCAAGAGAAACCAAAGTGGTTCATTGTTAATATATATAACATTATATATGTCCTTTGACCTAACCTTATATTTTTATGAATGTTATATCAATTAAAAATATAGTATTTGTTTTAAAAACTCAATTATTTCAATTTGGACACTATTTAGTATTTTATTTTTTTGAAAGCCATAAAAACATTGTCACATCAAATATAATTTATTTAACCAACCCAAAAATATCATATTAACTTATAAATTTAGTGGAATTCATCAAAACTCTCAATTTACATTTATTTGGATATTTATAAAATCAATTATTTTAATATTTTATTAATAATGTAATTACTGCATCATCATTGTGTCATAAATAAATTAAATTATATAATGTCTAAAAATTATAAATAATAATGTAGGAAATATTATTTTATTTCTAATTAATATTTATAGTCGAGTTTATATTGTGTGTAACCCTATATTAAAAATTGTTCAGTTATTAACCATTAAATTTAACTCTTTTAACTCTTCTTTAAATAAAATAAAAATAAATGTCCTAATCTAATCCAAGAGAACCAAAGGGGGTCATTTTTTATTAATAAGGTTATTTTGGTTGAATTATACTTATCCAATAGAATTTGGACATGTTTTGGGGTAATTATGATATCATTCTTACCCTTAATTACTCATTTTACTATTAATCATGTTAAATAAATGTCAAAAGTTTCTATTCATCAAAAATTATTTTCATCTTATTGAACCAAATTTTACATGATGATATTAAATGTTTCCTTTGGATATTTGATATTTAACTCACAAAAGATATAAAATTATGTTTTATGAAAATTTTCATATGCTCCTAGGAGATGGGTAAAATCCAGAAAAAAGTTCCATAAAATGTTTATATATCTAAACTTATTATAAAATGAATCCAATGAATTACATTTAACCTATTAGGTATTATGTATCTATTTTGACCTAAAATATATTTAAACAAAATAAAAAGTTATTTAAATAAAAAATCGGTTTTAACCAATAATGTAGTGTTTTTCACTATTCACCCAAAATTTATTGTTTTCAGAAAAATAACAAAAATTCACTCTAAGGTAATTTTGATATTCCAAAAACAAAATTGAAATCCCTTTTGAAAAATAAAATTTATAAAATTTCAAAAAGTGGGTATTAATATTCATAACATTTAGTTTTATTGGTCGTAGTGTGTTAGAATCTCAAATTTGTTTACAATCCAAGCTATTGAATTAATCAAAGTGAAACGTATAATAGAAGCTTGGGGTGTTACATATCTAGATTATTTTTTTGTGTAGAATGAGATAGTGGCCACAATTTGTTCCTAGGATATATGGTGGGAATGTGTTTTTGAGTTGGTTTATTTGGGTTAGTGACACCTTGACCGACTAGGATGAGTGGGTCCCATAGTTCTTGTTACTGACAATTATACTGATAGGGTTCTAATAACAGATGTGACTAATAATTACCCGGGCATCGATCCTCTACCCAAGATGTTGTTCATGTAGGGGATATAGAACCCACTGAGCCCTGGGTGAAGACCCTCCATATTTGTATAGACATCTATTTCTTCCTTATATGATCTAAAAATGATATTTTCCCATAGGATTTCTTGGAATAGGCAAGACCAACTATACACATGCATTGATCCTCTTCCAGGCGAGTAGTACCAGATTCGGGTTGTTGTGTGATACCCATTTTTTGAGTTTGACTCTTCTGGCTAGTGTTCCTAGTGTCACCCAATGGACCCTAGGTTGGATCCCCTACCTTAAAAGTGGGAGTTATTTTAGTCACTTGGTGACTTCTTCCATGGTGTTATCTGTTAACCATGTCCTCGTAGTTAGGCATCACGAGGGTTGGTCTGGTTGTGCCATTCGTTTGTTTTCTTGCTATGGTGACATCTCTAGGTTCATTTTCATTGAGTATGGCGAGGTTGTCTTATCAAATATGTGTTTTCAATTCTTTTCCCCTATCCTTCTTCATTCCATATGTGATGGATAGTCTATTGTTTTGAGTACTCCGATGCATGATTCTACCATTGGGTCTCGAGTAGGATCCATTTTCTATCTATGAGGTCGAAACCTGATGATAACATTGTGAGTTTTTCATTGGAAACATGAGTTGGTTTTTATGGATATTCTATAGTCAAGACCTTGACATTTGGAGTAGTAGTTGAGTATATATGGCTATGTTCTAGGTGTCCCCATTTTAGGTGTTATTTCATTGACATGCCAAGGAAGTTGAGATTAATAGTCTGGTATAGCTGAGGATGGTCTTGTGATGGAGTTTCCCTCTCATTTGGGATTCCTCTAGCTGGGTAAAGATAACTGATTCCTATAAGTTGATCCCATTTTCTTTTATTGGGGTGATAACATTGTATTTTTATACTAACACCTTAATGATATTTTCCCACACGTGTTTCGTTGTGTGAAAACCAAAGGTCCTTCAATGGAGTCCTAGTATGACCTAGAGAAATTGGATCATAGTAGATGGAATAAACTATAATTTTACATGATCCATACCATGGAGAATACTAGAGGGATTTTGACAGTGGTCCCCTCCATCTGAGAATGTTATAATGTTTTTAATTTTTCTTT
Source organism: Viscum album (assembly GCA_963277665.1). Classification (NCBI taxonomy): domain Eukaryota; kingdom Viridiplantae; phylum Streptophyta; class Magnoliopsida; order Santalales; family Viscaceae; genus Viscum; species Viscum album. The sequence continues at coordinate 835,554,680 of OY728165.1, forward strand.
TGGTGGGCCCTATATTTTACTTTTTTATACTTCTGATGTACTTTGGTTGTGATAGATGTATGCATGAATTAAAGTATTCAGTTTTTTATATATTTGTACACCATTTATTAGAGGAGTATGTGGGTGCATGTGTATATGTATCATAGTATAAGGCCTCCCATTTGTGTCATAGCCTACTCAGTGCTAGTCGCCAGCCTTGACCTATTGGAGGCGGGCTTGGGGAGTCACGACTCAATCCCCATTGGGTCGGGTAGTGACATTGTGGTTGTCTTGGCCACCCTAGAGTACCTCATATTTTATTTATAGATTAAATAATCACATTTATTAATGTGGATAAAATTTAAACATTTCATTAAGTAACATTATGAGAATTTAAAGTTTCTAGAGGGGGTTGGTGGATAATTCTTGCATGAGATTTTTTTGAGTAACAAACTATTTAAATAACAGATGGATTGATGATGTGGTGTGATGGATTGGGTTCTATAAATATGTATTCCCCTATTTTACTATTTCTCTATTTTATATGATGGTAGAGTTAAGTACATGCATTTTCATTTCATCATCAATAAAATTACTACTCATATTTTTAATTAGAAGAACAATATTTTATCATTTGGAAGGAGGATAACATTGGTTATGCTTATTCTTTTATCTATGGTTATTTATGAAACTTCCTTCATCTACATTCCCAAGGGTGTGAAAGGGTTTATTGAAAAATTTTATGATAATTTTTAATGGAATGCTTCCATTGCTTCTGGATTGTGTTGGGTGCATTGGAAATAAATTGATCCCCTATTGATGAGGGAAGGTTGAATATTCATATAATATAATAACTATTTATTTATTCACATGATAAATTGTCCAATGAACTTTTGGGGGATAATTCATTCTAGGTGTTATTTATGTGATCCATATTTAGATCCCTATATGATCTTGAGTGAAATTGTGGAAATTGTAAGCCATCGAATATTCTAAAGTATATTTTTCGACATCTCATAAACATATATAGTTCTTCTATGTTGGATTTTGCGGAAGGTAAAATATTATTTTGGATATATTCCATTTCTTATGATCCATTTATTTTTATATTTGTTCTTCTATATACATAATTTTTAGTTATACATGGGGGATCATGCCAGTTTTGGATGCAGTTCTCGATAATCAAAAGGTATGTTCCTCATTATATTATTTTATCAATATTTTATAACCAGATCATTATCACCAGCAGTTCTAATGGTTCATTCTCGTATTCTATTTATAGAAGTATAATATATTGTCCATAAAGATGTTGATCCAATAAATTCATTTGTTTTAAAAACTATTTTGATTCTCACAGACAACTCCTATATTTTAATAATTATGTTTCTTTAAATGAATATCAATATTATTTCTGTTGAAAATTTTATTTTCATCACTTTTCTAAAACCTATGTTAACACAAGAATTTTAGTTTTTCAAACATAACTATCAGTAAAAAATATTAATTTTGTATCCTATATTGGGTTAAGAAATATGGATTAGGAACCAAAATTTTCTAATGGACTAAATGTTTCAATATCTAATGTATTTTTGGTTTACCCACCATTTGGAAATAATGGTAAATTTTAAGAATTTATTTTAAAACCAATTTATGATGTGTTATACCTTTATTGAATTAGTCATATGTGTAAAGTGAAATTAGGATAATCAATAAATATTTCACTAGGAAAATATATTATTGAATATGTTTTAATAATTCTTAAAGATCTATTAAAAATTCGATTAAAATGTACATATTTATGATGGATGTTTTTATTGTTGGGGGAGATCTAAATTAAAATTTCAAAAAATGCTACGAATTATGAATATTTTTCTTTATATAGTGATATTTTTCAGATGTTTTTGACCATTCTGTAATTAGGTACTTTTTAGTTATCAATTAATTTTATCCTCAAAAGGTGTTATGTGAATTAATGTTCAATATACATAGAAAGAAAATAATTAATAAATATTTGATTAAATACTTCTTGAATGAAATAATTTTTTTCTGTTGATGTTAATTTTAAGGACCTTATTTAATCTTTCATCACTACACATTGGGGCTATAAATGTTATAATATGTCGTTGTGTGTTCAAACTAATACTTAGGAAGGTTACTATTTTGTTTATGTTTTCATTATAGATCATCTGCCGGATGGATTGATTTGGAGTTGTAATTACATTAAGATACTATTATCTAATGATGTTGATCCATTATCTATTAGTTTTTTATGAAACTGTGTGTTGAATTTTCTTAATCGTATACATCTTATTTTATTCATTAGAAGTGTCAACTTCATATACTCACTCATCGTGGATTTCTAGTTCTCATTCATGGCTATGGCTATCAAGGTTCCCTATAAAGGAACCTGATTTCATGTAAGTTTTCATTTATATACACTCTATTTTAATGGTACTTCGAAGGAGTACATGTTTAGTTAAAATATTCAAATCCCCTGAGAAAGATTCTATGGATTGAACTATGAGATGTTTTTTCCAAAAACCATTACACAATTTTTTGATTTCATATTCTTTATTATTTTGATGCAATATTTATTTGAATCAAATAATATTTTAGTATCTAAAAAATCACAAAGAAGTATTAATTTTATATTAAATTTTTTATAGATATGTCGCAATTCAGCCCTCTTGTTTCTTCATTTTTATTTTGACTAAAAATTTGTATTTAAAGAGTTACCATTTGGGAATTTAATTATGAAATATTAAAATTTATTTTAATATCGTAATGAATAAAAAATTATTTAAATAATGTCGACATGTGAATTTCAATTATCATATCACATTATTTAATTGGAGAAAACAATGGAGTTTGGAAATCCTGAATACTGATCTATTTGAAGAATAATAGTTTTTAAAGTTTATTTGAATATTTTCAATCTATATGAAAGTCATAAATAATTAGAAATATAGGATACTATTGATGAAGCTGAATATGAAGTGAATTCCTAATATATGAATGCAGTTATATATTCAATTGGAACTGATGGGTTTGATCATGTTTCTTAATGTTATACATCATTTAAAATGAGGAATATTATATATTTTTCTTGTGAAGGGACATAAAATGTTAGGACGAATGATACAAAACAACTAAGATAATTTTTGATATATTCAGAATGATTGATGGTGAGAGAATTAATAAAAAAGATATAAAATTTACTAAAATTGTCAATATTTTATATACATTGGGAACTCTGATTCTAGAACCATATCATTCATTAAATGTTCTAAGAGTTGTACCCTCAAAATGTAATGGAATCACTAAAACATTTAGACAATATCGATATGTCAAATTTTTTACAATGATGGAATTGATTAGTTTATTGTTGATGTATGAAGTTAAAATGAATGTTAGAATAAAATATCATAAAAAGATAAAAAGTTATAATAATCTCTCTATGTCACTTCTCTATAAATGGAAAGTAATTGTGGGGAGTATCTTATATCCTCGAATAAATATTTTTGTTCAAACTGTAGAGAATAAATGTATCACCTAGCCAAAATATTAAAAATGTTTATCAAGAAGAAAATAAACATTATATGAGTCTTATAATGAGTATAAAAATAATTACCATGGATTTAAAGTTTTTTAGCGATATGAATGCACAAAAATGGGGTATATAATACCTAACTATAATGACCCAATGTTTCTTCAATGTAATTCCTTTCTTATAATTATATCTTATAGTATAATCAAATAGTATAATATATGTAACATAATAAAAACCTTATAAATGAACAATGAGTGAAATAAAAGGTATCTATAAGAGTTACAGAATGTATACCGATGAAATAATAACTTTACCTTTGGAAAGGTAATGTGACCCTTATAAATAGTAAACTGGCCAATTGAATAATAACCTCGCTAATGAAAGTATAAATAAAAATTTTCCATCTCATAAGTTACAATATGATATAGTTATATCATAGTATAAGTAAGTAAATATTAAAAAAATTATTAATTATGTTTTTGTATTTTTTGTAAGTCTTGTTATTTTAATTACAATATTATAATTATTTTTATATTAAAACATTTATTTTCTTAAATTGTATTCATAAATAAGTATTTTTATGACATATTATTATTAGATAATTTTAAGAGGCCATAATTATTTTTTTTCAAACAGTAATAAATGTAGTTTTAAATTTAAAATTTGTATTATTCTTGTAAATTATAAATTTAATTGAAAACTGAATTTCTAATATTAATAAAATTATTTTCATCAAATGGAGTTCATTTTTTAATTATATACATTAGAAAAGTTTTACAATCATTTTTTGATATTTTTCTAAAATACTTGAATTTTTGTGAATAGTAAAATATTATAATTTACGAAAAATGCTAAATAAATGAATTTAGGCATCATGCTTGCGTCATGGATGATTTAATTGGCCATTTACTTAAAATAAAATGCTCTTTTTTCTATTTTTCTCTCATGTATGAATAATATTCATAGTTTTGAGGAAAAACAATAAACCAATGATTAAAATAATGGACAACTCCTCCCCTCCAGCACTATAAATACCACCCCCATTACCTCCCCACCTTATTCTTATCAATTATTGTGCCTCTTAAAAGGACAAAAATCCTCTCCCCTAAAGAGGCTCTTAGAGAAGATATATTCTAGAGGTAAATTCCTCTTTCTTTTCCATTCATTTTCATTTTATGTTCTTTTATTTCCATTTATATCTTCACCTCTCCTCATCCAAATGGTTTGATCAATCTAGTACCATATATGTACTATAATTTTGTTATGTTATTGTAATAATTCATCATCATCTCAAATTTCCCCTCCTTTTATAATATAAATGATATCACCACCCAAGATGTGTTAATTTATCACATTCAAGGATGGCGTGTTTCGAATTTTCTTTTCTATCTTCAATTATGGCCATGAAACCATTTTAATAATTAGAATAGAATATAATATATATAATATGTCTTATTTGAGGTTCTAGAATATTTTTTACACATGATATTGATTTATAAATGAGAATGTGTTTTTTTGGGAAAAAAACCACCAATTAACCAAAACAGATTTCATTAATGATTCATCTTGAATCCAAATAACTGAATATATTTTAAAACCATGTAATATTTTGGATGTTCACTAATAACATATCACACACACTATGGACTACCATTATCGTTTTACATGTTTATCCTTATATATAAATAAGTAAACCATTCATGAAAACCACATAAACAAATGCTCCCAAAACAATGAAATTGATCCTCTTAACCCACCAAAAAATCCATGAATGAACTTAATATGGTTATAAATAAATAAATTACACATATAATACGTTCTTTTAATATTATATAATGAATTTATTTTTGTTATTAAAGACATTAAGATCAAGTTAAGGACACCATTGTACGTCTGGTTTTGAATTCTACGCAAACCACCATTATTCCTTCAGGTTGTTCGATATTTCTTTATACGCAAATAATGTTATCTATAAGGTTTTATTCACAAATTTTAAATGTTTTTTATATTCTCCAAACTCATTTATCAAGATCCATTCATCAATATTTTTTAGGTATATACATGTTTTTAAATGATTCCCACCCCAACCCTTCCTGATAAGAAAGCCCATTTTAGAAGAACTTCACAAATTCTTACCAATTTTAAACAATAATGTATAATATAATTTTATCAAACATATATATTTATAAAACCAATATTTTTATTTTAATAACGCTCATGGGTCACTTATGGTTTTATATAAAATATTATTCCCTCTTTTTTTTAAATCACCCATGATATTTTCCTTTAACCACCCAATTTTTTTTAATTCTAATGTCTTATAAGAACTCATTTTATATGTTATTACATCAAGATGACATCATTTTTTAGGATAAATTCCCATTCTAACCTATGATAATCCTTGCATGATCTAATTTCTTTCATTCATGGGAAATTTTATGATAGTTTCATTTGTTATTCTTTATGACATGATTATGATACCCAATTCATACCTTGTATAACCCTTATGTTCGTGTATGTTTGATTATGTATGATTCTATATGTTGAATGAATATTCTTGAAAATTTTATGATGTGTATTCCCTAATAGCGCTCCAGTGCATTAGGTAATGTTGTGTCTCATGAGACGTTATGTGCAACTATCTTGACGGTTAGCCTTGACTCATGCTACCATGTAAAACAATCTTAGTGGTTAACCATGAATTCTACAACTTTATGTGAAATGAGCCTTGAATCACGCTAAAATGTTGTTTTACTTTTCTTTCAAAATGAAATGACTCCATTTTTGTATGATCTATTTTTAATATCTTATGATTCTGTATGATCCATTCCTTTTTATATCATTATGTGGTTCCTTCTAACCCATGTGATAAAGATTTTTCTTTTTTTTATTCCCGTACTGAGATTTTTAGGTCATATATTTGGTCATATTATCCTTTGGTTATCCTATGAAGACGTATGAGAACAATTGATGTCAAGAGATATTTATGAAGATTAAATAATTAAATGTTTTATTTAGTACCATGTTTTCAGTTTTATGTAACTAGTCTTCCACGACACAAGACTTGAGTATCCATGGATTTTAATATGATTCTGTATTTTTTTTAAATCATGTAATGATATGTGTAAAAGGATAGGGTTTCTACAATTAGAATATAAACATGGTCTTGTTATTTTCGAGAATAGGAATAGAGAACTTCAGTAATAAACTTATTGATGAGGCTAAGTATATAAAAACAACCATAAATTGTGTTATGTATAGACAAAGTGGTTTATCAAGAAAATAAATCCCTATATGGATACGAACTATTCGATCTAGATCTGGCACCGATGTATCTTGGACTAAAAATTGAAAAAATCCCTTTGAGCTATACTTGAAAGGGAACTTGTGTATTAAAAGGGGCATGCACAACTCCTTGTTTGACACTCCTAGGTGATATTCTTTGGTTAATACATAATCTTAGTAAACACCATTATTAAGGGAATAAAAAACCCCATAAGTATACATGTGAGGAAACAGATCAGGGGTAACCTAGAATGAAACCTAGAGAATCATGAGTTATGATATATTTTTCTTTTAAGTTTTTATCCTTTTTGGTTTAAAGATTCATTTTTATGCTTATTAGCTAAGTATTTAATCCCTATAATTGTAGTTTTTCCTAGTTAATGGTAGGAAATATAAGTACACATCCCAACAATAAATGTGATAGGAAATGTGATTATTTCCCAAATGATATGCATGATATGATGTGAATGGGTGCTCAAAATATATTGATAATACTTTCTCGACCATATCAAGTTATGAATAATAACATGAATCATGTGGAATAGCCTCCTCAACTAAGGAAAGAGAAATTTTTCCTCATATCCTTCATGTGGAAATGGCCTTCCATGATTAGTGGATCTTTTGATCCCCTCCTAGAGAAATAGTGTATTAACTCCATTTAAAATATATTTTCTATCTTCTAGTGCTCAGAAGAACTGGAATTCATATCATTTGTCTATCAATTCGATGGGGAAGCTATTTAGTGGTGGACACTAGTCAAGAATAATAACTCCCTAGAGAAAAATGACTCCATGGATTGGGAGTAAATCTGGATAATGTTTTTCCAAAAAAAATTCCCCAAACCCTCCGACCCATGATGGAAAGAGTGTCCCTCATTCATAAGCAGAAGAAGGATGATTCTATTATGGTGTCTGAATCAATCATCTAAAGGCCTTCAAGATACACCTCAATCATTGTCATCAAAACCAAAAGAAATATGGATCTCTTATTTATAGGACTAAAGCCATGTCTATGAAATGTTTTGGATGTTCGATACATCCACAGTTATGAGGAGATTTTCTATTTTTCCCTCAAGGTTGAACTAGATATGGGAGACACTCAATCATCTCATAGTCCTAGAGAAAATAGTGGATAATGTAGCCTAATGTGGGTTATTTAGAAAATAAGTCTCAGGATAGAAACAAGATCGAACATCCCACATGTCAAAATTGCGAGAAGAAGAATCATGTGATCTGTCTTCCGGGAACCAAGATTTTCATCTATTAATGAGGAATGTAAAATCTTGATAAGTAATGCTAGAGGGATATGAATAATCCCACATAAGTGGATGAATAACGGATGGTTCATATAAACACTCAACCTATAGTATAGTGTCACAACTTCAAGGAACATAGGAATTATGCAAACACTTTCACTAAGACAAGGGTTATTTGAGGAAATCAACAACAACCTCAAAGGAAATGAGGAAGGCCTTATGAAATCAGTACTGGAGAGGTTGATCCGAACAATGATGTGGTGACATGTACGTTAGTCATTCATTCATTATTAGGGAACATACTATATGATTATGGTAATACACATTCTTTCATATCATTTATGTTTAGTATAACTATTCAAACACCACCTCAAAATTTGGAGGTTTTTTTTATTTGTGGGAATAGAGAATGAGAAATTAATACATCCAAGGTTTATAACTCATCCCTACTAAATATTTTTGGACCAAAACTCCAATATAATATTTTCATACATCCTATGGTGGTGTTCAATGCTATTTTGGGAATGGATTTTCTATCATTATACAAAGACAACATTAACTATTAAGAAAGGTATATCAGTCTTTACACCCTCAGGTATCACTCAATCCTGATAAAATGAAAGGAGTAAGATGAATTTCCTTCTGAATCATCATCTAAATTGTGGATAATTTTGTCATTTGATAATGAACATATTTCTCAAATGATTGAGATAGTTTAGATTATACCTCTTGAAGATATGACTATCATGAAGGATCAGACTGATCTATTCCATGAATAATTACCAGGTCTTCCTCTTGATAAAGGGGTAGAGTTCTCAATTTAATTTATTCATGTATCCTTACCTACACTAAATAAAGCTTATATAATGGCCACCGTTGAGCTGGAATATTTGATGAAGTAGTTACAAGAGAATCTGGATAAGGGTTTTAAATACACGAGTGCTTCACTATGGGTACAAAAGTAATCTTGGTTACAAAGAATGGTGGATCAAAGCGCCTTTGTATTGATTATCCTGTGATCGATAAAATCATGATAAAGAAAAATTATCCCTTGAATCTGATAGATTCTTTATTTTATCAGCTAGGTTGGGATAGTTATTTCTCTAAGGTGGACCTTCAGTCGGGATATCACTAATAAAAGTTGAAGAAATAAGATATCCCAAAACTGTCTTTTGAAGGAGTTATGAACACTCTGAGTTAATATTGATTCCCTTAGAACTCATTAATACTCGACAAATTTTCATGTTTTTAATTAATAGAGTCTTTAGAGATTAAATTGACAAATTTTTGGTGGTCTTTATCAATGATATTCTGATATACTCCAAAATAAAGGAGAAACATGAGTAGTATTTGAATATATTGTTGATGACTTTGTAAAGGGAGAAAATTTATGAAAAGAAATGTATATGTGAGTTCTGGGTATAGGATGTATCATTCGTGGGGCATGTTATCACTAGAAAACAACATCGGTCGACCCTTCCATGATAAAGGCAATTGAACAGTGGCCCAAGACAACATCTATAATAAAGATCTATAGAACTCAAGGTTTAGATGGGTATTATCGATCATTTTTTAAGAAATTACCACAATTTTTAAAGACAATTACAAAGCTAACATGGAAGGGATTAAAGTTCTTCTTGACTAATGAATGCAACAAAATCTATAGGGAGCTCAAAAATAAGTTTATCACTACACGAGTACTCACATTCCTGAAAAGCGGAGAACACTTTTTGCTATATGGTGATGCATCAAAGAATGTAATAGGATATGTGATAATGAAAAATTATAAAGTAATAATGGACACATCAAGGATTATGACTACAAAATCCACTTCTATATTAGTAAGGTAAATAAGGTGGAAGATGATCTAAGTATAATGGATAATACATCTTTATCGGTGATGATAATTGAAAGGGATCCAATCTTCTTAGATTTGAAGTAGATAAAAATGGGTAACATTAAGGTAGGAACATCATTAAAAAAATTTCAAATGATTGTTAAACCATCCATCATGGGAAGAATAAAGGATGCTCCAATGAATGACGTGGAAATAAACAAATGGTGGAATCTATCCTAAATGAGAAATCTTATGAGTTTAATATTAGTAAGGATATAATCATATGGTTCGGTCCATGCTTATGTGTACCATCAGATCCAGAGATAAAAAAGAAGCTTCTGAATGACTCACATTGCTCAACATTCTCTATTCAACTAGGGAGCACAAATATGTATCAAGATATCTGAGAGAATTATTGGTTTGACAATAAGAAGAAGGAAACATATGAGTATATATCAATGTGACTGGTATGTCAGAATGTGAAAGATTAATGGAAAACTTCTAAGGGGATGATGAAACCACTACCCACACCATCATGGACGTGGGAGAACATAACCACAAACTTTTTGAGTGTACTTCCAAGGATATCTAGAGGAAACAATGCTATATGGGTCATTGTGGGTTATCTTACAAAATCTTCTCACATTATCACAATCTGATAGGCATAATAATTGGATAAACATGGATGGATATATAAAAAATAGGTGGTAAGGCATCATGGAGTAACACTATCTATTTTATATAGTAGAGATTCATAATTAACCTCAATGTTCTTGAAATGTCTCCATCATGCTCTATGCACTAAACTGATCTTATGTACGGCCTATCATATTCAAACCGGAGGACTATATGAGAGAATTACTCAGAAACTAGATTACATGTTAAGATAATTTTCAATGGAATTTAATGAAGCATTAGAAAGACATCTTCCGCTTGTGGAATTATCATACAATAACAGTTTCAACTCCAGCATCTGAATGGAATCATATGAATCCCTTTTTGGGGAAAAGGAGAAGAACACCAATGTGATGGGATGAAGTTAGTGAGCATAAGTTGCTAGGACCTAAAATGTTGAGGAATTGGTATAGAAGGTGACAACCATTTAGTGCCATATCAGAGAAGCCAAATGTTTTCAAAAACATCTTTGCATAAAATCGACGACACGAACATGAGTTTAAAGAATGAGACATGGTATTTCTCTACATACCTCTATGGAATAAGGTCATGATATTTGGGATGAATGTAAATCTATGTACTCGGTACATCATCCTCTTCGAGATTCATGATCATGTCAGAGATGTGGCCTAATTTCCAGAATTACCTCCTATCATATCTAAAGTACATGATGTCTTCCATGTATCCCTCTTAAGGATGTACATAATATATCCTTCACATGTACTGTGTTCAATGGTGGTATAGCTAGAGAATGATCATTCTTACGAAGAGAATCCAATGAAGATCACAGATCATAGAGAAAATGTACTCTGTGATAGACTAATCACTTGACCAAATTACTATGGTGGAACCATAAGTACGAAGAGGAAACACGTGAACTGGATGAACGAATGAAAGATAAATACCCACACCTGTTTTCGGTATAGAATCTGGATTGAAATTTCATGTTCGAAATTTAATAAGGTGGAAGAATGTAATGAACTATTGTTTAATAAATTTAATTACCTTCATATAATTATATATTATAGTTTAATCAATTAATAGGACATAAATATCACAATAAAAACCCTATAAATGAAGAATGATTGAAACAAAAGATATCTCTATAAGTTAAGGAATGTATAATGATGAAATAGTATCAGTACCATTGGAATAGTAATCTGACCCTTATGAATTGTAAACTAGAAAATTGAAATGTAACCTCATTAATTAAAAAATTAATAAAAGTTATCCAACTAATAAGTGACAATATCATATAGTTATGTCATAGTATAAATTAGTAAATATTTTAAAAATTCATAATCATATGTTGGTATTTTTGTAAGTCATGTATATTAAATTACAGTTTTATGTTTAATTTAACAATTTTAATGAAATTTTATTTTCTTAAAATGTATTCATAAATAATTTTTTTGATGGTTTATGATTATAATATAATTTTAAGACCTTAATTGGTTTTTTCACCGTCATAGAAAATAAGTTATAATTTAAAATTTTTTATGTTTCAATTAAAGTATGTTTTTAATTAAAAAAATAAATATATAATATTTAGGAAATTATATTCATAAAATGGAGTTCCTTTTTTAATTCTAAATGTTGAAAGTGGTTTGGGAGATTTTTTTTAAAAAAAAATAGGTGAGTTTTTGTAAACAGTAAAATATGATAATTAGCAATAAATGGAAAAAAAATGAATTTCGGTAACATGATTGAGTCATGAATGATATAAATGGATATTGGTTTGAAATCACCTAATCTCTTAACTTTTTTTGGTGTCATGAATCGTGAATATTCATAGTACTATGTGAAACTATAAAACTAATGATTAAAATATTGGGAAACCCCATACATCCACCACTATAAACTACACTCCTCTTTACCTCGTATCTACAAACCTCTGATTCCTTATTCCTAGTAAAAATTCAGCTCAAATCCCTCTATAATACCATATATCATATCTATGAGCTCCTTTAATCATAAAATTACGAAAAGCTATCCTCTAAAGAGCCTCTTAAGGAAGATATATTCAAGACGTAAATTCTTATGTTCATTAATTTTCTTTTAATGATCCTTTTTTTCATTTCCATTCTCACATATCCTCATCCAAATGGTTTGATAACTACATTACTTAACATTTACTAGAATTTATTTATTCTACTAAAATAATTCATCATGTTCTCTCATTTCCCCTATTTTTATACTTGAAATGATAACACCATCTGAGATGTGTTAATTCATCATATTCAAAGAAAACCGGTTCTTAATTTTATTTTCCATCTTCAATTCTGGTCATGAAAACAATTTTATGGTTTCAATAGACTATATTATATTTAATATTTCTTATGTAATTTTTATAATTTTTTTTACAAATTATATTATTTTATAAAGAAAAATGTGTTAGTTGCGGTAAAAACTACCAATTGACCATAATGGTTATCATTAATGATTCATCATCACCCCAAATAACCAAATGAATTTTATAACCATGTAATATTATGAAGGTTAACTAATAAAATATAACTCTAATTCTTGAAAACCAGTATCATCTTACATGTTTATCATTATATGTAATTAAGTAATCCAATCCTGAAAAACAAAGAAAAAAATGCTCCAAAAACAATGAAAGTAAACCTCTTAACCCTAAAAAATACATGAATGAACTTAATAATTATATAACTAAATCAATTAAATTTATAAGAGGATTTGGAGATATTAATTAATGAATTAAGTTTCTTATCCAGAACATTAAGTAAAAGTCAAGGATACCATCATATATAAGGTAATGGAGTCTAATAGAACCTCAATTATTCCTTAAGGTTGTCCAATCTTCATTTTTTGCCAAATAAATTTATATATTATTTTTATTATCATATTATATATTATTTTTATATGCACCAAAATCATTGATCAAATCCATTCACCATTCTCTTTTGGGTTAATACTTGTTTTAAATTATTCCCTCATCAATTCTTCTAAATAATCAAGCCCTTGTTAAGGGAATTTCCAGAATTCTTACCAATTTTTATATACAAAATAAATTCTATTTCTATTGGACCAATATTTTTAAAAATAATTTTCTTATTATGAAAACCTTCTTGGTTCACTTCTATTTTTATATAAAATACTATTCCATTTTATGTTATCAATGTCCATTGATATTTTTCTTTAACCGCACTAAAATGTCTTAGTTCTAAATTTCACTAAGTACTCTTTTTACATGTAATTACATCAATTTAACATACATGTTCATTATTTATTCATATTATAACCCATAATTTTCTATGCATGATCTAATTATTTTCCTTCAGGGGCATTTTTATGATACACCCATTTGTTATTCTCTATGACAAGATTATGAAACAAAATTCATACCATGGGAAACCCTGAGGGTCATGTATGATTCATTATGTATGATTCTATATGTGGAAATCATATTAAAAAACATTTTATGATAGGAATTCCTAGATAGAGATCAAATTTATTAGGTAAAGATGAGTCTCATGAGATGTTACGTGCAACGGTATTGGCGATTAGCCTTGAGTTGTGCTACTATGTACAATGGTATTGGTAGTTAACCTTGACATGTGATAATCTATGTGAAACGATCCTTGACTCAAGCTAAAGAAACGTTTTATGTTTCTGCAACATTACTATGACTCCATGATTATATGATTTCATGTTTATATGTTATGATTCCATATGTTTCATTACTTTTAATATCATTATTTCATTCCTTCTAACCTATGTGATAATGATTTTTTTATGTTTATTCCCCTACGTGGCTTTTTAGCTCATCCCATTGATCATGTTATCCATAGTCTATCCCATAAAGATGTATTAGCAAAATATAAGTTAGGATCTTTATATAAATATTAAATAATCAAATGGTTTATTTAGTACCATGTATTATATTTTATGTACCTAGTATTCCATGAAACTAGACATAATGATCCTTGTGTTGTAATATGATGATTTGTTATGCATAAAATCATGTAATGATATGTATAAAAGGCCCGAATTTCTAAAATAATATCCAGTATTTGAATGAAAAAAATGAATCATAAAAACAAATAAAAGCAGTAACAAATAAAGGATCATTATGAGAGAAAAAGTATAAAAGATTTGAAGGATTCCATGAGTATTTTTGAAGACTTCTGTATCCCTTTATGTTTTGATCTATAAAATTTGATATCAAATATAAAAGAAAACATGTGATTTTTTTCAAGAAATAAAGAGGGGAAATAACACTACTCTTCAACTTCTTATTTTAAAGGATTCACAAGTAGAGAATTTAGAAAAATATTTTTCAGTGCATGAAGAAAAATATGAATCCCAATTAGAGAATAACTAATCCATGAAGAATATTCCTAATTCTATTCATAGTGAAATATATTCCATGATAAATCAACATCATGAAATAATATAAAAATTAATAATACACATGGAAAGAATGTTTACAAAAACAATATATTTTTCCTTAGTATTAATTGTGAAAAACTAAAATTATATAGAAACTATTTTAGTCCTAGCACAATGAACCACAACATATCTAGGATTATATATTTTTTCGATGGAATTATTGGAAATTATTTTAAAAAATATTGTGTGAGGAATGCAAAATTGGAAGTATCAAGAAATCTGTTATATCTAAAAATCAATATGAATTAAATTCTACAAGTTCTGGTAAAATTAGATAGATCTCGATTTTCTATTATTTACTGTAAAAACCTGCTAGAGGCAAGAGAATTTGGGTACCAAACAATGTTTTCATTTTAATGTTTTTTGGTAAGAATCCATATGGGAAAATTTTAAATATGGTACGTGGATAGTGGATGTTCTGGAAACATGAGTGAGATTTTTCAAATATCCATGCCCTATCAAATTCATAGAGGGGATTGGTTAAATTTGAGAAAATTATATATGAATGATCATTTGAGTTTGATCAATTAGATTTACAAAAAATAATCTGGATCAACAAATATCTCCATATTCAAGCGATAAAGAATAATATAATAAGTATTTCCCAACTCTAGGATGATGTATTTTCATGTGATTTTTCTAACTAATAATTCTATATTTTTAAGGATAAAATGATTATTTTTAGACTACCAAGAACTGAAAATTATTATACATTATAATATGTTTTGTTTTTTGAACAAAACGACGAATTTATTAACTAGTGAAATATATGAATCACCTATATGATATAGGAGATTTTTACATCGTAATATTTTTTCCCTATCTATATTATCTATAAATCTTTTAGTTTCAAATCTACCCAGTCTTATATTGGATGAACATATACTTTTTATGCATGCCAAATGAAAATTATCCAAAGTCATATTTCAAATAAATTAAGTATAATGCTACATATAAATATTCATAACTCATCAGAAATGATTTTTTTGAACCCAAAAGATTAATAATCATTTAAAGTATATTTTTTGATTATTAATCATGATTTAAATAGATTTATTTTCTATAAATTTTTAATTTTTAATTTGTGTGGCTAGGGATGAGACATATTATTTCATTTTTGGTTTCATGGTTCCTTACTAGTTAGATAATTATTCTGGAACACAAAATACCTTCTAATTTATTAAACCCCTTATCCATTCTAGTGCGGAAATAGGATGACATTTACACTAATTTTCAATTGATCTACCATAGACTCCATGTGTGATGTATGTGATTTGGGTGAACATTGGTTGACTTATGGAAATCATCACCTTACCTACCTATCAAGGAAACAAAAAAGAGGGAATGACTCAAGGACTTGTATGTCTGATAGGTTGTAGAAATTCACGGGGTTCCCTATGTAATATTTTATGATAGGGGACTAAATTATACATCTAGTTTTTAATGGATGTAGAAGAGGAAATTGGTTCCCTATTGCAATTAATCATGACATATCATCCACAAATGCGTGGATAGATTAAAAGAGCTATTCCTATTCATGAGGATATGATCTGTGCCTGAATGAATCAATTTGGTGGTTCTTGGGAAAATAATATTTCTTTATTTGAGTTTTCATACTAAAATATTAATTTATATTTTATTAAGATTGTTCCCTTTGAAACACTGAATTAGAGTCCAGTAAAATCTACCATGTACTAAGAAGTGTTGGGAGATAGGTCTTTGGTTGTTGGGAGCCGTTTTGAGGAGATTCCAAAGGAGGTGAAATGGATCCATAAGATTTATATCATATACAAAAGTTGTTAGAATTCCTATGTAGAAAATCATTGTCTATTCCAAGATTTGTATCTTAGTGATCATGTTTCTCTTTGAGTTTGAAAATAAATTTTCACATAATTGGTTTGATAATCATGGTATGTTAACACAAATGTGTTTGGCCACCTTTGAGATCATATATATTCTTGGAGATGCAGTATATTATTTAGAATGTCCAACTCATTCAATAATAATTCACTGTGTGTTTCTTGTTTACCAGCTAAGGAGGTATCAGCTATACCCTTTCCATTTAGTAGAATGGGAGGATGTAGATATAGAAAATTAGAAAAGAATGGTTAATAAAAAAATACCATTTATTTATTTCTAGGTTAATTTATTGTGTTGTAAAACAATTCCCTTGGTCCATGTACTATGGTAGTGTAGATCAGATATCCATAAGACGTGGGAGAGGGAGATCGTTGATAAGGAAGTAATGGATTTTTATATATTTTATTATAGAGTTAAATGAATTTATGAAGATAGAAATATTTTATAGTGGGGATAATTGTGATGACCACATGTTTTTGGTAAACTTTCATTTAATTATTATGGTTTGGAAGTTCGAGTTCATGATATTTGAGGTCAATTTATCCTTTTACCTAGATTTCTACAGGGGTTTAATTATAGAAGAACATTCTATGATAAATTTCATAATTGATGTGGAATAGTGCCAAAGAGGTAGTTTTTTGGTTTCCCATTCATATTGGGAAGGTGTAAACATTGGATTTGAGTTTTTGGAATAAGACATCTTCAAGGATGACCACTCTGGTGTGGAGGTAGATACTGGAACATAGTGTCTTGGAGGAATGATGGGGATACTTCCATTTTTTAAATGATATATTATAGAGAATGGGATGTAGTTTAGCATCTAAAATTAGGGGATCACTATGGAATTGAGGTCGGAAGATAGAACATATTGTTTGGGGTAGTATTTGGTTAGATCGTCAAAATTGGGAACAATTGTGGTGCAATGTATCAGACTGCAACATAACAACTCCCATAGTAAATATGATCTACAGTGGATATAGTTCCATGAATATAAATAATGTTTCAACAAATGGGATGTGACATGGTCCCCATACATACACCATAGTTCCTCATCTAGTGGACCATCCCATACCATAGTGGTGGAATACTTCACCATAATGTGAATGGATTTGATATTGTCTAAGAGGCTAGGACAAGGTCATCTATTTTACAGACATGATATAAATTAAAGTACACCCTGAAGCCCAATTTTCTTCCCACTTATCTCTATCTAGTCTTTGGTACCCAAGGGATCATATTAAATGTATTCAAGCCCATAATTGATGAGGATCAAACATAGGATTTGGGACATCAATTTTTAGTGATTCCTCATCAATCATTATGTCACCATCTCTATTAAATGGTTTCTAATTCGTGGATAATTTTTGGTTGTTTTTTATTTTCTTTGGATTTTATTTTGAAAAGGTTGTGTTAGATATCAAAGAGTTTATCCTATAATAATTCTATGTTATTAATGGTATTTCCTTTAACAATAGTTATGGAAACCTAGTGTGTTGATGAAATTCTTTGAAAGTGGGTTTTAATTTAAAATGGGGTTTTAAGTATGGAAATATTAATGTTTTAGTGATATTTTTTATTTAATTTAGATCAAGGTCTTAATGTTGATTTTGACAAGAATTTATCAATGGGGAGATTGGATGTTTCAGTTAATTTATATGTCACTTTAGTGTTCGTAATGCCACTAGTGGTTTTGTGATACATATATACCATTATGTGACTCAATGTCAGGTTGGACACATGTTTTTTCTGGTTTAGGATTTTATTTATATCTAAAAACTATTTCCATGACATAGAGACTAAATGGTGTGAATTTTCATTTATTCTTGGCTTTACACATTATGGATTATTTCATGTTTGGATTTCTCACATATTTAACTTAGGTTGTATCCATAGATGGTTTTTCTAATTCCCTTATGATTTCTTCTATACACTTTTAATTTTTCTTAATGTGAGAACATTAATGTATTTTATTGAAAACCTAAGGATGTTTTATGAAAACATTATCTTCCGCAAAATTATTTATAAATGGTTTTTTTAATGATAGAACAAATGTATTATTCATATTAGAATTTTTATAGACTCAGGTGACATCCTATTGGGCTTTTTGATCACCCCATACTTCTTTCATCAGATATTTGTAGATGTGTTTTTGTAGGAAATAGATAAAAGGAAGGGTGTCATATAGTTCTTCAACTTTTCCTGGTTATCAATTCCTTCGATGTGGGTTAGTTTGTGGTGATGGATGGTTACATGGAACTTTGTTCTAATTTTTTTACTTCCAATTTTCTCCCCATTTGGATTGAATTTGAATGTCTCATTGTCATGTGCTCTTTTATATATATATATAATATTATTGGGTTTTTATTTATTTGTTTTTACATGATACATATTTTTCTCCTTGGATGTACTCCCCCAAGTGGAAGTCTTTTGTGGGATACGTATCTAGTTGAGCTGGGGTGGTCCGTTACATAATATGCCTTCTCTTTTCATAGTTAAAGGAAGAACTTGAAACTATGATCCATCACCAAATGAACATGAACACATGAAATAATGTATTAAAATTTCTTATATCATTTATTAATAATAAAAATGTTCATATTAATACCAATTTCAAGAATTTTATTGAACACCAAGTGAAAATAATTCCAATAACAATGAATTTTTGTACTAAAACCAAGATCGATTGTCAAAAAATTCAATAGAAAGGAATTTATAAATAAATTATTTAGTTACTAGTAATTGTAGAATGAGATAGAATATGAATACATCATGATGGTAAAAAAACTCGGGGAACACAAAATGAAATATCTAGATCCAGCCTTAAAACTTCTTCCCTTCAATACATCGAACATGATATCACTATGATCCATAACATGGTAAATAAATAATTTCTTGAGAGAATTTATATAATGATCCAGATGGGAGAATATGAGATGATGAAAAAGAGATATAAAATAAATGAGGATTTCCCATTTATTCCATATGTGCAATGCACATTGATTATAAAATGTTACATCTATATAAAATTGAATTTCCAAGGGAGTATTTTAGAAGAGAAGAGTTTGAGAGCCTGAATGAAAAGGAGAAAAATCTTGGTTTTAGGGCCTCAATATAAATTAAAACATAATATTTAAAGCATTAACTTCATGTTTTGTGGTTAGGATGAACGTTTCCAAAAATTTACATCTAACCATTTACATTATTATCGAAATCCCCTTGGAAGAAACATGGTTTGTGCCACATGGTTTGGAAAATAATGTTCCAGCAATGTGGTGTAATTACCACAAGGTAATCACCTCACATGGTAAGCTCACACCGTTTCAAATAATGCATGAAATCATGCTTCTCCCATAGTCACTACTCGGATGATTTCTCTTGGAATATGCACATTTTAAGAAAACCATCCACCAACTATGTTCCTTCCTAGTGAATCATAGTATCTCCCTACATGGTATCCTTGAGATAGATCATGTTTTCGACGTACTATTCTCAAATCGTACACCCATAAAAACACATCCAAAAAACATTAAAAATGCATAGAATCTACCAAAACTCAACACAAGAATTATATAAGTTCAAAAATAAACGATTCAAAGGTAATGTACCTGAAATAAGGGTTGTTACATTCTCCCCACCATTTGTCTTTCTATCCTTGAAATGTGACAGACTAACCTTACTTTAAAGAGTTTGATCAAATATTTTAGCATATTCTTCTCACGTTACTATGTGTTTTCATGAATTATACCACTCATAAATAAAACCCATTCCAAAATAATGTTTACCATTCAATATATTCTATTTTATATCAACAATAAGCATTAAAACATGAAAAACGTGCATATTACTAAATTCAACATGGTTACATCGAATCATATGGTCAATATTTGGTTTTTTTCTTCATTTATTGAGAAAAATGAAACACATTATCCCTATAATGAGTCTTGGTAATAAAACCAACGTATAACACACATCACCAAGTCATTAATGTATTTAAAAATGAGCAATGTACCTGATGATACAACTTACCTTTAATACCAAAATTTAGAATTTCTAACATTGTAATGTTTCTCAAGAAAACATAATCATTCACCTGAAATGATAATTTTCAATGAAGGTGATCTATATATGATTTATAAAAATTCTAATTTGTCACCACTTTTATCCTAATTATCTGAATCCTATCAATTTTATCATAGAATAGGACCAATTTTATAAGTCAATGCACAGTTATTTCAAACTAAAAATGTAAAAAACATAATGACTTCCATAAAATGATTTTAATGAAGCCGTATTTATCAAGGCCTAAAAACTATAATTGTATGAGAACAACATAAATGAACTATACTAATCCCTCGATCCTCTAAAATCCATCATAGATGAACTAAGACTGTCATGTAACGTTTGGATTATATGTTTGGACGGACCACCAATATGAGGATAACAAGATATGGTCATGGACACCATGGTTTTGTGGGATTTCTCAATAACTTCGAAAAAAAGAGATGTAAATTTGGGTCCATGATCGAAAATAATTGAAACAAAAATTCCATTCATCTATAAAAAATCACGAATAAATATATTTGAATAGTTTTTTATGATAATGGATTCATAAATGGTGAAAAAGTGAGATGAATTTTTCTACTGGTCCACAATCACCAATATGGAAACATGTTTCTAAATAGTTCTGGGTAGAATGAGGACACAAGAAATAGCTACCTACTTATATTTGTAGATTGGAATACAAAAATATTCCAATATACCAACTGCTCTTTAGAGATCCACCTAGACATGGTGACAGGTGAGGCATCTCGATAAAACACCACCACTCTTCACATCATACCAAACTATGATCTCATTTCCTTATACATCTTCTGGATTCCAGGATGAATAACCCTCCTTGAATGGTGGTAGTCTAAATGATACTTTTTCTAATATGTTGGATGAACCACAATTTGGTCTTGAAAACATAGATCAAATATCCCATCTAGCATCTATCCCTCATTGGTCTCCCCAACACTGAGTTTGGAAGTCATGGATTATCATTTTGGTCTGGATTTATGATCATCCTTATCCAGATCAACCAAACTACAAAAAAACTAGAATGAAAAATACACTTTCACCATTATTAGTGAAATCTAGATACATATCCTAAATGACCGACATTAGCTTCCATAGATTTTAATCCGAATTTTCAAACTTAATGTAATACTTCCTACTCAATATTACTATAAATTTCATTTTCATGATGCATAAAATATGTCTAATTCAAATATCGTAAGTTATTCTATCCATATTGGATTCTGAATATTGAAATCACTTTGTGAGAAAATGTGTTTCAAACTCATATAATCTTCAAACACTGTGAATTTCTCACTAGAAAGGTAATGAAACCATGTTTTATAGGAATGAACGACATTAGATAATTCCAAATTATGTTCCACGTTATTATTCCCAATATCCTAAAAATGTCATGATTCATGAGCTATAACATTATCTATTTTTATTAGAACACATGAAATCCTTGTCCAAGATGCATCAAAATAGGAAACATATCTTTTTCCTAACATCACTAATGAAATTATAGGTTATTATGTAAGAAAAACCATACCATCTTGAAAATGATTCTAGTACTCATAAATCCATTGGAATGTTAATCATTTTTTTTTTCAATGATTTCATCATCAAGGGAAGTAATGAAAAATCATGAACAAAACACATGTAATTTCTTACTAATATAAGGAAACCACATATATAATAAACATTCATTGGTTATTTTCAAGTGGTAACAAAATCTACCTTTTTAAGATAAAAAAATAATCCCCTTTCGAAAATAACATGGCCAATAAAAGAAACCTCTTAAATAAAAAATTACACTCTAAAATATAATCATAAATGTGATGATTAAATGTGATTACAAATACAATATCTATGTTTTCTTCAAGATCAACCTAAGTCCTAGAATATAGATGAATATCATCAATGAATATCACAAAAAATGATTATAGATACCTCTGAAATATTGGATTAATAAATTTTGAAAATATCATGGTTTTTGGCATATGACCAAATGGAATAACCATGTATTAATTATGAATATAATGGCTCCTAAAGTCTATATTAAGAATTGTCTCCATATTGAAACAATTTTTATGATACACTGATTGTAAATCAATTTTAGATAACCATTAGGATCCCCTTAATTGATCTAACAGGTCATCAATTCATGGAAGATGATATGATTTCTTTTTTATTCCCATGTTGAATTTAATATAATACATACAATTACTAAGATTCCATCTACTTATAGGAAAAAATAACAGCTGGTTACCATGGAGACATAGTAGGTCGAGTGAACCCATTATTTTAAAAATATTATAGGTAGATTTAAAATTGAAATAATTTAAATTGTTCCATATAATTATATAGAAGTAAAATATAAATATTACTTTGTAGGATATCAATGGAAAATTCTACTTCTATTCCATGTGTAATCCCATTGAAATTATTAGGAAGAATATCAAAAAATTGGTTAATGTGGGTTGGAAAATAACTATGTTTGATTTAATCAATAGATTCCAAACTTATATCAATAAAATAATAATAGATCATATAAAAAACTAGTACCAATGTTTATACTAGGATTTCATTTACATTGTAGTCTCATTTACTTATTTTTTTAAATCCCATCAAAAGATGTGAATATAAAATACCAAGAATAACTGTCAATGTGTGCCCAGATGGGAATCACTTAATATATTATACAAATGATGTTTTAGATGTCCATATATTGAATATAGAAATAACAATCCAATTTAGTCTCATCTATTTTTTGAGATCATGTTTCAAAATTAAATGTTTATCACTCTTGTTGACCAAGATATTTTTGATATTTCAATACAAGAGGAATCATATCAACATGTAAACACGTATGGTTAACAAAACAATAACAATGAAAGAGTGGGACACATCCATATCAAATAATGAATGAATTAGGTTATAATTCAATATAATAGTACCTTCTCTATTTAAGGATCATATTGATCCTCCATGATCAACTATTGAGTGTTGTACAAATGATTAGGCATGCTTCCTTGTTTCTTAATTCCTTACTTATGCTGTATTTACAGAAGAGTCATAGAGTTCCGAGAATCTCCCAGACTCACTCTATTCAGTGAACATGAGTTAGTCAAGGGAGGTTTTATAGTTGAAGAAAAATATTTCTGAGATAACAGAGATACGTGAGATACCTAAACATCACCAGGCATTGGAGAACTATGAAAATAAAAATGCATGTGACCGATCCAATTTCATTTTTGAAAAACCATAGGATGTGTTGGTGTAATATATATTTAAATAATGGAATTAATCACATCGTAATTAACCAAGATTGGTATTTGGTATTGGAGGGATGTTTACATATTCATTACTCTAATATCAAGGTGAAAAACCTCCTTGATAATAGGTTTCCCAATGTATATTATTCCAAATGTTAGAGTTACCACCTTATTATAAAAAGATAGGCATATATCCTCTTGAATGACTTGAAGAATGATCTATTTATTACACATTGACCAAATTGACAATATATGAATAATTTATAATATATTGGATGTCTATCTTAGAGAATATATTAATATACAAACCCAATTCAATGACATGTTCCTTCAAGGATTCACTGGAACCTAGCATAAGAGAAAAAATTAACTGACATCATAATATTAGTAACATACTCCATCACAAAAATATTTTATTATTTAGGATAATAAAATATTTTGTTCGTCATATCTTAAATGTTTGAGGATTTAATTTTTTATGGAATTTTTCATCAAATGTCTCAATTTTAAGACCTTGGACAAATATAGATTTTAATGTAATATCCCACTATTGGTGTGAAATATCCCCAAGTATTTAAACCAATAACATAACCATTATCTCAGTTAGATTAATATTTGGGCCCCATAATAACCATAGCTTCCCGACAGACATGTGTTGTATTCTCCTTGGGGCCCAACCATGTGCCTAGGAGGGTCATCAGACTAATAAATATCTCCAAAATCCAACACATAATATTTGATTTTCCTTTTCCCCACTTACACATGTTAAGAAAAATATACCAGGAGATCATGCACTAAAACCACTACTCTCAGTCATGCATGTTTAACTACGAAGTTCTAATCATATAGGCTGCTGAAAATATAATTTCTCCTTGTTGAAAAGGGTAGAAACATTTTTTAGTTTTATCCCTATAAAATTATAGGTTTTTACATTCATCTTACCAATGTTTATAGCACAACATCCTTGTTGTTTAACTAATATATAATTTCCCATAAATTTAAATATATTGACTATATTTGATGGAATACAAAAATATGTAACACCGAGCATAAATGAACCAAGAATTAGTATTATTATTTTTATTATTATTATCATGTGACCTTTGTAACATTTAATTTAAATTGGAGGGTATGAATAGAATAAATTACATTTTCAAATATGTATAATGGTTATAATCAATACCAATGTATTGATTAATTTTTTTAAAATAAGAACAAAATTTTTGGTAGGTATTTTTATTAATCAATAATGTTTTTATTACTTCTTGCGAGTGAATATTATAATTAAATTTTGGAAATTTTAGAAATATTATTTGGCAAAAAATTTTCAATTTTGAAATCATCAAACCAAAATAACCCTAGGGTGAAAATATGGTATTTCTCTAAAAATATTAAATATTTAGTTAAAAGAGAAAAATAATGATTTATATTGAAAACTGTAATTTCTTTTAAAGTTTTTAAAACGTAAAATTATTTTTTTATTTTATTTATATTTTATTTAGTTAATTTTATCTAGAATAATTCAATTATGATTTTTAAAATGAATTTTATACATACTTTAGCATACAAAAATTTAATAATTTAGAAGGTATTTAAAAAAAACTATTTGTTATCATGTTTTTCTGGTTGTAGTTTTAATTAAAATATTCCAATTCAATATATTTGAATTTTAAAATATTAACACAATATTTATAAATAATATAAAAAAAATTAGAAAATATATCCCTGTAATTTTTAATAAATGCGAAAAGTAACCATAATATTTTTTGTTAGCTCAGTAAAGGGAAATCAAGTAATTAATGGTTAAAAATAATATTATAAGGATTGTAAAATGGTCCTAGAAATTTTATTTTATTTTAATGTGTGAGTCCATATCATCCACAATCATGCAATACTTTTTATATAACCTATTCTAATTTTATGCGTGATTATGACCTTTATAATAGTTTATCTAAGGAAAAAATAAAAAATGACACACTCTTGGTTTTATTAACAATAAAATTTCCAAAATGGGGATAAATATAAGATATGTTAATTTAAAAATATTATTTATAAAAATAAATGATTTATATTTTTTATTTTAATATTTATTTATTTTTAGTGAAGAAAAAATTAGCTTAAATGCTTACACAATACTAACATAGTAATTATTAATTTAATTAGAAAATTAAATAAATGAAATTAATTTCTCTCAAAGAAATATAATATGAGAGAAATAATATGATACTTGAATTTTATAGAGTAATATAATTGGTTAGATATATAATAAAATATTTTCAATTAATTTCATTTGTTGTCTTGATGTTATTAAAATCAATTTAACGAATAGTTCTTGAAGTTGACATTAGTGATATTTAATAATAAATAATATTTTATTAAATGGTTTAAAAGAAATAAGAAATATTTTATATTTCCATGTGATAATGACATGATTGATAATATCAACCATGGTCCATTTATGTGTCATTTGTCTATTTATATTTAATATAATGACCCACCATGTGTAAAAAACCATGTTGTCGCAGAAAGTGTAAAAAGGTTTAATAGGGGTTAAAACCAACAGATAATTGTACGTATATAGTTATAATTTTTGAAAATATAATTTCAGTAGAATATTTATACAATTCCTCATCTCATATTTTTATATAATAAAATTTCAGAGATTTGGACATCAAAATTAATTTATATTAATTTAATATTAATGAAATCTTCTAACTACCCATCCTCCCTCTTCTAAATGAGATTGTTTTATTATCTTTAATTAACACATTAAAACCCATTTGGTTAATTAAAAATATCCCCAAATACCTTTATAACACCCCCATGTTATATAGGCCTAACATTCGGAACCATACCAACCAGAGTGGTCTTAAGATGTTGAGAAAATGAGGTTTTCTGAAGAAGTGATATCATTCTTAACCAAATATTTTTTTAATTTCATCTTATACATACTGCAAATCATACTTAACAGTGATTATGTAATAACATCAGCATATTACATATACCTATATATTAATATTTTATTATAATAATGTATATCAATATGTAACCTCTATCAAATGAGAAATAAATTTGTCATTCAATTGTACTATGAACTACAACATCACATACAAATTTGATTTGTTTTCCATCACCATCTATCACAGCTGGTTATAATGATGTAACTAATTCTAATTTATAATATTCATGAAATATTTCTAATATTATTTATATAATATTTCATTTAATCTCATACCATTTCCATTCAACAAAAAATGATAACGTCATTCTAATGTATGTGTGGACTACAACCTCTATGAAGAGACGTGATATCTTTTCAACACTAAATAAAATGGATAATATATAAAATTATATTTAATGAATTAATATTATATTTAGGATATAATTATAATTTTAAAAAGATAAAATATTTTTTACCTTCTATCTGTAAATATCGTTGAATGATGGAAACGTTACTCATTAGTATATATGATAATCTATGCTTATAAATATAAGGTTGTTCATCTTTCAAAACAACCTTTCATAATTGGTATTAAAATTATTCATTAATTATAAGAAATAAAATTATTTCATGTTTTTTATTCTATATAATATTTAATTATTAATTCTTTGATCTCAATCAATCTACACAAGTCATTTTGAACTTAAGAATTGGACGTCCCCCAAACTCCTTATATGGACAAACTCATTGTGTAATTAAATATGTTATTTTGATAAATATTATAAATGGTTTTAAGGATAAGGATTAAATATTTAAAAATCATATTTAGAAATAAAATTATTTAGATGAGTTTTTTATACACGAGTTAAAGGACATATATAGAATGTATGGACTTGATGAAATGGATTTCATCTCAATTTTTCTTTACTGAGAAATATTTTATTATTATCAACCTAATTTATTCAACATGGTTTATATACTTATATTTTCACATTTTTATACCATGAATCATTCATAATTCATGATATTTTATGTTTAAAGTTTAACTATTTTATCCTAGGGTATTTTAATTGAATGTTACTAAGTTGTTAAGGGTTTCTAAATTAAATTACCTTTTGTTGTGTTATAAATCTTCACCATAGACTTTATTATCCCTTATTTTATGTGAATTGATATTTAAATTATTTTATTATGTACCTAACCTATTTTATATAAATTTAATTTAAATAAACTCTTCTTGATAAAGTTTGATTTGAAATTATTATTTCATGGGGCTTTTGATTGCAATAGTACAAATGTGTAAATGGATGTATGATACAATCTCCTTTCCATTTTTAATTATTTATGAGGAACATAAATTTTGGGTAAATCATATTATATTATTTTATTGAACCATATATATTTTGTTATCCTCTAGTTATGAATGTGTTTTACATGTTTCCTTTTAATTTCTTTCCATATTTTTTAAAGAAACATGAAGAAAGTTATCTTTAAGTGAAAATGATTTTGTATCTTATTTTTTATGAAGAATATTTCTTTTCTATATCGTTATGTTCTATAATGTTTTTAAGAAAAACATTTCATGAAAAATTAATAAAGGTATATTACCTGATTTGTTATACTTACTTTAAAGGGTTTTAGAAAGAGTACAATTTCTAATATTTTTCAAAATTGTTACCTTTGATTCCATATAAAATATGTTTGAAAAGAATATTTACTTTTGACTTGTATAACATGAATATATTTTTGTACCAATATGAAAATAATGTTATTGGTAATATAAATTATATTTTTCAAACATTAATTTAAATTGAATGGTTTTTTACAAAAATAAACAATTTTTATGTTTTAAAAATTGATTTCTAGTATGAATAATAATATATTTTTCTGAGGAATGTTTTAAAAGATATTTTAATAGTATTTCAATTCATGAATTCCCCCAACCGTTGATGTTACACAAGCTCCAGTGGGGAAATTGATTAATTATACCATCGTTATTCCTTTTATGTTGGGATTATTAATATTTTAAATACATTTAAATTGAACTCACTTCATTTTCATGGGTTAACCACTTTATGAAAAGAAAATATCAATTTTATCATATGTGATGATAATGAATTTTTTCACCACTGTAACATTTAATTTATGTTCATATTCCATTATATTATTTCTCATTTTCATTAATGAAAAACCATCATTCCCTTGTTTTGGGTGATTTATTATTTGAAAATGGGGTTTTAAATTGAATGGGTATTTCAATACCCAGAAGTGATTTTCAGAAATTATTAATAGAGGTATTTTAGGGTATTATTCATGATATGGTCCTTTGAAATTATTTATGATGTCTTAAGCCACATTATATCTCACATATGTTCTCGATGGCGCTTTTAATAAGGGTTTAGACCCATCATAGCTCACATGTGTGACCGATATTACTTATATGATGGGTGCATCCAAATATTACTCAAACGAATTAGGTACTGATTAATTTCTCTCAAGAATTGTATTTGAAGTTATATTTTTTGTTATTAAAACAATATGGTTTCTATGATGATGAATTCCTAAGGTACCAAAATATATTCTTCATGATTTTGTTGGTTATTAATGATTCTTTTGATCATGAT
Source organism: Viscum album (assembly GCA_963277665.1). Lineage (NCBI taxonomy): Eukaryota > Viridiplantae > Streptophyta > Magnoliopsida > Santalales > Viscaceae > Viscum > Viscum album. The sequence continues at coordinate 835,584,436 of OY728165.1, forward strand.
TTACATCACATGGCTCATGAATATTGATTGAAATTACACAAGGCATTGATAAAGTGTTATTCCATGTTTAATAATTAATAATATATATATATGGGTATTAATTACATACAATTATTCTCATGCACTATGATTATTTTATCATACCTTTATTCTCATCTTACTCTCATTGATGACATTCAGTATTTAATTCTTATTTTCACCCTCACTATGAAATTGATCTCACCCTTATTATGATAAATTTTTCATAGGTTATGAAGAATCTTGAATAATAATTTATATTTATAAGGGTTACATATGTTGAGAAGTTTATGGGAGAATATTAACTCTTAATATAGAGTATGAAAAGCTCAGTATAGTTTTAGTCATGAGTGTTATTTATGTATGAATGATTAATAATTCTACAAAACATTAATCATAATAGGTACCTGGGTATGTATGTTATCCTATATTTCATTTTTATTTTATATGCTTTGGATTGAAAAAATTGGGACACACTTATCTATATCAAATCCATAAATGTAATGATTATGTTTTTAGCAGCTGGTCTAGGAGTGTAGTTTCATGGCTATAATAGTTTGAATCATAGTAGGGTTTAAGTAACATTAGAGAATAATATTATTTCACGTGGATTTATTTTATTAGTTATGGAACCCATAATGGGATTATAAGTTTGAGGTTAGTCATATGTTCAATGTTTTATACACCCCTTTTGATGTTTAAGTGTTGGAATTTTAAGATGACTAATGATTTTTGGTTGTGGTTTTATTTTCTTGAGATATATTGTACCCTTACGATTAACAATAAGTAATATTTTAGGAGTGGAGTTTTAATTATCATTTGAAATAATATTTTATATTAATTTGGATTTTGGGTGATTTGTGGATATTATATTATTAAGGAATATACCTTTTGGTTTTATGAGTTAATAAATGAATAATATTATTTGTTGATTAATGTTAAATTTAACTTGGATGAATTTTTGATCAAATAAAACTAATTTTTGGGTTACATTATTTTTTAGGAATATGTAGAATAAATATACGGGTAGTTATTTCTAGAATGAATTGGTTTGACCTTTTAGTAATATTGTTGAATTTTAAATATTATTGTATTATATTTTTGTATAATGGTTTCCATTTTATGCAATTTTATAAACTTATTCTAAAAATTATGGTTTTGGATGACGTCATTAGAAAAAGAAAATGACTTATTATCATTTTTCTAAGAATATAATATTATAAAAGTGATTTATGTTTAAAAACATTTCTCATGGAAGTAAATTTATTTATGTTATTATTATTGATGATAAAGTAATTCTTCTACTATAGGATTATTTTCATAAAATAAAATTATTATGTTTTAAATTTTCTTAATTAGATATCATTTTCCTTTTAACCCATCACATATTTACAGTATTTTATGGTAACATTCTCATGAACATGTTCTATATTATTCTCTATTAGTCACTATGAATTTGTTTTCTCACACATTTCTATAGTTTTATTTCCCATTATTTTTATCCAATCCAAAACCAATTTTGTGTAATTTCAAATTACTTTCGTACTTAAAATTATCTATTTATAAGTAGATGTCTAGTTAAACATTTTTATGATATAGGATTTAAATAATGTTTTTTGAAAAATTAATCCATAGATTACTATGATCGAGTTAAATAAATATTAGGTTTTATTTTTTTAAATGTGGGGAGAATTAAATATTACATGATCAAAAAATAACAACTATGTTTGATAGTGTATAAAAATAAACAACACCAAGCGTAAATGAACCAAGAAATAATAAAAATATTATTTTATCATTATCACCTAGTCATTAAATTGAAGAGTATGAAAATAATTAAATAATTTTTAAACTATTTACAAAGGGTATAATAAATATAAATGTACTGATTAATGAATATTAAATTTGCCCTCAATTTTTTTTAATGTAATATTATATTTACAAAAATGATATTTAATGTTTTCTGAGTGAATATTATTATTAAATTTTGTAAATTTTAGAAAATTTAATTTAGGAAAAAAATATAATTTTTTAATCATCATATTAATCTAATATTTGGTTGAATTTTATGTATTTGTTTTTTTTTTAAAATATTTATTTTTGAGAGATAAGTGAAAAATGGATTTTTATCTAAAAATAATATTTTCTTTAAAATTATTTTAAAAGTAAAATTCTATATTGTATTATTATTAAAAATTAATTATTTAATTTGGATTTAAAATAGTTAAATTGTAGTTTTTAAATTAATTTTTTACCAAAATATGTTACAAATATTATATTTAGCAGACAATTTTTTTTGAAAACCATTTTTCATCAGAATTTACCAATTTTATTTTCAATTAAATTCTTCTACATATAATTATTTAATTTTGGAAAATTACTTTCATATTTTTAATCATTTGTGTCTTACAAATTTTTTATATACCTCTTTTTTGTGTCAATTGAAATAGTAAACGTAGTAGTTTTTGATACCATAGTAAATGGTAATCCAGTAATGAAGGGTTATAAATAATATGATAAGGACAATAAAATGACTCTAAAACTACTATAAATTTATTGTATGTTATCATATCATCCATTATCATCTAATATTTAGTTATATGTTCTTTTTCCAATTTTTGTGTGATTATGTATTTTATAATATTTCACGTAATACAAAGTCAAAAATGACACTCTATCATTTTTAATAAGTATAATAATTTTGAAATGGGAATAACCATGAGAAACAATCAATTATACATATCAATTTTAAATATAATATATTTATCTTCATTTATATAAAATATTTTTATTATTTAGTAAATAAATAATTTTATTAAATTCCTACAAAAAAAAGACACAATAACTTTCCAATTAGTGTAAAAATAAAATGAATGACATTAAAAATATTAAAAGAAATATAATTTTTGATAATTTATTTGATTAATTAATTTCATATATGAATATAAAATTTTAGGTATATTATAAAATATTTGGTTCCAATTTCATTTTTTTCATGATGTTTTTAAATTATATGAAACGAATAGTTATAGAAGTATACATTAATGATGTTTTATTAATAAATAATATTTCATTAAATGATATAAAATTCATAAAAATATTACGTTAAACTAAGTTATTGGTATATTTTATATATTTTAAAACATGTTCCATTTTTCCCTTTTTCTTTTTATTGTAAATTTAATAACCCCAATGTGAAAAAATCTTATTGTCTCTATTTGGGGGAAATGGGTTTACAAGGGTTAAAACCAAATGATTACTGTCAAAAAATATTCAATAAATGTACAAATTTAAATATATTTGTTTATTCAGACTCATAAACATATTATTTTTGAATATTATAAATTTGGAGAAACATGGATATTGGAAATAATATATATTAATTTAATATTCTAAGAAATTCAATGGTTTCCCCTCCCCTCTCTTATAAAAGGGAATCTTTTAATTGATTTACATCACACATAAAAACCCATTTAGTTTTCCCAAGATCGACCCACATAAATTACTAATATCTCAATTTACATTATATAGACCATGGTTATGGCATGATACCAATATTAATGTTTATATGGTGTTTAGAAAAAGGTGGTTTTATGAAAAATGAGTTTTCATTCTTAACCGAGCATTTCAGTATTTTTCTCATTCCACCTAAATCAAATATTCCTTAAAAAATATTATATAATGAGATAAGTATCTTCTAAAAAAATTTATATTATTATTTTAACTAAATATCATATATAAATCAATATCATTCAATAAAATGGAAAGAAATTTATTATTTGTGTGTTCGGGGGAATACCGCCTTGCAAACTGATGTAATTCATTTTCTATCACCGAATATAAAAGGTGGTTGTAATTATGGAATTAATGTTTATATATGATTTTAATTAAATTTTTGTTATTATTATAAAATAAAATATCTTTTACTTACATATCATTCCATTCAATGAAAAATGATAATGACGTTTATTTGTGCATGTGGAATACCACCTCTATTAAGTGATGTGATTTGTTTTCACCACCATAAAACATGGATGATATATATTAATATAATTAAATAATTAATATAATATTTATTATTTATTATTAATTTTGTTTTGATAAAATTATGCATACAGTCATTCCATAATGATCATTGGAAAATGGGAGTATTTATCATGAATATATATATCCTACTATTTATATGAATGTAATATAGTTCATTTTTCACAACCTTATTAAATATTGGTTATAAAAGTTTTATTTATTTATAAAAATTATTTTTATTTATTGATTTGTGTTATATATTTGAGATAATAATGACAACTTTTTCCCTAGTTAACCTAGAAAAGTAATTTTCATCTTATGTACTGAATATCCTGAAATAACATAATGTAGAAATAAATGGTTTATTAATTAACAATTAAATTTATATAAATGAAAAAATCAATTAAAGATAAGGTATTAATCATATAAATCATCATCAATTACTAAAATACTCGATATGAATTTATTATACTAGAGTTAATGGAAATAGATGGAATGTTTAGACTCTAGGAAGGGGATTTAGTCTCAATTTTCCTTCATTGAGGAATATTTTATTTTTATGATCCTTATATCATTTAAGTGGCTTATATTATACTCATTTAACATTTTATATAATGAATAATTAATATGTAATGATATTTTTCATTTAATTTCAAATTATTCTAAACAAGGGATTTGAATTAAATATTATGAAGTGGTAAATGTTTTCTTAACATAATTTCCTTTTGATGGGATACAACTCTACTTCATGAACATTGTTATGAAATAATGTTGTGTGAATTGATCTATAAATTTATATATTATATATTTACCCTTATTTTTTATGTATTTACATTTTTTACACATAAACTATTAATTAATAAACTATTAATTCAATTATATGATCTTTTAATGGTATTCGTATCAAATTATCATTATTTGGGACAAATGTTTAATATTTACATATGTTTTGATTTATGAGGCTCACATACAACAACATTCAAATGTTTGTAATGAATCTCATTATGTTTAGGATGAGTATTGTTTCATTTGAATTTATACTTTCATAAGGATTATGATACAAAATTTTCCAATATGGAAGATTATTTATGTTACAATCTATTTTCCTTTAAGGATTATTTATGATCATGATTCCTTTAGGAGAAATTTTAGTCTCTTTTTTTCATGAAAAGAAATATATTTTATTCTTTTCAGGTTATTAATTTTATGTACATGTTTAATCTCAATATCCCTTATATTGAGTAAAGAAACATCAATAATTACTTCTGTTTGTGATGATGAACTTATATATTAGTTTAGATTGGGAATATTACCCTTCAATATCAATTCCCTCTAAAATGCTCTCAAAATGTTCTTTCATAAATAAAGTAATTTCAATATCTATTCTACAAGATACTTTTACTTTTTAAATATTTTTTAAAAAACAAAATTTCATAATGATTTTTCCAATGGTTAAATTTTGATTCCATTTATAAAATGTATTAAAATAATAATTATTCTCAACAACTACAACATGAACTAATTTTCCCATAATAATGACCATTATTTTCATTGAATCACCCTCTATATGTTTCAAAGTCTTTTTTCATAGAAATGTTTTTTAATAAAATTTTGTAATTTTTTTTGTTGTTAAATGTGTTTTTAAAATTGAAATGAATTTTTTCTGTATATTGTTTTTTATGACCTTTTAATGGTATTTTCATCCACCAACACTAAAACCATTGATGTTATATATGCACCAATCCAAAATTTTGTAATTATACCATATTCATTATTTTTATGGATGGAATATTGTTGTGTAAAAAATATTTTTAATGGGGTTTATTATAATATGATCTTTGGAAAATGTTTAAGTTATTTTTAGTCCCATTATATCTCACGATTGATCCCAATATATCTTAAAAAGGGTTTAGAACCATTATATCTCATGCGTGAGACCGATATAACTTATATGATGGGTACTACTTGATAATTCTCCAATCCATTAGTAAATGATTATTTTCTTGGGAGAATTCCATTTGAATTTAGCTATATGGTTATTACAATTAAAAGGTCTCCATAAGGGTTTTATCGTTATGATGTCTAAAGGTTCTAAAACATTTTTTTGAGGATTTTTCTGGGATTATAATTATTCTTTTTATCATGTTTGAAATTATGGGAATCATGATTATTGATAAAAGTGACTCTTGACTTTGTTAAAAACTGTATGCCATGATTTATGATATATTACTAAATTATTGATTGCTATGAGTTTAATTCTATTACTCTCTTGTTCTATGATTATTCATTTAAACCATTTTACAATTCTTACTTCTACTGGCGACATTTAATTTGAAATTCTTATATTAACCCTTATTGAACATTTGAAATCAACCTTATTATATTTAAATTTCCCCATGTTAGAATGAATATTGAAAGATGATTTATTTATAGAATGTTTCCACATTTGGATAATTTTATAGGAGTTTTTGAAGACATAATACAGTATATTAAAAGCTAGATATAGTGGGATAAATACTCTCTTTATGTCATGAATGTTGTTTTTGTAATATTTTTTCCGAATTTTCTAAATATATAAGCCTAAAAGATCCATTTCTATCAATGAGATCCAATATATCTTTTTTATGTTTTTATTTTTTGTTGGAAAAAATTTGGTCACATTTATCATTTTCAAAGACATAAATATAATTTTTATATTTCTAGAATAAGACCTAGAAGGTCAGGTATATTGTTGTTACAATATATCTCAACCCAAGTAGTTCTAATATACTTTTGGATGAGTTTAACCTATATTATCAAAGTCACAACTGGTCCCTTCAACACTACTACAAAATTTCCATTTAACAATGCTATAAAAAGACATTGTTAGAGTTAACAATGAGTTGATAATCAATACTCCATTAAAAGACCAAAACTATTATCATCATTAAAAAAGCATTTTTAACGGCCCCCTTTAAGTGGGCTAAAAAACGTTGTTAAAATTGTCCCTTAATAGTGATTTTTAGCATTATTAAAGGCCCTTTTATTTGTTCTTTTTAAGTGATGTTAAGATCCTCCTTTAACAATGATAAAAAAGCACTAATAAAGGATCTAGTGATAAAGAGTATATAAATTCCCCCCACCCTCCCCAACCACCCCCTTTATTAGTACTTCCCACCCAACCACCCATGTATTAGTGCTTTAGATAATGCCATGCTCCCACAAATGCCCTTTCCACTAGCGAGTTTCGAACCTAATAACTCCCTCTTATACATCCAACCCCTTTACCACTACCATATAATTTTTTTTTCATTTTCTAATATATCCATATATTTATATATAATTCAACACATTTTTTATCTATACATTTATATATATACATATAAATGTTTATATCATTGTTTATATATTAATAAATATATTTTATATTGAAATATGTAATTATTTTATGTATAAATTAATATTTTTACATGTGAATACATAAAAAACATTTATATATTGTTATATATTTGATTAGAAATAAAAATATATTTTAAAAAATGATAAAATATTAATTTTGTTATATTAATATGAATTTAATAAATGGGAATAAATTTAGCACCTTCTGAAAAATATAAAAAGGGCCCCCACAAACAAGGCTTTAAATCCATTGAATGTTAACAAATTTGTGTACCACAACTAAAAACTCTATTTTGGAGGTCTTCTGGGCTGTTTTTGCCTTTAAAACACAATGAATAATGTCCCCCATTCAGAACAGCATATATATCATTGCAGGAGTCAATTTGGTATGTGGTAGAGCCCAAATTAACACCAATATCAAATGTTATGGTTGTTTGAACGTTGAGTTATGTTTTCAACTTATTTGAGATCTTTTTGTTATTTTATTGATTTTTTACCTTCATATGGATAATAAATGACTATTACTCAGTGATAATAATAAATTTATTTTTTAAAAAGACTTTTTATTATTTTAATAATCCATTTTCACTAAATATCTAATATTTTAAGTGGAAATTCCAATTTACCTTTTTAAAACATATTTCAAGAAATATATATTATATTTATATCATTATAAATATATAGATATATTTATTAAATTTATTTAATGAAATAATTTTTTTGAAGAATACATATAGCAGTTCATGTAGAAAAAACTAAAAATGTCCCTCCTTTAACAACAGTTTTTAGCGTTGTTAAAGGCCCCCTTTAACAACCCTTTTTTGCGCTCAAAAAGGGGGTATTTAACATCATTTTAAACTAGCACTGCTAAAGCCCTAGCACTAGAAAAAACCATTTTTTTTGTAGTACATATACCCTAGTTTCCCTCACAGACTTTTTTTCCTCAACATGGGGCCGACCAACATGGAGGAATGTGTCATCGAACTAATAACATTCCATTCATGCCTGCACTTTTTCTTTCAGTGATTTTTTTTCCACAGTCACAAACACAATCAGAAACATCCCAATGGACCATCCATAATGACCACTACTCTTTAATAATAATGATTAATTTTTGAGTTTTAATCAGGTAGGATCCTAAAAATACTTGTGCAACTTATTGTCATGGGTAGTAATTTTTTTCTTTTTTAACCCTTTACTATTCAATGGTGTTACAACTATTGTACAAATGACATCGAATATTTTATTCATTAATTTTTTCCAAAACTCTTCCTTTTTATGTTCTTAATCCCCTCAAAATCTTAGTGTATTTGGTTTCTAAAACTGTATGGAATTATTCTCTTTTTGAGGTTCATCGTTTTGAGTTCCTCCACCAATGAATTAAAAATATCTAACAATTATATGGATATGTTGTTGGTTCTCTTATTTCTTAGATTGAACCGGTTTTTCCAAAACTTATACTTATTAATCTCTATGATATACACCACTTTCAATTTTCTATAACTAGATCAAAATTTCATTTATAATAAATTTCATGGAATTGAAGGCTTAGAAAAATCTAAAACAATATAAGAAACAATAATTTCCAAAATCACATAAAAAATAATTTTTTTTTATTTTTTTCATAAATCATCAAACATAAAATGAATAATGTATTCCAAGTGGGAAGAATCACAATCATTTCAGGATATGTAAAACTCGTTCGCTAAACCCATGATGATGACATGACAACACACCTAGAAAAATAATAGAGCACTTTTTTATTCGTGGACTACCCTTCTATTTTTGTGATTACATTAAAAATTTTAGATTCATATTTTAATGTTATATGTTTAATTTTTGGAAATTACTATATAATTGATAGACTGACCATGACTAAGTCCATTTTTATATACCACCCCTCACCCATTGGATTTGGAAGAAGAAAAGGTTCCACCGACCATAAGTGACATCCCTAAGACACCAAATGTGAGAAATAAATACCTAGGTCTTATATGAATGATGGGGGATAGAATTCCCTATAGAACCAACTTGTAAAAATAAGAAAAAATAAAAACTACACAACCAAACATTTGATGTATAAGTAATGAAAAAATGGAATCCAAAGACCAAAGACAATATAATAGTAGTGACAATGTAATATTTATGATACAAAAAACCAAAATGCATCGAAATAGTGTAACACTACGGTTGAATCACTCTAATTAAACCAAAAGGGATCTATAATATCTAATTATAAATGAGGAGGAAATCCTAACATAAATAACATGAGAAATGTGATAAACATCCTTTACCTATATCTAAATATACATTATTTGAAAAGGGAATAAAGATAACCTGAATATAGTGAGTATATAGTTATTATGTAATCCCCATAAAATTCTCAAGACATGATAGTATAATAATAACAAGTTAACACATTTTATATAATTCCAAATCAAACTATATGAAAAGATTATTACATGTCCATAATGAATTTTTATTTATGAAAAATATTAAAAAAATTCCAATAATTTATGACTACTTGGAATTATCATTCAATTCCTCACCCAAACAAAAAAATTACTCCAAAAGCAATTGACAACCCTATAATTTTTAATGGTGAATCATCATTTTTATAAGTCATCTCACGGTCATCCTTTTAGTGGTGGAACTTCTCACCATGATCTATCCCATATATTCCTTTGTGACAGTGGAAATTTTGAATATTTTTTGTCAGAAAATGCACTTGAACACACACCACCATGTATTCCATGTTCTCAAAGCATTTACTTAAAAAAGATATTTTTAATACCCCATTCTTTAAAAAATTATCAATTAACTTATGTGGAATATTTAATAAACCAATAATTTCTGTTCTAAATCCATGATAATTTTCCAAATCCAATAGTGTTAAAAGAATATAATAACCAATTATTAAGGTTATAGAATGAGAATAATGAGATGGTATCAACCTACCCCACTAAAGTTATAGAAATAAAGTAATAACACATGAAATATCTTGATCCGAGTTTTATAATTCTTCTCTTCATTATATAAAATTGTATCTCCTCATGATCAACAATATATGACATAGATCTAGCCACGATTGAATAAATATAATGATCCGTGTGAGATAATATGAGAGTTTCAAAAGAGAAATATATGAAATGAGGAGTTAATTTTGATTCAAGATCTCTAATTCAAATTATTTCTCCTAAACTTATTTTCGGATCAATGGGAATTTAGAAAGGATCCTTGGAGAGGATATGAGTACATGATACTAGAATAATAGAAGAAAAATGATGGTATTAGGGATGCCATATAAATTAAAAAATAATTTCTTGACTCTAACCACACAGTTCACATAATAGATGCACATTTTTTAAACTGTGTGCCAACTGTGAACAATCTACTAGGAATCACCTAGAATTACACACCATTTGTTTTATAAGGTTAGGGCCATTTAGTTTGAAAAAACATGCCTCAACTATGTGGTGCTACTTCCCCATGTTCATTTCTTCACAAAATTCTTTCATAGGGTTTGAAAAATAACGATCCAACCAAACTTTTACCACCGTCTCCACTTTGGTGGATTTCCTTGGCATTAACACATCATTGGAAAACCTGAGCTAACTATGTTCCTTCATAGTGGCTCCCATTATCACCCTGTATAGTTTCTAATAACAATTATCCAATCACAAACTCTTCGTTACACTTACAGTACACATCAAAACTATTTTTAAACTCTAAAAACACAACATGAGATTTATATATCATGGAAAATACGCCATAAAATGGAAATTTACCTAAAATAAGGGGTTTTAAATATGGGTTTAACGTGTATATGATGGGGGATCTTTGGTTTTTGTTTTGTGAATGAGAGAGTTTTTATTTAATGTAGATTAGCGTGATGCACAGAGATAGAGTGGTGTATTTTATCATGTTTCATTTATTTGTCTATTTCTCTCTTTCAGTTTGACTAATTTTCAGAAATTCTTTTAGATATAACTTATATTTAATAATTTTTTATTTGTTTATGTTTTATTGTGATTATTTGATATATTTATATGGTTTCATTAATTTTTATGTGTGGTGTTCATTTTCCTAGTGCATTGTTTTCTAATCATTATGGTTTAAATATGCATATTTTCTCTTTGTGGTCTTCCATTGAATAGAATAGAAGAACTAATTTTGTTACTAGAATTCCTATAAAAAAATTTTTATCTATCATGTGAAATCATTCCACTAGAATTCATATTTATTCACATAAACTATTTCCCTGTACATGGAGTCATGGGGAACCCTTTAATCATAGTGGTGAGCCATGATGAGTGAGATGTTTAGTTATCTATGGTTGGATATTTGAACGAGAACTACCAATAATTGAGAATATAGGTGGTGGTGGATAATTTCATCTAAATATACATACCTAATATCACTACTATAAAAAGTGATAATAATACTATACACTACAAGCCTATAGAGTACTTCAATGACTTCTCACATTAAATAAATATGTTATTTCTAGGGAATTCATCTTAATCTCAAACACCACAACCACTAATGGATATTCCATAAAAGTAAAGGAGATAACATAACACTATAAAATGGGATATAAATATAACTACAAGTGAACAGGATTTTGTTATTCATTTGATATAATATACCACAAGTAATATATTACATTCATTTTTGAACGGATCATGGAATTGAATCCACTAGATTTTATAAGCATCCTAACCACCATAGAAATAAAGTCAACAACTACTAGGATTGTTCCTATAAAAAATAAAAAATGAAATTATATAATGGTCTTCCTCTTCTTAGAATAATTCCAATTATTATAGAACTATTTTATCATATTCTAAATCTATAAATAATATATATATATATATACACTTTATTGAATTATGTTACTAGAACTCCTATAACCTCATCAAAAAAAATTCATAGGTGGATGGGTCTACCCTTTAATATGTTGGTTCTAGTTATTATGTAATTCATTACAAAATAAATACATGATGATATTATGAAACTAGTATATTTACAATCAAAAATAAAAAATCTTTACTCCAATGATATTAATCAATTTAACTATACTAAAAAATCAACCCAATGCAATAATCAATGCCAATTTATCAAAACTAATAATCATAATAATAATTTTCATGATCCATGAATATTATAACTATATTAATTACATTTATTCAATACAAATTCAATTGGTAAATATGTATATGGATCATATTCCTCACTTATAATAATATATTAACTTTATATCCATTCCTGATTTTCCCAGTTTACGTCACCTACAATATTTTGATGATACAAATTTATTACAAAACTAAAATATTTCTCCCCAATTTCTAATAAAAAAATCCTTTATATAACACTCTATAATACAATTTTTTCATGATCTAACCATTTTATGGCCTCTACTCTGATGATAATATTATCATGTGGTGACCTATGTTGGCTTCCACAAAAAAACCTGAGTAATATAGTAGAAAAAATTTTATTTAAAAAATCATGGGTGTCATTTCCCGTTTTATGGTTAACACTAAATCACCATAAAATTATCAACACTAAAAAATTATAATATTTCCCACCATAATAATAAATCTACATGAAAGCCCAAAATACATGATATAATATGATATAAGTATGCATGATGTGTCATAAAAACAAGGAAAATAAAACAAATACATAAATAAAAACACATATCAATAATTTATAATATAATTAAAAATGAAAATATTTTACAAGGAATATCCTAAAACATCAGTTGATTCACTATGTTCTCAGTACTAGTAAATACCAATACCTCTACAAACAAAATCCATCAAATGAAAGAAATTAATATTTTATTATATAGAACTAAATAGCCTAATTATATGTGATATCAATCTAACAATATCAATGAGTGTAACACTTAATTATCATCTTTAATAGGACCTATGTTAGAGATGCACACCAAGTGTTTAATATATAACCAATGAAAGGAATTACATAATGAAAAAAATTTCACGATAAATATATCAATGGAACACACAATAGAAATGCATGAATATTGTATTATCAAATCGATTATATTTCCTCAAAAGCCTTTTTAAATGTCGGTAAACAATAAGAGTTGTAAATAAATCATTTTTAACTCTAGTGATAAAAAATACTAAACCCCACCACCATGGATTTAGTAATATCAAGAGATACGTTTTATATGAACAAATATCAAAATTACTAAGAATATCTTAAAAATATTTTATATAAATTTGGGTTGAGTATATAAATATTTTAAATAGGTCCTCCCTAAAACAATCATCTTTTTTCTGAATGATTCAACCATACACATCTGCGTACGATGTAAATAAATTAATATAATATTTATTATTTCCCATATTTAATAATTCAATAAAAATTCTCTCCATTCCTTACAATAAAAACACATTACATAGTTATGTCATTATATATGTCTCCCAAAATAAATTCAACCCATAGAAAATAAAAATCAATTCCATGAAACAATCCACTTATAGGGACCTAACTCTAAAATATAATATAAATTTTCCTTTTAGAAGGTCATAATTGTAACATATAATGGGTAGGTAGCTATTTATTCACAAAGTCACTTTACATTATTAGGTATTCACCCCTGGAGAACTCACCCCCAAAACCCACCTCTTGTAACATCCCATATTAACCCATCCACCCAGAACATCACTTGAGTCATGAAAGAATGTAATGATATATAGGTAGCCCCCCCTTTAAATCAGGTATGTTGGGAAAAAATTGTTCATAAATAAAAAACAATTCATTGGGTTTTATTCTTACACAAATGAAACATGGACCTTATATTGAGATTAAAATATAATTTTGTTACAAGGTGTCATGTCATCATGTATACGCTACCATTAGACAACAAATAAAAATTCATAATATATATAAAACATCCAAAATATCATATACTATTAAACAATAAGACCCAAAATAATACCAATGAAAATTGAAAAAAATTATACCAATTTTATACAACCCAAAGTAGAGTAAAATGTTTCAAAAAAACACTAAAAATAAAATAAAATGTGGGTCATCTAGAATAATTCTTGGTGTTTTTTAAAAATATATTTTATATATGATTACTAAAAATACCCTCCTCTATATCTTATTTATCATGGAAATTTTCCATAGTTAGTGAAAAATAACATATTTAATTTACATATATCATTCACCATATAATCCATACATCCACTATGGTGGGAACATATAGAGTGAGTAAAAGACCTAGTAGGTTAGCGATAAGACGTTACGTGTGCCACAATTAATGTGAAAATCAAGTATTATTTAAATTTATTTTATAATTTATTACCTAAAAACGAAAAAATTTACATCTCCAAAGTAATTTTCTGAAAATTTCAATCATAAATAATCTTATAGTCAATAAATAGTTAAATATACCCTGATACTTTCCCCATTTTTCAAAAATATTCACCAAATACCCTTTACTAATAAAAAAACTCAAGTGATAACTTACATAAATTGTGACAACAAATGGGTACCACCAACTCATTAGTCTATTAACCACCACAAACCCTTATTTTACTTTCATCATGACCTCTTAATCGACGAATTGGTTCCCCTGTCCTTGTTAAACATAATGTGGATCCAAAACATATGTGAGTGTTCAAAATCTCATGTTTAAGACCTTACCAAAATACATTAAAAATTTTCAAAATCTACACCCAATTCATTTAATAAATTATTTAAAAAAATACTATAATATTTATACTTTATTATTTTTCCAATTTTTGGGAAAAAATAAAGTCACTTGGAAAATCGTTAAATTTATATTTTCAAAAAAATAATCCAAAAAAATAAAATTTACATAAAAAAATGTCAACCGTGATAATGTTTTTAAATATATATAAAATAATTTATTTTAAATCATATAATTAAGCCATAATTATTTTTCATAAGTATGTTCTTAGGATAATCTACCTTTTTCAAACCAATGATAAATAAAATTCATACTACCAAACTCTACATTTATGTTTTCATTTCAATTATAAAAAAAGAACTAAAATCACTAAATATTTTAAAACTAACCATAAATATCTTTAAACACCCTATATATAGTATTCTATTAAGAAAATTAAAAAAAATTTATAAGAGGATAGATCAAAGACAGCTTACATTCAATTTAACACCCTAGTACTTAAAGATAAAAGGGAACTATTATTTTAGAGAATATATCCTCCAAAATCACTTGAAAATAATGCTACTAAGAGATTACATAAACAATATAGAATTATAATTGTCCAAAACTCCCCAATATCATATAATGATAAGAGTTTTAATCTCTAATTTTTGTGGATACAAGGTCTGAAATCATAATAAAAAACAATAGGCATTAAAATAATCTTACATTATTTTTACTCTAACCCCAATCACTTGTTGGTTTAATAGTATTTTTGGAACAAGTATCCAATCATATAACTTTATTTCCCCTTTATTTTTACCTCACATCAATTTTTTGGAGAAACTATATGATTTTTTAGCTTTGACACCAATTTTTCATCCATTTATATTGCTTAAAAATACTACAACACTACTACTAATTTCGCAAAAAATTATTATATATCATATAATACCTCTATATACATAATGTGTTTTTCCGAAAATTATATAAACCATTATATTTCCATCCTTGGGAATTTATATAGAGTTTGTGTTTATAAGGAGTTCTGAAAACTATTGACACGTCATTGATTCCCACCCCCACGTATGTTCATAACTTGTAATATATTTCCAAAGCACCTATATTAGTTGGATATAAGGAACCCATCATATATTATCCCATGATCTATAATATAAAGAGGTTTTTAATTAATGAATATATTTGAATCTCTCTAAACATAATCTAAATTGATAATGAACAATGTGTCTAAAAAGAATTTATATAACTAAGAGATGTAAAATTTATTATCTATGGTGTTATAATAGGTTGGTAATGACATGTTTTATAAAAACTACTTAATATGATAAAAAATAATATTTTCATAAATTTTTAGGGACTGTAATTCATTACTTATGTCACTTACGATGTCATATCCTAGGTGAAACCAAAAGAACACATGATTAACATTGAAAAAAATACGAATATCCACAATAACATTTTACATTTGGTTGTTTACTATGATTCACAATTACCATACACTTATTGATTAAATTAATCCTTTTTATCATCTGTTACTCTATACTCTATCCCATATGGAAATATTGATCCTCATATACCCAAGAATGATGAGAATAAAACTTTCTCCCTTAATGTTCTTTAAAACATTAAATGCCATTATTTCTTCAATAACTATTGTATTGTGAGAAAAAAATATGAGATGTTCATTCTAAGAGATGGAAAAATATACCAAACATGATATTAGCATGTGCTCTAATTTATATATTGTTTCCATTGACTACCTTCCTATATGTGGATGGTAGAAGTGAAACTTTTCAAATTATACACCTAACATTCTACAAATATTTCTATATCCTCTCTATTATTTTATGATACCAATCTAAAATGATTAATATTGACATAAAAAATGTTTGATAAATTTTTAGATATAAAATATCACCATATCTTTAAATGAATGTTTCTCTCAAATAATTCTAAAATGATAATATTGGATGAGTTTTTCCACTAGCACCCAAATTTTATTTTTATTCCTTGTTGTGTTCAAAAAATATATAATAAATTCTCTTTAATGTTAATTTCCCTTCCACCCTCTAATTTTTAATGGATTCAATATTCACCCTAAACATTTATTTTACACATTACTTGATGAAATGTTCGGTATTTTAAAACATAAAGAAAACATATTTCTTCAAAAAAACAATAAAAACTACCAT
The DNA here is from genome assembly GCA_963277665.1 of Viscum album. Lineage (NCBI taxonomy): Eukaryota > Viridiplantae > Streptophyta > Magnoliopsida > Santalales > Viscaceae > Viscum > Viscum album. The sequence goes on from OY728165.1 coordinate 835,601,746, forward strand.
TTTATATCCCCATTTATGTTTTTATCACTAAAGTGAGCCACCTGATTGGAATAATGTATTTTTACTTTTTTTAGAATATCTTTGATGAGGAAAAAATTAAAATTATTCTACAATAAAACATCAAATCCACTACTTTCAACTATCCATCCATGGTTTCATTAAATTTAGGGAATCCTTTATAATAAATCATTATAAATTAAAAAAAATGAGAATGAATCATTCAATACACTATGGTGGGTGTAAAAACAATTCAAGAAAATATAATATATTCATCATACATGGAAATATATAATCTTATCTCTATAAATTTAATAAAAATTTGCCACTTATCCATGGATCCTTGTACCACATCCTCATGAGATTTGTGATTAAAAAATGGGAAACATCGTTTCCTTTATTGGTAATATAAAATATCACAATATCCAAAAACTCAGAAACTCCATATATCAACACTACCACAAATTTAGATCATATTATTGGAAGATATAAATTATTTTATTTTAATTCATTTAAAATATATTATTCTTCCCAAATATGTTGTGATTCTACATTTCCAATGCATGGATGACATATTAAATCATGTGGCTATGTGTTGAGTAATTTGTTTCGGTTATCCAAAACTATCACAAGACATAAACATCTACATGATTATCCCACATTATAACACTAAAAATCACATTTCTTGAAACATTGAAACTAATAATATACACATCCAGTGGATCAGGTACGTTGCATATGAGTGATAATGTCAACTTATGTTTCAACACATAGAAATATCATTGCAATTTTGTAGAGAAAAATAATGGGATACCATTTTTGATCAATGTTTTCATAGTAGAATATAAAAACATAATAGTCATATGAAGCAATGATAATACCAAACTAATACATGAAAACAATATACATCAAACACATTATTTGATTCTTTTAATTATATAACTACATATATTTAAAAAAAAAACATCCTTCCTAAAATAATTCATTTCATCCAATACCATCACCACACACTAATCACTGCTAGTATACATTTTTAGGTATTCATATACCATTACCCACTGAATATACAATTCACACCATATAAATTGAGGAATTGTAGTTCAACTACAATAGTTTGTAGTGTAAACGTTACCAGGTAACAATTCCATGCTCATAATAATGATAAAATTTTATTTTCCAAGCATAGTTAAGTCACATGAGAATTTTCCATTTTAATAATGAGTGTTTATAATGTAAGATTGGATATATAACTATACTACTCTGGTGTAGGTGTTTTGATGCGCGTGACATGAAAAATGATTTATAACATCCACTAAAATTGATCTATTACCAATATGAACATTATTAATTTATTAAGACATGTTTTGAATAATATGTAGACTATTCTATAATCATGAAAAAAGTACCTACAACCATTGGAGGCCCCACCATTATCTCTATTGGGAATTTCATTATCACAAAAAAACTATCCTGGAATGTTCTTATACTTAGATATACCCAATAAATAATGGGTTCACTATGATCCCTATATTTTTATAGAATCAAACATTGTAAAATAGTAACTATATATTTAATTATACATTCGTGGAATAGATTCATTGGTCTATAACACATTTGTCTAATCTGAGTCACCCAAAATAGATAGTCTCTAAGGATTATAGAATTTGTTTTAATAATTCTAATTTTGAACAATGATAAAAAATAAAATTTTGTTTAGGAAAATTTCCCATAATGTAATCATTTGACCCACATTGAAAAAATATAACATAAATATATCCTTATAACCAATGAAAGGGTAAATTGATGCATCCTTGGTAAACTATACAATAGTTATATAAGAAATTTTATCTCACCATCTCCTATACCCACTATTCAAACTTCTTCCCCCACTTCTATTTCTATCCTAATTCTTAATGTCTTTAGTTATTCATCACCAGTTACCTCTAAAATTCCATGGTGGAAAAATGACAAAAATCTCAATTATTATCATATAATTCCACTTTAGGTTAAATGAATTGGTGGATTTTAATACATTGAATTTATGATGATATAAGTTTTTACTAAACATCACCCTAAACCCAGCCCAAGACAACTGTTTATCAAACCCAACATTTACGAAAAAGTATACCTACATTCTTTTGAATACATAAAACATGTATGTATCCAAATTTACATTTAAATCATTTTGATTATCCAATAAATTTTTTCCCTCCTCAACTAATGTACTACTACTTTGGGTACTAAATACATTCAAAATATAAAACAATTCTTCCTTTTAATGTTAAGAGGCAAATCCACACGTGTTTGATGAGGTGAAACAATCCCAAAAATAGAATGATAATCATATACCGGTAACATAATAATAACTAAAAATTGGTTGAACTTTAGGAAACTCATTATTGGTATACTCTATATTACAATTCATAGTATGTATCCTTAGTAGAATAATTCTACAGTTCTTACAAAATAACTGCTAAACTATACTATAATATAAAAATCTATAGCCTCTCAGCTATATATAATTCTTTTTTCAAAATTACCCAAAAAATAAATATTAACCATATATTACAAAAAATTATCAGGGAATTCATTAAGGGTCAATTAAGAACATATATTATTTATTAAAATTGTCAATGATATTAAAAACATTCAATATAAGGTTTTTTTTAAATCCACATTGAAAATCAAATATTTTTAAACCCTATATTTTGAAATTTATTTCCAAATGGATATTTTTATGAAACATATAGATCTATGATGAATTTATAATCCATGAATTTCGATATGTTTCATGATAACCTCTTTTTTTATTCATGAAAAATGAATACATGACTCCAAGGGAAATATACACGGGGTTCAAAATCCTATTTATCTACTTGAAAATAAAATTAATTCAAAAAAAATTACAAATTATATATTTTTACCTTTATGTAAGAACATCATGGGAACCAACATTGATTATATTTATAGATTCCTTAAATGGAAAACAAATTAATACAATTTTAATCATACATACCTGATCTATCACACCAAAACTCACTTGAGTTAATATAGATGGCTATGACCCTTATGTACATCACCAATATCACCAATTAATGGAAATTATTGCTATGTGATAAATTTAATACCAATGAGGGATTTTATTTTAATAAATAATGTATAACCCTCACACTAATAATCTATTAAAATTTCAATATTATGTATATGTATCTAGAACAAAACCAACCAATAAAATATTAATTCATATATGTAGTGGAAATACAACATCAAAAATATTGTAATATTTATCACATAATATTTAAAATTTTTAATTTAAATAATGTAAAATCAAACATTTATATCAAATATGTATAATTCCAATTTGAGGCATATCTTGACTCAAAATGTATACCATAAAAAAGTGGAGTATCAAAATGCCTTATCTATGTAAACCAAAAACATTAATAGTGAACAAATAATCACAAACCGCATTTGAACCTATAGATCAACTACCTTTGAAATATTCTGTATCATGTGTCAAAAGATGTTATTCCTTATTTGGTTTCCTCTCATATAAAATATACATATCCATCATAGTTGGTGTGTAGGGGGTGAGTATAAATCCTAAAATTATACCACAAAGACTTTCCATGAACTCCATGAATATTAAGCTCAAGAATGATTCAAATTTATTTTATAAAACTTGCCTGAAACCAATGATAATTCTTAAATCAAATGAAAAATATTTTCCAATTTCAATATTTATAAATATTTCCATCAAATAATATCAATACCATTTATGAACTGATCCCTTTATTCCAAAATAATTACCCACTCAGCCATTCTGATAATGAATAGTTAATGGATTCTTTAACCATTGTGTAATAACTAACATATACATCTAACAAATGAGTGGTTCAACTACCCAAACACTCATTTTATGATCAATAAATCCCCAAATCTAAAGAGGATATTTCCACCATCCTAGTTAAACCAGATGTGGATCCCACATTAAAGTAAGATCTCTCTATCCAATGTATAAGACCCTTTAAAAATAAAATAACCAATATAAAAATTAGTATAAATACAGTTTAACATCCACATAATAAAAATATCATAATAATCAATACATAACTATTTTTCATATTTTTTGGAAAATAGAACTATTACTTAAAATCCTCAAATGTGAATTTTCACAAAAACTATCTGTGAAAAAATTCTACATCAATCAATCATTTCCAATCTACGATTAAATAATATTTTTTTAAAAAAAATTAATCTAAATATAATATTCCATCTTAATGGATTTATTTAAAATAAATCATATCAGGGAAGCCACATTCCTCAATCTGTAGATGAAATAGAATCATGGTACCAAATCTCAATCCATGTTTTCTAAAAACTCTTAGAATATTATAATTAAAATCACTATTCTATTAAATTACTATCCCTAGGATAAGATTAATTCATATATATAATTTGGATTTAATTTATTATGATTCATACATGTTTTTTGCTGTTTTTCATTAATTTATTGAAAGTTTTCTAGTGAAATAGAGCATAAGTTGGAAAAGTGTATCTGCTGTTAATGTTTATAGATTTATAAATTTTACTTTGTCAGAATTCATTTATAGATTAATTCCACTAAGATAAGACAATTACATACCAATTCATAAAATTAGTTAAATATAAAAAAATTTCTAGAAGAAGAAGACTTATAGCATTATATCTCATCTTACACCCAAAAAACCTCCTGGATAGATGACCCTAAAATTTTCAATTATCTATAAAACATGGAAGACATATGTCTTGCCACGACCCCAGTTACCCAGAGTCGGTGCATTATTGCGTAACATTGTCATGATCATAAAAGATCATGTCTCGAAATATATATTAGTTTAGTATCCTTGGACACACTAGATACATTAATAAATGTTAAATTACATCATAAAGTGAAAAATCACAATTACATAGTCTCTGTAGTCCACACTTCTATCCCCTTCAGACTATCCCTAGAGGTCAGTCATAAAATATTTCTTCACATCCTGGGAAAAATAAAACATTGGAAGGGGTGAGCTGAGATACTCAGTAAGGATAACAATATAGTGGAAGATTTCATAAATAAACATAAACATTTAAGGCAATGTATAACTAAAACAAAAGCCTTTTAAACTTGAACTTCAAAATAATATGGCAAAAGTAAAATTAGATAATACCATTTACTTATTCACATGGGTATTCTACTGGTCGAATAATCACATGAAATATCAAAAACCACTTTCATAATGATGGAATGAATTATGCCAAACTATCATACCCACATAGCCAAGGCCTCATTCCATGACTACAAATAATATTTATTCAGGCCTCGTGCCAAGACACTAGTTTGTATCATGAGACCTGCGGATGCATCGAGGAGATATAGTGGGCTCCACCCGTCAATTATTAAGTCCAATGCATTCCTCATATGAACAGGTTTAAACATATCATAAACCATAACATAATTTTATGACATAAAACATGCATCAAGGAAAAATAAAATATCCACATTTCAATCACAAGACATCAATACAACACATTGATATAATAAAAACACTTTCAAAACCATTTTCAATACCAAAATAAAATAAAATTAAATCTTTGTATTTATTTTCCATTTAAAAAAATTGTGGCTTGTAGAGGAAGTCGAAAATCAAATAATGGTCACGGTGGTGGAGAAGTCGTTGTCGCCACATACATATGACAAAAGAACATTCCATTTTTTCATTTAGTAAAATGATTCATATAAAAAAATTCCTTTTGAATAAACATAAAAGTCGAAGGGGATTATACACCTTATATAAGAGAGTTGTGTAAAAAATAAAATATGTCTCATTGAAAGGATATTGAGTTGAAATACATAAAAATATCATTTTTATATAAAATAGATCTATTATGTGTATTCACTATAAGTACACATAAAGAAAGTACAAATACATTATAGGACATAATAATATCATGACATAATTTGAAAGTTAGAGATTAACCCAAACAATGGAAAATTGGGTTATAAAGTTCCCTTACCTCATGTCCGACATGACTCGATCGTTCTTTAAACTCCTAAATAATAAACTAGAGTTAATTTAAAATTTCATAATAAACTTTTTTCATGTTTATTATTCCTTTTATATCACTTATTACCATGTTATGAACATTATGTAATTATTTATGTTAATAACGGTCGTTTTGTCGATCTTTGGTACTTGAGTCAAAAATAAACTTCTTATAATTACAAGTTGTTCATGTGGTAAAATATCTATTATATCCATAATTATATTCATGATTTAGATATCATATATATCTAGTATATACTTTCATTCATAATATTACGTAACATTTAGAGGTAAGAAATGAAATGCACCATTCATGGAGACGGTAAGTTGTACATACGCATGAACACTACTTTCATTTATATTTCATATTTAATGGAATGATATCATAATGATATTAAAATTTATTATAATTCCAGTATAATATCATAAATAATATCATTTACTCCATCCTTTATGCGTCCCACATATGGAATTAACGATTCAAATCACTTTGAGGGGGTGGTAGTCCGCACTTCCTAAAATGAAATTATCGCATTTACCCATAATAGAAATCATAAAGTATGCCATAAATGAGAAATACAGAAGCATAAGGAAAACATAAACATAATATATATATCATATATGAAAATAGTGTAATCAAAATGGCCACCATTAGAGGTGTTAAAAGAATATTGAACAATCATTGTTTCGGGTGGCAGTATTTCGCCACCCACAGAAACAATATTTCTTTAACCATTATACGAAGGTGTGTGTAAGTGTAAATAAAACAAATCTCATAAAAACATCCTAGTATATTGAAGATTCTGGTTTTATTACAAAATAAATCAATAAAAAGGGTTTATGGTGTTCGAGAATCAAAATAAAACAAAATAACATAAGAGAAGACATTACCTTATAATCGGGTAACTCTTTTTGATTTGAGCCAAAGGCTTCCTTGGGAAGCCTTCTACCCAACGTGAGGCTTCTAGGAGTAAGAGAGGTATGTTGGGAGTGTATTTGGTCAGAGGTTGGCTGAGCTGAATGTCTTGAACGTGTGAATAAGGTGGTAGAGGTGGGGGCCTTTTATAAGAGGAGAGGAGGGGCACTCTTGGAAAGTAATGAAATGTTACATTATTATGAGATAATATTCGGATTTTAGAAGACCCACAATTATATATTTCGAGGATAAGGTGATAAGGGTTCTAAATATACCCATACAATAGGTTTTTGACAAGTTTATGTCTTAGATTTCACATTATCTTTTAATTTTATTTAAATCGTTAATTAATGGGGTAATCGTTGCATCATCATGGTGTCAAAAAAAATTTAATTTATTTAATGTCTAAAAATTATAAAAAAATATCATGATTTAGGAAATCATTTTAGCTTTCCAGTAAAAATTTATAGTCGAAAATGTAACTTATACAACCCCATGTAATAATTGTTTTTGTAAAACAACACATGTTTGTGACAATTTTATTTTTACTTTAAATAAAAAGTTATTATTGTTATTTTCTTACCCAATTGGAACCATGGGGTCGCCAAGTTGACCCATGGATTTTCTTGGTCTGCCATGACTCATAAAATAAGGGTAGGACAAGTTTAAACATATTTTCAAATTTATAATATCATTTTTACCTTAAATTTCACTAATTACCTTTAATCGCGATTAATTAAACTTAAAAGTTACTATTCACCAAAAAATTATTTTAATCTCATTGAACCACATTTTACTTCATAATAAAAACCATTTATGTCATATTTTTGAAAATAAAATCACAGAATTGGTAATGTTTCATTTAAAAAAAATCAGTTTTTAACTACCACTTAGTGGTTTCACTATTCATCAAAAATTGAAGTTTTTCAAAACAATGCCAAAATTTCACCCTAAGCTATAATTGATATTCCGAATTCAAAAATGATGTAAACTTTAAAAAATTCAAAACATATAAGTTTAATTAATTAATTTATATTTAATTCCCGTTGTCACAACAAATAGCGTCTTTTTAAGAAACAATATATATAAAAAGATTGACAATTGTTTATGTCTAATTTCAAAGTGAAATTAATTCTAATGAACACCATTGGATAAAATTGTAAAAATATATTCTAATTATAATTTAAACCCACTCAATAGTATAATTTATCCCTATAAATTATTTTGATTAAAAAAATTGTTTTTATGTATTTTTCACTATTTATAAAAAATTGGAAGTTCTCAGAAAAATACCAAAAATTAAACTTAGGATAATTCCGATATTCCAAATCCAAAAATGAAGTCCATTTTGAAATATAAAATATATATAATTTCTAAAAGTGGATATTACTATCCATAATGGCTATTTGGATTGTTCACGGTGTGTTAGAATCTCGAACATGCGTACAATGGAAGGTATTGCATTATTGAAAGAGAAGTGTATCGTGGAAGCTTAGGGTGTTACATTCTCCCCTCCTTTAATAAATTTCATCCTTGCAATTTGAAATTTTTCATTGAAAAAAAAAGGTTGAAAATAAAAAATACCTTTGTGGAAAACACACATCCTAAATAAGGTTAATAAAAATATAACATTAAAAGAAAGAAAAAGAAGTACAAAGGTCACCCGAGACAACACATACTAGGATTCATTGATAATATGGATATGGAGGGAAAAAACCATCAAGGTCTGATGGAGAGTTGTAGAAAACAAGATTAGGAGGAAGTTAACCATAAGAGAATCACAAACTTATTATTGGTTAAACATTCATTGAATCCCCAGTTGGGAAAGATAACTGACAACCTTTTTTTTGAGTTACCTTTCATAAAGTAGAAGAATTTTTTAAGATATTTACTAAGAACATAAGGAAATATACTTACTTGTCATGTAGACTTTCATTCTTTAATAAATTTTTACCACAAACCGATCATTCACTCCAAATGGTAAAAGAACTACAAAATATTCTATTTATCCTAATTGTATAGTGTTACATATATTACCACATACCATTTAGATTAGGAAAAATATTTTTTAACAACCAGGGACATCTTGTAGGTTAGTGGTAGGTAATAAAGGTCTGTCACACTATGGTTGTGGGTTCGATTCATGCATCTGTGTCCAACGCGACGGGTTATCTCCTGACCTGCAGGTTATCCTTTTCCTAAAAGTATAGTATTATAATATTCGAAATATAAGCATCAAAAATGTTTTAACCTTAAACAATACTATCCAAAGTTCCACTTAATTCATTCCAACCTTTATAGTTATCCAAAATACCTCTATCAAAACTTTCTGTAAAAGGTCTCGAAATTCCAAAATCAATTGTAACATCAAATTCCCCAAACAAAGTAATGTTTCTATTATTGTCAAATACTAAAAAAATGATTACATTCATCATATTAAATACTTAATAAAAACAACATGTACAGCAGTACAATACTTATATATATCACAATATCCTTATAATCAAAATATAATCTTGATTCCAAAATCACCAATACATTAATTATTCCACTTCAACTGTAGTAACAACATAAGATTTTCCTTTATCCCTTGGGCTTTTCTGAGGTATGTTTCTATGACGCTTAGGACATTCATTTGCATAATGCCCCATTTACCTCCAATTATAGCATTCAACATTGATGGCCTCTTTCTTTCCCTTACAATCACTAGCTTGGTGACCTTTTTTCCACATTTAGAACAAACTACCATTCCTTGTAGGCTTGTATCGGGGTGATTATTCCCACGATTATCACATAAAAGAAAATCCTTCATTTCCTTTTTCCCTTTATCTATCTCATGTTCCACCGTTCTCTTCTTCTCTCACTTCACTTTATTGTCATACGATTTAGAGAATTATTTTTCTGTCTTGATAGAACACGCGACTATATCTTCGTACATTGAGAAATATTTTGACACTAGTGCTCAACAGAGAAACAGTTTTAACACATCAAAGAAACTATCGATCTTACTTCTTGGGTTATGTATATAATCCGAAGCATGCCTCACTAACCTTGTAATGTTAGCCTCATACCTTGCAACATTCTCATCATCCTTCTGCCTCAGACTCAGAAATTGACTTTCCATATCTGCTCTATGGTCATGAGGGAAATATTTTTCTAAGAAAAGATCTTTGAACTCCCTCCATTCCATATTCTATACTTCATCATCTTCCTTTGTGTTTTGAATCAATGACCACCATTGATTAGCATCTCCAGTGAGGCGGTAAACTGCCATGATAACCTTTTCCCTTTTACTACTCCCCAAGGCGTGGAATATTTTCTCTAAGGAGGTTATCCATTGCCCAGCTAATAATGGATTTGTACCCCCATTATATGTTAGTGGTTGTTTCCTCATGAAGTGGTCTAACATTGATCCTCCACGTTGCGGATCAGGGTGCTCCATACGAGTAGGGTTATTATTCATAACCTGAGTGAGTTGTCATAGTATGGTGATATGTTTATCATCACCAGTTGTATCTCAATCTCCACAATAATTATCTTGAGCAGGAGGAAAATCCCTACATGGAGTGCATGCATTGATATGGTTTCCATTCCTCCCACTAGGCATCATTTCTAAACAATGGCATAAACTAGATTAGATTATGAATCAGAATACATAATTCCATACATGTAAAACACTTAACATAAATTGAATGATTTATGGATATAATCCATATTCATAAAAATAAATGTTTTCTTTGAGGAAGTATATACTCATAAACCCTTCATAATGGTTTTTAATGAAAATGAGAATTATCCTAAGCATATCCCCCGGGAGTGTCGTATCCAAGAGTGCAGCAAGGCCCGTTGTCATGCACCAGTTCCCGTTCGAGTCTAGCTCAAAGTGGTGTTTTCGGGTTTTACACCTAGGTACATTTGTGCCAGAGCCGCCTCTACCTGCTCGTATCCAGAGAGAGATGTATTGCTCGAAAAACTCACAAAATCTCTATAATACCAAAATTCTAGGAAGTTCTTCTATACTTATCGTCAAAGTCTATCTTTGAGCTATGTGCTCTAATCCGAGTTTTTCAAAATCAAGCTTCCAAGGCTAGTACTAAACTACCTCTCATACCAACTGTAATGGCCCGACCCCAGTTACCCAGAGTCAGTGCATTATTGTGTAACATTGGCATGATCACAAAAGATCAAGTATCGAATGAACGATTAGTTTAGTAGCCTTGAAAACAATAGATACATTCATAAATGTTACATTACATTATAAAGTGAAAAATAACAATAACATAGTCTACATAGTCTACACTTATATCCCCTTCAGACTATCCATGTAGGTCAGTCATAAAATATTTTTTCACATCCTGGGAAAAATAAAACATTGAAAGGGGTGAGCTCAGATGCTCAGTAAGGATAACAATATAGCGGAAGCTTTCATAAATAAACATAAACATTTAAGGCAATGTATAAATAAAACAAAAGCCTTTTAAACATGAACAACAACATAATATGGAAAATGTAAAATGAGATAATTCCATTTACTTATTCACATGGATATTCTACTAGTCGAATAATCACATGAAATATCAAAAACCACTTTAATAATGATGGAATGCATAATGCCAGACTATCATACCCTCGTAGCCAAGGCCTCATGCCAAGAATACAAATAAGATTTTTTCAAGCCCTTGTGCCAAGATACTAGTTTGTCTCATGAGACCTACCGATGCATCGAGGAGCTATAGCAGGCTCCACCCATCACATATTATGTCCAATGCATTCCTCATATGAACAAGTTTAAACATATCATAAACCATAACGCAATCGTATGACATAAAACATGCATCAAAGAAAAAAAACATTTCTACATTTCAATCACAAGATATCAATACAACACATTGATATAATAAAAATACTTTCAAAACCATTTTCAATACCAAAATAAAATATAATTAAAGCATTGTATTTATTTTTCATTTAAAAAAATTATGGCTTGTAGAGGAAGCCGAAACTCAAATAATGGTCACAGCGGTGGTGAAGTCCTTGTCACCGCATACATATGACAAAAAAACAATCCCTTTTTTTGTTTAGTAAAATGATTCATATAAAAAAATTTATTTTGAATAAACGTAAAAGTATAATGTGTTTATACACCGTAAAAAAGAAAGTTGTGTATAAAATAAAATATGTCTCATTGAAAGGAGATTGAGACGAAATCCTTAGAAATATCATTTTATAAAAAAAATAGATCTATTATGTGTATTCACTATAAGTACACATAAATAAATTACAAATACAAGATAGTAAATAATAATATCATGACATAATTTGAAAGTAGGAGATTAACCCAAAGGATGGAAATTGGGTTAAGAAGTTCCCTTACCTCGTGTCCAACTTGACTCAGTCATTATTTAACCTCATGAATAATAAACTAAAGTTAATTTATAATTTATTAAGAACCTTTTTGAAGTTTATTATTCCTTTTATATCACTTATTACCATGTTATGACCATTATGTAATTATTTATGTTAATAACGATCGTTTGGTCGATCTTTGGTACCTGAGTCAAAAATAAACTTCTTATAATTACAAGTTGTTAATGTGTTAAAATATCTATTATATCCAGAATTATATTCATGATTTAGATATCATATATATCATATATATCTAGTATATACAATCATTCATAATATTACATAACATTTAGAGGTAAGAAATGAAATGCACCGTTCATGGAGACGGTAATTCGTACGTACGCATGAACGCTACTTTCATTTATATTTTGTATTTAATGGAATGAAATCATAATGATATAAAATTTTATTATAATTCCAGTATAATATCATATATAATATCATTTACTCAATCCTAAATCACTTTGAGGGGGTGGTAGTCCGCACTTCCTAAAATGAAATTATTGCGTTTACCCATAATGGAAATCTTAAAGTATGCCATAAATGAGAAATACGGAAGCATAAAGAAAACATAAACATAATATATATATCTTATATGAAAATATTGTAATCAAAATGTACTCCATTAGATTTGTTAAAAGAATATTGAACAATCATCATTTCATGAGGCAATATTTCGCCACCCACTGAAACAGTATGTTCTTTAACCATTACATAGAGGTGTGTGTAAGTGTAAATAAAATCCTTCTCATAACAAAATCCTAGTAAATTTATTATACTCCTGTTGTTACAAAATAAAGGAATAAAAAGATTTAAAGGGGTTGGAGAAGCAAAATAAAACAAAATAACATAAGAGAAGACATTACCTTAAAATCGGGTAACTCTTTTTGATTTGAGCCAAAGTCTTCCTTCAGAAGACTTCTGCCCAAAGTGAGGCTTCTAGGAGCCATATAGGAATGTTGGTAAAGTATTTGGGCAGAGTTTGGCCGGTCCAAATGGCTTGAAGGTGTGAATAAGGTGGTAGAGGTTGGGGCCTTTTATAAGAGGAGAGGATGGGCACTCTTGGAAAGTAATGAAATGTTACATTATAATGAGATACTTTTCAGATTTTAGAGGTCCCACAATTATATATTTTGAGGATAAGGTGATAAGGGTTTTAAATATACCCATCCATTAGGATTTTGACAAGTTTAAGTCTTAGATTTTACATTATCTTTTCATTTTATTTAAACCATTAATTAATGAGGTAATCATTGCATCATCATGGTGTCATAAAAAATTTAATTTATTTAATGTCTAAAAATTATAAAAAAATATCAAGATGTAGGAAATATTTTTAGATTTCCAATGAATATTTATAGTCGAAAATTTAACTTATATAAACACGTGTAATAATTGTTTTAGTAAAACAACACATGTTTGTGACAATTTTATTTTTACTTTAAATAAAAATTTATTATTGTCATTTTCTTACCCAAGTGGCTCTATGGGGTCCCCAAATTGACCCATGGATTGTCTTGGTCATCCATGACTCATATAATATTGTTAAGACAAGTTTAAATGTATTTTCATATTTATAATATCGTTTTTACCTAAAATTTCACTAATTACCTTTAATCGTGAATAATTATACTTAAAACTTACTATTCACCAAAATATTATTTTAATATCATTGAAATACATTTTAATTCCTAATGAAAACCATGTATGTCATACTTTTGAAAATCAAATCATAGAAGTGGTAATGTTTCATTTAAACAAAAAATTAGTTTTTTAACTACCACTTAGTGGTATCACAATTCATCAAAAATTGAAGTTTTTCAGAACAATGCCAAAATTTCACCCTAAGCAATAATTGATATTCCGAATTCAAAAATGATATCTATTTCACAATGTTCAAAACATATAATTTGAATTAATTAATTTTATAATTAATTCCCGTTGTCACAACAAATAGCATGTTTTTAAGAAACAATATATATCAAAAGATTGACAATTGTTTATGTCCAATTTAAAGGTGGAATTGATTCTAATGACCCCATTGGATAATATGGTAAAAATATATTCTAATTATGATTTAAAACCACTAAATATTATAATTTATCCCTATAAATTATTTTGATTAAAAAAGTTGTTTTTATATAATTTTCACTATTCATAAAAAATTGGAATTTCTCAAAAAAATACCAAAAATTCAACATAGGATAATTTCGATATTATGAATCCAAAAATGAAGTCTATTTTGAAATATAAAATATATATAATTTCAAAAATTGGGTATTACTATTCATAATGGTTATTTTTATTGGTCGCGGTGTGTTTGAATCTCGAACATGCGTACAACGCAAGCTCTTGCATTATTGAAAGATAATCGTATTGTGGAAGCTCGGGGTGTTACAACATAAGATCAATATATACTATAAATATATTTTTTATGTTGTAAAATATAACATACGACATAAATTTTTGGGAATATTGTAATTAAATAATAAATATGTTGTAGAATTTGATTACAGTATAAGGTGTTGTGGCCTATAAATATTTCATGTAGTTGGATAATTTTAAAAAATAAATATTATTTTACCTAATTCTAAAATTTTCATAGAATAATTATTAATTCTATTTAATATTCTTCCTCTATCACATTCATGTTACTATGGTTATTTGTTTTCCAAAATATTACAATTCCCTTTTATTCCAATATTTTTGTGATCTTTATTTATCTGGAGGCCTTAGTATGAAACATGAATAATTTCAGTTTAATATTTTTCACAATTATGTACCTTGATTTCTACAGTTCTATGATATCTGAAGCACTTTCATTAATTACACCTCATACCCAATACATCTTTTTCCATGTGTGTCCAATCTACCATATGTTATGGATTGAGAGTAGGTGTATAGAATATTTAATGAACTTATAAATTAAATCATGTTTAATTTATTGGATAAAAACTAATCCTTCTATTAAACACACAGTTCATTCCCTTACATGATCCATACAATGATTTTTTAATTTAAGGGCCACAAAAAATTTGGAATGAACCAATGAAGGATCAATAATTTAATTTATTTTCCTCTTTTATAGTTCTACCTGTTTCATTTGGATTAACAGGAAGACCTAAAAAAAAGAGTGGTTGCCTACCTATGTAGATCATATTTTCCAATAAATTTAAATTTTTGAAAATTGAATAACTACAGAGTCTAGGAAAATAGACCTCATATTTTTAGATTTTTGGATATCAAATGTGCTGGAAATCCAAGATTGATCAAGAACCCTACTTTATCTATTAATTAAATTTCAACCTGTTCACATAGTTTAATTCAAAATATCTTATAATCTAGTGAGGAATCAACTATAAAGTTACAATTTCAAGGCCACTAGACATCTCCATCTCTTCCATGTGGGTTTGAAACCAAACATACATTATTCTATGTATATTTATATTACTCTTAGTTAGTTTCTATAAATTTATAATCTGATCATGAACAAGTGGAATCAATAACACTTCACAAACTAGTATAACTATGTTGTCGTTGTGAGAGAATAAGTTGTTTCTTTGGAATGGTGACCTTTTAAAAATATTTGAGATTGAATTACACTAAATTTATACATTCATATTTATATTTAAAATTTTCAAAAGTGAATGAGATTCTCAATCTAACCCCTAAAACTAGTGCATAAACAAGGACCCATAAACCTTTTTAGGGATCATGGAAACATAAAAAACCCCTTTTTTTGACCGAGAATTAAAAATATACATTTCGTCATAATTATGATCAAAATATATTGGTCTTAATATCGTTGTTCAATTTAATAATAAAAATGGTCAATATGTTCCACATGAATAGCAGGGACACCAAAAAGTACTACATAGGTTCACCATCATGGGTTATGTATTTCCATCCATTAGTGGTTCTACTCCTAACTTTTTATGTCTTCATATTCAGAAACATACATTCAAGATGCAGTCCAGGATCTTTTACATGATTTAAATCACATCTCAATTCAATTGATTTTAGAAATAAGATCCATATAAAAATTTAACAAATATTATTGAGGTTTGAGATATCGTCAAGAAACAAGGAGTTTCATTAAATTCTATCCAGCACAAATAATTTATATTATACTTGTCGAATAGTGCCATGTACTAACTGAAGAGACAATCTTTTGAATCAATAAGGACATAAACGAGATTAAAATTTCCATGATAAATATTTCCCACACATAGATATATGAAATATCCAATATGAAATTCAAAAAAAAATCTGTTAGATTGTGGGTTGTCATATAAGTCTCGTGATCAATTCAATGAGTTTACTACAAAGTTAAAAAACATGTAATCATTGTGTGAATTCTTTATAAATCATTCATTAGTTTGTAAAAACCTCTTCTTACACTATGGTAGACACCAAAACTAATGAAGGGTTCATAAAAAAATTCCCATTATTTGGTAAAGATCATCAAGATGGAATATCCCCTAAGGACAATGTTAGATAGAGTAATAAAAGATCTCCATAATTTGGAATTATCTAACCAGAGGAGACCACCCATCTCATGGCCTTTATTGAATATCAAACCAAAAATATTTATAACTTATAGATTCCTCAAAAAAAAGTACACCACTACCCCTATGATTGTTAAGGAAATTAAATCCTTCGGGATGTGTGGATGAATACATCTATATCATGACTACCTAGAAGTCATAGAGGAACAATAAATTCATGGATATTATAATGTTAATTAAAATAATCAACCAAAAAATACCAATATCCCATTTTCCCTTACATATATGATCAAAATCCTCAAAACCATCAAGGTTATTATCAGCCAAGGGTTGTAAAAGCTCTACCATGAAATAAACGGCCACATAGGATCCCAACTCATAATATAGCTCTACATAAACAAAATCCTTTCAAAGAAGTAAAATTACCACTTGGTTTCAGAAATTTCCACCCCATCATTATAAATAGTTTCAGCATACTATGTTGAATCATCCAAAACATGTCCCAACATTCATAGCTGAATCTTATAAATCGGCTGACTGTATTTTTTTCAAATGGTAGACCATAGAATGACTAATCATGGTGGGAAATTCAAAATCAAAGGGCTAATAATAATAAAATCAAGAAAAAAGTAGCAAAAAATCTAAGACTATTTCATATTGATTACTAGGTATGATGCCAGGTAATACTGAGATAAACTGAAGAGAGAAAGCTCAGGTGGTAGTTCTTCACAATAGAAAATATATTAATTTTCATTATCCATTCATAGGTGTGGAAAATAATATACAATACCCGGATTCACATGGGATAATAATCAGAAAAGTCAATGATAAGAATAAATTCAATGCTGACAGAGAGAAAAATATAGAATTAGAGAAAAATGGAAAAAGATAATATATAATTGAAACATAGAAAATATGATATCTATGTGGAATTACCATCATACAAAACCTTATTTGATTACCAAAAATTATGAGAAATGTAAAAATATAGGTGAAATATAAAAAATTTCATGTAATTATTATGAAACTACACATTAATATTCCTTTTTTAGTAGCCTTTTCTATGACACTAACATATCGGAAATTCATAAAGGGATACAATCAAAAAAATGTATTACATGGGAATCATCACCTTTAATGATGAATTCTATGAAGTGTTTTTGTGGATGCTCCTACAGAAAATCGAAAACCCTAGTAGTATCTTGTTTCCTTGAACCATAGGAACGTGAAATTTATGGAAATACTTATAGGATACTTGAGTAATTATAATTATCAAGAAAATGAGTGTCTTCTAAAAATTCGGGATTAATGAACTGAAATTGAAATGATTTTCACTTTAGCTGGAAGACTGATCTGTCAAGTATTTTCATAGACTTATCAAGAGAATTATAGTCAAACATATAAAATTCATATTCCAAACTAATTTCCACATCGATGATATGGATGAAGAATGATATATAACCATAATTTTTTAGAGACAATTTCTCGTTACCAATAATGCACATATCGATGTCATTCAAGGAAGAATTATATTTAGAGTTGGTGATGAGCAAGTAGAGTTTGATTTAGTGAATTTTTATCAAAAATGTGTCAACATGTTTGATTTCAGAGACATCCCTCTAAAGGATGAAATGTTTGATTTCATGGATATTAATGATGAGAAAATGAAAATATATCCTTATTAAGATGATTTTATTGAATACAGTGAGTTGAATTACATTGATCCACTGATGGGAAACACCATTCCATAGTTCGTTCCCTTAGTTATCAAACCACTAAATTTAGATTTAAATCTTTTATCAAGTACACTAATTTACTCATTACTAAAAATTAAATATGAACTACATGGTATATTAATATTAGAGGAGAATTTTGTACAATATAAGAAAGTGATCGAATTCCTAAATAGTAAGAAATAGTAAATATCCATTATTGTGGGAAATATCAATGGCATTAGCCCCATAATTTTAACTTTAGAGATTATACTGGAAGAAGGTGAACAGGAAAAATGTGAGACATAGAGGCAACTCACCCCCCCCCCCCATTTAATGAAGTCATCAAAAAGGATGATCTGAAACATTTTGATGCTGGAATAATATTTTCCATCTATAATAGTGAGGGGGTGATATTTTTGTATGTTTTCCCATAAAAAGTTTTCTTAAATTTTATTATAAATCAAGGAAAATGAATTAATCCCAACATTAGAAATTAATGATGGTGAGTTTCAATCTAATAGATAATTATACATCAAACTACTCAAGTATATCACTTCCCTCTTCTATTAATGGATCAAATGCATGAGATATTGGCTGGGTATGGAATCTAATTTTTTTCTTGATTGATATTCCTAATACAATCATATCATTGTTAACCCAAAATATTTTTCAAATACAACCATCAAATGTCTATTTGAAACCATATTCGATTGAAATATGTCATTTGGGATGTGTAATGCAACTGAAATTTTGTAATGGTGTGTTACATGTTACTTTCATGATATAGAAGATGAATTTGTTGAAATATTTTTTGGTGAATTCTTAATTAATGGATAATCTATGGAATTTATCCACTGAAATTAAGAAAAAGTTCTTCAACATTGTTATAAAAAAATACTAGAATTAAACTATGAGAAATATTATTTAATGGTCTACATAGAAATAAACATTGGTAACAATAGTTCAAATATTGACAAGTAAGTAGACCCAGTGAAAATTAATGTAATCAATGACACTCCAAATAAAACAAAATTTAGAGGTATTGGAATTTTTTTATGATACATAGGATTATATCCTTGTTTAATCAAAGTCTTTGAAAAAATAACCATACCACTATCACAACTAATGTCTATGGATAATTTATTTTATTTCAGTGAAAACTTATAGGGGTCATTTAATTATCTATAAAATATACTAGTTGATTCTCTAGTTATTGTATCACCTGATTGGAACCAAAACATTGAAGTGATGTGAAATTCCAGTGGATTTGCAATAGGAACTATTTTATATAAAGGGTTGTACATATGATTCATACAAATTATAATGACATTCATTCCCTAAAAAATATGAAATTAATTATTCAAACATAGAGAATGCGTTTCATGAAGTATTCTTCACATTTGTTAAATTTCAGACATATATTTTACTCTCAAGAGTTGTAGTTTACATCGTTAATGAAACATTAAAATACCTTATCAATAAAAATGATTCCAACCCTGGGATGATACAGTGGATCATACAACTGAAGGAATTTTATATCATTATTAAAGAAAACAAAGAGACAAAAAATTTCATTGTTGAAAATCATTCATGAAATAAACTTCACACCATTGAGAATGATGAAGAACCAAATATTGATAATGATTAACATAATGAGAAACTCATCAATATGAATGTACATTCTCAAAAAAAGGATTGATGATATATAAAACTATCTTACCCCTGAAACTATCTACAACTACATCTCTTATCATTAGATTAAATACTTTCTTTCCAATGATTAAAAAAATTAATAGGATGAGCTGATATTGTTTAAGATCAATATGGATGTATTATTGTGATGTTGTATTCGAGAGGAGTAAATTCAAAGTGTTTTAAGGTTGTGTAACATTTAACTAATTAGAGCATATCAGGTTCTGATCAAACCATGTATAAAAGCTTTTAGAGTGGATTATTTTGTCACACACTCCATCATGATGTATGAAGTTTTTTCAAAAAACATGATCACTTCCAATGAACAATATACATTTGAAAACATCATGAAATTCCCCAAGAACTATATCATAAAAGTAAAAAAATCCTTTCCTTCTAGGGGATTGATTTCAATATCCAATTTAAAAATTCAAATGGAATTATTTATATCATGGTTTGTGGGGAATAAAATTTAAAGTACGTAGAATTTCATGACAACACCCATGACATAAAAAAAGTGGTCATCCAACATTTAATTAAATTTTTTCAAGATTTGAATATCGCTAATTACTCAATAGTGATTAGGGAAAAAATTCAATGATTCTTCCATCAAATTGATTCTTCAAAGTATTTGATTATTTACAATAATTTAACTATTTTCCACCCACAAATAGTTGGAAATAATAATTATATAATTGAGAAATAAATCATATCACTGAAAAGATATTCAATAAACATAAGATGGACTAGATTCTAAAACCTAATGAAACACATTGGAGTAATAATAAAAATTTTAAAACACCAATCAACAGTACTCCATTATGAATATTTTAAAGAAAACCCCTATCATTATCACGTTGATTTAGAGCACAGATATTATTGGGATTAATCAATTTAAAAATTGATTCTCAAAAATATGGTAACAAAATATCGCTGAAAATTGATGAGATGGAAGAGATCTGAAGGGACTGTTATGAAAATACCAATATCTATAAAAATAATAAATGGAATGACACATGCATTGTGAGATTAACTTTCACAATGAGGTATAAATTTAATTTCTTCTACTCACTCTTGAATATATTACCTAAAAAACTAATGTTTTAAGGGACATGTAAAATAGATATTGTTAATGTTATCTCTTATAGAATTATCAATATTTGAAAAGGAAACTGAATAACCCTTAATTTCAATGGCCAATGATTAAATATTTACCATGATCCATTTCAATAAATGTGTGATCTATTTATCATATTCAAATGGATCATAGGTAGTCTAAGCTCTATATATAAATTAAAGCAATGTTGGTGAGGAAACATATGACTTTTAAATTTTGTAAAATAATGATCAATGTAAATTATTGGAATAATGCATAATTTCTATATAAAATAAATAAATAAATAAATATTATTGCGTAAATAAATTTATTTACGACATAAAAATTAATGGTAAAATAAATAATTCTCATTAAAATTTCTCTATAAATTAAAAGTTTGTGGCATATATTTTACCTTTGTAGTTTTTAAACTGTAGACCTATAGTTTTTGGTCTATGAACCCCCTTTCGATCGGCTTCTACCCACCACTTATCCTGGTACCTCACTTACCCCATCATCTCCTCCTCCATCATCCCTACCCTCCCTTTATTCTCCTCCAAAAGGCCTTCCTATCATTATGGTTCATCACAATGGTGGATAACATTCTCCATCCAAAGGAATAGGTCCGGGTTCGTGGCCGCATATCGCCAAATGCATGTCCTAGGCTCCCACTCCACCTTCTCTAACACCCCATCCTCTAGAGGTTCTCTCACCACCATACTATCCATCCCTTTTTGGCTTCAGATTCCGAACCAACCATTATCAGGGTTTCAAAAAGTCTTCTCATACCCAATTTTTTTTTCTTTCTTAGATCTTCGGAATTAGGTTTTCTTGAGACATTCCTAAGCCAAAATGATGAGTATAAAAAAGTACTTGGATTTTTCAATGTTTCAATAGATTCTCATATATGAGAAAGTTATGGAGGCCTTCATAATGATGCACCTTAGTAATATTGTCGAGGTGCATGAGGAGACTTTTGGGAGCACTTTATAAAGTTCTTGAATAACATTTTTCAAATTACTATCCATTCAACTTTTCAATTGGGAAGACATGATTTTGAGCTAAAACCGGGTGATTTTAGAGTTGTCTTGGGGAAATAGTATTTAGAATTCCCCACATCTCTCATTGATTCCATCATATGTCTTGATCAAAAAAATATGGATACTTCTTGGAGGTAGAATTGAATAGCATGTGACCCCACCAACATTCATGATCTCCCTATGGCGAAGATAACCTAGCAGAAGGGTGATGCTATTAGGATTATTCACCATGATTTATCCCAGGCCTTGATCACATGGGGAAACTCCCATGGGGACATCACATAGACATAGGTTTCCATATATTCCACCACCATGGGATCACATTCACTCCACATGGCTCAACATTTTTCCTTCAACTATGAGGTTCAGGATATCCATAGGAACAATTCTTTATTGTGATGATAATTCATCAACCACATGTTCAAGAACATGGAGGTATTTTATAGCTCCATACCACTCTCTTATCTTGGACAAATATAGTATATAGCCCACCCAATGAGAAAGAACATGTGGAAAATTTTGAAGGATGGTGGCTGCTATGATTGTGCACCTTAGTATGGTGAGTCTATTAATGGGCCTCCTAATATTGATGCTTTTTCCACCCCTCCCATTCATAATCATCCACTAGCTACCAAAATAGATGCATCTATTTCATGTCAGCCAACCATTACTCCATCAAAAAAATGGAAGGTGGTACACTAATATGATCTCCTTTTACAGTAAAATCAAATAGCTCGAGGTATATTTTTTTATAATTTCATATCTCAATTGCTGAGCTTTACTCTTCTCCACCCTAGTTATTATATCTTCCAACCCTCGACATACATTCAACATACATTATATAAGATCTTTTCATGTCCCATCAACCACCACACTATTTTCACCCGGGTAGATAATCGTATAGGGAATATTCAAACAACATCATAGAAGTAGTTTTTGATGTATAACACTTGATGGGGAAAGGGACCATCTTTTCCCACTACTCAAGTGATTCCATTTATTGATCCTATTTAAAGAAAGATAACTCATGTTCGGATCAACTTATCACCTCTTACCACCTTTGACCCACTAGTACTATTGAAGATCGATCTAACATATATAGCTATAGAAAATTTTATAGAGGTTGATAAACCTACCTCCTCCTCCATTAAATAAATTTACATAGAAGGCTAGAGTCCTGAAACCACTATTTTGGAAGAGAGATCTGATGCTATTAGTGTAGATTCATCCCTCTAATCATATTTTATCTCAATAGTAGTCACCCCTTGTTTTTCACTTCTTTTGTGTGTATATTTTTTTCAATTGTATCCCCTATCATTGGTTGTATTGTATTTATTATGTTATGAAAGTGGTATGAATTTTTCATTGAAAATTATTTTCTTACATTATTCTCCATAATTGTGCATTCAGTTTACTATGTATCTATATTATACCACTATTATGGCTATAAAGGAACTTACTAGGATTACATATAGCATTACCCATTAGGTATTTACTCATGTAGTTGACATTTTAGGAAAACTAAATGATTTCCATCTATAAACT
The DNA here is from genome assembly GCA_963277665.1 of Viscum album. Lineage (NCBI taxonomy): Eukaryota > Viridiplantae > Streptophyta > Magnoliopsida > Santalales > Viscaceae > Viscum > Viscum album. The sequence goes on from OY728165.1 coordinate 835,625,732, forward strand.
GAATAGATTCTCTAGATCCTCCTAGAGATGTTTTGTTGGCCCGTTTTAGATGTGGTGACCCCCACTAAGCGGCCACTAGATATCAAGGGCTCAACTTACTATTCCTACAAGTAGCAGATGATATAATATTTGATGTACTTATTCGACTAATCTTTTTCATTTTATATGGATGATGTAGTCTTGTTATTTCTTTATAGAAGAAAATACATGTTTGGATTATTTGATTTTTTGTTAAGTCTGTAAGGCCTTTTATTTTTTTAGTGGTTTAAATTATAGGTATTGTATTAGGTACTTAGTTGTATTATTCTATTTTACAATATATATATAATGATCTCCATTTCTATCTACTATTTTCCCTTCTCATTTTTTATGATTAAATATTGGTTATATCCTATTTAATGATTGATTCTCTAGTGCAAGAATAGTTTCTCCCTATTTTTTCTAGTATCCCATTTACACATCAACATTAAATATTTTTCTCCATTGAATGATAGAAGTAGTATAAATCACTTAATCCCCTACAATACTTTCATTATTTTCATTTACTAATTTTTCAACTTTCATTACTATCCCTCTCACATCACATCTCACAATAGTGTAGACACTATTTTGTTTTAAGTGTGAGGGGGGATTTTTTGATATTTATTTCATATACACCAAGAATTTTTTCTTTATCATTAGTGTAATATAAGTTTTTTTATTAGATGACCCATTTAACATGAAATTTAATTATACACAGGTAAATTAATGAAAATATTTGTTTTTGAAAATGTTACCATATATTTTTAATCCATGATTAAACTGTTTTCATTATATATGAGTAGAGTAATTTAATTCTAATTGTAAATCCTTATACATGATTTCAATTGAATTTTTTTGGTTACTATACACGTTGTGGTTGTCCTTTTATATTTATTCCCATTCCTGAGAGGATTTTTGAACCAATTTTTTCCCATTATTATCTGATCATATTTCATGATATATTATTTGGACATGAAAACTTATTAAAAGTGCATTGGAATCATATTAAAGATATAACTAATAAAATAAACTGTCAAAATTTTTAAGTATTCATTGTTGAGATATTTTTCCTAAGACTGATCTATACATTATTCTTTTTTAATCATGTAAAACCAAAAAATGGCCATGCTAGGAATGGTCCATGTTAAAATACCATTTAACTCATTCCAATCCTCCTCTTGGCATGATTTCATGATTTTACATTGAATATATTTGCAGGAGATAGTCATTTTTGATGGAAACATGATTATTTTTACAATAGAGATGTGTGGTGACATTCTCACATAATCTGCTAGATGTTTCCCATGGTACCTTCAGATGTATTTTCATGATTGTCCTAATTCTAATAATAATAATAATATATGGATTGTGTATTATGATGTTTAAAAATCACTATTACTAAATCTATGAATCTAGTGTCAGATCATATATGGGGAGGCGGTGGGTGTGAGATCTGGCATAGATATGAATTTCCAAAGAAAGAGAATATATATGATAATTTAATTAAATTTTCATGACCCATCCATGGACCTCATTTGAGATTTTGAGAGTGCGGGGATGTTTTTTTCTAAATGTGGTTCTACAATACACTATTCTTCACCATCATTCATTATAAAAGACAATTTTCCCTCATTTTAAAATTGATTTTCATAATCCACCCGCATTCCTTCAACCTGAGAGTCCTTTGATCCTTTTACTGAAGACCTCATGATTAATTTTTTTAATTTGTTTATTATATGGATTTGATAGAACCATTTCTACACTATGGTTAAGATCATGAATTCAGTGTATGATCGTAACTCCAATTTCATTTTACCTTTAGTGATGAGAGAATATTCATGTGGATGTAAATTGAAAAATGGGTATAGATTCAATGAAGCATTTTAATAATTACATTTAAATGGAAAAATAATTTCATTTATGAACTTAACTGTGAGGCATGATTAATTTTATCTATATGCATGATTTTGGAGGACTAATATTTTCTTCAAAAACTTTTTTTTTCATTTGGTTGGTTGTGATGTACATTTCATATTAAATATTATTTCCTTTGGAATCCTTATTGATATTACTTTTACGAACGACTTGAAATTGTTCATGTTTAGATAAATTTGTTAATATTTATTAATCTATATAATATGGACTAAATTTTTAATGAATCATGCATGTTTTTTACTATTTTGGTTTTATTTTTATATTGTTTTTGTAGGGGATGGGAGTTGATGTTGAAAAGAGGAGATTCTATTAATGTATATTGTTTCTATCATTTTACTTCAAAAAAAGTCCATTATATTATGTATCCATTGAGACTTGATAATTAAATACCATTATATAAAATCAATTCAATCTATAGAAGGTGTCCATAAGAAAAATACTTATAGAATAATATTTTTCCTACATCGTGTTGATGCAAAAATATACGTGTAATGGTATTGACTAAGGAAGGAATGACATATTTGAAGTGAATTAAGGACAAAATGGATAAAAAATACATTTAATGGAAATTTTACACGATGGTCTACAACTTCATGAATGGTTGTGGCTCGAAAAATTCCCTATTCGCAGGGATCTTGGATAGTAACGTCTGTGTAGCATAAATCTAGTTCTCAGAGCACTATTTTAGGGATGTCCCTAGTCTTACATTGCATTGATGAAAACCTTCACCAATCATAACTCTAGTTTGTGGAACCCCGTCTATTTAAAAAGATCATAGTCCTTCATGGATGCCTCCATATTTCATAAAACAATTTCCCTTTCTTCCTTTGAGCTTATAAATTCAACATATGTCTATATTTTGAGGTGGCATGAACTTTAATCTTCTACGAAATGCCATGAATTCGTAATACTCGGAATATTCATGATTGAGAGATATGATGGATTCCAAAAGGTATTTATATTTTGGAAAACAACATCATAAGAGTTTTTTAGAACCTCAAACCATAGTGGTGATACCTTTCATGAAGGTCAATGGCCTTCATGTATGATGAAATCCATTCAAGGATCTCAGGGTTTCAAAAGATAACTATCATTTAAGAAACCAAACCCGTGGTAACCAAGACATTACTCAAATTTAGAGTCACCTTATTTTGTGAAACATACTCTTCCACGAGACCCTTGACATCAGCAAGACCCATTGCCTTCATGAAGATCCCATCTCTCGTAAAACCCCATCCTTCATGAAACCAATCCTCCATGAATCCTTATAGTTCCTCATTTAATCTAAAACCCCTTCATGAATGTTGAGATCTATGTTCCCCTATTAAAATATAGATTCAGTTCATCTATTCCATAATTCCCCATGAGACAAGTGCTACAATTTCTTATGTCCACCCACTTCACTGCAATTGAATCATGGGCCCTCAACCTACAAGTTTCTACAAATAATTGGCACCCTAATGGATTTTTATACTTTTAATAGGCATCCTAACACTGATTCTCCTAATTTCCACTCCCCCTAGGGAAGAATTTATTACATGATCCACCCTATGTATCCTGAGAAGTGTAAATATACGCTATAATGATGGTGTCACCAGGTGAAACAACTTAACTGCCTTAGTAGAGAGTCCTTATAATGAATATGGATCTCACATTGAAACATCCCCTTATAGGTGTAACACCCATCCACATTTGAGCTAAGTGGTGTAAAACTTCAGAGCTTTATTTCTTAGTAGTAAAATGATATACTACATGACATCATCGTCAGTACATGCTATTAATCTATAGCCTTGCCCTATGCAATTAACACATGATCACCAATATATGATCATCATATGATTCTAATCATTTCCCCACCATGGTATGAAATTACAAAAATGGTAAATGTTAATATATAATCCCCACAAAGTCCCCCCTAAACATGGGACAAACCTCCTTTCCCATGAAGTCCATATTCATAAGACCCACACAACCCTCATTGATGCTCCTTCCACGACATGTTCATTCTTACCACATGAGGTTAAACTACTTGGACTGGTTTAATCATGTGAGAAGAAATTGTGGCATAAAACTACGTGGGTTTTGATCCATGATAGTTAAATAGGGTATGTTGGATGCCTCTATGGGGTTTAATCTTAGGAAAATCCGTCTGTGAAATATTCCCCCTATTGATACACTCATTCCCATACATTCTCCCCACTATGTTAAACATGCACCCATCATTTCTCCAAAATATTTTAAACATATAACCATCATATCCCGTAATATGTTAAACTTATTCCCATAATATCAACACAAGATGTTAAATGTACACCCATCATATCCCCATAACATGTCAAAAATACAATTTTCATATCCCCGCAATATGTTAAACTTTCACCCTTTCTGTCCCCATAAGACCATAAGTTTGTGATCTGAACATTACCCAAAAGTGATTAGTCACAAACCCATCCTACACCTATAATATTTTAATCTTATGTCAATCTATTCCCCACTAAGAATTAATCTTGTTCCCAATCATCTCTACAAGTCGCAAAACATGTGACATGATCCAAAATACATACCCCATTCAATAAACATGGGATTACTAAGGTAAAAACCCACTAAAGACATACTACCTTATAATCAACTACCTCATGACTGATAAAAGATTCTTTAGGTTCCATGAATAAATTTCATTACACATGTGATTTCCTCCAAAATAGGATGACGTTATAGGATCCCAACTTACCCATCCTCTTGAAAGGGACAAATTTCCCACCATTATTATAACAATCATACGTTTATTTCAAACATAAACATAATTTAATACAGAAAATATTCACATGATAAAAAATAGAATTTCGACATGTCTAGTGACATTGGGGATTTGAAACATTACATAACAACTTAAAACATGAAATACATATCTTTATTGAAAAAAGTCTTTTACATGAACACACACATTCCTTCATACTTATCATTTCATGGGATAACCTAAGGACATGCAAAAGAAACAGTGATCTATAAAACCCAGTAAGGGAGTAAGAAAAGGAATAAATTGAAGAATATATTACAAATTAGGAAATAGGGATATCAATGAAGCACAAGAAAAACATGGACAAAAAGTCATGATATTGCATGATTAACACAACATGGAAATGTTGGAGCAACATTTAACATGAAATTAGCATGAGACAAGGCTCATTGAACATGGAGAATGAGTTAATCATAATTTAATTTGAATTATAATGATTAAAACCTAATTACCAATAATGTATCATGATATTAATATTTACCCAATGAATTGGAGAGCTATTGGGAAGCACCCTTCTTAATCATTTCATTTCATGAAAAGGTTATTCTACATGGATCATAGACCATGGAATCATTCAACATAATCATTTATTACATCCAAATAATTTTTTTGTATTTTCAGAAGCCACTTTAAGATGAGTGGTAACCTAAAAGACTTCAAGGTATTACAAATTTCAAAACTGAACAAGGCGTAAAATTCAAACAAAAACCATGATCATGGATGGTCAGTGACATCCACATCACCGCTGAATGAGGAAAAGGAGAAGATTCAATTTGAAAATATCAAATGACAAAGAGAATCTATCATAACCACCTTGGTTAACGAGTTCCCTCACATCACGTACCTTGACTCGAACTGATCCTCAAAGCCACACCATGCCGCCGGTGAGAGCCGACACCGGAAACCAACACCACCGCTGAAATACCTACAAACAGTATGCCGATAAAATCCACAAGAACCACCAGACGAAGAATCTCAGAAAAGAATCATTTCAAAAAAAAATCCAAAGATGCACCATCATCACTGTCATAGATAACCACACCAGAATAGACCATCCATTAACAAAACTAGTAGCGAAAAAACACATCACCGAGCACAAAAAACTCATGGAACTCTGTTGACCACTCGAACTCACCTCCCAAGACACCATGACATCCACCGCGCAAATCCAATTGGGAGGAGATTGGTGGAATCTTAGAGCAACAGCGGAGTAAGAGCGGTCGCCATCAAGCAGGAACACAATCACCAAAATCTTCTGATGTCGACAAGGATGTAAACCATGACCAAATCCAAACTTCATGGGTCCGAACATCAATCGCGACCGGAAAACACCACCAGGATCGAAAGACAATCCCAGAACAAAAAGGCCTGAAACAAAACCAATGAAGAAAATTGAAACCCTAAGGCATAAGAGAAACAACACGAATCGTGGCTCCTTGGAAACTGATAAACTCTCAACCAACACATCCCAAACCCCCATGAGAGCCACTGCATAAGACTGATATGGATTCCGGTGCAATAGATCCCGGAGAAAAAGTAGAGATTAAGATGAACAAGGCCTCGACAGTGACCCATGAACGCGGAGAGAGAGAAAACCCGACCAGGACGGATGGGAAGAGAGCAGAAGATAGCATCAAATGTCGAAAAAGTGCCAAAATGCACGAAGAGAGCAGCCCTAGAGGAAAACCATGTTTTCAAGGGAGAACATCCATCTGATAAGGTGAGAGAAGAAAGGAACAGATTCTAGAAGTGGTCAGTCCATCGCCAGGGGGAAACCCGAGATGAAGGAGTGGCGCAGCGCGCTCGGGAGAGCTATCCGGGAGAGAAGGGGGCCATTGCATCAGTCTCTTACATCAACATTATAATGAAATGTGGAATACAAAAATGAAACTATATAATCCATAATTAATTTTTTTAATGTTGAATTCCCTTGATTGTGAAATTAGAAAGCTATTCACTACACAATGTCTTTAGCCTGGAAAATCATGGTGCAATTTCGTCAGCATAACGGTGTGACATAAGAATTCATAGAAATGGTCGATGAGAGAGAAAGGGGTATATAATAATATTTACCTGAAATGGATAGTAATGGGGTCATATAGATACATGTCCCAACATATTTAATTGAATTTAGATGCATAATATAAAACAATTTCATGAATGTAAATGAAGAGAGATAAATCCCTTACAGAATTTTGACATGGTAACGGGTGTACATAGAAGAATTAATGATAGAGAAAGGGGTATATCACTGTTAATTCATAGTGAGGGAAGTATATGGGTGGTGAATGATAATATAACAACCATTGAAAATGAAAATAAAATTTCATAACAATATAATGAAATTTGGACAAAAATGAGAAAGGAAGAAATCTCTTACTTGGAAGGGTGATCCCAAAGGCTTGGTAGATGCTTGAGAGAGGCTTCAAGGGAGATTGGGGTTACTTGGTTGGATTATAGAGAGAGGAGGGAAGATTAGAGACGTGATCCAATGGTTTTGAGTGATGATAAGTGTGATATATGGTGGTTTTATATAAGAATAGAGAGGGAATTCGTTATTATTTTGGTTTTGGACACCACCCATTAAATTAATCAAAACCACAAACCAACCCATGGTTATTGACCACGGTTTTTCCAAAGGGGAGTGTAAAAAATTATTGTATATCTAAAATGGATTATCTTATAAAAATATTTGGCTTACTTTTTTAGACTTGAGTCACACTCTTAAAGAAATCATTTTAAAATGTTAAAATGTTTTATAAGTCTTGGAGGGTCTACTAAGTCTATAAAAATTAAAAAGAAGAAAAAAATCACATTATTATAATGGTACAATATATATTGTCCGAGAAACCCATTTATATTATTTTATTACTTCACTATTGGGTCATTATGATATCATAAAATGCATTATATATTTATATAATATTTCATTTTTAACAAAAAATTCAACTATCTCATAAAATTATGAAAAATTCACTGTTGAATAATTTCAATGTCCCAATTCCAAAAATAATATTAATTTTATCTATACAATTTTTTTTAAATAACTTAATTTTTACTTGACAATAAAAACCGATATTTAATGAAATTTCATGGGTTTTGACAAAAATAGCTTTCAAACCATAATAAAAATTACAATTGAATTCATAAAAATTATGTGATCATTAATATTTAATAAAAAGTAATTTAGTAATAATATTTTATTAGAATATTATCTAATTAAAAAATCCATTAATTCAACAGAATATATTTCTTAATTGAATATTTAATGAAAATAATATTTTTGCTTAAAAACTATTTAAAAGTGACAATAATAAAATGAATTTATATTCATTATTATATTCGAAAATAATGCACATAATCATATAGATAGGTTCGTGTTACATAACCCCTTATAACAAACACATAAGACCTAAGGTTAAGGTGTGTAATGGTGATATAATCTTGTGGAGACCCAGATAACATCTCTCAGGTGGTAATCTCTATTAACATCCACTTCTACTGTTGGCAGTTCCATTCAAGATAAATGTGTTGAATATTGGATTGGGATTGGGAAAGAGGGATGTCAAGTGATTTTAACTCCATTCTGAGCTCTGAAAAATGGGCATCGTATAGAGAAATTCTACTAAATGAGGCCATCACTTATTTTGATTGAGTATATTGGATTTGTTAAAGCCCAAGGATTATACTTACCATGTGGTCACTATTCAAAATCTATATTAGCAATGGTAAAAAAATTTATTGGTATTTTAAAATCCAAAAACATAATACCAAATAAGTTCAAATGTTATATAATCATTTTACAAAATAATATATTTAATTATATGAAGGTAAATTTTAATTAATAAATGTTGTGGTCATTACCATCTTCCCCCCTTAAAAAATTTCACCATCAAAATTTCCTTTTCCTACACGAAGCCAGATGAGGGTAACTCTCCTTCATCACTTTCTCTAATTCACTCATTTCTTCTTCAAACTTTTGGTTTCACCATAACTCCTTGACGAGAGGTATTGTCATATTATAAAAAACCTTTTCCCTATGATCTAAGATCTCAACCGACTTTTCTATATAAGATAGGTCATTATATAATGGTACCACCTTTGGACTGAGTGCATGTGATGGGTTAGCGATGTACTTCCTAAAGAGTGATACATGGAATTCATCACGTACTTGAGATAGGTTCTGTGGGAGTGCTAGTCGATAAGCCACTACCTTAATTCAATCAAGGATCTCAAAAGGGATGATGTTCCTTGGACTAAACTTTCCCATAATCCCAAATCTTATAACTCTCTTACATGGTGATATGTGGAAGAATACCATGTCTATGACATCAAACCCTAGGTCTCATCAAAAATTATCAACATCACTCTTTTATTAACTCTGGGAAGGTTTAATGTGCTGCTGGATGGTCTTAACCTTCGCCACCATTTTATTAACCATTTCTAGACTAATGAGTTTTCCCTCCCAAAATTCATCCCAACATGTTGGTGTTATTCACCTCCTCCCATAAGGGGATTTATAAGGATCTATTTGGATTCTCTAGTGGAAACTGTTATTGTAAAATAATTCAACCCGAGGAAGATGTTGATCTCATCCTTATTTGAAGTCCATTGAGAAAGCGATCAACAAGTCCCCAAGTGTTTAGATAGTCCAGTAATATTTGACATTAGTTTTAGGATGATAAGTCGTACTAAAGTTCAGCTCCATATTAAGAGCATGTTGAATACTCTTCCAAAACATAGAGGTGAATCTTTGATCTTGATCAGAGATAACAGATAGTGGTACTCCATACAGCCTTACCACATCTCTAATATATTTCAATGAAAGTTGATCCAATGATAAATCCTATCTAATTTCATTGAGCTGTGCAGTATTTGTAAGATGATCCAAAACAATCCAGATAGCATTGTATCTTGGGATGTCCTTAGATGTCCAATGAAAATGTCTATGGTGATTTTCTACAATTTCCATGATGGTATGGGTAATGGATTCATCATCCCCATGGACTGATCCCTCTCAACCTTCACTTGTGGAAATACAAGGAACATTGATGCATACTCAACGATCTCTATCTTCATGTTATCCAACCAATAATGCTCTCTGATATCTTGATTCATCTTTATGTTTCCTGGGTGAATGGAGAAATTATAACTATGTGAATCATGAAATTGTTCTTTCTGCCACTCCAAACATGATGGTATACATAGTATTTTCCCAAATCTCATAACTCTTTCCTCATTAATATTGAACTCCAAGGATGTTCCTTTTCTTATATTTTCTACATTATTTTGAATTCCCACATCATCCTTTTGAGAATCAATTATCCTTCCCAAAAGATATGGTTGGGAAATAATTTTTGAAAGGATTAATGATGTTCCCTTATTTATGATTCTCATTTATATCTTCATCAAATCTTCAAATATTGGATCCTTTTTAATTCTCATCAATGATAGAATTTTTGGGTCCTTTCTACTTAGAGAATCCACCACCTTGTTCGCATTCCTAGGGTTTTGATTTATTGATTAGTCATAGTCATTGATCAGATTTAACCATCTTCATTAGAGCATATTCACCTCTTTCTGTGTGATTTTATAATTGAGGCTTTTGTGATCTATATATATTTCACATTTCTCCCTGAAAAGGTAATATCGTCAAATTTATAAAGTGAATATTACTATAGTAAACTCAAGATCATGTGTTGGATAGTATTTCTCTTGAATTTTCAATTTCTTTGAGGCATAGGAAATGAATTTTTGATTTTTCATCAACCCACAGCCCATGAACTTCTTCCAAGAGTCACTTAATACCAAAAAAAGTTCCCCACTTTTGGGTGGTGTGAATGTGGGTGTAGTGATTAGCCTCTTTTTCTAGTCCATGAAGCTCTCTTGGCATTCATCACTCCATGAAAACATGACTCCCTTACATGTTTTATTAGTAAGAGGGTTTGAAAATTGTGAGAAATTTCTCATAAATCGATGATAATATCCAGATAACCCTAGGAAGCTACAGATATCTATTACCCATGTTGGCCTCGACCATCCCTCAAATTGTGGTTGTCTTGGAAAGATCCACAGATATCCCATTTCTTATGATGATATGACACATGAATGAGACTTCCTTCCACCAAAACTCATAGTTTCTATACTTTTAACATAGCTTATCCTTTATAAGGGTTTCTAGTACAGTTCTAAGAATATTTTCCTTTGTTTAAGAGTATATTAGAATATATTCTATAAAGATAACCAAAAATTTGTCATGGTAATCTCTAAAGACTATATTCGTCAATTCCATGAATTTCGTTTGAGAATTAGTGAGTTCAAAAGGAATTACTATGAATTCATAGTGCTCATACCTTGTACGAAAGGTAGTCTTGGGTATATCCTTCTTATTCACATTTACATGGAAATATCCCGACTATAAATCCTCCTTGGAGAAGTATTGTGATCCACGTTTCTGATCGAACAAGTCATCAATTAAGGTTAGGGGATACTTTTTATTTATCGTGATTTTTTTTGAGCACATGATAATAAATGAAAACATTCATTGTCCCATTCTTCTTCATGACGAAGATGAGTGGTTCACCCCATGGTGAATCACTTGGGCGTAATAACCTCTTACAAAGATTATCTCTTATTTGTTTCCTTAGCTCCTCAAGCTCCTCAAAATTCATTCTATACGGATTTTGGGATATTGTAAAATCCCCAGGTATAAGATCAATCTAGATTTCAACATCTCTTATTGACTGATGACTAGGAAATTCCTCGAAAAAAACTTCAGTGAATTCCCTCACAATTGGCATGTCTTCAAGGATGTTAGCTTCCATAGACATAATCATCTGAGAAAGATATTCATGATCATATAGTAGTAATATCCATGCTTGGGATGAAGGTTCTAAAGAAGATTCATCATCCTCCTTGCACCTGTACAGAATTGGGGGTTGATTCTCCATATGATGAGTGATTTCCCTACCACAGAATTTTCTATTGGATTTATACAAGTAATGATAATCCATGAGAAGAATTGCATCAAATTCCACCAGGGGGAAAAGGAATAGGTTCACCCAGATGTTAAATCCACAAATTATGACATGGGAGGTGTTATATTCATGGGATGCAATGATTGACCCATTTTCTGTTCTCACTGATATTTTACTTTCATGATTTTTGTTGGTGTGGGGATTCATCTACTAAACATTTGGGATTTAAAATAATTTTTAAACCCAAAGTCAAAAAGTATGATCATTGTTCCAGAATAAATATCTAGCATACCTATCACAACTTCATTTTTGGGGGTTATCTTTGGTGGTTATGATGGAAAAATATCTCCCTTGATGCCTTGGATGTTGTTGGTTGCCTCAGAAAACCCTTGGCTTAGGGTATTAGTTTGCAAAGTGGCATGGATATTTCCTGTTGAAGTAATGAATAATGTTTTGTGAGTCAAACAGAGTGTTCCTATACTCTGTCGTAGCCATGGGTTTTTCTTGTCCACAGTTAATGGCTATGTTCCCTTCTCTTATACACATAAAGCATTTCCTCATCACCTTTAGGAAATTTTCGGGGTTCTTCTTTCCCTACCATTGGAAAGTGAGGTGTTGGAATTTCTTAGCACCTTTGGATTTATCCATTGGACCACTAGAATTAATGTCCACCTTACAATTCTTATCCTTATGATACCTCTAAGATTTTTCGATCTCTATTTCAACATTGAGGGAATATCAGACAATATCATCATAGTTCACAAAGTAATAAATCAATAGGGCTTTTTGTATGCTAGGTTTTAGTCCACTAATGAAGAGGTAAATCTTACATTTAGGGGTAAAGACAAAGATAGAGGTGTATCGTGAAAGCCTAGTGATGTGTGGTTGCTATGATCTGATGTATTTGTTTTCTTTTTCCTTGAGAACAAGTCCCTTTCCATCTTAAGTTGGAGGTTGTGTAGAAAAATTTTTATTGAAAAAGGAATTTTCAGAAATCCTTCCATGAAATTGCCTCGATCTCCTCCTCAGCATTAATATTTTTTATCAATGTCAAGCATTGATCCGCATCTCCCTACATACAATAAGAATATTTAAGTAACTTCTCTCGTTCAAAACATTGAAAGATGAATAAGACCTTATCAATGGAGTTAATCCATTGTTTGGTGATTGAGGGATCAAATGACCCATTAAAATAATGAGGCCTTTGTCTCATGAAGCTATAAATTACAGATTTTTATTTCATATGGTGATTGAAAATTCATCTAGAACCATGTTTCTATTCAAAACATTAGTTATCTGAGAATGTATCATGAAAAAGTGTGTGATTCCCACTCCCATCGGATTGGGAATCTCATTAGAATACTCATCACATTGAACGTCGCATCAGTTGTTAGCCCAATTCGTCCTATTACCTCCATCGGATGGAATAAAAGGAATGTTAGGGGTAACACATAAAGGGGTATACAATTGATAAAATGGATAACATATAAATGATATTTATTTAGTTAATTTTGGAATTTATAGGCTTCAATCTATGTTTCTGTGATCTACAAACCAACATATATTCTTAGGGGAATTTTTTTATTCCCATAATAATGTTTCATAATAAGATTATTAATTTATCAATGCATATCCCCTAGGAGTTTTTTAACCATGATTGTTGTAAGGCCTGCTGTCATGGACTATATCTCGTTCGAGTCTAGCTCAAAGTGGTGTTTTGGGGGGTTTCCCCAAAATACATATGTGCCAGAGCCGCCTTTACATTCTCATATCTTGAAAGGGATGTATTTTATTTAAAATCACATACTCAATACTCACCAAAATTTAGGGATGTTTTTATTATAAATAGTTTTATCAAAAAGGCTCTCACTATGGTTTTCTAATCCTAATCCCAAAAATAACTAAACTTATCCTCTTATACCAACTATAACAACCCTGCTCTTTATTATAGATGTAAACATAATTTATCACATAAAGACTTTTCATGAAAGAAAATATAATATTTATTGTTCTAGTTTATTTGTGTCTTAGGAACATTATATAAAAAATTAAAACATGAAATACACATCTTTATTTAAAACATCTTTTACATTACCACACAAATTTTTTCATACATAGCATTTCATGGAATAACATTACAATATGCATAAGAAAATGGTGATATATAAATCCCTTTTTGGTGGTAAAACAGGTATAATAAGAATAATATATTGTATGTTAGGGAATAGTCATATCAATGGAGCATAAGAGAAACATGAACATAAAGGCATGATATAGAATGATTAACACAACATGGAAATGTGGAAGGAAATTTAAACAAGATATTAGTGTGAGCCAAGGCTCATTAGACATGTTGCATGAGTAAAACCTAATTGAACATGAATTATCAGGATTAAACCCTAATTTCACTTGACGTATCCTGATACTAATCTTTAACTAATGCATTGGAGTGCAATAAGGGCACATTCTTCATAATCATTTCATTTCATACATTAGTGTGGCACATGAATCATAAAACATAGAATCATTCAACATCATCATTTATGAAATGATAATTGAATGGGGAATACATATGTGAAACAACATAATAATTAAGAACATGTGAGTAAAGGTTAATACACATGAAAAGAAATGGGCATGGTACTCAATACACAATGACATTGGCTTGGAAAATCGTGGTGCAATTTCGGCTGCATAATAGCATAACACAAGAATTCATAAAGATGGTTGATGAGAAATAAGGGGGTATCTCTTCATATGTACCCAAAATGGATAGTAATGGTTTCATATGGAAACATGTACCAATATATGTAATGAAATTTAGATGCATAATATAAAAGAATTTCTAGAATGTAAATGAGGAGTGAGAAATCCCTTATGGAATTTTAGCATGGTAACATGTGTACACAAGAAGCATTAATGAGGGATAAATGGGACTCCCATCAATCAAAAATAAGGAGGTAATTATAGGGGTGGTGAGAAATTTTACCCCAATATTTTTAATTTAAAATAAAAGGGCATACATAATATTCAAAACACAATGACTTTGGCATGGAAAATATTAGTGCACTTTCGGCAGCATAACAGCGTGACAAAAGAATTCATAAAAATGTTTGATGAGAGAGGAAGGGTTATATAATCATATCTGTATGAAATTAATAGTAAGGGGTTAAAATAGATACTTTTACCAACATATTTAATTGAATTTTGGTTCATAATATAAAAAAAATTTCTTGAATGTAAATGAGGCGAGATAAATCCCTTACGGAATTTCGGTATGGTAATGGGTGTACATGGGAGGCATTAATAATATATAAAGGCATATATCACCCTTAAGTAGTAAGTATGTAAGTATTAGATATATTTTAATTCATACCCCAAAATTTGAAATTTAAAATAAAATGGCATAATAACAAAATGAAATTTGGACAAAAATGCGAAATGAAGAAATCCCATATTTGGAAATGTGATCTGAAAAAATTTGGAGAGAATTGAGAGATGATTATTGGGATATTGGGGAACCTTGGATGGATTATAGAGAGTGGAGTGTAGAGTAGGGATGTGATAAAATGGTTTTTGGGGATGAGAAGTGGGATCTTGGGTGGGTTTATATAGGAAAAAAGACGGTATTCTTTATTATTTTGGTTTTGGACACCACACATTAAACAAATAAAAACCACAAACCAACCCATGGTTTTTTCCCATGAAGTTTTTCAAAGGGGAGTGAAAAACAACATTTTATCAGTAAAATGGCCTAAAATTTTAAAATATTTGTCTCGGTTATGTGGAGGTGAGTCACACTCTCAAGGAAATGATTTTAAAATGCTAAAATGTTTTATATGTCTGGGAGGGTCCACTAAGGATTTTTAAAATAAATAAAACAAACCTAAAATAAAAATATTTTAAAGGTAAAACATATATTGGCAGAAATCCAATTTATAGAATTTTTTACATCATTATTGGGTCATTATGATGTCATAAAATCCATTTTATATTTAAATGGTATTTAATTTTTACCCAAATAATTGATTGTCTCGGAAAATTTTAAAAACTTCACCATTGGATAATTTTGAAAACCTGATTAAAAAAATAATATTATTTTTATTTAAATAATTTTATAATTATGTAAATTTTAACTTTTAAGATAAAAGCTGATATTTATCGAAATTCATGGGATTTAACAAAAACAACTTTCAAACCATAATAAACATTACAATTATATTCATAATAATTATATGATATTTTATATTTAATAAAAAATAATTTAGTAATAATAATTTATTAAAATATCATTTAATTAAAAAATCCAATAATTCATTAAAATTTATTTCTTAATTGAATATACACTAAAAATAATATTTTTGTTTTAAAAATGATTTACAAAGATATAATAATAAAATTAATGAATATTCATTATTCTATAAAAAAACTAATCCAAATAATCACAATGCAAGATTCTTGTTACTTAACCCCGTATAAAACCTTCATAAGACCTAAGTGTAAGGTGTGTGTTGGTGATAGACTCTTGGGGAGGATCGAATAACATCACTCAAGTGGTAATCTCTATTAACTTCCACTTCTTCTGTTGGTAGTTCCGTTCAAGCTTAATGGGTTGAATCTCAGCTTGGGCTTGGTCAAGAGAAAAGCCCAGTGATGTGACCTCCTTTCTGGGCTCTGAAAAATGTGCTTCCTACGGACCAATTCTACTAGATGAGGGAATCACTTCCCTTTTTGAGTAAATTGGATTTCCCAAAGAACTATGTTTATACTAATCATGTGGTCACTATTCAAAATCTATATTAGCAACAATAACAATTCATAGAGGTATTGTAAAATCCAAAAACATAATACCAATGATGTTTTTATGTTATATAACAATGCTAAATAATATGAAATTTAATTAGATCAAGAGGAAGTTAAATGAATAATTTTTTGGGTCGTTACAATTATTACCTCTACTAATAGAATGTTGCATCCCTGTAGAGATAGACATAGTGTAATTAATAGGAATCCACCTTGAGATTGAACTATGAATGAGTTCCACAAAAATGAATTAAATCTCCGAGGGATACCCAGATTAGGTGACAAGAACCAAGAAGGAATCCATGGAAGGAAGATCTAACATCCCATTATAGAGTTTTCATCAATGAAAATAAGTCACCAATTAAAGTTATGTAAGTCGTACACCTTTGGAATATGGGAATATAGGGTGATGTATAGTGTGGACAACACATTAGACATAACAAAATCATCATAAAAAGATATTTTAAAACCAATGTTCAATCATTCTCCACCAACTACGAGGACTAGTAGCATTGTGTAACTATTATATTTTCATGTCAATAAATCTAGATATTCAATTATAGGTCCCACTATGCTGGTAGCGGGACCAGTATGAAACCCTCCTACATCTTGGGAAAGATAAAAATGGGTATCCTTGATCTATGAAATCATCACTGACACCATCATCAACTTTTATGAGTAGGATGGCCTCATTTACACCATGGATATGTACCTCCAATACATCAAATAATTTACAAATATTTGAAACTACTTCCCTTGAGGGATTCATAGGGGGAACCACCCCTGTTCCAATGGATAGTTACTTTTGAAGCCTCTCTATAGAGCACTCTAACTTATCACCCCCCCCCCCCTATGAGGAGGTATGTGATATTATAGACACACCTATTGAAGGTAACACTCAAGATAATCCTATTATTCCTTTATACATACCTCATAATCACCAATACCAATAGGTTTCATAAAATCAATAGTGTATTTACTCCATCCCTGCTCCATAGAACCTTGTCTAGAACACCTGAAGTCGATACTAAGGGAAGACTAAGAACCTTTACCAGCATGAGGATTCTACTAATGATCCAGTGGTCCCTTATACCATTAGAATATCCAATCAAATCCCTGAAAAAGGTGAATGAGGATTTTTATTCTCCCTCTTGGGATCGAGATGACATCCCCCACTTTGGAAAATTAGGTTGATTCTCTCAGTCTTTGGTTCCAATAATAACTATTAAGAGAAAACTAGTGTTGAGAACACCTATGTAGAGATCCTTCCAACAAAACCCCCATTTATTATAGAGATCCTCCCTATTCAATAATCATCCAGTGAGGATATTATCCCTACAATATTATCAACCAGTATAAATGTTCTCCCTACACTACTATTAACCAATACTGACGTCCTCCTTATGTTGAAGATATTTCGTACTCTGTAGAAGAATCTTGTGGAAGGATAGAGAACACCCATCTTGGGGGTAATGAATTTGGTGTCGGATGTAACCCACATGGAGGAACCCCAAGAGACTCTCATAAAAACATGATGGGAGAAAAGCCATGAAAATCAGAGGTGGAACCACATAAGGAGTCATGCCATCATCGAACTCTCTGATTCTGAATCAAAATTTTACAAAATTGGTGAATAATCACCCCCACTGCTAGTGTCTGGCATAGAAGCCAAATAATTAAGGATTATTATCCCAGAATCCATGTTCCAAAATATCCCCATATCCCTCCGGATATACATATAGGTGAAGTAAATTATGGAATCATTCAATGTAATCACAGTGAAACTCTCTTTATCACTATTTGTTTCCGTCATCTCTTCCTCCACAAGAAAAGATATAGATATTTCAAGGACTTGGTTGATTCCCTGAGATGATGGTGATAACGCCATTGAGTTGAAAATGGATGCTTCTTCTATATCACATGAGATAATGGAAAACAACTATTCCTATGTAGATAGGATCTTGAAGCTGGATCCGCCTCTAAGAGATGTACATCATGTAGTCGATTTTTGACCTCTGTGGAACCCCCAATTTCAGTGGATCATCCACATAGTACATATGTGATTGTTTTGACACTTTTATACTAAAATACACTAATTAGGGATTAGAACAATAATAAAATGACCCTTCACTTGAGTAAGAGGACCTTTGGGTGCTTCTGGATACCAACCAACTATCAAATGTGTTCTAGCCACCTAAAATTATATTTTTTTTCATTCCAGAGTCCCTACCCCAGAAAAAGGCTATGTTCTTTATCCATATTATCTTGAATATATTCCATAGCGTATATAATCAACAACTAACCATCCCATGGAACTACGAGAACCTCGATATAATCAACTAGTAGTGAAAGAATTTTGACGTCACTATACTCTTTGTAGCCCAACGTCTTGAAAAATATATAAACCACTAGAATATCTCATAAAACTATATTAATAGCCTTGGTGTTCTCCACCTATTCATCAAAGAGGCATATCCATACATGCAGATCAGAGGATAGGGGTAGAATGTCACCATCTATTTCAGCCACATCCCATGACAACAACAAGTCCAATAGTCTTATTTATCTTATGAAAATGGGGGTTACTCTCTATCTACCACCCTGGTGAATTCGTTCACCACAGGCCTGATATAGGACCACATGAACAATGACTCTCAAATAGGGCATTATACAGAAGACTCCACTCACGGTGGGAGACAATACCTAGCATACCCCTCATTTAGTATCTTTTCTCAACAGCAAAGACAAACACTAGGGCACAAGAGTCCCTCAAATGAGATAGTACTCCATGCCATGTACATTAAGAAGGAAAAGAGTCATTCAAAAACCCCAAACCCATTAGATGTTTCACCAAAAGCGGGGTCAGACCACTAAATTGCAACCTTAATTTCAGAGACCAATGAGTATAAAAGGATCAATATTGATCTCATTATTGAGCATTTCTATGATCCTAATAACAATATAAGGGACCTTGTCTCTCCTATAGTTTTTATAGAGTCCTAAATGATTAGATTACCTATTTCAAACATGGTGGCTCCATTCAACTGATTTAGGAACAAGCTGGCGGATGTGGAAATATAAATAGATATGAGTCATCCACCTGACCTGAGCAGCATTGTTATCCTGATCATGATTAGTGTCTGACTAATACCTGATTTGATGATCCTATTAAATAATTAGTGGTCATGAACCGTCATAAAGATAACATGATAGATACTCTCATTTCGCTCCTAAAGGCATTAAAACTTCGATATGTGGTAGTTCCACCAAATGAAATGATGTCCCCGTCATGGGAAAACCGTGTCTGAGCTCCCCAAAAGTTTGGAAATATCATACTCAACCCTTTTAATGGAATGGATGACACAATAAAACATGCTTTCCACATTACCTCATGGTTCAACCCAATGTTGGGGACCTGAGAATATTGGGAGGCTTCCATGGATAGATACTCCATCTAGAATCTGGGAAGATATGTGTTTGTATTGTATAGTTAGCTATATGAAGGGTCTATTACGGAATGGAATTATCTTCATAGATAGTTCCTTTACCAATTTAGTTAAAACTCATTCAAGAAAAGAATAATTGAATACTTAAAATAAAAATATAGGACTAATGAGTGAGTTGTCAGCTTCCTTCCCTGATGGAAGGGACTCACGTACTCACTCGACATGCCACTGTCCAGTGGGAAGGTACTTATAATATGGAAGGAGAAAATCAAGAATCAGATAGTCACTACCCTCATATCCCTAATCGATCCAGGTGTATTTCAAGAAATCATTGAAAAGTATTAGTATATAGATGAATCCTTATAGAAGACGAAAAAATAGTCATGCCCGTTTCCCCTTAAATCTCCCATGGGAACGCCCATGAAAGCAGCGACAACTGGCCCAATGCTTGTAGAGGTTCTTGGACTAGAACACCTATTGTACCCTTTGGAGTATGATCCTTTCCATATATATCCAATTGTAATATAACCCTTCCTGGAGAAGCCTCTCGATGTGTACCCTCCTCAATAAGAGATTGTAGCTCCTGCCCCTACAAAGGATAGGCTCCCAAAGATCTGTTTATAAGAAGAGGAAGCATAACATATTATTTAATGGATTCATAGATCCCATCATAATTTTTCAGTTACCTAGATAAGGGAATCCTAAAGATTATATAGTATATGAGACCATAGTATCCTGGAATCACTGTATATGCAATCAATTTTTCATATCATAGGATCATCTCACAAAACATCAATATATTATTTACATCATATGGTTGGAGCTAGGATCATATAGATCATTGATTATTCAGGTTCAAATGAGTTTTATCACAGGTGATACATGTCTCCACTAATCCTAAATGTGATAGTCGAGAATTTAGTGAATGGAAACGGGTTCCCAGTCATGGGATTCTGAAGTATGATGGCCAGTTTGATAGAAAATAAGTCACTTTTTATCATTGTATTATCCATGAACACATGTGAAATACATAACATCTTATTACGGTAATTCATCATATGTCCACTACTCGACATTTTCAACTAAAACATATTTTTCTTAGAAGAACAAGAATCAATGAACCAACTGATATTTGAGTCCCCCATCATGACAAATATATCTCAAACTATTAGAGACATAATTAATCTTGAGTTAGGATATGCACCCAGGTACCACCTAACCCTAGAATACTCCACTGATGATGAGTAGAATTACAACTCTTTGACTGTTGTTGATCTAGGGGACCACTTACCTGTTCCTTACATTTCAGAAAACCATTTAATCCACTCAGGTTCCTCTAGACCACTTCACTTACAGAGAGGTATAATATATGTGAGTCATTAGAATGACAAGGATAATTCTTCAAATGAGGATTTGAAAGCTACAAAAACTTATATGTAATCTATGAAGAAAATTAACAATACAGATCCTCATCCTTTGTTTTTTTTGTGCACCCCCAAATAAGACTGCAGTAGTTTACAGTTTAGATCATTTGTAACTATTAAATAATAAACTGTGTCCATTTCATGCATAACCTTAGCCCACCATAAGTCACCCAAAAATTATTCAATGAAGACCAGATTATATGTAGAATAATGTATCCAGTACTAGATATGTTTCATTAGTTCATCATATGGAATCCATTGTTCCCCTTCTATGGAACGACCCTCAACAAACAGAAATATTCACTTATGTTCTTCTAAATCACATAGTAGGCAAAACAATGAGGCTTATGATCCATGAGGATCTCTATATATCAAAACAAATTTATGAGGCCCTTGCTAAAGGCTTCGAAATAGCCCTTCAGTTTGAGGAAGAGGTATTTTCTATTGATTCATATTATTTAGTGGATACAAAGATGAGGAATTCCTATCTATATTATAATTTTATAGAGAATACGAGGGAATCAATATTCAGGGGAACAAAAATATATTTTATATCACACGTTAATTCAATGGGGTGATGACTTCCAAGTGTCTATTAGCACTAGGATCAACCCCATCCCAACACAAACACTCCATAAGCATAGAATTACATAATTATATTTGACTCCCTTCAACCTAACCATTACGGTGTTTGATAAGATTGAGAAAAATCCCCATGGGGAAATTAAGATATATACATAGTTTTATGGATCGGTGTCATGAAATGAATTTATAGTAGTCATGTAGGAGACTACATACAACGTGTTTATTGGTATACCCTTTTTTATTTTTCTTGATGTAGTCCAACATCATTCCACCAATGCCTAAAATACTCTCTTGATGGTCAACTAGCAGACTCAAGGGTGTTGTATCCTCTTTTGAATCCTATGAGCCCAACTATCTGGATGTTGAGTACTAAAAAATAGAAGTAAACAATGTCGAGACCAATGAGGATGAGAATATGAATGCCCATAATGATCTAATGACCACTACATATGATCCATGTGTAAACATTAATGACCAAATTTTCTATCCAATTCATCAGTTAAATCCCATGATACCAGTTCCAAGGGGTTTTTTCATTACCTCTATGAAAAATGTGTAATTGATGATTACCTCATACTCCTACAATGAATAGGCCCACCGGATACCCGAAGCCCCTCTCCTATGAAGTACTGAGAATTATTCACCATGTAAACCAATCCATGTAATTCCAAAATGTTCAGAAAAGTAGGGATGAAATAATGATTTTTTAATCATTTCAATTTAATTGATTTAAAGAGTGGCCCTCGATACTAGAAACCAGATGGAATTGGATTAACATATTTTTTTCTCCATAACATTAGCAGAATGGGAACCCCTCATCGAGGATTATATATCTACAAAAGTAGACACATGTTCTCCCTTCTTTTTTGAATATACTTGAAGACCCAGTGTATCTATCTGATCATCCTATATCAAAAAATGAATATGAACATGTGGGAATGTCACAGAACTAATCTCAATGGCCCCTAAGGATGTGGATTAAACCACCTTCTACTTTCCCCAAGGGACTTTATTTTATAAATATGTGCCTATTGATATGAATAATTTCATATCCACATATCATTTTTCCACGAACCTCATATTCAATCCATTTCTAGATATGTTAGTGGAATTCTATATAGATGATTTGGTTCCAAAATAATTCTAGAATCAAGAAAATATCAATGACCTTGAGAATGTTTTTATCTTCCTCCATTCTTAACACATGACTATGAAACCGCAAAAGATAGTATTCATGGTCATGTAATAGAAATTTATTGTCACTGTTTTGAGGTATATCAGAGTTGAGATTGAACCAGAAAAATATGGGTGATCAATCAAATGCCTCCTCGAGAAATATTTGGTAGTTGCAAGGCCTACAAAGCCACATAGGAAACATACACTGATTTATTTAAAATATAACTAGAATGTGTAAGCCTTTGTCCAGGATCGTTAAAGAAGGAACCATTTACCAGTGAAATGTGGAGTTACATAATAAATTTGAGGACATAAATCAGTACCTAATACAACCTCTAGTTTCAATGCCACCTATCTTAGGAAAGCCTTCGATCCTCTACACGATCACCCTAGAATGGTCCCTTGGTTCCCTTCTAGCCTAAAAAAAAGGTTAAATAATAAACATATACTATGTCATATGAAATATCTTGGATGTAAAGACCATATAATCCTCCATTGGGAAGAGATGTCTCACAATATTTTTCTGTACAGAAGTTGTGAAATTATTTTAAGGATCCTTGGATATAGTTGTTGTCATTAGTAGACCTTGTAAAATATATCTGAAGTCTCCCAATGCTGATGATATGATTTCCACATTGGTAGGTGATCATATAATTGTTAGACAAGAGGTTTGTACTAAATAAGGATGTTAAAGGATAGTCACTGAAAAACTTTTTTTCTGAACATTCGACCCCTAAAGAACTACCACTGAATGTTGGTTTTTTGAGAAAAACTATTCTCTTTGTGGATTATGGTGTACCATGTTGTTAGATTAATGTTTAGGGCTCCTCTTAGAGCCTAACCAGATGAAGGATCAATGACCCCATGATGAACAATGTAGGCCTAGGGGTCATTTTCATCACCACAAATAATCCATATCTCCAAACTCTTTAATATTGTTAGAATGACTCACCATCAATGAGATACAATATAAAGTTCTCATTACTGTTATTGAGAAGGAATTCTCTCATGATGTACACTACACCACTAGAAACTATGGCTAGATCCATGGACCTAAAGACACATTTTTATTAGTCTGTCGCTATACCATTCCAATTGACACGGTTTAATTAATTAAACGTGGCTATACTGCATCTGTAAATGATTTGGTATCGGGATCATCTCCCCGATTCACTACTCACATCACACCGTGGTACACCCCTCCCGAAAAATTCTCCTCACCACTTCCCATGAATTCTCCTCCCCAAACAAAATAAATTATCCTCAACGCGGTGCCCTCCTCCCAATGAATTTTTCTCCCCGGAGAATTATCCTCCCTAAACTCTCCTCACCACGATGGCCTCCTCCTGATAACTTCTCCTTTGCGAGCTCTCCAACCCGACCTCTCCTCACCATGGCACCCTTCTCCCTTATGAACTCTCTCACAACGGTGGCCTCCTCCCCAACAACCTCTATGACAATGGCACCCTCCTCCCTGGAGACCTCTCCCATTACAGTGCCCTCCTCTAACCCGTCACAGCGGCGCCCTCCTCCCGGAAGCATCCAATCAATGCAGGTATTTTAAACCATCTAATTTCATCAATCATCAAAACTGTGTTTTGTGGTTTCAAGTGTTAGTGGTAATTCAAATATGGGTAACCATTCTAAACAATTTGAATTGTTTTGTGGGGATGTCATTATAAAATAGTATAGGTCATCTATTGGATGGGAAAATTTTGGAAGACTGTGTTCTTTACCTGCATAGTTGGTTCAACAATAGAAGTAGAAATGCATAGTTATCATTCCATACAATGTATAAAAACCCTTCAAATCATTAGTGGTTTATAAATTATGGTTGTTCCCATCCCACAATTTTATTATTTTATCCCATTTCGTTGGTTATGTTTGATATACCATGGTTATCATGTGCTTCTTATTCATTTCCTTCCTCAATTATCATTCCATATCCTACACTATCTTAATCGGTGAAAATTAATACTATTTGTAGTTCTTTTGTCTTTTTCATTGATTTCCATCAAACTGGAGAGAATAGAAGGTTGGGACAATTGATGAGTCATTAGTATAAGGTCGGTTTTCCATAAATTTTACTTTACTGTATGTATTTTAAAGAACAATATATTTGTGTTTAAAACTATAATTAATATTTTTCACCCTTAAAATTTGATGTTAATAATGTATATACTAATGACTTAGAATAGATAAAAATTGTACTATTAATAGAACTACTATTTTCTCTAATAATCCCAAACAACTAAGTGGGTGTGTTTCCTTTGTGGTTGTAATCTATTCTTCATCTAAAATATTAATATACCATTTTTGTTGATACTTTAACTGATTATAATTATAATGATTTTCACAATTTTTATTATAATTGGAGGTGTGATGATTAATCCCCCATGAAAGGGATGGCTAAATTGAAATAAGAAACATGAGAATGAAAACCAACCTAGAACATTTTATAATTAACCACAATATAGGTGTGTTGTCTTATTAAATAAAAATGTGTATCTAAAATATAATATTTGAACGATGAGACTGATGGACCATCCCATGGGTGTATTATTTTTATAATAAATGAATAATCCCTATTAAATTTAATTAATTTATTTATGGAAATCTTATAGGAATATATATATTACATGTGTAATGAATTGAAATGTATTTGGTAATGTATCGCCACATGAAATTGTTTAAAATTAGTACATTAAATTGACTAAAAATAATGATCCTAGATAATAATTTATCCTGGGATACTTTCATGGACTATGATAGACCTAAGAATGTATGGTGAAAACTGCCTATAAATAGTTCACCTAGACATTGTTTTATTATCTTATGACAATCAAGCATGGAGTCCCATATATATGTTGAATCATTTGTATAGAATCATTTATGCATGATTTCTCTTATATAAATTTTGATACATGGGAATGGTGTCCAGTGGGCATGATATCCTTTATATATTGGATACTCAAGCATGGAATCCATTATTCATTATGAAACTTAGACATGGGATCCCTCATTCAGGGTTCCCGAAAAATATTGTGACATTTGTGAATGGTTTCAAATATATGTTGTGATTATTAGGAATGGGGTCCATTATATAGTGTGACCGTTAGTTATAGAATGCCTCAGCAGTATATTCCCTTACAAATAATGATACCCTATGCATTGTGTTCCTAATATTGTTATACAAGGGTCTTGAACCTTGTACATAGGACCCCTATATTATATGTGATCATATTTTTGGATTCATTGGATCTAAACCTGATCCTAACACCATTTAATCTATATCTTGTAATTATATTATCTTTGAAATTCATATATATACATGATGGAAGGTGTGACGATATATATAATCTTATGCCAATTAAAAAATGGTTGATCATGTGTCCTGGAGGAAAATGAGACTAAATTGATTACATTTATTTGTTTTTTATAACATTATTGATAGACTTTTGCACTATTATATTTTATAATATTTGAAAAAAGAAATATATAAACCATTGGTGTTGGACTAATAATTATATCCCACACCTTATTTGGGATGGCTTTCCACTATTGTACCCAAAAAGACTGTGTGGTACAGGGTTTGGTTCTGTATTTTTCATTCATGAAATTATTCTTAAATATGGGTGTTAGGAGAACAACGATGTGGTGGAAATAAGGATAGTCCTGAAGATATAATTTTTTTAAGCTTTTAATATAATTGTACTATATTTTATAGTAACAAATTTTGTATGTTTACTGATTTAGATTTTATAGCCTCATATGGACATGAATTCATTGTTTTATAGTTGGAATTTTCTGTTTTATCAGTTATTGTTATCATTTGATTCTATGTCATTCATATATACTTATTATTATTTTTTATGTAGTTAATGTTTAGTGATATGATACTACTTTTATAAGGTTATAGACTCTCTATTGTACCATAATTATACACTCGATTTTGGTCAGTTGCCTCTGACATATGCAATGACACTCTTATAGCCATGTAACCAACTATCTTGGTGATCTGTTTAGTGGCTCTTGGGTTGGGAATTTACAAATTCGTATAAGAGGTTTCTTTTTATAATACCGTGTAATTGTTTTATATTAGATATGATTCTAGGAATGTGTCAGTTCAGGTAAAATAATCTTGTCTTAGAGTGTTCAACCCATGAAAGGGGAAAAGTCTAAGTGTTCAGGGATGAGATTGTGGTCTTGCTGATAGTTATTAAAATTGATTATGCTTTCACCTTGAGTGACTCATTTAAATTACTCCACATATAGATTTATGTTATTAGGGCATTTTATCCTTGGGTTTCTTGGAATGAACATGTTGTTTCAATCACCATTATTTGAACATAGAGATTCAAATTCCTTGAATATGCCAGGATATGTAGGTTTTATACCATGAGTTTATGTTATATGTGATATTTTCCTTAGGTGATTTTATTAATTGATTTATGATTATTTATCATTATCTTCTTATAAAACATGATTTTGTGTTTTCTAATTTATAAATCAATATTTTTTTCGAACATGTTATATCATTTCATAGAAAACCACCGGTGCATCAAATTTTGGCTCCCTTTGACGAGAGATACAACTTTTTATCAAATTTTATAAGTGCTTTTGTGTTAGGGTTTCCTAGTTGTTTATTGAAATAATTTTTTAAAGTGGGTTCGATTATGAAATTGACGCACTAGTGTTCAGGTGATATTGGAAATATGACATATCACACTTGTTGGGACGATGTTCCCAAGATGTTCAGGTGTTTAGATACACTATTCATCCTAGTTTTTTTGTACGTCCAAATTTTGTTTTAAAAAAATGTGATCTTGTATTAGAAGGGGGTTGTCTGGGGGGGGCAGTGTGCAGGGGGTAGTGTGCCGGGGGAGGGGTTTTTCCAGGAGGGGGGGGGGAAGGTGGGGGGGTAGTGTAAAGGGAGCTGGGGGCATGGGGTGCAGGGGGAGGGGGTTGGGGTGCAGGGGGAGGGGGAGGGGGCTATCTAGGAGGGGTTGTCCGGCGTGGGGGTTGGGGGAAGTGTGCAGGGGTGCAGGGGGAGGGGGAATGGGGTGTGGGGATGCAGGGGGATTCCAGTTGGGGTAGTGAGCAGGGAGGCGGTATGGGGGAGGGGCTGTCCAGGAGGGGGGTTGGAGGTGGGGGCAGGGAGCAGGGGTGTAGGGGGTGTGGGGGTCATGTGGGGGAGGGGTGACTATGAGTGGGGTGAAGGGGTCAGGGGGAGCCATGTGTAGGGGTCATGGAGGGGGGAAATGGATGTGGGGGTGTAGGGGGAGGGGGCCATCTAGGGGGTTGGGGCTATCTAGGATGGATGGGGTGTCCGAGGGGCGTCCAAGAGGGATGGGGGAGGGGTGCCCATAGTGGGGTTCCCATCAAATAATTCTATAGAAAACCTAATAGGTCATTTTTCAAACATCTAGGTTTTAATGTGGGTGTTTTAGGTACACCAATATAATCTTATGTGGTCATATAAAGTTGTGCCTATTTATGATTTTTTATAATTTGAAACATTTATGAATTCCATTAACCATAATATTTGTTATGAATTTTTTATTCACATTTTATTGATAGTTACTTATTATCTTATGAATCAATACATATATGTTAAGTCATTTTCTTGATTATTTATTTAATGTATGTTTATGTGCCTAAGAATGGATAGATACTAGATGTACGTTGTTTATCAGATCACTAATGAATTTTAGGAGTTACAATATTTCTTATACTTTCCATTCACTAATGATTCATATGGTGGATTGATTCGATTCCCATGTTTTGATTGTGTTATAAGAACATGGTTAACTTGTGAGGAAGTGAGTTATCATATCACTATACAAGGTTTCAAAAACAATTATCGTGCCTAGTATCACAATGGTGAAAAAGCGCAAGTGGTGAATGACATTGATTTAGTGCAAAGGATCGGTATGAAAATTTTGATTTCTAATCACTTTCATTTTGATTCTGAAGCAAAATTCTCATGTAGACAAGTGAAAGAGGAAATGAATACTAGAACACTGTTTTTCCCTATTAATCAGGATGATGACATTGAGAGTGTTAGGAAGCTGATGGAAGATGCAAATACCCATGTATATCAAGTATGTGGAAAAATCAGCAAACATGAGTTTTTAATGTGATTATATCATGGAAAAGAAATGTATAGATTTAGTAATACTACACTCGACTATATCTGCACATTTATTATGGATTTACGGCCTGATGATGCATCTATTCTAAAATATAATTAATGGAATCAAATTTGGTTGACAATTTTGGATTTTCATCTATTAAGATTCATTCTTTTACCAAAGAGTGTTGTCAATTCTGGAAAGAAAATGCAGAGTGAAGTCAATGAAAACAGTGTGTCACATCAAGTAGGAAGACTAAAAAAGATGGAACGCAATCTCGTATACTAGAGAAAGTGATATGGAACTTCTCTTTAATTCCCAGGATTCAAAAACATTTTATGTTAGAACAAATAGAATGAATATGAGATAGAATGAAGATGAAATAAATAAATATAATGATGAAATACTGCATCCTGTGGATAGGTTGTATTGGAAGAAATTTGATAGGTTACATCCTGATTTTTCCGCTGACCCGCGAAATGTTAGATTGGGATTATCCTGTGACGGTTTCCACCCATTTCACCAAATGCATACTGCACACTATAATTAGCCTATTTTCATTTTAAATTTATGACATTCCTTCATTGATGTCTATGAAGATGCCATTTATTATCATGAGTATATTGATATCTGGACATAGAGATCCTGGAAATGATATAGATATATACTTGAAACCATTAATTGAGAAGTTAAATGATCTTTGGATTGATAGTGAATATGCATACAATGCATTTAGGAAGGAGTAGTTTATGTTTCATGCAACTTTCTTACGGACGATAAATGATTTCCCTATCTATGGAATGATGTTTGTTTTGAGTAATAAAGAGAAATTATCCTGACCTATTTGTATGAAAAATATACATTTCTGAAGATTAAAAATTTGATGATCTTTCAGCTTCATAGGGCATCAGATATTTCTACCGATGGATCATCTATACAAGAAAAAATCGCAGATAGTTCGAAAATGTCATGTAGAAAGATGAGACACCTCAACAAATGTTAGGGAATTGTATTGTTATAGAACTTGATGATATGAATTATGTTCATGGAAAAAGTAAATAAAATATCAGAAAGAAAAAACATGTATATTCGAATTCCAATAACAATTGTAGAAAGAAAAACATATTCTTGGAGTGGCCATATTGGTCTTCGAAATTATTATGTAATTGTTTGGATTTAATGTATATCGAGATAAACATTTGTGAGATGTTACTTGCTGTGATATTAAATGTTAATGGAAAAAATAAGATGATTTTCGATCTCATCATGATTTGATGGATTGAGGTATAAGAGTAAAACTCCATCCTGAGTTAATTGGTCAAAATAAGTGGAAAGACCATATTTTCTGTTCTTCGATGAAAAATGTGGGGAAGAAACAATTTCTTCAGGTCTTGGAAAGTTTTAGGGATACAGATGGTCATTCATGTAATATTTCAAAAAGGGTGTGTACACAAGATGTGAAACTAAAATCTATTAATACACATGATTACGATGTATTTTTACATTAGTTGATTCCTATTGCCATTCGACATTTTCATTCACATAATGTTAGAGTTTCTATGATTATGTTATATCATTTTTATCGAGACCTTTGTGCCAAAAGACTGTGCAAAAGTGTTTTTTAGAAATTGCAGAGAGATGCACTGATTTTTATTTCAACTTGGAGAAAAATTTTCCACTGTTATGTTTCACATGTATGTAGCATATAACTTTACATCTTCCCATATAAGTTTTTTTGGTGGTCCTGTTTCGAGTTGGAGCATGTATCCTACAGAAAGACTGATGTTTACATTGAAATATTATGTGAGAAATAAATATCACCCTGAAGGCTCTGTTTGGAAATTTTATTTTGCACAAGAATGCATGGATTTCTGTTCATCATACATGGATAACGTCACCACGAGGTCTAATAGACTTATGAGAAATGCTTATGAGAAATATGATCCCATTAAGCCTGCATTTTCTTCACTTCCCCAAATAGAGGGGATATTTGGATCGTACTCATTGTGTACATTAAGCTGGGAAGAGTGGGAATTGGCTCATCGTACAGTTTTATTAAACTATAGTGTGCCTGAGGATTATAACAAGTATGTAAACGAATAAATATGAATTTATTTCATTATGTTATTTCTTCATATCTTCTGACATTTTTATGCTTTCATATTTTTCAAAAAAATTAGAAATTATAAAAAAGATACATCTCTCTATATCTATTAGGAGGAAGGAACTGCTGCATAGAAAAGAATTTGCTACTTGGTTAAAGTCAAAGGTAATAGATTCTTTTTCTTCTCATAACATAATCACATGTCTCTATTTAATATTCAATGTTGGTATCTATTACGTTATATCTCTACCAAGGAATGATGTATCAGATGAAGTAAGAGTGGCATCCTTCAGTCCAAACAATGTGGTACGTGATTGTAAAGAAATAGTTATCAATGGATTTAAATTTTTTATAAATATCTGTGCAAAAAAATGTCAACACAGCATGACGGTGACATGATAAGTTCCAAAATAGATTATTATGTGAGTGCATCGGATAGACAACCTCGGTTAAAATATATATCATAATATAGTGTTGTTGAAATAATCATTTTATTCAATTACTATACACATGGTCACATCCCGGTGATGAAATATAAGTGGTTTGATTCGATGACACGACAATGAATTCATATTGATAACTGTGGATTTAGAGTGATTGATATGAATAACCTGCTTCACACTGATGATCCTTATAATCTTGCGTCACCAGCTAGATAGGTGTTTTTTGTAACAGACCCATTACAAAAACAATTTTGTGTGATTATTGATGTCATACCTAAACATATTTTTGACAAAGACTTGGACGACACTGATGTTGTGGATGAACATTTCGGTATTTATTCGAATGCTACATTTGATGACACAGATGACTCAATTGTTAAAACATATTACGAACCAGAAGTTGTCATAGACCACACAGAATGTTGATACATTTGTAAGTATTTACCATATATTATCGTAATATTGTATGTTTTTTTAAACTTCCATACATGATATCAAAATAACTATTATATTTTATACCATTATTGAGTATAAAACTTTTTATAGTTTGAACAATTTTTGTTTAAGCACATCTATAGTAATTCATAAACATAGAAAAGTCTTGATATTTTATCAATATAAATATCACAATGAAAATTTATCTCTTGTTTTATGATAAAATTGTATTATTTAAGATTTTGAATTATTTTTATTTATTTGAGAATATAATTTTAAATTTCAAGTTCAAAATGTCGGAATATGATGATATTAGAAGAAATAGAAGAATAGGGCGAAATTAACAACATATGTCTCATCTGGCCAACATTGTAAGTACAATTTATGTTTGAATATTATGGTGTTTCATATAATTTATCTGGTTATCATTCATTTTATTTTTTCATCTATGTTAGTTTAGGCTACTTATTCGAGGAGATAGATGGATTATACTACCAAGGCTGATAGTATCGTTAGTGGTATTGATTATACAGTTCATCCTACTAATATGCCGCTTGAGTCACCATAAGGTCATCCTTCTATTAAGCCACCCCCATATTATCCATACCCACATTTTCCATATCCCTTTCTTCCCACACCCACATCGGATGGCAGTTCTCATACTCCTATCCCTCCTTATTTTCCATTCCCACCATCAACTGTACAGGGCACTACGACCCCATATATCCCACCACCATATCCATATCCACATCCACCCTCATCTATACAGGGTTATCCATCTACTGTACAGAGTACTCCTACTATAGATATCCCACCTACAACAGAGGCTACTCCCCCTCTAGATGTTTCACTTCAAGGGTCAGCAGATCCCTAATCTACTAGTATAGTTTTAATCATTATTGTTAGTAATTAATGATAAATTCGTACATATTTTTATCCTTTTTTAGTTTTTTAATGATTCACTCTTGTCTCCACCAGACGACGAGTCCGCACAAAAATGCGAGAGGTTAGGAATTGAAACATACAAATCTTGGTTGAATACAATGAGGACCGAGCTATAATTAAGAAATGGTATGGAATGTAAAATCTTTATAAGAACACTTTCTAGGCACAACAATATCATTCTTGTTCAACCAATAAGTTAGAGGGAAGTTGGAGAACAAATAACGGAAAATTATTGGCCAGAGATATGGGTATGTAATGTTAATAAACTTTTATATATATTAATTTATAATAATTTCTTAGCAAATATTTTCTCCATTATAGCTCTAACATAATTTCCATGATGGAAAAAATACCAGGGCTGCAAGGTTAATGGATTTAGGTGAAATTTTGTGAGCGTATAAGTATGACTTATATATTTGTTGGAAAACGTGAGTTGGAATGAAGATTGAAAAAGTATAGGTGATTCATGATTTCATAATATCACAATACAAAGAGATGATCGACTATTTCAAGAGTCAATAGTTTAAGGTATTTGTTAAATAAATATATATATATATATATATTAATTTATTTATTAGAAAACAAGTTTTAATTATGTTAATGAAATTATATAATTATTTTTTATATGATAAATCAGATACAAATAAAATAAATAAGAGTGGAATGAAACATGCTTAAACTCATGGACACACTTCACTCCTAGATCATGAGAAAAAAAATCTAATTTAATATTTAAAATTTTTTGATTTGTTTAGTGTAATTTTTTGACTTCCAATTTTGATTTATTTCATTTTTTCCAGAAAAAGAATTGAATATCGAGGGTCGCATTCCTCACTCTACTTTGTTTTGTTTAAGAAGAAAAAAGAAAGATGGTTCTGTGCCAAATACTGACACCGAGATGGTGATGGTAATTATATTTCAATTTATATTATTTTGACTGAATTTAATACCTTATATTTTTTTATCATTTCAATTTAGGTCATCTATCAATCAATATAATTCTTTGGAGACATTGTTAGAAAAATATCCTGAAAATTTGGGCTTGAACGATCATTAACATCATGTATTAAGAGTTGAACATCAGGGCAGAGTGCGCTATCGACCTGGGAATAAGATGGTACCATCTCGATACTATTCAATTGAAAACATTTCTGCGAGTACCAATTCTGGTTTGGTCACAATGGAACTGATGAATTCTGCAATCAAAGAAGCAACTCAAAAAGCATAAAAGGTGATATTTCAAAATATGAAGAAAGTTATGTCTACCATTTCTTCAACACTTTCACCAGAATCCGCTACAGTAGTTGATGCATGTTTGATGCTGATGAGTTCTTCTGGTAGAGCTAGAGATGTAGCTGGTGATGGATCTATAGTCAGAGCATGAGTTGGAGCCAGAGATGTAGCTGGATCCGGTCCCAGTGACAGTGACGGTGCCGGTACCGATGCGGATGTCGATGATGATGCTGGTGCCATGTGAGGTGCTGATGGTGTTTCTGTAGGAGGTTTGGATGATGGTTATAATGAATTTTATGATACTGATATTGAGACACACTACAGATTTGAATTGTATTTTTGGATTGTCAATATGTGTAATTTTATTATTCAATGAGGTTTTATTATTTTAATACTGAATTGTATTGCGGTTTTTCTGACTGTTTCTT
Source organism: Viscum album (assembly GCA_963277665.1). Lineage (NCBI taxonomy): Eukaryota > Viridiplantae > Streptophyta > Magnoliopsida > Santalales > Viscaceae > Viscum > Viscum album. The sequence goes on from OY728165.1 coordinate 835,660,618, forward strand.
CATATATTGAATTATGCTATTATGAGATATGTTTTTTATGTAGTAGTTATGTATTATTATTATATTGAATGGAATCCTCCTTTGACGTGACCATCGTACCTCCTTGATGATGTTGCTCCGAGGAGTCCCCTCTATCTCCTCTGGCACACCTCCAATGGTATGTAGTCTAAATTTCAATATTTTTACTTAAGGCGGTCAATCAATTAGTTTCACTAATCATATTGTGAGTTTGATGACTTGTACTTGTATGCAAGATCGAAATGCATGCTATGTAGAGAACTAACAAGAAAAAATAGCTGATGCAATTGATTTTCTCCCACGACTTACAACCAGGATTCACGTGAATATTAAATTCAAGGGGTAATGATTATTTTATACCATATTTTTCAAGACATTAATAACCAATTTTTGTGTTTTTAAACAAATTTACTTTCCATAGAACATGCTTTCAGAATTGATGATTACTTAATTTTCGGTTTCTATATACATATTTGGCTCACTGAGTGGTGGTTCTTAGCTCACATCAAATATTCATGATCGATTTTGGATATCCCATATAGGTAGTGGGAAGACTAGTCTCACGTCTATGTTTAAAGGTATGTGATTACATTGAAATTGTATTGATTTCATTTATGTTTTTGTTCATATAAGAGGAGGATGCTAAAGAAAAGACACTACATCAATTTCAAAGAATATTTCTAGGATTTGGATTTTTCTTTGCGACATTAAGGCTATTTGGAGGCCTGATTAAAAATCTAGTATTAATTTCAATAAAATCTCAGCTAGTTAATTTTTTTCTTGTATTGAAAAATGTGGCTTGGAAAAATATGCCATATTTGGAGTTGATTAAACATGCAGTTTATATACTTATAAGGGGAGGCTGTAAAGTAGACTGGATAGGTGCTTTGCGTAATTGGAAGAAAGGAATAGTACAGTTGAGATATCTAGACTCACCCTTCAATGACTGAATTCTGATCATAATCCTCTATTAATTTAATTCTGTATTAATAGATCAAGGTCAACCCCTCTTCCATCCATGTTTAACAATTCATGTATTGTTGTGCCAGGCTGTAGATAGATCGTTTTAGATTCCTAGATGATTGATTTCGTGGGAAGTGCACTACATATTCTTTGTTTCAAGATAAGGATTGTAAAGGCCATAATGAAAGAATAAAATAAAGTATCCTATTTTAATCTTGATAGTGACATTAAGGAGGCTTAATCTCATTATAAAATTTTCTAATATAAAAACATGCCTCAGGATGTTCCCACTCAATAGGAGATACAATCCATATCCAAAATTTATATTATCCTAACTCTAAAAGTGGACATTTCTCATAATAAATTAAATATTATATGGATGAAGGAGGGGGATTTAAATTAACATTTTTTCATAGCATTCATATGAAGAAAAACGTGAGAAGTAGTTTTAATTCTCTACAAATTAATAGTAATATGTTTAGCTCTAAGAATGAAATTAAAAATGTCGTGACTTTTTATTTTGAAGAGATTTACTAAGATAATGGAGAAGGAAAAACTGAAAAACTGATCAAATGAATTGAACTAAGAATTGATGATATTCTAAATAGAAGGATAGATGAGGCCCCCAGTGAATAAAAAGATTCATGAATCTCTCTTATAACTAAATATGGATGGTGTTTCTAGACAGGATGTCTTGACAAAACTTTTATAAGGTTTTAATAGGACATTATTCATCTTGAGGTAATAAATGATGTGATGGAATTTTTTATTCATTAATCAATTCCTTTTTGGGTGAACTCCAACATCATTGTATTAATTCAAAAGAAAGATAATGCTCTCTATATAATGGATTTAGGACTATTTCTATTGGGTTTTTTTGGACCAATGGTCATTAAAAATATCATGACACACAGGATTAGTTAGATTGCTAAGGGATTTATTTTGACAAATGAGGTTGGGTTTTTCCCTAGGAGGAACATTAAGAATTTCCCCTACAATGCTTCTAAATGTGTAAATTTCATGTAGAGGAATGTAAATGATGGTAATATTTCATTGAATATTGATATATCAAAATATTTGTATATAATAATATGGTGTTTCATTTTTTCTATTCTGAAAATGATTTTATTTTCACAGAGGTTCATTGATTTGATTTGTTCTAACCTGCGCAGTGCCAGTGTAACATCCCAAGTAAGTAATGAATAATATATATTTTTATCTATGTCTATTAATGATTAAGATAGTGTTATAGAGGCTTAAAATGAAAATAAATACAATCTTATGCATGGAATACACTAATATTCTTAAAAGATTGTTTTACTGCATTTTGATGGCAAACCATTTTTGAATCTATATTTTGACAATTTTATAAACTATTTTTGTCAAAATAAACTTATTCTTTATGATTGGGACATCAAAATTTACCTTGTGTGAATTTTTGGTATTTTTCTGACAATGTTCATTTTTTTATGAATAGTGAAAATACTGCATTTTACATCAAAACTACTTTTTAACCTAATTTATTTATATGATTAGATTATGTTTTGAATTGGTTTTGAAGTGAAATTAGAATATATTTTTACCATTTTATCAAATGGAGGTCATTGGAATCAATTTTACTTTGAAATTAGACTTAAACTAGTGTCAATCTTTTGATACTTATTGTTTTGTAAAAACACGCTTTTTGCTCTGGCAGAGGGAATTAATTATTAAATTAATTAATGTGACCTATATGTTTTGAATTTTGTAAAATAGACTTGATTTTTGAATTCAGAATATCAAATATAGCTTAGGGTGAATTTTTGGTAATTTTCTGAAAAACATCAATTTCTGATGAATAGTGAAACCACTAAGTGGTAATCAAGCAAACTGATTTTTCAGTTAAATGAAAGTTTACCACTAATGTGTATTTAATTTTTAAAATCTGACATATATGGTTGTCATTAAGAAGTAAAATTCGGTTCAATGAGATTATAATAATTTTTTGGTGAATAGTAACTTATTAAGTTCTTAATCGCGATTAGTGGTAATTAGTGTAGTTTAAGGTAAAAATGATATTATAGGAATGTGAAAACACTATGAAACTTGTCCTACACCTATTGGGTGAGTCACGAGCGACCAAGACAAGACATGGGCCAACTTGGGGACCCCATGGAGCCACATTAGTTGGAAAATGACAATAATATATTTTTATTTAATGGAAAAGTAAAATTGACACAAACATGATATGTTTTACTAAAACAATTTTTAAGTAGGGTTATACAAGTCATATTTTTGATTATAAATAGTCATTGGAAATATAAAAAGATTTTCTAAATCATAGTAATTTTTTTATAATTTTTAGACATTAAATAAATTAAATTATTTATGACATAATAATGATGCAGCAATGACATCATTATTTGACGATTTAAATAAAATGGAAAGACAATGTAAAATCTATGAACTACACATGGCCAAAACCAATTGGATGAGTGGATTTTCTACATCATAGTAATATGTTTATGTTTTCCTTAAGCTTCTGTTTTTTTCATTTTTGGCATACCTTTATGGTTTCCATTATGGGTAAACACGATATCTTCATTTTAGGAAGTGCGGACTACAGCCCCCTGAAAGTGATTTGATTCGTTAATACCATATGTGGGATGTGTAAGGGATAAAGTTAATGATATTATATATATTATTATAATGGAATTATAATATACTCTTATATCATTATGATTCCATTCCAGAAGATATGAAATAGAAATGAAAGTAGCGTTCATGCGTACGTACGGCTTACCGTCTCCATGAACGGTGCATTTCATTTCTTACCTCCAAATGATTATGTAATATTATAAATGCATGTAAGTACTGGATATATATGACATATATGATATCTACATCATGAATACCATTCTGGATATAATGAACCTTTGACCAAATTAACAACATGTAAGTGTAAGAAGTCTATTTTTGACTTAAGAACCAAATAACGACAAAATGAACATTATTAACTTAACTGATTACATGATGTTCATAACATGGTATAAAAGGAATAATGAACTTGAAAAAGATTCATAATCAAGTAGAGATTAACTCAAGTTTATTATTCAGGAGATTAAAGAACGGTCGGGTCAAGTCGGATACGAGGTATGAGACTTCGTCTCAATCTCCTTTCATTGAGTCATATTTTATTTTATACACAACTTTCTTTTATACGGTGTATAAACCCCTTTGACTTTTACGTTTATTCAAAAGGAATCTTTTTTATATGAAGCGTTTACTAAACGACAAAAGGGAATGTTTTTGTCATACGTACGCGGCGACAACGACTTCTCCGCCGTCGTGACCGTTATTTGAGTTTCGGCTTCCTCTACAAGCCATACCTTCTTTTTAGAAGAAAAAATAAATACCACGTTTTACTTTTCTTTTATTTTGGTATTAAAAATGGTTTTCATAATGTTTTTATATCAATGTGTTGTATTGATATCTCGTGATTGGAATGTGAAAATTTTATGTTTCCTTTATGCACATTTTATGTGATATGATTATGTTATGGTTCTTGGGCATTATTATGAAGACGGGTGGTTCCGTGATAAACTAAGGGCGGGTGAGCCCGTTATAGCTCTCCAATGCATTGGGTAACGCGAAGGAGTGAAACGTTAAGGTTTCTCCGAAGAGATTTTAGGGAATATACTGTGATGGGTATTCCAAACGTAACCAAGAGGGTTACTCCCTACGTAAGAATGTTATGAATGCCTCAAGTTTTCTTTATGTCTTATGATTTCTATGTTTTATTCATGATTTTATGAGGTATGTTAAAGTGCCTATGTTTTATGGGTAAAGTATGATTTCATTCTTATGTATATATGAACTCATGTTTCCTTTCCATGTTTTTTTTAACACCCATACTGAGTTTTTATGCTCATCCCATGTTTTTGAAATTTTTTTCACAGGTCAAGGGAAAGGTACATGATAAGATAATATAGTCAAGGATGTGTCAAGAAATAATCCATGTTTTATTTTAAATGTGTTTCCATTGATGGGAATGAAGAATACTATCTTTATGTAACCACTTTGTTTATATGTGGAATGTAATGCAAGTTTTATGATCTAATTCTCTAAAACTCTAAACCCGAAAAGATCCTCAATGTGTAATCTTGTAATAACTCAAGATTAAGTAAGGTTTAAGGCTGGGGCCTTATAGTTGGTATCAAAGGTCAGTTTAGATAACTTTAGGAGTTAGAATTATATTAAATGATTATCCAAAATATTTTTTTGAAATGATATAGCATTTAAAGATTACCATGTTGCTTCATCTAAGACATGTTTGTTCAGAATGGTTTTCCGCAGAGGAAACAGGGAAGCAGTGCTAGGAAGGCATACAGAAGGAAATAACCTTCCGAATCAGCATCCAGAAATGGTCGGAATTGGAACTGAACAGTTTGTTGCAGTGATGGCGCAGTTGACTCAAGCGATAAATGGCGGTGGTATCCATGCACGAGATCAGCCAGATCAACCGCAGAGGAACATGTCAGTGGTGGAACATTTCATGAGGCAACATCCACCATCATTCAGAGGATCATCTGACCTTGTGCTAGCTGAAGGATGGATTAAAGCACTGGAGAAGATTTTTGATGTCATGGGGTGTTCAGACAATCAAAAGGTTAGTCTTCCTATTTACCGTTTGGAGGGTGAAGCAGATCAGTGGTGGTCTATGGTTAAAAATATCAGGGACGCCGATGAGATTGTTGCTCTTGACTGAGATGAATTCAAAGGTATGTTTCTTGAGAAGTATTTTCCTAAGGCTGTTCGACTTAGGATGGAAAAGCAATTCTTGGAATTGAGGCAAGAGGAAGACTCAGTGGCTGCTTATGAAGAAAGGTTCACTCGATTGGCGAGGTATGCTCCAAATTTTATCTGGGACCTTGATAGTAAAATCAATCATTTTTACTCAGGATTAAAGCCAAAGTATCGAAGGGCATTAACTTCTCGTGAGTTTGAAAGTTATGAAAAGCTTGTTCGATGTGCTGAGAAGGTGGAAATGGAGTTTGCCGATGACCAAGTTTTCTATAACAACCAGCAGAAGAAGAGACCGAGGTGGTAGGAGAAAGGTAAGAATTCTTCAAAAAATTCTGATGGTAAGAGAACTAAGTTTCTAGTTTGTGATAAATGTGGCAAAAGGCATGCTGGGGAATGTGTTCTGAATTCTGGGAAGTGCTACAGATGTGGTAAGATGGGACATAAGGCTCGTGATTGCACTGAAAAGGATCAAGGTGAAGGTAAGAACAAATTTGATTTACAGTTAGTGAAATGTTATAAGTGCAATGAGATGGGTCACTATGCAAACGAGTGTCCGACAAGGAGCTTGAGTGATGGGAAGCAGTTAGACTACAAGCAGAAAGGGGTGGTGAAATCCTTTGCAACTACTTCAGCAGATGTCGGGCCATCAAATGAAGTGGTATCAGGTACTTTGTTTGTTTTTTCAGATTATGCCAGTGTGTTGTTTGATTCGGGGTCTACACATTCTTTCATCTCTGAAACCTTTTCTAGTAAAATGGGAATACCATCTCAAGCAATGACTCCTGAACTATTGGTAAAAAAACATGGGGGAAGTGTCGAGGCAAAAAGAATTTATAAGAATCTTCCTATCCTTATCTGTGGAAAGAACCTACTTGCAAACCTTATTGTTCTACCTCTAGTAGAGTTTGATGTTATCCTGGGTATGGATTGGCTCTCAATTTACCATGGTAAGATTGACTGTAGAGCTAAAGAAGTTTCTTTTCAGAAAGACTTTCAGTTTGTTTACAAGAATGAACCCTTAATTTTGATAACATATCAAGAGGCCGAGAAACTTGTAAAAGATGGAAATGAATGTTACCTTGCACACGTCGTTGAAAATAAAGGAACTGTTCAGATTAATGATGTTCCAGTGGTAAATGAGTATCCTGATGTTTTTCCTGATGAGTTGCCTGGAATAATACCAGATCGGGAAGTTGAGTTTACTGTTGACTTAGTTCTTGATGCTAAGCCAATTTCAAAACCCCCTTATCGAATGGCACAAATTGAACTTTTAGAGTTGAAGGAGCAATTGCAAGATTTATTAGAGAAAGGTTTCATTAGACCTAGCACATCACCATGGGGTGCTCCTGTTTTATTTGTTAAAAAGAAAGATGGTTCTATGAGACTTTGCATTGATTATAGAGCCTTGAATAATATCACTGTTAAGAACAAATATCCTTTGCCTCATATCAATGATTTGTTTGATCAGCTCCAAGGAGCTCAGTTTTTTTCAAAGATTGACTTGAGATCGGGGTACCATCAGCTGAAGGTAAAGGAGGCAGATATTCCGAAGACCGTATTCCGTACGAGATATGGCCATTATGAATTTGTAGTAATGCCTTTTGGGCTAACCAATGCACCTACTGTATTCATGGACTTAATGAATAGAATTTTCCATGAGTTCTTGGATAAGTTTGTGGTGGTTTTCATTGATGATATTTTGGTGTTTTCTAAATGTAAAGAAGATCATGAAAAACATTTAAGGGTTATCTTGCAAACCTTAAAAGAAAAGAAACTGTATGGGAAATTCAGAAAGTGTGAGTTTTGGTTGTAACAAATTTCTTTCCTTGGTCACATTGTTTCTAAAGATGGAATAACTGTTGATCCCGCAAAAACAAAAGTTGTGGAAGAATGGCCAAGACCCACAAATGTAACCGAGATTCGTAGCTTCCTTGGTTTGGCGGGCTATTACCGAAGGTTTGTTAGAAATTTTTCACGGTTATCTAATCCAATGACTAAGCTAACTCGGAAGGGTGTTAAGTTTATCTGGACAAAAGAATGTGATGATTGTTTTCAGGAATTGAAAAGAAGATTGGTGAATGCTCCAGTTTTGGCACAACCTTCCAGAAATGGTGAGTTTGTCATATACAGTGATGCTTCATTGAAAGGACTTGGTTGCGTCCTAATGCAGAATGATCAGGTAATTGCTTATTCTTCACGACTGTTGAAAAATCATGAGGTAAATTACCCTACACATGATTTGGAATTAGCTGCTGTTGTTATTGCTTTAAAAATTTGGAGGCATCATTTGTATGGAGTAAAGTGTGAAATATATACCGATCACAAAAGTTTAAAGTATATATTCACTCAGAAAGAATTGAACATGAGACAAAGGAGATGGCTGGAATTAATCAAGGATTATGATTGTACAATTCATTACCATTCGGGAAAAGAAAATAAAGTGGCTGATGCTTTGAGTCGAAAAATTAATGCTTCATTAACAATGTTGCGGTTGGAACGTGATCCTTCGGTTAGGAATTTGATGAACTTTGGCATAGAAGTTGTTGGTGCAGGAAGTCCTTCTATTTTGTTTCAGGTATCAGTGAGATCATCTCTATCAGATAGAATCAAGCAAGCACAGAAGCAAGATAGTGAGTTGCAGAAAAAGGTAGAGTTGGTTCAGAAAGGTAAGTTGCCTGAATTCAACATTGATAATGATTGCGTTTTGAGATTTGGGAAGAGATTGTGTGTGCCTTGTGATTCACAGTTGAAGAGAGAGTTGTTATGTGAAGCTCATAGTTCTCCGTTTTCAGTTCATCCGGGCAGTACTAAGATGTATAGAGATCTGCGGGAGTATTACTGGTGGGATGGAATGAAAAGAGATATTTCTGATTTTACTGTGAAGTGATTGACATGTCAACAGGTTAAAGCAGAGCGGCAGTTACTGAAAGGGATGCTTCAGCCTTTACCATTGCCAGAGTGGAAATGGGAGAATATATCCATGGACTTTGTTGTTGGATTACCGAAGAAATATCGAGGTAATAATGCAATCTGGGTTATTGTTGATCGCTTGACCAAATCTGCTCATTTCCTGGCTATACGAGATAATTTCTCTCTTGATCAACTTTCCCGTTTGTATCTTAAAGAGATAGTCAGGTTACATGGAATTTCTCTCTCCATTGTATCGGATCGTGATCCCAGGTTTACTTCTAACTTTTGGAAAGGCCTTCAGAAGTCGTTGGGTACTGAATTAAATTTTAGTACAGCTTTACATCCTCAATCAGATGGGCAGTCAGAACGAACAATTCAGACATTGGAGGATATGCTACGAGCTTGTTCTATGGATTATCAGGGAAGTTGGGACCAAAATCTTTCTTTGGTTGAATTTTCATATAATAACAGTTTTCATTACAGTATACAAATGGCACCATTTCAGGCATTATATGGGAAGCGGTGTCGAACTCTAGCTTTCTGGGATGAAGTGGGTGAAAGGAAGTTGATGGGACCAGAATTGGTAGAAGAGATGGCAGAAAAAGTTCAGCTGATTCAGAAACACATGAGAACAGCTCAGAGCAGGCAGAAGAGTTATGCAGATAACCGGAGGAAGGATCTATCTTTCGAGGTAGGTGATCATGTTTTTCTCAAGGTTTCTCCTTGGAAAAGTGTGATGAGGTTTGGTAAGAAAGGAAAGTTGAGTCCAAGTTTCATTGGACCTTACGAAATTCAGGAGAGAGTTGGATCAGTTGCATACCGAGTGGCTTTACCTCCAAGTTTATCTCAGTTACACAATGTTTTTCACGTTTCGATGTTGAGAAAGTATATGCCAGATCCATCTCATGTTTTGAGTCCAGAGGTAGTTCAGCTGGAAGAGAACCTATCTTACGAGGAACAACCGGTCCAGATTCTTGACCACAGGGAGCAAGTGTTACGGATTAAGGTGATTCATCAGGTAAAGGTTTTGTGAAAAAACCACATGATTGAAGAGGCAACATGAGAATCTGAAAATGCAATGAGCGATAAGTACCCCCATTTACTCGATAAGTAAATAAATTGCGGGGACGCAATTTTCTAAAGGGGGGGAAGATGTAACATCCCAAGTAAGTAATGAATAATAGATATTTTTATCTATGTCTATTAATGATTAAGATAGTGTTATAGAGGCTTAAAATGAAAATAAATACAATCTTATGCATGGAATACACTAATATTCTTAAAAGATTATTTTACTGCCTTTTGATGGCAAACCATTTTTGAATCTATATTTTGACAATTTTATAAACTATGTTTGTCAAAATAAACTTATTCTTTATGATTGGGACATCAAAATTTACATTGTGTGAATTTTTGGTATTTTTCTGACAATGTTCATTTTTTTATGAATAGTGAAAAATACTGCATTTTACATCAAAACAACTTTTTAACCTAATTTATTTATATGATTAGATTATGTTTTGAATTGGTTTTGAAGTGAAATTAGAATATATTTTTACCATTTTATCAAATGGAGGTCATTGGAATCAATTTCACTTTGAAATTAGACTTAAACTGGTGTCAATCTTTTGATACTTATTGTTTTGTAAAAACACGCTTTTTGCTCTGGCAGTGGGAATTAATTATTAAATTAATTAATGTGACCTATATGTTTTGAATTTTGTAAAATAGACTTCATTTTTGAATTCAGAATATCAAATATAGATTAGGGTGAATTTTTGGTAATTTTCTGAAAAACTTCAATTTCTGATTAATAGTGAAACCACTAAGTGGTAATCAAGCAAACTGATTTTTCAGTTAAATGAAAGTTTACCACTAATGTGTATTGAATTTTTAAAATCCGACATACATGGTTGTCATTAAGAAGTAAAATGCGGTTCAATGAGATTATAATAATTTTTTGGTGAATAGTAACTTATTAAGTTCTTAATCGCGATTAGTGGTAATTAGTGTAGTTTAAGGTAAAAATGATATTATAGGAATGTGAAAACACCGTGACACTTGTCCTACACCTATTGGGTGAGTCATGGCCGACCAAGACAAGCCATGGGCCAACTTGGGGACCCCATGGAGCTACTTTAGTTGGAAAATGACAATAATATATTTTTATTTAATGGAAAAGTAAAATTGACGCAAACATGATATGTTTTACTAAAACAATTTTTAAGTAGGGTTATACAAGTCATATTTTTGATTATAAATAGTCATTGGAAAGCTACAAAGATTTCATACATCATAGTAATTTTTTTATAATTTTTAGACATTAAATAAATTAAATTATTTATGACATAATAATGATGCAGCGATGACATCATTATTTGACGATTTAAATAAAATGGAAAGACAATGTAAACTCTATGAAACAAACATGGCCAAAACCAATTAGATGAGTGGATTTAAAACCCTTATAACCTTATCCACGAATTATATCAATGTGGGACCTTTTGAAACCGAAACACATTTTCAAATAAAGTAATATTTCTTTACTTTCCAAAAGTGCCCCTCCTCTCCTCTTATAAAAGGCCCCCACCTCTACCTCATTTCACACACTTCTCAAGCCTTTGGCTCGACCAAACCCTGCCCCTTTACTCTCTCCACATCCCTGTCCTCATACTAGAGGATTACCATTGGGAAGAATCATTTCAAAGGAAGACTTTAGGCTCAAATCAAAAGGAGTTACACTTTTAAAGGTAATTCATTCTCTCATGTTCATTTGTTTTATTTTGCTTCTCCAACCCCCTAAAATCTTTTTATTTACTTATTTTGTAACAAAACCAGTATCTTCAATATACAAGGATGTTGTTATAATTTTTATTTGAGCTACACTCTCACACAACTACATCAAATGGTTAAAGAACATACGGTTTCCGTGGATGGAAAAATTCTGCCTCCCGAAACGATGATTGTTCAACACTCATTTAACACCTTAAAAGGTGGCCATTATTATGTCACTATTTTTATATATGATATATAATATGTTTATGTTTTCCTTAAGCTTATGTTTTTTTCATTTTTGGCATAACTTTATGGTTTCCATTATGGGTAAACACGATATCTTCATTTTAGGAAGTGCGGACTACCGCCCCCTGAAAGTGATTTGATTCGTTAATACCATATGTGGGATGTGTAAGGGATAAAGTTAATGATGTTATATATGTTATTATACTGGAATTATAATATACTCTTATATCATTGTGATTCCATTCCATAAGATATGAAATAGAAATGAAAGTAGCGTTCATGCGTATGTACGGCTTACCGTCTCCATGAATGGTGCATTTCATTTCTTACCTCTAAATGATTATGTAATATTATAAATGCATGTAAGTACTGGATATATATGACATATATGATATCTACATCATGAATACCATTCTGGATATAATGAACCTTTGACCAAATTAACAACATGTAAGTGTAAGAAGTCTATTTTTACTTAAGAACCAAATACCGACAAAATGAACATTATTAACTTAACTGATTACATGATGTTCATAACATGGTATAAAAGGAATAATGAACTTGAAAAAGATTCATAATCAAGTAGAGATTAACTCAAGTTTATTATTCAGGAGATTAAAGAACGGTCGGGTCAAGTCGGATACGAGGTATGGGACTTCGTCTCAATCTCCTTTCATTGAGTCATATTTTATTTTATACACAACTTTCTTTTATACGGTGTATAAACCCCTTTGACTTTTACGTTTATTCAAAAGGATTCTTTTTTTATACGAAGCGTTTACTAAACGACAAAAGGGAATGTTTTTGTCATACGTACGCAACGACAATGACTTCTCCGCCGTCGTGACCGTTATTTGAGTTTCGGCTTCCTCTATAAGCCATACCTTCTTTTTAAAAGAAAAAATAAATACCACGTTTTACTTTTCTTTTATTTTGGTATTAAAAATGGTTTTCATAATGTTTTTATATCAATGTGTTGTATTGATATCTCGTGATTGGAATGTGGAAATTTTATGTTTCCTTTATGCAAGTTTTATGTGATATGATTATGTTATGGTTCTTGGGCATTATTATGAAGATGGGTAGTTCCGTGATAAACTAAGGGCGGGTGAGCCTGTTATAGCTCTCCAATGCATTGGTTAACCTGAAGGAGTGAAACGTTAAGGTTTATCCGAAGAGATTTTAGGGAATATACTGTGATGGGTATTCCAAACGTAACCAAGAGGGTTACTCCCTACGTAAGAATGTTATGAATGCCTCAAGTTACCTTTATGTCTTATGATTTCTATGTTTTATTCATGATTTTATGAGGTATGTTAAAGTGCCTATGTTTTATGGGTAAAGTATGATTTCATTCTTATGTATATATGAACTCATGTTTCCTTTCCATGTTTTTTTTAACACCCATACTGAGTTTTTATGCTCATCCCAAGTTTTTGAAATGTTTTTCACAGGTCAAGGGAAAGGTACATGATAAGATGATATAGTCAAGGATGTGTCAAGAAATAATCCATGTTTTATTTTAAATGTGTTTCCATTGATGGGAATGAAGAATACTATCTTTATGTAACCACTTTGTTTATATGTGGAATGTAATGCGCCCCAAGGTTTTTCTTCAAGTGTTCAATAAGAGTTTGGAATGGAGTCCTTTATTTCAAATTTTATTTCTTATATCTGAGTATTATCATAGTTTTTATCTTATTGATCATGTTAATATTGGTCTTTATCAGCAGATGGGGTTTGGGAGGGATTTCTTTGCACTATCACATTTGTTTCATGCAGATGATATTTTTCTCTATAGTAAGGATAATATTGTTACTATCTCATACATCAAGAGCATTGATTCACATTATAAAGATGTCTTAGTTTAGGTTATTAGCTGGAAAAAGTATTCTATTATGTTTTGAAATGGATTGTGTATTTCTAAGTAGAATTGGGTCGCCCGAAGATTTGGTGTGATGAAAGGTTCACCTATATTTATTTACCTTGGGCATATGATTTTGTAGGGTAGAGTGAAAAGATTCTATATGGAAAATATTGCTCTAAAAATTCATTAGCAGGTGGAAACTTGAAAAGGGATGACCATGTCTCAAGTAGGTAGAATTTTCTTGGTCAAGTTTATTATCACCTAAATGTTTGTGTACTCTTTATCACTGTATAGATTTCCTATAATAATTTTTATAGAATGTAATCTTAATATTCAATATTTTATTTTTACTAGGTCGATTAATGAATGAAATTTGGTAATATTTTCATGGAAAGATTGTGTAAATCATGTGAAAATGGGGGGTATGGGAGTTAAAGATACCAGAATATTCAATGATGCCGTGAAAACAAAATCACATGGAGGGTTCTTTCCACTTATGACCTCTCTTTTGAATTTCTTTTCACCAGATTTTTCAACAAATTGAACAAAGTATATACCATGTATGTACCCACATTAGTATGGTGTGCTATTAAGTTAGCCTATTGTGACATTTTGGGTTGTTCTAAATGGGTGGTTTGTAAGAATTATCAACTGAATATCTGGAGAACTCATTGGATGTATAGATCCATAATTGATGATATTGAAATTCCTACAAATCATAGGGATATTAATTAGTATGATTTAAAAAGTATTCCGAGTATCTTTGACCTTCTTCCAACTCATCTTGTTGTGGACATTTTTAGATATGATTATTATGTTTGTGACATTCTGGTTGGGATTTCCAATGTAGATGGTAAATTCATGACCTGTGATTATTATAGACATCACTGTGGTACAACTATTAGTATTACACCATGGTTTTCATGTTTTAGATATCACTTCATTTCAACTACTGATATGTTTCTAGTTTGGAATGTTTGGAAATAGTTCTTGCCTATTCAGCACCTCATCCAGTGTACAAAAAATCTTATTGTTTTCCATTTTACTTTTACTTAAATTACATCATTGCCTTTTCATTAGATTACCTCATATAATTTTTGTATTCTATTGATAAAAAATTTAAAATTTTACCATGATCCTTGGTTTGGTACTTCAATCTCTCACTTTGGATTTATTTGCAATAAAAAAAATTCATTAATGTTTCCTTGAATGGTTATTAACTGTGGTTGTAGGGTCTATTTTCCATGGTTTTGAAAGTGTTATTAAGGACCAAGATCCATGGTTTAACCATGGGGGGACGGTAGGGGGTGGGGATGGCAGGGGTGGGGGCCAGGGGGCCCGGTAGGGGGTGGGGATGGAAGGGGGTGGGGATGCCAGGGAGACTAGAATGGGGAGGGGAAGGGGGACTAGCAAAGGGGACTGGCAAGGGGGATGGAAAGGGGGATGGTAGGGGGAGGGGCAGTGGGACTCGTAGGAGGACTGGCAGGGGGAGGGGTAGGGGGACTGGTAGAGGGAGGGGCAGGGTGAGGGAGTGTCTATGGTCTGTCTTGGGAGGGGGGGGGGGGTTGTAGGGTAGCGGGGGGATGATGTGGGGTGCAAGGGGGTATGTCTGGGGGGTCCAGGGTCTGGGGGGGCTATCTAAGTTGTTTTCCTGGGTCTGTCTGGGGGGTGTCCAGGGTATGGGGGGTTGTCCGACGTATGTGGGTTGGGGGGGGGGGGTTGTCTAGGGTATGGGGGAGTGGGGGTCTGCGGGGGTATGTCTTGGGTATGTCCTAGGGGGGGCTATCCTAGGTCTGGTAGAGGGTCATCAGGGTAGTGGGGAGGGTGCAGGGGGTCTACATGGCAGTGAGGAGTGTGCATGTGGGGTACAAGGGGTGGGGCGGGGGGGGGGGGGGGTGCAAGGGTGGTGGAGCATCATTAAATAAATATGATTTAATATTTTAACAATATCCAAACTTGATTACGCTCTCATACTGATTTTGTTCTTGTTTAGACCAAAAGACTCTTACTATTTCTCTATATTCTAAATATCCTTCTTATTTATCTTCAATTTTATGTTCACGAATCATTATACCCAAGAATATTTTATTTTTTTCATTAAATATATGTGTTCTCATTTTAATGAATTATGTATATCAGAGTATTTTATGGGTAACATAATTATATTATATGAATCTCCACATAAATAATGAATTTTTTCATTAATTAAATGTTCTTTCATTTGTATGCATTATGTTTTCAGGATTATTTTCTCCTTCTACTAATTTAGCTGTATAAACCAATGAATATTTCAATGATCATGATGGTGGTGATGGTGGTCTGAGAGGAGTTGATAATGATGTTGGTGTTTCTATTGGAAATGATGAGGGTCATGATTTTTCTGGTGATGTTGATATTGAGGTACATTTAAGATGTAAATTTTATTCTTGTAATATACATTTAATTTTATAAAATAGTTTTTTTATTATGATAAAATTGATATTGAAATTTGATATTTTTTATATTGGAGATAGTTTGAATTATTTTTATATATATTGTATTATGATTGAGTTCAGATTTATTTGGAAGGTGGTGTTTTTGTACTCTTATATAGAGGATGTGAGTACTAATATAAGGTGCATCTATTATGGAACCATTTGGTGATTAAGTATAACTGTGTTTGAATCAATTTAAATGGATATTAAATATAGTTATAGGGTCTATTTTCTATGGTTTTGAAAGTGTTATTAGGGAACAAGATACATGGTTTTACCATGGGGGGTGGAAGTTGGTGGGGATGGAAGGGGGAGGGGCAGGGGGAGGGGTAGGGGGACTGGTATGGGGGATGGCAGTGGGACTGGCAGGCAGAGGGGCATGGCGACTAGTATGGGGGATTGTAGGGGGAATGGAAGGGGGAGTGGTAGGGGGAGGGGCAGGGGGACTGGATGGGGGGGGGGGCAGAATGAGGGGGTGTCCAGGGTTTGTCTTGGTGGGCCGGGGGGGGTCAGTCCGGGGTCAGTCCTATGGGGGGTCTATCTGGGGGGTGTTCAGGGTCTATGGGGGTTGTCTAGGGTGTGGGGGGAGTGGAGGTATGGGCTATCCAGGGGAGTCTGTCCCAGGACTGGGTATGTCCTTGGGAGGGGGGGGGGATGTCCTCGGTTTGTCTGAGGGGGGGGGGGGGGGTCTAGGGAGTGTGTCCAGGGTCTAGGGGGTCCTGGGTCTATTTGGGGGGTGTCCTGGGGGTGTCCTGGGTTTGTGGGCGTCTATCTAGGCAGTGTCATGGGTCTGTCTACGGAGGTCTAGCGTCTGTCCAGTGGGGGTGTCCAGGGTCTGTCCAAGAGGGGGGGGGGGGTTCCAAGGGAGTGGGTGGGGGGAATTGCATGGGGTAAGGGATGCCTTAGGGGGCTGGGGATATTTATTTTTGTTTTTTGATACCTAATATCCAATTTTTCTAACCATTGATATAGGTATATAGCCACAACTGGAAATCGGGGCTATAGGTCCAATGTGACGGTTTCTAACCACGGAAAAAAACTGTGTCCATCCTTTAGTATAGCCAACGTTCCAAACTATGGATATAGTGATATTACCACAGTTTGAACTGTTGTTGTATACCTATAGCCACGGTTCCTAACCGTGGCAATAAGTCTAGGTTTATAGCCATGCCAAACTTAGCCACAGTTTCTCAAACCGTGGCTAATACCTATAGCCATGGTTTGAGGACATAAAGCCACTATTTTAAACTTTGGCTATATCCCGAATTTCCAGTAATGCTATTTACATGTGAAGGGGGACTCTGATCTAGTCATTAATTAGATAACAGAAAACTATGTCATCAGATATAAAGATATAGTGCCTCTACTAGAATGTGACCATCAGGTGATGGCCTAGTTCTATTCCCTGTCAAAGGTTACTCTTGCTCTTTATCAATAGATTGGTAGAGACGATGCATTACAGTGAATGGATATGTCTCTTTAAGAACCTAGTCATGATGAAATGTTCATTCATGTGGAACACCAGAGAATCATTTCTCCCACAACATCATATGACAAAAAAAATAGTTTTATCATTTGTTTATCTGTAATTCTGGGCCCTAATCCTCAAATCCCCCATGGCCTAGGATTTTTAGTATTGGATGACTCTTTTCAAAAATTATCTCTAGCATGGGATTCTACTTCCCAATCTAGCCAAGTATGAGCAAATCCACTAGTGTGTAGCTCTGTATACCCTCAAGAGTGGGCCAATAATTGATAAACCCATTTAACAGCATGGATTAAATGGACTTATCCCACATTTCATCCAAGGTGTATATATACCTTAGACTTTTTAAGGGTTAAATTCCAGATCCTATGGAACCCAACTGTTGGGATAATATTGTGTATGAAGACTGTATTTGTTGTCAACAATTGTCAATTCTAGTCAAAATGAAGAAGGAGATGAAGAATTACTAAAAAGATAATAGAGTTTGGATAAAGTGAGGTTGCCTGCATAATTGTTATGGAATCATAAAATTGTATGTAATACTTGATAAATTCTCTAATAAGATCAATTGAGACGATTGATGCACTGATCCTTTGTTAAAAGAACTTGTGTCAAAGGTGACACATTTTTTACAACAACGATGAATGGTGAGGTATCATCCATCTGAGGATGATTGAAGAAGAAAAAGGATTTGAATAAGACCATGACACTCTTCATGATTTCATGAAAACCATGGAAGATCTTACTTGAAGAATATAATTATATTATTTGAATGATGTATAGATTAATGGTTGAAGAAGAAGAGAGAATGTGGAAGATCTTGGCAATCTGAGGTGGTCATGCATTTCACATTGTATCAAAAATTAGATGATGTTTTGATGATTTTTATTTCAAAAATTTCATATGTTTGGTGAAATTTTGATGCAAGACTTTTGAATAAAGTAGAAGTAACGGTGATTCCAGTCATATGTTGTTTTGATTGGAATGAATGATGTTGCTAGAAGATAGTTTCAGTACTTTCCATTGAAAATTTGACGATGCTAAAGATGTCCGATCAAATGATACATATCACGATATTGGATTCTGTGATTAAATTTTAAGAATGGTTATAAGATATAGTGAATAGAAAACATGCCAAAGGAATAGACGATCTGATGGCAGCATAAAAGAACGTTTTAAGGTGGCCCCGTTTTCCAGTGTCTGCCAATTTTTAGGGGCTAAAAATCGGGAGATGATGAAATGTGTTTTGTAAAACGATGATGGACGCAAGTTTCAAGATGTCTTGGTATGTTGCAAAAAAGTGGTATTCCATGATCTGAACATCAAAATATGGAAAAGGAGAGGCATGAAAGAAATATTGGGGTTTTGCGCGTAAGATTGGTTTTTGTGCGCAAGATTTAAGGTTGTTTGGAATCTGGCATCAAAGGCATGATTCAAGGTCCAAACATCATAAAATGGAAATTGAAGGATTCATGTGAATGATTTAATAAATGTGTGAAAGAATAGGTTGGCACAAAAGGGACTTACACAACAATGGCGATGTAAAATGGGGTTTTTCACGTGAGGCATGATTCGAGGTCCAAACATCACAAAATAGTAAAGGCATGAAGTGCATGAAATATTATAAGTAGTGTGTGAAAGATAAGGTTGGAGAAAAAGAGAAGTGCACGCGCAAGGCAACGTCCAATGTGGTTTTGCGTGACACATGAATCACGTGCCCAAGGCTACCTTAATGGGGTTTTGCGTGACCCATCAGGATCTTGCGCGATGCATTGCGGTTTCTGCCCACAGTGGTCAATGAGGATTATAAATAATTTGTGGCCCCCTCACATAGAAGAAGCTCAACACAATGAATAAATCAAATCAATAAAGAACATATGAAATACACGCAAAGGAATTTGAGAGAAAGAAGTAAGAGTTGCATGAAAGAACGGATAGTTGCACGCAAAAAGATAGTTGTGCATAAGATAAAGTTATGCGCAAGTGGACTTTCGTGAAAAAAGTTTAATGTTGGTACAAGTCATTAATGTTGCATTCAAGTCACCCAAAAGGGGGTGCATGAAAGGCTTGGGTCCTACAATCCTTCGATAGGTGCATAACACTCTTGAAGCGTCTTTGCAAAGAAGAAAGAACTATAAACTGTTTGTCTCCACAAAGAGAAGTTGAACCACACTCACACGACAAGTGTTTTTCAGCCTCATTGTGCTTTGTGAAGTAAAGAACAACTGGATGTGCAACTAAAATCACATCTTCACAAAGGAATAAGGTATCATACCAACACACTCACATGTTGGTATTGAGAATTGAAGAAAGATATTAAGACACTGTAGTACCATTCTATATTATACTTTGTCAAAGAATAGGAATAGAAGAATAAGAAGAACATAGTATGTCCAATTGAATGTTGAAAATTATTTAGTGTAGTTAGATTCAAGTGATACCACGTGAACCCATCTTCATTTCATGAATAATCACATTGGTTTATGTGATACTAGCTAAGAAGAGTGAAGAATATTTAGTGCAGTTGGTTGTTGCACTAAGAATATGAAGAAGAAGTCAAGTGCAGTTGGTATTTAACTAGAGAAGAAGAGAAAGAAATAAGGGAGAATTTATTGCCTAAAAATTTTCAACTAATCAAGTGAAGAGAACTAAAGAAGACCAAGAGAAGAAACTACTTTTTGAAAAAGGAAGAATATCGTCTCCATAGGTAGTATAAAGAACCAGCTAGAGTCCGTAAGTTGGACTAGGCCAACACCACTCCAAGGAAGATGATTGTTTCCCACCCCATCCAAAGTGTAGAGACCCAAACTGACTAGAGTATTGATTTTCTATTCACTCCATTGTAACAACATATTACATTATAGTATAGAATCCATGCACTGTTCATTCCCATTCATGGAAATGAATTAGCTGCTCTTATTGAGTGGTGACCCTTGTAAAAATGCCGTGTTCATGTTTTTACTACTTTCATATTATTTCATTCGATAGGGAAAAGAAAATAATAGTATCAAGACCCTAATAGGTCAGGAGGTACATGGGTAAAAAGATGAAATTGGTTTAAAAATTCCTCAACACTGATTCACCCCCCTCTCAGTGTTGGGAATATCCCAAACTGGTCCTCTAACCAACAATAAGGATTTAATATCACCCAAAACACTCATAGGTTGGAAATATTATGGCAAACCATATTGGACTATTGCATTGAGTTTTAAACGAGTATTCAAATATTTCATATCCTTGCTACCATATTCAATCAGCCACTGAAGCTTCCCCATTCCACCAATGTTTTAGGCACATTACCTTATATGACATCTACATTAAGGGACCATTCCTTATAGTGACAACTCAATAGTTCAGGTTCATTATAATTGAAAAATACTTCATTTAAAAAAGGGAGAAATTGGTTCTCCTGAAGGATGTCAAAACCCAGTCCTTGATTGAGTTGTTTAGATCCAATATCATCCATTATTTTGGGGTGCCTCACTCAATTCTCAGAGACAACAATACAAAATTCTAGGCTTTCCAGCTGAAGAAATAATATTCCATATAAAACATTCAGTCTAACCATACTTCTATCTACCATGTGTAGGAAAATATGTAGATTGTGGCATTCAATATGACTCTATATAACATCATGGAAAAAATAATGGGCTAGAATAAAAAAAGAATTAGACTTAAATGTTCCCCAATTCCCTCTTGGCCTATCATAAATCAGATATAAATTCCACACAGCTGACCACATACTCCCATGTTTAGAGATAAACAATCATTCCTACACAAAGGGGATCAAATTATGTTGCTTTGAATGACAATTTACCACCAGAATATGCCAAATAGAATAAAATAATTCCATCTAGATGTGTTGGAATACCTTGAGGGAAATAGTCTCTAGGACTTGAATAAAATAGATATTCACTAAAAAATTATATGGAGAGCATTCAGTAAGAATGTTTTCATCTACACTTTTATCTATGGTGACATGGTAATGGATCTGAGAATGTCGATGATACTTTGAAAAAAGACACTGATGTTTGATCACAAATGGGGAGGACCTCACATTATCCATAAGATATATTCTAATGGATCATATTCATTAATAACCATGGTTAGGGAGTCTGTCATACCTCCCACCAATTCTAATTTTCTCAAGGAGTACTTCATGTGAAACCATATTGTTCGGGAATAATGTCCATATAAAATTTTCGATTTTCATAAACTATATGACCAAAAACTAAGAGTTTTGTTCGATGCATTATAACTATAAATTTTTTTCATCCCCCATGGTTTGAGATCTATTACCATAAATTGGTAGAATCCATATTCTGTGTTTTACATCTTCAAAATGAAAATACAAATGTACGGGGAACATGATGTTAAACTGTGGTCTTACCCTGTGAATTGAACACATCACCCCAAACATACCATGTTTTTTATGACAAAAAAATATCTATATAACATTGTGATAAAATTTAGCCTTACCCATGTCATAATCATGGGATGAACCACGATTAAAATGGTATTCCACAATGCCCTCATTAGAGAGGGTATTCCCACTTATGACTTTATTCTCATACCCGACCATATCCTATAACTATGTGTGGCTTGATTCCCATTTCACTGGAATATGTAGTGATTCCTAGAACCCTTGTATTTGAGCCCATCCACCACTTCATTAAAAACCAATCCTCTGAGGGGCGATCTAATTTTAGAATGATTGGACCTTTATACCCACTTTTAGTCTCAGCATTATGACTTTAAAATATATGCAGTCTGTTTTAATGTATTTATGAGGTATATGGGCTAGTATAACCTCTATTTCAATTGGGTATAGCTATTTAATGAAATAAAAATACCCTTTCAAAAAAATCTCAATGAATTATTAATTTATAATGTTCTCCAATTTCCATTAGTATGTGCCTTATATCCCTAACACAGTGAAGCAAGATTTGGGATCACTTCTTATAGTGTAGAGCCTACATGGATAATTTCACTTCATGTTCTATCTTTTGGATTCCAACAAAACATCTACTAAGTTCTTACCCTATTATTCAGGATCTATGACCCTAATCAAGGAGTTGTGGTCAAAGCATAATGATCGTAAACTATTTGAGTCCTCCTATTATATGCATGGTTTTCTTCATCCCTAGTGTTTCATCATGCCAATTCTCTCATTTAATTCAATAACTAAATATGGATTGATTAAAATTTTCATGGGATGAATAGTGATTCCAATACATTTTGTCTCAGGGCCCAACCACAATTTTAGAACAAACCCACCAATTAAGAATTTTTGTATTAACCTAAAATTCCCTAATCGGACTTCTCATTATGTATAATCCCCAATCATGTGACATGGACCATTAGGAGGATGAGACACCCTTATTACATGACATGTGGAATAAATGAATAGGTATATCAATTCACAAGCCTTGACAAAGTCTTCATCTAAATACGTTAAACTGTATCCTTACCCTGTATACATTTGCGATTCCTCATAAATGAGAAGATTTATTATCCTCACTATAGAGGACCACCCCTACCGGCATCGGTCTCCTAACATGTCACATTGTAGAACTATGTGGAGCTTGATTCCTATTCTTATAGAATACGTAGTGATTCCCATATCTCTTATCCTAAGTCTGACCCATTATTTCACTCAATACAAGGTTTTCCATCCCCATCATCAGGATGTTGACTTGGGTAGAATTGGTCTTGTTTTTTAGGAAGAGGGTCTCTTTGGACCTACATCCACATTCAGTTATCACACATTCTTGCAAAAAATGAACTTTTGGAAACCAGTTCCCCATGGGTATATGATCTATTAATTTATGCTAGCTTCCCCCTACGATCTAATCCTTAGGATTTTAAAATACTTGTAATCAACATATGAGTTGTATGACTTTAAAATTTAAAGACCAATTTCCACATTACACTACGTTAAATGGTTTCCTTAACCTGTAAGAAGAAATGATTCCTAGTATGGAAAATATGAGATGTACAAAACCAACTTCCTCAATACACGATTTCGAACTATAGCCTTACCCCTAATAAAATTGGGATTCTTCATTTGATAAATATGAGATGACTCAGTTTCCTCACTAGAGAGGATGATTCCCCTGTAGGGTTGGTCTTCAACCACCCCATGTTCAGAAACAACATGTGGCATGATTCCCATTCTCATTGGATACATAGTGATTTTTGGGTATCTCATATTGATCCCAACTCTTTCATCAACTTATTTCAGGGTATTTCCCCTTTGGGATAGGTTTGATTATTTCCTACTAGCATGATCTCACATCACATTTGATCAAACAAAAAAATAGATCCCACGACACTCAATATTCCCTCTGAGACATTCCCGACTTCTACTTCTATGATTTAATCCTTCTTTGACTTGGATATTCATTATTTCTGTAATCAGAGTAGACTCTTTAATTGTAATGGTGACTGGCCACACTTGACGGCCTACCTTTATATGAGTAAATCATAAAGGAAACATGGTAACACAAAGAAACTCCATTATTTTGATTTTTTTAATGGTTAATAAAATATCTTTTCACTACATCATTGAATTATGATCATATTGAACATGTTTTCTAATCACAATCAATTTTTGTTCCTCACTTTTAGGCATTCCCCTTGTATTATCTAGGTCATGAATGTTGTGACCTATAGGTGTGAGAAATCCTTCATTCGGTCTATTGTTCCTTTTTTTGTGTTCTCTCTAATAAGTCATTGGATCTCTACACCACTATTTATTTATCACATTGATCATGGGTTGGCCTAGGAGTCGGGAGGGACATTTAACTAATCTAGGTTGAGATGTATTAGTAACCCTTTGGTATAAACTCTATGACCATAGACATAAAGCCCATGTATGAGAATCACAAATTTAAATGGAATGTATTTCACCCTTGGAATGCATCATGTGAAATTGGTTCCCCTTAAACCTAACTCCGCATTATGTTGTTACTCTACTCCTCCATTCATGTTCTTTGTGTTCTTTTAACCCCTATGGTCTGGACTCTATGACCTTAAACATGGATCCTAGGTGCAAGAACTGTTATTTTAATCACTATTTAGAATGTACTTGGGATGTTATGCGTTGTAAGTCTTACTCAGATTCTCATTCATGTTGGGTTACATGTACCCTATTCCACATACATCCCTTCTAAGACACACAACCTTTTAGGCTACTAATCATGACCTTAAACTATATTCAACTCACCCAATTTTCTTTTTCTCGATGAATTTCCACCTAGGAACAACATTTTCATTGGATTGTAACCCTACATCATCATAATAACATTTCCTGTATAATAACATATATTTGTCTAGGAATTATTCCAATACACTATTTGAAACCTTGTGGTCGAAGCTCTCAGTCAATACACATGGAGTCATGTTCTGATCATTATGATGATATACTAAAAATAACTTCATGTACCGACTAGAATAACCTTAAACAAACATAGTAAAGTGGGACAAATGTTTTCCAAATTGAAAATATCATAGTGGAAATCTAAGAAAGTGTAAGACTTCCATAACCATGTTCTTCCCATTACATGGGAATTATAATGTGATAAAAAGAATGAGGAACAAAGCCAGTACGTTCCCACTATAGACCCTATAAAGAACAAAAATGTGCTAGATCAACCCATAAAATTAAGGAAATGTTAGAGACAAATATTAAGCACCCTTTCCCTGATGTGATCAATTAGGGGATACACCATTATGATACCCTCTTATTCCCCCACTTCCTTGGCCAGACAAGTGTTTTTCACATCGGTTCCAACATCCTAATGAAAGGATGTTAAAATATATGACTCAACATCCAAATAACATTATATTAAAATATAAAATACATATATATAATTATACGAAATTAACCAAACATGTCTATCATCTTCGTTTCAAGATGTTAAAATATAAACAAACTTAGGCCCTTTCTTAAGATGTCACCTTCTCTATTTTAGTGTCTATCATCTACCGTGTTGTCCATATTAATTGATCATAGCTCAACATCTGAGAATATTATATCCTTGTAGAAAATGTATGAAATATTATTAGACCAATATAGCTACCCATTTTTCTCAAATACAATATGGAATAATTCTAGTAGTGTTCAATTACATTCAAACATTACATCCCTTCACCCCAACACACTGTGTCTCTCTTGACATGGATCCAAATTATCTTCCTAGTCTGAAAAGGCCCCCATTTAAAACCTGGTTCCTAGACACAATAACTCACATACCATTTTGGAAACACACCCTATAAGGAATCTAGTAACATTTTTAGATTGTTATTGGTTTTTGAATATGCTCAGTGGTAAACACATATTTGTTTATCCCCATCCTTTAGAAAATGATAAGGTATTTTATGTTGAAAACAAGGCCCTCAATTATCCTCTATAATCATTCCACCACCTTTGTGTTAAAAATCTGGGTAATCATGATTCACTCTCCTCATCAACCATTTATTCGAGAAGAACACAATGCCTTGGCTTTACCTTATTCTAGTACTAGCTCATATTGAGAAATAAAGTCATTTTTTCCAAGAGTCTCATGATCTATCTAGAACATTCTCAATTAGGATACTCTCAGTGGTCAATAAACATGTTTATACCTCAGGTGTTTTCCTCTATCTAGTTATCTCCTATAAATTATAAATCAAAAAAATTTCCATTGTTTCCCACACTGAGAATATCTCACGTTGGATTAGGGGTTCACTGGTTTTTATTTCAATGTTATCAAGTTGTAGTTAATGGAAAAAATTTAAAATTATATGTGAATTTTAATAAAACTATCCAAAGTTTTGTATGATCATAAAAATATTTAAGTCTATCCTTTATTATGTGATAAGGTAAAATTTCTCTACAGATTTCCCCATCTGACCATGTTCTTAAGATATGGCAACCTCGTTTTGGTATCCTCCAGAGTCTGTTACAACTCTACCAATTGGATGCCTCATCCTTAGCGGTTTGGAGAACATATTCATCCCTAATTCACAACTGATCCTCCTAGGATCAACACTCGACTACTAGAGATGATTCCTTATCTGTATATTCCTCAACCAAAACCAACTGATCCATTTGGTTCCCAATATTATCTTAGTGAGATATGTTGAAGCCCAAATGATAAGGTGACTACCTTTCTTGGTTATTGATATCCTATTCTACAACCAAGAGATACTGAGTACCTCAACCTTGTACATATGATACAAAAATTCATACAATTACAACTCAAAACACATCCAATCAATGAGGATGTTCGAAGGTATTTCATGGAGTTTACTAAAGTCTTCGCCACAAGTTCTAGGATAACAAGACAGTGAATAATATATCCCACCCAATTTGGAATATCAAATAGTTGAGTGTAGATAATGAAATTTTGAAAACTCATCCATGACTTTCTTAAGATGACCTGGTTCTCCTAAAAAACATTCAATCTAGAATATTTGAAGTCCTCATGTGGTACATGATCATACATAGGAAAAACCTATATCAAAGTGGTGGACAGGTCATCCATAGGCATGTGCATAGGTGATATGAACCCCATTTATATGGGATACACATCCTATCCAGACCCATCATCCATAGTGGTGGATTTATCTACATATTATGGTACCTCTGAGGTAGGTTCAATCATAATAACATCTTCAACCACCTATGTTGGTGGCATGATCTCAATCACCTTCAATGCGGCCTCAGCTATATATAAGGTACCCAATGAAACTTTTAGGATAGGTGAAATGTAACACCCCCAAATGATAAAGGGTTAAATGGGTAAATGATATGACTCATGTCAACAAGGTGCACCTTCCTTTTAGGGAGCCTATCTAATCAGAACTCCACAGTCAAGCATGCTTGGCCTGGAGTAGTGATCAGGATGGGTGACCTTCTGGGATGTTTCCCAGGGTGTGTGTGAGTGAGGAAAAAGTACACTGAAAAGGACATGTGTTCCCCTATGGGGATAATCATTAGATAGATAACCCGTTCAGGCATGTGGGTGGACCCTGGTGTGGGCCCCACGTGTCTTCGGGGGCAACTAGTGGTACATGGTAGGCCAGGACCCAACAACCATGTTAAAGCTGGGTGTATGTGTTGTTATCGGGACCCGGTTGTCACATTTGGTATCAGAGGAGGAACCCAGCCTTAAGTGTGGTGCACTGCCTAGGTTGAGATGTAGAGCCCACAACGAGGACATTGTGCTCTAAAGGGGTGGGGGTGATTATAACACCCACAAATGATAAAGGGTTAAATGACTAAATGATATGACTCATGTCAACAAGGTGAATCTTCTGGAAGATTCTCAGGGTGTGTGTGAGTGAGGAAAAAGCACATTGGAAAGGACATGTGTTGGCTTGTGGGGATAGACATTAGTCAAATAACCTATTCAGGCATGTGGGTGGACCCAGGGGTGGGCCCCACGTGTCTGCGGGGGCAACTGGTGGTACCTGGTAGGCCAGGACCCGATGGCCATGTTAAGGCGGGGTGTCTTTGCTGTCATCGGTACCCAGGTATCACATTCAGAAAAATAGTAATAATATAAATAATAATAATAAATGAAACAATATAAAGAACAATAATGATGATGCTAATAAAGATAAAAATAATAAAAATTAATAACAATAATAGAATAATAATTTTAACAATAATAATAGAAATATAATAAATACTATAATAATAATAATAATAATGAAAACGATAATAATAATAATAATAATAAGAAAATAAAAATAAAAAATTTAAACCTAACCCTAATACACACGGACAGCCCCACCCCCTTTTCCTATTGTAGACCGCGAGCCACACCCCCACTCTCCCTATCCTCTACGCGAACTAGCTCCTCCCTTCCCCTTACCTACTGCGCGAGCCGCATACCCCCCCCTGCAGGTCCCCGTCGCCTCTCGCCCTCCTCCCGACCACCGACACGCTGCTCGCCCCCTCTACCTCACCCCTACTTCGCCACTCCCCACCTTCCCGCATGACCTCCGGCATCCCCCATTCCCACACCGGCCTCCTCCTAACCTCCGTGTGACCCCCGGCCTCCACCGCTCCCCTCCCGACTTTCAACAACCCCACCTGCTCGCCGGCAACCTCTTCCGGTGACCCGGCCTTCGGCACCCTGCTCCCACACCCCGCATGACCCGCCTTCCCTGTCCGGCACTATTCCGGTGCCCCCTGCCCTATTTCAGCATCTCCCACCGTTTTCCGGCAAGCCTGCCGCCGACCAGCGACCTCCGGTCTCTACCCACAGCACCCGAAACCCTCTCCACTTCTATTTGAGGTATATTTCACTTTATTTTTGGTGTTTTTCTAAATTTAACCACACCTTGGTTGCGAATTTTTCTACACACCGGTAGGTGATTCTATATATGGCTGTTATTTGATGAATTATTTTGTAACTTTAATTAATTCATCTTGCTTTTTTATTAGTTTGTGTGCTGTGAATTTGGTTTTTCTTGATATTTTATATACATTTTCTTTTTTAGTTTAATGTGATGAAATATGTGTGCAATTTTCGATGAATAAACATGTTGATCTGTTTACCGGTATTTTATAAATTTTGCAGTCTGAGTTTTTGTGTAGCGTCGATATGCGTTTTCCATAAAAGAATATTTGGGTGGTTTTTTGGTATTTAACTTTATGAAAATTATGTTTTTCCATGGTTATGACATGAGAATCGTTTTAAAGTGGTCTTAAAAAAGATTATGTGTGCATTTGATTTTTAAAATGGCTTTTCTTACATGAAATTGAGTGTGTTTTTGGGGTGAGGACTGGTTTTCCATCTTGGGAATGTTTTATTATGTTTTGATTTTATGAAAAGTTTTGTTGAGCCATTTTTTGCATTTTTCTAAACTTTTCTGTTGTTTTATTATGTCACGCAAGGGCTGCGAATTATGTTTTTACATGTATGTGGTGTTCTTTTGGCCTTAAAAGGTGTTTTTGGGTGGTCTTTAGCATTCAAAGTCTTGGGATATTTTTTGGAGCTGCTTCAAAATATTTTTTTTAAAGTGTTTTATTAAATGGTACTGATGATACGAGTTTTTTATTGAAGTTATGTCGAGATGCTTCTTTTTCGCTGGTTGTTTGTTTGGTATGTTATAAGTCAGTGACTATGTGTTCTTAGTTATCATGCATTTGTTTCAGCGTGTTGGTGAGGTAACCCCGCGACATTGCGTTCATCGGCGTGCACATGCTTGTGTGCCTGTGCGATGTGTATTGTGTAATCTTATCCGAGCAGTGACATGAGGTAGGATCCCATTGCATTGATTTTTAAAATTTAAGTCACCTTATTTCCTGCTCTTTGTACACACTAATTGTTCAAATTATATATTTTATTAATTTCAATAAATGTCAGATAATATCATAAAATTGATTTTTAATATAAGACAATTAATTTTTAAATGATTATTAGCTGTAGAAAAGAGCCATTTATTATATACATGATTCTTGAAACATTTTCTTGATGATTGGGTACTCAGTATTGAAAGAATGCCTATTTTTCCTTGAAACATAATTCACGGAATTTCAAATGTAGTTCAAGTTTTAATGATAAATGATTTGTTTTCAAGCATGAACAAGCGTTTTGTTTCTTTTTAGAGTAGTGATTGTGAAATGTATTTAATGCCCGTTTGGCACTTTATGGAAAGTGATGAAATTGTTTTGATAAAAACCCACCTAGGACAACTCTCCTGCCTTGGTTGCAATTGATTGTTTGAGAGGCCGCTCATAGATTATCCCGAGTACTTGAGTAGTTTAAAGGCAAGAGGTTGTTCCATGGAGTGGCTCAGGGTGATGCCCGTTGTTCTTTATATATATATATGGTTGGATGCTTAGTTGGAATTAGTTGTCTCACCCCTTTCCAAACACTTGAGACATGGGAATCTGGAATATTGAGAGAATATTCTAAGAATTATTGCTGCACTAGTAGGTTATGGTACTAAATAGTGGCCCATAGTAGGTGGATATATGGGGTTTATTAGTATGGTATTTTCCCTCAACCTGCCTGAGATAGGATGGTCGAGCGTATTGTGCATTTTGATTTCATCATGACATTTCAAAAAAAATTATTTCGTATGTATTGGTGTCTTCTCGTTTATTCTCAATCTCCTAGGTTCACCCATGTTTATTAGGCTTCTGTTGCTTGCAGTAGGGTTTATGATGCTCATGTGTATACCTACATTGCCCTTTCTATGTGTTTTACTTGTGTTCATTTTTGGTGTATTTTTTTCCTTGGAAAGTGGTAAATTGCTTTTGATTCGGTTTCTAAAAATGGTTTTCAAATGAAAGTGTTTAATCCTCTTTGTGAAAATTGGAAAATGTAAACATCACTTTCCCATTCTAAAAAGCCATTGAAACTAATGAAATGAACCCATTTTTGGAAATGGGTAAGGGTAATTGTTTTTAATTTTCTTTTATGTAAAATATTTATAAAAACATACTTTGATATATTGTAGTTCAAACCTGAAATGGTGTTTATTTTATTTTAAAGGTAGTGCATTGGGAATAAATTTA
Source organism: Viscum album (assembly GCA_963277665.1). Lineage (NCBI taxonomy): Eukaryota > Viridiplantae > Streptophyta > Magnoliopsida > Santalales > Viscaceae > Viscum > Viscum album. The sequence goes on from OY728165.1 coordinate 835,691,664, forward strand.
CCGGGCTAGCCTACTGAGTTTCAATACTAATGCCTAAAGTGTTTTATTGTTTTTAGTTCAGTTGCAGGTTCCATCTTCAGTTGTTCTCCTTGAGCGACTTTGGTTGTAGTATTGGGGAGTAACCCATGGGGTCACATGGAGTTTGGTCATGGTCAGCTTAGTAGCATTTCTGGATTCTCTGTATTTGTTTGATTTTGTGCTATTTTATTTTCTGCAGCTTAGTTTATTTTCATTTGGGCCAAATCATTCCCACCTATTAAATTTTGATGTTCGGCACTAGTTTCTGGCCTGTGGGGATCGGGGACGCCCCTCGGGCCATGTCGTAGGCTGGCTCTGGTGACCGGTTCAGGGTCGACCCGGGTTGGTTCATGACATGAAACCACAATACACTCCCTTACTACCCATATTTATTTCATTATATCCACCTCCTATATTAAATATTTGGCTCTAGAAACAACATCTCATAGAACATAAATGACATGTTCATCCCCCAATGCCTACTAAAATACCTTTGTATAAGGCATGGCCTTATCTGTCTCTACTTCCCTAGGATCAAGTGTTGTTTTTGCTGGATGCACACACAATATGTATTGAACTTCATATCAAAACACAGTGTCATTTTAGCATAATATATGACATACAAAACATGAGATGAAAGGTGGAAAGGGTAAATCATTATAGAAAAAATAAATCCTAGTGATTATATTGGATAGATTCATGGTAAATCCACTTAGATAGGGAATTTAACTTGATGTCATTGCCTTATTTGAGGCACCACCTCAACCACTGAATAGAGGCCTATGACCAAATGATTAAATATGGACCCATATATTCCCCTTAATGGTTTGGGTATACCTCTCCCTCTATAAAGGGTCTACCAAGAACCACCCAATCCTACATGCCCACTGATTCTTGCATAAATTTAACTATGTAAGAAATTAATCAGAGAGGTTCTGTAGGGTTCATTTCACACCAGATCAAAAAAAATTCATAAACAAAGGATATACCTCCATACCCTAATAGATACCCGATAGGAATCAGTTACACAAGAGTAATTATGTGAACCATCCTATATATTTTTACAAATGGCTATCTCACTTTATAAGAGACAGGTAGAAGACCTCATTTCTACCAAAAAATTCACCTGACTTGTTAGGGGACATGTAGTTCCATAAGAGTTGAATAGTTCTCTTATATCATCCATGTATTACATCGCATCATCATGGTAAACATGGAACCATACGCTCACATGATCCAATCTAGTGAAATGTATCCAATATTTCTTGATGTCCTTATATATCCTATAGAGGGTGGTGATTTTCATGACGACTCTCCAATACTCCTAGGAAGCAGGGGAGACATTGTCTCTTAGAATATCAAGGATGTAATGTCACCGCTCGATGTGAACTATTTGGACTACCGCAGAGGGTCCTCCTCCCTCTTGTAGTAGCTTTCGTGGTGGTTTCACGCATTTTTATGCTCCCCAAACTAGATTAAGCTTATACCATGCTATGAATTTTTATATATAAATCCACTACCCTAAACACTAGATAGACCCTACCTCGACAGCAGGCCCTACCCATCACTCTTCCTTGAACTAATGGTTGTTGTACACCTCCTTCAGTATCCCATGTAGTTAACCACCTTATAATTCCCCTGAGATGTGTGATCTCCATATTATTGATAATTTTGGGTGATCCCGTATAAATTTGTGGGAAGTGGTATCTTATTTTATCTCCTAAAATATTCACAAAGAATGATGGATCATATCCTTTAGAGGACTGGGGGTTGGAGTTCACTGTGTACTCTTATGACAACCCTTGTTGTCAACTGATAGAGGCATCAAAACATCATCACGAAGCGATGTGGTGTGTATGACTAAAATTTTTCCTTTTCGTCCACACTCACCCCCAATACCCTACCTCTAAATTCTAATATGTATTTCCAATGTTCAGTAGACCTAATTCCATCATTTGTTATCATTCCCTTAGAAAGTGTCAATAAATAAGAGATGAAGTATTCCACCAAGATTATCTTTATAAGCATATACACTAACCCCATGCTGATAGGGTGACTCCCATAAATGTTTAGAATCAATTCCTAAGTATTTGTGATTGGAGGGGTGATTGGGTGATTATATTCATTTCCCCCTTTTAGTGAGACTCCCCAACCATACCAGAAATTGAAGGGTCTCTACATATGGAGGGGTTTCTTCTCTTATACGATGTAACATGTCATATTGTACATTGTTTCTATCACTAGTACCATGAGGATGATATGAAACCCAATAGTTTTCACCTCTTCGATGATGAATGTGTTCAAGAACACCCCCATGTGATCATCTCACCCCCAGAGTATCCACTTGCAAATCAACATGATAATGAATCCCACTATACAAAAAACAATAAAAAAATTCATGTTTTATCCCCTTTACTTCTATTGTATTCCCTCCATAATCCTATATTATTAGTGCATATTTCATATCTATAATGCTCAAGGGCATTATCATGGCCTCCTAGGTATCTTGTTTGTTGGTTAATTCAAAAAATAGAAAACCCACTACATTAATGGGATCTCGTTCATCCCCAACTAGTGTTCTTTTTTTCCATCAATCAAGTATTTTAACGCCATATATATGGTTAAAAGATACTTATGGTACTCCTAGATATTATACATGGAGAGGAATTCATCAAAAATTGCTCCTTGGATTGGGATCGTAACAATATAGTAAATATACCACAATATAATGTTGAACTCCCCCTAGCGCAGTTGAAATGTGGTGGTCCTTAGTGACCACCAGCTCAATAGTTTAGACTAAAATTTTAGGTGATGATAGGTGTGTAACTATGAGAACTATAACACCAAATAAATATCAACCCGCTTCATTTCCACCACAAAATAATTGAAAGATAGGCATTCCCATTATACATTGTCTAACTCATCCCTGAAGTTTCCACCCTAGAATAGGACCCATTCTTTTATCTATCCCCGAAGAGGGTTCCCCAGGCCTACCTTTAAAATCATCTCATGCTGAGGTGAAGACACCTCCACTTCAAATTCCTCCCTATTGATGTTTTTATATGTTTCCATAAAGTGTGAAAAGTGAGAGACACATAGTCCTTCATGATTTCCACCCCCCAACAGCCATGTGTCACTAGTAATTTCAATGAATCCTCTTAAGCATGTAGGTAAGATCATTTCAATCATCACTATGTATAAAAACATCCCCCTACTCCCCAAACCATACAGTGATATCATCTTACATAGGGGGTATACATGTTATGTCTTGATCATTAGTGCAGTGAGTGTGTTGTAATCCAACACATTCTGGACCCTCCCTCCAATCATTATGTTCCTAGATATCTCTTCTTTATGAGTTAAAGTATCATTTCACCCTCAATTTCCATGGTCAAAAACATTAAATGTTTTAAAATGTGGTTCGTAGAAGTCAGTTTATGGATTTTTTCTTGCAAAGGTCTTGTAGTGGAAGTTGCATGATTTTTGAAGTATATTTATGGATACATAGCTCAATGAAGAGGTGATTATTTTGAGAGGTGAGGATTGTAATAAAAAACACTTGTGACGTTCAAAAGTTTTTAAATAATGGAATAATAGAATATATTATTTGGAATGCCCATTTTCCACTAAGGGGCCCAAACACCTATTTATAAGTATTTGATCAAACTGGGTTTTGCAAGTATGGCTTTCCTATCACCATGTTTTTTACATTTTCCATAAAAATTTTACCCTACATTCCCTTATCAGATTGAATTATGTTGGTGGAAATATTTTAATGCATAAATATACTTTTCGTGGGAGAGTTTCAAAATAGACCAGCCGGTTCAATGTGAATTCTGGTGAAAATAGTCCAAAAGTCCACTTAAGGTGCTCGATTCATGATGTTCTACACCTTTGTGAATAGTTATGGCTGAAGGATGTTCCCAACCATGTATATCATTGAAGGTAACATCTATGTTGAACGAGTCTAGTTTATATAGATCTATTTAGTAGAATTTCATTTTCACACAAATCCATGATGGTAACCTTCAGGCATGTAACTCTGGTTCCCAAACACTTTCTGTTCAAGATACACAAAATCATTCATGAATTCATTTATATTTCATGAAAACAATTACCCTACCCAAACCTAACCTATAAATTTTACATATATCTTGATTTATAGTGGATGTGATAGTTCAACATTGAAGAAAATCCTTAAATTTGTGATACTCTGAAGCATCATGGGTGAGAGAGAATATGGATTTTTAAATGTAACCATATTTCTGAAAACTGTCTTCAATTTTTTTTGAGAACCTCAACCAATAGTAGAGATTCCATTAATTAATTTCCATAGACTTATTATAAGATGAAACTAATTTTAGGTGCTTTAGGTTGTGTGAGATAACTATCCTTCATGTAACAAATCCCATTGGAATCATGAATTTTTTCAAAGGCATGGTCTCCTAGTTTCACAAAACATACTCTTCCATGTTACACCTAAACTTTACAAGATCCCAAACCTCCATGAAGCACCCGACTCTCATGAATCCCCAGAAATTGTGAAAATCATCCTCTAATGCTCATTATCATGACTCTATTTATAAAATACCCATTCGTGAATGTTGAGATCTCTGGGACACAATGCCAATATAAGACTAGCTAAATAACACCCCAAGTCCATATTCAACTAATACCACACAATCTCATGTATTCCAGCAATTCTTCAAGGTCATCATGGGAACTCACACTACATTTTTATCCTAATAATGGTAACCATAATTCATTTTTATCCTAAGAATAGGTACCCTAAAATTGACCTTTCTGATTTTAACTTTTATATGGTAGTGACTATTCCATTTTCAACTCTGAGTCACCTTATTAGTAGAATCATAATTCAATAAGGTGGTGTCACCAAGGGAAATTACATTCTAGACACTGTAAAGAGTTCTTATACTGATTATTAACTTATCCTTGATGTCGTATTCCTAATAGAGTTACCCCCATCCATGCTCAATCTATGGGATGTAAAGTACCTAATTCTATGTCCAAGTCTAATGATGTCAAACTAAAAAAAAACATAACAAACACATAATGTCAAATTGTGGATCTTATTATTTTGTATTAATATAGGATGCCTCATGTATAATCATCATGGGTGTCCACTCCATTCCCCACGATGGGATGAAAAACCTATCATCAGATGTTTCTCTTTTTAGTACCCACCCCATCCTCCATCAAAATACGATAAAACGTCTACTTCGGGAATCCCATATGTGTCATCCCCAAAAAACCCTCATTAATAATCTTTTTTTTATCTAAGAATCCATACCACATGGCATTATATTTCATGTACTAGTCATATCGCATTAACATAAATTATAACATCAAACTACATGGGTTTTGATCCGTTTCATTTTAATAGGGTATGCATGAAGCATCCACGATGTCCAATCCCATAAAAACTCATGTATGAAATCTTCCCCATGAGGACACAATAAATGACATCCCATTCCTACAAGATGTTGAATATATTACCATATTTTTTCAGTATGATGTTATACTTGAAACCATACTATCCCCACAAGATGTTAGAATTATTCTCATCCTATCCCTATAAGATTTTAAACCTATAACCAAAAGATTCCTTATAAGATGTTAAACTTTCTCCTAACCTATCCATAAAAGACAATAATTCTATACCCAAATTGTAACATCCCAAGTAAGTAATGAATAATAGATATTTTTATCTATGTCTATTAATGATTAAGATAGTGTTTTAGAGGCTTAAAATGAAAATAAATACAATCTTATGCATGGAATACACTAATATTCTTAAAAGATTGTTTTACTTTATTATGATGGAAAACCCTTTTTAAATCTATATTTTGACAATATTATAAGCTATGTTTTTCAAAATAAACTTATTCTTTATGATTGGGACATCAAAATTTACCTTGTGTGCATTTTTGGTATTTTTCTGACAATGTTCATTTTTTAATGAATAGTGAAAAATACTGCATTTTACATCAAAACTGCTTTTTAATCTAATTTATTTATATGATTATATTATGTTTTGAATTGGTTTTAAAGTGAAATTAGAATATATTTTTACCATTTTATCCAATGGTGGTCATTGGAATCAATTTCACTTTGAAATTAGACTTAAACTGGTGTCAATCTTTTGATACTTATTGTTTCATAAAAACACGCTATTTGCTCTGACAGCGGAAATTAATTATTAAATTAATTAATGTGACTTATATGATTTGAATTTTGTAAAATGGACTTCATTTTTGAATTCAGAATATCAAATATAGCTTAGGGTGAATTTTTGATAATTTTCTGAAAAACATCAATTTTTGATGAATAGTGAAACCACTATGTGGTAATCAAGCAAACTGATTTTTCAGTTAAATGAAAGTTTACCACTAATGTGTATTGAATTTTGAAAATCCGACATAAATGGTTGTCATTAGGAAGTAAAATGTGGTTCAATGAGATTATAATAATTTTTTGGTGAATAGTAACTTATTAAGTTCTTAATCGCGATTAGTGGTAATTAGGGTGGTTTAAGGTATAAATAATGCTTTAATAATAAGAAATGACCTAGACACATGTCCCAACCTTATTGGTTTTGTCATGGCCGACCCATACAAGCCATGTGTCAACTTGGGGACCCCATGGAGACACTTTGGTTTGTAAATGACATAAAATAGCTTTTTATTAAATGTTAAAGTAAAAATGACACAAATAAGAAATGTTTTACGAAAACAATTTTTACATGGGGTTATAAAGATCAGATTTTTGATTATAAATAGTAATTGGAAAGCTCAAAATATTTCCTACATCATAGTATTTTTTTATATGATTTTTAGACATTAACTAAATTAAATTATTTATGACATAATAATGATGCAGCGATGACATCATTATTTGACTATTTAAATAAAATGGAAAGATAATGTAAAATCTATGAACTACACATGGCAAAAACCAATTGGATGAGTGTATTTCGAACCCTTATCACCTTATCCACGAATTATATCAATGTGGGACCTTTTGAAACCGAAACACATTTTCAAATAAAGTAATATTTCTTTACATTCCAAAAGTGCCCCTCCTCTCCTCTTATAAAAGGCCCCCACCTCTACCTCATTTCACACACTTCTCAAGCCTTTGGCTCGGACAAACCCTGCCCATTTACTCCCTCCACATGCCTCTCCTCATCCTAGAGGATTCCCTTTGGGCAGAATCCTTTCAAAGGAAGCCTTTAGGCTCAAATCAAAAGGAGTTACACTTTTTAAGGTAATTCATTCTCTCATGTTCATTTGTTTTATTTTGCTTCTCCAACCCCCTAAACTCTTTTTATTTACTTATTTTGTAACAACAACAGTATCTTCAATATACAAGGATGTTGTTATAATATTTATTTGAGCTACACTCTCACACAACTACATCAAATGGTTAAAGAACATATGGTTTCAGTGGATGGCGAAATTCTGCCTCCCGAAACGATGATTGTTCAATACTCATTTAACACCTTCAAAGGTGGCCATTATTATGTCACTATTTTTATATATGATAAATAATATGTATATGTTTTCCTTAAGCTTCTGTTTTTTTTCATTTTGGGCATACCTTTATGGTTTCCATTATGGGTAAACACGATATCTTCATTTTAGGAAGTGCGGACTACCGCCCCCTAAAAGTGATTTGATTCGTTAATACCATATGTGGGATGTGTAAAGGATAAAGTTAATGATGTTATATATGTTATTATACTGGAATTATAATATACTCTTATATCATTATGATTCCATTCCAGAAAATATGAAATAGAAATGAAAGTAGCGTTCATGCGTACGTACGGCTTACCGTCTCCATGAACGGTGCATTTCATTTCTTACCTCTAAATGTGATGTAATATTATAAATGCATGTATGTACTGGATATATATGACATATATGATATTTAAATCATGAATACCATTCTGTATATAATGAACCTTTGACCAAATTAACAACATGTAAGTGTAAGAAGTCTATTTTTGACTTAAGAACCAAATACCGACAAAATGAACATTATTAACTTAACTGATTACATGATGTTCATAACATGGTATAAAAGCAATAATGAACATGAAAAATATTCATAAGAAAGTAGAGATTAACTCATGTTTATTATTCAGGAGATTAAAGAACGGTCGGGTCAAGTCGGATACGAGGTATGGGACTTCGTCTCAATCCCCTTTCATTGAGGCATATTTTGTTTTATACACAACTTTCTTTTATACGGTGTATAAACCCCTTTGAATTTTACGTTTATTCAAAAGGAATATTTTTTATACGAAGAGTTTACTAAACGACAAAAGGGAATGTTTTTGTCGTACGTATGCGGCGACAACGACTTCTCCGCCGTCGTGACCGTTATTTGAGTTTCGGCTTCCTCTACAAGCCATACCTTCTTTTTAAAATAAAAATAAATACCATGTTTTACTTTTCTTTTATTTTTGTATTGAAAATGGTTTTCATAATGTTTTTATATCAATGTGTTGTATTGATATCTCGTGATTGAAATGTGGAAATTTTATATTTCCTTTATGCATGTTTTATGTGATATGATTATGTTATGGTTCTTGGGCATTATTATGAAGACGGGTGGTTCCATGATAAACTAAGGGTGGGTGAGCCCGTTATAGTTCTCCAATTCATTGGGTAACGTGAAGGAGTGAAACGTTAAGGTTTCTCCGAAGTGATTTTAGGGAATATACTGTGATGGGTATTCCAAACGTAACCAAGAGGGTTACTCCCTACGTATGAATGTTATGAATGCCTCAAGTTACCTTTAGGTCTTATGATATCTATGATTTATTCATGATTTTATGAGTTATGTTAAAGTGCCTATGTTTTATGGGTAAAGTATGATTTCATTCTTATGTATGTATGAACTCATGTTTCCTTTCCATGTTTTTTTTATAACCCATACTGAGTTTTTATGCTCATCCCAAGTTTTTGAAATGTTTTTCACAGGTAAAGGGAAAGGTAAATGATAAGATGATAGAGTCAAGGATGTGTCAAGAAATAATCCATGTTTTATTTTTAAATGTGTTTCCATTGATGGGAATGAAGAATACTATCTTTATGTAACCACTTTGTTTATATGTGGAATGTAATGCATGTTTTATGATCTAATTCTCTAAAACACTAAACCCGAAAAGATCCTCAATGTGTAATCTTGTAATAACTCAAGATTAAGTAAGGTTTAAGGCTGGGGCCTTATAGTTGGTATCAAAGGTTGGTTTAGATAACTTTAGGAGTTAGAATTCTATTAAATGATTATCCAAAAATATTCTTTTTCGAAATGATATAGCATTTAAAGATTACCATGTTGCTTCATCTAAGACATGTTTGTTCAGAATGGTTTTCCGCAGAGGAAACAGGGAAGCAGTGCTAGGAAGGCATACAGAAGGAAATCACCTTCCGAATCAGCATCCAGAAATGGTCGGAATTGGAACTGAACAGTTTGTTGCAGTAATGGCGCAGTTGACTCAAGCGATAAATGGCGGTGGTATCCATACATGAGATCAGCCAGACCAACCGCAGAGGAACATGTCAGTGGTGGAACATTTCATGAGGCAACATCCACCATCATTAAGAGGATCATATGACCCTGTGCTAGCTGAAGGGTGGATTAAAGCACTGGAGAAGATTTTTGATGTCATGGGATGTTCAGACAATCAAAAGGTTAGTCTTGCTATTTACCGTTTGGAGGGTGAAGCAGATCAGTGGTGGTCTATGGTTAAAAATATCAGGGACGCTGATGAGATTGATGCTCTTGACTGGGATGAATTCAAAGGTATGTTTCTTGAGAAGTATTTTCCTAAGGCTGTTCGACTTAGGATGGAAAATCAATTCTTGGAATTGAGGCAAGAGGAAGACTCCGTGGCTGCCTATGAAGAAAGGTTCACTCGATTGGCAAGGTATGCTCCAAATTTTATCCGGGACCTTGATAGTAAAATCAATCGTTTTTACTCAGGATTAAATCCAAAGTATCGAAGGGCATTAGCTTCTCGTGAGTTTAAAAGTTATGAAAAGTTTGTTCGATGTGCTGAGAAGGTGGAAATGGAGTTTGCCGATGACCAAGTTTTCTATAACAACCAGCAGAAGAAGAGACCGAGGTGGCAGGAGAAAGGTAAGAATTCTTCAAAAAAGTCTGATGGTAAGAGAACTAAGTTTCCAGTTTGTGATAAATGTGGAAAAAGGCATGCTGGGGAATGTCTTCTGAATTCTGGGAAGTGCTACCGATGTGGTAAGATGGGACATAAGGCTCGTGATTGCACTGAAAAGGATCAAGGTGAAGGTAAGAACAAATTGGATTTACAGTTAGTGAAATGTTATAAGTGCAATGAGATGGGTCACTATGCAAACGAGTGTCCGACAAAGAGCTTGAGTGATGGGAATCAGTTAGACTACAAGCAGAGAGGGGTGGTGAAATCCTTTTCAACTACTTCAGCAGATGTCGGTCCATCAAATGAAGTTGTATCAGGTACTTTGTTTGTTTTTTCAGATTATGCCAGTGTGTTGTTTGATTCGGGGTCTACACATTCTTTCACCTCTGAAACCTTTTCTAGTAAAATGGGAATACCATCTCAAGAAATGACTCCTGAACTTTTAGTAAAAACACCTGGGGGAAATGTCGAGGAAAAAAGAATTTATAAGAATCTTCCTATCCTTATCTGTGGAAAGAACCTACTTGCAAACCTTATTGTTCTACCTCTAGTAGAGTTTGATGTTATCCTGGGTATGGATTGGCTCTCTATTTACCATGCTAAGATTGACTGTAGAGCTAAAGAAGTTTCTTTTCAGAAAGACATTCAGTTTGTTTATAGGAATGAACCCTTACTTTTGATAACATATCAAGAGGCCGAGAAACTTGTAAAAGATGGAAATGAATGTTACCTTGCACACATCGTCGAAAATAAATGAACTGTTCAGATTAATGATGTGCCAGTGGTAAATGAGTATCCTGATGTTTTTCCTGATGAGTTGCCTGGAATAATACCAGATCAGGAAGTTGAGTTTACTGTTGACTTAGTTCCTGATGCTAAGCCAATTTCAAAACCCCCTTATCGAATGGCACAAATTGAACTTTTAGAGTTGAAGGAGCAATTGCAAGATTTATTAGAGAAAGGTTTCATTAGACCTAGCACATCACCATGGGGTGCTCCTGTTTTATTTGTTAAAAAGAAAGATGGTTCTATGAGACTTTGCATTGATTATAGAGCCTTGAATAATGTCACTGTTAAGAACAAATATCTTTTGCCTCATATCGATGATTTGTTTGATCAGCTCCAGGGAGCTCAGTTTTTTTCAAAGATTGACTTGAGATCGGGGTACCATCAGCTGAAGGTAAAGGAGGCAGATATTCTGAAGACCGCGTTCCATACGAGATATGGCCATTATGAATTTGTAGTAATGCCTTTTGGGCTAACCAATTGACCTGCTGTATTCATGGACTTAATAAATAGAATTTTCCATGACTTCTTGGATAAGTTTGTAGTGGTTTTCATTGATGATATTTTGGTGTTTTCTAAAAGTAAAGAGGAGCATGAAAAACAATTAAGGGTTATCTTGAAAACCTTAAAAGAAAAGAAACTGTATGGGAAATTCAGCAATTGTGAGTTTTGGTTGCAACAAATTTCATTCATTGGTCACATTGTTTCTAAAGATGGAATAACTGTTGATCCTGCAAAAACAAAAGTTTTGGAAGAATGGCCAAGACCCACAAATGTAACCGAGATTCGTAGCTTCCTTGGTTTGGCGGGCTATTACCGAAGCTTTGTTAGAAATTTTTCACGGTTATCTAGTCAAATGACTAAGCTAACTCGGAAGGGTGTTAAGTTTATCTGGACAAAAGAATTTGATGATTGCTTTCAGGAATTGAAAAGAAGATTGGTGAATGCTCCAGTTTTGGCACTACCTTCCAGGAATGGTGAGTTTGTTATATACAGTGATGCTTCATTGAAAGGACTTGGTTGCGTCCTAATACAGAATGATCAGGTAGTTGCTTATGCTTCACGACAGTTGAAAACTCATGAGGTAAATTACCCTACACATGATTTGGAATTAGCTGCTGTTGTTTTTGATTTAAAAATTTGGAGGCATCATTTGTATGGAGTAAAGTGTGAAATATATACTGATCACAAAAGTCTAAAGTATATATTCACTCAAAAAGAGTTAAACATGAGAGAGAGGAGATGGCTAGAATTAATCAAGGATTATGATTGTACAATTCATTACCATCCGGGAAAAGCAAATAAAGTGGCTGATGCTTTGAGTCGAAAAAGTAATGCTTCAATAACAATGTTGTGGTTGGAACGTGATCCTTTGGTTAACGATTTGATGAACTTTGGCATAGAAGTTGTTGGTGCAGGAAGTCCTTCTGTTTTGTTTCAGGTATCAGTGAGATCTTCTCTATCAAATAGAATCAAGCAAGCACAGAAGCAAGACAGTGAGTTGCAGAAAAAGGTAGAGATGGTTCAGAAAGGTAAGTTGCCTGAATTCAACTTTGATAATGATTGTGTTTTGAGATTTGGGAAGAGATTGTGTGTGCCTTGTGATTCACAGTTGAAAAGAGAGTTGTTATGTGAAGCTCATAGTTCTCCGTTTTCAGTTCATCCGGGCAGTACTAAGATGTATAGAGATTTGCGAGAGTATTACTGGTGGGATGGAATGAAAAGAGATATTGCTGATTTTACTGTGAAGTGTTTGACTTTTCAGCAGGTTAAAGCAGAGCGGCAGTTACCGAAAGGGATGCTTCAGCCTTTACCAGTGTCAGAGTGGAAATGGGAGAATATATCCATGGACTTTGTTGTTGGATTACCGAAGACATCTCGATGTAATAATGCAATCTGGGTTATTGTTGATCGCTTGACCAAATCTGCTCATTTCCTTGCTATACGAGATACTTTCTCTCTTGATAAACTTTCCCGTTTGTATCTTAAAGAGATAGTCAGGTTACATGGAGTTCCTCTCTCCATTGTATCGGATCGTGATCCCAGGTTTACTTCTAACTTTTGGAAAGGCCTTCAGAAGTCATTGGGTACTGAATTAAATTTTAGTACAGCTTTTCATCCTCAATCAGATGGGCAGTCAGAATGAACAATTCAGACATTGGAGGATATGCTACGAGCTTGTTCTATGGATTATCAAGGAAGTTGGGACCAACATCTTTCTTTGGTTGAATTTTCATATAATAACAGTTTTCATTCCAGTATACAGATGGCACCATTTCAGGCATTATATGGGAAGCGGTGTCGAACTCCAGCTTTCTGGGATGAAGTGGGTGAAACGAAGTTGATGGGAACAGAATTGGTAGAAGAGATGGTAGAAAAAGTTCAGCTGATTCAGAAACACATGAGAACAGCTCAGAGCAGGCAGAAGAGTTATGCGGATAACCGGAGGAAGGATCTATCTTTCCAGGTAGGTGATCATGTTTTTCTCAAGGATTCTCCTTGGAAAAGTGTGATGAGATTTGGTAAGAAAGGAAAGTTGAGTCCAAGGTTCATTGGACCATACGAAATTATGGAGAGAGTTGGATCAGTTGCATACCGAGTGGCTTTACCTCCGAGTTTATCTCAGGTACACAATGTTTTTCACGTTTCGATGTTGAGAAAGTATATGCCAGATCCATCTCATGTTTTGAGTCCAGAGGTAGTTCAGTTGGAAGAGAACCTATCTTATGAGGAACAACCGGTCCAGATTCTTGACCACATGGAGCAAGTGTTACGGAATAAGGTGATTAAGCAGGTAAAGGTTTTGTGGAAAAACCACATAATTGAAGAGGCAACATGGGAATCTGAAAATGCAATGAGGGATAAGTACCCCCATTTATTCGATAAGTAAATAAATTGCGGGGAAGCAATTTTCTAAAGGGGGGAAGGATGTAACATCCCAAGTAAGTAATGAATAATAGATATTTTTATCTATGTCTATTAATGATTAAGATAGTGTTTTAGAGGCTTAAAATGAAAATAAATACAATCTTATGCCTGGAATACACTAATATTCTTAAAAGATTGTTTTACTTCCTTATGATGGAAACACCTTTTTAAATCTATCTTTTGACAATTTTATAAGCTATGTTTGTCAAAATAAACTTATTTTTTATGATTGGGACATCAAAATTTACTTTGTGTGCATTTTTGGTATTTTTCTGACAATGTTCATTTTTTAATGAATAGTGAAAAATACTGCATTTTACATCAAAACTGCTTTTTAATCTAATTTATTTATATGATTATATTATGTTTTGAGTTGGTTTTGAAGTGAAATTAGAATATATTTTTACCATTTTATCCAATGGTTGTCATTTGAATCAATTTCACTTTGAAATTAGACTTAAACTGGTGTCAATCTTTTGATACTTATTGTTTCATAAAAACACGCTATTTGCTCTGACAGCGGGAATTAATTATTAAATTAATTAATGTGACTTATATGATTTGAATTTTGTAAAATAGACTTCATTTTTGAATTCAGAATATCAAATATAGCTTAGGGTGAATTTTTGGTAATTTTCTGAAAAACTTCAATTTTTGATGAATAGTGAAACCACTAAGTGGTAATCAAGCAAACTGATTTTTCAGTTAAATGAAAGTTTACCACTAATGTGTATTGAATTTTGAAAATCCGACATACATGGTTGTCATTAGGAAGTAAAATGTGGTTCAATGAGATTATAATAATTTTTTGGTGAATAGTAACTTATTAAGTTCTTAATCGCGATTAGTGGTAATTAATGTAGTTTAAGGTATAAATAATGCTTTAATAATAAGAAATGACCTAGACACATGTCCTGACCTTATTGGTTGTGTCATGGCCGACCAAGACAAGCCATGGGTCAACTTGGGGACCCCATGGAGACACTTTGGTTTGGAAATGACATAAATAGCTTTTTATTAAATGTTAAAGTAAAAATGACACAAACAAGAAATGTTTTACGAATACAATTTTTACATGGGGTTATAAAGATCATATTTTTGATTATAAATAGTCATTGGAAAGATAATAAGATTTCCTACATCATAGTATTTTTTTTATGATTTTTAGACATTAAATAAATTAAATTATTTATGACATAATAATGATGCAGCGATGACATCATTATTTGACGATTTAAATAAAATAGAATGATAATGTAAAATATATGAACTAAACATGGAAAAAACCAATTGGATGAGTGGATTTCTAACCCTTATCACCTTATCCACGAATTATATCAATGTGGGACCTTTTGAAACCGAAACACATTTTCAAATAAAGTAATATTTCTTTACGTTCCAAAAGTGCCCCTCCTCTCCTCTTATAAAAGGTCCCCACCTCTACCTCATTTCACACACTTCTCAAGCCTTTGGCTCGGACAACCCCTTCCCATTTACTCCCTCCACATCCCTCTCCTCATCCTAGAGGATTCCCTTTGGGCAGAATCCTTTCAAAAGAATTCTTTAGGCTCAAATCAAAAGGAGTTACACTTTTTAAGGTAATTCATTCTCTCATGTTCATTTGTTTTATTTTGCTTCTCCAACCCCCTAAACTCTTTTTATTTACTTATTTTGTAACAACACCGGTATCTTCAATATACAAGGATGTTTTTATAATATTTATTTGAGCTACACTCTCACACAACTACATCAAATGGTTAAAGAACATACGGTTTCCGTGGATGGCGAAATTCTGCCTCCCGAAACGATGATTGTTCAATACTCATTTAACACCTTCAAAGGTGGCCATTATGATGTCACTATTTTTATATATGATATCTAATATGTTTATGTTTTCCTTAAGCTTCTGTTTTTTTTATTTTGGGCATACCTTTATGGTTTCCATTATGGGTAAACACGATATCTTCATTTTAGGAAGTGCGGACTACCGCCCCCTAAAAGTGATTTGATTCGTTAATACCATATGTGGGATGTGTAAAGGATAAAGTTAATGATGTTATATATGTTATTATACTGGAATTATAATATACTCTTATATCATTATGATTCCATTCCAGAAAATATGAAATAGAAATGGAAGTAGCGTTCATGCGTACGTACGGCTTACCGTCTCCATGAACGGTGCATTTCATTTCTTACCTCTAAATGTGATGTAATATTATAAATGCATGTATTTACTGGATATATATGACATATATGATATCTATATCATGAATACCATTCTGTATATAATGAACCTTTGACCAAATTATCAACATGTAAGTGTAAGAAGTCTATTTTTGACTTAAGAACCAAATACCGACAAAATGAACATTATTAACTTAACTGATTACATGATGTTCATTACATGGTATAAAAAGAATAATGAACTTGAAAAAGATTCATAAGAATGTAGAGATTAACTCAAGTTTATTATTCAGGAGATTAAAGAACGGTCGGGTCAAGTCGGATACGAGGTATGGGACTTCGTCTCAATCCCCTTTCATTGAGGCATATTTTGTTTTATACACAACTTTCTTTTATACGGTGTATAAACCCCTTTGAATTTTACGTTTATTAAAAAGGAATATTTTTTATACGAAGAGTGTAATAAACGACAAAAGGGAATGTTTTTGTCGTACGTATGCGGCGACAACGACTTCTCCGCCGTCGTGACCGTTATTGGAGTTTCGGCTTCCTCTACAAGCCATACCTTCTTTTTAAAAGAAAAATAAATACCATGTTTTAATTTTCTTTTATTTTAGTATTGAAAATGGTTTAATAATGTTTTTTTTATATCAATGTGTTGTATTGATATCTCGTGATTGAAATGTGGAAATTTTATATTTCCTTTATGCATGTTTTATGTGATATGATTATGTTATGGTTCTTGGGCATTATTATGAATACGGGTGGTTCCGTGATAAACTAAGGGCGGGTGAGCCCGTTATAGCTCTCCAATTCATTGGGTAACACGAAGGAGTGAAACGTTAAGGTTTCTCCGAAGAGATTTTAGGGAATATACTGTGATGGGTATTCCAAACGTAACCAAGAGGGTTACTCCCTACGTAAGAATGTTATGAATACCTGAAGTTACCTTTATGTCTTATGATTTCTATGATATATTCATGATTTTATGAGGTATGTTAAAGTGCCTATGTTTTATGGGTAAAGTATGATTTCATTCTTATGTATGTATGAACTCATGTTTCCTTTCCATGTTTTTATTATAACCCATACTGAGTTTTTATGCTCATCCCAAGTTTTTGAAATGTTTTTCACAGGTCAAGGGAAAGGTACATGATAAGATGATAGAGTCAAGGATGTGTCAAGAAATAATCCATGTTTTATTTTTAAATGTGTTTCCATTGATGGGAATGAAGAATAATATCTTTATTTAACCACTTTGTTTATATGTAGAATGTAATGCAAGTTTTATGACCTAATTCTCTAAAACTCTAAACCCGAAAAGATCCTCAATGTGTAATCTTGTAATAACTCAAGATTAAGTAAGGTTTAAGGCTGGGGCCTTAAACAAATGGTCCCCATAATGTCACTAAACATTTGAAAATAATCTCCCAAAAACATTAGACCATTAACCTGACCCATAATACCTACAACATACAAATAAACATTGGATGCCTAAGGTAAAAATACTCAGAAGACTTACGCCCTTGGAATCACAGACCTCTTGACCAACATGATATGCCTTCAGTTCCATTATTAAGATGCCTCACAATAGGTAAAAGAAAAAAATATATTAGGGATATTTTGTACCCCAAAAAAAATAATGTCTAGACATTCCCAACATTACTACCTCCTTTGACCAAAGGTTTCTTCCCTATTTAGACAGAAGCTGTATAATTAACCCCCATCCACCCCAAGATTTCACTAGGAAAGAGTTTCATGTATAATACATAAATCATTGAGGTCAAATAATATTATGAGAAGAAATATACTAGGAAGTCATGGAAGGAGGAACTAACATCCATTTATCTTATTTCAAACCAGGGTAACACATCATCAATTAAATTGATGGAATTTACCTACCTTTGGAATGTGGGAGTGTGGGGAAACATGTAGCACACATGACATGCTAGAACTGATGAAAGAATCCGAAATAGACTATAAATTCATTAGGGATTAAATACCACACAATATTTTACCAATCCATAAATTATGGAAAATATAAAATCACTGAGGAGAGAAAAGATACTATTCATGCTGAAAAACATAATGTACAACATAAAAATTTCTGTCGAGTGAAATTAAAGCAGTACTATGGAATAAAACACGTTTCTATTTTAATTTGATGTGAATTATTAATATTTTATATGTCCATATTTTTAGAAAAACATTTAGTATTTTATTCTGTTTGGATACTCTTTTGGACTTGTCTTTCCTTCTCTATATTATTTTCATTCTTCACTCTTGTGTTGGAAAGGTGATTTGTTTTAATAAAGGGTAAATGTCTCTTTATTTTCAATGTTAATTTTTCATTTATAAATTTTTAGAGTTAATTATATTTCTTATTCTATTTATATAAAATATTTTTTTCAGGTTTTGTACCTTTATTTTTACACAAACATAATTTCTACTACAGTTAAGTCAATTACATGTATACCCAATTCCATTATTTACATGTGAATATAAACCAACAAGGGTTAGGGATCATTTTTAGGAGTAGTAATGATTCAATGTACTTACAAATAAAAATATTTAATTTATTATTTAAGGAATTAGGATGTTATTAAAATAAAATATTATTCCCTTATATGATCGATACTGGGAGATTGTAACTGGGAGACACTATTCTAATTAAAATAAACATAATTAGGACCAAATGTTTTATTTATTTTTCTAGTTGTAAATAATGAATTGAGAATAGAAAAAACATCTATAACATATAGTGGTTTCCTATCTGGAAAAAACTTATATGATAATTGAAAGCGAAATTGAAAAAAAATTGAACAACAATATTGTCAAAGACAATAAACACAACCTTGTTTGATTTACTGTTATCATATGTGTAGGATCCCCGAAATTTATCCTATGCCCTTATTCCTCCATTATTTGGAACTTCTTATTTTAATACCCAACTCTTTGAATCTTGTGAGGAATCTCTAAATAGGTTCCAATTTGCAGGCCAATAACCGTATTCATCTTGTCCCAATGGGTTTGAACATTTATTTCAACTATTCCACACATATTCATATTATTTATAGTTGGGTTTTACAAATTTAGTTTCGGATAACACCATTGTGGTATAAACGATGATTTAAGGGTTGTTCATTGACCAATATCTCTGAACCACTTATATTAAGGTTCTAAAAGTAAAAAATATAAAAATAACTCATAATAGGAGATTATTTAGAAACATTATATTCAATATAATACCCTATCAGTTTATGATATGTGAATGACAAGATCTAGAAAAATAACTACCCTAAAATAACCCAACAATATCCAATTATGAAGATACAATGTATGGGGGGATAATAATTTCCAAAAAATAACAAAAAATTAGATAACTAATAAAAGTTGCTGGGAACATTGTAAGTGAATGCATGACCAATATTTGCAATCTCACTAACTTTGTGAAGGACAATGATTCTTACTATAGTTTTCCGCCACCTAAAATGTTTTTACAGTTGATGTTCATACACCATGCTTTAAATCATGAAAATTAGTATTCAATCATTATCTTCATTGAATATATTAATGTATTTACTATATGGTTTTCCAATCATGACACTAACCAGGAAGCCATTAAAAAATATCACCAACACACACAATTTCACTATTAAATAATACATACATCTAAAGATCTAAAATAAAAATTTATATACCTCTAAAATAATTCTACACTTCATCAATAAATAATAATTATTTAGTTTTCCTTTAGGGACTAATGATATAATGGGTATCCAGCCTTTGAGGGGTCTTGTGGGATGTCTTGAGTTAAAGTCTCCTATATTAATTGAAGGTGAAATATATTTTCTTTGATTGTTTGAATCCCCTTCCCCAATAATTTATACTATAAATAGATCATATAGATTTAATAATGATAATATACAATCATTGAATTATCCCCCATGATCTTCTATAAACTATATCATAGGGAGATAATTTACCACAAAATGAATATTTTTATGGACCCACATCTCATTAACATTATATTATAACATTTTATCATTAAATCAACATAAATCAGACCAAATAATATAGAGGTACAATGTCATGGAATATTGGATATATAATGAAACATTTTAAAATAAACTACATAATATTTTATTTCTATGTTTATAAATTTCATTGTGATCTCATAAAAGTATTCTAATAGAATGTTGTAGCCAATAGATATAAAAAACGAAGTTGTGTTCTAAAAATACCAGAATGGAGATATAATTGGATAAATATGAGGTGAGAAATCAAAATATTCAATAATCATATCACGCAATCAAAAAATAAAGGATTATAAGTCATCATAAAATGCCATGGTAAAAGATACAAGAAATAACAAGAGAATAGTAATAATGATAATCATAAAAATATCACAAAATAATACATCTCAAGATAAAATTAAGCTATGTATTACTTCCAAGAAAACATAACATCATGTACTATGGTAACAATTTATGCACAATATATAGTATGTCACGATATATAATAATTATAAAATCAATTCGGGGTTGATTTATAATTCATATACCACCCATAACACCATTATATTCAACTCACATAAGTTCCATATAGATAGGACACATAGATCAATATTAAACATTAAATAAACCCATGATAAATAATTGGGTTTCATAATGATGTGAGAAGGCCTTGTCAAATGGTAGAACATTTTGATTCTAGAAATTAGAATTGAATATATTTCATTATTCATAATAATTAATGAACTAACCCATAATAAAATGATTTATGTGATTAAGAAGAGAATAAATGTGTAGGAACAATATAATAAACATTAATCATAGGAATAAATAAAATTGCAAATATTTATTATAAGACTCAT
This sequence comes from Viscum album, assembly GCA_963277665.1. Lineage (NCBI taxonomy): Eukaryota > Viridiplantae > Streptophyta > Magnoliopsida > Santalales > Viscaceae > Viscum > Viscum album. The sequence goes on from OY728165.1 coordinate 835,712,669, forward strand.
ACGGATTGAATTAAATATGTACTAAGAAACTATAAATACATTCATATCCAAATTAATAGGATGTAAAAGGAAATTTATAGAACATAATGGAAGTATAAAAGAATGATATAAATAGGAAGGGAGATAGAGATAAAGGGTGATAGAGAAAATAAACACAACAATGGAAAGGAGTATAATTGAACCATTTATCATGCATAAGTTATGATGGTTTCATTTGGCATAAATATTTCAATATGTGTTGGAAGAATATATTTCATGGGAAGGTATAAATAAATGATTTTTATATTTAAATAAATAGTATTATGTTAGAATATTCTCTAATGATTTTCAAATTACTAAATATCATTTTGTAATGCATGATTCATAGATTAAGTTCATAGTAGGATGATGTTTCTGGAACATGGAGGATACAAGACTGAATTTTTTGGAACAATTATTTGACATAGAGGAGTATACTTTTTTAGATAGAGATAGTTTGTTAGAAGATCATGATATAAGATGACGAAGTTACAACTGTACAATGTTTGAAGATATGATGTAATATAGTTTCAGTTATACAATGATTGATCTCTACAATTATGAATTTGTATAGTCTAAAAGGTTACCAGAATAAGTCTTTTTGATATAGAGTGACTGGATGCCGATCTTTTTAACACTATTTGACTATATAGATTGGAAAACGTAAATAAAAATCCATCAGATGGAGAAAAAAAAGATAAAGGAGAGATATAAAACTGTGTGAGACATAGTTAAGTTGATAAGATGAGTTTTTCAAGTATATATAATCTAAAAAATATGACTAGGGAGAGGGAATTTTTTTTAAACCATAAAATGAGACCCATTTCTATTAGAAAAAATATTTCATATATTTTTTCAGGTGTACTTTTAATTGATCATAAATTATACTTTTCCAAATATCATTAGATGGAGAAGATTATGATGTTTATAAGATAATCTGATTGTGAAATTTAAAATGATTTTATGGAACAAAAAATAAATATTTATTTAATTAAATTTTTATTTGTACACTAATGTATGTTTAGAGAAACATGCTCTTTTTTAATTTTGATCAAATATAGAATTATAAAATTGATAAATGGTACTACATAAGATAAATAAATTTTGAGTCTAACAGATAGTGGTATCTTGAAAAAGTAAAATTATATGATGTTATATCAAAAAAATTCTACCACATAGTAGAGTTCTTTTTAAGGCATATTAGATAAATACAGAATTGTGTATTTATGAAGGAAAGATGGTTTCAGGAACATTAAAAACATTTTATCTTCAACAATTACAATGATGTTGAGATATATTTTAAATGTTTATAAGTTTCTATGAGATTTAAAAAAAATATGTGAGGAGATCATTTATAATGATCTTTAAGGTAATTATAATAATGAATGTTGACTCGGGTGTTTTATAATACATTAGGGGTGTCAAATTAATGTTGAGTTAATCGGGAAATATAACATAGGGCTTTGATTCTACATTATTTTTTAGAGGAATTATTTCTATAAATGGTTGAGAGATGATTCAAATATTATTCTATCTCTAGAGTTAAAAGAGGAGAAAATGTGAAATTGTTTTTTTGGAGAGAATATCATCAAGTGTGATCAAGGATTATTCTTTGATAAAAAGGAGGGGAATCAAAACAAATTTCATCGAATAGAGGAGAATCAGATTGAGTTTCGTTAGATGTAGTGAATTGATTTGGGAATATCTAATAAAGGAGGACTATATGCAGGTGAATCTAATTTGACTTGAATTACTAGAAATAGTATTAATAGATTACCATTTACTAAGTAATTTTTACAGAACAATTTCTTGAAAGTATATTTTGAGTTTATCTAGGTATTTATACGATCAAAATGATGGTTTAGGACTTGTAGACTCTTCAAAAAAATAGTAAATATCATAATGATATTATACAGATGAATTTTTTATAGAATGATCTTATAGAATAAGAAAATCTAAAGGGTAAGATATTTCTAAAATCTATTAACAATGTAGATGGGAAAATTATAGTTCTGGTGTATAAAAATATTATGAAAATGCTTGTGGATATTGGGTATAACCAGTCAATAATGAAGATGATAAAAGAAGGATAATTTTGGGGTACAACCAACTATAATATGAGAGTTGGTTTCTTGGGGGTAGAACTAGAGTATACTGGGAGATTATTATAGGTGTGTAGAACTGGTTATTTTCTGTGCCATTGTAATCCTATTAAAGATATTAAGAAATCATTCTTGGGGGTAATATCCAATATGGAAAGTAATATGTATTTATACTGAACCATGTAAATATAATTTAATAATCTATTTATTTTAATTTACTATATGTGATATGAGTTTGATATATTTCATTGATTGTAATTAATCTATAATATTTTAGTGGTTATATGATGATAATAATTCCTAAATTAACGAAATCATTGAAACAACCCTAGGCATTAATGAACTCACAATAACTTAAAAACATTAATTAAAATCAGATTGATGGTTTTCCCTAAATATCCAACCATATAAGAAGGATGCTGAGTATTAATTTAGTGAAGAATACATGAGTTCCTCTATATTATGGGAATAACTACAACTTCTAGAGGAATAAAATGTTTTTTTAAACTCTATCCCCTAGCCTCAAAGTTATTGTTGTGGTAAAAGTGATATTTACTACCATTAATGATGTTTTTATGACTTATTCTCATAAAATAAATTTATAAATTGAAGGGAAATCTGAAATTTCTATTTGTATGGCTCTCTCTATGTATTTTTATATCAATATTATGGGTTTTCCAACATCTAAATAAAAATGGGATAACTTTAGAAACATAGTTCAAGGATACATGAAATTAAATGAGTCTATGTTAAAATTATGGAGGGGTATATTTTAAGATATACTGATGGATGATGATTAAATTATTAATGAGAAAATTAAAATACTGAATAAAATTTTAATAATCATTATTGTTTTTACCAATCAGCATGAATGTTTTTTTTATTTTTAATGAACTTATGAGAATATATCCATTTAGGTTTGATGTTATGGTTTCATATCTAAAAGATCGAGAAGATATATACGTTTTTAATCTTTAGAATATACTTTTAGCATATAAAACAAAGAAAATTAAAATTATTTAAGAGTAATGTTAATGAAGAAATTTATTTTGAATCTTTATTAATATGAATTTTTATAGATTTGGAAAAAGAAGATGATTTATGTGATTTAGATTATTTGAGGATATATTTTACTTACACAAAATCATTTCACTTATTTTTAAGAGATATAGAAAGATAAATTGTAATGTAAATGGTAAGAAATATATTTAATGTCATAATTTTAATGACAGTGGTCCTTATACATGATGTTTTCCAAAGAATAAAATCAAAGTTTCTGAGTCATCAAAATAATATAATTCTGAGAAACAAATATAGGGGAAGCATAATAATAACACTAATGGAAAAATACCCTATACCAATGGTTTGGAGGACCGTGGCTAAGTAAGTCGTGAGGATATGTCTATATCAACAGTTTTGGGAAAACCATTGGTATACGTAATATGAAAATCTATACCAATGGTTCTATAAAAATGTTGATATAAGTATTTCAAAAAAAACATTTGGTGGGATTTGATCCCAGGACCTCTAGGTTATAATTTAATGACTAAACCAATAACCTAACATGACTTTTGTTAACATAATTTCATAAATATATATATATGTATTATCATAATTATTTTAAATATTGATTTATATAATGTTCTCAGTAGGAAGATTCAATAAAAAATCAAAGAACCTATACGAACAGTTCTCAAAACTGTTGCTAAAGACCAATACCAGCGGTTTGGCCCAAACCATTGGTTTAAGTCCTTTATAATGGACCTATACCAATGGTTTGGAAAAACCATTGGAATAGGTCCATATAACTGACCTATACAAACAGTTTTGGCCAAACAATTGATATAGGTCCCAATTATTTAACTATACCAAAGGTTTGGCCAAAACCGTTGGTATAAGTCATATTTTCAGTAGTGTATGTTCTCTATCAGAAAGAAGAATTATCTATCTAGATGATATAATGATGAACCATCATCCTTTAATTAATCTAATGGCGATGTAAACATATTTATCACCTAGAAAAAGGTTAATTAATATAATAATAAGTTATTATGATGATGAGAAGAAAACATGAATTAAATATATTATCAAGGAGAATTTAGAAGCATCTCTTGAGAAAATCATAGAAATGAAGATTAAGAAGAAAAGGTGGAGTAAAAAAGAAAAAAAGATAAATTTAAAAATTGTGAGTGTATCAAAAGAGATGTGAAACTATTTAATCAGATAAGAGTATATAAATATATATTGGATTATCAAGAAAATATTTTATATGGCCATAATTAAAAACAAGCTAGACATGAAGAGAACATTATGGAAGAAATAACTATTATAATTGAAAACAAGAAAGAAATATTGGTGAAGTCTGAATTTGAGAAGATGGTATAATAAATATAAGAAGGGTTTGTTATGAAAGAAGATGATATTTTAAATACAGAAACATTGTATCATATAATACAATATGAATTTAATAATATATGAGAATAACATACCATATTTGTTCAGGTTAATTTAGAATCCTCCCATGTTGGTGAGAAAATGGTATACAGAGACCTGATTACTCTCTCCCCAATAAGTAAAAATATATATAGTAATTTATTAAAATTTTAGTTGAAAATATAATATTGAATCATCTATGAACATTATGATTAATGAAATATGATCTTATATAAATAAGAAATTGAATACATCAAAAATATATTCCCTAGAACAAAGTTTCCAACATGTTTTAAGGAGAGAAAAAAATTATCTTAGTAGAAATCTTATTAGACTGAATGAGAAATATTTAGAGGTTACTTCTGTTATTATGGAGTTTTTGGGAACAAATTTTACTCATAATGGTATAATACATCCATATTAAGAAATATTTATGATTCAAGGGGGTTATATAATAAGAAAATATAAAAAATAGTTCTATAATGAAATATGATGAATAAAATAAATTTCAAAAGGTGAAAATATTAAATATTGATGTGGGGTGTATCAAAATTTCAATAAAGTGTAGAAATGAAAATATCTGAATTTTTCATCAGGCCATATCAAATATCCTACTATAGATAGACGGGGGAATACTAAAATACTTTTAAAGTAAAAAAGGAAGATACGTGATTCTGAAGATGAGAACAAAGTTGATGACATGTTATCTATAAATGGTGGTTTGAATATTTTGAATAAATTTAGGAGAATTGATAAATATATACATACTAAAAAAATTCAAGAATGTATTACTACTCCCAGATTAAATCAAGAAGGAAATAAATATACATTAGAAGTAATCAATTACAAAATCTGTGATAGATGATCTCTAAGAAGTAATCACATCCCATGCTAATTATGTGAAACAATATTTCAATATTAAAAGAAAAATCTGAAAGTAAATTATACTACTAAAGAACAATATGTTTCCCCCTTATTGTTATTTTTCTATTTTATTTGATCTAACAATAAGGGTATTAAAATAGAATAATTAAATGACATGACTAAGTGGTGTAGTGGTTTTATATTAATAATAGATATTCATCATGGATATTGAATCCCACTGTTTTATTACATAATTTTTCTTTACAAATACAAATAGAGGATATTTTAATGTTTTTTATCTTGGAAATATGGTACATAGTACATTAAAAATTAAAATATTATTATTAGTCCATTTTAAGACACCTTCAAGGGTCACCGTAAGTTACTTTTAATGTATCACATATCCTATGGACATATATCAAATTAATGGGGTGATCCTGACGCCTAGTAAGTGAAAAAGAAATAGAGACATTTAACATGTGATAATGGGCCATATAAAAATGAATATGAATTATAAAAATAAGTTGTTAACAATAGTCATATTACAATAATAAGAAAATGAATCATAACATTGAAATAGGTCTATGACATTTAAATTATAAATTCTAATCATATCACCAAGTTTTATCCGAATATTTTTTTAAATGTTACTTAAAAAGTTTATTAACCAATGTATTATAAAATGTGACAACTCTTTAGATTAAATTATATACCTAATATACTAGAGAAATATCAGGGAATAGCCTTCACATTTCATAGTTTTATGTGATCAAAATAAATCATAATAAATATTTTATTTAATCCCTCTTGCAGAATAAACAATAGGTTTCTTATAAAAATAATTTCATACAAAATAACATAAAAAATGATTATTATGTCATTTTTAACTCCCAAAATGAAATATGGGTTTTAGATATGTAAATAAATTAATAATAAATTTATTTATAAATAAATTTGACAACCCGTTGAAAAGAAAAGTGGTTCGTGTATTAAAAAAAGTAAAAGGGTGTTGCTCATGTAAAAGAGGAAAAATATCGACGTAAATTTTGCAACATGATAGGTATAAAACTTAGTTTTAGAAAAGTTAAAAATGAGAGTATATAGGGTTATCCCATTCAAGAAAGACTATTTTTATAGTAATTTGATAATAAAAACTGGAAAAGAGAACTTATTATTTATATTAGAAGACATACCACATGAAAAGTGATCTTGAATGAACAGAGAAGTGATGATTTACAATACCTTGAATAATTTTTCCATAAACATGAGGATGGAAGCTCTAGGGCTTCATGACACCTTATGGGGACATACTGGGAGAAGAAATCACGATAAATTTGTGGATTACGGATTGGGTGTAAACCTATATAGAGAAATGGGAGGGTATTTATATAAAAAGTGGAGTAGTTGTTTAATATTTTACAAATATTGGTCAAGGTAAAAGAGGTTGTGGAAAAAGAAAAACCATTAGCTTACCACTAAGGTTTTATTCATTGCTTTCGAAATTCAGGTCACATTTTAAGTGTTTTTAATCCACCAAAACTGAACCCTTTTTTAATACTTCTTATGTTATGGAAAACTAATGATTCCATAGAGTAATGGTTTAAAAAAATTATTTTTTGACGTTTGAAAGCCAATTATTTTTTAATAAATTGATTAAAATACATTAAATTATTTAATATTAATAAAATAACATGTTTTAGGTCATGTATTTTATTTGATAAATTAAAAAATTATTATAACATAATTAGGAAGTCATAAAATATACTGAAAACCCAAAACATGATTTTTTATATTATTCAAAAAAAAATTAAGTATTTTAAAAATTGAAAAAAATTCACCCTAACATATTTTCAATATTTTTAATTAAAATAAATTGTTAATTTTCTAGTATAATTCACTAAATATGAAAATTTATCTTATAAATAAAGTTATCCTTATTCATTTAAAAATAGACGTTTTTATGGCACAATCAAATATCTATCACTAATAAAAAATTACTTTGGACATTATAAAATTATAATAACATTTAATATTTAAATAATTTTTTTAAAAAATAATATTTCACTAGAAAAATAATATTCTGAATACCCTAGTTATATATTAAAATTGTATATATTTTATAGAAAATAAAATTACGTTTTATTTGCATCCAAAAATAAAATTATGAAATTCATCTAATTGAAACATATTTTTTAACAAGAGAAAATATTATTAAAATGAATTGATGGAAAAAAATATTATTTATACAATGTAATTTCCATTTTTAGTATATATGTTATGGAAACATAACCTCTTATTACACCCACAAACATGCTATGGGTCAGGTGTGTGGTGTGGTAGTTTCATGGGGTGTATCGTCTAACATAGACCAAGTGGTAATCTAAACTAACTCAAACTTCCCATGTAGGATATTTCATTAAATATTGAATTTATAAATACTTTCTTGTGATTGGTCAAATATGAACACTATTGGTGATACCTCCCTCCTAATTTTTGACATATGGGCATCAAATGACAAGACTCTACCAGATGAGTCCACTGATACTCATTTCGAAATCAAATATCCATTTTCATTAATAGTTATAAATGATAATTATAGTGGAAAAATTATCAACAAATGGTATAGTTTAAAGTCAACATATTTTCTAATAGTTATATATTACCAGTGATCATATAATAGTAGAATCCCAGTGGTCACATTTCCCTTTATACCCTATAAATAACACAACATTATTTTACAAAAAAACAACAAACATTTCTCACTCTGGTTATATTTTTATTTATTATGATTTTTCTTTGTCTACTAATATTCTTTTCATTTATATATCTTTTGATGTTGGTGATATTATCCTTGTAGATTGGGGCGATCCAAACCTTCCCATATTAATAATTCTACATTATATTTTTTCTATTTGAAATGATTTTAATTTTAATTAATTTCATACCTAACTGGTTAAATTATATTTTTTAATGAGATAACATATGGTTGGATTATATTTTTTACTTGTATTATATAATATAATATGTAAAAAATTTTATTCAGGAAAAAAATATCATTTAACATACACTAGTTCATTACAATCTTATCCCATTAAGAAATTTATTCCCCGAAATTTCATATCATTTTTTATGTTGAAAAAAGGTGAGAGTACATATATCACATTATTTCCTATAGTTATGATATTTCTTCTTCATATTTATGGTTCTTTCACAACACATTTAAAATGTTGGTTGTATATTTAGGTAGAACCTTGTGTCTGTAGCCCAAGATCTACACAAGATGCTCCTCATAGTAGCGGTCATGTTCCAGTTGTACCATATCTTTATTCAGTACATGTAAGGGAATGGAAATGTACTTCCTCAAGAGAGATATGTGGAATAAATCATGAACATGAGAATGATTTTGTGGAAGTGATAGTTTATAGGACACAACTCCATCGAATCATAGATTTCAAGAAGGCTAATGTACATAGGGATATGATTCCCTTTTATTCCAAATCACATGTATCTCTTCCATGGTGATATCCAAAGGATAATTTTTTTCACAACATAAAACCCCAATTGTAGTAAATTATTTTTTCAGTACTCTTCTAAAAACTCAGTGAATATTTTTTATGTTATTATATGGAATGAAAATTTTTGTCATCTCTTCTACAACATCGTCCCCAAAAAATTTTAAATCCCCAACTTCATCCAAAAAAGTAGGGATTCTACCCAACTTTCTTATAAAAAATAATATTGTTCTATTTCAATACACAAGTGGAAGATGTTTTTTCATGAGAAATAAACTATTGGTAGGTACTGTGGATATCCACATTTAAATTTAATTAATTATGTTCTTAGCATATTTAAAAGTGTCTGAATAGTTATTTTAGATAATCCAAATATTTTGCGATGATATGTCGAACAAAAAATCAATTCCATATTCAAAGAATGTTGAACACATATCAATAATTTAAATGGTATCCTTGGTTCATGATCATAAATTATAGAATGTTTCACCCCATGTAACTTCACCACATCCTTTACATAAATTATTGAATGTCGATAAAGAGATAAAACTTCCTAAATTGTTAAAAAATTGGTTGTCTTGCAGAGTCGATCCACTATAACCCATGCCACATTTTTTTCTTTATATCCTCATGGGTGACCAGGTAATAATTCCATAGTTATATTCTCCCACTTGAAGGTTGTTATTAGTAGTGATTGAAATTCCCCTTTAGGAAGTTATCACCATACCATCACTTTCTTAGGCAGTAAGCACCTTACAGTGTAGAATAAAGTATCCCTTTTCATTTTATCCATCCTATAATGATAATGACGTTCCATATACAATTTATTAGCTACTAATATGTATAGATAATATAGTTCAAGGATCTTTTACCAATAGGAGGAAGCGAAAGGATCTTTCACCACCGTAGACGCTAAACAGATTTCAAGAATGAGAGGGTATGCCACCTTCCATCAGGACAAGCCTGTGCATTCACGGAATGCCTATCCGCACAACCATGCGAAGGTGGAGAGATGATTTAATGATGAAGATTCTAGGGAGGATTATTTCAAAGTAGTGAGTCTGGGTTGTATGTAATGTATGAAGCCTACAGGAAATTGAATTTCTCTAAGTACTATGGGCCATATAATACTTACTCTTACAAGCCATATAAGGGTTCAACCTCACCCCTTGAAAGGTGTATTATCAAAATAAATAAACAAATTAAGGAATTCAGGCCATAGGATGGATGGGGTTCAACCATCAAATCCTTTTTTATCCCAACGATTACAGGAACACATATCCTTTTCTGAAATTTAAATAGACCTTCATGATCTATATTGAACTCAGAAACCTACACATTCTTTACAGAATAAATCTTATTTTATTAAAAAGTATATTATCATTGATATTTTTTTTATTTTATCTAATAATTATTATTGATAAATAATTTGGGATAATATTTATGATGTCCAATATCTTATTATTCTCATGTTAAATTTTACTAGGTCCTTGATCAATGTTTCTCCTTGAATCCTCATTATTTTCAGAAAAACAAATTCAATCATAATAAATGCATTAAAATATTTTTTATCTTATGAGGTGATAATGAAATGAATATTCCTAATCTTTATAATGCTCCAACCATCTCCATTGACTCATGTTCAATTCTGTTTGTGTGATAATATACATCAATGTTTGGTGGTCTGTGTAAATATCATTTTTCTACCAATAATAATAATGCCTCTATATTTTCATATAAAAACTAACTATAGATAACTTTAATCCATGAATAGGATAAATAATCTCATGAGTATTTAACTATCGAGATGCATACGAAATCACCATGTCATTTTGTATGAGGATGCACCCAAGCCATTTCGGAGATGTATCCCTATAAATACCCAATCCCTATCCAATATAGGGTAGAGTTAAAACATGTGCAGTCAACAGCTTCTTCGTCAGTTACTATAACCTTTCTTTATACTCCTTTTTTTAGATAAACATAGAACCTTTTCATGATATCTAGGTTTGTAAATTTCTAATAAATTCATTTTTTAAGAACCTCCTATAATATCCTTATTAACAAAGGAAAATATGAATATTAGAGATATTGTACAATGAGGACACTCCTATACATCCTATCTTAAATGGTTCAAATGAGATATCATAATTGGTTATAATGTTCCCCACGAACGCATCAGGCTGTTACAAGAATTTTCATTTAATTATTTTTTTCAAAAAGATCTCCATCCTTCGATATCCATAAATAACTGTAAGATGATCCTATTGTTCCTACAAAGTTTTTGAGTATATTAGAATATAATAAATTAAAAATACCAAGAATTTATCAAGGTAGTCTTTAATGACTCCATTCATTATATCCATAAATATAACATGAGACGTAGTAAAGATAATTGGCATAAAAACTAAATCGTAATGTCAATATATTATTCATAAGACATAATTTCAAATATATTGTTTCTTCACCATCAATTTATGACATAGAGATTAGTGTAAGACCATGGATAAGAATTGATCCCCATGAATCTTATCAAATAAGTCATAAATCCTTAGAAGAGAGTACTTGTTCTTCTATGTGATACCATTAAGTTATCTATAATCAATTCATATCTTCATTTATCCATACTTTTTATTCTTAAATTGAATAGGTTCTCTCTAATTAAGAACAATTGGTTAGATAAATCCCATCTCCAAAATATATTGAAGTTGTTTGTTCATTTCCTCTAACTAAATATTTCTTTTTCTATATTTTTTCGATGATTTTTGGTTAGATCTAGGTAGGAGTTAAAAGGATAACTCTACCTATCTTTCTAGGTGTGTTCTGGGTAACACTTCAAGAAATACATCAATTTATTCCAGAATTATGGGGACATTATTTATCTTAACACTTTCATTTCCATCTCCCTCTTTTTTGATCATTTCCATACAGAATGATATGGCAGGTGCGTCAAGAAAATGCTCAATCTAGGATATATCTCTTTTGAAAATGACTATAGGTTGTTTGTTAACGTCTTCTAAAATTTCTTTATTTTTTTAGTTTATAATTGAATTATAATTTTATAGCTAGCCCATCCATATTATATTATCTTAATCAACCATGGGAATCACTAATATATATTCTATGAGATTGCACTCTCTAAAGTTAATACTATAGTTTCTAAACAATATCAATGCCAGTATAATCCCTCTAGGATTCTTGAATGAAAAATATAATTCGAGAAGTTTACTAATTGATTTAGTATACATTTAAATCATGCATGAATTAATGAAATTAGTAAAAATAGAAAAACACTTTCAATATTTGAGAGTAAATGAGAGTACCTTCCAACAAATCATATAGAGCCTATACATCAACTACCATGATAGAAAATTTATGACCTTGTTTCATTTTCCTAGGATGATGTTAATAGTTGTTCCCCTCCATAATCATTGGATTTGGACATTGAAAGGAATATTACTCAAACTATCCACACTTGAAGCATGATCTTCTTGATGGGTTTCCACTATATTTCATTTTTCTTTAGTTTTATGATGTTGAAACTTTACCCCGCTATGATAGTTTTGAGTTAAATATCCATAAATTCTACATTTTGTTCAATTTCCACTCCATATTATACAGTTCACCAAATTATTATTCTTCTATTTGTTTAATATGGGATGTTTCCAATTATTTCATACTCTTTTTTTTAAGTAAACCAGAGGACTTTTATTAAAAAATTGAGGGATTACACCAGACGAAAGGATGGAGTTTTGTTTACATCACGAATATAAAGTGGGATCAACTCAGCATGCAGATCATCACTCAACGTAATAGCATGGGCGACACCCATGTCCAATTATTTCATACCCTTCCATGATCAAAGTGGCCCTGAGTTTAAATCAATTGACCTCTTTATTTAATTTGATCATTGTAACCAATTAATATCGATAAAGTCCAATTCAACCATCATTGAACACTAAAATATCTCCTCATAGCATTCATAATCATGAATTTCTATATTCCTCCAAGGATGATGTCTTAGTCGATCGAAGAATCTATCAATCCTTCCATTATTATTCTTAAAAAATGAAGAGGTGTATCTAGAAAGTCATGTATAGTTCTTCTCATAGATTCGCATAGATTAATTTTCCTTCTATTACAGTTTATGGAATTCATTCACCATTTTTATTTTCCTTGAGAGAGGGAAATATTTATTGAAATATAGTCTCTTGATCTCTTCCCACTCTATTACATTGATCTCCCTTCATGGATTCATATATTATAATCAGTGTCCACCACTAATAAGCATCTCCTTCAGATTAGTATACTTCCAGGGTGGAATTCTCTTACTCAAAACATAAATATAAGGAAAAGATAATTTTTATTGATATTATCCATTGTTCTTCAATCAAAGGGTTGATAAGTCCATTGAATGAAGGTGGTCGTTGATTCATAATATATTCAACAGATATTTTTTCACATCTAAGTGTATCCAGTCTCCAGGATTGATTCATGTTATTTTTTATAAGATTATTCATTTGATTTATCCTCTATATGAGGATTTTCCATTTCATATTCCATCCAAACTCGTTCATTTCATCATCTATTTTAGTCATTATTTATAGAGTTCGTCCTATTTCCCTCCATTTTTTGTATAATAAAAAAATGATAGTGAGAAAAATTTTACTTTAGAAAACATATAATTATAAATGGATTTTATTTCATAAATCAACATTCATAAATAAGTTATTAATATCAACTAATTACAATAAAATTTTATATATATCCTTCATAATGTTTCATAAAAATCTTATGATTAACCAAAACTATCCCCCAGAAGTGTCAAACCTAGTGTGTAAAAAGGCCTATGAGTTTTTCACTAGTTCTTGTTTGATTCTAGACTAATGAAGGGTTTTAGGGTGTTACCCATAGGTATAAATGCAATGGATCCACATTTACTTGTAGTATCTAAGAGGTTTTTTTTGAAACCACATTTTTAATACTTACCAAAATTCCAGGATGTTTTCCCATATCTATACTTTTCTCTATGTTTCATTCTAATGTTTCGAAATCTTAATTTCCACAAATAACTAAACCATTATTTGATACCAACAATGTAATCTAACCATTTTATTAAAAACATTTTCCTTACATGGCTTAAAGTTATTATATTTTAATGTTTAATATTTCGGAAATAAGGTGCATAATGAATAAAAACATTAAAATTGTTCTAAGTCAATGTGATGTGACCTTCATGGTTTAAACATATGTTACTTTTACTGCATCTCAGTTCCTGAGTACATACATAAATGGTAATAGTTGATCATGAATCCCACAATGTAAAAAATAAAGAAATACATATAGGATGTGATCACGAGAAATATAAAAAAACGTGAGGTAAAACAATAAGGAATGAAAATGATGAATTTAATAAAAATTTGAACATGAATTATAACATAGAAATGTATCCACAATATTTATATGAGACATTCATAATGATATCAATAAGATTTGTCACCATGGTGTCATAGATGAAATATACCAAAGTTATTCCCCAAGGTACCGTAAAACGAATCATATATAGTGATTGAATTTTTGACCCATTTCATTGGAGTGTAATTAGAGAGAAAAATACATATGTATTAATTTTCATTTGATTCACATAGATAATAATAAATCATTTCATTAATAACCCATCTAGAATAAAAATGAGTTTCATATCAAAATATTGGCATACAAAATTTCATAATGAAAAGATCATTTCATCATTTTAAACTTATGAAAGGAAATATTGGTTTTAAATATATAAATTAAAAAATAAGAAATAATTTTAATTCTAGTTTAATACACATTGTACAAAAAATAGTTTTCGGTATTCAAATAAAAAAAAATTGAATTTCTCTTGTAAATGAGGGAAATTTGTGAAGTAAATTCGGTATCATGATGGGTATAAAACATGGTTTTAAAAAAGCATAAAATGAGAGGGGAGAAGGCTCTACCATTCAAAAATGATTCTTATTCTTGTAATTGGATAATATAAAGGAGACCTAAGAACTTATTTTTGAAATTTGAAGGCATACCAAATTAATGGGGAACTGGAATTGAAAAGTGAAGTGATGATTTCCCTTACATTAATGAGATGATCAGAAAACATGAGGATGGAACCATGGTGGATTGAGGGTATCTTACTAGGACTAATTGGGAGGAATAATCACTAGAAAATCATGTAGTATGGATTGTGTGTGAATGTAAGTGGATAAATGGGCGGATATATGATGAAAAAGTGGAGGAATTATATAAATTTCCAAATATATGTATTTAAATACTAGGTTTTAAAAATGAAAAAATATTGGATTACACAAGGGTATTTTCATGGATTTGTACATTTTGGAGAAATTTTATGATATTTTAATACACATTAATAGGTCAACATTTTGTAATACAACTTTAGGAATAGAAAAATTAAAACATTCCAAAAAGTAATTTTTTTATAAAATAAATTTTCTATTTTGAGGCATTGTAAATTCAATTAAATTTTTGTAAATTTAATAAAATATTTTAAGTTAAATAGTATTAATAAAATAACATTTCTTCCCTCTTTTTTTGTTTTTAATTAATTACTACATCATTATGACATAATTTTGATGCCATAAAATATATCGTAAACCCAAAACTGATTTTTTACTATTCACAAAATAATATATTTTAGAAAATTCTCATAAATTCACCCTAAATTAATTTTGAAAATAAAATTTCATTTATAATATTTATTTTTAAATAATATTTATCTATGAATGGTAGTTTTAAGTTTTAGATAAAAAAATCAAAATCTATTTGAAAATATTTTTATTAAAGAACATTCAAATTCATGACCCTTATAAAAACATTAAAATTCCATTATAAAATTATTTAATCATTTATTATATAAATAAATTTTTTAGACAAATATTTCAATATAAAAAATACTACCTAGAATAAATTTTTTATTTACAAAAATTAAATATATTATGTAGAAAAATTTAATTCTGTTTTATTTGTGTATAAAAATAAAACTACTAAATTCATTTCAATTAAAAATATATATTATTAATCAAAAATATTCTTAAAAGAAATTGATTTAATAAAAAATTTATTTATAAAATGTAATTTACACATTATGAAACTATGGTCAAGACACATAACCACTTATTACACCCATATATGCCCTATCGGTTTGGTGTGAAACGGTGGTAGTTTCATGTGGAGCGTCTGCTAAAATCGACTGACTGGTAATCTCAAAATTTATTAATATATCAAATAGAATATTCATTCTAGATTCACCTAATGAATCTTAGCTTGAGATTGGTAAAGGGGGAACCCGTGTGAAAAATCTTCCATCCCATGTTCTGGGGATTTAAATGACACGACTCTACTGGTTGAGGCCATCAATCCTCTATTCTGTATAAATTATTCATTATCATTACTATGTATGAACACTAATTATAATGGTAACATTATCAAAAAAGGGTATAGTTTCCAATGGTAAAATTGAACAATGGTTATATTGACCAACGATTATATTTTACGAATGGTCATATAACAGTCAAATCCCAACGGCTATCATCAACATAATTATTTATTTAAATTTAATGAAATGTCAGAGGAAAATAACTCATTCACGGAGTCCTAATGTAATTATGTCTGAAAAAATCCGCTCTGACTAATTACAGTCATGCAATAGGAAATAAATATATCATGGTAAGGCAAGTGAGGGGAACAATAGGAGACACCTTTAATGATAGGAAGTATGTGTCTTTTTACCCACCTAAAATGTATGGAAATATTATATGAAACTACAGATATCCTACGTGAACATTTGGATTAGATACGAAATTGACCAGGGGTTAAGTGGATGAAGGATGATTAATTAAAAATATATTTGGAATTTCTTTCAGCTATCACAAGCTGGATGATATTTTTTTTACAATGAACAAGGACTTCAGGCAATGTCGAACCCTCTTCTTGAGGGGGATCAACCCTCCCTAAAAATAAAGTGAAATAAGTAATATCCTTTCAAGCATTATCTTGAATGAAAAAACCTCCATGAAATTTACCTACACTGCCTGAGCCTTCTATATTTATCTTGGATTCGATAATGTGTAGAAGCCACTGAATACATCATACATGGAGACGAATCTCAATTGTTACATTTCCCATTATACCCTATAAATACAACGTCAATCACTAACTCAAAAATCAACAAACATTTATCCCTAATGTTATATTTTTATTTTTTTTTTATTTTTATTAGTTTAAAAATATTTGGATTAATTTCTATAGAATTTGTAGTGGAGGTGACGACTCTAGTAGATTGGGGTGATATGTAATTTCCCATTCTAGCTATTAATTTTTTTTAGGTTGTAATTTTTTGAATTTTCATTAATTTTATCAATGAATAATGTAATAATAATTGTAATGTGATACAAATTTTGATTGTTTATGTTTTTTTTCACATGTATCATATTATATAATATGTAAAACAACATTTATTCCATAAAAAAATAATTTAAAAAAATTGTCATCATTATAATGGAACATTGTGATCACCATGAAAAACGATGTTCTGACACCCTGAAGGGGAGAGAAAAGATGATGATTTTGTGCTACCCTATGTATATGTGATGACTAAAAAATATATGTCCCATCCAGTTTCGGAGGTATGTATGATTAGTAACCCCCCACTAACTATGTGTTATAACATAGAGGGACCACTACTCTTTCTTGACAGTTGATCTGATTTGAAGAGAGGGGCCTTGAAAAATTATTTCTTCTTGTGGAAGATATATCCCATAATAAGTAAGTGAGATATTTCATCAAGAAAGTATGTTATAATCCAAATACCATGAATCCAAATGCTTACCCTATAATGAAATCCCACAATATAAGGGGTGCTTATGGCCAATAATAGAATAACAGAATTTTAACAACTAGTGCTGCGAGGTTAACTCTGATGTCGACTAGACCGTTCTCCAAAACAGTCTCTTTTCTATGTATTTGAGTGGGTATTTACACCAAAAGATAAAATTGGTGGATTTAGTGTCTTCACCATCAAGATGGTTACCTCTGGGTATGCGGGTAGTGTATTAGGTTATCCATCTTTATGTTGTCAACCCAATATCACCTCTTATGTCATATTTATTGGGGAATATCCCCACCCAAAATCTAAAGAATATTTTAGGTGTTATGGGGTCTGATGGGGGCCCATCTAGGAGGTTATTATTACCTAATATTCCACAACATCTCTGATGTAAGTTTCAACTAATTTTTATATTGTAGTAGTACACTAAGGACCATCTTACTAATGGATTGGGAGGCCATGGCCTTCATGAAATGTTTTGATCGCTTCTCCTTAAAACCTTATGAGGGAATTCCCACTATTATTATAATTGATAATGTTGTGGGAAACCATGATTTCTATGAATAAATGATATATCTTCATGAGGGTGTCCTCATACCTGCATTGACGGGAGTCTTCTCTACAAATGGTATGCACCTTTTTGGTATTTTGTTTACCAGTGTCTTCAAATATGATGTCATACTAATATTTATGTTTGATCTATGAATAATATGATGTTGGATTTCCATTTTTTGATGATATGCACCTAGGAGGAGGCATAGTTCTAGGTAGACCTCTGTTTCCTTGATTTTATAATTGGTTTGTCCTGTTACTATACTATAATAAGGAATTCATCATATTCAATTTGGAATTTTTTTAAATTAGTACACAGGGAAACCCAATTTCCACCAATTATTGAAGTGACTATAAGGACAATAATCCTCGGAGGTACCTCATATAAAATTGAGGCATTTACCAATAATTTTTCTACCATTATACGTTCCAACTATTACAACATCAATGATTTTGGTGACGATGAGTGAAACCATGTCCGCACTATTATGACTTCGATGACTTAGAGACCATTTAACTTAGAGTTTATTCCCAAGGAAATACTTTACCTTCTATAATTACCTTTATAAGGCTTCACTCACATTACTAATCCGAAGGGAATTACATTCATGGACTATCTTGTGGAGTTTCATAATTTCCTTCAATACATTGATATGAGGATGGAAAGAATCAAGATTCAGTTATGATATTCCCTTTTGGTGCTGAAAATGGTTCTTTGAGGCATGCTATGGGTGCCATGGATGAATATGGATTTCTTATTATTGAATAAGTAGTATGTAAAATCTCACAACCATATGTAATGGTAAATAGTGCTATTTCAATCGTATTGATGTCCTTTTTGTTTTTGTTTATACTGTAGGATTCCCTAAAAGGGGATCCTCACCTTTATTCCCCAGTATATTATGATGGTCTATGCTCTCTTGAGCTGAATTGAGTATTGAATAGGGAACTAATGAAGAGGGATCCCCTAGTCAACTGGATTTTATGGGGGTAGTTATTTACATAATTTAAGTGATTCCATCATCATATATACCATATAGATATCCTTCCTCGGAGGGGTAAGGGAAAAGGGAGGAGTCCATATTTTTAAAATACCTCTCCTATAGAATACTCAAGTAACTATAGAATTTCACGCATTCCTAGTTTTGAACTATTCCAAGAATATATCCAAATTTTTAAAATATTAATAGTTCCTCACCGAACACACATAGAGGAGAATATTTCAACTCATAATGATTCATATACCTATTCAGTTACTTTATCATAACCTTTACTACCAGACCCGACTTATTATGATGTAGATATGGCTGATGTGCTGAGCCAGTTTGGCCTAATGCCTACTAAAAATTTTCAATTAGTCATTCCATTTATTCCAGCAAAGGAGAACAAATTTTTTGAATAAAATAATATAGGTAGATATTCTACTACAAAAATAGCTTTAATGGAGGTGCATTTCAGATATGTTGAATACATATTTCGAAAATGGCCACATGGTTGACTTGTTGTCTTATATCCTAACAATTCATTTATTATTGCATCACTCATGGGTGTGATGAAAATAACTAATTAAGATAAATCATTGGTGGTTACACTAATTAATTTTTCAAAATATGGTGTGGCCTCCTCACTAGTGAAGGGTGCTAGGGAAATAGGAATTTTTTTCAATGTAGTTAAGAAAGGAATGTTTATAACATTAGTCATATCTATTCATTGCCTAGTGATAACATGCAACTTATTTGTTTACTTGTAAACCCTTATGTCCCTTTATGTAGTCCCTTATCTTCAGAACATAGTTGTTCATATCCCTTATTCCATAGGGATTCCTCTAAATGAGTCAACCAATGTAGATGAAAGATACATACCAACTTCATCCAAGACCCTGATATTGACTCCCTCACATTGAGACATAGTCCGAAAAATGTTTTTATTCCCATGATAGGCTTGGGTCAAGGTCCGAAGTTTGTGTCACTTTACCACTTGATGTAGTGACAAGTATGGATGGAGATTTGGGGATTAATTTTTGAGGCCCATTTTTAATGGATAAAGTATCAGCTATGTCATATTCAGATTATTCCCACCACCCATTGTTATAAGGGTTTTGATTAAACCATCTGTCATGCTCATGTGAATAATGTGAAATCTTTAATGGAGAAAAATATTTACCTCAAAATAACTATTTTTTTAGTTGAGGATTCAAATTCATTAATGAAAATATGGGATTCAGCTTTAAACAATCATTCCTAGTATGTGGTGGAGGAAGAAACCCAACAATATGTGGTCAGTGTTATGAAGGTTGAAATCGACCATCTCTATTTTAAAATTTGACATCTTCATGAAGAGATATCTTTTTTTTATCATGAGTAAGAGATATTATAGAAAACTGTACTAGAGAAAAAGATCCTCTATGACATGTTTTACAAGGCCATTCATGATGTTGTTATTAGGATGGAGGGGTTATAGTGGATTCTTGAGGTGGAAACTGGCTCAATTGATCAATTAGTCCAATCCATTACATCCCTATATAATAAGAATACATAGATGGACTACTCCTCCAAACACATTCTGTGATGATATTATAATTTTATGTTTTTCCCTTTTTTCATATATTAATATAAGAGACTCTAATATGTGAATATTCCTCCTTGTACATGATATCAATGAATAGACCTCTATAACATTACATGTCATAGTGCAACTTCGTTCCACTAATGATGGACATGATTTTTCATTAACACTATGTTTCATAATCTTAAATTATACATATACATCACGTATTATCGAGTAAACCTAAAATATTATATTATAATTTTTAAATAAAAGATTATTTTTCTCATGAAATGATCATGAATTCCAACCAACATGATATTCCTTATTTATAAGTATTCCCCAGCTGTCTTTAGATTAGATAATTTACAAAAGGAAAATTTTGGGGATATATATGTTTTATAGGGATATCTCACTATCTATTTCTAAAATCTATGGACTTAGTGAGCATAATATGATTTTATCTATGTCTATATAGTGAAAATCAATATACTTTTATATCGTTTCTTAATTTTTCAAAAACATTTACCTAATAATCAAAAGGGGAGGCTTAATGGTCATTGAATCGACTTTTTCTCAGACTACCCTCTTATTCATTTTCAACCTATAGTGAATTTTATCTACTTCCATTCTTGAAAACTAGATCATTGTTTTATTATAGTTTAGGGTCTCATAGCATGGAACATTGTTTTTTTTGTATTCATACAATGATTAATTAATATTCACTATGCCTTTTAACATCATGTGGTAATGACCTATTCAATGTAGTTTAACATGATGCTGTAAAGACATCATTTTTTGCAGTTTAACGTCACAAATTGATGGAATTTTCCATGCACTAGTGTCATGTAGTAGGGAAATTTTCCATAAAGTTTAGTATCATATGGTAGGTAAATTTTTGTATTGTCTAAAATCATGTGGTATGGATGTCTCTCATGCATATTAAGGTTATAGGGTGAGGAAATTTTCCATGTATCTTAACATCTTGGAGTGATGACATTATTGGGGAATATGGAAAATGAGGAAGACATTCTAGTGATGACCCAGAACACCCTATGGTTCAAAGTTCCACTATGGTGTTTCTAGGACTCACAAGGATTATAATTTCATTCCTACATAGATGATATGCCTCTAGTTGGACGATCAAAGACCTTATGCACCAATATCATTTCCATACAAAGACATGACTTCTATTTTAAAAGTGCTATAAAAGATTCAATGGAGATAGTTTTGGTTATGGTAAAAACATTTGGGTAGCTGAGTCCTCGGGATATATATAATATAGGTTGATTAAATCATAAACCAAAAGTTTGAGATAACTTATATGTACTAGGGTAGCCAAACCGGGGATGTCCCAAAATACCCCGAGGTGATGAGTTTATCTACTAGGTTAGTAGGGATCATAATGATTAGATTTTCATTCCAATAAGTAATTTTTTACTTTAACTGGTGGTTAAAAAACCTTCCACATCTATTGAATGACCAGGAAAAGATGATCCCTGAATTTTCCAAGGGCTATGGATGGTTTATAAATAATAAATTGTGTCGACGATGAAGAAGGGTATAGATAAAAATACTACCCATGAAGGGTTCAGGAAAGCTATGGATGCTAAATTTTTTTTGAAGCTTATATCCTATTCCCTATATTTTTTGGTCGAAGGTTTTAGCCTATTAATGTGTTTTATAATTGAGTGTCTCATTACATCATTACCAAATGCTTCACAACATGGAGACATAACATTGAGGATTATGAACCTGATTGAATATTTTGGTTACAATGACTATAAATAATGGTCTCAAGATCCCAGTTCATGAGTAGAAACACATGAAATTAAAACTAGGGATGACCCCAATCACCCAAAGGTGATGATTTTCACCATGCTGTCATTAGGGTTCCCAAGGATTAGATGTCCCTTATTCATGTTATGAAACATTTGGACGTTAAACATATAATCATTTGATGGAGTGATAGGCATACATGCATTGTCAGAAAAATGTGTACCCTAAATCTAATATTCTATTTAAAAGGGACATAAAAGGATGTAGTGATATCATGTACTTAAATCATAAAGTGTGATTTTTCTAAGACATAATATTTCTAGAATGTTTTAAACACAAAAAATGATGTTCCGCCTCTAGGTGAACACATTATTATGGAGATGGGATGTGAAAAATAATTACTATAACTTTTTATTGGACTAGGGGGTCCGTACAGAGTCGATTCACATTTACTAGTGCCACAAGGTGGACCCTATGATGTTTATGCCTCATTTATCCCTGCCATAAGTTTTTCTTGAACTTTGTAAAAAAAATATTATAGAAAGCAGAGTCTTTATTTTTCTTAGGCTTTCCTTTGTGGGGTTTCAACCTAAAAAATTGTGTGCATCCTCTTCTTGTAATAAAGTTGTTTTGATTTTATCTATCTAAATATAAATTGTAAGTTCTTACAAATTTGACAAAAATGAAGGTAGTTTATGGTAATGATTCACATGGACCAATTATAAAGGAAATGTTTCATTATAAACTTAACTATATACCCAGGTTCATAAGTACTATAAAATCCTTTTGAGAGGGTGATTGGAAATGTTTTAAATCATGGATTGTGTTTTTTAGGCCATGTGTAGTGATATCTGACAATAATACTAGTGATTATGAAAAAAACACTCTAAGGTGTTGAGATCTTTCATGGTGACATCGCTACTCACAAATATCATAAATCACTTTTTTCCATTTATGAAACATTTAGTTGATGAACACAGGCACATATACATGAACCAGAGAATGAAATGCACAGTCAATAAAAGGGTCTAGTGAAGATGGGATTTCTTTTCCAAGGTATATGAAAGGTTTTAAGAAACTTATGTTTCTCAAGACATGAAGTGTGATTTATGGGTTGAGGTTATTAAAAGATGAAGATATAAATGGATTCTTTAGTTCATCGAGGGCAGGCTCTTTTTATCCTGTGATATTGAATGATGATGGGTACTAGATTACGCCTTCTCAAATCATGTAGTAGGGCCATTTTTGTTGTGCAGTTTTAATTTCATGCCAATATGACGTTCTCCTTATAGTTCAATGTCATGTGTTTAGTAAATTTTCCTTTCCTTTAAATTTGACATATTGTGGTAAGGACATAGGAAATAAAAATTGTTCAATATTTCCTTGTGGGAAGTCTTCACTTGATAGGAAAATGTTATATTTTGAATCAGAACTATTTGAAGGATGTATACATATGATTTTCTTTATAGTTTAATTTCATTCATCTAGGATATTTACTGAATAGGTATAGATCATATGCTATTTGGGTGCATTTTTAATTTATTCCATATGTAACAAAGGTTAAAAGGTCTGACTGCCACTATATATACTAAGGTAATAAGAATCAAGCCACTCATAGTTCTTGAATAGTAAATCCCCTATGTAGGTCTATCTAATATGTTGAGGGGTAATTTTTCCCAATGATGGTGGTAGTTGGGCCTAGGATTGAAGATTCAGGTGCCACAATATATCCTATAATGACAAAAATCAATCCAAATGTAGTTTTTCAATGAGAATGTTCACTATTTAGGTTTAAACCGTAGAACAAAATGGGGTACATTATTATTTTATCGTGGTCGGACCTATGAATTGAAGATAAAGGCATCACTATATATCCTACATTAATAGGAATCATTCCAAACATAGTTATTGAATGATAAATTCCTAACATAGGTCTAACCCATATGTAGAGGGAGGAATTTTTCCCATTGACTATTGTAGATAAGCCTAGGATTGGAGATTCAAGTGTCACTATGTATCCTCGGATGTCATGAACCAATCCACATATAGTTCTGGAATAGGAAATTCTCTATGTATGTTTGACCCATATGACGTTGGAGGCAATATTCCCAATTCATTTCTGTAGTTAGAACCATTATTGGGGATTCAGATGTCACCATATAACCAATAATTTTAGGAATCGTGACATATGTTGTTCTAGAGAAACCATATAGTTTAACATCACATGAAAATGATGCGGGCTCCCCGACAAGAAAAAGGAATATTACGACGGGACCTATAAATAGGACTCTATGTGTTAATAAATACATCATGATGATAGGAATCATGATACATGTAGTTCTTAAATGGGAAGCTCTCTATGATGGTTTAACCCATATGATGAGGGGGGAATTGTTCATGTTGATTATTTTTGTTGGAAATTATATTTGAGATCCAGGCATTTCTATGTATAATGTGATAACAGAAATCAAGATAGACATATTTCTAGAATGGAGGTGTAATGGGATACTAACACCATTGAATGTGGTTGTCTTAGTTGAGGTCCATAGTAATGTACAATCTTGTGTTAGGAAAGACACATCAAACTTGTATTTTAATGTCATGTAGTGAGGACTTGTGTTGTGCCTTTTAAGGTCCTTCAAATAGGACTATGGTACTCATATCATGAAATTTTATGGATTGGTCTTGCATGGAATCTATTAGGATTATTCATAAGCTCACGTGATCTAAGCATTGTGTGGGAAATAAAGAATGGAAAGGGATACTTTCACCACAAAGATGAAATTAATGAAAAAGTTATTTTTTATTTTTTTGTGTTTCGGCTAAGATATTGGATATAGGAATCCTTATATATATAATCAAAATGAGAATAAAGTCGTATATAGTTCTACAAAACCATGAAATTTAGTGTTATGTGGGAGGACATCAGTCATGTATTTTAACACCATGCAATAAGGAATAAGGTGAATCAACATGGAAGAATAGAAATATTGTGGCCAGGGCATATAATGGAGGTCTAAGAATCACTATGTATTATGTGATAGAGAGAATCAATTAACATGTTGTTCTGGAAAACCACCTAGTTTAAGTCATGTGATAAGGACATCAACCATGACATTTAATGTCTTGAGATAAGGAAGAGGGTCCCCCGACATGGAAAATAAGGCTTTCCTATTTTCACATATTTTGATATCATGTTACTTGGATGAATATATTTTGGTTGGTCCCATGATTGGAGATCCAGGTGCCTTTACATATCTTATTTTAGCAGGAATCAATCAATACATAGTTCTTGCATGAGAAATTCAATATGTGTATTTAACTTAGACAATAGGACATTGGGAAATTCATTTGTATTTTTCATATATGTTGCGCGTATGTGATGAATCATTGGTGATATTATGGTTCCAATGATGTTTTATGGAATTCAATGAAGAAATATCCCATGTAGTTTAATGTCATGTTCTAAGGATGTGAGATGATATACAGTTTATTATGTTGATTCCAATACCTCTTCCATATAGTTTAACTTCTTGTGGTGAAGATTGGTTTTTGATGTTTATCATCATGTAACCAAGATGACTACTATAATGATTAATATCATTTTGCTAGGAATACTTCTATATAGTGTAGCATCATGTATTCATAAATATTGTAGTTCAATTTAACATCATGTTGTAAGGATGAATACCAAACTATTTAACATCATGTTTTTTTATTACTTTTCTATAGTTTAACATCAGGTGGTTAGGAAGAATATAATTCTTCATGAAAACTAAAAAAGTTTTCATTTATGAATCCATGCATTGGTGGGTGGTGATGCATTCCCCATCCATTATAAAGAATGAGCAGCCTCTATTATGGAATACATTATGTATGACATAAGGAACTTCTCATTTTAGATAAATACTTGGATGTTTCATTCAAATTAAAATTGGGATCTTAATAGACAATACTAGTTCTCTGTGATAGAAGAAATTGAGGTTGACCTTTTTATTAAAGATACATGAAATATGATTCTTATGGACATCATTATTGTATAGTTTACACAACCTTTTCTCATAAATATATTCTTGTTAATCCAACCAATTTTGTGATTTCTCATTATATGACAGTTTCACATATATGAATATTCATAGTAAGAGAAACTATTCTTCTATGGGAAACACCAATTTTTTTTCGTACATCAATGAATATAGGGGTTCCTCTGTAGTAGTAAACATGGTGGTATGTTAGGTTCGTAAATCTTAAAGGGGATTTTCATTTTAGGAATTCTTATCCTTATTCACTATCTAATGGTGTATATTGTAAAAAGTCCTATTGAAGGCCTCTATATTTTCATTTTACACAAGATGAGAGTGGGATGGATGGTTGGACACAACGTAGTACTCCTTGTTAAATTTCATCGAATCAATAACATAGAAATTGGTGCCATTGACCATCAATATCATGTAAGGGAATCTGAACATGGTGATGATGTTGGACTTACCAAATTGAATGGTACTCTTCATTCATATTTCCATGAGGTGTATGTCCTTATCCCATTTGGATTATAATTCTATAGCGGTAAAATATTACTTAAAAAGATTAGAAATTTATAGGGGATATAGCCTCACAACAGACATTACCCCATACATAATATGGGTAGGAATATTTAGTTGTATGTTTAAATTTTGGGGGTTTATGGGTGATTTTTTCATGAATCAAGAATGCGTGATTTTTCTTGAGGAAGTACACATAACCCGGTATGATTATTTTCCAGTAGTAACTAATCCTCTTAATTGGTTGGAGAGCCTTGTCCAAGATTGGTGACTTTATTAAGATGCTATATGGGACACTTCCATAATGATGGTAACCACTCTTTTTATTATGAATCTGAGGATGGTTACATCAAATCCACACTTGAAGTAGTAATTTTATCATTTTACCCACCCTGAAGGGTAAATACGATGCTCAATGCTGAATTTATTTCCCTTTGGCTCAGTATACTAGGAGTATCCTGTATTGGATACAAAAAATATAGAATCCATATATCATGGAGTAGATAACAGTTCATCACACTAAAGGGTGGTTTTGATATTATTTATTTCTTCCATGTAATATATGATGTCTGATAATACCATCCTCATTGTGTGATATGAAAGATTTCAACTTCCTGATTAGTGTCCTCCCCAACTATAACAACCTTTGCCAGTGTGTCGATGTGATAATTATGTGATTGGGGATATAATGTATTGTGGGTTAAAAAGGTATCTATTCCTTCAGTCCTCTAACATAGATGCATATTGGGGCCAATTCTTTCTCTATAATGGAATATTCATCATTGATTTTCATTACCACTATCTTTTATTCCAATTTTAATTTTTAGGTATGATATTGATATGATGAAAAAATATACATATATTAGATAAATTTATTTAATATATAATATTTATTTACTTTATAATCCACTGGGTTTTGGTTTTTTTATGAAGGAATTATGAAATTTTGGCACTAACGAAGAAATGATGAAAAATTCGAAAAATAGACTTTACACACTGTGTATCTCATACATGATGTGTATCCCTCATTTATATCATTAATGTAGAGTCAAATACCATCTCATGACACATTTACATGATTTAAATCTAGTACATAATTTTTTCATTCATTACAATGTGTGATTATTTCAATTACTAGAGTCCAACAAAATGTGAATCAAAAACATGATTTGTAGATAATGAACAATGTGAAAATTTGGATGGCTCACTTGGTCAAAGGTATGAATAGATTCTTCAGAAGAAGATGTGGATCTCAACTAAATTTCATGTAAAAAACATTACTGACATGCATATGTTAGTACATAAGTCTCTTAACATATGAATATTTTCATGACTTACATGTCATGTGATTTTCAGGCCTATTAATTTTTTGAGTTCCCATTGCATTCAGATCGTTCATCATACATATTTTATCCCTCGTTTTTATATATATTTTTCAACTATTTTAATTTACATTCATTCTATAAGAAATAAAATTAATTATTTTAATTATTTTAGTAAATCATTTTGGGATATTATTAAAGCCAAATATGTTCTACACCTGTTCTATGCATAATTCAATTCATATTTTGTTCTTGAAATCCATTTCATCGCTACAAACCATTCTTCACAAACTCCTACAAAATTCCTCATTTTTTATCTATGACTAATGAGTTTTTAATTTTAGGTAAATTATTTCAATTAATATATCATGATTCTTAACTTTTTTAATCTAGTATTTCTTCTTTAAGAATTGTTTCATGATTATTAATAACTTGTTTTGTATTTCATTATTTTGGATCATCACTTCCATGCATAGCTAATTCACTTAGGTTTAGGCATTACGAATAGGGGTGGCTTGAACTTAATTAATATCTAATTATTGAAACATAATGACCATATTTCTTTTATCCTATTTTAGAAAATTTTTCATTCCCATTTCTTTGCATTATCCATGAAAATCATAGGTGAAAATGAAATGATTGTGACCTAGTAGGAAAATAACTTTGTAAGACCAATATCCTATAAATAAATTTTCCTAGACTCCAAGATTTATTTTCTTAGTTCTTCAATTACAATGCACCTATGATCCTTTTCTAATTGAATTTTATTGAATTTTTTGTACCAAGGTAAATTGGTGTTCTTTTCACCAGATCATAGCCTATTCATTAGGTCGATCCCATATCAGATTTAAGATTACCCATTTTAAAATTCCCCAAAATTAAACATGAACCATTATTTTGTTATATTTATTAAATAATAAGTACTTATATTTAGTAAAAAATAACCTGTAAGAGTCAACATAAGCAATCCATTCAAAGGGTTTTGGTCAATTGGTTGTTGACCAACCAATAGTCTTCATAGGTTTGAACCCACACTGTCACCCTACTATGGACTAGTAGTAAGATTAGATTGCGAATATAAATTTACAAGATTATTTTCACCAATGAGAACTAAATTACACATCCCATCATGTCAAAATCTAGAACCATTTTGTGAGAATATTGTTTTTCAGACATAATTTCTATTGTATTGATCCCCAAATCAACTCACCATATCCCCCTTTCATTCTTTATTTACCATTACCTTTTTTTCATTTTCTCTCCTTTGAGAAAACCTATGTCCTCTTTCTCATTCTATCTTTCTCTAACTCTCTTAGATAGTGCATGTTCTAGGGACCCTTGACTCACTCCGGAATCATGGATACACAAGAAAAATTCATTTTCATCTGATGATCAATTGATAAATTATTGCACACCGGAACATTACAATGGAAGAGAATAATTGTCTTGCACCACCACACATGGAATTTTTGCAGTATGACCCACTTAAAAATAAAGGTGAGTGACCAGACCTACATGAGAGAACCATATGGGACTACAACTTTCTATCAATTAGTGGTGTTACACACAACATTGTGTACCCATGAATTCTGTCAAACACTTTTTTGATCAAAACTGGTCTCATTCACATGATCAAGAATATGGTTCAATTTAGTGGGCTTCAAAATGAGGACCCATATAAACATATCACAAATTTATTAGAGATTTTTATACCTTTTAGGACCATGTAGTATCATCAAATGCCATTATATTAAGTTTTTCCACATTCACCTTCTAAAATGGATCCAATGATCTTCAAAAAATTAAATCTCATGGTTAATCATGATGTGTGATGAATTAGAAAAAAAATACATTAGATAAATACTTCCCACCAATCTAGATATCCAAACTCCAATATGAAATTAACATCTTCCCCTAGGAATAAAAAAAATCCTCCTGGGATGCATGGAATTGATTCAAGTAGTAATCCCAGAAGTTCCAACATCAGATACTAGATGTGTAAGTACAACCTAAAATGTTCTAATATGAACTTCAATTTGATTCATAAACTATAGTTGATGTCACTGCTGAACAAGGATTTGTACTCAAGATGCTAGAAGTTGTCTAAGAAATTCTAGATCATGTTTCCCACAATTTTAGTTTGTTGAAATGTGATAGAGGACCACCTTGGACCAAAATACATTAGGTGGAGGAGACATCCCACCTGGAACCATAAGTAGAGGCACTGAAAAAAAGTTGGTTTCATTTTAATTACATGTTTTCCACCATTCCCTCCTTCCCAACTGATAGAAATTTAATCATGAAAAATGTGTGTATTTACACACTAGTACCAAGACATCAAGATAGGATTAGAGGAAGCTCAATTATAATATTTTAATTATGATAATTATAATTAAAATTGAAACAATTACAGTTTCTCCAATAATATAAACAATAAAAAATATTAATAGTTTCCATCTTTATAGGCATATCAAAACCAAGGCTTTTTAGAAGAGGAGTGGATATGTGACAACAAGAAATCCGGGTCCTCCTAGGTACCCACCATATGATCCATCTCCTCAACCAATATAATAATTACAAAAACATTTTACTATATCTCAATAGTTTCCATCTTCACAACAACATCAATTTTAGAAATCTCCACTAATACCAAAATTGAAAGTCCAACAACTATAAACAAATCCTAAAAACATTAATACTACCATCAAGATGGAAGAAGATCAATGGAGTTAACTCAATAGATAGAACTGAAAACCCCACGGTAATTCATGTGTATTATTGAGTGCCATATGGTTAGAATTTGATTTCCCTTATCTAATCAACTACTAGGTATATTTCATGGAAACACTAAGATAAACCCAATATAAGAGGAAAAGGCAATGGTTTGTATGAGTGAGAATCTTGGATATTCAGAAAGTATAAAAATAAGAGAAAAATAATTTCAAAGAACCTAAGAAATATAATACTTTCACCAGTAAAGTTTATGATGACATCATAAAGGAGTATAATAAATGAACATGTCTAGATTCCAAATCCACTAATAATGAACTAGAAAAGGTGAATCCTAAAAAAGAATAATTTTATATATGAATAATAGAGTAAAAACCCTATCTTATCATCCACAAAATAATGTGAAATTTTAATATAAAAAGTCTCAAGAAATTTTTTTATACAAAAGTTCATAAAATTACTCATTAACATTACATTTGTTAAGGACATCGCTCAGATGTCTACTTAACCCAAATTCATGAAATAATTTCTTTCTAAAAAATATTGATGAAATACATAGTTTTCATTTGTTTAAATAATGAATTCAATGATACTGATTAGAGAAAGATTCCCCATAACATTAGACACCATGGAAGCTTCTCAATTATATGAACTATAGAGAAAAATTGTGATAAAATAATGTTTGGTGATATAGGAACAAGAATAAATAAAAATTATATGAGTGTATTCATTAAGATGGGTCTTGAAGGTTAAAAACCAATAAGAGTGGCACATCAACTACCTGATCGATCATTCAATTACCCTAGAAGACTTCATGAAGATAACCAAATTAATGTGGAAATTTTTATCATTCATGTTGATTTACTTTTTTCAGACATTAATGAATAAGGATATGTTCAAATTATTATATGATGGTTATTATTAGAAACTTGGAAGGCTTTAATAGATGCTAACCAATGTATACTGGTATTTATAGATTGGGATGATCAAGTTATGTTCGACATAGAAAGGTCTAGAATTCATGAAAAATATTCTTTGTAATAACAATTCATATATTATAAAAATGAAATAGATGAGTTTATGATGATAGGGGATTATATAGAGACTTTAAGAACTGATGAAAAACTAAGTTATCATGAGAATCAATACTATTTTTAACTATTGAAAATGGAAATTGTTCCAGCATTCACACCCTTATCTCATGCTTCCATTGATGGAGTTAAAACCATTTCTGAGCACACTCAAGTAATTGTTCCTTGAGAATGGGGAAAAATTGCAGTCATTATCAGCTAAGATTTTACCTAATTACAATATTAGAATTCAGTTAATGTCTCAGAAAGGAAATAAATCTCAGTTTCCAGGGGAGTGAATGATAGTAAGAAGATTATCTCTATAATATGTACCCAAAACATTTTATTGGAAGACATTTTAAACCAAAAAACCCCATACGTGGATCAACCCACCAATGAAATAAGTCATTAAGAAAGAATATATGAATGTTATATATTCTAGAATAATACTTTCAATATCTGACAGTAAATGGGTTAGTCCTTTATATGTTGTTTCAATGAAGGTATGACAAACTATTGTAAAAAATGATGAATATTAGTTGACATCTACTCAACCCATCACTGGTTGAAGAATATTCATTAACTATTGGAGCCCCAATATGAAAACAAAAAAATTATTTTCAACTACCATTTATGGATTTAATTCTAGGAACACAAGTAATGAATGAATACTTTTGTTAACTGGATTGTTATTCTATATGAAATCATATTAATGATTTTCTAGATGAACACTCTAAAATAACATTCTATTATCCCATAAGAACCTTCTCCTCTCAACCCATTCAATTTGGAATGTTTAACACTGCAAAAAATTTCAATGTTTCTTGAAATATATATTCTATTATAAATTTTAGGAATTTTGAGAAATATTCATGGACGAATTTGGGAATATGGAAGATCGTTTGAGGTGTTCCAGAGTAAATGGGTCTATTTGTACAATGGTTTGAAGAAAAATTCGTTGTACTAAAATGGGAAATGTTTCCATTAATTTTCCAAGGAGGAATAATCCTCATTCAGAAAGCATAAAATGGGGCATGGAAGATGATATCGTTAAAATAAATGTGATAAAAAGACTTACGTGATCCTACAATAATGAAATGGATAAGGATATATTTAGGTCGTGCATGATCATACTACCACCTCATTAAAATAATTGTAGAATATACCATACATTGAAATAAATATTTTTAGATGATTAAATTTTTGAGATCACTAAATAGAATCAATAGAAATTGAAAAACCTATAAAATTCTCATATGGCCGCTGCTATAATTATTTCACCTGATTAGATACGAAAATTTTATTGATGTGTGATTTAAGTGACTTCAATACAGTCACAATCTTCGGATGGTGATTTATAAATATATTTTTTTCTATTTACTATTCCTATCACACAATAATTAAAACCCATTTAAATTATACATCTTCTGAAAAGGTACTTCTAACACGCTTCTATGCATTCAAAAAGTTTCAAGAATTTTGTGTATTGTCTAATGTAGTGGTTTTCAATGATCACAAATCCATTAAATATATATTGGAAAAGGATTCCAAATCACATCTAATATGATTGATCCTAATTCTAAAAGTGTTTTATATCTTAATATAGATAATTAAATGAACAAATAAAATTATGGACGACTACTTATCAGAACCTCCTCTGCTTATCATTAATGGAGAATATAATCTTGAAAATATGGATGAATTTCCTGATTAAAACCATCTCATGGTAAGTATGCAATCATAATAATTGTTTTTAGATATTAAAAATTATAGGACCATGAGATTAATCTAACATTATCTCACATATATAAAGAAGAATAAACTTTTAGCTGAATCTGTACATTAATACGGGGATGAGCAGCTAATTTTTAAGTGATGTGATGAGGTAATAATGTAGCGCTTAATCTCAGAAGAGGAAAAATAATTTGTTCTCTACATGGTTTATATGTCATAATTATGCGGTTATCCTAGAGAAAAACATACCACAAATAAGATCCTTTAAAGTGGTCTATTATGGACTACACACCACCACGATTCAAATAATTATTTTCCATCCTGTGATTGATTCTAGTGGATAGGGACAATATGAAAAAGCAATTAAATGCCCAAAAATCTCATCATTTATGTCAACATATTTATGTATAGGGAATAAATTTAATGGGATAATTCCCTAATTAAAATTGGAAATCTTACATCATAGTTTGTATGGAATACATTTCAGTGTAGGTAGAATTTGAGGCGACTACCCATGACACGATTGTAGTGATCAGAAAATTCTCAAGGAATTTTTTTCTCTGGATTTAGATTTCCCTGATTACTCATTTGTAATCTTGGAAGAAACATCATAAATAATCCATTTAAATATGTTCTGAAAAAATTATGGAATCAGTTAGAACACTACAACTCCTACCACCCATAAATAAGAGGAATGCTGAATTCTATAATAGGGAAATCATAAGAGTCATTAAAGATAGTGTCTCTAAAGATGAAGGAATGGAGCTTCCAATTAGATGAAACACGTTGGGCATATCCCATAAATTATAAAACACCAATAAACACTACTCTTTTATTTCTTTTCTAGGGAAATCTATGTCACTATCCCATAGAAATAGATCATTTCTCTTATTATTAAATTTAAAAAGTTAATATGGATGCTCAAAAGTACATAGAAGCAAGAATGCTGAAAATCTAGAAGATTTAAAATATTTGATGGGATTCCATAAAAAATTCTTGAATTTATAAAAAAATGAATAAATTTAATGGAAACTGCATTGTACAGTGAATATTCACACCATGGGATAAGTTTATAGTTTTCAATTATCAACTAAAACTTTTCTCCAAGAAGATAAAATATAGATTGTTGTTTCTCTTTAATATATTATGTGATTCCTTCTAGTTTAATTAAAATTTAAGAAGGAAAAGAACCTCCCTTTAAGGAAAGTTCATAGAGACGAAAAATAAATCAAGATCTATTACATAAAGGGAGTGTTCTTTATTTAAAGTTTAATTAATACCTTTAAAAATTTATCTATATGAAGATGTTATTATTATTATCACTTTATGGGAGGAAAACCATATTTTTATTTATTTTATTTTAGTTTAGTACATAGGTTTCTTGTATTGATTTTAAAATAATTCTTGTTCATAGATATTTCCCGATCTTCACTATACTCACTTTATTGAATTTATCCTTGTCTATTTCCAAGAGTATTAAATTTATGCAGCTATTTATTTCCCTACACTCATCTTTTTTAATCCTTATAGACTAATGTTTTATCTTGTGTATGTATTATCATTATAAAAAATTATATATATATATATATATATCCCAATTTGAAATCCCCATTGAACAAGTTTACCCATGGCATGACACTCATCCCAAAGAGATCTCAATTCTGTAGATTCACTTTAATATTTCCATTTCATTTTTTTCTACGATCTTATTGATATATCTCCCATGATTCATTCTATTAAATTTTTTACACAGTTCAATTTTACTTATGGGGGAGCCTTTCCTGAGAATTAATATGGATACAGATGGTTTTATTTTCAATTTTCAATAATCTAGTTGAAAATTTTCATTAAAATAAATCTATGAACATGAAAAATCAATACACATATTTAAATAAATAGAAAATTAATGTTGGAAGTTTTTTAAATATAAGTCATACTAAAATTTGGAATTATACCTTGATTGTTGAGTTTAGTAATTTAATTAAAATGCAGAATTTTTGAAATTTATTTTGAATGAAATATAAATAGATTTTATAACCTTACTGATTAGAAATTATTTTTTCATACTACCATTCCCAAGAGAATTCTGGACCCAAAATTTTATATTCCATTTTGAGTATATTTTTTTGAGAGACACCTGTGGTATATAAACCTACAAGAACATGAATTGAGATCTTAGTGATTCTATAATTAAACAAAAGCACTTTTTATATAGTTTAGTCAATCTTTTTTTAGTTAGTATTACTAGATACCATACTTAAATGTGTTCATTCATTATTCCATAGTATCCATGAATAACATTTTTATGATGGATATGTTACATGAAGATTATCCCTTCTTACTCTACTCTTTGTATTATGCGTGATTATCATTTGAACAAGTGTGGCTGAATTTTCACTGTAAATGGAAATAAGAAGTTATTATTAAGGATATGTACATTAGAACTTTAATCATACTGTTATAATCTAGTCCATTTTTACTTTTGAAATTTTATATTCGTACTTTGTTCCTTTAAGAATTATATAAAATAAAAGGAAAATAAATATATTTTTTATGTATTAACAAGGTTAAAAATCATCATATACAGACCGATGAATCTATTGATGGATCATATGTGGTTAGGGTATTGTTGGGAGATCTTGAATTAACATAAACCATGAAAATTTAAGAAATAAAAAAAAGATACCCAATATATTTTTGAATGTTACTTGATATACTCATGGATCAACACTGAGTTATAGGTGCATGGATGCCATTTGAACTTCGAGGATTTACATCATTTCACTATTTACATTTATCTGGAATTATACATTATAAGTTACCATCTATTTAACTTCATTTTTTTACTTTCTTCTCACCTACAAAAATACTTAGAGTCATTTGAACCTTTTTCCAAACCCATCATGATTGATTTATTTTCATTTATAAAGGGATATGATACACTACACACAACACTATGTTTAGGTACATGTATTCCAGTTATGAGCATTAAGACAGTTACAATTTTTTATGATTGCTGACAGAAAATTCTTTTTGAGACAAATCAAGAAATGTGTATTGAATTTAAAGAACAATTATGAAATTGTAATTAAGGAAATAATGAATTTGGAAAATGAACTGAAATATGAAGAATGATAGATGTTTTATGCTAGATTGGTTTTGGAGGGATAACATTTTCCACTACACATAGTTTTTTCCAGGGTTGTAATGGATCTTTCCTATTAAAAAATATTTCTTTTAGAATCATTATTGAGCTGAATATTTGTTGAGGAGAAAAACTATTCATGAGTTGGAGAATTTGATAAGATGAATTTATATATATAAATTGGATGCATTTATTTATGGATTAATATTTATGTATTTGATAACTCATTGGGTTCTGGTTTGTTTTCATGGTAATTAAGAAATTCTGATCAATGGAATAAATGATGAAATGTGCAAAGAAAAACAATACCTATTGTGTATCTCATACATGAAGTGAAGAACTTATTGAAAACATTCATACCAAGAGAAAGATATGTCCATGATTCCTTGAAGAAGTAAGAAGATAGTACATGATGGGTACATTCATTTTATCGGGTGTATATTTCAATGGTCATGATCCCTCTAAAATTAAATCACTTACACGCTGTGTAGTAATTTCGTGATCTGTAATGTTATAAGGCTTATAGAATCCAAGATATAAACCAATTATTTCATAAAAAATTTGGATCACAAATCCATGATGTTTAGACAAAATACATGAACTAAAGATTTTGAGACATAAACTACATAATATAGTACATGAAATGCATGAATTACAAATTGTATACTTCTCAGATCTATTAATATTTTTATGCACCATACACCTACACAACCACCGGTGAACTTATTTTTTTCTCATTTTTCACTATTCTTTTATACCTTTTTTTACATTCATTCCAAACATATTTCAATTCACTAATTTAATTTTTTATAAAATCTATTTGAATAAACATCAATTCTATTCCCATTACAATTCCACTTTTGTTTTAGACATATGTTTAGTCAACACTCACTATTCTTCATTAATTCCATAAATGTATAAGGTTGTTTCTTCATGATCAATGAGTTTTTTTATTGAATTTATATTGCATCACATTGTTGGATCTTGATAATTATTTAAATTTTTAATCTTAGATTGCTTCTTTATTATCTTTTTCATGATTATGTTTTCTTTTTTAGTATTTTATTTTTTTCATCACTACCATGCAGAAATAACTATTTTTAGGTTCAGGGGTAATAATTAGGTGTTGTTTGAACCTAATGATTACATAATGATCAAAAATAGGTATCCCAATGGAAAGTAACTAGGTTTAGAACATTTTTTATTCTCATTCTTTTGTATTCTCCCTAACCATCAGATGTTAAAATTTAGTAACCAATACCTAGTTATAGAATATCAAGGTAGGACCAATACATTGTAATTTATTCTTCGTAGAAGCTAATCCTAGTTCACTTAGGTTTTGATTTACATTGGACCATAGAGTATTTTCTAGCTTCGATTGATCCAATTGGTTAGACCAAGTTCAATTTGTGTTCATTGTACCGATGTGCAGGCTATGTCATAGGTATTTCCTATGTAATATTTTGGAATGTCCCATTACCTATACCCAAAAATTGAGCCTAATCCCTTCCCCTGTTATGTGAATTAAATCCAATATACCTTGATTTTGGAAACACCAAATATATGGTGTGAACATGATGAATCCGTTCCATGGTTTTTCTTATATTGTCTACTGACATGCTAATAGTACTCATGGATTTCACCACAGAAGCCCAATTTACTATGTCGTGGTAGTAAGAGTAGTCTCGGACAATTAATTTCTCATCTGATTATCACCAAAATGAATTCAATTATGCTTTCCGGTAAAAAATATAATTATATTTATAGGGATACTTCCAAACCATGAATTAGGGATTTTTATTAAACCTCATTTTCAAGTATCCTTCAGATAATGAGAAATTCATGGGAAAATATATTTGTCAAGAGATACAAATACAATTCCTATGAAAAAACTATTTAGACATGGATTTTTGTATTCTCTTTCAAATAGTAATTTTGGAGGTTCCATTAAAATTCATCTCCCATGTCTGGGGAATTTCAGGGGTATAGAAAAACTCCTCATCAAGATGTTATGTATCCACATGTGTACTTTCCAGGGGGTTCCAGGATAAAATCATACATGGACTTCCCTTTTACCAACATCCATGACATGAATAGGAAGTCATTCTATTCTATAATGAACACCCACTGGCCTAAATTCCTAATGATTATAGGTAGCCAAAGGATGTGCATGAGATGGTCAATACAAGAGACCATGTGGACTTCATTGTGCTAAAAGTTATTCCTCACAGTTTTCATTGAAAAGATGAGATTGAGATAGTTATTCAGAACAAAAAAAATTATCTCAAGCTATCTAGAATCATTTTGGTGAGGTTGTAGAGACTA
The DNA here is from genome assembly GCA_963277665.1 of Viscum album. Classification (NCBI taxonomy): domain Eukaryota; kingdom Viridiplantae; phylum Streptophyta; class Magnoliopsida; order Santalales; family Viscaceae; genus Viscum; species Viscum album. The sequence continues at coordinate 835,752,218 of OY728165.1, forward strand.
TTCGCATTCCATGCATCATAGTTCTATGAAAGAGGAGTGCCAATTGATCAGTCCATTGCATCCACATAGAAGATTAATGACTTCCCTTACACCAATGGCCTCATGAACAATATGTGCAGTAGGTACTGCTTGAGTCTCTCAAAGGATTCATCACATTACTCATCCCATTGATGGGTGATTCCATTATTAATGTAATTAGTGAATTGGATGAATTTTTAAGAAATATTGGCTATGAAATGCTGAATGTAAGAGAGGTTCCCTTGTAGATCCCTCAGTTATTTGAGATTCCGAGGGGGTGAAATTGGTATTATTTCACTAGTATTTTCATTTTCAACCATGATCCCATGATCAAACACAAGAAAATAACAAAATTTACAAGATTCCACTCTGAAATCTTATTTCTAGGATTTCATCAATATACTATGTTGTGACAACATTTCAATGAAATTTTGGAGGTCCATGATGTGATCACCACAATTACGAGATTTGAATATCAAATCATCAAGGTACAATTATTCTATTTTTTCAATAATATTTTAATGTTATTATTTATGATGCGCTGATATATAGCACAAATATTCATAAATCTAAAGTGTATGACCTTATAGAAAATGATACCCTTGGTTGTTCTAACGGAAATTAAATCCTCATCCTCTGGGTCATTCATATATTATGATACCCAGAGTACCCATCCATGATTAAAAGGAATTAAAATCTAGTAGATTCCCTGATCATGTGATTTGTGATTGAAAATAGAAAATAATCCTTTGTATAATGTTTATTAAGGTCTCTAAAATCAATTCAGACATTATTCATCCCATTCCTTTTTATTTTTCAGATGATGCTTGGGATCTATCCTAGGTATATCATATCTAATAACAAAATAGTTTACATAAATTACTCAACCTAAGACTATACATTCATATAATGGGAGGGGTGAGTCCTCTAAGATACATTCCTGAAAACATGATGGTTATTGGGTAAGATTAGATGGTGTGTGTGAAAATTTGGTTTTAGTCCGGCCATTTCTATATAATTCCTAGAGAACATATATTTATTTATTTATTTAAATTAAATTTACATATCATTCTTATTGATAAGAATTTATACATTAATCAATGTAGGTTTTATTTTTTTATGTCCCCAAAAATATCTTCCTGATATCATAAATGGTGGTGGAGATTCCTTCATTAGATGCAAGAGGGACATTCATGAGGTCATCATGTTCTTCTTCCACTGATGATACCATGGATTAATTGTTATTTGTATTCATGAATCTAAGTGTATCTCTATCAAATTTAAGATATGAGAGCCCATGGGATGAGACATTATTATCCTCTACATCCAGTGACATTTCAATGAGATTTTGGATCTGGTTATTTACACTTATATTATCAATAATGATAGAAACAACTTGGTCATCTGGAATAATGTCTATTTTCCAAATAATATTTAGGGTAAGTATGAAATTTTGGTTGAGAATACTCTAGGGTTTTAGAAGGTCAGTCCCCAAGCCATTGTGGGCTACAACCTCTATAATATCGGCAACCACTAGTTTTTTCCATTATCTTTGTATAACATTGCTTCATCCTATGTGGTTTAAGAGGATTTTAGGGGAGATCTATCACCATGTAAAATCAATACATCATATATGACCTTTAATATCTCGAAAAATGGCGTTTAAAAATGATAGAAAACACTATTTATCAATGTGAAGGAAAGGGGATGGGGTCCCCTTGTCAGTTCTAAGATTGCACTAGTAACGGGGGTCATTTATCCATAATAAACAAGCAGTGATAAAAGACCCATTTATCAGCACTTTCCTAGCACTAATAAAGGGATACCGGATGGTAGTGTGCTTTTTATATAACATCACACCAATTAGATGAACTAAAAATTTAAACACATCACACCCAACACATCACCCCTTGAATAAAACTGCAATTTAAATAATAGAACATATGCAAACTTACTATATAATTTTAATTAAAATCATGAATAAAAAACTTTTCGACCACGGTATATACAAACAAAAAATAAAATTAAAAAAAATTATGTAATTACATATACAATTGTCTAACAAACATTCTAAACCATTAATATTTCATATTTTTCATCATGTGACCCCCTCTCAATACTCTCCACCCATGGTATCAGATCTGAACAACTCAACTCAACCCACGAAAAATATTCTACTTATATGAGAAATCAAATACTATGATAGTAATACTATAAAAAAATAAACATTAATATGAAAAGAACAAAATAATAAAATGTCAATATATAATAAAAATGATAAAATTGAAGTTATAATGGTCACACACAGACATAATATTGAAATGGTATTTTTTCCTACATGTCAAAAATGAGTTATGGATCATTCTCCTAAAATATCAAAACAATATGAATGTGTTTGATCGGTTTTGAGTATGTCGCTTGTTCTTTTACAAAAAGTAATGTAAATTTTTAATAATGAAACATTTTAAATTATTGTGGCCAGTACTTGATTCATATTGAGGTGTATATGATTCATATATTTCAGAAATTACTATTGGATAATTTTCTTAATGAATCAAAACAATCCAAATTTGTTTGCTCGGTTTTCAGTATTTTAGTTCTGTTTTTTTAAATGTCATTGGAAACTAAAAACAATCATTTTGAGTAAAATCGGTCACATCATGCATCATTTTGACTTGAGACAACATCATACCCATCAAAAAAGAAGTATTAATCACTTTCCTAAATTATCAAGGCAATTGGAAGACATTTTCATGGTTTTCAGTGAGTGAAAAATTTTGAACTAAAATGCCAATTATAAACTGTTATGGAACACTTTTAGTCATACCAATCAAACTATGAATTGGATTGAGCTACGAGTGTCCCTTACACATCAAAAATGACACATGGATCATTTTCCTAATTTATAAATACAATCTATTTGTCTTTGATTAGGTTTCAGAAGGTCTCTTGTTGTTTTCCCAAAAATTAATGTCAATTTTAAATAAAAAGATACATTGAGTATTATTAGCCACACCTTGGGTCTTATTGAGGTGTAGATAATCAGTACACATCCTAAATAACCAATATATCATGATTATAAAATACTAAAAAAATCAAAAGAAAATCCTGGATTTCAGTATGTCACATGTGGCTTTTAATTAAATTAATGTCAATTTAAATATAAATTGACCATTTGAGTTATTCTAGCCACACAGTACATCATATTGAGTTTTGATTGATCCTTAAACATAAAAAAAAATACTAATTGAATTTTTTCCTAAAATATCAAAACAATCTGATTGTTTTTTCTTGGTTTTTAGTATGTCACTTCAAGTTTTTACGTAAATTAATGTCACTTTTAAATAAAAATAGACACTTTGAGTTGTATCAGGAACATCGTGCATTAGATTTATGTTCAGTTGACTTATAAAGATCTAAAATTGACACATTGATCATTTTTTGATCTATCAAAACAATAAAAATTCGTTTTCATTGTTTTCAATTTGTCATTTGCTATTATTACTTAAATTAAAGTTAATTTTAAATAAAAAGAGAAACATTTGGTTATACCAGCCACAAAATATTTTTTATTGTTGAACGGATAATTCATATATATAAAAAATTACTAACAGATTGTTCACCTAAAACATCAAAACAACATGAATATATTTTCTCAGTTTTCAGTATGTCACTTGTTGTTTTTACTTAAATTAATGTCAATTATAAATATAATTAGACACATTGAGTTTTTTTGTCCATACTATGAATATTTTTTATGTTTGGATAATCCCTAGGCATAAAAAATGACTAATAAATCGTTTTCCTAAACTATAAAAACAATATGAACGTGTTTTATTAGATTATAGTTTGTCAATTTTTGTTTTTACTTAAATCAATATCAATTTTTAATAAAAAGAATCATGTTGAGAGATACCGGCCACACCGTGAATAATATTGAGGTGTGGCGGATTTCTAAAAATGACCAATAGATTATTGAAATAAAATTTTAAAACCATCCAAATTCATTTTTTAGTTGTTAGTATGTCACTTGTTGTTTTTACTTGAATTAATGTCAATTTTAAATAAAAAAGAGACACTTTGAGTTATATTGGTAATATCATGTATCGTATTGATGTGGATATGATTCTAACACATAAAAATGACTCATGGATTATTTTCCTATTATATCAAAACAATATGAATTTCATTGCTCAATTTTTAGTATGTCACTTGTTATTTTAATATAAATAAATGTCAATTTTAAATAAAAATACACCTTTGGAGTTATACCATCTACACCATCATTAATATTGATGTGAGGTTAATTATAGATGTCACAAATGACTTATATATCTTTTTCCATGATTATCAAAACAATCCAAATTTGTTTAATGGAATGGTTGTCCCCATATCTAGTGGGGGTGGCGCGAGATCTCCACATGGTTGTGGTGCTTGTGTTACATCTTCTCTTTACCTATCCCTCATTAAAGTTTACATTATCTCCTTCTTCCATTGGAATTATCCTTCAAGGGTATATATTCTTTCTCGTTTTTTTCTATTAATTCACTTTGATCGTCCTATTGTTTTTTTCTCAAAATATGTTTGGGGTGTCACCCCAAAACGTGCCCCTCTGACATGGCCATATTATTCAGGCCACTTCGAGGCCACTAATAGTTTGTGTTCATCTAGAAAATGTGTTATTGATTCATCTGACTATGTCAGATATAAAATATAAGAAAATAATTGAACATTGTTATGTAATAATTATTTAAATAAATTCTTTTTATTATGTAATACTTAAAAATTATTCCCACACCTTTAGTGTGTTCTCATCTATTAGTATCTCATTCTTATTTACACGTGCCTCCTTCCAAAACACATGGAAATGGATAGAAGTGTATTTCGATTCTGACTTATCAATCTACATATAAATAGAGGAATATAATTATGGTTTTATTTCATGTCACATGAAAGTATTACGGTTGATTTAAAATAGGAACCATTTTATTAAGTGAAACGTACCCCATCCTATTTGTACGGTAGGGGAACACTGGTTTGGTTTCTCGTTCTTTATTTTCAGAACTCAATTTCTATTTCATTAATAAAAAATGTTAAATTAATGTGATAAATACACATATAATCAGACAACATATTTTTGGGCATAATGTACCGAAAAAGGCAGATCTGCTTGACGACCAGTAAATGCATGTCACACATCACAGGTTATCTGGTGTGCAAAGGCTTGTGGCGGGTAGAGGTTCATTTTCCCTTTAGCATATTTAAGATGTTATCGTGATAGGATTGTGATAATTCCACTATTAATCCTTCTATAAATAATTAATACATAAATATTGTTGGATTCATCTACTATAAATTCACTCTGTAAAGGATGGTGAAGAGTAAGTCAATGTTTCATTGTTTTTTTAGTAAAATAATGAAATGGTATCATAATTTTATTGTAATCTATTATAACATTAGTGTCTTAGCCCATTCACATCATGGTGAAAAGAATCTTTGTCAATCTACATGAATTTCTGATTGATGATTCAAATATAACTGTAGAACATGGCCTTGCTGGGGTTAACATGTTGATCCCACACATTCAATCTGAAATTTTACTTGATGCTTTGGCTATCACCTAAATAATTTTTACGAAAAATGCCCGAATAAGTTGCTTTTATTTTTTCTATGACACCAGTCCCTTTTTTCCTATCATGCCCACAGAATTAGTATTGTCAATATGTTCCTCTTTAATGGTGGCATCGGCATATATAGATTTTTGTGCACCAATGCATTGGGAGCAACAGTGGGATGAGATACCTATTTTTTATTCATGAATGGGAGCACCAGCAGTGTAGAAGGTTTCTCCTATGCAATTTGAGATTCATTAATTAGAGAGACATATTATTCATTTTTATTGGGAGCATCATCACATTCAGAAGTCATTTTATGCAGAAGTGGGTTAACATTTAATATAGAGACAATTAATATAGAAGAAAATGGATAATAACATGATTTATGTTACAAATAAATTTATCCTAATAATTTAAATCTACTTTTCTTTTTTAAAGGATGAAGAGATTTGAACCCTTTATTGACAATATAGGTCCCTTTATTTTGGTCTCCCCTGAAATAAAAAATGTCGACTATAGTGGGACCTTTGTGACCTGATTGCAAAATCCCAATGAAAGGGTTTTACTTAGTTGAATTTCCATATGATCTTTCATTGGTTTTGTTTAGTAATAAAAAAATTTGACCATTTTTTATTTGTGGGATCTATAACATAAAATACTTTTACTATTTATTATGTCATTATAAATAGTATTTCTATGTACCCTTCCTTACTAAAATCAACTTTTACGAATCCCAATTAATCTATTTTTACAGCACCCATGTTATCAACCAACTTGCATTAAAAAATATGCAATTGGTATGGTGTATATTGATACTCCCAATTTTGATTGATGATGCCAAGGTAAGATTTATTTTCATAAATTGGATTCTTATCTTTCATACTAGAAACAAGAATCACTTCAGCCATGATTTTAACTACACTATTTTTCATGGTATTATCCATAGAATGATCATTTGTATAAAATATGTAATAGTTTATTACATAACCATTGTAAGATAATATGCACACACATTTTCCTCCAGCTGGCCATCAATGTTGTTCTGAAATTGAATCCAAATATTCATCTGACTTCATTAAAATATGGTCATATGACAATCATATAAACTAATTATTATTTTTATTTGTTATCATCTTTCATCGCTTGATGGATTCATATGGCTCAAAATTTCATTCTGGCTGTTGATATATGGGAAAACCTCCAAACGGTTATAAAAAATGTTATGGTGGGTCTTCTCTAGATCATTATTATTGATTGTGACAATAACTGTTCAAGAAATTCCATCACTCTAAAGTCATCCAATGTTAAGAGATTTTGGTAGACCAACATTTTCCTCACCGGATTGGTATTCGGTACAGAATTCAATGGCTTCTTCAATAATATATCACCCTGAAATACAGCCCTCTGGATGACTTTTATTTTTTAGAAACCATTTCAGAATCACCATATACCATTCAATGGGGGTACATACATCTATAGTTTATATGACAACATAGTCGAATCTCTCTCGCTATGTGATCCATCATATCAATGAATATTTGCGATAATAACATTTCCCGTTAAAATAATAGGATGGTAATTTATTTTCCCATACTCCGAAATTTCACCGGGTCTATAACATTGATGCATACATATTTAAAAAATAAATCGAGTTTGATTAATTTTTGATGGATATTCATTGGAAAAATAAAATATAAATCTATAGGCATTAGATCTCACATCAAAACATGGAACTCATAGGATTTCAAACCCTTTATCTTTAAAATCGTTCATTGACATGATGTGATTTATATTCAATGAATAACCCTTTAGAACATTTACATCATTCAATATGTATCAAAACTCATATATTTCAAGCTTATAAATATTTTACGCATTTGAGGAAGAAAATATCGTTTTCACCATTCACTAGTGCCAACTCTTCTCGTATTCCTATCTTAACCATTTCCAATGTAGCCTAAATTCCATTAATTTTTACGTGTTCATTTAGCAACATGTTGATGACATTATCTAATTCATTTTTTCAACATGCATAAAATCAATAAAGTGTCTGACATACAGGAAATTCTAGTATGGTAATTCAAAAAAAATGATCTCTTCTTCCAACTGGTTTTCATATGGTATTTCAAAAATGATTTACCAAAAGCATTTTTCATATATTTTACTTTCTCAAATATTTGATCTCATATAAGTAGATATAGTGTTGTATGTTCTTTTGGACTTTGGTTTAATGATGACATCCATGATTGATACTTATGATGTTGGGGTTTAAATCTGTGATGTCCTAGAAACATGGTTTTTGTTTAACTATTCATCCTAATTGACACTGTACCTTTTTCGGAGATGGGACACCCATGAGTTCCTTTAATTATATATCGAGACAAATTTATAAAATATGGAAATCAATTTATCATTAAAACATGGATCTCAATGGAAAATATTCATTATTGTATGAATGATATAATGTAACACCTGAATCACACAATAATTTCAAATGTAAAATCAATGGGGCCAAATAAACATCAATATCATTACCTGGTTGTTTTGGTCCTGATATAAGAATAGGTATCATGATGTGTTTTCATTTTATGCATAAAAATGGTGGCTGGTTATAATTTAAAAATATAACGGTCCATGTAATGTGAGTGCTTCATTGAAAACTAAAAAGATTCATTCTATCTGTAGATAATGAAAGACGAAGGATTCTCATCTCATTTCCAAAGTCGGGATACTAATGACAAATTATCTTCCACTAATGACAGTCTGCCTGGTGACGTATTTTCTAATCTTTATTTATTTTGTTTGTGTTCCACTTCAATTTCCCTCTAGTATCCTCACTCTCATACAGTATCCAAAACATTTTAATGATTAGAAATTACGATACAAATTTTATAAAACCAGATTTATCTTTCTTGTATCAAGAAGTACAAGACATTGGAAAATATATAAGTGATTTTATGTCCATTTGAAAATATATACCGTCATTTAGGTAGGCATTTATTCTTTAAAATATCATACCCATCGATCATAGAATTCATTTGGTGTCCTATGATTATCTTGCGAGCTCATTATCTTCAAGGAGCTTTTCATTCAAGATAGCATGTAATTCCCAAAAATTGGAATTACTCAATATGTTTCCTATATTCAAAATATACAGCTTATTTATTCATGATAGGGTTTTATATTTAGTGGAACCTCCCTACAATTGTGTCTTTTCACAACACTTTAACTACTCAAAAAATTATAAGAAATCATGATGTTTATCTTATACTTTCATTTTCATTTCCTACAAACAATCTTCGTCATCATTTACATATGTAATGACATCCTCAATACAGTGTTCTTAATTTTCCATACTTGTAATAATACTATATTATCCATGAAATGTAGTGTTATCCTCCCTCTAATTTCATTCACTTTTACCTGTCTTTATTTCAACATTTATAACATCTATCTTTTCGGTGACATATCATGTGTTCATCCAATGAATCCGGACTAACTTGTATTGAATACAAAGAGAGTAAACACAGACAAAGTATTTGAGAAAGTTCATATGTATGATCTTTTGGAAACATGATAAACTCTTCCACTCTATATGTATAATATTTTTTCAACTGATTGGAGTCCAATGATTCTTTATTTATCTGCGTCCATTTTAATTCGGTGATATAAATATTTAAAAAAATAAACAAACAATAATTGTTATAAAAATTAACCAAGGGTAAAACAAAGTTATAGACTATATGTATCGTTTGGAAACTATTTATTAAATCACAGTTGAAATGCAATAAAAAAAACCATTTACACAAATTCCAGTATAAAATAACAAACACTTTTTAAAACAAACCAATCAGTTTCAACCACTCTTTGTCAAAACCCCAATTCCTTTTTAAAATGAAACTGGCATACATACTCTGTCAAAAAAATAACATCCCTTTATGAAATCCAATCAGGTTAGTTTACAAACACATGTAAAGAAACCTAAGACCATTCTAAGTGTTTAAATCACTTTAAGTCTATTTAAAAAAAGATATGTGGAGCACGTATATTTTTTTAAGAAGAATGTAAAATCACTGGAATCATTTTAAAATATCCACTTAGGCACATTCATACATACATAAATCCCAAGAGATGAACTTTAAAAGGGATATATGAATAAAAAAATAACCAAAATTTTATAAAATATAAATCTATAAAAGGTTTATCATGTCTATCCATAATAAATATTATGAATCCAATAGTTTACTCTTGTAATATTAATGAGGAGTGAATACATGATAGATAAAGACCTATGTCTCACTTGGAAATGACAATTTGAACATAAATTCATATATGTTCAAAGTGGGCGACCATATTGCACATGATATTGTAATCATTTACTACCAAATCATCATCCTTCCACTATGGTACATTGGAAAAAAATTCCCTTTCTTGAGTGTATACATTAATTAATTTTCAAAGGTTTATAGGTAGTCATACCATCTCCGATATCAATAGTTTACTCCATATTATGATTAAATATATTTAAAACATATTTTTAGTGTATTCCAATGAAACCTTATTTAAAGAACCACTATTTAAAAATCTAGGAATGGATTTTCTATGTTTATCTTTTATGTTCATAACATTATAGACCCAATAGAATCCATATCACCAATATAGACTAGATCTATTCAAATACTAAATTTGGATACATCACAATATAATCCATATTCATTACCCCGATCATTTTCCGTTAAGATTGGTATTTTCATTCATCTCTGATAAAGATAATTGAATTATCTCTCATGAAAAACTATGAAAAGGAAGCATAACACATTTTTGGATAAGGCATTCTTGGCGCTTCCAATCATGAAGAATCCAATTTGACCTTATAGTAATAAAAGTGAACCCCTAAAAAATCACCATAATAAAATTATTATTTCATGTTTGAAATATTATTGTGAAATTTTTATTCTTCTAAATGATTATTACAAAAAAAACTCTCACATGTTTCTTGTGCATGTTGTCCCAATTTTTTATAGTATGTATCGATTTTTCATCTAGTTTCACCAACTTCCAAAATTTCATGGATGTCACCCCATTAAGCATTTTGAATTTCTAACACCTATATCATGTCTCGCTAAAACCTTTCACTTTTTATGAATAATAAATGTCACTCCTACTTGTCAATGAATGAATCTCATAATCCAATTTTTTTTCTAAATATAAAGAGGATAATACCTTAACATATCACCATTAAAAACCCATATTTAAAAAACCAAAACATTTAATCATAAATTTTGGAATACATACTATTACAGCATATACATTTAAAAACATATCATTGAAAATTACCACATCTACAAGATATTACATTAACTAGATTCTGTATAAAAAACTAAGGATATTTTCTAGAGCATCAAATTTTGGTTGAATTAATAAAAAATGAGTACAGATACACATTCCAAAAAATTTTCAAGCTTGAAGACAACATCATGAAGACTACAATATCATATAACTCTTCATAAAATGATAAAAATCGAATACATAAAACACATGATGTTTTCCAAATACATTTAAAATCTAATGTAATCTGTCCTCAAAAAATTTCTAGATGACCTTGTCTTACATGATGATATTTTTCATCCATAGGGGAATCATAATTTTCTGATGCGAATGAATTACATTATAATTATCACAAAAAATCACTCCTCCCCCTTGAATCATTTTATTCTCCTTCAAATGAGGCATCATCCAATTGATTATTTTCTTGATTTCATCGTAGCCATGTACTCAATGTTTATGAAATATATTGTAACTAAAAGATAGATAAATAATGTATATTTAACTTTTATTACCCAATAATTCATGAAAAAACATATGATATTCTTTAAGGTGTCCAAGTCTCCAAAATGTTCATTTTCAATGTTACATTTCACAAAATTATTCATCATAAAGTAAATATTAATATATTTAAAAACATTATGAAACTAAATAGAAAACATCATTCCTTTATAGTGATCCTTCACTAGATAATTCATGCTTCAATTCACAAATCGCCATATCATCAAGACCAAACAGTAGTATCTTATCTACCTACAAGATAATGGGGATCAATCCCCCATAAAAACAAAATCACAATAAAAGTTCCCTGAGACAAATTTTAATTACTCCCAACCAAATATTTTTGCAGTAGATAGACCCACAATGTGAAATAAATGGATCACAACTGAAATTTCCAGCATTCCAGATCGAATCCATACAACTCTATGAAATGGAGGTAAAAATGATATATGTAGGGATATTTGAAAAAGTACCCAAGCTTCATGTGATGGTAGAGGATAGTTTCACGGTAGAACAGCGGAAGAGGGCTCGCCCAACCATCATGCAGAGGTGGGCTTAGATAGCTACAGCGTAGGGCTTCACAGCGGTGATAGAGGATGGTTTCACGGTGGGAGAGTAGGAGAAGCAGTCAGTATCAGTAGAGGAGGAGGATGAGGAGGAGAGGGGGAGGAGAAATTGGTGGCTTTGTAATGCTTCCATGAGGGCCAGAGGCATGTGAACGAAGGTGGATACTACTATGGTTTATTTATAAAACTTGGAGAAGCACTTATCTACACTAGCAGAAAATCATGATAAAGGTATGTTTTAGCAGTGCCAAATTAAAAAGCGCTGATAAATCCTGCCTTTGTCAGTTGTTTTTTAGCATAGATAAAGATATGCCAATATCAGTGGAAAAATCATGGATTAAAGGTGTCTTTATATGTGCTAAAATCATCATGCTCGTAAAGATTCCTTTTATTAGTTCTTTCATAGTGCTAATAAAGGACTATATTCATTAGTGCTTAAAAATCACTCATAAAACATAAATGATAATAAATTATTTTTATTTCTATATAAATTTGTAGAATTATTTATATTTTTATATAAATTTATAAAACAATATGTATAATAAAGATAGATATATATTTATTTTTAATAACAACTATATATATATATATATATATTTCTTTATATTTATATTTATAATATATATATATATATATAATTATAAATTTTTAAAAAATATACTTATTATATTTATAATTACATATAATTAATATCTTTATTATAATTTTATAATTATTTAAATATATCTATATATATTTAGAATTATAATTGTTAATATTTGTATTTATTTGTGAATATTTTATAATTATTCAAATATATTTATTAATGTATTTATATTTATGATTATAATTAAAATATATATGTAATAAATTTATATTTTTAATATATATATATTTATTTCCTAAGTATTTCATCACTATATTAATACATATATATTTATATTTACATAATTATAAAATTATAATAAATATAATTAATAACTAAATATCTATAATTAAATAAATATATTTATAAATATATACAAATATTTATACACAAATATATTATTTATATATATTAAAAAATATAAATATATAAATATATATATTTAAAAACTTATTATAATAAAATAAATATATTTATTAAAGATATTTTTAATAATTTTATGAATATATATATTTATAATTATAATTAAATATTAAAAAATTTATAATAATTATAATTACAAAAAATACATACTTTTTTATAGTCATATAGATATATATAATGAAACTCATATAAATATTTTAATTTTAATTTTGATAATTATGTAAATATAAATATATATTAATATTTATAATTATGAAATTATAAAAAATATATATATTTAATATATTTATTTTAATTTAAAAAGTATTTAAATAAAAAAAATTATATTTATATTTACAACTATAAATACATATATATTTTACAATTATACATATAAATATAATGAATATATTTATTTTATTTTTACAATTACACACACACACACACACAAAAATGTATATATATGTATATATATTATATATACTTATCAATACAAAGAGCTGTATATATTTATTAAGATTTGTATATATATGTATATATATATATATATTCATTAAAAACATATATTTATTTTAATATATATATATATATAATTATAATTACAGATAAATATATTTAAAATCTATTAATATATAACTATAAATAATATATATATCATTTAAAAACTATTGTAATTTTATATTCATTTTAATATATATATTTAGTTATATTTAATTTTATTTATAATTTTATTTAAAAAACTATGTATATATAAATAAATATTTAAAATTATAAATAAATTAAATAAATTTTTTATTTAAATATATTTATCATGATTTTAAGTATTTATGAGAACACAATAGCTTCCTGGGGACATGAATGAATCATATAAGCCGAGTAAAGTATAGATCATAAAAAACAGGTCGTCAAATATATGGCCCACATGAATAGTAAGGAGGGTGTAATGTATAAATGAACATTCATGATGTACATAACATATATATGAATTCCAATTATATTCATGCATCAATTGACGAAATTCATTGGAAACTTATATTTATTTAAAAATAAATATAGATTTATTTTATTATTATAATTATAAATATACATATTTAATATGATTATAAATATAAATATATAAAATGTATTTATATATATATATATTAAAATTATTTATAAATAATTATAAATATATAAACATATACATATATAAATATATTAAATATATTAAATATATTTATTATTTTTTGAAATATATATATATATATATATTAGAAGTATTATATATATATATATTAATTATAAACATGAGTTTTTATTTAATGTATATAAATAAACATATTTTTTTACACAAATATTATAATTCTATATAAATTCATAATATTTTTTATTAAAAACTTTTTTCAGTTCTAAACATAGTGCTGATAAATATACACTTTATCATCGCTAAAAAAAAGCTGATAAATGGTAAACATTTCTCAACGCATTTTTACCACTGATAAATGATAGCTTTAATTGCAAGTTCCTCTACCACTAATTAAACCACTCATTTTATTAATGCATTCTATTTAGAAATGATAAAACCTAGATAATTCCTGCCCCATATCAATGGTAGTGAACATTAACATTTCCATTGATGGATTATTTCATGAATTGATGAATTGTGGAAGGTACTACCACATGAATCTAGATAAAATTGTTTCTGAGTATGAATTTATTTGCAATGTATTAATGGATAACCATGAACTCATTGTTAGATGTGAGATCCCCAAACTGATCCATGAGCTTGATCTTTCTGAGTGGTCTTTTCTCACTCTTATCACACAATTTAATTGTAATATTTTTTGGTGATATGTCCCCTTTTCAATATCTCAATAACCATTTTGTCCAAATAATGTGTTCGATGATCTCGGAACCATTTCCAATTAGATTATTTTAGATATCAACATTATGATGTCAACAAAAAACAAATAGGTGACTGATGAGTCCTCAGATGACAACTTCTTGATCCTGCTCTATAAATGATAGGTGAAGTTTTTTTGGTTGAATGATCTGAACCAGAAAAACCGCAACTACATGGACCTATATCTCATACTTTTGTGATCTCTAGATAGCCTCAATGAGTGCCTCCATGAGTTATTTTTAAATATGGATTGCATCCAGCAGTGAGATCTTGGTTGGGACAATCTCTAAATGTTTCAAAATGTTATACACTTATGCTTGAGGTTGATGATTTGAAAGGTGTGGTTGTTCCTTATATTACTTGTTAAAATTTGAGACATTTTTGAAATTAATTTTTTTCTTTTGAAGTGGTTGCAGGAGCATCTACTTCTAGTGGCATAGGTTACACCAGCCTTCCCTGTTTTCTGGGATGATCAGACAATCAAATTCCAACTAGAAGTTTGTGTAAGATGATGGGACATGGTATACCACTGGAGGGGTCTAAGGCACCTCTAATTATATTTTATTATCACTATAGTTATCCCCTTCTGGGTATGAGATGCATATATATATCATCAATTGTGATGTGACTAAGATATTGGGTGTGACCACAACCACACTATCACCTATATCCTTAGTTGATACACATGCTCCTCTTATTCCCCGATTAGGTATGGGGAACTCATACTTCGAGGAATATTCATCATAAGAGAATGGTTCTACCATGTATGTTACATTAATAGAAACAAATATTATATCTTCATCTGATGAGGGTTCTGTTGTTTTGCGTGGTACATGTGCTTTAGAAGTTACAGGAAGGAGGAATTCATGAGTCCGAGATTATGTAGAAGCTGAATATGGCTCTTCCCCTTCTATTTATTCATGTGTCCATAAATTACATTCACTTTTAGGGGGAATATTTTATTTTACCTCTATTGTTGAAGTGATCAGTATGGTCCTACAAAGCTATGATCTCAGGGTGGAATGAGCATGATCAATTTTATTTCAAGTAATCCTATTTTCGAACCTTGGTCTATTAATGGCATGATTTTTTTCTAATTATTTCTTCTCTTTTCTACGAAACAATTATCTTGGTCACTTATAATAGGGAATTTTCTAACATCAATTTTCTAAAATCAATAATTATTAGGAAGACATATTTTGTGGATTAAGCTATCCTGGATGGTGTCACCTAGTCTCCTATGAAAAGGGTAGTTGTTTGGGTTATCAGTGATTTTGACCTTTCATGTTTCCTATGCAATGGTAGCTTGAGAATATTATTTTCCCTTGCTATAATGAAATTAAAAGGGATATTATCATTTCAGAAGAAGTATTATTTATTCATCAATTTCTCAAATTTTAGGCGACGTTGGTCTCATGTTTCTTATTGTAAAGGAATGTTTTGGTAACATTGGAACTCAACAAGAGGTGAAAGGAACATCATGAAATACCTAGATTCTTAAATGGGTTCATCAACTGGGTTGAGGGTAAGTTTGGCCATATCTTCCTTTATGATCATTTTACCCTATGTTGTGGGAATAATTCGAGAATTATCTCGTGTATGGTGAATGGAATCTTCAAATAATTGATTCATTTATGCAGACTCATTTAATTCCCATGGATACATTATAATCATAAGAGGTGTTTGAAGCTCTTCCAGAATATTTTCGGTGCATGGTTTCATAACATTATCCTATTAGAGAGAGATACATAGTGAATAGTTTAATACCTTACATCTAGATATGAAATCAGACACTCTCTAGTTTTCAAATTTCATTATGTTCATTAGCTTGACAATTTTTCCATTAGTGTGGAGCTATACTGATCAAGGACCAAATGAATAAGGTCTTCCCATTATAAAAAATATTATATTGGGAGGTTGTTGTACTAACCAAAGACTATCCCTATCAAAGTTTGTAGAAAACCAGTCTCCTTGGTCACCTTCTTTTGATCTCTAGGTAACATCATTGTACTGCACCAAGTCACAAAGTTGGTGAAATGATGTTCTGAATATATTGAATCTTCAAAGGTGAAAAAGGAATGATTTTTGAAATTCGATGATGGGAAGGTTCATCAACACATTCTGGATATAGAATTTTCTCATGTCATAGAGGCTCACATCAACCTTACATGGATTTTGTTTTAGGAGATAAGAATTCAATGGAATTGAGATGAACCAGACATACTAAAGTCTGATCCACCTCCCGTCAACAATGAGTATATGAGGAATAATGAGGTGGCATTATTTTAATCTCCCACTAATTATTTATCCATGTAAATAATTAACAATCACCCCAAATAGGGAGAGGCTTTAATCCTAAAGGATAGAACTCATGACCGTCTTCAACTTTCTCATTTATACAGACTAGTTTCTTAGATATAGAGTTTGTATAACATTCAGATGCCACTATTTCAAGAATAATGACAATTTTATCATATATGGGAGGACTGTTATTCATCATATCTTGAAAAGGAATACCAAGGGTAATGTTTCCCCTATATATATCCTCAATGATTTGTTTGAGATTTTTTTATTTCATCGTCATTCTATGCCAACTTATCATCCGTGGAAAGAATATCTACTCTTCTTTGTGATGAGTATGAAATTAAAACTCCTTTACCTTTATCCATGGTTGAGTTCTACTGAAGGGGTGGAAATTAAATATTTGGTGGTTCCATGATTTAGATTATCTATGGGTTTCATGTACATGAAATCTTATTTAGTGCATCCAGATCACCTTTCTTATTCAGATGTATTATCCATATTGTGTCCCTCTATATTATTGTCTTGTTCCATATTTTATTTTGTGTTTATGGTGAAAAAATTCAAAGTGGTCTATCAAGAAATGGTAGATATACCATTAATCTCAACACAATTGGATGATTCTTCCCTGCCACAATGAGGGTAGTTTTTAAAAACCTTGGCCATATCGAGCATTTTTGGCTTACTTCCCCCATAGGGTTTGAGTTTCTCTACCATATGTTGCTCTCGGATTTTCCTAAGAATAGTATACTCGGGGGTGTACTCAGTCATTACTGCAAAACAATATTTGAAAATATTAAGTTCTTATTATGATAGGTGGGATATCAAGTGTGTATATTTACATCCCAACATGGAGAAGACATATTCCAACCGCGATGAAGTTCATGATGTAATTTTCCTTAGCCATGTGAAATGGGGTCTATTCAGGGCCATGGATGGTATGTTTTGATCCTATTATTGAGGATATAATGATTCTGGTCAAGGATTTGATGACTCATTGGACTGACATTGATATATACATTCCTACATACGTATGGGTTTTGGTTGATCATAAAAACCCATTGATTTATCAAGGACTATCATATGGTTTGATGAACCTTATGATGGCCATTAATATATATATTCCCCAACCCTTTGGGTTGGGGTTGAAATTCAACTACTTCCACTACAACCTGTATCCTCTTTCAGATTGATGATTTGAGTGGTGGATGTGGTGGTTGATATTCCCTCATCCTGGTGGGCCAAGTTCTATCTTAGATGGCTTCAGTGGTAGCTACTATTCATTTGATTAGTTTTTTAATATTTTTTATGTAATGGGGGAAACTATGTTCTAGATCTACATTGAGCTTTTCCAGTTTCAGGTAATAGGCCATCGAGATAGTACCCAGGTCAAGCTCACAATAGAGTATATTAATGTTCTGAAAGTGACCATCATATCATGGATAAGGGATGTGTCTACCCTCAAATATTTGATGATATACCCAAATTTTTTTTGAATAGGTAAGGCATTTACTCCTTATCAGTATCGTATGGGAAATCATAGTCCAAATTTGTGAAGGGCCAAAACATGGTTGGGAGTTTTTTCTGACTAACTCTCCATATGTCAATGTCATCCTTCTCTTCCTCAGAATTACATGCCTCCACTTGATCATACCACTAAGTTCATATCTCTAGGTAACCTTGTGTCTATGGTAAAGTGTTTTAGGTAGTTGATTTAGAACCTTATATTTTTTACCCTTATGTTGCTAGAACCACTCTATATGAAGGAATCTAATTTTTGAGCACCTATATATTTGGAGGTTTATGGGAAAGGTGGGGATTTCATTTTTTGAGGGAGATATCACCGTGGGGAGGTTGACTATGGAATATTAAAGGAGTATAGTCATTGTGATGAGGTGTATTACCACGGTCATGATAACTTTCTTCTTTAGTTGAAGAGTTTCAAGACCCTTGGGGTGTTGGAAATCAGTCCCAAACAACCTCAAGGATTCTCGTATCAAGTTGATTTTTGATACGAGCCTCATTCTAAATCCTGGAAAAAATATATCGACATGACTTTTGAAATTGTGAAGGGATATGATCCTACAGTACGATGGATTTTAGAATATTTGATAATCGTATAGTACTAGGGAGTGTGTTCCCACAGTTAATAAGATATTGGTTTCTTCAAATGATAATCTTTATTTTTGGGAAAAATATTTGCCTGTATATAGGTGGTTGTCAGAATATACCACTCAACTATTCATGAATCAGGGATATAAACATAGTTCAAGTATGAATTCCCCAATGAAATATAATGATAGACCTCTAGAATGGGAGAGTGGATATGTGTCTCATCTCATAAAGCCTCTAAAATATTCTAGTGGAGTTATTCTTTAAAGCAAGTGGGAATATGATCTTGTAATCCTAGAGGTTCTCGAATATTCCATGTATCTTAATTGATAGACATATGAGCCTATCCCTAGTCGTGTACTACACTCAACTTGTGAGCCACAATTAGAGTAGGGTTATGTGCCATATCCTATTCATTTTATATATTGAAATGGTATTTTTAGGAGTAGATATGATTATATCCTAAGGTATGTACCACTCTCACTTGGTGATCCTCAGTTGGACTAGGGATTTGAGCCTAATCTAGTGACATTTATGTATTACACCAATGTTTTTTGATTGGAATGTGTGCCTATAATGAGGCATGTGACAAGCTCACTTGGTAATCCATAGTTGGAATGGGTGTTTGATCCTGATCTGGTTCCTCATCCTATATCGGAATATGTTGATAATCTTTAAGGATGGGGGAAAGAATGGTTCATTATCTAGAGAAACCACTTGCTAATACTGGCCAGAGTATTTTTTTCACGCCCTGATAGGATATGAATACATTCCTTAATTTGTAACTATAACAATGAAAGAATATTTTGCAATATTTCTTCATCTATTTAAAGAGTCTAGTAATATTTTAATAATATGTTAACAAGAATGTAGTCCTGAACATTTTTTGTCTTTAATATATTATTGTAGATATCCTCTACTAATGTGGGTATAAGTGAAAATTTATTTCCTCCTTGTTCGATCATTAATGACTATGGGATTCCTATTTGGGGGTAGAAATATGTCCATCTTCAATGATTTATATAAGAATATTCCTACTTACATTCATTGAGCGAGAAGGATTATTGGCCTTCTCTCTAGCTACTTCTAGAATATACTTGTCAACTTTATAAAAATAAGTAGGTATATGAGACCTCTATTCGTTATCCAATGATTTATATGCTCAATGTGTCTTACATGGTGTCAGTGAATGGGACTCATAGGTGGAAATGTGTTAGCTGGTGTCATCAGTAGGCGACATTGGGACACCAGTGGGATAGAATTTTTTTAGGGAAGTTCACTAGATCCCTCCTTAGTGGCTCATGAACTATATAAGAGTCGCAGTTGTCTCATTGATCCAATTTCATTGCATACTAATGAGGGTGATTTTATCACTTTAGGGGTAATCTTTCTATGTGGTTTTTGGTTACAACATGAACCACCAGTATAAGGGAATAACTCTTTGAATGATAAATACTCATTGTTTTCATCACCAAGAGACCCTTTCATTTTGAATCAATATAAAAAATTGTATCTTTCCAATAGTATTATCTGACCATTTCATTCGCCACCTAATACTGGTGAAGTTATGTTGGTGAGGTCATTCTATGACTCACACGGTTTTTTGCCATATCTGATTTTCTGTAATAGTATCTTGAAAAAATAATAATCTCCAGTTAGGGTTTTTAGGGCAATATCAATAGTCATGAAGAAAACAAGGAATAAAATGACATATTATTGAATTATTGTAGGAATGATTCAAGATTAATCATATATGCATGGGTAAAATAATAGTATTTTCTTATTCATGGTTTGATAATTCTTCTCATGTGAACTTGTCACAACAAAGATAGTCTTATTTCATAAGATCCAAAGGTCCATAGCATCAACAAATTATTTTTTAATATTAATTTCAGGGGAATTTTTTTTTTCAATGGACATTCAGACAAAATATAATGACTCGTGGTAGAAATTTTTTTTTTAGATTCACATCAGGTTCGCCATTTTTGTTTCATCGTAAAAATTACATACATTAGATCAAAAAATTGATCAACATGAACTGAGAAATCTATCCTCATTAACATATGAAATATGATCCATACATTAATTATTTCATTCACACCATCATCACCATTTGTTTTTCATGGGAAGATTTAATGCCCTAGGATTTTATAGTATGATATCTCCTTAAAATAATTTGATAGCTTGCATTACATGCGACACAAAGTTCAAGAACACCACGACTTACCAAACTAGTCATTCAAAAAGAGGTTATGAATAGTGTTAACCAAATTTTGAATTATATATATATCATATATAATTTTATCATTGAAATTTTGTGTTTCTTAATCATATTATGTGGAAAATAGAATTCATTTTTGAATTCGTATTATAAAAATTATCTTAGGTTGTTTTTTTATTTGTCTTAATACTTTCATTTTTTGATAAATTGTGAAAAAAATTGAGTTATTGTTTAAAATCGGCTTTTATTTAAATAATAATAATTTTTTATTTTTATTTATTTTTATGTCAAAATAGATACATAATACCTATATTGGTCCAATTTAATTCATTGTAATCATTTTATAAAAATATTAGATATATAAAACTTTATTGAACTTTTTAACGTCTTTTACCCACCTTGTAGGCCCATTTGCAAATTTAGATAAAATGTAATTTTACCACATATTTTAATTGAATTTAAAAAATCTAAGAGACACGGTTGACATCAATAAGTAAAATGTGTTTCAATTGGATGAAAATAATTTTTGGTGAATAGTAACATTTGAATTTTACATTCCATAGTTAAAAAATAAATAGGGTAATTAAAGGAAAAAATGATAATATAATTACCCTAAAGCATGTCCTAATTATATTGTATAAGTTTATTTCGACTAAAATCATCAATAGGAATAAAATATGATCCTTTTGGTTTACATGGATTAGATTAGGACATTTATTATTATTTTAATTAAAGAAGAGTAAAAAGTGTTAAATTAATTGTTTAATAAGTAAACCATTTTTATTAAAGGGTTATACATATGATAAATTTGACTATAAATATTCATTATAAATATTAAATGATTTCCTACATAATTGTAATTTATTTATAATTTTTACACTTTAAATAATTAAATTTATTTAAGACACAATGATGATGATGTAATTACGTTATTAATGAATGATTGAAATAATTGATATTTTAAATATCCAAATAAATGTAAATTAAGAAGTCTGATTAATTAAACTAATTTTGTTGGTCAATATGACATGATATGGTTGATTAATTAATTTTTTTTAGAACTGATAAAGTTGTTATGACTTTCACAAAAACAAAATACCAAATAGTTTTAAAAATTGACATAAATGTGTTTTTAAAACAAATACAATATTATTAATTAATATAATATTTGAAAAAATATAAGGTTCAGCCAAAGGACTTAGATAAGGTTATATATACTAATAATTAACCACTTCGGGTTCTCAAATATTTTTATAGAATGTTTATTAACCATTTTTTATAATAATACAAGAGGACATGGTAAAAGTTACAGTATTTAACAAAGAGATAAATCTAAAAGATAGGGTTAATATGGTGACCTAAACATGTATAAAACCTATTGGATGAGAGGATGTCGACCAATACCTACATTATATTAGAAATAAATAAAATTTGAGCCATTAGAAACCGTTAATTATTTTATAATAAAATAATATTTCAAACATTTCCTAAAGTGACCCTCACCTCTCTTATAAAATGGCACTTCCCCTTCTCTCAAAATCACACCTCCAAAGCCATTTGGCTCCGCCAAAACCTACCCAAATCTCCCCTAAAATTCCCTAAAGTATACTTAGAGGCCTTACATTGATCATAAATCCATCCTAAATAGTCTTTTTTTTTCAAATCAAAAGGAAACACCCAAAGAAGAGGTAATTATTTTTTCACCTCTTTCAATGTTCTTTTCTTCTTCCACTTTTTCTATCTTTGTTATTTATATACCAAAATAATAACTCCAGTACATAATAAAAAAATGTGATTTTATTATAAATATGGTAGATCCATATTCATTATTCTATCCATCCTATGAATGGTAATGTCACCATGCGTGCGTATATATGGCTTACAGTCTCCACGTCATGGTGTAATTTGTTATTCGACACTATGTTATTTGGATTGATATAATGATGTGTAATATGTATATAAATAATGAAAATAACTTAATATTTTCTCTGTAAAATTAATATACCATTAAATTACACACCTTTTAATCATTAATAAAATGATATCATTTCTCTAGTGTACATACAACTCACCGTCTCCATGACGCAATGAGATTAACTACCACGTTCACCATTAAACGATGATTATAAAATTATATATTATTAATAAGTATGTAATATATGAAATAATAATTTTAATGGATGTATATATATATATATATATATTTTTGTGTGTGTATGTGTATGTTTGTGTTTGTGTGTGTGTTTGTAATTATGTACGTACTTACATATATGTTATTCACTTACTTCAGTTCAATATTATATGAAAATGGAAACAACGTTTATGCATACGTACGTCCTACCATCTCCATAAATTGTATTTTCTATTTCATATATCTATCTATTATATATATTTATATCCTAAATATATATGATATATAAATAATGTTTTATATTCTGAAATTATATAAATCATGATCAAAATGATACGATCAAGAAAAACAAGTTAAAACACGTATGATAAAGAAAGCGATTATTACCTGAAATGATAATTTGAAATTGAAATCCTTCTTAAACGAGTAATACAAAGTCATAAACGAATCACATATGATAAAATAAATACAAATATTATTTTGGTATAATTTAATAGCATACTATGGTGATTATATAGAAGGTTAAAAGTACCCTCGACCAGTGGAAAGTGCAATGTAAGGGCTAATTCCTCATTCTCATTATTATCCGATGTTGTTTATATGTAAGTATTTTCTATGACATATTTATTATACATGCTCATGTCTCATAAAAGAAATTTCAAAATGAATCTTTTAAGGTACTGTTTAACAAAAACATCATTTTAAATGTTTTAAATATTTATTTTTCTAAATCATTCTCATTAATATCCTTGATTTCAAAATTATTTTAATGATTTATTTATAAGGGAATGATTGTTTTAAAATTTGAATTCCCTTAAAAAGTTTAAAATTGGAATGGGACACTTTGATTCAAAAATATCTTTTAAATTACTCCCTTTATAAAGGTGCGACTTTTAAATAATTTCACAAAAAAGAATATTTCTCTCAAAAAGTTTTACTAATAATTTTAAACTAGGTAAACATACTTTACAAAATATTATTCTTGATTAAGGTTGATTTATTATAATAAAATATTTCATATTATGTTGGATGAGTTAAGATATGTTTGACTGTGTATGTTTTATTTTTATACCCTTCATGGTTTATGGTTGAAGTATTGACATTTTGTATTATAGTCTCAATATGAATGTTAATGTAATGTTTCAACATTTTCATTTGAGGAATGCAGTGGACATAGTAAGTGATAGTTGGGGCCCACTATAACCCCTTGATTAATTGGTAGTTCTCATGAGACAAATTAGTTTTTTGGAATATAGCTTTGAAAAAAATTGTAGCCTTGGCACGAGGCTTTGACTATTTGGTAATGATGTCCGGCTTTAGGCATTCCCTTATTACGAAATTAATTATTACATGAGATTACTCGACCAGTAGAATATTGATGTGCATGTTTATATGGTAATGTTAGATTTATTATCTCTATATTATGTTCAAGTTTATTTTTAAAAGTTGTTGTTTTTATTACACGTATTACCTTAAATGATTATAGATTCCCCTAAATTTTTTACCCTTACTGGGCATCTGAGGTCACCAATTTTTTATGTTCTCTTTTCTCAGGATTCCAAGCTGTTTATTATGTTTGATATGCAGGGTTAATCTAGGGGAATAATGTCATTATCAATGAATTAATTATGTTGTGTTTTATGATTGAATGTGTAATGTAATGTTCATGTGTGTAATTACTTTTCTAAGACTAGTAAACTAATCTGTCTTTGGGAAAATGATTCCTTGTAATCATTAAAATGTATTAAAATAATGCACTAGATCCAGGATTCTGAGGTTAGGGCGTTACAGTTGGTATCATAGCAAGTTTATTACAAACCATGGAAACTAGATTTAAAAAAACTCATATTAAAGAATATTACCCTCTGATAAACATAGAGGATTAGTATAGATTAACATCCAAGAATTTTAGTAATGTAGATATTTTGTGTATTTCCCATGAAATACATCACTCTCTGGATACGAGCAAGTAGAGTCAACTCTATCAAAGATGTACCTAGAATGAGAAACATTGAAAATTATTTTTATGCTTGACCTGGGGTATCTAGGTACATGATAATGGGCTATGATACACTCTTGGTTATGACACTCCCAGGGGATATTCTTAGGATAATTCAAATTTTCTTTACAAACCATTATAAAGGATTTATGAGTAAATACATAATCAAATAAAACACTTTTTTTATTAATACAAATTATATAAATAAATTGTTCAATTTATGTTAGGTATTTTACTAGATTGGAATTATTTATTGTGATTCATAAAATAATATAGTGTATTCCATGTTAAAAAATGGCCCCCAGTAGAAGGAATGGGAACTCTAGCAATATGCATGATCCAAAGAGTAAGAAGGATCATATCTATCATGGGATTAGACCAACATATAGAAGGGAAATAGTCTCCCACGTATTATCATCATATGAATAAATTGTATCATTTTTTAATTAGATTAAAAAATAATTATCTGAGTCTTATGTCTTTGAAGGTATTCAAGAGAAGAAATGGAAGGTAGAGAGAAATATGGATAAAGGGAAGCGAGGAAAGAAATATTTTCACATATGTCAAAACTATTGAAAGAATAACCTTGGTAAATGCATGAAGGTAATGAGAGTTTGTTATAAGTGTGGAGAAAAAGGACACCAACTAAGTGATTTCAAGTGTATGAAAAAGATTTCAAATGTACCATGCATTATCTATATGGCATTGGGACACTACGCAAATCAATGACCCAATCATCAAAGTATACCCCAAATACTACTATAGGATAATAATCATGTTATGATACTACTGCTGATGGAGAGGAATGATTAGTGTTCTTATATTATTATTAAAGAATTGTGTCATTCTTGTATTTTATTAATGATGTACAAGTTATAAGAATAATAATGTATATAAGTTTTGTACTATAGTACGTTTTCATTAAGGATTTGAGATTTTATAATTCCAAGTAATGTGACAAAGTTTCAAGTTAAACATTTTAAAAAATATATGGTTGGGGGAAACATAATACATAATAATTTTCCAAATCTGAGATAATGATTTCAGAATAAGATATAATTGAGTTGAATAAAGTATATTGAATATTATTGACTACCTTAGAACTGATTAATGGTTTTTTATTCTTTCATTGTAGGAGTATTCGAAATTTTTTAATATATGGAATATATCTAGTATTCTATAAGTAATAAGGGAGAATGGATGTCATCATTAGAATTTTATAGTAATTCAAGGTGTTACGAAGTTTTAGGAGAATACATGACGAAGGTACTCACATTTTATTTTTTTGGAAAAAAGAGATCTTCATTTTGTTATGTTGTCCTTCCTTATAAATTTTTGGACTATGTGTTTGGACACAAGTATATTACATAAGTATAACAGTTGGACTGTATTATGTTGGAAATTGTATACTATGGTTTATGGTCAAAATATTTGTCAGTATTTTTTTTATTTTTTTATAAATAGGACAACTCGATGTTTGGGCAACAACTTGTTGCATCCAGTGAGGCCACAATACATGAACTGGCAATCGAATGGTGATAAGAGTGTATCACGTACCACTGGCCTACGTGATGTCCCGATTGGTATAATGTAGTTTTATTTTAAATTATCTGATAGATGGATTATAAATTCATTTTTTTGAAACCTTATATAATTAGGATCAATAGAATATTTTTGAATTATATTATCTTTTGGAGTGAAAGATGAATTTGTCATAGAATTTAGTTGAAAGATAGAACTCTACTTTTCAAGAAATTTTTTATCTTATTCTGTGAAGAAATTAATTATTAAACATTAGGTAAGGGGTCTTAATACTAAAAATGTGTTATCCTAATACCTTATGTTTTGTTGACTGATGATATTTAAATCATCAAAGATTTATGGATTTGAGACCCTCATTATTCCATTTATTAGTCTCTTATTTGTGATTGATGACCTCAATCACTCCCTATAAATATTTATGTTTTCCACCAATTACGTGTCGCTAATTTCAACAGATATTCTTCTATTGAAGAACAAATTTTGGTGGTGACTTTTTGATTTCCCTTTCCCTCTTATTAAGACTAAATTTTATTAACCCTATTTCCGATGTGGGTTTTCCACCAAAATATTTTATATTAATAACCTTTGTTTATGAATAATTTCAAATTGTGAGGATTCAATTTAATGAAAAGAGGTGAGAATGTAACACCATAAGATTTCATAGTACGTTATCTCTTTAAAGTAATTCAATAGCTTGCGCTACACGCAACACCAAGTTCGAGCACACCACGACATACCAAACTAGACGTTCAAAATGCGGTTATGAATAGTGTTAACCAAAATTTGAATTTTATATATATCTTATATAATTTTAACAATCAACTTTTGTGTTATTTTATACATAATATAATGACAAATTCAATTTTTTAGAGAAAGGAAGTATTTTTTTAGAAAATGCAATTTTACCGCCTTTTAATGAAGAAACCTTTTTAAATCCAATATTTGACACTTTAATATACTTTATTTTACAAATAAAATTATTATTTATAAGGGGGACATGAAAATTTAGTTTGAATAAATTTTTGGTACTTTTATGATAAATTTCATATTTTGAAGAATAGTGAAAAATACTAAATTTTAATTGAAAACAACATTTTTAATCGAAATAATTTATAGTGTTAAATTATGAATTTGAGTGGTTTCAAAGTATAATTAGATTATATTTTTATCATTTAATATAAATGCAGTCATTATATGTAATTACAAATTTAAATTGGACATAAACACATGTCAGTTTTTTGATTGTTTCTAATTTTAAAAAACCACACTTTTTGGTTTTGACAACATGAATTAATTTTAAATTAAAAACATCAACATTTATGGTTTAAATTTGGTAAAATATATTTCATTTTTGAATTCTTATTATCAAAATTATCTAAGCATGAATGTTTTCTATTTTTTATAAAACATTCAATTTTTGATAAATAGTGAAAAACACTGAGTTATTGTTTAAAATCGACTTTTATTTAAATTATTATTTTTTATTTAAATTTAATTTAATGTCGAAATAGATAAATAATACCTATATGAGTCCAATATTTGATTCATTTTATAATAATATTAGATACATAAAACATTATTGAACTTTTTAACGACTTTTATGAACCTTCTAAGAAAGTTTGCAAATTTGTATAATATGTAATTTTACTGCATCTGTTAATTGAATTTCAAAAATAAAAGAGGAATTGTTAACATCAGTAAATCAAATTTGGTTAAATATGTTGAAAATAATATTTGGTGAATAGTATCATTTGAGTTTTGTTTACCACAGTTAAAAGTAAATAGGGTAATTAAAGGTAAAAATGATAATATAATTACACTAAAACATGTCCTAATTCTATTGGATAAGTTTATTTACACCAATATAAACCATTGGAATAAAATATTATCCTTTTGGTCCACTTGGATTATATTAGGACATTTATTATTATTTTATTTAAAGAAGAGTTAAAAGTGTTAAATTCAATGTTTAATAACTAAATCATTTTTAAAAAAGGGTTATACATACGATAAATTCGACTATAAATATTCATTAGAAAATAAAAATATTTCCTACATAAGGGTATTTTATTTATATTTTTTACACTTTATATAATTAAATTTAGTTCTGATGCAATGATGATGTAGTAATTACCTTATTGATGAATGATTGAAATAATTGATATTTTAAATATCCAAGTAAATTTAAATTAAGACCTCTAATGAATTAAACTAATTTAATATATTAAAATGATATGATATAGTTTATTAAATAAATTTTTTGAAGTGATAAAGTTGTTATGACTTTCACAAAAATAAAATACCAAATAGTGTTAAAATTGACATAAATGGGTTGTTAAAACAAATAAAATATTATTAATTCATATAATATTCTTAAAAATATAAGTGTCAAACACATGACTTATATAAGGATATATATATAAATAATTAAATACTTGGGGTTATCATGGATTTTTATAGTAATTTTATTAACCATTTAGTATAATAATATAAGAGGACATGGTAAAAGTTAAACTACTTAACAACGACTTTAATCTAAAATATAGGGTTAATATGGTGACCTAAACATGTCTAAAACCTTTTGGATGAGAGGAGTTCGACCCATCCAACACTATCTTTGAAATAAATTAATTTGGAGCCCTTAGAAACTGAAAATTATCTTATAATAAAATAATATTTCAAACTTTTCCTAAAGTGACTCTCACATCTCTTATAAAAGGGTACTTCCCTTCTCTCAAAATCACACCTCCATATGATCTGGATCGGCCAAACCCTGCCCAAATATCTCCACAAATTCCCACAATTCACCGTAGAAGCCTTCCCTCGAGCATAAAGCCAACCTAAGGAGACCTTTTTTTTCAAATCCAATGGAAACACTCAATGAAGATGTAATTGTTTTATCACATTTTTCAAAGTTATTTTCTTCTTTCACTTTCTATTTCTTTGTTATTTCTGAACCAAAATAATAATTCAAAAACCTTTTACATACTGTGATTTTATTATAAATATGGTACATCCCTATTCATTATTCTATCCATCTTATGAATTTTAATGTCACTATACGTATGTACGTACAACTTACCATCTCCATGTCGTGGTATAATTTGTTATTCAACACTATGTTATTTGGATGGTTATAATGAGGAGTAATATGTATATAAATAATGATTATAAAATGGTAATTTATATGTACAATTAATATACCTTCCAATTCCACACCTTTTAATCATTAAAGAAATGATATTGTCTCTCGTGTTTACGTACAACTATCCATCTCCACGACGCGATGAGATTCATTTCCACATTCACTATTAAACGATGATTATAAAAATATATATTATTAATCAGTATTTAATATATGAATTAATTATTCCACTAGAGAGATATATATATATGTATGTATGTACTTACATATATTTAATTCACTTATTTCTGTTCAATATAATATGAAAACAGAAACAACATTTATGCATATGTACAACCTACCATCTCCATAAACGGTGTTATACAGTTCATATATCAATCTATTATACATATTTATATTCTAAATATAAATTATATATAAATATTTTTTTATATTATCGAAGTATTTAAATCATGATATACAAGATATGATCAAGAATAACAAGTTAAAACATGTACGATAAAAAAAGCGTTTGTTACTCGAAATGTTAATTTAACCTAGAAATCATTATGATATGTGTATTATAAAGTCATAAATTAATCATGTATGATATAATAAATATTAATTTGGTTCTGTTATAATTTAATAACATACTGTGGTCATTATATAGAAGGATAAATGTACCCTCGACCAATGGAATTTGCAATGTAAGGGTTAATTCCTCAATCTCATTATTATCTGAGATTGTTTATGTGTAAGTATTTTCTGGGATATATTTATTATTCATGTCCATGTTTCATAAAAGACTTTTCAATATAATTTTTAAGGTATTATTTATCTAAAATATTATTTTAAATGTTTTAAATATTTATTCTTCTAAATATTTTTCATTAATTTCCATGTTATCAAATTGGTTTTAAGGATTTATATATATGGACATGATTGTTTTAAAATTTTAATTACTTTAAAATGTTTCAAATTGGTATGGGAAACATTTATTCCAAAATCTCTTTTAAATGGATTCATTTATAAATGTGTGACTTTTAAATGATTTTACAAAAAAGGATAACTCTCTCAAAAAGGTTTACTGGTCATTTTAAACTATATCAACATATTTTACTGAATCTTATTCTGGATTAAGGATGATTTATTATAATAAAATCATTCATATTTTATTGAATGTGTTATGATATGTTTGAATGTCGATGTTTTGTTTCTATACCCTTCACGATTTATGGTTGAAGTATGGAGATCTCGTACGCTAGTCTTAATATGAATTTTTATGTTATGCATCAACATTTTCATATGCAGAATTAAATAGACTTAGAAAGTGATGGGTGGGGCCCTTTATAGCCCATCAATGCATCGGTATGTCTCATGAGACAAATTAGTGTCTTGGAACAAGTCCTTGACAAAAATTTTATTTGATGTCTTGGCACGAGGCCTTGACTATATGGTAATGATGTCCGGTGTTAGGCATTCCCTCATTATGAAATTAATTATTAAAAGTGATTATTCGAGTAGTAGAATATCCATTTTCATGATTATATGGTAATGATTGATTTATTTTCTTTATATTATGTTCATCCTTATGTTTGAAACGTGGTTGTTTTGATTACACATATTTCCTTAAATGTTTATAGATTCTGCTAAATTTTTTACCCTTACTGAGATACTGAGCTCACCCCTTCCTTATGTTTTGTTTTCCAAGGTTTCTCTGAAGTATATTATGTTTTATATGCAGGGTTAAGCTAGGGTAGTAATTTCATTCTCAACAGATTGTTTAAGTTGTGTTTTCTATTTGAATGTGTAACGCAACAATCATGTATGTAATCTATTTTCCAAGACTGCTAAACCGATTGGTCTTTTGGGACTTGATTCCCTTTAATCATAACTATGTATTAAAATAAGTCACCAGCTTTGGGATTCTGGGGTTGGGGTGTTACAGAAGAGGTTGCACATATTGTACGAAAAAATGGCCCGGTGATGGATTTTGAGGGGGAGGGGTTGAATGTGTTTCGATATTCATCATTTAGGTTTTAATTTTTTTCCATCCGTGGAAACTCAAAATGGTTCTAACATCCATAACTGAGTATGTATGTACTTTCTCATTCCATGTAGTCATTTTAGGTTTCCAACCCAACCATTCATAGGGAATAACATTTTTTGAGTGGATGGAAGGTCAGGATCATCCCACCCTTTAGAGGGGAATTTTTCCTTACATAAGGACACACATATGGATTTAATATATGTTGATGAAACACATACTTATTTAGATACAGACCTAGTTACACTAACAAAATGATCAAGGGTTGGTCCCTTTAATGTTTTAAGCGGGTTCTATTGATGAGTACATCTATATATATCTGAGGTTATTTATTGACTTCCCATTATTGCATAGTTTTTTTTTATTTTAAATCCATATAACCAGGGAATCTAATGTTTACTTATATCCAGGTAGGTGATTAATATCTATAGGATGAGATCGAATCTTTATGTGGTGCCTTGCATATCATGTCTATAGTAGAAATCAATACCCATGGTTTTTGCGGAATGTGAATTGATTAAAATAATTCTAAAACGATGTATATCAGGGCACAAGGACACTAGATGTTTGGATCGTGTCTTAAGAAGTAATCTTATATATCTTAGTTATGTTAGTAATCAATATCATTGTAGTTCGATCATGCCTTGAGGGACCTACCTTGTGGTGTATTCCCTTATATGGGTGAAATAATATCATTCCAATGATCAGATCTTACACACTGAGGTTTCCCTAGTTGGTGGAGACTCATGATGAAAATTATATAATTATTACAAATCATTAATCCCAACTTATCCATGATCGTTGAGAGAAACAAATGACAACATGTAATTTGTCTAACTACATATCGATATGCGAATTATGCACTGGGTTGGCCCTTTGGATATTTAATGTTTATATAAATCTATAGGAAGGCATCATTCATATCCTTATTATAATAATAATTATAGTCTTCATAGTTTTATTGCTCCCTCAATCTACTGATGGATGACAATGAATTAAAACCCCATGAGGGAGATTAGGTATCGAGGGTTGGAATTTCAGAGAAATGGGGGGGGGGGGGGTTACCACTACGTAAATTTCTGTTTTTTTCTCGAGGATTATAAAGGTTTCCTACTTATCTTACTTATTTATGGTATCATAGTTTCCATAGATCAGTTACCCTCTCAGTATACCTGTTGATGAGGAATGAAGATAATACCCTGAGAGAGATTTGGTAACGTTGGTCAAAATGTTTGTGAAATGGGGAGACTTACACCACGGTGGATTCCTATTTATGATCGATCATTTAGAAGGAATCTTATGTGTTTGGGTTATAGTAGGAATTAGATTTCTCATAGTTCAGTTGATTTTTGGGTATAACCAAATATATCCATTAGAAAAGGTTATCATTTCCTGGAATGTCTTTTTGACATGTCCTGGTTTTCTTCCTATCATACCCTATTCTTCTATATGAAATGCCCTATTTTTCCCTCTGACGTGTCAAACTTTTCTTCTTGACTTGTTGTGGTTGTCTACTTGACAAGTCTAGGGATGTCTGGACATGTCCCTTTTTCCTAAAGGATATGTCCAAATACAATCACATGGCCACGTTGACTTCTAATGGAGGCCTGAAATAATCGAAATGGCAAGTCTAGTGGTAATCGTACGATCAAGGATAACATGCCTTGAAACTGTTATGTGTTCAAGGTTTCCACATCTGGAGGGATTCATATAATTAGGTTGAAATATATTAAGTGCAATGAAAGACTTGTCTAGAAATCCCAGAGGACTTCACAAGACTTGGGTGGCTTTCTTGGAGGGCATAGTGCGACATGTACTGGTTTTTTACCTAACATGTCTGAGGATTTGAAGGAAGATTTGATGAAAATTTCATGATCAATGATGAAAAATCCAGGGGGGGTCTTCATGACTTGGATAACATTTTTTTCAAACAAGATTGAGTCATAGATTAAATGTTATGGTGTCACTATATAAATTGAGTGATATGTCTAGTGGTCATCACATGTTTAGAATGCAAAGCCAGGAGGACTTCACTAGACATGGGTGGAATTATAGATGGGTACTTTTATACAATATTTTATCTATCTAAGGTACATCACATGATCATAATAACGTGGATTTTCGCACGATTTGTTCACCATGTCTTGATGGTATCGTATGATCTTTTACGGTCCTACGAAGTGAATAAAGATCAGTGAATATGTCTTTTAATATGTCTCCTATATTTTACATCATTATTCAATCATTTTTTGAATATGTTCCTCATGTGTTTCTAGTTTTATCTAAATTTAGGTTCACATGTCCCAACCAACGTGTAATACCTTTATCACATGATCTTGTTGACATGCCAAAAGTACTTCGTGTGATCTATAGGATCATGTAGTGTGGTTATCCATTTCATATGATCCATTATGTAATTTATTTGATTTTACCTTGAAGAGGACCATTGTGACCATGTGAATAGTCTCTCCAAGATGTTACCTTCTACAATCAAATGTATAATCGATATATAATATTTATTTGTTGAGGGGGAGGGATTTTTAGTTCTCACCTCCTTAGTTATTTTCCACCTTTCATGATGAATTTACCATGGATTTAAGATGGGGTCGGTGAAGGATTTTTTTCTCATGTGTTTGAATGATCCTTCTATTGGCCATATATGGTCTCATCTGATGATCGTAGACCGTGATAATTTTCTTAAATTTCTATTTTATTAGACCCAGGATCATCAAAGCGATATTTTTAGACCATGGCGACCTGTAAGAGAGTTTCTCAAATGTCAGGATGTAATCTTTGTTGGTCATAATGAGATTAGGATTTGTATGGGAAAGTTGTAGCATGGTTGAAGAAGACATTTTGGGTCTATTTCATAAGGAAAAAGTATCATATCAAGGAAACATTAGTTAGATCTGGCCAACATACCCAAGGGACATTGTGAGATTATATTTTCTTTTCATGGGGTGAATCACGTGATCAATATTGAATTTTTGGGGCATATGTCTCATTTCATGTGAATTAAACCATGTACTCTCTTTTAAAGAAGATTATATTTTCTCCTCTTTATTTCCATATTTATTGTACAAGGACATGAGATCTCACCTAGCCACGGGAGAGTTATCGATGAAAATCACACTTTTTTATTACAATGCATCGCGTGAAAAATTATGGGTCATGTTGTGATGCATGAGCGATATATTGAAAATGCCTTTGGCTTTCACATGGAGCAGAAGGGTAAACGCACAATCAAAAGGACATGTTGAAGCATGATGAATGTGATATGTCAACCTAATCTTGTGTGGTAAGGTGGGAATGTCGTCAGGGGATTTGTGAGGCCTTGTGAACTGCATGACCATAGCACATGAATATTAATGGCCACATAAGCGTTTTAATAGTGGGTTCCCAAGACCCAAATTTAATAGAACATTTTATTACCATATCATGTATATAGATATATATCCATGATGTACACATACCATTATATTATAGATATTTCAGCATCCACAATTTAATGGTAATGTACATAGATTAATTTCCATATCCAAAGGTTGATAATATCATAGACTATAATGAGAACCATGAGATACAATGACAATAATCAGAAAAAAAAACGTATCCTCTAGTATAGATACATCATACTCACCGGACATAGTATATGTTTGACTAAGAGGTTCGTGGATCTCACAATCATTTAGAATTCATCTCATAAACTTCGATCTTGGTGATCTCTAGTAGTTGAGATCATGAGGACTGATTCATCATTAGGAACACCACATGTTTTGGGTGTCATTTGATGTTAGTATCTACAAACATATTTTTTGTTATCCTGGATAGAGATCATTATCATTGTAATTTTTTGATCATGTACTTTAACATAATCAGAATCCTTGATAATGAAATCATTGTTAGTTAGATTCTATTAGGTGGATCATTGGTCGTATGACATTGGTTGAATGATCAAGAAATAATTTTCCAATTAAATGTTAACTAACTAAAATATCTTAGGTTAGTTTATTCGTGATAATGAATCCTATAAGAATCCATAATCATGGTTGTCAAGGGTAAATTTTTCAATTTAAAACAATAAATAATATTTCAAGAACAGATGATGAAATGGGTGAGCATCCCACATTATGAGAGATTTAAATGCCAATAATGTATATTACATGGATTTTGTTGGTACATTGGTTTTTTTTGCTTTGACCTATCCATATCTCTTAAAGGGCCATGATGGGTTTCTAGATTTTATCTTGCTCAATGAATAGTATTTAAATCTATTAATAAAATTTCATAGAGGGTTACATACAATTATGTATTCCAAAATATTCCCTATTCTGGTGAGTCGGTATATAGGACATGGTAGGACCCACTAATGGGTTTTGAGTTTTTTCCCAGAATTTATGATCACAAAAGGAATAAGTAATTTAATATTAATAATGTTAAGAATAATTGTAATTGAATATTGGTATTATATGTTGTTATAAGATTCCAATTAAATACAAGGAAAATATTATATGAATGAATATTAGTTTAAAATATTCATGATTAATTTAATATTTATGAGAATGATGAGCCGTGTTAATGGATTAGGTTCTATCGGGTAATATATATATATATTATATTACAAAAACTCAATAAAAATCTAAATGATATTTATTAATCATTACATATGTTATAATATATCATTTATATAGAATGTTTAAAATTCAACGGATGGGGAACCTTTTTGGGAAATTACATAATACACTATAAAAACGAGGAGGGTTAGTCATGAATGAACTATTCATAGGGAGATCATGAGAGATTCTTTGACCTCTCAAACACTATAGAGAGATAATCTCTCAATCCATGTGATGGATCGAGCTCTCCCTTAGGCATTGAAGGTATGTCGATGTAGTAATTGTTTGAATGCCGAAGACATCATCTGATATCCATGATAGTACATAGAATTCGATGATCGATTCTCTCATGAATTTTTAAAGCATGCGTGGATGATCAAGATGAATTCGACATTGGATCCATGGAGAAGCGATCATCAGTGAGGAGAAGATGTTGAGTGTGTCTTTGTATCGAACAAGGTATTTCTGGTTTAATTGTTGTGCTTAAATTATTTCATGAATTTTCTTTAGGCTTTAACTGGGGCAATGCTTCACCAGTGATGATGTAGTTACATCGATCACCAATGAAAATTATAAATATATTTCCCATTGGGATCCACGATATCTTCTGGGAACCAATCATATTTATGATAAAGATGTGGGATGATTTTATACAAATAAAATAAAAATTAAATTTTCATTAAAGTTAATAAAGGGTGTCATTTCGGTCCAAACACCGCCATTAGTGGTTTAATCTATGATTAGATGGCCAAGTTGGGGCTATCTGAATTTTTAAATATGGATTGAAATTGTTTTCATGGGTATTCAATTGATGAACACATGTATTTTTTATAAGATGTAATATATGAAGGCGTTTGGATTTGAATGTTTCTGGTGAAACCTGAAACTGGATAGAGTTATGATATCCATAACATTAATTTCTAGCAGTGGTTTTATAACTAGAAATTGTATCTTGGCTGTGATGAAATATTAATTTTCATATTATAATATTATTAGTTTTTCAAAGACTGAAGAGATATGGTTTAAAAATTAGAGGGGTTGGTTAGTTGGACTACCACACCACAAAACAAAAGTTGGGTGCATAATTCTTTCCCACACAACTAATTTAGGATGTAAGACAAACACAAAAAAAAATAGAATATAGGGCCCACTGCTAGACACATCCTCTGTGTGGTCACTCTCCCAATGGGACTCCTCTCCTCTATACTAATTAGTCAGCAACCGACTGCACCCACCATTTAAGGCAGCACCACCTCCCTACGTGTTCACCTATAATGGCGAGTCCCTCAGGCTACAAACCAATTCTTCCAGCCTCCCTAGACTTCTCCCCTCCTATGGTAATATTATCATTGTGATGTGCCCCACCCCTAACAGGGAGAGTACCTGCCTCTCCCTCAGCCATCACACACTTCCACATCCTCTTTCACACAACTCCAACCTGCACTGCCTCCGAATTGCATTTCCCCATGGTCTCCACTCCTAATGGCCTCTCATAGACCTCCCCTACATCATTTGAAAGCTGCCCTCTCCCACCACAGTATCGGTATCAACATAATCTTGTGGATCAGCCACCCTATATTCCTCTTCGTAGGTGAAATTTCTTCCCTTGGCCAACTTCTCTCTTTCTCCATCCCAAATCTGGTCCAAACTAGGCATTCACTATCTTCATAGTCCCCCACCACATGTGAGGTATTCCCCTTCCTGCCTCAATTTGATTGGATTTTTTATGTAGTGGATATGGGCAGGTGTGCCTGGCTTGGAATAGGCTTGGTTAGGCCAACCACTCCCAAAACACCTCTGCATAAGTTCTTCACAACCTGAAATGTTCCTACATTAGTTTTTCTCTACAAGAGTAGTCCCTAGACATGGTTCCTAGGGACTACTTAATTTTATTAGTTAATTTTTATACTTCTTTTTTTTTGCGTGCTTAAATTTAATTAATTAAATATTAAATTTTGGTTTATAAACATAATTTTAATATTTTTGGTTAAATTAATTTAAATTATTAAATTTTTTTTAGTAAAAAGATGAAATTAATTAATGGTATAAAATGATATAAACATTGAATTGAAAATAAGCGTGAATTATTAATTCAAAAATATAAAAATAAATATAATCAACTAAAAGATAAATTTTATTTATACTTCTAATTCAGATACATGATTTTAATGTGTATTGACTGATAATGAGACAGAGACCTACCAATGCATGTGTACTATATGTTTATTTATTTATTTATTGCAATGGTTGTTTTTAATAATTATTTATCAAATTACGATATGCATATCGTCTATAATTAATTTAATGTATAAGGGTTTGCATGTCCCACTTATCAATTGTATTTTGTACCCTGATACTACCTCACATGTGTGCATGTAATTTGTTTTGGTGAAAAAGATTAATAATGATGTACTTTACTCCATGATATGGTGATGCACCAGACATGAGTTTGATGCATTGGATGCGTGAGTGATGCAACTCGATTCGCAAGCAACATTACTCAAGGAGTTACCCCTAGGATATAAGTTGATATATTATTCACTCAATAGATAAAGAATTAGTATCGAATCAAGATCATATCATCATCGTATTTATGAATGAATTATTATTTTTTATATTTTTAGTTTATGTGTGATCATAATAATTAATAAAGAAGAATGCACCAATAAAATGAACATGTGATGCAAAGAATAGTTTTATATTATTGCATGATCATATATGAGTGTAATAACATAATATGTGATTATGAGATTGAAAAATGATTTAATTTACTCACTTAATAATAATAAAATCCTCAATGAAATATTAATCCATTAAATAACTTCCATCATTTGAATTTGAAATAAATCGGGTGTTTAGGGTGCTCATCAGCCATAGTTAAGAGTGTCTCTTCATAGAGGGGAGTTCATATGAGGGTGGTATGTTTACATAACTAATGATTTCAGTTCAAAAGTATCCCATGTTACCTCTAATAAACTTAAGAAGAAATATTTGAGTAAATCAGGTTTCTAATTTTAGAAGCACGGACATCACTCAAAATACAAATGAACCACGTGTTAATGTGGTTGTACAATAAAATTCTTAAATTGAAATATCTGATTAGTAGAATTGACAAAGATTGTACACTATGAGGGGAGGGTCATGTATCCTTTAAATTGTAATACTCAATAGCCATAGTTTTCTAAATCTATTATAGATGGTTTCTTGAATTCAATAAAATAGTTGGATATATTTAATGATTTAATTAATGAATGAATAATATATATATCAATAATCAAATATTAAAGTACAAATTTTATAAAATATATTTTTTCTAACAAATTTTAATATAATACCACATGAAATACTAAGATATGTAATAGAAAATGTATATTTCCCCATTAGCATGAGTTTCCAAGAGCACTACAGTAGCCTGCACAAAATACTGTGATATTGGATATTCAAGCTAATAGTGTCCCTATTACCTATTAAACAAACTATGGATGTGAGGGTGCATAAATGATTTCAATAGACTAATTTAAAATTCCTATGATATTTATTTCATGATGTTATTATAACTGTTCAATGTTAGTTTTTGAAACAACATCGGGACATAGTTGATTTCACATGTAGTTTCATCTTTGAGAAGATAGTGAGGATAAAGTAATGAATTAATATGAATATGCGATGATACACTGGATTTGTGAAAATATAAAACAAATATTATAATATTTCAATAAATCCCTTTCTAATATCATTTTCACGCATATTCTATTTTTTTAGAATATAAATATTCCCTGTTTCGAGAAAAAATATTGATTACTCATAGGTTTTGATTTTCTAAGATCATTAATGTATGTATAGTCATTAGATCTTGTGGAGAAAAAATTGAAAGGAATGGTGAAAAGGCTAATGGAATTAATGACATTAAAGGATCCTTTGTAACATCATTAAAATAACGAGTCATTAATACAAGGTTATTTCCTTTACATATCATGAAATAATTCTATGGATTACAAATTAAATGAACTAAATTTAATAAAAAGTATTCGCTTATTCTTCAAAGAACATACATCATTGTATGTATTGTTTTAGTTTTACTTATTCAGTATTAAATACAATATTATTATCACATATGTGTATCAAAATATAGTAACCATTTATGTCTAGAAACATTTCAAAAAGTAATGTGTATTCTATATAAATCTGAGAAAGGGTGGTTCTTAAGTCCTTTATGAGACATATAGAACTTTTAAATTTTAAAATTAATGATTCAAGTATATGATTGGATGAGTATTATCTAAAAAATAATATTATGTGTCTACAGGGAACAATGAGATATTATTAGAAGTCTATGAATGAATGATGTTTGTGATGTTTAATACTCAACCCATAGTTCAACCATACATGAATTATAGGAAATATATAATGAATATATAATTTACTGATTATGTACCTAGTTGTGGAAAAATAAATATTTGTCAAGAAAATATATAGAGGATTTTCAAGATATATTGAGTATGGTATTTATAAATAGTTTATCTAAACACATTACACATTATTGACATATATACATAGTTTTGGACAATGAAAACATCAGAAATAAAGATATTCTGCAACGATTCTAGAATTAGTTTAGCCATAGTGAATTAACTATTTCAAGGGTAAACAAGTGGTAACTATAATTCAGAATACTCATTTACGTTATTAGTGAATATAAAAGTGAGTTATGGTATATTAAGTGTCAAAATATATGATAGGCTTCACACTGGTCTTCCAATGAATATCTTAAACAAAAATTCATCGATTAATATAATGTAGTGTGCTGTAATTCCTAAACCTACATTACCTTATCCAGATGTGGGATATGATGCTAAAAAGTATGATCGATGATAACCCTTAAATGTAAGAATTTACCAATAAAAATGTATTGTAGAGATATTCCAAAACAAACATTTATTTCTACACATCAGAGTCATTATTTTTGTAAAAGTAGAATCAATGATGTGGCTAATAATCATTGAAGGATCCTCTATTATATGTCAACACATCCATCTCAAATAATATTGTTATCACATAACCATAGGACAACAATAATTAAAAATGGATATCGTGTGAGTGATAGTGTGATTTTAATACATTATTTCATAATAAGTATCTTTTCATATGTATAGAGTATGTTGAGGATGTGAACAAAAATGCACTATGAAAAAAAAGGTGAAACTAAAGTAATTATCCTAAAATTCTCATAGTATATTACAAAAACCCTTAAGATAAAAAATGTACTCAAGTGTTTGGATAAATTTTTATATAAGGGTGAAAGTCTCTAATTGATATATCTGTAGAATGCTGAAATTGGGTTTAGTCAATTCAATAGATGCACAAGTATTTGGCATCAGAACAAGTAACATAATATCTCATTGAAGATAATGTTCCAGTAAAACATAATGTGTCAAAAGGAAAAAACCATGGTGGTGGTTTTATAATCATCATGGACGGTGATTAATTATACAATGTGAATAATAATTCCTAAAATTTTTATATATATAGAACATACCTAAAATTGACAAGATTAATTAAAATTCAATCATGGATTCCATGTATCCAATTCTAGAGTGATTTTTATTTTGAATACTGCAGTAG
The DNA here is from genome assembly GCA_963277665.1 of Viscum album. Classification (NCBI taxonomy): domain Eukaryota; kingdom Viridiplantae; phylum Streptophyta; class Magnoliopsida; order Santalales; family Viscaceae; genus Viscum; species Viscum album. The sequence continues at coordinate 835,794,867 of OY728165.1, forward strand.
GTATTCAAGTGAGATTATAAATTTATGAAACATGTGTAGAACCAATAAAGCGTGATTGGTTACACCAAGTTGTAATTCCTAAATTCGTTATAATTATACTTGTAATATCTAATTTATATTATCAATTTATGGATAATTGGATGTTTATACCAACAATCTTGGAAGGTTCTTATGCAACACTACAAAAAAGAAATGATGAAATAAATGAATTCCAATAATGGTGCATTTTATTGAAATATAGTTTAGGATTAAAGAAAGTGAATATATCAAAAAATATTCCATTGGAATGAATATTTTACATGTATCTACCAAAGCATAGTGGGAGCTCTATGGTTTTCTAAGTGAAATATGTATGTTAACTATGGAAAATAGATCTTTGTCTTATAATTAGTTAAGAAAACGAAGAAATTAAATCTACAGTGATTGAATTAAAGTAGAAGAAAATATTTCAAGGAACTATATATGCATACAAAGATCTAATGGTTTCTTATACCAAGTCAATCATACATATACTAACATGGTATTGGAAAAAGAAATTGGAACAATCAAAGACAGAATTGTTACCAGTGTCAGATGACATATATCTCTCCAGGTTGACATGTCCAGGACATAGGAGGAGGTTAATGTGGTGATTTAAATTCAATACACATTATTGATGGATCAATAATGTAATTCAATATATTTTCAATAATTTTTATTTCCAATATATACATTATAGTTGTAAAATATCAATTATATCTATTATAACTATAAGATAGGTAGTTAGATTGATCTGATTGCACTTGAGGAAGTATAAGAGATGTATACCATTTAAGTAGAGAAGAAAACATACTAGTTTTTTGTGGAAAAAAAATATTTTTCTTAAAAATTTGATCTAATATCACAATTAGGATAAGGTAATAAGAAAGAAAAACTCATTGTACCCAGTGGTAAACATACTGAAAAATACCAAGTATATTGTATCGTATGAGGCATCACGGGTGGGAGGTATATGTCGAACATGGATTTAGATTGAACCAGGTATTTATGGTTTAATTTATGTGCTCAAATTACTTTGTGTTTGTTCCAAGATCTTTAATTGGGGTATTGATTCGATTGGGATGATGTAGTGATGTCGATTCATGTTGAAAAATACTAAATCCCTAGCCAACCCGGTTCCACTACATTCCCTAGTATCTTCAAAAATATGTGCATTTTTTATAAAAAAAATTCATTTGTTTTACAAAGGTTTGGGATGATTGTCAGGTGACTATCAGTTGACCAGAAATGTGACATAGAGGGACTCACTTAACAATAGCCACTCAATCAACAATGGTTTTTCCTTTTGACTATTATGAAAAGGGCATCTTTTCAAATGGGATTCAGATAATCTCAAGAAGATCTCACACTACGCATGAACCATTTCCCTGACCTTAGGAAACTTATGTGATCGTGTATTTTTGAATGGTTTCATGATCTACATGATTTGGACACCTTCCCTTCCATTTATTTATAGGAAAAATAATACAAATTATTTTGGATTTTTTTTCATTTTAAATTATTCAATGCTCATTTGGTGGGCATCAATAGGGGGAACACCTAATATGGAAATTTCAATGCAATTATTTTTATCCTTTTAAATATGGTGTACTGATCACTCCCCATATATTTACTAAATATTATTAGAGGGGGAGATATATATTTTATTGGATTGAAAATAAAACATGTTTCAAAAGTGTATTTTTTAGAATAATTCATAAAATAAAATGAAAACTAATTCACGCCATTCCCCTCTCTTAGTCTCACAAAAATCCGTGCACTTCACCATTAACTTGATTCATAACATAATATGAACACAACTCTAAACTCCTAAATATCCATGGTATATTTATTTATCACATGTTTGTGTAACAATTTAATTTTATTTTATTTCTATTATTCAATTTAGTATCATGTTTTATTCATTAATTAAATTATTATTCTGTGTGTTGATAATTTTATGGTTATTTAGGTTTAAATTCAAAATCCTATTTGATATAAAAATAATAGATTATATCTGCATTCAAATGTTTCCATATAATGATTATATTTCATTATATATTTTCTATTTAATTCTATGATTATTGTAGTTAATTAGTTTAATCAAAAGTTTCAATTTATATAATCTTCCTTAGAAACCTTGATTTAGGTTTTTAAATAGTACATGGATAATTATTTTTATATTTATTAATATTATTTCACTATTTTAGTTTTATAATATTGAAAATAAATAAATAAGAATATAAATATTAAACATACATGTAAATATAATTTTTAAACAATCTATGATGTTATAAGTGGAAATAAAACATCATCTTTAATAAGGTAGTATATAAAACTAGCACATATGAATGATGGTTATAATGGATATAAAAAATGGATAAAGAAATAAATATTTCAGTTTAATAAACACATTATAATATAATTATTATAATTTTTTATTTTGGAATTAATTATTATTTATTATATGGTATGGGTATGATGATAATTAAAATGGAATACATAGTCTTTGAATCACATAACTATCTCCTTCAGTTACCTCCTTTGTATTTCATCTAAATCCCTCAAAGGAAGGTGTAATAGTTAGAGAGAGTCATTATTAATGTGTAATGGAGATTTAATAGAGGTAATTAATTATATAAATAGTGTAGGAATGTGTTTTGTATGTAGGAAGAAAGGGGTGTAATAGTTAGAGAGAGTCATTATTAAATGTATGGAATGAAAAATAGTTTTCAATTATAATAAAATTAAAATATTTCATTTAAATTCATCAATATATTTTTAAAATGTGTTTATTTATATATATACACATATTATTTTAGTAATTAAATACATTTAAATGAACTGTTTTCTTATAAATTATCAGGTCATTTTTAAAACCTATTGATGTCACAAAACATACATTATATAAAAAAATATTTGTTTTAATATTCAAATAAAATTCAATATTTTTTTTAAAAAATAACCTTGAGATAATATTAATATAATGATTCTAAAAATTAATTCCATTTTGTCAAAATAAAGTCTAATATTAAAAAATTAATACATTTAAATTTTAATATAAAAATGAATGTTTTACTAAATAATGTAAAAAATACCTTACTAAAATGTATAATTATTAATGTTTTATGAAAAATAATATTAGAAATAATTTTATATAATATATATGTGTGGATTTATTTTAATCAATTAAATTACTAAATATTAAGTATTTAATTACTCTTATTTGCGGTGATAATATGATAGTTGGAATTTACCACTCTACTGGTCTTACAATTGTCATACTTACTATAAATACCTCTGATTTCTTTCATTATTTACTAAACAGATTTTATAATAAATTTTTTTACATATAATTTGTAAAATTACTTTCTTGAATATAATATTTTTTTATTGATTTATTATTTATTGTAATTTTCTAAAAGATCATGAATTTATGAATTTTCAAACATTACTGATGGTATATATTTATCTTCATATACTATTACACATTGTGAATTTTATGGGTAGTATTTATCCTTTTTATTAAATATCCTATGTTGATAGAATATAATACTATTTTTATTATGTGTTACATGTCATATATACTTTAATAAGACATGATTATATATTGAGAAAGAAAATTTTCATGTTTAAAAGTTTCTGTCTTAACATTATTCCCCACTTTAGAAATTTTAGTCTCAAAATTTCAACTCATACTCTATGATGAAAATATATGATATTAATTTTGATTCATTGCATCCATAGCTTCTGATGTTTACTCTTCAGGCTTATGATTTCACCATAGTACATTGACAAGATTATAGGTCCTTTGTTAAAATACATTACCTCAATGATGAAAGATCTCCACCGAATGATCCTTATAAGAGAGGTCATGTTTTAACTATAGTGCTTAATAATTTATTAAATAAGAGGTGTGACGTGTGTTTTTCTGTACTCGGGAGACTTGGCAAAAAATTTATACCTAGGACATGTTCTTTGCAAGAAAATGTTGGTTGGACAAAAATCTAATAAGACGATGAATCTCAAAGGAGATAATGTACCTAAGACTTTTTTTTTCATTCTTCCCAATGTCTTAACTCTCTTCCATTTACATATTCTAATGATTTATTTATCCCCAGGCTTCCACTTTACCCACTTTTAAAATTGTCATAACATCAATTCAATCAACTATATGTCTCGATATTTTTTCATTAAATGGTTTAGACCTTCATTGTCATATATTCCCCTACATCTAATCCCAATAGATTCCTTTATCAATAATTATCTTAGAATTTATGAGTTCTACTTTTCTATCCATAAATATCCTCATATGGGGTCATTCTAAATCTTTGTTAAAGTATATTTTATATATAAACTCAATCAAATAAATATATTGATTCGAAGGACGATTGATGGACAATGTGGAATCTTTTAGAATATAAACTATAATTTTAATTACTCTTTTATATTGACCATCACTTTAAAGAATATATTCAAAAATAAATAATAAAAGTGTTCAATTCATTTTGATGTATCCTCGAGAACAATGAAGTAATCATTGAATCCTAATCGGATACAATCTATACAAGTTTTCCAAGAAGCCTCACAACATTCATTATATATATCATATGATTTTTATCAAGGGATAATATTTCACAAATGGGAATAAAATTAAAAATCATTGATAAAAGATACACAGAAACACATATGGAATTATTTCCATTATATATATTTTCAATGTATCTGAGAAAGTCCAAAGAGATGTTCACCCATTTACATGCTTGTATGGGTAATGGCTATATCCTCCCCCTGTAATTTTATCATTCTTCCTTAACATTTTTGAGTACCAATAATGTTGATGTAAATTTAAAAATTTATTAACTCACATTATCCCACCAATGATACTCATGATGATATATATATATATAAATTTACTCCCTAGGTTTATAGAGAATGTTGATCTATGATCATAATCTAATAGATCATTTTTTATCTTATACTTTGATAATACACATAATATTGTCCAAAAAAATTACATATGGATCTTAATCAAGTTTCAAAAATAATATTTTAAACATCCTTATATATATAACCTTCTAATATTTGAAAACATTGTTCCTATAACTTATATTAATATTCTCTTATATATATGGATGGGTTCTCATTTGAGTAAAGTAGTATTTTATACCTTTATCAATGATTTTAATGTATTTCATTTTGATTTCTTGAAATATTTGATCCACTTCACTACAAATCATGGAAGGTTGTAGTATATTTATTTCATAGATCATTTCCCACATTGATCAATTTTTAAGAATGGTAGTGGGTTAAGTAGTAATAATTTTTTAATAACTATAAATATCTTTGTTTGAGAATGTTGTTATTTTTCTATGAGAATATATTATTTGAAATGTTTTATTATTGTATATTTAAAAACATTTCCCCATAATGATAACTATCTAAATATTAATGGAAAAATGTTAGTTCTACTAACTCTAGATAATGTGATAATTTATTTTCCTCATATACCATCACCTATGAGTTTATCATTTTTAATGCTTCACAAAATCATATTTTATCATAAATACTTTTCCACTTGAGGCTATTCTGAGTATAGGTGATGTGTTCAACCTCTTCTTAATATTTTTTGAGCTATATTGGTATTATAAATTATCCTACATCATGTCTTCATGGTTAGTATATTTAAAAATAATAAAACAATTTCTCAGAAATTGGTGAAAATTTCTTAAATATTTGAGGAAAATATTGATCATTATCATTGATTTTGGGCTATGGTATTTCCCAATAACTATAGTCTTTTTTGGATCCCCATGTATCTCTTTGTTTCTTATCACATGCCCCAATAATGTAGCTTACATTGTCATGAATTTGTTGTAACATTACATGGAAAATAATTGTCTATTCACAAAGTATTTAACACAATGATAAAATTATCTTCACATTGTTAATTAATTTTACAATATATATTAATATATTTTATAAGTTCCATCACATATTTTATAGAGTAATCTCTAAAAACTATATTCAAAATGTATATAATAATTTGTAGAGTATTTGTGAGTCTGGATAGAATCACTCTAAACACATAGTGTTAATATCTTATTTAAAATAAAGTCTTAGTAGTATTAAAAAATATTACATTCTATTGATGATTTCTTAAATGAAGATCAAACTTAGAGAAGTATTTAAATACTTGAAGTTGATTGAGAAATAGTCAATTTATGGTAGAGGATACTGGTTATTTATAATGATAATACTATGCTCTTAAAAATAAAGGTAAATCGGCATTAACCCATTATTTTTCTTGACATGGAGGACTAAGGATCCCTATGGAGAAGAACTAGGGTGTGAAAACCTGTGTATATAAACTCTTATAGTTTCTTATTAAGCTATTCTAGCTAAATGGGATTAATTATACAACAACTCCTTTATATAGAATAATCCATAAGAATAAGATATATATATATATATAAACCTCAACCTCTTGATCTGGAGGAATACTATATTAATCTTTTGGGAATACATCAACATTTTCTCTTATAATCAACATATATTAATGGATAATAATCTTTTAGGTCTCAATCATTTATTTGACATATAATTTCACATAAGGTAATAATATACATGATTGAAAATCAGTTTTAAAAAGGATTCATAATTCTTATTGAACTATTATAGACTATTATGAGGATTTGGGATATGGAAAGTTATTTCACTCTCTTGATAGTTAATTTAAATTCTATATTATAAAAAATTGTCTTTTCCTATTATGGTATTGAAATCTAGTACAGCAGGTATAATAAAAATTCCAAGAATATTTACCCAAAAATTATACTTGGAGAATAGTTATATACTTGAGATGTTAGGATTAAACCACTTGGTTTTTCACCCATATATCTCCATGTCTCATTGTTCTATTTGAATATTTATAATGATCATGCAAGATATGAACAAAAATATTCAACAAGAATTAAATATTTCATTTGATATTATTCAATGAATTATAAATATAAATTTTCCACTTCATTTTCATGATCTACTATAGTAGTTGCAAAAACAAAATAAATAATTTATTATGCTGGATTTGATGGTTTTGTTCATTGGTTATCCTTGATGACCCTTTCCATGATGAATTGAATTTCATAGTGTCTATATTTATTATAGATAAAATATTAAAACTCTCTGGGAGGATCGAGTAGAACCTTCTTTATTCTATCATATATATTGTATTTTGCATTCCCCTTTACAATTTAAAATCATGATTCTTGTATTTTTTATACTTGAAACATTTATTGATTCCCTTGAGGCATCACATTTGACGTATGGGTAATTGAAACTAAATCCCTCTATAAGTATTATTTTTTGAACCTACAAAATTAAACACTCTTTTATCATCCATTCTATTCCATGTGACCATTGAGATTCACCAATCACAATCTATACCTAATGAGAACCTCTGAATATTTCCTGACACATATAATTAAATAAAATCTCCAAATATTTTCAAAGGAATGGCCTTACCCTTCAAAAGAAGGAATCAATATTTCATTTATATTTAATGAAAAATATAATGTGTACCTTTAAACCCTTGAGAATGTTTCTTCATAGCACCCATTTTATTTATCAAATATCTACTTAAGTCTATGAAATTTCATCTCCAATTAGTAAAAATAATTTGTGGAAATCTTTTTCTTTAATTAATACAATTTTATTGATTTTAGGATTTCATTTTTTTCCAAGAAATATAATGTAGGAAAACTAAATTGTGGGATAATTATAGTTTAAGAAAACATTAAATTTTATGGACTTCTTAAGAATTTAAAAAATCAAAATTAAAGATTATCTGGAAAACTCATACATCATTTTAACATAATTTAATCTTAGTATAAATATAAAATATAATGTTTTAAATAAACTATAATAATATATATATGCACTATAAAAATATAAAACCATAGAAATGACTTAAAAAATTGGTGGAATAAAGATTTTTTCCCATGACTCTAAAATAATGTTATTAACAAAATAAAAATTTCATCCAAAAGTGTATAACTAATTGTAAACCTGATCCATGGTATCTTAAAATTTAATGTTTTCAAATGAAATGTCATCCAATTCCTAGAACCCCTCGACTTGAACCATATGGAAGGTATAAAAATATTTTCCATGGATAATATGTATTCCACACCATAATCCCACGATAAACTCTATTACCAATAATTTTATCTTAGTATTGGAATACCTTGGTTATATAGGATCAACATCAACAAATATAATAAGAAAAATTATCATATTTTAAAATGAAACCTCAAAAATGATAGCTCTTAGTAGAACATTGAGGTAAAAAATTACTTAAATCTAAAATTATCAAAGAAATAATAGGGTACACAATTCAGAAATACTTGAGATATTTTTTTAAAAGTACTATTATTCCATATTTTCCCTGAAGAGGCATCTTTATTTATGGTTGTCATTGAAGATGAATATAATGGTTAGATTATTTTTTATTGGATATCAGTTTTTATAACCTCATCAACCACACTATTAAACATCTAATGGAATCATTAAGTTGTGATATCTACTAATGAAGTTAATTCACACCACAAAAATTCATGACCATATTATAAAATCGATGTTGATTAAAGAAAATATCACTAGATTTTTTATAAGGAGATAATCCTACTTTCCAAAATACAATTCCTTATTTAATTACATTGGAATATAAACAAGGAAGTCATATCTTAAAGGAATGAATATATTAGTAGCATTGGAAAAATTGATACATTGCTAAGTTCTACATTACAAAGAGAAAGTGAATAAAACAATTTAACATATTTTGAATCCACATAATGACCTATATTATCTTTGAAAGTCATTCAAAATATTCTTCTTCAAACATGGGGAAAATAAGAAATATTAAATGGGTGAGATCAGATGTTCAGAAAGGGTTAATAATGCAGAAAAATAAATTATATACATAAACACTAGGCATTATAAATATCTAAAAAGGCATGCTTTGAAAAATATACTTGATCATAATATGTATGGAACAAAATATAGTTAAATAATTCTACTAAACATATCCATGTATGTTACACTAGCAAAATAGTCAAATTTACTATCAATATATAGTTTTATGATGAGGGAATGTATAATTTTGGACAATAGAAACATATCATCGATACCTCGGCCAAAACGCCAGAAAATAATAGTGTAAGGACTTGGTGAAAAGTCAAATCCATTTTGTCTCATGGGACCTACTGATGCATAGATTTACTTTAGTAATCCCCACCCAACATGTAATATTTCCAAATCATTCTTCATATGAATATGGATAAACATAAACATCATAAAAATCTTATAAAAACTAACATGTGAAATGTAAATAACATTTCCCAATCATTAAATACGAACTGTAACCATTCGAAGTAATACAGTGAATAATATCAAGATAGCACATCCATAGTCAAAATGATCATAACCCATTAAATATAATATGTTAAATGATATAATAAAATATTAATCCCAATTGAACATAATAATCAACAAGAGTGTTGAAATAAATGAAAATACTCTTATAAAATCATTGAGTAATTGTTGATACTCTTTTACCTTGAAAAGAAGAATTATTTTGAAAAAAATATTTGTATAAAATACGAAGTTAATCAAGGTAGTTTTTTCATTATAAAATGTGTGATTTTAGTAAAATAATGGTTTCTAAGACAACATTATGGATTTACCTTGAAAATTGGTAAGAGTTTCAGATATTCTTTTGAATTGGGCATATATTTCAGAACGAATTTTGGAAAGATCATTTTAAAACATGTATATCTCCATAAAATAACGATTTTTTCTGGTAAGTAAAATTATACTGAACACTAAAAGTGAATTTATGATGATTACATAATAATTATTAGGAATTATAATTGTGATTAAGTGAGACAAAGAGTAACCTGAAAGAAAATGGGGGTTCTGGTAGAGAACCCTTACCTTATGTCTAAATATTTTCTTATCATTATCATAAGGTCTAGGAATATAAAATTAGACTTATTAATAACGTAATTATGAACCTGTTAGACATGTATTTTATTTATTATATTTTTATTAAGTTAATTTATGGTCGTTTTTATGCGTTAAAATATTTAATGTCATCGTTTGTGAGTGCACATTTTATTAGTTTTCTTGATCAGTTCGTTTGTATGGAAGTTAGAATAAAATTTGAATATAATTAAATAATAGATGTTATATTTTAGTAATGATAATAAATATTTTTAAATGATCTTATAATTCATTTTTTTTACATTTTTTGTGTATGAATCATTAGAGAAAATTTTAATGTTAAACACTTTGATTAATTTGGTGTTTTTTATCACCAGAAACTCATTTTGGTTTATAAATTAATAAAATGTGTTAAAAAAATTTCCAAAACATTAAATATGAAATATTTCATATATTATGATATTGTTAAACCATAAAAATAGTTTCATGACCAGCATTGAAGATGGTCGTAATGTTGTAAACCTGTCATCCTTGAATGTGATAAATTAACACATCTCAGATGTTGTTTTTAGTTCGATTATAAATGGAGGGGAAAGAAAAGATTATGATGAATTAGTTAATTTTCATAAAATATTATATTACATGTAATTTACTGGATTTATCACAACATTTGTAGTAAATTTTGTAGGGAATAAAAATATAAAGGAACTTCAAAGAAAATAAAAGAAATGAAAATAAGAATCTACCTCTTGAATTTATCTTCCTTGAGATCCTCGAAAGGGGAGAGGATTTGGTCTTCAAAAAATAAAATGGGATTATATAAATGGGGAGGATAATATTAGGATATTTTATCAGAATTTAGATAAGGCATAATTATTGAGATGATTGAAGAGAAGAGGGAGTGAGGGGTGTATTTTATAGTGGAAGGGAGGAGTGATTTTTTAATATTTTATTCATTATTTTATCATTTTTCTCAAGACAAGAAATAGTGTTGATTATTGTGACCAAAAATAGTAAAATGTTTATGTGAGGTATAACCATATGTGATTACAGCAGCCTTACCTCACCTATGACTCAATAAATCATGTATTTAGCATTTATCGTAAATAACCCAAATTTACTATTCACAAAAAATTATAGTATTTCAGAAAAATCGAAAAAATATACCCAAACAATATTTTGAATTGTTTAATTAAAATATGGAATCAATTTTATCAAAATAAATATCTAAATATATTAAATTTAGTTTTTAAATAAAATCATCATTTTTTCAAAAAAGTATAATTTTTAAAACAAAAACTGATTTTAAAATACCCAGAAAAAATAACTAAGGTTTTAGTAAATTATTCCAATATTATAAAAAACAAAAATATTTATATAGGAATTTGTTTTTTGAGAATTAAATTTCTTCTAAATAAATTTTTATCTTAAAATTTAAATTAAATATTTGTTACACAAAAAAATTCCAAAACTTAATTATTAATTTCTAGAATAATCTATTTCACATATAATGGGTCCAAATTTTATTATACTTTTATATGATATTTTACTATTCATAAGGGTTCAGTAAGGGCCAAGGACCTGGGGTTAACCATGGTTGGGGCTGGGAGGATACTAATCAGCTGCCTCATTTCATGGGTCAGGATTACATGCAACCCATAGGTTCAGATTCGCCTTAGTGTAGCAATGGGTCTTGGGATGTCCTCCATAAGGAGGCTGGAACTCATATAATGTCACTACAGGGGTAGCATTGTTTGATCATGGCCTCAGGACCCTCTCTAGGACAAGGATTCCAGGTTGGGGTTAGTGTTTTGGCTCCCTTGGACCCAAACATTCCCATATACTCAATGCATGGGAGAGAGAGGAAGAATAAGAACATCATGGAGGTTAACGCAGGCCAGGTGGACACTCTGAGAAGGCCGAGGCGGGGCCTAGGGGTGGGATTGAAAAACCGCTTTGAAAGTCTGGAAATACATGAAATGACACACGTGGATGATGCCTTAGGAGATGACGGTGTCAGCCATCTCTCATTATATAGTTTAATATGTGTAGGACCCCACAGTCCAAGAAGGAATAAAGGGAACAAAGGGAAGCGTGACTTAGGAAAGTGCATTGTGGTGTAGGGGAAAAAACACAAGGGATGCAATGACTATTCTCACTTACCTATACCAATGGAAACCAGGTTGTCCTAGAAAGGTGGTTGTAAGGGTAACAATGGCCTAAACGGGGATAGTGGTGATCCATATAGAGAACCAAGAGTGATGGAAGAGGTTAGGGAGTGTTTGAAGCTCATTATTCACTCCATGGAAGAAACGGTTGAATAAGTCCTTATACCCATTGCCTTAAATAAGGATATCTTAATAATATATTAATGGTGTGTGCAGGTTGAGGCCAATGAGGAGCAACAAGTGTGGATTGACAAGAAAGACCGAATCATTTCCCGAGGTTTCATCCAATGAAAAATCACCATGGAATAATTTATTCCGAAGATAGACAGAATGATTTCACACCTCGAAGAACTTATCATGGAGGATCCGGACATTTAGGTTAGTACTCTTCATTAGGAATTATATATGGTGTCTAACTCAAAACACCTTAGCCTTGTGTTCAATAAATTCTTGGGCTCCTTCAGCACTTAGTGGTCTTTGTTTTGTGAACAATGGTTCCCCACTTTCCCTTAAAGTGGCTTTTTAATAAAAATATATATTTGGTGGTAAAATATCTTACAGAATGAAAATATGTATGTCAGTTTTTTGAAATTCAAATCGCAGAGGTGGAAAAATTATGTTTACTGGCGAGGTTTTAACAATGTCGTGTTTTTTAGAGACTCAGTGTTCCATGAATTAAATATTATATTTATTTGAAAATCCTTCGGTTTTTATATCCTCCCCGCCCTCAAATTTCTTCCTTGAATTTCTACAATGTTACCTCTTTAAAATTTACAGTAGTTCTTTGTCATAAGAACCTCATGATCACATGTAGATTCTTAAATTTTATGAATTTTCTTAATTACCTTTACTATCGATTTCATATGATTCTTAAAAACATGTTCTTTAGTTTCCAAAATCTAGATATTCAATTCAGAGTAAGATAATTCAGGTTCCAATTCTATACCTTTAGAAGTGATCACATGCATAGGGTTTGGAATGAAAATTCTAATTAATGAGACTTGGAACACATTGTGTACTTTAGACAGGGTGGGTGGCATTTACAAATGATAATCCACAACTCCAATTATCTCTAGAATTTCTAAAGGGCCAATATATCATGGTCTCAGTTTCCCTTTCTTCCGAAATCTTATACCAACCTTCCATATAGATACTTTTAAGGAAAATGATCTCCCACTTGAAATTCAAAGGCTTCCATCAATTATCAACCTAACACTTTTTAATTATTTGAGAAACTTTTATATAGGGTTTGAATTTTATTTACCTCGATTATAATTTTATCGACAACCTCTGGGCCCACAATCTTCCTTTAACCAACATCATCCAAACACGTTGTTTATGATATATCTTTCCATACAATGCTTCATATGGCGCCATTTGATTATTAGCGTGAAAAATATTATTGTAGGAAAAATCTACTAAAGGTAAATACTGATCCCACATACCTTTCAAATCAAGTGATCATGATCTCAGTAGGTCTTTTAATGTTTGGAATATTCTTTTTGATTTCCTGTCAGTTTGTGGGTGATAAGAAGTACTCAAATTAAGCACAATATCTAAAGAATTGTGAATATTTTTATATAATTGTGATGTAAATTGTGAATCATGATCACGAATAATTGATAAAGGTGCTACATAATGTCTCGAAAAACATTGACATAGAGTTGTACAAGGAAATCAAGTATAAAATCCTCTATTCTAGTGTGTAAATGTGAATATTTCGTTTTTGGAACAACAATTACCCATATTGCATCATTATTTCATTGATTTTTGGGTAATCTAGTGAAATAATCAATAGTGATGTAATCCCATATCCATGTAATAATAGGTATAGTTTACATGAATAATGTAGGATGTTTTCGTTCGGCCTTAACCTATTGATATACTAAATATCATGATATGTAAAAAAATTTACATCTTAATGTTTTCTCACAATAACCTTTCCTTAAAATATTTATACATTCTTGTCGTAGTAGGGTGTAAAGGAATTTTCAAGCTATGGCCATCATCCAATAAATAGATTTTCAGATCGTGTATATATGGAACATGTAGCCTCTTCCCATATTTCATAATTCAATTCCCAATCTCAAATTCTAATAACTTCTTGTCATTTAATGATTTAATTTTCTTTTGAATTTTCTCATCATAGGATTAGAAATTTTTAGTTATTTCCAATTGAGATGGTGGGGAAACCAATTGAAAAAGTAATGATGTTTCACCTTCTTTAATAATTCCCATGTCTATCCACGCTATATCCATGTACATAGGATCCTTAACATTTATCATTTTTAAGACTCCATGATGCTTCCTTTTCAATTCATGAGTGGTAGTGTGTGGATCAATCGTAATCCTTGAGTATATTGAGCCATCACATTTGCCTCATGTTGAGTTTTTTCTATGTGAAGATATATTTCAATCTCTTATGATCATTATATTTTTCAAATCTTTCTCCAAAGAGATAGTGTATCCATATCATCAGATAAATGATCACTATTTAAAAATCAAGATCATGAGTTGGATAGTTCTATTCACGTTTTTTTAAACTTCCATATTGTATATTTAGTAACTCTACCATTTCGCATAATAACAGATCCAACTCATTTTATTGATGCATCACTATAGATCACAAAACCATCATTTACTGATGGTAGGGTTAAGATCAGAGCCTTTAATAATCTCCTCTTTAATTCTTTAAAATATTTCTGACATACTTTTGTCCATAAAAACTAAACCCCTTTACAAGAAATATTGGTTAACAGGTTGTCTAATCAAGAGATTTTGTGAACAAAACATTGATAAGAACCTTATAAAACAATAAAGCTACACACATCATTTATGTTCATTAGAGTAGGCCATTCTTGAGAAAACGTTTTCTTCACAAGATCAACCAATATTCCATCCTTATAGGAAATATAGCTATGAATAGAAACTGATAGAAGCTAAAAATTTACACTTGTTAAACATCCCATATAATTCATATCTTCTAAGAGTCTTCAGAATAATGCACAAATTATTTTCATGATCTTCATAGATTTTGGAGTATACCAATATATCATTAATAAATACCGCAACAAATTCATCCTGATATTTATTGGAAATTCTATTCATTAGATTCATCAAAACAGAGGGTGCGCTAGTCTACCTAAAAGGAATTACTACAAACTTTTAAATCCCAAACATGGTTTGAAATACTATCTTTAGAATATTTTCCTTCCTCACATGAAATTTATGATATCCATATCAAAGATAAATATTTAAGAAATAGTAGGCTATATAAAGTTTATTAAATAAATAATCAATGCATGGTATGTGATACATGTTCTTTATTGTTATATAATTTATCTCCCTATATTCAACGAAAAACATCATATATCCATCTTATATCCAAATGAAAAGGCTTTGGGCTCCACACAAAGAAACACAAGGTCTACTAAATCATTTATCACTTAGTTCCTCTAATTCTTTGTTCAGTTATATAAATTACACAATGGCCATTCTATAATGAATCATTGATATAGGTCTTGAACTAGGAATTAAATCAATAGATAACACAAATTTCTACTCTGGAGGTTTACTAGGTAAATCCTCTAGAAACATGTCAACAAATTATTTCACAATAGTTATGTTATATATTTGAACATTCCTTTCCTCACTCATATATATAACATTCTCAACCTCCCTACGAATTTAATTTATTATATGTACTGAAGGTAGATCAATATGTGAATCAAATAGTAATGTTTCTTCTCTAAAGATAATGGATTTTACATCATTTGAAAGAATTGTTACTTTGTTTTTCTTGTAATATATTTTCGCATCATAATTTGAAATCCATTCCATACAAAGGATTTTATCAAATTAACCCATGAATATTATGATAGAATCACTATATAAAGCATGTCTATATATATAATTGGGACTTCCTAACACATCTTTGTTGCAATGATACTTCCCATAAGAGTTTTGACTAACAACTTCTTTATTAAATTAAATTACAAATATGTAATTTTCATGGAAAACATTGATGATATAAAAGACTAAATTGATCCTGAATAAAATATGGAATTGGATATGATTAAGGAATTTATCTGAGTACCTTCCACCACTTTATTAAAAACATCAACCTCAATAGTAGTGATTGCATAAGCTTGGCCCGGTTCCATGAGCCTTTTCTAGGGGAAGTTTCCTTGATTCATAGGAAAATAATTATCAGAAAGTTCTCATCTAATTGAAATTGTACCATTGAACATTGTTAGCTTCTTTCATTCCCTTTAAATTTTAATATAGGTGTTACTTTTCTCCAAACATGTAATAGACTCCTTTTCTGTTTAAAAAGTCTCCGGGTTGTTTCCTTCAAAAACTATCATATGTTTAAAAAATCCCCATCTTATTCATCCCGTTATCCATTATTTTCTCTACTAACCTCTTGTTCAGTTGTGTCCTCTTAAATTCTTATGACTTAAAAAATTCTTTCTCTGTCTTGATAGCACGTGAGAGGATATCTTCAAATGATGATAATTATTATGAGACTATTTCTCTTCAGAGGAATGGCTTTACACCATCCTAGAATAGATCAATCTTTCCACATGGATTATATATATAGTACACATCATGTCTTTCTAAACTTCTGAAGTTAAATTCATAATTATCAACATTCTCAGCAACTTTTTTCCTTTTATTTAGAATATGCCTTTCCACATCTTCATATTTTTTATGATAGAATTATTTTTATAAAAATATATCCTTACAATCCCTCCATTCCATTTCATCTATTTCTTCTTCCTATTTTTTTGTTTTGAATTAAATACCACCACTGATCCATATATCTCGATAGATGGTAAAATTCTATGACAACCTAATCTCTTTCACTGCATACCAATGTGAGAAATGTCTTTTCTAAAGAGCATATCCACTACTCCAATGAAATTTTTTTGTATTCCTATTGAATAGTGGAGGATGTTTTCGCATAAATAGGTCTAATATAGCTCCTCCACATTGTGGATTTGGATGCTCTATATGGGTAAGTTTATTTTTCATAACATGATTCAATTGTCATAGTATAGTTATATGTTTTTCCATAACACACGCAAAACCAATGATAACATCACTATATTGCATCATAGGGAAATTCATACACATGATACGTTCATTAATGAGGTTTTCATTCATTCAACTAGCTTCTATTTTTAAAAAATGTCATACATTATTTTTGGTTATGAGTCATAAAGTATAAATTTAACATAGAAAAATATTTTGAATAAATCAAAAGATTTTCCATAGCTAATCTCATATTCATAAACATGGTTTCTTTGAGAAAAAATTTACATTCAATTCACCCATAATGGTTCGTAAAGAAAATGTGAATTATCCTAAGAATATTTACTGGGAGTATCAAATCAGGTGTGCAGTATGGCCTGTTGTCTCCTTGTTGGAGCTTTTAATCCTAGGCACATCTCTTCTAGAACAATGTCTAAATGTAGAATCCCAAAAGGGATGTATTTTATATAAAGATCTGCATAATCTATTCCTGACCAAAATTTTAGTACGTTCTTATATGTTTATCCTCAAATACTATCATAGGTTGTTTCCCAAATAAATTTTATCTAAATATAATTTCCATTTTTTCTACTAAACTTTCTCTGATAGCAAATATAAGGCCCTGAACCGAGTTTCCTAGATCTAGTACATTATTATTTTTACATTGAAATATAAACAAGGAAGTCGTACCCCAATGAAATGAATAGTTTAGTATCTTTGAAAGATAATATACAAACATATTTTCAATCTTACAACTTGAAATGAAATATAAAATATCAACTTGTTTTGAATCACACATAATCTCTTAGAATATCTTTGAAATTCATTCAAAATATTCCCCTCCACAACCTGGGGAAAATAAAACATATGAACAGGGTGTGATCAGATGATTAGTAATGGTAAATAATGCAGAAGAAAAAAAATATAAACATAAACACTATGCATGATGAATATCTAACAATGTATGCATTTAAAAATATACATGAGAATAATATGGAACGAATAAAAACATATTATATAATTACATAAAACATAACCATGGATATTCTACTAGTCAAATAATAAAATTGACTATAAATACCTAGTTTTACAATGAGGTAATTAATAATGCTTTAAAAATAAAATATATCGTCAAGGCCTCAACCAAGACATCTGAAAATACTAGCATAAGGCCTTGGCCAAAACCCAATTTTTGTCTATCTCACAAGACCTACTGATGCATATAGGGGCTATATAGGTCCCCACCCATGATGTGTTATGTACAATTAATTACTCATATGAATTGGTATAAACAAAAAACATATAAATTCATATATAAATGTTAATATGAAATGTAACTAACTTTCCCCAATCATTATATATGAACACTAACCATTCAGAGTAATATGGTGAATGATATCAAGATAGAAAATCAACAGTCAAATGGATCACACACCATTCAATAAAATATGTTAGATTATATTATAAAATTTTAATCCCAATTGATCATAATTATCATCATTAGTTTTCAAATAGATGAAAATACATGTAAAAAATCATCGCGTAATTCTGGAGATAAATATTGTTTCAGCTTGAAAATAAGAGTTTATTTTGAAAAAATATTTGTATCAAACAAGAAGATAATTATGGTATGTTTAATAATAAAATTATTTATTTTATTATAATAATGTTTACTAAAAACATATTATAGAGTGCCTATAAAAATAGCTATGAATTTGAGAAATTTCCTTGAATCTGGCATGTATTCAGGAAGAATTGTTTAAAGATATTTTAAGAGCATGTATCTATACACAAAAGAAAGAAAGATTCTAGTTGGTAAAGAATTATTGAACATTAAAAAAAATTTATTATGAGTAAATAAGAATAAATAATAAATTTATTTTGATTAACTGATATAAAGAGTAACTAGAAAGAAAATGAAGGATTGGGTTGAAAACCCTTACCTTATGTCTAAATATTTTCTAATAATGAACCTACTGTCCTAGAATATTAAATTATACAAATTAAACACTTAATTAATAACCTATTATACATGAATTTTAATTATTATAATTTTATTATCTTCATTTATGGTATTTTTTATGGGTTAAGTGATTCAACATCACCTTTCATGAGCGCTCCATTCATTAGTTTTCATGATCAGTTTGTTTGTATAGAAGTTAATATAATGTGAAAATTGAATTAAAGAATTTATGTTATAGGTTATTAATGTTCATACAGATGGTTAAATAATCATATAATTCATTTGGTAACTTAGGGTGAGGATGAATCTTTAGATAAAATTTTAATGACAAATGCATGGATTAATTTGGAGGTTTTCGATCACCACGAACTCATTTCATTTAATATTTTCATACCATGTGTACAAAATGAATAAAAAACCATAGGTAGGATATATTATATATATTATGATCTTTTTATAATTTAAGAGTGGTTTCATGAATATAATTTAATACAGTAATATAAATTGAAAACCCATCGTCCTTTAATGTGATAAATAAACACATCTCGGATGGTGTTTCCATTTCTTGTATAAAAACATAGGAAAGGAGAGACTATGATGAGTTATTAAATTATAATAAGAAAATCAAGTACATTTATGATACTTTATCTATCATAACATTTTTTGTAAATGAGGTGAGGAATGAAAATTAAAGAGAGGAACATGGAAGCAAATAAATGAAATGAAAAGTTGAATTTACCTCTTGAATTTATCTTCCTTGAAAGCCTCTTTATCAGGGAGGATTTGAACTTTTGAAGATACCATGGTATTAAAGAGGTTGGGAGTATCATGGTATGAGATTTTATTAGAATTTAGACATGGTGCGGGGTTTGAGAGGAGTGAAGGGAAGTGGGAGGGAGGGTTAGTTTTTATAGCGGATGAGAGGAGTGACTTTCGAATATTTTATTCATTATTTTTTTTCAAGAAAATATATATTTTTGATTCAGATGATAAAAAATATAAATAAGTGGATTTTATTTCAAACCAAGTGTGATTACATCATCCTTACCTCACCCATGAATCTATATATCATGTATTTAAAATTTATTGTAAATTTCCACATTTTACTATGCCGCAAAAATTCTAGTATTTAAAAAATATAAAAAAATTTACCCTCAAAATTTTTAGACATGTATAATTAAAATATTCACTCAATTGTTTCCAAATAATTTTCTAAATTAGTTAAAATTAATTTTTAAATAAAATCATCATTTACTAGAAAAATACAGTTTTTTAAAATGAAAACTGATTTTAAAATACATTAAGATTCTATCTAACATCTTGTTCAATTATCATAACATTATTGGAAAAAAAATTAATTTTATTGGAATAAATTTTATTAAAATTAATTATATTTTAAATTATTTAATTATTTCGAAATTTTTAATAAATATTTTTTACTGAAAAAAATACCAACACATAATTATTAATTTATAATATACATTATTTCATTTATAAGGTGTCTAAAATTTATTTATAGTTTCATCAGAGATATTACTATTCATAAGGGTACAATAATATTCATAAGGGTGAAATTACTATTCATAAAAAATGTATGTTGATCCTATCAGACTCTAAATATCCTAGCAAACGAAACCACATATATCAATTTTTTCAAATTTAAATCATATTTGTGGAAAATTTATGTCTATCATCTAGGTTAGAAAAATGTGATGATTTGTAGAGACTCAGTGTTTCATGCATTCAATATTAAATTTATTTTCAAATCCTTGTCATGTTACCTTTTTATACAAAAATAGTCAAGATTAATTCTATTTTAGTAAATTTAATTGATTTTCATCAATGAAAAACCCATGAAACAAAAACTAAAAAAAATAATGTTTGTTATAATTAATAATATGATTATTGTAATTTTAAAAATAAAGATAAAATAAGATTATTTGACTAAACATTACTTCATATTATTATTATGGATCGATTTCCACCACTAATATTCATCTCTCTATAAGTGATAAATAATAATTCTTAGAAAATACAAGTTAAAAAAACCTAAAAATGTAAAGACAAAATCAATTCATAAGGTTTGATACAAAATAAACCAATTTTATATAATCAATGTAATAATTATTTTTATTCATTATAAATTTATTCTATATCTCTTCATAAAACTATCACTATAGAGGATAACTATGTTATATACATAAAATAATTGGTGAGATAAAAACCCCCATTATGGGGGAAATATAAAAGAAACACGGGGTGAGAAACCATAAGAGTCACTAATCATATCATTGAATCCAAATAAAAGGATCATAAACCAAAACCTAAAAAATTAAAATAAAAAATTTATTATATGAACATGGTAATCTTGAGAATCATAAGAATTTGAGAATACCAAGGAAATTTTATCTTAATCATAATATGAGATTCCCAGCAAAGACAACACTACAGAACATACTAGGATTACTGGTCATTCCCATACATATCATCTTAGGAGATGTGAGAAAATCTAAATCACATGGAGGATATAAAATTTCATGTCCACCATTAAGATTATAATATTTCATTTAAATATATTATATATAGAAAAAATATACATCATTGATAAACATTAAATAAACCCTTATGAAAGAAATGGGTTGTGTAATAATATCAGAGTGATTGATCATATTATGAGTCAAATAGAAAAAAAAAAGAAAATAATATATCATGTTGGAAATTAAAATTCAAGAAGCATTATATAATAAAATATTTTAGTTCATCAATGAAATTGTAATGATATATGAACAACATAAGAAGATTAAGGGAGTGGAGGTAAGAAACTGAAAATGATCACTAATAAGAATTATTGGGTTTTAATTAAATAAATAATAAGGAATCATAAATATATTCATATCCCCAAAAAATATAGGGCATGTAAGAATAATGTAAAAAAATTAATTATGTGATAAATTTAGAAACAATAATTATAGAAGATGTTATACAATATAACAGTAAGAAGGAAAATGGGTGTGATAAAATCCTTCCCTCAAGTTGAATCATGATTCAGAGGCCATTATAAAATTTTAAATAGAAAAGTTTATTTAATAATTACTTGATTTAGAAGATTTTGTTTTTATTTCATCGCATATATTATTTTCATTTTCATTTTTATTCCCTTATTAAATTATTTCTATTTTAAGTTATTTTTTTAGTTTGTTCAATCTATGAATAAAATTTTTCTTTTATATAATGAAAATAATCAATTCTAACCCCATGATTCAACATCATTAAAATAATTTAAATAAAATATTCCATGAGTTCTGAAAGAGCACAAAAAACAAAAAAAATCATGGGGTCCTAATATAGTAAATCCCATGAGAATCCACTCAGAAAAAGTTCTCCCCATTGTGGTCAAAGAGATGAGGAATAGAGAGAAAATGAAGCCTATTCCGTGGGTTGACAAAGAATCTAGGCAATCAACTACCATGTTACCCATGTGACAAATATTTAGAATGTTCATGTGAGATCCCACGATTTTGTGAAACTTGTGGATGATATAGGATATTGACCAAGGTGTTCAACCGTTACCCATTAATGAGTTATATGTGATGATCGAGTCAGTATCCACAACACTAAGGTTGACTTTATTTACCCTAGAAAGTCTATGGACTGAGAGAAAATCCAAAACTTTTTCCAATAGTGAGTTCCCTATACCATATGAGGAAGCTAAGTTATCCATAATTGATCCCACCAAGTACCAAATCACACCACCTCCCCAGATAATACATATGACACACAATCAATAAGTGTTGAGCTTTCTAACTATGGGATGAGGAAACCATCTCACTGAATGGCCTGAGAGGCCAATGCTATCAGGTTCATGTTGGATACCCATCATGAGCGGCTAAAAAGATAGAGCGTCCTTACACCCTTTATATAGTCGAACCATGTTGATCAACAAAAACCTAACCATTGTAACCAAGTATCATTGATTACTTCTAAATCTCTCATATTTGGGTTTATTCCCAAATAGTCTAGATACACCAACAGCCTTTAGAAATGTCTAGAGCTATAACAATTTTCCCTAAGTCCCTACCACTAGTTCCATGGAACCATTTCTCAATGAAGTGAAGACCCAACTGATCTAATGATATAATTCTAGTGAAATCCTCGAAACAAGTCCACATTGCTTTTTCCTATTCCCCCATGAAGAACAAGTTTTCAAAGGTCTCCTTTATACCCTCCCTGTAACAAGAATAACATGAATTCTTCTGTATACCCATCCCTTAAACCTTATCATCCATATGTAATGAATAGTTACTGATCTTTCACACAAGAAGGTTATACTTAGTTGGGATTTTTCCTCTAAAGGGTGCATCCCCATGTATTTTAATAGCCCGAATGCATCTTGAACATGTGGAAATCCGTGATATAAAAATAATCTATGATTGAAGTAGTGAAATCACACCTATCTGGATATTCAGTGATATAGATGAGATAAAAAATATCCCTCTATATTTTTTTAGACTACACTAACAATCTTTAGATAACTACTGACTATCCAAAAATATATTCTAGTTACAATCCAACTGGGGAATCTATGATTAGATCCAACCATGTTATCATACCAGAATGAAATCTTCCCTCTCCCCAAAATTGACATGTTGTATGTTTTGAGGGTCATTAGAAGAGAATACATAATAAGACATAATTTGGTGGTGTTTTGTGATGCAAGTCTTCTACTCACTAGTTTCATGGCCTCCATGAATCCACCCCACATTGATATATGATTAATCACCTCCCAAATAAGCATTAAATGCATGATTATAACACCATAACTCCAATATCTAGAGATAGTGGTTATCTTTCGACATATTCATGGGATACAAGAGATTATATCATGACTGATCAAATAGATTATCATTTTTGGGAGACTAGTTAGATAAATTATTCTTTCATTACAGTTGAAAACAAAAAATTCAATATAAATTTCAAGTGGTGAATTTATTATTTTTCTAGTATATACCTAAAATAATTCACATATCACATATTAGTCTCTTAAGGAAATTAAAACATAATATTTTGTGAGATCAGATGGGTAGTAATAGAAATAATACTATAGAATCTATAATAGAATAAATAATGTTTGAATAAGATGGATGATATAATGAATAAAATAAAATTCTATATCACTAATAATTGAAGTAGGGAATCTATCCTTGGATAAAATATCAATATAAATAATTTCAAGGATAACAATAACTAGTTTCATAATGATAATATATATAATTTATGACATTATAATATTACTATCATGACTTCATTTCAAGACATCATTCATAAATAAGTAAGGTGTGTGAAAAATACCCAAGCTATTTTGTCTCATTACACCTACTGATCCATCTAGGGGATATAAAAGAACCCTACCATTATTTAATAATTAAAATTCATTCATTATATGGTGTAAATGGAAAACAATTTAAAACATAATTAACATAATCATTTATATTAAGAAAATAAAATATGAAAACTAAATATTTTCCCCAGTCACTAAAAAGAACAAAATGACATAATCCATCCATAGAATTAGCATGGATGGTGTCATTAGATTATGTCCCCTAGTAAATCATGCGACTCATCAATGTTTGTTTTGAAATATGAAAATAATTTTAAAATAACATATAATACATTCTTTGAAAACATATGATAAATATGATTTTCTCTTGATAAAACAATAAAAAATTCCATGATATTGAGAAATTGAATTTATTTAAATGTAGAAAAAATATATATAAATTAATCATTAAATAATAGAATACTTACAAAGGAAGGATAACTCAAATTTGGGTAAATATTAAATCAAATGTTCCCCAAAAATTTAAAAAAATTAAAAGTACCTTATTCTGAAAATATAAAAGATATTCCTTTTAAACCATTATAATTAAAGTAATATTAAGTTTAGAATAACATAAAACAACAATGGGAGAATTATAAAACCATTCTTGTGACCATTAATGTGAACATGGGTATGGAGGAGAAATATACCAAACCAAAAGGGGAAATATAATCGATTTTCCATAAAATTATTTACTAAGTGCTTTTAATTATCAAAGAGAGAAAATGAAAGAAAAACGCCATAGATAATTAGATAATAAAAATATAGATTGGATTTAAAATAAAAATATATTATATTTTACTTCAATGGAAATTTAAAAATAAATTTTCTCAAATAAAGATGAGATTGTTGAATAAACCCTTACATCAATCTTTCTCTTTATCAAACAAATAATCTCTTCTTCAATAATATATTTAAATTTATTAAATAATTTTTTAAGAATTTTTTTAATAAATATATAATTTTTAATGTTTCTTTTATAATCGTTTGGAATTCATTAACAGAATAGTTTTTGTATATGATGACCATTTAATGTTGTTTGTTATATTTCTCTTAAATTACATGGGAATAGTGATTGTGGATAAAGGTGTTATGAATGTTTTCCAAAACATACAAAATGAAAATAATTTCATGAATGTAATTTTTTTTCCTGACATAAAATTTTAGAATAATCTATGCATGGTGGAAATATAATGACAAATCACATCTCTTCATATAGGTGGTTTTCCACATGTAAGCATGAACGGCACTACCAATATACATAAGATGGAAGAGTAGGACGGTAGTTGATATAATATATTTATAAAATAATACTTATGTAGTAAATGTCATATAAAATAATTAATTCCTTATTTTTAAACAATCCAAGTAATGTGGTGTTGAACAATGAATTACACAACATGTGGATATGGTAGTCCGTAAGATTGTAGAAGTAATTCTTTCATTTTACATAAGTTGGAAAAAGATTAAAAATATTTATTCCATCAAAAAAATTATGTATGCTTTAGATAATAATTTTCTCATATCATCATTATTATACAATATTGTAAGGCGATGAAATAAAAAATAAACATGAAAACACTCTGTTAAGAGTTAAAACTCATATTTGTAATATTTACTTTGGGTTACACATTAAGACTTTTAGGATTGGGCATTTGCTGAGACCAAGACTACTAAAAAATGGGAAATAATAATTATAAGATATTTGGGTAGATATTAGACCAGATTAATATCTTATGTGGTGGGATTATGAGTATAGAGTAGGTTCCCTCTTATAGGTGGGGTGAGTGGCACAATTGTAATTATTTATAACAATAAAATATTATTGTTGTCTTAATAATGGATATGTGAAATTTAAACAATTAAATTTTGACACAAAGGTTATAAGGGTTTAAATATCCCAATAAAATAAAAAATAAAATGTTATTATCTAAAAATATCATTAGTTTGTAGCTTTAATTAACCTTTATTAGCTATTTTCGCGGTGAGAATAATTTTACAAAAGTTAATATTATTAATAACTAAAAATGAAAGTAAATACAATACTAACTTTTAACATCATGATTTCAAATAAGATACCCATATTTTAAGACGAAATATATATATGTGAAAAAAATTATATATTCTTATAGAAGTAACCAAATAAAGTTTTTTTTAGAAAAAACCATTTTAATCATACAAATAATAATATTCAAATGTCAAATATAATATTGATTACAATGAAATAAATTATATTATGTTTAATGTGAGGGATATTATGTTTCAATATAATAAAATAAAATGATTAAATGGAAGAAAAAAATGAGTGTTTGTCAAAAAATGTCATTTTCACTATTCACCAAAAAATCAACTATTTTTGAATAATCCCAATAATTGACCCTAAGTTAATTTATACCATATACTCCCAAAAATTATATATATTTAATAAAATTAAAAATTAAAAATTATAATTTTATAATTAAAAATATAACCCCAAATAATATATCTTATATTTATAACAAAATAGGATGTGCATTGGATAATTGTTCGGGGATATAATAGTAACCAGTTATTGGAAGTTCAATGTTATTACAATCTTACCCAAAAAAATAATCTTTGAAATTTTTATAAAATTTATTTTTTAAATAAATGTTAGTGATACTTCCTCATATCTTCTTCTGGATCCCATGTTTCCTCTTCTTATTTTTGTTTTCTCGAAAGAACCATTAGTAGCAGAGTTGACTAATTCTGCAACAATTTCACTATATTTTTAAGGATCTAGGTTGGATTTTTATATTAGTATAAATCAGGTAAAAATTATATATCATCATAAGAGGGAATATATATTGGAACTATCTTGCAATTTTAAAATTATGAGATATGGAACATATCATAAACATTAGAGAGTATGGGTGGAATTTCCAAAAAAAGTATATCAGGACTATTATTATTTTCCTTATTTTAAATAGACTGATGTAACTTGTACGTGGATTTACATTACTGTACAACCCTATAACATCATTCGATATAAATTCAATCAATAAAACATTATATCCCACTTGAAATTATAAATCCCTCCTTCAGTTAGTTACATACCTTTTTTTATACTTTTTGATACCTTAATATGATTTTGAACGGTCTTCAATTATCATATAGTATCTTCTACAAGTTCTCAGACCACAGGATTCCTTTTACCAACATCTTCTTAAAAATTCTTAGTTTGAAACCATTTTTTATAAAATGCATCATATTGTTACTTTATAATGCTTTAATTGAATATATTATTAAATGAAAATTTCAAAAAAGGAAAAACTTGATCCCATATACCTTGAAATTTAATTGAGAATGAACTCATGATATATTCTCATTTTTGAAAATTCATTTCATACCACCCATAATTTTTTCAATGATAGCTGGTTCTCAAAAGTATCTCAGATCAATGATCCTTATAACAAATATTATATAATTTTGATGTAAATCTAGGGTCATTTTTTGATACAATCGGAAGAGGTCAACTAGAAGTCTCATAATATCATTAATATATATCTTTCCATATAGTAAGGAAATGTGGGGACTTAGAAAAGTGATCAATAATTAACCATTTTATATTACTCTTTTTTTCATTGGAAATTTTGAGAATAATTTGATATTAATATCATCACATTAACATATTGAAATTATATATGGTTGAATAAATATTTTTCTATGTCGTCCATCAATATTTAACTATTGAAAAAATAAGCATCTTGATAAATAGTCTACAATTTCCCATTTATTATTATGCATCATTAAATTTTCCTTCAAATCCTAATACATTTTTTATAATAGAGTGTATAGAGGAGTTTGTATAATGAGATTTGTATAATAATTATCATTTCATCACAAAAATATATGAAATACATATCAACGATCCTTATTTCAATGTAAAATATTCCAAGATGATGTCTTCCAAGTTCACATCAATCATGACATTTATTTTCCGTCTAATATTGTTATCATCAAGCTAGGAAATTATTATTTCATCCAATAATGATGGTCATCAAAATATTTCTGAATAATATAGATATTTACCTTTCATTAATTATTACCATATATAGCATTACTGAATGCAATAATTTAGAATATTTTAAACCCTAATTACATTATCTTTCCTACTCAATTCATAACAACTTTATTTTACTTATAATGGTTGTAGTTTATTGAGAAATATATATCCGTTTTTAGTTATACCCATTTCCTTTACTTCATATTGAGAACATTATGTGATAATATGTATTTCAAACATTTGTGGTCAACATAAATGTGACATATTTCACTATAAATTTAATTCCTCCATATACTCAATGAAAAATTTATCTATACAAACTCAAGATCATTTGTTAGATAATTATTTTCATGGATAATTTATTTTTTAGATGCGTAGACAAAAACTCTATCATTATACAAAAAGTCTCATCTAGATATTTTATTTAATTCATAAGTATATTCAAAATTCATGACAGTAAAACGAATATTGGTAAATTTACAACCCCCATATTTAATTCTATAAAGCATTATTTACATTATTCTTACCATATAAATTTAACCCCATTATTCTTCAAATTTGTTAATGGGTTAACTAATCTAAAATTGTTTTTAAAGAATCATTTATGGTTACTTGATAATCAAAGGAAATTTCATAATTCCATTTTATTTAGTGGTGTGGGATATTTCAACTATAAATTTTTCATTGATGAATCAAATTATATTATACCTTTATTGAAAATACTTCAAATAAATGAATCTTCTTTAATCTTCAATTCACATTTTCTAAATTTTACCTATAATTATTTTTCATTAGGAATATCTTGATTTATTTACAAATTGATTTTAGGATCATCATATATTTTAGAGAATATATATATATATATATATATTCAATAAATACTTCAATGGAATTATTGAGATAATCTAAAAATAATATTTTCATCATATTCCTAAAAATAGTGTATACATGAGTCAATCGAATATGAATAACTATAAATTCATAATACCCATACCTCATATGAAATATTGTCTTTGTAATAACCTAAACCATTAATACTAGTTTATGATAACTTGAATGAAGATAAATATTTCAGTAATATTTTTCTGAACAAAGTTAATAAAAAATTCATTAATGAAGGGCAGAGTATAATTATTCTTTTTAGTAATACCATTGATTTCCTTGAAATAACTTCATAACATCATAATCCCATATTTCTTCGTATCAAAAAACCAGGGGCTCCCCTTGGGGAAACAATAGGGTGTATAAATCCCTTGCCACGTAAATCATTTATTCATTACATTAGTTCCACATATTCCACAATTCCTATCATGTAGAGTGTATTAGATATATGTTTTTAATTAGGTTTTACATCAATGGAAGACATAACTTCACACATAGGTGGGTTCCTACGTAGTATATTATAAAATGAATCAATCCAATTATACACAACAGATAAATTTTTTATTATAAGGATACCTTTAACATTCATAGGTTGTGCCTACCCATCTTTTCTAATAATTAAATTAATGAGATCTACTAGATGTGGATCAAGAAATATTTCATTTGAAGTAGTCTCCCATCTGAAGAAAATGGAATCTATTTCTCCATCATAGATCATATCCTTCATACAATGGATTTATATTTTATAAATATAATTTAGAATCAAAATCATACCAACAATTATATGAAATTCAACCATAAGTATAATAATAATGTTTGCAAACATGGAAGGTCTATGAATCAAAATAAAACTGACTAATATATCATTTTTGTAATAACATTTCAACTTTGAGTCTTATTGGAAAACGACCATCTTAATATTCATGGGAAATAAATAATTTTCTTATTAAATAATGAAGATAAAAAATAGTGACAATATCATGAATGAAAGAATGAATTACCTAATTTTGAGGTTATAATCAAATTTTCTACCACTATACCTTTGGGAACTTCAAAATCTCTTGTAGTTAACATATATATTCTTCCTTTCTCTATTTTATTTTTTAAGGAATATTTCCTTTACATAAGGGGAATTTGATCTAGTTGTTCCCCAACTTCATACAGTTAAATAATTGAACATATAAAGAATATTTCATTCCCAATAAGTCTTGATCCTGATTAATGTTTCCATAAAATTCATGAAAACTCTCACACCTAACCACCATGTTCAATGGTTCATCTTTCCAATACTATTATGAGTTATAAATTCCTCCCTTCCCTTATTTCCTTTTAGAAAATTTCTTTTTCAGAGTGCTCAAATAGAAATTTCATTTCATATTTTCCCTAGAAAAAATGAATTAAAAAATATCTATCTTGATGGAACATGTTATTATATTATCATATATTGAAACTCATTGGGTGTATAATTCCTTATAAGGATAGGTTTTATCCCATCCATGAAGTGAATAATATTAATTCTTGGATTACATATATAATCCACTGTATAGTTTTCCAACATTGTAATTTTAGATTCATAATTGGTAATTTTAAATCCAATATTCCTCTCTAATTTGTGGAATTAATTATCAATATAATTTTTTTATCATGTTTAAGGAATTTATGAAATAATATATACATGAATGTAATATGTTCAATGTTATACATTTCCTCTCCCACCATAGGGTTCTCGAATAATAACAACCATTCATCTGTGTCTCCCTTAAGATGATAAACTACAACAATATTTTTCCCACATTCACTTCATCTTAATGAAATAAATATATTTTTTAGGGACATGATGTAACTGATCCTGACCTACAATACCAGATCTGTTGATAAAAACCTGAACTTCATTTATGGATTTAATACTGATAGATGTGACCCAATTTAACCTATAAAACATATTATGTCAAATTAAAACATGAAAACATACATAAAAAATAAATTTTAATATTAATAATTTCTTAAGATTATAAAAAATAGATTCATAGTGGACACCTTCACACCATTCCCATTCTTCCCACATTATAATAATTTTATGGTGTGAAATGATATATCTTCTAATATTTTAACCTGGCCTCATCCTTGTCCCAAATAATCCATTAACATTGTGATGAAAATTTTAAAATGTTGGACGCGAAAAAAATATCTTTAAGGGACATATAGAAATAATGAAGTAAACATTTGACTCCATGGAAACTTATACAAATTTGCCTTCTAAAAATAAACTTTGGTCTAAAAATAATCACTTTCTTAATTAATCAACCAAATTATCTACCCATTGTTTTTCATAATCTGCTTCATTAGAAATATTAACAAAAAAATAAAGGATTCATTGAATTCATGATAAACTCGTGAATTTTCTATCATAATGTTATTCATTTAATATTTGATAAGTATAAAATAATTTTCATTAATCAATATTCCATTGGTTTACCATATAAAATCATGTGGTTTCTGTAAAAGAAATAAAAATCATAAATAAATCATCTAAGTGCCCTAGAAAATAATTTTAATTTCACCATAATTCTATATAAAACATAATAATTACTCAAT
The DNA here is from genome assembly GCA_963277665.1 of Viscum album. Classification (NCBI taxonomy): domain Eukaryota; kingdom Viridiplantae; phylum Streptophyta; class Magnoliopsida; order Santalales; family Viscaceae; genus Viscum; species Viscum album. The sequence goes on from OY728165.1 coordinate 835,826,933, forward strand.
TATTTGGATGGATGTAATGGACACATCCACCATTGGTTTATAATGTATCTAACCGTCCTTGGTTTATAATGGAACCACACACCCTTGGTTTGTTATAGAACCACCCGTCTATAGTTTATAGTGAATAAAATCATCATTAATTTAAAATGTAATTAACTGTACTTGATTGATAAAAAATCACCTATTATCCTAATAAATTCCCAAGAACCATAACATTTTCAAAATAGAGGAAATATTTCATACGTATAAAAATATTCCTTCCACACAAAAGAAACCAAGTTCCAGATATCAAAATATTCATTCAATTTTAAAACGTTTTTTTAAAAATACCCAGAACAACTAGAAGGATTGATTTTATTTTAATAAAACATGAAATATTTTAATGAAATCCAAAAATTAATTAACATTGACATTTTAGAGACATAACATTGATACCATAAACATTAAAATGGAACATTTTTTTTTGTCTTTTTTAAATAAATTCAAAACATTATGTATGAAATATGTAAAAAGATTACTTTTTAAATACAATTTTAAAAGTGTACTTGTACATAAAGTGTCTTTTTCTAATTCATTTATTTCGATATAAATACTTAAAAATAATTTTAGGAATATGTATATATAAGGGGAAGTTTTATAAAATAAATCATTAAAACATCCCAATTGTGGTTTTTAATGTAAAGCGTCTCTTACATCAATTCTGAAACATCCCATGCATTATATACTATTCGGAATAATAAAGGATTGATAATAAATTAGTTTCTTGACAATAATTTTTCTTTATATTATTTTGTTAATTTTTATTTCAATTTCATATTCAATTACTTAGTCATTTAATTTCACATTAGTTGGCTTTCTGATATTATGCTCATACGTCCCAAATTAATTCAATAGGTTGAAAATTTTAAAAGAGATAATTAATACATAATTTCCATAACAATAATAATTTTTAAAAATCAATTTTAATTTTATAATAAACCATGAATAATGGTAATCAATAATGACCAAAATTACAATAATGGAGATGGTAGTTCATATATATATATAAGTAAAATTACTATTTTCAGTGATCATGATTGAATGAAGGTATATATTACATTATTTTAAATAAATATCACTATATAATCATACTATAATATTATATAAAATTATATTTACCATCTATGTGGTTAAGTGTTGGAAAATGAATTTCATCGCTTTGTGGAGGTTCTAGTCCACATATATGCCTGAATGTCATTATCAAAATTCAATAAATTGAAATGTAATAAAGGATATGACATATTAATTATAAAAAAAATGATTAATATTTCATAAATATCACATATTTACATTATATTTATCCTTATAAATAGTTTTGGGAAGTGGTGATGTAAAATGAATTACAATTGTTCATTAGGCGGTATTCATCCAAACACATGAATGATGGTTTCATTTCCAATGTGATTGACGAGTAGAAAGATATAGGTTATTCCATGTTCATTAAAATATATCATTATATGGAAGAGTCTAGTGTTATAATTTCATCAACTTCTAAGAAAAATTTAATGAGGTAGAATAATAAATATAACTAAAGCATTCAATTAAAAACTATACATATTCTTTGGACAACCTCATTTTCTATTCACCAAAATAATACCTTTAAAATGTGTAATGTTATTTAATGAAGGTATTTTGGTAAGGAGTTTCTGAATAAAATATTATTTATGAGTGAAGAAAACAGGAGAGGGATTACAATTTCATAAGGGAGGGGAGGGGAGCTCTTTGAATTTTATAATATATTAAATTAATATAAATTAATTTTCTTTTTGAAATGGATAAAAAATTATATAATTTTAATCCAATATAATTTTTGTTTAGAATTTTATCAAATAAAAATATTTGGACATGTTTAGGTGATGTTTTCACCCTTATTATTTTTTAACTTGTGCTAACCCTTTTTTAATATTACCACGATAACAAAGGTTTTTACTCTTTAGGGGTCAATATAGTTACAATAAAAGGAATATTTTACATTTAATAGAAAATGGTTGCTATTTTAAACCTTATCTCGGCCACTTGTCTGAACATATAATTTTTATCAATTATAAATCATTTAATATAAATTATATATATTATAAAATATCATTGATGTGAATTTTGAAAATATATGAAATATTGTATTGTAATATATTTTGTAATCATGTAAAACATTTCCAAAATTAAATTTATTCTATGATAAGTATGATATTATCATAACATAATCATCAAATCAATTATTTATTAATTATTACATTATTTCAAAACATATCATTTGGCTTAACCCATTGTTTATATAATTTTAACCTCAATTGCAGCAATGACTTCTCAATTATTAAAGGGTTATAATTTTAATTATAATCTAAATATAGTTTAAAAAATGCCCAATTATTGAAATTTCATTCAATTTATCATGATAATTATATTTTTTCAGGGGTTGTATTACTTTTAGATAATTTAATAAAATATTTTTCAACATATAATATCACTAATAAAATTTTTGACAATATACATTTAATTTGGATTAGAATACAATATGATAGAAATGAAATTAAAATATAATACATTCACATATAACCAAAAATTAATTTTTTTTTCTAATAATTAATGAAACACTGTAATTTAGTCAAAATTACATTATTTATATTATTTTTAAAATCATTTACTCAATTTTAATATCAATTGAAAAAATATTTTACTGGAATTGTGTAAAGAGTTATGATAATTTTTTCATCGCTAATTTATTTGAATAAATTACTATGATACAATATAATTATATTTCAAATAAACATTTATAATTTATAATATGTTTTTTATCCCGGTCAAAAAATATTATTGATATTAAAAACAAGAAAGTGACATTTTAGACGTCATTTTTTATGTAAATCTCATTAACAAAAAAAACTAATGAAATATGGAACCAAGATTCTATATTTTAGAAACATGGTTGGAAATGGATGAACACAACTCATCCATTTGGACAAAGTAATATTTTTTTGCCATTTTTAGTCATTATCAATTTTTTTTTTATTTTAATTACCTAATCTACCATTACCATGGTGTCGATTATTTAATATGGTTGCTATTCAAAATGAACCAAAAGAAATGGAACTTTTTTAAACAAAATTACCACCCTAATCTAAATATGGAATCTATTTTCCAAGAATCAATTTCTAGAAGTAGAAGAAATAAATTTATGATAAAATTGAAAAACATGATGAAAAATAGTTATTTTGAAAAAAAAATATTTTATGTATGACCAAACTTTTAAACAAAATTCATGTATGAAATTAATTAGAGAGACAATAAAATTATTTAATTTAATAAAAAATAAAAAATAAAATTTTATAATTAATCAAAAATAGAGTTTTGATAAATAAATTGGTGAAAACTAAATACAAATTTTAAAAGTCAACATTTTTCAGTTTTTATTCAAAAATAAATATTTTTAAAAAAATTACAAATCTTTTTCCTTAAATAAATATGATAATATGATTTAAAAAATGATATCAATTGTATGAAATAAAATTTCAATACATTATTGATTTTAAAAATAATTGTTTCTCACAAATTAAAATAAAATACAATATTTGATGAAAATATATTTTTTAAAGAATAAAAAGACTTTATTAGAAATATTGTTTTTATTTACCAAGAATTAGTCATAAATTATTATTGATTAATAAGTTTATAAAGATATAATTATTTGGATATTCATATTCATACCTTCTAATTCATCAGCAATGTTATAACAGTCATATTAAAAAATAATATTTGTGGTTCATTTAATTTCAGTGTTGCATATATTGTATGATATAAGATATTTTATTTTATATAAAATATAAGGATATAAAATTCTCCCCAGTATAATAAATTGTATCTTTAGAATTTTATATTGGGTTTGGTAATTAACGGGCTATCATTTGAAAATACCATTGTGGAAATAATACTTTATAAAAAGGGTTAATAGAAATTACTCTCAAAAAGAGGGAAATAAAATAATATTTTCATCACGAATAACACAAAACAAGATTTTATAATAGTATAACCTTAGTGGGATGGACAATTATGGAAATATAGGGGAAAACTGACCCCAAAATACTTATAGAGTGTTCCATTGAAGATGGTCGAGATAATATTAATGAAAAAACCCATAAATCTATGATTGGTCAAAAGACCATCGATTAATTGGAAAATAATGTAATAGGTTAAGATTTTATTTCAAGAAACTTTTAATATATTTTATGAATTAATGTAAATTCTAGGATAATAAAACAAATGAAAAATAATTACTTTAAAGTTATAATTTTATCATGTACACAATTTCCACCAAAATATAAACTTTTTCTCTAAACTATGAGTATTAAATAATAATTTTTCATGAATGAAGAACTACAATAAACATTTATTGGATCACATAATCCATAAAACGAAAAAAATACTTTACTTTTATATATAGACGTTAATAAAAAATAAATTTTTTATCAAATGTTAGGATGATTCCTAAAATTACAAAATCATCATATAAAGGAAGAATACATTAATCTAAAAAAATAAATAGTAATAACAAGAGTTAAAACAATGTAATTCCTTAAAAAGTATCCATAAAAGTATTCAAAATATTCTTGATTATGCTTGATACACAAAATTAAGAATAATTTGGGCACCTAGTATTCCAAGAATAATTTAACTTTTATAGAAAAATCATTATTCAATCATGTAGTCATATATAAAAAATTAATTTTCCCTATTCATACAATTTCTATCATATGATAATAAATAAAATAAATAAATGAAATTATATCCTAAATCACCATAATAACATCATAATAAATGAAATTCTTAACCTCAAAAGTTATCTCATACCTTTAAATTTACATCCCTAAAATTGTTAAAATAATCTTCGTACATAATCCTTTGTGTTAATAATAAGGGTGACATATAACTCATATAAAAAATGTCCCACAAAATATCATTAATCTCTTCAAAATACCATCACATTAAAACTCAAAATGGATGTATAAGAATATAAACATATCATTAAACATAATCTTGTAAACCTTTGATGATATCCATGACTCTTGATATTAAATCTCACGAAAACATTGTAGTATAAAAAGCTGTTTATCATTTATCTGATTCCAACTATAAGTGACATAAACCCACACACCAAAATCTTCTTCAAAATACATGAAATTTCTATTTATAGATTTGAAACCTATATATGTGACCCAATTTAAACCTTCAATAATATAACATTAAACCAAAATTTGGATAAATTACATTCACAAAAACCTTTTTCACATATAGTTTAATTGTAATAGAAAAAATTCATTCATAATGTTCACTACCCCAAAAATTCAATTTTCACAAAATATTTGATTTTTAAAATAAAAATGGCATGACATCACAACATCCATAAAAAACTCATCATTTTCTTTATTCACCATTAAAATACGATATTTTTTTCAATATATAGTATGATCACAAAAATCTATTTAAGTGGCATATAAAAATAAATAAAGAAACTTGTTATTCCATGAATAGTTATCAAAAATTGATTTTAAAAAATAATATTTGGGCTCAAAATTAATATTTTCCTACATAATAAATTAAATTATTTAAGAATAAAATTCAATAAACATTTCATTATAATTTGGAAAGTGATAATTCAAACACAAAATGGATTTTTTGAATTAAATATAAACTCATTTAATCTTTATCACAATATTTTATTTTTCACCAATAGTAGGAAAAAAATATTTTTCATCAAACATAAGTTCATTATCATACATTTTATACCTTTAATTTTCTATAAAAACAATATATACTATAAATAAATCATGTATGTAACTAGTGACACTATTCAAGTTTCATCATAATTAATTCGAGAAAATATTCATTACCAAATGCATTAGAGGGATTGAATAGACCCACCAACAATTGGTTTATAATATTACCACCCATAATTGGTTTATTATAAAAAGTCTCATTCTTGGTTTATATCATAACCAACATTCCATGGCTTATACTGCAACCATATTCCATGGATTATAATAAAGCTGGGCATACATAGTTTATAATAGAACCCACATCCTTGGTTTATAACAGAATCACCCTTCACCATAACCAAACCTAAATAACTATAACATTATCATAACACATGAAATCTTATTTAATTATTAAAATATTACTTTCTTCCATAAGAATACAATTTCCTATATTAAAATATCCATTGCATTTAAACCATTTTTTAAGATAACTACAGCATTGTGAAGAAGGGGTTTTCTATAAAGAAAATATGAAATATTATAATGAAATCCACAAATAAAATAATGGTTATAGTGGCGGGAAAACTCATTATTGTCATGTATATGAAAATTGAACATTCTCTTTTCCATTTATAAATAAAATAATAACGTTCAGTATAAATTAAGTAAAAATATTCTTTTTGGAATCTTACGAAATAAATTTATTAAAGGAAAATAATTTCTTATATAATTAGTTTATTTCCATATAAATATGTCCATAATATGATTTTTTTAATATGGACAAGGAAGGAAAAAATGTAAAAAATAAATATTTAAAACATATAAAACAATATTTTTAAAGAAAATGGTCCATTACCTCAATCCTGGATTGCCACATTCATTATTTATCATCCAAAATAATAAACATGTGTTAATTATTTTCTTTCATTATAATATTTTAAATTTTTATTATTAAATTTACATTACTTATTACCATTTTATATTCAATTAAATATATATTTTATTTCACATCTAATGGTTTGATGATAGTTAGTTCATATATCGAAAATGAGATTAGTAGGTCGAATATGGTCAAAGAAGTAATCATTCCATCAAATATATAATAATAATCCTTATAAAATTATAATCTATATAAATCAATTATAATTTTAAAACCACCCATGAATGATGATTATGAAAAATGAACTTCATTATAATCATAGAGATGTTATGCAATTGGTACACATGTGTAAAAATTATTTTTTTCAAAGATCATGATGGAAATAAGGTAATTATTATATTAAATTTAAATTATGATCATTTTATAATCATTTTATTATTTTCAATACGATTACATATTCCATCCATGACTTGTAGGGATGAAAAATAAATCACATCGCTTCCTGATGGTGTGAGTCCACACGCACGTACAAAAGACCTTATAATTTTTCAATGAATGTAATGTTTAGAAAATATATGATATATTAATTTTATAGATGATAAAAATTTCATTAATATCATATATTTACTTTAAATCCATCACTATCAATATTTGTGAGATGATGCAATAGAAAATGTCTTAGATAGGTTGGCAAGGCAATAACACACCGTACATAAGAACAATGGTTTCATTTCCCATTTGATAGATTAAGAAACAGATATAAGTTATTAATTTATCCTAAAAACTTATCATTTTATGTAAAATACTGTTGTTATTATTACATCATTATTAATGATTATTTTAAGGTTGTATAATAAGAAATATATCATAATCATTTAGTTAAATTCCATCTCTTATTTGGACAACTTCCAATTTATTTATCATTAATAACCCTAAGGGGTATTTTTTTCCCATAATAAGTCCTCTAGATTTAGGTAACTAATTCTAAGAAGGTAATTTTTAGGGACTTACTGAACAAAATAGTTCATGAACTTTGAGGAAAAAATTATAGGGGTGCCCTTTTTGAAGAGAGGGGATGTGCGCTTTTAGAATTTCATAAATTATTAAACTAATAATTATTAATACTCATTCTTAAAAGGATATAAAATAATATTACTTTATAATAACATATTTTTGTGTCAAATTACTCTCACAAAAAAATGATATATTTCGGTGATGTTTTGACACATATTGGTTTTTTAACCCATGTAAAAACTTTTTTAAGATTAAAATGATAACAATGTTTTTTACACTTTAAATGAAAAAAAATATTACTATAAAAGGATGGTTGGCACTAAAATGGAAGATATATGGTTCATTAAAATGTATTAGTTTATATTTTTAAAGTAGATGATTTTTAGAAATTGGAAATCATTAAATATAATATCACTTGTTATATAATATCATTAATATAAATTTTGGAAATATATTAAATATTATAATATGATTTCTTTCTAACTAATGTAAAATAGTTACAAATCGATATGGATTCAAAGAATAGAAATGTAACACCCCAGGAAAATAAAGAATATGACATATTTATATTTATCCCTATTTGTGAATAAAATGTTAATATTAATTTAAAGGGGACGCTCTGCTTGATGGCTTACCCAATACGCAACAGTGAGTTCCTTTGAAATCTTACGTTGCACTATAATAATAGAATAATATTATTTTAAATGGTAGTTAATGCCTAGCCGTTGTAATGGAGGGAATGAATAGAACTAACTACAAAATGATTATATATGTTTTTCAAATATTTTTAATTTTTACAATAAATGTTAGAGGATTAAAAATGTGAATGAATTCAATTTTATGCATAAACATTCTAATATTCTTTAGAAGGTCGATTAACAGCCTTTTGATGGCGAACCTCTTTTAAATACAAATTTTGACAATTTTATGTTTTATATTTGAAAAAATAAAATTCTTCTTTATAATCAAGATATCAAAATTTACTTTGTGTAAATTTTTGGTATCTTTTCGATAAAGTTAATTTTTAATGAATAGTGAAAATGTTGTATTTTAATTCAAACCCGATTTTTAATCTAATTTATTTATATGATTAGATTATCTTTTGAATTGTTTTTAATGTAAAATTATAATATATTATTACCATTTAATCCAATATTTGTCTTTTGAATTAATTTCACTTAGAAATTGGACTCAAACTAGTGTCAATCATAAAATAGATATTGTTTCTTAAAAACATGCAATTTGTTTTGACAGCGGGAATTAATTAAGAAATTAATTAATGAAGATTATATGTTTTGAATTTTGTAAAATAGAAATCATTTTTGAGTTCGGAATATCAAATATATCTTAGGGTGAGTTTTTGGTATTTTTCGGAAAAACATCAATTTTTGATGAATAGTGAAACCACTAAATGGTAGTTAATGAAACTGATTTTTTGTATAAATGAAACATTTCAACTCTGTGTTTTGAATTTCAAATATCCTACATACATGGTTGTCATTAGGATGAAAAATGTGGTTCAATGGGATTAAAATAATGTTTCTGTGAATAGTAACTTTTATGTTCTTAATCACGATTAGAGGTAATTAGTGTAATTTAAGTTAAAAATAATGTTTTAATAATGTGAAATGACCTAGAAACTGTCCTACCCTCATTGTATGAGTCATGGAAGACCAAGGAAATCCATGGGTCAACTTGGGGACCCCATGGACCACTTTGTTTGGAAAATGATATAAATAACATTTTATTTAAAGTTAAAATAAAAATGTCAGAAGCATGAAATGTTTCACTAAAAAAAATTAAATGGGGTTATACAAGTCATATTTTTGACTATAAATATTCATTATAATGATAAATGATTTCATACATCATTATAATTTTTTTATAATTTTTAGACATTAAATAAAGTAAATTATTTATGACATCATGATGATGCACTGATTACCTCATTAATAAAAGATTTAAATAACATGAAAATATAATGTTAAAACTATAACATATAAATTTACAAAACATATTGGATGAGTATATTTCGAACCCTTACCACCTTATCCTTGAAATACATCAATGTGGGACCTTTTAAATCCGAAACGCATTTTCAAATAAAGTAACATTTCTTTACTTTCCAAGAGTGCCCCTCCTCTCCTCTTATAAAAGGCCCCCACCTCTACCTCCTTACCCACACTTCCAAAGCCATTGTCTTGGCCAACCCCTGCCCATTTTGTCTCTCCACTTCCCTCTATTACACCTTGAAGCATCACTTTGGGAAGAAGTCTTCCCAAGGAATCCTTTGAGCTCAAACCAAAGGGAGTTACCCGATTTTAAGGTAATGTCTTCACTTGTGTTCTTTTGTTTTATTTTTTGCTTGTCCAACCCCCTAAACGCTTTTTATTCATTTTATTTGAAACAACACTAGTATCTTCAATATACTAGGATGTTTTTATAATAAGAATTAGAGCTAAAATTACACACACCTACAACAAATGGTTAAAGAATATACTGTTTCTGTGGATGGTGAATTTCTGCCTCACGAAACAATGATTGTTCAACACTCATATAACACCTTAAATGGTGGCCATTAATATGTAACTATATATATATATGATATACAATATGTTTATGTTTTAATTAATCTTCTATATTTTTCTTTTGTGGCATACCTTTATGGTTTCCATTGTGGGTAAACACGATAATTTCATTTTAGGAAGTGCGGACTACCGCCCCCTCAAAGTGATTTGATTCGTTAATTCCATATGTGGGATGTATAAAGGATGTATTAAAAGTTATTATATATGATTTTTGTTACATATAAATGATTAATATAATTCTGGAATTAAAATATACATACCTTCCATTTAGTTTTAATTCTATTAATATGACATAGAAATGAAAGTAGCGTTCATGCGTACGTACAGCTTACCGTCACCATGAACGGTGCATTTCATTTCTTACCTATTATGTAATATTATAAATACATGTATATTCTTGATATATATGATATATATGATATCCAAATCTTGAATATCATTCTGGATATAATGAACCTTTGACCACACGAACAACATGTAATTGTAAGAAATCCACTTTCGACTTAAGAACCAGATATCAAAAAAACAAGAATTATTAACTTAAATGATTACATAATGTTTATAACATGGAAATAAGTGATATAAAAGGAATAATGAACTTGAAAAATGTTCTTAAGCAAGTAGAAATTAACTCAAGTTTATTATTCAGGACGTTAAAGAACGATCGAGTCAAGTCAGACCCGATGTAAGGGATCCTACTCCTCTCTTTCTTTTTAAGTACACTCTTTTATGTAATTCCTTTTAAGCTCATCATTATTGTGATTGGGATGTTCTATTATATTACTCTTACTATAATTTTTATGTTCATATGATGAGAGACCCTATTTTCTCTCATTAATCATTTGGATGTTTTGAGTGGCGCCATTAGGCTGCCGAATTTTCGTATGAGATCTAACCTCTCAATTTCTTTTTAAGTACTATCCTTTATGTCACTTATTTTAAGATCCAATTTGTTATGATGGGGGATGTTTTTTATATACCTCTTGCTGTATATTTTATTATAATATGATGAGATACCCTATTTGATCTCATCAATCCATTTTTGGATGTTTTAAGTGGCGTTGTTAGGCTGCCAAGTTTTCGTAAGGGATTTTTTATCTCACTTTTATTCCAATGAGATTTATGCTACATTTTCTACAATTTCCTTTGATTGGTGTATGTACTACCCATTATTTAACGCATTGTGTAATATACATTCATTTATGAGTATTTACATCAATGTTGTATTGTCATTCTTTCACGGGGTGTATCATTCGAATGATGCCCATGTCGGCAAGGGAACCTTTCACCCTCCTCTTTTTAAAATACTTCTTTTGTTATGTCTTTTAATTCACATAACATTATGTTGGGATATGTTCTTCTATATCCTTAGTGATTTAAATTTTATTTCCAAGTGATGAGATACCCTTTTTATCTCTCATCAACTCATTTTCTGAATTTTGTAGTGATGCCATTAGGCTGTCAAATTTTTGCAAGGGAACTTCTTAACCCAATTTTGATTCTTTGGGATAAGCTTGTACACCTTAAATATGTCGTTCTATGAATATGTTTGAATACCCTCTGTTTGTTTTACACTTAATATCCACTTATATTTTCTGTATTCGTTTGTCACACATAATTTTGTAATTGATTTATCCTTAAACCAAGGATATCATATTTGTAAGGGACTTCATCTCAATCTTCTTTCATTGAGGCATGTTTTATTTTATACACAACCTTCTTTTATACGGTGTATAAACCCCTTTGACTTTTATATTTATCCAAATGGAATCTTTTTTATATGAAACATTTTACAAAATGGCAAAAGGGAATGTTTTTGTCATACGTATGCGGCGACAACGAGTTCTCCGTCGCCATGAATATTATTTGAGTTTCGGCTTCCTCTACAAGCCATACCTTCTTTTTAAAAGAAAAATAAGTACCATGTTTTAATTTTCTTTTATTTTGGTATTGAAAATGGTTTTCATAATGTTTTTATATCAATGTGTGGTATTGATATCTTGTGATTAAAAGGTGGAAATGTTATGTTTCCTTTAAGCATGTTTTAGGTGATACGAATATGTTGTGGTTCTGGGGAATTATTATGAAGATGGGTGGTTCCGTGATAAACTAAGGGCGGGTGAGCCCGATATAGATCTCCAATGCATTGGCTAACACGAAGGGGTTAAACATTAAGGTTTCTATGAAGAGATTTAGGGAATATACTGTGATGGGTATTCCAAAAGTAACCAAGAGGGTTACTCCCTATGTAAGAATGTTATGAATGCCTCAAGTTACCTTTATGTCTTATGATTTTTATGAATTATTCATGATTTTATGAGGTATGCTAAAGTTCCTATGTTTTATGGGTAATATATGATTTTCATTCTTATGTATACATGTACTCGTGTTTCCTTTCCATATTTTTATATCCCTTACTGAGCTTTTTATGCTCATCAAATGTTTTTGAAATGTTTTTCATAGGTCAAGGGAAGGATACATTATATGATTATAGTGTTAAGTAAGTGTCAATAAAGAATCCTTGTTTTATTTTAAATATGTTTCCATTTATGGGAAAAATGAATATTATCTTTTATGTAACCACTTTGTTTAAATGTGGAATGTAATGCATGTTTTATGATCTAATTCTCTAAAACTCTAAACCTGAAAAGATCCTCAACGTTTAGTCTTGTAATAAATCAAGATTATGTAAGGTTTAAGGCTGGGGCCTTATAGTTGGTATCAGAGTTCAGTTTAGATAACTTTAGAGGTTAGGGTTTTCTCTAAGCATAAGTGACATTACCATAATAGTTTGGATTTCAGAAAGACTCCTAGTTCTAGATAAATTGAATGAGTAAGTATATCTTAGTGTTTACCTTCCTCATTAGTACATGATGGTTTTATTGATATACTCACACTGACATTTTTTTTAGTTAATGGATGGATCTAGCAGGCACCAAAGAGACAACAGGTTTCAAGGAAACTGTGGTGGTTCTCTAATTATGATACTAGATAAAATGGGGGATTCAATGAGGAAACTCATGGTTGTTCTAAACCAACTATCAAGGTGTCATGATCAACCACTTGAACCTTTGTATGATCTGTAATACATCATGTACGAGATGACCAATCGATGTGGAAGTTCAGGTAATAATTAAAAAGGTAACCATTAGAGTTTATATGATCATTACTTTTGAGGTAATTATGGGTTATTATATGTTATGATGGAAAATGAAAGGCATGAGATAAACTTGAGGTTAAAATATGTTATGATTATTTTTGATGATTTTATCTTGTTTTGGGGAATGTTTTAAGAATTATATAGTTTTGGAAAAAGGACAACACACAGACCGTGTGACAACCCGTCGCGTCGGACAAAGCTGCGGGAATCGAACCCACAACCAAAGTGCGACTAGTATTTATCGCCTACCACAGGACTACGTGAAGTCCCTGGTTAGTTTGACTAATTCTTTTTAGTTAGATTATTTTAGGAATCAAGAGTATATTTATTTTGGGTTATCTATCGAAATGATTAACCTATCATCGAGGATATGTGATTAGGTTAATTACTTTTCAATACGAGAATTTAAGAGCAACTGATGTTATTTGGAGATAAAAGTTAATTTGTACCTTGGAAGACTATGTGTCTAAATCCTTAAAATATTTGGGTTTCAATCTTAGTTTGGATTACATTGAAGAATTTTATGGAAAAATTGTTTATCAAATGGTCTTCGTTGAACTTTGGGTTTTGTTGGAAAATTTTTGGAGATTAAGAATAGATTTTATTTTTATAAAGGGTCATCCATTTTTGGATTATCTGATCTTTTACTAACCATTTTGGTTTTGGTTTTGGTTAATGTCTAAAGACATGGGAAGTATATAGTTATCTTTTGTGGATTAGGTGATTCTATAGAAGTTGAATATAGTGAACAGGTCTTCCTAAATACTCATCTGTTAGAGAAAATATGAGTTTGTGTAAGAAATATAATAAAAGTTGAAAGTCAACATGATAAGTAATTATGTTTCCTTATGAATAAATTCCTCAATAAAAATTAACTTAAAACAAAAATGTTTTCTATTAACTTTTCTTACTGGGGAATCGAATACGGTTTAACCCATCACATGTTTGTGATTTTCTTGTGGTTAACTTTCTCCAAAACATGTTTTCTATCACTCTCCATCAGAACATGACCCTATGTTTTCTCCTCCATGTCCATGTTTTCCTACATGGAATCCTAGTATGGGTTTACTCGGGTGACCTATGTACTTCTCTTTATTTATTTTAAAGTGATTGTTTTACCGACTCTTGTTCCGATGTGGGACTTTCAAGGATACATCCGAGCAAAATTTTAAAATTGCGAGGACGCAATTACCAAAAGGGGGGAAGGATATAAGACCCCAGGTAAATAAAGAATATGTCATCTTTATATTTATCTCTATTTGTGAATAAAATTTTAATATTAATTTAAAGGGGATGCTAGGCTTGATGGCTTACCCAATACGCAACAATGAGTTCCTTTGAAATCTTAAGTTGCACTATAATAATAAAAAAATATTATTTTAAATGATAGTAAAGGCCTAGCCGTTTTAATGGAGGGAATGAACAGAACTAACTACAAAATGATTATATTTGTTTGTTAAATAGTTTTAATTTTTATTATAAATGTTAGAGGATTAAAAATGTGAATGAATTCAATTTTAAGCGTAAACATTCTAATATTCTTTAGAAGTTCGATTAACCGACTTTTAATGGTGAACCTATTTTAAATCAACTTTTTGAAAATTTTATGTGTTATATTTGACAAAATAAAATTCTTTTTTAGAATCGAGACATCAAATTTTACTTTGTGTAAAGTTTTGGTATCTTTCTGATAAAGTTCATTTTGTAATGAATAGTGAAAAATGTTGTATTTTAATTCAAAACCTCTTTTTAATCTAATTTATTTATATGATTAGATTATCTTTTTAATGTTTTTATTGTAAAATTAGAATAT
This sequence comes from Viscum album, assembly GCA_963277665.1. NCBI lineage: Eukaryota > Viridiplantae > Streptophyta > Magnoliopsida > Santalales > Viscaceae > Viscum > Viscum album. The sequence goes on from OY728165.1 coordinate 835,842,174, forward strand.
TTTTTTACCATTTAATTTAATATTGGTCTTTGGAATTAATTTCACTTTGAAATTTGACTTAAACTAGTGTCAATCTTAAAATAGATATTGTTTCTCAAAAACACGCTATTTGTTTTGACAACAAGAATTAATTATTAAATTAATTAATGCAACTTATATGTTTTGAATTTTTTAAAATAGATATCATTTTTGAGTTTGAACTATCAAATATAGCTTAGGGTGAAGTTTTGGTATTTTTCTGAAAAACTTCAATTTTTGATGAACAGTGAAACCACTAAGTGGTAGTTAAAGAAACTGATTTTTCGTTTAAATGAAAATTTTCCACCTCTGTGTTTTGAATTTCAAAAATCTGACATACATGGTTGTCATTAGGATGTAAAATGTGGTTTAATGGGATAAAAATAATTTTTTTGGTGAATAGTAACTTTTATGTTCTTAATCGCGATTATAGGTAATTAGTGTAATTTAAGTTAAAAATAATTTTTTAATAATGTGAAATTACCTAGACACATGTCCTACCCACATTGGATGAGTCTTGGCCGACCAAGAAAATCCATGGGTCAACTTGGGGACCCCATGGAGCCACTTTGGTTGGAAAATGATATAAATAACTTTTTATTTAAAGCTAAAATAAAAATGTCACAACCATGAAATGTTTCACTAAAACAATTTTTATATGGGGTTATACAAGTAATCTTTTTGACAAAAAATATTCAGTATAAAGATAAGAAGATTTAATACATCATGATATTTTGTTTCTAATTTTTAGACATTAAATAAATTAATTTATTTAGGACATCATGATGATGCAGCGATTACCTCATTAATAAAGGATTTAAATAAAATAAAATGATAATTTTAAAACTATAACTTACACATGTCCAAAACCTATTGGATGATTATATTTCTAACCCTTAATACCTTATCATTGAAATACATTAATGTGGGACCTTTCAAATCCGAAACTAATTTTCAAATAAAGTAACATTTCTTTACATTCCAAGAGTGCCCCTCCTCTCCTCTTATAAAAGGCCCCCACCTCTACCTCCTTACCCACACATCCAAAGCCCTTGAATCGGCCAAAACCTGCCCATTTTTTCTATCCACTTCCCTCTCTTACTCCTTGAAGCCTCACTTTTGGCAGAATTCTTCCCAAGGAAGCCTTTGAGCTCAAACCAAAGGGATTTACCCGATTTTAAGGTAATGTCTTCACTTGTGTTCTTTTGTTTTATTTTGCTTCTCCAACACCTAAAGTATTTTTATTAATTTATTTTGAAACAACTCCAGTATCATCAATATACTAGGTTTTTTTATAAGAATCATTCGAGCTACACTTACACACACCTACATCAAATGGTTAAAGAACATACTGTTTCTGTGGATGGCGAATTTCTACCTCACGAAACGATGATTGTTCAACACTAATATAACACCTTAAAGGGTGGCCATTAAGATGACACTATATTTATATATGATTTATAATATGTTTATGTTTTACTTAATCTTCTGTATTTTTTTTGTGGCATACCTTTATGGTTTCCATTGTGGGTAAACACGATAATTTCATTTTAGGAAGTGTGGACTACCGCCCCCTCAAAGTGATTTGATTCGTTAATGCCATATGTGGGATGTATAAAGGATCTATTTAAAGTTATTATATATGATTTATGTTACATATAAATGATTAATATAATTCTGGAATTAAAATATACATTCCTCTCATTTAGTTTTAATTCCATTAATATGACATAGAAATGAAAGTAGCGTTAATGCGTACGTACGACTTACCGTCTCCATGAACGGTGCATTTCATTTCATACCTATTATGTAATATTATAAATACATGTATATTCTAGATATATATGATATATATGGTATCCAAATCATTAATATCATTCTTTATATAATGATCCTTTGACCACACGAACAACATGTAATTGTAAGAAGTCCACTTTCGACTTAAGAACCAAATATCGATGAAACAAACATTATTAACTTAAATGATTACATAATGTTAATAACATGGAAATAAGTGATATAAAAGGAATAATGAACTTTAAAAAGTTTCGTAAGCAAGTAGAAATAACTCAAGTTTATTATTCAGGACGTTAAAGTATGATCGAGCCAAGTTAGACCCGAGGTAAGGGATCCTACTCCTCTCTTTCTTTTTAAGTACACTCTTTTATGTCATTCCTTTTAAGCTCATTATTCTTGTGATTGTAATGTTAATTTATATTACTCTTACTGTAATTTTTATGTTCATATGATGAGAGATCCTATTCTCTCTCATCAATCCATTTTGGAAGTTTTGAGTGGCACCGTTAGGCTGCCAAATTTTCGTAAGAGATCTACCCTCTCTCTTTCTTTTTAAGTACTCTCCTTTATGTCACTTCTTTTAAGATCATATTTATTATGATGGGGGATGTTCTTTTATATTACTCTTGCGATACATTTTATTGTAATAAGATGAGAGACCCTATTTGGTCCCATCAATCCATTTTTGGATGTTCTATGTGCCGTCGTTAGGCTGGTAAGTTTTCGTAAGGGATTTTTCATCTCACTTTTATTCTCGTGAGATTTATGCTACATTTTCCACAATTTCCTATGAGTTCTTTATGTACTACCAATTATTTTACTCATTGTGTAATATACTTTCATTTATGAGTATTTACATCAATGTTGTATTGTACTTCTTTCACAGGGTGTATGTTTCGAAAGATACCCATGTCGGAAAGGGAACTTTTCACCCTCCTCTTTTTAAAAGACTTATTTTGTTATAACTTTTAATTCACATAAAATTATGTTGGGATATGTTTTTCAATATCCTTGGTGATTTAAATTTTATGTCCAAGTGATGAGATACCCTTTATATCTCTCATCAACTCATTTTTCTGAATTTTGTAGTGACACCGTTAGGCTGTCAAATTCTTGCAAGGGAACTTCTTAACCCAATTTTGATTCTTTGGGATAAGCTTGTACTCCTTGAATATGTCGTTCTATGAATATGTGTGAATATCCTCTGATTTTTTTACACTTAATATCCACTTATATTTGGTGTATTTATTTTTCACACATAACTATTTAATTGATTTATCCTTAAATGAAGGATACCATCTTTGTAAGGGACTTCGTCTCAATCTCCATTCGTTGAGGCATGTTTTATTTTATACACAACCTTCTTTTATACGGTGTATAGACCCCATTGACTTTTATGTTTATCCAAAAGGAATCTTTTTTTATACGAAGCGTTTTACAAAACGACAAAAGGGAATGTTTTTGTCATACGTATGCGGCAACAACGACTTCTCCACCGCCATGACCATTATTTGAGTTTCGGCTTCCACTACAAGCCATACCTTCTTTTTAAAAGAAAAATAAATACCAGGTTTTACTTTTCTTTTTTTTGTATTGAAAATGGTTTTCATAATGTTTTTATATCAAGGTGTTGTATTGATATCTTGTTATTGAAAGTTGGAAATGTTATGTTTCCTTTATGCATGTTTTATGTGATACGATTATGTTGTGGTTCTTGGGCATTATTATGATGACGGGTGGTTCCATGATAAACTAAGGGTGGGTTATCCCGATATAGCTATCCAATGCATTGGGTAACGTGAAGGGGTTAAATGCTAAGGTTTCTCTGAAGAGATTTAGGGAATATACTGTGATGGGTATTCCAAATGTTACCAAGAGGGTTACTCCCTACGTAAGAATGTTATGAATGCCTAAAGTTACCTTTATGTCTTATGATTTCTATGATTTATTCATGATTTTATGAGGAATGTTAAAGTGCTTATGTTTTTTGGGTAAAGTATGATTTCATTCGTATGTATACATGTACTCATGTTTCCTTTCCATATTTTTATATCCTTTACTGAGCTTTTTATTCTCTTCCCAAGTTTTTGAAATGTTTTTCACAGGTCAAGGGAAGGGTACATGATATGATGATAGTGTCAAGGAAGTGTTAAGAAAGAATCCATGTTTTATTTTAAATATATTTCTGTTGATGGGAAAAATGAATACTATCTTTTATGTAACCACGTTGTTTAAATGTGAAATGTAATGCAAGTTTTATGATCTAATTCTCTAAAAATCTAAACCTGAAAAGATCCACAATGTGTAATCTTGTAATAACTCAAGATTAAGTAAGGATTAAGGCTGGGGCCTTATAATAAATATATTATCACAATATAATAATTAAAAAAAATTATTATTAGTTTTTATATTATTTTAAAGCATATATTTTTGTTATTCTCCATGGTTTACGAATTTTAATCTTAACAATTAATTACTTCTCCAACATTTTTGGGTTATAATTTTACTTATATAGGTTCAATTATCTCAAAAATGGAAAATGGGTTATATTTGATAAAATTAATCATCCTATTTATTCATTTTAAATATTATTATAAAATTTTAAAAATTTAAGAAAATACTGTTTTACATAATATAAAATTAATGACATTTTGACTCTATTCATTTAATATTAATTAAAAACATGATAACAAAGTAATTTGAAAATAATCCTAGAACACATCACCAAAATTATATTTTTATATAAAAATTCATGCATAAATAATTAAAAAATATATTATATTGATTTTAATATTTTTAGCATCTTTGGTTTTATTATTCTTTTAATTGAATAAATATTTTACCTCTATTGCATAAAAAATTCATAATTATTTTCTCACTAAAATTATAAATAAACTAATTATTAAAAAATAATTTATCATTTAAATAAACTTCTTTAACTAAATGTAATATGTTTTATGCCATCTAAAAAATAATATAGATATTAGAAGTAATATAGTCTCATTTTTGAATTTATCTTTATATTTAAATTTTATAATGGTCAAAATATAAGAAAAATAACACCAAGTTTCAATAAATTATAATCATGGATAGGAGTGTACAATATCCACTCATCCAATAGTATAAAGTAAGAGTGTTATGGCCAAAATTTAATCTCTATCATAATATTTTTAACCTTAATTAAATGATTTACCCTTACCGAGTTGACAATTATTTATTATGGGTACTATTTATAACGACAAAAAATGAAAGCTAACTATTTACCAAATTTTTACATCATTGTTATAGGTCCGGAATGAATTTTTAAAGATTAAATTTCTAGATGTTTTTAAAATTTATATAAAAAATTAAAAATTTATCCAAAAATCGTTTTTCAGAAAAATTCATTTTTTAGAATAAAATGATTTGGTACTAAATTCTTGTAAAAATTCATTTAAAATATAGGTATTTTAGTATGTTTAATTTATATAAAATAATTTAAATTTATAATTAATATAAAATTAATCTTAATTTTTAAATAATTGAAATTAAAATAATGTTACCAATAAAAATCAGCATTTTTCAAAATTTATTAATAAAACTTTTTAGAAAACACAAATAATATAACTGTAATATTATAATATATGATAATTTTAAAAATTATATACTTTTAAAAAAAATTAATTAAATTTCCATAAATTATGTGGAATATTCTTTCACAATAATAAATGAAAACCCATTTTTTAAAACAAATTTCCCGAGGAATAAAATGAATTTACAAAAAAATGAGTATTTATTTCCTAATAACTAATGTAAACATTTGTATTTATTAACACCTCTACATATATTTCATAATTTGGTTTTTAATTTTCATACCTTCCAATTCAATGAAAATGTTTTAAGGGTCATATTTATTTAACAATATTTCATCCTTTGTTCATGTTTTGTGTTGTGTACTGTATAAGCTATTAAAAAGAGTTTTTATTTTAAAATCATGACATATTACACTTGATCCTCTATGACGGTGATCAACAAGATACTTCATTAATGAAAGGTTTTTTTCATAATCTGAGTCATTTAAATCAATACAGTTATAATTTTTTTCATCTCCACCTATAGCATCATATTCATTCACAGAAGGGAAATTAATCTATAGAGTATGTTTATTGATATTGTTTTCAATCATTCTACTCAGATCTATTTCTAATTAATGGAACACATTTAATTATGTAATAAAATTATTAATTTGAAACCATATGGTTCAATTCTATGTATAGTTTAAAATATAACATAATATTAAAATTTATTCATAGAATATCATAGAATCATATGTTTATTTTTATTGGGAATATCATCATTTAAAAAAATTAAATTTCTTTTAATGGGTTTTAATGAAGTTGTGAATCAACCAAATAATTTTCCCTAAGAGTCCCTAGCTAGGTGTGTAGCCTTAAAACCATTTATTATACACTAATTTAAAATTAAAAACATACTCAACCATCTTTTTAGGTTATTAAACCCTAAGTGAGTTTTTTCAACAACCACATACACATTCTATTATCGATACATGTGTGTCAATACTTTCCCAACCCCTACCTCCAAAAATTCCCTACCTAGGATAGCAATGAAGAATGAAATATAATGACCCCCAGATTCTCACTTCTAAAAGAGACCCGGTTGGAAACTGGCATTAATGCTAAAAAATTCTCCAAAAATTTGATGGATTAGTGTCTATAAAAAATAATATTATGAGATAAGATGGTTTATCCCCAAAACAAATCCATGACACATAGGAAAAGAATTCCAAAAATAATACCATATGCATACATAAAGTATTAAGGTTAAAAATAAAAAGTATCCATGGTAAATACCAAAAGTAAATCTAATAAGTGACACAACCACATTCATGATCTGATCTAGTAGGGTCCAGCATATTCTATAAAAAAACTCACGGAAACATGAAATCCATTTATATACATATGGTGTAAATACATGTATACCCAAAAGGAAAACCTAAGTCTCTATTGCACATGTGAATGAAATATATGAATGTACCTTTGAAAAAATAGTTGAACCAAACAACACATAACATGTATACTAACCATACCATCTGCACCAAGGCACATTCACCAAGTAACATATGTCATGTGAAGTAATATAATTGACATACATGATGGGGTACCCGAAACTAGTTTCCCATTGATTAGTCGATCTCACCCTAATGGTAAACGCCCTGGTGCTCCCACCTATTCCTAGTATTCCACATTAGAACCCACCTATAAACAAATTGGCCCCACAATCTCATCCTATCAATAGAAACCTGGGCCGCAAATCACATCCCACATTCCCAAACCCAGTCCTTGAAAACCCTATCCCATCCCACCAAGAAAAAACTTGGGACTAAAAAAACATCACATCCCACCTGCAAAAACCGATTCCACCAACCACACCTCATCCTGAAGACACTTGGGAAAGCAAAAGACATCTTGTACAAAAGACACCTACGATAAAACAACTCGCCCAAACACACCTGGGCGTCACAAACCACCACCAGACTAAATAATCTTGGGATATCACATCCTGAAAGAGGGATTAGGGAAGAGTTGTTGTACTTAAATCTATCCTCACAGTAGAATGTTAGGGAAATACACCCTCCCTTATACATGGGGTTGTTTGGAACATAGTTCTCAACTAGGGTGGGGTGAGTATATAAATTACAATAAGAATAAAACTATATATATATATGATTCCAAAAACTCATGCCTAACCTATAGGTTCCCAATCAAACAACCAGCTCAAAAAATTACAATATTTGTATCTACATATAAATTCACAACACCACACAATAAGATATAAAACAAAATTAACATTCCAAAAAAAATTAATTAAGTATTTCAATCATGTTATCCAAACCGACCCAATCCATTTCTAGCTTTATTAATCAATTATTAATTTATTTCATCACTACCTGGGAAACTACCAAGCACATCACACAACATGAAACACAATTTAAGAAGGAGAAGAGACCTGGTATGTGAAATTTAATTCACATTAAAGACACACCATTTGATGAGCTTCAAGTTTAACACCCATTAATTCCATATCATGTATCAATCTCTTGATACGGGGTGAAGCTTTGTACATGATATAAATGGATATAAACCCATTCCAATCACCATTATCCTTCTTTAAACTCATCTTTATAATGTTACATACCATCCGAACCAACACACAACTGAAAACTTCATTCAAAAATGCATTACCACATAACCAGTTTGCAGCCATGCTACAAAAACCTTCTCATCCACCCCACAACCAAACAATATCTTAACCTATTATTCCATTATTCCACCCACGGAATCCCATAATAGACCACCTTGATCACAAACATACTATAAAACAACATAGATAAATCCCCCACAAACATCAAATCACCACAGGTAACAAGGAAAAACAAAATTTTATATTTAATAAGGAATCCCTTATTAAATTCCACCTGATAATTCATTGGTTATCAAAAAAACAATATAATATCAAGGAATCCATTTATTAGCCGAATATAAGTGATTATCGAAATTTCATATATAAGTTTCAAAAAAAAGGAAAAAACACTAAATCCCAAATTTATTTAGTATGAAAACAAGTTCCCCCAACATCCATGATTTTTAGTGGGTAGTTTTCCCATAAAAATTATCATATAATAAGTACATAAAAAGATGTAAAGGTATGTGAATGAAACCCCCTATCCCAATTTCAATTAATGTAACCAATTATTATCTTTTGATAATATGGAACAACCAAAATCCAGAGGTAAAAAAAATAAAACCCCTCCCGTATGATTCAACATTTAGATAAATGAAGGAAATCCTTCCTCAAAGAATATTTCTAGTTGATGCACACCACCTAGAATAGAATAATGCTTATGAACCATAACTTCACAACAACAATGGTGGATAATTCTGTTACACAATATGGATCCCTCAAAAGACAGCTCACCACACCCCAAAACCAAAGAACAACCACCTTAGTGGATCTTTGGTAGAAGGATAGATTAAAACGAATGACAAATGGAAGAGAACACAGAATCGATCTACCACAGATATTCAAAAAACATCCACTAGGATTAACATATAGAATGGGGGATAAGGGATTTATGGACATGATGTGGTGCCTATATTTCCCACCAAAATGAGATTAATGAGGTGGAACAACAAAATTATTGAGGGTTTGGCCATATTTTTTAAACTATACATGATCTGCATATAAAATGATGTGTAATACCATTTCATGTCATGTTATACCAAGGTTTCGGTTTTTTCCGAATAAATAGTTCACCTCTTAATTTTATTTTATTTTTAAAACCCTAAAATATTATACATTATAAACCCCCAAAGACTAAATATTAAATAATATTTTAGTTTATTAAAAATATTTACAAGATAGGTAATCCCCCCATTTTAGCACTTATCATTTGAATTTCTCCAAACATTGTCTAATCCTTCTATTAACACTTCAATCAACTGAAACAAAAAATGTAACAGATATATAAGGAAAAAATATTAAAAAATCAATGGAAAAATACATTCTATAACTTACTAAAACAAAATTATGGTATCATATACTTAGATTTATACCTATAGTATCTCATAAGGTTATGTTTTATATTCTATGGTTTTCTATTTATACTTCTCAAAATTTATTCTAAACATCCTCAGATACCATATATAACAAATTTAATCCAGTATCTTGAAGAAATTGTTGATCTTACTATACAGCCACATGGTATAAAAGATAACATCCAAGTGTATTGAATAGTTTAACTCTCCTAGGAGACAATTTTTATACAGGAATCTCCCATTACATTTGAAAATATGAACAAAGATTTAAAATTAAATTTTGAAAATAATTATTTCTTCTAGTGTATCTATGAAATATTTCATATGTATACTCTTGTAATCTTGGTGGAAATAGATAACACTATATTGGGTGGGATTAGATCCTCACTTATGGAAAACATTGAACAAAATCTATCATAGAATTTCTGATGCATGAATAATATTATAGAGAAAAACAATAATCAAATATTCCATATAATTAATCTCATAAATGGTTATTATATCTATGGATAGAATAAAAACAAAATTAGTCACATGGATAACAAAAACATGTTTCATAATGGTAGAAAGCATAATCTTGAACATCATAATCTTATAGATAAGGCATCATGTTTTGAAATCATACATAAATATGTTTGTTTTACTCCAAATAAAAAACTATATTAATTTATGGGAACCAATGATACATCTTGGGGATAGAACATTCCTTAACCATCACATACTATATATGATGAATTCATTATATGAATTAAAGGACTACCAATTAAATACCTGGTCAGCATAATATTTCGTATTGAAAAACTAACAAAACTTATGATAACTTTTTACTGAATCAATCAATAGAGTAAAATGGTCAAAATAAGTCTATGTAAATAAGTTGGATCATACTCTAATATTATATACCAATTAAATAACAATAATTATCAATTTATGTGTACATAGATGAAAATACATTTAATAGAATATTCTGTGATTTTTTTTGAAAACATGGTAATAATTACTATTTTTTTATCATTATTTTTTAAAAAAATCCATAAAATTGAAAAAAATTATATTCTTGGAAAAAAATGAAAATTTGTATGTTAAGATTCAAAAAATAGAATAGTTATGATGAATGGAAAATTCATTCATTCAATAAATGATACAAAATATTCCCAAATAACTTTTGGTAAAAATGGAAAGGTACATAGTTTGGATCAGGAAAAAAAGATTTATTTATTAAAAAAATGTATTTAAATAAAGAATTATTTATGATTAAAATTCAAAAATAATTACCTCATTGTAAAAAAAATCTAAAAAAATTATAGAGAACATTGTTATGGAAGGGAAATATTCCCTTCCAAAATGAGAAATAAGGTTTGTTTTTCTTTATAATGATTATAGTTTTTTTATAGAAAAGATAGGAACATTAATTTAGTAGAAAATAAATAAATATATAAACATAGAATAATATAATATATTTATTGTGAAATATAAATAGATTTTAATTCACTTTAATATAAATTTATACATAAGAAATGTCAAATTAAAATGATACTGTAGAACACACCCCTACATCAATTTTTTTGGATTGAAATTGTATATCCTCCCAAATAAGAAATTAAAATATATTAAATAGTATATTAAAATACAATTTTATCTATATATCAATTTATGGGCCTTTTTAAAATATTCGGCATTTATTCATTTAATAGTTAATATTTAAATTTACCACTTATGGTTGTTCCGTCAATTTTTCTGAAATTACATTGAAATACTAACCATGGTTAAAGCTGTTGTGAAATGGCTTCATAATCTCCATAATTATTATAAATTTCATAATATAATATGACTCCATTTAATATAATTTTGGAATATCCATGAATAATTGTAATACAAAATCAAAGCACATCACTTCATGGAGGAGGTGGTCCACATGTACTCATGAAAAATATTATCATTTTCCAAAAGATGGATGGGTAATAAGGTAGATGTTATATTATTTTAATAGAATAAAACTTATATCATTAATACCATATATATTGATTAATTTAATCTTTATAACCATGAAATTAAATTTATGAGTAAAATTTAATAAAAACACTATGTGGAGATGGTATGATGTACGTACACATGAGGGATTTATTCATTTCTATAGGATGGAAATGAGATGAATAATAGTTATTAAATCAATATATTTACATTTCAGAATATTTATGATACATATATTAGAATATCATCAGGGTTATATATGATTTAAAGGATGTGAAAGAATAAATAAACATGAAAAAAATTATTTATGTGTTATTCCTCTTATTTGGAATGAATAATTTATCATACACATTAAGCATCATAGGATTAGTCTCGTGGTGAGAAAAATGACCTGTATTTTCATGACCCATTCCTTGAAGCCCATACCATGACTACCCCAAGCCCATCTTCCATAGTCCAGGGGTTGGTGACTAGCACCGGAAAGCAATTTCCTGAAAATGGGAAGGCATTGCCTCAAAACACATACACACACAAGCATAGTACACTACGAAAAGAAAAACACAATGGACGAGGAAGGTGAAACCACAGCTAGTAACTAAAACTAAGTGCAATAGTAAATACTGAAAGTAAAGTGTCCAGAATAAATGCCCAACTAAAAGGTACATCTATAACTAAAAAACATAAAACAACTCCTGGAATCATCTACAGAGGATCCTACCTCAAGGGTGGGTACAACTCATCTCAACTAATCTCTATATTGAATAGTCTCCTCTTTGTACCACATAGTCCCAGATCCTATAATCTCAGTCGAGCTACTCATCATCTGCATAAGGCACAACAAGGTGTGGGAGAAGCCCGTGAAAGGGTGAGTATAACAATACGCAGTAAGCACCTTGAGACCCCAGAATGTCACTTAGAATTCCAAATAGGAAAAAGCACAATGAATGACCTCAATCATTAAGCACAATGAAATAATCACAACTCAAACTAGTTATATGTAATGCACAAAAGTACAGATGATTAGTCGAGAAGCTAGATTATCTTATTTAGTCAAGAGGCACTGCTAATGACCATACATAGTCTGACCCACACAATATTGATAGGTTTTAACCCCCGCAATACCCACACAATATCTGACCGAATCAGAATCGGTATGCGCCAACTCATACAGGATCTCTAAGCGCTGAACCACAGAGGATCTGACCCACATAAGATTGATATGCTCTAACCCACATAGGATCGATGAGCACTGACCCACACAGGATCTGAACCACATAGGATCGGTAAGTACTGAGCGACACATGATCTCTCGGTACTATTATCCGTATGATCTGTCTCTGACCTCCGCCTCACTACCCACCACAAGTTTCCTACTCATAGTACATTTAATTATAGGAGACCTGGTCCTCAATCCATTAGTCATATTTCAAAAGGCATGAAGTCCCACAAAGAAGTTACCCGATCATCCATAATGTCATAAGGGTCCCGGCACTATATACGACATGTCAACTAGATGCTCGGTCTATAAGTTTTTGGCATTTTGGTGCCATGGTCCTGGTTGGATTCAGAGTTGATGCAACATGGTCATACTCCAAATTCCTTCATAACTCTTTTGGATTACCTTAAAAGGATAATCTCACATCAAGGATCCCGACATCGTAGATGGTTCATCAAATGGACTTCTGGTTCCCAAGATACAATCATTTAAACGTATCTCGGTCCGAGAGGGGTATGGATCCGGCCGACCTAGTCTGACCGACCTGGCCCGACCCATCCTGGGCTGACCCAGTTGGGCTAGGCTGTAGTGGGCTTGTCCTGTTGTGCCACAGACTGGTCAACCCACGGGCTATGCGTGGCGTGCCTACTGGCACAACCTGTGGGTGTCACGCGGTCCACTTGTTGAACATCTCAAAGGAGTCATTTGGCTCCCTAATTCGCGGTGGCACCTCATCACCCATGGGAACCATAGAGAGTGGGTCCTATCATTATCCATCATCATGTATTTAAATCTATGACCCTTCAATGTGGTGCACACTGGTGTCCCACCTCCTCCTCCATGACTGGCCGAGGGCCGGTCGCTATCTCTAGCTGTTGCGGCTTGATGTTGCAGTGCACCGCCTACTACCGCTACCGGCGGTTCTTCCACGGGGCTCCAGCGATGCTCTGGATCTTTTTTTCCACTCCCATATTTGCCTACGAGCCTCTTATACTCCAACCTTCACAGTGTGACCCTCTATCTTACGTTGCCGTCAAATTGATAAAACTGTCCACAAAGAACACAACGATAAATGAAGCAGTAGAGGGTCCATGCCTTGTTTGTTTTTCCCACATCCTCAGCATTAGCATCATAATAGGAAGAAGAATAATTAATCAAAGATATAATTTATTAAAATAACCCCCTACCTTCAAATCCATTGGAGGTTTCACGGTTTCTGTGGGAGGAGCATCCGCATTGGATGGAGTCATCGGTGTTCGTCAATCCCGTATTGTTGCCTCCCGTGCTTCCATCCTCCATCAGTGGAGGTTGTCGTATGAATTATAAATGGTTTCCTCATTTGAATAAGCTATGATAAAACACCACCCCAAGCTCCATTTAAATATGAGGGTGGGAAAGGTGAGTAACACATTTAATAATTAATGAGGTTCATTAAATGAATTAATGATACTCTTTTATTTACCAATAGGGGAGTTGCGATGATGATGATTCAAGCCATTAAATGGCTTGACAAGTCACCATCCCCACCACTACCACTCTTCTATTGGAGTAAAAGAAAATAAAATAATAATTACATGTTATTTTACTTTTCTTTAAAAATTACAAAAACTCGCATTTTTTCCCAACCTACTGCGGTCAATGTGAAGCCTCTATTAAGTGATTCCCAAAGCTACAAATTCAATGGTATCCTTGGATTTTTAATCCGAGAACTACTTCAAAAGATAGAAAACCCTTCTCATGAATTTATTTAACGTACCTTAAAAAAAGTTCTGAAATTCATTCCAGTAAAACATAGACTCGGAATCATGCACAGTCAATTTTCACAGAATCATATAATCCAAAATAATTTTTAAAAAATAATAGATTTTTTTGGGTCTTTACATTCTCCCCACCTTAGAGATTTTCATCACAAAAACTAAAACAAAACTAGGGAATAAAATTAGGGTATTGAGCATGCATCTGAGCCTCCCGCTCACATTTGATATCCTGGAGATTCTTGTGATGCCAACAAACTCACACGAGAGGAATCACCCACCCACGAAGGACCCTCTCCTGTCGACCCACAATTTTTACCTGGAACTCCACAATCGTCTCCCCATTATTGATGTCTAGCATTTCCCAATTAAAAAAGTTGCATTTATCATGAATTTATCTCCTCATCTATGACACATGGAATACATATTGCACCTGGTGCATATGTGGGGGAAGATATAGATGGTACGCCACCTCACCTACCCTGTAGAGGATCTTGAAAGGTCTCAAGAACCTCAGAGATAGCTTGCTCCATTGGCCAAAAATCTGAAATCCCAATCGGGGTGAGACCTCTAGAAAGACATCATCTCACTCTTCAAAATACATGGTTCTCTATCTCCTGTTGGCATAATACATATTTAGGCTATGTGAATTCTTCATCCACTCATGGATGATCTTCACCTTCTATATGGTAGGATGTAACTACTCTGGACCCGTAACTGTGGACTTCCTTGGGACTGTCTATGAAAGAGTTTATCTACATGGTTAACTGTACAAAGTCTAAAATGGGGCCATTCTGATGGTGGAGTGATAAATCTTGTTTTATGAAAACTCAAGTAGTGGAAAGTGGTACTCCAAACTATGGCCAATGTCAAGGACACAAGCACGAAGCATGTCCTCGAGTGCCTGTATGGTTCGCTCGGTCTGACCATCTTTCTAAGGGTGAAAGGTGGTGCTCAATAATAACTGAGTTCTGATTGCATCCTTCAATCCCTTTCAAAAGCGATATGTATAAAATGTGTCATTATTTAAGACGATCGTCGATGGAACTCCATGGAATCACAGTATCTCCTACATATACAGGTATCCCAAGCTCTCTAATAATCCCTGATCTCGGATGGGTATGAAGTGGGCCGACATAGTGAGTCATTCAATGATCAACCATATAGAATTTTGGTTCCTAGACGTACGTGGTATCCCCGTCATGATGTCCATGGATACACCATCCCACTTCCACTATAGTTCCTCAAGTGGATGAGCTAAGCCTCCCAGTACCTGATGCTCGGCCTTCACTTTCTGACAAGTGAGGCATCGGGATACAAACTCTACCACTACTTTTACATCCCGAGTCACCAGTACTGATGCCGAAGGTCCTATTACATCTTCTTCACCCATAGATCTAACACTAGAGGGGATGTATAGAACTCCCTCATCACCTTCTCTCATAGCGTCACTGGTACTATAGCGTGTTCTCTAAAGAGGATGGTGTGCTTCCCACCTTTATAAAATCTATCAGGAGCATGTCCTGATGATATCAGATCACATCTGGCCTCGATGTCTATGTCCCGATGTTATGCCTCCTGAGATCACTAATGAAGAGGGGGGGTGACATTCATAGACTGGAGTAATGCTGCTCAATCACCATCCATGGGCGATATCTGCAACGTGGATAGCTTCTGTGACACCTCAATCAGTATTTGTAGAACAGACCTCCAGGTGAGTGTGTCTTCTTCTACGTTCCCCTTCCCAAGATAATAGACTATCTCAAAGTCATAGTCCTAGAGGAACTATATCGGTAACCATTGTATCAGGTTTAGGTCCTTCTATGAGAAGATATACCTGATACTCTTGTGATCATAATAGATTGTAAAACGTTCACATATCAAGTAGTTTCTACCACATCTTCAGTGAAAACACTATTATAGCAATCTTCAGGTCAGAGGTAGCATAATTATTCTCCCGCGGTCTCAACTAACGTGAGATGTAGGCGATCACTACTCACTCTTTCATCATGAAACAACCTAGTCTAGTCCCTGATGCATCGCAGTAGACTACATACCAAACACCCTCTTCTGGTATCCTCAAGATGGGGGCACTCGTTAAACTATGCCTTAGCTCTTAAAAAATCAGTTTTCACTTCTCTATCCACAAGAAAGGCTGCCCCTTTTTCATCTAGGCTGACAAGGGTTCCTCTACCCAGGAGAAGTCGGGTAGAAATATTTTGTTGTACCCAGAAAATCCCTTGAAACTTTTCACTTCAGTCACACTCATGGGTTTCTCCTAATAAATTACTTTATCTTCACTAGATCTACTATGACTTCATCCTCTGAGATAACATGCCCTAAGAAGTGGAATTACTGTATCCAGAACTGGCACTTTGAGATCTTTTATTAACGATGGTGCTCTCAAAGTGTATCAAATACTATCAGTAGGTGCATGGTGTGCTCCTCCTCCGACAACGAGTATATCAATATTTCATTGATGAAGACCACCACAAAGTGATATAGTTTTGGAGAAATATATTGTTCATAATACCCATGAACACTTCTGGAGTGTTGGTTGGGCCAAAAGGCATCACCATGAACTTGTAACAACCATACCAACATCTGAAGGCTATCTTTCCTACACCCTCGTCCGGTACCATGAGATGGTGATAGCCTGATCTAAGGTTTATCTTCAAAAACAATCTGCATACCTTTAGCTTATCGAAGAGATCATCAATCCTTGTGAGTGGGTACTTGATCTTCACGATCACCTAATTCAGGATCTGATTATACACAAAATGTCTCAAGCTTTCATCCGCTTTCTTGGTGAACAAGATCGGGGATCCCATAGAGAAACACTGGGCATTATGAACCCCTTTCCCTAAATGTCATCTAGTTGTACCCTCAACTCCCAAATCTCCATGGGCACCATCTGATATGCTGGTGTATATGTCGTTATTGTCATAGGGTATAGGTCGATGTGAATGTCTACCTCTATGCAAGAAGGTAATCCTGAAACATCATCAGTAAAGACATGAGCATACTAGTCCACCACTATATGATATCTTGGCATCCTCACGTCAACTGCTCCGAGGGTGAGGCAGGCCAACGAGTGAGTGATCGGCTGCACCCTCCTCCGAGAATGTCCATCCTGTGCTACAAAGGTTTCTTCTCAATAGTTAAGGAAAAGCTGATACCATCTTCACAGACACACTGCACTTTTCTCTTAAAACGGTCGATATGAGCATGGATTGTGGACATCTAGTCCATACCAAAGATTACATCATAAGGCCTTGACGTTGATACTAGGATATCCCAACCAAAGAACTCTCCTCCTAGAGTGAGCTCATGTTGCATACACCATTGTTTAATAGTCGAATCTTCTCTTGTAGGAGTGTCTAATCTAATGGATTGAGCCAACAGATCTATCAGAATCTATGAGTACCGAATGAGTGTTGTGGTAATGAAAGAGTGACTGAAACCTATTTCTATAAGTACTGCAACAAGGGTGGAAGAGACAGAGATCATACCTCTAATCATCTCTAGAGTGCCGTGGTCATAGTCCTCAGCTACCTGAAGCTATGATCTCCCCAGTCCACCTACTCCATGTGGTAGGGGAGGACCTCATGGTGGTGGCGGCTATAGAACCTCAAATCACCTCCCACTGCCTGCTGCATGTCCGCTCCTCTGCCTCGTCCTCCACCTAATGTACATCCTCACTAAAATCTTTAACTCTTACTTGGCGGTCCCTTGACCATCTACTGATCATCGATATAGTGGGTTAGGAATTTGAAAGCCTTGTGGCCCTGCCCGCCGCACGTGAAGCATAGTATACCTCCAAGCTGAACTTCTCTGCCTCGCGAACTCTGCACCATCGACCTTGCATCTCAGGGTCATCCACTGGTGGGTCTAGCCAACTTAGACATTTGTGCCATCTGTCTACTAACTCTTGTAGATGTATCAGCTACCTATTGTTCAGTGGAGTCCCTCTCCATGGGTGCCTGCTCATATATGAATCACTCTACCAAAAATTCTTTCTCATGCACTCCATCTTGTGAAGAGATATTCAATGATATCATCGACACTCAGATATCCCACCATAGACCCTAATCCAAGGTTTGTGCTCTGAAAAATGGTTCATGTACCATATCGGTGGAGTAGCACTAGAGGTTAGTGAATCTCACTGATTACTAAGATACTATCAGGCTTCCCTGCTATAAGTGCAGAAGATATTGAATATGCATAGAGCGTGGTGTCACTGGAACAAACACCACCCTGAAGAGGCTCTCAAATTCCATCCAGGTGTGGGTAACCTCATCTTGTGTCTGGTGCTTCAGGCTCCACCATCTCTCTGATGTGCCTTGGAAAAGGATAGAAGCTTGGATAACCATCTTTTTTGATGGTTTCTCAACTATTAAAAAAACTCTAGCCACAATCTCTATCCATTCCTCGACTACTTGGGGATCTCTCTCACCTCAAAACCTCAGAGGCCATTGTCTTTAGAACTCGTCCAATGTGCTCCGTCGGTGTGCACAGTCTATTGGTGGGGCTGGTGGTATCTGTTGTCCAATGGGCGGTGGTGTTTCTGGTGCATCTCCCAAAGGTGCTACCACAGTAAGAGGGGCCTACACCAAAGCCTCGCCGCTCGGTGGGCCGTCATCATATACTCTCTTGGGAATCCTGAATGGCTTTCTATGTGGTGGAATCCTAAAAATAAATAGGTGTGCCATGGTCAAAAGTTATACCTAGTGAGTAGACTCAAAAAACATCAATGTAAAAACATTTCAAAACACATGCATCAAATGTATTCGTGTACCGAGTTAGAAATTAGTATTCATGGTCTTGGTGTATGGATACATCGACCTCCGCACTAACACTAGACTCCCCAAACTGGAAAACATAATCAAAACACTTAATTCTATTACTCAATTTAAAATATTAGAGTCCTAGTTCTTTTGTAGAACTAACTCCTCTGATACCACTTTGTCACGACCCATCCCCCAGGGCCAATACTGTGACTACCCCAAGACCTCCTTCAATAGGCCAAGGGTTGGCAACTAGCACTAGAAAGGAATTTCCAGAAAATGGGAAGGCATTGACTCAAAAATTGTACACACACAGTCAAGGTATACTATATATAGTAAAACACAAGAGAAGAGTAAGGGGTAAACACAACTAATAACCACAACTAAGTGTAATAGTAAGTAGTCAAATTAAAGGGGCCGGAATACATGCCCAATTGAAAGGTTTAACATCAACTGAAAACTAGAAACAACTCCTAGAATCATCCACCATGGATCCTACCAGAAGTGTATGTGTAACTCGTCTCCACTTCACTCCCCATCGACCTGTCATCCTTGTCTACCACTTAGTCCTAGCTCATATAATCTCTGTCATGTCACTCATTGTATACACAAGACAAAAAAAGGTGTGGGTGAAGCTCATGCAAGGGTGAGTATAATAATACTCAGTAGGGACTGCGAGACCCCTGATGGTATATTAGAATTCAACAGAGGAAAAAGAACAAAGCATGATCTCAATCAAAAAGTACAAAGCAATAGACACATCTCAAACCAGGTATAAGTAATGAACAAAAGTGTAGATGATCATTCGAGAATATAGATCATCTTATTCCATTAGTAGGACCTACTGATGACCATATGGAGTCTGAAACACTGATTATTGATAGGTATTAAACCCCGCAAGACCCACACAGGATCTGTCCCACACAGGATCGGTATGTGTTGACCGACACAGGATCGCTTAGCACTGACCAACACAGGATCTGAACCCCACGGGATCGGTATGCCCTAACCCACACAATATCCCTGACTGCTGACCCACATAGGATCTAACCCTCCATGGGATCAGTAAGTGATGATCCACACATGATCACTCATTACTAACCTCCATATGATTTTTCTCCAAACTTCGCCTCACTACCAGCCACTAGATTCCCACTCATAGTATGCCTGATTCTAGGAGAACCGATACTCAATCCATCGGTTGTATTTCAACCAACACGAAGTACCAGGAAGAAGTAACATAATGATCTGTCACCTCATAAGTTTCCCAGTGCAATAGAAGGTGCATCAACTAGACGCCCTATTTGTAAGTTATTGGAATTTTAGTGTCGAGGGCCCGGTTGGATTTAGAGTTGATCCACCCTAGATGTACTCCAAATTCCTCAAAAACACCCATATAATATCTCAAATGGACTATCTCGCATCAAGGATCCTAGTTCCAAATACATTTGGTCAATAAAACTTCTGGTTCGCATGATATGGTCATTTAAGCGTGTTTGGGCTCAAGAGTGGTATAGATCCGGTCCGCCCCAGACCAACCCACCATGGGACGACCTGACCTTGCCCAAACAATCCTGGGCCAACCTGGTTCGTTAGGGGATTGGCAGGCTCAGCCCGCTGGACCGTGAACTACCTTGGCCTGCCGGCTAGGTGTGGCTCACTTGTTGGCATGACCTATGGGGGTCACGTGGTCCGCCTGTCGAACGGCTCAGTGGAGACATACATCTCTATGATTGGTGGTGCTAGGTGGAACTTACTTTTCACCTGTGAGACTCTCATGGAGAGGGTTTTGGCCTTCACCCTCACCACGGTGGGCCAATTCTTGCCGCCACTGTCGCCTGCCAACGTCGGATCCCAGGCCGACAGATCTTCTACGAGACTCCAGCGATGCTCTGAAGCTCTGTTTGCACTCTAGTCTATGCCTACAGGGCTCCTGAACTGCCGATGTCATAACGTTACCCTCTAACTCATGTTTCTATCAAATTGGAAAAATCTTCCCCATAGAACGCAATGATAAATGAAGTAGTAGAGGGTATGGGCCATATTCATTTAGCCTGCCCCCGCAACATTAGCATGATAACAGGGAGCAGACGAATTCATCAAATAAAATATTTATTAAAATAAACCCCATATCTCGAGATCTATTAGAGGGGTCACAGTTTCTGTGGGAGGAGCGTCCACGTAGGATGGAGTCGTCAGCCATTGTCGATCCCGTATCATTGCCACTCTGGCATCCATCCTCTATCGGTGGACGTTGTTATAGGACGTTGCTAGAGTTTCCCTAATCGAAGAATCCATGCCACAATTCCACCCTAAGCATTATTTAAATAAGATGGGGAAAGGTTGAATAACACATTGAGGAATTAATGAGGATCATTAAATGAATAAATGATCCTCTTTTAATTCACAATTTTTGAGTTATATAGTTGATGAGTCAATCCATTAAATGGATTGATAAGTCACCTGCCCCTCCATCGCCACTCATCCATTGGAGAAAAATAAAATAAAATAACATTTGCATGTTATTTTACATTTCATTAAAATGTCCAAAAACTAAGTTCTTCTCCCAACCTACTTTAGTCGAAGTGAAGCCCCCCTAATGCGAATATCAGTGCATTGGATTCAACAGTGTCCTCATATTTTTAATTCAAGCACCAGATCAAAAGATAGAAAATGATGTCGGCACATTTAATGAACGTACCTTAAAAAGAGTTCATAAATTCATTCCGGCACACTGAGCCTCAGACTCATGCGCCGTCAATTTTACAGACTTGTAATAATCCCAAATAATTTTTAAAAAATTCCCATGGAATTTTATGGGTCTTTTCATATATGATGTGTGGAGGGGATTGGGGAATAAATTTGGGTAGAAATTTATCATGATAATTGGAATAAGTGGGGTGAAGAAGATATGAGAGGAGGTTCCCTTTTATAAGTCACATGAGTGAACCAATTGAAATTAATCGTTACTATTTATTACTATATGTGCCTTACTCATGTATAGGTGGAACTAAAAATACTCAATTTCAAATACATGTTTATAATAATTCATATGTTTTTATGTCCTTACCCTAATTGTTTAATCATAATTAACCTATTTTACCCTTTTACCATGGTGAAACCATTTTACCAAATATATTATTCTTAATGATCAAAAATAAAATTGAAATCATTAAAAAATTTGAAGGTGTTGATTCAAAAATAAGAGATAGATTTAATCAATATTCAAATATTTAGAAGTGGATGGACTTAATTTCAATATATGTTTGGAAAATGAAATCGAAAAATGTTTTGTAAATGTGTTTCTAAGAAAAAAATTAATCATATACTAATATAAAATATAATTCTAATTAAAATGGAATTAAATAGGTTATTTTTAATCAAAGGAATCATATGTTATTTTAAAATAAAAATCATAGATTAATGGGAAGGGGAGTAAATGAAACTATATAAAAAATTGTAATTTTTTAAATATTGTAAGATCATGACATTTTTCGGAGATGTCTCGGTCTTATTTATATGAAACAATTTTCCTTGTGTTTAGTAATATTTTTTTTTACCTTAGGTTGTGTTTCGGTGAAAATTTGAACAAAACTGAAGAAAGTGGGTAGTGCATGGTTGGGTCATGTTTTTTTGTAACCTAGTTCCCCAGCCTAGTAAATCGTGAATCCCTAGATAGAGAGGTTTTGCACAGTGGGTGCATGGTTTTTCAAATTCTTCCCCATAAAATGACAAATAGTAAACCCCCTATAAGAGGCACGTAGATGAGGCCCACATTTATGGGAAACCATGTGCCCCATCATAGTAAACCATTCATAACTTTTTAATTCTCTCGAAAATTAGACATTAAAATACCCGAACCCCTATATTAACCCAAAATCGACCCCAACTCAGATAAAACCTCTTTTGCTCGTTTTTTGAGCCTCATGTATGGAATTCAAACCCTCTCGACCTATGTTATTAGCGAATAGGATAGTGGATTGAAGATCTGCACCTCTCGAGTATGTACCTATAGGGACCGCTATTGGCGGTCGCTAAAGCTCTTCACAGACGGGCCAATAGTGACCGCCATTGGCGGTCTCAAATCGGTCTATAAAGACCTTTACCGACCGCCAATGGCGGTCGCTAAAGGTCCAATTTCTAGTAGTTTCGATCTTTGTTTGTTAAATCAATAGTTTTTAACATTGGATCTAGGTTTTGAATATATAACATGTTTTTCATCACTTTCTTGATTGTTATGTTCGAAATTGAGGATTATCTATTGATGAGTGTTCACCACTGTTCCTGAGGTCAATGGATTATAATTCAATTGAAATGGTCGATATTTAATTACGTGTATGTAATTATAGAATTATTGTTGGTTGATTAACAATTTATTTTACTTATACTGAATTAATTAATTGGGTAGATTAATAAATTAATAGATTTTTTAATTTAGAGAATTGGGATGTTCAATATTTAATTGTCAATCTAAATATGGGATACTAAGACTATGAATTAGAATAATTAATTTTTAAATTAATTATTAGATAACAAGATTTTGAAATGATTAATTAAATATTGAATAAATTAGTGAGATTATTGTGCATAGTTAATTGATGAATTTAGTAATAGATGTGATGTGATTAATTAATTATTAATTAATGGGATTTATGGGATAAATTAATGGATGAATTTATTATAGGAAGTGATGCTATTATTTAATGATTAAATTAAATAACTAGATTGATTGAAATAATTAATTGCTGAATTAATTAACAGAAGTGATTTGATTCTTGAATTATTGAATTAAATAATGGGATTGAGGGGAATAATTGACTGATTAATTATTTAATTCAAGTAAGATGATTATTTAATTATCTAATTAACTAATGGGATTGTTGGGATAAATTAATTGATGAATTAAATAATGATAGTAAAGTGATTATTTAATTATCGAATTAAAAAATGGGATTGTTGGTATTGATTAATTGATGAATTAGCTAATAGAAGTAATGTGATTCTTTACTTATTGAATTAAATAATCAGATGGATGGGATTGATTAATTAGTTAATTAATTCAGGAAATTAATATGACAATTCAATTATTGAATTAAAAAATTGGATTTATGGGATTAATTAGATTATTAATTTATTAATGGGAGTAATGTTATTATTTAATGGTTAGATTAAACAATGAGATTGATGAAATTAATTAGTTAATGAATAAATTAGTGGAATTAATGTGATTAATTATTTACTGAATTAAATTTTCAGATTTATGAGATTAAATAACTAATGAGTTAATTAATGGAAGTAATGTGATTATTCATTTGTTTAATTAAATTATGGGATTGAAGATATTAATTAATTAATTAATTAAGTATGATATGTAATAAAATTAATTTATTATTGAATTAAAGATTGATGGTGTTAATAAATAAATAAATTAATTAATGGAAGAAATGTGATTCTTTTTTGGCTAAATTAACAAATATGATTGAAAAGATTGATTAATTGATGAATTAATTTATAAATGTAATGTTATTATTTAATCGTTGAATTAAATAATTCAATTGATGGGATTAATTAATTGATTAAATAATTAATGGGGGTAACTTAATTATTTAATTTTTGAATTAAATAGTGGAACTGACATGAACAATTAATTTGGTGTATTAATTTAAGGGATTGACTGTGATTAATTAGTTAGGAAATCAATTACTAGAATATATGTGAAAATTTATTGGTGAATTAATTCAAGGGATAAAATGTGATTAATTAGTTATGAAATTTAATAGTGGAGTTTACATGAATAAATAATTTGTGAATTAATTGAAGGGATTCAATTTGATTTAATAATTTTACATTTAATTAATGAAGATATTATGATTGTGAAATTAGAATAATTAATTATTGAATCAAATGTTGAAATATTGTGAATATTGGATTGTGATATTTAATTTTTGAATTAATTGTTGAGATTTTCTGATTCTGGAATTGAGATAATTAATTAATTAATTATTTATTTTCATATTGATATTTTGATGTGGTTTATTATCATTTGAGTTAATTAATTTTATTTGTGTGATTAATTAATTATTGAATTAATTAATGAAATTGTTATGATTAATTAATTATTTAATGAATTAATGATATTGACGTTATTAATTAATTATTGAATTAATTAATAAAATTTTTATGCTTAGCTAATTGTTGAATTAATTAATGTTATTAAAGAGATTAATAAATCATTATATTACTTAATAGAATTGTTGGAATCAATTAATGGTTGAATTAATTTATGAGTTTTACTTGAAGAACTATTTTTTGAATTAATAATTGAAATTATGTGGTTATTTTTTTGATGAATCAATTTTAAAATTTGAAATTCGATGGTAAATGATAACATGGAAATTCAATTATAAAATTATGACTGCTAACGTCGACATTGAAATGTGAAATGTAATGGGGAATAGTAACATGGTCATTCAATTATAAAATTATTAATGGAAACATGGACATTCAATTATGAAATGTTATGGTGAATGCTAACAGGGACATTAACTTCTAAACTAATGAATGTTAATATGGAAATTCAAATGTAAAATTTGATTGTGAGTGGTAACATGGTCATTCACATATAAAATTATAAATAGAAATAATGACATTAAAATGTGAATTTCAATGATGAATGGTAACTTGGAGATTCATACATTTGATACACCTTGTAAATAGTTAAGATTCTATTATATGTCGAAGAATGTATTGAGGTTTAGGTGTCCTCGAGAACCTAGGTGATTATGTGGTTAAATAAAGAATAACTAAAAATGTGATAACTGTTTACTTATGTGTTGTACTCATTTCTGTATACAACTACATACAATGTAATTGTCTGGATATTGTTATAGACCCCATTGGTGGTGGACTACTCAGTTGTAATCACACCCAACAAGGGCTACCTGATTGGTACACAAATAGATTATATATTTGTTGGATATGTTAATGGAAAAGGCCTTGAGTTAGATGACTGATTTTGGTTGGAGCATGGATGGGGGAACCACACAACGTTTGGGACCCACTTGCTAGTTTTCAGTTTCATTACATTTGAGTTGATTTTATACACATGGAACATACATTCCCATGGAATATCTATTGTACTATTATGATATTGCATTTCCAGTTTTGCTTTTCATATGATACTGGTATTGTTCGAGTTATGGTTGTATAATTTTGTTGCTGTTATTTATTTTTTGATGGTGTATATCTATAAAAAAAAGGTTATAGTCTCCCCATGATCTATATTAGTACCTCATTACTCGTTAGTATCCATTGCTATATGGGCATGCACACCTGATGATATGTGACTGACCAGCTTCGGGCATCGGCGTGTGGCACCCAAGCTAAGATGTTTCAAAGTGGTATCAGAGTCCTCCTTTCTTTTTATATTTTTGTTTTACACTTCTTTAAAGGATTATATGATAGTAGTAAGAGTAGAGCCTAGGAAATATTCTCAATCATGGGAGTTACTAACCCATGTACATGGGAGAACCCAAGTATACATGGTGGGATTGTTGTTATTTCTATTGTTGTTATTGTAGAATATTATTTCAAATTGGGCGGCACACATGTTGTGTGATGTGACCATTGTTTTTGATATTTTGTGAGTATTTAATCATGTATTGTTAAGGTACAATATTTGAGTTCAGAATTTTTCATTCTATGCACTTATGTTTATTTTGTTAATGAAATCATTTTAGGCATTCAAGGGAAAACCCGTTTTGCGTATGTTTTGGAACCTTATATTCTTTTTGTTACATATGTGTTTTAAATTAAAATATCGCCTAACATGATCTTGAAAAACTGAAAATGAAAATTGATGTGAATAAATAGGCTTCTAATAAGAAAATTGAATAATTAGAATGAGTTTACCAATTCATAACCATGACCTAGGTGGAGGATTGTTATGTGTAGAGATATCACCTCAATTTAAACCATGGGGCAGGAAATGGGGAATGTATTTTTTTGCGTAAATATATATTCTTAATGGAGTTATTGGTTTAAAATTAAAATCCAAAATTTTTTTATTTGTACTTTAATGTGGGAAGTTTGAGACATGAGAATACTTTTGTTTAAGAACAAAGTTATATGTTGTTCTAGAGATCATCTGGTTTTAGATTGGTGTTGTTTGATGTTGGTGGGTAGGGTAGACTAAGACTTACGACAAATTTAGTTGTTTCTATAGTGGGAGGTAACATCAGTGAATGAGTATTTATGTTAATGTTCACTGAATACTTCTTATCAATATTTTAATTATTGATGATTATGTCCCCAAATTTCACATCGTCCCAGTTATTCAGAGAAATTATGGTTTTACACAAAGCTACGAGGATATATTTATGTCGGATATGGGACCTCATAGAGGTTTTTCATATGAAGTGGTATTTGAGAAGATTGATGGGGGAGGTAAACTATTTAAAGTCTATAAATTATGATATTTTAATGTGCATGTTTAAATTTTATGGGGAAAGGTCAGGTGGGCATTTGATATATTGAATGTACATCCTTTCTATGCAGTTTTATTGGAATGTCTATGTGAAAATGTTGGTTTTTGTTCTTGTTATATTTTGGGAATGTTGAATTAAGAAATACATCAGATATGTTGTGCAAGTTGAGCTTGAGACCAATGCATCTTTGAAGAGTGTACAATACTTGTGTAGGATCATAGTGAGAAATTATTCTAGCGAAAGACCTTGTAGATAGTTCTTGTTTTGTGGAAAAATGGCTGGGTTCCAGAGGAAGCCTGGGGAGAGATAAGTGGATATGAGGGATCAATGGCCCAATCTTTTTGACTCAGAATCATATGGTGGCTTGGTAGTGTAGCTCGAGGTGACACTGTTATAGGTTGGGACATTATAAGATCATGACATCTTTTGTAGATGTATGTAGCTTGTTTATATATACAAATTGTCTTGTGTTGAGTACTTTTCATTTTGGTTTTACCTTGCAGTGTTTTTGGGTGATAATTTTAAAAAATGAAATAAATAGGGAAGTGCAATGTTTGCGCTAGATTTTCCCTAACCTGCCATCCTGGCCCATAAAACCATGAAACCCAGGATAGAGGGGGTTTTTCATGGATGGATCTTGTTTTTGCAAGCCATTCTCCATAAAAAGGGGAGACCGTAAACCACCTAGAAGATACTCATGGTTAAGGTGCATGGTTAAGGGAAACTGTCTGTGCCCAACAAAGCATAACATGTGCAACATTTTAATTAGCCAGAATATTAGATATTAAAATACATAAACCCCTATATTAACCCAAAAATGACCCTAACCTAGGAATAACATATTCCTATAATTTATGAGCTTCCTGGATAGATCCAAAAACCTCTCGACCAATATTCGTGGTGAATTGAAGGGTGGATTGATGATATGAACCTCATATATAAGTGGTATCTTCATCTTTAGATCTATCATTCTCTCCCATTCCTATTACCATATAATAGAGGGAGAATTATCCAGTATTATTTCTACATATACAATTAGGATTTTCAGATCATTATTTGTTTAATATTGGATATAGTTTTTCGATCTATATCATGTAATTTGTTTCATTCTTGATGATTCTGTTTGAAATTGAGGATTATCCCCTTGAAAGACATTCTCACCATTCCCGAGATATGTGGTCTATAATTGAAATCACAAATTATTGATTTCATTACATGATTATAAAAGTAGAATTTCTATTTGTCTATTACCAACTCAGTTTACCAACACAAACTTATTTTACTGGGTATATTAATTAATTAAGGGATTTGGGAAGTTGGTGAATAGTTAAATTGAATAATTAATTTTTGATTTCAATACGGGATATTGATAGTGTGAATTAGTATAATTAATTATTTAATTAATTATAGGATATAGAGATTGTGAAATTATTAAATTATTATTGAGTTAATTAATTAGATATTTGTGATTGATTAATTTATGAGGAAATCATGTCGAGTAGTGTGATTATGTAATTGTTCAATTAAACAATTTGATTGAATGGATTAATTAATTGTTGAATTAATTAAGGTATCTCATGTGATTATTTATTTTATTAATTAAATAGTTTTATTGATGCGAATAATTAATATATGAATTATTTATTTGAAGTAATGTGATTGTTTAATATTTGAATTAAATAGTGTGATTTATGGGATTAATTAATTGATTATTTAATTAATTTAGGTAATTTTTTAATTTAATTATTGAATAAAATAATGGGATTAAATGGACAAATTAAATTATGAATTAATTAAGCGATGTGATGTGATATTTAAATTTTTGAATCAATTAATGGGATTGATAGGAATAATTAATTGATGAATTAATTAGTGGAATTAATGTGTTGATTTAATTTTTTAATTAAATAATAAGATTTATTGGATTATTATTTGATGAATTAATTTAGGGAAGTAAATTGAATATATAATTGTTGATTAAAATAATAGGATTTATGGGATTAATTAATTGATTAATTAATTAATGGAAGTAACGTGATTATTTAATGGTTGAATAAAATAATTGGACTTATGAGGTTAAATAATTTATTAATTAATTGAGAAAAGTAATGTGATTATATAATTTCTGAATTAAATAATGGGATTAATTGGTTTAATTAATTGATGAATTAATTAATGGAAGGTATGAGATTATTTACAAGTTGATTTAAATAATGGAATTGATAGGAATAACTAATTGGTAAATTTTTTAATGGATTTAATTTGATTATTTAATCATTGAAATAAATCATTGGATTGATGATATTAATTAATTGAAGAATTAATTAATAGTAGTAATGTGATTATTTAACGGTTTAATTAAATAATGAGATTTATGGGATTAGTTAATTGATGAATTAATTTGCGGTAGTAATGCGATTATTTAGTGGTTGAATTAAATAATGCGATTAATGAGATTAATTAATTAATTAATTAATTAATTTTACTAATATGATTATTTAATTGTTTAATAAAGGAAATGGAATTGATGTGAAAAAATTAATTGGTTAATTAATTGAAGGAATTGAATGTGATTAGACATTTGTGTAATTAATTAATGGAATTGATCAGAACAATTAATTGTTGAATTAATTAGTGGGATTAAATGTGATTAACTAATTTTCTAATTAATTATTAGAGTTGACATGAACAATTAATTGATGAATTAATAGAAGGAATTGAATGTGATTAATTAAATATAGAATTAATTAATGAAGATATTATGATGGATAAATTAAAATAATTAATTATTGAATTAATTTTTGTAATATTCTGATTGTGGAATTGGGATAATTAAATGTGGAATTAATTATTGAGAGATTGAGATTTGGGAATTGACACAATTAATTATTGAATAATTAGTGTCATATTGAGATTGTGATGTGATTAATTAATTATTGAATTAATTTATGAAATTATCGTGATTAATTAATTATTGAATAAATTAATGATATTTGATTGATTAATTAATTGTTCATTTAATTAATGAGTTTTACTTGATTAATTAATAATTAAATTAATTAATAGAATTGTTGTGGTCCCTTAAATACTAAATTAGTTGATGAGTTTGACATGATTTAATAATTTTGAAATTTTTAATAGGAATTATATGGTTACTTAATTTTTCAATCAATTATAAAATGTGAGATGTGATAGTTGATGATAACATGGTAATTAACCTATAAATTATGAATGGTAAAATGGAAAGTCAAATGAAAAATGTGATGGTGAATGGTAACATGGCCATTCAGTTGTAATATTATGAATGGTAACATTGACATTCAAATGTGAAATATAATGGTGAATGGTAACACAATCATTCACTTATAAAATTATGAATGGTAACATGGAAATTAAGATTTTAGATGTGATAGTGAATAGTAATATGTAAATTCACTTATAAAATGATGAAAGGTACCAAGGAAAATCAAAGATGAATTGAGATGATTAATGTTAACATGGAAATTCAGACATATGATATCCTTTAGGGATAGTTCCGACTCCAACATGGTCCGTAGAAGGTATTGAGGTTCGGGTGTCCTTGGGAACACGATAGTTTTTGTGGTTAAATAATGAATTATCTATAATATGATAAAAGTTTACTTATATATTTTTCTCATTTATTTATATAGTTGAATACACTAATATTGAATTGGTATTGTTTTAGATGCCATTGGTGGGGCCTACTAACTTGTAATCACACAATACTCGGGCTACCAGATCTATATCTTACTAAATTACATGTTTTAACGATCAATTAAGGGAAAAGACCTATTGTTAGATGGATGATTTGGGATGAAGAATGGATTAGGGAACCATACATGGTTTGAGACCCTCTTTATAGTTTTTGGTTTCATTAATTTTTTTAGTTTCATTTTGACACATGGAACATACATTAGAATGTCATATCTACATTTCTATTTTGATATTGTATTTTTAGTTTTGGTTATATTGTGATACTGGAATTGTTTGGGTTATGGTTATATCATTTTGTTATGGTTTTTTATTTTCCCTTGGTGTATTTATCTGAAAAAGAGGGTATAGTCTTCCAATAATCGATATTATACATTCACTGTTAGTTGGCAGCCTCTTGAATACGTGGTGGTGGACATGAGATCAATTGTTTGATCGGATTTGGGGACCATCTTGTGGAACCTGAACTGGGACGTTAAAAAGTGGTATCAAAGACCAATTTTTTTATTTTATTTTATCTTACTATTTGGTAAAGCTAGATAGGAGACAAGTAAGAGTAAATCCTTGTTTATGAGTTTTCTTGAGGAGTATCTAAACCATTTATAGTGGCGAACCCAAGTACCAATGGTGGAATTGTTGTAAATGATTATGTTCTTAAAGTTGAATATTATTTCATCATGGGCGACCCAATTGTTTTGTGTTGGGAAAATTACTTTTTTAGATTTCGAGAGTATTTAGTCATGACCCGATCGGGCATGATAGTTGAGTATGCACAAATCATTTGAAAAAATAAGGATAATTTTTTGACATTCATCATTTTAAGCATGCATGGGATGTGTGGTTTTGGTTAAGTTGTTGAACGTGAATTTTTTTTCTATTTATTGTGTGTTTTGAATGAAAATGGTGCATATCTTGAACTTGAATAATTGAAAATGATGTAAGATGTTAATAAATGGGTTTCTGATAAGAAACATGAATAATGAAAATGAGTATAGCCTTTCGTAACTATGACTTAGGTCTAGGTTGGTTAAGGGTAGAGATAGCAACTTAGTTTAAACTATATGGCAGGAAAATGGGAATTAGTTTTTATGGTTCTGTGAAATCCCTCTTTTGATCTCAGTTAATGTAGTGAAATGAAAATCATTTGGGTTTTTTATTTGTCTCATTATGTTGGTTGTCTATAATGTTATATTTACAGATACAGAGAACTTAGTTGTTAGGTGTGTGAGGGACCATATGGTTTAGTATTGGTGTGGTGAGACGTTGGTGGGTAGGGATGGCCAAGAAATTCAACAGATGAATAAGTCTCGTTAATTAGAAGTAACATAGGTGATGGATAATTTAAAATGGTGTTTACCAACTACTTCTTAGCATAATTTTAATTAGTGAAGGTCATGTCCACTATCTTGAAATCATCTTGGGTATGATATGAAATATCATACATTGAGTATAGCTACCTAAATGTGTGTTTGGTTGGATACATGGCCTTTTATAAGATGAGAATATAAAGTAGTATTTGGGGAGCCAGATGGTTGGAGGTACAACATAAAAAATTTATAAATGTGGAACATGTAAGCAGTACGACTAAATTCCCTGGGGAAAGGCTAGGTGGGACATAGATGTGGTCAATGTATGTCGTTTACAATATGTTTTGATAGAAATGATATGTTTCAATGACAGATGGGGTTCTTGTGTATGTTTCCAATAATGATTTGGGGAACTAATTATGTATGTCTTGGAAGTTGAGATTGAGACCGATGTGTCATGTGAGGAGAAACTAATATGTGTGTACGATCACATTGATAATGTGTTATAGGAAAATTCCATGCTGATATTTCATGTATTGTGAAAATATGGATGGGTTCATGATGAATCGTGAGATAGATATCATAATATGTAGGCTTAGTGGCATGGTCTTGTTTACTCAGATTCTTAGAGTGGTTTGTGAGCTCATTTTTAGGAAAAGATGTAATAAGGTGGGGAGATTTTAAGATCCCAACCATTTTGAGAGATTTCTCAATACTTTTTTAGGTAATATTTTGTCTTGTTTTTAGTTATTTACATTTTTTTACATTGAGGTGATTTTGTGTTAAACTTTGAAAAAAAGAGGATATTGCATTGTTGGTGAATGGTTTTCCCTATTCGTGCGCCCTGGCCCAAGAAACCCTAAAACCCAAGACATAGAGGTTTTTATTGGTTGGGATATGGATTTTCAAATCATTTGAATAAAAGTAGAACCCCCCCCCCCCCATAAGAAGAGGTTATTATTAAAGGAAATCATGTTCCCCATCTTAGAAACCCATGCACAACTTTTAAATTAACCTAAAAGTTATATTTTAAATTACCCAATCCCATATATTAACAAAAAATCTACCCCAAATAAAACTTAAAAGGTTCCTCTCATTTTTGGAGCCTATAAAATGGATTCAACACCCTCCCAACATCTGTTCATGTAGAATCGTAGGGTTGATTGAAGATATGCACATCCTGTGTAAGTGGTTTCTTCCCATTTAGATATATCTTTCAATCCCATTACTCTTCTTGGAAAAATAGGGATGTTTATCTGCTGTTGGTTCTATATCAACATCTAGGATTATTATTCTTGACTCTTTTAATACTAGATCTAGGTTCTTTATCTAGATCACGTTATTCATTATGTTATAGATCATTCCATTTGAAATTGGAGATTATCCATTGGTGATCATTCATCACCGTTCTTGAGGTAGGTGGTCTATAATTCCTCCTCCAATGGCTCGAAGGCCTTCATTTTTTAATGATTTTGATAATCCACCTTTCAAGGGGTGAGGTGGAACCATTTCAGGGCCTATAGGCATAAGAATCACATGGCCCATAGGCCTTAGAGGAATTCATTTTCCCTTAGGTTTCAAACATTACATACAAACCAGACTAACTACTTGGAACTACTCCTCCCCAGAATCTTCAACGTGAAATCAGCTATCCACCTTCACATGGCTGTTCAGCTAGGCATTCATGTGCATGCACAGGCTTGTCCCGATGGTAGGTGACATAACCTTTCATTCTTGAAATCTGTTTAGCTTCTGTTGTGGTGAAAAGATCCTTGCTCATCCACCTTGTAAAGCTTGTTCTTCATAGTTCACCTTGTTTGCATCTGCATTTATGGTGGCCCGAAGCCCTTAAAGGACTCAGGGACCAAATCAGTGGCCTGAAGGCCCAAACAGGGGAATATTCCCGAATACTGTAGTGCCAAACAGTACCTGCTACAGTTCCCGCTACAGTACCTACTATAGTACTGCATAGTTCCCGCTAAAGTACCTGTTACAGAACTGCTACAGTCATGTGATTATTCAATTGTTTAATTGGGGTGCATAATTAATTGATGAATTAATTAATCAATGTAATGTGATTATTTAATTATTTAATTAAATAATGGGATTGATGGTATTAACTAATTTTTGAATTAATTAAGTGATGTAATATGATTATTCAATTGTTTAATTAGATAATGGTATTGATAGGTTTAATTATTTGGCTATTTAATTAATGGAACTAAAATGATTATTTAATTAATGAATTAAATAATTCAATTAATATGGATTAATTAATGTTTGACTTAATTAATGAATGTAATGAGATTATTTAATTATTTAATTATAAGATGGTATTTAGGGGTTTATTTATTTGATTAATTAATTAAATAATTTAATGTGATTGTTTAATTTTTTCATTATATAATGGGATTGATGGGATTTATTTGTGGATGAATTAATTAATGAATTAAATGTAATTTTTTATTTTTCATAAAAAATAATTTTATTTATTTGATTAATTAATTATTAAATTAATTTAGGGAAGAGATGTGATTATTTAAATTTTGAATTAAATAATTTCAATGATGAGATTAATTAATGGTTGAATTAATTAAGAAAAGTTACATTATTATTTAAATGTCAAGTTAAATAATGTGACTGATGGTATTAATTAATTGATAAATTAATTAAGTGACATAATGTAATTATTTGATTATTGAATTAAATAATTGTATTGATAGGACTCACTAGATGTTTAATTAATTAATGGAGATGATGAGATTATGTAATTTTTGAATTAAATAATTTGATAGATGAGATTAATTAATTTTTGAATTAATTAAGGGAAGCAATGTGATTATTTAATTGATGAATTAAATAATGATATTGATGTGATTAATTAATTGATGATTTAGTAATGTATGTCGTGTGATTAATTAATACATGAATTATATAATGGGATTAATTAATATATGAATTAATTAATGGAAGTTATGTGATTATTTAATATTTGAATAAAATTAAGGGATTTACTGGATGAATTAATTGACGAGCTAATTAATTTGGGTAATGTGATTGTTTAACTATTGAAACAAATAACAGAATTGTCGTAAATAATTAATTATTGAATTAATTTAAGGTATTTAATGTGATTAATTAATTATATAATTAATTAATTAATATAATTTATGTTTACAATTAAATGGTGAATTAATTAAAATGTGTAAATGTGATTAATTAATTATAGAATTAGTTAATGGAGTTGATATAAATCATTATTTAGTGAATTAATTGATGGGATTCAATGTGATTAATTAATTGATGAATTAATTAATGAATATATTTTGATTGAAAAATTAGATAAATTAATTGTTTAATTAATTATTTAAATAATATAATTGTGAAATTAGTTATTAGGAGATTGTGGTTGTGGAATAAAAATAATTAATTGTTGAATTAATTATTTTTATATTGAGATTGCGATGTGATAAATTTATTATTGAACTAATTAATATAATGGTTATGATTAATTATTTATTTAATTAATTTATGAGATTGATGAGATTAATTAATTATTGAATTTTTTAATTAAATTATTATAAATAATTAATGGTTGAATTAATCAATGAGATTAACATGATTATTTTATTATTGAATTAATTAATGGAATTATTTTGATCAATTGATTTTATAATTAATGGATGAGTTTGATTTGATTAACTAATTTTTTTTATAGTAAAGGATATTAGGTGGTTAATTAATTGTTGAATCAATTAAGAACTGTGAAATGTGATGGTTAATAGTAACATGGTCATTCACTTATAAAATCATGAATGGTAACATGAAAATTAAAATGATAAATGTATTGGTTAATGGTTATATGGCTATTCACTTATAAAATTATGAATGGTAACACTAACATTCAATTGTTAAATGTGATGGTGAATGGTAACATGGTTACTCACATATGAAATAATGAATGTTAACACATACATTAATATGTAAAATATGATGGTTAATGGTAACTTGATAATTCGCCTATAAAATTATTAATAGTAATAATGATATTCAAATATGAATATTGATGATTAATGGTAGCATGTGAATTCAAATATGTGATATCCCATGGGGATAGTTCAAACTCTAGAATGGGCTAAAGTATATATTGAGGTTGAAAAGTCCTTGGGAACTCAGGGGTCTATGTTATAAAATAAAACATAATTGATAATGTGATAACTATTGACTTATGCATTTTAGAAATTTCATTATACAATTTTATACTATGCAATTGAATGGATATTGTTTTAAACCACGTTGGTGTGGATTATTGAGTTGTTCTCACACTACATGGGCATATTGATTAGTAACCGAATAGATTAAAAATTTTAAGACATGAAATAGAAAATCCTTTTTTGGATGGCTTACTTGGGTTGGATAATGGATAATGGAACCAGGCATGTATGAAGACCCTCTTGGGATTTGTTAGTTTATTTACTTTTGAGCTCCATTTTAACACATATCACAACCATTTGAATGTCATATATATTGTTCAAATTTGATATTTTATTTCCTTTTTTGGTTACCATGTGATACTAGTAATTTTGGGTTATGGTTTAA
The DNA here is from genome assembly GCA_963277665.1 of Viscum album. Taxonomy (NCBI): domain Eukaryota; kingdom Viridiplantae; phylum Streptophyta; class Magnoliopsida; order Santalales; family Viscaceae; genus Viscum; species Viscum album. Next base: position 835,879,436 of record OY728165.1, read on the forward strand.
TAATTCTATTATTGTTGTTTATTTTCTGCTATTGTGTTACTCAGATAAAGAGCGTATAATATCCCCTTGATCGATATTAGGACCTCTTAGTTAATCAAAAGTATCTAGTGTATAGGGAAGTGTGCCTGAGTTCACATGACTAACCGGCTCAGGGAACATGCATGTATCATCTGGGCTGTGACATTATAACTATTCAACCAAAATCCACTATTTTTAAACAATAACAAAAATTCACTATCAGAAAAATTTATACAAATGAACTAAAAAATGATATCAATTTATTCAGATTAATTTTAACAAAAAAATAAAATTTTAGTTTTAAACAAAAACATAATGTATTTCTATTATGATGGAATCATTATATGATTTGCATTAGATAATAGTCTGGGGATGTAATGTTTAACTTTTATTATAAGAACGTAGGTATTAAATCAATGAACACTTTCCAAAGGTTCCATGATCTTTGATACTGTTATGATATATTTTTCATGTTACTTTAGTAGTAATGGATTGTGATTTTTTGATATTTAGTTACTAATTATATAATCATTCATTGTCAGCTTATTTTAAATGATTAACTTTGCCTTGGAGAAATATCTTTAACATTATTGAAATAATTTATACTTTAACAATCACAAATGTTAAGAAAATCTTATTATATTATTAATATAATATTAATGAATTAAAATAATTTTAATATAAACAATTATTTGTTTAAATGAAAATAAAACATTAGTGTTCACTTATGTAGTATATAATACTACTGTATATAATAATGTTTTCAGAAATGTTTAATTGTATCAAAAAAATAAAAAATTATAGTTTAATAAAACCATTATAATAAACTAGAACCACCATTTTAAATTTTTTTAATTATTATTTGTAAAATATAGTGGGTTAAATGAGAACTGAAATGGAAAACATGGTTTGGAAACTCATATATAACACATTTATCCACCTCCATTAGACAACATATAAATATGTCAGTGGAGGGTCTTTGAAACACCCTGACCACTCTACGTGACAGTCGGTGCATTAATTGTGATATTTTTAGGGTTAGAAGGTATGAAAAATCTTGAAGGAATGATCCGTTTAGTAGTCTTGAAAAAGCTAGATAGATAGATATAACACAAATTACATTTAAAAAGGTCACAAGATACAATACATAACAAAACTAAAAATTGAGACCACATGAAATCAATAAATGACCTTTTCTTTATCACCAGTTGAAGGTAAACAGTGAATGGGGTGAGCTTAAACACTCAGTAAGGGTTACAAATAGCATAAGCATGATTACAATAACAAGTGAATCATAATCAATCTGATATAATCAATATGAAATGGTGAAGAAATGAAAAACTAATTCCATTAATAAACTTAGAATGAAACTGCATCCATAGATTTCGTCATTGTAAAAACATCATAGATAATAATAATAACCGATAATGATTAAAGATAATGAATATTAATTTGATGGCATGTATCTATAACATGAAACCATAATACATTTAAAATGGTTCAGTTCTATGGGTAGAAACCCGTCTGATTTTTGGAGACAAACTCGAAGGATTTGTCGCCAAACTAATTTGTCTCATGAGACCTAATGATGCATCGAGGGGCTATAGAGGGCCCCATCCATAACTGAATGTACAAATCATTCATTATTTATTTATTTAATATAAGAGAAATATTCCTTTTCTATATCCGTATAGAGTAGAGTATACAGATTCATCAATATCTCCATAATAAAATAACTTTTCAAATAAACAACTTATGTAAAATGATAGACTGTTTCGAAAAAAACATATACATGATATGATATTATGGATATTTAAAATAAATATAATTTCAAATGAAATTTGATGTCAAATGGGCAGTAGGTACACCACGTATGGTTTCTTAGGTGCAAAAAACAATGCTAGTCACAACTAAAAAGTAGTTGGGACAATGTCTCTTACCACAATGTAATCAGTCAAATCATATGACCAGAACTTAATAACCCTCAAATGAATCATTAAATAATATGATTATATAAAGTGAACCATATTATTATATATCAAATATAAGTACACATATACCACATTCATGAAATAAGTGGTGAACAATGAAAATCTCACTAAAATGAAAGTGAGGTGAAAACCCCCTTACATACATTTTAGCATGGTAATGAGTCTTATTGTGAGTGATTAATGAGAGGTAAAGGGGTATTCCATTATTTATATGTCACAAGAGAAATATAAGGGATGTGAAAAAACATACCCCGTTATTAAAAATTAAAAAAAGGTCACAACCTAGGGGAGATTTTTGAACAAAAATGAGAGAGAGGATAACTTACCTTATGCTCGAAGGTGTTTTTGTTTATTCTTAACAACATAAATAATCAAATTTAGCTACATTAATTAATAATTCAAGAACATCATAAAAATATAGTTTATATTGTATAACCTTATTAAGTTCATTAATGGGCTTTTTGATGGGATTAAGAGATTCAATTTTATTGTTTTGGAAGCATTTGTTTACTTGGTTTCATAATTTGTGTACTTTTATTCATTAATGGATGTTCATTTGAAATATGGTGAAACTTCCTGGATTTTTAATATAAAATATTAGTGAAATTAAAGAGAAAAAAATGAACTTATAATGATTCTGGTTATATACCATTAGGATGACTCATTTGATGAGTTAAAAATAAACACTTGGATTTGGCATGGCAGTTTTGTGCACAATAAACTTGTTTTGTATTATTTTTCCATATTATGAACGCATAAAGATTCCAGAACATTAATCAAGATTAGATACATATATTTTGACTTGGTTAATCCATTGAAAATGTTTCATGACTAGTGTTGAAGATAGTAAGGAAAATTCAAAACCCATCTTCCTTGAGTGTGATAAATTTACACATCTCAGACCGTGTTCGCATTATTTGTATAAAAGGAGGGGAAAAGAGATATTATGATTAAATATTCAATTAGAACAATGAAAATACAGTATATGTAAGGTAGTATAATTATCATGTCATTTTGATTAGGGGTGGTTAGAAGGGAGAATAAAATAATGGAACATTGTAAAAGAAATTGAAAGAAAATAGAAGGAAGGTTCACCTCTTGAGTACTCCTCCTTGAGAATCTTCTTAAGGCCTTTGTTTTTGGCCTTTTGGTGACACCAGGAGATCATGGACGTACATAGAGGGCTTGGGAAGAGTATTTTTCAGGACATATGCAAGGATTGAAGCTTGAGTGGTGTGGGAGGAAGAGAGGGTGAGGGGTTGTTTATATAGTGGAGGGGAGAGGAGGTTTCTTAATATTATAATAATTAATTTGCTATTTTCTCTCAAGACAACAAATAGAGAGTATTCCATGACCAAGAAAATTATAAAATTTATGTGACATCGAAAAAATTGGTCTTAAATCAGTAGATCATCATCAATGACTCAATAAATTTCCTATTTAGCATTTATCATAAATTATCGGATTTTACTATTCATCAAAAAATTTATGTATTTCAGAAAAATCCCAAAAAATCACCCTAACCATTTTTCAACATGTAGTATCCAAAAAATGAAGTCCCTTTTTCCAAAATAATTTTCTAAATGTGATTAATAAAATATTTAATTAAAATCATTGTTTAATCGACAAATATAAACACTCAAAATATTCATCTGCATTTTTAAGGATCCTAAATTCATTTATACACTCAATGGTATGGATACCTTTCACAAGGGTCATATTACTATTCATAATGGTATGTTACTATTCATAAGGGTAGGATATTATTCATATGGTTAGGTTACACTTCATCAAAAAATGATTTTTCTTTATCAGACTCCAAATAACTTACTGATCGCACCCATGTATGTCAGATTTTTAAAATTCACATCACAGAAGTGAAAAAATTAGGTTTACTTGGCTAGGTTATGGATATCTCCTATAAGTAACCATTTTTTGTTCCTTATAGGCTCAGTGATTCATGAAATATTGGTTATAACTATAATGTATTTAAGTGAAATATACCATGAAGTGTTTTGGGCTCTACATTATTACCTCTTTCAGAAATTTCTTCCTCAAAATTTTATGCATGAATCTCAAAAAAAAGATGTGGGTGACTATTTTTCATAACATCCTCAAGTTCCCATGTCGATTCCTTCATATTGTGATTTTTCCAAAGAACCTTTACTAGACGAGTTGTTCGATTTCTCAATACCTTCTCCATTGTGTCTAGAATCCTAATAGGATTTTCACAGTATGACAAATCAGGTTCCAGTTCAATTTTATCATATGTGAGTACATGTGTTTGGTCTGGATTTTATTTATTTAATAATGACACGTAGAACACATCATGAACTCTTGATAGATTTGGCGACATTTCTAAATGTCATGCTACAACTCCGATTCTTTCCAGAATTTCAAATGGTCCAATGTACATGGGTCTTAGTTTCCCTTTCTTACCAAACCTTATGACACCCTTCCATGGAGATACATTCAGAAATTCATGATCTCCAACTTAGAATTCCAAATCCATTCTCCAATTGTCAGCATAACTCTTGTAACATCCTAAGAAATTAAATAATATGAAATTTTCATATTTATTAATATTTGTGAATTAAATTTTAATTTTACTTTAAAAAGGGTTGCTTTGTTCGATATCATACCCGATACGCAACAACAGGTTTCTTTGAAATCTTACATTGCACAATAATAATATATTATTATTATTTTAAATGGTAGTCAACTCCTAGTTGTTTTATTGGAAGGAATGAACAAAACTAAATACAATATGATTATACATTTTTGTTAAATTTATATACATTATCCAATAAAATGTTAGAGGCTTAAAATGTTCATAAATATAATTTTAAGCATAATTTACATTAAAAGGAAGATTTCTCGCCTTTTAAGGGAGAAAACTTATTAAATCTTTTTTTGGTCACTTTAATACAATATATATGACCAAATAAAATCCTTCTTTATAATGGGGACATCAAAATTTACTTTGTGTAAATTTTTGGGATTTTTCCGATAAAAATCATTTTTAATGAATAGTAAAAAATATTGTATTTTATTTCAAAAGTTCCTTTTAATCTAATTTATTTATATGGTTAGATTATCTTTTTAATTGTTTTTAAAGTGAAATTGAAATATATGTTTACCATTTAATTCAATTTTGGTCATTATAATTAATTTCACTTCAAAATTGGACTTAATCAAGTGTCGATCTTTTGATAGTTATTGTTTCTTAAAGACACGCTATTTGGTTTAGTGACGGGTATTAATTTTGAAATTAATTACTTCCAATTATATTTTTTGAGTTTGTAAAAATATACATCAATTTTGAATTCAGAGTATCAAATAATTCTTAGGCTGAAATTTTGTATTTTTCTGAAAAACTTCAATTTTGGATGAATAGTGACACCACTTAGTGGTAGTTAAAAAAACTGACTTTTTCATTTAAATAAAATTTTACCACTTCTATGAATTGAATTTCAAAAATCCGACATAAATTTTTGTTATGAAGAAGTAAAATTTGGTTCATTAAGATTAAAATAATTTTTGGTGAATAGTAACTTTTGACTTTTATTTACCCCTGTTAAAGGTAAATAAGATAATTCAGGGTAAAAAGAATATTATAATAATTCCAAATTACCTCAAAACTTTTCCAAACCATATTGGATGAGTCATTAACGACCGTGGTCTTCCTTGGGACGATTTTGGGACCCCTTTGAGGCACATGGTAGTGATAATGGCAATTTAGACTAATTAATTTAATGTAAAGGCAAAATAGACATAAACAAAAATCTTTTAGTAATTATTTTTTATATGGTATTATATAAGAAATATTTTTTACTAAAAATATTCATTTTAAATCTAAAAATATTTTCCACATAATGCTATTTTTTTATAATTTTTATACCAAAAATAAATTAAATTATTTCTAACATAATAACGTTGCAGTATTTACCTCATTAATAAATGATTTAAATAAATAAGAATAAATGCTTACAATATTATCACAACATGTCCAATTCTGATTGGATGATTTTATTTAGACCATGACTCATCTTATCTTTGACTATAATGATTTTTGGACCATTATAAATCAAATATCATTATATTATAAAATAATACTTTCACACTTTCCTAAAGAGCCCTTCCTCCCCCTTATAAAAGGAGACCACTTCTAACCAATTTTTCACACCTCTCAAGCCATTTGACTCGTCCAAAATCTGCCCAATTAATCTCTCAACATACCTCTCTTTCTGTTATAAGTATTACCTTAGGAATAAGTCATTTCAAGATGTCTTTTTGGTTCAAACCAAAGGAAGTTACCCAAATTAAAGGTAATAATTTCTCTTAAATTGTTTTCTTTTATTTTCCTTCTCCAACCCCAAAACTCTTTTTATTTCATTCTTTTGTAACAACACCAGTATCCTAAATATACTAGGATGTTTTTATAATATGTAATCTAAGTACACTTACACAAACCTCAATCTAATGGATGTAGAACATAATGTTTATATGGATGGAAAACTAACGCCTCACGAAACGATGATTGTTCAATTACATCTTACGCATCTCAAGGTGGACATTATGATGGAACTGTATTTATATATGATATATATTATGTTTATTAGTTCCTTATGCTTCTGTACATCCCATTTATATCATGACTTTATGGTTTCCATAGTGGGTAAATACGATAATCTCATTTGAGGAAGTGCGGACTATTGCCCCCTCAGAGTGATTTGATTCGTTAATGCCTTATGTGGGATGTATAAAGACTGGAGTTAGTGATAATATATGTGATATTATACTGGAATTATAATATACCTTTGTAAAATTATATTTTATTTCAATTGAAATAAGACATATAAATGAAAGTAGTGTTCATGCGTCCGTACGGTTTACCGTCTCAATGAACGGTGCATTTCATTTCTTACCTCTAAATGTTATGTACTATTATAAAAACATGTATATACTGGATATATATGATATATATGATATCGAAATCATGAATATCATTCTAGATATAATTAACCTTTGACCACATGGACAACTTGTAAATATAAGGTGTTCAATTTTGACTCAAGTACATAATATCGACCAAATTAACTTTATTAACATAACTGATTACATAATGTTTATAACATGGTAATAAGTTATATAAAATGACTAATAAACATGAAAAAGGTTCTTAAGCAAGTATAAATTAACTTTAGTTTATTATTCAGGAGATTAATGAATGATTGAGTCAAGTCGGACGCGAGGTAAGGGATCCAACCTCTCTCTTTCTTTTTAAGTACTCTCTTTTATGTCACTTCTTCTATGCTCTTATTTATTATGTTATGGGATATTAATTTATATTACTAATACTTCAATTCTTATGTTCATATGATTAGGGACCTTATTTTACCTCAACAATACATTTTTTAATGTTTAAGTGGCGTCGTTAGACTGCCGAATTTTCGTAAGGGATTTCTTATCTCACTTTCAATTCCGTGAGATTTCAATTGTTTTCCGCTTATATATTACATGTTCTGTATGTGCTTCCCATGAATGTATTCCCTATTTAATTCAATTTAATTTATGGGTAATTACATCTTCAGTTTATGATCCTACTTTCATGCGGTGTATGATTCGGAAGTTACCAAATCGGTGAGGGAACATTTCACCCTCCTCTTTTTAAAAGACTTCTTTTTTGTTATGTCTTTTAATTTTCATCTTCTTATGTTGGGATATCTTCTTCTATATCCTTATTTATGTACATTTTATGTCCATGTGATGAGATACTCTTTTTATCTCATCAACTCGTTTTCTAAATTTTAAAGTAACTCTATTAGGCTGTCGAATTTTTGTAAAGGGACATCTTAACCCAATTTCAATTCTTAGGTTTAAACTTCTACTTGTTGATTATGCCGTGTTATAAATATGTGTTAATGACATATGATTGTTTTACACTTAATATCCACTTATATTGGGTGTATTAATATTTTACACACATGAATTATGCCATTGACTTATCCTTAATCTAAGGATACCATCTTTATAAGGATTGCGTCTCAATTTACATTCCATTGAGACTTAATTATTTTTATACACAAATTCACTCTTATATGGTGTATATACTATCCTTTGACATTTTATATAATGAATCCTTTTATTCTCATGATATTATAAAGTTCTGATTAAATATTATTCCTTAATTATTTGTATTCAAGTGTCTCCCTTTTTGTTAAAAACCCACTTTAACTTAAATGTCGTTTTGAATGTTTTCAATATTTATTCTTCTAAATATTTCTCATTAATGTCCATGTTTTTCAAAATGGTGTTTAGGATTTATTTATATGGACATTAATGTTTTCAAATGATTATTCTTTTAAAATCATCAAAGTGGTATGTGACACTTTGATTCAAAAATAACTTTTTAAAAAGGTTTTAAAAATGATTTGATAAAACAATGTTTATATCAATATCTTGATTTGATATATTGGAATGTGGAAATGTTATCTTTCCTTTATACATGTTTAATATGTTATGATTATGTTTTTTTTGTTGGAAATTTTTTACGTATACGGGTGGTTTCGTGATAAACCTAGGGCGGGTGAGCCCAATATAGCTCTCCAATGCATTGGGTAACGTGACAGAGGTAAATGTGATGTTTCTCCTAAGTGATTTAGGGAATATAATGTGATGTGTATTCCAATTGTGACTCCCTATGTAGCTGTGATAGCTACAATGTTTGTTTGATATGGATTCCATAAGTAACCTTTATGATTTATGATTTGTGTGTGTTATTCAAAAATCCCATGATTTCATAATGTATGTTATGATTGAAAAGTATGGTTTCATTAATTTGTATATATTGATGGGATAATGTTTTCCTTCTTTATTTTATAACCCTTACTGAGCTTTTTATGCTCACCCCAAGTTTTTTAAATGTTTTCCACATGACTTAAAGATGAATTGGGTCAAAGATGGGATCAAGGAATAGTCATTCTGTCTAAAACATAAAACTAGACATGTTTCTTTTTAAGTGTTTTTATTTTATGAAAAAATGGATACTGAGTAGTAGTGTCTACATGTAATATTCAAGTTGTAATGTAATAGTTATGGCCTAATTATCTAAAACTCTAAACCTGAAAATTTCCTCAATGTGAATTATCCATTTAATTCAATATTATATAATGTTTAAGGCTGGGTCCTTATAGTTGGTATCAGAGGTCGGTTTAGACAACTTTATGTATTAGTAATTTTTTTAGACATATAGTTAGTATCTATCTATTATTTCAGTTAAATCCTTGTTTTATAACTTTTTCAGATCATGGAAAGTCATTTACAAATTGAAGGACGACGATCTCAAATGACATTTCCATCTCTTCCTGATGACATGTTTGCAATAATTATTGCAAAGTCATGTTCAGAAGATTGTGAGACTTTTTCTAGTATAAAAATCATTTTCAAGCAGTTCCTTGAGATATCAAACACCTCCACTATACCTCGTTATCACCGTGGATCATTGGTTGTATTTAGAAAAATCCTACTTTCACAATATTCTCATATTTTCGAGAAAGGTAAATATTATCAAGGAACTTTAAAATATTTTACCTTATCACAATATTTTGAAGAATATTATGATTTTAAAAAAGGTGTTGAAGAAGGAGACCCTTGCACAACCTATTTATATTTAATTTTAAAATATACTCTCTCAACACATACTTATGGTATTTTAAAAGGACTGTTAATTGAAAGTTTCAACTCAAATTCGGTTCGACTGTTTTATAGAAATAAAGTTTTATCAGATGTTTTGAAATTATATGTCATACATGATTATTTTCCCAAACTGTTTTTCTGTGAACACCTATATGACCCATGTTGTAAAAGGTGTATTTGGATAGAGGAAGAAAATGATTTTGAAGGATCTCTAAATCATTGTTTTGATGCATGGACCTTCTTCCTACCTGAACAAGATGACAATGAAACCAAGTGGACGCCATGATCAAGGTATAATTTAATTCATTTTGGGAATCATTTTATTTTATCATATGGTGGTGAAATAAGACTTAAGAATTAAGATGTTGATATTATAATGAATTTGGATGAAAATGAGAGTCATAAGGAAACCTTTTAGGTTAAAACATGTTAGGTTTATTTTTGAGTTTTATAAAAAGGACAACCCATAGGATGGGTGATAACCCGAAACATCTGGCAATGCTGCTGGAATCGAAACCACAACCGAAGAGTGCAAGTGTGCATCACCTACCACTAGTCTACTTGAAGTCCCTGGTTAGTATGACTTATTATTTTTAGTAAAATGTTTTTATGGAATAAGAATAAGTTGATTTTTGGAATTTATGTTTTATCACATGGATATACTTAGTATTGAAAAATGATTTAGTGATTATGTGATAAAATGTTGTTGTAGAAGACGTTCTCTCCTTTGAGGAAACAATATATGCCTAATGAAGATAGAATACTATGTGATTTCAATTGTGGAATAATGGTTAAAATTATAGTTGGGAGGAATCTATGTTTTTATTATAGACACATGATTATTTGATTTATTTATGAAATTGATTAACCTATCATGGATAATATGTGATTAGGTTAATTAATTTTCAATATGAAACTTTATGAGTAACTGGTGTTACGTGGAGATAAATGTTGAGATGTATCTTGGAAGTCTATGTAATTAAATCATTATGAGATTCGGGTTAAAATAAATTTATGGATTAATTTTGAAGAATTTCAGGGACAATTGTTTATTGAATGGTCTGTGTTGAACATTGGGTTTTGGTTAGACAAATTTTGGATATTAAGAGTAATTTTTCTTTATGTAAAAGTGTATCTTTTTCGGGGATTATCTGATATTATACTAAACATTTTAATTTTAGTTAATATCTAAAGACAAGGGAAATATATAGTTCATCTTTTCTAGATTATGTGATTCTATCGAAGTTGATTATAGCACTCTTAATTTGAAAAAAAGTCATCTTGAATATTCGTCTATTGGAGAAAATATGAGTTTGTGTTAGAAATCGAGTAAAAGATGAATGTCTACATGACAAGTACGTATATTTCATTATTTTGTTGGTTAGTATAATTGATAAATTCTTCAAAGAAAAGTGACTTTAAAAAAAACCTTGTCCGTTAAATTTTCCTACTAGGGAATCAAAGACTATTTAACCCATCACAAGTTTGTGATTTTCTGGTGGTTAACCTTCTCCAAAACATGTTTCCTAACATTCTCTATCAGAACATGACACTTTCTCTTCTCCTCCATATCCATGTCTTCATATAATCCTAGTATCTGTTGTCTCAGGTAAACTTTGTACTTATCTTACTTTATTTTAAATAGATAATTTTACTGATTCTTTTTTCAAAGTGGGGCTTTCAATGATGTTCCCGAGCCCAATTTTTAAAATTGCAAGGACGCAATTCTCAAAAGGGTGGAAGGATGTAACATCCCAAGAAATTAAAGAATATGAAATTTTCATATTTTTTAATATTTGTGAATTAAATATTAATTTTACTTTAGAAAGGGTTGCTATGTTAGATGGCATACCCAGTACGGCATAACGGATTTCTTTGAAATCTTACGTTGCACACTAATAATATAATATTATTATTTTAAATGGTAGTCAACTCCTAGTCATTGTATTGGCAGGAATGAACAAAACTAACTACCATATGATTATACATGTTTGTTAAATATATTTACATTATCCAATAAAAAGTTATAGGCTTAAAATGTGAATGAATCTAATTTTAAGCACAATTTACATTAAAAGGCTAATTTATCACCTTTTAATGGAGATCCCTTATTAAATCAAGTTTTGGTCGCTTTAATTAATTATATATCACCAAATAAAGTCCTTCTTTAGAATTTGGACATCAAAATTTACTTTGTGTAAATTTTTGGGATTTTTCCGATAAAAATCATTTTTAATGAATAGTAAAAAATAATTTATTTTAATTCAAAAATTCCTTTTAATAAAAATTATTTATATGGCTATATTATCCTTTTAATTGGTTTTAAATTGAAATTGAAATATATTTTTACCATTTAATCCAATGTTGGTCATTAAAATTAATTTCACTTTAAAATTGGACTTAATCAAGTGTCGATCTTTTGATAGTTATTGTTTCTTAAAAACACGCTATTTGTTTTACCAATGGGAATTAACTTTTAAATTAAATACTACCACTTCTATGTTACGAATTTGAAAAAATAGACATAAATTTGGAATTCGGAATATCAAATAATTATTAGGCTGAAATTTTTTTATTTTTCTGAAAAACATCAATTTTTGATGAATAGTGACACCACTTCGTGGTAGTTAAAAAACTGAATTTTTAATTTAAATGAAATTTTACCACATCTGTGAATTGAATTTCAAAAATTTTACATACGTGGTTGTTATCAAGAAGTAAAATGTGGTTCATTAAGATGAAAATAATTTTTTTTGTGAATAGTATCTTATGACTTTTATTTACCGGGGTTAAAGGTAAATAAGACAATTCAGGGTAAAAAAGAAAATTAAAATAATTACAAATTACCTTAAAACTTGAACAAACTTTATTGTATGAGTCATTAATGACCATGGGCATCTTTGGGTCGATTTTGGGACCCCTTTGATCCACTTGGTAGTGATAATGACAATTAGACTAATTAATTTAATATAAAGGAAAAATAGACATAATCAAAAATTGTTTAGTAATTAATTTTTATATGGTGTTATATAAAGAATCTTTTTGACTATAAATATTAATTATAAAGATAAATATATTTCCTACATCATCGTATTTTTTATAATATTTAGTCATCAAATAAAATATACTATTTAAGACCTAACAATGATGCAGTGTTTAGCTCATTAATAAATGTTTTAAATAAATATGATTATAATGCTTAAAATATTGTCCAAGACATGTCCAATTCTTATAAGATGATTTTATTTCGACCATTAATCATCTTAGCTTCTACTATAATGATTTTTTGACCATTATAAACCGAATAGAATTATATTATAAAATAATACTTTCACACTTTCCTGAAGAGCGCCTCCTCTCCCTTATAAAAGAAGACCAATTCTAATCAATTCCTCACACCTCTCAATACATTTGGCTCGTCCAAAATATGCCCAATTAAGCTCTAAGAATCCCTATAATCCTCTTAGAAGTCTTACCTTAGGCAGTAGGCATTTCAAGATATTTTTTTGGTTCAAACGGAAAGAAGTTACCCAAATTAAAGGTAACAGTTTCTCTTAAATTATTTTCTTTTATTTTACTTCTCCAACCCCTAAAATCTTTTTATTTATTTCTTTTTTAACAACACCAGTATAATCAATATATTAGGATTTTGTTATGAGAAGGATTCGAACTACACTTACACACAACTCCATCTAATGGATGAAGAACATAGTGTTTTTGCGGATGGAAAACTAACGCCTCACGAAATGATGATTTTTAAATTATATCTTACCGCCTCTCATGGTGTCCATTATGATGGAAATGTATTTATATATGATATATATTATGTTTATGATTTCCTTATGCTTCTGTACTTCGCATTTATATCTTTCCTTTAGGGTTTCTATAGTGGGTAAATACGATAATCTCATTTGAGGAAGTGCGGACTACCGCCCCTCAAAGTGATTTGATTCATTAATGCCTTATGTGGGATGTATAAAGGATGGAGTTAGTGATATTATAAGTGATATTATACTGGAATTTTAATATACCTTTGTATAATTATATTTTATTTCCATTAAAATAACAAATAGAAATGAAAGTAGCGTCCATGCGTACGTACGGTTTACCGTCTCCATTAACGGTGCATTTCATTTCTTACCTCTAAATGTTATGTAATATTATAAAAACATGTATATACTGGATATATATGATATATATGATATCCAAATAATGAATATCATTTTGTATATAACGAACCTTTGACCACATGGACAACTTGTAAATATATGGTGTTCAATTTTGACTCAAGTGCCAAATATCGACAAAATCAACATTATAAACTTAAATGATTACATAATTTTTATAACATGGTAATAAGTTATATAAAAGGAATAATAAACATGAAAAAGTTTTTTAAGCAAGTATAAATTAACTTTAGTTTATTATTCAGGATATTAATGAACGATCGAGTCAAGTCGGACGTGAGGTAAGGGATCATACCTCTATCTTTCTTTTTAAGTACTCTCATTTATGTCACTTCTTCTAATCTCCTATTTATTATGTTAGGGGATATTATTTTATATAAATCATAATGTAATTTTTATGATCATATGATGAGAGACCCTATTTGATCTCATCAATCCATTTTTTAAGCGTCGTTAGGCTGCCGAATTTTTGTAAGGGATTTCTTATCTCACTTCTAATTCCGTGAGATTTCCATTGTTCGCCACTTATTTATTTCATGTGTTGTATGTACTGCCGATGAATGTATTCCATGTGTAATAAAATTTAATTTATTTGTAATTACATCTTCATTTTATGATCCTCCTTTCATGTGGTGTATGTTTCGAAAGTTACCAAATCGGTAAAGGAACCTTTCACCCTCCTCTTTTTAAAAGACTTATTTTTGTTATGTTTTTTAATTTACGTATTTTAATGTTGGTATATGTTCTTATATATCATTATTTATGTAAATTGTATGCACATGTAATGAGATACTCTTTTTATCTCATCAACTCATTTTCTAAATATTAAAGTAACGTTGTTAGGCTGTCGAATTTTTGTAAAGGGACATCTTAACCCAATTTCAAATTTTAGGGTTAAACTTATAATTGTTGATTATGTCGTGCTATAAATATGTGTGAATGACCTTTTATTGTTTTACACTTAATATCCAATTATATTGGGTGTATTTATATTTGTCCCACATAAATTATGTCATTGATTTATCCTTAATCTAAGGATACCGTCTTTATAAGGAATTGTGTCTCAATTTAAATTCCATTGAGACTTAATTATTTTTACACACCAATTCACTATTATATGGTGTATATACTGTCCTTTTACATATTATATCATGAATCCTTTTATTCTCATGATATTATAAAGTTCTGATTAAATATTATTCCTTAATTATTTTTATTCAAGTGTCTCTCTTTTTGTTAAAAAACACTCTAACTAAAATGTTGTTTTAAATGTTTTAAATATTTGTTATTATAAATATTTCTCATTAATGTAAATGGTTTTAAAAATGGGGTTTAGGATTTATTCATATGGACATTAATTTTTTCAAATAATAATTCATTTAAAAGCTTCAATGTGGTATTGCACATTTTGATTCAAAAATCACATTTTAAAAGGTTTTAAAAATGATTTGATAAAACATTGTCTATTTCAATATCTTAATTTGATATATTGGACTGTGGAAATGTTATCTTTCCTTTATACGTATGTTATATGTTTTGAATATGTTATGGTTATTGGGCATTGTTTACGTATACGGGTGGTTCCGTGATAAACCTAGGGCAGGTGAGCCCGAGATAGCTTTCTAATGCATTGGGTAAAGTGACGGAGGTAAACGTGAAATTTCCCCTAAGAGATTTAGGGAATAAATTGTGATGGGTATTCCAACTTTGACTCCATATGTAGCAGTGATAGCTACAATGTATGATTGATATGGATGCCATAAGTAACCTTTATGATTTATGATTTCTGTGTGTTATTCATAAATATCATGATTTCATAAGGTATGTTATGATTGAAAAGTATGGTTACATTGATTTGTATATATTGTTGGGATAATGTTTTCCTTCTTTATTTTATAACCCTTACTGAGCTTTTTATGCTCACCCCATGTTTTTGAAATGTTTTCCACAGGACATAATGACGAATTGGGTCAAAGATGGGATCAAGAAATAGTCATTCTATCTAAAACATGGAACTAGACAAGTTTCTTTTTAAGTGATTTTATTTTATGAAAAAAATAGATACTGAGTATTAGTGTATACATGTAATATTCAAGTTGTAATGTAATAGTTATGGCCTAATTCTCTAAAACTATAAACCTGAAAATATCCTCAATGTGAATTATCCATTTAATTCAATATTATGTAATGTTTAAGTTTGGGTCCTTATAACTCTTCTTCACACATTGGGCTACTTTAATATTTGCTCGAATTTTCTTCACCTTTGTCATGGTCTCTTCAATATGTTTTGGGCCAATAAGGTTCCTCTCACCCCCTTAGTCCCAACAAGTTGGAGTTCGACATCTCGTTCTATATCATGCTTTATATGGTGCCATTTTAATACTATAATGGAAACTAATGTTGTAGGAAAATTCCACCAAAGGAAAGTATTGATCACATATACCTTGGAAGTAAAGAGAGCTTGACACCAGCATGGCTTCTAATGATTCAATGGTCCTTTCAGAATATCCATCGGTCTGGGGGTTATAAGCAGAACTCATACAAGGCTCAGTGTTCAATACTTTCTAAACACTATTTCAGAATTTTGATGTAAACTAGGGATCTCGATCGGATACAATCGATAGAGGTGAAACATGAAGTCTTACCACGTCATTAATAAAAAGTGTTGATAAGCACTCAAGTAGAATGTCCTCTCTCATATGAAGGAAATGTGCGGATTTTGTGAGAAGGTCAACAATTACCCATATTGCATCATTTCTTCTAGGTGTCCTTGTTAGTCTGGTGACAAGATCCATCATAATGTTATCCCAATTCCACATAGTAATAGGTAGAGGTTTCATCAATCCTTTTAGCTGTTGACAAACCAAACATATTGACACATAGTCTAAAATTCCCCTCTTTATATTATCCCACAAAAAATATTCTTTTAGGTCTCTATACATCTCAGTGCTATCTATGTGTATAGGGAAATTTGAGCTATGAAAATCATCTAATAGTTCCATTTTTAGCTCAGGTACTGATGGAACAGACAACCTGTTCCCAAAATTCAAGACTCTTTCCTCATACAAAAAGTCACACAATCTCCCATCCTTGACAGCATTAATTTCCTTATTCAGATTCTCATCATTAAATTGAGTGATTTTTATCCTCTAATAGAGATGGTATTGCAATCATTTGATAGTGGAATGATGTTTCCCTTTCCTTACAAATTCTCATATCCATCAGTAGTAGATCCAAAAATATAGGATCTCTCTCAATCCTCATTTGATTCATAAGTCTATGATCTTTCCTACTTAATGCTTCTGCCACCTTATTCTCCTTTCCTAGATGGTAGTGTATTGAACAATCATAATCTTTGAGTAACTCAAGACATATTATTTGCCTCGTGTTGAGTTATTTCTGAAAATTTATTTCAAACTCTCACGGTCTCTATAAATCTAACCACTCTCTCTATAGAGATAATGCCTCCATATTTTCAGAGAAATGATTACAGCTGCTAACTCAAGATCAAGAGTTGGATAATTTTTCTCATGTGTCTTCAACTATTTTGATACATACAAAATAACTTTATCATTTTGTATAAGGATGAAACCTAGTCCATTCTTTGATGCATCACTATATATTACAAATCCACCACATCGAGATGGAAGAGTCAAAATTAGAGCATTGCCCAATCTTCTTTACAATTCATCGAAGCATTATGTACATTATTTGGTGCACTCAAACGTAACTCCTTTACGTGTGAGCTTGGTTAGCGGGTCATCCAATTGGGAAAAATTCTGAACAAAATTCTTGTAGTAAACTGGTTAGACAATAATACTACATACCTTAGTTATGTTTATTGGCGTGGGACAGTCATGGATTGCCTTTGTCTTTGTAGGATCAACTAGGATTCCATCCTTTGAGACAATATGGCATAGAAGAGAAACTAATTGAAGAGATAATTCACACTTTCTAAACATCCCATATAATTTATTTCTTCTAAGTGTTCTTAGAATAACCCACAAGTGATTATCATGGTCATCATATATTTTTTAGTATTACATGATATCATCAATGAATACCACAACAAAGCTATCGTGATATTCCCTGAAAACTCTATTCATTAAATCAATTAAAATAGATGATGCATTTGTCAGTCGAAAAGGAATCACTGTAAACTCCTAATTCCCATACCTCATCCAAAATGCTGTCTTAGGAATATCTTCCTTCCTCATATGCAACTGATGATATCTGGATCGAAGGAAAATTTTTTAAAATTATTTAGCTCCATGAAGTTGATCAAATAAATCATCAATCCAGGGTAGGGGATACTTATTATTTATTGTAATTGAATTTATTTACCTATAATCAATACAAAGCTTCATCGATCTATCTTTCTTCTTGACAAAGAGGAAATGGGCTCCCCATGGAGAAACACTAGGTTGAATGAATCCTTATTCAATTAAATCCTATAGTTGTTTCTTTAGATCTACTAATTCAATAGTGGACATTATATAGGGAGTCTTTGATATAGGTCTTTCACCTGGAATTAAATCAATAGTGAACTCAACTTCCTGCTCTGGAGGATGTCCAAGTAAATCCTCAGGAAATACATCAATGTACTCATTCACTATGTGCTCATATTCAATATGAATATTTCTTTCCTTGCCTATAGATATTGGTTTATCTTCCAATCTTAGTGTTGAATTCAGTAGAGCCACTAGAGGTGGTTCTAGATACGAATTAGATGGTTAGGTCTCTACTATAATGATAAGAGATTCTACACCATTTTAAAAAATTGTAACTTCTTTTTTCTTGCAATAAATCTTCGCATCGTAATCTAACAACCAATGCATACAAAGAATTATATCAAATTTATTCATTAGTATGATGATATGGTTAGAAACTAAAGCATTGTTTGGTGTCTGGAGGGGGACTAGTTGACCTGCCTTTGTTGTAATGATACATTCCCTGGTAGTTTTAACTGAAATCTCCATTATTAAATCAAATTGGACATATCCAATTTTCATGGAAATCTGGGAATATATAAATGAATGTGATGTTCTAGAATCAAATAATGTTCTTGGTATGTTTGTGGAAATAATTAAAGTACCTACCACCACATCATTAGGAAATTGAACATCCGTTGTTGTAATTTCATAGGCTCTCCCTTTCTCTCTTGGCCTTTTCTGATTCAAGTTTCCTTGGTGCTTTGGACATTCATTTTCATAGTGTCCCATATCTCTGCAATTATAGTATTGAATATCATTGAATTGTTTCTTCCCCACTCATTCATCAGATCGATGTTCCTTTTCTCCACACTTTTAGCAGACTCCGATGACTTCTAACCATTTCCCGAGATGTTTCTTTCAACAGTTCGCACATAATGGGAATAGATTTGTTCCCATGTTCTTCTTTGGTGCTTATTTTTTTCCTTGGTTATCAGAGTACCTCTTCTTATCTTGATTTCCATTGAAAAAATTTTATTTAAGAAATTCCTTCTCAGTGTTGATTACACTTGATACAATTTCATCATATGATTAAAATGATTGAGAAGCTACTGCCCTTCAAAGACTTGGCTTAAGACCTTCAAAGAAATGATCAATCATGTTTGTCAAGTCTCATACGTAACGTATGGCATACCTGGTTAGCCTTGTGAAATTAGCATCATACTCTGCAACACTGTCTTATTCCCTTTGTTTTAAGCTAAGGAATTTCCTCTTCATTTCAGTTTATTGATCACTAGGGAATTATTTTTCGACGAATATTTCCATAAAATTCCTTTATTCCATATCTTCTATTTCTTTTTCCTCCTTGGTATTCTGAATCAAGGACCACCATTTATCAGTGTCTCCCTTGATAAAATATACTTTCAGTACTACATTTTCATTTTCATTGCATCTTAATGCCATGAATATCTTTTCAAGGGACTTGATTTGATGCTCAGCAACCACTTGTTTAGTAGTCCTGCTAAAAGATGGGGGCTACTGCCACATGAAATGATCCAACATAGGTGTTGAATGGTTATTCGTTACAACCTGATTATGTTTTCACAATATGGTCATGATCTGATCTTCTCCAACAATGACTATGTTTTCTTTCTCAATAGGGAGATTCGTACCTTTCCCATGAGTATTGATTTCCCTTCTTCTGTTAGACACCACTTCTAAATAATGGGATACACTAGATTAGTTAATTAATCTAAAATATAGAATCACTCAACAGAGATTGAAATTCTATGCATAGCTAATCTTATAAACATGGTTTTTATGAGGAAAAACTTACATTAAACTCTTTCACAATGGCTTGTAAAGAAAATATGAATTATCTTAAGCATATACCCCATGGGGGTCGTAACCAAGAGTACAACCATGCCCATTGTCGTGCACCAGTTACGATTCGAGTCTAGTTCAAAGCGGTGTTTTACCCCTATAAACATCTATGCCAGAGCAGCCTCTACCTTCTCATATCCAGGCAAGGATGAACTTTTTAAAAGATCCACATAATCTATTCCTTACCAAAATTCCATGATGTTATTGTATATTTATCCTCAAATACTACCTTAGGGCTTTTTTCACTACTATACATTTCCTACACTAGTTTCCATGTCTTCTACTAAACTTTCTCTGATACCAACTATAACACCCCGACCACTCTAGGCTGGAGCCGGTGCATTACTTGTGATATTAACAAGGTTAGATGGAATGAAAAATCATGAAGTAATGATCAGTTTAGTAGTCTTGAAGAAACTAGACACATATATGAAACACATATTACATTGAAAAAGGTTACAAGATACGATACATAACAAAACTAAAAACTAAGACCACATAAACTCAATAAATGACCTTATCTTCATCACCTGTTGAAGGTAAACAATGAAAGGGGTGAGCTCAAATGCTCAGTAAGGGTTACAATTAGCGGAATCATGAATACAATAATAAGTGGGTCATAATCAATCTGACATGATCAATATGGCATGGTGAATAATTGAAAAACTAATGCCATTAATAAACTGAGAATGAAATTGAATCCATAGATATTGTCCTAGTGAAAACATCTTGGATAATAATAATAACTCATAATGAGTAAATATACTACTTATTAATTGTAATTCATGTATCTGACACATTAAACCATAATACCATTAAAACGGTTTAGTTCTATGGGTAGAAACCTGTCTAATTTTTGGAAACAAACATGAAGGGTTTGTCGCCAAATTGATTTGTCTCATGAGACCTACTGACACATAGAGGGGATATAGAGGGCCCCAACCAACACTGCATGTTCAAATAATTTTTTATAAATTTATTCAATACAAGTGGAATATGCCTTTTCAATATCCATATAGAGTCGAGTATATGGATTCATCAATATCTCTATAATAAAATAACTTTCGAAATAAACACTGTATGTAAAATGGTATAGGGTTTAGACAAAAAACATATACATGATTTGAGAATATGGATATTTAATATAAATATAATTTCAAATGAAAAGTGATATCAAATGGGCAGTAGGTACACCACATAAGGATTATTAGGTTCATGATACAAAGATAGTCACAACAAAATAGTAGTTGAGACAAAGTCTCTTTCCAAAATGTAATCGGACGAACCATATGACTAGAACATAATAAACCTAAAATCAATCATTGAATAAAATTAATATAAAGAGAATAATTTTATTATATATCAAATGTAAGTACACATATAACATATGTAATAAATAAGTGGTGATCAATGAAAGTCACATAGAAATGAATGTGAGATGAGAAACCTGTTACAAACATTTTGGCATGATAACGAGTGTTATTATGAGGTATTAATGAGTGGTAAAAGGGTATTCCATTATTTATGTCACAAGGGAAGTATGGTTGAGATGCTAAAACATACCCCATCATTAGGAATTAAAATTAAAAGGGTACAACATAGGGGATATTCTTGAACAAAAGTGAGTGAGAGGATCCCTTACCTTACGCTCGAAGGTGTTCTTATTTGTTCTTAATGACCTGAATAATCAAATTTAGCTTTATCAATTAATAATTCATGAACCTAGTACACATGTATTTGATATGGTATAACCTTATTAAGTTCATTAATGTCCTTTTTGACGGGTTTAAGAGATTCAATTTTATTGCTTTGGGAGCACTTTCTTACTTGGTTTCATGATTTCTTTAATTTTATTCACTAATGGAAGTTCATTAAAAATGTGGTTAAAAATATAGAATTGTTAATAAAATTTTTTTGTTACATTAAATAGATATAAATGATATTATAATTATTATGGTTATATTCCATGAGGATGACTCATTCGATGAGTTAAAAATAAACGCTTGGATTTGGCTTAGCTGTTTTGTGCACAATAAACTTGTTTTGTATTATTATTCCATATTAGGAATGTGTAAAGATTCCAAAACATTAATAAACATAAGATAAATATATTAATACCTATTTAAACCTTTGAAAATATTTCATATCCAATATTGGAGATAGTAATTCAAATTGATAACACGTCTTCCTTGAATGTGATAAATTTACACATCTCGGATGGTGTTTGCATTTATTGTATAAAAGGAGGGGAAATAGATATTATGAAAAAATATTCCATTAGCATAATTAAAATATAGGAAATTTATGGTACTAGAATTATCATGGAATTTTGATGAATGGGGGTGATAAGGGAGAACAAAATAATGGAACTTTGTAAAAGAAATTGAAACAAAAGAGAAGGAAGTTTCACCTCTTGAGTACTCCTCGTTGAGAATCTCCATAAGGAATTTGTTTTTGGACTTTTGGTGAGACCCAAAGCTCTTGGACGTGGGAAGAGGTCTTGGGATGATTATTTGGAAGAATTTAAGAATGTCTTGAAGCTTGATTGATGTGGGAGGAAGAGGGGGTGGGGGTGGTTTATATAGTGTAGGGGAGAAGAGTTTTCTTAATATTATAATCATTAATTTAATATTTCCTCTCAAGACAACCAATAGTGGGTACTCAATGACCAAGAACAGTAATATATTCATGTGACGTCGATCCAATTGGGCTTACATCAGCATATCATCGTCAATGACTCAATAAATTCATTATTTATCATTTATTATAAATTATCTCATTTTACAATTCATCAAAAATATATGTATTTCAGAAAAATCCAAAATTTTCACCCTAAACATTTTTTGATGTTTAAAATCCAAAAATGAATTCCATCTTTCAAAGATAATTTTCTAAATATAGTTAACTAAATATTTAATTAAAATCATTATTTAATCAAAAAATATAAACAATTAAAATATTCATCCCCATTTTTAAGGTGCCTAAATTCATTTATACACTCAATGGTATTCATACCATTCATAAGAGTCATATTAATATTAATAAGGGTATGTTATTAATCCTAATGGTAGGTTACTATTAATAAGGGTAGGTTACTATTCACTGAACATTTATTTTTCCTTTTTAGACTCTAAAGAACTTACTGATCACAACCATGTATGCCAGATTTTCGAAATTCATATAATAGATGTGAAAAAATTAGGTTTACTTGGCTAAGTTATAGATATCTCCAATAAGTAACCATGTTTTGTTCCATATAGGCTCATTGATTCATGAAATATAGGCTATAACTAGAATGTATTTTAAAGAATCACACCATGAAGTGTTTGGGGAGCTATAGTCTTTTAATTAGACCTACTCCTTAGGAACATTGTTAGGATATTTTATACAGTGATATAGATTTATCATTATAATGTTATGTTTCATTCTATGTTAGATGATAGGGGTAGAGGAGGGGTATTAATTTATCCCACGAGGAGGGACATCTGTGAATAAAATATTAATTAACATATAATTTGGTATAAAAAAATATTTCTATTTTGATTCATATAAATTTTATTTGTTTTTTATTTAAAATATATATTTTTTCTCATTTTAAATCAACAAAACCAAATGAAATTTTTTAAATATTTTTTTCAACATAAGAGATAATATTTTTCCTAGAATAAAATATAATGATTGTCCAGAAAATTGTTGCATAGGTTTATAGATTAAGTGAACTACTGTCAAGAAATTATATTACTTATTCAATATTATCAATTTTTAATTTTTTATGATTTATTAATTATTTATTATATCTTAATTATTTCATAAAACATAATTCATATATAAAAAATATAATTTTTAAATATTCACTTAAATATCATCCCTTTTAGAAATTTGGAAAATCCTCAATTAATTAGTATTTCAACTTGATTATTAAAAATTTAATGGAACAGTTGAACAGAACAATCCCCATGATGAAATTTCATGATCCATGGATTAACCTGAAATAAAACTCATAGGCATTACATGAAATAATATAATTTACATTGTTAAATATCCTCTTCAATAGTATATGGAATGAACCCCATGCTATTTTACACAACCATTTCATATGTCACTACATATTTATAATACTCTGTGACAACATTGAATAGAATATTTTATATTGTTCGTTTTTTCCCAATTCAATTTGAATTTTTAGGGTTTTATGGGACATTTTTATTCCAAAAATATGAATAAGAAAACACTATTCCCATAAAAAAGATTTACCTGCCTCAGATTCAATACTTGGAAATAGAAATAATAAAATAGTATGTATCAGAATTTCTAAGAAGAATCTTTTACAATAGTTATTTTGATTAAAATCCATTAGAAAAAACCAATGGATTTTTTCATCAAAGGAATACACTAGAAACTAGATTTATAGATTTATATGGTAAACCCCCTTATCATTTTTTGATTTTTTATCACCTCATCTAGAATGGAACATTAAAATATGAGAATAAATTTATTTAAATTTTACATAAATGAAATATTCTTTCTAACATTGAGGCCAAAGAAATCCATTAATAAATAATATTTATTTAATATAATATAATTGATGTTCTATCATTTCAATTGTTATGAAATATCTAACCCTTATAGTTCTTCATTGAAACACTAATAGTAACATATCATCTACGTATGTGATCATTAAACATTTTTAATAGTAAATAATCTATCTTCTCATCATCAAATGAAGTGTCTCAAATTAAAAACATGACAATCATTATTGATTAATTGACATAATTCTATCTAATTTTATTCAAACACGAACTATATAACATTATATCAAGAACCCTAAACCAACATAGAATTCAATATGGTAATTATAACCACTACAAAGTTTATAATTTAATTGGTATTTAAATAATTAAATTATTTTACTAAATCCACCTTGACTTAATATAAAACGTATAAAATCTTCATGAACCCATCCAAACTCCATTGTATATGATTATCGTATAAAATATATCATATTCTAGAAAAAAAATCTTACCAAAAATTAACTTCAATAAATGGACTACAATGCTAACCTTTGTGATTTTATAAATTTTAACTCAATTATCTATTCTAAAATATATAATTTTAATCAAAGCGTAACCTCTAGTAAAAAAAAATTTAATTAATTTATAATTTCATATTAAAATACAAGTGATATATTCAAGAATATTTATAATGTGAATGAACTGGGGGAGATGAGTTATTCTCAATTGGGGATGGGAAAATATGGAAAATATCATACAATATTGAATTGTGTTTGTTAAAAAAATCATGTTATCCTATGGTGACTAGTTTTGATGATCGTCAAATTCCAGGAAGGCTATGACTTATTTAATACATCAATTTTCTCAATAGGTTTTTCCTTTTTTTCAATTGTTATTTATTGGTATAATGGTCATGAACGATCTGGAATCTCTTTTGAATTGGTTGAAGATGTGTAGGAATGAATGTATTAAAGTTCAAATAATGAAGATAAAACCAAATTTGGAATAGATATGACCACTCCATATAAATATTTAATTAATATTTCATTAAAAGGATTTATCCTATGTTAGAAGGATACTGTTATGATCTGCTAGGTATTAATAAAATTACACTTATTGTTGTTTAAGTTTATCATACATAATAATTCTATATCTTATATTTTATATGATATATGAATATTTACACCACAACTAGAATTTTTATATCACAGTGGTTCGACATAAGAATTAATGGGATAATGATTAAACCCTAAAAAACTATATGAGTATTTAATATAACACATGATATAGAATTTATGTGGTATTTTATTATGAAAAAATAGTCCATGACACAAGATGTGGTGAAGAGACAAAAATTATGTTGTATCATGAGAATCTGAATCACTACAATTTACGTAACAATGAGTCTAGGTTTAAAATTTCATGATATTTTAGACATATCATTCTATGATACTTTTAAAAAACAAAAAATTTCATAAATAAAAACGATTGATGAATTTTTTATTGTATAAAAACATAATATTTCATGCTAAAATTGGAAATTCATGTGTCAAATCTAGTAATAAATATTTCACAAATCTAAGAGATAATTGGCTGGGTGTTCTTTCTTTCTCCTTTTTCATCACTTATTTATCACCATTTTGACGGAATCACACTAACTAATAATTGTAAACATTAGTATTGATTTTTATCTTTTGGTTTCCATTAATTTAACCCCCCTTTAGCTGAAATACAATCTCTCTTAGGATTTTCACATGGTATCAATGAAACATTACATGAATATTTTATTTAATAATTTAATAATTAAATACCTTTCAATTGGTATCATAATTTTAATTAATAGTATTTCTATGTACTTTTCCAATATTTTACTAAAATTTTATATAATGTTTTTACGAGATCTACAGAGTCCATGAATATCATTAACATTATGTGATTTTTCTTGTTTAATGAAAAGGGATTCCACCCATAGATATTGAGAGATGGATGGTTTAATATGTCATATAACTCGTAATATATATTCTTTATATCTTCAAGAATGGTTTTAATATTTTTAATGTCAGGAATAAATACATATTAATGGAAAATAAGAATATCAATGTTGATGGGGGTGTGTACTGCGTTATTCTCATCACACTCAGAGAAAGAGTTATAATTAGTTATCAGACTCAAGAAATGAAATTGAATTTGGATGAAAGTACATGATATACAAAAAGGATATAAGAAAGTAAATGAGTCATAGTTACAAACCATACATGCTCAGTTTATTAACATTTTAAAGGGAGAAGAAAAATCCTTGGATGGTTTAATTGCTTGAGATAAAAATTATATTCGATATAATGATATGGTGAAATTATTAAGGACTCTATCATTTTAAAATTGTTGATTGGAATAAAATAAAATAGATAAAACATAAATATTTTTCCCCTTGAGGCTCATAGATTATATGATTGGACCATCAATAAAATCAACAATGTTATGATAATATATGAGATGAGAAGAGGATCCAACTTTAAAAGGGTAAATAAGAAGTTTAAAGAATTAAATGGTTAAAAAGGCTAAAAAATCTTGACACAAATTCATCTCTCAATGAGGAATATAATTTTGAATATACTTTTTAATAAATTTAAAAATATTTTTTTTATTCTCAAGTGGCATAAAATGAGGACAAGGTCAATGTGGTGGAATATTACCCTTAAAATTATTTAATATTTCTAATATTGACCCATTTTATTATATTAAAAATGATAAGTATGAATAATAGGATAAATATGATCAATCTAATATATCATCTTGGATGAGAATGATAAATAATGGTCCCACTGGAGGAATATTATTCAAAAGAAAATGGATTTCCAATATTACAGAGAAGAAAATCATTCCACAACACACGATTACACATAGATAGATGAAGAAATTTAATTACAGAACAAAAATGTTGTGAATAAATTTAAATAAATTAAAAAAAATTCAAAAATTCAAAAAAAAACTCAAGTAAATAATAATAAGTAGGGATAGGTGAGATTAATAAATGGATAAAGAGACACAAAAATAATTTCAACTGAGTTTGGATCTCATGGTGTTCTTGAAAGAAAAGTAAATTCATAAAATTAAATTTAAATAATTAAAGATAAAGTATTATTCATTAAGGAAAAT
This sequence comes from Viscum album, assembly GCA_963277665.1. Classification (NCBI taxonomy): domain Eukaryota; kingdom Viridiplantae; phylum Streptophyta; class Magnoliopsida; order Santalales; family Viscaceae; genus Viscum; species Viscum album. The sequence goes on from OY728165.1 coordinate 835,907,311, forward strand.
CATTGATGAGTTCAAATCTATAGAAATTGCATATATGTAAATTATTTTTAAAGAAGTATATGATATTTCACTTAATTTTTCAATGTATTATATAAAATTATGAATATTGTTATCAATAATATATTTTATAATAATTTCAGGGAAAAATATATTTTGGAAAATGTTGTAGAATCTAAAAATTCATTTCACATATCTAAATCCCCATATTTAAAAATTTTAATGAATGATGTTGTAGAACTCCTTGAAATAGTGAACATGTTGATGATTCCAGGAAAAATATTGTTGATTTTTCTATTTTTCAAAGAAAAATTTGTTGGAAACATAATATTCTAATTTGGATAATTGATGTATGGAAAATGTTAAATAGAAGAATGTCGTTACATCATCTAAAAAGGGAGAAAATCCATCTATTTTAGATGATGATGGTTCTAAAATTTCTAAATTCAAAGAGTTGTAAAAAGAGAATAATACAAAGGATATTCTTAGAGTGAAGTTCAAGGTAAAAGAAAAGGAACATAAAAATAAAGAGACTGAATGGTTTTATCGAATATCAATTGAATTGAAAACATGACAAGAAGATTTTAAAATTTTAATTTTATATCTAAGGAGGTTTTTTTTACAATAGAAGTCAGTACATCAAAGTCTACATAAAAAATGAAAATGTATGTCTATATAATATCTCACTACTTCAATCAAATATTGGTTTTGAATAAAGGGGAAATAAATTATAAAAATAAAGACTACAACAAAGAAAAATCCAATAACAATGTTATATTTAAAAATTTCATTTGAAACTCTTTAGAGGGCTTATGAGATGAGTGATAGATCTAGACATTGTAATAAAAACAGTAACTTATCATTCTATTGGACCACCCAAAAAAAAATTATTCTCAAAATATTTTAATAGGAGGAATAATAAAGATAATGGAATAATGTTTAAGGTGAATTACATATCTTAAAAATGGTATAAGACATGGATAATTAAAATAGATTTCTCATCTAACGTGATTGGAAAAATATATCTAAAATGATATCTAATAGTATAATGAATGATCATTCAATTTAAAAATTGAAGGATCAGTCAATGTGAAAAGAGTATTATACATTAATATTTATATGAATAAATCCAATGATGATCTATTTATTAAAAGACTATGGAACAATATTCACACTATTTATTAAAATTTAAATAATTATAATGATGTGATATTTAGAATGAATTGATGTTTCATATTGAATTTGAAGGATGGAATGATTATATTATAGGGGGGATACAAAATAAAAACTTTTAGAAATTATTAATGATAAATATTCATGTTACATGAGAATAATATAGGGGAACATAGTTTTATATTGATTATTTAGCCATTTAGGGTAGAGAAATATGTCTAGGATTTCCAATAATGTTTCTATGTGAATTCTGAGGATGATACATTGTGAAATACACAACCTATATTTTACATTTCATAAGGTAAATATAGAGAATAAAAATGAAAGACTTGTTAAAATTGAAATGGAAAATTAAGAGATTTACAATATTAAAATGCGACAGTACTGATGAGATTGAAGTAAAAAAATAGAAAAAATATTTCATGATTTTTTATGGTTTTACTTATATGACATATGTATAGTTTTTGGTATGTAAACCAAATTATTTTTTAGAAACATGAACACATTAAGAAGATTATTGAGAATAAAACTAGGCATGTCAATAATAGAGTCTATTTAGATAATGTATTATAGTATAATAATTAATAGTTATAGGAATATATTGGGAATAATATGATGTTACATGAATATAGATCTCCATACATAACCAAAAAAATGTGTCTCTAACAGTATGAATCAGAGTTTGGTGGAAATATAAAGAATAATTATTTTAGAGAATGGAAAAAGATATTTCCAGATAAGCCACAATATAATTTGTCTTTATTTTTAAGGGATTCCTATACTAACATAATTTTGATAAATACATTATATTAATCAGGGTATAGAAAAAAAAAACTTTCTGAAGAGGTTTAATTCTTTCAATATCCCATTCTATATAAATATTTAAAATAAATATTTGGGTAAATAGTGTGAGATCCATAAAAGTCACATTTAGTGATTTGACACCTTGCATAACAAGTTACTGGTGGAACAATAATAATTTGAGGAATATTTCTCAAAGCATTGAAGTAATTGTGTTAGAAAATTACAATTCTCCACTTTCATCACTTTACATTGGTGACAATATTGATTGAGATGATGTTCGAAAATAGAGGTTTATTCCATATAATCAAGAGAAATTTCATGCTCTGAGGATGATTTTGAAAATTCTAGAATTGAGAAGGCTTAGATAAAAAATATTCATTGTTTCAAGGAAAAATAAAACCGATTGAGACAAAAATAATATTACTTGAGAAATTATAATGGGCGTATAATCCCAAATTAGCTTCATCGTATCATTTCACACTAGAGTGAATTCATTGGTTCAACAAAATAGTGTTGATGGATCATTATAAATAGATTTTCTTTATTGATAAGGAAATATGAGATAATGAAAATTGAGTAGAATGACATTTCGAAATTGGTGGCATGTCATAAAACCAAAAATGTGATCCAAATAATTCTAGTTTATTTGAATAATATTGATAAAAATGTTATGTATCAAGGATAAAAATAAATATTGTGTGCAAATGATACTCTCAAAATATGTGTATAGATTTTGGTGTCAGTTTTCATCAATTCAAAAGGCTTGTAATTATCCAAATATTTCTTCTTATTTTTTCACCATATAAATAAAAGGTATTTTAAATTTATATAATGCATATATTTTTTAATTAGAACTAATGGACGAGGTATAAATTGTAAAATTGGAAGGGAATATCATTTTCATTTATGGATAACATGTGTGTTATATGAATAAGGAGTTGTACCATCACAAATAATCACCTTAAGAAATTCATTCAATGACTGAATACTAATTAAAGAGAATGTAATTCAAGAAAAATAAATATGGATTCAAATATCTAGGAAATGGGAAAAACATAAAAATTATCATTGTGACAATGTATGTTTATGAAAATGTTTCCTGAGGAATCAATAAAGGAACTTATATGAAATGTACGACCCAAATGAATAGATTATTTTAACTATCAATAATCAATGGGATGAATTTATTATTGTGTTTGAAAGTTACAAATATACCAAATTGTAAACTTTATTCAAAATTATTGTATGATCATCCATTATGTAAAATCTTTATAATGGAGGAATCAAAAGAGGTTCCAACCCCAATAGTACTTCATACATATATGTAATTGGATGTAGAAGGAAGTAAGGGAAATAAAATGTAACCCTAAAGAAATATTATAAAACTAGTTTATATAATGACATTAAGGTAATATAATTTGTTTATAGTTACTATATGGGCATGATTTTAAATAATATTTATAGATTTTTATTCTATGGTGGAAAAATTTATATTTCACTATATTAAAGGAACTCTTTATTTTCAAATTATTTATAAAATATTAATCATTAGAATTTTTGGATTTATTTTTCTAGAATGGGTAAAATATATTAGAGATATAAAATTTATTTATAGAGTTTATATATTTTTTGATAGAATATGTTTTTATTGGACTTTTATGAATAAAAATTTAGTCACTCTTATATCTATAAATGTTGATTATATTGTAGAATCCCAAGAGACAACATCAATGATATGGGTGAAGTCATAATATAAGGACATGAAGGTAAATATTGCATACAAAATGATTAATGGTTGTGATAATAAATATGAAACCACCTTATCAAATAATATAGTGCAAAATTACAGTTTTAATCATATTGAAATAAAATAAAACTACATTAATGACAAAGTAAGAAATATGTGGGTTTCATTAGAAAAGGTTTTAACCAGGAATCAAGTCATTGGTATCTTTACAAATAATCCCTCAAATAAAAACATATAAAATATGAGAGAGTTTTTGGAAGAATATTATTTTCTAAAATACCTATAAATTTTCTTGGATATTGTCCCTATTTAAATTATTTTTATTTGTTAACATATAGGAAGACTAAAAGGATATTTTCTTGAAAAGTTTTACTAATGGTAATGTTTTTGTTAGTGATAATTAATGGGGATATGAGTTGATAATTTTTTCAAATTAGAGGTACATGTAAATTCTTGATGATAAATTTTTTATAATTCATGATCTATTGATTTTCATTTATATGAAAAAATTAATGTGGGATATTGAAGTCTCCTTTGAGAGATTTAATAAACCTCATGAAGTGTGGAACAAAGGGGGAGTTGATTTGATAATAATGTGTATGTGATTAATGTGTAAGTGATATAACAATGAGGTATAATGTTATTTTATAATCATCATTATATCTTATAATTAGTTGTTTACATGGCCTTCATTTTGGATGCATGATATTCCTTTTTTATTGAGATAATTCATTCATAATTTTGGGATTTTTTTCATGTTATAGTCATTATAAACATGTTTATATATGTGTTGAATAATATTTATAGGTGAAAGATTATATATAGGAATTAAATTAATGAGTTTATCTTAATGATAAAAAATCATGACATGGAAGGATGTGATTATGCTCTAAAAATTCAGAATTATTATTTTCTAGAAATGATATATCAAATGTGAGAATGATCATTACATGAGCTTCTAGTACACTATGTGATTATTCATATTGATGTTTGAGTTAATCATAAAAAAGAAAATTGTGCTGAAAAGTATCTCAAATGTGGGTATAATTCAACAATATATTTGGAGACTGAGTTTTTATTACTAGATAGTTTAGTATATTTGAGTTTCTTGATATAATGACAGTGAAGCCACATTTTAATGAGTCTGACTATAAATGATTAGTGCATTGTTAATTATTGAAATATTGATTATATAATGACACAATATACCTATCATTGAATAAACCAAATGAATAATATTATTAATAACTCAAAAATATTTATGTTTTATTCTTTCATATAATTTATATCCAAGGATCACTCTATAGGTGCAGCCATCATGCGGTAATACATGTTATGTTTATAAATATTTGGTGACATTATTAGAGATATGTGTATGCGATTAAATGTGATGACTCTAATAGAATCATCCAAAATTCCATGAATTAATTGGTGAAATTTTCTAGAGATGAACTACGGTGTAATAAAATTCCAAATTCTGGAGGTACATGAGGTATGATAAAGCAGGATAATTCTATATGTTAATGATAATAATTCATATTATAATTTATGTTCCTGAAAACCCTCTTCTTCTATTCCTTGTTCCTTTAATAATAAATTGTAATGTGTGTATTGGGACCGAAACATTTATACAAAAACTATTATCCACCAAATAATTTGGGGCAGTGAATCATATTAAATCCCTTTTATCCTTTTGTGTTCTTTATCACTCTATCAATCATCATATCATCATCATCCTTAAGGACCGATCAAAATGACTGGAGATGGTAAAAGTATTTATTAGGAGTTTGGGTTTGTATTTGCACTAATTCACCAATACTCTCTATGGGGGTTACTATCTGTGTGGCCTTTGACTAGGAATTAGAGAACCATTTCTTCAATACCTCATTCAATGATTTAATCATATGATCTCTATTAGGTTATGATGTGATCATGATAAAAAATTTAATTCTCCATATAAACATTCCTTTCAAAATATATACCTTGATACTTCATAAAAATAATTACATAATCACATTTCTCAATACATTGAGTAACAAATACACATAGAAAATTTTAATATAGTATATGGTATCTAATTTGGTTATCCTTAAATAAATTTCATCTATTACCCCAAAATTCATGTGATAAGGGCTAAATAATTCCTCCTATTGAAAACATATATTTCTCATTTTTCACATGGATTTAATCCCACAAGGGACATGATAGGATCATGTATTTCCCTAATAATAAGGGGAAAATTCATATCATTCCAATAAATAATTTCTTATAATGTGAGGTTACCATAAAAGAAAATATAAAAATCATAAGGTTTTGAAGATAGAATACACAATATTTTTTATATAAGTAATGGGTACCCATACAATGTAAAAGTTTTGTTTAAGATGAATTTGGGACTAGTACTTTGGGAAATCACTGAAGGGGATATTTTTTGAATAAATTATAATTATTTCCTAAAAATTAATAATTCATGAGAAAAATAACAGCTCCTATAGATTTCTGGGGGTTCTCTATTCCCATAACATGTGAGTCCTATATAGGTAATGAGTGGATCTTGTATTTATCTGATAATCACATTGAAATCACTATCTCAATATGTGGAATTTTTTGATAATGGTTTGGGTCACATTGGAAAAATAAATACCCTTAGACTTGGAATTCGTAAAAGATAATACTATGAAGAAAGCTGGTGGGATGACATGCAATATGATATTTACTGTACAACACGGTGTCGAGATTAATTTAATATCAACAATTATGAAGTGAATCTAACTTATTTAAATATAGAATGACATGATAACTTGGGTGGAATTTAAAGTACCCAATAATATGAGTTGATAATAGAAAAATAAAAAAACAGATCTCAAGATAAGGCATCTATCTGTGTTAATGTTTAGATATTAGTGAAAACCATGATCCAAGAAGTAAGATGTTACCGCATTTTTGATCCATGATAAAGAAGTATTTAAAAAAAAGGTAATAATTAACTTATGTTCTTCTATGAATCATTTTAATGGATGATAAGGTGCGTTTTTTCAATAATAATATTTCATTAGAATAATGAATGATATATTACTTACTACCATTGTTCAAATAAAAAAGGATATTAAAAAGAGATGCTTCCATTGGAGATATTCTTAAAGATTTATTTATAAATAGAAAGTTATTTTATTTTCTTTCAACACTATATAGATATTATACTTTTATTAATGTATTGAAAAGATCAATGAAGGTTGAAACTAAAACATGAAATATCTTGTATAGAATATGTTTAAGTATAATTTTGAAATTAATTTAAGTAGAAAATATATTGATAGTATGTTTGAGTAACTATTTCATGAAGAATTGTATATTTACTTTAATCCATATGATTAATATTTATTGAATAAGTTCAATATTGGGGAAGATAATGTAAAAAAATTATAATGGGTCCTTCAAATGATGAGTTGTAAAACATCTTGAAGAGGAATCCATAAGAATATTTGAGTTGATTTAACAAGAGATAAAATGGGTGGATAACCATTGAGATAAGTTTCAAAAATTTTCATTTGGAGGATATCCATTAAAGTATTTTTCATGTTAGAATAATAAATAATAGGTAAAATGGGATAAACATACATTAATATATATTTTTTATTTATAAATTACATAAGAAAAATTCATATTTTTATTATGTAAATATAGAAAATAGAAAATCCCCACTATGATATGAAATATTTTCCACATATATATGTGAAAGATATTTTTAAGATTATGTAATAATGTCCAAATAAAAATCAACCTTTTTATACATAATGTCCTTTAAGGAATATATACAATTTTCTCATAAATAAAATTTCCCAAAGGTGTTGAAGTTTCCCTATGATACATAATATCTTCCTAATGTATGATATATGGAATGAAATATGTAACATATTTTCAAAGCATATGTATGTTTTCTAGAGAATCCAAGGATGATAAATTAGATTCTAGAAATGTTAAAAACTAGATTATTACTTGAATAATCTCCACTATTATATTTAATATATTTTTTCTATAGGGATTTTATGGTTTTTGAAAAATGATAGACTTTGGAGTTAAAAATATAATGATGTTGAGGTATTATTCAATGCATAATCATCATCATAATTATTTGAGTAAGATAGGATTCAGGAAACTAGTTCTAGTGTTAAATATATATATATATATATATATATATATATATATATATATAATAACTAATTTCTTTCAATAAATACGAAGATCATTATATTAAGTAATATGAGGAAGAAAGAAAAAATAATGATATTTTTGTGAGTTAATATGTGGCCACACCATGAAAATAATATAATACTATGATTCATAATTTAGTGGGTTTTATAGGATTGGTTCAAGTAATTATGGTATATTGTGAAATATAGAAAAAGAGATAGATTAAGATAAAAGACTATACCATGCAACAAGAGGATGTTATATGGAGAAACCAAAAAAACAATTAGTCCATATCATGGTATATTACATAACAGTATGATAGTGTAATTGATTTTTATCATATAGATGACAAATTAAGTTCTTTTGGTTATTATAGAGGGATATATTTGATATAATTATTCATATCATACAATTATTTAATATTGAGTCTTATAGAGACATTATTTTTTTATTAATTAAATTAATTTTGATAATAGATTGTGATGGATAATTGATGTTACAATATTAATACGTATTAATATTCAATGTGTAAAAACAACAGGTAGGTGAGTTATTTAGTATATATAAATTGAAGAACATGAAGAATATATTTTCAGGGATATAAAAAACAAAATTTATAATCCTGAATATAATTTATGCCAATGACTAAAATAGGCCAAACATTTTTTATATGAAGATCATCTATATGAATTGAAGAATAAGAGTAGAGAGAGATATTTAATTTCTTAGACTAATTAACATTCTTGGTGAAGATGAATAATATTGAGAACATTGTATGATGACTCCATATTTGGTATTATTTCATTGGGAAAGATAGGTGAAAATATTTATATATCATAAAGACTAAATATTAAAACTCCTATATATCATAAGGTCTAAGGCATATCATGATATTTAAATAAACTAAGGTAGATGTTCAAATCAAGTTATTACAATAAGTTATTTGGGTTTTCTTATTGATTATTCCCCAGTAGGATTCATCCATAAGTATAATTGTTTTGAAGGCCCGGTTAGGTTTGGTTCTTTGAAATAGAATGTTAGTGCTTGAACTCTACTTTCATGGTTCAAGGAGAATAAGATAAATCTCATATGATTTCCTAAGTATCATCTAGATAATAATATAGAATATTTGTGTGAGTGGGATGAAATCCACGGTACACTAGGTATGTGAGGATATATATTTTAAGTGAAAAAAATTAACAAATTTTTTTTCCTGGTTATGTTATTTTCTTTCTTTTGCAACATTCTCTAAAAACCAATGTTTTGAAAATATTAACAGATACATTCATTCAATATATGTATTGGTAAAAACAATTAAAAAGGTATTAATTGATTATAAGCAACTCAAACTGATTCACCCCTCTTAGTGTGGTTTCAATGATCCTAGTGAGACAAAATTTTATAATTATATAAAATAAAATGACCAAATTATATGAATAAATATCATTTGATTTATATATACAATTTATGGAACTCTAATAAATATATGAATAGAATTTCACAGTATAATTAAATTATTGGTTCAAATGTCATACATTTTATAAAATAGTAACAATATTATAATGGTTAAAATTAACTAATGAAACATATATACTCTAGAAACACATTATATTATTTTTCTCAATGATAGGGTAATAAAGGTACAAGACTATGATGGGTTAAATGACACGTATTTGCTCAAAATGAAGTAATAAAAATTCATTTAAATATTACACAAGTATATTTAAAAAATTTAACATGAAATTACATGTGATATAAATAGTGGGTTAGTCCTATATTAATTCCAAACTTATTACCTCATCTGTATACAATGCACTATATACAAGATTCCATTCACACTAATATTATCATATTTTCACTACCCATAATACATTGTGATGATCCTTGATAAAATAAATTGAAAATTATTCTTTAACTTTTTTTATTTCACTATTCATAAAATATGCGGTACACACATAAATGAATGATAAATGGATTTTAATAATATTATAAACACTAATTGGTTCCCTGATCAGTGGTTACCATAACATATTATGCATTCCCACCTATATTCCAAAGGTTTTCGACTTATAGTTAGAATTTGAGGGGATAATATATAGATACTATATTGTAATAACCCCAAACCCCTAATATGAGATCTGGTACTAAAAACATAATATGTAGTTTTCTAGTTTTCAATCCAATAAATGTTATTCAATTTAAACCATCCAAAAAATGTCAAAAGGAACAGTTGTCTCACTTATAGACCCATGTTCCATTTAGGATTAGTGTTTTTAGAAGTAGAACAAACTCGTACATAATAACTTGGATATATGAAAAACTAGTTTCTAGTGATTTAGATTATCTCAAACTATGTTAACGACATTATGTTACCTTTATATGAACAACATACTTACAATAATTATTAATAACAAGGGGAAAACATAATTAGGGTGAGATAAAATGCTCAGTAAGGGTAAACATATGGATTTAAAATTGAATTTCATCAAACATTATAAAATTAGAATATGTGTACGATGATATAATAAAATTTCCTGAGAATGAAATAATTGAATATAGGTTTATTGGTACATTGATCATAAATCATGAAATATTAAATAAATATTTAAAAATGTTAATACATGTAGGAATATATAATCTTGATCCATTTTATGTTAGTATTGATAAAAATAATTATTAAAACCCCATAGAAAGTATACATAAAAAGTTTTGGTATCATTGGAAATCATCTTCATAACTCAGGATAGAAATGAAAAGATCCTAATTAAACCCCTGAGATAAACCTCCTTTATTAAACCAATCACTATAAAATTTAAAAACTAATAGAATTACCAAATTCATTTGAGGTTTATATAATTATTTCCCATAGAATAAGTTGTATTGAACTCACCTATCATATAAGATGTATTTGGATCACTCTCATATATTTGTTATCAAGATCATCTTCTATAGAATTTATATCATTATCACTTTGAATCATCAACAATTTCTACGTACCTATAAAAAACAAAACATTTAGAATCATTCAGATTTCAAAATAACAACCTCAAAACCAACCATCATTCCTTTATAGATGTGTTACCTGTGGAAAATAATTTGGTTTCATGGTAATCTCATTGATACAATAATAATAATTTCAATGAATTAATAAGGATGGTATCAATAAAAAATATTCCCAGTTTATAATAAGTAATATAAAAGGTTATTTTCATTGAGGAATAAAAATATAATTACAATACAATTACAATCATTATTGAGGACAATACTATTAATACATTGAAAATCACGTTTAAAAACTGAAATTAAAAAATACTTTTATATATATTTCATTGAAACTGGAAATGGGAACATTTAAATGATTTTCTAAATAAAATAAATTTCATGATGGTTGGAAAATCCATTCAAGTATTAAATGATAAAAATACACACTATTTTTAAATATTTTTAAAGACAGTAAAATGTGACCCATGGGGATAAAAATCAGTATATTTATTTTTTAAATACCTTTAAAATAGGTTAAATAATCATTTAAAATATATTTAGGAACTCATATATGTTTATAAAATAATATTATTTAAATAATATTATAAATGTGTGGGTTGCGTTTTGTTAAAAGTATTTAAAAACATTAAAATATCATATTTAAAAAATTACCATTTGAGATATTTTTAAAAAAACCATTATGACTAAAGAATATAAAATTAACATAAAATTACATGATTTAAAAAAGATTCATTATATTATAACTCAAGAGTTGATATATAACCCATATAAAATTTTTTTTTTATCAATCAATATACTATCTAAATTATATTTGGGATGTGAAACCTTTAAAGTGTGGTTAATGCATCAATGCAGATTAAATTTATTGATAAAAATTAATATAATTATTTAAAGATGATAATTTCCATGAATTAAATTTTAATAAAAAATAATTTTTCATTAATTAAACTATATAAGCTAAATTATGTTCTATGAAATGAAATACCACTCATAGAATTGAAATTGTGACCATGAAAACACCTCTACCATTTATAACCTTTGAACCAGTGTCCTATGAATGTGATATCATCATAGAGACATAAAATTTATTAATAAATGATTAATTCATGGAATAATGTCTAAATATACATCCTATAAAACTTAAAAAATTATGTAGATTCGTATTACAATATTGGTCTCAAGGAAAGAAAATTTTAGATCATAACTTTTATAAATATTATATTATTGAATTGACAATTTATCAATAGAGATATTATGAATAAATAATTCAAATACACCCAATATTGGAAATATAGAAAACATTAATATATATCTTAATTCACACATAATCATGGCATGAAAACATAAATTAAGAAGAGTAAAAACTAAATGAATGGTAATTGAGCTATGAAACCCTTTTACCATTGGGTAACTTTCATATAAAATAACATTGGATGAAATAATTAAAATTTCAACTAAAAATATAATTATGTATGATGTATTCATGATATAAAAATAATATTAAGAAATATATAAACCTCATAAAACAAATTAGGTGCATAACAATAAAATATGCAGAAATAAATGTAAATTGAGATGAAATCCCCAAACTTGATTCCGAACACTCCACATATATCCTTTAACTAAATTATAATAATCAAAAATCAATTATTTATTTTCATAATATCATTTCAAAATAGTATTAATTTATAATTATTTATTTTAGTTCAAGGACATATTTAATTACTTAATTAGTCAAGTGCAAGCAAGGTATTTTGATGATGTTCGGTTCATAATTTCAAAACAAATTTTGTATATTGACTATAGTTAAAGTTGTAAATATTACCTCATATCCAGGATTATAATAATGATATAATTATAATTTATATACCTAAATTATACTTTTAAAATCATCCATGAATCGTTTTTAAGAAAAAATAATTATGTTTCAATAAGAGTGGTGGTAGGTTGTACGTACGTGTGAGTAATGTTATCATTTTTCAAAGAGCCTAAGGGAAAGAAGGTAAATATAATATTACCCTACATAATGAAGAAAATATAATATATATAATAATATTTTTTTAAATATGATCTTATATAGCATTTATATGACATTGTAGAAAATTGAAAAATGACGGTTTGTGTAGGTGGTAATCCAAATGTACGCATGAACGACATTATCATTTTTAATGGATGGGAAGGTAGAAAATGATGATATATTATTCTCCCACAATTATAATTATTTAATGAATTATATATATATATATATATATATTAAATAAATACTTATAATCATTTATGATCGGAAATGATGGAAGAAAATTAAATAAGTAAATGAGACGGTAGTTAATCTTACACAAGAACGATGAGTTCATTTATTATTTGTTTGAAGAGGAGGTGGATATAGGTTATTACATTAAAAAACATATATATTTATATTTAATATAATTTCTTTATATAATTTTTTACGAATATTTCTAGGAATTAAAAGAAAAAAGGAAACAAAAATGATTCGCTAATAACAATACATCTTCTTCAGATGACCCCTTCAGTATTATACATCAAGTATTCATTGGTTTATTTTACCATAGAAAGTGGCCAATAAGATTTGTGGATTTATTTTCAAAAGTTATTTGGGTATTAATTGGATTAAAAATGTATAATATGTTTATAGAATAGAGAAAATCAGGTGTTCTTTTATAAGTCGCTGAGAGGGCACAATTGGTATCATAAAAAAATATATATTAATTTCCTTATCAAGAAAATGTTTTAAAAATAGAATTTATTATAATAATAGATGATATATGGTCCAAATTTGACCACTAAATATTGTTTATACATGTTTATAATTCGTTTTAACTCTTATCTATTTAGTTCATCCCTTTGTAAACCGATTTTAGTCATAACTATGATAAAATATTTTTTACAATTTTTATAATTCCTTATGCCCAAAAATTAAGTTATACTTATTACCTAATATTAATTATTATGATTCTAAATAAAGAATAAATTTCATTAAATTCAATTCATAGTAGAGGAATTCTTTAATTTATAATTAATCCCATAAACCATAATGAAAAAAGTTTTTAAAAATGTCTTTTTATGTATAATTTTTGTATTCTAAATTGAAGGATAATGTGGATTAAAATGAATTTAATTAGAATATTCATAAAAAATAATCTAATTGAACTTTTAATCAATTTTATAATACATTTTAACTTCTTAAATTATTGGCATGAAAATACAATCAATAATAAAATTGTTTTTTTATTTTTCGTCATGAAATCAATATGTTCCGAAAATTATAAAACTTCAATCCAAATATAATATGGATTATTTTTAATTAAAAGATAATATCAGTTTTATTAAATATGATTTCTTTTTTTTTAATTAATTATAATATTCTCTTACAAAAATTAATAAAAACCATTTATGAATAATAAATATTTTTGAAGCTTAAAATGACATGGCTGAAAATTTTGGTTCTTATTTAAAAATAATTAATAAATAAATTTTTATTGAGTTGGAAATTTATAAAAATTTCATAATTTTTTTTATTATATTTCTAACCTCCAATCCAATTAAGAGGTTATAATGGGTCATATTTAAATGATAATATTTCATGGTTTGTTTAAGCTCAGTTTTCCTGGTTGTATATGCCATCCAATATAGATATATTTTAAAATCATAGGATATTATATCCCCAAAACCATTATAAACTGTATCCTATAAATTTTAAAATTATTATAGTAACCATGGTTTTGACTTTTGAAATTACCATTATTGAAATACCACATCATAAAAAGGATTAACAAAACATTATTATAAAAATAAAAAATTTAAATACAATGGTAATCTAGAAAAATAGACAAATAGGGGTTTATAAATAAGATAATATTTTTTGGATGTGAAAATAAGGATGTGTAGGAAACAAATAAAATCTAAAATATGATATAGATACACATATAACATTACGAAAAATAAATTTAATAATACTGAGAAATATAGAACCACAAAAACATAAACCAAAGAGATGTGAAAAAACTGTCGATTCATTTGAAATTAATTAAATAAGAATTTTTTTTGTTTCAAGATCCTTTTACTAGATATCTAGAATTAATTTACCTTATGGACTTAGAATAAAAAGAAAAATAGTTACAAGAAAAAAACATTTATACCCAGTGATCAATTTCCATCATAATCCCATTTTTTCTCCGAATGATGATTATTCAAGATTAATTTCTCACTCATTGAGAATTAAAATCATCTTCAAATAGATAAATAAATTTTAAAAAGATTAAAAAATATTCCTCAAATCTTTAGATATTATGAAAAACTGAAATGATTTGAACAATCTATGATAATTTAAAAAAATGAATAAACCTTTATATAAAGAAATAATACATCAATCTTTAAATTTCAACAATTACAGCAAATTTTCAAAATAGATCATTCTATTAACAAATAAATCTATATAATGAATAATATTAATAACATAAAAAGAAAACAATTTTTTATCCTCAATAGTTATCTAATACCTTTTGGAATATATCCTCAAAACATGTAATAGAATTATTTCAAAATATACATTTGCAATAAACCTAAAAGTTATATATACCTGAATCCAATATAAAATTCTAAAATATCACCCATTACCTCAACATCCCATCACTTAAAACCTAGAATGGGGTGTCTAATTTTTGAACGAATAATTATCCTTGAACTTATATACCGATGTTGGTGTCCATAACTCTTATGATGGCATAACATGGAAACATCTTAATAATTATTATTGTTTAAAACCTACTCTAATACCAACTATATATCCCATAATCCAACACTCCTAGATCTAGTTAAAAAAATTTAAGAATTAATTTTATGGTTTTTATTCCAATAAGTATGAACCAATTTAAATAATCCAAAACATACAACATCAAAATTAATTATTTTATAACTTTTATAACCATGGCCCTTTTAGTTTTAGAGTTTCATAGAACTTGGAAAAACTCTCACATAAAAAAATTGGATACATGAAAATTGGTTCATAAATATTTACATCATATTTAACTATATTATTCAAAATATTAACCTTATTTGGCACAAAAAACATAAAACACATATTCAGAACCTATTTAAAATGAAATAAAATTAGGGAGATCTTAAAATCCTAGTATGGATAATCAAAATCATTTACCATTGAATATCATAAGTGAGAATAAGATGGGCATAAGTGTATGATAAAATAATCAAATTATATGAGCACAACATTAGAGAATTCATAACCATAAATATTTATATCATCAATCACTTAACATGTTATAAATATTTAAAAAATGGTTGATTTATAGTAATCAATAATAATTATCTATATGGTGACCCTCACTTTAAAACATTAAATTACAAAAAAATTGCAGAATATATAAACAGTATAAAAATAGACATGAGAATATTGTACTTCTCTATTGACTTTGGAAATTTGAAAACATAAACGCAGGTATATAAATGAGATAAATTATCTACCACTAGGTTCTTATTGACTAGTACACTTCTTAGACACATCAAACACATTACATGTATTCATATCCTGGGGAAGGAATCATAAAAAGGAGTGATCTTAAATTCTCAGTATGGGTTAACAAGGGAGACATGTAAGTATAAAAATGAGCATAAAGGTATGAAACCATGAGGATGAAAATAGAAGATCATAACATTCATATCAAAGATCGTGCACAAGAGTCATAGAGAAATGCTTGGAAGTATAAAAAAGGAATAAAAATGACATAAATGACATAATCCATGAAATCATAAGATAGGAGTAAGACATTTAATTGCGGAAAACACAAAATAATATAATTATTTCTATAGTAGCCAAGGCATCCCTACTAAGACCATAATATTTAAAAAATTCCTTTACTAAACCAGGTAACCCCCATTCCAACCATGTATTACTGAACTGTTTGACCCTAATTCAAAACCTATATTACTAATCTAAGTAACCCTGATTCTAACCTTGTAATACTGAACCCATTAACCCTTCTTCCAGTCATGTTTTATCTCATGATATAGAAATTGTTACCCAATTCATTGGAGGGAAATATATCCCCCCTGTTACATAATTAAATCATACATACATGTTCCATAAGATCATGAATAATAATATCATAACCTATGAAGTGAAAAGGGTATCATAAACATGTAAACATATCATTTCATGTGGAAACATACAAGTTTTATAGTCATTTCATCATAAACATAACCCATGAAAAGAAAAAGGTTTCAAAAGCGTATAACCCGTGAAAGTGAAACAGGTTTCATAAAATCATGAAATCAAAACATAATATGATTGAAGAAAAAATATGAATGAAAATGTTGAATAATCACCCCATAAAGGCATTATTAACACCAATGGATGTTATAGTAGAAGTGAAATAAATTTTAATTTTCTTTTAAAAACACTCGTTGAGGAAAATATCCTTTCTTCTTTAAAAATTGATTTTTATTTCATAATTCCTTTTGAAAACCTTTATCTTTGAATTTTTTTTTGAAATTTTATAAACGAAGATTTTAAAAAAATAAAACAATTTTAAAATACATTTTTTCAAGAGAAATGTATTCATGGATCTTTTGAAAACATTTTTTAAAAAACATTATTTGAAAACAATAGATTTCTGATCAAAGAGAGAGGTGGTGAAATTTTACTAAAAACATTATATTAAGTACTAAAGAGTGAAAAAATTGATACTAAAAATGATATAATATTTATTAAATAGAGTATAAGGAAACACATTAATATTATTGATATATGGTTCATATTATTTTACAATGGAAGCATAAACATAAACACTCTAAAAAAGTAATTAGATTTTCTCAATAAACTCTTTTAACTACGTAACTTGGGATCATACTCTACATGTGATATAAGAAAATTAAATTAATCTTATAGTATCATGAATTAATTAATTCCATTATATAAAATGAATAATTAATGTATATAAACCTCTAAAAACGTTTTGGTGCATAAAAAAACATGAGTCTCAAAGAAATAAAATTGATACAAAATATCTTTACCAATTTAGTAACTTTTGAAAGTTAAATACAATTAAATATAGATCACAGAATGGATATGTTAATAATAATAAATTTAATTATAATATACATAAAATTAAATCTTGGTATGAACATGCACCACTCAAAAGGAAATAGTGGAAAACATAGTCTGTATCTCAAAGAAATTAAAAGTGAGATGAAAATCATCTTACCTTGTGTCTTAACTCTCACGGTACTCAAACACAATTCATGTATAATAAATATATGTTTATTATTATTCTTTTACAGAATAATATACTTATAAATAATACCATATATTGTTTATTATGACCTTATATTACTTGCTTGTTATCTATCATACGTTAAGGTTTCACTTCACGTAATATTCGATTTGTTCTTTGCACATGTCTTAATTTGTTATGTCATTGATCCTTATAATTATATAATGATTCCTGAATTTATATCCTAAAATCAATATCATATATATCCACCATATCTATATTATAATAATTTATAGAATAATGAATTACATAATAGAATACACTATTCATGTAGACGGTAATCCGCATGAATGTTATTTCCCATTTTTATTGTCGTATTGAATGACACTTTGTAAATGACATATATATATATATATATATGTGTGTGTGTATAATTTTACAGTATAATTAATATATCATATATATCATATATTTTCATTAAAATAATCTTTAATAGATTCTATTTTTTGTGTGAATGAATCACATTGTTTTGAGGGGGCGACAGTCCTTACATCCCCAAACGAGATTATCGTATTGACACCAAATGAAATGTAAAGATATGTTTGTTTAAAAAAGAATAAATAATCCTTACAACATATTAAATATAATATATTACATCTACAAATTTATTTTCCACCATAATAGCCCCCATGATTGGTGGTAAAGTAGAAATCAACTATAATCGTTTCGTGAGATTGTTGTTCGCCGAACACAAAAATATTATGTTCAGCATCCATTAGATAGAGGTGTGTGTATGTGTAGGTCAGAACCATTTCATAAAATCATCATAGTATAAAGAGGAATCATTTTCTTCACAAAATAATGGAGGAAATATATTTTAAGGGTTAAAGAAGGAAAATAAAGGGATGGAGTATGAGAGAAGATGTGACCTATTAAATGGGTAACTCCTTTTGGTTTTTGGAAAAAGGTTTCCTTGAGAAGATTCCTTCCCAATGTGAGGCTTCGAGGTATATGGGAAAATTTTATATTGGCTAATTGGGTAGATCTTGGATGGAATTAAATGGTTTTATAGGTGTGAATAATTGGTAGATGTGGTGGGCTTTTATAGGGAAAGAAAAGGACTCACATGGAATTTATAGAAACGAATAAGGTGTGAACACATTCTTACATTAAAAAACTCATAAAACCCAAAACAAATCATGAATGGACGTTTAATGCCTTAAATATAGATATAAAATTGGTTTTGGACATGTTTATAGGTCATTGGGACATTAATTTAATGGTTTAGTTTATAGATAAGCTTAATTTTTCCTTAACCGATGTGATTAATTTTAATCACATTTTCTAATAATTTGTATAAAAAATCTACATGAAATTATTTGTCAAAAAATATTAGAATGAATAAAATTGTGTATGTAGGATTTTATAAATTCACATCCCATAAGTGGAAAAATTAATATTGGTGATAATCCCACACACAGGATGAAATAACTGTGTTTCAAAGTTGGAAAAAGTACAGATGTGTGTTACGATTATATATTCAATTTCAAATTGAAATTGATCCTACTAATTTTTTTTAAAAGTATATGTAATATTTATAAACTTTTTCCCTAAAATAATTTATAATATCATTTATCATTAATAATTAATTAGTCAAAAAGGTAAATTTGAACAAAAAAACATTATTTTCCACTATTCAAAAAAATGATTTTTCTCAGAAAAACACCAAAAATTAACCCTAAATGATCTGAATTATAAAAATAAGATTATTTTTATAAAATGTAATTTCTAAATATTTCTATAATTACTTATTTTATTAGAAGTAGTTCATTCAAAAAAATGAAATTTTTAAGCATAGAAGGATGTTACAAAAAATCATATCTTTTATTATCAATATGTTTTATTTATATAAAAAAATTATAAAAAAATTTTGACAAGTAGTTATTACTATTCATTTTAATATGTTCAATGGATAGATTTTAATTATATTATTTCAATAAAAACAATAAAAATAGATTATTTGAAGAAAATAAGCGTTGTGTGTATCGTACACCAACTCAGTATTGTGTGTAACATATTCCAAGTCAGTGTTTCATGTGAAAGGAATCTTTGACATAGTGAATTGTAAGATATAAATTAAAATTTAAATTAATTCAATACAACCGTCCATAAAAACTCATGGTGTTATATTCTGCCCCTTTTAAATGATTTTCTCCCTCAAAATTCATCACTCGGGTAAAAACTAATGAGGATACTCCTACTTCATCATTTCCTCGAGTTCCAACATAGCTTAATATAACTAATGATTTCTTTACAAAACATTGACCAGGAAATCGGTAGTGTTTCATAGAACTTTCTTTAATCTATCTTTAATTTTAATAGTATGTTCCTCATAAGAATGATATTTCTTCAGTGGTATAACCTATGAGTTTGGTACGTGTTAAGTGTTAGGTATGTACTTCATCTAGAAAGATGCCTGGAACATATCATGAACATGAGAGATATTTGGATGAATATCCAAGTGATAATATATTATCCCATTATGATCAATAATATTAAAGGGACCAATATACCTTGGGATTGATTTCCATTTCTCCCAGAATCTCATAACTTTCTTTTGGGGTGAGATTCGTATAAACACATATTCACTAACTTCAAACTCTAGATCACTCCAAATGACATCTGTATAACATTTCTTCTGGTTTCTAGCTTCCCTGATATGATGCTAAATGGTTTTGACCTTCATGACCTTTTCTTCAGTGATCTCAGGTCCCAATAGCATTTTTTCTCCAACCTCATCCGAATATGTTGGAGTTCTACATTTCCTCCCAAATAGGGATACAAATGGTGGCATCTGAATGATTGAGTGATATATATTATTATAAGAAAACTTAACTGTATTAAATTCTTGATCCCAACCACCATCAAAATATAGAGAACAAGATCATAAAATATCATCTAGGGTTATAATTGTTCTCTTAGACTGACGATCTGTTTGAGGATGATAAGCAGTGCTAAAATTCAATGTTGTATCAAGAAATTTTTTATGACTTCACCAGAATATTGATGAAAATATCGGATCCCATTTTGAGATGAAGGAATTTTTAAATCCATGCAACCATACAACTTTGTTAATTTATATTATGGAAAGATCATCAAGATATAAATCTTCTCAGATAGTAATGAAGTATACTGACTTATTAAAGATATCAACTACTAGCCATATAGCTTTAAACCCTTTAGAGGTTTTGGGTATTCCAATGAATAAATCCATAGTGATGTTCTCCCATTTCTATTTTTGTATGGGTAATGGATGAAAATTCTATTTAGAATTGTATCTTTTAACCTTAACATTCTTGGATACATAACACCAAGATATAAACTCAATAATGTCTCTCAAAAATTCCATCTCACTAGAAGTATTAGTTCATGACTATATACATCTTTGAAATTCCATGATGAATTAAGAATTAAGAATTATGAGCTTCATATAAAATATCCTTCTAAAAATCAGGCAAGGAAGAAACACATACACGATTCCTAACCATATCATTCAATCTTCATCAAGGATAAAGCTAGAGAAATTTATGACCATCTTTTTCATCTCATTATCTACCTTCTTCCCCTTATTAATTTTCACATATACTGAGGGATAATATTTCATTTGAGAAAGATAATATTTTCCCCTTATTATAGTATTTATAGATCCAACCTTTTCAAATACAGAAATATTAGATCTTTTGTGATCCTCATCGTATATAGGCTCACACAAATTTTTTTGACTCAAAGCATCAACCACCATGTTCGCTTTCCTAGGGTGGAAATGTATTGACCAATAATAATCCTTTATAAACTCTAACCATCATCTATGTAACATGTTCAAATAATTTTATGTGAATAAATATTTCAAACTTCTATGATCGGTATATATACCACACTTTTCCCTATATAGATAAAGCCTCCATATCATTAATGCTATGATTACCACCGCTAACTCCAAGTTATGAGTTGGTAATTTTTCTCATGAATCTTTAACATTCATGAGGCATTGTATATAACCCTATTAGTTTTCATAAGAACACATTCCGATAACTTCTTGGATGAATCTCTATAAATTAATAACCCTTCTCCAATACTAGGTATTGTATGCATAGGTGAACTGAACAACATTATTTTCAGTTCCTTGAAATTTTTCTAACATTCATCGGTCCAAAGGAACATAACACCCTTCAGAGATAACTTTTAAAGAGGATTATATAGTCATGAAAATTTTCTAATCACAGTTGATAATATCTATTCAAATCAACAATGTTATAGAACTCAGTCACAATGGTTTTTATAGGATATCTTTCAACATCCTCTGTATTTGATAGATATACTTCTATACCTTCTCATTAGATTATGCGACCAAAAATGAAACCTTTTACACACAAAATTCATAATTTTTTTAATTTTCCAAATAACAAACCCTTCCATTGGGTCTTCAAATCAATTATCAAGTGATCTTCAAGGTCTTCCATTCTATTTGAATAGATAAGAATATCATCTATAAATACGACCAAAAATAGTCAAGGTAATCTTTAAAGACTCTATTTTGTAAATCCATAAAGATAGTAGGGAAAATAATAAGACCAAAAGGAATAAATATATAATTGTAGTGACTATACCATGTACATAATTCCATCTTCAGTATATAATTCTTTTTTACCCTAAATTAATGATATCCAGAACAGATTTTAATCTTAGAAAAGTATTGAGCTTTTCATAGTTGATCAAATAATTCATTAATATGGTAAATAAGATACATGTTCATGATTGTGATCTTTTTTAACTCTTGATAATCAATGCATTAACCCATTGACCCATATTTATTTTAAAAAAATAAACAAGTTCCCTCCATGATGACACACTTGGATGTATGAATACATTATCAGGTTTTTCATGTGGTTTATTCTTAATTACTACAACACAATCTAGTTCATTTTATATTAAGTCTTTGAAATTTGTGTAGAACAAGGTATAACGTCAATTGAGAACTCAATTCCACGTTTTTTTGGAAGATGAAGAAACTCTTCTAGAAATACATACACAAAATACAAAACAACAAGTATATCATCGATGTCGATTTTATCTGCAACCATTGGCGATAAAAAATCCCTTTTGAATAGGGAGTAAGACCCATACACTGGATGAAATCTCCACTAGAATTTCATACTTGTCTTATCATTGATGGATGACTATAGGAGGGTTTGAAATATCAAACGTAAATTCCCTTACACAAAAATTGATGAGGAATTTATCAAGAGAAAATAAATACATTCTTAGAATAACATCAATTTCAACCAAAGGATGAATAACAAGATTTGTAGGAACAAAATTCCAACAACCTTCAACAGGAGAGGAATCATAAAATTTAGATGCAATCATTGTACCATTATGGGGTTTCACTAATACTTCCAAATCTAATGGTTTTGGTGGAATATTAACACCCTTAGAAAATTATTTAGATTTGAAAGAGTGGGTAAGTCTAGAATCAAATATGAGGAATCACACAATCATGAAAAATAACTTATATGATTTCTAATTTATTAAACCTTCCTTAATCTATGAATCCATTGGTTTATCCTAGGTTATTAATAGTCAGTATACGATTAAATCCTCATTATGTTTTGTGATGAGTTTTTGAATTCCCAATGTATATCCCATGTGAGTGTCAAACTAAGTGTATAGCAAGGCCTGTTGTCATTTACCAGATTACCCTGAGACTAGCCCAGAACATCTTTTTGTATTTTTTAGCCCTAGTTAAATATCTATCAGAGCCAGATTCACTTGTTAAATCTAGATAGGCATGTTTTTATTTTAAACCAATCTTTCTATCCTTGACCAAAATTCAATGACATTTTTCTATACTTTAACTCAACACTATACTTATATTTAAACATGTCCTTACTGTTATCACTATGTTTTTCTCGTCCTATTTTCCTAAGGACAAATAAACCTCCCTTGATTACAAATATAGTGACTCTATCTTTACAAACATTACATTACATAATTTTTCATAAATACTTAAAAAATATACAAATTTACACAAGAAGATTGTACTAGTATAATGCCTTAGAAATCATGAATATATAGCCACTGGTACATAAATAGATACATTATCTCCCACTAGGTTCTTCTTTAGTAGAACCTTTATTAAAAATATCAAACATAATCCATATCTTCATAACATGGGAAACAAAAAATAAAAAGGGGGAGCTCAAATGTTCAGAAAGGGTAAACAAGGGATACCTATAAATATAAACATGAGCATAAGATTCCTATAATGTGATCATAAAAATAGAATGTCATACCATTTATATCATAGATCATACACATAAATCATGGAAAAAATCTTGGAAGTTCATAATACATCAATCAAAAAGAAGTATATGATATATGCCACGAAGTAATAACATAGAAGTAAGATATGGAATTATGGGAAACACATAAGCATATATTTATTTCCATTTAATTAATGGAATCACTACCAAGACCGTTTTAGTGTAAAATGTTATTTACTCAACTAGATAAACCCCATTACAGCCCTGTATTACTAAACTATGTGAACCTTATTCCAGCCCCGTAATACTGAACTGTGTAACATTTATTCTAGCCATGTATTGCTAAACCATGTGACCCTCATTATATCCCTATTTTATCTCATTATATATAAATCAATACCTAATTAATTAGAGGGAGATATAAGTCTCAACCATCATATAATGAAATCATACACACATGTACCACAAGATCAGAAATGAAAATTTCATAACCCATGAAATGAAATCTGTTTCATAAAAAATTAAACATATCAAAACATGTGGAAGTAGACAGGTTTCATAATCATTTCATCCTAAATATAACCTATGAATAGAAACGATTTTCAGAAGAATATTACCCGTGAAAGAGAAATTGTTTTTATAACAGCAATACATAAAAACATACTCCATTAAAATAAGGAATATGAATTGAAACATTAAATAATTTCTTAATAAAGGAATGGATAACACCAAAGGATGTTATAATATATGGGAATTAATTTGGAATTAACTTTTAAAAACACTTCTTGAGGAAAATATCTTTTCATCTTTGAAAAATGTTTTAAATACATAAAACCATTCGAAAACCATTTTATGTGAAAAAAACATTGAAAACATATAAAGGAATATTTAAAAAAAATTAAAACATTTTTTAAATATTTTTTTCCAACATAATTACTTTAATGGATATTTTAAAAACATTTTTGAAAACCTTGTTTGTGAATACAATAGATTTTCGACCTTGTAGAGAGGTGGTAAGATTTTACAAAAAAGTTATCTTAATTGAAAAAGAGTGAAAATGGTACCAAAAAAGAAGGATATCTTGAATAAAAAAGGATAATGAAACTCATTTTTATTCTTGAGAGATTGATCATATTATTTTATCAATGGAATCATAAATAGAAACAATACTGAAAAGCGATGATATTGACTGAATAAATTATTTTAACTTTGTAACATGGGATCATACTATCCATGTAATATAATAAAAATACATGAATCATAGAGTATCATTAATGAATTTAGTCTGTGATATAACATTTAAAATTAAATTATACACACCTTGAAAAAAGTTTATGTGCATAACAAAATATGAGTCTCAAAGAAAGAAAATGGAGACAAGACATTTTTACAGATTTGGTACATTTTGAATGTAATATCCCAGGAAAGAAGGATCAATGAATGGATATTTGAATAACCATAAATTTATGTATAAGATACTTATAATTCAATAATGGAAATAACATACAACACACTAATGTAAAGAGTGGAAAACATATCTTATCTCCCATAGAAATTAAAAGTTAGACAAATATCCCCTTACCTTGTGTCTTGACTCTATCCATACTCGTACAAGCCTCCAGTATAATAAATATAAGTTTATTATCAATAATTTATATAATAATATTATTATAAATAATACCATATACGGCTTAATTATGACCTTATATCACCCACTTGATAAAAATCCTACATTAAGGTTTCACTTCATTTAATATTTCATTTATTCATCAATTGTGTCTCAATTTGGTATATCCTTGATCATTATAATTATATCATGATTCCAAAATGAATAACATGATATAAATATATGTTATATCGATTATATTTATTTTATAATAATATATATCAAAATTAAGTTTTCAATTGAATACATCATTTAAGATCATGGTAAGCCTCATGACTGTTGTTTCTTGTTTTTTTTTAATTTAATGAATGTATGTAAATTAAATATATATAAATATATTTATATTATTTTTAAATTAGGATAAAAATATAATATATATCAGATATTTTCATTAAAATAATCCTTAAATAATTCCATTTTCTGTGAATGAATCACATCGCTTGGAGGGGGTAGTAGTACACACTTCCTCAAACGAGATTATCGTTCTAATGCCAAATGGAAAGTAAAGAGATGTGCGTTGTAAAAAGAATAAATAATCTTAAATATATATTAAATATAATATATATATATATATATATATATTTCATCATAATTTCCACAATTATTGGTGGTAAAGTAGATAAGAATAATCATTGTTTAAAGATGCAGTAGTTTTCCATACACATAAACAATATGTTTAACACCCATTAGATGGATCTGTGTGTAAGTGTTGGTTAAAAACATTGCATAAAAACAATATTTTATATGTAAAAAAATGGGTTTTCTATAAAATAATGTAGTAAGTTGAATTCGTGAAAAAGTAAAATAAAGGAATTCAGCTTGAGAGAATACAATGCCTCTTAGTCGGGTAACTCCATTTAGTTTATGCCAAAAGGCATCCTTGAGAATATTTCTGCACAAATAAATTTTTTAAGGTAGAAGGTTTGATTTTTTGGAGGATACTAGGGTGGTTAATGGATGAAATTAAAAGGTTTTAGAGGTGTTAGGAATGGTTAGAAGTGGTCTCCTTTTATAGGGAAGGAAAATGACTTATATGGATGTTTTAGAAAAAAAATTAGGTGTGCACTTATTCATAGCTATAAAATGTCTTAAAAAACAACTAACTTATATATGCTTTATGGCAGAAATATTTACATCCAATAAGTTTTGGACGTTTTTTCAGGTCATTTTGGCCCTTAATTTTAATTTTTATTCTCTAATGAAGCTTAATTTGGCCTTAATAATTGTGATTAATTTAAATCATTTTCACTAATAATTTTGGTATGATATTTACATGGACTTATTATAATCTAAATATTAGACCTAATAAAATTTCTTATTCTTTATTTTTTAAATTAACTTCACAAAATTGGAAAAATTAATATTAGGGCTAATCCTATAGACCAGTCAAATAACGGTGGTATAAAGTAGAAAAAAGTTTAAAAGTTTGTTAATATTTTATGGAAAGATTCAAAGTGAAATTGATCCTAATGAATTTCATTATATTATAAGTTTTAATATTTATCTACTGTAAACATTAAAAAATTATTATATCATTTATCATTAAAAATTAAATAGAAAAAGGCATTTTTAAATAAAAATGGTAGTTTTCACTATTCATCAAAAAAATTAATTTTATCAGAAAAATCCCAAAAATTCACCATAATATAGTTTCAACATTATGAATTAAAAAATAAAGTATATTTTTTTTTAAATTTAGTTTCCAAATGTGTCTAAAATTACTTTCATTATGTGATGTAGTTCATTCAAGAAAACGAGGTTTTTTAACATAGTAGGACATTCACAAAAATCATATGTTTTATTATCAATATGTTTTATTTATTTAAAACAATTATAAAAAAAATTCAAATGTTTTCATTCCTATTCATATTACTATGTTTAATTGTTTGGTTATAGTTTATTATTTTAATAATTGAAATAATAAAAATTGAAGTTTCATTGAAATATAGTGTTGCGTGTATCGTACGCAAACTCAGTGTTACATGTATCATACGCCAATTTGGTGTTGTGTGTGAAATGAATATTTGAATTAGTTAATTTCAAGTTATAAAAGAAAATTTAAATTTGATCCAAAAAAATAATCCCATAAAAACATATTGTGTTGCAATCCATGTGATGTCAATAATGATCAATTGGGACATTAAAACCTCATTTAAAGCACATCCAAAATATGTTTGTACTGTAGGACATCGTCTCCATAACACATGTCAAAAATTACTAGATATTTGGCTATTTCCCTGGGAGAAACTTCCATGGTTATCTCTGTTCTTCATTCTTCCAAATACTCCTAGTATAACAAAATTTATCGGAGAGATATATCAGGTTTACAAGTTGTATAAGTTGTATCTAGATCACACATAGTACATGTTTTATCAAGAACACCTATCATAGAAGATATATAGGGCCACCAATCATATATGTTATACTATTATCACCTAATATAATTAATAATATAAAATTTACTTTCATGAATAAAATACTTAGATGATTTAACATTCCAATATAACACTATTTATAATAATCATCTCTACATGATACCATTGTTACCTATGGAAATGAAATGGGTTTTTTGATAAAAAATTTGAAAAAATCATAATCCACACAGATATAGAATATGTATCATGTAATTAAAACTTATCAAAAAAAAGATCATAATTAAAATATAGGTTATTTTCTTTGATGAATTGAAATACTATAAAAATATCATTATAACCATTGTTTAGGATAATAAATTTTACAAATTGAATTAGAATTATGAAAAATAAAACGTTACCAAATATTGGGGAAATAATTTTCTTTCAAAATAACTCTATAAAATTATAAAATAATATTACAAGAAAATAATGTTTGTAATGGTAGAAAAATATTTTCATGTTTAAACATTAAAAATAAAAATTCTTTTCGAAAACATTTTATGTGAGTCAAAAGTTTGACATTTGGAAAACATTATGAAATTTACTTTTAAAACCTTTTATTAGAAGGTCAATTATCTTGTAATATACCATTTTTATGTACTTTATCTTTTTTTAATATCATTATGGAAATATGATTATGAATGTAGAGGAAGTTTTTGGTTAAATGTCATTAAAAACATTAAATCAATTTTTTCATGGAATATAATTTATGATCATTTAGAAACCCATTTAAAGGTAATGCCATTAGAATTTAACAAAAATTTACATGAGTATAAAAATATTCATTATATTATATCAAAATACATAGTATATACACTATATAAATTAATATAGGTGCATCCATAAAAATGATGTCTTGAAAAATGAATTTGGAAATGAGAAACCCCTTCAACATGGTTAATGGTTGAATTTAATATTTATTGAATGAAGAAACATAAAATAATTATATAAAACCACAATTATCTAGTTGAAATATTTTAGAATACTTAAATAGGTTATTAATTAGAATTTATAAAATAAATCATTTTGTATATCAAGAATTACATTAAATTGAATTTCAATTAAGATCATGAAAACATTTTCCACTATTATAACATTTGAATTAATATCTAATGGAAGAGATAACATCAATAAAACATAAAATATACTAATAAAAGAAAAAATCATTTTATAATATCTCAACATGCATCATTTAAACCTTTTAAAATGATATTGGATCATTCATAAGAGATGTCTCATTAGAAGAAAAATTGGAATGAATAACCCCAATAAAGATCATATCATTTAATTGAGAACTAATTAATGGATATATTATGTGAAAAAATATAAATCCAAAAAAAATAAAATTAAAAAAATATATATTTATATATAAATTTTACACATAATAACTACTTAAGAATACATTGAAATAGGATTATATCAAAATTAATGAAAATTGAGGTAAGAAAAATATTTACCACACAGTAAAATTCATGTAAAATACACTTTTAAGAAATAATTTAAATTAAAAATAAATAAAATGTAATGTATGAAGGATTAGTTATATTGCATGTAAAAGTGATATGATATACATGTTATAAAATAAATTATGGGAATAGCATTAAAATAGGTCTCAATTAAAGGGGGTTGAGATGGAATCCCTTACCTCAAGTCTAGACTTGTCATACATATGATTTAAATCATTTATAATAAACTTATATGAACTATTTACATGATTAGTCACCATTTAAAGGGTTATTAATTTATCATTAAACCATTTTTTCATTTATTTAAATTAAATGTCTAGTTACTTAATCAGTTAAATCTATGTTGGGGATTTTAGGACACTCACATCATAATTTCAAAACTAAACT
Organism: Viscum album; assembly: GCA_963277665.1. Classification (NCBI taxonomy): domain Eukaryota; kingdom Viridiplantae; phylum Streptophyta; class Magnoliopsida; order Santalales; family Viscaceae; genus Viscum; species Viscum album. The sequence continues at coordinate 835,937,729 of OY728165.1, forward strand.
GGTATTGTGTATAAAAACCTATCCCTTCATTTTACATTAATATATGAATTATTAATTAATATTACACATAAAAAAACTTGTAAGATAAATAATTTTATTTTATTTTTTAATTAGTTAAATAAAAAAATAAACTTTTTAAAGGAAATACATCATCCTTATTGAAAACATCCTTAAGATTCTCATACATAAAATTGCATGGGATAACCTTGGGATAGAAATGAGAAAGGGGTGAGCTATAAATCCCAGTTAGTGAATAGAAATAGAATATTTTTAAGAATTTAATTCATTTAATAAAACAATCATATCAATTAGGAATAACATGTGTGAGAATCATAAACATGAAGAATAAGTCATGATATAGAATGATAATTATAAAAGGAAACATGGGAAATGTGGAAAAAACATATAACATTTCATCATAAACAAATAAAAAGAAAAATACATGAAATCATGATATAAAAATAACCATGGTGGATTATATTCTCTCTAGAATCCCTTTCATGATGTCTCATGATAACCAAAAATTACCCTATGGATTGGAGTGCTATATAATTTTAGGCTCACCAATCACATCCATTTCATTCTCATGAATAAGTGTCCAACACAGATCAAGAAACATGGAATCATTTTTCATCAATTTGTATTCCATAATAAAGTACCATGGAATTAATTTATATAATTAACAAATAAAATAAGTATAAGTTTGTGAAATTATACACCCTTGATATGAATTCGGTATGGTTATTCACTACACATTAATTTATGGAAAATCATGGTGAAATTTATGTTGTAAAAAGATGGGTGTATAAATTTTCATGGAAGGTATCAATGAGAGTGAATCCTGTATATCAATATGTAGGAATCATAGGTGAAAATATTGGGGACATGTAAGAACATATCTCTATAAAACGAAATCGATATAAAAGACTGAAGATAAAGATGATACTTGAATAACATAGAGAAGGAAAAAACATTTCATTGAATGTGTGACTATAAATGCTTGGAAGGAGCATCTGGATAAATTGGGGGACTATTGGGGAGACTCTAGAGATGGTAAATGAGAATAAGGATGTGATAAAATAATTTTTGAGTTAACATAAATAATAGTTTGTGTGAGTTTATATTGGAAATTATTATGCAATTATTTATCATTTATCAAACATAGGTTTTCGACTCTATATAATAAAATAACCTAAAACACAAACCATCAAATGGTTTTATACCATGGTCTCCTCCAAAGGGTATTGGTTCTCATTTTATTAAGGGTAAGGGTGGAGCCTAAGAAAATAATATATTTACTGGTATGGAAGTAATTCAGACTCTTAAATATAGATTTTAAAATTTTGATATATGTTAACGGTTATGGAGGATTCATAAAGGCTTTTTAAATTTAATAAAATAAAAATAAAATATATTTATATCAAATTAAAACATGTATGTATTCATGTATACAATTAATATTATTAATTAAATCACTTTTGTGTAATTATGATGCCATGATACACACTGTATATTTATATGGTATTTAATTTTTACCTAAAAATACAACTCCCTGAAGAAATTATGAATAATTCACTACTGGATAATTTAAAAATTCTTCTTAAAATAATAATATTCAATATATCAAAATTATTTTCTAAATATTTTTTTCAATTTCAAATAACATAGATATTTACTAATAAATGTTGGGTTTATTTTGACAATAACGGTTTTTGAACAATTATAAAAATTACTTTTGACTTCATAAAAATTATTTGATATTTAATATTTAATAAGAAATAAATAATAATAATATTTCAATAAAATATTATTTTTTCAAAAATTAATCATTTCATAAAAATAGATTCCTTAATATAATTTGATTAATTCCTAAAACACAATATGTGTTTTATTGTATCTTAATTAAAAACATTTATAAGGTAACAATAAAAAAATGAAAATATTTTCATTATTCTACCCAATAAAAATATTCATATTATTATGGTATTGATACATATTCCTTTAATATTGCATAAAATTACTGATAATGTAATATGTTTAATGATGATAAATGCATAGGGTGGTTAGACATACATAGTTTGGATTGTGATCTCGATAAACTTGAACATCTACCACAAATGAGTTTTCTTAGGCTTATGTTATTGGAAATAAACTTGAGTTTGGTCGAGGGAAAATTCTAGTGAGTCTATCTCCATCATAAGATTCGATAAATGGGATTCTTAGGGTAGGATACTAAATATTGTGGATATCAATTCAACTGTCTCTGTTAATTTGATTTCATAAAACCATATATTTATAAAAATTATCTAACATCAATTCAATGGATATATTAACAATAGTAGAGATTTTTAATGGTATTTTAAAATACATAATATATAATAAAATGAAGTATGTACATGTGTTTTTTATAACTTTATTACATAGTTATACATTGAATTCATTCACAAAGCCAATTTTATTTATAACAATTCAGGTTTTTATAGTCTTCCATATTCATTAATTTCACCATGGAATTTTTTTCCCATGCTAAAATAAATGTGGTTATTTCATTTCCACTACTTCCTCTCATTCCCATGTTTCTTTTTCAAAAGCATGGTTTCTCTATGTCACTTTAACTAGGAGGATTGTGTTATTCTTTAGAACTCTTTCTATAAGATATATTATTTTTACCAACTAATCCTTATAGGAAAGGTTAGTCTATAACAGTACCAAATATGGATTGAGCACGTGTGAGGGTTCAATATGTACTATTGAAGAGTGATATGTGGATTGCATCATGTAATTGAGATATGTTAGGTGGGAATTCTAGTCGATAGGCCACTGCTCTTATGTGATCAATGATCTCAAAGGTGTCAATGTGTCTTCTACTATGAATTCCATTCATAAAAATTCTAATGAATTTTTTTCATGGATATGTGTGGAGGAAAACCAAGATAGAAAACTAAAACTCTTGGTATCATTAAAGTTGACCAACATAGTTTTTTTTTGACACTGAGAAACCTTATTATGCTTCTGAATGATAATTACCTTTTCATCTATTTCCTTGACCATTTCATGACCTTGAAATTTTTTTCCCCAAAAACATCTATGCATGAAGGTGTTCTACACTTCTTCTAATAAATGTCTTAATATGTTACCATTTGGATGTTTGAGTTGAAATTATTGTTATATGAGAAATCAAATAGAGAAATTTTTTGGCCTTGTACTCTGTTGAATTCAATTGTGAATGCTATCAACATTTTCTATAGTTTCAAAAAAGTCTTCTCAAATAACACCTCAGTTTGGGGGGTGATAAGTCATGCTGAAGTTACAATTAGTATCTATAGCATGTTAGAGACTATTCGCGATGTTAGAGGTAAATCGTGGATATAATATGGATATATTCAATAATTAAGTTACATAAAACCTCAAAACTTCTCTAATATATATCACTGGGAGTTGATCAAGTGATAATTCATCTCAAATTACAATGAATTGTGCAGGCTTTGGAAGATGATCAACCAAAACTAGGATTCAATTATGTTCTCTTAATGACATCAGAATACCACTGAAGAATTCCATGGTGATTTTTTCCCATTTCCACATGTATGGGTACATTTTTCAGAAACCCGTTTTATTTTTTCCTTTCCAGCTTCACTTACTTTTACACAAGATATCTTATAGTTTATTCTATAATATCCTTATTGATATTTTCACACAAATATTGCTCTAATAGAACTAAATATATATTTTTTCTTGTAGGATAGATAATGAAGGTCGAGCTATGTGCTTCATCCAAGGATACTAAATTAACTCATTATTTTATGGTACACATGTCATTGAAAAAAAATATTATATGTCCTTTTCAATAACATTGAACTTGAAAGACATAACTTTTCTTATTGATTATAATTTATTATGAATTACCACATCATCTCTTTTAGAGTCATTTAACATTTCCAAAAGAGACTATTGAGTAGTAATCTATGAAATTATTGAAGATATTCCTTACAATTTGACTCTCATTTCCACTATTTTGAAATATATAAATATCATTTACCTATCAATTCACATCAATGTTAGAAGTACTGTATTGTTTCTACCTAAAGAAACTTCCACTTTTTTCTCTTTCTCATGAAGGTAGCGAATTGAGCAGTAATAGTGATTGATTATCTCTAACCACCTTCAAGGGTTCATATTCTTCTTAATCATTCTGAATATATTATTGATATTTTTTATCCAATTATATTTCACAATTCTACCTAGAGAGAAAAAGCCTCTATATTTTTAAAGTGATGGTCACTAAAACTAAATCAAGATCATGTGTTGTGATGTTCAATTCATTAAATTTCAATTTCCTTCAACCATAGTCTATCCCATTTTTCATTCATCATTAACAGATAAAACATTAACTTATTTTAAGAATCTCTAAATACCATGAAAATTTTACCACTTTTGGGTAGTGTGGGTAATGGTGGAGTTTTAAGACTTTTTTTAATCTGTGATTATATATTCACATTCACCATTCCAAGAAAACCTGAATCCTTTCAAAGTTAGCTAGGTCATTGTGCTTGGAAATCATGAAAAATTTCTCACAAATTGATGATGAATCCCATATAATACAAGGAATCTAAATTTATATGTCATTGATCTTGGTCATTTTATATTTCATATTCTTCAGTATTTTAAGGGTTTATATATATCCCATTTATTGTGATTATATTTCCCAATAAAGAGACTTCCTTCAACTAGAATACACATTTAATATACCTGGACTATTTCTTCTCCTTTTCTAAGGTATTTATAATATTTTTAGGTGCTTCTCATGCTTCTCCTATTATTTTGAATATATTTGAATAAAATCTATAAAGACTACCAAAAAATTTCAAGGTAATACATAAATAATCTATTCACAAAGTCCATGATCATTTCTACATCATTAGTGAGTCTGAATGGAATTTCAATGAACTTTTTTCCCATATATTGTTTGGGATGTCATCTTGGGGATATCCTTCTTCTTCACCCTTACATGATAATATCTGAAACGAGCATCCATCTTTGATAAGTATTGTTCTCCATGTAGCTGATCAAACAAGTAATCAATACTTTGAATATGATACTTGTTCTCTGTCATGATGTTTTTGAGATAATTATAATCAATACAAAAGAACATTGACTCATCCTTATGGTTGAAGAAGAGGGTTAGTGCATCCCAAGGTGAAGAAATTAGGTGTATGAAACCTTTATCAAGATTATACAATAGTTATTTCTTTAGAAAATCATGTTCCATAGTATCCATTGTATTCAATATCTGGGATTACAAAAAATCCCCAAATACATGCTCGATTAAAAATTCATCCACTCAATTATGAGGAAGGCCATTAAATTTCTTCAGAAATACATCAACATATTCCCTCACAATGGGAATGTCTTTAAGGTTGATCCTTTACTTAGACTCAATTATTTGAGCTATATATTATTTCTCAAAGTGAAATAATATACAATATTGAGATGTTTGTACTAATGAATATTCATCCTCCTCCTTGATCATTTATAATTTTGGTGATTATTTCATGATATGTAGAGTTATTTCCATCTTGTATAAATTTATGATGTTTAAATTTAAGGAAATCCAATACATAAAAATATTTGAATAATATTCTACTAAAGAGTATATGAAAAGGTTCTCTATGAAGTTCATACCATAAATATTGATAGGGGTGAGTTATTTTTTTGGAAAGAAATAATTTCCCTGTTTTTTTAACTGATAACATTACTTCTATACTTTGTAGTGGTCGTCGAATAGTTTTAATAAACATTAATGATATGAAGAAAAGAGTAGGAACTAAATCAAAAAGTACATTCTATATTCCTGAATGAATAAATAGAATATTGATCACAACTTTGTTGTCGAGATGCACCTTAGATATTGTGATGGATATAGTTCTCCATTATTATCTTGGAGGTAGTTCATTTTCTCTGAAAACCATTGGCTTAGTGCATTTATTTGAAAAAAAAATTCCCTTATAGTTTAAGCAAGGAATAATGCATTGAGGGTTGACATGAGCATTTATTTACTACTACACATTACTGGGATTCTTCTATCTACAATATCTAGATAATATTTCTTCTTTCCCACACCTAATGAATTTCTTTGTCCCTCTTATACAATTTATTGGGTTCTTATTTTCACAAATATGAGAAGTGGGATGCTGAAATTTCCTTACACCATTGTATTTATCCACCAGACTACATGAATTAAACCAAACTTTCAACTTATTATCCCCATGATATCCTTAATATTAACTTATTTCCATTTTGAATTTGAGGAAAGATTAAAAAATTTCTTTATAGATATCAAAGACTTAGATCACCATATATTTTCATAAACTATTTTTTATCCCACAAAAGAAGTGGAAAACCCTCTATTCAGGGGTAATAACAAAGCTAGGGGAATATATCGCTAGTATTGAGAATTTTTCCTTGTACAACATGATAGTTTCATCATATTGTTTATGAGGGAAAGAAAATAAATTTCCACATTATTTCGGAGAATGCAAGGAATATATATATATATATATAACCATAATTCATTCGACCCTATCACACATATCTATTCCCCTATATTTGTATTCTTGATCAATGCACAACACTGACCATCCAATTACTCCATATGATAAAAAACTATGAGAACAACATATTTCTCATAATATTGACGAATGTAGAAGATAATTTTAGTGGAGTCGATCCATTGTTCTATGATTATTTGATCAGATGATCCATTGAAATTTGAAGTCCATTGTAACATAACAGCCTTAATTGTAGCCTTTTATTTATCAGGGGTATTTGGGAGCTCCTCATGGTCCATGTTTTTATTCATATTAATATTCATATAAGAGAGTATCAATATAAAGTTTTTTATTCCTTCTCCCATCGGGTTCATCATTATTTTGGGAACTCATTCCATTTTCCATCACATTGGTTGTTTACCTGATTCCTCTTATTTACTCTATTATTTATAATAAATGGAAAATTATGTATGATTATTTTCAAACTATTAAACACACAAATGGTAATATAGTAACATTAAGAGGATAAATTATAAATGAAACTTTATACTTCACTTATGAATTTATAGGTTATAATCATGGTTATACATGATCTATTATATAACATATAGTATTATGGAATATTTTCCTCTTAATAATGGTTCATAAAGAGCTTGTGAATTTACCTAATAATATCCTCTATGAGTGTCAAAATAGGTGTGTATCATGGCCTGTTGTCGTGCACAAGTTTCTGGTTGTGTCTAGCACAATATAGTGTTTTTTTGATTTACCAAAATCTACATTTGTGTAAGATCCACTCCCACTGGTTTCATCTAGATAGAAATGTATATTCTTGATAAACAACTTACTATATAATTAAAAACATTTAGGTATGTTTTCATAAACTTTGTCATATCTCTGATTATTTTACTAGATTTTTCTATTCATAATCCCAAAATAACTAATCATTTCCTTTTATACAAAATATGTCAACCCTTCTCTTTATTTCACATTAATCCATGATTTATTATAGAATACAAAACATACGAAAACTGAGAAGATAGATAATTCTATTGTTTTTTAGGATTTAGGTATATTTCATAACATCCTATCACAATGAATACTTCATATTTACTGAAAACGACATTAACATGGTTTCACATTAAGATATATGAGATAACCTCGAGACATACACAAGAATTGGGTGATGTATAAAGACCTGTAAGTAAATAAACATGAAATAACATGAAGAATGTAATAAATTTTAGAAAATAAGCTTATAAGTGTGGAATAAAAAGAGTAAGAATCAGAAACATGAACATTGAGACATGATATTGCATTATAATCATAAAGGAAACATGGTAAATGTGGCAACAACTTAAAACACTTCCTCATAAACCTAAGTCAAAGATAACTGTAACAACATAGATAATTATAGAATAATGATTCATTATTTATTAGTAATTAATTAATATTTAGTAATTCTACTTTAAAATGGACACTGTCAGATACTGTACTTGACACAAAACACTGACCTAACATCTGTTTCATGCTACACTAATTGTTTTTGAAACAATAGTGTATTATTATAATAATTAAAAATTGTTTTTATAAAATTGAATTTCAACATTTTTATATGAATTGTAATAACAAATTTTATAATTTTTTTATAATAGTTTCAATGAAATAAAAAATATTTATAATGAAAAATATAATTTTCAGTAATGTATTTATATGATTAAAATAAAATATTATAAACATAATTATTTTTTATATTCTTCTATGGACAATAAAAATAATAATTTTGGAAACAAAGATAATTTTTTAAATAATAAAAAATTAATTTTTGAATTTAAAATTTCAAATTTATCTTATGGTGATTTTTTTGATTTTTCTGAGAAACAAATTTTTTTGATGAATTGTGAAAAACATTGAATTTTAATTGAAATTTATATTATAATCTAATTTATCGAAATAGTAAAATTATATATTATTTTAGTTTTAAATTATCAATTTCAAAAATATTTATCAAATTTAGTTTATTATAATGGTTTTATACTTAATATAGACATAAAATCTTATGGAACTATTGAACATTTTCTCTTTAATAAACCCAATTTCTCCACATGTCTACGTGACTAGTATTAATCTTATTATTTCACTTATTTGAGTTTAATTTTTAAAAAATGTACAAAAAAAGATATATTAATTATAATATTTATACAAAAATATCGTAAAATTAATTGTTTACCGAAAATATTAGTGAATGTGGTTAAAATTAATTGTAGTGATTAAAGTAAAATAAAACTTAATAAGGGATCAAATATTAAATTTAAGGGCCAAAATGATCTATCCACTTGTCCATAATCAATTTAATGGAAATATTTCTTCAATTCACCTTATATTATTGATTTAGGTTGGGTTTTAATAATATTTTATTTCCAAACATGGGTACACCTAATTTGTTTTAAATAATTCCATGTGTGCCCCTCCCTCCCTTATAAAATTCCACCGACACTCCCTCATCATCACACCTCTAAAACCACATATATTCGGCCAACATCTACCCAATACAGTTCCCAAAATCCCTAGTTTCCTCATTTAATCCTCCCTTTGTGAAGAAATCCAATTAATGAAGCCCTTTGTGGAAAACCAAAGGTCATTACCAAAAGAAGAGGCAACATGTTTTTTTCAGGATCCTTTCTTTTATTTCCTATCTACAGAAACTCTATTATTATTATTACATGATTAAATAATTAATTAATTATCCTCAATATACTTATATATTGTTGTATTATGGTTGTTAACTACACATACACACATTCGTATCGATTGGTTAATGAACATATGATATTTGTGCATGGTGAAGTACTGCCTCATGGAATGATGTTGTTAAATTTTCCATTACCACCTCTTCTAGTTGTTCATTATGATGGAAATTTTATTTTTATATATCATATTTAATATTTATGGTGTATTAATGTTTTTTTAGTTATTATATAACACATACCTTAATGATTTCCATTTTGTGTATGTATGATGATTTCGTTTGAGAATGTGTGCACCACCACCTCCCCAAAGTGATGTGATACGTTAACATAGTACATGGGTTCTATTAAGAATTTTTTTTAAAATAATATGTGATATAAATATAATCCATATTATATTAATTACATAATTACCTTACGGTATGTATAATATATCATATTCATTATCACCTTTTCATACAATGAAAAGGCTATAACTCCATTCATTGATGTGTGGACTACCACCTCTTCGACGAGATGTAATTTTTTTAAATAATGAGAATTATATATATAAGTATATATGAAGAAAAAATATACTATATATATGGTATTATTATCATTTTTGATATCTAAATGTTACTTACCTTCTTTTCATAAGGATCGTTAAAAATGGGAACATTATTCATGCATACATACAAATTACCTTCTCTATGATTGTAATCTTGGATATTTTTTTTAATGATATATTATGGTTGGTTATGAAAGTATAATTTATGTGTAAATATAATAATTAATTCAGTATTATTATTTGGAATATGGATATATAAGACTCCTTTTACCATATTTTACATACCAAATTTATTTTGACATATAACCCGAATAAGGTCAAAACACTTGATGTAAATTTATAGTTATGTAGTTTTTTATAGAATAGTAACCTGTGAAATAATACATATGATAAAAATGAAAATTTAATTTATGAAATTAAATAATTAATAATAGTTCACTATTCATGATGATAATGTCACATGTGAAAAGTCGGACTCAAGGTAAATGATTTATCTCAATATTCTTTTGTTGAGACATTTTTGCAGATATGAACCTTTATTAATTTATAAAATGTATATAAAAATCTTTTAAATTACATATCCATATTTTAACTACTCTCAATTTACTTCATGAATAGTTAAATTTTAGAATTTCATGGGGATTATGATTTAAAATTCCAAATTGGTATGGTCCACTTTGAATGTTTAACAATTTAATCGTTTCCTTCCAATAATATTAATAACATTTTAAGTATTTATTTATATGGAAATAAATGTATTATAAGGGGAATTTTAGGAATTTTTTTAAAATCATATTTTTCAAAAAAATTAATCATTTTATGTGTTTTATACAAAAATTGATGAACAATACAAGAATTTTCTATTCTTAAGACAGATAATAACAACTATTTTTCCGCCACCATGTCCAATTATTTTATTTTTTGGATTACCTTGCATGATTTAAAATTTTATTGATTGAAAACAATTTTATCTATATTTTTGGATATTATGTTATTGAAAATTTGTTTTCAAATGATATTTGTATTTACTATTTAAAAAATCATTTTTTGAAACAAAATGTATTTTAATATCTACTAATAATTTTCATACGAGTTTAAAAGTATTTATAAAATGATGATATATTTTATTTAATGTTTTATTTCATAGAGATTGTAAATGAGGGGTGTTAGTAGATATCACCAAGTGATATCATTATTTCATAAATGTTGGCTTTACTTAGATAGGGCTCTAATTCATTGGGTAATGTTTACATTATCTAGATAATTATATTAGAATTTGGCCATGTGGTTATTCCAATCTGTACGAGTTATATAAGGTTTCTTTAAGGATTCAATGTGAATATTTATGAAGTTACATACTTATATACTCAATGTTTTCCAATCATTTTTTTGGGGATTTATTTTTAGCTAAATGGTAAAATGAATAAATTTTACTAAACAATGATATTTCCCTCTTGGGTTAAAAAGTATTCAAATATGTGTATTCATCTATTTTAATGTATATCAAGGGACCAATTATTTTCTTCTTTTTATATACCTTACTAATATTTTAATTCTATTCCCATATTTCATAAGGTTTTTCATATTACATAAGGATGGGTAAGGGACTGGAAGAAGTCATGTTTATATTCAGGATGTGTTTTTACAAAAGAGATCATACTTTTTTTTAGATTTTTTATTTGGTGGGAAAATGGATATTAATCAAATGTTTCTAATTGGTATATTATGTTTTTTATGTATGTGTTATGGCCCAATTATATGAAACTATAGACCTAAAAATATTAAACATGTGAAAGAAGGTGAAATTCTTGACTAAACTAAGGATTATATATTATTTTAAGGTGGGGTCCTTATAGATGGAATCAAAGGTTTTTTTAGAAAAAGTTAGATTTTAGGGTATTATTAATATAAATACCTTAAATGTTTTTACCTTATGGTCACGTTAAATTATAGTATAATTTAAAGATTACCATTTTAATTCATCTAAAGTATGTTTTATTATAATTTTTTTCCGTAATGGAAACATGGAATCTGTAGTCGGAAGGAAGAAAAAGGAAAATATCCTTGCAAATTCGCATATTAGGATGGTTGGAATTGTAAATGAGATGATTTTTATAGTGATGGATCAATTGAAATAGGTTGTAAATGGTGGTTGTGTCCATACAATTGAGAAACGAGATCTACCATAGGGGAACACGATAATAGTGGATCCTTTTACACAATAACATCCCCCCATCATTCATAGGATCATATAACCCTATGATATCTTATGGATAGATTAAATCTCTAGAAAAGATATTCAGTGACATGGGTTTCTCGGATCAAAAAAATGTAACTCCTAAATTTTTTAATTTTATAGGTGAAGTAAATTAGTGGTGGTCAAGAATTAATAATATTTGGGAATGTGAAAACATTAATGACTTGTAATTGGATGAATTTTATAATATTTTCCTTATGAGTTATGATATAGGATAGAAAAAAACAATTCTTGGATTAGTTTTTTTTTTTGAGTTTAAAAATGATATTTTGGAATATTATAAAGTTCAATTGGAACATAAAAGGAATCTATGTGTAGTTTCACAAACTATAAAAATATTTTATGGGATATTTTGAAATTGTGAATTTTGGTGGCAAAAAAATACATTCCTTGGTCACATTTTTTTGAAAGATTGAATAACTGTAACACTTATAAAAAAATTTGTCTATGAGTGGTTAAGACCTAAATATACCACATATATTCATAGTTTCTAAGGATTAGTTGATTATTACAGATGTTTTTTTAAAATCATTTCTATGTTATCTATATTACTGACTAAGTTAATACAAAAAAAGTTTATTTCATATGGAAAGTGGTGTGAAATGTTTATTTTTCTAAACTGAGAATAATATTAGTGAATGATTTTATTTTGGACTTTACTTCCAAAAATGGTGTATATTTCTCTTATATTGATTCATTGTTGAAGAGAATTTTTTTTATAATGAATAATGGTCATGTAATTGCTTATATATTTCATATGTTAAAATCGAACGAGATGAATTAACCTAAACATGATTTAAAATGGGTATTATTTATTTTCTTTAAAGATTTGGTGGAATAATTTTTAGGATTAAATATTTAAATACATACTGATCACAAAATTTCCAAGTATAAATTCTCTAAATAAATGAACATGTCAAAGAGAAGGCAACAGGATGTGACCAAGGATTATAATTGTTTGATTCAATATCATACTTGATAATAAAACAAGGTGCTATATTCATTGAGTTTAAAAATTAATTCTACATTAACCATGTATTGTTTGGAACATGACCCTTTGGTTAATTATTAAATGAATTTTGGACAAGAAGTTGTGGATATAGGGAAATCATCAATTATATTATAGGATTCAATGTAGATGAAATTGTTGGAGAAAATTAATGGGGCTCAGAAGGTGGATAAATCATTCAAAGAAAAGGTAGAATCTATTACGAACGGTAAGATTAATGATTTTAATATTTATTAAAAATATGATTTAATATTTGGGAAAAGATTAATTGTGTCATGCAACTCACAATTGGAGAAATATTTATTAGTTGAACCTCATTGTTCTTGAATTTCCATTCATCTCGGAAGCATTAAGATATATAGATAACATCTGAAGTATTATTGGTGTGATGGAATGAAATGAGATATTTTTCAATTTTCCATGATGTCATTGACTAGATAGAATCTAAATGAATAAAAATTGTTACCAAAGGGGCTGATTTTACCTTTTCCAGTACCGGAGAGAAATTGGAGAATATATCAATGTATTTTGTGGTAGGATTTCTAAATAATACTCAAGGTAATAATATGATTTGTGTTATTATTGACCAGTTAACCAATTCTACAAATTTTATTACAAATTGAGATACAGTCTCTCTAAATAATATTTTTATACAGTATTTAAAATATACTTTAAGGTTACATGGATTTTATCTCTCCATTGTATTGGACTATGATCTCATGTTCACAACCAATTTTCACAAAGTATTTAAGAAGTCATTATGTATTGAATGAAATTTTAGTATATCTCTTCAGCACCAATTTGATAGAAAATCATATAAGAAAATTCAATCCTTGGAATATATGCCTCTTTATTTCTCAATATATTACCATGTATTTAGTATTTAAATCATTATTTGGTGGAGTATTATATAATAATAGTTTTCAATTAATTATAGAGATGGAACCATGTGAAGAATTATATAGAAAGAAGTGCAGGGAACCGTATTTTAAGGACGATATAGGAGAACAAATATTGATGGGACAAAATTTGGTAGAGAAAATGGCTAAAAAATTTCAATTTATTCAATGAGATATAAATAAGACTAGGATGAAGAATAAAATTTATGCTAATAACTAAAATAAAGTTCATTATTTCGAGGTATCTGATCATTCCTTTTTAGAACTTTCTCCCTAAACGAGTGTAATGTGGTTGGGTATAAAGGGGAAGTTCAATCTGTTGATAATTGGGGAATATTACATCCTATAAAAATTTTGATTATTTTCATACCGAGTGGTCTTACCCTTGAGTGTATCCCTGGTAAACAATATATTTCATGCCTCAATGTTATGGAAATATGTTCTGGATTCATCCATTATTCGAAGCCCTAAAGTAGTCTTGCTATAAGAGAATCAATCTTATCAGGAATATCTAGTTCAGGTTCTTAACAATTGAGAGAATGTATTATGGAATATGGTGACTTATAGTGTTACAGTTTTATGGAAAACCCATATTGTTAATGAGTCGGCATGGGAATATTAAAATGCTATGAGGGAAAAATACCCCCACTTATTTGATATATGAATAATATTACAAGGACACCATTTCCCAATGGGGGAAGGGTGTAACATCATATGTAATTATAGAATAAGGCATAATTATTTGTTAATAATTATTAATTAGATAAAAATTTCACCTTAAAAGGGACTCTATGCTTGATACCTTACCTGACACAAAACCCTGACCTGACTTGCGTTACACTCAAAATTGATTTTTAATGAAACAACAATTTATTATTATAATTATTTAAATGAGATAGTTTTAACCTATTCGTTAAACATAGTAATATGATTAGTAATAACTATTTTTTATTTTTTTATAATATTTTTAAATAAATAGAACATATTTATAATGTAACACATAAATTTTGGTACTGTTTTCATATGTAATAAAATACTATTTTCTTAAAGGAACTACTTTTTATAAAATTAAATAAACAATAATAAAATAAATTTTAGACACAAATATAAATATAATATGTTAAAATAATATTAAATTTTTTATTCATAATTTCAATTTAATATTAGGGTAAATATTTGAGAGTTTTTTTAGAAACTTTTTTTGGTTGAATAGTGAAAAATACTGAATTTTAATTCAAAACTGTCATTTCATATAATTATTTTGTATAGATAAATTATATTTTATATTGGTTATAAAGTCAAAATAGATCAATAATACTTTTATTATTCCAATTTTTTCACTATAATCATTTTATATTTAATTTATATATAAAATGATAAATTACTTCTGAACATTCTCAGTTTATAAACTCACTTTCTATCAAACTCTACGAGATTATCATTAAAATTTATTTTTATGAATTTAAGAGTTAATTTTTTAAAAATAGATATAAAATTTTAAATAAATAACATATTTTAGTCTAATAATATCAACATAATTTTTGACCGAAAATATTAGTGAATTTGATTAAAATTAATTACAACGATTAAGGTAAAATTAAACATAACATGGGAAAACCATAAAATTAAGGGCTAAAATAACATATCCACTTATGTAATGGCCATTATAAGGACATATTAATACCATAAACCATATAGGATTGTTTTTTTAATTATTTTTTAGGAAAAATTGTGGGTATACATAATTTTTATTATAAAATCCTATGTGTGTCCTCGAGCACCTTTAGACAAGGCCACCACCTCTCCCACTTCTTCACACCTATCATAACAGATAGGATCCACCATGTTCATCCAAATTAAATTCTCAAAATCTAAAAAAGTATATATGAATACCCTCTTTCTTAATAAAGCCAACAATGTATTCCCTTTCGTGTATATCAAAATGGGTTACCAAAAGAATATGTAACATCCTTTACAAAGAACCATACCATTATTTCCTTTATAAATCACCTGAATTATTTTCATTACATGATTACATAATATCTTTAGCATAAATAATATACTGAGATATTTTTATTTTATGGGATCTACCTAGAAATACACAAAATTTCATCTAATTTGTAACAAACTTACCATTTTTGTGTATGACAAACTACTGCATCCCAAACGATGTTGTTCATTTTTCCATTACCCACTCTCATGGTTTAGAATTTGGGTGGAAACTAAATTCTTATTTTTTATATATGATATTTATGATATATTAATTCTTGAAAAAATATTATATAATTCATTCCATTTTTTATGTATGATAATTCATTTTGGGAAGTGTGGACAACTGCCTCCTCAAAGGGATGTGATATGGTCACACACTACGGGGAATGTATTAAAGATAGATTTAACTAAAAATAGGTGATATATATATAATAAATATTATATTAATTATATAATTACCATAGTATAAATATAATATATCATTTTATTTAACACCTTTTAATATGCTAGAAAAGATATAACATCGTTTATGGATGTGTGGACTACCACCTCCTCGACATGATGTGATTACTTCTACATCATGATAATTATACATAAAAATATATATGACTAAATAACATGTTATATAAAAAATAATGATCATTTTTTAAAGATAAATGACATTATCCATCTTTCCATAATGGTTATTGATAATTGGGATCATTACTCAAGCGTATGTTTGACCTGCTGTCTCAATGATTGTAATGTTGTTTCATTTTTCATAACCATATTTTATGATTGTTTTTTAAATTAGAATTGATTTATAAATATGCTACTTATTTTAATATTATTATTCATTATATGTCTATATAAAGACCCCTTTGACCATAGTTGACTTAACAAAATCATGTTTGACACATAAATTGAATATGATCAAAATACTCAACATAAAAATAATTGTTTAAGAAGTTGTTTAAAAATTTTAATGATTGAAATAAAATTAATTATAAAATAGAAATATATTCTGAATAATATAAATAATTAACATTAGTTCATTATTCCTAGAGATAATGGATAATTTGTCAAGTTAGACTCAAGGTAAGGGATTTCAACTTAATCTACTTTCATTGATACATTTCTTGATTATATGATCCTTGATTATTTTATAAAGTGTTTATATACCCCCTTTGACATTCCGTAGAAATATTTAATTTACTCTCATGATATTTAATGTCTTCATATATTTGATACACTCTTGGGGATTATGATTTAACTTTTTAATGCGGTATTAGTTGACTGAATATTTAATGATTTAATCCATTCCATTTAATAAAATTAAAATAATTTTACATATATTTTTATATGAATATAAAAGGATTATAAAAGAAATTTAATACCCATTTTGAGTTTAATAATGTTTCCATAAAAATAAATATTTCTACGTGTTCTATATAGAATGTTTTCAAAAATGAAAAAATAATGATTTGGTATTTGGGGTTGGTCTTAGTGGTAAGCACCCTACAATACTATATATAAAATGTGGTTGGGGGGGGGTAAAGCCCATTAGGCGTAGAATAATGTATCATAACTGTAGTGATACTCTATCAGAGGTGGAATTGTAGCACCGGTGACTCTATAGTGGTGGCGAGTAATATAGAGGAGGTATTACTATATTAGATACTATAGCAGACTGGGTATTGTAGTGAACTATTCACCAGAGGTCCTTTATTCCAAAAACTGGACTTTATGACCATGTAATGGGATTTAATTCCCATCAGGCCTACAGGACGTCTAATGGGTTTCCTCTACATAAAAAATGATTTAATATCCATTGTTTCAATAATATACTGGATTTATCCAAAAATTTAAAAAAAATGAATGCTCATTTCTTAACTTACATGGTGAAAATGAATTTTTTGCTGCTAGGAAAATTATTTTATTTTTCTCCTTCATTGATTGATTTAATATTTTCAAAAATGAAAAAACTTCTTTCTACAATATTTAATATTTTTGTTAATGAAAATTTTTTAGAAAGAAATTAATATGTTGTATTAAAAATGTGGTTTAATAAAAAAATATTTTAATATATTAACGTGATTTTCAATAGATTAAAAGTATATTTCAAATGATGATATATTTTATGTCATGTGGTGGTTCATGGAAATTATAATTGATTGATCCACTTAGAGAGCACGACATGAGACAATTATAGCTTAAATGATGGGTGTGGCCAAATAGCTCTCTAGTACACTCGTTAATGATTGTATTCTCCAAATAATTATATTGGATGATGGATATATGGTTATTCTAATCTATGTGGGTTCTATAAGAATTTTTAAGGGTTCTATGTGAGTATATCCCAAGGTACATGTATCAATTTTCTATATTTACTAATGAATTATCAAGGAATTTCTTTTTATTCATTAGGAGAAATAAATGATATTTATTAAATAATGATATTTTTATATTTGGTAAAAATTCACTCAAGTATGTTTTTTAAAAAATTTATTTATTATAAATGAAATAAAATTTTATTTCATTTAGTTTCATTTATTAATATTTTTTTCTCATCCCATATTTTTAGTTTTTTTCACAAGACTTAAAGATAATTAAGTTACTGGATTAAACCAGGTTGAAATTCATTATGTGTTTTCATAAAAGAGATCAAGCTTTGTTTTTTGATATTTTATATGGTGGAAAAAATTGACACTGATTAGAAGTCACATTTTTGTTTTTAATGTATTATTTATGGCCTAATTCTCTAAAACTCTATACTTTAAAAGATCCTCAATGTGAATTAAAGTATGTTTCAAGAGATAACTCAAAATTATGTAATGTTTTATGTTTGGGGCCTTAAAATAACTTCCAATATATTATCATCTACCAAGTCTAGTAGTGTATTGGTTTCACACCCTAATATATTGTATGATTTCTCATGAGTCTAAAAAATTATCCAATGCATTGGAGCATGATATAATTATAGGAACACCAACCATTTTTTTCTCATTATTATGTGTTCCATATAGATCATAAAATATGGAATCATTTTTCATCACTTTTTCTTCCTTGATCATGGAGTATGGAATGCAAACATGTATGTACCAAATAAAATAAATATAAGTGAATAATTTTGAAAACCATTTATAGGAAATGGGTATGGGTATTCAATATAAATTGTTTGAAATGGAAAAATATAGTGAAATTCCGTCAGTATAATAAGGGCATATAAATGTTCATGGATGCGATTAATGATAATTTAAGGGTTATCAAATTATCTTTTAACAATAGGGAAATTATAGAGGATATGGAATGACATATCACAATAATATTAAATAGATATCTCAGATATAAGATAAAAAAGATACTTGAATAAATATGGGAAGGAAAAGAACCCTAAGCTTGAGAGTGTGACACCAAATTTTTGGGAGGTGTTTCTTGAGATCATGGGATCACCTTGGGAGGACTCTGAAGAGGATAGGTCAGAGTAAGGACATGCTCCAAGTATTTTGAGTGAAGATAAATTGGATCATGGGTGTGTTTATATAGAAAATCGTTGGGTAATTATATATCATTTCACAAACATAGGTTTGGAACCCTATAAAATATAGTATCCAAAACCATAATCCATACCCTATTCATTTATCATGGTTTCAAAAAAATGTGAGTAATTTTCATTATTTTATCATTCAAGGGACCAGAAAAATAAAATAATAATCATTCTGATGTAAAAGTTATTCATACTATCAAAGAACTGATTTTAACATCATAAAATATATTAATGGGTTTGGGGGATTCATAAGAACTTTTTAAAAGTAATAAAATAAACATGTACACATTATATTAATTTTTAAAAATATATTTTTTCACAGATACCATTAATAGTTTTTATTACATCACTTTTAGGTCATTATGTTTTCATAATACACACCATATATTTATACAGTATTTAATTTTTACAAAAAAATTAGATTGTCTCCAAAAATTATAAAAAATTAATAAATGGATAATTTCAATGTTTTGATTCCAAAAATAATATTCATTTTATCAAAATAGTTTTATAAATTTGTGTACTTAAAATTTTAAAATAAAAAAAATTATTCATAAATTCTAGGTTTTTTTACCAATAATACAGTTTGAATCATTATTAATATTACATTTTTCTTCAAAATAATATATGATAATTTGTTTTTAATAAAAATTATAAAATAAAAATTTTAAATTCAATTAATATTTCTTTCAATTATCCATTGATAAATCAAAACAAATTTCTTAATATATCTTTAATAGTACCAACAAATTCACTTTGTATTTTATTATATAAAAAATAATTTATAAAGTAATAATAATAAGATGGAAATATAATCATTATTATATAAAAAATGTTATAATTTATAGGTTATTGATACATATCACTTTAGTACACCAGCAAACACCCTATGATTTTGGTTTGTAATGGAGGGAACATTATGGCATGGTTTGAGTCATGATAATAATGAGCTCGACCTTCTCCCATAAATGGATCACTCATGCTTATGTTGTTGGATGTCATCTTGTGTTTGTTAATGGAAAATCCCAGTGATGCAATCTCCTTTACAATCTCTAATAAATGGTCTTCATAGAGTATGATTCTACTTGTTGAGTCCATCACTTCTGTATTCTTTGTCAATTAAATTTGTTTAAACCATATATTTTTTTATAATCATGTGATCACTATTATATGAATATGTTACTAACAGTAAAAATTATCAATGGTGTTTTATATATTATAATATATAATAAAACCAAATATGTACACATTTTCTCTAAAACCATATTATATAACAAGACAATTAATTAAACGGAAAATCAAATTTAATTTATAATAGTTCATGATGTTACATGTTGATCATTTTTAAAAAATGGTAATTGATACATCACCTCCAAAATAATGATAATGAAAAACTATCATTTTTATACATAAATTATACTTTCAAAACCAACCATGATTGATTTTAAAGAAAATTGAATTATTATATATTCATGGAGATAGTAGGTCAAACATATGCATGAGTAATATTTTCATCCATCCTAGAGTTTGAAAGAAATAATATAAATATCATTTTATATTTAAAAATCATTATTGTATCATAAATATTATATTATTTCACAAAATACACTTTGATATAGTATCCATGTGATACGTTTATGAAAACATTATCACATTTCTCTCTGGAGATGGAAATCCACACATATGCATGAACGACATTATATATTTTCAATGGGTGGAAAGGTAAGAAAATAGAAGATATATTATATTTAGTTATTAGTTATTAGGTAATTAAAGGCATATATATACATGAAATCTATCATTACAATAATTCATTAGAGGCAGATATGGAAAACAAATTATATCAATTCGCAAGGCAGTATTCTATCGTACAGACTAACAAACGTTTTAGTTAAAATTATATCTAATAGGAGATGTATATAAGTTATGAGATTAAAATAATAAAAAATAAGTATCTGGAATATTTTTTTTCATAATGTTTTAAAAATATTTGAAGAATATAGGAAAAGAAATAATCTAAAAACGCTTTATTAAGAATGATACATCATCTTTAGATGGCCCCTATAGGTTTATACCTAAAGACTCACTAGGATAGTTTTATGATAAATAAATGAACTTTAGGAAATGGGACGGGATGTTGGGAATTGATTTGGATAATTATTCTCTGATCCAAAATTTTCTTTATGTGTGGAGAGGATAAGAGAAGGGCTTCCTTTTAAAAGTGGGGGATATGAACCCCAATGATTATTTTTTTAAATAAATTATTTTAATGTCTTAATTAAGAAACATGGAATTAAAAGGGAAAATGTATAAATATTAGAGTATATATTGAGTAAATAGTTTTATAAAATATAATTTATAGATGTTTCTAGGTCATTTAAACCATTATCTCTTTATTTTAACGATAGGTAATCCTATTTTAAACATAACCATAATAACATATTTTTATTGTGTTTTACTATTAATTAAGACCAAAAATTAAATTTAATTTATTAAATTATATAAATTATGATTATAAATATTTAATCCATTTTTTAGTTACATTCACTCATGTGGCCTAATTATTTAAAAAATGAACCTGTAAAACGTGAACAAAAAATGGTTTTTTATAATAATTCCATTTTATGTATAATAATTTTTTACACCACATTATTATATATTTTTATTAAAATGAATTTTATTCTATTTATATTAATATAAATGAACTAATTTTAACTTGAAAAAATTATGGAAAAATGGAACCTTGAAATTTTTTGAAATGAAATGACAGTTTTTAATAAAAATTATTATTTATCACTATTGCTTAAAAATAAAAATTCTCAAAAATTATTGTAAATAGTTATAAGAACATTTAGAAATTAGTAATTAAAATATTATATCCATTTATCAAATAAAACATCTAAAATTTAAAAAAATAATTAAAATATTTTCTGGCAAAAAGCAATTGAAAACATTTTGAAGAAAATAGATTTTAAATCATAAATTGAATTTACAGAAAAATTGAGTGCTTTTATAAAATGAATTATTCCAAAAATAGTTATTTAATTATACGATTAAATATATATATGTATATATATAAATTTTGTAAATATAATCCATGCGCAACAATTCAATGACTTTGATTTAATTGTAATATATAAATAATAATATTTCATTCTTTGTTTAAGCACGGGGTTGCATGTTGTATATGATATCAAACATATTGTTCTTTCAAAATCATGAAAGATTAAATATATCCTCTAATTACGTTAGCTAAAATATAAAAAATAATAGAAAACATATAAACCATATTTAACAAACATTACAAGTATGACAAATAGTATTTTAATAAATAAATTCACTAATTAAAAGATTAGACAATGCATATTCCATATATGTCATAATGGATAACCTATGGGCAGATCATATACAAGGAAAAAACAGTAAAAATAATAAGACTAATCTAAGATCAACCCAAATAATCCTAAGTTCTATGAAATCCCATCATCTTTACCCATCCTTTCATGATGTGTTAATGAATAAGAAAAGAGTAATTCCCTGAAACTATTCCAATAATAAATAACCTTATTTCATTGGGTACTGAAGTTTCATGGATATATAGTAAGGGTGTGATAATAACATAGTAGGATACAATAGATGATATATGAAAAATTACCATCCAAAATTACAAGTGAATTCAGGAGCCTTGTAATTAATAATTTAATATTTTAATAAATTTCTGAGGAAAATTTATAAATAAACATTGGTGCCCCAGGTTCCTGGTGATAGAAAAGTTTAGACATTCCTTATTTGAAAATTATAGACGTGTCCTGAATCATGTCTTATTATCATGCCTTCACAAGTACCAAAGTGGAATCTAGGATCTAATACTAGCATTCCCTTGTATCATGTAGTATTATATAGAATTAGGGATTCACACTAGAACTCTACAATCATCAAGTGATATATGGAATCTATGTGCTCATCCTGGAATTTCCAAGAAATGCATTATCTGATCTTAGAATTACTTATGATATACTATCACACTAAATTTAGGAACTCGTCGTATAATTTTCATGGAATATGAGCACTCATCCCAAAATTCCCAATCAACAAGTCTCTCATGCAATCCAATAACTGATCTTAAAATTACCAATAATCATGTATTATATGGATTCATAGAAATAAAACCAGAATTCACATGCATCATATATCATATAAATTCGTAGTTATTATCCTAGCCTTACCAAGTCAGCATGTATGATGACCAACTCTTAGTATTTTCATTATATAATAAGATATATAAATTCATTTTATTTGAAATCATCTTAAATCACACATCAATAATAAACATTCCATGTTTACAAATACAACCATATTAAATGATCATCGTATCACATCATATTATCTTTGAAAATTTAGAAAACAAAATTTCCTATTTTTAAACACCAGTATATTCCATAAAACAAGAATTCCTATAATATTTTCATTTAGGATTTTTAAAAAAAGTATTTTCTTATACAAACTATATAGGGAATTGAAACTACAACTTTCCATTTCATGAATAACCATCTACTTCATCATGTTTTAAAAAACAAATTAGTTTACTGAATTCCAATTTTAATGTTAAAAATATAATATTTAATTCAATAGATTTGTTAACCCATAAGAAAACCCCAACACAATACATTTTATAAGAAAGTGTATATTTTTTTGAAGTTCTATTTCATGATTATCAATGATTGTGAAATCAAATTTCATAATCATATATAAAAAAAAGGATACTCACATAACGTTATCAAACCACGATTCTCAAATCATGCCACTTGTTTATGTATGGGAATCCAGAATATTTAATTAAGTATGCTAAAAGTCAGATTCATATCTAACTAATTCCAAATAAAATTTCGTTTTATTTGGGAAAATAAAATATTAAAAGGAATTTATAATGAGATAAATAAACTTTTAAATACTAAACCTAAATTTTTTGGATGCATTAAAAGGATAGAATGTATGTAAAAAGTTCTAATTTTGAATGAAAAAGATAGAATTGGGGGATATTCTTATTTAACACCATCTTTAGCCTTATAAGTGTATATTAATATGACATTAGCCACTGGTTCCACCAATAATAGAATATTGAAATATACCAAATGAAATCCTTGTAAAAAGGAACATAAAAATTATCTGCTAAAATAGAAGAACAAGGGGAATTAGTAGACTCATGGAAACACTTTATTATTGTCATATCACTAGACATAAAAATAATTAGAAAAGTAATAATGTAGAACAATTATATAATATTAGGTGTGTAAGGGGTTCATACGTATGTTTTTTTGGTCAAAAAAGTGAGGAAAAGGATCGTTTAAGGGTGTAGGAATCAAGAAGAAATTTAAAAAAATACCTTCTTTATGGGGAGATTATATTTATTACAACAGTTCAAAACCATACTCCATTCTTTTGATTATTATCATCCCAAAACATAACACCTTTCACAAGTACTCTACTCTGAATCCACTCTCTTACACTTAAAAAATATACATTTATACATATAAATATATAAATTCCCCTAGATGAAATCAATAAATTCGCCTATCCATGAGGGTATATGTATAAAGACAGTGCATATATATATATGCCTTACACATGCATATGTGTGTAAGTCACAATTATAAACGGTTATTTATAGATCACTAGAAAGACTATAAGAATTCAAAAGATAGGAATTAACAATTTAAAATCTGACCAAATAATTAAAACAGAAGAAAACAATCCTAGAACCCAAGGTAAACCCACTTTTGTTGAATATAGTAGCTATGACATTCCTTAATTAGACTATAAGATTTCTAAGAACCAAAAAACAATAATAAAAATACCACAAATTATTTTAGGTGTCAGGTGGTTCACACACACCATAAGAGATAGTAATAGAAACCAAGAAATAGTGGAATAATGATGATGAGAGGGGAATGAAATTACTAGAGGAGATCCCAACAATGAACTAGAGTAAAAATGGATATAGACGTAAGGAGGTGGGATGTCTGTGGAATGAGAGGATGGGGGATGGGAGATTTGGTCATGTGGTGTTGTGTGACAAAGATAGGTAGGGGTAGGGGTCACACAAACTATTGAGAAAATAATTGGGAAGGGATAATAATAATAAAATAATAAAAACAATAATAAAAATAATAATAATAAAGTTGAATTTATAATAATAATGATAATATTATTAAGGCATTATTACTATTTATTAATAGACATGCTTTTTAACCCATGAAGACCGCATAGTTTTTCCATATAGTATGCCATACTATGTGACAATGGTGTAGTGTCCATTGTCTATAAGAAAAATGGGATGCACCATTCACCTGGAGGGAACACGCCCAAGAACCTGACACTATATCCTAGACATAACAACTTTCTTAGATACTTGGTTTACCCTATGATGGTGTATAGTTTCCCCTAACTATTCTCCTAGATATGAAACTCTAAAAATTATTTTTTAGAATAAATATGTATCGAAAATAAATAACATGACTAAATATAATTAAATTATTAAATATAATTCATATTTTAGGTTTGGGAAATGACAATTCTACCCACTATGAAACATTATACCCATAAAAATTCCCCAAATACATGACCAAACAATTACCGAATAATAAATTACCAAAATTAGAAAATCATTCACCAGAAGAAAAAAACAAAAAACTATCTTTTCACCCAAAACCTGAAACTCCAATACTCCATATGCTATTAAGACCAACCTAAATAAACCAAGTTGACATGAAAATAAACAATTTATAAGGCCTAATGACTCAAACCACGAAAAAATAGAACTAAAACTATGTAAATCATATCATTTAACATAACCTCAAAAAAGGGTCTCTGTAACCCCTAACATAGAAATCACCAAAGAAACCCATCATGGTCTATTTGGAAAACTCATGATAATATGGTAAATAACCCATTAACCATGCTATATGAACTACATTAATTATGGTTATGTGGGGCAGAAATATAAAAATTCCATATCAAGAACACTTGGATACCATGTTCACCATAAGGTCATTATATGGTGGCCTCCCCGCCATATTTTTACTTTTGTTGAACCAGATCAGGTTTACGCCATGGTTATCATATGGTGGTATCCCCACCATTTTTTATATCTGATTTTACCATGGTTTACAAAGTTAAAACAACCATCAAATGGTCAAAATGAAAATACCCAAGAGAGGCTTTATAAGGAACAAAAAACATCAACATCTATAATGATAAGATTTAAAATTTCTTCCCAAAATATACTTCTATTAGAAACCAACTTACATTTAAAATTAAATATAATAGAAGGTACCTATGATAAAATACCAACACAAAACCCAATAACCTTTAAAACATACTAAGACAAAAACTCAACGTACTACTACTAAATTAAAGAAAACTGGGACTAACCAATCAGATTTGGAAAATAAGACATGTGAAATAAATCCCCAAACACATGTTCCTCAACAATAAAGATAATCACAAAAACAATTATCCTTATCCAAGGAGATATCATAGGAAAAAAACATAAAAACACTTATTTGTAATTTATTCATGGATCCCTACCACCACAAACCTTATTCACTCAAATTTCCAAATAATATCCACTTAGATTTCCAAAATAAAAGGAATTACAAATACTTAAAACCCAAAAAAGAGAAAATTACAAGTATTTATATTCTGATGTTGGAAACAATAGCTTGGGTAAATATTCAAAATAACTTGAATCTCTTTTACAAGTTTAATAGCTAAAATTTGAGACATATAGTTAGAGCCATGATGTCTTAAAGCATCTAGTATTCCATAGTCCTGAGATGATAATCCTTGACAAAAACCTCTTCATTTTTCAAGCCCACTCATAGAACCTCTTTAGGTCACCCCACCATCCACAATGAATAGAATTGTAAGACTATCTAAACATCAACCACCGACTACTCATTTAGAATTTTCTAGGGCATACTACAAATACAAGAAACACATAACCTAGTCAAACTACATCAAAAACAAGAATTCCCAACATCAAACACAAATACAAAATACTTAATCAAAATAACATTCAAACAATATTTCCCTCAATTATAAATCAAAATACCATGATATAAGACTCTAAAAAAATAGAGAACACAAAAAATACTATCTTTTCAAAATATTGTAATCATTTAGTTTTAAAAAACCATTTTTAGAAAACTCAACAAGCCATAAAAACACATATTATAGGAACTCTATAAAGACTCGCATATATAAATACTTTTGTTAACTCATGAACCAATCTAAAAAAACCACCAACCATCTAATTATTATATATACTAACATATATGTGACTATTCATATGAATACTAAGGGTCAAAACAAGTCATCCTAATTTCCAAAATAAAACATTCAACCAATGTTTTAAATTATAAATTTACATCAAATTAAAAATTTCACAAAACCATTGTAAAAACACAAAAATATTTTCCAAAATGATTCTATTTCAAAAACATAATTTTCAATACCTAATAAAATCATTTTCTTTCAAAATAAAAAATGTTTTTGTTTTGGAAAAAAAATTACTAAACGAGATATTTTTCTAAAAAATAGTGGAAAACAATAAAAAAATATCAGTCCTTAGAAAAAACCCATTACACATAGATTTGATGCAGGGTATGGCAGGATGTGTACAAACCATGTTTGAATAGTAGAGGATGTAGTAGGTAGATTCATTTTATATGAATTGGTTTACATACAATGAACAATTACCACACCCCTAATTAAATTTCTCCAAGATAACTATAAAATTCTCAAGACCAACATGGAATTGTTAAATTAAAATACCATGGAAACATCCAAGATATAATATCAAATTTTGAAGAAGAAATATACCAGACTACTCTGGGAGTTCAATAATTCTTCTGAGATTTATTGACGAATCACCCACATATGATAGACCACATGAATTATGTAAATATTAACTCATAACTTCTAGACATCCCAAAATTAAAAAATCTAATAACTCTGATGAATTTTTTTTCTTAACCAATATGGGTTAATAGTGAACTGGGATGTTGAGCTAGATCATGATAGTGACAAAGAGTTATTATCAATCATACTGAGATGGAAAATAATGTTTAGAATTAAGAAAAAAATATATTGGGAAATATCAATCCCTTAACTAATAGAAAATATAAATAAATAAAATCTAAATAATAAAAATAAACTCTTAAAGAAGAAAGAAATAAAAAATAAAAAAATACCATTTAACCTTATGTGCTACCAAAAACCAATGAACAAATGTTACTCAGTGGTGATTGAGATGGTGTTGCAAGCTTCACAAGAAGAAAGAAAAACAATTTTAATGATATAGGTGTGAGTTCTACAACTCATTAGGAGTTCCAAAATAAACTATTCTTTATACCTTATTATTACTGATAAATCCAAATAATTCTAGTATGAAAATAGGACATTTAAAAATATGGTTTTCCCTTTTGTATTCCAAAAAAAAGTAACATGCTAATGCCCCAAGAATCAATTTCTATATTTTATTTTCAATACTCTATTCTTATGAATTTAATATTTTCTAATGACTTATTTATAAAAAAGAGGTGATAAAACAAGAGTCCAAATGAGGAAGACATAGTGATAATATCATATAACAAGGTGATACACACAAATGATTGTACGATAAGATTTTTATTATTTTGAAAGTAACTTGAAATTGGGAACAAATGAGTTTTAGAAATACTAGAGTGTAATGAAAGACTAAAATTAGACAAAGAACAATGGGTATTTCCAATGTATATAGGGTTAGTGGGGTCGTTGGATCATCATACTCTCTTTGATAAATTGTGGACGTGAAGGTCCATCTCCTACTCTATCAAACCAATCCTCATCACCATAGTTTAGTTACTATTGTAATGTAATCCAGTTAGGGAGACTGGGCCATAGCCCTATCTGATCTCTAGGAATAATAGAACGAATCTTACCCCCTAGGTACCCATGAATGCCATGTTCCATTCCCAAATGATGGTGAGTTTTATAATGATATAATATACATATTTTTCATATTTTCTTACTAAAACCATCAACCGCATTCTCACATATAAACTACCATTTTTTGAGCAACTGCGATACCATTCTAAAAATCACTGAAAATCCAAAGTTCCATTACTAGTAATATATTACCAATCACATATTTATCACACATCACATTACAAATAAAATTAAAATTCACTAAAAGTTTTTTCATTTCAATAATGAAATTGAATATTGCAACCATGCCTTATCCTTTTATAATTGATAAATACCATTCATTTTGAAAAAAATTAAACATTTATAATGAACTAATTTTCAAAAAAGAGAAAAAAACATGATTAAATAAAGGTAATATATATTAAAATCTTAGGTAAAATATTATTAGTTACTGTAAATGAATTTACATGAATTAAAAGCCACATTAAATATAATAAATATTTCATATGATGATAAATTCAAAATATAAAAAATTCATGTAATCATGGAATTGAAATTAATAGTCATGGTGTATAGAACCTACCTCAAAACACACTTCTTTTGAGGAAGAAAATATGAATCCACTATTTGACACTAAGAAAAACATGAATTGCTATTTATATATATACCCCTTGATGAAATGTAGGTATACCACTCTCTGGGAGGGAATATATACAATGAAATCGTACATATATATTCCTTACCAATTCATATTTGTGTCAGTCCCATTCAAGAATGGAGGGTCATAACCACTAGAAAAATAGTTGGAACTCAAAAATTATGAAATCTCCAATTAAATATTACAATTTTTTAAAAATAGATTAAAATATAATAGGAAAAAAATTTGATCCGACTACCATTGAAAACTACATCTAGAAAAGGACTTAATTGGATTGGTAAATCCATAATAACTAAGAACCAAAAATAAAAATATACAAAATGAGGTTATTTCAAGGGTGGGTCAATGACACTGAAGAGAGAGAAATTGATACCATTAAAAAATTGAATAGAGAGGAATATAAGAGAAGAAACGTATTAGAGGATATCACACCCATGATCAAGAGGGGTAATGGAAACAAACTAAGGGAGTAGTGCAGGTTGTTTCATGTGAGGAGGGATATTCAAAAATAAAATGTCGTGCAACACATTTAGAAAAGGGAGAGGAGTCCATGAATCTTAAGGATAAAAAGGAGTGAGAGATAAGAATAAGAGTAAATATATAATTTTTCATCATAAAAAAATAATAATGTTATAAACATTCAATATTATGTTTATTATAATTTTTATAAACCTAGAAGACCACATGGTTTTGCTACACAATCTGGCAGATGTTGAAAAAACCATGTGGTTGCCTATATATAGATGAAAAGGGTGGAACATAGTTTATAAAGATGATATCACACTAACTCAAATGACTATGTAGAAAAAAACCCTGCAATCTGGGTCTCATGGTTTTCCATATTGTGTTAGAATGTTTCCCCAATATTTGTTCAAACTATTCTACTAGGAATAAAAATCCAAAAGTGAAATATTAAAAAAAAATTGGAATGTAACTCAAGAATAAGATGAAAAATCATTAAATTATTAAATATAATAAATAATTTTGTGTTGTGGTGTGAGTGAATTGGAATGGATATAACCAATAACCCATATAGAATAATTCATTTGATAAGTATTTATAAATACAATAAAAAATCATAGTTAAATCATCTCATATCTACATAGTAATAGGTATAGGTTGCATGAATCATTTTATATATTGTCTCTCAACATTTAACTATTGAAAAACCAAAAATCTTGATTCATTGTTTTCAATTTAATTTTTCATATTATCCCTATAAAAACATTTCATTCAAATCCTAGTTCATTTTGGTTCGTCAATGGTGTATAAAAAAATTTGAGCTATGAGATTCTTCTTATAATTAACCAATCAGATTAATTGTGGATTGAACAAAAAAATTCGATCTCTATTTCATTGCAGATACTTTATAAAAAAATAATAGAGTTTCCCATCATTAGTAGCATCAATTATCTTTTGTGAACTCTTACCATTCACGAAGGTCCTTTTTAACTTTTCTAAAAGAATGATTTGAAATTAAATTAGGTAAATAGTGGTATTTCTCCTTTCCAAATAATTTCTATATAAAACATTTTTGAGACTCTCAATAAATAATTCCTATATATCCTCAGCTTAGTTAGAACTCCATTATCTTTGAAACTCAACACATATGCAACCTTATTAGCCTTTTAATGACGGTAGGATATTGAGAAATCATATTTCTTGAGTATATCTAGAAATATCTGTTTCCTTATATTTATCATTTAATATGTAATTTTTTCATGAACTTATTATCAATATATATATATATACCATTTTCCATCATATATATAATGCCTCTATATAATTATGGGAAAAAATTATTATATCCAACTCAAGATAATAGGTTGGATAGTAATATTCATGGATCCATAAGTACCAATATTCGTAGGTAATAACTATGTAATTTTGTACAGGTACACAACCAATTCCATTTATTGATGAGTCTCTATATATAAAAAATCCACCCCCTTCATAGAGTAATGTTAGCACTAGAACATTAATTAAATACCCCTTTAGTTATTCAAAACATTATTTACATTTATCTTTCCCTAATAAATTAACCTTATTTCATGCCAACTTGGATAACAAGTTTTCTAATTGGGAATGTTTTTAACATATCACTAAAAGTAAACAACTAAGCTAAGGAAACTATATACTTCAATAATTTTTGTTGTGGTACACTGTTGTTCCATAGAATTTTAATTTTAATGACCAACTAGCATTTCATAATTAGAGATAATATGACAAATAAAATGAACTACCAAGATATGTTATTCACACATTCTACATTTACCATATAAAACCTTTTTTGTTAGAGACAAAAGAATGATTTGAAATTCAATGACAATGTCTTCATAAAATTTTATGTTTACATAGATATCATCAATAAATACCAAAAATATATTATCATGATATTCATTTAAAACTCTTTTCTTAAAATCCACAAAAATAGATTTTGTAGTAGTTAATCTGAGTTCCATTATTATAAAATCTTAAGTCCCACAGATTTTATGTAATGTAATCATGGTACTATCTTCCTTTATTACTCACAATCGATGACAACCAGAAAGAATATTTATATGTGAAAAATATTTAGGTCATTGATGTTCTTTAAATGTTTTTAAATTTGATGCTGAGAATACTTATTATTCACATTAGTGTCATTGATATTCCTATTATCAACACCCATCCTCATAGTACCATCCTTTTTTTTCGATAACAGAATAGGTCATTCGCAAGTTGAACACTTGGGTATATGAATCCATAATCAGAAAACACCTATATATTATTCTTTAACTCTACTTGTGAAACCATGTTTATTTAGTATGATTTCATAGATATAGGTTTTTCATATGAGATGAGTTCAATAAAAAAATCATCAAGACACTTAGGTGGCTAACTAAGTAGTAATTTAGAAAACACATCGATGTATTCATTCATAATAAGAAAATATACTATCCTAGTGTTACATTCTCAATCTAATGGTAGAGTATTCTCTTTATCTACTAGAGTTTCATTACGGAGGGATACTAGGGGTATATTTTATCATGATTTAGATGATGCAGTCTCTAATTTAAGGATTTTTAATTCAACATATTCATCACAAATTGTAATCTCCTTCCCTTTGAAATAAATTTTTTTATTTTGATGTAAAATCAATTACAATGATTATATTTAAGTATACCTTAGGTATAATAATAAAATTTATGAATATTTTATATTTATTTATCATAATTTGGATTTACTAAAATAACATTATTTTATTAATATTTCTTATAGGCTTCTTAATTGATAACACTATTGATAGTGTGATAGGGAAATATTTAATTTTCTTATAAAACATGAAATATATAAGAGTTTGTGGATCCATAATCAAATAAAAAATTAACTAACATTGATGTTTTTATCAATTTACCTACCACTGTATCTCTAGAAATGTAAACATTTTTTGTAATAATTTCATAAGATTTTTGTTCTCTCCAAGGCCACTTCAATGGTATATTATATTGATATTTACGGAATTAGTCAGAATAGTGACCCATATCATTTCAATTAAAGCACTATACATTCATGGGTTCTCTCATACCCTTTTATTCATGATCACTGTGTTCTTTATCTCTAAACATGAGGAAATATCTTGTACTCATAAATCAGGTAATATGGCGTATCAATAATTCTTGTTGGAAAATATACATAGTCAGTAACATGCCCTAATATCCTTACAATTTTTTCTTTATAAATAGAAATATTTTTATGTATCCTTTTCATAGAATCAACAATAATATATCGATATCTTCTTGATGAATAGGAGGAAAATATTTTTCAAATAAAATTACCTTAAAATACTTCCACAATATTCTAGAAATTTACTCTACATCTTTTGTGTTTTGAGTCAATGAAAGCCATTTATCTACTTCCCCTGTGAGTAAAAATATATATCAATAAAATTTTATCCCCTCTTATTTCATACTATTCTAGAAGTATCTTCTCTATATAATTTATCTATCTCTATAAAGTAAATATATATTTTTTCAATATAATAATGGATAATGTTGTCTAATGAAAGTATCTAACATTGTCATAACATATTGTTGATCCGTAGACTTCTTAATACCATATTGTTTATTAGTAATATGGAATTATTATATAATATACTCATTAAATCATATTATTTTTCAATGTATGTTGATATGAATAAATTCTTTTAAAATATATTTAAATCATTTCTTAATGAAAATTCCCTTTCACTTATTTAAAATCTAAACATTACCAAAATATTCAGAAAATAAATTTCTTTGGATATAGCCTTTGTAACATTTAAAATGAATTTTAATGTAATGGTTATCTAAAATGGTTCTGTAATCCATTTTTTAGAAAATCATTGAAAAAATATGTTATTCAAAACATTAGAAAAATTTTCATCAATTATAAAATGAAAAGAATATTAATTTGAAAAAAATTATATATTTTAAAAAGGGTATATATTTGATTAATAAATCCTTAGATGGAATTAATGAAATTTATTGGAAATCATTTTAAGGAAAATATGGACATAAAAGAATAATATTCTTCAACAAATTGAAAAACAAATTAAATTTTCCTTTAAAATATTATTTTTAACTTTTGAGTGCCAATTAATGTAAAAATGGACTTAAAATGTTAAAAACACATAAAAATGAGGAAAATCTATGAGTTTTAGGATATAACTTTATAATAATTCACCTAACAAAAACATAAATATAAATAATCATGAATAAGGATGCGGTTGTAAAATAAACCCTTACCTCATGTCTTACATGCTTTAAAAGTTATTTTATAACATTCCATAATAGATTATTATGTTTTATAAATCTGTATCATATCTATATACATAATTATAATATCATATATAATCCACTTATATAATTTCAATACATATTTATTAGTCATTATTTATTAAAATTATCATTAATAAGTGACTGTTGTTTCATTTTTCATTTAAGTCTCAGTATATAGTATCATTCCTTGCATCATTATAAAAATTAAATTATTTTAAAAATGTTAATAATGATTTAAAATTTATATATAATCAATATATATGTATTTATAATTATAATCGAAAATATGACATGACAAATGAATCAGATAACTTCATGGAGGTGGTTGACTATATGTATGCCTGAGCGACATAAACATTTATTAATGAATTTAAAGCTATGAAGTTAAATGATATATTTCATTTGAATAAAAATAATTATTTCCTTAATATCATATATATTAATTTTTTCTTTAATATAAATTTACATGTAAATTGGTGATAAAAATATTTTACACTGCTTCATGGAAATGACAACACATACAAATGCATGTGAGACATTTTCATTTTAAATTAGATTTAGTGGAGATGATTATGGGATGTTATGTTAGAATAATATAATTTATATATATATATATATATCATAATATATGAGATTGTTTATAGAATATTTTATTGAGGTATAAGGGAAAATAAAAAAACACTATGTTAAAAGTAATACATCTTATTGGGAAAATCAGTGTTAAATTATACCTGAAGCCTTCTAGGTTGGTCAATTAATGGGGCCATATGCTCTAGGTCATGGGGAAGAAGGTTAATAATGAATTTTTTAGGACCTGGTTGAGATAATTATATAAATAGTTTAAAATAACAGAGGATAAGTGGTTCCCTCTTATAAGTGAGGGAAATGGAATATTTTTAATTACTTAATATATTTTAATAATATAAAGTATTCTTACTGTGAAAGTGTTTAATTTTTTTAAAATAATATAATATTATATGTTTATATAAAAAATATATGAAAATATTTATTTTTATTCATGTTTATGATATATGTATTCACTTATCTCTTAGTTTTCCACTAGGTAAACCCATCTTAACCCGAGATGTGGTAATTTTTTTCTATTTTTACTATTAAATATGACCCAAAATTATGTTGAACTTATTACCAAATATTAATTATTATGATTCAAAAAAGGATGAAATTTAAAATGATTTATTTTTTATATGTGGTAGAAATTAATATTAATATAAATGTGAAAAATGCATTAAAACTCATTTTTAGAAAAATGATCAATTAAAGAATTAAAAAAATTATTGAAAAATAATGTATAATGTTTGTACCAAAGGTATTAATTTTATTAAGTTAATTAAAAGGAGACTTATTTTTAATTAAAACCAAATTAAAAGATCATATAACCATATAAATACTTTATTATATGAAAATAATGAAAATTATGTTTTATGTGGAAACATGCATTACTTATATTTATAAAAACATAAGTATATATTTATAAGTTAATAATTTTAATATCATAAATTTTAATATTTTTATAACACCCTATTTTGTTTATAATATATAAACATATTGTGTGTAAAATTGTTATTTTTTCAATTAAATTATTCCATTACGTAATACATATTGTTTTAATAAGGGAAAATATTATTTTTATCGGCCTATGTAAAGGTAATTAGGGATATGTGACTGTTATATAAGGGTAAGGAAAATTTTTAAGACCTTTATTAATGGTAGAATGATTTTTATATATGATAAATAAGGTTTTTTTTACTTGTGTTAGGTTTTGTCCATTTTTATATAAATAAATTGAGGGTTAGACTGGTTAGTGTAATGTTAACCCCTTGATTTCAAATGACGTGTAAGCATACCTTGGCACAACATAATGTAATGAAAATGTTATATAAAGGTGTTTCAAAATTATAATGATTTTTTAATGTTATTTATGTCATTATTTAGGGTTAGAATCTTTATATAAAGGCTGTATAAGGGTATTCCTTCTTCACATAAGGGTATATCATTGTCATCAATGGTTGTGTAAAGGATTTCCATTCACCGTTTATGGGAGGTTAATTGTTTTCAAAGGCTGGAAAGGGGTAAATCAAAGTTGTTTAAACGTAATTATTGGTTTATAAACTGTGAAAGGGTAAAATGCATTATGCTTACGAGACATTTAAGAGTTGTGGAAGGGTAAAACCATGTTACACTTATGTATCCTTATATTTGGAAAATATATATATTTTAAATTCCTTGTTATGCTTCTTTTCCACATATACAATCTAATAATATATTTTAGATGATTTCAAACAAATACAATTGTAGGAAAAAATCAATAACTCGTTTTAATTTTGTTACACATATTATGGATGAATTAAACACAACATAAATAATAATTTTTTCAAATATTATTTAAATGATGAATTTAAATTTTGGGTTTCAATGTTGTGAATATGTATATATATTTCTTTCAAAAATTTTTTTTATTGATTTACCCTTATTTTTCTGGATATCATTTTGATCCCCACAGTCCTATACATTCCCATATTCATGTTTAGTGATACCTTCTATGATAAATATTCCTAATTCATCAATTTTTCTAGTAGGGAATATCCTTTCCATATATCATTTATTCTTGGGTGTATCATTTACCAAAGGTAAAACCCATGTAGGATTTCAAAAAATTGATTTCATAATAAATTGTTTAAATAATATTTATGAATCATTCTGAAAAAATGATAGAGTTATTTTAAAATTACCATGAAAATCAATTATAGAAAATAATTATTCATGTATATATCTAATTATTTTGGAGATATAAAAGTATTATCATCTATGTAATTGTAGTTCTATATAATAAAGTAATTTAAAAACCTTATTGGCTTAAATAAATTATTTTTAATTGATCAAAGAGATATAATCTATTATAACATGGTGTATTTTATTTATTTGTGAAATAAAATAATAGAATCAGTTCTATGAATCCTTAGAGAGTGGTTTGAGGCAAAGAACATGTAGACAAGGTTTGAGTGATGATACAATTATGATACTTGATGTTGAAAATGAAAACCATGAGGAAAGAAGTTCCTTATGGTGCATAGGTCATGTAAAATACCATTATCATGATATGATGAAGTGTGTTGAGGTGATATACACCATGTTGAGTTTTTTTACATGTGTACATTTTTTGCATTTATTTCATACTCAAAATTTGTTATGTGTGCCTTAATATGATACCACTCATTCCATGTGTAATATTTTTGTATCTTCTATTTTGTTGATGTTCTATGGATGATATGAATTTTAAAAGTGGACCTATAATTTCTTGGTATTCTTAAAGGTGGAGAGTGTTAAAACATTTCATCTGTTTTTATTCAGATCATTTTCAAGATAGTCAAGACTCATGATGAGGGTCAACTGATTCTAGGGACATTCATAATTTAAGGACTAACTATGAGATTATGGATTATCATGAGTCTTGTTATGAGATGAGAGAATCATACTAGGGAAACCATCAATGGGTTATTTCTTGAGCATCAAATTTCACACATAATAAATATAGACCATTCCAATTAATTCAAGGCTTTATGCTATGGTTATGTTAATATCTCTATATATTAAACTTATTTAACAAAGATAATTATATTTGTAAATTTATTTGTTGTAGATAAGGTGTGGAAGAATAATATTTTTGTGATTAGATTCTAACCAGAGATAAGACATCAGGTTAGTGTTTTTTATCTAACAATAGACGTAGATGTTATTCACACGGCCTTTAAATTTTATAACGGAATATATGATGACATGAAAATGTGTTTACATTAAACCCATAGAATTGTAGTTAATAATATTTCTCTCTCTAATAGTTTATTTTCATATGGTAGAGAAAATATGAATGTAGAATTAGATTCATAAGCTAGCTGATTTTCAGGGCTAATCAAATATTATTAAACACCTTCTTCTGGGGAAAGGGATCCTCAAGTATATAAATGTGGATAGTGGGGGAATCATAGTACATCATTACCTAGACATGAGATTAATTTTGTTTGAATTGTAAATATTGGTTATCTACAATGTGTCTTCTCAATGGTATCATAAAGAGGTATCTTGGGGGATGAAGATAAATAAAGGCCAAAATAAAGGGGGCTAGTCAGGGTCCCTGTTAGTAGGCTTAGATGATGATGACCCAAGTGATTAATTTTTATTAGGGATTAGGAAAAAAATATAAAGAATTACATGTCTATGAATAGGATCAAGATCCAGTAGATAGTGATGATAGAAATTCTTCTAAACTAAGAACAGTCTTGATCGCATCTAGCTTATATACTCCATTTTTGGTACTGGTGATTCTCATTCCATCATATATGCATAATTATTTATTTGAATTCAGTTACAGGTCATGTTATGTTTTATGATATCTTTCATTCATAAACCATTGGGAAAAAATAAACCATATTTGGGGTTTTCCAATGTTTCCTATAGTTTTCTATGGGAATTGAAATCTATGGGACTTCAGGAATATAGAAATGATTGAATTTAATGTGATTCATAGAATAAGATGGATGACAATCTTCTAAGATCATATTAATTTATATTAGAGACGAGTTTTATTTACATCATTGAATGAAGTGATGTTCAAGATATCTAGAGCTTGGAAATTTGGAGAATGTAATGTTAATCTAACTATAGTTAGCTCATGATGGTCACATCACAAATGAAGGGCTTGGAACTTCCATCTAGAATAGTGACACCCCCCTCTCAACTTTTCCTCTAGTCATGGATCTTTATCAAGATAAACATGTAATTTATTTCTTAGTACATCATGTTGATAGAGGATTATAAATGGGGATAGATATTATAGTTAGTGTTAAACCAATTTTTTTACCCTCTTATCATATAGCGACATACATGCTTAAGGATCTCAAGGTGCATCTCAAATAATTTTAGCATAAATTCATTATTAGTGTCAAAAATAACCAAGTATTCCATCATAAAATGATACCCAACCTAGCTTTTGACATATCCAAAAGGTCATTACTGATCCCCATGGGATGTAAAACTACACGTGAGAAATAAATAAATTATTTTGTAATGATTATTACTTTAAGGATCATAATAGGCATCCATATGATATTTCATTACAAAAATTTTATAAAATATCACATCCATATATCCACTAGAAAAGAAATAAAAAATTACCACACATAAGACTCTATATTACATTTATAATCAAAACCAAAAAAGGGACAAACCAAAATGGGACAAAAAAAGAAACAAGAGAATTCTCAAGACATGTGGACCGTCCTCATACATGACACCACCATCACCTGTCTCCAGAAAGGATATAATATAAAAGAAGAACCTAGTCGTACTAAACGAGGCCTTACATTTACATGATTTATATAGGAGAAGTCAACATATACCCATTGGGTATATATAGGGTGTGATATCATAATCCCAATAAGATTTCACCAAGTATTCCATGAACAACAATTATAATAAAAATAAAAATTCTAGTTGTGAAAGTCATGAAATATATTTTATTTCCAAAATTGGCTTTTAACTTTTATTATAATGATGTTTTTATAAAAAAATTAGTTTTCATCTAATTAGATGTTTTAATTTCTATGTTAATTGTCTCCAATTTAAGAAATGAAATTAATTAAATTAATTCCAAATTAGGATTCAACATGTAATAATTTTGAAACAATGAAAATCTTATATTTTTATAAATAAAATAATTTCCATGCTTAAATTTTAATCAATTATAGTAACTGTAAAATTGAATAATATAATGTGGCTCAAATTTTAATTAATCATTTTGACATCTATACATTATACAATACAATTTTAGTAATGAACTTCACACCTACAAGTCCCATTATCATTTCATGGTAAATTTACCCTACTCACATGAAATTATATTCTTACCCAATACCTATCATTCTTTTATAAATATTTTTCTATTTTCTTCACTTATAAAATAATCTTTGTTCAATCCATTTCAAGCCACATCTCAGGCTAAAAAACATGAAAGGATACTAAATTTTCATTTTTTATATACCCTTTATTTTTTTCATCCACTAGCCTCATCAATGTACCTCAAGTCATTCATTTCCAAATGACACCTCAAAAGAAGATAAAAATTCTCAAAATAACTATTACTTACCCTTTACCTATCTTTCTTTATCATTTTCATATTCCCTGCTATAAAACCATTATAACTATATGTACATACTAAAATTGGTATAATTTATTTAATTTAATTCTATTTTAATAATTTTATTACTAATTTTATTCTAATACCATTAAATTGAAAAAAGTAAAATGTTTCCCATTCTTGTGTGCGGACTACCACCTCCATGAACAACACATTTCAATTTTTTTAAACCCATTTCAATAGTTATATAAATATGTTTAATGAAGTTATATGTTATTTAAATCATTATTTATATTATGTAAATATAAATATTGAATTCAAAAAGTGTTATTATAAGTAAAATACAATTTTAAAACTAAGGACCTACCGAGAAGAATATGGATTTATTTACAAGTGACAACATCTTATTAGGATTATATTAATCAAATAACTCATTTAAATAATGATTAATATATTTAATATCATGTAAATAATTACAATATTCTTAAATGAAAATGATATT
Source organism: Viscum album (assembly GCA_963277665.1). Classification (NCBI taxonomy): domain Eukaryota; kingdom Viridiplantae; phylum Streptophyta; class Magnoliopsida; order Santalales; family Viscaceae; genus Viscum; species Viscum album. The sequence continues at coordinate 835,979,333 of OY728165.1, forward strand.
ATAATATAATAATTCCTTCCATAGTTATACACACTCATAAATTGTATCATGTTGTTGTTTTGTCAGTTTAACCACCCGCATGAACAATGATATTAATTTTTATTATGAATGGATTTCGAAACCTAATAATTTATATGAATAAGTAAATAATTATTTTTTTCATTATTATTAATATTAAAATTTTACACATCATGTAATACAACACTATTAATTCATTATAAATTACCAAGACAAGCTCATCAGCGACATCATCATCAAGAAAAATTCCCAAAATACATACGAAATGAAATTATATTATCCAAATTATTTATAAAAAATTATTTATTTTATTATTTATTTTCTACTAAAGATGAATTTTTTTGTAAGAATAATGTGAAACATAGTTATTATGAAACTAGTAAAAAATGATCCATATTACTCCCACCAAATAGTAAGAATAAATAATAGGTGACTAATATACACATAGAAAAATAATTATAAATAATATTTATAAAAATTTATAGATTTGAAAATAGTTCTAAAATAGAATATTAATATATTTATTTCTTTAGATTATTTAACACCTTTAGGGGGCATAAATTCAGGTAAGGGGTTCTTATCCCCAAATTTAAATTCTTGGGACATATTTCCTATTATGCATCATGATATTTTTAATATAGTGTAATCAAAAGATATTTAATAAATTTTATTATATTCATCTAATTTATATGGGTTGAATAATCACATCATGTTCTTTTTTAAAATTTATTTCAATTTAAAATATGCCAAATATGAAAGTGTTTTTGTTCTCTCAATTATTCTTGTTGATTTATAATGATTATTCTTGAGCTTACTTCATCCAAGCTTGGTTTCTTCAACTATATTATTTCATATGGGGTAACCATCTCTTCATATATGGGTTGATTTAATTTTTAATCCATATTTCAAACCTTACAGAACGTATTCCCAAAATATTATTGCATTATTATAAATATTTATCATCCTCTTCAATGATATTTTCCCCTAATTATCAATATTTTCCTTTACAACTCTTATTCTTATTTATAATTGTAATCCATATTACGTGTTATATCATGTGACATCAATTTTTAACTTCTTATGCTTTAAAATGATTTTTTCTCTATTTACAAGGTTGGTTTTCAAAATATATATTTCAAAATATTAAAATGGTTTTCCATACATTCATAATAATATTTTTTATATTCAATCAAAACATTAATTTTACAACTTTTATTCCTTTTCAAGGATTAATTTTTAGTTTTTATTTTTCAAAAGCTAACTTTCTAATAAACAAATCACTTCGTCTTTTCCAAAATAACTTTTCAAGTTGACCCATAACTTTATCTTTTTAAAATATTGTAAAAAATTGTTTAGAAAATTATTTTTACCTATTTCATATATGTGGAAACATTTTCCCACTATTTTTAGATTTTTCAATTGAATATACTCTCTTACATATTAGTGTCTTAAATAATTTATTAATCATATAGTCTTATAAATATTTTTTTCAAATAAATAATGATATTTATCATTTAAAAATAAACATTCATAATTCTCTAAGAAAAGGTATTTTCCATATATTTCAACACCAACTATTCATTCCAATGAAATTATCATATTTTTTCCTTCATATTACTAATTTGGATGTCCTATCATTATGTTGACTTTTATATGGAAAACCATTTCCATGATGGTTAAATTATGTTTATATAGAATCATATATGATTTCGTTACTTTGAACACATAATGCTAGACATATAAAGTGTGTTCCCTTATAGATCTCAAATTCATTAGGAAAATAATTAACATCTACATAAGAAATGTTTATGATACTATGGAGACATTTCATGGAAATCTTTTATGGTACCTTGGATAATAAAATTGGTAATATTAAGGGTGTTCTTTGATATCGATCCAATGCATTGGTTAAACAATTAATCTTTATATATAACATGTTTATAAAAACATGGTATTATTCTTTGGTAAAATTTTAAGAGACCTTGGTGAACAAACATTGTAATGTAATTTCATAATAGCTTGTGATAAACATTAGTGATATACTTAGGAATGTCTCATGTTTATGAAATAACAACATTTCCAAGTTATGATTGATGGACTTATGATCATTTAATTCCCCATGTACACTTTTTCATGTTCTTATGTTCATATTATTATGTTATTCCCCATTTCCTAACCCTATTATGTTCATACTTAATTTTTTAACCCTTAATGATCTTATGATGTCACCCAAATCTTATGATTACATTTCCTCTTATTATAGAGGAAAGTAATATTTATCATATGTTTAGAATAGTACTATATATAGAGAATTTATCTATGATGTTAAATAATTTTTATATATTTAGAAGTAGCCTATATTATATAATTTTTTTTATTTTAAAAGTAAATGAGTTTTATAATTTACTAATTCTTAATCATTCTCTAAAAAATCTAATCCTAAAAGGCCATGGGAATTTCATAACATTTAATATATTTCTTATGTCATGTTTTTAGATGACCATATACTTGGGGAATAATATATGGAATAATATATGTGTCTATAAATCAATATTTTTTTTGATTTTATTTATGGAAAATTTAATGATTAGAAAATTATGGTTGATCATAATTTCAATGGTATGGATAAACCATTTGATTACTTTTGGTAATATTTAATGTTTTAGGGATTCTGGTAAAAAATTAAGTGAAACCCATATGGATATGTCTAATGGATAAATATTTTTATGGGATAATATTTTTTTGTATTTATAAAGTATATATAATGTTTATGTCATAGAAATTACATCCCATTATAGATAATAGAATGAGGGTGTTTCCAAGGCATCGTTGCACAATGTGGTAACTACATTGAAAATGGTTGGTTGAGTATTAAATCAATCTACACTATGTTTCACACTAACTAGGTCTGTGATGGTACACATAGATAAAGAAATGGATATAATTAGTTAATCACCAACTAATTACCTGAACTTATAGAAGATTAATTTTTTTAAAGAATTATGTTAATGGATAATAGATAAACCTACCAAAATAATCCATGATTAAACAAATAGTTATTTAGGATTAAGTGAATCCTAATGTTAAACTTATGATGTTTTTGAAAATTTGAGGTTAAATGTTTCATATTAAAATAATTCATGTTTTTTTTAATTGGTCGTTGCTCATGTTAACTTGTTTTGGTTTTAATAGTTGTTGAAGATGGAATGAATCACTTTAATGATGGGCCTCACAAACAATATAGATCCCAATGAGAAACCTAATGAGATGTGAACTAGGTTGTGAAATGAAAAAAACCAACTATAGTAAGCTAGTGTCATTGTAAACATTATTGAAATCATAAAAGAAAAAATTGATCTCCTCAAACTTGATCAATTAGTTTGGAGTTATTAGAGATCCATATATATAAACCGGATTCCAATATTACATTATAAATTAAAAAAACATAGCATATGAAACTTTCTTTAATCCTTGATATAATTAATAAAATCGTAATTCATGTCATGGGGAAAATAAAACAAATAATAGGTTTAATTCTAGGTTTTTTAAGGGTTACTTTGAGTAAAATGTGTCAATAGTATATAAGACATAATTAATATGTAAAGGTAAATAATAGAGAAAACATTTCATTTAATAAATAATTTGATCACAAAATGAATCCATGGATAATATAAATATAGTAATCTCATGGATAATTATAAGTAAATTCTTAAAAAATCAAATATTTAATACTGGATGGATAGATCTCAAATATCAGGATTTCTTTAACATTTAGTCGTTATTCCAATACAGTTTAATCATTTCGATGTTATACAGAAAAATCCCATTTAATAATTTTTTTGAACTATTTTTTATTATATGATAAATAATTGCATCAAGGTGATATTTACCTCTGGAAACATCCAATAATTTAATTTCCAATTAATTCCTCATATATTAACTGATAAATTTATTTCATGAGAAATATCCAATAATAAAAAATTTATTTATTGAGTAAAGAATACATAAAATCAATATATCCCTAGTGAATCTAATAAAATTCATTGTAAAAAATAGATGAATAAATGAAATATATTTATGAAAATAATAGCATATATACAATAATGAATATCAATATTTAATTGAAATATAATTTCCAATGAATATTTACCTCAAGAAAGTGAATGTTTCATTATAATATAAATGATAAAAATGTTAATAAGAGAAAAAAGATAACCAAAAATTCATTGGAAATATGGTTATTCTAATAAAATCATGTTCATTTTAGAAATATTAAAATTGGAAGAGAAATATTAAAAATAAATATTTATTATTGAATTTTAATTATAAAATAATTTAAATCTTATAGAATAAGCTAAATAGTGTAAAATACATATAGTGGATGGAAAATATGTCAATAGCGTAAAATTTAAGAGGGATGATTCATATCAAATATTTGGAAAGAATTTTTATAATGACCCTTTTAGAGAATATTATAAATATTCTGTTAAAACCTTGAATAATTTATATGATAAATTAAATCTTGTTGATAAATCATTTGAGAAATAAAAAATATTTTTGTATTATTATCATTATTAAAGTTAAAAATAGTATAAAATTTGGAATAAAATATGTAAAATAAATAAATATTAATTTTAAATAAATTATATGTACTTTATATAGGATATATTATATGATTTCTTCAAAGAAAAATATTAGAAATCCCAAAAATTGCAATTTTAAAATAAGTTCTTACCTATTTGTAGCTTTAAAATTGTGATCCGTTGAATGAGTAAAATTTAATTTAAAATATAATCACTATTAATGAATACTGATTCATGTTAAATACATCAAATGGGTCATATATACACTACATAAAATAATATAGGAGCATAATTACAAATATTTTTCAATAGAGTGGAAGTTGACATGAAATCCCTAGCAACGATCAGATTTTGTAATGAAATTTAATAAAGGAATTGATTATGTTTAAAAAATTTAAATCCACATAATACTAGTAACAATAAAATATAAAATAATAAATATTTTTACATGCATAAAATTAGCATGACATAGAAAATGATGAAGTAATAAAACCCTATTGAAAGAAATTGAGTTATGAGCCCAATAACTCATGTTTAAATTGGCTCATATCTAAGTATCACTTCATTTATAATAAACTTTGATGAACAATAATTATCTCATAACACCGTATAAACAATTATACTATCAACTATTATCTTATTATTTCAATCCAATTCCCTTTTATTAATTATTTGTTATTAAAATTATCGTTTCTAGATGTCAAATTTTTCAGTTTTTATATATGTTTTGGTTCAGTGGTTTTGGTAATTTTATCTTTGTCATGATCCCATTATATAATTTTTAATAATTATATAAATAAAATATATATTCATTATATTATAATTTTTAATAATCCATGATAGGTGGATATGAAAATAGATCACCACATATTGTGGAGATGGTAGCCTACACTCATGTAGGGAGACATTATAATTTTTTAACAATGGGAATAAAAATGATATTTTATACCAACAAGAACATTATCATGTAATAAATATAATATATTCAATAATTAATACAATATTTTTTTAAATTATAGTTACATAATAATAATAACCTATTATAATATTTATGATACTTTATTCATTATTTGTTTTATTATAAAATATTTTTTTGAAGTGGGAGAAGAAATAAAATTGATTGTATTTTGTTAAGAGTTATACCTCTTCATTGAGAAACCTCCTTTTTCATATAACTTAAGCCTTGAAATGATTATTTTCAGGAATGAAAAGAATCTCCAAGACATTTTTTGGGAATATAGTATGGTAATATGGTAATTTTTGGAAGATATATATTTCTCAATATGTGTGTATAAGATAGGTTATGTGGTATACATGTTTAAGGTAGGGAAAGGACACATGTGGGATTTATTTAAAGATTAAATAATATGAACAAAAAAAACATGTAAATTGGAACCAAGTAACTCAAAATTAAAATATGATATTTTATCAGGTTGATATAAAGTGATTCCAATAAAATATGGGAGAGTATTGGGTACATTTTAATCCTTATCTCCTAGTTAAACGAGTTTAAACCGATTCTAACCATAACTAACTTTTACCATGATAAAAAAATTATATTACCAAAAATAAATTGGAAAATCTAAAAAAAATTACGCATGATGATCAAAATAATTTAATATATTTAATAAAATTCATTTTCTATTGGAAGAATAAATTATTATTAATATATGAATGTAAAAACCCGGAAGAATACTGTTCAGTAAATACTTAATTTAAGAATTAAAATAATGTTAACCTGAAACTATGTAATAAATTCATTTACATGATTTTTTGGTCTAAATAATATTCAATGTAGGGTTTCTAGACATTCTTTTCAACCCAAAAAAATATTTCATCTTCCAAAGATTCCATTAAATTGAAGAACCTAAAAATTGTTTTAAATTTTGAATAAAATATAAATTATCTTCAAAAAAGTCAAGTGTGGGTTTCAAAATAAAAAATAAGGTTTATAATATTTTATTTAACTCATTATAAATATATTTATTAAAAAACACATAAAATTATATAAATTAAAGTGTTAGATATATTTTAATTTTTTACCCCATGGTTTAATCAGGTTATCCCACTTCTAACATAGTGAGAAATACATATTATTTTTACTATTAATAATTAAAATAAATTGAGTTGAGCCTATTAAAATTTAATAATTATTCTAATTCAATATATTTAATACATTTTATCAAATTCAATTAACAAAGGGGGTTTTCGTTAAATTAAAATTTAACCATAAAAATGAGATGAGAAGTAGTTTTCTGAAAAAAAATACTTCATAAGTATATAAAGTTATTATAAGAACATCAAGAAAATATTTATTCCATTGAACATAATTGGATTATTAATAATATATATGAAATAATTTTTATTATAAACCATTTTATAAAAAATATAACCTTTTAAAATCATGTAATGAAAATGTGGTTAATGATGAAAATTAGTGTATTCACTATTTTTCAAAAAATAAATCTTTTTAGAAAACTCTCAAAAAACTTTTCTTGGAAAATAAATATATTTTCATTTGAAATTTGATATAATTTTTATCAGGTACAATTTTATGATTTAAATAGAATAAATATAATATTTTTTATAAAAAAACAAATAAATACTATTTTTGAAGAAACTGTTTTTTAAAGCAAAAAACAAAATTACTCATTTTTTTTACTTATATAATATAATTAATAAATGAATTTTCATTATAAAAACCACTAACACATATTCTTAATTATTTCGATATTCATACTCATAATACTATTTTTAACATCTACGATATAATGGTATCATCTCATGTATAATCTATCGAAGAAATAATATTTATTTGAAATTAAATATACCATGAAACCATATGGTGTTAAACTATACCCCATTATAAGAATTTTTCCATTATGATTCCATTGATCTAATATAAAATTTGATAATGGAATTACCTAAACACATCCTAAAGGTCCCACATAGCTTATTTTTCTCAACAAAACATTGACCAAGTGAGTGAACTTGTTTACTAACACGTTTTCTCTTTGATAAAAAAATCTCGACCTTTTATTCCTCATAAGTTAGATATTTCACTTATTGTATAACATTTGAGTTTAGTACATATAATGGATCAGGAATGTACTTCCTTAAGAAGGATACATGGAATGCATAATGAGAATGATAGAGATTCGGTGTAAGATCAAAGCAATAAGCTACCACCTTGACACGAACAAGAATATTAAATGGAATATTATATATTATGATTAAATTGACTTATTTTAAAAATATTATAACCATCAGATAAGGATATATTCATAGGAATACCATGTAACAGATATTTAACTCTATATCTCATTGATAAATGTAATCATAAGTTTTGTGTTCACTCTAAGCTACCCTTACATGTTGTTGAATGAATTTATCCTTATATGCCATTTCCATAGCTAGATCAGGTCATAGTAAATTTATTTATCCCACTTCATCCTAACACATTGTAGTTTTAATTTTCATGACATGGATGGATTCATAAGTATCCATCTAAATCCTCAAGTAGAAATACTATATTAAAAAAATTATACCAAAATAAGGTATTGATATCATCACTATTTTAAGTCCATAGAGGACTTTTTCATCATGTAATTAAGATTTAGAATGTCCATATTACACTTACCATCAGTATAATAATAATAATCAGTACTGAAATACAATTGTGTATCCTGACCCTACTGATGAATTTTACAAAACACCAAAGTAAACATCTAATCTTGATCTAAATCAAATGAGAGTGGTGCTCTATGAAATCTCCCAACTTCCTTAAGGTATAACCATTATCATGATCAATATATAAATTTCATCTAATTTAAATTATGTGTGTTGAATTCCTAATGATATTGGCTCTAAGAAAAATAAAAGTATAGCCATTAGATGTATTGTCGAGTCTGATGAATAAATCCATGGTAATTTTTTACTTATTTACAATTTTGTATAGGTTATGGTTGTAACATCCCCTTATAAATATTTATCTTATCTATAGCTTTATAACATACCATGAATCAAATTATATATTTTTAAATATACCTATTCATGTTAACCCAACAAAAATACTCTTTCAGATCTATATATATCATCAAACTTCCTGGATGAATATTGAATGGGGAACTATGAGATTTATCCAATAGGTTCACCTTCAAATCTTGTATTTATGGAATAGATTCTTAGTTAATTAACCTTATCATACCTACATGAAAATTATTGAACTCAAAAAAATTACACACAATATTTTATTAGTCCACATCTTCCCTCTATGACTTTTTAATCTTCTCATGGATAGATTGTTGAACTTTCATCATAAAATGGTCAGCTCTATCCCCTTTCTTCTAGATATCAAGATCTATATTCAACAAGACTCTATGTATTAGTTCTCTATCAACCCACATCATATAAAAACTCTCATGGTATCTCTAACTCAGAGCTTCAAAAACCTTTTTCACCTTCTTATGGTGGTAATGTATTGAGATGTCATAATCTATGATCAACTCCAACCATTTCCCCAGATCATATTCAAGACTTTATATATGAAAAAAAACATAATTAGATTATGATTGGTATATATATCACAAATTTCACCATACATATACATAATATATTCAATGAAAAAAATTACAGCTACTAGTACCAAATTATGAGTATGTAAATTATGCTCATGGATTTTCAATTTTGTAGAGTCATAATCTATCGTCATATTATTTTTCATGATCATGCATCCTATTTAATTATTTTATTCAACACTATATATTAAAAATATTTATCTATTGAAATATAATATAAGCACAACTTCATTTACTAACCTTTAATTCAATTTTTTGACATTTTTCTAATATTCATAATACATGAGAACATCAACTGCTTTTGAGTAAATTGGATGAGTTTATTAGATAGTCATGATAAGTATCTCACAAAGCATCATAAGTATCTATATAACCCATGGAAACTATTTATCTTATTTATTTTGGATAGTTTGGGAAGATTCTAAATAACTCTCATATTATATGGATATACTGATATACCCTAACTTTAAATTATATTACCCAATAATGGACTGTTGGTATCCAAAAATTACACATTGTAAATTATTAAAATATATTCTCCTTTCTCAATGTAATCAGTAAAATATTCAAATTTTTTACACATCATTACTTTATCCTAGATTACATAATAATATCTTCTATAAACACTACCAAAAAATAATTAGGGTAATCTTTGTAGTCTCTATTCATTAAATCTCTGAAGATAACATGATAATTTATGTCTAAATATAGTAACTTAAATTTCCTTATGACCATACATTATATGGAAGGTTGTATTCTATATATCATATTTCATTAATCTTAACTGATAATATTTATATCATTGATAAATCAGGTAAAAAAATTAATATTCTCATTATTGATAAAAATATATCATTGATACAGAGTATAGGATACATATTCTTCATTTTGATCTTTCTAAGTTCCCAATAATCAATAAAAATGTGTATCAACCAATCATAATTTTTAATTAAAGTATATATAAACCCCTAGGTGATGCACTTGGATAAATGAATCCATTATTTATATTATCTTATTATTTATTCATAATTTATTGTAACCGAATCATTACAATTCTACATGGATTATTAGAAATATGTGTAACACCATGTATAATTTCAAGTAAAAAAAATTTAAGCGGATAACTAATAATCTCTCCTCTAACTGCATCTAAAATATCCAATACAGTAAAAACATATTCAATGTTGAGTTTCTCCGAAATCATTAGAGAAACATATATGATAGGAATAGGTAATAAAACCCATATGATGGAAGTAATATCAATTCAAATTTCAGGTTCATCCTCCCATTGATATACTATTTTAGGATGATTCAAAATTTATAATGCAACATCACAAATCCAAGAATATCTTAATGAGGGACTTAATCCATTGTTCAACTACCAATGGATTAGTAGTTCTAATTAATGATGTAGGATTCTATCGCATTAAGTTATCCAATATAAGTGAATCATACTATAGAAAAATATGTTCCTCCATATAAGAAACATTATCTATCATAACCTCGGTATGCTTCCCTAATATGGGCATGTTCTATTATGTTATAATACAAGTAGTTTTTTCTTACTCGTCAAGTAAATCCTTACACTGACTGTTGGTGTTTATAAAATTTCTTCTATTATGGGCCGTCACTAATTTATGACCCACCCTATGTTTTATCATAATTATTATTAATATTGAGAAATAAAATAAAATATCATATAATTGTAACATTACAATAATAACATATGAGATTTTCATAATACTCAGGATATCTATGTTATTTTAAAAAATAGTCCAATTGGTTTATAATAAAAACTATATCATACCAACTATAATAACATGAATCAATAATACCATAACCATTTTTTACTCTATTATTTTGGTAAAATATACAAGGTAACTCGCCATCAAATATTGATTAGATTATATATATTGGAGAAGAAGATGCGTAAATGAATTCCCATATTAAATTGGAAATATAAAAATCATAGAACCAGTCTCACATCCTCGATATTATTCATAATATAATTCATCATATCATGGAAAAAATAAAAAAAATAATGGGTGAGATTAGATACTAAGTAAGGGCAATATATAGTTGGATATATCATGAGTAAATAAGAAATAATAAAAATGGCTACGTAAATAACATAAAAAAATAAGACATTTAATTAATAACTTGAGGATGAAAGGAATCCATGGATAATATCAAAATAGTAATATCAGAGGCAATAATATATAAATTATCAATAAAGAAAAATATAACATTGGACATAATTATCTCAAAAATCATTATAAGTTTACTATTATGTCCTCATTCCAATATAATCTAATAGATTGGTATGTATACACCAAAAACACATTTAAAAAGTTTTTCTAACTAGTTTTTCTCATGATACATATTGATTCACCATGGTTCATTGTAATTCTATGCTCCACCAATCACTGAATGTCCAATGCATTCGTCATAGTTTGAAGGATAAATTTATTTCATTAATAATATAACTTTTTAAAAAATGTCCATATTGAGTAAAGAATCCAAAATAAAAATATTTTCCCTGTCAACAAAATAAATTTAGTATAAAAAATGTATATAGAAAATGTTTATAGTTTGGGAAATATTCATTATAATGATAAAAACAATGTCTATATTTAATATAAATTAAATTTCTAATGAAAAAAATGATCATAAGAAAGTGTATGTTTCAAGGGAAAGATTATGACAACAAAATTAATAATAAAAATATTATTTCCATTGATTTATCATATTATTATGTTTTTACTAAAATAATTCCCTTTTTAGAAATAATGGTAATATTAGTGGAAAAATAAAAAATAATTTCCACTAATATTTTTGAAACTATATAATTTTTTTAAATAAGATGAATAACATGAAATGGTTTTGGCAGACATAGAATTTGTTAAAACTGTAATCGTTAAAAAGAAACACCCCTTTCAGCTTTCTAATAACAATTTTTAAAATAACTCCTTTTTTAACATTAGATACATTAATTTTAGACCATATAAAAAACAAAATTGATAAAAAAAATCGCTTATTAAATCTTTTAGTTTAATATAAAGGACATCTGTAATTTTTTTTGAAAAAAAGTAAAAGAAAAGTATACCATATTAAAAAGAGAAATAAGTTTTGTTTTTTACAATTACTTTTATTGATTCATCTTCAAACTAAAGGAAACTTTTGAAGGGAAATTTCAAACTCCTTAAATATAGGGAGGATAATAAAATATATGGAATCTATAAAGAATATATTATAATATTTTTTTAATAAAATATATATGCCAAACCAAATAAATGAGATTGTAAAATATATTATCACATATTTTGTAACATTTAAATTATAACTCATTGTAAGAATAAACTATAATTGAAACATTAATAATTATGAATAAAAAATATTCAAGTTAATCACATCAATGTGGAATTATATAAATAACATAAAAGAAAATAGGATCATAAGATGAAATATCTCTCGATTGAGTGTAAATTGTGATGAAATCATGTATTAAGATCATATTGTTGAGTGAGAATTATTTCCTGATACGATTATCTGTAACAAATAAAAATAAAAATTATAAACATTTAACACAAATATTAAATAATCATATATCAATATATATATATAATCATGGAATAATACAGAAAATGGAGGTGTAATATAACACAATGAAAATAAATTTAGTAATGAAACCCCGTACCAAATGGTTGACGTACAAATTTAGTGATTTTAAACTAATGAATAATTAATTTATATTTATTATACTTATAAAATAACACCATATAAATAATTATAATATCATATATGATACACTTATACCATTACAATATTGATTTAATAATAATTCTTTATTAAAATCATCATTTCATGGTGTAAATTGTTTCGTTTTTATATAAGTTCTGAATCAATGGTTTTGGTCCTTGCATATTTCACATCATTAAATAATCTACAAAATTTGGAAATATATATAAATTTCAAATATATACATTATATATATATAATAATTCATTAATTTTTTATATTAAAAATGGATCACATAGGTTTGTTGAAGTGATAGTCCACCCGTACGCACATGTGGCATTATAAGTTTTTAACGAGTAGAAGAATAAAAATTTAAAGGGAATTTATATATTTTAGACTGTCATTATTTCAAAAATATCTTACATATTCATTAGATTCATTTTTATAACCATCCATGTAAAATTGTTATGAAAAATGAATTACACTAATACATGGAGATGATAACCATGTGTACACACAAGTAATGTTTCCGATTTATGTATGATGGAAATGGTTATAACATAATCATAATAATATATCAGTATTTTGGCAATTTTTTATTTATTATATTATGTTTTTTGAAATATATTTAGATGAATTATATGATCTAATGAAATCACAAATTCTTGTTTCTGAGTTATACCTCTTCTTTGAGACACCTCCTTTTCCTTATATTTGAATCATTGAAATTATGGTCTTATGGAAACACCAAAATATATACGATGTATCTAGAGAATATATAATGGTATGATGAAATTAATTAGTGTTTCTATAATTATCATGAAGTGTGGAGAAGTGAAGAGATAAGGTATCCTTTTATAAGGGAGGAAAATAACAAACGTTGAATTTCATTAAATATTAAATAATATAACAAATCATTCAAAGTGACACCAATAAACCCAAAATTAAAATATTTAATTTGTTACATATTAAATAAAACAAATCATTCATATTTGGGAAATTTTTTGTAACAATTTAATCCTTATATTTTTGTTAAACTACTTTAAATCCATTTTTACCTAAATCGTGATTACTTAACTATTACGATGATAACCTGATTATAATACCAAAAATAAAAGTCACCTTAATACCAAATTCAGATATTCTAATTCTCAATTTTTAGTATATTTATTCATATTCAATATCATTGTGGGGATGAAAAAAATTTTAACATAACAATGAGAAATAAATGAAACCCAGATTTGAGGAAATAATTAATTTATGTGTTAAATTAATTTTACCTTGAAATAAAGTAATAAAATGGTTTTCATGAATTTTGTTTTGTTATATTATAAATAATGGAAGGTTTTTAAATTTTTTATAATTATTAAATTAAATTTAATCTTTCATCCATTCAATTAAATTGAAAGACTAATAAATTGTTTTACAATAGAATAAACAATAACTTATCTTTGAAAAAGTCATTCTTGGGTTCCCAAATTCAAAATAATTAATTAAAATAAATTAATGCACAACATAGACATATATTTTGTCTTAATATTCCCATAAAATATAATAAAGGTAAGTTATATAGAGATTTTAATTCTTTCACCCCTGGTTTAACTGAATTTCACCTCTTTTATTGAGATACCCAATATTTACTATAGTTACTATTAATTGTGAACATAAATTATGTTTAACATATTAAATAACATTAATTATAATGATTTAAAATAATCAATAAATATTATCAAATTCAATTCACATAAATTGTATAATTTAATTTAATATTTAACTGAAAAAACAAATGACAAATAATTTTTCAAGGAAAAATGTATTTATAAGTATAAGAAGTCGTAATTATAAAATTATGAATAATATTGATTATAGTGACATGAATTGGATTTTTAATAATATAAATTTACTAATTTTAATTTGATACAATTTTAAAACGAAATATTATTTTATAAATTCATGAAACTAAAATTCAATTTTCAAGGAAAATTATTATTTCTCAATATTCATTATAAAATTAAACATTTCCAAAAAAAATAAAAATTCATTCTAAGATAAATTAGATATGATTATTAAAAAAATTATAATTTTATAATATAATTTCTAAAAGTGGAATAAATTATTTTTAATATTTTATCATTGATATAATAACCCCATTTTAGAGAAATTGTATTTTTGATGAAAAAAATGACTTTATTCATATATGAGATAGTTATTTATTAAAAAGTAATAAAATAATTTGAATTTTATAAATACTATTTAAATATTTTCTCATAATTTTTTATTACTTTTAATATATATAATTCTAACAGCTAGGTTATAATATTATACATTATTATTATTCATTTAGACTCAGTTTTCATAGATCAAAATCTATTAAATAAATTAAATTTATTTAAAATAAATATATAAGAAAATAATATGTTATTACAAGATATATTTTTATTATTTGAAAAAATATTCCAAAAATTATGATTAAGAAATTGAACATAGTTGAATTCCAAAAAGATCAAAAGAAGTGATGGATAGAGTCTCACAGATTTTCAGGTGATAAATATGAAAAAAAGAAGATTCAATTTTCTCAGTATAAATAACGTAAAATGTGTAACCTAGGTGACTGTATAAAATGAAGTGGAACATAATTAGTGTGTGTAAAATAAGGGAATATTGAAAAATGTTTTAGAGTAAAAATGAAAAAATATTTTGATATGATGAATGGAATAAATTTGTTTCATATTATCACCTAAGATATTAAGACAAATAACTCATCTGAGAATATAACCACAGTTATTACTATATTTTATTTGAACTTAAAAAAATTGCGTTAAAATTAAAAAATTAAAGATGTAATTAATTTTAGGTGGGGATGTAACACCCAAATATTTTTAATTATATATTTTCCTCTAAATCCTATCATGTTCAATATCTTACTTTAAACAAAACATCACAAAAAAATTATCATGTAACTTTATATAATTGTAAAAATGATTCCATATAATATGAAATTATAAATATATGTAATAAAAATTTGAAATATATAAAAGAATAAAAATAATGGAAATGAATTTTTAAATTCAATCGGTATATCTAAATAACTAAAAAACTATGATTTGAAAATATAATTATTTAAAATTACTACTTTTTTCTATGAATTTTGTTATATTATTGTCAATTAATTATTTTCTCAATGTCTATGGATAATTTATATAATAAAAAATTTATACATCTTTCCAATTATAATTACTAGGAATGTAATAAATTTATCTAATGATTAAAAGATAAATGTTTTCCTAAAATTATATCATGCATTATGTGTGATTATAAAAGAATAATTCTTACTATTTTTAGAAATTGAGTCATATAAAATTATTTTCATAATTTTATCCATCTTTATCAAATTATTTAATTGTGTAAATTTATTTTTTAGGGATAAAATTAATTTACATAGGTAATTATATTTTAGAGTGAAAAAATAGTTACTTTTAAAGGACTGATACTATTCTAAATATTATAATTTTCTATTAAATTAATATATTTAAAAATAAATACACTAATATTATTTTTAAACATAAATAAAAATTACATAACATCCATTTAATTTTTAATTACTTTTAAATAAACGTTATAATAGCTAATAATTTAAATGACACTCTCTCCAAAAAAAATATCCAAAACATTATATAAATTAATTTTAAAGTGGATTTTCCAATATTTATAAATTAAATAAACTAAATAGAGTCCAAATTCTGATTAATAATGTCAAAAATTTCTATTAATATTCATCTTGTAATTTTAGCAATAAAATTATTACAATGGTTATTTTTTATCAAGAATAAGAAGGGTTAAAATGAGTAATCTAATGTTTCTCAAAATTTAATGCATTAAGCTAAAACATATGAAATATATAATAAAATTATTTTTTTATAAATTTATACCTAATTTCTCACAATAATTTACCAACCTAACTCACATAACTCTCATGAAAATATATTCTTTCCCCTTAACTAACATTTTTTTCCAAATAATTGTCCCTTCTTTACACCTATAAATGGAGTTCACTACCACCCATTTAAATCCAAACCCATATTTATAAATTACTATGAATAATCCCTTCATTTAATTCTTATATAGGCCCTCAATATATTTATTATCCTATAACCTTGATAATGTTTTTCAATTAGTTATTTTTTTAGTGATACGTCAAGAGAAGACAAAAATTATCAACATAATTAATACCTCCATTTAGCATCTTTTCTTTATTAATTTCATCCACCCTACTACAAACCCATTATAACAATATATATATAATGAAATTTTTGAAAATAATATACTTAAATGTTATTATATTTATTCTAAAACACTTATCAATTCTTAACCAATTCAATCCAAAAAATGAAAATGTTTCTCTTGAGTGTGTACAGACTACCACCTTTATGAACAACACAATTAATTTTTCATCACCAAATTTCAAATATGGTATTAGAAATGAAATTACTGAACATATATTACATTTAAGTAATTATTTATATATTTTATTATAAATTATTTATTCCATTAATTATATTAGAAATGAGAGATAATTATAAAACTAACCACATAGAACAAAGATACCAAGAGGTAAGTGATTTATTTATAAGAGAAAATTGATTTTGGATTTATATAATACTTATAATAATTATATATTCTGATTCATAAACTAAATGAATCAAAAAATTATCAATATTATTTTTATAATGACGTTATAAAAAAATAATCACTCCCATAACCATACTACCATGTAGACCATATAATGTTCATATTGGGCCTATTTAACCAATGATATAATCAATGATATAAATTTAATTCATAGATTGATTTTCAAAAAAAATATTTGTTATTAATAAGTAAATAATTATTTTTCCCCTATTGAATAGTAATATATACATTTAACTAATTAATTAATAAAACAGCTTTCTTCTATTATAATTTACCAAAACAATCTCATCACTAACTTTTATGTCATGCATAATAACGAAACTATTTATCAAATGAAATTATAAAAAAATATATAATCATAAAAAAATAAAATATAGTATCTTTTATGATGTATAAATGAAGAATTTTTTTTAATAATGAATAACAACACCACTATTATCAAACTAGATTAAATTGATCAAGAATACTAACACCCAATATTGAATAATATAAAAATGTAATATATATGTATAGAATAATTATGAATAATGTTTTTAAAATTATATATATATATATATATAAGGTTATGAAATTTGCCACTAAGATAGTTGTTTTTTATACCAGAGGTCAAAGTGAATTTTTTGATGCGATAAATTTTGGTAAGTGGTTCTTTATCTAAAATTTATAATATTAGTACTAATTAATTATTATGCAGCATGATATTTATAATATGGTGTGATTACTAAGTAATTAATTTCATTTACCATTTTCATTTAATTCATGGGGTTTGAAGAGACAAATACTCTTATTTCATCAAATGGATTTCAATTCTAAACATACCATAGTTGAAGTTACTCATGTTTACTAAACACACATCCTTGAGTTATAATGCTTATTCTTGAGCTTACCTCTTATAAGATATGTTTCATCTATATTAATATTTTTTTTTCATGTTATCTTTTCTTCCTTTATTAAGGGAATATATTTTAAATCCAGTTATTTTTCCTTAGTTAATCTCTTGAAAAAACAATTATTCCATTGTTAAGAATAATTATACTCTAATTTAATGATGGTTTCCAATCCTTATCCATGTTTCCCTTTCAGACTAATTTTACAGTTTATATTTTAAAGAATTATTATTTTTTATCTCACAATACCTCTATATCTTCATTATCATCTTTTAAAAATAATTTTCAATTTATTTTTCAATGATAAGGGGTTTCAATAAATATATTTTAAAATATTAAAAAAATAAACCTTTCAAAATAAAATTAATTATCTTCCACCACATAATTAATTTGATATAATTTTTGTATAATAAAGGATCTATTATAAATGTTTATTTTTTAAAAGTAAATTTTTCAATTGTCTTTACTTAAACTTTCTGGAGTGACCTATAACTTCAACTTTTAAAAATAATGTTAAAAACATTTTGAAGAATATAATATCAATTTTTTCTTCTTTGTAAACATGTCATTCAACCATTTTTTTAATTTTTAAATTAAAATTCCTATATAAAAATACTAGTTTTATTAATGAAATTATTCCCGTCCTAGATATATATTTATATATTCAATTGAACACAGATACTTCATTTTTATCAAATAAATTTTCTTAATGCTCTAATAATGGAATTTATCATTTATGTCATAACCCACTATTCAATCATGTGATATTATCTTAAAATTTTATCCACCATATTTCTTAGGATGTATTAGTCATATATTATATATTATCATGTAACTAATTTCCTTCCTTGATTAATTATCATTTGATGGATTTATTTTTGAATTCCATACAGACAATAAATATTGATAAAAATATGATGGATTCACACTGATAGATATCCAATGCATCAAGTAATGAATTAATGTATAGATATGGAATGTTTATTATTCCTTAGAAACAAGAAATGGTGATATTTTATGATACATTTGTCAAAACCCGTCCCTGAGGCCCATGTTGTTACTTCCCCAAGCGTGCCTTCTATAGGACAGGGGCTGGAGACTATCCCCAATGGCATAATCCCTAAAACTGGGAAGGTATTGCCTTTATAACCTATAACACACACAACCAAGAACATATCAAGATACGAACTCAACTAAACTAAATAGTAAAAAAGAATGAGTACAATAAGTAAAAAAGCGGGCTAGAATACAAGCCTGAATGGAAAGTACAAGGAAAACTGGAAACTGCAAGACAGTTCAATGTACAAGTAACTGGAACAGCTCCTATGATCACCCGACAAGAATCCTACATAAAGTGTCGGTACAGCTCTCGATCGGTCATCTATGTGGTATGCCTCATCTAGGTCCATCTCTGAGACACCTTCATTCCTTGTACCATCATGCTCAGTCAGCTTTGTCCATTATCTGTATCCAACACAATTAGGTGTAGGCATAGCCCGTGTCGGGGTGAGTATAACGATAATATGTAGGGACCCTGAGACCCTCAAGGTCTCACAAAATCCACCAAGGATAAACCATAAAGAATGAAATCAACAGATAAAACTACTTAGGTATATACCCTTACATATACCTTAGTTATCAAGTCATCCATCTCAATCATGAATGGACACAGAGGTTTTTACTTAGCTCATACCAGGTATATATTTAGGAACAATATTAAAGATGATTAGATATAACTAATAAATCATCTTTCTCGGTGAAGAAGCTCTGCTGCTAACCTGAACAGAATCACTAAGAGATGACTAAGACAAGATCTCTGCAGATGACCCACACAGGATCGCTAGAATCTTACCCACACATGATCACTAGGAGCAGACCCACACAGGATCATTGGAGCTGACCCACAGAGGATCTCTAGGATCTAACCCACACAGAATAACTAGAGATGACCAACATAGTATCACTAAGAGCTGACCCACATAGGATTTGTAGGAGGATACCCACATAAGATCACTAGGAGATGACCCACATAGGATCACTGGAGATGACCCACACTGGATCCCTAGAAGCGAACATGAAGGGGATCGCTGAGAGCTAACCCGCATAGGATAGCTAGGAGCACTCTTCTCGTCACAACAAGAAACTGGGTTTCAGCACTAGGCTTGCTCGTCTCACGGAGAGTCCGCTCCCTAATCCACTGGTCACTTATACAACTTCCACAATGTCCCACGAATAAGTATCTCAATGGATGTCCATGTCATAGGGGTCTCAACGCAACAGACGGAGAGTCATTCGGACACCCGATCTGTGAGTTATTAGACTTTTAGTCCCAAGGTCCCGGTTGGATTCATGCTCGATCCAACCCGATCGTTCCCCAAATTTATCCAACACTCTATTGGGTTATACCAAAGGGACCTTCTCGGTCAATGATTACCAGTGCTCCTAACGGTTCGTCAAACAGACGTCCGGTGCCAAAGTTATGGCCAAAAGAATGTAAATTGGTCGTAGTGGGCCCGGGTCGGTTCTGACCTGGTCGGACTGACCTGGCCCGACCTGGTTCGCGTCGACTCGGCTTGTCCTTTGGGTCTGACACATTGGGTTTGGCCCGGCCTGCTGGGTTCGGCCTGGCAGGCCACGAGGGCCGCAAGGGCCGCGAGGCCACTCGGTGCCATGAGGTAATGGGGAAACTCGGTCGTGGGGGTGCCACGAGGGCGCGAGGCCGAGGGGCAGCTTGGCCGCAGGGTGATGTGTGGGTGGGGCAGTGGCTCGGGCGGCGACTCGACCCGGTGACAGCAGCGGCTCCTACGGCGGCACGGCCCGAGCGGCGGCCGCAGCTCTACGATGGCGGATTGTTGTGAATGGCAGTGGTGGCTCGGCGCGGACAAAGGAGGAAAATTGGCATGGAAAGTGGTGGCGTCTCAGTGCGGACGACGATGGTGGCTCAGTATGAACATCAGTGGCAACTCGGCATAGATGGCGGTGGTGGCTCGGCCCGAACGGTGTCGGCGGTTCGGCCCGAACGGCGGAGATGGCTCGAGCGGCGGCACAACCATGGACAGCGAGACCTCGGGGTGGCAAGGCCATGGCAGCGGTGCTCGTTCCACCATGGACTTCATTGCGGCCAATGGTGGTAACGGTTTCCATTCTCTTGCCCCACGTGTTGGTATTTGTTCCTCCATCACGATAAACAATTAATCACATGGTTTTCGGAGAGGGTGGTCCATGTTTGTTTGGCCCTTACACTCCAAGTTAGTGTGGTAGCAAGTGGCTATCATTCCATCATGAATTAAAAAGAATTATCAAGAATGGAAAAGGAGAATATTTCCAAACAACAACCATACAACTTTCCGAAAATAAATAATACACTAATAAACAACGAACTTGGATTGTTCATTAACGTTGGCGCAAGAAGAAGTTGAAGTTGTCAACATTTGTCTCATCCGTCACAAACCTCCAATCCTGGTATCATGCATTGGTTCGTCATAGTCAATGATGTTCCACGTTGGATGGTGTCCTGAGGAAGATGTCAAAGTTGGCATTCTTCATTATAGGATCATTCTTCATGGAGGAAGTGTAATCCTCCATGGTTTCTCCTCTAACAATTCCACCCAAAAATGAAAGTGGTGCTAATATATTTAACGTAACAATAAATTATGTTGGAACACTCACTAAATTTGTAAAAACTTAATGTGGTGCGTTGGAATAATTAATGTGGAGAATGCTCTTGAGGCTCCTCCACATTAAAGAGAGAGTTGAGAGGTTTCTCCCTCATTAAGAGGGGAGTCCAAGAGGTTTATACCTCAGGTGGTCCCCTCCACCATAACCTCTCGTGGGATGTTTGTTCGGGTGGTCCCCACCACCATAACCTCTTGTGGGATGTTAGTTCAGGTGGTCCCCACCATCATAACATCTCATGTGAGGTTTTGGTCTGGTGCTCCCCACTTCTCAACATCCACAAAAAATAAAAATAAAAATAAAAGATACAAAATTTAATTTTTATTTAATTATTTCTCGAATATGTCAAAATCTAACTTCCACCCTCGACCTACTATGGTCGAGGTAAAGGTATCCTTAAGCGAATACTGATGATGTGAGTTCAACGGTTCCATCAGATTTCAATTCCGAGCACTGGTTTAAATGTTAGAAAAACCCACTCACATGTTTACCGAATGTACCTAAAATAATGTTCAAAAATTCATTCTGGGAACTACGAGCCTCAGAAGCACATGCCGTAAATTTTCACAGACTCCTAAAATTTCTATTTATTTTAACAAAAATTTAATATAAATTTTGGGTCTTTACATTCTCCCTACCTCAGGGATCTACGTCCCTATAAGACACAACTCAAACTAAGTAAACAAGTGGAGGTACTGAGCATGCATCTATACCTCCTGCTCCCATGTGATCTCCTAGAGGATCCTGTGTTTCCGGTGAATGCGCACCAAAGGTATCGACTATCCATGAAGGACCCACTCCTATAGATCCTCAACGTCTACATGAACCTTTGTAAAAGTCTCCCCATCGTCGATGTCCAGCTCACAATGGTCGATAATGTGAGAAGGGTCATGCACGTATCTCCTTAGTTGGGATACGTGGAAGACGTCATGATCCCAGTGCAACTGTGGTGGAAGAGCTAAGAAGAATACCGCATTGCCCACTCTGCTTAGGTCCTGAAAAAGATCCAATAAATCTCGTAATTAACTTGTCACCTCACCCAAATATCCACAAAACTCATCGAGGTGAGACCCCTAAAAAGACGTGGTCCCCATCCTCGAACTCCAGAGGTCTCCGTATCTTGTCGGCATACGACCTCTGCCAACTCTGTGCAGTCTTAATCAACTCCTGGATGATCTGCACCTTCTCTGTGGTAGCCCATACTATATCTGTCCCCACTAGTGCTAACTCCCCTGGGTCTGTCCAGCATAAAGGTAATCTACAAGGTCACCCATACAGTGCCTCAAAATGTGACATCCCAAAGTTAAAGTGATATCTGTTTTTGTATGAAAACTATACCGAAGGCAAGTGATCCTCCCAGCAACGACTGAAGTCGAGGATGCAAGCACACATCATTTCCTTGAGTGGGTAAATGGTCTTCCCAGTCTGGCCATTCGTCGGAGGATGGAAGGCGGTTCTCATATGAATATACATTCTTTAAGCCTCCTTAAACCCCTTCCATAGTCGCGAATTAAAATGTATATCATGATCAGATACAATCGTCACGGATACTCCATGTAGTCACATAATATCCTTCACATAGAGTCATCCCAAGCTCTCTACTGAACCCTGCTATCTGATCGGTAGAAAGTGTGCCGATTTGGTGAGTCGGTCGACAATCACCAAAATCGATTCATGGCCCTGAAATTTACATGGACTTCCTGGCAGGATTTCAATGGATATCACATGACGCTTCCACTTTGGGACCTCTAAAGGCTAAACCTAGCTTTCTGGTACCTGATGCTCCTCCTTCACTTGCTGACAAGTGACGCATCCGGAAAGAAACTATGCTAATGCTTTCTTCATTCTCAGCCACCACTGTTGTCGTCAGAGATCCTAGTAAATCTTCACCACTCCAAGATGTACTGTTAGAGGGGATGTGTGGAACTCCATCAACACTTTCTCCTGAAGTGACACTAGTACCATGGTACGTCCTCTGAAGTGGATGACGTGCTCCCCACCTTCAGAAAATCCATCATGTGTCTGCCCTATGGATATCTGAGCACGTCGATTCTCGCAGTCAGTGTCCCTACACTGCGCCTCGTTGACTCACTGAAGATGTGGGGGAGTAACTGTAAGAGACTGAAGGAAAGCTACTCAATCCCGACCTACAAAGGATATTTGTAAAGTGACCATCTGCTTCATCGCCTCACCTAGCAGTTGTATACCAGATCTCTTGATAAGTGCATATTCTATAACGATCCCATATATCGGAGTATAGATTATCTCTAATTCATAGACCGAGAGGAACTCAAGACAATGTCATTGTCTCAGGTTTATGTCCTTTTGGGAGAAGATATATCTAAAACTATTCTGATCAGAGTAGACTGTAAAACGTTCACCCATCAGATAGTGTCTCTACATCTTCAAGGCTAAGACCACTACAACTAAGTCCAGGTCATTGGTTGCATCATTCTACTCAGGTTTTCTTAGTTGTCGGGAACCGTACATGATAACCACTTTCTCCTACATCAGGACACATCTGAGTCTTGTCCCTGAAGAACCGCAATAGACTACGTACCCTATGCCCTCTTCTAGAATCCTCAAGTTGGGGGCACTAGTCATTCTATACCTCGGATCTTGATAACTCTTCTAGAATCTCTCCGACCACACGAATGGTTTCCCCATCTTCATCAACACAGATAGTGGAGCTGCAAATATGGAGAAATCTGGCACAAATATTCAGTAGTATCTAGCTAAACCCAGGAAACTTTGTACCTTCGTCACACTCCCAGGTGGCTCCAAAGAAAGTACCACCTCAATCATTGATGGATCCACTACAACTCTCGCCTCTAATATGACATGTCCCAGAAAGTGAACCTATTGGATCCATAACTGGAACTTCAAGAGCATACTATAAAGCTGGTGCTCTTAGAGGGTGTCCAATTCTACCTGCAAATGATAGGCATGCTCCTCCTTAGTAGAAGAGTAGACCAAAATGTCATCAATGAAGACTACTACAATGCGATCAAGGGTTGGCTGAAATCTCTTGTTCATGAGTCCCATGAACATTACTGGAGCATTGGTTACCCCGAATGGCAAAACCAAGAACCCGTAATAGCCATACTGACATCTGAATGTCGTCTTCTGCCGAACCTCATCTAGCACTCTTAGCTATTGATAGCTTGATCCGAGGTCAGTCTTTGAGAACCACTTTGCTCCCTTCAGCTAATAAATGAGGTCGTCAATCTTCAGAAGTGGGTAATTTTTCTTCACGGTCACCTGGTTTAGGCGCCAATAGTCAACACAATGTCTCAAAATCCCATCTTGCCTCTTGGCGAATAGAATCAGGACTGCCCAAGGAGAAAAACTGAGCCAAATGAATGCCTTCCCCTGCAAGTCCTCTAGCTACACCCGCAGCTCACGAAGCTCCGTGAGAGCCATCTGATATGCTTGTGTAGATATCAGTGTCGTCTTGGGGTACAATTCAATGTAAAAGTCCACCTCTCTATGAGGAGGTAGACATAGAACATCATCAAGGAAGACATATATGTACTGGTCCACCACTACAGGATATCTCGGACTCTCCACATCAACCGCTTCGAGGGTAAGGCTTGCCAACTGATTAGTGATCGGCTGCACTCTCCTCTGGGTATGTCCATCCTGTGCTGCAAAGGCTCCCTTCTCTCAATTGAAGGTAAACCTGGTCCCATCTGTGCGGACACACCACACGTTTCACCTAGTACATTTTATTTGAGCATGGATTGTAGATTACCAGTTCATATCTAAGATGACATCGTAAGGTCTCAATACTGCTACTAGGAGATCTTTGCCGAAGCTCTCGCCACCGAGAGTAAGATCGCATTTCTAGAACCAATGTGTAATCATCGAATCAGCTCCATTAGATGTCTCTATCCATAATTATTAACCCAAAGGCTCCATCGGAATCTCTGAGCTTTGAACGAGGGTAGTGGAAATAAGAGAATGACTGGCACCTGTGTTTATAAGTACTGCATCTAAGGTAGAGTAGACACAAATAATACCTCGTATCATCTCCAGAGCACTGTGATTGTAGGCCTCACCTGCCTAGAGCTGATCTCTCCCCTATCCACATACTCCCTATAGTCAGGGTGGACCTCCTAGTAGTGGTGGTTGTAACATCTCGAATCGTTTCCCACTGCTAGTTGCACGACCAGCTCCTCTACCATGCCCTCCTTCTCCATGCGGACCTCCTTAGTCGAACCTTTGTCTCTGCAAGTGTGGTACCACGACAATCTGCTGATCATTTATATAGTGGGTCAGACAGTCACGATCCATGTGACCCTACCCACTGCATGCGTAACACTTCCCACTTCTAATATGACTAGCTGTGTCTCGAGTGCCCCACACAACATACCCTGAATCATGCGGTCATCCACCTATAGGTATGGTCCTCTTGGACCTATGAGACATCTGTCTGCTTCTAGTTGAAGAAGATTCCGATATTTAATGACTAGTGGTGGACCTCACTACTGTAAACTTCTTAGAAAGGAAACTCTACACTAGTAGGCCTCTTTCTAACACCCCCGGCAACATCAGGATACTGAGGGAGATCACCAAAGCCCTGATCTCCTGCCTGAGTCCCTCCTCGAAGGTTTGGGCCCTAATGAATGGGTCCAGCACCATATATGTGGAGTAACGTGAGCAGTCAATGAGTTTTGTTGAGTATTGAGCTAGAGTCATGCTACCCTACTATAGATGAAGGATCTCCTATACGGATAGAAGAGTTGCTGGGACAAACTATGCCTGAAAGAGGCTCTCGAAATTTACCAAGAGAAGTGTCACCTTGTCGTGAATCTAGAGCATCAAGCTCTACCATCTACCTGCTGCTACCTGTAGAGGGCTGGAGGCATCGATCACCATGAGATCGGCTGGTGTCCCTACCAGTTGAAAGACTCTCACCACAGCCTCTAGCCAATCCTCTACCAACTGTGGGTCTGTCTCTTCTCTAAAACTGGGTGGCCTCTTATGATGGAACTTGTGCAATGTGCTCAAGAGGCGTTCACCATATATTTCTAGGGTTGTTGGCATCGGTGGCCCAACGGATAAAGGTACCACTGCTGCCTCTGCTTGTGCTTCTACTAGAAAGGGTCCATGCACCAAGGCCTCATCGCTCGGTGGGCTATTAGTGTGTACAACTCTTGGAACCCTAGTTTGTTGTCTGTGTGGCGGCATCCTGAAAAAATCAAGTGCTCCATGGTTAATAATTTATACCTGGTGAGCTAACTCAATGAGTTCACAAATAAGACTCTTGAAAACACACACATAATCAATGTTTTTGTGCACTGATTCGAAAATCAGAAGTCAGGGTCCTGATGTATTGATACATCAGACGCCACACCAACATAGGATTCCCTAAACAGATATCCACACTCACTACACTTAACACAATTTCCATTAAAAATAAATATCAGAGTAATATGTTTTGTGACATAAACGACTCCTTTGATACCAATTTGTTATGACTCATCCCTCGGGGCCGATGCAGTGACTAACCCAAGCCTACCTTCCATAGGCCAGGGGCTGGTGACTATCACCGAAGAGGTAATCCCTAAAACTGGGAAGGAATTTCCTTTATAACCTATAACACACACAACCATGCAATATACGAACTCATGTAAACCGAATAGTAAACAAAGTGATTGCAATAAGTAAAAAGGGGCCAGAATACAAGCCCAACTGGAAAGTACAAGGAAAACTAGAAAGTAAAAGATAGCTAAATGTACATGTAACTAGGACAGCTCTTGTGATCACATTCCAAGGATCCTACCTAAATGGTAGGTACACCACTTGATTGGTCCTCTCTGCAGTACACCTCATCTAGGTCCATCTCTGAGCTACCTCTAGTCCTGGTACCCTTATCCTCATTTAGCACTGTCTATCGTCTGCATAAAAAAACAAGGTACATGCATATCCAGTGTAGGGGTGAGTATAACAATAGGGACCCTTAGACCCTCAAGGTCTCATAAAATCCACCAAGGATAGACCATAAATTATGAAATCAACAGATAACCATACTTATGTATATGCACATACATATACCTTATTTATCAGGTAATCCATCTCAATCATGAAGGAACACAGAGGTTATGACATAGCTCACACCATGTATATATTTTGGTACAGTATTATAGATGATTAGATGTGACGACTAAATCATCTTAATTCTTTAAGAGGCTCTGCTACTAACCTATATGGAATCGCTAGGAACTGACCCACATAGGATCGATGGAGCTGACACACAAAGGTTCGCTAGTAGCTGACCCACATAGGATCACTTGGAGCTGACCGACACAGGATCTCTAGGAGATGACCCACATAGGATCTCTGGAGCTGACCCACACAGGATCGCAAATAGATGACACACACAACATCACTGGATCTGACTCACACAGGATCTCTAGGATCTCACCCACACAGGATCTCTAGGAGCTCACCCACACAGGATCTCTAGGAGCTGACCCACAATGGATCTCTAGAGATGACCCACACTGGATCACTCAGAGTTAACCCACACGAGATTGCTAGTAGCTGACCCGCACAAGATAGCTAGGAGCACTCTTCTCGTCACAGCCAGCTACTGTGTTTCTGCACTGGGCTTGCTTGTCTCTAGAAGATTCTGCTCCCCATGCCATTGGTCAATTCTCCAACTTCTATGATTTCCCTTGATAAAGTATCTCAATTGTCCTCCATGTCATAGGGGTCTCAATGAAATAGACGATGCGTCATTCGGACATTCGGTCTGTGAGTTATTAGTTTTGTAGTCTCGAGGGCTTGGTTGGATTCATGCTCGATACAACCCGACCGTCCCCCAACATTATCCAAAACTCTAGTGAGGTATACCAAAGGGACCGTCTCTCTCCTACATTTTCAGCACTGTTGACGGTTCGTCAAACAGACATCTGGTGGCAATGTTATTGCCAAAATAATGTAAATGGGTTGTAATGGGGCCAGGTTTGGTCTGACCCGGTCAGACTGACCCGGCCCAACCCAGCCTAGGCCAGACCGGTTCGGGTCAACCAGACCTGACCCGTTGGATCCCATTCACCCCACTAGGTAGCCTAGCCCATTGGGTTTGGCATGGACCGGTAGGCTGCGAGGCCGCGGGGGTGTCGCGAGGGCGCGAGGCGGCTTGGCCGCGGGGGTGTCGTGTGGGGGCGAGGCCGCGGGGCGGCTCGGCCGGTGCAGTTCATCCACGGGGTGCCCCAAGGGCACGGAGCATGGTGGCTCAACTAGGGATGCTTGACCCAGATGACATATGTGGCTCGAGCGGCGACTCGGCCCAGATAGCGACAACAACGTAGCATGGACGGCAGCAGCGACTCTGCCTTGACGATGACGACGGCTCTACGAGGACAGTGGCGGCGGCTCTATATGGAAAGTGGTAGAGGCTCGACCCAGACAGTGGTGGGGGTTCATGCCAGATGATTGTAATGGCTTGGGCGGTGGCATGGCGATGGACGGTGAGGCCACATCAGTGGTGGCCCTTATATCATTGCCTTCTTCTTAGCTAGTGGTGGTATCGACCGCCGTTATCGTGCCCCACGTGTTGGTTGTCGTTCCTCTAACGCAATAAATAATTATTCAAAAGTTTTTTTTGGAGAGGACGGGCCTTGTTTGTTTGTCCCACACTCTCTGATTTAGTGTGGTAGCAATCGACTATAATTCTATCTTGAATTAAAAATAAACATCAAGTACAGAAAAAGAGAATATTTCCAAAAAATCACCCTATAACTTTCTGCAAAAAAATCATACACAAATAAACCCTTACTTTGGACTGTTCATTGATGTTGGTGCAAGAAGAAGTTGATGTTGTCGATGTTTGTCTCATCTGTCACACATCTCCAATCCCGAGATCTTGTGTCGGTTCATCATAATCGAAGACATTCCTTGTTGGAGGGTGTCCTGATGAAGAAGTCAAAGTCAGCATTCTTCGTTGGAGGAGCATTCTTAGTGGAATAAGTGTAATCCTCCAAGGGTTCTCCTCTATCTATTCCAACCAAAAATTAAAGATGTGTAAATATAATTAACTTAAGAGAAAATTATGTTGGCACTCTCACACGAGTTGGAAAAAATTAAGGTGGTGCGTTAGAAAAATTAATGTTGAGGAAACTCGAGAGGATCCTCCACATTAAAGAGGGAGTTGAGAGGTTTCTCCCTCATTGATAGGGGAGTTCAAGAGTTTTAAACCTCAGGTGGTCACTACCACCATAACCAGTCATGGGAGGTTAGTTTAGGTGGTCCCCACCATCATAACCTCTCATGAGATTTTTAGGTCTGGGGGTCCCCACTTCAAAACATCCACATGGAATAAAAATAAAAATAAAAGCTACACAATTTTATTTTTATTTTAATCTTTCATGAATATGTGAAAAAGCAAACTTCCACCATCGAACTACTATGGTCGAGGTGAAAGATTATTTAAGAAAATACCAGCATTGCGAGTTCAACTGTGTCCTTGGATTTCAATTATGAGCGCCAGTTTAATGTTTAGAAAAACCCACTCTCACGTTTACTGAACATACTTAAAAAAAGTTCATAAATTCATTCCGGCCACTCTGGGCCTCAGAATCACGAGCCCTAAATTTTTTCAAACTCGTAAAAATCCCATTTATTTTAAAAAATATTATATGTAAATTAAGGGTCTTTAAATCCTTGGTGAGAACCCATGAAAATATAAAGGGTTCACCAATATATTTCTCGATTGAATTGGATAATTATTTTATATATAAAAATGACATTTTTATGATTCTATGGAATCATGCATTGGAATGTTTTTATGAAACCATGGTGATCATCACTGGTTATTTGATTTTATAACACCTTAGTGATAAAATTAATGATATGATTATAAATGCATCATATTGGGGTTGTAGTCACATTTACATGTTTCAATCCATGTAGTTTGATCATATTATGAATCATGTACTTATTTTCATATTATTATGTTAATATTATTATGTTAAGCCAAAATTCTGAGACATCTTACGTATCCATTTCATTTTTAACCCGTCCTAGAAATATGATATCACCACTTATGTTTTCATTTTGATGGGTAATGTGGAAATGTAATATGTATTGTTATTATATAAGGGAATAATGTTTTGATCATTTATAGGAAATATTTATGGGTTTTTAGGGATTAATGAGTAGCTAATATTATAGGAAAATATTTTTGTTAGTCATAAAATGAAAGTGCTTTGTAAGTTAATTTTTTTACCTATTTCTCAAAAATTCTAAAATGAAAAATATTATGGCAATTTGTTTAAATTAAATTGTTTCATTAATTCATGTAAAATATCATCACGTCCTTATAAAAGAGTTTTTTATACATTATATAAAACTGAAACCAAAATATATCATTAGATTATATGGGTATTGAAATATGTTTTTTAAATTCATTTATTTGAGATGGTTCTAATTTTGGGGCATCATAGTTTGATTTAGAATATGGTTTAGGTATCTTGGGAGGTTAAGATGTAATATGTTGAGAATAATGTAGAAGTCAAAAATGTTATCAATGTTGGAAAAGTTAATGATGATCATAATTTCAATTTTATAGATAACCCTTTGTGCTATATGAGGTAATATTTAATAATTTATTGATTAGAATAAGAGAAATGTTTTAATTTTGAGGAACAAGTCAATGTATTTTATAACATCAGGAATATTTTTTAATGTAAAAATCATTTAGTTATCCTAGGAATTGAATCCCTACATGGATAAGGGAATGTATATGTGGTTGTGGCATATATTAACTTTGATATATTCACTATAAAAAATTATTATTGATTATCATGTTTATATTTACTCTTGTTTATGTTTAGTGTACTTGGGACTACACACCTTGATAGATACTCTTCGGGGATATGCATTGGATAATCACATTCATTTTACAAGCCATTATGAATGATTTAATTTCTAATTAAATTAATGGATTAGGATAAGACGTATGAGCGAACAAAAATTAAAGTATCCTTGATTAAACTAAGTGTGTTATATGATGATCCAAGAATAACATAGTACCATAGGTTGAAATAAAGTTTTCATTAGAGAATACATCATAGTATTGAGCTTTCACAATAAAATTCTTTTTTAATCTGAATCCATTGGATTGGATCATAATCAATTTGGTTTAATATTTTTTTGAAAAAAATATATATTGTGAATGAACCAATGGAAGTTATGTATCTAAAAACTCTAAATACTTAGATATAGGGGGATATTTTAAATAAATGGTTGAAATTCATAATATATAAATATTATTAGGGAAATGATACATTACACAGTATTTCTTAGGAAATAAATGTGTGTATACCATTAAATCTATATCCAGAGGAATGGATATATTTATATAACATTATGTATTGTTATTAGTAAATAAAATTTTTAATTTTGAGGATGTAAAATTTTGTGGGTCGAGGATGTAACACTGTAATATTTTGAAATATATGTTTTTCTATTTATGTTAACATTATGTTTAATAGAATATTATACATGAAATGCCAATCTAAAATGAGTCATAAAGTAATATATGAATAATAATAACTATAGTAAATAAAAATATTACAAAAAATTATAAATGTATACAAAATAGTATTAATAACGAATTTTCATTTACAATGGAATTAACTCAGTAAATTCGCTATTTTTTTTATTTTTTATAGATGAATTTATAAATTAAATAAATGTTTTTCAAAAATAAATAAAAATTTCAAATTTTTCATGTCAAATATTTCATTTTCTGAAATTTTTTATATTTTTCCATAATAAATTATGAAAATTTTAATAGTAAAAACAATATTTTTACTATTACAGTATTTTTTATGGGTGAATCACAAAATAATTATTACATAAATAATAATAATTTTTTATAACACACTAAAATATATTACTATATTAAAATAACTCTTTTAAAAATACTATGTTCAATTTATTAATGCCATGTGTAATATTTTGGGAAACTATTTAGTATTTTATTCTAAAACAATTTTTATTAACTTTTATTAAAACGTAGTTATCATAACATAAATAAATTAGTTATAATGATGCATATTTCATGTTTAATATCATCATTTTAATTTTATGTAATAATTTATCATTAATTTCCAGGACTAAATATTTGATTATTTTAATTAATTTTAATAATTGTGATAATGGTAAAACTTATATTTTGAATTAATTATTTACAAAACAATGTATAATTTTTATTTAATAAATTTAGTTAATATATTCTAAATAATGAATTTAATATAATATTTCAAATTTTATATAAATATGTAAAGACCCGTAAAATTCAAGGGAAATTTTTTCTAAATTTTCTTTGGGATTTTACAAGAACGCAGTTTCTGACGGCGCCTAATTCCGAGGCCCAATTTTCCCAGAATCAAATTCGAAGTTTAGCTCGGGTACGTTTAGTAAACAAAAGAACAGGCTTTTCTAACTTTTGAACCGGTGCTCGAAATCGAATTCTGAGGGCACCGATGGATTCACAACGTTGGTTTGTGCTTTGGAACAGCTTTCCCAGAGTTGCGTTTTCACAAGAGAAGTTGATAAAAATTGTGGAAGTTAAAATAAAAATTTATCTACAATTTTTATTTTCTATGTGGATAAAACCATTGGCTGGAAGTTGGGGGAAACCACCCAACATCCCATGGGAGGTTATGAGGGTGGTGGGGCCCACACGAACCCCACCCCTTCATATTTTATAACTCCATCTACTCACCATTAATTTTGATAACTTAAGTTAATTAATTTGTGAGTTTAATTTGAATGTTTGAAATTAAAATGCTTAAGTTATGTTAATAAAATAAGTGTTGAACTTATTTCATTTTTTTGGTTGGACGTCGTGTTGCTTGAGAGGTTTTGAAGAAAAGCTAAGGGAGGCCTGAAGGTCTTCGTCTTCTTCATCAAAGAACATGAAGAACTCAAAAAACGTGAAGAACGCACCGATCTCCGACGAAGAACACTGAATCCTCAAAGATTGACTACGCAACACCGTGTACCGCGATGCCAACAACGCCTTCTTCCGCGATGATTCTCCTTTCACGACGCCTCCTTCCACGACGTTTATTTCCCCGACGAACCTCCGTTCAAGCTACGCTCGAGGTAGGGGTTTATTTTAATTATTTGTTCGTGATTACTTTCGTCGCTTTCTTCCTTCCAAATAGAACTACATGTTATCGCAATAACGGGAGGAGGTCGGACCGCACAAACGCGGCCGACCCTCCTCCCCCTTGTTGGTTGATTATTGTTGCGGCTCGTGTAAGGCAGCGCGGTGCCGATGCACCGCGTGGGAAATGTTAATCGAAGGGCGGAGAAGTGCGGCGCCGTCGCGCCGCGCTGGAGGACAACAAAAGTGCCATGGCTGGAGTGGGGCCAGGGCTGATGGGCGTGACGTCGTCGTGCCATGACAGACGAACCATAGCCACGGAAGGTTCTGGGCCGCGGCAGAGCAGGGGAACCGGCAGCCGGTACCGGGCCGCCGGCGTCGAAGCAGGGGGGACCGGCCTTTCCGGTACCGTGGCGGCAACAGCCGGCCGGCCGGGGCAGCCCGGCCGGACAGGGAAAAAGCCGGTGGTTACAAATCCCCGGTTGGCTACCTAAGAGGCCCCATAATGGGGTTGCGGTTTCAAAACGAGGGGCATCCCCCCCCCCCCCCCTCGTCCACTCAGCCAAACGGCCGAGCCCCTGGCTGGCGCCAGCACGCCGGGCCAGTGCCCTGGCCGGTCCACCAGATCGGGCCGCCAGGCCAGGCTGCACTGCGCCATCCGTGCCGGGCCGCGCCCAAGCAGGCCAGACCCGGACCCGGGATGGGTCGACCCAGTTCTGGCTGACCCATGGGGTATCGGGCCGGGTCGGACCGGGCCTGAACCCCCTTTTTACCGGACTGTTTCAGTCTTTTGCCCATAACATGGGCTGCGGACCTCCGATCGACAATCCGTCAGTGACGATGCAATCCTAGGAACGAGACAGTTGTTTCGATATATATTATACTCAAGGTTTCAGAGTATTTTGGGTTCGGCCGGGTTGGTTCGTACACAAAACCAACCGGGCCCTCGGAGCGGAAACACTTATATCTTGAGCTCCAGACGTCCGATTAACATGTCGTCGACTTTTTTGGATTCCTCTTGAGAAGACGGAACATTTGGCATACTTTTCACGAGGTTTGGACGCAGTTGGAGTATGTCAGGGTTGGATTGTACCCAAAATCCAACTGGACCCCTAGAACGGAAAAGATGATATCTTTCAGACCGGACGTCCATTTGACGAACTGTCAGTGGAGTTGGTGATCACATTGAGAAACGGTCCCTATGAGTATACCCTATGAGAGTTCAGGGTATAGTTGAGATACGGCCGGGTTGGTTCGCTCATGAATCCAACCGGGCCCCTGGGATGAAAAGGCCAATAACTCACAGACCGAGCGTCCGATTGACACGCAGTCTGTTGCGTTGAGACCCCTATGACAAGTCGGTCCATTGAGATACTTCTTCATGGGAATTTTTGATACTTGGAGTATCGACCTATAGCTCGTGGAGAGGACCCTCCTTGAGACGAGCGTACGGAGTAATGAGACAGTGTAGCTGGCTGAGACCTGATGACTGCTTTTCCGATTCGATTCGGAGTGACTAGCATAGACCAGTGGGGAGAACTACTTTGTGAGGTGGCAGACCCATGGCAGAGGAGCACTACTGTGTGAGGTGGAAGACCCGCGGTACTCGACAGGAGAAGTATCTCTATAGGCTATGAGGGGGAGCACTACTGTGTGAGGTGGCAGACCCATGGCGGAGGAGCACTACTGTGTGAGGTGGAAGACCCGTGGTACACGACAGGAGGAGTACCTCAGCAGTCTTAGGTTAGTGAGCAGTACCCCGGAGTTGTGACAGGATCACTGTACACTCCAGAGATGGGCTCATCAGCAGTTACGATTTCAATAATGAAAATCCTAGTTTGACCTGAGTCTTTGACCTTTGTGTTTACCTCATGATTGAGATGGGTTACATGATAACTTAGGTATATGTATGGGCATATACCTAAGTAGAGGTTTTCTGTTGAGATCTTCTTTGTGGTTATCCTTATTGTTTTTAGAGATACCATGAGGGTCTCGGGGTCCCTACTGAGAATCATTATACTCACCCCTGCACGGGCTATGCCCGCACCTCATTGTGTTGGTTGTAGACGATGGGCATTGCTAACAGAGGCCGAGTGTTCGAGGACTGGGCGGTACCCGGAGGTGGACCACACGAAGAGTCAGTATCCAGAGGTTGACTTCACACAAGATGACACTCGGAGGATGTTGATGGGAAAGAGCGTTGTGGAGGCTATCTGTACCTACCCTTCAGGTAGGATCCGTAGTGGACAATTCGGGAGCTGCGCTATCTGTACCTCCCCTTTAGGTAGGATCCGAGGAGGACGACTGAGGAGCTTCTTCCTTTCATCTAGCTGTTGACTTTTCTATTGTACATTCATTCATTTATAGTTGTACTTTCAAATGGGTTTGTATTCTGGCCCATTTACTTTTTAGCACTTTCTTTTGTACTTAGTGTTTTGCTTCCTCTTGTACTCTGTGGTGTTTAGTTCACTTTTATAAAGGAAATGCCTTCCCAGTTATCGGTATTTATGCATTTAGTGCAAGACAGTAGCCCCTGGCCTATGGAAGGCAGGATTGGGGTAGTCACGGTACGGGCCCCGAGGACGGGTCGTAGCAAATTGGTATCAGAGGAGTCTGTTCTACCACAGAACTTATAACTCTGATATTTTTCATTATGTGAAGCGACAGTGTTAAGAGTACCGAGTGTGGTTTTTAGCTCACGGAGTCCAGTGTTGGTTCGGGCGGCCGACGTATCCATACACCAGGACCCTGACAACTGATTTCCGACTTTGTGCATGAAAACACTGATTGCATGTGTGTTTCCAGATGTTTTTAAAAGTCAGCTCAAACCAGGTCAGCCCACAAGGTATAATCGTTTAACCGTGTCATGTTTGTTTCTTTCAGGATGCCTCCCAGCGGAGGACCAGCTAGAGCCCCAAGAGTTATTCGTACTGACAGCTCGCTGATCGATGTGGCCTCTGTACAGGGCCCTATTCCAGTTGAGGCACCAACAGAGGCACCAGCGGTACTACTATCGGTTTTTGCCACCGATGCCACCAGCCCCAGCAGTAGAGGGTGCACGTTGCTTGAGTGTACTGCACGAGTTCCAGTTCCAGAGGTCACCCAAGTTCAGGGGAGAGATGGACCCGTAGGCGGTTGAGGATTGGCTGGAGGCTGTTGTGAAAGTCTTCAGGCTGGTGGTGACTCCAGCAGACTTCATGGTGATCCTTGCTGCCATCCGTCTTCAGGCAGTAGCAGGCAGATGGTGGAGCCTAATGCTCCATATGGATGACGAGGAGACACTTCTATGGGTAGACTTCGAGAGCCTGTTCTGGGCAGAGTTTGTACCAGCCAACCGTCGAGTGGTGCGTATGCAGGAGCTACTTCAGCTGCGGTAGGGCAGCATGACAGTGGTGCAGTATTCAGCGAGGTTCACATACCTCTAGCACTACTCCATAGATATGGTACGAGACCAGTTCATCAGGGCCTGAACCTTCGAGCAGGGGTTCAGGAGAGAGATTAGAGCTTCTGTTGTTTCTCACAGCATTCCGACGCAGACAGGGGTGTTGGAGAGAGCCCTGTTAGTGGAGAGTTTCCTTGTTGAGCAGTCTCCAGCAGCAGGACCCACCACTAGCTGGCATGCGGCAAAGTCTTCTGTAGCAGGCAGTAGATAGATGACGCAGAGGTCCAAGAGGACCAGACCTATAGGTGGTCGACCGCATGACTCAGGGTTGGTAGTGCGAGGCACCAAGGGGAATGATAGAGCCAGACCTTCCATGCAGTGTTACTCCTGCGAAGGGATTGGTAACATGGCACGTGACTGTCTGAACCGCCATGCAGTTGTACAACAGTTAAATGAAGAACCTCCTAGGCAGAGGCAGAGGTTCGATTAAGGCAGACCGGTAGGACCTGAAGGCTGAGGGAGGGGAGCTGGCCATGCAGCTGGAGGTGGATGACATTTCGAGGTGTTTCCACCACCACCTCCAGGAGGTCCTCATCGACCGCAGGGAATAGGTGGACATGGGAGAGCTCAGCTTCAAGCAGCAGAAGTTTACGACTATGGAGCTCTGGAAGCGAGTGGACAGGAGGGGAACTAGTGGTTTCCTTTTTTTCTTTGTATATCTAGTTCCATGTTTTTGTTGTTACATTTGTGTCTTTTTACCATGAGCTAAAATAATATAAATACACTTAACTTTGTGACATTTTCTTCCTTCATTTTTTAGTACTAAGAGGTTCCGGTTTAAACTATTGACATGACCCTCACTTTCGAGATTCCTACTGGAAGAGACCCAGTGACCTCACGCTGATGCCGATAGTGTGACTCGACCCTTAGAGGTGAGAGTGACGGTTGGATCTCTAGGTAGTAACATCGAGGCCATACGACGCCGTCCATGGCATGAATACAACATTCATGTTCGGATTGACTGTATTAGGCAAAGAACGTGGTTCATCCAGGGGATGAGACCAGATTTATCTTATCGGAAAAGAAGAAATCATAGAAGCTCTTATGTGACCAAAGAAGGTCCAGTTCATCCAAGAGCGGATGAGGACATCTCAGATCTGACAGAATCCTTATGATGATAGACGACAGAGACCACTAGAGTTCGAGGATGGCGACCACATTTTTCTTACGGGTCTCATCTCGCTGTGGAATTACGGAGACGTGGCCGAGGCGGCAAGTTATCTCCAAGGATCAACAGACCTTTATAGGTCCTCAGTAGGGTAGGCGAGGTGGTTTACCTCTTGACCCATCCACCTCAGCTGCACTAGGTGTACGATGACTTCCATGTATCTCAACTGAGGAGATATGTGCTCAACCCTTCGCATAAAATCGACCATGGGGAGCTGGACTTGGGTGATGGGGTGACTTTCTCGGAGGTTCTAATGGGGACCGAGGATCGACAAGAGTGGATCCTACGAGGATGGTCGATTCCTCAGGTGCACATTCTTTGGCATTATAGGAATCTCTAGGTAAGCACAAGGGAGAGGAAGGCTCAGATGCATGCTCAATACCGCTTTGGTATCCCTAGTCTGTGTTTAATCTTTACGAGGACGTAAAGCCCTGAGGTTGGAGTAATGTAAAGACAAGTAAAATTCAAGGGAAATTTTTTCTAAATTTTCTTTGGAATTTTAAAAGAACGCAGTTTCTGACGGCGCCTGATTCGGAGGCCCGGTGTGCCCGGAATCAAATTCCAAAGTTTAGCTCGGGTACATTATGTGAACGAACGAGCGGGTTTTTCTAACTTTTGAACCGTTGCTCGGAATCAAATTCTGAGAGCACCAATGGATTCGCAGCGCCGGTTTTTTCTTAGGAACACCTTTCCCGGAGTTGCATTTTCATGAGAGAAGTTGATAAAAATTGTGGAAGTTAAAATAAAAATTTGACTACAATTTTTATTTTCTAAGTGGTTAAGACCATTGGGTGGAAGTTGGGGGAAACCACCCAACTTCCCATGGGAGGTTATGAGGGTGGTGGGGCCCACACGAACCCCACCCCTTCATATTCTCTAACTTCTTCGACTCACCATAAATTTTGATAACTTAAGTTAATTAATTGGTGAGTTTAATTTGAATGTTTGAAATTCAAATGCATAAGTTATGTAAATAAAATAAGTGTTGAACTTATTTTATTTTTTTGGTTGGAAGCCTTGTTGCTTGAGAGGCTTGGAAGAAAAGCTAAGGGAGGCTTGAAGATCTTCATCTTCTTCGTCAAAGAACACGAAGAACGTGATGAACACGAATAACGCACTGATCTACGATGAAAAACGCTGAATCCTCGGAGATCGACTACGCGACGCTGTGTACCGTGATGCCAAGGACGCCTTCCTCCGCGAAAATTCTCCATTTGTGATGCCTCCTCCCACGACGGTTATTTCCGCGACGAACCTCCGTTCAAGCTACACTCGAGATAGGGGTTTATTTTATTTATTTTTTCGTGATTACTTTCATCGCTTTCTTCCTCCCAAATTGAACTGCCAGTTATCGCAATAACGGGACGAGGTCCGACCGCACAAACACGGCTGACCCTCCTCCCCCTTGTTGGTTGATTTTTTTTGCGGCTCGTGTAAGGTGGTGTGGTGCCGAAGCACTGCGTGGGAAATGTTAAAGGAAGGGCGGAGAAGCACAACACCGTTGGAAACAAGCTAATCCACGGCGCCGTCATGCCGCCCCGTTGAAGATGAACCAAATCCGCGGTGCCGTCGCACCGTGCCGTAGGAGAAGAACCAAAGACGTGGCACCGTTGCGCCGCGTCGGAGGACTACAAACGCACCGCGGCAGAAGTGGGGCCGCGGTGGATGGGCGCGGCGCCGTCGCGCAGCGCCGGACGAACAAGGTCGTGGCCGGTTCCGAGCCACCGCATAGCAGGGGAATCAGCGGCCGGGACCGGGCCGCCAGCATCGGAGCAGGGGGAGACCGGCCTTGCCGGTCCCGTGGCGGCAACAGCCGGCCGGCCGGGGCGGGCCGGCCGGACAGGGAAAAACCCAGGGGTTACAAACCCCCGGCTGGCCAGCTGAGCGGCCCATAATGGGGCTGCAGTTTCAAAACTAGGGGCAGGCGCCCCCCCCCCCCCCCCCCCCCCCTCGTCTGCTCGGCCAAACGGTCGTGCCCCTGGCTGGCGCCAGCGCGCCGGGTCGGCTACCCTGGCCGGTCCACTAGACCGGGCAGCCAGGCCGGGTCGCTCCCCGGCTGGGCCGCGCCCAAGAGAGCCAGACCCGGACCCAGGATGGGTCGACTCAGTTCGGGCCGACCTAGGGGGTATCGGACCGGGTCAGACCGGGCCCAAACACCCTTTTTACCGGACTGTTTTGGTCTTTTTCCCATAACATGGGCTACGGACCTCCGAGCGACGCACCGTCAGTGGCGATGCGATCCTTGGAACGAGACGGTCGTTTCGATATATTACACTCAAGGTTTTGGAGTACTTTGGGTTCGGCTAGGTTGGTTCGTACACGAAACCCACCGAGCCCTCGGAGTGGAAACACATATATCTTGAGCTCCGGACATCTGATTGATGTTTTGTCATCTTTGTTGGATTCCTATTGAGGAGAAAAAACTTTTGGCATACTTTGACCAAGGTTTGGATGCATTTGGAGTATGTCCGGGTTGGATTGTACCCGAAATCCAACCGGGCCCCTAGAACGGAAAAGCTGATATCATTCAGACCGGATGTCCGTTTGACGAACCGTCAGCGGCGTCGGTGATCACGTTGAGAAATGGCCCCTATGAGTATACCCTATGAGAGTTCGGGGTATAGTTGAGATACGGCCGGGTTGGTTCGCTCACGAAACAAACCGGGCCCCTAGGACGAAAAGGCTAATAACTCACAGACCGGGCGTTCGATTGACGCGCCGTCTATTGCGTTGAGACCCCTATGGCGAGGTGGTCCTTTGAGATACTTCTTCATGGGACTTTGTAATACATGGAGTATAGAACTATAGCTCATGGAGAGGACCC
Source organism: Viscum album (assembly GCA_963277665.1). Classification (NCBI taxonomy): domain Eukaryota; kingdom Viridiplantae; phylum Streptophyta; class Magnoliopsida; order Santalales; family Viscaceae; genus Viscum; species Viscum album. The sequence goes on from OY728165.1 coordinate 836,021,064, forward strand.
CCCCCCCCCCCCCAGAGATGAGCGTATGGAGTAAGGAGACCGTGTACCTGGCTGAGACCTGATGACTGCTTGTCCGATTGGATTCAGAGTGACTAGCATAGCCCAGTGGGGAGCACTACTTTGTGAGGTGGAAGAAACATGGCAGAGGATCACTACTGTGTGAGGTGGAAGACCCGCGGCACTCGATAGAAGAAGTACCTCTGTAGACTATGAGGGGGAGCACTACTGTGTGAGGTGGCAGACCCATGGAGGAGGGGCACTACTGTGTGAGGTGACAGACCTAAGGTACTTGACAGGAGAAGTACCTCAGAAGTCTTAGGTTAGTGAGAAGTACCCCGGAGTTGTGACAGGATCACTGTACACTCCAGAGATGGGCTCATCAGCAGTTACAATTTCGATAATGAAAATCCTGGTTTGAGCTAAGTCTATGACCTTTGTGTTTACCTCATGATTGAGATGGGTTACTTGATAACATAAGTATATGTATGGGAATATATCTAAGTAGAGGTTATCTGTTGAGATCTTCTTTATGGTTATCCTTGTTGGTTTTAGAGAGACCTTGAGGGTCTCGGGGTCCCTAATGAGTATCGTTATACTCACCCCTGCACGGGCTATGCCCGCACCTCGTTGTGTTGGTTGCAGACGACGGGAAGTGCTGACGGAGGCCGAGTGTTCGAGGACTGGACGGTACACGGAGGTGGACCACATGACGAGTCAAAATATGGAGGTGGACTTCACCGCGAGATGACACTCGGAGGAGGTTGATGGGCAAGAGCGTTGTGGAGGCTATCTGTACCTACCCTTCATGTAGGATTCGTAGTGGACGATCCGGGAGCTGCGCTATCTATACCTACCCTTCAGGTAGGATCCGAGGAGGATGAACGAGGAGTTGCTTCCTTTCTTCCAGTTGTTGTATTTTCTATTGTACTTTCTTTCAGTTGTAGTTGTACTTTCAGTTGGGTTTGTATTCTGTCCCATTTACATTTCATCACTTTATTTTGTACTTATTGTTTTGCTTCCGCTTGTACTCTTTGGTGTTTAGTTTACTTTTATAAAGGCAATGCCTTCTTACTTATCGGTATTTACGCCTTTGGTGCTAGTCACCAGCCCCTGGCCTATGGAAGGCGGGCTTGTGGTAGTCATGGCACGGGCCCCGTGGACGGGTCGTGACAAAATATATAATGACAGATTAAATTTAAAATCAATACTAAATAATATTAATAATACATAACAGTGAAAAAAATAAATTTCTACAAAATATTGTTCTTTATATTTAATGATTAAATTAAATATATAATTTACACTTATAAATTTAATTAAATTATATTGTTATTTTATGAACATGGTTCTTATTCTAGAGGTATGGGTTTCTTCTTTCCCTTTTTCATTAAGTGTTTTTGAAAAAACAAGGAAAATGGGAAAAATTCCAAATTTTGTGGGTACACGATGCGTACTATTCCACACGCCGTGTACTTTGGCCATTTGGGATGAGTACACAGGGCGTGTAGGCCTGTCGGCAATGAAAGGTGTAAAAACCGCACGCTATGTGCTAGGTTTATACACGCCGTGTAATCAGTCGATAGGTGAATAGTAAGGCAGTGGAGGTAGCCACCAGCAGAGCAACCGTACATTCCATGTAATCATAAATACATGTCGTGTAATCATGTCGACGGATGAATAGTTTTATTGTGGAAAGAAGCTGCCAGAGGAACATTTAAAAAAAATGAAAAGTAAACACCATGTAGTTGAGAGTACATTCCGTGTTGTTTTTTTCACTTAAAACGAGAAGTAGCCTCCTCATTTGGCATAGGAGGCTTTGATATCTTTTTGGAGCCAGGAGAGGAGGTCGGAACTTTGTAGATCTCCTGACCCAGCATCGGGAATCTGAATCCTTCTCTGATAGTCTCGATTGAACCACGCGGGTGAATTCTTCCCCCTTCTTGTGTGTTTCATACAAATTCTTTAGAGAGGGGAAGCTATTTGAGTTTGAATGAGTGAAAGTTTATCCAAGATCTGCTTTTTTCTTAGAAGATTATGGAGGCATCATTCACGTATACCGATCAGAGATGATCGATGTAGGTGGTCTGATGTTCCTTTCAATTATTGTGTTGAAATTATGTACCGTGAGATACGCGCCCATGGTTGGGGTGTCATATATATGAGGCCTTTTCTGAAAATATATCTGTATTTTCATAGATAATAAGTTTATAAATTAAACCAAGTGTTTGGGATCATTGCTTCGATTCTGTGCCTCCTCGTGGGTGTGTTCCCTTGTTTAACCTATTGGCGAGGATACCCGAGGGTATGTCGTGTTTTAGCATGCATTGAGTTTTCTTGAGAGAAACTATTTGTAAATGCTTGCAATGTGTTGGTCTCGGCCAGGTTACTTGCTTTTGTTCTATTAGCCTGAGGGCCAGGCCTAAGGGTAAGTGTTTTTTTAGCCTGAGGGCAATGTTTCATATGCCTGAGGGAAGTTGTTTCTGTGCCTGAGGGCATTATCTCGTATTCCTTAGGGAAATATTCGTTATGCCTAAAGGAAATCGCCTGAGGGAAAGATTCTTATTAGAAAGATGTTGTGGTTCTATTAACTTGAGGGCAATATTCTATTTATCCAGAGGGTGTTGTTCTGTTAGCCTGAGGGGAAGATTCAAATTACCTGAGGGTATGGTTTGGCATGTCTGAGGACACTGTTTATTTCGTATATTCACTGTAGTGATTTTCGATATTGTACCTACCAAGCCGAATCACCAGACTGGAGGTGATAAGTAATAATTAAAATGGAAATGAAATCGGTAGTGATAGTTACTTTTGAGTACTTATTTGTTTACTGCATTTACTTTTTCACACTGCTATTGCATATTTTCACTAACAGTTGGGCACGGGCTTTTGGTGGGTGCCTATTGAGATTTATTTCTCATACCTTGTTTGGGTCATGTCATCAGCCCAAACAGACTATATTTCTGCAGGTGTCGATAGGGGAAAGGGTCCCTATACAAGTACATGATTGTTGTAGATGAGTATGAGAGCATGGGAATGAGCATAGGATAGCGATGCTGTTAAATTCTTGTTGCATTGTTCTGTTTTGTTTTGTTGTAATGGTACTTTGAGTTGAATTGTATTGTATTGCAGTGTATCCTATTATGGATTCTTTCATATTAATAGTGACATTCTACATCATTATATATAACTGTTGCTTATCTTTTACTACAGTTGTTCATTTCTAGTTCATACTGCTAACTGCTGCTACTATTGTATGTTTTATATATTTACCACTACGCTACATAGTGACAAATGAGGGAATAGTTTCACCACTATCAGACATATTACCTAACTTCTAGTCGGTAGCCTCTGGCATTTGCGGAAATAAGCTTGAGGTTAGTAAACAAACCGGGTTTGGGGCACCCTTTGAGCGACTTCCAGATCTCATACGTTACAAAGTGGTATAAAAGGGCATTTTTATCTTTGACATACTGTTTGGGGGCTTAGTCAGGGATAGGACGGACCTGGTGGTTTGTAATAAGTTGTGGCCAAGAGTAGCTATCCTGTGTATAGGAAAAGTCCAATCTACCTCGTTATTTCAATTATTAAATGTTTTGAAAATTTACAGTTGATTTTATTTTCACCGTTGGGTGACACACTTGTGATTTTGCTGCTTATATGTTACACATGGATTATATTTAGTTGAAACTCGATGAAATGAGGGTGTTCCACCTCATGAATCATTTAGGCACATGCTAGAAATCACATGTCATGCATTCTTTCCAGGCGAAGTAGGTGCATTAGAAATTGCATGTTGTTGTGATAGTTGTTGTGCTAGAAAAGCATGTTAGTGTGATAGCTGCTTTGATAAATACTGTATATTTGATAGGGTATTGTTCTAAGAAGCTATTGAAGAGTATGACCCCTCAATGATAGGAATTTTGTGGATCATTAACTCATTTTCCTTGTTATAACATGTGTAAGATGCCAAGGTTTGATTCGCGGGGAGTATGGGCCCTCACGGATCGGAATTTGGCACTTAGGTATTTGTTCCAGGTTTTTCTGGGTTCCGGAGTAGTTTTTAAGGCTTACTGTCTGGAAAACCCAATATACACTCCGTGTAGTTCTATGGACACAGGCCATGTGTTCTTCTGTTTTGGAAGAAATGAAAACTTTTTAAGTACACTCCGTGTACCCAAAGTACACACCGTGTAGTCCCTTCCCGTTTCATAGGCCATGTGGGCAGGGACACGGGGTGGGGAATGGCTTGGGGAACATGTCATCTACATGTTTTACATGACTTGTAGTGTTGACTCGGTGTCTTCCCATGTAACTAAAAACACGGACGAAGGAAACCTTAAGATATACATGTCGTGTATACCTTGAAAACGCCATGTAGTTTGACCCAGGTTACCGGCCATGTTACAAACAACACAGGTCAGTGTTATCTTACCTAGCATAGGATGTGTCTGCCTGGAATACACCGTGTAGTGTCAGTCGTGTAGCCGTTCATGTTGTGAGCAAAACAGGTCGGTATGGGGAATCTTTGAACATGTCGTGTCGTTTTGAAACATGTCATGTAGTGTGTCCTGGGTACACAGGCCGTGTCACGAACAACACGTGCTAGTGAAAGCTTGTAGAGTACACACCATGTACCTATGGGACATGCCATGTAGTATTGTTTTAGGAGAGCCATGTGGCTTAGCCATGTAGAAGTAATCGGGTAGGGAATGAGGATTCAAGTATACACCGTGTATTCCGAAGACACGTCATGTGTTAGGGGTGTTACACTACCAGTTTTAGCTGGAGTACACACCTATATAGAGGGCCTATGAGAACATGTTGTGTTGTATTTATACATGTTGTGTAATCAATTTTTGTAACTCTTGAATGTTTTTTCTTCTATTCCCTTCTTGGTCTCCTAGTTATCAATCTTGGATAAATTTTGGTCTAAGGTTTTCTTAGACCTTGTAGATTTATTCCACAGAGACAACCACCAGTTTTTCTCTAGGAGAGTGGTTATGATTATACTCCTGGGATGGTGGTCCTTGGGCTACTAGTGTATCCTCCAATAGTTCTAGATGTGGCACCAACCGTTATACTAGACACAGTCGCGGATGCATAGTTCTGTGAAGGTTTCATGCGGTTCATGTAGACCTTACAGGGAGCACCGCCGTTTGCCAAATCTATGGTAGATCTGATGCATATCTTCCAATAGCAGCATCGGCCTACAATTTCAGGGGATGAAAGAATGTAGGCTGCAGAGTTATGGATTGATTCGATGCAGATTATATTCGAGCATCTTGAGATGCCTCCTGGGAGGAGGGTCAAGCTCGCTACATAATTTCTTTGTGATTCCACCCAGAGGTGGTGGGATTTTACCACCCAATCTATTCATCACAAAGACATGGCATGGTATGATTTTCAAGTAACATTATATGACTTCTTCTTGGAGATACTAAGCCAAGATCGAGCACGAGATTTCATGAATCTGCAGCAAGGCTCCATTTTAGTGATGGATTATTTGGCCCAGTGTTTCTCCGAGCACTAGTAAACATTTTCTGGTTGCCTATAATGCATGTTATTGTGAACCAGACACTTATTATAGAGCGGAACCAGCAGGAAGCTAGTGGTGTGGTCTAGGGCATCTCAACACCAGTTTCTGGTACTATTTCTAATAGTAAGTGGAAGAGAGAGATTGATTTCTCTCACGGGGGTAGTACTAGATAGAAGAATTCTACATGTGGCCAGGTTATTTGATACCAATGTGGTAGAGAGGGTCACAAGCGACCTCAGTGTACCTGAGGCCCAATGGAGTGCCAAGCTTTTGGCACGATAGGTCATCTGTAATGATTTTGTAGGGAATTTCTACTAGTGGCTAGTGAGAGGGGTTCTGTGCAGACTCCACATGCGGTAGCAGGACCATTAGCTTCTTACCAGTTGGAAAACTGGAATACGTCAGGGCATGCAGGCAGAGATGGTGGTCATTGTCGTGGTAGTCAGACACCGAGATCTCAGAGGCAGCAGGGCAGGTCAGCTCATGGTAGCCAGGTTGTGTCGCAGGGCCGCAACACTAGGCAGGAATATGTAGTGCAACAAACCCAACAATAATAGGATCCTATACCGTCTACTATTAGAGGTACAATTCTAGTAGCTTCTGTTTTATCTTCAGTACTTTTCAATACTTTTGCTACACATAGCTTCATATCTGTACCCGTTGTGGAGAGATTTGGGCTCTGTGTTTCTTCTTATTCTGATATCATGACGCTAGTCACTCTGTTGGTGGTGAGGATAGAAGGTGTGTGTCGGTGTAGGGAGTGCCCCCATGATGTTGGTGGGTGTCACTTCTTATGGGACTTCTATGTCTTAGAGATGACTTATTGTGATTTCATTCTCGAGATGGACTAGTTGGTACCCTTTCGATCCTTTATGGATTTCTATCATCACAGGGTGAGTTTTACATCACCAGATGGAGTAGGGTTTCTATAAAAGGAAGAATGGGATGTCCAGGAGAGCCAAGCTGGACCCGAGCATCATGGTCGAGGTGCAGTGATAGCCTAGATTTTGAGTTTATATCTGGATGATCAGGGGACTAGTCAATAGTGTTTCCCTCCTATAGTTGATCATTTTAGGGATGTATTCCTAGATGAATTTTTAGGTCTTCCTCTAGAGTAAGAGGTGTATTTCTCTATTGATCTTGCGCCAGGAGTTGAAATGGTGTCCATTCTTTTTTATAGGATGGCTACACCAGAGTTTTAGGAACTCAAGAGACAGTTGGATGAGTTAGAAGATAATGGTTTCATCCGACCCAGTACATCTCCTTGGGATTTGTCTGTCATGTTTTCAAAAAAGGTGGACAATAACCTCAGACTCTCAGTGGATTATCAGAAGTTGAACTAGTTGACTGTTAAGAGCTGATATCCCTTACCAAGGATTGATGATCTTTTTGATCAGCTTCAGGTAGCACGAGTGTTCTCGAATATTGACTTGAGATTCGAATATCATCAGTTACACGTTAGACCCTCGGACATACCACTTAGAGCGTTTCAGATCAGATATGTTCTAAACGAGTACTTGGTTATGCCGTTCGGACTCACAAACGCGCCAATAGTTTTCATGGCTCCAATGAATCATGTGTTCCATACACATCTGGATTCTTTTGTGGTAGTCTTCTTGGATGATATCTTGGTGTACTCTCACACTTGACACGAGAATGATACCCATCTTGAGATCATTTTGAGTACACTGAGAGAGCATTAGTTATATGATAAGCTCTCAATGTGCCACTTTTGGATGGACTAGATACACTTCTTGGGTCATATCATCTCAGAGGCAGGAGTGGAAGTGGACCCAGAGAAAGTGAGAGCAGCAGTTTCCTAGGAGCATCCTATTAACATGTTTGAGATAAGGAGTTTATTGGGGAAGGCTGGTTACTACAGGAGTATTATACAAGACTTCTCCCGCATAGCAGCGCTATTGATGGGTTTGACTAAGAAGGGAGAGCAGTTAATTTGGTCAGAATATTGTGAGACAATCTTTTAAGAGCTGAATAGAAGGTTGAAATCAGCACCGGTCCTGATACTTCCAGAGCAAAGGAAGAGCTATATATTTTTTTGAGATGCTTCGGGTATTGGGTTGGGAGCGGTGTTAATGCTTGGAGATTAAGTTGTTGCGTACGAGTCTTGACATTTGAGGCCACATGAGAGGAATTACCCGACACATGAACTTCAGTTGGCGGTAGTTGTTCATGCGTTGCACTTTTGGAGACATTATCAAATGGGAGAACATTTTGGGTGTTCACGGACCACAAAAGTCCCAAATATATCTTTACCCAGCGTGACCTGAATTTGCGACAGTGAAGGTGGGTTGAATACAATAAAGAACCATAAATTTCAAGGAAATATTTTTTATTAAATTCTTTGGGATTTCACAAGTATGCAGTTACTGACGGCACCTGATTCTGAGGCCTAGTGTTCCTGTAATCATTTTCCAGAGTTTATCTTGGGTACGTTCAGTGAACGAACGAGTGGGTTTTTATATCTTTTGAACCGGTACTCGGAATTGAAATCTGAGGGCACCAATGAACTCGCAGGGCTAGTATTTTCTCAAGATGACTTTTTCCGTTGATGCGTTTTCTCGAGGGAAGAAGTTAAATTTTGGGGTTTAAGTGAGAAGTAAAGAAAATTGTGTACAATTTTATTTTATTAACCATGGAAGTTAAACTCTCTCATGGGAGGTTGTTGGTTGGGCTCACAACCACCCAACTTCCCATGTGTGGTTATGAGGGTGGTGGGGTCCACACGAGCACCCATATTTTCACATTCCATTACCCTTAAACCCTTTTAATTCCCATGATAAATACATGGAAATTCCTAATAAATTTTGGAATCTTTTATTTGTGTAACTCTCTCCTCTCTCCTCTTTAATAATGCTAACATAATCAATCAATTATGTGAGTTATGTTTTTGAATTTTTAAAATTGAAATTCTTGGCTTGAAGTAATAAAATAAGATAATTATTATTTTATTTTGGTGGGTTAGTTGTTATGTGAATATATTGGGGAGAGAGAGCATTAGTTCATTGTGCGAAGAACTTCATCCTCCCGTGAAGGGAGTCATTCTCCAAAGAAGAATGTTTACTCAGCGATTTCAGTTTGCGTTCACCTGTTCTTCCTCCGCGACAAGGGAGGAGACACCAACGACGATGGAATCGACGTCATAGTCTGCGGCACTTGACAACCGTGAACTTCTTTCAAAGTAGGGGTGTATTTATGAATATGCAACACTAGTTTTTCTCCAATGTTGAAGTTCCTATTAAACCACTTGTTATCGGACTAATGCAGAAGGGACCAGACCAAACTAACACGGTCCGATTCCTCCGTTGTTCGTGTGAATTTGTGGGATTCTTTGGCTGTTCTTTAGAGGTGAATAAAGGCATTTTTTCGGAGCTGATCGGAGGCCGGAAAATATTGTAAATATCCACGGAACATCAGGATGACCTACGAGTAGAAGTTTTGTAGCAAACGAATCATTGGAACGAAGAACAGACGCCTCAAGAGGTGTCGTCTCTGGATAATTCCAGGATACATGGCGTATCCTTCCAAAGCACACGCCGTGTAGTGCAAGTGCTCATCGGTAGAAGTAACGGACATCAGAAGAAGTGACACACGGCATGTGACACCGGTCACATGGCATGTACTGTCCACAAAGTTTGACAGAGGAGACATCAATGGACATGGTGTGTATTTGCAGAAAATACATGGACACGGATAGAAATACACGGCCACGAGGCACGGTGTGTATTATCTTCATATAAAGGCAGAAGCGGCTTCACGAGGTTCAGCGTGTAATATGGGAGTTATATGGACACGGGAAGAAACACACGTCCAAGAGGCACAGTGTGTACTACCTTCACCATGGAAGAAGCGGCTTCTTGGTGACTTGGAGTGTATTCCATAAATACACGGACACATGGTGTAGTACACGAGCATGTACTCCACCACATGACCAGGCATGGATAGTGCACATGGAACCAACCCTAGAGGTCTGGACATGGCGTGTTACTATACTACACGCTGTGTATTTACTTATTTACATGACCTGCCCTGCGACACAGGCCGTATCACACGGGAAGTACCCAATGTCTGATGACACGGTGTGTAACGCTTATCTACACACCATATACTTTTGGGAAATGGCTTGGTCGTCTTGTTCTTCGTGACGTGGGTATGTTTTTCTTGGCTTTTCCCTTATTATGTGGGACGGAACATTGGGATACATCGTCTCTGGTCTTCATGACGGTTCATGTATCCACCCCTTTACTTGAGGAGCGTACATTCCTGGAATCGAGTATGTTGTGTGCAGGAACCCGAGAGTTGGTTGCGACTGCGATGACTACCGTGCTGGGATCCTATGTGGGTTCGAAAATGATGATGAATGTACTTGGATCCTACGTGGGTTAGGTAGCGAGGACGACTATACATGGATCGTACGTGGGTTCGGCAGTGATGGATATAGTACTAGGATCCTACGTGGGTTCGACAGTGATGACTTCTGTACATGGATCCTACGTGGGTTTGGCAGGGGAGATGATTTAGAGGATACATCTATCATCTCCACCTCTCTTCGTGAGTAGTATACCAGTGTGAGCTGAGTCTTGAATTTCAATAATTATCTTCGATATGATTGTCTTTCTTTCCTATGTGCACTGAGTTGTACTTTCCTGTGTGGACTGATTTGTGCTTTCCCGTGTGGAATGAGTTTTGATTTCCTGTGTGGACTGGGTTGTACTTGGTCTCGTAAATTGGAGCTAAACTATAAATGATGAATTAGGTATATTTATGGTAATATACCTATGTAGAGTTGGTTGATACTTCGTGTTTGTATCCTTCCTTTGTGTCTTGTCCTTTGTGGATTTTGGGAGACCTTCGGGGGTCTCGGGGTCCCTACTGAGTATCGTATACTCACCCCTGCACGGTCTTTTCCAGCACTATGTTATGTTGGTTTTAGATGAAGAACATCGCTGATCATGGTTGAGGCTTGTGGAGCAGGACGGTACCCGGAGGTGGCCTATCATGTGGGATGTACATGGAGCGGTCAGTCGGACCCGAGGAGCTGGGGAGACCATCTGTAAATACCCTTCATGTGGGATAGCTGGAGGAAGACTTAGTGGTTTCTGATTTACTTTATTGATATTGTACTTTCTTTTCAGTTGAACTGTACTTTCAGTTGGGTTTGTATTCTGCCCCATTTACTTTTAAGAACATACTTTGTACTCATTTTACTTAGTGTTTACTACATCTTTCATACTCTGTTGTGTTTCTTTCCTTATATAAAGGCAATGCCTTCCCTTTTATCGGGATTTATGCCTTTGGTTCTAGTCTCCATCCCCTGGCCAATGGAAGGAGGGCATGTTGTAGTCACAGCACGGGCCCCAAGGATGAGTCGTGAAAAATTTGTATCATAGGAGTCGGTTCTACCACAAAAAATACGACTCTGACAATTTCATATGTGTGAAGCAATATTGTTTTGGTAATTTAGTGTCGTTATCAGTCCAGGGAGTCCAGTGTTGGTGTGTTGGCCGACATATCCATACACTAGAACCCTGACTTCTGATGTGTGACTTAGTGCATGAAAAATATTATTGCATGTGTAGAGTTTTCATTGTGATTACTTTGTGTCAGCTCACCAGGTATACTGTATTAACCATGGCACATCTGTTTCTTTTCAAGATGGCCCCACGATGATAGCTGGCTAGGGTTCCAAGATTTGTGAGAGATAGCAGCCCACCGATCGACGAGTCCTCGGTGCAGGGCCCCATTATAGTGGAGGCATCAGCGGTACCTCTAACCACCGAGCCACCGATGCCACCAGCCCCAGCAGCTGAAAGTTCATGTCGCCTGAGTGCACTACACAAGTTTCAGTGTCAGAGACCACCCTGGTTATGTGGGGAGACGGACCCTCAGGCAGCCGAGGATTGGCTGGAGGCTGTTGTCTGAGTTTTTAGATTAGTAGGGACACCAGATGACCTCATAGTGATCCTTGCTGCGAGTCTCCTGCATGCATCAGTAGGAAGATTGTGGAGCCTGATGCTTCAGGTGTATGACGAGGCATCTCTACATTGGATGGACATAGAGAGCCTCTTTTTCTCAGAGTTCATTCCAGCCACCCTTCGTGCAGTGTGCATCCAAGAGTTACTACAGCTGGGTCAGGGAACCATGACAGTAGCCCTGTACTCGGTGAGATTTACCAACCTCTCAAGCTATTCCTCGGACATGGTATGGGACCCATTCTTCTGGTAATGGATCTTTGAGCAGGAACTGAGGCATGAGATCAGGGCTTCGATGATCTCCCTCAGTATTCTGACACAGGCAGGAGTACTGGAGAAAGCCCTTATTGTGGAGAGCTTCTTTGCTGAGCCTATGCCAGCAATGATGCCTACCACTGGCGACACTTAGCAGAGTCTTCTGTATCTGACAGTAAAAAGATGTCACAGAGGTCCAAGAGGACTAGGCCATCAGGTGGGAGACCTCAGGATTCTGGTTTGGAGGTGCGGGACACACGCAGCAGAGCCAGTCATATGAGAGGCAGACAGTGCTATGCATGCGGCGGGCAGGGCCACATGGCTCGTGACTGCCCGTCCCGCCATGCAGAGGAGCAGCAGACGGCTGGGGGACCACCCAGGCGTTGGCAGAGGTTCGATCGTGGCGTTTAACAGGGAGTAGGAGGACAAGGCAGAGGAGCTGGCTGGGAAGCAGGTTGGGGGCGACGCTTTGAGGCTCTACCACCCCCACCACCAGGAGGTCCACCCTGACCGCAGGGAGCTGGCAGATAGAAGTAGACTCAGCTTCAAGTAGTAGAGGCCTATGACCATGACGCACCTGAGATGATTCAAGGTACTATCTCTATCTACTACACCCTTTCTGCAGTTCTTATAGGCACAGGAGAGAGTCATTCTTTTATTACCGTAGCCCTTGTTCGGAACTCGGAGATTCAGACGGAGTCTTTGGCTGGATCATTACAGCTAGAGACACCTAAGGGACAAGACTTGATGATTACGCACTGGTGCCGGCAGTGTGAGCTTAATCTAGGAGGCGAGAGCTTCGGCTGGGATCTTCTTGTAGCGGCATCAAAGCTTTACGATGTCATCTTGTCCATGGATTGGATATCTATGGTCCATGCTCATATCGATTGTATTAGGCCCAAAGTTTGGTGTGTCTGCACATATGGGGGTAGGTTCACCTTCACCAGAGAGAAGGGAGCCTTTGCAGCATAGGATGGACTCATGAAGAGGAGGGGACAGCTGATCAACCATCAGTTGGCTAGTCTCATCCTAGGAGCAGTTGATTTGCGGAGTCCGAGTTTTCCTTTGTGGTGGATCAGTATGCAGATGTTTTTCCTGACGATGATTCTGGACTACCTCCTCACAGAGAGGTAGACTTCTATATTGTCTTGTACCCCAGGACAACCCTGATATCTACTCCAGTATATCAGATGGCTCCCACTGAGCTTCGAGAGCTACGGGTACAATGGGAGGACTTACAGGGTAAGGTATTCATTCGAACTAGTGTTTCACCCTGGGCTTCCCCAATTTTGATCGCCAAGAAGGCGGACGGGAGCATGTGACTGTGTGTCAACTACAGTCACCTGAACCAGGTGACCGTGAAGAAAAATTATCCGCTTCTGAGGATTGACGACCTCTTCAATCAGCTCAAGGGAGCACACAGGTTCTCGAAGATAGACCTCAGGCCGGGCTTCCATTAGCTCAGAGTTCGAGATAAAGATTTGCAGAAGATGGTCTTCAGGTGTCGGTATGGCCACTATGAGTTCTTTTTTATTCCTTTCAACATAAACAACACTCCATTAGTGTTCATGAGTCTCATGAATAGGATCTTCCAACCATTACTTGATCAATTTATCGGAGCCTTCATCGATGACATATTAATTTACTCGACTACTAAGGAGGAGCACGCCTACCACTTACAGGTTGTACTGGACACACTCAGAGAGCACCAGCTTTATGGAAAGCTCTTGAAGTGCCAGTTCCAGATTCAATAGGTCCACTTCTTGTGGCATGTTATCTCTGAGGAGGGAGATGTGGTGGCTCCTACAATGATCGAGGAAGTACTAGCTTGAGAGCCACCCAGGTGCGTGATGGAGGTGCGGAGTTTCCTAGGTCTGGCTGGGTACTATCAGAGATTTGTTCTAGACTTCTCCAGAGTTGTAGTACCGCTTTAAGCTTTGACGAAGAAGGGTAAAACCTTCATGTTGTCAGATAGATGTCAGCAGAGCTCCCAGGAGCTGAGATAGAGATTGACCAGTGCACCCATCATGAGGCTACCAGAGGAAGGTGTAGGGTACATAGTTTATTTCGATGTATCAGGGACAGGACTCAGGTGTGTCTTGGTGTAGGAGTGGGCAGTTATCTCTTATGTTTCACGACAGTTGAGGCATCACGAGCATAACTACGCTACCCATGACCTGGAGTTAGCAGCAGTGGTCTTCACCTTGAAAATGTGGAGGCACTATCTGATGGGCGAGTGATTTACAGTCTACTCTGGCCACTAGAGTCTCAGGTACATCTTCTCGTAGAATGACCTGAACCTGAGACAACGGCGATGGCTTGAGTTCCACCAGGACTCTGACTTTGAGATATTCTACACTCCTTGGATGGGGAACGTAGTAGCTGATGCTCTCAGTAGGAGGTCGGGCATTCAGCTACTTGGAGATGTGATGGAGCAGCTAGCTGCATTGCAGATATCCTTCGTGGATAAAGATGGGTAAGCCTTCGACAGTCGCTCAAAGTCACTCCTCCACTACTTAAGTGGGTCAGGGAGGCACAGCGTGGGGACGTTGACTATGAGATGTGATGTACACAGATATCCACAGGACAAGAACATGATGGATTTTCTGTATGAGTAGAGCACGTCATCCTCTTCAGGGGACGTACCATGGTACCAGTTGCATTACAAGAGAAGGTGCTGAGAGTGTTTCACAGTTCCCCATTAGCGGTACATCCAGGAGTAGCAAAGATATACCAGTATCTCAAACGACAGCATTGGTGGTCGGGTATGATGAAGGATGTGGTAGAGTTCGTTTCACGATGCCTGACCTGTCAGCAGGTGAAGGTGGAGCACCAGGTACTGGCAGGATTGGTACATCCCTTAGAGGTCCCGGAGTGGAAGTGGGATGGGATATCTATGGATTTCATGGTGGGACTTCCACGTAATTCCAGAGGTCACAACTCCATCTGGGTGATTGTCGACCAACACACCAAGTCGGACCACTTCTTACATATCAGTGAGCATGGCTTAGTGGAGAGCTTGGGAGGCCTCTACGTTCAAGAGATCATACGGCTTCCTGGTGTGCCATCTTCTATCATCTCCAATCGTAATGCTCGCTTTACTTCCCAGCTTTGGAAGGGGATACAAGAGGCATTTGAGACATAGCTACGCCTGAGCACCGCCTTTCACCCTCAGATGGATGGCCAGATGGAGAGGACCATTCAGACTCTCAAGGACATGCTCTGTGCATGTGTCCTTCACTTTGGTCGCAGCTGGGAGGATCACCTATCTTTGGTGGAGTTTGCGTACAAAAATAGCTACAACTCCACCATTGGGATGGCACCATACGAGGCATTGTACAACCGACCATGCAGATCACCTCTTGCTGGATAGACCCTGCGGAGTCAGCACTCATAGGACAAGAGATGCTCCGGGCTATGATGGAGAAGGTGCAGATCATCCAGGAGCAGATGAGGACTGCGCAGAGTTGACATAAGTCCTATGTTGATAAGAGCCGGAGACAACTAGAGTTTGACGATGGAGACCACATTTTCTTACAGGTCTCACCTCGACGTGGATTACGGACATTTGGCCGAGGTGGCAAGTTATCTCCTCCCTTCATCAGACCATTCCAGGTTCTCAGCAGGATAGGCGGGGTGGCTTATTGCCAGACTCTTCCACCTCAATTGCATAGGGTGCACGATGTCTTCCACGTATCTCAGCTGAGGAGATACGCGCACGACCCGATGCATTTAATTGATCACAGGGAGTTGGACATCGATGATGGGGCGACTTTTGCGGAGGTCCTGGTGGGGATTGAGGATCGATATGAGCGGGTCCAATGTGGAAGGTCGATTCCTCCAGTGCGCATCAGGTGGCAGCACGAGATCCTCTAGTGGAGCACAGGGGAGCGAGAGGCTCTGATGTGTCCACAGTACCCTCACTTGTTCCCGTATATTATGATGTATCTTTACGGGGATATAAATCCCTGAGGTGGGAGTAATTAAAAGACCCGTAAATTTCATGTAATTTTTTTTTCTGAAATTCATTGATATTTCACGAGTACACAGTTTCTAACGGAACCTGATTCCAAGGCCCGGTGTGCCCAGAAACATTTTCCAATGTTTAGCTCGGGTACATTCACTGAACGAATGAGCGAGTTTCCTATATTTTGAACCAATACTCGGAATTGAAATCTGAGGGCACAGATGAACTCGCAGCACTGGTATTTGCTCATGATGACTTTTACCATTGATGCATTTTCTCGGGGGAAGATGTTAAATTTTGGGGATTAAGTGAGAAGTAAATAAAAGTGTGTACAATTTTATTTTATTTACGATGGAAGTTATACTCTCTAATGGGACGTTTTTGGTGGGTCCCACAACCACCCAAATTCCCATGTGTGGTTATGAGGGAGGTGGGTCCCACACGAGCACCCATATTTTCACATTCCATAACCCTTAAACCTTTTGAACTCCCATGACAAATACATGGAAACTCCCCATTAAATTTTGGAATACTTTATTTTTGTAACACTCCCCTCTCTCCTCTTTAATCATGCCAACACACTTCATCAATTAAGTGATTTATGTGTTTGAATTTTTTAAATTGAAATGCTTGGCTTGATGTAATAAAATAAGATAAGTATTATTTTATTTTAGGGGGTTAGTTGTTGTGTGAAGATATTGGGGAGAGAGAGATTTAGTTCCTTCCCCAAAAAACATCATCCTCCAACGAAGGACGTCGTTCTCCATCTAAGAACGTTGACTTGGAGATTCCGGTTTTCATTACCCTCTTCTTCCTTTGTGACAACGGAGGAGACACCAACGACGATGGAATCAACGCCATCGTCTGTAGCGCTTGACAACCGCAAACTTCCATTGAGGTAGGGGTGTGTTTATGAATGAGAAACGTTGGTTTTTCAACCATGTTAAAGTTCCTATAAATCCGATTTTTATCGGACTAATGTAGAAGGGACCAGACCAAACTAACACGGTCTGATTCCTCTTCTGTTCTTGTGAATTTTTGGGATTCTTCGACCGTTCATTTGCGGTGAATCAAGGCAAGTTTTCAGAGCCGATCGGAGGGCCGAAAACAACGGAAATGGCCACGGAACATCAGGATGACCTAGGAGCAGACGTTTTGTAGAAAACGGCTCATCAGAACCAAGAACAGATGTCTCAGGAGGCGTGCTGGCCAGAGGCGTCATTTCGAGACAATTCCAGGATACACAGCATATACATCCAAATCACACGTCGTATAGTGCATGCCCTCAGCGATAGAAGTAACGAACATCAGAAGAAGTGACACACAGAGTGCGACACCAGTCACATGGCAGGTATTGTCTACATAGTTTGAAAGACGAGACTTCGATGGACATGGTGTGTATTTGAGGAAAATACACAGACATGGATAGAAATACACGACCATGAGGAACGACTTGTATTATCGTCATAGAAAGGCTGAAGTGGGTTTACGAGGCTCGGCGTGTAATTTGGGTGATACACAGACACGGGAAGAAACACACGGCCAAGAGGCATGACGTGTACTACCTTCACCATGGAAGAAGTGGCTTCGTGGTGACTCAGCATCTATTCTGGAAAAACATGGACACATGGTGGAGTACACGGGCATGTACTCCACCACACAGCTAGGCACAGTCAGCGCACATGAAACCAACCCTAGAGGTTTGGACACGACGTGTAACCATACTAAATGTTGTGTATTTACTTATTTACATTACCAGCCCTGCGTCACTGGTCGTATCACATGGGCAGTACCCGGTGTCAGATGACACGGTGTGTAACGCTTATCTACACACCGTGTACTTTTGGAAAAAGGATTGGTCGTCTTGTTCTCGGTGACTTGGGTACGTTTTTCATGGGTTTTTCCTTATGACGTGGGATGGAACATTAGGATACATCGTCTCTAGTCTTCGTGATGGTTGATGTATCCACCGCTTGAGTCAAAAAGTGGACCCTCCTGGAATTGAGTATGCTTTGTGTGGGAACCCAAGAGCTGGCTGTGACTACGACGACTACCGTGCTAGGATCTTACGTGGGTTTGATGACGATGATGACTGTACTTTGATCCTATATGGGTTTGGTAGCGAGGATGATTGTAGTTGGATCCTATGTGGGTTCGGAAAAGATGGTTATTCTACTAGGATCCTATGTGGGTTCGGCAGCGATGACTTCTTACTTGGATCCTATGTGGGTTCAGTAGGAGAGATGATTCAGAGGCTACATCTATCATCTCCACATCTCATCGTGAGTAGTAAACCTATGTGAGCTGAGTCTTGACTTTTAATCATTATCTTCAATATGATTGTATTGGTTTCCTATGTGGACTGAGTTGTACTTTCTTGTGTGGACTGATTTGTGCTTTCCGGTGTGGACTGAGTTGCGCTTTCCTCTGTGGAATGGGTTGTACATGGGCTCATGAATTGGAGCCGAACTGAAAATGATGACTTAGGTATATGTATTAGAATATACCTAAGTAGTTTTTGTTGATAATTCGTGTTTGTACCCTTCCTGTTTGGTTTTTCCTTTGTGGATTTTTGGAGACCTTCGGGGGTCTCGGGGTCCCTACTGAGTATCATATAATCACTCATGCATGGGCTATGCCCGCGCTACGTTGTTTTGGTTACAGACGACGGATATCCCTGATCATCATTGAGGCTTGTGGAGTGGGACGATACCTGGAGGTGGACTATCAGGCGGGACGTACACTGAGCGGTCGACTGGACCCGAGGAGCTGGGGATACCATCTGTACCCACCCTTCAGGTGGGATAGCTGGAGGACGAATCAGTGGTTTCTGATTTACTTTAATGCTGTTGTACTTTCTTTTCAGTTGTAATGTACTTTTAGTTGGGTTTTTATTCTGTCCCATTTACATTTCAGCACATAATTTGTACTCAGTTTACTTAGTGTTTACTACACCTTGCGTACTCTGTTGTGTTTATTTCCTTATATAAACGCAATTCCTTCCCTATTATCTGGATTTATTCCTTTGGTGCAAGTCGCTATCTCCTGGCCTATAAGAAGGTGGGCTTGGGGTAGTCATGGCATGTGTCCCGAGGATGGGTCATGACAAATAACTTCATTCCTTCGATTTCAAGCTTGCCTATACAACTGGTAAAGATAACGTAGTTGCTGATTCACTGAGCTGGAAGACTCAGATACAAGCTGTTCATGATGAAAGTGGTGAGTGGTAGCTTATGGATTTGTTCTCTAAGATGCATTTGTAGGTGCATGATAGTCTGGGGCAAACCTATATTTCTTCGTTAGCTGTGACTTCTACTCATTTAGATAGATTGAGGATGAGATAGCTATCTGATTCAGAAGGACTAGTTCTAAAGGATTCAGTGGCATGTGGGGACCCTCCTCCTCGATGGACGATATTAAATGATGAGGTACTGTGTATCTATAGATGACTGTGGGTTCCAGGGACATACACAAGGGGATGATGTGGTAGTTTCATGCTTCATCTTGGTTAGTGCATCCGGGAGTTACCAAAATGTACCGTGACTTGAGACGTTAGTATTGGTGGTCGGGTATGAAATGGAAAGTAGCCGGTTTGGTTGCGAGATGTTCCACCTATCAGCATGTGAAGGCGAAGCATTAGAGGCCAGCTGGACTGTTACAACAGTTACCAATTCCAGAGTGGAAATGGGATGATGTCACGATGGATGTCGTGACTGGGTTGCCAATGTCACATCGAGGAAGTGTTTTCATGTGGGTTGTTGTAGACATACATATGAAGGTATCTCACTTTTTGTTGATCAAGGAGACCTTCAGTGATGATGATCTCAAGAAGTTGAATATCTGAGAGGTAGTTCACCTTCATGGGGTCCCTTGTTCTATCATTTTAGATAGGGACACACACTTTATGTCTCATTTCTGGCAGAGTTTTCAAGGGGCACTAGGTACATAGGTGCTTCTGAGCACAGCTTACCACTCCTAGACTGATGGCCAGTCAGAGCGTACAATACATGTGCATGAGGACATTCAACATTCATGAGTCATGAACTTTGGGGGCTCCTGGGAGAAGTACATACCCCTAGCAGAGTTTTCCTATAATAAAAGTTTTTAGGATAATATGGAAATGGCACCTTATGAGGATTTATATGGTATTCCATGTCGATCACCATTGTGCTAGATGGAGGTAGGTGAGGCAGCTTTACTGAGACCATGTCTCGTGTAGGAGACTTCAGAGAAGGTCCAGTTGATACAAAAGTAGATGGCTACGACACAGTCTCATCCGAAATCTTACGTTGATCGCCGCAGATGACCCTTGGTGTTCTTGGTCGGGGATCCAGTTTTCTTGCATTTTTCACCATGGTTGGGACACAGGTAGATCAGGAGATAGGGTAAACTTTCCCCGAGGTATGTGGGGATGTTTGAGATTCTAGCGAGAGTCGGGTCGGTTGCCTATCGTTTACAATTACCATAGAGGTACTGGGCCATGCACGACGTCTTCCACATATCTCAGTTGTGTCGTTATCACTCATACTCGTCTCATGTTTTTAATCCCATGGAGGTTGAGCTTTAAGTCGATGCATCCTTTGATGATCATCTAATTCAAATTGTTGATAGGAGCATGAAGGTTCTCCAACTCCAGTCAGTTCCTCTCATATGGGTTCTATGGTAGCATGGCTAAGTGTAGGACGAAACCCGGGAGCGGGAGACCAATGTATGTGCTCAGTGGCAGGATTTGTTCACAGATTTATCTTCACCACCCTTGGAAGGGAAATTCGGGGACGAATTTCATAAGGGGGGAAGTTTGTAAAAACCAGGTTCATATTATTTATGTACGAGTTTCTTCTATTCCTTTTTCATTAAGTGTTTTTGAGAAAATTAGGAAAATGGATAAAAATCCCAAATTTTGTGGGTACATGATGTGTACTTTTCCACACACTGTGTACTTTGGATGTGTGGGATGAGTACATAGGGCATGTAGGCCTATCCGCGATGTAAGGTGTAAAAAACAACTACATGTCATGTACTGGGTATTTACACGGTGTGTAATCAGTCGGCTGGTGAACAGTAAGGTGGTGCAGCCAGCCACCAGCGTAGCGACCATACACGCCGTGTAATCAGAAATACACACCATGTACACATGTCAATGGATGAACAGTGTTGTAGTGGAAAGAATCCTCCATATCAAGAGTCTAAAAAAATGAAATGTACACGCTGTGTACCTAAGAGTACACATAGTGTATTTTTTATTACTTTAAATGGGAATTAGCCTCCACATTTGGCAGAGTAGGCTTATAGTTTGTTTTGGATCCAAGAGAGGAGGCCAGAGCTTTGGATATCTCCCGACCGCACACCGGGAATCAGAATCCTTCTATGACGGTCTTGATTGAACAGTGCAGGTGAGTAATTCCCGATCCTTGTTTGTTTCTTAACAATTCCTTCATGAGGGAATGTTATTTGTGTTTTAATGAGTGAACGTTTATCCCAGATCTACATCATTCTTGGATGATTCAAGAGGTGTCATTCACATATACCGATCAGAGACGATCGAGGTAGGTGGTCTGCTGTTCCTTTCAATTATTGTGTTGAAATTATGTACCGTGAGATACACACCCATGGTTACGGTGTCGTATGGATGAGAGCATCTCTAAAAAGATATCTATAATTGCATAGATAATTTTTTGATTAATTAAAACTATTTTTTGGGATCATTTCCCGGATCCAAGGCCACCCCGTCGGTGCATTCCCTTGTTTAGCCGATTGGAAAGGATACCCGAGGGTATGCCGTGTTTTAGCATGCTTTGAGTTTTCTTGAGAGAAACTTAATATAAATTCTTGCTTTGTGTTGGGCTCTTCCCGATTAGTTGCTTCTGTTCTATTTGCCTGAGGGCAAGGCCTAAGGGAAAGTGTTTTTTTAGCTTGAGGGAAATGTTTCATATGCATGAGGGGAATGTTTCATATTCTTGAGGGCAGTTGTTTCCATGCCTGAGGGAATTATCTCGTACGCCTGATGGAAATATTCGTTATGCCTACGGGAAATCGCCTATGGGTGTGATTCTTATTTTCCTGAGGGAGTGGTTCTATTAGCCTATGGAAAGATTCTGATTAGCCTGAAGGCATGGTTCTATTAGCCTAAGGGAAAGAGTCTGAATACCTGGGGGTAAGGTTTGTCAATTTTGAGGACACTGTTTATTTTGTATATTCACTGTGGTGATTTTCAATGTTGTACATGCCAAGAAGAAGCACAATTTTAGGGGTGATCAGTAATAATTAAAATGGAAATAAAACTATTAGTGATAGTTACTTTTGAGTACTTACTAGTTTATTGATTTACTTTTTCACACTACTGTTGCATATTTTCCATGACAGTTGGGCACGGGCCTTTGGTGGTTGCCTACTAGGACATATTTCTCATACCCTGTTTGAGTTATGTCTTCAGACCAAATAGACTATATTGCTACCAGTGTCGATAGGGGAACAATTCATTATACAGGTACATAATTGTTGCACAGGAGTAGGAGAGCATGTGACCGAGCATAGGCTTGCGATGCTGCTGAGTTCATGTTGCATTGTTATGTTTTGTTTTTTGGTACTTGTGCTTTGAGTTGTATTTTATATTATTTTAGTGTATCCTTTTTTGGGTACTTTAATAGAAATAGTGACATGTTGCATCATTATATATAACTGTTGGTAATCTTTTACTGCAATTGTTCATTTCTAGTTCATACTTCTTACTGCTTCCATTGTAGTATGTTGTATATCTTTACCGCTGCTCTACACATTGAAAAATGACATCATAGTTTCTCCACTATTAGATTTGGGCCCTCGCTGCTAGTCGGAAGCCTCCAGCATTTGGGGAAATGCACTTGAGGTCAGGTAACCAACCGGGTTCGGGGAACCCGTTGAGTGGACTCTAGATCCGAGACGTCACAACGTGGTGTCAAAGTGCATTCATTTATTTTAAATACAGTTTGGATCCTTTGTCAAGGATAAGACAGACCTGGTAGTTGGTAATAAGCTATGGCCAGGAGTAGCTAACCAGTGAACAGGGAAAATCCAGTCTACCTCATTATTGTAATTATGACTGGTTTTCCAATTTTACAGTTGATTTGATTTTCACTATTGGGTGACGCACTTGTGATTGTGCAATTTATATGATATACATGGTTTCTATTTAGTTGAAACCTGATGAGATGAGGGTGGTCCACCACTTGCATCATTTATGCACATTCTAGAAATCACATGTCATGAGTTCTTTCCATGACAAGTAGGTGCATTAGAAATTGCATTTTGTTTTGATAGTTTTTGTTCTAGAAAATCTTGTTGTTGTGATAAATTCTTTCATAAATACCTGCTATTTGATATGGTATTGTTGTAAGTGGTTTTCGATAGAATGAATGCCAATCTTTGGTTCTTGAGGAGTATGGGCCCTCAATGACCGGAATTTGGTGTATCATTAATGCATTTTCCTTGTTATAACATGTGTAAGATTCCAAGAATTGATTCACGATGAGTATTTTGAGTCAATAACCTTTTCCTTATGACTTTTCCATTCCTTCTTGTTTTGAAAATCACAAACACCTTATCTTTAAGAAAATCACTTTTATAAGGAAAATTACTTTTATAAGTAAAATCACATTTATAAGGAAAATCGCTTTTGTAAGAAAAATTATCTTTATCATATTTTCATCCATATTTTTCTTAAGTATAAGATTCGGATTCATTTCTATTTTCTCGGAATTGTTTGAAACATTGATATGAAGTATTCTTTTTTAGGATCCAAATTCTGGAGAAGAACTGTAATAATGTTTCACTCCGAAATCTAGATGAGAACTGTGATAAAGTTTCATTCCGAACTCCGGATACGAACTCTGATTAAGTTCTACTCCAGATTCAGGATATGAATCCTTATGAAGTTCGACAACGATTTCTCATTACGAATTATGATGATGAATTCTCATTCCTAATTCTCATTCCGAATTCACCTGTTAAACAGAATCTGATCATATTTGTTTTATACACTCCAAATTTATTGAGACTCCGAAAATTATTTTTGGTTAGACTCCGAACTTTCATTTTGCTTACGTTGTTATAATCTGTCTACTCTTTAATATTTTTTCTCTCACTCCGAACATTCACTCCGAATATTCACTCCGAACTTTTTAAGACTTAAAACGATGTCGTACATTCCATTTCACTTATTTTGTTATAAAATGATGATGTCTATTCTGTTATAAACTAACCGTTGGTTAAGCTACACGTGTACAGGTCCCTCCAATTTTTAAGGAAAATATGACCGTTGGAAAGGAGGCTGACCTTGCCTATAAATAGGAGCTCATTTGAATGAACTCGAGGCTGACTAATGAATGATGTAAAGATGACTGATGAATGACTTTGTTGACGTTGTACATACATGCTGTTGATGTGATTTCTAGAGAGAGAGGCTCTTATTAACTCTCAAAGCTTCGTGCAACTCCGAATGTTGGTGATTACATTCGAGGACTTCTGGGGATAGGAAGACAGAGGTTTCCAACGCCTTGAAGTTGAGGGATTCCTTGCTGAGGAAGATAGAGGTTGCCAACTACCTTGAAGTTGAGGGCTTGTGGGGATAGCAAGACATAGATTCCAATATTGGTATTGATGTCTTACCCTGGTGTGGGTAAGACAGACTTGCATGAAAGTATAAATCATGGGACCTTTATCCAAGGTTGTGGGATACCCTTCTCTTTGGGTCAAAAGACTTATATCTTGTTACTTGTAGTTTTACTACATGTTAATATCTGCTGAATTTTGTATTATAAGGAAATTATAACTTTCTTATACTTCCTTACTTGTACTCTGTTTCATTTAGATTCTATACGCTTTAAGGTAGAATCTCATATTGTAATCTTTTGTTAAGTTTCAATTTCTGGAACCATATTTCTAGAACCTACTTTTGGAATCTTTTTCCAATTTTTCATTTGGTGTTATAGGTGTTGTGAATATTCATAGTTTAATCCTTGATAATCTTAGCCCTTTCCTTTGCTTAAGGAAAACACAGTTATTCATAAATAACATTAAAGGTTCCAAAGGAATTTTTGAAGTATACAATTCACCCCCCTCTTGTATATTGAGCATCTACATCATTATTTTGATCCTACAATTGGTATCAGAGGAGGTCTGTGAAATACTCGTACTCGCGTATATGTTTTTCATTCTCACTTTAACATTGAGAACTTTCCATTCCGAATTTTATCATTCCGAACTTTGTTATTACGAATTTTTCTACTAACAAGTTTGTGTGCCAAAGGTTTATAAGTATGGAAGGAATTAATGTTGGTTATATTGATAATCTAAATCCTAAAAGACCACCAATCATTGATGGTAATGATTATGAGTACTGGAGAGATCGAATGAAGACTTTTGATATCAATACTGGAGTGGAAAATTTTGTTATGCTTAATGGAGATTATAAAATTCTTGATAAGGAAGCTAGAACTTTTACTAACCAGGAAAAGCAGGAGTATCAACTCAACTATAAGGTATGCAATACTTTACATTGTTCAATGACTAGAAATATATATAGCCAAATTTCTTCTTGTGAAGCAGCTAATTGTATCTGGAAGAAGTTAGAAGTTACACACTTTGGAACTTCTAAAGTGATTGAGACTAGGAGAGCAATGCTTAGAGCTGAATATCATGGCTTCAATTTTCCTTATGGAGAACCAATATGTAAAGTTCAATAGAGATTTATGACTATCGTCAACAGCCTACAGTCAATGGGAGAGAAAGTTTTAGATGATGAATCTCGTGTGGATAGGATAATGGATATCATGCATAATGAGTGGGAATCCAAAAGAACTGCTATAGATGAGAACATTAAGGTCACTCAAATTTCTCTTGATGAGTTATTTGGAACTCTTCTCCAACATGAAACCAGAATGAAGAGAGATGCTGACAATATCAAAAAGAAAAATGGAAATGGTACTATTTCTTTTACAACAACATCAAATAATATGAAAGCTAAGACTCCTGAGAGAGTAACCAGATCCAAGTCTAAGAAGATGGTAGTTCAATCAAATTCTAGTGTGAGTGAAATATCAGAAAATGAATTAGCAAATCTTGCTCGAAGGATGAACAAGATAGCTAGCCAGGGAAATTTCCAATATAAGTATAAGAAAAAGGAAAGGAATGATAGAAATGTGGGAGAAGTCACTTGTTATGAATTCAAGAGAGATAGACATATAAGACAAGACTGCCCTTTGCTCAAAAAGAAGGAAAGGAAAGAAAGGCATTCAGACAGGAACAGAAAGAAGTATTATCAAGCCAAAGCTAAGAAAGTTTTGAAAGCTAATGACACCTAGAGTTCCAGTGGTGGTGACTCTTCAGATGAATCTTCTGATTACAAATCTTCAGGAAAGATGAATCTTGGTCCTATAGCCAAATTACCTATTGATAATCATTGTTTTATGGATAAGGAACAAAATTCTGAATCATTGACCAATGTTTCTTTAAATTCTAATGATAGTAAGTATTATAACTCTTCTGATTAAGAATCCTCTACTGATGAAGAAAATAATTTACCTACTTATGAAGAAGTATCTAGGTTTGCTGAACTTCTTGAGGTTGAGAATTCTAAACTCA
Organism: Viscum album; assembly: GCA_963277665.1. Lineage (NCBI taxonomy): Eukaryota > Viridiplantae > Streptophyta > Magnoliopsida > Santalales > Viscaceae > Viscum > Viscum album. The sequence continues at coordinate 836,047,429 of OY728165.1, forward strand.
ATAAAAAAATGATAAGGAAAACTCTAGGAATTCTATTCTTACAAAAGAAATATCAGATATTTCTAAATATCTTGATAGAAAAAATGATGATTTTGAAAGTATTTCAAAAAATCATGAAGAAGTAATTTCTGAGAAGAACAATCTTTATAAAGAATTAGAAAAATTAACTTCTAAGAAAAATGTTTTTGATCCTAGCTCTAGTTCTAAAACTAATGATTATGAGGATAAAAACATTGTTATAAAACTCAAGTCTAAAATTTTTTCCTTAAAGAAGTGTTTATCAATATTTACCCATGGTAATGAAAATTTTGATAAAATGTATTCCCAAATACGACCTTTATGAAATAAATTCGGATTTGGTTATACCCATGAAAAACCAATTGTTAGTAACAATTATTTTGTTCCTCAAAGTGCCCCATTTTGTACCAAGTGTCAATGTGGTGGTCACTGGGAAAAGAATTGTTCCTTAAACAAAACCCAATCTCTAGGATTTCACAAAGCCTATTTCTCTAAGAAGATGTGGGTACCTAAAATTTTATTGTCTGGAAATCTTGGATCTAAACAAGTTTGGATTCCAAATGTCTAATTTTCTTCTTGGTTTCAGGAAAATAAAGAAAGTACCAGCAATAATACGTGGTACATGGAAAGTGGATGTTCCCAACACATGACTGGTAACAAAATATATTTTGAATAGATTATCAAAACGAAAGGAGGAAAGGTAACATTCAGAGATAATTCTAAGGGAGATATTGTTGGTATTGGTAATACTGTTCTTCTTGGTAAAACCTTGATTTCGAATGTTCTTTTCGTTAAGGGTCTTAAGCACAAACTCATTAGCATAATTCACTTATGTGATGAAGGTTACCTTGTGAATTTTAGGAATGATAAGTGATTAGTTCACAATTCCAAGGAAGAATTTTTTCCCTCAGCCAATAGGCAAGATAATGTTTACACCTTGAACCTAGAAGACCTCAGGAGTCAAGATTTACCTTGCCTAAGTGCAATGGAAGATCATTCCTAGTTATGGCATAGAAGACTATGTCACTGTAACCTTAGAAACTTATGTAAACTCTCTAAGAAGAAACTAGTTAAGGATCTACCGAAGCTTGGATTTGATTCTTCTAAAGTTTGTAATCCTTGTCAACATGGCAAGCAACATAAGTATAGTTTTAAATCAATCGGTGAAGTCTCAAAAACTGATGCATTACAGTTAGTGCACATGGATCTTTTTGGCACAACACAACCTGGAAGTATCAGTGGAAAATACTATGTGTTTGTTCTAGTTGATCATTACACTATATTTACTTGGGTATATTTTCTAGCAAAGAAGTCTGAAGCTTTTTCTTATTTCAAAAGTTTTATAGCTCAAGTTAAAAATTAGAAAAACCTTCCTTTGAAAACTATTCATAGTGATCATGGAGGAGAATTTCAAAATTCTGATTTTGAAACTTTTTGTAGTAGAAAAGGTATTACTCACAATTTTTCAGCACCTAGAACTCCTCAACAAAATGGTGTAGTTGAGAGAAGAAATAGAATTCTTAAAGAGATAACTAGAACCATGTTGAGTGAATATTCTAAAGCTAGACATTTCTGGGCTGAAGCTGTATGTACTGCTTGCTATACTATAAATCGAGTTTTGATTAGACCTTTTCTTAATAAAACTGTTTATGAGTTATGGAATGGTATAAAACCAAGACTATCCTACTTCAAGGTTTTTGGTTTCAAATGATTCATTCTAAATACTAAATATAATCTACATAAATTCGCACCAAAATCTGATGAAGTAATTTTCTTAGGTTATTCCACAACTTCCAAGGCTTATAGAGTTTTTAATAAAAATACTTGTACTGTTGAAGAAACAGTACATGTGAAATTTAATGAGTCTGATCCTTTTGTTTTTAAACCATCCCAGCCTACATCCTCAGATGTGTTTTCAAAAACTGATTGTCAACCTTTGATTTAAGGATCTTCTGATAAGGATAATTTTCAAGAAGATATTCCTGAAACATTTACCCCAGAAGACATTCTACCCTATGTTGATGAACAGGCTTTTCAAAACCCAAATCAGGCGTTTCGTAAGAATCATCCCAGTGATAGTATCATTGGTGATGTAAATCAACCTATAAGGAGTAGAAGTTCCTTAAGAAATGAAGTATAACATCTAGCATTTCTTCCCAATTAGAACCTAAAAGCACTTATGAAGCTTTAGGTGATGATGATTGGATCAAAGCCATGCAAGATGAACTAAATGAATTCGAAATGAATAAAGTCTGGACCTTGGTTGAAAGAACTAAGGAAACTTCTGTTATTTGAGTAAAACGGGTTTTCAGAAATAAATGTGATGAAAATGGAGTCATAGTAAGAAATAAAGCTAGACTTGTTGCTAAAGGCTATAATCAGCAAGAGGGAATAAACTATGAAGAAACCTATGCTCCAGTAGAAAGACTTGAATATATTTGAATTCTACTTGCCTTTGCAGCATTATTTAATTTTAAACTTTTCCAAATGGATGTGAAATGTGATTTTCTTAACGGTTATGTTCAAGAAGAAGTTTTTGTTAAACAACCTCCTGGATTTGAAGATATAAAATATCCTGATCATGTTTTTAGACTTACCAAAGCATTATATGGTCTTAAACAAGCCCCACAAGCCTGGTATGATAGACTCACTGGATTTTTGCTTCAAAATAACTATGTTAAGGGAAATGCAGATCCAACCCTTTTTATAAAGAAAGATAAGAAAACTGTTTTGATTGTTCAAATTTATGTTGATGACATCATATTTGGTTCAACTCAGAAATCTTTAGCTGACTCCTTTGCAAGTCTAATGAAATCTGAGTTTGAAAGGAGTATGATGGGTGAGTTAACTTTTTTCCTTCGTTTTCAAATTTCTCAAAAACCAGAAGGAACCTACATATTTCAACATAAGTATATTAATGATCTTCTCAAAAAGTATGGTTTTGACAATACTAAGAGTATAAGTACTCCTATTGGTACCTCAAATTCTTTAGATCATGATGAAGCTGGGAAACCAGTAGATCAAACATCTTTTAGAGGTATGATAGGAAGTTTACTTTAATTGACAGCTAGTCGACCAGACTTAATGTTATCAATATTCTTATGTGCAAGATATCAATCCAATCCTAAGGAATCACATTTAAAGGCAGTAAAAATAATTTTTCGCTACCTTAAGGGAACCATGGATCTAGGATTATTTTATACTTCTAGCAATGATTTTATCCTAAAAATATTTCTTGATGCTGACTTTGGTGGATGTAGAATGGATAGAAAAAAGTACATCCGGAACTTGTCATTTCTTAGGAGATTCATTAGTTTCTTGGTCTTGCAAGAAGCAACATTCTGTAGCACTCTCCACTGTTGAAGCTGAATATGTAGTAGCTGGAAGTTGTTATGCTCAAGTGTTATGGATGCAACACACACTCACAGACTATGGCTTGAGTTTTTACTAAAACTCAAATTTTGTGTGATAACACAAGTGCCATTGCCCTTAGTAAGAACCATGCACATCAATCTCGTGCAAAACACATAGATATTTGGCATCACTTTCTTAGGGATCACACACTTAAAGGAGATATTATTCTTTATTTTATCGGAATGCAAGATCAACTTGTTGATATTTTCACAAAATCATTGCCTTCTAATAGATTTGAATACATTTAACAGAAGTTAGGAATGATAACCGTAAGGTAATCCTTCGTAATTAACTTTCTGTTGAAAAAGTCTCCTTACAGCAATAAACTCCTTTTCATTGGGGGAGTACATTTGATTGTCAGAGTTACTAAATTTTTCAAAGTTAGTTTTTCAAACTTTTCGGAACTAAAATTCCAGAAGGGGAATTTCCGGAACAAAAATTTTCCAGAATGGATATTTTCGTATAGAAAACTTCTGGAATGGAAATTTTCATATTGAAAACTTCCAGAATGGAAAATTTCGTACTATTATTTTCATAATGGGATTTTTGTACCGAATCTTTCATAATGAGTTTTTCATTTTCAAATTTTGTAATGAAATTTTCGTACTGAGTTTTCCGTATTGAGCATGTTTTTCGTAGTGAGTTTTGAGAAACTTGCCTTTTCTTAGTAAAGATTTTTTCGTAGTTTTCTTAAGAATGTTACCAATTACGAATAATATTCCAAATCCAATCTAAAAGGTATGATTTCTTTACTCAAGTTTTCGTAGTCATACTTTACTTGCTGAAATTTTCTTATATTTTGTTTTCGGATTATAATTTTCTTAAATCCTTGTTTTAATAAAACCTTAAAATATTGGATTCATGTTTTCATGAGAATTGGTTTTCGACTATCAGATCAGATCTCAGCTTGTCACAACCATTCGATCAACTGTGGAAGATGAACCATTTTCTCGTTGCCTATATAACGGGGACCCCAAATAGTTGTCCCACATCGGTTTTCAAGCTCCAGCGTCTCGAAGCACTGCCTCTCTGTTTTAAGACAGTTCTGAACATCAGCTTTCTCTGTTCCGAACATCTCAGAGGTCCTCAAATCCGAATGTCTGTGGAAGCAGCTTCTCAAGACATGTCTTCCTCTAAGATGATATCAAAGTGGTTGGTATATAGAGAAAGGTTGGTTCATCTTTACTTCTTCATCAAGTATGATTCAATTATATTCAAGAATATTAAGCTCAACAGATTGGAAGATATTGCTGTGTCCAAGCCAGGAAATCAAGATGAATTTTATTCAGATTTACTTATAGAATTCAATGAGACAGTTTCCTTCTTTAAGGAAAATGACAGGGAGAAGTTTTCATTTATGTCTTATAGAAAAGACTTATAAACTTTCGTGTGTAAAGGCAGCTAGCTTGGTAGGGCTGACCTATGAAGGATAAGCTGATTTCATCTCTCATGTTTTGCCGGATTATAAGGGAAGCTTCGACAAGGAAAAGGCTTTGGAGACTCTCGGACTATCAGATGATAAGGCTCCGAAGATTGCTTCTCTATCTAGAAATTTCTGGATTCTAGAGTTATGGGTACAAGGTCTTATCGTACCAAGAAAGGGTGACAAAGATAGTTTGAAAAAGAGTGAGATCTACATCCTAGATTTTCTGATAAATATATGGAAGTTTAACTTAATGAAGCACATTCTCATTACTCTTTAGAATGTTAAGAAAGGGAATCTGAGAGCTCAGATTATAATGTATCCAGCAATCCACTCAAAGTTGATAGTTCAGTGCCTTAATTCTTTCAAGGAGGTGTGGAAGTCTAAGCCAAGAGTTTGCAAAATTATTCTGGTGAGTGATGGTACACTCAAAAGTATGGATGTAGCCTTTGACAAGAAGACTGGTCAGTTTATTGATTTACCTGCTCAAGAAGAAGTGGTTCCGAATGTTGCTGATCTGGAATCCTCTATGCCAGTAAGGAAGAGAAATTTGAAAGAATTTGACGTAGAAGTAGAGAATCCCAAGTCTAAGGAAGTTCATTCCTCACCTCCAAAACCAAAGAAGAAGAAAGCTTACCCAAATGAGGTAGTTTCTAAATGGAGGGAGATCAAAGAGAAGAGATTGCAAGGGGAGCCTCAGTTTGGCTTGGATCCTGTGGAGGCTAAGGCCTTGAAGGAAAGAATTGCGGATGAGCTAGAAAAACAAGTCAAAGAAAAGAAGCTTAAGAAGAAGTTGTCTGATGAAGAGGTAGCTCAGGAATTGTTAATGTTCAATGAGATGGTTTCAGAAAATATTCATGTTCAGAGATCTTTTTCTTTGGAATCTCTACCAGAGACTCCAGGAAGGAACTTTGTTGCTCTGGAAGAGGCAGTAGCTAAGCCTATTGAGGAAGATGAGCAAGTTGAGCAAGTGGAAGAAGAAGAAGCTGTTGCTGAAGGAAGTGGTGAAACTGGAGATGTTTTAAAGCACTAGATGATTATAAGGGGACACCTTCAGAACATTTATCACTCCGAACATCAGAAGCTGAATCATCGAAGCTAGTCACTCCAGCGATGGATGAAGAGAAAGGAGAAGAAGAAGTAGCTTATAATGCAGAAGAAGAACAACTTCTACATGATATTTTTCAAATAGAGAATGTAGAGGTTGGTGCTCAGAAAGTTCCTGATAAGGAAGACAATGTTCTGCAAGTTTCTGATAGTGAAAAGAGAACTCTGGAACAGGACTCCATTCCAAAAAAGGACATGGGAAAGCAACTTTTTGTTGATACCCCGAGCTCTGTGGTGGTAAAGAGAAGGTAATTTGGTGACTCCTCTAAGAAGAAGGTTGGGCATTTTGAAGAAGAAGATTCTCCAAGCAATGTTTTGGATTCAGAGTCATCTTCATTGGGGCATGACTTTATTGTTCAGTCTTTAAAGAAGTTGGTGGGTACTATTCCAACTTTCTCAAGTATTGATTCAAGATGCAAGATGCTCCAGCATGATTTGAATCAGAAAATAGACTCTGTATCTATGGTTATGGACACGTGTGTTGAAATAGAGGCTCAGTTCAAAACTTTCTTTGTTAGCTATGAAGCCCACAAATGATCTTGCAAGAGGATGACTAGTTGGTCGAGGAAGACTGTGGAAGAGATGAGGCTCTTTTATGAATTCCAAGACAATTTTAAGGATTCCTTTGAGATGGAAGACAGGAAGATAAATGAGCTTACTTCATCCTTTGAAGAAAAGTTGATAGATGAAAAGAACTTCTAGATTCAAGAAGTCAGAGATCTGAATGGGAAGCCGAATTCTGTTTCTCAAAACTGGAAGTTTGAAAGGGATCATCAGATTGAGTTTGAAGAGAAATTGAAGGCTCAGGAAGAAAACTTAAATCCCAAGAAGAAAAGATTGAAGCTCAAAGTGCATTAATTTTTGTGTTAGAGAAGAAAGCCGAGGAAGACAATAAATACTTGAAGAAGATAAATACTATTCTTAAGGGTCTAATGGCGAAGGAAAAAGATCCAAAATAGACAGATCAGATCTTTTTTTGTATCTAAATTTCTTTCTTTCTGATCATTCAAACTTAAAGAAAGTTTTGCTTGCTCGTTTCTTTTGTCATTACTACTAATTTTTCAGGTACTTTGTTATATTTTCTATTCCCTTGAATTCTTTTTGAAAATCACAAAAGGGGAAGAAGGAAAAGAACCCTAATAAAAGTGGAAAAGGAATCCTAACAAAGGGTGAGAAAGAAAACAAACTCTAATAAGAGTTTATCTAAGTGAAAGTTTTTCATTAAAGAAGACTTTCTTATTCGCAATGAAATGTCATTCCAGAAATATATAATACGATCCTTAGAGTTTCAAAGCCTAAGGGGGAGTTTTTCGTATTCATCATTATCCTTAAAGCAAAGGGGGATAAGCCTTAATGTTTTTCTTTCTTCTTAGAATTTCTTTTTCGTAAGGATGTTTGTGCTTTCCAAAAAGGGGGAGATTGTTGAGTCAATAAGGTTTTACTTATAAATTTTCCATTCCTTCTTATTTTGAAAATCACAAACACCATATCTTTAAGAAAATCTCTTTTATAAGGAAAATTTCTTTTATAAGTAAAATCGTTTTTATAAGGAAAATCGCTTTTGTAAGAAAATTATCCTTATCATATTTTCATCCATATTTTTCTTAAGTATAAGATTCGGATTAATTTCTATTTTCTCAGAATTGTTTGAAACTTTGATATGAAGTATTCTGTTTTAGGATCCAAATTCTGGGTAAGAACTATAATAAAGTTTCACTCTGAAATCCAGATGAGAACTGTGATAAAGTTTCATTTCGATCTCCAGATACGAACTCTGATTAAGTTCTACTCCAGATTCAGGATACGAATCCTTATGAAGTTCGACAACAAATTCTCATTACAAATTCTGATGAAGAATTCTCATTTCGAATTTACCTATTAAACAAAATATGATCATCTTTGTTTTATACACTCCAAATTTATTTAGACTTTGAAAAAAAATTTGGTTAGACTCCGAATTAAAATTTTTCTTACGTTGTTATAATATGTATGCTCTTTAATATTTTTTCTCTCACTCTGATCATTCACTCCGAATATTCACTCCGAACTTTTTAAGACTTAAAACGATGTCATACATTCTGTTTCACTTATTTTGTTATAAAACGATGTCGTCTATTCTGTTATAAACTAACTGTTGGTTAAGCTACACGTGTACAGGTCCGTCCGATTTTTAAGGAAAATATGACCGTTGGAAAGGAGGCTGACCTTGCCTATAAATAGGAGCTCATTTGAAAGAACTCGAGGCTGAATACTGAATGATATACTGATGACTGATGAATGAATTCTTTGACGTTGTGCATACGTGCTGTTGAAGTGATTTCTAGAGAGAGAGGCTCTTATTAACTCTCAAAGCTTCGTGCGACTCCGAATGTTGGTGATTACATTTGAGGACTTTTGGGGATAAGAAGACAGAGGTTTCCAACACGTTGAAGTTGAGGGCTTCCTTATTGGGGAAGACAGAGGTTGCCAACTACCTTGAAGCTGAGGCCTTGTGGGGATAGCAAGACAGAGATTCCGATATTCGTATCGAGGGCTTACCCTGGTGTGGGTAAGACAGACTTGCTTGAAAGTATAAATCAAGGGACCTTTATCCAAATTTGTTGGATACGCTTCTCTTTGGGTTAAAAGACTTATATCTTGTTACTTGTAGTTTTACTCCTTGTTTATTTCCACTGCATTTTGTATTATAAGGAAAGTATAACTTTCTTATACTTCCATACTTGTACTCTGTTTCATTTAGATTCTATACACTTTAAGGTAGAATCTCATATTGTAATCTTTTGTTAAGTTTCAATTTTCGAAACCATATTTCTGGAACCTACTTTTGGAATATCTTTCCAAGTTTTCATTTGGTGTTAGAGGAGTTTTGAATTTTCTTACTTTAATCCATATTAAACTTAGCCCTTTCCTTTGCTTAACGAAAACACAATTATTCATAACTAACTTTAAATTTTCCAAAGGAATTTTTAAAGTATACAATTCACCCCCCTCTTGTATATTGAGCATCTACATCATTATTTCGATCCTACAGAGTATGGGTCCTCATAGATCGGAATTTTTCACTTAGGTTTTTGTTTCAGGTTTTTCTAGATTTCGGAGTAGTTTCTAAGGTTTACAATCCTAAAAACCCAGTATACACGCTGTGTAGTTCTAAGGACACACACTATGTGTTCTTATATTCGGGAAGAAATGAATACTTTTTAAGTACACGCCAAGTACCCTCAGTACATGCAGTGTAGTCCCTTCTCATGTCATAGGCCGTGTGGACAGGGACACGCAGTAGGGAATGGCTTAAGGAACACGCTGTGTACAAGTTGTACACATTGTGTAGTGTTGACCCGGTGTCTTCCTGTAACACCCCGAGATTTTATGAAAATTATTATTTTTAACTTCATTAATGACTTTTGTTGTACGCTACACCAAAAGGAGCTTTCACAACACACATATTTGACTTGAGTTTCATTACACGCAATCGCGACCTTCCTCAATAGCGTGTGTAGTATGCAATAACGAGTTTTACTAAACAACAATATGCTATTAAAATATTATTAAAACTAGCCGTTATGAATAGTAATAACCACTTTTTGAAATTTTGTAATTTTATTTTTCAAAATGGAATTCATTTTTGGAATCATAATATCCAAATTAGCTTAGGGTGAAATTTTGGTACTTTTTGGATAACTTTTATTTTCTGATTAATAGTGAAAATTACTAAATTTTAATTAAAAACAACTTTTTTAATCGAAATAATTAATAGTGATAAATTATTAATTTGAGTGGTTTTAAAGTATATTTAGAATATATTTTTACAATTCAATACAATGTTGGTCATTGGATATAAGGCCCCAGCCTTAATCCTTACATAATATTGAATTAAATGAATAATTCACGTCGAGGATCTTTTCAAGTTTAGAGTTTTAGAGAATTAGAACATAACTATTACATCTCAAAAGATTACAAAGTAGTCACTTATACTAAGTTTCCATTATAAAAAAACTCTTGAAAGAAACATGTCTAATTCCATGTTTTATATAGCATGACATTCCCTTGATCCCATCCTTGACCTTATTCCACATTAAGTCTTGTGAAAAACATTTCAAAAAAACTTGGGGTGAGCATAAAAAGCTCAGTAAGGGATACACAAAGAATGAAAACTGTTAGTTTTTCAAAATCAAGTAAACCATGTATACTCTATCAAAGTAATACCTTCACCTTCATGAAGTAGTAAAAACTCTTCACTGAATAAAGTATCATTACTTACCTTTTTGTAACCAAAGGATTACCATAAAACCCATATAAAGAACACATAGAATATATAAAGGTAACTTGGGACATAAACATACTTAAGTGGAATAACCATATGGTTGACTTCCACACATATCACTTAATGGAATAGCCATATGGCCAATTTCCATACATACTTAATGGAATAGCCATACGACCGACTTCCATACCCAATGCATTGGAGGTTATAACGTAACCACCCGTCCTGGTATTCACGGCACCACCCGTCATATGGTTTATAACGTAACCACCCGTTAAAATGTCCATGTACCAATATAAAATCATAAAACATAAAACCAATATAAAGGAATGAAAACATTTCCACATTTCAATCACAATATATCATAAATATATTGACATAATAGAATCCTTTATCAAAACCATTTTCAATACAAAAATACATAAAAGAGTATATGGTATTTATTTTATTTTAAAAACATTACGGCTTGTTGAGGAAGCCAAAGACCAAATAATACTCGCGGCGGCGGAAAAGGTCGTTGTCACCGCGTACGTTAAAAAAAATTCCTTTTTGTCGTTTAGTAAAACGCTTCGTAGAAAAATATTCCTTTTGTATAAAAGTAAAAGTCAAAGGAGTTTATACACCGTATAAAATAAAGTTGTGTATAAAACGAAATATGCCTCAATGAAAGGAGATTGAGACGAAGTCCCTTACCTCGGGTCCGACTTGACTCGATCGTTCTTGAACGTCCTGAATAATAAACTTGAGTTAATTTATACTTGATTAAGAACCTTTTTAAAGTTCATTATTCCTTTTATATCACTTATTGCCATGTTATAAACATTATGTAACCATTTATGTTAATAATGTTTGTTTTGTCAATATTTGGTTCTTAAGTCGAAAGTGAACTTCTTACAATTACATGTTGTTCGTGTGGTCAAAAGTTCTTTATATCCAGAATGAAATTCCTGATTTGGATATCATATATATCATATATATCCAGCATATACATGTATTTATAATATTACATAATCATTTATAGGTAAGAAATGAAATGCACCGTTCATGGAGACGGTAAGCCGTACGTACGCATGAACGCTACTTTCATTTCTTTGTCATATTAATGGAATTAAAACTAAATGAGAGGTATGTATATTTTAATTCCAGAATTATATTCATCATTTAGATATACTATTCATTATATATATCCATTATATACATGTACTTTTAATAGTACATTACATTTGGGGATAAGAAATGAAATGCACCGTTCATGGAGACGGTAATCCGTCCGTACGCATGAACGCTACTTTCATTTCTATCTCATACTTTAATGTAAATAAATAATAATGATATAGAGGTATATTATAATTCCAGTATAACATCATATATAATAACTTTAAATCCATCCTTTACACATCCCACATATGGCATTAACGAATCACATCACTTTTAGGGGGCGGTAGTCCGCACTTCCTTAAATGAAGATATCGTGTTTACCCATAATGGAAACCATAAAGGTATGCCAAAAATGAAAAATAAAGAAGCTTAAAGAAAACATAAACATATTATATATCATATATAAAAATAGTGACATCATAATGGCCACCCTTGAATGTGTTAAATGAGTATTGAACAATCATCGTTTCGGGAGGCAGAATTTCGCCATCCACAGAAACCGTATGTTCTTTAACCATTTGATGTAGTTATGTGAGAGTGTAGCTCAAATAAATATTATAACAACATCCTAGTATATTGAAGATACTGTTGTTGTTACAAAAGAAGTAAATAAAAAGAGTTTAGAGGGTTGGAGAAGCAAAATAAAACAAATGAACAAGAGAGAATGAATTACCTTTAAAAGTGTAACTCCCTTTTGATTTGAGCCTAAAGGCTTCCTTTGAAAGGATTATTCCCAAAGGTAATCCTCTAGGATGAGGAGAGGGATGTGGAGAGAGTAATGGGGAAGTTTTTGGCCGAGCCAAAGGCTTGAGAAGTGTGTAAAATGAGGTAGTGGTGGGGGCCTTTTATAAGAGGAGAGGAGGGGCACTTTTGGAAAGTAAAGAAATATTACTTTATTTGAAAATGTTTTTCGGTTTTAAAAGGTCCAACATTGATAGAATTCGTGGATAAGGTGATAAGGGTTCGAAATCCACTCATCCAATTGGTTTTGTCCATGTGTAGGTTTTATATTTTTCATTATCTTTCCATTTTATTTAAATCGTCAAATAATGATGTCATCGCTGCATCATTATTATGTCATATATACTTTAATTTATTTAATGTCTAAAAATTATAAAAAAAATACTATGATGTATAAAATCCTTTGAGCTTTCCAATGACTATTTATAATCAAAATTTGGACTTGTATAACCCCATTCAAAAATTATTTTAGTAAAACAATTTATGTTAGTGTCATTTTCACATTAACATTAAATAAAAATATATTAATGTCATTTTACAACTAAAGTGGCTCCATGGGGTCCCCAAGTTGGCCCATGGCTTGACATGGTCGGCCATGACTCACCAAATAGGTGTAGGACAAGTGTCATGGTTTTTTCACATTCTTATAATATCATTTTTACCTTAAATTACACTAATTACCTCTAATAATGATTAAGAACATAATAAGTTACTATTCACCAAAAAATTATTATAATCTCATTGAACCACATTTTACTTCTTAATGACAACCATGTATGTCGGATTTTTGAAATTCAAGACACAATGATGGCAAAATTTCATTTAAACGGAAAATCAGTCTTTATAAGTACCACTTAGTGGTTTCACTATTCATCAAAAATTGAAGTTTTTCAGAAAATTACCAAAAATTTACCCTAAGCTATATTTGATATTCCGAATTCAAAAATGAAGTCCATTTTACAAAATTCAAAACATATAAGTCAAATTAATTAATTTAATAATTAATTCTCGCTGTCCTGACAAATAGCGTGTTTTTGTGAAACAATAAGTATCAAAAGATTGACACCAGTTTAAGTCCTATTTCAAAGTGAAATTGATTCCAATGACCACCATTGGATTAACTGGTAAAAATATTTTCTAATTTCACTTAAAAACAAATTAAAATAATAATCTAATCATATAAATAATTTAGATTAAAAAGAGGTTTTGAATTAAAATACAACATTTTACACCATTCATAAAAAAAAGAACTTTATCAGAAAGGTACCAAAAATTTACAGAAAGTAAATTTTTATGACCCGATTCTAAAGAAGAGTTATATTTGGTCCAATAGAATTTATAAGATCGATCAAAACTATATATAATGACGGTTCTCCATCAAAAGGTGATAAGTGAACCTTTAGTGAAAATTAGAGTATATATACCCGTAAAATTGAACTCTTTCCATATTTTAAGCTTTTATCTTTTATTGGGTAAATGTATAAACATTTAAAAACATATCTAATCATATTTTAGTTATTTCTATCCATTCCCGCCAGTACAACGGCTACTTGTTAACTAACATTTAAAATAATATTATTTTATTACTAGTGTGCTACGTAAGTTTCAAAGAAACTCATCGTTGCGTATCGGGTACGCTATCAAACATAGCAACCCCTTTAAAATAAAATTAATATTTAATTTGTAAATATTAATAAATATGAAAATTATTTATTCTTTATTTACCTGGGATGTTACATCCTTCCCCCCTTTTGGGAATTGCGTCCTCGCAATTTTATTCACTTATCAAAATAAGTCGGGGTATTTATCCCTCATATCATTTTCAGATTCCCACGTTGCCTCTTCAATCACATGGTTTTTTTCACAAAACCTTTACCTGATGAATCACCTTATTCCGTAACACCTGCTCCCTGTGGTCAAAAATCTGGACCGGTTTTTCCTCATAAGATAGATTCTCTTCTAGCTGAACTACCTCTGGACTCAAAACATGAGATGGATCTGGCATATACTTTCTCAACATTGAAACATGAAAAACATTGTGTACCTGAGATAAACTCCGAGGTAAAGCCACCCGGTATGAAACTGATCCAACTCTCTCCAGAATTTTATATGGTCCAATAAACCTTGGACTTAGCTTTCCTTTCTTACCAAATCTCATCACACTTTTCCAAGGAGAAACCTTGAGAAAAACATGATCACCTACCTCAAAAGATAGATCCTTCCTCCGGTTATCCGCATAACTCTTCTGCTTGCTCTGAGCTGTTCTCATGTGTTTCTGAATCAACTGAACTTTTTCTGCCATCTCTTCTACCAATTCTAGTCCCATCAGCTTCCTTTCACCCACTTCATTCCAAAATGCTGGAGTTCGACACCGCCTCCCATATAATTCTTCAAATGGTGCCATCTGTATACTAGAATGAAAACTGTTATTATAAGAAAATTCAACCAAAGAAAGATGTTGGTCCCAACTTCCCTGATAATCCATAGAACAAGCTCGTAGCATATCCTCCAATGTCTGGATTGTTTGTTCTGACTGCCCATCTGATTGAGGATGAAAAGCTGTACTAAAATTTAATTCAGTACCCAACGACTTCTGAAGGCCTTTCCAAAAGTTAGAAGTAATCCTGGGATCACAATCCGATACAATGGAGAGAGGAACTCCATGTAACCTGACTATCTCTTTAAGATACAAACGGGAAAGTTGATCAAGAGAGAAAGTATCTTTTATAGCAAGGAAATGAGCAGATTTGGTCAAGCGATCAACAATAACCCAGATTGCATTATTACCTCGAGATGTCTTCGGTAATCCAACAAAAAAGTCCATGGATATATTCTCCCATGTCCACTCTGGCACTGGTAAAGGATGAAGCATCCCTTTCGGTAACTGCCTCTCTACTTTAACCTGTTGACATGTTAAACACTTCATAGTAAAATCAGAAATGTCTCTTTTCATTCCATCCCACCAGTAATACTCCCGCAGACCTCTGTACATCTTAGTACTGCCAGGATGAAAAAACAACTCATTCTTCAACTGTGAATCACAAGGCACACATAACCTCTTCCCAAAACTCAAAACACAAACACAAACTTATCCAAGAACTCATGGAAAATTTTATTCATAAGGTCCATGAATATAGCAGGTGCATTGGTTAACCCAAAAGGCATAACTACAAATTCATAATGGCCATATCTAGTACGGAACGTAGTCTTCGGAACGTCTCCTTCTTTTACATTCAACTGATGGTACCCCGACCTCAAGTCAATCTTCGAAAAATACTGAGCTCCCTGGAGCTGATACCACTTCATTCGATGGCCCAACATCTGCTGAAGTTGTTGCAAAGGATTTCGCCACCCCTTTCTACTTGTAGTCTGGCTGCATTCCCCCAGTTGAGTTCTTCGTTGGACACTCGTTTGCATAATGACCCATTTCATTACACTTAAAACATCTTAACGTTGGCTTTTCATTTCCTGCTTGATCATCTTCCTTACAGTTACGTGCAATATGACCAGACTTACAACACCGAAAGCACTTACCAGACTTGGATAAACATTTTCCAGGATGCATTTTACCACACTTCTCACAGGATGGATATTTGGTTTTCTTACCTCCTTGCTTCTTTGATGAATTCTTCCCCTTTTCCTTCCAACTAGACCTCTTATTCTTTTGTTTTTCATAGAACACCTGATCATCGGCAAACTCCATTTCCACCTTCTCTGCACATCGAACAAGTTTTTCATAACTTTTGAACTCACGAGAAGCTAAAGCCCTTCGATACTTTGGCTTTAACCCTGAGTAAAAACGGTTTATTTTACTATCAAGATCTCGTATGAAGTTTGAGCATACCTTGCCAATCGAGTGAACTTTTCTTCATAAGCAGCCACTGAATCATCCTCCTGCCTCAATTCTAGGAACTGTTTTTCCATCCTAAGATGAACCACCTTAGGAAAATATTTCTCAAGAAACATACCTTTGAATTCGTCCCAGTGAAGATCCTCAATCTCATCACTATCCCTTATATTTTTCACCATCGACCACCACTGATCAGCTTCACCTTCAAAACGGTAAACAGCAAGACTAACCTTTTGATGTTCTGAACACCCCATGACATCAAAAATCTTCTCCAGTGATTTAATCCACCCTTCAGCTTGCACAGGGTCAGATGATCCTCTAAATGATGGGGGATGTTGCCTCATGAAATGTTCCACCACTGACATGTTCCTCTGTGGTTGATCTAGCTGATCTCATGCATGGATACCACCACCATTTATAGCCTTAGTCAACTGTTCCATTACTACAACAAACTGTTCAGTTCCGATTCCGACCATCTCAGGTTGCTGATTTGGAAGGTTATCTTCCTCCTGATTTCGTCCCAACATAGCTGCTTTGTTTCCTCTGCGGAAAACCATTCTAAACACAGAAATATCTTAGGCGAAGCAACATGGTAATCCGTAAATGCTATATCATTTCGATCATATTATAATTTAACACTTTTCTAACTCCTAAAGTTGTCTAAACCGACCTCTCATACCAACTATAAGGCCCCAGCCTTAATCCTTACTTAATATTGAATTAAATGAATAATTCAGGTCGAGGATCTTTTCAGGTTTAGAGTTTTAGAGAATTAGAACATGACTATTACATCTCAAAATATTACAAAGTAGTCACTTATACTAAGTTTCCATTATAAAAAAACTCTTGAAAGAAACATGTCTAGTTCCATGTTTAATATAGCATGTCATTCCCTTGATCCCATCCTTGACCTTATTCCACATTAAGTCCTGTGAAAAACATTTCAAAAAAACTTGGGGTGAGCATAAAAAGCTCAGTAAGGGATACACAAAGAATGAAAACTGTTAGTTTTTCTAAATCAAGTAAACCATGTATACTCTATCAAAGTAATACCTTCACCTTCATGAAGTAGTAAAAACTCTTCACTGAATAAAGTATCATTACATACCTTTTTGTAACCAAAGGATTACCATAAAACCCATATAAAAAACACATAGAATATATAAAGGTAACTTGGGACATAAACATACTTAAGTGGAATAACCATACGGTTGACTTCCACACATATCACTTAATGGAATAGCCATACGGCCAATTTCCATACATACTTAATGGAATAGCCATACGGCCAACTTCCATACCCAATGCATTGGAGGTTATAACGTAACCACCCGTCCTGGTATTCACGGCACCACCCGTCATATGGTTTATAACGTAACCACCCGTTAAAATGTCCAAGTACCAATATAAAATCATAAAACATAAAACCAATATAAAGGAATGAAAACATTTCCACATTTCAATCACAATATATCATAAATATATTGACATAATAGAATCCTTTATCAAAACAATTTTCAATACCAAAATACATAAAAGTGTATATGGTATTTATTTTATTTTAAAAACATTACGGCTTGTTGAGGAAGCCAAAGACCAAATAATACTCGCGGCGGCGGAAAAGGTCGTTGTCACCGCGTACGTTAAAAAAAACATTCCTTTTTGTCGTTTAGTAAAACGATTCGTAGAAAAAGATTCCTTTTGTATAAAAGTAAAAGTCAAAGGAGTTTATACACCGTATAAAATAAAGTTGTGTATAAAACGAAATATGCCTCAATGAAAGGAGATTGAGACGAAGTCCCTTACCTCGGGTCCGACTTGACTCGATCATTCTTTAACGTCCTGAATAATAAACTTGAGTTAATTTATACTTGATTAAGAACCTTTTTAAAGTTCATTATTCCTTTTATATCACTTATTTCCATGTTATAAACATTATGTAACCATTTAAGTTAATAATGTTTGTTTTGTCAATATTTGGTTCTTAAGTCGAAAGTGAACTTCTTACAATTACATGTTGTTCGTGTGGTCAAAATTTCTTTATATCCAGAATGAAATTCCTGATTTGGATATCATATATATCATATATATCCAGTATATACATGTACTTATAATATTACATAATCATTTAGAGGTAAGAAATGAAATGCACCGTTCATGGAGACGGTAAGCCGTACGTACGCATGAACGCTACTTTCATTTCTTTGTCAAATTAATGGAATTAAAACTAAATGAGAGGTATGTATATTTTAATTCCAGAATTATATTCATCATTTAGATATACTATTCATTATATATATCCATTATATACATGTACTTTTAATAGTACATTACATTTGGGGATAAGAAATGAAATGCACCGTTCATGGAGACGGTAAGCCATACGTACGCATGAACACTACTTTCATTTCTATCTCATACTTTAATGTAAATAAATAATAATTATATAGAGGTATATTATAATTCCAGTATAACATCATATATAATAACTTTAAATCCATCCTCTACACGTCCCACATATGGCATTAACGAATCACATCACTTTTAGGGGGCGGTAGTCCGCACTTCCTTAAATGAAGATATCGTGTTTACCCATAATGGAACCATAAAGGTATGCCAAAAATGAAAAATACAGAAGCTTAAAGAAAACATAAACATATTATATATCATATATAAAAATAGTGACATCATAATGGCCACCCTTGAAGGTGTTAAATGAGTATTGAACAATCATCGTTTCGGGAGGCAGAATTTCGCCATCCACGGAAACCGTATGTTCTTTAACCATTTGATGTAGTTGTGTGAGAGTGTAGATCAAATAAATATTATAACAACATCCTAGTATATTGAATATACTGGTGTTGTTACAAAATAAGTAAATAAAAAGAGTTTAGAGGGTTGGAGAGGCAAAATAAAACTAATGAACAAGAGAGAATGAATTACCTTTAAAAGTGTAACTCCCTTTTGATTTGAGCCTAAAGGCTTCCTTTGAAAGGATTCTGCCCAAAGGGAATCCTCTATGATGAGGAGAGGGATGTGGAGAGAGTAATTGGGCAGGGGTTGGCCGAGCCAAAGGCTTGAGAAATGTGTGAAATGAGGTAGAGGTGGGGGCCTTTTATAAGAGGAGAGGAGGGGCACTTTTGGAAAGTAAAGAAATATTACTTTATTTGAAAATGTTTTTCGGTTTTAAAAGGTCCCACATTGATAGAATTCGTGGATAATGTGATAAGGGTTCGAAAGCCACTCATCCAAGTGGTTTTGGCCATGTGTAGATTTTATATTTTTCATTATCATTCCATTTTATTTAAATCGTCAAATAATGATGTCATCGCTGCATCATTATTATGTCATATATAATTTAATTTATTTAATGTCTACAAATTATAAAACAAATACTATGATGTAGG
The DNA here is from genome assembly GCA_963277665.1 of Viscum album. Classification (NCBI taxonomy): domain Eukaryota; kingdom Viridiplantae; phylum Streptophyta; class Magnoliopsida; order Santalales; family Viscaceae; genus Viscum; species Viscum album. Next base: position 836,066,811 of record OY728165.1, read on the forward strand.
AAATATTTTTAGATTTCCAATGACTATTTATAATCAAAATTTGGACTTCTATAACCCCACTCAAAAATTATTTTAGTAAAACAATTTATGTTAGTGTCATTTTCACTTTTACATTAAATAAAAATATATTAATGTCATTTTCCAACTAAAGTGGCTCCATGGGGTCCCCAAGTTTTCCCATGGCTTGTCTTGGTCGGCCATGACTCACCCAATAGGTGTAGGACAAGTTTCATGGTGTTTTCACATTCTTAAAATATCATTTTTACCTTAAATTACACTAATTACCTCTAATCGTGATTAAGAACATAATAAGTTACTATTCACCAAAAAATTCTTATAATCTCATTGAACCACATTTTACTTCTTAATGAAAACCATGTATGTCGGATTTTTGAAATTCAAAACACAATGATGGAAAAATTTCATTTAAACGGAAAATCAGTCTTTATAAGTACCACTTAGTGGTTTCACTATTCATCAAAAATTGAAGTTTTTCAGAAAATTACCAAAATTTCACCCTAAGATATATTCGATATTCCGAATTCAAAAATGAATTCCATTTTTAAAAATTCAAAACATATAAGCCAAATTAATTAATTTAATAATTAATTCCCATTGTCTTGACAAATAGCGTGTTTTTGTGAAACAATAAGTATCAAAAGATTGACACCAGTTTAAGTCCAATTTCAAAGTGAAATTGATTCCAATGACCACCATTGGATTAACTGGTAAAAATATTTTCTAATTTCACTTTAAAACCAATTAAAATAATAATCTAATAATATAAATAATTTAGATTAAAAAGAGGTTTTGAATTAAAATACAACATTTTACACTATTCATAAAAAAATGAACTTTATCAGAAAGGTACCAAAAATTTACAGAAAGTAAATTTTTATGTCCCGATTCTAAATAAGAGTAATATTTGGTCTAATAGAATTTATAAGATCGATCAAAACTATATTTAATGACGGTTCTCCGTCAAAATGTGATAAGTGAACCTTTAGTGAAAATTAGAGTATATATACCCGTAAAATTGAACTCTTTCCGTATTTTAAGCTTTTATCTTTTATTGGGTAAATGTATAAACATTTAAAAACATATCTAATCATATTTTAGTTATTTCTATCCATTCCCGCCAGTACAACGGCTACTTGTTAACTAACATTTAAAATAATATTATTTTATTACTAGTGTGCTACGTAAGTTTCAAAGAAACTCATCGTTGCCTATCGGGTACGCTATCGAACATAACAACCCCTTTAAAATAAAATTAATATTTAATTTGTAAATATTAATAAATATGAAAATTATTTATTCTTTATTTACCTGGGATGTTACATTGGATGTAATTTCACATTTACGCCAGACATAAACAAGTGTTAATCTTTTGATAGTTATTATTTCTTAAAAACACGCTATTTGTTTTAACTGCGGGATTTAATTATAAAATTATTTAATTCAACTTCTATGTTATGAATTTGGTAAAATAGAATTCATTTTTGAATTCGTAATATGAAATATAGCTTAGGATGAAATTTTGGCATTGTTCTGAAAAACATCAATTTTTGATGAATAGTGAAACTACTAAGTGGTAGTTAAAAAACTGAATTTTTCATAAAACATAATTTTACCGCTTCTGTGAATGGAATTTCAAAAATCCGAGAGACATTGTTGATGTCAGTAAGTAAAATGTGGTTCAATGAGATGAAAATAATTTTTGGTGAATAGTAACTTTTTACTTTTATTTACCACGGTTAAAAGTAAATAGGGTAATTAAGGGTAACAATGATATTAATATTACCCTAACAAATGTCCTAATCCAATTGGACAATTGTATCTCGACCAAAAACAACATTAAGTGTAAAATATTATCATTTAGGCCCACTTGGATTAGATTAGGACATTTATTATTATTTAATTCAAAGAAGAGTTAAAAGAGTTAAAATTGAAGTTTATTTACTAAAACATTTTTAATATAGGGTTATGCATAATATAATTTAGACTATAAATATTAATTAGAAAGAAAAAATGATTTCTTACATAATGGTATTTTATTTGTAATTTTTATACTTTAAATAATTTAATTTATTTATGACACAATGATGATGCGGTAATTATCTTATTAATGAAATATTGACGTAATTGATGTTATAAACACCAAAATAAATGTAATTTGAGACTTTTTATGAATCCCACTAATTTTCTAGGTTACTATGATATATTAGTGTTGATTTAATAAACTTGGTTCGAACATATAATTCTGTTATGACTTTCACAAAAATCATATATCAAATAGTGTCAAAATTGACACAAAATAGTTTTTAAATCAAATATTATATTATTAATTGTTATTTTATTCCTAAAAATCTACGGTTCGGCCAAATGACTTATATAAGGATATATATATTAATAATAAACAATTTGGGGTTCGTTTGGCATGTTATAGTAAGTGTATTAACCATATAGTGTAAGAAAACAAAAAGACACTGTAAAAGTTAAATTATTTAAGTTAGAGTTAAATCTAATTGATAAGGTTAAAATAAAACCCTAAACTTGTCTAAATCCTATTGGTTGATAGGATTTATACCCATCCCCACTTTATCTTCGAAATAAGACCCTTTGGAACCATTATAAACAGATTTTGACTTTAATATAAAATAATATTTTGAGATATTCTTAAGGTGCCCCTCTCCTCCCTTATAAAAGGGCACCTCCTTCCCCTCCTCCTCACACCAATTTGAGCACTCAATCTCGGACAAAACCTGCAAAAATACCTTCTCCACTTCCCTAGAATAATCATATAGGTCATGGTCTTCTTCAAAGACCAATCTTAGTTTCCTAAGTGGAGGATTCAAAGAGGCGTTCCAAAGAAGACGTAATATTCATTACCGATCTTTTCAACTTCTTTCTTCTTCAACTTCTTCTTCTTTAGTTGTTTCATGATAAAGTAATAACATAAGTATTTATTATATACTGATATGTTATTAAAAATATGAAACAACTCTAATTAACCTTCTATCCATCCTACGGAAAAAGGAAATCACCGCGCGTGTGTACGTACGGAATACCGTCTCCACGCCGTGGTGTAATCTATTTTCCGCCACTACCTTAATTGGATGGGTATAATGGTGTAATGAGTAACTATATATGATTATTATAAAGTGATATTGATACTGAAATAGTATACAAACACTTCAACACAATTCCCCAACCATGGGAACGATATCATCGCTCGTGTGTACGTACGGACTACCGTCTCCACGATGCGATGAGATTCATTCTCAATGATTAACCATTCATGAATGATTATAAAGTATATATAATAAGTACTAATGAAATATATGACATAATAATGATACTGGATTTATATATATTTATATGTATGTCATCTACTTAATTCCATTCAATTCAATAAGGAAACGAAAACATCGTTCATGCGTACGTACGGACTACCGTCTCCATGAATGGTGTATTTCTTTCCATTTAATGATTTATTATATATATTTATATTATGAAAATATATATATATAAATCATGTTTTATATTCTGGAATTAAGTAATCATGATCTAAGTAATCATATGAATAATTACAAGTCAAAACACGGACGACAAATGAAACAATTTTACCCAAAACGCTCTTTAACATGGAATTTACAAAAGAATGGGTAATATAATGTCATAAGTGATCCATATATGATATCATAACAATGAATATGATTTTTTAATAAGTCAATGACATTATTTAAATCATTATACAGGAGGTTCGGACACCTACGAAGCAAATCGGACCTAAGGTAAGGGAAATATCACAATCTCATTTTTATCCGAGATTGTTTATACTTTGGCATTTACTGGTGTGTATTTTATCATCCACATCCATGTTTCTTCAATATGTAATACTTATATCCTTATACAATAGTTTATATTTAATTTTACCCTTCGGTAAATTTTTAGTAAAGGATATGAAAGGAATCTTTTGTCGTTTTTCGTACAATGTACTTTTTTGACTTTTCCGACAAAAGTACGAGAAGAATGTTTTTTTAACTTATACGGCATGAATGGATTTTTAAAACATTATTTCCAAGAAGATTCCTTTACAAGTTTTCAAGTTTATTTTTAATCATCTTCTTTTATTTTAAAGTCGCATGACATGTTATGAAAGGAAAAATGTTTTTGAAGTAGAAAGGATATTTTCCTCAAGAATGGAGTTCAAGTATTTTATCAAAATTATTTTCCATCTAAGATAATAAAAGAGTTCTGTTTTTATCCCTATTATTACATGGATTTGATTATGTTGTGATGGAAATATTTTTATGAATTCCTTTATCTTATATGAATTGTTTTACGATTTCATGTTGTTTAAGAATTCCATTTTTATTACATGGGTTACGCTATGATGTATGGTTTATGATTATGTGGCACACATAAGAAAAGATTCATTATAAGATGGGTGGGACCTATATCTCCCTCCAATGCATTGGGTAATGATTTTATATCTCTTGAGATAGACATGGCTGGAATGGTAGGTTATACCGGTTCAGTGAAACAGGACTGAAATGAGGGTGACTCAGTTCAGAAAGGGACTTTGTCCACTAAGATAGTCTTGGCAATGAGTCTTGACTAACAAGAAATGATTCTCTATGATTATATGTGTATGCCACAAAGTTTCATGTTTTAAGTTATGCTTATTAGGATTTCATTTCACTACTATGATTTATCCCATGATATGAAATTATGTTCTCTTTTTCAGGTTAAGATTTCCAAAAGTTATGTTCTTATGAATATGATGTGATTGATTTTTCTTTTGCATACCCTTACTGAGCATTTGAGCTCACCCTTTTATGTTTTCTTTTCCCCAGGATATAAAGAAAGGTTTTAGGTAAAAAAAGGGAAGATCTTTATGGGAGATATTGAAGATCTTTCACCACGATTAGAAGATTACGTTCCGAGTTTCCAAAGACACTAAACTATTACGATCCTTGTGTGTGTGTTTTTGTTATGTACGAAGTATTCCTCAAAAGTAATGTAATGTCCATGTACGATAAGTTTCGGGTCTTTACAGTTGGTATCAGAGGAAAGGTTTAGTCAACCTTTGGAAACAAGGATGCGAAAACGTTAGTGAGATCCCTAGAGATATTTCTACGGTATGTCTAGGGATGTCCCTAAGGTTAAGTATACGCATAGTTTATAGTACTAGAACTACGCTAACGATCATAGAATTAAACCTAAGATGTTAGATATTGAAGGTACACCCCCTTTATTATGTTGTTTTCCCTAGCATGATTTTTGCCTCTCACACTATTCTTTTTGGGTTTTAGACGATGGCTGGAACCCGAAGGAATCGTGTTGATCAATGCAATGGACAATGTAATGATTGTCCTCCTGAACAAACAAATGTTATAGGAGATGGAGTGCAAAATCTTATTGCGATCCTTACACAAGCTATGAATCATTCTGGACTTCCAAATGAGCAGAGAAAGGAATAGTATTCTATTGAGTCCTTCATGAGGCAACGTCCACCTTCTTTCAGTGGGACTTCCGATCCACTTGTTGCTGAACAATGGATCAGTACCACTGAAAAGATATTTTCAGTTCTTCAATGTTCTGAAAATGATAAATTAATCTTAGCAGTATATCGTTTGGAAGGTGAAGCTGATCAATGGTGGAATCTTATCAAGAATACGAGGCCAAGAGATGAAATTGAGTCCATGGAATGGGACGAGTTCAAGAACTTGTTTTTCAGTAAGTACTTCCCTCGTATTCTTCGAACAAAGATGGTGAAGGAGTTTCTTGAACTAAATCAAAAGGATGATGAATCTGTTGGTATATACGAAGCGAATTTTACAAGACTTGCAAGGTATGCATCTGGCATTATCATCCAACCTGAAAGTAAAGTTGATCGATTTTTCAGTGGCTTAAAACCAAGTCTTCGAAGGGCATTAGCTATAAGAGACTTCAGTAGCTATGAAGAAATTGTGCGTTGTTCTATCAATGTAGAAATGGAAGTTGGTGTTACATATCCATCTCATGGTTTTGACAAGAAACGAAAGATGGAGTTCAAGTAGAAATCTCAGAATAATGGTGAAAATAAAATGAATGTTTCCTTATGCTCAAAGTGTGGAAAGAAGCATGGTGGAGATTGTCTTAAAGGGACTAGAAAATGTTTTAAGTGTGGAAAAGAAGGTCATCGAGTAGCTGAGTGTCGAAGTAATGGAAAAAGGGTTTCTAATGATGTGAACAAAGAAAACACTACAGAGAACGCACCACCAACACTTCAATGTTTCAAGTGCAAGGAGATGGGACATTATGCCAATAAATGCCCTAATCCAAGGGTTAGTGATGATCAACATGAGCAACCACTTAAGGCAAAGGACAAAGGGAAGTCACATGCGATCACTATTGGCGATGTTGAATATGACAACGATGTGGTGGAATGATTAAGTGTTTATGTAATGGGATTCCAAAATAGTGTTGTATATAGTATCGTGGAATATTGTAATATTTATCTATTGGTCTATTGTGGTTTTCAATAATTTTATGGTACCAGTAACCATGGAAAGTGATTGAGATATTTTTGGAAAAAGAATGATATGTGCATAATGAAGGGAAAACGAGAAAATTAAATATTTGACAGTATTCATGAGCTCATGATTGATATAAGGACTAAGTGATATCATGGTTTGAGTATATAGAATTTTGAGGATTTTGGTATGTGGAAAGTGTTAACTTTTAACTGAAATCATGTTTTCACTAAGGTATTCAAGAGAATACGCGATTAAGGACTTTGAATGTTTGGAATGTGACCAACAAAACATACATTATGATATATGGGGATCGACGATGGTGTTAAATCTCTGGTAATCGTTTTCACTATGTTATGAGAGTGGACTGCAGTATTATGGATAAGCCTAAAGATTGAAATGGATTATGTTGGACATAAGTGAGTATTGTTTAAGGATAGAAGTTTTTTTTCGATATTATTGATGGGATGTTATAGTAATGTAGTTTTAGAAAAAGGGAAACCTATAGGATGGGCGACAGCCCATCGCTTCGGACAAGGCTGTGGGAATCGAACCCACAACCGAAGTGCGACTGGCCTTTATCGCCTACCACTGGCCTACAGGAAGTCCCTGTTTAGTAGAAACTAGTTTTATTATATTAAGCAGTATGATATATGAAGTATAAGTCCATTTTAGGAACCATATATGATTAATCTCACTATAGATAGACTTATGTATATAATTTTTGCTAACCTTTTGTTTGAGACAGATGGAATGACCCGTCATTCTATCACATGATCTGCTAACACTTCACGAATAACAAATTCAACTTCATTTATTTAAGAGATGAAGTGGAAATTGTTCAACGCACGAACAACAGTGAGATTGTACCAAAATAAAGTAAGTATTTATTCTAAGCAAATTTTCAACTTTAGGGAAATGATCTTGAAAACCAAAAATGTTGTCCTAGTGATCTTATACCTGATGAATCAGATGGTACCTTATATCATCACAAATCTATGGATTTGTGATTACTGGCTTTTCCATAGCCATGTTCTCTACCACTCTCCATCAGAACATGATGGTTAGATTTCTCTTCCATATCCATATTTTCACCTATGTGGAAACCCAGTGATTAGTTTATTTGGGTAATCGTTACATTTCATAATTTAGTTTTTAAAGCCAAGTTTTGGTATTCTTTTTTACGATGTGGGTTTCTATTAAAGAAACTTTCGAATAGTAAACCATTTATAACCCCAACGAATTTCGAGGGTGAAATTCATTTTAAGGGGGGTAGAATGTAACACCCCGAGATTTTATGAAAAATATTCTTTTTAATTTCATTAATGACTTTTGTTGTACACTACACCAAAAGGAGCTTGCACAACACACATCCTTGACTTGCCTTGCATTGCACGCAATCGCGACCTTCCTCGATAGCGTGTGTAGTACGCAATAACGAGTTTCACTAAACAACAATATGCTATTAAAATATTATTAAAACTAGCCATTATGAATAGTAATAACCACTTTTTGAATTTTTGTAATTTTATTTTTCAAAATGGAATTCATTTTTGGATTCATAATATCGAAATTAGCTTAGGATAAAATTTTGGTACTTTTCGGATAACTTTTATTTTCTGATGAATAGTGAAAATTACTAAATTTTAATTAAAAACAACTTTTTTAATCGAAATAATTAATAGTGATAAATTATTAATTTTAGTGGTTTTAAAGTATATTTAGAATATATTTTTACAATTCAATACAATGTTGGTCATTGGATGTAATTTCACATTTACACCAGACATAAACAAGTGTTAATCTTTTGATAGTTATTATTTCTTAAAAACACGCTATTTGTTTTAACATCGGGATTTAATTATAAAATTAATTAATTCAACTTCTATGTTATGAATTTGGTAAAATAGACTTCATTTTTGAATTCGGAATATGAAATATAGCTTAGGATAAAATTTTGGCATTGTTCTGAAAAACATCAATTTTTGATTAATAGTGAAACTACTAAGTGGTAGTTAAAAAACTGAATTTTTCATAAAAATTAATTTTACCGCTTATTTGAATGGAATTTCAAAAATCCGAGAGACACGGTTGATGTCAGTTAGTAAAATGCGGTTCAATGAGATGAAAATAATTTTTGGTGAATAGTAACTTTTTACTTTTATTTACCACGGTTAAAAGTAAATAGGGTAATTAAGGGTAACAATGAAATTAATATTACCCTAACACATGTCCTAATCCTATTGTACAAGTGTATCTCGACCAAAAACAACCTTAAGTGTAAAATATTATCATTTAGGCCCACTTGGATTAGATTAGGACATTTATTATTATTTAATTCAAAGAAGAGTTAAAAGAGTTAAACTAAAAGTTTATTTACTAAAACATTTTTAATATAGGGTTATACATAATATAATTTCGACTATAAATATTAATTAGAAATCTAAAATTATTTCCTACATAATGGTATTTTATTTTTAATTTTTATACTTTAAATAATTTAATTTATTTATGACACACTGATGATGCAGTATTTATCTTATTAATGAAATATTGACATAATTGATGTTATAAACACAAAAATAAATGTAATTTTAGACTTTTTGAGAATCCCACTAATTTTATAGGTTACTATGATATATTAGGGTTGATTTAATCAAATTGGTTCGAACATATAATTCTGTTATGACTTTAACAAAAATCATATATCAAATAGTGTCAAAATTGACACAAAATAGTTTTTGAATCAAATATTATATTATTAATTGTTATTTTATTCCTAAAAATCTAAGGTTCGGCCAAATGACTTAGATAAGGATATATATATTAATAATAAACAATTTGGGGTTCGTTTGGCATGTTATAGTAAGTGTATTAACCATATAGTGTAAGAAAACAAAAAGACACGGTAAAAGTTAAATTATTTAACTTAGAGTTAAATCTAATTGATAAGGTTAAAATAAAAACCTAAACTTGTCTAAATCCTATTGGTTGATAGGATTTCGACCCATCCCCACTTTAGCTTCAAAATAAGACCCTTTGGAACCATTATAAACTGATTTTGACTTTAACATAAAATAATATTTTGAGATATTCCTAAGGTGCCCCTCTCCTCCCTTATAAAAGAGCACCTCCTTCCCCTCCTCCTCACACCAATTTGAGCACTCAAGCTCGACCAACCCCTGACAAAATCCCTTCTCCACTTCCCTAGAATAATCCTATAGGTCCTGGTTTTCTTCAAAGACCAATCTTAGTTTCCTAAGTGGAGGATTCAAAGAGGCGTTCCAAAGAAGAGGTAATATTCATTACCGATCTTTTCAACTTCTTTCTTCTTCAACTTCTTCATCTTTAGTTGTTTCATGATAAAGTAATAACATCCGTATTTCTTATATACTGATATGTTATTATAAATATGAAACAACTCTAATTAACCTTCTATCCATCCTACGGAAAAAGGAAATCGCCGCGCGTGTGTACTTACGGAATACCGTCTCCACGCCGTGGTGTAATCTATTTTCCGCCACCACCTTAATTGGATGTGTATAATGGTGTAATGAGTAACTATATATAATTATTATAAAGTGATATTGATACTGAAATAGTATACAAACACTTCAACACAATTCCACAACCATGGGAACGATATCATCGCTCGTGCGTACGTACGGACTACCGTATCCACGATGCGATGAGATTCATTCTCAATGATTAACCATTCATGAATGATTATAAAGTATATATAATAAGTACTAATGAAATATACGACATAATAATGATACTGGATTTATTTATATTTATATGTATGTCATCTACTTAATTCCATTCAATTCAATAAGGAAACGAAAATAGCGTTCATGCATACGTACGGACTACCGTCTCCATGAACAGTGTATTTCTTTCCATTTACAGATTTATTATATATATGTATATTATGAATATATATATATATATATATATAAATCATGTTTTATATTTTGGAATTAAGTAATCATGATCTAAGTAATCATATGAATAATTACAAGTCAAAACACGGACGACAAATGAAACAATTTTACCCAAAACGCTCTTTAACATGGAATTTACAAAAGAACGGGTAATATAATGTCATAAGTGAACCATATATGATATCATAACAATGAATATGATTCTATAATAATTCAATGACATTATTTAAATCATTATACAGGAGGTTCGGACACTTACGAAGCAAATCGGACCTAAGGTAAGGGAAATATCACAATCTCATTTTTATCTGAGATTGTTTATACTTTGGAATTTACTGGGGTGTATTTTATCATCCACATCCATTTTTCCTCAATATGTAATATTTGTATCCTTATAAAATAGTTGATATTCAGTTTTACCCTTCGGTAAATTTTTAGTAAAGGATATGAAAGGAATCTTTTGTCGTTTTTCGTACGAGGTACTTTTTTGACTTTTCCGACAAAAGTACGAGAAGAATGTTTTTTTAACTTCTACGGCATGAATGGATTTTTAAAACATTATTTCCAAGAAGCTTACTTTACAAGTTTTCAAGTTTATTTTTAATCATCTTCTTTTATTTTAAAGTCGTATGACATGTTATGAAAGGAAAAATGTTTTTGAAGTAGAAAGGATATTTTCCTCAAGAATGGAGTTCAAGTATTTTATCAAAATTATTTTCAATCTAAGATAATAAAAGGGTTCTGTTTTTATCCCTATTATTACATGGATTTGATTATGTTGTGATGGAAATATTTTTATGAATTGCTTTATCTTATATGAATTGTTTTATGATGTCATTTTGTTTAAGAATTCCATTTTTATTACATGGGTTACGCTATGATGTATGGTTTCTGATTATGTGGCACACATAAGAAAGGATTCATTATAAGATGGGTGGGACCTATATCTCCCTCCAATGCATTGGGTAAAGATTTTATATCTCATGAGATAGACATGGCTGGAATGGTAGGTTATACCGGTTCAGTGAAACAGGACTGAAACGAGGGTGACTCGGTTCAGAAAGGGACTTTGTCCACTAAGATAGTCTTGGTAATGAGTCTTGACTGACAAGAAATGATTATCTATAATTATGTGTGTATGCCACAAAGTTTCATGTTTTAAGTTATGCTTATTGGGATTTCATTTCACTACTATGATTTATCCCATGATATGAAATTATGCTCTCTTTTGCAGGTTAAGATTTCCAAAAGTTATGTTCTTATGAATATGATATGAATGATTTTTCTTTTGCATACCCTTACTGAGAATTTGAGCTCACCCTTTTATGTTTTCTTTTCCACAGGATATAAAGAAAGGTTTTAGGTAAAAAAAAGGGAAGATCTTTATGGGAGATATTGAAGATCTTTCACCACGATTAGAAGATTACGTTCCGAGTTTCCAAAGACACTAAACTATTACGATCCTTGTGTGTGTGTTTTTGTTATGTACTATGTATTCCGCAAAAGTAATGTAATGTCCATGTACGATAAGCTTCGGGTCTTTACACTTCCCATGTAACTAACAACATAGATGGAGGAAACCATAACTCATACACTCCGTGTCTACCTTGAACACACTGTGTAGTTTGACCCAGGTAACCAGCCGTGTCACAAACAACACGGGTCAGTGTTATTTGACCTAGTACATGCTTTGTCCGCCTGGAACACGCTGTTTAGTTTCAGCCGTGTAGCCAGCCGTGTGGCGAAAAAAACGGGTCGGTCTGTGGCTTCTTTGAACATGCTGTCTCTTTTTAAAACACACCATGTAGTGTAACCTGGGTACATAGGCAGTGTCACGAACAACAGGGGTTGGTGAATTCTTGTAGAGTACATGCCATGTACCTGTGGGAAATTCCATGTAGTATTTTTTTAGGAGATCCATGTGGCTTAGCTATTTAAAAGGACTTGGGATGGGAAGGAGGATTGCATTACACACCGTGTATTCCGAAGAAATGTCGTGTTTTTGGGGTGTTACATCACTAGTTTTAGCTGAAGTACATGTCCATGTTGATGGCCTATGAGAACACACCGTGTAGTCATGTTCTGTAAAACATGAATGCATTCTTTCTACTATTCCCATCATTGTCTCCTAGTTTTCAGTCTTGGATAAATTTTGAACTATGGTGTGCTTTGACCTTGTAGAGCCTTTCCACTGAGATGACCACCGATTGTTCACCAGCAGGGTGGCAATGATTATACTCCTCAGATTGTGGACCATGGGCTACCAGTGGATCCTCCAGTTGTGCTAGATGCGGAGCCAGCAGTTATACAAAACACAGGAGCAGATTCGTAGTTCCGTGAAGTCTTCATGTTGTTCATGCAGAACATCCAAGGAGCACCGCCGGTTGCCACATCTATGGAAAAGCTGACATGTATCTTCCAGCAGCAGAATCCGCCTACGTTTTCAAGGGATGGTGGACTGTAGGCTGCGGAGTCATGGTTGGATTTGATGAAGAAGATATTCGAGTATCATAAGACGCCTCCTGGTAGGATTTTCAAGATCGCTACATACATACCACATGATTCCGCCAATCTAAGCATCAGAGAGACATGGCTTGGGATGATTTTCAAGCAGATTTATATGAATTCTTCCTGGAGACACTGAGGGCATCTTGAGCTCGAATGATAATGAATATGCAGTAGGTTTCCATGTTAGTTATGGATTATTCTGCCCGCTTCACCAAGCTACAAAAAATTGCACCAATTCTAGTTGGTGATGAGGCGTTGTGGACTAGAAGCTTTGAGGATGGTCTTCGATATGACATCTGATTACAGGTAAACGTTTTCAGGTTGCCTACAGTTCATGCTATTGTGAACCAGACACTGATTATAGAGAGGAACCTACGAGATGCTAGTGGTGTGGGCTAGGTCTGTTCAACACAAGTTTCTGGTACTACTTCTACTGGTAGGAGGAAGTGATAGTTTTATTTCTCTCCCAGGGGCAGTACAAGACAGATGAATTCTACAGGTGGCTCGGTTATTTGCTACCAGTGTGGTAGAGAGGGGTACAAGTGACCTCAGTGTCCCCGAGACCCAGTGGAGTACCGAGCATGTGGCATGATGGGTCATCTGCAGTGCTTTTGCAGGGCGTTTATACTAGTGTCTACTGAGAGGGTTTTTATGAAGACTTCGTATGTGGGAGAAAAACCATCAGCTTCTTACCAGTCAAGAAACTTGAATACGTCAGGGCGTGTAGGTAGAGATTGTGTTCGTGGTCATGGTAGTCATACACGGTGATCTTAGAGGCAGTCGGGGGGTCAGCTCAGGGTAGTCAGGATATGTCGTAGGTCCGTGACACTGGGTCAGCATTTGCAGTGCAATAGACCCAACATGAGCAGGATCCCAGGCATTCTACTATCAGAGGTAAAATTCTAGTAGCTTCTGTTTTATCTTCAATACTTTTCGATAATGGTGCTACATATAGCTTTATATCTGTACCCTTTGGGGAGAGCTTTGAGCTTTTTGTTTCTTCTTCTTCTGATATCATGATGCTAGACACTCCGTTGGGGCCGAGGATGGCAGTTGTGCATCAGTGCAGGGAGTTCCCCCTTGAGGTTGGTGGGTTTCACTTCCAATGGGACCTCTATGTCTTAGAGATGATAGCTTATGATGTCATTCTCAGGATGGATTGGTTGGTTCCCTTTCGAGCCATTGTGGAATGCTATCGTCGCAGGGGGAGTTTTATGTCACCAGAGGGTGGAGAGTTTCTATGCAAGGGTTAATGGGATGTCTAGATAAGTCAAGATGGACCTGATCATCATGGGCGAGGTGGAGTGACAGCCCAGATTGCGAGTATATATTTGGAGGATCAGCGGACTTTTCAGAAGGATTTCCCTCCTGTCGTTGATCATTTCAGGGATGTCTTCCTGGATGACTTTTCAAGTCTTCTTCTAGAGTGAGTGGTTGATTTATCTATTGAGCTTTTAGCCAGGAGTGGCACCGGTGTCCATTCCTCCATATAGGATGGCTACACCAGAGTTGTAGGAGCTCAAGAGACTGTTGGAGGAGTTACAAGAAAATTGTTTCATCTGACCCAGTACTTATCTTTGGGGTTGACCTATCCTATTTGCAAAGAAGGCCGATGGTACCCTCAGACTCTATGTGGATTATCAGAAGCTGAACCAGTTGACAGTTAAGAACTGATATCCCTTACCAAGGATTAATGATCTTTTTATGAACTTCGGGGAGCACGAGTGTTCTCGAAGATTGACTTGAGATCCGGATATCATCAGTTACGTGTTAGACCATTGGACATACTGCTTGCAGCTTTTCTGAGTAGATATGGTTTATACGAGTACATGGTTATGCCGTTAGGACTCACGAACGCACCTGTAGTTTTCATGGTTGTGATGAATCATGTGTTTTATACATATCTGGATTATTTTGTGGTAGTCTTCAAAGAAGTTATCTTGGTGTACTCTCACAATCGAAACGACCATGCTACCCATCTTGATATCATTTGGAGTACACTGAGATAACTTCATTTATATGGTAAGTTCTCAAAGTTCCTCTTTTGGATGGACCAGATACAATTCCTGGGTTATAGCATCTCAGAGGCAGGAGTTGTAGTGGACCCAAAGAAAGTGACGTCAGTAGTTTCCTCGGAGAATAATAAAAACATGTTTGGTATACAGAGATTCTTGGAGATGGCTGGTTACTACAGGTGTTTTATACAAGACTTCTCCCACTAAGATGTGTCGTTGATGGGTTTGACTAAGAATGGTGTGAAGTTCCTTTGGTCAGAAGCTTGTGAGAAAACCTTTCGGGAGCAGAAGGGAAGTTTAACATCAGCACCATTTCTGATACTTCTAGAGCAAGGGAAGAGCTATACAGTTTACTGTGATGCATCAGGTATTGGGTTGGTAGTGGTGTTGATGAAGGACGGTCGAGTTGTTGTGTATGGGTATCGACAGTTGAGGCCACATGAGAGGAATTACCTGACGCATGACCACGAGTTGGTGGCAGTTGTTCATGTGTTGCGATTTTGGATACATTATCTCGTGGGAGAACATTTTGTGGTGTTCACAGACCACAAAAGTCTCAAATATATCTTTAACCAGCATGACCTGAATTTGAGATACTGAAGGTGGGTTGAATACCTTCAGTCCTTTGATTTTGTGTTTTCCTATACACCTGGTAAAGGGAACACAGTTGCTGATGCACTGGGCAGGAAGACTCGAATAGATGAATTTCATGAGACCAGTGGTGAGTGGAAGCATATGGATTTGTTCTTTGAGATTCATTTGGAGGTGCCTGATAGTTAAGGGAAAAACTATCTTTCTTCCTTAGCTATGACTTATGCCCTCCTGGATTGAGTGAGGATGAGACAGCTATCAGATTCAGAAGGCCTAGTTCTATAGGAGTCGGTGGAAACTGAGGACCCTCCTCCTGGATGGACGATAGGAAATGATGAGGTACTGTGTATCCAGGGAAGAGTGTGGGTTCCAGGGGACATACGCGAGGAGATGATGCAGGAGTTTAGTGCTTCATCTTGGGCAGTGCTTCCCAGAGTTACAAAAATGTACCGTGACATGAGACATTAGTATTGGTGGCTTGGTATGAAAATGGAAGTAGCTAGTTTTGTTTCGAGATGTTCCACCTATCAGCATGTGAAGGCAGAGATTATGAGGCTAGCCGGACTGTTAAAGCAGTTACCAATTCAAGAGTGGAAATGGGATAATGTAGCAATGGACTTCGTGACCGAGTTGCCGAGGTCACCTCAAGGCTGTGATGTCATGTGGGTTTTTGTAGACAGACATACAAAGTAAACTCACTTTTTTTTATCAAGGGGACCTTCGGTGTTGATGAGCTTGGGATTTTGTATATCCGAGAGGTAGTGCTCCTTTATGGGGTCCCTTGTTATACCATTTCAAATAGGGATGCCCGCTTTACGTCTCGTTTCTGGAAGAGTTTTCAGAGGGAACTGGGTACATAGGTGCTTCTGAGCGTAGCTTACCATCCTCAGTCTGATGGCCAGTTAGAGTGTATGATACAGGTGCTTGAGGACATGCTACGTGCATGCGACCTGGACATTGGGGGCTCTTGGGAGAAGCACATACCCCTGGACAGGTTTTTCTATAATAATAGTTTTCAGGCAACTATTGAGATGGCACCATAGGTGGAATTATATGGTAGGCCATGCCGATTACCTTTGTGATGGATGGAGGCAGGTGAGGCAGCTTTACTAGGACCATGTCTCGTGTGGGAGACTTTAGAGATGGCCCAGTTGATACAGAAGAGGATAGCTACTGCACAGTCTTGTAAGAGATCATACGCTGATCGCCACAGACGACCCGTGGAGTTCGTGGTTGGGGATCAGGTTTTTCTGCATGTTTCACCGAGGTTGGGACATAGGTGGATTAGGACATAGGGTAAACGTTCACCGAGGTATGTGGGGCCATTTGAGATTATGGGGAGAGTCTGCCCAGTAGCCTATCGGTTGTAGTTACCACAGAGGTACTGGGCCATGCATGATGTCTTCCATGAATCTAAGCTACGTCATTATCACTCAGACCTGTCTCATGTTTTTCAGGCCATGGTGGTTGAGCTTCAGTTCTAAGCATCCTATGAGGAGCATCTGATTCGTATTGTTGATAGAGGCATGAAGGTTCTCCATGGTCGATCATTTCCTCTCGTACGGGTGATATGGAAGCATGGCCGAGTGCAGGACAGAGCCTGGGAGTGGGAGACTGACATACATGCTCAATGGCCCGAGTTGTTCATAGCTTTACCTTCTCCACCCTTGGATGCGAAATTCGGGGATAAATTTATTTAAGGGGGAAGTTTGTAAAAACCCAGTTCTTATTATTGAGGTAAGAGTTTTTTCTTTTCCTTTTTCTTTAAGTGATTTTGATAAAATAAGGAAAATAGGGAAAAATCCCAATTTTTTTGGGTACATGCCATGTAATTTTCCAAAAGCCTTGTACTTTGTCCATCTAGGAAGAGTACACAGGGCGTGTATGAATGTCAGCGATGAAAGGTGTAAAAACCGAATACACACCATGTACTAGTTATTTGCATGTCATGTAATCAGTCAGCAGGTGAACAGTAAGGCGATGGACGTAGCCGCCAGCGGAGCGACTATATAGGCCGTGTAATCAGAAATACAGTCTGTGTACTCATGTCGACATATGAACAGTTCCTGGTGGAAAGAGGCCACTAGAGGAACAGTTTAGAAAAATGAAATGTACATGCTGTGTATTTGAGAGTACATTCCATGTAGTTTGTTTTTTTCACTTAAAATGGGCATTAGCCTCCTCATTTTGGTAGAGGAGGGTTTGAGTTCATTTTGGAGCTAGGAGAGGAGGCCAGAGCATTAGAGATCCCCCTACTGCACACCGGGAATCCGAGTCCTTCTCTGACAGTCTCGACTGAACCGTGCGGGTGAGTAGTTCCCTCTCCTTGTGTGTTTCTTACCAATTCTTTTTCGAGAAAAAGTTATGTTAGTTTAAATGAGTGAACATTTATCCCAAAGCTATGTTTTTTTGGATGATTCGGTAGGCATCATTCACATATACTGATCTTAGACGATCGAGGTAGGTGTTCTGATGGTCCTTTCATCTGTTGTGTTGAAATTATGTACCATGTGATACGCACCCATGGTTGGGGTGTCGTATGGATGAGGCCTTTGCGGAAAAGATATATGTAATTTCATAGACAATTTGTTGATAAATTAAAAATGCTGTATGGGATCACTTCTTGGATCCAGGGCCACCGCATGGGTGTGTTCCCTTGTTTAGCCGATTAGCCATGATACCCGAGGGCATGACGTGTTTTATCTTGGTTTGTGTTTTCTTAAGAGAATTTGTATGTAATTTATTGCTATGTTTTGGGATATTCTTGGTTACTTGCTTCTATTCTATTCACCAGGGGGCATGGCCTGATGGAAAGTGTTTTTTAGCCTGAGGACAATGTTTTATATGCTTGATGGTAGTAGTGTTCATGCCTTATGGCATTATCTTGTACGCTTAAGGGTAATATTTGTTATTCCTGTGGGAAATCGCCTGAGGGTGTGATTCTGATTAGCCTGAGGGTGTGGTTTTGTTATCCCAAGGGAAAGATTCTGATTAGCCTGAGGGCATGGTTCTGTTATCCTAAGGGCATGATTTTGATTACCTGAGGTTAAGTTTTGTCATGTCTGAGGACACTGTTTATTTTGTATATTCACTATGGTGATTTTCGATGTTGTACCTGCCAAGCCGAATCACAATCTTGGAGGTGATGAGTAATAACTAAAATTCCAATGAAATTGGTAGTGATAGTTTCTTTTGGGTACTTACTAGTTTAATGCATTTACTTTTGCACACTACTGTTGCATATATTCACTAAAAGTTGGGCACGAGCCTTTGGTGGGTGACTACTAGTATTTATTTCTCACACCATGTTAGGGTCATGTCTTCGGCCCAAACAAACTATATTGCTGCAGGTGTCGATAGGTGAAAGGGTCCCTATACAGGTACATGATTTTTGCATAATAGTAAGAGAGAGTGAGACCAAGCTTGGGTTTGCGATGCTGCTGAGTTCCTGTTGCACTATTATGTTTTTTTTACTATACTCGTACTTTGATTTGTATTGTATTGTATTGTAGTGGATCTTGTTTTGGTTTCTTTCATATAAATAGTGACATTATACATCATTATATATAACTATTGGATATCTTTTGCTGCAGTTGTTCATTTCTAGTTCTAATTGTTTACTATTTCCGTTATTGAATGTTGTATATCTATACCTAATAACTACACATTTAAAAATGAGGTCATAGTTTCTCCACAATCAGAC
Source organism: Viscum album (assembly GCA_963277665.1). Lineage (NCBI taxonomy): Eukaryota > Viridiplantae > Streptophyta > Magnoliopsida > Santalales > Viscaceae > Viscum > Viscum album. Next base: position 836,086,096 of record OY728165.1, read on the forward strand.
CTGGGTCATCGCTACTAGTCAGCAGCCTCTCGTGTTTGGGGAAATGCGCCTGAGGTTTGGTAACCAACCGGGTTCGGGGCACCCGTTGAGTGTCTTCTGGATCCGGGACGTAACACTGATAAAATTTAGTTAAATAACAATAAAATTATTAAATAAAGGATAAATTATATTTTTTTTAAAAATATGGACTACTTGGGTAAAAAATAATCTTCCAAGGTAAAGAAAAAAATGGGAAAATGTAAAAAAACGTGGGGAAAAGAATGAAACATGTAAAAAAATTTGACCATTAGTGGTAGAGGATTAATGTCCTTATATCTTCCATAAATAAATTATTTATATATTTCAAATCCTTTGACCCATAAATATTTTCATTACATTATTTAAAAATAACATGCGTTCACAAAATACCATTTTCGTTGATTTTAAAAGTTGATCATTTACACAACATAAATGCTCAAAATCAAAAAATAAATTTCATTGACACCATAAAAAATAATCCTATAATATAATTCAATTTCATCTCCTCAATCCCCTCATTAGTAGATGCAATCCTAAGTCTTTTATTTAAAATTATATTTTCAAGATCAAGTTTAGGGTCCTGATGTTAGTATTTAATACGCCATATAATTTAAATCAAAAAAGTTCAATTAATTTTTCTTAAAATCCCAAATATTATTAGACAACTATTAATAAAATATTTAAATTTTATCATGTGAATTGAGAAAACATTATTTAATCCCTTAAATTCACTATGTAAAACAAATCAAGTTCGATTGTGCCTATGTGTGGATTGCCACCATCATGAAGAGATATGGTTCATCTCCCGTCACAAGATTTTCTGGTTGGTAACAAAGATATATTTAAAGAATAAATATCTTTAATATATCATAATTATACTCTTGAATTTATAATTCACTTTATTCCTACACCATTCATTGTGAAATGATAATGTTAATTGGGTGTTTTGTTGTCTACCACCTCTATGAAATAATATTTTTTAATGTTTCATCATATTCTTATTATTTATAATAAAATTATAAAATATATTATAAAAAATAAATAAAAAATATAAATTCTTTCATTATTATTCTTTTAAAATGAAATTATTTTAAAATTAATAATTTATTGACAATACATGGCCATCAAATTATAGTACTCTCTTATTTGGGTAGGTTTAACAAAATACCTGAATGATGATATTAAACTCTGTCACGGATGAATATGAGAACATTATTAATTAAATATTTATATTTTCATAAGAAAATAATTATTTGTTTATTTTTAATGAAATTTGATATTACTTTCATAGCTTATTTTTAAAATATCACATTCGATCCCTAAAATTAACAAATAAGGTGACTGAAAATAAATTTTCATTCAAAATAACTAAATCACTTAAGGAATGATTTGAGTGATTTAAAAAAAATATATAATTTATCTATTAAAATGAATTTATTGATCCATGAATAAAGAATTTGTACCAAACAATGTATACTAAAAAAAATCATAAACCATGTGTCCAATAAATTAATGTTATTAACACCCAATGGTAAAAATATGTTTTAACTAACTAATATATTCATCATAAATGATAATAAGTTAATTATATAAAAGTTAATGTTTATGAATAAGTTTCTTAAATAAAATATTATGATATTTATTTATTTTATAGAGGATCCTAGAGTGCACTCAACTTTTCATGGAAACAAGCTAAGGGTATTTTTCCTCAATTCTCATTCCTTATGTAATGCCTACATATTTTTTTCCTAATATATCTTTTATATTATTTCAATCAATTTTCTACTCATTTTGAAAGGTCTTAATTTTATGAAATAAAATTTCATGGGACATAATTCTTATTCTGAATTATGATGTCTTCAATATCGTGTGATTAATTATTGATGAATTCCTTTTATAGTATTCATTTGATTCATGGGATTTTAATATCCATATAATTTTCTCTCTTTATATGGATTATTATTAAAATTATACTAATATTGTGGGAGGGGGGGGGGGGGGTGGGGGTAAATCAACTCGATTAATTTAGTTAAAAGGATTCTTCATGAACATCTTTCATTCATTATTTTTTTCTTCCGCTCTCATAATTTATTACATGGTTCCTTCACTACATATCAGGGGGAAATTAACTTTTTATTTAAGGAATTTATATTGATAAAATTATTTCATAAAAATACATATCACTCTTCATAATAATTTTTTTCATAATTAAAAAGTTTTTCCCATCATTTTTTATGTAATAATTTCCCATCAATATTATAATTTATACGTGGAAACCCAATTTTGTGTTATCTACTGTGAAATTGACATTTCAGTTTTTTAAATGATCATATTATTTATATTCCACTCCAAATTTCACAATGATAACTTTTATTCCTTTTTTCAAGAGACCATTATTGAAGATTATTTTTAAATTAATTTGTTTTCAAAAAATTTCAAATAATTTTTTTAGGTTATTTTCTTGAAATTTTCAAATAATTTATTCTTATATGAAAATGATTTTTTTTCCTAAAACTCATTTATTGGTTTTCTTTAATTTACATTCTTAACCCAAAAAATATTTTCTTTCATTGAAATTTATTTTTCCCTAAATTAACCTATATGTTTTCTTATATAATTTTTGGGGTTTAAACTAATGATATAGACTAAAATCCCTTTTCTTTGTTATTCATTGAATTTTTATTATTTTTCATACAATTAAATTCCTCTAAAAACACTTTATATTATCATATATTCATCTAATTTTGTTCACTAATATTATATACATCAATCGATTGACAAAATATTTAACCAACGATATACCCTTTCTCAATACTACGTAAGTACCATATTATATATTATATTAATTGAATGGTATTTAACTATAAATTTACTTAATATCTTTGGATAGTTGTTTATTTTCTATGTTTATATCATTTTAAGGTTATGGACGGAGTTATTAATGTTTTCAATATGTGATTCAATTTAGTAATGGACATGAAGGGAATTTTATTTCTATGTATTGTTTGAGGTATATATTATGGTTGATTTCAAATGGAATTCATATGTATTGATGATAATGTTACGTATACAATATCACCCTATATTGCATTATTTTTGTTTGATATATCAAAACAATGTAAGACATAAACATAATTAGGTCTTTTAAAAAGGAAAGGGCATGATGATTTTTATCACAATATAATTTAGGGAAATAATGTGTTTGTTCACAGAAGAGTATAAATAAGGATTTTTATCAAATTTTTTCATATTCATATTATGGTTCCACCTTTATAGGTTTTAATTTAGTTTTAGGATATGTTACATTCCATGTTTATTATACTTTCCTAAGATATTACCGAATTTTATTTTATGTTATGCCTTTTTCCATGATTTATGATCTATAAATTATAGGGTATAACTCTTTTATGTATCATTATTATTCCGTTATACTCATCCTATCATCAGTTATTATATTTTATTTTTATTTATTTTATACCATTATTAAGAATATAAGAACACCCCATTCTTATCATTCCATTTTCCTAAGCTATAAATAAAATTAACATTTATAATGGGTCTAAAAGAGTATCTTGGGTGTAATTTTTTTATGAGATGCTAAATACTTATTTTTGATTAGTAGTTGATTGTATAGACTGTATACATTTCCATTATCTAATAAGTAAATGAGTTCTATCCATTGTTTTTTTGTCTTAATTCTCAAATATAACCATAATAAATCATCGGATTTTATTAAAATGAAATATTTTTCTTTAAATTAATATAATTGAGGCGTCTCATACATGGGGTTTCATATTTTTGAATTGACCTAATAGAAGTGGAGGAGTTAATGAATAAAATACAAGATACTTGGGATGAATGGTTTATATACCCTATTACATCACTATGGAGAAGGTCGATACTCTTTATCAAGAAGAATAATTTTTAATTGTATCATTCCATTGATTACTGATGGATCCAAAAAATAACTATAAAGAAAAATTATCAAATACCACAAAATTATGACTTATACCACAAATATCAAGGATCACTGTACTTTTAATATGTGGATATTCATTTTAAATTTCATCAGTAGAATGTGAAGTGAGAATATATTCAAAGGGAAACATTCAATAAAATATATTATCACTAAGTGTTCAATTTTATCAATTTAGACTTTTAATATTACTAAAAACCTCATTGACATGATTAATAGTGTCTTTATATGATAACTCAAAAAAATCAGGGGATTTATTTATAATATTCTTATTACCCTAATAAAATAGAGAAAATTAATATAAATTTGAGAATTATAATGAACACATTATAAAATAAAAAGTTACCTACCAGGATTAGAATGTTTTTATCTCAGATACATGTATTTACATTCTTGGATCATGTGAAAATGAGTAGAGAAATTTCCATATATCATTCAAAAAAAGGAAATTGAGGAATGTACTAGACCGAAAAGTATCATAAACATTCACAGTTATTCTTCATTAAGTATATATTATCTAGGTTGTGTGCGAACCTTATCATGATTTTATACCCCACTAACAATGATACCCCAGATGGGTGTAATGTATATATGGACGAATGAATATAGATAGGGATTTTTTTTATCACAATATGAAACTAATAAATACACATGTGCTCAAAATACTCACTAGTTGATAAGTTTTTGTGATATATTGTGTTTATTTAATGAAGTTATTGGGTTGCATACTCATAAAAAATGATAAAGTGATATCCCATTCTCTATGAGAAATAATGATCAAAGTACAAACTCACAAGATTCAAAATATGGTGGTAATAATTTTGATTCATTAATTATATATTTATAATAATTACTTATATAAAAATAATTGTTATGTATATAATTATCATAAGGGTTTAATGTATATATTCACAAAAATAACTAAAATTAATGAATATTTTTTTTTGGATTTAATCATGTCCTATGACTACTAAACACATTACGATCTTATAAAGGAGAATCTGGAAGATGATGTTTTTTTATAGAGGAACCCTATACCATATAATATATGTAGATTTAGAATGACCCAATATTTACGGATATAAAAAGTAAAGACATGGTAATCAAAATATAAGGGAAGACATCCTACCAACACCAAATGATTTCCTAACCATTTAACCAACATAAAATCAAGGATGTGTATAGGAATTACATGAATCTTTAAAATACAATGAAAGAACCAAATGAATGGATGATTGCTGAATTCAATATCAACAATGAAGATTCATTAATTTTAGAAGTATAATAAGTGTTTCATCATCACTAGAGGTTAAAAAGAGCTATTGGATGATGGGAATAACTCATCATTCTTTATTAATCCTAGAAATTCCAATATGTAGTAATTTATATTTGAAAATTTCTAATGGTATGAAATGAAGAATTATACTTCAGAGTAGACCACAAATTGATTAGTATGGTAGTAATTTAATATAGAGTGTCCTAAATAAAGGAGGATAATACAACCATTACCCATACCAGCATAGAAGTCGGATAATATCCTCATGTACTCTATCATGATTCTTCTAAATTCATCTCATGGAAAAACAGTTAATTTGGTTGTGGTGGAATGATTTACCAATACTACTCACTTTGTCCCTATTTAAATTTATTTTTCACCCAATCAACATGACAAGATATATGTTCAATATCAGCTGAGGGTACATGGGGTTAATTTTTAATAATATCTATTGTTGATACATGGTTTATCTATAAGTGTTGGATGGGTCATCAACATGCCCTAAACATTGTGTTCAACTACAGTATATCTTAACACCCTCATATAATTGATAGTCTAAGAGGATTATTCAGACTCTTGAAAATTATCTATAGATTACTAAATGATCTTCGAATTAGTTTGGAACAAAAATATTCCATTGGTTTAATTATCATACAATAATAATTTTCAATTTAGTATTCATCTTTCCCCATATAATGGTCTTTTTGGGATTATATATAATAATTGAATATTCATAATGAATGTGGTGAATTGATAGATATAGGAACCATTCATTTGAAATATATTTAATGAAAAATATGTGTTTGTTTAAATATTTACCTAGAAAGACTCGTGATATTTGGATGAAATGGAACATTTCACCCTAAGTATATTGACCCCATAAATAGCATTGATGTCATAGGAGTTATTGGATACTGATTGGAATGTTACCAATGAATATCTTAAGTGCATGATGTGTTATGGGTATCTATCATGAGGAAGTACATGAAAGACCCATTACATGTATTCAATATCAAGTTGGAATAATTGGATAATAAAATCTTTTATGAAGAGTACCTTGTAAAGATATTATATCTTAGTGAAAATTTTATTCATAAATTTCAAATTAACCATTTCAGTCAAGTTTAGTGAAAGAACAAGTGTGAATATGCACCATAGGGCCTTATTAAGTAATTAAGTATATGTTCCATCAATTTTTCCTGACAAAAATATTATTATAAATTTTGAGGATGTAATTTTTAAAAATCAAATGAATTCTTTGACATATTATTTATTATATGCATATTATTTTCTTAATATATGAATTTCATATTCAGTATAATATAAAACACATGTATGTCATAATAAAATAGATTCTATATTATTTCATCAATATTGAGACATACATATGGAGAATAAATACACACCGTAAAATTAAAAATACTACAATGGGACAATACAATAAAATATAAAACAAAAAATAATTTAGAAATACATTAGGCCAAGTCACATATAAACATCATGCTCACCGATACAATTCTAAGTAAAAAACTGAGCATTAAAAGTTTAATTTATGTTTTTAAATTATATAGATAAAATTGAAAGAAAAATAATTGAGTTTTGAATGAAGTAATTAAGAGTTATTTATAGGAACTAAAAACAAAATATGATTATTGGAATTAATACATGACCATTATAATTATAATATCCTAATTTTTTTTTATTAAGGTATACATTTTTTTATTTTTTATTTGAGTCCCTTATTTTTGTCAAATATGTCTTATACAACTTCATGAGAAGGCTTGGGGGTGTTCATGGGGTTCATTACATGAAAGAGTAGGAAAATAAGATCATTCGGGCTTGATTTATGATTTGTGCATGGTTAGTGAAAATTGTGCATATCTTCCCATGTAACCATGTGAGGTGGGTGATTTTGTGATAGTGGCTCACGCACAGTTTTCACACATTTTGGAAAACTTTGTTGGTAAACCTATGAAAATTTACAAAAAATCCACCAAGGTATTTTTTAAGTCTAACTGAATATTTTTCTCCTCTCCTCCTCCTTCAGCCCAAGGTGTGAGCTTGGAAGACACAACCTTTGCATGGGTGATTATCCTTCAGTCCTATACCATTGAAGGCATCATTGGTTTTAGATAAGAGCCTTGGGTGTGTCTAATATACTTCAATCTTCCTTTTCTAAAATAGGCTTGGTACCTTTCTCTCTTATTCATCAAAAATCCTCAAACACTTCCATTTATGGTGAGACGTAGGTTGAGGATTCAAAAGAACATTGAATCGTGATTTAACACTTCAATTGAGATCACGTTCAACAAAAATATCGATGCTGATTGTCTACAAGTTATATCCTATAGTTTTGTTGTAGATTGGTGCATGCTTGGCTTCATTCCCTATATCTTATTGGGTTCCTTTGATTCCATTAGTATGGTTTGGAATAATGGGAGTCTAAATGATGAATGAAAACCCTCATGGTCCCCATTGGATGAATTGTGGACAATTGAACCTACATAGGGAAACCCTTAAGTTGTCAGGATATATTTCAAGCCTCGAAACTAGCTAAGTATGTTCTAGGTTGTTGTGTGTTAATGTAAATCCCCTATTGAGAATGTTGATTTGTTAAATGGATGTGTGCATAGTATATTTGTAATGTGTCCAAAATTGGAAATGGTATGAGAAGTGGGATGATACAAGGTACTTATTGAATATGGTTAGTGGTCTATGAATGTGAACAATAATTTGGATACATTGGATTAGTAATGGACATCAAAAATGTGTTCACAAGTCATTGAATGATTTCTAATTTCCATGGATATTTCTCTGATTCTGATTGTTGTATGTATATATTGTGTTATACATAATTTGGGTTTTTGTGGTGAAGGAATGAATAATCATATGCACATGGCTTTGTGGTTTGATAAAGGACTAAGGATCCTCACACGGGTTGGTTTGGACTACGGCTCTAACCCCAACCAAGAATGCACTAGTTGGGGAATCGTACTGATGCTCTCTTCCTGCAATGGTTGTATTTAATGAAACTACATAGACTGAGGCTCTAGGGTAAGTGAGATATTTTCGCTTTTTAATGTGTTTTCCACTTGTGAGTTAGGTAACATGACTCATTTTCATTATCAGTAAAACATTATGATTATTCATATATCATATAACACTTAATGAGTGTGAAATATTTAATGAAGATTGTAGAAAAAACGAAACAGAGAAAAATTCTAGAGATGCTTCAAGCATAAATTATCAACCAAAGGCTCCCGAATTGTCCTTTATTTATATTACACTTATCCATATATAAATGAACTATCTATTAAATTGGATATTTTGTATACACCATTGGTGCTAGCCTACTGTGTAATGTCTTGGAAATTCCATATAAATATTTTTAATTATATAGAATTATTTTGAGACCATGAAATCTAACGGCGCGCCATTCCGAGGCCCAAAGTGTATATAATGATCTATTGATGTTTTTAAGCTTTAATTGGCATGCATAAGATGTTTTTCTTTGAAAAAGTGGAATAACTCTTCAACCGTTACTCGGATCTGAAATCCAAGGGCACTGTTGCGCCCGTGATGGCGGGTTAACCCTAGACGCGACTTATGTTTATTCGGCACAAGCCTACTGTGAGAAAACCAGAAAATGGAATAACCAAAAATAAAATAATTAAATAAAATTATTTGATTTTTCAAATGATTATAACTCATGATTGATAACTCTGATTAAAAATTGGATACCACCACTGAACTAATTAGGGTATGTTTTCTTTAGGCAGATAATAACCTTGGCTGCTGCATGCCACCGGTGAATGTTAGTTTATGGTTGTAAATAATTAATTAAGTGGAAATTACTTTATTGTAAAATCCATAACATTTAAACAGTAACTCGGATTGGTAATCTGAGAGTACCGTTGGGTTCTTTGGGGTGTGTTTCACTTATGCAGAGCCTAACCTCGATCGGCGCGGGTCGAGGGTGACTGTTAAAAATTTTCAAAACATTTTTCCTGATATATTTAATAAACACGTGAGCGGTGTTTTATAACATTTGAATCGGTGATCAGATTAAAAACTTTATGACACCATTGAATCAGCAAGGCCATGATTCACTTAAAGAAGACTTCACTTTGACCACAGTAGGTCCAAATAAGAAGTTATTTTTTGGGACTTTTAAAAAGAAATGAAATAAATTACTCTCACTGTTTTATTTCTTTTCCACCAACGGACAAGAGGTAGTGTGGGACCCATGGAAACTCAATCCATTAAATGGATTGACCCATCACATACTATGTAACAGTGCTGTTGGAATTTAATAATGTTGCTATTAAATGAATCTTCATAAATTCAATGATCATTACATACCCTCCCCTCCCCTATTTATATGGATCTTGGGGGGGGGGGGAATTGGAACGACTTCACCAACCAACAAAGCTCTGGTACAGTGCCGTGATGTCAAACACATGGAGGATGGAGCCAGTTCTAGCGTGTGTTGACGAGTGTCCTCAAACCACAAACCAATGAATGATGATCGAGTAGCATCGTTGCAGGCTTGTTGTGGGGACAATGAATGATGACACTTCCTCAAACGCGGGTCCTCTCCAACAATCTTGTGGTAGGGGGTTTATTTATTTCTGAATTTACTTTATTGATTCTTCATATTCTAAATTAACGACTACGATGGTCAAATAAACATGGCCATCGTCCCACACAAAATCCTTGCTCCTCTTTATTTTTATTCTTTGTGTGTTATTTGTGCGTTCTTAAACACCTAATATTTATTAATGCTGGAAAAAAAGAGTTTTCTGAGCATGATATATGGACACAGATCCCTCGACGCAAGGATCATGAATGTGAGATCATTTAATTTTTCAGGTTTGGAATGAAGCCACATTAGCTGGCAGAAGAAGGCGATGGCCGGCACCCAGTCTGCCGCAAGGGAGCAAGGGTGGTGCGCGATCATGCCACTGGTTATGAAGGTGGTCGCGGCCTATCGGCCACGACGGAGCAGGGTGGCGGCTGGCATCCATCCAGCTGTATGGCAGAGCGGTGGCACGCGTCCATGCTGCCAGTAGAGTAGAAGGTCGCAGCCGCTTGGTAGCGGCAGAGGCCGGAGGGCGGCCAGAAACTGGCCGGCCGTAGGTGGACAGCGGTGCCATCGCACCGCTAGAAGGATAACTGATCTGCCATTCAGGCTGACCGAGGGGCACCGTGCAGGAACGTCGAGCGGTCCCCCGTGCCAGTAGGGCGACTGAATGGTGATAGGGATGTTATGATTATTGGGGGCACCTCCTCCCCCTCCCATGGTGTGGTTTGGGTAGACCGCCTGCCCACCGCGGGCCACACCATGGGCCACCGGCGGTTCGTGCCAGTGAGTTGCGCCAACGGGTCGTTCCCTTTATGGGGTGGGCCAGGATGCCCCCTTTGCAAGTCAGGCTAGACCACGACCCAGAGAGCCTGTACTGCTAAGTCCTAGGCCATCCGGACAGGCCCATACCAGGTCAGGTCGACCCGAACCAGGCGGGTCGGTCTAGGTCGGGTCAGTCTGACCGGGTCGGATGGGACCCGGACCCATCTGGACCCAGTTTTACCTTTTTGGACATAACATGAAAATCAGGTGTCTTTTTCATGAACCGTCTGTAGTGTCGGTATCCTTGGATCGAGGTGGTCCTTTTGGTATACTCTACTTTAGTTTTTAATATGTTTAGTGTGCAGCTGGGTTGGATCGGACCCCGAATCCAACCATACCCTCAAAGAAGAAATAAAATAACTTACAGACCGAGTGTCCGATTGATGCATTGTCTATTCAGTTGGGTCCCTTTTAATTTGATGGACCTTTTGGATACTTTTTCGTGGAACTTCGGGGTTGTTGGGGTATGACAGATGGCTTGGGGAGTAGTTCAACCAAACAGGCTTTTTACGGAACCCTACGACTGGCTGAGACTTGATGACTTCTGACCATTACGACCCGAAGTGACTCGACAGGCCAGTGGGGAGCATCTCTTTGTGATGCGGTAGACCCATGGTGGGGAGCACCTCTGTGTGACGTGACATACCAATGGTACTCAACAGGAGGAGTACCTTATCAGGCCACGAGGGGGAGTGCCTCTGTGTGACACGATAGAACAATGGTGGGGAGCACCTCTGTGTAACGTGGAAAACCCACGATATTTGACAGGAGAAGTACCTCAGCAGTCCAAGGGTAGTAGGATGCGCTTCTGGGTGACACAGCAGGCCCACTGTACTCGATAGAGGAGGTGTTCATCAGTAGTAGAGGTGTTCGACGTTGTTACTGGAGATGTTACTTGTTACTACCCCTAAGATAAATCCTGGTGTGAGATGTCATTAGTTTGTTCTTGTGATTGAGGTCATGTTTTGTGGTACATTTACCTTTGTGGTACTATCTTTGTTGTCATTACTATGTCGTACTTTTACCTTTGTGGAACTATCTTTGTGGTGATACCAGTGTGGTACTTTGAACTTTGTGGTATAATCTTTGTGGTGATACCTATGTGGTACTTTCACCTTCGTTGTACTATCTTTGTGGAGATACCTGTGGGGTACTTTTAGCTTCGTGGTGTTTCCATATTAGTGTTACCTGTCATGACCCATCCTCGGGGCCTGTGCCGTGACTACCCCAAGCCCGCCTTCCATAGGCCAGGGGCCGGCGACTAGCACCAAAGGCGTAAATCCCGATAAAAAGGGAACAGATTACCTTTATAGAGTAAACAAACACCATAGAGTACACACGATGATTAAACACTATGTAAACTGAGTACACAAGTGAGTGATGGAATGTAAATGGGCCAGAATAAAAACGCAACTGAAAGTAATGTACAACTGAAAATGAAGTACAACAACTGAAAAGTAAAGCAGCGAGTCCTTGCCATCCTCTGGAAATCCCACTTGAAGGGTGGGTACAGATAGCCAACTCATCTCTCCACGTCTGTCTGTCACCTACGGGTACCATCTCGTCGTGAAGTCCTCCTCTGGGTACTGAATCATCATGAGGTCCACCTCCTGGTACTGACTGGTCGTGAAGTCCACCCCCAGGTACAGTCCCGCTCCTCAGGCCTCAACCATGATCAGAGCTGTCTGTTGTCTTCAAGCAACACAATGTAGTGCTGGCATAGCCTGTGCTGGGGTGAGTATACGCTACTCAGTAGGGATCCTGAGACCCCTGATGGTCTCCAGAAATCCACTATGAATAAACCATAGAAATTATAGAAAACATGAAGTATCAATCGTCTCCACTAAGGTATATGCCCATACATATACCTAAGCAATCAATTCCAGCTCTGCTCCAACTCATGAGCCCAAGTGCAACCCAGTCCACACAGGAAAGCATAACTCAATCCACACAGGAAAGTACAACCAAGTCCACACAAGAAATCACAACCCATTACAAACAAGAAAAGCACATCCCAGTCCACACAGGAAAGCACAACCCAGTCCACACAGGAAATCAAGTCAATCACATCATTGATAATGATTTAATGTCAAGACTCAACTCACACAAGTATACATGAATTGTAAGTAAATGAGACGAACAGATGTAGTTACTGATTCATCTAGCTAGGACCCACGTAGGATACTAGAACAACTAAGTTGTCGGACCCACGTAGGATACTAGTTCAGCTAATTTGTTGGACCCACGTAGGATACTACAACAGAGGACAATACTGTCAGACCCACGTAGGATACAAGTACAGTAGTCATCACCGTCGAACCCAAGGAAGATTCTAGAATAGTTGTGGTCGTCGTCGAACCCATGGAGGATTCATGTAGGAAAGTATTCACCGTCGAACCCACAGATAATTCCAGTACGGTTGTCATCGTCATCGAACCCACAGAGGATTCCCGTAAGGAATTTTTCACCGTCGAACACATAGAGGATTCCAGTACGGTTGTAATCTTCATCAAACCCACAGGGGATTCCAGTATGAAAGTATTCATCATCGAACCCACAGAGGATTCCAATACATTTGTCATCGTCGTCGAACCCATGGAGGATTCCAGTACGAAAGACTTCACCGTCAAACCCACATATGATTCCAATATGGTTGTCATCGTCGTCGCAGTCGCAGCCAGCTCTAGGGTTCCCGCACACATCATGCTCAATTCTGGGAGGGTCTGCTCCACGAGCCAATAGGGGTCGATACATTAACTTACACATAGTTTAGAGTTGATGTATCCCAAAGTTCCGTCTCGACAAAAGGAACTCAATGTGACAGACGACGTGTCAATCGGACGCCTGGTCTGAGAGTTATTGGATTTTTCGTTCGAGGGGCCCAGTTGGTTTTTATGTCAAAACCAACCCAAACGCACTCCAACTGCGTCCAAACCTCGATCGGAGTAATCCAAAAGGTCCTTCTCACGTAGAGGAATCCAACAATTTCGACAATACGTCAATCGGATGTCCGGAGCTCAAATTATAAGCGTTTCCGCTTCGAGGGCCCAGTTGGTTTCGTGTTCGAACCACCTCGTCCATACACAAAGTTCTCCGAAACCTTGAGTGTAATATACCGAAAGGACCGTCTCGATCCAAGTATAACATCACAACTGATGGTGTTTCGATCGGATTTATGTATCCCACATTAAGGGCATTTAAACGATCCTGTCCGGTTTTAGGGGGTTTTGGGCCCGGACCGACCCGGCCCAAGACCCCCTGGGTTGGCCCGAACCAGGTCGACCTGACCTGAGTCCGGGTCCAGCCCATTAGGACACAACCCGGCACGGTGGGTGTGGCCCGACCCCACCGGTGCGTCCCGGCCTAGCCTGGGCGGCCGGTTGGCCTGGCACGAGAACGACCCGCGTGGCCAGACAGCTCAGCGCTGGTCGTGCTGTCACGGAAAAGGGGGGGGGGGGTGCGCGTTGCCCCCCTATTTTGAAATGGAAGCCCCCATGTGGGGGCCGATCTCTTTCTAGCAGGGGTTACGACCCCCGGCCTCCTCCAAACGGCTAGCCCGGCTGGCCGGCCGGTGCTGCCACCGCGGGACCCCGCGGTCCTGCCCCTCCAACGAGCCAGCGGCCAGCTGTTCCGGCCGTCGTTCCCTGCTCCTCCACGGCGCGACGATGTCGTGCCCCTTCACCGCGACACGACTCCGGTCGCGGATTCGGCCTCAACAGCGCGGAATGATGGCGTCGTGCTTCTTCGCCGCATTTCTCTTGTTTCCGCGCGGTGCCGTTGTACTGCACTGCCTTCTTTCATGCTGCAACAAGTACAACATCAAAGGGGGGGGGGGGGAGGGCCAACCATGTTCGTGCAGTCCGACCTCCTCCCATTATAATGATAATAGGTGGCCCATAATAAAAGACAATGAACGGAAAAGAATATTCACCAACAAAATTAACCCCTACCTTGATGAAGTTGTCGAACGATAATCGTTGCCGAAAAAGGACGTCATGGAAAATGGCTTCGCGGAAGACGGTGCCGCGGATCGAGGCTCCGTAAGCGTCGTCGGTGTTCTCCCAAAAAAGGATGTGGCACGTCGTCATTATTCGAAGAAGGCATCTCTCACCGGATGCGGAGTGGGAAGATGACGGTACGACGATCTCCCCTTGCGGTGACGGACTTCTTCATCGTAGACTCGACGTTCTTCACGTTGTTCGACGAGGAAGAAGAAGATCTCCAAGATGAGCTCTGCTCTGCCCAAATATCTCAACACAACGATTCAACAAATAATAAAATAAGGCTTTGCCTTATTTTATTACTCATGCCTACCCTTTTCGAAATTCAAAAGTTCACAATCAATTAATTGATTTAATTGATGAGCGTTTAATAATCTAAAATTTAATTTCGAGAGTTGACATGTTATTAAATAGGGGTGTACGGGTGTGTTACACAATTAAAAGCACATGGAATGTTTTAAGGGTTTTGAAGGGGTGGGGATCGTGTGGGCCCCACTTCACTAATATCCTACCTAGTGGAGTTAAGATTTTGGGGATCCCACTCTAACCACCATGCATAGGTTATACTACATAGAATAGAAAATAAAAATTGTTGCACAAATTTTTATTTCATTCCTTAGTTAACCCAATTTTTTAAATTACCTCACCCGAGAAAACGCAACTCTAGAAAAGGTGTTCCTAAGTAATTACTGCCGCTGTGATTCCATCGGTGCCCTCAGATTTCGATTCCAAGAACTGTTTCAAATGTTAGGAAAACCTGATCGTTCGTTCACTGAACGCACCCGAGCTAAAGTTCGTATATTGATTTCGGGCCTCGGAATCAAGTGCCATCAGAAACTTCTTACTCGTAAAATCCCAAAGAAATAAAATAAATTCCTTGGAATTCTTGGGTCTTTACATTACTCCCACCTCAGGGATTTACATCCTCGTAAAACTATAACAAAAACTAGGGAAACAAAAGAGGTACTGAGAATGCAATTGAGCCTTCCACTCCCATGTGCTCTCCTAGAGGTTCCTGTGATGCCACCTGATGCGCACTAGATGAATCAACCATCCACGTAGGACCCGCTCCTATCAATCCTCAATCTCCATCGGGACCTCTGCAAAAGTCACCCCATCTCCAATGTCCAACTCCCCATGGTCGATGATATGCATCGGGCCGTTTATGAATCTCCTCAGCTGAGATATGTGGAAGACGTCATGCACCCGGTGCAACTGAGGTGGTAGAGCCAGGCGATAAGCCACCTCACTTGTCCTACTGAGAATCTGGAATGGTCCGATGAAGCACAGAGATAACTTTTCACCCCCGCAAAATCTCCGTAATCCACATCGAGGTGAGACCCGCAAAAGACGTGGTTTCCATCCTCGAACTCCTGTGGTCTCCACCTCCTATCATCACATGTCTTTTGTCGGCTCTGAGCTGTCCTCATCCACTCCTGGATGACCTGGACCTTCTCTGGTCCTATAAGAGCTTCTAAGATTTCTTCTTTGCTGATAAGAGAAATCCGGTCTCATCCCATGGATGAACCACATTCTTTGCCTAATACAGTCAATCCTAACATGGATCATACTAATCAATACCATGGATGACATCGTAAGGCCTCGATGCTACTACAAAGAGATCCAACCATCACTCTCGCCTCCAAGGGTTGAGTCACACTGTTGGAATCAGTGTGTGGTTATTGGGTCTCCTCCAGTAGGTATCTCAAAAGTGAGGGTCAAGTCAACAGTTTTAAACCGGAACCTCATAGTATCAACTAAATAAAAAAGGACAGGGAACAAAACGTCACAAGGAAAAATGTCTTTTATTACTACAGCTCAAAGTACAAAGACACAAAGAATCAAAGACATCAACAAATTTCGAAGCATCATGAACAAAGGTCCCAATGTCTGGAGCTAGTCTAGCTGGTGTCCATCAGCTCCCGGAGCTCCATGGTCGTATGCCTCAGCTACCTGAAGCTGAGCACTCCCCTATCCACCCATTCCATGCAGTCGGGGTGGTGGTGGTGGTAGGGCCTCAAAGCGTATCCCACCACCCACTACTCGGCCAGCTCCTCTACCTCGTCCGCCTTCTCTCTACGGACCGCCATGGTCGAACCGTCACCTGGGAGGTCCCTCTTTTTCCTGCTGCTCATCAGCAGGATGATTCGGGCAGTCTCGAGCCATGTGACCCTGCCTGCCACATGCGTAGAACTGTCTGCTCCTCGTGTAGCTGGCTCTCCTTTGTGTGCCCCGCACAACCGAATCTGTATCCTGAGACTGCTCATCTGATGGTCAGGCCCTCTTGGACCTCTGCGACATCTGTCTACTGCCAGTTGCAGAGGACTTCACTACGGGTTGTCCTATAGAGGGTCCCGTCGCTGGTGACTGATCGGCGAGAAAAATCCCCACTAGAAGGGCTCTCTCCAACACCCATGCCTGCGTCGGAATGTTGAGGGAGATCATCGATGCCCTGATCTCATGCCTCAGTCCCTGCTCAAAGGTTCGGGCCAGGAAGAACGGGTCCCATACCATATCCGTGGAGTAGCGCGAGAGATCTGTAAACCTCGCCCAGTACTAGTCCATGGTCATGCTGCCCCACCCCAGCTGTAGTAACTCCTGAATGCGCACCGCACGGAGGGTGGCTGGGACGAAATCCGAGAAGAAGAGGCTCTCAAATTCTGTCCAATAGATTGATGCCTCATCGTGCACTTGGAGCATCAAGATCCACCATCTTCCTACTGCCGCATGCAGGAGACTCGCTGCAAGGATCACCATGAGGTCAGCTTGTGTCCCCACTATCCTGAAAACTCAAACAACAGCCTCCAGCCAATCCTCGGCTGCTTGAGGGTCTGTCTCCCCATGGACCCTATTCGGTCTCTGACGTTGAAACTCATGCAGTGCACTAAGGCGATGTGCACTCTCATATACTGGGGCTGGTGGCATCAGTGGCTCGACGGGTAGAAGTATCGTTGGTGCCCCTACTGCAATAGGGCCATGCACCGAAGCTTCGTCGCTTGGTGGGTTGTGGTCTCGCACAAAGCTCAGAACCCTAGCTGGATGTCGTCGTTGGGCCATCCTGAAAAGAAATAGGTGCACCACGGTTAAAACGGTATACCTGGTGAGCGGACACAAAGTAATCACAAAGAAAACTTTTGAAACACACATGCAATCAATGTTTAAGTGCATTGGGTCGGAAATCAGAGGTCAAGGTCCTGGTGTACGGATACGTCGGCCGCCGCACCAACATTGGACTCCCTGGACTGATAACCACACTCAATACCCTTAACATTATTACTTCACATTGAAGAAAGATCAGAGTCCGGATTTCTACGGTAGAACCGAACTCCTCTGATACCAATTTGTCACGACCGTTCCCCGGGGCCCATGTCATGACTACCCCAAGCCCACCTTTTATAGGACAGGGGCTGGCGACTAGCACCAAAGGCATAAATCCCAATAAAAATGAAAGGCATTGCCTTTATAATGTAAACAAACACCACATAGTATGTAAGATGAGTAAACACTAAGTAAACTGAGTACAAAAGTGAGTGCTGGAAAGTAAATGGGCTAGAATACAAACCCAACTGAAAGTAAAGTACAAGTGAAAATGTAGTACAACAACTGAAAAGTAAAGCAGTGAGTCCGAGTCATCCTCTGGATATCCCACCTGAAGGGTGGGTACAGATAGCCACCTCAGCTCTCCATGTCTGTCTATCACCTCCGGGTATCGTCTCGTCGTGAAGTCCACCTCCATGTACTGACCTCATCGTGAGGTCCAACTCCAGGTACTGACTCATCCTGAGGTCCACCTCCAGGTACTGACTCGTCGTGAAGTCCACCTCCAAGTATAGTCCCACTCCTCAAGCCTCAACCACGATCAGAGCTGTCTGTCATCTGCAACCAACACAACGTAGTGCGGGCATAGCCTGTGCAGTGGTGAGTATACGCTACTCATTAGGGACCCCGAGACCCCTGAAGGTCTCCCGAAATCCACAAAGGATTAACCATAACAATGATACAAGATGCAACGTATCAACCATCTCCACTTAGGTATATGCCCATACATATACCTAAGTCGTCAATTCCAGTTCTGCTCTAATTCATGAGCCCAAATACAACCAAGTCCACATAAGAAAGCATAACTCAATCCATACAGGAAAGTACAACCCAGTCCACACAGGAAAGCACAACCCAGTCCACACAGGAAAGAACATCCCAGTCCACATAGGAAAGCACAACCCAGTCCACACAGGAAAGAAAGTCCATCAAATCAATGATAATGATTGAAAGTTCAGACACAACTCACACAGGTATACATCAATTGTAAAGAAAAGGAGATGAACAGATGTAGTTACTAATTCTTTTAGTTGGGACCCACGTAGGATACTAGACCAGCTAAGCTGTTGGACCCACATAGGATACTAGTTCATCTACTCTGTCAGACCCACATAGGATACTACAACAGAGGTCAATACCGTCGGACCCACGTAAGATACAAGTACAGTAGTCATCACCGTCGAACCCACGGAGGATTCCAGTATAGTTTTCATCGTCGTCGAACCCACAGAGGATTCCAGTAAAAATGTCTTCACTGTCGAACCCATAGAGTATTCCAATACAGTTGTCATCGTCATCAAACCCACGAAGGATTCCAGTACGAAAGTCATCACCGTCGAACCCACAGAGGATTCCAGTATGGCTGTCATTGTCGTCAAACCCACGGAGGATTCTAGTATGAAAGTCTTCACTGTCGAAACAATAGAGGATTCCAGTACGGTTGTCATTGTCGTCTAACCCATGGCGGATTCCAGTACGATATTCTTCATCGTTGATCCCATGGAGGATTCTAATATGGTTTTCATCTTCTTGCAGTCGAAACCAGCTCTAGGGTTCCTGCACACATCATACTCAATTCTGGGAGGGTCTGCTCCACGAGCCAAGCGGGGTTGATACATCAACTGACACGTAGTCCGGAGTTAATGCATCCCAGAGTTCTGTCTTGACAAAAGAAACTCAACGTGACAGACAGCGAGTCAATCGGACGCCCGGTCTGAGAGTTATTGGCCTTTTCGTTCTAGGGGCCTAGTTGTTTTTTAAGTCAAAACCAACCTTACTGCACTCTAGCTATGTACAAACCTCGTGCCGAGTAAGCCAAAAGGTCCTTCTCACTAAGAGGAATCCAACAAAGTCGACGACACATCAATCAGATGTCTGGAGCTGAAGTTATAAGCGTTTCCGCTCCGAGGGCCCGGTTGGTTTCGTGTTCGAACCAACCCGGTTGTACACAATGATCTCTGAAACCTTGAGTTTAATAATCCAAAACGACCGACTCGATCCAAGGATCGCATCTCAACTGACGGTGCGTCGATCGGAGGTCTGTATCACATATTACGTGCATTTAAACTAACTTGTCTAGTTTTAGGGGATTTTGGGCCCGGGACGACCCGACCAAAGACTCCCTGGGTCAGCCCGAACCAGGTCGACCTGACCCGAGTCCGGGTCCGAACCCTTAGGGTGCGGCCCAGCCTAGCTGGCATGGCCTGGCCCCGCCTGGGCGGCCCAGCCCGGTGTGGCCGGTCCGGCTTGGGCGGGCAGTTGGCCTGGCCCGGGCGCGGCCCGTGTGGCCAGAGAGCTCGCCACTGGCATGCTGTCACGAAAAAATGGGGGGCACGCTGCCCCCTATTTTTAAAGGGCACCCCCCTTGTGAGGGACGCTCATTTTCCAACTGGGGGTTACAACCCCCGGCCTCCTCTGAATGGGCGGCCCTGCTGGCTGGCTGGTGCCGCCGCCGCGGGACCCCGCGGTCCCGCCCCACCAAGGCACCGGAGGCAGGCTATTCCAGATTCCACTCTCTGCTCTGCCACGGCCAAAGGCCGCGGCCTTGGTCCGACCGGCGCAGCGCAATGGCGTCGTGCTCCTTCGCCGCAGCCCGACACCGGCTGCGGCTTCTTTCGGCCTCAACAACGCGGCGCGACGGCACCGCGCTTCTTCGTCGTGTTTATCTTGTTTCCACGCGGTGTCGTTGTACCATGCTGCCTTTGTTCGTGCCGCAACAAGTACAACATCAAAGGGGGAGGAGGGCGGCCATTTTCGTGTGGCCCGACCTCCTCTCGTTATAATGATAATAGGCGGCCCAAAATAAAAGACGATGAATGGAAAAGAATATTCATGAACAAAATCAACCCCTAACTCAATGAAGTTGTTGAACGAGAATCGTTGCGGAAAAAGCACGTCGTGGAAGACGGTGTCGTGGATGAAGGAGTCGTGGATCGAGGCTCCGTAAGCGTCGTCGTCGTTTGCCCGAAGAAGGATGTGGCGCGTCTTCGTTCTTCGAAGAAGGCCTCTCTGACTGGCTGCGAAGAGGGAAGATGACGGTATGACGATCTCCCCTTGCAGTGACGGAGTTCTTCATCGTAGACTCAGCGTTCTTCACGTTCTTCGATGAGGAAGAAGAAGATCTCCATGATGATCTCTCCTCTCCCCAAATATCCAAGCACAATGATTCAACCAATAATAAAATAAGGTTTTAACTTATTTTATTACTCATTCCAACCCTTTTCGAAATTCAATAGATCAAAATCATTTAATTGACTTAATTTATGAGTGTTTAATAATCCAAATTTAATTTCGAGAGTTGACATGTCATTAATAGGGGGTGCGGGTGTTTTACACAATTAAAAGCACGTGGGAGGTTTTAAGGGATTTGAAGGGGTGGAGGTCGTGTGGGCCCCAATTCACTAATATCCTACCTAGTGGAGTTAGGATGTAGTGGGTCCCACTCCAACCACCATGCATAAGTTATATTACATAGAATAGAAAATAAAAATTTCTGCACAAATTTTTATTTCATTCCATAGTTAACCCAACTTTTCAAATAACCTCACACGAACAAACGCAACTCCAGAAAAGGTGTTACTAAGTAATTACCGGCACTGGGATTCCATCGGTGCCCTCAGATTTCGATTATGACCGCTGGTTCAAAAGTTAGTAAAACCTACTCATTCGTTCACTAAACGTACCTGAGCTAAACTCCAGAGATTAATTCCGGGCACACCGGGCCTCGGAATCAGGTGACATCAGAAACTGCGTACTCGTAAAATCCCAAGGAAATAAAAAAATCCTTGAAATTTCAGAGTCTTTACATTACCTTTGTGGTATTCTTACCTCATGTAGGAGATATTTTTGTCTTGATAACATAGGTGTATGTATGGGCATATACCTAAGTAGAGTTGATGTCTTGCTTTGTGGTTTTCCTAGGTGGAACTTTAAGGGACCTATGTGGTCTCGTGGTCCCTACAGAATATTGTTATACTCCCCCCTGTATGGGCTTTTCCCGCACCTTGTTGTGTCTGGTGCAGAAGAAGTAGGCTGAGGGAGCTAGGACTAGATGGTGTGAAGCGGTGGACCATTTGGTAAAACGTGACGTAGAGGAGACGGATAAACGTGGAGTGCCAAAGAGGCGATCTATACCTACCATTTAGGTAGGATCTGGGATGGACGCACTAGGAGTTGTTTACAGTTTTACTCATACTTTTTAGTTTTCTTTTACTTTATAGTTGGGCATCTATTCTGGCCCCTTTTTACTTTTTTACACACACTGCTACTATATATAGTTTTACTTTGTGCTTGTATCCTGCTTTGTGCATAGTTGTGTGAGTTTACAAGTTATAAAGTCAGTGCCTTCCCATTTATATGGAATACACCTTTTGGTACTAGTCGCCAGCCCCCGACCTATGGATGGTGGGCTTGGCATAGTTACAACACATGCCCCAAGGGACGGGTCACGACAAATTGGTATCAGAGCAGTTTGGTTCTACCGAAGAACTAGGACTCCGGTCTTTTCTGTGAAGCAATAGTGTTAAGTGGTTTGAGTGTGGTTTTCAGTTCGAGGAGTCCAGTGTTGGTGTGGTGGATGACGTATCCATACACCAGGACCCTGAGTATTGATTTCTGACTCAGCGCATGAAAACACTGATTGCATGTGTTTTTGAAAAGTTTTTCTTTTGATTTCTTTGTAATCAGCTCACCAGGTATAACTTAATGAAAATGGCGCACCTGTTACTTATCAGGATGCCGCCACAAAGACAGCCACCCAGTTTTCGTGAAAGAGTACATGATGACGGCCCACCGAGCGTTGAGGCCTTGGTGTAGGGCCCTCTTATGGAATTAACACCTTTGGGTGGTGTACCAGCAGCACCACTACCTATTGGATGAGCGTTGCCACCAACCCCACCAGTAAAGGATGCATATCGACTAAGTGAATTGTACGAGTTCCAGTTATAGAGGCCTCTGAGGTTTCAAGGTGAGAAAGATTCCTAGGCAGTTGAGGACTACCTAGAGGCTGTGGCTAGAGTTTTTCGCCTAGTTGAGACACTGGTATAGAAGATGGTGATCTTAGTTCATATTCTTTTCTTGTGAGTGACCATGTGGATGGTTTGCATAGTGATGAGGCTTCGGTACATACAACATTGCCCGAGATAGTACCTTTGGGTAGTGTTCTACCTATATCACTACCTATTGGGAAATAGTTACAAATATTGGTACAGGTAGAGGAAACATTAGGGATATGTTCTTTACATGAGTTTCATCATCTGATACCCCTCAGGTTTCGAGGCGAGCCCGAATCACAGGCGGCTGAGGACTAGCTTTAGGGGGTGGCTGAGAGTTCTCTAGTGTTTCTATAGCTTTGGTAGGACCACATGTTGGTAGCTGAGTATTCATCGAGTCGAACAGACCATTCATTGTACTCGATGAATATGATATGATCAGTGCTTTAGGGCTCAGACTTCCATGCGTAGTGTGTTTATGGATGTTTGAGCCTGCACTATTCCTATATGTATTCCAACCTATGTTTGGGTGCTAGATATAACCTTTTCGGATGAATGTTCTTTGGCTGAGTGGACACATACAATGAATGTTAGTAGTCGGAAAGTAGGAAACTTGCACCAGTCATAGAGACATGGGAATGTAAAATGTTACAGGAAGAGGATGTGATGGGGATAGACAAATCTGCAGGGCTGCAGATATAAGAGGGGAGCTAGGAGAGTAGCATGAGGTGGTGTACATTTTGAAATGTTACAAACACTACACCAATGTGGTCCCCACCATTCTCAGGGAGCCGGTGGACAAGACATGGGAGTGGCTGTATGCGGTCAAGGAGTGTGACCCAAGGGCTCTAGGAATGATTCGAGGTATGGTCTGTTTCTACTACTAGCTATAGTATTAATAGACATAGGTGCCAATCATTCCTTCCATCCATGAATCTCATCCAAGACCTAGAGTTTACGGTTAATCTGTTGACCTGAACCTCACGTCTGGAGATACCATTGGTAGGAGACTCGATAATCACACTTACACCAACAGTGTGATCAAACCCTTGAGGCAAGAGTTTTGGTCAGATCCTCAGGGTGGCATAATCGAGGCCTTACGATGTTAGTTTGGGTATGGGCTGGACATCCACAGTTTATAGTTAGATTGATTGTATTAGGTGAAAAGGTTGTGGTTTACCTAAAATGTTGGAATGAGATTTTCCTTGGTCAGTGAAAAAGGAAACCCAGGAATCATATAATAAACTCATGCATAGAAGGGTGCAACTGATCACTCATTAGTCATCCAGACCGACCATAATGGCAGCATGAGTTTTGAGATTTCAGTTCCAAACAGGAGTGGCAGAGCATGGGGACATCTTTTCGAAAGAATTTACTAGGATTACCTCTCTGAAGGGAGAGGGTTGTATGCTTTGGCTAGTTATTACTGGAGATTTGTACTCGACTTTTCTAGGGTAGAGGCACCTTTGTTAGCTTTGACAAAAAAGGTGGAGCCTTTCCTATGGATGGAGAAGTTTCCGTAGAGCTTTCAGGAGCCGAGATAGAGTCTAAAAAGTTGAACTATGCTACCCATGACCTGGAGATAGAAGTAGTGGTCTCTTCACTAAAGATGTAGTGACATACATTATAAGAAAATGTTTTACAGTCTACTCTGATCACAAGAGACTCAAGTATATTTTCTCTCAGAAGGACCTAAACCTAAGACAGTTGTGATGGTTAGAGTTCCTCCAGGACTATGTTTTTAAGATAGTCTATACTTCGGGGAAGGGGAACATGGTAGTAGATGCACTAAAAAGGAGGTCTGGTCTGTAGTTTTTGTGTGAGACGACAGATCAGCTAGCTGCATTGTAGATATCCTTCATGGATAGAGATGGATTAGCATACCTCCAGTCTATGACAGTCCCTCCCCCAGTCCTTCAGTGAGTCAGGGAGGCATTGCATGGGGACATTGACTTTGAGGATTGACGTGCTCAAATATCAACATAACATGCACCTAATAAATTTTCTAATGGTGGGGAGAATGTCATCCTCTTTAGAGGAAATTCTATGGTACCGATGGTGATAACGTAAAAAGTGTTGAGGGAGTTCTATACGTCACCTCTAGAGGTACATCCAGGAGTGGCGAAGATGTACCAGGATCTCACTTGTTAGTAAGTGAAGAATGCATAAAGCTGGCAGAAGCCTTATGCCGACAAGAGATGGAGACCTTTGGAGATACAGGAGGGAGAAATACATTTTCTTATGAATCACCCCTTAATGGGGACTACAGGTATTTGGAGAAGGAAAAAAGTGATTACCAATTTTTATCGGACCATTTCTGATAATTTGGAGGATTGGAGAGGTGGCGTACCGCATGGTACTACCACCATGGTTGGAGTGGGTGCATGATTTCTTCCATGTATCCCACTTGAGGAGATATGTGCAGGACCATTCTCAAGTCATAGACCATGGAAAGCTATACTTAGATGATGGGGTGAAATTTACGAAGGTTTCAGTAGAGATTGAGGGTCAATAAGAGTGGGTCCTTCGAGGGCAGTCAATACCTATGGTGCGCATTCGCTGGCAGCGTGGGAACCACTAGGAGAGAACATGGGTGCAGGAGGCTCAGATCTATGCTCAGTACCACCATTTTCTTCCTTATTCTATATTGTGGATTTCGGGAACAGAAATCCCTAAGGTGAGTAGAATATAATGTTCAAGAAATTCCATATCATTTTTTAAATTATATGGAATTATTTTGAGACTATGAAAGCTAACAGTGTGCAATTCCATGACCCGGAGTGCCCAGAATGATCTGTCGAAGGTTTTTTATTCTTTAATTTGTGCGGGTAAGTATTTTACCTGAAAAAGAGAAATAAGTCTTAAACAGTTACTTGGATTAGAAATCTGAGGGCATCATTGCGCTCAGTATGGCGAGTATACCCTAGGCACAACTTAAGATTAGTCATTGCAAGCCTACGGTGAGAAAACCGAAAAATGGAAATACCCTAAATAAAATAATTATATAAAATTATTTTATTTTTCAAATACTTATTACTAAAGAATGGAAACTCGGATTGATAATCCAAGAGCACCACTGATCTCATGAGGGTATGTTTTCTTTAGGAAGATAATATCCTTAGCCAGTGCGGGCCGCCAGTGAATGTTAGTTTTTGGCCATAAATAAAATAATTAATTGAAAATTATTTTATTATAAAATACATAACTTTTAAACAGTAACTTTTATTGGAAATCCGAGAGTACTGTTTGGTTCGTTGGGGTGTGTTTCACTGAGGAAAAGCCTAACCTTGACCGATGCAAGTCAATGTTGCTTGTTTAGAATTTTCTAAACTTTTTTTCGAGAATGTTATGTAAACGCGTGAGCAGTGTTTTCTAACTTTTGAACCGGTTCTCTATTTAAAAATACATGGACACCGTTGAATCATCTGGTCTGGGATTCGCGTAGGGGAGACACTACTCTGACCATAGTAGGTTTTGAGGAGAAGTTTTTTTTACTTTTAAATGGAAATCAAATAAAATAATCTCACTATTTTATTTCTTTTCCACCAATGGACAAGTGGTTATGTGGGACCTGTAGTGATTCAACCCATTAAATGGATTGACCCTTAAATTACTATGTAACAGATTTGTTGGAATTTAAGAGGGTTCCTATTAAATGAACCTTCATAAATTCGACGATCGTTACTTACCCACCCCATGTCTTATTTATATAGATCTTGTGAGGAGGAATTGGCACGACTTCACCAAGAGACAAAGCTTTGGTAAATTTCCTCAATGCCAAACACTTGGAGGATAGAGCTGGTTCTAGTGGGCGGTGATGAGCGATCCCAAACGACGAACCGAAGAAAGACAATCAAGCGGTGTCAATGGAGACTTGTTGAGGGGACAAAGAATTCGAACACTTCCTCAAATGTGTACGTTCTCCAACGATCTTGATATAGGGGTTTTATTTAGGTTTGAATTTACATTATTGATAATTCATATCCTAAATTCACGATGACGATGGACAAATGAACACGGTCATCATACCGCACATAAACCTTGCTTCTCATTCTTTTTATTCTTTATGGGTTCTTAATGAGTTCATAAAAGCCTAATAGTTATTGATGTTGGAAACATGAAGTTTTTCTGAGTGTGATATATAGACACGGAGCCCTCGACACAAGGATCACGAATATGCGATCGTTTCATTTTTCATTATTGGAAATAAGGAGTAGCAGCTCGTAGAAGAAGGTAGAGCCCAACACCCGGCCGACCATGAGGAAGGAAGGGCGGTGCATGTTAACATCGCCGGTTGTGAAGGAGGCCGCATCCCATGGGCCATGGCAGAGGAGGGTGGTAGAAGACATCTGTCCTGTCACATGGCGGAGCAGCAGTGCCCGTTCGCACCACCGGTAGAGTAAGAGGTTGTGGTGGAGGCCGGAGGGTGGCCGACACCCAGCAGACCACAGGTGGACAACGACATCATCGCACTGCTGGAAGGAGATCTGGTCAGTTGGGTGGCATGGTGCAGGACCACCATTCAGTCCCGTATGCCAGCAAGGAGACCGAACGTCCATCAGGTCGTTCGGATTACCATCCCCCCTGAGTTGCGGCAATGACGAACCGCCTAACCACCGTGGGTCTCACCATTCGTGAGCCAAGCCCACCGAGGCCCAGACCATCTGGGCTAGACTCGAACTAGGTCAGGTCGACCTTAACCGGGTCGGGTTGGTCATGGCAGGGTCGGACCCAGTCCCAGGGCCATCTGCCCTCAGTTTTACATTTTTTTTCCATAACATGATAACTGGGTGCCCGTTTGAGGAACCATCTACGGAGACAATATCCATGGATCGATATTCTCTTTCTGGTATCCTCCACTTGAGTTTTGGATAAGGTCTTTGTGTGGCTAGGTTGGATCGGGCCCCGAATCCAACTGGAGACTCGGAGTGGAAACACATATCACTTACAGACCGGGTATCCGATTGAATCATCATCTCTTGCGTTGGGTCCCTTTTGACATAAAGGAACTTTGGGATACTTTTTTTGGAACATAGTGGTGTTTGAGGTATGATCGATGATTTGGGGAGTGGTTGTCCCAAGCAGGATACATATAGAACCCTACGACTTGCTGAGACTTGACGACTACTGACCATTTCGACTCGAAGTGACTCGATAGGCCCAATGGGGAGCGTCTCTGTGTGATGTGGAATACCCATGGTGGGGAGAGCCTCTTTGTGATGAAAAATACTCATTGTACTCGACAGGAGGAGTACCTCAGCAGGCCATGAAGTGGAGCGCCTCTGTGTGACACAGTAGTGCCATGGTGGGGAGCTCCTCTATGTGATGTGGCATACCCATGGTACTTGACAAGTGGAGTACCTCAGCAGTCCAAGGTTAGTGGGAAGAACCTCTATATGATACGACTGGCCCACTTTACTTTATAGAGGAGTATTTCTCTAGAATCCAAGGAGTTTGACATTGTATGTGGGGATGTTACTTGTTACTACCCCAAAAATAAAGCCCAGTGCGTGATTTCATTACTTTTTGCTTTTGATTGTGGTCATTCTATTTGGTACTTTTACCTTCATGGTACTACCTTCGTGGTTATACTTGTGTGGTAATTTTAACTTCATGGTACTATCTTCATGGTGATACATGTGTGGTACTTTTACCTTCACGGTACTCTCTTCGTGGTGATACCTATGTGGTACTATCACCTTCATGGTACTATATTCGTGGTGATACATGTGTGGTACTTTTACCTTCAAGGAGTTACCTTCTTGGTGTTACCTTTGTGGTATTCTTCCCTCATGTATGAGATTTGTTTACCTTGATGACTTAGGTGTACGTATCTGCATATACATAATTAGAGTTGATGACTTTCTTTGTGGTTTTCCTTTGTGGATCATTAAGAGAACTATGAGGTTTTGGGGTCCCTACTGAGTATTGTTATATTCACCCCTACACAGGTTCACTCGCACGTTTTTGTGTCTGGGGCAGATGACGTACAACGTTGATTGAGGCTGAGGGAGCTAGGACTGGACGGTGCACAGAGGTGGACCATTCGACGAAATGTGATGCAGAGGAGGCGGATGGTCATGGAGTCCTAAGGAGGCAATCTATACCTATACTTAAGGTAGTATCTGTGGTGGGCTATCCAAGAGATATTTTTAGTTTTAGTTTTACTTTTAATTTTTCTTGTACTTTACAAGTGGTCTTGTATTCTGGCCCCTTTTTAATTTTGGTACACGCCCTGTTTACAAAATATATTTTTTACTTTGTGATAGTATCCTGTATTTTTCTTAGTTATGTGAGTTTACAGATTATAAAGATAATGCCTTCCCATTTTTAGGGAATAAGCCTTTTGGTGCTAGTCGCTAACGCCTGGTGTATGGAAGGAGGGCTTGGGGTAGTCATGACATTGGCCCTGAGGGACGGGTCATGACATACTGAGTGGTACTCAAACCCTTTTCAGAAATTCATTTTTACCCGAGTAGATATAATGGTTGCAGGCTAAGACAAGGGAAAGGACCCTATTGTCAGGATTTTAGTTGGGTCATGGGACATGAATGGATGATGTTCTAAACAGGGAGTCAGAACAATTTTGGGAATTATGTTATTTCCTTATTTTGGGCTATGTTCACTTATAACTATTGAGCTTCAAATATCAGGTTTATCTTTGACTGTGGTTTGTACATAGTTTCAGAAAAACTTTGTTATGTGTTATCATTAGTTATTAAACATGTGTCTGATATTTATATGTGTTATCTACTATTTCTTACTTTCGTAAGATTATATAGTTTCCCCACATTACTAATATGGATCTTATCAGCTAGACACAAACTTGTGGCTTACATGGAGGTGCGTTTGAGGTCATATGGTGACCCAGCTTGGGGAACCGGTTTAGTGGCTCCTAAATTGGGGACATTAGAATTTTGTATTAGAGGAGTCAATTTCTATTATTTACTATTTCGAAATGGTATAAGGAGTTTTGGATGGTGTTGAAACATCATAATGTGCTCATTATTGGGAGTATCTAACCCTTTTATGAGGGGAAACCTAAGTCACCTAGGGTGGGTACTAGTTGTTCTTGTCTTGTGTTGTTAAATTCAATGATATGTCACCACTGGGTGATGCAATTTTCATCTGGTGTGATAGTTTATGATATCTTACTCATGGACATAATGGCATGAGTTTTTGCATTAGTTCATCATTTGAAGAACATAAAAATATAAGTGGAATGCATTATGTTAGGAACACACACATGGGATGATTTTGTGGAAGACAAAGGGGTGGATGCATTTGATTTACTAAAAATGATGAAAATTTATTCAAATGAAATGATAAAAATGGGTAAAAACGGTAGAATATATTATAACAATAATTATGAGATACTGGTTGATAAAGTGTGGTAAATGAAATGAAATTTTTTTTGTGTAATTTGTGATATGAGAATAGTTTTGAAATGCTGTAGAAGGAATGTCTTGAGGTCATGTGAGTTAGTTACCCCGTGTTAGCCATGACCTTAATAGGGATGGTAGAAGGTACTGTTATGGGTAGGATAAGGCTAGTTTGGATCAAGTGTGTTAAATGTTTTTTATGGATACTAATGATCCTTCATATATATTTTTTGAACGCTAATTATTTTTTGTTCTAAGGTTCATATTTGGAATTGTAGAGATATTCCACCATGAAGGCATGTGCCGGTTGAGCGAAAATATGATATTGTCAAGGATGATCCCCTATTAGTGGAGAAAAGAGATTCATTGGTTCTGGATAATAAGTAAGTGTATTTTTATATGAAAATTTCTCATTTTATGAAGATGATGGAAAGGGACCCAAGGTAGGTTTCCCCAAGTTTGTTGGAGCAGACCAGGGAGTTTCAGCTGCAACACCCTCTAACGTTAACCATAGAGGGTTGGCCAATGGTATACAAGTTATAGATAGATTATATCGAGATAATTCTTGATCATCTAGATAATCCATATGAGATGCTTCTTATGTTAGTATCCTATATGTTGTGGGTAGAGGAATTTTTTTATGTTATATCCTAGTAAATATTGATCAAGCGGATGGAATGATATGTAAAAGTTTTCAATAAAAGTATCTGGAACATTACAATCAAGAATCCTTGAGTTGGGATAAATCTATGGAGATCATGAGAAATAATCAGGGGATGATGCCAATAATGGAGTATGTAGGGTGGTTCACATACTTTACAACTTTTATTCCTACTTTAGTTAGAAACGAGGATTCTATGGTGAGGTGCTTCAAGGATGGGATTCATTATGTGGTCATATCCAAGGTAAATATGTTTTGGTTCAAGAGGTTTTCTAAGGTGATGGATAAAGCTCTCATCTCAGGAGGAATCATCATGGAGGCCTCCAGAAGTAGACATGTGGTTCCAATAGGGTGAACCAGTGGTGTGGATTCTAATATTAGGAAACGTCATTATAAAGGATTCCATCAGTGTAGTGGTGGACATCACAACTAGAAAAATGAATCATCCCCTTAGGATAGTGATTAAGTTTTCTATTATCAGTGTGGCCAAGTAGGACATGTGTGAAGCTAGTACTACTGACCACTAGTAGAGTGTCGAGCATAAAAAATATTAGGCCATGTGACGAGGTTATGCAAGAACCCATGAAAGTCAGAAATTGATAGAGGGAAGAGACCGGTGGCGAGTAATGTTAGGGGATCCATTATCCTATATCATATGGGTAGTTTTAGATCCACTGGTCGTACCGGTATGGTTAGTGGATTTGGTACCCCGGGATGAGATCGTCCACCCCCAATAAGGAAGTGTAGTTATGGGTCTTCATATCAGATCATAGGGTATAAGGGTAGGTCAGCTTCATGTATTTTAGTCTACACCAAGAGGTGGAGAGGTTAGAAAATATACTCTCTGAGGTATGATTCTTGTAGATTCCACACTAGCTTGTCATTTATTTGACAAAGGCTCCACACATTATTCCCTTTCTTCATAGCTTGTTGTTGTGTTAGTAATATCCATGGAATGTGTTTACAGAGTTATTTCAATCGATACATCATTAGAGTTATGGGTTTAGGAAATTAGATAATGTAAGGGTTGTGTTCTTGGGGTTGGTGGATATCATATTCTATGGAACCAATTTTTCATTTAGATGTTAGTTGTTGATTTGATTTTTTGAGTGAACGGGCTAGTGTTGTATCTCACCCATATCAAATTCTATTGATCTCGGTTGATGTTCATTTACCCCTATTGAGTTACTAATGTCTTTCAAGGTGAGTGGGATGCCCGAGACGGCCACATACAAAAAATGTTTCAGTAGTTGGGAGAACACATAGGTCATGTGGCTTGTGCAGTGCTAGATGAAGGAGGAAGGGGACTGTAACGACCCAAACATTCATTAATGGAAATCCATTCGATCTAATTAAAGGCCTCTTTTTGTAAAATGTTTATATAAAAGGTCATATTATTTAATTTTAGGTTATTAATTGTGACCGTTTCTAATATAGTTGTTGAACAGTGATTACGTGATTAGTATAAATATAGGGCTTTAACATATCCAATTTACTCAGAAAAAGGAAGCGATGGCCTCATCCTGTAGCCATGCCCCAAAAAAGCCCATTTTTCAGAGCTCGAAAAGGAGGTGGTGTCATTTTTATTTGCTCTTGACCAATCCCAAGCCAAGATTGAATATGTTAAGCTCGAACGGGACCACCTATGAGAGAATTGGATGTTGATAGAGATTACCACCCGAGCAATGTTATCCGAGCCACCCCAAGAGTATGTCACCATCACACAACTTACTATTCGGTCATATCTGGGTGTTATAAAGGGTTATGTAACAAGTCCTTATCACTATTTATAAGTACATTATTTTTTATATAATAATTAATATACTTTCATTTTATTATTGTTACCTTGTAAATAGTTTTTAAAGTACAAATATTATTTTTAGTTAATGTTCAAATAAGAAATTTATTTTAATAAATTAATTGATTTTTAAATTAAATAATATTTTAATAAATTATTATTATTATTATTAAATTGATTTTTATTAAATATTAATGATCATATAATTTTATGAACACAATTGTAATTTTTATTATGGTTTGAAATCCATTTTTGTCAAAACCTATTAATGTTTTCTAAAAATCGGTTTTTATTTTAAAAGTGAAAATTAACATATATATTAAATTATTTAGATAAAATGAATAATATTTTTGCAATAAAGATGTTGAAATTATCCAACAGTGAATTTTTGATAATTTCTTGAGACTATCAAATTTTTGGGTAAAAATTAAATATCGTTTAAATATATAATGTGTTTGATGACATCATAATGAACCAATAGTGATGTAATAAAATACTATATACATTATGTTCAGAAAAAATATTTTTTCCATTAAAATAATTTGATTTTGGGTTTGTTTGATTTATTTTACATAGCTTTAGTAGACCCTTCATGACTTATTAACCATTTTGTCTTTTTAAATTGTTTTCCATGGGAGTGTGACTCACATCCACATAAGAAACCCAATTATTTTAAGAAATTATGACTTTGTACTTATAAAATATATTTTTTCCAATCTCCTTTTGCCAAAACCATGGGAAAAAACCATGGGTTGGTTTGTGGTTTTGATTAGTTTAATGTGTGGTGTCCGAAACCTGAATAATAAACAATTCTCTCTCCTTTCCTCTATAAACCCTCCCAAGCTCCAACTGACTCCTCAGTCAAAGCCTTTGGAGTTTATCCAGCCTCTTCTATCTTCTCTCTATAATCCTCCCAAGGTGACCCAATCTCCCAAAAAGACTCTCTCAAGCCTCTCTCAAGTCTTTGGAAGCACACTTCCATGTAAGGGTTTTTCTTCATTTCTCAATTTTTGTCTAATTTTTTTAATGTTGTTATGCCCTTTTAATTTCAATTATAAATGTTGGGGTATGGTTTCTGACTTCCCCCATACTTCCCTCAGTATTTTTGAATGATGGTATACCCATTTCCCTCTCATTAAATGCCTCTTATGTACACCCGTTACAATGCCAAAATTCCGAAAGGAATTTCTCTCTCCTCATTTACATTCAAGAAATTTTTTTGTATCATGAATCTAAATTCCATTAAATTTGTTGGGACATGTATCTATATTACCCCCATATTGTCCATGTCATTTAAATATGATGAGACATCCCTTTCTCTCTCATCATCTATTTTTATGGATTTTTATGTCACATTGTTATGCTGCCGAAATTGCACAGTGCTTTTCCAAGACAGAGTCACTGTGTAGTGAATACCATGATCACTTCTATATCAAAGGGCATTATCCTTTATGCACATTTACATACTATTTTAAGAGTTTCATATATGTATTCCACATTCATTTATCAGGGAATAAATTATTATGTTTAATGATTCCATGTTTTATGATCCATGTGGCATAATTATGCATGAAATGAAATCTTTATTAAGGGTGTTCCCTTATAGTGCTCCAATGTATTGTGTAAAGTATAGTATCATGATACATCAAGTTAAATGGGTGTTCATTCATGCTAATTCAAGTGCAACTATGTTTTACTCACGCTTCATGTGCAATGAGGATTTACTCATGCTCCATGTGCAATGAGCCTTGGCTCAGGCTAATTCCATGTTTAAGTGTTGTTGCCACATTTCCGTGTTATGATTATCATGCTTTATCATGAAATTATGTTTATGCTTCTATTTTGCTCTAATGATATTCCTATTGTCTAAAAATTATTTTATTCCACATGTTACTCCATGATTATTTCCTTACTGGACTTTATAGCTCATCTTTTTCTTACGCATGTCCTCACGTTATCCCATGCAATGCTAAGTATGAGGGAATGTAGTGGTCATGTAAATGAAGTTTTTAATAATGATATTGTATTTGATGATTTAAGTTGTTATGTAATTATCCTAAGCCCCAAAGACACTTGACCTCTCTATATTCTATGTTTTATCAAGTGAATATTATGTAATAAATTATGTTTAATTGTGTAATAAAAAGATCAGGGTTGTCATAGTTGGTATCAGACGAGAGGTTTAGTTATATTTGGTATTACAATTAGAAAACCCTAGTGAAGCCTTAGAGACAAGACTAAGTATAATAAAAAATCCCTACGTTTTGGTGAGTATTGAGTATGTGGTTTATCAAGAAAATACATCTCTGTCTGGATACGAGTAGGTAGAGGCGACTCTGGCACAGATCTATCCTAGGGGTAAAACCCAAAAACACCACTTCGAGCTAGAATCGAACGAGAACCGGTGCACAATATTGATCCTTGCTATACTATTGGTTATGACACTCCTGGGGGATATGCATTGGTAAATTCAAAAGACTAGTATGAACCATTATTAAGGGGAAAAAAATTCCCTAAGAATATATGATAGAAAGTAGATAATAGTTAATATAGTCTGAAGCCAATAAGTTCATATGTTCAGGAAATAAACTTTATTTATAAGTCGTTAGTTTTGTCCTTGGATTACCCTTTATGTGTTAACCCTAACTTTCCTTTTATTCCATCCAATGGCCGGAGATATGAGGACCCAGGATAACAACTGATGAGATGATCAATGTGATGACTGTACTTCTAAGATTCCCAATCCAATGGGAGTAGGAATCATGAACAATTTCACACTTCTCTCTCGGCTAACTCATTATTTGAATATAAACATGAGTCAAGAAGAATGTCCAACCCCCCTAAGAAAGAACAAGTCGCTATCGAGAGCTTCATGAGACAAAGGCCTCCTACATTTAATGGATTATCTAATCCCTCAATCCCCGATCAATGGATCAACTCCATTGAAAATATCTTCTCCATCCTTCAATGTTCTGAACAAGAGAATGTTATGCTGGCTGCTTTTCGTATGGAGGGTGATTCTGATCACTGGTGGATGTTGATCAATAATACGAAGCCTGAGGAGGAGATCAAGACGTTGGAATGGAAGGATTTCTGAAAGATGTTTTTTGATAAAGATTTTCCGTGCACCCTTTGGCATAAGATGGAAAGGGACTTCCTTGACCTCAAGAAAAAAGATGATGAATTTGTTAGAGTGTACGAGGAAAACATTCCAAGTCTTTCATGATATTCTTACGGCTTTGTCATTACCCCCAAAAGCAAGGCTGACAGCTTCTTTGGTGGGATGAAACCTAGCCTGTGGGTAGCACAGGCGATCCTTGGCTTTGACAGCTATGAGGAAATTCTCTGATGTGCCCTCAAGGTCTAATTGGAGATCAAAGAATCTCAGGGGTATCATGGGGATAATAAGCATAGGGTGGAATTCAATTCTGGTGGTCCGATGTATAAATCCAATGGTGCTAAGAAGATCGAGCACCCCACTTTCCAAAGGTGTGGAAAGATGCACCCTAGAAATTTCCTAATGGGTACAAGAAAATGCTTTAGGTGTGGAAGAGAAGGCCTCCTGGATATTAACTGTCAGCAAGAAATACCCAAAACTATGACAGAGGGGAGAAACACACCATTCGAACCTGAAAACATGGTTCATTGCTACAACTTCAAAAAACTCGGGCATCTTGAAAATCACTTCCCTAAGCCAAGGGTTTTCAGAGGCAACCATCAACCTGCAAGGAAGCAAGGGCGAGATTTTTCCGTCACTACTACCAAAGTTAACCCTGACAACGCTGTGGTGATAGGAACACTAGTTATTTATTCATGAATAAAGAACATACTTTTTTATTCAAGTTATACACATTCTTTTATATCTCTAATGTTTAGTAGAACAATCATAGAACCACCACGAATCATGTAAGTGAATATGTTAGTGAGTATAGAAAATGGGTCAATCATTGCATCCCCAGAATATAAATCCTCCCCTATCATAATATGTGGATTTAACTTCCTGGAAAACCTCTTCATACCCCCTATGGAGAAATTTGATTCAATTCTTGGAATGGATTGGCTTTCCTTCAAATAGAGCCAATATAAATTGTCTTGAGAGAGAAATAATTCTCCATGTGGAGAATAGACCCCTGATTTCTTACAAGTGAAAGTAGGAAGATTAATCTTCTTTAGCACCATCATCTCATGTGTGTGTATTACTGCCCTATGAGCATGAATATCTGGCTTAGATGATTGAGTCTTAGGAAGCAACCATCCATGAAAACATTCATATTGTGAGGGAATTTTCTAATGTGTTTCCCGAGGAATTTCCTGGTCTTTCTCTTAGAAGAGTTGTTGAATTCTCATTTAATCCTATACCTGGGGAATTTCCAATATCCAAGACTCCATATAGAATAACTATTGTGGAGCATGAGGATCAAAAGAAACTAGTACAAGAGAATCTGGATAAAGGCTTTATATGCCCAAGTGCTTCACCATGGGGTGGACCAGTCCTCTTCGTCCAGAAGAAGGATGAGTTATTGCACCATTGCATAGATTATATTGAGCTCAACAAAATCATGATAAATAAAAAGTATCCTCTCCCACAAATTGATGACTTATTCGAATAGTTGTGGGGAGAACAATCCATCTCCAAGGTGGATTTTATGTTGGGATATTATCAAGTAAGGATGTAGAAGGAAGATATAACAAAGATTTCTTTTTGTACAAGATACAGGCACTATGAATTCATAGTAATGCCTTTCATACACGCTAATTCTCCAACAATCTTAAAGGAGTTTATGAATGTTGTCTTTAGAGACTACCTTGACAAATTTGTGGTAGTATTTATATATGATATTCTGATATACTCCAAAACTAAAGAGGATCTTGAAGAGCATCTAAGAACTCTACTAGAGACCTTGTAGAAGGAGAAGCTCTATGAAAAGTACAACAAGTGTGAGTTCTAGATGAACGAGGTCTCATTAATGGGCCATATCATCACAAGTAATGGGATATTTGTGGATCCCTCCAAAATATATTCAATTGAGGGATGGTCGAGACCAACATCGGTAAAGGATATCTGTAGCTTCTTGGGATTAGATGGATTTTATCAACGATTAGTGAAAAATTTCTCACAATTTTCCATCCCTCTTACAAAGCTATCTCAGAAGGGAGTAATGTTTTCTTGGATTGATGAGTGTGAATAAAGCTTCAAGGAGTTGAAATAGAGGCTTATCACTACGCATGTGCTCACTTTACCCGCATGTGGAGAAATTTTTGTGTTATTCAATGATTCTTCAAAGAAGGGCATCTGATGTGTGTTGATGCAAAAGGACAAAGTCAGTGCCTATGCTTCGAGGCAATTGAAAGTTCGCGAATAGAGCTATCCAACAAATGACCTTGAGTGGGCTGTAGTGATCTTCTCTTGTAAAATTTGTTGGCGTTATCTCTATGGGGAGAAATGTGAGATATATATTGACCACAAGAGTCTCAAACATATATTCAAACATAAAGAGTGTAAGATGCACCAATGGAGATAGTTAGAGCTGATCAAAGTCTACGACTGGTCAATCCATTACCACTCTAGGAAAGCGAACAAGGTGGCATATTCCCTATGTAGAAATGACCCAACAATTCTATCATTGACGAAAATTGCAAAGGATCTAATCTTCTTAGATTTGATGAGGATGGACATGGGAATCCTAGAGAAGGGAAAATCATCAATCCTTTCCTAAATGATTGATTAGCCATCCCTTTTCGAAGGGTTAAAGGATTTTCAAAAGGATGATGAGGGAATTCAGGAAAAAGTGGAAGCTATCAGAAAAGGGAAATCCCCAGAGTTTAATGTTAATGAAGAAGGAATTTTGAGATTTGGGAAAAGACTATGTGTTCCATCAAGTCTGAAGATAAAGAAGGAACTTTTGGATGATGCACATAGTTAAAATTTCTCTATTCATCCAGGAAACACAAAGATGTATCGAGATCTCCAAGAGCATTATTGGTGGGATAATATGAAGAAGGAGAACACTGAATATACATCAATGTTACAAGTTTTTCAACTAGTTAAGGTAGAGAGGAAGAAGTATACGGGGATGATGCAACCATTTACCATACCAGAATGGAAATGGGAGAACCTCACCATGGGCTTTGTCACTGGACTTCTGAAGACATCCAAAGGCAACAATGAAATCTGGGTTATTGTGGATCATCTTACAAAGGATGCACACTTCATTTCTATTCAGGAAGATTTCTCATTGGATCAACTGGAACAGATATAAATCAGAGAAGTGGTAAGGCTGTATAGAGTACCACTATCTATTTTGTCTGATCGGGATCCAAGATTCACCTCTATGTTTTGGAAGATTCTTCAACATGATTTGAATATTAAACTGAACTTCAGTATGGCATATCATCCTCAAAATGATGGCCAATCCGAGGGAACTATCTAAACACTCGAGGAAATGTTGAGAGCATTCTCAATGGACTTGAAATGTGGATGGGACCAACATCTTCCTCTAGTTGAGTTCTCTTATAACAATAGTTTCTACTAGAGCTTCCAAATGGAACTGTATGAATCCCTTGATGGGAAAAGGTGTAGAACACCGTTGTGTTGGGATGAGGTCGGTGAGCATAGGCTTCTTGGCCTAGAAATGGTTGAAGAAATTGTAGAGAAGGTGAAAACCATTCAGTAGCATATCAAGGAAGCCCAGAGTCGATAGAAGAGTTATGCAGATAGTCGTTGACGAGACCTTGAGTTTAAAGTTGGAGACGTGATATTTCTACACATATCTCTATGGAATAAGGTCATGATATTTTGAATGAAATGGAAGTTATGTCCAATGTACATCGGCCCCTTCGAGATTCATGATCATGTTGGGGTTGTGGACTATTGACTTGCACTTCCACCTACCATGGACAAAGTATATGATGTCTTTAATGTATCCCTCTTAAGGAAGTTCATACCAAACCCTTCACATGTAATCTTTTTAGAGGTGGTACAATTAGAGGATGATCTTTCTTATGAGGAGAACCCAGTAAAGATCTTAGATTGTGGAGAAAAAGTTCTATGAAATAAGACAATGCCCCTACTCAAGGTGTTGTGGTGAATCCACAAGTTTGAAGAAGCAACTTGGGAATTGGAGGAATTGATGAAGTAGAATTACCCACATCTGTTTTAGTGTGGGAAAAGAAAATTTTGAGGGTGAAATTTTTTAAGGGGGGAAGATTGTAACGACCCAAACGTTCATTAATGTAAATCCCTCTTGGTCAAATTAAATGTCTGTTTATGTAAAATGTTTATATAAAATGTCAAATTCTTTGGTTTTATGTTAACAATTCGGAACATTGATAATATATCCGTTGAACATTGATCACATGAATAGTATAAATACAGGGCTTTAACAAATCCAATTTACTTAGGCAACGGAATCGATTGCCTCATCTAGTAGACGTGCCCCTTACGAAGCCCATTTGTTAGAGTCAGAAAGGAGGTGGCGTCATTGGGCCTCGCTCTGGTCCAAGCCCATGTCGAGCTTTATATGTTAAGCTCGAATGAGACCGCCTACGAGAGAAGTGGAATTTGATAGAGATTACAACCCGAGAAATGTTATCTGAGCCAACCCAAATGTCTATCACTATCAACCACCATAATCTTCTGTCTAATGCGGGTGTTATAAGGGGTTATGTAATAAGACCTTAACACTATGTTTATGTACATTATTTTTTTATATAATAATTAATATACTTTCATTTTATTATTGTTACCGTGTAAGTAGTTTTTAAAGCACAAATAGTATTTTTAGTTAATGTTCAGGTAAGAAATCTATTTTGATGAATTAATGTAATTTTGAATTAAATTTTATTTTAATAAAATATTATAATAATTATTATTAAATTAATTTTTATTAAATATAAATTTTCATATAATTTTATGAATGTAATTGTAATTTTTATTAAGGTTTGAAGGCCATTTTTGTCAAAACCCGTGATTTTTTATAAATATCTGTTTTTATTTTAAAAGTGAAAATTAACATATTTATAAAATTATTTAGATTAAATGAATTTTATTTCTGGAATCAGGATGTCACAATTATCCATGTGTGAATTTTTATTAATTTTCTGAGACTGTCAAATTTTTGGGTAAAAATTAAATACCGTTTAAATATATAATGTGTTTTTTGACATCATAATGACAAAATAGTGAGGTAATAAAATTCTATAAACATTATGTTAGGCCATTATATTTTTTACCATTAAAATAATGTGATTTCTGGTTTGTTTGATTTATTTTACAAAGCATTAGTGGACCCATCATGACTTATTAAACATTTTGTCTTTTTAAATTGTTTTCCTTTGGAGTGTCACTGACCTCCTCAAAAGCAACCCAATTATTTTAAAAATTTATGACTTTGGCATTATAAAATATTTTTTCCCACTCCATTTTGGAAAGAAAAATGGGAAAAAACCATGGGCTGGTTTGTGGTTTTGATTAGTTTAATGTGATGAGTTCCAAAACTAAATAATAAACAATTCTCTCGTCTTTCCAATATAAACCCACCCAATCTCCCACTTCCTCCTCACTCAAAGCCTTTGGAGTTCAACCAACCTTTTCCCTCTTCTCTTTATAATCCTCCCAAGGTTCCCCAAGCTCCCAAATAAGCCTCTCTCAGGCCTCTATCAAGCCATTGGAACCACAATTCCAAGTAAGGGTTTTTCTTCATTTCTCATTTTTGTCCAATTTTCATATTACTGTTCTGCCCTTTTAATTTCAATTATGAATGTTGGAGTCCATTTTCTCACCTCCCCCATACTACCATATTTATTTTTTAATGATGGGATTCCCCTTTCCATCTAATTAAATTCCTCCCATGTACACTCATTACTATGTCGAAATTCCGAATGAAATTTCTACCTCCTTATTACATTCTAGAAATTATTTTATATCATTAATATAAATTCAATTACATATTTTGGGACATGTATATATATTACCCCCTTACTTTCCATGTCATGTAAATATGATGAGACACCCCTTTCTCTCTAATCAACCATTTTATGAGTTCTTATTTCACGTCATTATGCTGCTGAAATTGCGTCGTGCTTTTCCAAGACAAAGTCATTGTGTAGTGAATACCATGCATGTTTCTCTATCAATGGTATTCACCTTTATGAACATTTACTTACTGTTTGAAGAGTTTCATGTATGTATTCCAAATTTTGTTTTCTGTAATAAATTATTATGTTTAATGATTCAATGTTTTATGATCAATGTGGCACACTTATGCATGAAATGAAATGTTTATGAAGGGTGCAACCTTATAGCGCTCCAATGCATTGGGTAAAGTATTGTATCATGATACATCATGTGAAATTGGTGTTTACACCTGATAATTCATGTTCAATGAGGTTTTACTCATGATTCACAAGCAATGAGTATTTACACATGCTTCATGTGCAACGAGCCTTGGCTAATGCTAATCTCCTGATAAGTATTATTTCCACATTTCCATGTTATGATTAGCATGCATTATAATGACTTTAAGTTTACGCTTCTATTGTTCTCTAATGATATGCCTATTTTATAACATGTATTTTATTCCAAATGTTACTCCATGTTTATTCCCTTACTGGGCTTTATAGCTCACCCTTTTCTTATGCATTTCCTATGGTTATCCCATTCAATTCTATGTACGAGGGAATATAGTGGTCATGTAAAGTATGTTTTCAATAGAAATGTTGTATTTAATGTTTTAAGTTGTTATGTAATGATCTTTATCCCCAAATACAAAATAAATCTCGATCTTATATGCTGTATCAAGTGAAGTTTATGTAATAAACTATGTTTAATTGTGTAATAAAAAGCATGGTTGTCATAGGGACAAAAAGTTTTACCTCCCATTATGGATCAATTATAGGATGTGTTTCCTGAGGATTAGTTGGAGCTACCACCTGACATGGATGTTGATTTAATGGTTAAATAATGTCCAGGGGTAGAGCCAATTTTCATTCCACTATATTGGATAGAACCAAGATAACTCTAGGAACTGAAGGATTAGTTGGACGAGATGGAGAAAAATGGATTCATC
The DNA here is from genome assembly GCA_963277665.1 of Viscum album. Lineage (NCBI taxonomy): Eukaryota > Viridiplantae > Streptophyta > Magnoliopsida > Santalales > Viscaceae > Viscum > Viscum album. The sequence continues at coordinate 836,128,991 of OY728165.1, forward strand.
TGTCCTTGTACATTACCACCGAAAAAACCCATGTTGTTTGCGAAGAATGTTGATTGGTCAATGAGGTTATATGTTCTTTATATAATTTTGACTAAAATGGATTTTAAGAACTAATATCTATTTATCATAATCATTTATAGTTTTATCAACTGAGGGGTGCCTCAGTGTTCTCTAATATAGATTTTAGATCAGGAAACCATCATTTGATGGTGATACCTTCTAACAAACTTCAAATAGATTTACAGAGCTAGAAAAGGTTTTTTGAATATATGGCGATGCCCTTTGGATTGAACAATTCACATTATATGTTCATGTCATTAATTAACTAAATATTTCACCACTATCTTGATCCGTTTATAGTTATCTTTGTTGATGAAATCTTTGTGTATTCGAAAACTCTTGATGATCATACCCAAAATCATGACATAATTCTAAGTATAATAAGAAAGCCTAGGCAATACGATGAGTTATCAACATTTTAGTTTTGGATTGATAATGTGAATTTATTGGGTCACACCATCTCGGAGGCAGGCATGTTAGTGGATGCATAGAATGTATATCCTGTGTTGTAATGGAAAAAACCCAGAAATGATTCCAATGTTTGGTGTTTATTGAGTTTGTCCAGTTATTAATGATGGTACATTATGTTTTTCTCTCATTTAGAAGCATGAAACTTAGACATAACCAATAAGGGGTTATGTTTGATTGGTCAGAAGCATGCGAGAATTCTTTTTAAGAGATAAATAAACAATTGACCACCGCAAAAAATTTGAACTTACCCTAACATGGTAATAGGTAAAATTTGTTTTGTGATTCATCCGGTGTAAGAAATGGGGAAGTGTTGATGTAGGATGACAAGGTTGTGGAATATGGGTCAGGCAGTTGGGACCACATGAAATAAATTACCCCTCTAATGACCTTGTGCTAACTATTGTGGTTTATTCATTAATGTGTTGGGGGAATTAATTGTTGGGAGAATGGTTCATGGTGTTTACAAATCATACAAGTATTATGTACTTATTATATTAGTAATATTTTAATCTTCTGTAGTAATGGTTGTTGAACTACTTATAATACATTTACATTGATATGATTTATACACCATGAAATATTAATAGTGTTATTGATGGCTAGTGTTGAAATTCTCTGAATCAGGTCGTTCAGGAGTCCAACACTAAGTGGATGATGATGGAATTATTTTCTAAGATGCAAATAGAGGTTTAGGATGGGAATAGGATAATTCCATTGCATCTATAATAGTCGAGTTCGTTATTTTGAGTTACATCATGAAGTTTTAACTGGTGGATCTGGAGTGTTTGGTAATGACAGAAAGTCTTATGGGGGAGTCACCTTCAAGTTAGTTTTTTGATTTTTATGGAATCATATATCTTCAGGGTTGTGTGGTGGTACTGGCATGTATGTGAAGGGAGTTGATGCATGAGTTACATTCAATGAAGTGGACAGTACACCCGGGTTTTAGTAAAATGTATCATGATCTTTGTAGGCTGTACTGGTGGAAATGAATGAAAAATGAGGTTGTGGGTTTTGTAGCATGATGCCTTACCTTTAAATTGGTGAATTCCGAGCATCAATTCCCACGTGGGTTATTACAATCACTACATATTATAGAGTAGAAGTAGAATTACGTAATAATGGAATTCATGTCAGGTCTTTCGAGGATGCCATAAAAGAATGACATAGTCTGGGTGGTTGTGGATCAGGTGACTAAAGTGGCTCATTTTGAGCCTATAAGAGAAAATTACATAGTTGATCAGTTGTGTGAGTTGTATATTCGAGAGATATTGAGATTACAATATGTTTTGAGAACCAGAGTTATGGATTTTGATCCATGTTTCACATTTTTCTTCTAGAAGGTTTTATAGAAGACACCTATTAATCCAGTGTATTTAAATACGACCTATCACCCACAGATAGATAGGCAATCAGAATGTTCAATTCAGGTATTAGGTGATATTAAAAGAGCCTGTGTTTTGGATTTTGGTGGTTCATGGGAAAATCATTTCTCGCTCATTGAGTTTTCTTACAACAACTATTTTTATGCTAAAATTCAGATGGTTGCTTTTAAGAAACTCTATGAAATACTATGTAGATATATGTTGTTTTTATTAGAAGAAGGGGAGTCTGAACTATTAGGGTCAAGTCTGATATAGGAGAAATAAGAGAAGGTTTGATTGATTTAAAATCATATGACTAAAGATAAGAGTTGGAAGAAGTAATATGTAGATAGACATCATAGACCTATTGAGTTTATGGTAGGAGACTATGTGTTTTTATGAGTATCATTGAGGTTTTATCACTGTCAGATTCAGAAGCAATGTAAGATGGCACACAGGTATGTGGGGCTGTTTGAGATCATGGAGAGGATCTAATTGGTGGACTACCCATTGGCTCTTCCCCAATGGTATAGTGGGATCCATGATGTGTTTACAGTTTCAAAACATTGTAATTATCACCCAGATCAATCTAATGTAATCTATGTCGAAAATTTTGATCTTGAGGGTGATACATCCTTTGAGTAGCATGTAGTTTATTTTACAGATCGTAGTGAGATAGACTTGTGGGGTAAGATTGTTCCCTCATTTCAAGTCTTATGGAAGCATGGTAAGGTTCAAGAAGAAACATGGGAGTGAGAGTCCGATATGCAGGCCCAGTGGCCCAATCAATTTCCCTTAGAAACACAACAGTGTTCCGGAAGAGCATCTCGAGGATAAGCCATCGTAAAGTGGGGAGGTTGTAATATACCTTATTTTTATTCATATAGAATGACTTTGTTTATGTTTAAGTTGGGTCCCTTATTTTGGTCATATAAGTGTTCCCAATGTTCATGAGAATGGATGGGGGTGCTTTGGGGGTTTGGGATGGAAAAGTGGAGGAAAGGAGAGCTTTGTGGCCTTGTTTCACTGTTTGTTCATGGTTAGTGAAAACCATGCATAGCTTCCTAGGTAACTGTGTAAGGTAGGTTATTTTGGGATACTGGATCTCACAAATATTGGGCATGGTTTGGAAAATGTTGCAGGTAAACCACTTGGCCTAGTAATTTTGGGAGAATTACAAAAATGACACCTTGGGATTTTTTGTCTAACAATGGATTTTCTTCCTATCCTCCTCATACAACCCTAGCTGTGAGATTGGATGACCCAACATTTCCAAGGGTGACTCTCCATCGATCCCAGGCTGTTTGAAGCACTGTTAGTTGAGTATTGAATCCCCATATGAGTATAATCTACTCATTGATTCCTTTTCTTGATTAGGGTTGGCACCTTTCTATCCTCTTCTTCTAAAACCATCAAACACCTTTTTTCGATGAGATATTGGTTGAAGAATCAAGGAAACATTGAATTAGGATCGAAGGCTTAGTTCTATAGTGTTTTTAATAATATAATTGAGGTATGTGGTCTACAAGTTTTATCCCATATTTTTTTACACTTTTTCTTGTTCAACATCATTCCTTGTCACTTTTTGTGTTCTTGTGATTCTTTTTTTAAATATTTGTAAAATGTGTGACTGAATGATGAAATAAAACATTCAAGGTACCCATGGGATGCATTGGGGATGATTGGACCCGCTTAGGGTCACCCATGGGGTGCGTCGATATTTTCCGAGCCTAGAAACTACCTAATTATTTTCTGTTTTTTTTGTGTTATTGTAAATCCATTGTTGAGAATGTTAATGAGTAAATGGAAGAGTTAATGGGTTATTGGTAATTTATCATAATTCGGAAATTCTATGTGAAGTGGGATGATGCAAGGGAGTTATTTAATATGATTAGTGGGATAGGCATGTGAATGAGAAGTGGGATAAATGGGTGATCTAATATAAATGAAAAATGTGTTAACAGGTCAAGGCATGATTTCTAATTAATATGTTGATTACATCGATGATGATTATTCTATTAATAAATTATGTTGGTTTTGATATGGTTTTTTTCTTAATGAACGGAGAATAATATTATGCACATGGGTTGGTGGTGGGATAAAGGACTGAGGCTCCTCCCATGGGTCGAGTTAGACTGATGCTATTACCCCACCATAAAATGCAAAAGTTGTGGAGTTAGACTGATTCTATATTCCTCCAATGGTTTTTTGGAATGAAACATCCGGGACTGAGGCTATAGGGTAAGTGAGATTTATTTTTTATGGAATGGGTTGGTCCTTAGAGAATTAGTGAATGTGAATCGTTTTCCTTATGCATTGAACATGATTATTATTTCTATTCCATTGAACACATGATGAAAGTTAAAAATGTAATGAAGGCTATATATTTAATGAAATGGGGAAAAAATCAAGATATGATTCAATCATAACTTTTCAACTAATTGATCACGAATTTTTCATTATTTAATCTCGATTTATTCATACTTTCATGAACTGTATATTAGAGTGGATATTTCATAAACATCATTGGTGGTACCTAATGGAGTTGTATACACACCCTATTCAGGTCGTCGTTGGGTACTTGTGAAGACGTCTTGGTTATAGGTATTGACAAGGGAAAGAGACATGTTCTAAGAAGTTGTGTATGGTTAGGGGATTGCTATGGATGAGGTTCCAAAAATGGAGTCCAGAATATTTTGGGGATTCCCATATTTTTTTTATTTTGGGTTGTGTTCACTTAGTACTATTCATATAGAAAAACAATGATTATTTTGGCCGTGTTTTGTACCATGTTTCAAGAAAAGTTAGTTATCTGTTATTATTGGTTATTTCACAAGTTTATGCTATTTATACTTGTTATATACACTGTCTTGCCCTAGTAAGAGGGTATAGTCTTCCCACATAATTAAGCAAGAACCTTTCTACTTGTCGGCAGACTCTGTCATATAGGGAGGTGCACATGAGGTCATGTGGCGACCCAACTCTGGGCATCGGTTTAGTGGCTCTCATGTCTAGGAGATTAGAAGAATAATAAAATGTATGTAATAATAGTAACCTATCCAATAGAATTATAACATGGATGTTAGCATAGAAAAATGGTTTATAAATAATATTTAACATAAATTAGATAATTAAATATAAATACTCAAATTCCTATAATATATTCAAATTAGGTAACAAAAAGATAACATGACTGTATATTTTTAATTAATTATATGTTAACTTATTTTGTAATTAATGTAAATTAATATAAATATTAAAATACCATTATTATAATAATTTGTAAATTGATATTATAAAATAAATTCTATTCTATGAATCAACATATATAAATTATCCAATAGGGATTTATTGTAAAATTTGGAAAAACATGAATTATTTTTAAATATTAAAAATACAGTTTTCAAATATCTAACATTTTAAAATACAATATTGAAATTATAATGAACTAATAAACTATAAATTAAGTTTACAGAACAAAAATATATTAAATAAGATAAATAATTTGTTTAAAATAATAATTTCAATTTCAATACATAAAAATAATTTTCATAGTCTAAAAAGATAATGTATTCCATTTAAAAAAATTTTATATTTTTTATCTTCTTTCCTTTTTTGAAAGTAATTAAATTTGGAGGTGAAAGGGATTCAAAGTCCTAATAACATGTATTTTTAATGATATACTATTCATTGTATCAAATATGACTATTATTACATGTCTTTGTCTTATAATAATATATCATCTAACCCAAAATCCCTATAACAATTCATGTATAAATCACCCAACCCATCCCTATGGAAAATCACGTCCAAAAAATTCTTAGTTACCATGGTCATCCCAAGAAAATTTCTGTAATCCTCATTAGATCCTTCCAGGTATTTTTTTCTCTTATGACCAAAATCCTTCATCAAATCAGTGGTCTTAAAAAGGGAGAAACATCAATGATGAGGTAATCCTTATCCTTTTTCATTATCTTATTCTAATATTCATATTCAATATTCTAAAAATTATATAAATAGTTATGTAATTAGTATATTAACATGATATTAATGATATTAATATATGGTAAAAATATTCTTCAATATATATTTCTGTGTAATATATTTCCCCCCACCCCACTTTTTATTAATTTCTATTAATGGTCAGATTACAACCTAAAAGGAGGAATTTAATTCTTTATGTATCACTACATATATAAATGGTTAGTGTAGATTCAATATCAATATAATATTTTCTGTTATTCTATTGTATAGTTATTATAAACTATTTATAATTTATAAGTCTTACTTCTCTCTCCCTCTACTAATAAATACCTATTAATGTATAGTTTACTACAAATAGGGATGTTTTCAATTATTTGTATATCATCGCCTTTATAGAAATTGTTATTACATATGTTTAATTAGTAAATATGTAATTTTACAAAATTTTATTATTTTGGATATAATTTATCTTATCTATAAATAAAAATGAAAAGACCATGAAAAAAAATAAAGGATAATTCGAACAAATATATCATTAAACCATTTTAGCTATAATTAAAGGTATAATAATAAAATAAAATGATTAATATTGAATTTTAATAATATAAATTAATTTAATATACATGTATATAATTTTATAAATAAACATAAATTTGATATACATGAGATGTAAATATTGAGAAACAGAGAAGGACCTACGGTAAGGGGATTCTCTCACGACCTAACTCTTTTATATTCTCTCTATTTGTAAAAACCACATTATAGTGGTTTATTTTTATACAATGATCAAACTGTGTTATTAATTTTACTATTGTCCATTCTAGGGATTTAAATTATTATTCATTAAAGTAAAAAAAGTATTCTCATGTCAGACCACATAATGCTCATAAAGGGAGTTTCAAATGTCCATCTCTTGGATTTATCTTCCATATCTATCTATCAATTACCCCTGATTCATCTAAATAATTCTAAAATAACATATAAATGAATTTTATTTAATTTTATCATTATTTTATTTGTATATTTTTTAATATTTCTTTGGGATGTATTCCTAGCCACCGACCAAAACTATTCAAAAAGAATGATTTTCAAAACGTATCACCAATAATTCATATATTGTTTTTTATTCACTACATGAACTATGATATCTTATTTTACAGACATATTTAATGTATAAAAATATATTTTATATTATTTTTTGAGAAACTCTATGTGTAATAATTTATATATTCCCAACAGCATCAACATGAAACAAATATTTTTTCTATTGTTTTATTTTCAATTGGTGATTGCTATATGTTCCCCTTATATGTGGCATGCATGATAAAGATAATATTATATTGTGATGTGTGGTTAATGAATTATATATCCCTCTAATGAATATTTTAAAGTATCATATCTTATATGATATTTATTTATTTACATGATTATATTATATCTTCATTTAATATTATGCATGGACTTGACCTACTATGATTTGGTTAAAATGTTAAAATTTCTTTAATGAGGGAATTCGGTTTTGAGGTTTCATTTTAATATCCATTACATAATCCATATTTATTTTAAATTAATTCCATATGATTATGATTATAAATAATATTATTATGATTAGATTATATTTATTTTTCTTACATAGGTACTCACATATAGTCATTCCTCTTGTTCTTTTCCATTATTACTCTCATTAATGGGATTTTAAATCACCTATGCATTCCAGTTTGTACCTAGGTAATAAATGTACTAATGAGATTGTGATAGCCGATATAATGAATATGAATAAGTGTTTACATAAAATATTAATTTATATTTATATTCATATTCATATTTTATAAAACCAAAATTCTATGGATGCTAAACTTATCAATTTTTGGATTTTTAATATTTTCTTTGCTGATAGTAGAAATGATTTCATAATCCTGCATATATGGTATATGTTTTTAGAGGTAAATTTTTGGATCATTCAATAAATAAATACTTGGATAATATGTAATTTATCCTCTTGTATGAAGATTATAGAATCTAGGACCCTTGTTCACATAGACTGAGAGAGTGTATATAAAGCATATATATGGAAAATGTGATGCGATTATTAATTTGGATTATTGTGAAGTGATTTTTTCAACTTATTTGGTGAATTATATTAGATGTGTTAAACTCTATATTTATTTTATACATAGAGAGTAAATAATATAAGATCAGTCTCTAGGGGAAAAAATACGCTTTGTCACATGGTCTCATGATGTATTTGATAAAGTGATTATATGATTATATATACTCTTATATAATTGATCTTGGGGAAATATGTATAGTGATACATATATTTAGTAGAGATAATTCCATGTACCTTTGGATAATTTTTAGATTTAGTGTTTTTTCTAGAGGCCCCACCATTCTTAAATTTATTTATTAGGGAATTCATAATTTTTATCAATGCTGCAAAATTTTTTTGGGTCATAATTTTTGGTTCTATGAAAGTGTATTAACTTTTATGGAATACAGTTTCTATGAAACATTAATAGCTACCCCAAAAATATTTTAGAGGACATAAGAAAATATTTTTTTTATATTTTCTCACAAGATATTATAATAATGTACCATGTTTTCAAAATAAATGAAATTTTTTTTAAAATGAGTTTTAGAAGATATCCAAAAAAGAGTTTTGGATATGAATTTACAAGATGATATATATAAGGTGACATATGGTGAAAGTGGACTACATGTGTGTGGATTTCATGAAATTAGAATATTATCATAAATGAACTATAAATTCACCACAATGACATGGTGGTTGCTATAACATCATGGTTTATGCTGGTTTAGACCACAATATATTGAGGGACAATATGGCATAGTGTATTACATGTTTGATTATCATGATTTGTGATATAGCATGGTTTGAAATTAAATTCCTACTCAAATATATCAAGATTTATTAATAGTGATATGATGATACTTTTGAAGAGTATTTATTAAAAAAAGAGGAACGGTTTATGGAGTTAATAATTTTCATTATTTGCTTAATTTTTTTGAAACTATTTTACTAACTTAACCATTTTTTCAAAATGATTATTAAACATTTTGTGTATTGATGATTATCCTAATTTTCTATATATGTACTGCAGCACAATGAGTTCGTGTGCGTGATTTATATAACAAATTCTCTTGAATTTCAAATCACAGGCTGTCTCTCTACTTCAATTTAATTTATAGCATTTTAATTTTATGATGTTGAAAGGATAATTCCTAACTATTTTGGAGATTTATCCATCCCTTGGATACATGGTGAGGCGGGATCCCATTATATGCTTCTTAGTTATGCATATCATTCTCGCGGTGAATAAATTTGACATATTATGATCATTAGATAAAATTTATATACATGTTAATTTTAATAATTTCATTTAGAATGAATAAAAATAAAATATGGTAATATAGGTTTTGGTTGATGTTTTCCACAATCTTGAGATATCCATTATTCTTTTCAAAACCCCTCAATTCGAAAATACCAAACAAGTCATTATTAAAATCACACTTTCATAGTATGTGAGAACGTTCCAAAACCCAGTCATAATAACAATGTTTAACATATAAATGTCTACAAACTTATACATTCAAACTGAATTTAACAAAAAATCACGAGATAAGATCCAAAATATCTAAATAAAACTATTTAATTGTTAAAATAAATTCATTACTCCCCATCCCCCGTAGAAGCATTATTGGTACTCTGTATTAAATTCCCATTAAAACTTTTCTAGTTGAAAATAAAATTCACAAAAATCATTAAAAATAAAATTAAAACAGTTGAAAATAAAATTTAGTACATTATCTATAAAAAATATTTCAGATAAGATATTGTCTAACGCATCAAAATCCACTTTCTTAGGTGACCCAAACCATTTTAAATATATATTTATATATGAAATAAATTTTTTATATATAATTATTAGTTTAATTAAATCAAAATGAGAAGTAAAATTTATGTTCAATGAGCATGTAATTCTATGAAAAATGATTCATCATTGACATTGAGTTAATTTTTTTTCAATATAGACATCAATGTTAGAATAATACCATAGTGTTATGAATATTTTAAATTATTATTATTTCTTCAAAACATTGATAATGAATCGTGAAAACCTACACACCACTAGAGTGCAATGATATTGCAATATTTTCATAATAAATGGTAGGATTCCATATTTTGAGTTATTATTTATTGATTAAGAATAATAAAAATCCATGAACATATACAAAAAATTAAGATCACTTGGTCATTTTAAACTATAAAACAAAATAGTGAACAGAATCCTAAAAATGTGATTTTTTATTTAGTTATGTGAAAAAATAGCTAAATTATGAGATAAAATAAATAATGGACATGAGGATACTTTAAAAAAATAGAACCAAGGATAATTTGGTAAAAAAATTGAATACAACCACATTTTCAAATTTCATCACATATAAAATAATATTTACAATTGGGTACCACTAATTATAGTTATAATTTTGGGGTTGATATAGATTCTAAATCATAAAAAAGAGGTTAGTATTGAATTTAAAAATGCTGATCTAGTTTCTTTAATATAATATTTAAGAATAGTGATAACTAAGAAAATTAATAATCATCAATAAATAAATATAATTCATGAATCACTATAGTGAAAGAATAGAAATTATTTTACTATAAAAAAATAGAAATAAAATGTAATAATTCATCATAACCATAATATATAAAAGTGTAAAAATTAAAAACAAACATGTTGAGTGTGGTTCGGAACAAACATGGTTGGTTGTCCCAAATAATTAGTATTAAAATAAGAATAACACTAACAAGAAACAAAAATATTAACACTGGATGAAACATTTTATAAATTAATAAAATTTGAATAAAAATAGATTTTTTGGAAAGTGTTCTTTATGATCCGATTAGTGTAATTATTAGAATTAAAGCATGTTAGATAGTCATTATATGACCATTCAAAATGAACTATTTATTTCCTGAGATAATCCATAATATAAATATTATTTTACTTGTAACAACAGTTGCAACCATTTTAAATAGTTGAATATATATATATATAAATCGATTATAGGAATATCAAGATTGTAATGAGATTTTAAAATAATGACCTAGAAAAATTAATATTTATTTCATATTGAACAATCATTTTCTGATGTAGATAGAATTTTTAATTAATAATAAATTTATTCAGAGTTTATGATTTATTTTAAAAATTGAAAAATAATATAAAAAATGATATTTAAATTGGGTTGGCATGAAAGATGAAAATTTTATGAATATTGAAACAAGTTATTAAGTTGTTTAAATGTGATTTTTTAATATTATATAAAAATTTAAACACTGCCATGTACACTATAGAAACCAAGGTATAAAAGAATACAAAATTAAGAGAATAAAATAAAGAACATGGTATAAATAAAAGAAAAACACTGGTATGAATACTAGTCTTCAAAAAGGATGAGACCAATATAATATAAAATTCACATCCTTGCCTATACATGATGAGACATAGACTAGACCTAGACATGATAAAAGTTATATGAAATGAATTTCATATCCTATAAGAAAGTGTTTTTCCTAGAAACTTAATTACGGGTCACCATAATAGATCCATCAACCTCCACCTTAAATGAAAATAAACGTGTTTCAAACTACAAATAGAGAGTTCAGGGTAAGAACACCAAATCGTTTCTAGTAATTGTGGATTCCAATGGATCTTTTTTAACAAAGTAAATAAAAATATAGGATTCGAATAAATTTACCATCAGAGTTATATTGGTAATTTTCATAAAATGTTCTACCATATTACAGAGTTACTGGAGAGGATATATATCCTAGGTAAAGATCCTTATCCTCTTTAGCACATTAATTCCATGTCTTAAATAATATTCATCATGTATTAATAACATGAAATGTTTGATCTCATTGATTAGGGAAAATCATTAGAAAAAAAACCACAAAAATTTTCCCACCCTCTAATGTGAAGATTTTATAATTTATTCAAAATAGAATCCAAAATAATTGGGGAAAAATAGTACAAACCACACTCATTTTCAAATTAAGGATATTAAAATAAAATTAGTATCCTCCTTTTATAATATTCAGATATTCAATACCTATATTGGGATAAGATTGTACAGTTTTGGAAGAATGCACCTGTTGATCCATCCCTATTTACGCCATTAGTGTTGCATCATGAAAAAAAACAAAATGTCATTTGAAATTCCATGATGGTCTACACTACAAATAGTTGACACTGATTTTCAGACCTTATGAATGTAAACTAGGTGATCACCTTAATTTTTTTTTCTTATGGGATATGGGATGTATCTGTGATGCATCAGAGGATGATTGAATGTACCACTAAAAACTAGCTTAGTGGAATGAGAAGAATGTGAGTGATAAATTAACATAGAGTAAGGCCCCCATATTTTACAATATTTATTTCCATAAAATAAACCTATTTTTAATGATAGCTTTCTTCACATGAAAAAGTAAACTAAAAAAGCTTGAGTAAATTTTATTGTAATGACATTATGTGTAGTAAATATAATTATTATAATATATCCTTTTAATTAGCTAGTATAAATAAATCTAACTTCATTTTTAATAATATGAATAAAATTAATGAAATGGGTCATTATGGATACTAATTTACTAATAAAATAAAATTAGTAATGGAAAATAACTAATAAGATTGTTTTACGACTAAAAATATATTTTTATAAAAATTATCATATTATACATTATGTATTTTTATTTATAGAAATTATATATATTATTATTTAATGATGATAAATTATATTTTTGATATTAACATTATATTAAAACTAATTTAATTTATAATTGATCATAAATAATAATAAGAATAGATAAAATAACAAAAAATTCCTTTTAAAATGGATTTTCAATATATTTCTATTCAAAATTCAAATTCCAAAATTTTTGAATTTTAGTTTCAAATATTGAAATAAAATTATTTATTTATCATATAAATATTATCTTAAGATATTTTTTTTTGGGAATTTGTTTAAAATATTTATTTTATGTTAATTGTGAAAATATCATTTTTACAAATACTGTGATTTTTATGAAATCAATATGATATAATCACATCATAAAAATTTAAGATAAATTTTTCCAAATAAAATAGTTATATAATAATTTAAATAATACATTCAAGATATTATTTTTATGTCATAGAACATGTGTTTATCATTTTTGAAGTCTAGTAATATTTTATTCTATTGATAAACTATTTTTTTTCATTTCATTTAACTAAATACTCACTTGGTGTAATTTTGGTTTTGATTACTTTTAAAGTCCCATAATAATTATTTATTTAGTAATAAACGAATCGAAATTAAAAATAATCATAATTTAATCCTGAACATTATTTTAATTCTAAAAAAACACAATGTTTATAGAAATGGGGTTTTGACATAATTTATGAAAATAATAAAATTAATAATTTTCTACACATAGAAGTTTTATTTTATGAAATGGTTTCTAAATTTTGAATCAGAATTTAAAAATTATTTAATAAGTCTGTTTTAAGTTTTTTTATGAAAATTAGTTACTGAGTTTAAAAATGCAGTTACCAGGGTAATATAAAATTATGGTAAATTGAGTTTAACCAAGTAAAAATGAAAAAAACATAAAAACATTTATCCTAATGATATTTTTAGGTTTTTAGCTGCCTAAAAATTATATATCTTCTATTATTTTCTACATTAGTGTCCACATGACATTGGAAACTTATGTTCCTTTAATATTTAAAGGTTATATTTAAAAAAATATCAGTCCCTCAACATATAAATGAGGTCTTCCACCACCCCTTAAAGTACACTATAAATATTATATGTTCCTAAGAAAATATATAGATGTTTCTTACTCAATATTTATATTCCATTTCTCTAATCCTACACTCAGAATATTTTTTTAATTCCTCTCTTCCAAAAAACTACTTCATATGAAAATTCAAATTCTCAATATAAGTACTAATTTATATATATAATTTTTTCTTATATATCTATCCACTAGAAACCATATCCCACTTATAAATACATAATGAATCAAATATTATTTATAAAATGTTATATTTTTATGCCTATGAAATAAATATTTACAACTTTTGTTGTTTTCTATTAGAGAAATAAAAATGTCATTCATGTGTACATGTGGAAACCCAGCTCTACTAAGTGATGTGTTATATTTTTCATCACATCATTAATAAAGTGGTTCAAAAGGTGTATTTAATGATTAAATATTTTATTATACATGTTTAATCTTCCTAAAATATAGACAATTGTTTACATTCTATCTATTTAAGGAAAATGAAAAAAATGTGTATATGTCGAGAATACTGCCTCCATGGAATGATGAAATTCACTTTTCCTCACCAACATACATGGATGGTTAAAATAATTCAACTAAACAATAAATATAAAATAATTTTTAATGAAAATTATCTTGTTGTTATCTTCATATTTAACACATTATTAACATACCTCCTTCTTTCATTAAAATTTACAAAAATATGATCATCACTAATTTTTATATCTTGAATCATGAACCCAATTATAATGGAATGGAATTATATATTTATAAATAATTATTGATAATATATTATTTTAAATTTTATTATTTATTAATTATTAACTTTTATTAATAGAATGCAGATCAATATCGATGTTACAAGCTTATGAAAAATAATTTAAATTACTAACATCCTATGGTAAAAATAAGATACAATAGACTAATATATTTGTAATAAATCACTACAAGTGAATTATATAAATAGTATTATATATTTATATGGTTTTAAAATATATTATTAATACATTCATGTTTCTAATTGATGAGATTAAATCACTTTTGTGGAAGTTGACAGAAAATGTATCTAGTTTCCTTAAAAAAACATATTTTCTTGAGTCATAATGGTTTCTTTTTTACAATGGTCTTACAAGATTATTTTTTTATGATGGAAATATTTCTCAATGAATCAAAATTTCCATGGCTTAAATTTTTATTCCAAATAATCAAAAATTTTAAATGATTTAAAAAAATTAAGTATTTGATTCATCTTTTTGTGAAGTGATATTTCCAATGATCTAAAAAATGTAATTTCAATTTATGTCAAATTAAATAATGTTACAAATGTAGCTCTAGGGATGTTGTCTTATACCTTTATCCTCCTCATTTCTCTTTATAGATTATGAGTTTTTAGTTATTTTTTCCAAAAACCTATTTCTTTTTTATTTTTTAGTAAATGATATTTGAAATATATATATTTTTCATGTTCTCTTCATACACATATGTATAGATTACAATTATTTAATGGGTGGGATCCTATCTCTCCATATAATTTATTGGATGATATTTTTTATCATAGGAGATTAATAGGGTATATGGGTTATTATCCCAAATTGATTAGGGTAAAAGATTTTTTATCCCAATTACAATAGAGTTTGTGGGTTTCTATACCAATTAAAAAAAGGTACATATGCTCTTAGCATAAGTCCAAGAGGGAAAACATGATTTTATCCAATTTAAAAGAGGATATAAAAGTTTTTCCCCCAACACCAATAGTTTACATGTTTTATTATCCAAATACCACTATGTTATAGAAGTTTAGGAGTGATTCCTTCTCTCCTAGGTTGTGATTTACACTGTTATATACTTTTCAATATTTATTTGTTATATGCTTATGTTATTATTCTGTGTATCATATTTATTTTCTCATGTTTCTGCACTCATATTGAATGGTATATATTAATTCATTTAAGTCTACATGTAACTATTTACACTCTACTTAATAAGATATTTCTTTTATACTCATGTTTTTCATATGTTTATGATCTAAAATTTTATGATATGTTGATATGTTTTATATTATTAAGAATTTTATGTAGAAAAATTCTTATTTTTCAATTCCTCATATTACGATATTGATTATGACATATAAGAATCCTAGAATCTATCTAGTTTTGTTAGATTATGGATAAATATTCATACTTATCATGAAATGTGTTATTTTGTAGCTAATACTAAAACAAAATAAACATTACATTTATATAATTATCTAATTATTTTTGGTAAATAATATTTAAATTATGGACATGGTTTTAAAAAATTATATATTTTTAATAGTCAAATCACTTAATATTTAAACAATTGGTAATGTTTGTAACTTTAGAACTACACTAAGGCGTGCTAGTGTGAGGTTCCTTACTGAGGTCTCACAATGGTCTTATTCATCAATTGAAAATTCTCTTAAAACTAATACCCATATAAAGATATCATTTGTATTAAAATGGAGTACACATATTATAGTGAAATTTTATTATTATATTGTATTGAATACTAAAACTCCCCATAATGCCTCACTATTAGAGAGATGTAATGGGGGAGAAGATTTTACAAATCTATATCCAAACAATCCTGAGAAATGTAGGGTTTAACCATAGAAATGGTGGATTCATATACCTTAATTAAATGGATATAATCATCTCCCAAACAATTAAACACCATATATTTATATAAAGGCCAAGGTAGATATAAGAGGAAAAGCTAATATGGATCATTCACATGATCATGAACTCTATGGAATCTTCTCACCCATTAATAAATGGAGAATTTGTAATTATCTTACATAATATTCTTCTATTTATGTCATAATTATATATATTTATATGTAAATATATAATCTAATTAGTAATGGTAGAGTGTGGTAATATGGTACCAGATGGAGGGAGATTGGCACGCATGGAAAAAAATGTATTGGGGGTCAACAACACTACTATAAGAACCACTAAAATTATGGTAGAAAAAAGATCCTCAACTATAACATACTCTTATAAAAAAGTTTAAATGACCATGTAAATATTATATTTATATATAACATTTTATATTAATGAAATTTGATGAAATTTAGGTAAAAAATGTTACAATAACCTATCCTTAGGTATTTATTGATAAATATACATACTATGTTATATTTGTTTAATATCCTTTTAAAAAATTCAAATATTAATCTTCAGACTAACACCAGGAATCCACTAAATCCACTTCACTAATAGAAAAATTTCAAAACAACATGAAAAATTATTATAAAAGAAATATCTAAATATATACTTTAATATCTGGAAGAAAATAATTTTTTCTCCATATTTAAATACAAATAAATCTCTAGAAGTTATATTTCATATTAAGATATTATAAATAGGTTAATAATATCATTTTCAAGGTAATGATAAAGATTATAGGGTATCACTTATTATTATTTCTCTATTTTAAATTTCCCTTGAAATTTTTTCAAAATATCTCATATTAACATTTGTTTTGAATTTATATTATAGGATGTTTAGTTTCTATGTATGGCTTTTAATTTATATTGAATTGGTAGTATTGAAATAAATATGGGTTCATGTTTAGAAAAATAGTTTCACGTATGCCTAGTTTACCCACTTCTAGGGAGTTAGAGAGTATTACTGTTATGTGAAAATATGTTATCACTTTATGTCTAAACAACCATACAATGGGATTATATGTGTTCATCTTCTTAAAACATGTAATGAAAATAAAACAATAATTAACTCAATGGGATTATTTAATCTCTCATATACAGATTGTTTTTTATATTTTAAATTCTTTATGAGAGTATACAAAATGAATGTGATTTATATGAATTATATGAATTCTTATGTCATATTTTATTTGAAAATTCAAAAAAATATATGTTCATGATCAATTGTGAATATTTATATGTATTATAATGTCTTCGAGGGAATGTGATGATATTTCATAAAGATTTATAATGGAGAACACTTTTGGTTCATCAAAACTAGTATTCATTGTAAAATAATCATTATTGTTTTAATTATTATTGATTCTCTAAAAATAAATGGAATTCCTCAGAGTTAGAATTTTTTTACTTCCAATAAATTTCTAAAAAAATCATTTTGTACAATCATAAAAAAATATGAATGATTCTTAGTTATTTTATGTTTTCATGTATCATTATAAATGATTCCCGGGGAATCTAATATTGAAGAAAAAATATTAGTGAATTATGGAAAAAATAGACATGTATTATATAAAAAATAGTAATATGTTAAATTTAATAGTTTTATAAATTTTACAAAATTTAAATGAATAAGTGAGATTGTATGAGATAAGTTTCTCAACATAACCATTTTATATAAGATATAGAAAAACATTCACGAGATATAAATATAATTTTCTAACACAGAAATTGATTTTTATTAAATATATTATTCTTCTGAATACATTATTGATAAATAATAATTGCTATTTCACAACGAAATTAAATTTATTGAATAGATCGATTTCATGAAAATATACCTAAAATATAATTTGTAAATCTATTAAATGAAACTATTTATGTTATAAAATTTAATGACTAATGGTAATCAATTAATATATAATATTACTCAACATAATTGTAGATTTTCTAATCTTTCAAAGAAATAATATGGGGGATGTTAAATCTCATGATTTTTATTTTATTTTATGAAGAATAAACCATATGATTTTGTAAGATATTTTTTGTTTTTTAGATGATTAAATTTAAATATAATAAATCAATATAATTATTAAATTTTTAATACGTGATATATCATGAGGATATAAAGATAAAAAAACTGATTTATTAGGATATTAGATGATTCCAATTGGTTTGATATTTTAATAGTGATATTTAATAAAGATAATAATATGAATAAGTATAGAGTGAGATAATAATGAGATAACTATTGATAGAAATGTAAGATAATGTTTAAGGATATAATCTGGTTGTGTGAGTAGTTAGTATTAATATGAAGTTATATAAATATTTCTCAATATATGTTCTTTTATTATTTGAAATAGGAGAGAATTTTATTACTAAATATGTGTGAATTAATTATTATTTAAAAACGATAATACCATTACCTAGTTCGTTATAATTTAAATTATTCTATTTTTGTATTTATCAATGGTCTAGATTATAATTGACATTACAATGATAAAACCATACACATTTGGGTGAATCCATATATTTTTTTTGGTATTTTAATTTTACTTAAAAATGAGGTTGAAAAACATATATAAATAGCCACCATTTTTTCCATAATGAGTAATTTATGTTTTATTAAAGAAAATTTTCAAATTTTAAAAGTACAGATCCACCCCCCAGTGTTATATACATATCATTTTTTGGTACATTTTCATATAAAAAAATAATTCTAGGTAGTTATTTGATTATATATTTATATATATATATTTATTAGTGAAATATTTGAGATAATAAAAACAAAGTAGATAGTGATTTAATTAACATCATTGATTGAAAAGAATAATATAATTGGACAAAATTAATAATTTCCTTTAAGTATTCACTAGTGTTTGATACTATTGATATTGTTACTATTGGTCTCTCTCATATTAAAATAGATACAATATATACTCTAATTGATTGCATCAACCATGAGAGGGACGAAAATTCAAAAATGTAATTTTTTATCTTTTATCAGATAATATGAAAATTGATGTGCTGATATTAAATGTTGAAAAATATATGTTTGATATATTTTAGAATATCTATAAAGAATTATAATATGATTAAAGAGTTTATGATTCATCATTAAAGAGTTATATTTGAATATGGATGTATATTGATTGAAAATATTATGGTTAACTTTTTTTAAAAATATTATATGACATAGTACACACAATAATAACATATTATTAGATAAATGAAGAATCAATTATTTTAAAAACATTATTGAGTGTTTTTTAAGACACATTTAATTCCATAATGTAATATCACAACCCGTCTTACCATCAAATTGGTATCCGTATAGGTGGGTAACATTGCCTCAAGTGCATATCCATATATGCTAGGGGCTACCGACTTATAGTGAGGGTCTCAAGAAGTGATAGTGGGGAAACCATACCCTCTTTTTAGAGTTTTATAGCATTGGTAAATAATAAATAATAATAGAAAATAGTGTAATATGTGAATAGAAAAGATAAATTAGCAGAAGATATATTCTAATGTTATTGACCAAACGTGGCCAATGTTGGTTTATATAATAAGTGAGAGCATAACATGGTAGTGATACATGAAATAAATAGCAACTAATAGAATATTATATATAATTTGTTAAAAATAAAGGAAAGATAACAAATCCTCAAGTGAGATCTTCTCGAGCATCATGAGATCCATCTTAGTCCTCTACTCATAACTCCTCAAGTATAAGAAACACTACAATCAACCTATGTCTTGCAAATATATTGTCTATATGGGTACCAAGGGTACCCTAGAAGGCTGTGAGATAAATTATTTCTAGGCTAGAACCCACTATTTCAATACCAATATAGGAAAATATTATTTAGGCAGTGTAGGTATGGAGAATTTAATAAACAAGACTACTTAATAAACAACACCTGTCTAGGTTCTTAAGGGACACCTGACGACTATAATAACTTCGGTTCATTATTGTGATAATTGTTTGATCATGTCACTAAATATATATATATATATATATATATAAATATACATGTATATATATATCATAAATGTCCTTGGGTAAGCATGACTCAAACCCATGCATAGAAGATAGCTGACATGGGGTAATCATACCTCCCATCCATAGAATTACATTTTATGAGCATGGATTAAAAATTCCACTCATCCATAATAGATGATAACTGTAATGGTGTAAGCATGTCTCTCATCCATAGATGTATTTATAACTTGCATGGGGTAAGACTGCCTCCCATCTATAGACATTTACACATAACTAGAATGGGGTAAGCATGAGTTCTATCCGTAAATAGTAGATAACTATCATGGGGAAACAAATCCACGCATAAATAACGTTTATAATAATGGAAGGGGGTATGAATTCCTCCCATACATATACTTGTAGATTTATTAACTAGCATAGGGTAAAGAGACCTCCCACCAATATACATATAATAATCTGGCATGGTGTAATATCACCTCCCATCTATAATTATTCATAATACTATATATATATATCATAAATGAATGAGGTATAACTTCCTATCAGCAATAAAAGTCTATATAACCAATTTAGATTTTATAAAAAAAGTTGAGTTTCCTTTGGACCATTACATCTATGCTGATTTGTACACGGGTTAGCACAACAACTCATGTAACTTATATATTGACAGAATCAATAATAATAATCCTTAATAGTTTTAATCATCATGTATTCTTTATTATCTCTAATTCATAAGGATTAACCAATCATTATTTTTAATTTCGGTAGGTTCATTTACATGTTTAACTATGCATTTCAAATAATGAGGCAAAGCCTCTCATTCAAGTGACTAACCATTCCCACTTTTCATTATATCATTTCTATTAAATTAGAACAAAATCTCACTTAATCCATCTTAATCAAGTCATCCTCCTTAACCGATTAATTTAACTCATTGAGACATAAAAAATACCTTTCAAGGGCTCAAGTGTAATAAGTGGTGTCAAGGATACAATGAATGTTCCTACTTTGGAAAATGAAACATAAAAGGGCCAACCAAACTAACATTCCATTTATCTGTTTTAATATCAATCATAAAGAAGCACCAATTCATTAATGTATGTTAACATAATTTTCTATCACTACATTTTTAGCATAATGGAAGTGCACCTCTATTATAGGGGTTTTGTTACAAAAACATGACTTTGTTCAATAAACAATTAATTTATCTTGTAGATGATTTTATAAAATTTCACAAAAGAAAATAATTTATTAGAAACTACTCTACAACACACAACATTAATTAGGGTTATAGAATGTGTAAGTAATTAATTAATGCTTTCTTAAATAAAGGACCGTGGAAAAGGACCCTACATCAGCACTGTACTAAACCAAACATTTTAGCTCTTGGAACTTTCTAACATGAATCCACTGATCCACAACTAATAATATTCCCCTTAAAATATATATAAGGACACTTATCCACTATTAACACACCTACATGGCCATGAACATGTGAAAGGGGATCCTCACTTATATTTTTATATGAATATACTTTTCTCCACTCACCTGAGTATGTATTTTCATATATATATATACATAAGAAAACCTAGCCCCATATTTGTATATTCGCAGCCATGAATGAATATACACATAACATGCGACCCTACATATATATACAGACCTATGCATATGTAGGTGAGTTGAATTATACCCAGAGACTCGAAACCAAAAGGAAGGGACGAACACACATTAACTAAAATTCCAGGAATCAAAAAATTATAAAACATCCAATTATAAAAAAATAATCATTGAAGAAAAATGGAAAAAATCACCTTAAAACATTAGAAGTGAACAAAATCAGGTTTTACCACTTGGCCTTCAACAGTAGTTACTGCAACATGCATGAACAGGACCGGAGGAACATATTGCATAACCTAGAGCTGGAAGAAAGCCGAAAATCTAATCAGACCATATCGTAGGGTTTTTTCCAAATCGATCAGGGTGATGGAACGACCAAAATTGGATGAGTTAAAGGAGGAGTAGTAGGGATAAGGCTATACATTGAAGATCTGGAGAAGAAACTTTAAGGCACCAAGCCAAAACGGAAAACAGAGAGCGATCAAGGAGGAGGGGTCGAGGGTGTCAATGGGGAGGCCCCATAGGGTTTGGTGTGGGTCTGGAGAGAGATAGGGGCTAGGGGGTTTAATTTTAAATTTATTTCAATTTTATTTGAATTAAAAAATTTCATAACAATTAAAATAGTACATGGTTCAGGGCATGTGGTTTACCAAGTCATGTGTCAACCATGTGACACCCCCTACTTAAGATATCCTCCTCGCATGGGTTGTATCGCAAGTTGGTATAACCTTATGTTGTGTGTGCAATTAATAGTGTCAAGGTAAAAACTATGTAGAAATACTTCTATGGGATGGGTTCATGGTTTTGAAAACCATGAATAGTCACTACGAAATGCCTCTACCACACCTGCACAAAGCTGCATGGTTTCCGTCTATGGGACACATAGTTTCAGACAAATAGTGTGCCCTCTACAGATACCACAAAAGTGTATTTATATGGTTTAGAACTCAAAAAACTCTTTAAGACACATGGGAAACATAAAAATAATTCACCCAATCCCAAAAGCATTTAAAATAAGTGTTAAACTCTCAGAATTTGACTCTAAAGCTCAGTTTTAAAAATAGAATTTTCACTAATTCAAAAAGATCAAATTCCAACTAAATTTTGGTTTACTTCAAAACATAGATCATCACAAAGAGGATCTATACATAAACATAGAGACCTTCTTGAATTATCAATAAGTTTTCATCATAGTATTTTAATTTCATATAAAATAAATAATGATACTTTTTTCAATAAAATGATCCAGGGAAAAATATGTTATGATTTAGTTAAATAAATATAAAAATTCAAAATTAATTACGAGTTTTGTTTAGACGATAATGATGATAGAAACTTCAATAAAATTATTTCACTAAAATATAAAATATTAAAAAAAATAATGGAATGTATAATGATAAATATCATTTTAAATGATTCATTTATCGAGGAGTGTGATGAGATTCTTATTAATGTGAAAAAGTTAGAGTATATATAATATAATAAGGGTAAATAATAAATTAGAGGACTAACATAAAAAAATTATTGAAAGTAAATTTTTACAGAATATTCCAAATTCCAACAGTGTTTTTTCCTATAAAATATAATAATAGTTTCATTTCAATAGATATTATTATGAATAATACGAAGAGTTAGGAAAACACATCAATAACTTATGGGTATTTTCAATGAATAAATTTTTTCATTCATCAAGGATATAAATATATATAAAATATATATGTACATAATAGTTAATGGATTAAAATATATTAAACAATAATAATGTCACATTGGATACTGGAAAATAAATAATAAAAATCAGAATCCCATGTATTAAGGTTGAGGATTTTAGAGGAATGTTTTAACACAAATGGAAATGTGTTATATATAATAGGTATTTTTGATTATTGTGTATTGGGGATCTATAATGTGTGAAAATAATAGAATATGGTTTCAGAAAGCATTTCAATTGAAGGGGACCATAATAACCATTATTTTCATTTAATGTTTTGGGATCCCCTCCCTTATGTTATACTAATTTGGTCTATAATGTTTCATTGGGTCTTCATTATTTTTATCATACATGAATTGTTTTTTAAAAAAAACACATGTTTTATCTATAATTTTCCAAAAAAAACTAAAGTTAATAGTAATTAATAGAAAATAAATGTTATGTATGGAATATTATTTTGGATTAAAGTATACATTATTCAAAATATTTATCTGAAAATGAATATGGTCTTAAAATAATATATTTTAGAAAATAAAGGAAAAAATATACCACTTAAATTAGAATTTCATATGTCGTGGTTCATGTGTGTTAACCATTTAATGAATTATAGTACGAAATTTAAAATTTAAAGAAAAATATGTCTTGTTTGATAGATTCATTCCTTTTAAAATGCAGTAATTCTGTCATCTCAAGTGTATTAATAAAAATATATTACCTTCTCATTATAGAAAATAAACTAGGTCAAAAAATATGTATTTTATCTATCCATGTAAAAAAATATAGAGTATTAGGGAGTCCCAATAAAAATAGAAAAACTAGAGTAAATCATTGATAAAGGTATTTTTAGAAAAATATGATGATGATTTCCTTGCCAAAAATAACATGTACTAGAGAAAGAAACCCTATTGAAAAGAATTTTGATGCGGATAAGGTAACACACTCATATATTATGATATATTTCAACATAAAAATTATGATTTATTTAGATTCCTTTTCACACAACATTGTATTTAAACAGACCATGATATAAATATTATTATTTAAATGTGTCTATCATAACCTAAACATTAAAATATATGGTACGAATAAGAGTAAAAAAAATATAAAAATATTTATCAATGTTTTATATAAATTAACTATTATAATAAATAAGTCCTAATTTTTTAGTAAAGTTATATTATGCTTTGAGAATATATTTTTTCCTCAAAATGGTTTTTATTTCATTCTATGAGAAAATAATATATTTGATCTTTTTCACATATAGAAATATTATTTGAAAAACAATATACCTTATTTCTTAAATAATCATTAAATAATTATCTTAAAGTAAATTTTAGATCATTTTTTGAAAATATTGATTTCTCAATGAATATTGAATAATATTAATTTTTTATGAAAGTTATCATTTTCTTTAAGTAATTTAAAAAGTTATATTTTTTTTAAATATTATTAAAATTAAAATTATATCATTTATCTTATTAATAATTCAAATAATTTCATCATAATTAATTTTATTTCATATTTTGGTATAAAAACCTTTTATACATTAGAAAACATTTTTTTTCTGGAAAACTTCTTTTCATTGCATTTTGCAGATTTAACTTTAAATAAAATTCAGCCACATATCAAAATGGAATATTGAAAAATGGATTCAATATTTAGAATCGTTTGGATCAAATATTGTAAATATTCCCCTTCAATTTATAGCCATTATGAATTGAAACGTTACTAAATAATTGTTAGACAATTAAGGGTAAACCGCAAAAAATAGGGTTAAAACATTCAGATAAGGATTGAAATTTTCTATAACACTCTCCCTTATGCCATTTTATTATTGGAATTTAACCACAATCATAAAATAATGTAAAATATGGCTACATGGTTCTATTATCCTTTGATTATAACCATTGTAATATTTTGAAAATATAATAAATAAAAATGTAAATCCCTGGACTTAAATATATATATATTTTTTTTAAAAATTGTAAAAATATTATAAGTTATGTTTATAATATTTATTTAAAATATGAAATAGTTTTTTTTATAATTGTAATTTTTTTAATTTTTATTTATTTAATAATTATCGTAAATTATTATGAAAAACCGACATAGTATTTATTCAATTAATAAACAAATAAAATAAATGATTTTACAAATATTAATAAGAATACCACTTAGATAAATTATTATGATCCTAAAAAGCTATAGATAAACCTAATGTATTGGGGTTGTGTGAATGTTTTATATTTAAATACCATTACTATCTATATTCTTTTAAACTAAAAGTAAAGAATATATCTAAAATGGACATCAGTTATATTTTATAATAAAAAATAATTTATTAAATAATTTAAAATTCATAGGAGTCATATATGCATCCAATATAATGGTATAAGTTTGAAAGTATAAACCATGTTCCATTTATGGGACAATAATCATTTTATGGTCACATTCTTGACCCTTAAAGAGTAAAAAAACATTGATATTGTTGTAATTGTCAAGTGGGTTCATAGAGGATTAAAACAAATAGTTAAGGGTAAATATTTCAACTAAATATGTTTAATGTTTATTGGAAAATATAATTTTGACTTTTTGTCATATTAAATTATAAATATTTAAATTTTGATTCAATTTATTATAAAAAAAATATATTAATTTAATACTTTTAAGTATTCAAATGGAACCCCTCTCCTCACTTATAAAATGGCACATGTTCAACTCCCTTCAAAAAACGTTTGATACATATAGATTAGTCAATAAATATAATAATAACTTAATATATTCCCCCACCCCATCTTATATCTTTGGTATTTCCCAAAATACAATATTTTCATGGATTATATTGTAAGGAAAAAGAGGTTTCTCAATGAATAGGTACAACACAAAACTAAGTACTTTCATTTTTATTTCTTTTTTTATCACTTATAAATACTTGATATCCATAATAAAATAATTAATTATGTATCTTAGATATATTTAATTTACAAAATTATGATGTAACCACTATTATCTACCTTATTTTCTTTATATGGAATGAAAAAAAACCACTCTTGTGTATATATGACATATTGTCTCCACCTAGCGGTGTAATTCATGTTTCACCATTACTCTACTTGGATAGTTATAATGATTATTTAAAAAAATGTTCTATTTCATATATTAACCCAAATCCATAATGGTGTATAATAATTTTCCTTTATTTTATTCCATATGTCAAAAAATAGAGACAACATCCATTTGTAGATATGGCCTACCGTATCCATGAACGGTGTTATTAATTTATATATATCTAACTTTTAAGGATGAAAGTAGATATATACATATATAATTAATATATGCTATGTTAATATAATGGTTAATAACATTTAGATGTTGGAACCATTATATATGTATAATAATCTAGACTGCCAAATCCAAAAATGCATGAAAAATGCAGCAATTATCAACCGAAATAATTATTTTAATAAACAATTGATAATAAATGTGTGATAAGATGTTATAAGTAAATGATATGTGATATGATATATCTGAGTATGATTCTCGAACAGATTTATTATATATATATATATTATACTGGAGATTCATATGCGTACAACAAAATAGAAGACTTGAGGTAAGCTATTTATGTTTCAATACCACTTTAATTGGGTTTATATATTCATAAATATATATTGAGGAAATTTTATGATCCATATATGATAAATAAATTTTATTTTATTCTACTCTATTGATTTATTGAATTTTAATTAGTAGTAAAATTTCCCTATCTGTGGTAGATAAAATTATTTTTTTTGAGAAAAACACAATTTTTATTTCTTAGGCATGGAATATTTTTCATCAATGTCATGTTTTATTTAAAATTATTTCAAGACTGTTTTAATATTCTCATTTTAATGTTTAATTTCATTTTTACCGAGTTTTTCATTATTTATAAATGTTTCAAATGAATCTTATTATTTCTTTCTAAATAAGGTACTTTTGTCTATTTACCAAAAATGTGAAGGTAATAAATATTTTTAATGTACAAAACATGACAAAAAATATTCATGATCATAAAAACTCAATGAATTGAATGTTATTTTACATGATTCTAGGGTTATTTTCAATGAAAATGTTTCCCATATGTTTTAGAAGTTTTTAAATTTTAATGAATTTACATCAAAATAAACAGGGTGTTTTCTCATTAATTTATTACAAATATTTTCTATATAAATTTCCCCTCAATGAAAATATATTTGATGTTGATTTTGATTTTATAGGGATATGACCCAATCAATATATCCATTTTATTTCTCAAGATGGTTGATTATTAGGAAAATGATATGTTTACAAAACCTATTTATTTTTAATATGGTGTGGTAAGATGATATGATGAATTTTTTAAGATCTCTTAACGTTTATAATAATGAATTATGATTATGTGATAGTTGTTTCTATTATATCAATGAAATTAATTAGGTAAAGTGCTATTTAAATACCATGATATGATGATGATATGTGTGTTCATGCTTGTGAATTTATTTTCTAACATATTAATATGAGATTATAGTTTATTGGAGCTATATTCACAGGAAAATGTGTGGTCAATTGTTAAAAACAAAATATTCACCTTTAAATGTTTGAGTATGTTTTAGTTTTAGCCATTATGAATTTATGAGTTGATTTTATTTTTTTGGTAATATGAATTACCCTTAAATAAATATAAAAACTGATATTTTGGTAATTCTCAAAATAGTTAGAAAATTGTTAAAATAAACCGGCATGGATGAAATTATAACATAAATGTTTTCTAATTTTATTATATGGGATTATTTCAAGATATAATACTTGTAAGGTTTAGTTATTTTAATTTCATGTTACTTTATTACAAAATGTAATTTATTTTAACTTAATAATATAAGTAGTTCCAATAGTCCTCCTCCCCTAACATATAAAAGGTAACCACTTCTCTTCTCATCCAAACACATTTTGAGCCTTCTATCCTAGAATATACCAAGAAAAATACCTCCCTAGATTCCCTAACCATGTCCCATAAAATATCTCTTTAAAAAATTCTATCCTTTTAATTCTCATGGTTCAATGAAAATGATTTATCCAAACAAAGTGATATAAATCATTATCGATTATATTCAATTTTATTTTTTATTTTATCATATCAATAGCCAGGGTGAACATTATAAAATAATTATTTAATCATATTATATATAAAATATATTTATAATGTTAATGGGATGACCATTATCCACCTTCTTTCCATCATATAGAAAGAGAAAACATCGCTCATGTGTACACACAACATACCACCTCTGTAATTAATTTTATTTTATTTTTCACCATAAAAATTCATGGAAGTTTATAATGATGGATTAAATAAATATATATTTTATATTTTATATTCTTAAAATTCTATTAAGGTGAATTATTATTTAAATTTCTTTTTATTGATCCGTCAAAAAAGATAAATAACGTTCAGGAGTTTGTACGACATAATGTCTTAATAAATGGTTTAACTCAATCTTCAATCGTTACCTTTTATAGGTAATTAAAAATTTATCTATATTGAATATATAAGATATTAATATTATTTTTTACAGAAAAAATATTTTATTTAACTATGATTAAATTATAAATACTGAGAGATGAATTGAATGATGCATCAAAATCAAGTGGTTATCACCCTGAACATTTATTTTCATAAAAAATGTTAGTAAAAAGGAAATAAGATTTTATTATTAATTAATATATCATCAAATAATAAGGATTATGGTTTTTTAATATATTAATAATATATATATATATATATTATATAGGAGTTTCAAATGTGCATGAACAAGTAAAATACTTGAGGAATGGGATTTATGTTTCAATCCCATTTTAATCGAGATGGTTGATTCATGAATTTTGGTTGAATATAATATATGATCCTTATTATATAATAACATTTATCTTATTATGATGGAGTTATTCATAAAATTTTCATTTAATTGTACCAATTGTTTCCATTTTTTACATAAAATGAGCTGGAAAATGATTTTTATAAAAATTGACATAGTTTTATCTTGGGCCTAGAATATTTTTCTTTTTTTACATGTTTTCATTAAAATGTTTCCAAGAATGGTTAACTATTATAATGTTAATTTTAATATACATTTTCATTTATTCTATTTTTTAAATTTCTAATAAACATTGTTTTCATTCTCTAAACATGGAAGTTTTGACATTTTAATGAAAAATTGAATGTAATATTTTTTTTTCAATCTACACATAATGTACATAATTTGTCGTTTTCATAACACCTAAAATATTTTAATCTTCCATTAACTTTGTCCATGTTGATTTTCATTAAAAACCCCTATAATATTTAAGAAATTATAATATTTCAAATATTTGATTTCTAAATGAATAAGGTATTTTACTCATGTAATAATATAGAGATCATTTAAGTAAATTCTTCATATATGATAACTTCCATTGATGTTAATTATGATTTACTAGAGTTATGAACCAATGATACTATCAATTTTATATATTTATAAGATCTATTATTGTAACTCCAAATTTTTTTAAAATAGTATTATGTTATGTAGCTTTTTTAACATGGTCCACTACACTTTATGTGAGTGGTTATATAAATAAGATGTAAATTTTTAGTAATAAATTTTTCTTAGAAAATTGGTATCTTGAAAAGTTATTTTTATTTGTTTTTTAATGAATAAAATAATAAATTGTAGTAAATTTAATAAATTTTATTTTATAAAAATGATATCATTTTTAAAATTAGATTTTCAGAATATTCTTAGAGTGGTTTTTTATCTTGTTTTTAAAATGATTGATTTTCAAGAGAGTAGTGAAAAATACTGAATTTTATTTAAAATTGTATTTTGTTTCAAACATTTGTGACATTCGATTATATTTATAAATTATACCAATATTAAAAATTTTATCCAATAATATTATTAATAAAATAATGTTAATTGGAATAAATTTTATGGTTTCATTTGGTAGATTAACATTTTTACACATAACAAGGGATTTTTCTAGAAAAAACTGTTTTTTCTTATGTTTTGTGATTTAATGATAAATTAAATTCTTCAACGTATAGAAATTGAATAATTAATAATTTATTAAATATTATTAATATAAAGAGAATTTTTTTAAATATTAACTTTCATTTATCATTCATTTTGAATAGTAACCTTAGTAATTTATTATCACCATAATATGAGTAAATCGGTAGTTAAGTATAAAAACTATTTTAAGGAAAAAATGACCCTAAAACGTTCCATTATCCTATTGGATGAGTTGAATTAATACTTGTTCATCCAGGTTTCTAAAATATCTTATCATTGTTCTATATTTCATTATAATATTTTATTTATATAAAAGTAACAAAATTTATTCCCTTTATTTAATTATCTCTAAATTTTTTACATTTGGATACACATAGGATATGTTGGGTTCGAAAAGATTCCTTGGAAATATGGAATATCTTTTTCATTGAAATTTATTTCAAATTTTTGGATATAGAATAATTACCATAAATTCTTTCACAACGCTGACACAATATTTATTCAATTAATAGAAATATAAATTAATGGTTTCAAAAATGTTAAAAGGAATATAATTTAAATTAATTATTGTGTTACAAATTTTTTTATATATAAAAGAAAAATTCTATTTATGTTTTAAAGGATTATATTCTAATAAAATTACATTTATGTTTTTTTCAATGTCAATTTAAATAAATAGAGCAAATTGATATTATTGATATTTAATGTTACGAAATAATTTATTAAACTTTACAAATTTCATAATAGTATTGAAATGGGAAAATTAGGATTATAAATCGACTAAAATATCATCACTTTCTGATTTATGATCTAATTTTCAGCTAATAAGTAAAATTAACCCTTTAATATTGAAAATTTTATTATTTTGGTTAAAGTTAATATTAGATAACAAATAGCTTAATCTAAATTATAAGGATTAAATTGATATCATAACATATAAATTTTTTTATGACTATTATAATACCATATCATTATTATATTTGAGTAAATGTCATTTTGGAATGATTTTACATGAGTTAGAAACTTATTATATTATAATATATTATATATTTCCAAAAATGATATACATTATATTTTATAATGAACAATATTTTATTAAATGATATCAAATTAAAAAAAGACCTATCACCATCCATGTTATTTGTATAAAGATTAAAATATCAATTATGTTCCATTTATGTGCCAATTTTCCTTTTATAGTAATAATCATGACCCCTAAATAATAAAAAAACTTTGTTTTACTAGAAATCGTCAATGGAGTCAATGGAGGGTTAAAAATGACAAGGATTAAAAAATAAACTACACTTGTACAAATTTTATTGTATGACATGAAATCGTATCATCCTCATAAAATATTTCAAATAAATCATTTTGGATCAATTTTCTATGATAAATAATTTATAATAATTTAATACATTATTATATTCCAAGACTACCCCTCCCATCTCTAAAAGGGGAACCCACTAGGGTTTTTCTCTTCACACTTCATGAACCATTTAGATTTCGAATACCTACCCAAATATATTTCTATCAACAATTAATGCAAATATATTTCACATTTTTGGAAAAATTCCAACCATATATTTCTTTAGGTGAAAAAATGAGGTTTTCCAAAGAATAGGTATTGATTTTAACTCAACATTTATATTTTACATATTCTTCCTTATAAAACTATTTTTAAATCATAATAAAATAATAGTACCATTATCTCACTTATACTTTGATGTTTCCAAGTTATTTTTATAAGCTATATCCATCCTATCATCTATCAAATTGTAAACGAAAAAATCATTCAGGTGTACAATGTAATACCACCTCATGAAATGATGTAATTTGTTTTCTATCACCACCTCTAAGGGATGATTTTAATTATTTATTTAGTGTATATATATATATATAAGTATCCTTCATGAATCATTATGTAATATTGAGTTTATGTCCCGAATTTTACTTTCTTTCACATGGAGGATAATTTAAGTATTGGAGTTTTAGAGAGTTTGGCCATAACTCATAAATAATAAAAAATTAAAATACAAAGTGGACATTTATGATCAATATAAATTTGAGTATAATATAAACTTTTTAATGTAAATCATGAATTATTTGGATATAAAATGTCTATGATTTCCTAATTTATGTCTTCCTTTCCCTAACTCGTCTCTAAATTGTGTGAAATGTGTTTAAAAACATGGAATGAATACAAAATCTCAGTAAGGGATATAAAAATAAAAAGAACCATTATTTTTGTATAAAAAGGAAAAATAATATAAATATTAAATTTATCTTTAATGTTCATTTTGAATATGAAATAAAACATTTTCTCTGGAAAAAAGATTCACTTTGTTGAAAGAAAAACCTTAAAATGAATATCAGGAACATAAAACTCCTTTAGATAACTTAGAGCATCATATTCTTAAAACACTTTAAAAATTCACTTAATTGGAATAAAAATAAATACTAAATTAAAAATTATCATTACCCAATTAATTGGAAATCTAAAATTTGGATAAACCATTATATAAGATATATATGGATTAATTGTGAGTGACAATGGGGATCAATACATAATATTATTTATTTCAAGGTCAATCATTTCCCACAGGCTATAATGGGGATCAACCCTTCATATAAGCTATATCAGGCTCACCTATGAGATAAAATGGGGCTCAACCCCATGTATAATCTATATCTCGCTCTCTTCTTCTATTTCATCCATAAGTACCATTTCCTGAATAAAATACTTTCATCATTAAACTTATAGAAAAAAATAACAATTTATATATAACCTGATAAACTAATAGAAAAGAAATGAATTTAATATAAATATAATTGAAACATGATTAACATGTGGAAAAAATGGGATTCATATAAATCTATTTGAGACATGGTGAACCCATGTAAATCAAATGGGTTTGTATAAAAATGTCATTAATTTTTTAATCCATCCAAATAAATAATGAGAATAGAATAAATATAAAATATCCCTAGTGGAGTGAATGTTTCAATAATCGCTTCTGATGTTGATGAATAGAAATTTAATTAAAATATCATTAAGAAAATTTTTGAAAAATATATTCTTTAAACATTATAAAGTGTCCCATTCCAATTTGGAACCTATGAATCATAAGACACACAAGGGAATAAAATTTAAGAGAATAATAAATAACATGATAAAAAATAAATTTA
Source organism: Viscum album (assembly GCA_963277665.1). Lineage (NCBI taxonomy): Eukaryota > Viridiplantae > Streptophyta > Magnoliopsida > Santalales > Viscaceae > Viscum > Viscum album. The sequence goes on from OY728165.1 coordinate 836,163,016, forward strand.
TTATATAATATGTCAAAGGAAATGTATATACACCTCATGAAATAATATTTGTGTATAACATCAAAAAAATTCCTCAATTAATGTTCACCAATAAAAAATTGGTTTTTAACATCTGTGTTTTTACATTGATTTTTCAATACCGATGTTAAATGTCCTCATAGAAGTCTTTTAATATTTTTTATTGATTAAAAGATGTCAAAAGTACAGATTTAAATCCATTTTATGAGAGACCAATATTAACATTCATCATATAATAATTTTAACATTTCATTTTAAAAAAAATATGTGTAAAAAGTGGATGTTCAACATTAGTTTTTCAACAAATCAATGTAAAAAATTCTTATCATATTGCAGTTATTTTCCCAGTTATATTTTTGACTGGTTTTGCAGTAATAATAAAATTATGAATAAAAATATATGATTGTCCAAAATTTCACATATCTAATGTATTTCTTATAGAATTCAAACTTCCAAGGACCATTAATATTAATTTTTATTTCTGTTTGATCTCCAAGAGTATTCAAAATGATTCTTGTGAAATGAAATAAAACATGTAGAGAGTTCTTGATGTCATTTTTTTGTAATAACTGACGTGAAAAGTGTTTTTATAATAGGATTTCACTTAAATTAAAGACATAAAAAATCATTCATTCTCTAGTTTGTTTCACTAGATTCTTTTTACTATGTGTGGAGCTTAAACAGACTTAGAATTAAAAGTTATGGTAATAAAAAGTTTGAAATATCTAAGAGATGCCTTGAAGAAGTCCCAATTTAAACTATCATAAAATTAAATATGTAAGTCCATTTGAGATCCATTATTTGTCAAAACAAAGTGTGAAAAATTAAATAAAATTTGGAAAAAAAATTCCATCAGGTATTTGAAAAAAGATGTCATAATTGGTGTTAACATCAGTACTTCAAAAAACTGATATGCTAAGTGTTCTATGAGGAAATTTATAATACTTTTTTAAAACCATTATATAAAAGATGTTTTAAAATAATTTTTAACAAAAAAATGGTACCAATAATTTCCTCCAGGATTTACTTCATTTTAAAAAAATAAAATTTTACTATTCGTGAAGATCAAACAAACTTGTGGATTAAAAGTTATGGTTATCAGAAGATGGAAATATCTAAGATAAATCTTAGAGATATCCAAATTTAGACTACCATAATGTTAAATCCATATGACTTATTTATCTCCATGAGTAGTATTAATAAATATTATGAAAATTAATATAACATGAAAATAATTTTATATGTCTGGTTTTTGGAAAACTAACCTTTAATGTGGTGTTAACATTGTTTTTGCTGAAAATGGATGTAAAAAGTCTTTTGTGTGTATTTTTAATTTTTTTTATTAAAAATATTATTGTAAAATGTTGTTTTAACATCATTGGTTACTAAAAAAGATGTCAAAAATGGTTTCGATGTATTATTTACATTCCCAATATTTTTTTTGACTACTCATAGAGCCCTAATAGAAATATGGATTATAATTTATAGTGATCATAATATGTACTTATCTAAGGAAAGTCATAGAGAAGTCCAAATTTTGACTACAATAACATTAAATTTTTATGTCCATTTGAGATCTTTTATTAATCAAAATGAATATTTTGAAATTAAATAAAACATGGAAATAATTTTTTTACATTGGCTCTTTGAGTAAAATGATTTTAAATGTGGTGTTAATGTCTGTTTTCCAAAAACCTGACATGAATAATATTATATGAGGATTTTTAATGTTGTTTTTTAAGTAGATGATAAAAATGATTTTAAGGTCATATTTTACTAAACATGTTTGCAGAATTGGTTTCCATTTTTTAGTTTGTCTCCCAAGATTCTATTTGACAACCCATGTAGCTCAAACAAACTTAAGAATTAAAAGTTATGGTCAAAAAAAGATTGACTTATCTATGAGAAGATTCAAAGAATTCGAAATTTCCAGTACAAGTATTTATTCTCAAATACCATTTGAGTTCCAAATGTAGTAAAAATGAACCATGTGAAATGATCAACATCTTTGGAAAAATATGTTACAACAATTTTAAGTAAAAACTAAAGTGAAAACTTCACTTAATGTCGATTTTTACCGAAATCTAATGACCAAAAGTACAAAACATACTTTTGATGGGGTTTTTTGGTAAAATTTGTTGTCAAAATTTGTTTCTATATTTAAAATATTTTTTGTGAAAACAAATATTTTGTGATATTTTAATATATTTTTTTTATAAAAACTAACATTATAGCCCTATCATGAGATGCATTTTAACTTCGTTAATATATTTACCCAACATTAAATGTATAATTTTAAATATGCAGGTATGATATTTCAATTTTATCATAATGTGTGTTTATATATTAAAAATCCTACTTAAATTTTATTAGACCACCAACATTAATATTTTCATTTGAAATATATAAGTCCTCATTATCTTTCTATCAACATTTTCAACATCCTTGATCTAATAAAAATTTCTACAACACTTGAAGATATGATTTTCAAATAATATTTATTATCATAAGTAAATTTCATTATTAATATTTTCCTTATCACTGAAAATATTAAAAAAATTTCTTATGAGGATAAAGAATTATTGTATAACGATATAAATAAAAAAATTCTTTAAGAGATTCACCAAATATAGTGAAAAATACTTTATCGATCACTGTTTTCATTACCAAGTGAGTTCCTCCATAAAAAGAAGAAAAATAATGAAATAAAATATAACAATTATAATAAAACATATCAAATGATTGAAATTAGGTTGAAACTTTATGTAGATTGTTTTTTTTTTCATTTTGTGTCTGTAATATTTATTTCTTGTGTCGTGTTTTTTAATTGAGTTGAATATATCGATACTTAAATAGGTACCACTTATGAAGACCATAAGTATGACTTGAACATATATTCTAACTCCATGACTAGTCAAATTGAGTTTGGGAAACAAACTATTTCACAATATTTATATTTTAAATGTTTTTATGTTGGTTTTTACTAAAACTGATGTGAAAAAATAAATATTTTTTCTTTGGATGTCAGTTTTATGTAATGATCATGCCGAAGACCGAAGTTTCATGACATTCATCATCTGTTTATATAAATACCAATGCCCAATACAACTGAGGCCCAAATTTTGTTATACATTTTAAAGAATACTAACACTGAAGGCCCCCCAATTTCAATGTTTTAGTGTCTTTATTTTTTAAAAAAAATGACTCTAAAGATCTCCATAGATGAGTTATAATGCCGGGTTTTATAAAAACCCATGCTAAAAATGCTTCAAACTGGCTTCTTATTATATTTTTATGCATCGAGTGTATAAAAACTAACATTGAATAATCAATTTTTAACATCACCCTTATATAATTTAGTTAAAAATAAACAGAAAAATTTAATAAAAATCATGTGGAAATACGTTTTTCCAATAGTGGTAGTTTGAGATGAAGTCCCTTACCATGAGTCTGACTGGCCATTTGTGTCTTTATCTTCCTCTTATTTGTGTAAATCCTTTTGGTACGCACCAAATGACTACCCTTGTTTGATATCCTCTAAAAGTTTGGCTTTTAGGATGAACAGAGGGTTATTGGTAACACCTTTTGGTAGGTTTTTTATTTGAGAAATTCTTCAGAGGTGTGAAGATAGGGGAGAGTTAATGCCTTTTTAGTATAGGAGGAGTGACATTATTGTAAATAAAAAATGATTAAGAATATTGGGTTTCCACCTTTAAATCATGTGTAATGAAATAACCAATATTAACCAAAAATGGTGCCTGAGTTGAACTGTCACAAACCCAAAGGGAGTTCTTTATCCCCATGGGCTGGTGACAAGCACCCATGCATCGAATGAATAAATAAAGTGAATGATTTTTCCAAACCAGAACAACCACACAACATACATATTTAAATCTAGAATGGAACAATGTAATACTAAAACATATATATGTCATAAATGTAATGAAACAGAGGAAAAAGAATAACAGTAATAGTCTATAACACCAAAAGACATGTATAACTACAATGGAACACCAACAATAACTACTCCAAATGATTGCATTGAAAAACTCCAACCCTCTCACCACTGTCTACCCAAATAGCTGACACGAACCTTGCCGCCTCACTATAGTTCCCTTCATTTCACTACATCAGAATACAAACAAATTTCTATTCTCCATTGATGAAGTGTGTATGGTGTGAGATAAAAAGATCAGTAGGATCCTTACCTGGTGATCCGTAGCAAGTCTTTGTAAAAAAAATTTTATTAACATTTTAAAATAAAACAAGGTATGATAATTAGTAAATCAGTTTTATAAAAAACATGGTAAACATTTCCATTTTCCATAGTTCTATAAAAATAAGGTATGTTAGTATAAAAAAAAAATTTCTATATCATTTATCACAAGAAAAAACATGCATTTCATGGCTAACTCATAAAGAAAAGCATTATAAAACTGAAGCAATGGTATCACAACACCGAAGAATAATACAGGTATCAGTAGAAGACTACCTGTACCATAATGATCAAATGCACAAAAATTGATCCTAGAACACATGCCTAGGAATCAGAATAATACCCCATGAGTAAAACACCCAAAATGTCAATATCTGTCCCCAAGAACAATATAGCCAGGAAACAGAGGAAATCCCCAAGACATCCTCCTTGATAATCACAAAACAATGGATTATAGCCTCAATCTAAACCTTCCACCTAAGTACCCACGGTAACCTATGTTCTCAACTTCACCTACCAATTTCAATTCCTTGAAATTATTTCAAAATCATTTCATAATATATTTATAAAAACCCAAGGGAAACCATTCCCATTTTAAAACCCTTTTTCAACACACACAAAAAATCATGCAGATTTATTAAAATCATTTTATAATAAAAACAATAATGTTTATTATCAAAGGTTAGAGATGGAACCACCTAAATCAAATATCTGGTTTCACACTCCTGCAGTGTAATCCACCAAAAATTAAATCCAAAGAAGACAACAAAGGACCTAGAATGAAACACTATAATTATAGGATTGATTCAAATCTATACACAAGAGGTCAGCGTAAGAGAAGAAACCCACATAACTAAAGGAAGAATTCTTGTCATACCACACCCAATGAAGGAAAAGGCCATCAAAATGAGATATCATAATGGATCTAGAATAATCCAAGAAGATACATCCAACATAGATCTATTGATCCGACAATGAAAAGCTAGTGCACAATCATGATCAACCACAAAAAAGAACTGGACAAAACACTTACCCTAAGAGATGAACCATATATGAAACCAATATCGCAAGTACATCAGATTGATCCAAATGAAGACGTTCCTCAAAAAATATACTAGGGAGTGTTCTAGTTTGAGATCGAAGAGGTTTGGAAGGAATAGACCCACTGAACCTAACAAACAAAAGAATTAAATCTAGGCATGTGTTGGGTCATGACTTGAACCCAAGGGTCATGATGTCTATTCGACGTTGGATAAGTTACACCGAAAAACCCTCTCTTCGGTTTAGAAACTGACATTTAAACACTACAAGATGTTTACATCAGGTAAACGACATTTACCTACCCACACATTGATTTCCCTATCCAAGACTTGTATCCAGGAATAATTACATGACGTGTACCTTAGATACATGATGTGTACCTACTCTAAAGCCTAAAAAATCCATAATACCACTTCTAAGGAGTTTTATCAAAACAGAAACTTATATAAAGGGTAAAAGTTACCCAATTAGGGTTATTTGATGTTAAAAAAACCCCACCAAAAAGAAATTTCATCCCCATAAAGTCATGTAGAAGATGTGACTCCTGGAAAAAGATAAGTCCACTACTCCCTCATCAACAACATTCATTCTCAAGTCTCATGAGAATCTGATCATTGTTTCCATAGAACTCTAACCAAAAAAATCGATATCCAATATAATACATTTATTTTAGAGTCGACTTTATCAAATGGTTTCTCCAAGATAGAAGTATCTCTCTCTAACTCAATTTCATCCCAACTCAATTTGTGAGAGGGATCAGGGTGATACATCATGAGCTCAGATATGTGGAAAAAATCATGGATTCCTAACAACTAAACTAAAAAATCTAACCGATAAACAACCAATCCAAGCCACATGGTGATCTCAAATGGTCCGATATATATTGGAGCAATCATCCTTTGTTTTCCAAGATGACTGTAACCCAAACGAGTAGAAACATTCAAGAAAACCAAGTCACCCATGAAAAACACTAAAAGGTGATTCCACCAATCTGCATATAATTGTTTTCGACTCTAGGGTGCATCCAAACATCACTACACATCCTGAATATTCACATACATCTCTTGAAACAAACTTTTTCTAACCAAACTACTTCACCAAACTCATCCCAACAAAGCGTTGATCTGCAAAGATGACCATAAAACACCTCTAAAGGATCCATTCATATTAATGACAGATAATGGTTGTAGTAAAAAAACTCAACTTGTCTCATATTTCAATCACACGATCCCCTGAAATCCAAGACATAGGCATGATGTGTATCCTATAGTATCTAAATTACACAGTCTGTCTGACCATCAATCTGTGGATGGTAACCTATGATCAACATGATATGCGTTCTCAATTACTCTTGAAGACTCATCCAGATTCTCAAGATAAACCTAGGAACCCCATCTAAAAAAATTATAGAAGGACTCCCACGTATCCTCACAATATCTTGCATGTATAGCTTACCTAGATCCTAAATATCAGTTGTGTCTTTGATAATAATGAAATGGGAAGACATCATACATTGATAAACATCCACCCAAATAGCATTTTTCCCTTCAGGTGTCCATGGAAACCCAACAAAAAAATACATGGATACCTCATGCCATTTCTATACAGGAACTGGAAGAGGATGAAGAAAGATAGAAGGCTTTGGGTGATCTACCTTTATCCATTAGTAGGTTTAATAGTGGTAAAGATAATCGGAAATGTCGTGTTTCATACCCAACCACCATAACCATCTTATCATGTCATAATGCATCGTTGTAGCGCTTGGATGAACAACCCATGAAGAGTTATTTCAATAAAACAAGACCGAACATTTCACAAGTTCTAGGATGAAAACTCTTTTCCTAAAGTGAATTATACCATCAAAATAAATAGGCCAACATGAAACGGTCTCCCAACCATAAATACTTTCTTGAGACTTCTGAAACTCAACATTTTGCAGCTGATATTGAAAAATAGACTCTTGGAGAGATATTGAAAAATGGGTACTAATAAGAACCATACCAGAAACATCCTCTAGAGTGTCCATGTGAAATTAAGTGAAAACCCCATAAGAATCCCCTAATCCTTCAATTCAAAAATATCAAGTGATGTTACCTTCTAACATAGAGAATCTACAACAAAATTCCATTTCCTCAGGGTGTACGTGATGTCAAATGAAAATGTATGAAGGTATTCTATCCTTCATTTTTGTCTGATATTCATGTCTTTCTGAGAGAAGATATTTCCTAAACTCTTATGATCAGAGAAGACGATGAACATTTCAACAAAATTATTGTTCCACAAATACTCCTGTTTATGCATGTTTGCTGCAATATCTAAATCATTAGTGGGGATAGTTCATCTCATGTGGTAAAAGATGGAGAGAGCAGTCAGTTACCACATGATCATCCAATATCAACACACATCACAAAATATCAACATATTCATCAAAAAACACAATGTACCCATTATATGGAATAGGTACGATCAAAATATTATTATATTTCAAAAGTTATTTCAGTTCATCGAAGGAAGACTAACACTTTTCATCACATGATGATTTTACTGAATTCCTAGTAAGAGTAATCAAAAGTGGTTCCATCTTAGGGAAATCCTTAATGAACCTCTATTATTATCCAAAAATTACAAAGGATGAATTGAATTCTAAAGATGTTATTTGGTCACATAAAATACTTAATAGCCTTTCTCATGAATGAATCATATGATAATCCATGCTCAGATATTTTATTCCTCGTGAAATTCAAATCCAGAATATAGAAACATCATTTTGAAAGCATTCTATACAAATAGTGACTTCTCAAAATTTGAAAAACCATACTGAGATGGTGATTGACCTCTCACTCATATTTTGAATAAACCATAATATTATCCACTAATACTCCCACAATAGTGTCATGATTTTGGTGGAATATTTGATTCATCAAGGACATTAAAACTGCAAGATCATTAGTCAGACCAAAAGGAATAAAAAGACATTAATAATGTCCTTACCAACATCTAAAGGCCATCTTTAGTACATAAGACTCTTAAACATTGAATAATAATAATCTAACCAATGATCAATCTTCTAGAACCACTTTTCCCCCTTCAACTAATCAAAAAAATAATCCACATGAGGCAGGAGGTGTTTGTTCTTCACTATTACCCAAATCAACTTCTAATAGTCTACACATAACTAAAGTAAACCATCCTCTTTAATATCATTGAACACATTATATTCCCTAGGCAAAAAAATTGAGATAACAACAGCCTTTTTCACCAGGTCATCAACTAAAAATAAAATTCTAACAACTCCCGTTGGTTTTATGTGATAAGACGACATTGATATCAACTGAAAAACTGGAACTAGTTCAATCATAAAATCTAACTATATCTCAAGAGGAAGACCATATAAATAATATAGGAAAATTTCAGAGAAATTTCCAAAAGAAACCTGATGGTCGTCAATAAAACAAAATTCATCAGGCTAAAACGAAACAACAAACAAAAAAAATAATGATCTCGGGGAGGGAAAGTCATGCACAGCCAGACCTCAGGTCACAATCTCCCTAAAACACACGAGATCATACTTTGACGGTAAGAAATGAAACACACTGATGATAACAATCAACCTCTTCTGAATGAGTGACAAGACAATCCGTACAGATGGTGACCTCAAACAGATCCTAATTAAGAATTAGAAAATCCCAAACCAACTTTGTATTAGCTATCATTAGCGAGCAAGGAGGACACTGAATCCCCCATTATTTCCTCTTGCTAAGATGTGTCTCTAACTCCATTGAAAAGGGAATAAGTTCAGTATAAATTTTAAGCACATCAAAAAATCATACAGATATAAATGAGTGGGAGGCACCAATATTAAACAATGCAATTGCTACTAGGGATGCAATAAAAAGAGTACCACTCACTATTGCTAGAACATCATCAATATCCATTAGAAACTCATATAATACATGAAAATTATTCACTCATGAGGATTATGTCTATACCCCTATAGTCTTTGAATCTTTTTACTGCACTACAATTTCCTTTGGTGCTGATAAACCCTAACCATAATGAGGAAAAATCATATCCTTCTAGAGACACTATATTTGAGGAAAAAGTCCATAGTTATTGCAAGTCTTCACGAGAATAGGTTATTAACATTTAGTGTGACCTCCCTTTCCACTCCTATTTCAAGTAATATGCACAAGTCCAACTAAAAAAACGGTGGTGATGAGGGCTGCTGCTGAGACCCACCTATACCACTTCTACAACTGTCCTGCCACTTCCTCTTCTTTTCATGATTTCTAGTGAAGCTGTCACCAGTGGGAAGAGAAGAGGAAATAATTCAATCCTTTTTGTCCATATTCATATCTTCCATCATATATCTCTCTGAAATATCTACAAAGGTAGAATGCTTTACCAAAAAAACAATGATTTGATGTCTGGTCTCAAACCCTATAGGGGTTTCTGACCCTTTCGTTGGTCCTTCATTACCAGGTCCAGAGAAAAACAGAGAATCTCAGAAAACTGGTTGGTGTATGCCGACACCAAACAATACACATAATAAAACATGGGGAACTATAGAAATTTTTCTAACATTAGAGACTCTAGACAAAACATCTAAAAGAATAGGGTTTTGTAACCCTTCCAATCCAAGCCCACATTTTTTTCTACCAGGACCATAGATTCCCAATATCTCTTTCTCGAACCTCAAGTCTTATCACTACACACATCACTATGATATTATCAGGTGAATCCTTGATGTTGATGATTTTATCCATCCAATCCAACCAATCCTCCACCCATTGACGTTCAGTCATCCTTTTAAAGGATGATGTATTCTCATGTACGATCTCCTGCGATTGATATCTATCTCCTCCAACTGATAGTTGTACCTCAACAATATCATTATGAACCCATGGTATATCCTGATCAAAGTAATGGACTTCCCATATTAGAGTCTCAATTATATTCTTATCTATAGGTTAGTTCTACTCAGGAGCATCAATTTCACCTTCCTGAGGAACTCGTTGAAGACATCTCAATCTCATGATACTACCCACCAAAACACAAGAACTAGCGAACAATAAAACATGTCACAGTTAAAACTATAACACCCAAAAGAAAAAACTGAGATTTTTAAAACCAAAACCAATGCTAGAGACACATATCCTAACATCCCATGGAATCTTGAGTCTTGTTACAAAAAGAGCTGGCTAGACACTTATTGTAACATACCTATGATGTCCTGATAATCTTACTTGCTATTTAATAGAAATCCCTAGAAACATATTCTTGATGGGATTCCCCCTTTAACACCAAACTATAATGATCCAATCCAGGTTAAACTCAACAAGCACCCTACCCAAACAATCACTTACCCAAAGGGCATTCCTGATCCCCACGGGCTAGCAACAAGCACTTGGGCATTGAACAAAAAAACACAGGGAACAATTTTTTCCAACCGAAAAAACCACAAAACATACAAAAATAGATTAATAATGGAAAAATAGATGACTAAAAAATATATATTCCATAACTATAAGGAAAATAGCAGAAACAGAACAATTTTAATAGCAGTAAAACCCAAAAATACAAGTCCAACTGCAAAGGACTACAAACAATAGCTACTCCAAATGATGACATGGAAAAACTCCCACCATCTCACCACCAACTACCTAACTATCTGACATGATCTTCACCACCTCATTATAGTTCCTTTCCCTTCCCTGCACTAGAATATAACAAAGGTCTATGCACCATCAAAGAAGTGCGTAGTGTTTAAGCTAACATGATCAGTAGGATCCCACCCAAGTGTTACATATAAATTATCTATATAACAAATCTTCTGTGCTAATTTTAAAATAAAAAATGGAATGATAAGAAATAATGATGTTTTATAGAAAATATGGGAAACAAATTTCTTTTCCCACACAAATAATCAAAACAAGATATATTAGTTTCAAAGTATATTTTCCATATCATTTTTCACAAGCATAAACATGAGTATCAAGGCTAACTCAGATTACCAAGCAATAGAAAATAGAATCACATGTATCAAAACACCAGGGAATATTATAGGACTCATCAATATACTTCTGGTACAACAATAATCATGTTCATAAAATGGATACAAGAACACATTCCTCGGATGTAAAGGAATACCCCATGACTAAACCCCCCAAATGTTCAATATAGGTCCCCCAGAACAACAAGCCTAGGAAACAGAGGAAATACCCATGGCAGAATTCCATGATTATCACAAATAAATTGACGTTGGTCGTATTTTATACCTTCCTCCAAATTACACTGGGTATCCCATGCACTCAATTTCACAAACCAATTTCAAGGCCTTGAAAACCAATCAAACCCATTTCACAATCCATTTATCAAAAACAAGGGAAACCCATTTCTCTTTTAAAACCCTTTTTTTAAAACACACAAATAATCATTCTGATTTAGTGAATCAATTTATAAAGCAAAATAAGAAGGTTTATTATCATAGTCTAGAGAAATTACCACCTACCTCAATGAATTGGTCATACATGCTCGTAATGGAGTCCACCAACAATGAAATAAAATGACTAAAATGAAGGCCCTAGAATAAAACCCAAACATATTAGGATTGATAATAATCTAAACACAATATGTTGGAAGAAGAGAGGAAACCCAAATAACTTAAGGAAGAATGCACGTCACACAATAAGCAATGATGGAAAAGGCCTTCAAAACAAGATCTCACAATTTATCTAGAAGAATCCAAGAAGAAACATCCAACTTAGATCAGTAGGTCTAAAAAAGCTAGGGCACTATCAGGATCAGCCAAAACAAAGAATTGGAATGAACACATACCCAGAGAGACACACCACAGATTAAACAAAGATCCCTAGCCGAACAGATTGACTTAGATGCAGTGGCACCCTTGAAAATTAATCTGGGAGAGTTCTATTTTGAGAGACAAAAGGTTTAGAAAGAATAGACCCATCATAAATTGCAAACGCATGACTTAAATTTGGGTGTAAGCGATGTCATGATATGTACCGAAGGGTATTGATGTGTATTCCATATTGGAAAAGTAAGGCTGAAATACCAATTACCTCGAGTTAAAAATGATATTTAAACCCTACATTACATGCACCTCAGGTACACAATTTGTACCTCCCCACAATGTAGTTTTCCCATTCAGGACTTGTATCCAGCAACAAGTACATGATGTGTACCTTCTCTGAAACATGCAAAAAATCTAAAAAATCATTTCTAAGGACATTAAACCAAAAGGGAACTTAGAAAAATGGAAAAATTACCCGATAAATGTAATAATATGTTACGTAATGTGCCAAAAGAATTTAAAATTAATGGAGTGGAGGGAATTTATAGTTGATCCAAACTTACACCATAAATAATAAAATTAATTTTTTATCATTTTGATCAATATTCTTAATACTTACTCAATTTTATCTTTATAGTTATTATCAATATAACTTGAATCATTTTATTTACCTTGATAAATTACCCATTAAGACTATAATTAAAAATAGATTTAATATATAATATACAGAATTTTACAAAAATGAATTAAAATTCATTTAATAAAAATCCTATGTGTGTTTAAAATTAATTTTTAATAAAAAGGCATGTCTTTGAAAAAACACTATTTTAACCAGAATTGTGTTGATTAATTTTAACTATTTTCACTAATTAATAAAGATAAAAATCAATTATAAGTTATTAGAAAATAACTATAATTTTGATAATAAATAATAATATCCTTTTTTATAAATTCAATTCACAGAAGTTGAAAAATTAAATTTATATCAAATCCCATAGAAGTGGTGTGAAAACGAGTTTATATAGTTAAATTGTTAAAAGAATTTAAATATTTTTATATCTAATTTTATTATAAAAATGATTCCAATGAACTAATTTTTATTAATAGATGTCTAATTGATCTAATTTTACATTAAAACAACATTAAAATATAATTTAACATTATAATTTATTTATAGAAAATATATTTTTTCAATTAAAATATAGTACTTTTTTAATATTCATTAAAAAAATTAAACTTATCAGAAATAAACAAAAAATTCACCATAAGATAATTTATACAAAACACATTCGAAAATGATGTTTATTTTGTAAAAATGTATTTTATAAAAGTATTAAAACATATTTTTAGATGAATTGTTCCATTAAAATTCTATAAATCTACCTTTTAGAAATATACTCTTTTTTAATTATTAAAATTAGATTTATTATTATCTCAAGCTTATGAATCATATGAGGTAAATTTAAAAACATATTTTAAATATATAACATATATATTTCATTAACATATTTCACTAATATTGATTAATTCATTTTTATATCTTAAAATTACACTCTGGTCATAAAAATAGTTTTTCCTAGAAACAAATTATTTATACTCAATTGGTCTTTATTTTCATTTCAAATTCATTAATATCCAATTGATTAAATTTAAAAAAAATTAAACTATAATTTCATAATTTAGTTAATGTAATTATTTATTTTCATATCAATGGATATTTTATAACTATCAAAATTGTATATATATTATATTGTTTTCTGGTAAGATTCTGTCTTGTATGAAACAAAATTCCTCAAAGGGGCTCGATGTTTCATTGAACAAAAGATAAACATGATTTTCCATGTGGTGAAAGATAAAATATTTATTGTTTGTAATGTATAAAATAAAAGAATTTAAATTAATTTGAAAAAATTTATTTCATAAAATATCGGGATGTTACAGCATACCCCCCTCTAAAAATGAATTTCAAACTCAAAATTTACCCATGTCATAAAAAGATAAAAAAATTAAACTTACCTTATTGAAGCCAACATAATAAAAGTGAAATAATTTAAATGTACCATAAATAGTGAAATTTGGTAACATAAATTTCACTTGAAGTTAAACATAATAAGGATTCCACATGGGAAGAATATTTATTGGTATAAAGTAAAAGTTTAAATAATTACAAGGAGTCATTGAGGTTGTTGATAAAAAATGACTGATCAATAGAATGTTAAGGTCCTCAAAACCATAAGTCTATGATGATTTAAAATAACAATTGTTGATCAAAAATGATGGTACTAATTTAACATTTCTTTTCAAGTTTATCATTCAAGACATGAGGAATTCTTTTACCATCTTGAATAAGAGAATAAGGAAATGTAGTTACTTGATGTGTATAATTTCATCCTTTAATATAATTCTACCATATTATTATCTTTGTCACTATGAAATATGTATTCAATATGAAATTTTCAATCTTGATGAATTACAGTAATCTTAAATAAGATCACATAATCCCTAAATGAAAAAATAATATATCCCTCTTATATTTAGATATTAACCGAAATAAAAATGGTTGGCATATATTAAGATAATTACAAAAAATATAAAACATTCATGCTATAGGATAATACATTAATTTATGAATTTCAATATTAATACCCTGTGTTACAAATAAATCATTCAAAATATATATAACCCTAATTTTCACCCATAACATTACTCTTATGTCCACAAAAGTAGTGGAATTCTTAATCAAATCACATCTAAGCATACCTTAGACATATATAAAAACTCAATAGATGTCTTCCAATGTAAATCAATTATTTAAAAAATTAAAATAGGGGTGCCTAAGAAATTTGTCTTATACTAAACCTTAAAAATAACAAACTACCTATATCTATCACTACTTCACCAGAAATCCCAAAATCAATTATAGATGCATTGAATTATATTTCTATCCATTTTTATTCAAATCAATATTATTTCTACCATGGCTATGTAACAAAATATACATATTATATTAATGTATAAACTCATTGTAGCTAAAACATATCACTGTTTAACTACTATCTATTATCTCACTCAAGGATTATTTTGGGATATTTTCTTTGTAATCATAAGACCTATTACTAAACTTACCACATAGGTAACACATTCCAAATCCTGAAATACATTTACAAAAACTAATTTTACCACACGTGGAACATGTTTTGAGATTACCTAAATAATTCATTGTATGTTTCTTCTCCATTTCCTACCACTGTGACATTTCATTTTTCTTTTTATCTCATGCCATGTATGTGTCAGCAAACTATGTTTCAACTTTCTCAGGACAATGAACCACTTTTTCATAACTTTTAAAATCATAAGAGGCCAAATATCTTCATCGAATTGGTTTCAGTCCTATGAATAGTCTATTAATTTTACATTCAATGTCTTGAAAAAATTCTATCACATATCGGGCCAATATTTTGATGTTTTCCTCACATGAATCCCAAAAATCATCATCTTTTTGCCTAAATTTCATGAATTGGTACTTGATCCTATTATGAAAAACCATAGGGAAATTTTTATGAAGGAAAATATCATTGATTTCTTATCACTACATGAAATAAATATCATCTTTATCTATGTTATTATTAAACAAATACCCCCATCAGTTAACATAACCTTAAAAACAATAGATTGAAATTGTTTCCTTTTTATTTTCTAAACACCCCATGAATTCAATTATCATCTCAAAGTCATTGATGTATTCATCAGCTACCACTAGTTTAGATAATGCATTGAATGATTTTGGATTTATCCTCATGAAAAGTTCCTCTATATAAATGTTCCTTCATGGTATATTTTTTTCCTCTCTATCATGGATACCACTACCATTTATAACTTGTTTCAATAAATCCATCATTATAACAAATATTTCTATTCAAATTTGAACAATCTCAGGATACAAAATTGGAAGGATATTTTAATACAGATGCCTTCCCACAACATATTTTTATTTCATCTATGGAGTTTTTTTTAAAAACATACTTCTAATGAAGAAATATTGATTTCTTGAAATCCCATATCATTTTAACCTAACTAAAATTTAACATGTTATAAGGTCTTGCTATTAATATTACCCTAAACTCAAAATTTATCTAAACTAACCTTTGATACTAACTATAGGGCCTCTTCCTTAGAAATTAAATAATATTGAGTTTAAGTTAAGAGGTTTACTTTGTATCAAATAGGTGAAATTTTCATATTTATAGTTTTGTAGAAATAGTCCATAACTCATACATAACACTACCATAAAATAAAACGTTCAAACATATGATAAGTACCCATTTTTCCCATATATAACACATTTTAAATAAATCACTAATTCTTTTCATGGAAGATCTCCAGGACCTCTTAAATGATGTTTTTCATTTCTTATACCCATCCTTAATATCTCTGACAATATTTTAAAAACATGGGATGCAAACAAAATTTCTGCAAGAGATATAAAAAGGAAACAATTATATTTTTTAAAAACATGAAAAATAATATAATATTTACCTTCATCTTCTTATTTAATTGAGACTATGAAATAAAAAATTTCAAATGAAAAAAACACAAATTTTTCTCAAATAAAACCATTAATTCCCAAAGAAATATATTAAAATGCCTTTTGATGACTTAGAGAATCATATTGCTAAAACACATTCAAACAGAATTTAATTAGACTAACTATAAGTCCAAAATAAAAAATTATCATGAACCAATTCATTAGAGATATATAAAGTGAATCACCCTTCGTATATTCTATATCGGGATCACCTATGAGAAATAACGGGGTTCAAACCATCACATAAGATATATAAGGCTCACGTATTTATCATGAGATATGACAGGGATAAAACTTTCTTAAAAGTTTTATCAGGCACATCCATGAGTTATAAAGGGGATCAGCCCTTCTTATAAGCTATATGGTCCTCACCTATTTCATATAATTCTCTACTACCATTTCATGAATAAAATGATTTCATCATAAGACCGATAGAAACAATCAATATTCACTTATAACATGATAAAAAAATGGAAAAGAAATGGGTTTAAGGTTAATCTCATTCAAATAAGATTAATCAATTGAAAATATATGGGTTCCTTAACAATCTTTTCGAAACATGATTAACTTGTGGATAAGAAATGGGTTCCACAACAATATCACTAAAACAATCTTAATTCATCCAGATAAAGAATGTGGGTGGTGTAAATAAAAAATATCCCCCCTGGAGGATAAGTAACAACATGGTTTTTTGATGTTGATGTATAGAAATAAAATTAAAATATCATTAAGAACATTCTTGAGGAATATAATCATTAAACAGTCCAAAGTGTCCCATTATACTTTGAAACATTGGAATCATATGCCCCAAAAAGTAAAAACTTTTAACAGAAACATTAATAACATGAGAATAAATAAATTATTTATATGATATGTCAAAATTTCTATATATAGACCAAATTAAATAAAGTTGGTGTATATCATTAATGATAAATTCCTCAATGTAATGAGATTTATATAAAGTCCCTTACCTTGAGTCTGACTTGTCACAATGACTTTATCATCCCCTTTTTCAGGTAACATGTTTTAGTCGGAACCTATATACTCTTATTGTATGATTTCATCCCCAATTGAGGCTTCTAGGATGGAATTTTTTATTTTGGTTCATATTTTTTAGGGATTAATCGACACAAAAGGCTTTAGAGGTATGAATATGGGGAGAGATAATTTCATTATATATTGGAGGAGGAGTGGAATTATTTAAAATAGAAAAATGTAAACTCTATTGGGAGGTATCCATTAAATAATGATCCTCATATTTAAATAAATAATGGAGTGGAGGGAATTTATAGTCAGGGAAAACTTAAAATGCACAAAAATAAAATCATTTTTATCCTTTTTTAATTATGTCGTTATGTTTACTCAATTTTATCATTATAGTTTTTACTATAGTATGTTTTATCATTATAATTACCTACATGATTTATACATCAATACATTAATTAAAAATAATATTTATTAAATAATTTTTACTACTAATTCTATATATGATTTCTATTTCATTTAATAAAAATAATATGTTAGTGTATATTTAATTTTAATAAAAATTCATGGAATACGCAAAACCCTGTTTTAACCTTAATGGCTTTAATTAATTTTAATTGTTTTGATGAATTATTATGGTAAAAATTATGTTGACCTTATTAGACAATAAATATTACTTTTATTAAATATATATATATATATTTAAATTTATATTTAAAAATTCAATTTCCAAAAGTGGAAAGATTAATTTTATTGCTAATCCCACATGTAATGAGAAAACATGTTTTTAGAGTGAAATTTTTTAAAATAATGAAATATTTTTATATAGAATATCAATATATAAATGATTATGATGAACTAAATTTTATTATTATATTCATAATTGATCTTATATTACAATAAAATAAATTTAATATATATGTTATCATTGTAAGTTGTTTATATAAAAAAATGGTTTTAAATTACTATTTTGTAGTTTTCAATATATATATATAAAGAGAATAATCTTAGAAAAATAATAAAAACAACCCTAATAAAATTTTTGGTTTCCATTTAAAAAAAGCATTTTTATTTTTTAATGAAAATTTATAAATTTTTCAAAAAGAATTAATGAAATTGCGCCTCTAAAAGGTGGTAAACCAACCTTTTAAAAATATAAAATTTTTTATGCTTAAAATTGGATTTATTAATATCTTAAGCCTATAAAACTTATTATATGAATTTCAAACCATTTCCATAAAAATATAACATATAAATCAATAAATATCCTTTACTAATAGTGAATAATTTAATTTATTATGATAAAATTATTTTCTAGTCATAAAAACGGTTTTTCATAAAAACACATCATTTATATTCTATTGCACTATATTTTCATTTCAAATTTATTGGTAACAAATGTAATCATTTTATAAAAATGTGTAAACTATAATTTCATAATTTAGTTAGTTTCATTAGTTCTCTCTATATCAATAGTTTGGCGATAATTATCATTATAATAATAATAGTATGTTGTTGTCAGGTATGACTCGGGCTTGTGTCTCACAGAAGACATAAAAGGAACCTGGTGTTCCGTGCAATGCAAGATAAACATCGTGTTGTGTCTAACGAAAGATAAACTATTTATTTAATGTGAAATAGTATATTAATGATTTTAAATTAATTTCAAAGAATATATTTCATAAAATATTTTTATGTTACAACATATATATAATATTGATGGTATATTTATAATTTTGGAAAAGTAATATGTCATATATTATCTTACATTTCCATTCATTGTAAAATTATCACATGATTCATGGGTACATTTTTATTACCACTTCAGTGATGAAATTTGATTTTTTTTATCTTGAAAACACATGGATGATATATATAAGAAAATTTGGGTAAAAAATATGTTATTTATGAAATATTTATAATTATGTGAAGATAGGAACAATAAATCCCATTCTCTCTATGATGATAATTGAAAATTTGAAATGTTACTCAAGCTTATGTAGGACATACCATCTAAATGGTAATGTCATAGCTTATTCATCATAACCAGATTTAATTATTCTTTTTAAAAGTACATTTTATGTATAAAAATGATAAATATTTCATCTTTTTATTCTTAAGAATATAGAATAATAGACCCTTTGAACATATTCATAGTACTAAAGTTATTTTGTACGTATTTGTTGATTATCATAAAAATGTTAAATATGAAATTAGTTGAATAAGTAATTCAATATAAAATCATAATTAATAATATAAAAGGAATAATTAACATGAAAAAGGATTTTAAAATTTTAATAATTACTGTATTTTTTTATTCAGAATGATAAGGAACCAAAATAATGAGTCGGCCTCGATCTAAGGGACACAATACATCAAAGACAACAATTCTAATGTTTTCATTATTAATTTTATAAATATTTTAATTCCATGAAAAATTATTAAAATTTTACGGATACATTTTTATGGAAATAAGTGAATTATGAATTGAATTTATGTCATATCCTTCGTTGGTTTTGAAAAATAATATTTTTATAGATGGTATTTACATTATTTAAAAAAACAAATGTTCTATTTTAACATATATGTTGTTAATAGATTTTCCCACTACTTATACCATTATCTTATATTTGTAATACATTATAATATTCCAAATTTATTCAAAGAGATACCCTCTTTACCTATATTATGTTAAGTTTCAATGATTTTGTTTTAAATGGATTGAATATTTTAATATCTTGAATTTTTTTTCTTATGGATACAAGGAATATTTTTTTAACTAAGAAAGACATAATTTGTTATTTTATGGTTCTTGTTAATTTTTTAAATTGATGTGTGGTAATTTTATAAAACAATGATGGTGGGTTTTGTTATAAACTAGCGATGCATGGTTATGCAATAATCTATGGATGGGTGGGTCTTTTATATACCTGGGAGCATTAGACAATGATTACACTATCTAGATAATTATGAGGCATTTTCACACTATTAGTTATTCCATTTTTAATAGTTATTTGTAAAATGATTTCCCAAGTTATTAATTTATTTATCAATTCATTCATTGAGTTTTAAAAAATATAATTATTTCAAATGTTTATATTATGATATCTTTTTAGTATAAATTACTTTATACTTATTAAGGTTAAAATATGGAAGTTTTTCTAAAAGATTTTATAATTTTTTAATGTTTGAAAAGAAAACATTATGTATATTTTTTCCAATAATATTTTTTAAAATATTAAAAATATTTCTAAGAAAATAAGTTGTTTTTTGGGTAATAAAATGTTGATTTTGAGCCCAATGTATATTTTGAAAAAAAAAAGGTTTAATAAGTATTCATGTAACAAAGAGTTTATTATTTTCCCTCTTATATATCCCTTAGTAATTTTTCAATCATCATATCAATTTTAAATGTTTTCAGAGGGTATTTAAGATGTGAAGGGTTAAAGATGAGGTCAGGATGAAAATTTTGAAGATATGCCATTAAAATAAAACACATTATATAAAAAAAAGTGTTTTGTGGAAATAATGTGTACTATGTTTTAATAGTTTACATTATGATATAATATTTGTTTTTATATGGGTGATGACCTAATTATCTAAAACAATAAACCATAAGGATAATTAAATTTAATAGAATGAATTATTGACATAAAACTCCAATATTATGTAATGATTAATTTTTAGTCCTTGTAGTTTTTATCATCGGAAATTTTTAGATAAATTTATAGGTTAGGATGTTTTTATTGGTGTAATCATTTATATATCTTTATAGGTTAATATATTACTTTGTGTTCGTAAGTTTGTAGTCCCATGTAACCTTAGGATTTATTATATTAAGGAGAAATATTTTTATTTATTTAGATGAATAATAATCTTAAGTGTAATTTATTATAAGGTTAAAGTATTATATAATTTTTTATGTTTATTTTCTTTACTCAAAAGGTATATATTCATTTTAACATGAAAATAATCCATTTCATGATTAAATGAAATTATTATCGAGAGATGAAACATATTTTATCAATATAGAAGGAAGCTGATATCACACAGCCTTGTTACCTATTCAAGATGATTTAATCATAAATATAATGGAAAATATTTTTTGGTGATTTTAAAATGTTTTTTTGCAATGAAATCACCTGTAATAAATGATTTAATATATCTAACACCATTTCATTTCTCTAAAATTCTTACTGATCATGGTATATCATGTTTTTTCTTTAAAAATATCAACACATCCATCTAATGTATAAATGTTAATATCACTAAGTACATGAAATATATTCTATATACATATGGACTTCATGAACAAAGATAAATGGGATATCTAAATTATAAAATAAGACCTAGAAATCTTTGATTTATGGTATCGATTATATTTTGGACTATGTTTGAATATTTCTGATCTTGGTGAACAATTCATATTTTTATTCTATTAATCAAGTAATAAGGAATAATATATAAAATAACGGTTAATGGATTTTGAATAATGTTGAATGATTGACGTCTCTATATATAGAGATTTGATATTTATGATGTACTAATAATTTTAGGTTGATCGTATGTTTAATAGATTTAGTAATTTGTTGGTTTTGTATGTATAGAAAGTTTTTGGGAAAAATTTATTAGGTCCTAAATTATTTTTTATTTATATTTAACCCTTACATGTAACATGTGAATTATGTTATTTGAGGAATAATGCATTTAATTTTTTTGGACCTAAGATTAATGGTATTGATAACCATTATGGTTTATATAATCTTTTTTTAGAGTTAATTATTAGTTATTGAGATTTATCAACATTTGTCTTATTATATAAATAACATTGGGAATGAAAATTAAGTTCTTGATAAACTTATTAATGTTGGTTTGGAAGATTTTAGATATTTTGGGTACCTTTTATGATAAGGTAAATTGAAATATTTATGGATAATAACAGATTTTATTTGAGGAATAAAGGATAAATGATCTTTTAGAATCGTATATGATTTTAATATAGATTGATCATGATTAAATGGAACTATTATTATACCTTGAAAATAATATGATATTGGTATATACATTTTTGTTTTATGACTTTAAGAGTGGCTAATATAGACTGGTGGAAAATATTAAATTAATATTGTAAGTCTATGTGATAAAATCCATATAATTTTAGGGTTTTAATATTAGTCTTGAATATTTTCATTAATTTTAAGGTTATATATTTATCAATGGATCTAATATTATATTTGGGTGTTTTGGATTAGGATTTATAGATTATTTTATAATTTCTTCACATGATGGTTTATAATTTTTAGAATCATTATGTATTACCTATGTTAGTTTTTGTTATTCTATAAAGACTAGAGGAATATTTTCTTATCCATTTATGGCTATGTGATCTGTTATAAGTTTTTTATAGTAATTTTTTTTTGAAAAATTCATCTTGAATACTCATCATATTTAAAAAAAATATTATATTGTGGTGAAAATTTATTAAAAAAATGAAATTCTACATATGAGTTAAGAATATTTCCTATTATTCTTATTCTAACTGTTAAATAAATTCCATTACTATAGGAAAAGTATCTTGAAGAATAAATTTAATCCAAATACCAATATTTCTAATGAATGAATTTACCTTTCCGCACATTTTTGGTTTAAAATTTTGTGGTCCTTTGAATTCTTAATATCATTCAATTTCTTATGATAAATTATCTATATTACTCTCAATCATTATTTGGACACAACACTTTTCTTTCATGTTCAAATATTCATATCCCACTAATGTTATCCTATTTGTAAAACTAGTCACATAGTTAATAAATAAACATCATAATAAACATTCACCCTTTTCAAGAAGAATTTTTATAAACCCTTTTTCAATGTGCATTTTCAACAAAGGTATTTAAAATCTTAATACCATTCATTATCGAGATACAATTAAAATTGAAAGGAAAAAATTCATTAAAGTGGGAGAATGCAACACCCCATTTTCTAAAATAATATTATCCTTAAAATATTTCATAACATGAAATATTTATCTTTAATAAAATTGAATTATATTAATAATTTATCAATTTCTAATAATGTAATATTATTTTTTTAAAATATGTTTTATTAAAAAATGGGTTTTGATTATTTTGGAGAGATGATGTTATATTTTATTTATATAAAATTCTGAAATTTTATTTGATAAAAGGATATATTTTTTAAAATAAATTTCTCTAAATTATCTGATAGTGATTTTTTTGAATAATTTGATTTTCCAATGAATAGTAAAAATAATGATTTTTATTGAAAATTTTATTTTTTTCAATAATTTAGGAAGTTCAATTTTTATAAATGGTTTCAATGTAACATTACTTCTCTTATATTATTAATATTACAATTATTTTTGTTTGAATCAATTTTATCTGAGAATAATTTATACCACCATTTTAATACTTTAAATGCATTATTCCGAAAACAAATATTTTCTGTTGAGTTTTTTGTTTTAATGTTAAATTAAATTCAACCAATTATAGGAAATAAATATTGAAAAATAAATTAAATATTTTTAATAATGATGTTATAATTAGGTAAATAGGTCTCTTTTATTTTTGGGTCATTATAAATAGAAACATCAGTAATTTTTTTCATTGTGGTAAGAGTGAATCAGGTAATTAAGGTTAAAAATAATTTGAAATAATCATAAAAATGACCCTAAAACATAGCATTATCCTAGATTATCTCTTTAATTTTGGAATTTATATCAATGCTTTGAGATTATGACAACTCTGTTCAATATTTCATTATATGTTTTAGGTAAAGTAGTGTAAAAAATGACATTCTATTTGTTTTATTATCTCTAATTTTTTTAGATAAGGATATAGAAAGGAATGTTTTTCTTATAAATGGTTAATTTGAAATATAAATGATTTTTTATTTAGGGTAACTTATCTATATTTTTTAGTGATAAAATAATTACCTTAAATTCTTTCTGAACAGTAATATAATAATTATTTAATTAAATAAAAAAACAAATGATTATAAAAATAATAAAATCAATTTTTTATTGTATTATTGTCTACTAGAATTTTTTTATAAAAATTGATCACATTATATATATTTTAATTTATTATATATGAATTCCTTTAATTTTAGGTTCTTTTAAAAGTCAAGTTAAATAAACTGTGTCAAAAATGTAATTAATGAAGCTTTATGTTAAATAATATTTTAAAAAACTATATAAAAGTAATAAAAACCTTTAAAATTAAAATTATGATTAAAAACGGTTTAAATTTAATCTATTTTCCATTAATGTTCCAACATTCATCTTTTAACTAAAATTAGAACCCTTTAATATTGAAAACTTTGTTACCACAGTTATGATTAAAATCAGCTAACCAGGGGGTTAATCCAAAAGATAATGTTCATAATTAAATAAAAACCTATTAAAAACTTATTTTATAGTTATATTAATAAAATATATTCCTTATATTATAATCTATTCCATTTTGAACCATTTTACAGGAGTTGGACATTAATTATATTACAATATTTCTTGTACTTCCAAAATGACACAAATGATATTTTATGATGAAAATATGTTATTAAATTATTTAAAATTACCAAAAAAACAATATCCATAAAAAATTTCTATCTGGTTGAATGAATCAACCATTGTAAATTTATCAAGAAATTTTCCTTTTATAGTAATTAGCTTGACAAATATTTTGTAGTAAAAGATTTTTATCCCAATAATCATCAATGGTGTTAACATTGGGATAAAACAAAAATAAAAACGTGAAAACCCACCTAAGTAATAATTATACTCCATGTGAATATATATAGGTGTACTAATCCAATATTATAAATAAATCATTTTTAATCCATTCATCCAAAAGAAAAAAAATATTTTAATTTAATATTTTAATTCATTTTATGAACTCACCCCCTCTTATAAAAGGTAAATCACTCTCCTCTTTAATTCATACATAAATAACTAATTTATCTGTTAAAAACTACCTCAATACCTTACTAAAATCATTTCTTACATTATAGAGTTCTTATTTTTTGGCATAATAAAAACCGTAGAGTGATTAAGGTCAAATAAAAATGAGTTTTTCCAAATGAGGTGTATAGATTTTAACAGAATGTTTTAGTATTATTTCTTATTCTTCTTCCTTTAAATCATCTTCAATCAGGAAAAAATAATAACAATATAATCTCAAATATATAGGGATGTTTTTATTTTAATATAATAACCTTTATCAATGTTAAGACCCAGTTTTTTCCTTTTAAGACATTAAAATATTTCTAAATATTTATTTTCAAAGCCAATAACTGAGACGACATGCGATTATGAGGCCTAGTGTGTTCTGAATTATTTTTATAGAAATATTAAATATATTTTATGTTAGCTATTCACCATTTCATAATGAAAATGGTATTAATCTTTAATGAAATCTCATATCGGAAATCAGAGACCACGGTTGAGTCCATAATGTGATGTTTACCCTATGAATGACTTAAAATTGGTCACCATAGGGAGTTCATATAAAACCGTCATTAGCAATATGGTTAGTAGATTAAGTAATTAAATTAATAAATCAATTAATTAATTAAACGGATGAAATATATATATAAAAGTGTTTTCATTATATTCTCTATTGTTATCCACTTGTACCTAAGATAATTAAGAGTGTCTTATTCCTACTCCATTGGTGAATTAACATATGACCAATATGAGACTCCAAATTGACGTACATACACAAAAAACAAATACGGTTTCCCCTTTCTATCATTAGTGATCACATTATTTGGGGAAAGATGGTAGAATATCCAGGTAGGACTCTTCATTTGTGTAATCATATAAATTTTATTAAATTGACTATGAATGATCATAAATTTCATTATTTGCACCAATTTCTGGACATTACATGTTCCCATGTATTGAAATTAAATTGATTATTTAGTTTTTTTCAACACCGAATCACAAAACTATATTCACTCATATAGAACTCTTTTAAAATGATTTTTAAAAAGTTTTTTTTTATTTTTTACCTTTTATTCTTTTAGTTTTTTCTTTATTGGGATATGGGGTAATAGATCAATGTTTCTAGGTTTTATTATACCTCATCAGCCCCCCGAATTCATGACAGAACCACATGCGATAAAAGGAATGTTGAATTAGGGATGAAATCGGTGGATTCAATATTGTGGTTGAAATATTTGGGGAAACTAATTACAAAACAAAAATGGGAGTGATGGGAGGTGTGAAAAATGATTGTAGTTCGTATAGCCTTCAAGCGATTTAATGGGAATGCAATTTACTACCATTGAATGGCTTAAAATGGTGAACAATGATGAGATTATCCATTTTCTGATGGTTTGAGGTTGGATCCATAGCAGGAAATCCAAATTTGGAATTCCCGAGTGTAAATCTTTCTTTCTATGAAAATCATGACTAAACACCATGTTGTCTAAATAATACATTGTGTGTAAGGACATGCTACAGTGACTGGGGTTTTATGAAAGATAATTATCATACACCATATGAGTACCCCCATGAACCATGTGACCTTATGATGGATACTTTGAATTTACTTTGGGTGTACATATGAATGGGTATGGGCACGTCTATGCATTGTTCCTGTTCCAAATTAAATGGACATAAGAAAAGTACAGAGACATAGCCAGATAGCAAGGGAAAGACTTTGGTGTGGCTCAAACATGTTATGTAGACCCTTTACATTCCACGTATGTTTACATGGGTAGTGATTTGAGTATTGGTAGGTACATGGCTATCTGATTTTGTAGGATCACATGTTGTTTGGTTCCCACCACATGTCATGAACCCCTTGAATTGTTTTCAAGAAAATTCATCATATCATATCTCCATCATTTGGACTCAGAATTTGGTCCCGGAGTATCCTATCCTGAGTTGATTTCTACATAGAATGGTATGGTTTCCTCTATATTTGGTTTTAGAGACGATGCAAGATCTTATGAGTGGGACACATTCTTATGTGACTCTTGATGATGGAAGTGTTCGTCCATGATCACTAAAGACTTTATATGGGCACCCTTATGTGGGGTAGGGAATGTATTCTATATCTATAATTATTATGACACTCTCCTTCTGAGATATGGAATGGGTCCACTACCTATCAACTGATTGGAAACATCCTATGGAGATAGGGCCTGGTTATTTGAATATGAGATAGGAATCCATCATCCACGCAAGGTATAAGTCCTCTATAAACTAACCAAGGGGAACCATCCTCTTTAATATGGGCATCAATCCATGAATTCTATAGTGGAAACCTCTTGTTGGGTTGGTTATGGGTCTTCTATAGACTATGATAGTTGCACCCTCAACCTGTGATGGGAAAGGTTCCTCTATCTGCTACATAAGTGGAACCCTCTAGTTTTAACAGGGCATGGGTCCTTGACTTCTAGAGTCTCACACTCCATCTGATATAGATGGGGGTCTTCTACAAACTACTAGAGTTTAATCCTATTGTTGGGATAGGAATATGACTCTATCCACTATTGAGTGGTACCCTTCTATATAGTAAGGACTTGGGTTGTTGACCATCCTTGGGGAACCCTCCACTTGGGTCAGGGCATGGGTCCTCAACATATAAACTGAGTGAATTCATCCTAATATATCAGGGAATGGGTCCTCTGGAGGGAGATTTTTTCCCTCATGTTTGTAGCACAGTGGCATGTTGTGGATTTATATGGATGTTTTATTTTGGGTAGGCCCATGAGATGTTGGGCCTTGATGATTTAATTTTATAACTATTAGCTCAGTTGACAAGTTTATGTTATAATATGGATATCCCATTGTCTCTCATTTGGTTTTTTGTTAATAATATATATATTTGTATCCAATTTTTTGGATTATTTTTAATTTGTTTCTTTGGTTTGAGTAGTCAATTTACTTTATATTTCATATAATTTCTCTCACTAATCCCCATTCATCTATTAGGGTGTCCTATAGGGTATGTATATACTCAACCCTTCATGGTTTTTGGTCACACATGTCGTTTTTATCCAAAATAAAGACCATTCAGCAGTTAACATAGATGATTTTAAGGATATATGGTGTACTGGACTACTTATAGTGCCCGTAGCATAGAGATATTGAGTTGGTATCTCTCAGTGATTTTACATTCTAGTTTTTTCATGTTGGGAATCTTCTAGTTGGGCATGTATTTTTTCCCATTTTATTTTAGTTTACACAAGAGAATCATGTAGACCATAGAGGTTTTTCATGCTTGGTTTATATTTTTGAGGTTTCTTCCTTTTATTATTAATTATTTATACTTCTACATTGATATTCTTAGGTGTGTACATAAAGGTATAATAGTTAATGGCATACCAATGTTAAATATTCTTTTCATTACTTGTTTCAAGTCACTGGCCTATGGAGGTGGGATTGGGGTAGTTGAGTCTCTATCCCTATTGGGTTGGGTCAAGACCAATTGGTATCAAATGTTATTCGACCCTTGGGAAGGTGTTTGGAGTAATACCCTAATGATTAATTTTTTAAGGCTTTAGGGAAACACTATTAAATTGTCACGGGGGTGTCTCCACGACTAGGTAACCATGTCGTGATATTGGTGGCTGAAGTATCTATTCACTAGGATCTTGATTACAGTTTTTTCAACTCAACATACTGATATGTTTGTTATAAAAATTTATGGTAAATGAATCATATATTATTTTTTATTTGTCTTTACTTATTGATTCAAATCCCCGTTGAATTTATCTATTCTCATCTGATTATGGTACATCTTGTTTAAATTTTTAGTATTTCTTTTCAATGACAGCCATTATGGATAACAATTTTGGATCATGAAGATGATCTGATGAATTATGGTGCCTACTTTTATTGTATATCTTGTGAGATCCTTTCTCTAGGTGTATAGGTATAAACAACCCCCACATATTGGGAATAATATCATACTAATATAGTTTAATGATTATTCATGAAGGTGTAGTTCACTTAATGAGTCCTAGATTCAGATTCCACTGAGTTTATATTGTGATCCAGATTCTCGGGAAGTAAAGGATTTTATCAGATTTTTTGTCCATATCATCAAGAACATCATGACACTAATGGATTACCTTGTTACACTAGAATATTTTATTTTCTATGAAGGGGTGAGTGTTGGTGGAGTCTTATTACAGAGAGACTCAATGAGTCAAAACTATTAGAGCCTAAATTTTAGTATCTTTTTCATGAGGAGTACTATTTTGACATGATTTTAGATGGCTATTTCCATGCATAGAAACATCAGTAGGGAATCCACATATAGATACATTACAATGTAGTATCTTTTTTCATTAGAACTTATTGTGGGGTATTGTAGAGGAAATCAGTGATAGAGAGATTCCTATTATAGGGAAGCCAGGTGGATGGATATAGTATTGTTCCTCAGAGAGTTGACTCATTCGATGCATATTGTAGACACCCTTATACAGGATCTTGGTACAAAAGAACATCATTGGATCATGCTTGATCACATGTCTGAGAGAAGTATAGAGGATCAGGGATTCTCGGAGTGGTGTAGTTATATGATTGTGAAATTCTAGGTCAAATTATGCATTAAGGCTCAACCAGGTGAACTGAGGTTCTTAATAAGATTTGAGAAATAATTCCATGGTAGGGGAAGGATCGTGATCAAGGATCCCCATGGATAAGTCAGGGTGGCCTTCAAGGAGACATAGCTGATAAAGGTGCTGGTGGATCTCCAAGAGGGGGAGCTAAGTGTGGTGTAAAATGAAATGATATCCTTCCACCACCACCCCTAGGAAGAAAACTTGAGGGTCAGGACGCTGGTGTTTAGGCCATGGAAAATATCTCATGATGGATCCATATGACCAAGAATCACATGAGAAAATGTAATTTACAATATATGTTTATTATACTCTTTCTTTGGTGTTAGTAGAAACATGTGTTACTAATTAATTCATCACTATAATCCTCATGTTATATATGGATCTCCCATATGGGACTTTAGTCCATCATCTTTGTCTCAAGGTTCTTACAGGGAACACTTCTTCTATTTCATTTATTTTCAAGAAGTACAAGCTTTATTTTAGTGTATAGTTGTTCACATGGGACCTTTTATCCGTCATAATGGAACAATATGAGGTTATATTTGGTATGAATTAATTTCCCATAGTTCGATCCTAGATTGAAGATCATAGTAGATGATTTAGATGCCTTAGCTTTTATGGGATGATAATCACATTTAAGGGTGAGAGAGATCACATGGTAGGATGAGTGGGTTCAAACAAAAGTTGGCTGGCACATGTCACTATTCGGTTTTCATGTATATCCTTTGGGGTAGTGGAATATTTAGACATCTAGATTCCTTCAGCTGTGGATAAGTTTAGGGATGTTTTCCCTAAGGATTTTTTGGGACTTCCAATGATGTGCTATATGGAGTTTTTTATTAACTTCTATCATGGGACCTCTCCGATATCTTTTGTGGAAAATCTAATATCCCCTATCGCACATCAAAAGTTGAAGTTTCTATTGGAGGACATTCTAGAAAAGGGTTTCATCATGACCTCTATGACCACCTATATAGCTCAAGTATTATTTCTGAAAAAGGTGGTTGGGAGACTATGTATCTATCTAGATTATCATCACCAAAACTAGTCTATGGTTGAAAATAAGTATCACATTCGAAGGATTGATGACCTCTTTGACTAGTTGTGAGATTCAGTTCTCGAAAATGTATCTCTTGTTCATGTAACACCTATTTAGATATCAATAGACCCATATTTCCATGGCTTCATTGAAATTTCAGTATAGAAATTATGAGTTACAATTGATTCAATTTGGTGTGCTGAATCCCCATGTCATTCATATGGCTTTGATTAACTAAAAAATCTTTTCTTTCTAAGACTAATTTTTTATTTTATTTACATTAAAAATACTCATATACACATCCACATAGGAGGATCATACAGAGGACTTTGGTATGATTCTAGATTTACATCAGGTGAAAAATCTTTATGGTATACTCTGAAAGATCAATTCTAGATTCCTGAGGATCACTTCTAAGGTAATGTAATTTCTATGAATGGTTTATCCATGAAACATGTTAATATCAATGTTGTTCTTTCCTGGGGTCAAACCAAGAGAATGTCATAGGTACATAGTTTTATTCTTTTGGAGGGGTACTATAAGTGGTTTGTGGGAGTCTTCTCTAAAATTGTAGCCTGTTTCATCACCATTATGTAGAAACGGAAGGCTTTTACCTTGATTGGCCAATGTTAAAAAGACATTAAAGAGTTGAGTTTGAGGCTCAAAAGGGATCTTGTGTTGATTATTCTAGAGGAATTAATGGAGTACATAGTTTATTGAGATTCCTTAAGAGATGGACTTAGTTGTGTGTCAATGTAGCATCAAGTACATATCGCATTTTGGTTAAGGAATTTGAGACCTGATGAGAGGAACTTTGTGACTCATGAACTAGAGTTGGTAGCAATAGTCATTGCTCTTAGGATGTGGAGGCACTATATTCATGGAGAGTTCTTTGTGGTTTACTCAAAACATCAGAGTCTTAGTTATTTCATCACATATAGAGACATGAAAGTGAAATAATATAGCTAGATGGATTTCATGAAGGACTATGACATAAGGATAGTATATACTCAAATGAAGGGGAAAATGGTAGTAAATTTACATATACATAATTCCAAGACTCATTTAGTGCATGAGTCGTCTGAGTAATTGGACTCTATACAGGTGGCAATAGTTGATTACGAGGGACTGTATTTTCCTCAGTTGATGGTGTTGACTCATCCTCTAAGCTTGTGAGAGAGTCCTTATGGGACACATCATGTGTGAGGTCTTTCATGAACCGCTATCCATAAAGAATTCACTATACAGATGTTTTGAAGGAGGTAATCATGTCTTCCTTTTCTAGGGGCAGATGGTGGTCCCGTTCATGATGTGGGAGGAGGTGATACAAGAGTTCCACACTTCTCCTTTTGTTGTACATCCTGGTGTATGGAATATGTATAGAGACATTCAGTAGCAAATTTATTGGTCCCACATGAGATGAAGGATTTCTCAGTTCACCAATCAATGACTCACTTGTTTGATGGTGCATGCTAGGAACTAGGTTCTGATAGTTTTGTTGCATCCCCTTATGATCTTATAGTATAAATATGATATACTATTCATAGACATTGTGATAGGGCTTATACAGACAGTGAAAAGTCATGAAATCATCTAGATGATAGTTGACTAACTCACAATGTCATCACACTTAATTTTAATTAGGGAGAAGTGTTTAGTGGAGTGTTTTTTATATAAGTACGCATGGGAGATCATTCATGTTAATGGGTTTCCCTGGACAATTATATCTAACTATGATGTGAAGTTCTCTCCATGGCTATAGAGAGGACTACAGAAGGTATTTAGGATTAAGATGAGGATGATTACAACCTTTAGACCCCATAAAGAAGATAATATCAATTGTAATATCTATGTTTTGGATGATATGTTTATGTTTTTTCATGTTGGAAAATCAAAATATCTTGGAGGATCATCTATCCTCAATATAGTTTTCAGATAATAATAGATACCACTCAACTTTTGATAGAAGAAACATTATGTCCCTATACATGAGAACATTTTGGTCACCCTTGTGCTGGGAAAATATCGTTGAGGTATCTCATGTGTGTCTGGAGTTGGTTTCCACAACGATGAAGATGGTACACGTCAATTGTGAGCATATGAGGAAAGCACATAATTAGGGTAAATATTACACAAATCATCATCATAGACCCCTAGAGTTCGAGCATGTATGCTATATTTTCTTGAGAGTCTCCCCATGACGAGGATTATGGAGGTTTATCCAGTATGGTAAGCTATCCCCAAGGTTTATCTAGACATAGAATATCTTGTAGGGGTCTTGATAGGTTTTCTATCACTACACCAACCACAAAATTTGGATCCGATGAATATCATCATCCATGTGTTTTAACTAAGGAGATACATGCATAAACCCATAAATGTTATTTAATTGGTTGATCTAGATATCAAGGATAGATCCAATTTTGTGAAGAACCCGATGGAAACCAAGGATAAGATGAATATAACCCTTTATGGCTGGACGATCCAATACGTGTGGGTGCTGTGGTAGAACGAGAAATTGTAGAAGAGCTCCTGTGAGAAAAAGAGCTAGATGTAGGTTAAATATCCTTAGTGTTATTCTTTTTTTTTCATTTGGGAATGAAAATATTTCTAAAGAGAATGATATAAAGACTCATTTTTTTCTTATATGACTTCGATATATATATATATATATATATATATAACTAGGAGCTGAGAACATGCGCGGTTCCGAGGCTTAGTGCTCCTGAAATTAATTTTATAAAAATATTAATTTTTCTATATGTTATACAAGTATTTTTTTCTCAATGAAAATGTGATAACACTTAAATAGAATCTCAAATCATAAATATAATACTATAGTTTTATTAGGAACACTATGGTTTCCCTAAGTGCAACCTAATGTATGTCGATGTGGGGGTTTCTAATAAAACTGCCATTAGCTGAACATTTATATGATTAATTATTTGATTAAATAAATTAAATAAGTAATTAATATGATATATCAATAAATTATTTAATTAAATTAACTACAATACATCTATTAAATCAATTTTCTTCCAAATTATATTGGTTTAGTCTCCTAATCTGTGGAGATTTGAGAGTGTATTCTTCTTCCTCTGTTGGTGAATCGACGTCTGACCATGATGAGACTCTAGCTGATGGTAGATGTAGATGAATTGAATGAAATGACCCCTCTCATACATTGGTAAGTGTTTTTATCTATGAAACAATATCCAATCTCTATGTAGGAATTTTCATTTTTTAAATCCGCCTCATTTGATTAAATTGATTGAGTGGGATCATCCCTGTCCTGATCTATGCCAATTTCTAGAATTTTCATACACCCATGTATTTAAATTGTATTAATAATTAATTTTTTTATAACCACAGATATCCAAAATGTATTCTTTAAATAATAATTCTTGGAAATGTATTGTGAAACATTTTTTATAGTTTTTTCTACCTTATATTCTTTACATTCTTCATAATTGGGATTCAAGGTCAAGGATCAATGTTTTCAGGTCGTATTGAGCCCGATCAGACCACCAGATTGATGGATAAATCATGAAAGAAAAACAAAAAATTGAATCTGGTGTGAAATAAGAGGATTTATGAGTTGTGGGTTAATTATTTTTTAACTAGGTTCCAAATCATCCATTACAACGAAATGAGTCCTGTAAGATGGTGGTGGTTCTTGCAGCCTTTGGGAAATTCAATAGGAATCCAATTTCCAAAATCCTGATGGCAGGAAAGAGTGAATAATGTTGAGATCCACCATTTTCAGATAGTTATAGGTGTTTATTTTAGTGTGGAATCCGGATTTGGAAAGCAAGACTAGAGATCCAACTTTCTATAAAAATTTCAACTATATATTGCGTAGTCTGAAGAATACATGGAGTGTAGGGCCCTGGATACAAAGGCTTGGTGTTTGATAGAGATAATTATCATACACCCAATGGTACCCCACATTCCATGGTACCATGTGTTGGTAACTCGGGATGTACATCAAAATTACATGGTCATGGGGACAGATAGGTTCACATTGTGAGCCAATGTACACAGAGTTGAAAAAAGTACACAAACACAACTAAAGAGCAAGGGTATGATCCCAAGTCTCTTGGTCACACCATGCAAACCCTATACTTTTTATATGGTTAAATGGTTATATATATATACCTATAAGAAAATATCCTGAAGTTGGGTTGGGACAACATATCGTGTGGGTTCATTCACATGTCATATTTCACTTGACATCTTTTGAGGTAACTTCAACCTATAGAATTATATTCAGTTGGACATAGATTTTTTTTCTCATGGGTAGCATATCCTATTTATTTTTTAATCAATAATGTGATAGTGGAATGTAAATTGTATATTGAGATAGTATATGAGGTATTCCATGGGGGATTCTTCTTTAGCTAACACTCGACTACAGTAGTGATCATGCAGGACCCCCTAGGACATTAGAGTGGCACCCTACTATAGCATGATGCATTGGTCCTATATCTATAATAATATTGGTACTCTTATACTAGGATATATCATGATTCTTCTACTTATCCACTGAGAGGGACCCTTCTATGGATACTGGGCATGGGTCCTCAAGTAGAAGAGTGACATCCACCATTTAGTGTATGCATGGGTCCTCTATCTTGTATCCGAGTGGAACCCACCAATTGTATCATTGAATGTGTCCCCTAATTCTATAGTTGATGTCTCCAGTTGGGTGGGGTATGGGTCCTCTATAGACTATGAGAGTGAAAGACTCTAGTTGGGATGGGCACATGTCATCTATCTACTACCCGAGTGGCACCCTCTTATTGTATTAGAGAATCCATCCTCAACTTATAGAGTGGCACCCTACAGTTGAGATGGGTATGGTTCCTCTATATAATACTGGATTTAAACACTCAAAATGGGATGGGCATGTGTCATCTATCAACTACTGATTGGAACCCTTCTATAGAGTCACATAATGTCTCAACTATTGAGTGGAACCCGCCTATTGTGTCATGAAAAGGGTCTTATAACTTTCAACTAAGTGGAGCCCTCCTATTATACCAGGGAAAGGGGTCTCTGGCTAGATATTTTTTCACTGATCATTAAGAAACAATGGAAAGGTGTGGATTTACTTAGATGTTTACTGCTGCGCAGGCACTTGAGATGCTAGTCATTGATGATTTACATATGTAAATTTTGGCACTCATTCTAGGGTTGGGCCACGAAATAGAGATACACTTCTCTCTAAATTGATATTCCTTGGTCTGAGAATATATATACATCTATATCCATGTTTTTGGACTTTTTTAAATCTATTTATATTGGTTGAGTTTTATATTTACAATCTATTTTCTTTCATGTCTCTTACTACTCCCCCTTCAACTTTCAGAGTTTTCTATTGTGTATGTATATACGTACCCCTTCCGTGGATTTCCCCAGAAAGGTCATGTCTTATAAAAATGACGGATAGTTTGATGGTGGCTTCATTGGTGCTCATGGATACATGGTGCATTGGACCACAGATAGTGGTTAGTTCTTAGAGATTAAGAGTTGGGATCTCTCGGTTATTTCACTTTCTAGTTTTTTCTCGTTATGAAATCTTATAGTTGGTTGTGTATTTTTCCACTTCAATTTTCAATTTTAAATATCATACTCTTATAAAACCTAGATGTTTTTCATTCTTGGTTTATATTCTACTTTTTCACCATTTTATTATTATTCCTATACACTTTGTCATTTAGATGTCCGAGTGTGTGCATATAGGTATTGTATGTAAAGGCCTCCCAAAGTTAGATATGCCTGACATAACTTGTTGCCTGCCCCTTACCAATGGAGGATGGCTTGGGGATTTTGCATCTCAAGCCTCATTTTTTTGACTCTTCATAATCAATATCCTCTTTCGTAAAATGGGAAACAAAATCATCATTCTTGTCTGTGGAGGAGTATTGCCTTGCAAAATGAGGTAATTAATTTTCTAGCACTACTTCTCACTTGTAATTATAATAATGGTTTTAATATTAATAATATATATATATCAAATATATATCATTTTATCAATGTTATATGTGATATATTTTCTTACCATTTCATTCATTGAAATACAATTACATCATTTGTGTGTACATGTAGATTACCACCTCCAAGAAATGATGTGATTCAATTTTCAACACCAGTTAACATAGATGATATATATATATATGTTTCTAAAAATATGGTAATTATAATATAATTATAATTTTTAAAATTTAAAATAATACCTACCGTATTTCCATTATGAATAATGAAAAATGGAATTGTTACTTATGCATACATATGAACAACCATCTCCTTGATCGCAACGTATGTAATTTTTCAAAACCATTATTAATGATTTTTTTTAAAATTATAATTTATATATAATTTTGATAAATATTTTGTGATTATTATAATTATATATATTATTAAATAAATACCACTTTGACTATAGTAAATCTGCTAAAGTCATCTTTGACATATAAGATGAATATCTTCAAAATGTCTAAAATTAAACTAAATGATTATTTAATTGAATATGACATGGTAATAAAAAAAGTAAAATTAACAATAAAAATGAAAATTTTTATCATGCATTTGAATAACAAAAATAAATTTATTATTTAGGATGATAAGGAATTTATGTGATGAGTCAGGCTCAAGGTAAATGACACTTAACATTAAAATCCATATTTATTTTTAAAAAATATTTATTGTATAAATATTAATCGTCCATGTCTATATTATGAAAATTAATATATGGTTAAGTTTATATGAACATTAATGAATTATAAAGGGTTTTTATATATCTTTATTTAAATTCCTTTTCAAAATAAATATTTTTATAGAATTTTTTAACTTTCTTTTCAAAAGGTAAAAAAGGAAGGTCTTATTTTAATGTATATGGTGTTAAAGATTTTTCCCACTACTAGGTAATATATTTTATATTTGGATTACATTATAATATTCCTTTTTTTCATCAATGATAAAAACTCCATCCCTATGTTCGAGTTATTTTAAAATTTTCTCTTTTAAATGGAATGGATATTTTCATATCTATAAATTTTGTTCTTTTGTATGCAAGGAATAAATTTATATCTTTCCAGTACTTCATGACACTTGTTATGATTCTTGATAATTTTTTATATTTATGATTGATTAGGTTATAAAACTTGGATGCGTGGTTTCTATTTTAAACATTGTATAAGAGGTGATATTATAAACCAATGTTGGGAGTTTTTGTTATATCCCTCCAGTGAATTAGGAAATGATTAGGCACTTTGTATAACTATGATGGATGTCGAACATATTGGTTATAACATTTGTAAGAGTGTATTGAAAATGATGTCCAATGTTACCTAAATAATGTATCTATGCAGTCTGTGAGTTTTTAAAAATCTATTTTGATTTAACATTGTAATAAAACTATATTTTGTTTATGGTAATGTGTTTCTTACTTATTATGGGTGAAATATATAATGTTTTGAAATTGTATTCATGATTTTTTCTATAATCCAAAACAATACTTTATGAGATTTAATTTTCCATTAATATTTATTGTAAAATGATTTATGAAAATAATTAGTTAGGGAAGTTGATTTATTGGGTATGAATATGTTTGTTTTGAACCCAATGTTTTTTTTTTGAAAATTAAAAATTTTTATAATTATTGATGGTCTAATAGGTTTCCTTATTTATTTTTAAAAATACTTTAATTTAATTTATTTCCCATACCACATTTTAAAAAAATTTAAAAATGTTTTAAGGATTATTACTGACAATGAGGAGGTCAAGATGAAATTTGTGATGATATTCCATGAAAATAAAAATTATTATATCATAAAAAACATTTATAGGAAATTAGATACTAATTAAAGGTGATCACTTTGTGATGTAATAATTATTTTTATAAGGGGTTATTACTAATTCCCTAAAAATGAAATTTTTAATGATCCTCAAATGTAAGAGAATTAATCCATGAATTAATACTCAATATTATGTAATGTTAGAGGCTGATGGATTACAATTATTATGTTGATGATATATTTATAAACTTCATTTATTTTATATAGGATATTATATGATGATAGGATAAATGGTTTTTTGACCTTGTGGTATTTATAATATTGAATTATGATTATGTGACTATTGTGTCTATTATATGCCTCCAATGAAATGTGAAAAGTGATACAGGTTTCTCATTAGATGGGGATGATATGTGAAGGAATGATTGAATATTTATTTGATCACATATTTTTTTGTGAGTAAAATTAAATCTAGCTATGTTCATTGGAAAATGTATGTACATGATTGTTAATATTTGTTTTTAAAAATATAATGTTTGGGTCTGATATCTTTCGATATTTACTCAGAATGTTATACATGGAAGGGATTGGGTTATTCTATGTTAAAAAGATTATGATTTCTTATGCTTATGATGAAACATGCCTATGTTTTTCATTTCAATTCTGATTACTAATTTAACAAACTAATTATTCATACTTTTATAACTGAATTTATATTTGAAAATAATATATAATATTTTCTGAGTAAGAATAAATTTTGTTGAGAACATGAACCTGAATGTGTTATAGTACCCCTATGATAATATTATCCTCTAATGATTGATATCTTACATGATTACCCTTACTAAGAATATGATATAATCATTTATTATTTTTTCCATATAAATCATTAGCATATATTTTATTTAAAATAAAAAGAATCAATTAGGCATCAAAAAAGGGAGAAAGAATATAGGGTCATCAAAAGTAGTGTGACCCAAGGGAATAAAGTAAAATAAGATCAACCTCCATAGGTTTCAAAAGGTTCAATTTAAAAAAGAAGGATACTCCAGAGCCTTTAGCTGTAAGAGATGCAATATGATTATCCACCTTATTTCCCTCACCCCATGTGTGTCTTAATTGGGTGTTGTTGGAGAGAAGGCATTGATATTTCCATATGGTGTAGATAAATGACAAATAGATAGAACCAGTACCTTACAACGAGTTAAATATAATAATAAAATCAATTTATCTTTTAGAAAAAGTGATTCCTCCCACCTAACGACAAAAAGTTAGGCTATAGATCAAGTCAAGGGCCTCCTCCTATAAGGAAGAACCAAAAAAATGGTGAGTAGTGAACAACAAAATGAATGAGCCTATATATTCATTGAACACCCATCATCATCTCATGCCCCCACGATGTAGGGCCCATCTGTATTAAGTTTCATGACTGTGTTTGGTGCTTTCCATCAGACCCCTTGTCTTCTTGAGGTGAAAAAGGAATGAGTGGCATGAGTGGATATTTATATTATTTAGAGATAAGGGGATTCCCTCCATATATCAATTATCCTAACATGGTTGAGAAGGATAATTCATGTTCTATAAATGATATCCCTCCTAGTATATAAGATCCCCTCATGCCTTGATTTATTTCTAGCCATCCAAAGACACCAACAACTAGCATGCATGATTGTTGTCCTTGACAGCCACTCCACACCCTTGTTACCTAATCCATGAATCCAACGTACAAGGAAAGTGGAACCAATTGGTGGTTTAGAGGATAAGGCAGAGAACTCCCCAAATGAAGTAACATACCTCAGGTTCCCATTCTCCCTCAACGAAAAGATGGTCTACACTCTCCTCATTAAGGATTTTTTAGTAGGAGTATCGGGATACCAGGTAAATTCCACATTTTATTATATTTTCATCAGTGGAAAAAAAATTATTTCTATCCATATATTTATAGAATTTTTAATTTTTTTGGATTCTATTAAACCACATGATATCATTCCAAAAATCTCTCTATGCATGGGGAAACATGATGGATTGATAGTACTTGGTAGAGAATGTTCCAATGATGGATGGGGTGAACACACACCTATTTGGATTTGTATTAATGTGAATGATATGGATGTTTCCATGTTTAAATTTTTGTAACACTGATGTGATGAATTTTGGAAATCTACTTTCCTCCTTGAATGTGACATTATAGGATGGAAAACCTGGAAACCCATGAACCGTGCCTACCCAGTTGACATGCCAGAAGAACACATTCCCTTCATCGATAATCCATTGGATCTGGGGTTGAATTACAAATAATAGGGGGAGAAATGTGAAAATTAATGGAGACATGTTCCTTTATTCTATCATCATGCTACTCGTGTAAGATATGCACATGGTATTTCCCTTTACGGTATATTTTTATGGATTTCCCATGCCAACTTTTCATGCATGTTGATGAGAGCGCCATCAAAGATGTGAACCTTGATCCCACTTTCTTGGATGGGCTTTTACATCTTCCCCTAGATGACAAAAATATGATTTCCTTCCACTCAAGAATTCTATATATAATGACCTGATATCTTTTGAATATTTGAGATGAATCCTTTTGAGACCTTAATAGAAGAGAGAACGTGGACTGTGTTGGTAATAATAGCACTATTAACTGGTGAAATCTAGCCCACAAATAATAGGTATCTATTAATACAGTTGAGAACAATATATGTGATTTTGCTGACAATGTGATCGATGTCACAGATATAAATCATATGTAGTAAATAGTTGGAACCATATAATTCTTTGTAAATCTACCACTTTTCATGTGAAGAAGGGTATAGAGAGAGGAAACAAGTTTGGGAGCACATCTTCTATAAATTTACATATTGATTTTGGACTTGTTGATGGCCTTCCCATTCCATTGACAGGACACATTGAGTACATTGATGAGGCCATGAATTTATCTCCTGTTGGAATTTAATATGATCAAGGTATCATATATAAACACGAGATAGAATATGGAGGGAAGACTCCACTTTCCATTAAATGGGATCATCAATCCACTGATAATGCTTTTTTTTGAATGGGGAGGGTAAGAATCTATTGGTTGAGGTTGATGAGGATTGGATAAATTAAACCATAGGTACATGATAATTTAATCAGGATTTATAGTCTATAAAGTTTGGATAATAAAACAAAAATTTGGAAACCCATGCCATGCCAAGATAAGTAATGATACAAGATATAACGATATATAAATTGATTAGATATTAGGATGAGTAGAGATCCAAACCATGGAATGATGAGTAAACACATTCACTAAGATAGCTATTCTAGTTAGCGAACCAAACAACACCAGGGTATGATATATAATGTTAAATTTTAGAGTTTTTAATATCTATTAATTTTAAATAATTTTTTGAATATTCTTAAAGATGTGGTGTGACCAAATTAGTTTTTATTGACTACACATAATTGTATATCGAATAAGGGTAATTTATTAGAGATATATTATCCTATATAATTTATATTAGAGTACCATAAATTTTGAATAGATGTTGAAATTATAACATGAAAAAATATAAGTTATGATACATAGACATATATAATTTAAAATGAATCTATTTCGATTCACATATGTCCATATCATAATAACATGATGATTATAAGAAATATGGTGATGAATATAATGTTTATATAGATAAAAATAAAAACCAATTCTGATTGGTTGTATTAATTTCTTTTATTTATTAATTATAATACACTGGGATCCAAACACTTTTATTTACATTTTCATAAGTATTAAATTCAGATATAATAAGGGGATACTCGCTAGGGTTTAACAGTACATTTATTATAAATATGATTCAATCAATAGTAGGTAAGTGATTATTTAATACCCAGGAACAATACTTTTCCCATGTTCCTTATACATGGACCATTGGATAAATAATTTAAAACCCTATTTTACATTAATTTGATTTACATTATCTTTTTTATAAACATATTTGGTATACTTGATATATTAATTTAAAATTATAACACTATAATATTATATAATAAATTTAATTCAAAAAAAATAATCCACACCCTAATCCACCCCCTCATAAATAATTTGAGAGCATGGTCATTTCAATAATTTATATTAGTGAATAATTTTTCATTACTTGTTAATTATCTAAATAAAAAAGTATAAACATAGATTTTATTTTTAAAATAAAATGAGTAAAAATTTTCTAAAACATATTTATCTATATAGTATAATATAATTGTTGTCCTATTTTTATATGAAGTATTAACTATTTTCTCTATAATAATTTATGTAATTCTGATCTAAAATCCAAAAACAATTATTGAACAAATCTGTAAATAATATTTTCAATGCATATGAAAATTATAAAAATAATATATCTAGAGTACGATCAAATCAAATTTTAATGATGGTGAAAATTTATTCATCCTCTAAATCTATATTTGAAAATATTTATAATATTAATTAAAAATATTGAATGATTAATTGTGATATAATTTTATTTCAACATATAAATTTTGGAAAAAAGAAGATATAACTTGATGAAAGTATTGATGAATTTGATAAAGAATTATTGATGTTGTTTGGGATATATGAGTTATTTTCCAAAGAATTTACTATATTTAAATTATGAAGAATACTTTCAAGAGACTCAACAATTTTTTAAATGAAAAAATATCAAATTTATAGAAATTGATTTAACTGAAGTATCACTTGATAATCAATAATGTTTTTTGTGTGGTAGGAGATGATAATGAATCTTGAAAGAATGAAATAAAATTTATCCTGATATTAGAATTTAAAGAAGAGAAAGAATCTGATACTGATCTCGGATAAATGTGATGATGAATATGGTGATTCATTTATATCTAGGGTACAAACAAAACTTAAATGAGAGAAATATAGGTTTCAAATAATACTATTATAGACTAGATTTATATGTTTAAATGTTTTCCAATTATATA
Source organism: Viscum album (assembly GCA_963277665.1). Lineage (NCBI taxonomy): Eukaryota > Viridiplantae > Streptophyta > Magnoliopsida > Santalales > Viscaceae > Viscum > Viscum album. Next base: position 836,207,086 of record OY728165.1, read on the forward strand.
GGGGTTTCTAATAGGGAGTGATAAATAAGAGGGTGATATTTATATCAAATAAAGAATATAATTTTTTCTCCCGTATTATTAATTATAATTTTGTATTTGATAAGAAAAATAAAATAAATATGAAAAAAATACAATAAAGAAATTACATAAAAAAATTCATATTAAAAAAAAATAAAATTAGACTTAGATTTGTTAATATTTAATTATCAAAAAAATTAATGAGTCTCTAAAATTAATCAATTCCCAAGATAAAATTTGTGGTTTAATAGATCTTAAAATAAAGCTTGACGTATCCCTTAAGTATATAAAAATCCAAATACAGTAGAAAAAGAAGATAATAGGATTAATAAATGTGTTTACTAAATATTTATATGGTCTTCAAGATAAAATTACTAGGATGAAAAATTCGGATCATTGATAATGTATGGAAAATAATTATTGACATACACCAAACATAAATAAATTTATTGAATAACAAGTGAAGTTAGTGAATGGTTTAAATACTATTATATAATAATCTAGAAAGTTGATAGAATCCCTCAAGGAAAAATTCATCACCTTGATGAATGAATTCGAAGCAAAATATAAATGTTAAAATATATAGAAGAAGCTAAAATATGGAAGCTATATTGGTGATATGGATAAATATAAATCTTGTGAATCTTCATCATAACATGAGGATTGTTTAAGAAGAAAAATAATTCTTTATAGCCATTTTAATATATTTTTAATTGAAGAAGATTTCTACATGACATAAATTATAAATTTAGTTCCAGTATTCTCAATGATGGATGTTTCCAAAAAATGTATAAAATATTACCCAAATAAATCAAAGAATGTATTCCAAAAAATTTCAAATTATTCAACTACAATTAATATGAATAGTAATAAAAAAATTCATTTATAAACATCAATTTTTATGATACATGGGTAATATTGTGATAAATTTTAATAAACTGAGACATAATTTATATATTTATGAAATTAGAAGTGATCAAAGAAGAATAAAAAACCTTCATGAAAAATAGAAATTTATTTAATGGGTTTTTTTATTTGAAAAAATAAGAAAATGAGTAATTTTATTTCAAGAGAATGTGTTGTGAATATAAATATATAAATTCTTCTAAAAATGTTTAAAATGAATTTTTGAATCACTTTCTATAAAAATACATCATTAAATCTTACAAAAAATTGAGTTTTAAGTTGTGAATTAATTGTATTACATTTGAGGATATTTTATGTTTTATAGTTTAATATAATTAGCTCAAAAATCATACAATAAAAAACCATTTAATATAATGTTGACACTTCCAATTAATAAGAATTTTTACCATTATATTAATTTTATAAAAAAAATAATTTATTTTCTTGGTAAATCTTCAAAAAATTCATCATGACAAATTGTTTTCATATACTCTTCCTTAATACCTATGAATAACGTTCTAAAATATTGGATGAAAAAAATATAATAAGGGGAATAAAAATATAAATTTCATAGTCGAATGAAAAATATTAAAACTCATGTAAATTTTACCTTCCTCTTCAATATTCGTTGAGTATATGAAATAAAACATTTAAAAAAACAAAAAAATGTTTTTATAAAATAATGTTTTTAAAACCCATAATAAAAATTAAAAACAATTTTTAGTAACTTAGAGTATTATGTTCATAAATTACATTCAATTTTTTATTAGAATAACCATATGATTGAATTTCAATATAACAAAAATAATTCATTGGAGAGCTTTAATGGGGCTCACCCTTTATATAATATATTTTACGATCACACATGAATAATAATGGGGATCGACCCATGGTATAATCCATGTCTAAAACATTGATTTTTCATTAGAAATAATGAGTCTTATTCCTTAATATAAGCTATATTGGGCTCACTTCTGAGCTATAATGGGGCTCAAACCTTTATATAAACAATATCAATCTCACCCATCATCTGAAATAAGGTCAAACCAATTATTTATGATGTATTAATCTCACCCTTTACTCATAAAATGATCAAGTACCATATCATGAATATTTTTTTCTTTCATTATTTTATCATAAAATATTTTTAAAAAAACTTTTGAACCCATTTGTTGACTATTTGGGATATAAATATAATAGTTTAATTCATAAACCTAATTGAATACAAAGATATCTACAAAATACATATTTTTTCATTTTATTAAACATTACTTCTTTTCAAATAATCCAAAATTGAAATAATTGTGATGGTCATGGAAAATTAATTTTCATTGTATAAATTAAAAATATAACATTTCTTTTTCCATTTTCCTAACATTTCATATTAATCACTTAAAATGTACATTTTCAATATATTTAAAATAAAGAGAACGTGACATAAAATGTACTGTATAAATACTTTTTGTCCAAATTAAACCTTTAATATAATAAATTTAAAAATAGTTACATGGAATTAAAATATTTTTATGGAAAACATTGAAAGATTATTTTTAAAATGGAAATTAAATATCACATGGAAATAACATGAACCACAACACCCATGAAAGGATAACATAAAAAAATTAAAAATCATGATAATAATAAATTAATGATATAACCTCTCAAAGGGTCTGTATATACACCTTATAAAACAAGGTAGGTGCATAATATCAAAATATTACTCTATGAATGAAAATTGAGACAATGTCCCTTACATCGAATTTGATTCACCATGCTAATTAATTAACATTTTGAATAAAAATTAATGTTAATTATTTACTTTTTTAAGAAATGTTTTTAATTATATTTTTCATTTTACTTAAATTATTTCCATGTTGTATATGATTACATATTCAATTTGGATTATGTCATTTGTTTTTACCATATTCGACTTATGTGTCAAAAATCGCATTTCAAGGATGACTATTGTCAAAGAGGATATTATTTAAACATATCATGAACAATAGAAATAAAATAATTTTCTTATTTATAAATAAATTTTAATTTTAAGATAAATCAGGAAATATTGTTTTTAAAAATGAACTATCTGATGATCATTGAGACGATATTCTATTTGTATGCATGAGTATAATTTTCATATTTCAACGATAATTTTTGAAATGGAGGTAAGTAATATATTACCTTTAATATTGATAATAATATCATATATGAAATATTATTTCTATAAAAACACTAATGTATATTATCTATGTGGTTTGGTACGAAAACAAAGTCACATCGCTTCGTTAAGGAGGTAGTCTACACATACATGAATAACATTATCATTTATCAGTGAGAGAAAAGAGCAAAAATTTAATTGATATATTATATTTTATAAAAAAAAATATGTCCTTAATATAATTATTATTTAATTTATATAACATATATTCATAAAATTTTCCTTAGAAAATTCTATGTAAATCATTAGTAAAAAATGAATCATATCGCTTCGCGAAGCAGTAGTTCACCATACACACCTATGAAATTATCATATAACCTATTGAATTGAAAGTAATATATATATATATATATATATTATAATATTATGCATCATGTGGTATAATACTATTAAAAATATCATATATATACTCAATGTCTGTTAACATACCCAACCTTGAGAGGTTTCGATAGAAAATGTGTCACATCGGTTTGTGAGGCAGTTGTCCCTCGTAAACATGTGTGACATTATTGTTTCCCACTTGCGGAATGAGTAATAGATAAATTCCATGATATTGAAATAATAAAATATAATTATAAAGGATATAATGGTTTTATTGTATTATGATATATAAATAATATTTTATGTATGTGGAATAAAAAATAAAAAAAATGCATATTTAGGAATTTTACCTCTTCACGGACCCCCTCTTTTAGATTACACATAAAGTATATAATGAATAGATTATTAAAAAGTAAAGGGATACTAGGATGAGATGTGTGAAGTAAGATTTTGATTTTTATTGGTATTATTAGAACAAACATGATTATAATGTGTGTATTTGAGAGAATTAGGGGTGAACCATTATAAGTGAGGTGAGTGGCACACTGGAAATTTTTGAGACAATAAAAGTGTACCATAGTTTTTCACATACCAAAAGGGCATAAAATGCTTTATTATAAAGAATTATACAATATGAGATGTAAATATGTATATAAAATGATATTAGAGTGTATTTTAAACCATTTTAATCATTTTCTTTTTACCTTAACCCCCGATAAACCCATTTTAACTATAACCATAGAAATTACATTTTACTATATTCACTATTCATTTTGGTAAAAAAAATTAAATTTACATTATTAGGTAATATAAATTTTTATAATTTTATATACTGAATCCATTTTTCCAAATTCCATTCACATATGTGGGAAAAAATTAAATTATAACAAAGCTCATAGATGAAATTAAAATATTGGTTTTCAGGTAGTAAATTTTTCGAGAAAAAAGATGATTTTATATTAATGGTATTCATAGTAATAATCTATTAAATAATTTAATAAAAATATTTATTGATGTGTTATATATACATTTAATTCAAAAAAGTAAATATTTTTTATTATCTTATTTAATTAAAATGGTGAGAAAATATTCATTTTAAAATAGATTTCATAAAAATCATGTTTTTAATCCCAAAAACAATCTTATACTATATTCCAAAAAAATGGTTCAAATGAAATTTAAGGGATTAAATAAACAAATAAAATAATAATTATACTTCAAATAATATTCCATACATAATGGTACATTTAAATATTGTAATTTATTTAAAAAAATACATTTCTAAAAAAATCTTTATTTTTGATTATCCACTGGAAAATAATTATTTTCCAAAAAACCCAAAATGGAACCCTATGTATATTTTGATATTATGATTACATAAATGGAATCAATTTTACCAAATTAATTTTATCAAAGATCAAAAAATTAATTATAATATTTCATTATAAAATCATTAAAACCCATTTTTGATGAATACAAAATTTTGAAAAATAAAATTACATTACTAAAAATTGAATGATTATTTAAAAAATATGTCAATAATTTATATTGAGTATGATATTAATATATATATATTTGTCATAATTTATTTAATATAATTTATACATATTAATTTTTTTATAGTATATAATGGTTATATATTCCATTTGTTTTTTAAGGTTAGTGTCACGTGTCTTTTATGCTATCGAGAATTCAAATATCATGGTTTTTTACACTAAAATATATTGAAGTGATTAAATTTATTCAAAAATAAATATATCATGATTTATTTTTTATTATATTATTTTATAAGCTTAGTGTTGAGTGTGATATACTCTATCTTATAATATTTTCTTTTCTAAAATGTTTGGGTGTATCAATTTTACTAAAGAATAAATACACTTTATTTATGGTGGATAATGATGTTATTCAACATTTAAAAAATAGTAATGTGAGATCCCAAAAAGTCATTAATCCTCAAATAATGTTTTAGACTCAAAATACGATGTAGGGGAAGGACCACCATGTTTAAGCAACATGGAAGTATTATGCCAATGAGCCTATACAATAGTGGAAAAAGCTCATTATTATCATCCAAATGTGACATGATCAAATCAGGGTTAGGGTGGAATTTACAAGTTCTAATAGAAGTATTGTAGTAGTTACTGAAGTGGTTATTATAGAATTTTCGATAACAGTCGAAATATTCAGCTGATTTGGGACTACAAGGCCACATAATTAGGCCTTTGGGTCATAGGGACTTTGGGCCACCAAAAGGCCTTGGAGTCATAGGGTCTATGGGACACCATAGAGAAATAGGTGACCCTAAAATTGACCAGCCGATCGGTGCATCCCATCTGGTAATATGTGAAGCCTAACTACATGAAGCATCATTAAGAGGGTATCTTGAACGAGTGATAGATGAATTGGAACCTATTATATGGCCCTCTAATCAGGTGGGATAAAGGGTTACCTTCAATGTAATTGAAAAGGTATCCATAATGTGATGTTTCATAGTAGTATGGGAAAAATATTGTGTGAATGGTGATGAACAAATTATAGAAGTGTTGCATAATGGAGACAGTTTGGAATGTAGACATATGGGCATTATTGAGTGTGAAGGTAAAAAAATGGATTCATTACAACCCATCATATATCCCTTTACCCAGACATGTGTTTAAGGAGGGTTAATCTACCATGGTCCTTCTTATGGGGCTTTGAAATGGAATTGATGATGGAAATTTTTTTCATTTCAGGAATAAGACATGGATCATGATGTGATTCATGGATACTCGTCATGGACCTACAGGTCATAGGTTCATCAAGACATTAAAATTTTTAGTGGTCCTTTAATCTGCTAGTCCATTGGATTTTTAATGGTTACCTCAAAACCCATTTGAAAAGAAAGATATCATTCCTTTAAAAAAGGTACATTTCCCCATAACCCTTACAAAATGAAGTATTTTCAAAACAAAAACACTTTGATACATAACAGTGGACGATATTATCAAATAATGGGATATGTATGATTTTTGAAAAATCGAAGAATTAAGTCAATGGAATACATTTCTTTAGTAAAGAAAGAAATTTGAAAAAATAAAAACTCTGAAAAAATGAGGTGTTTTTTTTCATTTCAAGAACATATTTTTGATATATAAATACATTGTTTCTTGGTAATTTATTTTCTAAATCCTACCTATATGTTTAATGATTCATTAATATTTTTAAGTATACAATGATTTAATAATGATTTTTAAAGGGGTCGATAGAATACTATTTAAACTAAATAATGTCCTACCATTATAAAGGGTAGTCACATGACTATTATGGAGATAAAAGTAAAGAATAGAGGTTGATGGAGCTTCTGGCATTGAAAAACATAGATTCACATCACGGATCATGTTCTTGTAGTGAAATATTTAAATTTGTGAATTAAATTCCCTGGGAGAAGTAAATAAGGAACAAAAAATATTAGTTTGAGACTTTGATGGTGTGAAACTACCTTTCACATAGTGAAATTGGAAAGGTAGACCTAGTTTCAAATATTTTTAATGTTTCATTACACAGAATACTTCAAATAATGACCCAAAACACCCTTGAATTCAAGGATTATCTCAACCCAAATTGATGACCTATTTATGGGTAATATAATTCAATCTTGAGCACATATATGATATTTAAATATAGGGTAGATATGATGCAACCCATAATCCATCTGGAGACCAAAATCATAAAGAGAGAAATTGTGTTATACAGGATCCTCCACTATGATTCTTCTTTGGTTTTCATTCATGCTTTGTTTTTTCTCCTCCACCCATACTACCAAATCACTATGATTATGCGATATCTCAAGACATGTATTTGGGTGATGTAATGGATGGGGGAAGTGCTTGTTTAATTTATAAATATTTATTTTATTAATATTACATATCTGTAATTAGTTGAATTACTCTTCAATCCATTATTCACATAACCATTGAGGAAAATATCTATATAGATGCCCTTTTAATGTTTCACAAGACGTTTACCATGATTAGAAATGACTATTTTCATATTTAGGTTAGTTAGGATTAAAGAAATGTTATTGAGAAAATAATTCCTTTGCAATTTCCTAAATTACCTAGCCATGGAAAATGTGGAATTACAACATTTTTTGAGGGGATACAAAGCCCATTCGGTCAAATATTTCTCGAATCAATGCCAAACATAAATTATAGAAATGAAATTTATTTATCCAATTTCACCAAAACCATTAAAGCTAAAAAATCCCAACATTTTTTTCCAAATTGATATCAAAATAACCAATTCATCTACGTTTTTTTCTTTATTCAAACAAATTTTAAAAAACACTTTATTTCCTCCCATTATTTTTAAATCAATTTAATGAATCTTTTTTTGATGAAAAACCAAAAAATGTAATTTTAATATCTATGTGGGTCTATCTTTGAATCATATCATATTATATTTTAGATAATTAAATGAGATTGTGTGATTTTATTTCATTTTTCTATTTTGTTTACCACCATAGGGAAATAATGATTCCCCATGGGTGACCATGTGGATACCTATACATAGGATGAAGATTGTAGTGTTACTACACATTGATAAATTTTTTAAAAACCACTTGAGAGAAAGTTTATTTTATATCTCAAGGATTTAATATTCATTAAATAATAGATAATGCTTAATTAAATGTAAGAATGAATATACAAATATCATTGGATTATGAATCAATAGAAACATATACTAGAGATACAGAGAGAGGAGAACACATGCTTCTTCATTATTGAGGAGGAACATAGTTTTTCATCACATACTCATGAAAATACATTACAAATTATAGGATAACAGTTAAAATCATAAAGTAGTATATGGTACACAATATATTAAAGGGTAATAACATAAGACACATTTTACTTATATAAATGATAATATTTCTTACAATCCATAAAATAAACATAAATCATAATTTTTTATATTAGTTATTACTAATGTTTTTGGCCCCATATATCAAAAATAGACTAAAAAGAAAATTTTTACATTGTATATATTAATTTTTATTATAATACATGATGAGACTCGGTTATAAACATGAATAATGTATTGATTGAAAATATCAAGACATGTAGAAGTATTTCAAAAATTCAATATTGAAAGATGATCAAAACCATATCATATGAAAATATCAATACTTTTACTTCAATTGAAGATAAAAAATACTTAAAGAAATTGGGAATAAAAAATATATTTCCATCAGTGAGAAATAAAAAATAAATTTGGATGTTTAAATATGGAATCACTTAAAGGGAATATGTTAAAGACATTACACAATAAGAGTTTCCATTAAATGTAATATTATAACTAAGTGGTAGATGATATGGATTACGTTTAAAATATTGGTTTACATTGTTCAAAAAAATATTATACCACATGAGATGTGGAATTAAAGGAAACTATCTCTAATACAATTTATAGTATTGAAATAAAAATACATCCTCAATATTTGAGAGTGTATACATGAAAATTATGAAGGTGAATTTGATTACAGAATGTTCTTTTATAATTTTAAAATTTTTAAGTCCTGTAAATAGTTTAACAAAAGTATATAAAATGACAATGAGAATCCATTTGAATGTTACTAAAGAAAAATATAGGTACACATTAAATATATTAAATATAGAAAATAATTATTAGAAAATGGCGTAATAAATAATATTTACATGTAAAACAATATTAGACATCACATGAGAAAGATTATAAATTTAATAAAAAAGATGAAGATAATGTTTCGGTGATTCATTCAATAACTAGGATTGATGGTAATGAAGGAGGACTAAAGTAGATATATCTATAATCCTAGGTGGCTGTTAGGATCTTAAAGGGTTAGAACAACACATAGAGGGGTGTATCAATTTTGCTATATTTTTTGAATATTTATATTTATTCCCATATCATATCATAACATGTTTAGTGAATAGATCACTCGATTATTTCATATATCCCATGGTTGGTTCTTAAGACAATATAAACAAAAAATCAATATAATTAATGAATGATTTGATAACATGGTTCAACTCTATATTTATGACAATATATAAGATGTATTGTTGTTTTTTTCCCACTCTAAAAAAATATTTTTATTATATTTGAATGAACTATCAAAGGTATGACATTGAAATCATTATATTGGAAACAACTATATATATAAAATGTAAGGGAAAATTGTCCCTTCATATAAAAAAATGAGCTTTTAATTTCTTAAATAAAAATATCTAATGTTGTTTTGAGTTCTTACTAGAGTATATAATTGATATTCTGCCCTTTCCTGTAGTAGTAATAATGAAAACCTAAGTGTATTTAAAATTTATATCATATTATTGTCGGCTCAATCATTTTGTCTTATCAGACTGTATATAGTATCTGATATATTTATGGAAAACATCTTGTATTATTCTCTTACATTTTATACTTATTCTTTTATGTAATTGGGTGTAAATTTCTTAATCTCATTATCATTTTATAAATTACAATTACAAATCATTTAATTAATATAATTTTTTTTTCAAAAATAGTATCACAAATTAACATTTTCTCATGTTTCTTTTCAATTTATTAATATTTTTACTTTATATTTTTATGTTTTTATTAAATAATTAAGGATTCAGTGCATTCCTATTCATTATGAACCACAACCACACATTTAGGGGGACCAAGAGGTCTACCCCATGGGAGGTAAATCCTTTGAGGCCCCCACAAAATCATTTCTTAGTATAAGAATGGTGCACACCATATGCATGCATTACCTTATTTATATAAATTCCTTGAGGGTGTCAATCTTCTTGGTTCAGGATAAGAGTGATCGAGTGGCCCACATGAAATGTTTTTTTCCATGTCTATTGGTTTTTCTCTAGTAGGGTTTCATCCTATTTTTTCCGTATATACCACATGACCTAATGTCTTGGTTTCAATGTGGGCTGAGATTATTTCACCGAGACTTAATCTTGGCCATCAAATCCTCTCTTTCTTTATCTCATCCATCGATCTATCATATTTTCATACCTCTTATCCTCTGTTGCATGTTTTTAAACTCTCAAATTATCTTTTATTATCATGCATGAAATTTAACTATTCCAGCTAACCAACCAATGACATCCATTCTCTGGAATCTATCTCAACTTATAATATTTCCTCAAACTTGTTACATTAAACTTGTTGAAGTTTCATTTGGTCATGGATACCTCTTCTACATTCTCTCTTGAGCATTGGATAAATTTCTTGAATTATGGTGTCATTTTTTCTCTGTTGTATTTTGGTTTCAATTTTTACTGAAGCTCCTCTGATTGTAACTCATGCAATAACAATTTAAATAACTCCATTGTTTTTGTTTTAGTCACCATTGGTTTTTAATAATGGTGTGTAATTGTTCACCACTTGAAAAATTACAATAGTGGGATATTTTTTTCACCATTGGTATTATCCAATAGTGATAATGTTTTACATAGTTAGTATTATCTAAAAGAGTGAATTTTCACTAATAATTGATCTCTCCAATTGTGAGTAATTGTGCTCACTACAGGATCCTAATGTCGAGTCTGTAACTCACTGCCATGGAATTTTCTTGTTTTTCCTATCCTTTTAGGTTATTTTATTCACTTCCTTTAGAAACTAATTCTCCATAATTAATGTGTTATGATTTATTTTATTTTTTCTATAAGTGTTAATGAATTTCATTTATTGATGAATATACTTATGTTTATGTGCTTCACTTTATGTTTGGAAGTAGCATTAATGTTGATATTATATAAACTCATATATATAATTTGTTTCTTCTATAAATTATTTTCATTTCTTTTGAACTATGTTATTTTTTCATAGGCTTTTAATTTTTTTATTATACATATTTTCATTGATATTTTATTCCATAAATATGGATGTAATTTTTTTTCTTTAAATTGGTTTGAATTTTTATGATTCTATGTTGAATAGAGGTAATGTAATTCAATTTTAATCTCATACTGTTTGTTTGGTTATATTTTAAACTTCTCGTTTTTGGTAGCCAACAATGAGACATGGGTCCCCACAGGAACCCAATAGTGTGTCAGGAGTCACCACTAAAATTCATAAGGTTGATTATTTTTTGTTATTCTCATGTATCCCTTTGGTGTTAAGATTCAGTTAATTTCTTTTATTATTGTATAATTCATTATGTTTTCTCTTAAACATGAAATGGTAGGTAAAACATTGTTCTTTAATAGTTTAACCTTTCTAATGATGATAAATGTATTACCATTCTCTATTTTCTGGAGTAAGTAATGTGTCACTGTTAGATAAATATTTATTTCCAAATTCTTATTTTTGAAATTTTAGTTAATTTTATTAAAATTAATTACAATATCAAGTTTTTATTCTGTTATGTTGATTTGCAATAGTGACATATTTTTAAAAAATTATTTGTATCATTTTCACAGTGTCATCTAAACATTAAAATTATTTTTATAATATGATCTATTTTTCCAGCATTCTGTTGTATGTTTAAATCTACGTGAATTATGTATTTATTTTATTATTTTTAAATTATTTTTTGTTTATGAATTATATTTATTCTTATGTTAAATATATATTTTAAAATTTCATGATCAAATACTAGCCTGTATATTTTTTAGTGAGGCTTTAACAAATTAAGGTGACAATCATTTTATTTTATTATTAATCATTAAAAATTTTTGTTCTCAGATTGGACATGAACACTGCCCTTTATATCAATTTTTTAATGTTCTGGGAGAATTTTTTAAATATCAAACATATTTTTTAGCACATAAAATTCATTATACTAGGATATATGAATTCATTTCCTACTTCTTTGAAAATTGACCAGGAATCTTATTTTACTTTTTCTGTTCTACTGTGATCACCAAGGACATTCATCTTCTACATCTTCATCCACTAATTTCATCAATGAACATGATCTTCACCCAATTTATTTATTATGGACTCAAATTGTTGTTGTATTTTTTTATTCTTCTATTATAATTCTTCTAATAACTTTTTTGTTCTATAGAGTGATGGTTTATTATTTTCCCCTGAAAAAGATATCATTGGTTTATTCGTTCCATATAAAAGGAATGTTATATTATTCCTCCAAGAAAAAAGGCAAGTTGGGTTGTGACTCCATAAAACTTCTAGGGTTATACCACTAGGTGTGAAAAAGGTAGGTTGTTTTATACCACCATGTATGAAAAAGGTTCATTGTATTTTTATGTAATGTGTTGTCACTCCTGGTCAAAAGTGAGGATTTAGTGTATACCAATATCCTTGAAGAGTAGAGAAGATTAAAGAGAGGAATATGATATTTGTGTTTTAAAACTCTATGAAAATAACCTCTATTATCTATTTTATTTCCTCAAAAACATTTACCCTATTAATGTAACTCTGATAAATGATAATTTGTCTGAAAAATCAAAAAAGACTATTCAACCCCCCTCTAGTCACCTCTACCATAACAATGGACTTCACAATTGGTATCAAATCAAGGTTTCTTTGTATGTATTTTGTTTTATTTGTTTCATTGAATATTTTTGATCTAACCTTTATCAAAGAGTAAAAAGGTTAGGAAAAATTTTCACTGCATTGTTATGGATAATCAGTATTTTGAGATGATGAATCTTTTCCACCTACCTCACATTAATTGAAGTGTTCATGTCTGTTTAAAAGATAAAATAAATTCATTTCTTAAAATTATATGTATTTAATCTTTGGATATAATTTCAAAACCATATAAATTTCATTAATTTTATTTAGATACTCTTACATGAAATAATTATTTGAAATGTTTTTTAAATTAAAATGGTAGGAATTTCATATATTGTTCTTTGAGTTGAAATATTTATTGAAATATTTCATCCTTTTACATTAAATGTCATTAATCAAGGAACTGAAAATTTGTAGATAACTAAGATAGTTATACACTATGTTTGGTTTCAAGAGTTCAGTATAGATTATGAATAAGGCATTAGTGAGACATATTTTATATTCACTTAGAGTTTTAATAACATGGTTGCTCTGAGAGATACCATGAAGAAAAAAGCTCTCATTGAAAGTCTAATTCAATATCTATCCAGGATATGGGATTCAAAAAATGCTTCTAGTTAATAAATTAAGGAATTTAATTAATATTTTATTGATGATTGATATGGACACATCATTAATGTGAGATGAATATGATGAGAGAAAATGATGATGATTGTGATAAAAGTAAAGGTATTTCATTTAATTAAATTATAAATTTTATTGATAATTATTCATATTCTATATTATAGAAAAGAGAGAAAGATAAAATTAAAAATTTCACCAAATGTGTTTACAAGTACACGAAGTGTAAGATAAGATTTAAGAAGAATTCTAGAAGATATTTTCAAAAGGATGAAAAAATGACGTGTAAATTTGGTAAGACTAGTAAATATGATGATTCAGAATTAATTTTCTTTGAGTTTATGAAAAAGGGGAACATAAAACTAGACCACCCAAAATCAAAACAAGAAAGAAAGGAAAATAAATACAATAAGTAATAGTGAATGTATTATCATGTGGGTGGAGTTGTATAAAATAGTCTAACTCAAGTGATGTTGGGTATGAAAGTGAAATGGAATATAAAAAATTATTTGATGGATTATACTATCTATGTGGTACACTCTGACAATAATTACAGTTCTGGATATGATGTTTATATTGAAAAAAAAGTTAAAGAATTAGCTTCCCCGAATGATAAATTTTAATGTGACATTTTGAGAAAGGATGAACAATACATGGAACTACATAATTAAAATAAGATGAATAAATAATAAAATAAATAACTGAACAATTCTGTTTTAAGTATTATAGAAAAGTAAAGGGTTATATATTCTAAACTAGTAAATGTCATAGATGAGAATTTCAAATTAAAATATTTCATGTCAAAGAATAATTAATATCAACACAAAAAAAGTTAAATAAGTCAGTGATGATTATATAAAATTGAAAAGGATTGTAAGAATCTTATACCTGAAAATAATAAATTGAAAAATTAAGGATCTTGTTAAAATGTAAATGTATATGATGGCCTAGTAGTTATTCATATAAGAAATGAAATGTTACAAATGATGTTACTAGTTTCAAGGAACTTTTTCTATTTTTGTTCAAGACCTATGAAAATTTGATAACATAATGGCTATGAGAAAACCCAAATTTGATAAAAAGGGAGTGGCTATAATAATGGGATTCCTAAGATGTATATCCCATATTTTTATATTGGAAGAAATGGAAATGTATCAAATGTAAACTAAATTAATTGTATCATGATAGAGAATTATAATATCGAATGTTCTTTGAAATTTACAAATTCATTAGGCCATACTAAAACATTCATTTTAAAAAATTTATTTTCATGATTACACTATAATACACATCTCAAATCTATATGCGTACCTAAATATTTTTATACTAATATTGCTGGAACCAAGGTTGTATGGGTACTTAAAATCATCTTTTTGATCTATTTTTAATGAAGCATCCCTTAAAAGTTCCAACGTCATGTAGTACATCAACAGTAGAAGCTCATGTCACATGACTGGTGAAATTTATCGCATCTTTTCTTTTAACTGTTTTGATGGAGGTACTGTCACATTTTTTGATATCATTAAAAGTATTTTTAATTGTTTTGTGGAAATAGATATATTAGTTGATGTGATAATTTCAAAAGTAATTTTTTATAAGGATTAAAATAAAACATAATTATCATATAAAAACTATATGATGATAGAATGTATGGTAAATTTCATTATTAAAAATGTCTTATTTATAAATATAATAAAGTATTAATTTTTCTTAATAGAAACAAAAATATATATTATATTGGTTTTTTATATCTGATCATGAATAATGTAAACTTATTTAATTTTGTAGATATCGATCAACTTCAGTGGCCCAGGAGGTTAGGACATGTTCATCTTTTGTAGTTATACAAGATTTCCAAATATGAAGAGGTTTTGGAATGTCCAATGTTTATTTCATGTCTATATAATGTGTGATTATTTTATTAATGGTATATAAATAAATAATCATTTTGCTCTATTAATACGGATAATATTGGTAGATTATTATAACTGCTAGATCTTGAACTTTTTAAAACCATGACAACTTCAAGTTTATGTTCTAAAATATATATTTTTTGGGTAATTTTTAACGATTACAGATGATTTACTTGGACTATTTTGTTTTCTCATAATATTGAAAAATTAAACCAATTATTTAGATTATTTATGAACATTTAAAATCAGATAGGACACATTATTTCTTCAATTATATGTTATAGAGGAGGATACATTATAAACAATAATTTTTTTTAATGGAATTGATGTTTTTATTATTTTTTACCCCTAAATCAAAGAAACATAATGATGTTTTAGAGAGGAAAAACTGAACTACTCATTAAATTTATGGAAAAGGATTAATGAATTTAGACTTCTAAAATCTTTTTGGACTTAATATATAAACACTACTTTCAATATCGTAAATAGAGTTTATATCAGACCATTTATTATGAAAATTATTATGATCTTTCTTAAAAAATAATTATTTTAATATTTTTGGTTGTGCTATCTATATTTTAAATACGAAATATAAGTTAGAAAATTTTGATTCAAAATTTGATAATCTATCATTTTGTGATACTCTAATAATTTTAATAATAATAGGGTATACAATAAATTAATTATGACAATAGAAGTATATGTGCATGTTAAATTCATTCAAATTAAATATAAAAAAGAATACTAATTCTATTGATAATGATCAAGATTTTAAATAATTCAAATTTGATGAAGATAATCCTGAATGTAATGAAACATCAGTTGAGGGGGAGATTATCTCTTCTTAATTTGATCATTTAGTTTAGAAAACTCAGAAATATCACTCATTCTAAAATGTTATAGGTATTGTGGAATATGTAATTAAAATTAGAAATTATTCATTTACAATTCTATGAAAATTTCATTTGAATTTGTTCCTATTAATAATAATTATTCTTTTAAATATTCAAAATGGGCTAATTATATGAAGTGAGAACATTTGTAGATTGATAGTAATAAAGTGTAGAATCAAGTATAGATACCAATAAGTACAATTTCTATAGGAACTGAATGTGTTTTTCAAAAAAAAAGGGTGAATATGGTAACATATTTTAAAATAATGGAATTTTTTTTGCCTGTGTATATCATCCAAAGGAAGATATTGATTTTAAAGATTCATTTACACGGATTTTGAGATTATTAACAATTCATATTTATTATCTTTTTTATGTTTTAAAAATATTAAACATTTTCAAATGGAGGTAAAAAGTTCATTTTTAAATACTGTAATATCAAAAGTGGTTTATGTAAATCAACCAATTTTATTTGAAAGTAATGAGTTCCCAAATAATATTTTCAAACTTTATAATGCTATATATGGTCTTAAGAAAGATCCTCAATAATGATATGAACGACTAAAAAAATTTTAATTTAAAAAGATTTTGTTAAAGATAAGGTTGGTCCATCCTTATTTCAAAAAAAAAATAGTTCAAATGATATACTATTAATTCAAATTTTTGTTGATGATATTTTATTTTCCTCTTAAAATAAAAGACTAAGTAATGAGTTTCCAAATTTAATGACAAATAAATTTGATATGAGTTTAATGTTGGAATTATAAAATTTAGATTAGTTTGAAAATTATTAAAAGGAAAGTTGGTATTTTAATAAACAAATACAAGAATGGAAAATAACATGTTAACAATTTTATACGTGATTCATGTAAAACAATGAGAAAACCTATGGGCACAGACTATAAACTAGATGAAGATAAATCTAGGAATTCAGACAATGATAAATTTTATAGAGGCGCGGTATGATGTCTTTTGTATATTACTACTTCAAGGACAGATATTATGTTTTTTTTCTATACATGTTCTAGATATCATTCTAACCCAAAGAAGTTCATATTAATGTTTTTAATAAGATAATTTGGTCTATAAAAGGCCTGATGAAGAATTAACTATTTTATTATTATGAAAATCACATTGATTTTCCATTATACTCTCACTCTAACATTGAAGTTTGTAGACTTGATCAAAAAACAAATTTAGGTATGTGTAACTTTCTAAGAAAAAATTTAATTTCATAGTGTTTATAGAAACAATTATTAGTATAATTGCCAAAAGGTTAGGAAGAGTATGTTGTTTCAGCCATTTTCTTATTCTCGACGTATTTAGATAAAGAAAACTATATATGATTTCTATATTAAATTTGATAAAAATTCTTTTTTATTATGATAACAATAGTGATATTATTATTTTTTAAAATCATCTTCATTACTCAATAACAAAATTCATTGATATACGATTTCATTTTCATAGGGATCATGTTAATATAAGTGATTGGTGGCATAGAATTTATTTGACCTAATAAATAGTTAGATGATATTTTTTACGAAATTAATTGATTTTATTAAATTTGATAAAATTATGTTTTAATTGGTTATTATAGAATCTTAAATATTTCTTTTTATAATTTCTATTTTGATAAATCTATTCATCACTTTATGTAAGCCATAGGGAATTGAATATTCTTTATTTTATTTTGATTACTTTTTAGTAGGTAAAATTTTTTACTTGATCCAGTCAATTATATATTATTTTCTATATCTTATTGATATTTTATAACATGATTTAATGAGAATGAGATTATAATGTTTGAAAATTTCATTGATTAAACAATAACAATGTATTTTTATATGCATCTAATTGTAATTTGTTACTCGGTTTCAATTACTATTTTAAATATGGTACTATTTGAAAAACATAAAATAGGGGGAGAATGCTTTGGGATATTTAATAATTTTCAATCAATATTGTTTGAAAATTTAAATAATATTATATTTTTTAATTCACAAAAGGGGATATTGTTTGTTATTAGTTGTTAATTTCATAATATATTCATGTTTTGATAAATTAATGTTTCATAAAATTGAAATAAATTAATATTTTGTTCCAAAAATATGCCATATGGTGTTATGATATCTTACTTTTTTTTTGTTTTTTAATTTAAATATTAAGGATTTAGTTAAATACCCTTGAATATGAACCTCAACAGCATGTTTTGGGGGACCAGGAGGTCTACCCCATGGGATTTCAAGACATTGGGGCTCATATAGAATTGTGGACTAATTTTTCATAGTGTACACCATAATCATATGAGGCGTTATATTTATATGGTTTGTGTTCATGGTTTGGGAAAGAGCACCCAAGTGGGAAACATTCATAGTATGTGTATTTGTATGTTGGTTTTATTATATTAATCCAATTTTTTCCTTATATACCGCATCCCCACAAATATTAGTTTTGAAATGGGATGATTTTTTTCACCGAGACTAAATCTTGATCATCGGATCCTCTATGCCTTCATCTCATCCATCAGTCTATCATCCATACCTCCCTACCATACCGTGCACCCAGTTTTTGAACTCCTAAATTATCATTTCCTCTCTTGCGAGAACTATTCCTCTTATAGCTTATTGACTTGATAAATCCCTTGTCTAGAATCCTTCTAAGCCTATCATATATTGTAAAACTTCTAACATTAATCTCATAGAGCTATCATTTGGTCACAACTAACTCTTATCTATCATCTCTTGAGTTGTTGGTCTATTTCTAGATTTTTTATATTTCTTATTCTAATATGTATTTTGGTCGGATTTTGATTCAATGATACTTTGATGGTTTATCTTTAACATACTCTCAAAATAATTCAATGGTATTTGTTTTAGTCACCATTGGTTTTTACCCGCGGTGAGTAATTTTTCTTACCTATAAAAATTATAATCGTGTGAAATTTTTTCACCATCACTATTAACAAACAGTTAAATATTTTATCAGTATTGGTGTTAACAAATAGTGAGAATTCTCACAATTGGATGATTTCTCCAATGGCGTGTAATACCACTCACCATTGGAACCCAACAACAAGTCCTTGAATCTATGCCAAAGAGTTTTCTAGATATTCCTAGCCATTTGTGATTTTTCATTAGCCTCATGAAAAATATAATTCTCCTTCCTTCATTTTATATGCTTTATTTTATTAGGTTTTTAATTTTTCAAAGATTACATTTTTTAAGGAATTTAATTATGTTTATATGCGAAACAGTGTGTTTTTAAGTAGCCTTCCTCTTACTATTCCATAAACTCCTACATCTTATGTGTTGATTCTATAATTTATATTTATTACATCTATATTCAATTAATTTTTTCTTTACTTTTAACTCTATTATTGTACAGATTTTTTGTGATATTGTATTTCATAAAAAGGTATAAATTTTTGTGTCAATAATTTTGTTTTGAGTTTTTATGATTCTATGTTAAATAGAAGTAATGTTATTCACTTTTTTATTCATACTATTTTTTTGGTTATGTTTTCAACTTGTCACCATTGGAACACAATGGTGAGACATCAGTCATAACAGGAACCCAATAGTGAATCATGAGTCACCGTTTAACATTCCCAACACTATGTAATTTTTTATTATTCTCATGGATCGATGTGGTGTTAAGATTCATGTAATCTATTTTAGTTTGGTTTAATTCATAATTTTTTTTAGAAATAAAATTTTTGGTGAAACATTGTTCTGCCACCATTGAATATTTCCAACAGTGAGAAATGTGTCACCACTCTATATTTTTAATGGTGTTTAATGTATCACTATTAGTTAAATAAATTATTTCCACATTTTTATATTCTTAATTTTTGTTAATGTTTTTAAATTAATTACACTATAAAATTTTTATTATTTTATATTGAATTAAAATTGAAAAATTGTTTACAAATAAACTATTGAATTTCTTATAGTGACATCTACACGTGGAGATAATTTTTATACTATCATTTTATTTTCCAAAATTCTAATATATGTTTAAATCTGGTATAATTATTTTATTATTTCATTATTCATGAATTTTTATTTGATTATGAATTATAATTCTTATTGTATTAAATATTTCCTTTAATATTTCATGATCACATATTCATCAATATATATTTTTTTAGAGTAAGGCTTCAACAAATTAATGTAACAATCATAATATTTTATTACTAATCACCAACAAGTTCCGTGCGTAGATTAGACATGAACACTCTCTTGTATATCTCTCTTTTAATGCTCTAGTAATATGATTGAAGGATAAAACAATATGGCCTAGCGTAAATGATTCATTCCAAAATGATACACTGATGCATTTATTATTACTCTAAACATTGATCAGGAACCTTCTTCCACATATGGTTTTCTACTTTGATCATCTAATTTCATCATCATCTTCATATTCTTCCACTAATGTGATAAAATAATAGGATATCCACCAAATTACTTCATCATCTTCTTAAACTGTTATTGTATTTTTTTATTCCTCCGTTGTAGTTGTTCTAATCATGTGTTTTGTATCTAAAGTCATGTTTTATGCTTTTTCTATCCAAAAAATATCATTAGGTTATTCCTCCCATCTAAAAGTATAATCGGATTATTAATCTCCAATTAAATGAAGGTTTTTTGGGACTCTATCACAAGTTAGGGGTTATACCACCAGGTGAGAAAATATAGGTTGATTTATACCACGAGGTGTGAGGAAAATACTTTTGTATTTGTATGTAATTGGATGGTAAATCCATATCCATATTTAGGATATAGGTCATACAAGTATCTTCATAGAGTATGCGTGATTAAATATAGTAATAATATCTTAGTGATTCAAACCTCTAATTAAATCCCTTGTGTTATCTACTTTATTTCCACTGTAATTTTTAGCACTATTATAGAACTATAATTTATTCGAATTTTTGATAATAAATCAAAAAGTATTATTCACAACCCCCCATCCCCACTATTCAACACTTCCATACCAAGGGACCTATCATTTCTCCAATGTCTAGGATAATTCATTTTATGAAACACTTCGTATCACTTTTCTCTCTCTTTGATACTTAAAATATGCAAAATATGTTGTATGAAATATATTTCATGACACAAGAGTTCCTATAAAGAATAAATCCATAAATTCCCCCTTTTAATTATCCTTAATCTAATATTTATATTCACTTTATGTAAATATTACCCTTATAATTCAATAGCCCATAAATTTTAATATTCAAACATCCTAAAATATTAGAAATTACATTTCTTATATTTATTAATATTATTTGTATTTAAACTCTTATAAAATATCCATATTGTGTTCTATAATCAAGTTTATTTTAATATTCTTGAAGACTCGGTCTCATTTAAATTGGTTAACAATACTCTAATTTATTTCCTCATTCAAATTTCCCACAAAATACGGGGAATTCCAGGATATTAATCTTTATATGTGATATATCAATGCATTTAATCTTCCTTCTAATTCTCCAAAATACTCAAGAAATTACCCTCTTTTATTCACTATAAATATTGATCCCAAAATATCATAATTCAATACATTCATGATTACATTGAAGAGCAAAATTTTTATCTTTTGATATCATCATAGATATCACACATATATTTTTATAAATTTACTGTGGTAGGTATTTTTACTTTAACTACAACATGATATAATGTTATTTAATCACAAATCATTTCATCCTCATGTTTGTGTCTTCCAAATATATCACATGTTCATATATCATCATAATAAAATATGATAATTGTATCTAATTTATGTGGCATAGTTTTTTTAGCTTGATTAATCATGCCAGGATATCTGTTCATGTATCATAGACTCAAAATCCTCATAATTTTAACCATGATTTTTTAAATAATTTATTATAGTGACATTATCTATCATGTATTAATTTTTTAATAATTCTATACATGTTTATCCTATCAAATCAAAAGTATATAAACTCTTAGTTTTTCTATCTTCGTTGATATCAATATTTACCCGTGGATCTCCCTTAATCAATTTTATTTTTTGTGTGATCCAATGCTCACAAACACATATATATTTTAATACATATATGGAATCTGAACATTAATTTTGTTGAACTATTCAACTCTTTATTGTCTCCACATTCCATATCATCTCTATAAGAAGAGATGCATGGAAATAAAGTTGCATACATGGTTTAATCAAATTATTTCCTCATTAAATTACCAACTCAGTCAAATTCGATATTCATCAATGTTTTATGGATTGTATGACCCGATTCCCATTCATGATGAATATTCTATAAGGAATTTTCATTTTCAATTAGTTTATGGGTAAAATATTGAATTGGGATTTATAATTTTTTTAATGGTTGGAATGCCTTAATGTGATGTTTATAAAAATGAAATATTGATCCGAATGTTCCTCGGGGTCTTATTATAGTCATGGAATCTCTATGTTGTGTTTCAATAGTTTTGGAGGTTTCTATCTGCGGTTTATAGTTTTGTGTGTAAATTTTTCGGAGAAACCATGTAGAACCCAGGAGATCAGATCATTTTCATATCATTTTCTATAGTATATGGTAGTATGACATGGATAGTGTGCTTTTTTAGGAAAATATTTGACTTCCTAGGGAAAACATATTTCATTTAATGGATTAGAGGCTTAGTTCAAGGTTTGTACATGGTTACAGAAAAATGTTGAACATCATAACAAAGCTGCTCAAATAATCAACGCATGGTTTTCAAAATAGTGTGGACCAACCATGTGATATGTTATGGTTTTGACCATGATGGCCTCTAGGTTAGTACATGGTTTAGAAAACCATTATTTCAAACCATGAAACACATTAAAAATATCTTTTTTCAATTTTACCATTCAAATATTTAAACACTAACCCCATTTTTCCTAATTATTTACACATGTACAAACCATCCAACCAAGCTCATCCTCCCTCTAATACCCCTAATTGGATATGGGTTACTCTATGGGATATTTCTTCAGTTTTAGGGTATGTATCATCCTCTAATTCCCTCATTTATTCCCCCTTGCTTTTCACTTTATTTTGGTTTCATTAAGTTAGGTTTAGGGATTCTAATTCCATTAGAGCACGGTGTAATTAGTTTATGGAATTTGTGATTTTGTATAGAATATAAAGAGTATATTCTAATATTCATTGTTCATAAGGTTACTGGGAAATTTGGAATGGTTTATAATCAATTTTAATTTATTATGTTTTCTTAATTTTTAATATTAAATTGATTGTGGAATCCATTACACATGGTAGGAGATGTTGCTAATATGGTTTTAGGGGCATAGAATGTGAAGAATTTAATTTTAACATTCTGGTGCATTCATCCCAAGAAAGCATTGGAGGATTTAGAGGGATGTATCCTCTGGGGAAAAGAGATTTTAATGTGATGCAGTGTAGATATAGAGATAGGAAATGGTAATTCTCCAGGCCTTTGGTCAAAGAGTGAAACTCATATTCCTACTCTCTAACAACTCACACGACGGATTATTGTGAAAAGTGATGTCCTATTATTACACCATAACTGGGTAGGGTCATGGATAATTTTTCCTTACTACCTGGCTCCAAATATTTCCTTCAGGGATGCAATAATATACTCATCATTTATCAGGGCTCTTCTAGATAAGGTCAAATAGGAAATCACTAACAACATTGAAATGAATGTGGAGCCAGATAAGTGTGTTTTCACACCCTCAAACTCAAGGGACTTCTTCATAGGGGTTTTTTGAAGAGTGATGACCTCACCGGAGAGTATAGATAGATTAAACAGAACCATGTGGTGCAGAAATATTCCCACCAAGTCTAATTTTCTCACATAGAGAATCAAGAATCATTCAATGCTGAATGATTTAAATATTAAAAGAACTAACATCCCTCATGTGTCCTTCTATACATGATTAAACACTCATCTGGAGGGGAGTTTGAACCACTTAATTTTTTGAAATAGACTAGGCACATGATTTTTGGAGCTTCTTTGGATATTTCACTACCTACTCATGTCAGGTTCTTTTTTGGGATCCTTTCCTAGAATTATGGTTCCATGGCTCATTGGGAATAGGTCTAGAGAAGATGTATTAGACTATGGCCCTGAACACCGAATGTTGGAGAATTTTGAAAGATAGAAACATATCTAGACATGAGGGGTTTTATCTTATGGTTATTTTCATAATCATTAGAGTGAGGTGCCTGTTAATCAACTTGATGAGACTCCACATAAACCATCGATATTCTCTTACAGTTAAACCTATTCAAACAAGAAACTCCTCTTATAATGGTCCAAATAATTCCATCATGGGCCGTTAGGTTTTATAGAATCCACCTTACATGGGACTCAAACATAAAAAAATGGATCTTGTATGCTATGTATCATTTAGGGATGAGGGGTTGTCCGAAAAACTAGGGGTTCTGTCATCAGGTTGTTTACAATGTATTTCGATTGTGGTTACTCTCTCAAGGCTGATTCCATGACTATTCTCACCAGTCTTAGTCTTTTCCTCCAATTAAATATTGACCTCATTGAAGCAGAAATAGACTACATGCTATAATATAATGATCTTCTAGGAACAGGAAATACCCCTTTGGTTTATCTCATATATTATTTGATAATGAAGTGATCACCTCAACAATAATGGAAATGTTGGTCACACCAGCGTGAGGGTAATAATGTAGCACATCATCAAACATCCATAATCATTCAAAGATCTATTTTATCCTTCTCCATAGGTGGGAATGTTCTTCAAGAAGATGAGGAGAAACTTTTTATAGGGTATTCTATTGGATTAGATTGTTTTAGACACCCTACGACATGTTTTATCTTTTATTTCTTTTGTTTTTTCCTCATTCTCATAACTCCTTTAAATAAATAATGATGATGATGATGATGATGATAAGGCCTCTAGATATATTTTTAGTGTTCATAAAGAGTTTTAATAAAAAAAATTGGACAATTTTAAATTTTATAATTAATTTTTTAATGTTTCTCGGATTCAATTTTAGTTTTGGGATGTGGAGCATGTTTGGGAGAGGGTGTACAGACCTTGTCTAGGATTTATAAGCTATTGTCGGCCCTTATAAAGTAATAGAAGAAGCATATGTAATGGAAATATGGTCTCAGTGATAGACCTATAAATTTACTTTAAATGTACATTTATTTAAGTTTTATATAGTACCACCATTTGATTTTGTGGCCTTTTTTATAACAGTTTCTAAAATTGATTAGTAAAGGAAAAGCATGTGATTGTATGGAATAATGTGTTAACAGACCTTATGCATCACCATGTTTCTTATATATATATATTCCAATAATGGAAAATAATCTAAATTTAATCTGAAAACTTTGGATAATGGAAATACATTTTGACTGAGAACTTTGGATGCATGTTCAATGGAGTGGCCATGAGAAATACCCGGTAGAGAAATGTGGATTTTTTTTCTGCCCACCTAGGTTTCCTAAGTAAGTAGAAAGGTCTTATAGATATATTATTAGTTAGACATGGCTAAGAGTATGAGAGGTACTCTATCATACCTAAGAGGATGCTTTTATGTTACCCTATGATATGTGACCATATCAAGAGGGTTTACTTAGGAATGGGTAGAAATGGTATTGGGTGTCTCCATAGAAACCATATCGATGATATGATATTGAGGGGATATGGATTGAGGTGTGGGGATTGGTTGTTTTGAAAATCACTAAAATGTATATATATATATTATATTTATGAATGATACCACTAGATATTTTGAAGAACTTTTCATGTGACTCAGTCCATGGGCTTGATGATATATGATGTTGTTTGTTAGATATGTCCATATGTTTTTTCGATAATCCATCTCTTAAGCTATGTATAATTAATAGGATGTTGTGATTAAACATTTGTTGCCTAGGATACATTTTATACCTTGTCCGTATTTGGTATACACTCATAGGATTGATCTGGGATAGAATTAAAAGGTATGGTGGTCGTGGTTTATGAATGTAAAGTCCCTTGTAATGGGAGATCTATAGTAAAACATGTTGGGATGGAACGTTTTAGAGTTAGTATTTTCAAAGTGGTCCACCACAAGATATCCAAATATGGGTGTTTTGGTGGGGTCTTATAACCTGTGATATACTAGGGCCCGTTATCAATTTGGGTGGTTCTGGTCTTGTATACTAGGGTGAACATGGATCTAGGTTGATGACAATATTGTGGATTATAACCTATTGATAAGAAACATATAGGGATGGAAGGGGAAGAAACTAGTAGTATGCATGGATTTAGAGATGGGATATTTGGCCATCACATGCTTGCTAAGAATGGGCCCTACAATTGGGATTGGGGGATGTGATCTACTGATGGGATGTTATCTTTCAAGACGTGGTTTTTCTAGTTGAATGGAAAGATCATGGTTATTGGATTATAATGATTTTTGGATTTTTGACAGATTATATGATTCCCATAAGAGTGGTATATAATAAATATGGGCTTATTCCATGATGAGAAAAAACTAGTACGAGGTGTTCTATGATACTCTTGTAAAAAATGCACCAGATGGGTGGTTGAGTGGTTATGGTTGGAATGATTGTGCAATGTTCATAGAGATTCATTGACACTAAAATAATAAGGTATGATCAATTAAAGTCAAAGGCCTAAGGATCGATGATGGTTCATTATTTATTTCCAAATATTTTTGTTGTTATTTATTTCAACTAACCATGTTCCATTAATGTATCACTACATTATGAGTGGCTATGAAACCTTATTAGTCATTCCATGCTATGTTTTTTACTCGTAGCATATTCGGGTAGCCAATTCATATGGGAATCCCGGAAACCCTCATATGATGTTACAAGAAAAGGATAGGCTATGACCCCATACTTGGATTAACACATTCAAGTGGGACAGATCAATAAGGACTAGGGTATTTGATTATGAATTTCTAGGAGATACAATAGAGCCTTTTATTTTATTCAATACAACAAATTTTTTTTATCAAGATCTATCATTTATCATCATTAGCTAAAATCAATGATAAATTCCCCTTTTTTAGAACTGAAATAGATTACTGGTAAATGACCCCTTTATCATCTCTAGTGATAAAGTGTTGTTAAAGGTGGACTTTATCAATGCTAATAAAAATGAATCGATAATTTCTCCTCGACATTAGAAGTTTTTTTTTGCACTTATAAATACCCCATTAATCTATGATTTTTTTCAAACACAGATAAATGGGGGACTTTATCATTAGTAAAAAAAATAAGTCATAAATACCCCATTTATCTATGATTTCTTAATAGCACTAATAAATGGTTGTATTTATCAATTGTATGAAGAATCCATGGACAAATGGTGGTATTTATCTACTATATTAAGATAAAACTGATAAAGGGATGGTATTCTATAGCATTACTCATTCAGTAAAATTGACAAATGAAACCATTTGTCAGTATTATTTTACATGAACTAATAAACATAAAATTTCATAAAAAATATAAATCCTTAAAAATTATTAATATATAAATACGTACATATATATATATATATATTATTTTATTAAATATGATTTATATAAGGATAAATACACATTTATTGTTAATATATATGATATTTAGTGAGAATAGACTACAAAATAATTAAAAATTAACATCTATTTACAATTTAAAATTTATTATCAAGTAACCGTAAATTAATAAAAATTAAATGACATAAAAATTAAATAAATTAATGAATAATTTATGTTATGTTGAAAAAATGACTTGAATTTTAAATAGCCATAACTTTTGATCTAGGTATCTGCTTGAGATCTATAATATATCTAATTAAGTCTTCGGACAAGATCCACTCAATAGATACTAGAGGAAACTTGATCACTCCATTTTAGGTCAAAAATTCTCATAAGGCCTATAAAAATGAGTTTTTAGTTGGGATATACTAATTTTATATCATTTGATAGTATTTCATCATTGTTTAAGAGGGTCATTTTTTGTTTTTTCAGTGTAGAATAAATATACTAATTTAGATTACTTTAATAAAGATATTCTGGTTTTAAAACATTATCATTTTTTATATTTTATTTTATTTATAATTTAATATATGCCTATTTTCTTTCTCTAGTGATTATATTTTGGTTTAAATACTCACAACTATGTTCTATGAAATTTATAACCATACAGAATTATGGTCAGTATTTTGGAGTTATGATTGATTCATTTAGTGTGGTTTTCTATGAATCGCTATGAAGGGAGTCAAAAAACATGTTGTTTGGTGTCACTTATTGGGATACATCACCCCATTTTAGTTCATTTGTAATGTACCAATTTAATGCCTTTTACGGTTGTGAAACCCTGAAAAAATGAGTAGTTTTTTATGTTAGTGGGACTCAGACATATTTTTAAAAGTTTAAATAATGAAAAAACTATATCATGTGTATTTTTATGTCATATATCAACGAAAACAAGGATAAATGTTCAAAAAAATTGTTTCTGTTATACTCAAGCATGATAGACATTGTATGATTTATCTTTACTGATAAAACAAAATAAGAATCTAGAAGGTATGATTATGGATAATCAATGTTTGAGTACCTTATATATGTGTGTGTACCTCATTTATACTAATAAATAGATGATCAATCCTAAAGAGATTAATGGGGAATTTGAAATAATAAAATAGTTTGTGGCTTACAGTAGATCAAATGCCCATATGTGCATTTCTACCACCTTCTATTGATAACTATATGAGTATAGAAGATTTCACTCATAGGGGATATGACATAGTGAAAAGAGTTATGGATTACACTAAATTAGAGGCTTGATATATGGATATCCACCTCTTTCATACTAGTAACATGTTTAATAAAGAATATTGGACTCACGATATATAAGGCACAGTGAAGAATGGTTGGGGCTTACACAAAACATGGGGTATATGATATGGTCCAACCTAGAAGATGACTTAGAAGGAGGAATGATTTAGGGATCGAAATAGATTAACATTAGGTTTATGAATCATTGAGTGGAACGATAGAATACCATTCGATAATGAGCCTGAAAATATGTTTGGGATGATAGGATGAAAATCATAATCCAATGGATGTTTAATTAGTCTCATAAAAATGGATCCTTTATAACATGGAATTACCTATTGTTTTCACCATTAGGGTCTTATTGGTTAGTGATAAAAATCTATTGATGATCTCTCATGGGAGCACCATTTTTTATTATCTAATTAATACATTATTATAGGGGGAACTATGGCTTGCACAACCTATCCATCTATATTATGACTCTATGGATGAGTTGCTGTGTGATGTGGCTATTCTAGGTTTCAATTATTGAAAATGGAATCTATTATGTTCATTTGGATCAATTAAACACCTAAAAATTAATTTTTTGGAATAGAAATGGAAATTAGGAATAAGTACCTCTAATAGGGTTCCTTCATGATGTAGCCTATCGTGGGTCAAATATCTTGTGGGAATAGACTATTGGTAAGAGGATGAAAATTACTTTAGGAATCCAAAATTATGAATAATATTTGGAATTCATGTGATAGGGTAATGATTTATATATCCATGGAATTAAAATATTCTAATTCATGAAAGACTTACATGAATAGCCTTTTATGAAGGAGTCTCACATGGGTCCTTCACAGAGGAAAACATATAGGATGCCACATGAGAATATTATGAAAAATGAGTATTATCATGAAATCCTTATCTTATGATCCTCTCTATTTTTCGAGAGTTCTAACATTAATGATTACTAAGAGGTTTATTTGAATGATTTCATTAAAGAATTTTTATCAAATGAAGTGGTTTATCTCTTAGAGTTTATGCCATAAAATAAATGGTCTCTTTGATGTTAGTGATTCCTACTATCTTTATGTACAGTTTATAGTATTTATATAAATGTATTTATATCTACACATTGAGAATATGGATTCTTGTAAAAAAAATTTGAGTCTCTAATTTTTTTTGTGATAATTAATAATCACTACCTCACCTCAAAAAAGAGGAAATATAATGAAGTTGCTAAAGATATACTTCCTGGATCCACAAAGTGACACTCAATTTTGGTAAGATGTAAAGTTATTGTGATGATTATTTGAAGATGTGAATGATGGACACTAAGAGTGTAAAGTTTTGATTCTAGAAGCCACCCAACGGTGCCCCATACCCGGTTGGTCACATGGCCTCAAGCACATTTCCCTGCACGCCATAGGCTGCCAACTAGAAGCGAGGGCTTGGGTGTGATAGTGGGGAAACTATGCCCTCATGTGAATAGTACACAACAGGAGAAAAAACACACAATAGTGGAAGATATAAATTTTAAAAAACAATACACAGTGGAAGACTGGAATAATAAACAACTGGAGCACACACACACTCATATATATATTGATACAAGATTCATATGTCTATGAAAGAAGCCAAACAAGTCACAATGCTGGAAATACAAACAATGCTAAACCCAAGTACAAAAAAAGAGAAATATCTCCTCAGCATCACAATATTAAGCCTTATCATATGCTCCCCAGCTCCATAGAAAGTCAATTACCTGAAGTAGAAGGGCTCTTTCCGTCATCTATACCTGCAAATATATAAACTGTTTTGCCCCAAAAGCATGACCCAAACATGGTGTGAGACTAAATCTCAGTAGGAAACCCCCTGAAGATCTGTGCCTAACAGTTAGTTAATATATGGCAGGTAAAAGTACAGAAAATAGTAAACATGAATGTACGCAGTAGTAAAAAATCCATTGTTTCAATATCAAGCAATAGCAAAACAAAGAGCTAAACCTCAATTAGGTAACCCTCTGGGATGTACTCATAGCACTCCCCTATTGTCCTACATAATAATTACAAGAAACCCTATGGAAAGTGCACTCGGACTAACCCCTCTTTTTTAGTCTCAAGAATTCAGAAATACTCTTTAAAGAAGCACTCATAGTCAATTTCCTTTATAGTCAAAGGTAGTACGGGAATCTCTGAGGAAGCTTACACGGTCAATTCCCCTTACAGCACCAAGGTCAATGACTCTCTGAGGAAGGTCACTCGTTCAATTCCTCTAATATCCCAGGTCATTCAAATACTTTCAATGGAATATAACTCGGTAAATTCCCCTTATAATATAGAGTAATTAGTGTAATTAAAAGTAAAAAAAGGCTCTCTGAGGAAGCTTGCATGGTCAATTCCTCTTGTAGTCTAATGTTCTCAAAGAATCTCTGAGGAAGCTCACTCGGTCAATTCCCCTTATAGTCTAGAGTAATCAAGGTAATTCAAATTATAACAAAGACTCTCTGAGGATGCTCACACAATCAATTCCCCTTATAGTCTAAAGTGATCAAAGACTCTCTAAGGAAGCTCACTCAGTCAATTCCCCTTATAGTCTAGATCAATCAAGGTAATTCAAAGTAAAACAAATACTATCAGAATAATCTCACATAGTCAATTCCCTTTATAGTCTAAAGTGCTCAAAGACTCTTGGAGGAAGCTCACTCTGTCAATTCCCCTTATAGTATACTACACCAGGTTTTCACAGCCCCTGTGTAGGTCAACAGGCATAGCAATGAAATATGGCCAAAGTAAAACTACAGACGTAATTGGATAAATAGTCTACATCATATTGCACATGTTAGAGTACAAATATTCCACCCTACAACTCTAGGCATGGAAAATTGTAATGCAGCCAAACAGGCTAAACAGGACCAAACAGTCATAAACAGAGCATGCATGGGAAAAACATCCAAAGAAAATAAAAAAACCATATTCACATCCATTTAACCTTTACATAAGCATACAAGAATGTAAGGAAATCAATAGGGGTAAAACGGTAAACGTGCAATTCCCCGTTCAAGGGTATTGGTGGAATTTTCACATAATACTCATGGACATTGAACAGAAAGGCACAAACCACCTACCTTGGTGTTAGGAGATCTCTATATGTGAACCTCAAGGTTTGAATATCCTTAGAACATTGAAGATCTAAAAAACCTCTAAAACGTTCAACCCACGATATATCATGAGAGAAGAGAAATCATAAGATGGTGCTCTAGGAGAAGAGAGAAATCACCGATGCAATTCCAACTCAACCGAAAGTGTTCAATTCGAAGTATGGATGCATGATAGGTGTTTTGTCAATGATCTGTGGCGGTACGAAGCTCTCGGTTGAATGAGGCCTAAAAGAAGGGCATTCTGGCGATTAGACGTGATCCCAGTGCGTTTAATGGAAAAAATGTACATGGAATGTACTTTTGAAGTACATCGTGTGTACTCTCCATTTTTGTACTCCACATTAAGTGGCCTCCAAGTCACTCCCACATGGCCTTGTGTGTAGCTACTACACATCCAGCACACAGCCTCTTGCGGCAAGGTAGTACACAGCATGTAATCATAATGTACACAATGTGTGCTTAGAAAATTTCAAGAATATCCTCTTTTTCTAAAAAATGACCAGAAAAGAAAAAACATACCTTAAAAGAAGATCTGAGTTCTTATAAACATCCCCCTAAAAGAAATTCATCCCTAAATTTTCGTAGAGCGGCACAGAAGAAGAAACCATGAACAGTTCTGTCCACTGTGATTGTAAATATGCCTCCCTCTCCCAAGTCTTATCTTGTACTCATCCATGATGCCAAAGCACACGTACCAGTGGAACAGACAAGCCATGGAGAACTTTTGTACATCCATCCCAAATCTGTCTAGGATGCTCCTAGAATGATGCATACACTTTCAACTCAACCACTTCGGTTTTGAAAACATGATACAGGTCTGAAAAGTAATGTTTAAGTTGAGAAACGTGGATGACGTCATGCATATCTTGGTACCTCTATGTTAAATGCAACTGATAGTCCACCAGATTAACTCTCTCCAACACCTCAAATTTTCTAAAGTAACTTGGAAAAATCTTACCCTGTCTCCTAATCCTCTTGGGTCCCAACCTAGGTGTTACACGCATGAAAACCTAATCCCCGACCAAAAACTCCAGAGGTTATCTCTGTTGATCTGCATAAGACTTCAGTCGAGATTATGCAGTAGCCATCCTCTTCTAAATCAACTCTATCAACTTTGTGGTCTCCTAAATAAGATGAGGTCCCAGCAAAGCTACATCTCCTGCCTCCAGCCAACATAAGGGTAATCGACATGGCCTACCGTACAAAGCCTCATTAGGTACCATCTGAATAGTTGCTTGAAAACTTTTGTTGTAGGCATAATCAAAAAGAGGTATATGCTTCTCCCAAGAACCTCTAAAATCTATAATACAAGCTCAGATCATATTCTAAAGCACCTGAATCATATGCTTGGACTGGCCATTAAACTGGGGGTGGGAAGCTGTACTCAAAAGCACATGTGTACCCAACGCCTCCTAAATCCCCTGCCAGACCATAGAAGTAAAACACACATCCCTGTCTGAAAAAATAGAGTGTAGAAATTCATGGAGACATACAATATCATGGATGTACAACCATCCCAGCTCATCAACACTGATGGTCTCCTTAATCGGCAAGAAGTGAGAAACCTTCGTAAGCCAATCAATGTTAACCCATACAACACAATTCCCTTGAGGTGACCTCAAAAAACAGGTCACGAAGTCCATCATGACATTATTCCACTTAACTTGTGAATGGGTAACTGCTGTAAAAGCCATATTGGTCGCTGATGCCCCTCTTTCACATTCAATAGGTGGAAAACCTCATGATGAAACTAGCAACATCCCTCTTTATACCAGGGCACCAATACGGATGGTGTAGATTATGATACATATTGGTGATTCTAGGATGAGCTGCCCAAACTAAGGAATGAATGTCCAACATCATCTCCTCTTGTATATCTACTTTCACCCATACCTTCCCATAGAAAAGAAAGATCGCATCCTCGCCTATGCTCCACCCAGGAATAGGGTCCTCTCCTGACACACTCTCCCTTAGGAATAGGCCTTCAGAATCTGATAGTTTCCTCATTCAAACTTGATCAAGAAGAGTATAGGTAATAGCTATATATGACAGAAAATTATGCCTCTATCTATCATGCACCCTCAAATGCATCTCAGAGAACATAGCCATAAGCTTCCACTCACTGCTGGCCTCTTGAACTACCTGTATTTGAGTCCTCTTACTCAATGCATCAGCCACTATGTTTCCCTTCCCTGGAATGTAGGAAAGCTCAAAGTAAAAGGAATGTAGGTACTCGACCAACCTCCGCTGTCTTAAATTCATATCACAATAAGTGAATATGTATTTGAGACTTTTGTGGTTGGTGAAAATGAAAAAATGCTCTCCCAGATGATAATTTCACCAAATGTGTTGGGAATGAACAACAAAAACCAACTCACGATCATTCGTTGGGTAATTCCTCTCGCGTGGCCTCAACTGCTAAGACACGTACACAACGACTCCATATCCCTGCATAAGCAAAGCTCCCTTCCCGATACCTGACACATCATAGTAAACAGTATAGCTTTTTCCTGGCTCTGGCACGATTAGTATCGGGGTTGAAGTAAACCTCCCGTTCAACTCTTGAAAGGCTGAATCAGAAGAATCTGACCATATAAACTTCAAACCATTCATAGTCAGACCCATCAACGGTGTTGATAAGCGTCAATAGTCCTGTATGAATCTTCTGTAGTATCTAGCCAGCCACAAAAAACTTTTCACCTTAAAGACATTCTTTGGTTGCTCCCAGGAAACTATAGCTCTCACTTTCTCTGGGACTGCTGATACACCTGCCTCTAAGATAAGATGACCCAAGAGGTGGATAAGATCCATCCAAATGTGTCACTTTGAGAGCGTAACATATAACAGATTCTCCCTCAGTATACTAAAAAAAATCTCATGAAGGGTAGCATGGTCATGTCAAGTGTGAGAGTACACCAAGATATCGTCCATGAAAACTACCACGAAGGAATCCAAGTATAGATGGAACACTCGGTTCATCAGTTTCATGAAAATTGTTTGTGCATTCGGGAGACCGAATAACATAACTATATACTCATATAGAACATACATTCTCCGAAAGGCATTAAGAGGTATATCTGATGGTCTAACATGCAACTGATGATAACCAGACCTCAAGTCTATCATTGAGAACACCCAGGCTCCACAAAACTGATAAAAGATATTATCAATCCTTGACAAGGGATACAGGTTCTTGACCTTTAACTGGTTCAATTTCTGATATTCCACACAAAGCATGAGGGTTCCATCTACCTACTTCACAAACAGGATAGGGGAACCCCAAGGATAAGTTCTTGGTTAGATGAAACCCTTTTCCTGCAACTCCTCAAACTATTTCTTGAGATCCTGAAACTCTGGTGTAGCCATACTATAAAGAGGAATGGACACTGGCTCTGCTCCTACCACAAGATCAATAGATAAGTCTACCTCATACTCCAGAAGAAAACATGAAAAGTCCTCAGGAAATACATCTCTGAAATGATTCACCACTATAGAAAAATCCATCTGCAAAGTCCCCTGGTCATCTAGATATAGACTAGAAATCTGGGATATAACTCCTCCTAACCCATGATGCTCTGGACCCGCTCTACTATCCTCGACATCCCATTCGCCACTGTGAAGAAAGTATCCATCCTCTAGTGATAAGAAACTCACCCTATGGAAATAACACACGACGAATTCTTGGAATGGAACTTACCAATCCATCCAGATAATGACATCATAGCATGTCATCTCTAGAAAATATAGGTCCCACAAAAAATGATATCCACCAACTTGTAAAGGGAACTCCCTGCACTAACGTACACTAGCCGTTATAGTCCCCAACGGTGTGTCTAGCGTCAAAATATCAGCAGAGGAAAAGATACAGAGACAATGGCTCTCCCCAACAAAGATAGAGATAAAGCTATGGGAATCCCCTGTATCAAAAATAGAAGAAGCTAAGACCGAGGCTACTAAGATCGCACCTAAAACTGTAGAGGTTCCAGGATCCTACTCCTGCTAGACCTGCTCCACTGCAAATGTCTGGCCTATTTCGTGGCCCTGTGACCCTACTTGACCGCTCTGAGTTGATACACCCTGCTATTGCTGAATAACCAGCGACTAACTACCTCAACCATGACCTCCACCTTGGCCCGAATGGCCGGAAGAACTCTAGTTCCCAGAATGGTGAGAAATTAGTGGCGCTACTCCATAATAGAGAGTTATAGATGATCCCATATCACCAACCGCTGGTGTGAAGAAAAGGAAAAATCACTAAAGGTGGCCCATCTTGCCTTAATATTGGAACTCCATTGGGTCTCTCGGGAAATGTGGCTTTGTATGCCCGCTCTTCCCACACTAGTAGCACACCACCTGGCTACCAGAAGATGAATCCTGCCTACTCTAATATCCTCGTGCAAACTCCCAGTGATGATTCCTGTTGTTAGGAGGATGGATACTAGCTCTGGATTCCGAACCACCCTGGCTCACTGCTCCAGAATCCCTCAGATTTTGCTATGTGATCAGTGCCTAGTTGATGATAGAAGATGTTTACGTAAACCTAAAGATGTTCACCTACAATCCCATGTCGTGAATCAGAACATCCTCAAAATTCCATGCAAGGAACAACACATCAGCTACTGAAATAGGTGTGAAATGTTGCAGCTATATTAATAGAGAGGAATACTCCATAACAAAAGAGTACCCTACTCTAGACTCATGAACCTTTGGGCTCGATCAACCCTCAAGGTATCCAGATAAAAGTAATCGTAGAAGATACACTGAAACTCATCTCAAGTCATATTTTGTTGGCATCCCGCCTGTGAGATCACATCCCACCACCTCTTGGAAGACTCTCAAAGCATGTAGGTAGCGAGCTTCACCCTCTTCTCTAGAGGTATCTCCATATGCTCAAAAATAGTTAGCGTGGATTCTATCCATGACTATAGAGCCCGGGTTCCTCCATCCCCTGAGAAATTAGGAGGATGTTGCTGCTGTAAGACCCACATGAATTCTTCCATCGACAGGGCATGAGGTGGTTCTCACTGAAATGTATGCATCATCCTCAGAAATCCCTCCCTGAAATGTGCATCAACACCTATGTTAGTTACAATGACTGGTGTCAAGGCTGGAACAACTGGAGGATCTGCAGTTAGTCCCTAATCAGCCATGTTCGGTGTCTGATCACCACCTGGAAACTGGCGCAGAACCGGACGATGTCTCAGTGGCATGACTTTGCAAGGTCAAGCGCACTCTTAAAAATAGGTTTTCAAGGACTGAAAACTAGATGTTTAAGAAGGGAATAGGAGAAATAAATCATTCATGTTTTACAAAACATGACTACATTGCGTACACAATTCCTACACGGTGTGTTTTCTTGAGTAATTTACATGGGCGTGTACTCCTACCTAAACTGGTTGTGTAACACTCGAAACACATGATCTGTTGTCCTAACACACATCGTGTACTTGAATCTCCTTTCCTTGCCCGATTCCATCTACATGTGTAAGCCACGTGGATCTCCTAAGACAAGACTACACAATGTGTTCAATATAGACAAGATGTGTACTAGACAAGCTTCATCTGGCCTGTGTTGTTAGTGACACGGCTCACACCACACACCATGTTCCAGACAGACACGGTGTGTTCATGAGAGGATAGCACTGACCTGTGTTGTTTGTGACATGGTCGAGTACCTGTGTCATACTACATGGCGTGTATAGATTAAGGTTTATCCATCCGTGTTGTTAGTTACACGTGCGGACACAGGGTCAACACTACACGGCATGTACAACAAGTACACGACATGTTCCCATAAGAGATTCCCTATCCCGTGTCTCAACCCACATGACCTATGAAACAGTTAGAGACTACACGACATGTACTTAAAGTAAACGGTGTGCACTTAAGAAGAATAGTTTCTTCCTGAACAGAAGAACACTTGGCGAGTAGTCAAAACTACACGGTGTGTATTCTGGGTTTTTATGGAATGTAAGCCTTGAAAACTACTTCGGAGCCCAGAAAAACACTGAAACGAACATTAAAGTTGCCAAATTCTGATCCATGAGGGCTCATACTCCCAGCGAATCAAAAAATGGCATATTATACATGTTATAACATGGAAAACAAGGCAATGGTCTAGGAAATTCTGGTCTATGAGGTCCCATAACACCTCAATAACCAAAATTTTGGCTTCATTAAAGAAAACTCTTACAAAAACAATACCCTATAAAACAACAAGGATTTTTTATCAAGGAATCTATCACAACATAATGCATATTCTACTCATCATCTATTACAACAATATAAAATCGCTAATTCATCCTAGATGGCATTGCAAGAATGCATGACATGTGACTTCTAGCAAGTGCCTATATGATGCATGAGATGGAATACCCTCATCTCATTGGTTTGCGATAGAAATAGAACCTCAATAACATTAACGATAAGAAAATAACATGTGAATCACCCAACAGTTAAAATCAAATCAACCGTAAAGTGGCAAAACCAGAAAAATTGTTTTAAATAAGGTAGATTGGTTTTTACCTATACAAGGGTTTGCTACTCTGGGGAAAAACTTATTACCAAGTTCCTATTCTGTCTTATCCCTGGATAAAGGCTCCAACCAGTAAGTCAAGAGAAAATAATTCCTCTAATGCCACTTTGTAATTTCCCAATTCCCGAGGCCACCCAGAGGCACCACGTATCGGGTTAGTCCCATGGCCTCAAGCACATTTCCCCACATGCTAGAGGCTGCTAACTAGCAGTGGGGGATTGGGTGTGATTGTGGGGAAACTATACCCTCATTGGTAGAGTACACAGTGGATGAAAAAAACACACAATAGTGGAAGCAGTAAATATCCAACAACAATACACAGAAGAAGACTAAAATAATAAACAACTAGAGCACACACACACACACATATATATATAATGATGCATGATACATATGTCTATGAAAGTCTCAAAAAAAGTTATAGTGCTAGAAATACAAACAGTTCTAAACCCAAGTACAAGAGAAAAAATTAAACAGCTCCTCAGCATCGCAA
Organism: Viscum album; assembly: GCA_963277665.1. Lineage (NCBI taxonomy): Eukaryota > Viridiplantae > Streptophyta > Magnoliopsida > Santalales > Viscaceae > Viscum > Viscum album. The sequence continues at coordinate 836,246,479 of OY728165.1, forward strand.
GCTTAAGCCTTGCCCCATGCTCCCCAACCCCATAGCAAGTCAAGTACCTGAAGTAAAAGGGTTCATTCCCTCATCTATACCTACAACAATATAATCTCTTTGGGCCAAAAAACATGACCCAAACAGGGTATAAAGATAAATCCCAATAAGGAACCACTCGAAGATCTGTTTCTAACAGTCTGTTAATATATGACAGGTAAATACACAGAAAACAATAAATAGGAAAGTACTCAGTGGTAAAAAAATCCATGGTTTCAATATCAAGCAACAACGAAACAAACAGCTAAACCCCAAATAGGTAACCCTCTGGTATGTACTCACAACCCTCCCCTCTGGTCCTACCTAAGAAGTACAACCAACCCTCTGGGCAGTGCATTCAGCATAACCCCTCTAGTTTAGTCATATTAATTCATAATGACTCTCTAAGGAAGCACTGAATGTCATTTCCCCTAATAGTCTAAGGTAGTTAGGGACTCTCTGAGGAAGCTCACAAGGTCAATTCCCCTTATATACCCAAGTTAAAGGAATATCTAAGGAATCTCACTCGGTTAATTCCTCTTATATCCTAGGTCGTTCAAACACTCTCTGAGGAAGCTCACTCAGTCAATTCCCCTTATAGTCTAGAGTAATCAAGGTAATGCAATGTAAATAAAATACTCTCTAAGAAAGCTCACACGATCTATTCCCCTTATAATCAAAAGTTCTCAAAGACGCTCTGAGGAATCTCACTTGGTTAATTCTCCTTATAGTCTAGAGTAATCAAGGCAATTCAAAGTTAAACAAAGACTCTATTGAGGAAGCTCACGCGGTCAATTCCCCTTATAGTCTAAAGTGCTCAAAGACTTTCCGAGGAAGATCACTCATTCAATTCCCCTTATAGTCTATAGTAATCAAGGTAATTCAATGTAAAACAAAGACTCTTTGAGGTATCTCACACGGTCAATTCCCCTAATAGTCAAAAGTGGTCAAAGACTCTCGATGTAATATCACTCCGTCAATTCCCCTTAGATTCTACTACACAATGTTTTCACGGCCTTGTGGAGTTCAACGAGCATTTTAATGTAGTATGGACAAAGTAAACCTACAGGACTACTTGGCTAAATAGTCTACAACATATTGCACATGTGAGTGTAAAAACATTCCACCCTACAACTCTTGGCATGGAAGACAGGCAAGGTGGCCAAATAGGCTAAAGAGGACCAAACAGTTTTAAATAGAGAATGCATGGAAAAAACATCCAAATAATAGAAAAAAACCCTATTCACATCCATTTAACCTCTACACAAGAATACATGCATGGTAGGAAATCAACAGGGGTAAAATGGTAAACACACAATACACCGTTCAAGGGTATTCGTTAAATTTGCACATAATACCCAAGGACATTGAAAGAAATGTCACAAACCACCTACCTTGGTGTCAGAAGAACTCTATATCTGAAACTCAAGGCTTGAATCTGTTTAGAACGTTGAAGATCTACAAAACATCAAAAACGTTCAGCCCTTGATATCTCACGAGAGAAGAGAAATCAGAAGATGGTGCTCTAGGAGAAGAGAGAACTCACCGATGTGATTCTAATGCAACCGATGGTGTTTGATTAAGAAGATAGATGCACGCTTAGGGGTTCATTGAAGATCCACGACCATAAGGAGCTCTTGGTTAAATAAGGCCTAAAAGTAGGGTGTTCTGGAGATTAGACGCGACCCGGTGCGTTTAATAAAAAAAATTACATGGCATGTACTTTTGAAGTATATGGTGTGTACTCTCCCTTTACGTAATTATCTTTAAGAGGCCTCCAATTCAATCCCATATGGTCGTGTGTGTGGATACTACATAGCCAGCACACAACCTCTTGGGGAAAGGCAGTACACAACATGTACTCATAAAGTACACGTTGTGTACTTAGAAGATTTCTAGAATTTCCTATTTTTCTCAAAATCACCCAGAAAAAGAAAAACATACCTGAAAAAAATATCTAGTTCTTACAAAGAGTCCCAAATGTGATTTCCCCAAAAATGGATCCTCTTGGTCTCTAACGATTAATGACTAAATCTTGTATTTAAACTCACCCACATGAAAATGTTATATCGATTTAAAAAATCCCCTTTTGAAACAAATAAAAATGATCAAGATATATGATTTTGATTATTCCATAAATTGTTGGAAATATTCATAAGTTAAATATTCTAATAACACTTTAATATCATTAGGGGAAATTTTTTTTTTGGAAATTTTTAGGCCTTCACTATTCTTCAATGTGGATATTGACTCTTTTAGGTATCAATATTGTTATAGATTAATATGGAAATTTTATTGATTTATAATTAACAAGTTTAGGTTTATTATACATCAATAGAAATTTTATTTTATTTTTTAGGAATAAAAAATAATGTAATTCCCTTAGAAAAAATATAAACAGTATATTTTGGTAATGAAATATTATATGCAACTAATTCAGTTGATGCAATAGTTGGAGTATATTTTCATGGAATTAAAGATGAATATTTTAATCTTGTGTGGACTAAAGAGTGATGTTGATATTATAAAGAATAAAATAAAAACTCATGAATAAAATTTAAAAATAAGGATTCACTTCATTAAATGAAAGGTATTACGAGAGGTTGTAAAAGTGGATCAAACTAGAGTGAATGAGAAATTAATAAATACTTTAAAACAACCACCAATACAATAAAATTTTAGAATCTTCATTTGATTATTAAACCTCTATCAATGAAAGTATGTTCAGTCCCTCTCCCTACATGTTATATTTTAAAATATTTTTTTATTAATGTAATTTTATTATTTTTAGAAATAAAAAGACTTTTTACCTTTAAAATAAATTTTTACGAGGGAGAAAAATATTTAAACCTTGTTGAAGAATTATAAATTTATAAATTAACTAAATATGATAACATATAAATTTTGGAATATAAGATCAAATTGGTGTATTATGCTTTAGATTTACGAGAAAACAATTTTATAAATTTTTAGGTACAATATCTAAAAACTAGAAGCATATAAAAGTCATGGGGTAATACTTGGTCAATCAAGATATTTTCTTCTTTTTAATTTGTTTTATCCTAAAATAAGGATTTAATTTTTGGTATTTTGTTTTAATAAAAGGTTATAGGTGTTCATAAAAAATGGATATGAACCATTAATTTTTTGCGTAAAATAAAAAGTGTATTTGATAATAGTTATGCTTATATTTTTTTAACAATATTAATCATGACTAAAGTGGGATTAAAATTCAAATAGTATATCAACTTATTTATTTAGAGGAGGATAGATGGTATCAATGAATTATGGAAGAAAAATTATATCAAATCACAAAATTTTTAACAACCATAATGATAGAGACTATTGGAACCGTTAGTATTTATATAGAGAATGCTAAAATAATTTTATTACCTAATTTGGGAGATACTTCATTTCAGAAAAAATTCTTACTTTGAAGCCATCCTCCACTAGATTCAATATCAAGGGTTTCCACCAGAATTCCACATTTAATAGTGTAACACCATGACCCCTCTAGACTGGAGCTAGTGTAATACCTGTTATATTGTAATGGTTAGAAGGAATAAAAATACCTAAGTAATGATAATTTTAGTATTCTTGAAGAAACTAGATACATAAATGTTTTTGAAATTACATTGAAAAAGTTTACAAAATACAATACATACCGAAAAATAAAAACTGAATCCGCGAGCACTCAATAAATGATCTTCTCTTTGTCACCTATTGAAAGTAAAAAATGAAAGGGGTGAGCTCAATCACTCCTTAAGGGTTACAAATATAATAAGCATGAATACAATAATAAGTGAATAATAATCAATATAACATAATCAATATGGAATGGTGAATAGATGAAAAACTCACACCATTAATAAAATGATAATAAAACTACTTCCATAGATTGTGTCATAGTGTAAACCACATGGATAGTAATAAATGATAATGAATAAAGAAAATTATTATTATTTAGACGTCATGTATCTTGCACATGAAACCATAACACCGTAAAAACAGTTTAGTTCTATGGGTAGAAACCAATCTGATTTTTGGAAACAAACTCGAAGGGTTTATTACCATCTAATTTGTCTCATAAGACCTACCAATGCATAGAGGGGATACAGAGGGCCCCACCCCCCACTAGATTTCCAAATAATTTTGTATACATTGATTCAATACAAGATCAATATTCCTTTTTAATATCTGTATAGAGTAGAGTATACATATTCATCAATATTTCCATAATTAAAATAACCTTCCAAATAATAACCTTATGTAAAATGGTATATGGTTTAGACAAAAAAACATATACATGATATGAGATTATGGATATTTAATATAAATATAATTTCAAATGAAAAGTGATCTCAAATGGGTAGTAGTTATAGAACATAATAATTATTACGTGCACAGTATAATGTTTGTCACAAAAAAATAGTAGTTGAGACAAATACTTTTACCACAATGTACTTGGTCGAATCATTGGACCAGAACTTAATAACCATCAAATGAATTATTTAATGACATTAATATAAATATAATTTTGTTATTATATATCAAATGGAATATCACATATACCACACACTAGAAATAAGTGGTGAATAATGAAAATCTCACAGAAATGAAAGTGAGATGAGAACCCCCTTACAAAGATTTTGGGATGGTAATGAGTGTTATTCAGAAGGAATAATGAGAGTTAAAGTGGTATTCCATAATTTATATGTCAAAAGGGAAGTATGGTGGAGGTTTTAAAACATACCCCATAATTAGAAATTAAAAATAAAAGTGCACAACATCGGGGAGATTCTTGAACAAAGGTGAGAAAGAGGATCCCTTACCTTACACAAGAAGGTGTTCTTGTTTGTTCTTAACGACCTGAATAATCAAATTTATCATCATTAATTATTAAGTAAATAGAATCATAATCATTTATTAGATATTTTATGACCTTATTAGGTTTATTAATGTCCTTTTGATGGTTTAATAGATTCAATTTTATCGTTTTGGTAGCATTTTCTTCATTGTTTTTCATGATCCGTTTACTTGTATTCATGAATGGATGTTTGTTTGAAATATGGTTTAACATACAGAATTGTTAATATCAATTATTAGTGAAATTAAATAGATATAAAATATCATATAATGATTCTTGATATATTCCACGAGGATGACTAATTTGATGAGACAAAAATAAACGCTTGGATTTGGCTTGTCGGTTTTGTGCACAATAAACTTGTTTTGTATTATTATTCCATATTATGAACATGTAATGATTCAAGAAAATTAATGAAGATAAAATACATATATAATGACCTGGTTAAACCATTTAAATGATATCATGGCCAGTATTGAATATAGTAATGCAAATTGAAAACCCATCTTCCTTGAGTGTGATAAATTTACATATCTCGGACGGTGTTTGCATTTATTGTATTAGAAGAGAGGAAAAAGAGAGATTATGATGAAATATTCCATTAGCACAATTAAAATCTAGTAAGTGTAAGGTACTGGAATTATCATGGCATTTGGATGATGGGGGGTGAGAAGGAATAACAAAAGAATTGAACTTTGTAAAAGAAATTGATAGAAAAGAGAAGGAAGGATCATCTCTTGACTACTCCACCTTGAGAATCTTCTTAAGGACTTTGTTTTTGGACTTTTGGTGAGAACATTAGGTATTGGATGTGGGGATAGTATTTGGAATAATTTATTCAATGATTTAATCTTGAGTGGGGTGTGAGGAAGAGGGGGTGAGTGGTGGTTTATATAGTGGAGGGGAGAAGAGTTTTCTTACTATTATAATCATTTATTTATTATTTCCTCTCAATAAAACCAATAGTGATTATTCCATGACCAATAACAGTAATATATTCATGTGAGTTCGAACCAATTAGACTTACATCAGTATATCATCATCAATGACTCAATAAATTCCTTATTTAACATTTATTGTAAATTATCGCATTTTACTATTCATAAAAAATTTAAGTATATAAAAAATATCCCAAAATTTCACCCTAAACATTTTTCACATGTAGAATCCATAAATGAAGTCCATTTTTCATAACTATTTTTCTAAATATGAATAATTAAATATTTAATTAAAATAATTATTTAATCCAATAATATAAACACTTAAAATATTCATCTTTATTTTTAAGGTACCTAAATTCATTTATACATTAAAGGGAATAGATATCATTAGTAAGAGTCATATTACTATTCAAAAGGGTAATTTACTATTCAAAAGGGTAGTTTACTATTCATATGGTTAGGATACTATTCAATGAAAATTAAGTCAATTCTATCAGACTCTAATTATCATCTTTTTCACAACCGTGTATGTTATATTTTTAAAATTCAAATCACAGAGGTGACAAATATAATTTTTATGGATAGGTTATGGCTATCTCCAATATGTAAACAAGTTTTGTTCTATAGGAGCTTAGTGATTCACGAAATATAGGCTACAACTATAATATATTTAATAGAAACATAATATAAAATGTTTGGGGTGCTACATTATTCCCTCTTTTGGAAATTTCATCCTCGAAATGTTTCATTTATAAATCAAACCAAAAAGATGTCGGTGGTTAATCTTCATAACATCCTCGGGTTCCCATGTTTCTTCCTCTATATTTTGGTTTTTCCAAATAAACATTACTAGACGAGTCGTTCGTTTTCTCAATACCAACTCCCTTGTGTCAATAATCCCGAGAGGCTCTTCACAATATGATAAATCATGTTCTAGTTCTCTTTATTCATATGTGAGAACATGCATTGAGTCTACCATGTATTTCTTCAACAATCACACATCGAACACATCATGAACATTGGAGAGACTTTGTGACATTGCTAAATGGTAATCTATATCTCGGATTATTTCTAGAATTTTAAATGGTCCGATGTACCTGGGGACAAGTTTCCCCTCCTTACCATACCATAGACACCCTTCCATGGATATACCTTCATAAATAAATGATCTCTCAGTTGGAATTACAAATCCTTTCTCCGGTTGTCAGTATAACTCTTCTTCCTACATTGGGCTGGTTTTTATGGATTTGGATTGTCTTCTCCTTTGCCATGGACTCTTCAATATAGGCTGGGCCTATAGGTTTTCTCTCACCAACTTTATCCAAACAAGTTTGAGTTCTCTATCTTTTTCCATATAATGCTTCATATGAAGCCATTTCAATACTAGAATGGAAACTGTTGTGGTATGAAAATTCGACCAAAGGAATGTATTGATCCCACATACCTTGAAAGTACATAGAGAATGATCATAGCAAGTATTCCAGAGTTCAAATAGTACTTTCAGACTGTCTGTCAGTTTGAGGGTGATAAGAAGTACTAATACGAAGCTTAGTATTCAAAGCCTTCTGGATACTTTTCTAGAATTTTGATGTAAATTAGGGATCTCGATTGGACACAACCGATAGAGGTGCACCCTTATTTCTTACAAATTAAATAATATATATACTTTCTAGTCACATAAGTGGTAAACCCTCTATTATTTTAAGCAAATGTGTTTATTTTTTGAGACGATCAACAATTACCCATATTGAATCATTCCTTCTTGGTGTCCTTGGTAGTCCAATGAAAAAGTCCATCATAATGTTATCCTACTTCCACATAAGAATAGGTAGAGGTTGCATCACTTCTTGGGGATGTTGTCTCTCTACCTTCACTTGTTGAAAAACTAGACACCTTAACACGTAGTCATCAATTTCTCACTTCTAATTATCCCACCAAAAATGTTCTATCAGATCTCTATACATCTTTCTGCTACCTAGATGTATAGAGAAATATATGCTATGAGCGTCATCTAATTTATCCCTTTATAGCTTAGGTACTTATGGAACACATAACCACCTCCCAAATTTCAGAACTCCTTCCCCATAAACGAAATCTGCCAATCTCTAATCCTTGACATCATTAATTTTCTTATGTAGATTCACATAGTCAGATTGAGAGATTTTTATCTTCTCTAGTAAAGATGGTTTAGCAATCATTTGAAAGAGGAAATATTTTTCCCCTTCCTTAACAATTCCCATATCCATCTTTAGTATATCCATGAATATAGGATCTATCTCAACCCTCATTTGAGTTATAAGTCCATGATATTTCCTTCTTAATGAATCTGCCAACTTATTTTCATTTCTTGGGTGGTAGTGTATTGAACAGCCGTAATCTTTAAGTAACTTGGGCCATCTTCTTTTCCTCATGTTGAATTCTTTCTCTGTGAAATTGTATTTCAAACACTTGTGGTCTGTATAAATCTCACACCTTTATCTGTAGAGATAATTTCTCCATATTTTTAGATCAAATATTATGGCTGCTAACTCAAGATCTTGTGTTGGATAATTTTTCTCACGAGTCTTCAAATTTCTTGATGCATAAGCAATAAATCTATTGTTTTTCATAAGGATGAAACCCACTCCATTCATTCATGCATCGTTGTATATTAAAAATCCATCAATTCCATATGGAAGTGTCAAAATTGGAGCATTGACCAATTTTCTTTTCAATTCATTGAATATTTTTGTACATTCTTTTTTCCATACAAACATAACTCCTTTATGTGTGATCTTGGTTAGCGGGTTTGCCAGTCCGACAAAATTATCAAAGAAATGTCGATAGTTACCTTTTAAACCAATAGAACTATGTACCTCAGTTATGTTTGTTGCTGTGGGAAATTCATGGATTACATTTGTCTTGGAAGGATCAACTAATATTTTATCCTTAGAGACAACATGGCCTAAGAAAGAAATTTATTGAACCCACAATTCTCACTTGCTAAAATTCCCATATAATTTGTTTCTTCTAAGAGTTTTTAGAATAATCAATAAGTGATTCTCATGGTCTTTATAGGTTTTTCAGAACACCAGGATATCATCAATGAATACCCCAAAAAATTTATCAATATATTCCTTGAAAACTCTATTCACTAAACCCATTAAAAAAGAGGGTCCATTTTTCAGTCCAAAATTTATCACTCTAAACTCATAATTACCATTCCTAGATTGAAATGTTTTCTTTGGAATATCATCCTTCCTCACATGTAGCTGATGATATTCAGATTGAAGGTCGATCTTCGAAAACTATAGAGCTCCATGAATTCGATCAAATAAATCATCAATCCAGATTAGAGGATAATTATTCATTATCATAATAGAATTGATTTCCCTGTAATCAATGCATATCCTCATGGATCCATCTTTATTCATGACATAGAGGACATGGGATCCACATAGAGAAACACTATGTCTAATAAATCCCTTTTCTCTCCATTCCTATAGTTTTTTCATTAGATCCACTAATTTTAGGGTGGCCATTCTACACAGAGTCTTTGATATTGGTCTTGAACCTAGAATTAAATTAATAGATAACTCAACTTCACTCTCTGGAGGATGTCTAGGTAAATCCTTTGGAAATACATCAATGTATTCTTGCACTATGTTCACATATTAAATTTCAATTTTTCATTCCTCACCCATAGATATTGGGTTCTCTTCCTCTCTAAGAATTGCATTTAATAGAGCTACTGGGGGAGGGTCTCTATTAGAATCAGATGGCGACATCTCTGCTCTAAAGATAAGAGATTCTACACCAATTTCAAAAATTGTAACTTCCCTTTTCTTGCAATATATTTTTGCATCATAATTTGAAATCCAATTCATACTTAGAATTATATAAAATTCAGGCATTGGTGTGACAAAAAGGTTAGGAACTAAAGCACATTTTTATGTCATGAGGGGGACATGTCGACATGCCTTTGATGCAATGAGGCATCCCATAAGAATTTTGATTGATAACTCCTTTTTTAAATAAAACTAGTCATGTCTAATTTTCGTGGAAAAATGGGAAGATATAAATGAATGCGATGATCTAGAATCGAATAAAGTGTTGGCTATGTTTCGGGAAACAATTAAAGTACCTTCCACCATATCATTAGAAACTTCAAATTCTGCGTTTGTAATCACATAATGAGGCTTGTTTCCTTGGAACATAGGACACTCATTTTATCAGTGTCCCCTCTCTCTACAGTTGTAGCCTTTAACATATTCAAATTGTTTCTTCCCCTTAGATTTATGTTATAGATGACCCATTTTCTCCACACTCATAGTAGACTCCCATGCCTTTAAATCATTTCTTGAGATAATTCATTCCATAGTTATTTAATAATATGAATTTCATTATTCCCTTATCCTCCTTTGGTACTTCACCATTCGCTTTATTATCATAGTACCACATTTTTATCTTGGTTCCCCTTAAACAAATTTGATCTAGAAAATTCCTTCACTATTTAGATGGAAATTTATACAATTTCATCATATGATGAAAATGTTTAAGAAGCTAGTTCCCTTCAAAGACTTGTCTTAAGACCTTAAATGAAATGATCAATCATGTCTACCGATTCACATATATAATCTCCAGCATACCTGGCTATCCTTGTGAAGGTAGCCTCATACTCTACAACACTTTTTTCTTACCTTTTCTTTAAGCCACTTAATTTACTCTTCATTTTAGTTCATTTCACATCAGAGAAATATTTATTGAAAAATATTTCCTTAAAAGACCTCTATTCCATATCTTCCTTTTCTTCTTCCTCCATGGTATTCTAAATTATAGACCACCATTGATCAACGTCTCCCTTGAGAAAATATACTTCATGTACTACCTTATCATTTTCATTCCATCTTAATTCCATAAATATCTTTTCAAGGGACTTGATCCACTGCTCATCAACCACTAGATTAGTAGTCCTACTAAATGATGGGGGCTTCTGTCGCACCAAATGATCCAACACATGTGTGGAATGGATATTAATTACAACCTAAGTAAGTTGTCCTAATATGGCCATTATCTAATCTGCTACAACATTGACTATGTTGACTTGCTCAGTGGGGAGATCCCTACCTATCCCATGAGTATTGATTTCTCCTTATTCTGTTAGACTCCATTTATAAATAATGGAAAACACTATATTTGTGTATGATTCATAATGAATAATATTAACTTAACATAATATATAGCATAAATCGAGATCTTATTGCATGGAAAATCCCATAATCAGAAAAATGCTTTCTCTGAGGAATAATTTACATTTCAATCCTTCATAATGACTTTTAAAGAAAACAAGAATCATCTTTGGCATATCTCCCAGGAGTTTCGTAACCAAAATTGTAGTAACGCTCGTTGTCATGTACCATGTTATCCCAGGTCAAGCCCAAAACTCTTTGTCAGAGCTTTCACTCCTAGGTACATCTGTGCCAGAGCCACCTCTACTAGCTCTTATCCAGAAATGGATGTATTTTCTAGAATAACTCACATAATCTATTCCATACCAAAATACTTGGATATTATTGTGCGTTTATTATCAAATACTACCTTAGGGCTTTTTTCCCTACCATACATTTCCTTCTTTAGTTTCCATGTTTTCTATTAAAACATCTTCTGATACCAACTGTAACTCCCTGACCCATCTAGACTAGAGCTGGTGCACTACTTTTTATATTGGTGTGGTTATAAGGAATGAAAATCTAGAAGAAATGATCATTTTAGTAGTTTTGAAGAAACCGGATACATAAATGTTACTCAAATTACATTGGAAAAGTTTACAAAATATAATACATAACAAAAACTAAAAACTGCATCCATAGGAACTCAATAAATGATCTCCTCTTTGTCACCTGTTAAAAGTAAACAATGAAAGAGGTGAGCTCAAACACTCAGTAAGGATTAAAAATAGTGGAAGCATGAATAAAATAATAATTTAATCATAATCAATCTAACATAATCAATATTACATGTTGAATAGATGAAAAACTCACGCCATTAATAAACTGAGAATGAAACTGCATCCATAGATTTTTTCATAGTGAAAACATCATGGATATTAATAATTGATAATTAATAAAAAAATAATTATTATTTTCATATCATTTATCTAGTACATGAATCCATAATACAGTAAAAACATTTTAGTTCTATGGGTTGAAACCCATCAGATTTTTGGAACAAACTCGAAGGGTTTATCGCTAACTGATTTGTCTCATGAGACCTACTGATGCATCGAAGGGATGTAGCAGGCACCACCCACCACTTCATGTCCAAATCATTCTTTATACATTGATTCAATACCATAGAATATTCCTTTTCAATTTTTTTATAGATTAGAGTATACAGATTCATCAATATTTCCATAATTAAAATAACTTTCCAAATAATCACCTTATGTAAAATGGTATACGGTTTAGAAAACAAACATATCTATAATATGATATTATGGATATCTAATATAAATATAATTTTAAATGAAAATTTATCCCAAATTAACATTAGGTACACCACATAAGGATTATTATATGCACAATACAATGTTAGTCACAACAAAATAGTTTTTGAGAGAAAGTCTCTAACCACGATGTACTCGGTCGAATCATTGGACCAGAACATAATGACCCTTAAATGAATCATTGAATAAAATGAATATAAAAAGAATAATGTTATTATATATCAAATTTCAGTACACATATATGAAATACAATAAACAAGTGGCAATCAATGAAAATCTCACAGAAATGAAAGTGACATGAGAAACCCCTTACAAACATTTCGGCATGGTAACAAGTGTTATTGAGAGGGCTTAATAAGAGGTAAAGGGGTATTTCATTATTTATATGTCACAAGGGAAGTATGGGGGAGGTGCAAAAACATACCCCATCATTAGGAATTAAAAATAAATGGGCACAACATAGGGGAGATTCTTGAACAAAAGTGAGAGAGAGGATCCCTTATCATACACTTGAAGGTGTTCTTGTTTGTTCTTAATGACCAGAATAATAAAATTTATCTTCATTAATTAATATTTCCAGAAACTCATTAACATGTAATTGATATGTTCTGACCTTATTAGTTTCATTAATGGACTTTTTGTGGTTTAATAGATTCAATTTTATTGTTTTGGTAACATTTTCTTCTTTGGTTTTCATGATCTGTTTACTTGTATTCATGAATGGAAGTTTAATTGAAATATTGTTAAACATCCTGAATTTTTAATATACATTATTAGTTACATTAAAGAGATATAAATGATACAGATTCTGGTTGTATACCATGAGGATGACTGATTCGATTAGTTAAAAATAAATGCTTGGATTTGGTTTGGCGGTTTTGTGCACAATAAAAATGTTTTGTATTATTATTCCATATTATGAATGTGTAAATATTCCAGAACAATAATCAAGATAAAATACATATTTTATGACCTGTATCAACCATTCAAATGTTTCATGACTAGTATTGAAGATAGTCATGGAAATTGATAACTCGCATTCCCTGAGTGTGATAAATTTACACATCTCGGATGCTGTTTGCATTTATTGTATAAGAGGAGGGAAAAAAGAGATATTAAGATTAAATATTATAGTAGCTCAATTAAAATAAATTAGATGTAAGGTAATGGAATTATCATGGAATTTAGATTAGGGGAGGTGAGAAGGGAGAACAAAATAATGGAACATTCTAAAAGAAATTGAAATGAAATAGAAGGAAGGTTCACCTCTTGAGTACTCATCCTTGAAAATCTCCTTAACGCCTTTATTTTTTGCCTTTTGGTGAGACCAGAATGTCTCAGACGTGGGGAGAGATCTTGGGGAGAGTATTTGGCAGAATTTAGGCAAGGCTTGAATTCTAATTGTGGTGGGAGGAAGAAGGGGTGAGGGGTGGTTTATATAGTGCAGGGGAGTGGAGTTTTCATAATATTATAATCATTAATTTATTATTTGCTCTCAAGGAAACCAATAGTGACTATTAAATGACCATGAACAGTAATATATGCAAGTGACTTAGAACCAATTAGACTTACATCAGTAGATGATCATAAATGACTCAATAAATACCTTATTTAGCATTTATAGTAAATTATCGCATTATACAATTCATAAAAAATTTAAGTATTTCAGAAAAATCCAAAAAATTTACCCTAACCATTTTTCAACATGTAGAATCCAAAAATGAAGTCCATTTTTTCAAAAATAATTTTCTATATATGATTAGTTAAATATTTAATTAAAATATATTTTTAATCAAAAAATATAAACACTTAAAATATTCATCATCATTTATAAGGTTCCAAAATTCATTTATACATTCAAGGGAATGGTTACGATTCATAAAAGTCATATTAGTATTCATAAGGATAAGTTACTATTCATAAGGGTAGGTTACTAATCATAAGTGTAGGTTACTATTTGATAAAAATTAAGTAAATTATATTAGACTCTAATTGTCATCTTGATAACAACCGAGTTTGTTAGATTTTTAAAATTCAAATTACAAAGCTGGCATATATATTTTTTATGGCTAGGTTATGGATATCTCCTATAAGTAATCATGTTTTGTTCCATAGAGGCTTAGTGATTCATGTAATATAGGATATAACTAGAATGTATTTAAGAAAATTATACCATCAAATGTTTGGGGTGGTATAAATATCGAATGTATCGATTACAAGAATAGGTGGTATACTCATAATATGGGATGAATTTCTTTATATAATCTTTATAAATTGAAACACTAAAAAATATTAGTGATGATAATATTAATTTACAATAATTTCCAAAACCATTAAATTATCTAATATCTAACTGATATTTAGGCCCCCTAATAATGATTTCTATATTAAATCTATTGATAAAATCATTATCCCATCCATTATATCTTCCTATACTAATCTAAATAAAAATCGTTGTTCGTAGAACACATTATAGCCAATAAGAAAATATTTTTAATTTATCAATTTCAATATAAAAAATAGAATACTGAATATGAATGTGTATAGACATAGAGATCAAGAATGAAGATCAAGAATTATTATTTAAAAATATAAAATATAGAGTAAAACATGCATCAAACACATAATATCTATCCAACCACTATAATAAAATTTTCAATCCATAATAATATAATTAAAAAACAATTTAAGATGTATATATTATGTATGAAAACAATAAAAAAAGTGTAAATATTAAGATAAATAATAAAGTGACCAAAAAGATAAATTCCATTGAAAATAATTTTTTTCCAACCAATTATATTTTATTATTATATTATTTTATGGAATGAATATCTCAATTATCTCTTCTGAACTCATTTATTTTATGATCAAATATTGATATTTTATTCAAAATATTTTACTAGACTAAATTATATATATTCATGTAACATGAAAATAAAATAAAAATTAGATTTATATACTTGAAATCGGTATAGATGTGCCCCCCAAAAAAAGTATATATGAAAACACACATTTCAATAATTTCAATGGTATTGTTACAGATTAATTTTTCTTGATTTTTGGAATAATCATCCATATATTGATCCGAAATAATCATTAAAATGTGAAATTTCATATAAAATAAGTCTAAGAAAAATGGATATGGAGAAATAAGATAACAAACGAGAGAAAGGGGGAAATTGGGGTGTTATGAGATAGGCGATACTATCCCCCTACTACAATGAAACACATATAGTAAATAAAATTTATTTATTTAATTATTTTTATTTCTTATCAAAGATTGATCTCTTAGTATGTCCCCAATAAGAAATTGGGATCCTCGTTATCGGAACCTTGAATCCATCATTGGTGATTTTAATATATATATATATATATATATATATTGTTTTACCTATTTTATTTGCCTTATCCACATTCCCACAACACCACAAATTTAATTTTAATAATATTCCAATCAATTCTCTCTTATATTTGAATATTTGATAAATTAATAAACCAATTTTTAAAAAAAAGTCAAAATTAATTATATCTAAAATAGAAATATATCATTTAAATATATTTTTTCATAATATTGAATAATTAATTTTACATAAATATATTTTATTCATATCATATTAATAAAATTCACCATTTAAAATCTTTAATACACCTATTACCTAAAAAATTTATAGTTAACATATATTAATTTAATATTTTATATATATTTATATATTATAAAGATAATAATAAATTTTTATATCTTGGAGATTATAATGAAGTTTTATTTTTTTAAATGAACATTTAAAATTTTAATTTTTCTAGAACAATTTTATAATATTAAATAATTTCCCCTTTTAAAACATTTCCGAAATATAATTTTAATTTTAAACCTTTTTTATGAACAATGTTTTTCAAAAATAATTCAAAATATATCCATTATTAAGTAATATTCAACTAATATATATAATAGAAAATAAGTCAGATATATTCGGCATATAGCTAATAAAAACCACGATATTTACCATTTAATTAATGAAAATAAAGTCATTAAAAAAAGTATGTCAATTTCATGAAAAATGATCTTAAAACACATAAAAATCCAAGCAATTAAAAACCCAGTAATATATGACATTACTATACATTAAAAAACTCACTGTATCAATATACTAAGAATGGTTTTCCACTTATTTTTTATAACCACAATCTGAACTCCTAGTTACATTGAGAAGGAATGAAATAATCATCAATTACAATCGAATATCTAAATCCTCCATCAAAGACTCAATGCTCAAACCTTCTTCAACCTTGAAAAAATGAACCAAGAAAATAGAGATTTCATATTTTAATTTTTTTAATGAGTACCCAATTATTATAACATTGACTTTGTGAGTACCGAACTCACCTCCTTCATGAATTTTTATTCTATTTTTCTTCTATAAACCAATAATCCTTATCAACCACATTTTCTTTTCCCCTTATTTTTGAATATTAAAATAATTTCTTGGATATTCTTTTCTAAAGTCATAGTAGCCCATGAATCCATGGAATTTGTGACTTTTTTTAAAATATCCTTACATTTACCTCGATCTTTATCCTAAGTCATCTTGACTTCCTCATAGTTTATTTCACATTTGTTATCATGACTATGTGAGTCTAAAATAGAGAATAAATTGGATGGACCAACCATCTCCATCCTAACACCCTTTTTTTCATTTTATGGTATCATGTGTCATTAAGGATTCCTCCATCCATATGGATCGTTCTTACTTGAAGGTAGCTTTATTGTATCAAAAATATTACTACCCATAATTATTATAGTGAAATTTTCACTATCTTTTATTACCTGATGAGTCAATATTTGGTTATTTATCTCTCTACATCATTATCCATTACTTTTTTATGTGAATTAATATATTCTGATTTTGAGTCACTAAACTAGACTAATAAATATAAATAATAAAAATTCTCATTCCATTAATGGTAAATTATTTTCATTAAATTTTTCACTTATATGTTTTTATGATAAACCCCTATTTCACTTGTAATGAACCAGGAATTATCTTTTCCATGTAAGATCATATCCTTTCCATATATCTCCTTGAAAATAAAATAGTATTATCTACCTCATAACCATGTCACATATTAGTATGGACCTATTATAATTACACTCCTTAAACCATCGTAAAATTAAAAAATTCATTCACATGAGAAGTGCATCCATCAACCACCACACAACATAAGGAAAACACTGTTCCATATGATTTATAGAGCAAACTACCAAAATTTCAAAGGTAAGATAACTCATACCTTCTTTATCCAAAGGATTATCCCATTGTTTTCTTCTTTTCATGAAGTATTTATTTATATTACAATCATTATTCTGGGTATTTTCTATTTTATTTGATTCCTTATGTATCCTCAACCAAATATTGTAGGATTCATCTTAGTGAGACAGTTTTATACATTACCCACATATATAGGAGCTATGATAGACCACACCAACATGCCCAATATTGTGGAAAACAATACACTCTCTATGAAACCTTTCAAAATAAATAATTAATTTAATTTTAAGTTCTCTAGAATCTACTACCACTAAATTAGCCAATTTAGATATTAGGTACATTTCAACTAACACACATAAAAATGTGATTGAACGTATCCCTATATATTTATTTATAAATATTGATAGTAACCCACATGGTCATGGTAGTATCCCATAAGATTTTAAGGAATCCAGAAGAACTATATAATCCCATTAGTTCTATTCAAGACCTTGTTTATTAAAATAATGACATCAAGTGGATTTAAATTATGATACAAATTCTAAAATAAAATAACACCATTCCAAAATAAAATAAAGTAATCACTATAGGATCTACATTTTAATTTAGTATAATTAAAAACAATATGGCGGAATCCATGACCTATATAAGTAATTCACAAACCATAAAACAAAACAAAATCATGAAATATTTCTGAAACATATAAAAACACATACTTAATCCATTTTAAATAAAGAAATATGATAGTACAATGAGTGTTTTCACTCCATAATCCTAAAAGAATTTTTTTTGAGTCACTAAAAAAAGTCTACTGACCCATTTCATTGGTCCTCCAAAAATGGGGGTTTGAATCATATTGAAAATGTATAAAACTCTATTTTTCAAATATTTATTAGTAATATAGGATATATTACATCACAATGAGGTAAAAACAGCTTCCACCTCTCCCTTGTTCTAAAGTGACCCTTCTAAAGTCTCTATTTCCCTAAAATCATTATAAGTATTAGCTTATGAACCATTTTTTAATGAAATAAAAAAAACCTCAATAGATCAAAATAATATTATATAAGGGACACTGTTATAGATTTAATCCATACACATTATTTTATTACATCTAAGAATATCTCCCAACCCCTAAAATCCTTTAATATAAAATAAAAACATAAATAAAAATAAATATTTATAAAAACAAAAAATAATAATCAATTAGTCTAAAATTTATCAATTACACATAAAATTAAATTAAAAATGATCTTAAAATATTAACCAGTACACATTACACGCACATTAATAATATTTCATCCTTGAAAATGATTTTTATTTTCCAATTCCCAACTATATATATACATTAAAAAAATTATTTAAAATTTGACTTCAAATTTATTATTCTTGATAGTATATACTCCCAAAAATCATTTATAAAGAAACCCACAGACATAATACATAAAATTTTCAATATATAATTATATAAACATTTGAATACATCAAAAATAATCGTCATTTTCTATAAATATAGAATGAAATGTCCAAATAAATAATTTTTCTTTTATTTAGGAACAAAATAAATATAAAAAATATATATTTTAGATATTTATAAAAAATTACTAAATCATTAAAAATCCAAAAAAATCATTTAATCATTATCCAGAAAATAGTCTATGGGAATTTTTACCCTAATTAATTTCATCTAAGTTCATATCCCATTGATCACATACCCTATTATACGTTGGAAAAAAATATGACCCCTCAAAGAACATTTCCAATAGTCTAGGGGTAGAAAAATATAGTTTCCCACTCCGGAATCCTATATGAGGCTCCCTAATATGATAGTAATCATGTCCTAAAAATGTAGCATCCCACCCATGAAGCTACTTAGTGGAACCCCAAGATGATTTCCCACATGACATCAAGTGAGCCTCCCAATACACCATAGGCTACTGAATAGTAGTGAGAGCCTAGGGTGTGTCCTTTGGGAGACTATTCCCTCATAAGTTAAAGTTTATCAATGTGGTAATATGTAAACAAACATGGACAAAAATAGAATAATAATAATAAATCATCCAAGATAAAAAAATATGTGGAAGAAGTATAATAAATAAATACAAAATGATGATGATATTCATTCCAAGATTCTATAAGAATTGGGAACATGGGATATAGGGGGAACATGCATATAACACACACTAACAAAATAAAAAAGACCAAAATATTAATCTATTAGCATCACGAGCATAGGATCAGTCCTCTACTCTAATACTCCATCCTGGTAATAGAAATTAAGAATCAGACGCAGACCTCATCCCCTTATCTAAACATATCGAAATAATGTCTTTGTAATGACTCATAAATTACATATAATTTTTTTTAAATTATATGGAATTTTTGCGAGACTGAGAATTTCGATGTCACGTGATTCTGAGTCCCGAAGATCCCACAACAGAATTTGGATTTTTTTAAGGAATGTTCTGTAAACATGTGAGGGTATTTTCAATCTCTTGTACTAGTGCTCAAATTGAAAATCTGAAGTCACCCTTGAATTCGCAGCAACATGATTCACTTAGGCGAAGCATAACTTTTACAAGTAAATGTCAGATGGAAAATTTAATTTTCAGACTATCGAAATGAAAATAATAAAATCACTATAAATATTTTATATTTTTCTTACATCAGTTAAGAATCAGTTGGCGCAACCACAACCAAACAGAATCCATTAAATTAAGATCAATATATTACATGTTACTTTAATTTTGTAACTAGAACGCTTGTGTGATTAATTGGTTCATTAATTAAAGTTCATTAATGACCCACATTAATTAACATATTGTCAATATTTTTAAAAATTTATTTAATCAATATGTTGGCGTAACTATTTGGAAACCTTGAGGAAAGCTCTGTCGAAATGTTGGTGACATCACCCTCTAACAATTAATGGTGACAGAACGATGTATGTTGGGGGATTTGATCTTGAGGGAAATGAATGTAAACGAACGCAGAATTATTTACATCGTCCTTAATAGATTTCAGAAAATATTGGTAGGGGTTTAATTTATTTTAAGTGAATAATGATTTTAACTTATCTCATTTGTGGAAATTTTTGTAGAACGCGGATCAACCAAAATACGGGATGATCCGAGAATCGTACTTCACTATGGGTGGTTGTTTTTGGATTCGGTTTGAGGATAATCTTATACTATTTTATGATTAATTCATTCCCCATGTTAAAACACTAAAAAAGAGGGCGCGGACCCATCCAAACAAGGCCGGAACCCCCCCCCCCCCCCATTATTATTGGTTTTTGTGTGATCATTGTGCTCGATTGGGAAATGTGGAGGAGAGTAGAATATAAGGGTATCACAAAGAACGCAGTGACCGAGGAGGCCCGTAGGCACAGACGGGATGAAGAACGGACCCCAAACCACATCAGGTGGTCTGAGGAAGATTCTGTTGGAATGTTGATGCTAGTAGTGGTAGCGACACAGACCGTGTGCTGGTCGGTGGGGCGATGGTAGTCGTTCGGCTGCCTCAGAGGAGGCGTCGAGGCTCTAGGGGTGGTGGTAGGTAGACCCGGGTGATTGGTCCATGCGAATCGGTCAGCTGAGGTAGTGAAAAATGGCACCTAATTTTTGTGAAAAAACCTCCCATGTATACGTTCAGGCAGAGGTTCCACGCCCTACTAGTGGTCCACGACCAGTTGGGTGGGCCGGGCAGAGCCCGCAGCCCTCTGGGTCGGGCCCAATCAGTACTGGTCAGGCCCCCAGGTTTGGTTGACCCAAACCGGGTTGGGTCAACCCAGACTGAGTTGGGTCAGACCAGATTTGGAACCAACTGACCCAGTTTTGCTTAAACACCATTAAAAATAAAACATATCATTTGATTGATGATTCGTATATGACGTTGGGAACCTCGAGATGAGACGGTCCTTTTGAGATACTCCACTCAAGTTATTGTGTAAGTTGGATTATGGCCGGGTTGGATCAGACTCAAATTCAACTTGCCCTTTTGTTATTTTTCTTGTAACTTACAGACTGGGCGTCTGATTAACGCACTGTCTATCACATTCAAACCCTTATGATATGCCAGACCTTTGGGTTAATTATTCGTGAGGATTTGTGGTATTTTATGAATGACTGATATATTGAGGAGAGGAATCTACAGACTTCAAGTGTACTATGTGTGGGAATCCTATGGATGGATGTTATGTTATGAGAGACCTTCTATGGATTGGCATGAGAGAGACCCTCCATGGATTGGTAGCAGTTAAACCCTCTACAGATCAGCAATGGAATGACCCTCCCTGGTTCAGCATGAGAGATACCCTCCGTGGATAACCAGTAGTGCAGCTCTATGTGGATCAGAAGTTGTGTGACCCTTGGTGGATCAGTAGTAGCGCGACCCAATGTGGGCTGACCGTAGAGTGACCCATCAAGGATCAATAGTAGAGTGACCCTTTTTGGATCAGTAGAAAAGAAACCCTTCTCAAATTAGTAGTTGATCCGCTGAACAGAATAATATGATATAACTTAAGACTAATCATTTTTGTTCATGTCCTCTATGTTGTATACCTGGTGTGAGTTGTATTTTAATTTTTTGCTTTGTGATTGAGATCATGCTTTGTGGTTTTTCCTTTGTAAAATTCTGGGAGACCTTTAGGGGTCTCGAGGTCCCCACTAGGAATTATTATACTAACCCCTTCATAGGATTTGCTCACAACTTTTCTTTTCTTGTACAGCGGTCTGACATCTTAACTACGACTTGGGGAGCCAGGGTTAGATAGTGGTCTAAGGTGATTGATATACATGGTGAGCATAAATGAAGACAGATGATGAGATATACATACCCTTCAGGTAGGACCCTTAGCGAATGATCAGTAGACATTTTTCCCTTTTGTTATACTTCTCTTTCAGTTCGGCTTATATACTGGACCCTTCACATTCAGTACTTACTCTTACTCTCAGTGGATGTTTTTAGTGGTGGTTGTACATTCATTTTCCATTGTTTTTTTCTTGTGTGTAGAGTTCCCTGTTTGTGTGTGTATCAGTTAAAAGCAATGCCTTCCATTTTTGGGGTTCCCTTTTCCGATGCTAGTAACCAGCCCCTTGTAGATGGTAGGCTAGATTGGGGTAGTCACGGCAGAGGCCCTGGGGGATGGGTCGTGACAAAGAGGTATCAACGGGGTACGTTCTACCAGAAGAACTAAGAGTCTATGTTTTCAATGGAGCAATAGTGTTATGATTCTTGGGTTCTTATTATAGATCAATGAGTCCAGTGTTGGTGTGAAGGCTGACGTGTCCATACATCAGGACCCGGAATTCTGACTTCTAACTTAGTACAATAAAACACTATTTTGTGTGTGTTTTGGAAATGTATTTCGTTTGATCTAATCTGAGTTAGCTCACCATGTATAACATATTGACAATGTAGCACCTATTTTTCTACAGGATGCCTCTACATAGACAGCCAGCTGTATTCTAGTGAAAGATAAAGAAGATGGCCCACCAAGTGATGAGGCATCTGTGTAGGGCCCTCTTATAGAGACATCACCTTAGGGTGGTATACCATCACCACCAAAATCCGTAGGGAAGCAATTTCCACCAGCCCCACTAGAAAATAGTGCTTGCTGATTGATTTTGTTTCATGAGTTCCAGAGAGAGAGGCCTTTGAGGTTTTGAGGTGGGATAGAACTCCAGGCAACTAGGGACTGGCTGGAGGCTGTGTCATGAGTTTTCCACTAGGTTGAGACACTAGTAGACCCGATGGTGATCTTAGATTCTTGTCTTTTTCAGGGAAAAATAGGGAGGTGGTAGAGACTAACACTCTTGGCACAAGAGGAGATGACTCTTTCCTGGTTAGACTTCAATAGCCACTTCAGGTAAGATTTCATACCAGTAACTCAATGGTCTGTGCATATTCAGGATCTACTACAGTTACACTAGAGAATCCTGTTGGTGGCCTAGTACTCAAATACATTTGATGAACTCTCTCTCCATTTCACTAACATTGTACGAGACCCTTTATTCAGTGCTCAGACCCTTGAGTAGGGAATCCTTTGGGAGATCAGGGCATCGATGATTTTTCTCAACTTTCGAACACATGCTGGAGTGACAGAGAGAGCACTATTGGTGGATAGCTTCCTAAATGAGAAGGAACTGATAGTGAGAGACACCCCCAGATGACAGGTAGCCAAGTCATCCACAACATGTAGTATGAAGATGATGCAGAGGCCCATGTGGGCCAGACCATCTAGAGGATGACCCTAGGATGCAGGGTTAATGGTTCGGGGCTCACGAATCAAGGGAGGTTAACAGAGGAGAAGATTGTGCTACTCGTGCGGTGGTTAGGGTCGGATGGCTCATGATTGCCCAACCCACCATACTAATGATCAATAGATTATCGAGGGACCACTGAGAAAGTGATAGAGGTTTGAGTAAGGTTGTCCTCGGGGTGGAGGATGTGGAAGAAGAGCATGTCATGCATTATGCGATGGAAGATAGTTTGAGGTACTACCACCACCACTTCTAGGTGATCGACCCCAACCTCAAGCACATGTGGACATGGATGAGCTCTGCATTAGGTGAAAGAGTTCTATAACCATGATACTCTGCAAGTGATTCAAGGTACAATCTGTGTCCACTACACCTTATCTATAGTTATTTATTGACATATGTGCTTGTCAATCTTTCATTTTCACAACTCTCATTCAGAGCTCAAAGATTTTAGTGGATTCAATGGCTCGATCCTTATGATTAAAGACTCCTACGGGATAGGATTCAATGATTACACACTGGTGACAGAAGTGTGAGCTTACTCTAATAGGTGAGAGCTTTTTCTAGGATCTCATAGTAGCAGCGTCGAGGCCTTAAGGCATCATCTTGGGTATGGATTCATTATCCACGGTTCATTCTCAGATCAACTATTTTAGGCGTAAAGTGTGGTGTGCCAGTAAGTATGGGATTATGATTTCCTTCACTAGTGTGAATGGAACCTTTGCGACATAGGATAGACTTTCTTAGAGGAGGGTGAAGATGATCACTCATCAGTTTGATATCCATACCCTCAGTGTAGTATAAGAGAGTCGTATGAGCTATCTTGTAGTGGTGGAGAACTATGTTGATGTCTTTCCTAAGGATGTTCCAAAATTGCCTCTTGTAGAGAGGTAGACTTCTATATCGACCTGTACCTAGGGATGAAATTGATATTTTCAACAAAATATTATATGGCTCCTATGGAGCTTCGTGAGATGAGGGTACAGTTGGAGGACTTTTAGATAAAGGGGTTCGTAATGCCTAGTGTTTCTCCTTCGGAAGCCCTGATTTTGTTCGCTAAGAAGGCAGATGGTATCTTCATGCATTGCATGGACTATCATCACCTAAACCAGGTTACCGTAAATTACAGGTATCCTCTTTTGATGATGGATGATCTCTTCGATCAGTTGAAGAGATTATGGTGGATTTCAAAGATTGCCCTCATACTAGGCTATCATCAGCTTGAGGTGCGGGATGAGGATGTATCGAAGATTGCTTCTAGATTCTCGTATGTCACCTACGATTTCATGGTGACACCTTATGGAATGATCAATGCCCCAGCAGTGTTAATTTGAATCAATGTACATGATTTTCCATCATTACTTCAATTGCTTTGTGGTGGTTTTCATTGAAGACATATTGGTATAATCGGTGTCAGAGGAGGATCAAATCCCACATATGTAGATAGTCTTTGATACACTCTGCGAGCACTAGATTTATGTATGGCTCTCGAAGGGCCAGTTCAGGATACAGGAAGTCCACATTCTAGGAAACATTATCTCTGAGGCTAGAGTTCCAGTGGATTTAGAAATGATATAAGCAGTGCTTTCCTGGGATCCACCTAGGAGTGTGACAGAGGTGACGAGTTTCCAGGGGTTTGCTGGGTACTACTAGATATTTGTACTTGAATTTTCCAGAGTACCATCACCCTTTTTAGGATTGAAAAAAATACAACCCTTTATATGGAAGGAGAGAAGACAAAAATGTTTCCAAGAGTTGAGGCGAAGACAGAAGATTGCCCCTATCTTGAGGCTACCAGAAGAGGGAGTTGGGTATTTAGTCTACTACGATGCATCAGGGACCGAAATGGGGTGTGTCCTAATGTAAGAGAGAGTGGTGATTGCCTACGGCCCACTATAGCTAAGGTAACATTAGAAGAACTACGAGACACACAGACTAGAGTTATCAATAGCAGTATTTGATATAATGATGTGGTGGAACTAATTGATGGGTGAACGGTTTATTTTATTTTAGGATCAAAAGATTCCAGGGTATATCATTTCACAGAAGAACCTAAACATGAGAAAACGGAGATGGATGAGTTCCTCCAGGACTATGACTTTAAGTTAGTCAACACTCTTGTGAAGGGAAAGGTATTAATAGATGCACTCACCAGAAGGACAGGTCTACTATTACTAAGTGAGGTGATGGATCATATAGAGACATTGTAGATATACTTTATGAATAGTGATGGAGCAGCTTACCTCCAATCTATGACAGTACCTCCCACATCTTTTAGCGAGTTCTAGAGGCAATGATTGGGGATGTTGACTTCGAGTCCAGATATGCTTAGTTATCATTAGGACATGCTCCTGATATATTTTCGATAGGTGGGGATCACATTATCCTTTCTAAAGGATGCACAATGGTACTAGTGAGGTTTTTGGAAGAGGTTTTGAGGAATTTTTATATATCCCATTTGGTAGTAAATTGTGGAGTGTCGATGATGTACCAGGACGTCTGATATCAGAACTGGTGGCCAGGTATGAAGAAATTAGTGGCAGAGTTCATTTCGTGATGCATAATAAGTCCGAAAATGAAGGTCGAGCATCAGGTTCCAATAGGATTTTCCCAGCCACTAGAGGTACTGGAATGGAAGTGGGAGGGTATGTCTATGGACTTCATGACTAGGTTACCATGCCTGTCCATGGGCCAGGACTCTATATGGGTGATCGTGAAATGACTCACAATGTTATCCCATTTTCTACCAATTCAAGATAATGGATCAGTAGAGGGATTTGGATGCTTCTATGATCAAGAGATTGTACGAAATCATAGGGTACCATCGACGATTGTTTTAGATCGTTACACTCATTTTACATCTTGGTTGTAGAAGGGATTATAGGAAGAATTCGGGACTTATCTATGCTTGAGCACCGTCTTTCACCCTAAAACCGATGGACAGATGGAGCAGAATATATAGACACATAAGTACATGCTTTGTGCTTATGTCCTTGATTTCAGCCGTTGTTTGGAGGGCCACCTACTACTGGTGGAGTTCTCTTACAATAACGGTTATCACTCCACCATCGACATGGAACCCTATGAGGCCTTGCACGGGTGACTATGCAGATCACCTCTATGTTGGCCAAAATTAGGGGATTCAGGACTTATGGGTCTGGAGTTGGTATAGAATACCACTGAGAAGGTGAAAATTATCCAGGAGCAGATAAAAAAAGCATAGAGTATGCATAAGTCTTATTTCGCTTGGAGACGGAGACCCTTGGAGTTCAAGGAGGTAGACCATGTCTTCATATAGGTCCCACCTTGATGAGGATTGCAGAGATTTGGCTGGGTCAGAAAGCTATCTCTGAGGTTCATCAGACCATTCTAGATTCTAATCATAGTTGGAGAGTTGGCATAACACCTAGCTCATCCACCACAGATGCATCAGGTGCATGATATCTTCCACGTGTCACAATGGAGGAGATAATGTGCATGATTCGTTTCTCATCATCGACTAGGGTGATGTGGACATTAATGATGGGGTGACTTTTAAATTGTTCCCAGTGGAGATAGAGGATCTGTGGGAGTGAGTCCTTCATGGATGGTCGATCCCTCTAATGCGAGTTCGGTGGAAGCACATGATCCTCCAAGAGAGAACATGGGAGTGGGAGGCTCAGATTCATTCTTAGTACCTGCATTTATTTTCTTATCATTTTTTATTGGATTTCGGGGACATAAATCCCTATGTTGGAGAGAGTTTAAAGACCTCAAAATTCTTTATAATTATCATTAAATATATGGAATTATTACAAGACTGTAAAATTTGATGGTATGTGATTCTGAGGCTGGGAGAGCCCAGAATGGAATGTTGAACATTCATTAAACTACATTCAGTAAACATGTGAGCGGGATTTTCTATATTTTGAACCAGTGCTTGGATTGGAAATTTGAGGGCACCATTGAACACAAAAATCTAGGATTCTCTTACATGAATCATAAATTTGACCAGAAAAGGTGAGACGGAAATTAAATTTTTGGAAATTCGGAAAAATAATAATAAAATAACTATAAGTTATTTTATTCTTTTCTTCCACTAGTTAATCATCGGTTGGTATAACCGCACCATAATATAAGTCATTAAATAGGGATCAATTAGTTACATGTTCCATTGATTGTGTGACTACAATGCTCATGTGATTTATTGGGTCATTAATTAAGGTTCATTAATGAACCACATTATTGAATCTATCTTAAATTACATTGAATCATTATTTAATCAATATGTTAGTGGAACGATTTGTAAACCACATGGAAAGCTTTTACGAAACACTGGTGATGTCACCCTCCAATGAAATCGAACGATGTCTGTTGGAGGATTCGATCTACAGGGTGATGAACTACGATGAATGCCAAGGAATGTGGAATTCCTTCCTTCATCCATAGAGGATTCCAACGAATCTAGGTAGGGGATTCAATTTATTCTAAGTGAATAATGATTTTATCTAATCTCATTATGGTAAAATTATGTAGAACATAGATCAATTGACTAACAAGTTGATCCGCAATTTGTACTTTATTTGGGGTGGTTGTTGTGAGATTCATTTTGTGGATAATCTTAAACTATTTGATGATTGATTCTATACCCATGTAAAAATGCTAACTCGGAGGTCACGGTCCAATCTAAACAAGGCCCGGACTCCCCATCGATCTGGATTTTTTTGTGTTCTTTGTGCATGATTGGGAAACGTGGTGGAAAGAAGAATCTAAGGGCTTCACATAGAAGGATGCGACCCGGGAGGCCTGTAGGCATAGAAGGGACAAAGAATGGACCACAAGAGAACATCTTGTGGTCCGGTGAAGATTCTGCTTGGCCGGTGGCACCACTGGTGGTGACAGCGTCGGTAGGTGGACCCACATCCGTAGGCAAAACCACATTTGTGGGACATTCTGTGAGACTAGACCACATGGACTAGTCAACTGAGGTTACGCTAATTGGTGCCTCCTGTCAGTGAAACCAAACAGACACCCCCACCCCCCACACCCCCACCACACCCCCAACCCACCCCGCGTCTATTCAGGTGGAGGGGCTTGACCCTAATGGTGGGTCGTGCCCACACAGGTGGTCCGGGCCAGGCCCACCAGGTTGGGTCTACACAAACTGGGATAGGTTGACCTAGATCGGGTTCTGGATGTGTCGGTCAGACTGGGTCAGACCGGATACAGACCCAACGAACCAAGTTTCACTTAAACGCACATAACCTTTTAACGAAATGCCTGACTGAAGAACAGTTTTTAGCATTGGGGCCCTTATGATGAGACAATCCTTTTGAGATACTTCACTAAAGTTTTGGAAGAAGTTTGAGTGTGTCTGGGTTGGATCGGACTTGAATCCAACTGGGCCCTTTTTACTGTTTTGCTTATAACTTATAAACCCGACGTCTGATTGACGCACTGTCTCTCACATTCGAACCATTATGATGTGTCAAACCATTGGGTTACATATTTGTGAGAATTTGTGGTGGTTGAGGAATGACCAATGTCTTGAGGGTCAGAATATAAGGAACTCATGCATGATAAGCGAGAATCCGGTGGGTGGCTGTCAAGGGAAGAGTAACCATCTGTGGATCGGCAGAGAGTGACCATCCATTGATCAACCATAGTGTGACCCTCCTTGGATAAAAAATTGAATGACCCTATGTAGATATACATGAGAGAGACCATCCATGGATCGGTATCAGTGTGA
The DNA here is from genome assembly GCA_963277665.1 of Viscum album. Taxonomy (NCBI): domain Eukaryota; kingdom Viridiplantae; phylum Streptophyta; class Magnoliopsida; order Santalales; family Viscaceae; genus Viscum; species Viscum album. The sequence continues at coordinate 836,276,047 of OY728165.1, forward strand.
CCCTTTGTGGATCATCAGAAGTGCAATCCTCGGTAGATCAGTAGTAGTACGACCCGACGTGGGTCGGCCGTAGAGCGACCCATCAAAGATCAGTGGCAGAGTGACCCTTTGTGGATTGGTATTAGTGAACCCATCATGGATCAGTAGATGGGCCACTTTACAGTATTAAATGAGATATCTTAAGACTAATCATCTTTATTCTTTTTCACTAAGTTGTATACCTGGTGTGAGCTGTCTTTTAGTTTATCCTTTATGATTGAGATCATGCTTTATGGTATTTTCTTTATGTAATTTTGGGAGACCATCAGGGGTCTCTAGGTCTCTACTGGGTATTTTTAGACTCACCCCTACATGAGCATTTCCCTCAACATGTTCTGTGTTTTATAGATGATAGAATTCTTGACTAAGACTTGGGGAGCCAAGGCTAGACGGTTCTCGGATGTGATTGATTGAAGTGGTGTGCAGCATTGACGATGGATGAGGATCTGTACATACCCTTCTAGTATAATCCTTGGTGGACGATATATGGATCTTGTTTTCTTTTTTTCTGTACTTTTATTTCATTTTGGATTGTATACTGGCCCCTTTACATTCAGTACTTACTGTTACATTCAATGGAGGTTTTTAGTGGTGGTTGTACTTTTCCATTTCCATTGTGTTTTACTTAAGCGTTGTGTTCCATATCAATGTGTGTATAGGTTTAAAGGAAATGAATTACCTTTTTGGGTTTTTCCTTTACGGTACTAGTCCCCATCCCCTATCCTATGGAAGGATAGCTTGGGGATTTCATGGCACAGGCCCTAGGGGAAGGGTTGTGACAGTATTCTTTGGTACCAGGAACTTTTTGATCAGGGTGTGTGATATACTTCGCAGTGCACCAACAATGTTGCCTAGATCAATACATTCTATGCATATAAAATGAGCAGTGTTTCAATAATAAAAAAAATTATTCAATAAATATATAAATAAATCAAACAAGGATCATCATGGGGGTACATGACCAATACTACATGCTTCAGCCTAATAAAGATATCTCTAAGCCATGATTACCTTTTAATGTATGATATAGTGTAAAAAGGGTTGTTATAAATAAGTATAATGATATAGAACATAACTAATCATGTGACTTCTCTTGGTGGACGTTTCCATTAATTGAATGAATTAACATTCATGAAATTGTATAAAATGATTTCTCTTGAATTAAAATAAGTAATATCATGGGCCCGAACAAGGAAATCATAACATGAAACCCATTTATCACACAAGGATCTCAATAAATTGTCGATGTTGTAGGAGTCTGTCTAAGGAGACCTATAAATTTATTCCCATGTGTCACCCCTGTCATGGTGTAAAGAAAATTTCATTTATGGTCATCAATGGTATCACACAAAGGGGAAAATGAATTAATCAAGATTTTTTTATAACCATCAATCCACTAAGCCCATCCATGGTGTCTCCCTTAGGGAACCGTTATCACTCACATAGAGGTAATGAAAATGAACAATGGACCCATCCAAGGAATACCTAGTATCTATCCCAGTGTATTACCAATCATTTATAATTTCTAATTATAGATCCCAAAGATCCAATCTACAGAGCCCTATAAATAGATTCTCGTGTATCTCCATTAACTATGCATGAAAGTATGGGTTTTCTTTAAAGAACACATACCATTTCCAAAATGCATAATTATCATAGCAGTTTAATCATTTTTTTCCAAATTATTCTATCAAGTAATTGAATTAATGAATGAAGTGTATGTTCTTAACTCATAGACTACCATTTCTCCTAATTCAATTAACATATCAAATGAATTTCTATAAGTGAAAACAAATCCCAATAGTTTTTTAGAAAATTTAAGTTAAATGGAAATTATTCATTTAAATAAGGGTATGCCCATAGTTGTGTATCAGGTTGAGGAGATCAACCAATGTGTCGATTTTCTTCTTTCTAGGCCCATGTAGGGAAGGTAGAACCCTTAAAATTAACACAGAAAACATTTTATAGGTGTCACTAAAAATAACTTTCATGATGTATATTGGTTCATGATATAAATAGTACCAGATATTTGTTAAAATAAATATAACACATAACATAGACCCATATATCCCTCCACAACTAGAATTGGACTGTGAATAGAGTGAGAATATTATAAATAAAAAGAATAATCAAATGCCCTAAAAATATTTCAAATGTACTTGAACTAAAATAGCACCAAAGAATGAATGATTAACAATGATACGAAGAAAGATGAGTTTGGAGCATACCATTGAATATCCAACAAGACTAGTGGTGAAGGAGATAGAGCACGAATAGATGAGTTATGAAGGGACCTATCTTAGGAGTTGAAGGGTTCTCTCTTTTGACAACTTCTGAATAAATAAGGGTCTTATTTAGAAAATGACTACTACCAACTATAAAAAAATTATATGGGCATTTAAGAGACATGTGAAATCTATATTTCATGCAAATTTAGTGTTTCTTATTCTAATGGAATACCCAGTTCATTACATGTTGGAGGCTTGACCAAGACATTACACATCTTGTATTTCATTTTCCTATCATGTATCAATTAAAGACCCTATATTTAGCCTATATACACCCCACATTGCATCTGCAACCTTACCTTCCAAAATAAAATGGATAGGCCTAAGGGAACAAATTCACATTCTTAAGAAAAAAGTGAAACATGGAATGTGTTTAATAGAAGCTGAAACAAAATTAACCTCTCTAAATGGATAGAAAATTAAAACCTTCCCTTTTTAAAATAAAATTTTCTATAATTTTTTCCTTCATAAGGTAATAAAAAATTTTCTAACAAAATTTTAGACCACTGAGCAAGTGCATAAGCCTCTAACTGCCATGTATCATCATTTTTTGGACCACTTTGTGTATAAGGTATTATTTGCTGTCAAAAATTTTCAATGAAGATCAAGATAATGAAAGAGATGAGGAAGAAATCCCATGTTATTGATAGTGATAAATTTATATGATTGTTTAATTTATCTTAAGTTAAAAATGTATGTATCAAAGGTGATACAATGTATAAAACAATGAAACCATCTTAGAGAGTGTTAAAGGGATTAATGTTATAAAGTGATCATGCAATATATCACTTTTCAAAGAGACCATTAAAGAGCATACCTGAAGAGACATGCATGATTTCATGAGGGATCGTGTGTAGATTTAAAGATTTAAGAATGATCATACAAAGTACAAAAGATGATTCCACTCATATTATATGTTGACTGGAATGAATGATGTTGTTAGAAGACAGAGAAGTTGTAGTATATTCCCTGGAAAAGAGTAGTACTTTCCTTGGACAAATCTGATGATACTAATGGTGATCGATCAAAGACTATATATCATGATAAATAAGGTTTTTGATGAAAGCATCCGATTGTTGATGAAGAAATATAACAGTGAATTAGCATGTGTGTTCTTGATGAAGTAGATATTTAAGGTGGAACCATTTCCTAGTGACTGCAAAATTGTAGGACCTCTAAATTGGGATATTGTTTTTGGCAAGGGATGGATTTCTGCATTGGAGTGAACAATATGTGGAATGATGAAGGAAATTGGAAAATGAAGAAAACTACATACCTTTGTTCATGGACAACATACCATGTCCGGGAACAATTTGTGATGATGTACCATGTAGAAGGAATGGTACGCTCAATGGTTAGCATAAACGGCCACACCATAAAAAATGGTTCACATAGGAAGAAGTTGAGGTACATAGAATAGATCATCACAGGCAGAAGAGATGCAGTACATTGACCAGAAGATACACAGTACGTAGAAAAGGTTCACAGTTCATATGGGGGTTGCATTATGCGGTGGAGGCTCAATGTACCCAGTGAAGATTTTCCCACATTGAAAATTTGGATAAATCAGATTAGAAATATTTCCAGAGATATTTGAATTTATAATGAGTGCTAATACCATAGTTATGGGAGAGCGAATTCTACAAGAAAATATCATTGTAGTGGAAGAACTCGGATAAGTTCAAAAGTTGTATGCGATAGAGATTCACTGTATGAAGAAGTGGTATGAAAAAGATGAAATAGTTCATGAAGTTTTTTAGGAGAAGTCTATGGAAGAGATCTTTCATAAAAAAAACTGTTATGCAAGATGTGAAATAATTTGTAGAAATTGAAGAAGAAGTCCATAAAACAAAGAAACAGTGTGCCAAAGGAGTAATCAGAGGGTGTACGCCAAGAGGGAATTAAAAGGTGGTATGGAGAGGTTTTACGCAGAGGCAGTATGAAGAGGCAATACGTGGAGGTGGTATTGGAGGTTGTGTGTGAAGCACATGTAGTACACAGAGATGGTGGAGTTCATGGAGTAGGCACTGTAGGTGGATCTGGCATTGTATGAGAAGCCGAAATAATACACATAGCAGGCATCGTACGTGGGCCATGCATGGTATGTAGAGAAGTTGTGGTATATGGAGAAGGAGTAGTATAAAGAGAAGGTACAATACATAGAGAATTTTTAGTACGCAAATCAGAGATAGTCTGTAGAATCAGGGATAGTTCGGAGAACTAAAAACATCATAAAGGGAGTTTTTGAATCTAGTGAAAAGAGAAATAAGTTTTAGTTAATTCAGTAATTACACTAAAAGAGAAAATTGAATATAAAAAGGGAATAAACTCTAGACCATGATACAAGAAATTTTCCATACTTAATAAGAGACAAAGACTTTAATGATTAGCTATTGAAGAGACCTTCAAGTGGATAAACGGAGTAAGACCTCTCCCATGGAAATGAGCCAGGGAGAGTCAATAGATGTGAACCGAGGGAAGTAGTGAGCTATCCTTGAACCTTTATAAATAAAATGTTCCTGGGATAGAATGACTGTTCCCAAACCTTTTCAATCCAAAGCCAGTGAATATTAGTGGATGTTGGTACGACCAGAAATAGGTTATTGTATGCCTCTTGCACGTATCCCTTAGTGTTTAACTAAGTAAAAAAGTGTTGTGTTGTCCTTATGAAAGTTAATGTTTTAATTACTACACATATCCATCATACAGGTTAAAAAGGGTTTCTACCAATATGGGAAAAAGTATCTATAAAGAAGGGAAACAGTTGACACCCAGATTCACCCCCCTCTCATGGTGGTATGGGGTCCTTCAATTAGAATCAGAATAAAAGATTCACGTATGTTGGATACTCTATAGTAATTCCATTAAGAATAGTATTTTTGTTTTTTTCTTCGATAAAAACTGAAGTGAAGTGTTTATGAGGATTCAGTTATTCTTGAGAAGAAGCCTATATCTAATAATAAAATAACAAACATGAGAAATATAGTGAAGAGATAGTTGAGGAATTCCTTTATTTCTAAAGAAGGTGATGTTTATGGTTCTCTATGCCATTCCAAAAATGAAAAAATATATTCCTTGGAAGGTAAATAGAAGGTGGAATAGGTGTTCACAAAACATATGGATTCCATCACAAGTGATGGTGTTGATCAAATTTTTACCACTCATGAGCATAAAGTGACTAGGAGAAATTAAGAATCTATCTTCATGATATTATGAAAGAGAAGTTTTTACTATTTGTAGAATATTTCAAATCAAACTGGTTGAGATCACGTAACTAGATAAAAAAAATCTTACAATACGGAAAAGGCCTCTGTATGGAAAATTTCAGAATGTAATAAGATTTCCAGATATATTAATGCCTTTGAATGAAATGAAGGATTCAATTCAACTCTACAATAAAGGATTAATGCACTTGAAGATGATCTAAATAAGATAAATAGAGAAAAAGGTTTATATTTGAAAGAAACTGTAACACCCGAGATTTTATCAGAACTATTTTGTTTTTATGTATAATGTTATATAAAATAATCTTTCACTACATACAACACTGTCTTGGCTTGCGATAGCTTGCATTGTACGCAATACCAAGTTTCACTAAACAACGATATGTTGTTAAAATATTATATAAACTAGCCGTTATGAATAGTAATACCCAATATTTGAAATTTTATAAATTTTATCTTTCAAAATGGACTTCATTTTTGGATTCGTAAAATTGAAATTATCCTAGGGTAAATATTTTGTATTTTTCCGAAAACATTCAATTTTTGATGAATAGTGAAAACACTGGGTTACTATTTAAAAACCGACTTTTTATTTAAATAATTATTTATTTTATTTCAATTTATTTTAGGTAAAAATTGATACATAATACCTATATAAGTTCAATGTAATTCATTGGAGTCATTTTATAATAATTTTTGATATATAAAAATTTTATTGAACTTTTCACCGTCTTTTATCTACCTCCAAGGAGCTTTTTGAAAATTTACATAAAACATAATTTTACCACTTTTGTGAGTGGAGTTTTTAAAATCTGAGAAACACGGTTAATATCAATATGTAAAATGTGGTTCAATAAGATAAAAATAATTTTTGGTGATTAGTAACTTTTTACTTTTATTTACCACGGTTAAATGTAAATAGGGTAATTATGGGTAAAAATTGTATTATTATTACCCTAACACATGTCATAATTCTATTTTATAAGTTTAATTCGACCAAATACAACCTTAGGAATAAAATATTACCATTTAGATCCACTTGAATTAGATTAGGACATTTAATATTATTTTATTTAAAGAAGAGTTTAAATAGTTAAAATCAATGTTTAATAACTAAAACATTTTTAATATAGGGTTATAAATAAGATAAATTACACTATAAATATTCATTAGAAATATAAAAAGATTTCATAAATAATTGTATTTTATTTCTAATTTTTAGACATTAAATAAGTTACTTTATATATGACACAATGATGATGCAGTAATTTCCTTATTAATGAAATATTAACATAATTGATGTTATAAATAACAAAATAAATGTAATTTGAGATTTTTTATAAATTAAACTATTTTATTTGTAAAAATTACATGGTAGTATTTATTCAATTAACTTTTTTAGAACTAATCATGATTTTATGATTTTCAAAAAAATCAATTACCAAATAGTGTCAAACTTGACCTAAAATAGTTTTTAAAACAAATATTATATTATTAATTGTTATTTTATTCCAAAAAATCTACGGTTCGGAAAAATGACTTAGATAAGGTTATATATATTATTAATTAACCACTTGGGGTTCTTTCGGCTTGTTATAGTAAGTTTATCAACCATATTGTGTAATAAAATAAGAAGACTCGGTAAAAGTTGAATTATTTAACTTAGAGTTAAATCTAAATGATTAAGTTAAAATAGTAAGCTAGACTTGTATAAAACCCATTTTTTTTAGAGGATTTAGACCCATCCCCACCTTATCTTCGAAATAAATTAATTTTTAGCTATTAAAAACCTAATATTACTTTATTATAAAATAATAGTTTAAGTTTTTTCTAAAGTGCCACTCTCCTCCCTTATTAAAGGGAACCTCCTCCCTCTCCTCCTCACACCACACTGAGCCTTCATGATTGTCCAACCCTGGCCAATTTGTCTTCTAAACTTCCTTAGAAACATCTTATAGGTCCTGGTCTTCTTCAAAGACTATCTTTAGTGCCCTAACAGGAGGTTAAGAAGATGCGCTTCAAAGAAGAGGTAATGTCTGTTACCGATTCTCTCAACTTTATTTCTTCTTCTACTTCTTCTTCACTAGTTGTTTCATTATGAAGTAATAAAATAATTATCACTCATATACTTATATGTTATTATAAGTATGAAACAACCATATTTCACCTTCTATCCATCCTACGGAAAATGAAATCACCGCGCGTGCGTACGTACGGAATACCATCTCCACGCCGTGGGGTAATCTGTTTTCCACCACCATCTTACTTGGATGGGTATAATGGGTTAAAAAATAACTATCTATGATTATTTTAAATTTATATTGATTCTGAAATAGTACACATACACTTCAGTAAAATTCCACGATCATGGGAACGATATCATCACTCGTGCGTACGTACGGCCTACCGTATCCATGATGTGATGCGACTCGTTCTACATGTTATTCAATGCATAATGATTATATAAATGAATTGAATGAATAAATTTGATATATATTACACTAATATAATTCTGTAAATGATGTATCTATAACCTAAAAAGAAGAATAAGAATTTATTCGACAGAACACGTATCAGAACAAAAAGCAATAAACACCCGAATAACAAATAGCAATGAAATATTACTAATATAAAGCTAAGAATATGACCATATATGATATCATAACAATGAGTATGATTCCGGAATAATTCAGTGATATTATTTAAATCTTTATACAGGAGGTTCAGACACGTATGAAGCAAATTAGACCCATGGTAACGGAAAATCTCGCAATCTCAATTTTTTATCCGATATTGTTTATACTTCAGTAATTACTGGGGCATATTTATCATCCACATCAATGTTTCTTCAATATGCAATATTATTTCTATCCTCTTAAAGTTGATAAAATCCAATTTTACCCATTGGTGAGTTTTTAATTAAATATGTGAAATGATTCTTTTGTTGTTTTTAGTACGAGGTATTTTTTTGACTTTTCCGGCCAAAGTACGAGAAGAATGTTTTTCTTTAACTTATACGGAATGAATGGATTTTTAGAACATTATTTCCATAAATAGCCCTTTACAATTTTTCAAGTTTATTTTTAATTCACTTCTTTTAGTTTAAAATTTTATGACATGTTAAGAAAGGAAAAATGTTTTTGAAGTATAAAGGATATTTTCCTCAAGAATGGAGTTCAAGTGTTTTATCAAAATTATTTTCCATATATGATAATATAGGGTTATGTTTCTATCTCTATTTTTACATTGATTTGATTATGTAATGATGGAATTATTTTTATGATTTCCTTTTATCTTATATGTATTATGTTATGATGGCATGATGTTTAAGAATCCCATTTTTATTACATGGGAGATGATGTGATGTATGATTTATGATCGTGTGGAACACATAATAATGTTATCATTATGAGATGGGTGGGACATATATCTCCCTCCAATGCATTGGGTAAAGATTTATATCTAATGAGATAGACATGGCTTGAACGGCAGGTTAATCTTGTTCAGTGATACATGACTGAAACGAGGAGTGAACTCGGTTCAGAAATTTTCTTTGTCCAATAAGATAGTCTTGGAAATGAGTCTTGAATACTAAGAAATGATTCTATATGATTATGTGTGTATGCCACAAAGTTTCACGTTATTATCATTGGGGTTACATTTTACTACTATGAATTATCCCATGATATGAAATTATGATCTCTTTTGCAGGTTAAGATTTCCAAAATGTTATGTTCTTATTAATATTATGTGATTGATATTTATTTTGTTTACCCTTACTGAGAATTTCAGCTCACCCTTTTTTATGTTTTCCTTTCCTCAGGTCAAGAAAAAGGGTATTAAGTAGGATATGCAAAAAGGGATGCTAGATATGATAAAATAAAAGGGAGATAGTGTAGATGATTTATGAATCAGTTGTTTATGTTTCCCAATTTCTAAAGACACTATACCTATACGGTCCTTTCATGGTTTTATTGTATGTTGTAATAAGTGTGCTTCAATGTTGAAGTAAAAACAATGTATGTAAAGTATGGTTCATTATAGAAACATTCATGAATTTCAAGGAACTCAAATATTCCATGCAAAATAAAGTTAAGTTGCATGAAGATGAGGTTGAAATATTTAATAAGACTTGTGAAGAGAATATGGTCATGAATGAAGATAAAAAAATCATACCTAATATTGAAAGTCTAAAATTGGAATCTTAGTTAACCAATCTTGAGAGGAAACATATTTATTCTTCAAAAATTATAGAAACAGTTGCTACTGGTACTCAGTTTCCACTGAAGGATTCTAAAGTTGAAAGACCTTCAACATGTAACAAGAAGATCATGACTTTTGTTGATGATATATCTAAAGAAATAGTGTTTTTTACTACTCAATTCTCACTGGAGGAACCTAAAATTTAAAGACCTCCAAAAAGTGATAAAATCATCAAGAAATATTTAGGTGATATACCACAAGTAGCTAAGAGGAATAAGGTACCATCCAAACCATCACATAATCATGTTTCTAAATATGATTCCAAAAGTAGTGTAGGCTAGAAGATAAATTCAAAAAATGTATGGATGTGGAAATGTGAATATTTAACATCCACCATGGCTAGGGTGGATTGTAAGAAGAAAAATTTGCAAGTCGGTTCCCCACAAAGAGCATGAAAAACAAAGAAGAAGATCCAATAACCTTATTTAGAATATATCAAGAAGTCATGATTTGTGGGACAATGTTGGTGATGCCACATATTTGGGGACTGTAAAATAAATAGTTGTTATAGTCCTTATAATGTAAAAGAATAACGAAATCCTACCTTATTATGAAGAATTTCGGAGAAGAAGAAGAAACATCCATAGGTCTTGAAGCATCTATTTACCACAAACAGATTTGGAATGATTGATAAAATCTGTGATGTATGCAATGGTTATAGTCAGAAGGTAGGTACATTCCCATATCAACATACATTCATCGATGATAAGAAAAGAAGACCTCTGACTCTTGATATGTATGAATCGCCTACCTTGGGAAGATGAAGGAAGAAAAAGGTGACTAAAAATTTTCCCAAGAATATCATGGGTATGGAAGTTGAGAAGACCTTGGTTTTTAGATCAAAGAAATTGAAGTGGAATTCATCCAAGAGAGAAACTAAGAGGGATGAAACTTAGATGAACCCGTTTCAAAGATCCAAACCTAATGCAAGAGTTCCAAATAACATTTTTTTTCATCATTCCAGAATATTTAGAATGAATGATGAATCATAAAGATAAAAAGGCTAGGGCTGGTGCTAAAGGAAAAGTAAAACATTCATTTGATGAAGATAAAGTGCATGAGAGCGTAAAAACCAAAGGAAATACATGTGCTAAATAAGTTTAATGTGAGAGATTTATGAAATCTGGTCACATTGAAAAACGTTTTCTAACCTTAATACCATATAATTAAGTAGTTCTTAAAAGAAATAGGAATGTATCATTTATTATGGATATTAAGAAGAACCATTCTCCACACAAAGAATAATAAAATATGAAGAGAGCCATGCCACAACAACACAGATCAGAACATGTGTTCAGATGTAAAAGCATGAATACAGGAGTAAATGGAGGAAATTGGTTGAGAAAAACATCGCATCCATGAAGCTCATATTGATGAAGAAAGGATGCACCTCCTTATTCCCTTAATCATTTGTGAATTCAATTTTTTCTGATTATATAGGGAATTTAATGTTAAACATGCTCTTAGGGGGAGAACCTAAGAGGTAGTGAATAATTCCAACTCTTGATAGCTAAGCTGAAAATGTTTTCATCCGTGGAAGATTGTTAAATTGATATTCAATGATTAAAATGATGATGGATAACCCTTGATGAAGATAATGAGAACTGTTTCCATCACGTGAAAGAAATACAAGGAAGATGTCCGGGTTATAATCTTATTCAGTATCCACCTCAGTTGGAATCAAATTCAATTACTCTGCATATTTCCTATAGAACATGTTAGTGGAAATGGTATCTCAGTTCCCAATCTATCATCCTTGTTTAATCAGCGTGAATATCATTTAAAAAAGGGGGGGAAACTGAATTAATCAGTGAAATAAGTAGAATGGATGTTCCCTAAGGTCACTTATCCTTCTATGTGAACTTTAATGTTTATTATCTATTTTTTTTTGAAGTGAGTATAGGAGTTTCAGGTTGACTATTCCCAATAACATTTAATCTCTTCATTATGGAATGAAAGTGAAAAAACTTGTAAGACAAATTACACAATTTCCCATATCATGAGGTATCATGATTAGTGCATAATGGACAGATTTTTTTGTCTAAATAAAATCATCATGTTTTCTATATTGATCATTCCCCAAGTAGACTTAGAGTGAAATGATTGGAGGTTCATTTTTCAATAAGTAATGATACCCTTTTACCATGAACATTTTATTTCTTATTAATATGGGGGAGAGAAGCGAAATGAATGTCTAGGGAATAGAAAGATATAAGGGGTGATAGAAGGGGGAGAGAAATAAGTAAGGTGGGAGAAAATATTCTCATTTTGATATTGAATCACTCATTTGAGGAGAACATTAAGGTATTGGAAACAAAATACAAAGGGAGAGATAATTTGGTCCAATTTGTGTATAATGTTGTATTTTTTATCATAAGATGTTAATAAAGATCAAAATGGAGAAGGATATGAAGAAGAACCCCCAAGTTATTGAGAGTGACAAATTTAGATGATTTTTGAAATGGTAATAAGATAAAAATACAGGTATCAGAGTTGATACATTGTATATAATAATAAAACCATCTCAGAGAGTGTTGAAGGGCTTCATGTTATAATGTGATCATATAAAATCTCACTTTTCAAAGAGACCATGAAAGAGTCTACTTAAATAGGCATGCATCATTTCATGAAGGACCATGTGGAGAATTGAATATTTAAGAATGATCATACAAAGATGAGAATATTATTATAGTCATATTCAGTGATGACTGGAATGACTAATGTTGCGAGAAGACAAAGAAGTTGCAGTACTTTCCCTAGGTAAATATAGTACTTTCTCGGTAAGAATTTCACGATGATAAAGGTTATCGGTCAAAGAATATATATCAAAACAGATAAGTTTCTTGATGAAAGAAGCTGATTGTTGAAGAAGAAATATGACAGTGAATCAGCATGGGTGTTATTACCGAATAATATATTTAAGGCAGTGTCATTCCCCAGTGTTTTCCAAATTGTTGGACCTCAAAATTTTGATGTTGTTTTTGGCAATGGATGGATTTCTACATATGAGTGAACGAAATATGAAATGGTGAAGGAAATCGGAAAATGAAGAAAAATTCATACCTCAAAGCATAGACTGTGTTCCATGTCTAGGAATGGTTCACAACATCATACCATGTAGTAGTAAAGGTACGTGGAATGGTTCACGGAACGGGTTACTATACTAAAAATGGTTTACCTAGAAAAATGATGTGGTACACGTAATGGCTCTTCGTTGGCATAAGAGATGAAGTATGTAGACCAGAACACACATGGTATACAGTAAGGGTACGATGTTTGTAAGAGGGTTTCATTACATAGTGGAGGATCACTGCTCGCTGAAGGAGAATATTCCATGGTGATGATTGTCCCACATTGAAAATATGGGCAAATCATATTAGAAAAATTTACAGAGTTATTTGCCTGTATAAGGAGTTCCAATCTCATCAATAAGTGAGGTATAATTTGATATGAAAATATCATCGATGTGGAAGAACTCGGCTAAGTCTGAAAGTTTTACAAGATAGAGATTAAATGTAGGATGAAGTGGTATGCAAATGACGAATCGGTTCGCAAAATTGGAATGAGGGGTTTGCAGAAGAGATATTGCGTACAAAAATATAGTACATGGGAGATGAAATAATTTGTATTATTTGAATGAGAAATACACAGAATGATGAAACGCTATGCCAAGGTGGTAATAATAGACTGTACGATGAGGAATAGAAAGGCGGTATGCAGAGGTAGTACGCAGAGGTGGTACGTAGAGGAGGTATGCAGAGGTGGTACATAGAGGCAGCACACAGAGGCAGTACATAGATCCAGTACATGGAGGTGGTGTGCTAAGCAAGTGTGGTGCACGGAGTAAGCATGGTGAACATGGGTACACGGTATGCAAAGAAGGTGCGGTACACGGAGTTGGTGTGGTACGTAGAGCCGTCACAGGTTGTGGAGCAGGTGCGGTACGCAGATCAGAGATTGTCTGTGGGATTAGGTACAATTCAGAGAAGAATAAACATCATAAAGGGAGTTTGTGGTTTTAATGAAAAGAGGAAGAAGTTTTAGTTAATTAATTAATTGAACTAAAGGAGAAAACTAAATATAAATGAGCATCAAATCTGGACCTTGATGCAAGAAACGTCTCATGCAGAATAGGACACAATGAATTTAATGCATATCTATTGAATAGACCATCAAGCTGATAAACTCGGTAAAACCTTTTCCAAGGTAGTGAGCCTAGGGGAGTCAACGAAACTGAACGAAGGGAAGCAGTGAGATATCCCAGAACATTTTTAAAGGCAGTTTTCCTGGGATAGAGTTACTATTCCAAAATATTATAATCCACAACCAGTGAAAGTTAGTGGATTTTGGTACGACCAAATATCTATCAGCATATGATCTATGGACCTATCACTTAGTGGAGAACTAATTTAAAAGTGTGGTGATTTCCTTTTACATTTAAATGTTTTAATTACAACACATAACCCTCATAAATGTTAAAAATAATGGTTTCGACCAACTTGGTAACAAGATCTAGTAATGATGAGAAAATGTTAACACCATGATTCAACCCCACCCCCCCCCCCCTCTCAGGGTGGTCTAGGGTCCTTCAGTCATATACATGGTTGTTCTGCCATAACACCCATACTCGAGGAACTAACCTTCCTCGGAGAGCCTTCATGATCTAATAAACAAAACATATCAGATGATCCTAAAAGGATGCATCTTCGACATTATAAATATCCTCCTGATCAAATGAATAATGCATGTTAGATTTATAATTGTGAAGCTTCAAGAAATGGAAGATGTCGGTCATGGAATAATATCTCTTTGGTAACTAAAACCGATATACTATTGGCCCAACTCTCTCCATGATCTCTAAAGAACTGGAGTAATAGGGTTATAGATTAATGTATCTCTAAATATGTCTATAACCAAATCTACTAATTACTCATAGAAAGACATGATGTCTATCATTGAACTCTATATTACATCAACCTTGATCAGTACATGAATTCTTCCAAGAATATATTGTAGCTATAAGTTTTTGAAACAGTTGAAATTATTTTGAAGACTCTTAAAAGATACAAAGGCATAGTACCACTACCTCTCATACCTCTAACAAACATATGGGTGAATATAATGAACTACCAAAAGGGGATTCATATGGAGACATATGAATTGTTTCCTAAAAACAATTCATAAAGGAAAACTAATCAAAAGGTATATTACTCTCCCATGATTATTTAGAATCATGTACACAAGACTAGACGATGTCCTCTAACATCTGTGTCATCTAGTTAGACAGCCATTCGGTTTGAGGGAGATATTCTCTACTCAAGAGCACTAGTGATCCAGATCCTTTTTCAAGCCCCTGCTAGATTAGTGATGTAATCTAGTCATCTTGGTTCTATACGATCGAACTAAGAACACCAATATTTTGAAAAATATCCTAGATATAAAGCCTCCTAAATTCATCAACTAAGAAGGTGTCTCATACATTAGCAAGAGTGAATCCTTGGTCAACCTATTGATGATCACCATAATATATTGATTTCTTTAGGGGAACATTGAATTCCCATAATAAAATACATGGTGAAGTCTTTCCATTTCCACTCTAGAATAGAGAGATGTTGTAGAATTCCAACAAGTCATAGGTGCTCCATCTTCACCTACTAATATGTGGAACTCCGCATTATTAGAACTGTAATATACCTCGTTGTACCTGACCACCAATAATGACGATGTTTGTCTCTGTACATCGTTGTAAGACAGAGGCGGAATTCCCAAATAGAGGCTTTATATTATCACATCAACTGTTCCAATATGTCTAATGACACCTACACACACCCAAAATAGGGAAGGGTCTCATTCCCTTCAGAACCCCAATCAAGTGGCATGTTCTCACATGAGACACTCTCCCTTTGTAATAATTCTTCTGTATTAGAGGGTTTCCTCCTCCGTACCCTCTTCAAAAGATTGTATATAACTTCTAGAGCTACTAAAACAGACTTCCCATGATATTCGTGAACCTCTAGGAATATCTCATAAAATAGAGACATAAAAATAAACTCACTATAGGCCTCTTGGATGGCATTTGTCTGGGTCTTTGGGCTTAGGGAATCAGCTACTACATTACCCTTTATGGGTGAATAATCAATATCAATAGAAAATGATTGTACATATTCTACCCACTTGCGCTACCACAGATTCAAGTCATGCTATTTAGAGATATATTTTAGTATTTTATGGTCTGTGTAAATGATGAAATGGTCACCCGAAATATAATTTCTCAAAAAACACATGGAATGAACCATGCCTTCTTGCTTGATAAAATTAATAGGGTAATTATTCTCATGAGGTCATAGTTGGTTGGACTTTTACACTTCAACTAGATCATGATATATCAAAAATAAACCATTTTTAATTCCTAAAGCATTACAGTAACCAGTATAGCCCATTCTTAGCTCTATCAGAACCATGATCGATGTTGAAGTCAGTCGTCCCTTAAAATCGTGAAAGGTTTTCTCACAAGATTCTAACTATGTGAATTTCACACCCTTATTATACAAGCCTATACGAGGCATTGGTAGGCATGGGAAATATTAGAATAATTTCCCATAAACACTTGTAGGCACCATGAAATGAAACATATCAAACACATTATTGATTTTCTCCCATGAAACCACAATTCTCACCTTCCCTAGGACAATAGATAAGACTAAATATGAAATGATATGACCCAATAAGTTAACATTATGAATAAAAATGGTATTTACCAAGAATACCATGCAGTTGATTCTCTCTCATTGTATTCAAAATGATATCAAGATTGTTATCATGGTTGTGTCTAGTGGGAGAATACACCGTGGAATTATCCATGAATACTTCCACAAATGAATCCATGTATGGCAGGAAAACCTAATTAATCAAATCAATGAAAATAGAGGTCATGTTTGTAAGACCTATTGACATAAACAAGAACACGTACAAGCTATAACTACTCCAAAATGTATGATTTGTTACGTATGATTTCCAAACATGAACCTGATGGTATCCTTCCCTCAAATTGATCATATAGAAAACTCTTCCTCGTAGATGGTTGAATATGACGTTTATACAAGGGAATGGATACTAATTCTTCACTGTATGTTGTTTAAACTATCAATAATACATGCATAACCCAAGGGTACCATCAACCTTTTTAGTTAAAAGGATAGTTGAACCCCATAGTGTAGTACTAGGTTGTATAAAACCTTTTTGCATTTATGTCATTGAATTTCAAATTGACTTCCAAGATCTCTATAGGTGGCATCCTTCAAAGGGGAAATTGAAACTGGTGCTACTACTAGCCCAATATTGATGATGAAATCTACCACTATAATAAAAGGTATGACAGTTTAATTATTATGGAATACATTCCTGATGCGATCCATTGTAATATGGAATTCTACAATATGAATTCCCTAATTGCTCATAAAGTGAATAACCATATCATTTGTCACTATACTGATCCAACGATGCATGAGTCTAGCTCAACCCAACTAGATATCCCATTCACCCTTATGAATATAAGAAATACCCTCTAGTGATGTAAAATACACCATCCAGTGATATAATTCAACATGGGCATGATAAGGCACAGGAAAATCCATTATGAGAATGATGTCAAAACCGGTCAGCTCGAGAACAACAAAACCCACAAGAAATATTTTCCACCTATATTAAGGGGGAACAATGTTCATTAGAGTACACTCTATGATTAGGCACCTAATGATGTGTCGGGAGTCATCATACCACATAAGTACTCTGTTTCGAGGCCCATACATTCCCTAATTTCACTAAATATAAGGGAGTGAGATGAACATGTATCAAACCTAAATGAAACTAAATAAGTGGGTATCTGAACAGTACCTATAACAATAGATGTCCCACAAATTTGATCCACATGTATAGGATACACTACATATATATGGTAAGTGTTCTAACCATGAGGTATTACCTGACTATCATAGCCCAATCTACTCTAGTGGAACTGAACCTCATATGTCTGAATACCTTAGCTACGACCACCTCCTCGACCTAACTGGTTGATGGTAAAGGGGATACCATGTGATGTGGATCTATTGATCTAATACATTATATTTATTTCCACATGTTTTCTTTTTCACTAGATATATGAGGGAATTTTTTGGAGAAACACTATAGGTGACCCATCCTTCTATACGCTCGACACTCGATCAGGTTCCTCAAACACTGGGATTTTTTACCTTCCCTACCACACTGATGAAACAATACATAGATTTTGGTGTGGGTCATCTAGATGGAACAACCCCATATTCAACCTCTAATGGGAACTTATTTACACTAAAAAACCACCAACATTGGTTGAAACCGAACCACATTGGCTCACACTTCCACCTTCCCTCATGCTCTGCTCAGTGATGAGGTCCTGGTTCACTATCTCAAAAATAGTAGTCATCCTGAGAAATTTACTATGATCATATGGAATATAGAATATGATCCTAAAATTGCCTCATATTCTTTATCTCATCATTGGGAATGTTGGAAAAAATTATAATGCTCGGTGAAATGATACAAAAAATTCATAACATACATGGAAACCTATTCTAGGTGCATAAAATCAAGATAGCGGACCTCTCAAAACATCTATGGAAATAATTAATCATAAAAGGAATTTTGAAATATTTCCCAAACCATACCCTGATGAAATCTATCATGGGTAATGACATTTCACCAAAATATATTAGAATCACAACGAATATAGGTAAGAAAATTGAACGTCCACCCTACAGGAATCTCAAATTTTTTAATTAAGGAGAAATTGACCTATTGTAAGTAAATAGAATCCGTAAGACTTCAATCATATGAGAATTTGGGGGGTTGATTGTAGGGAAAATCCCAAAAGGTACATTTTCTGTTTTTTTTTGCATTGATTTTTTTTTGTCGACAAGGACTATGGACAATATTAGTGGTGGGGTTTTAGAATGGTTGTTAATTGGTATGTTGACTAAGATCTAAGAAAAAGTAATTAATGATATATAGGTGGTACATAATTTTTTGGGTACAAGGATGTGTTGTTTCCTAGTTTATACCAAATTTTTGGGCTTCAAAATTTAATGGAGGAGTAAATCTTCATGAAGGTTTCATTTCTATGATTTTTTCATTAATATATGTCAAAGGAATGATTTTATTGAATTTTTTTTGTTATGGATTGGTGGTTTATGAATGTTTGGTTGCTCATGAAGTTTTAAAATATCACAAAAGAAGGTTTTGTGTGATAAAAAATAATAAAACTGTATTACTACAAAAAACTTTGTGAATGGGAAATTACACAAGGGAATTATTAAAATTGGGAGGCTCAAAAAAAATTATTAGATTTGAAAAAATGTTGTTGAAAACTATATGGATTCATGTAATAGAGGAGATTCCATTAAATAAGCTCATATCCCATTCATGTGGGAAGATAAATCCCTATCCAGAAATCTGAAAGCTTTGAATTTGTGAAGGTGATTTGTGAATCTTGTTATTGTGAAAGTTTTCATGATGAAAAGATTCTATGATGGCCATTTAATATAAATTATTTTTCTATGAATCACAAAAGTATTAACCATTGTGAATGCTAAGTGATCATCGTTAATACAATGATATTCATGGATGCTATTTAAGATTTATGAATCTAAAGATCTTCAAAAAGGATATTTGAGATTAAATAAAGAATGGTACTTTGTGGAGAGTATTTTAGCATTGAAAATTTTGTGAGATTCATGAAAGCTTTAGGGATTTCAAAATAATTATATTCTTGTGAAGCATTTGGATATTCGGTGATGGTTGTGTGAGCTTAGTGAAATTAGTGGGCATCGATAAAGTGATGAACGGAAATTTCCTAGTAAATATGTGGTAAATTTTTATTCATCAACTGTATAAATGTGGAATATATGGATGCACCAACTGAGGAGTAAAACAATTTATTAAATTAATCAATAATAGAATCATCTAAAGCTGTGGTGAGAACACATTAGTTGAGATAGAAGTTAGCTTTCAAATTGTGTTTGGATGTAATCCAGGATGGTGATTGTGTATTGTTAGAACATTATAAGGGATGTAACCCTAGAAAAGAGTAACCCAGCCTAAAACCAATAATCATTGAGCTTACTGATTTTGGTGCACTAACACACTATTGAATTCATTCTCCTTAGACAAGAACGTAGTGGTGAACCATGTAAATTTTTTTGTGTCTTTGTAATTTCTTTATTTCAATACATTGTATGCCTCGTCATTAGATAAATTTTGAAAGGATAAGTTCAGTATAAAAATTGTATAGAAAAATAGGGAAACGTTATAATAAAGAGTTTATGATTCAGTGGGGAAGGAATAATTTCGAAAAGAATACCCATACCCTAAATCACCCCCCTCAAAGTATATATATTCTCTTTTATATCCTAACAATTTTTATCATATGATCAGCTTCCTTTATAGGATTTTTTATCTGAATTAGTTCATTCAATTTTTGAAATCAAAAATTTATTATACTATTATATCTTTGTGAAATGGCTAGAGGAAGAACATCAATAATGTAGCATAATCCTGGGGGAATTAATCATTGTGAAAGAATCAATGGAAAGAGTGTGAGTCATTTAAAGGAAACCAAAAATAATAATGTTTGGAGAAAATATATTCATTCAATGATACTATAGGAATAAATGAAGTTACCAGCATTATAAGTGATGTTGGAACTGTTGATAATGAATAAATTCAAGTAATTATCTCCATAGATGTTGTTCACATGAAAAAGGGATTAGATGAGAAATTAGAAATGGAAAATAAGTCTTAGGATATTCTGATCCATGTAATGGGAATTGTGTTCAACAAGATAAAATGTTTAAATAAAAAGTTTTTTGATGTGGCTACTGATCTAGGGGAGAAGGATGATTAAAAATCTAAGAAACTGAAAAATATTTCCACAAATATAGTTTAACTCAAATATGATTACAAGGGAAAGACTTTGAAGTCAAAAGAAATTAATAATTTGGAATCCAAAATATGTTGATATTTCTACCAACGTTTTAGAACAAGTACGTGATAATAAATGGATAAAATAAGTGAATGGGTTCTGTAAAGATTCTATTTCACATATGAATATTAAAAAAAGTTGAATAGTTACATAGTGGATAAGCACTATAAAACATTAGAAAATGAGATAACATTTTTGTGGACTCTCAAGGGAGAACATTATGATCAACATTAATCTTGGGATAATAAGATTCAACAATAGGGAGAATAGATAGAATTAGACAATAAATAAGTGGGGAGATCTATTGCCAAAGGCATGCACAAATTGAAGGATTCTTTGTAGTTACTATTTGGAAATCATTTGAAATGTAATAATGAAATTAAATGAAAATATTCTATTTTAGAGGAGAAACATGAAATGATTTTCTCATCTTAATGTCCCTTAAGATTTTAAAGATCATGTACTAGATATGATAAACCCTCTCCAAAGCATGGTATGAAAAGATCCATGAACAGTTCTAGAAACATGAAAAATCATTCAAGTGATGGAAACATATGTAAAAATACTTGTAGAAAAATTTATGAAATCATGTGAAACTTATGTGGGATATATGATCATATTTCCTATTTTCTGTGAGGATTTAGAAAGTATTTGACGTTTTGAGGATAGAAATATTTATAAATTTGTGAACAATAAGAAGCTTCATGAGAAATATGAAAGAAATTTTTTTAGAAGAAAGTATCCATGAAATGATAATATTATGGAAGAATGGAAACCATCTTGATTCTGTTTCAAGAAGACAAAGGGATAAATGTTAGAAGAATAAATATTCTTACATGATCATATTAGATAATAAATAATTATTATAGGTATGTTTTAATAGGATATGTTTCACACATTCTACTCATGGTAATTTGGAACAATATTGTAGCTAGAAGTACATGGGGGAAGGAAATAGAACTTAGAAGAAGTTCCCTAACTCTAAAAGTGTATAACGTGACATCCTATTCAATAACAACACCTTTCATGATGGCAGATGTTTTACAACATTGAAGGAAAGATAATGACCTGCTCTAATTTTAAGAAAAATAAATGTACATTTAGTGAAAGACTCACTATCATCACATTAGGGTGAGGTGACTATGATAATTGATAAATTAAAACAAAACAATAAATTTTTCAAAAAAAAAATCACCCACATAGGGATAAGTGACGAAATGATATTTATCCCTTTTTTGGAGGAACAAAAAATAATTGAAAACCAATGGAAATATTCCTACTAAATGAATGATTTATGAAACATTCCATATTAATGGAGTATCATAGAAGGAAATTTCTACTACTGGGTTTGAACCCAAAATGTTGAAAATTTACAAGACTTCAGAACAAACATATAATAAGAAGGATGAGATTTTATGAAAATAATGTTTAGTCATATAGCCAGAATTGATTAATCTTCCTAGGATTATGGTACAAGCATATAAAGTGTATAGTTCTTTTCAAAAAAGTATCAAGGTGTTGATCAATCATGATCAACAACAATCATCTTATTTAGGATTGTTGAGGTACCTCAATCCCTTTTGTTAAATGTTTCTAATATCTACCTGAATTTGTGTAGGTCTAAGGTTTATATATGATCTATGTTTTTTGTGTGTGTGTGTTGAAATAGAATGAGTGTATAATTTGAAAAGAGAGATTATACGATATTGTTCTTGATTATATATTTTATTCTTACTATGTGGTATCTGCTGACCATTTTCATGAAATAAAAAAAGGGACATTCTCATTAATACATAGTGATAATAATTCTATGCGACATAGCCTCATCTGAAATAATATTCCTCTAATTAATTGAGGAATGTAATGATCCTAGAATACATGGAATTATTTGAGACACATGTACGTCATTATAGTGTATTTGATCAAACCATTATATATAACAAAGAGTTATGACTTAGCAGGTATGGAGGATCTATCAATGAATAAATTTTAAATGGTAATTTCACTTGCACAAAATATTTCAGTTGTTTGAAGTTATAAAGAATTATATGACTCTCATCTAGAAGATTACTAAAAGAATCAATGTTTTATGCTGAAATTGACAAACAACACATCATTTTTTATGAATAAGTTCCAATTCTAACATGGATAATTAACTCTTTATATCATATATCCTTCGTATGTTAGGTATAATCAAATTTTTTTAGTGAATAAATAAGATATGATACAGAGGTTTAGTCTATCAAAAAAATACTTTAACCAAATTGAGAAGTATCATACATAGGAGATTCTTTTGAGAACATTAAATAACAATGCCATTGCGACCAAATGACTCCTTTAAAATAAACATGATAAAGAAAGAAAAGTTATTGGAAAAAAATGACTAGTGTGAAAAGGGTACTCTCAAACAGAGGGTATCAATGTTGATGAAAAAATGTCACTTGTTTTAGTGTTAGAAACATTCATATTATTCTTGGACATAAAAACAAAAAGAATGTTCAAAGTAATCTAGAAGGAAATCAATTAAGTGTTTCTAAATTGGTCTCTAGATGTATAAGTTTATATTAAGAATCTAGATGGGTTTCACTTCCATGAAAATATAGAAATATTTTTTCTACTGAGAAATAAACTATATGGGTTTAATTAAGCACCCAGAGCATGGGATTTAAGAAATTATTAGTTTCTCAAGATGAAATGTTTTCAAGATGGTGGAGTTGAATACAATCTATATTTTAAAAATTAAAATAATCAAAGTATAATTGTTCTAGTGTATTTTTACATCGTAATATTTGGTATATCATATGAAAAATAGTGTAAACAGTTTTCAGAATTCATGAAAACTAAGTTTGAAATGTCAATGATTGGTGAAATGAAATTTTTCATGATTTATAGGTGAAACAAAAATGATACATTCATTTATCAATATAAATATTCAAATGTGTTTTTGATAAGATTTTTAATATATAATTATAAATAGATGAATACTTTGGTGGCTACCTAGATGAAACTATCCCAAGATGAAGAAGGAACTGTGTTTACTATCATAGAATATAGAATGGTCATTGGAAGTATATTTTAAATAAATAAGACATTAATATGTAATGTTTTTTCCACATGTCTGGTATAATGGTATAAATTCAATCTCAAATAAAACCACATATATACAGAAACACAAAATACATTGGTATATCAAGGAGATGGTTGATTTTGGTTTAATGTACCATGACCAATCTCATCATCAATAATTGGGCTATACAGTTGCAGATTAGGATGGTTCAGTAGATGATATAAAATAAACATCATGTGGTTCATTATATATTTGTGGATTGTGTATTTTTTATCTAATAAATAATCTATAATATTTTTTAATTAGAACCATAGAAGCTTGATGATATGGGAATTATAATGAAGTCACCAATCTGAGTCCACTGTGATAATTCAACTCCTATAAATCTAAGAATACTTCTATTTAATCACTTAATGAAAAATAAAATTTTAATAAAATATCATTTTTTCATGGATAATGTCGAGCATGGGATTTTGATGTTGGAGTACGTTCATACATGACTACAGGTTTCAGAACTTCCGACGAAGGACTTACCCAAAGCGGTATTTGATTGGTATTAAATGGCTCTTAGAGTACATTCAACTCCCCAAACATGAAAAAAAAATGTGTTTGAAGGACCACTTCTCCCTACGGTGTGATGTGTTTCCCTAATGAGTTGATGTATCTTATTTTTCTTGTGGGAGAGTAGAAAAGAGGATGCTTCATGCTCGTTTAAAAAGGGGGGATGTTTTAGGTATAAAAGGGGGAGAAATGGAATAATAAATAAAAAAAGAGAATATAATGGGGAAGAAACGAATTAGGATGAGTTTTATATCCTATGACGATAATTGTTATTGAAAAAAAGTAGTATATCATGATATATGAGTTTCATGATGAATGAGGTTTACTGGTTTTGAAATTAAGTTATTCATTAATAAACATTTCATTATACTCTTGTTTCAGAATCTGATAATGGATAATGTGAGATTAGACTGCGTATTTAGTAAATCATTGATTTATATATTAATTTTGAGAAGGTAATTTGGTTGAATATAGAATAATATTTAACATGGTATCAAAAGGTGAAGAGTTGTCAACAAACATATGTGAGGATATTTTTTCGGGAAAAAAACCTAGATGGTACCTTTGTAGTTATTTTTGTTTTCTTTGATGAAAAATCAGGTGTAAAAGTCTTGTTGAATAATTCTATAATGGTTATTTTCTAGGTATGTTTACAATAATCCAATTTAAAGCAATGGATGTTCCAGAGGCAGTATAGAAATTTTCATATACATAGTGGAATTATTTCCCAGTGTTTTCCGAATCATTGGGGTATGAAATTTGAAGATGAATCATTCTTGTTGAAAGATGTATTTCCATGATTTCCTCATAATAATATGGCAGAGGTATGACTATGATGAAAGTTTTTTGTTTATAAAAGGTTTGGTTATTGCGAATGTTTGGGGATTGATGATGGTTTGGATCTTTGTGAAATAATGTTGTATACGGTAGAAAGATGGTAAAACAATATGATTATGACAAGCTTCATGAACATGAATTTTAATTAATTCTTTTCAAAGATAGGGAGGTTCTAAAATAATAATAATATGCTTCAGGAAAAGATAGAGGTGATCATGGAAGCTTCATGAATGGGAGGAAACTCTATTAAATTAGCCTTTACCCCCCTCATTTGAGAATAGGAAGCCTTAATGAAAATCCAATGGCATTGAATTCAAGAAGGTAAATCATAAATGTTCTTTTGATAAAAATTTCATGAAGAAATAATGTTTATGAGTACTATGTAAGATAACCAAAAAATTTAGGAATCACAAAATAAATAAGCTTCACAAAGGATAAGTGAGCAACATGACTGTATTGAGAATATTAAAGGACATGTGAGCTTCAAGAAAGTGTCGAGTTTTGTGAAGGATAAAGAAATCTTCGTGAAATGAGGTTTCATCATAAGGGCTATTAGATCTTTTAGAAATTGGTGAGATTCATGAAACTTATAATGTCTAGCAAGTAATTATTTTCTTGTAAAGAATTTTGAAATTTTTTGAAGGTTGTGAGAGCTTCATTAAATTAGTGAGAATCAAAAAAGCGTTAAAAAGGGATTTTCTAGTAAATATATGGTAAAGTGTTATTCATCAATGGGATGAAAGTGGAAATTATTGGTGTACCATGGGAGGTGTAAAAATATTTATTCAAGTAAATATAAAGAGAATCATCTTAAGTAGATATGGGAACCCTTTAGTTGAGAGAGTAGCGAGATTTCATATTGTGTTAGGTTGTAAACTAAGAGGCACAATGAGCCGAATCTTAACATTTTAAGTGCATTGATCCCATGAAAGAGTGACCTGGCCTAAAAAATAGGGACCTTATTTATTTTGGTGTACAAAAACAATGTTGGATTCATGCCCCTTCGACAAGCCTATAATGGTGATCCATATAAAAATAAGTGTGTCTGTTTTATTTCATTCATGATTTACAATCCATGAATCATCATATGAAAATGATGTAAAGGATAAGATCAGTATAAAAAAATAAGGAGAAAATGATGTTGCTCTTATAACCAATGGGTCATGATCTAGTTGACCAGGAATAATTTAGAAAATAATATCCATAGCCTAACCCCCCCCCCCCCACCTAAGCATAGAGTATCTATGCCTCATTTGTCCCTAAAAATTATATTTTTGGAATTACTATGATAATTATTCCATATAAGGGTTATTTCAAGGATCTCTCTTTAAATACTACATATAATTGAAGAAATTATTTAATAAATGAGCATCAACACCTAGTGGAAGTTCAACAAGAGGTTCCCTAGGTGGAACTATATTTGGTAATATGGGTGTCTCAGATCCCACCACCTTCAGATCATATTGGGGGCCACCCTCCATGCATGTTAAGTGATGAAAAATAGGTTCTATAGGTCTACAATTTTGAAGTGCATGCTGCAGAGAGGTTACAAAATAGATAGAAAATTGAGATATTTTGAAAGGATTAGTAAAAATCTTTCTTATAAATGGGTCACACCTCTCTACCTCCTCCAAATGAATATTCTATATGATAAAAGATATCATGAAAACCCATAATAATCACACCTTATACCCAATATTACATTTAGATCAAGCTCAAGGTCTCACCCAACATAATATAAGATACGATATATAGTTTCAATTGCAAAGTATAGAGGAAAACACAATTTACTTTATAATTGGAATCCCATTTAGTGGTAATCATATCAATTTAAAATATTAATTTATTAAGATTTATTCTTATATATGGATATATATATATAAATCAATTTAGTTAAATTTATCACCATTCCAAATTTATAAAGGCCCATACCCTTTTATATTGAAATTGGTACGTGAAGTGACTATAATGTAACAATTATGTCTAGTAAAATAATGGTATAGTTCAAGTATGGTGATATTGTTGAATTTAATACAAATCCCTAATTTATGTAAGTAATCTATTCCAAAATTAAAATTTTAATTCGTCGTTCAAATTAAATAATAGGTGATCATGTAGAACCAATGGTTATTTTCTCAACCATGGAATAATTGGTTAATTAAGGTTTCGTCATCAATCTATTTGAAAAAACCCCATTTATAATGATTTATTAATTTTAATTACCCAATTATGATATCTATTGAAGAATAAATATCACATTTCGATATATAAGAATTAGGGTACAAATAAATAAGAACATTCAACAAAGAAAATGCATGAAGATTTATAAATATAGTTTAGAATAATGCATGACATTTAAATCATAAGGTTCCTTGTATGATACATGAGATGACACTTCATTGTCATACAATGTCATGGAAAATTAACCCATAGAAATAATAATATTAAAATTAATATGTACTTCCAAATTCATTAGTTTCACCTAATGGTGAAATCAATACAACTATAATAGGAAAAAACTAATAACAACAATAAACCATCCTAAGTAATTAGGGCTATCCCCTATACATGGGTTAGCTTCTCCCAAAAACTTTCTCATTTACAATTTAAATCATATCCTAGTATAATATCTAATACCCAAACATTAATATAAAAAGAAAATATTCTTTGATAACGCATTGTAGAATCCCACCCATATAGCCACTGAGTATTGCCCTGAGATAGTTGGCCACATTGTAATATCCCAAGTATTAATAGAATAATAATTTTTCATATCTATTAATATTTATGAATAAGATAATAATTTTAAATTAAATCAGTTTCTTTTTCAAATAGCATACCTGAAACACAATAAATGGTTTTTCTGAAATTTTATGTTGCATACAATGTTGTGTTATACCAAAAAAAACAATATTATTATTATTAATAATATTTAAAATGGCTGTTAATGCCTAGACATTGTATTAGTAGTAATAAACAGAATGAACTATATTATGATTTTACATATTTTTTAAATATTTTTATATTTATTCAATAAATCACAGAGGCTTAAAATGGTAATGAATCTAATACTAAGCATAAAATACTCTAATATTTGTAAAAGGTCGTTTTACCACCTTTTGATGGAGAACCCTTTTTAAATATAGTTTTAATCACTTTTATATATTATATTAGACAAAATAAACTTCTTATATATTAGTGGGACATAAAAATTTACTTTGGTTGAAATTTTTCTATTTTTAAGATAAAATCAATATTTTTTTGAATAGTGAAAAATACGTCCTTTTAATTCAAAACTGCATTTTCGACTAATTTTTTTGTATAGTTAGATTTTCATTTTAATTTCTTCTAAAGGTTAATTGGGATATAATTTTACCATTTAATCCAATTTTGGTCATTTTCAGTAATTTCAATTTAAATTTGACATAAACACATGCCAATGTTTTTAATTTTTTCATTTCTTAAAAACCCACCATTTGGTTTTGACAGTGGGAATTAATTTTAAAAACATTTCTGCAAATTATGTGTTTCAAATTTTCCAAAATAGATTCCATATTAGAAATTATAAGTTCAATATTTTGTAAATAAGGAACTTTTTTTGACATTTTGAATAGTAACTTTAGTAATTATTATTTTTACCATTGTGAAAGGGTAAATCAGGTAAATAAGGGTAAAAATAATATTATAATAATATAAAAAAGCCTTAAAACATTTCCTTATCCTAGTTGATAAGATGTGACTAACCATAGGCATCCTTCGGTCGATTTTAGGACCCCAATGACCCTCTTTGATGTGAAAATGACATTTTACAATATTTAATTTAATGTAAAGAGAAATATAACATAGACCTGTATCGTTTACTAAAAAAATAAGGGTGGGTTATATAATAGTTATCTCTGACTATAAATATTCATTATAAATTTAAAAATATTTAGTATATCATTATATTTTATTTATAATTTTAAGACATTAAATAAATAATTTTATTTATGAAATAATGATGACATGGTGATTACCTTATTAATGAAATATTCAAATAAATGATATTATTAATATTAAAAATATATTTCATTTTAGAATTTTGATTCCATAAATGAATTTTTTGGATTATTTTGACATATTATATTTGAGTTAATGCCTTCGGTTTTAATTAATCAAGTTGTTATGACTTAAAAAAAATAATTTCTAAATAGTGTCAAAATTGACATAAATGATTTAAAAAAACGATTTTATGAAATGATATAATAGCCTTAAAAATATAATATTCGGCCAAATGACTTATATAATTTTAAATATGTCATTAATGATCCAATTTTTCTTTCCTCTTGACATTTTATAGTAACTATAGTAACCATATATTATGAAAATACCAGAAAACATGGCAAGAGATTATGTTATTAAATAAAGGATAATGCTAAAAGATAGGGTTACCTTTGTGTCCTAAACTTGTATAATTTTAAATGGATTATGGGGTTATGACCCAAAACCATCTTATATTTGAAATGTATTAGTTTTGGACACTTAGAAACCAAAAATCAATTAATAATGATATAATATTTCAAGACATTACTAAAGTACCCATCCATTTACACTTCTATAAATAAGGGATTTAGTTGCTGCCATTTGGGGGCCACTAATGATCAACCCCCAAAAAATGCAATTTTTTGTCCAGGATGTAGTAGGAAACATGAATGCGGTCCAGCAGCTTGGCTCACCGGCCATGACAGATGCACGGCGGCCAGTGAGGTTTCATGTCGGTTAGGGGGAGTCATTTTGTGGTGGGGTGTTGTCTGGGGGAGACCATAGGGTCAATGGATGTGCACTGACATGTTCGGGATGGCTGCAAGTGAGGTGGGGGTGGGCGGCAGGGGGTGGCGCGGTGGCGGGCGGTGAAGCGGTGGTGTGGCAGGTCTTGTTGAAGAAGACGAGGGAAAAATCTCGCTGATTTTTAACTTCAGTATTAGCAGCCGCCATTTGGCGGATGCTAATACACCCTTTAGCGGTCGCCAAAAGGCAGTCGCTAATACATGCAACCAAAAGGCAGGAAAAGTCATGCTGAATTTTCTTTCACTTTTAGGGGCCTCCAAATGGCGGCCACTAAAAATGATGCGTGCAACTGCCCAGAATTATAGTAGTGTTATAAAAGGCCACCACCTATACCTACATACTCTCACACCTCTCAAGACCCTTGTCTTATCCAACAGTTATTCAAATAATCTCCAAACATACATCAAGTCCTCTTAGAATCCTTACCTTGGGCAGAAGGTGTTGGGACCAAGTTGGATGGAGAATGAATTAGGAAGAGTTTGTTGTTACGGAGTGTTGTCTTTTGTTTTCGATTATGATAAATCAATTCAATTTTTAAACGAAATTAAATCAGAAGATGCTTTTCGGATTTGTATTTTACAAATATCATAAGTTTGGAGAACTATTGATGCAAGCCTTATGAAGAAAGGGAGAGTAAATGTGATTCTAGTAATATGAATTTTTTATTTGAAATAATGATGTTGATGGAAGGTAGTGAAGTTTCAGTACTTCCCATTGAAAATATGATGATTCTAAAGCTATTCGATCAATGGATACATATCACGATAGTGGATTTCATGATGAAAGTGGAATAATGGTTATAAGATATAGTGAAGAGAGAACTTGACAAAGTAACGAATGATCTAGGGATGACACAAAAGAATGTTCTAAGGTGGCGTCGTTTTCTAGGGTTTTCCAATTTTTAGGGTCTGAAAATTGGGAGATGAAGAAATGTGTTTTGGAAAAGGATGTTTCATGCATGTTTGAAGATGGCTCAGTATGTTTCACGCAAGTGTTGTTCCATGATCCGAACATCAAATTATGACAAAGGAGAGGCTTTCATGAAAGATTGGGGTTTTGCATGCAAGATTGGTTTTTGCATGTGAAATTGAGGGTTTTTTGGAATCTGCCACGAAAGGAATGATTTGAGGCCCAAATTTTAAAAAATGGAAAAGGAATGAAGCACGTAAAATATTCAATAAGTGTACGAAAGAAGAGGGTGTCGCGAAAGAGACTTTCACGCCAAAGGCGATGTCAAATGGTGTTTTGCACGACGCGGGACTTACACGCCTAAGGTGACGTCAAATTGGGTTTTGCGTGACGTGGGAATTATGTTCCTAAGGATACTTCAAATGGGATCTTTCCCGACGCATCAGTTTTTTTGCTAGTATGGGTCTATGAGGTCTATAAATAAGAGGTGACCTCCTCCAACTTTGGGGCTCGACACTTAGAGAAATCCCGAGATTTGAGTTGTGGGAAAATATTAATAAAAAAAGAGTGAGAAAAATAAATAGAGTTCACGAAAGAAGAAAAAGTTTCATGCAAGAAGAAATTTGCGTGCAAGATTGATGTTGTGCGCAATAGTTGTTCCGCGACAAAAGTTGAATCTTACGCGCATGGCATAAAAGTTACGGCAAGACACCTAAAAGGGTGTGCGAATGAATTGGGGTATTCGCACGTATTTGGTTGTGTGTAAGATAGTTCCTATCAACTTCTATGTAAGAAACTAAATATTTGAACTTCAAATAATACACCTATTCAATTGTAATAAAGCACTGAAGTACTGTAATTTCCTATTAGTGTTAAGATGGTGCACACTATCTTGTGAATTGTATTCCAAGTGCTACAAGATTGTAAGGGTATATCCTACTCATTATATTGCACATCAAATGATTGTTTTCTTGTGGATTGTGTGGAACTTGATTATTTTGGTACCATACCAAGGATGTAGCTACTCTTGTTTTATAGTGAACCATGTAAATATTTTTTTCCTGTTGTTGTGTGTTTTCAACAAGAAAGAGACTCTTTAATAGGAGGCAATGTTTGTTTCAGAAAGAAAGAAACATAAAAAGAAAAATATATCACCAATTCACCACTCCCCCACTCAGTGATACATGGATTCTGACTGGGAACATATGAAATAAATTGAAGAATGCATTTTGGCTCAAATCAAAAGAAATTTCTCGATTTAAAGGTAACATATTTTCTTAGGTTCCTTTCCATTATTGTCCTATCATCACTACCTATAAACTTCTTATTATGTGTTTACATAACAACACCATTATCCTCAATATAACATTATTTAGTTAGTAGAATGATTAGAAATACACTTGTACAGACCTCCATCTAATGGATACGAACATACTGTTTCTATGTACGACAAACTACTGCCTCACAAAATGATGATTGTTCAATTTTATCCTAACACCTCTCATGGTGGATATTATGATGGAACTGTATTTATATATGATAATATTATATTATATTTTTTCAATTATTCTATAATTTTAATTTAAAACATTTTTATGCTATCCATTATGTGTAAATATGATAAATTCATTTGAGGATGTGTGGACTATCACCCCCTCAAAATGATATAACTCGTTCATGGTATACACAGAAAGTATACATGAATGTTTTATTAATCCTATGATAAATACATGAAATAAATTTAATACTTTTATTTTAATATAAAATTATATAATTTTATTATTATTATATTAATATGACCATAAATGAAAGTAGTGTTCATGCGTAAGTATGACCTACCGTCTCCATGAACGGTGCATTTCATTTCTTATCACAAAATATTATAAATATTAAAAATACATATATACTGGATATATATATTATTTAAATCATTAAAAATATTATGAAGATGATTTAATTTGTCGACATGGACAATTTACATCAAAACCTGTTCATTTTCGACTCAAGTAGCGAATATCGAAAAAACGATCGATATGAACTTAAAAAATTATGCAATTTAAAAAACACAGTAATAACTGATATAAAAAGAATAATAAACATGAAAATGTTCTTAAGAAATTATAAATTAACCTAATTTAAATATTCAATAACATAACTATTGTTCATTATGTGTCAAACTCTTAGTAAGGGAGCTTCTTAACTCAATTTCCTTTTTATGGGTTAATCTTATACTTCTTGATTATGTCGTGATATGACTATGTAAGAAATACTATTTTATATTCTATATTTTATTTGTACTTTAATTATTTTTATTTATAGTGAATACACATAATATATCTATTTTATTAGAAAATGATCTTTGTATGGGAATTCCTAATCTCAATTACCGCTCATTGGGTGCATACTTCATTGATTATAATATTCCAAGATTATGTGTTTAATCACTGTTTGTTTATTTATGTTATAATTTCCACTTTCATTTGTGTGAATATAATATTTCTACACATAATCACCACATTGATAAATTCTTAAGTCATTTATGCAAACTTTTTTTGGGAACATCTTAATCTATTTTCTATTCTTTGGGTTAATCATCATCCTCTTGATTATGTCATTCAATGATTATGTGAGAAATAACTTTTGATATCTTATCTGTGATTTGTAAATGATTTTTTTATTTATAGTGAATACACATAATCGATCTATTTTATTTAAAAATTATATTTGTAAGGGAAATATTAACTAAATCTCACATCATTCAGTTAAATATCCAAGTCATTGGTTTTGTTTTTCCAAGAAAATGTGTAAATAAACTCTAAATTTTTACACTGAATATCCAATTATATTGGGTGTATTTATATTTTTGATACATATTTATGTCATTGCTTTCTCCTTAATATAAGGATATTATCTTTGTAAGTGATTTCTTCTCAATTTCATTTCATTGAGGCATATCTTGTTGTCATTCACATTTGTAATCATATAATGTGTATATACAATCCTTTTGACTCTTTATATCGGGAATTAGTATATTCTCATGATATCTAAAGTTTTGTTACTTTTATTCCTTAATGATTTTTATGAAAGTGTTTCTCATGTGGTAAGAGTCTCTTTAACTAAAACACCATTTTAAATGTTTTACTGATTTATTCATTTAAAACATTATATTTCATGTCCATGTTTTTTGAAAATGGTTTTGAAAAATTTATTTATATAGACCTGAATTTTTTCAAACGATATTTTATTTCAAAATATTAAAAGTGTTTAATGACACTTTGATTAAAAATAATCTTTATTAATTGTTTTAAATGGTTTTGTAAATGAGTTGAATATATCTATATCTTAAAATAATATCTCATGGTTGTAGTGTGGAAATGTTATGTTTCCTTTTTGATTGTTTTATAATTTATGATTATTAAATGGTACTTCGATATTTTTCGGGTGGTTACATGACAATCCAAGAGGGGTGGTTACATAATAAACCAAATGATGGGTGGTTCTGTGATAAACCAAGGATAGGTGGTTACGTTATAACCTCTAATGTATTGGGTATAGAAGTCGGTCATATGGCTATTCCATTTAGTGATATGTGTGGAAATCAGCCATTTGGTTATTCCACTTTGGTATGTTTATGTCACAAGTTACCTTTATATGTAATATGTTACATTCTATGGACATTATGGTAATATTTTTGTTAAAAAATTTAAATCATTGAGCTTATATTTAGGTAAGTATATTTACTACTTCTTAAAGGTAAAATTTGTTAATTTATAATAAATTATTCATGGTTTTCTTATTATCGAAGACTAAAAGGTTTCCTTATTTTTATATCCCTTACTAAGATTTTTTTTCTCATATATTGTATCGAAATATTTTTCATTAGACATAAATAAGAATAGTGTCAAGGATTGGATCAAGGAAAAGATATGTTGTTAAAACATGAAACGATACAATGTTTGTTTTTAAAGCGTTTTTGTTTTATGAAAAATGGATATTGAGTAGAAGTATATACTTGTAATTTTTAAGCTGTTATGTATGATTTATGAAAAAAATCTATAAATATCTAAAACTATAAAATATTTTTGATGAGAATTAAAGTCAAAATTAATAACTAATATCAAGATTAATTAATATTTATGTTCAGGGCCTTATAGTTGGTATTAGAGGTCGGTTTAGAAGAATTTAGGGATTATGAGTTTTGGATAACCATGTGGCAATTCACTATCTATTATTTGTGTTAAATCATTGTTTTATAACCTTTTATGATCAAGGAAAATCAGTTCCAAATAGAAGGAGGAGGATCTCAAACAACATTCCCACATATTCACGATGACTTGCTTGCAGTAATTATTGAAAAGAACTATTCAGATGATTGTGAAACATTTTATAATATACAACACACATGCAAGAAGTTATTTGAGATATAAAACACATCCACTATACCTCAATATCATAATGGATCATGGGTTTTATTTAATCAAATCCTGTTTTCTCAATATTATCATATTTTCAAGAAAGGTAAACATTATAAAGGCTCTTTCAAATATTTTACCTTATCAGAATATTTTTAAGCATATTATGATTTTGAAAAAGGTGTTGAAGAAGGATAATCTTATGAAACCTATTTGTAATTTCTTTTAAAATTCTGTCATTAAGAACATATTTCTTGTATTTTAAAAAGACAATTAATTAAATGCTTCCAATCAAACATAGTTCAAATATTTTATAAATATAATGTTTTATAATATTTTTTGGAATTATATGTCATAAATGATTATTTTCGAAAAATATTTTTCTATGAACACCCATATGACCCAAGTTTTACAATGTGTATTTGGATAAAGAAAGAAACTGAGTTTGAATAATCTCTAAATCATTCTTTTATTGCATGGACCTTATACCTACATGAACAAGATGACGATAAAACTAGGTCGACATCATGATAATGATATTTTGTTATTTGAATTGGGAATAGTTTTATTTTATCATATGGAGGTGCAAAATTTTCAATATATATAATACTTCATGAATTATGATTTTGAGTTCATTGTGAGTTGGGATTAAAATGAGAGGTATAAGACAACCATTTAGGTTCAACAATTTTAGGGTTTTTTTAGTTTTATAAAAATGACAACCCCAATGATGGGTGACAACCCGTCATATCCGGAAAGGCAATAGGAATTGAACCCACAAATGACGGGAGACAAGGTCACATCATCTACCACTGGCCTAAGTGAATTCCCTGGTGATTATAACTTATTCTTTTTTAGTTAAATGATTCTATGGATCAATAATAAGTTGATTTTGGGAAATTCTACTTTATCAAATGGATATCCTTAGTATTGGAATATAATTTTTTGGATTAGGTTATAATAAATCATATTACGGAATAAGTTCACTATTTTGTGAACCTTATATGACTTATTAAAATAGAATATTATAAAATTTTATTAGAGGAGTAATGGTTGAATTTTATTTTGGAAGAATCTATGTTTTTATTGTGGACTTATGGAGATTTGGGTTATTTATGGAAGTGATTGTCCTATATTGGAGAATATGTGATTAGATTAATTACTTTTAAGTATGATACTTTATGAGTAGTCTATGTTATTTGGAGATAAATGTTAAGATTTGTCATGGAAAACTATGTGATCAAATCCTACTAAATTTTCATTTTTAATCTTAGTTTGTAAGAATTTTAAGGGAAATTGATTATTGAAATGTCTTTGTTGTTATTTGGGTATTTTTGTTGAATATTGTACAGTAAGAGTAGTATTTCATTTTATAAAGGATTATTTTTTTGGGGATTATCTTCTCTTTTACTCACCATTTTGATATTAGATAATGTCTAAAGACAAGGGAAATATATTGTTCATGTTTTGTGGATTATGTGATTCTCTAGAATTCGACTCAAGTACTTTCGTTGTGACCATGTCGTCTTGAATACTCATCATTTGGAGAATATATGAGTTTGTGGTAGACATTTATTAAAGGATGAAACTCCACTTGACAAGTAAGTATGTTTCCTTATATTCGTAGTCATGCTTATAAATAAATTCCTAAAATTTATGAAAATTATATTAAAACCAAAAAAATTTTCTATATAATATTCATACAGCGATATCCAAGACCTTTTAAAGCATCAATTTTTTTTTGGTTTTCAGATTGTTAACTTTCCTCTGATCATGTTTTCTATCACTCCCCATCAGAACAGGATGGTTAGTTTTTCTTCCATATCAACATTTTCCTTCAGGGAATCTTAGTATGTGTTATCATGAGTGACCATTTTATTTATTTTGATTTTTCTTAAAATGAAGTATTTATTGGTTCTTTTTCCGATGTGGGATTTTCAATGACGTTTCTAAGCCCAATTTTAAAATTTCAAGGACGCAATTTCCAAAAGGAGAGAATGATGTAACTACCCAAGTATTTATAGAATAATACTTTTGTGTATTTATAAATATTTATTAATAAGATATTAATTTTACATTGAATGGGATGCTCATTATCATATCATAACCGACACGCAGCAATGGGTTTCTCTTAAATCTTACGTTGCGTACAATGTTGAGTTATATAGAAAAATAATACAATATTATTATTATTATTATTTAAAATTGTCGTTAATGCCTTGCAGGTATGTTGGTGAGAATGAATGTAATTAACTATATAATTATTTGCATATTTTTTAAATTTTTTTATATTTATCCAATAAATTATAGAGGCTTAAGATGAGAATAAATCCAATTTTAAGCATAAACTATTATAATATTTTTAAATGGTCATTTTACCTCCTTTTGATTGTGAACCCTTTTTAAATATATTTTTCACCTATTTTATATGTTCTATTTGAAAAAAAAAATTCTTTTATATAATCAGGACATAAAAATTTACATTGGTTGAAATTTTGTTATTTTTCTAATAAAATACATATATTT
The DNA here is from genome assembly GCA_963277665.1 of Viscum album. NCBI lineage: Eukaryota > Viridiplantae > Streptophyta > Magnoliopsida > Santalales > Viscaceae > Viscum > Viscum album. Next base: position 836,314,014 of record OY728165.1, read on the forward strand.
CTGAATCTTAAAAAATACGGCATTTTAATTCAAAACTTATCTTTAATTTAATTTATTTATATATTTTTTATTGTCATTTTAATTAGTTTTGAAGTGTAATTGGATTATGTTTTAATCATTTAATACATTTATTCCATTTTATATAATTTCTTTTTAAATTTGACATAAACACATGCCAATATTTTGATAGTTTTTATTTCTTAAAAACCCTGATTTTGGTTTTAACAATGGGAATTAGTGTCAAATTAATTTCTTAAAATTATTTTTTTTAATTTGAAAATATTGATTCCATATTTTTAATCATAAGGTAAATTTTTTTAAATAAATAAATTTTTTTAACATTATGAATAGTAACTTCAGTAATTATTATTTTTACCATGGTTAAAGGATCAATCAAGTAAGTAAGGGTAAATAATAATAATACTATAATATAAAACTACACTAACATGAGTCCTAATCATGTTTTATGAGTTACGACCGACCATAGGCATACGTGGGTCTATTTTAGGACCCCATGGAGCCACATAGATGTGAAAATGACATTTAAAAATATTTAATTTAAAGTAAAGAGAAATACAACATAAAAATGTATCTTTTAGTAAGTCAGTGTTAAAGTAGTGGTATATTGCTGATATATTTGACTATAAATTTTAATTAGAAATCTAAAAACATTTCCTATATCATGTTATTTTATTTAAAAATTTTAGACATTAAATACAGAATATTATTTATGACACAACGATGATGTAGTGATTAACTAATTAATGAAATATTCAATGAAGTGGTATTATTAACATTAAACTAAATGTAATTTGAACATTTTTATGTGATACATGATTTTTTTGGAAGATTTTGATATATTATAATTGATTTAATTCTTTTATTTTGATGTAATCATGTTTTTATGACTCTAAAAAATCAATTACTAAATAGTGTCAAAATTGACATAAATTAGTTTTTAAAATAAATACTATTTTATTAAATGATATAATAGTCCTAGAAATATATTATTTTTTTAAATGAAATATATAATGTTTCTAATGTAATTAATGATCCATGTATGGTTCTCATAGAATTTCATAATAACTATAGTAACCATATATTTTGAAAAATGAAGAAGACATGGTAAGAGTTATTGTTTTTAACAAAGGGTTAAAGTGAAAGATAATGTTAATTTTGTGACATTAAATTTTCTAATTTTAATTAAATTATAGGTTTACAACCCTAAATCATATTAAATTTTAAATTAATTATATTTGGATCTTTGTAAACCGAAAATCAATTTATAATAATATTATATTTCAATACTTTTCTAAAGTACCCCCCCCCCCCTCTTAGAAAAGCCCACCACCTCTACTCACTTACTCACTCCACTCAATCCCCTTTTCTCATCCAATGTATACTGAAATAATATACCAAAATCTTTATCTTCCTCCAAGAATCCTTAAATTTTGTAGAAGGCAATTCATGAAATCCTTCTGGCCCAAATCAAAAGAAGTTACTCGATTTAGAGATAACATCTTTTCTTAGGTTCCTTTCCGTTATTTTCTTTCTCTACTCCCTATGCCCCTCTTATTTTATTATTACTTAACAAAATGAGATTCAAAAATATAGAAGGATATTTTTAATAGATTTATTCTAACTACACATAAACACACCTCTATCTAAGGGATACGAACTTACTGTTTCTGCGAACATCAAACTACAGCCTCACGAAATGATAATTGTTCAATTCTATCCTACCGACTCTCACAGTGTCCATTATGATGGAACATTATTTTTATATGATATATATTATATTATATTTTCTCTATTATTATTTTATTTTTATCTAAAACATTTTTTATGATTTCCAATATTTGTAAAAATGATAATTTCATTTCAGAAAGTGTGGACTATCGCCCCCTCAAAGGGATATGACTAGTTCATGCTATACATTGAACGTATAAAAGATTGTTTTAATAAAAATATTATATATAAATGAAATAAATGTAATAATTGTATTAGAATATACATTTACATAATTTTATTATTATTCTTTTAATATGACTAGAAATGAAATAGTGTTCATGTGTACGTACGACCTACCGTGGCAATGAATAGTGCATTTCATTTCTTATCTCAAAATATTTTGGATATAATAAATACATATATAATGGATATATATGTTATTTAAATCATGAATAATATTTTTTGGAGGTTTTAATTTGACCACATGGAAAATTTACATCAAAACACGTTCATTTTCGACTCAAGCACTGAATGTTGACAAAACGACCAATATGAACATAAATAATTATGAAATTTTTATAACATGGTAATAAAAAATATAAAAGTAACAATAAAATTGAGAAGGTTCTCAAGTAATTAGAAATTAACCTATGTTTATTATTTAGGAACGCAATGATTGTACATGATGAGTCAAACTCAAAGTAAGGAAACTTTTTAACCCAATTTCAATTCATTAGGTTAATCTTCTACTTCTTGATTATGTCGTGCTGGGATTATATGAGGAAAAAAATTGATATCCAATCATGTAATTATATATGAATTATGTGTATGTAAATTTAATACACATAATTGATCTATTTTATTAACAAAATTATCTTTGTAAGGAAATTTCTAATATCAATTTCCACTAATTGGGTTTTATGAAAACTTCATTGATTATATTTTTATTAGATTATGTGTTTAATAACTATTTATTTATTTATCATGAAATTTACACATCCCTATGGGTTTGTATACTTTTATAAACATAGTCACCCCATTGATAACTTCTTATGACATTTATACAAACTCTTTATTGGAACTTCTTAACCTGGTTTCCATTCATTGGGTTAATCTTGAACTTCTTAATTTTCTCATGTTATGATTCTATGAGAAATACATTTTGATATACTATCTATTATTTATACATTATTTAATTTTTTTACAGTAAATACACATATTTAATCTATTTTATTAACAAAATGATTATTTTAAGGGAAATCTTAAATCACTCTCCATTCATTGAGTTAAATATCCATGTCATTGGTTTTGTTTACCCATGAATATGTGTGAATGAACTCTGAAATTTTTACACTGAATATACACTTATATTGGGTTTATTTATATTTTTAACACATAGTTATGTCATTGATTTATCCATAATCTAATTATATAATATTTTAATGGGATTTCATGTCAATCTCATTTAATTTAGGCATATCTTGTTGTTGTGCACATTTGTAATCCTATAATGAGTATATACAACCCTTTTGACTCTTTATATCATGAATTAGTATATTCTCATGATATTTAATGTTCAATTAATTGTATTCCTTAATTATTTTTATTCAATTATTTCTCATGTGGTAAGAGACACATTAACTAAAATATCACTTTAAATGTTTTAAATATTGATTCATTTAAAACAATTTATTTCATGTCCATGTTATTTAAAATGGTTTATAAAAATTTATTAATATTGACATTAATGTTTTAAAAAAGATACTTTATTTCAAAATTTTAAAATTGGTATGGGACACTTTGATTCAAAATTTTCCTTATTAAAATTTCTTAATGGTTTTGGAAATTGGTTGAATATCACTCTATCTTCAACTGATCTCTTGTCGTTGTAATGTGTAAATGATATGTTTCCATTATTCTTGTTTTATGTGTAATGATTATTCAATGGTTGTTGGAAATTTGAGAGGTGGTTATGTGATAAACCAAGATGGGTGGTTACATGTTAAAACAATTAATGGGAGGTTCTATGATAAACCAAGGACCGGTAGTTACGTTATAACTTCCAATGATTTGGGTATGGAAGTTGGCCGTATGGCTATTACATTTAGTGATATGTGTGGAAGTAAATTGTATGCTTATTCAACTTAATTGTGTTTATGTCCCAAGTTACCCTTAAATGTTATATGTTGCTTTGTATGTGTTTTTTGGTAATCGTTTTGTTAAAAAAGGGTAACCAATGAGTTTATATTTAGGGAATTATATTTACTTATTCTTAAAGGTGAAAAGTGTTACATTATTATAATGTTTTAATGGTTTTCATCTTATCCCAAGACTAACGTTTTTTTTTCATTGTGTATCCCTTACTAATCATTTTATGCTCATAACAGGTTTTGAAATGTGTTTCATAGGACTTAAAGTAGAATAGTGTCAAATATGGGATCAAGGAAATGTTATGATGTCAAAACATGGAATGCTACTATGTTAATTTTTAAAGAGGTTTGTCTTGTGAAAAATTTATATTTATTAGAGTTGTTTACTTTTAATTTTTATGTTTTTTTGTATTATTTATGACATAATTCTCTAAATCTCTAAACCTGAAAAGATCCTCGATGCGAATTAAATTAAAATTAATGATTGGTCTCATGAATAAGTAATGTTTAAGACAGGGGCCTTACACACATGAACCTAAACAAGCCCCACCCTATGCTAGATGCTACCAACTATTTGTGACTTCCTAAGTTGAGTCTATGGGGAGAAACTTACTTCATAATTCAGTGTTTAGGACCTCAGTAATATGTAATTAAACAAGGAAAAAAGATGAAAAATATTAACAACAAATAATTCAAGATAAGAATTTTGTGGAAGATGAATAATTAATAGATACAAAGTGATGACGATCATCATTCCAAGTAGCTATAAAAAAATGAACACATAGGATAAGAGGGAAATAGGAATATACCATATTATAACAAAATACCAAAGGAAAAAAGGCTTCCTCTACTAGCTCCATGAGTATAGTATCGATTCTATTACCTAGTACCTTATCCTAGTTCTATAAATCAAGAATCAAAAGTTGGTTTAATAACCTTTCCTAAAGCAGAAAATATAATGTTTTCTTAGGTACTAAGGGAATCCAAAGAACGGTGTGAGATATTCAAAGTAGTACACCACCAACGGTGCCTAGATGAATCCTGTTTGTGCATATAATATGGGCAGTATGAAAATTATAATAAAATAAATGAAATTAATATATAAATACATCAGACCAGGTTTTACATGAGGTACCTCACTTAAAATACATACTTCGTCTTAAGGAAGATGTATTTGAACCAATGAGACCTGTATAAATATGATATATAGTACAAATAAATGATATAAATAATTATCAAGATTTATACTATTACCAAGCATGTGATTTGTCTTGTTGGATACATCATTTTGATCAAATGAAATTACTTTCTTTAATTTATATTAAAATGTATATCTGGAATTCAAATAAGTGGAATCCTGGAACTGTGATAGGTGAACTATATCAACAATCCCAAGTATTACACCGGGAGCGTTTTAAATACTCAACATCATACGACTCCCTCAAAGGAGTTCAATAAATGGAATCACAAGTATCACCACCAGTATAGTGTAATTAAAATACATAGGGAGTCTATCTTTATTATATCACATTGGGGACCGAGTATCACTTGTGACCTAGTATAACCATCTAGACACATAACCTATCAAATTTTTCTCCCCAAGGGAACTATAATTAATCAAATTTGTATTGGTAAATTACATGGTGATCCCTTCCAAGGAATGCCTAGTATCCCTCTCGATTTATTACCAATCATTTTCAATTTTTAATTATAGATATTGAAGTTCCCATCCAAGGTGACTCATAAATGGTATCCCTATTATTGCCCCCCATCTACATCTAAATGTACGGTTTTTTTTATAAATAAAACATTCCACTTAAAGTGGGTGTTATAATAATAATACTTTAATCTTTTTGGAGAAATTATTTAATCATGAAATTTAGTAATGGAATAATGTGTATAGGCGTAACTCATGGCCAAAAAGTTATCATATTTCAATTCGGAGATCAAAAATAATTATTACAAGGGAAAAATTCCCTAAAGGGGTGTTTAAAAAATTTATTATCAAATTAAATTAGGCCTTTAATGAATGGCACACCCACTAGGATCGATCACATCAAAGAGTTCAACCATAGAGTTCATTCTCTACTTTATAAAACTTTGTAGGCCATGTATAACCATTCCAAATTATCCATAAACATTTTTACATGTGTTGGAAAAAAATTCCAAAACAAGACCCAATGATCCATGATATAAATATAACTAAAATTTAAGGGAAATACTAGACCATATACCTTTACATCATATCACTCTCTTGGTCCAATTCCATCCAACCAATTGAGATAGAATAGTTGAAATCAAAATAATCATCAATTTACCTAAAAACAAGGAAAATGATCTCACATCAAAATAGTTTAAAAGATATAAGGATTGAAAATTATATGAAGGAATGTGAGTGGAGAAAATACAATTAAATATCCAACATGACTGATGGATAATGAATCAGAGCTAAAATAGAGGATTTATAGTGTAAACATGGTTGTGCGTTGGAGCGTTCTCTTGTATGGACCCTACTGGAGAAACGAGGGGCTTATATTAAAAATGAGCTCATGGGATCTTTAAAAAAACAAATCTTATAATTTACAGAGCATTTAAAATGTACATGATGTGTAAATCATGTGTTTATTCTTCTTAAGGAAAACCTAGTTTATGTTGTGCAGGAGTCCTGGCCAAGCCTTTGAATGTCATGTATCTAATAACAAACTATATTTTAATTGTATGTCATTTTTCAATTACATGTTGTGTATTTTAATGAATTCAACCCCCATCCCACCTGAAACCTTACCTTCCAAAATAAAATGTACTGGTCTAAGGGCACAATTACCTGATCTAAATCCAAAAGAGTAAATCTACAAGTATTTAATAGAAACTATAATAAAACACACCTTGTTTAAAGTACAAGATGTTAAAACTACATTAATGATGGGTATAATCATAATATGGATACATTTACTTTTATAAATACGAGAAAATAATGGTGTAAAATGTTTTTAAAAAACTAAATGATATTATCCTTAATTTTAAATAATGTAATTATCCACTAATTACTCAAAAATCTAAATACAACATAAGTTCTCCAACAAGGATTCTGATATTATCTAAAACAATAACATAGACATCACATCCAATATATCTTATAATGGTATTATCAAAAAAATAATGTAGCTGGGTGACCAATTTTTACTAAATTGGTTACAATTATAATTCAATCAAATAAATTATTAATCAAGAATATTATTCCAAAATGTTCATGGACAATGAGATCATGAATATTAATCAAGGATAATATATTTGAGATAAAAAATATAAAACAACCTAAAACCATTACTCATCCAAAAAAAATTCTATAAATATAATGTGTAATGAAAATATTTTCTTATCATGAAATAAAAATTCATAATTCTTCTCCTTAATAATGTATATCTATATATATAATAATATTAATGTAAATATAAATAAAAAAGGTCCCCAAACCATAATACCATCATGAATCAATAAATCTAATATATTTTGGTATAATGCAATGATAAAATAACCATATTTATTATAATTCAACAATAACAATAATTTTCTATTCCACCCAAATATTTCTATATTAATCACCACATAATTTATAATAATGGTTTCATTACTTTCTCACCTTATCAATTAAACATGAAAAAAATAAAAAAAAAATTATATAAATAAAACATACTAATTTACAATGATTTGTGTTATTATACATGACTTTTTACTCTTATACATACTATATTAGTAAAATTACCAAATTCATTTAATTTTATAGTGAATATATTAGAGTCTATACCGCAACATATTATCAGAATTTTTTAATTTCATACCATCACCAACTATCTAAATAATTGATTTATTGTGTTGATTATTTGAAAAGGATTCCAAATAACCCAATTTAGAACACTGTTTTTTGGAATCCATGAGAAGTATTAATGTAAAAAATTTCATTTAATTTTAATGCTAATGTAAACTATAGTTTTAAATTTTGAAGGGGATCATGGTAATTTTTTTAATAAAATTTACTTGTAAAGCATATGATTTCTTTTACCTTGGTCATTCGAATTTATTTTAACCTCGTAAATTTTAGATATATTTTATATTATGAATAAAAACTAATTTTTAGTTTTTTATTCAATTCTAAAAACCATATAGGATACAAGGCCACTTTTTTTCAAGGATCAAATGAATGTGTTATGCATTTTTTCATTTTAATCCATTTAGATTTCCCAATTTTTTTTAATTTTTAAATCTAAAAAGTTTAAGCTAGTAAAAAAATGTGAACACACAAATAATTTATGAAATAAAATTATATATTACACACAAAAAGATTAAGTTCTATTACCATGGAAGAAGCATGATCATTGTTCACAACCCCAATGAAATTGGGAATAATATTCAAATAATTAAGTTGAAAATTAAAACCCTCATACTAATAAAAATTATAGTATAATATTGGGTATAAAATTAAATTAAGAAAAATTAAAAACCACTTATTCTTTACGTTAATTTCCTGGAACAAATTTTATCCCAAATGCCCCAAAAACATTTTTCCCACTCAAAAATTAACTCTCTCTCTTCCATTTAATAAACACTCAAAATAATTTTGTTTCAAATTCCATATCCCATATGTTATCAAGGTGGTTGAGAAATGTTTAAGTGTTAGTGTAAGATGTGGTATAGCTCGGTGGCATGGTTGTTGGATTATTCCACCACATAGAATAGGATACTGGTAGAGTTTCACAGTTATGTCACATGATCTAGTGAATCATGAATAAACCCATCCCTTTCAAAATGGATGCCTCTTTCTACCATGTGTAGTTATGAGGATTAATTTCATGGTTAATTAATATTTCAGTTAAAATATCCTTATAAAAATGGTCTAATCACCACCATAATTCTAAAAATTTACACATATCGTGATAATATAATTTCAAACATTTTATAATGTTAATTAAACACATATTTATGTATAATTTATCCATTAATACATATAAACTAACATGAATTCCTTATTTATGGAAAAATGTATCCAAATATTTACTATATGATCTAAGTATGTCAAACTACTCTATGCTTAATAATTTTTTTCCTTATGAAAACATAGGTAATTATCCTAGAAGAAACATAAGAAACATAGAACAAGCATCTCAGTAATAGTTAATTTTATGTACAGTTATATTAAGTGAATAACATTTAAAAAAATGTACACTCTATTTTGGTTCACTAATCATTAATGTGAACAATAAACATTATCCAATGAGATTTTGATTTTAATTTCAATAATTAATACTTATTTAGTTAAATATATATTTTTACATCCTTGTTTAAGAAATTTTTTTTTATATATCATTTATTGATTCCACTAGGGAAATAAAAAAATGTGTGAAATAGTTCCAAATGTTGGATGGGTCACATTCATAGTCACATGACAAAGTTGAAATTTAAAAATAAGGATCATAAAGTATTTTTTTCATTCAGTTAAATCTTTGGCGTGTTTTGTTTGGATTTTTTAGTTATATAAAAAAAATAAAAATTGAGACACTTTTGATAAGATTCACCACATTTAAACTAATTAAATTCAAAATATTAGGAGATTAAGGCCATGTGTTAACCATATATATGGATTCTAAAGTCCTTAAATCTCACTCCAAAAACTATATATGATAAATGATAAAAACTAATGATCAGTTAATTTAAAATAAAATATAAAAACAATTCAGAAAACATTTTTTAAGATAAAAATTAAAAAATATTTCCCTGAATTTTTATAATATAACATTGGATAACATTACTTGTACTCTTCAATTTTTTGTTAATCTTGATTAAAAATTGTTTAGATAAATAAATAATTGTACATACCCATTTAAAAAATATATTTTTTATTTTAATTCGTTATAAAATTATAGAAATAAAACAGTAGAAGGGAATATTGGAAGAATGGTGAGAATGGGAAATGATCATATTAGAAATGGTGATGTTGAAAACTCATTCCTAAAGATATATTTTTTTTCAATATCTTTTTTCATATTTATTTTGTGATATCTTTCAAGGATGGTGTTTGGGAAATATTCAAAAAATAAAGGATGGTTATTGGAACATTGACTTTGAATCATGGGTAATCTAATAAAAAAAATTCCAACATGATAAGAACCGGGATATCATTTATATAATCTATTTCTAAATCAGATCCTTCTAATGATTATTATCTCAAATCCTTGAATATTATAATATCAAGATGTAGTATTGTGTCATTAGTGGTTGATCTAAAAGATATATTCAATTATTGTATGTTATATCATCTTGGCCACATCACTTACTTGAAAGGAAATAAACTATGGTTCAATTTAGATCAACCCAAGTGTTGATTGGCCACTTTACAGAGGTTTATAGTGAATATAGAATAAAAAAAATTATTTATTACAACATTTTGGGAAGTTGAAAATTAAATTCTCATAATCTTTTGAAAAATTGGTGTGTGGTATCCTTCATTATTCTAGTAATACATATTAATTGTATGTTTCATTCAATTTATTTGGGGATATTCTTATTACATTTTATGAGATCCCAAAAGCAACAGGAAATCTTGATGAAAATTCTAATATGATTGTGTATGACCATATTTACACCGATTCTATATAGGATAAAGGTCCTATAAAAATCACATTAAAGATTTATGTTTGAAATATATAGGGGGTTTCACCCATTTATTCAAAACAAAATTAAAATACTCTACAAAAACAATCAAGGTCTTTCCAAACATGAATGTATCAGTTCTCTTAGGACTTTCATCTAAAAATATATCCCAATTTGATTGGGTTATCCAAACTATAAAGGTATTTCTCTACCATAACAACTTTTAATGAAATATTGGAATTTCTCATATTGGATTTGAATCAATTTCATTTTAATATTACTATATTATAGGTTTCGGAAAACCCTAGACTATATAGAAAATCTATATTCAATATCGGTGAGCAGTTAATCACATACAGTTTTAGTTTTATTAAAAAAACAATGGAACTCTTTTTCATATTTCTTAATCAAATATCATGATAAAATTTCATGATGGTTGTAAATCATCTATATATATAAAATTATTTGTTATTTATGGTTTCAAATTGGGTATTTCAACTTAATACTCAACACAAATGAGAAACACAGGATTCTAAACAATTTTATCTCATTAAGAGAGTTTAGGGCTGGAATTTAGTGTGGTAATATTTTTATAGTTGACATGGTAGTAGGTAATTACAATTGGTATATATTGTTTCTCAATAAAATGGTGTGTTGTAAGATTAGTATATTTTTTTATAATGTGTTTTCCTTGAACTCAGGGGATCCATCTCTTGTGGTACAATAAAAAAATCAATCTTGATCACTGTCCTATTCAAATGTGTCTCATTGACTAATAAGTGATACCTTACTTTCCCTTTATAATTAAAAATTCTTCGTTACATAACCCTTAATATAGAAATATTACCAATGACAAATGGACCTTGTCTGATTATAATTACAACTTGTTGGACTATATTCTCATGCTGAAATTTCATAATAGGATAATGATGGAATGTAGAAAATTATATATTAGTTCCTTATACATGTTGATTTATCTCTTGAATATAATATGAAACTCATAAAAATTGTCTATATAGTAGTGAATTTTCTAGAAATCTAGAGGATGGGGATGATGTTTCAACCAGGCTCAAAATACTTTTAAATAATAAAGGATATAAAAAGGGACATTTAAAACTAGGATCATAAAATATGGTGATAGAAATAAACAGTTATTCAACACTCTTAAAATATCTAGAAAGTTCACTAGGGATCTATCAATCCTCAAGGATTTTGACCCTAGGTTGGATGAAAGGATATTCCTTGTGGATTATTTAATCACTTTCATCATGAATATATTAAATGGTTCCACACGTAACTCTAAATTATTGGATGGTATCATTTTTATATTATTCAATGTTTATGATAATATCATTTTACCATAATTTACTTTTCGATTTGATAATAAAGAATATTTAATAAGCCTAAATCATGGGTGTTCTTTTGGTTTTGATGGCTTCACAAGATATTTCATTCAAACCCTCCAGAAAGCATTCACCATGATATCTGTAGTTTTTTATTCACATATTTAAAGTTAAATCTCTCATAAAGGTTTGTAAATTCTATATTCCTTTCCCTAATAGAAAAATAGGAAAATGAAACTGACATAAGTTCATTAATGATGATTTCTCTTATAAATAATATTGATAAAATTATAGGAAGAATAATAACCAATGGAATTTCACGAATATATTATAAAATTAAAAGCCAAAAATAGATTTCAATTATAATAGGGAGGAACATACATGATTTTTTTTATCACTAAATAAAATCAATTGAATATTATCTAGAAATATAGAAGGGGAGTTAACATTTCTCTATATATTTATATATAAAAAATCTTTTTGGAACTATAGATTGAGGATTAATTTGTAAATTATTTTCCAATTTTGTATTTGATAAAGATTTTGTTCACTGGGAAAAAATAATATTGATCTCGATACTTATTTTGATTATCATTAATGGATCCATTGAGGGATACTTTACATTATAAAGGGTGTAGGAATTGAGATCATCTCCCTTCCATTATCTATTCCATTTTATATGGCAACCACATTTGGCTTCTTTAAATGTGGTAGATAATGGTAATTTAAAGACCATCATATATAGGAGAGGTTTATATAATCCCACAAATTTACTTTATGATGATGATATTGTTCTATTTACCAAGGGAGAAAAAGTTGTAATTGAAATATTAAAAATTATATCCAATACTATGAAAGAGTTTTAGGGTAGTAGAACATCTTGTGAAAGTCATTTATCTTCATTGGAAAAAATATTTCTCTTACCAGAAATGTTGGTTTTATCAATCAGAAGGGTATCAGAGAACACAATTCTTTTTAATTACCATGGATTTATTTTATTCTTTAAAATACCACATTTTTTTTATTATATTCAAATTTTCGATCATGTATGATGAATTTTGACATCTTGGAGAGGCAAGTCTTCTTCAAAGGAAGGCATAGTGTTTATTTTTAACACATTGTTATTTTTAATTTTTTTACTATTTTGTAGTGTATAAATGGAATAAATCATTTCTCAATAATATCAAAAGTTAAATAAAAAAACATTTGGATTGTTTTTAACCATGAAATAAAAATCATCATTGTAACTTGGAAGCATTATTCTAAACCTTATTCTCTAGTAGTTCTTGGAATCAAGAATCATTATAACTTTAAAAATTGCCTTTAAGAGAATGTTATTTGATGAATTATGAATGAGAAATTAGATACTCTTGTATTTATCATATCTATATATTTAACCATGTTTAAATATATGATTATAAATTATGTAGAATCCTTAGTATAGTTGACATTTAAAAATGTTTTCTCTAACATCTCTATAGACTCACGCTATCTTATTATTATAAACTCCAAACTAAATTTTTAGATTTTGAATTGGATATATATGCCAATTTTTGATGTTATATGTTCATCTGATCAAAATTTTATCTCAATATTGATATCAAAATACAAATGAACATCCTATATGACTTACATGGTGTGATTGAATATTTTTTATGAATTAATATGACTTAAACATGATGATGTGATGATATGGGAACCTAAAGAGAATGGTATTCTTCCCTCAAGGATATATTAGGGTACATAATTGGATCAAAATCTTTAATAAAAGTTAGATTATTACCTCAATATTTATAACAATTTTGAGGATGGATTTTTCAAAACATATAGTATATGTTTTATTGTAATCAGTGGGAATATCCTTACTCTCTAAGTGGAGCTTATTCCATCATCACAAGGAATAAGTGAATCCCCTGTTACTAAGATATAATATTAAATCAGCTTTGTAAAATATTTTTTATATGATTCATGTTCCACCACATCAAGATGTTTCAATTCTGGAGTATTGTTCTATCATTTTTACTTATCGAAAATTTGTTTAATATAATGAGGGTGGAAACTGGTACACCGGTTCATATTTACTATCTTAGTGAGGACTTGAGTAAGATTGGTAAGGATCCAGTCAGCACCCAGTCTTTTATAGATCCAATTATTGTGAATGTATGGGAGGATAATTCCATTCATATTGATCATTGTACCAACTCTATAAAAGATTTTTATGCATTAAAATGATTTGATATTGATGGTAATTATAGTCCTTTTAAAGGAACATAAAAGACATGTTGAACCATACTTTTATTGGATAAATCAAATGTAACTTTGTGGGGGCTTCTAGAGAGAATCTTGGTCTAATTAGATGTACTGCTATTTTTTTAGATCACAGTGGAAATTTCGTGAGCTGGCCTTATGGCCAGTGTGTAATTGCATCATCTATTGAGGCTGTAATTCTTTTATTGATAAAATTGGTGGAGATGTAAAGATAGTGTGGATAGAAAAATTATTGGTTTTAATGTGATTCTACATTAATCTTAACTATTTTTGATCTGGTCGTAATCATTTATCTTATAATATGACTCCCCTATGGATAAAATTGTTGGATATTCTCTCAATAAATAAATATTTTATCACACAAGCCTTTCAAGAGTAAAATTTCCTCTCTTATCACATTTAAAGTAATGGGTGATTTTTGAGGATATCACTTTATCTAATGTCTTACCTAAGGAGTTGATACCTATATTTTAAATAGATTGGTGTAAAATCCATTCATATAGATGATTTCCATTTTTTTAAATAAAATTATCTTTCCCATTTGGAGATGATATATTTTCAAAAAAACAAGGGATAAGTATTTCAAAAAGATTGTTTGATCTCTTTTGTTAGGTTATATAGTGGAGTTGAATTTTTAAAATAAGGAACAATAAGGATATCTTTCATTTTCAAAAACATTTTTGTGGCATCCATGGATTTTGTGAGATATAAGGAATTTTTTTAAAAATTGATACCCTTTTGATAATAAATCACCAAACTTAGAATAATAGAATTCACAAGGTTGCAAACTAAAAAACATGTTTTAATAACTTATATAAATCCAAAATAATCTATGCTTCATTCCCAAAAACATATATGAAAAATTATAAAATTTAATGTTCATTAAATTTTAACTGCTCAATCAAATTCTATTGTAAAGAATGATTGATTTAAAATGAAATTTAAAAAATATCTCGATAAATTTTTCTTTGATAAATAACATAATTTGAAATTTACAAATAAAATAATTTATTTAAACTCATTTCAGATAAAATTAATGACTAGATTATTCTTAAATAAAATTTTATATTATCCATATAGTATTTATTCCATTTTATATTGATATAACCCAAATAATTGAGTATTGGAACCCTCATGCACACTAAATATCTAGCATGATCTCCATGTTAAACATTGTGTTCAAAGAAAATAATATAATACTTAAAATAAGATGAAAATATATAAAACATATGAACTTAAAATATATGGATAGTGAATAGAAAAAAATAGATCTCCCCAAATAGAAAAAAGTTATTATGTTGTGAAAATGGGTTGTGAGAGACCTTATGAAGGAAGATTATATTTGGGATATCTTAGCTAAGTTTTCAAAAGATATTGAGTTGAAAATCAAAAATAGGAAAACTGAAAAAATATGATTATGATAATTTCTTTTTTAGTAGTGGACTAAAAAGTGGAACCTATAATCAGAATAAATACAATACAATTAAACTAAGGATAAATTAAATTAAAGAAGCATATGTAAAAAATCATCAAAATAAATTATATCAAAATTTCAAATAATGATTCAACCATCTAATAAACATAGTATTTTATTCATGTACTCCAACATTAATAAAAATTTAACTATGAGATATGTATTATTATCCTAATATAGTAGTAGGTCCCTCATTAATATCACTATCATTGTATGTTGTCATTATAATTTGAAAAAATTCATTAGATGGTATTTAATGGAGTTTATGAAATGAAACATTATTATTATTAGTTTTTGTTATTTTACAGACTGTTAATAAATTTTTTCCTAGTATAAACATTTTATAATTGTTTATAATAAGGAAAAAAATAATAATTAGAACATTTTTGAAGAATCTTACATAATTATAGATCCTTCAAGTAGTGTCCTTGATGTTTATAAATGGATGTTTAATTCATTGATAAGGGTATATCACTTGATATATGAAACTATATGAACAAAATTTATCAACATTTATTTTCTTTAAAAGAATAATATCGACGGTTATGGGGAATAAGGAATACCACTATTAATTACAAGAGTCAAAAACATCCTATGGATACCAAAGGTGGAAGAAATACATGGGTATCTTCTTAGAAACCCCCATCATGTGTATGACCTAGAAACACCCTTATGTGGGACCGGTGAATCAGGTTGTCAAATGATTCTTCTAATGTGACAAATATTATTCTCCCATATATATAAACTTGTTAAACTGATAAAATGGTAATATGTAGTAATTTAAACATCCACATGAAGAGATACAAGAAATATTTGTTAATATGGTTCTTTGTTTAGGGAAAGTATTAAAAGAATATCCTGATAGTGTGTCAATCGTACCTAAGTCCACTAATATTCACTAGTTATAGAATATTGATATATAGACATAATCAAATTTTTCTAAGAATATTACCTTTACAAAATTTTTCTATTGAAGAATTCTTCCTTCAGAAACTTCAATCGACTCCACCAAGACTATTGCCTTAGGAGATGTGTTACTCAGTTTAACGACTTGGAGGTTGCCTCAGTAGATTGGAATGTATGCCTTTGTTCCAAACATGGAAGGGACTATAAATGCATCCAAGTATTGATTTGATGAACTCAAAATGATTGTTAACTAGAATAAAAATGTTTAATAATGTCCTTCATGAAGCTCCTTCTCAAATCTCACAATATTCATAAGTAAAACTACCTTTATAGAACTAACATCCTTCACAAAGCGCACTGAGTCATCATAGAATGCCATGTAATCATGAAAATTATTTTTATCGAATACATAAAAATTTATGAAGAATATATATTTCATTTCTCTATGATCAAGCACACTTTAGATACAATATTTTTTTACCACTTGGCTTTCATGAATTTTGCGTGATTCATCATTTTCTCCAATTAATTCCATCTATCAAGTAGTAAAGGGTTTCCTAGGCCTTTCATGATACTCCCACACCTATAGAATATTTCTCATCAAAATCTATAACCCTTTTTGTGAAGCTCCTTCACTCATGAAGCTCCTGGGAAATTCTACCTTCTCATAATGCTTCTCATAGTCATGAGGATTTCCATCTATCCATATCATTGTTCATGATGATTGTATGTGATGATAAGATCTTCACAAATCAAAACCTTTTTGAAATCCATTCCTCATGAAAAACATTAATTTACAATATTAATGAAGATATAATTACTGAAAACCAACTTTATCAATTAGTACATATTCCTCCTGATTTTAAGCCCAAAAAATTGTAAAACACATAAAAACGATTCCACCTTCAACAATGTAGTCATATTGTAATTTAAAAAAACATGTCTTATAAAATCCATAATCGACCAAGTGTGAACTGCCAAAAAAATACAATATAATCCATATACATAAAATAAAATCCTTAGTTGCAACACTCTTCCCCTTTGGGTTTGTTGGAAATCGGTAGAAAAATTAAATAAAGCACCAACCACAATCAAAACCTGATACGTGGAAAAATATCATCCAAAAATATAGGTCTATATATTTAACTATCAATGTAGAAAATAATAGGAAAATAATGAATTTGGTTATCATGTTATTAAATTCTGAAATAATTCCTACCTAATAACTAACTATATATTCATAACACGGAATCTGCATCATGTCATGGAAGCATTTCATGGTTTTTGAAAAACCTACAACCACTAGAACATTATATCATTGAATTTTTCCTTTTATACCCCTTTGGAAAAACCCTAGAAACCTGTATTTTTACTTAAAAAGATTAATAAAACTCTCTCTGGATCATATCTCCAAAAAATCATGCAAAACATCCAAAAATAGATTAAAAAAATTATGAAAATGCGGATATTGGACTATTCATAACTTTTTCTTATAGTGGGGTTACTGAACAATGAGGTTCCACCTATGTTTCTCGAACAAATTTTCAGAAAATGGCTTTGTCTGAAATTCATCTTTTTATTCTTCAATTTCAACATGATCCATTTCAATCATACCTTGTTCAAATTTTTCCTCGATAAAGTGATATCTTTTTTCAATATGTTTTTTATGAGATAGTTGAACTAGATTCTTCATAATATTGATCACACACTTTTTTTTCATAGTGAATCACCATTAGATATTTCACCTCATCAACAATATTATTTATTTTTTTCATCATCCAAAATAGATGATTGAAGGCATTTGTTGAAAAAATATAGTCTACTTCAACCATACTAAGAGAATTGATTTCTTGTTTCTTTCTCAACCAGACCACACAGTAAATTGAAATGATGAATTCTCCACAACATGTTGAATTTCAATCCACAACATCTCTATCCTAGTTAGATTAATAAAACAATGATAAATCATTATCTCATCCTATATAAAAGTATAATCCAAAATTAAGTGTACATTGATTTACCTCATGATTCATTTAACAACCAGAAAATACTTTTCCTTCAGATTACCTTGAAAAATCCCCACCAAGAATGTATCTAAGACAATATATTTTAGTGTTTTAGTCATGTATAATAAGCCTCCAATGTTTATTCTATGAATGGTGGTATCTACAGAAGTACCTTCCTCATGATTTCCATGATATTTCACAACTGAAATTGGTGTCATCATTGGTTTAGAGCCATGCATTTTGAATGTCATCAATAATTATCTTATATATTTCTCTTAATAATTGAAATTGTTATCCTTCTTTTAAATGACATGCATCCCAAAAAAGTATTTTAGTTCACCAAGAATAGAAAATTAAAATTATTATGTCATGTATTTATAAAATTGTTCCACTGATCCCTTCTTACTTCTTCAAAATATAATATCCTCCATGTACACAAGCACCATTGATTGATATTAATTTGAATTATTTACATTAATATTACAATTGAAACCTCCTATTTTGAAATAATGCTTCTTCAGATTACAATCTAGTGGAGAATACTAGGCATGTAGGGACTTATTTAGCCCATATAGGGCCTTCATTAATCTATAAACCTTTTTTTCATTATTTCCAATTAGAAATACCACTAGTTGATCAATTTATAATTCTTATTCAAGAACTCCATTTAAGCATTCTATT
Organism: Viscum album; assembly: GCA_963277665.1. Taxonomy (NCBI): domain Eukaryota; kingdom Viridiplantae; phylum Streptophyta; class Magnoliopsida; order Santalales; family Viscaceae; genus Viscum; species Viscum album. The sequence goes on from OY728165.1 coordinate 836,333,218, forward strand.
TTTACATTCATCTGATAAACATTTTATCCTATTTGAATCTATATAGCATAGAAAATCTAGATAGACTCCAATATCTCTACTAATTCAAACTTTTCTACAACATCAATTCCTTTAATCAAGGCATAGAATTCAAACCCTAAGCATGCCTTGTTTCTGATAACATTTCCAAGTGCATTGAATTTTATTTAAAGATCCACTTTGTTCTAGTCATGTTGTGTTTTTAGGTATATTAATAAGATCCAATTTTTGGTTATTATTAATATCATAAATTTATTCATTCATTGATTTAACCCATGAATCATCATTTTTTTCTTCTTCAAATGAGGTTGGTTCCAAAAATTATAAGAATACATAATGTTCATAATTCCTCATTCTCTTTGTTTGTGTGGGTGTGTTCCTATCCCCATAATGTTACATTGAACAATTTAATCTCTTTTGTTTCTCCAAGATGGATCATATGACATTTATTCAACCATTGTTTCCTCTAATGATTTTTCTTCTCAGTCATCATTTTTTCTGTGACCCCTGAATGATATTTACACCTAATACATCTTCTGCATTTAAATATGATCCATGTCCACTTTCTTCTTCATATTATATCATCTTAGAATATAATATCCTTGATGAATTTTTGGTTTTATATTCAATGATCATTTCATCACTACTTTCCACAGTCCATCCAAGATTTTTATTGAAATATTTGTATGCTTTACCCTTTATTGAATATCCAAGGAATATTCTCTCATTTGTAGCATCACCATACATTCCTTTATTTACTTTTATTATTGGATGAAATATTTACTTCCAAAAACGTTAAAATAATTTATAGAGGGAATCCTTCCTTGAAGAAACTCATATGATGTCTGGGATTCTCCCATATAAATCTCTATTCTATTTTGATTGTACACTGCTACTTGAAAATCCTCTTTCTAATAGTAAAGATATATACAACTCCCAATCAAACTAGTTAATTCCATATTGTTCACTTGTCGATTTTTGTGTTCAACAAATCCATTTTTTTGGGTTTATCACTACATCCATGAAATTATTTATTCCATTTTTTATGGGTAGTTCTCAAATTAAATAGTTGTTTATTCCCTTCCATTTTCAGATCATAGAAAGTGGATTGTGTGGCCTGTATCATTCTCAGCTATTTGATGATAAATTTTCATGAAATAAAGACCCTGATGTTTCCTATGTATAATCATCACACAACCCATTGTATTATAATCATTAATAGAAATAATGAAGTAACTTTCTCCATATTTTCTAGCCACATTTATTAGATCATATTGATTTTTGAGGATGACATTATGATAATTTGATTCAATTTTCATCTTTGTCCAAAATGAACCGTAGACAAAATTTACTCACAAGAGTGTATCAAAAGTCCTTTCACATCCATGCCTTGTATTAGGGATATCAATGAAAATATTCATAGTAGATATATTTCCATAATTGTTTTATTATTGTGACCCAACCTCTAGTACCACTAGTTGTTTTATTAATAAACTATTATGTATCAAATGTTCTATTAACTATCAACCTAGTATATATTGTTATCTATTCTACATACCTTCATGACAGATTTTCCTCTCTTTCCATTGATAGTCACCCCGTTTTGATTGAATATCACTATTAGACAAAAGTCAAATATTTGACTCACACTCAGTATATTATGTCAGAAATTTTCCACACAGAGAACATTATTTTTCATAAACTCATCATTTTCAAGTTCTAAATTCCACTATATTTGTTATTTAATGCACCATAATTCTTCAAACTTATAGTTCCATCATAAAATTTGTGAATTTTTAGCAATAAATATAAATTTACCAACTTATGGGATGAGCATCCACTATCAAGAATCCAAGTGCTACTATTCATTATGGTTTTGAGAGCTATTTCTGCAAGGTTGGAATTCTCTATATTCTTCCTTTTCATGCAAGAGATATTTTATTGAGTCGAGTCTAAATATATACTTTCCTATATCTTTTCAGTATAAATTAGTTAATAATGATCATAATATTATCGAAAATGATAATACCTATTCGCAAGAGAAACTCCTCTTCATTGGCGAGTATTGACATGTCTCTGAGTTCTGTAGTTATTACTCCGGCATTTTCTCTAACAGCAATGAATAGTTTTATGGACATAGTGAGAACACTGAAAATAGTATCCATAGAAACTATTTCTAATATATGATGATGGATATGGTCTCATTCTCTATTTTTTATACTTTTAAGTTCTTTCCCATTCAAATATTTACCTATGTCTTCACAATATGACATGGTATGTCCCAAATAGCCATATAATTTACATTTTGTTTAATGAATTGTTTTCTAGCTTCCATTTTACCTAATGTCAACTTCCTTAGGAAAATAATTTAATTGGTGGACATTTCTATATATATATATATACATATATATAGTTCTTAGTTCTACTTTATATATAATTTAATGTTTTCTTTGTAAGGACTTGGGGTTCCTTTGTCATATGTCCAACTTTATACTTCCCTTTATTTTGAATAATCTTGTTTCCTATCATTAATGATTTCGCATCACAAACAATTAAACTTGTCCCTTTATATATTTATCTTCGATCATTCAATTCCATATTCATAACCACACATAGCTCTCCCTAAAAAATATTAATATGAGGATATTCAAAATTTTATTTTATTCATTGTTTCCCTTGAATTGGATTCAGTTTTTATATAAATACATAGAGAAACAACATGTTATTGAATACCATGAACTATGTTATATTTCTCCTCTAGCGTGGATGTAAGTTCGTATTTTTTAGTGTTCTCACTAAAATATACAAAATCCTATAAGCCTTCATGAATTGTTGAATTTTATTTTCCTCTTTCTTCTAGTTGATAAATATCTACATCAAGTTTAATAATATACTTTGAGGATTCTTCTAGAATATCCCTCATATTTATATTTCTTTATCCTTGATTTTCAAGCGTATAGAGAGCATAATAATTGTAACACCCGAGATTTTTATGAGTAATATTTTTTATATATATATCATCAAAGGAATCTTTCACTACATACTAGCTTGGATTACTTTACACGCAACAACGACCTTCCTCGATAGCTTGCGTCGTATGCAATACTGAGTTTCACTAAACAACGATATGCTATTAAAATATTATTAAAACTAGCCGTTATGAATAGTAATAACAACTTTTTGAAATTTTATAAATTTTATCTTTCAAAATGGACTTCATTTTTGGATTCGGAATACCGAAATTAGCCTAGGGTGAAATTTTGGTATTTTTCTGAAAACTTTCAATTTTTGATGAATAGTGAAACCACTAAGTGGTAGGTTAAAAACTGAATTTTGCAAAAAACTTAATTTTACCGCTTCTGTGAATGGAATTTCGAAAATCCGAGAGATACAGTTAACATCAAGGACTAAAATGCGGTTCAATGAGATGAAAATAATTTTTTGGTGAATAGTAACTTTTTACTTTTTTTTACCACAGTTAAAAGTAAATAGGGTAATTAAGGGTAAAAATGATATTATTATTACCCTAACACATGTCCTAATTCTATTGGACAAGTGTAATTCGACCAAAAACAAACTTAGGAATAAAATATGACCATTTAGGTCCACTTGGATTAGATTAGGACATTTATTATTAATTTATTTAAAGAAGGGTTAAAATAGTTAAAATCAAAGTTTAATAAGTAAATAATTTTTAATATGGGGTTATACATAAGATACATTCGACTATAAATATTCATTAGAAAGCTAAAAAGATTTCCTACCTGATGGTATTTTATTTATAATTTTTAGACATTATATAATTTAATTTATTTATGACACAATGATGATGCAGTAATTATCTTATTAATTAAATATTGACATAATTGATGTTATAAACACCAAAATAAATGTAATTTGAGAATTTTTATGAATTACACTAATTTTCTAGGTTACTATGATATATTATTGTTGATTTAATCAACTTGGTTCGAACATATAATTCTGTTATGACTTTCACAAAAATCATATATCAAATAGTGTCAAAATTGACACAAAATAGTTTTTAAATCAAATATTATATTATTAATTGTTATTTTATTCCTAAAAATCTAAGTTTCGGCCAAATGACTTAGATAAGGATATATATATATTAATAATAAACAATTTGGGGTTCTTTTGACATGTTATAGTAAGTGTATTAACCATATAGTGTAAGAAAACAAAAAGACACGGTAAAACTTAAATTATTTAACTCAGAGTTAAATCTAATTGATAAGGTTAAAATAATAACTTAAACTTGTCTAAATCCTATTGGTTGATAGGATTTCGACCCATACCCACTTTAGCTTCGAAATAAGACCCTTTGGAACCATTATAAACCGATTTTGACTTTAATATAAAATAATATTTTGAGATATTCCTAAGGTGCCCCTCTCCTCCCTTATAAAAGGGCACCTCCTCCCCCTCCTCCTCACACCAATTTGAGCACTCAAACTCGGCCAACCCCTGCCATTTTCTCCTCTCCACTTCCCTAGAATAATCCTGGAGGTTCTGGTCTTCTTCGAAGACCAATCTTAGTTCCCTAAGTGGAGGATTCAAAGAAGCGTTCCAAAGAAGAGGTAATATCCATTACCGATCTTTTCAATTTCTTTCTTCTTCAACTTCTTATTCTTTAGTTGTTTCATGATAAATTAATAACATCAGTATTACTTACATACTGATATGTTATTATAAATATGAAACAACCCTAATTCACCTTCTATCCATCCTACGGAAAAATGAAATCACCGCGCGTGCGTACGTACGGAATACCGTCTCCACGCCGTGGTGTAATCTATTTTCCACCATCACCTTACAAGGATGGGTATAATGGTGTAATGAGTAACTATTTATGATTATTATAAAATAATATTGATACTGAAATAATATACATATACTCCAATACAATTCCATGATCATAGGAACGATATCATCACTCGTGCGTACGTACGGAATACCGTCTCCACGATGTGATGCGACTCGTTCTACATGATCATCATTACATAGTAATTATATAAATAAATTGAATGAATAAATATGATATATGTTACACTAATACCATTCTGGATATAAGTTATCTATAACCATAAAAGAAGAATAAGAATTTATTCGGCAAAACACGCATAAGAACAAAAGGCAATAAAGACCCGAGTAACAAGTAACAATGAAATATTACTAACAAGAAGCTAAGAATATGACCATATATGATATCATATCAATATGTATGATTCTGGAATAAGTCAATAACATTATTTAAACCATTATACAAGAGCTTCGGACACATACAAAGCAAATCGGACCTAAGGTAAGGGAAATATCACAATCTCATTTTTATCCGAGATTGTTTATTCGTAAGTATTTACTGGGGTGTATTTTATCATCCACATCCATGTTCCCTCAATATGTAATATTGTTTCCATCCACTTACAATAGTTTAAATCCAATTTTACCCTTCGGTGAGTTTTTAGTAAAAAATATGAAAGGAATCTTTTGTCGTTTTTTTATACGAGTTACTTTTTGACTTTTCCGACAAAAGTACGAGAAGAATGTTTTTTTAACTTATACGGCATGAATGGATTTTTAAGAAACTTCTTTTACAAGTTTTCAAGTTTATTTTTAATCAAATTATTTTATTTTAAAGTCGTATGACATGTTATGAAAGGAAAAATGTTTTTGAAGTAGAAAGGATATTTTCCTCAAGAATGGAGTTCAAGTATTTTATCAAAATTATCTTCCATCTAAGATAATAAATGGGTTCTGTTTTTATCCCTATTATAACATGGATTTGATTATGTTGTGATGGAAATATTTTTATGAATTCCTTTATCTTATATGAATTGTTTTATGATGTCATGTTGTTTTAGAATTCCATTTTTATTACATGGGTTACGCTATGATGTATGGTTTATGATTATGTGGCACACATAAGAAAGGATTCATTATAAGATGGGTGGAACCTATATCTCCCTACAATGCATTGGGTAAAGATTTTATATCTCATGAGATAGATATGGCTGGAACGGTAGGTTATACCGGTTCAGTGAAACAGGACTGGAACAAGGGTGACTCGGTTCAGAAAGCGACTTTTTCCACTAAGATAGTCTTGGCAATGAGTCATGACTAACAAGAAACGATTTTCCATGATTATGTGTGCATGCCACAAAGTTTCAAGTTTCATGTTATGATTATGGGGATCTCATTTTCACTTCTATGATTTATTCCATGTTAAGATATCATGATCTCTTTTGAAGGTTATGATTTTCAAAAAGATATGATATGATTTTTAGTTCCTTTATTTGCCCTTGCTGAGCATTTGAGCTCACCCTTTTATGTTTTCTTTTCCACAGGTTAGGAAGATGGATATTAAGTAGAATATGCTAAAAGGGACCCTAGATATGATGAAATAAATGGGAGACACTGTAGAAGATTTATGAACCAGTTGTTTATGTTTCCCAGTTTCTAAAGACACTATACCTATACGGTCCTTTGTGGTTTTGTCATATGTTGTAATTAGTGTGCTTCAATTTTGAAGTATTAACAATGTATGTAAAGTATGGGTCGTTATAGTTGGTATCAGAGGAAAGGTATAGTCAACCTTTGGAAACTAGGATGTGAAACCCTTAGTAAGAACCCTAAGGATAAGTCTAAGCATAGAACACAATCTTAGTGTTTTAGAAATGGCCATGAATAACCTAGGATAAGACCTTAAGCGTGAAAAGTTTATTCTTGAATTATGTGGTTTTACTATTATAATTAGTGTTGCTCACACTATTCTTCTTGGTTTTAGTCAATGGCTGGAACCCGAAGGAACCGTGTTAATGTGGAATGCGATGGGCAATGCAATGATTGTCCCCCTGAGCAACCAAACGATATGGGAGCTGGAATGCAAAATCTTGTAGCCATGCTCACAAAACTTTCTCAAGCTATGAATCATGCAGGACTTCCAAACGAGCAATGGAAGGAGCAACATTCTGTTGAATCCTTCATGAGGCAGCGTCCACCTTCTTTCAGCGGGTCTACTGATCCATTAGTTGCTGAACAATGGATTAGTACTACTGAAAAGATATTTTCAGTTCTTCAATGTTCTGAGGATGATAAAGTCATCCTAGCAGTGTATCGTTTGGAAGGAGATGCTGATCAATGGTGGAATCTTATTAAGAATACGAGGCAAAGGGATGAAATTGAGTCCATGGAATGGGACGAGTTCAAGAACTTATTTTTCAATCAGTACTTCCCTCGTATTCTCCGAACAAAGATGGAGAAAGAGTTCCTTGAACTGAAGCAAAGGGATGATGAATCTGTTGGTACCTATGAAGCAAATTTTATAAGACTTGCAAGGTACGCTTCTGGTATTATTATCCAACCTGAGAGTAAGATCGATCGATTCTTTAGTGGCTTAAAACCAAGTCTTCGAAGGGCTTTAGACATAAGGGACTTCAATAGCTATGATGAAATCGTTCGATGTGCTCTCAAAGTTGAGATGTAGATTGGAGTAATCCATCAGTCACATGGGTTTGATAAGAAGAGGAAGATGGAATTCAAAGAAAAATCTAAAGAGCACACAGAAAAGAAGATGAGCTTTTCCTTATGCTCAAAGTGTGGAAAAAAACATGGAGGGAGTTGTCTTAAAGGGACAAGTAAATGTTTCAAATGTGGAAAGGAAGGTCATCGAGCATTTGAATGTCGCGATAATGGGAAGAAGATGTCTAATGATGCAAACAAAGGAAGGGATACACAGAATGAACCTACTACACTTCAATGTTTCAAGTGCAAGGAGATAGGGCATTATGCCAATCAATGCCCAAATCCAAGGGTTGATGATGATGGTCGACGTCAACAAAATCTTAAGGCTAAAGACAAAGGAAAGTCACATGCAATTTCTATCAGCGATGTGGAGTACGATAATGAAGTGGTGAAAGGTACACTTACCATCCACTCTAAAGTAGCAAATGTTTTATTTGATTCTGGATCCACCCACTCTTTTATTTCTGAAACATTTTCTAAGGGTATCACCGTACTACCTCAACAATTAGATGCTGAGTTAGCTGTGACAACACCTAATGGCACAACAGTCGCATCAAAAGTTTATAATTCTTCTCCGATCGAAGTTTGTGGGAAAGTGCTTCTTGCAAATCTTGTGATCCTTCCTTTAGTGGAATTTGATGTGATTCTTGGCATGGATTGGCTTTCTCTACATGGAGCTTATATCAATTGCCAAAGAAGGGAAGTCACATTTCATATTCCAGATCAATCTACGATCGTCTATCAATGCAAGGATGAACATAACCTTCCAGTGGAAATTTCTTCCATCTTATGGGTCTTGATTCCACTAAATGAAGGTTATTTTTCTCAAATGGTTGGTGAGAAACTCATGATTAAGAATATGCCCATTGTACGGGATTTTGATGATATCTTTCCGGAGGAATTACCGGGTCTTCCACCAAATCGTGAAGTTGAGTTTTCAATAGAACTCGTACCGGGTGCTTTGCCTATTTCAAAGACACCTTATAGAATGGCCCCAATTGAGTTGCAGGAATTAAAGAAGCAACTCCAGGAGAATCTTGATAAGGGATTCATACGCCCTAGTGCGTCACCTTGGGGAGCACCTGTTCTATTTGTTAAGAAGAAATATGGGTCAATGAGACTCTGCATTGATTATCGAGAACTTAACAAGATCACTATCAAGAACAAATATCCTCTCCCACGCATTGATGACTTATTTGACAAACTACGCGGAGCTCAATACTTTTCCAAGATTGATCTTCGTTCAGGGTATCATCAATTAAGGGTCAAAAGGGAGGATATACCAAAGACGGCTTTCCGTACAAGGTATGGACACTATGAATTTATAGTGATGCCATTTGGTCTTACTAATGCCCCTGCTATCATCATGGATCTAATGAATAGAGTCTTTAGAGACTATCTTGATCAATTTGTGGTAGTCTTTATAGACGATATTCTTGTCTATTCAAAGGGCAAGGAAGAGCATGAAGACCACTTGAGAATTATATTGAAGACCCTGAGAAAGGAGAAGCTTTATGCCAAATTTACCAAGTGTGAATTTTGGCTTCAAAATGTTGCATTTTTGGGTCACATAATCTCAAAAGAGAGGATATCTGTGGATCTAGCAAAAACAGAGGTTATCGAAAGATGGTCGAGACCAACAACAGTAACTGAGATCCGAAGTTTTCTTGGTTTGGCTGGATATTATCGACGATTTGTAAAGGATTTTTCACGATTATCTAATCCACTCACCAAGTTGACTCGGAAAGGAGTTAAGTTTGTTTGGACAGAGGAATGTGAAGAGAATTTCAAGGAGTTGAAAAGAAGGTTATCCAGTGCACCTGTGCTCACACTGCCTTGTAGTGGAGAAAGGTTTGTGATCTACAGTGATGCATCCAAGAAGGGATTGGGGTGTGTTCTTATGAAAAATGATATGGTGATAGCTTATGCCTCACGACAGTTGAAAATCCATGAGCAAAATTACCCAACACATGATTTGGAGTTAGCTGCAGTAATCTTTGCATTAAAGATTTGGAGGCATTACCTTTATGGTGAAAGGTGTGATATTTATACTGATCATAAAAGTTTAAAGTATATTTTCACACAAAAGGAGATGAATATGCGTCAAAGAAGATGGTTGGAGCTGATTGAGGATTATGACTGCTCAATCCATTACCACCCTGGGAAAGAAAACAAGGTGGCATATGCATTAAGTCGACAAGACCATGCTAGTTTATCCATGATGAGGATCACAAAAGATCCAATATTTATGTATTTACAAAGGATGGATCTTGGAATTATAATAGAAGGGGAAAAATATTATCTTTCTCAAATGAATGTTCAACCATCTATACATGTGAAGATTAAAGAGGCACATAAAGAAGATGTCGAGTTACAAAAGAAGGTGAGAAATGTTCCTGAATTCAACCTTGATTGTGATGGGATAATAAAGTTCAGGAATCGGGTTTGTGTTCCTCCCATCCCCGAATTAAAGAAGGAGCTGCTGGATGAGGCTCATAGTTCTTCATTCTCTATTCATCCTGGAAGCACGAAGATGTATAGGGACCTGAAAGAGTACTTCTGGTGGGATGGCATGAAAAGAGATGTTGCTGAATATGTCTCTCGATGCTTGGTTTGTCAACAAGTTAAAGCTGAGAGACAAAAGTCTAAGGGGATGTTACAACCATTACCCATACCCGAATGGAAATGGGAAAACATCACTATGGACTTTGTCACAGGACTTCCTAAAACATCCAAAGGCAATAATGCTATTTGGGTCATAGTTGATCGTCTTACAAAGTATGCACACTTCATTGCTATTAGAGAGGATTTCTTTCTAGATCAGCTTGCCAGGATATATGTAAAGGAAGTGGTAAGATTGCATGGAGTACCACTTTCTATTATATCTGATCGGGATCCGAGATTTACCTCGAAGTTCTGGCAAAGTCTTCAGCATACTCTGGATACAGAGTTGAGTTTCAGCACTGCTTATCATCCCCAGACAGACGGTCAGTCTGAAAGAACAATTCAAACCCTAGAAGATATGTTGAGAGCTTGCTCTATGGATTCCAAAGGAGGTTGGGATCAACACCTACCTTTAGTGGAATTTTCTTATAATAATAGCTTTCACTCCAGTATTCAGATGGCTCCTTATGAAGCTCTCTATGGAAAGAAATGCAGGACTCCAACTTGCTGGGATGAAGTTGGGGAAAGAAAGTTATTAGGACCTGATCTCGTAGATGAAATGGCAGAAAAGGTCAGATCTATTCAACAACACATAAGAGCAGCTCAGAGTCGACAGAAAAGTTATGCCGACAACCGAAGAAAAGACCTAGAGTTTGAAGTGGGTGATAAAGTGTTCTTATGAATATCTCCCTGGAAGAGGGTTATGAGATTTGGAAAGAAGGGGAAGTTAAGCCCTAGATATATCGGTCCTTTCGAAATACTGGATCGTGTTGGAAAGGTAGCTTACCGATTGGCAATTCCACCGAATCTCTCTCAAGTTCACGATGTGTTCCATGTATCTCTCCTGAGAAAGTACATACCTGATCCTTCACATGTACTCAGCTCAGAAGTTGTACCGCTGGAGCAAGATCTTTCTTATGAAGAACAACTGATAGAGATTCTGGATCGTAGCGAAAAAGTCCTACAAAACAAGACCACTCGATTGGTGAAAGTTTTATGGAGGAACCACCAATTAGAAGAAGCTACGTGGGAGCTTGAGGATATGATGAGGGAGAAGTATCCTCATCTGTTTGTTACAAAGTGACGAATTTCGAGGGCGAAATTCTTTTTAAGGGGGGTAGAATGTAACACCTGAGATTTTTATGAGTAATATTTTGTTTTTATATATATCATCAAAGTAATCTTTCACTACATACTAGCTTGGCTTACTTTACACGCAACCGCGACCTTCCTCGATAGCTTGCGTCGTACGCAATACTGAGTGTCACTAAACAACGATATGCTATTAAAATATTATTAAAACTAGCCGTTATGAATAGTAATAACCACTTTTTGAAATTTTATAAATTTTATCTTTCAAAATGGACTTCATTTTTGGATTCGGAATACCAAAATTAGCCTTGGGTAAAATTTTGGTATTTTTCTGAAAACTTTCAATTTTTGATGAATAGTCAAACCACTAAGTGGTAGGTTAAAAACTGAATTTTGCATAAAACTTAACATTACCACTTCTGTGAATATAATTTCAAAAATCCGAGAGATACAGTTAATATCAAGGACTAAAATGTGGTTCAATGAGATGAAAATAATTTTTTGGTGAATAGTAACTTTTTACTTTTTTTTACCACGGTTAAAAGTAAATAGGGTAATTAAAGGTAAAAATGATATTATTATTACCCTAACACATGTCCTAATTCTATTGGACAAGTGTAATTCGACCAAAAACAAACTTAGGAATAATATATGACCATTTAGGTCCACTTGGATTAGATTAGGACATTTATTATTAATTTATTTAAAGAAGGGTTAAAATAGTAAAAATCAAAGTTTAATAAGTAAATTATTTTTAATATGGGGTTATACATAAGATAAATTCGACTATAAATATTCATTAGAAAGCTAAAACGATTTCCTACATGATGGTATTTTATTTATAATATTTAGACATTAAATAATTTAATTTATTTATGACACAATGATGATGCAGTAATTATCTTATTAATGAAATATTGACATAATTGATGTTATAAACACCAAATTAAATGTAATTTGAGACTTTTTATGAATTACACTAATTTTATAGGTTACTATGATATATTATTGTTGATTTAATCAACTTGGTTCGAACATATAATTCTGTTATGACTTTCAAAAAAATCATATATCAAATAGTGTCAAAATTGACACAAAATAGTTTTTAAATCAAATATTATATTATTAATTGTTATTTTATTCCTAAAAATCTAAGGTTCGGCCAAATGACTTAGATAAGGATATATATATTAATAATAAACAATTTGGGGTTCGATTGGCATGTTATAGTAAGTGTATTAACCATATAGTGTAAGAAAACAAAAAGACACGGTAAAAGTTAAATTATTTAACTCAGAGTTAAATCTAATTGATAAAGTTAAAATAATAACATAAACTGGTCTAAATCTTATTGGTTGATAGGATTTCGACCCATCCCCACTTTATCTTCGAAATAAGACCCTTTGTAACCATTATAAACCGATTTTGACTTTAATATAAAATAATATTTTGAGATATTCCTAAGGTGCCCCTCTCCTCCCTTATAAAAGGGCACCTCCTCCCCCTCCTCCTCACACCAATTTGAGCACTCAAGCTCGGTCAACCCCTGCCATTTTCGCCTCTCCACTTCCCTAGAATATTCCTAGAGGTTCTGGTCTTCTTCAAAGACCAATCTTAGTTCCCTAAGTGGAGGATTCAATGAAGCGTTCCAAAGAAGAGGTAATATCCATTACCGATCTTTTCAATTTCTTTCTTCTTCAACTTCTTCTTCTTTAGTTGTTTCATGATAAAGTAATAACATCAGTATTACTTACATACTGATATGTTATTATAAATATGAAACAACCATAATTCACCTTCTATCCATCCTATGGAAAAATTAAATCACCGCGCGTGCGTACGTACGGAATACCGTCTCCACGCCGTGGTGCAATCTATTTTCCACCATCACCTTACAAGGATGGGTATAATGGTGTAATGAGTAACTATTTATGATTATTATAAAGTAATATTGATACTGAAATAATATACATATACTCCAATACAATTCCATGATCATAGGAACGATATCATCACTCGTGCGTACGTACGGAATACCGTCTCCACGATGTGATGCGACTCGTTCTACATGATCATCATTACATAGTAATTATATAAATGAATTGAATGAATAAATATGATATATGTTACACTAATACCATTCTGGATATAAGGTATCTATAACCTTAAAAGAAGAATAAGAATTTATTCGGAAAAACATGCATAAGAACAAAAGGCAATAAAGACCCGAGTAACAAGTAACAATGAAATATTACTAACAAGAAGCTAAGAATATGACCATATATGATATCATATCAATATGTATGATTCTGGAATAAGTCAATAACATTATTTAAACCATTATAAAGGAGCTTCGGACACATAAAAAGCAAATCGGACCTAAGGTAAGGGAAATATCACAATCACATTTTTATCCGAGATTGTTTATTCATAAGTATTTACTAGGGTGTATTTTATCATCCACATCCATGTTCCCTCAATATGTAATATTGTTTCCATCCACTTAAAATAGTTTAAATCCAATTTTACCCTTCGGTGAGTTTTTAGTAAAGAATATGAAAGGAATCTTTTGTCGTTTTTTTTTATACGAGGTACTTTTTGACTTTTCCGACAAAAGTACGAGAAGAATGTTTTTTTAACTTATAAGGCATGAATGGATTTTTAAGAAATTTCCTTTACAAGTTTTCAAGTTTATTTTTAATCAACTTATTTTATTTTAAAGTCATATGACATGTTATGAAAGGAAAAATGTTTTTGAAGTAGAAAGGATATTTTCCTCAAGAATGGAGTTCAAGTATTTTATCAAAATTATCTTCCATCTAAGATAATAAAAGGGTTCTGTTTTTATCCCTATTATAACATGGATTTGATTATGTTGTGATGGAAATATTTTTATGAATTCCTTTATCTTATATTAATTGTTTTATGATGTCATGTTGTTTAAGAATTCCATTTTTATTACATGGGTTACGCTATGATGTATGGTTTATGATTATGTGGCACACATAAGAAAAGATTCATTATAAGATGGGTGGGACCTATATCTCCCTCCAATGCATTGGGTAAAGATTTTATATCTCATGAGATAGACATGGCTGGAACGGTAGGTTATACCGGTTCAGTGAAACAGGACTGGAACGAGGGTGACTCGGTTCAGAAAGGGACTTTGTCCACTAAGATAGTCTTGGCAATGAGTCATGACTAACAAGAAATGATTTTCCATGATTATGTGTGCATGCCACAAAGTTTCAAGTTTCATGTTATGATTATGGGGATCTCATTTTCACTTCTATGATTTATTCCATGTTCAGATATCATGATCTCTTTTGAAGGTTATGATTTTCAAAAAGATATGATATGATTTTTAGTTCCTTTGTTTTTCCCTTGCTGAGCATTTGAGCTCCCCCTTTTATGTTTTCTTTTCCCCAGGTGAGGAAGATGGATATTATGTAGAATATGCTAAAATGGACCCTAGATATGATGAAATAAATGGGAGACACTGTAGAAGATTTATGAACCAGTTGATTATGTTTCCCACTTTATAAAGACACTATACCTATACAGTCCTTTGTGGTTTTGTCATATGTTGTAATTAGTGTGCTTCAATTTTGAAGTATTAAAAATGTATGTAATGTATGGGTCGTTATAATAATGATCCAAAATGATATCAAAAATAATAATCCAAAACGACTCTTTATTTTTTTTGTAGGTATATAACTTTCCCTAATATAAAATCATGATCATAAAATATACAACATCCCATAAGCTTTCATGATTTGTTGAATTTTCTTTTCCACCTTCTTCTATTCAATCAATATTTGCATCAAGCTTAATAATATACATTGAGGAGTCTTCTAGAATAGCCCATATATTTCTATTTCTCTTTCCATGATTTTCAATCTTATAAAAAGCATAATAATGTTCCAAAATGAGATCAAAAATAATAATCTAGAAAAACTCTTTATTTTTTTCTTTTGTAAGATCATACTTTTCATCTATATCCATTATGTATGCTTGGGCTCTATATTTAAACACTAGTTTATCATTGTCAAACAATTAATTATCAACTTCTTCTTCTTTATTGATGGTACTTATTCTCTATGATTTCATTCATAATTCGAGGAATCCCTTTTGTGTAAACCTTATCTTATGATTGTTCATGTTTCCAACTTCACTTTATTCATCACAGAACTTATTTTCTCATTGAGAGGAAATGTTTCCGACTCAACCACATCAAAAAGAACCCTTAAAAATCTTTCGTTCATATCTACATTTTCCTCTGTTTAAATTATTATAAAAATAGACAGAAGTAAATCTTCTTCATTATGTTCATCAAGATAATCTCTAGAGATCTCATATTTTTAACTATCATTTAAATCCATTCCCTTACTCGATTTTTTGCATCTTATGGTTTGAAACTAGTTTCATATTCCACCAAACTACTCAATAGATCATCCATAGAAGGTTTAGATAGATCCATTTCCTCAAGAGCTAACAATTTTGGATTATAAAGAGGTGAAAGACTTCTAAATATTTTCTTCATGGCCTCAATTTAATTGATTTATTATCCAATCCCTCGTATTTCTCTAATAACATCATTAATTTGTTTCAAATATGAATCTTCATTTTCATCAGGATGCATTTTCATATCATCAAACCTATTGTGCAAGAATTGGTGTTACGACTCAATGAGTTTGTTTTCTCCTTCATATATATTTTATATTTTTTCCACGTAGACTTGGATGAATTGAAACTCATCACCTTTAGATAGATTCGATCAGATAAATCTTTAATAAGAGAATTATTATATTTGGAATATGTATCAAGAATTTTCCTATCTGTTTCAATCATAGTTGTTTATATTAAATCAGTGACCTGAATATCCTATGAAGTGGAAAAATGTAATTCAATTCCGAGGGACCTTAGATTAGATCTCATATGGTTCTTCTAAATCATGACGTTCCTTCCATCTAAGAGGGGGAATCCCCTACACATATTAAATTCTCCATGAAAAAGTGATAGATTAACCTCTAGTAACATATTTTATCTGATACAAATTATAGGACCACGTAACACTTTGAGAGTTTGGGGTGAATTAGGGTGTCAAATTTTTCTTCTAAAGTGATTTATCTTGTTCCCACGTTAGTAATAATGTGTTCAACTAGTCAGATAGTATAGTGAAGTAATTTAAACATCCACATGAAGAGAGAAAACGCGAAAGTTTTACTTGGTTGACCACTATGTGATAGTCCAATGAGCATAGGCTGATAGTGTATCGATTATACATAAATCTACTAATATTCACTAGTACTAGAACATATAATTATAGACACAATCACAATATTCAAGGAACAATATCTTTAAAAGATTTTACGGATGGAACACTACTTCCCTTAGAACACTTCCATTAACTCCCCCTAGCCCATTTCCTTGGGAGAGGTCTTACTATGTATAACGACTATAATGTCACCTTAGTATATTGGAAAATATGTCCTTGTCCCTATCTAGAATGATACTCTTCTTGAATCAATTTCTTAATAAGAGGCGCATCAAATCAGTGTTTAATTAATCTAGATGTTCTATTCTTCGGTTTGTGATGTTCCTTCATGAATCTAAAAATATTCATGAAGGAAATTGCCTTTTTGGAACAAATTTCCTGTATAATGCTAAGTGATTCATCATAGGATTCCACTTTATCACGAAACTCTTTTTTTGTAGACACCTTGGTATTAGTCAAGACTAGAGAAGTATTTTCATGATTCTCAATATCAATTTGAATACTTGATTCAAAAAACTATTGAACTTGTTGAATTCAGATAGATTATTTCTTTTTTATAATTATTTTTATGTGTCTTGTAATGGGGGAAGCCATGAATTTATAGGCTTGACCTTTCCCAATGATTCCACACATATGGGAGACTTTTTAAAAAACTCCAAAACCATTTTCATGATTCTCGTTCACTCGTGATGCTCCAGTAATGTACAACATAATAACGAAGCTTCACATAGTTTTGTAGATTCTGTTTAACCCACCAAAACATTCAAGATGTTTGTTCATTATGCTTTAGAAATTCATGAATCTTGGACTTTTTGAAAAGTAGTCTTCTCAAAAACATTCATTTGGAATATTTATGAGGAGACAATTCTATTAACCACATTTCATGATTCATGATTCTTTCTCCTCATTTTGATCCCAAAAAATGGAAAACAATGGGATATGATGACATATTCAATGGTATATTGATCATTACTATAAGATCACTTATTCAGATGAATCCCTCATAAACCCAATGTGGATTAGAAAACAAAAAAAACTCGTCTTTATTTCAAAAAAAAATGACCGCTTTGGTTCCAACATCATGCTTATGTATGTAAATCATGCATAAATGAGCTTCATAAAAAATTAATGTTCTTCATTTATATATTATTTTGATCAAGATAATTTTCCCATATGGTGGGGAAATATTTTTTTGAGTTTTTAAATTTTTTAGAAAAGTGTTTGTACTAAAAAAACCAATAGTGGCATCATTGTAACTTCTATTATGTTTTGATTAATGTTTTAATATATGAATGCATATAGAAAATACGTTTTTTCTAAAAATATGACATGATTTGTGTAAAAAAATAATGGTTCTTCAAAACTAATCAAATCATGGAATGGTTAATAAAACATAACATTTTCTTGATAAATTTAAATAAAATCAGCATATTTTAATAAAATGTTATGGTAAAATATGTTCCTGAAAATAAAAAATTATAAAATAATAGATTTCAATCACCGTTCATATAAAAATATTCATTGTTTGTGTTATACTCATATTTCTATATGAAAACAACGTAATAATTATGAAAATAAACATCATGGTTTTAACAGTGTGAATTTTAAATTCTCTCCTTGAAATGGATACATATAAGATAAAATACATGATAATTTTCATAATGGTTTTCATGTGGGAAAATACATGACATGGAATATAGTAAAAAATGAAATGGAATTATATTTTATAAAGTATAATTATTTTTCTAATATCCCTAAAACATATAACTAGTCCAAACCCTGAAAGTGGGGAGTTAAGCCATACTAAAATTGTTTAGAAGGATATGATCACACATTAAAAATTATTTATATAGTTTATTAACTTATAATATAGTTATAAGTTAGAAAATATGGCAAAATTTAAAATAATATATATTGAATATAATATTTTTTTAAAAAATATTACGAAATGTTCATATTATTTTATTTCGTAAAAACATGCCAAACTAATTTTTGGTTATTTTTTTCATATTTTCAAATAATTTGAAATGTTTTGTAATTAATTTATATATTTTTTTTCTACAAAATAATAAATATTCATAGGATATATAAATGGTTTATAATTATATAATTGAAACAATTTTAAATATAGAGGAGTTCATATTTAATTTCTAATGAACAATGAAATATGACATGTTTATAATTTTATATAAATATTATGTATCTATATTTATATTTTATGTAATATCCATAGAGTTTTTTTAAAAATAAAAAGTGTTTATTCGTGATTTATTTATAAAATATTCATAAATGTTTATATCATGTATAAATTCATGAAATTTTTATTTTTTTATTACTTGCATTATAAAATTCATTAATGAAAATATTATATTCATAATGTATTTACGTATTAGTTTAATTCCATAATATTCTTCGTAAAAATGTCAAACCATGAATATAAGGGGTCACTGTCTAGTTATGATATAAAATTTAGTAACATTCAACCAATATATTAATTTTTTATAGGTTATGAACTTGAAAATAAAGGTTGATTATGGTTGAAACTTATTAGGTGTTAAAATTATATTGAACATAAGGTTTATCTTTAGTATTATCTTTGAATTATTGGAATTTTTCTCTTGTGAAGATTTCAGGTTTTTTATTATAGACCATTATAGGGAAGGGCTTCACATACCTTATGAATGATAATCATTAAAGTATGTTTGAATATAATTATTATTTATTTTTAGGACTATAATAGTAATCCTGACTTATATAAAGTGATATAAATTAATATGTTATAACTCTATTAATATATTAAAGGTATATGAAATAAAAAAACCATTAAAAATTTCTACACAAGTAGAGAATTCATTAGATAAGGTAGTGAGATGTTTAATCCAGTAAAATAATAATTTTATATTATATCCAATTAAAACACTTTTCAAGACCTCTATAATCAAAATTTAGGTTTTATGCCATAGATGGGTTGTCATGGATATCTTGTGTAAGGAACAAACAATATAGGTGAAACAAATTGTTATTTTTTATCTTTGGAATGATATTTGGGTCACTCATAGTTGGGAAACCCTTCTGGTTAGGATACCATTATGATAAAATATAGAAAATATATATGAAGGTTTATTGTATGGATTATTCCACTTAATTATATATGATTCATATATAGAGTAATGGAAATATTTTTCCATGGAATATATTCATATTCTTTTTTTAAATATTATCTACTATAAGCCTTCATGAAATATTTATTTAGGGCCAAAAAAAGATATATTTTATTTTAAAACTATTCATTATTTTGGTGGGATTACATTTAAAAAAATATCCACATTAAATTATTATAAAAAAAGATATTAATCTGATAAAATATCATAGTATAACTAAATTTAAATAATCATTATCACTAATACATAAAAACCATAACATGAATACAAATTTTATCATAAAAATTGATAATTCATTCAACTCTTAATAAATCAATCCCTGTATCTTATAAGCTTAGTAACTTTTGGGATTAGATAAAAAGATATTTCATCTTATAGAAAATTTTTAACATCTCTAATTTATATTCTCCATAGAAGATATCTTTAGAAACATATCACATAAAATATGCTTAATCATAAACTAAGAAATAGAAACATAAGAAAATGGGTGATCGCTAACACTCAGTGATGGTAAATGTAATAGATTTCAAATTAACATAGATGTAAAAAAATAAGATCAGAATTGAGTATAAGATTAACACATTGGTATGAGAATAAAATCAATAAATATGATAAACATTTATAGAAAATAAACCTAAAAACATATATCATAAAATGTAAATTGTTACACCCAGACCTTCACATTATCAATTATTTTAAATATTTATTTATTTGATGATATTTCCTTGAGATTCATATTGAAAATAATTGAAAATATAAAATTTTTGTGTTTTTATTTAAGGAACGTGATTGGTGTAGGGTTATTATAAACACTTAAGCATCCCATGAAAATGTATTATAGTTTTTAGTAGATTGGTATTTCAGGGTATGAATATTTTTTACAAAACAATAGAGAAAACCAATGTATGATTATTATGTAAATCCAATGATGGGAGTTCTGTTAGAAATTACTTTGGTAAGATGTACATTCAAACCATAGGACTGGACCAAATATAAATTTTTTCTTAAAAACCTATACCATTCATCACATAAATAAACCCTCTTTATCCTCTTCTATCCCTCCCTCATAGAAAAAACATTCTAAGGATTCAATAGACACATCATCCCTTCTGAGTGGATTCTTAGTCTACCTACTTCGATTCAGGGTGTATTTGTTGAGGTTAGAGGTTCATTTCCCCTGTAATATATTTTTTATTATTATTTTCTTCTTAATTTCATTTTATAGATTTTTTTCCCAAACCCTATGTGGGTAGGGTTCATATTTATTTTGGATTTCTTTCCTAGGGCGTACGTATGGTACTTTTGGTCCTCCTATTTGGAAAGGAAAATGGTTTGAATAAAATATTCTTAGTTCGAGGTAGGTAATATCTATGTATAACTATTTAAATTATAGAAACATGGTTAATTGGGATTTATAACAAGACTTTTTACAATTGTATGTCCATCAATAGGTAGTTTTAATTGTTTTTTATAAAATAATTGGTTTTGATTTGGATTTCAATGAAATTCAAATGTTTCCCCCATTTGGTTTAAGTATCAAATATATTTTCCATTGTTAATGTATGGATTTTTTTGATTAAATGATTTATTTGACATTATAATTTATCCATTATCCCATGATTTTAATTTCATCTTTGAAATAATGAAAAGGGTTATTTGCAAATAATGGTTTTTTTATTTGTTCATTGTTTTTTTCATTATTCTTTAGGTGTTTATGTGATTAAAGTTTGAAATTGGAATTCTAAATTGTGATTTCAATAGGTTTTTCATTTTTTAAAATGTTTTTATTTTTTCCAAATTAAATTTAGTTTAATTTCATGTTGACTATATCACTATAATTCCTTGAATTGTGTTTGTTTTCAAAAAAGGATTTCACATTTTGATTCATTAAATTTTTTATCAATGATCAGTTATCACTTTATAATAGGTGAAATTATTGAAGGAAGGTAAATGGAGTATTTATGTAGTGTTAAACTTTATGTGATTAAATTATTATTTATTTTTTCACCTTTATTTTGTTGTTTATTTGACCCATGGATCATGGATATTAGAACCTAGAATTTATGAAGACTTTTCTACTAGTTTATAGGATGTTGTCATAACAAGTAAAGTAATATAATTTGGTGCATCAATGTTATTATATTCATACCAGTAGTTTAGGTTTTTTCTAGAAAAATGAAGTTACTTCACTTGGTACGCCATTCTATGTTTCATTAGGGCCCCTAGTAAGAAATACGTACATTTAGTTCCATGTTTTTATCAGTTGAAAAAATATTAATTGATTATATTTTCAATAATTTATTATATCCCATTTTAATATTATTTTTTGTTATCTAATTACTATGTCTTATATAACTAGTTATTATGAGTAAAATATTTACTTCATTGTTACATTGTTTTGTGAAAACTATGTTGTGGAATGTTTTGATTTTAAATAAATTAAATGTGATTTGACATTAATTTAATATCTTCTTTGGTTTTCATATGTAAATCATTTTTCCTTAAAAATTATTTTCTAAAATAACGAATCTTGACTTATTAATAATGGAAATTTTTTATTTTCATAATGTGTCTTAGTTTACCCAAATGAAAAAATGGTAAGATTTTTATATAACATATTTCTAACTAATGTAAATGTTTTTTAATTTTAAATGGAATGTATATGTTTTTAGAAGGATATCTACTATTAATTAACACTCATAAAAATATTAACATATTTTTTGAATTCATATTATCTATGGGTTTATATGGAAAGAAACATTTTCAATTTGTTTATATGTGTCAGGCTATGTGGAGAGGTTTAAAGGTGACCATGGGTCACATAAATATTGAAATTTCTTGAATTTTTTTCCCTTAAATCCAGTTGGATTTTTTATACTATTTTTATGATAGGGGTTTATTTATTTTTATACTTGGTTATTCCTTGATCATTTTTTCAAATATTAGAAAACATATTTTTTATATTAATGGATGTTTTACTTACTGATATGTCATCCTAGACATTTGGTATAATTTCAGTGAAAATTTATTTATTGTTATTGTTTCAAATAATTACCATATACTTTAATTTGATACCACATAACTATTTTATATCCTATTATGGTTTTGAATATACCTAATGTTATGTCACAGAAAGACTCTAGTACCTAGATTATGGGTTTCATATGTTAGTTATTATAAAAACTCTTCTTTTTATTACACACATAACATAAATTATTACATAAACATTCACTTTATAGAAAAAAGATGATCGAGAGGTATATTATCTTTGGGTCTTAAGAACATTACATAACAACTTAAAATATAAAATGAAACATCTTATTGAAATCTTCCTATACATGACCACTACATTCCCTCGTACTTAGCATTGCATGGGATAACCTGAGGACATACATAAGAAAGGGGTGAGATATAAAGCCCAATAAGGTAATATACATGGAATAACATGAGTAACACATTACATGTTAGAAAAAAAGCATATCAATGGATGATAAAATAACATGAACATTGAGGCATGATATAGCATGATTATCATTACATGGAAATGTGGCAACAACACTTAACATGAAATTAGCATGAGACAGGACTCATTCCACAAGGAGAATTATTAAACCCTCATTGCACATGAATCACGAGTAAACCCTCATTAAACGTGAATTAACATGAGTAAACACCCATTGCACATGACATATCAGGATACCATACTTTACTCAATGCATTGGAGTGCTATTAGGGCACACTCTTCATAATCATTTCATTTCACGCATAAGTGTCCCACATATATCATAAAACATAGATTCATTAAAATTATAATTCATTCCGCGAATAAGGTATGTGGAATAAATAAATTTAATTTATCAATAAAAAAGTACTTGTGCATAAAGGTGAATACTCTTGATAGAGGAGTGAGTATGGTATTCACTACACAATGATTTTTGTATTGAAATTTTCGTGTAATTTTGGCAGCATAACGACGTCAAATAGAAATTCATAAAATGGGTTGATGAGAGTGAAAGGGTTATCTCATAATTTATACATTAAATGGACAGTTAGGGGATCGTGGGACATAATAAACCAACATATTTAATGGAATTTAGATGCATAATAAATAATAATTTCTTGAATGTAAATGAGGGGAGAGAAGTTCCTTAAGAAATTTTGGCATGGTAATGGGTGTACATAGAAGGCATTAATAATAGAGAAAAATTGTCTCTTATCATTCACAAATTAAGAGAGAAGTATGCGGTAGGTGAGAAATCCATCCCCAATATTTGTAATTGAAAATCAATGTGAATAAACAACGTAATTAAATTATGAAAAAATGAGAATGGAATAAATCCATTACTTGGAAGTGTGATCCCAAAGGCATGAGGGGGGCGTGAGATAGGTTTATTGGAAGCTTACGGTGACATTGGAGGATTATAGAGAGAGGAGAGTGAAAATTTGATGAACTCAAAAATCATTGAGTGAAGAGGAAGTGGGAGCTTGGGTGGGTTTATATAGGAAAGGAGGGGGTATTCTTTATTATTTTGGATTGGGACACCACACATTAAACTAATCAAAACCACAAACTAGACCATGGTTTTTCCCATGATTTTTTCTAAAGGGGAGTGGAAAAAATATTATATAAGGTCAATGGCCAAACATATTAAAATAATAGGGTTTCTTATGAGGAGGTGAGTAACACTCTCATGGAAAACAATTTAAAAAAAATAAAATGTTTTATAAGTCTTTGAGGGTCCACTAAAGATTTCTCATACAAAAAAATTAACATTATTTTAATGGTAAAACATATATTAGTGGATTATAATGTTTATAGTATTTTATTACATCACTATTGGGTCTTTATGATATCATAAAACAGATTATTTTAATAACATTATTTTAATGGTAAAACATATATTATTTTAATGTTAAAACATATATTAGCCGATAATAATTTTTATAGTATTTTATTAAATCACTATTGGGTCCTTATGATATCATAAAACACATTATATATTTAAATAATATTTAATTTTTACCCAAAAATTCAACTATCTCAAAAAATTATAAAAAATTCACCATTGGATAATTTCGACATCTTAATTTCAAAAATAATATACATTTTATCTAAATACTTTTTTAAATAAGTGAATATTTACTTTTAAAATAAAAAACCGACATTTATAAAAATTTCATGGGTTTTGAAAAAAATGGCTTTCAGACAATAATAAATATTATAATTGTAATTAAAAAAATTATAAGGTCATTAATATTTAATATAAACAAATTTAGTAATAAATTTTTATTAAAATATTATTTAATTCAACAATCCATTAATTTATCAAAATGGATTCCTTAGTTTAATATTAACTAAAAATAAAATTTTTTCTTTAAAAACTATTTACAATGTACCAATAATAAAATTAATGTATTTTATTTATTATATAAAAAAATAATTCACATAATCATAGTGTTGAGTCCTTGTTAAATAACCCCTTATAATACCTGCATAAGAATAAAGGGTAAGGTGTGTGATGGTGATAGACTCTTGGGGTGGCTCAGATAACATTGCTTGGGTGGTAAACTCTAACAACTTCCACTACTCCTGTAGATAGTTCCATTCGAGCTTAACATTTTGAAGCTAGGCTTGGGCTTGGTCAAGTGCAAAGCCCAATGATGCTACCTCCATTCCGAGCTCTAAAAAATGCGTTCTATATGGGGAAAGTCTACTAGAGGAGGCCATCACATCCTTTTTCTTGAGTAAATTACATTTTCAAAAGCTCTATATTTATACTAATCATGTGATCACTATTCAACATCTATATTAGCAATAGTCACAATTTTTAATGGTATTTTAACATCTGAAAACATAAAACAGAGGAATTTCATATGTTATATAACCATTATACATAATAATACATTTAATTAGGTTAAGAGGAATTTTCATTAATGGATGTTTGTGTCGTTACAGTTCATTAAAAAATAGTATCAAATCACCCATAATTATTTGGGTGAATCTAGTATATTAGAGTTAGGACTATAAAAATTTAGAGGTTTTGTGGAGGGGGTCTTTCTAGGTCTTAGTGACACAGAACCTTAAATATTTAGGGGTTTTTTTTTTGTATGAATCAATATTTCAATGTCTATTATTCTTTTTTAAGTCATTTTATTTATATGGGAGATACATTGAATTATATTGAGTTTTATGGGTTTGTTTTAATTTTGTTATTTTCTGGTGAAAATGGATAAAACCATTGTTTTTGCTTAGCCTGCATAATCTAAAAAGCAATGAAGATCCCCAATAATGGATTCTATTATTCCTTCCAATGTAATTTTAACTGTTAGAGAATGGACTTCTGCACTATACAACCAAGTCATCCTAAGATACTAACCCCAATTTAGTTTTTTTGGATCCCTTTTAACCTTGGGTGAATTTTGGGTATGATTTCTAGTTATTCATGGTTAAATTAATATATTTTTAATATATTTTTATTTCATTGTATTGAATCATATTAATGAATTATCTTGGGAAACTCAATTTTTATAGTAAATAATATCTTTTAATGTTTAATAATGCATGGTTATAAAAATATTTCAAATATTTTATATGTTTTAGCTTCAAAAAATTCTTTCAATAATGGTTGAATAATATTTTAATATACAATTAGATAGTTTTTAAAATTAATAAATAAGTATATTTTGATAAATTAAAATGAATCTGAAATTTGGATTTCTGAAAAGTGTTTGGGGAGGAAACTGAGATAATTCTATATAGTCTTCAAAATATATTCATTTTCTTCTTGAAAGTATAGGTTGTTTTGAATAGAATTTTTTATAGGATTTTGATTCAAGAAGTGGGTGGATTTGTTTTTATAGAAGTAATGTAGTTTTAAATGGAGTAAAATATTTATGAAATATAAAAACTAATCTTTTATGGTGGAATGAAATGAAATTCTATGTGTTTAGATGATTTAATGATTTTAAATATAGTCTTAGGGTTGAAAAAAAATTAGGGGTGGGGATTCCTGTGAATTTATAATAATTCTAAAACGAGCCTTTGATTTTTTTTTTTAATTTTATGGAATTGAGTGGGGGTTTTGATTTAAATGTTATGGTTATATATTTTTATATATTTTTTACTCATTTTAGAATGATTTGATTTTTTTGGTGCATCATTTTTTTATATAATGTTTTAGTTTACTTATTATCATCCAAAAAATGTATTTTTGGGTTATGGGAATTTCATATTTTGGGATATTCCTTGGGTCTATATCTCATTTTGTATATGTTTTATCATTATAGTTAATGAACATTCCCAAAATCTAAGTGATTTGGTGGAGACAAACCATTAATAGGGGTAGAACCTTTCCCAATATTTCATGTTTAGATTCTTTTTTAATATTAGTAAATAGATTCCTTCTTCTCAAGTCATTTGTTAGAAACTCAAGAAATTATTGACTCTCGCAAAAGGCCTTCATCTTTAACATTGTTATCCTTTTTTCTCAATAAATATTTCTATATATGTGGATTTGATATTTGGGGCCATGGTAGTGATTTTTATTTTCTAGGTTTGGCTCATGATGGGTAGTTAAATATTTTTTTCCAGTCATAGTGAAGATCCTTTATCCAATGAGAGGAAATTGGTTTCTACACTATATTATTAGAATCTTGGTAAATTAAAAATCCATTCCTCTCATATTTAGAATTGAATTTTTCATAGATAATAGTTGATTTATGTTTGGATCTGTGAGTTTTGGAGTTTTATGGTCTATGTAGGGTAGCTCCCTAAGTGAGCACATTTTTGGTGGTTTAATTTATCACTTCCCATTTCTTTTCCTCTATCTTATGATATGGTTTCCATAGTGTGATACTCCTGATGAGGTTTTTTAATAGATATAAATAAATTTTATGATAAAATTATATATATTTCGAACAATTGAATGTTTTGGTGAGCTTATATGATTCAAAGTGTTTTTAGGGTTGTAGTGACTCCATTGGAGTTTTATCAGATTTTATCAACCTTATGAAATAGAGAAATGACTATAGTCTAGATATTTATATTAGTATCATATATACTTTGGATAAATTCTTATGTCTCCTAAATCTATTTTTTAGGTTTTTATTATAGTCAATAATATTTTTATGTTTTTGGGTTTAGAGTGGTGGTATTACTAGGATAGCCTTATTTTAGTTCTAATTATGTGATTTTTATTGTGGATTATTTTAGTTTTTAGAGATTTATCTCATTTAGTTGTGTTTCATTTAAGAGAGTTGGGTTTTATTTCATAATTTATTGAATTATTTACCAATTTTTTTTAGTTCATTTGAAGTTTCATAGGGGTTGTTTCTAGATTTTTGTTGAAATTTCCCATTCCTCAAACTCAATGAATTTTTGGAGGCAAAAGATATTGTATTGGAAAAAATATCACACCACATCCTTCACTTTTACTATTATATTATATTATATTATATTATATATTTATTTTTTGAGGCCTTTTTCTTGAGTTTCATGTTGAACTAACATTATGATATATAAATATAAACTTTTAATATAGGAAAAATAGTTACTAGTAACTATATGGATACCTATTATAAGGGAAGATATTTTCTGATTTATTGTTTTTGTATGGTTTACATGATTGTTCAGATAAAGTATTAGGAATTCTTAGGTTAATCCAATGATGAGTTTATGGTCAATGCATGGTATGGTAAAGTATGCTATCAAAATATGTGACTCATCCAGAATTTAAAATTTGTAAAAACCCTATTGTACACCTCCCCAAATTTTCCCCTTTTAATACCCTCTCCCATATTAATTCTACAATATATCTAAATGGATCACCATATATAAAATCCTGACGCATGTTTTACACACTGATTCCTTGAGATGATCAGTAACATGACCTCAATCATGCCTTCATATTTTCCAATGGCTATTGACTAGAAGAGAGGGTCCGATAAGTCGACCATGGGAAGTGCATGCCCTATTATTTGAATAAGTACCAATTGAAATAATAAAAAATATCAAAATCATATATAACCACAAATATCACTAATATCTCATAGTAACAATGCATGGATACACAATATCCAACTAAAGAAGAATACATGCTTTGATAATGTACCTGTCATTTGTCTAAAACAAAAACTAAAAATAAAGACATTGATGACTCCCAAGTATATCCTAAACCATGATCAGTTCCCTCAACCAAGATCCATCCCCAAACCATCCATCTAACATAATTATTTTTCCCTTGACCTATCTAACAACAACAATGTTAATTCAAATACCCATCAGGTAGCCTGAGTGGGGTGTGAGTAAGACTCTATAAGACACCACCAACCTTTTCAAAAAAAATCATGTAAATAAAAGTGTATTAATTTTTTAAAATAATAATTATAATGAATAAATAAACATATTTTCCCACTATTTAATATTATCTATTTAACCACATAAACCCATGTGTTCCCAAGGGAACTGTAATCTCAATACTTGCTTCAGGACATGTCTGAGTTTGATCTACCCCCAAGGGATATAAAATTTTAATATCCATGTTACCATTATTAATACTTATCCAAATTTCCATGTTTCCATTCATCGTTTAATATCACTAAAATTGAATTAACATGTTACAATTCATAATACTTTCCCAAATGTCCATGTTACCATTTACTATTTGATAATTGATAAATGAATGAGCATGTTACCATTAATAATAATTTTCCAAATGTCCATGTAATGATTTACATTTGATAACACATTATTTAATGAGTATTTAACCATCATAATACATGGAAAAATGGCATTAATACTGTTTACCATTGAATAAAATGCAATTGAATAGATCAAAGTGTTACATATATCTAACCAACCTATTAATTGATTCAATAATTAATTAGTCTTTTACAACATCAACATCTAATAACTGATTCACCAATAAATTATTATAACACACAATATCAGTATATGAAAATTAATTGACCAATTAATTATCCAATTCCTAACATCAATTTCACACAAATAATTTCAAAATTAATTATAAGGACCCAACCTTAGTACAATACATATTCATGAATTATGTGTATAATTCACATTGAGGATCTTTTCAGGTTAAGAGTTTTAGAGAATTAGGACATAAATATTACATCTCCATGATTACAAAGTAGGCACATCTACTCAGTTTCCATTTTTTTCACAAAATAAAAACTCTTGAACAAAAGAGTCATGTATAGTTCCTGGTTTTAGAAAACATAACATTTCCGTGATCCCAACCTTGACCATATTCCAGTTTATGTCCTGTAAAAAACAATTCAAAAAAACATGGGATGAGCATAAAAAGACCAGTAAGGGATATAACAATACGGAGAGAAAACATTAGTCTATGTATACATAATAATCAATGAAATCATACTTTACTCATAAAATATAAGCACTTTAACATAACTCATTAAATCATAAAATTTAGGAATAACACATATAAATCATGAGACAAAAAGTTAACTTCCGGCATTCATAACATTTTTACGTAGGGAGTAACCCTCGGGGTAACGTTTGGAATACCCATCATAGTATATTCCCTAAATCTCTTCGTAGAAACCTTAACATTTAACTCCTTCCCGTTACCCAATTCATTGGAGAGCAATAACAGGTTCACCCACCATTAGTTTATCACAGAACCACCCGTCTTCATAAACAATGCCCAAGAACCATAACATAATCATATCATATAAAGCATTAATAAAGGAAACATAACATTTCCACATTTCAACCACAAGATATCAAAACACATTGATATAATAAAAACATTATCAAAACCATTTTCAAGACCAAAATAAAATAAAATTAAAACATGGTATTTATTTTTCATTTAAAAAAAGTGTATGGATTGTAGAGGAAGCTGAAACTCAAATAATGGTCATGGCGGCAGAGAAGTCATTGTCTCCACATACTTAAAAACATTCCCTTTTGTTGTTTAGTAAAATGCTTTTTATAAAAAGATTCCTTTTGAATAAAAGTAAAATTCAAAGGGGTTTATACACCGTATAAAAGAAAGTTGTGTATAAAACAAAATACGCCTCAATGAAAGGAGATTGAGACGAAGTCCTGTACCACTTTGAAGATTTTAACATTTTAAACCATTAATATTAATATAATTAAATCCTTAAAATCCATTTTGAAATCATGGATATTAATGAGAAATATTTATAAGAATAAATCATTATAACATTTAAAATGATATTTTAGTTAAAGAGTTTTTAACAAAATGAGAGACACTTGAATACAAATAATTGAGGAATAACATTAAATCAGAACATTATAATATCATCAGAATAAATGGATTCGTGATATAATATGCTAAAGAACAGTATATACACCATATAACAGTGAATTGGTGCATAACAACAATTAAGTCTCAATAGAAATGCAAAATGATATGAAATCCCTTATATAGATTGTATCCTTAAATTAAAGATAAATCAATCTCATAATTATGTTTGAAAAATATAAATACACCCATTATAAGTGGATATTCATTGTAAAACAACCAGACTCTATTCACACATATTCATAGGATGACATATTCAATAACTACAAGTTGAACCTAAAGAAATCGAAATTGGGTTATGAAGTTCCCTTGTAAAAATTCGACAGCCTAACAACGTCACATTAAAATTTAGAAAATGAGTTGATGAGACAAAAAGGGTGTATCATCAATTGGAAATAAATTTTACATAAATAAGGATATAGAGTAACATATCCCAATATGATAAGATGTAGATTAAAAGACCTAACAAAAGAAGTCTTTTAAAAAGTGGAGGGTGAACGGTTCCCTTACAGACTTGGGTAACATTCGAAATGAACACCCCATGAAAGAAGGACTATAACACATTGATGTAAATACTCATAAAAGAAAATTATATTACAAAACGAGTAGAATAATGGGAAGTACATACACCACTCAAAGGAAATGGTGGAAAATGTAGCATAAATCCCATGGGAATAAATGTGAGATGAAAAACCCCTTACGAAAACTTGCCAGCCTAACGACACCACTTAAAACATCCAAAATGGATTTATGAGATCAAATAGGGTCTCTCATAATATGAAAATAAAAATTAAAGAATTATTAATATAAAATAACAACCCCAAACATAAGAAATATGATCTTAAATGAAATTACATAAAGGGGAGTACTTAAAAAGAAAGAGAGAGGTAGGATCCCTTACCTCGTGTCCAACTTGACTTGATCGTTCTTTAATCTCCTGAATAATAAACTAGAGTTAATTTATACTTTCTTAAGAACCATTTTTTAAGTTCATTAATACTTTTATATCATTTATTACTATTTTATGAACATTATGTAATTATTTAAGTTAATAACGGTCGTTTTGTCGATCATTGGTACTTGAGTTAAAAATAAACTTCTTATAATTACAAGTTGTTCATGTGGTAAAATATCCATTATATCCAGAATTATAATCATGATGTAGATATCATATATATCATATATATCCATTATATACATTCGTTTATAATATTACATAACATTTAGAGTTAGGAAATTAAATGCACCGTTCATGGAGACGATAAGTCGTATGTACGCATGAACGCTACTTTCATTTCTATTTCGTATTTAATGGAATTAAAACTAAATGAGATATATATATATATATTATAATTATATTATAATATATATGTTATATAGGTCACATATTATCATTAATTTCATTCTTTATACATTCCATGTATTGCATGAACGAGTCACATCACTTGAGGGGGTGGTAGTCGACACTTCCTCAAATGAAATTATCGCATTTCCGCAACATGCAAAGCATAAGGGTATGTTTTAAATGTAAAATACAGAAGCATATAGAGGAAATGAATATAATATATATCATAAATAAATATAGTTCCATCATAATGGCCACCATGAGAGGTAGTAGGAGAAGATAGAACAATCATCGTTTCATGAGGCAGTAATTCGCCATCCACGGAAACAGTATGCTCTTTAACCATTAGACGGAGGTGTGTGTTAGTGTAGCTATAATACTTATAATAACAACATATTAGTATATTTATGATACCATTTGTTTACAAAATAATGTAATAAAAATAGTTTAGGGGGTTAGAGAATAAAAATAAAACAAAAGAACATAAGAGAGGACATTACCTTTAAATCGGGTAAATCCTCTTGGTTTGAACCAAAAGGGTTTCTTGAATATCTTTCTGCCTAATGTGAGGATTCTAGGATGAATAGATAGACGTGGAGAGATAAAATGAGCAGATTTTGGTTGAGCCAAAGGCTTGAGAGGTGTGGTTAAGGAGGTAGAGGTGGGGGCCTTTTATAAGAGGGAGGAGGGGCACTCTTGGAATGTCATGATAAGTTACTTTATTATAAAATAATTTTTGGATGTTAAAGGTCCCACAAATATATATTTAGTGGGTAAAGTGACAAGGGTTCTAAATACACCCATCCAATAGGTTTTGAAAAGTGTATGTCGCAGATTCTACCTTATCTTCTCATTTTATTTAAATCGTTCTTTAATGATGTAATCACTACATCATCATGGTGTCATAAATAAATTTATTTATTTAATGTCTAAAAATTAAAAAAATATCATTATGTAAGAAATAATTTTATATTTCTAATTAATATTTATAGTCAATAATATGACTTGTATAACCCCATGTAAAGTTTTTTTAGTAAAACAATACATGTTTGTGACATTTTTATTTGAACTTTAAATAAAAAGTTATTAATGTCATTTTCCTACCAATGTGGCTCAATGGGGTCCCAAAGTTGACCCATGGATTTTTTTGGTTGGACATGACTAATCCAATAAGTTTAGCACATGTTTAAAGGTCATTTCATATTATTATAACATTATCATTACCTTAAATTTCAAGAATTACCTATAATCGTGATTAATAAAACATAAAAGTTACTATTCACCAAAAAATTATTTTAATCCCATTGAACCAAATTTTACATCTTAATGACAACCATGTATGTCAGATTTTCAAAATTCAAATCGCAGAAGTGTTAAAGATTCATTTAAAAGAAAAATCATTTTTTTAACTTCCACTTAGTGGTTTCACTATTCATCAAAAATTAAAGTTTTTCAGAAAAATACCAGAAAATCACCCAAAGCTATATTTTATATTTCTAATTCAAAAATTATTTCTATTTTACCAAATTAAAAACATATATGCTGCATTAATTAATTTAATAATTAATTCCCGCCGTCAAAAAAATAGCGTGTTTTTAAAAAACAATATCTATTAAAAGATCGACACTAGTTTAAGTCCAATTTCAAAGTGAAATTAATTCCAATGACCACCATTGGATTAAATGGTAAAAATATATTCTAATTGAACTTTAAAACCAATTAAAAAGATGATCTAATCATATAAATAAATTATATTAAAAAGAGATTTTGAATTAAAATACAACATTTTTCACTTATTCATTAAAGATGGACTTTATCAAAAATAACAAAAACCTACACAAAGTAAATTTTGATATCCCGATTCTAAAGAAGGATTTTATTTGGTACAATATACAATATAATATTGTCAACAAGTGGATTTAAAAATGGTTCTCCATCAAAAATTGGTTAATCGACCTTTTAAAAAATATTAGAATATTTATGCTTAAAATTGGATTCATTCGCATTTTAAGCCTCTAACATTTATTGGAAAAAAATAAAGTATTTTACAAACATATATAATAATTTTGTAGTTAGTTCTGTTCTTTCCTGCCATTACAATGGCTAGGCATTAACTATTTAAAATAATATTATTATATTTTTAGTGTGCAACATAAGATTTCAAAGAAACTTGTTGTTGCGTATTGGGTGAGACATCGAGCATTGCATTCCCTTTAAAGTTATATTAACATTTTATTCAAAAATATGGATATATATAACAATTTCATATTATTTATTTACCTATGGTGTTACATCCTTCCTCCCTTTTGAGAATTGCATCCTCGCAATTTTAAAATTGGGCTCAGAAACTTCATTGAAAGTCCCATATCACAACAAGAGTCAGAAAAACTATCACTTTAAAATTAAGAAAGTGAATTACAATGGTCACACGAGTTATCCCATACTAGGATTCCATGAAAACATGGATATGGAAGAAAAAAACAAAGGGTCATGTTCTGATGGAACGTGATTGAAAACATGTTTAGGAGAAAATTTTACCACCAGAAAATCACAAACTTGTGATGAGTTAAACGGTATATGATTCCCCAGTAAGAAAAGTTAAAATAATAGATTTTGGTTTTAAATTACTTTTCATTGATGAATTTATTTTTGTGCTTAACTATAATATAAATAAACATACTTACTTGTGGTGTTGACTTTCAACTTTTTCTAGACTTCATACAGAAAATCATATTTTATACAAAAGATGAGTATTTAGGATAACTTGTTCACAGTAAGAGCACTATAATCAACTTCTAGAGAATCACCTAATCCAAAAAATAGAACCATATACATCCAATGTCTTTAGACCAAAACCAAAACCAAAACCAGAATAGTTATTATAAGATCGGATAATATCCAAAAAGGATTATTCTTTATAATAAAAAAACATATTCTTAATCTCTAAATTTTTTCAAACAATACCCAAAGTTCAACAAAGACCATTCAATTAACATATAACCATAAAATTCTTTAAATTAATAAAAACTAAGATTGAAACCCAAATATCTAAAGGATTTAGTCACATAGTCTTCCAAGATAAACCTTAACATTTATCTCTAATCATCAGTTACTCTTAAAGTCTCATACTGAAAAGTAATTAACCTAATCACATATCCTCCATGATATGTTAATAATTTTCATAGATAACATAAAATAAACTTATTCCATATTCATAAATCATCTAACTAAAATGAATTAGTCAAAATAACCAGTGACTTCATGTAGTCCAGTGGTAGGTGATAAATACCAGTCACACATTGGTTGTGGGTTCGATTCCCGCAGCTTTGTCTGATGCGACAGGTTGTCACACGGTCAATGTGTTGTCATTTTTCCGAAACTACATAATTCATATAACATTCCCCAAAAATTGATAAAATCTTAAAAAATTACCATAACATTATTTAACCTCAAGTTTATCTCATGTCGTTCATATTCCATCATAACATATAGTAACCCATAATTACCTCAAAATTAAGGATCATATAAACCCTAATGGTTACCTTTATAATTATTTCCTGAACTTCCACATCGAGTTGGTCCTCTCATACATGATGAATTAGAGAACTCACCAAGGTTCAAGTGGTTGATCATGACTCCTGATAGCTGGTTTAGAATAACCACAATATTTCTCATTGAATCCCCCATTTCATCCAGTATCTTAATCAAAGAACCACCACAGTTTCCTTCAAACCCATTGTCACTTTGGTGCCTGCTAGATCCCTCCATTTACTAAAACCAAAAAGGTCAGTGTGATTATATCAACAAAATCATCATGTACTAAATAGGAAGATAAACACTAAGATATAATTATCCAAGTTATCTCAAACTCATTCCAAATTTCATAAATAACAATAAATCTATCTAATATAATAACCATTGTGGTTATACACAACTTGTCACTTATGCTTAAACAACACTCTAACCTCTAATGTTATCTAAGCCGACCTTTGATACCATCTATAAGGACCCGACCTCTGTATAATACATATTATTGAATTACGTGAATAATTCACATTGAGGATCTTTTCAGCTTTAGATTTGTAGAGAATTAGGACATAACTATTACATCTCAAAGATTACAAAGTAGGAATATCTAATTAGTTTCCATTTTTCCACAAAATAAAAACTCATGAATAAAAGAGTCATGTCTAGTTCCTTGTTTTAGACATCATAACATTTCCACAATCCCATCCTTGACCCTATTCAACTTTATGTCCTTTGAAAAACATATCAAATAAACATGGGATGAGCATAAAAATCCTAGTAGGGTTATAACAATATGGAGAGAAAAAATTAGTCCATGTATACATAAGAATCAATTAAATCATACATTACTCATAAAACATAAGCACGTTAACATACCTCATTAAATCATAAGATTTAGGAATAACTCATAAAGATCATAAGACGTAAAGGTAACTTGAGGCATTCAAAACATTCTTACGTAGGGAGTAACCCTAATGGTTATGTTTGGAATACCCATCATAGTATATTCCCAAAATCTCTTTAGAGAAACCTCAGCATTTAACTCCTTCATGTTACCCAATGCATTGGAGAGCTATCACAGGCTCACCTGCCATTAGTTTATCACGGAACCACCTTTCATCATAAACAATTCCCAAGAACAATAACATAATCGTATCACATAAAGCATGCATAAAAGAAACATAACATTTCCACATTTAAATCACAAGATATCAAAACACATTGATATAATCAAAACATTATCAAAACCATTTTAAATACCAAAATAAAATTAAAGTAAAACATGGTATTTATTTTTCATAGAAAAAAGGGCATTGCTTGTAGAGGAAGCCGAAACTCAAATAATCGTCACAGTGGGGTAGAATTCATTGTCGACGCATACGTAAAAACATTCCCTTTTTTCTTTTAGTAAAATGCTTCGTATAAAAATATTCATTTTGAATAAATGTAAAATTCAAAGGGGTTTATACACCGTATAAAATAAAGTTGTGTATAAAAAAAATATGGCTCAATGAAAGGAGATTGAGACGAAATCATATACCACTTTGAAGCTTTTAACATTATAAACCATTAATATACATATAAATAAATCCTTAAAATCATTTAGAAAACATGTATATTAATGAGAAATATTTATAAGAATAAATCATTAAAGCATTTAAAATGATATTTTAGTTAAAGAGTTTTTAACAAAATGAGAGACACTTGAATACAAATAATTGAGGAATAACATTTAATCAGAACTATATAATATCATGAGAATAATGGGATTCATGATATAATATGCCAAAGGACAGTATATACACCATATAATAGTGAATTGGTTTATAACAACAATTAAGTCTCAATAGAAATGTAAAATGAGATGAAATCCCTTATAAAGAAGGTATCCATAAATTAAAGATAAATAAATCTCATAATTATGTGATAAATATATAAATACATGAAATATAAGTGGATATTCAGTGTAAAACAACCTGAGGTTATTCACACATATTCATAGGATGACATATTCAATAACTACATGTTGAAACCAAATAAATCGAAATTGTGTTAAGAAGTTCCCTTGTGAAAATTCGACAGCCTAACAACGTCACATTAAAATTTAGAAAATGAGTTGATGAGACAGAAATGGTATCTCATCACATGGAAATAAATTTTACATCAATAAGGATATAGAATAACATATCCCAACATAATAATATGTAGATTAAAATAACTATCAAAATAAGTCTTTTAAAAAGAGGAGGGTGAAATGTTCCTTTACCGACTTGGGTAACATTTGAAACGTACACCCCATGAAAGAATGGCTATACAACATTGATGTAAATAATCATAAATGAATGTATATTACATAAAGAGTAAAATAATGGGCAGTACATACACCACTCAAAGTAAATGGTGGAAAATGTAGCATAAATCGCATGGTAATAAAATTGAGATGAAAAATCCCTTACGAAAACTCGCCAGCCTAACAACACCACATAAAACATCTAAAAATGGATTTATAAGATAAAATAGGGTATCTCATAATATTAACATAAAAATTAAAGAATTATGAATATAAAATAACATCCCCAAACACATGAAAGATGTGATTAAAATAAATGACATAAAAGAGAGTACTTAAAAATAAAGAGAGATGTAGGATCCCTTACCTCATGTCCAACTTGACTCGATCGTTCGTTAATCTCCTGAATAATAAACTAGAGTTAATTTTTACTTGATTAATATACATTATTTAAGTTAATTATTCATTTTATATCATTTATTTCCATTTTATGAACATTATGTAATTATTTAAGTTAATAATGGTCATTTTTTCGATCATTGGTACTTGAGTCAAAAATAAACTTCTTATAATTACATGTTGTTCATGTGGTAAAATATCCATTATATCCAAAATTATATTCATGATTTAGATATCATATATATCATATATATCCATTGTATACATTAATTTATAATATTACATAACATTTAGAGGTAAGAAATGAAATGCACCATTCATGGAGACGGTAAGTCGTACGTACGCATGAACGCTACTTTCATTTCTATTTCGTATTTAATAGAATTAAAACTAAATGAGATATGTATATATATATATATATAATTCCAGTATAATATATATGTTATATAGGCCACATATGTTCATTAATTTCATTCTTTATACATTCCATGTATTGCATGAACGAGTCACATCACTTGAGGGGGCTGTAGTCCACACTTCCTCAAATTAAACTATTGCATTTGCACAACATGCAAAGCATAAGGGTATGTTTTAAATGTAAAATACAGAAGCATAGAGAGAAAATAAATATAATATATATCTTAAATAAGTATAGCTCCATAATAATGTCTGTAACACCCCAAGCTTCTACGGTACGTTTCCCTTCGAATAATGCGATAGCGTGTGTTGTACGCAACCTCGAGTTCTAACACACACCACAACTAATTAAACTAGCCGTTGTGAATAGTAATACCTACTTTTTGAAATCATATATATTTTATACTTCAAAATGGACTTCATTTTTGGATTTGGAATATTGAAATTAGCCTAGGGTGAAATTTTGGTACTTTTTGGATAACTTTTATATTTTGATGAATAGTGAAAATTACTAAATTTTAATTAAAAACAAATTTTTTATTAAAAATAATTAATAGTGATAAATTGTGAATTTGAGTGGTTTTAAAGTATATTTAGAATATATTTTTACCATTTAATATAATTTTGGTCATTAGACATAATTTTACAATTAAACCGAACATAAACAAGTGTCAATCTTTTTATAGTTATTATCTCTTAAAAACACGCTTTTTGTTTTGACAGCGGGAATTAATTTTAAATTAATTTCTGCCACTTCTGTGTTTTGAATTTAGGAAAATGGATTCCATATTTGGAATCAGGATGTTCAAATTGTGTAAATAGGTAACTTTTATTTTTAGACATTTTGAATAGTTACTGTGGTAAATATTTTATTTACCATGGTTAAAGGGTAAATCCGGTAAATAAGGGTTAAAAAATAATATTATAATAATACAAAATTACCCTAAAACGTGTCCTAACCTTATTGGTGGACACATACCCGACCATGGGCATCCTTGGGTAAATTTGGGGACCCCTTGGAGCCACTTGTATGTGGTAGGGACACATTATATTAATAAAGTTAAAATAAAAATAAAAATGGCATAAGCTTACATCTTTTAGAAGAACAATTTTTACATAGGGTTATACATGTTGGATTTTCGATTATAAATATTCATTAGAAAGCTAAAAAGATGTCCTACATGATGATATTTTATTTATAATTTTTAGACATCAAATAATTTAAATTATTAATGACACAATAATGATGCAATGTTTACCTCATTAATAAATCATTTAAATAAATAGGATTATAATGATTAAAATATTATCTAAAACCTGTCAAATTCTTATTGGTTGATGTTATTTAGAAAATTAGTCATCTTATCTTCGACCTCAATTATTTTTGGACCATTACAAACCGAATTTAATTATATTATAAAGTAATACTTTCACTCTTTCCTAAAGAGCCCCTCCTCTCCCTTATAAAAGGAGACCACTTCTACTCATTCCTCACACCTCTCAAGCCACTTGGCTCGGCCAAACTCTGCCCACATACTCTCCCAACATCCCTCACTACAACCTAGAGGCCTTAGTTCGATCAGAAAGCCAACCTAAGGAGCCCTTTTGATCAAATCAAAAGGAAGAACCCGAAGAAGAGGTAATGTTTTCACCACCCCTTTTCAAGTTCATTTCTTCTTCCACTTCTTCTTTCTTTGTTCTTACCATTCTAAAATAATAACTCCAGTATCTCACATATACTGTGATGTTATTATAAATATGGTAGAACCATATTCAGTATTCTATCCACCCTTTGAATAACATGTCACCATACGTGCGTACGTACGGCTTACCGTCTCCACGTCGTGGTGTAATTGTTATTCAGTATATTATTATTTGGATGGGTATAATAATGATGTGCAACTCATGTAAATAATAAATATAACATGATAATGATTCTGTATATATGATATACTATCCAATTATATATGATTTTAATATCAAAATGATGATATTGTCGCTCGTGTGTACGTACGGACTACCGTCTCCACGAACGCGATAAGATTCATTCTCCATCGTATCCATTCAAGTATAATTATCATTTGACGATTTAAAAATGATGTTTAAGGGCTTGATATCATTCTGGATATGAATAATATACCACCTATCCGTTACAAACATGGCTTACGTAACAAAACATATAAAATAAAACAAGTAAGTTAACACCCGAAACAACGATAATACTAAGATATTATTAATAAAGCAACATTAAAAGATCATATATGATATCATATTAATGTATATGATTCTTGTATAATTTAATAACAATTATTTCACCATTATACAGGAGGTTAACCTACCCCAACCAAGGAAAAGTACAAGGTAAGGGTTATTTCACAATCTCTTCATTATCCGAGGTTGTATTATACGTAATAATCTACTGGGATCTCTTTATCATCCACATCCATATTTCTTCGAAATGTATTTCAAAACATCTTTACTATTTACAAGAATATGGGTTAAAGTCATTTATACCCTTGTTTGACTTTTTATAAGTGGTTTATAAAGGAATCTTTCTGTCGTTTTCAAAACAAGGTCCTTTTTAACCTTTTTGACAGAATTGAGGTAAGAATGTTTTAACTTGTACGGCGGGTGCGGTTATTTTCCGCCGTTATAAAATCGTCGAAGCTTTCCTTAAAAGCTTATTAGAATATTTTCAAAGAAAATGTTTTATTTTATATGGATCTTAAATGATTTCAAAATAAAAAGAGATATTTCTCTAAAAAGTGTTTTGATTTCATCTATGTCAACATCCTTTAATGGATTTTACGCTTATTCGAAGTTGATTTATTATAATACAAAACTTCTATATTGTATTGAAGGTTTTGTGATATGTTTGACTATGGATGTGCTATTTTATACCATTCATAGTTTATGGTGAAACTATTGACATTTCGTATGCTAGTTTTAATCCGAATGTTTATGTTATATTTCAAACTTTTCTTCAGATGAATGTGCTAGACAAGTATGTTCCGGGTTGGGGACCGGTAAAAGTAAGCCCTCCAGGTTGGGGACTGGTTAAAGTAAGCCCTCCAGGTTAGGGACTGGTAAAAGTAAGCCCTCCGGTTTGGTCTCCGGTTATTAGAGGTACTCCGGGTTGGTGTCCGGTTATTAGAGGCACTCCGGGTTGGTGTCCAGTTATTAGAGGCACTCCGGGTTGGGTTCCGGTTAGAAGTAACCCCTAGGTCTTGGGATGAGGCCTAGACAATGAAATTAACGTTTGACATTATGCATTCCAACATTATGAAAGTTGTTATTGATTTTTGCATGTGATTATTCGATTAGTAGAATATCCATGTGAATAATTAAATGGCATTATTTCATTTTATTTATGCCATACCATGTTGAAAGTTCATGTTTAAAAGGATTTTGTTTTAGTTATACATTGCCTTAAATGTTTATTCTTATTTATGAAAGTTTCCGCTATATTGTTATCCTTACTGGGCATTTGAGCTCACCCCTTTTCTATGTTTTATTTTTCCCAGGAAGTGAAGATGTAAGTTATGAATGACCTGCCGGGATATTATGAGGGGATTATAGTGTGGACTGTGGAAACATTATGTTGTTGTAGTAGTTTTTCATTTTATGATGTAATGTAAAACTTATGAATATATCTAGTGTTTCCAAGGCTACTAAACCAATCGGTCTTTCGAGATTTGATCTTTCTTGTGATCATGCCAATGTTATGTAACTAATGCACCGACTCTGGGTAGCTGGGGTCGGGGCGTTACAGTTGGTATCAGAGGAAGTTTAGTACAAACCTTGGAAACTAGATTAAGATAAACTCTGATTAGAGCACTTAGACCTAAGATGAACTTTGAGGATTAGTATAGAAGAACTTCCTAGAATTTTGGTATTGTAGAGATTTTGTGAGTTTTCCGAGCAATACATCCCTGTCTGGATACGAGCAGGTAGAGGCGGCTCTGGCACAGATGTACCTAGGGGTAAAACCCGAAAACACCGCTTTGAGCTAGACTCGAACGGGAACTGGTGCACGACAACGGGCCTTGCTTCACTCTTGGTTACGACACTCCCGGGGGATATGCTTAGGATAACTCTCATTTTCTTTACAAATCATTATGAAGGGTTTATGAGTATATACTTCCTCAAAGAAAACATTTTTATGATTATGGATTATATCCATAAATAGTTCAATTTATGTTAAGTGTTTTATAAGTATGGGATTATGTATTTTGATTCATAAACTGATCTAGTTTATGCCATTGTTTAGAAATGGCGCCTAGTGGAAGAAATGGAAACCGTATCAATGCACACACTCCATGTAGGGATTGCCCTCCTGCTCAAGATAATTATAGTGGGGCTGGTGATGCAACTGGTGCCGACCAGCTAATCACCATACTGGGACAACTTACTCAGGTTATGAATAATAACCTTACCCGTATGGAGCACCCTGATCCGCAGCGTGGAGGATCAATGTTAGATCGATTCATGAGGCAACAACCACCAACGTTCAATGGGAATACAAATCCCTTAGTAGCTGAGCAATGGATATTTTCCCTAGAGAAAATATTTCAGGCTTTGGGGAGCAGTGAAAGGGAAAAAGTTATCATGGCAGTTTACCGCCTCACTGGAGATGCTGATCAATGGTGGTCATTGATTCAAAATAAGAAGGAAGACGATGAAGTATCAAATATGGAATGGAGGGAGTTCAAAGATCTGTTTTTAGAAAAATACTTCCCTCGCGACCATCGAGCAGATATGGAGAGGCAATTTCTGAGTCTGAGACAAAAGGAGGATGAGAATGTCACAAAGTATGAGGCTAACTTTACAAGGTTAGCGAGGTACGC
The DNA here is from genome assembly GCA_963277665.1 of Viscum album. Taxonomy (NCBI): domain Eukaryota; kingdom Viridiplantae; phylum Streptophyta; class Magnoliopsida; order Santalales; family Viscaceae; genus Viscum; species Viscum album. The sequence goes on from OY728165.1 coordinate 836,377,114, forward strand.
TGGTAATTATATTCGTAACCCAAGAAGTAAGATTGATCGTTTCTTTGATGGGTTAAAACCATTTCTCCGTCGAGCGTTAGTCTCACAATCCTTTTCATCGTACGAAGACATTGTCTCATGTGCTATCAAGACCGAAAAGGAATTCTCTAAGTCTTATGACTTTAAAGCAAAGCAAGAGAAGAAGAGACCTACTGATCAATCTGGGAATGGAAATAAGGGGAAAAAAGGAAAGGTTGAATATCCATCTTGTGGTAAATGCGGGAAGAAACATCCTGGTACTTGCTTAAAGGGAATGGGAGTCTGTTACAAGTGTGGTGAAAAAGGCCACCAAGCTCATGATTGCAAGGGGAAGAAGGAAGCTACCAACGTTCAGTGCTACAATTGCAGGGAGATGGGGCATTATGCAAATGCATGTCCTAAGCGTCAGGAGAACTTACCTCAAAAAAGGCCAAGGGATCAAGGCCAGGCTTATGCTATCACTACTGCTGAGGTAGAAGCTCCGAAAGACGTGGTGGCAGGTAATTTAATGGTTTCCTCAAGTTTAGCAAATGCATTATTTGACTCTGGATCATCGCATTGTTTCATATCTTCCCAGTTTTCTAAGAAAATTAGATATTTCCAATTTGATTTAATAAGGGAGTTGTCAGTTAAAACTCCTAAGGGAAGTATCGTTGCAACAAAGTTTTGTGAATCAGTCCCCATTAGAGCACACAAATTTTCTTTATCTGATGATCTCATTGTCATACCTATGATTGAGTTTGATATAATCCTCGGTATGGACTGGCTTTCGGACTATGATGCGAAGATTTATTGTAAGAAGAAAGAGGTTACGATTCTTGATGATAATGATAAGGAACACCTTATTTTTAGAGCAGAATCGTCACCACCTAATTCTTATTTAGATCCACCCCCAGTAGCACAACTAAATTCAATTATTGGGGAGGAAGAGAATGAAATAACTGCGGGTGAGGAAAGGAATGTTCAAATAGAGGATGTACCTGTTGTGAAAGAATTTGTAGATGTATTTCCGGAAGATTTACCTGGTCATCCTCCAGAATGAGAAGTTGAGTTTTCCATTGATTTGATTCCTGGGTCAAGGCCTATATCGAAAACCCCTTATAGAATGGCCACTGTAGAGTTAGTCGAACTAAAGAAACAACTAAAGGAATTGAGTAATAAAGGATTTATTTGCCCTAGTGTTTCTCCATGGGGAGCCCCTGTTCTTTTTGTTAAAAAGAAAGATGGATCTATGAGGTTATGTATCGACTACAGGGAGATCAATGCTATAACGATAAAGAACAAGTATCCCCTACCTCGTATTGATGATTTATTCGACCAACTGCATGGAGCTCAATACTTTTCAAAGATTGACCTTCGATCTGGATACCATCAGTTGTGTGTGAAGAAGGAAGACATTCCGAAAACAGCATTTCGAACCAGGTACGGGCATTACGAGTTTACTGTAATGCCGTTTGGATTGACTAACGCACCCTCTGTATTCATGGATCTAATGAATAGAGTTTTCAAGGAGTATCTCAATGAATTTGTGGTGGTATTTATTGATGATATCTTGGTATACTCCAAAACCTAAGAAGATCATGAAAATCACTTGCGCATTATCTTGAAGACTCTGAGGAGGCATGAATTATATGGGAAGTTTAGCAAGTGTGAATTCTGGCTTCAGGAGATTTCTTTTCTTGGCCATATTGTCTCAAAAGATGGAATCTCTGTTGATCCTTCTAAGACCAAGGCAATCCACGAATGGCCAGCACCTACGAGTATAACTGAGGTACGCAGTTTTATTGGTATGGCAGGTTATTATCGACGTTTCGTCCAGAATTTTTCCCGATTGGCTAACCCATTAACGAAGCTCACACGTAAAGGGGTTAAATTTGTTTGGACAAAAGAGTGTGAAGAATGTTTCGAAGAACTGAAGAGAAGATTAGTCAATGCTCCTATATTGACACTACCATCGGGGAATGATGGGTTCGTTATTTATAGTGATGCATCGAAGAAAGGACTTGGCTGTGTCCTTATGCAGAATGATAGAGTTATTGCCTATGCATCACGACAGTTGAAAATTCATGAACAAAACTATCCTACTCATGATCTTGAGTTAGCAGCTATGATCTTTGCTTTGAAGATATGGAGGCACTACCTCTATGGTGAAAAATGTGAGATTTATACTGATCACAAGAGTTTGAAGTATATTTTCTCACAAAAAGAACTCAACATGAGGCAAAGGAGATGGCTTGAATTACTCAAGGATTATGATTGCACGATACACTACCACCCGGGGAAAGCAAAAAAGGTGGCAGATGCTTTGAGCAGAAAAGACCATGGTGTTTTGAACATGATGAGAATTGAAAGGGATCCAATTTTCATGGATCTAGAGAAGATGGACATGGGAATAACCAGGGAAGGTGAAACATCAATGCTTTTTCAAATGGTTTCCAAACCATCTTTACTAGAAAGTATTAAGAGTTCCCAGACCGATGATGAAGAATTTCAAAAGAAGATTAAAGCTGTGAATGATGGGAGATTGAGAGACTTTGTGTATGAAGATGGAATTTTGAAATTCGGGAAGAGACTTTGTGTTCCCAATATACCTGATCTAAAAAGGGAATTGCTGGATGATGCTCATAGTTCCAATTTCTCTATACACCCTGGGAGCACCAAAATGTATAGAGATTTGAAGGAACATTTTTGGTGGGACAACATGAAGAGGGAGATTGCTGATTTTGTGTCAAGATGTATGGTTTGTCAACAAGTGAAAGCTGGAAGGCAACAGCCTGGAGGAGTCATGAAACCTCTTCCCATACCGGAGTGGAAATGGGACAATATTACGATGGACTTTGACATGGGGCTACCAAAGACTCCTAGAAGGAACGATGCAATATGGGTTATTGTTGATCGTCTTACCAAGTCAGCACATTTTCTTGCTATAAGAGAAGATCTACCCCTGGAACGTCTAGCAAGACTATATATTAATGAAGTTGTGAGACTTCATGGAGTACCCCTATCAATTGTTTCTGATCGTGATCCCCGTTTTACTTCATGGTTTTGGAAAAGTCTTCAGAAATCCCTGGATACTGAACTTCATTTGAGCACTGCTTACCACCCTCAGACAGATGGACAATCAGAACGGACTATTCAAACCCTAGAAGACATGTTGAGATCTTGCTCACTTGACTTTCAGGGTATGTGGGATCAATATTTACCACTGATAGAATTTTCCTATAACAATAGCTTCCATTCGAGTATTCAGATGGCACCATATGAAGCGTTATACGGAAAGAGATGTCGTACACCAACCTGTTGGGATGACGTTGGTGAAAGAAAACTTGTAGGCCCAGAACTGGTGGAGGAAACGGTGGAAAAGGTGAAAGTAATCCAAAATCACATCAAAGCAGCTCAAAGTAGGCAGAAGAGCTATGCCGATAATCGAAGGAAGGATTTTGAATTTCAAGTCGGTGATCATGTTTTCCTGAAGGTATCTCCGTGGAAGGGAGTCATACGTTTTGGTAAGAAAGGTAAATTGAGTCCCAGGTACATCGGACCTTTCGAAATTCTAGAACGAATTGGGGTTGTAGCTTACCAATTGGCAATGCCGCCAAGTCTCTCCAAAGTTCACGATGTGTTCCACGTATCTCTGTTAAGGAAATACATGCCTGACCCAACGCATGTACTCACCTATGAGGAATTAGAACTGGAACCCGATCTGTCTTATTGTGAAGAGCCTGTCAAGATTCTTGATACGAGAGAACAAGTGCTGAGAAACCGGACGACGCGTCTGGTAAAAGTTTTGTGGAGAAATCATAAGATGGAAGAGGCAACGTGGGAACCCGAGGAACTTATGATGAAGAACCACCCGAGTCTTTTTATGCAGTAATACCCTAGAAATTGCGAGGACGCAATTATTTGAAGGAGGGGAGAATGTAACACCCCAAGCTTCTACGGTACGTTTCCCTTCGAATAATGCGATAGCGTGTGTTGTACGCAACCTCGAGTTCTAACACACACCACAACTAATTAAACTAGCCGTTGTGAATAGTAATACCTACTTTTTGAAATCATATATATTTTATACTTCAAAATGGACTTCATTTTTGGATTCAGAATATTGAAATTAGCCTAGGGTGAAATTTTGGTACTTTTCGGATAACTTTTATATTTTGATGAATAGTGAAAATTACTAAATTTTAATTAAAAACAACTTTTTTAATAAAAATAATTAATAGTGATAAATTGTGAATTTGAGTGGTTTTAAAGTATATTTAGAATATATTTTTACCATTTAATATAATGTTGGTCATTGGACATAATTTTACAATTAAACCGAACATAAACAAGTGTCAATCTTTTTATAGTTATTATCTCTTAAAAACACGCTTTTTGTTTTGACAGCGGGAATTAATTTTAAATTAATTTCTGCCACTTCTGTGTTTTGAATTTAGGAAAATGGATTCCATATTTGGAATCAGGATGTTCAAATTGTGTAAATAGGTAACTTTTATTTTTAGACATTTTGAATAGTTACTGTGGTAAATATTTTATTTACCATGGTTAAAGGGTAAATCCGGTAAATAAGGGTTAAAAAATAATATTATAATAATACAAAATTACCCTAAAACATGTCCTAACCTTATTGGTGGACACATACCCGACCATGGGCATCCTTGGGTCAATTTGGGGACCCCTTGGAGCAACTTGTATGTGGTAGGGACACATTATGTTAATAAAGTTAAAATAAAAATAAAAATGGCATAAGCTTACAACTTTTAGAAGAACAATTTTTACATAGGGTTATACATGTTGGATTTTCGATTATAAATATTCATTAGAAAGCTAAAAAGATTTCCTACATGATGATATTTTATTTATAATTTTTAGACATCAAATAAGTTAAATTATTAATGACACAATAATGATGCAATGTTTACCTCATTAATAAATCATTTAAATAAATAGGATTATAATGATTAAAATATTATCTAAAACCTGTCAAATTCTTATTGGTTGATGTTATTTAGAAAATGAGTCATCTTATCTTAGACCTCAATTATTTTTGGACCATTAAAAACCGAATTTAATTATATTATAAAGTAATACTTTCACTCTTTCCTAAAGAGCCCCTCCTCTCCCTTATAAAAGGAGACCACTTCTACTCATTCCTCACACCTCTCAAGCCACTTGGCTCGGCCAAACTCTGCCCACATACTCTCCCAACATCCCTCACTACAACCTAGAGGCCTTAGTTCGATCAGAAAGCCAACCTAAGGAGCCCTTTAGATCAAATCAAAAGGAATAACCCGAAGAAGAGGTAATGTTTTCACCACCCCTTTTCAAGTTCATTTCTTCTTCCACTTCTTCTTTCTTTGTTCTTACCATTCTAAAATAATAACTCCAGTATCTCACATATACTGTGATGTTATTATAAATATGGTAGAACCATATTCAGTATTCTATCCACCCTTTGAATAACATGTCACCATACGTGCGTACGTACGGCTTACCGTCTCCACGTCGTGGTGTAATTGTTATTCAGTATATTATTATTTGGATGGGTATAATAATGATGTGAAACTCATGTAAATAATAAATATAACATGATAATGATTCTGTATATATGATATACTATCCAATTATATATTATTTTAATATCAAAATGATGATATTGTCGCTCGTGTGTACGTACGGACTACCGTCTCCACGAACGCGATAAGATTCATTCTCCATCGTATCCATTCAAGTATAATTATCATTTGACGATTTAAAAATGATGTTTAAGGGCTTGATATCATTCTGGATATGAATAATATACAACCTATCCGTTACAAACATGGCTTACGTAACAAAACATATAAAATAAAACAAGTAAGTTAACACCCGAAACAACGATAATACTAAGATATTATTAATAAAGCAACATTAAAAGATCATATATGATATCATATTAATGTATATGATTCTTGTATAATTTAATAACAATTATTTCACCATTATACAGGAGGTTAACCTACCCCAACCAAGGAAAAGTACAAGGTAAGGGTTATTTCACAATCTCTTCATTATCCGAGGTTGTATTATACGTAATAATCTACTGGGATCTCTTTATCATCCACATCCATATTTCTTCGAAATGTATTTCAAAACATCTTTACTATTTACAAGAATATGGGTTAAAGTCATTTATACCCTTGTTTGACTTTTTATAAGAGGTTTATAAAGGAATCTTTCTGTCGTTTTCAAAACAAGGTCCTTTTTAACCTTTTCGACAGAATTGAGGTAAGAATGTTTTAACTTGTACGGCGGGTGCGGTTATTTTCCGCCGTTATAAAATCGTCGAAGCTTTCCTTACAAGCTTATTAGAATATTTTCAAAGAAAATGTTTTATTTTATATGGATCTTAAACGATTTCAAAATAAAAAGAGATATTTCTCTAAAAAGTGTTTTGATTTCATCTATGTCAACATCCTTTAATGGATTTTACGCTTATTCGAAGTTGATTTATTATAATACAAAACTTCTATATTGTATTGAAGGTTTTGTGATATGTTTGACTATGGATGTGCTATTTTATACCATTCATAGTTTATGGTGAAACTATTGACATTTCGTATGCTAGTTTTAATCCGAATGTTTATGTTATATTTCAAACTTTTCTTCAGATGAATGTGCTAGACAAGTATGTTCCGGGTTGGGGACCGGTAAAAGTAAGCCCTCCAGGTTGGGGACTGGTTAAAGTAAGCCCTCCAGGTTAGGGACTGGTAAAAGTAAGCCCTCCGGTTTGGTCTCCGGTTATTAGAGGTACTCCGGGTTGGTGTCCGGTTATTAGAGGCACTCCGGGTTGGTGTCCGTTTATTAGAGGCACTCCGGGTTGGGTTCCCGTTAGAAGTAACCCCTAGGTCTTGGGATGAGGCCTAGACAATGAAATTAACGTTTGACATTATGCATTCCAACATTATGAAAGTGGTTATTGATTTTTGCATGTGATTATTCGATTAGTAGAATATCCATGTGAATAATTAAATGGCATTATTTCATTTTATTTATGCCATACCATGTTGAAAGTTCATGTTTAAAAGGATTTTGTTTTAGTTATACATTGCCTTAAATGTTTATTCTTATTTATGAAAGTTTCCGCTATATTGTTATCCTTACTGGGCATTTGAGCTCACCCCTTTTCTATGTTTTATTTTTCCCAGGAAGTGAAGATGTAAGTTATGAATGACCTGCCGGGATATTATGAGGGGATTATAGTGTGGACTGTGGAAACATTATGTTGTTGTAGTAGTTTTTCATTTTATGATGTAATGTAAAACTTATGAATATATCTAGTGTTTCCAAGGCTACTAAACCAATCGGTCTTTCGAGATTTGATCTTTCTTGTGATCATGCCAATGTTATGTAACTAATGCACCGACTCTGGGTAGCTGGGGTCGGGGCGTTACAATGTCCACCATGAGAGGTGGTAGGAGAAGATAGAACAATCATCGTTTCATGAGGCAGAAATTCGCCATCCACAGAAAAGTATGTTCTTTAACCATTAGACGGAGGTGTGTCTTAGTGTAGCTCGAATACTTCTCATTAAAACATACTTTTATATTTAAGATACTATTTTTTTTACAAAATTATGGAATAAAAAGAGTTTAGGGGGTTGGAGAAGCAAAATAAAACAAAAGAACATAAGAGAGGTCATTACCTATAAATCGGGTAACTCCTCTTGGTTTGAACCAAATGGGTTTTTGAAGAGCTTTCTGCCTAAGGTGAGGCTTCTAGGATGAAGAGAGGGATGGAGAGAGATAAAATTAGTAGATTTTGTCCAATCCAAAGGCTTGAGATGTGTGGGTATGGAGGTATAGGTGGGGGCCTTTTATAAGAAGGAGGAGGGGCACTTTTGGAATGTCTTGAAACTTTACTTTATTATAAAATCGTTTTCGGATATTAAAGGACCCAAAATTAAATATTTCGAGGCTAATGTGATAAGGTTTTGAAATAAAGCCATAAAATAGGTTTCTGACAAGTGTATGTCTTAGATTTTACCATATCTTCTCATTTTATTTAAATCATTCATTAATGAGGTAATCACTGCATCGTCATGGTGTCATAAATGAATTTATTTATTTAATATCTAAAAATTATAAAAAAAATACCATGATGTGGGAAATTGTTTTATATTTCTAATTTATATTAATATTTAATAATATGACTTGTATAATCCCATGTAATAATTGTTTTAGTAAAACAATACATGTTTGCTACATTTTTTTAAACTTTAAATAAAATGTTATTAATATCATTTTCCTACCAGAGTGGCTCTATGGGGTCCCCAAGTTGACCCATGTATTTTATTGTTCATCCATGACTCATACAATAAGGTTATGACATGTGTAGAGGTCATTTAATATTATTATAACATTATATTTACCTCAAATTACACTAATTACCTTTAATCGTGATTAAAAAAACTTAAAAGTTACAATTTACCAAAAAAATTATTTTAATCCCATCGAACCACATTTTACATCCTAATGAAAACCATGTATGTAATATTTTTGATATTAAAATCATATAAGTGGTAAAGTTTCATTTAAAATAAAATTCATTTTTGTAACTTCCACATAGTTGTTTCACTATTCATCAAAAATTGAAGTTTTTCAGAAAAATACCGAAAATTCACCCTAAGATATAATTGATATTCTGAATTCAAATATGATGTCTATTTTAAAAAATTCAAAATATATAAGTTTCAATAATTAATTTTATAATTTATTCTCACTGTCAAAACAGATAGCGTGTTTTTAAGAAATAATGTCTATTAAAAGATTGGCAGTAGTTTAAGTCCAATTTCAAAGTGAAATTAATTCCAATGACCACCATTGGATTAAATGGTAAAAATATATTCTAATATAACTTTAAAACCAATTATAAATTTGATCTAGTAATATAAATAATTTAGATTAAAAAGTGGTTTTGAATTAAAATACAACATTTTTCACTTATTCATTAAAAATGGACTTCATCAAAAATAACAAAAACCTACACAACGTAAATTTTGATACCCTGATTCTAAAGAAGGATTTTATATGGTCCAATATAACACATAAAATTTTCAACAATTGGATTTAAAAAGGGTTCTCCATCAAAAGGTGGTTAATCGACCTTTTAAAGAACATAAGAATATTTATGCTTAAAATATGATTCATTCACATTTTAAGCCACTAACATTTATTGGATAAAAGTAAAAATATTTGACAAACATATATAATCATTTTATTGTTAGTTCTGTTCAGTCCCGCCAATACAACGTCTAGGCATTAACTATTTAAAATAATATTATTATATTTTTAGTGAGCAACGTAATATTTCAAAGAAACCTGTTTGTTGCGTATTGGGTACGCCATAGAGCATAGAATTCATATTAAAGTAATATTAAAATTTTATTAAAAAAATATGGATATATATAAAAATTTCATATTCATTATTTACCTGGGGTGTTACATTAATAACATCAATTCATGATATCATTTCCCTATAATTAATTTAGCAATTAATTATCTTACCTCATGATATCAATATGATATAATTAATTATACATTCAATTATCCAAAATAATAATATCAATATCACATAACTAATTATACAAAAAATCATCCCCAGTTAATAATATCAATAATCCATAATTAATTAAACTATTAATTAATTCAAATAATAATATCAATGTCACATAATTAATTCTAAAAATAATTATCCCCAATTTGTGATATTAATATTCCACAATTAATACAATAAATTATTATCTATAATAACAATAAAAATATCTAATAATTAATTCTTTAATTTTTTACCCCTAATTTATGATATCAATATTACACAATTAATTCTTCAATTAATTTTTCTTGAATCCAAAAATTTCACAATTATGTAACTAATAAATTCACACAATTTAATTAATCAATCAAGAAAAGAAATCTAAATAAATCTAGAAATTTTATAATTTCATTCACTTAATCAAAATCACAACTGAGGGAAATTGATGATTAAAGAACCTACCTCAAACGTGGATGATCAATTGTCAAATGAAAATTTGTAGAATTGGGGAGCACATTGATGTAGATAATTATCCTAATCTAAAACATGAAATTAAGAGTAAAAATTAAGGATATCATAATTTTAGACCCAGATCTGCATTCCTAGATCTATATTCACTAATTATTGATCTAGATTTAGTGAAATAGAAGATAAATTTCTCTAAAAGAATAAGAGAATGATGGAAAATGAGAATGAAAAAAAATTGATAGGGTCCACTTACCGAGTGAGGATAAGATCTTGTATCCGTGTTTGGAATAACATGGAATGGATGTCATAAGACATTTCAATCCCTTCGAAAAGGTCTAAAATCATCCAAAAATTATAAGGGTTTGAGTTTAGGTTGAAATCAGTGCATTTCAAGGGTTTATGGGAATTAAAAACTAATTTTTGGCCCTCTCATAATATAACACATATTTTCTTAGGAAGTATTGCCATATTTTCTCTAACTCTTCACATTAATCGTGTTCATATTACTTGACGGGATCACAGTTTCTCCATTCTGGGTTCATGGTTTGAGAAAATGTGCACTAGCTATGTGATCCCCCACAATCTAGGGTCATACGGTTTTCTGGGCTAGGGCACATGGGTTCCCTCACCGTGTGCCAATTTTAGACATCCCTTTTTCATTTTACCTCAAAATTACACCTAAAAACAACCCATGTAAAAACAAAAAAAAACTAATCATTTATGAAAAAATATCACATGAAAGCTAGAACAAGAAAACTCTAGAAATGGTGAAATCTTAAAATCTCTCCCACCTTATAATAGATCACCCCCAATAATAACTCCCATGAATCATTAACAATCATAGTAAAAAATATTGGACCCCTGAGCCCTCATAATTGATACGATTTCCCATGTTTCCTCCTACTCACAACCATGTTTCTAAAATACATGAAAATACAGAACATGCTTTCGCCACAACACGTTCTATCTGAATTCCAATACACGTATGAGATTCTCCTCAAAGAAAAAATCTATCTCTAGATAAAAATCACCAACATAAATCTCATGAGAAGGGTCGGGGTGATACCACTATAGTTGTGATACATGTAAAACATCGTACATGGAACTATGGAAGATGAAATCATTACACCACTAGCCTGATTCACTCTACAAACTCAAACTGTCAATCAATCTTGGGTGTCAGATTTCCTTGTCTTCAAATCCAATGGTGACCTATCCTAGGTGACACCAAAAGGAACGCACGATAACCCTATATAAATAGTATGGTCCATATACATATTTCAACATATGACATCTATCTACTATAATACATATCCATACATTTCCAAATCAGATAAACCTATATAGGGGTCTCCTGTACGTGACTTAGTCACAACAACTCTGACTCATCTATCTCCATTCAATATAGCAGTGAACTTCTAGAAATACCATACATAGAATTATATCTTCCATATGTATCATTTCCTGAAAATTTGTGTAATATGAAAACTCCAATAATGCCAAGTCATTCAACGAAGACCATCGAAGTCAATAACAAAAACTGAAAAAATATTCCCATGTACCACTATAGTATTCTCTGACATCCCATCAGTATGTGGGTTGTAACACTCAAAGCTTCCACAGTGCGCTTCTCTTTGAATAATATGGTTACATGTGTTGTACGGAACATCGAGTTCTAACACACCACAACCAATCAAACTAGCCGTTATGAATATTAATACCCAATTTTTGTAATTTTATAAATTTTATCATTAAAAATAGACTTCATTTTTGGATTCAAAATATCGAAATTCACTTAGGGTGATGTTTTGGTACTTTTCGGATAACTTTCATATTTTGATGAATAGTTAAAATTATTAAATTTTAAATAAAAAAATCTTATTAGTCGAAATAATTAATAGTGATAAATTATTAATTTGAGTGATTTTAGAGTATAATTAGATTATATTTTTCCCATTTGTTATAATGTTGGTCATTGGACATAATTTCACATATAAACTGGACATAAGCAAGTGCCAATCTTTTGATAGTTATTTTCTCTTACCAGTATGGAGCACCCTGATCCGCAGCATGGAGGATCAATGTTAGATCGCTTAATGAGGACATAACCACCAACATTCAATGGGAGTAAAAATACCTTAGTAGCTGAGAAATGGATAAATTCATTAGTGAAAATAACCCATTCCTTGGGGAGTAGTGAAAGGGAAAAAGTTATCATGGCATTTTACCGCCTCACTGGAAATGCAGATCAATGGTGGTCATTGATTCAAAACACGAAGAACAATTATGAAATATCAAATATGGAATGGATTGAGATCAAAGATATTTTCAGAGAAAAATACTTTCCCCATGACCATCGAGAAGATATGGAAAGACAATTTCTGAGTCTGAGACAAAAGGAGGATGAGAATGTCGCAAAGAATGAGGCTAACGTTATAAGGATAGAGAGGAATGCAAAAGATTATATACGTAACCCAAGGTGTAAGATTGATCATTTCTTTGATGGGTTAAAACCATTTCTCTATCGAGTATTAGTCTCACAATCGTTCTCGTCGTAAGAAGATATTGTCTCATGTTCAATCAAGACAGAAAACGAATTCTCTAAGTCTTATGACTTTAAAGCAAAGAAAGAGAAGAAGAGATCTGCTGATCACTCTGGGAATGGAAATAAGGGGAAGAAGGAAAATTTTGAATATCCATCCTGTAGTAAATGTGGGATGAAACACCATGGTACTTTCATGAAGGGAATGTGATTTTTTTACAAGTGTGGTGAAAAAAGCCCCCAAGATCGTGATTGCAAGGGGAAGAAAAAAGATACTGATGTTCAATGCTACAAATTCAGGGAGATGTGATATTATGCAAATGAAATTCCTAAGCATCAGGGAAACATTCCTCAGAAAAGGACAAGGGATAAAGGCCAAGCTTAAGCAATCACTATTGCTGAGGTCGAAGCTCTGAAAGATGTGGTGGTAGGTAATTTAATGGTTTCCTCAAGTTTAGAAAATGCTTTATTTGATTCTGAATCATCACATTGTTTCATATCTTCCTAGTTTTCTAAGAATATTAGATATTTCTAATTTGATTTAACAAGGGATTTTTCAGTCAAAACATTTAAGGGAATAATCATTGAAATAGTGTTTTGTGAATCAATCCCCATTAGATCACATAAATGTTCTTCATCTGCTGATCTCATCATCATACCCATGATTGAATTTGATATAATTGTCGTTATGGATTGGATTTCAGACCATGATGTGAATATTTATTGTAAGAAGTAGGTTACTATTTTTGATGATGATGATAAATAACACCTTATCTTTAGAGTAGAATCGTCACCACCCAATTCTTATCTAGATCCACCCCTAGTAGCTCAACTAAATTCAATTATCGAGGTGGATGAGAATGAAATAATTGTGGGTGAGGAAAGGAATGTTCAAATATAGGATGTACCTATTGTGAATGAATATCTTGATGTCTTTTTGGATGATTTACCTGGACATCCTCCAGAACGATAAATTGATTTTTCCATTGATTTAATTCCTGGTTCAAGGCCTCTATCGAAGACCCCTTATAGAATTGCCACTGAGGAATTAGTTTAACTAATGAAACAACTAAAGTAATTGAGTAATAAGGGATTTATTCGCCCTAGTGTTTCTCCATGGGGAGCTTCTGTCCTTTTTGTTAATAAAAAAGATGGATCTATGAGGTTGTGTATCGACTATAGGGAAATCGATGATATAAAAAAGAACAAGTATACCCTACCTCACATTGATGATTTATTTGACCAACTGCATAGAGATCAATACTTTTCAATGACTGACCTTCAATATGGAAACCATCAGTTGTGTGTTAAGAAGGAAGAAATTCCGAATACAGCATTACGAACCAGTTACGGGCATTATGAGTTTACTGTAATGCCTTTTGGGCTGACTAATGCACCATCTGTATTCATGGATCCAATGAATATAGTTTTCAAGGAATATCTCGATGATTTTGTGGTTGTATTTATTGATGATATCTTGGTATATTCCAAAAGATTCTAAGATCATGAAAATCCCTTGTGCATTATCCTGAAGACTCTTAGAAGACATGAGTTATATGGGAAGTTTAGCAAGTGTGAATTTTTGCTTCAACTGATTTCATTTCTTGGCCATATTTTCTCCAATTATGGAATCTATGTTGATCCTTCTAAGACCATGTCAATCCAAGAGTGGACAACACCGACGTGTATAACTGAGATATGCAGTTTTATTGGTTTAGCAGGTTATTATCGACGTTTCATCAATAATTTTGCTCGATTTTCTAACCCAATAATGAAGATCAAATTTAAAAGGGTTAAATTTGTTTGGAAAAAAGAGTGTGAATAATGTTTTGAAGAACTGAAGAGAATATTAGTCATTTCATTTATATTGAATCTACCATCGGGGGACGATGGGTTCTTTATTTATAGTGATGCATCGAAGAAAGGACATGGTTGTGTCCTTATACAGAATGATAAATTTATTGTCTATGTATCACAATAACTGAAAAATCACGTGAAAAACTATCCGACTCGTGATCTTGAGTTATCTGCTACAATATTTTCTTTGAATATATGGAGACATTATCTCTATGGTGAATAATGTGAGATATATACCAATCACAAGAGTTTCAAGTATATTTTATCATAGAAATAACTCAACATGAGGAAAAGGAGATGGGTTGAACTACTTAAGGATTATGATTGAACTATACACTACCACCCAGGAAAGGCAAATAAGGTGGTAGATGCTTTGAGTAGAAAAGTATCACGGTCTATTGAACAAGATGAGAGATGAAAGGGATCCTATTTTCATGGATCTAGTAAAGATGGATATGTGAACCACCATGGAAGGGGAAACATCAATTCGTTTTCAAAAGTTTTCCAAATCATATTTACTAGAAAAGAAAAAGAGTTCTCAAACTCATGATAAAGAGTTTTAAAAGAGGATTAAAGACATGAATGATATGAGATTGAGTGACTTTGTGTAGGAAGATGGAATTTTGAAATTTGGGAAGAGACTTTTTGTTCCCAATATACGTGATCTAAAAAGGAAATTATTGGACGATGCTCATTGTTCAAATTTCACTATTCACCCTCGGAGAACCAAGATGTATAGAGATTTGAAGGAACATTTTTGGTGGTACAACATCAAGAAGAGATTGGTGATTTTGGGTCAAGATGTATAATATGTTAACAAGTTAATGCTGGATGGAAACTTCATGAAGGATTCGTGAAACCTCTTCCCATACCTGAGGGGAAATGGGATAATATCACCGTGGACTTTTTCATGGGACTACCAAAGACTCCTAGAAAGAATGATTCAATATGGGTCATCGTTGATCATCTTACAAATTCAACACATATTCTTGCTATAAGAGAAGATTTACCGCTTGAACGATTAGCAAAACTATATATTAATGAAGTTGTAATACTTCATGGATTACCACTATTGATTTTTTGGGATTGGGATCCCCATTTTATTTCATGATTATGGAAAAGTATTCAGAAAGCCCTGGATACTAAACTTCATCTGAGCACTACCTACCACCCCCAAAATGATGAAAAATCAGAATGGACTATTTAAACCTTAGAATAAATGTTGAGATCATGATCACTTGAATTTCAATGTATGTGGGAACAATATTTAGCTCTTCTGAATTTTTCAATAACAATATCTTCCATTCATGTATTCATATGGCACCATATGAAGACTTATATAGAAAAAGATGTCACACACCAACCTGTTGGGATGATGTTGGTGAAATAAAACTTTTAGGCCCATAACTTGTTGAGGAAATGATGGAAAAGGTAAATGTAATCCAAACCCACATCAAAGCAGCTCATAGTAGGTAGGAGATCTATGCTGACAACCAAAGGAAGGATTTAGAATTTTTGGTAGGAGATCATGTTTTTTTAAGGTATCTTTATGGATGGGTGTTATACATTTCGATAAGAAGGGAAAATTGTGTCCCAGGTACATCAGACCATTCAAAATTCTATAAAGAATTGGGGATGTAGCTTACAGTTTGGCAATGCCGCCAAGTCTCTCCAATGTTCATGATGTGTTCCACGTATCCATGTTGAGAAAATACATGCATGACCCAACACATGTACTCACCTATGAGGAATTAGAACTGGAACCCGATCAGTCTTATTGTGATGAACCTGTAAATATTCTTGATATGAGAGAACAAGTGCTGATAAATTGGACGACTTTTCTGGTAAACATTCTATGGAGAAACCATAAGATGGAAGAGGCAACATGGAACCCGAGAAACTAATGATGAAGAACCACCCGAGTCTTTTTATGCAGTAATATTCTAGAAATTTCAAGGATGAAATTATTTGAAGGAGGGTAGAATGTAACACCCCAAGCTTCCACGATACACTTCTATTTGAATAATATGGTAGCGTGTGTTGTACGCAACATCGAGTTCTAACACATCATAACCAATCAAACTGGCCATTATGAATAGTAATACCCACTTTTTGAAATTTTATACATTTTATCATTCAATATGGACTTTATTTTTCGATTCATATTATCGAAATTATCTTAGGGTTAATTTTTGGTACTTTTCGGATAACTTTCATATTTATATGAATACTGAAAATTAAGAAATTTTAATTAAAAACAACTTTTTTAATTGAAATAATTAAAAGGGATAAATTTTGAATTTGAGTGATTTTAGAGTATAATTAGATTATATTTTTACCATTTAATCCAATGTTGGTCATTGGACATAATTTCACATTTAAACTAGACATAAGCAAGTGCCAATCTTTTGATAGTTATTATCTCTTAAAAATGGGCTTTTTGTTTTAACAAGTGGAATTAATTTAAAATTAATTTCTGCAACTTATGTGTTTTGAATTTATAAAAATGGATTCCATATTTAAAATTGGGAGGTCCATATTGTGTAAATAGGTAGCTTTTATTTTTAGACATTTTGAATAATTACTTCGGTGAATATTTTATTTAGCATGGTTAATTGTTAAATCCGGGAAATAAGGGTAAAAAACTAATATTATAATAATAATAAATTATCCTAAAACGTTTCCTAACCATATTGGTTGATATATTTATGACCATGGGAATCGTTGGGTCAATTTTGAGACCCCATGGATCCACTTCTAAGTGATAATGACACTTTATATTCATTAAGTTAAGGTAAATAAATAATGACAAAAGCATATATCTTTTAGATAAACCATTTTTACATACGTTTATATATGTTATATTTTTGAATATAAATATTCATTTGAAATCCCAAAATATTTCTTACATAATGGTTATTTGTTTATAATTTTTATACATTTAATAATTAAATTTATTTATGACACAATAATGATGTAGTATTTTCATTATTAATGAAAGAATCAAATAATCGGTATTATAAATGTTAAAATAATTATGAATTAAAAGCTTTGCTGACATCCAAGAATTTTATTGGTTAATATGACATGATAGGATTTCTTAAATGAATTTTTTTCCAATTAATAATGTTTTTAAGACTATAACATAAATCAATTATTAAATATTATCCAAATTGACATAAATGATTTTTTAAAACAAATATTATATTATTATTTGATATTATATTTCTTATAATCTATTTCTTGGCCAAAGGACTAATATAAATATAGTTGTATTATTAATGGACCACTTGGGGGTCTCTTGGAAGTCTATAGTATGTTAATTGACTATATAATATAAAAATAAAAATAGATATGGTAAATGTCAAAATATTTAACTAAGAGTTAAATAAAAAATATAATGTTCATATACTGACCCAAACCTATCTAAAACCTATTGGTTGAGTGGTTTTCGACCTACACCCACCTTAACCTTTAAATAATCTACATTGGAGCCATTAAAAAATGAAAATAAATTTATTATAAAATAATATTTCTTACTTATCCTAAGGTGCCCCTCACCCCTCTTATAAAATGGCACTTCTCCTTGCCACTAATTCACACCTTCAAAGACTTTTTGTTTGGCCAAACCCTGGAAAAATATTCTATAAACTTCCCTCAATTCAACATAGAGGCTTTAGTTTGATCATAAAGCCAACCTAAGGAGCCCTTCTGGTCAAATCAAAAAAAGAACCTGAAGAAGATGTAATGTTTTCACCACCCTCTTTCAAGTTCCTTTTTTCTTCAACCTCTTCTTTCTTTGTTATTCCCATAATAGAAAAATAACTCCAATATCTTATATATACTGTGATGTTATTATTAATATGGTACAACCTTATTTAGTATTCTATGCATCCTTTGAATGACATGTCACCATACGTGCGTACGTACGGCTTAACGTCTCCATAACGTGGTGTAATTGTTATTTAAAACATTATTATTTGGCTGGTTATGATAATGATGTGTAATTGATTTAAATAATAAATATAACCAGATAATGATTCTTTATATAAGATATAACATCCAATTATATATTATTTTAATATCAAAATAATGATATCGACGCTCGTGCGTACGTACGGACTACAGTTTGCAAGAACGCGATGAGATTCATTCCGCATCGTATCAATGCAAGTCTTATTCTCATTTGAGGATTAAAAATAATGTTTAAGGACTTGATATCATTCTATATATGAATAATATATGACATATCCATAACAAACACTACTTATGTAACAAAACATATAAAATAAAACGAGTAAGTCAACAACTGAAATGACGATAATACTAATATATTATTAACAACGTAATGTTACAAGATCATATATGATATCATATTAGTGTATATGATTCTTGTATAATTTAATAACAATTATTTAACAATTATAATAGAGTTTAACCTACCCTCAAACAAGGAAAAGTACAGGGTAAGGTTTTATTTCACAATCACTTCATTATCCAAGGATTTTTATACGAAATTATCTATTGGGACCCCTTTATCATCCACATCCATGTTTCTTAAAAATGTATTTAAAATCATTATTACTATTTTATAAACTATTTGTTAAAGTCATTTATACCCTTTTTGACTTTTTATAAGATGTTTATAAAGGAATCTTTCTGTCATTATCCAAACAATGTCCTGTTTAACCTTTTCAACAGAATTAAAGTAAGAATGTATTTTTTTAACTTATACGGATGGTGCGGCTATTATCCTTAATTATACAAGCGTAGAAGCGTCCCGTACAAGATTATAAGAATATTTTCAAAGTAAATGTTTTATTTTATAATTATGTGACTTTTAAATGATTTAAAAAAAGAGATATTTCTCTCAAGTAGTTTTGATTTCATCTATGTCAACATCCTTTGATGGATTTTAAGCTTATTTGAAGTTGATTTATTATGATACAAAACTTCCATATTGTATTGATGGTTTTGTTATATGTTTTACTATGGTTTTTTTATACCATTCATGGTTTATAGAGAAATTATTGACATTTCGTATTCTTGTTTTAATACGAATGTTTATGTTATGTTTAAACCTGTTCATATGAGGATTGCATTGCACTTAATAAGTGACAGGTGGAGCCCACTATAGATCCTCAATGCATCAGTCGGTCTCATTAGACAAACTAGTGTCTTGGAATGAGGCCTTGACAAAATCATATTTGTAGTCTTGGAACAAGGCCCTGACTATGTGGTTATGATAGTCTGTAGTTTTGAATTCCGTCATTATGAAAGTGGTTATTGATATTGCATGTGATTATACGACTAGTAGAATATCAATGTGAATAAGTAAATGGAATTATTTCATTTTATTTCTACCAGATTATGCTAATGTTCAAGATTAAAAGAGTTTTGTTTTAGTTATAGATTTCCTTAAATGTTTATGATTATTTATGAAAGTTTCTATTATATTGTTATCCTTACTGGGCATTTGAGCTCACCCATTTCTATGTTTAACTTTTTCAAGATGTGAAGAAGTATTTTATGAATGATCTGTAGGGATAGTATATGGGTATGTGAGTGTGGAGACAAGATGTTGTTGTAGTTTCCAATTTATGATGTAATTGTAAGACATATGAATCTATCTAGTGTTTCCAAGGCTACTAAACTAATCGGTCTTTAGAGACTTGATCTTTTGTAATCATGACAATGTTATGTAATAATGCACCGACTCTGGGTAACTAGGGTCAGGGCATTATAGTTGGTATCAGAGGATGATTAGTACTAACCGTGGAAACTAGATTTATATAAACTCTTATTAGAGCACATTGACCTATGGTGGACTTTGAGGATCAGTATATAAGAACTTCCTAGAATTTTGGTATTGAAGAGATTTTGTGAGTTTTCCAAGAAATACATCCTTGTTAGGATACGAGCAGGTAGAGGCGGCTCTGGAACAATTTTACCAAGGGGTAAAACCCAAAAACACCGCTTTGGGCAGGACTCTAACGGGAACTGGTGCACAAAAATGGGCCTTGCTGCACTCTTGGTTACAACACTCTCGGGGGATATGCTTAGGATAATTATCATTTTCTTTACACACCATTATTAAGGGTTTATGAGTATATACTTCCTCAAGGAAAACATTTTTATGATTATAGATTATATCCATAAAACTGTTCAATTTATGTTAAGTATGTTATATGTTTGGAATTATGTGTTGTGATTCATAAACTAATCTAGTGTATGCCATTGTTTAGAAATGGCACCTAGTGGAAGATATAGAAACTGTATTAAAGCATGCACTCCATGTATGGATTTCCCTCCTGCTCAAGATAATTATAGTGGAGCTGGTGATAAAACTGGTACAGTTCAGCTAATCACCATAATGGGATAACTCACTCAGGTTATGAATAATAACCTTACACGTATGGAGCACCATGATCCGCAGCATGGAGGATCAATGATAGATCGCTTCATGAAGAAATAACCACCAACATTCCATGGGAGTAAAAATACATTAGTAGCTGAGAAATGGATAAATTCATTAGTCAAAATAATCCATGCCTTGGGGAGTAGTGAAAGGGAAAAATTTATCATATCATTTTACCGCCTCACTTGAGATGCTGATCAATGGTGGTCATTGATTCAAAACATGAAGGAAGATGATGAAGTATCAAATATGTAACGATTGGAGATCAAAGATATTTTCAAAGAAAAATACTTTCCTCGTAACCATCGAGCAGATATGGAAAGACAATTTCTGAGTCTGAGACAAAAGTATGATGAGAATGTTGCAAAGAATGAGGCTAACATTACAAGGATAGCGAGGGATGCAATAGATTATATAAGTAACCCAAGGAGTAAGATTGATAGTTTTTTTATGGGTTAAAACCATTTCTCTGTCGAGTATTAGTCTTATAATCCTTCTCGTCGTAAGAAGATATTGTCTCATGCGCAATCAAGACAGAAAAGGAATTCTCTAAGTATTATGACTTTAAAGTAAAGCAAGAGAAGAAGAGATCTACTGATCACTCTAAAAATAGAAATAAGGGGAAGAAGGAAAAATTTTAATATCTAACCTATAGTAAATGTGGGAGGAAACACCCTGGTACTTGCATGAAGGGAATGAGAGTTTGTTATAAGTGTGGTGAAAATGGCCACCAAGCTCGTGATTGAAAGGGGAAGAAAGAAGCTACCGATGTTCAATGCTACAAATGTAGGGAGATGGGAAATTATGTACATGAATGTCCTAAGAGTCAGGGAAACTTTCCTCAGAAAAGGACAAGGGATAAAGGCCATGCTTAATCAATCACTACTGCTGAGGTCAAAGATCTGAAAGATATTGTGGCAGGTAATTTAATGGTTTACTCAAGTTTAGCAAATGATTTATTTGATTCTGCATCATCGCATTGTTTCATATCTTCCCAATTTTCTAAGAAAATTTGATATTTATAATTTGATGTAACAAGGTATTTGTCAGTCCAAACATTTAAGGGAAGTATCATTGTAATAATGTTTTGTGAATCAGTCCCCATTAGATCACATAAATGTTCTTTATCTGCTGATCTCATCATCATACCCATGATTGAATTTGATATAATTATCATTATCGATTGGATTTCAGACCATGATGTGAAGATTTATTGTAAAAAGAAGGATGTTACAATTTTTTATGATGATGATAAATAACTCCTTATCTTTAGATTAGAATCGTCACCACCAAATTATTTTTAGATCCACCCCCAGTAGCTCAACTAAATTCAATTATCAAGGTGGAAGAGAATGAAATAACTGTGGGTGAGGAAAGTAATGTTCAAATAGAGGATGTACCTATTGTGAATGAATATGTAGATGTGTTTCTGGATGATTTATCTAGACATCCTCCATAACGAGAAATGGAGTTTTCCATTGATTTAATTCCTAGTTCAAGGACTCTATCGAAGACCCCTTATAGAATTTCCACTGTGGAATTAGTTGAACAAATGAAACAATTTGAGGAACTGATTAATAAAGAATTAATTCACCCTAGTTTTTCTCCATGGGGAGCCTCTGTCCTTTTTTTTAAGAAGAAACATGGATCTATGAGGTATGCATCGACTACAAGGAAATCAATGCTATAACAAAAAAGAACAAGTATCCCCTACCTCGCATTGATGATTTATTTGAAGAACTGCATAGTACTCAATAATTTTCAAAGATTGATCTTCGATCTGGATACCATCAGTTGTGTGTGAAGATGGAAGTGTAGGTTCCGGGCGCAGCAGAAGTGCGTTGGTGGGTTATCCCAACTTTAATTTTAACGTTAAACAACGTTTAATCCGATATCCATCAGGATATAAAATGCCGAATCATCGGAATAGAACGAAGAACGAAAAGAAAAGAAGAGTCCCGGAACCCTTTTGGAGGATCATCATATGTTGATTATAATTAATTTAATTAATGCATAAGAATTACCTCGTTGGAATTATTTCTTCGTTGATGTGTCCGGTCACGATTCAGTGATCCATAGTTGTGTCGTAGAATCCAAGTGTAGGATTCCTCTAGCGGTGGTCCACACGTGTGTCAAGTATCTCCGGAAGTCGCCGAAGGGATCTCCGGGTGCTAGCGCAGAAGAACCTTCGTTTGCGACGTCCGCCTTTGACCGCCTTGATCCGGTGGAGGATCTTGCTCTCGTAACTTGAGGGCGTTCTTGGTGAAAGGGAATTTTCTCATGGCTTGAGAGTATTTCCAAATCCGTTGTGAACAACAATGGCTCTTTAAAATGTTGTGGTTGGGAGGATATTTATAGTCGGGTTTGAAGTTAATAGAGTTATGACAATAAATAAATGTGTTACACGTTTTATTTATTTCATTAACTCTTATTGAAAACCCCCATGTCGAATTATTAATTCCTTGACATGCGCCCATGCTGATTATAATAAATATCATTTAATAAAACAATATTAAATCTGCAAAATCCCAACTAGAAAAACTACATGGTGTGTAATAATTAATACACGGCGTGTACTTGTTTTCCATAAAACTAAATGGCGTGTATATTTAATATACACAGCGTGTACTTTTATTTTCCATTTTTCTCCACCACAATTATTAGAACTTGAGTAATGACTATTTATTTCTTAAATAAATTTAACTGCATTACTCGATAATAAATATATTATTTCATCCACAATATATTCTCTGGAATAAATATTGTCAAAATAAATGCAATCAGACATCGTTAAATAATTATTAAACCACAGTCAGGAATAATATTTATTTAAATTGTTAAATTAATATTTAACTGAGATACATGGACACACTTAGTGTGTGACCTTCTAGGCCTCTTTCTCGGTGGCATTAGGCTGAGCCTGCCTAATGTCCAAGGTTAGCATCTAGCAACACGCCAAGGCACCCATAGAGAAAGAGTTTAACGCCGCAATGACGTGTCACTTCCTATGAACGCTTACCATGTAATATAATCCCTTTGGCTCGATATCTCCAATCAAGCGGGTTGCATGCTAGTGCCATCAGCCCATGTGCTTAATTATTCTTTCTTTGACTTCCCAGAATTGAACTTTCCCATACCTTACCATGGCCATGGATTTATTTAGGCAATATCAATTCCATAAAAGGGCCTGAGATATCTACTTCTGTTATGGAATGGAAGGGAAAAATCCTTTCTCGCATTATCTATTAATGCGGTATTACTCGTGGCGCACCCAACGTATCCTAACTCGCTGCGATCAGTGTGTCGTCATAGTTTTCGTCAATACATCTAAGTGCGCGAGTTTTAATACCCATTAATAATAATCTTAAAGTCTAAGGACCAATACACACATCCGCAGATAGGAACATCTAATGACCCTATGAAATGTGGATTTCCTACTGGCGGGTCTCGTTCTCATAATATCCTCCTGAATATTATCAAGGGCGCACACCATGAGAAGGTGCCTCAATGTTTTATGAGTCCTCACCCCTAATGACTTGTATTATTTGTGTCCCTCAAATAATATCATTTGGCCATAGAACATACATTAAAGAACAGTGTTATGGCACTTCCGGGTTCTCATCATAGTAGGGATCCACTACGACCCTTTAATGCAATAGTTGTCCTTTGGACATTATCACATGACATGTCAAGAAGAAGAACAATCAAGATGTGTTAATGTTTTTATTTAATGAATAAAGTACGAAGTAGTTGGTTCTAGACCACCAACTCCAACAGAGTCCAACTTGGACTAGAGCCAACTGGTATCAACCTTTAACCCGCTAGCTCTTACATGATATTCATGCTTCTGCTGAGATAGGCCTTTAGTCATGGGGTCTGCCACGTTCTCTTCCGTGGACACTCTTCTCACTGTAACTTCACCCCTTTGATAGAAATCCCTCAAGAGGTGATACTTCCGGAGCATGTGCTTTGTCCGTTGATGTGACCTTGGTTCTTTTGCAAGAGCCACCGCTACAGTATTATCACAATACAATGTAATGGGTTCTTTACTGCTAGGCACGACATCAAGATCCTAGACAAAGTTCTGAATCCAGACGGCTTCTTTGGCTGCATCAGAAGCCGCTATATTCTCGGACTCTACTGTACAATCAGTGAAAACTAGCTTCTTTGAACTATTCAAGCTCACAGCTCCTCCATTGAGATAGAAAACATATCCACATTGCGACTTCAGATCATTCTGATCTGTCTGAAAACCAGCATTAACATTCCCTCTGATGACAAGATCCTCGTCTCCTCCAAACTCCAGGAACATATCCTTAGTTTTTCTGAGATACTTAAGGATAGTCTTAACAGTAGTCCAATGCTGTTCTCCTGGATCTTCTTGATATCTTTTTACCATGCTCAGTGCATAGGCAACATCAAGCCTGGTACATAACATGGCATACATGATGGAGCCTATATCCGAAGCGTATGGGATCTTACTCATCCTATCTTTCTCCTGTTGTGTCTAGAGACACATTTTCTTAGAATGATGTAAGCCATGTGACACTGGAACCAATCCCCTCTTAGATTTTCCCATACTAAATCTCTTTAGTATCTGGTCAATGTATGTACCCTGACATAGTCCAAGCAGCCTCTTGGATCTGTGACGAATGATCTTGATCCCTAGAATGTAGGCTTCTTCTCCTAAGTCCTTCATGGAGAAACACTTGTTCAACCAGTCCTTAACTGACTGTAAGGCTGGTACGTCATTTCCAATGAGCAATATGTCATCAACATATACCACTAGGATAACGACCACATTTCCATTAAACTTCTTATAAACACATGGCTCACATTCATTCTAAATGAAACCAAATTCCATTATGGCTTCATCAAATCAAATATTCCATGACCTGGATGCTTTCTTCAATCCATAAATGGATTTCTGCAACTTGCAAACCCATTTGGCTTCACTTGGTGTAACAAACCCTTCTTGTTGTGTCATATAGACATCTTCATGAAGGTTCCCGTTATGGAATGATGTTTTGACATCCATCTACCAAATCTCATAGTCATGATAAGATGCTATGGCAAGTATGATTCTTATGGATTTAAACATGGAAACTGGCGAGAATGTTTCATCATAGTCAATTCCTTGACGCTGTCTGAATCTTTTAGCCACTAGCCTTGCTTTATAGGTGCTAACTTGACCTTTAATGTCCAGCTTTTGAATACCCATTTGCATCCAAAAGGCTTTACATCAATAGGCTCATCGACCAGAACCCAAACTTGGTTCTGATACATGGAATCCATCTTAGAATTTATAGATTTTATCTATCTTGCAGCTTCTGAGCTTTCTACTGCTTCCTTGTAGGAGATAGGTTCATCATTGTCCAACAATAATGATTCACCATCCTTAGTGACTAGGAAACCAAATTTCTTTGGTTCCCTTAACTCTCTTGAGCTCCTATGCAGTATGTGTGTTTCTGGAACCTCTTCCACAGGGACCTTTAGAACTTCTTCCTGTACCAACTCATGTTTATCTTAAGCATCAACATCGTCGAAGTCAATCTTGCTCCCACTATCCTTCTTGAGGATGTGCTCCCACTCAAGAAAGACGGCTTGTCTGGCGATGGTCACTTTCTTGTCTTGAGGGTTATAGAGGTAATATCCTTTAGTTTCCATGGGATATCCTATAAAGATACACTTCATGCCCCGGGGTGCTAGTTTGTTTCCTGATAAGGCCTTAACAAATGCCTCGCATCCCCATACACGTGTGTGCGACAATGTGGGTTTCCTTCCATTCCATAACTCGGATGGAATTCCATTTTATGCCTTAGTTGGTAATCGGTTTAATGTGTATGTTGTAGTTTGTAATTCATATCCCCAAAAGGATAATGGAAGATCTACATGACTCATCATTGACCTCACCATTTCTACCAAGGTGTAGTTCCTCCTTTCACTGACACCATTCCACTGTGGTGTATAAGGAGGAGTGATCTGAGATAGAATCCCAGACTCCCATAGAAGATCGATGAACTCCTGGTTCAGATATTCTCAACCTCGATCCGATATAAGCTTCCTTATCTTCTTACCAAGCTGATTCTATACTTCATTCTTGAATTCCTTAAATTTCTTTAAGGACTCTGACTTAAACCTCATTAAGTAGACATAACCATATCTACTCAAATCATCAGTAAAAGTAATGAAGTAAGAATATCCACCTCTAGCATCTACTGGAAAAGGTCCACATACATCCGTGTGTACCAATCCTAGAAGCTCTGTGGCCCTTTCACCTTGTCCACCAAAAGGCGTCTTGGAAATTTTTCCTTGTAAACAAGCGTGAAATATATCAAGTGGTTTTAGCTCAGTAGAGTCTAAATAGCCATATTGACAGAGCTTTGTCAATCACTTCTCGTTCACATGACCAAGGCGGTGATTCCATAACTGGGTGATGTATGAGTCATGTGAGTTTGTTTCGTTATCGATTTCCAACAATTGGTTTTCGTAATTTAATACGTACAAACCATTATTTAAATGTTCCATACTATAACATACGTTGTTCTTATAAAAGAGACAACCCTTATTTCAAAATTTGAAAACAAATCCATCCATATACAAACAAGATACACAAATTATGTTCTTGGAAACACTAGGCACATAATAACAGTTATGTAAAACCAAAATCATCCCAGTCAGCAATGAGATGTGGTAGCCTCCAATAGACAATGCAGCCAGCCTTGTGCCATTGGCAGCTCGAAGATCCACCTATCCTCTGGTGATCTTTCTAAATCTACATGGTACCTGTATTTGAATACAGATGTGAGCCCCACAAGTTGTATCTAATACCCAATGTGTAGAAATAGAAAGATTTCACTCAATAACAAATGCACCTTTATCATCCCCACGCTTATGGGTGCAGTTCCTCTTCTAGTGGCCCTGCTTGCCACATGAAAAACACACTGCCTCCCATTCTTTGCCCTGCCTCTGGATCTTCCCCTTCTTTGAGGGACGGTTCTTAGGGGCTTCAGACCATTTATAAGTCTTTGTCCCCTTTTCCTTGTCCTTCCTTTTCTTGTTCACCATAAGGAATGTGGGTTTGTCATGCCCAATGTCCTTATCTACCTAGAGAATCAAGGTCAGATGCTCCGATAGACTCTTCTCATTGCCGCTCATGTTATAGTTGAAAATGAAGCTAGAGAAGGTCTTGGGCAGTGATGATTGGATGAGATCTGTACGCAACTCATCTGGGAATTTAATCCCT
Source organism: Viscum album (assembly GCA_963277665.1). Taxonomy (NCBI): domain Eukaryota; kingdom Viridiplantae; phylum Streptophyta; class Magnoliopsida; order Santalales; family Viscaceae; genus Viscum; species Viscum album. The sequence continues at coordinate 836,405,239 of OY728165.1, forward strand.
AAGATGTCCAGGCATTCAATGTAGCCAATAAGATTGACTACATGAGTCCCAGCTGGCGCAGACTCTCTATGCTTCTTGGTAAATAAAGAATTCGAGATCTCATACCTCACATGTCTCACCTTCTCTTGGTAGAGATCTTTAAGGTGATACATTGTTCTATACGCGTCCATGTTTTCATGTTGCTTCAAGAGCTCATTAGACATGGATGATAGCATGAAACACTAGACATATGTGGCATCATCCATGTGTTTCATGTAGAGAGATAATTCCTCATCACTAGCCTCTTTCCCAGGCCCAACTGGAATAGGCTCTTCCAGCACATATAATTTCCTTTCGTGGCGAAGAACGACGCTTAAACGCCTCTGCCACTCTTGGAAATTGGTGCCGATTAGAAGGTTTTCTTTTTGGAGTATGGTGCGCAATGATATATTTGAATTTCTTTTCTTGGCGTTTCTACAAATTAAGATGAGAAAAGGTTTAGTACTTTATTACAAAAATTGAGACAAATAAATAAATTAATACTTATTAGTCTCCCACTATTTTATCGAAATCTAATAACCCTAACCATTGACATCGAAATATTCTATTGCGTGAATATTCTAGTGGCAAGGATCCAAATTGCCCTTTGCATTACCCCAACTAGGTTTGGTCAAGCAACTTGAAGGGTTTTAGGTAGGCATTCCAAATGCCAACTGCATTAACTCGCATCTCCTTGATCCGCTGAGTGGACTCCCCAATCCTGAAATCATTTTTAGATTTCCTCAACCTTTGCCTCTTGGTAACACCATGTCCTGCAGTGGCAGTCAACCCTTGATGCGAACCAAGTCAAGTGAACCCACAACCTTGAATTAGAATTCCACGATAATTGAAATCACCCCAACTAGGGTTCGTCAAGAACTTTGAACTATGGTTCGATTCTAACCATGATTATGTAAGGCTATACCAACTTAATATTTATTTTTAGGGATTTTATCCTTATACATAAATTTTCATTTTATTATATTTGATTATATTCTTGTTAATATTATGTGGGATATACTTATGTGATAAACCATGTCTAAGATAATATTTTCGTATAAGCCGGTTTTATTTTAGTTCCATCTTCCATGCTCCTTTAATTCATTAATTGTGTGATCGTGACAACACACCACAATAAATAAACCATGCAACTGACATAAATAAAATAAATGGTATGATCATGAGATTTTCAATTGGTTAGTTTATCTAGAGGTTGATAAACTAACCCAAGACCTAGGGGAGAAACACCTTGAACCTTTCGGGATTGTGTTTACAGCTTTCCACCTATCCACCTTTGTATCTCCTTTGATGTGTTTCACCTTGTCTCCTGACTTGAGCTGCCTCCACTAGCTTGGGAGCTCCATCCATTACATATGCATTTATCTCACACATCGGTGAGGGGTAAAAGGGGTTTTTACATAAAATAATCCTTGGGCGCGCATGCCCTACATATTAATGAGGAGATGGCTCGCAGGACAACAAATTTAATTTAAATAAATAAATTAAAATAAACCATTCACATACAAAGGACTAGGTCTATCTCATGATCATCCATACATGCAATGATATTTATGCATAAATAAAATTAGTATTCAATTATTTAATCGTTCTTATTTAAGATAAACCACGCTCGAATCATTTAATTTTCTTTAATTAATCAATCATTTTATCTTAAATCCCGTTTCTGAATTTCCTTGAGATTCTCATCCATCATAATTTTAAACAAATAAATTCATTTAAAATTATCCTATTACGTAACACATACTTTGGAGGCAACCCGGGGAATTCCCATTTATTATGCCGATGTTAAATTAAAAACATATATATAAAACATCTATCATGTTTTGTGCCTCATCTTTACGCTTGCACCATGGTACACGTCTCAAGGGTTTGTATAATATAATAATAAATTTTAATAAATCTGCATAATTTGGGTGAGTACACGGCGTGTAGTTCTGACTACACAACGTGTACTTTTCTTCACCGTCCATCTGAAGTACACGCCCGAGGATAGGGCGTGTTAATGTACTTCTGAAATTTTCGGACTACACGACTTGTACAGTGGGACACACGCTGTGTAGTTTCTGTGTTACACGGTCTCCAGTCGGGAAGGCCGTGTACGGAGTATACGACCCAACCCTAAAACGAAGGGACTAGATTCCATGTTCATTGGACCACACGATGTGTATTCCTGAAACCGTGTGCCACATGTTTCTGGTCAACACACGGTGTCTTAAATTCTTAGAAAGAATCCAATACACGGCATGATTTGGCAGATCAGTCAATGCATTGAACCTAGACAACACAGCGTGTACTTCCGAATACACACCGTGTATTCTGGTGTTATACGGCCAGAAATGTTTCGCTCCTCTGGATGAGTTCCTCTATTTTATATTAATAAAAATTAAAAGAAAAAATCATTACATTGAGGTGAACGAGAAACGAGGGAGGAGGAATATATCTTGATATTCAGATTTCCAGAACGATTAAACTTGATTTGAAATAACTAAATTATTAAATTCATAAATTTCCAACGAAAAACTAAATAATTATAATCAACGATATGACCCCTCTGATTCCACTTGTAGGTTCCAGGCATAGAGGAAGCGCATTGGTGGGTTATCCCAACTTTAATTTTAATGTTAAACAACGTTCAATCCGAGATCCGTCACGATATAAAACGCCGAATCTTCGGAATAGAACTAAGAATGAAAAGAAACGAAGAGTCTCGGAACCCTTGAAGAGGATCATTATATGTTGATTATAATTAATTTAATTAATGCATAAGAATTACCTTTTTTTAATTCTTTCATCATTGATGTGTCCGGTCACGATTCGGTGATCCATCATTGCGTTGTAGAATCCAAGTGTAGGATTCCTCTAGAGGTGGTCCACACATGTGTCACGTATCACCAGACCTCGACGAAGGGATCTCCGAGTGTTAGCGTGGAATAACCTTCGCTTGCGATGTCCGCCTTCGACCGCCTTGATCTGATGGAGGATCTTGCTCTCGTAACTTGAGGGCGTTCTTAGTGGAAAGGGAATTTTCCCTTGTCTTGAGAGTATTTCCAAATCCGTTGTGCACAACAATGGCTCTTTAAAATGTTGTGGTTGCGAGGATATTTATAATCGGGTTTGAGGTTAATAGAGTTATGACAATAAATAAATGTGTTACGAGTTTTATTTATTTCATTAACTCTTATTGAAAACCTCCATGTCGAATTATTAATTCCTTGACATGCGCCCACGCTGATTATAATAAATATAATTTAATAAAACAATATTAAATCCTCAAAATATGAACTGGAAAAACTACATGGTGTGTAATAAGTAATACACGGCGTGTACTTGTTTTCCATAAAACTACACAGCATGTATATTTAATATACATGGTGTGTACTTTTATTTTCCATTTTTCTCCACCACATTTATTAGACCTTGAGTAATGACTATTTATTTCTTAAATAAATGTAACTGCATTACTCATTAATAAATATATTATTTAGTACACAATATATTCTATCAAATAACTAGTGTCAAAATAAATGCGATCAGACATCCTTAAATAATTATTAAACCACAGTCGGGAATAATATTTATTTAACATGTTAAATTAATATTTAACTGAGATACATGGACACACTTAGTGTGTGAACCTCTAGGCCTCTTTCTCTATGGCATTAGGCTGAGCCTGCCTAAATTCCAAGGTTAGCTTCTAGCAACACGCCAAGGCACCCATAGAGAATGAAGTTAACGCTGCAATGATGTGTCACTTCCTATGAACTCTTACCGTGTAATATAATCCCTTTGTCTCGATATCTCCAATCAAGCGGGTTGCATGCTAGTGCCATCAACCCATGTGCTTGATTATTCTTTCTTTGACATCCCGGAATTGAACTTGCCCATACCCTACCATGGCCATGGAATTATTTAGGCTATATAAATTCCATCAAAGGGCCTGAAATATCTACTTCCGTTATGGAACGGAAGGGACAAATCCTTTCTCTCATTATCTATTAATGTGGTATTACTCGTGACGCACCCAACGTATCCTACCTCGCTGCGAACAATGTGTCATCACAGTTTTCGTCAATACATCTAAGTGCGCGAGTTGTAATACCCATTAATAATAATTTTAAAGTCTAAGGACCAATACACACGTCCGTAGATAGGAACATCCAATGGCACTATGAAATGTGGATTTCCTACTGGCGGGTCTCGTTCTCATAATATCATCCTGGATATTACCAAGGGCGCACACCATGAGAAGGTTCCTCAATGTTTTATGAGTCCTCACCCCTAATGAACTGTATTATTGTGTCCCTCAAATAATATCATTCGGTCATAGAACATACATTCAAGAATAGTGTTATGGAACTTCCGGGTTCTCATCATAGCAGTGATCCGATACGACCCTTTAATGCAACAGTTGTACTTAGGAAATTATCACATGACATGTCATGCAGAAGAACAATCAAGATGTGATAAGTTTTTTATTTAATGAATAAAGTACAAAGTAGTTGGTTCTAGACCACCAACTCCAACAGGAAGAAATTCTGAATACAGCATTTCGATCCAGGTACGGGCATTATGAGTTTACAGTAATGCCTTTTGGGTTGAATAATGCACCATCTTTATTCATGGATCTAATGAATAGTGTTTTCAAGGAATATCTCAATGATTTTGTGGTGGTATTTATTGATGAGATCTTGGTATATTCCAAAAGATACGAAGATCATGAAATTCATTTGCGCATTATCCTGAACACTCTTAGATGACATGAGTTATATGGGAAGTTTAGAAAATGTGAAATACGGTTTCAAGAGATTTCTTTTCTTGGCCATATTATCTCCAATTATGGAATCCCTATTGATCCTTCTAAGACTAAGGAAATCCAGTAATAGACAACACTGATCAGTATAACTGAGGTACACATTTTTATTGGTTTAGCAGGTTATTATCGACGTCTAATCCAAAAATTTTCTCAATTGACTAACCCATTAACGAATATCAAACATAAAAGGGTTAAATTTTTTTGGACAAAAGAGTGTGAAGAATGTTTTGAAGAACTGAAGAGAATATTAGTCAATTCTCTTATATTGACTCTACCATTGGGGAATTTTGGGTTCATTATTTACAGTGATGCATCTAAGAAAGGACTTGGTTGTTTCCTTATGCAGAATGATAATGTTATTGTCTATGCATCACAATAGCTGAAAATTCATGAGAAAAAATATTCTACTCATGATCTTGAGTTATCTACTGTAATATTTTCTTTGATGATATGGAGACATTATCTCTCTGGTGAATAATGTGATATGTATACCAATCACAAGATTTTGAAGTATATTTTCTCACAGAAAGAACTCTACATGAGGCAAAGGAGATGGCTTCAACTACTCTAAGATTATTATTGAACTATACACTACCACCACGAAAAGGAAAATGAGGTGTAAGATGCTTTGAGTAGAAAGGATCATGGTGTTTTGAACATGATGATAGTTGAAAAGGATCCTATTTTCATGGATCTAGTAAAGATGGATATGGGAATCACCATAGAAGGTGAAACATCAATGCTTTTTCAAATGGTTTCCAAATCATCTTTACTAGAAAAGATAAGGAGTTATCAAACTCATGATGAAGAGTTTAAAAAGAGGATTAAAGATGTAAATGATGGGAGATTGAGTGACTTTGTGTATGAAGATGGAATTTTGAAATTTGGGAAGAGACTTTGTGTTCCTGATATACCTAATCTAAAAAGGGAATTGTTGGACGATGCTCATAGTTCAAATTTATCTATACACCCTGGGAGAACCAAGATGTATAGAGATTTGAAGGAACATTTTTGGTGGGAAAACATGAAGAGGATATTGGGTATTTTGTGTCAAGATGTATGGTTTGATAACAAGTAAAAGCTGGAAGGCCACTACCTGAATGAGTCATGAAACCTCTTCCCATACCTGAGTGGAAATGGGATAGTATCACCTTGGACTTTTTCATGGGACTACCAAAGAATCCTAGAAGGAATGATTCAATATGGGTCATTGTTGATCGTCTAACAAATTCAACACATTTTCTTGCTATAAGAGAAGATTTACCACTTGAACAATTAGCAAGACTATATATTAATGAAGTTCTAAGACTTCATGGAGTACCACAATCGATTGTTTCGGATCGGTATCCCTATTTTATTTCAAGATTCTGGAAAAGTATTTAGAAATCCTGGGATATTGAACTTCATTTGAGCACTGCCTACCACCCCCAAACTGATAGACAATCAGAACGGACTATTCCGACCTTAGAAGACATGTTGGGATCATGATCACTTGTCTTTCAAGGTATGTGGGAACAATATTTTTTTCTCTGGTAGAATTTTCCTATAACAATAACTTCCATTCATGTATTCAAATGGCACCATATGAAGCGTTATACGGAAAGAGATGTCACACACCAACCTGATGGGATGATGTTGGTGAAAGAAGACTTGCAGGCCCATAACTTGTTGAGGAAACTATAGGAAAGGTAAAGGTAATCCAAACCCACATCAAAGTAGCTCAAAGTAGGCAGAAGAGCTATTCTGACAACTGAAGGAAGGATTTGGAATTTTAGGTTAGAGATCATGTTTTCATGAAGGTATCTCCATGGAAGTGTGTTATACATTTTGTTAAGAAAGGAAAATTGAGTCGTAGGTACATCAGACCATTCAAAATTCTAGAACGAATTGGGGATGTACCTTACCATTTGGCAATGCCGCCACGTCTCTCCAAAGATCACGATGTGTTCCACATATCCATGTTGAGAAAATACATGCATGACCCAACACATGTACTCACTTAGGAGGAATTAGAAATGGAACCCAATCTGTCTTATTGTGAAGAGCCTGTCAAGATTCTTGATATGAGAGAACAAGTGCTGATAAACCGGATGACTCGTCTGGTAAAAGTTCTATAGAGAAACCATAAGATTGAAGTGGCAACGTGGGAACCCGAGGAACTCATGATGAAGAACCACCCGATTCTTTTTATGTAGTAATATTCTAGAAATTTCAAGGACAAAATTGTTTGATGTAGGGGAGAATGTAACACCCCAAGCTTCCATGATACACTTATATTTGAAAAATATGGTAGCGTGTGTTGTACGCAATATCGAATTCTAACAAATCACAACCAATCAAACTAGCTATTATGAATAGTAATACGCACTTTTAGAAATATTATAAATTTTATCGTTCAAAAGAGAATTCATTTTTGGATTCAGAATATCGAAATTATCTTAGGGTGAATTTTTGGTACTTTTCGGATCACTTTCATATTTTGATGAATAGTGAAAATTACTACTTTTTATTAAAAACAACTTTTTTAACTGTAATAATTAATAGTGATAAATTATGAATTTGAGTGATTTTGAAGTATAATTAGATTATATTTTTAACATTTAATCCAATGTTTCTCATTGGATATAATTTCATATTTAAACTGGACATAAGCAAGTGCCAATCTTTTGATAGTTGTTATCTCTTAAAAACAAGCATTTTGTTTTAACAACAGGAATTAATTTTAAATTATTGTCTGCCACTTATGTGTTTTGAATTTATAAAAATGGATTCTATATTTAGAATTAAGAGGTAAAATTTGTGTAAATACATAACTTTTATTTTTAGACATTTTGAATAATTACTTCAGTAAATATTTTACTTACCATGGTTAAAGGGTAAATCTGGTAAATAAGGGTAAAATATTAATATTAAAATAATAATAATAAATTACCCTAAAACATGTCATAACCCTATTGGTTGATACATTTTCGACCATGGGCATCTTTGGGTCGACATTGAGACCCCATGGATCCACTTGTAAGTGATAATGAAACTTTATATTAATTAAGTTAAAGTAAATAAAAAAATGACATAAGCATATATCTTTTAGAAAAAGAATTTTTACATAGGGTAATATATGTTATATTTTAGACTATAAATATTCATTAGAAAGATATAACGATTTTAAAAATAATTTTATTATATTTATAATTTGTATACATTTAATCATTAAATATATTTATGACACAATAATGATTCATTATTTTCCTTTTTAATGAAAGAATCAAATAATTGGTATTATAAATTTTAAAATAAATATAATTTCAAATTTTTTATTAAATACACTAATTTTATTGGTTAATATGACATGTTAGGATTTCATAAATGAATTTTTTTTGAATTAATATAGTTTATAAGACTTTAACAAAAATCAATTATTATATTTTGTCAAATTTGACATAAATGAGTTTTAAAAATAAATATTATATTATTAATTGATATTCTATTCCTAAAAATCTAAGGTTCAGACAAAGGACTTATATAATGATATTTGTTTTATTAATGGGACACATGGGGGTCTCTTGGAAGTTTATAGTATGTTTATTGAGTATATATCATAAAAATACAAAGAGACATGGTAAATGTCAAACTATTTAACTAAGAGTTAAATCAAAAAGATAAAGTTAATATATTGACCCAAACCTATATAAAACATATTGGTTGAGTTGTTTTCAACCTATACCCACATTAAACTATAAATAATCTACTTTTGAGCCATTATAAACTAAATATGAATTTATTATAAAAAAATATTTCGTGCTTTTCCTATGTTTCCCTCACCCCTCTTATAAAAGGGCACTTCTCCTTCCCTCTAATTCACACCATCAAAGCCTTTTTGATCAGACAACCCCTGCCCAAATATTCTCTCAAATTACCTCAATTCAACCTAAAAGCTTTAGTTTTATTAGAAATTAAACCTATGGATCCCTTTTGATCAAATATAAAGGAAGAACCCGAAGAAGAGGTAATGTTTTCACCGCCCTCTTTCAAGTTCCTTTCTTCTTCAACTTATTCATTCATTGTTATTCCCATTCTAAAATAATAACTCCAATATCTTCTATATAATGTGATTTTATTATAAATATGGTACAACCATATTCAGTATTCTATCCATCCATTGAATGACATGTCACCATACGTGCGTACGTACGACATACCATCTCCAAGTCATTGTGTAATTGTTATTCAAAACATTTTTATTTGGATGGGTGTGATAATGATGTGTAATTGATTTAAATAATAAATATAACATAATAATTATTCTTTATATATGATATAACATCCAATTATATATTATTTTAATATCAAAAGAATGATATTGTCGCTCATGCGTACGTACGGACTACCATCTCCAAGAACGCGATGAGATTCATTCCCCACCGTATCAATGCAATTATAATTCTCATTTGATGATTAAAAATAATGTATGGGGACTTGATATTATTCTGTATATGAAGAATATACAACCTATCCATAAAAACATGATTTATTAAACAAAACATATAAAAGAAAACGAGTGAGTTTACACCTGAAACGACGATAATACTAAGATATTATTAACAAAGCAATGTTAAAAGATCATATATGATATCATATTAATGAATATGATTCATGTATAATTTAATTACAATTATTTCACCATTATGCAGGTGGTTAACCTACCATCAACCAAAGAAAAGTACAAGTTAAGTGTGTATTTCACAATCTCTTCATTATCCGAGGTTGTTTATACGTAATTATCTACTGGGACCTCTTTATCATCCAAATCCATGTTTCTTAAAAATGTATTTCAAATCATTATTAGTATTTTATAAACTGTGGGTTAATTTCATTTTTTTTCTTTTGACTTTTTATAATATTTTCATAAAGGAATCTTTCCATCGTTTTCCAAATAAGGCCCTTTTTAACCTTTTCGACACAATTAAGGTAAGAATGTCTTTTTTTAACTTATACGGCAGGTGAGACTATTTTACGCCATTATAAAATCATCAAAGCTTCCTATATAAGCTTATAAGAATATTTTCAAATTAAATGTTTTATTTAATAATTATTTCACTTTTAAATGATTTAAAAAAATATAGATTTCTCTCAAATAGTTTTGATTTCATCTATGTCAACATCCTTTAATGGATTTTAAGCTTATTTGATGTTGATTTATTATGATACAAAACTTCCCTATTTTATTGAAGGTTTTGTGATATTTTTGACTGTGGATGTGTTATTTTTATACAATTCATGGTTTTTGGAGAAATTATTGACATTTCGTATTCAAGTTTTAATACAAATGTTTATGTTATGATTAAACCTATTCATATGAGGAATGCACTGGACTTAATAAGTGATAGGTCGAGCCCTCTATAGCACCTCGATGCATTGGTAGGTCTCATTAGAAAAACTAGTGTCTTGGCACAAGGCCTTGAAAAAATCTTATTTGTATTCTTGGAAAAAAGCCTGGACTATGTGGTTATGATATTCTGGCATTATGCATTCCATCATTATGAAAGTGGTTATTGATATTCCATGTGATTATTCGACTAGTAGAATATCCATGTTAATAAGTAAATGGAATTATTTCATTTTATTTCTACCTTATTATTTTTAAGTTGAAGTTTAAAAGGCTTTTTTAGATATACATTTCCTTAAATGTTTATGCTTATTTATGATAGTTTCTTCAATATTTTAATCCTTACTGGGCATTGAAGCTCACCCCTTTCTATGTTTTATTTCTCCTAGGATGTGAAGAAGTATTTTATAAATGACCTATAAGGATAGTATAACGGGATATGAGTGTGGAGAAATGATGTTGTTGAAGTTTTCACTTTATGATGTAATTGTAAGACTTTTGAATCTATCTAGTGTTTCTAAGGCTACTAAACTAATCGGTCTTTAGAGATTTGAACTTTTGTGATCATTCCAATTTTATGTAATAATGCACTGACTCTGGGTAACTAGGGTTGGAGCGTTACATGGGTGGAAGTCCATAATCAATAAAATAAACGTAAAAAGAACCTTCTAAATACCCTACCAGAAGTGTGAAATAAAGAGTTATTCATTATCATAAACTATAGTTCGTGTCACCCTCTGTAGATGGACTATCTCCCAAACATATAGTTCTCTTAACTTCTTGACTAATAAGGTTTTCCATACATGAATGAAATTTGATACATTCATCAGTCGATCTATAATAACCCAGATAGAATCATCCTTCCTAAATATCTTTGGAATACCTACCTAAATTCTATTGTCATTTCATCCCAATTTTATTATCAAATGGGAAACAATTGTATCAAACCTCATGGTCATTGATGCCTTGCAATCACCTGCAGAAAAGTGTAGCATTATGTCACAAACCCTTCTATATCCTTTTTCTTTCCTGACCACCAAAACTCTTGTCATGGGTCATGGTACATTTTAGTCACACCTAGATGTACTTCCCACTTTGAGGTATGAAATTCCCACATCATTTCCTCTTGCATACTTTTAGCCATAACAACCCAATTATAGACATAGGTGATCTCATCCCGATGTATGCTCCAATAAAAACGTGACCCCCCACCTTTATGGGTTTCACGTAAGTTCAAGCATTATCGATCCTCATAATACATCTCTCTAATCCAGAACAAGAGTATTGACCCCATTGAAATTGCTATGATATTCATCTACTCCTGACTCTCCTAAACCACTACATACATTTCAACTAGAATGGTCATCATTTTCCATTCAGGACTAGACTCCTAAATGGCCTGACTATGAGTTTTCTAGCTCAATGATTTTTCCACATGGTTTCCCTTCCCGAGTGTAAATTCCAAATCAAATTTCTTATTACAACATATACTCAATCCATATCAACTTCCATTGATTCAATGAGTGAGGAAAGAAGATATACCTTGAGCTCTTGTTATCGAAAAACAATATAAACTACTCACCGAGTAGGTAATACCACCAATACTTCAAAGTATAAACCAGATTTGTTAACTCAAGTTCATGGATAGCGTAGTTCTATTCATGTGGCCTCAAATTCCAAAAAAAATATACCAAAATGTAATCTTCCTTTATCAGCCCAACTCAGATTCCAATCCTAGAAGCATCAAAATATACCACATACTCCACAACTGGTTTAGGAAGGATCAAGATTGGTAACAATTTCAATCACTTGTTCAACTCTTGGAAGGAATCCTCATAGGATTTCAACCTTTCTAACATTATCACCATCATGTTCAAGAATGAAAAACACACACGAAAATGGGAAAAGTTCGGGACTAAGCCCATATAATAGACAGCTAATCCTAAAAATATTTGTATATCGAACATGTTCTTGGGATTTTCCCAGGAAACCATTGCATGAACCTTATCTCGGTCTACCGGTACACCTTCCTCCGAGATTATTTGACCCATGAACATAGATATCTTGTAGTATAGATGATGCTATCTATGTGTACATAGGATGTAGTTAAGTTATTGGGTATAGTATTCATGATTCATCGATTACACTAAGAAGTAATTTATGAACACTACCACAAACTGATCTAGGTACGGATGGATGATTTTTTTCATCATGTCCATAAGCACAGTTGGTGTGTTCATCAACCCAAAAGGTATTATGAAAAAATCATATAGGCCATTCCTGATTTTGAATTTAGTCCATGGTATATCAAATGTTCATAATCTCACTTAATGACACCATGATCTCCTGTAGATCGTTGAGAATACAGGAACTCCCCTAAACTGGTCAAAGAGATCACTGAAACACATAACGTTATATTTGTTCTTTATAGTCATATTGTTCAACTTCTTGTAATCGACACAGAAGTGAAAATACATTCTAGCCTTCATTGCGAAAAACATGGGTTATCCATATGATGATGTACTTGGATAGATAAACCATTTATCCTAAAACTCCTCTAGTTGATTCATGAGACCTTGACACTCTATAGTTTCCATTCTATATGGTGGAATATATTCTTGATCAGCACCTAGCATGATATCAATAGTTAATTACACATCTCCCTCAGGTGGCATCCCTGATAAGTTACTGGATAGAACTCCTGAAACAGTTCCACTACTAGTGGAAATACATCTTTTTTAACAACACCATCATCAATCAATAGATTAGAAACCTCAGCTATGAGATCTCCTAGTTATTGAGTAATTGGACCTTATCATCTTTCCTACATATCCCACTCTCCATGGTGATTGTAATGGTCGCCCTGGGGAGGTGTAAAATTCACCCTCCTTCATTAACAAACAATATGGGCTCAGAATGAAACTAACAAGTCCATACATATAATTAGGTCTAAGAATGACCTAGAAAGAATAGATATACCACTGAAAATGGTACTCTACAATCTCAAGAGAACATCCCTTGTACAAATAGATATCTCCAGACCACACTCACAATAGTGTCTCTATTGTCATTACCCCACTCATAAACTCCACTCCCTGGTCCAAACCATTAACAGTCATATAAGATATAAAGGAATGAGAGGCAGTAGTATCTAATAAGGCGGTAGATAATTTAGAGTCAAGAGGAATGGTACATATCACTATCGTTGGTCCAACCACTCTATCAAAAAATTATTGGCTTCACAACATCAAACTGTCCTTTCCCTCTCCCATTTGATGTCGTATAACATACCTGAGTATCAACACAATGCTTATTAGGTCACTCTTTGCATGAATCACCAAATTCTATGACTCTATCGCTTCTTCCATCATAACTCTAGCTACCATTCTGATTAAGTATAGAAGATCCCATTCCTACACTCTTACCCTGTCTAAGTGCACCCTTACAAATCATTTTCCACTATGCCCTACATAACATTAGTAGATGACCCATATTGTAGTAAGACCAGCACTCTACTAGTGTATGGGGATAGTCTCTAAGATAATGGACTGACATACTACAATTACGATAGATCAATCAAGTAAGGTCATGTGAAAATGACTTTCCTCTATGTGTGACATTATTTCCACTTCCCTTGATAATGTTCTCATAATATTACTTCATTATCTTGGAATTATCACCAGGAGATCATCCAATAGCAACAATATGGCTAGTATAGGAAGCCTCCTTCAACTTCACCTCAATAATGAGAGCCTAATTTTCCACCTCAGTAAACACCTTTAATCGAAATAGGTAAACATGATATTTAATCTCTCAATTAAGTCCATCATAAAAATGTCTCTATGTAGCTGTCTCATCTCTATATAACACTAAAGAAAAGAATTAAAGGTCTGTAAAGAATACATTATAGTCTATTATGAACATTCTCACATGAGTCAATTGTATGGACAACACTTCCCTCTCTTATCTCAGAATCTCTGGGTAGATGTTCTCTGTGAACTTCTCCAAAAATTCCTTCTATAGAATACCATCATCCAGTCACTCATGAATGCACCACCAGTGCATTACAAATCCTAAAAGCATATAAGTGGAAAAAATAACTCTATACTCAATAGGAGTATCCAATTATCCTATAATCATCTATATATACTCAACCTAGAACTCAGTTCCCTCAGTTCCACCCTTACAGTAAACGTTAGAGAGTGATTCAATTGAAAGTAACTTGTCTTCTCAAACATATTCTTCACAACCTACCCTAGGTATCATTCTATTAATTTCATGATGTGAGTGAATATTTCTCAGAAATAATCCCCCTAAATCCTAACCATAACTATCGGTGCCAGTGGTTGCAACATTGGAGGATCATTCCAATCTATGTCCTCGATCCATTATCTCAATAAGCATCATCATAGAGGAAAACTCTCTAAAATTACAAAAACACACCATAGGATAAGGATTCATAACATTAACCCATTTATGCAAGTGGTAAAACACATCAAGACATAAAAATTTCATTTTCTGAAACCCCGCCACATGGTCAAATCATGGGCATTATCACTACCATTAAACATCCTTCACCTATGTCAGAATTAACATGGGTAAACAAAATCTAATTATTCAAATTTCTCATTAGAAACCCATTATTATCATCTTTAATAATTTTAAAATATTTTTCATTTTCATGTTAGGCCCCATTTTCATTTCAATTTCATATTCATGGAAATTCGTTCAGGTTCATCAACTTACCCAAATACTATTTCATGGGCTTAACTAAAATGATGCATGTCACGGAAAACCTGAGTACCAAGAATAATGCATGAAAACTCAACTCGTGTTCCATAACGATCCATAAGTAACTTCTACATAATTACAAGAAACAAATAACATATTACGTCACAAGTGTGTCACCCAAGGTGAGATAATATTCAACTGTAATAGCAAACAAAAATAACAACAATCCCACCCCGGTTACTCTGGTTTCCCCCATACATGGGTTTGATACTCCCATGCATGAGATCATAACAAACACCTGACTCTTCCTAGTATCCTAAATACCTTTCCTAAATAATAAAACTAAAGATAAATAAGGTAAAACTAGATCTCTGATACCACTTTGTAACATCTTGACTAGGGTTCAACAAACCGATGCCCCGACCTTGTCAGTCATATGACCTGAAACATGACTCCCCATATTCCAGAGGCTGTCGACTAGCAGCAAGGGTCTAATATGTCAATCTTGGGGAGACTATACCATCTTTTATCAAAATAATCAGCATCATAAATAATGCAAAACAGTGGATGTATATATTACCATAAACAAAACGAATATCTCATTATAAAAAAGCAGGGAAACATAATATCCAACTAAATTAGAAAATATTATATGCTAATATATGATTCTAGTTACTAAAACTAAAACTAAAATAAAGAAATAGACGACTCCCAAGTTGGTCCTAAACAACATTTAGTTCTCTCATCCAATATTTATCCCCAAATCATCCATATAACACTTGGATTTTTTTCGTATACATGCCCAACAATAATAAAGTCTATTCCGGTATAGATTAGATATTATGATAATGTTATGTGTAAGAATTATTAGTCCTTAACTAGTGGTGAATCAAACAAACATTGTCAGAAACAGTGTCTGTTGTTTTATAAATAATTAGTATAGTGAATAAATAAGTGGTTTATCAATATATTAATTATTCTCTATTTAATCACATAAACCCCCAGGTTTTTGAGAACACCCAAATGTCAATACCTTTTTTCGGCCTATTTCAGAGTCAAATCCATCCCCAGTGGATATCACAGTTTATTTTACATGTTACCATTCTTAATTCAAAGATGAATGTATATGTTACCATTCACCATTTAAAATCACAATAAATTACAGAACATGTTATCTTTCATAAAACATTTCCAAATGTTCATGTTACCTATTACCATTTAATAACACATAATTGAATGAGAATATTACAATTCATAATACATGTAGAACTATACATGTTACCATTTATCATTTAATAACACATAATTCAATGAGAATGTTACCATTCATAATTCTTATCGAAATTTCTATGTTACCATTTACCATTTAATAATAATTGACATCATCACAATGCTTGATGTATCACAACAACCCAATTATTAATTTATTAATTAATTAATCTTTTCAAAATATCTAAATACAATAATTAATTCCACAATTAATTATTCAAAAACACAATTTCAATAACTCGTAATTAATTCACTAATTAATTAACAAATTCATAATATCAATATCAGAAAAATAACCCACAGTTAATCATCTTAATTAATGATATAATTACCCCATGATTAATTTCACAGTTAACGGTCTCGACTCATGATATGAACAAATTATAACTAATTATATGATTATTTATCCCCAATAATTATGTTAATATAATAAAATTAATTCTAAAATTAATTATCACCAATTCATAAGATCAATATCTGATAATAAATTCTATAATTAATTATCCCAAATAATAATTTCAAAATAACATAATTAATTATATTATTAATTATCCTTAATTTCTTTATATCAATATTAAATAATTAATTCAACAAATATTTACCCCAAATAATAATATAAATTTCACATAATTAATTCTATAATTAATTTTTCCCAATTATCATATCAAGATTCAATAATTAATTCTACAATTAATTGTTCTCTAATCCCTCAATTTCACAATTCTTTCATCAATCATTTCTGCAAATTCAATTCATCAATCATGAATATCAATTTATAAAGAACTCTGCCGATTATAAAATTTCATACACATAATAGAAATCCAAACTATAGGAAATTGAATATTAGACCACTGACCTCAAATATTGAGGATTAATTACCCAATGGAAATCCCCAAAATTAGTTATCATAATGATATATATGAGGATCTAGAACTAAAACCCTCAATCAAGATTAAACAATTCAAGATCTCCTAATTAAAGATCAACTTCCACAAGACTATATCTAGATTCACTAAATCAATATATATATATTAAGAGAAATAAAATAGAACTTACTCCAAAAGAACATGATAATGAAGGACGATGATTGGGAATGAAATAAGATAAGATCCACTTACATAGAGAGGATATGATCATCAATATGGGATTTGAATCATGATGAATAGATGTTAGAGGAACATTTAATCCCTTTTGGGAGCTCTAAAATCATCAAAAATCATAAGGGTTCTATTTTAGATTGAAATCAAAATGTTTAGGGGGTTCAAGGGAATTAAAATATAATTTTCAGGAATCACTAAATATCATGCATCGTTTCCGTGGTAGGGGCACACAATTTTACCAAACACTACACCTTAACCTTGCACGCCTTATTTTAGGGGTTCACAGTTTCTCCTTTTAGAGTGAAAGGGTTGTCATACAGTTCATTAGCCATGTGAACACCCCATATCCAGTGTTGATTGGTTTTCTATGCCGGGGCACATAGTTTTTCATAACCATACACCAACTTTATGTGACCCTTTTTCTATAACTTTTCCAAAAATTCCTCCCAATCCAACTACATGTCATAACACAAAAAAAATTACACAATTAAGAATAAAAGAGTACTTAGAAACTATCCCATGATTCCTCTAGAAAAGGATATAATCTTTCACTATATGCCCCTCCTCCATTGATTATTTTCCCTCTTAATTTCATTATTGGTGGATTTCTTTAGGTTAACGGTGCATTTCTCCTCTCCCATCCATTTCATTATTTTCTTCTTCTTTCCTTCTTGTCTGAGGTTGGTGTTAGAAGATCCCTATGTGGGGTTTTCATTATTATTATTTTTTTCATTTGTTCATAGGGTGTGAGGATAGTTCATTAGGTTATCCTCTTTCTGTATTCAAAGAGTTCATGTTATCCATTATTGGTTTAAGATAGGTTATCTCCACACATAACTTTCTTCATTTAGAACCAATATTTATTTAGATTTTTAACATTATTTCTAAACTTTTATGACACTATGTACATATTTTTAATGTATTTTATTAATTAACATGACTAACATTAGACTTAAAGGAAGGTGAAATGGTTTCCCCTTTTAGTTTATGGTTTATATCTATTTTTAAAAGTTAACATATGTCTTGAGATTCAATAAATTCCATGTTTCACTTTAGAATTTATCTTTTAAATAAAGTTGAATATTTAAACATTAATATAATTAAAATTTGGATTTTTCATAATTATAGGTTTTGTGGATTGATTTAATATTTTTTTCTATGATTAATTAGGATTTTCTATGATATGTTTCAAAAAGTGGAGTTCTAACTTCTAACATAAATAGTGTTTTTATTTTGTTTGAAATGTTTTCATGATGGGATTGAGATCCATTTTATTATAATTATATCACATTAATGATTTGAACTATGATTGGTTTCAAATTTATATTTATAGATATGATTTTTTTATAGAGGTGTCGAGGCTCGGTTGGAATTTTATGGATGTGGGATTATTTAAAGGGAGGTGACTGGTGTTTTTATGTAGTGTGCAATTTCATGTGATTACAAAATGGTTTATCTATGCACCCATTTTTTGTTGGTTATGGGATGTAAGGAACTTATTTAAGAGAACCAATAATTAGAAATGTAATTTCCACTAGATTAGCATGTATCTCTATCTAGTGAGGTAATAAAAGTGGTACCACCACTGGTACAGTGTAGTTATTATATCCTTAAAACTAGTTTAGGATTTTCCCTAACAAATATATTCACTTCAATAGGTACCCCATGCATCATTTCTATAGGGACCATCCTATGAAATATTTATATTATGTTATTAAGATTTTGTTTAACTTTATTCTTATTTATTATCATACCTCTACTCTACAATTTCCCTATTTTTACATTTTATTTACAAATTCTTATGGCTACAATTGCAAGTTGTTTTTTTCACAGCATTACTTCACATTTTTAATGAGGTTCAAAAAATGATTTGTGGTATTTTTTTGAAATAAATTATTAAAATAATGATTTTAAAGAAATTCATAATATTAATTTTGTTTTCAAAGGATTTTTTGTGTTTTACTTATAAATAAATTCATTAAACAAAGTATCTTAATTTATTATGAAATGAACAGATTTAATTATGTGAATTTGTATACTCTTTTTATAAAATTGTCAAATTTTTTTAAATCATAGCTATAAGTATATTTATTTAGTATTAAATTTAATAATAAATTGAATGTTGAGGTATGGATACTTATTTGGAATTCATTATCACAACTCTATTAAAATTTTAGGTATGGTACATATTTTTGAGTACTCCATTTTGATGAACTCTTATCCACATTATTCCATAAGTTCATGTTCGATGTTGTGGTTGGATTTTGATCATTTCTCACAGGGGAATTTTTTGTTTGGTGTTTAGATTTTTTTTATTTTATCAAATCATATATGCATTGGCCTTTCTTGAAATTTGTATCTAGTGGCCTTCTAGGTTTTATATCTTGTTTTTATTTATTATCTTTATTAGATGGTTTGATTTTTTAAGGATAGTTAGTTTTATCCTATATCTTGACACTTTTTTTGATACACCGATTTCTGACATAGAGAGGAGTCATATTAGAGTTCAATTGGAATTATAATATATTTTTTTGTATTTATTTATATTTTCTTTGAGATAACATTCCCTTATGATTACATTTGATAAATCATCCCTAGATCCCTTAAACGAGAAATCAGAAGCATGACTGAAGTTATTTCATGAGTTGGCTCTAATTTCAGGATCAGGCATGTACTGATATTTTTGGTGACATGAAATGTTACAGAAAAGAATTTTAAAACCCTAATAATAAATTATTAAAATTTATGCGAGAATAAAATTTTATAAAATCATGTATTTCATTTATAATTACTTCACTAATAATAATATTCCTTATTAAATCAAAGATTTTTTTTATTGGAATTGAAAAATCCTTTAAATAATTGTTAAATGAATCATTTAATTATTTTTAATATTAAAAGCTTCCAAGAAATTAAATTGAGATGACACACAATTTTTTGATGAAATTTGAAATTGGAATTGATTTTGATTTTAAACTATTATATTGAATTTTTTTATTCAATATTGAATTGAAATTCATAAATGGAATTTTTTTTATATTTAACTATTTTATTCAATTTTTATGTTAATGGATGTTAATTAATTTTATTTTTTAAAATGAATTTTGAAACTACTATTTTTAAAAAAAAAACTATTCATTGGAAAATCATTGTTTTTTTTAAAATATAATAATATTTGTTTAATAATAAAATCCAAAATGGATTTATATTTTATTTCCAACACAAAAAATAATAATGGAAATTGTTTTATCATTATTAAATTTTATAAAAGAAAAATAATAAACTAAAAAACATAATTTTTGGGATGAAATTTGGTAATTAGGTGAATTTCTAAAGTGAAAGTGCATGAAAATATTAAATTGGTTTTATGGAACTCAGAGTCACTTCAAAAAGATACAACATTTCCCATCATCATGATAAAAAAACTATAACATGATTAATATATCAACCTATTGTGCCCAAAAATTAGCCACAAGTGATATATGGTTATGATAATAGAAAAAACCAATCAACCCCATGATGTATAGTTACCATGACCACTAAAATATCAACAACCAACCTTAAATGAATTGACCATACCTCTTTTTATTCACGACACATAACCTACCACAAAATAACCCTCCATAGCCCCATCCTTTAACCTACCACAAAAAATAACCATTGTTGTTTATACTGAAGCTATTACAAATGAGAGATCGAAGACCGTGCTCATTTAGAGGAATAAATTGATCAAGGATTTTTTAAAAATATTCCAATGGAGTGAGGAATTAAAATTGATCAATCTTTTATACTGAAGTTTGATGAAACAGACTAAAAGGGTTGGCCATGTGAGGAAAATCGAAGCCAATGGCCTTGTATCTTTGAAGAAATAAAATGGTCATTGCTCAAGGGACGCTTGAAATTTGTATATAATCTAGTCGATTTCATATGGAGGGAGAGAAATGATAGTGTTTTTGCAATATACCTTATAGGTGGTTGTGAAAATACATAACCAAACCATGACTTGTAACATAGAAGTTGCGTATTCTACTTGTGCAGCCCCTATTCATTTGGCATCCATGGGAGAAGTCCATAGTTGGTTAGGATTTTAGGGGGATTTTTTTCAAAAATTACACCTCCCAACATGGCTATAAAAGGAGTTCCATGGAAGCTTCATAAAATCATATATTATAATAGAGAAACTATATTTAGTGAGACAGCCAACATAGCACCATTTTAGATAAATAGAGCTACGGTGAGGATGTTTTTTTAATACGTATTAATGTTTACATAAAGGCTGGTTTCACCCACCAATGTTTTATATTCCTGATTAGGGAATCACAACAAGTGGTATCAGAGCCATTTTTAGTGAAACAATAGTGGGTAGTGGAGATTTATCGATGATTTAAAAATTATTGTTTCTTAGAATCATATTTTGAAGGTAGATTATAAAAGTTTATGTGAGACTACTTCCAAATATGTAAATAGTGTTAAAAATAAGGCCAAAACGATCCCCATGGGAATGATAAATGTGTCCTTAATGTTTTTTCACTACAGTACCCCCTTTCTAGAGAAGCAGGTACTATTTTAGTGATGAGTTATTTTCCATCGAGATTCTAGCAGCTACTCTACTACACCATATCAGTGCCAAGTCATCTCTATATCATCAGTTAATATCAACTGTTGACACTGTTTTGGTCATATCATGATCAAAAAGTGTCTGATTTTAATTGTTCAAGATTTGATTCTGCTATTTATGATCATTCCAGAAATAAAGGTGTTCTCATGTTTTTCATATTCTTAACCAAAATTTTCAAAATTGAAATTCAATGGAGGGAATATCCATGGGAGGGTTGATCATGTTGAAATTTTATAACTAATCCATTTTGATGTCTCTAATATAATATATCCTTAATAAAAAGTATATTTTTACACTATGGATAATAAGGGAGTCAAACTTGATGCCACCACGGAAGCGGAGTGGATGAAGATGAATAAGGAGACGGTTGAGAAAATCATCCAATGGATTGATCATAGTGTCTACCACTATATTAAACAAGATAATGGAGAATACCAACTTTTTATAGTGTTGGAAAATAAATAAAATTCAATGAATGATCCGAAAAAAGATCCTCTTGTTGAATTAGTTGATGAATCTTCGGCTACAGTGGGGAAGCTCCATAGAGGAACACAGTAGTGAGATCTGAAATCCAGTGAATCAGTGGTGTCTACAGGTAAGACTCTAACTAATGAATATTAGGAAAACCAAATACTATGAACACTTCTTAATATATGGGATATGGTTGTAGTCTCACTCAAAAACTCAACACCATGAGGAAAACATTCCATGGTAATGGTAAAGGATGCATTTTTCAATAAGGTTGTCTAATGGAAGGATATGAGTTACAACAAGATGCAAGCTCTCATCCTAGATAAGTGAGGGAGACAAAATGTAGGAGGTCATGTTACAGGTAGTATAGGTAAAATTATGTGCAGAAGAACATCCATAGTTGTAAGGAGACCATTATAAAAATTCTACCATTGTGGCATGGGGCGAAATATGAATGAAAACTACTGAAATTTCGAAAAATAAAAGCGAAAAAGTACCAAAAAAAGAAATAGAGATAAACATGTGAGGGTAACCATATAATATCTTATTTAATACAAATGTGAAGAAGATACTTGATTTCACCCATCATTCCATGAAACATAATGGGTGGTCGATACTATAGTATTGTACCATGTCCCTCTACATCGAGATTATTTATTGACATATCAATATAGTGAATTTTGAGGTAGTATGGATGAGGAATACCATATCAGAGGAGATTTTTTGGAATTTTTGATAGAATAGGAAAGATTAATTTTTGATACAAAATCTCTCTTAAGGATCTTCAGCATGTTCCAAACCATCGGCACAACCTCTAACCAAGAATAGCCTTTGACACATAGGGCTATGACAATATCATCACTAATGGAGCAAGGAAGATGAAATAAGGATACAATGTCATCACTCAAGGACACATATGAATTATGTTATAAAACACCATGTGAATATATGTTCAAAAATCATCAATTTGGTGGAAGGGAAGATATCATCCAATATGTGGTACAGGTGACTCAACCACATGAGTAAAAGAAGGATAACTACCTTGAAAAAGAAGAATTACATTAGTATTTACAATGGTTCATCACTTTATCCATGAAACTATTTTATATATAAGAAGTTGAAAAGAGTGTCATTCAATGCTATTTGATCTGGTATATCAGAGATTCTGGAACTATTGTACTCTGATATAAGCGGACCCATGGATGATGATTCACTTGGAGGTAATAAATATTTCATAATCTATATTGATGATCTATATCGAAGGGTGTGGTTGTTTTACTTATAGATTAAGGACCACATATTGGACTACATCTAATTGTTCCATTCCATGGTTGAGTGTGGAACTATAATGAATTTGAGGTGTCTTCATTCAGACAATGGAAGAGAGTACACATCCACGAAATTTGATTCCCATTACAGGAGTCAAGGTATTAGTTTTGATTGGATGGTCCCGTGTACCCCAAAACACAATTAATTTATAGAATGGATGAACCACACCATCATGGATAAGGTTACAATTATGAAGAGTTTGGTTGAACTTCTTAAGAAATTTTGGAGAGTATTTGTTTAGGTTGCATGCTACCTCATCAAGGGTCACCATAAGTCGATATGAATTTTGAGATTCCAAAAAATAGTTGATCTAGTAATCTTACCTCTTACTATAATTTAAAAATATTTAGATGTTTTTAATTTTCACATATATCAAAAGAGTTTAGTTAGAAGCTGTTTAAGAGATCTACTCTATGCATCTTCATCGGCTATAAATATGAGCAGTTCAAAAATATCTTTGGGACCCGGTGGAGAACAAGGTAATCAAGAGGGGAGATGATGTATTCCATGAGAACAAGAAAATTTAGTACATTATTAATCATAGAATGTAAAAAAGAGATTGTGTTGAGTAATCAACTCATTATCCAAAAAAATTACTTGCACAACCTATTAGTGAAGATGAGGGGGTGTAAGGAGGCTCATCTGTAGCGGGCTAGGAGGTAGAGGAGAAGGATATTGAGAAGGGGTGACTCAATACTCTCCATAAGAAGTTGCAGAACCATCACAAGTCCTAGGGGATGTTTTTCCACCAAAAACATACCTGTAATAGCTTCAATGATCTTTATCAATAAGGATTATATCAAAAAAATGGAGTTATACTACCTATTTCTGAATGATGAGGGGGATTTATAAAGACACTATGAAGCATTTAATAATCCTAGAAAACTCATGTGAATACATGAAAAAGAAGATGAGATGGATTATTTAATGAGGAATCATATATATGATTTGGTGGAACTACCCAAATATATGAAGTCCCTAACGAACAAATGGGTGTTTGGACTAAAAAAGGATGACAAAAAAAGGAGGTCAAGCACAAATCTAGGTTGGTTATCAGGGATTCATTATGAATAAAGGACTTGAGTTTGATGAGATATTTTCACCCATGATGAATATGGATTCAATCCAATCATTTAAAGATTTGTGGATAGCTTGGAATTGGGTCTTGATCATATGGACATGAGGATAGGTTTTCTTCATTGTGACCTCTCTAAGGAGATATATATGAAGTAACATGATAGTTTTGAGGTATCTGGGGAGGAAAATCTCATTGAAAATTAATGAAGATATTCTACGCAATAAAACAAGCTCCCTAGAAGTCATAAAAGATGTTTGACTCATTCATGGTGGTTCATGGTTTCAAGCAGACACAAGATTATGAGTGTATTTACATCTATAGAGTTTATGAGGGTAACGTTGTTTCTATTCTACTTTATGTTTATGGAATGTTGATTATTGGAAATGATGCAGAGAAGATCATCCAGTTGAACAAGGATTATCTAATTATTTTGATATGAAGGAATTGAAAGTATCTCAATAGATTTTAGGGATATATATCATTCATGACATAATGGTAAAGTTTTTATTGATATCCATATAGAAGTATATTTCACGTGTTCTAAACCTTTTCAACATGGACATGTCCAAACTAGTGAGTATTCCTCTTCTCGGTCATTTGATGTTGAGAAATATTTCATGTCTTCAATCCATGGATGAAATTGAGACGATGGAAATGATAACATATTCCTCAAAAATTGGAAGCTTGATGTATGCTATGATTATTCTGATACCTAACATTTTTCATACAGTGGCGATTATATTCTAATTTCTCTTAAATCCAATTATACAGAAATGAGATGTAGTCAAGTGGATTCAAAAGTATCATAACGGTACATCAATTTAATGTTTGCGCAATGGGGAACATGGACATCTATAAGAGGGATATATCGATGCAGATATGGTTAGTGATCCTCATATCATGATGTATATAATAGGATAAATCTATATATTTTAAGAGTAGATTTATCATGGTAGTTAAGGTTAAAAAAAAGTGTGTTTCTTTATCCATGATAGAAGTAGATTAAATTTATACTTTTGAAGATGTAAAGGTGATGTTGTGGTTAAATACTTATTCTCCAATAGAATGGATTCAAAGATATGGATTATAGGTTTCCTTGCAATATTTAAAGTGATTTGGACTTCAGAAATAACTCCTTATACCATTCCCAGACAAAGTACATTGACTTAAATATAAAGGGATGGATGAAGTGATGTATCGACACTTGTTGTGACATGTCAAGATTCACACAATCGTGAACCTTGTGGATATGTTGTAATATATTATTTAGCGAGAGAATATAGACCCTTGTAGATGCTTCATCAGATCTCACTTGGATGGGGAGAATATATAGAGTTTTGTATAGCTACATTGTATGTGGCTAGTTCACCAACTTCAAAAACTCATGACTTCTTACATGGCTACTGCACATTCTACATGTGCATCCCCTGTTTTTTTAGAATTTTTGTGACAATTCCATGGTTCGTGGGCACTGTTGGGGGAGTTTTTTCAAACATTAAACATCCCACCATGGCTATAAAATAAGGTCCATGGGAGAATAGGAAAATCATACATTCCAATAATGCTCCTCTATCCAGTCAAAGATCGAAGAGAGATCCAAGTGAGATAAATAGATGTGTGGAGTTGATTTTTTTTAATCTTTATTCATGTTAAAATAATTTATTGTTTCTACATCCATTCGTTTCTATTCATGATTAGATAATCAAAATAGAGATTAAATGTGTCCATAAAGATCATCGTTAAGTATGAGTACCTTATGTTGCAATAGTTACATTGAATCAAAACCAGCACTGATCTTGAAGAAGGATGAGCATGAATGAGGTTGACTGAGATGCGCCACATGAAGATTCATTGATACCAATAGATGTTAAAAGTGTCCTCAACTATAGATTATTTGCCCAACTTTATGAACTGATGGATGATGAAGACCCAATTCTTGTGATCCACCTTGCTAAATGAACAGAATCTAGACCAACAGAAAAAGGTATTTTCAAATTACATCAAGCTATGCCATTTCTCATAGAATAATAAAAGAACCTGATCTTGAATATTTCACAGAACATATTCCACTAGTTGACGTGTGATTCCAACCTTATACTAACTACACTTGATGTCCGTCCAATAATAGGATTCTATTAAAATAAATTTCATCAATTCAAAAGTATCATGTATTTTGAATACCATCAAGACCATGGTTTCAGTCCAACTCAATAACATAGAGTGATAATACTCCCATAGATAATATTCTAGATCAATTTCCCAAATGATCATGAAAGGATACTATTTTAACAAAGAAAAACCAAGGCCTGATACTTAAATCCTACATAAGTGCGAGAATTTCATTATATGAGTTTACTGAAAAAGTTGTTTATAAAATTCGCTACAATGTTGGGAAGGGATTCTACTATAAATTTCCTCAAACCAAGATGATGGTGAAAATAATATTATCTTAATTTAATTAATCATGTACCTCAACCACTACACAAGGAACACACTAAATTAAAGTAGGTTCTTGCATCGACACTGAATGTGAGGAAAAAGATGTTTGGTAGCTTGTAATTTTTTCTCACTCCCCCATGAAAAATATTTGATATCTATCACTTGTAATTATTGTTTTTATATATATTATTTAATATATATTTCATCAATAATTCTATTTAAATGGGTTGTGTTTCACTTATTCCCTAATTCATCATGTTTATCATCCACCTATTGGTTGCGACCGCGAATGAAATCTCTTTAAATACATAAATATAGAGAAATTGATGGTAATGTTGTGCACATAAGAATCCTATAGACTGAGAAATTTAAATAATGTTCATCATCGATGCGATGAAACATAGTCATATCTGATGGTCCAGGCCTCGGTATGGTCTGAATATTTCATGTGAATTAATCAATGAAAAAAATTAAAACTGAATGAGTATCGTGTTTGAATTGAAGCACATCTATCTATCACACTTCATCATTGACAGTTTCTCTAAGGATCTGAGGCTGAACACCACTAGATCATACATGAATTCTTCAAGAATCCACATCTATAATTTTCATTGAATTACAGGTTATAGCACAGAACAATGATGATTTATTCGACAACATGATGATCATCTCGATAGTGAACATTCAATCTGTGAATACGTTCTTGTCTAATTCACTTGGTTAGAGAATTTATCTCTCTAAGATTCAGGATGAGAGTGAAATTATCTATTTCAACTGATAAATATTTAATGGAATGATACTCTAACCTAATTATATATTGAATGTATAATATACAAGGTTAGGGTTCCCCAACCCCCATATATTTAACATGCCCTAAATAAGTAAAAAACCAATAGTTATTAAAAAAATAAGTGCATCATAAATATTATTAATATTTTAAGTAATAATTTTAATATATATTAAATATATTTTGTTAAAAAATAGAGTTACTTACTCGACTAATTATTCAGACTAATATTAAATGGACCGTGAATATTAAAATAATATTTTTTCAAATCATAATTTTTCTTGTATTTACATAAACAATTGTAAATATTTTTAATAAACAAATTCAACCCAATTATCTATTCTTTAGTAATTTATTTATTTATTTTTTGGTGATCGATTGTTATTGGACACCTATCTAGCTTCATGGTGGGGCCCACACTCTCATATATTCGTATTCCCTAATGTAAGGAAGAATCATGAATGTAATGTTCTATGTGACCCTCTAGGCCCATATCTCGATAAGAGTGAAAAGTATTCACATATTTAGAGTAATGTTTAGTAACCCATCGATGACCCTAAAGATATATTAAATAGTCATAGCAATAACAACCATCATATGAACACACACTTTATTATATAATCTCTAATTCATATGATATATCCTAAGGTAGCATGTACACTTGTATCATCATCTTTCATCACTTTATAATTTGTTGATATAACTACATATACATTCATTCAGCTACAAGGACTATTGTTTTTTGAATGTACAAATATCCTAGTCTACTAGGCCCAAGTTATCACTTTCTCAACTCAAAAACAAAAAATTCTAACTTAATAATTCATCCAATATCATACCATCAATGATGCACCCAACGCAATATATCTTTCTCGGAATTCAATTTCATAGTTTTTTTTCCTTTCAAAAATTTACATCATAAAAGTAAAAACATTTTTAATAATCTCAATTCATAAGACCAATATACATTTTCATATATTTAAAAAATCAATGATATTTGAAAAACTTGTTCTCCGTATTGGAGGGTATGTACTCAAAATCTCATATACCAGTTATCACCATGGTCAAAAAACATTAGAAGACGCGTCAATGCTTCCCCCCCCCCCCAAAACCTAACGGTTTTACATCAACTGTGTCTTCTCGGTATGATATAACTAGTCCAAAAGACTTATAATTAAGATTACTATCATGGAATCTCTATGTTCTTATTATAAATTGGGAAATTCAATTACCTTTTGATATGGAATGTAATGTAATGATATTATCAAAAATATCGTGGATGAAGAAAAGTGTCAAAACTATTATATTAAGATAAACACATGAATATATCAAACTATATACATGTAATTTTAATCAAAATACATACATAAGTTGTGTCTAGGATACCCACAATCAGGACTCCCACATTCAGTAGAATCGACTACTAACTTGTCTCAATTTACAAGCTCTCACATGTGAATCATGTGTTTGATGAGATATGTATTTTGTTAGGGGGTCTTAAATTTTATCGTCTATGGATACTCTACTAACTTCAAATTCACATATCTTTGTAAAATCCCTCAAGAGATGAAACTTCTTAACTATATTATTTGTCCTATGGTGTAACCTGGGTTCCTTGGAAAGAACCACTACTATAATATTATCACAATAAAATGGAACTTGGTTTCCACTTCTTAGATTATCACTATGTATGAGACAAATATATATATATAAACGAAATCTTTTTCTGCATCAGAAGCCATGATATTCTTATCTTCTACTGTATAATTAGAGACTATGGGTTTATTTGAGCTTTTCTATCTCATTGTACCACCATTCAGGTAAACAATGATTCATGGATGTGATATCAGATCATCATGATCTTTCGAGAAACTAACCACACTATATCCACTCACTACTAGTTCCTCATAACCTCTATAAACAATGAATATATCTATTTTTACATCCCAATTATGTTAGGATATTTTTCACAACTTTCCATTTTAGCTCTATTGTATTATCATGATATCTTCTTATTTTTCTTAAGGACGATGAAACATAAAACCCAGTATATAGCATGACATAAATGATATATCCCACTGATGACTCTTATTGGATCCCCCTCATTATTTATATTTCATTTTATGTTTCTGGACTCATTTTATAAGAGGGATTGATACCATGTGACATAGGAAAAAACCATGTATTGGATTGTTCCTTACTATACCTTTTAAGTATTTTTTTAATATATGTACTTTGATTTATCCCAAAAATCCTCTCTGATATATCTTGATAAATATTGATCTGTAGAACATAGGCTTATTCACCTATGTCTTTCAAAAGGAAATATTCATTTAACCAATTATTAACTTGATGTAATACTTGCACTTAGTTTCCGATAAAAAATATATCATCAATTTATAATACGGGGAATATGATGGCATTACCATAAAATTTATTGTAGACACATGGATCTCTACCATTCCTGATTAAAAAAATCCATTATGTCCTCATAAAAACCAACATTCCATGACCATGACCTTGGATTCAACCCATATTGGATCTTGAAAACTTTCAAATATTATTGGTATCCACTGACTTATCAAACACTTTAGGTAGATTTATATTTAATACTTTAGCCAACTACCCATTTAGAAAAGAATTCTTAACATCCATTTTCGAAATCTCATAGTCTTGGAAGGATTCTAATGAAAGTAATATTTTGATAGACTTCCCCATTACAATTGGTGATAAGGTTTCTCCATAGTCTATGTGTTGAATTTTCCTAAAACCCATCACCACCAGTATTTCATTATAGGTATTTACCTTACCATCCATGCCCATATTTTTCTTAAAACATCATTTTCACCCAATGGGTTTTACATCAATTGGAGGGTCTACACAAATCCAAATATTATTTTTCTATATGGAGTCCATGTCACAATGCATAGATTATTTCCATTCAGCGGAATCCTTTACATGCACTTCTTTTATATAGGTTAGAGGTACATCATCATCATGGAGTAACGTGTCACCTGACTTAGTGACAACAAAAAACAAAACTTTTGGTTCTTTAACCTCATATGTTGACATATTTAGTACTTGTGTCTCAGTGAATTCTTCATCTCCCACTGTCTCTTATGGATATGGTTCTCATACCAGTTCGTGTGCATATGGATCATCAACGTCATTTAAGTCAATCTTTCTCCAAATATTTAAATTGGAAATGTGTTCCCTTTCTAGAAATATAGATTTCCATTTCACAATTACCTTTTTATTAGATGGTATATATAGGTAATATCCTTTATGTATCATTATGATAACCTATAAAGATTCACTTCATGCTTTGTTATGAAATTTCTTCACATTTCATAGTTTTAAAATAATCCTCGCATCTCCATTCATGTATATGTGACAAATGGGGTTTTGTTCCATACAAGAACTCAAATGTAATCCCATATGTAGATTTAGTTGGTACCTGGTTATGGGTATATACCAATTTCTATAATCTTTATCACTTAAGGGATAATGGACATGTGCCATGAATCATCATTTAGCTGACCATATCATGAATGATCTGGTTCCACCTTTCAAAAACACTATTCAACTGAGGAGTAAAAGGATGTGTGAGTTGGTGTATGATCCCACACTCCTTTATGTGATCAATGAAATATTGGATATGATATTTTCCACCTCAGTTTAGGTGGACTGCCTTAATATTCTTATGAAGCTGTTTTTCTACTTCATGTTAGTATTATTTATATATATTAAATGAGTCTGCCAAATACCACAGTAAGTAGATATATCCATACCTAGAATAGTCTTTATTAAAAGTAATATAGAATGGAAAATCACCCCTTGATACTATTGGAAATGGGAAACATATATCATTATAAAAAGTTACAGTAATTCAGTGTCTCTTACACCCTTCCTAGAAAAGGGTGCTTTTTTCATTATCCCATGTAAACAAGCACGAAATAAAACCATGGATTTTAACTATGTTGATTCTAAATACCCTAAATGATTTAGTTTCTGTAATCACATTTCACTTATATGACCATGCCTAATGTTCCATATTTGGGTGTTGTATGATTTATGATCTCTAGTTGTTTCATCGATTAAATTTACTATGTTTTCGAGTACAAGTATATAGAATTCATTATAAACATGCGTCATACACTAACACATGTTGTATTTATAAATGATATATTTTTTTCGAATCATGAAATAAAATCCCATGGTGTTTAGGAATGACCCCGATATTATGTTTTTGGTTACTAAAAGTACATAATAACAATTATTCAATACAATAACCAAACCACTAGGCAATTTTAGTTGATAATATCCTACTTCCATCACTACTTGACTCACACCATTTGTATCTGGGAGATCTACCTCACCCTTTTCAATCATTTTAATCTATATGCATGTATATGAATAAAAATTTGGGAGCTATAAGTTGAATCCCAAAAAAACTCTTCAATAATGACATATTGCATTCAATGAAAAAAATACATGAAGTTATAGCATCAACTTGATTCTTCCTCCTAGCTCTACACTTCTTCTTCTAGTGGCCCTTCCTTCCACATATAAAAAATATAACCTTCTTCTCATTGATCTCCCTCTATATCTTTGGTTTGTTTTATGGATGGTGCAATCATGGCATTGTCTTGGGATTAGCATTAGACCCTTTATCATTTCTCTTCCTCCTATTGTTCACCATAAATACCAAATGATTTTTATTCTTCATATCCTTATCAGCATGGAGAACTATAGGTAAATGATATTTGAGTGACTTTTCAATTTATTCATATTATAGTTAACAATGAATGTCAAGAAGCTAGATGGTAATGAGGAATAAATGAGATTTATTTCTTGTTATGGATTCAGTTTGAACCTAGGGGCTTCATGTTTCACCATGTACCCAATATTTTGGAGCAAATGTGGTCATTCAATAAACCTTACACTATCCTAAACATGTAGAGTGCACTAGATATATCATACCTTTATTTTCTATCTCTCTCCTAATAAAATTGCGGGATATGAGATAGAATATTGTAGGAATCTTCATCCTCGTTAATTTTCTGAAATTGGATAGACCTAAATGAAAACATAGTTAATTTACATCTAGTTCATAATCTATATGATTTTTCTTTTTACCTTTATCCACCATGATTTCTCCCCAAGGAGTCTCAGTAGGAAGAGGGACTCTAGCAAATAAATATTCCTTTCCTAGTGTATTGCTATACACAGGCGCCTAGACCACTCCTGGAAATTATGACCAATCATGATATTTTAGTTATGTAGTATGAATTATTATCATAATTCTCATATGGTGTGGGTGATTTTTATTTTGATCTATAAAAAAACATTAGAAGTTAGTATATTTTTATTACCTTTTAAAAATTATGATTAATTAGTTATGAAATCATTAAATGTATCCCACTATATTATTGAATTCTAATATCTCTCACTACTAAAATTGGAATACTATATTTTTCAAGTATTCTAGTGAAAATGATCCTTTAAACCTCCCCTCACAGTCAATAATATATGGATACACCACTACTGAGGGAGATTCAAAGTACGAAGTAGGTTGGCCAACCACTATAACTCTCTTTTCGCTGACCTATTGAGAAATTCATTGCTTATCATAATTAGAACATCGATTTCCTCAAAACAATACCTCTAATGCTATAGCAAGATATCAATGGATACTTCTTTTCTACCAACATTATTTATGAAAACCCATTACTCATATAAGAGCTCCCCAGTAATAGGAGGCACTGTCAACAATGGTTGACGAGCACCCCATACACTCAAGTTTTTTTTCAAATTTGAGCGATGGAAGGTTTTACTTGACAAAATATATCATTGAATGGTTTTTAATATTTCTTAATGAATTTAATCCATTTCTATTAAATATTTCCATCCTACGTTGGCACGCTCACAACTGAACATTTGTTAATTGAAAAACATTCATTGCAACATTGTGATATTTCTTGTTTACTATTCTATCTATTTTCATAGTAAATCTTATCATGAAGAAAATAATAAAAAATTCATAAAGGAAATAATATTACCTGACCAGTCTTGAGAAACTAATTTTTTTGTTTCTTTTTTAAACATAACGGATCAACCATGCCTAGGGAGATCATACCTATGATGAGTCCTAAATCATATCAAATCTCACCCCCATTTCAGTGTAGGCACATCCTGTCTATGGTACCACATCATCTTGGTTGGGTTAGCATCTCAAAGCATCATCATAAAATATACAATTATACATACAGGTAGGCAAGGGGGTCTATGAAATCACAAAATACATATAGATAATGTGGATGTACAAACCCTTATACATATAGGTCAAAATGAATATGATGTGCATACCATTATAAAATTAGATACTTATTACACATATCACCCACACTTTTAATAAATTATTATATAAATTAAACTAGACATATATAGGTTCAGAATGTGATCAGGACCAGTAAATGTGTAAAATAAAAAACACGATAAAAATAAAATGCGATAAATTTATTGTATGAGGGAATCTAAATAAATTAAATGAATTATTTAAAATCCAATAATTTATTTTCATTCGGTATAATCATTAATTTAATTTTCATTCCAAAAAATTAATTACATTTTTTGGAGTATTAAGATATGAGTATTTTCAAACAAAAAAAAATTTAATTATTTTTTTATTATATAAATTTTTCTGAGGCCCCAAGTTTCTGCCTTATGTCTATTATGGGTTAGGGAATAACCCCATTAGACCATTTTTTGGCCAAAAATACACTTTAAAGGTCTTCTCTAGGCTGGGAAGAGCCGTCCTGACCCATTAAGGATCAGGAGGACCCACCCAGGGGTGAGAAGGACCCCCTAGGACTCGCTGGAGCTAGCTTGTCACCCAATTAAAGATGGGGTCTATAGAGAGCCAATCTGGACGTACAAAGACATTAAATTACTTATTTAGAATACTTAATACATAACAAAAACATACACACAAGTTTTGTAATATTTTTGTGTCTTTGGAAACTCAGAACATAATCTTCTAGTCGTGGTGAAAGATCTTCAACATTTCTCGTAAATATCATCCCCATTTGTTTTCTTGCCTAAAACCTTTCGTTAAATCCTAGGGAATAGAAAACATATAAAGGGTGATATCAAATGCTCAGTAAGGGTAATAATGAGGAAAATAAAACAAATCATATACATTTGAACTTAAAAAAAACATGAACATATTGTTTAATCATCAAAATCTTGAGCAATGACATAAAACATGGCAGTACATAAGGAATAGATCATAAAGAAACGTTAATCCGGGTAAAATAGCATGGGAATAAAACATGTAATTGTGGCAACCTTTAATCACATGTTATGATTTCAAAAGTAGCCAAGGCATTGCATCCAAGACCATCTTAGTGGACAGAGTCCGTTACTGGATCGAGTTCCCTCCTCATTCCAGTCCTGTATCACTGAACCGAATTAACCTTCCATTCCGGTCATGAATATACCATGAGATATAAATCTTTAACCAATTCATTAGAGGGAGATATAGGTCCCACCAATCTCATAACAAAATCATTCTTAAGTATGCCACTAAATAATCATAAATCATTCATCGTAACCCAAAGAATAAACTAGGTTTCATAAAAAAATTCCATCATAACATAATACATATAAAACAAATGGATATCATTTCATCATAAGAAAAGTGAAACCCTGTAAATAATAGAGACATTATACTTGAAACATTAACATATGAAATAATGTCATCTTAGATAGAAAATAGTTTTGACAAAACACTTGAAATTAATTTTGAGGAAAATATACTTTATTCTTCAAAATCATTTTATTTTCACAAAATGAAATAAAATTTTAGAAGATAGGGATTTTGTTGAAAATATTCATGAAATATTTTAGATTAAAATTCATGAAAATAATGTGTTATGAAACTGTAGAAATATTTTCATGCTGTATAAGTTAAAAAACATTCATCTTGTACTTTTGCCGGAAAAGTAAAAAAAAGTACCTCGTAATTACTTAAATGAAATTTAGTAAAAGTAAAAAATGGTTAAAAAGTACATTTCACATACATGAAACCATTTTTAGAAAACATGGACATGGATGATAAATATAACCCCAATAAATACTTACGAATAAAAAATCTTGGATAAAAATGAGATTGGAAAAGTTATCCCTTACCTTAGGTCTGATATGCTTCATACATATCTGAACCTCCTGTATAATGATTTATATAATGACATTTAGTTATTACAGAATAATATTTATTGTTATGATATCATATATGGTTCACTTATGACTTTATATTACCCGTTCTTTTTTAAATTTAATGTTAAAGAATCTTTTTGTGTAAAATCGTTT
The DNA here is from genome assembly GCA_963277665.1 of Viscum album. Classification (NCBI taxonomy): domain Eukaryota; kingdom Viridiplantae; phylum Streptophyta; class Magnoliopsida; order Santalales; family Viscaceae; genus Viscum; species Viscum album. The sequence goes on from OY728165.1 coordinate 836,441,672, forward strand.
AATTTATCGTACGTGTTTGGACTTTTTCTTCTTGATATTATTATTACTTATATCATGATTTACTTATATCCAGAAAGTAAATAAGTATTTATATATCATATATATTCAGTATATATAAATATATATAATAGATAGATAAATGAAATTAAATACACTGTTCATGGAGACGGTAGGCCGTGAGTACGAATGAACGCTGTTTTCTTATCCTTATTGACTTGAATGGAAGTAATTTGATGACATATATATATACATATATATTCATAAATACATTAGATTTATTTTGTCATATATTCCATTATTATTCATTATATATACTTTATAATCATTCTTAAATGGATAACATGTAAAATGAATCTCATCGCGTCGTGGAGACGGTAATCTGTTACGTACGCACGAGCGATGATATCGTTACCATAATTATTGAATTTAATTAGAGTGGATGATATAATATCTCAGAATAATTATGATTTTATAATAATCATATATAGTTATTCTTTACACCATTATACCCATCCATTTAAGGTGGGGGCAGAAAAACAGATTACATCACGGCGTGGAGATGGTATTTCGTACGTACGGATGCGCGGTGATTTTGTTTTCCGTAGCGTGGATATAAGGTGGAATTGGGTAGTTCCATGTTTATAATAACATATCAGTATATTAGTGATAATGATTTTTTTACTTTATAATGAAACAACTAATGAAGAAGAAGTTGATGAAGAAAGAAACTTGAAAGAATTGGTAGAAGAGTTTACCTCTACTTTAACGCACCTCTTTTAAGCTTCCTTTTAAGGTACTAGAGTTGGTATTTTGAGAAGACCAGAACCTCCATGAATGTTTCTAGGAAGAAGTTATAAAGGGAAATCGGTAGGGGTTTTCTGATCATGAAATCTCAAAATTGTGTAAACATAAAAGGGAGGAGGTTCCCTTTTATAAGGGAGGAGAGGGGCACCTTAGGAAAAAATTAAAATATTATTTGATAATAAAGTCATATTTGGTATATAATACCTTCAAATTGATTTATTTTGAAGATAAAGTTGGGATGGGTCGAAATATTCCCAACCAATATGTTTTAGACATGTTTAGGTTACTATTATAATCTTATCATTTAGATTTAACTCTAAGTTAAATAATTTGAGTTTTACCGTGTCGTCATGTTTTCTTACACTATATGGTTAATAAACACACAATAACAAGCCAAACAAACCCCAAGTGATTCATTATTAATATATATAACCTTATCTAAGTCATTTTTTTATCCTAATATTTTTAGGAATGGAATAACAATTAATAATATAATATTTGTTTTAAAAGCTATTTTATGTCAATTTTGACACTATTTAGTAATTGATTTTTGTGAAAATTATAACAGTAGGATTAGTCATAAAACAATTAATTTAATCAATAATAACATGTCATATTAACCGAAAAAATTAGTGTAATTTACAAAAAGTCTTAAATTACATTTATTTTGGTATTTATAACATTAATTATGTTAATATTTCATTAATAATGTAATTACTGCATCATCATTGTGTCATATATAAATTAACTTATTTAATGTCTAAATATTATAAATAAAATACCTTTATGTAGGAAATCCTATTATCTTTCTAGTGAATATTTATAGTCGAATTTTTCTTATATATAACCCAATATTAAAAATGTTTTAGTTATTAAACTTTGAATTTAACTCTTTTAACTCTTATTTAAATAACATAATAATAAGTGTCCTAATCTAATCTAAGTGGACCTAAAGGGTTATATTTTATTCCTAAAGTTGTTTTTGGTCGAATTACACTTATCCAATAGAATTAGGATGTAACGACCCAAAGTTTTTTAATGGAAACTCCCTTCTTATATTTATATCATAAAATAACTTGAAAACATAACAAAATAAACTACTAAGTGATAAGTGACCTTTGAACATAAGTTTGTCACTTCTATGTTTGGAATTTCGAAAATCTAATGTACACGGTTGTGTTCAAGATGATTTTTGGAGTCTAGTGAAACAAAAATAATTTTTGGTTAATAGTGACCTACCCTTATGAATAGTAACATACCCTTATGAATAGTAATATAAACCTTATGAATATTAAATCACCCAACATAAGAGTAACACTACCTATGAATAATAAAATTAAATTTATAAATCTTAGAAAGTGACAATTTGACCTTAGTAAATATTTTGGTATTTTGTAAGTCATAAATTATTAATTATAATTAATTAATAAATTTAAAAGAAAAGTTATTTCCCTAAAATTTATTCATAAATTATTTAATCAGTTTATTATAGTTTTTAGATAATTTTATAAGACCCTACATAATTTTTGAAAGCACTATAAAAGCAGTTTTAATCAAAAAATCTGTTTTTTAAGTAAATTATGATTTTAATTAAATATTAAAGTAATAATATTTAGAAAATTAATTTTTAAAAATGGACTTCATTTTTTGATTCCACATGTCGAAAAATGGTTTGGGGTAAATTTTTGGGATTTTTCTGAGATACATGAATTTTTTGATGAATAGTGAAACACCGTAATTTACAAAATAAGCTAAATAAGCTAATTATAGGGTCATGTGTGATGTTCTGCTGATGTAATCCCACTTTGTTCATGATTACATTATAAAATTACGATTCTTGGTCATTTAAGACTCACTATTCCTTGTCTTTTGGGGAAATAATAAACTAATGAATTTTATATTAAGGAAACCCATCTCCCCTCCACTATAAAAGCCACCCTTCACTCCCTCTTTTCCTCACACCTCTCAAGCTCCAATCCATCTCTAAACTATGCCCAAACACCTTCTCTAGAACCTCCCCCACGTCCAAGAGCTTATGGGCTCATCAAAAGACCAACCATATCCCCTTAATGAGGATGTCAAGAGGAGGATTCAAGAGGTAATTTCCCCCCTCTTCTCCTTTAATTTCCTTTCAAGGTCAAGTTCATTTCTTGATTTCTCCCCACCTATCTTCATCAAAATTGTACTGTAACTCTATTATTATACATATAATGTAATTTTATGATTTTTATGGGATATTATATCATCTAACCCCATTTTCCTCTTCCTTTTATTTTAATTAAAGAGATCATTGTTCGTGAGGTGTTAATTTATCACCTTCAAGAATGACATGCTTTCTTCTTCCATTTCTACCATCAGATCTGTTCATGAAACCATTTTTATGGATGAAACAGAATATTTTATGTGTATTATATTCTATTTAATGTTCTGGAAATAACCTATGTCCATATTACTAAGTGATAAGTTAAAACAAGTTCGTTGTGATCCAAAAACTGCACAAATTGACCCAAATAACCATCATTTAATTCTTATCTAATGATTCAACCACATGGATCTAATATAATTCATTATAGGATAATTAACACTTATTTAATATCATTAATGAAATGTAATATCATTTCTGGATTTTTACTTGTGTTTTAACTAAACTTCAATTTAAGAATACAAGTGAACCACCCAAGAAAAACCATAAAAACGAATATCCCCGAACAATGTTTTTAAACTCTATAAGCCATCTAAAGGAGCATAATTTGACATAATGAAACCATAATTAACCCTATTAATTTACAAATGGATCTGGCTTTCTAATTAATGAATATAATGTCATTATACATGACATTAAAGATAAGGAAGCATTCGGGTACAAGGTAAGGGGAAATTCACAAACCCAACATTCATCCTTCGTGTTCTCCCTCTTTCACTCCATTTTTGATATGGTTACTCCTTAAAGATAATTTTCTCTTAATTTTCATTACTTTTCTAGGGTATACATGTTTTTCACTGGTTTTTATGTCCAACATATTTTTTCCCAAAAGAGCTCCTCTTTTAAGAACACCCCTTTTATTTCTCACTCAAAGTGGACGGTTCTTGTAAAATGTATGTTATTCCCTCTTTATTTTGGGAACCCTTGAATGTATTATTATGATATGAAACCCAATATATTCCATGGGTAGTTATGTTCATTTTTTTATATTTATTCTATGTGGAAATCAAGATAACGATAATGTTATGACGTGACGGGTGTGCCCGGAATTATATAGTGCAATATGAATGTTTCAAAGTGACGGGTGCTCCCGGAATTATACAGTGCTCCAATGCATTGGGTAAAGTGAAGAATATCATGAGTAAATGTGAAATTATGTGTGAAAAAGATTCTAGCATGGTTCACAAGTCTGTGTGGTAGTTAACCACTAAGACATGATGTTTCATTTTTATGCATTGCCACATTTCAAGTCTTTTATTTATGCTCCTCTCATGTTCATTATCTTTTGCCTATGTTATGATTATTCTCACCCCATGATATATTGTTCTTATATATCCTCTTACTAGGCTTCTAGATCAACCCTTTTTATGTATATCCTCAGGTGGATTCATGTACTAAGGAGAGTACAAGTGCCAATAAGAAGCTAGAGAAGAAGAAATTAAATAAATGATTTTGCAAGATGTTGTATTTGTTATGTGTGGTCCTAGTATTCCCAAGAAACTATGCTTTTGGATCCTTTTTATATAATACTATTATGTATTTGATATTTTAAATTGAGTAATAGTAAAGTAAGAAAAGGTCGGGTTGCTATAGTTGGTATCAGAGGTAAGGTTCAGTTAATTAGGGAATTATGATTACGGAACCCTAGAGAAAACCTCTAGTATAAGACTATGTAAAAATATGCACCCAAGAATATTTACCTTGGGATACCATATGTTATGTTTTCAGTATAAATTATTTAAATGAATAATTTATTCAAGACTTGTTTACTTATGTTTTGTTCTAACCTTTCCTATTTTTGAAAATGGTGGGAACCACGAGAAATCAGGCCAACAACTCATGCGAGGGCCAATGCAACGATTGCCCGAACAATATCCCCAATTTTTTGTGATGTGGAGTTCATAACTTCATGTCTCTGCTTACCCAATTATCTCAGGTTATGAAAAATAACCATAATAATGGGGAACGTCCTCCTTCCCCAAAGAGGGAGAAACTAGCCATCGAATGATTTATGCGGCAACGACCACCGAAGTTTTGTGAATCTTCTGATCCACTAGATGTGGAACAGTGGGTCAACTCCTTGGAGAAGATCTTTTATTTGCTTCACTGTTCAGAGACTGAGAAGGTGACTCTGGCCATTTATCATCTAGATGGAGAAGCTGATCAATGGTTGGCTTTGATTAAGAACACCAAGCCAAGGGAGGAAATTGAAGAGATGTAATGGGAAGACATTAAGATAATGTTTCTTAATAAGTATTTTCCATGAACTCTTCGCATGAAGATAGAGAGAGAATTCATAAAGCTCAAGAAATAAGAAGGAGAATCTGTCAAAACCTATGAAGCTAATTTCACAAGGCTTGCAAGGTACGCTTCAGGTTTTGTTATCAATAATGATAGAAAAATTATTATATTCTTTTGTGGATTAAAACCACACCTTCAAAAGGCTCTTGAAATTAGAGACTTTGGGATTTATCCAGAAGTTGTTCAGTGTGATATCAAAGTGGAGATAGATTTTTGAGAATGGTCCCATGGATATGGTGATAAGAAATGAAAGATGGAGTTTCAAGCTGGTGGATCTAATGATAAAGGTGGGAAGATAAATCAACGACCCACATGCCAAAAATGTAGGAAGTTTCACAATGGGAACTGCCTCAATGGGATAGGGAAATGATTCAAATGTGGAAAAGAAGGACACCATGCTCAAGAGTGTCTAAAAGACACAAAAAGGAAGTAGAATGTAGCCAATGAAAGGAGAGAAACACTAATAGTTCAATTCTACAACTGTAAGGAGCTAGGGTACTATGCAAACTAGTGCACTAAACCTCGAGTTCTCGAGGGTAGTCAGCGTAAATAGCCACCAAAGCCAAAGGAACAAGGTAAGGATTATTCCATCACTACTGCGAAGGTGGATCATGATAATGAACTCGTACAAGGTACACTTCCTATTCACTCAAGAATGGAAAAAGTATTATTTGATTAGGGTTCTACTCATTCCTTTATATCTTACAACTTTGCTAGAACTATAGAATCGAAGCCCCAATAACTTGAAGTAGAGATATTTATAAAAACACCAAGTGGTGCAATTATTGCAACCTAGGTGTTTTACTCGTCTCCTGTTAGATTTTGTGGGAATATTCTTCCAGCAAATCACGTAATACTTCCCTTGTTGGAATTCGACGCTATAATAGGAATAGATTAGCTCTCGTTATATAGAGCACATATCAACTGCCAGGAAAAAGAAATATCTTTTCATATTTCGAACCATCCCATGCTCCTCTACAAATGTAATATAACGACCCATACATTACATACATTGTTAGTACTTCAAAATTGAAGTACACTTATTACAACATATAACATAACCATGAAAGGACCATATAGGTATAGTGTCTTTAGAAACTGGGAAACGTAAACAACTAGTTCATAAAGCGTCTACACCATCTCCCATTTATTTCATCATATCTATTTTCCCTTTTGGCATATCTTACTTAAAAACCTTCTTCCTGAACTGGGGAAAGAAAAAATACAAAAGGGTGAGCTCAAATGCTCATTAAAGGTAAACAAAAGAAATATCAATCACATCATATTCATAAGAACATAACATTTTGGAAATCTTACCCTGCAAAAGAGATCATAATTTCATAACATGGGATAAATCATGGTAGTGAAATGTAATCACAATAATCATAACATAAAACATGAAGCTTTGTGGCATACACACATAATCATAAAGAATCATTTCTTATTAGTCAAGACTAATTGCCAAGATTATCATAGTGGACAATGTCCATTTCTGAACCGGGTTCATTTCTCGTTTCAGTCCTATCTCACTGAACCGGTTCAACTTACCGTTCCATCCATGTCTATCTCATGAGATATAAAATCTTTACCCAATGCATTTGAGGGAGATATAGGTCCCACCCATCTCATAATGATACCATTCTAATGTGTGCCACAAAATCATAGACAATACATCATAGCATAACCCATGTAATAAAAATGGGATTCTTAAACATAATGACATCATAAAAAAATTCATATAAGATAAAGGAATTCATAAAAATAATTCCATCACAACATAATCAAATCAATGTAATAATAGGGATAGAAATAGAACCCTTTATTATCTTAGATGGTAAATAATTTTGATAAAACACTTGAATTCCATTCTTGAATAAAATATCTTTTCTACTTCAAAAACACTTTTCCTTTCTTAACATGTCATACAATTCTAAACTAAAGAGAATTTGATTAAAAATAAAGTTGAAAACTTGTAAAGGAATCTTCTTGTAATTAATGTTTTAAAAATCCATTCATGCCGTATAAGTGAAAAAGAACATTCTTCTCGTACTTTTGTCGGAAAAGTCAAAAACTATCTTGTACGAAAAAGGAAAAAAGATTCCTTTCATATCTTTTACTAAATACTCACCAAAGGGTAAAATTGTATTTAAAACATTTTAGGTGGATGGAAATAATATTACATATTGAGGAAACATGGATGTGGATGATAACTATTTCCCAGTAAATTCTGAATTATAAACAATCTTGGATAACAATGAGGTTGTGAGATTTTCCCTTACCTTAGGTCTGATTTGCTTCGTAAGTGTCCGAACCTCCTGTATAATGATATAAATAAGGTCACTAACTTATTCCAGAATCATACTTATTTTTATGATATCATATATGGTCATATTCTTAGTTTTTTATTTGTAATATTTCATTACTACTTGTTTTTCGGGTGTTTATTACTTTTTGTTCTTATGTGTGTTTTGATGAATAAATTCTTATTCTTCTTTTTAGGTTATAAAAACCCCATTTACAGAATGGTATTAGTGTAATATATATCATATTTATTCACTCAATTCATTTATTTTACCATTATTCAATGAAAATCATGTAGAACGAGTCGCATCACATCGTGGAGACGGTATTCCGTACGTACGCACCAGCGATGATATTGTTCCCATGATCGTGGAATTGTATTAGAGTGTATGTATACTATTTCAAAATCAATATCACTCTACAATAATCATATATATTCATTCATTACACCATTATACCCATCCAAGTATGGTGGTGGTGGAAAATAGATTACACCACGGCGTGGAGATGGTATTCCGTACGTACACACGAGCGATGATTTCATTCCCATGATCATTGAATTGTATTAGAGTGTATGTATAATATTTCATAATCAATATAACTTTAAAATAATCATATATATTTATTATTTACACCATTATACCAATCCATGTAATGTGGTGGTGGAAAATAGATAACACCACGGCGTGGAGACGGTATTCTATACGTACGCACATGCGGTGATTTCGTTTTCCGTAGGATGGATAGATGGTGAAATATGGTTGTTTCATACTTATAATAACATATCAGTATATGATTGATACTGATGTTAGTACTTCATAACGAAACAACTAAAGGAGAATAAGTGGAAGAAGACATTAAGTTGAATGAATTGGTAACGGACATTACCTCTTCTTTGAAGCGCCTCTTTGATACCTCCTTTTAGGGAACTAAAATTGGACTTCGAAGAAAACCAGGACCTCTAGGATGTCTCTATGGAAGTGGAGAGGAAAAATTGGCTGGGGTTGGCTTACATGGAAGGCTCAATGTGGTGTGAAGAATAGAGGGAGGATGTGCCCTTTTATAAGGGAGGAGAGGGGTACCTTTGGAAAAATGAAAAATATTATTTTATTATAAAGTCATATTCTGTTTTAAATAGCTCCAAATTGATTTATTTCTAAGAGAAGGTGGGTATGGGTCGAAATCATTTCATCCAAAAGAATTTAGACAAGTTTAGGTTCCTATTTTAACTATATCATTTAGATTTAACTTTATGTTAAATAATATTACTTTTACAGTGTCTTTTTGTGTTCTTACACTATAAGGTTAATAAACATACAATAACAAGCCAAAATAACCCCAAGTTGTTTATTATTAATATATATAACCTTATATAAGTCATTTGGCCGATCCTTAGATTTTTAGGAATAAAATTACAATTAATAATATAATATTTGTTTTAAAATCAATTTTATGTCAATTTTGATACTATTTGGTAATTGATTTTTGTGAAAATCATAACAGAACGATTAGTTCAAAAAAAGTTAATTAAATCAATACTAAAATGTCATATTAACATAGAAAATTATTTGAATTCAAAAAAAGACTAAAATTGTATTTATTTGGGTATTTATAACATCAATTATGTTAATATTTCGTTAATAAGATAATTACAACATCATCATTGTGTCATAAATAAATTAAATTAGTTAATGTCTAAAAATTAAAAATAAAATATAATTATGTAGGAAATCGTTTTCTATTTCTAATGAATATTTATAGTCGAATTTATCTTATGTATGACCTATATTAAAAATTATTTACTTATTAAACTTTGATTTTATCTATTTTAACCCTTCTTTAAATAAATTAATAATAAATGTCCTAATCTAAACCAAGTGGGCCTAAATGATCATATTTTATTCCTAAGGTTGTTTTTCGTCAAATTAAACTTATCCAACAGAATTAGAACATGTGTAAGGGTAATAATAATATCATTTTTACCCATAATTACCCTATTTACTTTTAACCGTGGTAAGTACAAGTAAAAAGTTATTATTCAACAAGAATTATTTTCATCTCATTGAACCACATTTTACTTATTGAAATCAATCGTGTCTCTCGAATTTTTGAAATTCCACTCACAGAAGTGGTAAAATTATGTTTTATGTAACTTTGCAAATTCTCATAGGAGGTGGGTAAATGACTGTCAAAAGTTCAATAAATGTTTTTTTATATCTAAAATTATTATAAAATGACTCCAATGAATTTCATTTAACTTATATAGGTATTATGTATCAATTTTTACCTAAAGAAAATTTAAATAATAAAAATAATTATTTAAATAAAAATTTGGTTTTTAAATAGTAACTCAGTGTTTTCACTATTCATCAAAAATTGAATGTTTTCAGAAAAATACCAAAATTTCACCCTAGGCTAATTTCTATATTCCGAATCCAAAAATGATATCCATTTTGAAAAATAAAATTTATAAAATTTCAAAAAGTTGTTATTACTATTCATAACGGCTATTTTTAATAATATTTTAATAGCATATCGTTGTTTAGTGAAACTCGGTATTGCGTACGACGCAAGCTATCGAGGAAGGCTGTGTTTGTGTGTAAATAAAGCCAAGCTAGTGTTGTGTGTAGTGAAAGATTACTTTGATGATTTATATAACATAAAAACGAAATATTTCCATAAAAGTCTCGGGTGTTACATTCTACCCCCTTTAAAATGAATTTCGCCCTCGAAATTCGTCACTTTTTAACAAATAGATGAGGATACCTCTCCCTCATCATTTCCTCAAGCTCCCATGTAGCTTCTTCTAATTGGTGGTTACTCCATAAGACGTTCACCAAGAAAGTGGCCTTGTTCTGTAGGACATTTTTGCTTCGATCGAGAATCTCTATCGGTTGTTCTTCATAAGAAAGATCTTGTTCCAGCGGTACAACTTCTGAGTTGAGTACATGTAAAGGATCAGGTATATACTTTATCAGGAGAGATACATGGAACACAACATGAACTTGGGGGAGATTCGATGGAAGCTCCAATCGGTAAGATACCTTCCCAACACGATCCAGAATTTCAAAAGGACCGATATATCTAGGGCTCAACTTTCCCTTTTTCCCAAATATCATGACCCTCTTCCAGGGAGATATTCGTATGAAAACTTTATCACCCCCTTCAAACTCTAGTTCCTTTCTTTGGTTGTCGGCATAACTTTTTTTTTGACTCTGAGCTGATCTTATGTGTTATTGAATAGATTTAACCTTTTCTGCCATCTCAACAACAAGATCGGGTCCTAATAGCTTACTTTCCACAACTTCATCCTAGCAAGTTGGTGTCCTGCATTTCTTTCCATATAGAGCTTCATAACGAGCCATCTGAATACTGGAGTGAAAGCTATTATTATAAAAATATTCCACCAAAGGTAGGTGTTGATCCCAACCACCTTTGAAATCCATAGAGCAAGCTCTCAACATATCTTCTAGAGTTTGAATTGTCCTCTCAGACAGACCGTCTGTCTGAGGATGAAAAGCAGTGCTGAAACTCAACTCTGTATCCAGAGTATACTGAAGACTTCGCCAGAACATTGAGGTAAACCTCAGATCCCTATCAGATATAATAGAAAGTGGTACTCCATGCAATCTTACCACTTCCTTTACATACATCCTGGCAAGATGATCCACAGAGAAATCCTCTCTAATAGCAATGAAGTGTGCAGACTTTGTAAGATGATCAACTATGACTCAGATAGCATTATTTCCTTTGGATGTTTTAGGAAGTCCGGTGACAAAGTCCATAGTGATGTTTTCAAATTTCCATTCGGTTATGGGTAATGGTCGTAAAATTCCCTTATACTTCTGTCTCTCAGCTTTAACTTGCTGACATACCAAGCATGGAGAGACATATTCAACAACATATCATTTCATGACATCCCACCAGAAGTACTCTTTCAGGTCCCTATACATCTTCGTGCTCCCAGGATGAATAGAGAATGAAGGACTATGAGCCTCATCTAGCAGCTCCTTTTATTCAAGGATGGGAGGAACAAAAACCTGATTCCTGAACATTATTATCCCATCACAATCAAGGTTGAATTCAGGAACATTTCTCACCTTCTTTTGTAACTCTACATCTTCTTTATGTGCCTCTTTAATCTTTACATGTATAGATGGTTGAACATTCATTTGAGAATGATACAATTTCCCCTTCCATTATAATTCCAAGATCCATCCTTTGTAAATCCATAAATATTGGATCTTTTGTGATCCTCATCATGGATAAGCTAGCATGGTCTTGTCGACTTAATGCATCTACCACATTGTTTTCTTTCCCAGGGTGGTAATGAATTGAGAAGTCATAATCCTTAATCAGCTCCAACCATCTTCTTTGGTGCATATTCAGCTCCTTTTGTGGGAAAATATACTCTAAACTGTTATGATCAATATAAATTTCAAACATTTCTCCATAAAGATAATGCCTCCAAATCTTTAATGAAAATATTACCGCAGCTAACTCCAAATCATGAGTTGGGTAATTTTGCTCATGTATTTTCAATTGTTTTGAGGCATAAGTTATCACCATATCATTTTTCACAAGAACACACCCCAACCACTTCTTGTATGCATCACTGTAGATCACATACCTTTCTCCACTACAAGGCAGTGTGATCATAGGTGCACTGGATAACCTTCTTTTCAACTCCTTGAAATTCTCTTCACATTCCTCTGTCCAAACAAACTTAACTCCTTTCCGAGTCAAATTGGTGAGTTGATTAGATAAACGTGAGGAATCATTCAGAAAACGTCGATAATATCCAGCCAAACCAAGAAAACTTCGGATCTCAGTTACTGTTGTTGGTCTCGACCATCTTTCAATAACCTCTATTTTTGCTAGATCCACATATATCCTCTCTTTTGAGATTATGTGACCCAAAAATGAAACTTTTTGAAGCCAAAATTCACACTTGGTAAATTTGGAATAAAGCTTCTCCTTTCTCAGGGTCTTCAATATAATTCTCAAGTGATCTTCATGTTCTTCCTTGCACTTTGAATATACAAGAATATCATCTATAAAGACTACCACAAACTGATCAAGATAGTCTCTAATGACTCTATTCATCAGATCCATGAATATAGTAGGGGCATTAGTAAGACCAAATGGCATCACTATAAATTCATATTGTCCATACGTTGTATGGAAATCCGTCTTTGGTATATCCTCCCTATTGACCCTTAATTGATGTTACCCTGAACGAAGATCAATCTTGAAAAGTATTGAGCTCCACATAGTTGGTCAAATATGCCATCAATGCGCGGGAGAGGATATTTTTTCTTGATAGTGATCTTGATAAGTTCTCGATAATCAATGTAGAGTCTCATTACTCCATCTTTCTTCATAACAAACAGAACAGGTGCTCTCCAAGGTGACACACTGGGGCGTATGAACCCCTTATCAAGATTCTCTTGGATTTGCTTCTTTAATTTCTGCAACTCAATTGGGGCTATTCTATAAGGTGTCTTTGAAATAGGTAAAGCACCCGGTACAAGTTCTATTGAAAACTCAACTTCACGATTTGGTGGAAGACCCGACAATTCCTCTGGAAAGACATCGTCAAACTCCCATACAATGGGCATATTCTTAATTGTGAGTTTCTCACCAACCATTTTAGATAAATAACCTTCATTTAGTTGAATCGAGACCCATAATATGGAAGAAGTTTCCACTAGAAGGTTATGTTCATCCTTGCATCGATAGACGATCATAGATTGACATGGAATATGAAATGTGACTTCACATCTTTAGCAATTGATATGAGATCCATATAGAGAAATACAATCCACGACATGAATCACATCGAATTCCACTATAGGAAGGATCACAATATTTTCAGGAATCACTTTCCCACAAACTTCAATCGGAGAAGAATTATAAACTTTTGATGTGACTGTTGTGCCATTAGGGGTTGTCACAGCTAACTCAACATCTAATTGTTGAGGTAATACGGTGATACCCTTAGAAAATTCTTCAGAAATAAAATAGTGGGTGGATACAAAATCAAATAAAACATTTGCTACTTTAGAGTGGATGGTAACTGTACCTTTTACCACATCATTATCGTACTCCATATCACTGATAGAAATTGCATGTGACATTCCTTTGTCTTTAGCCTTACGAGTTTGTTGACATCGACCATCATTATCAACCCATGGATTTGGGCATTGATTAGCATAATTCCCCATCCCCTTGCACTTGTAACATTGAAGTGTAGGAGGTGCACTCGGTGTAGACTTTTCATTGTTCGCATCAGTAGACATCTTTTTCCCATCATTTCAGCATTCAAATGCCCAATGACCTTCTTTTCCACATTTGAAACATTTACTTATCCCTTTAAGACAACCCCCTCCATGTTTCTTTCCACACTTTGAGCATAAGGGAAAAATCATCTTCTTTTCAGTGTTCTCTTTAGATTTTCCTTTGAATTCCATTTTCCTCTTCTTATCAAACCCATATGACTGATGGGTTACTCCAATCTCTATCTCTACTTTGAGAGCACATCGAAATATTTCCTCATAGCTATTGAAGTCCCTTATGGCTAACGCCATTCGAAGACTTGCTTTTGAGCAACTAAATAATTGATCGATCTTACTCTCAGGTTGGATAATAATACCAGAAGCGTACCCTGCAAGTCTTGTAAAATTTTCTTCATAGGTACCAACAGATTCATCATCCTTTTGCTTTAGCTCAAGAAAATCCTTCTCCATCTTTGTTCGGAGAATACGATGGAAGTACTTATTGAAAAATAAGTTCTTGAAATCATCCCATTCCATGGACTCAATTTCATCTCTTGGCCTCATATTCTTGATAAGATTCCACCATTGATCTGCATCACCTTCCAAACAATACACTGTTAAGATGACTTTATCATGTTCAGAACATTGAAGAACTAAAAATATCTTTTCAGTAGTACTGATCCATTGTTCAGTAACTAATGGATCTGTAGACCTGCTGAATGAAGGTGGACGTTATTTCATGAAGGATTCAATAGAATGTTTCTCCTTCCTTTTCTCGTTTGGAAGTCCTGCATGATTCATATCTTGAAAAAGTTGTGTTGGCATTGCTACAATATTTTTCATTCCAGCTCCCATATCGTTTGGTTGCTCAGGGGGACAATCATTGCATTGCCGGTCGCATTCCGCATTAACACGGTTCCTTCGGGTTCCAGCCATTGACTAAAACAAAGAAGAATAGTGTAAGCAACACTAATTATAATAGGAAAACCACATAATCAAGAATAAAATTTCACACTTAAGGTCTTATCCTAGGTTATTCATTGCCATTTCTAAAACACTAAGATTGTGTTCTATGTTTAGACGTATCCTTAGGGTTCTTACAAAGGCTTTCACATCCTAGTTTCGAAAGGTTGAATATACCTTTCCTCTGATACCAACTATAACAACCCATACATTACATACGTTGTTAGTACTTAAAAATTTATGTACACTTATTACAACATATAACATAACCATGAAAGGACCGTATAGGTATAGTGTCTTTAGAAACTGGGAAACATAATCAACTGGTTCATAAAGCATCTACACCGTCTCCCATTTATTTCATCATATCTATAGTCCCTTTTGGCATATCTTACTTAATAACCTTCTTCCTGACTTGGGGAATGATAACATAAAAAAGGGTGAGCTCAAATGCTCAGTAAGGGTAAACAAAAGAAATATCAATCACATCATATTCATAAGAACATAACATTTTGGAAATCTTACCCTGCAAAAGAGATCATAATTTCATAATATGGGATAAATAATAGTAGTGAAATGTAATCACAATAATCATAACATAAAACATGAATATTTTTTTCATACACACATAATCATATAGAATCATTTCTTATTAGTCAAGACTCATTGCCAAGACTATCTTAGTGGACAAAGTCAATTTCTGAACTGAGTTCATTCCTCGTTTCAGTCCTGTTTCACTAAACCGGTTTAACCTACCGTTCCAGTCATGTCTATCTCATGAGATATAAAATCATTATCCAAATGCAGTGGAGGGAGATATAGGTCCCACCCATATCATAATGATACCATTCTTATGTGTGCCACAAAATCATAGACCATACATCATAACATAACCCATGTAATAAAAATGGTGTTCTTAAAAATCGTGACATCATAAAACAATTCATATAAGATAAAGTAATTCATAAAAATAATTCCATCACAACATAATCAAATCAATGTAATAATAGGGATATAAATAGATCCCTTTGTTATCTTAGATGGAAAATAATTTTGATAAAACACTTGAACTCCATTCTTGAGGAAACTATCCTTTCTACTTCAAAAACACTTTTCCTTTCTTAACATATCATACAATTCTAAACTAAAAGAAGTTGATTAAAAATAAAATTGAAAACTTGTAAAGGTAGATTCTTGGAAATAATTTTTTAAAAATCCATTCATGTCGTATACGTTAAAAAAACATTCTTCTCGTACTTTTGTCAGAAAAGTCAAAAAGTACCTCGTACGAAAAACAACAAAAGATTCCTTTCATATCTTTTACTAAAAACTCACCGATGGGTAAAATTGGATTTAAACCATTGTATGTGGATGGAAATAATATTACATATTGAGGAAACATGGATGTGGATGATAACTATTCCCCAGTAAATTCTGAATTATAAACAATCTCGGATAAAAATTAGATTGTGAGATTTTCTCTTACCTTAGGTCCGATTTGCTTCGTAAGTGTCCGAACATCTTATATAATGATTTAAATATTTTCATTGAATTATTACAGAATCATTCATATTTTTATGATATCATATATGGTCATATTATTATCTTCTTATTAGTATGATTTCATTGCTACTTGTTATTCGGGTGTTTATTACTTTTTGTTCTTATGGGTGTTTTGTCAATTAAATTCTTATTATTTTTTTAGGATATAGATACATCATTTCCATAATGGTATTAGTGTAATATATATAATATTTATTCACTCAATTCATTCATGTAATCATTATTCAATGAAAATCATGTAGAACGAGTCGCATCACATCGTGGAGACGGTATTCCGTACGTACGCACGAGCGATGATATCATTACCATGATCGTGGAATTGTATTGGAGTGTATGTATACTATTTCAGAATCAATATAAATTTATAATAATCATATATATTCATTCTTTACACCATTATACCAATCCAAGTAAGGTGGTGGTGGAAAATAGATTACACCACGGCGTGGAGACGATATTTCGTACGTACACACAAGCGATGATATCGTTCCCATGATCATTGAATTGTATTAAAGTGTATTTGTACTATTTAAGAATCAATATAACTTTAAAATAATCAAATATAGTTATTATTTACACAATTATACCCATCCATGTAATGTTGTGGTGGAAAATAGATTACACCACGGCGTGGAGACGGTATTTCGTACGTACGCACGCGCGGTGATTTCATTTACCATAGGATGGATAGATGGTGAAATAGGGTTGTTTCATATTTATAATATCATATCAGTATTTGAGTGATACTGATGTTATTACTTCATAATGAAACAACTAAAGAATAAGAAGTGGAAGAAGATATAAAGTTGAATTAATTGGTAACAGACATTACCACTTCTTTGAAGCGCCTCTTTGAGAACGTCTTTTAGGGCACTAAAATTGGTCTTTGAAGAATAACAGGACCTCTAGGATGTCTCTATGGAAGTGAATAGGAATAATTGGCAGGGTTGTGCTGAGATTTGAGGCTCAAAGTTGTGTGAGGAAGAGAGGGAGGAGGTGGCCTTTTATAAGGGAGGAGAGGGGCACCTTTGAAAAAACTAAAAATATTATTTTATTATAAAGTCATATTCAGTTTGAAATAGCTCCAAATTGATTTATTTAGAAGCTAAGGTGGGGATGGGTCTAAATAATCTCAAAAAATATAATTTAGACATGTTTAGGTTCCTATTTTAACCTTATCATTTAGATTTAACTGTAAGCTAAATAATTTTACTTTTACCGTTTCTTTCTATGTTCTTACACTATAAGGTAAATAAACTTACTATAACAAGCCAAACGAACCCCAATTTGTTTATTATTAATATGTATAACCCTATCTAAGTCATTTTACCGAACCATAGATTTTTAGGAATAAAATAACAATTAATAATATAATATTTGTTTTAATAACTATTTTATGTCAATTTTGATACTATTTGGTAATTGATTTTTGTGAAACTCATAACAGAACGATTAGTTAGAAAAAAGTGAATTAAATCAATACTAACATTTTATATTAACATATAAAATTATTTTATTTCATAAAAAGCCGCAAATTACATTTATTTGGATATTTATAACATCAATTATGTCAATATTTCATCATTAAGATAATTATTTCATCGTCATTGTGTCATAAATAAATTCACTTATGTAATGTCTAAAAATTAAAAATAAAGAATAATTATGTAGGAAATCTTTTTATATTTCTAATGAATATTTATAGTTGAATTTATCTTATGTATTACTCTATATTAAAAATGATTTACTTATTAAACATTGATTTTAACTATTTTAACCCTTCTTTAAATAAATTAATAATAAATGTCCTAATCTAATCCAAGTGGGCCTAAATGGTCATATTTTATTCCTATGGTTTTTTTTGGTCGAATTACACTTATCCAATATAATTATGACATGTGTTAGGGTAATAATAATATCATTTTTAACCTTAATTACCATATTTACTTTTAACCGTGGCAAATAAAAGTAAAAAGTTACTATTCACCAAAAATAATTTTCATCTCATTGAACCACATTTTACTTACTTAAATCAATCATTTCTCTATGATTTTTGAAATTTCACTCACAGAAGCAGTAAAATTAAGTTTTATTTAACTATGCAATCTCTCCTACGAGGTGGGTAAAAGACGGTCAAAAGTTCAATAATTTTTTTTATATCTAAAATTATTATAAAATGACTCCATTGAATTTCATTGAACTTATATAGGTATTATGTATCTATTTTGATCTAAAATAAATTTAAATATTATAAATAATTATTTAAATAAAAAGTCGTTTTTAAATAGTAACCTAGTGCTTTCACTATTCATCAAAAATTGAATGTTTTCAGAAAAATACCAAAATTTCACCCTAGGATAATTTCGATATTCCAAATCCAAAACTGAAGTCCATTTTGAAAAATAAAATTTATAAAATTTCAAAGAGTGGTTATTATTACTCATAACAGATAGTTTTAATAATATTTTAATAGCATATCATTGTTTAGTGAAACTCAATATTGCGTACGACGCAAGCTATCGAGGAAGGCCGCGTTTGCGTGTAAAGCAAGCCAAGCTCGTGTTGTATGTAGTGAAAAATTTCTTTGATGATTTATATAACATAAAAACAAAATATTTCCCATAAAAGTCTTGGGTGTTACATGTAAGGAAGATCATGAATCTCCATTGAAAAATCCTTTCAATGGTGTGGGTGTTGATCCCCTATTAATAAGCATACCTCACCCAAATGGTTGAGTCGAAGGAAAGTTCCAACCTTGTAGAAATGCCCATCATGAGAGAATACGATGATGTATTTACCAAAGAGTTACACGGAATTCCCCTGGATCGTGAGGTAGAGTTCTCAATTGAACTCATACCCAGAGATACTCCTATCTCGAAGTTCCCCTATAGGATGGATCCTATCGAACTGGAGGAGTTAAATAAGCTACTGCAAGAGCATCTGTACAAAGGGTTCATACACCCTAGTGCATCACCTTTGGGAGTGCCAGTACTCTTTGTGAAGAAGAAGGATGGAACCATGTGGTTGTGTATCGATTATCAAGAACTCAACAAGATCACCATAAAGAACAAGTTTCCTCTCCCAAGGATTGATGACTTGTTCGACCAGTTAAGCGTAGATTAATACTTTTCTAAGGTGGATCTTCATTCTGGATATAATCAGGTAAAGGTGAAGAATGAATATATTCATAAGACTGCCTTCCGTACAAGGAATGTGCTCTATGAGTTTTTCGTGATGCCCTTCGGACTTACTAATTCCCCTGAAATCATCATGGATTTGATGAATAGAATCTTTAGACATTACCTCGAAAATTTGTTTTTAGTATTTATTGATGATATTCTCATCTACTCCTAGATAAAGGAGGAACATGAAGAACATCTAAGACTTGTGTTATAAACATTGAGAAAGGAGAAGTTGTACACCAAGTTCAGAAAGTGTGACTTTTGGATGCAGCAAGTCATGTTATTGGGACATGTGATCACAAGTGAGGGGACTTTTGTGGATCCTTCAAAGACAAAGTTGATTGAGGAATGACCCAGGCCCTCTAGTGTCACAAAAATCCATAGTTTTCTTGGATTATCTGGGTACTACCGACGTTTTGTGAGAATCCTCTCACGATTATCAAGCCCACTTACTAAGTTAACAAGTAAATGGGTAAAGTATATCTAGATGGAAGAATGTGAGGGAAGCTTCAAGGGGCTAAAGAGAAGGCTGATCACTGCACCTGTACTCACACTACTGAAAAGTAGAGAAAGTTTTGTGATATACAGATATTCTTAAAAGAAATTCATGGGTTGTATACTCATGAAAACTGATAATGTGATAGCCTATTCCTCACGGCAGTTGAAGATCCACGAGCAGGACTACCTGATGCATGATCTAGAGCTGGCAGCCATGATTTTTACCTTGAAAATCTGGCAGCACTACTTTTATGGCGAGAATTGTGACGTATACACCAACCATAAGAGCCTAAAGTATATATTCACACAAAAGGAGCTCAACATGCATCAAAGGAGATGGTTAGAGATAATCAAGGATTATGATTGCTCTATTCACTATCATCCTGGAAAGGAGAACAAGGTATTTGATGCTCTAAGTAGAAATGAACCCGCAACTCTATCCATGTTGTGGATTGAGAAAGACCCTATCATTTTGGATATGCAAAGAATGGAGTTGGAAATCATAAGGGCATGGGATTGATCCTACCTTGCCCAAATGATTATGTAACCATCTGTCTAGGAAAAGATTGAGGAAGCACAAAGGGATGATGTGGAGATAGAAAACATGGTGAATGCAGTAATGGAAGGGAAACTGCAAGAGTTCCACATCGACGATGATGGTGTGATTCGGTTTGGTACACGACTTTGTGTTCCTTCATCGCGCGGGATAAAGAATGAGCTATTGGATAATGAACATAGCTCAAATTTCTCTATCCATCATGGGAGTACCAAGATGTATCATGATCTCCGAGAACACTTCTGGTGGGATAACATGAAGAAAGAGATTGCGGAATATATATCAAGGTTCTTGGTATGTCAGCAAGTTAAAGATGAGCGACAAAAGTCCAAATGTATGATGCAACCATTTCCTATAAACATGTGGAAATGAGAAAATGTTACTATGGACCTTTTCACAGGTCTTCTGAAGACGTCAAAGGGAAATAATGCGATATGGATTGTGGTTGACCGACTCACAAAGACATCCAATTTTATCGCTATTTGGAAAGATCTCTCCCTTGAACAACTTGCAAAGATATATGTGAAGGAAGTGGTGAGACTGCACGGTGTTCCACTCTCAATTGTCTCTGACCGTGATCCAAGGTTCACATCTAAATTCTGGAGGAGCATTCAACATGCTTTGAGTACTGAATTAAATTTTAGCATGGCCTATCACCCCCAAACTGATGGCCAGTCTTAAAAGACTATTCAAGCGCTTGAAGATATACTAAGAGCCTGCTCTCTAGAATTAAAAGGTTGATGGGATTGGCATCTCCAATTGGTTTAGTTCTCATACAACAATAGCTTCCACTCGAGTATTTAGATGGCTCCATATGTAGTTTTGTATGGAATGCGATGTAGAACTCCAACATGTTGGGATGAAGTTGGAGAAAGAAATCGACTTGGACCCGATCTTGTTCAAGAGATGACAGAGAAGGTTCAAGTCATCCAAAAACACATAAAAGCTTCTCAAATTCGGCAAAAGATCTATGCGGACAACCGTCAAAGGGACTTGGAGTTTGAAATTGGAGATAAAGTCTTCCTTCGAATATCTCCATGGAAGAGATTCATGCAATTCAAGAAGAAAGGGAAGTTAAGCCCAAGATATAGTGCACCCTTTGAGATCCTTTACCACATAAGAGTTATGGTCTATCCTCTTGAACTTCCACAAAATATGGATCAAGTTCATGATGTGTTTCATGTATCACTATTGAGGAAGTACATACCAGACCCTTCAAATGTACTAAACTCAGAGTTGGTGCAGCTAGAAGATGATCTCTCATATGAGGAGCAACTAGTAAAGATTCTGGATCAGAGAGATAAGGTTCTACACAACAAGAAAACCCATATTTTCAATGTGTTTTGGAGGAACTGTATTTTTGAGGAAGAAACTTCAGAACCAGAAGAGGCAATGAATGAGAAGTACCCTCACCAGTTTGTGTAGATTGAGATTTTAGGGGTGAAATTTCATAAGGGGGAAAAATGTAATGACCCAAAGTCTTTTAATGGAAACTCCCTTCTAATATTTATGTCATAAAATAACATTAAAACAAAAAAAATTAACTAATAAGTGATAAGTGACCTCTAAACATAAGTTTGTCACTTCTATGTTTGGAATATCGAAAGTCTGACATACACGGTTGTGTTCAAGGTGATTTTTGGAGTCTAATGAAACCAAAATATTTTTTGGTGAATAGTGACCTAACCTTATGAATAGTAACATACCCTTATTAATAGTAAATCATACAACATAAGAGTAACATTCCTTATGAATAATAAAATAAAATATAGATATCTTAGAAAGTGAAAATTTGACCTTAGTAAAAGTTTTGGTATTTTGTAAATCATAGATAATTAATTATAATTAATTAATTAATAGAAAAGAAAATTTATTCCCCTAAATTTTATTCATAAATTATTGAATCAATTTCTTATTGTTTTTAGATAATTTTATAAGACCCTACGTAATTTTATAAAGCACTATAAAAACAGTTTTAATCTTAAAAACTATTTTTTTAAGTAAATTATGATTTTATTTAAATATTAAATTATTAATATTTATAAAATTATTTTTGAAAAATGGACTTCATTTTTTGATTCTACACATTGAAAAATGGTTGGGGTAAATTTTTGGGATTTTTCTGAGATACTTAAATTTTTTATGAATAGTGAAATACCGTAATTTACAAAATAAGCTAAATAAGCTAATTATAGGGTCATGTGTTATGTTATGCTGATGTAATCCAACTTGTTTCGGGGTTACATTATTAAATTACTATTATTGGTTGTTCAAGACTCACTATTCCTTTTCTTTTGGGGAAATAATAATCTAATGAATTTTATATTAAGGAAACTCCTCTCCCATACACTATAAAAGCCACCCATCACTCCCTGTTTTCCTCAAACCTCTCAAGATCCAAGAAATCTCTAAAACCTGCCCAAACACCTTCCCTAGACCCTACCCCACGTCCATCAGATTATGTTCTCATCGAAAGACCATGCTTAGGCCCTTAATGAGGTTCTCATGAGGAGGATTCAAGAGGTAATTTCGCTCCCTCTTATCCTTTAATTTCCTTTAAGGGTCAAGTTCATTTCTTGATTTCTCCCCAACTATCATCATCCAAATTGTATTATAACTCCAGTATTATACATATAATGTAATTTTATGATTACAATGGGATATTATATCATCCAACCCACTTTCCCTCTTCCTTTTAATTTAATTAAAGAGAACGTTGTTCGTGAGGTGTTAATTTATCACCTTCAAGAACGACACGCTTTCTTCTTCCATTTCTACCTTCAGATCTGTTCATGAAACCATTTTTATGGTTGAAACAGAATATTTTATGTGTATTATGTTCTATTTAAAGTTCTTTAAATAACCTATGTCCATATTACTATGTGATAAGTTAAAACAAGTTCGTTGTGATCCAAAAACCGCCCAAATTGACCCAAATAACCATCATTTAATTTTTATCTAATGATTCAACCACATGAATATCATATAATTATTTATAAGATAATTAAAAATAATTTAATATCATTAATTACGTGTTATATAATTTCTTTATGTTTACTCATGTTCTAACAAAACATCAATTTAAGAATACAAGTGAACCACCCATGAAAAACCATAAAAACGAAAATCCTCGAACAATGTTTTATACTCTATAAGTCATCCAAAGGAACATAATACGACATAATGTAAATAGAATGAACCCTATTAATGTAAAAATGGTTCCGGATTTCTAATTAATGAATATAATGTCATTATACATGACATTAAAGAGAAGGAAGTATTCGGGTACAAGGTAAGGGGAAATTTTCTAGACGAACTTTCATCCTTCGTGTTCTCCCTCTTTCACTCCATTTTTGATATGGTTACTACCTAAAGATTATTTTTTCATCATTTTCTTTACTTTTCTGGGGTATACATGTTTGTCACTGGTTTTTATGTCCAACAATTTTTTTTTCAAAAGAGCTCTTCTTTTAAGAACACCCCTTTTACTTCTCACTCAATGTGGACGGTTCTTGTAACATGTATGTTATTCCCTCTTTCTTTTGGGAACCCAATTCTTATGAATATATTATTATGAGATGAAAATCAATCCTTTCCATGGGTCAGTTATGTAAATTTTTTATATGTATTCTATGTGGCAATCACAATAATGATAATGTTATGATGTGATGGGTGCGCCCGGAATAATATAGCGCAATATGAATGTTTCAAAGTGACCGGTGCGCCTGGAATTATACAGCGCTCCAATGCATTCGGTAAAGTGTTGAAGCTCACAATTAAATGTGAAATGATGTGTGAAAAAGATTCTATCTTGGTTCACAAGTATGTGTGGTAGTTAACCACTAATACATGATGTTTCACTATTATGCATTGCCACATTTCAAGTATTTTATTAATGCTCCTCTTATGTTCATGACCTTTTTCCTATGTTATGATTATGCTCACCCCATGATATATTGTTCTTATATATCCTCTTACTGGGCTTCTAGATCACCCCTTTTTATGTATATCCTCAGTTGTCTACATGTACTAAGGAGAGGAAAAGTGCCAATAAGAAGATAGAGAAGAAGAAATTAAATAAATGTTTATGCTAGATGTTGTATTTGTTATGTGTGGTCCTAGTTTTCCCAAGAAACTACACCTTTGGATCCTCTTTGTGTAATACTGTTATGTTTTTTATATTTTAAATGATGTAATTTTAATATAAGAAAAGTTCAAGTCGCTATATAGGACATGTTTTAGGGTAATAATAATATCATTTTTACAATTAATTACCCTATTTACTTTTAACCGTGGTAAATAAAAGTAAAAAGTTACAATTCACCAAAAAATATTTTTATCTTATTAAACCACATTTTACTCCTTTATGATAACCGTGTCTCTTGGATTTTCTATCTTCCACTCATAGAAGAGGTAAAATTAAGTTTCATGTAAATTTTAAAATTCTCCTAGGAGGTGGGTAAAAGACGGTGAAAAGTTCAATAAATTTTTTATATATCTAAAATTATTATAAAATGACTCTAATGAATTAAATTGAACTTATATAGGTATTATTTATCAATTTTAACCTAAAATATATTTAAATAAAATAAATAATTATTTATTTAAAAAGTATGTTTTTAAATACTAACCTAGTGTTTTCACAATTCATCTAAAATTGAATGTTTTTAGAAAAATACCAAATTTTTACCCTAGGCTAATTTCGATATTTTGAATCCAAAAATGAAGTCCATTTTGAAAGATAAAATTTATAAAATTTCAAAAAGTGGGTATTACTATTCATAACAGCTAGTTTATATAATATTTTACTAACATGTCGTTGTTTAGTGAAACCCGGTATTGCGTACTACACACACTATTGAGGAAGGTCACGAATGCGTATAACTCAAGCCAAGTCAAGGATACGTTTAGTGAAAGATCCCTTTGGTGTTTCATATATCATAATTAAAAACTTATTTAATTTATACATTAAATATAATCTATACTTAATGTTGCGTAGAATAATTTCTACAAAACGTACTTGAAATTGTATATAACACGATCCAAGAATAGTGTTGCATATACTACAAGATAATAAAGTGTTGCGTATAGCGCAAGATAATAATGGTGTACAATAAAACACAAAACACAAAATAAATTAAAAAAAGACTTATCATAAAATCTTGGGGTGCTACATTCTACCCCCCTTAAAATGAATTTCTCCCTCGAAATTCGTCGGGGTTATAAATGGTTTTCTACTTGTATGTCTCTTTAATAGAAACCCACACCGTAAAAAAGAATACCAAAACTTAACTTTAATAACTAAAGTATGAAATGTAATGGTTACCCAAATTAACTAATCATTGGGTTTCAACATAAGAGAATATAAAAGAAAATATGAATATAGAAGAGAAATATAACCATCATGTTCTGATAGAGAGTGGTAGAGAACATGGCTATGAGAAAGCCAACAATCACAAAGCCATAAATTTGTATTGATCTAAGGTACCATCAAATTCATCGGATATAAGGGTACTAGGACAACGTTTTTAGTTCTCAAGATAATTTCCCTAATGTCGATAAATTGATGAATTAAAAGATATACTTACATGATTTGGTAAAATCTCATCGTTGTTCGTGACTTGAACAATTTCCACTTCATCTCTTAAAGAAATGAAGTTGAATATATCATTCGTGAAGTGTTAGCAGATCATGTGATAGAATGATAGGTTATTCCATCTGAATCTATCGCAAAAGGTTTAGCACAATTTAATAAATATACATAAGTCTATCTATGGTGAGACTAATCATATATGATTCCATAAATGGACTTATACTTCATCTATCATACCTATTTAAAAAATAAAACTAGTTTCTACTAACCAGGGACTTCTTGTAGGCCAGTGGTAGATGATAAGGTCTGTTGCACTTTGGTTGTGGGTTCAATTCCCACAGCCTTGTCTGGCGTGATGGGTTGTCACCTATTCTGCAGGTTGTCCCTTTTCTTAAACTACACTATTATAACATTCGATCAATAATATCGAAAAAATTTCTATCCTTAGACAATACTATTTTCTTTTTAACTTAATTCATTCCAATTTTTAGGCTTATCAAAAATACTTTGATCCAAGCACATAGTATAAATAAAATGATTACTAGAAATGTTATCAACCAAGCATGTGAATACCATCATTTACCCCCATATATCATAAGATATGTCTTGTTTGTCACATTCCAAACATCCAAATTCCTTAATCATGTATTCTCTTGAAAAATCAATACCCATTGAACCTTAGTGAAAAAATGAATGCAGTTAAAAGTTAACTCTCTCCACATACCAAAATCCCAAAATTCTATATACTCAAACAATGATGTCACTTTGTCTTTATACCAGTCATGAGCTCATTAATGTTATAAAACATCTCATTATCTACTTATACATTCATTATGCACATATCATCTACCTTCCAAAAATATTTGAATAACCTTTCATGGTTACCTGTACCATTCATCATATACTTTAAAAAACTCAAGGAAAGACAACAGTGTTACAATACTAAGATTTTCCTTTATTCCATAGTACCATACATTATTCTTGATAAACATATAATCATTATACTACCTTCTTAAACCACTGACTGAGCTTCGTCATTTCTTTCATATCATATATCATTTGTAGTCTCTTCATCATCATCCACATAAATACTACCCATATGACCATGCTGATTCTCTTTATGAGATTTTCCCTTAGGGAACTGGTTTGAATAATGCCCATATTTTCTACATTTAAAACATTAAACCATTGTTGATGTCATAGCAATATCATTATCCATGTCCATGGTGTAAACTGATCCTTTTCCTTTGAAATTACTAGTTTTGTGTCCTTCTTTTCCACACCCAAAGCATCTTCCAATCCATTTGAATCATTATCTCTGATGCATCTTCCCAGATGATTAAATGAGAAATATTTAATTTGTTTCCTCTGTGATCATCACGAAACTCCATCTTTCTCTTATTAGTTGAGTCAAGAAACTTACCAAAGTTGAGATTATTGATCATATTATGAGATTTATAATTAGGCATAATAATGATATGTGGAATTCCAGATCCAATTTCATTTGGTAGATAATGAAGAATATCATTCTATTGTGCATCATATCCTCTATTATCAGGAATCTTCATGTTCCCAGCCATTTTCTAAAACTCGAAATGAATAGTGTGAGAGGAAAAAATCATAATCAAGGGGGGGTACCTTCAATATCTATCATCTTAGGTTTAATTCTAATATCGTTACCGTAATTCAAGGAATATAACTTATACTTATACTTAAATTTAGAGACATCTATAGATATACCTTGGAAATATCTCTAGGGATCTCACTACAGTTTTCGCATCCTAGTTTCCAAAGGTTAACTAAACCTTTCCTATGATACCAAATGTAGAGACCCAATCTTGATGTACATAGACATTACATTACTTTTGTGGAATACTTAATACATAAAAAAAACAGATACACAAGGACCATAATAGTTTAGTGTCTTTGGAAACTCGGAACATAATCTTTTAATCGCGGTGAAAGATCTTCAACATTTCCTATAAAGATATTCCCCTTTTGTTTTCTTACCTAAAACATTTATTTAAATCATAGATAGAAGAAAACATATAAAGGGTGAGCTCAAATTCTTAGTAAGGGTAATCATGGATAAAAGAAAACAAATCATATACATTTGAAAATAAAAAAAACATGAACATAATGTTTAAACATCAAAACCTTGAGCAATAAAATAAAACATGGCAGTGCATAAGGCATAGATCATAAAGAAACCTTAATAACGGTAAAATAGAATGGGAATAAAACATGTAATTGTGGAAACCATTAAGCACATGTTATGATATCCATAGTAGCCAAGTCATTGCTTCCAAGACCATGTTAGTGGACAAAGTCCCTTAGTGAATCGAGTTTACTCCACGTTCTAGTCGTGTATGACTGAACCAGATTAACCTGCCATTCCAGCCATGTCTATCTCATGAGATATAAATATTTAACCAATGAATTGGAGGGAGATATAGGTCCCACCCATCTCATAATTAAATCATTATTACGTGTGCCACTAAATAATCATAAATAATTCATCATAACCCAAAGAATAAAATGGGTTTCATAAAAAAATCCCATCATAACATAATCCATATAAAACAAATGGATATCATTTCATCATAAAAAAAGTGAAACAATGTAAATCATAGAGAAATTATATTTGAAACATAAACATATGAAATAATGTCATCTTAGATAGAAAATAGTTTTGACAAAACCCTTGAAATGAATTTTGAGGAATATATACTTTGTTCTTCAAAATAATCTCTTTTCACAAAATGCAATGAAATTTTATAAGACAAGGATTTTGTTGAATATATTCATTAAATATTTTAGAGTAAGCTTCGTGAAAATAAGGTCTTATAAAACCGTAAAAATCTATTCATGACGTATAAGTTAAAAAAACATTCTTCTCATACTTTTGCTGGAAAAGATAAAAAAGTACCTCGTAACATAAACAAAAGAAAGAATACTTAAATACCATGTAGTAAAAGTAAAAAATGGGTAAAAATTACTCTAAAAATACATGAAACCATGTTTAGAAAACATGGACATGGATGATAAATATAACCCCAGTAAATACTTACGAATAAACAATCTCGAATAAAAACGATATTGGAAAAGTTATCCCTTACCTTAGGACCGATATACTTCATACGTATCTGAAACTCCTATATAATGATTTAAATAATGACATTTACTTATTACAGAATCATATTCATTGTTATGATATCATATATGGTTCACTTATGACTTTATATTACACGTTCATTTGTAAATTCCATGTTAAAGCAGCATTTTGGGTAAAATCGTTTTATTTATTGTATGTGTTTGGACTTGCTGTTATTGATATTATTATTACTTATATCATGATTTACTTACTTCAAGAATGTAAATCAGGATTTATAAATCATATATATTCAGTATATATATGTATATATAAATATAATAGATAGATAAATGAAATGAAATACACCGTTCAAGGAGACGGTAGGTCGTACGTACACATGAACGCTATTTTCCTTTCCTTATTGACATGAATGGAAGTAAGTTTATGACATATATATACATAAATCCAGTAGCTTTATTATGTCATATATTCTATTATTATTCATTATACAAACTTTATAATCATTCTTTAATGGTTAACAAGGAAAATGAATCTCATCGCGTCATGGAGATGGTAATCCGTTACGTATGAACAAGCAATGATATCATTCCCATAATTGTTGAATTGAATTAGAGTGGATGATATAATATCTATTAATCATTATGATGTTATAATAACCATATATTGTTATTTTTTACACCATTATACCCATCCATGTATGGTGGTGGTGTAAAAACATATTACACCAGGGCGTGGAGATGGTATTCCGTACGTACGCACACACGATGGTTTAGTTTTCTGTAAGATGGATAGAAGGTGGAATGGGGTTGTTTCATGTTTATAATAACATATCAGTATATTATCGATACTTATGTTATTAATTTATAATTAAACAACTAATTAAGAAGAATTTTAAGAAGAAAGATACTTGAACAAATTGGTAGAAGGGTTTACCTCTTCTTCGTCGCACCTCTTTTAAGATTCCTCTTAAGGGGCAAGAGTTGGTCTTTTGAGAAGCCCAAAACCTCCGAAATTTTGTGAGGGAAGTTTATAAGGGATATGGGAAGGGTTTGGAAAAGCTTGAAAGCTCAAAATTGTGTAAAGAGAAGAGGGAATATATATATAATTATCTAAGTCATTTGGCCAAAACTAAGATTTTTAGTAATAGAATAACAGTTAATAATATAATATGTTTTTTAAAACTATTTTATGTAAATTTTGACACTATTTTGTAAATTATTTTTGTGAAAATTATAACAGCATGATTAGTTAGAAAAAAGTTAATTGAATCAATAATAACATGATATAGTAACCTAAAAAATTAGTGGAATTTATAAAAAGTCTCAAATTAAATTTATTTTGGTATTTATAACATCAATTATGTTAATATTTCATTAATTAAGTAATTATTGAATCATCATTGTGTCATAAATAAATTAACTTATTTAATGTATAAAAATTATAAATAAAATACCATTATGTAGGAAATTATTTTATATTTATATTGAATACTTATAGTGAATTTATCTTATGTATAACCCTATATTAAAAATGTTTTAGTTATTAAACATTGATTTTAACTCATTTAACTCTTCTTTAAATAAAATAATAATATGTGTCCTAATATAATCCAAGTAGAACTAAAGGGTAATATTTTATTCCTATGGTTCTTTTTTGTCGAATTACACTTATCCAATAGAATTAGGACATGTGTTAGGGTAATAATAATATCATTTTTACCCTTAATTTCCCTATTTACTTTTAACCGTGGTAAATAAAAGTGAAAAGTTACTTTCAAACAAAAATTATTTTTATATTATTGAACCAAATTTTACAACTTGATATTAACCATGTCTCTCGTATTTTTAAAATTACACTCACAGAAGCAGTAAAATTAAGTTTTATGTAAAATTTCAAATTCTCATAGGAGGTGGGTAAAAGACGGTGAAAAGTTCAATAAAATTTTTTTATATCTAAAATTATTATAAAATGACTCCAGTGAATTAAATTGAACTTATATAGGTATTATGTATCATTTTTTACTTAAGATAAATTTAAATAAAATAAATAATTATTTAAATAAAAATTCGGGTTTTAAATAGTATCCCAATGTTTTCAAAATTCATCAAAAATTGAATGTTTTCAGAAAAATACCAAAAATTCATCATAAGATAATTTCGATATTATGAATCCAAAAATAAATTCCATTTTGAAATATTAAATTTATTATGTTTTAAAAATTGGGTATTACTATTCATAACAACTAGTTTATATAATATTTTAATAACATATCGTTGTTTAGTGAAACCTGGTATTGCGTACTACACACACTATCGAGGAAGGTCGCGATTGCGTATAACGCAAGCTATGTCAGGGATGTGTGTAGTGAAAGATCCCTTTGGTGTTGCATATAATATAATTCAAAACATATTTCATTTATACATTAAACAAAATATATACTTAATGTTGGGTAAAATAATTTCTACAAAGTGAACATGAAATTGTGCGTAACACGATCCAATAATAGTGTTACATATACTGTAAGAAAATATAGTGTTACATATATCACAAGATAATCATGGTGTAGCATACAACACCAGACATAAAATAAATTAAAAATAATACTTATCATAAAATCTCGGGGTGTTACAGGGTCACACTGTATAGAGGGTTTGTGCATGCTGCTCACAGTCATGGAGGCCGGGTAAGGGTGGCAGTTCTGGGAGGCCATAGTGGTCCGCTGCAGCTAGGGATGAAACTGGCTCTGACAATGGTTGGGTGAGGCATCTTGGTCGTGTGAAAGTGACCATTAAACCTAAATCACAGCTTGGGTCAGAGATGATGAATGTCATGGATGGGTTTTGGTACGTCTAGTTTTAAGCAAATGGGATCAAGTTGTCGTAGTTGGGGCTTCAAGCATGTGGAGGCCAATGACCTGCAGCAAGATTAGGTGTCAACGTCGGCTGACAGGGAAGTGGCCTAGCTGCAAATGTGAAGATGTTGGGTGTATTGTTATTCTAGATGGAGTAGAAATTGTGGGGCTCAAATTCATTTTGGGAAGAAGACCCCTTGCTTAATTTTTTAAAGTTTATATTCAAATTTTATTTATAATGTTTTTTTTGTGTTCCACTCACCACACCCTTTACTAAAATTGTACCTCCTCTTTTTAATTCAAGAAAAATAATGATCTTATATATTTTAATTTAAAAATCTACGTTTTATTATTATCATTTAAATCCACACCAAATGTGGAATGTTTTATTCATCGATTGAAAGGTTTCAAACCACTGAATTCTTTTCGGAACCTGGCCTCAAAGCTGGTATTGTCAAAAACATCCCCCACCATAATTAAAACAAAAACATATATATCACATTATAAATATATGGGATTAAATAAAAAGATAATGGGATGGTTATTTAAACAAATTCATTATTGGATCAATGAGACATTTTTGTCTATAGTGATAAGATCCCTAGTATAGTCCATGGATATTGTGTGATTTCATCATATCATAGATATTGAAATTGAATTAGTACCTCCTTAAAATTGAAGCACACTCATCTAATGCACGTCACCAGCCACTAATTATTAGAGGATCTTAGTTTCAACCCCTCTAGATCATCCTCGCATGATTCAAGAATCCTTGTGTACACTATTTTTCAAATTTTTGGTTCTAGTGTTGAGATTCTAGAACCGACTAGTTTTACATTGATTACATGGATATTTAATGTATTATTACATATTGTTCAATGTTATACATGACTATGATGTAATAATGTCCTAGATTATTTTTTTCATTGATAAGATCATGGCAGTTCCCCGCTATTATGAAAACCTTAAAATGCTATACCAATATTCTTAAATATAGTTCTTGTGGTTGGATGACAAGCTTTGATGAGATACATAGCTTGAAAACCGTCAGGTGCGAGTAATCGTAAGAAGATGATACTTCCTCTCTTTAAGATCACACTTGGTAGTCTCCAAGATAATAAATTATGAGAACAGACTCGTTAGTAGAAATTATGCATCTATTTGTTTCATCAGATATTTCTATCTGCGAGCGTGTGTAATGATCCTTACACATTAAGATTATCATTATTACCTGTCATGACATACGCGCATTGATTTACTGACGAAAACAATCACGCAGAAAATTGGCGGGATGTAGGGTATGTTGGGTGCGTCAGGAGTGGCATGTTATTAATGGATAAGTCGATGAATGATTTGTCCCATCCATTTATGGAATTTGATATCTCGGCCCTTTTGTTGAAATAGAACCATCACTCGAAATTCCATGGTCATGGTGTAACAACGAGTTTATTATAGATATTCAAAGAATTACGTATCAAGCATAAATGTTGATGACACAATCATGAAACTTTCTTGATGAGATATTGTGACAAAATGATTATATTACATAGTGAGCAATCATATGTGGATGTCATTATTGTCGATTTACGTTCTTTCTCTTGGGTGTCTTGAGCCGTTTCTAGACTGTACACTTGGACTTTAGGCAAGAAAACCTAGTGCCAATGGGAAAGAATCTTAGAGGGTCACACAATAAAGTGTTTTTGGTGGTCTCGGTTAAATATTATTTGAATTTAATTAATGAAATAAATATTATTCCCAAGACAGTGGAATAATTTAATTCAAGTTACAATGAACTCATAAATTACATAAAATATATTTATTTATTTGAGGGAACATTTAATAAATATTTATTTACTAGTTTTTAAATAAAATATTTATTTAAGAGACTAAATTATTAATTTGGGTGTTCAATAAATGTATGTGGAGTTCGAGCGCACCAATGTCGGTCTAGTAGTAAAATAATAAATTGCAATATGGGAAATAATTATTTAACTAGTTGGCATAGAATAAAATAACACTGCTATTATTTTATGACGAAGAATTTTATTTATATTTATATTTTACGCAAGTTAGCGCACCGTAAATAATGATGAGGTATTACTACTAAATGCATGGGTTTTCTCTAATTTCATTAATGTATTTAATTGTTCATATGAAATTAAATATTGTAACTGAAATTCCATGTATATAAATAGGAATGTACGCCTATTGTTCCATACCCATACCACACGCCTGGTGAATGGAGAATTTTTGAGACAAAAAATTTATCTATTGAATCCTATTCCCTCCCCACTGAAGAATGAGTGATGCTATTCAATATCAAAGAACAATAATTCAATAACGACCGACACAATACACTCACTTCGCCAAGCTAGCACCCGGAGAACAAGCGGTGTCGATCAGAGGACATCGTAGCACATGTGGATCACTGCTAGAGTAATTTTAGTTTGGATCCTTAGAAGAGCAACGAGATAATCTAGAAGGATCATTCCAGATGATCAACATCATCAATGAAGAAAAATACCAAAGATATAGGTATTATTTTTCTTTATGAAATTAATTAAATAAATATAAACATGATGTGCAAGATCCTCTCTAAGATTTCGAGCCTCTTTTTTTATCTAAATCTTTGATTATATTCTGTGGAGACTGGCATTCATCGTCGTATTGATCCCGAAATAATTATTGAAAATGGTAAAAATCAATGTTGGGTACTGTTCCAACCATGCTTCCACTGCGCCCAGAACCTTCAAGTGGTATTAGAGGGGTTACATCATAGTTTATAATTATTTATATATTTTGATGATGACTTACACATTTAATAATTTACTTTATTCAATTCAAGTTAATCGTTCTAGAAACATGAATCTCAAGATGTATTCCCCCTCTTTTGATTCTCGTTCACCTTACAGAAATGATATTTTATTTTAATTTTGATTAAAATAAAACAGAAGATCTCATCTAGAGGTCCCAACACTTCATGGCCATACAACACCAGAACACATGGTGTGTATTCGATAGTACACGACGTGTAGTCAAGATTCAATGCATCAGACTGGTCTACCAAACCCTACCATGTGTTGGAGTCTTTCTAAGTCATAAATGACTCTGTGTGTTGACCAAGAACAGGTGTCACGTGGTTTCCTGATTACATGTCGTGTGGCCCAATGGACACGAGGTGTTGTCCCTTCAGGTTAGGGTTGGACTGTGTACCCCGTACACATCTTCCCTGGCTGGAGACCATGTAATGAGGAACTACACGGCGTGTGGCCCAATGGACACATCGTGTACTCTGAAGATTTCGGAAGTATTCTCACATGTCGTTTCCCCAGGCGTGTACTTCAGATTGACCGTGAAAACAAATACACTCTATGTAGTTATAACTATATGTTGTGTACTCATCCAAATTATATAGATTTATTAACATTTATTATTATATTATACAAACCCTTAAGACGTGTACCATCGTGTAGACATAAAGCTGAGGCACAACACGTGAATGTTGTTTTATATATATGTGTTTAATTTAACATATGCGTAATGTTCATTTCTACTCATTGGGTAGTTATGAATAAGAATTCACCAGGTTTCCTCCAAGGTACATGTTACATACAAAGATAATTTTAAATGAATTTATTTGTTTAAAATTATGACGGATGATAATCTCAAGGAAATTCAGAAAAGGGTTTAAAATAAAAGGATTGATTAAATAAAGATGATAATTAATTGATTTAAGTGTGATTTATCTTAAACAAGAACGATTAAATAATTGATTGCTTGTTTTTTATGGGTAAATATCGTTGCATGTATGGATGATCATGAGCTAGACCAAGACCTTCGTATGTGGATGGTTTCTTTTAATTTATTTATTTGAATTAAATTTGTTGTCCTACGAGCCTTCACCTCATTAATATGTAGGGTTTGCATGCCCAAGGATTTATTTATGTAAAACCCCCTTTTACCCCTCACCTATATGTGAGTTAAAAAATGTATATTTATTGGATGGAACTCCCAAGCTAGTGGAGGCAGTTGAAGATGGAGCTGAGATGAAACCAATCCCCGGAGATACAGAGGAGGACAGGTGGAAGCTATAAACATGAACCCAAAAGGTTCAAAGTGTTTCTCCCCTAGTTCAACGATAGTTTATCAACCGCTTGATAAAATAACCATTAGAAAAGATCACGATCATTACATTTATTTTATTTTATTTATGTCATCTACATGGTTTATCTTTACGGATGTGTTGTCACGATCACATAATTAATGAATTCAACAACCATGCAAGATAGAACTAAAATAACCCAGACATGTGTGTAAATATTATCAAGACATTTTTAATCACTTAAGTAATTTCCACTAAATATTAACAAGCATGTGATAATGATAATAAGAAATTCACACATAAGAGATAAAAATCCATCAAATAAAATATTAAGTCAGAACAATCCTTCTGTTACTTGATTAAGGGTAAAACTCAATAAAACTATATGTTAGACTAACCCTTGATAGGACACTTAGTTTTATACAGGAAGCCCTTATGAAAGGTTTCAGGTTGACTTAACCATATTATATCAAGATGAGTATCCCTAGCAAGTCTTGGTGTAATATTGGAGGCAAGAGTTAAGGAAATCCAGAGTCATGATTTCAGGATTGGGGAGTCCACTCAACATATCATGGAGCTGCCAGCACACAGTTGGCACAGACCTGCATACCTAAATACCTTCTAATAGCTTGATCAACTCTTGTTGGGGTTATGCGAAGGGGAATATGGATCCTTGCCACTAGAATTCAATGGAAACTGGACATTCCGAGTTCAATGGTGAGGGATATTGGGACTTGATAAAATAGTGGGAGACTTAATAAAATTTATTATTTTAGATAAAATGAAATCAATAATGTACTAATGATCTTCTCTTCTAATGGTAGGAAAAAATGACAAACTCGTCAACCAATCTATCCCTACTATCAATTATGGATAAAGATAACCTCCTCACTGGTAGTAACTTCCACGAATGGTTTAAAAGCGTATGGGTTATCCAACACCATGAACGGAAGTCTTACGCATAGGATTCAATATTACCTGACCCACCAACCAAAGAGGCGAGTGATGAGGATTTCATAGTCTATGAGAAATATGTGAAATATGTGGTCGACATTCAATGTTTGAGGCTGTCATCAATTTCTAGTGAGCTCATGAAGTCTCATGAAAACACAGATTCTTATAGCATGCTCGAGCACCTTTGTGGTCTTTACCAGGAGAGGGAAAGACAAGAAAGGTTTGAGATCTCTAATACACTCTTTCAGAGTAAGCTTAGAGAAGGTGTCCTAGCTGGTCCACATGTAGTCAAAATCATTGGCTACATTGAGCGCCTGGAGGTTCTTAGGTGTAAACACCAAGAAGAACTGAGAACCAATCTCATTCACTCATCACTCCCTCATAGCTTCTCTAAATCTGTTTTCAATTTCAATATGAACAACATTGAGAAGTCTCTATCTTATTTTATTATCCTCATTCTCTAAGTTGATTTAGATATGAAGAAAAAAATCCTTTTATCCTTATGGTGAATAAGAGGAAAGGGAAGGCGAATTCTTTAAGACCAAATCATTTTCACGGACTTCCAAGAAAAGTAAGATCAAAGGAAAGGAAAGAGAACATGAGGCTGTTTTTATGGCATGTGGTAAGAAGGGCCACTCGATGAAGAACTACACCCATCCTAAGAAGCAATGGGAAGCTTCAGGTGCATTTGTTATCAAATGAAATCTATCTCTTTATACAAATTGGTTATTAGATACAGCATGTGGTGCTCACATATTTATTCAAATATAGGAACTATGTAGATTCAGAAAAATTGATCAAGGGGAGGTAGATCTATGAGTAGCCAACAGAGCCAGATTTGCTGCTATAGCTATTGGGGACTACCAACTCAGGTTGCCAACTAGGATGATCTTGTAGTTAAAGGGTTGTTATAATGTACCTTTTGCTACTAAAAAAGTTATTTCTATATCTAGATTAGATATAGATGGATTTGTTTTCATTTATTGAACTGAATTTTTATTCTTTTACAAAGATATCATTTGTTTTGGTAGGGCCCATTTATACAGCGGACTTTATGTGTTGGATTACACAAACCAAGTAATGAAAATTGATAACAAATATAATTCACATGACTCATACGACACCTAAAATTGGCATCACCGGCTAGGTCATGTAAATGATAAATGCTTGACAAATTTACATCAAGTTGGATATTTAGATTCTTTTGAACTAAACCCACTTGGCGTATGTCATGCATGTTTACATGGTAAAATGACCAAATCCCCATTTAGTGGGAAATGTGAAAGGTCTAAATAACTTCTTGAATTGGTTGATACCGATGTGTGGGGTCCATTTCTAGTTGAAGCAATGGGACTGTACTCATACTTCATAACTTTTACTGATGATTTTAGTAGATATTCATATATCTACTTAACGAGGTATAAGTCGGGTTCATTTGATATGTTCAACAAATAAAAGAGTGAAGTTGAGAACCATCTTGGTAAAAAGATTAAGAAACTCCGCTCAGACCAAGGTGGAGAATATCTTAATCAAGACTTTATTGATTACTTATGAGAGTTTGATATCCTATCCAAAATCACTCCTCCAAACAAGCCACAGTGGAATGGTGTAAGCGAAAGGAGGAACCACACCTTGTTGGACATGGTGAGATCAATGATGAGTCATGCGAGTCTTCCATTATCATTTTTGGGATATACGTTACAAACAACGTCACACATCCTAAACCAAGTACCAAATAAATATATATATGGTTTTCAATATGAGTTATGGAGTTGATGAAAGTCAATGTTATCTAATTTACATGTGTGGGGTAGCAAAGAGTTTTTTAAGGCCACTTCATGTAACAAACTCGCACACCGAGGCATAAAGTGTACCTTTATAAGATTCCATAACGAAACAAAGGGATATTACTTATACAACCCCTTAGAAAAAAAGTTTATAGTGGTAAGAAATGCCATATTTTAAGAGAGGGATCACATCACCAAAAGAGATAGTGGTAGAGAGATAGACTTCGATGAAGTTGAGGCTCGAGATACACATGGGTTGGTACAAGAACAGATTCCACAAATCCCCATGGAAGAAAAATCCATTCCAGAGACACAAGAATGCGTAGAAGAACGAGAGAGGTGAGATAACTAGAATGATATGGTTTTATTGTCACTGAGAATGGTGACTCATTATTAGTTGACAATGATGATCCTATTACCTATAAGGAAGCAGTTGAAGGCCCAGACATTTCCATGTGGCAAGAAGCCATGAATTCTGAAATGGATTCCATGTACAAAATCCATGTCTGGATTTTGGTTGATCCTCTAGTTGATGTAAAGCCTATTGGTAATAAATAGGTATTCAAGAAGAAACTGGATATGGAGAGGCAAGTCAGCACCTATAAGGCATGACTGGTTGCAAAAGGTTTTAGACAGCATCAAGGAATTGACTATGATGAAACCTTTTCAACAGTTGTGATGATGAAATCATCAGAATCCTATTAGCCATTTCTTCTTACCGTGACTTTGAAAATTGGAAAATGGATGTCAAAAATAGAATTCCTTAATGAGAACCTCCAGGATGATGTCTACATGACACAACCTGAAGGGTTTGTGACTCTAAAGGATTCCAACAAGGTATGCAAGTTCTAGAAATCCATTTATGGATTAAAGAAAGCATCATGGTCAGGGAACATTCGTTTTGATGAACCTGTAATGGAATTTTCCTTTGTTAAGAATGATTGTGTGCCTTGTGTCTACATAAGGATTAGTGGAAGTTTAGTCATTTTCCTAATAGTATATTTTTATGAAATATTACTAATTGGAAATGATGTGCATGTCTTACAGTCAGTTAAGGCATGGTTCCGTAAATGCTTCTCCATAAAAGACTTGGGCGATGCAACATATATTGTTCGGATCAAGATCCATCATGATAGATCCATGAGAATGATAGGCCTGATTCAATGTACAAAAATTGACAAGATAATGAAGAGATTCAGTATGGAGTAGTCCAAAAGAGATGGTTGACAGTGTCACATGGCATTCATCTTTCAAAGAAAATGTTTCCTTAGAAAAATGAGGAAAGAAATAGAATGGAAAGGATCCCTTACGCATCTGTGATTGGGTCAGTCATGTATGATATGCTATGTACGAGGCTAGATGTTTCTTTCGTATTAAGTGTGGTAGGAAGATATCAATATAATCTAGGAAACTGCCATTGGATGGCATTCAAGACTATCCATAAGTATCTGAGGCGTACTAAGGATATGTTCCCTGTTTATGGAGGAGATGAGGAACTAGTCATCAGAGTAAATATAGATTCTAGTGTCTATACTGATCAAGATGACTTGAAGTCGCAGACTGGTTACATCTTCAGTTCGAATGGAGGTGTAGTGTGCTGGAAGAGCTCCATGAAAAGTGTGGTGGTAGATTCTATAGCGGAGTCCGAGCATATCGTAGCTTCTGAGGTAGCTAAAGAAGCATTATGGATGCGAAGCTTTGTCCAAGAGATGGATGTAATACCAAGCAGTAAAGATCCTATCACA
Source organism: Viscum album (assembly GCA_963277665.1). Taxonomy (NCBI): domain Eukaryota; kingdom Viridiplantae; phylum Streptophyta; class Magnoliopsida; order Santalales; family Viscaceae; genus Viscum; species Viscum album. The sequence goes on from OY728165.1 coordinate 836,482,468, forward strand.
CTCTATTGTGATAATATTGCCGTGGTGGAACTTAAAAAAGAGCCAAGGTCACATCAACGGACAAAGAACATACTTTGGAAGTATCAACTCTTGGGGGTTTTTTCTTAGAGAGGTGTTGTTGCAGTGAGCAGTATTTCCACAGAGGACAACATGGCAGACCCCTTGACTAAACCCTTGACATAGCAGAAACATGATCATCATGTGAGGTCTAGAAGACTAAAAGTAATATGTAGTTAGCTCTAGTCCAGGTGGGAGTTTGTAAGGGTTGGTGTCCTAAGAACCAACTATTTTGTACTTTGATTACATGAATGTTCACTTATTATATATTGTTCATTGTTCTTCATGACTATAATATAATAATGTCCTGGAATATTTGTTGCATTGATACGGTCATGGTAGATCCCTGCTATGATGAGATCCTCAAAATGATATAACAATATTCTTAAATAAAGTTCTACTGCTGGATGAAATACTATGATAGGACACATAGTACATAGACCGTCATGTGTGAGTACTCGTATGAAGACGAGACTCTCTATCATGGAGTTCGCACTTGGTAATCTCCAAGATGGGAGATTATGAGAACAGACCCGCTAGTAGGAATTATGTATGTCTTGGTGTAATCGGATGTTGCAATCTACGAGAGTGTGTAATGGTCCTTAGACTAGAAGATTATCATTAACTCATGTCATTACTCACAAACTTAGATTTACTGACGAAAATTGTCATGCAGACAGTTGGCGGGAAGTAGGGTACGTTGGGTGCATCACGAGTGACATGTTTTTAGGGGATAAGTCGGGGAAGGATTTTTCCCTTCCATTTATGGAAGTTAATATATCGGCCCTTTGATTGAAATAGAACAGTCGCATTAAATTCCATGCCCATGGTGTAAACGATGAGTTTATTTCAGGTAGTCAAAAAGGACGGATCAAGCATATAGGTTTATCACACTTTCCTGAAACCTTCTTGGCGAGATATCGAGAAAAAGGGATTAAATTACATGGTAAGAATTCGTATGAGGTGATACATCAATGCAGTTTCTACTTCTTTCTCATGGGTGCCATGAACCGTTTCTAGATTGTAATCTTGGACTTTAGGCATGCCCGCATAATACCAACGAGAAAGAGGCCTAGAGGTTCACACAATAATTTTATTCAATTATCTCATTTAGAATAATGATTATTCTTGTACTTGGTTTAATAATTATTCAAGAAAGCCTAAATTGTTTTAATGTTGGAGGAAGAATAAAATAAAACAACTACACGATGTGTATCAATGATAACACACTATGTAGTTTTATTTTGAAAGCAAGTACACACTGTGTATTATTAAATGTACACACTGTGTTGTTTTCATTTTGGAAATGAAATGAATATATGAAAATAAGATATACACGCCGTGTACATTGAGTGTACAATCCGTGTAGTTTTCAATGAAAAAAAATACAAAACGTGTATTTATTAATACACGATGTATAGTTTTTTCAGTCGGGATTTTGAGGAAATATCGTGTCATTAAATGATATTTATTATAATCAGTGTGGGCGCATGTCAAGGAATTAATGACTCAACATGTGGTTTTCCTTGCATAAGAGAATCATTGTGTTCAACAACTCTGGAGAATTTTTCAAGGCCAAAAGAACCTATTCCACTAAGAATGCTCTCAAGACTGATAGATATCATCTTCCATCGAATCAAGACGATCTAAGGCGGAAAACACAAGTATAGGTTTCTCCACGCTATCACCTGGTGACTCCTTTGGCGATGTCCTGAGATACGAGGAACATGTGTGGGTCACCGCTAGAGGAAGTCTACACTTGGCTTCTGTGACGCAACGTCGAATCAGTTCAAAACGTGATCAAGAACATCAACAAAGAACGAACACCCAAAAGGTATTTCTATTAAATTGATTAAATCAATTATAATCAACCTCTAATGATCTTACTTTGTGGTTCCGGGACTTTTCTTTTCTTGGTCCATTTTTGTTATTAGATCCATGGTGACGGACGTTTATCATCTTATTGATCCTATAATGATCATTATTAATGACAAAAATCCAAGTGGGAACATCCACCCATGCTCTTCCACTGTGCCCGGAACCTTCAACCCACTCCGACAATATTTCACAATTAAGGGAATGATATCGTTTCTCGTGCGTACGTACGACCAACTGTCTTCACAACGTGATGCGATTCATTATCCATGATCACAAACATATAATGATTATATAAATGTATATAATGAATAAATATGTCATATATTATCTTAATGTTATTATCTAAATTAATTAACTATATCATATTCACATAAATAAGGATTTATATGAAAAAACTTGCGTCAGAAAAATAAAGGAGTTAACACCCAAAAAAGAGTAATAATGAAATATTAACTAAGGGGTGATAAGGTAATAATATAAGAAATAATAAAAATTAACACGGTTATTTAAAAATTTAATAAAATTAATTAAACTATCATATAAGATGATTAGATAAGTATGAGGGAAACCAGACCTAAGGTAAGGGTTAAATTCACAATCCCATTATTATTCGGGATTGTTTATATGTAAGTATTTTTTGGAAAATATTTATCATCCATGTCCATGTTTCTTAAAGTATTATCTCAAAATATTAAAAATATTATTCTAAAATTTTTTAAATTCATTTTTACCCAATTATTACTTTTTTTAAATGCTTTGAAATGGATCTTTTTGCCATTTTCCTAATGAGGTACTTTTAAACTTTTCTGAAACAAGTGGAAGAACAATGTTTTTTTGAACATATGTGGAATGAACTAATTTTTACTATTTTATAATGCCTTAATAAATTTAATATTACATTACAATATTCATTTGTTATTTTTAAATAAAATTTTATATTTTAAAATTTTTCATCTTTTTATGAAATGAAAATGAATTTAAAGAATGAAATGTATTTTCCTCCAGAAATGTTTTTAAAATAAAATTTCAAATTATTTCCCATCTAAGATGACATCCATTAGTGTTAGTCTTGAATTTTTAGTAATAACACAAAAAATATATTCATACTCTTTATATTATTTATTTATTTTTACCAACAAGAAATTTATAAATCTATTTTCCTTCCACGAGTATTATGTTTATGAAACCCACTACCTTTTATGGGTCAGACTTTGATGAAATGATTATGAAACCTAACTATTTTCCATAGATTATGATATTATTACATGTTAATGACACCCATTTAATTTTATTGGTTATGATTTGATTTTTTATGATATTGTGGCACATGTATGTATGATTTCATTATGAGATGTGTGGGACCTATATATCCCTCTAATGCATTGGGAAAATATTTATATCTCATGAGATAAATATAAGGGACTTTGTACACTAATATGGTCATGGGAGTGAACCATTAATTCCAAAATGGAATTAGAAATGAACCCATACTACCATGATGGCCTTGTAATTGATTCCTTGACTACCATGGAAACCATTATTATATGCTTATGTGCATTCCTCAATTCCATGTTTTATTCCTATGTTATGCCTTCATGCCTGATGTTCTTTATTTCCTTATGATTCATGTCTTATGAATTTTAAACATTTATTCCATTATATTGTTTATGATCTTTGATATGTAGGTAATGAGCTTCTAATTTTATGATCATGTTCTCATACCCTTATGCACATGAATATGTTTACATATCTCCTTTGCTTACCCTTACAAAGCATATGAGATTACCCCATTTTATTTTTTTATTTCACCCAGGTTATGAATATATTTATTATGTTTGATGTGTATAAGAAGGGTTCTAGTCAATATCATCCTAGTGGTAGATAAGGTATCTCACTTAAGTAGTAGTTTTTATGTTTCCATGTTTCCAAAGGCACTAGAGTAATATAGTCTTTGGGAATTTGATTGTGTAATGTATTAATTAATTCCAAAAAATTATTGTAATTTAAATGTATGAAAAGAGAGGGTATATATAATAAAACTTTTAATTATTTTAATCATAATAATAGATGAAAATAATCTAATAAAATCAATGATAAATTATTGGGAGAGATAACCTTTTACTTTGGAAAGAACAGTTCTTTTGGAAAATGATTTGTCATAAAAATTAGAATGTAAACAATTATATCCAAGAAAATAAAATGTAAGTACTACAAATTCATGTTTGAGGAATAAATGATGTACAAATGATGTGAAAACATGTAATTTTTTAAGAAAATTTTGAAATGGGCCACTTTAGTGCGGTTTTAATGAAAAAATATAAAAGAGTGTTTTATGTGGAAAAAGGCGCAGTTGTTTACATAAACCATAAATGAAATAAGATAGTTATTAATAGTAATAACAACAGATATTTAGAAAATATTGGGCTCTTAAAACAAATTATGGAGTATACTTGAAAATTGTTAAGAAATATGGAAGTTTCCTTTAATCGAGCATTCTTATCGGGATGAATTGAAAAAGGAACCTTATAAAACATGTAATTACACATCAAATAAAGAATAATTGAGATAGATACATATTTTTGGAGCATAAAATAATAATTTCGGAGTAGTAAATAATAATAATTGATAATTAAATTGGGGTAATGAAATAAGAATCATATCTCGAAGGAAAATGGAGTTTTGAGAAGAAACCCTTACCACTTCATAATCAATAAAATTTTATGTCCCATAAAATTAATAATAATAACATGAAACATTGAATACCAGGAATATAAGAAGGTTCATGATATTATACATAAAATGTAAGTATAAATAAACCACTAAAAATATTTATGTGTGAATAAGGCATATCTCACATAAATAAAATTGTGATGAGAAAACCCTTACCTTATGTACAAAAGTGTTATGCACTTGTACATATCATCCTGGATAATGAAATCAGAGTCATTAAAAATTTATATCAAAACCTCTGAAACGTTTATTTGATTTATTATAATTTTATTATGTTCATTTGTGGTATTTTTATGAGTTATAAGATTCAATTTTTTCATTTGGAAGGGTTCATTTCCTTTGGTTTTCATGGCTGGTTCATTTATATTTTTGTATGAAGAATCATGTAAAATGGGAATAGTTATCATGAATTGAAATTATATATTATTAATTTAATTATATTATATTTAATGTTCTTATATATATTTTTTCTAGTTATGAGTATGATTTATTAGTGAAATGATAACGATAACCGTTGGGATTATTATGGTGTGTTTTAGTCCCCACAAAATAATTTGCTCATATTAATTAATATTTTTTATATAAACTGATTCCTAAACTCTAAATAATTTTTAATATAAATAGTATATTCCTGTTAAACCATAGAAAATGGTTTCATTAATATCCTTTAAGGAGGTAATTTTTTAATAAGAATCATTGTTCACGATGGCGGTAAATCGACACATCGTAGATAATGTTTTCATTTTTTGAATAAAAGGGAGTGGAGAAGAGGTTTGATGACATATCTTCCACTAACCTAAAAAAATTATAATATATATAAGATAATTGAGTTATAATGCATGTTTGGAAAAAATATTTATGAAATGGAAATGAAATGAAATTGAAAGAAAACTGAAAGAACGAGAAGGGATTTTTCCTCTTGAATTCCTCTCCTTGAGAACCTCCTTATGGAACTTTGAAATGGTATTTTGGGTAAGACCAAAAAGACCAGAATTTGGGGGATAGTTTTGGGAGAGGTATTGGGTAGAAATTGGATAATCTTAAAGTCTTTTGAGGTGTGAGTATAAGAGTTGGTTAGGGGTGGTATTTAGTGGAAGAGAGGGGTGTTTTCTCATTATTTTTTTCATTAGTTTATTATTTTCGCTCAAGACTATGAATAGTTTTGAGTCTAATGACTATATACTATAAATATATAATGATATTATCAAATAATGGTTACTTAAATCATCCATGACTCAGTTATGACTAAATAATTCATTTACTTACTATAATGTTAAATATAGTAAATTAACATATTTCACTATTCACACAAATTCAACTATTTTAGGAAAATCTCAAAATTTCATCCAAACCATTTTTTGACAAGTAAAATTTAAAAATGGAGTAAATTTTGTGAAACCAATTTTATTAATATGATAAATTTAATTTCTAATTAAAATCACAATTTACTTGAAAAATACAGATTTTAATAATATAACTGTTTTTTTGTCATTTTCAAAATTAATTAAGGTATCATAAAACTATCTTATAATAATAAGCCAAAAAATATTAATCTATGAATATATTTAATTAAAATATATTTTATTTTAAATAATTATTTTAATTATAAAATCGTGATGAAACATTTGTGTTTCACAAAAATAATAATAGTTAATTTATAATTTTTGAAACGTTTATTTACTAATTCGTTGATATAAATATTTTATAATTTAAAACATAAGATACATAAATTTTATTTACACATTCATAATTCATGTTACTATTAAAATCTTAAATATACTATCTATTAAAAAGAAAATTAAACTATTATAAAAAACCAGATTTTTTACTATTTTATAGAAAATAAATATTTTCGAAAAAATTCCAAAATTTCACCGTAAACTAATTTTTACAATATGATATTAAAAAGTAAGTTATGTTTAGATAAATAGAATTTATAAAATTGATATAATCTATTTTTAAAACGTTTTCACCATTAAAAGGCTGTAAAAGTGCCATTAAAAAAATATAGCCTTTCAATGAATAAAATTGGATTCATTTTTATCTTATGACTGTAAAATAAGTTGATTGAATGTAAATATATTTGATTAAATTTATAATTAATAATTTTCAAAATTTAGTTAATATTATTTATTCCCACAAATTCAATCACTAGGTTATAGTGTTCATTTTAAAATAGTGATATTTAATTTTATATCATTGTTCGTTTAAGCTTAGTGCTTTGTGATGCATATGCTATTGAAGAAATTTAATTTAAAAAGATACATAACATAAAATATTGTGGTTTTAAAATTGCAATAAAAAAAGTGTGATAGATGTGACCAATAATCTAGTGTAACATTCTTGAAAAACTTATATTTAGATACTATACCATTTAATTTGAATCACCTCGATATTTTAAAACAAGAAAATTAGATTCGATAAAATATATGACACAAAACACTTAGATTATATGATAATTTAACACCCCAAGTCTTAATGATATATTTATTTTAAAAAATATTATCTATTTGATAGCTTGCAGAATATGAAACCCTGAGCCTAAATGAACCGTAATATTGTATATCATTATAACCTAGCCATTAAATTGAGGATATGAATAGTAATAACTAAAATTATATATATTATATGGTTTACAAATGTATAAAATAAATTAAATATTTATCCATTTATTATAAATAAAATATTTCTCATATTAATTAAAAAGAAAATGTTTTCCCAAAACCTGTATTTTTTAAAGAAAATAATTTTGTTACTTTTTGTGACTCTCTTATAAAATTATTTTTTTCACCTTTTTTTGAAAATATGTTCGAAAAAATAATCTTAATTTTATAAATCATCATGTAAAAATTATCTATGAGTGATTTTTTTTAATAGTTTTTTAAAATTTTAAATTTTTTGTTGAATAGTAAAAAATATGGGTTTTTATTAAGAATTTTCATTTCTGTTAAAGAATTTTAAAAGAGAAAAATTGGTTTACTAAATTTTTAAAAGGAAAATTAGTTCAATTATATATATATTAATCCAATTAAGTTATTTTAAAACATTTAATATTTAATTCTGATATATTTTTTTTAAATATTTGAACATTTTCTATATGAAGATCCAATTTTTTGTCACATCCTGCCGTTTAATTTTAAAATAAATTTCGTTACTTATGTAAGATGAATTTGGGAAAATGGATTTTTTATTTTTAATAAAAATATTTTATATTATCTAATAAGGTTAAATTAATTTTTTACCATAATGAATATTAAAAATAGTAATTTTTTTACCGCTGTTAATGTAAAGATGGGTTTACTGTGGGGATAATCTAAAAAGATAAGGGTTAATAATGAACCAAAAATTGAAAAACCAAATTTATTGAAATATTTAGAAATTTTATATTCTATAATAGATAATTAATCCTTTTTTATCCTTTTTTCATGTTAATTACATGTGTACAGGTTTTTATTTTCCAAAATTACAAGTGTACTACTCATCCTACATTTAAACGGACACCTCCTCTCATATCCTCTTCATAATTAAAAAAACTGTTTCATAAACTCCCAAAAAAATAACTTCTTTAATTTCATAAAAATTTCTAGATTCATTTTATTTTCCATAAATCTATTATAGGAAGGATTTTGGTTCAAACATAATGAAGTTTCTAAAAAGTGGTAACATTCTTAAACGAGCATTTTATAGTGTTTCTTCATCCACATTTTAAAATATTATTAAACCATGATTAGATAATAACAGAAAAATATTGCATATAATGATAAGATATTATGTTAAGTTTAGGACCTATATCCATATCCTCTTCTATCAAAAGGGATGTGAAACTGTCGATCGTTTGTATGATGAACTACTTACTCGCGAACCGATGTAATTCAGTTTCCATAACCACCTTTAAAAGATGAATATAATGATGGATTTAAAACATTTATATTATATTTAAGATATTAGTACACTTATTTATTTTTAATTTAACAAATAACATATTAAATTTCATTACATTTAAATAACAATAATGTCACTTGTGTGTACGGTGGACTACTAACCCACGAAGTGATGTAATTTATTTCACATTATTTTTAAATGGAATGTAATAAGATTAAATTTAATAAATATATGTGATATATATGACATTATATTGATTTTTTAAATTTAATATACCACCTAATTCATTACCCTTTTACTTGTTAAAGAAATGATAATATCACTTGTGCGGATGTACGACCCACCATCTCCAAAAAGTGATTTGATACATCTTCCATGTTAAATTTAAACAATGATTATAAAGACGTATATAATGAATATATGGCACATATAACATTAATATTACTATTTATCTGATTTAACTATATAATATTCTAAATAACCAAAACTTTTATGACAAAAAACACTGGAGAAAACATGCCAATTGACAACCAAAACAATGATAAAAATGAAATATTAGTAACAATTAGGTGGTAAAATGATATAAAAGGTTCATAAATGATATTATAAACATGAATATTCTTTTTTTAGAAATTAATAACATTTATGAAACCATTATACAACAGTTTAAAGCATGTTCAACCAAAAAGAAGTGTGAGTTAATAGACTTCATTTCAATTTCTCTTCGTCGAGTAATATTGTAATGTTATGATACTAACTTTTTTATACGGTGTATAGACTGACCATTTTTAATTTAATATCATTAATACATAAATATTACTTTAATTTTCTTTTTTATTTTTAATTATCTCATCTAAGGGGATTTGAATTGAAAATTACTATGTGGTAAAGAATTTCATAACTTAATTTCATTTCATTGGGTTATTTTACTACTTCATTATCTTTGACATTATAAGATTATGTGTGTAAATACTTGTGATTATCTTATGTAGTATTTCCCAATGTTTTATATGGATTTAAATTTGATACACATAATATTTTCATTTCTAAATTCTTACTTCAATGTTATGATCTTGGTGAGGGTTTATTTCACAATCAAACTTTAATTGATATTGTTTATGATTGAATTTTCATTAAAGGAAATTATTTGATCATTAGAAAAAATACAATTTAATTTTATTTATTTATATTTATTAATTTTTGTTAAAGTAATATAACCATTTTACAACTCTATGGTACTTAAATTGATTATGAATTTTTTTTATTAAAATATAAATTAATTTCTCTCTTTGGTTATAAATTATTTTTCTTTGAAATCCATGTTTTCAAAAAATGTTTTTAAAGCGGTTTTAACATTCTCTAAATGATTTATTGAATAAATTTTTACCCATTATTTTCATTTAACCATTTTTTTGAAAGGAAACTTCATGTAATTTTCCAAACAAGGCCCATTTTTATTTTACTGAAAATATGAAAAGAATATTATTTTACCATGTAAAAAATGTATGTAATTTTCCACTGTCATGAACACTAAATATTTTAAATATTATTTTATAAGTTACAATGGTTATTATCCAATAAAATTATTTTTAAAATAATTTTAAAACTTTTAGTTTTAAAAAAAATTCAAATTGAAAAGTTTATTTTCCTCAAGAATGTTTTAATGAAAATTTTATTGAATTTATATTCCTAAATGAAATCAACACATTATTATATTTATAATCCACTAGGGATATTCTTTATTGATACCATTTTTTCTATTTCTCTGGATGGTTTGTTATAATTATATTCCACTAGGGCTTGAATACACATACTATTATATACGAGCACGATAAACCTCATTGTTATATATGAGAATGACAAACCATACTATTTTATATGGGAATGATGATAATTATTGATATGGTACTGGGCATAGTGACCCTACTATTATGATTCGGGCATGGAGACCTAACTACTATGATACTGGTCACACCATTCCTTGATACTTGTGAGACTCAGGTTATAACTCATGGATACATGAGTTATGCCTCAGGTATAGGCTAGTATTAGTAGCCATATATGTGGCTAAAATGTCACTATGTATAGAGACCATATATGTTTATATATATAGTTACTTGTTCAATGATTATTATGTAACACCCGAGACTTTTATGTTATATAAATCATCAAAGGAATCTTTTTCTACACAGCACTTGCTTGGCTTGCTTTACACGCAATCGCGACCTTCCTCGATAGCTTTCGTCGTACGCAATACCGAGTTTCACTAAATAACAATATGCTATTAAAACTAACCGTTATGAATAGTAATAACCACTTTTTGAAATTTTATAAATTTTATTTTTCAAAATGGACTTCATTTTTGGACTCAGAATATCGAAATTAGCCTAGGGTGAAATTTTGGTATTTTTCTGAAAACTTTCAATTTTTGATGAATAGTGAAACCACTAAGTGGTAGGTTAAAAACCGAATTTTGCATAAAACTTAATGTTACCGCTTCTGTGAATGGAATTTCAAAAATCCGAGAGACACGGTTAATATCAAGGACTAAAATGTGGTTCAATGAGATGAAAATAATTTTTGGTGAATAGTAACTTTTTACTATTTTTACCGCGGTTAATAGTAAATAGGGTAACTAAGGGTAAATATGATATCAATATTACCCTAACACATGTCCTAATTCTATTGGACAAGTGTAATTCGACCAAAAACAAACTTAGGAATAAAATATGACCATTTAGGCCCACTTGGATTAGATTAGGACATTTATTATTAATTTATTTAAAGAAGGGTTAAAATAGTTAAAATCAAAGTTTAATAAGTAAATCATTTTAAATATGGGGTTATACATAAGATAAATTCGATTGTAAATATTCATTAGAAAGCTAAAAAGATTTCCTACATGATGGTATTTTATTTTTAATTTTTAGACATCAAATAATTTAATTTATTTATGACACAAAGATGATGCAGTAATTATCTTGTTAACAAAATATTGACAAAATTGATGTTATAAACACCAAAATAAATGTAATTTGACACTTTTTATGAATTCCACTAATTTTCTAAGTTACTATGATATATTAATGTTGATTTAATCAACTTGGTTCGAACATATAATTCTGTTATGACTTTCACAAAAATCATATATCAAATAGTGTCAAAATTGACACAAAATAGTTTTTAAATCAAATATTATATTACTAATTGTTATTTTATTCCTAAAAATCTAAGGTTCAGCCAAATGACTTAGATAAGGATATATATATTAATAATAAACAATTTGTGGTTCGTTTGGCATGTTATAGTAAGTGTATTAACCATATAGTGAAAGAAAACAAAAAGACACGGTAAAAGTTAAATTATTTAACTTAGAGTTAAATCTAATTGATAAGGTTAAAATAATACCCTAAACTTGTCTAAATCCTATTGGTTGATGGGATTTCTACCCTTCCCCACTTTAGCTTCGAAATAAGACCCTTTGGAACCATTATAAACCGATTTTGACTTTAATATAAAATAATATTTTGAGAAATTCCTAAGGTGCCCCTCTCCTCCCTTATAAAAGGGCACCTCCTCCCTCTCCTCCTCACACCAAATTGAGCACTCAAGCTCGGCCAAACCCTGCCATTTTATCCTCTCCACTTCCCTAGAATAATCCTAGAGGTCCTGGTCTTCTCCAAAGACCAATCTTAGTTCCTTAAGTGGAGGATTCAAAGAGGCGTTCCAAAGAAGAGGTAATATCGATTACCGATCTTTTCAATTTCTTTCGTCTTCAACTTCTTCTTCTTTAGTTGTTTCATGATAAAGTAATAACATCAGTATTACTTACATACTGATATGTTATTATAAATATGAAACAACCCCAATTCACCTTCTATCCATCTTACGGAAAAATGAAATCACCGCGCGTGCGTACGTACGGAATACCGTCTCCACGCCGTGGTGTAATCTATTTTTCCACCATCACTTTACAAGGATGGGTATAATGGTGTAATGAGTAACTATTTATGATTATTATAAAGTAATATTGATACTGAAATAATATATATATACTCCAATACATTTCCACGATCATAGGAACGATATCATCACTCGTGCGTACGTACGGAATACCGTCTCCACGATGTGATGCGACTCGTTCTAACATGATCATCATTACATAGTAATTATATAAATGAATTGAATGAGTAAATATGATATATGTTACACTAATACCATTCTGGATATAAGGTATCTATAACCTTGAAATAAGAATAAGAATTTATTCGGCAAAACACGCATAAGAACAAAAAGTTATAAAGACCCGAGTAACAAGTAACAATGAAATATTACTAACAAGAAGCTAATAATATGACCATATATGATATCATATCAACATTTATGATTCTGGAATAAGTCAATAACATTATTTAAACCATTATACAGGAGCTTCGGACACATACAAGGCAAATTGGACCTAAGGTAAGGGAAATATCACAATCTCATTTTTATCCGAGATTGTTTATTCGTAAGTATTTACTGGGGTGTATTTTATCATCCACATCCATGTTTCATCAATATGTAATATTATTTCCATCCACCTAAAATTGTTTAAATCCATTTTTACCCTTCGGTGAGTTTTTTTAGTAAAAGAAATGAAAGGAATCTTTTGTCGTTTTTCGTACGAGGTACTTTTTGACTTTTCCGACAAAAGTACGAAGAATGTTTTTTTAACTTAAATGGCCCGAACGGATTTTTACGGTTTTATAAAGCCTTATTTTCATGAAGCTTCCTATAAAAGATTTCATGACTATTTTCAATAAAATCTCTTTCTTTTAAAATTGCATGATGTTTTGTGAAAAGAAATTGATTTTGAAGAAGAAAGGATATTTTCCTCAAGAATTCAATTCAAGTGTTTTATCAAAATTATTTTCCATCTAAGATAATAAAGGGTTCTGTTTCTATCCATATTTTTACATTTTTTTGACTATGTTGTGATGGAATTATGTTTATGAATTCCTTTATCTTATATGAATTGATTTATGATGTCATGATGTTTCAAGAATCCCATTTTTGTTACATGTGTTATGCGATGATGTATGTTTTATGATTATGTGGCACACATAAGAAAGGATTCATTATAAGATGGGTGGGACCTATATCTCCCTCCAATGCATTGGGTAAAGATTTTATATCTCATGAGATAGACATGGCTGGAACGGAAGGTTATTTCGGTTCAGTGATACAGGACTGAAACGAGGAGTGAACTCGGTTCAGAAAGGGACTTTGTCCACTAAGATAGTCTTGGCAATAAGTCATGACTAACAAGAAATGATTTTCCATGATTATGTGTGCATGCCACAAAGTTTCAAGTTTTATGTTATGATTATGGGGATCTCATTTTCACTTCTATGATTTATTCCATGTTAAGATATTATGATCTCTTTTGCAGGTTTTGATTTTCATAAAGATATGATATGATTTTTATTTCCTTTATTTGCCCTTGCTGAGCATTTGAGCTCACCCTTTTATGTTTTCATTTCCCCAGGTCAGGAAGATGGATATTAAGTAGAATATGCTAAAAGGGACCCTAGATATGATGAAATAAATGGGAGACACTGTAGAAGATTTATGAACCAGTTGTTTATGTTTCCCAGTTTCTAAAGACACTATACCTATACGGTCCTTTGTGGTTTTATCATATGTTGTAATAAGTGTGCTTCAATTTTGAAGTATTAACAATGTATGTAAAGTATGGGTCGTTATAGTTGGTATCAGAGGAAAGGTATATTCAACCTTTGGAAACTAGGATGTGAAAGCCTTAGTAAGAACCCTAAGGATAAGTCTAAGCATAGAACACAATCTTAGTGTTTTAGAAATGGCCTTGAATAACCTTGGATAAGACCATAAGCATGAAAATTTTATTCTTGAATTATGTGGTTTCCTATTATAATTAGTGTTGCTCACACTATTCTTCTTGGTTTTAGTCAATGGCTGGAACCCGAAGGAACCGTGTTAATGCGGAATGCGATGGGCAATGCAATGATTGTCCCCCTGAGCAACCAAACAATATGGGAGATGGAATGCAAAATCTTGTAGCCATGCTCACACAACTTTCTCAAGCTATGAATCATGCAGGATTTCCAAACGAGCAAAGGAGGGAGCAACATTCTGTTGAATCCTTCATGAGGCAGCGTCCACCTTCTTTCAGTGGGTCTACTGATCCATTAGTTGCTGAACAATGGATTAGTACTACTGAAAAGATATTTTCAGTTCTTCAATGTTCTGAACATGATAAAGTCATCCTAGCAGTGTATCGTTTAGAAGGAGATGCTGATCAATGGTGGAATCTTGTTAAGAATACGAGGCAAAGGGATGAAATTGAGTCTATGGAATGGGACGAGTTCAAGAACTTATTTTTCAATAAGTACTTCCCTCGTATTCTCCGAACAAAGATAGAGAAAGAGTTCCTTGAACTGAAGCAAAGGGATGATGAATCTGTTAGTACCTATGAAGCAAATTTTACAAGACTTGCAAGGTACGCTTCTGGTATTATTATCCAACCTGAGAGTAAGATCGATCGATTCTTTAGTGGCTTAAAACCAAGTCTTCGAAGGGCGTTAGCCATAAGGGACTTCAATAGCTACGAGGAAATCGTTCGATGTGCTCTCAAAGTCGAGATGGAGATTGGAGTAACCCATCAGTCACATGGGTTTGATAAGAAGAGGAAGATGGAATTCAAAGAAAAATCTAAAGAGCACACGGAAAAGAAGATGAGCTTTTCCTTATGCTCAAAGTGTGGAAAGAAACATGGAGGGAGTTGTCTTAAAGGGACAAGTAAATGTTTTAAATGTGGAAAGGAAGGTCATCGGGCATTTGAATGCCGTGATAATGGGAAGAAGATGTCTAATGACGCAAACAAAGGAAGGGATACACAGAATGATCCTACTACACTTCAATGTTTCAAGTGCAAGGAGATGGGGCATTATGCCAATCAATGCCCAAATCCAAGGGTTGATGATGATGGTCGACGTCAACAAACTCTTAAGGCTAAAGACAAAGGAAAGTCACATGCAATTTCTATCAGCGATGTGGAGTACGATAACGATGTGGTGAAAGGTACACTTACCATCCACTCTAAAGTAGCAAATGTTTTATTTGATTCTAGATCCACCCACTCTTTTATTTCTGAAGACTTTTCTAAGAGTATCACCGTATTACCTCAACAATTAGATGTTGAGTTAGCTGTGACAACACCTAATGGCACATCAATCGCATCAAAAGTTTATAATTCTTCTCTGATCGAAGTTTGTGGGAAAGTGCTTCCTGCAAATCTTGTGATCCTTCCTATAGTGGAATTTGATGTGATTCTTGGCATGGATTGGCTTTCTTTATACGGAGCTCATATCAATTGCCAAAGAAGGGAAGTCACATTTCATATTCCAGATCAATCTACGATCGTCTATCAATGCAAGGATGAACATAACCTTCCAGTGGAAATTCCTTCCATCTTATGGGTCATGATTCCACTAAATGAAGGTTATTTATCTCAAATGGTTGGAGAGAAACTTACGATTAATAATATGCCCATTGTACGGGAGTTTGATGATGTCTTTCCGGAGGAATTACCTGGTCTTCCACCAAATCGTGAAGTTGAGTTTTCAATAGAACTCGTACCGGGTGCTTTGCCTATTTCAAAGACACCTTATAGAATGGCCCCAATTGAGTTGCAGGAATTGAAGAAGCAACTCCAAGAGAATCTTGATAAGGGATTCATACGCCCTAGTGCGTCACCTTGGGGAGCACCTGTTCTATTTGTTAAGAAGAAAGATGGATCAATGAGACTCTGCATTGATTATCGAGAACTTAACAAGATCACTATCAAGAACAAATATCCTCTCCCACGCATTGATGACTTGTTTGACCAACTACGCGGAGCTCAATACTTTTCCAAGATTGATATTCGTTCAGGGTATCATCAATTAAGGGTCAAAAGGGAGGATATACCAAAGACGGCATTCCGTACAAGGTATGGACACTATGAATTTATAGTGATGCCATTTGGTCTTACTAATGCCCCTGCTATCTTCATGGATCTAATGAATAGAGTCTTTAGAGACTACCTTGATCAATTTGTGGTAGTCTTTATAGACGATATTCTTGTCTATTCAAAGAGCAAGGAAGAACATGAAGATCACTTGAGAATTATATTGAAGACCCTGAGAAAGGAGAAGCTTTATGCCAAATTTACCAAGTGTGAATTTTGGCTTCAAAAAGTTGCATTTTTGGGTCACATAATCTCAAAAGAGGGGATATCTGTGGATCCAGCAAAAACAGAGGTTATCGAAAGATGGTCGAGACCAACAACAGTAACTGAGATCCGAAGTTTTCTTGGTTTGGCTGGATATTATCGACGTTTTGTAAAAGATTTTTCACGATTATCTAATCCCCTCACCAAGTTGACTCGGAAAGGAGTCAAGTTTGTCTGGACAGAGGAATGTGAAGAGAATTTCAAGGAGTTGAAAAGAAGGTTATCCAGTGCACCTGTGCTCACACTGCCTTGTAGTGGAGAAAGGTTTGTGATCTACAGTGATGCATCCAAGAAGGGATTGGGGTGTGTTCTTATGCAAAATGATATGGTGATAGCTTATGCCTCACGACAGTTGAAAATCCATGAGCAAAATTACCCAACACATGATTTGGAGTTGGCTGCGGTAATCTTTGCATTAAAGATCTGGAGGCATTACCTTTATGGTGAAAGGTGTGATATTTATACTGATCATAAAAGTTTAAAGTATATTTTCACACAAAAGGAGTTGAATATGCGTCAAAGAAGATGGTTGGAGCTGATTAAGGATTATGACTGCTCAATCCATTACCACCCTGGGAAAGCAAACAAGGTGGCAGATGCATTAAGTCGACAAGACCATGCTAGTTTATCCATGATGAGGATCACAAAAGATCCAATATTTATGGATTTACAAAGGATGGATCTTGGAATTATAACGGAAAGGGAAAAATCTTATCTTTCTCAAATGAATGTTCAACCATCTATACATGTGATGATTAAAGAGGCACAGAAAGAAGACGTCGAGTTACAAAAGAAGGTGAGAAATGTTCCTGAATTCAACCTTGATTGTGATGGGATAATAAAGTTCAGGAATCGGGTTTGTGTTCCTTCCATTCCTGAATTAAAGAA
The DNA here is from genome assembly GCA_963277665.1 of Viscum album. Taxonomy (NCBI): domain Eukaryota; kingdom Viridiplantae; phylum Streptophyta; class Magnoliopsida; order Santalales; family Viscaceae; genus Viscum; species Viscum album. The sequence continues at coordinate 836,500,196 of OY728165.1, forward strand.
GGAGCTGCTGGATGAGGCACATAGTTCATCATTCTCTATTCATCCTGGAAGTACGAAGATGTATAGGGACCTGAAAGAGTACTTCTGGTGGGATGGCCTGAAAAGAGATGTTGCTGAATATGTCTCTCGATGCTTGGTTTGTCAACAAGTTAAAGCTGAGAGACAAAAGTCTAAGGGGATGTTACAACCATTACCAATACCCGAATGGAAATGGGAAAACATCACTATGGACTTTGTCACAGGACTTCATAAAACATCCAAAGGCAATAATGCTATCTGGGTCATAGTTGATCGTCTTACAAAGTCTGCACACTTCATTCCTATTAGAGAGGATTTCTCTCTAGATCAGCTTGCCATGATATATGTAAAGGAAGTGGTAAGATTGCATGGAGTACCACTTTCTATTATATCTGATCGGGATCCGAGATTTACCTCGAAGTTCTGGCGAAGTCTTCAGCATACTCTGGATACAGAGTTGAGTTTCAGCACTGCTTATCATCCCCAGACAGACGGTCAGTCTGAGAGAACAATTCAAACCCTAGAAGATATGTTGAGAGCTTGCTCTATGGATTTCAAAGGAGGTTGGGATCAACACCTACCTTTGGTGGAATTTTCTTATAATAATAGCTTTCACTCCAGTATTCAGATGGCTCCTTATGAAGCTCTCTATGGAAAGAAATGCAGGACTCCAACTTGCTGGGATGAAGTTGGGGAAAGAAAGCTATTAGGACCAGATCTCGTTGATCAAATGGTAGAAAAGGTCAGATCTATTCAACAACACATAAGAGCAGCTCAGAGTCGACAGAAAAGTTATGCCGACAACCGAAGAAAAGACCTAGAGTTTGAAGTGGGCGATAAAGTGTTCTTACGAATATCTCCCTGGAAGAGGGTTATGAGATTTGGAAAGAAGGGGAAGTTGAGCCCTAGATATATCGGTCCTTTTGAAATACTGGATCGTGTTGGGAAGGTAGCTTACCGATTGGCGCTTCCACCGAATCTCTCTCAAGTTCACGATGTGTTCCATGTATCTCTCCTGAGAAAGTACATACCAGATCCTTCACATGTACTCAGCTCAGATGTTGTACCGCTGGAGCAAGATCTTTCTTATGAAGAACAGCCGATAGAGATTCTGGATCGTAGCGAAAAAGTCCTACGAAACAAGACCACTCGCTTGGTGAAAGTTTTATGGAGGAACCACCAACTTGAAGAAGCTACATGGGAGCTTGAGGATATGATGAAGGAGAAGTATCCTCATCTGTTTGTTACAAAGTGACGAATTTCGAGGGCGAAATTCTTTTTAAGGGGGGTAGAATGTAACACCCGAGACTTTTATGTTATATAAATCATCAAAGGAATCTTTTTCTACACAGCATTTGCTTGGCTTGCTTTACACGCAATCGCGACCTTCCTCGATAGCTTTCGTCGTACGCAATACCGAGTTTCACTAAATAACAATATGCTATTAAAACTAGCCGTTATGAATAGTAATAACCACTTTTTGAAATTTTATAAATTTTATTTTTCAAAATGGACTTCATTTTTGGACTCAGAATATCGAAATTAGCCTAGGGTGAAATTTTGGTATTTTTCTGAAAACTTTCAATTTTTGATGAATAGTGAAACCACTAAGTGGTAGGTTAAAAACCGAATTTTGCATAAAACTTAATTTTACCGCTTCTGTGAATGGAATTTCAAAAATCCGAGAGACATGGTTAATATCAAGGACTAAAATGTGGTTCAATGAGATGAAAATAATTTTTGGTGAATAGTAACTTTTTACTATTTTTACCGCGGTTAATAGTAAATAGGGTAACTAAGGGTAAATATGATATCAATATTACCCTAACACATGTCCTAATTCTATTGGACAAGTGTAATTCGACCAAAAACAAACTTAGGAATAAAATATGACCATTTAGGCCCACTTGGATTAGATTAAGACATTTATTATTAATTTATTTAAAGAAGGGTTAAAATAGTTAAAATCAAAGTTTAATAAGTAAATCATTTTTAATATGGGGTTATACATAAGATAAATTCGATTGTAAATATTCATTAGAAAGCTAAAAAGATTTCCTACATGATGGTATTTTATTTGTAATTTTTAGACATCAAATATTTTAATTTATTTATGACACAAAGATGATGCAGTAATTATCTTGTTAACAAAATATTGACAAAATTGATGTTATAAACACCAAAATAAATGTAATTTGACACTTTTTATGAATTCCACTAATTTTCTAGGTTACTATGATATATTAATGTTGATTTAATCAACTTGGTTCGAACATATACTTCTGTTATGACTTTCACAAAAATCATATATCAAATAGTGTCAAAATTGACACAAAATAGTTTTTAAATCAAATATTATATTACTAATTGTTATTTTATTCCTAAAAATCTAAGGTTCGGCCAAATGACTTAGATAAGGATATATATATTAATAATAAACAATTTGGGGTTCGTTTGGCATGTTATAGTAAGTGTATTAACCATATAGTGAAAGAAAACAAAAAGACACGGTAAAAGTTAAATTATTTAACTTAGAGTTAAATCTAATTGATAAGGTTAAAATAATACCCTAAACTTGTCTAAATCCTATTGGTTGATGGGATTTCGACCCTTCCCCACTTTAGCTTCGAAATAAGACCCTTTGGAACCATTATAAACCGATTTTGACTTTAATATAAAATAATATTTTGAGGAATTCATAAGGTGCCCCTCTCCTCCCTTATAAAAGGGCACCTCCTCCCCCTCCTCCTCACACCAAATTGAGCACTCAAGCTCGGCCAACCCCTGCCATTTTATCCTCTCCACTTCCCTAGAATAATCCTAGAGGTCCTGGTCTTCTCCAAAGACCAATCTTAGTTCCTTAAGTGGAGGATTCAAAGAGGCGTTCCAAAGAAGAGGTAATATCGATTACCGATCTTTTCAATTTCTTTCGTCTTCAACTTCTTCTTCTTTAGTTGTTTCATGATAAAGTAATAACATCAGTATTACTTACATACTGATATGTTATTATAAATATGAAACAACCCCAATTCACCTTCTATCCATCTTACGGAAAAATGAAATCACTGCGCGTGCGTACGTACGGAATACCGTCTCCACGCCGTGGTGTAATCTATTTTTCCACCATCACTTTACAAGGATGGGTATAATGGTGTAATGAGTAACTATTTATGATTATTATAAAGTAATATTGATACTGAAATAATATATATATACTCCAATACATTTCCACGATCATAGGAACGATATCATCACTCGTGCGTACGTACGGAATATCGTCTCCACGATGTGATGCGACTCGTTCTAACATGATCATCATTACATAGTAATTATATAAATGAATTGAATGAGTAAATATGATATATGTTACACTAATACCATTCTGGATATAAGGTATCTATAACCTTGAAATAAGAATAAGAATTTATTCGGCAAAACACGCATAAGAACAAAAAGTTATAAAGACCCGAGTAACAAGTAACAATGAAATATTACTAACAATAAGCTAATAATATGACCATATATGATATCATATCAACATTTATGATTCTGGAATAAGTCAATAACATTATTTAAACCATTATACAGGAGCTTCGGACACATACAAGGCAAATTGGACCTAAGGTAATGGAAATATCACAATCTCATTTTTATCCGAGATTGTTTATTCGTAAGTATTTACTGGGGTGTATTTTATCATCCACATCCATGTTTCATCAATATGTAATATTATTTCCATCCACCTAAAATTGTTTAAATCCATTTTTACCCTTCGGTGAGTTTTTTAGTAAAAGAAATGAAAGGAATCTTTTGTCGTTTTTCGTACGAGGTACTTTTTGACTTTTCCGACAAAAGTACGAAGAATGTTTTTTTAACTTAAATGGCCCGAACGGAATTTTACGGTTTTATAAAGCCTTATTTTCATGAAGCTTCCTATAAAAGATTTCATGACTATTTTCAATAAAATCTCTTTCTTTTAAAATTGCATGATGTTTTGTGAAAAGAAATTGATTTTGAAGAAGAAAGGATATTTTCCTCAAGAATTCAATTCAAGTGTTTTATCAAAATTATTTTCCATCTAAGATAATAAAGGGTTCTGTTTCTATCCATATTTTTAAATTGTTTTGACTATGTTGTGATGGAATTATGTTTATGAATTCTTTTATCTTATATGAATTGATTTATGATGTCATGATGTTTCAAGAATCCCATTTTTGTTACATGTGTTATGCGATGATGTATGTTTTATGATTATGTGGCACACATAAGAAAGGATTCATTATAAGATGGGTGGGACCTATATCTCCCTCCAATGCATTGGGTAAAGATTTTATATCTCATGAGATAGACATGGCTGGAACGGAAGGTTATTTCGGTTCAGTGATACAGGACTGAAACGAGGAGTGAACTCGGTTCAGAAAGGGACTTTGTCCACTAAGATAGTCTTGGCAATAAGTCATGACTAACAAGAAATGATTTTCCATGATTATGTGTGCATGCCACAAAGTTTCAAGTTTTATGTTATGATTATGGGGATCTCATTTTCACTTCTATGATTTATTCCATGTTAAGATATTATGATCTCTTTTGCAGGTTTTGATTTTCATAAAGATATGATATGATTTTTATTTCCTTTATTTGCCCTTGCTGAGCATTTGAGCTCACCCTTTTATGTTTTCTTTTCCCCAGGTCAGGAAGATGGATATTAAGTAGAATATGCTAAAAGGGACCCTAGATATGATGAAATAAATGGGAGACACTGTAGAAGATTTATGAACCAGTTGTTTATGTTTCCCAGTTTCTAAAGACACTATACATATACGGTCCTTTGTGGTTTTATCATATGTTGTAATAAGTGTGCTTCAATTTTGAAGTATTAACAATGTATGTAAAGTATGGGTCGTTATATATTAGGCTAAGGCCGAAGCAAGTAATGTTAGCCTGGTGTCCTTCTAGGACCAGCTTTGACCCATTACATCTTTATCATTACTTACCATTATTATCTGCACACTACTATATTAACTACACTAAATGGTTATTTATAGACCCTATTGGTGGTGGACTACTGAGTTTATCTCACACCCTATCTAGACCGTCAATGGTACCCGAAAAAATTATGTGGATTTAATTAGGGACAGGGGAAAGAACCCAATGGTTGATAATTTTTTTGGTTATAGTATTGGAACTAGGAAGCATAGAATTGAGCTATGGCTTTCGAGGTTGTTAGAGATAGACTTTTGGTCTTTTCTCTATTTTGATACATGTATTTTATAACATTATTTCCAGTTCATTTTTATAGACACGTGACATTACATCAATATATGTGTGATGCTGGATATTGCTGATATTTGTTATTTATTAGCTTTATATTCTTAACCCTCCGTTATTAGTTATTTAATATTATTTTAATACATATATATTCTTTTAACTACTATGTTATATTGATCATGATGGTATAATATCCACACTATACTACCTTGAACCCACACACCTAGTTAGAAGCCTCTGGCACTTGGTCATGCACGCTTGAGGCCATGTGTCTCATGAGATCAAGGCACTATTTTAGAGACATCTAGGTTGGGAGATAAAAAATTTGTAATAGAATCTTTTTGTATTATGTCTTTGGAATATTATATGTATAATTAGGAATGTATCCTAATTTTTTAACAAGCTATTCATGGGAGTAGCTGACCAATGAATAGAGAAAGAGTAAATTATGAATGATGAGACATGTTGTTCTATATCTTCTTTATTATAGTTGATTTGATTCTACTATTGGGTGAAAGAGCTGATTTATGATGTTTTTTATGCTGATTAAGGATTATATTTTATCGTTTTCCCAATATTTCAAGCAAACATTGAATCATTCATCATCTTCATCACCTTATAGAATTTATATATAATTCATTATTTCATGTCTCATTTATTGACTACATGCATTGACTGTAACATGTTCTGTTGATTTTCTATTATGTCCATGAATTATGGTAACACCTCCTGTGGGGACTTGATAAGTGAGTGGTTGGGATTAAATGGATGTCACACAAAAGTTTTAAGGTTCATAGTCCCTTCTAAATTTGAATTTATGATCCATATAGTTCAACCATATAATGAAAAATTCTATATAAATGAGAATGAGAAAAATGAAATTGATTATAAAATGAAATATTCACCATTAAATAGTGATAAAAATTTCCATTTAAATGGTGTTTTTCTCTATATATTTCAATTGAAAATATATATACTAGAACCTTGGGTTCAAACACAATGCTTGACCTAGACCTGTCCTTAATAGTGGGATGTTGGTACTCTCTCTTGTATTATATATAATTAATCATATCACCTAGAGTAGGAATTATGTGTAAGAATAGGGATGTGAATTATACATAGGAAGTCATGTACCTATCATATTCATATATCAATGATATTTATCATGATTTTTTCCGTATGAGTTTTGCATTTTGAATTTGTATTATTATTCCACCATAACGCCCTCTAGTCTTTCCCTAGGAAGGTTGTGACGAAGATGATGTGGGGGTGGTGGGCCCCGAGCCTGTAGTGATACCTCTTGTGGTTCTACCTATGGAAACTCTTGTTATCCCATATGTGGGAGATGATTTCTAGTTTTGAGTGGAGTTTTTATAACTTATGAAGAATATACAGGGAGCTCCATGACCTTCCACTAATATGGGAGAGATTAGGAGGGAGTTTCAGTAGTAAAATCCACCTAATTATTTAGGGGATAATGTCCACCCAGCTAAAGTGTTATTGATCGGGATGATCATATATATATTTGATCATCTAGATTCACCTCATGAGTAGAGAGTGAATCTCTATACTTATATGCTTTATGAATCCACCAAGCATTGATGGGATGTTTTGAACTACGATGAAACTTTATCACCAGTTGCAATGCTGAAATCCATCAGAATTCTACTTGACATTGCGGCATAAAATGATTATGAGATTTGGAAAATGGATATCAAAATAGAATTCATTAATCTGAACCTTCAGGAAGATGTCTACATTACACAATGTTTCCCTCAGAATCTGGGGATGACCGCTTTGATGGGAGGTTCAAACGTTTCGATTGGTTTCTAACGGGATTGTTCGCAGAACCGGAATCATCCAATGATTCCACATCCATTCGTACCTACTTTCCAAAGGTAGGTGCTCATTAGTTTGTGGACTAGTGAGGCTTAGGAATTTGCATTGGTCGAGAGGATGGGAGGTCAGACTCATCACACCTTTTTGAGGGGAATTATTGTCTACTCCGAGACTCTCTTTATAGATTTAAGTAATGTTCGTGAATCCTTATTACATTACCAAGTATAAAATGTGCATTCCTTCAGATCTAACAATCAATGATTAAATATGTAGGAAATTTAGAGAATCTTTTGTATGTATTTGAGGTTCTTCTTCGATAGATAATCATCTGTATTTGTTAGAGATTCTTGGTCAATGGTACCCTTCGACACATTTATACAGAAGTCTCTTGGTCATTATGATGACCATGCTAGTTTTAATGCCACTCTATGGGGTACTTGAAGAATATTTTCATTCAGAAGGACATTGATTATTTTAGAGTTGGTATCAAACCCGTAGACGGTCTACCTACGTATCCTTTGTTTAAAAAAGGAATCATAACCCACGTAGTTTGAGTAAGGGAGTATGATGTTTATGATTGATGGCTCAAAGAAGGATGTCACAATTACTTTTACACTCTAAGCTCAGGTGAGTCATCCTCGATGTGAGAAACAAGAGGTATTGGTAAAAATTAGACAATTGTGCCATGAAAGATGAAATCATAAGAAATAATGTGGGGCTTACGTATGTATGACTACCCAGAAAAAAGAAGGTTAGGATTTACTTTAGGGAAGAAATCTAAGAACATGGTCCATAAAGGTATATGTGCTTCATCAAGATTTTAAATACTCTAACTTGGGTTTTACTCCTGAAAAGGAATCCCAAATCAATGTTAAATTATGACTGGTTAAGAGAATTATAACTTGGGCTTACTCCTGAAAAGGAGACCCAGGCTAATGGATTATGACTGGGGCTTATTCTTGAAAAGGAGGCCCAGGTTAAGGGAATTAAGATTTGGGGCTTACTCCTGAAGAGGATGCCCAAATTAGGGGACTGGGGCTTACTCCTAAAGAGGATGCCCGTATTAGAGGACTTATGACTGGGGATTATTCCTAAAAAGGAGACCCAGGTTAAGGATTCTCTCATTTTAAAGGATAAGGTTGAATGAATGAAATCTCATTCTTTAGTGACATAAAGATGTATAAATCACTAGGTTTTGAGAGATATTCCACAAAATTCCTTTCAGATAAGGAAGTCAAATCAAGAAATGATGCAATTAAATGGCTTTGAATAGTGTCTTGAAGACTGAATATTGAATAGGAAAGGTGAAATGGCTTAGGATAGGTGAAATGGTCAAGAAAGGCACCCAAAAAGGCAGGGGCGCGCAAGCCCTGGCAGGCGCGCAGGTACTGCGTGGGCGCGCAAGTTTTGGTCATGAAAGTATTCACCTGCGCGACACATGATGTACTTGCGTGATGGTTAATCAGAATGGTAATACTTGAGCGACTCTTCATTAAAGCCTTTATATTACTCTTGAGGTTCTTCCAGAAGAGGGGCGCGCAAGATCTATTGAAAGAGTAAGGCGGCACGCATGTGTGGCCCTTTTCCCTTAAGGTATGGCCACTCAGGCGCACAAGTGTTGATGACTTTCAACACTTAGGCCTTCCTCATCCTCTTTAGATCTTCTGTTCTAGTTAATAAATTACCTTAGAAGTGTTTCGGATGCTTTGGGAAGAGGCTAGGGCATCGGCAGCTCAAATCTGAGTTTCTGGAAAAAATCCTCCAGAAATGGGGGGCCCACAGGGTCTATTTATAGGCAGGAGAAGACTCCGGGTGGTTACCGGGGGGCTATCACTTAGGTCCCGCAAGTCACTTGTGCGACCATAAGGTGTCGTGCAAGTATAATTGCGCGACTACTAGGCGGCGCGCATGTGTACTTACCTGATCACTAGGCGGCGCACAAGTGTACTTGCGCGACCATGAGGGAACTTGCGCGAACTATGGGCAATGTTCTCCTTGTTCATCGCTTTGTCAATTTTTTATGTTTCTTCAAAGGATGAATCACTTTGGACTAAGGTATTTCTATTTTTCAGACGTTAGACTCTGTGATGAAAAGGAGCATCAAAAAAAGTCCCCCCTCAGAGTTGGATCTGGAGAGAATAGAGGGTTTGACTCTGAGGTGAGAACAAATAAGAAATCTGGCAGTTTAATGTCATGCATGTCGGACATAAAGCGGCCAATGTTTATGGTCGAAATAGCATTGTCCGAAATGGATTAGAATTGACTCAATTCCTTGAAAACTCATCTGAAATCATAGTACGATACTCAAGTATGAGGGAAAATATGTAAGCTATGACATAAGAATATTTAAATCTAAGGAATGATATGAAAAAGAGATAAAAGTAATTAGAAGAAGTAATTTCCAATAATGAAGTTACCATTATTTAACAAACCTGTTAGGGGGTTGAATTATGCAGGGCCACCTAAGGGCATTGGCTGCATAGTTAAATAAAATAGTATCTTTTGGCTAACAAGTCTATTATGTAGACTGTTTATGCAAGGCCACCTAAGGGAACGTGATGCATAGTCAGGAAAAATAAATCTCAAAAATTTACTTTCCTAGTGCTAAAATCCAGTGAATGTTTATGGAGATTCAAATCTTCCAAAGTATAGAGTTTGTTGTATGGAAAGAGGTACTTGAATATGGAGAAAATATTTCCAAACAAAATTATCGAAGAACTGGATGAATATCACTCCTACGAAGGTCTGACCCAAACGTAGGGAAGGAGAATATAAACCATAGACTTGAATACTTTCAGATCATGAAAAAGGATATGGGACAAATATGTAAGGATGGCTATTTTTTCGGATCCCTACATACTGTCATTTAAGAAAAATAAGGACAAAAGATGCATTCTTCCTAAGAATGAAGTTACCACGTCCGAAAAACCCGTTAGGGGGTTGAATTATGCAGGGCCACCTAAGGGCATTGGATGCATAGTCAAATAATAGTATCTTTTGGATAAAAAGTCTGTTATGTAGACTGTTTATGCAAGGCTGCCTATGGGCACATGCTGCATAGTCAGACAAAAGAACTCTCAGAATTTTTACATTTTTGTGACTAGAAGTCATGAAAAGGGTTATGAGGATCTGAAAATATTTAAGGTTAGGATTATAACTCATAAATATGGGTATTGTTAAATGTGTATAGAGATACATAGATCAATGCTAACCATAATCATGTTTTGGCTGGGTCCTGAATTGAAACGTTGTACTTCACTACGTATCCCATAAGGATGAGAATCAAGCCATACATAGCTCTTAAAATACAGTTTAACGTCTTGTGGGATAAAAGGATTAGAGATCTTAGTTTAGGTTCATAGAGCTTGGACCACAGTAAAAAATACACAATGTGTGTTTTCATGGGGACTTTTCAGCCAAGGGACTAAAAGTGGAATTCGGGGTTAGGCCCAAAGACTTGGGGCTAGAATTGAGGGACACTCGAATGTTCCTACGTATCCCATAAGGATGGTAATCAAGCCCACATAGTTCTTGAAATACCCTCTGTAAAAATTTGGTTCGTACATGTAAAGGGTGAAAGGGGACTTTAGTGCAATGATGGTTTAACCCAAGATAAAAGGTTTGGGCCTTGCCATGTATGCACGTAGTCTTTGAAATGAAACATGATTGAGAAATCAATGAAAATAATGGTTCCCTCTCAGGTGAGGTTATCAAAGAAATTTGTAGTTTATTGTCATACTGGACAAAAGTGTTGTATAGTTTAACATCGTATAAAAAGGATGAATGTGAACCAATGTAAAGATATTGATTCTAGGGATGGTTTCACAAATCAACATCGTATGAGATGGAGGTGATCCGATGTGAAGAGATTGGTTTTGGGCTTGAACCTTGGGAGGTTGCCTACATACCCAGCCTAGAAGGCAAGGATCAAAGTCCGTGTAGTTCAATTAAAGAATGAATTAATGATCAAGTTGTTCTTGGGGACAATGACCTAAAAAAATGATTTTAGGAATTACACATGGTTAGTGGCCCAAAGAGTGTTATGGTTGAGGTTTGCTCTAAGCTCACACAAGTCATACTCGGTGTGAGAAACAAGAGGTAACAACAACCTTAACTATGCATAGTTTAATGTCATGTAGGACATATAAAGGGACTATGCAGTTTAATGTCTTGCTGTTAGAACTATTGGTGCTGCATAGTTTAGTGTCATGTAGTAGGGACAAAATAAAGTTTAATATCATGTAGGACGTATCACGAACATTATGTATAGTTTAGCGTCATGTAGTTTGGACGATGGGGACAATAGAGTTTAACGTCATGTTGGACGAACGGAGGGGGACTGTGTAGTTTAATGTCATGTAGTGAGGACAAAAGAGTGCACTATTATAACGTCATGTTGGACACATTGGGGATTTTTTTTTCCACAGTTTAACGTCATGTTGGACGAAAAAAAGGGATGATACAGGGATGATACATTTTAGTGTCATGTTTGACTAAAGTGCGAATAGTTCAAGGTCATATGCATGGACCGTGGATGGTGCAGTTTAATGTCATGCTGGACGGTGGTGTAGTTTAAGGTCATACAGGACCTTTTATGATTATGTAGTTTAATGTCTTTCTAGACGTAAGGGACTTTTATACATTTTAGCGCCATGTAGTTAAGACGTCAAAGTTTAACGTCTTGTTGGACGTAAGGGACTTGCAAATAGTTTAGGGTCATATTCATGGACCGTTGATGATGCATTTTAAGGTCATACAGGACCTAGTTGCAGTTTAAGGTCATACTGGACCATTTAGGGAAATTTTTCACAGCTTAACGTCATGTGGGATGAAAGAAAAATAGTTTAATGTCATATGTATGGACCATTGTTGTATAGTATTATGTCATATAGCAAGGATGAATTGGTGCCACACAGTTTAGTGTCATGTTGCGGGGACAAAGTACAGTATAATGTCATGTAGGACGAATGTAAGGACTTTTGTACAGTTTAGCGTCATGTAGCTAGGACGATGAAGGTGACATAGTTTAACGTCATGTTGGACGTATGTGCAAATAGTTTAGGGTCATATTATTAGAACGTTGCTGTATAGTTTAACGTCATATAGCAAGGACGATAAAGGTGACACAGTTTAACGTCATGTTGGATGTATGTGAAAAAGTGTAGGGTCATATGCTTGGACCGTTGCTGTATAGTTTAACGTCATATAGCAAAGAAGAACTGGTGACGCACAGTTTAGTGTCATCTTGCGGGGACAAAGTATAGTTTAATGTCATGTAGGACGAATGTAAGGACTTTTGTACAGTTTAGCGTCATGTAGCTAGGACGATGAAGGTGACACAGTTTAAAGTCAAGCTGGACGTATGTGCAAATAGTTTAGGGTCATATGCTTGGACCATTGCTGTATAGTTTGACGTCATATAGCAAGGAAGAATTGGTGCCGCACAGTTTAGTGTCATGTTGCGGGGACAAACAGGGACTTTTCAGTTTATACAAAATACTTCTTCAAAAATCTTGCATTGGTTGGAGTAGTGGTGAGTTCCCCATCCATTGAGATTAATGAATAATCTCCATTAGAGTAGACCCTATGTATTGAATAAGGTCCTTCCCATTTTGGCTCAAGCTTGGGAGGTTTCATTCCTAGTATCATTGGAGTTCTGAGAACTAATACCAATTCTCCCCGAGTGAATGAATGAAGACGAACTTTTTTGTTAAAAGCTCGTGCTATTCGATTCTGATATACTTCCAAGTGGTGCAAAGTGCACAATATTTTCTCATCTAACCGTTCCAATTAATTCAATCGCTTTTGAAATTGTTCATCTGTAGATGATTGATCACAAATGGAAACTCTTTGAGAGGGTAGTTAAACTTCAATGGGAAAGACGACTTCCGTTCCATATACAAATGAATATGGAGTTGACCGAGATGCAGTGCAGGTGGTAGTCCGATAAGCCCATAAAGAGTGAAAGAGTTTATCAGGACATTACCTATTATCTTTATCCACCATCTTTTGCAGTATATTTGAAAGAGTCTTGTTAAATGCTTCTATCTGGCCGTTGGCTGCTACATGATACCGAGATGAATGGTTGGATTTGATGTTGTATTCTTGATACAACTTCTTCATCTAATATGAACAAAAATTGATGCCATTATCCGTCAATATGGTATGAGGGACACCAAATCTGGTAATGATGTTAGACTTGATGAAGATAACAATGAATTTAGAACTGACTTCCTTGAGGGTTATTGCATCTTCCCATTTGGAAAAGAAGTCAGTATCAGTAATAATATACTTAAACAGCTTAGCCGTAGCCGAAGGGTAAGGTCCCACCACATCCTTTCCCCATGTGGAAAATGGCCATGAGTATTTAGCTGTATGAATAAAATCTGGAGGGTGATGAATGAAGTTGGAATGTACTTGTAATGAATGACACTTCCTTGTGAAATAGACACAATCTCGTATCATTGAAAGCCAAAAGTATCCAAGACTTCAAACCTGATCAGACAATCTATGTCCAGACTGGTGGGCACCATAGACTCCTGCATGCACTTCTTTTATGATAGCCATTGTTTCTTCCCCATAAATGAATCTGAAGAGAACTCCATCAAAACCACTTTTGTAGAGAATTTTATCTAGGTGACCTAGGCTATCATAAAGAGTAAAATTGACCACACATCGCCGAATTTTTCTTTCTCAGCTCTATCAGGTGAAAGTGTTCCATTTTGAAGGTATTCCCTGATAGGTGACATCCATCCTGTAGTATAACCATACGGTTCAGGAATGAGACAAATTTCATTAATTTCCTCTATCCTGATTCGAACATAAAGTGAAATTGCACTACGGTGGGCAATACTGATAGTTGTCTCGTCCCGATTTAGATCTCCCAGAGCTGTGGCTATATTAGCCAATGCATCAGCTTGAGCATTTTGTGATCTTGGGACATAAGAAAATGTTGGTTCCAAATGGAATTCCGCCATTAACTCTCTGACGTAATCATACAAAGGGATTAATTCATCTTTTCTGATGGCATAATCCCCATTGACTTGTTTGATTTCCAGGTCTGAATCACCTTTCATCTTTAAGTGATTCACTTGTGCTTGAAGTGCTAATTCCAAACCTACGATGAGAGCTTGGTATTCTTCTTCATTATTCATACCACCTTCCCACAATAAGAAAGAATAAGGTAACACTACCTTTTCTGGAGAGATGAGCACAATTCCTATGCTAACTTTGTTGAATTTAGGATTTTCCATTTTCTTCCTCGTTGGAATTCTGGAAGCACCATCAAAGTACATTTTCCAGGCTTGAGGAATTTCTTGAATAGAGAAGAATTTCTCATCAGGGAGATAAATATCTGAAGACGTGTCTTCCAATGAAGGGTGTTCAGCAAGGAAATCATCCAAAGATTGGCCCTTTATCACCTTTTGAGACAAATACTGAATGTCGAATTGCTGCAAAATAACTACCCACCTTGCTAGACATCATGTAATCATTGGACGACTAAGGATGAATTTGAGCGGGTTATTGTGAGATACCAGTCAGACCTCGTGATATTGCAGGTAATGTATCAACTTCTGAACTACAAAGATTAATGTCAGGCAGCACTTCTCCATACTTGAATTCTAGGTTTCTCCTTCAAGCATGGTTCGACTGAGATAGTAGAGGTTGTTTTCATTCCCAGCATCATTCTTTTGAGCAAGAAAGGCACCCAATGATCGCTCTAGAGCTGTCACGTAGAGGATAAGTGGTCTTCCTTCAACAAGTGGCATGGGTACCAGTGGACTCAAGAGGTATTTCTTGAGAATATCGAATGCTTCTTGACACTCTTAAGTCCACTGGTAAGTGACTCCCTTCTTCATCAATTTGGTGAAGGTTAAACTTTTACCTGCTAAATTGGCGATGAAACGCCGAATATAGGCCAAGTTTCCTTGAATTCCTCTTAATTATTTCAAATTTTGTGGAGGTGACATACCAAGGATTGACTTGGTCTTCTTAGGATCGACTTCAATACCACGATGGCGTACAACAAAGCCGAGAAATTTTCCTGAGGCTACCCCAAAAGAACATTTTATGGCATTCATATTCAATATTATGTTGTCAAAGCTTGCAGAATATGACTTCCAAATCAGCCATGTGATTAGAACGTTGTTTTTATTTAACTACCAAATCGTCTACATAGCATTCAACAAACTTCCCTAAGATGGGTTTGAAGATACGATGCATGGCACGCTGATAAGTTTCACCTACATTCTTTAAGCCAAAGGGAATTACCCGGTAGAAAAACACACCCTGAGGGGCTCTTAAGGCTGTAGATTCCTCATCTTCTGGGGCCATTCGGATCTGATTATATCCATAATATCCATCCAAAAAGGAAAGTGCTTCATAGCCAGCAATTGTATCAATTAGAAGTTCTGTAATCGGAACTGGGAAATCATCTTTAGGACAATGCTGATTAAGATCTATGAAATCGATGCAAACTCTAATTTGTCCGTTATTTTTCTTTACAGGGACAATATTAGCCAGCCACTTGGGATAATGAACTTCTCTAATGAAGTTAGCTTTGATAATCTTATCATCTTCAACTTCAATTTTAGAAGCATAAGTTGGGTGTGTTCTTCTCGCAGCTTTCTTAAATCCTTGATGTTCTTCTGGTAAACCCAAATGATGAGTAGCAACATCAGGATCAAGCTCGGGCATTTTTGTATAGTTCCAAGGAAAAATATATATATTTCTCTTTAGAACATAAACATACATCTCTTTCTCTTCAAGTGTCATGGCCGCACTAATTAAAGTGGGGCGTGTATCTTCCTTTGTACCCAGATTTATTTCTCTGAGTTCATCCACAATGGTAGAGATACCCTCTTCAAATGCTGGAGGAGCATCTCTGAGATCTTCCTCTTCTTCTTCTTTATGTGTAATTTATTCCATTTCTAATTTCATAGTAGATGACAAAGTGGAATTTTCATGATCAGAAGAGATGCCAAAATTTTCACATTTTGAATAGAAAGTTTCCATTTTGACCCTATTGCTGATGAAGGGTCTTCTTTGGTTAATAAAGAGGAGATGATGGATTGAGAATTGACATCATTGTTCACCTAAGATGTTTCTATAACTTCTTCTGGCCTAATTGGTGAAGCATAGACTTGTTGGATTTCAGCAGATGAAATGAATACATCACCATTTCTGCTTTCATCCCTGCTTAGTAGATTACCAATTTTTCTTATGTTGTCTGACTCGATTTCCATAATTGACATTATGGATCTTTCCATAAGAGAATTTTGATTTGGGAATATCTTGTCAATTTGAATGATAGGAAACACATAATCTGTACTCACATGTGTAAATGGATTTACTGGAATTTTTTCCAAACCATATGAATCATTAACTTTGGTAATCTCCTTTGTTATGGATTTATCCTTTTTCTTCATGTGATAGAATTCCGCCTTAATGTATTGAGACTCACATGTATTGAATGGGGCCTTATCACCATACAACGTCCCAACTTGACCATCGAAACAATATTTGAGACATTGATGGTATGAAGATTGGTTAGCTGCATATTGATGTAACCAGGGTCTTCCAAGAAAAATTTTGAAGGCTGAGTCTTGATCAACAACCATGAAATCTGAATTGGATACAGGATCTCCAAACTGAGTTCTGAGTGTAACTTCACCCAGTGGTTCTTGTTCATTTTTATCATATCCCTGTAGCATCATGATGGAGGGAGATAAATCAGATTCCGTGAGGCCCAATCGACGAAGTGTACGAATGGGCATGAGGTTGACTCCTGATCCATTGTCAATGAAAACTCTTCGAACATCCATGCCATTGAATTTTCCAGACATGTACAATGGTCTAATATGTCCATGCACAACATCATCTTCATCTTCATCAGTAAAGGATATTATTGCATGGCATTCTGTAGGATTATTCTCTATGTGATAGACTTCAGCTGCAACAATTTCATTTTCAAACTCCTGAGGACTTGACAAAGCCTCGATGAGTGCTTCCCAATGATCTTTTGACAGATTAAAAGCATCCAGAATTGATAACTTGTCTGGTACATGGGCCAAGTGTTTCAATATATCATACTTTTGATCTAGAGGTCTGCGTTTCCCAATAGGAATATGTGGTTTAGCAGGCACGTTGGAAGTAGATTTTTTGGAAGTTGATGCATCTTGTATTGGGATAGGAGTTGGAAATACTCCTGGTTTTGGAAGATTATACCGATTAGATCCATTTACTTGCTGAGAGGAAGTAGATGGAACTTTCAACCGGCATTCCAAAATAACTGTTCTAGGACTGAATTTGGTATTGGTAGAAGAACTTTCTTTTTCTTGCTCAGCTCGCTGAAGGGCTCTACCACGAGTTTCTGATGCGTACACAGTTCTAGCAGGGGTAGAATTGGAATAGTGGCTTCTGAAAGATCCATGTCTTCCCCTATATCCTGAGCCCCTGGAACTTCTTCTGATTCCTCTGTTTGATATAGGGAATTCAGGCTCATAAAAATTAAAATTGCGACTGGCATATGGATCTGTTAATTGAATCATATTTACAAAACCGAAGATTAACTCTTAGTCTACTAAAGACTCTGCCTGATTAGCCTGTTTAGGCTATGCCGTTTTGTGGGGTGGTGCCCGTGGCTTCGAAGTAGATTGCATGAAGTCTAACAAAGTCAGAGACAACTTAGGCTTTGACACATACTCATCTTCTTCTTATTCTTTTTATTTCTTTGAATCATGCCATTTCTTTGAGGAATTTCCCTCTGACGAAGAGGGTGTTGCCACAACATTCAAGGCAGAAGTCACCATTGGTTTCCTTAATTGTGTTCACAAAATAACATGGTTTTGATTTATTGTCTTCCTGACCATACAATCATCATACTTTTGTGCATTTTTTCTTTTGACTTTCTGCCATTCGTCTTCCTCCTCTGGAACTGTAGTGGTGACACATGCTACCTGGGCTGAGGAGCCTTTCAATGTGACCTGTCCCGAGTCAACAATCTTTTGCAGGAGGTCTTTGAAGAAAAAACACTCCTGGATGGGATGCCCCAATATTTTATGAAAAGGGCAATAATTAGGACGGTCTTCATCTATTTTCTTGTTTGGCCTCTTGGGTATTGGCAATTGAACCAAATTGTTTTCCAGAGCCGAAATGAAATAACCAGGAACTTGTTCATTTCGGAAAGAATATGTTTTTCTCTTCAAATCATCAAATTGTTTTAGTCTTTGATCATTTTGATCATCTGGATGAAAAGGCCTTTGTTGTTGGTGCTCAGAAGGTGGATCCCTTCGAGAAGATGATGGTTTTGACGTAAAAATTGGTACATGTTATTGTTTAAGAATAACTGTAGCAGTTTCTACTTTACCCATTCTCCTTCTTGGAGCTGATCGAATTACACGAGATTTAGCCTAAGCCTATATAAGGGAATCATCAATCTGCTGAGCGATTGAAGTAAGGCCTCGAAACCCTCCTATATATTTCATAGGGATTAATGGCGTGTGTAATTTTTCACGCAGATTTTCCACACAGATTGGCAACAATTCTTCTTGAGGGAGTGATAAACTCAAGGAATATGTTAATCCCTTCCATCGAGCAATGAAATCAGAGACTCTTTCATTCTCCCTTTTCTTACAATTTGTAAGATAGAAAACTGTTGTCTTTGGAAAAGTTGAGCTGAACTGAAGGAGGAATTTTTGGCAAAGATCCTCCCATCTGGTAATTGACCGGGATTGCAAGCTTTTATACCAAAAAAAAGCTGGTCCTTGCATGGTTCGCACGAAGCATCTGAGTTTCACTGCTTCTTGATTCTCTGAAGTTCCCATCATAGGATCACAACAAGACACGTAAAGCATCAAATGCTGTTCAGGATCACCTTATCCATTGAAAACAGGGAATACAGGATTCCAAAAACTGGATGGAGGAGAAATTGAATCTACCCATTCAGGGTAAACTATCTTTTCTGGATGAACTTTCGCACGTTTCCCTTCCATAGTTTCTAACCGAGCTGTTAATGACTCAATAGTAGTTATTAACTTTTGAGAAACATCCGATTCAACTTGGACTTGGGTAGGTGCAATGAATGGAGTTTGGAAAGATGTGGCGATTGATGCTGCAACTAATGGTAGAACTGCCAACTATTGTTGCACTTGACCCATAGGATTAGAACTGTGAGGGTGTACTGATAGAGTAGGATATTCTTGATCCATCTCAGCAGCTGCAACAAATTTCATTGGCTGACTAACTCCAGCATGCTTAAGAAGAAGACTACTATGAAGTAGTTCTGCATTCAACCTTCTTAATTCTTTCATTTCTTCCTAATTTTGTGCAAACCTCTGCTCTTGTGAGAGTGATTGAACTTCTCCAGAGGAAGGATATGTAACCTGGTTCATTACCTTCCCTTTGCGGGATCCTTTTCGGAGAGGGAGAAGTGGGTTACTCGAAGGATTACCTAAGATCTGAGTAATCCTTTGACTTCGTGTACGCACATCTTCTTCATTTGTGTCAGTGTGTACATCTTCTTGAGCTGGAACCTCTTCATCTATGTCCCCTGAGTGAGCCTCATCTGGTGGATAAACAACAACGGAATTGATGACATTGATTGATGCATAACTCATCGCATCCCTTCTATCAGCATTTCTGTGATATTGTCTTCTTCCATGTCTTTGATGATACATTTACTTTTTTAAATTCAATCCCTTAGGAACTTCTTGATAAACCGTAATTTGGAGGGAATCTCCTGATAATTTGGTTCTTCGTTCCTCTTGAGGTTTCTTCCCTAATCGAGAAAATACTGACTTTCTCTGAGGAGGGGATTGATGGTTTGAAAAAGTCCCTAGTCCAGTGGATTGGGGTTGTTCCTGCAGTCCTCGCTCAACTCCCCAAATACTTTTTTTGATTTCGAGGGTTGGTTTAATAGAGTCCACAGTCTGGTGAGCTGGGGTGGTTCTTGACATGCTATGTCTGAGACTTTCTTGAAAGTCCTCCTGATCTTGCGAACCTTAGTCCGGAAATTAGCTTCATGAATTAACCTTTATCCACTTGTATCACCCGGTTCAAAAGCCCGTTGGATGATTTCCGACACTTCTGTCACTTGGTGACATGCTTGTTCCAAACGAGAGGCATGTTCAATATTCTTGTTTTCTTGATGCAAGAGTAATTCAACAACTTGTTCTCTATATTCTTGTTTTTGAGAGGAACTAATTGAAGCCTGTTCTTGGGAAAGATTTTGATTACAAACAAAGCCCATTGAATGTGGCTGGCCATGTGCAATAACATTGCATGAGACCATTTTCGGCGGGCTTTGCTGACTGGAGAGAACCGTGAAATGTAGTGCTCCATGAACACCCCATCGTCTGACACAAATACCAGATAGGGCATTGGTAATTAACTGACACAATCTTCTTAGTGCGCCAAGGCATGAACGTTGAAGGGCTCTCTACTGCTTTTCAGCCTTCAGATATCGAAAGAATGATAGAGATGCGAAATCAATCTGACGTTGTAACCCTTCTATTATCTTAAGATGATTTCCATATTCATCATAATATAATACTTTCTTTTTCAACTGACAAAAAGGTTTCCATATGTTGAGACTAATATCATGAATTTCATCTTCCGTCAACATTTCTGGAATATTATACTGAGAGTCAGCCAGAGGACAAAACATGACTAGCAATTCACCTTTCGTCAGTTGTTTTCTCATATTCAGAATTTCCTCTTTATCATTTGATGAAGATTCTTCTAACTGATTTGACCAGATTTGGTGTTTCCTTGTTGCTTCATTGGATTCAACAGTATTGGTAGAGAAATCATTGATCAAAATAGAAGATGCATGACTTAGGGGTGGTTCGGAGAATGACCTACACCCTGGGCTATCTTCTGATTGAGAAAGTATTTCACCTGCTAGCGATGAAGCTTCAGACATGACCGGTTTCTCATTTGCAAGTGCCTCAAGATAAGAGGGCTTTCTCGGCACGACATTGTACACTAGAGTATTTTTTGGGAAATGTGCATCACTACTATAAAGAGGAATTTCACAGCGAAATTCATCATCATGTGGAGGACCACCATAATGGGTTACAACAAAAGATGAGATCTCTTGCTCCGTGGTTTTCTGACCACACAGAGGGTTCCTGTGGCTCTAATCTGAAGATGAAACTTCGAGATCGACCGAATTGTCATGAAGAAAGCCTTCATGAGGAAGTGTCTGTTGAAGACCTTCAGAATTAATGTTCCCATTGTTGGGAACTGAGGGAGTAGAATCTTGAATTCCAATAGATAATTGTCTAAGGTCTTCAAGAACTACAACATCGATCAAAGCCTTGTTACAGATTGGCTCTTGATCTCCTGACTGTGCTCGGTGGGTCTTTTTAATGGATGCCTTCTTACTCGCCTTGGAAACCACTTGTTGACGAAAGAGGCTGCTCTGAGCAGATGTATGTGCCTGATCAGGAAAGATGGCCGGGTTAGGCTGACAATGTACTCTCAAATCCGGTGTATGTGCCTAACTTGGTCGTCCGAATGATATGGGGGAGTATGCCCCATAACCCTCTTGGACTGGAACAGATGTGTGTGTTTGTTTTGGAGTTAATTGTTGATGTATCACTCCACTGGTAGGGGTAGATTTATGTGTCTTTTCCTGAGATGATTCTAAAGTTGTTATAATATCCTGGCAGGCATCCAGAATATGAGCAGGGAATTGCTTCTGCTCTTTAACCATTGATAGAATATGCTTGGTGACTTCAGCTGCCCGAACGGGAATATAAGTCCATTCCGGGCTTGGAGCAGGTTTGTGTGCCTGCTCCTGTCCTCCTTTTCCTGTCAGTGAATCCTGACAGTACTCAAGTGTGGGTGCAGAGAGTGGAGTCTCCACCCTATTTGTTGTCGGGGCTTTCTGACTAACTTCTCCGAAAGCTACCAAGCAAGACTGTTGGTAGGATTGATTATTACTACCAGGTGTATGTGCCTGCTGATTTCACTTCGCCAAACGTGGTTGACGAGATCCATCATATGTAGTCAGACGAGCCTGTTGAATAGCTGATGATGTATAAACAGGTGTATGTTTATGCCTATAGTTCTCCGCCGGAATTGCCTGTCGGGATTGGCATGATGCTGCCAGACGAGTCTGCTGCACAGCGGAATTAAAACGGGCAGGTGTATGTGCCTGCTCGTTTCTTGCCACCAAGTTAGGTTGGTGGACTTCTCCGGAGATGGAAAATATGAGAACCTGCTCACTGTTGACCGGATTCCGACTCTGGCAGTTCATCTTGCTTGCTCGGGTTCGAGGAACCTGAGCCGAACGCCTGGATTCAGTTCCCTCATCATGTTGAGGGTGCACTGTCGCATGAGTCTGGTGGCGATTGTTGGTGGGAGCCCTCAGAAAGGACTCCTTTCTGTTTGAATTAATGTCTTGAGGGACCTGCTCATTCACCTCCCCATAATAAGGGAGCGAATGGTGATTGCGTTCCGGGGATAACGACCCGAAATGGTTGGAGACGGTAGTCAGCACCACCTGCTTCTTGATCACTGGTCGTCGTTGTCCGGACGACCGATGTGAGTTATTTACTTGGAGGGCTTGTCGGGCAGCCTCAAGATATGGTATGGTAACGTGTTGACGGTACTCCTTAACCAATGCGTTTGATACCCACCGTTGAAGACGCTGAGTAGGTGATATCGTCCTAAGAGCGGATGACGATCCAGCAGGAGTAGCAGTAGTGGCATTTACAACAGTAGTATTCATAGGTGTGAACTAGAGAGTAGCCATTCTAGAAATGCATACGATCTTGGAAAAAGTGTGCCTATTTGATATAAGAGACGTAATCAAGATAAATTCAGCCACTACATCTTTTGGATGAGCACATATGTCAATGATTGTTTTTGTTGGCCCTCTCATTGAGTTTTAAATAGGGGCCTAAAAAATAGGTACAACATCATTTTAACTTGGTTAAGGATTCACGTCGGGTTCACAATTATTGTTTCCCTCAGAATCCGGGGGGTGACCGCCTTGATGGAAAGTTCAAACGTTTCGATTGGTTTCTAACGGGTGTGTTCGCAGAACGGGAAACATCCAATGATTCCACATCCATTTGGACCTACATTCAAAAGGTAGGTGCTCATTAGTTTGTGGACTGATGAGGCGTAGGAATTTGTATTGGTCGAGTGGATGGGATGACGGACTCATCACACCTTTTTGAGGGGAATTATTGTATACTCCGGGACTCTCTTTATAGATTTAAGTTATGTTCATGAATCCTTATTACATTACCAAGTATAAAATGAGCTTTCCTTCAGATCTAACAATCAATGATTAAATATGTAGTATATTTAGAGAATCTTTTGTATGTATTCGAGGTTCTTCATCGATAGAGAATCATCTGTATTTGTTAGAGATTCTTGGTCAATGGTACGCTTTGACACATTTATACAGAAGTCTCTTGGTCATTATGATGACCATGCTGGTTTTAATGCCACTCAGTGGGGCACTTGAAGTTTATTGTCATTCAGAAGGACATTGATTCTTTCAGAGTTGGGATCGAACCCGTAGACGGGCTACCTACGTATCCTTTGTTTAGAAAATGAATCAGAACCCATGTAGTTCGAGTAAGGGAGTATGATGTTTATGATTGATTTCTCAAATAAGGATTTCACAATTACTTTTACACTCTATGTTCATGTGAGTCATGCTCGGTGTGAGAAACAAGAGGTATTGGTAAAAATTAGACAATTGTGCCATGAAAGATGCAATCATAAGAAATAATGTGGGGCTTATGTATGTATGACTGCCCAGATAAATGAAGGTTATGATTTACTTTAGGGATGAATTCCAGGAATAGAGTCCATAAAGGTATATGTGCTTCCTAGAGATGTTAAATACTCTAACTTGGGTTTTTCTCCTGAAAAGGAATCCCAGATCAAGGGTAAATTAGGACTGGTTAAGAAATTATGACTGGGGATTACTCCTGAAAAGGAGACCCAGGCTAAAGGATTATGACTAGGGATTATTCCTGAAAAGGATTCCCAGGTTAAGGGAATTAAGGTTTGGGGCTAACTCTTGAAGAGGATTCCCAAATTAGGTGACTGGGGCTTACTACTAAAGAGGATGCCCATATTAGAGGACATATGACTGGGGATTATTCCTAAAAAGGAGACCCAGGTTAAGAATTCTCTAATTTTAAAGGATGAGGTTGAATGATTGAAATCTCAATCTTTAGTGACATAAAGATGTATAAATCACTAGGTTTTGAGAGATATTCCACAAAATTCCTTTCAAATAAGGAAGTCAAATAAAGAAATCATGCCATAAAATGGATTTGAAGAGTTTCTTGAAGACTGAATCATGAATAGGAATGGTGAAATGTCTTAAGAGAGGTTAAATGGGCAAAAAAGGCACCCAAAAAGTTAGGGGCGCGCAAGTCCTGGCAGGCACGCAGGTACTGCGTGGGCACGCATGTTTTGGTCGCGCAGGTATACGCCTGCGCGACACATGATGTACTTGCGCGACTGTTAATCAGCATGGTAATACTTGAGCAACTATTAATTAAAGATTTTAGAATCATATTGAGGTTCTTCCAGAAGAGGGGCGCACAAGATCTATTGATGGATTAAGGCGGCGCGCAAGTGTGGCCCATTCCCCTTAAGGGCTGGCCACTCAAGCGCGCAAGTGTTGATGAGTTTCAACACTTAGGCCTTCCTCCTCTTCTTTAGATCATCCGTTCTAGGAAAGGAATTACCTTAGAAGTGTTTCAAAAGTTTTGAGAAGAGACTAGGGTGTCGGGAGCTCAAATATGAGTTTCTAGAAAAATTCCTCCTGAAATGGGGGGGCCCACAGGGTCTATTTATAGGCAGGAGAAGACCTCGTGCAGTTACCGGGCGGTTATCACTTAGGTCGTGCAAGCCACATGCACGACTATAATGCGTCGCTCAAGTATACTTTCTCGACCAATAGGCGGCCCACAAGTGTACTTGCACGACCACTAGGCGGCACACAAGTGTACTTGCACGACCATGAGGGAACATGCACGACCTATGGGCAATGTTCTCCTTGTTCATCCCTTTGTTGACTTTTTATGTTTCTTCAAAGGATGAATCACATTTGACTAAGGTATTTCCCTTTTTCAGACGTTAGACTCTCTGAAGAAAAGGAGAATCAACACACAACCTGAAGGGTTTGTGACTCCAAATAATGCCAATAAGGTATGCAAGTTGCAGAAATCCATTTTTGGATTAAACAAAGCATCCAGGTCTTGAGACATTCATTTTGATGAAGACATAAAAGAATTTGGTTTTATTAAGAATGTACGTGAGCCTTGTGTCTAAAAATGTCTTAGTGGGTGTGCTATCATTTTCCTAATAGTATATGTTGATGACATATTACTTATTGGAAACAAGATACCAGTCTTACATTCTATTAAGGAATAGTTGAATCAATGCTTCTCCCTACACTAATGGAAAACAGAGTTTTCCCAACACTTATATCCCAACGGTTTACTAAACCGTTCGGAATAGATATCTATACCAACGGTTTCTGATAACCATTGGTATAGATGGTTTTTTGGAAGCTTTTACCAACGGTTCATCACAACCGTTAGTATAGGGGTGTTTTTACCAATGGCTCAATGAGAACCGTTGGGAAAAGTGGGATATCAGTTACCTTTTATAAACGGTTCTCATTGAACCGTTGGTATAGGATTGGGATGGAGTTATATACCAACGGTTTTTAAAAACCGTTGGGAAAACTTTCCCCCAAATTGGCAGTAGCTGATCCTGTCCCGCATTCACGATCCAGAGCCCTAAACGGGAGCGCTTGCGCGATTTTGGAGGCAATTTTGGAGGTGCTTCAGGTTCTCTTCCTCCATCCCATCCAAGGATGAGGTATTTTATTAGTTTTTAGTTTCAATTTTGATGTGGGATGAGGCCAATTTATATTCTCATATTCCAGCCAAATTTCTGTTCCAGCCCAATTTAGGTTTCCGTTCTTTATTTACATTCCATGCATATTCCAGCCCATATAGATTTCATTAGATAGTTGTCTATTTTTTTATGTACCTTTCATGTTTCATTACCAAGAAATTTTTATTATATGTTATAAAATTCAATCACATGTTTAGTTTTAACATTAATTGTTACTTTATTATCTTGTTTTTATAATTTATATCAATATTATTTTCATATATTCCATCGTTGAGTGTTTTTACATGTGCAATAGAATTCTAAGATCATTTTACTTCATAGTGTTTATTTAGATTTCAAAGTGTTTTATTTTTCATGTTACATTTATTAAAATGTTTTGGGGACTAATTAAAGTTTTTAGATTCCAATTTCCATGCTTCTATGCTTGTTATGAATTAAATAAAATATGATGGTTGTAATTAAATGAAAGTCAATGTTCAATTTTTATCATGTATTGGTGATTAATAAATTGGTATGTGATGAACCATATAATTGAACCATTGTTGATGCACATTATATACCAAAAGTTTATTGAATAAAAGTTATTCTTGTGAATTTCATTACATCATAGATAAAAATGGTTGTTGTTATATGAGAGATACCTCCGATGGTTCTTTGATCATTGTTTTATGGAGAATGAATGGTTTAGGTCCAGTATTAATAGTAGCTTCTAGTGAGACCATTTTAGTATAAGGGGAAACGAGATTATGATCTACAATGGGGTGATTGAGTTGGTAGAGACAAAACATTGTTTGTTCCTTGTGTTCAAGAACCATAAATAAAGTGTTCCAATTAGGTGGTCATCAGTAAAGACGTAGGTAAGATTTACAAGTCATATTTCATGAAGTTGAATATGTGCTGCTATAGTGGTTTTGGATTGTTTGAGGTACTCTTAGTGTATTATAAACCCTCATTTGTTCCATATTCATTTAAATTGATTTAATATCATTTTTTTTAACACACACTATTATATCCTCTCAAACAATATTTAGAGTGTATTTTCATTCGTATGGTGTTAAATATTTTATTAAATTTCCATACTAGTTTCTTTTATGTGTTCTAGGGGTTTAGACTAATGACAGGGCTGCATGATTATTGTGGGGGTATTATTTTCATATAAATATACCTATACACCCCGACCCCCTTGGACAACCTGACCACCCCCATGGGCAACCTGCCCACCTGGACACCTCGAACCCCCTAGACAGCCCCCCACCCCCTGGACTCCTCCGACCCCCCGGATGGCCCCACCACCCCCTAGACACCCCGCACCCCCTGGACACGCCACACCCCCCTTGGACAGTCCTGCCACTCCCATGATCCTCATCCTACTCCTCATGCTTATCTACATGAAGAAGTTAAAGTATAAAACTCATATACTCCCAACAAGTCCCTTAAGGATTATATATTCCTTGATCCACTTCCAATATCTTACTAGTCAATCCTTGAATATAGGCATTAGAAATTTTGTATCTTATTTTCTTATATACACTGTATTTTGTTGTATTTCTTAATATGATTCTCATATAGAGTAATGTGTCAGTTCTGCTTTTATATAGATTGAACAATTGTCATTTACGTAAATATTTTTTTGATTAAACTTTAATATTATGGAATTTCTTTGAAATGACTTATTGCGATTTTTTTTACAGAATGGATAGATGTTGGATGTACGAAACTGATCGGATTTCAACCGATTTTCAAAATAATTTGAAAAGCCTTCTAGATTTTGCATTTGACAAGGCTTCAGATAGTGGTCGCATACACTGCCCATGTTTTAATTTTGATGGAAGACCTTGGTTGGGCCGTAAAGCAGTTAGCTATCATATAACCAAATATGGTTTCCAAACATACTATTATGTGTGGTATCACAATGGAGAGAAAATGGACTTTCAAAATGTTGATGATCCAAATGATAGTACTGAATTGGAGAGTTTGATATATGATCAGTTTCCATTTATTCAATATCATGAGAAGGAAAGGATGTCCAGCCAACAAGATTTCGATACAAGCACACATGATGCGTCCAATGAAAATGATGATGCTGATAGGGTGAAAAAATTGAATGATGCTGCGACGAATCCAGTATATTGGAAATGTGATAAAATAAAAAAGTTGGAATTTTTAATCCGATTGTATCATGGGAAAACTATGTATGGGATTTCAAATACTACAATTGATAACATTATTACCTTCTTGAAGGACTTACTTCCAGATGATGCAGATATTCCCTCAAACCACTATATGGCATGGAAGTTGGTTGATGAACTTGGATTCTCAAAAAAAATTCATTCTTGCCCGAATGATTGCAGCTTATTTTGGGAGGAAACTGCTGAAAGAAATGATTGTATAAAATGCAGAACCTGTTGATGGAATCCAAAAGATGATGGAACACCATCTCGTGTGCCACAAAAAGTAATGTGGCACTTTCCATTGATCCCCAGATTACAGAACCTTTTCATGTCTGATGAAATATCCGTAAAAATGTTATGGCATGACACTGAGAGAAAAAAGAATAATGAAGAGTTGGTTCACCCTGCAGATGGATTTTCATGGCAGTGATTTGATGCTCGATATCATGAATTTGCAGCCGACGTGCGTAATGTGAGACTGGGTCTTTCATGTGATAGTTTTAATCCATTTGGGCAGATGCTTACTTCGCACATCACATGGCTGGTTTTCATACACATTTATAACCTTCCCCCTCAGTTGTGTATGAAAAATCCTTACACTTTCTTGAGTATACTGATATCTGGCCCTTCTGATCCCGACAATGATATAGATGTATACATGTAACCTTTAATAAAAGAGTTGAAACTTCTTTGGGATGTGGGTGTGCCCACATACGATGCATGTTCGAAAGACATATTTCAGATGCGTGCTGCACTTATGTTGACTATCAATGATTTTCCTGGTTATGCAATAATGTCTGGATAGAGCACAAAAGGAAAATTATCATGTCCTGTTTTTATGAAGAATACTCGATCGAGGAGACTGAAATATCGTCGTAGTTTTAGTTTTATGGTACATCGACGATTCTTTCCAATGAACCATCCATATAGAAACAATCGTCGAATATCTGACAATACCATGGAGAATGATGATCCACCTTAGCGTATGTCTGGAACTGATGTGCTTAATGAATTGAAATATTTTAGTTATACATTTGGGAAGAGTGTAATGAAATCTAGAAAGAGTAAAAATGTTTCCAATGATACATCTTACAATTGGAAAAAGAAGAGTATATTCTTTGAGTTGTCATATTAGTCAACCAACTTGTTACGTCATTGCTTAGACGTAATGCACATTGAAAAGAATATATGTGAAATGTTGATTTCGGTTATTCTAAATGTCAAGGGGAAGACAAAAGATGATTTACGATCTCGGCGCGACTTGGTATATTGGGGGATCAGACCAAAATTGCATCCTGTCTGTATCAGTAAAAATAAATGGCAAGTTCCATGTGCATCTTATGTGATGACTCCTGCTGAATAAATCAATTTCTGGAAGTGCTAGAGACTATTAAATTTCCTGATGGGTATTCAAGAAATATATCAAAACGGGTCAACAGAAAAGAGTTGAAGTTGAAATCTTTGAAGACTCATGATTATCACGTCCTTTTGCACGAGTTGATTCCAATAGCAATCTGTCATCTCTTGTCCAATAATGTTAGAGTCTCAGTTATTCAGTTGTGCTATTTGATTAGAGATCTTTGTGCTAAAAGGTGGTCCAAATCCCTCATGCAAAAACTGTTGGCAGAGACACCATTAATTTTGTGTGAGTTAGAGAAAATATTCCCTCCATCATTTTTTACATGCATGTTGCATCTGACTGTCCATATTCCGACCGAAATACTTCTTGGAGGACCCGTAGCTTTCTGTTGGATGTATCCAACTGAAAGAAACATGTGCACATTGAAATCATATGTTCGGAACAGGAATTATCCCGAAGGTTCTATTGTGAATGGTTACTTGGCTCAAGAATGTATGGATTTCTGCTCAATGTATTTGTTTGATCATACTACGAGAATAAACAGACCAATGAAAAATGAAGAAGAACAGTATGGGCAAATTGAACCCAATTTTCAATCACTTCCTCAGACAGAAGGAATTACAGGATCATATAAAATGACAACATTAAGCCTTGAAGAGCGAGAGATGGCACATCTCA
The DNA here is from genome assembly GCA_963277665.1 of Viscum album. Lineage (NCBI taxonomy): Eukaryota > Viridiplantae > Streptophyta > Magnoliopsida > Santalales > Viscaceae > Viscum > Viscum album. The sequence goes on from OY728165.1 coordinate 836,530,439, forward strand.
TAGTGTTGTTCAATTTTGATTTGTTCGATGAGTATATCAAGTAAGTTAATTGTACATGTATCTATTATCATATCTCTTGTAATTTTAAATATTTGTTAAAATATTATTATTTATATCTACAGGGAATATAAAGAATTGATATATAGAAAGCATCGTTCTTTATCTTTGAGAAAGAATGAGACTTTTCATAGCAAAGGGTTTTCTGCTTGGTTGAAATTGAAGGTAAAAATATTTCTGTAATAACTAAATAAAAATAATATTTAATTAAGTTTACTATTTGTTTATATTCCAGGTATCGAGTTTGCCTACAGACTCTGTTTCTGAGGAAATAAGAGCTTTGGCTTTTGGTCCTAATACCATGGTTCGTGCTTGTAAATCACTTATGATCAATGGATACAAATTTATTATCACTGAACGAGCAAGAAACATGAGAACACAACATAATGGTGTTATTCTAACTTCCACAACAGACTGTTATGCCAGTTCATCGGACACTAGACCTCATTCTGAAAATGTTGCTTATTATGGTGTCGTGGAGGAAATAATAATTTTGGATTATTACTCGCATGGTCGAGTCACGATGATGAAATGTCTATGGTTTGATTCAATGACGAGGCAAGGCACCTTTATTGATGATTGTGTATTTCGAGTTATTGAAATGACTCGCACTCTTGCCACCGATGAACCATATGTATTGGCATCAATGGTGAAACATGTTTTTTTATGTCAAAGATCATCGTCATCCTAAATTCGGTGTAATTATTGAAGTAAATCCTAGACATGTTTTTGATGATGGTGATGATGAAGTTGACACTATCCCTACTGCAATTGGAAGCAATCCGTTTATTACTTATGATGACCCCAACAGCTCAATTGTCAGAGTTGATTGTGAACCCGAAGTTGTGGTGGGAAATATATAGAATCATACAGTCGTGTTCTAACCTACATGTTTCACCTACATCATTCAAAGTGTGTATCCTAGTACTTACCTTCATAACACCATAAATCTTCTGTTTCATTATGTTATTTTTATCATAATTGTTTTTCTATATTTTGTTTTTTGGGTTACACATTAGTTATCTATTTCTAATTACTTCCATATTTGTTTTCATTGCAGGAAATGACACCCATTGAAGAGAGGCGGCGGAAAAAGATGACAGATAATAATCTTCGCATGGTACAGATGGGTGTTCCTCCACTCATCCCTGTTGTGAGTATTTTATTTCAAATATAAATATTTCAATAACTTATAATATCATGTGTTTACTTTTCTGTCAAACTTTTTTTCAGGATCCACCCCTTAGACGACAGATATCTAATGAGGAGCCTAATATTACTCCCAGTAGAGAGGTTGGTGGTAGGAGGGGGGGGGGGTGGTGTCAAAGATGGACGATAATATAGTGGTCCCGTTACTGAGACCGGTGGTACGAGGGCTTTTGGGGCGAGAGTTAGATGACCCACTACCACAGATGTATCTTCTACGGCCTATTTTGATCCTGGCGTGTCTTCAGGGACATATGAGATATTTAGACCTCCGATGTTTACACTACCAGCTGGCCAGACGTCTATTCCATTATCTTTTTCTTCTGGTTCATTATCTCTGGGCTATTATATTCCACCTTCTTCGACTCCTGCTACGACACAGTATGTGGCTTAGGATCATACAATAAGGGACACTCCACCTGTACAGGATATTCCTTCAGCTTCTTCACCCATTGATCCAACTACCACAGGTATATTTATATAACTCTATCAAATTTTTATACCAAAATTTATTTTTATTATAACTTGTATTGATATTATTTATCTTTAATAACAGATTCATCTATAGATAGGAGGTGGGGGAGGGGGGCGTACTCGCTTGCGTGCGGTATGGAACCGCCAGACACAGTTGATGGTTGAATACAATGTTGATGGACATATGATTGAGAAATCTGGGCAGAAATGTCGGGGTTTTTTGGCAACGCTAGCCAAATACTCCGATATCATTCCGGTCAGCCCTCTCTCTTGGAGACATCTGCCACCCGAAGTCAAGGATAATGCATGGGCACAAATATGGGTAAAAAATATATTGGATTTAATGTAGTATATTTTTGTATTTAAATGAGCTAATCAATTTGGTTTCAGATTCGGTTTAACTTCCCTGATTGCGAAGGTGCACGACCAGCACGTTTAAAAGAGCTAGGAGAGCTTTGGAGAGCTTATAATCATGAGATGTATGTTGGCTAGTGTGATAGAGTGGGCACGGAGTTAGAGACATTACTTATCGTGGATGACTACCCGATAGAGCAATATCGCCAAATGATTACCCATTGGGCGACTGCCAAATTTAAGGTATTAATCTCATTTGAGTTATTTGAAAAAGAGTTTTCTTATTTTTAATTAATATAATCTTATTAATTATTAATCATTATTTATGAATCATCTGAAAAAAAACAAAAAAAACATTGATTCAAAGCAATACCTCCACACTTTGGGGCGCACAACTATGGAAGATCATGAGAGGCAGCAGGTACGATATAGTTGTTTATAATTTTTATTTAGGACTTTCCCTTTTTAGTGAATCCTACTAAATTATGTGATTTATTGAATAATGAACATATGATTATACTTTCACTTTATATTGTTTCAATGTCATTACAGAAGCACAAAATAAATATTGAAGGACGTATCCCTCAAGCAAAATTGTTTTGCCCGAGTAGAAGAAAAAAAGATGGAACTGCGGTAAATGAACCGACCCAAGAGAAGATTGTAAGTTTTAATTTGTTTATTTCAAAGTTTAAAATCTAATTTGAAATTTAATAATATATTAATATTTTTTACAGGCTACTTTAGAGGCTCTTGATGCCCATGAGACTGACAATTTTGGGCCACACGATCATTTATATCAGGTTTTGGGAGATGAGCACTTTGGTCGAGTACACTGCCAACCTGGTAGGAATATAGTCCTGACGAGGTATTGGTCATCTCCAGGTATCCATTCTAGTACCACCGAGTTGGAACAGGTCAAGGAGCATGCAAGACAGTCTGATAAAAGGGTCACAGAGTTGGAAGTACAAGTTCAAACAAGAGATAGAGAATTTATGAAACTGATGAAAGCATTATCTTCATCACTTCCACCAGAGGCTAGTGCGTCTTGTGAGACATTTATGTCGTTGATGGGTGCATCATCCAATGCACCAGGCGGCAGCTCTAGTGGCGATCGAGATGATGCCATTCCTGGTGATGACGAGGATGCTGAAGAGGAAGAGGGCGAGGATGAGGATGTGGACGAGGGTGAGGATGGGGATGAGGGCGAGGATCGGGACGAGGGTGAGGATGATGCTGAGGACGAGGATGAGGCCGACGATGAGCATGGGGACGATGACGAGGATGACGACGAGGACAGTGATGGCGGCGAGGATGAGGCTGATGATGATAGTGGTGATGGTGATGGTGATCAGAGGCAGATTGATCCATTACATTTTCGAATTCTGTATAACTCTTTATTTTTGAACAAGGTATTCCACTTTGGGGTTTTCCTCTGCTTCATAGGGACGTTGCATTTGGATTCTGTTTTTTGCACTTGATTCTTATTGTATGATTAGTCTACTACCTAGACCTTTAGTATTCCTTGGTACTGTGATACTCATTTTTCTATTTTTTTTAATTAGATTTCTTAGTTTTCCATGTATTTCATGTTTATGCATGTGGAAAATGATATGGAAAATGTGCTTTGAAGTAGTGGCCGACACCACTCAAAGTGTCTAACTTTTATTTGAAATGGACAAGATTTTAAGTGAAAACAACAACTGTCATATGGAAAACAGACCAAACGCATTCGGATTCTGTTTAAACTATAGGACAACGATCCATGGGTCATATGTGACGTGTATGAGTCAACACCGCCTCAATCCAAGGGCCGGTGTGGCAGTTACCACTCAAAGTGTCTTTCTTCTATTTAAAATGGATGCGCTTTTAAGTAAAAAAACCACATACGGAAAATGGACCAAAAACATTAGGATACTATTGATACTTTAGGACATGTATCCATGGGTCATATGTGACGTGTACGAGTCATCCTCGCCTCAATCCGAGGCACGGTGTGGCCGGAACCCCTCAAAGTGTCTAACTTTTATTTTAAATGGACATGATTTTAAGTAAAAACGACAACTAGCATACGGAAAACAGACCAAATGCATTCTGATTCTGTTTAAACTATAGTACAACGATCCATGGGTCATATGTGACATATACGAGTCAACCCCTCCTCAATCCGAGGGCCGGTGTGGCCGGTATCACTCAAAGTGTCCTTCTTTTGTTTAAAATGGATGCGCTTTTAAGTAAAAAAACCACATACGGAAAATGGACCAAATGCATTCGGACACTATTGATATATTAGTACATGTATCAATGGGTCATATGTGACGTGTACGAGTCAACCCTGCCTCAATCAGAGGCGCGGTGTGGCCGGCACCACTCAAAGTGTCTAACTTTTATTTGAAATGGACAGGATTTTAAGTGAAAATAACAACTGGCATACGGAAAACAGACCAAACGCATTCAGATTCTGTTTAAACTATAGGACAACAATCCATGGGTCATATGTGATGTGCACGAGTCAACCCCGCATCAATCCGAGGGTCGGTGTGGCCGGTACCACTCAATATGTCTTTCTTTTGTTTAAAATGGATGCGCTTTTAAGTAAAAAAACCACATACGTAAAATGGACCAAACGCATTCGGATACTGTTGATAATTTAGGAAATGTATACATGGGTCATATTTGATGTGTACAAGTCAACCCCACCTCAATCCGAGGCGCGGTGTGTCTGGCACCACTCAAAGTGTCTAACTTTTATTTGAAATGGATAGGATTTTAAGTGAAAACAAAAAAATGGCATACGGAAAACAGACCAAACGCATTCAGATTCTATTTAAACTATAGGAAAACGATCCATGGGTCATATGTGACATGTACGAGTCAACCCTGCATCAATCTGAGGGCTGGTGTGGCCGGTACCAATCAAAGTGTCCTTCTTTTATTTAAAATGGATGCACTTTTAAGTAAAAATAACCACATATGGAAAACGGAACAAACGCATTCAGATACTGTTGATACTTTAGGACATGTATCCATGGGTCATTTGTGGCGTGTAGGAGTCAACGCCGCCTCAATCCGAGGCGCGGTGTGGCCGACACCACTCAAAGTGTCTAACTTTTATTTGAAATTGACAGGATTTTAAGTGAAAACAACAACTGGAATACGGAAAACTAACCAAAGGCATTCAGATACTGTTGATACATTAGGAAATGTATCCATGGGTCATATGTGATGTGTATGAGTCAACCCTGCATCAATCCGAGGGCCGGTGTGGCTGGGACCACTCAAAGTGTCTTTCTTTTGTTTAAAATGGATGTGCTTATAAGTAAAAAAACACATACGGAAAACTGACCAAACACACTCGGATACTATTGATACTTTAGGAAATGTATACATGGGTCATTTTTTACGTGTACGATTCAAACCCGCCTCAATCCAAGGCGTGGTGTGGTCAGCACCACTCAAAGTGTCTAAATTTTCGTTGAAATGGACAACAGTTTAAGATAAAACAACAACTGACATACGGAAAACCGACCAAACGCATTCGTATTCTGTTGAAACTGTAGGAAAACGATCCATGGGTAATATGTGACGTGTACGAGTCAACCCCGCCTCAATCCGAGGGCTGGTGTGGCCGGTACCACTCAAAGGGTTTTTCTTTTGTTTAAAATAGATGCGCTTTTAAGTAAAAAAACCACATATGGAAAACTGACCAAATGCACTCGGATACTATTGATAGTTTAGGACATGTATCCATGAGATATTTTTGACATGTACAAGTCAACCCAGCCTCAATCCGAGGTGCGGTGTGGCCGGCACCACTCAAAGTGTCTAACTTTTCTTTGAAATGGACAACAATTTAAGTTAAAATAACAACTGACATACAGAAAACCGAACAAATGCATTTGGATTCCGTTGAAACTATTGTACAATGATCCATGGTTCATATGTGACATGTACGAGAAAACCCCGCCTCAATCCGAGGCACAGTGTGGCCGTTACCACTCAGAGTGTCTAACTTTTCATTGAAATGGACAACAGTTTAAGTTAAAACAACAACTGACATATAGAAAACCAACCAAAAACATTCGAATTCTATTGAAACTGCAGGAAAACGATCCATGGGTCATATGTGACGTGTAAGAGTCAACCCCGCCACAATCCGAGGGCCGGTGTGGCCGGTACCACTCAAAGTGTCTTTCTTTTGTTTAAAATGGATGTGCTTTTAAGTAAAAAAATGACATACGTAAAATCAACCAAACACTTTCTGATTCTATTGAAACTTTAGGAAAATGATTTATGGGTAATTTTTTATGTGTACGAGTCAACCCCACCTCAATCTGTGGTGCGGTGTGGCTGACACCACTCAAAGTGTCTAACTTTTATTTTAAATTGACAGGATTTTAAGTGAAAACAACAACTGGCATACGGAAAACTGACCAAACGCATACAGATTCTGTTGAAACATTAGTACAATGATCCATGGATCATATGTGACGTGTACGAGTCAACCCTACCTCAATCCGAGGGCCGGTGTGGCCGGGACCACTCAAATATTGTAACTTTTCTTTGAAATGGACAACAGTTTAAGTTAAAACAACTGGCATACAGAAAATGGACCAAAGGAATTCGGATACTGTTGATACTTTAGGACATGTATCCATGGGTCATATGTGACGTGTAAAAGTCAACCCCGCCTCAATACGAGGGCCGGTGTGGCCGGGACCACTCAAAGTGTATTTCTTTTGTTTAAAATTGATGCGCTTTTAAGTAAAAAAAACCACATACAGAAAACTGACCAAACGCAGTCGGATACTGTTGATACTTTAGGACATGTATCCATTGGTCATTTGTGACGTGTATGTGTCAACCCCGCCTCAATCCGAGTCGCGGTGTGGCCGATACCACTCAAGGTGTCTAACTTTTATTTGAAATTAACATGATTTTATGTGAAAACAACAACTGGCATATGGAAAACCGACCCAACGCATTCGGATTCTGTTGAAACATTAGGACAACGATCCATGGGTCATATGTGACGTGTAAGAGTCAACCTTGCCTCAATCCGAGGGCCGGTGTGGCCGGGACCACTCAACGTGTCTTTCTTTTGTTTAAAATGGATGCGCTTTTAAGTAAAAAAATCGACATACAGAATACCGACGAAACGCTTTCGGATTCTATTGAAACTTTAGGACAATGATCCATGGGTCATTTGTGATGTGTACGAGTCAACCCCGCCTCAATATGAGGCGCGTTGTGGCCATCACCACTCAAAGTGTGTCACTTTTCTTTGAAATGGACAACAGTTTAAGTTAAAACAACAACTGACATACGGAAAATAGTCCAAAGGCATTCGGATACTGTTGATACTTTAGGACATGTATCCATGGGTCATTTGTGACATGTACAAGTCAACTCCGCCTCAATCTGAGGTGCGGTGTGGACAACACCACTCAATGTCTCTCTTTTATTTCAAAAGCTAATCATTTTAAGTGAATACAACTGAAATTTACACTCATCAACGATAGTCAAAAACTCTTTTTCATGAGTTGGGTAGTTTCACTCATGGGGTCATAATTGATGAGACTCCTAAGAAAATATCTTTTCACCATATATTATAAACAATACATGTTCAATGAAAAATTCATCACAAATCATTACATACCCAAACCTAGTATCACAAAAAATGGGATTTGAGTCAATTTGAATGTCTTATTCAACTCTAATAGATATTTATCAAACTATTCTTCCTATTAGAATTTGATGGGTGAGGTGAATTACCACCAGATGATTGTTGTCATATGTGTTTTTGGGGCTATTTTAGGTGTTTTTTATACTGTTTGAAGTCTGTATGTGGCTTTTGTGATATTTTTTATGCAGGTGTATAGTGGAGGGTACACTGGAGGGCTGTTGTGCACTGTTTTTTTATGCAGGTGTATGGTAGGGATTCTGGAGGGCTTCTGGGGGCTGCTGTGCAACAGCTCTGGGAAAAGCTTTACCAACGGTTCTGAACCATTGGTAAAGCCTTTTCCTGAATTCTGGAAAAACTTATACCAACGGTTCTAAACCATTGGTAAAGCTTTTTCCAGAATTCTGTAAAAACTTATACCAATGGTTCTGAACTGTTGGTAAAGAGTTTCCCAGAATTCTCAAACACCTATACCAACGGTTTAAATGAAACTATTGGTATAGGGCTTTCCTCACGGCTAACTAGCCAACGGTTTTCCAAACTGTTGGTATACCCTATACCAACGGTTTTCCAGCCTATACCAACGGTTATAAACCATTGGTATAGACTACTTTTCTAGTAGTGCTAAAAGAATTGGGTGAGGCAGCGTATATTCTTGGGATCAAGATACATCGTGATAGATCTAAGAGATTGTTGGGCCTATGTCAAAGTATATACATTGATAAGATACTAAAGAGATTCAGTAGGGAACAATCCAAGAGGGGATTGTTACTAGTGTCACATGGCATTCATCTTTCTACGAAAATGTGCCCTTAGACACATGAGGAACGAAATATATTTTCAAGGACTCCATACACATCAGCGATTGGGTCAGTCATGTATGTCATGTTATGTACTAGGTTGGATGTTGCATATGCATTGAGCGAGGTGGCAAGATATCAAGATGGCCTAGGTGACCAATATTGGATGGCCTTCAAGACTATCCTAAAGTATCTGAGGCCTACTAAGGATATGTTCCTAGATTATAGAGGATATGTTGAACTAATTATGATTGGATATGAAAATTCTAGTTTCTTGATTGATCAGGATGACATGAAGTAGCAAATGAGATATATCTTTACTTTGTATGGAGGTGCAATGAGCTCGAAGAGCTCAAAGAAGAGTGTGGTCACAGATTCTATAGTAGATTACAAGTAGGTCACAGCCTCTGAGGCAGCTAAAGAAGCAGTTTGGATGCGAAGGTTCATCCAAGAGCTAGATGTGATACCTAGTAGTAAATATCCCATCACACTGTACTCTGATAATATCGTAGCGGTGGATCTCGCAAAACATCCAAGGTCACATCAGTGGATGAAGAATATACTTTGGAAGTATCACCTTTTCAGGGAATTTTCTCAGAGAGGTGATGTTGTAGTGAGCAGCATTTCCACAAAAGACAACGTGGTAGAACCCTTGACTAAAGCCTTGACTCAGTAGAAAAATGATCATCATGTGAGGTCTAGAGGACTGAAATTCATAGGCAGTTGGCTCTAGTTCAAGTAGAAGTTTGTAAGAGTTGGTGTCCTAGAATCAACTGGTTTTACATTGATTTCATGGATATTTAATGTATTATTATATATCGTTCATTGTTATATATGACTATGATGTAATAATGGAATAGAGTATTTTTTTCATTGATAAGGTCATGGTAGTTTCCCACTATGATGAGAACCATGAAATTATATAACAATATTCTTAAATATAGTTCTGTGGTTGGATGACATGCTATGATGGGACACATAGCATTCAAACGGTCAGGTGCGAGTACTCATAACCAGATGAGACTTCCTCTCATGAAGTTCACACTGGGTAATCTCCAAGATACGAGATTATGAGAACAAAACTGCTAGTAGAAATTCCACATGTATTGGTGTCATCAGATATTTCTATCTGCGAGCATTTGTGATGATCCTTATACTCTAAGATTTTCATTAATACGTGTCACGACTTACACACTTTGATTTAAAGACGAAAACTATCACACACACACAGTTGGTGGGAAGTAAGGTATGTAGGGTGCGTCATGAGTGACATGTTATTAATGGATAAGTCGAGGAACGATTTGTCCCTTCCATTTATGGAAGTTGATATATCAAACCTTTTATTTAAATGGAACCATCCCACGAAATTCTATGGCCATGGTGTAATGGCGAGTTTATTTCAGGTAGTCAAAGAATGACGTATCAAGCATAAAAGTTGATGACACAATCATGAAACCATATTGATGAGATATTGTGACAAATGGATTATATTACATAGTTTTTATTCATATTGGGATGTTTTTATTGAGACTTTATGTTCTATCTATTGAATGCCTTAACCCATTGCTAGACAGCACTCTTGTACATTAGGAAAGACTGCCTAATTCCAACGAGAAAGAATCTTAGAGGGTCACAAACTAAGTGTTTTTGGTGGTATCAGTTAAATTCTAATTTAATTTAATTAATGAAATAAATATTATTCTCAAGAATGTGGAATAATTATATTAAAGTTACAATGATTACATAAATTAAATAAAATTTATTTATTTATTTTATAGAACATTTAACAAATATTTATTTACTAGTTTGTAAATAAAATATTTATTTAAGAGAATAAATTATTTATTTGGGTTCTCAATAAAAGGAAGTGGAGTTCGAGCGGACCAAAGTCGGTCTGGTAGTAAAATAATTATTTGCAAGAGGGTAAATAATTATTTAACTAGTTGGCACAATTTAAAATAATGATACTATTATTTTATGACACAAAATTTTATTTATAATTTTATTTTGTGCAAGTTGGCGCACCATAAATAATGAAGAGGTATTATTATTAAATGGATGGGTTTTCTCTAAGTTCATGAATGTATTTAATAGTTTCTGTACAATTCAATATTGTAACTCTAATTCCATTTATATAAATAGGCATGTACACCAATTGAGTCATACACCACACCACACGCCTGGTGAATGGAGAATTTTTTAGCCAAACATTTTTCTCTCAAATCATCTTCTATCCCCTATCAAGAATGAGAGACATTCTTCAAGGCCAAAGAACAAGGGATCAAGAACGACTGACATAAGACACTTGTTTCCCCGTGCTACCACCTGCAGAATGAGCGGTGTCGATCGGAGGCCATCAGGGTATGTGTGGATCACCGCTAGAGGGATTCTATTTTGGGTCTTTAAAAGCATAACAAGATAATCCAGAAGGGTTATTCTGGGAGATCAACATCATCAATGAAGAAAAATACCAAAGATGCAGGTAATATTTTTCTTTATGAAATTAATTAAATTAATTATAAACATGATGTGAAAGATCCCTTCGAAGTTTTTGAGCCTCTTTCTTATTTATCTAAATATACGATTATATTCCATGGAGACTGAGGTTCATAATCGTATTGATCCCAGAATAATCATTGATCATGGTGAAAATCAATGTTGGGTACCGTTTTAACCACACTTCCGTTGCTCCTGGAACCTTCAGTGGTGGCAGTTGGGACTTCAAGCATGTGGAGGGCAATGACCAGCGGCAAGATGAGGTGTCAACATCAGCTGATAGGGAAGTGGGCTAGCTGCGAATGTGAGAAGGTGGTGTGTGCAGTTCTTCCAGATGGAGGAGAAAGTGTGGGGCCCACATTCATTTTGTTAAGTAGATCCCCTTGCTTATTTTTTAAGAAATAAAAATAAAATTTTATTTTTAATGTTAATTTTTTGGAATTCCACTCACCTCACACTTTTATAAAATTGTACCTCTTCTTTTTAATTCGATAAAAATCAAGATCTTATAGATATTAATTTGAAAAACTATGTTTTATTATTATTTTTTAAATCCACAACAAATGTGTAATTTTTTATTCATCGATGGAAAGGTTTCAAACCACAGAATTCTGATCAGAACCTTGCCTTAAAGTAGATATTTTCAAGAAAAATCCCCCATCATAATTAAAACAAACACATATATATCACCTTATATATATATATAAATATATTCTTCATAATTTAATAACCAAAAAACATCATTTTTAATCCATAATTTTTTGGCTAGAAATTACTTGGCCATCCAAGACAAGATCGATGCATGGTCATATCTGTTAGGTCCAAATTAAAATCCTCTACATTAATTTATATAAAAATAATTTATCTTGGATCTAAAAATCTAGAAAACAAATTTTAGACCAATTGATGGAACATGGGATCAAAGAAAAATCTGATCGGATGGTTATTTAAACAAATTCATTATTGAAGAAATGAAATGTTTTTTTCTATAGCAATTTATGCCCGGGTATACACCATGGATATTTTGTGATTTGATAATATCATAAAAATTAAAATTGAATGAGTACCTCATTCAAATCAAAGCACACTCATCTAATGCACGTCACCAACATCTATTTATTATAGGATCTATGTTTAAACCCCTCTAGATCATCCTCACATGATTCAAGAATCCCCGTGTACACTATTTTTCAAATTTTGGGTTCTAATGTGGAGATTCGATGACTTCTTCGATGTCGCGACAATCACCTAGATCCTTTTCCTTCAATCTAAAAATGCATTCCTAGATTGTTTTGGTAGTTGGATTACATATCTCTCTATGATTTTGTATGAGAGATAAGATCTTAATTACAATAGATGAATAGTTTATTGAATGATATTCTCCTCTACATATATAGTACATGTCTAAAATACATGGTTAGGGTTCCCCAACCCACATATATTGAACTTCCAGTAAATATGTGACAAAACAATTAATTCTAATGAACTGACTACAACATTAATATTATTTATATTCTATCACATAATTATGATATATATTGCATATATTATGTTACAATCCCAAGCAGTTAACTATACATGTAATTCCTGCAAATATTAAACAAACATTAAATATTAAAATAATATTTTCTCATATAATATTATTCATTGTATTTACATAATCACTTGTAAATACATTTAATAAATAAATTCAACTAAATTATTTTATACTCGAATACTAATTCATTAATTAATTTATTAGGGATCAGTAATGCTTGAACAACTCTTAGACCCCGTGGTGGGGCCTTACATGTCTTATATACATATTCGTTAGAATAGGGGATAAACATGAATGCTCTATTATGTGTGGAACTGTAGGAACCTATCTCGATTACATCGAATAATATTCATAGACCAAGACAATAGTCTAGTAACTCATCAAGGACCCTAAATAGATATAGAATAGTCATAAAAATGAAATTCATTCTATGAACATTCAATGTGTAATATAATCTCTTTATTATATGATTCATCATTGATCATGATGCACACTTGTTTCATCGTCGTTTCATTATTTATTATTTATTAACCTAACTGGATGGAATTTCTATCAACTACCATGGTTATGGATTTATGAAGGTACTACAATCATGATCAACCAAGATCAAGATATCACTTCTTCAACACAGATAAAAAAAATTCTTCATCATTCAAGAAATTCCATCACACCAATGAATTACCCAACACATGCTACCTCTCCGGAAATTAAATATCTTGCTTCTTTTCATATATAAATGTATATTATCAAATGGAACACATGGATAATGATCTCAATCAAAGATACCAATACACATGTCTATAAATAGTAACAAATAATGACACTTGAAACATGTGGTGTTCATATTGGCAGGATTGTTATCATGATCTCACCTAGAAGATATCACCAAGTGTGAACATCATGAGAAGAATTATCAATGCTTATGATCCCCTAGAACTAGATGGTAACACAAAATCTATGTTCTATTAGTATAATGTATGTGGGACATAGAAAATAAATTTAAGATTACTATCATTATATCTCTAGATTATAATTATAATATAAGAACTACTATAACTTTTTGATAGGACTTGTAATATACAGACATTACCATAAATATAGTGGATGAAAATTTATGATCATTATTATGGTAAGATTAGAACATGTTTATATAAAACAAAATAAAACTAATGGAAATCAATGTATATAAATAAGTTGGGTTTATGGAACCCACTTTCAATATAACAAATCCCCCATGTGGGTGGTACAAGGTGAATCTAAGGAGTGTGTAATAATTTATATGCTTCAATTTATCACTTTTTTTATCTATCTATGGTTCTACGATGAAGATAGTGAGTGGATGAGGTGATTATCACTCCACATTAAATTAACAGTGTTTCACCCCTCTATATGTTGTGCTTCAATGTTTCCTTCCATTCATATCACACATCATACATATTGAGTTTTGTGATTTAAATGATGTAATGTTACATTATTATTTCTAGATGAGTGAGTATGTCCATTTACCCGAATTAGAAGTGCCCAAACCCATTCCTTGGGGAGAACATATGATACTGTTGGTTTTTTTAAGGGATACATTGAGAAAATTAGTGGTTTCTTTTTAATAGAAAATAATGGATAGGGCATTGATGAATGATATTGAATATATTCATTTAATTAAATGATTTAATAAATTGTAAATGATTATCCAACCAAGTGGAATTTTCTACAAGACCTCCAACATTTCTTCATGACATTAATTTGTTTGCTGTTTTTTTATATTCATAAAAATAGTAAAAAAAATCATCAATTATTTCTTCACTAATATTTAATAAATTGAATAAATATTAATAAGTGATTCATATAGTGAAGAACAAACCCACACATGATCCTTTGAAAACAACATTACTAAACCCTATACCACATTACATGTTTTAATAAAAAATTATATTTGACTATGGAACATGATATCCATGTGATCAATATGGTGAAATCTTTGGGGAGTGTTATAGAGACCCTCGCTTTACAAAAATTAGCATTACATACCTTTTTTGGAATACATAAACATTATAAAAATAGATACGATAAGACCGTACTAGTCTAGTGCCTTTGGAAACATGGAAACATAAACATTGATACATAAATAAGAAATATTATCTCCCACCATGTTCTTCGTGACTAAAACCCTTTATAGACACCTCTACCATATTACATATCTTCACAACATGGGGAAGGAATCATGAAAAATGTTGATCTCAAATTCTCAGTAAGGGATAGAAAGGGATACAAGTAAGCATAAACACAAGAATAAGGTTATGATAATGTGATATTTAAAATAGAATATAATACCATACATATAAAATATCAAGTAATAATTATCAACTGTTCATTATACAGAAAGCATAATGAATTAATGTGAATTACCCATGAAAGAATAACATAGGAATAAGACATGGAATTGTGGAAACACCTATGAATTTAATTATTTCCATATTATTCAAGGTTTCACTTCCATGACCATCTTAGGGGACAGATTCCTTTAATGAATAGGGTAACTCCCATTCCTTCTCTATGTTTCGGAATTGAGTGACCCTAATTATAGCCCTATATTACTGAAATGAGTAACCCTCGTTCCATCCCTATATTACTGAAATGAGTAACCCTCATTCTTGCCCTATATTATTGAACCTATTAACCCTTGTTCTATCCCTATATTACTGAATTGAGTAAACCTCATTCCAGACCTGTATTGCTAAACCTAGTAACCCTCGTCATAGGCATGTATTTCTGAACTGAGTATCCCTCATTCCAGCCAAACATTAATGAATTGAGTAACCCTCATTCCATCAATGTATTACTGGAATATGTAACCCTTATTCCATCCATGTATTACTCAACCATGTAACCCCCATTCCAGCCCTGTTTAATATCATGAGATATAAATCTTTACCCGATGTATTGGAGAAAGATATTGTTCTCATACGTCTCATAATTAAATCATACATACATGTGCCACTAAACATAACATAACCCATGAAATGATATGTGTATCATAAACATGAAAACATATTGTAACCTTTTCCAAGGGACATGTCTCATAATCATTTAATCACAAGTAAAACCCGAAAAAGAAGCAGGTTTCGAAAGAATATAACCCATGAAAGAGAAACAATTTTCATAACATCATTCCATCAAAATATAATATATTCATTGAAAGTATATAAATGGATACATTGAATAATTCACCATAAATGTATAATTAACACTAATTGATGTCATCTTAAATGGGAAATAATTTTGAAAGATCTTTTAAAAACTCTTCTTACGGAAAATATTATTTATTATTTGAAAAATAATTTTTAATACATAAAACAATTTGAAAATAATATTCCTAAAACTACTTTGAAAACATATAAATAAGACATAAAATTGTTCTCAAAACCTTGTTCCATGAAAATATTTAAAATAACCTTCAAAACATTTTAATTTTTTAAACACTTCAAAACCTGTTAATAAGGATTAAAAATTTTTGGAAAGCCATTTCATTGAAAATATTTCGAAAACATAGGAAGAAAACATGAAAATGTTTTTAAAACCATATTTCTTCAAAACATATTAAAAATCTTGAAATTTTTTTGAAAAACATTATTCTAGAAAATATATAATAGATTCTTGAAAACGTTTGAAACCCATTTCATTGAAAATACTTTGTAATCATATAAGGAAATACCAAAAAAGTTTTAAAAAAAATCTTAGAAATATATAAAATAATACTGAAATTTTTTTTAAAATCACTTTTCTTGAAAACATATAAAAGAAGCTTGAAACGGTTTTGAAAACCATTTTTTTGAAATCCATTTTAAAACATGTAAATATGAAATGAAGACATTTTGAAAATAGTTTAACATAAAAACATATAAAATATGTTTAATAAAATTTTAAAAATAAATTTCCTTGAATATTTTATTTATAAACATTTTCTTAAAGATTAAACCTTTTAATAATGCAAAGGTAGCTTCAGTGAAATAATGGTGAGTAATTTGTACAAGTCATATAAGGTCAAAAGAACATTAATTTTTCACGGTAAAAAGGATAGAAAAGTTCGTTATTCGAATAGAAAAAAAAATATTCCTTTAAAGATATTTGTAAAAAAAAAACTGGGTAAAAATTTATTTTATATGTTATAGTATAATGATATAATATTCATGGAAACCCTTGTTTTAGAGAAGAGAGATTTTTGACCAAAGAGAGGGTAACGTTGGAAATTTCTAAAAACACATTCTTAACAATCTTATGTTCCAAAGAGTATAAAAAGGTACCAATACATGATTATATCATAAAATACCATAGGGTAAAAAACTCATGAAAATTATTGAGATATGGATCATAAGAGTTCATCAATGGAATCGTTAATATAAACAATCTTGAAAAGCAATGTGATTATGTCAATAAAATCTTATAATTTGGTATATTGGGATCATTATCTCAATATAAGGACATGAGATTAAATTAAGCATATAATATAATTAAAATATTTATATTCATTGTATGTAATGTAAAATTGAAGTATATTCACCCTAAAAAAAGAGTTTAGGTGCATATTAATACATGATTCTCAAAAAAGGCTAATTGAGACAAAACATTTTTAAAGATTTAGTAATTTTTAAAACATAAACCCCATGAAAGAAGGATCATAAAATTGGAATTTGAAGAACCATAGATATATGTACAGGATACATTCAATAAAATTACAATTAATACATACACAATACAAAAGGAATGATTGGATAACATGGATAGTATCCCACCAAAATTAAAAGTGAAATGAATTCCCTTTACCTTGTGTCAAAACTCTTTTCGTACTCATACAAGAATCCTGTAAAAAAATTGTTTATTATACATATTTTTATAAAATCATAGTATTATATATCTTAACATATATTATTTTTATTTGACCTTATATTACCCGCCTATTAAAGATCCTATGTTAATTTTTCAGTTCTGGTAATATTGGCTATGTTCAATGCATGTGTCTGAAGATGTTATATCATTGATCCCTATACTTATATCATGAATCCATAATTTATAACATGATAAAAATATTAGTTATATCTAGTATTATTATATTATAATAATCAATATCATAATGAAGTACATAATATAATACACTACTCATAGAGATGGTAAGTGTACATACGCAGGAACTTTGTTTTCCATTTTTATTGTTGTATTGAAAGAATGTATGAAAATTAAATATGTATATATATGTATTATTATTATAGTAGAAATAATATATTAAAAATACCATATATGTTCATGAAAACCATCATTAATACATTCCATGTGGTGTGTGAATGAATCACATCGCTTTGAGTGGGTTGTAGTCCACACTTACTCAAACAAGATTATCGTAATAACACGCAATGGAAAGTAAAGATGTGTGTGTGTTGTAAAAAGAATAAAGAAAAATAAATAATATTAAATATAATATATGATGTATATAAATATAGTGTCCATAAAAATTTCCACCATGATTGGTGGTAAAAGTGAAATGAACAGTCATCATTTCGTGAGGCGGTAGTTAGCCATACACAGAAACATTATATTCAACATCCATTAGACAGAGGTGTGTATAAATGTAGGTCAACCATTTCATAATAAATCCTAATATATTTTGTATGCATGTTTTTTCAAAAAATAGTGGAATAAAGAGAGTTTAGGGGGTCGATAATGAAAATAAATGAAAGGAGCCTGAGAGAAGATGTTACCTATTAATCGGGTAACTCCTTTTGGTTTGTGCCAAAAGGTTTCTCTGATAAGATTTCTTCCCAAATGGAGGATTCAAGGTATAAGGGAGGATTGTTGGAAGGTTACATGGTCTGATATTTTATGAACATAAAAGATTTTATAGGTGTGAGAAACGGGTAAAGGTGGTGTCCTTTTATAGGGAAGGAAAATGACTCACATGGAATTTAAAGAAACATGTTAGGTTTTCACATGTTCTTACCTAATAAAAGTCTTTCCAAAACAAAAACTAGTCAATAATGGATGGTTTATTTCTGATATATAAACATTAAATTGGTTTTGGAAATGTTTTCTGGTCATTTTGGCCCTTAATAATAAGATTCAATCCCTAATTAAGATTAGTTTGGCCTTAACAACTGTGATTAATTTTAATCACTTTTACGAATCATTTTGGTAAAAAAATAAACATGGTAATATTAGACTCTAAATATTTGACTTAATTCAATGGTGTATATAGGATTTTTTAAATTCAAATAATTGAAGTGGAATAATTAAAATTGCTGCTTATCCTACATATATGTTGTAATAATGAGGTTTTAAAGAAAAAAAATTCAAAAGTTTGTTAAGATTTTATATTATGTTTGAAAGTGAAATTTATTATAATTAATTAAATTTTATTAATAGATGTAAAAAATATCTTATATGTCCTTAAAAAATATTTATAATATAATTTAGAATTAATAATTAAGTAGACAAGAAGGCATTTTTTAACTAAAATGCATTATTTTTTTCTATTCATCAAAAAGAGAAGTTTCTCAAAAAAATCCCAAAAAATTACCCAATTATAATTTCGACATTCTAAATTCAAAATATGATTTTTTTGTCAAATTAAATTTATAAATTTATAAATAATTAACTTTATTTTTTAAAGCGGTCCATTCATGAAAATGTCATTTTTAACACAAAAAAGACATTACCAGAAATCATATCTTTCAATGTCAATATGTTTTATTTATATATAAAATTATAAAAAATATTGGAAAGTATTTATTACTATTCCTATAACAATTTTTAATGGTTTGGATATAATTATCTCATTTAATTACATATATATATAAAGACGTTTCCTAGAAACTCAGTGTAGCATTCATCGTACACCAAATCGGTGTTGCTTGTAGTGAAAGCCAATTTTGTATTTCATGTAGCACACACCAATTTAGTATTTCATGTCAATGTAATGTTGGAATTAGTGTTATTATATATATATATATATAAATAACAATTTATAGTGTCATGTGCAATGAAAAATATCGAAAAGATAATTTAATTCAAAAAAATCCTCAAAATCTCGGGGTGTTACATTCAAACACCCTTAAATTGAATTTATCCCTAAATATTCATCTGAGTTATCAAAGGATTAGTAATTGAATTTTTCATTCATCAAAACCCACATTGTAAAAATGGATCCTAAAAATTCCCTTAAAAAGAGAAATTTTTAACCAAAACGGTTATCCAATGTAACATATAACTGGGTTTCCACATAGGAGAACATAGGTTGGGAGTGAAGATTGGACATAGAGGGAAAACATAAATATTTATAGGGTGTGATTGAGGTCATAAATCACAAACAAGTGACTGATCAAGGGAAATTTTAGGGCCTCAAAGTCATAAATATGTGATGATTTAAAAGGCCATCAGTTCAGTGAAAATTAAGGTATTAGCAGAATAACATTTTTTTATCTCTTTCATAATGTTGAGTAATTATTGATAAATTTCTATAAACAAATTTTATTTCTCAGGTAGTAATTTGAAAATTTTATAATACATCCTTTCCAACAATGAATTAATGGCCATAAATTATCTTTGATTTATAAACAACTACCATACTCTTTTATCATATTTTATGGACCATAAAAGAATGAAAAGTACAACTATTTGTCTCTTAAAATCAACATGCTTCAATCTATAAAAATAAAAGTAACCCTAATAGTTCCTCATAAATATTTCAACATTAAAAATAAATATACATTAACTAGGAAATCCCATAGGCCATTGGTAGGAATGAAACCCTTATCATCCATCATTCATATGTTCATGAGCTACATCCTTTCCGGACTTGATTGGTTTTCACCTGACATACATGATGTCCTTTTTTTAAGACCACACAAATATAATATATAATTTGGTCATCCTTGAAATACATTTAATATATGATTAACCTTTTAACCAAGTTTTTCAACACAAACTTAGTGAAAAAATATTTCCTATGAAGTTTAACTTAAAATTTTCATGAATGGTTAACCTTATAAACCATCTCAATGTTGAAAAACCAAAACATTAGAAAGTGTTTCATGAAATATTCTTAACACTTATTCCCCAATATTAAACAAATAATCTTTTATTTTTCACATTCCTAGAATTTGAATAACCTCATCATATATTCTCTCGAAACATGGTAACAACCTAAATAACCGTAAATAATTTTAGAAAACATGAATACTTCCTCATTTCAAAGTTTATTGGATTGATTATTTAAACCCAACAATGTCAGAAACTTCATTAGTAGTAGTACAAACCACCAATAAACAAGTCCTTACTTAGTTCCATGGTAATATATGATGTCTAATTTATTTATTCATATCCTATATATCTTTATCCAAACAACATTATCTTATCATAATGAATTTATTAAGGTTTTCCGTACCATAAAAACAAAATATCACCTTATCATTAAATCACTTCAAATTTCCAAATGGATCTTTCAAAATAAACTTATAAATACAAAGCAAAAAACATAAAACAATAGTCCTTCTATATTTCATCATTCATAGCTTTTGAATCTGAATACATAAATTAATTTATTACATCATCTTTAATTCATTAACAATAATACATCTTTAATTCCACATTTCATTTATAGTATCATCATCATCAATAATGTAACCATTACTCACACCACCTTGCTGATTCTCTTCCAAAACTTTTTTGTTTAGACATTGGGTTGCATAATGACCATTTTTTCCACACTCAAAACACTTATACTACAATGATGACATAGGGAGGCCAAAATCCTCATCCATTTTGTTAATCGAACTATTTATTTTTCTATTTTTGTCACATTCTTTGTATCCTTATTTTCCATAGGCCAAAACATTATTTTTCTAATAAGGCATTCATGTAGGTTATTCATTCCGCATTATTGATTTATAGGAAACAAAATAATCATTAATTCATGGTATATATTACCCTAACTCTTAGAAAAATAATTATTTATCTTCCTTGGTGAGTTCGATAGTTGGTTAAGGAACACAATATTAATCATGTTCCCTAAAAACTGATTAGGAATGATCGAAACATATTTCACTTTAGTGATCATCCCACTTGACTAATAATTATAAAATCTTCCATCAAATTCAACATTAATCCAATTACTTATGGTTACCTCCATTGATTAAAACCATAAGTATAGTTCAAGTATTACTTACGATATCAGAAAACAACATAGCCATGAAAAGAATTATTTAGAGTGTTTCTACATCCTATAACCTTTCATAATTTATGACACCATGGGTTTATCCCAGTTTATTCATAGCTAACATATATCTAAATCATTCATGATGGTTTGTGAAGAGTTTTTGAATTCCCAAATCATATCCCCTAGGAGTTTCAAATCAAGTGAGCAACAACACCCTTTGTCGTGTACCCGATTACCCCAAGTCAAGCCCAGAACATCTTATCGGAGTTATTAACCCTATTATATCTTTTCCAGAGCCATATCCACATGTAGTATCCATAAATGGATGTATTTCTTGGAAACCACTCACTATATCCTTCACCAATATTTCAGGAAATTTATCTAAACATTAACTCGTCCTTATACTTATCCTTAGAGACATCCCTAGACGTATCTTTAGAAATAATCCTAGGGATCTCACTGATATTTTATCATCATAGTTCCCAAAGGTGTTCTAATCTATTCCTTTTATACAAACTATAGAGACCCTCCCTTTACAAACATTAATATTACATATATTTTTCAGAATACATAAACAATATACAATGAGATGCATGAAGACTGCACTAGTCTATGGCCTTTGGAATCATGGAAACAAAAATATCGATACATATGTGAGATACAGTATCGCCCATTATGTTCTTCTTGACTAGAAACCTTCATAGAAACATCAATCATAATAAATATCTTTATAAGTTGGGGAAAGAAACATGAAAAGGGGTGAGCTCAAATGCTCATTAAGGGTAAAAAAGGGAGACAAGTAAGGATAAACTTGAACATAATGGCATGAGAATGTGATCATGAAAATAAAATTCCACACCATACATATAAAAGATCATGGAAAAAATATTAGAAGTTTATAAGACATTAGTCATAATGAAATAAAGAGTATATGACTTGAAAGAAGAATATAGGAATAAGACATGGAATTGTGGGAACACATAAGCATATAATGATTTCCATAGTAGTAAAGACATCACTACTAAGAACATCTTAGTGGACAAAGTCCTTTACTAAACCGAGCAACCGATGTTCTAGCCCTGTGTTACTAAACTGAGTGACCCGCCTTCAATCCCTATATTACTGAACTGAGTAACCCTCATTCAAGCATTGTATTATTGAACCGAGTAACCCCCATTCCATGATTGTATTACTGAATTGAGTTACCCTCATTCCATCATTGTATTACTAAACTGAGTAACCCACGTTCCAGCCCTGTATTTCTTAACTGAGTAACCCTCATTCTGGACCTATATTATTGAACCGAGTAACTATTATTCCATACCTCAGTCACTGAACTGAGTAACCCTCATTCTAGACTTCTATTACTGAACTGATTGACCCTCGTTACAACCCTGTATTACTGAACTGAGTAACAATCATTCAATCCCTATATTATAGAACCGAATAACCCCAGGTCCAACCATGTTTAAAATCATGATAGAAATCTTTACCCAATTCATTAGAAGTACATATAGGTCACACCAGTCTCATAATGAAATCATGCATACATTTTAACCAAAACAAAACATAACCCAAGAAATGAAATGGGTATTGTAAACATGTAAACATATTATAACCTATAGAAATAGATAGGTCTCGTAATCATTTCATTATAAGAATAACCTAAGAAAATAAGTATATTTTGATACCATATAACTCGTAAAAGAGAAAAAGGTTTCATAAAATCATTCCACCAAAACATAATCCATTTATATAATGAATATTAATAGAGATATTGAATAATTTCCCATAAAGGCGTGATTAACACCATTGGATGTTATCATAGATGGGAAATAATTTTGTAATATATTTTAAAAACACTTATTGATGAAAATATCTTTTTTTTAAATAATTTTTAATACATATAAAAATTTGAAAATCATTTTCTTAGGAACTTCCTCGAAAATTTATAAAGAATGCATGAAATAATTTTGAAAAACATTTTCCTTAAAAAAATTTAAAATAAGCTTCAAAACATTTTAAATGTCTTTTTCATTATTGATTAAAATATCTTTTCTTGTTTGAAAAATGAATTTTTAATACATATAAAAATTTTAAATTCATTTTCATAGAAAAAACCTTAAAATTTTATAAAGAATACATGAAATCATTTTGAAAAACTTTTTCCTTGAACAAATTTAAAATAACCTTCAAAACATTTTAAAATATTTTTTCATTGAAAACACTTGAAATTTTTTTATAAAAGATTGCAATTTTTTGGAAAATGATTTATTTGAATATATTTCGAAAACTTATACAGAAATCTTGAAAAGGTTTAGAAAACCATTTTTCATGGAAACTTATAAAAGAAGTTAGAAAACATTTTGAAAATTAGCTTTATTGAAAACATATAAAAGAATATTGAAATGTTTTTGGAAACCATTTCACTTAAAATACATTGAAAAATTATAAATAATATAGGAAGGCATTCCAAAACCATTTTTCTTAGAAACTTATAGAATAATCTTAGAAATATTTTGAAAATAATTTTTCTTGAAAACTTATTAAATAATCGTGAAATCATTTTGAAACCCATTTCTTTGAGAGCACATTGAAAAAATTTAAATAAGACCTGAAAACATTTTGAAAATAGTTTTCTATGAAAACATATAAAAAAGTTTAAAAACATTTTGAAAACAAATTCCTTTAAAATTTTGTTTTAAATGCATTTTCTTAAAGATATGCCCTTCTAAAAATGAAAATGGAGCTTCAAATAAATGAAAGTTGGTAAATCCACACATCTCGTATGAGGTGAAAAGTAAATTCCTTTTGAATAGTAAAATGGATAGAGAATTGACTTATTTAGAAAGAGAAAATAAGATTCCCTTGAAGAGATTGGTAAAATAAAAGGAGGGTTAAAAAATAATTTATATATTATAGGAGAATTTTATAATATTCATTGAAACAATTTTCATTAGGGAACATAGATTTCAGACTAAAATGATGGTAAAGTAAGGCTTTCCTAAAAACACATTCATAATAATCTTATGTACTAGTGATTATAAAATAGTACCCATGCATGATTATATCATAAAATAACTAAGTATAAAGTAACTCATGAATATTATTGAGAGATATATCATAATATTTCATCAAAGGAAACATAAACATAAAAAATCTCGAAAAGCAATGAGGTTGTGTAAATAAAGTGTAATAACTTGGTATATTGGGATCATGACCTCCATGTAAGGAAATGAAATTAAATTAGGCATATACTATCATTAAAATAATGAGGTTCATGATATTTCATATAAAATGGAAGTATATTAATTTTGAAAATGAGTTTAGATGCATAACAAAACAAGAGTCTCAAAGAAGGCAAATTGAGACAAAACATTTTTACCAATTTGGTAACTTCTGAAACTTAAACCGCCAGAATGAAGGATCATTAAATGGTCACGTGAATAACCATAAATGTATGTACAAGATACAAATAACATAATCATGGGAAGTACATACACCCCACAAAATAACATAGTGGCTAACATAGCATGTATCTCTGTGAAATTAAAAGGTAGGTGAAATCCCCTTACCATGTGTCTTGACTCTCTCCATACTTGTACAAGATTCTAGTAAAATAAATATAAGTTTATTATACATCTTTTACCAAATAATATTATTATACCTATTACCATATATGATTTTGTTATGACCTCATATTAAGTTCTTGTTAAGGATCTTATGTGAAGGATTCATTTCGGGTAATATTCGATTTGTTCTTCGCATGTGTCTTAATTTGTTATATCGTTGATCTTTATACTTATATAAGGATTAAATATTGTAGAACATGATATAAATATTAGGTATAACTAGTATAAGTATATTATAATAATATATAGAATATTTATATATTTAATGGAATAGACCATTCATGGAGATGATAAGCCATACGTACGCATAAACGGTATTTTTCTATTTTTATTGTTGTATCGAAAGAATGTATGTAAATAACATATGTATATGTATGTATGTTTATATATGTATCATTATTACTGTAGAATTACTATATTATATATACCATATAATTTTATTAACACCATCCCTAATACCTTACATGTGGTGTGTGAACGAATCACATTGCTTTGAGGGGGTGGTAGTCAACATTTCCTCCAACGATATTATCGTAATAACACAAAATGGTATGTAAAGAGATTTGTGTTTTAAATTGAATAAAGAATCTTAAATAAATATTAAATATATTACATGACATATATAAATAGACTTTCCATCATAATGGACACCGTGATTGGTGATAAAGGAGAAATGAACAATCATTATTTGTTGAGTTAGTAGTTCTCCATACATGGAAACAATACACTATGGAAAAAACTGATTTCTGTGACGGGTTATTTGCGACAGAAATAAATCTCGTCTCAAAAACATTGGCGCAGTTTGGCTCGATCTGCGCACCAAACTGCACGAAAGGGTATTTGCAACTGGTACACACCTCCAGTCGCAAATACCAGGGGGCTGTAAACACTAGTTGCAACGGGGATCCCCCATCACTATTAGTTCGTCTGCTAGAGGATATTTGCAACGGGATGTTTTCTAGTCGCAAATAGTGTGTCAGCAGGTTACTTTTAGCGACGGGACTCGTCACAAATAACATTTTAACCGCCGACAGTAATTAATGCCGCTGAAGGTATTTGCGACGTGATTCCCATCGAAAATAGTCACGTCACAACTAATCTAACCTATATATACCCCATCTATTTTTCTCTCTTCATCTCAATTCCGACTTTCTCTACTTCTCTAAAATATAATTTTATAGTGAAAATTTTTCAGAAACAGTTTTTTTTACAAAGAAGTTGTGAAGCCATCTACAATTATAAGAGATCATGTTTAAAAGTATTTATGTTTTATTTAATTTAGTATTTATATATTTCTTTATATTAAATTTAATTATTGTTGATTAGTGGTAATTAAGTTAGATTTAAATTGTATTGTCATCAGTATTTATTTGTAATAATAAAATGATATTATTAGTACTAACTCTTAGTAATTAGTAATAATTAATAATTATCAACAATAATTAGTAATATATATAAACAATTAAGTGTAATTAGTAATCAGTAGCTGTATTTTGCAGTAATTAACAGTAATTAACACTAATTAATAATAATTTGGAAAAAATAGTAATAAATATTTACAATTAGTAATAAATACTAATAATTAGTAATAAATACTATAAATTAGTAATAAATACTATAAATTAGTAATAAATACTAATAATTATTAATAAATAGTAATAATTAGTAATAATTAGAATTAAATAATAATAAATATTAATAATTAGTAATAAATACTAATAAATAGTAAAAAATACTGATAAATACTAATAAGTACTAATAAACACTAATAAATAGTAATAAATAGTAATAAATAGTAATAAATAGTAATAATTAGTAATAATTGGTAAAGATTAGTAATAAATACTTATAATTAGTAATAAATACTAATAATTAGTAATAAATACTAATAATTAGTAATAAATACTAATAATTAGTAAAAAATACTAATAATTAGTAATAAAGAGTAATGAATAGTAATTAATTAGTAATAATAAGTTATAATTTGTAATAATTAGTAATAAATACTAATAGTTAGTAATAAATACTAATAATTAGTAATGATAGTAATAATTAGTAGTAAATAATAATAATTACTGATAAATTCAAATAATTAGTAATAAATACCAATAATTAGTAACAAATACTAATATTTAGTAATAATTAGTAATAATTAGTAATAATTTTTAATAAATACTAATAATTAGTAATAAATACTAATAAATTGTAATAAATATAAATAAATAGTAATAAATAGTAATAAATAGTAATAATTAGTAATAATTAGTAATAATTAGAAATAATTATTAATAAATAGTAACAAATAGTAATAATTAGTAATAATAAGTAATAATTAGTAATAAATTCTAATAATTGGTAGTAAATACTAATAATTAGTAATAAATAGTAATAAATAGTAATAAATAGTAATAAATAGTAATACATAGTAATAAGTAGTAATAATTTGTAATAATTTGTAATAAATAGAAATAAATAGTAATAAATAGTAATAAATAATAATTAGTAATAAATAGTAATAATTAGTACTAAATACGAATAATTAGTAATGAATAGTAATAAATATTAATAATTAGCCATAAATAGTAATAATTAGTAATAATTTGTTATAATTAGAAATAAATACTAATAATTAGTAATAAATACTAATAATTAGTAATAAATAGTAATAAATATTAGTAAATAGTAATAAGTAGTAATAAATAGTAACAAATAGTAATAAATAGTAATAATTAGTAATAATTAGTAATAAATAGTAATAATTAGAAATAATTTATAATAATTAGCAATAATTAGTAATAAATTTTAATAAATTGTAATAAATAGTAATAAATAATAATAATTAGTAATAAATACTAATAATTATAATAAATACTTATAATTAGTAAAAATTAGTAAAAATTAGTAATAAATATTAATAATTAGTAATAATTAGTAATAATTAGTAACAAATAGTAATAAATAGTTATAAATATTGATAAATAGTAATTTATAGTAATTAATAGAAATAAATAGGAATAAATAGTAATAAATAGAAATAAATAGCAATAAATAGAAATAATTAGTAATAATAAGCAATAATTAGCAATAATTAGCCAAAATTAGAAATAATTATTAATAATTAGAAATAATTAGTAGTAAATAGCAATAATTAGAAGTAATTAGGAATAACTAGTAGTAATTATAAATAATTAGCAGTAATTAGGAATAATTAGCACTAAATAGCAATAATTTGCAATAATTAGTAGTAATTTGCACTGATTGGAAATAATTTGCACTAATTTGAAATAATTAGAAATAATTAACAATAATTACGAATAATTAGAAATAATTAGGCATAATTATGATTAATTAGAAATAATTAGGCTTACTTATGATTAACTAGCAATAATTAGCAATAATTACCCATAATTAGCATTAATTAGCAATAATTAAAAATAATTAAGATTAATTAAGATTAATTAAGATTAATTTGAAATAATTAGCAATATTTACCAATAATTACAAATAATTAGAAATAATTAGAAATAATTAGTAATAATTAAGATTAATTAGGTATAATTAAGATTAATTAGCAATAATTAGGATTAATTAAGAATAATTTGGATTAATTAGGAATAATTAGGATTAATTAGGACTAATTAAGAATAATTAGGAATAATTAGGATTAATTAAGATTAATTTGGATTAATTAGGATTAATTGATATTGATTAGAATTAGTTAAGAATAAAATCAATTTTAATAAATTGTAATAACTTGTAACAATTTCTGATGGATTGGCGACACACCTTTTTATCAATGACTCTTCTCCTTTCAACTATCACCGACTATAAACATTATGAAAAGTATGATTCTACCTATTCATTTCCAATCTTGTATGCACAAATTTGAATATACATTCACAGGACCAGATTTTTCATAATGTTTTCAGGTGGTGACATTTGTAAGAAGACGATTCATCAATGAAAAGGGGGATATTTTGTCTGAGGTTTCATTTATATGCATCCTTCTCACACTAAAATCACAATAAAGAATCTTCACGGAGGTACCCTTATACATCCTCATATGCACGAGAATGGATATGCATACCTCCGAGTAGATTATTAATTGTGATTTTAGTGTGAGAATGTTGCAAGTAAACGATGCATCAGACAAATGAGTATATGTCAATCACCTGGAAATTGTGTCATCCCTAATTAATGGTAATTATTAATAAGTAGTAGTAATTTTTTATATTTCTTTTTTGGATAGTGTTTTTATAACTTGAAATTATTTAAAAACATTATTGATTTTATATCTTGTAGAAAAATATAGAAAAAGGATGTCAAAAACAGTCATTATTAGATGATCATGTTTGGATAAATCAATGTAGAAATAAAAATGGTTCTTTTTTAAATCTTTTATATATTGATAGTGTTGAAAATTTATTATCATTTGCATCATAAAAACCAGAATTTGTTTTAGAAGGTAAAATTAAGGGTCCTTGTAAAAAATGGGCTCTGAGAACATTTGAAAAATTTGGAAAGGTTGGGGGATATCTCTTACAGTTTGGTTTTCAACCAGATTATTTTTTTGTATCAACACGGTGGCCATAGTTTCAGAGAAGATACCAATAACTTGATTCTGGATCCATCACTATTTAAAATTTAGATCATGATGTTAAAGGTCCATCTGTTCAAAAAACTCAACCTCAGGATGATATTGATTTAACTCCTCAGTTGGAACCATATGATTTTTTGGAGTTGTTGAGGTCTGATGAGGATGAATTATATCTTAGTTGTAAGATAAGAAAATTATAAGGGTTTGCAATATTTATGGATATTAAATCAGATAATGCAATGTCAAAGAACTGTTTTGATCAGATATTTTCATTGGATAAAACACTTCCACCTAAAGGAAATTTGTTGCCTGCAAATTACTATGAGAGCAAGAGGTTGGTTTGTAATCAAGGCCTTAGATATCAGAATATTCATGCGTGTGCAAATGACTGCATCTTATATTCTTGTGAAAATGAGTCATTCGATTGTTGTCCCACATGTGGAAAATCGAGGTACAAATAAGCTCAACTCACAATATCTGGATCGATTCCTGTAAAACAGTTGAAATATTTCCCCCTTACACCAAGGTTGCAGTGTTTATTTATGTCTCAGAACACAACGTTAATGATGTTCTAGTACAAAACATAGATTTCAACTAGTAAAAGCATTAATCATCCATATAATGGTGATTCATGGAGACATTTTGTTCAGATGCATCCGTATTTTGATGTAGAAGCTCAAAACGTGGTATTGGGTCTTTCTATTGATGGTTTCTATCCATTTGGTTCTTATGGTAGTCAGTATTCATGTTGGCATGTCTTTATAACTCTGTAAGGTTTACCTCCACAGATGTTGATGAATTATATCTATATCTTCTTTACCATATTAATCACATAACATCAAAAAAAAATATTGATATTTATTTGAAACCATTTGATGATGAGTTAAATTCATTGTGGTGTAATGGTGATGGTACATATGAAGTTGCTGTGAAACAAAATTTCATATTAAAATTTGAAATAAATTGGATGATTAATGAATTCCTGGCATGTGGCATGTTATTTGGAAGGAGTACACAAGGTTCGAAGTCAAGTCCTTACTATATCAAAGACAACAAATCCTTTATGCTCATCAATAGAAAAAAACATTTCTATTTTGACTGTCATTGCAGATTTCTTCCAACCGATCATCCTTTTTGGAGGAACAAATCTCATTTCAAAAAAGGTACAATTGAAAGGGATGAACCTCCAAAAATGATCTCAAGTACAAAGTTAAAATAAGTTGTATTTTTATTACCTCCCATCACATTTGAGTCAACTGTAAACCAACATAAAATTCATGGCTTGGGGAAAGAATATAATTGGATAAAGCAGAGCATTTTTGGGATATTTTATATTGGCCTGATTTGTTGGTCCACCACATGTTGGATGTCATGCATATTGAGAAGAACTATTTTGATAATTTATTTCATACAGTTTTGGATACACCAGGTAAGACCAAAGATAATATAAAGGCATAATTAAATCTTGCCCCAATTTTCAAACTATTAGAACTAGAAGTGTTTTAAAATTTCAGATCAGAGATTTTAATGAATCCAAAAGAAACTTATACACTGTCCAAAGAGATTCACTTATTATTTTGGCAGTGGATTATAGATTTCATATTTCTAGATTGTTATGCTTCCAATTTGTGTAGATGTGATAAGAATTGTAATATTACTGGATTAAAAAGTCATGATTGTCATGATATAATGGAAAGAATTATGCCAATTGGATTCAGAGGTTTGTTTAATTCTATGATTTGGGATTTCAATACAGAGATATTAGTTTTTGAGACATTTTTGTAGCTACAAAAGACTATGATGCACTAAGAAATCATGAAGAAGATGTTGTTGTATTTATATGTAAACTGGAAATAGTCTTCCCATCGACTCTCATTGACTCAATAGAACATATGATATTACATTTTCAACATGATGCAAAATGTTTAGGTATGGTATAGTTTTGATGGATGTACCCAATCTAGATATGCATGAAGAAATTGAAGAAAAAAGTACTAAACAAACCATCAGTTGAAGGCTTAATTGCTGAAGCTTATTTAAAAGACGAAATTTCTTTTTTCTTCTCTCATTATTTTGAATCATAATATCCCTCAAAACACAACTATATTGGATCTAATGATGGGAATATTGATGATGAAATGGAAAACCAATTATTATTTTTTAATCAGCTAGAGCTTGACTTCGGTGGAGTTCATAAACGATGGCTTTCATATGATGAAAATCAAAGAGCTCAAACATATGTTCATCTCAACTGTGAAGAAATGATATCATTTTTGATGTGAGTGCTTCCCTCAAAAAATTTATAATTTATGTTATAGTATGTAAAATTATTTTATTATTAGGTTATATGATAATCATATTAAGAAAAATCTTCCACAAATTACATCAGTTCATCTTGAAGAAAGCCGAAAAAAAAATTAATTGTTTCAAAAACTGTTAACATAAATTATTGACGGTTTGACATATCAATTCAGTTTAATATTTATTATATTTATAATTTTATTACAAAATATTAAGGTGTCTCACCATTCTTATAAAATTAATAAGCGAATTTATATATTTAGTAACCCACCATCCATAATGGTTAAAATTTATAATGCATATGTGGTGAATGGTTTTGGATTTCCTACACGTGCATATGAGGAATCAAAAAATAAAAAAAAATTGTGGATTTTTCTTTAGAGGATCACATCATAGAGAAACTGAAGATGACTTTTATGGCATGCTAAGCGAAATTATTGAACTATGTTATCTTGGTAAAAGTTACAAAACAATGTTTAAATTTTAGTGGGTTGATACTGAGAGAGGATTGCATGTTCATTCGATTAATGGAATCATCGATATGAACTATAAAAGTCTTATGGCAGTAAATGAACCATTTTTAATGGCTCAATAGGCACATCAAATATATTACGCAAACTACTATGCCACTTCAAGAGACCTAAGTTATTGGTGGAGCATAATAAAAATGAAATCATGGGGAAATCAGTTTACTCAAATAGAATGTGGTTTCGATGAAGCACAAAGAATTAAAAAATTTCATGAGACTACCCAATATCTCTCTTTTTCACAAAGAGACAATAATATCAATGATGAAACCCTGCAATTAAGGGTCGATGGTGAAAATGATGTTAATGATGTTACAATTGAATTTTAAATCGAAAGAGATGATGAAAAAGAAACTAATATGGATATTGATGATGTCGATGATGAATATGAAGACATTGACATCGGCAGATATGAATATGATGATGAAGGTGAACATCGACCCAATTAAATGATGGTTATAATCATAACTAATATATAATTATTTGTAATAGTTATTTTTAACTATCTTCTAACAAAAATAATTTTTTGTTTTAGATGGACCTCGATCTACTTCGTGATTTGATAAAGGATGAGCTACCTTTGGATAAGGGGGATTTGGGATCATCTGACATTCAACCTACCAGCGGTTCATGGGAACAGATTCCCTTGAGGTGCTTCTTACAATGATCAATCATTGTCTGGTAGGTAAATAAATAATATTTATTTTGAAATTTTTTTCATTAATAAAATGATATTATAAATTATTTTGAGGGGTTATGGTATCCCATCGATGATAGAATGCATGAATCTATCCACAAGGCATGGGAGGTGTCTATGTGTGAGCATTTTCGTTAGTTCTTGATCAATTTGAGAAGAACAACCACTAAGAAAGTAGGAGTGACAATATTTGATGAGACATACAGAGCCCACCAACCAGAGTACATTTCATCTCATCTTTGGGATAGATTATGTTCACACTGGTTGAGTAGTGGATTTCAAAAGTGATCCTTATTGGGTTGGCAGAATTGGGGGAGACAGGAGGTGACACATCGAGCTGGTAAACGTATATTTAGTACGCATAGAGAGAATCTGGTAAGTATCTATTTTAAAATTTTATATCAAATTAAATATAAACAGATTATTTTATATTCATATAGGTATTCAAGAATCCTGATATTATGAAGTATTACATTTATTGGAAGATGTATAGTAATCCAACCACTGGAAAGATTAAAGGTGATCGCCAGTGTTATATTATGGTCAGTATTATTTATTTTTCTGTTTGAAAATTAACTTCGTATAATATTTTCAATATTTTAAAATAAAATTTTTATTAAAGGAGTCGTATGTGGCCGCAACCTCTCATACATGGGTTGAGAGTCAGGCTGAGACAATTGATTAGACGATTGCCCATCATTTCGATGTGGCGTCATGGATGCAGGAGACCCAATATGCCTTCGAGAAGGGCCGAGTTGTTGGTATCAACTCTCATTTGACTCCTGAGGCTTATTATATAACTTTTGTGATGTCGGCATCCAGATCAAGAAGAGATCATGGAAAGGAATCATCTTTTGGATCAAAGTATCAAGAGTAGTTGTGAGCTCAGACTGAGATTATAGAGAGTTTGTAGTAGCTGCATGAAGAGATGCATCAACAGCAGCATCATATGGAGGGAAGAGATGCATCAGCAGCAGCAGCAACAACAATAGTATGAGGGGAATATTCATTGATGGCAGCCACAACAGCACGAGCAGATGGATTACATGTGTCGTCTGACTCATAGATTAGGGATGATGTTTTCTCCACCATCTTCTCCAGCTCCCCCAGCTTCTCTAGAATTCAATCCCCTAGTGATTTTGTTGTTATGTTAAAAACATTAAAATTCAACACTTATAGTAATATGAACTACTTACAATTATTGTTTTTTTAATGGTGTGAATATTGCATTATTTAATTTTTTATTTTGAATATTTTTTTATTTTTTTATTTGTTTTTAGTATTTTATTTTATAATGTATGTTTTTTTACAAATAATAAAAATAATAATAATTTATGATATTTTATATATTTTTTCAAAATATTGAGAATTTTAATATTTTTATTATTTTAATAATATTAATATTATTTTGTCATTAATCATAATATTATTTTTATTTTTATATTACTATGTATTTTCAATGGGACACCATCTCAAATAGATTATATATATATATTTATTTAAATTTGTTTTTGCGATGAGTTATTAATTATTTGTGATAGGGTCTTTTGCGACGAGACCCTGTCGCAAATAGATTATATAAATATATTTAAAAACTTATTTGCAACGGCTTCCGGTACCATCGCGAATAATATTTTGTTACAGGTCCATCGTAAATTATTTAGGTATATATAACATATATAAAAAGAGAACTATTTGCGATGGGATGACAGGCATATCATAAGTACTTTTTGCGACTGGCCCGTCACAACAGGTTTATATATATATATATTGTATTCAATCACAGATCTATTGCGATGGGACAGCTCTCTGTCACATGTAGTATTTGTTTGCGATGAGCCCATAGAAAAAAATACTAGTTTCGACATTGTTTTCATCAATGGGCAATTTATGACGGGACCCCGTCACAATAGAGTTATTGTGACGGGATCCCGTCGAAAAAAACCCATTGTAAATAGTTGAAATTTCAATAGTGATATGTTCAACATCTATATGATGGATGTGTGTGTAAGAGTAGGTCATATATTTTATCAAAAAACATCCTAGTATATTTATGATACTGTGTTTTCACAAAATAATGGAATACAGAGAGTAGAAGGGTAGATAATGAAAATAAAGGAAAGGAGCTTGAGAGAATACATTACCTCTTAATTGGGTAACTTCTTTTGGTTTGTGCCAAAAGGTTTCTTGGAGAAGCTTTATTCCCAATGAGAGGCTTCAAGGTATAAGGGTAGATTATTGGGATGCTACATGGGTAGATAATGGATGAAAATAAAAGATTTGAGAGGTGTGATGAATGGGTAGAGGTTGTGGCCTTTTATAGGGAACAAAAAAGACTCACATGGAATTTCTAGAAACATGTTTGGTTTTCAAATGATATTACCAAACGAAAGTATTAAAAAAATTATTAAAGGTTTATGGCCTAAATATGGACCTAAAAGTGATGTTGGATAAGATTCCAGGTCATTTGGGCCCTTAATTTTATGGTTTAGTCCATAATTAAGCTTAATTTGGCCATAACTATTATGATAAATTTTAATCACTTTTACTACCCATTTTGGTAAAAAAAATACATTGCCCTATTATATTCTACATATAACAATTAATACAATTTTTTATGTTATATTTTTGAAATTCAAATCACTAATGCGGAAAAATTAAAATTAGTGATAATCCTGCAGACATAACCAAATAACGGGGTTTTAAAGTAGAAAAAAGATCATAAGTTTGTTAAGATTTTATATTCAGTTTCAAAGGGAAATTGATTAAAATGAATTAAATTATATTAATAGATGTAATATTTATCTAATTTATCCTTAAGAAACAAGTATAACATCACTTATCACCAATAAATATTTATAAAAAATGGTAGTTTTTTACCTAAAAAGGATTATTTTCACTACTCATCAAAAAGTGCAATTTCTCATAAAATTAACAAAAATTCACTCTAGGATAATTTTTATGTTATGAAATCAAAAATAAAATATATTTTTTAAAATTAAATATCTAAATGTGTCTAAAATTATTTTTATTATTAAAATTGTTTCATTAAAGAAAATGGTATTTTTAACCCAAAAAGTACTTCAACAAAAATCATATCATTTAATATCCAAATGTTTTATTTATATAAAACAATTATAATATTTTTTTGGAATTTATTTACTACTATGTCAATAATTTTGTTTAATTATGAGGTTATAATTATCAATTTTAAATATATATATATATTCATTTCATAGAAACTCAGTGTTCCGTGCATTAGAAGCCATTTCATTTTTTCTTATAGTGAAATCCAAGTTGGTATTGCGTGTAGTGCAAAAAAAGTTGGTATTTCATGTGAAATGAATTTTTAACATATTTTTTTTAATATATATTTATATATAACTATTTCTAGTGGCATGTGAAATAAAAAATATTGAAAATATAAATCATATTGAAAACAAAATCCTCATAATCTTGGTGTCTTACAAGTAAGGTTGGAGATTCAAATTTATTTTTTCACTTTATAAATAATATTCACATTTAAAAAATATAAAAATCTATCATCACTCACTAAAAAGGGTGGAAGGACTTCCTAATGGGCTCAAATAAACAAATAGTAATGGTGCATGTTAATATAATGAAGAAGTGGTGGAACCATGTGATAAAATATTAAATTATTTTAATATATTTAATATTGAAGGATGAATAAATATAGATAATTTAACAAAACATAAAATATATGAAGAATACATCCTAGAGGTAAAATTACTAAAATACCCTACCCTATCACAAAATTATGAGAACATTACTAAGGAACTAAAAGAGATAAAACAGGTTCTAGATGAACAATTAGAGGCGGATGAGAAAGATATTGACTATATTTCATTAAATTATTTTCAAATTCAATTAGAATCTGAAACTCGTGAGTTTTAGTGAAAAAATCAGAAATTTTGGAGAATGCTTATAGAGAGATAAATTTGATTATGAAAATTTTTAATCTCATGCTTTATGAAATATCTAATGGGTTAATTTTTCTTAATAATGTAGATTTATATGTATTACTAGAGGTCCAAAGTAAATAATAGTATGACAACCCTCATAAAAACGATGAAAATCAAACCTATGGAGGCAGAACAGAAGATGAATTCTCAGTGGTTTCTCATTAATATGAAGAGGAACAAGATGCAACACATAAAGGGGGGATTTTTTTATGAAATTGACTTGTTTGTATGTTATTAAATATTATCTATTTACAAACTCTAATATGGTTGTTTCTAATGAAAAATTAATGGAATAACCACTAGATGAAGAATATTCAACAATAGATGTGGAAAATGATTAAGAAAACATATATATCATCAATATATAACCGCCCCATAAAAGAACACACCACATTGACCATTTTGTGGAAATGTGGTACTCTATCAAAGGGGACCACCCAGTTTAGTTAATGATAAAGATATTTGGGAGAAAGAACATGTGGTGGATTATACCATAGAAACATCATCCTCTAGCAGATTTGGGCTGATCACTAAAATTCCCTTATATATAGTCTAATTATACACCTCTTTGTAGGGTTACCACAAGAATATCCTCCATTATATTTCATTTTTGTCATCTTTATTAAAAAATTTATTATATTTATAATTTTTTCTTTAGGTTTTGCTAAATTAGACAACACCAAGTAGGGTTACTCGGTTATCTTCAACACCCCATGATAAATACAAACTCAAATCTACCTAACAATTAAAACCATGTTATATCTATCCTACCAATATTTTTTGGAATTAATACTTGATTAAAAATCTATTAATAGATAATTTTTTTGCTAAAAAATAATTAGGATAACTTCATTGATAAGTATGTGGAAGGGACTTTAATTATGTTTAGAGTATTTTTTAATATATTCTAGATCTGGTTTTTAGAAATTATAAATAAAAA
This sequence comes from Viscum album, assembly GCA_963277665.1. Taxonomy (NCBI): domain Eukaryota; kingdom Viridiplantae; phylum Streptophyta; class Magnoliopsida; order Santalales; family Viscaceae; genus Viscum; species Viscum album. The sequence continues at coordinate 836,568,919 of OY728165.1, forward strand.
TATATTTGTTATTTTTATTATGTATTTCAGTCATTAGTTTTTAAAAAATATTATAAACCAAAAAATAATATATAAAAAGAACCAAAAAGTGTTATGTTTGTAAATAGTATACACACTCATTTGTATTTTTTTCATTGTTTTCCAACTCTCATTGCATTGAGTTATACCCTTCCATGTTTAAATTTCCTACTAGTGTTAATAATTTCACTAATTCTGAAATTTTATGAGTCAAATGAATGTTTAGTGACATTGCCAAAACATTCAAGGATAATTTGGTTTTAGGGTTAGGATATTAATTGTGATTGAAATTATTTCTATGGAATTAGAATTAAATCCTAAGTTCAATAAACTTTGTATTATCTGATGTAACATTGGATTTTTGAAAAATAATTCCATGAGAATCTATCTTAAAATAAGTTGATATAAGTCTTTTAAACCTAGAGTAAAATGTGCATCTAGGATCCCATGGTTATTAAGCACTGTGTGTGTTGCTGTTAAATACCTCTAAATAAATCCAATGATTTAATATTGACATTTCTTTTCACATACATGGCTAATAAAAATTTAAAACTCATAAATAATAAAAAAAATCTATTAGTCAATTGAGGTGAGCGGAATATATAACCAAGATGAAGATGGGGGGAAATGAGTTACAAAGAATTCAGTTGAGTTGTATAAATGAAATGAAAATTGAACTATATATTAAGAGACTTGGGAGAGAGAGAAAATAAAGTTATTTGGGTCAAAACATTGATTCCATTTAAATATAATTCAATCTACTCTTTGAAATGGAACTCTTGATTGAATGAAAATGAGGTATCAGTTTGAAATCATAGTAGAATCATGATAATTTCATTGTTGGATGAACCTATGATGTTATTTTTTCTAACCTATATAATTATATCTTTGTAGGATAAAATGTTTTTTTCTTTTTTAATAAAGGGATTCAATGATGAAATTTATTGAGAGTGAAACATTTCATGTGTGGGGGAGTGATTGGAGCTGATAATTTCAACAAAAAAATTGTCTGTATTTTATTGATAATTACATGTATATTAATCCATTTCTCATGTAATATAGTGATTTTTATTGGCTGTTGAATTCCATAATTAATTCATAAATTCCTCAATTACTAATTTTTACTTTTTTATTGATCATTGTAATTAAATTGAAAATCCATACATTAATTTTGAGGAAAATTGAAATTGAATTTATTTCAATCATTAACTGTGAATTTGATTTTTCTTGATTTAATATTGATTTAAAATTCATAAATATTTTTTTTTATTTTTAAATATTTTATTCATTTTCGCCATTAATGAAAATCCATAAATTGCAATTTTATCGAAATGGAAATTTGAAATGTAACATTGTATTTAAAATGTTTTTGAGTTTATTTACTAGAAATTGATATTATTTTTCAAAATCTAATTAAATTTGGTTAATAAAAAATAACCATTAATATTTTTAATTGATTTTTCTATAGATAAATTAATGATTTGAATTGTTTAGTCATTTTTTTCAAATTAATTGTTGAAAATAACTCTAATGAAAATATGAATTTGTGGAATGTATATTGGAAATATAGAAAAGTCTTAAAGTGACCATGAATAACTAATTAAACTGACCTCATGGAACTCAATGTGTCTTTTTCAAGTGACTACACTAATATTTCTCATGGTTTCTAGACCTACCACCTAAAAACTACATTATCCTATCATGGCCACCAACTGACCACAAGTTCTTGAATGTGACCACAAGAAAAAAAAATCCAATCCACCCCATGATCAATATAGTGACCACACAAATTGAAATGACACAAACCTACCATGAATGAACCATCCATGCCCTTATTTTTTCACGGTAGCTTAATCAATTAGAAATAACCCTCTACAGTTACGTTTTGGAAACCTAATACAATAAGTGACCATGATTGTATACCCATTAATTACTAGAAAAGAAATATCTATGCATGTTATCTCTAGGAAGAAGAAACAAATATAGGATTGTTTCATAAGATTCTGATGGAGTGATAAAACAAATCCAGTAGTCGTATTCACTAATAGGGATTGGTGAAAAAATTGAAGGGGTACTATATGATTAGGGTAAGAAAATTTGGGGATGCTGGATCTCTTATGAAATGACATGTAGACATAAAGAACACTGTTAGGGTTGGACACATGATGTCATGAAAATATTATTCAATATGAATCAAAATAAATCTATATAAATATTTATTATGAAGATTTTGGAATGATACACACTACCTACAGAAGACTCAAACTTAAAATAATATGAAGGTTTCATCACCTGAAGATCATGTTCTCTTATATGCCTACTGAAGAATGAAGGAGACCTGAAGATTCCACTCAAATGTAATATATTGATAGAATATCAACCTAAAAATAATATTAGGTTGAATAACGTTGATCTATGCCTATTCCCACTAAGTAAAATAAGAACACAATATTGAATATTCCCTCAAACTCGCGCCGCCAGTTGATGTTTGAAGCCATCTCAATGGTAGTTTCCAATTATATATAACAAAAATGAACCTTCTATTAAAATAAAAAAAATTCAATTCAAAAGTTTTAGTATTTTTTTTCTTTCCTATTTATATTAAATATGGATAAGACATCCATTTCACTCCCACTAACCAAATGTAGGTGTGAAGACTCCCATACACAAATTGATTGATCATTTTCCCCAATGAGCTTAAATGGATACTATTCAAAATAGGAACCACCATCGAACCTCTTATTCACCAACATTTTCATGAAAAATCTTGGATAATTATAAATATAAAGTTACCATTTAATGAATGTTCAAGAAAAAAAATAGTCTCTATACTTATTTCTAGCTCTAGAATGTGAATTTACTCACATAAACTCAACAAAAAAATTGTGTTTTCTAGTTAAAAATGAATTATTGAAAGGAATTTTCTTCAAATTTTTCTACCTAGTATAGGAATGATCGTGGGAATAAGAATCTCTTAGTAGAATCAATTATGTCCCTAAACCATGGAATGTAGAACTCATTTGGTGAAAGGGGTATCTATCCTTGATTATATACGTTATAAAGAATAAGGTTGGTGACTTAAGAATATTTCCCCCCTCACCATTAAAAAATATTTTTCATCTTCAAACCATAATTAATTTAATCTTTTAACTATTTTACTACATGTCTCATTAAATACTTTTGTTTAATTATTTTTTGTTTCTCTTATACATTTTTTTGGGTTTTTATTTGACCTATATTCCATGATCATGAACATGATCTTTTTAACTGCACAAATATAGAGAATTGACCCCGCTAGAAGGTGGTCTAAGGGGAATCATTGTAGTGTGTGTGAATTTATATACTTTAATTTATCATTCCATTTTTCTATGATTATGATGTGAAAAATAATATGGTATTTGGGAAATAAATCTCCATTACATATTCTATTAACACCTTTTCACCCCTATACTTGTTACACACGAATGTTTTCCTACATTCATTTTACACTTCATACTAGTGGAGTCATGCAATATTAATGGGATAATGGTATGTAGTTTCATCTACCTGATAGAGTAACTCCATTCACTTGATTGATGAGTGTACCTACCATTTCACTATAGAGAAAACATGATATTTGTATCCATTTTAGGGGATCACGTAAGCATATGTTTTGTTTATACTAAATGAAGAAGTGTAGGGTGAATAGAAAAATGATATTTAATATATAAATTGAATAAAAATATTTAAAAACAAATGTAAAAAATATTCCAACAAAATGAAATCACCATATGACCTCAATCATTACTTCTAAACATAGTTGTTTTTTTATAAATTTTATTTGAAATTCATAAAATTAATAACGAAAATTAGCAATAGTTTACAATTTTGTCTATAATTAAAATTAATAAATAATAATAATAATAATAATTGATTGAGATAGTGAAGCACCAACCCACACATGCTCCATGGGAGATGAAAATTTTCATCACTATATAACATTATGATTTTTTTTCATAAAAGGTTTGTTTTAACACAACTAAAAAACCACATGATAATGATTGTAGAAACATGATACAATTATCAAAAGTAAAGGAAACACAAAATGATTATTATTTATATCATATAAATGTGAAAAATAATAATAAAATTAAATCATTTCATATGTCAAATCTCATTACCTTAATTATCTTCACATAATTGATATAGTCTCTTAAAAATGTGAATTGGTTTTACTACCTACTCAATTACTCATTATCTCTTGTGATATAAATATTTAACTAATACAATATAGGGTTATTCAATTCTTATCCCACCCATCACATGAAAGAAAAAATATATTTTTGTTCCACATTAACATCATAGGATTAACAAATCCATCATAGTATAATTAACAAATGAGAATGAAATGGTATAAAAAATCCACATTATACATAAAATAAATTACATTAAGAAATAAAGTGAATGATTCCTTTAAACAATTTCCCATTTGAAACATAATAATATTTAATTATATTTACAAAAATGAATTTAAAATTATAAGAACACCAAAAAATTGATAATAAATTAAAATGAAATAATCATTTTCACCTTGATTATAATTTTCCAATGAAAAAAGCAATAAATAAATGGTTCTAAAATGAAGGATAAAGCTAGTAAAAATTACTTTTAATATTAATTAAGACTTGGAAAATAATATCTATAAAAAACCTTATATAAATGGTGAGAGAAAAATACTGAGTATAAAATGTAAAATAATAAAATAAAAAACAATTAAATGTTAAAAGAAACTGAAATGGAAATGAAGTAATCATATATGTATTGATAATTTAATTTTAATTTTTTTTAAAAACATGTAAATGAATGAAAAATTTCCCAGAATGAAAAGTAGAGATAAGGATGGTTCTAGAAACAAGAACCATTTGGGTGAATTTTAAACGAATGAGAGGGGAAATAGAATGAAGGTTGGTAAAACCGAAATATAAATAGATTATAATAAAATTGATAATATATTTTATGTAAATAACATATAATTTCATGTAATGGAAATCTATACATACAAATTTTAATTTGAATGTGAGATTGGAAAAGAATCCACACCTTTACATTCAAATACATGAACATGTTTTAACCACATGTATAACTAACACATCCATATTTATAAATTACTTTATTGCCTTATTCATATCCATTTCCATGAATACTATTATATTATATTCCTTTATTACATATATATTTTTCATTTTACGTTTATTTTCCTCATTACATGTTAGTAGTTCTAATTGCCTCGTATTAGTTTATGAACGGTGATGTCAATATTTTTTCTTTGATAATGTGTTTAACATTATAATGTTATTAATTGTAGTTTAATGATATTATTTAAATGATTTATATATTTCTATTTTCATTTTATGGAATATATGTTTATAATTAGTTTGAATAGAATTCACAATGTGCATGTTTCACTTTTATTTTTCAATAGTGTAAGATATTTTAGAATAATATTTCATTTTTTTTAACCTTATAATACCTTGATATGAAAATATATTATTAACTAATAACATATATTAACATAAATAATTATTTTATTCCCATAAATGATTAAAATGGGTATGATTGTGTTTCATTTTTCATATAGGTTATTGAACTGACTAAAATAAGAACATGATATACTAATGAACATGTTTAAGTATAAAGTTATATTAAAGTGGTATGAATCTTATAGAAGCATAATGATGTCAGTATAAGATAATTAGAGTGGATATTTATATTTAATAATATTTTATATTAAAATTCAATAGAAAAAAGTTGGATAATGAATAGATACTTACTATGATGAATTCACTGCTTCTTGAAATGGATTAATTCATATATAAGAAATTAGGCCTATTTCTTGGGACTAGAAAGAAGCCCAATGTGGAGAAGGTATTTAAGAGTACAAAAATACATAGGAATTAAATTGGTTCCCAAATTATACAATTGGTTCTAAGGGGTTGTGGATGATTTCATTTTCAGATGAGTTTGACTAGATTATTTATAATATCACATTACTCAATGCTTATAGAAGGTCATTTTTACCTGAATAGAAGACCATAAGTAGAAAAATAACATGACAGCTCTATTTTTCCAATATTATAAACTTTTTGAAAATTTTATATGTTTCATACATTATTTCACTCATATTCTATAGTTTATATCTTTTCTATTTACCATTGTTACTCACTATTCACCCCTATAACTTATTATTTCACAAAAAAATGATATTAGACCCTTTACCTAATTTTGATGCCCCTATTACAAAAATTAAATTCATTTTATCTAATTAAATCTCTTGATATTTTAAATTTATCTTCTAAAAAATAATACTTTTGAAAATAATTTTTTTTGAACAAAAAAAAATTCTTATGAAATGATCGATTATATTTCACTTGCTGTCATTCTTTATTTAAATAATTTTTGTTAAATATATATAACAAACGTTCAATATATGATACATATAGATACATATATATTGCATTATTAAATAATATAAAATAATTAAAAACTCATTATAATATTATTTATATAATCATTTGTTATATGTTTTCCCAATGGTCATATATATGTCCAACAAGCATATATATTTTACCAAAAGTAAAATAATAGTCATATTAACCAGCTGTACTTCTATATATAGCCCTACATGTTTATCTAAATCAAAACCATATTAATCTTTAAGATACTTATTAAATATGTTTCTCATATTTCTAACATTTTTTATTCATTTCATTATTATCATTAACAGTATGATACTCAAGGAATTTTAAGATGAGAAATATTTAAATCATGTAATTTTAAAAACAATGTTTTATTCATTTTAAAAAATTAATTTTGTTATATTTGGTAATATTTTAATTTATTTCATTTTATATTTTCATTTTATATATTAATATAATAATTCTCCTTTTATTTTAGTAAATTTTTGTGTGTATCACAGTCTATTGAAAATATATGATTTTTTTAAAGCATAATTCACATGAAAACATTTAGGGGTTTATATTCTACAACATTAAAATAATTTTTCCTAAATTTTTTAATATTTATTAAAAAATAAATTAGATTACTGATTCCCCATTTCATACTTAGGTTTTCAAGTAGCTTCCACAAACTATTGATTTTTTAGAGAACATTGAACAACGGATTGTTAAAGTTTCATAAAACATTATCTCTACAGTCCAAGATCACTATCATTTATTCTTTTTAAAAGAGATCATGTTCCAATAATGAAACTTATGAGTTTAGTTTATGTTATAGAATAGTATTTACTAATAGAAAATTATTTCATGGAACACATCATGTGCTTATGAGTGAATTAGTGGAGGTGTTAGATGATAATCTATAGTCTATACATGATCATTGTTCTTGAAGGGTATGCTGTATTTATGACTCAACTATCCATGCTTTCTAAATAACACAACCAACTTCCATGAGGATATTATAAGAAATAAATTTATGCCATGTAAAATGTCATATTTATCCAATTATTATCAACATAATTATTATATTGGATTTTTTGTGTAATGATTTATCATAAAATGGTATGAATATTCTCAAGAATTTATTTATAATGTTCTAGTCCCCATAGATTCCACTCTATAACATTATCCCAAAATATGGGAGTTCTATACCACTTCCCATATATAGGCTCATATGGTTCAATTTGAAATCTAGAATAGAAATAGTTGTTGTATGATAACTCCACTAAAGGGAGATGTTGATCCTCGTTACCCTTTAATTTCATTGAGTAGGATATGAAAATATCTTTGATGATTTAATGGTCATTTTATATTATTCATCTATTTGAGGGTGATAAGTTTTTCATAAACATACATATATATAAAATTATATTATAGTCTCCACATGAAATTCATATTGAATCTGAAGTCTCTATAAAAATTAATTATAATTTTAACTGTATAAAAGTATACGACATGATTTATAAAAATAGTTGCAATATGATCATGTTAAAAATACTCTTGAAGGGAAATGATGTTTGCTGACTTTTTATGTCAATCAACCACAACCCAAATGGTATTATATCTATTAGAGGTCATTGGAGGACCTATAATGAAATACATTTTTATTCTTTCCCATTTCTATATAGGCATGGATAATGGTAACATAATACCATTGGAGTTATGAAATTAAACATTAAATTATTGGAATCCCATGAATTGACATATATACTATGAAATATCCCTCTTTATTTTTTCCATAAAAAATACTCCAATATATATATACACATGTTGTTTCTCCTTAAACAGATAGAGAATGATGATATATGGTTTTTATATATGATATTTACTTTATCAATTCTTGTATTAAAGGAGACATATTCATTTCTCTAATATTATAATTACATCATTCTCAAGGTGGAACTCAAGAATATTTATTACCTGATTTTTAACTAAATATCCTACTTATATTCTAATTTAATTCTCACATGGATGGATGATTGACCAATAAGTTGGGAAATATAGTATTTATCCCCTTATCATATAAATTATTGGTATATCTCTTTAAAATATTTGATATCATTTTCTATTTTGATCATTATCATGGATAAGGTAGCATGGTATTTCTTCATAAAATATCAGCCTCCATTTTAACCTTCTTTGTATTGTATGTTTATGAGTATTTATGTTCAATGATCAAATATAACCATACCCTTTGATTAATTTTTAACCCCTCATGTTTAAATATATATTTTAAGATATTTTTATTAGTATAGATATTACACTTTTCACCACATACATAATTCCAAATTATATTTAATGACAATATTATTATTTTTAGCCCTAAATTATACTTTACTTAAATTTAATCATATACCATTAATATATTTGAGTCATAATCTACCACCATATCATTTTTCATAAGCATACACCCTTATCCTTTATGTAATACATCATTGCATATCCCAAACCCTTCACCACTATAGGCTAATATGAGTACATATGATGTGACTAAAAATCTCATAATATACTATAAACTATTTTCACATCCATATATTTTGAAAAATATGACCTCATTCTATGTTTACAATGATAGTATATTTGAAAATCATGGGATGTTTCCGCAAAAGCATCGATAACATCCCATAAATGCAATAAATCTAAAAATATCTATAATAGTCATTTTTCTGGATCATTTTTAACCTACTCTATCATTGAAGGATCGATATATATACCGTCCCTTGTGATTATATGACCCAATATTTTGAAATTCTATATCCAAAATTTACATTTTCTAAATTAAGCATACAATTTCTTTTTTCTTATGTTTTTTAGAATGATACATAAATTATTTTATTATTCATACATGATATATTAATATACTATAATATTGATTATAAATAATACCTCAAAATAATAGAGATAATATTCATAGAATATGTTCATCAAATATATGAAGATTATGGGGGGAATTCGTGAGTCTGAAAGGAATCACTAAGAATTCATAGTTTCCTAATCATTTATGAAATGATATACTTGGTATATAATACACTTTTATAGTTAATTGATTATATATAAATTGATGGTCTATAATTTAGAAGTATGATTCCCCTCACAGTTGATTAAACAACTCAGAAATATAGAGTAGGTGATACTTTTACTTTATCATGATCTTGTTAGATTCATGATAACTAAGGAATTGATTCATTGATCCTTCAATATTTTTAATAAAGTAGATTAGTTCATAGCTTGGTGAAGTGCATAGGAATATAAAATCATGTTCTAGCTTCTCATATAGCTTCTTTTTCTATTTCTCCCTTTCATTAGGGTTCAATATATAAATATATTTTGATATTTTTATAGTTTTAGGTATCTGTTCAATATAAAAACCAATCACATGTGTTTTTGGTAAGACCTATAAAATCCTCATATAATTCATCAACATATATGTTAAAAATCAATATATCCTCAATATTGATATTTTGCTCAATAATTTTAACTAAATACCACTTATGATTGTGTAATAATACACATATAAGGGATATAACTTCCATAGTGAGTTTATAACTATCCATGAATCGATAGATGATCAATTTTTAATTTAAGATATTAAATTTGATTTCCCTATACTTAAAATTGATATGGGGTTTATGTAAAGAGATAAAATACATTCCCAAAGTCATATAAATTTGAAAAAAGAGAGAATAAAAATATTTCGTAGAAGAATCTCTATACAAACCACAATCGAAGAAAAAATATAGAATTTTGATGCTTCCATTTTACCACTGAGAGTTTTCATTAATAAATTAGTATCTAATTGTTAATTTTGTTAAGTAATTCTCTTAACAAACATTCTAGATATAAATGAATGACTAGAAGATGGACCAAATATGACATTTAAAATTATTGAGTGGTTAATGAGAATACATTTCTAAATTTTATATTGATTATATTCAAAATTTAAAATGGTTTTCATTACTAATAATATATAATATATTCATAGAATTTGACAAATCACAATAATGAATATGAAAAACCAATCCTGAAATGATAAACCTCATGGAACATTATTTTAAACTATCATACAGTCCATTAAAAATATATCACTTTTTTTACATATTTTTTAGTGTTATCCTATTATTCATGATAACCTAATACCAAAATGAAAGTAAACCCACAATGATACCATTTTAGTAAACTCAACCATAAAATCCATATAATTTTCATCATTACACTTTATTATTCATTATATCTCATAATAAATAAAAATCCAAGAACCAATTCGTTTACTGTCTTTGGAGATTAGATAAATAAAGAACATATTTTACAAAAAAACATTAACTTGTCCCTTAAAATATATACACAAATGACATACTTATAGAAATAAAAAATATTATACTATTCTTCAAAACATGGGGAATCGAAACATTAGAAAATGTGCGACCTCATATGCTCAATAATGGTAAATATATCAATCAATCATAGATGAACATAAATTAGATGAAAAATGGGAATAATATTATGTTATGAATAGAAGATAACAATCATCATATAAGAACATAATGTCTGAAAATCATAAATTATAAATCATATATCATAAAACAAGAATCAAAACATATTTTTTTTGGAATACAATTAGAATGAAGTATCACAATGTGTAAATATTATACAATTACCAATATCTATTAAATATATGAAATAGTAATGTGGAATAACATAGAAATGTGGAATACATAAAAGCATAGAAAATAATTTCTATGTCATGGATCACTGACAAGTCTATCATGAAATAGGTGATAGATTCCCATAAAATAATGTATTGAATTCACTCCTCATTCACTTATATTTCATTACATGAGATATAAATATTTACCCAATGAAGTTAAGGGAAATATGACTATAGGACAAAAATTTAGATAATGAAAAACCATATATATTTGTGCAATATGAACTTAAAAGGATTGGTAAATCCATCATAGAACAATTAACCCATGACAATGATACTAGTTTTGTAAAAAACAACACAAGTCATAAAATGAATCATATAGGGGATTATATAAAAACAGATCCCCACTAATAGATAAGAATAGTTAAATGATATTCAATTTTATTAAAAAAACAATAGACTAATATTCAATTTTTTTAAAATTATAAATAAATAACCATTTCATTTAGATAACATATTTTAAAGAACAATTAATCAATCAATGGTTTTAAAATTAAGGTAAAAAGTAATAAAAATTACCTTGAAAAATAATACAAAACTAGAATGGACTATAATTAATGAAAATTAAAAAAAAAGTGGGATAAAATGACCAAGGAGGAAACATAAAGGATTCAGTTTACACCATTTTAAATAATTCAAAACACATTGAAAGGGACCTTAGGAAATAATAGATGAGGTTGGTTCGACATTCAATAATCATTTCGGGTGAATTATAAACCAATGGGATTGGAAATGGTACAATGTATTCTAAAAACCACATATAACATTATAAAGAGAAAATATATGGGGGTATATATTGAAAGAACATATAATTTCCCCCAGTGTAAATATAGTCATACATAATATTTATTTCAATGTGAGATTGGAAAATAACTCTTATTGTTATATGTGACATACAAAAATCATCTTTAACTCCTATATAATTAACATATCTATATTAAAAAATCATTATCTTACTCATATCAATTGACATGAATACTATTCCACTATATTAGTTTATAACTTATATAATAGTCATTTATAGTTTATTTTCATCATTGGAAGTTAATACTTTTAATTATTTCGTACCACAATCTATATGGTGATGTGGATATTCATTATTTGATTAAATGTTCTCAATTAAAAGATGTATAAAGTTAATTTAATAGGTTTATTTAATTATTTTTACAGTCACATGTTCATTTGATGAATGACATGGGTATGGTTTATGAGAGTGGAATTCACAATGTGTGTGTTTTGGGTATCTTTTTCAATAGTACAAGATAATTTAAAATGATAATTCATTATTGTTTAACATTTATAGAACACTTATAAAAACATATATTAGAACTTCATATATTATCTGACCATAATGTATTCTTTAATACCCATTTATGATGAAAATTTTGAATACAGTATAATTTTATTTATATTGGTTGTAGAACTGACCAAAATAAGAATACATTATACTAGTGAAAAATAAGTGTATAGAGTTAAAATATATTGAATATCATTATCACAAAATATATTTATTTTATTGAAACCATATTTTAGGGGATAATTATATTTTTAAAGATATCATATAATATGGTAATTATGAAAGTCGAAGAACTAGATTCTAACTTGATGAATTCACTCATTGAAACATGTTCCTTTATAAAATAGGATTTAGGTCTGATTGTTGGGGAAAAAAGAAACACAATGTGGAAGAGTATTTTATTAATATAAATTCAATTTGGGATAAATGAGTGTACCTATGAATATTAGTGATTTTTAAGGTGTGATGGATGTGTCCTTTTATTGAGGAGTTTGAGTGGAATATTCATAATTTATCTTTACATAATATTTAAGTAAGAACATTTTTACATGAAATGTTTCCATTAGAGGAAAAATAATGATTTTATAGATTATCTATAGTATAGACTATTATTATTATTTTCATATGTTTTATACTTCATATTAAACATATTCAATATTTTAGGGTGAACTGATGTGATTTACTATTCACCATAGTAACTTAATTTTTCACCAAAAAATGAAATTGACCATATTACCTAATTTTTATGACATTATTCCAAAATGGAAATACATTATAACAATTTAAAAATATGGGTAAATTATTTTTTAAAAATTAATAACAACTTATGAAAGTTTTTTTCCTAAATATTTGTTTTTATTGTGCACTATTAAATGATAATGATTTTTCATTTGAGTAATTGATGTTACTTATAAATTAAAAGTATTTAATATATGATATATGATATATAATTTTGGAATAAAAAATTATTAGATACTCATTATAACTTTTCCAAAATAATTTTTTTTATATTTATTCCCATTGGTCATATATATTTCATAGAGTCATATAATGGTAATATTACCCATTTACATTCTAATATATAGCCTTACATACTTATATAAATTTAATTTATTCTAATCAGTCATTTCCTTCATAGTATTTTTATAATATTTTCATCATTTTAAAAAATTTCTATAGTTATCATTAGTTAAATGATCTATAATGTAGATGAGGATAAAGAATATTTTAATATTCTTATGTTTTTAAATAAATGGGGTTTGATTAATTTATTAATTTTCATAAATATAATCAATTTGATTATATTTTAATTTATTTAATTATAAATTTAAATTATCTATATTATTTATTTAAGGAATGTTTCCTTTTAAAATGATGTTTTGTGTATCATCAACTATTTAAAAGATGTGAACTATATAAAGAGTGATTAATACTATATAATTTGGGTTGTTATTGTTGATCCTAGGTGTTTCATTTATTTATAGTGAGTCATTATGTGAAGTGATTATGTAAGTATAATTATTATGGATTCATTTAGTTAAACTAGATGTCATGAATAAGAAATTATCCATGTAAGTGTGACAATTTTTGTGTTTTTCATCAACAAAATACATGACAAATTTTAGTGGATGAAGGAACCTTGTCTTATTCATTTAGTAAAAGATGGAAATCCTCATGTTTGATTTTTGGAAATCGTTGAGATGATTTTAAGTTAAATTGGATTACTACAAAAAGGTGAATATCACATTCTATAGTATTATTAAAGATACATGTGGAATATTCTATGCTTAAGGGTATCATGGAATCTTGTGTAAGGGTAAACGAGTGATGCATAAATCTAGAAATGAAATCTATAAAAAACATAGTTACTTTCCTAAGAATAGTTTCAATCTTCTATAGTGGCTCACATATGGATTTTCACTCACATAAGGGTACATGTGTTAGGGTAATACCCCAATCCCAACTTAGTTAGGAGTAAATACATAGCCATGTAAGGTTATATGAAACACACATTATGGTAAATCTGCCACAGGTTAAGGGTATTGTGCTCTGTAAGGATTCTTGCATAAGGGTAATGTTGCTTTATAAGGGATACCATGTGAGGGTAATGAGTCTACATATGGGTACTTGTGTAAGGGTTGTAGAGGCTTCATAATGTATTCAAAGACTCTACGTAAAGGTAATTTATTATTTATAAAACCTATGTAAATATAAAAATTTCATTGTGAAGGATACGTAAAGGTTTGTCTATGTAAGGTTACTTTAATAAGAACATATTATTTATGAGATAATGAATTAATAAAAAATCTTCTATAATCAAATCCATCGACCTACTAATATCAAAGAATTTCTAAAGAACATGTTTTATAAGATATTCATGCCTCTTCCATGCACGAAGAGAGGAACCCAAGTCTGGATTTCCCCTATAAAAAATATGGCCTTAAAATTTAATAAAGATAAATGCATGAACAAGCTCTAAATAAATTCACAAGAATGTATTTAGACATTAAATCATGTAATATTTAATGAGATAAGGGTCGTGACATCATTCAATAATGAGTCAACATGATGAAATATGAAGCCATATCTATTCTAGAATGAAGATATCATGTGAAGAAATCGGTTGGCCTAACTATTTAGAGAATTATAAATGAGACACATTAAAATGGGGGAACCCATGTTGTCTGAGGATTCTATATAAGATTCATGGCGTACATAAATATGAATATATATGCATTTTAATTGAGGATAAAATGCATTAATAAGGGATGAGTCAGTGTATTTATTAATCCACATGAATAATGCGGTGAGATAAAAGTATCAATGTCTATTTATAAAACTAAATAACATCCTCCTTTTGTAATTTATGATGAATATACCATATAAATAGTTAATAATTACTCAATACATTGAGGCATTTCAAAATTAATTCAGCTATACTTCCAGGTTCAATAAATGATTTTTACCTGAGGTTTTTGTTTATATTCAAATTGAAAATTTAGAAATATCTTGTGAAGAAACTAAAATAACCAAATCTTTATGGGTATTTACATTAAGATAAATAAATGTTTCATTTAAATAATGGATTAAATGTGACATCACATTCATAATTTTGTTTTTCCATGTTATTTTTTTTGTGTATATAAGTGATGAAGAACTATTGAGATATTGAATACTTGTGAGAGAATTTTGTAAAACATTATATAAAGAAGAAATATTTTTTTTAAATTTTGACCCTTTAAAGAAGAAACAACATGTGTTCTTGATTATTCAAAGATTGAAGGACACTATCACTGAAGATTTAGTGAGAGTTTGAGGACTAACAATATGTTTATTACGATATTGAATAAGTTTTAAACAAAAATAACTCCTAATATATCTTTTCATTTAGAAAGACTAAACATATATTATATTTTTTATTGATGTATTTTAGTTTCATCTAGTAGAATCTGGAATTCAAGAAGGAATAGATGATTCTCCTTGTAAAATATGTGTTGGAAATAATGAAGAATCCATGTTGGGGGGTATAACCAACATCACAAGGAGTAGTACTTTCATAAATACATTATAAATCTTATGTGTTTTGATCTATTTATATTCTTCCACATTTGAGGTGAGACTTTTAGTTTTCATTGAGTGGATCCAAAACCCTTACAATTATATGATTTTGAGTTAAAAAATAATTTGAAAAATCGGTGTACCATTGATTAATCACCGCCATTAGTGGAACATAATTGGTTCGTGGACTATACAATTGGCATCATATGTCTGTTCCCTCTAAGGATACAAATAATTTATTGATAATATAGATTTTAAATTTGTTTAACAACCAACTAATTTAATTATTCAACAATACAAATTACGATAACTGGAGGGACATTATGATGTCTCATCTTATTTCACTTGGACTTATTGTTTAAGATACTATTACATTGAATATTCAACCGATTTATGTTGATGAACCTGTGACTCATGGTGATAAGAGAAGCATATATATTAACAGAAAGTCATAAAATGATATTTTTGTGACTTGATCATAAACGGTTTTAAAAAAGGTTAGGGGCCGTAAAACTGCTAAATAAATCTAAGTGAAATTTATGAGTTTTTATGAATGAACTATCAAGGTATGTTTATCCAAGTTACATGTATAGAAATTTATTTCTGAATTCCTAAAAATAGATCATTATGAAATAGTTTATGATTATTTCCATGGAGTTTAGGAGATTATAAGAAATATGTGGGTATTATATTAGAATATTGATGATTATATTACTATTGATATCTCATTGATAAATTTTCTAGATCAATTTGACCCAAAAATTTATTCACTAAAATATAGAGAATATTTTAATATTTATTATATATATAATATACTCATTTATTGTGAAATGATAAATGTTATAGGCTTCATAAAGAAATCCAACGATTGGATTGATTTTGAGGCATTGAGAAAAGGTGAAGTCAATGAATAATAAGAGGTTGTTGAATTAAGTGTCTCAAAAACTAGGTAGATGAAGATGAATTCAATAATATTATGGATATTCAATAAAAAATATTCAATAATATAAAATGTTTAGGAAATGGTAATAAATTATTAAGACATTATAATTCAGAAAATATTGGTCATATTAAGAAACATTTCCCAGTGATGCGGGTTGAATAATCTAAGTCATATGTGGAGAGACCAAAAATGATTAAAGGGTATCAAAATAGAAAGTACTAAATCTTCAAAAGAAGAATTTTTAGGAGAATGAAATATAAGGATAATTCATCAATGATCCAGATAATGAATTCACTATATTTTCTTATATTGTGAAAGGATTTGATTTATTATTTAGTGATGATAAAAGTCATGATATAAAATAGAATGAATGAGATGTTAATGGTAAGTTGTAATGCTATCTTGATAAGATTACCTATCTAAAGAATGAAAATAAATATTTGATCAATGTAAACAGAAAATTAAATGCTGAAAATAATTAGTTCAATAAAAATTAAATAGTAACTAATAATAAAGAAAAGGTAGAGAATGTCAAGAATGAATTGAAAAAAATTTATGTGATCAAGAAATAAAATTATGGATGATTAAAAAAAAATTATTGTTCTTAGGAAGGAATTAGATAAAAATGAATTAGGGTTGTCTTTGACACTAGCCATATATTTCACATTTTTTCATGTATTCAAAAATTCCATAGAATATTTAAATACATTTATTGATATCCAAATAGAATCTTCTGAAGATGGAGAGAAAGAAGGTAAATGTGTACATAATAATTATAAAAATATATTTGTTATTACTAATAGACTAGGTAAAACCAAAGAGGATTAGATTAAGTGGAAATATTTCACAACAGTGTATGAAATGAATGTTCCATAAAAACCATCTTTTACTAGTAAAAGTAATACATTTTCTTTAGAGTATTATAACAATACAAATTTAAAAATGGACCGAACCAATATAGAAGATCACATTTTAGAGGATATTTATTGGGTCATATAAGATATAAACAGAAAGTGTTTTCTATGTTGTATAATAATTAATTTTGAGGATATAATAAACTGTTAATAGGGAGCCTTTATGAGTAAAATATTCCAAATATTTCAATGAATTGATAAATATGTGATTAATTTGGGTATGAATCAAATAAATAACTGTAATTTTATACCATCTAATGAGGAATTTATTAGGTTGAAAAACCTTGAATAAAATGAAAAACTACCTTGTTAATTGAGGAAATTATATAAATTATCAGTGATGATTTTTCTAAATTGATAAATAAGGAAAGGGTTTGATGAAACTCTCAACCTGACAGTATCTTCTTGAATAACAACAAGGTTTCTCCTTATTCCATAATATTATATTTGTTTTTTTCTAACATTTAATAAATTAGAGGAAAAGGTTGAGGATTTTAATTCTAGATTAAAATTATGTTGAGTTATTTTATAGAGATTCATGGTTGTAAACTCACCTTGATAAGGAATATGAGTGAATCCCTTGATGGGGTACCTACATGAGAAAGGAGGAATGATAATAACAATTTCTACCCCTACATTAATTATGTCATTACATTAATATTGGGGGATTTTTGGTTGATGAAAATATGAGACAAAGGGTGAGTTATTCTTATGTAGTTGAACTTTCAGATGCGTTTTTTAATCTATGTGAATGATTTTGAATTTCTTATGTTAACAGCCACTATAGAAAGAATTTTTAAGCATTGTATCACATTAATTGTAGTCTATGGAAAACATAGAGGCCTATTATATATCTCCTTTTTTATAATACATTATCCCAAGAAGACATATAGTTGATTAAGTAA
The DNA here is from genome assembly GCA_963277665.1 of Viscum album. Classification (NCBI taxonomy): domain Eukaryota; kingdom Viridiplantae; phylum Streptophyta; class Magnoliopsida; order Santalales; family Viscaceae; genus Viscum; species Viscum album. The sequence goes on from OY728165.1 coordinate 836,587,753, forward strand.
AGTCTCTTTACCAAGTCTCATGTGATATCATTCCATATATTAATATTTAGATATGGTGTTTTGAATAGATTAATGAGATGTGGAGACCCCACACTTAACCTTTAAAAACGATTTTCAATATGTGTAATAATGTTTAAGAAAACATATTTACTATAGAAATGTGAAATGATACTGGGAATAAATTTAAAAGTATGATATTTATGACAATAGGTTTTATATTTTTTTTCAATGGGTCAATATGCAAAGTGATATTTCTTAGAGAATTGTTAAAAGTTAATTAAATGGAATTTTATTTCATTATTGAGAAATAATACATTCAATTTTTATGAGTTTTATAATGATCGTAAAATGAATTTATGAAAAGTGTTTGTGGTCAATAAACCATGTGTTCATCATTTTATGTATGATAGATGGCATCAACTCGGATTTTGGAAATCCCAAAGATGATTTTTTTAAATTTCCTTGCTATGTAAATGTAAATATCACATTATACATGTTGTGTATAGATATTGGTGGCATAAAACCTATTTAAAGGTAGCATGTAATTATATGTAAGGGTAACTGGGCGATTAATAAAGGTAAAAATGTCACCTACATAACGGTAGAAACTCATGTAATTGTACCCATTAGCTTCCTTAATTGATTATATAAGGGAATCCACTCATGTTAGTGTACGTATGAAAGGATAACATGCATATACAAGGTCAATTAAGGGTAAATCAATATTTGATTAAGGGTACTACATTGAATAAGGGTACCCACATAAGGGTAATGATGTGGCATAAGGTTACCTATGAGAGGGTAATAAAGAAGTGAAAGGGTACCAGTGTAAGAGTTTTAAAGGCTATGTAAAGGTATCCCTTGTAATATGTTAATGTCATCTATGATTTAAAAAACCTTCATAATGGTACAGAGTAATTTTTAAATGATGTGTAAAGGTGAGTCTATGTAAGGTTACCTTGGTGTGGCCATATCAATTAGGATATAATGAATTAAGAATGCATCTTCCATGATCAAAGACATAATCCTCTTAATATCAAGGAATGTCATAAGAACATGCTGCATAGGATATTCCTGAATCTTACATGCATGAATAGAAGAACCCAAACTATGAATTCACCTATAATAAATTTGAACCATCAAATGAAATAGAAATAGGAAAAATTTATGAGTAAGATAAATATAAATTCACATGCTTATAGTTACACTTGAAATAATGTAATATCTAATGAGAGAAGGGTTGTGAAATTATCAAATAACAAGTCCATGTGATGAAATTGAATTCTAGTGATATTTGATAATGAAAATTCTACTAGAAGAAATAGGTTAGCCCAAATATTTTGGGCATGTAAATAAGATTCATTAAAATAGAGGAACCTGACATGTATATGCATTCAAAATAATATTCATAACAAATATTAACCTAATGATGTGGGAATTTTATGTGAGGATCAAATTTTGGTTGTTTGATACTACATTAACAAGGTATGGGTAATAATATTTATTTATCTACATGAAGAATGATATTATTTTCATGCATTTATTTATGTTTTAAAAAAATAAATACCTACCTCCTTCAGGTATTTGAGATGATGATACCATGGGAGGAATGAAGGTTTGCATTAGACTCTATGGTATTTTTAAATTAATGCTTGCATTATTCTATGTTTAACCAATGAGTTTTACCCTAGGTTTATTGATATATTGAAATGCTTATTTTAATTTTTTTTAAATAAAATTAAAATAATTGGCCCTTAATAGGAATTTTAATTAAGAAAATTAAATTTTTAATTTATAACACATTTAAATCATGAAATAAATGACATATCACATGAAAAATATTTTTTTATGTGGATAAATTTTGTGTATGCAAGTGATGAAGAACTATATATATATTAAATTCTAGTGAGAGAATTTGATAAAACATTGTATCTTAAAGAAAGAAATATTTTTAAGTCAATATCCTTTTGTGAAAAATAATGTAGTGTTCTTGAGTACTTAATGACTGAAGAAACAAATTACTCAAGATTTAGTGAGAGTTTCAAGACCAATAACACGTTTTCTAAGGTATTGAAGAAGATGTGTACATGTATACTTATTGTTCTATATTCTTGTGTAGATGGATTTGATGTATTTTTTACTAGATCATATTTTTTGATGTTTTTTAGTTTCATCAAGTGTAATCTGGTTACCAATAGGGCATAAAATATTCTATGATTTTGATTTTTTGTTGGATATAGTGGAGAATATTTGTTTCGGGGTATAACAAACATGGAAAAAAGTATGTATTTTAGCAGAACCTTGTAAATATTTTGTGTTGTGCTATCTTTATATTTGGATGAATACAACATGAGGATATAAGTTATATCTGAATAGATCAAGAACCATTACATTCTAATTTGTTTGAATTAATAGAGAATTTATATAATAATTATACCATTGATTTACCCCCATTAGAACCAAACTGGTACTCTGACTCTATAGTTATAATTATCATGAAACATGAATTTAAAATCAATATTACGAAAATATAATCTTAATATAAGTAATTTATTATAGTGGTATGAAAAAATATGATTTGTTATTAAAATTGAAGAAAAATTATATGAGTTTGAGAAACTCCACCCTATGTAGCCAATTAGTGAATATATTCAATAAAATGATATACACTTTTGAAAAAATTGTTAGAAAGATTCACCTGATTTCAATACTCTCATAATTATATTCAAACAACATAATTTTAAAAATAATTATTGGAAAATGGATACACTCAAAATTATTGATATCCTTAAAATACTATTCCATAAAAAGATAGACCTAAGAGGTATGAAGATTCAAATGCACTATTGAGATACAATACTGTCAAATTAACCTTAGTATTTAGTAATATAATTTACATGATTGAGTATGTAAATGACTCAGAGATATTAGGGACTTTGGGAAGTCTTTATTTGTACATAGACATCAATTTAATTTTACTAGAAAAAATATTCTTATAATTCATTATTAATTATATTTCAAATGAGTTAAAGAATATATTAATTTATATCCTCACTATGTGTAAGAATGATGAGTGATAAATTAGTGGTCTATGATCTAGTTATAGGATGATTATAAATAAAGGTATAAATTTGAGCTATAAAATTAATATTATATCATCAAATAATCTATTTGTGTCAATGGAATCTAAGGCAGCTGTAAATAATGAATGATAATGTTTCCATTGTCAATTTTATTTCATTGATATTAAATTTTCTAGAATATTTAATGGGGTTTAATAAAATTTATGGAGTTCCCAAAAAATGGAATGAAATCTATATAATTTTTTTCTTTTACGGGAATGTAATACCAAATATATATTTTATTGTTTTTATTAAAATATCATTGTTTTACATTATGTAAATTGTTGATGATGTTATAATTTTACATTAAAATAAAATTTCAAGGGTAACCCCATTAAAATTTAAGAATATAAATTAATGCATGATTCATGGATATTTTCAAAATTATTAAGGGTTTATATTTTCATCTAATAATATATTTTATAATATGAATTGTTATTATTTAATAATTATTTTAATAAACAATATAATATGATGGTTTTTATGCAGATGGTTTGTGATTGATCCAATTCTATAACACATTTCTTGACATTATCTTGCTAGGACTCCAGCAATGCCAAAAATGAGAAAAAGTGTGAGAATTGATGCCAACCATTATTAATCCACTACTTAGTGAATAACACCAAGGGTATATCATCACATATATATAAAAAGCATTATACTTTATAAAACAATATCCAATTATCATTAATGATTAATAGATATCACAACCACAATACATGATTAATGTATATTAATGAATGATGTGTGAAAAAAAAGATAACCTAAAACAAGTATACTCTGTTAATGACGTATGACAAGATTCCATTTACAAACAAGTCTCATTCAGAGTATATTTATATATTTCTCTCAATTATATCATTTTATATCCATTGGTTTATTGTTCCATGGAGTATTAATGTGATATAAGTAGAAAATGGAATATTATTGAATGATCAATGATAAATGGAGGATTGACGTACATCATGAAATTAGGTAAGTAACATGAAATTCCTATCTACTTATTTGGAATCATTAATCCATCCTAATTTACCATTTTAGGATAGATAGTTAATTAATAATAATATGATATAATTATTTGATGGATGATTTGAAATATTAATATTTATATAATATTTTTTCATTAAAATGAGATTTTAAAATGATATTGACTGGTGGAATGATGATTAATGGAATAATTATTGTAAAAAAATAGATAATGATAAAATGAGTTTTTAAGCTGTGTCTTATTTATGGAGGTTAGAAAATTATGTCAGGGATATATATTATTTAATATGGAATTTATATTGGTCGAATAAAGAAGATGAATATTATTGATACTCAATTGAATAATAGAGAAATATGATAGAATGATAGAGTTATGATAACATCTAAATAAATTGTTTTTATTTATATGTTGTTATAATAATGGTAATATTTTTAAATGATTATCTTTGATATATGAATATTATATTGAAATTTAGTGATGAATTTGAGCTATAAATAGTGAAAAGTTACCGAAAAAATTAAATAATCAAAGAGGGTGAATTTCTGAAATCCGGTATGGTGTGTGCCAAATAGGAATGAAAACATATCACTTTCTTTAAAGCTATATCAAAACCAGTCTGAGACTTACATGGTCTCCAAAAAGGGGTGGTTTTATTTTGGCTGTGGGTGTGCCAAAATGATATGAATACATGACATATTTTATAGTTGAGTGACTTTTTCATAGTAAGAGAATGAAAATATGTGAAATTCACATGGTTCAAACCACTTTGAGACAACATCATTCCATATTTAGGACTTATTGGGGGGGGTTTAGTTAGTTTGAGTACTTCTCCAAATATATTTTAATTTAGTGTATATTATGGGTTGACTAAGTTGGTAATTGATGGATTATAATGGCTTTTTAGAGATAGGTCAGGGACACATTCATTTATATGAGATTATATCATATTTTTCTTCATATGGTATGTTTTATTATATTTTGAGAATTTTCCCACCTCTATTTTGAAGGTTATGTTGTTGATATTGGAGGGATATAGTATTCCCTTATATTTTTTACATATGATGGATGTGTTATTCCTGGTATAAAATCTGGAGGAATGATATTGTATTCCCATACTTAATATAGTTGTTGTTATATTTGTATCACTATAAAATTTATGTTATTGTAGATGTATGGTCATTATTATAATGGAAGGTAGTTATTGGAGTTGGATCTATTATTATTAATGGTTTGGAAAACATGATGTAATTATTGATATTCTAGTTGTGTTGATGAAGAATGGAAATTATAAAATTCTTGAATTTTATGAGATTGATTTTGTATGATTATTTTTTCTACCAAAATCAGAAACATTAGTATGATTCACTCACATTTTAACGTGATTGTTTTAGGAAGAAACCTTCTTGGAATTTTTTTAATCCCACCCATACTATATATAAACTATTTCCAAATTCTCTTGATAGAGTTTCATGGTTGAGTTTGGTTACCCTACATCTACACTGAAGAGACTAGTTGGTGGATAATGTTTACATTATAAATCACTATAGGTCTAGCGAATTTATATACTGTATTTTTCAAAAAAAGCATTCATTAATATAAAACTTATTAAATTCTTGTTTGGAAATAAATTTATATATTTATGGTGATATGGACTTTATATTTATAAAGGGTAGCTTTTCCATATATCTGTGATGATATAAACATTGTTCTAGTCTCCAAACTCTTGCCTATCAATTGTAGACATTGAAGTGACACTAAATAATTTTTTATCTTTGTTGAAGTACTAAAATGAGTGAGAAAAGGCATAATATCTAAAAACATATGGATAAAAGAATTATAATTTAATATAGAATATTTTATCCATTTATTATAAAATATAATGGAAAAAACATAACCACACAACAGTGGAATCATAATATTTATTCAAACACATAAAATAAAAAATGAGATATTATTATTTATAATTTATTTTTTAAATATTATAAAAAATAAAATAAGATCACTTTCATAACATAAAAGACTATTTATTTTAGAAATATTTATCTTAGAATAAATATATTTTCAATGAGGTTATTGGGATTATGTTTAGACTTATATAATTTCAAATTCTAAAAAATAAATGATTATACATATGAAATTAAAATTCAATGTCAAATCACATCTGAAAGTTTTTATGATATTCAGATAACGAATAATATTAATTAGAAGAGTAGTATTTAAATGTTCTACTACATGGTCCTAAATAAAATTTGGAATTGAAATGATCCATTATTATGATGATGAGGATATTTGAAATATTTATAATTATTTAAATAATTATAATTTGTCAACAAAAAAATAAATTATTATCTTAAGTAACTAAATTTATAAATTATGTTAAAAAAGTTCCACAAAAGGGTTTTTAATACATAAATCACAATTATTAATACAAAATTTCATCATATATATTAACCAATTGAGGATTATTAGTATAAGGATTAATTATATATCCACATATGTTTGTAGAATCACTTACATAATGAATTAATAAATTTTAATAAAAATTTAAAATTATAGTAAAAATATTTCATTTATATTGGTTTTTCGTAAGGGATATGTTTACACGAACACATATGTATGGATTTGTTATTATTATTAAAGGTTTTTAAGATTATATAGAATTTATGGTGTTATAAAAAGATAGTATCTACATTATTGTTATTTCATGTCAAATATATAAACTACATTAAGGGAAATGATAATTGATCAACGAAAGTATGAAATTAAGTAATCTTAATAGATTTACATATGTGACTATTATATATTGTCATGACATATAATATTACAATTTTTGGGTTCTTGATAGAGTTATAAAATTCATTCAGGATACATAAACATAGCTCTATGTTATTATGGACCACTACATACACCATTCCGAGTACAGTGAACTATGTATCTAGTATATGTGGGGCCAAAATTTAATATTGGATCCATATTACCTATGGTCAATAATAAATTAAATGTGAAACATAATGATTTTATACTTACCTTATTCAATAATTATAGAAGATTTAATCAGTGGGGGATTAGGTTCGTTTTGAATCATTTAGTTGGTTTAGGTTTAACAATGATAGGGTTTTCCTCTTATATAGAGAGTATAACAACTCGACCTGTGATTGCAGAAGACCAAAAAAATTATGCACATAAAAATATAAAATGTATTTGTTGTGGTAAATCATAAGGATTAATGAGATATGATTATTTTCATATATCTAGTTAATATATATTTTGAATGTCGATAATATATGAGTAGGAAATATGATATTGAACTTCTCTATATATCATGGTAAATAAATGACTTGTATAAATGGAATATATGATTATAAATGTGGAATATGATATATTTTGTTGGAACAAGTATGAAAATTAAAAAAATTTATGGATACCATGTAAGGTCCATTTATAGATGGTTTATAAATATTTTTTATCTGTAGTTTTATATTTTATTAATATATTAGAGAATTCATAGTTGTTTCCATTAATATAAATTCCCATGGGGTCACAAATTGGGGATATATAAATGAAGATCATATTTATTATATATTATTTATAAAAAACAGTGATAGTAGCATTAAAAGTTTTTTGTATGAAATCCATAACAATTTTGGATGGATTTTAATATTACAAAAGGGGTAGAAAGGGATGTATAATGTAGAGACCCGAAGCTTTATGTACATGGAAAATACATTACTTTTGCAGAATACTTAATACATAACAAAAAAAGACACACAAGGTCCGTAATAGTTTAGTGTCTTTGGATACTCGGAACGTAATCTTCTAATTGGGGTGAAAGATCTTCAACATCTCCCATAAAGATCTTCCCCTTTTTTTTCTTACCTAAAACCTTTATTTATATCATGGGGAAAAAAACATATAAAGGGTGAGCTCAAATGCTTAGTAAGGGTAATCATGGATAAAATAAAACAAATCATATAAATTTGAACTTAAAAACATGAACATAATTTTTTAAATACAAAATCTTGAGCAATGACATAAAACATGGAAGAACATATGGCATAGATCATAAAGAAACATTAATCATGAAAAAATAGCATGTAATTAAAACATGTGATTGTGGTAAACCATTAATAACATGATATGATTTCCATAGTAGACAAGGAATTACTACCATGACCATCATAGTGGACAATGCCCCTTTCTGAATCGAGTTCACTCTTCATTTCAGTCCTGTAACACTGAACCAGATTAACTTACTGTTCCAGCCATGTCTATCTCATGAGATATAAATCTTTACCCAATGCATTGGAGGGAGATATAGGTCCCACCCATCTTATAGTGAAATCATTCTTACTTGTGACACAAAATAAACTTAAAACATTCATCATAACCCAAAGAATAAAATGGGTTTCATAAGCATCATCCCATCATCACATAATTCATATAAAACAAATGGATATTTCATCATAAAAAAATTGAAACCATGTATATCATAGAGACATTTTACTTGAAACATACACATTTGAAATAATGTCATCTTAGATAGAAAATGTTTTTGATAAAACACTTGAAATGAATTCTTGAGGAAAATATCCTTTCTTCTTCAAAATCAATTTTTTTCACAAAAAATCATGAAATTTTTAAAGAAAATAATTTTTTTGAAAATAGTCACTAAATATTTTGGAGGAAGCTTCATCAAAATAAGGCTTTATAAAACTGTAAAAATCCATTCGTGCCGTATAAGTTAAAAAAACATTCTTCTCGTACTTTTGCCGGAAAAGTCAAAAAGTACCTCATAACGTAAAAAAATATTCCATACATACCATGTAGTAAAAGACAAATGGGTAAAAAGGAAATTAATCATACATAAAAACACATTTAGAAAACATGGACTCGGATGATAACAATAACCCCAGTAAATACTTACGAATAAGCAATCTCAGATAAAAATGAGATTTGCAAAATTATCCCTTTCCTTAGTTCCGATATGCTTTGTACGTATATGAACCTCCTGTATAATGATTTAAATAATGTCATTGACTTATTAAAGAATCATATTAATTGTTGTGATATCATATATGTTTCACATGTGACTTTATATACCCGTTCTTTTGTAAATTCCATGTTAAAGCAGCGTTTTGGGTAAAATCATTTCATTTATCGTATGTGTTTCGACTTGTCGTTCTTGATATTATTACTTATATCCTGATTTAATTAATTCCAGAATTTAAAACATGATTTATATATAATATATATTCATCATATACATATATATTATATATCGATAAAAGGAATGAAATACACCATTCATGGAGACGGTAGGTCGTATGTACACATGAACACTGTTTTCGTTTACTTATTGAATTGAATGAAACTAAATAGATGACATTAAAATATATACATACATAAATAAAGTAGATTTATTATTTAATATATTTCATTATTATTCATTATATAAACTTTATAATCATTCTTTAATGGTTAATCATGGAAAATGATTCTCATCGCGTTCGTGGAGAAGGTAGTCCGTACGTACGCACGAGCGATGATATCATTCCCATGATTGTAGAATTGTATTAAAGTGTATGTATAATATTAAAGAATAAATATCACTTTACAATAATCATATATATTCATTACTTTCACCATTATACCCATCCAAGTATGGTGGTGGTGGAAAATAGATTACACCACAGCGTAGAGACAGTATTCCGTACGTATGCACGCGCAGTGATTTCATTTTCCGTAGGATGGATAGATGGTGAAATATGGTTTTTTCATACTTATAATAACATATCAGTATATTATTGATTCTGATGTTATTAATTCATAATTAAACAACTAAATAAGAAGAAGTAGTAGAAGAATTAAAGTTGAAAGAATCGGTAATGGACATTACCGCTTCTTTGAAGCGCCTCTTTGAGACCTCCACTTAGGGCACTAAAATTGGACTTTGAAGAAGACCAGGACGTCTAGGATGTTTCTAGGGAAGTGGGGAAGTTAAATGGGTAGGGGTTGGCTGAGTGTGAAGTCTCAAATTGGTGTGAGGAGGAGAGGGAGGAGGTTCCCTTTTATAAGGGAGGAGAGGGGCACCTTTGGAAATATAAGAAATATTAGTTTATATTAAATCCCAAACCCACTTAAAACTTCCAAAGTGACTCATATACGAATATTAGATGACATATGGTTGTAATATCATCAACTAATAAAATTTAGGAAAGTTATGAATTTATTTTAAACATTATCAACTTGATTTATCCTTATTTAATAAATTTAATTTTATTTGTGGTAATAACATTTTAAATTTTAAATTATAACAAATAATTACATATTTTTTGTGAATTGTCCATAATTGGATATGTTATAACATTTTAGACCATATAAATTTAAATTTGTAATTTGTAATTATTTTTGTGATTTTTAAACAATTTTATAATATGTTATTTTTATAAAATAACAATAGTGTCAATTTTGACACTATTCATTTATTTGAATTTAAATAAATTATATTCTGAAGATATATTCGAACTAAAAGCTTTAATAGATTCATAAAAGATAATATGTATCTAGAAAATTAGTGGAGAACATTAAATAGTTCATATAGTATTTATTTTATTATTTTTAAAACCATTTATTTGGTTTATATCTTAATAATATAATTACTACAACATTTTTGTATAATTATTTAATATACTTATTTTTGCATAAAAATTAAAATTAAGATCCTATGATGAAGAAAAATCTATTAAATTTCACAATAATACTTTTAATCGATTTTATCATCTTAAAATAACAATATTTAAATTGTTATATGTATTAAATTATGAAGGTGACAACTTTGGCATCATTTAATCTAAAATAATATAAGTGTCATAATCGCCCTAATAAGGATCCAAATGGTCAAAAATTAGGCCAATGGATGATTAGGGTTTATATATACACTAATAATAGGTTTTTTGTAGATTTGTGGGCCTTTTGATATGTATTACTATTTCAATAAGAACTATATTATTTATTTTTCACTAAATAAATAATTTCTGCATCATAAATGTATAAGATAATAAGCTAAATAAATAACTCTTAAAAATTACAAATAAATTACCATGAAAAAGAAAATCATTTTATCCTTTATATTAGTATTTATAAACGAATTTATATTCTGCATAAATTTATATTAAAAATACTTTAATTATTAAAGTTGAGTGAGACATATTTCACTTTTCTTTAAATAAAATAAACTAAAGGTCTTAATCACCTCCATGTGGGTTCTAATGGATTCCATTTCGACCCAAATATTACTTAGGACAAATTATAATCATCCAATTGTATTAAGACAAGTATTAGAATAATTTTATAATATTATATTTACCCTTAATTACCCAATTTACCTTTTACTATAGTAAATAATATTTACCGTTGTTACTATTCATAAAGCCCAAAAAAAATTAGTCTATTAATATAATTTGGACCCACTTATTCAATATATGGAATCCATTTTTCCAAATTCAATACAAAGAAGTTGCAGAAATTAAATTAATATTAATCCCGTTGTCGAAAGAAAAAGAGTTTTTGTTTAAAACATTGCAAAAGATTGAATTAATTTAACCTATGAATTCAATGTAAAATCAAGGCTAATGACATACATTATATTAAAGGGTATAAATATATTCTATTTATACTTTAAAACCATTCAATATTATAATTTAACCACATAATTTATTACGATGAATAAAGTTGTTTTTAATTAAAATATAGCGCGTTTTTACTATTCATTAAAATATGAAAGTTATCAAAATAATATGAAAAAAATTTCCAAGGTAAAATTTTATATCCTGATTCCAAATAATAATTTTATATTCTAAAATTGAACTTATAAAAATGTCAAAAACTAGATTTAATGTGGGTGCACCATCAAAAGGCTGTTGAACTGCATTTTTTGAAAAATAATTATTTTACCCGAAAAATTTATTTTGTTCTTATACCATGTTCTAGAAAATGTGTAAGATGAATAATAATGTTATAAAATTCGAAATTTAGTTAATAATATTCATAGCGGCTAGTTCATAAAAATATTATAATAATATATCGTTGTTTAGTAAAACCTGGTATTGCGTACGACACACGCTATCGAGGAAGGTCGTGATTGCGTGTAATGCAAGCCAAGTCAGGGTTACGTGTTCTGCAAGAATCCTTTATTATTTCCTATAATATAATCAACCCATATTTCATTTATACATTGAATATATATATATATACACTCAATATTGTGTAGAATGATTATTAAAAAACGAACTTGAAATTGTGTGTAACACAATCTAAGAATAGTGTTGTGTATACTTCAAGCTAATACAGTGTGGCATATAGCACAAGATAATATTGTTGTAGCATAAAACACATGACATAAAATAAATTAAAAATAATACTTATCATAAAATATCGGGTTGTTACATATAACATCTAAAAAGAAGTGAAAAAGCACGTTAAAACAAACTTATGTCCATAATCTATCTATTTATTTGGAATAAATTAGATCAGTGTGAAATAAAAATAGTGTACCTTAAATAATGTTTATTTGGCTAGCCCAAGAAATATTTATGAATTTGATCATGATAATTTAGAAGAAACAAAAGGTTTTCTTCCTCTGGAGGTCTCCCAATTCATGGGAATTAACCGATGCTCATGTGTAACCTATAATAAACAATGATTTTCTATAAACCATATTTTAATGATTTGAGAGAATCAAGCATTAATAATGATCTTAATTTATAGTAATTAAAAATATAATTTCAATATAATTAAAATTCAAAACTTATATAAGAACTAAATAATTTAAATTGTCCATAAATAACTCAACATTCATCCAATATTGATTGGAATGTTTCCTAAACAATGTATCCATTTTGGCCCTTTTAAATTCTTAGTTGAACTCATAATTTATTTTTTAATGCATAATTAATATTTTATGTTATTACAAATCCTCATAATCATCATAAAATTATTAATAACCAATTATGATAATTAAATTATATGAATGGATTCAATTCATTCACTATATCATATGATTTAATAATAAAAAGAAAGAACTAGAAAGACATATTGGATCACACTTTGTTGTTTTTCAAACAAGGATAGACCACCACATGGTCTAAAAAACCCATGAATGTGGTTAATTTATTGAATTACTTCATCAATATCTAACATTAACTAATGCTTCATTGACTTATAAAAATTTTACCTTATACCTGAAAATATGTAACAACATGTGATACCAAATATAAAAATAGTTTTTGATATATTATAAAACTCATTTGTGGAAAAAATATCATCTATTAATTATGTATAAAATCATATAAAATACGTTGTTAATATTCATCCAAATAATTTTTAGGAAATACTTCAAATAATTGTTATGTAAATATCAATGGTTCCTAAAAATATACTCTTTTCTAACCCTGCTATCAAGGAGCTCATTCACATGGGATTTAAATCCTTAGTCTGATCGTGATCCCTAGGGACACACATTCCAACTTTCCAAATGAAGATGAACTTTAATTACATGGATAGTTTTGGTTGCTCCATGATCCGAACATAATGATGGTATATTTGTTCTTCCATATATAGATTCTTCATTGGAGCACACTTCATAGTATGAGTTAATTTTATAGATCAAATATTTTTTTGAATATTGTTCTCACCTCCATATTTTAGTGGATATTGGTTAATTATACATTTTGAAAACATATATGTGTGAATGCTTATGGTTGGAAATGATGATGTTGTTAGGAATGTTTAACGTATCTAAATATAAATATCTTTTAAGGATGTGAGGTAATCTTATGCTCATGAAATATGGTGTCTGATGTATAAAACTTGATGAATCTCATGACCGCCATGATTCAACTTAAGCACAATTTATAAGGAATCCAAGGCTCATGCCCTTGGTAATCCATTTATAATCACACAATTTATCTCACATACATCATGTTATATATCTAGATTTCTCGATTCTAGGAAACTTAATATTTTCACATAAGGCATCCTAATCTCGTCACCTATAATATCCTGTGTTCTTCACATATGGTAAAAATTATAGGCCCATCACCTTGGGATGGTTTGGATAAATCATACTTCCATCACATATTTTACTTATTCTCTTCCCATATGCTATATCATGCTCATAAAAGGAGGGAAAATATTAGAATTACCACTTTATTAGTGGGAGAGGAGATCTTATTCTCATCTCAAGGGATCTTTAGTCTCATCCCCTAAGGTTCCCATGGCTCACCACATAAGGATGGGTTTATATTTCATAATTTGGGTTTCATAGTTTTAAATAATAGCAGGAGATATTTATTTATTTATAGTCTATCATGGAAGGTCTCACATACACTCTTTGTGTACAGTTCTATCATATTTCAAAGACTATTGAGGTTATTTCAGATGTTTAGAGTATAGTGAAAAAAATCCCATATGTTCTTGTCATGTATCGGTCGACCAAAAGATTAAATTCCAATGGGGATTCTCATAAGTTTAATTTTTATTGGAGGGATGCTTCCTGTATATTCTCTCACATACTAGTCCAGTAAAAGGTTAGATTTATTTGGTGACACCCACATCTAGTGGGGACTTTGGGTTTGTATGGAGGGAGGGTCTGTTTACTCGAAAAAAATTAATAGGCTTCAGAGTTGTTATCAACCATGGTGGAGATAAATTGGGGTAGTGATATTGTTTTTATATGGTGTGGTCATACCAGGGTCATCATCTATGGAATCACAGTGTGTGGGGAAAATCATTATTAGGCATTCCTGATTAAACCTCTTAGATGTGTCCAACCTATCTTCCATGAGGATATCCATTGAAACCCACATAGTTTGAAAACACTTTTTATGGGCATGTAACCTAAATATTCCATGACGTTTGGTATAATTGGTAAGGATTCTTATGTAAATAATGTATAGAGAGTAAATGATGGAATGGGTCAAACACATTCGAGATACCTTTGGGGTAACAATGATGGATTTCACTCATACAATGTTGAGTCGAAACCAAAATGGGAATGGATACAGATTATGAAAGTGTGTTTCCCAAGGAGATGGAAGATTCATATCATTATCATATAATATTAAATACCATGCTCATCAGATGAGGTATTATAGGATCATGAATCATGTAA
Organism: Viscum album; assembly: GCA_963277665.1. Taxonomy (NCBI): domain Eukaryota; kingdom Viridiplantae; phylum Streptophyta; class Magnoliopsida; order Santalales; family Viscaceae; genus Viscum; species Viscum album. Next base: position 836,603,033 of record OY728165.1, read on the forward strand.
TCCTATTCTCATCACAAAGGGTATGGTTTCCATGTAATGTCTAGTGCTAATGATGGTGGATAAAATTTAACATGTTATACTCAGGATTATTTTCATGATGTTTAAAATAATACAAATTGAATGTAATGATATATATTTTATTAACATATATCTTAGACATGGATGTGTGGGGAATATGCATTAGGTCCCCCCTTCATAGTTAGAGTGGGATGAAAGAAGAATCAAAGGATATTTCACGCACCCATTGAGGGAAATGATGTATTTTTTCTTTGATGATTTCGATGTTTGGGATTACATATCAATTGGGTAGGTTCTATTTGAGAGGGCTAGTTTGGGGTACAACTAACACTAAGCGGGGGTTGAATTAGTGGGTGGGGAATTTTTAATCTAATTTCATCTTTTTAGCCATGTAACTCTTAGAAATGTTAGGATGTTGATTATATTATTATATTTTCATTGTCGGATGAAAGTATATGAAATCACTAAAGATAGAACACGATATTTTTACAAGGTTCACTTCTAAACAAGATAAGCTACTTCCTTGGAATAGTCATAAATATTCTTTACCACACAACCACTAAAAATAATCCTTTTGTGTAGTTATAATGAGTAGAATATACCCATACACTCATGAAGCACATTGAAAACAATCCAGTAGTACATGTTTTACTTCTCTTGGATGAATTATTATACTGCCTGCCAATATAGTCTTCTCCATGTTGATAATGTTTTGTAACACCAAGAATGTCCTACACCTACTGATCCTTGTATTATGTGACAATTCTTATTTTTTTTCTTCCATAATCTTCATCTACAGTTTTTTACTTTCACAACAGCTTGCACGAAACACCCCTTGTGTCTTCCTAGTATAAAACATGACAATATCACAATTTTATTCTTCTATAATCACAATAATATGAATTTATTGTGGTATAATGAATAAAATAATCTCTCACCCAAATTATAATATTCTGATATCAATTTGGAAAATCAATTCATCTTCCCCCAACGATCTATTTCAGACAAAGATACAAAACAATTTAAAACAGTGTCTCAATCTCTCTTTCATCTTTAGTGAAAATAAAATTTCACTAAATCAAATTCTTCCTATAGTTTTAGTATCACAAAAAAACATAATAATTATAGAAAAAATGAAGATCGAATCAACACAACATAATCAAAATTGAGGTAGCAAGAATAATTAAATCGGGATTGGCCACTCTCTTTTTTCATCCTTTAAAAAGAATAATATGGAATAGTGAAGTAGTGTATTAATCCATCTTCTTCCTCACAAAGAACAATAAGGGTGTAAACACCTATCACATGTATTCAATATTTCTTCAATGAAGACTATCCCTATGAACTACTCATGTGGACTATGGATGCAAACTATCGCTACGAACTGAGTTACACAACATAGCGTAAGTGCTTCGTGGAAATCCTCTTCTTCCATGAATTAGCTATACTCTGTGGACTTTCACCGCTCTTCATACTGTCTCCTCATACCACCTCTACATACTACTTCAATGTACTACCTCTACGAACAGCATTCACATAGCATCTTCCCATACTGCTTCCATGTACCACCCCTACATTACCAAAATTACTTCTTCCATAGACTACTTCTTCCTATTCCACAAAATGATTCTTCTTCTATGGGAAATTTCTTCCTTCATGTAATCTTTCCTCCCCTAATTTATTCCCTTTTCAAGATTCTCAATCGCAACGTCTGAAAAAAGTAGCCAAATTATTCCTCAGAGTGAATATGAGATCTTATGAAAATAAATCTTACACAATGAATGGATTAGGGTCCATTATATATGTAAATAAGTTTTTAAATATGGATAATCTAATTTCCAAAATTTTCAATGTCGTACAGCCTTCACAAAGTATTGTACAAATCCCGAACACCATTTTCCTATATTTATTCCATGTTACGGCTTCCTTTACTACCTCTATTTCATGAATGGCAAACTTAACTGTGAACTATTTTCTTCCCGCAAACTATAAACCGCATACGAACTAGTCACCACTTCTGTTCCAAAAAGATGAGACATCAACGCAAAACTCAAGGCTTCTACAAATTAAAATCATTCCATGAACTAAAATCCATTTTTAGAATATTTTTCATTTATAGTCCACATATGATGCTTTGTTATCCGCATACCACTGCTATGTGGAATCCTTTCTTTTCTGATTTTCTTTCACTGCTCCACACCACCATCAAAATATGATTCAGTAAGAACACATACAAAACATTACTATCATATGGCTCATCCAAAAAACAATTTTATTCATCACAGACCATATCTATCCTGATACATATTCATTAATTGATCAACAATAGCATCGTTATATTTTCCAAGAATCGTATTGTAACTTCCTAGTCTTCTAGAAACAACATTCATTAAAAACAAAACTAGGTAAGATTGGAAACACCATTACTCTACATTTCCTTCATTAGAATTGCATCATCAGTTCTCAATTAAAAGTATGATATTTGTGAAATATAATTCCTCAAATAATAGAAATATTTTCCTATGAGAATTACTTAACCATGATATCCAATTTCATCAAATCAATCCATAGTGATTCTCTAGGAATCACCTTGAAACTCACATTCTTAAATAGTTTCTTCCTAAATTAAAAAGACTTGAGGACTTTATTTGACCCCCATTAACATTGTAACTCCTTAATCATATTGAATGTAATGAGATCTTCTTATATCATTGATCACCATGGACATCCAATGAAAATCTGTTGACAACAAATAAAATCCATACACAAAGTGGTCTCATCACCTTTAGAGGGTAAAGGTCAAGAAAATTACTTATTTTAGGTAATATGAAGTAGTATCATCATTAGTATTCCTATTAAATAGAGAAAAAAGAATGGATACAACCCAAGTAATTCTTGACACAAAGGTATTGGTTATGGTGTAACATGATACCAGTTGTGTATATGTAGTTTTCATTCTTAAGACCTGATTGAATTGAAATAGGGGCCATGAGTGTTATGAATTTTCAATATTATGTTCTGTGAAATGTGGTTTCAAATAGAGGATCCTCGTAGAGGTTTCATAAAATATATAGTTTTTTAAAAATTTTGAGTTATTTGAGACTATGGTCTCTTGCATAAGTGTCGTCTCTAGATGTAAATGTCACATATTTATTAAAAGGAATTGAAACCACATATCTCAGGGTTACACAAACATGAAACTAGGGGAACTAATTATATACTTCACTAATGGGAGTTTCATAAAACATATATTAGGTATAATCAATTACATTGAAAGACACTTGTGTGGTCACTCATGAAGGATCTTCACATTTGGGAAAACATGTGAATTTTTTTGTGAAAGATGAAGTTTTACAATTTGAGATATATGGGTGAATATAAAAGGGTAAGATCTTCATAAAATGAGAGGAGGATAGGGTATTTATATGTATCAGTTTCATTGAAGTTATATTTCAGAGATGACGTACCATCTTCATGAAGAATATAGTTTAAAAATTCACTAAATTCAATTCAGGAAACTCATGACCTCTATGAACCGAATTACATATATGATTATGGGTACTATCATAAGTTGGATTCATCATGGTTAGAATTTTTTATTTTTGAAACCTACCAATTCAGATTTTTTTAATTTTCAAATTCCCCCTAATTAGTAAAGAGAATGGGGCATAGTAGCATTGGATTCTAAGGAAAAAAGTGTTAATTGTTTTTCAATACAGGTTCCCTAGTTTTATAATATCCACAGATCTATTCCTTTATAAATTTTGGAGGGCCCCTCATAGGTTATGATGATATTTTTGTGGAAGATTGGATTTTTCATCTCTTTTTGGGAAATTCAACATTTCATCAGTGTTCTATGAAAAAAAAATCCTTAATTATCATTATACTCTTGATCAAGAAAATGGCCCCCCATGAACTAGCCACTACCTATAGTGATTCTGAGAACTCTTATACGACCACAAACACTCACGAACATAAACATTTATTAAATAAATATTTCATTAAAAAATCTCAAATATAATATAGAATATTTTCCTATAACATATCAACTGGTTTCTAAAGGAGTTGAAGTGGCTCTTGTGTGAAAAAAGGTGATAACAGAGAACATCCCCATAAGGATGATCTTTCATATCATGTCTTATCATGATACTATATGGGAATTAATAAAGTAATATTGAACTGAATAAATACTCTACTATTGGCTATGAAATTGTGACTTCAGTTTGGATGATGATGTTGTGATCTCTTATTCTAGTTATGATGCCCTAAGTTTTTGGTTCAGGATCCCTATGAGGTTGTTCTGTAAGAACATGGTAATGTTTGGTCACTCTATTAATTAAAACAACCCAAATATATTCACTACCCTATAGATCCCAATAAAAAACATCAAATAAAAGGATATGGTCACAAAAATTTCTACTAGAAAATATTTCATTAATCTCAATTCAATTAGGTCGATCATCGTCATGGATAGAAAAAGGAGTTTGATCTTTATAAAAGATGGAACCTCACAAGTGAATGAGACCTGGCTTATTCGGTATGAGAAAATTTTGGGGAATTTTGTGAGGATTCATGCAGGGTTGGACTTTTTGAGGAAGCATGGACCACTTAGTTCCATGTATTTCATCACGTATACATGATTTTGGAACTATTGAGTTGCAGATCACTACAAAATAAGTCTTTCAATCTCTTCAATTGGGAGGTCAACATCATATTGTGGGGTAACCATTATATGAATGGAATCCACACCCATGGTTTAATGAATCAAGAGTTCTTTATGGTATAGAATTTCTGGGAATACAAGTAGAAGGCGTCAGTGCTCACAAGAGTGTTGCTAAGTGCTGTGAATGGAAACCAGTGTGGAAATCATGAAACCAAATATGTGTTAATCCAGAGATAGCTTTAATTTTTCATAAAACCACAATGTTTTTTATTCCTGGTATACCAAGACATTATTCAATGTCCTTGTAGTATGGGAAGGAGGGTTTATATTGGGTGATATTTGAATAAGGCCAATATTAGCTATGGGGAAACAATATAAAGGATGATTCCCCTATAGATTGGTTTAGTTAGAATTACTGAATCATTCTTATGTGAGTGGTTACTACCCATAAATGATTCTCATATGGGTGAATGGTCAGTAAACATTGGTAGTGATGTAATGCTGAAGATGGGGTAGTATTCCATATTTTCCCTCACTGTATTGCAAAATTACTAATAGATTCTAAAACATGTTATATAAAAGAATATTCTTTTATATATGTGAATCCCCTTAAACTTTTTATATGGTTGTCTTGTTTCACATTTGGGATTCTAGGAGTAATTGATCTTATTGCACCATCCCAACTCTACATTCTTACTATCACTATTTAACATTTATTGGAGTCTTCCTCAGTAGCTCAGGAAAGTTGGATTTCTCACCAAATGTAGAGATAAAGATAAGTTCACCTTTCACCTTCCCCCATCCCAATGGGGGTAATTAAGGATGTTGGTCATGTGAAGATATAGTATTGATCAAATATTCTATCCTTATAAGGCTGGTTATTAGAGACATTCTTCAATGAAAGAGTCGTCTATGAACTATACAACCCATATCATTTCACTCATTAGTTTTTTTTTATTCAGATGATGACTTTAAATGAGTACACCAAGGTATGTTGTGAACTCCATATATAGGTTCTTTATTAGTTGTGGTATCTATTTACCCTTTTTGGAAGTGATTATAGGACTAATAATCCACCTCTTGATGATATATTTTGAATGATTTATTCTTATACCCAAATATGATATATAGAATATCCTATAGAGACATTGTGGTAGATAATTATTCAATCAGATTTAGTGGAGGATTCCCCATAGTAGTCTTTAATTGGTGTGTTTCACTAGATGGAAAACTATAGTTACCAATGATGGATCCTATATATTTTGTAGATTTAGTGGCTCTGAGGGATCTTATTGAAGGTGTACAAGAAGTTAGGAGACTCAAAAGGAAGACAATATGAGAGTGATGTAAACCCTTGGGGATGCTTTAACAACACCTGTCATGTCCCTAATGAAGTGTCAGTGCCACATGGATTATATTTCATAGTTAATATATTTCTACGATTAATGGGGAATAATGGAAAACATTTCGTAGTTTAAATTTTTGTAATTATTATGTCATTAATTTAAAGGAAGTTATATATACTTATTAACCTCAATGTTGGGAAATAATCCCTCATGGTACCTTTGAAGTTTCCTTGGGTTGATTTTATTTTCTGATAAAGCTGGATGAAAATGCCAAGTAAGAACATAACATGATTTATGGTCAGTTTGTTTCATGACAGATTTTATATTTGTGATTGAATTTTTAATGAAAAAATATTTTTCTGCGAATTAAAAAAGTGGTAAGCTTGGGAATAAAAAGAATTTATTGAAATGGAAAAAAGAGGCATGATATGATATTATGAGAAGTATTGTGAATGCAGAAATTTATATGATGTTTTTAAAATATAGGGAGTTTCATGAATAGTTTTGAATAGTTTCATTAAATTGAATTCATGAGATTGATAGATTTTTGAATGGTTGTAAAATTCTATAAATATGCATCTACCCCCACATTTTATCACATGAATCCATAATAAAAAGCCAAATGCTCTGAATTCACATGGGACTTTCAAGAACGATTTCATTTCGTGAAGGATTACTAAGAACATTATATTTATAAAAGAAGGAAGTTTATTGAAAGTTAATGTTTCATTAATAGAATAGAGTTTCATGAAATAATTTTATTTATTATTCATGAAATCTTTCACACATAATTGGGTATTTTCAAAAAAGTTGTGAAATGGGTTTCATGAAAGTGAATACTATGAAAACCAAATAAAATTTACGTGTAATTATATGGTGAATAGGTATTCATATAGTGGATGAATTTAGGGGTTTCTAATTCACTAATAGATTTATAAAAAACATTGATTCATGTGATCAAAATTAGAGAATATAAAGGTTCATTGAACAGACTTAAGTTGGGTGAGTAGTGATATTTTTAATTGTGATTGGTTGAAAACAAGGAGGGATAATAAGTCTTATCTGATCTTTATAACAATATTTTGATTTAGAGGATTTGTTAAATAGATAAATTTCCTATATTCTTCCTTATATGTGGCCCAGTGCAGGTAAAATATGTAAAATTTTTGGGTATTTTTCATTCATTCATTTAATCTCATAAATTTCATTGAGAAGGGGGGGAGTTTTTTTAAAAAGAAAAGATCCAAAAGGGAAATTATTTTAATCTTTCATACCAGAATTCAACCCCTATATTTGTATTTAACATAGTTGGGATAATAGAAAGGTAATCCAATTCTGGTTAACTATCACCTCAATAAGAATCCATGTATTGTATGAGGATGATAGAGAGGGTGATATACTCTCAAGGATAGGTGAACCCTCTGAGAGTCTGGGCTCAAGTGATTCTTGACATTTTTTATTTTGGATATCTCCATTAAGTTAATCTTGTAGGGGAAGTGACATAATTGGACTATAATGAAGATGTTTCTTGGGGATGTGACACATATTGAGGGTCTCTTTAGGGAGTCAATTTTAATTCCCCTACTAATGAATAATAATATTTCTCATCTATAGAGGTATGCCTCATAGACATATAAGATTATGGTTCGGACAACACATTTAATTTACTGCTTTCTATCAACTGATTCATGCATGACCTTCATATTAATGATGTGGGGGATATCCCTGATATATCCTTGAATCATTTAACTTGAATGATAGGTTATAAAGAACAATAATAACTTATTATATGAGATAATTAAATCCTCAAATGTGGTAGAATCCATCCCAATGTCAATGAGGCATGTTTTCTAGTTGCCATGATAACTCCCCCAATATAGGTATAATTGTAAATTTTCATCTAATTTCTTTCTATTTGAATATAATATTTTAATATTTTATACAAACATTATTTTTCTCTCTTCAAAAAAACTAACTTAACCAACTACAATGTGACTTGTGGTGGTTATAAATGTCCACACTAGCACAAAGGTGCCATTGGTATGGGAACCCTCTTCCATCGTCCTAATACCATGAATTTTTAGCCAATGTGTTACATGGAGATTGATAGGGTCTAGCTACTATATCCTAGAAATTTATCACTTTCATGGAATATTTTATTGACCATTCTTTGGGATTCAACATCATCTTCTTCTATATTGTTCACCAGTTTCATTTTGAAGACAATTTTTTGTTTTAAGAACGAATTTCACTGAACCCTTTTTTTATAGAAATTTCTTCCTTCATCGAGTGATCAACCACTCATGGAATCACAAAATCATATAGATCCTACATCTTATGTGGAAAATAATTTAACATCCATAGTGGAACCAGTTATTTATGAGGATATGGAAGCGGCATGGGTCCTTGATGTATATAACCTTGGAGAAATCATTAAGATCCTTAGGGTAGGTCTATGCTCTTTTGATGAAGTGGTTAATGGGATTCTACCATAAAGAACTAGTGATGGGGCTATTAAAATTAATTTTGAATAAAAACCACCAAATACCCAATCGATGGTGGTGGGATTTTATGTAGTCCTGTAGTGTGGATGGGGGAGACAATGATTATTATGGAATATGGGGATGACCATGGGGATCCTATGTAGGAGGATATTGAGTATTCCATCCTTCAGGAAACCAAAATTACCCTAAATATATCCAAGGTTGATTCAGGTACAATGTAACTGGGATCATTTGAATATTATGAGTGTGACCTGGAGATATAGGACGATAAGAAGGTCGATTTCAATGTGGTGAACTGAGTGTGATGGTACAATGTAACACCCCGACCCCACTAGACCAGAGCCGGTGTATTACTTGATACATTGGTATGGTTATAAGGAATGAAAATACCAAAGGAAAAATCTGTTTAGTATTCTTGAAAAAAATAGATACATACATGTAACTCAAATTACATTAAGGAAAGGTGACAAAATACAATACATAAAAAAAATTAAAAACTGCATCCACAGAAACAAAATAAATGATCTCATATTCATAACCTATTAGAGGTAAAAACAGAAGGGGTGAGCTCAAATGATTAATAAGGGTTACAAATAGTGGAATCATGAATCAATATTAACGGAATCATAAGCAACTTGGCATAGTCAATATGGAATGGCGAATAAATGAAATAATATCGCGCTATTAATAACTAAGAATGAAACTGCATCCGTAGATTTTTTCATAGTGAAAACCTCCTGGATAGTATTAAATGATATTGAATAAAGATAATTATTATTAATTGGACTTCAGATATCTAGATCATGATACTATAATACTGTTAAAATAGTTTAGTTCTGTCGGTAGAAACCCATCTGATTTTTGGAAAAAAAACTCAAAGGTTTTGTCGCCAACTGATTTGTCTCATGAGAACTGTCGATGCATCGAGGGGATATATTAGGCCCCACATTTCAATTTAAGTCCATTAATTCTTTATAAATTGATTTAATACATGGTAAATATGATTTTTCAATATCTGTATAATGTTGGGGATACAGATTCATCCATATTTCCATCGTTAAAACAACATTCCAAAGAAACTCTGTATGTAAATTGGTATACATTTTAGACAATAAACATATCAATGATATGAGAATATGGATATTTAATATACATATAATTTCAAATGAAAATTTATTTCAAATGGACATTAGGTAGACCACATAAGATTATTAGGTGCACAATACAAAGTTAGTCACAATGAAATGGTATTTGAGACAAAGTCCCTAACCACAATGTAATCAGTCGAATCATATGACCAGAACATAATAACCATCAAATTAATCATTGAATACCATAAATATATTGGTAATTATGATATTATATGAAACATTTCAGTACACATTCACTACATACAATAAATTGATGGTGAACTATGGAAATCTCACTAAAATGAAAGAAAGATGAGAAAACCCCTTATAAACATTTCTGCTTAGTAATAGGTGTTCTTGTGGAGGATTTATGAGAGGTAAAGGGGTATCCCATTGTTAATATATCATAAGGAAATTATTGGGGAGGTTCCAAAATATATCTCATAATTATGAATTAAAAAATAATGGACACAAAATAGGGGGAATTCTTGAATAAAAGTGAGACTGTGGATCCCTTACCAAGAATGTATCGTTAGATTGAGGACAAATAAATGACATAATTATGTATAAAAAACATGAAACCTCACAATAAAAGGAGATATATATAATAAAACAATAATATGACTTTCACACATATTCTTGTAAAATACAAAACTAATGACATTGATGTTTAACTCAACGAATGGAAAATGAGTTATGATATCCCTTACCTTAAGCTCAAAGGTGTTCATGATTGTTCTTAAAGACCTGAATAATAAAATTAATCTTCATTAATTTATAATTAAAAAACCTTATAAACATGTAATTGATATGGTATAACCATATTAGGTTCATTCCTGAAATTTTTGATGGGTTTTAAGAGATTCAAATTTATTGTATTGGGAGCGCTTTCTTCTCGATTTTTCATGACCGGCTTACATGTGTTAATGAATGGAAGTTCATTTGAAATGTAGATAAACATATATAATTGTTGTAATATTTTATCAGTGACATTATAAATGATCTTATAATGATTTTGAGTTATATTCTAGAGGTTGTTTCATCTGTTAAAATTTGTTGAAAAATACTTGAATTAACTTTTCCCATTTTGTGGTTAATGAAAATGTTTTGTAAACATGAGGGATTTTACATTATTTTAATTATTATTTTATTATTTTTGCTCAAGACTATGTATAGTATTAATTCATGTGATCCCAAATAGTAACAATGTAATATAATTTTGAACCAAGTGGACTTCAATCAGCCTTTAATCACATATGATGCAATAAAGCAAATATTTAGCATTTATCAGAATTTATCATATTTTACTATTCATAAAAATCCATTTATTTCAAAAAAAAATCCGAAATTTTTACTCTAAACAATTATCGACATGTATAATCCAAAAAATGAACTCCATTTTTCAAAAATAATTTTCTAAATTGGATAAATATCAAATTTCATTAAATTGTTTATTTAATTGAAAAATATAAACACTTAAAATATTTATCTTCATTCTTAAGGTGCCTAAATTTATTTATATATTCATGGGTATGTATTCCATTCTTAAGAGTCATATTTATATTAATAAGTGTAAGTTACTATTAATATGGTTACGTTACTATTCAAAAGGGTTGGTCAATATTCACTGATTTTTTTTTAATTCTATCAGGCTGTAAATATCATCCTGATTGCAACTGAGAATCTCCGTTTTTTCAAAATTGAAACCCCAAATGTGGAAAATTTTAGTTTAAAGGACAGGTTATGACTATATCTTAAATAACCAAGTCTTGTTTCAAATACAAATTGTGATTTACGAAATAGAGGCTATCTAATGAATAGAATGTATTTAATAGAAACATACCTTAAAATGTTTGGGGTGTTATATTATTCCCTCTTTCAAAAATTTTGTCCTCAAAATTTGTCAATCATTAAGCCATTTAAAAGGTGTGGGTGGTTCTTCTTCATAACATCCTTAGGATACCACATTGCTTCCACCATCATGTGGATTCTCCAAAGAACCTTGACTACATAAGGGTAAGTTACTATTCACAATAGTATGTTACTATTCATAAGGGTAAGTTACTATTCATAAGAGGAAGTTACTATTCAAAAGGGTTGGACACTATTCACGGAGGATCCTCACTGTATGATAAGTCAGGATTTATAAATGATATTGAATAGTAACCTACCCTTATTCAACCATGATATCCAATCTCATCACCTTTGGAGGGAAAATGTAAAGAAAATTACTTATTTTAGGTAATATGAAGTAGTATCATCATTTTTGTTCCTATTAAATAGAGAAAAAAGAATGGATAATACCCAATTCATTCTTGACACAAAGGTCTTGGTTATGGTGTAACATGATACTAGTTTTGTATATGTAGTTTTCATTCATAAGACCTCATTGATTTGAAGTAGGGGCCATGATTTTTAAAATTTTTCAATATTATGTTCTGTGAAATGTGGTTTCTAATAGAGGATCCTAGTAAAGGTTTCATAAAATATATGGGTTTTTAAAAATTTGGAGTTATGTGAGACTATGGCCTCTTGCATAAGTGTCGTCTCTAGATGTAAATGTCATATATTTATTAAAAGAAATTGACACCACAGATCTTAGGGTTACACAAAGATGAAACTATGGGAACTAATTATATACTTCACTAATGTGAGTTTCATAAAACATATCTTAGATACAATCAATTACATTGACAGACACTTGTGTGGTCACTCATGAAAGATCTTCACATTTGGGAATACATGAGGATTTTTTTTCTGAAAGATAAATTTTTACAATTTGAGATATATGGGTGAATATAAAAGAGTAATATCTTCATTAAATGAGAGGAGGATAGGGTATTTATATGTTTCAGTTTCATTGAAGTTCTATTTCAGAGATGATGTACCATCTTCATGAAGGATATAATTTCAAAATTCCTTAAATTCCATTCATGAAAATCATGACCTCTATGATCCCAATTACATATATGATTTTGGTTACTGTCATAAGTTGGATTCATCATGGTTATAAATTTTTTTGAAACCTACCAATTCAGATTTTTTTTTATTTTCTAATGCACCCTCATTAGTTAAGCGAATGGGGTATAATAGCATTGGATTCTAAGGACAAAAGTGTTAATTTTTTTTTTCAATACAGGTTCCCTAGTTTTATAATATCCACATATCTATTCCTTTATAAATTTTGGAGGGCCCCTTATAGGGTATGATGATATTTTTGTGTAAGATTGGATTTTTCATCTCTTTTTGGGAAATTCAACATTTCATCAGTGTTCTATGAAAAATATCCTTAATTATCATGATACTCTTGATCATGAAAATGGTTCCCCATGAACTAGCCACTGCCTATAGGGATTGTGAGAACTTTTATATGACCACAAACACTCATGAACATAAACATTTATTAAATAAATAGTTCATTAAAAAATCTCAAATATAATATAGAATATTTTCCTATAACATATCAACTAGTTTCTAAAGGAGTTGAAGTGGCTCTTGTGTGACAAAAGGTGATAACAGAGAACATCCCCCTAAGGATGATCATCCATATCATGTCTTATCATGATACATTATGGGAATTAATAAAGCAATATTGAACTGATTAAATACTCTACTATTGGCTATGAAATTATGACTTCAGTTTGGAGGATGATTGTCACACCCTGACCAATGCATTATTTTAACTTAATTATTTTGGGTCTCGTTTTTGAATTTTTGTTTTGAACCGGTTTTAAATTAAAAGAAAATCTCGTTTTCATACGAACGTGCGAGCGTATGCGCGCCCTGCACAACCCCTAATTTTTGTTAAGGGATTGTTTGTTATTGAATGTGTTGTTTTTGAGACACGCAACCATTAGCGCGACCCCGCGCCTGAGACCGTGCGCGGTGTCCGCTCTCAGGTGATAATTTTATTATTATTAATTTAGTTAATATTTTAATTAGGGATTTGTTATTCTTTCAGATTTTATTTATTTATTTTATTTCATTTTATTCACTCTATTTATTTATTTTTATTTCATTTTATTAATTTATTTCATTTCATTTTATTCATTTTATTTATTCATTTATATTTCTATTTCATTTTACTTATTTATTTTTATTCCTTTTTCCTTTTCTTTTTTTTCTCTCCTTTTCTTTCCTCCCTCACTCTCTCGCTCGGCCTCTTCCCTTTCCCCCCCCCCCCCGTCGCGCAGGAACCCTACGCGGAACTCCCCCTTTGCTCCCGCGCGGCCTCCCTCCGTCCGGCCTCCCGCGTCCGGCGCCTCCCGTCCGGCCTTCTCGCGGCCTCCCTCCGTCCGGCCCCCCGCGTCCGGCGCCTCCCGTCCGGCCTGCTCGCGGCCTCCCTCCGTCCGGCCTCCCGCGTCCGGCGCCTCCCATCCGGCCTGCTCGCGCTACCTCCCTCCCGTCCGGCCTGCTCGCCGCACCTCCGGCCGCCGTTTCGCCCTCCGCGCTCGCCGAGACCCGCAACCCCCCGAGCTCCCACTTTGGTAACCTTCTTCCTCCTTAGGGTTTTGATGCTCATAGGGTTCTTGTTTTAGGATTCTATTTTGATGTTTTTGGGTTCAATCCCTTGTTTTAGGGTTCAATTTGATCTCTGTGCGGTGCGACTATAGTGCGATTTAAGTTTCGCACCAATTTGCGAGAAATTCGACACCGAAGGTTAGAGTTTCCATGTATTATTGTTGTTTGATGAATTAATTCTCTTATTTGGTTAATGTGGAATACTCTTTTATTTGTTTACTTGGTGCGAATATATTTTTACTTGACATTTGATAGGATTTCAATATGTTTAGTAGCATGTTTATTTGATAAGCATGTTTTGATTTTGGGAAAACCCGTGTTGGGCCTTTTGCTGTGTTTCATAAACTTTGTTGTTGGTTTATTATGTCGCGCAAGGGTTACAAATTCTGTTTCATCATATTATTGGTGTGTGTTTGTCCTTATAAGATGTTTTGTTTTGGCGTTCGCGTTCAAAGATCAGTAATACTGTTTGGAGTTGATTCATAATTTTTTTAGGGGGGTTTATCAAATCTTTTAATGGTATTTTTGTTTATAATTGAGGTTCAACTTCAGATGATTTGAAATGGGGTTTTCACTTCTAATTGAAATGGAGGGTTTCTTTGCAAAATGCAACTTGGTTTTTGAAATGAAGTTTTATCCATTCTTTATGTTTGATAAAAATGTCAATAAAAGTTTTATTTTTGAAATACACTTGATGATTGAACTTTAGGCAAAATGATTTTTAGCATGGGGTGCCCTTGTGTTTGATTGGTTTCTCTAGTTTAAAAAGGGATTTTGGTTTTATAAAATGGTTATGGGGTTTTCTTGGATTTATGTTGGTACGTTTGAATATACTTCTGCCTTCCTTTGGAACTATGTATAAAAAAAATTCAGATTTGTTTATAAATGGATTTTCAAATGTTTATGAAATGATTGAAGGTCCAACTGGTAGTTGCGATGTGATATTGATTTCCCTTGTTGAGCTCTATTGTTGCAGATGACGATTATGGTTTATGCGATTAATTCTTGTGTTATATTAAATGGGTGTGTCGTTAGCGCAAACCCATTTATGTTATTTTGAAACGTTATGTAGATTGTTCAGTGTTTAATTATTTTATTAAATTATTTATGTAGTGCGCTGGTCCTTGCTTCGATGGTTTTGGGCTGCTGGTTTTGAGAATCCTACATGTACATGCATAGGGTAAGGCATGTACATATATATATGCCCTCTTTGCACATATTCCCGCATGGTGCGGGGAATATGTGCAATGCATCTAGGGGTGTATATATATATATATATGTATAAATGCATGCGCATGTGTGCGCTAAGTGTCGGTTCGAGTGGCCATCGACAAATAACGACATGTTTGAGGTAGGTCCCCTATGCCCTAGTCTTTAATTAGAATTTCCATTTTTGCTTGGAGTTTTTTTAATGCGTCTTCTGCTTTTATATGAGATGCACAAGCTATATATATATATATATGTGTATATACATAAATGGTCATGGTTCTTTAAAAGTGGTTTCCTCAATGATTTTAGCGTGTAATAAGTATTTCCAATGTTTTTATTTTTAGATTTAAACATGTTTTCTAGCTTGCTTTTAAATATGTATCACCTTGGTCGTTTAATTGAACTTTCAAATGGTTTTGGAAACTTAGTGTTGAGTGATTATGTGTTCAAAATGAAAAATGTTTATTTTGATTAATTAAGCCCGCTTGGCACTTTGAGAATGGGTTGCGAAAGTGAAACAAAACCCCTCTTAATGCATGCCCCGTTGTTGTAGAAACATGATGTGTGTGTTAAGTGTGTGATTTGTGATATGTGCCGAATAAAGAGGCTTATGCGATGTTATGTAACATAAAAACGGGGATACGCTTAAGGAGGGAGAACGGTGGTGAGAGGTAAAATGGACTTTGGATAAGAAAGTGTTATGTCCTTTGTATGTTTTTGATAAAACCTCACCACCCTTTGAAATAGAGCACATGGGAAACCTTGGGTATCTAGGTGGGTGACCAGGACTAGTACGCTAGATGAAACGGCAGGGGTTCTTCCCGGTTTGTCTAGCAGGATTGACGCAACAACAACACTAACTAAACACATGAATTTCTGAGGGTCGTGGCCTTCTAAGCCACGTTTTCTGAGGGTCGTGGCCTTCTAAGCCACGTTTCACCGAGGTACGAGGTCTCTAGGTTCCCACATACTCTAGCTACCTATAGGGATTACCCATAGTGCTCTTTTGTGACATGCTGCTTGTGATGTAACTTTCTTTCCAGTTGTTTCATACCTGGTGACTTGTTTCGAAAAAAATCACATTTTATTCCATACTGGTTTCTTTTCATTTTGAAATGTTAATGCACGCTTGGAACCTATTTTGAAAATATAGTAAGAGTGAAATGTTTTATTTGAAAATGCAAACTCGTGACTTGAATTTGAAAAGAAGAGAAAACAATATTTTATTATGTCTTATTTTCAAACTAGCATGATTGGATTTCCTTTTAAAGGTAAGGGCATTGGGCGTGGTTTTTCTTGGCTTTCCTACTGAGCATCTCGGTGCTCACGCCTACCTTACTTTTCAGTTGTAGGTTTCAGTCTTGGATCGCTTTTGGAAGTGAGTGGTTGTCATACCGTGGTGATCCACGGGGTCACCTGAGGTATGTCACGTTTCTTTATTTATTCCTTTTTCTGCTGCCACGTCGTTCAGTTTGTTTTCCTTTATTTATATGCTTGTTCAGTTTATGTTTTCTTATCTTTTTCATGGGTCAAACTGTTCCCAACTGGTTTGTTTTGATGCCCGGCACTTGTTGCCAGCCCGTGGGGATCGGGAACGCCCTTCGGGCCATGTCGCGGACCGGGTCGGGTGCCGAGTCGGATGACGATCCGGCCTGGTTCGTGACAAAATGGTATCAGAGGCAGGTTGTTATTTGGGGTGTCAAGTAGCTTGGTGATTAGGTGTGTCGGGACTCGAGAGGTAGGTGTGGGAAGGACGTCATGAACCCTTGCTCGTCCCGAGACTCGAGTTTCCAGGGGTAGTCCAGGATTTGAATTTTCTTCTTTGGATTGGTATGTGTGGATGAGGGATGACCAAGGAAGTGAGCCAGTGTTACGCGGCAGACTTGCATGGAGTAGCGACCCATGTACAACCCGAGTGCACGGTTCAAGATACTTCCTGTGGTGGATGCCCGCTCGGAGCATGGTCTGCTAAGCCATGTTACCGGGTTGGTATAACCACTAGTCCCTTATTTTTGGATGTTTTAATGTGAGTTATGTTTGACCTTAATTTTGGTTGGTGTGAGTACATCTCAAAAATGAAAATGGATTTTTGTGAAGGTGGTTTGAATTGGGAATGTGGTGTTAGAGTGGAAAAGTGGTTTTGAAATGGAAATTGTTTTCTTTTAGCAAATGTGTGGTTTCAAAAGGGAAAATGAGAGGTGTTTTGGAAGTTGTTTTGAAATCTCAGTTACACTTTTTGTAATGTGAATTGGAAAATGTTTTGGAAATTTGAAATGTATTGCTTTGATGATAAGTCATTTTTTTTCAAATTGGTTGGGAATTTGTGCTTTATGCTGAATGATCTGTTTTGAAAATGAGAAGTGTCTTTAATCTACCCTTGGTATTCCTACGAGTGATCACACATTGAGGTGCGCATGTGGAAAGTGGGGAAATTGGTGACGTGAGTGGATGGGTTCTTGAGCTAGCACAAGGATACGTATGTGTGCGACTTCATGGGATACCGATGGTGGATACTTAAGTTGTTTTGTTTGCTGAAAGATGGTTTTCAAAAAGGGTTTTTCAAATGTTTAGAAAAGTGAGCAAGGAATTGTTTAGCGTTCTCTTTTCGTGTTGGGTGTTCCTTTTCGTGAGTTCTTGGTTTTGACGTACTGAATTGTGGTTGGAATAGTGATTTGAGTTTGAGCTTTCGTTTGTGATTGAGGTGTGAAATTTTGATTTATGATGAGTTTTGATTCGGATTTGTGCCCCTTGTTTTTGAGTATGCCACCCAGAAAAGTCCCAGAAAATTCTAGTGAGTCACTTCTAGTTGTTGGTTCTACCTAGACTCTTAGCGGGGTGGTGGAATTGAATTCTTTTCGGTTGATGTCCATCTTTTATAGTGATCGTGATCTATTGAAGGTAACAAACTGGCATGGTGAAGTCGTTGGTGTTTTCATGTCATTGGGAACTCCTAAAGCTAAGAGAGTCTTTGTTGGTTCAGGTCCATTTGAAGGTGCAACTTGGGATTGGTGGAGGAGATAACCCTGGGGTCATCGCACGATGGTATGACTTGGAAGGTGTTTAGGACCACTCTCATTAGTTGGTTTATATTTGTGGAAGCGAAGGTGATGGAAGTGACAAGGCTCGTGAGTGTCCAGCAATGCCAATGAATAGTGAAGGCCTACGTTGGGTATCTCAAGAAGTTGGTTCCCTTTTCTCCAAAGATAATGTCGCAGAATCAGTTAAAGTTTCTCTTGTGTGGGGTCTTCGTCTATTGTTCAAGGACCGGTTCCCTTTGGTGTTTGGGATGGTTCCCCATTCTGTGAGAGCGAACCAGAGGAACCCATCTCCGAAAAGTTTCATTATCAACTCCATCTTCTATTATTCGGGCCACTCTCTTGTTCTCTTCTTGTGTGGCCGGTTTGGGTACTTTAAGCCGCCTTGTCATCGTCATTCATTTAATACTTGTCGACAGTGTGGCTGTTTGGGAAACCTAGAGAGGTTCTGCTAGCGGATTCGTCAGGATGAATCTCGACAGGAGAATGTCAGCTCCTGACTGCGGGGCAGCAGATGCTTCAAGACATCAGAGCTCCAACCACAGGTCTCGGAGCGAAGCTCTTCACGCAGTCAAGAATCATTGGGTGTGGGGCACCATGGTCTAATTTTTGTCTCCAATGCTTTTATGGTGACGGTGTGAATTTCCTTGTTGTAGCTCTCCAGTCTTTGAAGGTTATGTCCTGCTGTAAGTGGCGTAGAGGACTCGTTGCCTCGTTGTGGTCTTTGTTCCTTGAATACCCCACTTTCGCAGTAAGGAGGCGTGGTGGTATCTTTTTCTTGTAATTTTAGTTGTTGCGCCTCCTCAAATATGAGCTTTGGAGTTGTCTCTTTATGGCTGTGAGTCTCAAGATGATTATCTCTCTCATGTGGCTAGCTCCTTCGGTGACCCGTTCTTGTTTTAGGATGTTCTCGTTTTGGAGACACTTGCGTCTTGGGAGATAATGAATAGGGGTTTGGTCCGCTACTCGGTTTGGGGTCTTTCGTCGATGACCCCATGTGGTGGGGGTCTGCTTTATGCAGAGAGTTCATGGGTCGGTTTGTGCTAGGTTTCTCGTATTATTCTGTGCTAATTGGCTTCAGCTGGTCAGTTCTTAAATGGTGGGGAGACCCACCATGAATCGTGAAGTTCCTCTTTCTAGGTTTGGTCTGTGTGGTGGTTCCCTCTTGGATCAAGTTAGCAGTTCCAGAGTTAGTTCATGCTAAGGGCCTCAATGTCTGTTGTGATAGTCGTGTTCTTGTGGTGGGGAGAACCCTCCTCGTTTCCTGATGGTTCTTTTCTTTTCAGTTCCCCTCAAAGATGGTCAGGTGTGACTAATGGAGTGAAAAGTCATACCAAGTTCGTGATTTCGTTGGCCTCGTTCAGTTTCGAACTCAACTTTGTTTCCTCGTTTAGATTGGTGACTTTCTGGGGGCAGAAAGTTTTTGTGGTGGGGAGAATTGTCACACCCTGACCAATGCATTATTTTAACTTAATTATTTTGGGTCTCGTTTTTGAATTTGTGTTTTGAACCGGTTTTAAATTAAAAGAAAATCTTGTTTTCATACGAACGCGCGAGCGTATGCGCGCCCTGCACAACCCCTAATTTTTGTTAAGGGATTGTTTGTTATTGAATGTGTTGTTTTTGAGACACGCAACCATGCGCGCGACCCCGTGCCTGAGACCGTGCGCGGTGTCCGCTCTCAGGTGATAATTTTATTATTATTAATTTAGTTAATATTTTAATTAGGGATTTGTTATTCTTTCAGATTTTATTTATTTATTTTATTTCATTTTATTCACTCTATTTATTTATTTTTATTTCATTTTATTTATTTATTTCATTTCATTTTATTCATTTTATTTATTCATTTATATTTCTATTTCATTTTACTTATTTATTTTTATTCCTTTTTCCTTTTCTTTTTTTTTCTCTCCTTTTCTTTCCTCCCTCACTCTCTCGCTCGGCCTCTTCCCTACCCCCCCCCCCCCCCCCCGTCGCGCAGGAACCCTACGCGGAACTCCCCCTTTGCTCCCGCGTGGCCTCCCTCCGTCCGGCCTCCCGCGTCCGGCGCCTCCCGTCCGGCCTGCTCGCGGCCTCCCTCCGTCCGGCCTCCCGCGTCCGGCGCCTCCCGTCCGGCCTGCTCGCGGCCTCCCTTCGTCCGGCCTCCCGCGTCCGGCGCCTCCTGTCCGGCCTGCTCGCGCTACCTCCCTCCCGTCCGGCCTGCTCGCCGCACCTCCGGCCGCCGTTTCGCCCTCCGCGCTCGCCGAGACCCGCAACCCCCCGAGCTCCCACTTTGGTAACCTTCTTCCTCCTTAGGGTTTTGATGCTCATAGGGTTCTTGTTTTAGGATTCTATTTTGATGTTTTTGGGTTCAATCCCTTGTTTTAGGGTTCAATTTGATCTCTGTGCGGTGCGACTATAGTGCGATTTGAGTTTCGCACCAATTTGCGAGAAATTCGACACCGAAGGTTAGAGTTTCCATGTATTATTGTTGTTTGATGAATTAATTCTCTTATTTGGTTAATGTGGCATACTCTTTTATTTGTTTACTTGGTGAGAATATATTTTTACTTGACATTTGATAGGATTTCAATATGTTTAGTAGCATGTTTATTTGATAAGCATGTTTTGATTTTGTGAAAACCCGTGTTGGGCCTTTTCCTATGTTTCATAAACTTTGTTGTTGGTTTATTATGTCGCGCAAGGGTTACAAATTCTGTTTCATCATATTATTGGTGTGTGTTTGGCCTTATAAGATGTTTTGTTTTGGCGTTCGCGTTCAAAGATCAGTAATACTGTTTGGAGTTGATTCATAATTTTTTTAGGGGGGTTTATCAAATATTTTAATGGTATTTTTGTTTATAATTGAAGTTCGACTTCAGATGATTTGAAATGGGGTTTTCACTTCTAATTGAAATGGAGGGTTTCTTTGCAAAATGCAACTTGGTTTTTGAAATGAAGTTTTATCCATTCTTTATGTTTGATAAAAATGTCAATAAAAGTTTTATTTTTGAAATACACTTGATGATTGAACTTTAGGCAAAATGATTTTTAGCATGTGGTGCCCTTGTGTTTGATTGGTTTCTCTAGTTTAAAAAGGGCTTTTGGTTTTATAAAATGGTTATGGGGTTTTCTTGGATTTATGTTGGTACGTTTGCATATACTTCTGCCTTCCTTTGGAACTATGTATAAAAAAAATTCAGATTTGTTTATAAATGGATTTTCAAATGTTTATGAAATGAGTGAAGGTCCAACTGGTAGTTGCGATGTGATATTGATTTCCCTTGTTGAGCTCTATTGTTGCAGATGACGATTATGGTTTATGCGATTAATTCTTGTGTTATATTAAATGGGTGTGTCGTTAGCGCAAACCCATTTATGTTATTTTGAAACGTTATGTAGATTGTTCAGTGTTTAATTATTTTATTAAATTATTTATGTAGTGCGCTGGTCATTGCTTCGATGGTTTTGGGCTGCTGGTTTTGAGAATCCTACATGTACATGCATAGGGTAAGGCATGTACATATATATGCCCTCTTTGCACATATTCCCGCATGGTGCGGGGAATATGTGCAATGCATCTAGGGGTGTATATATATATATATGTATAAATGCATGTGCATGTGTGCGCTAAGTGTCGGTTCGAGTGGCCATCGACAAATAACGACATGTTTGAGGTAGGTCCCCTATGCCCTAGTCTTTAATTAGAATTTCCATTTTTGCTTGGTGTTTTTTTAATGCGTCTTCTGCTTTTATATGAGATGCACAAGCTATATATATATATATATGTGTATATACATAAATGGTCATGGTTCTTTAAAAGTGGTTTCCTCAATGATTTTAGCGTGTAATAAGTATTTCCAATGTTTTTCTTTTTAGATTTAAACATGTTTTCTAGCTTGCTTTTAAATATGTATCACCTTGGTCGTTTAATTGAACTTTCAAATGGTTTTGGAAACTTAGTGTTGAGTGATTATGTGTTCAAAATGAAAAATGTTTATTTTGATTAATTAAGCCCGCTTGGCACTTTGAGAATGGGTTGCGAAAGTGAAACAAAACCCCTCTTAATGCATGCCCCGTTGTTGTAGAAACATGATGTGTGTGTTAAGTGTGTGATTTGTGATATGTGCCGAATAAAGAGGCTTATGCGATGTTATGTAACATAAAAACGGGGATACGCTTAAGGAGGGAGAACGGTGGTGAGAGATAAAATGGACTTTGGATAAGAAAGTGTTATGTCCTTTGTATGTTTTTGATAAAACCTCACCACCCTTTGAAATAGAGCACATGGGAAACCTTGGGTATCTAGGTGGGTGACCAGGACTAGTACGCTAGATGAAACGGCAGGGGTTCGTCCCGGTTTGTCTAGCAGGATTGACGCAACAACAACACTAACTAAACACATGAATTTATGAGGGTCGTGGCCTTCTAAGCCACGTTTCACCGAGGTACGAGGTCTCTAGGTTCCCACATACTCTAGCTACCTATAGGGATTACCCATAGTGCTCTTTTGTGACATGCTGCTTGTGATGTAACTTTCTTTCCAGTTGTTTCATACTTGGTGACTTGTTTCGAAAAAAATCACATTTTATTCCATACTGGTTTCTTTTCATTTTGAAATGTTAATGCACGCTTGGAACCTATTTTGAAAATATAGTAAGAGTGAAATGTTTTATTTGAAAATGCAAACTCGTGACTTGAATTTGAAAAGAAGAGAAAACAATATTTTATTATGTCTTATTTTCAAACTAGCATGATTGGATTTCCTTTTAAAGGTAAGGGCATTGGGCGTGGTTTTTCTTGGCTTTCCTACTGAGCATCTCGGTGCTCACGCCTACCTTACTTTTCAGTTGCAGGTTTCAGTCTTGGATCGCTTTTGGAAGTGAGTGGTTGTCGTACCGTGGTGATCCACGGGGTCACCTGAGGTATGTCGCGTTTCTTTATTTATTCCTTTTTCTGCTGCCACGTCGTTCAGTTTGTTTTCCTTTATTTATATGCTTGTTCAGTTTATGTTTGCTTATCTTTTTCATGGGTCAAACCGTTCCCAACTGGTTTGTTTTGATGCCCGGCACTTGTTGCCAGCCCGTGGGGATCGGGAACGCCCTTCGGGCCATGTCGCGGACCGGGTCGGGTGCCGAGTCGGATGACGATCCGGCCTGGTTCGTGACACTGATGTTGTGATCTCTTATTCTAGTAATGATGCCCTAATATTTTGGTTTAGGATCTCTATGGGGTTGTTCTATAAGAATATGGTAATGTTTGGTCACTATATTAAGTACAAAAACCCAAATATATTCACTACCCTATAGACCCCAATAAAAACGACAAATATAAGGATATGGTCACAAAAATTTCTACTAGAAAATATTTCATTAATCTCAAATCAATTATGTCGATCATCATCATGGATAGAAAAAGGAGGAAGATCTTTATAAAAGATGGAACCTCACAAGTGAATGAGACCTAGCTTATTGGGTATGATAGGAGTGTGAGGAATTTTGTGAGGAAGCATGAAGTGTGGGAATTTTTGAGGAAGCATGGACCACTAAGTTCGATGTCTTTCATCACGTATACATGATTTTTGAACTATTGAGTTGCTGATCACTAGAAACTAAGTCTTTCAACCTCTTAAATGGGGAGGTCCACATCATCTTTTGGGGTAACCATTATATGAATGGAATCCCCACCCATGGGTTAATGAATCAAGAGTTATTTATGGTGTAGAATTTCTGGGAATACTAGTAGAAGAGATCAGAGCTCACAAGAGTGTTTCTAAGTGTTGTGAATGAAAAACAATGTGGATATCTTAAAACCAAATATGTGTTAATCCGGATATAGCTTTAAATTTTCATAAACCCACAATGTTTTTTATTCCTGGGATACCAAGACATGATTCAATGACCTTGTAGTATGGGAAGGAGGGTTTATATTGGGTGATATTTGAATAGGGCCAATATTAGCAATGGGGAAACAATATATAGGATGATTCCCCTATAGATTATTTTAGTTAGAATTAATGAATCATTCTTATGTGAGTGGTTACTACCCATAAATGATTCTCATAAGGGTGAATGGTCAGTAAACATTGGTAGTGAATTAATGCAGAAGATGGGGTAGTATTCAATATTTTCCATCACTTTATTGCAAAATTACTAATAGATTTTAAAACATTTTATATAAAAGAATATTCTTTTATATATGTGAATCCCCTTCCACTTTTTATACGGTTGTCTTGTTTCACTTTTGGGGTTCTAGGAGTAATTGATTTTATTGCACCATCCCAACACTAAATTCTTGCTTTCACTATTTAACATTTATTGGAGTCTTCCTCAGTAGCTCAGGCAAGTTGGATTTCTCACCAAATGTAGAGATCAAGATAAGTTCACCTTTCACCTTCCCCCATCCCAATTGGGGTAATTAAGGATGCTGGTCATGTAAAAAAGTAGTATTGATCAAATATTCTATCCTTATAAGGTTGGTTATTAGTGACATTCTTCAATGAAAGAATCATCTATGAACTATACAACCCATATCATTTAACTCTTAAGTTTTTTTGTATTCAGATGTTGATTTAAATGAGTACACCAAGGTATGTTGTGAACTCCATAAATTGGTTCATTATCAGTTGTGGCTTCTATTTACCCTTTATGGAAGTGATTATAGGACTAATCATCCACCTCTAGATGATATATTTTGAATGATTCGTTCTTATGCACAGATATGATATATAAAATATCCTATAGATACATTGTGGTAGATAATTATTCAATTAGATTTAGTGGAGGATTCCTTATAGTAGTCTTTAAACGGTGTGTTTCACTAGAGGGAAAACTATAGTTACCAATGATGGATCCTATATATTTAGTAGATTTAGTGGCTCTGAGAAATCTTATTGAAGGTGTAGAAGAAGTTAGGAGACTCAAAAGGAAGACAATATGAGAGTGATGTAAACCCATTTGGAAGCTTTAACAACACCTGTCATGTCCCTAATGAAGTTTTAGTGCCACATAGATAATATTTCATAGTTAAAATATTTCCACGATTAATGGGGAATAAAGTTAAACATTCAGTTATTTAAATTTCTGTAATTATTTTGGCATTAATTAAAAGAAAATTTTATATACTTCCTAACCTCAATGTTGGGAAATAATACCTCATGGTAACTATGAAGTTTCCTTGGGTTGATTTTATTTTCTGATAAAGCATGATGAAAATGTCAATTAAGAATATAACATGATTTAAGGTCTGTTGGTTTCATTACAGATTTTATATTTGTTAATGAATTTTTAATGAAAGACTGTTGTTCTGTGAATTAAAAAAGAGGTAATCTTGTGAATAAAAAGAAATTATTTAAATGGAAAAAAGAGGCATGATATGATATTATGAGAAGTATTGTGAATGCAGAAATTTATATGATGTTTTTAAAATATAGGGTGTTTCATGAATAGGTTTGAATAGTTTCATTAAATTTAATTCATGAGATTGATATATTTGTGAATGGTTGTAAATTTCTATAAATATGTTTCTACCCCCACATTTTATGACATGAATCCTTAATAAAAATCCAAAGGCTCTGAATTCACATTGGACTTTCAAGAACGATTTCATTTCATGAAGGATTACTAAGAAAATTAGATTTATAAAAGAAGGAATTTTCTTGAAAGTGAATGATTCATTAATAGAATAGTGTTTCATGAAATTATTTTATTTTTTATTCTTGAAATCTTTCACACATAATTGGGTAGTTTCAAAAAAGTTTAGAAATGGGTTTCATGAAAGTGAATACTATGCGAACCAAATAAAATTTACTTGTAATTATATGGTTAATAGGTATTCATCTAGTGGATGAATTTATGGGTTCGTGATTCCCTAATAGATTTATAAAAAACATTGATTCAGGTGATCAAAATAAGATAATCTAATGGTGAATTGAACAGACTTAAGTTGAGTGAGTAGTGATATTTCCAATTGTGATTGGTTGTAAACCAGGAGGGATAATGAGTCTGATCTGATCTTTATAAAAATATTTAGATTTAGAGGAATTGTTAAATAGAAACATTTCCTATAATCTTCCTCATATGTGGCCCAGTGAAGGTGAAATATGTAAAATTTTTGGGTATTTGTCATTCATTCATTTAATCTCATAAATTTCATTGAGAAGGGGGGAGTTTTTTTAAGAAGAAAAGATCCAAAAGGGTAATTATTTTAATCTTTCATACACTAATTCAACCCCTATCGTGGAATTTAACATAGTTAGGATAATAAAAAGGTAATCCAGTTCTGTTTAACTATCACCACAATAAGAATCCATGTAGTGTATGAGGATGATAGAGAGGGGTATATACTCTCAAGGCTAGGTGAACCCTCTGAGAGACTAGGATCAAGTGATTCTCGACATTTTTCATTTTGGACATCTCCCATAAGTTAATCTAGTAGGGGATGTGACATAATTGGACTATAATAAAGAAGTGTCTAGGAGAAGTGACACATATTGAGGGTCTCTTTAGGGAGTCAATTTTAATTCCCCTACTAATGAATAATAATATTTCTCATCTATAGAGGTATGCCTCCTAGACATATAAGATTATGGTTTGGACAACACATTTAATTTACTGATTTCCATCAACTAATTCATGCATGAACTTCATACTAATGATGTGAGGGATATCCCTGATATATCCCTGAATAATTTAACTTGAATTTTAGGCTATAAAGAACACTAATAACTTATGATATTAGAGAATTAAATCCTGTAATGTGGTAGAATCCATCCCTATGTCAATGAGGCATGTTTTCTAGTTGGCATGATAACTCCACCACTATAGGTATTGTAATGTAAATTTTCAAATAATTTATTTCTATTTGAATATAATATTTTAAAATTTTCTACAAATATTATTTTTCTCTCATAAAAAAAACTAACTTTACCCACTACAATGTGACTTGCGGTGGTTATAAATGTCCGCACTGGCACAAAGGTTCCATTGGTGGGGGAACCTTCTACCATCACCTAATACCATGAATTTTTAGCCAATGTGTTACATGGGGATCGATAGGGTCTACCAGCTATATCCTAGAAATGTATCACTTTCATGTTTTATTTTATTGACCATTCTTTGGGATTCAACATCATCTTCTTCTATACAGTTGATTTGTTTCATTTTGAAGACAATTTTTTGTTTTAAGCAGGAATTTCACTAAAACCTTTTTTTAGAAATTTCTTCCTTCACCGAGTGATCAACCACTCATGGAATCACAAAATCATATAGAACCTACATCTTATGTAGAAACTAATGTAACATCCATAGTGGAACCAGTTATTTATGAGGATGTGGAAGCGGCATGGGTCCTTGATGTTTATAACCTTGGAGAAATCATTGAGATCCTTAGGGGAGGTCTATGCTCTTTTGATGAAGTGGTTAATGGGATTCTACCATAAATAACTAGTGATGGGGCTATTAACGTTACTTTTGAATAAAAATCACCAAATACCCAATCGATGGTGGTGGGATTTTATGTAGTCCTGTAGTGTGGATGGGGGAGACAATGCTTATTATGGAATATGGGGATGATCATGGGGATCCTATGTAGGAGGATATTGAGTATACCATCCTTCATGAAATCAAAATTACCCTACTTATATCCAAGGTTGATTTAGGTACAATGTAACTGGAATCATTTCAATATTATGAGTGTGACCTGAAGATATAGTATGATAAGAAGGTCGATTTCAATGTGGTGAACTGAGTTTGATGGTACAATGTAACACCATGACCCCACCAGACCGGAGCCGGTGTATTACATGATACATTGGTATGGTTAGAAGGAATAAAAATACAAAATGAAAAATCTGTTTAGTATTCTTGATAAAACAAGATACATACATGTAACTCAAATTACATTGGGAAAGGTAACAAATTGCAATACATAACAAAAATTAAAAACTGAATCCATAGAAACAAAATAAATGATCTCATATTCAAAACTTGTTAGAGGTAAAAATGGAAGGGGTGATCTTAAATGATTTATAAGGGTTAAAAATAGAGGAATCATGAATCATAAACAACTTGACATAGTCAATATGGAATGGTGAATAAATGAAATAAAATCACGCTATTAATAATTAAGAATGAAACTACATCAGTAGATTTTGTCATAGGGAAAATATCATGGATAATATTAAATGATATTGAATAAAGATAAATATTATTAATTGGAATTCAGATATTTGGGTCGTGATACTATAATACTGTTAAAATAGTTTAGTTCTGTGGGTAGAAACCCATCTGATTTTTGGAAAAAAACTCGAAGGTTTTATCGCCAACTGATTTGTCTCATGAGAACTGTAGATGCATCGAGGGGATATAGAAGGCCCCACCTTTTAATTTAAGTCCATTAATTCAATATAAATTGATTTAATACATGTTAAATATGCCTTTTCAATATCTGTATAATGTAGAGGATACAGATTTATCCATATTACCACAGTTAAAACAATTCCAAACAAACTCTGTATGTAAATTGGTATACATTTTAGACAATAAACATATCCATGATATGAGAATATGGATATTTAATATAGATATAATTTCAAATGAAAATTTATCTCAAATGGACATTAGGTAGACCACATAATATTATTAGGTGCACAATACAAAGTTAGTCATAACAAAATTGTAGTTGAGACAAAGTCCCTAACCACAATGTAATAAGTCAAATCATATGACCAGAACATAATAACCATAAACTTAATCATTTAATACCATAAATGTAAAGGAAATTAGGATATTAAATGAAAAATTTCAGTACACATTCACTACATAAAATAAATTGGTGGTGAACTATAGAAATCTCAATGAAATGAAAGCGAGATGAGAAAACCCCTTATAAACATTTCGGCTTGGTAATGGGTGTTCTTGTGAAGGATTAATGAGATGTAAATGGGTATCCCATTGTTAATATATCATAAAGAAAATATTGGGGAGGTTCTAAAATATACCTCATAATTAAGAATTAAAAAATAAAGGATACAAAATAGGGGGAATTCTTGAATAAAAGTGAGAGTGTGGATCCCTTACCATGAATGTATCGTTAGATTGAGGACAAATCAATGACATAATTATGTATGAAAAACATGAAACCACGCAATAAAAGTAGATATATAGAATAAAAAAAAGAATATTTCTTTCACACATATTCTGGGAAAATACAAATCTAATGACATTGATGTTTAACTCAACGAATGGAAAATGAGTTATGATATCCCTTACCTTAAGCTTAAAGGTGTTCATGATTTTTTTTAAATACCTGAATAATAAAATTTACCTTCATTAATTAATAATTACAAAACCTTATAAACATGTAATTGATATGGTATATCCATATTAGGTTCATTCATGAAATTTTTGATGGGTTTTTAGAGATTCAATTTTATTGATTTGGGAGCATTTTCTTCTTGATTTTTCATGATCGGTTTACTTGTGTTAATGAATGGAAGTTCATTTGAAATGTCGATAAACATACAGAATTGTTGATATATATTATCTGTGACATTATAAATGATCTTATAATAATTTTGAGTTATATACTAGAGGTTGTTACATCTGTTAAAAGTTGTTAATAAATGCATGGATTACCTTTTGCCATTTTGTGCTTAATGAAAATGTTTTGTATTATTATTTTGTATTAGGATTGTGTAAGGATTATAGAACATTGCATAAGTTAAAATAAATATATTAAGATCTGTTTATACCATTAAAAATGTTTCATGAACAGTATTGAGGATAGTAATAGAAATTGAAAACTCATCTTCCTTGTGTGTGATAAATTAACACATCTAAATCAGTGTTTGCATTAATAGTATAAATGGAGGGGAAAAGAGAGATCATGACATAATATTCCATTAGAAAAATGAAAATGTAGTACATGTAATGTAGTTGAATTATCATGGAATTTGTATGAGGTGAGGTGAGAAAATAATAAAACTTGTAAAAGAATTTGAATGAAAATAGAAGAGAGGTTCACCTCTTGAGTTCTCCTCCTTAAGAAACTCTTTAAGACATTTGTTCTTGGCCTTTTGGTGAGACCAGAAGGCCTTTTATGTGAGGGAGGAGGTTAGGGATCTATTTGAGAAGAATTTAGGTAAGTCTTGAAACATTAGTAGTGTGGAAGAGGGGGTGAGGGTTGGTTTATGTAGTCGAGGGGATGAGGGATTTTACATTATTTTAATTATTATTTTATCATTTTTTCTCAAGACAATGTATAGTATTAATTCATGTGATCCCAAATAGTAAGAATGTAATGTATGTTTGAACCAAGTGGACTTAAATCAGACTTTAATCACCTATGATAAAACAAATCAAATATTTAGCATTTATCAGAATTTATCGTATTTTACTATTCATAAAAATTCATGTATTTCAAAAAAAGATCCTAAATTTTAACTCTAAACAGTTATCGACATGTAGTATCCAAAAATGAACTCCATTTTTCAAAAATTATCTTCTTAAATAGGATAAATTTAAATTTTCATTAAAATCCTTATTTAATTGAAAAATATAAACACTTAAAATATTTATCTTAATTTGTAAGGTGTCTAAATTTATTTATATATTCATGGGTATGTATTCCATTATTAAGAGTCATATTTCTATTAATAAGGGTAAGTTACTATTAATAACTAAGAATGAAACTGCATCTGTAGATTTTTTCATAGTGAAAATCTCACGAATTGTAATAAATGATATTGAATAAAGATAATTATTATTAATTGGACTACAGATATCTTGATCATGATACTATAATACTGTTAAAATAGTTTAGTTCGGTGGGTAGAAACCCATCTACTTTTTGGAAACAAACTCGAAGGTTTTGTTGCAAATTGATTTGTCTCATGAGAACTGTCGATGCATCGTGGGGATATAGCAGGACCCACCTTTCAATTAAATTCCATTAATTATTTATAAATTGATTTAATACATGGTAAATATGGCTTTTCAATATCTGTATAATGTAGAGGATACAGATTCATCCATATTTCCACAGTTAAAACAACATTCCAAATAAACTCTGTATGTAAATTGGTATACATTTTAGACAATAAACATATCAATGATATGAGAATATGGGTATTTAATATAGATATAATTTAAAATGAAAATTTATCTCAAATGGACATTAGGAATACCACATAAGATTATTAGGTGCACAATACAAAGTTAGTCACAACGAAATGGTAGTTGAGACAAAGTCCCTAACCACAATGTAATCAGTCGAATCATATGACCAGAACTTAATAAACATCAAATTAATCATTGAATACCATAAATATAAAGTTAATTATGATATTATATGAAAAATTTCAGTACACATTCACTACATACAATAAATTGGTGGTGAACTATGGAAATCTCACTGAAATGAAAGCGAGATGAAAAAACCCATTATAAACATTTCGTATTGGTAATAGGTGTTCTTGTGAAGGATTAATGAAAGGTAAAGGGGTATCCCATTATTTATATATCATAAGGAAAGTATTGGGTAGGTTCTAAAATATATCTCATAATTAAGAATTAAAAAATAAAGGACAAAAATTAGGGGGAATTCTTGACTAAAATCGAGAGTGTGGATCCCTTACCAAGAATGTATCGTTAGATTGAGGACAAATCAATGACATAATTATGTATTAAAATAATGAAACCATAGAATAAAATTAGATATATATAATAAGACAAGAATATGTCTTTCACACATATTCTAGGAAAATACAAAACTAATGACATTGACGTTTAACTCAACGAATGGAAAATGAGTTATGATATCCCTTACCTTAAGCTCAAAGGGGTTTATGATTGTTCTCAAAGACCTGAATAATAAAATGTATCTTCATTAATTAATAATTACCAACACTTATAAACATGTAATTTATATGGTATAACCATATTAGGTTCATTCATGAAATTTTTTATGGGTTTTAAGAGATTGAATTTTATTGTTTTGGGAGCATTTTGTTCTCGATTTTTCATGACCGGTTTACTTGTGTTAATGAATGGAAGTTCATTTGAAATTTTGATAAACAAACAAAATTGTTGATATATATTATGAGTGACATTATAAATGATCTTATAGTGATTTTGACTTATATAGTATAGGTTGTTTCATCTATTAAAAGTTGTTGATAAATGCTTGGATTAACTTTTCCCATTTTGTGCTTAATGAAAATGTTTTGTATTATTATTTTGTATTAGGATTGTGTAAGGATTATCGAACATTGCATAAGGTGAAATACATATATTAATATCTGGTTATACCATTAAAAATGTTTCAAGACCAATGTTGAGGATAGTAATCGAAATTGAAAACCCATCTTCCTTGAGTGTGATAAATTAACACATCTCAATCGGTGTTTGCATTTATATTATAAAAGGAGGGGAAAAGAGAGATCATGACAAAATATTCCATTCTAAAAATAAAAATACAGTACATGTAAGGTAATTTAATTATCATAGAATTTGTATGAGGTTAGGTGAGAAAATAATAAAACTTGTAAAAGAATTTGAATGAAAATAGAAGAGAGGTTCACCTCTTGAGTACTCCTCCTTATGAAAATCTTTAAGACATTTGTTCTTGGCCTTTTGGTGAGACCAGTAGGCCTTTTATGTGAGGGAAGAGGTTAGGGATCTATTTGAGAAGAATTTAGGTAAGTCTTGAAACTTGAGTAGTGTGGAAGTGGGGGTGAGGGTTGGTTTATGTAGTCGAGGGGATGTGGGATTTTACATTATTTTAATTATTATTTTATTAGTTTTTCTCAGGACTATGTATAGTATTAATTCATGTGATCCCAAATAGTAACAATGTAATGTATTTTTGAACCAAGTGGACTTAAATCAGCCTTTAATCACCTATGATACAATAAATCAAATATTTTGCATTTATCAGAATTTATCGTATTTTACTATTCATAAAAATTCATGTATTTCAAAAAAAATTCTGAAATATTTTCTCTAAAAATTTATCGACATGTAGAATCCAAAAATGAACTCCATTTTTCAAAAATAATTTTCTAAATATGATAAAATTAAATTTTCATTAAAATAATTATTTAATTGAAAAATATAAACACTGAAAATATTTATCTTCATTTTTAAGGTGCCTAAATTTATTTATATATTCATGGGAATGTATTCCATTATTAAGAGTCATATTTCTATTAATAAGGGTAAGTTACAATTAATAAGGGTATCTTTAGTTCAATTTCTTCATAGAAGAGTACATATGTTGGTTCTGGCATGTATTTCTTTAACAATGACACATGGAACACATCATGAGATTTAGATAGACTTGGCGGAAATGCTAAATAGTAAGCTACAACTTCGATTTTTTCTATAATTTCGAATGATCTGATGTAATTCGGACTCAGTTTCCTTTCTTACTGATCCTAAATACACCCTTCCATGGAGTTACATTCAGAAATACATAATCTCTCACATAGAATTCCAAATCATTCTTTTGGTTGTCATCATAACTCTTTTTCCTACTCTAGGATGCTTTAATATGGTCTTGAATTGTCTTTACCTTTGTGGTTGTCTCTTTAATATGTTCTGGGACAATAATTTACCTCTCACCAACTTCATCCCAACAAGTTGGGGTTTGAAATCTCTTTCCCTATATTTCTTTATATGATTCAATTTGAATACTAGAATGGATACTATTATTTTAGGAAAATTACACCAAAGTAATGTATTGATCCTACATTATTTGAATGTCAAGAGAGCATGATCTCAACATGTCTTCCAGAGTTTGAATAGTCCTTTCAAACTATCCGTCTATTTGGGGGTGATAAGTTGTAATCATAGGAAGCTCAGTATTCAAAGCCTTCTGAGGAATTTGAATGAATTTTGATGAAAATCTGGGATCAAAATAGGACATAATTGATATAGGTACACCATGAAGTCTTACAAATTCATTAATATAAAGTCTTTCTAGGCACTCAAGTTGTAAATCCTATCTTATAGAAATGAAATGTGCTGATTTTGTGGGACAATCAACAATTACCCATATTGCATCATTCCTTCTAGGTGTCCCTGGTATTCCAGTGATAAAATACATTGTAATTACATCCCACTTCTAAATAAGAATATGTAAAGGTTTCATCACTTATCTAGGATGTTGTCTCTCTACCTTCATTGTTGAAAAACTGGGTACCTTGATATGTAGTCAGCAATTTCCCACTTCATATTATCCCACAAAAAAGTTCCTTCATCTCTATAAATCTTTGTGCTACCAGGGTGTGTAGATAAATTTCAACTATGAGCATCGTCTAATAGTTCCCTTTTTAGCTCAGGTATTGATGTAACACATAGCCTCTTCCCAAATTTCAAAACTCCTTCCTCATACACAAAGTCTTCCAATCTCCCATCCTTAACATTATTAATGTTCTTATGTATATTTTCATCATCAAATTGAGTGATTTTTATCTTCTCTAGTAAATAAGTCTCAGTAATCATTTTAAATAGGAAAGGTGTTTCCCCTTATTTAACAATTTCAATATGCATCTTTAATAGATCCATGAATATTGGATCTCTATCAATCTTCATTTGAGTCAGAAGTTCGTGATATTTTCTACTTAATGCATCTACCACCTTATTTTCCATTACAGGGTTGCAGTGTGTTGACAAATCATAATATTTGAGAATCTCGAGTAATCTCTTTTTCCTCATGTTGAGTTCATTTTTTTCTTCTGAAAATGTATTTCCAAATCTTGTGATCTATGTATATCTCAAAATTTTCACCATAAAGATAATGTCTCCATATTTTAAGATCAAAGATTATAGCTTATAAATCAATATCATGGTTTAGATAATTTTTCTCATGAGTTTCCAAATACCTTGATGCGTAAGCAATAACTTTATCATTCTATATAAGGATGCAACCCAACCCATTCTTTGATGCATCACTGTATATTATAAATCCATCACTTCAAGATAGAAGAGTAAAAATTGGAGCATTTACCAATATTATGTTCAATTCTTCAAAGCATTATGTACATTCTTTCATCAACACTAACTTAAATCCTTTACTTGTGAGCTTATTTAGAGGGTTAGCTATTCGGGAAAAATTCTGAATGAAATGCCGATAGTAACATGCTAAGACAATAAAACTGTGTACCTCGGTTGTGTTTGTTGGCTTGGGCCATTCTTGGAATGCCTTTGTCTTTGTAGGATAAAGTTGTATTCCATCCTTAGAAACAATATGCCCTAGAATGTAAAATGACTGTATCCCAAATTCTCACTTACTAAAATTCCCATATAATTCATTTCTTCTAAGTGTTTTTAGAATAATCTTCAAGTTATTATCATTATATTTATAGATTTTGGATTGTACCGGGATATCATTGATGATTACCACAACAAAGTTAACAAGATATTCCTTGAAAACTGTATTCATTAAATACATGAAAATAGATGGTGCATTAGTCAGTCCAAAAGGCATCACTGTAAACTTGTAATTCTCATACCTAGTTCAAAATACTATCTTTGGAATGTGTTCCTTTATCACACATAGCTGATGTTATCCAGACCAAATTTCAATATTGGTAAAGTATTGTGCTCCATTAAGATTATCAAATAAATCATCAATTCATTGAATAGGATACTTATTATTTATTTTAATAGCATTGATTTCCCTGTAATCAATGCATCGCCACATGGACCCATCATTCTTCTTAAAAAATATAAAAGGGGCTCCCCATAGAGAAACACTAGGTCGAATAAGTCCCTTTTCCCTAAATTCATCTAGTTTTTTCATTAGATCCACTAATTCCACAGTGACCATTCTATAGGAAGTCTTTTATATATGTCTTTAACCATGAATTAAATCAATAGATAAATCAACTTATCACACAAGAGGATGTCCAGGTCAATCCTTTAGGAATGCGTCAATTTATTTTTGCACTATATGTACATATTAAATTTTAATATTTATTTCCTCACCAATATTCATGGTTTCTCTAAGAAAAAATGTACATTATAATCCTTTATTATGGATTGTAAAAAAATGTGAATTATCCTAAGCATATCCCCTGAGAATGTCAATACCAATAGTGCAGCAAGCCCCATTGTCATATAGCAGGATACTCTGGGTCAATCGCGAAACTCCTTGTTGGAGTTTTTACTCCTACGTACATCTGTGCTAGAGCCACCCCTACCAATTAGTATCCACACAGGTATGTATATTCTATACAATCCACATAATAAATTCTTTAAAAAAATTCTAGGATGTTCTAGTATATTTTACATCAAATACTACATTTGGTAATTGTTCCCTAATATAAATTTTATAATATAGATTTCATGTTTTCTACTAAACATGCTCATATACAAACTGTAACACCACGACCCCTTTAGACCGGAGCCAGTGCATTACCTGATACATTGACATGGATAAATGAAATGAAAATACTGAAGTAATGATCAGTTTAGTAATCTTGAAGAAACTATATACATACATGTAACTAAAATTACATTGAGAAAGGTTAAAAATTATTATACATAAGAAAAACTAAAAACCTCATCCACAGAAACTCAATAAATGATATGATCTTCATAACCTGTTGGAGGTAAACAAATGAAAGGGGTGAGCTCAAATGATCAATAAGGGTTACAAATAACTAAAGCATGAAT
This sequence comes from Viscum album, assembly GCA_963277665.1. Classification (NCBI taxonomy): domain Eukaryota; kingdom Viridiplantae; phylum Streptophyta; class Magnoliopsida; order Santalales; family Viscaceae; genus Viscum; species Viscum album. The sequence goes on from OY728165.1 coordinate 836,640,121, forward strand.
CAATAATAACTGAATCATAAACATATTGGCATAGTCAAAATGGAATGTGTAATAAATGAATAAAAAATCATGCTTTTAATAACTAAGAAAGAAACTGTATCCATAGATTTTTTCATAGTGAAAACCTCATGGAAAATAATAACTGATAAAGAATAAAAAGAATGCTTATTAATTGGATTTAATGTATCTAGAAAACCTCATGGATAATAATAACTGAAAATGAATAAAGATAATTACTATTAATTTGAAGTCATGTATCTAGCACATTCGAATCAAAATATCATTAAAACTATTTAGTTCTATGGGTAGAAACTAGTCTGATTTTTGGAAACAAACTCGAAGGTTTTGTCACCAACTGATTTGTATCATGAGACCTTTCGATGCATTGAGGGGCTATAGCGGGCCCCACCCACTACTTAAAGTCCAAATCATTCTTTATAAATTTATTTCATACAAGGGAAATATGAATTTTAAATATCCATATAATGTAGAGGACATAGATTCATCAACATTTCTAGAGCTAAAACAACATTCCAAATAAACACCGTATGTAAAATGGTATATGGTTTAGACAACAAACCTATCCATGATATGAGAATATGGATATATAATAGAAATATAATTTCAAATTAAAAGTGATCTGAAATGGTTATAAGTTACACCACATAAGGATTATTAGGTGCACAATACAATGTTAGTCACAACGAAATGGTAGTTGAGGAAAAGTCCCCTACTACAATGTAATCAGTCAAATCATATGACCAAAACATAATATCCATCAAATGAATAATTTAATACCATGAATATAAATGGAATCAAGATAATATATGAAAAATGGCAGAACACATACACCACATAAATAAATAAGTGGTGAATAATGTAAATCTCAAAGAAATGAATGTGAGATGATAAATCCCCTTACAAATATTTCAGCATGGTAACAGGTATTCCTGTGAGGGATTAATGAGAGGTAAAGGGGTATTCCATTATTTATATATCATAAGTGCAGTATGTGAAACAATTGAAAACATACCCCATAATTAGTAATTAAAAATAAGAGGACACAATATAGGGGGAATTCTTGAATAAATGTGAGCGAGAGGATCCCATACCAAGAATGTATCATTATATTGAGGAAAAATCAATGACATAATTATGTGTGACAAACATGAACCCACTATATAAAATTGGATACAAATAAAAAGACATTCATAGGCCATTCTAAAATATTCTGGGAAAATACAAAACTAATGACTTTGATGTTTAACTCAACGAATGGAAATTGAGTTAAGATATCCTTTACCTTAATCTCAAAGTTATTCTTGGTTGTTTTTTTTAAAGGTGGAGGTTTGGTCAAAAGACCAAAGCAATTTTATTATCAAAGAGAAAAGAAATATTACAAGAGTCGAAAAGATGGGATCAAATTACAATCTTTAACTTGCAAAGGAATCATGTTTTCAGGGAGCTCCCCCAGCCAGGTTATTGCCTGATCTATGCCTTTGTTGGCGAGAGCATCCGCAACCATATTAGCTTCATGGTAAGTATGAGTTTCAATGTAATTGACGTCATGGAGAGATTGAAGACAATTCATCCAGCGCGCAGTAATCGGCCAAGCAAGATGAAAGTCTCCCTTCCAGATGGCTTGAAAAACAGTAGTAGAGTCACTTTCAATCAATAAGTTGTTCCACCCATGTCGAAGAGCAAAATCCATTGCATGAATAACACTTAGCATCTCAGCTTCTAGAGAGTAAGCAGTACCACAGCCTCCAAAAAAGCACCCCACGATGTGGCCATGATGATTTCTGAAGATGTCTCTACATCCCGCAGGGCCTGGATTACCTTTAGAGGCTCCATCCACATTTATTTTAATCCAACCTGGGAAGGGAGGTCTCTAGAAAACCTCAAAAGTGCACAATGGTTTCGAGAAAATTTCCTCAACTTGAAGACGTCTAAGAATCATAAAGTCAGTCACCGAGTTGTTACATGAACCCTTCTGGATCAAAGCAACTTCCTGAATAGTGATGGGAATCCTCATTTTACCTGCATAAATGTTGTGTGAGCAATTATTGTGAAGAATCGAGTTTCTATCATACCAAATCACATGAATCAGCTCTGCAACCCCAGCCAGGAACACGTTTCCAATTTGTTGAGAGTTGTCCTTAGCAACACAACATTTAAGCTGCTCATCAATAGAGTTATGATCCGGCCATCTGCAATCAAAAGTGTCAAAAATATAGTTCCAAAGAGCAGTGGCAGTATCACAAGATAGAAATAAGTGGTTAGAATCTTTTCTATGGTGATTGCAAAAACAAAATTTAGATCAAATATTAATACCAAAACTTTGAAGACAAGCATCAGTGGGGACCCTATTGTCGGCGAGATTCCAAATAAGAGTGAGTCTGGAGGTTTTAATCTAGGGCTTTTCAAAGTTTTTTATCCATTTTAAATCATAATCAGCATCGTGTAAGGAGTTATTATTAAACTTTTTGTTGTTAATAATTCCATTATGAGAAGGTTCTCAAATCAATAAGTCACACGAGGTAGAAAAATTCTAAGAATCAATAATTTGAACAATGTTTTCGGGAAGGTTTTTAGTGTGAGACTTAAGCACATTGCTAACAGTGAAGTTGATGTCATCAGGGATATCGGCAAGAGAGGTCAAAGAGATAAGAGGAGCGCCTGTCTAGTTGTCCAACCAGAATATCATGGAATAGTTTCTTGAAACCATCCTTCTAGAATTGTGCATAATTATGTCAAACGTGTCTCTAACAGAGGTCCAAATGGAAGAGGTCATGAAACCCCTGTTAGATCTTTTCAATCTATCAATGAACTTTTTTTTGATAAAAGCAGTGGGGGCGGGGGTGTCATTGTGAATCAGGTTCTAGGTTAATATGGCTTGAAGAGCTTAATTAAAGTACTAAATGTTTTTAATGCCAAGACCACCCATGTTTAGATGTTTACAACACTTAGCCCAAGGGATAGTCACAAGTTTCCTGTCCAACGTGCTTCTTGCCCAGACAAAGTTTTTTATGTAAACATTTACATTTTTAATGAGACTAGTTGGCCATTTATAGACCATCATCGAGTAGACAAGTTTGAAAACAATAACCGACTTGACAAGGCAGACTCTCCCCGCCATGGAGAGAGCTTTTCCTTTCCAGGAGGAAAAATGATTAAGGACCTGGTCAACAATTATTGAATGATAGAAAGCTTTGGGTCTACCCTAGAAAATAGGAACCCCAAGGTATTTGAAGGGAATAGCACCTTCTTTGATGTTAAGCTCATTGATAATACTATTTTTTCTAGAAAGAGGGAAATTTTTCCCAAAGTAAATAAAAGATTTATTCCATTCAATGACTTGGCCTGAGACCTCCTCGTAATGGTTGAGAGCAGCTTTAAGAGTTCTGATGTTTTTTATATCGCCCTTTAAAAAAAGAATGATGTCATCTGCATAAAGGAGGTGAGTGGGTGCATTCACGTTTCTGTAAGCATGAATTGGTTTTAGCTTATTTTGATCAACCAGATGTGTGAGAAAGCGGCTAAAATAGTCTTCTGCAATGGAAAAAAGAATTGCAGAAAGGGGGTCTCCTTGTCTGACTCCTTTTGAGCATTTGAAAAATCCTCTAGGAGAACCATTGACCAAGGTGGAAACTTGAGCTGAGTGGAAGAGGGTTTTAATTTTAGATATAAAGTTATCATTGATGCCAAAACCATGAAGAACATTGAAAATGAAATTCCAGTCCATTGTGTCCAAAGCGTTTCGAATGTCTAGTTGAATGGAAATGTTGCCGCCTCTATGTTTATTATTTAACATGTTAGTGCATTCCGAGGCAAGACAAATGTAGTCTTGGATAGATCGCCCCTTGATAAAGCCAAATTGATTACAGGAGACAATTTTATCAGTAATAGTGTTGATTCTATTCGCAATTAGCTTGGTGATAATTTTATAGAGGGTGTTGATCAGAGCAATAGGGCGGAAGTGGTGGATTTCAGAGGCATTATCAACTTTGGGAATCAAAGCAAGGAATTGGGCATTTAAGTTATGAGGTAAGAATCCATTAGCAAAGAAAGATTTAATGAGATTACAAACATCAGCATGTATGATATCCCAAAATTTTTGATAGAAACCATTATTGAAACCATCAGGACCTGGGGCACTGTTAGGGTTCAAACCAAAGACAGTGTCTATGATTTCATGATCAAGAGGAACACTCAGGAGATAACTGTTATCAGCATCCGTAACAATTGTTGGAATGATGTCATTAATGAGTTCTTTGTTCATACAAGGCCCATTGAATAAAGATTCAAAGTAAGAAACAACATGATTAACAATATCTTCTTCTTTATCCAAAAGGTTATCTCCATATTTAAGGGATGCAAGGGGTCTACTAGCTTTGAGAATGCGTTGTAAAGAGTTATAGAACTTGGTATTGCGGTCACCATCAATCATCCATTTGAGTTTAAAGGTTTGCTTGAGGATGTTATCCTTGAAAGCGAGGAGCATATTCAGGCTCATAGTAATGTGATATTTGTTATTTTGATCAGAAGTGAAGTCGGAGTGGGTGATATTGTTTTGAATTTGTTGCAACTCATTCTCCAGAGAGAGGAGGTCATTATCAATCTGAGTCGCTTTATTGCTGCACCAACTTTTGAGCTTACGTTTGAGATATTTTAATTTAAGAGGACAAGGAAAATAATCATTGTGATGGTTCAGAGAGGACCAGAAAATCTTGATGAGTTTACAACAGTCAGGATCAGAGAGCCAAGCATTGTTGAATCTAAAGGGGAAAAAGCGTTTTCAAGTATTGAAGGAAATGATGACCAAAATATGATGGTGGTCAGAATGAAGTTTTGGAATGGTGGTACTGGAAATGGAGTCCCAAGTTTCTAAAGCATCAATAACTGTAAATATATATTATTATGGACATTATAAATGATCTTATAATGATTTTGGGTTATATACTTGATGATTATTCATTAGATAAAATTTATTGATAAATGTTTGGATTAAATTTTCCCATTTTGTGCATAATGAACTTGTTTTGTATTATTATTTTATATTATGAGTGTTTATGAATTATAGAACATTTAATAAGGTAAAATACATATATAAATATCTTTTTAAAACATTAAAAATCTTTCATGACAATTCTAGAGGATAGTCATGCAAATTGAAAACTCGTCTTCCTTGAGTGTGATAAATTAACACATCTCGGACAGTGTTAGCATTTATAGTATGAAAGGAGGGGAAAACAAGAGATGATGATGAAATATAACATTAGAATAATGAAAATTATTTACTTGTAATGTAATTTAATAATCATGGTATTTGGATGAGGTGAGGTGATAAAATAATAAAACTTGTAAAAGAATTTGAAATAGAAGAAAAGGGTGGTTCACCTCTTGAGTACTCCTCTTTGAGAAACTCCTTAAGACCTTTGTTTTCGGACTTTTTGTGAGACCCAAAAGTCTTGGAGGCTATAGAGGAGGTTAGGTATCTATTTGTTCAGAATTTAGGCATGACATGATGCTTGAGTGGTGTGGGAGGAAGAGGGGGTGAGGGGTGGTTTATATAGTGGAGGGGGGGGGGGGGTTTACAATATTTTACATTTTTGCCCAAGAAAATGAATATTATTGATTCATGTGATCCAAAATAGTAATAATGGAATGTGAGTTCAACCCAAGTGTTCTTACATAAGCCATGAATCACATATGATTCATTAAACCTAATATTTATCATTTATCATAATTTATCGTATTTTACTATTCATAAAAATTCAATTATTTCATAAAAAATACCAAAAAATGACCCTAACCATTTTTCGACACATAGAATCCAAAAATGAACTCCATTTTTCAAAAATAATTTTCTAAAAATTATAAATTTAATTTTTAATCAAAATCATTATTTAATCAAAAAATATAAACACTAAAAATATTCATCTTCATTTTTAAGATGCCTAAATTTATTTATACATTCATGGGTATAGATTCCATTCATAAGAGTCATAATACTATTAATAAGGGTTTGTTACTATTCATAAATGTAGGTTACTATTCAAAATGTTAGGTTACAATTCACAAAAAATTATGTTAATTCTAACATACTCTAAATATCATCATGATCGCAACCGTGAATGTCCTTTTTTCAAAATTTAAAACCCAAATGTGGAGAATTTAAGTATAAATTCTAGGATATGATTATCTCTTAAATAACCATGTTTTGTTTCAAAGAAATATATTTTTATACAAAATATAGCCTATCTAATGAATAAAATTAATTTAAGAGAAACATACCTTAAAATGTTTGGGGTGTTATATACAGGTTGTTGAGGAGTATTTGGAACATCATATCATGCACCCTATGGAATGACATGGTGGACCAAATGGTTTCTCTCCACCATTAGTTACTAAACATGGGGATTAATGGGGGGACTTATCATTCCCATGACACACTATCTAAAGACATCCTATCCATGTGGGTTCACATAGAGTGGAAATCGGTTGTCGATACTTAGAATCAGGCAATATTCTACGGTTTTAAATCTATCTAAGTATATTAGTATAGTTTTCTCATTAAGATGAGAAATCATGATAACAATGGGAATTTATTTCCCCCATGCACTAGATCATTTGCAATATGTTTCATCAAATATCAATTTCTTGATTCAGCTGAAATAACATCTCAATACTGGATTGTGAAAGTGAAAATGGTCTTTTTTCATGTGTGGATAGATGGAGTACATATCTAGGAAAATAAAAATATGGTAGATTTATAGAGACTACAAGTAATATGCAACATGACTCGATGGTGGTAGGCTAACCATGTGGATCTTTAACCAGAGTAGAGAAATATAAATCAATTTCGAAATAGGGGAATATTATCCAATGGTTGGATGAACCCCCTTATTTTTGTTTATCAACAAATATATCACTTTATAAATTTTTATGGTGAATCTGACACTCAAAAATATTAATAAAATAACCAATTATAAATCTTTGAGCCCGTATGAGTCATACTGAGTGTGAGAAACAAGATAATAATAAATGGTCAATCAATGATGATTGAACATTTGATCAGGCTGGATGGGTCTAGATAAGAATTATTAATCAATCACCATTCTAAACTCATAAATACATGGAACAAAATGATGGTGTTATTACATTATTTTTATTACCCTAACAACATTCTTGATGAAAAATATTGTAACAGTAAGGGTACTATAACTCCACATGAGAAAAGGGAAGGTGGAGGGAGGTAAACTATGACATCAATTGTATATATTTATGGATGGAGAAGGTTGGTTGTTTGATGATAACTGTAATGACCCAAATCTGGAGCCCCTCCACTGGTGCCCCATGCCCGGTTCGTCACATGAACTCAAGAGCATTTCCCCAAACTCCAGAGGCTGCTGAATAGTAGCTAGGGCCTTAGTGAGTTGGTGGGAAACTATGCCCCCATTCGGTAAGGAATACATCAGAAAAACAAAAGTCAATAGCGGAAGCAGTAACAACATGCATAAAAATAGAAACCAAATAGTGGAAGCAATGAATATATATAGCAATGATGACAATGATGCAGCAGGTACATGTATCTATCAAAAGCAGCAAACACAATAAGATGCTGGAATACAATTGAAAACAAAGTGAAAAGGAAAACAAAATAAAATCCTTAGCATCATGGGCCCCATCTCGGTCCCATGCTCTCTAGCTCTCGCACAATCAAGATCCTGAAGTAGAAGGACACTTGCCCTTATCTATTCCAGCAGCAACATAGTCTGCTTGGGCCCAAAAGCATGGCCCAAACAGGGTGTGAGATACAATCCCAATAGGAAATCACCCAAATATCTATCCCTAATAGGCAATGAATACGTGGCAGTAATAAATAGGAAGCAGTAAACAGGAAAGCACAAGCAGCTACAATCCACAGTAATAACAATCAAGGTACACAAGTAAGCAACTATCAACAAGAAGAAAATAGGTAATCATCTAGGTAGCTCTCACAGCCTAACCCCTATAGTTCAACCTATAAGTACTAGCAACCCTCTCGGAGGCACACACATTCTCACCCCTCTAGTTCAGCCATGAAAATAATAATGTACTCTCTGGGGAAGCACGCACTGTCAATTCCCCCTATAGTCTCGTATTGGGCTAAAGGCTCTCCGGGGAAGTACTCAACGTCTATTCCCCCTGTGGCCCACGTCGAGGTACTACAGACTCTCTGAGGAAGCACTCAACATCAATTCTTCATGTGGTCTCGCATCATAATTAAAAGACACTCTGGAGAAGCCCTTCCTTCAATTCTCCCTTTGGTCTAATACTCTAGGTTCTCACAGTCCTGAGTGAAACTGAACATGCTCAGTGCATGTGCATCATCCAATTAATCCTCAATAACTACTTGGATATCAAATAAGGCTCAACAGTAATACAAGGCAATAGTCCACAATCCTACAACTAGGCATGGAAATTGGGAAAATGCCTAATAATAAAAACAATCATGGCAAAGCAACCTGAGCACAAAATAAATTACTCTACTCACAAGAATCAACCTCTACCAAAGAAATCAAGAAAAACAGGCAAAAATTAGAGCAAAAACAGGAAACCCCCAATTCCCCGTTAAAAGGAATTGGTGGAATTTTAACAAAATATCCATCAACTTTCCATAGAAAGGCACAAACCACCTACCTCAATTCTTGGAGATCGATATACGTGAACGACGATGATAGATTCCCTTTAGATCGACATAGATCTGAGAAAACGCACAAAATTCTCAATCTACGATAACTTGAAAATGAGGAGAAATCATGGAAAAAGGATAAAGTAGAAAGGAGAGATCACCGCTGCAATTCCAACGCATCTGATCGCGGTCGAATCGAAGAACGGACGAAGAGGCTGGAGCTCGTCGAAGATCCGTCTGTATGGTCACTCTCGGGGGGACAAAATCTGGAGAAGAAGATGAAATCGGGGGTTTAGCGCAACCCCGGTCCGTTTAATGAAAAAAAAAGTAAACGGTGTGTATTTTAAAAATACATGGCGTGTAGTGGGTTTTTCTGTACTCCACTAAAAACGGCCTCCACATCACCCCTACACACCGTGTGTATAGCCCGGGCACGGCCATCACACAGCTTCGAGCTGGAGAAGAGTACACAGTGTGTACTCAAAACGTACATGGCCTGTACTTTGAAAATTTACAGAAAATTTAATTTTCTTAAAAACCCCATGAAAAGGAAAAAAACATACCTGAACGAAGGTCCAGGTTCTTACAAACTTCCCCCTTTACAAAAATTCGTCCTCGAATTTCCCTAACGAGGTGGAGAAGAAGAAATCTCGAACATCTCCATCCACTATGATCGTACATCGGCCTCCCTCTCCCAGGTCTTGTCCTATACTCGTCCGTGCTGCCATAAAACACGTACTAGAGAAACAGACCGCCCACAGAGAACCTTCATACTGCGGTCGACAATCCGGATAGGATGATCCTTGAATGACGCATCCGCTTCAAGCTGGACTTCCTCAGGATGAAAGATGTGAGACGGGTCTGAAAAGTAGCATTAGAGAAGGGAGACTTGGAAGACGTCATGCATGGCCCTGTACCTCTGAGGTAGATACAACCGATAGGCGACCGACCCCACTCTCTCCAAGACCTCAAATAGCCCGACGTACCACGGTGAATGTTTACCCTATCTCTGAATCCTCTTGTGTCCCAACCTCGGTGCGACACGCAAAAAAACCTAATCCCCAACCTCGAACTATAGAGCTCATCCTTGCTGATCAACATAAGACTTCTGTCGAGACTGTGTTGTAGCCATCCGCTTCCGAATTAGCTCTAACTGCTCTGAAGTTTTCTGAACAAGACGAGGTCCCAGCAAAGCTACCTCTCCTGCCTCCAGCCAGCATAGGGATGATCGGCATGGCCTACTGTACAAATCCTCATATGGAGACATCTGAATGGTCGCCTGAAAACTTTTATTGTAGGAAAACTCCACCAGGGGGATATGCTTTTCCCAAGAACTGCCAAAGTCTAGGATGCATGCTCGGAGAATATCCTCAAGCACCTAGATCATGTGCTCAGACTGGCCATCGTCTGGGGATGGTATGCTGTACTTAAAAGTACTTGTGTACCCAAGGCCTTCTGAAGTCCCTTCCAGAACCGAGAGGTAAACGCACATCCATATCTGAAACAATGGAGTGTGGAACTCCATGGAGACAAACTATCTCTTTGATGTATAGTCATCCCAGATCGTCAACACTGATGGTCTCCTTGATCGGCAAGAAGTGAGCAACCTTTGTGAGCATGTCGATGATGACCAAAACATCATCGTTCCCTCGAGGAGACCTCGGCACCCTGGTCATGAAGTCCATCGCGACATCGTTCCACTTCCACTCCGGAATGGGTAATTGTTGTAAAAGGCTTGCTGGTCGATGATGCTCCACCTTCACCTACTGACAAGTAGAACACCGCAAGACGAAACCAGCAACATCTTTCTTCATACCTGGCCACTAGTACTGGCGATGAAGATCCCGATACATCGTTGTGACACCATGATGAACTGCCCAAATAGAGGAATGAAAATCCCACATCAGCTCCTCGTGTATGTTTGTTGGAACCCATACATGTCCCTAGAAATGCAATATATCATCCTCACCCACTGCCCATCCGGGAAGAGGGTCCTCTCCTGATACACTCTCCCACAAGACTAAGCCGTCTGAGTCTAATAGATGCCTCATTCGTACCTGATCAAGAAGTGTAGAGATAACAGCTATAGAAGAAATGTAAGTCTGTCCATGTATGTCGTGCACCACCAGATGCATCTCAGAGAACAGAGTCATCAACTTCCACTCACTGCTGGCCTCCTGAACTGCCTGAATCTCAGTTCTCCTACTCAGCGCATCTGCCACTGCATTGCCCTTACCCGACATATAGGTAAGCTCAAAGTAAAAAGACTATAGATACTAGACCCAAATACGCTGCCTCAGATTCAGATCACGCTGAGTGAAGATATAATTGAGACTCTTATGGTCAGTGAAGACCACAAAGTGCTCCCCCAGCAGATAGTGTGTCCAAAAGTGAAAGGCATGAAGAACAGTTACCAACTCCAGATCGTGTGTTGGGTAGGTCCTCACCTGTGGCCTCAACTGCCAAGACCCATACACAATGACTCTATCTCACTGCATAAGCACAACGCCTAGTCCGATACCTGAAGCATCACAATATACAATGTAGCTTATGCCTGGCTCTGGCAAGACTAGTATCAATGGGGATGTCAGTCTTCCTTTTATCTCCTGAAAGGCTGACTCACAAGACTCTGACCATAAGAACTCCACCCCCTTCTTGGTCAGTCATGTCAAAGGTGCTACTAGGCATGAGAAGTCCTGAATGAAGTGTCTGTAAAATCCATCCAGCCCTAGGAAACTCTACACCTCAAGAAAGTTCTTTGAATTCTCCCAGGAGACTACAGATCTCACTTTCTCTGGGTCCACAGATACTCCTGCATCTGAGATGATGTGACCCAAAAAGTGAATCTGATCCATCCAAAAGTGGCACATCGAGAGTTTAGAATAAAGCTGATGCTCTCTCAGTGTACTCAGAATGATATCAAGATTTGTGTCATTGTCATGTCAGGTGTGAGAGTACTCCAAGATATCATCCACGAAGACCACTACGAAGGAATCCAAGTAAGGATGGAACACTCAGTTCATTAGTCCCATGAAGACTGCCGGTGCGTTCATGAGACTGAACGACATGACTGTATACTCGTATAGACCATACCTGCTCCAGAAGGCTGTTAGAGGTATATCTGAAGGTCTAATGTGCAACTGATGATAACTGGACCTCATGTAGATCATTGAGAACACCCGGGCTCCTCGAAGCTGGTCGAAAAGGTCATCGATCATCAACAAAGGATATTGGTTCTTGGCCATCAACTGGTTCAGCTTCCGATAATCCACACAAAGCCGAAGGGTACCGTCTGCCTTCTTCGCAAGTAGTATAGGAAAACCCCATGGAGAAGTACTGGGTCGTATGAAACCCTTAGCCTGTAGCTCCTCCAACTTCTTCTTGAGCTCCTACAACTCAGGTGTGGACATCCTATAGGGAGGAATGGACACCGGTGCCGCTCCTGGAACAAGCTCAATAGAGACGTCTACCTCACACGCTTGAGGTAAACCTGAAAAGTCCTCTAGAAAGACATCCCTGAAGCTATCCACCACTGGAGGAAACTCCAACTGTGGAGTCCCTTGATCATCCAGATAAAGACTAGAAATCTAGGTTGTCACCCCACCTAGCCCAAGATGCTCGAGTCCCGCCCGACTCGCCCGAGCGTCCCATTCGCCTCTATGTAGAAAAGATTCACCCTCTGGTGAGATGAAACTCACTCTGCGGTGATAACAGTCGACGACTGCCTGGAAGGGAATAAACCAGTCCATGCCAAGGATGATATCATAGCCTGTCATCTCTAGGACATATAGATCCCATAAGAATAGATACCCTACAACCTCAAGAGGGAACACTCTACACTGCCATACACTAGATGTCCTCATCCCCAATGGTGTGTCTAGTGTCAATGAGTTGGCAGAAGAAAAGACACAGAGCTCAATGCTCTCCACTACATCAACAGAGATAAATCTATTCATAACACCAGTATCAAAATTGGATGAAGATAAAACTTAGGCTACTAAAATCGTACCTCGAACAATAGAAGGGTCGAGATCCTGCTCCTGATAAGTCTACTCCATGGCGAAAGACTAGCCTGATCCATGGCCCTGCATCCCTGGCTGACCACTCTGAGCTGAACCTTTCTGCTAGTGTTGAGGAACTGGTGGCTGACCACCACGGCCTCGACCTCCACCTCGGCCCAATCGGCTAGAAGAACTCCAGTTCCCCGACTAGTGAGAAACTGATGGTGATTCTATTGAACGAGGAGTCATGGGAGAACCCTAGTCACCAGCTACTGGTAGGAAAACCTGACAAAAACGCTAAAGGTGACCCATCTGGCCGTAAGATCAGAACTCCATGAGGTCCCTCTAGCATTGCGGCCTTGTGTGCCCGGACCAGCCACACTGGTAGCATATCAGCTGGCTGCCCGATGATGCATCTCGCTTCCTTGGATCAAAACATGTAGGCTCTCTACGGTGCTCTTTGCTGTCATCTAGAGGAAAACTGGCACTGGAAGTAGAACCTCCCTAGCTCGCAGCTCCAGAGTCTCTCAGATTGCGCTCCACAATCAGAGCCTGGTTAACGATGGAAGTAATGGAAGTCAGTTGGAAGATTTTCACCTGTGAGCGGATCTCCCGCCTGAGACCATCCTCAAAATTCCTTGCTAAGAACACTCCACTTATATCCTGGAGGGGTGTGAAGCAATGCAGCTTGGTGAAACGAGTGGAATTATCCATGATAGAAAGAGTACCCTGCTCTAAGCTCATGAACTCTCGGGCTCGGTCAGCCCTCAGGGTCTCTGGGTAGAAGTAGTTGTTGAACACGCGCTGGAACTCCTCCCAAGCCATAGCTTTCTACTGACCCGCCTGTGAGATCATGTCCCACCACCTCTTAGTGGAGTCTCGGAGCATGTAGTTGGGGAGCTTGACCCGCCTCTCTGGAGGCATCTCCAGATGCTCGAAGATAGTCAGTATGGCTTCCAGCCATGACTCTGCAGCCTGAGTTCCTCCTTCTCCCAAGAACGTGGGAGGGTTCTGCTGCTAGAAAACACACCTCAAATCTTCCATAAATGTGGCAGGAGGTAGTGCTCCCTAGAAGGTCGGCATCATGCTCACAAAACCTTCCCTAAACTGTGTGTCGGTGCCTATAACTAGTATGACAGCAGGTGCCAAGGCTGTACCGACTGGAGGATCGACAAGAAGTCCCTGATCAGCCTTGTCTGGCATCTGATCACTACCTGATGACAGACGTATGACTGGAGGACATCTAGGAGGCATAGCTATTAAATATCAAAAGCACACCTTAGATTAGAGAAGCAAGGACAGAAACACAAGAGTGCAAAACAGGAACAGGGGAAGAAAAACACACAAGTTTTCAAAGCACGACTACATGGCGTGTATAAAAAACTACATGGCGTGTCTTCTTAAGACACTGACATTTGCATATACTCCAGCCCTACAAGTCATGTAAAACTCAAACTAGACAGCGTGTTGCATCCACACATGGCGTGTACCTGAAAACTATTCCCCTGCCCGAGTCCCTTACATGGCTAACCCACAAGGTTTTCTTAAACTGATACTACACGGTGTGTTCCATATAGACACAACATGTAGTGGACAAGGCTTCAGTGGCCGGTGTTGTGAAACACACAGCCGTCTACACGGCTGAAACTTACATGGCGTGCTCCGAACAAACACGGCGTGTATAGGCAAGGTGACACCGTCCTGTGTTGTTAATGACACGGCCGGGTACGTGAACAAGAATACACAGCGTGCTCCAAAAGCAACACAGCGTGTCTGAGAGAAGTTCATGTCGACCAGTGTTGTTCGTGACACGACCGGGTAACTGGAAGGGACTACACAGCGTGTTCTAATTCAACACGGTGTGTGCTTCTTGAGCTTCCCTAACTCATGTTGTTAGTGACACAGTCGGGTACACAACTTATTACTACATGTTGTGTACCTACAATACACGGTGTGTTCCTAATGTTACTTTCATGACACCGTGTTCTACTCACATGGTTAGTGACATGCCCTGAAAACTACACGGCGTGTATAAAAAAGTACACGTTGTGTATTCTGGGTTTTTCTGGGCAGTAGCTCAAGAACTACACAGGACCCTAGAAACACTTAAAACAAGGCAAAGAGGTGCCAAATTCCGATTTGTGAGGGCATATAATCCCCGCGAATCAAAGATTGGAATCTCATACAGTCACATACAAGTGAAAACAAGCATCTCTATAACATAGCAACAGAGATTCTATCAACCATCTATCACAACAACATGCATAATCTACACAAAGTCTATCACAATAGCATGCAATCGCTAATGCACCCTAGATGGAAAGGAAAGAATGAATGAAATGTGATTTTTACAATTTCCTATATGATGCATGAGATGGAATACCCTCCTCTCAACGGGTTATGACAGAAATCGAACAGAAGTATCAAAACAATAATAACACAAGTCAAGTGAATCACTCTAGGTGATATCAGATCAACCATAAAATCTCAAAACCAGCAAAAACTGCAATTAACGAGGTAGTATGGATTTTCCCTGTGCATGGGTTAGAAACTCCCGAGCGCAGCTTAATTCCATGTACTGAATCCATTCTATCCCTAGCTAAAGTCTTCAAACAGTAAGGAAAGAGAAAATAACTCCACTCATACCACTTTGTAACGACCCGAATCCTGAGTCCCTCCACTAGTGCCCCATGACCGGTTCATCACATGACCTCAAGGGCATTTCCCCAAATGCCAGAGGCTGCCGACTAGAAGTGAGGGCCTTGGTGAGTTGGTGGGAAACTATGCCCTCATTCGGTAAAGTATACAGCAGAAAAACAACAGTCAATTGCGGAAGCAGTAACAACATGTAGAACAACATAAAACAAACAGCAGAAGCAATGAATATATATTGAAATGATGACAATGATGCATCAGGTATAAGTATCTATGGAAAGAAGAAAACACAAAAACGTGATGGAATACAACTGAAAACAAATTGAAAAGGAAAACAAAATAAACTCCTCAGCATCATGAGCCCCGGCTCGGTCCAATGATCTCCAACTCCGGCGCAATCAAGAACCTGATATAGAAGGGAGCTTTACCTTATCTATACCTGCAGCAACATAGTCTACTTGGGCCCAAAAGCATGGCCCAAACAAGGTGTGAGATACAATCCTGGTAGGAAATATCCCAAAGATCAGTGCCTAACAGTCAATGAATACCTGGAAGTAATAAACAGGAAGCAGTAAACTGGAAAGCACAAGCAACTATAATCCACAGTACTAACAAAAAAGGTACACAAGTAAGCATCCAACAACAAGAAGAGAACATGTAACCCTCTGGGAAGCTCTCACATCCTAACCCCTATAGTTCAACCTATATGTACTAGAAACCCTCTAGGAGGAACACACAATCTCACCCCTCTAGTTCAGCTATGAAAATAATAATAGACTCTATGGGGAAGCACTCAATGTCTATTCCCCCTATGGCCTGTGTCAAGTAACAACAGGCTCTTTGAGAAAGCACTCAAAGTCAATTCTTCCTATGGTCTCGCATTGTAATTAAAAGACACTCTAGAGAGGCCCTTCCGTCAATTCTCTCTTTGGTCTACTACTATAGGTTCTCATAGTCTTGAGTGAAACTAAACATGCTCAGCTTGAATGCATCGTCCATGTAAACCTAAAAAACTACTAGGCTATTAACTAAGGCTCAAAAGCAATACAAGGCAACAGTCCACATTCCTACAACTAGGCATGCAAACTGGAGAAACACCTAATAAGAAAAACAAGCATGGAAAAGAAACCTGAGCACAAAATAAATTACTCTACTCAAAAACATCAACCTCTTCCAAAGAAATCAAGAAAAACAGGCAAAAAGCAGGGCAAAAATAGGAAACCCTCAATTCCCCATTCAAAGGAATTGGTGGAATTTGCACAAACTATCCATCAAATTTCCACAGAACGGCACAAACCACCAACCTCGATCCTATGAGATTGATATATGTGAACGACGACGAAAGATTCCCCTTAGATTGATGTATATCTGAGAAAACGCACAAAATTCTCAATCTAAGATAACTTGAGAACGAGGAGGAATCATGGAACATGGATAAAGAAGAAAGGAGAGCTCACCGCTACGATTCTAATGCAACCGACCGCACTCGATTCGAAGAACGGGCGAAGTGGCGGGAGCTTGTCTAAGATCCGTCCATACGGTCGCTCTCAGGCGGACGAAATCTGGAGAAGAAGATGAAATCGGTGGTTCAGCGTGACCACGGTCCGATTAATGAAAAAAAGTACACGACATGTATTTTTAAAATACATGGCGTGTAGTATGTTTTTCTGTACTCTGCTAAAAACATCCTCCATATCACCCCTACACACCGTGTGTGTAGTCTGGGAACGGCCAGCACATGGATTCGAGCCGGAGAAGAGTACACGGCGTGTACTCAGAAAGTACATGGCGTGTACTTTGAAAAATTCCAGAAAGTTTAATTTTCTTAAAAACTCGAAGAAAAGGAAAAAAACAAACATGAACGATGGTCCGGGTTCTTACAATAACTGTTGACCATTTTTGGAACATGAGTTTTAAATTCATTCTATTGAAGATTATTAATTTGAGATGTGATCCCTAGATTGGAGGAGAGCCTATTTGGGACATCTAATATCACTGTAGTGAATTCATTTAAATACAATAATGGTTTCTTTGGGGTGTGTTCCATGGATGTATGGTGTTTTAATTTAGGCCAAGCTCCACCACCGTAGGGGAGACCATTAATAATTTAAAGGTGGATTTTGATCCAAATAAAGGGGACATAAAGTATTTTTATATAGTAGATGGATTTATAGGATGAGTTTAAGCCCTATATATTCCGCATCTCTATGTAATGAACTTATCGATAATTTGCACCAAACAAATGGAAAGTGAACAATAATGTTGGGAAAACACAAATGCCGACTAGATGAGGGACAGAGGGAAAAAATATAACCATGATTTAGGGAGGATATTATATAGTTTAGTGTCACCTATCATTAACTAAAATAGGGCTACTGGTTTGTATCCTCCTTTATTATACCATATGTTGTGCCACATATGTTTGTGAAGTATGTATAATTGATCATTCATTTTATGGTGATAATGCTAGGATCGTGGGTTATGTGTTTCATGGACATATATTAAATAATTGTGCATATTGGATTTTATATTTATATAGAAATTTCCATAGGGTGTTTTATTTTATTTCCATACAATATAAACCATGATGGTGTGAAAAATAATTCTTGATCATGAATGACAACGTGACATGAATGGAAGGATCCATGGGGTTCCTATTCAAATGCACATCATCTCAATAATACTACGCTATAATGTTTATGATTGGGATGGTTAGACCATGAACTCACTGTAAAATCTTTTATATAGGTACAAAAAATGTACAAAAAATGGTAATGTGATTTTGGAGATGGGGGGACTAACAAAAATTAGGGAACCACCTCTTCAAGAAACCCAAATTGGGTGTATCTCCCTTGGGGATCGGGCTCGTGTATAGATAAAGGGTTCAACCAAAAGATGAGTTATGCATGGTATTTTTTTGATATTATTAGGTAAACATAAATTCAAATATGTTATGAAATAATATTTTTGTGTTTGGGAACAATATAGTGATTCTAAACATCACCATGTATCAAGTAAATTGGGAATCAAGACAAACATGGTTCTAGTAGGTGGTGTGGTGGGAGAGTGGAACCATATTAAATTTTTCATCTCTAACAGAGAAAGAGGTATCATGAAGTTTTTATTTTGTGATAGGTATGAACCCATATAGTATAATGTCATTTGGAAAATATGTTGAATACATAGTTTATATCATATACTGAGGATGAAAAAGAATGAATCTCAATTTTTCTAGTGATATAACTAATCCAAAATTCTTATGTCCATGTGATCCATGGTCTATATGAGTAAAAACAGGAAATTTAAGGCTAATAAAATAACATGAGGTTTAGTAGGATGAAAAAAAAGTAATAATGATATATTAAACACTAACAAGACCTATAAAAATGAGAATACTAGTTAGACATGACACCATAAGACTAATTCAACCATCCAGTATTCAAAAATGTATAAAAATCCAACACTGAGGGTGATAAATTTCCTCTTTCAAAAAAATGTAAAGTTTGAAGGTATATTATACCTTAAAAATCATAATTTTAATAGAGGAAATGTAACACCCTATCCCTCCTCATTGTCTTGAGAAGGTAGTGGAATGTTACTTGGCCTTAACAGATATCCCTACGGAACCAAATGCTGGAAAAAAAATTAAGGGCTTCATAAACCTTTTGGGGATGATTTTCCCTTTGTAAATAAAACAACAACAAAAACATGAAGAAATAGAATAAAATGATACATGGTTCATGATATCAATGAAATAAAACTAAAAAAACAATTGATATAAAAACCAAACTTAAACCAAGTAACATAGGGAAGACTAAAATATTAAAGTACACAGCAGAAGAAAAATACTCAAAGACACCAATTTTAAACTCTAAGCTCAAAAATGATCCAGGATCAAACTTCACAAAATGACCCAAGCACCAGGATGTAATGCTAATGATGTGTGATACATTACCATTTCCTATATCTTGATAAACTACATCTGCAAAAGAAACAAAATTCCCACGAAAAAGTGAGTAATGAAACTCAATTGGTTTTCCCAAAATGACTTCCCTACTCACTCTACAAAGATTGAACTTGTTATCACATTAATTTAAAAAAATTATACAAAAAAATTAAAAACATTTTATCAACATCCAGATATTTCGAAGTAAATTAGTATTCATACCAAAATAGTTTTACAAACCTTTTCCATTACTAAAGAAAGAACAAAAACAAGTCATTTGACCATTTTTCAAATTAAATTATCATATCCCATTCCACTACACATAAACATGTACACCCATCCACACAAGTTTGGTATCACCATTAATGGTGGATCTTTCACATCCAAACTCACCCACTTTTTTAGGGTGGAACGTTCAAGTCCATATCCAATCCATTTCATCCATGATTAACCAGTTATTTCAACCATAGGGAATTATTTATTTCCAAATGAAATATACCATTTCAATAAAACTAAAATTTTATTGAAAACCAAACCAATAAACCATTTCAATAAAATCAACCCTATATTAAAAACAAAATTAATAATCCAATTCAATAAAACTAGAATTTTAATTAAAAACACTTTTCAAAAAAACAATTTCAATAAATTTTTTTATTGAAAATACTTTTCCATGCATAAAAAAATAACCATTTTAAGAATCCTCATTTCAAAATAATAAAACAAATTTTACCTTCCAACAAAGCACCCAATTTTCAAAATTCTATAAAAAGTCACTAAATAAGATTTTCAAAAATAATTGAACAAAAAATTCACAATCAATTTCACAAAAAATTGAAATCAGGCCATTCAGTTCTAGAAAGAGGAGTCGAGAGTGAATACACACTCGTTTTTTATAATGGAAATGCAGAATGACATAAAAATTCCCATGAAACCTGGTTGAATTACCAAAACCCCACCTTACATATCTTCTTATAACAACAAAAGGCCAAATATAATCATATATTTCATCATAAACATTCTATCTATCCACATTGAATGTATATCTATAAAAAAATAGAGAGGGAGAAGTAGATATAAAGAAACCTGAGCACAACTATTATGAACAAATACTTACCACAAAAACCATGCTTTATTGATCAATGAAACATCTTTGCAACCCCTCTAATTCAATTGGGAGATTCTCTACATACTTTGGGAGGAATAACTCTTGATTTAGGGTCAATTTGGGAAAAACAAGGTTGGTAGAGGTGAAAACATGTTAGATACACAATTTCATGATCTAAAATTTAGACCATGCATGGTAATTTCCACGATTATGAAAACCATCTACTGAACACATTCCATCCTATTTCTGAAGAGAGACCATGCACGGTTGTCCCACAGAGTGAGAAAACCCATGAAAAACCTTAACAAAGCTCACTAACCAACATTTCATGATTTCTCCATAGTCTATTTATGATTTGGATAATCTATGAACCTACCTATGAACCTTCCCCTTAGAGCATGTCTCATTGTGAAAAATTTTCTATAGGAGTTTCACAGTTTGCAAAAATCTTTCTCAATCCATTCACCAATAGAAAATACTCATAAAGAATCCAAAATGTTCGAAAACCCTCCCAAAGATAATCCATTAATATAAATACTTCAAAATAATAAATAATTGGTTACTTAATTGGAGGTGTGGGTGATAAATTCTCCCAACCAATGGTCTTTCCATCCCCTGAAAGTAGAATAGCTCCAATATAGAAAAAGAGTTTGGTCCATTTCCCTTTCATATCCTTCTCTTGTTCCCATTTCTCTTCCTGAATCTATCCATGTTTCCCCAAAACCTACAGTAGACTAATGATTTTTCCATACAAGACATTCTCTTTCTTATCCAAAATATACACTCTGATATGAACCAATAATAAATCTGTCACTAGTTCAACATCATCCCATCAAATCACATGGCCAAGATCAGGCAGATTGTTATTCAACTATGTTACATGGAACACAGTATACACCACATTGAACCATGGTGGAAATAAAAATTGATATGTCACCTCACCAATCCATTCCCATATCTGAAAAGGTATAATGTATCAAGGATACTACTTTACTTACATCAAAAAATGATGATGACCAATCCATGGAGTTTTCCTCCAGAACAAAATATCATCACCAAAAGTGACAGCAGTCATCAATGTAGATCCGCATATGATTTTTGATGAATCTGTGTTTTCTCCATCCATTTTCTGATCAACTAGATCTTCTCTATTGTCTCTTGGAAAAGGATCAGCTAAAACAGTGGAGTGTCGCATATTTCCTCCCAAAAAAGTAGATAACAACCTAGATTACCATAAAATTCATCAAATAGAGTCATTTTTATCGAGCCATGAAAGATGTTTTAATATGATAACTCCGCTAATTATATTCTCTTTTCCCAAGAGCCACAGAAATCCATTAGAAATGTGGCAACATGTCTTCCAATGTTTTTATTGTCTATTTGGATTGTCCATCAAACTGAGGATGATACACCATACTCATAGTCAATAGATTCCCAATCTTTTTTTGTATGGATTTCAAAAAATTAGATGTACACCACATGTCTATTTCTGACACTATCAAAACATGTATTCTAGGCCTCTACCACTTCTAGCATATATATTTTTGAAAATACCTCTATATTATGAGATTCAGGAATATGGATGAAATGATATTACATTGTGTGAAAATCCACTATCATCCGTATAGAAAAAAAAATTTCAACCGTTCATGGGAGAAATGTTACAACATTTGTGGGTATTTATTCCCATTTCCCAATAGCCATAGGTAAATATTGCAAAATACTTCTTGGTCGCAGATGCTTGACTTTAACCTGACGACAAGTTAAGAATCTTCAAATGAACTCATTCATGTTACTTTTCATACCGACCCACCGAAACCATGATTTTATCTCTTTATAAACATTCTATATTCTAGGATTAACATCCCTTATTGAATGGTGGTAAGAATAAAGAAGCTATTCCTTCCAAGCCATAGGTTTTACAATCTAATTTTTATTCCACAATACCAAACTAACATATATAATCTGGCCATCAAAGCTCTCTCTACCATTGGGGTTTATCCTCATAACCACATTTTCTAAATCAGTTGTCTCTTCCTCTGTAACCATCTTTACCAAATCATGAACCTAAGAAACTCGAATGAAAAAGTAAACATCACCTCAATCTTCACATTCCAATTTCATGTCTTATATCACAAACATCTACTGCCATAGATTTGAAGCCTCTTTTTCCAATTGAGCATAAGAATTTTTGTTTAATGAATCTATAACTATATTACCTTTACCTAATGTATACATCATGTCAAAGTCAAACATTTGGAGATACTCCATCCATATTCATTTTATTAGATTCAAATGTCTTTCTAATAAAATATGTTTCAAGATATTATGATCCATAAATAAAACAAATTTCTTACTGCAATGATAATGGTGAAAAGTCTTCATATCATATTCTACCAAAGTTAACTCCATATAATGTGTTGGATATTTCTTCTTATGAAATCACAAAAATCTTTATCCATAAAAAATATCCTGATCTAAATGCATGAGAACATATTCCATCCTTAATCCTGAATTATAAAAATACACTAGGTACACTTCTCCTAGTTTCAGTAAAATAAAGATTGGTGTTGATGAAAAGTGTTACTTGAGCTCCTGAAAAGTCTTATAACATATCACAGTTCATTAGAATAGAACATTATTCTTTGTCAAATCTCTCATCGGTGAAGCTAGTCATGAGATGTCACAATAAATTTGTCAATAATAACCAACCAACCCAGAAAATATACCTATCTCAATGATGTTCTTTAGTGTCTACCATGATATTATAGCTCTTATCATTTCACGATCTACAAAAACATCTCTTTTAGAGATAAAATTACCAAGAAATCATACATATTGTATAAAATATCAAACAATGATAAATTTTAATAAAAATTGTGATCCCTAAAGATTCCCAGCAATATCTTCAAGTGTTTCACATTCTCAACACTTATCCTTGAATACACTGGTATTGAACCCATAAACACCACAATGAAAAAATACACATATCTCTAAAATATCTAATTAATAAATTCCATAAATACTTTTGGTTCATTGATAAGCTCCAAAGGCATTTCCATATATTTATAAGGGGAATATCTACTTCAAAAAACTATTTTTGGAATATCCACCTTCTATACTGGCAATTGGTGATATCCAGATCACATGTCAATTTTAGAGAACCCCTAATATCTCCATAATTTATTGAATAGATCAAAAATTCCTTGAAGTTGATACTCATTCATTATCCTATATTGTTTAATCTTATAATAATCCACACACAACCTTATAGTTTCATCACCATTTTTCATAAAAAATAATTGTTCTATCCACGAAGACGTGTTAGGCCAAATAAAACATTTTCTTTCTAGAACTTATAAATACACATTAAATCACCTTAAATATATTGGTTCCATTTGATAATATTTAAGGTAAATAGGATTTGTACCTATGAGGAGGTCAATCATAACCTCCACTTATCTTGTTGGTGGAAACCCTATGTAGTTTTTAGGGAAAAATTATGGAAACTGATCAATGATTTCAATAAACATTAATTCTTGATCACTTAAATTGATGTCAAATTAATCACTTCAAACTAATATGAGATCATTCCAAATATGTTCCAAGAAGCCCATTTCACCTACCTTTATGTTCCTTTATCATATGCGGAGACCCTAATTCCATCCTCAGCCACGAAAATAACTATTCTATTGTAATAGATTATGTGATAATTGAACATCATCAACCAATCCATACCTAGGATTATGTCAATTAAATCCTTTCCATTACCTATAAATACCCTTTCAACTTATCTGAATCAATAGTTATTGAACATTTACTACACAATAAGGATCGATATTCTCTTTGACCTAGAATTTTTCAATTTTTAACACAGAAGGAATCATCTAATATTTTAAACATATAAAATCAATCGTACAAGACCCAATAAAGGAATGGGAATCACCCATATAAAATAATTCTTTCAAAATGGTTGAATTTAAAAGAATCGTACCTCTCATGGTTGATGGTATATACTAATCCTTCATAGTAACATACCCTGGTCCATATAATTACTTCTTCGTTGAACATTTTTCAATATTTAACTATTGATATTTCCCTTCAAGAGGAGCCATGGTCTTCCTAGAATCACCAGGTCTATATTTGTTCTATTGAAGAGGGGTGTTCTTATACCCCCACCCCGCCAAAGCATACAAAATATGTGACACTTAAGATGTGTCTCGAGAACCTGACCCCTGAGCACTGAGACAATAGCACTGAGGATTATCCATATTAATTCAATTGTGGCATAATCTATGATGTCTCATGCACTTTTTCTTTATGTGATTCGATGAACCACATTGGAAAGATACATGAATTCTCTTCGGCTTTGGAGGAATATTTGTAGATCTAGTTATCAGATTCTAAGCCATATTCCCACCATGGAAAGAGGTTTCCCTCTTCCTCTTGTTCCCTACATTTGAGTTCCCATTGTTTCCCATAGGTATCAACATAATCCATCCTCCAATAACTTCTGAGATGTCTCATTCAATCATTGTTTTTCTATTGACCATCTATGTTTAATATTTTATACAGTGTTGAATAATATTTGAGTGAATTTCAATATTCATCCCCAATTCAAAGATGCATGGCTTTAAGGATTCACTACCAGCAAAATATAGTGAAAAGTCAACTAAATCCTTGAATTTAGATGAATACTCTATCATAGTGAGGCTCTCTTGCTTCATGATGAATAAATCTATTTTTTTTATTATGAAAATTTGATGATAGAATGGATTGTTAAAAAAGTCCTCAAAACCCTCTCAGGAAACACATTGGTCATATATATCTCATTCTACAAAATACCACCATTTTCTTGAAATATCCTCAAAAATATACCTTTCTACATTGACTTTCAACTCCCATGGTGTGCCAAGGGTTGGATAGAGTGATCTACATGCCTTGGCTCCTCCCTATTATCCCTTCTATCAATAGCTGGAAAGGCCTAAAATATACTCTGAATGATGTGTCAGTTCGCATGTGGCTTAGGTAAACTATGTTCTCCAAATCTTCCTTCTTTTGGTTCCAGTGATGCCTACAAGGTTCCATTTCTAGAAACCCAACAATCTCCATAAGTCTCACTCTCTAGAAACTAGAGTCTTATGAAATTATAAATTCTACCACATCATACTATCACAACATGGATTTCTAAAATTCATCATTTTCCACATTCAACTATTTTTTAATATGTCAACATTATTTTTAAAATAAAACCATTCTCAAAATACCACAATCATGGTCTTTTTCAAAATCAAACTTTTGAAAATAACTTTTACCATTTTCCAAAATTATTACATCTTGACAAAATAATAGATCATTGCTAAAAATAAAATATTCACTACTATGGGTAATGAATTTCTATAAGGCATTTCATCGTTGTCCCATTGGATAAACCCCTGACTATGAGATTGAAAATCCAATATGTGTCTTCAATCACTTACGTACCAAACTCGCTGGCAACACGAAGTTCTACATAAACAGGTTAGTCACGTCTTTTTATCCTTATCATTTCATGTTGTGAAAATCTTACGTATATATATGATTAAAATTTAATATATAACAAGAATGAATTTTGAAATCCAATACCTAAATCCAATACGAAGTCAAATACAATCCATGACTAATAGATCTTGTTATATATAGTTATTCTCAAAGACCAAGCTTATGTCACTTGTAACACCGTACCCCTCATCATTGAATTGAGATGGTGGTGGAACTTTAATTGGCCTTAAGTGACATCCCCATTGAGCTAAATGCATGTAATAAATCAAATGGGATTCATTAACTATTTGGGAATGATTTTCCCAGTGAAAATGAAATATCCAGCCAAACATTACATAACAGAAAAACCAAAACATGATGCATGGCATCAATGAATGACAACTAAAATAAAACCATTGATATTAAAACAAAACTAAAACCATGTACCATAGCCAAAGAATACAGTATCAGAGTACAAATTGGAAGAAAAAACTCAAATAAACTAATTTCAAACTCCAAGATCCAAACATGCTCCATTTTCCAACTCCAAAACACAACTGATGTATCATGAAGTACTTCTCAACATGCCTGATACATTACCTTCTCTTATATGCTGATAAACGAATTCTAAAAAATAACCAAAATTCTAAAGTATTGGTGATTAATGAAACATAGTAGGATTTCCCAAAATTAATTTCCCATTCACACCACTAGAATAGAACATGTTATCACATTTATATAAAATATATTATATAAAACCATTCAAAATATTTTATCAATGACAAGCCATTTAAATGTAAAATAGTTTTCATAGCCAAAATTTATTACAATCCAAATCCATTATCAAGGAATGAAAACAAAAAATTCATTTAGGAATTTCTCAAATTAAATTTTCATAACCCTTCCACACCATATAACCACACTCACACATATACACAAGATTAGTATTAACATTGATGGTGGGACATTTTCATCCAAACCTGCGACGGTTGAACTTTTTTGTCCAAACTCATCCCATTTTTAATGGTGGAATTTTTAATGTCCATATATATCCCATTTCATCCATGATTAACCATTTATGAAAATCAAAGGAAATTTAATATTTCCAAACCAAATCAACTATTCTAATAAAACATCACATTTACTGAAAACCAAAACAATAATCTATTATAATAAAATCACCCTCTATTGAAAACTAAATCAATAAACCAATTCAATATAACTAGACATCTTATTGAAAAAACTTTTCAAAAAAACCATTACAATAAATCCAACTTTTTATTGAAAACCCTTTTTCTGAATCAAACCAAATAAACATTTTAAAAACCTTATTTTAAAATCATAAAACCAATTTCACCTTATAATAATGCAACAAATTTGGTAAATTACCTAAACCATCACTATAGAATGTTTCTATCAATCATTTCACCAAAAATTTACAATCAATTTCACAAAAAACAACCAAATTTAAATCATTCCATTTAGTTATTGAATGATCAATCAAGAGTAAATCCACATACCTCTTGTTTTATGATGAAAATGAAGAATGTCATGAAAACACCCATGAAACCAGGAAGAATTTTCAAAACCCAAAATTAGATTTCTTACCCAATAAAAAGTCCATATATAATTATATTTTTCATCTACTACCATAAATCCAACCACAGTGGAAATAGATATATGAAACTAATAGAAAAAGTAGAATAATTCTATAGAAAACAAAAAAACAATCAAGAACTAATACCTACCACAAGAATCACGTTTCAACACACTATGAAATTCCTTTGGATCTTGTCTATTTTTATTGAGATACATTCTATAGTCTTTGGGTGGAAAAAATTTCAAGTTATGGTTTATTTGAAGCTAAAACAAAGGGATTTAGTGGTGAAAACATGTTTTATTCTCAACTTAAGGATTTAACATTTATACCATGAATGTTTATTCACACAGTTCAGAAAACAATATGGTAACTATGTGACATCCATTGCATCAAAGGAGACCTCGGAAGATTGGACAAAACTATAAAGAAAACTATGCGCTAACCACACCAAAGCTCACTGTCTAACTATGCATGATTTATCCTTGGTGGTTTCAGGGTTTGGAAAAACTTTGTGCTTATCTGTGCACTATCCCCTTATATCATATCTCATAGTGCATAGTTTCCTATATGAATTTCACAGTTTCCACAAACCATGCTCAAACTATTCACTTATAGAAAATCCAAAAAAAATCCAAAATGTTTCTAAACCCTCCCAAGAACCACCACTATTCATTACATACATCTAATTCATAATGAAAGTTTTACTTACTTCAAAATTGGTGTGATATAGGTGATGATTACTTTGATGATGAATTCTGACTATTTTCGGCTCATGGATTCCACTAACACATCTTCAAGAGTAGGGGTAAAAATAATTTATATATACTTATGGACATTTTTTTAATTTAGAAACTGGAATGTGTAATTGGAATTCATCAGGTTCATGTACCCTAGATGATAGGTGATCTTATTTTGACTATGAAACATCACCAGATTGGATCCATTCTTATGTGAAAAGATTGGTTGGAAAATCAAACTATTGTGACATAAAGGGTGGAGATGAAATGAGGAGTTGAATTAGAGATCATGATCACCATGTAACTACATTTTCATTAGTAAAGAATCTTTATGGGGTTCTCATGGTTTAGGGGGGTAATAGGCCGTGATAAATTTATTAAATTCATGAACATTCCTTGTAATGTCTTAGTTTATCCCCATTGTTATAGAGTTCATGGACATTTAGCATGGACTAATAGGGTGAATTATTTGTAAGAAAGTAGCCAAAGACAAGACCTCATGTGAAATAAAAATCCCAATATAGTTATATATAACCCCAAGTGGGAAAGGGATATATTTTTAAGTCATAATGTGAGGATCAAAATTGAGTTGGATTTTAGGTTCTTATATATTAGACCACATCAACCTAGATTCCAAACCTCCCTTGTGTGATAGAGGGAACTATATATGACAATGGAATTTTAGGTTCCCAAAAAATACATGAGTGGTGGGAAGACATGAGGTTGGTCTAGATATTTAGAATCCATTCATCACCATTTATCCCATGATGTGAAAATAAATCATCAGGTAGTTCTAGAAGGTTGTGTTGTAGGATACCAATTAAGATAAAAGGTCAAATACTTATATATAGATTTGACTCATGCATAGAAAGGCCACCAGAAGAGGATGGTTTCTCTATTGGAAATAGGGGACAACTTTTGATATAATTTAGAAAAATCATCATCACTATGAGAAATAATAGTATGGGTGTAGCTCCCATATAGAGGTCTAGAATGTGAAACCCAAACATCCCTATATATTTTATGGAATATGAATCATGCCACTTGTAGTTTTTAAAGGTTGTGTGGTGGGAGACAATTACAAAAAATGGTGCATTCTAATCGACTAATATCATAGGTATCATGTAGTTTAATGTCATGTGACATAAACTGTATCATGAAATTTAACATCTTGTGGTGCTGAAACAAACAAGGATAGCTAGTTTTCATAGAATGAAATGTAATACCAAATTCCCTACAAAACTCTATATGGTAAACATGAAAACTTAATATTGTATGTGTAGTTTATATGAAAAAGTTAATCATAGAATAAAATTAAACCCTATAATTATAGGGAAAAATTTGATAATTTATTTACACAATTTGAGGTTATGGGGCTTGGAACAAATGGTATTGTGAGGGAGTTCATCTGGAATGAAATTTGATACAAAACTAACATGAATGGAATGGAAAAAATAACATTCAAACACAAGACTCCTCTATTGATAATGTAGATAGTATAATATTATGATGAATGGACCTAGGTTGAAATTATTTCAAGATCATGAAACATGGAATATTGAGGTGAGGTTTTATATCCTATATATAAAAGAAAACCCGATGTAAATGGAGTTCAAATAAGGAACAATGTATGGTTTTCAAAATAAACCATCTCATAATAGGTGGTGGACATATTTTAAGATCATGATGCATGGACCATGGGTTTTGTAAATTTTTAATCAATTATGCTAATACTAGAGGTGAAATAGTCTATTTAGAAACACATAGAGGAAAATCCAAGTGTGAAAAGTGTCCCAATGAAAAATGGATAGTCCCAGAATGAGGATATGTAGTTTATAGTAATTCTTTATGGACAATTAATGTCAATCTAGTACTAGGAATGGTGTATCTAAACAATGTTGGGAACCAATATTTTGAAACCCCAAAACCCATGTGTTCCATAGTTGGTGAGGGAAACAAGAAGTAGAAAAAGAATACCCATGCCACCCGATAGTGAATAAAATGTTGAATGGTTAGGGATGGAATGATACATTAATCATTGGAAATTTCCTGAAAATTGATGATAGGTTGAGGGAATACCTCACAAGACTGTCCTGCTTTCATAATGTGCGAAAGTGCATAAGTTGGGAAATTATAACGGTGTTTCATTCCAATAGAAAAAAGTTATGTTGTTGATGTAATTAATGACTTAAAAGATCTGAATCCTAAGTGAAGTGGAATGTAGGTTTAGTATGACTATCAGCCAATTTTTATTAGTTATGTATCACTACCACACCATAATGGATGGAGTAAGTAAATTTTGAATCAATAATTAACCATTTTTAGTATTTGAAATGTGTGGAATGTCATTGGACTTCCTCTGGGACATGTGTCCTAAATGGTAATCATGCCTATTTTAGCCATTCACCAACACCTTAGTGGATTCTGTTCAGAAATGGAGGATAATGATGATAAAAATTGATAGAGACCCAATATGTAATGTTGAAAAATGGGATTTTCTAGTATAGTTTAACATGTGTAGTTTCATACAACAATATTCGTTGGAAAATGGATGAGTTGTATCCGTATTGGTGAGGGTTATATTCATCTCCTAAGAGGAGTTCCATCCAAATTACCTATGATATGAATGGTGAGTTTACCAAAGATAAAAATGATTTTATTATACAAAATTTCCATAATCAAAACATTATATTAAACAATAATGTCAACATATCTGAAAATGTAACCAAAAGATAAATCCTTATTAAAAAGAACATGGAACCATAAAAACTATTCAATTTGAATAATAAGAGGAAAATTAATCCTAAATTGTCAAAAATATAGTTTGGCATAATGAATATGAAAACATGAGAGATAAATAATGTTCTATGGGTATAGAGTAATCACATACCAAAATATTATTTTTACTAACATATATACAGAAGAACAACATAGTTGATCAAACAGAACAAATTATTTCCCATTTTAGATCAAACATCAATACATATTTCTAAATTATCTCATGATATGTAAAGGATTACAAAATGGATTGGGGGGATATATATATAGGGACAACCAATCATATTAATATGAACCATACATATGTTCCATAATATAACATTTAATAACAAAATCATTAAAACCATGGAATAAGAGTTGAGTTCACATTATATTTTTAATGTTATCAAATAAATAACCAAATTAAATAGATCAATTGATACCAATTTTAATCATATAAATGGGTATGTTTATAAAATCTTTTAGAGGGATATTTATAATTTATAAAATAATAAAAAATTTAACCCTTCAGATAATGTTGAAAATGGAAAACAATGATAAAACATTTTATTTTATTAAAGGAATACTATTTTTAATATATTTAAATACTTTTGATTAAATAAAAAATCATCAAAATTAATATATAAGACATTATATTGCAATGAAGATAACTGAATTATGATTTTCACATAAGATAACACATAATTAGGATTCCAATTTAAAAGGAGAACATTATAGTTGTAAATATTATAATTATTTTGTAATAAATTTAGAAATCATATTTTATAAATTGGATATAATTTTAGAAATTATCATTTTATAATTGAATTCGGATTTTTTTTGTGATTAATTTCTGAACTTATTTTTAGTGAATATTTAAAGAACTAATATTCACAAAAACATCAATTATTTTTTAAAATGTTTTAATTTAAGGGCCACATAATGTTTTGGATATAGTTTTAAAGCATCATGATATAAATTTAATTAATAAATAATAATAATTCCATATCATTTCATATTTTATTTTATTTTGGTATATATTCATGTTAATATATAAAACACCATTTTTAAAAAAAATCATTATCTTTTTTCACACTTATATTTAAATAAGTTTCATAATTTATAAAAAATGTAACTCGAAAAATGGATTCCATATTTTGAATTAGGATGTTCAAATTTATAAATTATTACAATTTTATTTTTCTTCATTATGTATTGTAATTATGGTTAAAATAAGTCACCACATTAAAAGTATTATTAGGTTAATTAAGGTATCAAATTTTTAATATGTCTATAACTTTAAACTTATATATTATAGGATTATAATATTTCAACTATTATCAAATTATATTCAAAATTTGACATGTGTATAGTCATTTTCTGATGATTCTGTAATTATAATATTTAAAATCATAGGAAAATTTAAAGTGTGCCTCTCCACCCAAACTATAAAAGACCGCCTCCGGTCCTCCCTCCCCACACCTCTTTAGAAATATAGTATGGATAATATCTACCAAAAACACACCCAAAAATCCCTCACCACAATTTAAAGTACAATATCTTCTCAAAATAATAATCCTATAAAAATTGAGGTGTCATACAAAGGTAGATATTCAACGAGCAGGAGTTAGAGAATGTACGAAGCTGGCCAAGACATAATGTAAGGGACATTATTTTAAAAATCATTATGTTTTCCTTGCAAGTATTTTTCTTCCATGTATAAGTTATATTAAATGTCTCAATAATGTTTTTAATTATTTTTAAAAGGTTTATATATATCATTTTTAATTATATTTTTCTTTATTTACAATGTATTAAAAAAATAATCTTTCCATTATTTATTTTATTTGTTATATTTTGGAAATTTTTACAACATTAGAAAAAAAATATTTGTTGATATATACTGTTTTAATTATATTTTCCTACATTATGGTTGTTTGACATTATCAATATTACTTATAATATTCCATAGTTACATTAAAGGAAAAGCATTATCTCAACATTCTTGGGAATTTTTTAAAAAATAAAATTTCTACAGAAAAATAAACATTCTCCCATCTTTATGAGATAATGGAAATTATTATGGATTTTGGGATTGAAATAAAAATCCAATTAGTAATATGATTAAAGTGAAAGATATTTTTTGTTTTACTAATTATACAGTTCTTTTTAATTTGATATGAATGATGGGTGATAATGATATATATTTTTTGGTTAGTGCGTATAATATAGATCTCCAATGTATTGGGAAAATTGATGGTGTTTACTGGTGATAGGTTACTCCTTAGATATATAGGAATTATTCGGGTAAGATATTCCATTATAAGGGTTATTATAAGAGTGAATTTAATTATAATTTATCAAGGTAACTACATAATTTGATTAAAATGTTATATATGGAAAATAATTTGATATTAAAATGCTATAAAATGAGATTACGTTTTTAAGGAAACTAAATGAATTTTTAGATAATTTTTAATATTATTTTTCTTTAAATAAATGTATTAATGAGTATTTATATTTATCAATAGACCCTTATGATTATTATTTTAGCCTTATTATTTCATATGAAATGTTTTATGAATTATAGAAATAAATTAAATTGTTTTCACGAAAAATTAAATTGATAAATGTTGTTAAATGTTTATTTCTAAAAATGAAACATTTTTATGGATTTTTCATGTTAAAAAATGGAATAATAAGTTTATTTTATTTTATTTTCCATTATAATCATTGTTTTTCACATCCTATATTTTCAAATGGGTTTTAATGGGTCATAATGTTGATTAGAAATTTTAATAAAGTTATATTTTCAGATATGGGAGTTCCATTGAACAAAGAACGTATTCCTTTACAAAGAACATGTTTTATGGGAAAAGTGGTTCACTGTGTGGAAATGACGATTTTTTTTTGTATTTTTAACATAATTAACTAAATCTATGAACAAAAAAATAACCTATAAATTTAGGAAATTAGGAACATTTAAAAAAAACAACAATTATAAATATATGATTGAGAACCCATTTTTATAGATTACATATAGTTGGTAGAATTTGGTATGGATTTTATAATACCTTCTAAAGGTTAGGAAGAATAATCCAAGATGTGCTAACATTAAAAGATCATGAAGCAGGGACTATCACAAATTGTTTAAGTTCATGATACTTGGATCTAGATGGGATTTCCTTTTACGTTCATGAATACGAGATCAAATTCGTTGTTAGTGAGGTGGTGTGAAATGAATGTTAACATGAAAGTAATAATACTTGAGGGAATCAAGGGATCTATTCACAAAAAAATTCTCAGTATTGAGTGAATTCATTTCATATTCACAAATCTTGGACCAAGATATCTCTTTGTGATTTTGTGTGTGTCTTGATTAGGTTTTAGAAATCCTCCAATGCTCTTTAGTCCACATGAATCATAGTAGTTGTGGGAAATAGGTAATACTAGTTTAATCCCCTATGTCATATGAGAAGACATGATTTGGTGAAATGATAGCTGATATAAAAAATTCCTCATGATACTAACTTTATTGATCAATATATTTATATTCTCAATGGGAAAAATATTTAAAAATTGTAATTAAACCATAATATAATGAATTAGAATGTAATAAAATCATACATCTAGAATATAAATATTGAGGGGGTAAAATATTATTAGATTATAGTTGATTTAAATATTTTGAATAAAAGTTTCATTGGAACTTCTTTAACTATGTGGTGAAACCTATTTGGATAGTATGTTTTCTATTTTATATATACTTGAACTATAATTTTTCATAGGAATTCCTCCAAGACATCTTCCCTGAATGGGTGGAAAGCCTATTTCTTCCATTCAATATCACTATAATGGATCACAATTAGACATGTAGAAAAATATGGGGATTCAAATGAGGAGGACCTAAAATGTGGATGTGAACTAAAGGTTTGTTGGACTGACGAGGTGTTTGTATAGAGTTAAATACTCTGAGTTGCATGAATTATTGGATTCAAGCACACTGATGGGGTGTATCAGTGAGGGAAATTCAAACTTTTTCCCATGGGTAAAGAAAAATGTTCCAATAGATGGGTACTATTTAAGAAATACATGTATCTCTACATATAACATGATATCTAAATCAATTCATATGTATTTCTAGAAGGTGGTTTGGTAGGAGACAACAATACACACGACCAGTGCATAAAATACTAAAACCACTAAGATATTTTCCTATAGGATGGGGGTGATAAATATGTTATATAGTTTCTAAATTTAATATAAATATATTAGTAATGTAGTTGAAATTTGTACATCATAGAATATCATCATACAGTTTAATTTAATGTGGGAAATATGTTGAATTGGCAATTTTACATCTTATGATGATGATTTGACCAAATAGTTCAACATCACATGGAAAGAATGATGTACTTGTAGTTTTACATTTTTTGGTGATAATGATATGTATTA
Source organism: Viscum album (assembly GCA_963277665.1). Classification (NCBI taxonomy): domain Eukaryota; kingdom Viridiplantae; phylum Streptophyta; class Magnoliopsida; order Santalales; family Viscaceae; genus Viscum; species Viscum album. The sequence goes on from OY728165.1 coordinate 836,675,577, forward strand.
TAGTTTAATGTTATATGTCCATTATATTTGACACATATTTTTACCTCATATGGTAAAGATGATGAACATTTAGTATAATTTATAAGTGCGATAAATTTGGATATATATTTTTTTTAACATCTTATAGTGGGGAATATATGTCATAATGTTTAACATCATATAACCAAGGCATTAAACTTTCATTTTAACACTATACAATGCATATAAGTTATGTACAATATGAAATCATTTGGTAAGTAATATGGACATGTAGTTTGATGAAATATAGTTCAGATGAGTACCATTTATAGTAACATCTTATGTAAAAGTTGTTGGATATAAAATTTAACATCATACTGTGAGGATTAGTTTTTTTATAGTTTATCTTCATGTGACATGGAAATTTCAAACATGAATGAAATGATAAAAATAATGTTTTGAGTAAAAATTATTTATTGCGAGATTTTATGTGCTCCTCATACTGGTTGATTAATGGGTATAAAAAATTTGAATATACATTATAGGAAAGGAAGGGATTATCCCATTATAGATCTAGCATCAATTTTTTCCATTTTGTTATTATTTTTGTCCTTAATGTCAAAATTAAATTTCCCTTGAGGAAAGAATATATTCAACCCATTTTTTTGAACACTCAGTCCACATGGTGCTAATAGACCTATATTTTGTGCATCGCTTGGAGACTAGTCTCATTGAGGGATTCCAATTATGCTAAATTGACTTCAAAACTTTTTTCTAGCATTAACTGGTCATTGATGGTTGTCTTGAGAAATGGTTTTAAAACATTTAATTGAAACATTTCTTATGATCCATATACAAGGGAGTATTAGATCACTTAGGTGGTATTATAGGTAGACACATAATATTCCCATAAGTATTTAGGGAGAATTTAATGCTAGGTCTTATTGTTTTGATCTATCTTCTTCTAAACAATTTTAGTGTGTGTTTTTTTAAATGCCTTGATCTATCCATTTGATCACAAAAGTTTGAGGGAAGTATGGTTTTACCGGAAATTTTACATTTTGTAATGATTCTTCATCCCAGTGGATCATATGTTGGTGTCATTGTTTATGTGAATTGTTTAAGGAATCCCAAATTTATGGATTATGTGGAATTTTCAAAACCAAATCATATATTGTGTCCTGATCTTTTTTAGGGTTGGATTCTTCCAAATTTTAGGATTCTATAGCCGTATGGATGAGTCTACATTATTGTGTTGTACCCAGCCATGAGGGAACCATGATATTTGATGCCCAAATAGACAATTTCTAAAAACATCCCCCACTAGGGCCTACTTGGCTAGAGGAAGGTTAGGCTTCCGTAACCCCAATCCCACCTTCAATATGTTAGGGGGTGGTGATAAGCACTAATAATTCATAATGAAAATTGGAGTAAGTTACCCATTGTAAATATATGAACGCACCCAACCATATCCATGAAACAGTTGAGAGGTATAATAAGAAAAGACGGTAACATATAGTGAAAACTATTGGAACCAGGTGTGCAGCGAAAGCCCCAAATATGTGAGTTTATAATAATTTCCACTGACAATCGATGTAAACTTTTCAACGTTAGTGAATAGCAACGTGATTAAAACCAAGGATCTCACATGAATTGTTTTAAGCACAACAATAAACTGTAAAAATACCTGGTTTAATTCTGAATCCACGCATGATGCTTTCATGTCATAGGCGATCACTACTTGAAGAATCCGATATCAAATTCCTCTAGATTATCCACACATGCTTCAAGGAATCTGTGGGAGTTTCGTTCACTGTAATCTGGGTGCTAGCGCGGAATTGCGATGACGCCTTCGACGCTCCAACGATCATTGCATCGCTTCATTGGTGATTCCTGAGTGAGAGCTCTATCCGAGATCCTTGTATCCAGAGCCTCTCTCTCTATATTATGGGAGAGAGGAGAAGAGAGGGAAGCACCATGAATAGTACTTGGGAAAATCCCATCCTCTTTTATTTATAGTGCTTAGTTAAAATACCCGGTATAGCCTCACCGTCCCTGGATACTTAACGCACTATCAATGACATTTTATGATTACTAAACTGAGTCATAAATATTATTATTACTCACATGTAATATATTAAAATATATTAGGTGATAATAATTGAGTCATTAACTCGACTCGTCACTCCCATTAATATTAATTGAACTTTGAATAATTTAATATTCGTCAATTAATATTTTTTATGTGTTTACTTGAAACTCATAATTACGTTTAACAAATAAATTCTATACTAATTATTCTAAACATGAATAATATGAATTTATTTATTGCATTAGTGATCATTTGACTTTGGATAAAACCTAGACCCTATTGGTGGGGCCCACCATGTCCAAAATTCCGATTCAACTGAATAGGGTAGTTTCTTGAATACTCTATTGTTTGTGACCCTCTTGGCCCTTACCTCAATAGTAGTGAATAATATTCACAGACCAAGAGCGGGACCTAGCAACCCATCAGGGCCCCTGAAAAGATAAAGATTGTCACAACAGTGGCAACCAATCTATGAACATTGAATGTGTAATATAATCTCTTTGTTAGTAATATCTCATTAAGTAGTACGCACTCTCATGTCATCGTCCATTTATTGCTTTATTGTTTGTTGATGTAACTGGACTGATTTACCCTCAACTTCCATGGCCATGGTCTTATAAAGGTACTTCCATTCATATCAACATTTCCTGAGATATATCACTTCCATAACTCAGAAGAAAAAAATCATTTCTTGACCATTAAACCAATGTCATGCCACCAATGATGAAAAAAACACAAACTACCTCGCCATGACTTCATTTCCATGGTTTTCATCTTGCATCAAATTATGAAATCAAATGACATGCATCGGTAATGATCTCAAGTCAGGAGACCATTACACATGATTGTAGATAGGAACATCCCATGACACCTAAAACATGTGGTGTTCTTATTGGCGGGTCATTCCCCATGATCTCACTAGTAGATATCACCAAGTGAGAAATTCATGGGAAGAAGTATCAATGCTTATGATCCCCCAACACCTGATAGTAAAACATCTATTGTGTCCAATCAGTAATATGTATCTAGGCTATAGGACATATATTCCAGATTAATTTCATCGTATCTTGAGGTACTAATTATAGACTAGGAACTGCTACAAACATTCGATATGAAAATTAATCTTTGGACATTGCAATTTAAATAGTGGATTAGAAAATCGTACACTGTTATGGTAAGATGACATCATGTATAGCTAATTGTATAAATGATATGGTAATATATAGCACTGCATAGTTGGGACTAAGGCACCCACTCTTTCAACATAAACTAGGCATGAAATACCTCTAGGTTGTATATCATATCATGGAAGTATAATACCATAGTTTAATGGAGAAAAATTGATTGCCGATTATAAATGAAGTTCCAACCTAAAAAAAATGGAATAAAAAATAGGTGAGAGAGACTGGTTCCTAATCTCTACGACCAAGAATCGCATGTGGCTTATGCACTTGAGTATATCAATGGTCCCGAAAAAACACCCCTAATATTTCTATTCTCTTCAAAATACATGACATATGTAGGAATTACCCATACATGGGTGATTATATACATACCATATATGACAACCAATAAAATGAATAGGTACAGATGGAAGATGTGAAAGAAGAAATATCAACCCAATGTAAGAAGGAAACATAGACTATATATATACTTATAAAGAAACCAGGATGAGAGAGATAATGGATCTTCATCTCACTCCCAACCCAGGATGATTGGTCTAGAAGAATTTTCAATGGCCAGTATCGATGCTTAGCTTCTCGGGTGTTTGTCAAAGAAATACAAGTGGAGGTCTTACACCTCACCATTGCTCCATAGTCCAAGGGGTAATAATTTTCAATAATGTAACTATACCCTAGTACTATAAGGATATTCCATTTAGTAGATTGATAGAGGACCTATGACCTAGTGCGTCATGGGGGGAGCAACTCAATAGATTGATAGAGGACCCACACCCTAGTTTTCTTCTAGGTTACTCTCAAAATATTGGTATATAACACATTCATGAGTGCATAATGGGGTTCCATTCAATATATAGATAAATGAATCATTCCCTAGTTTGTTAGGGGGTTCTAATGAAAGCATGGAGGACCTTATCCTTATCACAATAGGTGTGATACTCATTAAGTGTTCATATAGATCACACACCCTTGTGCATAAGGGGGTTCCACTCAATGGGTATATGACCCATTCCTTATAAAATTTGGGATTCTAGTCAACTAGCGTAGAGAGTATGGGTGATTCTCACCCAAGTGTAAAAGGGGATACCAACCCCGACCTTTCTACTATGATTTTCATGACTAGTTCTACCTTTTCAGCATCGTCTAAAGAATTTCCATTCTCTCAAAACATCATAATGTTTCTCAGATGACACTATAAAAGAAACATTAATGTTCTATATAGATAAATTAATAGGATATGATACACATAGGATAAAATACAATTCTAAATGAAGTATATAAAAAAGGTGGAAGTCCCTAAGAAATGTGCATGGTCTGTACCAAGGGTCAGATAATGTGTGACCTCCCATGGGATCCAGAAATTTTTCTCATAACAACATAGATTGGTTTACCATGTATTACTACATAGTTTGTAAGAGTACTAAACAATGATTCTTTTCCACTTGGGGCCTTCCTGTGTACTTCAAGTTACACCCATGCAGTTTGGGTCATTCTCGTGTTCTCTAAAAGTATACAATGTTCCCTCTAATACTAAGTCCTTGGAATGTTCTAGCTAGCACATGGCTTGTTCTTCCAGTAAAGTCAACAAGGATTCTGGGCATGGCCATTAGGTGTGCGAGCTTTATCTTCCCTGAATCCCTAGTGCGACAATGGGGGGTTGGTGGGTAACACGACTTACATTCATGGACTATATGTCTTGTAGTTGATTTTTTTATAGAAACCCAAGTTATCTCAATCTTCATCATCACATCACCATCATCATGGTTTCCTCTTAAAAACATGTTGTGGGTCTCAAATATGAACTCTTCCATGCTAGATCCATCACTGATGGCCAAATTCGAGCCACTTAAACCCCACGTTCCTCTTTTCTATTTCCTCCATGATCTACGTTTGACACACTTGATCATCAATCCATGTAATTCTCACCCAAAAATATGCCCAATTCATATGAATATAAACTATATATTCATCATCCATCAAACCAATAAGAATATGGGGGTTTAATAACACTCGAATTCTCCTTGAAAACTTTGAATCATAATATCATGGGACAACATTATAGAATACGATGAATGATGGGGAGAAAGAAAATAAGAAAAGTGAAGACATCATTTTTCAAGAATTCTTGGCCAATGATTACAATATTGGGGTATCTAGGGTGATAACATGTGGAATGGAGTAACTAAATTAGTTAATAGAACTAGAACTGTTTTGAGACTCATTATAAGGAATAATAAATCACATATCAAATAAAGTTGATAAAATTAATTATTTTACAATTTAATATAAGGGTATGAAACAAAAAAATTGATCCTTTCCTTTTTTCGGAATTCTTCATTGATGGAAAATGAATTTGTGAATTATGAGGAAGAGGCATTTCACTTACCCCTCCTTGATCCACATTTATCTAATCATTTATTTTCATTTAATATAGATCTACAAAGGATGATTGTCATAGAATCCCCTCAAATATCTTAGGGCTATGTGGATAAACAAAATGAAATTCCATAACATTCTCTTTAAAGTGAAAATTATCTGTTTCAATATTAAATGATTTAATTAATTAAGTAATCAACTTACCATTCATTAAAAATGGATTCATCATCTAAATGTATAATTATGACCTACATTAGGTTATTACATAGGTAAATTACATGTTATGAATTCAACAATGGTCTTGTTTTTCCAATCTGAGAATCAATTTGAGATTTATTCCACTTTTTATGAAAACTATGCATGATTGATATTAATATATTTAACATAATTTAAAATAAATTCTGTAATCACTGGGCCTTGTAATATCATTCCATCTAAGTTAATATATCTGAAAATATTCCTCAATAAATTTCTAATACATATGAAGAAAAAATAGGATTACTTTATTATTCCCCCTTCGAGGATTTTTTTTATAGAAAGAATAAAATAATCAAAAGGGTGGAGATACTGAGCCTGTATCAGGGTCTCACGCTCCTAGGGGATCTTTTGTAGACTCTTGTCCTACCATCACACATGAACAAAGTAGAAGCCACATCTTTTCTTTATCCTCTTCTACAAATCCTCAATCTCTACTGGGCACTCTTTCAAGTTGGTTCCATCCCTTATTTCCATCAATCCCCAATCAATAACATGTGTATGGTTATGTTGTTTCTCCTCAACTACAACACAAGGACCACATAATGCACTTAAACCATCTATGGTGGTAGTTCTAGGTGATAATAAACCACTCTAACCCTTGACATGTTCTTGAATAGATAAACTATTTTCAAGGATAGCTTTCCTCCCTGACCAAACCACCAAAATTATTATCAGTTGGATATTCGTAGGAAAAAAGGCATATTTTCTCGAACTCCAAGGGTTTAAGATGTAGATCTGTGTAAGAATTATTTAGGATATAGGCTATCCTCATTTTCTCATAGGCCACATAAAAATTCATCATCGTCAACTGGACCATCTCTGGCCCAACTAGAGATGTCTCTCCAATCTCAAACCAATATAAGGGTGACCTTCATGGTCTATTATACAAAACCAAGAATGGTTTCTCACCAATAATAGAGTTATAACTTGTATTATAAGCTGAATCAACCAATAGAAATTGATAATCCCTACATCGGATGAAGCCCAAAATACTTGTCCTCGGTATATCATTCAACACCGAGATAGTGTGCAAGGTATACCCATCCTTTTTGGGGTGAACTTCCTTACTCCTCCACAACTAATTTATAAATTCCTCATGTAGGCCTCTCCACAATTGTGACATAAACCATGCATCATATTAAGAGATAATCATTGGGGATTCCAAATGATCCTATGCATTCTATTTCACATACAACTATCCTTGTCTCCCCACCGTACACCACACCCTAATAGAGATGAAGTGTTCCAAATTCTCAAGTCGGATAGTTATCACCAAGATGACATCATGGACCCATTCTATCCATGGATTACCTATCAAAAAGTCAATAGATATTCCATCCCATTAACAGTTCTAGATCTCAATATGTTATGCCAATACTAATTGAACCTGGCGATCGAAAATAACCTATTAAAATGTTAGGAATATATTGAATAACTCATTTTCACTCTTCCCCATTTCAGCCTCCAAAAATACAGCTAAATTTTCTTTTATATCATTACCACATTGGGATGTAAAAAAAAGAAGATGTATGAAAACCCATCATCAGCTCCTCACATAATGTGACAATAACCACAATTAATCACTAGAAAAGGATGACATGCTCCCATCCATAAAATCTATCTAGTTCCTCCCTTGAGGATATCTGGTTACATAGATCTCATAGTTGATATATCCCAACTAAAAATCTATGACATGATAAGGAACAAGATTATTCCTAACCATCGACTGAAGAAACTATTCACCCCTCTCCTCCAGTAGGTTCATCCCAAAAATAATCCAACTTTATATATGGCTCCTCCAACAATATACACTGGTAATGCCTACTAATTAATCAACCACGAAGTATCTCTTCATAAGAGTGTAGCTATCTGAAAGTCATAATCCTACATGAATTCCAACCAATTACTCTGTATCATGTTCTTATATCTTTGATTTAAGATTTAAATAAAGAAATGATTGTTTGAGTATAAAAAATGTCTCTCCTAAAAGATAGTGTATCCACATCGTCATAGAGAAGACTAACACCTCCAAATAAATGTCATGGGATACATAGATTTCACATGGGGTTTCAACTTCCTCAAACCATATAAGACAATTTCTTAACTCTATATCAACACACATTATATCCAAGATCTAGATTAATCAAAATACTCAATGTAATCTTTGACCTCCTCCAGTAGTCTGAACAGAGCTATAGTAGTCATCTTTTGTCTCAACTTCTGGAAGGATCTTAAACACTGCTTAGTATTATAGATTAGCCATCCATTATGCATCTTAGTCATAAAGGGAACAAAATCCTAGGTATGTCTTAAATGAACCTCATATATTACCCTGCCAAACTAAGAAAACTTTTCACCTCTCACACACTCTTGGGGGGGACCTAAGAAATAATTGAATCAATATTCACTAGGAACATGAATAATCAATTTTTGGGAATGAAATGCCAGAAAAAGTGATTCTCCTGGATCCAAAACTAGAACTATGAGAGCTTAACATAAAGATAGTCACCCCTGATTATGTATAGGACTATCCTCATAATTATTTCTTGATAATCATCCAAAATAGAGTAAATGGGCATGTCATCAATGATGACACACAAAAAATCAGTCCATGTATGGATGAAATATCCAGTTCATCACATTCATGAACATTGTGTGAGTATTTCTCATAATAAAAGGAGTTACTACGAACTCACAGTGTCTGTAGAAACAATGGAATAATGAATTCGGAATATTAGCCTTTTAAACCCTATGCTAATGGTATATAAACATTTTATCAATCATAGAGAATAAAGTCACACATCACAACTGAAAAAAGAGGCTGTTAATCCATAGAAAAGGGATACTAATTCTTTATTATTACCCGTTTTATGTAATGATAATAAAAATAAATCCACAATCACCTTTACACCTCTTCCATGAACACATGTAAAGCTATCCAAGGTGATAGACTGGGTCAAATGAAACTCATTTCTCGATGGTCCTCCAACTGAACCCTTAGCTCCCAATGCTAGGTAAGGGACATCCAATATGCTGAAAAAGATATCAATGTGGTCTCATGATGAATGTCAATACATAATTCTATATCCCACATTGAGGTTATTTCTTCAATTCCTTCATGATATACATCCATAAATTCACTATGATAGAACGAATACCAAGGCCTAAAGATCCCACTATTCCAAGTGATACACTCACCAAGAGATGGGTGATAGACTTAATAATCATGCTAAAATGAACCACTAACTAAGCTATAATATATCCCTCATGCATAATGGTTAATATAATCTCATCCATCCATAGGAACCTAACCCATCTATGATGATAGTCAATCTGGACACAAACCATGTAAAACTGATCCATACCAAAGATTACATTGTAATGTTTTACCAAGATAACCAATACGTCGCTTGTGAAAATCTATCCACATAGTAGGAGCTTATACTTTTAACTTTTAAGGAATATTGTAGAATCAAACCCATTCATAACCTCAAGAAAAATATTCTAGGATAATTTCCTAATGGGGAGTTATAGATCCTTCACAGGGGATAAAAATGAATTTTTGGATTGAACCTGTGTCTACAAGTACTGGATGATTTTTAGAAAATATATAGATCATACCTCATATCATTTAATGATCTATTTGGTTAGAAGCCTCCAAAGCTATAAGATATCAACAACCGTAAATGATGGATCCATAAGCCTGGAATGGGTTGACTAGTGGTAGTGGTGTATGTATCTCATAGTGTATCCCTCCACCACCAACTCCTCCTCCTAGAGCCCAAACGACTCCACTACTATCATTTCTTCTCTGGGCGCCACCCTAGCCATGCATTGGAGAACCCTAATCTGGGATCAGCCTCTACCATGGCAGTCAATCCACCACTTTCTTATCCTCCTTAGCATGTTGTGTCATGAAATCATGTGTCTTTTGACATCATCCATCAAAATTATAACATCACCCTTCTCTGTGCCGACCTGGTCTGTTATGTGAACCATGCACTACATATCCATGTGACTGAGATCAGTCATGTGCATGTCTCCTACAATGTGATATTGAGGGCTAAGCCCTAATATCTATCGCATGCAACTCAACCACTTGATTTCCACTACTAGTTCCAACTACCTAGAATCCCTTCGAAAGGAATATCTCCATCACAATATCCCTCTCAATAAATCTAGAATACATGGGAAAGAATCGGTGAAAAGAACAGAAAAATTGTACCCTATAGATACCCTTATCAAACATTCTTTCTAGGAATTATATGTTCCGTAGCATGTTGAGGAAGTACCATGTAAGGTCAATGAACCTCATGTTAAACACAACAATCATCATGATACCCAACTATTTCTCAAAAATTTCTTGAAATCTATTTGAGTGAAATCATTATTGGTAGTGCTCCTCATGAAATAACTACTCAATGTCAGACCATGAGAGAGTCATCTCATCCTAAGTCTACATGGCTAGACTCCACCATAGCCTTTTCATTCAATGGATAATACTATCTTCTTATACATCCATCTGATCAGTCAAGGTCTACAAGATCAAGATCTCTTGGATCACTAACTCAAGTCATCCTCCACTTCCTAGGTATCTGGATCACCATGAACCCTCAACAGACTTTCGTAATGGAATACACATTGTATTATTAGCCTATGGGAATCCTTATCCTTCCATTATGGTAATAAATTATACTCAATGGGAAGAGGTGCTGCTATCGACCTTTCTATTGGAATATCCTCACAAGATGGCCCCTAAATTGAGTCATAATCACACATTGGATAGTCATCATGATCCATAATCTGTATCCTCTCAGGATATATTCATGAAGGAATCATGTTAATGATCAAGAAATAATATGGTAAGATGATCATATATATATATATATATGAGAATCTGATTCATGATAGATTATCGATGCACAAAATTGTATATAATGTATATAATTTTTATCCTTTTATCCATTGTATCCCTATTACGAGTTTACAAAAAGGTGGATTGACTCCTTTTGAATAGATATTTTAGTTATTACACCAACACTGGGTTTAATGTTCATAATTTTACAGTTCATACATTTTGACACCGTTGAACTAAGACCCAAAAAATGCTCATAATGGAACAACTCAAAACATATCCCAAAGTAAAGAGGTAATCCAATACCACTCTATATAGACAAACCCACAGGGGTCTTCCTTTATAGTGGAAGGATAGTATTACACAACCCCATGCGATAATCTAATAGGTTATTTTTGGGTGAAACTCAGAAATAAGTCATAATATTAATGAAATTATTTTCCGAGTACCCTTTTATGAATATAAACAATCTTCCCCATGTATTATTAGATATGTATAATACGAAATGAAATGTACATATGGATAACACCATGCATGAAATGCATCTTGAGACTAAATAAGAGTCTTCTAGAATACAATAATAGTATAACGAGAAAAAACAAACTCTTAACCAGAAATGAAATCCCAACCTGAATCCAACTGGAATAGAAAATAGCTATGATTTCCCAACATCAAGATCTCATATACTAACCATTGTATAAGATCTATGCACCTGAGTATCTCTATGAACCACTGTAATCACTTTTGTTCTATCCATTATCTTTATAAGACACACATTAGTGGTAAATCCCATGAATGTTTGAGTATTGACATACCCAGTAAGAACCCCTAAAATCTAAATATGGAGAAATAGATGATATGATAGAAGTTATCTCAAACAAAATTAATAGGGAAATAAAACCCAATAATATATATATACACACACATTAAGAAACCTATATGAGAGAGAAAGGGAATCTTCACCTCATATCAAAACCTAAAATGATGAGCATGTCTCCAATTCAAAAGGATATCATTGATGTGCATCATCTCATCAATGATAAGTAGAGAACCCCCACATTTCCACATTTCCAAATCCCAATGGATAGTTATATAAAATAGATGACCTTCACCCAATTTCCATAGGATGATTTCACTAAGAATATTTATAAAATACCTATTATTTATTACGTCATAGTGGTTCCACTCAATAAATGGATAAAGGACCCTTGGCATGGATTATCAGTGGTTCCCATTTAATATTTTGATACAAGGCTTGATCCCTAATGTATCAGGGGGTGAAACTCAATAGATGGATAAAGTAACCATGCCCAATTGGGTTAGGGGGTTAAATTAAGTGGGTAGAGAAAAGACATGCTAGTAATATAGGGGGTGACACTCAGCCAGTGTAAGGAGTATGATGGATGTAGAGACCCAATCTTGACATATATAGACATTACATTACTTTTGCGGAATACTTAATACATAACCAAAACAGACACACAAGGAGCGTAATTGTTTAGTTTCTTTGGAAACTCAGAACATAATCTTCTAATCATGGTGAAAGATCTTCAACATTTCCCATAAAGATCATCCCCTATTGTTTCCTTACCTAAAACATTTCTTTAAATCATGGGGAAAAAAAACATATAAAGGGTGATCTCTAATGCTCATTAAGGGTAAGCATGTAGAAAATAAAAAAAATCATATACATTTGAACTTAAAAAAACATGAACATAATGTTTAAACATCAAAATCATGAAAAATAACAAAAAACATGGCATTACGTAAGGCATAGATCATATAGAAACATTAATCAAGGTAAAATAGCATGGGAATAAATCATGTAATTGTTGAAAACCATTAACCACTTTATATGATTTCTATAGTATCCAAGGCATTGTTTCAAAGACCATCGTAGAGGACAAAGTCCATTACTGAACCGGGTTTACTTGCCGTTCCAGTCCTCTATTATTGAACTAGATTCACTTGACGTTTCAGCCATGTCTATCTCATGATATATAAATCTTTACCCAATGCATTTGAGGTAGATATAGGTTCCACCCATCTCATAATGAAATCATTCTTACTTGTGCCACAAAATAAACATAAATCATTCATCATAACCCAAAGAATAAAATGGGTTTCATAAACATAATTCCATCATAACATGATCCATATAAAACAAATGGATATAATTTCATCATAATAAAAATAAAACCATGAAAATAATAGAGACATTATACTTGAAACAAAAACATGCTAAATAATTTCATCTTAGATGGAAAATGGTTCTGATAAAACACATGAAATGAATTCTTGATGAAAATATCATTTCTTCTTTAAATTCATTTTTATTTTCACAAAATGTCAAGAAATTTTAAAATAAAAGGATTTTGTAGAAAATAATCATGAAATCTTGTAGAGTAAGCTTCATTAATATAAGGTGTTATAAAATCGTAAAAATCCGTTCATGCCGTATAAGTTAAAAAAACATTCTCCTCATACTTTTTCGGAAAATTCAAAAGTTCCTCATATGGTAAACAAAAGAAATATTCCTTTCATAACATGTGGTAAAAGTAAAAAATGGGTAAAAAGGACTTTACGCATACATAAAACCACATTTATAAAACATGGACATGGATGATAACAATAACCCCAGTAAATACTTACGAATAAACAATCTCAGATTAGGACAAGATTGGAATAATTATCCTTTACCTTATGTATGATATGCTTTGTATGTATCCAAACCTCCTATATAATGATTTAAATAATGTCAGTGACTTATTACATAATCATATTCATTGTTATGATATCATATATGGTTCACTTATGACTTTATATTACCTGTTCTTTTGTAAATTCATTTAAAGTAGCATTTTGGGTCAAATCGTTTCATTTATCGTCCGTGTTTTGACTTGTAATTATTCATATGATTACATAGATCATGATTACTTACTTCCATAATGTAAAACATTATTTATATATATAATATATATTTAGAATATACATATATATAATAGATCAATAAATGTAAAGATATACACTATTCATAGAGACGGTAGGTCGTACGTACGCATGAACACTGTTTTCTTTTCCTTATTAAATTGAATAGAAGTAAGTAAATAACATTTACATAAGTAAATTATCATTAATATATCATATATTTCTTGATTATTTAATATATATATATACTTTAAAATCATTCTTGAATGGTTAACTTGGATAATGAATCTCATTGCGTCGTGGAGACAGTAATCTGTACGTACACACGAGTGATGATATTGTTCCCATAATTATTGAATGGAATTAGATTGTATGATGTAATATCTAATAATCACTATGATGTTATAATAACTATATATAGTTATTCTTTACACCATTATACCCATCCAAGTAAGGTGGTGGTGGAAAAACAGATTACACCATGGCGTAGAGACGATATTCTGTACGTACGCACGCGCGGTGATTTCGTTTTCCGTAGGATGGATAGATGATGAAATGGGGTTTTTTCATATTTATAATAACATATACTTATATTAGTGATACTGATGTTATTATGTTATAATAAAACAACTAAAAAAGAAGATGTTTAAGAAGAATGAAAACTTGAAAGAATCAGTAGAAGAGATTACCTCTTCTTCGAGACAAATCTTTTAAGCTTCCTCTTATGGCACTAGAGTTGGTCTTTTGAGGATACCAGAACCACTATAATGTTTCTAGGGAAGTTTATAAGGGAATATAGTAGGGTTTTTCTGAGCTTGAAAGTTTAAAATTGTGTAAAGAGAAGAGGGAGGTGGTTCCCTTTTATAAGGGTGGAGAGGGGCACCTTAGAAGAAACACAAAATAATATTTTATAATAAAGTCATATTATGTTTATAATAGCTCCAAATTGATTTATATCGAATATAAGGTGGTTATTTGTCTAAATACTATGAACCAACAAGTTTTAGACAAGTTTAGGTTACTATTTTAACCTAATCATTTAGATTTAACTATATGTTAAATTATTTAACTTTTACGGTGTCATCTTGTTTTCTTACCCTATATGTCTAATAAACTAACTATAAAAAGCCAAACGAACCCCAAGTGGTTCATTATTAATATATATAAACTTATCTATGTCATTTTCCTGAACCATAGATTATTAAGAATAAAATAACAATTAATAATATAATATTTGTTTTAAAAACTATTTTATGTCAATTTTGACACTATTTGGTAATTGATTTTTTTGTGAAACTCATAACAGCATTATTATTACAAAAAAAGATAATTAAATCAATAATAACATGTCATATTGACCTATAAAATTAGTGTAATTAATAAAAAGTCTCAAATTAAATTTATTTGGGTATTTATAACATCAATTATGTTAATATTTCATTAAAAAGGTAACTACTGCATCATCATTGTGTAATAAATAAATTAAATTATTTAATGTCTAAAAATAATAAATAAAATACCATTATGTAGGATATTATATATCTTTCTAATGAATATTTATAGTCGGATTTATCTTTTTTATAACCCTATTATAAAAATGTTTTAGTTATTAAACGTTGATTTTATCTCTTCTTTAAATAAAATAATAATAAGCGTACTAATCTAATACATGAGGACCAAAAGGGTAATATTTTATTCCTAAAGTTTTTTATGGTAGAATTACAGTTATCCAATAGAATTAGTACATATTTTATGGTAATAATAATATAATGTTTACCCTTAATTACTATATTTACTTTTAACCGTGTTAAATAAAAGTAAAAAGTTACCATTCACCACAAATTATTTTTATCTTATTAAACCACATTTTACTCCTTGATATTAACCGAGACACTTGGATTTTCGAAATTCAACTCACAGAAGTGGTAAAATTAAATTTTATGTACAATTTCAAATGCTCCTAGGAGGTGGGTAGAAGACGATATAAAGTTCAATAATTTTTTTATTTATCGATATTATTATATAATTAATCCAATGAATTACATTGATCTTATATAGGTATTATGTATCTATTTTGACCTACAATAAATTTAAATAAAATAAATTATTATTTAAATAAAAATTGGGTTTTTAAATAGTAACCCAGTATTTTCACTATTAATCAAAAATTGAAAGTTTCTAGAAAAATACCATAAATTCACCCTAGGCTAATTTTGATATTCTGAATCAAAAAATAAAGTCCATTTTAAAAACTAAAATCTATAAAATTTCAAAAATTGGGTATTTCTATTCATAACGGCTAGTTCATAATAATATTATAATAATATCTCGTTTAGTGAAACTCGATATTGCATACAACACGCGCTATCGAGGAAGGTTACTCTAGCGTGAAACACTATCCTAGAATAGTGTTTGTGTATACTGTAAGCTAATACGGTGTTGCGTATAGCACAATCTAATTTTGGTGTAACGTTCAACACAGGACATCAATGAAATTAAAAGAATATTTTTCATAAAATCTCGGGGTGTTACATTCTACCCCCCTTAAAATGAATTTCTCCATCAAAATTAGTGGGGGTTATAAACGGTTTACTACTTGAAAGTTTCTTTAATAGAAACCCACCTCATAAAAAGGAATACCAAAATAAAACTTTAAAAACTAAATTATGAAACGTAAAATTTACCAAAATTAACTAATCAATGGGTTTCCACATAAGAGAACATAGGTGAAAATATGGATATGGAAGAGAAATATAACCATCATGTTCTGATGAAGAGTGGTAGAGAACATGGCTATGTAAAAGACAACAATCACAAATCCTTAAATTTGTGATGATCTAAGGTACCATCTGATTCATCGTATATGAGGAAAGTAGGACAAAACTTTTGGTTTTAAAGATCATTTCCCTAAAGTTGAAGAATTTGAATTAGAAGAATTACTTACTTTATTTTGGTAAAATCTCACTATTGCTTGTTCCTCGAACAATTTCCAATTCATCTCTGAAATAAATGAAGTTGAATTTTTCTTTTGCAATGTTTTAGCATATCATGTGATAGAATTTTAGGTTATTCCATTTGTCTCAAACATAAGGTTAGCAAAAATTATTAAATATACATAAGACCGTCTATAGTGAGATTAATCGTATATGGTTCCAAAAATGGATGTATACTTCATCTATCATGATACATAATAAAATAAAACTAGTTTTTACTAACCAGGGACTTCTTGTATGCCAGTGGTAGGCAATAAAGTCTGGTCACTCTTCAGTTGTGGGTTCAATTCCCACAGACATGTCTGACACGACGGTTTGTCACCCGTCCTGCAGGTTGTACATTTTTCTAAAACTACATTATTATTACATTCCTTCAATAATATCAAATAAATTTATAGCCTTAAAAAATACTATTTGATGTCTAACTTAATCCATTCGAAATTTTAGGCTTATCCAAAATACTTCTGTATGATCTCATAGTATAAGGAAAATGACTACTTGAAAGGAAATTTTACAAGAATTGAATTCCATCATTTATCCCCCATATATCCTAAGATATATCTTATTGGTCACATAAAAAATATGTGAATTCCTTAATTATGTATCCTCTTGAAACATTAATTACCAAATAATCTTTGTGAAAACATGAATTCTATCAAAAGTGAACTCTTTCCAGATTCCAAATGTCCAAAATTTCTATATAATCAAACCATGATATCACTTTGTACTTATATCAGTCATGAGATCATTAATACGTTCAAACGTCCCCTTATCTCCTTATCCCTTCATTATGCGCATATCATCTAATTTCCAAAAATATCTGAATAACCTTTAATGGTTACTGGTACAATTCAACATATACTTTCAAATACATTAGGAAAAAAATGGTGTAACAATCCATATATGTTTCTTTATTCCATAATACCATTAAATTACCCAGACAACATAACTCTTTATAAACATACAATCATTCCATTACCTTCTTAAACCATTGACTGAGATTAAACAATTCTTTCATCTCACAAATTATTTGTAGTCTCTTCATCATCATGAACATAAATACTACCTATACGACCTTATTGATTCTCTTCATGAGACTTTCCCTTAGGGTATTTGTTTTCATAATTCTCGTACATTCCACATTTAAAACATTTAACCATTTTTGATGTCTTATAAATACCATTATCCTTGTCCATGGTGTTAACTGCTCCTTTTCCTTTGCAATTACTATCTTTGTGTCCATCTTTTCCACACCTAATGCATCTTCCAATTCCTTTGAAACATTATTTCTTTTATTATCTGAGTCAGGAAACATACCAGAGTTGAGATTATTGATCATATTATGAGATTTCTGATTAGGCATAATAACAATATGTGGAATTCAAGATCCAATTTCATTTGGTTTCTCATGAAGAATATCATTCCATTGTCCATCATATCCTCTATTATCGTGACTCATCCTGTTTCCAGCCATTTTCTAAAACCCAAAAATAATAGCGTGAGAGGCAGAAATCATAATCAAGGGGGAGTAACTTCAATATCTAACATCTTAGGTTTAATTCTAATATCGTTATCATAATTATAGGACTATAAACTATACTTATACTTAACCTTCGGTACATCCCTAGACATACCTTATAAATATCTCTAGGGATCTCACTAAAGTTTTCACATCCTAGTGTCTAATGGTTGACTAAACCTTTCCTCTAATACAAACTACAGAGACCCAATTTTGACGTACATAGACATTACATTACTTTAGTAAAATACTTAATACATAACAAAAATAGACACACAAGGACTATAATAGTTTAGTGTCTTTGGAAACTCGGAACATAATCTTCTAATCATGGTGAAAGATCTTCAACTTTTCCAATAAAGATCTTCCCCTTATATTTTCTAACCTAAAACATTTCTTTAAATCCTGGGGAAAATAAAACATATAAAGTGTGAGCTCAAATGCTAATTAAGGGTATGTATGGAGAAAATAAAACAAATCATATACATTTTAACTTAAAAAAACATGAACATAATGATTAAAAATCAAAATCTTGTGCAATGACATAAAACATGGAAGTACGTAAGGAATAGATAATAAAGAAACCTTAATCATGGTAAAATACCATGTGAATAAAACATGTAATTGTGGAAAACCATTAATCACTTGATATGATTTCCATAGTATCCAAGGCATGGTTTCCAATACCATCTTAGTGGACAAAGTACATTACTGAATCGGGTTTACTTGTCGTTCCAGCCATGTATTACTAAACCGGATTAACTTTCCGTTCTAGTCATTTCAATATCATGAGATATAAATCTTTACCAAAGTCATCGAAGGGAGATATAGTTTCCACCAATCTCATAATGAAATCATTTTTACTTGTGCCACAAAATAAACATAAATCATTCATCATCACCCAATGAATAAAATGGTATTCATAAACATCATCCCATCATAACATAATCTATATATAAAAAATGGATATCATTTAATCATAATAAAAATGAAACCATTTAAATAATAGAGACAATATACTTGAAACATAAACGAGCTAAATAATTTCATCTTAGATGGAAAATGGTTTTGATAAAACACTTGAAATGAATTCTTGAGGAAAATATCATTTCTTCTTTAAAATCGTTTTTATTTTCACAAAATTTCATGCATTTTTAAAATAAAAGGATTTTTTGGGAAATAATCCTGAAATCTTGTAGAGTAAGCTTCATAAAAATTATCCATTATGAAACTGTAAAAATCTGTTCATTCTATATAAGTTAAAAAAACATTCTCCTCGTACTTTTATCAGAAAAGTCAAAAAGTTCTTCGTTTGGTAAATAAAAGAAATATTTCTTTCATAACATGTGGTAAAAGTAAAAAATGGGTAAAAGGGAAATTAATAATACATAAAAACACTTTTAGAAAACATGGAAATTGATGATAACAATAACCCCAGTAAATACTTACGAATAAACAATCTCATATAAGAACAGGTTTGGAATAATTATCCCTTACCTTATGTCTGATATGATTCATATGTATCCTAACCTCCGGTACATTGATTTAAATAATGTCATTGACTTATTAAAGAATCATATTCATTGTTATGATATCATATATGGTTCACTTAAGACTTTATATTACATGTTCTTTTGTAAATTCATGTTAATGTAGCGTTTTGGGTCAAATCATTTCATTTATCGTCCGTGTTTTGACTTTTAATTATTCATATGATTACATAGATCATGATTACATACTTCCATAATGTCAAACATGATTTATATAAATAATATATATTCATAATATACATATATATAATAGATCGATAAATGGAAATAAATACACCATTCATGGAGATGGTAGGTCGTACGTACGCATGAACAATGTTTTTGTTTCCTTATTAAATTGAATGGAAGTAAGTAAATAACATATACATAAATAAAGTATCATTAATATGTCATATATTTCATGATTATTTAATATATATATATATATACTTTATAATCATTCTTGAATGGTTAACTTGGAGACTGAATCTCATCACATCGTGGAGACGGTAATCCGTACGTACGCACGAGCGATGATATCGTTCCCATAATTATTAAATGGAATTATATTGGATGATGTAATATCTCAGAATCAGTATGATGTTATAATAACTATATATAGTTTTTCTTTACACTATTATACCCATCCATGTATGGTGGTGGTGAAAAAATAGATCACACCACGGTGTGGAGACAGTATTCCATACGTACGCATGCTCGATTATTTCGTTTTCCGTAGGGTGGATAGAAGGTGAAATTGGATGTTTCATATTTATAATAACATATTAGTATATTAGTGATACTGATGTTATTAATTTATAATTAGACAACTAAATATGAAGAAGTTGAAGAATAACTACTATAAATATGGATTATAATAGCGCTAAAAATGGCCTTTAACAGCGGTTAAAAAGTGCTATTAATCTCGGTGAAGATAAAGGGGGGGGGGTCCCCTTTATCAGTGCTAAGCAAGTGCTGATAAAGGTAGTATTTATCAGCGCTATTTTCAGCGCTGATAAATGTATAATATTTCAGCGCTATTTTGATAGATGATAAAAACTACCTTTATCAATGCTCAAAATAGCGCTGATATATAATCCATTTATCAACGCTTAACTAGCGCTGATAAAGGCCAATGATCCAGTGCAAAACCAGAACCTACACAGAACCTTCCCAGCAGCTGCTCACATTACAACACCTGCACACAGCACAGACCACACCCACACACAAAGCACAGAAGAACCAAAATTATAAATACATTTACATGAAATCATGAATACAAAACAAAACACTTCTATATACTTTAAAACAATGTTTAATTTGTTTATAATTACATTTATCCAACATATAGTTAAAAAACAATGATGTTCTATCCTTTTTGCATCCATCCGATCTAAAAAATAGTCGTCCATGGTGGCGGTTTCTGAACAAAGCAGGAAAACGATTTCACTTACATAATAAAACAAATATTATGTTAGGAATACAATAATACAATAAAGAATGGGGTTGCTAAATGGAATTATACTAGTGAGGCACAAAACATAAAATAACCAATTAACAAAATTGGAACATGGTTAGGGCTAATCATCTATAATAATCAAATGGCCCAATGTTTAGTAGAACATGGGATATTTAATGATTCGAGAGAGAATAGAGAAACTTACAGTTTGTTTCTAAGGTTATGACGGTCTCACATTGATGGTTAATAGTTTGTCAAATAATGTGATGAACATGTGTAAGGTATGAGTTTTTGGGGAAGTATATCTCTATGGTTGAATAATGGATTATAACCCACTCAATGAAATTATACGGATTAGAAGTGTTTGTATATTGATTCTCACGTTGTTGGAAAATGAATTATTTTACCCTTAGGCCTAATAATTCACCTAATTAATGAGTGGAATTAAAAAATATTCATTATCAAACATTAAAGCGGGTTACCCTCGTATATCCCTGATTCCACTCAACAAAATCGTTTACATGCATTCTACTCCTTCTACCTTCCCCAATGGGATATCTCCCTTACTTTTGAGATAAATAAAATATTATCAGTGACATTAAAAGAGTGGTGGAATATCTTCAACCCTATTATCCTCCCTTATATTCATCTCCTTCTTCCCCTAACTTTGGTTTCAACTATTAGGGATTTTGGTCTCTATTCCACAGCATCATGATGCTATTGGATACCAATGATGGGCCTTTTGCAATGACATTAAACCATGGCTATATAGCCACGGTTTAATACCATGGCTATATGTCCCCCCATTCCATAAAAAAGAGGCACCCCTTCCCCCTTCCCCATCACACCCCCTACACACTACCCACCCCGAGCACACCCCCTACCCCTGCACACTCCCTGCCCCTTGAACACCCCCTTCCCAATTCTCAAGAACACCCCTACCCACTGAACTTCCCCCCTGCCCATTGCACTCCCCCCTTACCACCCCCTACATATTTCAGAAGAACCCATCACACACCCTACCCCTTCCCCCTACTACTTTTCCCCCTTCCCCCTCCCCTAGAAAACCACCCCTGCCCTCTCAACCAGTCCCCTGCACATCATAAAGAAAATACCTTGTATGGAAATTGTGCTCAATTTACATTATATGCATCATATATATTAACACATTCTCATCTACATTCATTCAATGTAAATACACATATATAGACTCTCTACATCTCATAAGAAAACCCTCTTTAAAATTCAAAAACACATTAAATCAATTTTAAAACACCCATCACACCACTTTCTCATTTCTTCAAACACATTAAAAGGACTTAAGCATGAAAATCCACACGAAATACAACTGCATTCATTTTAAAAATAACATTCAAGTCTATACACACCCCAAATCCCTTTGATAACACATTTTTAACCACACAAACATTTAATATAGTACACTTAGCAAGCAAATACATCATAATAAAATCATCATATAATGTAAAAGCATGGAATCACCTACATAAATCCTGGAATCTTCAGAAATATGCTGGAAAACATAAAACCAAACCTTCACAATACCTTAATAAGGAATGATTAGACATTAATATTGAATATATTAATGGAAACCCATGTTAAATTTGTGGTATTCCATGATTTTAACATCCCACAAGGATAGAGGGTCACGATTTAATGTCTTACAGAGATGTAAGACCTGAGTGGATCAATACACTTAAAAAGGTGCATCAGGTAGGTACATCTCTAAGAGGGAGCACCTGGAATGTTATCCTGATAGATGGATCAAAACGCCCAATGTGGTCTGACCTAAGTGTGGTGCATCCCATAAAGGTAAGGTTTCTCAATTTGAATACTTATTTGGATGCCACTAAGGGGAATAAAAGAGGGAAAATAAGCGAAGGTGTACCCCAGTGAGAGGGTCACCATGGTTTACCATTGGTCAGGATTTAACCTCATGGAGGCTTCCTACGTACCCTATTTAGAATACAAGGATCATAACCCATATATTTATAATAGTTATGTTGTGGGTATTACCCATGGTAAGCTTCCCTTCACACTAGGAATACTCTTGTTTGGATGAGTATGGGTTTTGTGGGGCTTATGCACTGTCAGATTCTCAGGTTCTTCCAAGAGTAGAAATGGGATGAATGGGACAGACATGCTAAGATGGACCATGTGAATGGAGTGATCCTTGTAAAGAGGCATGAGGCACAAATAACACATGGAGCTGTCTGTAAACATTATTTATGGTGGCCATGGAGCTCATCAGACTCCCCATACCTTACATAAACACCTCAAAACATCACGAGGACCAGATTCTACATGATGGTGCATCACAGGGTTGATTCTTTTGATAATGTACTGGTCGTTTGAGCTTGGATTTCATCTCAAACAGCCTGTCCCTTACTTGAATTATCCTGGGACACATATTTTGGTTCCAAAAAATCCCTCAACGATACCGATTATCTCATGCATCTACCTAGAAGTAATTGTGCAAGTCAAACAACAACTCATGTGCTCAGATAATAGTTCTAACAAACGAGATACAAAAAATGGATTTTTTTGATCCTCGGTGGTTTCGTCGTTCACCCCATACGCATTGCACACCATCATTACTTACTTCAATATTGATTTATTCAACAATCAATAATATGAATCCGGGGATATAAAACATTGAGTAATAAATTAAGATTTCTATACATCGGAGCATTCCAATTCACCAAAGAAGGTTGGAGGATAATCAATGATCATATATAGATAACATAAGTAGTATGAATTAACCTCTATCCTATTTGTGTACAATCTTCCATCAGGTATGTTGCCCATTCGTTTCTAAACACATGTATATCATCTTCTGAATATGAGTTTTTGTGATAGTCATGGTAGTACTGAAAAAATATAAATACAAAAAGGACAAATAAATATTTTAAATTAACTCATAATTATTTTCGAAAATACCTCATCAGGGATTCTATTTTGTTGATGAAATGCGAACTCTTTCAAAAATTTACAAACATAATAACCACATTCCTTTTCGATTGTTTGTTTTGGACACTAAAAAAACATCGACAACAATAAGTAATTTGTTTTGATATGTGTTTGAATAGTAAAATGTTATTATATATACCCGGATACTTTTCCAGTTGTAGATCTTGTGGGCGTGCTCATCCTTATGCCCCAGATTCATTCCATGCATTAGAAGATATTGATGCACCGCCTTATCATAACAGAATCCTCATTAAAAGATAACATAAATTATATAACTATATGTTTAGTTATAAAATATTGGATCTAGTGTATTACAAATTAACAAACGCCATCATGCGTGGTCAGTTTGTTGGATATCCATGTGTTGATTCCAGAAAATAAATCTTTAGAGTATCCAATTTGACTATAATCAGCATCCAATGCTCCCTAAAAATAAAAAAAGGAATAAGTAAATAAATAAATGAAAATATATTTGATATGATAAAATTGTAGAGTTTTACCCCTCCATTGTTGGTATTAAAATAAGTCTGTCATCCGTAATTTTGTTTTCAAACGATTTGAGCAGGGATGACAATATTGTAGCCTCTTTATCAGAATCTATTTCATCTTTTGAAGAGGTGGTGTGAGGACTAACGAGTCCAATTTTTTGTTAATGGAGAAATCCGTTCGACTTTTTTCATATATATGTCTACGAAAAATATAAAATGTATTTAGTCAAAATTATCAGAGTTTATCAGCATTTGTAAAATCAAATCATGAAAACTTACATCATGTATACATTTACAACTGAGGCTCCTAGCCATTCATACTGGAGGAGATCATTTACATTTTCAGCACTAATGAAATATGATATTTCTTCTCCATACATATCTTTTTCAAAATCAACTATGTGAGTCCGTTCGTCTTTCAACTTTGTATCCACATGAGCCTGCAATGATATTAACTGTGGATATAGAACGGGAGGGGTGAAGGTGCTCTCAGTAAACCATTTCAATCAGTTTGTTGATCCTTGAGATATTTTTGAGCTGATATTTCATTTCACACCATAGTCTTTGTCATTCTGTAATAAAATTCATTGGTTCAGACCTTTTATCATTAAATGTTCAAGTTCCACCTTGAAAAATAAATTGGAAATGAATACCTTTTTGTCGTCATGTTTTTTACAGGAACTGTCGGCCATGCGATGAATGTTCCAACAGCTTGTTCAACCGTATGAATGTCATCATTGTCATATGGAATAGGTAGCTCAGCACTCAGCTCATTAGCTATGTTAATTGACAGTCTAAGATGATCTTTTGGAAGCTGTCTGTTGTGTAGCATGTCGTTTTGCGTATTGAATACTGTATCCCTCAATACAAGACGATAAGTGGGAGTTGATAAATATAAATCACAGTCATTTTTACCCTGTGGAATATTAGTACAGGAAAGGTATCATTGTCTATGTAAATCACATTTCACAGAAACAATTATTAAAACATTTATTACCTCATCTAAGTCAGGTTTTTTAGGGGAATGGCTCGCCTCAAAGCTGGTGGTGGGTGGGGCGAGATCATCACACACTGGTTGTTGTTGAGTTATTTCTTCTGTTCGCCTCCCCCCCATAAATTTTTCTATCATCTCTCTCAAGTATTTTAATTCTTCTTGAAAAATAGATAATTGTTCTTGCAGCTTTTCCATTTTTTCATTTTGTCCCCCATTTGTTTTTCTTTTTGAAAATATGTTCAGGGTGCCACCCCAAAACCCACACCTCTGACGTGGACATACTTTTCTAGCTACTTCAATGCTGCTAAAATTATGACTGCATCTTGTGTGGTTGTTGTTGATTCTTGTGACTATTTCAGATAGAAAATATAGAAACATAAGTAGTTATTGTAATGTAATAGAGATTTAAAGGAAATCAATACTTACACATGTTTCCCACACTTTTTGTGTGTTTTCATCTATCAATATCCCCTCATTATTTACACGAGCCTCCTTCCATAGCACATGGCATGGGATGGATATGGCTTTCGATTTCGATTCAACAATCTACATATAAACAAAGAAACATGGTTATGGTGTTGTTTTATGTCACATACTAGTAGTAGGGTAGATTTAAAAGATGTACCAATTTTTTCTCAAGTTCAGCTTACCCCATCCCTGGTTTATGGTAAGGGTACGCTGGTTCTGTTGTGCATTTTTTATTTTCAGCACTCAGTAGCTATTTTATAAATAAAAAACTATCAATCAGAGTGATGAATACAAGAAAATGTCAAAAAATGTATTACCCCACACAATGTACCTGAAAAGTATGTTCCCTATGACGATTTCTAAACGCATCCCACGCTCCTTGGGATATTAAGTGTGCATAAAGAGGAGGTGGGTGCGGCTTGATTTTCCCTTCTTCATCTTTAGGATGATATTTAGTTAAAATTGTGCAGAAACCTTTATGAATCCTTCCTGCAACTCTTAATACATATTCCTTGTGTGAGGAATCTACTATAAATGCACTCTTCAATGGATGATGAAGAGTAATTCAATGTTTTGGTATTTTATTTTATTTTAATGAATTAAAAAAATGATATCATAATGTTACCGTAATCTCTTCCCACATTAGTGTCTTCAGCTCAGTGACAAAATGGTGCCACGATTGTACATCAATCGGCACGCGTTTCTGAGTGACGATTCCAATGTAGCTACTAAAAATGGGTATGTTGGGGTTTACATGTTGGCTTCTCTTATTCCATCCCACCTCAAATTTGATTCCTTTTTCTTTTGCCTTAAGGATTTTGGCTAAAACTGTCAAACTACAACGCCCTTGTCTTTTTGCGCTTTCTGGGTTTCATTTCCTACCATTTCCTCATAAATAGCATTAATATCTTCCCCCGGAGTGCTAGCATCGGCAATGGGACCAACAATAATAGGTTGAGAAACCAGTTGTACCTCAGTACTAGGACCAGCAACAACAAGTTGGGAATCCTATTGTTGCTCTACAGTAGGACCATCGGCTGCTGGTTGAGATACCTTTTGTGCCTCAGGATTAGGTGCATCAGCAGGTGTAGAAGTCATTATCTATAGAAGTGGTTTAATATTTAATTTATATTACATAAAAATAGTAGAAAACGAATAATAACATAATGTATCACAATGTATGTTACAATAAAAAAATAACCTGATTATTGTACTCTCGTTTTTTCTTTAAAGGCTAAAAAGATTTGACTCCTCTATTGACTATCTAAATTCCTTCATTGTGGTATCCTCTGACATAAAAAACGTCATCTACATTGGGACCACTGCAAAATGATTGTGAATTACCTATAAAAGGTTCAACCTCCGTTGAACTTTCATCTGACCCTTCAGTTGTTTTAGTCGATAATAGAACAATTGACCAATTTCAGTTTGCGGGGTCTGGAACATAAAATACTTGTACTGCCTATGATGCCATTATAAATGGTTTGTCTTTCTCCCCTTCTTTACTAAAATCAACTTTCACGAATCCTAATTCATCTATTTTAACAGCACTCCTATTATCAACCCACTAGCATTAAAAAATAGGCACATTTAATTTCATATAATCCAACTCCCGTATTTGTTTGATGATGACAAAGTATGACATATTCGCATAAATTTTATTTTTTTCCTTAGCACCGGAAACATGCATCGCCTCAGCCACAAGTGTAACCCCACTATTTTCATGGTACTGTCTTCATCATGTACATTATTATAGAATGTATAACCATTAACTGCATAAGAATTGTAAGATAATACATACACACTTGCTCCTCCGGCCAGCCATCGAAGTCGTTTTGAAATTGAATTTGGATTTTCATCTAACTGCTTAAAAATATGGTCTTGAAACCATCATATAAACTATCGATTATGTGTATATGATATACTTTTTTCAGCACTAGAAGGATTCAAATGCCTAAGAATTTCTTTGTGGGATTGAACATATGGGTCAATGTCTAAACTATTATACAAAACGTAAAGGTGGGCCAGCTCCCGATCTGTAATATTGATTATGACAACCTCTCTTCCAAAAATTCCTTCACCCTCAAGCCGCTCAGTGTGATGAGATTTCAGTAGGCCAATGATTTCCACACCAGACAGGTATTCGGTACAAAATTCAACATCTTCCTCAACAACATATTGCTCTGCAATACAACCCTCTGCCCGACTTCGGTTTTTGACATACCCTTTCAAAATCTTCATATACCGTTCAATGGGGTCCATCCATCTATAATGTACAGGACCACATAGTCGAATCTCTCTCACCAAATGAACCATCAAATGAATCGTCATATCGATAAATGTCGGTGGGAAGAACATTTCCAATACACATAATAAGGGGAATATCTACTTCAAAAAAACTATTTTTGGAATATCCACCTTCTATACTAGAAATTGGTGATATCTAGATCACATGTCAACTTTAGAGAACCCCTAATATCTCCATAATTGATTGAATATATCAAAAATACCTTGAATTTGATACTCATTCATTATCCTATATTGATTAATAATATAAGAATCCACACACAACCTTATAGTTCCATCACCATTTTTCATAAAAAAATAATTGTTCTATCCACAAAGACATGTTAGGCCAAATGAAACCTTTTCTTTCTAGAACTTATAAATACACATTAAGTCCCATTAAATATATTTGTTCCATTTGATAATAAGTAAGGTAAATAGGATTTATACCTAGGAGGAGGTCAATCATAACCTCCACTTATCTTGTTGGTGGAAACACTATGTAGTTTTTAGGGAAAAATTATGGAATCTGAGAAATTATTTCAATAAACATTAATTCTTGATCACTTAAATTGATGTCAAATTAATCACTTCAAAAATATATGAGATCATTCCAAATATGTTCCAAGAATCCCATTTCACCTACCTTTATGTTCCTTTCTCCTATGCAGAGACCCTAATTCCATCCTTAGCCATGAAAATAACTATTCTGTTATAATAGATGATGTGATAATTGAACATCATCAACCGATCCATACCTAGGATTATGTCAATTACATCATTTCCATTACCTATAAATACCATATCAACTTATCTGAATCAAAAGTTATTGAACATGTACTACACAATAAGGATCGATATTCTCTTTGACCTAGAATTTTTCAATTTTTAACACAGAAGGAATCATCTAATATTTTAAGCATATAAAATCAATAGTACAAGACCCAATAAAGGAATGAGAATCACCCATATAAAACAATTCTTTCAAAATGGTTGAATTTAAAAGAATCTTACTGCTCATGGTTGATGGTATATACTAATCCTTCATAGTAACATACCCAGGTTGATATAATTACTTCATCGTTGAACATTTTTCTCTATTTACCTATTGATATTTCCCTTCATGAGGAGTCATGGTCTTTGTAGAATCACCAGGTCTATATTTTTTCTATTGACAAAGGGTGTTCTTATACCCCCACCCCGCCAAAGCATACAAAATATATGACACTTAAGATGTGTCTCGAGAACCTGACCCCTGAGCACTGAGACAATAGCACTGAAGATGATTCATATTAATTGAATTGTGGCATAATCTTGGATGTCTCATGCACTTTTGCTTTATGTGATTCAAAGAAACACATTGGAAACATACTTGAATTCTCTTCGTCTTTGGAGGAATATTTGTAGATCCAGTTATCAGATTCTAAGCCATACGCCCACCATCAAAAGTGGTGTCCCTCTTCCTCTTGTTCCCTGCATTTGAGTTCCCATTGTTTCCCATAGGTATCAACATACTCCATCCTCCAATAACTTTTGAGATGTCTCATTCATTCATTGTTTTTCTATTGACCATCTATGCTTAATATTTTATACAGTGTTGAATAATATTTGAGTGAATTTCTATATTCATCCCCAATTCAAAGATGCGTGGCTTTAAGGATTCACTAACAGCAAAATATAGTGAAAAGTCAACTAAATTCTTGAATTTAGCTGAATACTCTGTCACAGTGAGGCTCTCTTGCTTTAGGAGGAATAAATCTGTTTTTTTTCAATTATGAAAATTTGATGATAGAATGGTTTGTTAAAAAAGTCCTCAAAACCCTCTCAGGAAACACATTGGTCATATATATCTCAGTCTACTAAATACCACCATTGTCTTGAAACATCCTCATGAATATACCTTTCTACATTGACATTCAACTCCCATGGTGTGCCAAGGGTTGGATAGAGTGATCTACTTGCCTTGGCTCCTTCCTATTATCCCTTCTATCAATAGCTGGAAAGGCCTAAAATATACTCTGAATGATGTGTCAGTTCACATGTGGCTTAGGTATACTATGTTCTCCAAATCTTCCTTCTTTTGGTTCCAGTGATGCCTAATAGGTTCCATTTCTAGAAACCCAACAATCTCCATAAGTCTCACTCTCTAGAAACTAAAGTCTTATGAAATTATAAATTCTACCACATCATACTACCACAACAAGGATTTCTAAAATTCAACATTTTCCACATTCAACCATTTTTTAATATGTCAACATTATTTTTAAATTAAAACCATTCTCAAAATACCACAATCATGCTCTTTTTCAAAATCAAAAATTTTAAAGTAACTTTAACCCTTTTCTAAAATTATTACATCTTCACAAAATAATAGATCATTGCTAAGAATAAAATATTCACTACTACGGGTAATGAATTTATATAATGCATTTCATGTTTGTCCCATTGGATAAACCTCGGACTATGAGATTGAAAATCCAATATGTGTCTTCAATCACTTATGTACCAAACTCGCTGGCAACATGATGTTCTACATAAAAAGGTTAGTCATGTCTTCTTATCCTCATCATTTCATGTTTTGAAAATCTTACATATTTATATGATTAAAATTCAATAGATAACAAGAATGAATTTTTAAATCCAATACCTAAATCCAATATGAAGTCAAATACCAACCATGACTAATAGATCTTGTTACATATAGTTATTCTCAAAGACCAAGCTGGTGTCACTTGTAATACCCTACCCCTCATCCTTGAATTGAGATGGTGGTGGAACGTTAATTGGCCTTAAGTGACATCCCCATGGAGCCAAATGCATGTAATAAATCACATGGGATTCATTATCTATTTGGGAATGATTTTCCCATTGAAAATGAAATAGCCATCCAAACATTACATAACAGAAAAACCAAAACATGATGCATGGCATCAATGAATGACAACTAAAAAAAACCATTGACATTAAAATAAATCTAAAACCATGTACCATAGAAAAAGAATACAATATCAAAGTACAAATTGGAAGAAAAAACTCAAAGAAACTAATTTCAAAATCCAAGATCCAAACATGCTCCATTTTCCAACTCCAAAACACAACAGATGTATCATTAAGTACTTCTCAACATGACTGATACATTACCTTCTCTTATATGCTGATAAACGACTTCTAAAAAATCACCAAAATTCTAAAGTAGTGGTGATTAATGAAACATAGTAGGATTTCCCAAAATGAATTTCCCATTCACACCACTAGAATAGAACATGTTATCACATTTATATGAAATATATTATATAAAACCATTCAAAATATTTTATCAAAGACAAGCCATTTCAATGTAAAATAGTTTTCATAGCCAAAATTTTTTACCATCCAAATCCATTTCCAAGGAATGAAAACAAAAAAATTCATTTAAAAATTTCTAAAATTAAATGTTCATAACCCTTCCACACCATATAACCACACTCACACATATACACAAGATTAGTATTAACTTTGATGGTGGGACATTTTCATCCAAACCTGCGACGGTTGAACTTTTTTGTCCAAAATAATCCCATTTTTAATGGTGGAATTTTTAATGTCCATATATATTCCATTTCATCCATGATTAACCTTTTATGAAAAACAAAAGAAAATTTAATATTTCCAAACCAAATCGACTATTCCAATAAAACATCACATTTACTAAAAACCAAACCAATAATCTATTATAATAAAATCACCCTCTATTGAAAACTAAATCAATAAACCAATTCAATATAACTAGACATCTTATTGAAAACACTTTTCCAAAAAACATTTTCAATAAATCAAACTTTTTATTGAAAACTCTTTTTCTGAATCAAACCAAATAAACATTTTAAAAATCTTATTTTAAAATCATAAAACCAATTTCACCTTATAATAATGCACCCAATTTGGTAAATTACCTAAACCATCACTATAGAATGTTTCTATCAATCATTTCACAAAACATTTACAATCAATTTCACAAAAAACAACCAAATTTAAATCATTCCATTTAGTTCTAGAATGAGCAGTCAAGAGTAAATCGACATACCTCTTGTTTTATGATGAAAATGAAGAATGTCATGAAAACACCCATTAAACCAGGAAGAATTTTCAAAACCCCAAATTAGATTTCTTACCTAATAAAAAGTCCATATATAATTATATTTTTCATCAACTACCATAGATCCATCCACAGTGGAAATAGATATATGAAACTAATAAAAAAAGTAGAATAATTCTATAGAAAATAAAAAAACAATCAAGAACTAATACCTACCACAAGAATCACGCTTCAACACACTATGAAATTCCTTTGGATCTTGTCTATTTTTATTGAGATACATTCTATAGTCTTTGGGTGGAAAAAATTTCAAGTTATGGTTTATTTGAAGCCAAAACAAAGGGATTCAGTGGTGAAAACATGTTATATTCTCAACATAAGGATTGAACATTTATACCATGCATGTTTATTCACGTAGTTCAGAAAACAATACGCTAACTATTTGACAGTCATTGCATCAAAGGAGACCTCGAATGATTGGACAACACTATAAGGAAAATTGTGCGCTAACCACACCAAAGCTCACTATCTAACTATGCATGAATTATCCTTGGTGGTTTCTGGGTTTGCAAAACTTTGTGCTTATCTGTGAACTATCCCCTTAGGTCATATCTCATAGTCCATAGTTTCCTATATGAATTTCACGATTTCCACAAACTATGCTCAAACTATCCACTTATAGAAAATCCCAAAAAACAATCCAAAATGTTTCTAAACCCTCCCAAGAACCACCCCTATTCATTACATACATCTAATTCATAATGAAAGTGTTACTTACTTCAAAATTGGTGTGATATAGTTGATGAGTACTTTGATGATGAATGATGACTATTTTCGGCTCATGGATTCCACTACCACGTCTTCTAGAGTAGGGTAAAAATAAATTTATATATACTTATGGCCATTTTTTGAATTTAGAAACTGGAATGTGTAATTGGAATTCATCAGGTGCATGTACCCTAGATGAGAGGTGATCTTATTTTCACTATGAAACATCACCAGAGTGGATCCGTTCTTATGTGAAATGATTGGTTGGAAAATTCAAACTATAGTGACATAAAGAGTGGAGATGAAATGAGGATTTTAATTAGAGATCATGATCACCATGTATCTACATTTTCATTAGTAAAGAATATTTATAGGGTTCTCTTGGATTAGGGGGGTATTATGCCGTGATAAATTTATTAAATTCATGAACATTCCTTGTAATGTATTAGTTTATCCCCATTGTTATAGAGTTCATGGACATTTAGCATGGACTACTAGGGTGAATTATTTGTAATAAAGTAACCAAAGACAAGACCTCATGTGAAATAAAAACCTAATATAGTTATATATAACCCCAAGTGGGAAAGGGATATATTTTTAGGTCATAATGTGAGGATCATAATTGAGTTGGAGTTTAGGTTCTTATAGATTAGACCACTTCAACCTAGATTCCAAACCTCCCTTGTCTGATAGAGGTAACTATATATGACAATGGAATTTTAGGTTCTCAAAAAATACATGCGTGGTGGGAAAACATGAGGTTGGTCCAGATATTTAGAATCCATTCATCACCATTTCTCCCATGATGTGAAAATAAATCATCATGTAGTTCTAGAAGGTTGTGTTGCAGGATACCAATTAAGAAAAAAGGTCAAATACTTATATATAGATTTGACTCATGCAAAGAAAGGCCACCAGAAGAGGATGGTTGCCCTATTTTAAATAGGGGAAAACTTTTGATATAATTAAGAAAAAGCATCATCACTATGAGAAATAATAGTATGGGTGTAGCTTCCATATAGAGTTCTAGAATGTGAAACCCAAACATCCCTATGTATTGTATGGAATAGGAATCATGCCACTTGTAGTTCCTAAAGGTTGTGTGGTGGGAGACAATAAAAAAAAATGGTGCATTCTAATCTACTAATATCATAGGTATCATGTAGTTTAAAGTCATGTGACATAAACTGTATCATGAAATTTAACTTCTTGTGGTGAGGAAACAAACAAGGATATCCAGTTTTCATAGAATGAAATGTAATACCAAATTCCCTACAAAACTCTATATGGTAAACATGAAAACATAATATTGTATGTGTAGTTTATATGGAAAAGTTAATCATAGAATAAAATTAAACCCTATAATTATAGGGAAAAATTTGATAATTTATTTACACAATTTGAGGTTACGGGGCTTTGAACAAATGGTATTGTGAGGGAGTTTATCTTGAATGAAATTTGACACAAACCTAACATGAATGGAATGGAAAAAATAACAGTCACACACAAGCATCCTCTATTAATAATGCACATAGTATAAGATTATGATGAATGGACCTAGGTTGAAATTTTTTCAAGATCATGAAACATGGAATATTGAGGTGAGGTGTTATATCCTATATATAAAAGAAAACCTGATGTAAATGGAGTTCAAATAGGGCACAATGTATGGTTTTCAAAATAAACCATCTCATAATAGGTGGTTGACATATTTTAAGATCATGATGCATGGACTATGGGGTTTGTAAATTTTTAATCAATTATGCTAATACTAGAGGTGAAATAGTATATTTAGCAACACATAGAGGAAAATCCAAGTTTGAAAAGTGTCCCAATGAAAAATGGAGAGTCCCAGAATGAGGATATATAGTTTATAGTAATTCTTTCTGGACAATGAATGTCCATCTAGTACTAGGAATGGTCTATCTAAACAATGTTGGGAACCAATATTTTGAAACCCCAAAACCCATGTGTGCCATAGTTGGTGAGGGAAACAAGAAGTAGAAAAAGAATACCCATTCCACACGAGAGTGAATAAAATGTTGAATGGTTAGGGTTGGAATGATACATTAATCATTGGAAATTTCCTGAAAATTGGTGGTAGGTTGAGGGAATACCTCACAAGACTGTCTTCCTTTCATAATGTGTGAATGTGCATAAGTTGGGTAATTATAACAGTGTTTCATTCCAATAGAAAAAAGTTATGTTGTTCATGTAATTCATGACTTAAAAGATCTGAATCCTAAGTGAAGTGGAATGTAGGTTTAGTATGACTATTGGCCAATTTTTATTAGTTATGTATCACTACCACACCATAATGGATGGATTAAGTAAATTTTGAGTCGATAATTAATCGTTTTTAGTATTTGAAATATGTGGAATGTCATTGGACTTCCCCTGGGACATGTGTCCTAAATGGTAATCATGCCTATTTTAGCCATTCACCAACACCTTAGTGGAGTATATTCAGAAATGGAGGATAATGATGATAAAAATCGATAGAGACCCAATATTTAAGGTTGAAAAATGGGATTTTCTAGTATAGTTTAACATGTGTAGTTTCATACAACAATATTCGTTCGAAAATGGATGAGTTGTATCCGCATCGGTGAGGGATATATTCATCTCCTAAGAGGAGTGCCATCCAAATTACCTATGATATGTATGGTGAGTTTACCAAAGATAAAAATGATTTTATTATACAAAATTTCCATAATCAAAACATTATATTAAAAAATAATGTCAACATATCAAGAATCAAGACGTTTAGTGTCCTTGGATTCTAGTTACATAAGAGACTTATTTTATAATGCATGTTAAATTTTTCCCATATTTTTATTACACAATATCTTCTCCTAGATGTATCATATTTAAAACTCATCCTCATAACCTAGGAAATGGAAAAATAAAAAAATTATGAGATAAAACACTTTATGATATAATTATAAATATATTGACATCTTACACATTATTGGAACATAATCATATCTGAGAATGTAACCAGAAGATAAATCCTTATTAAAAAGAACATGGAACCATAAAAACCATTCAATTTGAATAATAAGAGTAAAACTAATCCTAAATTGTCAAAAATATAGTATGGCATAATGAATATGAAAACAAGAGAGATAAATAATGTTCTATGGGTATAGAGTAATCACATATAAAAATATTATTTTACTAACATATATACAGAAGATCAACATAGTTGATCAAACATAACAAATTATTTCCCATTTTAGATCGAACATCAATACATATTTCTACATTATCTCATGAGAATTAAAAGATTTCAAAATGGATTGGGGGGATATATATATAGGGACAACCAATCATATTAATATGAACCATACATATGTTCCATAATATAACATTTATTAACAAAATCATTAAAACCATGGAATAAGAGTTGAGTTCACATTATATTTTTAATGTTATCAAATAAATTACCAAATTAAATAGATCAATTGATACCAATTTTAATCATATAAATCAGTATGTTTATAAAATCTTTTAGAGGGATATTTATAATTTATAAAAAAATATAAAATTTATCCCTTCAGATAATGTGGAAAATGGAATCCAACAATAAAACATTTTATTTTATTAAAGGAATACTATTTTTAATATATTTAAATACTTTTGATTAAATAACAAAATCATCAAAATTATTATAAATCATTATATTGCAATGAAGAAAACTGAATTATTATTTTCACATGAGATAACACATAATTAGGATTACTATTTAAAAGGAGAACATTTTAGGTGTAAATATTATAATTATTTTTTAATAATTTTAGAAATCATATTTTATAAAATGGATATAATTTTAGAAATTATCATTTTATAATTGAATTCGGATTATTTTTTGTGATTAATTTCAGAACTTATTTTTGTGAATATTTAAAGAACTAATTTTCACAAAAACATCAATTATTTTTTTAAATATTTTATTTTAAGGGCCACATAATGTTTTGGTTATAGTTTTAAAGCATCATGATATAAATTTTATTTATAAATAAAAATAATTCCATATCATTTCATATTATATTTTATTTTGGTATACATTCATTTTTATACATAAAACACCATTTTTTAAAAAAATCATTATCTTTTTTCGCACTTATATTTAAATAAGTTTCATAATTTATACAAATTGTAACTCAAAAAATGGATTCCATATTTTGAATTAGGATGTTCAAATTTATAAATTATTACAATTTTATTTTTCTTCATTATGTATTGTAATTATGGTTAAAATAAGTCACCACATTAAAAGGATTATTAGGTTAATTAAGGTATCAAATTTTTAATAAGTCTATAACTTTAATCTTATATATTATAGGATTAAAATATTTCAACTATTATAAAATTATATTCAAAATTTGACATGTGTATAGTCATTTTTTGATGATTCTGTAATTATAATATTTAAAATCATAGGAAAATTAAAAGTGTTCCTCTCCACCCAAACTATAAAAGACCGCCTCCGGTCCTCCCTCCCCACACCTCTTTAGAAATATAGTATGGATAATATCTACCAAAAACAAACCCAAAAATCCCTCACCACAATTTAAAGTACAATATCTTCTCAAAATAATAATCCTATAAAAATTGACGTGTCATACAAAGGTAGATATTTGATGAGGAGTTAGAGAATGTACGAAGTTGGCCAAGACTTAATGTAAGGGACATTATTTTAAAAATCATTTTGTTTTCCTTGCAAGTATTTTTCTTCCATGTATAAGTTATATTAAATGTCTCAATAATGTTTTTAATTATTTTTAAAAGGTTTGTATATATCATTTTTAATTATTTTTTTCTTTATTTACAATGTATTAAAAAAATAATCTTTCCATTATTTATTTTATTTGTTGTTTTTTGGAAATTTTTACAACATTAGAAAAAAAATATTTGTTGACATATACAGTTTTAATTATATTTTCCTACATTATGGTTGTTTGACATTATCAATATTACTTATAATATTCCATAGTTACATTTAAGGAAAAGCATTATCTCAACATTCTTGGGGATTTTTTTAAAAATAAAATTTCTACAGAAAAATAACCATTCTACCATCTTTATAAGATAATGGATATTATTATGGATTTTGGGATTGAAATAAAAATCCAATTAGTAATATGATTAAAGTGAAAGATATTTTTTGTTGTATTAATTATACAGTTCTTTTAAATTTGTTATGAATGATTGGTGATAATGATATATATTTTTTGGTTAGTGCGTATAATATCGATCTCCAATGTATTGGGAAAATTGATGGTGTTTATTGGTGATAGGTTACTACTTAGAAATATAGGAATTATTCGGGTTAGATATTCCATTATAAGGGTTATTATAAGAGTAAATTTAATTATAATGTATCAAGGTAACTACATAATTTGATTAAAATGTTTTATATGGAAAATAATTTGATATTAAAAGTCTATAAAATGAGATTACGTTTTTAAGGAAACTGTATGACTTTTCAGATAATTTTTAATATTATTTTTCTTTAAATAAATGTATTAATGAGTATTTATATTTATCAAAAGACCCTTATGATTATTATTTTCCCTTATTATTTCATATGAAATGTTTTATAAATTATAGAAATAAATTATCTTTTTTTCACGAAAAATTAAATTGATAAATGTTTTTAAATGTTTATTTCTATAGATGAATCATTTTTATGGATTTTTCATGTTAAAAAATGGAATAATAAGTTTATTTAATTTTATTTTCCATTATAATCATTTTTTTTCACATCCTATATTTTCAAATGGGTTTTAATGGGTAATAATGTTGATTAGAAATTTTAATAAAGTTATATTTTCAGATATGGGAGTTCCATTGAACAAAGAACGTATTCCTTTACAAAGAACATGTTTTATGGGAAAAGTGGTTCACTGTGTGGAAATGACCAATTTTTTTGTATTTTTAACATAATTAACTAAATCTATGAACCAAAAAATATCCTATAAATTTAGGAAATTAGGAAGAATTTATAAAAAACTACAATTTTAAATATATTATTGAGAACCCATTTTTATAGATTACATATAGTTGGTTGAATTTGGTATGGATTTTATAATACCTACTAAAGGTTAGGAAGAATAATCCAAGATATGCTAACATTAAAAGATCATTAAGCAGGGACTATCACAAATTGTTTAAGTTCATGATACTTTGATCTAGATGGGAGTTCCTTTTACGTTCATGAATACGAGATCAAATTCGTTGTTAGTGAGGTGGTGTGAAATGAAAGTTAACATGAAACTAATTAGACTTGAGGGAAACATGGGCATCTTTTCACAATATAATTCTCAGTATTGAGTGAACGCATTTCATATTCACAAATCTTGGACCAAGATATCTCTTTGTGTTTTTTTGTGTGTCTTGATTAGGTTTTAGAAATCCTCCAAGGATCCATAGTCCACATGAATCATAGTAGTTGTGGGAAATAGGTAAAAATAGTTTAATCCCCTATGTCATATGAAAAGACATGATTTGGTGAAATGACAGCTGATATAATAAATTCCTCATAATACTAACTTGATTGATCAATATATGTATATTCCCAATGGGAAAAATATTAAACAATTGTAATTAAACCATAATAGAATAAATTAGAATGTAATAAAATCATACATCCAGAATATAAATATTGAGGGGGTAAAAAATTATTATATTATAGTTGATTTAAATGTTTTGAATAAAAGTTCCATTGGATCTTCTTTAAATATGTGGTGAAACCTATTTGGATAGTATGTTTTCTATTTTCTATATACTTGAACAATAATTTTTCATAGGAATTCTTCCAAGACTTCTTCCTTGAATGGGTGGAAAGCCTATTTTTTTCATTCATTATCACTATAATGGATCACAATTAGACATGTAGAAAAATATGGGGATTAAAATGAGGAGGACCTAAAATGTAGATGTGGACTAAAGGTTTGTTGGACTGAGGAGGTGTTTGTATAGAGTTGAATACTCTGGGTTGCATGAATTATTGGATTCAAGAACACTGATGGGGTGTATCAGTGAAGGAAATTCAAACTTTTTCCTTTGGGTAAAGAAAAATGTGCCAATAGATGGGTACTATTTAATAAATACATGTATCTCTACATATAACATGATATCTAAATCAATTCATATGTATTTCTAGAAGGTGGTATGGTAGGAGACAACAATACACACGACCGGTGCATAAAATACTAAAACCACTAAGATATTTTCCTATAGGATGAGGGTGATAAATATGTTATATAGTTTCTAAATTTAATATAAATATATTAGTAATGTAGTTGAAAGTTTTACATCATAGAATATCATCATACATTTTAATTTAATGTGGGAAAGAGGTTGAATTGACAATTTGACATCTTATGATGATGATTTGACCAAATAGTTCAACATCCCATGGAAAGAATCATGTACTTGTAGTTTTACATTTTATGGTGATAATGATATGTAATATAGTTTAATGTTATATGTTCAGTATATTTGACACATATTTTTACCTCATATGGTAAAGATGATGAACATGTAGTATAATTTATAAGTGCGATAAATTTGGATATATATATTTTTAACATCTTATAGTGGGGAATATATTTCATAATGTTTAACATCATATAACCAAGACATTGAACTTTCATGTTAACACTATACAATTAATATAAGTTATGTACAATATGAAATCATTTGGTACGTAACATGGACATGTAGTTTGATGACATATAGTTCAGATGAGTACCATGTATAGTAACATCTTATGTAAAAGATGTTGGATATAAAATTTAACATCATACAGTGAGGATAAGTTTTTTTATATTTTATCTTGATGTGACATG
The DNA here is from genome assembly GCA_963277665.1 of Viscum album. Lineage (NCBI taxonomy): Eukaryota > Viridiplantae > Streptophyta > Magnoliopsida > Santalales > Viscaceae > Viscum > Viscum album. Next base: position 836,716,651 of record OY728165.1, read on the forward strand.
GAAATTTCAAACATTAAAGAAATTATGAAAATTATTTTTTGAGGAAAAATTCTTTATTGGGAGATTTTATGTGATCCTCATACTGGTTGATTAATGGGTATAAAAAATTGGAATATACATTATAGGAAAGGAAGGGATTATCCCATTATAGATCTAGCATCAATTTTTTCCATTCAGTTATTATTTTTGTCCTTAATGTCAAAATTAAATTTCCCTTGAGGAAAGAATATATTCAACCCATTTTGTTGAACACTCAGTCCACATGGTGCTAATAGACCTAAAATTTGTGCATCGCTTGGAGACTAGTCTCATTGAGGGATTCCAATTATGCTAAATAGACTTCGAAACTTTTTTTAGCATTAACTGGTCATTGATGGTTGTCTTGAGCAATGGTTTTAAAACATTTAATGGAAACATTGATTCTGATCCATATACAAGGGAGTATTAGATAACTTATGTGGTATTATAGGTAGACATATAATATTCCCATAAGTATTTAGGGAGAATTTAATGCTAGGTCTTATTGTTTTGATCTATCTTCTTCTAAACAATTTTAGTGTGTGTTTTTTTAAATTCCTTGATCTATCCATTTGATCACAAAATATTGAGGGAAGTGTGGTTTTACTAGAAATTTTACGTTTTGTAATGATTCTTCATCTCAGTGGATCATATGTTGGTGTTATTGTTTATGTGAATTGTTTAAGGAATCCCACATTTATGGATTATGTCGAATTTCCAAAACCAAATCATATATTGTGTCCTGATCTTTTTTAGGGGTGGATTCTTCCAAATTTCTGGATTCTATAGCCGTATGGATGAGTCTACAGTATTGTGTTGTACCCAGCCATGAGGGAACCATGATATTTGATGCCCAAATAGACAATTTCTAAAAACATCCCCCACTAGGGCTTACTTGGTTAGAGGAAGGTTAAGCTTCTGTCACCACAATCCCACCTTCAATATGTTAGGGGGTAGTGATAAGCACTAATAATTCATAATGAAAATTGGGGTAAGTTACCTATTGTAAATATATAAACGCCCCCAACCATATCCATGAAATAGTTGAGAGGTATAATAAGAAAAGACGGTAACATATAGTAAAAACTGTTGGAACCAGGTGTGCAGCGAAAGCCCCAAATAGGTGAGTTTATAATAATATCCACTGACAATCGATGTAAACTTTTCAACGTCAATGAATAGCAGCACGATTAAAACTGAGGATCTCACATGAATTGTTTTAAGCACAAAAATAAACTGCAAAAATACCTGGTATAATTCAGAATCCACGCACGATGCTTTCATGTCATAGGCGATCACTACTCGAAGAATCCGATATCAAATTCCTCTAGATTGTCCACACAGGCTCAAGGAATCTGTGGGAGTTTCGTTCATTGTAATCTGGGTGCTAGCGCAGAATTGCGATGACGCCTTCAACGCTCCAACGATCATTGCATCGCTTCACTGGTGATTCCTGAGTGATAGCTCGATCCGAGCTCCTTGTATCCAGAGCCTCTCTTTCTATATTATGGGAGAGAGGAGAAGAGAGGGAAGCGCCATGAATAGTACATGGGAAAATCCCATCCTCTTCTATTTATAGTGCTTAGTGAAAATACTCGGTATAGCCTCACCGTCCCTGGATACTTAACACACTATCAATGACATTTTATGATTACTAAACTTAGTCATAAATATTATTATTACTCACTTGTAATATATTAAAATATATTACGTGATAATAATTGAGTCATTAACTCCACTCGTCACTCCCATTAATATTAATTGAACTTTGAATAATTTAATATTCTTCAATTAATATTTTTTATGTGTTTACTTGAAACTAATAATTACATTTAATAAATAAATTCTATACTCATTATTCTAAACTCGAATAATATTAATTTATTTATTGCATTAGTGATCTTTTGACTTTGGATAAAACCCAGACCCTAGTGGTGGGGCCCACCATGTCCAAAACTCTGATTCAACTAAATAGGGTAGTTTCTTGAATACTCTATTGTTTTTGACCCTCTTGGCCCTTATCTCAATAGTAGTGAATAATATTCACAAACCAAGAGCAGCACCTAGCAACCCATCATGGCCCCTGAAAAGATAAAGATTGTCACAGCAGTGGCAACCAACCTACGAACATTGACTGTGTAATATAATCTCTTTGTTAGTAATATCTCATTAAGTAGGATGCACTCTCATGTTGTCATCCTTTTATTGCTTTATTGTTTGTTGGTGTAACTGGACTGACTTACCCTCAACTTCCATGGCCATGGTCTTTTAAAGGTACTTCCATTCATATCAACATGGCCTGAGATATATCACTTCCATAACTCAGAAGAAAAAAATCATTTCTTGACCATTCAACCAATGTCATGCCACCAATGATGAAAAAAACACAAATTACCTCGCCATGACTTCATTTACATGGTTTTCATCTTGCATGAAATTAAGAAATCAAATGACATGCATCAGTAATGATCTCAAGTCAGGAGACCATTACACATGATTGTAGATAGGAACATCCCATGACACCTAAAAAATGTGGTGTTCTTATTGGCAGGTCAGTCCCCATGATCTCACTTCTAGATATCACCAAGTGAGAAATTCATTAGAAGAAGTATCAATGCTTATGATCCCCCAACACCTGATATTCAAACATCTATTGTGTTCAATCAGTAAGATGTATCTAGGCTATAGGACATATATTTAAGATTAATTTCATAGTATCTTGAGGTTCTAATTATAGACTAGGAACTGCTACAAACATTCGATATGACAATTAATCTTTGGACATTACCATTTAAATAGTGGAGCAGAAAATACTACACTGTTATGGTAAGATGACATCGTGTATAACTAACTGTATAAATGATATGGTAATATATAGCACTGAATAGTTGGGACTAAGGCACCCACTCTTTCAACATAAACCAAGCATGAAATACCTCTAGGTTATATATCATATTATGGAAGTATAATACCATAGTTTAATGGAGAAAAATTGATGGCCGATTATAAATGAAGTCCCAACCTAAAAACAAATGGAATAGAAAATAGGTGAGAGAGACTGGTTCCTAATCTCTAAGACCAAGAATTGCATATGGATTATGCACTTGAGTATATCAATTTTCCCAAAAAACACCCATAATATTTCTATTCTCTTCAAAATACATGACATATATAGGAATCACCCATACATGGGTGATTATATACATACCATGTATGACAACCAATAAAATGAATAGGTAGAGATGGAAGATGTGAAAGAAGAAATATCAAACCAATGTAAGAAGGAAACATAAACTATATATATACTCATAAAGAAACCAGGATGAGAGAGATAATGGATCTGCATCTCACTCCCAACCCAGGATGATTGGTCTAGAAGAATTTTCAATGGCCATTATCGATGCTTAGCTTCTCGGGTGTTTGTCAAAGAAATACAAGTGGAGGTCTTACACCTCACCATTGCTCTGTAGTCCAAGGGGGAATAATTTTCAATAATGTAACTATACCCTAGTACCATAAGGATATTCCATATAGTAGATGGATAGAGGACCTATGACCTAGTGCGTCATGGGGGGTGCAACTCAATAGATTGATAGAGGACCCAAACCCTAGTTTTCTTCTGGGTTACTCTCAAAATATGGGTATATAACACATTCTTGAGTGCATAATGGGGTTCCATTCAATATATAGATAAATGAATTATTCCCTAGTTTGTTAGGGGGTTCTAATGAAAGCATGGAGGACCGTATCCTTATCACAATAGGTGTGATACTCATTAGGTGTTCATATAGATCACACACCCTTGTGCATAAGGGGGTTCCACTCAATGGGTATATGACCCATTCCTTAAAAAATATGGGATTATACTCAACTAACGTAGAGAGTATGGGTGACTTTCACCCAAGTGTGAAAGGGGATACCAACCCCGACTTTTCTACTATGATCTTTCAGGACCAGTTCTACCATTTCAGCATTGCCAAAAGAATTTCCATTCTCTCAAAACCTCATAATGTTTCTTAGATGACACTATAAAAGAAACATTAATGTTCTATATAGATAAATTCATAGAATATGATACACAGAGGATAAAATACAATTCTAAATAAAGTATATAAAAAAGGTGGAAGTCCCTAAGAAATGTGCATGGTCTGTACCAAGGGTCAGATCATGTGTGACCTCCCATGGGATCCTGAAATTTTTCCCATAAAAACATGGATTTGTTTACCATGTATTACTACATAGTTTGTAAGAGTACTAAACAATGTTTCTTGTCCACCTGGGGCCTTCCTGTGTACTTCAAGTTACACCCATGCAATTTGGGTCATTCTCGTGTTATCTAAAAGTATACAATGTTCCCTATAATACTGAGTCCTTGGAATGTTCTAGCTAGCACATGGCTTGTGCTTTCAGTAAAGTCAACATGGATTTTGGGCATGGCCATTTGATGTGCGAGCTTTCTCTTCCCTAAATCCCTAGTGTGACAATGGGGGATTGGTGGGTAACACGAGGTACATTCATGGACTATATTTCGTGTAGTTGATTTTTTATAGAAACCCATTTTATCTCAATCTTCATCATCACATCACCATCATCATGGTTTCCTCTTAAAAACATGTTGTGGGTCTCAAATATGAACTCTTCAATGACAGATCCATCACTGATGGCCAAATTCGAGCCACATAAACCCCACGTTCCTCTTTTCTATTTCCTCCATGATCTACGTTTGACACACTTGATCATCGATCCATGTAATTATCACCCCAAAATATGCCCGATTCATATGAATATAAACTATCTATTCATCATCCATCAAACCAATAAGAATATGGGGGTTTAATCACACTCGAATTCTCCTTGAAAACATTGAATAATAACATCATGGGACAACATTATATAATACGAAGAATGATGGTGGGAAAGAAAATAAGAAAAGTGAAGACATCATTTTTCAAGAATTTTTGGCCAATGATTACAATATTGGGGTATCTGGGGTGATAACATGTGAAATGGAGTAACTAAATTAGTTAATATAACTAGAACTGTTTTGAGACTCTTTCTAAGGAAAAATAAATCACATATCAAATAAAGTTGATAAAATTCATTATTTTACAATTTAATATAAGGTTATGAAACAAAAAAAATGTATCCTTTCCCTTTTTAGGAATTTTTCATTAATGGAAAATGAATTCATGAATGATGAGGAAGACCCATTGAACTTACCTCCCCTTGATCCCAATTTATCTAATCATTTATTGTCATTTAATATAGATCTAAAAATGAAGATTGTCATAGAATCCCCTCAAATATCTTAGGGTAATGTGGATAAACAAAATGAAATTCCATAACATTCTCTTTAAAGTGAAAATTATTTGTTTCAATATTAAATGATTTAATTAATTATTTAATAAACGTAACATTAATAAAAAATGGATTCCTCATCTAAATGTATAATTATGACCTATATTAGGTCATTACAAGGGTAAATTACATGTTCTGAATTCAACAATGGACTTGTTTTTCCAATCTGAGAATCAATTTGGTATTCATTCCACTTTTTATGAAAACTATGCATGATTGATATTAATATATTTAACATATTTTAAAATAAATTCTGTAATCATTGGGCCTTGTAATATCATTCCATCTAAGTTCAAATATCTAAAAATATTCCTCAATAAATTTAAAATACTTATGATGAAGAAATAAGATTACTTTATTATTCCCCCTTTGAGGATTTTGTTTCTAGAAAGAATAAAATAATCAAAAGGGTGGAGATAATGAGCCTGTATCAGGGTCTCACGCTCCTTGGAGATCTTTTGTGGACTCTTGTGCTACCATCACACATGAAAAAAGTGGAAGCCACATCTTTTCTTTATCCTCTCCTACAAATCCTCAATCTCTACAGTGCACTCTTTGAAGTTCGTTCCATCCCTTATTTCCATCAATCCCCAATCAATAACATGTGTATGGTTAGGTTGTTTCCCCTCAACTACAACAGAAGGACCACATAATGCACTTGAACCATCTATGGGGTAGTTCTAGGTGATAATAAACCACTCTAACCCTTGACATGATCTTGAATAGATGAACTATTATCAAGGATAACTTACCTCCCAAACCAAACCACCAAAATTATCATCAGTTGGAGATTCGTATGAAAAAAGGCCTACATTCTCGAACTCCAAGGGTTTAATATGTAGATCTGTGTAAGAATTAATTAGGATATAGGTTGTCCTCATTTTCTCAAAGGCCACATAAAAATCCATCATCGTCAACTAGACCATCTCTGGCCCAACTAGAGATGTCTCTCCAATCTCAAACCAATATAAGGGTGACATTCATGGTCTATTATACAAAACGAAGAAAGGTTTCTCACCAATAATAGAGTGATAACTTGTATTATAAGCTGAATCAACCAATAGAAATTGATAATCCCTACATCGGATGACCCCCAAAATACTTTCCTCGTTATATCATTCAACACCGAGATAGTGTGCATGGCCTACCCATCCGTTTTGGGGTGAAATGCCTTACTCCTCCACATCTAATTTAGAAATGCCTCATGTAGGAGTCTCCACAATTGTGACATAAACCATGCATCATATTTAGAGATAATCATTGGGGATTCCAAATGATCCTATGCATTCTATTTCACATACAACTATCCTTGTCTCTCCACCGTACACCACACCCTAAAGGAGATGAAGTGTTCCAAATTATCAAGTCGGATAGTTATCACAAAGATGACATCATGGACCCGTTCTATCCATGTATTACCTATCAAAAAGTCAATAGATATTACATCCTGTTAACAGTTCTAGATCTCAATATGTTATGCCAATACTAATTGAACCTGGTGATCGAAAATAACCTATTAAAATGCTAGGAATATATTGAATAACTCAGTTTCACTCTTCCCCATTTCAGCCTCCAAAAATACAGCTAACTTTCTTTTTATATCATTACCACATTGGGATGTACAAAAAAGAAGAAGTATGAAAACCCCTCATCAGCTCCTCACATAATGTGACAATAACCACAATTAATCACTAGAAAAGGATGACATGCTCCCATCCATAAAATCTATCTAGTTCCTCCCTTGAGGATATCTGGTCACATAGATCTCATAGTTGATATATCCCAACTAAGAATCTATGACATGATAAGAACAAGAGTATTCATAACCATTGACTGAAGAAACTATTCACCCCTCTCCTCCAGTAGGGTCATACCAAAATAATACAACTTTATATATGGCTCCTCCAACAATATAAACTGGTAATTCCTACTAATTAATCAACCACAAAGTATCTCTTCATAAGATTCTAGACTATCTGAAAGTCATAATCCTACATGAATTCCAACCAATGACTCTATATCATGTTCTTATATCTTTGATTTAAGATATACATAAAGCAATGATTGTTTGAGTATAAAAAAATCTCTCTCCTAAAAGATAGTGTGTCCACATCGTCATAGAGAAGACTAACACCTCCAAATAAATGTCATGGGATACATTGTTTTCACATGGGGTTTCAACTTCCTCAAACCATTTGAGACAATTTATTACCTCTATATCAACACACATTATATCCAAGATCTCGATTAATCAAAATACTCCATGTAATCTTTGACCTCCTCCAGTAGTCTGAACAGAGCTACAGTAGTCATCTTTAGTCTCAACTTCTGGAAGGCTCCTAAACACTGCTTAGTATTATAGATTAGCCATCCATTCTGCATCTTAGTCATAAAGGGAACAAAATCCTAGGTAAGTATAAAAAGAACCTCATATAGTACCCCGCCAAACTAAGAAAACTTTTCACCTCTCACACACTCTTGGGGGGGACCTAAGAAATAATTGAATCAATATTCACTAGGAACATGAATAATCAATTTTTGGGAATGACATGCCAGAAAAAGTGATTCTCCTGGATCCAAAACCAGAACTATGAGAGCTTAACATAAAGATAGTCACCCCTGATTATGTATAGGACTATCCTCATAATTATTTCTTGATAATCATCCAAAATAGAGTAAATGGGCATGTCATCAATGATAACACACAAAAAATCAGTCCATGTATGGATGAAATATCCAGTTCATCAAATTCATGAACATTGTGTGAGTATTTATCATAATAAAAGGAGTTACTACGAACTCACAGTGTCTGTAGAAACAATGGAATGATGAATTAGGAATATCAGCCTTTTCAACCCTCTGCTAATGGTATATAAACATTTTATCAATCATAGAGAATAAAATCACACCTTACAACTGAAAAAGGAGGCTATTAATCCATAGAAAAGGGATACTAATTCTTTATTATTACCCGTTTTATGTAATGATAATAAAAATAAATTCAAAATAACCTTTACACCTCTTCCATGAACACATGTAGAGCTATCCAAGGTGAAACACTGGGTCTAATGAACCTCATTTATCGATGGTCCTCCAACTGAACCCTTAGCTCCCAAAGATAGGTAAGGGACATCCAATATGCTGTAGAAGATATCAATGTGGTCTCATGATGAATGTCAATACAGAATTCTATATCCCACATTGAGGTTAGTTCTTAAATTTCCTCATGATATACATCCATAAATTCACTATGATAGAATGAATACCAAGGCCTAAAGATCCCACTATTCCAAGTGATACACTCACCAAGAGATGGGTGATAGACTTAGTGATCATACTAAAATGAACCAATAACTAAGCATGCATAAAGGTAAATATCATCTCATCCATCCATAGGAGCCTAACACATATTTGATGATAGTCAATCTGGGCACAAACCATGTAAAAATGATCCATACCAAAGATTACATTGTAATGTTTTACCATGATAACCAATATGTCGCTTGTGAAAATCTATCCACATAGCAGGAGCCTATACTTTGAACTGTTAAGAAATACTGTAGAATCTAACCCATTCATAACCTCAAGAAAAATATTCTAGGATAATTTCCTAATGGGGAGTTATAGATCCTTCACAGGGGATAAAAAATGAATTTTTGGATTAGACTTGTGTTAACAAGTACTGGATAATTTTTAGAAAATATATAGATCATACCTCATATCATTTAATGATCTATTTGGTTAGAAGCCTCCAAAGCTATAAGATATCAACAACCCTAAATGATGGATCCATGAGCCTGGAATGGGGTGACTAGTGGTAGTGGTGTATGTATCTCATAGTGTATCCTTACACCACCAACTCCTCCTCCTAGAGCCATAATGACTCCACTATTATCATTGCTTCTCTGGGCGCCACCCTAGCCATGCATTAGAGAACCCTAATCTGGGATCAGCCTCTGCCATGGCATTCAATCCACCACTTTCTTATCCTCCTTAGCATGTTGTGTCAGGAAATCATGTGTCTTTTGACCTCATCCATCATATGTATAACATCACCCTTCTCCGGGCCGACCAGGTCCGTTATGTGAACCATGCACTACATATCCATGTGACTGAGATCAGTCATGTGCATGACTCCTACAATGTGATCTTGAGGTATAAGCCCTGATATCTATTGCATAAAACTCAACCACTTGACTTACACTATTAGTTCCAACTACCTAGCATCCCTTCGAAAGGAATATCCCCATCACAATATCCCTCTCAATAAATCTATCATACATGGGAAAGAATTGGTGAAAAAAACTTGAAAATTGTACCCTATAGATACCCTTATCAAACATTCATTCTAGGAATTATATGTTCCGTAGAATGTTGAGGAAGTACCATGTAAGGTCAATGAAACTCATTTTAAACACAACAATCATCATGATAGCCTACTATTTCTCAAAAATTTCTTGAAATCTATTTGAGTGCAATCATTATTGGTAGTGCTCCTCAAGAAATTACTACTCAATGTCAGACCATGAGAGAGTCATCTCATCCTGTGTCTACATGGCTAGACTCCACCATAGCCTTGTCATTCAATGGAAAATACTATCTTCTTATACATCCATCTAATCAGTCAGGGTCTACAAGATCAATATCACTTGGATAACTAACTCAAGTCATCCTCCACTTCCTAGGTATTTAGATCACCATGAACCCTCAATAGACTTTCGTAATGGAATACACATTGTATTCTTAGCCTATAGGAATCCATATCCTTCCATTGTGGTAATAAATTATACTCAATGGGAAGAGGTGCTGCTATCAACATTTCTATTGGAATATACTCACAAGATGGCCCCTAAATTGAGTCATAATCACTCATTGGATAGTCATCATGAACCAGAATCTGTATCCTCTCTGGATATATTCATGAAGGAATCATGTTAGTGATCAAGAAATACTATGGTAAGATGATCATATATATATATATATATGAGAATCTGATTCATGATAGATTATCGATGCACAAAATTGTATATAATGTATATACTTTTTATCCTTATAACCATTGTATCCCTATTACGAGTTTACAGGAAGGTGGATTGACTCCTTTTGAATAGATATTTTAGTTATTACACCAACACTGGGTTTAATGTTCATAATTTTACACTCGATACATTTTGACACCGTTGAACTAAGTCCCAAAAAATGCTCATAATGGAACAACTCAAAACATATCCCAAAGTAAAGAGGTACTCCAATACCACTCTATATAGACAAACCCACAGGGGTCTTCCTTTATAGTGGAAGGATAGTATTACACAACCCCATGCCATAATCTAATAGGTTATTTTTGGGCGAAAATCACAAATAATTCATAATATTAATGAAATTATTTTCCGAGTACCCTTTTATGCATATACACAATCTTCTCCATGTATTATTAGATATGTATAATACGAAATGACATGTACATATGGATAACACCATGCATGAAATGCCTCTTGAGACTAAATAAGAGTCTTCTAGAATACAATAATAGTATAACGAGAAAAAACAAACTCTTAACCAGAAATGAAATCCCAACCTGAATCCAACTAGAATAGAAAATAGCTGAGATTTCCCAACTTCAAGATCTCATAGACTAACCATTGTACAAGATCTATGCACCTGAGTATCCCAATGAACCACTGAAATCACTTCTGTTCTATCCATTATCTTTATAAGACCCACATTAGTGGTAAATCCCATGAATTATTGAGTATAGACATACCCAGTTAGAATCCCTAAAAACTAAAGATAGAGAAATAGATGATATGATAGAAGTTATCTCAAATAAAATTAATAGGGAAATAAAACCCAATTAATATATATATACACACACATTAAGAAACCTATATGAGAGAGAAAGGGAATCTTCGCCTCATATCCCAACCTAAAATGATGAGCAAGTCTTCAATTCAAAAGGCCATCATTGATGTGCAACATCTCATAAATGATAAATAGAGAACCCCCACATTTCCACAATTCCAAATCCCAAGGGAGAATTATATAAAATAGAGGACCTTCACCCGATTTCCATAGGATGATTTCACTAAGAATATTTATAAAATACCTATTATTTATTACATCATAGTGGTTCCACTAAATAAATGGATAGAGGACCCCTGGAATGGATTATCAGTGGTTCCCATTTAATATTTTGATACAAGGATTGATCCCTAGTGTATCATGGGGTGAAACTCAATAGATGGATGAAGTAACCATGCCCAATTGGGTTAGGGGGTAAAATTAAGTGGGTAGAGAAAAGACATGCTAGTAATATAGGGGGTGACACTCAGCCAGTGTAAGGAGTATGATGGATGTAGAGACCCAATCTTGACGTATATAGGCATTACATTACTTTTGTGGAATACTTAATACATAACCAAAACAGACACAAAAGGAGCGTAATTGTTTAGTTTCTTTTGAAACTCAGAAAATAATCTTCTAATCATCGTGAATGATCTTCAACATTTACCATAATGATCATCCCCTTTTGTTTTCTTACCTAAAACCTTTCTTTAAATATTGGGGAAAAGAAAACATATAAAGGGTGAGCTCAAATGCTCATTAAGGGTAAGCATGGAGAAAACTAAAACAAATCATATACATTTGAACTTCAAAAAACATGAACATAATGTTTAAACCTCAAAATCCTGAGCAATAACATAAAACATGTCATTACGTAAGGCATAGATCATAAAGAAACATTAATCATGGTAAAATATCATGGGAATAAAACATGTAATTGTGGAAAACCATTAACCACTTGATATGATTTCTATAGTATCCAAGGCATTGTTTCAAAGACCATCTTAGAGGACAAAGTCCATCACTGAACCGAGTTTACTTGTCGTTCTATCCTGTATTACTGAACTGGATTCACTTGACGTTTCAGCAATGTCTATATCATGAGATATAAATCTTTACCCAATGCATTTGAGGTAGATATAGGTTCCACCCATCTCATAATGAAATCATTATTACTTATGCCACAAAATAAACATAAATCATTCATCATAACCCAAAGAATAAAATGGGTTTCATAAACATCATCCCATCATAACATAATCCATATAAAACAAATGGATATAATTTCATCATAATATAAATCAAACCATGAAAATAATAGAGACATTATACTTGAAACATAAAAATGCTAAATAATTTCATCTTAGATGGAAAATGGTTCTGATAAAACACTTGAAATGAATTCTTGTTGAAAATATCATCTCTTCTTTAAATTCATTTTAATTTTCACAAAATGTCAAGAAATTTTAAAATAAAAGGATTTTGTAGAAAATAATCATGAAATCTTATAGAGTAAGCTTCATTAAAATAAGGTGTTATGAAATCGTAAAAATCCATTCATGCCGTATAAGTTAAAAAAAACATTCTCCTCGTACTTTTTTCAGAAAATTCAAAAGTTCCTCATATGGTAAACAAAAGAAATCTTCCTTTCATAACATGTGGTAAAAGTAAAAAATGGGAAAAAGGACATTAAGCATACATAAAACCACTTTTATAAAACATGGACTTGGATGATAACAATAACCCCAGTAAGTACTTACGAATAAACAATCTCAGATAAGGACGAGATTGGAATAATTATATTTTACCTTACGTATGATATGCTTTGTATGTATCCAAACCTCCTGCATAATGATTTAAATAATGTCATTGACTTATTACAGAATCATATTCATTGTTATGATATCATATATGGTTCACTTATGACTTTATATTACCCGTTCTTTTGTAAATTCATGTTAAAGTAGCATTTTGGGTCAAATCGTTTCATTTATCGTCCGTGTTTTGACTTGTAATTATTCATATGATTACATAGATCATGATTACATACTTCCATAATGTAAAACATGATCTATATATATAATATATATTTAGAATATACATATATATAATAGATAAATAAATGTAAAGAAATACACTATTCATAGAGACGGTAGGTCGTATGTACGCATGAACACTGTTTTCATTTCCTTATTAAATTGAATAGAAGTAAGTAAATAACATATAAATAAGTCAAGTATCATTAATATATCATATATTTCTTGATTATTTAATATATATACTTTAAAATCATATTTTAATGGTTAACTTGGATAATGAATCTCATCGCGTCGTGGAGACAGTAATCCGTACGTACACACGAGCGATGATATTGTTCCCATAATTATTGAATGGAATTAGATTGTATGATGTAATATCTAAGAATCACTATGATGTTATAATAACTATATATAGTTATTCTTTACACCATTATACCCATCCAAGTAAGGTGGTGGTGGAAAAACAGATTACACCATGGCGTAGAGACGGTATTCTGTACGTACGCACACGCGGTGATTTCGTTTTCCGTAAGATGGATAGAAGATGAAATGGGGTTTTTTAATATTTATAATAACATATAAGTATATTAGTGATACTGATGTTATTACTTTATAATAAAACAACTAAAAAAGAAGATTTTTAAGAAGAATGAAAACTTGAAAGAATTAGTAGAAGAGATTACCTCTTCTTCGAGACACATCTTTTAAGCTTCCTCTTATGGCAATAGAGTTGGTCTTTTGAGGAGACCAGAACCACTATAATGTTTCTATGGAAGTTTATAAGGGAATATGGTAGGGTTTGGCTGAGCATGAAAGTTCAAAATTGTGTAAAGAGAAGAGGGAGGAGGTTCCCTTTTATAAGGGTGGAGAGGGGCACCTTAGAAAAAACACAAAATAATATTTTATAATAAAGTCATATTAGGTTTATAATAGCTCCAAATTGATTTATATCGATGATAAGGTGGGTATTGGTCTAAATACTCTCAACCAATAGGTTTTAGACAAGTTTAGGTTACTATTTTAACCTAATCATTTAGATTTAACTATATGTTAAATTATTTAAGTTTTACGGTGTCATCTTGTTTTCTTACCCTATATGTCTAATAAACTAACTATAACAAGCCAAACGAACCCCAAGTGGTTCATTATTAATATATAAAACCTTATATATTTCATTTTTCTGAACCATATATTTTTAAGAATAAAATAACAATTAATAATATAATATTTGTTTTAAAAACTATTTTATGTCAATTTTGACACTATTTGGTAATTGATTTTTTTGTGAAACTCATAACAGCATTATTAGTACAAAAAAAAGTTTATTAAATCAATAATGACATGTCATATTGACCTAGAAAATTAGTGTAATTAATAAAAAGTCTCAAATTAAATTTATTTGGGTATTTATAACATCAATTATGTTAATATTTCATTAATAAGGTAACTACTGCATCATCATTGTGTAATAAATAAATTAAATTATTTAATGTCTAAAAATAATAAATAAAATACCATTATGTAGGATATTATATATCTTTATAATGAATATTTATAGTCGGATTTATATTTCGTATAACCCTATTATAAAAATGTTTTAGTTATTAAACGTTGATTCTAACTCTTCTTTAAATAAAATAATAATAAGTGTACTAATCTTATCCATGAGGACCAAAAGGGTATTATTTTATTCCTAAAGTTGTTATTGGTAGAATTAAACTTATCCAATAGAATTAGTACATATTTTATGGTAATAATAATATAATTTTTACCCTTAATTACCATATTTACTTTTAACCGTGGTAAATAAAAGTAAAAAGTTACCATTCACCAAAAATTATTTTTATCTTATTAAACCACATTTTACTCCTTGATATTCACCGCGACACTCGGATTTTCGAAATTCAACTCACCGAAGTGGTAAAATTAAATTTTATGTACAATTTCAAATGCTCCTAGGAGGTTGGTAGAAGATGATATAAAGTTCAATAAATTTTTTATGTATCGATATTATTATAAAATTAATCCAATGAATTACATTGAACTTATATAGGTATTATGTATCTATTTTGACCTACAATAAATGTAAATAAAATAAATTATTATTTAAATAAAAATTGGGTTTTTAAATAGTAACCTAGTATTTTCACTATTAATCAAAAATTGAAAGTTTTCAGAAAAATACCATAAATTCACCCTAGGCTAATTTTGATATTCTGAATCAAAAAATAAAGTCCATTTTAAAAACTAAAATCTATAAAATTTCAAAAATTGTGTATTTCTATTCATAACGGCTAGTTCATAATAATATTATAATAATATCTCGTTTAGTGAAACTCGATATTGCATACAACACGCGTTATCGAGGAAGGTTACTCTAGCGTGAAACACTATCCTAGAATAGTGTTTGTGTATACTATAAGCGAATACGGTGTTTCGTATAACACAATCTAATTTTGGTGTAACGTTCAACACAAGACATCAATGAAATTAAAAAAATATTTTTCATAAAATCTCAGGGTGTTACATTCTACCCCCCTTAAAATTAATTTCTCCCTCAAAATTTGTGGGGGTTATAAACGGTTTACTAATTAAAAGTTTCTTTAATAGAAACCCACCTCATAAAAAGGAATACCAAAATAAAACTTTAAAAACTAAATTATGAAACGTAAAAGTTACCAAAATTAACTAATCACTGGGTTTCCACATAGGAGAACATAGGTGAAAATATGGATATGGAAGAGAAATCTAACCATCATGTTCTGATGAAGAGTGGTAGAGAACATGACTATGTAAAAGAAAACAATCACAAATCCATAAATTTGTGATGATCTAAGGTACCATCTGATTCATCGTATATGAGGAAAGTAGGACAACACTTTTGGTTTTAAAGATCATTTCACTAAAGTTGAAGAATTTGAATTAGAAGAATTACTTACTTTATTTTTGTACAATCTCACCATTGCTTGTTCCTCGAACAATTTCCAATTCATCTCTGAAAGAAAGGAAGTTGAATTTTTCTTTTGTAGTGTTTTAGCATATCATGTGATATAATTTTAGGTTATTCCATTTGTCTCAAACATAAGGTTAGCAAAAATTATTAAATATACATAAGACCGTCTATAGTGAGATTAATCGTATATGGTTCCAAAAATGGATGTATACTTCATCTATCATGATAAATAATAAAATAAAACTAGATTCTACTAACCAGGGACTTCTTGTATGCCAGTGGTAGGTGATAAAGTCCGATCACACTTCGGTTGTGGGTTCGATTCCCACAGACTTGACTGACACGACGGTTTGTCACTCTTCCTGCAGGTTGTCCCTTTTTTTAAAACTACATTATTATAACATTCCTGCAATAATATCGAAAACATTTATAACCTTCAAAAAAACTATTTGATGTCTAACTTAATCCATTCAAAATTTTAGGATTATCCAAAATACTTCTATTTGATCTCATAGTATAAGGAAAATGACTGCTTGAAAGGACATTTTACAAGCATTGATTACCATTATTTATCCCCCATATATCCTAAGATATATCTTGTTGGTCACATACCAAATATGTGAATTCCTTAATTATGTATCCTCTTGAAACATTAATTACCAAATAATCTTTGTGAAAACATGAATGCTATCAAAATTGAACTCTTTCCAGATACCCAATGCCCAATATTTCTATATACTCAAACAATGATATCACTTTGTACTTATATCAGTCATGAGATCATTAATACTTTCAATTGTCTCCTTATCTCCTTATCCCTTCATTATGCGCATATCATCTAATTTCCAAAAATATCTGAATAACCTTTATTGGTTACTGGTACAATTCAACATATACTTTAAAATACATTAGGAAAAAAATAGTGTAACAATCCATATATGTTTCTTTATTCCATAATACAATTAAATTACCTTGACAACATAACTCTTTATAAACATACAATCATTCCATTACCTTCTTAAACCATTGACTGAGATTAAAAAATTCTTTCATCTCAAAAATCATTTGTAGTCTCTTCATCGTCATGAACATAAATACTACCCATATGACCTTATTGATTCTCTCCATGAGACTTTCCCTTAGGGTATTTTTTTTCATAATGCTCGTACATTCCACATTTAAAACATTTAACCATTTTTGATGTCTTATAAATACCATTATCCGTGTCCATGGTGTTAACTGATCCTTTTCTGTTTCAATTAATATCTTTGTGTCCATCTTTTCCACACCTAATGCATCTTCCAGTTCCTTTGAAACATTCTCTCTGATGCCTCTTCCCACATGATTTACATGAGGGAAATTTAACTTTCCTTCCTCTATGATCATCATGAATCTCTATCTTTCTTTTATTATCTGAGTCAGGAAACATACCAGAGTTGAGATTATTGATCATATTATGAGATTGCTGATTAGGAATAATAACAATATGTGGAATTCTTGATCGAATTTCATTTGGTTTCTCATGAAGAATATCATTCCATTGTCCATCATATCCTCTATTATCGTGAATCATCCTGTTTCCAGCAATTTTCTAAAACCCAAAAAGAATATCCTGAGAGGCAGAAATCATAATCAAGGGGGAGTAACTTCAATATCTAACATCTTAGGTTTAATTATAATATCTTTATCATAATTATAGGACTATAACCTATACTTATACTTAACCTTCGGTACATCCCTAGACATACCTTATAAATATCTCTAGGGATCTCACTAAAGTTTTCGCATCCTAGTGTCCAATGGTTGACTAATCCTTTCCTCTAATACCAACTACAGAGACCCAATTTTGACGTACATAGACATTACATTACTTTTGCGGAATACTTAATACAAAACAAAAACAAACACACAAGGACTGTAATAGCTTAGTGTCTTTGGAAACTCGGAACATAATCTTCTAATCGTGGTGAAAGATCTTCAACATTTCCAATAAAGATCTTCCCATTATATTTTCTAACCTAAAACATTTCTTTAAATCCTGGGGAAAAGATAACATATAAAGTGTGAGCTCAAATGCTAAGTAAGGGTATGCCTGGAGAAAATAAAACAAATCATATACATTTGAACTTAAAAAAGCATGAACATAATGATTAAACATCAAAATCTTGTGCAATGACATAAAACATGGCAGTATGTAAGGCATAGATAATAAAGAAACATTAATCATGGTAAAATACCATGTGAATAAAACATGTAATTGTGGAAAACCATTAATCACTTGATATGATTTCCATAGTATCCAAGGCATGGTTTCCAAGACCATCTTAGTGGACAAAGTCCATTACTGAACCGGGTTTACTTGTCGTTCCAGCCATGTATTACTAAACCGGATTAACTTTCCATTCCAGTCATTTCAATATCATGAGATATAAATCTTTACCAAATTCATCGAAGGGAGATATATTTTCCACCAATCTCATAATGAAATCATTTTTACTTGTGCCACAAAATAAACATAAATCATTTATCATCACCCAATGAATAAAATGTTTTTCATAAACATCATCCCATCATAACATAATCCATATAAAAAATGGATATCATTTCATCACAATAAAAATGAAACCATTTAAATAATAGAGACAATATACTTGAAACATAAACAAGCTAAATAATTCCATCTTAGATGGAAAATGGTTTTGATAAAACAATTGAAATGAATTTATGACAAAAATATCATTTCTTCTTTAAAATCATTTTTATTTTCACAAACTTTGATGAATTTTTTAAATAAAAGGATTTTTTGGGAAATAATCCTGAAATCTTGTAGAGTAAGCTTCTTGAATATTATCCATTATGAAACCGTAAAAATCTGTTCATTCTGTATAAGCTAAAAAACATTCTCCTCGTACTTTTATCAGAAAAGTCAAAAAGTTCTTCGTTTGGTAAACAAAAGAAATATTTCTTTCATAACATGTGGTAAAAGTAAAAAATGGGTAAAAAGGACATTAATAATACATAATTCACTTTTAGAAAACATGGAAATTGATGATAACAATAACCCCAGTAAATACTTACGAATAAACAATCTCAGATAAGAACAGGATTGGAATAATTATCCCTTACCTTGTGTCTAATATGCTTCGTATGTATCCTTAACTATGGTATAATTATTTAAATAATGTCATCGACTAATTATAGAATCATATTCATTGTTATGATATCACATATGGTTCACTTAAGACTTTATATTACCTGTTCTTTTGTAAATTCATGTTAAAGTAGCATTTTGGGTCAAATCATTTCATTTATCGTCAGTGTTTTGACTTTTAATTTTTCATATGATTACATAGATCATGATTACATACTTCCACAATGTAAAACATTATTTATATAAATAATATATATTCATAATATACATATATATAATAGATCGATAAATGGAAAGAAATACACCATTCATGGAGATGGTAGGTCGTACGTACGAGTGAACAATGTTTTAGTTTCCTTATTAAATTGAATGGAAGTAAGTAAATAACATATACATAAATAAAGTATCATTAATATGTCATATATTTCAGGATTAGTTAATATATTTATATATACTTTATAATCATTCTTGAATGGTTAACTTGGAGAATGAATCTCATCACGTCGTGGAGATGGAAATCCGTACGTACGCACGAGCGATGATATAGTTCCCATAATTATTGAATGGAATTATATTGGATGATGTAATATCTCAGAATTAGTATGATGTTATAATAACTATATATAGTTTTTCTTTACACTATTATACCCATCCATGTAAGGTGGTGGTGAAAAAATAGATCACACCACGGTGTGGAGATAGTATTCCATACGTACGCACGCATGATTATTTTGTTTTCCATAGGGTGGATAGAAGGTGAAATTGGGTTGTTTCATATTTATAATAAAATATTAGTATATTAGTGATACTGATGTTATTAATTTATAATTAGAAAACTAAATAAGAAGAAGTTGAAGAAGCACTACTACAAATATGGATTATAATAGCGCTAAAAATGACCTTTAACAGCGGTTGAAAAGTGCTATTAATCTCGGTGAAGATAAAGGGGGGGGGGGTCCCCTTTATCATCCCAAAGAAAGTGCTGATAAAGGTAGTATTTATCAGCGCTATTTTCAGCACTGATAAATGTATAATATATCAGCGCTATTTTGAGTGATGATAAAAACTACCTTTATCAGCACTCAAAATAGCACTGATATATGATCCATTTATCAACGCTTAACTAGGGCTGATAAAGGCCAATGATCCTTCACAAAACCAGAACCTACATAGAACCAGCCCAGCACCTGCACACATTACAGCACCTGCACACAGCACAAACCACACCCACACACAAAGCACAGAAGAACCAAAATTATAAATACATTTACTTGAAATCATGAATTCAAAACAAAATACTTCTATATACATTTAAAACAATGTTTAAATTGTTTATAATTACATTTATCCAACAAATAGTTAAAAAACCTTGATGTTCCATCCTTTTTGCATCCATCCGATCTAAAAAATTGTCGTCCATGGTGGCGGTTTCTGAACAAAGCAGGAAAAAGATTCCACGTACATAATAAAACAAATATTATGTTAGGAATACAATAATAAAATAAAGAATGGGGTTGCTAAATGGAATTATACTAGTGAGGAAAAAAACATAAAATAACCAATTAACGAAATTATAACATGGTTAGGGATAATCATCTATAATAATCAAATGGCCCAATGTTTAGTAGAACATGGGCTATTTAATGATTCAAGAGGGAATAGAGAAACCTACAGTTTGTTTCTAAGGTTATGACGGTCTCGCATTGATGGTTAATAGTTTGTCAAATAATGTGATGAACTTGTGTAAGGTATGAGTTTTTGGGGAAGTATATCTATATGGTTGAATAATGGATTATAAGCCACTCTATGAAACTATACGGATTAGAAGTGTGTGTATATTAATTCCCACATTGTTGGAAAATGATTTATTTTACCCTTAGGCCTAATAATTCACCTAATTAATGAGTGGAATTAACAAATATTCATGATCAACCATTAAAGCAGGTTACCCTCGTATATCCCTCATTCCACTCAACAAAATCGTTTACATGCACTCTCCTCCTTCTCCCTTCCCCAATAGGATATCTCCCTTACTTTTAAGATAAATAAAATATTATCAGTTACATTAAAAGAGTGGTGGAATAAATTCAACCCTATTATCCTCCTCTATATTCTTCTCCTTTTTCCCCTAACTTTTGTTTCAACTATTAAGGATTTTGGTCTCCATTCCACAACATCATGATGCTATTGGATACCAATGATGGGCCTTTTGCAATGACATTAAACCATGGCTATATAGCCACGGTTTAATACCACGGCTATATGTCCCCCCATTCCATAAAAAAGAAAAACCCCTTCCCCCTTCCCTATCACACCCCCTACACACTACCCACCCCCGAGCACAGCCCCTACCCCTACACACTCCCTTCCCCCTGAACACCCCCTGCCCAATTCCCAAACACAACCCTACCCACTACACTTCCCCCCTGCCCATTGCATACCCCCCTTCCCACCCCCTACATATTTCAAAATAACCCAGCACACACCCTACCCCTTCCCCCTACTACTTTTCCCCCTTCCCCCTCCCGCAGAAAACCACCCCTGCCCTCTCAACCTGTCCCCTGCACATCCTAAAAAAATACCTTGTATGGATTGTGCTCAATTTACATTATATGCATCATATATATCAACACATTCTCATGTACTTTCATTCAATGTAAATATACATATATAGACTCTCTACATCTCATAATAAAACCCTCTTTAAAATTCAAAAAACACATTAAATCCATTTTAAAACACCAATCGCACCACTTTCTCATTTCTTCAAACACATTAAAAGGACTTAAGCATGAAAATCCACAAGAAATACAACAACATTCATTTTAAAAATAACTTTCAAGTCTATACACACCCCAAATCCCTTTGATAACACATTTTTAACCACACAAACATTTAATATAGTACACCTAACAAGAAAATACATCATAATAAAATCATCATATAATGTAAAAGCATGGAATCACCTACATAATGCTTGGAATCTTCAGGAATATGATGGAAAACATAAAACCACACCTTCACAATACCTTAATAAGGACTGATTAAACATTAATGTTGAATATATTAATGGAAACCCATGATTAATTTGTGGTATTCCATGAGTTTAACATCCCACAAGGATAGAGGGTCACGATTTAATGTCTTATAGAGATGTAAGACCTAGGTGGATCAAAACACTTAAAAAGGTGCATCAGGTTGGTACATCTCTAAGAGGGAGCACCTGGAATGTTTACCTGATAGATGGATCAAAACACCCAATGAGGTCTGACCCAAGTGTGGTGAATCCCATAAAGGTAAGGTTTCTCATTTTGAATACTTATTCGGGCGCCACTAGGGGAAATAAAAGAGGGAAATTAAGTGAAGGTGTACCCCAGTGAGGGGGTCACCATGGTTTACCATTGGTTGGGATTTAACCTCATGGAGGCTTCCTACGTACCCTATTTAGAATACAAGGATCATAAACCATATATTTAAAATAGTTATGTTGTGGGTATTACCCATGGTTAGCTTCCCTTAACACTAGGAATACTCTCGGTTGGATGAGTATGGGTTTTGTGGGGCTTATGAATTGTCAGATTCTCAGGCTCTTCCAAGAGTAGCAATGGGATGAATGGGACATACGTGCTAAGATGGACCATGTGAAAGGCGTGATCCTTGTAAAGAGGCATGAGGCACAAATAACACGTGGAGCTATATGTACACATTATTTATGGTGGCCATGGATCTCATCAGACTCCCCATACCTTCCATAAACACCTCAAAACATCACGAGGACCAGATTCTACATGATGGTGCATCACAGGGTTGATTCTTTTGATATTTTACTGGTCTTTTGAGCTTGGATTTCATCTCAACCAGCCTGTCCCTTACTTGAATTATCCTGGGACACATATTTTGGTTCCAAAAAATCCCTCAACGATACCGATTATCTCATGCATCTACCTAGAAATAATTGTGCAAGTCAAACAACAACACATGTGCTCAGATAAAAGTTCTAACAAACTAGATACAAAAAATGGATTTTTTTGATCCTCGGTGGTTTCGTCATTCACCCCATACGCACTGCACACCATCATTACATACTTCAATATTTATTTATTCAACAATCAATAATATGAATCTGGGGATATAAAAAATTGAGTAATAAATTAATATTTCTATACATCGGAGCATTCCAATTCACCAAAGAAGGCTGGAGGATAATCAATGATCATATATAGATAACATAATTAGTATGAATTCACCTTCATCCTATTTGTGTACAATCTTCCATCAGGTATGTTCCCCATTTGTTTCTAAACGCATGTATATCATCTTCTGAATATGATTTTTTTGCGATAGTCATGGTAGTACTGAAAAAATATAAATACACAAAGGATAAATAAATATTTTAAATTAACTCATAATTATTTTTGAAAATACCTCATCAGGGATGCTAGTTTGTTGATGAAATGCGAACTCTTTCATAACTTTACAAACATAATAACCACATTCCATTTGATTGTTTGTTTTGGACACTACAAAAACATCGACAACAATAAGTAATTTGTTTTGATAAGTGTTTGAATAGTGAAATGTTATTATATATACCCGGATACTTTTCCAGTTGTAGATCTTGTAGGCGTGCTCATCCTTATGCCCCGGATTCATTCCATGCATTAGACGATATTGATGAACCACCTTATCATAACAGAATCCTCATTAAAAGATAACATAAATTATATAACTAGATGTTTAGTTATAAAATGTTGAATCTAGTGTATTACAAATTAACAAACGCCATCATGCGAGGTCAGTTTATTGGATATCCATGTGTTGAATCCAGAAAATAAATCATTGAATTATCCAAATTGACTGCAATCAGCATCCAATGCTCCCTAAAAATAAAAAAAAGGAATAAGTAAATAAATAAATGAAAATATAGTTGATATGATTAAATTGTAGAGTTTTACCCCTGCATCATTGGTATTAAAAAGATTCTGTCATCCGTAATTTTGTTTTCAAATGATTTGAGCAGGGATGACAATATTGCAGCCTCTTTATCAGAATCTATTTCATCTTTTGAAGAGGTGGTGTGAGGACTAACGAGTCCAAATTTTTGTTCATGGGGAAATCCCTTCGACTTTTTCATATATATGTCTACGAAAAATATAAAATGTATTTAGTCAAAATTATCAGAGTTTATCAGCTTTTGTAAAATAAAATCATGAAAACTTACCTCGTGTATTCATTTACAATAGAGGCGCCTAGCCATTCATACTGGAAGAGATCATTTACATTTTCAGCACTAATGAAATCTGATATTTCATCTCCATACATATCTTTTTTGAAATCAACAATGTGAGTCCTGTCATCTTTCAACTTTGTATCCACATGAGCATGCAATGATATTAACTGTGGATAGAGAACGGGCGGGGTGAAGGTGCTCTCAGTAGACCATTTCAATCGGTTTGTTGATCCTTGAGATATTTTTGAGCTGATATTTCATTTCACCCCATAGTCTTTGTCATTCTGTAATAAAATTCATTGGTTCAGTCCTTTTTTCATTAAATTTTAAAGGTCCAGCTTGAAAAATAAATTGGAAATGAATACCTTTTTGTCAAAATGTTTTTTACAAGAACTGTCAGCCATGCGATGAATGTTCCAACAGTTTGTTCAACCGTATGAATGTCGTCATTGACATATGGAATAGTAGCTCGGCACTCGGCTCATTAGCTATGTTAATTGACACTCTAAGATGATCTTTTGGAAGATGTCTGTTGTGTAGCATGTCGTTTTGCGTATTGAACATTGTATCCCTCACTACAAGGCGATAAGTGGGAGTTGATAAATATAAATCACTGTCATTTTTACCCTTTGGAATATTAGTACAAGAAATGTATCAATGTCTATGTAAATCACATTTCACAGAAACAATTATTAAAACAATTATTACCTCATCTAAGTCAGGTTTTTTAGGGGAATGGCTCGCCTCAAAGCTGGTGGGTGGTGGGGCAAGATCGTCACGCACTGGTTGTTGTTGAGTTAATTCTTCTGTTCGCCTCTCCCCCGTCAATTTTTCTATCATCTCTCTCTGGTATTGTAATTCTTCTTGAAAAATAGATAATTGTTCTTGCAGCTTTTCCATTTTTTCATTTTGCTCCCCCGTTTGTTTTTGTTTTTGAAAATATGTTCAGGGTGTCACCCCAAAACCCACACCTTTAACGTGGACATACTTTTCTAGCTGCTTTAATGCTGCTAAAATTATGTCTACATCTGGTGTGGTTGTTTTTTATTCTTGTGACTATTTTAGAAAGAATATATAGAAACATAAGTATTTATTGTAATGTAATAGCGATTTAAAGAAAATCAAATTTATATAATGTCATACTTACACATGTTTCCCACACTTTTTGTGTGTTTTCATCTATCAATATCCCCTCATTATTTACACGAGCCTCCCTCCATAGCACATGGTGTGGGATAGATATGGCTTTCGATTTCGATTCATCAATCTGCTTATAAACAAAGAAACATGGTTATAGTGTTGTTCTATGTCACATACTAGTAGTAGGGTAGATTTAAAAGATGTACCAATTTTTTCTCAAGTTCAGCGTACCCCATCCTTAGTTTATGGTAAGGGTATGCTGGTTCTGTTGCGCATTTTTTATTTTCCGCACTCAGTAGCTGTTTTATAAATAAAAAACTGTCAATCAGAGTGATGAATACAATAAAATGTCAAAAAACATATTACCCCACACAATGTACCTGAAAATTATGCTCCCCACGACGGTTTCTAAACGCATCCCACGCTCCTTGGGATATTAAGTGTGCATAAAGAGGAGGTGGGTTCGGCTTGATTTTCCCTTCTTCATCTTTAAGATGATATTTAGTTAAAATAGTGTGGAAACCTCTATGAATCCTTCCTGCAACTCTTAATACATATTCGTTGTGCGAGGAATCTACTATAAATGCACTTTTCAATGGATGATGAAGAGTAATTCAATGTTTTGGTATTTTATTTTATTTTAATAAATTAAAAAAATGATATCATAATGTTCCCATAATCTCTTCCCACATTAGTGTCTTCAGCTCGGTGACAACATGGTGCCACGACTGTACATCAATCGACATGCATTGTTGAGTGACAATTCCAATTTAGCTACTAAAGATGGCTATGTTGGGGTTTACATGTTGTCCTCTCTTATTTCATCCAACCTCTAATTTGATTCCTTTTTATTTTTCCTTAAGGATTTTGGCTAATACTGTCAAACTACAACGCTCTTGTTTTTTGCGCTTTCAGGGTTTCATTTCCTACCATTTCTTCAGAAGTAGCATTAATATCTTCCCCTGGAGTGCTATCATTGGCAATGGGACCAACAATAACAGGTTGATAAACCAGTTGTACCTCAGCACTAGGACCAGCAACAACAGGTTGAGAAACCTATTGTTTCTCTACAGTAGGACCACCGGCTGCTGGTTGTGATACCTTTTGTGCCTCTGGATTGGGTGCATCAGTAGGTGCAGAAGTCATTATCTGCAGAAGTGGTTAAATATTTAATTTAGATTACATAAAAACAGCATCAAACAGATAATAACATAATGTAACACAATGTATGTTACAATAAACAAATAACCTGATTAATTTACTCTTGTTTTTTTATTTAATGGCTAAAAATATTTGACTCATCTATCAACAATATAAATTCCTTCATTGTGGTATCCTCTGACATACAAAACTTCATCTACATTGGGACCACTGTGAAATGATTGTGAATTACCTATAAAAGGGTCAACCTCTGTTGAACTTTCATCTGACCCTTTAGTTTGTTTAGTCGATAACAGAACAATTAACCAATTTCAGTTTGCGGGGTCTGGAACATAAAATACTTGTACTGCCTATGATGCCATTATAAATGGTTCGTCTTTCTCCCCTTCTTTAATAAAATCAACTTTCAAGAATCCTAATTCATCTATTTTAATAGCACTTCTGTTATCAACCCACTTGCATTGAAAAATAGGCACTTTGAATTTCGTATAATCCAACTCCCGTATTTGTTTGATGATGACAAAGTATGACATATTCGCATAAATTGGATTTTTTCCATAGCACCGGAAACATGCATCGCCTCAGCCACAAGTGTTACCGCACTATTTTCATGGTACTGTCTTCATCATGTTCATTAGTATAGAATTTATAACCATTAACTGCATAAGAATTGTAAGATAATACGTACACACATGCTCCTCCGCCTAGCCATCGAATTCGATCTGAAATTGAGTCTGGATTTTCATCTACCTGCTTAAAAATATGGTTTTGAAACCATCATATAAACTGTCGATTATGTGTATCTGATATCCTTTTTTCAGCCTTAGAAGGATTCAAACGCCTAAGAATTTCTTTGTGGGTTTGAACATATGGGTCAATGTCGAAACTATTATGCAAAACGTAAAGGTGGGCCGACACCCAATTTGTAATATTGATTGTGACAACCTCTCTTCCAAAAATTCCTTCACCCTCAAGCCGCTCAGTGTGATGAGATTTCGGTAGGCCAATGATTTCCACACCAGACAGGTATTCGGTACAAAATTCAACATCTTCCTCAACAACATATTTCTCTGCAATACAACCCTCTGGCCGACTTCGGTTTTTGACATACCCTTTCAAAATATTCATATACCATTCAATAGGGTACATCCATCTATAATGTATAGGACCACATAGTCGAATCTCTCTCACCAAATGAACCATCAAATGAATCGTCATATCGAAAAATATCGGCCGGAAGAACATTTCCAATTCACATAATATGACAACAATTTCTCATTCAATAGTTGGAAATTTCGTCGGGTCTATAACATTGCTGCATATAGCTTTGAAGAAGAAATATAGATTCGTTCATTTATGGAGAACATTCTTGGGAAAAATGAAATGTACAACTATAGGAATTAGATCATTCATCAAAACATGGCAGTCATGTGATTTCAGACCATATAATTTTAAATCGCCCATTGACATGAGGTTCTTGATATTTGATGAATACCCCTCTAGAACCTTTATGTCATTCAAGAAGTTTCAAAAATGATATATCTCCTTCCTGAAAAGAGTGTAACAATAAGGAGGAAGAAATGTTAGTTTCTCACCCTTCACTAGTGCCAACTCTTCTCATATTCCCATCTCAACCATGTCCAATCTAGCCTTAATTCCATCCTTTGTTTTACCGGGTGCATTTAGCAACGTGCCAATGACACTATCACATACATTTTTTTCAACATGAATAACATCAAGAAAATTTCTGACATACAGACAATTCCAGTATGGTAATTCAAAAAAAACTGATCTCTTTTTCCAACCAGTTTTCGTAAGGTTTTTCAAAAAAGGTTTACCAAATGCAGTGTCCAAATATTTTAATTTCTCAAACAATTGATCACCTATTAGTGGATATGGTGTTGTACATTCCTTTGATCATTCGTTGAATGATGTCTTCCAAGATCGGTACTTATTTCGTCGGGGTAGAAATCTGTGATGTCCTAGAAACACGCTTTTCGATGAATGATTCATCCAAATTGACTGTGTACCTTGTTCGCAAATGGGTCACCCTTGAGTCCCATTAATGCTATATCCTGACAACTTTCCATAAGAAAGAAAGTCATTTATCATCCCTTACAACCTGGATTTCAAAGTGAATTGTTCATTTTTGTATGCATCATACCGCGTAACACCTGAATCCCACAATATTTTCAAATCCTCGATCAATGTGGCCAAATAAACATCAATATCATTACCCGGTTGTTTTGGTCCTGATATAAGCATAGATAACATGATGTATTTTCATTTCATGCATAACCACGGTGGTAACTTATAATTTACCAACATAACCGGCCATGTACTGTGACTGATGCTTTGAAAACCAAAAGGATTCACCCCATATGAAGATAACACCAGACGAAGGTTTCTCAGCTCGTTCCCAAATTCAGGATACTCATGATCAATTCTCTTCCACTGAGGAGAGTCTATCGGGTGACATAGTTTCCCATCTTTAATTCTTGTATCTGCATGACATGTCAATTTTCCTGCAGTCTCCTCACTTCCATATAGCCATCTAAACCTAGGAATGATTGGAAAGTACCATACAACTTTTATAGGACTAGAATCATCTTTCTTGTATCAGGAAGCACCACACTTTGTGCATTCTATAAGTGATTTGTAGTCCTTGCGAGACAATATACAGTCATTCGACCAAGCACGTATTCTTTCACAGATCATACCCATCGATCGTAGCATTCGTTTGGTATCGTATGTTCGGTTTGGGAGTTTATTATCTTCTGGTAGCATGTCATTCAGGAGAGAAAGTAGTTCCGTAAAACAGGTGGCACTCCACTTGTTGCCTGCTTTCAAATTTTATATATTCAATACGGCTGACAATGCTACATATTTAGTACAACCAGCATAAAATGGCATTTTTGCACAACTCTTTAACTTCTCAAAAATTTTTGGGCAATCACGAAGTTTATCTTCAACTGTCCTTGTCATTTCCTCAGTACGATCTTCATCATCGTGCACATCTGTAATCACACCCTCCATACGATCATCATCACTGTTCACACTTTTAATCGTATTAGATGATCTATAAAATGTCGTGTTCTCTAAGTCACTACCTACATTGGTTTTTTCCCAGTGTTTATTCCAACATGTATAACTTTGATCTATTCCATGATAGATCAGGTGTTCTTCCAACTCCTCTGGACTAATTTTTCATGAATAACAAAAGTGTTAACATGGAAAAAGGATTTTAGAAGGGTCACCTTCATGATCTTATGCAAACTTGATAAACTCTTTCACGCCATCTTCATACTCTTTTGTCAACTGATTGACATTCATACATTCTTTATTCATATTCATCATCTTTATGGGTTCGATCTTGAGAACATGTCTAATATTATGTTTTAATTAATCAGGTATCATTTTTTGGGTTTTATAAAAACAAATCATGGTACAAATGTCGTTAAACACATGTGAAATCCATATACAAGGTGTGTCCAATAGGGTGAACATCGTGTATTTATAAGATACATGATTTAATCTTACATATAACAAATTTATTCCAAGTTAGTCTTACAAAGACTGAATTATGCCTTTGAAAATACATGACATTTAGAACAACTTGAGCTAAAGATGTGTACTTTAGATACATATTGAGTCACCTCACCAGTTATGCATCACATATTTGTGGAATACACAGTGTGTAGTTCTTACATGACCACTAGGGGTGTATAGTCTATACAAATCAAGTCTCTATGGTATCTATACATGGTGTGAGTGAAGTAAAACACATGTCATCCTGGGGTGTTCATTCATAAGTCAAGTATAAGTATATTACCAATTTATATATTCCAATGTTCAAAAATAACCAACCAACATTCAATTCATTTAGTGTGCAAACAAGGACCACCAACGGCCACGATTTTCATCGGGGAGTTTAGCCCGTACATTTCACATTATAACCATCAATATCAAATAGTAATAATATGCGAACAAGAGGAAAACAATGAGTAACAGGAGATAATAGTAATAAATATGATGTTATCTCAATGTACTCAAGGTGATGATAAGATGTTGGTCAAGATCAACTATGGGTTTGGAGTACACTAATATTTAATTGAAAAAAACTACTAAAAACTATTCCAGAGAAGGATGAAATATCTTATTCATCAAGTCCATTAATACAACCAATGCATTTGTTAGACCAAACATCATCGCTAAAAATTCATACATGCCATAACTACTCCTAAATGCAGTCCATGGTAGGTTCATCGATGTGCAACTCATCTAATGGTATCCTAATGTCAAATATATCTTGGAGAAGATCATAGAACCTCATAGATGATAATTGTGACTATCAATGCGTGTATGAGGATACATATTCAGGACTCTCGTTAGGTTCAATCTCCAATAGTCCAACAAAAGAATAAATACCAATCAACCGTCTATTTTAGAGAACTATAAAACCCCTTGGTAAAGTACTATGCCATATGAAACCATTATATTCTATATCATAAAATTGTAATTCAAACAACTAATGCTCTTTTGGTGTTATTTTAGAAATTGTGATAGAAACTGAATTTTCTCCCAAAACTAACAAGATTATAAAGTTTATCTCTTTATTACGAATTAAATTTTATACATCATCAGTGAAAAAATCCTAAAAATATACTACCATTGGGGGAAAAGAATCCTACAGAATTCTAGAAACATCTAAAATATGCCTGACTATTTGAGCCATGAGAAAACACAATATAGATTGAATTGGATCTATATGAACAGATAGAAGATTCCACTTATCCAAGTTAAAATAACTCTGTCTATTTTGGAGATAAAATGGTAACTCTCATCTGGGAACAAATGATTTTGGATTTTTATAAAACAAACTAATCCATAACAAACCTAAAAAAAATATTATCATTTAAAGCATGGGTGGTTCACAAAATAAATGATAACCACCAATATCTAGAGATCATTACATGCAACATGTTATATTCTTGGACTATAATACCAATAGTGCGTCGATGGTGATAACACTATACAAGCTTTACACCTCCAAGCCTAAAACATTTACAAAAAGTGTGCAAAAAAGGAATGTGATTATCTTTTATAAAAAATAAAATAAAGGGTAGATGATATAGGAATTGTACCATTGACAGTAGATGATCAAGAATCCACAATATCCATAGTAGACTATATAACAAGCATATAAACAGCCCCTAAACCCTAGGCTGGATCCAGACTCCCTATGTTATATACTCTTCCTTATACTGTCATCCCGACATGGTGGTACAACATCCCCTCTCTTGACCAAAACATCCAATGGGACTCTAGCTACCTATTATGAGAGGAGTGTTTGAGTCCTTCCCAATCTATGGTTCCATTCATGTTCCCCTATAAAGTTTCTATTGTTGCATGCCCCTAGAAAACCACATTAGGTGGAAGAATATTTTATAAGCATGACACCTCAATCACAACACCATACAAACCATACAATAAAATTTTAGATTTTATAAAGCATCCCTTATTAAATTTTGTTTGTTAATTCAGGGGTTATCACAGAAGTTTTGTCATCCTGGGTGTTCATTCATAAGTAAAGTATACATATATTACCAATTTATATATTCCAATTTTCAACAAGAACCAACCAACATTCAATTCATTTAGTGCGCAAACAAGGACCACCAACGACCACGATTTTTAGCGAGGCGTTTAGCCTGTACATTTCACATTATAACCATCAATATCAAACAGTAATAACATGCGAACAAGAGGAAACCAATGAGTAACAGGAGAAAACTCACCGCGAAGGTGTCATTAAGCACACGATAGAGGTGCATACATGGCAGAGGATAGGTGCACAGTAGAGGAGATTTCCAACTGAAAAGAAAACATTAAATAGAGGAAACCCATGAGAATAAAATAATCTAA
This sequence comes from Viscum album, assembly GCA_963277665.1. Classification (NCBI taxonomy): domain Eukaryota; kingdom Viridiplantae; phylum Streptophyta; class Magnoliopsida; order Santalales; family Viscaceae; genus Viscum; species Viscum album. The sequence goes on from OY728165.1 coordinate 836,749,470, forward strand.
AACCGAGTACACCATTTACCACATCCCACAAACCCCAAAAGACAATGCATGAAAATAAATTTAAATTTATTTATAGAAATCACTATATAATCACTAATTTTTATTCAAACCATAGGTGCAAACAAATCCAAATAGGAATCAGAAGGACCACATGCCTCGAGAAAAAAATCCAACCATAATAGTGATCAATCATAGAATAATGTGAAAAAGATGGAACTCAGGATGGGGAGTAAGCCATCATGTAATAACTCTAAGAAATTGGTGTGTTGAAAAAAATCCCAATATCCTATTAGTATTTTTGGTGTGATATGTTATACTCCACACCTGATGTAAGGGGGTGTGATTTTCCTATATTCTCAACAATTACCTTACCATCTTATGTTATTCTATATAAAGGTGTATTTTAATTGTAACTATAATGGGGAATCACCTCCCGTCCATCAATTTAATTAGGAAAATTTGTATAAGTAAGGTATTATTCACATTCGTATTTATATTAAAAAACATGAAGAAAAACATCTCATATGTCCCATTATCCATGTACAATTTCATTCAATGAAATGAAATACACAATTATCATTCTATATAACATGCAGTATATGGTGTTCCCTTTCAAAACATTATAGATCATTTAAATTAATTTAATTTATTCATTACATTAAAAAAATCCATCTCGTAAAATTCACTCCTCATTATTATTACACATTCTATTTTACTAAGAATGGAAAATTCACTAATAATACTTAAAGGGTCTTCAAAATGGGCCATAATCAACATTGAAATTTCCTACATGGTAAATTACATTAAGAATCTTGACCAAACACCTATATTGTGTCTTTCATTCCATTTATATACCCTTGTATCAAGGGAAACCTCATTTAAAAGCTTTGACATAAGTTAAATAGGTGTTCAGGGAAGTTAATAATTTGACATTAAAGGGATAATTTTACATGGAACACTCAAGGAGTGTCCATAAAAGTGTTCAAGAACATCTAACCCATGAAACAAGAATCAATATGTCTTTATTGAGGTACAAGGATTAAATAAATATCTCAATAATATAAATAATCCATTGACTCTTGCAATAACACCTTAAATCAGGATTCCACACGTTCAATTCAAGTGGTAGAAAATAATTTACCTGAAAATGAATATCAATAATGGTAGTGGTGGCGACGGAGGCAGCGCCGGAGGCAGAGGCGGCGGTGGCGGGAAGGCGGCGGCAGCGGCAGAGGTGGAGGCGGCAGCGAAGACAGAGGCAACGAGGGTCGCGGCAGTGGGGGTGGAGGAGGCAGAGGCAGCAGCGGTCACTGTACCGGGGGCGGGGGCGGAGGTGGCGGCAGTGGAGGCGGAGAAGGAGGAGGATGAGGAGGAGGAAGGAGGAGGACGAGGGTGCGGCGGCGAGGGGCCTAGTTCAGCTTCTGCGAGAGCTTGACTACATGCAAGCAAGGATGGCCTGTTAGGGTTATTAAATAAAAACTGAAAGAACATTTATCAGCCCTCGTTAAAAGCACTAATAAAGGTATGTTTTATCATCGCTAAAATAAAAGCGCTGATAAAACATTCATTTATCAGTGCTATTTTAGCGCTGATAAAGCGGTACCATTATCAGTGCTAAAGAAAACTGATAAAGGAATACCCCTTTATCAACGCTTTCTATTTAGAGCTAATAAAGGGCAGTGCTTCCCTTTCCCTGTTTTTTGGTAGTGAATAATGAAAACATGAAAGAATCGGTAGAAGAGATTACCTCTTCTTCGACACGCCTCTTTTAAGCTTCCTATTAAGGCTCTAGAGTTTGTCTTTTGAGGAGACCAGAACCACTATAATGTTTCTAGGGATGTTTATAAGGGACATTGGTAGGGTTTGGCTGAGCATGAAATCTCAAAATTGTGTAAAGAGAAGAGGGAGGAGGTTCCCTTTTATAAGGAAGGAGAGGGGTACCTTAGGAAAAACATAAAATATTATTTTATAATAAAGTCATATTCGGTTTATAATATCTCCAAATTAATTTATTTAGAAGCTAAGTTGGGGATGGGTCGAAATACTCTCAACTAGTAGGTTATAGACAAGTTTAGGTTACTATTTTAAGATCATCATTTAGATTTAACTCTAAGTTAAATAATTTAACTTTTACCGTGTCTTCTTGTTTTCTTACTCTATATGGCTAATAAACTAACTATAACAAGACAAAAGAACCCCAAGTAGTTCATTATTAATATATATAACCTTATCTAAGTCATTTGGTTGAACCTTATATTTTTAAGAATAAAAAAAATTAATAATATAATTAAAAAAAAACAAATTTATGTAAATTTTGACACTATTAGGTAATTGATTTTTTTTGTAAAACACATAACAACATTATTAGTTCAAACAATGTTAATTAAATCAATTATATCATATCATATTAACCTATAAAATTATATTAATTCATAAAAAATCTCTAATTAAATTTATTTGGGTATTTATAACATCAATTATGTTAATACTTAATTAATAAGGTAATTACTGCATCATCATTGTGTCATAAATAAATTTAATTATATAATGTCTAAAAATTAAAAATAAAATAACATTATATAGGATATTTTTTATATTTATAATGAATTTTTATAGTCGAATTTATCTTCTGTATATCCCTATATTAAAAATGTTTTATTTATTAAACTTTGATTTTAACTCTTTTAACTCTTCTTTAAATAAAATAATAATAAGTGTCCTAATCTAATCCATGTGGACCTAAAGGGCAATATTTTATTCCTAAGGCTTTTTTGGTAGAATTACACTTATCCAATAGAATTAAGACATGTTTTAGGGTAATAATAATATCATTTTTACCCTTCATTACCCTATTTACTTTAAACAGGGGTAAATAAAAGTAAAAAGTTACTATTCACCAAAAATTATTTTTTATCTTATTGAACCTCATTTGACACCTTGATAATTACTAAGTCTCTTGGATTTTCTAAATTCAACACACAGAAGTGGTAAAATTAAATTTTATGTACAATTATAAATTCTCCTAGGTGGTGGGTAAAAGGCGGTAAAAAGGTAAATAAAATTTTTATGTATCTATATTATTATAAAATTACTCCAATGCATTACATTGAACTTATATAAGTATTGTGTATCTATTTTGACATAAAATATATTTAAATAAAATAAATTATTATTTAAATAAAAAGTTGGCTTTTAAATAGTAACCTAGTGTTTTCACTATTCATCAAAAATTGAATGTTTTCAGAAAAATACAAAAAATTCACCCTAGGCTAATTTTATTATTCCAATTCCAAAAATGAAGTCCATTTTGAAAAATAAAATTTATAAAATTTATAAAATTTCAAAAAGTGGGTATTTCTATACATAATTTCTAGTTCATAATAATATTATAATAATATCTGGTTTAGTGAAACTCGATATTTTGTACAACACACGCTATCGAGAAAGGTTTCTTTGGCATGAAACAGAAGGCTAGAATAGTGTTTGCGTATACTGTAAGCTAATATGGTGTTGCATATAGTACAACCTAATTTTTGTGTAACGTACAACATAAGACATAAAGGAAATTAAAAAGAATATTTTTCATTAAATCTCATGGTGTTACAAGGAAACATCACCCTAGTGCGATGGGTGGTTTTCCAACCCTTGCCTATCTCTGATGATCTATCTTGATCATTTCCACCAGTTCAGCATTGATTAAAGTATCATATTAATCATAACACCACACATCATACCTTGAAAGCCACTATGATGTCTACCATCTCATGCAATGTGGAAAATTGCTCAGGAGAAGCTACTCGCATGCCACTCTCTTAGTCCAAACAATAAAGATACCCATGGTTGAAGTACCTAATAAAAATAGATAGCTTGTACAAGGGGTTACGTGGCTTATGAACTCACCTATACTCATGTCCTTTTCCTCTCCAACACAAGGATTGTCTGGTTAAGTAACACTATATGTCATGTAAGTGTACTACACGGTGTGTTATCTACACAGAGAATACCCGTGTGCTGCTGGCTATGTTCATGTACTTAGGGTCAAGCCCTTATATTCCTAGAGTAAAATGTGTGTCCTCCCAAGTGGGTTCCTCTGTATTTTATAGCTATAACATGCCTTTGGAAACTTTTGTGGGTCATACAATGTGTGGGCATGACCACATGGTCTATACTAATAATCTCCCTCAAGCCTCTAACACCACAGCCTGTGGGTACATGACATTTGTTCCTAGACTGCACGCTATATATTAGGTTTCTTTCATTGATGCCTAATTTATTTCATGCATCATCTTCATGCCACATTCACCATATTTTCCATCACAGAACACACTGAGGGTCTCAAATCTGGGAGCATCTATGCCTGATCCATCACAGGTAGCCGAATTCCAGCCACCCAAACCCCATGCAGCTCCTCCCCATCACCACTATGATCACCCGATGATTCTATGGATCTCAGTTCCATGTAGGTCTCAAATACAAAAAACAAATCATCTCAATTCATATGAAAATATTATATCCATTGGTCAATTAGAGAACCACCACAAATCTGGGGGTCCTGTCACACTCGAATGTACCCCAGAAATTGAAAACTATAACCTCATGGGATAATGGTGAATAATGGAAGTTGAAATCATAAAATAATGTGATTCCATTATTTTCTATGAATAATTGTCCAATGATCACATGATCAGGGTATCTATGATAATAATAGGAGAAATATATTAAATAAATTAGATAATATAATGAATAAGTTTTCATGGCTCAAAAAAAGGACAAATAAATTGAAAATATATTCCATGCTTTAACAATTTAATCAATGTGGTGAAAACCAAAATTGATGATATATGCCTCAATTATATATTGATAGTTGATGGAGAAAGATCTCTCTAGTGATGAGGAGGAGCCAATATATTTTTTCTCCTTGATAAACTGCATTGAAGTCATTGTTCATCATCTAGTCTTAATCCTTGAACAAATAACATAAACAAATCCTCTCAAATCTCCTAGGTTTATGTAATGAACACTATATAATTTTGATAAAAGGAAAATTAAAGTGGAAATTATATTTTCTGATATTAAGATAATTAATTAATTTAATTACTTAATTAATCCACATAACATAACGGCCAATAACTGCCTCATCCAAACATCTGGTGCCAACAAACATTAGGTTGCACATAGGGTAAACCTCATAATCAATATTCAACCATGTTCTTAGATTTCTGATCCAATACTCATTTTGGGAGTTATTAAATTTTTTCATAAAAACTACATGCACATGATATTAATATATTTTAAATTTTTTATCATATCTATTCTGGTCCCATTAGGCCCAAAAAATATAATGTCTTCTTAATTCCTATCTCAAGAAATATTCTTTAATATATTTTAATATGTTATAAGGAAAAACATAAGGCCAATACAAAAGTTCCAAGAGTACTCAGTGTAATATTGAAGCTTTGGAATATGATTCATTTAGTTTTCATGAATCTCACAAGATGATACATTTTAGTGAATTTCAAGTAGTCTCTAACCATTTTGGGATAGAAATAGAAAAATATTTGGATCAATTTAGATATATTAAAAATTGAACGATGATCCCTACCTAACATGACACGTGACTCCTAAAATCCAAGGGGATTTCCATGATTGGATTCAATGAAGGTGTACTTCATTATGGTTACATATATAAAGGACCTACTTTGATTTGGTTCTATTATAAAAGGTAAAATTCACCCTCTTCTAGTGGATTTTATCATGTCCAACTCAGTTTGACATGAGAGTCCCATGCTGGAGTAATTCTATGGTAGGATAAATCCATTCAGGTACATATGCTATAAAAGTGGAATTTTAAGGTTCTAATTAGAAAGAATCTATTAGGATTTGGTTCACATTTTTTCTTCATTATTATAATTAATAAAGTTAATAACCTTTCGATGATCCACATGAATGACCAGGCCATTCTAGATAGGCATTGTGAGAGGTGAAAACATTCTCCATAATGTTTCCTCTTGATTCATTTGAGAATCATGAGATATATGTCACTTTTGGATTATAAGGAAACTATTAAATCATCCACACAATGCACTCTTTTAAATAGAATAGTTAATTTATTGATTATGTATTCTATTGTAATATACTTGATAAAAATATTTGAGTTACCCTTCATGTGTAACTATGAGACGTGAATCTTGATGCTTTGCTTTAGAATAGTGATGGGGGAATGATACTCATCCTTATTTTTGGTCATCCTTATGATAAGATTAAAAAGACTGATATAATGGCATGTGATGAAGTTATGAATATAATAATAAGTCTAACTCATTTGAGTTTAGTTTTATTGAGACTTATGTTGATTGGGCATTGGCATGCACTATCAAAGTGCATCATCTAGCATGAAATAACTTTATTGACAAAAAGGATAGATTCATACAAGACATCATCATTTAGGGTAAGATCCACATAGTGTTGTTGAATGTCCAAGAAGTATTCTAATTATTGGACATTGATATATTTATAGTGGATGAACCTCATTGCAAACTACTTCATGATTATTTCCTACCATTCGAACAACTCAATATGTATCAGATGGTTGAGGATGTATGTTAATGAGTTCACACATGAGACCAAATTTATCTAATAATATTTTATTTAATGAAATAGATGTTTTATAGTGAATAAGAGGTGAGGAGCTTCTTCATGATGAAGGTATATGTAGTCTCATGGTCAAGAAACATGTGATTGAGGGGGAATAGATTGCTTTCTTTTCATTAATTATTATTCAAGGCTATGTGATTACCAAGGGATTAATCTAGGGTGTTTACAGAGAGGAATACATGCTTCCCTTAAATGATCCACCTTAAAAGTGTCATATGTAGCATATACCACTTAATATCATTGAAGACGGTATGAAATTAATCATCCCACTAATAAGTGATGCGTTTCTTCAAAATCTTGGAAAAGGAATTAAATGTTACTTCCCAATTGATGAAATCTACCTATGTTGGATATATGGTCTTAGAGGAGCCACAAATATAAGATATTACAATGATAAGTCCTTTCACAGATAACCATTATCTTCATTCGTTTGAATTTGATGCCTCCATATATGATGATAAAACTAAAGAAATTTCTGTTCATAACCTTGAATACACACTTCAAGGTGATTATCTTCCAGTGATAGTAATAGACCATGAAAAAAATTTTCTAATAAAAATTTATATGGTCTTCAAATTAGCTGGACTTGACTAAAAATTCATTCACATAGCACTCCAACAAAATTCCTAGGAGGGGGTTTGAAGACATGGAGCATGGAACACTAATTTTTTTCTGCATCATTCTTCAAACAAAAGGGTGTCACCCGATAATAGAAATTCCTTTCAGTTTCTATGATGTTTTTGGATTCTTCTTATTCAGGAGCCAAAAAATATTATTGTATCTAATATAAATATCTAGATAGGATAAGACTTGAAATCCAATTGATTGAAGAAACATTAACTCAGTAACATGGACAAGTATTTTATCCTTATGTTAAAGATGGATAAGGTCCCAAAATAGGATATTGACCACTATCTATCCATTCTTCTTCATGATTGGGATGATGTTTGGAAACACCCTTATGTAATGGACATACTTTAAGAAGATTTGATTGGTATACTTATCAACTAAAGCATCAACCATGGAACCATATGTGGTACATAATTTACTTAGTGAATGTTCAAATATATGATGACTAATAGGAAGGCAGTGAGAATTGGTGAAAACATGTTAATCAAGACCTGGTACATCCATGTATTTCTATTTGAACCTATTGTGATGCGGATTAAAAAATTATATATATTTCTATTGATCCTTATATGAGATGATGTTAGTGATCATTGTTGGCCCCATATCATCCTCAACATTAAATTTTTCTAGTATTAGCTAATCAATGATAGTGGATACTTAATGCTCCAAGGCAAGAGCAGTTCATCCAAATCATCTTCATAACTTGGAGTACGATTACAAGATGGAAGAGATAGCCCAACAATCCCAAGAGACTATAGGAGTAACACTATCATTCACCTCTACAAGGGTAAGATCTCTAAAGTTAGATTCCTATCATTTGGACTCTATAATTGAAATGGAAACAAAATATGAGGATCTAATATCATGTTGATTTTTTCAGTGGGGTATTCCCATGATGATGAAAAAGTTTATATTGATTATATTCCAACAGTTCACACCATCCATATGATAGACAGGATGATTTTCAGGATGGATGGATTGGGGTTATACCTTCCTAGTATATTATGTGAGAGAGTATTATAGGTTTCATAATCACATATCCTTTATAAATTTATGAGGAGATATGAGAGAATTAATTTTTATTGGTGATGATGAAATGGTTCTTGTGGTTCAAATTCATCTCCCCCATGTTGTAGATTTGACGTATGAAGCCATCATTCAGATCCTCCCATAGTTCCTGCAAGATGGATTCCACGTGACATGGATAATTGAAATGATCTGTTTCAAATACAAGTGGTTGTTTTCCATGGTCAGGTAAAACCCATAATCTAGGTAGTTCTATTCATAGGGTTTGATTGGGGAAAATTGTTTTAGAGAATCATCACTCAACCATGTAGTGATTACTTGACATACTCATTATATAAAGAAGGTATTTTCACATACAAGTGATTTTAGGGACTTCTTATTAACGCATTGTAGTTTTCATTATCTAATACATCCACAAAATTTGTATTCAATTATATTTCACCAAATGGGGTATTCAAATGAATTTTTTTTCTCAAAATTTGTTCCCACTAGTCATATATATGGATTTAAGGAAATATATAGTCAAAACTACCTCAGTGCATTGCATTATATTGTGAATATTTTTCAGGATGATTTTATTCAAGGAGTTGGGGTCCACAAAAAATTGACATATCAATATTCCATTAAACTATCTTGAGAAAAAGACAAGATTTATGTTACCATGAGCAATGGAACCCTCATCACATTCATAGAGGGAGATGAATGATTCATGCAATTCATACTTGTATTCTTCTACATATTAGGATTTAGTAACAACTACGTCATTTTCAAACTATAGAGGGAACTTCTTAGCCTCATAGAGGGATTCACATAGCTCCTTGAATAGGTAGAGAACAATAATGATTGAGTGTAATGATGTTAAACCTATGATATTTTTTAAAACACCATATATTTTGGTAAGTGAATGTTTTGTCTCTCTTTGGTCTCTCTATAATAGGAAGCATAGAGGGCCCAACTGATTGAGGCATTGGGGTCCCAATACTGCACGATATATTTTTTCTTATGGTTAGATGGTTAATGTTGAGAATCAGGCGGACATAGTTGGGACTCATATGGAATTTTATAATACTTATATGGTTGTGGCTGTGCCATATGATCATGAAGATAAATAAGATTTAAAGGTACATCATAGGATGAAACCTATAAAGAATGTAATTTCTAAGACTTTAATAACAATTTTCAATTTGTATTAGTAATATAAAACATTTTTTCTTGGGTAAATACTTGGGAACTCTGTTTTCTAGAATGGAGACTAATTTTCTCTTGATAGCATGGTCTAGAAGTTATTGAAGTATTTGGACGATGTTCTTCATCACTACACTCTATGCGGCGATCTACCAACCTAATGTTGATGAAAAAATTACAATCCTTCCCTTCACCATTGAAGTATTACATGATCATATGGGTCCGAAGAACTCCTCACAATTCTAGTGTCATGAAATCCCAAAGAGTAAAGGCTTGTTTTGGCCCCAGCGATAGTCCTTTATTTTCACTTCACAATTAGTGTTTTCACTTTTGAAACATTGAATGCCACAATATCATTGGTGAATAAGAATGAGTTGTGGTGGATACTTGTGGTTCCATATACTTCAACTTTAAATGGATAATTATGTGGGATTGATCTACTAAATTACAATATCTCCAATCATCAAACATCTATATACTATTTAAAATAGGTATAACCATTCACTGAGATACTCATTATCAGTAAAGGTGGAAATGACATATGTATCATATACTAGAGGACTAACCAGCTCAAATATTCAATGGTTTACGTTGTCCTTGTGTCATTCCTGGTTGAAAAAATACTCTTTGATTTTTTGTCCAATGATTCTATGGTACGCGTATTTTTAATCATTGTTCATTAACCTCACCTACAGTGTATTTTGATTTCTAAAAATATGAATGCTATTCTATATCGGATTGAAAATAAATAATGGGACTATTATTATCATTGAAATAGTAGATCATGTTAATCCATTATTAAAATTGATCCTTTAGATACTTTATTTAATGAAGACCCTGGGAAACATTCTCATAGAGAGGATATACCCATAGTGGCCTATATAATGGCGGAACCAAAAGAAAAAATGGAATAGGGGCCTATGTTTTCAAAGAGGAAACTATCTATACCCTATAAAGATTATCTATATGAGTAAAAGGATATAAAATGTGTGACCATTAGTCGACCCATTTTATATCTTTTTCTAGGTGTTTATCCCCCTCACAGAACACTCGAAATACACTAGTTATTTTAGAGAGATAAGGGTCTGAACTAGATCATCTTGATCATTCTCCATGAACATACCTAGAAACTATTCGTGGGTATGATATATGTATGGGAGTAATTTAACCCCCTCCACCAAAGAAATAATGTTGATGAAATGATCATTATAAAAATTATTTAACATGGAGAGTTTTATGATTCCAATTATACATATGGTGAATCTAAACTGGTAGATGAATTGTAGGTAGAGATCCTCCTAGATAATGATGAATCCCATCACAAGCCAGATGGACCAGATGAAGGAAGGTCCCCAAATTTTTTGGGTAAATCATATATGCATGTGAGAAAAATATAATTCTTGAGTTGCCGATATTGGGCCACACTACGAGGAATCACATGTAAGCTGTTACTCTAAGTCACCTATATCATTGAAGGAGGTGATGATCAATATCATTAAACATATGTGTGGAGGAGCATGATCCATCCATTATGGATATGGAATATTATTAGGCTAAAATGAGGCTTCAAACATATAAATTCCCTCATTATGATCTGTGAGAGTAATGATCATATCATCATGAGGTTAATGGATATGTACCAAACCCCAGACATGCTAGTTGTCGTTTTAGGAAGAGTGTTCATTGTCCAACAGTGATAAGTCATGTGGGTCTACTAGAGAATGAACTGTATGAAGCACTAAACCATTTCTTCAATGAGAAGAGGCATCAACCTAAAACATGGTTATATGACTCATATTTCTTATGTCAACCATGGATGATTAGTCAAGGAGGTTAAATTGATGAGGTTTTATAGGGAGAATGACTATAACATCTCGATCATATTCCCCACTAGGATGGATCTTAGTAAAGAGTTTGATGTTGATCCTCTGGATGTATTATAGCTATTGGAACAAAGATGTGATTTTGGAAACAACATTAGTTCTCTTCAAGGTCCTAAAATGATATATGATTCAAATTTTATTAGAATTTTAGACATGTAAATAAATAGTTTGGAGTTCATATTTTGGACTACCAAGTATCAAATCCTATATCTACTAATGGGTACAATCACCAATAGTAATTTCTACAAGACCATGTGGTTCCCCATAGGGTGGGTCATCTTCGTTATATTCTATGATTGTAGTCTCATGTTTGGTCAGCAAGGGGGTTGACCCTGAAAAAACTCACCATATCAGTTTTTGGTAGAGGTGAAATTCAATTATTTATGGGTTTATTAGCTTGAGGATCTTATGATTAGAATAGCAGAGAGATGAATTTAATTATAGAACAATCCCATCAACCCTCTAACTACATATAGGGAGATGTCTCTTGCTTGATCTGATGACTAACTATGATTTTTTCAATATAGGTTCATTATAAACTTTCATGGTACCTATATAAATATGTATTCTTAGCCACTTGGAGAACTATAATGTAAACCTTTCAGAAATATTTTTAGAGAGCCAAAATATGATAATGGACTACAAAATACATTGTATGAAACTTTTGAATATGGTAAACCATTTCCAATAGATTCTAATAGACAAATTCTATGTGATCCTTTGTGATTAGTTTCAGGATAGGGAAATGAAGGTCTCTATGTATGAAGAATACAAATCGATGCAGTTCAGTAGAAAATATCTCCCATAATATTTTGCCCACATGTTAATTTTTAGGATGTTAATCCCATTACAAATAAATGAAATCTCCCATATGATTCAACTAGAATGATAGTGGAATAAGTTATGTAGATGTGTTATACTATTGGAATTAAAATGGATGAGTTACCACAAAAGCCAACATTCCCTGAAATATGAGAGTTCCCTCTATAGGTGTCAGAAAGAATGTGAAAATATATATTTTTGATGAGGCATCCACAAAATCTTGAATATAGGGATGTTTATCAAGAACATCTGTCTGAACATTATGTTTTTACCAATTGCATGGTTCCAAACCTGACACAATTGTATCCCCTATTTCCATAGTGGAGGTAGAGTGGAAGGAGACTGATGGTGGAAGGGACAACGGCACATAGTGTACGTGAAAGGAATATAATGAATCCTCTATATTTAGGTACATTCAATGGTATATATAGACCATATAAACTGTATTATAAGATATGCTCATCCTTATCTTATGGGGCCCTTCCACAATATATGGTTGTCAAAATTAAAAAATTTATCTTGAATAATTAGTATCGTTATATTCTAAGAGGTCAAAGAGAACCTAACTTTTATTCTTGTATCCCTAACTCTTAGGATGACATCGAAGAACATCAAGCATGTTTCTTATGGGTCATTATGTTTTCTTTCCTGATATTTTTAATTGGTTCCATGCTTAGGACCACCTAAGAGGTGAGAAAACCCTCTTCCCAAAAGAGGACCTTCAGTGTGTTAGTGGTTTTTGGTATGAAGAGGACCTCTCTATTTGTTAAAGGAATTATTAAGATGGCCACCAAGGTGGGATTCATCATTATGGGTAGGACCTCCATGATGGTATCCTATGTCAACAATATTTAGGATAGTCAACCAATCCCACTCTATGGGTGGTTGGGGTATCGATCCCAAACAAGAAAAAAAATACCCTCTTTCCATGGTGGGAACAATTCCAGATGCATCATCAGTAGAAATTTCCATCAGAGCTATCGAAGTGCCATTCCATATGATAGGGTTTTCAGACTTATCCTAATATTTTTTCATGTAGTTTTTACTAATGAAGGTGGAAAAAATATTTAATCAAACTATTTATCTTTAGGTGGGATTATTCATCATTGTTGGAAACATTGGGTGGTGGGAACCCTATTTGGTGACTGCTGAGCATTGTCCATAGTTAAAGAAAAACCAAATATCACATACCTTGATTGAGTAGGTAATAATTCTATTTGAGGTTTCTTAATAGAAAATACTGAAATTTATTTAAATGCTAATTGGTCATGTGTTTTCCCTAATCATTCCTTTATAGTAGTGTTAGAAGTGCAAAAATGAAACTGATAAGTATTCACAAGACATCACCCAGGTGGGGATGAGTTCCATATAATCAAACTAAATTATAATTCAAATGATAAACCTAATTTGGATGATCTCCAAGGGTATGATGGTCAATGAATAATAGGAGTTTTGGAAGAGGTGTTCATCATAAAAGAAGCATAATCACATGGGATCATCATACAGTTCCATCATCATCCATCATCATCCCCCACATCTTTTAGATGAAAAATTTTAGCATAGATTGTATCTCATGTCTTTTGTGACATTTTAATAAAAATATTTGTACATTTATGGTGAAATATATTCCAAAAATTACACATCCTCCCCCAAATTAATGAAAATGGATTCAGGATTATGGTGTATGGAACTGGTGATACCCAATTCTCACCATCTTCACACTATTGTAAGAGAAGAGATTCAAATTTATTTCACCATTCTATTTTTTGATTCTTTCATTGAGGAACACATTCATGTTGTATCTGCATCCATGGGATTATCACAATCCATGTGGGCATGGATTCCCAGATTCTAAAGGTGGAAATCATGTGGTTGATGATGTATCCTCTTTAATTAGAATCTAATGATAAGATGTCATATTGTCCGTATAGGGATTAATCATTAGAATTTATTTCCATCTTCAGGTCTCCCTTCTGGATAAAATACATGTTCAGGAACATCATTCTCAGTAAAATCATATAGTGGAAACTATTTAAGTATGATTCTATCTACAATTATATGGATAATACCTATGATTAGAGATGATGATGATGTTGTAAATATTCGGTGTTTTTAAATATATTCCTTATATAAGAATGTGAGGGAAAATTATTCACATTGTATATGGATTTTCATGTATAGAACAAGAGGCATCTCATGAGCGCTATAAAGAAACATACACTCAATGCATAAGGCCTCCAAGGATAATCACCTCAGGAATATTGTGCTCTACACATAAGGTCGAGCGCATTGATCATGTGAGTAATTTTGTATTATTTATACTTGGAAACTTATGTTCCTCACATAGGGTTTATTTTTCTCATCAACTATGGAATGTTGTATTCTTTATATGGGTTAAGAATGTTAATCCTCTCAGATAAGTTAGGGGGAGATCATATGTTCATCAAATATGATTATTATTCTCATCACATAATGTATATCATTATCATCAAAAATGGAAACATATTTGGTTCATCACTATGTAGGGGACAAGATATCTTAGGAAAATCACATAGGCTTCATAAGACTATCATATAATGTTCCCCAGGATCATCCTCTAAGTCTATGTATCTAATGAATTAGGTGGGGATCAATGGTTTAAATATATGTGAGGATGCTTCACATATTTATAGTCTAGTGTGGGAGATTATAAATACACGCATCACCTATGGATCAATCAATGGTTTAAATCCAAGTGAGGGTGTTTCACATATTTATATTCTATGAAGATATTCCCACATTTGATCATTATATATGGGTATATAATAGGAATAGAGGACAATATAGGGATGCTTCAAATATAAAATCATAACTTTATAAGATGTAAATAAGTTAGAATCCTATGGAGATACTAAAATATATTGGAGACTTTTGGTTTATATAGTGGGAGGTTCTGTATAATCCAGAAAAAAAAGACCATACTTCCAAAATTCCATCTCCCAAGGGGGTGATGAGGTGGTGTGGAATTGTATTTTCAGACATGGTATGGATTTATTTTTATCATCAACCATGGAATACCACTTTTTAGGGGAAACAAGGTTATTTGGGATTTAGAATTGGCCCAATAATAGATGTCCCACATATCCAACTTGAGGACATGAATCAGAACTCACATAGTTTTATTGCATAGTTTAATATTAGGTGATATGATTGTACTGTGTAGATTGAAATCATGTAGTAAAGATGATTTTCTCATATAAGGTGTATATGAAAGGGTTAGTGTTTAAAATACACATTATATCCTCTTGGGGGTAGTGATCATGGGATTTTCCCCTCTGGTGATGATTGGAAACAATAGTTTATATGGAAGGGTATTAAATATGTTTTATTTTTTAAGATATATGGTTATTCTATTTTAATTGGTATGAGGAATCCCATGCTCATCTCATAGGTAATCCTGGGATCACATCATATGGAATCGTATTATCACCACATTGGGTAAGGAAACTATTTAATGTGTAATTATAATGATGTTGGATATCATTTATTTATTTTTTGATGAAGATGTTTTTATATATTTTAACATCATATTAATATGATAGAATTATATATAGTTTAATTTCCAATGAATCATACATGTATTTATTGGGAATATACATTATGTTTACCTTTCCTAGTTATGGTGTAAAAATAGAAGGATTCATGGATCCTATATTGGATCATCGATGGAAATGATGGATAGTTTCTCTTGATACAGTCATGGTTATTGTTTATGTATCCACTATAAAGGTTCCTTTTTAGGGATGATGTTGTGAACAATACCCATTTTAGGTATCATTTCAATGTTCATGTTTGAGATATCTTATATTTAGATGCAAAATGAAAGGATATTACACCACCCATGCTTGATTCAAAGAACATGGTCATAATGGCCCATGATACTAGTTGCGTGTACAAAATTTTCACATGAAATATTTAATCCAATGGATCTGGGGCCATTGTGTGACAAGCATTTGATGAACAGTATTTTGTGAAAAGGAGGTTCCAAATAGATGTTCCACAAAGAGGTGCTTCAAAAGTTACATAATTTTTAATGGATGTAGTTATATGAGAATATGGTCCCAATAATAAGCATTTTTCCCTATATGTCCACGATATACGATTCACAGTCGACTGGATTACCAAGTGACTAGTTTTATGAAACAAATTCCATAATCCTGAGTGAAATTTCTCATATATGGGAGTATTTCAAAACCTATCTCATGTTACAGAAAATTATTTAAGTGTCTTATGATAGGTAACTAATAATATATCATCACATATGGGGATTACTAAGGATACCAGTTGGAGATTGTTAGTATTTCGTGAGTTTAGATCATCAGGTGGAAGTATAAAGGATATATTTTCTTTAAATAAGATGTAGTTGTGGTATTTATAGGACCCAGTGTCATTGGAGGTGTGTTTGATGAAGAAGTTCCAACTCTTATAAGGTTAATGTTTATGAGAACATTGATTTACATTCCTGAAACATAAGACCTTCATGTAACTTATTCCTTAAATTTATTTTGGGGATCAACATATACCATCATCATAATGTTTTAAATTTTCTATTTTGATGAATTCATTAATATATTTTCCATTTTCAATAATCCCCTGTCACACAACCACAAATTGAGACCTTAAGAATATTTATATCATTGAATAAAATTATGAATTCATGAATCCAATAATTTAAGGAAAGATTACTTCTAGAAAATAATCGGCACTACTCAAGCTACAATGGGATATATTGTGATCTCCACTAAACACATGTATCTATATTCTTATTTCCAACTGATACATCAAATACAATCTTGAATTTACCTATTATCCCTTTTTCTAATATATTGAGTGACCATGGGATATATATTATCTCAATATCGTATAGGATATTTATTTGTTCTTGATTCTCTGTGTATCGAATAACTATGTCAGTGAGTAAATCACATGTAATTCATCCACATAAATGAGAACATAACATTATCATAATCCATATATATAGTCATATCATATATTATGTATAAATATGGATTTTCATTCATTCAATTTATATCACTCAATAGATCAAATTTCAAACTCCTCATACGAGATGAAAAATTGATCCATTGTTAACATCCAACATATGACTTGTTCAAAATAATACCCAACCACCCCTTTTCTAGAAAGGATTTAATTTTTACGTAGGAAATGGGTCAAATTATGGTTTTTTATTTAGGGTATCTTACCATTCTTTGGTATAGGTAAATCCAAATATGTATCATTCACCACATGTATACCAAAGTGAAGTTCCCAGTCAGGATCTAGGTATCACTGAGAGGGGGAGGGGGTGAATCCGTGATATCTTTTTCCTTTTTATGTTTCCCTTTTTTGAAACAACCTTCGCCTCATGTTAAAGATTTTCTTCCCAGCTGAAAAAACACAACCACATGAACACAAGATTTACAAGGTTCACTACTCAACAAGAGTAGCTACGCCCTTGGTATGGTACAGAAACAATCCAGTACCACACAATCCACTAGAAAACAATCCTTTGATGTGGAATATAATGAGTAGGATATAACCTTACACTCTTGTAGCATGTTGAAAACAATCCAATAGTGTGTCTTCTCCCTCTTAGCACAAATATGGTAATACAATGGATCAATGATTCTTAATGAGCTTACAGAAATCAACTCTTTCAAAGTAATTCTTCACATTCCAACCCAGAAGGTGGCAGGAACCCGTGGAGCAAAACAGCTTGAGTTCCCACTTCCACTTGCGTGCCCTATACTTGCATGCCTACAACTTTCCTGGAAGACTTTCGTGGTAGACTTGCACGTCAACACTTGCGTGGAAACACTTGCACGGTGGACTTGCGTGGAAACACTTGCGCGCCACCCTACTTGCGTGCCTTATAAATAACCCTCAGCTTGCATGCCAAATCAGCTTGCACGCCACATTCTACACTTGCGCGTTCAGAGCTCAATTTTTTCACTTATGTGTAGAGAATTAAAAAATGAGGAGGCGAGCCAACTATTTATAGGCATTTTGGTGACTTGTGTGCCCTTACACATGCATGCCAAGACTTGCACGACTTGACTTGCACGCCAATAATTGTGTGACATTCTTGACTTGTGTGACACTTTCAAACATGCAGACCACTTTATTTCCTTTTTCATATTGTTATTGGATGATATTTGAAATAGGACTTGTGCGCCACTTAATCTTACGCGTCAACACTTGCGCTCCACCAATTGTGTGCCACTACTTGCACGCCACCACTTGTATGCCACAAATTGTGCGCCACCACTTGCGCGGCACCACTTGCGTGCCACTTTCTTTCCTTTACCATATTTCTGAAATAATGCTTTTTGATATATGACTTGCGTTCCTATACAACACTTGCGCGCCGACACTTGCATGATGCCACTTGCGCACCTTCTTCTTTCCTTTGTAATTTTTGGATTGTTTGATATTGAAATGTGTTTTTCCAAAATCACATCTTTACTCACTATATCCATCATACAGCTTGCACCAAAAGTTTTCCAAACATGTGATGATTGTAAAATAAAAATCAGTAAAGCATCAATTGAATTATGGTTCTTTTACCAAGTGAATTGATTTATCTTATTTGACAACAAAATACAACACTATCCAAAGGCTAACTCTTCAAACATTCTTTTCCATCCAACCTGGTTCCAACAATCTCCCCCTTTAGATTTTGTTGTCAACCAAGATTCATAAATCACTGAACTTTGTAACCTTATGCAATGGATTACTTATCAACAATTCTAAGCCTACGTGATCTAACTCTTTGTAGGAAACAAGAATTATTTACAACCAAAACCATGCTGTCCAAAGGTAGTGACTATGAAATGTCATGATCATATCTCCTCAGCCTTCTTCAGAACATCATTGAAAATCAGTATTCAAGCTTCTCCTTCTAAATTATTCACTTCTTCAACATTCCTGGAATACAAAAAAAATTCCTACAACCACTCCAACAAACAGTTAGAATAGTTCCCATGCGCACATGTTGGATTCACAGCTTACCCACAACTCCCCCTTTGTGCATGCATCTATAAGGATAGATTTATGAAACAATTCTCCCCCTTTAAAACACTATCCAAAGGCAATATGATAGTGGGGATAGAAACACATACCTTAACCATGATGAGAAGGATGTTGGACACCCATGTTTGACCTCGATTTTTCAAATGGTTCCTTCGGTAACAGTTTTGTGAATATAACAACAACTTGTTCAGATGTAGGAACATACTCCAGCCTCAATTCATTATTCTCCACCTTCTCTGTGATGAAATTGTACTTTATATCAATGGGTTTTGAACAAGAATGTTTTACTTGATTTCTTGTAAGATTGATTTCAATCTGATTATCACAACCCAAGAGCAATGGTGGCTTTACTTCAACTAGTATATCTTCCAGCTGAGTCTTCATCTACATTAGTTGAGTTGCATCTTGAGTAGCAGCAACATACTCAATGTTAGTTGTGCTAAGATTTACTGAATTCTATTTCTTGGTATGAAAACTAACACAACATTTCCTCAGAAAGAAAACTCCACTAGATTTGGATCTTCGATCATTAACATTTCCTACCCAATCAGCATCAGAATACCCAAATAGATCAATATTTCCATAGCCATCATACCTGATTCCAAAATTTGTTATGCCTTTGATATATCTCAGAATTATTTTTCTAGCAATCAAATGTGATTCTTTAGGTTCACTCTGAAGTCTTGCACATAAAGTGACAGCATAGACTATGTCGGGTCTTGAGGCAGTCAAATACAACAGACTTCCAATATTCTTTCGAAAATCTTTCTGATCAATTTCCCCGCATTCTCCATCTTTAGACAACTTGGTTCCCACTAAAATTGGTGTGGAAAATGGTTTCAAATTTTCCATTTTGAACTTCTTCAGAAGTTCATTAGCATACTTTTCTTGAGACAGAAAAACGTAATTTTTCTTCTGTGAAATTTGTAGCCCAAGAAAGTACTTCATTTATCCCAGCATGGACATCTCAAATAACTTCTTCATCTCCTCAGAAAATTTTTCACATGATCTTTCATCATTTCCAGCAATTATAATATCATCGACGTAAACAATAACGATCAGTGAAAACTCCTGACATTCCTTGATGTAGAGATAGTTGCCAACTCTCCCTTTATTAAAGCTCATATTCGTTAATCAAGTATCTAATTCAGAATACCAAGCTCTCAGAGCCTGTTTTAGCCCATATAAATCCTTCTTCAACCTGCACACATAACATTCATCCTTTCCAATAACAAATCCACATGTTTGATCAATGTAAACTTCCTCTTCAAGGTCACCATTTAAGAATGTGGATTTTACATCCATTTGATTCATTTTGTAACCTCGTTGTACAACAATAGAAAGAAAGATTATGATTGTTTCTAATCTTGCCAATGGAACCTATGTTTCATCAAAATTATTACCTTCAATTTGTGAATACCCTTTGCAAACCAATCTTTCCTTATTTCTTATTACTTTACCTTCTTCATTAAGCTTGTTCCGGAAAACCCACTTTGTACCAATAATGTTCTTATTTTCCGTCTTGGGTACAATTTACCAAGTGTCATTCTTTTCTATCTGATCAAGCTCTTCATTCATATCATGAACCCATTTTGGATGCTCAAATTCTTCATTTAGATCATTCATTTCAACTTTTGATTAATGAGAAGTATGTGATATAGCATTTTTTGTACTTCTTATTTGGACCCTCTGATTTTTTATCTCCAATAATGTTTTGAGCCTCCGCTTGCGTCCTCAATCTAGGATGAGTTGTTTGAACTCTATCTTCACCACTTGAGATCTCTAAGTCAGAATCCTCTTCTTGAGTAGGATTAACATAGTCTGAAGCATTATCAGAATTGTTAACAAAATCTTCTATATCCTTCTTGACATCAACATCAACATATGACTTATTTTCATTCATAAAATTTTCAACAAATTTTACATTTGAAGAATAAATAATTCTTCCTATTTCTTTATTGAGGCATCTATATCATCTTCCTTCTAGATAATAGCCAAGAAAAATTCCATCATCTCCTCTTTGCTCAAACATTCCTAGGTTTCCACCTTTCTTATTTATAATACATGGACTCCCAAAGACGCACATGTGTTTCAGACTTGGAGTTTTTCCATAGAACATTTCATATGTAGTCATATCTATGTTTGGCCTATAAGAACATCGGTTACGAATATACATAGAACTGCTCATGACTTGCCTCCAATAATAATGAGAAAGACTATGTTAAAGTAACATAGTTCTCCCCATTTCCACCATACTTCGATTCTTTCATTCAGCCACCCCATTTTGTTGAGGTGTGTATGGTGAACTGAACTCATGCCAAATTCTTTGTTTCTCATGATAACTTTCAAACTCTTCATTCTTATACTCACCACTATAATCAGTTCTCAACATCTTCACTGAATATTCAGATTCCTTCTCTGCTTTCCTTCTAAAACTCTTAAACATTGTTAGAGCATTGGACTTATGTCTCATGTATATAACACAACTAATGCGAGTAAAGTCATCAATGAATGTAATGAAGTAATTATCTCTATTTGAAGATTTCTTGCTCATTGGTCTACATATATCTGAGTGTATGAGTTCCAAGGGTCATTTTGAGTGAATTTCAACTCTCTTGTGCATAGAATTAGTAATCTTCCCTTTCTCACAAATAGTGCAACACCAATCTCTTTCTCTTGATAAATCAGGCATATCTCGAACACTATATCTCTTTGATAACTTGCACATATTTCTATGACACATGTGCCCCAGATTTTTATTCCATAATTTATTTTCATCCACCAAACTCATGTAACTATATTTCCATCATTTTCACTGTTCACAACAAATCCATTTTTTATGAATATTAATTTGTTTCCCTCATCATAGATTTGTGACACACTTAACAGGTTATGTTTTAGCCCCTAAACATATAGTGTTTTCTTGGATTTCATCTTTTCTTTTCCAATAATGGATGATCCAAAACCATTGATCCTTATATATTAATCATTTCCAAATGTCATTGTTCCTTCTTTGAAGTCTTTCACATTATTCAGCATCTTTGAGTCTCCTATCATATGAGAGGAACATCCACTATCAAGAATCCATGGATGTTCTCCTTTTGTAGCTTTCAAAGAAGTTTCGACAACAAGAGCTTTTAGTTCTTCCTTTTCCTTCAATTTTTGTTTTGATTCCTCAAATTTTCTATCCATGTCAATGTGTTCTGGCCAGACAACCATGCACTCATTCTTTTCAAACTTATCATACCTGTCCCTTTTATCTTTTAAAAACTACGGCTTTTGAGAATTATTAAGAATCTTTTGTTACTCTGGTAACACACAAAGGCAACCCTTGGAAAGATGTCCAGGTCGATGAAATCTTTCACAAAAAGTTTCCAGTGATTGGAACCTACTCTCAACTATCACACCAGCCTTCTCCGATATCTTCTGAAATTTATTTTGAGACTTTCTATTTTGAATGGATTGACTCACCCTCAATCCTTGTCTTTCAAAACATGTGGAATAATTGTAATGTTGTGGATTAAACCAACACATGTTTGCAGTGTGTCCGAATCCACCACAATACCAGCAGTAACCATAGAAAGAATATTTTCCTTTGAACTTTCTATACTGACCGGAGTTGTGAACATGCTTCTCAACAGCCTTCTTAATAGAACTCTACTGACCATCAACCTTTCTGTTTTCAATAGTAACTTTCCTTTTCAGCTCAGATTTCTGTTCAATCTTATCAGTACCAAAAGTAGTAGAAATATTTCTAGACTCAGGAATTTTATGTTCTTGTGATTTTTCAGCATTACTGACTTTGGAAACATACATAGCCTTTCCAACATTGTTCCTATTAGAAAAAGTTCCATCTTTTCTCTCAACTCTTGAAGGTAAAGTTTGTGTACCCTTCATTTTTTCATTCTTACTGGAATATTCACCACCTTCTGAGATAGAATGTTTGAAACTGACATTCATTTCTTATGCTTTAGATAGTTTCTATTGGAACAATTCAAACTCTTCTTCTTTTTCTTTCAGCATTACATTAAGATGATCATTATGATTCTTTACATTATCAAGAGAATTATTTAGATCATCAATCTCTTTTTGCATCTTTATTTTCACCTCATGAAAACCTTGTTCATTGTTTAATGTGGAAATTTTATTTTTCAACTATTTGTTTTCCTTCTCAAGACTTCTGATGCCGTTTGTGCTTGGGGGATCAGTTGTTTGGTTGTAAGGTTTCCGGTTCTCCTAAACCGATTTTTACTGTACTTTTTCATTTTCTTTAATAAATGGTCAGGGACTTTGTCCCTGGCTGAGCTTTCCCGGGTAGTAGATGATTTCTCATATTCAGCTTCACTATCTTCTTCTTCATCTCTAGATAAAAAATTTCTTCTATTTTATTTGAATATTTTTTATCCTTACCCTTGAAAAAATATTTATCTTTGCCAGTTTGTTTCATCCATGGCCTTCATGGCCGTATCTCATAATCATCAACGTCTTCTTCTTTATTCTTTTGAGTATAGTTAGCCGCAAAGTGACCAACAACTCCACATTCAAAAAAATTCAAGGGAAGTTTCCCTTTGTATTTCCTTGTACCTCTTTTCACATTTTTAGAAAACAAGGATAAATTTTCATCAAAATATTTACATACCCCATCTTCATAATCATATTCACCATCATCATCTTCAATAAGAGTCTTCTTTGACATCTCTCCCTTTGATGCCATTAATGAGATTTCTCAATCTTCTATTTTTGAGTCTTCATAGTCTTCACCCTTCTAATTACATAAGTAGCGAGAGTACTATGAAATTCATCTAGAGATAATGTCTTAGGGTACCTATCTTCTAATGAAGACACTTTAGCATCATATTTTTATGGAAGAATTCTCAAGATCTTTTCGACAACTATAGAATCCTCCAACATTTCACTAAGACATCTGATTGTACTGACAATGTCATTAATCCTGGTAAAGAAGTCCCCAACAGATTCAGATTCTCCCATTTTCAAGTCTTCATAATTTAGCCTCCATATTTGTAGTTTTTCCTAATTCACTTTTTTATTTCCTTCATATATGTTCTTCAACATATCTCAGATTCCTTTAGCTGTAGCAACACATTTCACTCTTAGAAATTCACTCTCAGAAAGAGAAGACAATAACACATTTTTAGCTTTTCCATCATTCTCAAGGTTCTTCTTATCAATAGGAGTAAGAGGATACTTGTCATGAATAGCAGGAAATCCATTAGTTGTAGTTTCATGAACTTCATATCCAAGTGACATAAGATAAGGCATCATTCTGTCCTTCCATATGTGATAGTTCATTCTATCAAAAATCGGGATCCCTTTACTGTTCATGGAATTTAGATTCTTCATCACAACTTCTCTTCAACCACTTCAGCAAAGAATAAACAAAGGGAACATGTCGCTCTGATACCAATTAAAGTCCCCAGTCAGGATCCAAGTATCACCGAGAGGGGTAGGGGGTGGATCAGTGATATCTTTTTCCTTTTTATGTTTCCCTTTTTTGAAACAACCATTGCCTCCTATTAAAGAGTTTCTTCCCTGCTGAACACACACAACCACATGAGCACAAGATTTACAAGGTTCACTACTCAACAAGACTAGATACGTCCTTGGTATGGTACGGAAACATTTCAGTACCACACAATACACAAGAAAACTATCCTTTGATGTGGAATACCACGAGTAGGATATACCCTTACACTCTTGTAGCACTTTGAAAAAAATCTAATAGTGCGTGTGCTCCCTCTTATAACAAATAGGGTAATATAATGGATCAATGCTTCTTAAAGAACTTACACAAATCAAATCATTCAAAGCAATTCTTCACTTTCCTACCTAGAAGCTGGCATGAACCCCTGGAGAAAAACAACTTGTGCGCCAACTTCCACTTGTGCGCTCTATACTTGGGTGCCTATAACTTGCACGGAAGACTTGCACGGCAGACTTGCACGACAAAATTTGAGTGGAAGACTTGCATGACAACACTTGCGCGACAGACTTGCGCGCCACCCTACTTGGGAACCTTATAAATAACCCTCAGCTTGCGTGCCACTTTCTACACTTGCACGTTCAGAGCTTAAATTTTTCTC
This sequence comes from Viscum album, assembly GCA_963277665.1. Lineage (NCBI taxonomy): Eukaryota > Viridiplantae > Streptophyta > Magnoliopsida > Santalales > Viscaceae > Viscum > Viscum album. The sequence goes on from OY728165.1 coordinate 836,774,842, forward strand.
TTAAGTGTTGAGCATTCAAAAATGAAGAGGTGAGTCGTCTATTTATAGTCATTTTGGTGACTTGTGCGGCCATACACTTGCACACCAATACTTACGTGACACTCTTGACTTGCACGACACTTTCAAACTTGCAGGACACTTTATTTCCTTTGTCATATTTTTATTGGAAGATCTTTGAAATAGGACTTCCGCGCCACTTAAACTTGCGCGTCAATACTTGCACGCCACCACATGCATGCCACCACTTGTGCGCCACCACTTGCGCACCACTTTCTCTCCTTTTCCAAATTTTTTGAAATAATGCTATTTGAAATATGACATGAGCGCCTATACAACACTTGTACACCGACACTTGTGTGCCGCCACCTGCACACCACCACTTTCACGCCTTCATATTGCCATTGTCATTTTTGGATAGTATGATATGGAGATGTTTTTTCCCAAAAACACTTATTTACTCTCTATATCCTTCATACGGATTGCACCACAAGTTCTAGAAACTTGTGATGATTGTAAAATACAAATCATCAATGCATCATCTGATTTATGGTCCTTTTACAATGTGAATTTATTTATCTTATTTGACAACAAAATACAACACTCTGAAAAGGCTAACTCTTCAAAAATTCTTTTCCATCCAACATGGTCCCAACACAATGTAATAGTGTATGAAAACCCATATCATATATACTTGGTGGTCATCTATAATAGAAAAATAATTTTCTTAATCATACAAATATTTAATATATCTATAAAAAATACTATAATTTCTAACCATACTGTTTCTTCACATCAATTCGAGATAACTAAATGTGAACATTGAGAGGTTAATTCATTTACATTACATATCCAACATGTAAAACTGATATTGAGTTCCATTTTAGAATAATATATTTTATATAATTATACTCTATTAATAACATTAAAAATTCATACATAACCACTAAACTAATCATATTACATATGAAATACCACAATATTATCCATCTGTTTACTAAAATTTTATGGTTTTTTATAATTCACTACATATCTGTGTAATTCCTACCACATTTATACATGTTTGTATGGTAATATACTCTAACTAAACTCTTCTATCCCATGAAATATTTTTTGTAAGCCTTCAAGAATAATGATGAGACATAGGAATCATATTCTTGAGGTTCATCTTCTTGTACATGGAATTCAATCTCCATTGATTAAAATTATCCAATATTGTAATGTTACTATGTTTTTTAATCTATTGATAACTCTCTCCAAGGTCAACATCACCATCATTCATGTAAAAATTCAATAAAAACCATTTTCTTTGAGAATATTTTTGTAACTACTGTTACTCTTTTCCATATTCCTTACTATCACATCCCATAATAATTTATGAGGTAATATTTCATTGAACATTTTTTAGAATAAAAGATATTTTTATCTTGGAACTTCTATAATGCCAAAAAACTCTCGATAGCCTCATTCAAATTATATTCATTTCAGAATATTATGCTTAGGTACCCAAAATCATTTTTTATAGGAAATTAAAATAACATATTTTAGTGAATATATTTAAAATATTAAATTGTATCTATAATATATATGATATTAATTTTTTTAGAGTAATGTTGTGAAAAGACGAATTTATTATCAGAAATATTCCACCTCTGTGTAGTGTTAAATATTTCTCTAATATTTTAACAAATATCTAGATAATCCATTCATTTAGTTATAAAACAAATTTTATCCATTTCCTCTTTTGAGAAATGTTTTATAATATGATGAATCACAAAAAATTTGTGTCAAAACAATCATCTCACATTATTCATAAGTAATCCTTATTAAAAAATAAATTGTTATCAAATAAGGTAAATAATATAAAAATACTCCTCTATTATTCCTAATAATTCTTGCTTTCATGTATCCATTCATTAACAATAATTTATTGTGTGAACATTTTCCACTGTACATGAACACAATCACCAAGATTCAGTAATTATTAACTTGTTTTTTAAATAATTTATAATCATAACATTTCATTATTATATTATTAATTTCATGCATCTTTCATAGTAAGATAACATATTCTATTCCATTGATACCTACCATGGTCATTCAAATGTGTTTCGAAAATGTTTTCGGGTATATCAGAAAATTAATTTTTATTGGAAACAATATACATCCATCCTAACTCCATATTCATATTTAATTTACCATGATTTGTTATTTAAATAAAACATTTTTTGACTACCCAAGTATCTTTTCTACCTTGCGTTTTGAATGTTTACCCACATGCTATATTAACACAATTGTAGAAAATGTTTATCACACTCCCTTGTTCTTTTAATCTCAGCACTTTGATAACATGGGGTGAACTATCTTCAAATTTAATTTTCAATGTTAGAAAACTTCCAATAGTAATAAATTTATATACAAGATTTGGAATATAAAAAATATTCCATCTCACTAAGTCATTGCATATGAACACATATTAAGTACATGAGTAAATAATGATATTCACATGGTTTTCTCACATCAAATGCCTTTTAAAACTCATGTAAATTATTTTATGATTCACATATGAATATTTATTTCCTTGTTGGAAATACTCAAAGGTTTTATATTGAATAATATGATACACTTAACACATATATTTTTTATTTTTTTTAAGAAAAAATAATTTGTTTATATACCAGTTTACATACTTCATAATATTAAGCTCCTCATTTCTCTAGCATTGATATTTATTTAATGTTCGATATTTATGACTATATGTTTTATATAACAAAAGATTCCATATTATGATTACCATATTTTGAATACATTTAATAATTACACTAATTCAATTCGCACCTAATACAATTACTATACCTTTAAAACCATCATATTCATTAGTGGGCCAAGATACATATTTCACTATGTAATGAGTCCACTTTTGGAATTTCTCTCGAGACATAGTTATTTAGGTAGGTAATTATCCCAGACTTATTATAAATATAACTCTTGGATGGTCAAGTAGAGAAAACCTTTTCAATTCCATGATCTTGATAAACTCAACACCATTCCTCTAGCAACCTAATACTATTAGGGTCTCCTAATTAAGTCTACACCAAATAAAATTACAAGAATGATAGTCTCATAACAACCCACACTTTTACAATTTATTTTTAATTTAAATAAATATTTCACTGAGTAATTTTTTTCAGACACAAAAATAAAGTAAAACATATAGAAATTGGTAACGCCCCGACCCCAGTTACCTAGAGTCGGTGCATTATTTTTATACATTGGCATGATTACAAGGAGTTAAGTCTGGAAAGGTCAATTATTTTAGAAGTCTTGGACAATATATTACATACATTAATGTTAAATTGAACTTTAAGACATACAAAACAACATAAATAATCTTTATGAAATCCATTATTCCCTTGGCTTAACCCTGCATATCAATCACAATAAACTTTTTGGAATACAGCAGAAACTTTCAAAAATAAGCATAAAAATTTTAGGAAATTTATAAAACAAAAACAAAATCCTTTTAAACTTAAACTTCAGCATAATATGACATAAATAAACTGAAATAATTCCATTTACTTATTCACATGGATATTGTACAAATCCAATAATCACATGAAATATCACTAACCACTTCATAATGATGGAATTCATAATGCTAAAATTTAATTTTTTTGTCAAGGTTGTGTGCCAAGACCTAGGGGCTAACTGTAACTGGAACCCAACCCAGAGTGCCTCTAATAACCAAACACCAACCCAGAGTGCCTCTAATAAACGGACACCAACCCGGAGTGCCTCTAATAACCGGACACCATCCCGGAGTGCCTCTAATAACTGGACACCAACCCGGAGTGCCTCTAATAACCGAACACCAACCCGGAGGGTCTGCTGTAACCGGACCCCAACCCGGAACATACTAGTCCAACACATTCATCTTAAGAAGAGGATGAAATATAACATAAGCATACATATTAAAACGAGCATATGAAATTTCAATACATTACCCATAAACCATGAATGGTATAAGAATGACACATCCATAGTCAAACATATCACAAAACCTTCCACACAATATGGAAGATTTGTATCATGATAAATCAACTTCAAAACAAGTTTAGAATCTATTAATGGATCTTGACATGGATGAAAAATATTTGTAAACTCTTTGAGAGAAATACACCTTTTTCCTGAAAACATTAAAAATCACACAGTTTAGAAAAGAAGTCATTAAAAAAAATTTGAATCAAAGTTTCCCAAACCACTTTGAAACTTTTTAAAGGAATTAACATTTTAAAAACATTCATGTCCATATAAAGAAATCCTTAAAAAACATTTTGAAGACATGGACATTAAAGAGAAGAATTTAGAAGAATAAAAATTTAAAACATTTGAAATGACCTTTTAGTAAAAAGTCCCTAAAAAAATTCCTCTGAAAAATCATTCATAAAACATGTACATGGATAATAAATATTTCCTTGTAGATATTTAAGTAAAAAAAGCCTCGGATAATAAAGAGATTGTGAAATTAACCCTTACAAATTTGGTGACTTACGATACATACACTCCATGAAAGAGGTATCATACAATGAATACCTTAATACAATTAAATTAAAGTCTATTACACAAAGAATACAATTATAGACAGTAAATACACGACACAAAAGGTAATAGTGGCAATATGGCATGAATCTCACGTGAATAAGGAGTGAGATGAAAACCCCTTACCTTGCACATTCCTTGAGTCGAGGCTACGTTTAACCTCCTGTACGAAAATCATAGTATGTTATTAAATTATACCAGAACCATATTAATATTCATGATATCATACATGATTCATTTATGACTTTATGTTACCCAATTATTAATAATTTCCTTATTAAATTAACATTTCTGTTAATAATCGCTTTCTTTATTGTACGTGTTTTAACATAATAATATTGGTTGTATCCCTTAGATAATGATTTAAATACTTCCAAAATATAAAAAATGATAAATATATCATATATATTTAGAATATAAATATGTATAATTGAAATATATATGAAATGGAAAACACATTTTATGGAGACCGTAGTCCGTACATATGCAAAAACGTTGTTTCTGTTTTCATATAGTATTGAATGAAAGTAAGTGAATAAGATATATGTAAGTACATAAATCCTTATATATATAAATATACATATCTCTATTAGCATTATGATGTCATATATTACATACTTATTAGTAAAATATATTTTTATAATCGTAATGAATGGTGAACTTGGAAATGAATCTCATCGCGTCGTGGAGACGGTAATCCGTACGTACGCACGAGCGAAAATATCATTCTTTTGATATTAAAAGAATATATAATTGGATGTTATATCATATATACAGATTCCTTATAATGTTATATTTATTATTTACATCAAATAAACCTCATTATTACAATCATCCAAATAATAATGTATTGAATATCTATTACACCACGACGTGGAGACGGTAAGTCGTACGTACACACCTATGGTGACATGTCATTCAAAGGATGGATAGAATACTGAATATGGTTGTACCATATTTATAATAACATCCTAGTATATAGGAGATACTGGAGTTTTTATTTTATAATAGAAGTAACAAATAAAGAAGAAGTTTAAGAAGAAAGTAACTTGAAAGAGGGTGGTGAAAACATTACCTCTTCTTCGGGTTCTTCCTTTTGATTTGATCAAAAGGGCTCCTTCGGTTGCCTTTTGGATCAAACTAAGGCCTCTATGTTGAATTGAGGGAATATGAGAGTTTATTTGGGTATGTTTTGGCCGATCAAAAAGGCTTTTAAGGTGTGATGAATTGGTTAGAAGTTGGGTCCTTTTATAAGGGGGAGGAGGGGCTCTTTAGGAAAAACTTAAAGTAATAAATTATAATAAATTCATATTCGATTTATAAAGGCTCCAAATTGGATTATTCAAATTATAAGGTGGGGATGAGTTTCAATCCAATCAACCAATAGATTTTTGACTGGTTTGGGTCATTATATTAACCTTATCTTTTTATTTTAACTCTTGGTTAATTAGACTGACATTTACCATGTCACATTTTATTTTTATATTATATAGTTAATAAACATACTATATACCACCAAGAGACCCCCAAGTGGTCCATTAATGATACACCTATCATGATACAAGTCCTTTGGATGAACCTTCTATTTTTAAGAATTTAATATCAATTAATAATATAATATTTAATAAAAACTCTTTTATGTCAATTTTGACACTATTTGGTATTTGATTTTTGTGAAAATCATAACAACATGATTACTTTGAAAAAAGTTAATGAAATCAATCCTAACATGTCATATTAAACTATAAAATTCTTTTAATTCATTAAAAGTCTCAAATTATATTTATTTAGATATTTATAATATATATTATATTAATATTTCTCTAATAAGGTAATTATTGCATCATCATTGTGTCACAAATATATTAAAATATTTAAGGTATAAAAATTATAAATAAAATAACATTATGTAGGAAATCTTTTATCTTTCTGATGAATATTTACAATCGAATTTATCTTATGTATAACCCTATATTAAAAAAAATTAGTTATTAAACTTTGATATTAACTTTTTTAACTCTTCTTTGAATTAAATAATAATAAATGTCCTAATCTAAACCAAGTGGAACTAAAGGATCATATTTTAATTCAATGGTTTTTTTGTCGAATTAAACTTATCCAATAGAATTATGACATGTGTTAGGCTAATAATAAGATCATTTTTACCATTAATTACCCTATTTACTTTTACCTGTGGTAAATAAAAGTAAAAAGTTACTATTGACCAAAAATTATTTTTATCTTATTGAACCACATTTTACTCATTGACTTTAACCATGTCTCTCGGATGTTTGAAATTCTACTCACAGAAGCGGTAAAATTATGTTTTATGTGAATTTACAAATTCTCCTAGGAGGTGGGTAAAAGACGGTGAAAAAGTTCAATAAAATTTTTATATATCTAAAATTATTATAAATTGCCTCCAATGTATTACATTGAATTTATGTAGGTGTTATTTATCTATTTTTACCTAAAATAAATTTAAATAATATAAATTATTATTTAAATAAAAACTTGGTTATAAACATTAACTCACTGTTTTTCACTATTCATCAAAAATTGAATGTTTTCAGAAAAATACCAAAAATTTCCCCTAAGATAATTTGGATATTCTGAATTCAATAATGAATTCTATTTTACCAAATTAAAAACATATAATTTTCATTTATTAATTGAAAATTAATTTTCGTTGTTAAAACAAAAAACGTGTTTTTAAGAAACAATAACTATCAAAAGATTAACACTTGTTTATGTCCGGTTTAAATGCAAAATTATGTCCAATGACCAAAATTGGATTAAATGGTAAAAATATATTCTAAATATAATTTAAATCCACTCAAATTCATAATTTATCACTATTAATTATTTCGAATAAAAAATGTTGTTTTTAATTAAAATTTTGTAATTTTCACTATTCATCAAAATATGAAAGTTATCCAAAAAGTACCAAAATTTCACCCAAGGCTAATTTCAATCCTAAATCCAAAAATGAAGTCCGTTTTGAGAGATAAAATTTATAAATTTCAAAAAGTGGGAATTACTATTCATAACAGCTACTTTGATTTGTCGTGGTGTGTGTTAGAACTCGAAGTTGTGTCCAACACACGCTACAATATTATTCAACGAGAAGCGTACCGTGGAAGCTTGGGGCATTACATTCTCCCCTCCTTCAATAAATTGCATCCTTGCAGTTTATGATCGGTATTGGAAACTTGTGGTTGACATTTCAAAATATCATAGTTGAAACCCCAAATCGAAAAATGGATTAATGAGGCATCGATTTAAAATAAATAGTGGTAAGTATGAAGGTTACCGAAAATAACACATACTAGGGTTCCATGTAGGAAAACATGGATATGAAAGAGAAATCTAACCATCATTACCTAATGGAGAGTGGTAGAGGACATGGATATAAAAATTCCAACAATCACAAAGACATAAATTTGTGATGATCTAAGGTACTATCTAGGACAATTTTTTTTTTCTAAGTTCCTTTTCGTAATATTGAGGAATTTATTTATGAGATTGGATAAAATAATAAGGAGATATACTTACTTTATAATTAGAGTTTTATCCATTAATAAATTTCTACCACAAACTCATCTTTCACTCCAAAACATAAAACAACTCAAAAATACCTTGTTTATCCTAATCGTATAGGGTTCCAAATATAATGAATTTATAATTCACATATCAGATTCTTTTAAAAAAAGAAACTACATTATACAATCCAGGGACTTCACGTAGTCTAGTGGTAGGCGATAAATCCCAATCGCACTATTGTTGTGGGTTCGATTCCCGCAGCTTTGTCCGACGCGACAGGTTGTCACGCAGTCTATGTGTTGTCCTTTTATAAAAATCCATAAATAACCTTTCAAACATAATCCATTCCACCATTTAGAATTATCCAAAATACTACTATTCAAACTCATAGTCCAAAATTTACAAGGAAGTTAAACATAATGAGGATCCTTTTTGCCAGGTAAAAACATGTGAATGCCTTCCACATATATTCTTTTACAACACTGCAACATCCTGAATTACCAAAATCAACCATCTCTTATTCCAAAATCACTACCTCAATATTAGGACCACATTAAGGTTTATATTTCCTTCAACCATGTAATTTCAAAAAATTTTAACTCGCTGTAGAGTCACTTTTCGTAGTACCATAAAATCTAAAATCCTTAATGAAATAGTACTACAGTACAATCCTTATCTATTTACAGAACGTCATTGATAGATCACTTAAATGAAATAATTCTAAAATAACAACATAAGAACACTAGTCATTCCTCTTCATCTGTGGTAGTATCATAACATGATTATTATCCAATATAATCATTTGCGTCATAGTCTGATGACTGGGACATTGGTTCACGTAGTGTTCAAACTCCTTGCAGATGAAGCGTTGTACATTTGAAACCTTTTTCTTACAACTTGCAGTCACATACTTGGTGTCCTTTTTCTCCACACTTATAACAAACTCCCATTCCCTTCAATCATTTTCCAAGGTGATTCTTTCCACAATTATCACATATAGGAAAACCCTTCTTTACCTTCTTTCCTTTATATATCCATCTCTATACCATTATTTTCTTCTCTAGATTCCATTCAAATCCATAGGACTCCGAGAATTCTTTACATATCTTATCAAAACATGATACTATTTATTCATATGATGATAATACGTGGGGGATATTTCCCTTCTAAATTCTGGCTTAGGACCACGAAAGATATGATCCTTCTTACTCTTTGGATCACACGTATTAATGGAGTTCACATTCCTTCTACTAGGCACCATTTCTGTACAATAGCATAAACTAGGTCGGTTTATGAATTGCAATGAACAATTCCAAACTTGTAAAATACCTAACTCAAATTCAACAATTTATGGATATAATCCATAGTCATAATTTTTTTTTCATTGAGAATGTATATACTCATGAGCCCTTCATAATGGTTTGTAAAGAAAATTAGAATTATCCTAAGCATATCCCCCCTGGAGTGTCGAAACCAAGAGTACAGCAAGGCCTATTGTTGTGCACCAGTTCCCGTTTGAGTCTAGCTCAAAGCGATGTTTTCAAGTATTTCCCGTAGGTACATATGTTCCAGATCCACCTCTACCTGCTCGTACCCAGACAGGGATGTATTTCTCGGAAATCTCACAAAATCTCTACAATTTCAAAATTTTAGGAAGTTCTTCTATACTATTTCTCAAAGTCTATCTTAGGGCTTTGTGATCTAATCAAAGTTTACCAAAATCTAGTTTCCAAGGTTATTGATAAACATCCTCTGATACCAACTATAATGCCCTGACCCCAGTTACCCAGTGTCGGTGCATTATTTTAATACATTGGCATTATTACAAGGAGTCAAGTCCCAAAGGACCGATTAGTTTAGCAGTCTTGGAAAATAGATTACATACATGAATGTTACATTTCACTTTAAGACATTAAAAACAACATAAATAATCAGTATGAACACCATTATTCCCTTGGCTTAACCCTGCATATTAATCACAATACACTTCTTGGAATCCTGGGAAAAATAAAACATAGAAAGGGGTGTTCTCAAATGCTCAGTAGGGGTAAGAAATACAGCGGAAACTTTCAAAAATAAGCATAAACATTTAAGACAATGTATAAAACTAATACAAAAGCCTTTTAAACTTGAACTTTAGTATAATATGGCAGAAATAAAATGAAATAATGTCATTTACTAATTCAAATGGATATTCTAATAGTCTAATTATCACATGAAATATCACTAACCACTTTCATAATGATGGAATGCATAATGCTGAACTTTAATTTCTTTGTCAAGGCCTCGTCCCAAGAACTAGGGGATAACTATAACTGGAACTGAACCCGGAGTGCCTCTAATAACCAGACACCAACCCGGAGTGCCTCTAATAACCAGACACCAACCCGGAGTGCCTCTAATAACCAGACACCAACCCGGAGTGCCTCTAATAACCGGACACCAAATCGGAGTGCCTCTAATACCAACCCGGAGGGTTTGTTGTAACCAGACCCCAACCCAGAACATACTAGTCCAAAACATTCATCTTAAGAAGAGGATGAAATATATGTTAAACATTCGTATTAAAACTAGCATATAAAATGTCAATACTTTACCCATAAACCATGAATGGTATAAGAATGACACATCCACAGTCAAACATATCACAAAACCTTCAACATAATATGGAAGATTTGTATGATGATAAATCAACTTCATAACATGTTTAAAATCTATTAATGGATATTGACATGGATGAAAATGATTTGTAAAATCATTGAGAGAAATACACATTTTTCATGGAAACATTAAAAAGTCACACAATTTAGAAAAGAAGTCCTTAAAAAAAATTTGAAGCAAATTATCCCATACCAATTTGAATCTTTTAAAAGGAATTAACAATTTAAAAACATTCATGTCCATATAAATATATCCTTAAAAACCATTTTGTAGACATGGACAATAAAGAGAAAGATTTAGAAGAATTAATATTTAAAACATTTGAAATGATGTTTTATTAAAAATCCCCTAAAAATAATTCCTTTGAAAACACTTTCGTAAAACATGGACATGGATAATAAATATGTCCTAGTAGATACTTACATAAAAACAACCTCGGATAATAAAGAGATTGTGAAATTAACCCTTACCAATTTGGTAACTTACGAAACATACACTCCATGAAAGAGGTATCATACAATGAATATTTATGTACACATTAATTAAATTATATTACACCAAAATACAATTATAGGTAGTACATACACCACACAAAAGGTAATAGTAGAAATATGGCATGAATCTCATGGGAATAAGGAGTGAGATGAAAACCCCTTACCGTGCACTTTCCTTTAGTCGAGGGTACGTTTAACGCCTTGTACGAAGATCGTAGTATGTTATTAAATTATACCAGAACCATATTTAATATTTATGATATCATACATGAATCATTTATGACTTTATATTACCCATTTAATAATAATTTCCATGTTAAATTAACATTTCGGGTAATAATCGCTTTCTTTATCGTATGTGTTTTAACTTGTTACTCTTGGTTGTATCACATAGATCATTATTTGAATACATCTAGAATATAAAACATGATAAATATATCATATATATTTAGAATATAAATATGTATAATAGACATATATATGAAATTGAAAACACCATTTATGGAGACGGTAGTCCGTACGTACGCATAAACGCTATTTCTGTTTTCATATAGTATTGATTGAAAGTAAGTGAATAAGATATCGGTAAGTACATAAATCCCTATATATATATATATACAGTAGTATTATTATTTAATATATCACATACTTATTAGTAATATATATTTTTATAATCGTCGATGAATGGTGAACTTGGAAATGAATCTCATCGCCTCGTGGAGATGGTAATCCGTACGTATGCACGAGCGAAAATATCATTCTTTTGATATTAAATTAATATATAATTGGATGGTATATAATATAAAAAATCCTTATAATGTTATATTTATTATTTAAATCAAATACACATCATTATTACACTAATCCAAATAATAATGTATTGAATAACAATTACACCACGACGTGGAGACGGTAAGCCGTACGTACGCACATATTGTGACATGTCATTAAAAGGATAGATAGAATACTGAATATGGTTGTACCATATTTATAATAACATCACAGTATATAAGAGGTATTGGAGTTATCATTTTATAATTGAAATAACAATGAAAGAAGAAGTTGAAGAAGAAAGGAACTTGAATGAGGGTGCTGAAAATATTACATCTTCTTCGGGTTCTTCCTTTTGATTTGATCAAAAGGGCTCCATAGGTTGGATTTATGATCAAACTAAATCCTCTATGTTGAATTGAGGGATGTTGAGAGAGTATTTGGGCAGGGTTTGGCTGAACCAAAATGCTTTGAAGGTGTGAAGAATTGGTTAGAAGTTGGGTCCTTTTATAAGGGGGGGAGGGGCTCTTTAGAAAAAACATAAAGTATTAATTTATAATAAATTCATATTCGATTTATAATGGCTCAAAAGTAGATTATTCAAAGTATAAGGTGGGGATGGGTCTAAATACTTTCAACCAATATATTTTATACGGGTTTGGGTCAATATATTAACCTTAACTTTTAATTTTAACTCTTGGTTAATTAGATTGACATTTACCATGTCACTTTGTATTTTTATATTATATAGTTAATAAACATACTATATACCTCAAAAATAATTCCAAGTTGTCCATTAATGATACACATATCATGATACATGTCCTTTGGCTGAACCATAGATTTTTAGGAATTTAATATCAATTAATAATATAACATTCGTTTTAAAAACTCTTTTATGTCAATTTTGACACTATTTGGTATTTGATTTTTGTGAAAAATCATAACAGCATGATTACTTTGAAAAACGTTAACTAAATAAATCTGAACATTTCATTTTAACCTATAAAATTCTTGGAATTTATTAAAAGTTTTAATTATATTTATTTAGATATTTATAATATCAATTATATTAATATTTCTCTTATAAGGTAATTACTGCACATCATTATGTCATAAATAAATTAAAATATTTAATTTATAGAAATTATAAATAAAATACCATTATGTAGGAAATATTTTTTTTTATAATGAATAATTACAATCAAATTTATCTTTTGTATAACCCTATATTAAAAAATGTTTTAGTTATAAAACTTTGATTTAAACTCTTTTAACACTTCTTTGAATTAAATAAATATAAATGTCACAATCTAATCGAAGTGGACCTAAAGGGTCATATATTATTCCTAAGGTTGTTTCTTGTCTAATTAAACATATCCAATTGAATTATGACATGTTTTTTGGGTAATAATAATATCATTTTTACCCTTAATTAGCCTATTTACTTTTTACCGTGGTAAATAAAAGTAAAAAAAGTTACTATTCAGAAAAATTATTTCTATCTTATTGAACCACATTTTACTCATTGATACTAAAATTGTCTCTTGGATTTTAGTAATTACACTCACAGAAGCTGTAAAATTATGTTTTAGGTGAATTTACAAATTCTCCTAGGAGGTGGGTAAAAGGCGGTGAAAAAGTTCAATAAAATTTTTATATATCTAAAATTATTATAAAATGCCTCAAATAAATTACATTGAATTTATATAGGTGTTATGTTTCAATTTTGACCTAAAATTAATTTAAATAATATAAATAATTATTTAAATAAAATGCCAGTTTTAAACAGTAAGTCAGTGTTTTTCACTATTCATCAAAAATTGAATGTTTTCAGAAAAATACAAATAATTTACCCTAAGATAATTTTTATATTCCAAAATAAATAATGATATATATTTTACCAGATTAAAAACATAGATTTTTCATTTATTAATTGAAAATTAATTCCCATTGTAAAAACAAAAAGTGTGTTTTTAAGAAACAATAACTATCAAAAGATTACACCTGTTTATGTCCGGTTTAAATGTGAAATTATGTCCAATGACCAAAATTGGATTAAATGGTAAAAATATATTCTAAATATAATTTAAAACCACTCAAATTCATAATTTATCACTATATATTATTTCGATTAAAAATGTTGTTTTTAATTAAAATTTAGTAATTTTCAGTATTCATCAAAATATGAAAGTTATCCGAAAAGTACCAAAATTTCACCCTAGGCTAATTTTGATATTCTAAATCCAAAAATGAAGTCCATTTTGAGAGATAAAATTTATAAAATTTCAAAAATTGGGTATTAATATTCATAAAAACTACTTTGATTGGTCATGGTGTGTGTTAGAACATGAGGTTGCGCACAACACACGCTACTGTATTATTCAAAGAGAAGCGTACGGTGGAAGCTTGAGGTGTTACTAATTAATTTTTGTAATAATAAAATTATAAAAATTAAATGTGACTCTTCTAAGAGAAAATACTATAAAATAAAATTTAATAATAAAATTTTCATTAAATATTAATATCATTTAAAAATATGTGGTAATAAAGAGAACATTATAAATTTATATTTCATGATGGTTTTTCTAAAATAGACAATAAAATTTCATTAAAAATGATATAACTAAAGGATTTAAAAATAATTTTTAGAAATAATAGAGGATGAATTCCTCCATACATAACTTTTCATATTATATTATTTTAAAATATATGTGGAAAGTTGATTTAAATTTATAATGTAGGAATAAATGATGTAGAATTCTTACTAGAATTTCTTTCAACATTCGTTTTAGTAAAAACTAACATTGACAACTAATAGAAAAAAATCAAAAAATATTTTAAATTACATTAAACTATACATTTATACATAGATGAACAACCACACAATAATAAAAAGTAATAGAAACAATAATTAAAAAAACTCATAAAAAAATTTACATTATATTTTAAAATGAATATACACAAAACTGAAACTATATCTTTAGGTTATTCAAACATAGAAAAAATTTTAAAAATAAAATTTTATGGTGGATTGTCATTTTTAGATTATATTATGAATCTTCGTAAAAAATGCATAACCAAGTATTTTGTTACGAGTTTATATAATAAAAATTTGTGGAAATTAAAGGTTTTCTAATGAGATTAAACATCTGAAAATATATTGTCATTCTAGTAGTGAATATCTAATAAATTAATCATAAAACCTATCAACCACATTCAACACATCCTCTATGACGATGTAAAATCATTTACGAAATTATATTTTTTGAAATAAAACCACTAGATATATAACAAAAACTATTTATTCACTAATATAGATGTTATGTATGAAAAATTTCACATATTCATTTTCTGGCATGTTTTGGAAAAGTGATCCATGTTGAACTCAATCCCTGACCTGTTCTAAATAATTTATTTAATATATAATATTATGTTAAATAAAATAAATTAAAATTATAAAAATGATTAAAATAAGACATTATCTTTTAATAACACTCCAAAACCACATCATAACCCACCAAATAAAAAAAATCCAATATTAAATTCCTTTATATTCTATAATATGCATAAATTACAATATAAACTAAAATATAAAAAATCCATCATTAATAATTCTTTAATGAATATTTATTCAAAATTATATACTTTTCTTAATTATCATGGCATGAAAGAAACCAACATGTTCCCTATGTTTTTTTATACTATAGAAATATATTTAATCCTAGAACGTGTCTTCAAGTATTTCACATCTGTGAAAATGTATCCTAGGTCCAAAGCCATTCACAGTAGTAAAATAATATAGTATGAAAATATTTTTATGATACCTAATCAGAAAAGTAATAAATTAATTTATTTTAATATATATTTATATAATTAAGTGAAATTAAAAATTCAAATTTATTTACTTCGAAAAAACAAAAATACATGTACAGTGAACTTACCACCATTTATAAAATTAATTATTTAATCTATAAATACATTTAATATATAATATTTTCTAAAAACATCACAAGTCATTATTACTAAATAATAATTTTATAACATAAAATAATGTTGTCTTAATATTATTATTTTTCTACGATCTAAATATATATATAAAGGTGTTGTCCTAATAAAATTTCCATTCCTTTGCAATGATTCCATTGGTTTCAGATTCTCTAATAAAGGAATTTAGAGGAAAAAAATATAAGAAATTTTTATTTAACCATAAATATAAAAGTACAAATAATATAAACCACATATGTAAACATACAACACTAACTCGATGGATAAAGTAGAAAATGGCCAATAATCTATCCAAATATTGTCGCCTCCTCAGTAAGAAGCGACACTGGAGAAAATAAATTGAAAATTTTATTTACTACGGTTCCAAATTAATTGGGATATAGAATATAATGATTTAAATAATCTCCTAGATAATGTACAATTGTGTATGCATTAATATATACATGGGGATACCTACTACGAAACTCATATTACATGGTCAGTTCAGAATGATGAGTTAAAGGATCATGGTAGGTTTTTCGCATTGGCTATGTTTGTCACACCATTTCCATAAAAATAGTATTCACATATAATTTAATTAAATTATTTGTCAAATCATTCAACTCTTTCAGAAAAACCATAGTGGAAGTCATTTATACTTTTTATTATACATCTATCTATGATCTACTAGGGTGGAAAAAAATGTTATTAATATTGATACACTCCCCATAACCTCTGATATATGATGATGGTAATGACCATTATAATGTAGCTATTGGAATATTCATCCATCCCTTAAAGACAAAGGTCCCATTTTTCAATTTCTCATTAATGTAATCCTAAAAAAATATTTTCAAATTTTATAATAGTTGGCTGAATTTGAAAAATAGTTTTATTAAAAAAATATTTACAATCTTTACAATTAATTATTTTGTTGGATCATTAATAAATATCCCAATTTTCATCCTCACACTTATCCAATTTTAATAAAGGCTTGGATTAGATGGAGGTCTAAATTGAAACTCTTCATATTCACTAATTTAATTGGGTTTTAATTCATGAATTTTGTTATAACCAATTTCTTCTATAAAAACTATACATTACATGTGATAAAATTTTAAAATATAAATTATGGGAAAATAAATCTTTTTTAACTCTCATAAAGGCCTATTAATGTAGTAAAAATGAATAAATTATCAAGTCTTTAAAATTAATTTATCAAATCACATAAAAACAAGGACCTATTATAAATACTTTCTCCTCATGAACAATGAAAAATTATCCCTTATTTACTAATCTGTTAACACATACCGAAGGCATCCATCAGGATTTTGTTTACTCTTAAAAATAGGATATTAAGATAGAATTTTATAAAAATCTATCGATCAATTTTATAAAAATTATTGAAACTTTTTCATATTGTTTTTACCTCATTGAAGAAAATTATCATCTATAATTTTATATATTAAATTTTAGTCTTATGAAATGTATAAAATTTAAACCATCGTAAATGTAAATAAATTAATTGATATATTTTACCATTATAGATGGTCATAACTGATATTTTATCACCTTGTCAATGCTCTACTAATTAGGGAAAAATATTTATCACACAAATACACTATATAGCCATATAAATCTTAAACTACATAGCTTGAGGGCCAATTGTGTGATCGTTATCATCAAATTCAATTATCAACCTTTAATATCTATGTGAAATTGAATAGTTTTGTAAAATTTTAATCTCATGCCTACCAACATTAGGTTCCATCTTCACTTTATAAGTAGAATATCTACACAAAATTTCAAGAAATATAAGTTTAATGTTATTAAATTACTTTATTACTACATATAAATGTATATGAAGAAACATATATTCCAAAGTTTTAATACCTCCATATTTTTCTTTGAGAAATATATATGATGCGTGAATGAATGTTTTTGCACCAATATATAATTAAAATTAAATAATTTTTAAAAATAAAAAACTGATGGTTCATAATAGAAAGAAACAAATATTTTTAGATTTTTTCCCCCAAAAATGTGCAACAAAAATCAATGAA
Source organism: Viscum album (assembly GCA_963277665.1). NCBI lineage: Eukaryota > Viridiplantae > Streptophyta > Magnoliopsida > Santalales > Viscaceae > Viscum > Viscum album. The sequence goes on from OY728165.1 coordinate 836,792,957, forward strand.
AAAAATAAGTCAACTAAAATGAAAAAAATGTTTATTATATATTTTCAAAATTTCTATTTATTTTATTTGAAATTAATAAATTTTAAAAATAATAAATTGATAGTTCTTAATAGTAATATAATTATAAATAATTATTTGAATAAAATATTTTTCTTGAAAATTAAGAATATAAATAAAATAGTCAAAATTTAATGATGAAGGAAAACATTTTGGGACAAAAATGGATATGTTAATCAAATGAATAAGAAATTATTATAAAAATTATTGGAACTAGCAAAAACTATATATTTAAATATCAATGAAAAAAATAATATTTTACAGTGTTGGTTTTAAAAAAATATATATATTTACATAATTAAATAGAATTTCAATTAAGTGATTTCTCATATCAATTCTATGTGATCATTTCATGTTTCATGAATAATTAATATATCACAGTCATTTTTATCCTAAAGTAACTATGTAATAGATGAATAAATCTCAAAAAATTCATCAATATCATCAATATTTTTATCAACCAATTGATTTTTCCACTGAAAAATTATGGACCCTTAATCATTTTATGGGTCAACACCCTAAAATAATTTTTTTAAAGGCTTTAGATAATAAAATTTTCAACTTCAGATTTAAATCATTTCAAATAAAAAACATTAAATCTATATTCATCACATTTCATACCACTATTACTATCTACCCAGTTACACATAAATATTGTTACATGAAATTTAATATATTAAATCTATAATATGTCATCAAAAAATCAAAAAAATTTAGTTGATGTAGAAATATTATTTTTATCTTCGGAACTATAAAAAATATTTTCCTACGATGAACAACGGTAAATTATTTTAACGGTTCTGTTTTTATACATGTTTTTTTGTGTACAATATATAATGTTTAATATCAAAACTAAACCATGCGACCACATTAACAATTAGTACCCCTACTAACTATTTCAATGTTTCTGATGCGGATAAATAGATTGATATATTCCCCTTAAACTATAAAAATAATTATTTTTATGTCGAATCATTAACCAATTTTCATTTTTTATCAGATATCTTACATTCAATCTAGAAATATGTGGTGACATATATGGTTTAACCATACCTATGTTGTTAAAAATGTATAAATGTTCATGCATCACTTCATCATGTGGAATTAACATTCCCCTTTTAGACATGGACCTACATACTTTCACTATAAATTATAAAATAATTAGATACTGGTAGACCAACATTGTCTACATCAATAAAATAATTAATGAAGATCACAATAATTAATTCTGATGTATATTTTTAAACAATATAGGACACTTCTTGATATGGATTCTTAACACATCACAATAAAATTTAAATTTATCTTTTAAAGGTATACATCAAATATAAATATTTTTGCCTTTATATTCTGATATATTTCACTAAATGTATCAATATATGAACCATTATATCAAAAAAAGAAATAGAAAATACCATTAAAGTTGAAAAAATATGATTGAAGCTTCATTCTATAACTTACAAGTGAAATTTAAATATATGAATTTTTTATTAATATAATTTGAAAGGTAACACTTCCTAATGATATAATTTCGGATAGGGATTAGTATTATGTTACATATTACAACTGGTAACAACTGTTGAATCAGTACATGATATTATCATATTTCATACCTATTAACATTAAATACATTAGTGGAACTAAATAATTCATATTTGAAAAAAAAATTCATTCGGAACATTATTAACATGTATTAATTAACATAAATTTACACTCTATCTATTGGTTAATGTGTGACAATCCAGTGATAAATATTATTTTTTACTTTCAAAGTGGTAGATAACTCAAAACGTATTCTCACATATATTATGGAAAGTATTACATAAAATCCAACTTTTTTTGGTTTATTTTTTTACTAAATAAGTCCTCAAAAAATTGTCACATATTTATTATGTTTTACTTACCAAAACATTCAATATGGTAACTTGAATAATATGGATAGTTTGTTCCATGTATTTTTTTGACTATAACTTCCTTTCATTCTAAATGTGTACATTATTATTTCCATAGCGTGATAATATTATTCAACTTAAATGGTAGTGGAGAAAATCATACTCCTGTAAACTGGTAAATTATATTTTTAATCTTTGATAAAGATGATTCATTTTTAAAATGCTTGGATGTCCCTTACACACTCTCAATCATTCCTTTATTGATTGATGATATGAATTCCTACATTCATATAATCGGAATGATTTATGAATCATATCACTATACCATGAAATGTTTCCATTTTCCTAAATGCAGTTTATAGTGAACATTATCATATAACATAATATAAAATACTCTTTATTTTATGTATCAAATACTGTAACACATGTCTTTATATAAAAATTCAAAATCAATAATTTATGGTGATAGATAAATATAATTATCATTTTCAAGATGTTTTGGATTAAAAAACATCAATATTTCCATAAAATATTTTATCATGACACATTTATTTTGGTAAATGTTTTCAAAAAATATAATTGGTCATGAACTATGTTGGTTCCTAAGGCTCTAATATGGATTCATTTTATTGGTTCACAGTTCCATTCTAAAGTCTCTAATTTCATTTCCAAAATCCAAATTTTTTTCATCTAATATTTTTTATTATCAAGAATCATCAAGGTGATGTACGTTTCATTTAGATATGTTCTCAATTATATGAAATTTTAGTATATTTTCATCAGTTGAAATTAAAAACAAATGTGTGAAATGAAGAATTATTTGGAGGTTCTAGATAGGTTTTGAATGTTTTTTTGATGTTTTTCCTTGATAATAAATCTATGTTATATTTTCCATCCATTTTATATCTTTATGAACAACATATAAAAAATTCTAATAACTATTCATATTCATTTTCACAAAGTACATAATCATTGGGAAATTAATGTATATTTTTATACGCCAATCCCATTGGGCATAATATTTTTTCCCTAATAATAGTAAGTTCGTGGGTTGTTTCATTCTATAAGTGGATATTTTAAAATAATAAGAAATTCATTGAAAATATTTTCACTCTAACCATGTCTTGATTTCATGTAAACAAATATCATTATTGTTGGTAACAATGTAAATTTAGCAAAACTTAAGAATAGTGGTTTCTCCGTATCTCTATAAAATTATTCAATATATATAGTTTTCCAATATATTTCGATACTAAAATCTTTAATTAATACTTCTAGATGATCATATATATCATAATGAACATATTCATCATCATTAACTCTTTAATGTTTTTCTATTTCCCCATTATAAATCCTAAATATATAATTAGGATTAAAAAAATGAAAATGATACTATCTTTAATTTATTATTACCTCAATTTTCTGATATTTAAAAATTTTTTAAAGAGAGAATGATAAATTTACCAATAATTAAAAGGATCCTTGATTAATAGAAATACAAATTTACAAAAAAAATGAATGTCAGATTTTTTTTATAATAATCCTTTTGGAAAAAGAAAGAGATATAATCAGTAATATCATTGAGCAAGGTAAAGTAAGTAGAATCCCTTCGTTAGGAAACCCATAAGACAAATTGATTTCTTCATGATATGTATGTGTGATGATATAATTTATGGGGAAGAGAGAGTCCATAATGATTCCCAATTTGGTAGTTGACCTCTAAGATAGGTGAATGGTGCTAGTTCTAATAGATGGCACCATAGTATTGGAATTAAATTCAAGACATATATTGAGCCAACCATGATTATTTTCCATTTATAAAACATTAATAAAGACAAACATCTTAGCATATTTTTTTTATTCCATGTGGACAATAGAGGAATCCCAATGACTAACCAAAATGATTTTTGAAAATGGAACCATAAATAGAAGGAATTGAATTTCCTCTTGAAGATTCATTTGGGTTTCAGTTGACCAAGTGTGGAAATGGATGAATCCATATAACCTCCATGATTACAAAAGGCGGATAATAATTATTTGTAACATTGAGATGCATAATTATGGTAAAATCACATGTAGTTTTATCAAAATATCTATTCGGAATCACATTTTCATATTTCATAGCAATAATTATTTGAACAATGGACGAATATAGACATAAAGATATATTCTCATGGAAAACTATGTTCTGTATGGTTTATATAACATGATTGACTCCAATTCTGGACAGTATGAATATATTCATCATCTAATGGGAATGAGACAGCCTAGAAGATGCATTAATACAGGCCAAGATAGATGTTTTATAGGGGAGCATGAAATCAAATATTTCAGCCACTTTTATATAGATAATAGTAGAAGTAACACAACTATGGAGGAGTAGTTCTATATCCTTCTAATTCTAGTATCAAAAAACTCACATTGAGAGAAGTTTGATATCAGAAATCTATAGAAAATCCCTATTCTGGAGCTTGAAGTGCATGATCCTCCATATAAGATTAAACCATGATGAGAGTATATACCATTTTTTAAATCAGCAAGAAAAATTATTACCATGTTCCTATACATCCATTTGATAAAACAGTTTCAAATAAAGTCATGAATTAGAAGAAGCATACCAATCCAGTTGTCTAATGAGCAATTGGGGGAAGATTTACAGGTTTCTAACCAATGATAATTTTTTGTAATAGTGTATAAATAGGCCTGCATTAATGGATAAATGAAAGAATCCATATAGTTCAAAATTCATAATTTAATCATGCTTAATAAATTGTTACCCAAGTAATAAAGAGCCATTGAATTATCATTAACGAGTATCCACATAAAATTATCATATAGAGATTGATTAAATATTTAAATGTTTTTAATACCAAGCCCTCAAAATTCAATAATTTTATAGGGAAATATTGAATAGTTATACCATTAATGATACTAAAATAATTTGAAGACACAATCCTATTAGAAATTATGGAGAACCTATTAGCACGGGGTTTCACAATAACTATGTAAATAGTGTTGACAACAGACATAGGTTTTAATATATATATATATATGTCATTTTCATTATCCACTTTTGAAATTATTTAATGAAATTGTGCATAAATTTCAAGTGTAGGATGACCACCATTGAAAATTTTATTGATATGAATGAAAACATCAACAAGAATAATATCCCAAAATATTTGTTTGAAATAGTTTGTGAAGCCATTCAAACCAGGAGAGATGCCATGATTGATGAAAAAGACAATATCATTGATCTCAAAATCAATATGAATAGTATAAAAAAGAATTATCCTCACTATTGACCATTATGATAACGAAATATTCCATAATGTCTGTGAATGTATTGGTTCCATAAAAGATACAGTTATAGTTAGACATGACATGAGTAGCCAAGTCTTATCATTCATCATGATCAATCCCATTATCACTGAGAATGTCTAAGAGTCTGTTAAGCATCCTGGATCATTAAGGATAACTGAAACATTTAATATACTGATAACTCTTATTTAGAAATTTATCTTTTATTTATTATCATTGCATACCATTTTACATTTTTAAAAGGTTATTAAGCTCATGAATGATCACGTTTTTTGACTCAAAACCTATGCAGGAATCATCATATGTGTCATTGTCCTAAATGATATGAAGCATGGATTCATGATTAGGAATGTTTTCTTATAATTTGGTAGATCATTCACAACTCCAAATATTCAGGTTTTCTTTGATAATTTTTAGATCTAAAAAAATCTAATACATTATCATTACAATTCAATGAATTCCAAGTATCTAGTATCGAATTAATATAATCAATATGGAAGGACACTGAATTGTTAAAATTAAAAAGATGGAATGTTTAACCAATATAGTGAAATTTATTTTCAAAATACGGTGATTTTTTGAAATAATATTTAATATTTTTGTGTAGGAAAAGGGAGTCCAAGATTTAAGATCCCTATAATTTACCAAAAACCAATATAATTTTTTGGACACAATTTTTTTGAGATGATTTCTATACCAAGTGTATTTGGAAGTAACTAAATTAATATTATGCATGTTTCTATTTTTAATGGATGTCATGAAAATTAATTTTGAATTAGAAGAGTGAATCATTTCCAGCCTCTAATTTAGATTTAAGATGTCATTAAAGTATCTAAGAAGATTCCACAAAAATTTTATTTAACTTCTTAGGAACTGAATATTTTACCATAAATCTATTCCATCTTAATAACAATTGTGGAATAAATGAAATAGATACAAAATTCAGTTCCATAAAATTATAATCTAGGGAAACCATCTATTCTGAAGCATTGACAGATGATATTCCATCCATACTTGAATGGAATAATACCTAATGTCTCTTTCTAATTTTGGTAGACTGATTTTTATTAATGATTGGATATCCCATCTTATCAAGAGAGGTGATAGTCTCAGAGAATATTATTTTTTGTTTAGATGCAGGATTATATTTCTTAATAAATATCTGGAGGGATATAATTTAATCAGGGTTGTACGTGCGCTAAAAATTAAATGAAAATATCATTATTTAAACACATTCTTGGAGAAATTTCTCCCTTCCATCTTAATACTATAGATTTTATTTCTAGGTGATTTTCAAATGACAACTCACATTATTCCCTTACAAATTGGGATTCCATCTTTTCTTACGCATAAAGTATATGGATTGGAAAACACGCTACCTAGTTTTGAGCTGAGAAAACATGATCATTTTTGAGTTTTTAACAACTAAAATATCCTAAATACTCCTCTCATGATTTCTAGTAATATTTTTTTACTTCCTCCAAGTCATGAGATTTAGATATATCTTTATTAGAATCATCACTAAAAATCCCAATGTTTTCATGTATAGGATCATATGCAATCTTAAATTCATGTATATATAAGGACTTATCAATTAAAATAACTAGATAAGGGATTTCAATGAAACTTACATGACCCTCAAAGACCACATGGTGAAGAGGTAGATCAGATATTCTGAAAGCCTTAAGTAAAAAAGTATTCTTACGTAAATATTCCCCCAAGACCATATATATATTATTAGAATATTTATTTGAATCCATTTATTAATGGGTGAGTGAGGTTGTATGTTTTTGTAGGAGAATCCTTATTGGACCCACCATCATTATTTTCATTCATCTGAACATGGATTTTAATATAAAGATTGGACACATGTAGTCTATTGGGGATTTTGGTTTGGCCATCATTAGAATCATTTTATAGCACAATACCATTAGGTTTTCTGGATTTATCCTGCACATGGGATTTATTTTGGAAACTATAATCTTGATAGTTCTCATTTGATGCTCTATGATACCACTATTCATATCAATACCTAAAATTAAAGAATGCATAGACATTGATTTGATATTTTTTCTTGTGAGAGCTAAATAACACGACCATTCAAGTTATATAAATAGGAACACACATTCTTTTCATTATTTTAACCATCACAATTATTTAATGATGACAAAAAAATTACATGATCTCAATATAATTTGCAACGGATATGGACTCATCCTCACTATCTATTAATACATTTTTATTTATAGAGGGTATCGAATGAGTGTTTCTGTTTCTATGTGACACTTCCATCCCATTTTCCATCTCCTCATCATCAACAAAATCAGTCTAATTATTACCCTCTATTCTATTATTGTCAACAGAACTGGTCTGTTTATTTACCAATATACCAAAATTATTATTCCATTAAGTCTCACTATTAGAAATTTCAAATACATTTCTATTCATTTTTTATGTCTTTATAATAATTAGGATCATTTGGAGTCTTAAATTATTTATGAATCACTCAATAATTTTAAATAGAGTTTCTTATAATTATAAATACATGATATATGGGTGAAGTATATTAATACTTATCTTTTTCCAATATTTTGTGATCACTGTAAATAATGTTGATTATATTAAAAAAATTTCAATCAAAGATAGTATTAACAATAAACCTAGAATAAAGGTCAAGTTATCCATTTAGAGTACACTATTCTAATTTCTAAATAATTCCAATGAAATCCAAAAGATCACTGAGAATATTAGGTACCAAAAAACTATTAATTGAATATAACCTCACCCAAATTTTAGAAGTTTGAGTTCACTGATTGAATGGATTAAAAATCATGTCCCTTTCAGAAATCTATAAGACACCAGGAATTAAATTAACCTATCTAATTCACCAAACTGAATCAATATCTATTTTTATTCTCGTAATAAAATAAAATATTCCTCTTACAATTAATACCATTTCCATTCATTACCACCCAAATAGTGAGTAATTATAACACTGAGATTATGGATTGACCATGGGTTATAATCCTTAGAATACACAATACCCTCATGAATATAAAATTTGAATAAATATCTAAAGTGTTTGAGGGATTATGGATCTTTGATAACTAATTATCTACAAAAATCTATTCTATTTAGAGAATATGGTTTGTTAATGTCATCCATAGAGGGATTTGCGCTACAGAGATCCTCTATTAAAGAAATTGCATTGATATTTGATTTCCAAAGACCATTAGTAGGAATTTATTTTCTCAAAGTTATCTTCATGCTCGTTGTAGGTTCAATAAACACATTATTTATAGAACTGTCATTGTTAGGATGGAATGAATCCATGATAAAATAGAGATTTTATCAATTTAATAAGAAGAGTGGCTAATATATAACAAAACGCATGAAAAATATTGGAAGAGAATCACATTCTCATCGCAAAGAGTCTCTATTTTGGGTGAATAGCATTTCACATATTCAAAAAGATTATCACTTGTTATAAATCATATATTTGTTTTCAATATTTTTTAGAAAATTCAAATAAATTTTCTACTCATTTCTTATATTCATCATTAGTTTATCATGCCATTATGAAATCATGAAGCATGATTTTCCAAAAATTAAAATATAATTAATGGATATATTAAATCAAATAAATATATGAATAAATAAATTCAAAACATAAAAACATATAAATATTTAAACATTCATAAATTTTTAATAAAAATTTATAACAAAAAAATATTTAACACTATAAAAAATTGATAATTATGTGAACTTATAGTGAAAATTACAATTTATAATAATTTATAATTCAAATATATTCATATAAAATAAAAAATATAAAAAATAATTAATAAATTTAATATATTAACACACAAAATATATAAATTTAATTTTTTACAACCACAAAAGAATAGAACCATAATTTATATTCAGGAAAAATTTATGTTCAAAATAAAATTATGATCTAAAACTATTTACTACTAAAAACATCTTATATAAATTAATATAATCAATAAAAAATAATTAATAAATCTAATAAATAATTTAAAATCACTAAATATTAACTAATGGTAGTTTGAAAATAATAAATAATAATTTCACACCCAAAATATTGTGATTTAGTTTGATTATTTTCAAAAACATATGACAAAATAGGGATTGATAGAGTATATATTGTATGAAATGAAAGTGGTGTGATGATGATGTTGGAACTCAAGAGAGACGACTGAAATAAACCTACAAGGGTTTTAATGGATATTAATGAATAAGAAGCTATTTGATCATTCTAATATAGGGAAAAAAGAAAATATAAGTTAAAAATCATTTATTCTATGTTCTTTGAGAAGGGTGGAATGTTGTCATAAAGGTCGATTAGATTTTTAGTAAAGGGAGAGCCCAAAGATCAAGGAGAAAACATGTTTTTTAATTTCTATAGTTATTTAATGTTGGTTATTAGATAGAAAATACTAATAGGTAACATTTAATGTTTTTAATAAATAACATATCTTAAATGTAAATGATAATGTATTTTATCATTGGTTATGCAATAAATAACATTAATAGAAGCCTTCTAACATAGTTTATTACATAATTGCTGTAAATTTACTTCCTATTTTATAATCAATACCATATTCAAAAATTGTTGTTAAAACCCAGATGTGAAACCAGCATTTTCTACTAGAAATCATTATTGAATTGGTAAGTATAAATAAAAGAAAACAAAATTTGTACTATAGACCGAATGTAGAACAAAGAGAATCAAGAATATAAAGTATTCCTTATGAAGCACATTTTTTAGATTTTTTAATGTATTTGGCATAATTAATGTTTTCCTTAGACCAATCCCAAGTGGAATTTTAATAAATATTGACTGAGAGAAATCTGATGCATGAAATGTTCATGCTAGTGGAAATAACTATGTGACTCATTCTTGTGGAATCACCATCTGTGACCTCCAACGTTTCCTATCTTACATTTCTGTTTTTTGTATAGTTCAAGAAGGTATTTATATGTTGAATTTAAGATTCTATAACCATTTAATTAATAATGTAATATGTTTTATTTTAATACAAGTATTTTAGACATTTGGAATCTCCAAAAATTTTACTTTTATAAATTGAAGTTATGAAAAAAAGGATTTATTTAATAAACATGTATTTATAAAATTTAATTAATTATTATAAAAATTAATCAATTATAATGTTTAAGAGAATATTGTTCCACCAAAACAGTTCACAGATAATATTGTATCAATTATTCAGTGCACAAAGTAGCAGTTTATGAAGAAAAACAATTTCGTGAAAGAACATTCTTTGAAATAGATGATGCACATGGATTTACTCCATTAAATTAAACTTAATATACATTTAACACCCATTTAAATGTAATGAAAATCATTATATATATATATATATATCATCTAAAAATATTGTAGAGGAGTAGTGTATTACCATAATTAAAGAGGAAAATGATTTCTCTAAGTGTGAATTTTTCTAAATTGGGGGCATAGTTAGCCTGATTTGAACATTGCAATGATTGTTTTTTATAGTTTATTTTGGTACATTATCCCTATAACTTTTTATTATCGATATATAATCACAGTTATGATTATAAATTTAAAATTGATATTTATCATGAGTGTTTTAATTTCTCATTATAAATTGATGAAAAATTAAGAGAAAAAGTAATCCCATTTAACAGTAATCAAAATCTAATTGGGGAATTTTATTAATCCTTGATACACTGATTCATCCCCCCTTTATGATATTTAACCTTTTGGGGAAAACTATTACCACTTAAAAATTATGTAAGTAGGTTAATTTCATTTTGAGTCATAAAAATTTGTTACCATGGTAAAAAATATGAATTATCATGTTAAACATAAAATAAGGTAAAAGGGTTAAAAGAAACTGTTGATAACATAAAATTTCCCAGTACCATATTTCTAAAAGTGTGGATGAAGAATTTAATAATGAAACCATATCCCACCTCTATTATTTTCTAGTTTTTGATCCAATTTATTTTTTCATTTCCCCCTTTTTATATTAAGTATAAATTTTAAAAATAATTCCATCCCTCTTACTTTTAAAAGGCCCACTTCACCATTATACTTATCCTCAAACCATATGGATTTTATAAAATGAAAAATTATAAAAATATATATCTCATACACTTTTAAAAATTTCCTAGAGGTGTGGGTATTAACAAAAACCAAATCCAAGGATCCCTAAGGTGAATTATTTGGTAGAAGATCCAAAGGAATATGTAATGTTCTTAACTAATATCTTTTAATAGTTTCATATTTCAACTAAAATATATTCTATAAAACATTATATACTAACAAAAATATCATTAATATATTAAATTATATTATTACAATAACATCTAATATCTATCTTTCTCTAATTATTTATAAAATTAAAATATCACTTGTGTTTTGTGCCAACGATGACCTCCATGGATGATGTCTTTCACTTTTCAACACCCTCTTTATGAATGGTTATAATAATAATTTTTATTCTCAATATTATACTATTAATTATGTTATATTATTTCATGTTTATAAAAAATGAATAATAACTAAACCATTTTGAACAAATTTATTTCTTAATGGTTGGTAAAATAATTTAAATAAACTTTCCATAAAAAAAATAACATTTATACTCAATAAACCATAAATATTTTTGAAAAAATATAGAAATATGAGACCATTTAATTTTTTATACAGACCTGAAAATTTTATGTTTTAATAATGATTATTATGGTATCATTTTTAAAAAACATTCAAAATTATCGTAAAAAACCAAAAAAACCATGGAACCCTAAAATGAACACCTTTGGGATAATGAGAATAAATGTGATGTATTAATAAAATTATTATAAATGACTATAAAAGTGTCAAAAAAATGAAGTTTTTTTAAGCCATATATTTAAAAAACATAATTAAATTATTTTTCATATTAGTAAAGTGGACCAAGAGAGTCCAGACATGAGGTACATGAACTAAAATACACCCTCTCTTCCATTAGGTTCAGAATTCTATATCATTACCTCAATTTATTTCTCTATTGTTTTCATAGAGTAAATTTATATTCTATATATTCATCCCTTTGAAATAAATTTGGATTAATTTACCTTTCATTTCTAGGTTTATACAGGTTTTTATGTTCCCTTCTCCATCTTTTCTCTAAAATAAAACATGATTAAAAATAACTTATCTATTTATTATTCATTTTAATTTTTCAATCATTTGATGTTTTTCCATTATATTTGTAGACGCTGAAAAAGTCTATAATTCCTAAAGGAAGTTTCAAAATGATGAAGCAAAGTCATATTCGGACTCAGAGGCTCGGTCAGGAGGGCCCAAAAGTGGTGCACAAAATTACGAAAGACTTGTGCGAAAAAATGATGCCCTTGCAAAGGAAGTCTGGGATTCGTGAAAAATCATCGTTGGAGCACACAATTTTGCACGCCCGGTTCTACGCGGTGCGGCCTTTCACGTAGACTAGTCCTAGCATGGAAGATTTTTCACATCGCCCGGATTTTGCGATGCCTACGGCCAATAAATAGAAGGAGACCCCTTCCATTTTGGGGTTGCGGAATTTGAACCGACTCTTGTGCGCGGTATCAACATTCCGTTTGTGCAGTATGGCCTTCGGGACTGGTTCTTTTCGCACCCAGTCTCCCCAAGGTCCGCCTTTTCACGAGATCCCCTTTGGATTAGACTGAAATCCAATCCCTTCGGGGTGTGCCCCTTGAATGCAATTCCTTCTGATTGAATGCAATTAGGTCTTGGAGCGTAATTCCTTTTGCGCGCTGACCCAACCTTCTTCGCATGCATCCCTGAATTGCGCGCCATCCCAGTGTTTTTTGTGAACATGACCTGTATTGCGCGCACGCCTAACCTATAGCGCGTAGGCCTTCCCTATTGTGCGCAATCCCTCTTTCTTTCTTGCAACCCGTCCTGTGTGTTTATCAAATTACCCGCAATAGTGCCTAGGCCTACACCCGCTGGTCTATACCGCGTGGGCTGTGCCCCCGCACCCCCACTCGGGGTCAGTGCCGGCCTGCAGTCCCATCCCTCCAGACAGGTCCCTTCACTACCATCACAGACCCCCATGAAAAATGGAGAGTCGCACCACGAACTATTCAGGCTGGGATGTCAGGATTTTCCATTGTGCCCTTATGTGCACCCACCATCCACCTAGGGAATACCATAATTTAAGATACTCATCTACACACTGTGAAACACCTTCAGTTGACATATTCCTCTTGGCTTGTTTCCTATGTCGTGAGTTGAGATTCTCATCATCAATTCCCCTGAGTAGAATTCCCTATCATTCCATAATAGGATGCCTCTTGTTCCCAAAAAGAGATGACTTTTGTGACAAGCATAAAATACCTAATTACATGATTACAATGGCGTAATATAAAGAGTGTTAGAATCCGTTCAATCATTCCATCACTCCACCTCACGCTTTGTGTGACCTTCATTCGGATCTGCATCCACTTCCAAGTCTGGAGGGACCCCCTAACGGCCTGGTCACAAGCTGCATCGGCTCACCTACCGTCTTGGGCCAACGCCCCAGAAAACATTGGGCAACACTATGAGTCAGGTCCCATGTTTTGTACACGGTCAGCAGTCAACCCTCATTTGTTTTTCCCCATTCTAGGCTAACACGATAGGATACTGTGGTGAAAACATGGTCAGCAGTTATCCTCTATCGTCTTGCCGCTCTCATTGTATTCCAAATGTCAGGCATGTGATTCACACATTTCATATCCCTTTGTTTGGGCTGATTCCAATGCCCTTGGCATTATCCCACTTATCCACTAGCGCATAGGTGCAGCCATCAATCACATGCCTCAACCCACCAGTGATTTGTGATGCCATCATGGACAGACATGAGGAAGACATTACGGGCTTCTTCCACATGTAAATCACGTCAATAGTTGCCACTCCTTAGTGGCACTTGGGAAGTTTCCATGCATAAGCCCCAACCACCCTAGCCACGCTAACTTGGACCCCTCGATGGTTCTCCCTACATCCATGTTTTACCATGGCCTTGCCGATGCCTTCCCTCTCACAAGGTTGTAGATGGTGTTGGGCATGTAAAGCCTAGGGGTGTGAAGTGAACCAACCTCGTCCGAGCTGCAGGATGTTAAACTGCCAAGCGCTTCATCCTCAACACGTGACGTAAACTGTGATCCGACCTTGTTCCTTGCATGCAGGGTCCCCCCAGCTCAGACATTCTTTAAACCGCTCATCTCCACAGGAATTGAATCTTCCTCACATGGAATGATATCCTCCCTCTCAGAGTGGTGTTTGTCCACGAGGGAGGGCTGCCTCAGAGCGTAATCCCCTATCCTCTCTTGCGGAAGGTAGCACCCATGCACCTCTGTATTTCCCCCCCACCAAGGCCAGGGGAGGGTGTGATAGGGAACGAGGCATCTCCTTTGTTCAGTCCCAAATCCCTCTCCCTCTGCGCGTTGTCGCATCACAGGCGTTCATCCTGGAGTAAGCCCCGACACCATGGGCCACTCAACGCGTAAGCCACTCTCTGCTTCTCACGGACGCACCCTTCGTGATGTGATCTTCTGGTACCTGTTGCCTCTTGTTTCTCACACCGAGAATGACTTACGTGGGATTAGAGTGAGCATGGACCATGACACCCTCTCATGGGCTGCCACAGAGTGTAAGTCCCATCCCAGTGAACTACGAGGACTTTGATATGTTCTAAATCATGGTACGTAGGTAGCCTCCATGAGGTTCAATCCCACCACCCAGTCATTCCGACCTCTTCACGTTGGTTCACCAACACTTTGGGCCACCTTAGAGTGTAAGCCCCAAATTTCCCATCCAGCATGACGTTAAATTGTATGCCTCATCCCGCATGACGTAAAACTGTATACCGTCCCGCATGACGTTAAACTGTATGCCCAAACTACGGGGACTTTGATCCATGTCAAGGCATGGTACATAGGTAGCCTCCATGATGTTCAATCCCATCACTCTGTTGTTCTGACCCCTTAGTTTTGTTCCACCAACCACCATTATGGGCCACCTCAGAGTGTAAGCCCCATATCCACCATTATGGGCCGCCTCAGATTGTAAGCCCTATATCCATACACTGTGGGCCACCTCAGAGCGTATGTCCCAAATGCCCTCATCCTGCATGATGTTAAACTATATACCCGAACTACTTGGATTTTGATCCATGTCAAGGCATTGTACGTAGGAAGCCTCCACGAGGTTCAAGCCAACTTCACTCCATCACTCATCCTGATTCCTACATGGGCCGCCACCTCCCGGTGGGATCATGCCACCTCATTCCACTCCATAGTATCCGGGAAGCCTCCGACGTACTATCCCCAACATCGGTGTTCCCTTCAGGGGGTCATTTTATCTGATCCACTCTCAGTGTTACGATCAATCCAATCCGTCTCTTCAAGATGTTAAACTCGCAGCATATTCCGTGTTAAACATGGGAAGCTGAGGAAAACCTCAGAAGACACTCCCTTGGTGAAACCATCTCTGCAAGAAGTTAAACTCATGACATATCCCGTGTAAAACATGGAAACCAAAGGAAAAACTCAGAAGACATGCCCTTGGCATAACCATCTCCACAAGACGTTAAACTCGTGGCATACCACGTGTTAATCATAGGAAGTTGAGGAAAAACTCAGATACATTCCTATGGTATGCCTATTCCCTATGTTCGATGTGGGATGCCTCGGGCTTCCGCGCCCTCGAGAAGCCCTATAATAAGAGACAGAAGACAGACATGCCAATCCCCCAGCATGAAGACACGCCAACGACGCCCCAGCATGACCATTCTTCTCACTGAAGGTTGCTGTCCCGACAAGACCCCTTGGAGTGTCTCGATGGAAGCAGCATAATTAACTAGAGTATATGAAGATATGGCACCAGGAACAAGATTCACAAACCCGTCTTAAATCTATGAGGGAGACCCGGACTAGGTGACGAGTTCCGAGGAGAAATCCACGGAAGGAAGAACCGACATCCCATCATCCCGGTTTCAATCAAGGAGCAGATATCCCTGAACAAGGAACGAATGCAACCCGCCTTTGGAAAGCGGGAATGTGGGGCCACAAGCCGCACGTCCTCCCCTGTGTGACAGATGTGGGTGCGCGCCCTGGCGGAATGCATCGGAAAAAATATTATTTCATAAAATAATAACCTATTTATGCAAATTTATTTTAGATTACATAGGGTTTTATGAATAACACCATCAGATCACCTATTTTTTAGGTTCATTATATATATATATATATTGAAACATAATTTTAAGATGTTCATTTATATAACTAATACTCCACTATTTCTCATGTTTTTCCTTCAATATTTCACCATAATTAATACATATGAATCTATATTTAGATATAAAAATAAAATTGATTTAGTTCCTTCTTATTTTAGGAATCATTATGATATATCCATAAACTATTCTCTATGACAATATAATGTTTCCAATTTCCTTCTCAAGGGGTTTTCTTATTCTTATTAGTTAATTTTTATCTCATTAATTGAAACACAAATATATGTACATATTTTGATATAGAATATGTTCCCAAAACTTTATATTGGTCCAATGCATTTTTTATTATTTTCAACTCCTGAGATACCCTGTATTTTGCATGGGCAGTTATTCAAGAACATATGTTATGTTGTCTTCATAGCAAGCCTTGAAATATGATTATGATATAATGACTTATGTTATTTCCACATTCCAATGATTTATCAAACTTATTATATAATTTTATTTATACCATTCATCCATGTTAATTTATATTACCCTTCTCATTTATGATATATTTATATACCATTTATCTCATATGTTTTACATTTTCATTATGTTGTACATTGATTATTCCATTACATGGAACTATAGATCCTAGTTTCCTTTATCTATTCCCCCTAGGATATAAATTAAAATATTATAATATCAATTTAATTTACTAAAATGTTATAGAGTTCAAAATAATGACGATTTATTTTATTTTATGGTGATATATTATATGTATAACCACCCAAATAAATTAGTCCACTATATAATTTGATAGTATTTAATAGATTTTATAATAAAAATAATGTAAAAATGAGTTAGAAAATCCAAAATATATTTTTTTATTTCTGATCAATTTCTCTTAATTTTTTTATTATAATTAGAGAACATTATTGAAAGCCTTATTGTAAGATCCCAACCATTTGTGGGGAAATATCAAGATCATTTCTTTCAATTCATTTTCTTTTTCTTGAATATGTATTGAATGGGTATTACCTTGGGGAGTTTTCTAGTGAAATTGGAGAATTTTATAAGGAATTGGTAAGTGTGTGGTTGATGCATGATTTTCCAAAATCATGCACCCAGGCCGATAAACTGTTCGAACCCAAACAAAGGGGATTCACACGGTGTGCATACAGTTTGTAAAACTTTATTCCCTTTTATTAGAAACCATGTGACTCCATAAGAGGAGGATTATGGTTAGGCTCATGGTTAGGGAAAAATATTATCCTAGTATAGTAAACCATTTTAGTGGGAAATTAAACCCGCAAAAATTAGATTACAAATTCACAAACTCCCTAAGCTTGAAATAAATTTGACTCAACATGACTCTGGGAAATTTCTATCATTATTAGAGGTTATGAGATGGATTCCAAGATATTAAAAACTCTTTTCATGGTGACTCAAAACCCATATTTAAGATATATAATTATCATAGAAAGTGATTCTCATCCGTATTAGTTTTATTCCTCTCTCATGTCCTTCTCTCATATATTGAAGGTGTGTTCTCTTATGTTGGTGAAGGATCTATATCTAGATTTTGGTTGATCTAATATTTTTGATCATGGATCCATGATTTGGTTTTAGATATAGTTATTTTTCTGTAATTGAACATTTCATTTCAATTTTGGGATTTCCATTTGTGAACATTCATCATAAATCTTGAGGTAGGTTGTCGAATTTCAATTCCCATAGTGTTGAATTCCAATTACATGTGTGTGTTGTCAAATTTCTTTTGGAATGTTAGAAATTTAGATTAAAATTTTAATAACTTAATTTGTTAATGAATTTATGTAATCTTGTAATTTAATAATTCATTTTCCATGTGATTAAGAAATGAGTTCAAAATGGGAAAAACTAAATTTTGGTAATTGTGATTATGCAATTGGTGGAATTGGATTAATTGGTTGGTTAATTAATTAATGTAATGTTGTGGTAGTTAAATTGATTTTAAAATTGGAATTGTATAGTTGTTCAATTATTTTTATTATGAACTAAATGTAAATGAGAATTATGAGGTGTTTGACTTGACCTTACTCGGTTAATGGGTAATATGATTTAAATATTCCAAAATTGTTTAATGGTGAATTGATCATATTATTCCATGTAATTTTTGTTTTGTATCATGATTTTATTTTATATATATAATTTTATATCATGGTTTGAAATTTGATAAGAATTTCAATGATGATTAACCTTTAAAAATATGATATATTTGATAAATGTGTGTCTGATTCATATAAGAGTGTGGGGCATAGACTGAGGCTCTAAATACCCATATGTGATAAATGAGTGTGGGACATGGACTACGGATCTGAATACCAATATGTGATAGATGAGGTGTGGGATAGAGACTGAGGTTCCATATACACGTATGTGATAAATGAGCTGTGGGATAGGGACTGAGGTTTTAAATACCCATGGGGTATTAGAAACAATGTTATATGCCCATGATATTGGAATTAGAATATAATTCCAATTGGCCATGATGTTATTGGAAATGAAATGATTAATGATGACCATGATTCATTGTTATGTGATATTTTTTGGTAATAGTTTATACTCCACCACGACACAAATCATGGATTGAGGGTTCGTTTATCCTCAGGAACTCTAGTGTTTATGGGGTTAAATAAAGAATAATTGAATATGTAAACTATTTAATTTATTACTTTTATTTTATTCTTCATTCAACTATATACACAATTATTTAATGGATAATGTTTTAGACATTGTTGAAGGAATACTATAGAGTTGTACTCAGACACTACTTGGGCTACCTGATCGGCACCAGAATAAACATCAGGTTTTATAGACATGATAAGGGGAAAAGGGACTATTTTACAAGGATGAGTTTGGATGGATCCTAGATAAGTGATCTAGTCTTGGTGTTAGGAACCACTTGGGATTGTCATTATTTCTTTATTTTGGTCCACAATTTGACACTCGACAAACATTTTCCATGACATATCTACTGCTTTATTTTTGGATTGTTTATTCCAATTATGACTATCATGTGATTATGGTATTGTTCAATTTATTATTTATTTATTTATATATTTTTATTTTTATACGCTATTGTGATTCATTGATATAGAGGCTATATTCACCCAATGATCAATATTATACCCTCACTGCTAGTCGGTAGCCTTTGGTGTATGGGGAGGCATGCCTAAGGTCTCTTAAAAACCAGCAAGTGGAACTATTGTGTGGCACTATGGTTCGAACATATCAATGTGGTATCATAGGGTTTTTTATTTTCTCAAATGTATTTATATTTTCATAATTTCTATATCAGAATAAGATGATTCATTCCTTAGTTAAGAGCTTTTTCATTGGATTAGATAACCCTTGAGGAGGGTAATATCCATGTACTAAGGGTGGTATTGCTGTTAATAATGTGTATTTTTAAAGTTGGATGTTATTTCACCTTGATTGATTCCTTTTTTGTGTGAGGATTATTACTTTGGAGTTTTTCATATATTTGACTCATGTATCGATATTGAACGAGAGTTGAATATGCATTTATCATTCTAGGAACACAATATTAATTGGGACTTACATTATTTTCTGCACACACATGAATGCAGGTTTTGGTTATGTTGTTGAAATTGAAATATTTTTCCTTACTTGTGTAATTGAACTAATAATGGTTCCTAATAAAGATTTGAAAATTTCAAAATTATGCGTAATGTATTAAATGGGTGTTTAATGGAAAACTTGATTATTTAGAATGTTTTTACCCATTTCAACCACGAAATAGATGTAATATGGTTAATGATAGTGACAGTTCCTTAGTTTTTACCATGTGGTGGAAAAATGGGGAAACAGTTTGTTATAAAATTATGTGAATTCCACATGTTTTCTTTGTTAATGTGGTGTTATGTGTCCTGAGATATGTATTTAGTATTATAGAGATATGTTTCTATAATTATGTTTAATGATAGGATGACAAGAGAATATGGATGGAAATGATCCTCTAGCAATGGAACCTAAGGCACTGATTGTGATGGGTGAATGAGTTAGAGATATATTCCATGAGTACATTTCTCGGGTTATGTATTTTATGGAGAGAGAACCATAGTAGGTTGTGAAGATTATTCCTGACATGACATGGGAGTTTTAGCTATAACCACCTTTTAATTTCACTAGATATGGTGGACATGAGGCAACTGAATTTTAGATTTAGTTGATCTTAACTATTCTTGAACATTGAGAGACTTATGCTGATAATAGTGTCATGTTATCTTCTTATATGTTTCGAGGATCCGTTATGAAATGGTGGGGTGCTCATGCATGTACTAGGAAAGATCGTGGTATGGTACGTAAGGATTTTTTATAGAAGTTCTGGGAAATATTTTATCTAGATTCACAGATACATAATAGGGAAACTGAGTTCATTTAGTTACTTAAGAGAAGCATGTCTATAATAGACTATCATGGTCATTTAATGACTTGCATAACCTTGATCTAGTGATAGAATGGAATGATATGGATGTTTTTATGGAATTTATAGGATGAGATTAAATGTGAGATTAAGTCCCATGAAAAATTATTTCAGCTGAAAAAGGTTTCTTAAGAGGTTGATCAGTCTCTGATATATCAAAGGAAGATAAGGAATATTCTAATGGAGGATAGGTGGTTTCGGCAAGGAGATCATATGGTATGTATTCTTAGTGTAGAAAAAATAATTTTGATAATTTTGAATAGAGAATTTGAATGATGATTTTCTAGGGGGAATCAGTTACTTAGGATATTACTTCAATGATCTGTCACCATTGTGGTAGAATAAATCAATTTCATAGATAGTGCCCCCGACCATCGGTAGAGTGATGTGATTTTAACAGAATAGGACATCTACATCCGTTCTACAGGAACCCATAGGGGATGTGTTGTGATAAATCATGTTGGAAGAAACAAAGTGTGGGAAGCGTATCTTCTACACTGTATTAGTCTAGTGGTTGGAATTCTACTAGTCCGAGTGGTAGAGGTAGTTAAAGTGGAACTTCTTAGGAAGAGGACCCATATATGCAGTGTGGTGAGCTAAAAAAACTCTTACTACATCATATAGAATAGATAAAGGATAGTTTCATGAAGATCAGTATACACTTGTGGACATAAAGTTTGGAAAGTAGATAGTTAAAGGTAATATTCTTACAGCTTCTACAAATTCTAGTTCTTTATTTGATGCTAGATCCTCAAATAGTTTTATATCTACACAACTTATGAATGTTTTGAGCCTAGCAGTGGATTTCATGATAAGGTCTTTGGGAGTACAATTGAGAGGGATCTATTTGTGCAAGGGGTGTTATATTGAGGTTAGGGATTATTATTTGAGTAGTGAATTTACATCCTTAATATGTTTGTCTTTAACATAATTATTGTTATGGAATAGTTCATAGAATACAGAGACCACATTGATTATTATTGATTGAGGGTGTTTTTTACATCCCTTATGTGTGACAAGTATATTCACCATGGATAGTGGGTTATCAATGTTAGTCGTGCAAGGATATTTCATATGTCTGTAGTGGAGCCTAGCACCCATGTTTCTAGGTTATTGCTAGATGACAGAGGTGTGAATCATTATTTCATTCCACATGCAGCGGATATGTTTCGATATTTGATTCTTGAAGGCATACTAGGGATACCTCATGAGTGAGGTGGGAAATTTAAAATTGTGCTCATGTAGGGGGATGATCCAGTTTCTATTCCACCATATATAATATCACAAATATATCTTCAAGATCATAAGACTAAAATATGAGGGTTGATAGATAAGGTGTTTATCCAATTGAGTATACTTCCATGGGGTTCACCGTCTTGTTTTCTAGGATGGATAAACGATCCTTCTTCTTATATGTTGACTAATGGAATTTAAATCGGATGACTGTGAAGAACTGATATCCTCTTCCGCGTATCGATTGTCTATTTGACCAGTTTAGGGGAGTTCTGTTATCTCTAAGATCAAATTGAGATCAGGGTATCAACATTTGAGAATTTAACCTTATAACATACCTTAGACTACCATCATAAAAAGGTATGACATATATAAGTTTTTTGGGATTCCATTTGGGATAAAGAATGGACCATAATTATTTATGTCTTTGATGAAAAGGATATTCCATATTTGCCTATATCAGTTTGTGGTAGTGTTTTCGGATGACATCAAGGTGTACTCCAAGACTCATGATGATCATTCCCAACTTCTTGACATCATTTTGAGTACACTAAGAGAGTATAGGATATATGTCAAGATATCAATATGTCAATTATAGATTGATCAGGTAAAATTATTAGGCCACATCATCTCATAGGACGGTGTGTCTATAGACCCAGAGAAAGTGCAGGAAATGGTTTTTTGGGAGCATCATAAGAATTTTTTTAGGTTCCATACTCTTTTGGGATTGGCATGATGTTATCAGAATTTCATCTAATAATTTTCCTATTTGGAAGAATATATTTCTAGAAAGGCCAAGAAGGAGATAATGATTGAATGGATCAAATAATTTTAGAATTATTTTTAGTATCTGAAGAATAATTTGACTACTACACTAATCATGGTTCTACCCGATCTAGGTGTGAAATTTATGTTATTTTGTGAGTCTATTAGAATCAGCCTTGGGGCAGTATTGATGCAGGAAGACCATGTTTTGGGATATATTCCTCATTAGTTTAGGGTACATGAATGGAATTACCCTATGCTTGACCTCAAGTTAGAAGTAGTGAGTTTATTCTTTGGCATGTCAGTGGAAATATAAATTGGGTGAAATGTTTACATTTTATACTGATACCATGATCATAATTTATATATTTTCATAGAAATATTTTAATCCTTAGCAGCATAGGTGGGTTGAGTATATCTAGTAATTTCATTTTGATCTAGCATATATTCTTAGGAAAGGAAACAAAGTTATTATCACTTTATGCTTGAAAACTCAAACTCAAGTTGTTATGGAGTCTAGGGATGAGTGGATAATGATACTCATACTGGCTAAGATAAATGTTGTTGTTAAGGAGGTCCCAAAATAGATGACCCTCAAATACATTTTAGTAGAGTCGACATATTTGTTCGAGATTAGAAACAGACAGTATGAGCATCCAGTGTGTTTGGCCCAGAGAGAAATAATTTAATGTGGGGATTCACCTTTTGATTACACCATATATGTTCATGAGATCATCAACGTTAGATATCATGTTGTTGTGACTATAAGCATATGTTATGATCTGATACTGGAATTACATTCCACAATGTGGGTGTCAAATTGAGGCATGAAAAAAATATGTTGTACCTTTGTCGATAGTATTGGTGGCCATGGATGAAAAAAGATATTGAAAGGTTTGTGATACGATGATACACCTTTCAAAGGGTGAAGGATAATAATCAAAAACCTTGTAGTTTAATATAGTTTTTTCACATTCGTGAATTGATGTTTGAAGACATTTCTATGGTATTTTTGGTGGGTCTCCAAATGTAACGTTGGAAGATTGATTCTATTTGGGTGGTTATGGACCCACTGAAAAACGTAGCATATTTTAGTCATACACATGAGATATTCATAGTGGATCAGTTGGGATATATGTATGTTTGGGATGTAGTCCATCTGTAGGGGGTACCATGGGGTATTTTATTAGACCATGACTCATGATTTACTTTTCACATTTGGTAGGGTTTAAAAAAGGTTCTTGGCTCACAATTTTTAATGAGTATGGATTTCCACCCACAGACAGATGAGAAGACATAGCGTACTAGATTTTTTCTTGAGGATATGTTATAGGTGTCTTTCCTTGAAATTGGGGGATCTAAGGATAGGTAACTAGAAATGGTGGAGTTTACCTATAACAATAGTTATCAAGAAATGATTCATATGGAATCATATGAGGCTCTTTATAGTAGGACATTTAGATCACCTCCATGTTGGATGGTGGTAGGTGAGTCAGAGCTGATAAAACTGAGGCCTGTGTAGGGGACATCAGAGTATGTTCAGTGATTTTAAGCATATGGCTTTAAATCATGGTAGAAAGATGATTTTTGTTGATAACAATTGATTAAAACATAAGTTTATAGTGGGTGATCGTGTGTTCAGTCAGGTGTCTCCAATAATGGGTCATAGTAGGATTTATAGGTATGAAAATTTGGATCTCATGTTTGTGGGACCATTTGTGGTTTTAGAGAGAATCAGGTTGGTCGCATACTAATTAGATCTTCCACAGAGGTATAATGATTTGCATGTTTATTTTCATTTATCATATCACCAGTGGTATCACAATGTCCATTATCATTTGATCAATGTGGATAATGTTGATCTTGAGACTGATGAATCCTTTTAGGTGCATGTGATATGTGTGTTGGATCATAGTGATAAAGTGTAGTGGCTAAAGAAAATGATTTTATTTCATGTTTTTTGGAATCATGATAGAGTTTAGTAGGAAACATTGGAGAGAGAAGAAGATATGCAAGCTCAGTGGCCCAACCATTTTACCTTGGAATCTTAGAGATTCTTATGAACTTTTCTCAAGGATGAGATGTTATTAGGTGGAGATATTGAAATATCCAGACCATTTCATGAGATTTCTCAAGCATATTTTCAGGTAGAATTTTTTTCTTATTTTGAGTATGTATTGGTTGGGTATTAACTTGGGGAGTTTGAGGGTAAAATTGGATAATTTTTTAAGGAATTGGGAAAAGTCATGGTTGGGGTACAATTTTCCCAAAACGTGTGCCCAGGACAAAAAACCATGTGAAACCAAACAAAGTGGATTCACACTGATGGACCACCATTTTTCATATTGTGATCCATCCTAGTAGTAACCATAAGACTCCCTAAGAGGAGGTACACTGTTGGGAACACTATTATTTTAAACCATGCACCCAATACAAGAAATTGTGTTCAATGAAAATTAAACACTCGAAAAATAGATTAAAAATTTCCGATCCCCCTCTAACTTCATCCAATGTCGACCCATCTTGAGCCTAAATGATTTCACTCATTTTTTGAGCTTTCTAAATGGATCCCAAGGCCTTACAACCTCTTTTCATGATGACTAAAAGATTGAAGTGAATATTTGAACCTCTAACAGAATGTGATTGTTATAACAGTTGGTTTCCTCCCACTCTCCCACCATTATATCATCTTTTAAAGATATTTTTTACTATTTTGGTGATGGATTTAGTTCCAGATTTTTGTGGATCTAATTATTTTGATCTTGGATATTGATTTTGGATCTAGATCTTGTACTTCATTGTGTAATTGAAAATTCTGTTTCAATTTCGGTATTTTCATTGGTGAGTATTCATCCAAAATCATGAGGAAGGTGGGTTAAATTCAATTCCCAAAGTCGTGAATTACAATTGTGTGTATGTGTTGTGATATTTCAATTCTCATATTTTACATCTGAATCATGAATTAAATAAACTAAATGATTAATTAATTTATGGAATCATGGAATTATTTAATTGATTTTCCAACTAATTATGATATGAGTTTAATATGGTAAAATTGAATTTTTGTAATTTTCATTGTAAAATTAGTGGAATTGGATAAATTAATTGCTTAATTAATTAAGGAATTTTGTGATTTTTTTTATTGATAATAAATTTAGATTGTGTAGTTGGCCAATTATTTTGTTAATGAATTAAATGGAATTAAAATTTATGATATGGTTGACTTGACCATAATGGAATAGTTTGTTAAATAATATAAATATTACAATTTGGATTAATGGAGAATTGTTCATATTTTTTCATGTGACTGAATTATTGAATCATGATTTAATTTGAAATTTTGAATGTAATATTATAACAAGAAATGTGATAAGTAGTATAATGTTGATTAACCTTGATTGATATGATATATTTCATATATGTTTGTTTAATTTATATACCCATGTGGGACATGTAATGAGTCTCTAAATTCCAATACGTGGTAATCGAGTTTGGGATAGGGACTAAGGCTCCAAATGCACATATGTGATAAAAACAATTTGGATTGGGACCAAGGATCCGAATTCCTATATGTGATAAAAGATGTGTGGGACATGGGATGAGGCTCCAAATACCCATGGACTGTTAAAAATGACATTCAATTCCCATTAGAATAGAATTAGATGATAGTTTCAATTGGATGTGATGAGATTTGAAATGAAATAATAAATAATGACCATTGTCTTGTGATATATAACATTCCTTTGGAATAGATTACAATCTAGAAAGGAATGAAGTAGGTATTGATGGTTTGGGTGTCCTCAAGAACCTGAGTGTTTATGTTGTCAAATAAAGAATAATTGAATAAGTAAATTATTCACATTATTGATTTTATTTTTTTATTTATACTATTGTATACACTATTATTAAATTGATATTGTTTTATACATCATTGGTGGCTTCCTACGTAGTTGTACCCACACCCTACTAGGTATTCTTGATTGTTACCCAAGTAGATATCATGTTTTCTGAACATTATAAGGGAAACATACCTATGTTAGTTTGATTCAGGATGGATAATTGATGAGGTAACCAAACCTGGTGTTGGAAACCACTTGGGATTGTTAGTGTTCCTTTATTTTGTTTTTCTATTTGATACTTTTCATGGATATGGATTATTATATATACTTCTTTAGTTTTGGTTATTGTATTTTTATTTTGATTATCATGTGATTTTGGTATTATTCTATTTTACGTTATTTAGTTGGATATTTTTTTTATTTATGTGGTTTTGATACTTTGATAAAAAGTGTATAGTCTCCCCATTATTGATATTAAACCCTTACTACTAGTCCAGTTCGTATGGGGAGGCATGCCTAAATTCTCATGACAAACCATCTCAGGGAACCAAGGGGTGGAACATGGTTCATGATGTCCCCGGATGGGATAATTCTATATTTAAGAAAACAAAATATTTTTTAAAAAATTGAGAGTTTCAAGTTTCCTAGAAATGATATCCCAATATAGTTAGAAACAAGTGGATGTAGTCTATAGAAATGATGCATTTAGGGGGAATGACCTAGAAAAACATGGGGTTGGTAATAACTCAATCTTCACTTGGGGAACATATTTTTTTCCTAACAAAACTCAAGGGTTGACACTCCCAAATATTATTAGTGAGATATTTCACATGATTTTTTTTATCCACATTTCTTTTTTTAATTTATTGTTATGTTATTGTTTAATTTTTAGATTTTATAAATAAATATTTAGTTCAGATAACCATATATGAGATGGAACATGCATATCTTAGTTTAAATTCCATAAATTTCAATAGTATGATGCATATACAATTTATTTCCATGGGTTTTCTTTTAATGTGCTTGTTAATATTATTATTCTCTCCATAAAATTTAATTATTTTTTTAAATGGATATAAATAAAAGGAATCATGTTAATAACCATATTGAGGGGAATTTTAATTATTTATCTAATGTTATGATGAATATTATTGAAGAAGGATTTTATAAACATTTTATGATATCAGAAAAAATTACTCAGGTTATGAAAAATAACCAGAATCATGTGGAACACCACCTTATACCAGAAAACGATATGTTGTGGTTGAATCCTTCATATAAAAAATTGCCTCCAACTTTTAGTGAATCATTTAGTCCCCTAATTATGGAACACACGATTAATTTCATTGTTAATATATATTATATTCTCAATTTATCTCTGTAAGATAATTTTATTTTAGGTTTTTTATCTCTTAAAAACATTAAATTATTAATGGTGGACACAAATCAATAATATAAATCATATAGAAAAAATTACATATATATAATTATATAAATTAAAACAAATATATTCATTAATTGTTTTCTTCTCACCATCCACCATAAAATGGAGAGTTTGTTCCTTGGAATCCTTAAATATCTGCAAGTATTTATCAAGTATTATGTGGAAAACATCATTAGGCTTCCATAGTGTGCCACCTACTTTTTCACTGAACCAAATTGTAATGTAACAAGCCAATGTTTTATCAATGGAAATTTAATTCTTATAATAATTTCATATAATCACATGAAGTCACATAATAATGAACTACTATGAAATATGTGACCAATAAACATAATATTTTCATATCTATTATTTGAATTTCAAAAATCTTACGTACACGGCAACGATGAGTAATATGTTTGGAGTCCGATTGAACAAACATAATTTATGGTGAATAGTAACCTCTCCTTATAAATAGTAACCTACGCGTATGAGTAGATATATGACCTGTATTAATAGTAATCGTTCAAAAGAATATTAACCTTTTCCTTGAATGTATAAATAAAATTTAAGTTTCTTATTAGTAATAATATTACCATATTAAAAGTATTAGAATTTTTGTATGTCATAAATAATAAATTACAATTAAAAAATTAATTAATTTTAAATAAAAGTTAATTTCCCTAAAATGTATTCATAAATTTACAATTTTATTTCTGCTCATTTAATTTTGGAAAGCATTATATAATCAGTTATAGTTTTAAAATCGATATCTTTCATTGAAATTATTATTTTATTAAAAATTTAATAATTCATATTTAAAAAATTAGTTTCAAAAAATGGTTACAGTTTTTGTATTCTACATGTTAAAAAATTGTTAGGGTTGTTTTTTTGGATTTTTATGAAATTCATGATTTTTTGTTGAATAATGAAATACGATAATTTAAAAAATAAGCTGAATACATTAATTGGTGAGTCATGGGTGACGTTATGCTGATGTAATGACCTTGGGATTGAATTATCATGCACTTATTACTATTTTTGGTCATAATATAATCACTATTTCTTGTATTATATATAAATAATAAAATAATGATTAAAATATTATAAAAATCCTCCTCCCCACCACTATAAAACCACCCACACTTCCATGTTCAATTCAATCCTCTCTATCCTTATGCATTCCCTAAATTCTACCCAAATCTCTCCCCAAGATCCCCCACCTCCCTATGTCTAGAATACCTTGTTCTCCCCAAAATACCAAATCCACTCACCTTAAGCGGCTCTCAAGGATGATTAAATCAGGAGTTGAATTCCACTTTTCTTTTCTTTCATTTTATTTTCATCTTCCATTATTATATTTTATTTCTAACCTCTACTCATCCAAATGGTTTGAAAAATTAAGTACCGTACATGTAATGGAATGGTTTTATGCTAATGGTACAATTCATTATTCTCTATCGTTTCCCCTTATTTTATATGAATGAAATGAAAGCATCGTCCGAGATGTTTTAATTTATCACATTCAAGGATGACGAGTAATCAATTTATATTAAAAAATTCAAATCATGTCATGAAAACATTTTTATGGTTGAACCAGAATATTAAAAATGTATTTTATCATATGTTTTTTTGTGGAATATGTTTTCACAAATTATTTAAAATAATAATACAAAACAAGTTAATTATGGGGATAATCCCCAAATTAATCCAAGTGTTTATCATTTATGTTCTATATAATGATTCACCTTCACAAAAAATAACCAGATTAATTTTATAACCATTTAATATTATGGACGTTCACTAATTTCATATAACTTCAATTCTAGACAACCATTCTCATCATACATGTTTATCTGAGCTTGAATATAAGTGAACCAATCATTAAAATGAAGGAAGTAAACGCTCCCAAAAAATGAAATTTACCTCTTAACTCATCGAAAAGGACATGGATGAACTTAATAAGGTTATAATAAATAAATAACATGTAATTAGGGTAATTTAATTTTTAATTAATGAACCTAATTTTATTATTCATGTCATTAATATCAATCGAATAACACTATCAGACTTAAGGTTAGGGATCCTATCTTTCTCACAATTATTCAAGAATCTCTTCTATATTATATCCTTTTATGTGTAGTTACTAATTCATAGGTTTGGTTTTTCACCTCCCCCATACCTCCCACATGATGTATAAAATAATTGAAACCCCATTTTCTCTCATTAAGCCCCCTATGTACACCCGATACCATGCTAATATTTTGTAAGGAATTCTACCCGAACCTCATAATTTCTTTCAAGTGGTTCTATCATTATTTTTATCCAAATGAAGTTATATTTTATTTTTATTTAAAACATATAAATACTATTTATATGATAAATAATCATGTTTCAATTTCCATCCCTTATTCTTTTCATGGGGATATACATGTTTTTAAATGATTCTATCTTCAATACTTCCCAGTATATAAACCTGTTTTAAGAGAAATTCCCCAACTCGTAAACAATTTCAAGTACACTATATGATATCTTATAAGAAAAAATTTTATTTATAAAAAATGATTTTTATCATGAAAAACTTATTGTTTAATTCTTGTTTTATATAAAATATTATTCCATTTTCTATTTTAAATGATCTTTGATTTTTTAATTAGACAACTCTAAAATGTTTTAATTTTAATGTTTTTTAAAGACTATATTACATGATGTCACATAAATTTGGAATAAATTCTTATGATATATTCCTATTATACCTTATTAATATCCATTCTAAATCTAATTCCTTTTTTCATGTACATTTGTATGATACACCCAATGAATTATGTTTTATGACTTGATTATGATACCCAGTTCATTCCATGGGTACCCATATATTTCATTATGATTAATTATGTATGATTATTTATATGGAAATAATATTCCTGAATATGGTAAAATGGGTGCACTCATATAGCTCCCCAGGGCATTGGGTAATTTTGAGTTTTGTGAAACGTTATGCGCAACGGTCTTGGTGGTTAGCCTTGAATCGTGAAACCATGTGCAATGGTCTTGGTGGTTAACCTTGACATGTGATCCTCTATGTGCAATGAGCCTTGAGTCATGATAAATTAATGTTTAATGTTTTTTTTCACATTATTATGACTCCATGTTAATATGATCTTATGTTTATATTTTATGATTTCACATGTTCCATGCCTTTTTATATCATTATTCCATGCCTTCTAACCCATGTGCTAAGGATTTATTACTATGATATATCCCGTACTAGGCTTTTAGAACATCCCTTTGTTCGTGATATCCCATAGTTATCATATGCATATGTTTGAGCATAATGGAATATAGTATCTCATATTGTAGATTAAATAAATAATTGTTTTTATAATTCTTTATTATGCACCTACTTTTCCAAGACACTAGACTTTATGATCTATGAATTGTAATTTGATGCTTAATTATGATTTAAATCATGTAATGATATATATATAAGGATTGGGTCACTATTGTTGGTATCATTGGATGGTATAATTATTTTTGGATATTAGGAATAGAGTTCTTTAGTAAAAACCATAAGGATTAGACTATGTATAATAAAACATCCTTAAATTTTTTAAAGTATATAGTTAGAGGTTTAACAATAAAATAAATCCTTAGATGGATAAAAATAGGTAGAGGTGGCTATGGAACAAATGTATCTAGGGGTAAAACCTGAAAAACAATTATTTGAGCTTGACTCAAACGAGAACTGGTGCATGACAACATTCCTTGCTTCACTCTTGCTTTGTTACACTCAGGGGATATGCTTTGGTAAATTCATGAAATTACTATATATCTTTATTAAGGGAATAAAGAATAATCCCATGATAATATAATTTAAAAAATAGATCAAGGATAACCTATATTTAGATATAGGGAATGAAGAATTAGTATATACTTCCCCTTTACAAGTTTATCCTTTTATGTTCAAGTTTCCTTTTTATGCTCGACAGCTAATTATTCATGTCCTTTAATTTTATGATCTTTTTATTAGTTAATAGAGGACTATAGAAGAACATGTTTCAAAAATCAATGTGGTAGGGATTTTGATGATTTCCCTAATTATATGCCAAGTATAATGGGAGCGGGTGCTCAGAACTTCATGAAAGTACTTGCTCAGATTGATCGCATTATGAATAATAAGATGAATCGGGTGGAATGACATTCTCCCAAATGGAAAGATAAAGTTTCCATATAAGTTTTAATGCATCAAATGCCTCCCTTGTTGAGTGAATATTCTGATCCCCTCCTCAGGAAATAGTGGATTAACTCCTTTGAAAAGATATTACTGTTCCTCCAGTTCTCAGATAAAGATAATGTTGTGCTGGTGGTATATAGTTTTGATGAGGAAGATGATCAGGGATCGAAAGTAATCATGAATACAAAGCCTTAGGAGAAAATTGATATCATGGAATGAGTGGAATTCATGAGTATAAAGACCCAAAAATTCCGTGAATTTGTTTTTTCATTAAATATATAGTATTTTTACGAGTCTACAGTTTCTGACGTGCATGATTCTGAGGCCCGGTGTTCCCGGAATCAATTTCTGAAGCTTTTATCGGGTATGTTTAGTAAACATATGTGCGGGATTTTATATCTTTTGAACCGGTGATCGGAATTAAAATCTGAGAACACCATTGAACTCACAGCGCTGATATTCGCATAAGGGGACCTTTACCGCACTTGCATTTTAGCATGTCTGGAAGTTAGTTTTTTGGGTTTCATAAATAAAATAAGTGATGGCATATTTTTATTTTAGGTGGTTAAAGTTTTTAAGTGGAGGTTAGAGGTGGGGTCCACCACACCCTACCCTCCTTTGGAGGATATAACTAGGTGGGGACCACTAGCATGAAACCCCTTTAAATCCCCTTTAACTCCTTGAACCCCCAATTGAGGATGAAACTCTCCCTTTATTTATTTTGGAGCCTCTTCACCTCATCCTTCCAATTTAATGAGCCAACCCACATTTTTAATTATTGGATGTAACATAATGAATTTGAATCATTTTGAATTCATTAAGCCATCCTTTTAATAAGTTGTGTTATTTAATTTTTTTTGGTTGGCACATAATACCTTGGTGGAGCTTTCGAGAATTAGAGAGAGAGCACTCTTCCCACAAAGAACACGAAACCCATCTCCAATGACCTCCATTCACATTAAAGTAGGACACACCGCCCACAAAGAACGTCGCCAATGAAGACGCCATCTCCTCCTGACGACAACAGAACGACCTGCCTTCCTGCAACTCCGCCGAGCGAACACCGATTACAAGTAAGGGTTTGTTTCCGTTTGAGTTATTCCCCATTCTTGTGATTGAAAACGATGAACAAAGATCAACCCACAAATAGGTTGATCCGCAGATCGCTCACTCTAGTGGGAGGTTTTTGTTGCGGGATAAAATCGGTTTTATTAATCTTGTGATCCATTTATTGTGAACCTTCTGATTGAATGCTAACGTGGAGGGTGCGGGTCGACCCGAACAAGGCCCGACCCTTCCACAGATCTTCCTTGTTGCGTTCTTCATGGGAGATGAGTCAATGTGGCCACTATGAAATCCGGAGGTTCCATCGTTGAGGGCTGATTTCCAGGAGAACCCCCAGCACAGAAGGATCCAAAATCCAACCACCGGAGTGAACCTGGTGGTCGGCAGAAGGCGGGTAGTTGGGCGGCGGCGGCCACCGCCGCATGCCGGCTGCATGGAGGAGAATGCGGCATGTGTCCACAGGCCACTCGGCTGGGCAAACCGGCCGACCGTGTGGTCGATGGTGCGGAGAACCACGGTGCCCGCAGGCGCTGCGTGAAAGAGAAACGCAGCCCGCGTCCATGGGCCGTGTGTGCTGGACCAAAATGTGCGGCTACAGCCAGCCAGGCAGATGAGGAGGCAGCGCTGCGTGGCGCTGCCAGGCGAGCTGAACCGGAAAAACCCATGCACACAGGTCGGGTCCGTAGTTGGGCCTCACCCTACCGGGCTGGCCTGACCTCACCCGGGTCGGACCCGCCAGACCGGATTGGGCCGACCTGCCAGCCCACTGGGTTTGACGGGTTGGGCCACATCTTCCCTTAAAGGCGAATATCGCCTAGACTGTGTGTTCGATTAACGCACCATCAACGGCACTAGGAACCTCGTGAAGAGGTGGTCCTTTTGCAATACTCTATGTGAGTTTTGGGAAAATTTGTAAATCGACTGAGTTGGATCGAATGTAAAATCCAACCGGGCCCCTGAAACAGAAATGCCAATAACTCGCAGACCGAGCGTCCGATTGACACAACATCTTTCACGTTGGGTTCATTATGATTAGATGGAACAATGGGATACATCATCTCATGACTTTGTGATAGTTGATGTATCGAAACCTAGCTCGAGGATTAGACCCTCTCGGAATCGAGTGTGCTGTGTGCGGGAACCCTAGGGCTGGCTGCGATGACTACTATACCAGAATCCTTCGTGGGTTCGACTGCAACGAGTACTCTACGAGGATCCTCTATGGGTTCGACATCGATGACTACTATTTCGAGATCCTCCAGGGGCCCGAAAGTTCTGTCTTATGTTCCTGTAACATGTGTGGGTCCGACAGAATACCTAGTCATGTATCCTATGTGGGTCTGACAGCTTAGCTGGTCCTGTATCCTGTGTGGGTCCGACAACTTAGACGAATCAGTGACTACATCAGATCATCTCTATAACTCTATGAAATATTTATACATCTATGAGGTGAGTCATGTCATTCAACCATTATCATCCTGGTTATTGACTTATTTCCTTTATGGAATGGTTTCTTCTTGGAATCGAGAATTGGAGACGGTCTCTGATTGATAACTTATGTATATTTATGAGTATATACCTATATATTTTTAGTGGATATTTCGTGATTGTATCTTAATTATTTGGTTTAACCTTTTTGGATTCTGTTAGTCCATTGGGGGTCTCCTGGTTCCCTACTGAGTATTGTTATACTCACCCCTACACGGTTTTCGGCCACACCTTGTTGTATTCTGTGAATGCGACAGATAGCAGTGATCGAGGCTGAGAGTGACGGACACGAGGCTGCTCAGAGCTAGACTAGATGGGACGTACCGTAGAGATGAGTTGTTTGAGTTATATACCTACCCTTCATGTAGGATTCCCCAGTGGATGATCCAGGAGTTTTTTTCCCTTTTTACATGTACTTGTTGTTTAGTTGGGTTCATATACTGGCCCACTTATTTTCAGCACACCTTACTTTTCTATTTTAGTACATGTTGCATCTACTTCTTGTGTTCAAACTGTGGGTGTTCTAGGTTTATGGGGAATGCCTTCCCTTTTTATCAGGGATTCGACTTTGGTGCTAGTCGCCAGCCCCTGACCTATGGAAGGTGGGATTGGGGTAGTCACGGCATGGGCCCCGAGGACGGGTCCTAACAAATTGGTATCAGAGGAATCAATTCTACAACAAAATTTGGACTCTGATTCTTGTAACGATAAAAGTGTTAAGTGTTCTGGGTGTGTTTATCAGTTTAGGCAAACCGGTGTTGGTGAGGCAGCCGACGTATCCATACACTAGGACTCTAGCTTCTGATTTCTGACTCAATACCCGAAAACACTGATTGCGTGTGTGTTTCATTTGAAAATATTTTCATTGTGATTACTTCCTGTCAGCTCACTAGGTATATTATTTTTACCGTGACAGGCCATTTTCTTCTTAGGATGTACCCACAAAGGCAGTAAGCTAGGGTTCCGAGTTACGTATAAGATGGTAGCCCACCGAGCGACGAGGCCTCATTGTATGGCCCCATCACAGCGAAGGTACCAGCGGTACCACTACCCCCTGGGTCACCAATACCACCAACTCCAGAAGCAGAGAGTGCACACCGCCTGAGTGCTTTTCATGAGTTTCAGCGCCATAGGCCACCCAAGTTCCTGGAAGTGACGTACCCACAAGCAGTTGAGGATTGGCTGGAGGCTATCATGAGAGTTTTCATATTGGTAGGGATACCAGCTGACCTCATTTTGATCCTTGTCGCGAGTCTCATGCATGTGGAAGTAGGCATATAGTAGAGCTTGATGATCTAGGTTCTTGACGAGGCATCATTACTCTGGACAGACTTCGAGAGTCTCTTTCTCTCATAGTTTGGTCTAGCCACCCTTCGGGCGGTGTGGATTCAGGAGTTACTTCATCTGCAGTAGGGCAGCATGATAGTAGCTCAGTACTCAGCAAGGTCCACCGACCACTCATGCTTCTCCATAGAAATGGTGTCGGACACATTCTTCATGGCTTGGACCTTTGAGCAGGGACTCATGCTTGAGATCAGGGATTTGATGATCCCACTTAGCATCCCGATGCAGGTGGGGGTGCTGGAGTGAGCCCTTAGAGTAGAGATTTTTCTCACTGAGCAGTCACTAGTAGCGAGACCCACCACAAGGAGACATGTAGCGTAGTCTTCTGCATCCGGTAGTAGACAGATGTTGCAGAGGTCCAAGCAGACCGGGCCATCAGTTGGGAAACCCCATGATACAGGTTCGGTTGTGTGGGGCACACGAGACAAAGCCAGCTATATGAGGAGCAGGAAGTGCTATGCATGCGGTGGGCAGGGCCACATGGCTTGTGACTGCCCGACTCGCCATGCAGATGAGCAGTAGAAAATAGAGGGACCTCCCAGGAAGAGGCATATTTTGGACTGTGGTGGTCCGGTAGGAGCAGGTGGACGTGGCGGAGGAGCTGACCGAGCAGTGGGCGGTGGACGACGTTTCAAGGCCCTGGACACACCACCACCAGGAGGCCCACCCCGACCACAGGGAGCTGGCGGTCAGAGGTGGGCTCAGCTCCAGGCATTTGAGTCCTACAACCATGGTGCACCTGAGATGATTCAATTTACTATATGTGTCTACTCCACCCTTGTTGCAGTACTTATAGACATTGGTGTGAGTCATTTTTTTATTTCCTCTTCCCTCGTTTGGGGCTCGGAGATTCCGACGGAGCCATTAGCTAGATCCTTACGGCTAGAGACTCCTACAGGAGCAGACTCGACCATTACGCACTGGTGCAGACAGTGTGAGCTTACAATATGAGGCGAGAGCTTTGGCTGAGATCTTCTGGTAGTGGCGTCGAGTCCTTAAGATGTCCTCTTGGGGATGGACTGGTTATCCACAGTTCATGCCCAGATTGTCTGTATTAGACTCAAATTTTAGAGTGTTCACATGGATGGGACCAGTTTCACCTTCACCAATGAGAAGGGATCCTTTACAGTGAATGATGGACTTATATAGAGGAGGGGGAAACCGATCAAACATCAGTTGGCTAGTCTCATCCTCGGAGCGGTTGATGTGTGGAGTCCAAGTTTTCCTTTTGTGGTGGATCAGCACATGGATGTTTTCCCTGATGACGTTCTAGGACTTCCTCCTCGTAGAGAGGTAGACTTCTACATTGAACTGTACCCCGAGACGACATCGATATCTACTCCAGCATATCGGATGGCTCCCGCCGAGCTTCGTGAGATATGGTTACAACTAGAGGACTTGTAGTGGAATTTATTTATACGACCTACTGTTTCACCCTGGGCATCACAACTTTTTTTCGCCAAGAAGGCGGATGGTAGCTTGCGACTATGTGTTGACTACCATCGCCGAAATCATGTGACTATGATTATCAAGTACCCACTCCCGAGGATTGACGACCTCTTTGACCAGATCAAACGATCGCGATGGTTCTCGAAGATAGACCTTAGTTCAGGCTATCACAAGCTCAGAGTTTGAGATGACAATGTGAATAAGATGGACTTCAGGTGTCGGTATGGCCACTACGAGGTCTTGGTTAAGCCCTAAGGCATAACCAATGATACAGTAGTGTTTATGAGTATCGTGAAAAATATCTTCCAGCCATACCTCGATCGCTTTGTCGTAGTCTTCATCAACGACATACTGATCTACTCGACTAGTGAGGAGGAGCATTCCTACTATTTGTGGGTAGTACTAGAAAAACTACGAGAGCACTAGCTTTATGGTACGCTCTCAAAGTTAGAGTTCTAGATTTTAGAGGTTCATTTCTTGGGACATTTCATCTCAGAGGCTTGACAAGGAGTGGATCCAGCGAATATCGAGACAGTACTTTCTTGGAAACCACCCAGGAGTGTGACGGCGGTACATAGTTTTCTAGGACTGGCTGGGTACTATCAGAGATTTCTGGAATACTTCTCCAGAGTTGCAGCACCACTATCAGCATTGATGAATAAGGAGAAACCCTTCGTGTGGTCAAAGAGATGCCAAAAGAGATTTCAGGAGCTATGTTTGAGGTTAACCAATGTTCCCATATTGAGACTACCAAAGAAGGGTGTTGGGTACATTTATTACTATGATGCATCAGGGACTGGACTCGGGTGTGTCTTGATGTAGGAGCGAGCAGTGATCGCCTATGGTTCTCAACAGCTGAGACAACACGAGCATAACTACGCTAACCATGACTTGGAGTTAGTAGCAGTGGTCTTGGCTTTGAAGATGTGCCAACACTATCTTATGGGCGAACGTTTTACAGTCTTCTCTGACCACTAGAGTCTCAGTTACATCTTCTCACATAAGAAGCTGAACCTGGGACAACGAGGACAGCTCGAGTTCCTTTGGGACTATGACATCGAGATAGTCTATAATCCTGGGAAGGGGAACGTTGTAGCATATGCTCTCATCAGGAGATGAAGAATTTAGCTACTAGGAGAGGTGACGGAGCTATTGTCCGTGTTGCAGATATCTTTTGTGGACATAGATGCAGCATCCCTTTTTGCATTCTCTCATAGTCACTCCTCCACATCTTCATTGAGTTAGAGAGGCACAATGTGGGGACATTGACTGTGAGACACGATGTGCTGAGATATCCACAGGGCAAGCACCTGATGAATTTTCTGAAGGTGGGATGCATGTAATTATATTCAGTGGACGTACCATAGCACCAGTTTCACTTCAGGAGGAATTGTTGAGGGAGTTCCACACATCTCCTTTATAGGTACATCCCGGAGTTGAAAAGATGTATCAGGACCTCCGACTACAGCACTGGTGGCCAGGTAAGAAGAAGGCAGTAGCATATCTTGTCTCTCGATGCCTCACTTGTCAGCAAGTGAAGGGAGAGCACTAGGTTCTAGTAGGCTTGGTTTAGACCTTTGTGGTTTCAGAGTGGATGTGGGACGGGATATCCATGGATTTCGTGATGGGACATCCACGTATATCCAAAGGACACGACTGTATCTGGGTGATTTTCGACCGACTCACCAAGTCGTCCCACTTCATAACGATCAGAGAGCAGGGATAAATAGGGAGTTTGGGACACCTCTACGTAGAGGAGATTGTATGGATTCATGGTGTTCCATCGACGATCTTCTCCGATCGAGATGCTCTATTAACTTCCCTGCTATGGAAGGGGTTGTAAAAGGCATTTAGAATGCATCTTCGCTTGAGCACCACCTTCCATCCTCAGATGGATGGTAAGACTAAGAGAACCATTAAGACTCTCGAAGACATGCTGCGTGCATGTGTCCTCGACTTCGGTCGTACCAGGGAGGATCACTTAAACTTGGTAGAGTATTCATATAACAATAGCTACCACTCCACCATCAGGATGACACCTTACGAGGCAATTTATGACCGACCATACAGATTTCCTTTGTGCTGGACTAACCCAGGGGAGTCAGCACTTGTATGACTAGAGATGGTGTAGGCTACAACGAAGAAGGTATAGATCATCCAGGAGCGGATGAAGACTGCACAGAGCAGGCAAAAGACCTATTCTGACAGGAGACAAAGACCAATGGGGTTTGGGGATGGTGAACATGTCCTTATACAGGTCTCACATCGATGAGGTCTACATAGATTTGGCCGAGGCGACAAGTTTTCTCTGCGATTCATTAGACCGTTCCGGGTCCCCAGCAGAGTAGGCGAGGTGGCTTACCGCCTAGCTCTTCCACCACAGTTGCACCGAGTGCAAAACTTCTTCCTTGTATTTGAGATGAGGAGATACGTGCATGACCCGTCCCACATCATCGACCATGTGGAGTTGGAAATCGATAACGGGGTGACATTCACGGAGTTTCCAGTGGAGATTGAGGATCTACAGGAGTGGGTCCAACGTGGATGGTCGATTCCTCTGGTGCTTGTTTTCTGGCAGCACGAGAAGCTCCAGGAGAGTACATGGGAGTGGGAGGCTCAGATGCGTGCTTAGTACCCTCATTTTTTAGTATGAGTTTTAGCTTATGTGGACGTAAAGCTATGAGGTGGGGAAAATGTAAAGACCCGTAAATTATGTGATTTTTTTAAATATATTATATTTTTACGAGTCCGTAGTTTTTGAAGGCCCATGATTCCAAGGCCCGGTGTGCCTGGAATAAAGTTTTGATGTTTTGCTCATGTATGCTCAGTAAATGTTCATGAAATATTTTATAACTTTTGAACTGGTGCTCAGAATTAAAATATGAGAACACCGTTGAACTCGCAGCACCATTATTCGCTTATGGGGACCTTTACCGCAGTTTCATTTTAGCGTGTTTCGAAGTTAGTTTTCTGGGTTTCATAAAAAAATTAAAATAAAAATAAGGTAAGGATTATTTTTATTTTATGTGGTTATAGTCTCTAAGTGGTGGTTATAGGTGGGGCCCACCACAACCTAACCTCCCTTGGGAGGATAGGACTAGGTAGGTCCCACTAGCTTAAAACCCCTTAACTCCCCTTTAACTCCTTGAACTCCCAATTAAAAAGGATGAAACTCTCCCTTTATTTATTTTGGAGCCTCTTCACCTCCCCCTCATGTTTAATGAGAAAAACCACCTTTATAATGATTGGATGTAACATAATTATTTTGAATCTTTTTGAATTCATTAAGA
The DNA here is from genome assembly GCA_963277665.1 of Viscum album. Classification (NCBI taxonomy): domain Eukaryota; kingdom Viridiplantae; phylum Streptophyta; class Magnoliopsida; order Santalales; family Viscaceae; genus Viscum; species Viscum album. The sequence continues at coordinate 836,834,104 of OY728165.1, forward strand.
TATCCTTTTAATAAGTTGTGTTATTTTATTTTTTGTTGGTTGGAACATAATACCTTGTTGGAGATTTGGAGAATTAGAGAGAGAGCATTCCTTCCACGAAGAACACGAAGAACATCTCCAATGACCTACATCCACGTTAAAGGAGTAGACGCTCCCCGTGAATAATGTGGCCAATGACGACGTCATCTCCTCTCGATATCAACGGAATGACGCCGCCATCCCGCGACTCTTCCTAGAAAACATTGATTACAAGTAGGTGTATGTTTCCATTTGATTTTCCCCATTCTTGTGATTTAAAATGATGAACGTGGATCATCCCACGTATAGGTTGAACCTTGGACCACTCCCTCTTGTGGGATGTTTTTGTTGTGGGATAAAACGGGTTTCATTAATCTTGTGATCCCTTTATTTTGAACCCCCGGATTGAATTCTAACACGGAGTGTGCGGGATGACCCGAACAGGGCTCGAACATCTACAGATCTGTCATGTTACGTTCTTCGTGGGTGATGAGTCAAAGTGGCAGCGACAAAATTCGAAGGGTCCAGTGCCGAGGGCGGCATTACGGGAGAAACCCCGGTGTAGACAGATCCAAAATCCAACCACCGGAGCGAACCCGATGTTCAGAAAAAGGCGGGTCACCAGGAAGTGGTGTCGGTGATAAGAGGCAGTGGCGATGGCTATATGCCTGCCATGTGGAGGAGAACGCGACTCATGTCCATGGGCCGCTCGGCTGGGCGAACCGGCCAGCCGCATGCCAGCTGGGTTGGAGAACCACGGTGCCTGTAGGAACCGTTTGAAGGAGAACCACAGCCCTCAGGCTGCGTGCGCTAGAGTGAACTAGCTGGATATAGCTGGCCGAGTAGAGGAGGAGGTGGGGCCGCGTGGCACTCCTACCCCACAAGGCCTGACGGGCTGACCTGCCAGCCCACTGGGCCGGACTGGCCGGGCCCTATCTTCTCTTAATGGCGAATATCTCCTAGACCATGCGTCTAATTTAGTCGTCGCCTGCGTCACTAGGACCCTCGTGATGTGGTGGTAATTTTGTGATAATCTATGTGAGTTTTGGGAAATTTTGGAAAATGGCTGGGTTGGATCGAATTTAAAATCCAACCAGGCCCCTGGAATGGAAATGCCAATAACTCTCAGACTGAGTGTCTGATTGACGCACTATCTGTCGCGTTGGGTTCCATATGATGATAATGAACTAAGAGATACATCAACTAAGGACATTGTGATATTTTATGACTATACACTTAGCTCAAGGAGGGGACCCTCTTAGAATCGAGCGTGTTGTGTGCGGGAACCCTAGGGCTGGCTGGGACGACTACTGTACCGGAATCCTTTGTGGGTTCGACGGGGACGACTACTGTACCAGGATCCTCTAAGGGTTCGACAGTGAGGACTACTGTACCATAATCCACTGTGGGTTTGACAACGGTGAATAGTGTACCGGGATCCTCTGTGGGTTTGATAGTTTTGACGTCTTTTATTTTATCCTGTGTGGGTCTGACAGAATTGATGGTCCTATATGCTGTGTGGGTCTGTCAGCTTAGCTGGTCCTGTATCCTGTGTGGGTCAAATAGCTTAGATGAATCAGTGACTACATATGATCATCTCTATCACTCAACAAAAGATGTATACATGTGTGGGATGAGTCTTGTCTTTCAACCATTATCATCATGGTGATATACTTATTTCCATTGTGGAATGGTTTGTGCTTGGGCTTGAGAATTAGAGCTGGTCTGTGATTGATAACATAGGTTTATTTATGGGCATATACCTAAGTAGTTTTGGTTGATATTTCGTGATTGAATCTTTATTATATGTTTTATCTTTTTGTGGATTCTGGGAGACCTTCGGGGGTCTCAGGGTCCCCTACTGATTATTGTTATACTCACCTCTACACGGGCTTTGCCCACACCTTGTTGTGTTCTGTGCATATGATGGACAGTAGTGATCGAGGCTGAGAGTGACGGATGGTAGGCTGCTCACTAGGTATACTTCATTAACCATATCACACCTATTTGTTCCCAGTATGTCCCCACAAAGGCAGCTAGCGATGGTTCCGAGTTCCATATGAGATGGTAGCCCACCGAGCAACGAGGCCTCTGTGCAGGGCCCCATCACGGCGGAGGTACTAGCGGTACCACTACCCGCTAGGCCACCAATATCACCCGCTCCAATAGTAGAGAGTGCACGCCTCCTGAGTGTGTTGCATGAGTTCCAGCACTAGAGGCCACCCAGGTTGTGGGAAGAGACGGACCCACAGGAAGGTGAGGATTGGCTGGAGGCTGTCGTGAGAGTTTTCAAATTGGTAGGGACACCAGCTGACCTCATGGTGATCCTTACTGTGAGTCTCCTACATGCGGCTATAGGAAGATGGTGGTGCCTAATGCTTTAGGTGCATAATGAGAAATCATTAATCTCAAAAGACTTTGAGAGTCTATTTCGCTCAGAGTTTGTTCCATTCACCCTTTGTGCGGTGCAGATTCATGAGTTAATTCATATTGTAGAGACCCGAAGCTTGACGTACATGAACATTACATTACTTTTGCGGAATACTTAGTACATAACAAAAAACACACACACAAGGATCGTAATAGTTTAGTGTCTTTGGAAACTCGGAACGTAATCTTCTAATCGTGTTGAAAGATCTTCAATATCTCCCATAAAGATCTTCCATTTTTTTACCTAAAACCTTTCTTTATATCCTGGGGAAAAGAAAACATAAAAGGGTGAGCTCAAATGCTCAGTAAGGGTAAACAAAAGGAAAATCAATCACATCATATTCATAAGAACATAGCTTTTGGAAATATAAACCTGCAAAAGAGAGCATAAATTCATAACATGGGATAAATCATGGTAGTGAAATGTAATCACAATAATCATAACTTAAAACATGAAACTTTGTGGCATACACACATAATCATAGAGAATCATTTCTTGTTAGTCAAGACTCATTGCCAAGACTATCTTAGTGGACAAAGTCCCTTTCTGAATCGAGTAACCCTCGTTTCAGTCCTGTTTCACTGAACCGGTATAACCTACCATTCCAGCCATGTCTATCTCATGAGATATAAAATCTTTACCCAATGCATTGGAGGGAGATATAGGTCCCACCCATCTCATAATTATACCATTCTTATGTGTGCCACGAAATCATAAAACATACATCATTGCATAACCCATGTAATACAAATGGGAATCTTAAACATGATGACATCATAAAACAATTCATATAGGATAAAGGAATTCATAAAAATATAATTCCATCACAAAATAATCAAATCAATGTAATAATTGGGATAAAACAGAACCCTTTATTATCTTAGATGGAAAATAATTTTGATAAAACACTTGAACTCCATTCTTGAAGAAAATATCCTTTCTGCTTCAAAAACACTTTTCCTTTCTTAACATGTCGTAAAATTATAAACTAAAAGAAGTTGATTAAAAATAAACTTGAAAACTTGTAAAGGAAGCTTCTTTTAAATAATGTTTTAAAAATTCATTCTTGCTGTATAAGTTAAAAAAACATTCTTCTCGTACTTTTGTCGGAAAAGTCAAAAAGTACCTCGTATGAAAAAACGACAAAAGATTCCTTTCATATTCTTTACTAAAAACTCACCGAAGGGTAAACTTGGATTTAAACTATTTTAAGTGGATGGAAACAATATTACATATTGAGGGAACATGGATGTAGATGATAAAATACACCCCCAATAAATACTTACGAATAAACAATCTCGGATAAAAATGAGATTGTGATATTTCCCTTACCTTAGGTCCGACTTGCTTTGTAAGTGTCCGAACCTCCTGTATAATGATTTAAATCATGTTATTGAGTTTTTCCAGAATCATATTCATTGTTATTATATCATATATGGTCCACTTATGACTTTATATTACCCGTTCTTTTCTAAATTCATGTTAAAGTAGTGTTTTGGGTAGAATCGTCTCATTTGTCGTTCGTGTTTTTAACTTGTAATTATTCATAAGATTACTTAGATCATGATTACATAATTCCAGAATATAAAACATGATTTATATATATATATATATTCAGAATATACATATATAATAAATCAGTAAATGGAAAGAAATACACCGTTCATGGAGACGGTAGTCCGTACGTACGCATGAACGTTGTTTTCGTTTTCTTATTGAATTGAATGGAATTAAGTAGATGAAATACATATAAATATAAATAATTCCAGTATCATTATTATTTCATATATTTCATTAGTACTTATTATATATACTTTATAATCATTCATGAATGGTTAATCATTGAGAATGAATCTCATCGCGTCGTGGAGACGGTAGTCCGTACGTACGCACGAGCGATGATATCGTTCCCATGGTCATGGAATAGTGTTGAAGTGTATGTATACTATTTCAGTATCAATATCACATTATAATAATCATATATAGTTACTCATTACACCTTTATACCCATCCAATTAAGGTGGTGGCGGAAAATAGATTACACCACGGCGTGGAGACGGTATTCCGTACGTACGCACGCGCGGTGATTTCCTTTTTCCGTAGGATGGATAGAAGGTTAATTAGAGTTGTTTCATATTTATAATAACATATCAGTATGTAAGTAATACTGATGTTATTACTTTATCGTGAAACAACTAAATAATAAGAAGTTGAAGAAGAAGAAAAATTGAAAAGATCGGTAATGGATATTACCTCTTCTTTGAAATGCCTCTTTGAATCCTCCACTTAGGGAACAAAGATTGGTCTTTGAAGAAGACCAGGACCTCTAGGATTATTATAGGGAAGTGTAGAAGGGATTTTGGAAGAGGTTGGCCGAGCTTGAGTGCTCAAATTGGTTTGAGGAGGAGGGGGAGGAGGTGCCCTTTTATAAGGGAGGAGAGGGGCACCTTAGGAATATCTCAAAATATTATTTTATATTAAAGTCAAAATCGGTTTATAATAGTTCCAAAGGGTCTTATTTCGAAGATAAAGTGGGGATGGGTCGAAATCCTAACATCCAATAGGATTTAGACAAGTTTAGGGTATTATTTTAACCTTATCAATTAGATTTAACTCTAAGTTAAATAATTTAACTTTTACCGTGTCTTTTTGTTTTCTTTCACTATATGGTTAATACACTTACTATAACATGCCAAACGAACCCCAAATTGTTTATTATTAATATATATATCCTTATCTAAGTCATTTGGTCGAGCCGTAGATTTTTAGGAATAAAATAATAATTAATAATATAATATTTGATTTAAAAACTATTTTGTGTCAATTTTGACACTATTTGATATATGATTTTTGTGAAAGTCATAAAAGAATTATATGTTCGAACCAAGTTGATTAAATCAACACTAATATATCATAGTAACCTAGAAAATTAGTGGAATTCATAAAAAGTCTCAAATTACATTCATTTGAGCATTTATAACATCAATTATGTTAATATTTCCTTAAAAGGGTAATTACTGCATCATCGTTGTGTCATAAATAAATTGAATTATTTAAAGTATAAAAATTAAAAATAAAATACAATTATTTAGGAAATATATTTAGCTTTCTAATTAATATTTATAGTCGAAATTATATTATGTATAACCCTATATTAAAAATATTTTAGTAAATAAACTTTGATTTTAACTCTTTTAACTCTTCTTTGAATTAAATAATAATAAATGTCCTAATCTAATCCAAGTGGGCCTAAATGATAATATTTTACACTTAAGGTTGTTTTTGGTCGAGATACACTAGTCCAATAGGATTAGGACATGTGTTAGGGTAATATTAATATCATTTTTACCCTTAATTATCCTATTTACTTTTAACCGTGGTAAATAAAAGTAAAAAGTTACTATTCACCAAAAATTATTTTCATCTCATTGAACCACATTTTACTTACTGACATCAACCGTGTCTCTCGGATGTTTGAAATTCCATTCACAGAAGCGGTAAAATTAAGTTTTATGAAAAATTCAGTTTTTTAACTACCACTTAGTAGTTTCACTATTCATCAAAAATTGATGTTTTTCAGAACAATGCCAAAATTTTATCCTAAGATATATTTCATATTCCGAATTCAAAAATGAAATATATTTTACCAAATTCATAACATAGAAGTTGCATTAATTAATTTTATAATTAAATCCCGCTGTTAAAACAAATAGCGTGTTTTTAAGAAACAATATCTATCAAAAGATTGACACTTGATTATGTCTGGTTTAAATGTGAAATTACATTCAATGACCAACATTGTATTAAATTGTAAAAATATATTCTAAATATACTTTAAAACCACTCAAATTAATAATTTATCACTATTAATTATTTCGATTAAAAAAGTTGTTTTTAATTATAATTTAGTAATTTTCACTATTCATCAGAATATGAAAGTTATCCGAAAAGTAACAAAATTTCACCTTAGGCTAAATTCGATACTCCGAATCCAAAAATGAAGTCCATTTTGAGAGATAAATTTTCTAAAATTTAAAAAGTGGTTATTACTATTCATAACGGCTAGTTTTAATAATATTTTAATAGCATATCGTTGTTTCGTGAAACTCAGTATTGCGTACTACACACGCTATCGAGGAAGGTCGCGATTGCGTGTAGTGCAAGGCAAGTCCAGGATGCATGTTGTGAAAGCTCCTTTTGGTGTAGCGTACAACACAAGGCATTAATAAAATTAAAAAGAATATTTTTCATAAAATCTTGGGCTATTACATTCTACCCCCCTTAAAATGAATTTCGCCCTCGAAATTCGTCGGGGTTATAAATGGTTTACTATTCGAAAGTTTCTTTAATAGAAACCCACATCGTAAAAAGGAATATCAAAACCAATCTTTAAAAACAAAAGTATGAAACGTAACGGTTACCCAAATAAACTAATCACTGGGTTTCCACATAGGTGAAAATATGGATATGGAAGAGAAATCTAACCATCATGTTCTGATGGAGTGTGGTAGAGAACATGGCTATGGAAAAGCCAGTAATCACAAAGCCATAAATTTTTGATGATATAAGGTACAATCCGATTCATCAGGTATAAGATCCCTGGGACAACATTTTTGGTTTTCAAGATCATTTCCCTAAAGTTGAAAATTTGAATTAGAATAAATACTTACTTCATTTTGGTACAATCTCACTGTTGTTCGTGCCTTTAAAAATTTCCACTTCATCTCTTAAATAATTGAAGTTGAATTTGTTATTCGTGAAGTGTTAGCAGATCATGTGATAGAATGACGGGTCATTCCATCTGTCTCAAATAAAAGGTTAGTAATAAAATTATATACATAAGTCGATCTATAGTGAGATTAATCATATATGGTTCCTAAAATGGACTTATACTTCATATAGCATACAGCTTAATATAATAAAACTAGTTTCTACTAAACAGGGACTTCCTGTAGGCCAGTGGTAGGCGATAAAGGCCAGTCGCACTTCGGTTGTGGGTTCGATTCCTACAGCCTTGTCCGACGCGATGGGCTGTCGCCCGTCCTGCAGGTTGTCCTTTTTCTACTATAACATCCCATCAATAATATCGAAAAAAACTTATATCCTTAAACAATACTCACTTATGTCCAACATAATCCATTTCAATCTTTAGGCTTATCCATAATACTACAGTGCACTCTCATAACATAGTGAAAACGATTACCAGAGATTTAATACCATCGTTGATCCCCATATATCATAAGATATGTTTTTTTTGGTCACATTCCAAACATTCAAAGTCCTTAATCATGTATTCTCTTGAATACCTTAGTGAAAACATGAATGCAGTTTAAAGTTAACACTTTCCACATACCAAAATCCTCAAAATTCTATATACTCAAACCATGATATCACTTAGTCCTTATATCAATCATGAGCTCATGAATACTGTTAAATATTTCGTTTTCTCGTTTTCCCTTCATTATGCGCATATCATCTACTTTCTAAAATATTTGAATAACTTTTCCTGGTTACCGGTACCTTAAAATTACTGAAAACCACAATAGACCAATACATAAATATTTCAATACACCATAAAAGTACCTCAACAACATTATTATTGAATACCAATACATAAACACTTTAGTCCATCCACTTCAATGATTGTCCTGGAATAAGTCCTTCCTTGATTTAGAAGTAACTTTTTAGGGCAGGGCATTGAGTTGGGTAATGCCCATGTTCTCCGCAAATAAGACATTGAACTCCATAACAGTCTGTCACTCTATGACCCTTTTCTCCACACTGATAACATTGGTCCCTCCATTTGAGGTATTCCTCAAGGTTCTCCTTCCCTTCTTTAGAAATCTCAATCTTCCTTTCTTTATGCTCCTCAACATGAGAACATGAATAATAGTTTATCTTCCTCTTCTTTGATGAATTCGGTATACCACTAAATTTCACCTTGTTAATCATATATCGCGATGACTGATTCGGCATAATCACAATATCTTTCTCTATAGGCATTACATAATTTTGTTTCTCATAGTCACCAATTTGTCCATTGGATTCAATTTTAACCAAATTCCGTCTGGTTCCCTCCATTAACTAAAACACAAAAAGAATTCTATGAGAGGCAAAAATCATGCTAGAGAAAACACCATAGTAAAGGGGGAGTACCCTCAATATCTAACATCTTAGGTTAAATTCTAAGATCGTTAGCGCAATTCTTGCACTATAACCTATACGTATACATAACCTTAGAGACATCCCTAGACATACCTTAGAAATATCTCTAGGGATCTCACTAAAGTTCTCGCATCCTAGTTTCCAAAGGTTGACTAAACCTTTCCTCTGATACCAACTGTAGAGACCCGAAGCTTGACGTACATGAACATTACAATAATTTTGCAGAATACTTAGTAAATAACAAAAAACACACACATAAGGATCGTAATAGTTTAGTGTCTTTGGAAACTCGGAACGTAATCTTCTAATCGTGTTGAAAGATCTTCAATATCTCCCATAAAGATCTTCCATTTTTTTACCTAAAACCTTTCTTTATATCCTGGGGAAAAGAAAACATAAAAGGGTGAGCTCAAATGCTCAGTAAGGGTAAACAAAAGGAAAATCAATCACATCATATTCATAAGAACATAACTTTTGGAAATCTAAACCTGCAAAAGAGAGCATAAATTCATAACATGGGATAAATCATGGTAGTGAAATGTAATCACAATAATCATAACATAAAACATGAAACTTTGTGGCATACACACATAATCATAGATAATCATTTCTTGTTAGTCAAGACTCATTTCCAAGACTATCTTAGTGGACAAAGTCCCTTTCTGAATCGAGTAACCCTCATTTCAGTCCTGTTTCACTGAACCGGTATAACCTACCATTCCAGCCATGTCTATCTCATGAGATATAAAATCTTTACCCAATGCATTGGAGGGAGATATAGGTCCCACCCATCTCATAATGATACCATTCTGATGTGTGCCACAAAATCATAAAACATACATCATTGCATAACCCATGTAATACAAATGGGAATCTTAAACATCATGACATCATAAAACAATTCATATAAGATAAAGGAATTCATAAAAATATAATTCCATCACAAAATAATCAAATCAATGTAATAATAGGGATAAAAACAGAACCCTTTATTATCTTAGATGGAAAATAATTTTGATAAAACACTTGAACTCCATTCTTGAGGAAAATATCCTTTCTGCTTCAAAAACACTTTTCCTTTCTTAACATGTCGTAAAATTATAAACTAAAAGAATTTGATTAAAAATAAACTTGAAAACTTGTAAAGGAAGCTTCTTTGAAATAATGTTTTAAAAATTCATTCTTGCTGTATAAGTTAAAAAAACATTCTTCTCGTACTTTTGTCGGAAAAGTCAAAAAGTACCTCGTATGAAAAAACGACAAAAGATTCCTTTCATATTCTTTACTAAAAACTCACCGAAGGGTAAAATTGGATTTAAACTATTTTAAGTGGATGGAAACAATATTACATATTGAGGGAACATGGATGTAGATGATAAAATACACCCCCAATAAATACTTACGAATAAACAATCTCGGATAAAAATGAGATTGTGATATTTCCCTTACCTTAGGTCCGACTTGCTTTGTAAGTGTCCGAACCTCCTGTATAATGATTTAAATCATGTTATTGAGTTATTCCAGAATCATATTCATTGTTATTATATCATATATGGTCCACTTATGACTTTATATTACCCGTTCTTTTGTAAATTCATGTTAAAGTAGTGTTTTGGGTAGAATCGTCTCATTTGTCGTTCGTGTTTTTAACTTGTAATTATTCATATGATTACTTAGATAATGATTACATAATTCCATAATATAAAACATGATTTATATATATATATTCAGAATATAAATATATAATAAATCAGTAAATGGAAAGAAATACACCGTTCATGGAGACGGTAGTCCGTACGTACGCATGAACGCTGTTTTTGTTTCCTTATTGAATTGAATGGAATTAAGTAGATGAAATAAATATAAATATAAATAATTCAAGTATCATTATTATTTCATATATTTCATTAGTACTTATTATATATACTTTATAATCATTCATGAATGGTTAATCATTGAGAATGAATCTCATCGCGTCGTGGAGACGGTAGTCCGTACGTACGCACGAGTGATGATATCGTTCCCATGGTTGTGGAATAGTGTTGAAGTGTATGTATACTATTTCAGTATCAATATCACATTATAATAATCATATATAGTTACTCATTACACCTTTATACCCATCCAATTAAGGTGGTGGCGGAAAATAGATTACACCACGGCTTAGAGACGGTATTCCGTACGTACGCACGCGCGGTGATTTCCTTTTTCTGTAGGATGGATAGAAGGTTAATTAGAGTTGTTTCATAATTATAATAACATATCACTATGTAAGTAATACTGATGTTATTATTTTATCAAGAAACAACTAAATAATAAGAAGTTGAAGAAGAAGAAAAATTGCAAAGATCGGTAATGGATATTACCTCTTCTTTGAAACGCCTCTTTGAATCCTCCACTTAGGGAACAAAGATTGGTCTTTGAAGAAGACCAGGACCTCTAGGATTATTCTAGGGAAGTGTAGAAGGGATTTTGTCAGAGTTTGGCCAAGCTTGAGTGCTCAAATTTGTGTGAGGAGGAGGGGGAGGAGGTGCCCTTTTATAAGGGAGGAGAGGGGCACCTTAGGAATATCTCAAAATATTATTTTATATTAAAGTCAAAATCGGTTTATAATGGTTCCAAAGGGTCTTATTTCGAAGATAAAGTAGGGATGGGTCGAAATCCTAACATCCAATAGGATTTAGACAAGTTTAGTGTATTATTTTAACCTTATCAATTAGATTTAACTCTAAGTTAAATAATTTAACTTTTACCGTGTCTTTTTGTTTTCTTTCACTATATGGTTAATACACTTACTATAACATGCCAAACGAACCCCAAATTGTTTATTATTAATATATATATCCTTATCTAAGTCATTTGGCCGAACCTTATATTTTTAGGAATAAAATAACAATTAATAATATAATATTTGATTTAAAAACTATTTTGTGTCAATTTTGACACTATTTGATATATGATTTTTGTGAAAGTCATAACAGAATTATATGTTCGAACCAAGTTGATTAAATCAACACTAATATATCATAGTAACCTATAAAATTAGTGGAATTCATAAAAAGTCTCAAATTACATTCATTTGAGCATTTATAACATCAATTATGTTAATATTTCCTTAAAAGGGTAATTACTGCATCATCGTTGTGTCATAAATAAATTGAATTATTTAAAGTATAAAAAATTAAAAATAAAATACCATTATGTAGGAAATCTATTTAGCTTTCTAATTAATATTTATAGTCGAAATTATATTATGTATAACCCTATATTAAAAATATTTTAGTAAATAAACATTGATTTTAACTCTTTTAACTCTTCTTTGAATTAAATAATAATAAATGTCCTAATCTAATCCAAGTGGGCCTAAATGATAATATTTTACACATAAGGTTGTTTTTGGTCGAGATACACTAGTCCAATAGGATTAGGACATGTGTTAGGGTAATATTAATATCATTTTTACCCTTAATTACCCTATTTACTTTTAACCGTGGTAAATAAAAGTAAAAAAGTTACTATTCACCAAAAATTATTTTCATCTCATTGAACCACATTTTACTTACTGACATCAACCGTGTCTCTCGGATTTTTGAAATTCCATTCACAGAAGCGGTAAAATTAAGTTTTATGAAAAATTCAGTTTTTTAACTACCACTTAGTAGTTTCACTATTCATCAAAAATTGATGTTTTTCAGAACAATGCCAAAATTTCATCCTAAGCTATATTTCATATTCCGAATTCAAAAATGAAATATATTTTACCAAATTCATAACATAGAAGTTGCATTAATTAATTTTATAATTAAATCCCACTGTTAAAACAAGTAGCGTGTTTTTAAGAAACAATATTTATCAAAAGATTGACACTTGATTATGTCTGGTTTAAATGTGAAATTACATTCAATGACCAACATTGTATTAAATTGTAAACATATATTCTAAATATACTTTAAAACCACTCAAATTAATAATTTATCACTATTAATTATTTCTATTAAAAAGTTGTTTTTAATTATAATTTAGTAATTTTCACTATTCATCAGAATATGAAAGTTATCCGAAAAGTACCAAAATTTCACCTTAGGCTAAATTCGATACTCCGAATCCAAAAATGAAGTCCATTTTGAGAGATAAATTTTCTAAAATTTAAAAAGTGGTTATTACTATTCATAACGGCTAGTTTTAATAATATTTTAATAGCATATCGTTGTTTCGTGAAACTCAGTATTGCGTACTACACACGCTATCGAGGAAGGTCGCGATTGCGTGTAGTGTAAGGCAAGTCAATGATGCGTGTTGTGCAAGCTCCTTTTGGTGTAGCGTACAACACAAGATATTAATAATATTAAAAAGAATATTTTTCATAAAATCTTGGGCTGTTACACATATGCTACAGGGCATCATGACAGTATCTCAGTACACAGTGAGGTTCACCAACCTCTCGCGCTACTCCATGTTTATGGCCTAGGACCCATTCTTCAGGGCCTGGACCTTCGAGTAGGGACTCATACATGAGATCATGGCTTTGATGATCCCCCTCAGCATCCCTACGCAGGCGGGGGTGTTGGGGAGAGCCCTTCTTGTAAAGTGTTTTCTCTATGAGCAGTCACTAGTAGAGAGACCCACCACATGGCGACATGTAGCGGAGTCATTTGTAGCCGGTAGTATACAGATGTCGCAGAGGTCCAAGCGGACCAGACCATTATGTGGGAGACCCCATGATACATGTTCAGTTGTGCGGGGCACACGAGACAGAGCCAGCTATACGAGGAGTAGGCAGTGTTATGCATGCGGTGGGTAGGGCCACATGGCTCGTGACTGCCCAACCCGCCATGCAGATGAGCAGAAGATAGTAGAGGGACCTCCCAGGCAGAGGCAAGGGTTTGACTATAGTGGTCAGTTGGGAGCAGGCAGATGTGGCAGAGGAGCTGACCGAGCAGTGGGTGGTGGATGGCATTTTGAGTCCCTTCCACCACCACCACGAAGAGTTCCACCCCAACCATAGGAAGCTGGCGGACAGAGGCATGATCAGCTCCAGGCAGTCGAGGCCTATGACAATGGAGCACCTGAGATGATTTGAAGTACTATCTGTGTCTACTCCACCCTAGATGTAGTACTTATAGACACCGGTGTGAGTCATTCATTTATTCCCACTTCCCTTGTTCGAAGCTCATAGATTCCGACAGAGCCCTTGGCTCGATCCTTATGGCTAGAGACTCCTACGGGAGCCGACTTGACGATTACACATTGGTGCAGAGAGTGTGAGATTACTCTAGGAGGCGAGAGGTTTGACTAAGATATTCTAGTAGTGGCGGTGATGCCTTATGATGTCATCTTGGTGATGGAATTGTTATCCATAGTTCATGCCCAGATTGACTGTATTAGGTGCAAAGTGTGGTGTGTTCACACGGATGGGACTGGGATCAACATTACCAGTGAGAAGGGAGCCTTTGTAGTGCAGGATGGACTTACACAGAAGAGGGGGCATCCGATCACACATCAGTTGGCTAGTATCATCCTCCGAGTGGTTGATGTGAGGTGTCTGAGTTTTCCTATTGTGGTGGATCAGTAGGCGGATGTTTTCCATGAAGATGTTCTAGGACTACCTCCACACAGAGAGGTAGAATTCAATGTTGACCTATACCCCAGTACGGCAACGATATCTACACCAGCACATCGGATGGCTCCCGAAGAGCTTCGTGAGTAGTGGGTACAACTGGAGGACTTGCAGGGGAATGTATTTATCCGACCCAGTGTTTCACCCTGGGAATCACCGATTTTGTTCACTATGAAGGCAGATGGGAGCTTGTGACTGTGTGTTCACTACCATCGCCTAAATCAGGTGACTGTGAAGAACAAGTACCCACTACCGAGGATTGACTCTCTCTTTGATCATCTCAAGGGAGCACGATAGTTCATGAAGATAGACCTTATGTCAGGCTACCACCAACTCAGATTTCGAGATGAGGATGTGCATAAGACGACCTTCAGGTGTCAGTATGGCCACTATGAGTTCTTGGTTATGCCCTTCAGTGTAACCAATTCTTCAGCATTGTTCATGAGTCTCACGAACATGATCTTCAAGCCTTACCATGATCTCTTTGTCTTATTCTTCGTCGACGACATACTGATCTACATGACTACTGAGTAAGAGCATGCCTACCATTTGCGGGTAGTACTAGACACACTCTGAGAGCACCAGATTTATGGTAAGCTCTTGAAGTGAAAATTCTGGATTCAAGAGGATCATTTCTTGGGACACGTCATCTTGGAGGCTGGGGTTGCAGTGGATCCAGTGAAGATCGAGGCAGTACTTGCTTGGGTGCCACCGAGGATTGTGACAGAGGTACAAAGCTTTCTAGGACTAGCTGGGTATTATGAGAGATTTGACCACACTTCTCTAGAGTTTGATCACTGCTTTCAGCATTGATGAAGAAGGGGAAACCCTTCGTGTGTTCAGAGAGATGCCAACAGAGCTTTCAGGAGCTGAGGAAGAGGGTGACCAGTGCTCTTATCTTGAGGCTACTGGAGGAGGGCGTTGGGTACGTAGTTGACCGTGATGCATCAGGGAACAGAATAGGGTGTGTCCTAATGCAGGAGCGAGCAGTGATCGCGTATGGTTCTCATTAGATGAGATAGAACGAGCAGAACTATGCTACCCATGACCTGGAGTCAGCAGCAGTAGTCTTCTCCTTGAAGATGTGGAGACACTATCTTATGGGAAAACGTTTTACAGTCTACTCTGACCACCAGAGTCTTAGGTACATCATTTCAAAGAAGAACCTGAACCTGAGACAATGACGACAGCTCGAGCTCTTCTAGGACTATGACATTGAGATATTCTATACTCCTGGATAGGGGAATGTTGTAGCAGATTCTCTCAGCATAAGATCAGGAATTCATCTACTATGAGAGGCGACAAAGAAGTTGGCCATGTTGGAGATATCTATTGTGGAAAGATATGGAGAAGACTTTCTGTAGTCTCTTATAGTCACTCCTCCACTTCATCAGTGAGTAAGATAGGCACAACATGGGGACGTTGACTATGATACGTGACGTGCTCATATATCCACAGGGATGACACCTGATTGATTTTATGAAGGTAGGGAGCATGTAATTCTCTTCAGAGAACGTACCATGATACCATTTTCACTTCAGGATGATGTGTTCAGGAGTTCCACAAAACCCCTTTATCAGTACATCCATGAGTGGAAAAGATGTATCAGGACCTCCGACGACAGCACTGGTGGCCAGGTATAAAGAAGGAAATAGCAGATTTTGTCTCTCGATCCATCACTTGTCAGCAAGTGAAGGCGGATCACCAGATTCCATCAGGATTGGTTCATCCCATAGAGGTTCTAGAGTGGAAGTGGGATGGTAAATACATGGATTTCATTATGGGACTTCCACACACATTAAGATGACACGACTCTGTTTGGGTGATTGTCGACCGACTCACCAACTCAGACCACATCCTACCTATCAGATAGAAGAGATCAGTAGAGATCTTGGGATGCCTCTACATACATGATATCATATGGCTTCATGGTGTGACATCGGTGATTGTCTCCTATTGAGTTGCTTCCTTCACTTCCCAGCTATGAAAGGGGTTGTAGGAGGCTTTTGGGATGCAGCTTTGCATGAGAACCGCCTTCCATTCTCATACGGATGGTCAGACTAAGAGAACCATTCAGACTCTGGAGGACGTGCTCCGTGCATGTGTCCTCGACTTTGGTTGTAGCTGGGAGGATCACTTTACCATGGAAGAGTTTGCGTATAACAATAGATACCACTCCACCATCAGGGTGACACCTTACGAAGAACATTATGGCCGACCTTGGAGATCGCCTCTTTGCCAGAATGACGCATGGGAGTCAGCACATGTAGGACCTGAGATTGTGCCGGCAATGATGGAGAAGGTGCCGATCATTCAGGAGTAGATGAAGACTTCACAGAGCAGGAAAAAGTCTTATGCTGATAGGAGACGGAGACCACTTGAGTTCGCGGACGGCGACCACGTCTTTCTATGGGTCACACAACGACAAGGTCAATGAAAATTTGGCTGAGGCGGAATGTTGTCTCTGCGATTTGTCGAACCATTCCAGGTCCTAAGAATAGTTGACGAGGTGGCTTACCGCCTGGATCTTCCACATTAGTTTCACCAGGTGCACAACGTCTTCCATGTATCTCAGCTGAAGATATATGTGCATGCCCTGTCCCACATCATCAACAATGGGGAGCTAGACAATGATGATGGGGCGACATTCACAGAGGTTCCCATAAAGATTGATGATCAACAAGAGCGGGTCCTATGTGGATGATCGATTCCTCTGGTGCGTGTTCGTTGGCAGCACGGGAAACTCCAGGAGAGCACATGGGAGCGGGAGGCTCTGATGCGTTCTTAGTACCCTCATTTGTTCCTTTGTATGAGTTTTAGCTTACTAGGACGTAAATATCTAAGGTGGGGAAAATATAAGGACTCAGAAATTTCATGATATTTTTTAAATTTATGGTATTTTTATGGGTCCGCAGTTTCTGACAGCGCTTGATTCCGAAACCCGGTGTGCCAGGAATCAATTTCTGAAGTTTTTCTCATGTACGATTAGTAAACGTACGTGCATGATTTTATATCTTTTGAACCAGTGATCGAAGTTGAAATCTGAGAAAACCATTTAACTAGTAGTGCCGGTATTCTCTTAAGGGGAACTTAAATGCAGTTTCATTTTAGCGTGTTTGGAAGTTAGTTTTCTTTGTTTCATAAAAAAAGTAAAATAAAAATAAGTGATGGATTATTTTAATTTTAGGTGGATAATGTCTCTAAGTGGAGGATATAGGTGGGTCCCACCACACCTTAAACTCCCTTGGGAGGATATAACTAGGTGGGGCCCACTAGCTGGAAAACACTTAACCCCCCATTTACTCCTTGAACCCCCAATTAACGATGATGAAACTCTCCCTTTATTTATTTTGGAGCCTCTTCACCCCCTCCCTCCAGTTTAAGGAGCCAACCCACATTTTTAATTAATAGATGTAAAATAATGAAATTGAATCATTTTGAATTCATTAATCCAACCTTTTAATATGTTTTGTTATTTTATTTTTTGTTGGTTGGCACATAATACCTTGGTGGAGCTTTGGAGAATTAGAGAGAGAGAATTCTTCCCACGAAGAACACGAAGAACATTTGCAATGAACTCCATCCGTATTAAAGGAGTAGATGCCTCCCATGAATAATGTCACCAATGATGAAGTCAACTCCTCCTGACGTCAATGGAATGATGCTTCCTTCCGTGACTTCGGTGAGAGAACACCGATTACAAGTAGGCATTTGTTTCCATTTGAGTTTTCCCCGTTCTCGTGATTGAAAACGATGAACATGGATAAACTCAAGAACAGGTTGATCCGTGGATTGCTCTATCTTATGGGAGGTTTTGGTTGCTGGATAAAATAAGTTTTATTAATCTTGTAATCTGTTTATTGTGAACCCCCTGATTGAATGCTAACGCGGAGGGCGTGGGATGAACCTAACAAGGACCGACCCCTCCGTAGATCTGCCTTATTGCGTTCTTCGTGGGCCACGAGTCAAAGTGGCAGCAATGAAATCCGGAGGGTCCAGTGCCGAGGGAGGAAATTCGGGTGAACCCCCAATGTAGACGAATCTAAAATCCAACCACCAGAGCGAACCTGGTGGTTGGTAGAAGGCGGGTCACCGGGCGGCGGCTATGGCTCCGTAGAGGAGAACGCGGCCCGCATTTGTGGGTCGCTTGACTGGGAAACCTGGATGGCTGTGTGCTGGCCAGGCTGGAGAACCATGGTGCCCACAGGAACCACGTGAAAGAGAACCGCGGCCTGCGTCCTCGGGCCGCGTGCGCTATACCGAACCGGCTGGCTAAGCCCGACTGGGCATAGGAGAAGGAGGCAGCGCATGGCGCCACCAGGCAAGGAAAACTAGATTGGCCCAGACAGGTGGGATGGGTTAGTGGTTGGGACGCTCCCCACCAGGACGACCAACAGCTAGGTTGGACACGACGGACCGGATCGGGCCGACCCGCCAGCCCACTAGGCCTGACGGGCCTGGCCCCATCTTCTCTTAAACGCGAATATCTCCACGATCATGCATCTGATTGACGCGTCGTCTATGGAACTGGGACCCTCACAACGATTCGGTCCTTCTGTGATACTCTAAGTGAGTTTTGGGAAAATTTGGAAAACAATCGGGTTGGATCGAACATAAAATCTAACTAGGCCCCTCGAACAGAAATGCCAATAACTCTCAGACTGGGCATTTGATTGTCGTGTCGTCAGTTGCGTTGGGTTCCTTATGATGTGACAGAACTATGAGATACAAAAACATAAGAAATTTTGATAGTTTATGTATAGACACTTGGCTCGAGGAGAATACCCTCCCAGAATCGAGTGTGCTGTGTGCGGGAACCCTAGGGCTGGCTGTGACGACTACTGTACCAGAATCCTTTGTGGGTTCGACTGCGACGACTACTAAACCAGGATCCTCAATGGGATTGACAGTGAAGCCTTCTATACTGGAATCCTCTATGGGTTTGATAGTGATGGCTACTGTACCAGGATCTTCCATGGCTCTGACAGTTCTGACTTGTGTTCTTATATCCTATGTGGGTTCGACAGAATAGCTGGTCCTATATCTTGTGTGGGTTCGACAACTTAGTTGGTCTGGTATCCTTTGTGGGTTTGATAGCTTAGATGAACCAGTGAATACATATAATCATCTCTATCACTCTACAAAATATTTATACCTGCATGAGCAAGTCATGTCTTTCAACCATTATCATCGTGGTGATTGACTTATTTCCTTTGTGGAATGGTTTGTGCTTGGGCTTGATAATTAGAGCCGGTCTGTGATTGATAAATTAGGTATATGTATGGGAATATACCTAAGTATTTTTGGTTGATACTTCATGATTGAATCTTTCTTCTGTGGTTTATACTTTTTGGAATCTAGGAGACCTTCGGGGGTCTCGGGATCCCCTACTGAGTATTTTTATACTCACCCCTACAAGGGCTTCACCCGCACCTTGTTGTGTTCTGTGCTGATGACAGACAGTAGTGATCGAGGTTGAGAGTGACAGATGGGGGGTACTCGGATCTGGACTTGATGGGACATACCACAAGGATGAGTTGTTTGATTTCTGTACGTACACTTCGGGTAGGATTCCCCGGTGGACGATCCATGAGCTCTTTTACCTTTTTACTTGTACTTTTTGTTCAGTTGGGTTTGTATACTCACCCACTTACGTTCAAGACAAATTAATTTTCTATTTTAGTACTTGTTGTCTATACTTATTGTGTTCATGATGTATGTGGTCCATGATTAAAGTAAATTACTTCACTTTTTATCAGGGATTTGCCTTTGGTGCTACTCGCCAACCCCTAGCCTATGGATGGCGGGCTTGGGGTAGTCACAGCACGGGCCCTAAGAAAAGGTCGTGACAAATTGGTATTAGAGGAGTCGGTTATATCGTAGAATGTGGACTCTGATTCTCTTAACAGCAATAGTGTTATGTGTTTTGGGTGTGGTTATCAGTTTAGGGAAACCCGTGTTGGTGTGGTGGCTGACGTATCCACACACAAGGACTCTGACTTCTGATTTTGGACTCAGTGCATGAAAAAACTGATTGCATGTGTGTTTCCTTTGAAAAAGATTTCATTGTGATTACATTGTGTCAGCTCACCAGGTATAATGTTTTAACAATTGAACACATGTTTCTACTCAGGATGTCCCCACGAAGGCTTCCAGCTAGGGTTCCGAGTTACGTACAAGATTTAATCCCACCGAGCGACGAGGCCTCGGTGCTAGGCCCCATCACAGCGAAGGTACCAGCAGTACCACTACCCGTTGGGCCACCAATACCACCAGCTCCAGCAGCAAAGAGTGCAGGCCACTTGAGTGTGTTGCACGAGTTCCAGCGCTAGAGGCCACCCAGGTTCTGGGAAGATATGGACCCATATGCAGCTGAGGATTGGCTGGAGGCTGTCATGAGAGTTCTTAGATTGGTAGGGACACTAGCCAACCTCATGGTGATCCTTATCCCGAGTCTCCAGAATGCAACAGCTGGATGATGGTGGAGCCTGATACTCCAGGTGCATGATGATGTATCATTACTCTAGACAAACTTCGAGATTCTCTTTCTCTCAGAGTTTGTTCTAGCTAGCCTTCGTGGGGTACAGATACAAGAGTTACTTCATCTGCAGTAGGGCAGCATGATAGTAGCTCAGTACTCAGTGAGGTTCACCAACCTCTCGTGCTACTCCACAGATATGGGGCAGGACACATTGTTCAGGGCCTGGACCTTCGATTAGGGACTCAGGCATGATATCAGGGCTTCGATGATCCCCCTCAGCATCCCGACGTAGGTGGGGGTGCTGGAGCGAGCCCTTCTAGTGGAGAGTTTTTTCGCTGAGCAGTCTCCAGTAGCGAGACCCACCGTAGGGAGACAGGTAGTGGAGTCTTCTGTAGTCGACAGTAGACAGATGTCACAGAGGTCCAAGAAGATCAGGCCATCAGGTGGGTGACCCAAGGATACAGGTTCAGTTATGTAGGGAACATGAGACAGAGCCAGCTATATGAGGAGCATGCAGTTCTATGCATGCAGTGGGTAGGGCCACATGGCTCGTGACTGCCCGACCCGCCATGAAGATGAGCAGCAGACAGTAGAGGGATTTTTCTGGTAGTGGCAGAGGTTTGACCGTGGTGGTCCGCCGGGAGCAGGAAGATTTGGAAGAGGAGCTAACCGAGCAGCGGGTGGTGCACAATGTTTTGAGGCCTTGCCACCACCACCACAAGCAGATCCACCCCTACCACAGGGAGCTGGCGGACAGAGTTCGGGTCAGTTCCAGGCAGTTGAGGCCTACGACCATGGTGCAACTGAGATGATTCAAGGCACTATCTGTGTCTATCCACCCATACTAAAGTACTTATAGGCACATGTGTGATTCATTATTTTTTTCACCTACCCTTGTTTGGTGTTCGGATATTATGACGGAGCTGTTGGATCGATCCTTATGGCTAGAGACTCCTACGGGAGCAGACTCAACAATTACACACTGGTGTAGAGAGTGTGAGCATACTCTAGGAGGCGAGAGCTTCAGCTGAGATCTTTTGGTAGAGGTATCGAGGTCTTACGATGTCATCCTGGGTATGGACTAGTTATCCACAATTCATGCCGAGATTGACTATATTAGGCACAAAGTGCGGTGTGTTCACACAAATGGGACTAGGTTCACATTCACTGGAGAGGAGGGAGCCTTTGCAGTATAGGAAGGACTTACACAGAGGAGGGGGTAGCCGATCACACTTCAGTTCACTATTCTCATCCTTAGAGCGGTTGATGTGCAGAGTCTGAGTTTTCTTGTGTGGTGGACCAGTACACTGATGTTTTACTTGATGACGTTCCAGGACTACCTCCTCATAGAGTGGTAGACATCTACATTGACCTATACCCTGAGACGACACTGATATCTACTCCAGCATATCGGATGGATCCTACCGAGGTTTGTGAGCTGCGGGTACATCTGGAGGACTTGCTGGGGAAATGATTTAACCGACCTAGTGTTTGACCCTTTGAATCACTGATTTTGTTCACCAAGAAGGCATATGGGAGCTTGAGACTATGTGTTTACTAACGTTTCCGGAATCAGGTGTCTATGAAGAACAAGAACCCTCTCTCGAGGATTGAAGACCTCTTTGATCAGCTTAAGGGAGCACAATTATTCTCAAAGATAGACCTTAGGTCAGGCTATCACCAGCTCACAGTTCGAGACAAGGATGTGTAGAAGATGACCTTCAGGTGTTGGAATGGACACTACGAGTTCTTGGTTATGCCCTTCGGTGTAACCAATGCTCCAGCAGTGTTCATGAGTCTCATGAACAAGATCTTCTAGCCTTACCTCGATCCCTTTGTCGTATTCTCCATCGACGACATACTGATCTACTCGAATACTGAGGAGGAGCATGCCTACCATTTGCGGGAAGTACTAGACACACTCTGAGAGCACTAGATATATAGTAAGCTCTCAAAAGGCCAGTTCTAGATTCGATAGGATCATTTCATGGGACACGTCATCTTGGAGGCTGGAGTTGCAGTGGATCCATTGAAGATCGAGGTAGTACATTCATGGGAGACACCCAGGAGTGTGACAGAGGTATGAAGTTTTCTGGGACCGGTTGGGTACTATTGGAGATTTGTGCTAGACTTCTCCAGAGTTGCATCACCACTTTTATAATTGAAGAAGAAGGGGAAAACCTTTTGTGGATAGAGAGATGCCAATAGAGCTTTCGAGAGCTAAGGCAGAGGTTGACCAGTGCACCCATATTGAGGCTACCAAAGGATGGCGTTGGGTACGTAGTTTACTGTGACATATCAGGGACCGGACATGGGTGTGTACTGATACAGGAGCAAGTAGTGATCGCTTATGGTTCTCGTCAGCTGAGATAGCATGAGAAGAACTACGCTACACATGACCTGGAGTTAGCAGTAGTGGTCTTCTCCTTAAGATGTGGCGACACTATGTTTTGGGTGAACGTTTTATAGTCTACAAGGACCATTAGAGTCTCATGTACATCTTCTCACAGAAGAACCTGAACCTGAGACAAGGACGATGGCTTGAGTTCCTCCAAGACTATAACATCGATATAGTCTATACTCTTGGGAAGGGGAACGTTGTAGCAGATGCTCTCAGTAGATGATCAGGAATTCATCTACTAGGAGAAGCGACAGAGTATTTGGCCGTGTTGTAGATATCTTTTGTGGATAGAGATAGAGCAACCTTTCTGCAGTCTCTCACTGTAACTCCTCCACTTCTTCAGTGAGTTAGAGAGGCACAATGTAGGGTCTTTACTATGAGACGCGAAGTACTGAGATATCCAAAGGGCTGGCACTTGATGGATTTTCTGAAGGTGGAGAGAACGTCATTCTTTTCAGAGGACGTATCATGGTAGTGGTTTCATTTCAGTAGGAAGTGTTGTGGGAGTTCCACACATCTCCTTTAGTGGCACATCCAGGAGTGGCGAAGATGTATCAGGACCTCTGACGACATCACTGGTGTCCAGGTATGAAGATGTCAGTAGAAGAGTTTGTCTCTCGATGCCTCACTTGTCCGAAAGTGAAGGCAGAGCACCAGGTTCCAATAGGCTTGGTTCAACCCTTAGAGGTTATATAGTGGGAGAGGGATGGGATATCCATGGATATCATGATAGGACATCCATGTACATCCAAAGGACTCGAGTCTATCTGGGTGATTTTCGACCGACTAACCAAGTCGGTCCACTTCCTACCGATCAGAGAGAAGGGCTCCATAGAGATCTTGGGATGCCACTACGTACAAGAGATCATATGGCTTCATGGTGTTCCATCGATGATCGTCTCCAATCAAGATGCTCGTTTCACTTCCTGGCTATGAAATGGGTCGGAGGAGGCTTCCGGGATGCTGCTTCACTTGAGCACCACCTTCCATCCACAGACGGATGGTTAGACTAAGAGAACCATTCAGAATCTCAAGGACATGCTCCGTTCATGTGTCCTTGACTTTAGTCATAGCTGGGAGGATCACTTAACCTAGATAGGGTTTGCGTAAAAAAAAAGATACCACTCAACCATTAGGATGACACCTTACGAGGCACTTTACAGCCAACCTTGGAGATCGCCTCTCTGCCGGAATGACCCAGGGGAGTCTGCAATTTAGATCCAGAGATGGTATATGCTACAATAGAGAAGGTAAATATCATCTAGGAGTGGATGAAGACATCAAAGAGTAAGCAGAAGTCCTATGATGATAGGAGACAGAGACCACTGGAGTTCGGGGATGGAAGCCACATCTTTCTAGGGGTCTCACCTCGATGAGGTCTATTTTGATTTGGACAACGTGGAAAGTTGTTTCTGAACTTCATCGAACCATTGCAGGTCCTTAGTAGAGTAAGTGACGTGGCTTACCACCTGGCTCTTCCACCTCAGTTTCACTGGGTGCACGACGTCTTCCACGTATCTTAGATGAGGAGATATGTGATTGACCCATCCCACATCATCGACCACGAGGAGCTGGACATCGATCACGGGGTGACATTCATGAACGTTCTAGTAGATATTGAGGACCGACATGAGCGGGTCCTACGTGGATGGTCGATTCCTCTGGTGTGTGTTCGCTGGCAGCATAGAAACCTCCAGGAAAGAACGTGGGAGTGGGAGGCTCAAATGTTTGCTCAGTACCAACATTTGTTCCTTTAGTAAGAGTTGTATCTTAAAGGGACATAAAGATATGAGTTGGGGAAAATGTAAAGACTCGTAAATTCCGTAATTTTTTTAAAATATATGGTATTTTTACGAGTCCTCAGTTTCTAACGGCGCTTGATTTTGAAGCCCGGTGTGCCCAGAATCAATTTCTAATGGGTTGTTTTGGGTATGTTCAGTAAACGTACGTGCATGATTTTATATCTTTTGAACCGGTGCTTAGAATTGAAATATGAGAACACTATTGAACTCGCAATGCCTGTATTTTTTTAAGGGGACCTTTACTATAGTTTTTAGTGTGTTTGGAAGTTAGTTTATTGGGTTTCATAACAAAGAGTAAAATAAAAATAAGTGATGGATTATTTTTATTTTTGGGGGTTAAAGTCTGTAAGTGGAGGTTAGAGGTGGGGCACACCACACCCTAACCTACCTGGGAAGGATATATATATATATATAGGTGGGTCCCACTATCTGGAAACCCCTTAACTCCCCCTTAACTACTTAAACCCCCAATTAAGGAGGATGAAACTCTCCCTTTATTTATTTTTAAGCCTCTTCACCTCCCCCCTCCAATGTATTGAGCCAACCCACATTTTTAATTAATGGATGTAACATAATGAATTTGAATATTTTGGAATTCATTAAGACAACCTTTTTATAAGTTTTGTGATTTTATTTTTTGTTGGATGGCACATAATAACTTTGTAAAGCCTTGGAGAATTAGAGAGAGAGCATTCTTCCCACAAAGATCACGAAGGACGTCTCCAACAACCTCTATCCACGTTAAAAGTGTATACGTCACCCTCGAAGAATTTCGCAAACGACAAAGTCATATCCAACCGACGTCAACGGAACAATGTCATCATCCCGCGACTCTGCCAAGCGAACCCCGATTACAAGTAGAGGGTTGTTTCCGTTTTAGTTTATCCCTGTTCTTGTGATTGAAAATGATGAATGTGGATCAACCCATGAATAGGTTGATCTGTGGATCACTCGCTATTTTGGGTGGTTTTTATTTTAGGATAAAACGGGTTTTATTAATCTTGTTATCCGTTTATTGTGAACCCCCTGATTGAATGCTAACGCGGAGGTCACAGTGTGACCCCATCAAGGCCCAACCCCTCCGCAGATCAGCCTTGGTGTGTTCCTTGTGGGAAACGAT
This sequence comes from Viscum album, assembly GCA_963277665.1. Lineage (NCBI taxonomy): Eukaryota > Viridiplantae > Streptophyta > Magnoliopsida > Santalales > Viscaceae > Viscum > Viscum album. The sequence goes on from OY728165.1 coordinate 836,860,139, forward strand.
TCATAATAGAAGAGATGAAATCTGGATGGTCCAACATCGAGGTCGACATTCCAGGAGAACCCCCTGTATTGATGGATCCAAAATCCGACCACCGGAGCGAAACCGGTGATCGGCAGAATGCGGGTTGTCGGGTGGCGGCTGCGGCTACCTGAGGTGGCGGCCGCGCACCGGCCGCATGGAGGAGAACGTGACCCACATCCACGGGTTGCTCAGCTGGGCGAACCACCCAGCCTCATGCCAATTGGGCTAGAGAACCACGACGCCCACAGGCACCGCATGAATGAAAACTGTGGCCCACGTCCGAGGGAGGTGTGGGCTGGACCGAACCAGCCGGCTACGACCTGCTGGGCAGAGGAGGAGGTGGCGCCTCCGGGTGAGGCAAACCTGACCGGCCCACTCATGTGGGCTATTTCCATGGATGGGATGTCCCCCACCGGGCTGGGCCAACCCCCAGCCAGGTCGGACCCGCCAGACCGGACCGGGCCGACCCACCTGCCCACTAGGCCTGACTGGTCGGGGCCAGTCTTCGCATAAAGGCGAATATATCTTAGACTATGCATCTGATTGACACGCCATCTATGGCACAAGGAACCTCGCTAAAAGGAGGTCCTTTTTTGATACTCTAAGTTTGTTTTGGGAAAATTTGGGAAATGTCCGGTTGGATTGAATGTTAAATCCCACCAGGCCCCTAGAACGGAAATACCGACAACTATTAGACCGGGCGTCCGATTGACGCGCCGTATATCATGTTGGGTTCCTAATGATGAGATGGAAATAAGAGATACATAAACTCAAGAAATTGAGATAGATAATGTATAGACACTTGACTCGAGGAGCGGACCCTCTCGGAATCAAGCGTCCTATGTGTGGGAACCATAGGGCTGGCGACGACGACTAATGTACTAGAATCCTTCGTGGGTTTGACTGCGATGAAAAATGTACCAGGATCCTCCGTGGGTTCAACAACGATGAATATTGTAACAGAATCTTTCATGTTCTCGACAGTGATGACAACTGTAACGGGATCCTCTGTGGGTCTGATAGTTCTCACTTATGTTCCTGTATCCTTTGTGGGTCCGACAGAATATATGGTCCTCTATCCTGTGTGTGTCCGATAATTTAGCTGGTAATTTATCATCTGTGGGTCTGATAGCTTAGATGAATCAGTGACTACATCTGATCATCTCTATCACTCTACGAAAGATGTATACATGTGTGTGATGAGTTATGTCTTTCAACAATTATCATCGTGGTGATTGACTTTACTTCATTTGTGGAATGGTTTGGGCTTGGGATCGATAATTGGAGTCGGTCTGTGATTTATAACATATGTATATATATGGTAATATACCTTATTAGGGTTGGTTGATACTTTGTGATTGTATCTTTCTTCTATGGTTTATCTTTTATGGATTCTGGGAGACCTTTGGGGGTCTCAGGGTCCCCTACTGAGTATTGTTATACTCACCCATGCATGGGCTTTGCCTGCACCTTGTTGTGTTTTGTGCAGACGACGGACAAAAGTTATCGAGGCTTATAGTGATGGACGGGAGGCCGCTCAGAGCTGGACTAGATGGGATGTACTGTAGGGATGAATTATTTTAGTTCTATACCTACCCTTCTGGTAGGATTCCCCAGTGGGCGATCCAGGAGCTGTTTTCCCTTTTTACTGGAACTTGTTATTCAGTTGGGTTTGTATACTGGCCCACTTACTTTCAGCACACCTTACTTTTCTATTTTAGTACTTTTTGCCTCTACTTCTTGTGTTCATCCTGTGTGTGTTATAGTTTTAATGGAAATGCATTCCGTTTTTATAAGGTATTCTCCTTTGGTGCTAGTCTACAGCCCCTAGCCTATGGAAGGCAGGCTTGGGGTACTCACAACACAGGCCCCGAGTGTAGAGACCCGAAGCCTGACGTACATTGACATTACATTACTTTTGTGGAATACTTAGTACATAACAAAAACACACACTAAAGGATCGTAATAGTTTAGTGTCTTTGGAAACTCGGAACGTAATCTTCTAATCGTGGTGAAAGTTCTTCAATATCTCCCATAAAGGTCATCCCTTTTTTTTTACCTAAAACCTTTCTTTATATCCAGGGGAAAAGAAAACATAAAAGGGTGAGCTCAAATGCTCAGTAAGGGTAAACAAAAGAAATATCAATCACATCATATATATAAGAACATAGCTTTTGGAAATCGTAACCTGCAAAAAAACTCATAATATCATAACATGGGATAAATCATAGAAGTGAAATGTAATCCCAAAAATCATAACTTAAAACATGAAGCTTTGTGTCATACACACATAATCATAGATAATCATTTCTTGTTAGTCAAGACTCAATGCCAAGACTATCTTAGTGGACAAAGTCCCTTTCTGAATCGAGTGACCCTCGTTTCAGTCCTGTTTCACTGAACCGGTATAACCTACCATTTCAGCCATGTCTATCTCATGAGATATAAAATCTTTACCCAATGCATTGGAGGGAGATATAGGTCCCACCCATCTTATAATGAATTCTTTCTTATGTGTGCCACATAATCATAAAACATACATCATCGCATAACACATGTAACAAAAATGGGATTCTTGAAACATCATGACATCATAAATCAATTCATATAAGATAAAGGAATTCATAAACATAATTCCATCACAACATAGTCAGAACAATGTAAAAATATGGATAGAAACAGAACCCTTTATTATCTTAGATGGAAAATAATTTTGATAAAACACTTGAATTGAATTCTTGAGGAAAATATCCTTTCTTCTTCAAAATCAATTTCTTTTCACAAAACATCATGCAATTTTAAAAGAAAGAGATTTTATTGAAAATAGTCATGAAATCTTTTATAGGAAGCTTCATGAAAATAAGGCTTTATAAAACAGTAGAAATCCGTTTGTGCCGTATAAGTTAAAAAAAACATTCTTCGTACTTTTGTCGGAAAAGTCAAAAAGTACCTCGTACGGAAAAATGACAAAAGATTCCTTTCATATCCTTTACTAAAAACTCACCTAAGGGTAAAATTGGATTTAAACTATTGCAAGTGGATGGAAAAAATATTACATATTGAGGGAACATGGATGTGGATGATAAAATACACCCCAGTAAATACTTACGAATAAACAATCTCGGATAAAAATGAGATTGTGATATTTCCCTTACCTTAGGTCCGACTTGCTTTGTAAGTGTCCGAACCTCCTGTATAATGATTTAAATCATGTTATTGACTTATTACAGAATCATATTCATTGTTATGATATCATATATGGTTCACTTATGACATTATATTACCCGTTCTTTTGTAAATTCCATGTTAAAGAAGCGTTTTGGGTAAAATCGTTTCATTTATCGTAGGTGTTTTGACTTGTTGTTCTTGACATTATTATTACTTATATCATGATTTACTTACTTCCAGAATATAAAATATGATTTATATATCATATATATTCTGCATATATATATATATAATAGATAGATAAATGAAATGAAAAAACACCGTTCATGGAGACGGTAGTCCGTACGTACGCATGAACGCTGTTTTCCTTTCCTTATTGTCTTGAATGGAAGTAAGTAGATGACATACATATATATATATATACATAAATCCAGTAGCTTTATAATGTCATATATTTCATTATTATTTCTTATATATACTTTATAATCATTCTTAAATGGTTAACATGGAGAATGAATCTCATCGCGTCGTGGAGACGGTAGTCCGTACGTACGCACGAGCGATGATATCATTTCTATAAATACTGAATTGAATTGGAGTGGATTATTCAATATATCAGAATCAATATGATGTTGTAATAACTATGTATAGTTATTCTTTACACCATTATACCCATCCATGTAAGGTGGTGGTGGAAAATAGATTACACCACGGCGTGGAGACGGTATTCCGTACGTACGCACGCGCGGTGATTTCTTTTCCCGTAGGATAGATAGATGGTGAAATAGGGTTGTTTCATACTTATAATAACATATCAGTATATGAGTGATACTGATGTTATTACTTCATAATGAAACAACCTAATAAGAAGAAGTGGAAGAAGAAATAAAGATGAAAGAATTGGTAACGGTAATTACCTCTTCTTTGAAGCGCCTCTTTGAGACCTCCTCTTAGGGCACTAAAATTGGTCTTTGAGGAAGACCAGAACCTCTAGGATGTTTCTAGGGAAGTGGAGAAGAGATTTTGGCAGGGGTTGGCCGAGCTTGAGTGCTCAAATTGGTGTGAGGAGGAGGGGGAGGAGGTGTCCTTTTATAGGGGAGAAGAGGGGCACCTTAGGAATATCTCAAAATATTATTTTATATTAAAGTCAAAATCGGTTTATAATGGTTCCAAAGGGTCTTATTTCGGAGATAAAGTGGGGATGGGTCGAAATCTTATCAACCAATAGAATTTAGACAAGTTTAGGATATTATTTTAACCTTATCAATTAGATTTAACTCTAAGTTAAATAATTTAACATTTACCGTGTCTTTTTGTTTTCTTTCACTATATGGTTAATACACTTACTATAACATGCCAAGCGAACCCCAAATTGTTTATTATTAATATATATAGCCTAATCTAAGTCATTTGGCCGAACCTTATATTTTTAGGAATAAAATAACAATTAATAATATAATATTTGATTTAAAAACTATTTTGTGTCAATTTTGACACTATTTGATATATGATTTTTGTGAAAGTCATAACAGAATTAAATGTTCGAACCAAGTTGATTAAATCAACATTAATATATCATAGTAACCTAGAAAATTAGTGGAATTCATAAAAATTTTCAAATTACATTTATTTTGGTGTTTATAACATCAATTATGTCAATATTTCATTAATAAGATAATTACTGCATCATCGTTGTGTCATAAATAAATTAAATTATTTGATGTCTAAAAATTACAAATAAAATACCATCATGTAGGAAATCTTTTTAGATTTCTAATGAATATTTACAATCGAATTTATCTTATGTATAACCCCATATTAAAAATGATTTACTTATTAAACTTTGATTTTAACTATTTTAACCTTTCTTTAAATAAATTAATAATAAATGTCCTAATCTAATCCAAGTGGGCCTAAATGGTCATATTTTATTCCTAAGTTTGTTTTTGGTCGAATTACACTTGTCCAATAGAATTAGGACATGTGTTAGGGTAATATTAATATCATATTTACCCTTAGTTACCCTATTTACTATTAACCGCGGTAAAAAAAAGTAAAAAGTTACTATTCACCAAAAATTATTTTCATCTCATTGAACCACATTTTAGTCCTTGATATTAACCGTGTCTGTCGAATTTTCAAAATTCTATTCACAGAAGCGGTAAAATTATGTTTTATGCAAAATTCAGTTTTTTAACCTACCACTTAGTAGTTTCACTATTCATCAAAAATTGATGTTTTTCAGAACAATGCCAAAATTTCATCCTAAGCTATATTTCATATTCTGAATTCAAAAATGAAATCTATTTTACCAAATTCATAACATAGAAGTTGCATTAATTAATTTTATAATTAAATCCCGCTATTAAAACAATATATATCAAAAGATTGACACTTGATTATGTCTGGTTTAAATGTGAAATTACAACCAATGACCAACATTGTATTAAATTGTAAAAATATATTCTAAATATACTTTAAAACCACTCAAATTAATAATTTATCACTATTAATTATTTCGATTAAAAAAGTTGTTTTTAATTATAATTTAGTAATTTTCACTATTCATCAGAATGTGAAAGTTATCCGAAAAGTACCAAAATTTCACCCTAAGCTAATTTCGATATTATGAATCCAAAAATGAATTCCATTTTGAAAAATAAAATTACAAAATTTCAAAAAGTGGTTATTACTATTCATAACGGCTAGTTTTAATAATATTTTAATAGCGTATTGTTGTTTAGTGAAACTCGTTATTGCGTACTACACACGCTATCGAAGAAGGTCGTGATTGCGTGTAATGCAAGGCAAATCAAGGATGCGTGTTATGCAAGCTCTTTTTTGTGTAGCGTACAACACAAGAAATTAGTGAAATAAAAAAGAATATTTTTCATAAAATCTCGGGCTGTTGCATTCTACCCCCCTTAAAATGAATTTCTCCCTCGAAATTCGTCGGGGTTATAAATGGTTTACTATTCGAAAGTTTCTTTAATAGAAACCCACATCGTAAAAAAGGAATACCAAAACTTGGCTTTAAAAACTAAAGTATGAAATGTAACGATTACCCAAATAAACTAATCACTGGGTTTCCACATAGGTGAAAATATGGATATGGAAGAGAAATCTAACCATCATATTCTGATGGAGAGTGGTAGAGAACATGGCTATGGAAAAGCCAGTAATCACAAATCCATAAATTTGTGACGATCTAAGGTACCATCTGATTCATCAGGTATAAGAGAACTAGGACAACATTTTTGGTTTTCAAGATCATTTCCCTAAAGTTAAAGAATTTGAATTAGAATAAATACTTTCTTTATTTTGGTACAATCTCACTGTTGTTCGTGCCTTTAACAATTTCCACTTCATCTCTTAAATAAATGAAGTTGAATTTGTTATTCGTGAAGTGTTAGCAGATCATGTGATAGAATGACGGGTCATTCCATCTGTCTCAAAAGGTTAGCAAAATTTATATACATAAGTCGATCTATAGTGGGATTAATCATATATGGTTCCTAAAATGGGCTTACACTTCATATATCATACTGCTTAATATAATAACACTAGTTTCTACTAAACAGGGACTTCCTGTAGGTCAGTGGTAGGCAATAAAGGCCAGTCGCACTTCGGTTGTGGGTTCGATTCCTACAGCCTTGTCCGAAGCGATGGGCTGTCGCCCGTCCTGCAGGTTGTCCTTTTTATAAAACTATATTACTATAACATCCCATCAATAATATCAAAAAAACTTCTATCCTTAAACAATACTAACTTATGTCCAACATAATCCATTCTAATCTTTAGGCTTATCCATAATACTGCAGTCCACTCTCATAACATAGTGAAAATGATTACCAGAGATTTAATACCATCGTTGATCCCCATAAGATATGTCTTGTTGGTCACATTCTAAACATTCAATGTCCTTAATCATGTATTCGCTTGAATACCTTAGTGAAAACATGAATGCAGTTTAAAGTTAACACTTTCCACATACCAAAATCCTCAAAATTCTATATACTCAAACCATGATATCACTTAGTCCTTATATCAATCATGAGCTCATGAATACTGTTAAACATCTCATTTTCTCGTTTTCCCTTCATTATGCGCATATCATCTTATTTCCAAAAATATCTGAATAACCTTTCATGGATACTGGTAACATTAATCAGACAACAGTGTAACAATCCTTACATGTCTCTTTATTCTAAAGTACCATGAGATTACTTATACAACATTACACATGATAAACATGTAATCATTCCACTACATTCTTAAACCATTGACTGTGCTTCAACAATTCTTTCATCTCACATATCATTTTTAGTCTCTTCATCATCATCCACATAAATACTTCCCATACGACCATACTGATTATCTTCATGAGACTTTCCCTTAGGGCATTGGTTTGCATAATGCCCGCACATTCCACATTTAAAACATTTAACCATTGTTGATGTCGTAGCAATACCATTATCATCATCCATGTTGTTAACTGAACCTTTTCCTTTGCATTTACTTGCTTTGTGTTCTTCTTTTCCACACCCAAAGCATCTTCCAGTTCCTTTGAAACATTCTCCTTGATGCCTCTTCCCACATGATTTACATAGGGGAAATTGAACTTTCTTTCCTCTATGATCATCATGGAACTCCATCTTTCTCTTATTAGTCGAGTCAGGAAACTTACCAAATTTTACTTTATTGATCATGTTGTGAGATTGCTGATTCGGCATAATAATGATGTTTGGACATCCAAATCCCATTTCATTTGGTTTCTCATGAAGAATATCATTCCATTGTCCATCATATCCTCCATTATTGTGAATCATCTTGTTTCCAGCCATTTTCTAAAAACCAAAAAGAATAGTGTGAGAGGCAAAAATCATGCTAGGGAAAACAACATTATAAAGGGGGAGTACCTTCAATATCTAACATCTTAGGTTTAATTCTATGATCGTTAGCGTAGTTCTAGTACTATAACCTATACGTATACTTAACCTTAGGGACATCCCTAGACATACCTTAGAAATATCTCTAGGGATCTCACTAAAGTTCTCGCATCCTAGTTTCCAAAGGTTGACTAAACCTTTCCTCTGATACCAACTGTAGAGACCCGAAGCCTGACGTACATTGACATTACATTACTTTTGCAGAATACTTAGTACATAACAAAAACACACACTAAAGTATCGTAATAGTTTAGTGTCTTTGGAAACTCGGAACGTAATCTTCTAATCGTGGTGAAAGTTCTTCAATATCTCCCATAAAGGTCATCCCTTTTTTTTTACCTAAAACCTTTCTTTATATCCTGGGGAAAAGAAAACATAAAAGGGTGAGCTCAAATGCTCAGTAAGGGTAAACAAAAGAAATATCAATCACATCATATATATAAGAACATAGCTTTTGGAAATCTTAACCTGCAAAAAAACTCATAATATCATAACATGGGATAAATCATAGAAGTGAAATGTAATCCCAAAAATCATAACTTAAAACATGAAGCTTTGTGGCATACACACATAATCATAGATAATCATTTCTTGTTAGTCAAGACTCAATGCCAAGACTATCTTAGTGGACAAAGTCCCTTTCTGAATCGAGTAACCCTCGTTTCAGTCCTGTTTCACTGAATCGGTATAACCTACCATTTCAGCCATGTCTATCTCATGAGATATAAAATCTTTACCCAATGCATTGGAGGGAGATATAGGTCCCACCCATCTTATAATGAATCCTTTCTTATGTGTGCCACATAATCATAAAACATACATCATCGCATAACACATGTAACAAAAATGGGATTCTTGAAACATCATGACATCATAAATCAATTCATATAAGATAAAGGAATTCATAAACATAATTCCATCACAACATAGTCAAAACAATGTAAAAATATGGATAGAAACAGAACCCTTTATTTTCTTAGATGGAAAATAATTTTGATAAAACACTTGAATTGAATTCTTGAGGAAAATATCCTTTCTTCTTCAAAATCAATTTCTTTTCACAAAACATCATGCAATTTTAAAAGAAAGAGATTTTATTGAAAATAGTCATGAAATATTTTATAGGAAGCTTCATGAAAATAAGGCTTTATAAAACAGTAGAAATCCGTCCGTGCCGTATAAGTTAAAAAAAACATTCTTCGTACTTTTGTCGGAAAAGTCAAAAAGTACCTCGTACGGAAAAATGACAAAAGATTCATTTCATATTCTTTACTAAAAACTCACCTAAGGGTAAAATTGGATTTAAACTATTGCAAGTGGATGGAAAAAATATTACATATTGAGGGAACATGGATGTGGATGATAAAATACACCCCAGTAAATACTTACGAATAAACAATCTCGGATAAAAATGAGATTGTGATATTTCCCTTACCTTAGGTCCGACTTGCTTTGTAAGTGTCCGAACCTCCTGTATAATGATTTAAATCATGTTATTGACTTATTACAGAATCATATCCATTGTTATGATATCATATATGGTTCACTTATGACATTATATTACCCGTTCTTTTGTAAATTCCATGTTAAAGAAGCGTTTTGGGTAAAATCGTTTCATTTATCGTAGGTGTTTTGACTTGTTGTTCTTGACATTATTATTACTTATATCATGATTTAATTACTTCCAGAATATAAAATATGATTTATATATCATATATATTCTGCATATATATATATATATAATAGATAGATAAATGAAATAAAAAAACACCGTTCATGGAGACGGTAGTCCGTACGTACGCATGAACGCTGTTTTCCTTTCCTTATTGTCTTGAATGGAAGTAAGTAGATGACATACATATATATATATATATAAATAAATCCAGTAGCTTTATAATGTCATATATTTCATTATTATTTCTTATATATACTTTATAATCATTCTTAAATGGTTAACATGGAGAATGAATCTCATCGCGTCGTGGAGACGGTAGTCCGTACGTACGCACGAGCGATGATATCATTTCTATAAATACTGAATTGAATTGGAGTGGATTATTCAATATATCAGAATCAATATGATGTTTTAATAACTATGTATAGTTATTCTTTACACCATTATACCCATCCATGTAAGGTGGTGGTGGAAAATAGATTACACCACGGCGTGGAGACGGTATTCCGTACGTACGCACGCGCGGTGATTTCTTTTCCCGTAGGATAGATAGATGGTGAAATAGGGTTGTTTCATACTTATAATAACATATCAGTATATGAGTGATACTGATGTTATTACTTCATAATGAAACAACCTAAGAAGAAGAAGTGGAAGAAGAAATAAAGATGAAAGAATTGGTAACGGTAATTACCTCTTCTTTGAAGCGCCTCTTTGAGACCTCCTCTTAGGGCACTAAAATTGGTCTTTGAGGAAGACCAGAACCTCTAGGATGTTTCTAGGGAAGTGGAGAAGAGATTTTGGCAGGGGTTGGCCGAGATTGAGTGCTCAAATTGGTGTGAGGAGGAGGGGGAGGAGGTGTCCTTTTATAGGGGAGAAGAGGGGCACCTTAGGAATATCTCAAAATATTATTTTATATTAAAGTCAAAATCGGTTTATAATGGTTCCAAAGGGTCTTATTTCGGAGCTAAAGTGGGGATGGGTCGAAATATTATCAACCAATAGAATTTAGACAAGTTTAGGATATTATTTTAACCTTATCGATTAGATTTAACTCTAAGTTAAATAATTTAACATTTACCGTGTCTTTTTGTTTTCTTTCACTATATGGTTAATACACTTACTATAACATGCCAAGCGAACCCCAAATTGTTTATTATTAATATATATATCCTTATCTAAGTCATTTGGCCGAACCTTAGATTTTTAGGAATAAAATAACAATTAATAATATAATATTTGATTTAAAAACTATTTTGTGTCAATTTTGACACTATTTGATATATGATTTTTGTGAAAGTCATAACAGAATTAAATGTTCGAACCAAGTTGATTAAATCAACATTAATATATCATAGTAACCTAGAAAATTAGTGGAATTCATAAAAATTTTCAAATTACATTTATTTTGGTGTTTATAACATCAATTATGTCAATATTTCATTAATAAGATAATTACTGCATCATCGTTGTGTCATAAATAAATTAAATTATTTGATGTCTAAAAATTACAAATAAAATACCATCATGTAGGAAATCATTTTAGCTTTCTAATGAATATTTACAATCGAATTTATCTTATGTATAACCCCATATTAAAAATGATTTACTTATTAAACTTTGATTTTAACTATTTTAACCTTTCTTTAAATAAATTAATAATAAATGTCCTAATCTAATCCAAGTGGGCCTAAATGGTCATATTTTATTCCTAAGTTTGTTTTTGGTCGAATTACACTTGTCCAATAGAATTAGGACATGTGTTAGGGTAATATTAATATCATATTTACCCTTAGTTACCCTATTTACTATTAACCGCGGTAAAAAAAAGTAAAAAGTTACTATTCACCAAAAATTATTTTCATCTCATTGAACCACATTTTAGTCCTTGATATTAACCGTGTCTGTCGAATTTTCAAAATTCTATTCACAGAAGCGGTAAAATTAAGTTTTATGCAAAATTCAGTTTTTTAACCTACCACTTAGTAGTTTCACTATTCATCAAAAATTGATGTTTTTCAGAACAATGCCAAAATTTCATCCTAAGCTATATTTCATATTCTGAATTCAAAAATGAAATCTATTTTACCAAATTCATAACATAGAAGTTGCATTAATTAATTTTATAATTAAATCCCGCTATTAAAACAATATATATCAAAAGATTGACACTTGATTATGTCTGGTTTAAATGTGAAATTACAACCAATGACCAACATTGTATTAAATTGTAAAAATATATTCTAAATATACTTTAAAACCACTCAAATTAATAATTTATCACTATTAATTATTTCGATTAAAAAAGTTGTTTTTAATTATAATTTAGTAATTTTCACTATTCATCAGAATGTGAAAGTTATCCGAAAAGTACCAAAATTTCACCCTAAGCTAATTTCGATATTATGAATCCAAAAATGAATTCCATTTTGAAAAATAAAATTACAAAATTTCAAAAAGTGGTTATTACTATTCATAACGGCTAGTTTTAATAATATTTTAATAGCGTATTGTTGTTTAGTGAAACTCGTTATTGCGTACTACACACGCTATCGAAGAAGGTCGCGATTGCGTGTAATGCAAGGCAAATCAAGGATGCGTGTTGTGCAAGCTCTTTTTGGTGTAGCGTACAACACAAGACATTAGTGAAATAAAAAAGAATATTTTTCATAAAATCTCGGGCTGTTACACCGAGGATGGGTCGTCACAAAGAGAATATTTTTCAATATATTATTTCCCCAAACCCACCATCTCAAGATGGACGGAGAGTTCCTCAAACTCAAGTAGAAGGAAGATGTCTCAATCAGGGCGTACAAATATAACATTGCATGGCTTGAAAGGCGTGCATCTGTCTTTTTTTACAAGCAAAGAGGATTGATTATTTTATAGAATAATGTTGAGTCTATTAAAAGTGTTGGTGATTTGAAACTTCAACATCAATTAAGGTATTTTTTATTGTTCCCTTATGGATGAAATGGATATCATATACTCTTAGAGGTATTGCGGGTCCAACAAAAAAAGATGAAAATGGAATCTAATGTTGGTGGTTCTTCAAATAAATTACACGGTGGAATGATTCCCAACCATCCGACATGAAAAACTTGTGGGAAAAAGCATCCTAAGAACTATCTAAAGGGAACTCGGAATTTCATCAAATGTTGGAAGATGGGACATCTAGTTAAAAAATTTCAATGGGATATGAAGAATCCTGCTAACATGGAAGAATAAAGGAAGGTTCAAATAATTTATCTACGTATGAAGCAGTGTTATAACTATAGAAGCATGGAAAATATGAGAACAATTTCCCTAAACCATGGGATGTTAGAGGAAATCAACAAAAACCTCTAAGGAAACAAGGAAGGGATTATGCTATTACAACTACTAAGGTGGATCTGGACAAAGATGTGTTGACAGGTATGCTATTTATTCATTTATGAATAGTGAACATACTATATGATTGTGGTTCTACACACTCTTTCATATCTTTCATGTTCAGTAGAACTATTCAAGCCCCACCTCAAAATTTATAGGATATGTTATTTGGGAGAATAGAGAATGGGGGAATTATTGCATCCAATATTTATAACTCATCTTCAATAAATATTTGTGGAATAATCCTCCAAGAAATTTTTTTATACTTCCTTTATTGGAGACTGAAGTTATCATGACCATTGATTGGCTATCTTTATACAAATTCACCATCAACTTTTGAGAAAGGTAAACCACTCTTCACATCCCAAAGCATCCTAAAATTCATTAAAAGTGTAATGAAGAAGAAGAATATATTTTAGAATCAATTCCTTAAGTATGGATATTAATTACTTATGAGAAAGCATGTATAGATCAAATGATTTAGACAAATGAGAGAATGATGCATGAAGACTTGCCCATCGCGAGGGATTACACTGATGTATTCCCAAAAGAGTTGGCTGGTCTTCTCCCAAATCGATAAGTTGAGTTCCAAACTGAAATTATTTTTGGATCCATACCTTTATGAAAGATATCTTATAAAATGGCCACTGTAGTGATGGAAGAGATGAAGAAGTAGTTACAGAAGAATCAAGAGAAGGGTTTTATACGCCTGAGTTCTTCACCATGGGGTATGTCGGTCATCTTTGTCAAGAAAAAGGATGTTTTAATGCACATCTTCACTGATTATATTGATCTCAACAAAATAGTGATAAAGAACATGTATCCCCTAACACATATAGATTAATTTCTCAATAATATTTGTGGCAACAGTTATTTCTCTAAGTCTGAACATTGGTCGGGATATCACCAATTAATGGTGAGGAAGGAAGATATTCACAATATTTCCATTCGAATGAGGAATGGACACTCTAAATTCATAGTGATTCCCTTAATACACACTAATGATCTAGCAATTTTCAAGGATTTAATGAATATTTTTTTAGATATTACCTTGATTTTTTTTGTCTTTATTGAAGATATTCTAATATACACCAAGAGCAAGGGGGAACATTATAAGCATTTGAATATGGTGATAAAGACATTGAAAAGGGATAAGATTTATGGGATGTACAATATATATGAGTTATGGATAGTGGATGTATCATTATTGTGGCATGTTATAACCAAAAAAGGGATATCTGTGGACACTTCAAAGATAAATGAATTTGAAGAGTGTCCTAGACCGACATCTTTAACATAGATCCATACCTTTCTGTGACTAGCTAGGGTTTATCGCTGATTTGTGAAGAACATATCATGATTTTCAAACCCATTGACTGAGCTGACAAGGGAGGGAGTGAATTTTTCCTGGACTAAATAATGTGAATACTGCTTTAAGGAGTTTAAAACGAGGCTTATAACTACACCAAAACTCACACTACCAACAAGTGGATAACTCTTTATGGTGAGTAGTGATGCTTTAAAGAAAGGTTGATGCTATTTTTTGATGATAAAAGATAAATCTATATCCTACTCTTTAAGGCTACTGAAAATCAATGAGAAAAACTATCCTATGCAGGATTTGATGATGGCGACTGTGATTTTAGCTTTAAAAATCTGGTGGCATTATCTCTATAAGGAGAAGTATGAGATATATACTGATCAAAAGAGTCTCAAATATCTATTCACCCAAAAAGATATTAACATGTTCTAGCATATATGGATAGAGCTCATCAATTATTATCACTTCTCAATCCACTACCATCCCGGTAAGGAAAACAAGGTGGTAGATTCTCTAAGTTGAAAGGATCATGCATCTTTATCAATGATGAGAATTGAATTGGATCCAATATTCTTAGATTTTAATAGAATGGACATTGGAATCATTAAGGTAGGAATATCATTAATCTTTTATCAAATGATTTCTCAACCATCCCTCATGGAGAAAATAATGGATGCTCAATGAAAAGATGTGGAAATTCAGAAAAGAGTGGAATACAGTAGAAATAGGGAATCCTATGACTTTATGATTGATGATGAATGAGTTGTAATATTTGGGTCCTGATTATGTATAAAATTTTATCTATTAATAAAGAAGTATCTTTTGAATGATGCACACAGATCAACATTCTCTATTCACCAAGGGAGCACAAAGATGTATCGATATAATCAAGAGAACGTTTTGCGGGACAATAGGCAGAAAGTTATTTTTGAGTATACATCATTGTACTTGGTTTTTCAATAAGTGAAGGTTGATAGAGCAATGTCTACGGGAAAGAAGAAACCACAACCCATACCAACATGTATGTTGGAGAACATCACTGTGGACATTATCACTGGAATTAAAAGGAAAAACAGAGGAAACAATGATATATGGGTCATTGTGAATCATCTTACAAGGACAGGTCACCTTATCGTGATTCGAGAGGACTTCTCATTGGATCAACATGCACATATATATATATATATATATATATATATATATATATCAGAGAAGTAGTAAGGATTTATGGAATACCACTATCTATTGTATTAAATCGAGATCTGAGATTCAACTAAATGTTCAGGAAAAGACTCCAATATTCTCCAAGCACTAAACTGAACTTCAGTATGGCCTATCATCCTCAAACTGATGGCCAATCTAAGCGAAGTATTCATGCACTAAAAGATATGTTGAGAGAATGTTCTATTAACATCAAGGGAGGATGAGACCATCATATTACACTAGTTGAATTATCCGACAACAACAGTTTCTACATGAGCATCTGAATGGCACCATAGAAAACCCGTTATGGGAAAAGGTGGTGAACACCAATGTGATGGGATGATATAACCGAGCATAAGCTGATAAGACCTGAAATAGTCAATGAAATTTTGGAGAATGTGAAAACCATTCATTATCACTTCGAGGTATCCCAAAGTCGACAAAATAGTTATGAAGAAATTCATCGATGATACTTTGATTTCAATGATGGAGACATGGTATTTTGTTGCATATATCTATGGAAGAAGTTCATGAGGTTTTGGAAGATAGGACAGTTATGTCCCAGATCCATTATCCCCTTCTAGATTCATGATCGTGTCTTAGTTTTGTCCTATAACTAGAATGTCCACCTACCATGATTAAAGTACAAGATATCTTCTTTGTATCCCTCTTAAGGAATTATATACAAGATCCTTTAAATGTACTCTCTTCATAGATGGTAAAGTTGGAGAATGATATTTCTTACAAAGAGAATCTAGTGATGATCTGGGATAGTAGTGACAAATTTCTACATAACAAGACTACTCACATAGTCCAAGTACTATGGTGGAACCATTTTTACGAAGAGGCAACAAGGGATCTAGAGGAGACAATGAACATAAAGTACCCACACATGTTTATGGCTTAGAATATAAGATGAAATTTCAAGGAAAAAATTTCATAAGGGTGGAATAATGTAAGAACCCAATGTTTTATCAATTGAAATTCCCTTCTTATAATTATGTAATATAGTCACATGAAATCCAACCACAATGAGCTACTATGTGCTATGTGACCATTATACATAATATTGTCACTAATTTGATTTGAATTTCAAAAACATGACATACACGGTTGCGATCACTAAGATGTTTTGAGTCTTATGCAACAAACATAAAATTGGGTGAATAGTAACAAACCCTTATGAATAGTAACCTACACTTATGAATAATAATTTGACCCTTATGAATAGTAAATCGTCCAAAAGGATATTATCCTCACCCTGGAAGGTATAACTAAACTTTAGGAATCTTATAATTGATAATATGATAATAGTGAAATTATTAGTATTTTTGTATGTCATAAATAAATAATTAGAAATAATCACTTAATTTAAAAGAAAATTTATTTTCCCAAAATTTTGTTCACAAAATAAAAATTTTATGTCTTCTGGTTTTAAGATAATTTTATAAGACCTTATGTCATTTTTAAAAGCAATGTAAAATCAGTTGTAGTTTTAATATATATATTTTTTATGTAAATTATGATATTAATTAAAAATTAAATTAATCATATTTATGAAATTATTTTTGAAAAATGGATTTCATTTTTGGATTTTAAACATAGATAAATTATTAGGGTGGATATTTGTGATTTTTCTGATATAAATGCATTTTTAATGAATAGAGAAATATGATAATTTACAAAATAAGATAAATACATTGATTATTGAGTCATGGGTGATGTTATGCTGATGTAATCACCATTGGTTTGAACTCACATTCACTTATTACTATTTTTATTCATTTAATCATCACTATTTATGGTATTATAGTGATATATTAAACTAATGATTAAAATATTTAGAAAATCCTACTCCCCTTCACTATAACCCCCCCCCCCCCCCACACACACACACACTTCACTCTTCTCATCACTCTTCTCAAGCCTTACGTCTTCCCTTAATTCTTCCCAAATATCTCCCCAATATCTTACACCGTGTCTAGAATCACTTGTCCTCCTAAAAAGTCCAATTCCTCTCCCCTTAAGAGGCTCTCAAGAAATATTAAATCAAGAGGTAAATTCCTCTTTTCCTTTCATTTGTTTTTTTTTCACGTTCCTTTGTTTTTTTTTTCTTTTCTATCCTCTCCTCATCCAAATGGTACTAAAAATATAGTACCATAAATTTAGTATAATTATTTTATTCTAATGGTATAATTAATTATCATATCTCATTTTCCATTCATTTATAAGAATTAAATGAAAACACTATCCAAGATGTGTTAATTTATCACATTCAAGGATGACAGGTTATCAATTTCTATTACAGTCCTCAATTATGGTTATGAAACCATTTATATGGTTCAAACAGAATATTAAATATTTATTTTATCTAATGTGATGTTTTAAAGTCCAATTTAACACATGATGTAAAATAATAATACAAAACATGTTAATTATGAGAAAAATCGCCAAATTAATCCAAGCATTTATCATTAACATTTTATATAATGATTCACCTTCAATAAAAATAACCTAATGAATTTTATAACCATGTAATATTCCAAATTTTCAATAATGTAATATAAATTCAATTATGTGCAAACATTCTCCACATACTTTTTTTTCGAACATGAACATAAGTGATCCAATCATTAAAACCATGGAAGAAAACACTCCCAAACATTGAAATTGAACCTCTTAACTCATCAAAAGGACATATAATAACTTTATAAGGTAATAATAAATCAATAAAATATTATGGAGGTTCTGAAATTATTAATTAATTAATATAATTTGATTATTCAAGTCACTAAGATAAAGAGAAGAACACCATCCGACTTAATGTAAGGGGTCCTCTCTTTCTCACATTTATTCAATAATTTCTTCTATGTTATAACTTTTTATGTGTTGTTTATATTTATGGGGTATAATTTAGAACCTACCCCACACATTCCTCATGATTTATTAAATAATATAAACCCCTTTATATCACATTAATACCTCTTATGTACACCTAATACCTTGGCGATATTCCATAAGGGATTCCACCCAAACCTCATATATTCTTCAGGTTTCTCTATCTTCCTTTTTATCCAAATTATGATGTTTTTTATTTTTATGTAAAACATAGAAATACTATTTATTTTCTCCAAAAAAAAATTTCCACTACCCATACAGCATTTTATTTTGATGATATACATGTTTTTAAATGATTCCACCCTAAATACATCCCGATAAGCAAACCCATTTTAAGAGAAAATCCCGAACACTTACCCAATTTCAAGTACACTATACGATGATTTTTTAAAAACCATTATATTTATAATTCTAATATTTTTATCAAGAAAAAAATCTTGGTTTAATTCTGGTTTTATATAGAAGATTGTTCTTTTTCTATTTTAAAAAATCATTGATATTTTCATTAGACTGTACTAAAATGTTTTGATTTTAAAGTTTCTTAAAAACACTTTTACATGTTATCACATATATTTTGTATCACATATTATGATATATTCCTATTATAACTTATTAATGTCCATTATTGATCTAATTTCACTTATTTTTTTAGGGAAATTTGTATGACATACACATGAAATTATGCTTTATGGATTGATTATTTTACCCATTTATTTCCATGTGTAAACTTATGTTTATGTATGATTGATTATGTTTGATTAATTATGTGCAAAGAATATTCATGAACATATTAATATGGGTGTTCCTAGATAGTGCTCTAATGTATTGTCTTAAGATGAGTATCATGAGACATTATGTGTTATAGTCTTGGCGGTTAGCCTTTACTCGTGCTACTATGTGTAACGGTCTTGGTGGTTAACCACAAATTGTGCTCATATATGTTCAATGAGCCTTGTATTTCGAAATAGTAATGTTTTATGTTTTTTACACATTATTAGGACTCCATGATTATATGATCCCTTGTATATATGTCTTGATTTCACATGTTCCATTCCTTTTTATATCATTATTCCTGGCCTTCTAACCCATTTGCTAAAGATTTATTATTATGCTTTTTCACTTACATGGCTTTTATCTCATCCATTAGTTCATGTTATCCCCTTGTTATACTATAAAGATGTATGCGCACAATGGTAGATAGAATCTCATTATCGATATTAAATAAAAAGATGTTTTTATAATGTTTGATTATGAACCTTGTCATCCCAGACACTAGACATTATGATCAGTGGCATGTAAATTGATGTTTAATTATTATTTAAATCATTTAGTGATATATGTAAAAGGCAAGGTTAACTATAGTTAAGGTTGATTACTTTTTTAATAGACTATACCAGAGTCTTTAAAAATAATTAGTAACATTATACATTGATATCTATGATGAAATAGTCCACTATTCCCTTAATGTTGAGATGTGGGTTAGTTATTCCCAGTGGTATTGTGAGATTAGAGATAAAAAAGAATATAGTTTACTTCTATATGTCCAATTGATAAATATACTTGAGGGAAGAAAATAAAATTTCCTAGATTTTCAGGTGTGAGAAGATTTATCCATGAATCTACATCAAGGGAATATGGACGTGCTTCCAGTGATTATAATAGGGGAATTAATAAACTGAATTCCTTATGGTGGTGAATAATACAAAAAATATAATGGAAGAATAGAGGGTTATTGTTAATCCTACACATATTTTCCAATTTTAGCTATAAAGAACATGAAACTTATATTTTTCATTGCACAAAACCAAGCGTTATTAAAGATAATTGACACAAACAACTTCCAAAGTCCATTGGATAAAGTAAAAGCATATACTTTCACTACTACTATTGTGGATCATCATAATATAGTGGGGGAAAAGTACATTTTCTATTCATTCAAGACTTATCAATGTCATATTTGATTCTAGTATATGTATTATTTAATATCATGGATGTTTTATAGGGCTTATAAAACCTCTCCTCAAGTCATTGAGTATGAGTTATTAGTTAAAACACTAGGTCGTGTAGTCGTTACATCGTAAGTATATAACACTATGGAAGTTAACATTTGTTGGATAAATCTCCTAGAAGATATTTTCAAAATTCTGAGAGTGTAATATGATGTTATAGTAGATATGGATTACATTTATTTATATAGATCCAAAATCAACTTCCATAAGATGTAAATACATTTACATATCCCAAATAATCCAATGATTCTATACAATCTTAAGGATTATGATGAATCTCCTTTAATTTCGTTTTCAATCATGGATATTACTATCATATGAGTAAGAATAACTAGATCATGTGACTAATATAAATGTGAAGATCAATATGTAAGACATCAATATTTTGAGGGAATATGATGATTTATTTCATAAAGAGTTTACTATAATTCAACCCAATCTAGAGGTTGAGTTCTCAATTGAATTATAGCTTGATCTTTTCCCATATCGAATAATCCTTATAGAATATAACCCATTGAACTAGAAGGGATACTGAAGAACCTATAAGAAAATATATATAATGGTTTTATATCTTGAAGTGCTTCACCATGGGGTGAATTGGTTCTTATTTTAACGAAAAATGTTGAGATAGTGTGTCTCAGGATTGATTATTGTGAAATCAATAAGATCTCATCAATGAAAAAGTACCACTTACAATGTATTAACGACTAATCTGATGAACAGAGAGGATTTTAACAAATATCAATAGTATATATTTGATTTCGATTCCATCTCTTATGTATAAATAGTTATGATATAACAAAGACTTCTTTCACACAATATTTGAATAATATAAATTTATAGTGATTCCTTTAAGACATAGATATTCCCATACAATCTGCATGTATTTGATGAATATATAATTTATAGAGTACCTATATAAATTTTGGTAGTATTTATTAATAAAATAATAAATTATTTGATGATAAAGGATGAAAATGAATATAATTTGATGATTGTGGTAAATAATTTATGATATGATAAATTGTATTCCAGGTTTATAAAGTGTAGATTTTGGCTATAAAAGTATCCTTAGTAGGCCATGTGATCAAAAGAGAGGGTATATATATTGATACATAAAATACAAGGTTGATTGATATATGAAAACCCAAATTTTAAAACAACTTAATTAAAAAATTTATACATCATGTTTAACACCCTAAGATTTTAAAATGTGAACCTTAGGTTTGATAGCGTATATGACATACAACACCATGCTTGAACGAACTGTAAAATATGTAATTTAAGTATGAATATTAAAACCTAGAAATTATCTTTTATGTTATTAAATGGAATAAGAAAATTAGAAAATTTATATGGTTTACACATGTATAATATAAATTCAGTGGTTATCAATTAATTTGAAATGAAAATAATAATTATTTTCAGAGTAAAAAAGGAAATTTTGTTCTGAAAAAACATTAATTGTTTTTTTATCATAAAAAAATTAAATTAATAAAAATAATTTCAATATTTAATTTATTTTTATATATTAAATATTCATAATTTTTTATCATTTATATAATATTTTTTTATGCATGGGATAATAATAAATAAATATTTATGCTTAAAAATTGTCTTCTTCTAAAACTGGACATTTTGTGTTTTGTGAACTTATTTAAAAATTTATTTTATGAAAATTTAAATATTTTATTTAAATAAAATGTAACTGTTTTTTGAAATAATAATGTGAAAAATAATTTTATATTGAATTTTTTATAATTTTTCTAAAATAATAATTTGTTAATGAATAATGAAAACATAGATTTTTATTGTAAATTGTAAATTCATTTAAAGAATTTCAAAGTTTCTATTTGATAAAAAATTATATTAATTGAAAAATTAGATAATAATAATAATTATTATTATTATTCCAATTTATGTCACTGGAATCAATGATATGTTTAAATTTGATATAAGAATATCATGTACTTAAAGAAAATACTTTGTAAAACCTCACTTTCATCATGGTAGTAGGTTTAATTTTAAAATTAAATTCTTTAAATTATATGAATTTTATTTGGTAAAGTGGATTCAATATTTACAATATTTATAATTTAAATTATATAATAACTTCAACATAATTTTGGGTCATAATTATTAGTGAAAATTGTAAATATTAATTACTGTTGTTAATGGTAAAATATGTATACAATGAGGTTAATCAAGGTATATAGAAATTATCTTTATTTTTTATTTCCATACCTAAAAAATAACTCTAGTAAATTCTACTTACTGTGATTTTATTATAAATATAGTACAACAATACTTGTTATTCTATCCATCTTAGTAATGATAATGTCACCATGCATGCGTATGTACGGTGTACAGTCTCCACGTCGTGGTGTAATTTGTTATTCAACACTATGTGATTTGGATGTATATAATTATGAGAAATATGTATATAAATAATTAATATTACATTCTTATTTCCTTTTATAATTAATATACTATCCAATTCCCCGCCTTTTAATCAATAAGGAAATAATATTGTCCCTCTTGTGTACGTACGACTTACCATCTCCATAACGCGATGTGATTCATTTCCAGGTTCAACATTCAACGTTGATTGTAAAAATATATATTATTAATAATTATGTAATATATGACATAATAATTATACTAGATATATACTTATGTATGTATGTACTTTCATATATCTTATTCACTTAATTCCATTTAATATGATATGAAAATAGATACAACATTTATGTGTCAGTATGACCTATCGTCTCCATAAATGGTGTTTTCGATTTCATATATCTATCTATTATACAAATTTATATTATAAATATATATTATATATAAATAATTTTTTATATTCTGGAATTATTTAAATCATGATCAAAATGATACAATCAAGAATCAAAAGTTAAAAACATACAATAAAGAAAGCGATTATTACCCTAAATGTTAATTTAACATGGAAATCATTATTATATTGGTAGTATAAAGTCATAAATGAATCATGTATGATACAATAAATTAGAATATGGTTATGTTATAATATAACAACATACTATATTCATTCTAAAGGAGGTTAAATGTACCCTCGACCAAAGGAAAGTGCAAGGTATGTGTTAATTCCTCAATCTAATTATTATCCGAGATTGTTTATGAGTATGTATTTTCTTTGAAATATTTATTATCAATGTCTATGTTTAATAAAAGGAATTTCAAAATGATTCTTTTAAGTTAATCTTTATCTAAAAATCATTTTAAATGTTTTAAATATTTATTCTTCTAAATAATTCTCATTAATGTCCATATTTTCAAACTGTTTTTAAGGATTTATTTATATGGAACTGATTATTTTAAAATGTTAATTCCGTTCATAACATTCAAAGTGATATGGGACACTTTGATTCCAAAATCTCTTTCAAACGAATTCCTTTGTAAATGTCTGACTTTTACATTATTTCACAAAAGGGGATATTTCTCTTACAAATTTTTACGGATCATTTTCAAATATGTCAACATTCTTTACTAGATATTATTATTGATTAAGGTTGATTTATTATAATAAAATCTTCCATATTGTATCAAATGAGTTATGATATTTTTTTAATGTGTATGTGCAATTTTTATACCCTTATGGGTTTATCGTTGATGTATTGACATTTCGTATGCTAGTTTTAATATGAATGTTTATGTTATGTTTCAACATTTTCATTTGAGGAACGCAGTGGACATAGTAAGTGATGGGTGGGGCCTGATATAGGTCCTCGATGCATCAACAGGTCTCATGAGACAAACTAGTGTATTGGAACAAGGCCTTGACAAATTTTTTAGTAGACTTGGCACGAGGCCTTGACTATGTGGTAATGTTGTCTGGTATTAGGCATTCCCTCAATATGAAATTACTTATTACATGTGATTATTCGACTAGTAGAATATCCATGTGCATTATTATATGGTAATGTTCGATTTATTTTCTCCATTTTATTTTCAATTTTATGTTTAAAATGATGTTTTTATTATTACACATCTTTCTATAAAGTTTACAGCTTTCGCTAAATTATTTACCCTTACTGATCATATGAGCTCACCCCTTTCTTATGTTTTGTTTTCCCAAGATTCCAAGAATTGTATTATGTTTGATATGCAGGTTTAATCTAGTGGAATGATTATATTATAAAAAGATTATATATGTCATGTTATATGTTTTCATATGTAATGTAACTTTCATGTATGTAATCTATTTTACAAGACTACTAAACAGGTCGGCCATTCAAGACTTGATCCATTGTAATCATGCCAATGTATTAAAATAATACATTGGATCTCGACTTCTGGGGTCAGGGCATTACAATAAGTGTGTGTATGCTTGAGTATCTGAAATATATTCATCTTTTGTGTTCATCAATGAAATGAAATATTGTTTCTTTCATAGATAAGAAAAATAGAATCCTCAATGACTGAAGGCACCACATGAAATTGATTTTCTGTCAAATTTTGATCCATCCCAATCTACAACTATATAGACCAAAAGATTTTCCTTTGATTATTCATTGTACATCAAACCAAAATCCAGCTTTCCATTGATATACAGATGTATTTTCTTCACTAAAAGAATGTTTGTTTCCATGGCATTTTTTTGATACCGTACTACATGGAATGTGTAAAAAATAGTATCAGGACTTTTTTATATCATTTAAAATAGACTAATATTGATTTTCTTGTATTTATGATATAAACACTGATGCCTACATAATCTCATGAATGTTTCTATTATGAAGACATGAGAGTCATCATATTATTATAATTATCAATTCAAAATATTCTCAAAACCTCCTGGGCATATTTAGATTGAGAAATGAATGTGTCATTCTTTACTTATGTCCACTATAAACCAATTAAAAATTATATGTTCACAAATCATTGACATTTCAAACTCACTTTTCATGAATTCCATGAACTGATTGCACTGCCATTTATCATGTCCAAAAAATTTCATGTCATTAATATGTACCAGCACCATCACCATTTGATTACTATCATTTTCAACATATATATTGTAATAAAATCCACCATGTTGAAAAATGAGCTTCTTTGAAAACTAATCTAGTCTCAAAGACCATTCTATTAGTGATTTCTGAAATCATATAGTCCCTTCTTCAGCCAACAAAATCTTTTCTCATCTTCATGAGTGATAAAACCATTTTGATTCTCAATATAATTTTATTATCTGAGAACACATTCATAAATGATGACTAGAAATCCTTCTAGAATACATTAAACCCTCTTTGAACTATAATGGACAAGAAAAATAAAATTTTTTATAGCCTCCCAATGGGTGAAATTTCTTTATCAACATTAATACGATCTATTACGGAGTTTCATTTTTATTCTAATTGTGATATTTTTGAATCATTGTTCCATTTTCAATAATTTTGTTGTGAAAGACCCATTTGGTCCATGTGAGATTTTTATTAGTTGGTCTGGAAACAACCAATGATGAATCCTATATCATTATAATGTTATAAATCATTAATACCAATTTTCTATTGATTTCAGATGTTGAATTACTCTTCAGAATAGGTAGAACACTTATTGGGGACACATTAAATCTTCTCTCACAACTTCTCTGTTTCACAAAAATAGTCATCTGATGCTATATTGTTAGAAAAAAATAGATAATCATGAAATACAATAATATTAGTGCTTCTCCCCCAATTAGTTTTCTTGATGTCACAAACATACAATTTCATTATTTATAGACCATTGAGATATTGTATCTGATTATGATATTGAATGATCCCCCTATGATGTGAAACTATTCATATTGTTAGTTCAACTATTTAGACCAAGAAAGTTTTACTTCTCTAAAATCATTTATTCACATGTTGAAGTTTTCAATGATCCATTAACAAAACAAGTAATCCAAATGAGTCAAAAATCGGTGTAGCAAGATATGAAGTAAATATTCTTATAAATGTCCATTGAACACAATTACATCCAAAAATCTCAAGAATCCATAAATAATTAACCCCTTTCAATGAATTAATCAAGAATTATGGTAAAAATATTGTAACCTAGTAAATCATTTGATATTCTAGAGTGCATAACTTCACCAAATAGAATCATTTTATTCCACATCCCCCTTGATTGTATATCCCCATAAACCTGAAATAGTTAAACATAATTTAATAGAATTTATAAATATAGAGAGAGATGAACTTATATAATCCTCATGAATATGATTATAATAAATATTTATTGATTAACCATTTCATACATTCTTGGAAATCAATGTACTATATTTGTGTTTGTTCCAACATTATAGCCAATTTCAACTTTTCTATCCAAATGAATAAACATTCATTACCCACTTGTTGAGTCTTCTTCAAAAATTTAGATTTTATAGGCTTGGTTTTTTTATCAATTTTGGGTTTAAACCCATTTGTTGAAATTTCTTTCAATGAAGATTCACCGATATTCGATTTTTCATGATTATTTCTCTGAGAAGGAATCTTTCCACTAGTTATCTGCTCTTTCTTCTTCCACCAGTTGAGGTCACTTTTTCTTTACATTCCCTCTCTCCATGTATCCTGATATGTTAATTTTACAAGGAATTACATATTCATTTTTATTTTATCTGTTATCTGAATAACTCCAACCATTATTTTTGGCGTTGAGTTTTCCACTGAATTTATATTCATCTACATTAAAATTTGAGCATCTCCTCCCTTTTTATCTACATTTTTTCACATTATTTCTAATATTTATTTGTGTGTATAACAGAGGAGGTTATTGATACACCTTTTTTGAGATCCTTGTGATTACCATGAGGATATAAAACTATTTTTAAACATACCATATTATCTTCCAATACATGGTTTTCTTTATACACTTCCAGTGTTGGGGATCTCCTTCTAGGTTCCTTTTCTTTCCCTTATTTCTTCCAGTTATAATTTTCTTCCAAATTCAAAATATTACCAAATATAAAACAACATTAATTAAAAAAACATCATTTCATCATTTCCTGGATGATATATTGATGCATCTTTATTAATTCTATAATATTTATCTCTCTGGATTCTTGACATATTCTCATGGTGTGTCCCTGTCTTCCATAGTAATATAATTTTGCAACTAATTTCTTATGAGAGACTTTTCTTTCGGAATTTTCTTGAATATTCTTCTTATTCCGATATTTAGAAAAAAATTATAATCCCAATATTTAATATATTAAAATTATCCAAAACAAAAAAATTGAAATATGACTATACATCATACATAAATAGCACATGTTTCCATTAATTCCTGTCAAATCCGATTTTAGGAATGTTTCGACTATCTGCATGATTTTTCCCATTTATGGTACTATTCATAGATATCTTCCTATAATTCATAAGAGTGAGTTCCTAATACCGAATATAAAATATTCCTAAACTGCATGAACTTTGGGATTAGAAAATGATTTCTTTATTTACCTCTAAAGTATCATATTTTCTATTCCTTTTATTATCACATGTCAAAGGATAATAAATTAATAAATAAAAAGAATCTTTATTTTTAGTCTTTCCATTCAAATAAAATTTTTTAACTTTTTAATTAATCAATAATGGTCTTCCCCTAATTTTTGAATCTTTATATCCTTTGACTCAATTTCATAATTATGTTCTCTCCAAAGATTCATCGCAATACTGAAATTATCTTTCCATTCATGACTGAGTTTATCCACCATGTCACTTTTCTCCTTAATTTTAAATTTATCTTGGTTAATTTAGTTAGTACATAATTAATTCTCATATTTTAGACATTATCTTTCATTAAATAGTTCAAATATATATGTTTAATGATCATCATTTTTTCCTTTTAGATTCAGAGTATCATCTGAGTTTAGATTATTTACCATTTCATTTTATTTAAATTTTCTTATCACTGTAGACATATTCTTCATCTCTTCAAATATGGATTCATTATTCTATTATATATCTAAATACACTTAAACTATCCTTTTATTTAATCCCTTAATCTTATTGAATTCAATTTCAGGCACTTGGATATGCATATCATTAGATTTAATTTATTCATCCCATTTCGGATCTAATTCCATTATTTCATGGAAAAATTCTTATTTTTTGTCTTCTTGGATATGATTTATCATCAGTAGTTTCAGAATCACATGGAATATTAGGTTCTTAACTCATTTTTGTTGCATCATTGAGTGTGTATATATTTTTGTTCTCTAATTTTTTTCAAACCTTTCTTCAATGAATTATTGGATTCCTTATACCTAGTAACACTTTTTATATAGAATATACCATAATGAGAAATAAAAACTCTATTTGTCTTCTTATTTGTACTTATTACATATTCCATGGCACATCGGGACAATGGAAAATTAAAACCTCAATTACAGTATTATTTCAGTTCTTTTCAAAGTAAACAAATCAATAATAGTAACCTCTGCATTGATACCAATTTGTTAGGTCAAAAAGGGGCCTAGACACCTTAAGAGGGGGTGAATCAGGATATGGATATTTGATTAAAAATTCATGCTACCCCACTAGATCATGACCTTTTTATTATAAGGATAAGATTCATATTCTTTTAGATTTTATATTTCTCTTATCTTTTATAACTTTATCTGATGATGATGTATATAATGTTAATCAGGAAACTTGAAAAGGGCATATTTTTTTTACTTGGTTCATCCTCACTTGGCTACATCCAAGGATCATACAATGATAAGGTGTTGATGTACCAATTCCAATATGGACCACTTCCAATAAATGTTTCATGCTGGATCACTTTTATTCCCATGCTTAGTAAATTTAAAATTCTTATGGTTATCCCACATCATTCTCAAGGTTAACTCCAAATATCGCTTTATCTAGCTCACTACCAGTAAAAACGATCACCCTCTTCCACATCCTTTACTCGCATATCTTGGAGGGGATTCACAAAAGTATATTGACATTTAGGTCCCATAATTATATCTAATGAATTTGTCTTAAATTGTAGGTATATGCTCTATTCAAGATCCTTTTTTATTTCTCCATTACTTCGGTGAAAATATCTTGATGCAAAAAATCCACTATCTAAAAAACTGGAACAAACTTCTCTTTATTATGGGGATAACAATTACCATTACTTTAATAATACTTTAAAGTGATTCCATGTGTTCTTTTTCACTGAAATGAATATAGTAGTGAATGAACTCCGTCAACAAGTATTCTCTAATGGTGAAGATCCTCTATTTTTTCCTTTCCTTTAGAATCCAGATATTACATTTATACTATTTATAGGAAAAATGGTTGTGTAAAACCTTGAAAAAGACTCATGTTTTATACCCATACAAGAGAACCTAACATGTAACCCCTTGTTTGAGATCCTAACATGTAACACCTTGCACAATATCCTAGCGCATTACTAACTACGTGAGATCCTGGTGCGAGATCCTAGCATGAGACCCTAGCGCAAGACCCTAGTGTGAGACCACAATGTAAATACTTTCCGTGACTCTAATTTCACACTAAGCATGAGTCCCTTCTACATGTTTTCTTTTGAACTGGATGTGAGTTCCTATTGTGAGAAAACATTCAAGTTATGTACAAATCATTGTTCAGATAATTTTCAACACTTACATGATGTCAATCATGTATTATCTTTATGAGGTATCTCCATGAACCTTTGTTCTGAGATCACTATGAGAGTCTCTTTCATGAGATCTCTCCATGAACCTTCCTCCTAGATGTTTCATCAGATCAATCATTAATGAAGAAAATTATCATGGTTAAGGAACGATTATGGGGTCTTTTTAAGAATAACACCAGTACCATAACTCCCAAAATCCCTAACAACCATAAACCACATTAGCATCATGTGATCCACGTGATCCAAGAAATACCTCTTGCATGAACCCTTGGTGTGAGTCATCATTTGCGCTTTGCAAGAAGTCCCTAGTCTATATTTACACTCTACACAAGTCCATAGACTGAATTTTCATTTTCACATTGTGATAGTTCCAGTCTATATTCACATATATTGTGACTACCTTTCCTAAATTCTCACTTTTCATGAGACTTGTTTTACTTATACGTATGATCCAAGAAAAAGATAGAAAGGAAATCATGAGCACTATGAGATATCCATTTCAGATATAAAAATCCAATAATGAGAAATGCGCAAGATCCATTCTTGAGACACAAATAAAATCATGAGTGTTGAACGATATCTCAATGTGAGATTTGATCAACATTTTTTATTTTCATGAGATCATACATTTTTACTTTCTATGAGATAAAACATCCATTCTTACTATTCATGACCTCTTCAACATTATGCCATCATAAACAAACTCAAACCTGGTCAACAAACAAAATCTTTGCAAAACCACCACCATGAGAAATTTTTTTCATAACAAAATTCAATATATCATCATAGTACTTAGGTGGAAACATCACTGACCCCACTGTCCACGTGCTTTTAGTCCACCTCAACTGTGATGTGTTTCATCTGATCCCCAACACATGCATTATTTTTTCTCCACCCATGCTACAACCCCCTAAATGAGTCTAGACCACCATCTATTGAAGAAGACCCAAAAAAACTCCAACATATGTAATGGCCTACCACCTACCATCAACAATGAATATACCAAATTTATTTTTGGGGACCACAAGGAATGATCCATGGATGGATGATCATTTACTAGACCATATTAATAACTAATCTTGGATACAAACTATTTATAAATCTATATTTATCAATCTTCAACTTTGAAAAATTTTCTAACTTTCTTTGTAACACCTAATCCACTTTCTAGGACTCTTTGATCCTTTCCATAATGGATTTTTGAGTATTTATTTTAGTAATGTATGTAGATTATCCTTTAATTATTAACATTTATATAATTTTATGACACAAAATATTGGATCCCTTTGAATCATCATAATGGATATGGTTTCATGACCCTTTCTACTCATAGAATCTATCACTTTTTTCACCTTCCCAAAGATGGTAATAAATTGAAAAATCAGGATCATTGATTATATCTGAAAACCTTCATTGAAATATATTGATCTGCTTTTGTGTAAATATACACATTATTACTTTATTCTCTATATATAAGTTACACTTTTCTTCATAGATATAATGTTTGAATTTTTCAACAAAAATATCATTACAACCAATTATATACCAGGAATTTTGACGTTTTTGTTCCTAGATATTTAATTATTGGGAGGCATATTCTATCACGTTATCATCATGAATGAGTACAAAACATAATCTCTTTTAATAAGTATCACTATATAAAATATATCATCCCCTACTAGTTGGTAATGAGAGTATAGAGGTAATAATTGAACTATTATATAACACTTAAAATATCGATTCAAATTCATCATTCAAGAAAAAGTTGAATCCCTTTTGAGTTTTCTTGTTTAGTGGGATCAAAAATCATGAGAAGTTTATCAAAATCAATGATAGTTCTAATATATTCCAAGGAAATAATGGGTTTCCATGACAGATATTAGTTTTGGTCATCTATCAATTGCATATTTTTTTAATGGATACATAGATATCCATTCACTAGTGATAACAGTCCATTAAAATGTTACTTGGTTCATTCAAAAATCATATTTACTATACTCTCCAAAAAATATTTATTTCCACAAGGTCTTCAGTATATCATTCACATTCTCCTTTTGATATTATATTTATTTTGGAGAAGTTAAAAATGTTATCTTTAAGTGCTAACATTTATTTTTTGAGGTAATGCCTAAAGAATATATTCATCCAGTACATGAAGATAACAAGAGAATTAGTGAGTCCAAATGGAATTACTAGTATATTGATATGCTATATAGTTGTATAAAAAGTAGCATTGGGGATATCCTCCTTCACTATTACATGATAATATCTAGACTGAAGCTCCACATTATAGAAATAGAAGGCTCCATGTATCTAATTGAACAATTCATCAATCTATTGTAGATGATGATGATTATTTATCATGATCATATAGAACTCATGATAATTAAAGAATATGAGCATTGGAACATTCTTCATCCAAAAGAATATGATTGATGCAACTCTCAATAAAGAACAATGATATATGAAGCCTTCATCAATATTCTCATAATGTTTCTTATTAATAACCTCATATTCAAAAAATCTAAATTTTATAATGATTCTTGGAAATTTTAAATTATACAATTATAAGATCTATAGAGATCTCAACCTCAGGTCTTGGTGGAAGAACATTCAATTTTTCAGGAAAAAATAATCATTTTAACCTACAATGGAATTTCATGAAGGAATTTTTTTTATTCTCAATAATTTGAGCTGGATATTCTTTCTCAAAAAGAAATAATAAATGAAAATTATATTATAATACTAAAGGAGATTCATTCTCTCTATTAAAATTTGGTTGAATCAAAGGGTGTTTCAATAGGGAGTGTGATTTCCATCTCATGAAAAATTATGTTGGCACCATAGAAGGAAAGACAATCCATGTAAACTAATAAGAGTATGATGCGGGGTTTTTAAAAAATCACCATAAAAATATTGATAGGATATTAGTTATATACTTGGGATATTATAATTTATACTTCTTTCAACTTCACCAATAACTTTACTTCTCTATTTTGAGGTGGTGTTAGAATAATTCTTTTAATGTTGTTTGATTCGAATGAATTTGTAGGACCACAATGAAATAGTACGTTTGTAATCCATGAATGAATAACATATTTACTATTCACCATATCATTGTTAGGATAAACCTCATTACTTCTGATGGTGTAAGCTCTCCCTTTTTTTAGGATTTATATGTTGTTGTCTTTAACTTTCAATGAAAACCCTTGGCCAAGTGCCTTGATTCTCATATATTTCTTTGTCCATATAGTTTAATCCTTATATAATAGGATGAGGTTTTACTGGATCATTTCATTCATTTATCATATTTGTATGTATCTCATGACAATATTCACTAGCTAGTTTCCCTTCCTTCATTAACCAAAACCATTTATTTGTCCCTTTTAGGATATTTTTTGGAATCTTCTTCCAAAATTTTCATAAATTAAAAGGCATGAAATTATTTACCCATTGATATTCCTCCATTGTACCACTATAATTTAAATTAGTCCTCCACTATCTATCTCTAGAACTATGAGACCCTTTATATTATTATATAAACATTTCTACTTCGAGGTAAAATCATAAAATTACTTCATAGTTTTTAATAACTAGATTCAATATTGATTTCAACAGTCATGGATTTAGTCCCCCAAATAAGTGTTCAACTTTACTTTAGGTGTCAATGATAAAGACCAAGGGGTATCATGAAAGTGATTTAATGATCTCATCATATGATCTAATGGATTTGAGACCATTTTATAGAGGGACATGAAATCCCTGTCCATTTTATGTTTGAGAGTGTGATGAAAATATTTATCAAAAAACATTTTGTAGACTTCATTCCACTCCATTGTTTTGATCACCTCTTCGTGCTTAATATTTTTCACCCACAACCACCATGGTTTAGATTCTTCCTCTTTATAATAAAGATCCATCACAACTTTTTCCCTTTTCATAGAATTGGTGGATAGATAATGTAGTTCTAATGTACTTTAACCATTGTTCAATGACAAATAGACCAGAATATCCAATAAAAGTAGGATAATTTTTTACACATAAAGGTCTTAGTTGAAACATTCTCTTTATTTGGATGATATGGGTGTTCCTCCTAATTTATGTATCTTTTTAAAATTTGTGTAAATTGAGAAAATATTTTCCTATGGTTCCAAACAATATCTCCCATCGGGTTGGTCATCTCATTTGGGCAGTCGTCACATTTCCCCTCACATCGGTTGTTGACACAGTTTCTCCAATTTCCATCGATTTATTAAAATAAAGGAAAAATTAGGGATGATAATTTTTCATCTATCAAACACATAAATATAAAATCATTAAAATTAAATGGGAAAATAATAAATTATATATAGTATATAACCTATGAATTTCTAGGTTTCAATCTATGTTATATCTGATCTATTTCCAAGCATAAAAATATATTGGAATTTTTATTCCCTTTATAATGACTCATAAAGTTCTTGGAAATTTACCAATCCATATTCCACAAGAGTGTACAACCATATTTCAATAATGGACTTCTTTTGATGCACTAGTTAATGATAGATTCAATCCCATTGTGCTCTTTTAGGGTTATTATGCCTAGGTATAATTGTGATAGATCCACATCCACTAGTTGTTTCTAGATATATATATATATTCATGGAAATAACTTACTATATTATCTAAAAAAAATGGGATGTTATAATATCATTATTCTTATAACTAAGGCTTTTTATTGTTTTCTAATCCTAAAAAAAATATTATTGTACTTTACACTAATACCAACTATAACAGCTCAAATTTTAATAAACCAAAATATTGGATCAAATATGTAAAAATGAGATGCTCAATATACAAGAGGGGGTGAATTGTATACTTTAATTATTCCTTTAGAACCTTTAATGTTACGTTTAACAAGGTTAAACA
The DNA here is from genome assembly GCA_963277665.1 of Viscum album. NCBI lineage: Eukaryota > Viridiplantae > Streptophyta > Magnoliopsida > Santalales > Viscaceae > Viscum > Viscum album. The sequence goes on from OY728165.1 coordinate 836,895,308, forward strand.
AACATTCACAAGACCTCTTAAAGAAACCTTTTCTAATTTCTTAAAAGAAAGATTGTACCTTAAAGTGTATAGAATCTGTAATTTAATCAGAGTAATGGAATTACAAAGTATAAGAAGTATATACTTCCTAACTTTAATAGAGCTACATACATCAGCAGAATTCAAACAACTTTTAATAGTTAACAAGTAACAATAAGATTCTTTTAACCCAAGGAAAAAGGTAACCAACAACCTTGGATAAAGGTTTCTTGATTTATACATTTAAGAAAGTCTGTCTTACCCAAACCCAGGTAAGCCCTCAATCTAAAGATCATTATCTATCTTACTATCTCTGCAAGCCCTTGATTTAGAAGTAAATTATAACCTCTCTCTTCCAAACTCGAAAGCCCACGATTAGTACAATCAGAGTCTGCGAGAAGCATGTCCGAACAAGTTGTTCACTTCTGAACAAGTTTTTCACAACATTCACATGAAGTACTAAGAGTTGTAGGAGCTTCTCTCTTGAAATCACTTCACAAGATTTTTCACTGTAAAGTACTTTTATTGTTTAAATGAGCCTTTATTTATAGGAAAAACTTACCAAAGGTCGGCTCCTCTCCAATGGTCATATTTTCATTAAATTTCGGAGGGACCTAGAGACGTGGAAAACATACAAAGGTTAGTTTGTCACAAATTGAAGGACATCATTTCAAGAAACAGAATTGATGTTATGTTTAAGATAAATGTGTTGTATAAGAAATCTTAGAATCTGATAATATTGCAATGATACATTTGGAAACTCTTACATTATCAAGAAAACGTAATCTTATGAAATCAAGAAAACAGATTCTTAAGAATAAAATTATCAAGAAAAAAGAATCATAAGGAAAAGTAAATTGGATTGTGAAATTGGTATCTCATTTGTTCCGGAACCGGAATCATAAAATCAGAGTCACGTATACACCGAATTCGGTAACATGAAGATAGAAATCCTATATACACCAGATTCAGAATAATAAAAACTGAATCTCATATACACCAGATTCAGAATCTTAAAAACCGAATCACATATACACCAGATTTGGAATCATAAAAACTGAATCACATATACATCGGAATCAGAATCATAAAAACAAAATTACATATGCTTCAGAATCGGAATCATAACAACTGAATGAAAAATCATAATAATAGATCCTGCAAAAATAACTGAATGAAAAAATCAGAATGACAGATCTGTAAGAATAACTGAATGAAAAAATCGGAATGACATATCATGTAAAAATAACTGAATGAAAAAATAGGAATGAAAGATCATGTAAAAATAAATGAATGAAAATTCTGGATATTTAAGAAAAATAAATAACTTAAAAATATTAGAATCTAAGAAAAAGTGTTTGTCATTTTCAAAACATAAAACCATAAGAAATAGAGAATTCATAAGGTATCCTTACTGACACAAAACATAATTCATGATTTATTACATAAAGTTTTATGCAAGTAAATTCCAGGTGATAATAATAACTCATGTATTTGGGAAACAAATTACATATAATAATAACAATAAACATTGTTAAAATAACATTTTTTAAAATCACTACAACGTGACCTTAGAATTTAATTTTTCTTCTAAACCCACATGGGATAACATAGGGATGAATATGAGAAAGTAAGGTCAATAATACCATTTTCTTAATCATAAATTAATAGAATAAGTTAATGAGATTCATATGAGTCAAGGTGTATATTAATGTAACATAAAAGGGGTGAAAATCATAAAATGAAACAATGAATCATGATATAAGATGATAACATTTAGGAGATATGGGAATATGGTTGCAACATAAAACATGACATCATAAGCATGATTCCTGGATAATAATCAATTCATTATATCATGGTGTTCTTCTAATAACCTCTCATTAACCATACATTCTATCCCATGAGATAAAAAATTACCCAAAACATTGGAAGGTTTTTTAATTCTGGGCCCACCCATCACATTCTTATCATGTATATGCATAACTGTCCCACATTGATCACACAAGATAAGGATTACTATAATAAATTTTAATCCAATGACTAATTATTTGGTGTTACATACATGGATGTACCTAATAAATTAATTTTATGTACATCTAGGTGAATTCCTTTGAGTGTAAATTGGGATGGGTGTTCAAAACACAAATATTTGGCATCGAAAATCCGAGGATTATTTCACTAAAATAACATGGGTAGATAAAGATTTATGGAACATTTAAATTATTGTGAAATGGTTGTATCATAACATTGAAATAATTATTAAATAATGTGGTATTTATTAAAACATATCCCAATAGGGAAAAAAGGAAATCAAAAGGAATAGTATAATTAAGGTGCTTGAATGAAGTGGAAATACAGAGGATCCCTTACATTGTGAGAGTACTTCTAGATCCATGAAAGGAGGTTATTAAGCACATGGGCACACCATATGAGATATATAGAGAGGTTAAATTAGAGTAAATTCATTTTAAAAGTGTTTTTATTTTAGAGGAATGGGATATTGGGAGTCTTTTTATAGCGAAATTGAGGGAAATTATTAATTAATTTCAAAAAATTAGTTTTGGACACTATATGATAAAATAATCAAAATAAAAAACCTTCAAATAGTTATTTCCCTATTTAGTTCTTAATTGAAGTGGTATCAAACTCTTTATGTGTCCAACAACCTATCTTCCTAATATTATTCCTCTCGTGACATGGAAGTGAGTCTTGTTTATAATGAATTTTTTTAAGACCTTTAAATATAATAAAAGTTTTTCATATTCATTAAGGGTTTATAGAATTAATAAAATATCATAAAATAATTATTTTAAAATATAAACATATTTATTTTTGTCAAATATAGCCATTATGATATTTATTAATTCATTTTTTGGCTTTTATAATGTCAAAATACCCACTGTATATTTATATAGTATTTAATATTTACACAAAAATTTGATTGTCTCAAACAGTTAAGGGAAATTCACCAATAATAAACTTCAATGCGTTGATTTCAAAAATAATATTTATTATATGAAACAAATTTCTAAAAATTTTAGTTTTCCCTTTTAATAAAAATCCTCTTTTATTAATAATAATATTGGGTATTTTTATAATAACAATTTTATGACCCTTATAAAAATAACATGGGACTTATTAAAATTATATTATCACTTATATTTAAATAATTATTATTTAATATTATTATTTTAATAAAATTAAACAAGTTTCAAAAATTGTTTAATTCATTAGAAAGAGTGTCTTGATTGAAACTGTATATTTCCAAAAAATATAATTTATGTGTCATGGTATCGAAAATATAATATTTATCAAAGTAATTATTTAATCATTTATAATGTAATAATATGGATAAAATAATCAATATTTTATTAAAAATGATATTATTAAAAATAATAATATTGGGATTTAGATACACAGCCACTTGCTACACTAGTATATACTCTAAGGGAAAGGTGTGTGATGGTGAATTTTTTTTTTGGGTGGTTTGGTATATATGGTTTGGGGCATGATATCAATAAGCTAAAATTACTCCCATAAATAGTTTCAATCAGGCTTTTATTCTTTAATTTCATCTTTGGAATAATTAAAGGTATTTCCTAATTATTCCATCTCCTTTATAATCTCTGATAAATGTGCCTTATATGGTATGATTCTACTATTTGATGACATTTCTTCTTCCATCTAGGTGCATTAGAAATTATGATAACCATTAATATATTATTCCTAATGGTTATTTAACAATTTATGTATTATCAATAGCTATAATACATAGTAGTTTAATAAATTTGATAGACTAAATTTTTTTCCAATGAAATCATATAAGTGAAATTTTTTCCATAACTACATTACTTAGTGAAGAATTTAGTCATTCAAACTAAGAAATTCATTTCTAAATGTTCGGGATGCTTAAGTGTAAATTCTAAAACCATATAACATATTAGAGATATAATCTTCATTGTTTTTCTAGATACTATCAAAACTATGTGTGAAAGTTTTCATGGTTTTCATTCCCACTATCTACAATAACTATAAATTGAGTTTAGTTCCTATAAAAGGAATAATATGAATATATCATCAAGGAAGTTAAGAAAATTATGGTAATTGATCTTATGTATACATTAACATATAGTTTAAAAGGTATGTTATACATAGTGATTCTTCAAATAAGGGCTAGGGATGTTTCCTTATGAAAATGACATGTTAATTACTTATTTTCCACTTCAATGAAATACCCGTGATAGAAATTTTTCAAAATGGGATGCGGTATTAGGAGTAGTTATCATTATATAAATTATTTTTTTGGTATTACCTATATCGTGAAAAGTGTGATATATATACGAATCATAAAAGTAAAAAGTATATATTAACCCAAATATATTAGATAATTTACCAAAAGATATAGTTTGAGTTAGTTAGTGATTATGATTACTCAATATGTAACCATTGATTGATGGTAAATATGATATAAAATTCACTCTATAGAAAAGATCATTCAATCTTATCTTTGATGAGAATTTAAAGGGTCCCAATATTCTTGGATATATAAATTTTAAATTAAGGCATAAAATTATACCTTTCTAAAATAATTTCTCACCCATACTTATATTTAATGATTAAGGAAGCATAAAATGATTTATGTAGCTAGAAAATAATGTTAGAAGTATTTCAAAGTAAGAAATTGAAAATGTTCGAAGTAAATTTTTTTAGAAAAGAATAAGTATCATCATAAAACATTAATTTTAGAATAAATTATTGGATGATTATCATGGATTATTCTTTTATAGAAATACTGAATGTATAAAAATATATAGATATTTTATGAAAAAATTTAGGCAGGACACCATGAAGAAGAAAGTTCAATAGTATAAATATTTATGCTTGCTATTTCATTAAGTAAATGAAAAATGTTAGATATATATTGGGATAATGATACGATTTCATTCAAAAATATGAAAATGGGAGAACATTTCCAATTATTCTCTCACTCTATCATAGTTTCATATTATATATAAAGGATGTGGAAGGTCTATATAGAGTACCAAATTCAATTAAATCTGATCATATTCTAAGGTACATATCAATGTAATAGAGTAGTCATCAACTAGAATTGGATAATTGATTTATTGTTAGGAATACTTATCATCATTAAACTGATGGTCAATATAAAAGGACCAATAAAACTCTGTATGTTATGTTGATATCTTTCTCAATGGAGTTCATCAGATGTTGGGATCAATATACTCCTCTAGTTGGGTTTTAACAGAATAACAATTTCCAATCTAGAATCCAAATAGAATCATATTAATATATATATATAAAGATATGTATAACTCCAATAAATTATAATAATGTTGGAGAAATGAAACTCTTGGGACATGATTTAATTGATTAATCTATAGACAAAGGTCAACCTATTAAACAAAATATAGAAGTAGTATGAAAAGGAAAAAGTGAATCAATGATATTCATCAATTAAATTTCATGTTTTAAGTGGGACATAAATTGTCCTTTAGAATATCTCCATGAAACAATCTTATGATATTTTGGAAGAAGGGAAATATAGTCCCCATATAATTAAATACCTTTGAGTATATTGGTCATATTATGGTCATCAATTATATCATATATCATCAAAAAACAATAAAATTTCCAAGATTAGTACCAGGAATTTATTTTGTTGATGTACATAGAAGATTTAACGCATGACCTAGGTCTCCAAAGGTGTGAAACTAGAAAAAGAGGTCTCTTATGAGGAATAGTCATTGAGCATCTTAGATAAATGAGATAATGTGATTTGGAACTAGGGTACTAACTTGGTAAAAAAACATTTATATAAATCATATGATTGAGGATGCTATATGAGAACCATAATATGTAGTGAGAAAAAATATCCCTCAATTGTTTCTATTGGATTAATAAATTCCATCAAAAAAATATTCAAATTGGCATAAAATGGAACATCCCAAAAAAATTCATTGTATTTTACATTTAAATAAATATTTCACTGAATAATATTTTTCATAAAAAACAAAAACAAAAATAAGCATTGATATATTTTATTATGATAATGTATTAATTATTAATTATGACGATTATAACATATCCCCTGAATTTGAAAGTATATATAGAAGAAACAATATTTTAATATTTATAGAGAATATTTATAAAATGGTATCAAGTAGTAGATGTATAGCTTATATGGTCCATTTTATTGATCTTATAAAGGAGGTAGAATCACTATATTTTTTCTTTAGACTAATCCAAATATGAACATAAAAAAGCATGACTTGAGATAATTATTCTATGAGATAATTTAAAAAACATGGAATTAAATACATGATCCATGATTGATGAATCACCACCTGTGAAAACCACAATTTTATATCCCTAAAATAGGTTTTATATTAAGGCCTTGATAAGACTTTTACAAAGATGATAGGATGATATAAAATGAAATTACTATTATAATATATTTATATTATTATTTTTTTTAATATAATTCAAATTTTAATTATATTCACCTATAAAAAATAGACTTTATAAAAAAATAATGGGTTTATTTAAAAACTTGATAAAAATTATTTAATTATTTTAAAATTATTAATAAATCAGATAAAATGGAGTATAAAATAAAATACTAAAAAAGACATATTTTTGATGAATTTTATTTTTCCATATATTTTTATTTTTATCCTAGTAAAAAAAAAGAAATCATTTTAAAAGGATTCTTTCAGATTATTCATTTTGAAAATAAAGATATCAAAACATCCAGTAAGTAATTCATGTGAAATAATGTTAATAACACTTAAGGTTTCAAATTATTAAATTTAAATAAAATATTAATTTCTATATAAAATATATAATTATTTAATGTTTAAATTCTTAATATTTGAATAAATATTTTAAAAAAAATGGTTGTAAAATTTTTAATAAGAGTGTTGAAAATGGTTTAGTAGTTCAATTTAATTTTTATGCATACAAATAAGTTACTAGGTTATAAAAAATTGATTTAACACAGTAATGGTAAATCAAGGTAAGAGGGGAAAAATAGGTGAAAATATTAAAAACATAAAATACCCCTATCACTACTAAAAAACGGTCATTAACAGCGCTAAAAACAGACTTTAACATTGCTAAAAAAGAACTCTAAAGCTCAGCTATGATAAAGGGTTACTTTATCAGTGGTAAAAAGGTGCTGATAAAACAACCCTTTATCAGTGCTAAACAAGCGCTTCTATAGTGTTGATAAATGATTGTTTTATCAGCGCTCCTTTAGAGCTAATAAACTTATATTTTATCAGCGCTTCGTTAGCGCTGATAAAGGTGTAGTTTATCAGATCTTTTTTAGCGCTGATAAACGCACGATGTATTTGTGCTAAAAGAGTGCTGATAAACTTATCTTTTATCAGCGCTTATTTTGCAATGATAAAGGTGTAGTTTATCAGTGCTTTTTTAGCGCTGATAAAAGCCCGATTTATCTGCGCTAAATGAGAACTGATAAATGCCCTCTCTGCTGCTTCGATAAATCTACAGCAGCACACCCAAACACCTACCAAAAAAAATAGCATCTCAATAAGACAATTAATGAAAGTATACACATACAAAATTAACATATAAATCATAAGAAAATTAGACCAATTATACTAATACAACAATTATACTCATACACCATTAACACATAATTTATAAGTTAATCAAGTACTTAAATAAATAAATTCAGAATTCAGGGGGTTTGGGGGCTGTTCAAGGGTTTGGGGTGGTTGTTCAAGGGTTTGGGGTGGCTGTCCAAGGTGTGTTTGGGGGTGTCTGTGGGGCTTTCCAGTTCAATCCTAAGGCTCTACATGGGTGTGTTTTATCAATAAATAAATCTTTGGACTTTTCTCTATCCACTATGCATCATGTTCTCAACCTCAAAGAAGTTATAAGGTTTGTACACACACTGAGGTGCACGTACTCGGGGGGGGGGGGGGGTAAATCTCATTAATAAACGCCCAATATTATACCTGCAATATGGTATTGTAAGTGCATGATCAGGAAATATGCACAACCTAGTTGAGAAAGAACTGGAATAAAACTAATAAAAAATCATCATTGATCCTCAAATCCATGACCATGATTAAACACAAATTAATTTTTCAAGTGCTGAAATTTTACCAAGCATTTCACAAGGTTTGTGTCGACATTATAAAAATATAGTTTGACCAAGTCCTACCCCATCTACATCAAGACACATTGATTCTCAAGTATTAAATCTTGATCAACCATACCGACTTCATCCAATGTTAGGGTTTTCTCTGAGTACATCATAGGAACCCCACAAAACATATAATATACCATGGTCTCCCTACTATATACATAATTATCATTGACCTCCAATATGTGAGTTTTATTTATACTCCATCATGGAAATCCACTTATGGGAGTTTTCTCATCCAGGGAATACCCTCAATAGTATCTCAGACCACCCATATGTGTTCTTCCAATTCCAAGGCATAAGACCTACAAGGATGTCATCCCTATACTATGGGAGTACCCTTATTTGAGGAATAATACTAAGAAGCATATATTATTTACCATATGGGAGTATTATCATCCAAATAATAATCCTTAGAAGCATATCAACCATCCAATATTGGTGTATTCTCATTTGAGGCATAATCTATATAATCATCTCAGCCCTCCCCTATGGGATTATTTTCATTTAGTGAATATTCCCAATAAGAATCTCATCCCACTCATGTGGTTGTAGTATCATTTGGGGAATAATACCTATATACATCTCATCCCTCCCCTATGCGAGTATTCTCATTTAAGGAATAAGACCCATAAGCATATCCACCCACCCAAATGGGAGTATTTTCATCCAGATATAAGCCCATAAGTATCATAGACCCATACACATGATCACCCTAGTATACCAGGCCAACCATGACTTGATATATATGAGTCCCCTGATAGATCACATTCCCTGACCCCCCATTTAAAATATCAATGCAATTATAATGCGTTTGGTCGGATTTTCGTAGGTTAGTTGTTGTTTTCACATAAAATCATGTCCATTTTAAACAAAATAGAGATCCTTTGAGTGCTAGCGGCCACACCATGCCTCGGATTGAGGCGGGGTGGACTCTTTCACTTTACCAAGGACCCTTGGATCGATCTTACAAAATATCAATGCAATCCGAATGCATTTGGTCGGATTTCCGTAGGTCTGTTGTTGTTTTCACTTAAAATCTTGTCCATTTTAAACAAAATAGAGACCCTTTGAGTGATAGAATCCACACCGTTCCTTGGATTGAAGCGGGGATGACTATTAAACATCACCAAGGAACCTTGGATCGTTCTTATAAAATATCAATGCAATCCGAATGCGTTTTGTCGGATTTCCGTAGGTCAGTTGTTGTTTTCAATTAAAATCGTGTCCACTTTAAACAAAATAGAGACCCTTTGAGTGCTAGCGGCCACACCATGCCTCGGATTGAGGCCAGGATGACTCTTACATGTCACCAATCAACCTTGGATCATTCTTATAAAAGATCAATGCAATCGGAATGCTTTTGGTTGGAATCCCGTAGGTCAGTTGTTGTTTTCACTTAAAATCTTGTCCATTTTAAACAAAATAGAGACCCTTTGAGTGATATCGGCCACACCGTGATTCAGATTAAGGCTAGGTTGACTCGAAAACGTCACCAAGGACCCTTGGATCGTTCTTATAAAAGATCAATGCAATCTGAATGCGTTTGGTCGGATTTCTGTAGGTCAGTTGTTGTTTTCACTTAAAATCTTGTCAATTTAAAACAAAATAGAGACCCTTTGAGTGATAGTGGCCACACCGTGCCTTATATTGAGCCGGGGTTGACTCGTACACATCACCAAGGAACCTTGGATCGTTATTATAAAATATCAATGCAATCGGAATGCATTTGGTCAGATTTCCATAGGTTAGTTGTTGTTTTCACTTAAAATCTTTTCCATTTTAAACAAAATAGAGATCTTTTGAGTGATAACGGCCACACTATGCCTCAGATTGAGGTAGGGTTGACTCGTAAATGTCACAAAGTACCCTAGGACCATTCTTATAAATGATCAATGCAATCTGAATGCGTTTGTTCGGGTTTTTTAAGGTCAATTGCTGTTTTCAATTAAAATCGTGTCAACTTTAAACAAAATATAGACTCGTTGAGTGATAGCGGCCACACCGTGAGTCGTATTGAGACGGGATTGACTCTTACACGTAACCAAGGACCCTTGGATCGTTATTATAAAAGCTCAATGCAATATTAATTTATTTGGTCAGATTTTCATAGGTCAGTTTTTGTTTTCACTTAAAATATTGTCCATTTTAAACAAAATAGAGACCCTTTGAGTGCTAGCGGCCACACCGTGCCTCGGATTGAGGCGGGGTTGACTCGTACATGTCACCAAGGACCCTTGGATCGTTATTATAAATGATCAGTTCAATCCGAATGTGTTTGGTCAGATTTCCATAGGTCAGTTGTTGTTTTCACTTAAAATCTTGTCCATTTTAAACAAAATAGAGACCCTTTGAGTGATAGCGGCCACACCGTGCATCATATTGAGGCGATATTGTCTTTTACATGTCACCAAGGACCCTTGGATCGTTCTTATAAATGATCAATGCAATCTGAATGTGTTTGGTCAGATTTCGGTTGGTTAGTTGTTGTTTTCAATTAAAATCGTGTCCACTTTAAACAAAATAGAGACCCTTTGAGTGATAGCTGCCACAACGTGCCTCGGATTGAGGCGAGGTTGACTCGTACAAGTCACCAAGGACTCTTGGATCATTCTTATAAAAGATCAATGCAATAATAATGCATTTGGTTGGATTTTCGTAGGTCAGTTATTGTTTTCACTTAAAATCTTGTCTATTTTAAACAAAATAGAGACACTTTGAGTGATAGCGGCCACACCGTGCCTTGGATTGAGGCGAGGATGACTTTTAAACGTCACCAAGGACCCTTGGAACGTTCTTATAAAATATAAATGAAATCTGAATGCGTTGGTTCAGATTTCTGTAGGTCAGTTGTCGTTTTCAATTAAAATCATGTCCACTTTAAACAAAATAGAGACCCTTTGAGTGCTAGAGGCCACACCGTTCCACGTATTGAGGCGGGGTTGACTCGTACACGTCACCAAGGACCTTTGGATTGTTTTTATAAAATATCAATGCAATCGGAATGTGTTTGGTTGGATTTCTGTAGGTCAGTTTTTGTTTTCACTTAAAATCTTGTCCATTTTAAACAAAATAGAGACCCTTTGAGTGCTAGCGGCCCCACCGTGCCTCGGATTGAGGCGAGGTTGACTCTTACATATCACCAAGGACCCTTGGATCGTTCTTATAAAAGATAAATGCAATCCGTATGTGTTTGGTCAGATTTCCGTAGGTCAGTTGTTGTTCTCACATAAAATCTTGTCCATTTTAAACCAAATAGAGACCCTTCGAGTGCTAACGGCCACACCGTGCCTCGGATTGAGGCGGGGTTGACTCGTACATGTCACCAAGGACCCTTGTATCGTTCTTATAAATGATCAATGCAATATTAATGTGTTCGGTTGGATCTCCATAGGTCAGTTGTTGATTTCACTTAAAATGATGTCCATTTTAAACAAAATAGAGACCCTTTGAGTGCTAACGGCCACACCGTGCCTCAGATTGAAGCGAGGTTGACTTGTACACATCACCAAGGACCCTTGGATCGTTCTTATAAAATCTCAATGCAATCTGAATGTGATCTACTAATTATTCATTATGAAAAACATAAAGGTACCATTAAATACTTACATTGCCCCAAACACCCATAACACAACCCAACCACAACCTTCATCTCAATGTACTCAACCAAACTAAAAACCAAGATGGATTTTACCCAAGACTATCTAATTAAAAATTCCGATCATGTCATCAACCAACCACGTAATTTCTATGGTGCTTCCCATTATACGCTTAAGCTCACAAACACCACCATATGATGTTTAACACCTCCATCATCGGGAAAGAACCACTAGAACCCCAACTAAAACTTCACAACATACGCAAAATGTTTTCTAACATACCATTCTTAGATATCCATGAGAACACCAACCAATGTTATCATCCATACTTTCCATCAAAACCACTTGGAATTGATGTGAATCCATCATCCATACATGAATCAAGGACAATTCAACTTTTCCTCAAAGATTGAACCCATTTTTAAAACATAATTAACATTTCAAAACATCAAATAGATGTGTCTTACAACTAACTACATTTCCTCCTTTTTCCTGGAGGAATTTGAAACATGCACCAAATAGGTTGTAGAAGTACTAGAGGATAGATCTCATTGATCATACAATGACATGAACCCATGTTTATCCTTGAGGAAACTTAAGAGTGATGTTTTTGAATGCTTTTTGGAACTAATAACTGAATCTCTTGATGAATAACATGAAATATCTTTAAATGTAGCCTGACTTGATGATTCATTGGAATAATTTCCGATATTGGATGCTCTTAATGTCAGATTTATCATCCCATCTTCTTCATCACATGGATTGGTCAAATTGCAATCTATCCTAAAGGCTTCCGCACAACCTTTACATGCAACTAATGATCGGATGCAGCTTGATTAGAAAAACAATCCTGAGGGAACTGGACATGAAAGATCATACGGTTCCATTGTTGCTCATCAACCTCAATTTACCCCACACGATATAGGGCTATTTCATGATGTCCAAGACATAGCGAGAGGAGAAGAGAAGGGGAAATTCTCGTAGACGAACAACATCAATAATGAACATCCACCATCCTTTCACTATATACCTAAAAATCTTATCTTTAAGAACATCCATGTGAATTTCTATCTTACTTCCATCGAGGATGATGCATGTTGGTCAACTTGTTTTAGAAATTGTTTATTTTCATCTGTGCCTTGTACTTGCACCCATGAATTTGAAGGTGAGTATGCGTACACGATAGTTGATCTTCTTAGAGAAGAGTTTCTGGAAGATTATAAGAGACATGAAGCAATGAAGATCATTAGAGTGTTGGAGAAAATGTGGTTGCTACAAACAATGTGGCAATCGACTTGTGCAAGACCGCCTAAGTTACAACTTGCAGGTATTGTACTTTATTTTTTTCTTGGAGGGTTTCAGTGTAAAAGCATTTTGGAATGATCATTTCTATTCATTTACTTTTAGGTTTTTTTGACAGCTGAGGGGAAAGGGTGGTGTCTGTAGACATTTGAGGATATGTCGATGGGTGAATTAATGGGAAATTACATCCTATATTTTTTCAACATTTCCATAGTATCTAACATCTAAACAAATGGCCTCTTTTCTCTTCAAGATCCCCGAACCCCAATCACCATCGGGGTTCGGGGAGGTTGAAGGGAAAAGAGGCCATTTCTCCAACATATTCACACACAAAATCACCCTTCGACATATCCTCCAATGTTTGCAGACCCCACCCTTTCCCCTCAGCTGTCAAAAAAACCTAAAAGACAATGAATATAAATTATCATTCCAAAATGCATTTACACTGAAGCCCTCTAGAAAATAATAAAGTACAATACATGCAAGTTGTAACATAGGCCGCATTGCACAGGCCGATTTCCACATGGTTTGTGGCAACCACATTTGCTCCAACACTCTAATGATCTTCATTGTTTCATGTCTCTTATACTCTTCCAGAAAATCTTCTCTAAGAAGGTCAACTATCATACACATCACCAAGGACCCTTGGATTGTTCTTATAAATGATCTATGCAATCCGAATGTGTTTGGTCAGATTTCTGTAGGTCAGTTGTTGTTTTCACTTAAAATATTTTCCATTTTAAACAAAATAGAGACCCTCTGAGTGATAGCGGATACACCGTGCCTCGGATTGAAGAAGGGTTGACTCGTAAATGTCACCAAGGACCCATGGATCATTCTAATAAAAGATCAATGCAATCCGAATGCATTTGGTCAGATTTCTGTTGTTTAGTTGTTTTTTTCACTTAAAATCTTGTCCATTTTAAACAAAATAGAGACCCTCAGAGTGCTAGTGGCCACACCGTGCCTCGGATTAAGGTGGGGTTGACTCGTACACATCACTAAGGACCCTTAAATAATTCTTATAAAAGATCAATGCAATCCGAAAGTGTTTGGATAGATTTCCGAAGGTCATTTGTTGTTTTCACTTAAACTCTTGTCCATTTTAAAAAATAGAGACCCTTTGAGTGCTAGTGGCCACACCGTGCCTCAGATTGGTTCGGGGTTGACACGTACACGTCACCAAGGTTCCTTGGATCGTTCTTATAAAAGATAAATTCCATCCGAATGCGTTTGGTCGAATTTCTGTAGGTCAGTTGTTGTTTTCACTTAAAATCTTTTCCATTTTAAACAAAATAGAGACCCTTTGAGTGGTTCATATAAGGCCCCAGCCTTAAACCTTACATAATCTTGAGTTATTACAAGATTACACATTGAGGATCATTTCAGGTTTATAGTTTTAGAGAATTAGATCATGAAACTTGCATTACATTCCACATTTGAACAAAGTGGTTACATAAAAGACAGTATTCATTCTTCCCATAAACGGAAACATATTTAAAATAAAACATGGATTCTTTCTTGACACATCCTTGACACTATCATCACCTCATGTACCTTTCCCTTGACATGTGAAAAACATTTCAAAAACTTGGGATGAGCATAAAAAGCTCAGTAAGGGTTATAAAAATATGGAAAGGAAACATGAGATCATATATACATAAGAATGAAATCATACATTACCCATAAAACATAGGCACTTTAACATACCTCATCAAATCATGTATAAATCTTAGAAATCATAAGACATAAAAGGTAACTTGAGGCATTCATAACATTCATATGTAGGGAGTAACCCTCTTGGTTATGTTTGGAATACCCACCATAGTATATTCCCTAAATCTCTTCAGAAAAACCTTAACGTTTCACTTCTTCGCGTTACCCAATGCATTGGAGAGCTATATCGGGCTCACCCGCCCTTAGTTTATCACGGAACCACCCGTTTTCATAACAATGCCCAAGAACCAAAACATAAACGTATCACATAAAACATTCATAAAGGAAACATAACATTCCCACATTTTAATCACAATATAACATTTTAGTATATTGAAATAATGAATCCATTCAAAAAGAAACCATTTCCAAAACCATTTAAAACATTTAATAAAGATATTTTTGAATCCAAGTGTCCCATACCACCTTGAAGCTTTTAAAATTTTAAACCATCAATATCCATATAAATAAATCCTTAAAACCATTTTGAAAACATGAATATTAATAAGAACAAATAATTAAAACATTTAAAGCGATATTTTGGTTAAAGGGGTTTTACCAAAATTAGAGACACTTGAATACAATAAATGAGGAATAACATTTAGTCGGAACTTTATAATATAATGAGAATAAATGGATTCATGATATAATATTCCAAAGGACAGTATATACACAATATAAGAGTGAATTGGTTCATAACAACAATGATGTCTCAATAGAAATTTCAAATGTGATGAAATCCCTTATAAAGAAGGTATCCTTAAATTAAGGATAAATCAATCTCAAAATTATGTGGGACAAATATAAATACACCCAATATAAGTGGATATTAAGTGTAAAACAATAAAAGGTCATGCAAACATATTCAAAGGATGACATATTCAATAACTACATGATGAACCCAAAGATATAAAAATTGGGTTAAAAAGTTCCCTTGGTAAAATTCGACAGCCTAAAGATATCACTTCAAAATTCAGAAAATGAGTTGATGAGAGATAAAAAAAATGTATCTCATCACTTGAACATAAAATTTACATCAATAATAATATATGAGAACATATCCCATCATAACAATATGTAAATTAAAATACCCAACAAAAGAAGTCTTTTAAAAAGAGGAGGGTGAAAGGTTCCCTTACCGACATGGGTATCTTTTGAAACATACACCTCATGAAAGAAGGAAAATAAAACATTGATGTAAATACTCATAAAAGAAATTATATTACACAATGAGTAAAATAATGGGAAGTACATACACCAATCAATGGAAATTATGGCAAATGTAGAATAAATCTCACGGGAATAAAAGTGAGATGAAAAATCCCTTACGAAAACTCGGCAACCTAACGATGCCACATAAAACTTACAAAAATGAATTGATGAGATAAAATAGGGTATCTCATCATATTAACATAAAGTTTATAGAAAGATTAATATAAAATAACATTCCCCAACATAAAGAATATGAGCTTGAAAGAAGTGACATAAAGGAGAGTACATAAAAAGAAAGAGAGAGGTTAGATCTCTTACGAAAATTTGGCAGCCTAACGGCGCCACTCAAAACTTCCAAAATGGATTGATGAGAGAGAATAGGGTCTCTCATCACATGAACATAAAAATTAAAGTAATATTAATATAAAATAACATCCCAATAACAAGAAAGATGAGCTTTAAAAGGAATGACATAAAAGAGTGTACTAAAAAAGAAAGAGTGGAGTAGGATCCCTTACCTCAAGTCCAACTTGTCTTGTTTGTTTCTTTATATTCCTGAATAATAAACATTGGTCAATTAATAATTGCCTATTTACATCCTTTAGAGATTATTATTCAGTTCATATCACATATTATAATGTTATAATAATTTTTTAATAATGTTAGTTCATACCAGACATTTTTGCCGATGTTTGGTACATGAGTCAAAAATGAACCTGTTTGAAAAAGATTGCCCATGTAGTTATAAGTAAATAATTTCCATAATAGTATTAATGATTAAAATATCATATATATCCAGTAAATATTTATTTTATACTATTCCATATCATTTGGAGATAAAAAACGAATAGCACCGTTCATGGAGACGGTAGGTCGTACGTACGCATGAACGCTACTTTCATTTTTTGTCAAATTAATGGAATTAAAACAAAATGAGAGAGATATATATATGTTATAATTCCAGAATGATATCCATAATTTAGATGTAATATATTACATATATATCCATTATATATATGTACTTATAATATTGCATAACATTTTGAGATAAGAAATGAAATGTACCGTTCATGGAGACGGTAAGCCGTACGTACGCATGAACATTACTTCCATTTCTATTTCATATTTAATGGAATTAGAAAATAATGATACATAATAGTATTTTAATTCCAGTATGTAATCATATATAATATCATTAAATATATCCTTTATACGTACCTCATATGGTATTAACGAATCAAATCACTTTGAGGGGGCGGTAGTCCGCACTTCCTTAAATGAAGATATCGCGTTTACCCATAATGGAAACCATAAAGGTAAACCATAAATGAAAAAAACATAAGCTTAAGTAAAACGTAAACATATTAGATATCATATATAAATATAGTGTCATCTTAATGGCCACATTTTAAGGTGTTAGAAGAATGTTGAACAATCATCGTTTCGGGAGGCAGAAATTCGCCATCCACGGAAACAGTATGTTCTTTAACCATTATATTTAGGTGTGTGTAAGTGTAGCTCAAATAATTTTTATAAAAACATCCTAGTATATTGAAGAAACTGGATTTGTTACAAAATAAATGAATAAAAAAAGTTTAGGGGGTTGGAGAAGCAGAATAAAACAAAAGGACACAAGTGAAGACATTAACTTAAAATCAGGTAACTCCCTTTGGTTTGAGCTCAAAGGCATCATTGGGAAGCCTTCTGCCCAAAGTGAGGCTTCAAGGAGTAAGAGAGGGAAGTGGAGAGACAAACTTGGCAGGGTTTGGCCGAGCCAAAGGCTTTGGGAGTGTGAGTAATGAGGTAGAGGTGGGGGCCTTTTATAAGAGGAGAGGAGGGGCACTCTTGTAAAGTTACAAAATGTTACTTTATTTTCAAAAGAGTTTCGGATTTTAAAGGTCCCACATTGATGTATATAGAGGATAAGGTGATAAGGGTTCGAAATAAACTCATAAAATTGGTTTTGGACATGTGTAGGTCTTAGATATTACATTATCTTTCCATTTTATTTAAATCGTTAAATAATGTGGTCATCGCTACATCATCATGATGTCATAAATAATTTAATTTATTTAATGTATAAAAATTATAAAAAAAATACAATGATGTTGAAATCTTTTTAGCTTTATAATGACTATTTATAGTAAAAAATATGACTTGTATAACCCCATGTAAAAATTGTTTTAGTAAAACATCTCATGTTTGTGTCATTTTTACTTTAACATTAAATAAAAAGATATTTATGTCATTTTCCAACCAAAGTGGCTCCATGGGGTCCCCAAGTTGACCCATGGATTTTCTTGGTCGGCCATGACACATCCAATGAGGGTAGGACATGTTTCTAGGTCATTTCATTTTATTAAAACATTATTCTTACTATAAACTACACTAATTACCTCTAATCGCGATTAAAAACTTAATAAGTTACTATTCAACATAAAATTATTTTTATCCCATTGAACCACATTTTACTTCTTAATGACAACCATGTATGTCGTATTTTTGAAATTCAAATCACAAAGATGGCAAAATTTCATTTAAACAGAAAAAATCAGTTTTTATAAGTACCACTTTGTGGTTTCACTATTCATCAAAAATTGAAGTTGTTTAGAAAAATACCGAAAATCCACCCTATGCTATATTTGATATTACGAATTCAAAAATGAATTTAATTTTACAAAATTAAAAACATATAAGTCACATTATTTAATTTAATAATTAATTTCTGCTGTCAGAGCAAATAGCGTGTTTTTATGAAACAATAAGTATCAAAAGATTGACACTAGTTTAAGTCTAATTTCAAAGTGAAATTAATTCCAACGACCACTATTGGATTTAATGGTAAAAATATATTCTAATTTCACATTAAAACAAATTCAAAAGATAATATAATCATATAAATAAATTAGATTAAAAAGAGGTTTTGAATTAAAATACAACATTTTACACTATTCATTAAAAAATGAACTTTATCGGAAAGATACCAAAAATTTACAAAAAGTAAATTTTGATGTCCCAATTCTTAAGAAGAGTTTCATTTGGGCCAATAGAAAGTATAAGAGTGAACAAAACTATATTTAATGATGGTTCACCATCAAAAGGCGATAAGTGACCCTTTAGTGAAAACTAGGGAATATACGCCTAAAATTGAATTCTTTCCGTATTTTAAGCCTTTATCTTTTATTGGATAAATGTAAGAACATTTAAAAACACATATAATCATATTTTAGTTATTTCTATCCATTCCCGCCAATTCAATGGCTACATGTTAACTACCATTTAAAATAATATTATTTTATTATTAGAGTGCAAAGTAAGATTCCCAAGAAACTCGTTGTTGCGTGTTGGGTATGCCATCGAGCATAGCGTCCCCTTTAAAGTCATATTAATATTTTATTCAAAAATATGGATAAATATGAAAATGTCATATTCTTTATTTACTTGGGGTGTTACATCCTTCCCCCCTTTTTGGGAATTGCGTCCTCGCAATTTTTAAAACTGAGCTTGGAAACATCCTTGAAAGTCCCACATCTGAACAAGAGTCGGTAAAAAAATCACTTTAAAATAAAGGAAGATAAGTACAGAGGTAAACCGAGTTAACCCATACTAGGATTCCATGTAGAAAAACATGGACATGTAAGAAAAATCAAAGGGTCATGTTCTTGAGGGAGAGTGATAGTAAACATGTCTTGGAGAAAGTTAACCATAAGAAAATCACAAACTTGTGATGGGTTAAACAGTATTCGATTCCCCAGTAGGAAAAGTTAATCGACAAAATTTTTGTTTTAAGTTACTATTTATTGAGGAATTTATTCATAAGAAAACATAATCACTTATCATGTTGACTTTCAACTTTTACTAGTTTCCTTAATCAAACTCATATTTTTTTCCATAAGATGAGTATTTAGGGAGACTTGTTCGCATTAAGAGTACTATAATCAACATCTAGAGAATCACCTAATCCACCAAAGAGAACAATATAATTCCCATGTACTTAGGCTTTAACCAAAACCAAAACCAAAAAGGTTAGTACAAGGTCTGATAATCCAGAAAAGGATAACCATTTAAAAAGAAAATCTATGATTAATCTTCAAAATTTGTCCAACAAAACCCAAAGTTCAACGAGGACCATCCAATAAACAATTTGGACATAAAATTCTTCAAAGTAAACCAATCTAATATTGAAACCCAAATATTTGAAGGATTTAGTCACATATTATTCCATGTTAAATCGTAACATTTATCTCCAAACAACATCAGTTGCTCCTAAAGTCTCGCATTGAAAAGTAATTAACCTAATGACATATCCTCCATGATAGGTTAATCATTTTCATACATAACCCAAAATCAACTTAATATTAATTCATAAAATCATATAACTAAAAAGAATCAGTCAAAATAACCAAGGACTTCACGTAGTCCAGTGGTAGGTGATAAATACCAGTCGCACTTTGGTTGTGGGTTCGATTCCCGCAGCTTTGTCCGACGCGACGGGTAGTCACAAGGTCTGCGTGTTGTCCTTTTTCCAAAACTATATAATTCTCAAATCATTTCCCAAAAAGGGATAAAATCATCAAAAATAACCATAACATAATTTAACCTCAATTTTATCTCATGCCTTTCACTTCAATCATAACATATAGTAACCAATAATTACCTCAAAAGTAAGGATCATATAAACCCAAATGGTTCTTTATAACTACGTCCACAAAAGAAAAGATAACTATTCCTTGAATAAAATTTGAATATATTAAACATCAGGGTTACACATAATATAAAAAGTCTTCTAATGTAACCCCATCATCAAAAGAGACTTAATACTTTTAAGAATTTCACCATAACTCTTGAAGCCCTTATATGTTGACATCTTACTCATTCAACATTCTTCATGATCCATTAACCATTCCTTTCCAACTTATTCTGAAATACATCTTTCCTAAAAACAAAATCATGAATCATATCCTAAGATTCAAAAATAGGAAAACAATAGTCATGAAATAATACATACCTTTGATTGGTCATTGTCAGTTTCTTCATCCTCAATCGGAATGGCATTAGGTATTGGTAAACGAACATTTGTACGCTCTTGGTGATCCCATTCATGAAACTTCTTCATAGGACATGTGTTTGCAAAATTACCATGCACACCACATTTAAAACATTCAATTGATCCCTCAGAAAGAACTTCTTTACCTTTCCTCGAGTCAACTGGATGCTTCCTTTTTCGATGGCGGGTTCTTGCTTTATGACCTTAATTTCCACATCTATAGAATATTTCTGTCCCTTTGAAACATTTTCCTAGGTGTTTATTTCCACATCTTCGACACATAAGTTTTTGAACACACTTACCTTTATGATCATTACCAGTACTTCTGTAGGGATTTTTTTCTCGCATATATGATGCCTTAGAGAAATCACCAAGGGTTATGTGGTCAATCATCACTCCAGATAGTTGGTTGAGGATAATAACAAGAGTTCTCATTGCAGCTCCCATATCATTCAGTTGCTTGCTCAAAAAACTGTCACAGTTTCCCTCACATCCACTGTTACTTTGGTGCCTGCTAGATCCAACCATTTACTAAAACCAAAAAGGTCAGTGTGAGTATATCAAAAAAACCATCATGTACTAATGAGGAAGATAAACACTAAGATATACTTACTCATTCACTTTATCTAAAACTAGGACTCTTTATGAAATCCTAACCATTATGGTAATGCCGCTTATGATTAAAGAATAACCTAACCTCTAAAGTTATCTAAACCGACCATTGATACCAACTATAAGGACCCAGACTTAAACCTTACTTAATCTTGAGTTATTACAAGATTACACATTGAGGATCTTTTCAGGTTTAGAGTTTTAGAGAATTAGATCATGAAACTTTCATTACATTCCACATTTAAACAAAGTGGTTACATAAAAGACAGTATTCATTCTTCCCATCAACGGAAACATATTTAAAATAAAACATGGATTCTTTCTTGACACATCCTTGACACTATCATCACCTCATGTACCTTTTCCTTGACCGGTGAAAAACATTTCAAAAACTTGGTATGAGCTTAAAAAGCTCAGTAAGGGTTATAAAAATATGGAAAGGAAACATGAGTTCATATATACATAAGAATGAAATCATACTTTACCCATAAAACATAGGCACTTTAACATACCTCATCAAATCATGAATAAATCATAGAAATCATAAGACATAAAAGGTAACTTGAGGAATTCATAACATTCTTACATAGGGATTAACCCTCTTGGTTACGTTTGGAATACCCACCACAGTATATTCCCTAAATCTCTTCGGAGAAACCTTAACATTTCACTCTTCGCGTTACCCAATGCATTAGAGAGCTATATCAGGCTCACCCTCCCTTAGTTTATCACGGAGCCACCCGTTTTCATAACAATTCCCAAGAACCATAACATAAACGTATCACATAAAACATTCATAAAGGAAATATAACATTCCCACATTGTAATCACAATATAACATTTTAGTATATTGAAATAATGAATCCATTAAAAAAGAAACCATTTCCAAAACCATTTAAAACATTAAATAAAGATATTTTTGAATCAAAGTGTCCCATACCACCTTGAAGCTTTTAAAATTTTAAACCATTAATATCCATATAAATAAATCCTTAAAACCATTTTTAAAACATGGATATTAATAAGAACAAATAATTAAAACATTTAGAGCGATATTTTTGTTAAAGGGGTTTTACCAAAATTAAGGACACTTGAATACAATAATTGAGGAATAACATTTAGTTAGAAATTTATAATATCATGAGAATAAATGGATTCATGATATAATATTCCAAAGAATAGTATATACACCATATAAGAGTGAATTGGGGCATAACAACAATGAAGTCTCAATAGAAATGTCAAATGTGATGAAATCCCTTATAAAGAAGGTATCCTTAAATTAAGGATATATCAATCTCAAAATTATAAGTGACAAATATAAATATACGCAATATAAGTGGATATTAAGTTTAAAACAATAAAAGGTCATTCACACATATTAAAAGGATGACATATTCAATAACTACATGTTGAACCCAAAGAAATCGAAATTGGGTTAAAAAGTTCCCTTGGTAAAAATCGACTTCCTATCGGCATCACTTCAAAATTCAGAAAATGAGTTGATGAGAGATAAAAAATAGGTATCTCAACACTAGGAAATAAAATTTACATCAATAAGGATATATTAGAACATATCCCAACATAACAATATGTAAATTAGAAGACCCAACAAAAGAAGTCTTTTAAAAATAGGATGGTGAAATCTTCCCTTACGGACATGGGTATCTTTCGAAACATACACCTCGTGAAATAAGAACAATACAACATTGATGTAAATACTCATAGAAGAAAGAATATAACACAATGAGTAAAATAATTGGCAGTACATACAGCAATCAATGGAAATTATGGAAAATGTAGCATAAATCTCAAGGGAATAAAAGTGAGATGAAATATCCCTTACGAAAACTCGACAGCCTAACGACGCCACATAAAACTTACAAAAATGAATTGATGAGATCAAATAGGGTATCTCATCATATTAACTTAATTTTTATATAAAGATGAATATAAATGAACATCCCCCAACATAAAAAATATGAGCTTAAAAGAAGTGACATAAAGGAGAGTACTTAAAATGAAATAGAGAGGTTAGATCTCTTACGAAAATTTGGCAGCCTAACGGCGCCACTCAAAACTTCCAAAATGGATTTATGAGAGAGAATAGGGACTATCATCACATGAACATAAAAATTAAAGTAAGATTAATATAAATTAACATCCCAATAACAATAAATATGAGCTTTAAAAGGAATTACATAAAAGAATGTGCTTAAAAAGAAAGAGTGGAGTAGGATCCCTTATCTCAAGTCCAACTTGTCTTGTTCGTTTCTTTATACTCCTAAATAATAAACTTTGTTAAATTAATAATTTCCTATGTACCTCCTTTATAGATTATTATTCAGTTCATATCACATATTATAATTTTATAATAATTGTTTAATAATGTTAGTTCATACCAGATGTTTTTGCCGGTGTTTGGTACATGAGTCAAAAATGAACTTGTTTGAAAAAAGATTTCCCATGTAGTTATAAGTAAATAATTTCCATAATAGTATTGTTGATTAAAATATCATATATATCCAGTAAATATTCATTTTATACTACTCCATATCATTTGGAGATAAAAAACGAAAAGCACCGTTCATGGAGATGGTAGGCCGTACGTACGCATGAACGCTACATTAATTTTTTGTCATATTAATGGAATTAAAACAAAATGATATATATATATATATGTTATAATTCCAGAATTATATCCATAATTTATATGTAATATATTATATATATATACATTATATATATGTACTTATAATATTACATAACATTTTGAGATAAGAAATGTAATGTACCGTTCATGGAGACGGTAAGTCGTATGTACGCATGAACGCTACTTACATTTCTATTTCATATTTAATGGAATTAGAACATAATGATACATAATAGTATTTAAATTCCAGTATGTTATCATATATAATATCATTAAATATATCCTTTATACGTACCAAATATGGTATTAATGAATCAAATCACTTTGAGGGGGTGGTAGTCCGCACTTCCTTAAATGAAGATATCGCGTTTACCCATAATGGAGACCATAAAGGTACACCATAAATGAAAAATACAAAAGCTTAAGTAAAACATAAACATATTAGATATCATATATAAATATAGTGTCATCTTAATGTCCACCTTTGAAGGTGTTAGAAGAATGTTGAACAATCATCATTTCAGGAGGCAGAAATTCACCATCCACGGAAACAGTATGTTCATTAACCATTAGATGTAGGTGTGTGTAAGTGTAGCTCGAATCCTTATTATAACAACATACTAGTATATTGAAGATACTGGATATGTTACAAAATAAATGAATAAAAAAGTTCAGGGGGTTGTAGAAGCAAAATAAAACAAAAAGACACAAGTGAGGACATTACCTTAAAATCTGGTAACTCTCTTTGGTTTGAGCTCAAAGGCTTCCTTGGAAAGACTTCTGCCCAAAGTGAGGCCTCAAGGCGTAAGAGAGGGATGTTGAGAGACAAAATTTGCAGGGGTTGGTCGAGCCAAAGGCTTTGGGAGTGTGGGTAATGAGGTATAGGTGGGGGCCTTTTATAAGAGGAGAGGAAGGGAACTCTTGTAAAGTTACAAAATGTTACATTATTTTTAAAAGATTTCGGATTTTAATGGTCCCACATTGATTTATTTCGAGGATAAGGTGATAAGGGTTCGAAATCCACTCATAAAATAGGTTTTGGACATGTTTAGGTCTTAGATATTACATTATCTTTCCATTTTATTTAAATCGTTAAATAATGAGGTCATCGCTGCATCATCATGATGTCATAAATAATTTAATTTATTTAATGTCTAAAAATTATAAAAAAATACGATGATGTAGGAAATCTTTTTAGATTTCCAATGACTATTTATAGTCATAAATATGACTTGTATAACCCCATGTAAAAATTGTTTTAGTAAAACATTTCATGTTTGTGTCATTTTTACTTTAACATTAAATAAAAAGATATTTATGTAATTTTCCAACCAAAGTGGCTCCATGGGGTCCCCAAGTTGACCCATGGATTTTTTTGGTCTGCCATGACACATCCAATGAGGGTAGGACATGTGTCTATGTCATTTCATTTTATTAAAACATTATTCTTAGATAAACTACACTAATTAACTCTAATCGCGATTAAAAACTTAATAATTACTATTCACCAAAAAATTATTTTTATCCCATTGAACCAAATTTTACTTCTTAATGACAACCATGTATTTCAGATTTTTGAAAATCAAAACACAAAGAAGGCAAAATTGCATTTAAACGGAAAAAATCAGTTTTTATAAACACTACTTAGTGGTTTCACTATTCATCAAAAATTGAAGTTTTTCAGAAAAATCCCAAAAATTCACCCTAAGCTATATTTGATATTCCGAATTCAAAAATGAATTCTATTTTACAAAATTCAAAACATATAAGTCACATTAATTAATTTAATAATTAATTCCCGCTGTCAGAGCAAATAGCGTGTTTTTATGAAAGAATATGTATCAAAAGATTATCACTAGTTTAAGTCTGATTTCAAAGTGAAATTAATTCCAACGACCACTATTAGATTTAGTGGTAAAAATATATTCTAATTTCACTTTAAAACCAATTAAAAAGATAATATAAGCATATAAATAAATTAGATTAAAAAGTGGTTTTGAATTAAAATACAACATTTTACACTATTCATTAAAAAAATGAACTTTATCCGAAAGATACCAAAAATTTACACAAAGTAAATTTTGATGTCCCAATTCTTAAGAAGAGTTTTATTTGGTCCAATAGAATGTATAAGAGTGAACAAAACTATATTTAATGATAGTTCTCCATCAAAAGGCGATAAGTGAACCTTTAGTGAAAACAATGGCATATACGCATAAAATTGAATTCTTTCCGTATTTTAAGCCTTTATCTTTTATTGGATAAATGTAAAAACATTTAAAAACATATATAATCATATTTTAGTCATTTCTATCCATTCCTGCCAATACAACGGCTACATGTTAACTACCATTTAAAATAATATTGTTTTATTATTAGAGTACAATGTAAGATTCCCAAGAAACTCGTTGTTGCGTGTTGGGTATTCCATCGAGCATAGCGTCCCATTTAAAGTCATATTAATATTTTATTCACGAATATGGATAAATATGAAAATGTCATATTCTTTATTTACCTGGGGTGTTACAGTTCAGCATTCTTGCATGTTGCCGGTGCATATCATCTGTTAAAATAGGAAAATGACTCATTGTATAAAGTCTATTTTATTTAATAATAATTACAATTTTCCAATGAACATTTACATACAACAATGTTTCATCTTTTGATACCCTTAACCCCACTCAAAAATTACCACAAATTGGACATGTACCCTAGTCAGATCTTCATTGTATTTGTGTATAATCTTCCATCAGGAATGCAGCCCACTCGTTTCTAAACACATCTATATCGTCTTGTGAGTATTAGGATTTTCAACAGTCATAGTAGTACTGAAAATTTAAAAAATAAATAATTAATAAATAACTTAAACTAATTAGTAGTTGGTTTTAAAAATACCTATTTAGGGATGCTAGTTTGCTGATGAAAAATGATCTCTTTCCTAAATTTACAAACATAATAACCGCAATCATTATCGTTTGTTTCTTTTGGGCACTGAAAAAAAAATGATCATTAGGAGAGTAAGTAACTTGTGTTGAGATGTGTTTCGATAGTGAAATTTTATTATATATACCCTGATATTTGTCCAAACGTAGTACTTGCTCGCCTACTTATGCTTAGCCCCTGGCCTCATTCCTTTTTTAGAAGATAATGATACACCGCCCTATCAGTAAAAGATAATATAAAATATATTACGTGATGTTTAGACCTAAAACATAAGATGTAGTGTCTTACAGATTCACAAACTCCATCATGTGTGGTCGGATTGATGGATATCCTTGCATTGAACCGATAAAATAAATCTTCGGAGTATCCAAGTTCACCGCAATTAGCAACAAACGTTTCCTAAAAACAAAAATGGGAATAAGTAATAAATGAATTGAAAATATAATTAATATTCTTTAATCGTAGACTATTACCCCTGCATGGTTGGTATTAGGAAAAGTCTGTCATCTGTAATCTTGCGATCAAATGGATTCAACAAGTCGTTTACTATTTCATCCCTTTTTTATGGCTCTATTTTTTTTAGGTGTGTTGATGTGATATGAGGACTAACCAATCCAAATCTTGGGTCATGGGAAAATTCCTTCAAATGTTTTTCAAAAATGCATCTTTCAACAATATAAAAAGAATTTAGTCATAATTTTCACGCTATATCAGCTTTTGGAAAATCAATTCATGGAAACATACCTCATATATTCATTTACAACTGTGACGCCTAGCCAACCATTTTCAAGGATTTCATTTACATTTTCAGAAGCAACGAAATCTTGAATTTCCTAAACGTATATATTCTCTTCAAAAACCACTATATGACTATTACCATCTTTTAGCTTCTTATCCACATGAGTCTTCAATTCTACTAAATGTGGAAAGAGAACAGGTGGTGTTATTGAGCTTTTAGTAGCTCCTTGGGATCGTTTGGTCGATCCTTTAGATGGTTATGAGACATCGTTTATTACACCTTCCCTTTCTCCGTCTATAACAACAATCATTAGTTCAGACCCTTTTTTCATTAATTTTTATGGGTTTAGCTTGAAAATAAAAGAAAATAAATACCTCATTGTCCGCATTTACTCTTAAAAGTTGTGATGGCCATGCAATGAATGTCCCAATAGCCTTTCCGAACATATGAATATCATCGTCATGAAGTGGAATAGGTAGCTCTGCCTTTGGCTCACGAGCTACAGTAATCGTCACTTTCAGATGATCTTTCAGAAGTGGTCTATTATGCAGTGTGGCATCTGGGATATTGAAAACTATAGCCCTCGCTACATGGTGATAGGTTGGTGTTGACAGATATAAATCACAATCATTATCACCCTATAGAAGATGAGTACAGAAAAATTATTAGTGTTTGTCTGATTCATATTTCATGTGAACAATTTTTAGAATATTGATTACAACGACTAAGATAGTTCTTTGAGGCAAATGGCTCGCCTCAAAGCTGATGGGGGGGGGGGGGGTGATGTTCATACGGAAGTTGTTCTTGAGTTGTGGTTTCCTTTGCTTCCCACCCATAAAAGTTTCTAGAAACCCTCAATTCCATTGCAGTTGTTCTTCAAGGGTTGCTATTTTTTTGCTCATTTGTTCCAATTTTTCATTTGTATCATCCATTTTTTTCTTCTTCTCAAAATATACTCGGTGTGTCACCCCAAACCCTGGAGCTCTGACACGACCGTATTTTTCTAGCTACTTCAAAGCCGTCGATAATATGTATGTATTAGCTACAGGAGTAGATGATTCCTGTGACTGTCATATATAGGAAAATAACTAATTATTTTTATGTAATGGAAATTTTAAACAAATTATTTTCTCATCGTGTCATACTTACACATAATTCCCACACTTTTTGTGTGTTCTCATCTACTAACTTCCCATCTTTGTTCACACGCGGCTCCTTCCATAGCACATGATGTAGGATGGAAGTGTATTTGGTTTTAGACTCGTCAATCTATATATAAACATAGAAAAATAATTATGATGTTTTTTATTGGAACCTAACAATATTATTGTAAATTTAAAATAAGTGCCATTTTTTTCTAATGAAGCGTACCCCATCCTTGCTTTACGATAGAGGTATGTTGGTTTTGAAGCATGTTCCTTATTTTTAGTACAGAGTTTCTGTTTCACAGATGAAATATTGACAATCAAAGTGATGGATACAGGTATCCTCAAACAATGTATTATCACTCACAATGTACCTGAAACTTCTCATCCCCACGATAGCCAATAAATGCGTTCCATGCTTCTTGGGATATCAGGTGAGCGTAGAAAATGGGTGGGTGCGGGTTTATTTTACCTTTAGAATCGTTGAGGTGACATCTTGTTAAAACAGTGCGAAAACCTCGATGAATCTTTCCTGCAAGCCTTAGTACATAATCCTTGTGTGAATCGTCTACTATAAATGTACTCAGTAAGAGATTGAGAAGAGTAAGACAATGTTTCATTATTCTTTTACTAGTAAATTAAAGAAATAAATTCCTAATGTTATAGTAATTTCTTTCTAGATCACAGCGTTCAGCCCGGACACAACATGGTACCATGAATCTATGTCAATCGGCACGCGTTTCCGAGTGAAAACTCTAATGTAGCTGATAAATATAGCTTTGTTGGGATTCACATGTTGGCCTCATGCATTCCATCTGAATTCATATTTGATGTCTTTGCTTTTCGCCTTAAGAATTTTGGCTAACACCGTCAAACTACGACGCACCTGTGATTTCTGCAACACTGGTCCTTCATTCCCGACCATTTCATCGATATCAACATCATCTATATGTTCATCTAGAATGGTATCAACGACATGTGTTGATGGTTGTTGGAACTCAATACTAAGAGCAGCAGGAGCCTCAGCAGCAGGAATAAAAAGAGGAGCAATAGGAAGAGCAGCAGCAGCATGAGCCGCAGTAGGAGTAGTAGCAGGAGAAACCGAAGCCGCAACAGGAGCAACAGCTGTAGCAGCATGATCTGCAGGAGCAGCAGCAGGAGCAACAGCAGCAGCAACATGAGTTGCAGGAGCAGCAGCAGCCGCAGCAGCTACTGCTTGAGAGACTTGTTCAGCCTTAAGGTTAGGAGCATCAGAATGTGAAGAAGTCATTATCTGCAAAAGTGGTTGAACAGTCACTACGGGAAAAATAAGCAATTGCGACGGGTTATTTGCGACGGGAATAAATCCCGTCGCAAATAGTCATGTTAAAAAATTATTTGCGACGGGGGTATTTTCCCGTCGCAAATAATGAGGCTTTTGCGACGGGATTGCTTGCCCCGTCGCAAATAGTTTTCCCGCGATGCGCGCCAAATCGCAGGAAACGTATTTGCGACGGGGAAATATTCCCGTCGCAAATAACCGGCGGCGGTAAATGGTATTTGCGACGGGAATATTCCCCCGTCGCAAATACTATGTCGGCAGAGGGTTATTTGCGACGGGTCCCGTCGCAAATAACGATTTACCGGTTGACCGTAATAAATGTTGGCTAAGGTATTTGCGACGGGTCCCGTCGCAAATAATACTATTTGCGACGGGAATCCCGTCGCAAATGGGCCCGTCGTAACTAATCTAACCTATAAATACCCCCATCCGTTTTTTTCATTTCATTCTCATTCCTTATCTTCTCTCTCTCTCAGAATCATATTTCTAGAGTTGAGTTTTTCTCCAGTTTAAGTTTTTTCTCCGGAGCTGATATTAAAGTTTTGAAGAACGATCAGAACAGATCAATTTTCAAGGTATTTATCTTCATTTTAATTTTTTATTTATTTTTAATTTTTTATTAGTTTTTATTATTATTAATTAGTTGTAATTTAATTATGTTTACATTGTTTTATTACTTAATAAATTTAAATTATTAGTATTGTTTATATGGTAATTAGGAATAATTAGTAATAATTTTTAATAATTAAGAATAAATATTAATAACTAGTAATAAATACCAATAATTAGGAATAAGAACATTATTACATTATTAGTTTATTTTATTATTAATATTAAAATAATATAATTTTTTATATATATACAGTTCTTTTTTCATCTGTGTGTTTGCTGTCTTCACATGTATTATTTGTATGTGGAGATAGAAAACGCACAGATGAAAAAAGAACTGTATATAAATTAGAAAATTATATTATTTTAATATTAATAATAAAATATATTAATAATGTTATTATTTGTAATTATTGGTAATTATTTCTAATTATTGATAATTATTTATTTAATTACTAATAATTATCAATAATTAAGAATAATTAGTAATAATTAGTAATAATTACCAATAATTAGTAATAATTACCAATAATTAGTAATAATTACCAATAATTAGTATTAATTACCAATAATTAGTATTAATTACCTATAATTAGTATTAATTACCAATAATTCGTAATAATTACCAATAATTAACAATAATTAGTAATAATTACCTATAATTAGTAATAATTACCAATAATTAGTATTAATTACCAATAATTAGTAATAATTACCAATAATTAGTATTAATTACCAATAATTAGTATTAATTACCAATAATTAGTAATAATTAGGAATAATTAACAATAATTAGTAATAATTAGGAATAATTAGTAATAATTAGGAATAATTAGTATTAATTACCAATAATTAGTATTAATTACCAATAATTAGTATTAATTACCAATAATTAGTATTAATTACCAATAATTAGTATTAATTACCAATAATTAGTATTAATTACCAATAATTAGTATTAATTACCAATAATTAGTATTAATTACCAATAATTAGTATTAATTACCAATAATTAGTATTAATTACCAATAATTAGTATTAATTACCAATAATTAGTATTAATTACCAATAAATAGTTTTAATTACCAATAATTAGTATTAATTACCAATAATTCGTAATAATTACCAATAATTAGGAATAATTAGGAATAATTAGTATTAATTACCAATAATTAGTATTAATTACAAATAATTAGTATTAATTAACAATAATTAGTAATAATTAGGAATAATTAGTATTAATTAACAATAATTAGTAATAATTAGGAATAATTAGTATTAATTACCAATAATTAGTAATAATTACCAATAATTAGTATTAATTACCAATAATTAGTATTAATTACCAATAATTAGTATTAATTACCAATAATTAGTATTAATTACCAATAATTAGTATTAATTACCAATAATTAGTATTAATTACCAATAATTAGTATTAATTACCAATAATTAGTATTAATTACCAATAATTAGTATTAATTACCAATAATTAGTATTAATTAACAATAATTAGGAATAATTACCAATAATTAGGAATAATTACCAATAATTAGGAATAATTAGTATTAATTACCAATAATTAGTATTAATTACCAATAATTAGTATTAATTACCAATAATTAGTATTAATTACCAATAATTAGTATTAATTACCAATAATTAGTATTAATTACCAATAATTAGTATTAATTACCAATAATTAGTATTAATTACCAATAATTAGTATTAATTACCAATAATTAGTATTAATTACCAATAATTAGTTTTAATTACCAATAATTAGTATTAATTACCAATAATTAGTATTAATTACCAATAATTAGTATTAATTACCAATAATTAGTATTAATTAGGAATAATTGCCAATAATTACCAATAATTGCCAATAATTGCCAATAATTGCCAATAATTGCCAATAATTACCAATAATTGCCAATAATTACCAATAATTAGGAATAATTACCAATAATTAGGAATAATTAGGAATAATTACCAATAATTAGCAATAATTACCAATAATTAGCAATAATTACCAATAATTAGCAATAATTACCAATAATTAGCAATAATTACCAATAATTAGCAATAATTACCAATAATTAGCAATAATTACCAATAATTAGCAATAATTACCAATAATTAGCAATAATTAGAAATAATTAACAATAATTAGAAATAATTAACAATAATTAGTAATAATTAACAATAATTAGTAATAATTAACAATAATTAGTAATAATTAACAATAATTAGTAATAATTACCAATAATTAAGAATAAGTAGGATTAATTAGGAATAAGTAGGATTAATTAGGAATAAGTAGCATTAATTAGGAATAATTAGCATTAATTAGGAATAATTAGCATTAATTAGGATTAATTAGCATTAATTAGGAATAATTAGCATTAATTAGGAATAATTAGCATTAATTAGGAATAATTAGCATTAATTAGGAATAATTAGCATTAATTGCCAATAATTAGCATTAATTGCCAATAATTAGTATTAATTGCCAATAATTAGTATTAATTGCCAATAATTAGTATTAATTGCCAATAATTAGTAATAATTACCAATAATTAGTAATAATTACCAATAATTAGTAATAATTACCAATAATTAGTAATAATTACCAATAATTAGTAATAATTAGGAATAATAAACAATAATTAACAATAATTAGGAATAATTAACAATAATTAGTAATAATTAGGAATAATTAGGAATAATTAGTATTAATTAGGAATAATTAGTAATAATTACCAATAATTAGTATTAATTACCAATAATTAGTAATAATTAGCAATAATTAGCAATAATTAGAAATAATTAGCAATAATTAGCAATAATTAGCAAAAAATAGCAATAATTAGTAATAATTAGCAATAATTAGTATTAATTACCAGTAATTAGTAATAATTAGGAATAATTAGTAATAATTAGGAATAATTAGGAATAATTAGTATTAATTAGGCATAATTAGTATTAATTAGGAATAATTAGTAATATTTACCAATAATTAGTAATAATGATTATTAATTACCAATAATTACCAATAATTAGCAATAATTACCAATAATTAGCAATAATTACCAATAATTACCAATAATCACCAATAATTACCAATAATCACCAATAATTACCAATAATCACCAATAATTACCAATAATCACCAATAATTACCAATAATCACCAATAATTACCAATAATTAGGAATAATTAGTATTAATTAGGCATAATTAGTATTAATTAGGAATAATTAGTAATATTTATCAATAATTAGTAATAATGATTATTAATTACCAATAATTACCAATAATTAGCAATAATTACCAATAATTAGCAATAATTACCAATAATTACCAATAATCACCAATAATTACCAATAATCACCAATAATTACCAATAATCACCAATAATTACCAATAATCACCAATAATTACCAATAATCACCAATAATTACCAATAATCATCAATAATTACCAATATTGTCCAATAATTACCAATATTTTCCAATAATTACCAATATTTTCCAATAATTAGGAATAACTACCAATAATTTGGAATAACTACCAATAATTTGGAATAACTACCAATAATTTGGAATAATTACCAATAATTTGGAATAATTACCAATAATTTGAAATACTTACCTATAATTTGGAATAATTACCTTATTACATTATTTGCTTTATTCTCAATATATTCAATCCTTGCTTGTGTTTTTTCTAACAAATTATTCAAAACCAGTAATGCTTTTATATTTTATAGAAAAATATGGAACAACGAGGTCTTCAACAGTCATTATTAGATGACCGCATATGGATAAATCAACGTAGAAATCCAAATGGTTCTGGTTTAAATCCAGTATATATAGAGGGTGTGGAGAGTTTTTTTATCATTTGCGGCATCAAATCCAGAATTTGTTTCAGAAGGAAAGATAAAATGCCCTTGTAGAAAATGTGCATTGAGAACGTTTGACACATTTGACAAAGTGGGGGAACATCTCTTGCGTTTTGGTTTTCAAGCAGATTATGTTTTTTGGTATCAACACGGTGAACGCAGTTCCAGAGCAGGTGATACCAACTTGATTCCGGATCCATCCCAGTTTCAAGATTTAGTACATGATGTTGCAGGTTCATCTTTTCAACATACAGAAACTCCGGCTGATATAGCTTCAAATCCTGAGTTGGGACCGTCTGAATTTTATGAGTTGTTGAAGTCTGCTGAGGATGCATTATATCCTGGCTGCAAGATGAGCAAATTAGAAGCAGTTGCAAAATTTATGGCTATCAAATCAGATAACGGAATGTCAAACACCTGTTTTGACCAGATATTTTCTTTGCTGAAAACACTGTTACCCGAAGGAAATGTTTTACCTGCAAATTACTATGAAAGTAAGAGGTTGGTTCGAAATTTGGGACTTACTTGTCAGAAGATTCATGCATGTTCAAATGATTGCATTTTATATTCAGGGGAAAATGAGTCGTTGGATAGTTGTCCCACATGTGGGCAACTGAGATATAAAGAAGGACAACACGGGAAGTCTGGTTTGATTCCTGTAAAACAGTTGAGATATTTTCCGCTTACATCCAGACTTCAGCGTTTATTCATGTCTAAGAATACAGCGACAATGATGTCATGGCATAAAGAGAATAGTTCAACCGATAAAAGCTTGAATCATCCAGCCGATGGTGATTCATGGAAACATTTTGATAGAGTGCATCCATCCTTTGCTTTAGAAGCTAGAAATGTTCGACTGGGCCTTTCCACTGATGGTTTCTGTCCGTTTGGATCTTATGGTAGTCAATATTCATGTTGGCCTGTTTTTTTAACTCCGTACAATTTACCTCCATGGATGTTGATGAAGGAGCCATATATCTTTTTGACTTTACTAATTCCA
This sequence comes from Viscum album, assembly GCA_963277665.1. Lineage (NCBI taxonomy): Eukaryota > Viridiplantae > Streptophyta > Magnoliopsida > Santalales > Viscaceae > Viscum > Viscum album. The sequence continues at coordinate 836,931,330 of OY728165.1, forward strand.
GGACATCCGAAGAAAAATATTGATATTTATTTGAAGCCATTGATTGATGAATTAAATTTACTGTGGAGTACTGGTGTCAGTACATATGATGTTGCAACGAAACAGAATTTCATACTGAGAGCAGCATTGATGTGGACAATAAGTGACTTCCCGGCTTATGGGATGTTATCTGGCTGGAGTACACATGGTCAGAAATCATGTCCTTACTGTATGGGAGAGAACAAAGCATTTATGCTCATTCATGGAAAGAAACCTTGTTATTTTGACTGTCATCGCAGATTTCTTCCAGCTGATCATCCTTTTCGCAGAAACAGATCTCATTTCAGAAAAGGAACAGCTGAAAGGGATGTACCTCCAAAAATGCTATCAGGTTCAGAGTTAAAATCGGTTGTATTTTCATTACCTCCCATCACTTTTGGTCCCACAATAAACCAACAGAAAATTTCTGGTTTTGGGAAAGAACACAATTGGATTAAACGTAGCATATTTTGGGATTTGCCATATTGGTCTGATTTGTTGGTCCGACACATGTTAGATGTCATGCATATTGAGAAGAACTGTTTTGATAATTTGTTTCATACAGTTTTGGATACGCCAGGAAAGAGCAAAGACAATGTAAATGCACGTTTAGATCTTGCCCAAATTTGCAGGCGTCCAGAATTGGAACTATTTGAGAATGTCAGAACAGAAAGGTTACTAAAACCAAAAGCAGCTTATACACTGTCTAAAGAAAACCGTTTATTATTTTGTCAGTGGATTGCAGATTTGAGACTTCCAGATGGTTGTGCTTCCAATTTGGGTAGATGTGTAAAGAATGGTCATATTACTGGATTAAAAAGTCATGATTGTCATGTTATAATGGAGAGACTTCTACCCATTGGATTAAGAGGTCTGTTGAATTCTGTGATTTGGGATTCCATAACAGACATGTCTCATTTTTTTCGAGAAATTTGTGCGGCTACGGCAGATTATGATGCTCTAGGCAAACTTGAAAAAGATGTTGTTGTAATTATATGTAAACTGGAAAAAATATTTCCGCCATCTTTCTTCGACTCAATGGAACATTTGATGTTACATTTGCCATATGAAGCCAAATGTGGAGGTCCGGTACAGTTTCGATGGATGTACCCATTTGAGAGATGCATGAAAAAATTGAAAAGAAAGGTACGCAACAAAGCATCTGTTGAAGGATCTATTGCAGAAGCTTATTTGCAAGAGGAAATATCTTTTTTCTGCTCCCATTATTTTGAATCTGAGTATCCTTCAAAACACAACCGAATGGGACGGAATGAGAGAAATATTGATGAAATCGACAATCAATTATCTGTTTTCAACCAGTCAGAGCTTGGTTTTGGTGGAGTTTCTGAACGCTGGCTTTCAGATGATGAACATCATACAGCTCATACGTATGTTCTGCTCAACTGTGAAGAGATGACATCAGTTGTACTGTAAGTGTTTATATCACTTATTCTATCATTTATGTTACAGTAAATAACTTTGGTTTTTATAGGTTGTGTGATAATCATATCAAGAAACAAATTCCACAAATTACAGCAGCTGCTCTCGAAGAACGTCGACTGAAAAATTTCTCTCAGTGGTTTCAAAAACTGGTAACATAAATTCTTTATCTTTTAGCAACTCATTCAATTTATAGTTTACTATATTGATAATTATTTCACAAATTTTCAGGTGTCTCGACATGCTGATAAAATTGACAAACGCCTGTGTGTATTGAGTAACCCACCTTCCAAACTTGTTAAAACTTATAATGCATATGTGGTGAATGGATTTCGATTCCACACACATGCATATGGGGAATCAAAAAAAACAATGAACAGTGGAGTTAGCTTGAGAGGATCTCATCATCGAGAAAATGAAGTTGACTTTTATGGCATACTTGATGAAATCATTGAACTCTGTTATCTTGGACAACATTACATAACCATGTTCAAATGTCGTTGGTTGGATACAGAGAGAGCCGTGCATGTTCATCCGACTCATGGAATCATAGATATTAAATGTAAAAGTGTTCTCGCAGTAAATGAACCATTCTTATTGGCTCAACAGGCATATCAAGTTTATTATGCAAAGTACTGTGCAACATCAAGAGACTTGACTGATTGGTGGAGTGTAATAAAAATCAAAATTCGAGACAATCAGTTTAGTCAAAGTGAATGTGCTTTCACTGATGTGCAAAGAATTGAAGTTTTTCAAGAGAGTACTCAAAATCAATCTTTTTTACAAAGAGACATGAGTATCGATGACGACACCCCACATTTAAGAGTCGGTGATGACGATGATGTTAATGATGTCACACATGAATTTGAAATGGTAAGAGATGAAGCAACTGCAACTCGAATGGATATCGATGATGTTGAGGAGGAATATGAAGATGACATTGACATATATGAAGATGATGATGAAGATGAACACTAATAGAATTCCATGGTATTTATATACAATCATAACATGTATATATGTATATATAATAGTAATTATCAATTATTTGCTAACATTAACATTTTCTGTTTCAGATGGACGAGGCCACATTTCGTGAGTTGGCGGATGCTGACCTGCCTTTCGATGCGGATGAGTTGCTGGCAGATGACCCTCAGCCTGCAGGCGCTCCAGGGAGTACGCGGAGGGGGCGCGGTCTTGCACGATTGATGATTCCTGACCCCGTCCCCGAGCGACGGCCACGTCTTGGGTTTGATCCGCGCACCCGGAGGTGTGATAACCTGTGTGATAACCCGTGGATTTGACTAAGATTTCATTAATCTATTCACATAATAAATGTTTATTATTTTTTTTTCAGTTTTCCGCATATAGCAGTCGGACAGGGCAGCGCTATTTTGCGCAACTATTTCTCTCAGCCGTGGACCACATGGGAGCAGATTCCCATTGATGTGCAGCAGGCCATGTTCGACCATTGGCTGGGACGTACGTAAATAAATAATTTTTATTTTGAAAATTATTTCATTTCTAACTTGATATTTTGATTTTTTTGTAGGGTTTATGGTATCCGATCGAGGATACCATGCGTGACGCCATCCACGAGGCATGGGAGGTGGCCATGCGTGATCGCCTTCGTCAGTTTTTGCACAATTTAAGAAAAGCTGCGATGAAGAAAGCAGGAGTGTCAGATTTTGAGGAGTCATGTAGAGCACACCGACCAGAGTATATTTCATCCCATGTATGGGATGGATTATGTGCGCACTGGTTGAGTGGTGCCTTTCAGAGGAGATCATCGCTGGGGAGGCAGAATCGGGGGAGACAGGAGGTGACCCATCGAGCTGGGAGTCGTTCTTTCAGTACTCATAGACAGCATCTGGTACGTACATTATTTATAAATATTTTATATAACTATAAATATTAACAGTTTATTTTTTATTCTTATAGGCTGTCGAGAACCCCGATATTACAGAGTACGACGTATATCGGAGGATGTATAGTGATCCTGCTACTGGGGAGCTCAGAGGTGATCGTCAGCATCACATCGTGGTCAGTATAATTTGTTTTCAAGTTTAAAAATTAACTGCATATAATATATTCACAATTTTAATTTTAAATTGCAACTATAGGAGTCATATGAGGCCGCAGCGTCACAGACCCGGCCTGAGAGTCAGGCCGAGTCATCAGATCAGACCACTGCCCGTCAGTTTGATGAGGCGGCATGGATGCAGGCCACCCAGTATGCTTTCGAGAAGGGCCGGGTAGTTGGTATCGGCTCTCGACTGACTCCCGGAGATTATTATGGCAGTGCTGCGATGTCGGCGTCCAGCTCGAGAGGAGCTCGTGCATCTTTTTCTACACAGTATGAGGATCAGTTGCGATCTCAGACTACACAGATAGAGAGTCTCCGACAGGAGCAGGAGCAGATGCGTCAGCAGCATGAGGAGGAGCGTCGACGCCAGCAGCAGCTGTACGAGGAGCAGACGAGTCGGTGGCAGCAGCAGCATCAGGAGCAGATGGAGTACATGCGCCGACTCACTCATGCTTTAGGGGTGGAGTTTCCTCCACCACCATCTGCAGATCCCCCACCTCCCCCCCCCCTCCTTCAGATTAGATTTTGTATTTCAGTTATAAAATTTGAGAAATCAAAATTTTTTTTTCTATTCGTAGTTTCTGTCTCATTATAAAATATTAATAATATTATATTTTTAAATAACAATATTAATATGAATAATAATATTATTTATATTTTATAATATTAAATTTTATATATATATTAAAATTTTATAATATTATAATTTAATTATTTTTTTTGTAATACTTGAATTATTTTAATATTTGAATGTAAAATAATTCTATTATTTTTATATTAATTAAAATAACTTATTAATATTTTTGTATTTATGAATTATAATTGTAATATTATTAATTAATAATATTATATTTTTAAATAACAATATTGATATGAATAATAATATTATTTATATTTTATAATATTAAATTTTATATATATATTAAAATTTTATAATATTATAATTTAATTATTTTTTTTGTAATACTTGAATTATTTTAATATTTGAATGTAAAATAATTCTATTATTTTTATATTAATTAAAATAACTTATTAATATTTTTTTATTTATGAATTATAATTGTAATATTATTATATTAATTAAATCATTTATTAATATTCTATTATTTTTTATTTTTGAATTATAATTTTACTATTATTATAGTAATTAAAATAATTTATTATTTTCATTTGTAAATTATAATTCTATTATTATATTCATTAAAATAATTTATTAAAAATTTATTTTTTTTATTTTTTTTATAGTATTTGCGACGGGATACTATACCCGTCGCAAATACTAGTATTATTAATAGTTTTTTATTTTTTTTAAAAAATATTATTTGCGACGGGTCCCGTCGCAAATACTATCAATATTATTTGCGACGGGATGCGATGCCCGTCGCAAATACTAGTATTATTAATATTTTTTTATTTTTTTAAAAACGTTTTTGCGACGGGACCCGTCGCAAATAGTATTTGCGACGGTACCGTCGCAAAAGGTATTTGCGACGGGTCCCGTCGCAAAAACGTTTTTAAAAGTTTTTACAAAAATACGGAATACTATTTGCGACGGGGAGAATTCCCGTCGCAAAAAACGCTATAGCGACGGGCCCGTCGCAAATAAGTGTAGTTGCGACGGCGTTTTCAGCAACGGGCTATTTGTGACGGGGTCCCGTCGCAAAAAGCCATTTGCGACGGGATCCCGTCGCAAATAGCCCGTCGCAAATACCTGTTTTTCTAGTAGTGAGTTAATTCATATTACATAAATTAAGTAATGATAAGATAATAACATGAGATAACAAGATCTATATTATAAACAAAATATAACATGTTTATTGAACTCTTTTTCTTTTTTTCAAAGGTTGAAGGGATTTGACACCTCTATCAACTATCCAAATCCCTTCATTGTGGTCTCCTCTAACATACAAAACATCAACTGCATTGGGACCACTCTGAAATGATTGCGATGTACCACTAAAAGGATCATCCTCAACTGAATTTTAATCAGAACCTTCAGTAGTTTTAGACGATAACAGAACAATCGACCACTTTCGGTTTGTGGGCTCTGAAACATAAAAAACTTATACCGCTTGTGATGCCATTATAAATTGTTCTTCTTTGTACCCTTCTTTACAAAAATCAGCTTTCGAGAATCTCCATTCATCTATTTTAACACCACTGTTGTTATCAATCCATTTGTATTGAAAAATCGGCAATTGGAGTGTCATATAATCTAACTCCCATATTATTTTGATAATGCCAAAGTATGACATATTTTCATAAATTGGAATTCGGTCCTTACTACTAGAAACATGCATCGCTTCAGCCACTAGTGTAACTCCACTATTTTTCATGGTACTATCTTCATCATGTTCATATGTACAGAATGTATTACCATTAATTACATAACCACTGTAAGATAATACATACTCACTTGGTCTAGCAGCTAGCCATCGAAGACGTTCTGAAATTAAATTCGTATTTTGATACAACTGATTAAAAATATGGTTTTGAAACCATCCTATAAACTGGTGATTATGTGTATCTGATAACCATTTTTCATCCCTCGATGCATTCAACTGCATATGAATTTCATTGTGAGTTTTAATATATGGATTAACCTACCAACTATTATTAAAAACATAAAGATGAGCCTGCTTTCGATCGGTAATACTGATTGTCATAAATTCTATTCTAGAAATTCCCTTACCCTCAATGAGTCCAGTGTGACGAGATTTTGGGAGACCAATGCTTTCCACATCAGATAGGTATTCAGTAAAAAATTCAATGGCTTCCTCAAAAATATATCGCTCCACTATACAACCCTCTGTCCGACTTCGATTTTTGAAATACCCTTTCAAAATCTTCAAATACCGTTCAAAAGGATACATCCATCTATAGGGCACAGGACCACAAAGTTGAATCTCTCTCACCAAGTGAATCATCAAATGAACCATCATATAAATGAATTTTGGCAGGGAGAACATTTCTAATTCACATAATATGATGAAAATTTCTTTTTCCATAGCTGGAAATATCCCCGGTTCTAAAACATTGCTACATATAGCTTTAAAAAAGAAACAAACTTTGGTTAATGTATGAAAAACATTCATGGAAAAATACAACGTAAAGCTATAGGAATTAGATCTTGTATCAAAACATGGCAATCATGTGATTTAAAAACTTTTAACTTCAAATAATTTATTGACATAATGTTCTTGATATTTTATGATTACCCCTCTTGAACATTTTCATCATTAAAGAAGTTGCAAAACTAATATCCCTCCACCCTAGAAAAAGTATAAGCAGTTGGAGGAAGAAACATTCAATTTTCACCCTTCACGGGAGCCAACTCTTCTCGTATTCCCATGTCAACCATGTCCAACCTTGACTTAATTCCATCTTTTGTTTTTTCAGGGGAATTTTAAAACGTTCCAATGACACTGTCACATACATTTTTTTCCACATGCATCACATCAAGAAAATATCTGACGTACAAACAATTCCTGTATAGAAATTAAAAAAAAAACTGATCTCTTTTTCCAACCTATTTTCATAAGTTTTTTTGAAAATGGTTTAGAAAAAATAGTTTTTAGATCTTTTACTTTCTCAAACAGCTGATCTCCTGTTAGTGGAGATGGTGTTGCGCGTTTTTTTGAACTTCCATTTAATGATGTTGTCTAAGATCGGTACTTATGCCGACGAGGTATAAATCTATGATGTCTTAGAAGCACAAATTTTGATGAATGTTTCAACCTAATTGATTCTGTATCTTCTTCAAACATGGGACACCCTTGAGTTCCTTTAATGCTATCGCCTGAAAAATTTCCGTAAGCATGGAAATCATTTATAGTCCCATACAACATCAATCTCAACGTAAAGTATTAAATTTTATAAGCATCATACAACATTACACCTGAGTCCCACAATAACGTCAAATTCTCGATCAAAGGATCCAGATAAACATCAATATCATTACCTGGTTGTTTTGGTCCTAATATAAGCATAGATAACATGATGAATTTCTGCTTCATGCATAACCAGGGTGGAATGTTATAATTTACCAACATAACAAGCCATGTACTATGAGTGCTGGTCTGAAAACCAAAAAGATTCACTCCATCTATAGATAACATAAGAGGAAAGTTTCTCGGCACTTTTCCAAATTCACGATACTCATGATCAATTTTTTTTCATTGAGGAGAGTCAGTCGGATGACGTAATAACCCATCTTTATTTATTTTTTCTGTATTCCAGGACAATTGTCTTGCATTTTCTTCACTTCCATAAATATGCCTAAACCTTGGAATGATTGTAAAGTACCATAAAACTTTTGTAGGATTTGATTTATATTTCTTGTATCAAGAAGAACCACACTTTTGGAATTCTGTAAGTGATTTTTTCTCATTGAAAAACAATATACAGTCTTTCGGGCAGGAATGTATTCTTTCAGAAATCATTCCCATTGAGCGTAGCATTCGTCTAGCTTCATATGTCCGTCTTGGGAGCTCATTATCTCCTGGGAGCATTTCATTCAAGAGATCAAGTAGTTCTGTAAAACTAACATCACTCCATCCGTTTCCTACATTCAATTTATACAACTTTGGTACAGTTGACAATGTTGTATACCTTGTGCAAGCAGCATACAATTGCGTCTTTGCACAACTCTTTAACTTCTCAAACAGTTTTGGGCAATCACGGAGTTCATCTTGAATTTTCTTTGTCATTTCCTCAATACGATCTTCATCATCATTAACATCTGTAATCACATCCTCTATACAGTCTTCTTCATTATCCATATTTTTATTCATATATGATGATCCATAAAAGGCAGTTTTATCCCAGCCAGTAGCTACATTGGCTTTTTCTCCGTGTTTAATCCAACATTTATAACTCCGATCTATTCTGTGACATATCAAATGTTCTTCCAACTCCTCTAGAGTAAGTAATATAGAATAAAAACAATGTAAACATGAACAAAGGATTTGAGAAGGATCCTTTGCGTGAGCCTTTGCAAACTTGATGAACTCTTTCACTCTGTTCTCATACTCTATTTTTAAATGATTATCACCCATCCAATCTTTATTCATCTCTATCATATTTGAATCTCAAATATTAGTATTTATGGTTCAAGTACACAAAACGAGAATTCCAAATACAGTAGAAGAGAACCACTTCCTTATAACAATGGAGATTAATAGAGCCTAACCATTCATATTTATTCATTATGCCTAAATACTCACTGCTGGTGGAAGTGAAACCGTTCCTGATGATCATGCCAAGAAGAAATGGAAACCAAAAAAGGGAGAGTGAATCAAAATACCCCAAACAAGATGGAAAAACATGGTATTTTAGAATAGGTTAGTGGATTTCATGTTGGATAGAAGGAAACCTAATTTATTTCAATGAAAAAGGTTAATTCACAACAAGATACAATCGATTCCATATATTATTTTCATTATTAGGGTTATTTTGTGCTTCAAAATGATCAAAACATGTCTAACCAACTTCAAATGGATAAAATATGAATTAATGAAACACATGAATCCCAAAAAGAAGATATAGTATAGAAACACCCACTTGGAATCTGAATGAGTCTGCTCAAATGAAGAACATCATACATCTCCAACTACATTGATGCTTTCTCATATACAAGGACACCACTAGCTAGATAGTGGCCCTCACCAAGAACATCATACATCTCCAAATAAGAGATCTTATGATCATCACTTAGGGGATTCATAGGCATATCCACTAATGAATCTATCTATAATCTCATGAGGTATAATCAAGGGAACGTTATTTGGGAGATAAAGAAGATCTCATATTCCCATAACATAGGGACTTCATATTCTCGTCACCTAAGGCAACCAAGGACTATCCCCTAGAGTTGGATGTTTCATGAATTAAGAGTGGTCATAGGTTTATATCTCGGTAAAGGAACTCACAAATATGAATTTTAGAAGAGGGAACCACACGATACACTCATCGTGTAGGGGGTGAGCATAGTTTTATAGCCACCATTTAATTTTTATCCATGAAGTTTTTCAATTCCCACCAAACCCTTTTCAATTTCATCATTAAAAACTATATTATATGTCACTGGGAGACTAAAAGGAAAACCCATATCAACTAACGATGTCATCTCCCACAATAACCCAAACATTACATCTTTTTAATAATGGAAAGGTTGATGCTTCCTCACTGCACGATTTACCACATCAACCATCTCACATTTCCCCCAATGGAATCTATCACAACCAAACTAATAAAAAACTTCTCAAACACCCCCACCAAAAAACAATGATTATTTTCAACAATAAAAGTAAACAAGCACCATGTTCTTGAGAAATATAATGAAAATTAGTAAACACATGTGAATCATCCCCTTTAAATTATTTTCCATCTAGTATGGTCCATTTTCTTCAATCGGTCAATCCATAATACTCACCCATAGAATAAAAATAATGTTAAAAAATGATATAAAAATGGGAGAGGAGAACAATATTGAAAAAAGATTTGGAAAACTTGCCTTAAAGGAGGTCCTCAAAACCGAAGCTTGAAAGCGTGTCGGCCGGCGGAGGTCTAGCAAACTGAAGCTCGAGGGCGGCGGATGTCCGGCAATGCGAACTCAGAGGGTGGCAAAGGTCCTTTAATGAGTAGCGAGGGCAGCGTAGGTCTGGCAACGTGATCTCAGTGGTTGAAAGAGTGGAGTCGCAGAGTTCCAGTACCGCGAGAGCTTTAGGTTGAGGCAAAACAAGGGCACTGTGCGACTGACTTTATAAAAAAATGCACTAAGGTTTTATCAGCACTAAAAAAGCGCTGATAAATACTACCTTTATCAGCGCTAAAATTTTACCACTAATACAGGGAGTCTTTATCAGCGCCTTTCTAGCACTGTTAAAGGGTCTTTTTATCCGCACTATTTTAGCGCGGATAAATGTTACCCTGTATCAGCGCTAAAATTTTAGCGCTGATAAAGGAGTTCTTTATAAGCGCTTATCTAGTTCTGATATATGGCCTCTTTATCAGTGCTAGAAAAGCGATGATAAAGACTCCGTGTATCAGTGCTAAAATTGTAGCGTTGATATAGGGTTTCTTTATCAGCGCTTTTCTAGCGCTGATAAAGAGGCCATATATCAACGCTAGAAAAGCACTGATAAATAACTCCTTTATAAGTGCAAAAATTTTAGCGCTGATACAGGGTAACCTTTATCAGCAGTTTTCCTTAGCGCTGATATAAGGGGCGCTTCCCATGACCGTTTTTATAGTAGTGTATATTTAAATTTTTTGTATGAGGGATTGATCAAGTAAAACCTACCCAATATATATTATTCTACACTTCTGTATCTCCTTTATTTTTCTAAATGAGTTCTCATTTTTATTAATCTACAATTACTAAAAAAATTCCACCCCTCTCACCTATTAAAGGACTAATTAACCACACAACTTGTCTTCATGACATAAAGCTTTTATCATAGAAACATGCGATCCAAATCTATCCAAAAATCACTTTTATTGGTCCTAAAGTTTTCATTATCACCAAAATACCAATCCATGATTATTTTAAGGTGTAGTCTATGAGAGAACATCCAGAGGAATATGTAATGTTCTTAATTGAGAACTTTTAATGTTTTATTCTTAAATCATCATAAAATTTATGCCACATAACATTATATTCTAACATATTTATCATAAATATATCAAAATTTATTAATTTTAATTTGAAATCCATTATATACATTCCTCATATTCATTAGAAAATGAAAATGTTGCTTGTGTTATGTTCAAACTATCACCTCCATGGAAAACATGTTTGATTTTTAACAAAAACCTTAATGGTTTGTAATATGAATAATTTTTTTAAAATTTTAAGATAATATGAATATTATAAAATATTTACTATTTTTTACAGGGATGAATTATAATTAAATGAAATTGAAAAAATTTATTTTATAATGGTTGAAAAAACCTCATAAATGTACATTCCATTAATTAATAAAAATGTGTACTTAATAAATCATGATGATGTCTAAACACATATAAATATTTAGGAATATTTAAACTTATTCAATGACATAAAACTAATTTCCTTTATGTTTATAGTTTTGGTTTCATTTTATAATTACTTTTGTAATTATCAAATAACTGAAGCAATCATGGAATTATAAGATGAACACCCATGGGAAAATTATAATAAATGTGTTTTATTTAAAAAATTATAATAAATAAATATAGAAGAAGTAAATATATAAAATTATTATGAAAATGGATCTCAGTCTGTTATTTAATAAAATTATTTTCATTATTCAGGAAGTTATACACATGAGACCAGTGCATGTGGACCCAATTTTAGGGAACTTCCAATCACCCTCTTCTTCTTTGGATTAAATTTTATATCACTTTAACTTTATATTCTTATATAATATTATTTTTAATTTATTTTATATTATTTATATATGTAAGATACATATTATCTCTATTTAGTTTAGGTTTTTTTTCTAACAAATGATTTTAATTTCGCTTCCCCATATTTTCTAAAAAATAAAACATAATTAATCAGTATATTTTAATTCATTAATAAATTTAATTTGTAAATTCTGACAGTTTTTTTCTTATATTATTTGTTATTATTATAATTAATTTATGGATTCCAATTTAGGTAACTTTTTAAGGGAAACCCTGGGTGCTTGACTTCTATATGTTATTTACTCATTTCATAAATCATTCTTTTAAGAGTTTCATTTCAATACCTACTACTCTTATCTTTCATATTAATTTTTATTAAATTGAACTATATATTTAAGATATATGATTATTTATTAAAATTTTATTGTATAAACGATTTAATTCATTCCCATCTTGGGAACCATTATGATATAACCCTAAATTATTTTTTTAGACAAGATTATGTAACCCATTTCCATGTCATGGATTTATCTTATGCTTAAAAATTATTAATGAATTACATGGAATACATATACATGTACCTATTATTATGTGATGGGTGGTACTATAATTAAATATCCCTATAATGTATTGGGTAATTTTTTTAGGAGAAACAATGCATAGTGTATGGGTTGTTATCCTAGTAAACAATATTTTATTATCATTGCATTGATCCTTGACTTATTCATATAATACCATGTTTTATATTGTTTCCAAATTAATATTATCCCATAAATATACGATATCATATCCTTTAGTTCATGAATAAATTTGAAAATAAATAACATTTCTCTTTCATGATATAATGATATGTGTTTTGATTCATGTTTTTATTCATCAACATATTTTACTATGATTATTCCCTTAATGGGATTTATACCTCAGCATTTATTTTACGTACTTCCCCTAGGTATCCTTTTCTATATTGAAAGATCAATGGAATTTGGGATCATTTTTTGGAGATCAAAATAATGAATATGTAGTTTATGATTATATTGTTATGTACCGTGTTTTATGTCTCAAATAAATTAGACCTCTAGATCCCTTTATTGTTCTTAATGTATAATAATGTTTAAAATCATAAAATAAAACAATAATGCGACTTTATTTTCTATAAACCTAATAATATTTGGGTAATCCATTAATTTTTATACTAACACAAGAGAATTCAAGGGCACCCAAATTTTTCATAACCTATTAGGTTAGATTGTTGAGGTTTTTAAATATTTTTACATTTAAAGGAATATAATGTTTAGTGTTTAAAATGGGTTTTAATCTAATAAACCAATTTCTTGTATTACTATTAAATGTATATATATGTCTTATTATTTAAATAAAAATATTAGTCTATCCTCTAAAAATATATGTGCAAACTATATTTATTTTTAACTATTTCCATTGCTTAACAATTATGTTTCTAAACCTAATGAATGAAACCTATATTCATATCAATTCAAATGCATCCCATGTATGAGGTATATGAAAAAATTTCACATAAAGACTTAGAACCATATGAAATCAATAATACCAACAAGGCTATGTGCGGAAGTATGGTTATATTTTCTGAGAGTTAATTAAACACAACATATAATTAGTAGATTTATTGAATGTATATGATGAGATTACTTTGATGGTAAATATGTGGGACAGATTGTGTTTGTTTTCAATATTTATTTTGATTTTACTACTATGAAAATAAATTATTTTTTTGATTACTATATATTGTTTATCAAAATCATGATTTTGATAAGAAAATACAAGTTCCTACTATAGTTTGATTCTAATTCTGAAATATAGTGTGAAGTATAATCTTTTCGGGTTTTCAATATTCTTCATATACATGGTATTTTAGAGACAAGATGTAACATCCCATGTAAATAAAGAATCTGAAATTTTAATATTTATTAAAATTTTTAAATTAATTATTAATTTTAATTTAAATGGGATACTATGTTATATGGAATACCTGATACACAACAACATGTTTCTTTGAAATATTACAATGCACACAATGTTGTGTTGTACTAAAAAATAATATAATAATAATAATATTTTAAATTGTAGTTATTACCTATATGGTGTATTGGAAGGAATAGAATGAACTAACAACATTATGGATATACATGAATTTTAAATGTTTTTACATTTAACCAATAAATTCTAGAGGCTTAAAATAAAGATGAATCTGATTTTAAGCATAATTTACGTTAAAAGGTTGATTAACCTCCTTTTGATGGTGAAACCTCATTAAATATAATTTAGGTCACTTTTATATGTTCTATTTGACCTAATGAAATTCTTCTTTACAAATGGGACATCCAAATTTACTTTGGGTAAATTTCTGGTATTTTTCACATAAAATTTATTTTTTAATGAAAAGTGAAAAATATTGAATTTTAATTCAAAACATCCTTTTAATATAATTTACTTATATGGATATATTATCTTTAAAAATGGTTTTAAATTGTAATTAGATTATATTTTTACCATTTAATCTAATTTTGGTCATTGGTATTAATTTCACATTGAAATTGGACATCAATAAGAGTCAATCTTTTGAAAGTTAGTATTTATAAAAAACACTCTTTTTGTTTTGACAATAGAAATTAATTTTAAATTAATTTATCCCACTTTTGTGTTTTAAATTTTTAAAAATTGAATTCATATTTGGAATAAATAGTTCCAAATTCTGTAAATAGGTAAATTTTATTTTTAGTAATTGTGAATATTTACTTTAGTAAACAAAATTATTTACCACGGTTAAAGGGTAAATTTGGTAAATATGGGTAAAAATAATTATTATAAAAATATAAAATTACCCTAACATTTGTCAAAATACTATTGGTTGATAAATATATGACCAGGGCATCTTTGAGTCGATTTTGGGTCCTCATGGAGCCACATAAAAGTGATAATGATACTTTATTTTAATTTACTTAAAGTAAAGAAAAAAATGACATAAACAAATATCGTTTAGTAAATTAATTTTTATATATGATTATATAAGTTATCTTTTTGAATATAAATATTATTTGGGAAGCTAAAACAATTTCCTACATCATGTTAATTTGTGTATAATTTTCAGACATCAAATATATTAAATTATTTTTAACACAATAATGATGCAGTGTTAACATCATTAATATAATATTTAAATAAATAAGATTATAATGATTAAAATAATTTCCAAAACACATCCAATTATTTTTGGAGGATTTTTTATCAACCATGAGTCATCTTATATTCTAATTTAATATGTTTTGTACCATTAAAAAATGAATATCATTATATAATAAAATAATAGTTTCACACATTCCTAAAGAGCCCCTCCCCCATTTTAAAAATCTCTCACTTATAACCCATTCCTCACACCTCTCAATCCCCTTGGCTCACCAAAACCCTGCCCAAATAAGCTCTCAAGATCCCTCTATTTCTCCTAGAATCCTTAAAATAGGCATAATGTGCTTAAATTAAACCTTTTTGTTCAAACAAAAGGGAGATACCCAATTTAAAGGTAAAGTCCTCTCATAATTCCTTTTATTTTATTTTACATCAAAAACCCCATAAAATCTTATTATTCCTATATTTTATAACAACAACCATATCGTAAATATACTAGTTTTTGTTTATAAGAATTATTGTAACTACACTTTCACACACCTCCATCTAATGGGTAAAGAACATAATGTTTCTGTGGATGTCAACCTAGCGCCTCGCGAAACGATGATTGTTCAATTATCCTCTACCGCCTCTTATGGTGGCCATTATGACAGAACTATATTTATATATGATATATATTATGTCTATATTTTCTGCATGCTTCTGTATTTTGTTTATGTCATTTCTTTATGGTTTCTATTATGAGTAAACGTGGTAATTTCATTTGAGTAAGTGCGGACTACCGCCCCCTCAAAGTGATATGCCTTGTTATTACTATACAGGGAACGTATAAAGGATGGAGTTATTGAAATTATATATTATATTATTCAGGAATTATATCATAACAATTTATCATTATGTTTTCATTCAATTAAAATAAAAAATATAAATGAAAGTAGCGTTCATGCGTACGTACGACTTACCGTCTCCATGAACAGTGCATTTCATTTCATATCTCCAAATGTTATGTACTATTATAAATACATATATATACTATATATATATTATATATATGATATCTAAATCATGAATATCATTCTTGGGATAATGGACTCGTGACCACATGGAAAACATGTAATTATTAGGTGTTAATTTTTGAATCAAGTACCAAATAATGACAAAACGACAATAATTAACTTAAATGATTACATAATGTTTATGACATAGTAATAAGAGATATAAAAGGAAAAATGAACTCAAAAAAGGGTTCTTAATCAAATATAAATTAACTTATGTTTATTAATCAAGAAGAACAATGAACAAACAATTCATGTCAGACATGAGGTAAGGGATTTTTAAATCTCACTTTTAATTCCATGAGATTTCCATATTTCATCACTAATTTATTGAATGTGGTGTATTGTGTACTGAAATTTGATATATATTATCATGATCCTTTTTATATTCATGATATTTTTTGAATAATTTGGTGGTTATTAAATTTTTTTTCATACGACCCGATTAATTACCATGTGGTAAGGGATTTTCATCTCACTTTTTATTCCCATGAGATTCATGCTATATTTACCACTATTTCCTTTTGAGTGGTGTATTTACTGCCCATGATTGTATTAATTGTTTAATATAATTCAATTTATTATTATTTAAATCTTCATTTTATGATCCTTTTTTCATTGGATGCATGTTTCATAAGTTACCAAATCAGAAACAGAACCTTTTAACCCAATTTCCATTCCTTGGGTTAGTCTTCTAATTCTTAACTATTCCATGCTATGATTATGTGTGGAATCACTCATTATTTATTTATGTTTTAATTTTCACTCCCCTTTGTGTGGATGTACTTTTGAAACACAACATCACTCCATTGATAAATTCTCATGTCATCAATATGAACTTGATAAGAGTAATTTTAACTCAATTCCCATTCATTGAGTTAAACATCCAAGTCATTGGTTTTTCCTTAAAAATAAGATGTGTGAATTTCCTATGATTTATTTACACATAATATCAAATAATATTGAGTATATTTATATTTATCACACATTATTATGTAATCGATTTATCATTAATCAAATGATATAATTTTTATAAGGGATTTCGTCATAGTTTACATTCCATTGAGACATCATTGTAATTATGCAACAATTCACTTTTATACGGTGTATATACTACCCATTGGTATATTATAACAAAAATCCCATTATTATTAGGATATTAAGCATATCACATTTGGTAAAGATCTTTTTACCTAAAATATTTTTTTAAAGATTTATTCTTCTAAATCATTCTCATTAATGTACATGTTTTCAAAATGGTATTGACTATTTATTTATATGGACATTATGGTTTTATAATTTTAATTCATTTAAAACATTAAAAGTGGTATGGGACACTTTTATTGAAAAATCTCTTTATTTAATGTCCTAAATTGATTTGAAAATGGTTTGATTAAGCATGGTTTATTTCAATATCTTGATTTAATATATTGTGATTAGAATTTAGAAATGTTATGCTTATGATATATGTTATGATTATGTTAGGGGTATTGGGAATTGTTTATGTATACGTGTGGTACCTTTATAATCCTGGGGTGGGTGTGCCCGAGACAGCTCTCTAATGCATTGGGCAACATGACAGAGGTAAACGTTAATGATTCTCCTAAGAGATTTAGGGAATATACTATGATGGGTATTCCAAATGTAACTCCCTATGTAGCTGTGATTTATACAGTGAATGTATGTTATTAATTCCATAAGTTACCTTTATGATTTATGATTTTTGTGTGTTATTCATACATCTTATGATTTCGTAATGTATGTTATTATTGAAAAGTATGGTCTCGTTGATTTGTATTTATTGATGGGATCCTGTTTTCCTTCCTTATTTTATGACACTTACTGATCTTTTTATGCTCATCCCATGTTTTTGAAATGTTTTCTACATGACATAAAGATTAATAGGGTCAATTATGGGATCATGGAAATGTCATGATATCTAAAACATAGAACTAGACATGTTACTTTTTAAGTGTTTTTATTTTATGAAAAAATTTATACTAAGTATTAGTGTCTATATGTAATACTCAAGTTTTTATGTAAAAGTTATGGCCTAATTCTCTACAAATCTAAACCTAAAAATATACTCAGTGTGAATTCCTGACATAATTCAATATTATGTAATGTTTCAGGTTGAGTCCTTATATTTGGTATTAGAGGTCAGTTTTAATAAATTTTTAGTGCGTTATTTAAGATTAAGTGACATAACCATAATGGTTAGGATTTTAGAAAGAGTCATAGTTATTTTAGATAAAGTGAATCAATTTAAGATAACGTGAATAAGTCTATCTTAATATTTAACCTTCTCATAAGATATTATATTATGATTTTACTGATATAATCTCAATGAGATTTCTGGTTTTAGAAAATGTCTGGATCTAGTAGGCACCAAAGTAACAGTGGATGTGAAGAAAACTGTGATGGATTTCTGATTGAGAAACTCAATGAAATGGGAGCTGCGATGAGAACTCTTGTTATTATTCTCAACCAACTATCTTGAGTCATGATAAAGAATTTGAACCTTTGTGATTTTTATTAGGCATCATATATGCGAGAAACAAATCCACATGTATGTTCAGGTAAGAATCGTAATGGTATGAATATTCAAAACATTATGTGTCAAGGATGTGGAATGAAACACATAGGAAAATGTTTCCAGGGGATGGGAATATGCTATAGATGGGGAAGTGAAGGTCATAAAGCAAGAACCTTCCACGAAAAAAGGAAGAATCCAGTTGACTCTAGGAAAGGTAAATAAGTTCTTTTTGAGGTATCAATTGAATTTTTTTAATGTGGTGTGCATGGTCATTATAAAAACAGATGTATTATGAAGAAGGTTTTGGAATGGGAGCCCCGGGATCATACAAATACATTTTTACCAATACCTAATTCCATTCCAATTGAGGATGAGGAAACTGACAATGACCAATGAAAGGTATGGATTATTTCATAACTGATGTTTAGACATTATTAAATCTTAGGATATGACTCATGAGTTTTTTTTAGGAAAGAAGTATTTCAGAATAAGTTTCAATTTAATGTTTCATAGATCATGAATAGTGTTGAATGAGTAAGAAGTCAACATATAAGGGATTCAAGTGTTATAGTGGATTTTAGGATGGTGAGATTCTTTAATTTATTAAGGCTCTTTTGATGATGGGATTGTATTAGAATACTTTTTATAGTATGTGTAACCCTGAAGTTTGATATATAAAAATTTTATTCAAAGAATAATTATCATTTCTTTTGTGGATATAGTTATAATGAACGATTTTGGTTTATATCATCCTTGAATTTAAGGTAATTATAGGTTAATAAATTTTGGGATGAAAAATAAAAGTTATTAGATAACCTTTGTGGTTAAAATATGTTATTTTTATTTTTGATGAATTAATCTCTTCTGTGGGAATGTTATAAAATTAAATATTTTTTGAAAAATGACATCACATAGACTACGTGAAAACCCATCATGTCAGACAAAGATGTGAAAATCGAACACACAACCAATGTGCGGTAGGGATTTATCGGCTACCACTGGACTACGTGAAGTCCCTAGTTATATGAGTAATTATTTTTAGTTATATGATTTTATGAATCAAGAATATATTGATTTTTGGTTATCTATGGAAATTATTATCCTATCATGGAGAATATGTGGTTAGGTTAATTACTTTTAAATATTATACTTAAATAGTAACTGATGTTATTTAGAGATAAATGTTAAGATTTATCTTGAAGACTATGTGATTAAATCCTTCTTAGATTTGGGATTCAATATTATTTTTGATTA
Organism: Viscum album; assembly: GCA_963277665.1. Lineage (NCBI taxonomy): Eukaryota > Viridiplantae > Streptophyta > Magnoliopsida > Santalales > Viscaceae > Viscum > Viscum album. Next base: position 836,951,269 of record OY728165.1, read on the forward strand.
CTTTTAAGAATTTCATGGACCATTGTTTATTGAATGGTATTTTTTGAGCTTTGTGTATTGTTTAACAAAATTTTGGGGATTAAGAGTTGTTTTTATTTTGTAAATTATTATCCTTTTTGGGGATTTTATAATATTCTACTAACCATTTTGGTTTTGGTAAATCTAAGAACATGGTAAAAATATATTTCATCTTATGTGGACTATGTAATTATCTAGAAGTTGATTATAGCTCTTTCAATGTGAACAAGTAATCTTTAATACTCATCGTTTGAAGAAAAAAGGTGTTTGTGGTAGGAATTTACTAAATGATGAAAGTATACATGACAACTAAGTATGTTTCCTTATATTTTTAGTTAATCTCATAAAAAACACATCAAAATTATGAAATATAACTTAAATAAAAAACGTTGTCCATTAAATTTTCCTACTAGGGAGTCAAATACAATTTAACCCATCACAAGTTTCTGATTTTCTGGTGGTTAACTATCTCCTAATTATCTTTTCTATAACTCTTTATCAGAACATGATGGTTTGTTTTCTCCTAAATATCCATGTTCTCATGGAATTCTAGTATCTTTTTTCTTGGGTGACCTTTTTACTTCTCTTTCTTTATTTTAAAGTGAAATATTTATAGACTCTTTTTCTGATGTGGGAATTTCAATGAATTTTCCGAGCCCAATTTTAAAATTCCAAAAACGCAATTCCTAATAGGGGGAAGGATGTAAAATCCTAGGAAAATAAAGAATATGAAATTTTAATATTTATTAATATTTTTAAATTAATTATTAATTTTACTTTAAAAAGGATTCTATGTTTAATGGAATACCAGATACAAAACAATATGTTTCTTTGAAATCTTATGTTGCACACAATGTTGAGTTGTACTGAAAAATAATATAATATTATTATTATTTTAAATAATAGTTCATTCCTAGTAATTGTATTGGTAGGAATGGACAGAACTAACTACAATATGAATATACATGTTTTTTAATTATTTATACATTTACCAAATAAATTTTAAAGGTTTAAAATAATAAAGAATATGATTTTAAGCATAATTTACTTTTAAGGTTGATTTACCTCCTTTTGATGGAGAACCATAATTAAATATAATTTTGGTCACTTTTATATGTTCTATTTTACTTAATGAAATTATTATACAAAATCATGCCGTCAAAATTTACTTTGGGTAAATTTTTGGTATTTTTTTGAAAAAATTAAATTTTTAATGAAAAGGGAAAAATACCGTATTTTAATTCAAAACATATTTTTAATATAATTTATTTATATGAATATATTATCTTATTAAATTATTTTCAAGTTTAATTAGATTATATTTTAACAATTTAATTCAATATTGTTCATTTTAATTAATTTCACTTTGAAATTGGACATAAACAAGTGTCAAAATTTCAATAGTTAGTATTTAAAAAAACGCTTTTCATTTTGACAACAAGAATTATTTTTAAATTAATTTATTCGAGTTCTATGTTTTGAATTTTGAAAAATGGATTTCATATTTGTAATTATGATTTCAAATTTTTGTAAATAGGTAACATTTATTATTAGACATTATGAACATTTACTTCAGTAAAAATTTTATTTACCACGGTTAAAGGGTAAATATGGTAAATAAGGGTAAACAAATATTGTTATAATAATATAAAATTACCCTAAAATGTGTCCAAATTCTATTGGTTGATACATATCCTTCCATGGGAATCTTTGGGTCGATTTTTGGACCCCATGTAGCCACATGTGAGTGATAATGACACTTTATTTTAATTAACTTAAAGTAATGAACAAAATGACATAAACAAATACCACTTAGTAAATTAAATTTTATATAGGATATATAACTTATCATTCAACTATAAATTATCTTTTTAAATATAAGAAAAATTAATACATCATGGCAATTTGTTTATAATTTTTAGACATCAAATAAATTAAATTATTTATGACACAATAATGATGCAGTTTTTACCTCATTAATAAAAGATTTAAATAAATACGATTACAAAGTTTAAAATAATGTCCAAAACATATCCGATTATTATTGCATGATTTTATTTAGACCTTAAGTCATATTATAGTCTACTTTAATAAGTTTTTTACCTTTAGGAACCTAAAATCATTATATAATAAAATAATACTTTCATGCATTCCTAAAGAGCCCCTCCCCCATATAAAAATACCTCACTTATAACCCATTCCTCACACCTCTCAATCCCCTTTGGCTCATCCAAACCCAGACTAAATAAGCTCGCATGATCCCTATCTTCCTCCTAGAAGCCTTACTATAGGCATAAGACACTTCAAGTAAACCTTTTGGTTCAAACCAAAGGGAGATACCCAATTTAAATGTAACATCTTCTCTTAAGTCCTTTTGTTTTATTTTACATCTCTAACCTCCTAAACTCTTTTTATTCCTTTATTTTATAATAAAAATAGTATACTAAATATACTACGTTCTTTTTATGAGAATTATTATAACTACACTTACACACACCTTTATCTAATGGGTAAAGAACGTTATAGTTCTATGGATGGAAAACTAAAGCCTCACAAAATGATGATTGTCCAATTATATCCTACCGCCTCTTATGGTGGACATTATGATGGAAATGTATTAATATATGATATATATTATGTTTATGTTTTCTTTATGCTTCTGTATTTTTAATTTATATCATAACATTATTGTTTCCATTATGAGTAAACACAATAATTTAATTTCAGGATGTGCGGACAAGAGCCCCGTGAACGTGATATGACTCTTTCATACCATTTGTGGGACGTAAAAAGGATGGATATATTGAAATTATATATTATATTATACTGGAATTATAATATTAATATTTATAATTATGATTTAATTAAATTAAAATACAAAATAGAAATGAAAGTAGCGTTCATGCGTACGTACGACTTACCGTCTCCATGAACGGTGCATTTCATTCCATATCTCCATATGTTATGTACTATTATAAATACACACACACACACACACACATATATATATATATGTATTAGATATATATGATATGTATGATATCTAAATAATTAATGTCATTATGGAGATAATGGAATCTTGACTACATGGACAACTTGTAATTTATAAGGTGTTCATTTTTGACTCAAGTACCAAATATCGACAAAACAACCATTATTATCATAAATGATTACAAAATGTTTATAACATAGTTATAAGTGATATAAAAGGAATAATAATATTTAAAACGGGTTTTTAATCATGTTTAAATTAACTTATGTTTATTACTCAGGAATAACAAGTAACAAACAAGTCATGTCGGACATGATGTAAGGTATTTCATATCTCACTTTTAATTCCGTGAGATTTCCATTGTTCACCACTAATTTATTGCATGTAGTGTATTATGTACTGAAATTTGAGATATATTATCATTTTCCTCTTCATATTCATTCTCTTCTGTGAATCATTTTTTGGTTATTAAAATTTTGTCATACAACTCGATTAATTACAACATGTTAAGGGTTTTTCTTCTCACTTTTTATTCCCATGGGATTCATGCTATATTTTCCACTATTTCTTTTTTGTGGTGTATGTACTCACATGATTGTATTAATTTGGTAATATACTTCAATTTATGGGTATTTACATCATCATTTTATGATCCTTTTTTCAGGGGTTGTATGTTTTGTATGTTACCAAATCGATAAGGGAAACTTTTATCCCAATTCCCATTCCTTGGGTTAATCTTTAATTCTTAATTATGTGATTCTACTATTATGTGTGGAATCACTATTTATTTATTTATATTGTAATTTACACTCCTTTTTGTGTGGATATACTTTTGATACACAACATCACTCCATTGATAAATTCTCAAGTCATCGATATAAACTTGATAACAATATTTTTAACTCTGTTTCCATTCATTGAGTTGAACGTCTAAGTCATTGGTTTTGTATTAAAATGAACATGTGTGAATTTTATACGATTAATTTACACTATATATGCAATCATATTGACTGTATTTATATTTATTACACATTATTATGTAATTGATTTATCTTTAATCTAAGGATACAGTTTTTATAAGGTATTTCGTCTCAATTTACATTGCATTGAGACTTCATTGTCGTTATATGCCAATTCACTTTTAGATAGTGTATATACTATCCTTTGGCATATTATATCATTAATCCCTTTATTCTCATGATATTATAATGTTTTGACTGAATTTTATTCCTCAATTATTTTTATTCAAGCATATCTCATTTGGTTAAGAACTCTTTAACTAAGATATTGTTTTAAATATTTATTCTTCTAAATCTGTATCATTTATTTCCATGTTTTCAAAACGATTTTTAGTATTTATTTATACGGAAATTAATGTTTTAAAATGTTGATTCATTTAATATCTTCAACGTGGAATGAGACACTTTGATTCAAAAATATCTTTATTAAATGTTTTAAATGGGTTTCAAAATGGTTTGATAAAGCATTGTTTATTTCAATATCATGATTTAATATATTATTATTGGAATGTAAAAATGTTATTCTTTTGTTTTGTGTTATGATTATGTTATGTTTATTGGGAATTGTTTATGTATACTGGTGGTTTCGTGATAAACCTATGGTGCGTGAGCCCAAGACAGCTCTCCAATGCATTGAGTAACGTGACAGAGTTAAACATTAATGTTTCTCCTAAGAGATTTGGGGAATATAATGTGATGGGTATTCCAAATGTGACTCCCTATGTAGTTATGATAGCTACAATGTATGTATGTTATGAATTCCATAAGTTACCTTTATGATTTATGATTTGTGTGTGTTATTCATAAATATTATGATTTCGTAAGGTTTTTTATGATTGAAAAGTATGGTCTCATTGATTTATATTTATTTATGGGATAATGTTTTCCTTCCTTATTTTATAACCCTTACTGAGATTTTTATTCTCATCCCATGTTTTTTAAATGTTTTCCACAGGACTTAATGATGAATTAGCTCAAGGATGGGATCAAGGAAAAGTCATGCTGTCTAAAACATGGAACAAGACATGTTACTTTTTAAGAGTTTTTATTTTATGAAATAATGGATACTGAGTAGTAGTGTCTACATTTAATATTCACAATGTTATGTAATCGTAATGGCCTAATTCCCTAAAACTCTAAACCTGAAAAGATCCCCATTGTAAATATTTGACATAATTCAAGATTATGCAATGTTTAAGGTCGGGTCAATATACAGGGATCATGTTTATAAAAAATTAAGAGTCAATATTGAATATCCTCATTAGATATAGATTAAAAAAATCAATAGAATTTCATAGAAGATATTTCATAAAATATTTTACGTGTAATGTTTTTTAGGAATAGTTAACTGAAGCTTCCATAATTTGTCATAGAATTATTATGCCAAGATGATAAGAGTATTAGTTTTTATAATGATAAGGGTAGTATATTTCTAAAATTAAGTTGTTTTTTTGGAAAGGAGGTGTTAATTATTTTTTACCATAAAGGGGAAAATATAATATAACAAAAATTAAGTTTTATGGGGGTATTATACATATATATAACCTAATAATAACATCATTTTATAATGAGTATGGATTTGAATAATTTTATAGAAATATAATATCATTATTTTTAATGAAAATAATAATGAAGGTTTTTCAATGAATGATATAACCACGAAGAGTAGTGAAGAAAACAACAAAGGGAAAAACATGATAGAGTTGTGTGTCTGACATAGTAAAAAAGAATTAGTCAAATTTATACATGATAGGAGTTTATAAATGGGGTGACTATGAAGGAGTATCGTCAAGTAAAACTTATTGATGAATTTAATATAGGAATAAATTTCATGAAAGTGTGTTTATGAACATAGAATTTATGAGCTTATTGCTACAGATAGTCTTTAAGATAATGGATTTCAATAGAGGATCATTTTTCCCATCTTAGTGCAAAGAACCTCCCACATTCTTAATGATATTTATGAAAAATTTGGATATATTAAAAAAAATACATACATCTTACATTATATATGAATGAAATGTTAGTGGGAGTGGCTCAAGGGAGTAAATTTGTCATTCCTTGAACTAAATTGTAAAAGATGTGGTCTGGAAATGGAGTGAAATTGACCAATTTGTTTTCTGATAAATCTAGTTCCTCTTAGTAGATTTTTGAAAAAAATAACATATTCAGTTTATGCTCCTTGAACATATCCCTTAATAGTGAAATGTGTAAACTTTTTAAGCATTGTTTTATTTTTTTCATTGGTTATTAAAATGGTTCTATGATAGAATTTTTCATGTTTAACGTGTTCATACCAACATGGGAAAAAGATAAAACATAAAAAAATACACTATAATCCACCCCCTCATAGGGTGTGTTTTTAATTATTCATTTCAACAAGAATAATTGTAGCCATAGCTTACATGATTTAAATATATCATTATAGTCCACTCATAATGGATAACATATTGAAATAAAAGGGGGAATCTATTTTGGAAAGATACCATACTTAGTCATTAATAATATGATTATATAATTTTTACTATTTATTCAATAAGACTTTTCTCATATATGATTATTTGAACACATATTAACAATGTTTTAAAATAGTCTATGACTATAGATAACAATAAGATAGTCCATAATGATGCAAAAACTGAAAAATAATTTATCTAGGTATAATTTAAACCAAATTTATATGATGGTGATGACTTTCACTAGTTCTAAGCAGTGTGATAAAATGATCCAATATATATTACATTGATTGAAACTTGAAAGATTCATGTGTTCTTGTTCTTTAATATATGTTCTATGAATTGAAAATATTATCTAATGAAAATGTTGTTGGACTCTTCAACCAAATCATTTAGGGTGTTTGAGAAATTTTTCAACATGGTTAAAACAAAAAAAAATTGATTTTTGAAGATGGTAATTCATAGGCCACCACCTCTTCGTAATCCTAAGGTATTGGTTATTGAAGATAGGAACATGGAACAAATTTTAATGAATTATTTAAAATATTTTTTGGGTTCTTATAATATTCATGTAAATAAAAAAACATATTATCATTCAAAAATGGAGATAAATTTTAGTTTTTATGAAGAACAAGTCATTGGTGAAGGTTTAGATATGTAATAATGTGTACATGATGAATTCATATCACCCATGGAATGTAAATTCAAGACAAGAAATTGTAGTTTCAAGGTAAAGTTACCCTTGGTTGGGTTTTTAGGTGGTAAACATTATCATATCATTGTATGGTATACATTGAGATTTGATGATGATGGAGGGGATGATTGATGGCTCATATCAAGAGGAAGGAAAGGTTTGATGATACTGTCTAATAATATTAAATAACTAAATAACTAAATAAATATTCAATGTATAAAGATATGTGTCACTAAAAAGGTGAGAAGATATTTTCTCTTATGAAGTTTCAATTTTGAGGCTATCTTGGTAACACTATGTCTTATTTTGAAGAGGAAAGTATTTATTTGAATTCATATTCACCAAATACTTGAATGAATAATCACACCACATCCTAATATCATATGTTAAATTTTGACTATGTAAATAGATTTCATTATTCTAATTATAGGAACAAATATATTAATTTTAGATAAAAAATAAATAGTAATTACCACTATAGATGTAAAATATAGAGGATTGTAAAAAAATTAAAAAATATTTCATTAAGAAATATATACGATGTTTTAGGAGAAGAAGAAGAAGAAGAAGATTAAGTTTACACTTCATATACTAGATATAAAGAGGTGGGGTAGTCATATGTGCAAACTGAATTTTGAAGGTCATATAAAGAAAATATAAATAATTAGAAACATATCCTAGTCAAAAATATTCTCAATGAATAAAATAATAGTAACACTAGGATCCTTGATAGTGGGTTTCTATCTCATATGACTAGGAAAATGAGTATGTTAAAAAATGTAAAGGCGAGAGTTGATAAAATTGTGTGTTTTGAAAATGATAGGTCTTTGATGATCAAAGAAAGTAGAAATTAATTATTATAAAGAGGATATATGAAGAAGGTAAAAATTATATATATATATATATATGGATTTCAAAACAACCGCTTAAGTTTGATTCTATTATGTGGTATTGGACTTGAGGTTATATTTAACCAAAAGAAGTGATTAATCAATTACAAGGATAAAAACTCTATCATGAATAGTCACATCAAAGATTGAATCGGAGGCTAGGCCCAATCACCAACAGAGCAATAATAAAATATAAAAGAAAAATATATGGCGGAAATTCTTAATATTATTTGATATTTTGACATTAAATGGATTCATGTATATAGGAGATGATAGGATGAAATTCATAACATAAAAAGAAAAATATATCATCAATCTCATATATTTAAATCACACAAATATATATTATCCCCCGAGTTGATAAGATACTTGTAGTGTAATTTATTTATTACTTTTTAATGATAATTACATAATATTTGACTGTATTACAGTTATGAAAATAAATAGAAATGTCAGGGAGGTAATTATTAGGCATTGAATAATATTCAAAAAGGAAACTAGATTATAAATTAAAATTCTATGTAATGATAATAGAATAGAGTTCACAATAATTAAACTAGAAACCTACCATGAGAGATATAAAAATAAGCCTGATTATCATTCTATGTAAACTCTTCAATATAATGGAGTTGTTAAAAGAAGAAATCAACTATTTCACTAAATAAAAAATACATTACTCATTGATTGTTTTGTCCCTAAACACCATTAGAAGTAAGTGTTTCAAGATTCTTTATTTCATCACAATTGGTTAGTGCTAATTTCTTAGAGAGGAGAATGTTCCCTATGATATATGTAATGGAATAAAATCCTCACATAAATATTTTGTTATTTTTTGGAATAAAATTTATATTTAATATGAAGAGGAAAATAAAAGAAAGTATAGTTATATAGTAGATAAATGAGTATTATTGGGATACATTATAAAGTCTATGTCCTTTAGATTCTATATCAAAAGGATAAATAAAATTATGGATAGTATTATATTAAATTTTATTTACGTGAAATCTAGAAGGATTTATAAATGTTTGAATATTGATAAATTTTTTATGTATATGATGATGTTTTATCAAATTTTGATGTTTTAAAATGTTATCCAAATGATGGTTGTTTTGAGGAATTGTTAGAATAGAAAACCATTTATAATGAAAGCTAATCTTCACCATAGAGGATAAAAAATAATTTTATTATGGGTAAATCCAATATTATTAGATATAGATTTGTGCTAACAAAAAAACGAATAATATGGATTATAGAGACTATTTATATTTTCAATGGTTGAACTAATTCCATCTAAAGGCATAGAAAATGTCGATTCATGGTTTATATAAACAAATATTTAATTATTTAAAATTGGTAAGAATAAATATTGGGAACATGTGAAGAAGTCTGAATATCACAATGTTATTAGAATAAAGTATATATTTAAGAACATGGTAATGTTATCTTAAACAAGGGGTAATTTGTTGGTAAAATCCAGAAATAAATTATTGTTGTTGATTAAAAAACATTTTCACCAGTAGATTGAACACCATACTCATATTATTAATGTTTATTATAAGAGAGTTCAATATTTATGACATGTATAAAAAAATAGTATTCCAGAATAATTCACTCAAATTGGGAACTTTTATTAAATAGCCCCTAGTATTATTAATTATAAATAATAAAAATGAACTTTTTATGATAAAGAAGGACTTGTATAGTCTAATATAGGTACCACGATAATATTATTCCTAGATAAAATCATACATAAAGAACATTTACTTTAAATGGGGTTTTACTTTTGAAAATATCATTAGGATTACATTCAAGGAATAAAAATTTTTTATTCTCATTTATGTTGATGATGTCATATTTTATGGATGTAGGTATAAATTTGTCAAATAGTTTTCTATTCTAATGAGTTAAATATTTTAAATTCCCATTATTAGAAAACTCTAATATATTTTTATTATGAATTTGGTTGAGAGGGATAAATACACATTAATCTATCAAACTTTTTATGTGAGAGGGATGTTAAAAAAGTTTTACTTCCATGATTTCAAACCTATTATAACTCCAATTTTATATAGAACTATTTTAGTGAATCATGAAGAAGAGAAATCAATTGATCCTACTTTTTATGGGTGGAAAATTGGTAACCATTAATAATTTACTACTTCACAAATGAATATTATTTTTGAAAAATTTATAATCGATCATTTCCAATATAATACAACGGAGGTGGATCTCATAATAGTGAAACTTATCTTAAGGTGCATCCAAGGTACTCTTAATTTTGGGTTTATCATTAGTAAGGGAAAGGATCATGAGTTATACTCACATTATAATATAATCTTTAATGGTGAGTTTGTGGTCAGGAATTCCACATGCAAATGTGCATTCAACATTAGATATAATTGTGTTAGTTGGTTGAGTAAAAATTAGGAGAACATTTCATTGAGAATGATAGAAGATGAATATATATTTTTTACCATGGAATTAAGACTACTTATAAATATTATTAAAACCTAATGAATAGTTTGTAAGAATTGAGACAACCTATAGTGATATATTGTGATAAATAATATTTCAACTAAACTTATAAAAAATCACATATAACACTCTCATACCAAACATATTGATATCTAATTTCACATTATCAAAGGAATGTTATGGTAAATAATGGTCATAAGAAAGCACGATAGAACATATTTGGAGGTGGAAAACATAATGACTATTTCATCAGAGAGAGGCACTGTCTCCCTCCGCTCTCCTGCTAGGGTTTCTTCAGATGATTTTGGGGGGGAGGCATGCACTGACTCCGACATCATCTCACCCCGCTTCCCCATTCTTCTTTCTTCCCTCCACATTCTCCCTTACCTTCCTTATTCCTTGCGTCTGTTTACCCTCTCCTTCTCTCTTGTTTCATACCTTTTGAGACCTTGGTCCCCAGTGTAGCTCGTGTCGGATATTACCCTACTCTACCCTCCTGGTTGGCCGCGTTTCCAACCCCACAATGGCCTGGTGCACTGGTCCTTCTTTGGAAGGTTTGGGATGTGTGGGTTGAGGCCCGTGGGTTTCCCAGATCCATGGATTGTGTCCAGCCACTTCATTCTCGTGGATTCAAGGGTTCAAGTTGGAGGCCCTGGCGAGGATTCTTCTCTGTCAAGGACGTTTTTGATTCATCGCTGATATAGCTTCATGTGCCTTCGCCACTCTCTAGGTTGGACTGTTGTGATGGTTTCAAGGATGATCTATGATGTGTGCTCGATCCAACATGGTTTTCTAGGAGGTGAGAGCATGAATCGATCTATGATGCGTTGGTCTTCTTAATCTTTGATGTGGATGTTTCTTGAGAGGAGGTCTGAAGGATTTTTCATCGGTGACTGCAGTGTAGACTTTAGATCTGGTTTGGTTTTCAGATTTTTGTTATCATTTATAGGTTATGATGATTTTTTGATGGTTTTATTTCTGGTTGAGATCTGTTCATGTTTTTTCATTTGATTTTTTTCTACGGCCTCGGTCAAGTGGTTTTTGGACGGCAGTGACGACGGTGTTGATGGGTGGCGATGTTTTCACTGGTGATTTTTGAAGTTTTCAATTAGTTTGAATGGTTCTATGGTTTTGTTTTACCAAATCAGCGGATCTGGTTTAGATGGAGAGTGTTGAGGATGATGATGGTTCAATGATGGAGGATATCAGGCAATGATAGGAAATGCAGGAGACAAGACTCCACCCTCAGGTGTGGCCCATGGTTCGAGGCCCTCCACGTACTGGGTTTCCCTTTTTGAATTTCAAATTCGGTCGAAACTTGTAATTCGGTATCCCGCATGACTTATGTGGTTACCTCTTATCCTCAAAGGGGATATTTTGAAAATAATAATACCAGAATGGGGGGTGGACTATGTCATTGGATGACTAAGCATTTGAGAAACACTGTTTAAACCTCGGTTTTAATCAAACACCCTCATCTTGTGGATGTTTACATATTCCCCTCTTCTAATTTTAATATAATTATTTATATTTTTTTCATGTTTTCTAGGTTCTTTAACTTTATGTTTATTGTTAATGGTGGAGAATGACAATGATTCTTTTTAAATTAAATGGAAAATAATTTTGATATTCAGATAAAATAAAGTATAATTCTATTGTTGTTTATTTAATCTAATAAGGGGATGTGGTGATAAATTATATTAAAAATGGGGTTTCTCATTCTGAAATTCACGGGGAGATATGATCCATGGGGAATGTAATTTCAATTACCTTCATGATAAGGGAGTTATAGAATAATAAATTTCATGGGGCCTGGATACTCTCATTAACACTTTTATTATAAACACCAATACTCTTGATATATCACAGTCCCCTAGTCTATTCATTAATCCATCCCAAAGTCCCTCTACCCAGGGATACGGTAATCAATAGATATTTATATTCCATAATAATTATAACAATTTTTTTTTATAAAACTATAATCAAATTAATTTTGTTGTCATAATCAAATAACAAGACAAAACCAATGTAGAAAACAAATAATTCAATTTACATGCCTTTCATATATAACCTTTAATTCATGTAAGATGGTTTTGAATTATTTTAAATATTTTAACTAAGGATTACATACCAATTTTTAATATAACATATTATACATATGAATAAGGCATGGAATAAGTAAATAATAGATAAGTTCATTTATTTAATCTGGATATAAAAAATTTATTAACTAAAAAATAAATTATAAAAACATTATAATATAGGCATAGGTAAACCAGAATAATTCACCTTCATCTAATTTTTTTTTGATATTATCAATTATGTGGTTATAATATGATATAAATAATATTTCCTAAGATAATATTACATATGTAAAATATATTTGTTAAATAATAATCATTTTATATTTATATAAAAAATTACATAAATTAAATATATCATATTTTATATTATTTAAACCATTGATCACATAAACATCAAAAACATCTATTCAATGTTCTTCAATATGGTATTAGAATATGGAAATAGTATAAAAAAATATATTTTCAATTATTTACTCTTCATAAATAAACATATATATATTTTTTAAATTATTTATTTTTAAATAAATTTATTAACGTTAAAACTATTTAAATGTACTTCAATCCTTTATCAAATCTAAAAAAATATTTTCTGTGTGGTTCAAAGACACCATTCAAATTTAACATGGTCCCTCTGGGATCCTATAGAAGAAGGATTGAGGAAATTTAGTATAAACTTTTTTTTATTTTAAATTCTATTAAAAATGAATTTTTCCATGATAGTTTTTCATATCATTTTTTCTATTTAATTAATATGGTCCATGACTATTTTTGGACATTATAAGAAACCATGTCATTTTGTGTCATTTTCACCCATTGATTATGAGAATTTTTCAGATCCATTTCGATTATTAAGTTAGATTAAATCTATAATATATATGGTTAAATCTCATAAGAACATTGTTTGGCTAAATGGTTGTGTCTATTCTATATAGATTCCTCATTGTGAAGATCGACTACAATATAGAAACCCCCTGAAAATGATGTAGATGATCGGCCATTGATTTCCTATTTTCCATTATTTTCATTGATACACACAAAACTTATTTTTTATAGACTATATCGTTGTATAACAAAATCAAGAACCAAAATGCCAATTTTTAGGACGAAAATTTCATGTTATATAATTCTCAATGAGATAATGGTAATTTTTCCTTAGGTTATATCATTGAACATAGAAAATTATTTTTTATTGGTAGTTTTTCCTTTAGAAATATAAACCAATCATGTATATATTTTCTCTAATGCCACTGATTAGTTTAAATGGGAGGTATAAAATATAAAATGTATTGGAAGCATAGTCTGAAACACCATTAATCCTAAAATATATCCATTAATTTGGAATAAATATAAATGAAAAAAACACAATGTACCATTCACATTATAAATTCAACTAGTATAAGATAAAAATCTATATTTGATCGAGATCACTAAGAAGAAGATGAAAGAATCCTTCATCTATAGGGATACAATGACTGTGGGAATCACATAAAACATGATTAATACCTCTCTTAGACCCTGGTTTTCAAGAACATTATTTTCAAAGGAAAGACTTTATTGATAGATAATAATATTCTCCGTTTCAAAAAGTTAAACACTAAATTTAAAAACAATAATGATTCATAACAGTCATGAGAAACACCAATTTATAGAGTCCATTAGTAACTCAGTGTTCGACCTATTATTTTTATAATCACTCATAAAGGTTCCATAAATTTCTACAATTTGAAAAACATGGTTAAAATTATGATTAAAATTTTAAGGTTAAATAATCATTTATGACATTATAACTCATAATAGACATCCTTAAGTGAGGAATAAATGAATGTATCATCCAAAATAGTGGAATATAAAAAAATTTCCAATATTATTGATTGATGTGATAATAAAATGAAAGAAACACCAATGTATAGTGTCTCACACAATGTAGTGAATCACAGAAGCATATAACACAATTTTTCCTAATGAACCAATTAATGGTTGTTTCTTTTGATCATAACTCCATCAGTTATATATATGATATATTTTATAGTTAAAATCAATGAAATAATATTCAAAATAATTTTTTGGATATCCAAATGGATTTGGGGATATGGTTCCATAAGTTATCACATATGAAATTACAACAAGTTGAATGTATAATAACTCTACGACAATTCAGTAAATGTTGTATATCAATAGAAATATACATGACATTTAATGGAAAACATAGTTTTATTAACCATGTGGTGGGTTTTATGGAGTGAAAAAAATTGATGGTCAACATATCATTGTATTACGAATAACAACACATGAATTATATGATAATTCATACAATTATCATTTTAACCAATCAAAGTTATCATGATCTAGTTTAAATACCATTACATGATGTTCAAATAGTTTTATTAAATAAATAAGTGTTAACTATTTAAATTATTATTTTTCTTCAATACTAAAACCCTTTATTTAATATGTTTCAATGTTATAATGTTTCATAATTTTTTATAAAGATTCCATGGTTCATTATTAATATATTTAATAAATGTTTGAAATTATAGTGAATTGTTCAAGTTATTACTATGAGGAATATATAAATAGGTTTACAAAATGCATGTGAGTGAGTTATGTGATCCCTGAAACGCCTAGAACTAAATCTAACATAATATGATTCACATTATATAGGATTATAATAGGCTATGATAAATAAATAATATATCTCAATCAATGGATGATTCATAAAAACCAATGGATAATATAGGAAGATTGATTCATTTGGACACTTCTTATTTATCTCTATTAAGCTCATTTAAGGAGATATTATACTGATAAACATCGAACAAAAATGTTATATTATTTATTAATATTTTACTTTGGTCAAATAAATGTTTAGATTTTAAAAAATGGTTAATTTGTTTAAGGTTTTTAGTTATGTATAGAAAAGGTTTATCATCACATTAAAAACTAAATGTATGGATGAAAATGTGTTGTAGGTTTTTTTATGGTTATGATGGATGGATTTTGTCATATCAACATGTAGAGGGGAAATATATGTTAATCTCTTAGGAATAATTGGGATCCCTCAATCTACCAATATTCTTCCCCATGAAATTATTATTTTAATTGGTAAAAGCCATTATATTTTTAACCTTTTTATATTTAATAATATTCTGAAGCCAAATGGAGGAATATTACTTAGATATGTGATGTCCGTTGAGTCAATGTGTGGGAAATGTTTTTTAGCCAACATGATGATGAATGGCCTAAAATATAACCATCATCAACATTGTAATAATTTGGTTTATGTACTATAAAAATCATTAGGTAAAATTAAATTGATGTCACATTATCGTAGAATGGTGAATGTGTAAATAAACATAGGATACCCTTCAATGAATGTCATGTCAGGGGTTAATTAACTAGAAATATAGTGTTAAATTGTATGAAAGTTGTTGTTGACAATTTTTTTTTCATTTTTGATAATTCATGGATTATTGATATAACTATATAGGATAATCAGAAACCAAAAGGATTTTTCATCCTTAGGGTTCCAATCAAATTAAATTTTTCTATAAACATGGGTTTGGTACTATATCATCCAACACATTGAAAACATTTGTGATTTTTGAAATTATAACAAAATTTTAGAAAATAATTAGATATTTCTGGGTGTTAAATCAGATAAAACAAATCATATGCCACCTATATAACACCCCCAAATTTAAAAGGAACACTTATTCTAATGTTATATTGGACACACAACACTGAACTTAAATAAACATTGAAATATTATGTTTTTTAAATATGATTGTTATAACATAGTACTTTAATTAGTGACAATGAGTAGAAGTTAATTAATTATGGAATATATATAAACTTATTAATTAATAACAATTAAATTGTAAATAATTATTAAATATTAACGCACATTTTATTAAAGTAATTTTATTCTTCAAAAACTTGTTCCTTTATAAAATGGTTTTAATTTATTTTTTAGATAAATTAATATAATTAATTTATAAAACTTTTAAAACTATTTTCATATAAAAATGAAATTAATTATTAATTTAAAATATAAAAGTTATCTTAGTATTTTTTTACATAATGTATTGATTTTTCAGTGAGTACTTAAAAAATATTTATTTTTATTGAAAACTCTCTTTTCATTTCAAACATTCTACCAATTTCATTATGTTTTAAAATGTTTTAAAATTAAAATAAGTTCATTTGTATTATTATTAATAAATTTATTATCATTTTGATAAATTTTTTTATTTAATTTTGTGTAAAAACACTATTATTCATAAAATAATTTTTTGGGAAAACCACATTTCACCACTTTTGTGGGATTAATTTTAAATTAAAATTTTCTAAGTATGTGAACTTAATTGTATAAAATATAATCAATATTTTTTTATCATCATAATTAATATATTTTAATTGGCTTAACATAATTTTTTTAGTAACAAAACGTAGAAAAATAATAAAAAATTACCATAGTTATGCTTAAAAAACTATACCAATTTTTAAAATAAAGTGATAAGGGCTAAAATTACATAGAAATTTTAAATATTCATATTGGATGAGTTTTTTTAAAAATTATATATTTAATGAGTTAATATATATTACATTAAACTTTATTTTTAATTTTGGAACCCATGATTGACTTTTATAACGATAATTCATATTTTATTCAAATTTAAAACAATTTTTTAGGTATTTTCATTTAATGAATCATTATAAGATTAAATTATGGGAAACCCCATTCTAGAAGTATAAAAATATTCCTTTTTTATTACATTACATTTAAAATTAATGGGAACCAATTTTTTACATAATTTTGAGATGAAATGAGTTTTACCCTTAAATTTGGTATTTTTCTAAAAACAATTTTCATGTGTTTTATGTTTTTTAAGCCATTTTATATCACCTATAAAAATTGAATCTGATAAAATGGATTCAAAAATTTTAATCATTATTCCCAAAAAAATTATAATCACCCCTTTATTTTTTTCCATATAGTTATTTTAATAGGTTAAAAAAGTTATGTTATCATGGTTAATTAGAAAGTTATTTTAATGTGATTTAACCAAGAGATATGGCTTAAAAGTTCCCCAAAATGTGACTAAATGTGAAAAGTTTAGTTTTTTCACCATATTAAATATTATATTCAAATTTTGGGGAATATTGTTCCACATTACTTGATTATTATATGTATATATATATACCATCTAATAATTTATGTTATTCCATGTTTTTACTTCCTCATACTTATAAATGGACACACCCTCTCATATCTTCCTCACATATTGTTTGTACTGACCCAAATTGTTATAAATAAAATTCCCCTTGAAATTTAATTAAATATCTTATTATATGTTATGTATATAGACAATACATGGACTAATTTGGTTTTATTATAATCTATTAGATTTAAAAGACAGTTAAGAATTTTTACCATTGAAAATGAATCTATTGAATAACTACCACATAATTATTATAAATATATAATTTTTAAACACTAATTAACATAGAAAAATGAAGTGATTCCCTCAAATTGTAGGATATTTCTTGATAGAGATCATTTATCATAGATTTTGAGGGAGATATCATCATTGGGATTTTACCTTGACCAAGCCCAAGCTAAGATCCAACAAGTTATTGAAGAGAGAAACCATTTATAGTAGATGTTCAACCTCATCAAGATCGTGGCCCATACCATGTATGCTAAACCACCCAATGAATTTCTCACCATCACACACCTTACCCATATGGTATTTGATTGTGTATTAATAATATATGTATCAATTCCATAATAATATGAATATTTATATTGTATATTCAATTGAATAATGTTAATATTTTCTTTTTATAATTACATTATAAATGATTTTTATTTTTATACAATAAAAAAAATTGTATTTTTAAGTAGTATTAAATTTCTATTAAGTTGTATATTTTGATGAATTAATGTAATTTTGAAATAAATAATATTTTTATAAAATATTATTATTAAAAAATATTTAATATAAATGATCTTATATTTTTAATTAAGTCAAATGCAATGTTTATAAGGGTTTGAAGACTAATATTGTCATAAAACTCATCATTTCTCAAAAAATATTGATTCATATTTTAAAAGTGAAAACAAACATATTTATAACATTATTGTTATAAAAAAATATTTTTTTGGAGTTTAAATATAGAAATTATCTAATGGTTAATCTCTCATAATTTTCTAAGATAGTTGAATTTTGGGGTATTAATTAAATACCTTATAAATATACAATGTCTATTATGAAAGCATGATGAACCAAATATAATTTAGTAAATGATAAAAATGTATAATGTATCAAATCATTTTTTCTCATTTCAAATAATTATATATTATGTTTTTCGATTAATTTTATAATTCCATTATGAATCCTCTAAAAGTATTAATATATTTTAATGTTTTAAAATCATTTCATTAAGTGCATGACACACTTCCACATTATCAAGGGTATTATTTTGTTATTTTTAGCCCCTATCCTTATAAAATAATGATAAAAACTCATTTTTTCATGAAACCATGGGAACAATTGTGGAAAGGGTTGTGGTTTTAGTTATTTTATTATATAGAGTCCAAATCCAAAGTTTGAGAAATGATAAATAATTCCCCACTAATTTATGAAATAAAACAACCCATGATCTCATATATCCTCACAAAAAATCAATATACCATGTAATTAATTTTCTCTCGACTCTATATAGTCCTCCCAAGGTTCTACCAAGGTCTCAGGAAGCTCATACCAAGCATTTAGAGTCACACCCTCAAGTAAGATATCCTCTCTTTATCCTCTTTATTCAAGAATCTTCTTCATTTTATTCCTTTTTATTGTCAATTCCTATTATTTGGGTGTGATTTTCAACATTCCACATTATATACGTATTATGTATAAATTATTATATATTCCATTAAGGCACATTAACACCCCCCCCCCATAAAATTTTATGTGCCCCCGTTATACTGTCAAAATTTTACCGATGGATTCTATGCCAAAAAAAAGTGTACTGAATACTAGTACCCAATCCCTATCAAGGGTGTTTACCTTATACAATTATAATTATTTTATTGTGGAATTTACTACATCTATTTTACAGCCCTTAATTTTTTAATAAAATGTTATAAAAATGATTCCATTTTGTATGATCTCTATGGAACACTTAATCATTAGGATGAAATGAAAGTGATGGGTCACCCAGAATTCTTTATTGACCCAATGCATTGTGTTATGTTTAGTCTCATGAGATTCCATTTTGTCCAAAGGAGTAAACTTGAATATTTTATAGGACATTTTACATCATTATTTTGTTGATGTTATCCTTTATGTATGATTATGTTTTATATTTTTAAGGTATTATAACAATGTACATGTTGTCTTTATGATTTTCATGCTATATCATGTATCACTTTTCATGTTTCTTATTATCTATACTTTTATACCCCATTGATATACCTATTTAATAACATGTATTACTTTATTCATGTTATGAAATGTTTCTTCCCTTACTGGTCTATTTAGCTCACCCATTTCTTATTTATATCCCAAGGTTATCAGATGTCAGATTAAGTACAAACATGTTAAAAAAGTTTTCAACAAAGATGGTGTATTTATTATGTTATTTTGTTGTGTAATGTACCTAATTCCAAAAAATGGTAGAATTATTGATCTTATGAGTTGTATAATTTTAAATATTATGTAATAAATCATGAAATAAAATGTAATAATGAGATGGATTTTTATAGTTGTTATCAAAAGAAATATGATTTGTTATTTTTGGGATTATGATTTAAAAATATAGAGAAATTCATAGGAATAAGAATTTGTATTAGAAAATATCCCAAAATTTTTTTATGTATAGAGTAAGTGGTTTACCAAAAAAATTATAACCCTATTTTGGTACTACATCTGGATGTTCCTCTTAAATAGATTTAAAAAGTGGTAAAATCTAAAATCAGCACATTTACTTATAACTGACAGGTAATTGCTTCACAACAACATGCCTTTCTACCCACCTAGTTGGATAATCTAAGAGGATATGCCCTATTAAGGTCATAGGCTCATTATGAACCATTATTAATGGAACAAAATATACCCATAAGAATATATTCTATGAAATATATAATATATTTCATATATTGAAACATATAAATTCATTAGATATAGAAATACATTAAATTTATAGGTTATATTTTTAATTTCATTGTATTCCCATTTATGTGTTTAATAGCTTAAAAATAAACATCCCTAATTTTCAAATTATTTTAGAAAACGGATAAAAATAAAATGTATTGGGTAAACAAATAATGTGATAGAAATGTGATGACTTACCCAATGAGAATAAAAATTAAATGGGATTAGGAATCATCTAATTTATGATTATACTCTCAAATTTGACTCAAGTTCTGAATATAACCCAATATATGGAGGAGCATCTAAATCTCCCTATAAAGAACTAGTTGGGATATTCAACTTTATGAGATAATGGGCTCTACCATTCAATAAATCTTATGATCCCTTAATTGCGGCACAATAGATCAAATCCATTAACATCATCTTCTCCATTCTTCAATTTTTGAGCTTGAGAAGGTGTTATTGTATGTTTATTGTATGGAGGGAGAAACTGATCATTGGTGGGAATTGATTAATAAAATAAATCCCAAGTAAGATATTGAATCAATGGGGTGGAATGAATTCTAGATAATATTTTTTGAAATATTGGTTCCTCCAACTCTCCAACATAAAATTGAAAGGGATTTCATTACCCTCATGGGAAAAATGAGTCTATCCTATACTATGTTAAAATAATCACAAGACAGGCATGGTATGCTTTCATCTTTTTTGTCACCAAATAATGCATGGTTGATAGCTTCTTTTATGGGATAAAACTGAGTCTCTTAAAATCCAAGTAATTCAAAGACATTAATAGATATCATGAAATTTTCTAATGTTCCCTCATTGTAATAAAGGCAATCAGTGAATCTCAATGTTATACAAGGATAAGAATTCAAAAGTGGAATTTAATGCTGGATGTTTGATGAAAAAATATAACTAAACCAGGAAATTTGAACATCTGGCTTACTAAATGTTTAGAAAGAAGAACCCCCCAACATTAATAAGTGAGATACGGAATTGATTTAGGTGTGAGACTGAAGTACAACTTGCAAGATATTTATGTTCAGATAAACCCATTAATGCTATGGGGGAAATGAAATCTCTAAAAAACCCTCAGTTCACTATTCATTTATTCAACTACAATGATCCAAGGAAATTTTCCAACCAATGCACTAAGACATAGGATTTCTTGGACTACCACAATTTTCCAAGGAAGAATGTGTGAGAATTTTCCAATAAAATAACAAATGTGGATCCGAACAATGAAGTATAGATAGATATAATATTTATTCATTCAATAATTGTGTGGATAATTTTTTTATTCTGGATCTACGAATTCCTTCATTTCAGGAACGTTTAAAATAAATATTTAAACCATAACACAAAGCATGGATATAGAGTTTTTAGTGAGAATGGAAAATTTTGAAATTATTGCATCACAAGTATATAACTTCTCCACTATGATAATTCTTGGTATAAAAATCTCAGTAAACCTTATAATACTCTCATTTCTATAATTTGATGCAATTCTATGAATGTATTGTAATTCCCTATATAGAGAAAACATAAACTACTATAAGAATGAAATCACTTTCTGTTTCATTAATCAACCCCTAATTCTATACAAGTGAAAGAAGGATGATGAATTATCTTTAGAACCATCATCTCAATAATGGATATTATTTTCACACAAGAAAGTGTATCTAGATAAAATGATATATTTTATAAATATATGTATCCTTTAAGGCATCCCATTGTGAAGGAACATGCTGATGTGTTTCCCAAGAAATTGACTGGTCTACCTCCTATATGAATGTTTGATTTTTCAATCGAGCATATACTCTGGGTGACGGCCTTGTCCAAGACTCTGTATAAAATCGATGTTGTAGAACTTGAGGATATATGGAAACAACTACTCAAGAATATTGATGAAGGGTTTATAGCCCCAAATGCTTCACTATGCGAAGTACTAGTCCTCTTTATCAACAATAAGGTTGTGTCAATATATCTTTGCATTGTTTAACGTGGGCTCAAAAATATCATGATAATGAAAAAGTATCCTCTACCATGGATTAATGACATTTTCAATCAGTTATGTGGAGCACATACTTCTCAAAAAATGATCTATGGTAATGATATTACGACTTTAGAGAGATGGATGAGGATATCCTTAAGACTGCTTTTCATACAAGGTAAAAGTAACATGAGTTCATTTTATGCCATTCAGGCTGACTAATTCCCCAATAATATTCATCTAATTGAGTAATAGAGTCTTTATATATTACCTAAAATAATTTGTGGTATTAATTATTGATGATATTCTATTATTATCCAAAACCAAGGAGGAGTTTGACAAGTATTTGAGAACAATGCTAATGACCATGAAAAAGGATGTGCTTTATGAAAAGTACAGATAATGTGAGTTCTAGTTGATGGAAGTCACATTCTTGGGGAATATCATCAAAAGAAATGGAATATCTATAGACACTACAAAAACATAAAAAATTAATGGAAAGACAAGTCAAATACATTTGATTGATTTATGTAGTTTCCTTGGATTATTTGGTTACTATCATTGAATTTTGAGATATTTATCATTATGTTCAAAACCTCTAATAAAGATAACTCAAAAGGGATTAATGTTTTCTTTTAATGATGATTATGAAGAGAGATTCGTGGAGTTGAAAAAGTGTCTTTCCACAAAACCTATACTCACACTACCCATAAGTGGATAAATTATCATAGTAATCAGTGCTGCTTAAAATAAGGGATTGGGTTGTGGGTTAATGAAAGAATGACATAGTGATAGAATATGATTCAAGGAAGTTGAAATTTTATGAACAAAACTATCCAATGAATTATCTGGAGTTGGTTTCAGTGTTATTCTCATTGAAAATATTGTGGAATTATCTCTTTAGATAGAAGTGTGAAATATATATGGGACAAAAAAATCCTCAAGTATATATTCACATAGAAAGTGATGAATATATTCCATCAAAGATGGTTAGAGATGATCAAGGACAATGGAGTACGAATTAACCAACATCATATGAAAGTGTATAATGTTGTATACACTCTATGTAGAAAGGATATATAAATTATAACATTAATGTGAATTGAGAAGGATTAGATCTTATAATACTGAAGAATGATGGAAATGGGAATCATAAAGTAAGGAACATCATCAATCCTTTCAAAAATGATTTTTGCAACCATCTCTTTTGGAGAAGGAAAAAGATTCTCAAAGAGATTATGTGATAATTTGGAAGATCGTGTAAAATATAAGAAAGGAAAAATCCTCAGAGTTCAATGATAAAGAAGGAGTTGTCATATTTTGGGACACAACTATCTGTACCATAAAAACCTATGTTAATGAAGGTGTTGTTGGATTATGTACATATGTCTGCCACCAATATCAATCCTAGAAGCACAAAACGTATCGAAATCTTTGAGATCACTATTGGTGGTATAATATGATGAATTAGAGTATGGGATAATAATAAAGATGAATTGTATATAAACAAGTGAAGGAGGAAAGAAAAAATATCCAATGGGATTATGAAATCATTACCCATACCTACATGGAAATAGGAAAATATCACTATGGATATTGTCAATGGTTTTACAAAGACATAATTAAGAAATAATTTTTTATGGGTTATGGGTGGATCGTCTAAGAAAAACTGTAAACATCATTGGGATTTGATAGTACTTCACTCGATCAACTCACAAAGAAAAATATTAGGTAAGTGGTGAGACAACATGGAACAACACTATCAATTATATCTGATCGATATCCAAGATTTACCTTTACATTCAAAAAGAGTCTCTAATATGCTCTAAATGAATAGTTGACCTTTATAATGTCTTGTCACCCACAAACTTATATCCAATCAGAGTGGGCTATCTAGAAACATGAGGATATATTTAGAGAATTCTAAATTATCTTCAATGGATGATTAAAACAACATCATCCAATGGCCGAGTTATCAGACAATAATATTTTCATTAATGCATAAAATTGGATCCCTATGAATCACATTACGGGACAAGGTGAAAAACACTTGCATGTTGGGATGAATGTGGCGAATTCTAACTGATATGTCTAGAATAGGTGGAGGAAATAGTTGAAAGGTTCAAAACCATTCAGCAAAACAAAAATTCTACCCATAATCAAAAAATGATATATGATGATAATCATCGACACGACCTAGTGGTTGATGTTGGAAACATGGTATTACTATGCATATCTCCATGAACAGAAGTTATGAGATTTGGGAAGAAGGGAAATGATTGTCCAATATACCTCAGACCCTTTGAAATCATTGATCGCATAGGAGAGGTGGCCTATCAACTATAACTCTCACATATCCTATCATAATTATATGATGTATTACATGTATCCATGTTGAAGATGTACATACTATACCCCTAACATGTACTGAATCTAAAGGTGTTACCATTGGAGAATGTCCTTTCCTATGATGATAAACTAGTGATGATCATAGACCGAAGAGACAAAGTTCAATGAAATAAAAAAATTTACCTAGTCAAAGGGATGTGGATAGACAACATTTTTGAAGAAGCTAAATAGGAATATAAAGAGGTGATGGAACAAAATTTCCTACATCTGAATTAGTGTCGGAAATGAAAAATTCAAGAATGAAATATCAGTAGGGGGTATGATTTTAATAGCCCGAAACATAATTAAATGTCTTATTATATGATATGGAAATAGAAAAAATGTTAATATTTGGCTATATTATATAATATTATATTTAAAAGACTATATTACATCATTTACACTGATCATATAACCCTTGAATAATGATCACATGGTTTGTAAAAAAATATGGTTTTATCAAATCTAATTTAAAAAGAAAAGGATGTGGTGGCCTAAACCAGAATCATCACACCATATGAAGACCATTTATCAGAGTATTTGAGGTAGATATCATCATAATTCTTTTCCCTTGACCAATCCAATGTTGATTTCTAACATCTTAAGCTTCATAAGAACTATTTATGGGAGACTTTCATGCTCATTGAGGTCATGGAACAAACCACGTACGTTGAACCACCTCATGAATGTCTTGCAATCACACACCTTTCCATTAAGGTGTTTTATGGTGTATTAAATAGATAGGTATCAATACCACAATAATAAGAATAAATATAAATATATATTGTATTTTCAATAGAATAAAGTTTATATTTTCTTCGTATCATTACTTTATAAATGTTTTATATCATTATACAACAAAACAAAAATTTTATTTTTAATTAGTATTCATTTTAAATTAATATGGTCATTCTGAATAATTACTTGATTTGGGAAATAAATTTTATTTTAATTAGATATTATTATGAAATAATTTTTATTAAATATAAAGGGTCATATAATTGTTATTATGTCAAATACAATTCTAATAAGGGTTCGAAGACTCTTATTATCAAAAAAAAACAAACATTCCTCAATAAATGTCTCTTACTAGTTTAACAGTAAAATAGAAATATTTTTAAAATTATTTTGATAAAATGAATATTATTTTTTTGTATCATAATGTTGAAAATATCGAACTGTTAATTTTTCATAATTTTCTGATAGTGTCTAAATTATGAATAAAAATTAAATACCGTATATATATATTTAGTGTGTATTATGATATAATAATGACCCAAAAGTGATGTAATAAATAATAAAAAATGATTCCATGAGACTATATATTTTTTACTTTTTAAATAATTTGTTTTTTAGTTTCTTTAATAATTTTTTTAATGTGTTTTATGAATCCCCAAAACCCATTAATATTGTTCAATATTTTAAAACCATTTCTTTAATTGTATGAATCTGTTCCACATCAAAAGGGTATTATTTTATTAATATAATCCCTTGTAATTATAAAATAATTAAAATAACTCCCATTTTTCAAAAACCAAGGGAATAAACTATGTTAAGGTTTGTGGTTTTGGTTATTTTAATATATAGATCCCAAAGCCTAAGTTTGATAAATTTTAAATAATTCCCCACTCATTTCCCATATAAACCCACCCAATATCCAATTTCACTACACTCTAAATACATGTATCATGTCTTTAATCATATTTAACCATTATAGAGTCCTCTCAAGGTTCCCCCAATCCATCATGAAGTTTTTCCTATGCATTTGGTGTCACACACTCATGTAAGGGATCCTCTCATTCTCCCCTTTATTCAAGAACCCCCTTCAATTTATTCCCTTTTAATTTTAATTAAAAATTATGGGGTGATTCTTTCCTCATTACCCATAAATTCCATTATAATGTATGTATTATTATAGACCCCTTTCACTCTCATTAATCTCTTCCATGATCATTTATTATCCTGCATTGTGTTGTAGAAATTTCACTGTGGGATTTTATGCAAAAAAACAAAATGTGTCGTGAATACCCTAACAAATTCATATAATGGGTATTCACCTTTATTAACTTTTAATTATTTTATTGGGTATATAAAGGTCTTATTCCTAACTCATTAATCATGGAATGAAATGTGATAAAAATGATTCCATTCTTAATGATCTATGTGGCACACTTAAGATAGAATTGACCTATGTATATAATGATGGTTTTTAGGGTTTTGGCTTAATTATAATGTTGAATTTATTATTATCATGATCTATAATGAATAATTGTTCATGTTAATGAATCTAACCACTTTTATGACCAATTTATATACAAATTGTCACAAATGTATTACTTTATTCATGTTATGCAAAGTTTATTCCCTAACTGTGCTTTATAACTCACCCATTTTTATGTATGTCCTCAGGTTCTCTCATGTGGATTTAAGTTAAATAATGTTGAAGAATTTTCCAACAAAAATGATTTATTTCTTATTTTAAAGTTTTATTTAATGTACCTAATTCCCAAAGTCACTGTGTTTCTCAATCTTCAATGTTGTATTATGTGTAATCTTAATTATCTAATGAATTATGATATAAAGTGTAATAAAGAGAGGGGTTATAAATATTTTTAAACAATATTTCATCCAATAACTACTCAATTACATTCATTGAACCCCTTATCAAATTATATAATTTCTATAATAATCATTAAAAAATATAATAATTATTTTGGTATAAACCTTAAGAGGTTTCTTGAAGTAGAGGTATAGTTTTTAACCGATGACTTTTGTTATATTTATTCTTCTACCTCTATAAAATATTCATAAAATATTTTCAAATAATAGGATTATTATATATAAATATACTGATATTTTATTATTTTAATATCATAACCTATATTTATCTCTTATTCCATCAAATGGGATATGAAACCCTCGTTTGTGTATACAACAGAAAACCAATGAGCAAAAGATATAATTCATATTCCATCATCAGCTCTTGTAGATGGGTATAATGATGGATTTATTATATATATTTAATATTAATATCATAATTAAATTTATTTTAAGATAATATATCATTAATTTTATTTCTATTTTATATGTTGAAAAATTAAAACATCCTTTGGGAGTTTGTGTGGACCGTCTCTTCTACAAAAAGATGTAATTTTCTTCATCTCAAAATCACCTAGCTATTACATATAAGTGTATATAATGATAGAATAGTATATTTATGATGTAATCATTATATTTCAAAGATATACATATACTTACCTTATTTCCTTCATGTTCATAGAAAATTGGAAATGCTACTCCTGTATGTATATGATCCACCATCTCCTATAAAGTGTGATTTTTGGGTACATATGTGTAGAATAATGGCTAACCAAGGTCGTATCTCAAGGGAGGAAGTAATTTAAAAAATTATTAAAGGTGTTCAGAAATTTAAATAAAATGTATGAAAAATAGAAGGACGGGGGATTGATCTTTATAAAATAAGATGAATAAGCTTTTTGGAAGAAGATTCTATTTTTTTCGTGTTTTTGAAATAAAAGTTCATTAATAAAATAGAACAAGACGATGTTTTTTAGAAAACTATTTTAAAAAGTGTAACTAATTTGAATATAGCTCTTCACATTCTTATTAATACTTTAAATTTATATTAATCTCGACTTAATTATGATCCGATGATTTTTCTAACCCTCAAACCCTACAAGAGTTTACATAACCACAATGATGAAATAAATTAAACCCTAGTATGGCTTTAGAACATGCAATCGTAGCATCCTGCATTGATTTTCATTCCAATACTAGCTTATAAACAGTTGTAAATTATGTAATATTTCCATTATATAAATGATGATGAATTGAGTTTAGGGATTATAGTTGAACTCTACAAATTATTCTCGTGTGGTTTTATTTTACCTTTTATGTTTTTTCTCTCTGAATTTACACACTAGTCGAGCTCACATGTTTTATGTAAGCTGTTCATTTTCAGGCTTTGTTTATTAAAATTTAAAAACTATATTCATAAATAATAATATTTTAATTGAATTATATCATTTATTCCAAATAATCAAGTGAATATTGTTAGAGTTAGATCGATTACAAATAAGAATAACTCTTGTAGGGGTGGTGTAGTCATCGTTTAAATGTTTTGCAATTTGAAAAGGTATTTGAAAGAGTATAACCCAATCACGTTTCAACTTTTGATTTACATACCCAATAATAATATTAAGGTAAGAATAAATTTTGAAATTAAATAAGAAATGGAAGAGAACAGAAGAGTTTATTGGAAGCACAACAATGTTACAATATAAAAGAGGAAAGGAAGAGCATTTTGGAGGGGATCCTAGCTTATTAGATACTTTCCTCCAATTGGGAATTGAAATGGTATAGAACCACTTCTTCACTTCTCCCAATATCATAATGCATGTCCCAACCCCTCAAAATAAGAAAAATTCATATTTATATAGTGAAGGGGAGGTTATTTTATATGTTTCTTCAAGTGTAAATGGGGACATTTGGCTTAATCCAGCTTTCCTTCTAGAAGAATGATTTTGGAAAAACAATTTCCTTGATATGCTCTTCGAATTTGGTCCCAATCCATGCAAAAATACGAATGTTATAGTCCAAATGCTGATGTGGTGTCCAATCTAGTGATTCTAGTCCATCCTTGACTTCATGGAC
Organism: Viscum album; assembly: GCA_963277665.1. Classification (NCBI taxonomy): domain Eukaryota; kingdom Viridiplantae; phylum Streptophyta; class Magnoliopsida; order Santalales; family Viscaceae; genus Viscum; species Viscum album. The sequence goes on from OY728165.1 coordinate 836,981,108, forward strand.
CATTAAGTCCAATCAAATGCAATATTTAGCTCATATTTTCTGAATGAATGTTGTAGTCCTTTATGTTAGGAAATTAGATGAAAATTTTTATTTTTAAATAATAAATTTAAAATTATTTATGTCTAAAATACTACAGTGAACTCTAAGAGGAAAACACTAGAATTTTCATTAAAATTTTAAATGAATTATCTGATCCAAAATATTCTTTAAATAAACATATTACTAACAATATGAAGGAAATATTTCATTAATTATCATTAAAATATTAAATAAAATTTTGATTTGTCAACATCCCTATACCTACACTTTTTCACTCTTAGGAAAAACTTCATATCATGTATTTCTGAAAAAAATTGTGACATGATATGCATGTTCGTATTCCTCAATCCACAGTGGAAATATAAGAAATGTAAGTGTAGCACCCCGGGTTTTAGGTATGTGGCCTTTTTTAATGAATTTTTATGTATTTAAAGTGTATGGAATGAGTTGGGAAGAGGTTGGGAGTGTTTGGAGTGGTTTTGGATGATTTTGGAGGCTTTTTAAGGGGTACATGGTTTAAGAACGGTTAGTGGAAACTGTGCAAGCTCCCCAAGAAACTATATGGGCACCTGCTCTCGAGGAAATGGCGTGCACATGATTAGCACACGTTTTTTGAAACCGTGCGGGCTAACCGTGAAGCCACTTAATGTTAGGGTTATAAGTTCCAGACTCACTCAGGATTGCCTCGCTTCACTCGTCTCTTCCTCCCACTCGAGTCTCACTCAAGATTTTGGGTTCTCAGGGGTTTAGGGTGCTCTCCCACTAGTTTTGGAAGTGATTCGAAGGGGTTTCAAGGTAGATTAAATGTGATTTCTCCCGGGGGAGGGATCTAGAGAGGTGCTAGTGGTGCTTTCGCCAGATTTGAGGTGCGGTTGTTCGTGGGTCGATTTCTTGGGAACCCTACAGGTTGCTGGCTTCTCTCCAAACTCCACTTGGGTTTAACTAGTAGTTTCATGTTACAATTAATTCATAGTGATGGAAATTAATTGTGCAATGATGTGTGATTTTGGTTGGAAATCCACTTGCGGGGTTTTTGGGGAAAAAGGGAGTTTCATGGTGAAATGTTTTTATAGTGAATTTTAAAATGGATATTTTAAAATTGGATTGATGAGATTGATTTCGGAAAATGGCTGATAAAAAATGGGTTTCAATAAAGATGTCGTTTTATTGAAATGTGACTTGTGCATGTAAAATGATTTTCAATAAATGGTTGATTTATTGAATGGGGATGATGTGAAATAGAATTGTTTGATGGTATGTTGTTGTGATCTTGTTTTGTCTTTCATGAAATGTTGTGTGGAAGTGGGTGGGAAGTACCACTATAATGAAGGGTAAGGATAGAAGACGTAAGGGCCCCCATCAAAGTATAAGTAGATGGGAAGTGACACTAATTGTGAATGGGTGGACGGGTTGGACGGAAGTGCCAATGTTTGGTTGTTTTGGTTATTGTTGTGCATTGTTTTCCAAGATGGAATTGTTGTGTTAATATTTGAGAAATAGAATGGCTTATGGCATGTTGGTTTGTCTTTCCATGGGTTGCTTGGTTTGGATGTGATGGCCTGGTAAGGGCACGTTTGGCTTATGAAAATGGTTGCTCTTGTGTTTTATTTTATATAAAATGTTTTATATAAAAGTGCTAACAGTTTTATCCTAATGGTGTGTGTAGAGAAGTCATTTGGGGAAAACCTACTGAGTTTTAGTACTCACCCCCTGCTTTGGTACGTTTGTGTCTTGCAGATGTTGTGTACCGTGACGCGGGCAAAGGTAAGGAATCAACCTCCTTTAGTGGTGCATTGTGATGTCTTGGTGGAACATGGAGCTTAGAGATTGGTGTGGAGCAGTGGTGGTGTAATGGCTTGTGGTGTTCATGTTGAGTCTTCCGCATTGTACTCTGATGCTGTATTGGGTTATGTTGGCATGTGAGATTACGAATTATCCGGTTGTCTTTGGTTATGTATGAGTTTGGTTTTGTTGACATGCATCACTTAGTTTTGGTTGTTGGTTTGTTTTATCTCAAGGGAAAATCGTTCCCCAATTTTTCTCGGAGCCCTCGTCATTTATTGACAGCCTTTAGTGCCTTGAGAACATCTCTTAAGGACAAGTAACCCTCATCGCCTCCTCGAGCTAATGAGGTAGGGGTGGGGTGTTACAAGTGGTATCAGTTTGTTCGGTCGCTTGGAGTTGATTCTCAGATTTGGTGTTGACATTTATTGTGGTATATTCCTTGTGTCGGGATCGTAGAAAGGCGTAGGAATGTCGGAACATGGAATGTATAGAATAAAAGGATGTAGATAAACGTTTTATGCTAAAATTCAAGTTACCAGGGAGTTGGGTACATAAGTGTTTTGAAGACACTTATAGGCATTGGATATCTCATTGTCGTGGGTGTAGCCATTGAGATGAGCATGACATTCATGGTAGAAATAACTTCCCTCTAGGATGCATATTTCATTGCGGTATAATGATTTATGATGTGATAAGAATATGTGAAATTTTAATGTGAATAAATTGGTATTTTAAAAATGGTTGGATTTTCAAAATGGTGAAACATGGAACATGAAGAAAAATGTGAACTTGTGGAAATCCTGGTTGTGATAATGTTGTGAAAGGTGATTTGAAATGGGATCTCGTGATGTCTATGGAAGTGAGACTCATGGTTGTTTTTTAATAGAAATGGCACTAGGTAGGCATCGTAGAGACCAATTGGAGGAGGCTTCTGAGAATGTGGTTGCACCTGAGCCTCAGGTGAACCAGCAGCTACTGCAATGTATAGCGCAAGATTTCCAAGCTGTGGGATGTGGAACTAGAGGGGATGAACCAAGGAATATGGATCATGCAGTTCTGTTTCAAAAACAGAATACACCCTTCTTAAGGGGTGATTCAGAGCCGGAAAGGACAGAATCATGGCTGAATAGAATGAACAAGATCTTTGAGTTCTTGGGAATGATGGTAGAGATGAAAGTGAAGTTGGCCAAGTATATGTTGGAAGAGCTTTCCCTTCATTGGTGGGAGTTGGTACTCCATGCTGGGACGGACCAGGGTATAACATGGGAAGGCTTTGAGGAATTTTTTAACAAACAATTATACCCACATACGTTTAGAATTCACCGTATGACTGTTTTCTTCAGTTTGAAGCAAGAGCTGATGTCAGTGACAGAGTATGCATCTAAGTTTACGAACTTAGTGTGGTTTGCACCCTATATGGTGGGTATCACATCGTTGAAGGAAACAATCTTTGAAGCAGGGTTTGGGCAATAAATCCATTCAAAGATAGTGGTGTTGTGTATAGATGATTACACGAAGATGGTGAATAGTGCCTCAGTGGCTGAACGGGATTTGTTGGGAGCTCCGGGTGGAGGGAGAATAGTGGTACCCATGGCGAATAGTGGTAACTCTAACACTGGGTTCAAGTGGAAGAGGGAAACTTATTCCCAGTGTGGGAATATAGCATATAATCCGATGAAAGGATCATTGAATCTTCCTCTGAAGTCCTAGAGAAAACTGGGATGTTTTCAGTGTGGTTCTGTAGGCCACATCGACTGTGATGTGCGGACAGTGGATTTTACGAAACACGATGGTGTTAGACATCTATTTAGAGGATAAAGGCATGAAAGGCAGGGTGCAACGAGTTTGTTGGCACCAGAAGTGGGTACGTTATCATATCAGTTGGTAGTGTTGTCATTGGAATCGGTATAGGGTGTTGAGAAGAGTGTTCCTCTAGCAATGGTGGATCAGTTCATGGATGTTTTTCCTGATGAATTCCTTGGGTTACCTCCTGTAAGAGAAGTGGATTTTACGATTGATCTCCTTCTGGGGACATGTCCTATCTCACTTATGTCTTATCGGATAGAATCAGCTGAATTTCGGGAATTGAAAATCTATTTGGAAGAGTTAGAAAACAAATTGTTTGTCCAGCCTAGCACATCACCGTGGGCAGTGCCTGTGTTGTTTATGAAAAAGGCGGATGGAACCTTAAGGCTATGTGTTGATTATCATAGACTTAACCAAGGTACGATAAAGAATAGATATCCAATTCCACAAATTAATGACCTCTTCGACCAGTTGAGGGGATCCCAGTGGTTCTCCAAGATCGACATGAGGTCAGGCTATCATCAATTGTGGGTGAGGAAGGAGGATATTCCTAAAGTAGCTTTCAGAAGTAGATATGGCCATTATAAATTTGTTGTTATGCCCTTTGGTCTAATGAATGCGCCAACAGTGTTTATGGAATTGATGAATTAGATATTTCAGAGATATCTGGATTCATTCGTTTTGGTGTTTGTGGATGATATTTTGGTGTATTCAAAGACAAGGGTGGAACATGAGCAACACTTGGAAATAGTGCTGAGGATCTTGAGGGATCATCTGCTGTATGACAAATTGTCAAAGTTTGACTTTTGGATACAAGAAGTTTGTTTTCATGGCCATGTGATTTCTAAAAGGGGTGTTTCAGTGGATCCAGAAAAGATAGAGGTTGTTATCTCATGGAAACTGCCAATGAATGTGTTTGAGATACGCTGTTTTCTTGGTCTATCTGGGTATTATCAGCGTTTTGTTTGTGATTTCTCACGTTTGGCTTCGCCAATAACAGCATTGACAAGGAAAAATGTTCCATTCCAGTGGAATGAACAGTGTCAGCCATGTTTTGAAGAGTTAAAGGGTCATCTTACATCATCACCAATCTTGGTTTTTCCAGAACCATGAAAAGGGTACGTGGTGTATTGCGATGCATTAGGATCAGGGTTGGGGTGCGTTCTCATGCAAGGAAATCATTTGGTTGTGTATGGATCATGGATGTTTAGAGTTCATGAGAAGAACTACCCAACTCAGGATTTGGAGTTTGTAGTAGTGGTCCATGCTTTGAAATTATGGCATCATTATCTCTTCGGTGAGAATTTCACGGTATATACATATCATAAGAGCTTGAAGCACATTTTCTCACAAAGGGATTTGAAGTTGAGGAAAAGGAGATGGATTGAATATCTCCAGATATTTGATTTTGACAAAATTTACACACCGGGTAAGGGAAATTTGGTGGTGGGTGCATTAAGTAGAAAATCATATGATCATATGGTGAAAGAGGCATCAGACCAGAGGCAGTTGATGTTGGTCATAGCTGATATGCAGTTGGAAGGTGAGGACCAGGGTGATAGAGCGGTCTTCCTTCCAGTTTCTTTGGTTCCGGACATGGTTGTCTTGGTTAGAGAGGCCCAGATATCTGATTCTGAGTTTGTGACCATGGGGTCGAGACTCAATGGTGGGGAGACTATTGAGGTGTTGGAAACTGAATGGAGATTCAGTTTTGTGTTTTCGGAATCAGATGGTTGTACAAGTTGCATGTCAAGAGGATCTTCTCAGGGCGTATCATCATTCGAGGTGGTCTGTTTATCCTGGAATTCATAAGATGTATAAAGCATTGAAAGCACAGTTCTGGTGGGCTGGTATAATGAGATGTTTGGATGAGTTTGTTTCTAGATGCTTGACTTGTCAGCAGATCAAGGAAGAGCATTAGAGGCTAGCGGGAAACTTACAGTCTTTACCTATCCCTATTTGGAAGTGGGAGAAGGTAGCGATGGATTTTTTCATAGGTCTCCCAATAACGGTCAAGAATCACGATGCTATTTGGGTGATAATGGATCGACTATCGAACTCAGCCCATTTAATCCGGATTCATGAATCTCATACGGTGGAGGATCTGTCCAAAATCTATATTCGGGAGGTGGTAAAGAGTCATGATGTTCTAGTTTCGATCTTATCAGATAGAGATCTGAGGTTTACATCTTGTTTCTGGAAATCCTGACAGTAAGCCCTTGGAACGTAGTTGACGATGAGTACGGCGTATCACCCTCAGACAGATGGTCAATCCGAGAGGATGATACAAACCTTGGAAGATATGTTGCGGGCTTGTGTGATTGATTTTGGTGGATCGTGGGAGAAGTTCTTGTTCTTGGTTGAATTCTCGTATAATAACAGTTATCAAGCATCAATACAGATGGCTCCATTTGAAGCATTGTATGGGAGGTCATGTCGTTCTCCACTATGTTGGGTGGAAATGGGTGAGTCTTCAATGGTTAGACCGAGCCTTGTCCAGGAGACTATGGAGAAGATCATGTTTACCAGGAAGAGAATGGAGATCGCTCAGAGTCGTTAGAAATCGTATGCGGATCATCGTCGACAATCATTTTCATTCAAGGTGAGTAATCATGTGTTCTTGAGGACCTCTCCTAGGTTGGGACATCATCGGTTTGGAAATCAGGGAAAGTTATCTCCGAGGTATATTGGGAATTTTGAGATTCTTGAGTGGGTTGGTGAGGTGGCTTATCGTTTGGCTTTTCCACCATGGATTAGTGCGTTGCACAATGTGTTTAATGTGTCGCAGTTGAAAAAGTATCAGCCGGATCGTGACCATGTGGATCGATGGGATCATGTTGATCTAGAAGCAGATGCTTCATTGCAACACGTGCCTGTACAGGTTTTGGATAGGCAAGAGAATGTCTTGCATGGTAAAAGAATCAGTTTAGTTCTTTTTTTGTGGAAACATGGTCATATTCAAGAGGAGACTTGGGAGAGGGAGAAAGAGATTATCGAGCAGTGGCCCGAGCTCTCTCGGAAAAGGGATGGTTCACTACTTTACTAGGACTGAAAGTCCAATGGTGGGGAGAATGTAACACCACCGGTTTGAAGTATGTGGACTTTTTTTATGCATTTTAAAGTATTTAAATTACCTGAAATTAGTTGGGATGAGGTTGGGAGAGTTTGGAATTGTTTTGGATGAGTTTGATGGATTTTAAGGGGTGCACAGTTTGAGCATGATTAGTGGAAACCATGCGGGTTCCCCATGAAACCGTCAGGACACCTGCTCTCGAGGTAGTGGCATGCGCAAGGTTAGCTCACGGTTTTCCAAACTGTGCGGGCTAACCATGCGGCCACTTAAAGTTAGGGTTATAAGTTCTCGGCTCACTCGGGATTGCCTCATTTCACTCCTATATTCCTCCCACTCGAGCCTCACTCGGGATTTTGGGTTCTCATGGGTTTAGGGTGCTCTCCCACTTGTTTTGGAAGCGATTTTAAGGGGTTTCAAGGTAGATTCAAGGTTATTTTTCCCCGGAGATGGGATCTCGAGAGGTGTCGGTGGTGCTTTCACCAGATTTGAGGTGTGGTTGTTCGTGGGTCGATTTCTCAGGAACCCTAATTGTAGGTGGCTTCTCTATCGACTCCACTTTTGTTTAACTAGTAGTTACATGTAACAATTAATTCATTGTGATGGAAATAATTTATGTGATGACGTGGGATTTTGGATGGAAATCCACTTGGGGGTTTTTTGGGAAAAAGGGGGTTTTAGGGTGAAATTTTTTTATTGTGAATTTTATAATGGAGATTTTAAAATGGGATTGATGAGATTGATTTGGGAAAATGGTTGATGAAAATGGGCTTCAACAAAGAGGTCGTTTTATTGAAATGGGGCTTGGGCATGGAAAATGATTTTCAATAAATGGTTGATTTATTGAACGGGATTGATGTGAAATGGAATTGGATGATTGAATGATGTTCTAATCTTGTTTTGGCTTGCTTGAAATGTTGTGTGGAAGTGTGCAGGAAGTATCACTATAATGAATGGGATCGATAGTGGACGAAAGGGTCACCATAAAAGTATAAGTGGATGTGAAGTTCCACTAATTGTGAATGGGTTAACGGGTTGGATGGAAGTGCCACCGTTTGGTTGTTTTGGCTGTTGTTGGGCATTGTTTTTCAAGATGGAATTGTTGTGAAAATATGTGAGAAATAGAATGGCTTATGGCATGTTGTTTTGGCTTTCCCTGGGATGCTTGGTTTGGATGTGATGTCCTGGTAAGGGCACTTTTGGCTTATGAAAATGGTTGTGCTTGTGTTTTATTTTATATAAAATGTTTTATATAAATGTGCTAACGGGTTTATCTTAGTGGCGTGTGTAGGGAAGTCATTTGGGGAAACATACTGAGTTTTAGTACTCACCCACTACTTTGGCACGTTAGTGTCTTTCAGATGTTGTGTACCATGACGTGGGCAAGGATAAGGCCTCAAACTCTTTTAGTGGTGCATTGTGATGTCTTGGTGGATGTTGGAGCTTGGAGCTTGGTGTGGAGTTGTGGTGGTGTCATGGCATGTGGTGTTCATGTTGAGTCTTCCGCATTGTACTCTGGTGTTGTATTGGGTTGTGTTGGCATGTGAGATTATGGATTATCTGGTTGTCTTTGGTAATGTAAGAGTTTGGTTTTTCTGACATGCATCACTTAGTTGTGGTTGTTGGTTGGTTTTATCTCAAGGTAAAATCGTTCCCCAATTCTTCTCGGAGCCCTCAGCATTTATTTCAAGCCTTTAGCGCCTTGGGAACGTCGCTTAAGGCCATGTAACCCTCATCGCCTCCTCAAGCCAATGAGGTAGGGGCGGGGTGTTATAGTAAGAATCCCATTAAGAGTAAATATTGGTAAATATAAAATTCATTGTCACATAAATTGTATAAAAATAACATCCAGTGAAATTAATGACACAAGTCATAGTGGAACAAGTTATGGATACACCATGCCATTAATTCCCCATTTGTGTGTCTTTCAACCATTTCAAACTCATATCTTTACTGTTAATTTAGTATATTTTGATCAAAACCTTGTTTAATTCACCAAACATGTTCTACATTCCTTTGAAATCAATTTTCAAGACCCAATCACTGATGCATTCTTGAATGTAAAACCATAACCACCTAAACTACATATCCCCATGTGTTTTAAATTTTATCACTCTCCTCTATTATTATTATTATTATTTGTAAATGATTTAATTTGAAAAAATCTAACACTCAACTCTCAAACGTCATTTTATATCCTCAAGATAGTAATTGTAATAGTTAAAACAAAATCATAGGTTGAGGACGAGTTGTTTTTGGCCTACCGAATACAAAAACCATATTTTTTTGTATTCATTTTGTTTTTGAGGGCATACAACAAATGTATAATAGGTACCCACGCAAATGTAAAATTTTTATAGTAATGAAACAGATCGTAAGAGAAAAAAATGTGTGGATAAACCAATAAATAATTATACCTAAATTAACTATTACTTATATTAAGTTGGAATATTTTCACAAGTCATGGTTGAGTGAAAAGTTATGTGGAGAAATCAATGACACAATTTATTATGAAAAAATATCATAAATAGTTATATCAAAACCTGAACGTATTTATAATTACCCAAGAAATCATGTCATTGGTGACTTCAATATTTATAAAAAACAAACTTTGATGATGAAATATTTCTCATTATTATCATGCGAGCAATGAATTTTGAAAATATTCATTTTCTACATATTCCATATCTAAATGATAATGTTATGTGATTTTTTTATGATTTTTTTCTTTCTTTTCTTTTTTGTTTAGAAAATTTTTACCAAAAACATTACGCAAAAAACCCAAAAAACAGACAAATTCAAATCCTAAATATCTACACTAAATTTTTTTTCCCTCCCGCACATATAAAATATTGAATTTTCCTCAATGTGAACCTATGATTTGATATGTGAACATGAAATGTATAATTTTAAATATGACAAGTAGTAAAAAATTTAAAGGGTTAGGAACATAATGATATTTTCAAGCAATGATGGGGTCATGTAGTGTGATGAAATTAACTTTATCTGTAGGATATCCTCAATGTATTTCTTCGAACTATTCACATTGAAAGTAAATCTACTTCATGTGTCCTCTTATGTGATCTCCACTAAACCATAATGAAAAACATTAGACACAACATAAGGACCTAACAATTTGTAATTCAACATACCAAACATCAGCTCCAGTCCTGAACTGTAGAGTATAACTTCCTCTCTTACATGAAACTCTCTTTGTTGGATCATTTTATCATGATATTATTTTTTATATTTCATTATAGAGCCATGAGTTCTAATATGATATAAGTCAAATATTCTCAAGTAGTTGAATTATATCTTTGGTTAAATTCCAATATGGGCCAAATCTGTGTTACATATATTTATTTCCCAATATGCCTCATGCTCGACTTCTATAGGGAGTTGAAAAGCCTTCCCAAAAATAATCTAAAATGGGGACACACTGATGGAGGTATGGAATGTTATCCTATAATCTCATAATGTATCATCCAAGTTGTTTCTCTAATCTTTCCAATTTGGATTCATGATTTTCGACAAAATATGTTTCATCTCCCGATATAAAACCTCATCCTATAATTTTTTGTGTTGTGGTATGGTGTTGTTGTTCTCTATGTCATTCCATAATTCCATGTTAAGGAATCCAAATTTCAATTACAAATGTGTGTCCCTTGGACACTAATAATTTTTTTCAGCACTCCAAACCTAAAAACAATGTGTCTTGAAAAATTCCACTAAACATGAGAATAATCATTTTTTGTGGTTTTATCCTCCACCCATTTACTCACATAATAAACATAAACTAAAATATACAAAAAATTCCAAATGAACTTTGAAATGACCACTAAAATCGATGCCCCATACATAAAAAATCTCACTAAATAAAATGGTTTGTTTGTGAATCTCATGTCTCCTAGAAATTTTCGTAGTGTGTTTGCAATGTGGGCACGAAATAAAAAACACATGAGGGTCATGGAATAATTTAGGACAATTTAATCATGAGTCTATGAGTTTACTAGTTGTTCGTTTAGGTCAAAATTTTCCTCCACGTGAATGTGATTGGAAAATTTTTTGAACATAATCAAAATCAAGATCAAGAACACACCTCCTAATAACTTGATCACTACATATACGCCAATGGTAAGAACCATCCCCATAATAAAATATTGACTCACTTTTTATGATTTGGAATTTATTTTTCCGTATATTTTTAAGAATTTCAAATTCAACACGGTAGTTAATTAAATCATCATACCATGGATGTGTACCTATGATAGAATAAAGACGCTCATCAGGGAAACTATCCCGAAGTGGTACATAGTCCAAGGTGCCCGCCACTGATGTGTGAGTAATCCTGCACTTGTTTTCATCCACCAAATGTTCTTAACCCTTCTTATCCTTTATATCTATAATTAATTCTTAATGAAGCATCATCTAGTGGATAAGCCTGGGCTTTGTATCTGGCTTCTTCAAGAGGTACCTTAGAGCTTAATGGTTAGAAAAAAACTACATTATAGACCAATAAATATAAATGGAATTTATCTAAAGAAAATATGATGGAAATATTTTTTTAGTTTTATAGGGTTGAATCAAACATCCTCAACGAATATTCAATAACATGTTAACATCTCTCCTCCCTATGTGATAAGACTTCCCCAACTGTGAATTTTGAAGAAACACACATCATCTCAATTGTAATTTCCCCCCATGGGGGCTGTATGATTGGTGGATTGGTTATAAAATGTTTTATCTCATCAAAGTAAGTCCTATAATAATCATCCAACACAACATGATAATCCTTTTTATGTAATCATTACATAAAAAGATAAATCCTACTAAAATATTCGATGAAGCACCAAAAAATCATTCATTCCCTAGGAAAGAACTAACATTGTGCACAGATGATGGATAGGGTATGAATGAAATAATATCTACCTTAGATATATCACCCTCTATACCATGTTATGACACTACATTCTTGATGAAAATCCCATTCTCTACCATAAAATGAATATATTAAAAGTTCAAGACCATATTACTCTCAATAAAAAGATTCAAACATTTCTCAATCTAATGATTCAATAATCAATTGAAGACCCATACATTGTAAAATCATATATAAATACCTCTCTAAAGGTATCAAGAAAATCAGAAAAAATAATCACCATGCATCTTTGGTAGGTACCCGGGGCATTGAAAAGTAAAAATGACATCCATTGGTAGGAAAATTTACCAAATGGACAAGTGAATATTGCCTTCTCCGGATCTTATAAAGCTATAGGAAATTATAAATATCCTGAAAATCCATCTAGGAAATAATAAAGTGTCTTCCCAGTTAGCCTATCAGGCATTTGATCAATAAATGGATGGGGGAAATGGTCCTTGATAGTGAACTGATTTAGTTTCTTATAATATATACACACATGCAAACTATTTTTCAGCCCCATAATATCTAACTTCTTTTTATCATTTTTAAAAATAGTAACACTAATTTTCATAGGAATAACCTAAATAGGACTCAAACATAGTGAATCTAAAATGGGATAAATTATACCTGCCTCTAGAAAATTTTCAAATTATTTTTTGATAACTTCCAGAATATTTGGATTCAATATCATTTTGCGTTGACCGACTGTTTTAGGACCATATTCCAAATGAATACTCTGAATAAAAATAGAGGGTCAAATACTATATATGTCAGTGACGGTCCACCTGATTTCCCTAATATTCTCCATCAAAATAATTAAAAGTTTTTCTTTATGTTTAAAAGGGATATTTCTAAGAAGTATAACATGAATTCTGTCACCACACATCAAGTATGAGTAATTTAGATTTTTTGGTAATGGATTAATTTACATTGTAGGGGTGTGATGTACTGATGTAGATATTTAAGTATATGAAATTTGTGAACAATGAACATCAGCGTTAGAATATACATTATCAAAATTCAAGAATAAAGCATCAAATCTGTATCATAATCAACATCCATGTCATAATAATAGTGATAATGATCAAAATTTTAATATGAATCTATTTCAATATACAATCTTAGAGAGATTTTTGAATTAAAAATAGGTTTGGATATTCTCTTATACATCAAACTAAATGTAATGCTCATAATGTCTCTAAGAATAGGATAATAAAATTCAATTAGGAATCTAATTGGTGGTTCAAAATGGGATATAACAAAAGAATATTTTTTCGTGTAGGGGTACTTCATGTTTTCCATGACATTAAATTTTACGAATTCATCTCTGACATCAATAGAGACTATACCCTCATGGAAATTTATGTTCATTTTTAGGTGTTGGGGAAGGTCCTACCTAATATAATGGGATCATGATAACATACCAGATCATCCTCCATGTTATGAAAATAGAATTCTATTAGAAAGATCATATCTCTTATATGAACCAGTACATCCTCTATGATTCCTGCTAGATATGTGGTTTCTCTTTTCACCAACTACACCACTACTCTCATTTTCATTAACCCACCATTCAGTAAAGAAGAGAATATAGAGTGAGACATCCCATATATCAAATCTCCTAAATAAAATAAATAATTAGAAAAGTGTAACTCCCATATGGTTTATGGGATGGTTAATGTCCTTGGATCTTTGCATTTTTTAGAATTTCTTGAGTTGGTGTAATTAGTGGTAAAATATTCTTACAAAGATTGATTCTCTCATTTACCTTGATCCGTCTTCGATTAGTACAAAGTTGTTTTAAGAATTTGGAATACATTGGTATATGTTTAATAGATTCAAGTAGAAGGATTTTGAACACCACACATTTGAATGGGTCCAAAACCTCTTTTTTTTAATTACCTATTCTTCTATTTTATTGGGATTCATAACTCTATTTTGAAAGAGAAGGGGTTTAAGAGGAAAATCATTAGTATTAATCTTAACTTTTTCATTCTCCTTGGGCTGGTCATCAGTGATTCTTGAATGGGGCTTATCCAAAGTTAAGTTGAATCCTGATAAAATATTAGTTTAAGAATTATTAGTTTTCTTCTTCCTTATTCACAATGTGATTGTTCTATCATAAACCAATGGATTTGGAGTAGTTTGGGAGAGATTATTTATAGAGTTCTTCAATTCTAGTTCATCGAGGGTGTTAGAAATTTGGCTCATCTCGGTATTCATTTCCCTCAACTACAAACCTTAACTCTTAAAATCATTCTATTGATTAAGATTTTTTTTAAAAGGTCATAAGTGCTAGAATATACCTTTTGTGGATTCTGTTATTGTTGGATTGTTGATTTTTGGGGTTCAGATATCCTTTGGAGTTTCTGTAAGCATTGTTTGTAAGGTAAACTCTATAAGATTTTTTTTTGAAAAGGGAGCCTTTATTGTTGTTCAAATTCATACCTCATGTCCGATTGATTCTTACACCCTTGGTTATATGTTGGTGAAAATTAATTGTACTTCATCTAGGGATGTGGTTGTTGTTTCCACTGATATGGTCTCCCAGTGAATACGACGGCGCAATCCTCTATGTCTTATAATTGCGGGCCATAGTCGTTTGGGTGGTCTGTTTCATTGAAAATTCCATAAGGCCTTGTTGGAGAGGGTTGGGATGTCTTTTGTGCGAAATAAATTTGTCTCACCATTGTGGTCAATTATTATAAATTAGTATCAATAATATTATTATCAAGAGATGGACATAATTAATGTACTCTTCTAACTTGTGGGGTACCTCAATCACCAAATGGTCGGGTGTTTTTATCTGGTTAATCAATTCATATGTAGTTATTGGTGTATTGTCAACTAATGCCATTCCAGATGCAGAATCAACCATTATTCTCTCTATTAGTGTGAGGCCTTCGTAGATGTACTGGATTAGAATTTTCTCACTATTTTTGGGATATGGGAAGCTTTCACGCAACTTCTAGAATCTCTACTAGTAGTCATACATTGACCCCTGTAGGCTTTCTTGATTCCTGATATATCCTTTTGAATGGTAGTGGTCCCTGATTTTAGAAAAAATTTCTGTAAGAAAATATGTCTTAAATCATTTCAATAAGTCAAATTTTCAGGCCATAAATAATACATCGAGTATGTTTAGTTCCATCAAGTGAGAATTGTAATTCTCTTAGTTTTGTTTGATATTTAGGGATATTTATTTGTTTAGGGGTTGAGAAAAAAACAATAATTTCTTTTAAATGTTTGTTTGTATCCTCCTTAGATAAACCATATTATTTTGTATATAGGTTAAATAACCTATATTTTATTTCAAAGTCTGATTATCGATTTTTGTATGCAATATAATTTCGTTGATTTTTAATATCCTGGAAACCAAATATTAAATGGTACAATTGAGTTCATAATAGTTTTTTGATGTGATTGGTTCATGTTTTATGTTTGAATTTTATTTTTCTTATAATTTAAATGTTACTATAATGGAGGAATTGTCCAACAGGTTTAGTGCTCAAATATTCTGTAGGATGAAATTGCCAAATTGGAGCCCTACAGGTGCATTCAATCTCAGGTTCAAGATCAAAGATATCTTTAGGATTATTTCAATTCATTAATAAAAGAAAGTGAAAAGGAAATGATGAAATGTTTACTAAAAAAATTATAAGATGTTTCATTTGATGTTTTTAAAAAAAGAAATAAAAGAAAAAATAGAAAGAAAATTTAATGAAGTGGGAAGAAGAATGAAAGAAGAGAAGAAAAAAAGGATAAAATAAAAGTCAAAAATACCTCTAATTTTTTGAATAAAAAACACTCCTCCTAAGAAATAGTGATATTTTAAATGCCACGAAGATGGGTGATCTCAAATAATGTGTGATGTTTTGGTACTTAAGTGAACCAGAGTGTCTTACCAAGGTCTTGTCTCAAAGGATGAAGTAATTTAAAAACATATTAAAGGTATTTTAAAATTAAAATAATAGGTAAGAAACAATCAAAGAAGTATGTGGGTTTGATCATTATAAAATAATAATATTTATTTTTCTGGAGGAAAAATGTATTATTATTTTTGTTCTTATTTTTGAAATTAAATTTTATTAATAAAACGAAAATGGGAGATGTTTTTTAGAAAAATATTTAAAAAAGAAAAATTGATATGAAACTAAATATTCACTTTATTGTTAATCATTTTCATTTATAATAATATCCACTTAATTATTATCCCTTAATTTTCTATCCTACAAACCCTATAGGAGTTAACTTAACCACAATAAAGAAATGAATTAAACCATATATTAGCTTCCGAAATTGTAATCGGAGTAGCATACGTAGATTTTCATTCAATAATAGTTAATATATAGTGGAAAATTAGAGAATATACCCATTTTGGACACGAGGATGAATAGAGTTTTTGTATTATATTTTAACTCTACAAATTAATCTCTTGAGGTTTTATTATATCAATTAAGATCACGCTCTCCCAATTCACACATTAATCGACCTCACATGTTTTAGGTAAGTTGTACAATTGATTTTTTAGTTTCTTATAATTTGAGAAAACAATTCATAAATCATAATATTTGAATTATTTTATCCCATTTATTCAAAATAATTAATTTAATATGGTTAGAGTATGATTTATTTCTATGAATAATTACTCTTCTTAGGAGAAGTGTAGTCATTATAGAAATGTTTTTCATTTTAAAATGGTTATTGAAAGGGTATAACCAAAGATCATTTCTACTCTTGATATCAATCAGAAAGAGGAGAATTAAAGGACGAATAATATTGAAAATAATAGAAGAAATGGAAGAAAAAATAAGAGTTTTTTGAAAGAAAAAATAATTACAATAAATAAGAGGAAAACATGAGAATTTTGGAGGAGTTCATAGCTTGGAAGATTCCCTTATCCAATTATGAATTTAAATGGCATGAAACCACTTCTTCATTTCTATTAATAGACTAATACACCTCCCAAAACCTCCAAATGAAAAAATTTTGTTTTTTACTGTGTATAGGGGATATGTTACAAGTAGCGTCTAGTGTGAATGGGGGAATTTAGCGTGAAAAAGTTGTCCTTCCCAAAGAATATTTTTTATTAAATTGTGTACTCGATATCTTCTTTAAAATTGATCCCAATCCATGCCGGAATGAAGAATTTATGACCCAAATACTAAAGTGGTTTCCAATCTGGAGTGTCCAGTCCAACTTTAACTTCGTGTCCCATTAAGTCCACTCAAATGCATGATTTAGCTCATATGTCTTGAGAGAAAGTGGTAGCTCATTATGTCATGAACAATGTAAAACATTTCAAGATTAAATAATAAATTTATAATTATTTATGTTCTAAATAAAATAGTTAACTGTAAAAGAAAAACACTATAATTTTCATCAAATTTATTAATAAATGATCCAATCCTAAATATTCTATATATAAACATATTTTCTCACAATTTGAGGAAATTATATCATTAATTATCAATAAAATATTCAATAAAATTGTGTTTTATAATTAATTTGAAAAATATAATTTATGTATAAAAATGATAATTATTAAATTATTGTTATTCTAGATATAATAGGCTAAAGACCACTTTTACCATAGATTACATACCAATGTCATTTATAATTTATGAATCGAATCTCCAGAAAACACTTGAGTGCACTTGACTAATTAAATAGTTAACTATATAATTTAAATAAATGAAATTAATGGTTTATGTATAGGATATTAAACCCATAAAATATTCTTATTCTAGTAAATAATTGAAAAAACTTATTAAATAAGAGATAAAGAAATGGTGTGAAAAGATAGACTCATGGTAAGGGACAGTTTATCTTAAAACATCATTATAATTTTTTAAAAGATTTATTTTATAAAACATTTTATTTAATGTAAAAAATAAATAAATATTATTATTGAATTATTTATATATAAATAAATTAATTTTAAGTGAAATTTTATTTCAAGTTTTTACATTACTTCTAAGGTTTTCAAATAGAATATATTAATATTATTTATATTGAATATTTTTATAAAAAGGTTAAGGAAATATTCAAGTTTAACATATATGACCTCAATAGGGGTTTTCCACCATAAACACTAATAATGTTTGAATTATTTTATAAAATTACATGTTTTATTAATAAAATACTCCTCTACATTGTTATGGGTATTCCTATTTGAAAATTGGTTTTTAAAGTAATGGGATATATCAATATCATAAAATGTTTTGCATATGGGTTCAATAGAATATTTTTTTGGAGTTTGATAAGGGAAATTAAATATTTTATGTGATTCATTCATGTTATGATCCTTAGATATTTTTATGATTTGGTGATATTTTTTTATCTCTTTAATACATTAAATAATTAATATTTTCTCCAAAGAATTATATTTTTGTTGACTATTACGTTATTTCACTTGTAAGATTTATTATTATTGTGATATAAAAATTATGTCCAAATCCACCAACATGTAGTTTTTATGAATTATCATGAGTTTTCATTGAAATATTTTCATTTTTTAATATATTAAATTTTTTTATAGTAGATATTATACCCATAATGGGTAAAAAGTTATGTTATTAAGAAAAACAATTACATGATTATCATATTTTCTAAGAAACCTCAATGATAATTATTTTTATATTATGTTTTATTTATAATGTGTTTTATAGAAATGTTTTTGAATTAATTTTGAATTCATGTTCCTGTAAACAATTAGTTAAACTCATGTTTATTATTTTAAAGACAATATCTCTTTTAGGAACATACTATTTTGAAATGTGTTTAGAGATTTTTTTATTCTATATCTATTACCAATCTTTCTACTATTGTCACATGAATACAAATTTATTTCATAGGGTTTTAAGAAGAGGTTAAAAAATAATGAGGAAATTATATGGAAAAAAATATAGGTATAGTCGAAAATGATTAATTAAAGACAAGGGTGTTATTATGTAAGAGTTTGTCCTGCTCTTCTAAAAATATAAACTAAAAATTTACTTTCCTATAAAATTATTCAAATAATCATATTCGATTTTTCATGTTTTATATGGATAAATTTGGTTCATTTTCTTTGGTTTCAAATCTAGAAATATAATGAATAGGTTTTTAGCACACGATCTAGGAGTACAGGTCTGAGGATATTATTGTCGGTATAAGAAGAGTGTTTAGATAACATTTTTTATTTTTATGAACTTAACAGCTTTGTATAACATCAAATGTTCATATATTTATGGTTAATAATTTATTTGATGTCATATATACCCCTTTTTAGATTTTATATAATGGTATTTTATGATCATTAAGATTATTTTGTGTGAAAATTATAGTAATACACCCCTTGGGGTTTTGATATGTTTTAGTGGAATGGTTATTTATGAAATAATGATTTTATATTTTATGTAAACAAGTATAATGTTACTAATATCCTTTATAGATAATATGATATTTGATGATGAGATAATTATGTATAAAATGGTAATTAAATGATGGAATTATATTATCAATCATATAGACAACTGTGGGATTTAAAAGTGATTTGGTGTCTATTTTATTAATGTTATTTTTAAAGAAGTTCAATACTTTGGGAACATTATCAAATTAATATAAATAGAAATAATTTTGAAAAATATGAGTTTTTATTTGAGGAATACATATTGATTTATCATTTGGAAGTATATATGATTTTATTATGACAATATTTTGAGAAATTAATAGATTATTTTGGAGAATATATGAATATGTAATATATATTTTTGGGTATGAGACTTTAGGAGTGATTAGTGTCATTTTTAGACAATTTTTTTTATCTTTTAAGAATGTGTTAAAAAATATTTCTAATATTTAGGTCTCAATATTAGATAGTAATATTTAAAAAGAATTTAAATATAGTTATTTATCAAATGATTTCTATTGGAATTTGAGTATTATTGTTGAGGCTTTGGAGATTAATGATGTATTTCTCCATATAAAGGTTCATTCATATTAGATCTTATCAAAACATGTGATAAATTTTTTTATTTATTTAAATATGGGAAGAATATATCTTCATACTTTTATATACAACAAATTAAATCATACATTGGTTATAGTTATTAAAAAATTAAATTTCCATAGTCATTATTTTGAGTAAAATATAAGATATATGTGGAATAATTTTGAATCATGAAAGTAAAGGTTGAATTTATGTTTATACATTTAATGAAAATAGAGCATTTATATTTGCATATTTTATTGTTTATATGGTAATGGAATTCCTCAACTTAGTTAAAATGATTTTGAATAAAAAATGTTTTCCTATTACCTTCATTTATGATGAATCTATTGTCTTTTATATATGTTATTTTTTTATGGTTTCCGGTCATTGAATTTATCAGGATCGTTCCCTTTCTTGTTATCAATCATCTCAGTCACTACATATAATTATTTGAATATTTTTTACCTCAATGTATATATTTTCACCTCCCACAATTTTTCTCCTATTTGAAAACCACATTTGTTATTATTCCAGATGACCTTGATATTTTTCTTCCTCCCTTTCCAAGAAGAAGTTTTATTGACACTTTTTACGATGTACGTTTTCAAATTTATTTATTTTAAAATTTAAAAGAATTGATTAACATTATCAATTTAAAATTGAGAGAATTTTATTTATCAAATGGGGTATAGTATATAATTCCACGATTTAATAAAAAACACATTGTTCTATAACATATACAATAAGAAACAATAATATTTTATAGACCATGAAATTTTATTATTTAAATATGACCATAATTAAAAAATTAAATGTCTTGGTATATATAGAACACAATGAATTATGAAATATATATATATATATATATATATATATTAAATAATCAATAAAAAATTACATATAAAATTATTAGTAAATGAGAACTCATATATAGTAATGTAATTTCATTCTTTAAAAATATTATTTCTTAAAAAATAATATCACTTAATTTTTGAAAGAATATTATAATTATTTTGTGATAATATTAGAGTTATTAATTAAAAAAAATATTACTTTTCAATTCATTAAATCAATATTTTCCTTGGATGATGTATTGGGATATTTTAGAAAATATTGATTTATTAACAGATAGTAAGGAAATATTGATTTTTATTAAAAGCTGTATTTTCATTTTAAGAAATAAAAAATATGAATTTTATTTTAAAATAGTTTAAATTTATAATTATTTAATTTATATTTTTAGTAATCAAATTAAAATCATCGGAATCAATTTTACACTTTAAAGTTGTTTAAAAAAAATTTATAACTTAAAAAAATATTTTCTGGGAAATTTTTTTCGTGGTTTTTGGGTTTATTTTTAATTTAAATTAAAAACTATCAATGAATTTAATTTCATTATTCTAGTTAAAATTTTGAATAATCATAATTACTATAATTTAATGGGTTTAAATTATTATTTTTGCATAATTTATAGAAACCAAAAATAAAAGTTTGTTATCAATGTTATGGTTAAAAATGGTTTCCTATGCATTAAGCAAAAGAGAAAATGGTAAAAAGTACCTTATAAATTTACCTAATCATAATACTAAGTATATATTGAATAAATATCTATTTAAGGATTTAAAATTTATTTTATAACATTATTTAAAAATTTAGTACAAAATCTTGAATTTTATAAAGATAAGTTATATTTTATTCAAATTTAAAACTATTTTTGGAGATTAAATTTAATTGAGTGTTTAGAATATTGAATTATCTTTTTGTTTGATAATAATTTTTATAATCCTTTCTCTATATATTATTTATCAAAATAATTTTGTATAAAGTGATTTATTACAATATCTCATAGTGAATATATTTTTACACATAATCACCTGTTTTCCTATAAAAAATTTATCATGTTTTTTGAGTATTATATTA
The DNA here is from genome assembly GCA_963277665.1 of Viscum album. Lineage (NCBI taxonomy): Eukaryota > Viridiplantae > Streptophyta > Magnoliopsida > Santalales > Viscaceae > Viscum > Viscum album. The sequence continues at coordinate 837,002,624 of OY728165.1, forward strand.
AATTTAATTTATTAAACTTATTGAAAATGAATAACCTAAAATGGATTAAAAAAATATTTATTATTTCCCTATAAATTTATAATTACCCTTTTTATTTTTCTTTATATAATTATGATACAATGAAAAAATAATTATGATATCTTTTCTATAGGCAAAATGAGTTTATTGTGGTTTAACTAGAAGATAAGTATACAAATGTATCCAAAACATGAATAAATGTGATATTTTGAGTTTATTTATACCATATAAGATCTTATAATTTACTTTTGGTTCCTTTTTCCAACATGACTTGATTATATATATATATATATATATATATTATTTAAACTTTATGTAATTTCAATTGTGTCATTTTCACCACATATAAAAGGAAACCCCCAATCCTGTATTACCAACACATTTTGAGCACTCTAATATGAAAAATTTCTTCAGAGAACCATTTTCTCCATCCCTAATATCATCCTAAAGAACTTTTTTTGATCATAAAACTAACCTAGGAAGGCATTAGGTAATAACCAGTATAGGTTTTCCCATGAAAATATGTAGATCACAATAGAAAATTTTTATTATATTTATTATTATACCACATTAAAATATTATTCAACAATGTTGAAATAATAACATAATTATATTACATATAATGATATGTAATAATTTTAATATGATAACATATATATATATATATAGTCATCCATCAAATGTGAAATGACTCCATCATTCATGGGTAAGGTGGAAAAATACTTTGAGAACCAATGTAATTCTTTTTCCATCACCAAATGTCACATATGGGTATAATGATGGATTTTATGAATATATCACATATTAATGATATAAATTTAATTTTGAAAAAAATAATATATCATTTATTTTTTTACCATTCCATAAATTGTAAAATTATTATGATTTTTATGCATACATGTAGACTACTACCTCTACGAAGCAATGTGATTTTTTTCATCACTGTGACACATGGGTTGTATATATATGTGAATATAATGATATAATATCGTATTAGTGATATAATAATAAATCAAGAATGATATAATAAAACTTACATTCATTTCCTCATTTTTGTAGAAAAATGTAAATGTTACTCATTCATACATACAACCTACCATCTTAATGATTATAATGTAATTAATTATTTAGAACCATCCTTCATAACAGGAAAAGTGGTTTGGTGTAGTTGAATTTTTTGTAAATATATTAATAATAAAAAAATTTAATGAGATTCCAATGTGATGATTCCAGAAATCATTTGTTGTTCATTGAAACAAATGTCATGGGTTATTGGATTTGGACACAATGGTTTAGCATATAGAGAATAATTAGGAATGTGGGATTTATGAATTTATTTTAAGATGAATCCATGAAAAATAATGTTTATTTAACATAAATATAGGTTGTTTTTTGGTTTTTATTAATTGGTAAGATTATGGATGGAATTTGATGTCCTTACACATCATGTGGATCTTGAATTACTTTTTAATGGTTCTTATATAAAAAAGGTCCAACCTTAATGGCTAGCCTGAGAGACTACACCACTACCTATGAAGGAATGTGTTACATTATATAAAACATCAGGTGGATTGGAGGGACTAGATTTTGCAAGGGGGATTTGGGAGGTGCATGGAAGGTGGAGTGAGCCACTGTATGGGCTGACATTATGGCACAGTAGTTCAGGGCACGAGGGAGGATCCGGGTGGTGATGGTAATCCCAATAACAATATTATCTAAGACACATATGATGTGCCAGGTTTTATGAAGGGTGTATAAAACATGTGACGTTTCGATGTGGGAACGAGTTTCTATATCATCGAATGAATCTCAACTATGTGATCTATCTAATGATCATATAGGACACCTGATAACCTTAGTATGATGTCTTCTTCCTGGAACCCATCTGAGAGAACATGTTTGTTAGGATATCACTATGTAGTGTTGTATAAAGCTTAATACAAACCTTGTGATATTTGTTTCATTATTCAAAAAATATAAATATGTTCAAAATACAATGCTGATATGTTTTTTTGATTTAAATTAATATGCATCTGACAATATAAATTGTGTAATTTTTTTAAGATGGTGATTCATGTTTTCCAAATACTTGATGATAGATTTTGTGCATACCAGTTGACTGTTTACTATAAATACCTGTGGGAATTCTTCTTTGTCGTCACTGAAAAAACATTGATGATATCTCTTTTTATGAATAAAATATAGACACCATGACTCTCAGGTTCATGAAGTATACTCCTTCTCTCAAGTTAATATTACATGAAAGATAAGATGTATTAGCAGCCCTACGAAAATTTTTTAACACTCTAAAAGGCGTCTGAGGACAATATAAGATTCATGAATCCACTAAGGTAGTTTGAATCATTTCTCATATATTCTCCTAGTTTTCGCGAATGTCTTTGTGATACCACATGAATGTGTTTTCTCACACTACACCTAGTGAAGAAGTCATTTCTCGCACTAATCTTATACCCATTAGGTTTTTGTGTAAAAGGGAAGAAGGAATTCATTTGGGAAGTGAGCATATATAGTAATGGTTTGAATAGAGATTATTCAATTTTTTGAGAATGATTTTTGTATAAGAGGAATAATCAAGACATAGTGCACCGTCATATTCTTGATATTCTTTAATAAAACATAGAAAATATATGTGTATTCTTTTTGGATAAAAACGTGTTTATAAGGCAGTGTGAATTTTGTTTGAAGGAGAATTTTAATTTTGAAAAAATATTCCACATTCACCAAGTTTCGGTTTTTATGAAAGAAGGATTTAAGTGGGTCCATGAATGGTTTGATGTATATATGAATATTATCATATTGAAAAAAATAGTGTGTGTGGATAGTGTGTGTCTAAAAAGAATAAAATAGTTAGTGGATAATTCCTGTAGTCTAATGTATATATAAATATATATTCATTTGATCACATGAATTCATAATAAGTATGTGTTGTATGTGAATCTTTAAATCAATTGTTTCATATTTTGAATTCATGTATAAATGAATACTTACAATCCGTGAAATGATGATGAATTTGTATTCATGCATTAAAGTCACGTTAATTCACAGGAAATATATAGTTCATAATTAGTATGCAGAGTTTTGAGACTAATTCCAGGATAGTTTTCTATCAATGATATAGAATAAATTCATAACCAAGTATTTAGTGTTATGTGAAGAAGGGCCTTCATCAGAAGAATGAAAATATTCCATAGATGTATTGTACGAATGAAGTGAACCATTTATAGGTGATAATTATTATTTATCCAATACTAGAACCATTTCTAATATTGCTAAATTGTATATGGGCCAGTTTAATCCTACAAGATCTTAGATGAATATTGTAAGACCATATTTCCAGTGGATCAAATCATTTGTGACTCAATATTTATAATTCTTCAGTGTGACTCTAAAATAGAGGAAGTCTCTTGTACGACTTTGGAGTATGCCGGTGGGATTTTGGTAACACCATGTGATGTAATATAAAGATTGTTATGTAGAACTCATGAGTCACTTGTGTAGGTGGGAACATGTTATCTCAAGTTAGATTCTAGTGGAGAACATTGAGGAATGAATGATTAAGAAAATGTGACATTAAATATTATTACCATCTACATATAGTGATGAATATTTTTCTGAGGGGTATAACTTATTGCAGAAAAAACAAAGGTCTTAGTACCAAACCTTGTAAAAAGAGTATGTGTTGTGTTTTTATTAGAATTTTTTATTTCATATAGGATTCACTCATCCTTATAGGTGACATAGGTTTTAATTGTTTTATGAAAAGAAAATAATTTAGTAAAAATGTATCCCATTTGATTCACACCCCCTCTCAGTGTTACAACACAATCCATTATACCCTTCAAATGGTATCAGAGTGTAATGTCACCTCTAATTGGATTTTCAATACTAGTCCAGTTGATTTTATTACATGTATGTGAAGTGAAAATATTAGTTTTAATAATATTTAGATGATATTGAGATAGAAAATATTATCTCTAATAACGATTTTAGAAATTTCAATGTTTCAGTCAAGATGCTGAAAAATTAGAAGAAAAGAGTTGAAAGAAGATAAATATGAATTTGAAGATAAATTAAGATCAACTACAAGCAGAAAGATCACAGAGAGGTAATTGTTTAGTGAAATTAGCTTATTATAATTTTTTTGAATCAAGTTCATGTTGTGAAGAGTATGTGATGAATTTTGAAATTAGATAACATATAATGAAAGTTCCCAAAAATTTGGTTACATGTTTGATTAACTCATTCAAGGGACCTCAGTTTGAAATATTACGAATAGAATAATAGGATAATTATTTAGAATAAGAATTGAATGAAATTGTTTAAATATCCAACACTCTAACAAAACATGTGAAAGAAAATTAAGATTCTATAACACTTTGAAAAGAAAGATCTGGTAGAGATATTGAATAACATAAAAATAATCATTATGAGAATTTTTTTTTTGAAATGGTTTATAAATATGTTATCCTTGCACTTGGAAAGATTCACAATACAACTATAAATATCAAATATTCATAGCTGAATGATCAAGCGGAATGAATCATGGATCTTGAAAATTTATATAGAATTTAAATCAGATAAATGATGATGATATTATAAGGATTATTATATATATTTATGAATGTGTGATATCAATTGAAGATGAGTCAAATGATCTATAGATAAATTTCCTGAAGTAGAAATGAAATTCAGAAAAATGGAAGAGACAAAAGAAGATACATCAGTTGTTTTTGAGAAAAAAAGTATTTCCAAGGATTTATTTTATAAATAGTTTATTTATAAATAGGCACAATATAATAGTAATAAGATCTTGATATTATACATGGATAAATCTATTACATGTTCATTGAATAAGGTTACTGCTTTTCTTAACAATTCTTATTATACTAATGATACATTTAATGACTACTATAGATTAAAATTTAACATCTTCACAACCATGGGTTAATAAAAATTCAGAAGAATCCTAACTATCTTCAATGATGGATTTGAAGATGTGTCAAAATGATTATTCCCCAAAGATATCAAAAATTAAGAAATGTTATACCCATAAGCAGCAAAATGTAAAAGGTAGTTAACAATTTTCACATAAGAAGATATAATGATTTATTGTATACTATTGGTGGTGTTGTATGTTTGTGATTTAAGAAATTAACTTTTTTCATAATATGTCATTTAATGAAGATTTCATAATGTCTGCATTTAGGTGGAGAAAAGATGAAGAGAATTAGAAACTAGATAAATGAAAGCAGAAATCATAGGAATTGAATCAATTAAACAAGAATAAATATGACTACTTTGAAAAAATTTCTGGTCATTGAAAGTTAAGTGTTCATTTTTCTATTTATTATGGGTATCTATCAATCATTCACAAAAGAAGATGATTGTAAAACAAAAAATCACCTATAATGATATAGAAGATTCATGTAACGTGTGTCAAAAAAATATGGACCATTGTGATTTAGACAAAAAAATCATACAAAATGATGAAAGATGGAATCAAATAAAAAATCAATTCAGAAGAGATACAAAAGGATTTATTCAGTTAAATATATCTTTGCTAAAAATATGATTACTTATCTTGAAGAGGTAAAATTTTTCATCTAAAGTTGTTTGTGAAAGGATAATTATATATGGATGTTATGATAAAAAATGTTTTACGTGGTTATATAGTTAAGATGAATTATTGATGAAAAAAGGAAATCAATTGTGACATCTATTACTTCGAAAAATAAGTCTACACATAAAGTGCATATTGAGAATGTTACAAAAGAAATTATGATCATATGTCTATAATAGTTTAAAGAGGAAATAAAATTTGAACAAAAAGATAAAATTGAATCTTCATTGTCAGAATATTTTAAGAAACCAATTTCTTTAATAAATATTGTCGGGTTGAGAAAAAAATCTCCTCCTTGCTTCTCTAATTGTAGAGCATTGAAGAACCACCATAATCTGATATACATTGTGTTTTTTCTTTCATGGAATTAATGGTGATGCATTTTATTGAAGGGGATACTATAATTTGATAAAAGTTGTGAATATCATTCAACAAGAACGTTGTCTTTCATGGAATACTATTAGAATCATGTTTCTATTTTTCTAATTATTAAATAATATCAAAAGATGGTTAGTGTATATTCATGAATAAAATCAATCATGATGAAGAAGTATTGAGTGAATCTCAAGAGGGGGGAGAAGAGAAGATCAATCATTATATATTTCTATCTAAATTTATATCTTATAAATTTCTAAAATTCTATTGATATATGCATTTAATAATTATAAAAGAAAATTTCTATAAATTTATTTTTGTCATCACTGAGGAATTATTGTTACATTTTTCCATTTTCATGATGAAAAATCATTTCTAAAAACGGAGTGATTTATTACTTGATGATAAAGTGAGTGTTAATTTGAGAGGGGAATAAATTCTGTCTATTAGATGTATTTAATACATTTAGTGAGATTTGTGTAGGAAATATGTTTAAAATAATCTGAGAAATTAAGAAAAACAAGTTCCAATGATTATTATCAGATGGTATAAATTATTTAAAAGCACAAATGTTAAATTTAATAATGATTTTTTCTACACAGATCATTTCTCTTGTATAATCAGATTTGATTACTTTTAATTCTTTCTTTCTTAGTAGATATTACATCCTTCTCATAATTAAAATAGAAAATAATTTTTATAAGGGAAGTGTATTTTATTATAATTTGAATTTTGGAAATGGGAATTATTTCCCATGCTTATATATTTGGATTTATTTTCAGTAATGGGGAAATACATCATGGAAATTTAAAATTTAATGGGTATTGACAGAAAATTTAAAGTTATATATATTAAAGAGACCTAGTTGTTTGGTGTGCTAGAATTTGTTGTAAGTATCTTAAAATAAGAAATTTCCTTGAGTTTCTAATGTAAAGATTACAGAGATGGTTTTTATTTCAGAACAACATGTTTCATTGGTAATTTGAGTTTAAAACAATGATTTACATTATTGATAAGAATTAATGATGTGGAATTAAGGATTCTATTTTAGTAATAATCCATGAAAATTAATTTTTGTTTTGCATGAAGAATTTATGTTTGTTGTGTTTTTGAGTTGGTTGGATTATGGATGGAGAGTATTGGCCTTATACTTCATAGATATCATGACATAATTTATAATGGTGTGTATATGAAAAAATTCGAAACCTTACATTAAAGAATGAGGGTCCCTCTCCCCTTCCTACGGTGGAAAGGGCTACCTAGGCTAATCCAACAGGTGGGATGATAGGCATAGGTTATGTAACGGGTTCCAATATGAGGTGCATGGTGGGAGATGAGTGTCATTATGTGGGGTGGAATGATGGATGAAAATTATAGGGCACATGGGGTGCTAGGAGGTGATGAGAGTCTAGGTAACCATTCTATCTTAACCACATAGGATAATCCATGTATTATCAAAAATAGTTCCATATCTATGTGGGAATGGGTTACTATTTCATAGAAAGAATATTAACCATGGAATTTTTCTAATGGTAATCTTGGATGTCTGATACTCTCCCAACAACATCTTCTTCATTGATCCTATATGAGAGAATCTGTTAGTTATGATACCACTGTGTAGTATCGTTTGATGCTTGATGTTATCCTTCTGATCATTTTTTCATTATTCTGAAAATACTAATATGATCAAAATATGATGATAATATGTTTTTATGATTTAAATGTAGATATAACTAAAAAATATACAGTGTGGATAAAATCATATTTTTCAAACATGGTGAATCATGTTTTTATGAAACAAATATATGGATGGTGAAATTATTGGTGCAATGTTGCCTAAGATTACTCGAGTGAATTCTTATTTTTTGTTGTAATAAAAATTGGATATTCTCTGATTTTTTAATGAAAATAGAGACACCATGACTCTATAGTTCAGGAAGGATTAGCCTAATCTCGTGATACACTTATGAAATAGATAAGAGGGATCCACATGCCATCTATATGTGTTTAACACTCTCAAAAAAACTTGTGTAGAACTGAGTTTAGTCAATATAATGAGAAAGTGTGTTAAAATTCACCTATATTCTCCTAGTTTTCATGAACATCATTGAGATACAACATGGCAGTGTTCACTCACACTAAATTTAGTGAAGAATTCCTTGCGTGCACTAAGCCCACACACAATCGGGTTTTCATGTAAGAGGGATGAATTAAGCCTTTTTAGGAGTGAGAATAGACAATTAAGGTTAGAATAGTGAGCATCCTATTTTGTGTGAATGAGTATTTTGAACGAGGGAGAAGTGAGACATTTTTTTGATTCATATTATTGACATTCTTACTTAAAATACAAGTAATGTGTGTCTATTGTTTTTCAATGAAAACATATTGTTATGTTATTTTCAATATTGCATCAAGGAGTATTGTTAATTAGACAAAAGCATTCAATATCATTATATTCATGTTTTTTTCATGAAGGAAGTAAGGGAGTTCATGAATCATTCAATACATATGTGAATACACACATATTCAAAAGAAACAATGTTTGTGGACATTGTGTGTGTGAAAAAAATTAAAGAGGCCATAAAGAACTTTTAAACTCAAATTCATATATAAATAAATATAAATTTGATCAAATGTATATAGAATAAGTTTGTCAGGTGTGTGAAGCGTGATAATAAATGTTTAATGTGGTGAATTGTAGAAAAACATCAAAAATAAAGACCTTGATATAACCATCCATTTATATTCATGCAGTAAGGTTGCTTAAAAGAACGCATAATATACAGTTCATAATTAGTGTGTAGAGTTTGGAGACTAATGTCGGGAAAGTATTTCTATTAGAGAATTAGGTGAAATTCAAAACTGAGTTTCAAATTTCATTTGAGTCTTGGTATTCATTTCTAGAAATTAGATTTTCTCAATCACTATTATAATGAGTTTGAAAACCACATATAGATAATCATTATTATTTGATAAAGAATAATAACAATGTGAAGATTCTTAAATTGTACACAGGAAATTTTGATCCAGAAAAACCATAGATGAAGGTTACAATATAATTAGATTGGTGGATGAAAGATTATGTGAATCAAGCATGATAATCCTTCAATGGGACTCTAAGGAAGTGTAAGGCTCTTGTAGAACTCTGGAGGAGGCATATGGGGTGCTCATAACACTATGGGATGCAGTATAAAGATCATCATATGGGACTCATGAGTCACTCAAGTAGGTGGGAACCCCAGATCTATAGTGGTATTCTAGTTAATAACAATGTTGGATTTGATGTTGATGGGAATGAGACTTTCCATTTTGTAACCATCTACATATAGTGAATAATGTTTAACTGGGTGTATAACCGATTGTCGGGAGGAAGTAGATCTTAGTACCAAACCTTGTAAAACATTTTTCTCTTTGTTTTAATTTGAATTATTCATTTCAGATAGGATCCAATCTTCCTAATAGGTGAAAGTGGGTTGAACTGGTTTAAGAAAAGAATATAATTTGGTAAAAACCATTCACACCTGATTTACTCCCCCCCCCCTCAATGTTACTACTTGATCCTCTGGAGTCTTCACATTTATGGTTGGATTTAAATGTATAATTAATTTTTAAAAATGATAATTATTTCAATTTTTTATTTTTTAGATTATATAATAATTAAATATTTGATCATAGTGAATATACTGCAGTTGTTTTGGAAATTATGAATTAAACATTGTCTAAACACTCGATGTGTATTAACAAATAAAGAAATTGAATTTTTCAATTAAATTAATGTAATATATGTCTTTAGGATAAGTTATTAGTATTAGAAAATATTTTGACATAAGAAAATAATTTATAAAAGTTTATTATACCAGAGGTAATAAATGTACATGAAAAGTAAGTCATAATTTAAGGGACAATTTAATGTAAGAAATATATTTTAAATGTTTTAAAAATTATTTTCTAAAATTATTCTTTTAATTATTCTTTAAATTATTTTATCAATGTTTTTATATAAACATAAATTATCTATAAATGATATTTTATATCATTTTTTACATTATTTTAATGGTATTCAAAAATATTCTGTTTAAGCATTTTATACTGAACATTTTGATTAAAAGGAAAATAAATTTTTTTTTCACCTATATGTATTTATAATGTTTTCCCACCACTATAATCATTGATTAATGTTTTTATTCCATTATATAATACAATTTTTTCTAAAATCCATCCTTATCTTTTTTCTAGGAATCTTAGTTTTAGAAATTGGGGTTTTAAGGAAAGGGGTATATTAATATCTAAAAAGGATTTTATTATAGATTCAAAAGTATATTTTTATGTTTATGATAATGAAAATTAATTATTTTATATGCTTCATTTTTTTATTCTCCATGAATATTTCCTAGGAGTATATGAGCATTGTAAGATACTCAAATGCATTGTTTGGTGATTATGTTCTCTATAAAGTTATATTTGTTTCGGATCGTTAGGATATTCTATTTATAAGAGTGACTGTAAAAGTGAAATGAAAATTATGACCCAATTTACCTAAATGATTTTCAAGGATTTATAAAGAGTTTTCCATGAAATATTTGGATTTTAAAGGGTAATGATTTTTATTAAGGGAAATATTATTTCCAATAAATATATAAATATTTATTTTTAGGAAAAAAAATTTCAATGGTTATAATGTTTTATAAGAATACTTCATGATTATGATTTTTCTAATATGTTTTATTAAAAAAATATTAATTTTTTTTAATAATGTTTATCTATGGTTTAAATAAATTATTATTTAATCTCAAGGTTATTATGTTAAAGATAATCTCAATTTTATGATCTAATGGTTTTGAAATAGACTAATGGAATTATTTTTTTTATGTCCCCTTCAAGTTTTTTGCGCTTATCCAGCATTTTAAAATGTTTTTATAGGTTAAATGATGAGTTTTAATAATGATGAAAACATAATATAGAAAAATATTGTTGGTAATAGTGGGAAAATGCTCATATATAGACATATAAATTGTTATGTAAATTTTTTTCTTAATTTTATAAAATTACAAACTGAAACTATTCTTGGGAATTGTAATTATCTAATATTAAAATTTGATTTTTTAAGTTTTTTATAGATAAATGGGTCAACATTCATCTATATCAAATCCAGAAATTTAAAGATTATATTTTTAGAAATAGATCTGGGAGTGTAGGTTCGAGGTGGTTACACCTACTCTAACTAGGATCAGATATCATCATCCATAAAATTTTGATATAATATAATCAATATAGGATAATTATCATTTTATGTAAGATTTATTATTATTTTATCACTTTATTGTAATTAAATTTATGTTTTGTTCTAAGGTGGCTCTTGTTGTGTAGTCACATTTTGATGAGATTAAGTGATACGATGGATTTTTGTGTCATATGAGGTTATTTTTAATGATCTAGAGAGGATATTTAATATAGAAATCAAATTAAAAATATAACATATATATTATATAAAAACCAATAGAATATAATAAATATTATAAATAAAATTATTTATTATCCCGTGTTTAGAAATAATTAATCATCGTTTAACATTTTGATATTGTTTTAGTTATAAAAAAGTCATAAAACATGGATGTGAATCTGTGAAAAAATAATAAAAGAAAAAAACCTATGAAATATAAAGATAGTAAAATATTTCAAAGGGTTGAAATAAACAGTGCATATTTTTATCATTTAGAAATAATATATTCTATAATTATAAGAAACTATCAATAATATCATTCATATATGTGTGTTAAAAATAGAATAGACTTCAAATAATTCCAATCTATGAGAGTATGGGGACTAAAAATGAATTTAAAAAGCTTTTAGGAACACGATAAGGTTGTGATACATGGGTTAAATTTTAGGGGAAATATTAGGGAAATTAGATCTAAATGGTTCAATGTTTTTAAGGATTGAGAAAGCTCATGGTTGGGTTGTGTAGTCTATTGAATCATGCATCCAATTATTTATCAATTTATTGAATGTGCTTTTATCAATTCATGATCCCAGAGAACTATATTTTTTACTATTCATTGTATCATAAATTCATAAGAATGTGTCTTAACTCAATCATAGTTTAGGAATTCTTCCCTATAGATTTTGAATCATATCATGCTTCTCCATCTTTCCCAATTTTTTAAAACTCACTATCCATAAAATAATCTAAAAATGAAGATACCCTTTTTATTATCATCTAAGGTATTTCCAATGATTCAAATCATAACATTGAAAAAATGAGAACTTTTTTTAAATACACTATAATTGTTTAATAAATATTAAAAACATGTTATCAAAAAGTAACAAATAATTAAATATGAAAAAAGCATAATACACTATCATTACACATAAAAGATAGTAAAGACAGATAATTTTAAAAATTTTAGATAAGTCCCATATTATCCAAATTGATTTCATTTATTTATCATCAATAGAGATACATATATGGGACCCTTTTCAAGAAAATAAATGTTAGATATGCTACCTATCATGTTAGCGGGTTAGTGATCTGTATTGAGGCATTATTTACTCACAATAATATGTACTTAATTTTTTACCTCAACGTACACAAATCAATGGTGGAATAATCATATTTTAGAAGAGGGGGTATAAATTTAAAATTAATCATCCTTATAAACAATTAGAGTTGTTAAATAAATAATAGTATAGAATCACCCTACTATAAGAATTTTCAAGTATTTATCAATAAATGAATTACCATGGTCAACTATTTATAGATAGGCCTAGTCTTATCAATATTATCCTACAACAACATCCTTTTGTCCCCAATTGTATTAAATTGAGAATTAAGTTTTTCATCAATGAAATAATATTTATTCATTATAAGATATAACATCTAGATGGATCTATAATTTCTTATGGAATTATAATTTTTATTACCATATGGGACAAATTTTGATTTGAGACTTAGAATGAGGTTTGAGAGTTAGAATTCCTCAATGTGTTTCGTTGAGATGACGAATGAGGATCTGGTGGGGGACTATGTGTTAGGATATTCATTGGGTATTTGGGTTTTGTTTTCAGGTGTTTTGTAGTTTTTGTAAATGTTTCATGGTTTGGTGTATATGTTTTCAGAGAAACAGTGTAACACCATGATGGGTTGGAGGTTTTTATTTCATTTTGATCAAATAATGGTTGGGAATAGTTTCATAAAATACCATGTACCTTGAAGTATGTGAAAGGCAGTGATGAAAGCACAATTGTCACATGATTTTTAAAACAATCTAACCAAATCATGCAAGTTCTATGTGTTATATAGTATGGGTAAGCACAGTTGGTGCATGATTTGGAAAACCATGTAGTCAAACTGATTGGATGTACAAGTTTCATTATAAAGTGGGATTTCACCAAAATTCCACCGATGAGATTTTGAGCCTTTCCGTCACATTTCTCCCCTATTCTAGGCTTATAAACCATAGAGTTCCCAAACCCCTTACCCCAATCCATCCATTGATTTGAGGTTAATACCATGGTTATTTCATTTAATTTGAAGTGATTTATCCATTAGAACTCCATTGAAGACACCACCAGAGCATGATAGAATTTCTTATTTCTCATGGGGATTCTGGTTGGCTTGCGAATAGAAGTTCCTGGGATGGATATTTCCCTTCATTCCTTAAATTTTTTTATGGTATGTGACCGTGGTGATTTTTATTATCATTATCCAAATGGTTTTATTTAATTTATTATTGATATTGATTCTAATATTATGGATCTCCATGGGAATGGTGATGAGGATATGTTGTTGAATATAAATGGTGGATTCTTGTAGTTGTGATAAGAGATGGTCACCCAGAGAGTTTTTTCCTTTATTCCAAATTGTGTTTTGGGTAAGGTATTAATTTTAAATGTTATAATCAATTAGTTTTGGTTTCTTTTTGTGAGACTATACCCTAGATGGTAGTATCATGCTCATTTGGGTTCTGAGAGTTCTATACGATGATTGAAAGGGCACAGAAAAGGTTGTCATACCTTATAAATGTTTTAGAAAGAGTAATTAATGAGGTATGTGTTTGAATTGATTTTACCATAGTCTCAATAATTTTTTTATGTGTGCATTACAGCATGTTCCTTATATTCCACCAGTGATAAATGTTTTCCTTGTTTTAGGAGATTCCTTTTGGAATTAGGTAGATACACAAGACCTTCAAAGAAATCCATTAGATATGTTCTACTGTGAATTCAGACTTATGACAACCAAATGGGGGTGTAAACGTTTGGAAATGAAATAGTTTGTAATTCTATGTTTGAGGGAAATTATAAAGGGGCTCTAGAAATGGTTTAAAACAATTTATTTTTGAATTTATCCATTTATGGTGTTAGTGGGGGAAAACTATATTTTGAAATGATTTTTGTCTTAGTATGACATATGGGTCTCCATTTGGTTTATAAAAATGTGTTTTAATTGGATTTAAAATATTTATTTAAATGGGTATGTGTGACATATATGGTTAAAATGTTTAAATTTTTCTTGAGAATGTTTTCATGCAATTTTAGGCATTGTTCCTTTTTTTGTTTTCAAAGGGATGGAACCATGATTTGAGGGGTGGTATCGAAATTTCTAATAAGGGTGTAAATTTTTCTTAAATTCAATTGTGTAAGTGTATTGGTCATTGTTGATGATTTTTTTTATTTTAGAAGGCCTGTTATGACCTTATTCAGTGTAAATGTCTTGAAAATATGTGGTTTATTTTTCATAAACTTTTTGTATGGTTCTGATGTTGAGATTGGAATATGAGAAAATATGGAATGGTTTGGGTGCTGGACAAATGTTTCGGGCACAAGGAGTATTTTTGGATGTTTTGTCAGGATGAAGCTCTAGATACTAATATTATACTTCATGGTTAGTTCTAGACTGATGCTCTAGGTAGTAATGGCATGCCATGTCGAAAGGACTGCCTGAATTAGGATCTCTATCCTTGGGATGGGAAAGAAATATGCTCATGGAACCACTGATGTTTTATATAGATAGTTTTCATATGGGGTCTTTGAGCACTACCATGTATTCATATGGGTTAATAGACCTATTGTTAAATATTTAAATCAATATTTTGATATATGGTTAGGATTTTATGGAGGTTCTATTTTTTTATATTAATTTTGATATTTGACTTAATTTTATAACTAAAATTCTATGCCAAGATAACATTGGGTATAATTGATAGGTATAGTATATTCAAGTCTTATACACCCATGAGTTAAATGAAAATTGACCCCTTTTTTGGAGAGTTACTGTATGTAACTCATATGTCATATTTTGGGGGATAGGATTAGGTAATTGTGTGTTTTGTTTTCCAATGTGTCTCTTTAGAACCCATTGGTTTTGGATATTAGTTTAGAAGTTGTTTTTCTTGGTTTAATTCTCAAATATTTATTTATTCTGATTTTTGTTTTCATACAATTATATTCAGACTGATTTTTTCTTTAGACACCTTGTTGGTGGATCATTGAATTTTACTCATACCCTACTCTATAGACCATTTCACTTGGCTTCCTAAGCATCTCTCACATGGATTTTATAGGAACATGATTGGGATGAGGCCCATGTTGAGTTTAGTTTGGTCGACTAGGATTACATAAGTTGTTTCAGGTGATTGGTTGGTGTGTCCGGAATTTGCAGTAGAGCATGTTTTCATTTTTCATTTATTTTGGGTCTGTTATGTATCTATCCTACAGGGTGGTTGGTTGTATGTATTATATGGTCATTCGATACTTTATTGCATTTAATTTTTATTATAGAACGTTTCAATTTATTTACTCTTTATTCTACACTTTGGACCCATGCTTCTAGTCGGAAGCCTCTCGCTTATGAGGAGTTGCAGTTAAGGACTTGTACTGAACCATCTTAGAGCACTAGTTTTGTGGACTCTTGGTCAGGGGGTTACAAACTAGTAACAAATGGAGTTTCCTTCCAATTATTTTACTAATTTTGATTTTTTTAGACATGATATATAGGGATGTGCCAGAGCATAAAATGGGTACATGGTTTGTTAATCACGAATACCTATTTCGGTATAAAGTCAATGTTACTATGGTCTGAGATAGATATTCTCGGTTTGAAATTTTATGGTTGTATATAATTTTTTCTTCGATCGAAACACATGTTTTTTGTATTTAATGTTTTATGATGGATTTGATTGTCATGGACCATTATCAAGAATCAGGTGACGGGGGTTTGTCTCTTGTCCAGTAGAGGCAAGATGCATCTCATGCATCATGGTTGGCACATCAGATCTAAATATTATAGGCCTAATAGTGTGTGATTTGGTGTATTTTTTTTTAATATTATATGTTTTAATGATCGAATATGGGGCGATTTTTGATGAGAATGTTGGTGTGGTCATTATGTGTGGTTGGTGAAGTGACCCCAGTGTGTTGGTATGTTATAAATTTAATAATTTTGGACCCTTCTTGGTGGTTCTATTTAAGGATGATTGTATGTATTATTCCCTCATGTATATATATGATGGGAATATTCTCATTGAGTATGTTTACCCTAGGTGTGGGTAGCAGGTTAGTATGTTTCACTCTTATAGTATAAGACCATATAGAAGGGTTTTTCTACTTGTTGATGTCTTACGGTGATGAATGAGGGCACTATTTATTCCCCATGAGTCACGACCCCCTATGATTTGGCATATTCCTTGGTGGTTAGACCTAGTGACATGTTGTGATACGTTATTGGTGGGGCTAGGTGGGAGATCCTGGTGACCATCTTGAAGTGACTACAGTTCAGTGAGTTGTTGCTATGTAGATTTTTTGGATAACCCATGAGATGGGTTGGAAATTTTATGAGGGATTCTGTTTTTGAAATACTTCAACAGATGTTTCAGAATTTTGACAGTGGTGAACAATGGATTCAAACTAGTATGTAGTTTTGAGACATGTAATGTCTTTTATTTGAGGAAGATCACTATAGTACATGTTGCTTCACATTGTGGTTGGTTCTGAGGATGGTAGATTTGATTGGTTGTCCAGTCTGAGTGATGGTTCTATAGATGTGTTATTCCTAAAGGTTATGAGTTGGTTTTGGGGAATAAGAGGTCCTTGAGAAAATTTGGCTTTATGTGGATGACTTCACTTCTGGTGGTGATTAGACGTGTGAGTTGTTTTGGTATTAGACACGTGTAGGTGTCCATTTCTGTTGATATGGGAATTCTTGAAGTGTTGAGGCTTCAGTGGAGATTTTGGGTATTTTGGGTTGGACAAATTTGTTTCATGTATTTGTTAACTCTATATGTGTCTATAAGAATGTCACGAGAGAATATGTGATCTTATTGGATCTTTGAACGATGATCGGGTTTTGAGTTGTAATGTAGATGGATTTGTTTAGTGAGTTTCTTTTGGTTTTGGAATGAACCATAGGTTCCCTACCACATCTCAGATTGGAACATAGGGTCGGAATGGCCAATGGAATATTCTTGGGATCAAAGGATCCATAAAGCGTGACACTTTGGAGTGAAAATTAGGTCTTCTGGTGAGGTCACACAAGATTGTGTGTTATGGTTATGTGTTGAATGAGATCTTAGAGGCATGAGGTTGTGATAATGTCTCAGGTTGTTGGTTGAGGATCATCCGTTAGGAGAGTGTAAGACCATGTTTCTTGAGTAGAGAATATATGAATGAGTAGGCAAAGGATTTATATGGGTGTGATGAGACATCAGCTGGCATGGAGGCACATGACCTTTGGCTGGTTTGTCTTGTCCCTATGGTTAGAGGTGACATCCGAAATGGATGAGTGGTGGTGGAATTTGATGATTAAATTTTAGCATACTCCTAGTTAATGATGATCATGTTCAATATCATCATATCATTCTAGGTACACTATGATGGAAATGCATATATGATTAGCTACCCTAATTTATTCTGTTTGTATATGGGACTTCATGGAGGTTATGCTAATGAAGTAGTGAATGTGGAGTTTCATGGTGGGGAGTGCACCATCGACTATTTCCATATGGGATTCTTAGTATGAAATGGACATCTAATAATAAAACGGGTTACATTCTTGAATGTTGTGGATGTGAAATGTTGGATGTTGTGTTTTTTCTCTCAAGTTTATATGATATGGATATGAGTGATTACATAGTTTGATGTGGTTGGAGCATGGTCCTAGGCTTTTGAAGTTGTCGGGTGATTTTTTAAGAATGATTCTACTATGGTGGGAAGTGATATATCATTAATTATGATAAAAACCTAGTACTAAATATGTAGTCAATGTGCGGAAAAAGTATTGGATTGGTCATAATAGAATGATGATTCTTGTGGTGAGCTATAGAGGTAAATTAATATTTTAATGGTAAATGGTTAGAAAATATATGTGGTGGAAGATGATCCATCCTGGAATTGGATTTAGTCTTAATGTTTTTCTAAAAGGGATTTCAAGTATGGAATTCAGTGGGTCTATTTGGTGGTGGTTGTAGAATGCTGCTATGTATGATTCCATTGTGATCAAATTAGGTGGTGAAGGGCCGACATATTAACTTTGGCACTTTGGACATGAGTTGGACAAAGTTATTATATTTGGGATTAGTAAAATAATTTGGTGAAAAATTACTCATGATATTTTCAATGAATCATTTCGGTAATGATAGGAATGTTTCAGGTTGAGTTGGGATTTTGAGGAAAAGATGGAATTTTTTTAGTTCATCTATGGATGACAGGTATGCATCTACTTCGGCTAGTTTTTTATGAAGTGGATGAGTCTTATTATCATTGTTGTTATCTTGGGTGTTGGGGAAATGTACTTTCGTATTCATCTTGGGTGTGATGTGGGAAAGTGAGTTCAGGATTGGGTTTTTCATTCTAGATGGAAGGAGTGTCATGTATCATAAGTCACTTGTTATAGGATGGAATTTATTGTGGCTATAACCATAGCTTGATGGTAGTTTGGATGATGTTTTGATTAATTTTTCTTTTGTATGGGCATTGAAAATCATTTTCACAGTGTTTGGTTTTTTGCAATAGGTCTTAAATTTGTGTTTTAGTCTGTTGAGGGCCTTGAATTGGTGGTTGTTCCATGGTAGTGTTTCAGGATATTAGAAATGAAGTTATTGGATGATATGTGGTTACGAAATTGGGTAATATGGTGTAGTTAGATGACCCCCAGGGCATCTAAAGGATGATAAGTAATATCGTTGGGAATTTTTAAGATCCTAAGTACATATTGATCTATAATTCCTTAAGGAATTAGAATTTTTTTACCAGATGTGTCCAATCATAAGTTGAGACTCAAAATGTGGTTCTAAGATTTAAATGCCTAAAATTATTTCTCTGAGACAATGAATAAGCATTCAATGTGATCTTTAGTGTTTGTGAAAGATTTTGGGGCTTTGGGTTATGTTTTTTTGGTGTTTTATAGTTTTATAGGAAAGGTGTATAGTTTTTTTGTGCATTGTTAAGGAGAAATAAGGCCAAACCTTGATGATTAAAAGTTCTTAAGTTCTTTCAGAGTAGGTCATCGTTGGGTTGAATGATTATATAATGGTTTACGGTAAGCAATTTAATTTAAAAGGAGAAACCATGTAAGGATGAGTAGTGTTCATGGAATGGAATGTGGGCTGGGCACAATTTCAGAAAAAACATGTTCCTTAATAAAGGTTAGAGGAAGTACATATTACCTGGTTAGTGCATGATTTTTCAAACCATGTGCGGTATTGGTTTTGGATAGTACAGTTACACATGGTTGGCGCATTGTTTGGAAAATTGTGGGTCCAACCATGTGGCTTCCAAGATTTAATTAAAATATGTCTTTTTCCAAAATACCCCTTGGGGTTTTTAGCCTCTCCCCTATTCCCTATTATAGGCACATGAACTAGGGGGTTCCCAAACTCCTTCCCCCGTATCCTTCAATAAATTTAGGGGTCAAACCATTGCGATATCATGGAATTTTATGCATGATGCAATTCTCCATATGTATCCTTCTTCATATTATTGCTTCTATATAATTATAGAGTTCTTTGATTGGGGATCCATCGGTGATTCCACCAAAGCATGAAGGAATCATCGATTTCTCATGAGTCTTTTTGTTGTCTTTGGTAGAGGGAATCCCAAGATGGATTCTACACATTTTTTCCACGATTTTCTTTAAGGTATGTTACCACAATGAAGATTATTATGTTTTTAAAAATATTTTTGTTTAATTAGATTTTAATATGATGTTTCTTCTTATGTATTTTCATAGGATTGTTGTTGGGGATCCATTGTGGACATTCCACGGTTGATTCGTGGAGTTGTGACAAGAGATGGAAACCAAGTGATCATTCTAGATTTATTCTAAATTGGGTTTTGTCAAAGTAATAATTTATATTAATAATAATTAATTAATGGTTATTTCATGGTGGGATACTTGATGTCAAATAGTAGTAATGATCATAGTTTGGTTATGAGAGTTTTGTCTGATGCTTGTATGGGACTTTGCAAGACCGTTGTACTGTAAAAATGTTTCAGAAAGATTCATTTATGAGGTAGATGGTCTATGAGTTTTACCCATAGTCATCATAATTGTTTTATATGTGAATTGCAGTGTGTAACCTAGAGACCATGTGTTATATGATTATTCATTTTTTAATAGAATTGTTTTATAATTTTTTAGATACCCTAGACCTTCCAGGAACCACATTGGATCTGGGGTGATGTGGTGTCAGACTTATAGCAACATATGAGGTGTTCCAACCCTTAGTAGTGTAATTTTTTGTCAGTGTGTGTATGTTTTATAGAAATGACACTGAGGTACTTGAAATGGATTAAAAATTTTGATTTTCAAATTGAATGGTTTAGGGTGTTAAATGGGGATATTGTGCTTTGAAATGTTAATTTTTTTTAAATTAGGTGTTGGAATCCATGTAGTTTATAAAATGATGTATTAATTTGACATTAAATATTGATTTAAATGGGTATGTGTGACATCTTTCATGGATTTTTTTAATTTCTCTTGAGATGGTTTTCATGTAAATTTATTCCCCAAGAAATGTTTGGTTTTCAATATGAATGACCCATGATTAAAAATGGACTTATTAAATGATTAATGTGGGTTTTTGTTTAGCTTCATTGGGATTGTGTAAGTGGGGTGGACATTATTGAAGCTTGTTTTGGTTTAAAAGGAACGTAGGAACCTTATTAAAAGTTAGTGGGTTGGAAATATGTGTTTTGTTTCTCATGAATGTTTTGTATTTTCAAGAATGTTTTTTATTTTCATGATTTTGATCATGGAACTAGTGAAAAGATGGAATGGTTTTAGTATTAGATTGATGCTTTGTGAAAAAAGTATACTATGGATGTGGTGTTAGAACGAGGTTCTGGAAATTGATATTATTCTTAATGGTTAGTTCTAGAATTTTTTTCTGGGTGGTAGTACCATGCCATGTAAAAATGGATATTAAAATGAGGATCATTATTCTTAAGATAGCCCAAATAGATTCTCTGGGAACCATCAATGTTTTGTATTGATGGTTGTCGGGTCGAGTCAATGTTAACTGCCATCTGTTTTGAGATTGGTTTATAAAAAAAAATGTTCAGTATCAGTAATGATAGTTGGATATTTGGTTAGGTTATTACAAATGATCCCACCAATTTTAATATTAATGTTGACATTTTATTTATTTTTCTATCTGGAATTCTTTGTCTAGGTGAGTCGGTTACATTTTATAGGTACCATAGATATAGGTCTTATACTCCCCTGAGTTGAATGAAAATTGACCCCCCCCTTTGGATATATATAGTATGTACCCCCTTTCAGATGAGTGGTCATTTTTCTTCTTTTTTATTTCTCTTTGTACTATTAATTTATTCCAATGTCTATTTGCTTAAACTACTGTTCTGAGTAGTATTATCTTTAGACACCATTGGTGGTGGCCTAATTAATTTTACTCATACCCTGCTTAGACCACCATTTCACATAGGTTACTAATAAACTCTCATGTGATTGTTCTGGGAACAAGTTTCGGTTGAGGCCCATTATGAGTATGGATTGATCGAGGCATATTTATTTTGTTGTTTCAAGTGACTGGATGGTGTGTCTTAGAGATATAGTAGAGCATGTTTACATTTTTCATTATTTTAGGTATGTTATGTAACCATCCCATTAGGCGGTTGGTTGTATGTTTGACATTGTCATTCTAGAATTTATTGGATTATATTTTTTTAAATCATGTTTCATTATTTGTACTCTTTCCCCTTACTATGAAATGTATGGTATTCTGATATCTACTTATGGTTGTGCATTCTAATATGGGGTACTGTCTCCACACATTTCCACTTTGGACACCCGCTGCAAGTCAATATCCTTTTGAATATAAGGAGGCACATGTGAGGTATTGTAGTGAACCATATTGGGGAATAGTTTTAGTGTCATATAATCTGAGGTTTTACATGAATAATTTTAACTTGTAACTTTCCTGGATTCCCATTCAACAATAAAAAAGGAAACATGGAGAGTGGATTTGAAAAGAAATATAGTATTCCTAAAATACATCTTCCAGATTATTGTTCCAATATTTTATTATGGATCTAAAACATTATCTAAAATTTTATTGTTAGTTATTAGTATAAAAAATTTACACATCTAATATTATTGTTATAGTATAGAGTTTCCCTATTTTAACTCATTACATACATCAATAATTCACTAGTCATTAAAATTTCCTAACAATGTAATCCTCAAACATTAATTAACTCTCTAGGAAATAAAAACATACTAAACACATTATTTTTTCTATTAGAAACCATATCCTCTTCTATGTTGTGGAACATTATGTCTACCTTATCACATTTTAATATATATTATTCACAAAAATAAATGTAGATAATATCATATGAATGTTGAAATGGTCCCATGAAATTGATACCCCACAAATCAAATATTTTTACCACCATAATAGTTTATTTTTTTCATTTCATATATTATTGCTATATAATGATAACTTTGACATCTATCACTAGTAATATTTTTATTGTCGTCATTATACATTTTATGATAAATTATCTCTATTTATAACCCCTTTGAAACTATATAGTACATTTCATGATTTCATTAATATGGAATCTAATAAATTAATTTCATATTTCCTTGATCCTTTAATTATAGTATATAATTTTAGAAGATATAATCACCATTTTATTGGAATAAGAGTGAGGTTTTTTAGAAATAATTCAATACCTCAGATAAACAAATTTATTCCCTTGTTGACAAGGGAGGTCTAGATAGATTATATTTTGAAAAATAAATTAGGAAGTCATCATACTAAGGAATTAGATGTTATATTTCCAAAAAAAATATGTTGATCAAGAAAATCATCCTGAATATGTCTGTCTTCATCCCTCATATAGTGATGTGGTTCTATGTGGAAAGGATAATACATAACTACATTCTCAATTCCTTTCTTATTTATTATCTCAAAAAAATATTATAGAAATAATTAACCATAGAATCATTCATTTAATTTTCCCACTTTTATTTATCAAATATTTAATGATGATTAGTGTATATAGTAAACTGATGAAGTATTAAATATAACATAAAATGAATGGTAAATACTACTTGAAATATCTATTTATCTAATGAGGTAAAATTTACATGATCTATATTAAACATTCAACTCACATAATATATTATATAAAAACTATTTACCACTCACTATCGAAAAATGAATCTAATCACAAAATTTTATCCATCATACATTATCTCATATGAGAACTTCCAAGATTTTGAAACCACAATGAGCTCTAAAACCCATATTTTTTAAATTTTTTAAAATGAAACAAAAAAAGAATATCTATATTTGAAAAAAATATGTTTTGGGATTCTACTTGAAAATGAATTTTAAATTTTAAAAAAAAATCTATTATAAAACTCTAATATAATCCCATGGGGATGGGAATTTTTCTTAATTTAGACATTAAGTTTGAAATTTTAATTTTAGTTATCAATCATATTTTTATCATCGTCCATCTTAATTATTTCTCTGGATAGTTTATTCCTCAAAAAAATAAAACCTGAATAACAAAAATAACACTTCTCTTAATTTAAAACTTGATCCATTTTGATATATTTTTCCAAAAATAGACCTAAATTCCATAATAATGTCTCAAATTGCTTTTCATAAACTATGAAATCATCCTTTAAAATATGTTATATATGTTCCTCAATATCATTAGTGAACTCCATCATATATTTCTTCAAATTGGATGGACAATTGTACATATAAAATAATTTTAATCAACATGTAAAAATACTATACAAAAACTTCATTCTAATCCTATAGTAATTAAATAGACTAATAAAATTAAATTTGTAACTAAATAAACATCACAAAAGTAATAAAAATCATTTATCACTAATCAAACCAATATTTGATCTATAAATAAAGGTGTAAGTAGTCATTATGAGTGGTTTCATTAAAAATTATTTAATCAACACAAAATATAAATCCTGTAATCATCAGTGATATGATAAATTTATTCTTTTTATTTGAAACTACTTGAATCCTAATAATCATTGGAAAAACATACCCATTAAAAATTATCAGTTTAAAAATTAATATCATTATCCTGTAAATAGATCAGTTCATTTTTAACCACAAAATTTTTTGGTAAGGAATATGACAACCCATATCTTAAATACACTTTATTTCATGATTTATAACTTATACATTCACTTACAAAAAATCATGAAGATTTTAAGTCCATATTTATTTGGGTAATAAGGTATTTAACATAAAAATGTTAAAATATGGATACACAACATTATTTAAATCTTGTTAACATGATCATAAAATACATCAAACATTTTAAACTACCCCAAATAACATAGGGACATCTATAAAAAAGTGGTGAGATATAAATCCTAGTAAGAGAACAATCAAATAATAACAATATGGAAATAATACATGTTACTAAAGAGTAATATTATGGTGACATTAATGGGACGATAATAATAAACATGATTATTAAATAATGATATTAGATGATAACATATAGGAAAAATTGGAATGGGGAAACAATAAGAAAAATGACATGATAAGCAAAAGTGAAAGATAACCGATAAGACATAAAATCAAAGTGTGTTAGTATTAATTCACATGCACCATATATCCAATCTCATGTGACTAAAACATTACCAAATTAAATATAGAGCTATATAAATCTGATCATACCATTTGTATTCATATCATGTACATGCATAATCTTGTCACGTTGATCATACAACATAAGGATGTATTTTATAACATCTAATCCAAATAATAAGGATTGTGGGTAATATACATAGAATTCATCAATAAATAAAGTATATTTACATCTCAAAATATATCCTTGAGTAGTAATGTGGATGGATATTCACAATATAGTAGTATGGAATTAAACAATCACAATTTATTTATTACAGCAAAATCAGGGTACACAATGATTCATCAGAGAGATTATGGAGAGTGAAATGGGTATATTATCATTGTGAAATAATATGGTTTATAATAGGGATGTTTTAAAACATATCCCAACATGAATAATTGGAAAATTCATAATATATTTAAGGTAATAGAATAAAGAGGGGAATGAGAGGATCCATTACTTTGAGGGGGATCCTCTAAAATCTTGGGAGAAGTTTCTTAAGAGTTTGGGGGAACCTTGGGATGCATCTAGAGAGGGAAAGGTATTTTAAATTCTTTATTCATTGGTATTTAGTGAAGGCCATTGAATAGTGGGATGGGTTTACATAGGAAAAAGAAAAATAATTCAATATTAATTTGTAAACTTATGTTTTAAACATTATATAATAAATTAATCCAAACCTAAAAAACATTCGTAGTATTTTCAATAGTTTCTACCAAATAGGGGTGTGTTTCATTATTTTAAAATTATAAGAAATGAAATAATTAAAATAATACCCTTGGTGATGTGGATGCGAGTTATATTAATATATAATTTATTTTAAAACCATAGAATATGATATAGGTATTGGAATATTCATTAAGGTTTTATAAAATTTATAAAAAACAAAAAGACACATTTTTAAAATTGAAAAAATAATTTTAATCATTGATACTGTTTATATTATTTATTATATATCTTTTTGGATTTTATGAAGTAATAATATACACTTTATATTAATACTCTATTTAATTTTGAACCAAAAATTCGATTAACTCCAAATATTATGAAAATTTACCATTTAATAATTTTTATGGGTTGATTTCAAATATAATATTTATTTTATCCAAATAATCTTAGAAAAATGATAAATATATATTTTAAATGAAAAATAATTATATATTGAAAAATACAAGTTTTTTAACAATATTAATATTCTAATCCATAAAAATTTTCATTTGAATTCAAAAAATTATAAAATAATTTATATTTAATAAATCTAATTTAATCAATAATATTTTATAAAAATATAATTTTTTTTATAATATTTTATAAAAATATTTTTTACTTCAAAAAATAATTCATGGAAAATTATGTCATTATTGAAACTATATATTTCCCAAAAATAAAACTTCTATTTCATATCATAAAAATTCAATTTTTATCAAACCAATTATTGGTTCATTTATAAAATAATAATTAAAAGGATAAATGTAATAATTGTTTTATTAGAGATGAAAATATAAAATGTCACGCTATTAGAGTATAGATATGTAACCCCTTATTACATTAGTGTATTCTCTAAGGGTAAAGTGTTCATGGGTGATATTTTTATGGGGTGGTTTTACAAACATGGTTTTGGTTGTGACATAAATTAGCCTAAAAAATTCCAGTAAATGGTTTTTATAATTCATTAATAGTTGAATAATCGCTTGTAAATAGTTAATGTAAAATATTAGTAATGTTATCAACCGTGGGCACTGTGATAAATAGCCTTCATAGGGTGTGATCATATCAATAAATGTCATCTCTTCTTCTATCTATGTCGATTGAAATTTATCATAACCCTTAATATTAAAAACATTATCATCACTATACAATGGCTATATTAGAAATGGTTATGATTCATAATGGTATTTTAGAACCAACAAGATATAACAGTCCAAATTAACCAAAGTAGTGCATGTGTTTTCTATAAAAATGTTAATTAATAATGCAATTATTCATTCAAAAAGAGAATTTAATTTATTAAAGTTCTGTTAATTACATTCATCCAACTTCAAAAATCATTCCCTCGTAACATTCATTTCGCATCCTAAAAATAAGGATTTTATCTCCATTTCATCACCTCTTTTGGTTCGCATTTCACTTCCTAAAATTTATGGTTCCACCACAAGACTATTATTAGATAAGATGACTTGTTTTATATAACATTTTCACTATAATATATAATCTTTATCATATTATCATCATATGAAGAATAATTAAACAATGGTACAACATATGGTTTTACTACATGTGTTGGGTCTTGTATGTACTTACTCAAGAGGGATACTTTGAACACGTCATGTACATAAGATAGGTTTAGTGTGAGTTTTTGTTTATATTCCATCACTCTGATGTGATAAAGGATCTCAAAAAGGAAAATGAATCTAGAACTAATATTTCTGTTCTTCCAAAAACCTCATGAATTTCTTCCACAGTAATATATGAAAGAACCCATTATCTCTGAAATCAAATAGAAGGTTTAGTTGGTGACTGTTTGTAATGATTTTTTGTTGATATTGTGAGGATATAAAATAATGTTGAATGGTATGAATATTCTATATCATTTTTTGGATAAGACTAGGTCCTACCAACTTATCATCTCAAACATTATACTGAAATGTTATATTTTATCACCAATTCACTAAAAATCTTCATAAGGTGTCATTTGAATACTAGAATATAAAATTTTGTTATATGAGAACTCCATAAGGTGATGGTGTCAATCCAAGCATCCTTGGAAATCCGTTGAACATGATCTTAGTATATCCCGTAGATCTTGAATGGTTCTATCAGCATAAACATCTTGCTGATGGTGATAATTACTGTTGAAGAACAGTTATTTATCCAACAATTATGGAAGGGTTCTTGAGAACCTCAAGTTAAACCTTGGATCTTTAATATATATAATAAAAATTTGAACCCCATGAAGTCTTACCACTTCACATATGTATATCATGGTGAGTTATTCAAGAGAAAATATTTCCTTATCTCAATAAGAATAACTGACTTGGTATGGCTATTGACTACTAGATAGATCGATGTAATTCCACTAGGTGTCCCAAGAAGTCTTAAAATGATATCCATGGTTATATTTTACTATTTCCATACTAGTAAGGGAATGTTTTTTGCATCATATAGTTAGATATCTATCATTTATCCTTGACTTGTTTCTATACGAGGCATTATGAAACAAACTATGCAATGTCCCTCATCATTTTATCTTACCACAATCTCTTATTCAATTATCTATATATCAATTTTATTCTTGGCTGAATTGATAAGGGTGATCTATGTGCATCATCTATAAGTTCCCTCTTATGTTCTGTTTTTGATTAGACACATATCCATTTTCCAAATAGTATAAATCTGTCTATAGAAATCTTTAACTATGTAAAATTTCTACCTTCCTCTTTAGAACTATATCATCTTTATATTCCTCCTTAATACTCTCAACAATGTATGGTTGAAAAATTATTTGTGAATGTTTGGATAAAATTACATTTATGAATCCCATGAAAATACTATACATGTCCAAGAAGATTTGATACCTTTTAAACCACGTTATGGATATGGTTATAGGAAATATTCTACTTAGAGCATATGCTACTTTTTTCTGCTTCCCTACATAGAAATGA
Organism: Viscum album; assembly: GCA_963277665.1. Lineage (NCBI taxonomy): Eukaryota > Viridiplantae > Streptophyta > Magnoliopsida > Santalales > Viscaceae > Viscum > Viscum album. The sequence continues at coordinate 837,031,466 of OY728165.1, forward strand.
ATTGAAAAATAATAATCCTTGATTAGATATAACAATATGTTTTGGCCTATATTAAGCTATATTTTAAAAAATATAAACGGAGATTCTATGTTCTATATATATTTCACACTTTTCTCTATAGAGATAATGTGTCCAAAACATAAATGAAAATATGACTAAAAAAAATTCAAGATCATTATTAGGGAAGTTTTCCTCAAAGATATCTAATTTTAATGGGTATTAATATATCAATTTTTTATATTTAATGAGTACACAACCCAAGAATTTTTTGGATGCATCACTGTAGATCAAAAATCCTTCCACATAACTGGTTAATGAGAAAGTAATTGTTGTTATTATCATCTTATTCATATCATGAAATATTTCATAACAATAATAATTCTAGAAAAACATGACTCCCTAATATGTAATCATATTTATTGGATGTGAACATTGTTAGATGTATCTAAAAAATCTACGATATTATCCAGATAATCCAAGGACACTATGAATTTCTATCATAGATGTAAGGCTTCTCACTCATTCATTTGCCTCATGTTTAGAAGGATCTATATATATCCCTCTTATGGTAATAATATGATCATATAATGTAACTTTCCCCACTTATAACTATTATTTACTATACTTCATAAATAAATTTTCATTTTTCAAACCATCATTATTGATTTAAAATTATCTACATGTTCTGTATTTCATTTAAATTAGATAAGAATATTGTCTATAAAGACCACCAAAAAAATGTTGAATTAATCCCTAAATAGTCCATTAAATAATTCTATGAAGTTTTTTGGAAAATTAGTAAGTCTAAATGGAATCAATATGAACTCTTAGTGAATGTACCTTGCCAAAAAGTTCTATTTGAGTTATCCTCATTCTTTACAAATACTTGATAATATCTCGAATGAATATCCACCTTAGTGATGTACTGGGATCTATGTACTTAATCGAACAAGTCATCAATATATGGTAGAGGGTTCATGTACTATATCATGATCTTTTTGGTCTCATGATAATCAATTCAGTGGTGTATTAACTAATTCTTCTTCTTGATGAAGCAGACTAGTAGACCACCCATTGAAGCATATATGATATGAATCCTTCATTTATATTTATTTGTAATTTCAACATTAAATCATCACATTTTAAAATATCAATCATATATTTGTTCTTGGATATTTTAAAATATCTAGGTATAATCTGGATAAAAAAATCAACCTCTCAGCTTTGTGGAAGACCATAAATTTATTTGGGAAACACATCTGCATATTCCCTCAAAATGGGAACATCTTGAAGGATGATAGTTTCCTTAGTATTAATGATTTGGGAAATATATAATTTCAAATAGGGAAATAATATCCATTCTTGAGATGATGATACCAAAGGATATTCATCATCCTCCTTTAACATTAATAGAATCAGAGGTTGATTTACAATATGGAGTATGATTTCCCTCAAGTAGAAATTTATATTTTCTCTATATAATAATAACTAATATACCCATAATATCCTCAAATCAAGCTCGAGGAAATATCACAAGGTTCATGAGGAAGTTGAGCTAAAAACTTTTGACATAAGTGGAGTTGAATACTTTTTATACACCAAATACACCAATTTACATCCCAGTAACTCAAATTACTTGTTTAAACATGGTGTTTGAATAAATATATTTATCTTTTTTATATAAAAATTTTCATTAAACTAGATTAATACAATTACATTATCTATTATTGAATGATTAACATGATTACATGTTTCTACATTGTCATTGGAGTCCACCTAATCAATTTTTATGGAATTAATCTCTCCCAAGCTCAGTAGACATTAGAGTTTGTTTCCATATATTATCATCGACAACCCTTGTCATATTGCATTGATTATCATAGTATCCTTATTCCATGATATTGATAGATTGGACAATATGGTATGGGTTTTCCAGATAATTCCTTTCTTCCATCATATTGGTGGATTTCTCCATTCAGAAATAGCAAGCTTGGAGCCCTTCTTTCCTACACCTAAAGAAATTCCTTTTTTCCTTTTAGAATTTTTTTTGAAAGCTACATCCAATAATTTGGATCGGTTATATGATTAAACTTCTTTCCACCATTATATTTCTCTATCATTCCTCCATAATTACTGTGTATTCTCTACTTCCTATTTCTAGACTAGTGAGACCCATGAGATTCATTTATATCCATTTCAACATTGGGGAATATTAGAAAATTCACTCATAGTTTTCAATATATTGAATGGATAATGCTTTTCATAGACTACAATTTATCCCAAAAAATAAGTAATTGTTATTACTTTTTGGGATATGAAAAAGAATTAAGAGTATAGTTAAAATCTTGTGAAGTTTTTTTTATATGGAACCAATGGATTCATCATCCATTTTCTTGAGTCTATGTAAATTCCACTCCATTAGAAGTGGGAGAGTGTGAGGATAATATTTTTTAGAAAACAATTTTTGGAATCCTGTCTACTCAATCTCTTCAATATCCTCTTAGGGATTCATATTTTTTTTGACCAATGTCCACCACTTATTAGATTCACCTTCCATATTGTATATAGATGACATAAATATATCTTGTTCCAAGAATTGAAGGATATATAAATGTTTTCATTAGATTTAATCAATTGTTTCACATTTAAAGGATCAAAAAATCCACTAAAAGTTACATTAATATTTGAAATTAAGGTCTCAATTTGAACTTTCTCATTCTTAGGTGGTTTTGGGCATTTATTCTGATTTATGTTTCTTTTCAAAACATGATTCAATTGAGAATTTATAGTCCTGGTGTCTAAAATTACAGCTCCCACCAGGGTGGGAATATCATTTGGAACTTTATCACATGGTCCTCCACATTGGTTGTTGACTAAATTCCTTATATTTTCATCCATTTTCTATAATAAAGGGAAAATTTTGGCATTTTTATTAATGAAAATATTAAACACATAAATGGTAAACCATAAACAGAAATTGGATTTCTCATAAGTGAATTGTTTTTATTAACATAAGAATTCATAGGATTCAAAATAACTTATTCAACATCTATTTATTAGCATAAAATCTTATGGTCATTTTGTTTCATAATAATGGTTCATAATGATCGAGTGAATTTAATAAATTGTATACCTAGGAAGTTTCAGACCTTGTGTGAAGTAAGGAATGTTTTTTGTCACCATGTGATGATTGAGTCAAGATCAATACACCCTTTAATGTGAAATTACCCCTAGGTACAACTATTACAGAGGCACATCCACTTGTATTATCCCTACATGGATGTATTTTTTTCATAAATCAGTAACTCTATAATTTTCCTAAATTTATGGGTTTTTCCTATGTTTATTATAATTATTAAGGCTTTAATAATGTTTTTTAATACAAATCTGAGAAAATAACTAGGATTTCCTCTAATACAAGATATGACAAACCATATCATTAGTACACTTTATTTTAGGATTTATTACATAAAGATACACTTAATAAAACCCTGAAAGATCACGAGGGCTAGTGTGTTTGTCTAATTAGGTACATAACATAACTAATTAAACATGTATATAATAAAATTATTTATAACTTTTTATCATGATCCGGAAATCAATAAAACTTTTAAAACATCATGGGATAACCTAGGGTTGTCCATAAAAAAATGGGTGCACTATAAATCCCATTAAAGGAATAATAATATAATAACATGATGAAAGAAATGCACTTTAGAAAGAGTCATATCATTATTACATGAAAGGGATGATAATAAAAATCATGATCATCAATGCATGATTTGAGATGATAATAGAAAGGCAACATATTAATATGGAATCAATATAAAACATGACTTCATAAGAGTAAGTCAAAGTTGATGAAATGAAATAATATCATAGTTTTTTTGGATGACGTACCATGAATACTTCATTGGATATCAAGAGATAAAATCATTAACTAATTCATTAGAGGTCTATATAATTTTGGGTCCACCTGTCACATCATATCATGTACATGAAAAATTCTACCACAAAGATTATACAACTTACAGATGTCTATCATAACTTAAAATCCTATGAATTATTATTGTGAGTATAATTCATAAAAGTATCAAATAAATTTAAGATAGGTACATATTTGTGAATACCCTTGATTTAGAATAGGTATGGGTATTCATAATACAATATTTTGGCATGAAAAAATCATAGGATAATTTTGGAAACATAAATAGGGAACATAATGATTCATGGGGTGGATTAATGAGAGTTAAATGAGTCTCTCTTCACATGGATATCCTAAAATATATAATACGAAAGTGTTAAAAATATCCAAACATGAACAATTGGATTAAATTCTTAATATAAAAAATGTGATAGAATAAACCCGAGAATTAGAGGATCCATTACCATTAGAGGAAACATCTAAAAGCATGAGAGGATCTTATTAAGAGCATGGGGAACATTTTCAAGAAACTATATAGGGAAGGTAAAATTAACATCATGTTCTAAGGGTTTATAGTAAAGAGTAATGGGATGTTGGGAGGGTTTATATATAAAAGAAGAGGTGAATTCTTTATTAATTTCTACACGTAGGTTTTGAGCTCTATATAATAAATTAATCCAAACCAAAACCCATCCCATGGTTTGTTCACATGGTTTTTAAAAATATGGGTGGATTTCATTAATTCTTAACCCTAAGAACCAAAAAAATAAAATTATACCCTTTTTTATGTGGATGTTAGTCTTGTTTATAATGAATTAATTTTAAAAAATACAATATATGATTTTGGATAATTATTAATGGTATATAAAATTAATTAAATAATGTACAAAACACATTATTTCATAGGGAATATATAATTTTTGTCTTTTATACAATTTATAGTATTTTTTACATCACTTTTTAACCTTTTATGATTTTATAATACACACTATACATTTATACCATATTTATTTATGACCAAAAAAATTGATTATATTAAATATTTTTGAAAAATTCACCATCGGAAAATTTTAAAATGGTGATTTCAAAAAAAACCATATAATTCCTCAAATATGATAATATATATTAATAAATAAAAATATAAATATTTAAAAAATACTGTTTTCTTTATGATAACATTTTTTTACAGTTATAAAAAATTACATTTGTGTTTGTAAAATTATAACAAAATTTTAATTTAATAAATATTATTTTACTAATATTATTTTATTAAAATATAATTTATTTGAAAAAAAAATTGAATTCCATAGAAAGGGTTACTTGGTTCGAATAATATATTTATCAAAAATAAAATTTTCGTTACAGCACATAAAAATCTATTTTTTGTGAAACTCAATAATTAATAATATATAAATTAATAATTAAAAGGATAAATATAATCATTATTTTATTAATAATAAAAACATTAAAAATAATATTACTATGAACTAGATATGTATGTCATTATTACACTAGCATATTCCATAAAGGGTAAGGTGTTTAAGGGTGATATTTTTATGGGATGATTTGGTTAACCTGGGTTGGGATGTGATCTCAAGGAGCATGAACTTATCCTATAAAATATTTCACCTGAGCTTTAATTTATAAAAAGATTCAGGGTCGTGGTCAAGGGAAAATTCAAGTGACTCTCTCTCCCATATATTCTCTGACAAATGGGATTAATTTGGTATGATCCTTTTGATTGAGGGAATCACTTCTTCTATTCATGTCAATTCAAATTATAATAACTCTTAAATTACAAAACATAATGGTCAGTGTGAAATGAATATGTTATCAATGGATATGATTCTTAATGGTATTTTAAATATAATAAGATACAATAATCCAAAAAAATCTAAATTTGGGAAATATTTTAATATAATTACATTACCTAATAATCCAATTATTTATTAAAAAATAGATTTTCATTTATAAATGTTTTCATCATTTTAGGGGTTTAAATTATATATAGTTTTAGTATAATTTTCAACCTTCTTAAAATATTTAAATATATGTTCTAATTCATTGATTAATCAATATTATGGCAATGATAGTTTCTCAAATGGCATCCATCGTCTACTATAACGTTTTCAACAACTCTATTTATTATTCAATAGTAAGAGAAGGATTTATAATAACTAGTATTTTATCATTATCTCATAGAAGAAAATACATAAACACTGAGGATAGTTTCATCAATTCATGCAAAAAAATAAAACAAAACAAAGTCTGGATTGTTCTATCCTTTCTCAACCCAAATTATATGTATTTTTTGAATTTTTTCCATTAACTATTAACCTGAATGGATTTAATTAAAAATATTTATCTTTATTTATCGTTATTATTTTTTAAAAAAATATCCATTCTATCAATACTGGATTCTCGAAATCATATTTTGGACAACCTGTGTTTCATTAAAATGTTATAATAGAATAGTTGTCTTCCATATCTAGAAGAGAGAATTTCGTCAGACCTTTCCAATTATTATATGTAATACATTATTCACAAACTAGAAAAAAAATTAAATCCCCTTAATGATCAATGGTAAAAAAAATCACTTTAATGAAATGGTATCGTCACGATGAAACTATGTTTGAAATCATCAACTATTTATATTAAAACTAAATCTTATAGAAACATAAATATTTTATCATTAACAAATTAATCTCTAAGAATTCTATTTTGATATTTTACAAAGTGATAGACTATTTAATTGGAAACTAAATTGGGACTAAACTCATATAACCCATGATTTTAGAGACACTAAATGAAACAAGTTTTATATATATATGTAATTTTTAAATTATCATACAATTATAACATAATATTAAAATTGATGTGATGAAAAAGATCCCAGAATCATATATCCTTAGAGATAATTCATGTTTTTTTGTCATAAAATAATCATCTATAATGACGGGTTCCAAATTATTCCACAGTCCTCATGTTGTAGGAATAATCCATTATGAGCTTCTCATTGGTTTTTATTTTTGATTGATATAAAGAAAAAGGTACATTGAAATTTATTTTATGGAAAAAAGACTATAAATTTTCTAAATATTTAATTCATATTAATATATATCAAAATATATATATAATATATAAAATGGACATAATATTTCAACACCTCCCTTTCTCTCTCCAGGATAACATATTTAAAATTTTATTATGAAAAAAAAATTAAAGGATTCATCCAGATAACCTATTTCCTTTTAATAATTTTTATCCTCTACCTTTTTATTTGATTACTCAAGAACATAACCACTTCTGAAACTCAATTACTTCGCATATTCTCTCATATTCATCTTTGTATTACAAAAAACATTGCCTGTTTTTCTTTTGAATAAATAGTACCTATTTTTTGAAATATGGGAATATATTATTTAGATAGAAGAATATTTATTTTTAAAACTCCTTTTAATAATATTCATGATTGTAGACATCATCTATTCTAAAGATGAATTTGGATCTAAATATTTTTGTTGAGTCGATTAGGTAGGAGGAACATTCTTTCAATCATATTGTTGATGTCATCCCTATATAAAAGTTTCCCCTTGATATACATGAGGTTGATGGTTTTGATATAATGGTATATTATAATATATGTGCATTTTTGGTCAATTTTTCTATACTTTTTACAATTTTTCACCCACAAATTTTTTTTATTCACATGCTATTTTATATTTTGACATTTAATGGGGTTAACTGTCCAATTATGAGTGAAATTATTTACATTCCTAAATTATGGTCTAATATTTATATATTTTTACTCTCTAATTTTAGGGATTTATCAATGATTTCTAGGAGATATGATTTAGATAACAACGAACTATTTTGGTGGACAATGTTTCAAAGCATATATCATTTTATAAAATGTGTTAAATTGAGCCTCTATTATATTGGTAGAAAAAATATGATGAAATCCCCTATTTAGATAACCATATTTAGAATTGAACATAAAAATATTTATGGAAATTGCAACTATAAAACCTATCATTTCATTTGGTATATTCCATGTTATATTTTAACCTATATATATATAAATAAACTACACATCAGATTCTAACTCAATGTTGATTGTTTGAATATATGACAATATAGGTAATTCATGATTACAATACTCTCCCAAAAAATAATTGGAGTGTTCCTAAGCTTCATTAATAAATTGATATTTAAACAGAAAAAAACTTGAATCATAGTCGTCCCCTTCACTACTTTTTAAGGTATAGGATATTTTTCTACATTTCTTTTTGATAATACCTACCTAGTAATTGTTAATCATTTTCAATGTATCTTAATATAATAATATTACTTTTACTATAATTTTAAGAGAACTAACCATAGAATTAACACATCATTATGAATTCTATTGTAATTGTATATATTACATATCTCATGGAAATTTGGTAGATGAAAAATATAGCATTTTCTGAATAAGACACCAAATTAAACCATGTTTTTAATAATATTCATTATATAAAGTTTATTCTCAATGGGATTTTTGTTTAATTTTTATTCCAAAAACAATTGATTTTTTTTCATGAATCGATATAGGAACAGATTTAATGAGTGCATTTCTTTATTTTGGATAACATTGTGAAATCTTAATAATGAATCGAGGATAATCCTTTTGAAAATACATGGAATAACATGTGTATGTCAGTAGTAGGTTTAAATTTATATATGATACAATGATTAATTGTTATATGTTTATCTATGTTTTTTATTGCTGTATTTCATGAATTCCTCGAAATTTCTAATCCTTTTTTCAGAACCGATTTTTTTAATGATTTTATTATTGATAAATCATATCATTTATTAAACATTTTTTTGAAGAGTGTAGTAAAAACTATAACTCTAATTCACCTATATAAAACAAAAAAACACCAAGCATTAAAGTGAAAATAAGATGATTTATGTAACCAAAATAAAATATTAAACTAAGAAGAATAAATTTAATTATTTTCATTTTTTTTTCAAATTAAAAATATTTAGTTCTAATAAAAATATTCAAAATTAATATATATGGTAACGAAAACCTAATTTAGTGGCACACTTCCTAACTTAAAATTTCTATAAGAAAAAAATTATTATATTTACTAAATTATTCTTTTTTTAAAGACTAATTTTTTGGGAATATGTTATAGAGAATGATTAATAATTTCTAATGTGAATGTATCATTACATATATCAAAATTTATTTTTTCATGTAAAATATTTTTTAAGGTTTCAAAATAGCCAAATTCAATAACATACTTTTAAATGGCATGAAATTTAATAACATAAGAATGTATTTTAAAATTTTTATAATAAAAATATATCAAGAATTTTAATTCCAAGGGGATTGTTAAAATATTATTTGGAAAAAGAAAATTTCTATCTTATATTATCAATGAAAATATTGATAAAAATGAATCCAATCCACCATGATCTAGTGTCTTATGACTATACAAATTAGATATCAATTCAATGACCCATTAATACATTTTTAAAAAATTATTAGAGGAAAAATAAAATTTTTTATACCGAGAAAACTCAATGGACATGAATTTTCTCATTTTAATCTTCTTATAGATAGTGGATTCAAATATTAATTAATGGACTAAATAGATATTGTGATTTAAAACCATATGAAAAAAAATTGAAAATGAAAATTTCATGCTACAAAAGAACACAGATTATTTATAAATACAATGTATGAAAATCCAGCACTATTCAACACCCCAATACAGATTAATTTCACATGATAATAGAGAAGATGTATATATATATAAATAAAATAAGTCATAGTATAAGAATGAGTGGAAGTTTAAAAATAATAAAAATTAAGAACATCTTATTTCTACCTCAATATTAAAGATAAAAATATATCCAAGAGGTCCCATAAAAGTATTCCTCCATCAAATAGAAACATTATCTATCATTTGGTTAACCCAAAATTTAATTTCGTGTTAAAAACAATATACCATGGGTCAACTACAATACTATCAAGTGATGTGGTTAGGTATTTATAGATGGGATGGTGTTTTGGCGTGGTAAGTGGAATATGCCTATTACTATGTGTTATTTATCAGAAGAGGGGACCAGTTTTGGTAAATTTCCTACTGTAATGTGCTTCTAATAGTTTATCTCTCACAAGATATTTTTTCCAAATTAAATAGCTTTGAAACTACTTTTCATATATCTTTGGTACTATTACAAACCACACTCCTTATAAAAATAGTTTGAATGCCAATTTTTTAGTCTTGAATCTATAAGATCATTCACTTTTCAATTAAACCACTTTGTTAAGTTCATTCCACAATCATTTCAGGATATTTGACATCTAATTTATATAAATTCTGATAATTTATCACATAATAGAATAAATATAAAATAAATTATTTTCTAGATGTATAAATAATTATCTAATTTATCGATATTCAAAACCAGAAAAATAATCATTAACCAATCAAAATTCTACAAGCATATAACCAAAATGACACAAAATAATATAACACAAATGATTTTATAAAAAATTTTACATCATTATGTTGATTAGAAATAAGTTGTTATAATTATATTAGAAAGAATGTATAATCAGAAATATCACACAATTGAAACATCATAAAATAATCATCAATTTGGCCTAATTTTTTTCATTCTAAAATAATGATCCTCCTTCTAATTATAAAACCTAAATAATCATCAAATTTTTTTAAATAATTAATTTTCAATAACCAGTTGCTTATTCTAGTATAATAAAATCATCCTCCTATTCTAATAATTAATCTTATTTTTTTCAAAAAACACTATCAATGTTTTATTTAATATAACTAAATTAAAATAATTCATGTAGCATAAAGTAATAAAAATAATGGAAACTCTTAAAAATGACTATATATGTATCATAATAAAAAAAAGTTAAATGAATACCACATTTTATCTAATTTTAAATTATTTTATATAGATATCTAAAGATGATTTAATTGATGAGACTACATAAGATCTACTATAAAGGGAATGGAGAAATGAATAAATAAATAACCCCTATACACTGTGGTGTGAATTTGATTATATTTTTGTTGATATATATGTATTTGGACTCTTTTTTATGGTTAGAGACGTTAGTGGTGGTCAAGGGTCAATATTTTAAGAAACGGGATTGGTACATAGTATATAATTTGGTTATTTATGTAACCATGTTCTAGGTGGATTAATATTGGTTATTGGATGTTTTCGATGGAGAGAGGATTAGCCACAGTGGGCCATAGGTCACCTAGAATCCCTTGGCTAAGTACCCAATTATTTATCATGTACCTGATGAAACTCGAATATTTTTTTAAATTTAATGTTTTGAATTAAAATTTACTTAAAAGTTAAAAATGTATAAATTTTTTATCTCTTTTAGAAGGCTGTATAATCCATTCCCCCATACCCTTGGTTTCCTCTCATAATATCATGGATATCCCTAGTTTATTCTCTAATAGTAAAATTGTTTATCCAAGTAGATATTTAGATATTATTATAAGGTTTATCCATCTTCTATTCCTAGTTTTCTCACTATTATCACTTATCCCGATCTAAAATCACTAAAATTATAGTTTTTATCTAGATTAGACAATTCATCTAATTGTAGGAAACTAATATATTGGTGATTGATGAGTGGAATTCTATGAATTTGAGGTAGGTGGACCCAAAATTATTCCACCATTTAATATAAGATTTATGTATTGTATATTAAGTGGAATAGGATAATGTTTTAAAAGAACTAGGAAAGAACCGAAGACTATTTCTAGTTTATGAGGGTGATGATGATCTATCTAGTCAACAACAATCCCTAATTTTTTTTATTATTCATGGAAACTAATTGAGTTGTTTCCTTAGGAAAGTGGTGAGAAATGTTGGTAGTAAGACCCAAGATGAGTTTCTATATCTATCATTTTATTTGTGGATCCTTGTATTGAATACCTACAGATTCCTTGATAATCAAAAACACATGTGTACGCTATGATAGAGGGGAATATACTTTAATGTGTGAATTTTTTATGATTAGTTATCACATTACGATGCTCATATTTATATTGGTTTTTATTTGGGACTAAATTTCTTTATAAGGGGAGTTTGGGACTGATCTATTTGTTCAAGGTGTATGACTACACTATCATCGGTAGACTATTGATTATTAATGATCAGTAATAACAATTTATAATGTTATTAACCATTCACCCTTAATATTTTTATTATTTAAGGTGATTTTCCATTAAACCTTTATTATTTATAATTTTATAATGATTATACATTCGTTAATGATTTCTTGTAAATCATTAGTGATAAAACATTCACTATGATTATTTATTATTTCAATAATAGTAACAGATTAACTATATCTACTATCTATTTACATAGTGGCAAACTATTCTTTTTGTATTTTTTTTATGCATATAGTGATAAATGTTTCACCATGATATTGATTCTATGGATAGAGATGACATTTTATGTATTTTTATTATTTGTGTATATAGTGACATCCCATTTAACATGTCATGTAATTATTTGGATACAGATGTCCCTGTCACTATATTTTCATAAGATATTATAGTGGATTCTCATTCACCAGTCTTTATTACTTGAATGGTGATAACACACTGTCCAATACTCCTCATGTTACGGTGATATCAAATTCACATCCAATAATATCTTTTTTATAACCTATTCTCCATGACTATGTTTGTTATTTTAGTGACTTCTTATTCACCTCTGTTATGATGTTAGTAATAACTTTTCTACCAAGAGAATGTTAATAATTATTTTTACTACTTCTTCACATTAATTTTAATATTAGAGATTACCCATTCATGTTGAATATTTTTATTACTATTGTTATATCTCGTTATCATGTGATATAATTTTCATAATTTCTGATTCACCATAGTTATGCCCATTATTATAGTGATATTCAATTCACCTCTATTATGATATTTTTTATTACTCATTCAACTTGAATATAATTTTTATTATGGTGATTTCCCATTCACGTGTATTATGATGTTAGTGATAACATGTTCAACTTGACTATGCGTATATATTTATTTAGATCCAATTCACCACTATTATAATCTTAATGACTACTCTTTCACCATGACTATATTTATTATCATTATGATATCATTCCCACCACTATTATTGTGTCAGTGATAACCCTTTCAAAATTTATATATTTATTATTATAGTGATATATCATTACCCATTATTTTTATGTTAGTGAAAATGTTTTCACCCATATTTTATATTATTGATAACCCACAAACATTTTCTGTGATTTTTATTATGGAAATTGTTTTTTCAAAAATAGTGATTGCTGATGAACCATTATCCAGGACTCATGTATATAGTTATAACCCATTCACGTTAATAGATGTGATTATGGTAGGGAATCATTAACCTTGTATTGTGTTATGAGGGGTGATTACCCATTCACCATGTCTCATTTTTGGTGATGAAAAATAGTTCACTGCTAAAATAAATTTTGAATGTGATTAATTTTTCACTTTCAAATTATGTTCAAACCAAGGGAGTTCCATTCCCATTTTTCATAGGTTAAGGAATGTATAATTATTAATATTGGTGGATGATTAATACCCTATGAAAAATTGATTTATAAATATATATGATTCTTATTTTATCATATCACATTGTGTATGCACTCATATATGATTTAATTTTCTTATGTTTATAGCTCGATGTAGTCTACTATGTTTTTTACACATACCCTACAAATGCACATTGTTGGATGATTAGACTTCATGATAAGGGATATAGGTAGGGTAAATGGACATGTAGTTGATGATTATGTAGGTTTTAATGTAATTATTGGGTAATAAAAATATGTAGATACTCAACAACAATTTTATTGATATTATATATTCTTTTTTGTTTCTTGGATAAAGGTGTATAATATTTCCCAATCAAATGATATTACTCATGATGGATTTCAAGTAGGTTATTAAAGTTGTTTCAAAAATTTTAGTAGGCAATGAGTTTTATTGTGTTTTTATAGTAGTTTTAAATTCAATATTTTCACTTCAATGATGTTAATAGTTTATTTTTTTATTAAATTTTTATTTATGGTTATTTTATAGAGGGTATAGTCTCCCAAAAATTCTATTAAACGCATGTTTCTTTTTAGTAGACTCTATAATATAGAGTGGTGTCCTTGAGGACATGTATCACCCTCCATCATGAACCCAATCATTCAAAATGGACCTATGACATTAGAAATTGGTATTAGATCCATATTTATCTATTTTAGACTCTTTGTGATATTGTTGATTGAATTAGACTGATGAGAACATAAAGAAAATTCTATTTTTGTGCCTAGATAATAATTGAATATATAATTCATGGTTTCATGGTTATGTGATTGTTTTGTTTAGTTTATCTTTGTTATAATTATGATATTTTAAATAATAAGGTGTTTGATTTATACTTTTTTATGTAACTCTTAGTCTAGGGTAAAAATTGGGTGTGTGTTCATGCTTCATATTCGGTAAAATTCTTGGTGTGTGTGTTCAAAAATAATATCATTTTGTACCACCTATAGATGAAGATATTATGATGACTTTCTATTGGTCATATATTCAACGATTCATAGGGTATCATGATATGTATTTTACATGTTATACCTAATGTGAGAGTTTCTCTAATTCAACAATACGTTTAGTGAAGACTTTTCTTTAATAAAATATCATATGACAAGTATATCTTCCACCGAAAACTGAAATAAAATTAATACCATGTTTCCTTGAAAAAATATTTAAGAATTTTCATAATATTATATCTATTATGTAGTTGAGTATTAAAATAAGTAACAATTTTAAAAAAACTACAAAAATGTTTAATAAAAAAATTCATTATTATTTAAAAATAATTATAAGGTAAAATATTAAAATTCCATAAATTCTTGATTAAAAATAGAATCATGTACAATTATTTAAATACTTTTAATCAGAATTTTCAAAATACTTAATTGGATCTATTTAATTTTTTGGAATAAAAATATATTGTATATTATTAGTTACAATGATAAAATTGTTATTTTTTAAAAACAATACCTTTCTAAATATGTTTCTTTTTAACATAATGGATTTATTTTAAATTAAGACCCTAATATAATTTTTTATCGTATTTATTAACTAATAAACACTTGGTAATAAATGATAAATAAGAGTAAATACAATTGGTTTTAAAAATATTTTTTAAACAGTTTTCCATTATATTATTTCATTTATTTTAAACTATAATATTTTCATATTTATAAATTTAATTAGTTCTAATATAGTATAAATTAGATTCTCCACATAAAAATTTGTTAACAAGATTCATCTTATATTTTTTGGGATAAAATAATAGAATGATAAATATTTAATTAATATTAAAAAGTACTAAATTGGGTAATCTAATGTGGCTAAAATTTCACAAAATAAATTTTACACTATGAAATTATGGTATTCGTTTCATGAATTATATTCTTGAAATATAATTTAACCATTCTATAAGTAATAATATAAATAAACTATCATTTTATAACTAACTTCATAAAAAGAATATATCAAGAGGAAAATGAATTTTATTTATAAGGGATAACATAAATTTTATTTACCTTATTCTTATACATATTTAAAATTATAATTAGTCACATTAATAAAATATAAATAATTTCATAATAATTTTTCTAATATTATATTATAAAAAAAGGAACTCTTCCATAAAGATACTAAAACATTCATTTAAGAGTACACTTTGTTTGGTTTCTTTTAACCACCTATATGAAAAATACTATGAATTTATATAAATTATGGAATTGGGAAAAAAATTGGATATTAATTTGTAAATAATGATTTCTTTTTGGTTTTTTAATATATAAAAACTTAACTCATAAAATATGTTTCCATTTTTTTATTTGTTGGAAATCACTAAAACATGTTGTCACAAACTTAATCTGCATGAACGGTAACTAAAAATGTCATAGAATGAACATATAATTTTTGAAACAATAATAAATCATAAATTCCTGTAAATAATATGATTTGGGAATAATGAAATTTGTGATAATAATGAAGAACAACACAATGATTATGAAACAAGTTTAAAATGACAAATATTACTCACACCGAAAATTTAAAATGGAAAAGAACAAACTAGTTTACATATAAAAAATAATTATAAATTAATTTTATAAAAGTTCATATATATGAATAAGGTTATGAAATAGGTGACTAATATAGTCATTCTTGTTATACATGAGGTCAAATCTCTTCCACGGAAATCAATATTAATCATAATGGACATTGGTAACTCAAATATATTTTTTTAGTTATCCAATTTCGTTTGAAATTCAACAATAAATGTTTCCATATAGTAAATGATATCAATGTTTATTTGATTCCGACTTTTTTATATATATTGAAAATTATTTTATAATTAATATCCCTTTCTAGGAATAAAGTTCATTTCTGTAAAGTTATTATAGGTTTTTTTCTTAAGTATGGATTTTTCATAATTTCTAATTCCTTTATTTCCATGTTTTAACATAACATAGTTTTCATTTAATATTTTTAATTCAAAATATTCATAAATTCATGTTCTCGTAGTACTTTATTTATAAATATAACCATTGATAATCTCTTTCATCATTTGGATTCAGTTTCCTCTTTATCACAAAAGGGATCTATTTTACCTGATGTTATGTTTTATAAATAACCTTATATGTTATTTTATAAAGAAAATTTTTGGGATGATTGATTTTAGTATCAATTGATATTTTTTATAAGAATATTAATGTGATTAATTTTAAAAATTAATGAGAATCACATTTTCATTTCAAGGTTTTAGGTATGTGATGACTTTATGTTTTCTTATGCAACACTTCTGTATTTTTCATCTTTATGTGATAGGTGGGTCCTTATAGACATCCATGGAAATGAATAAATATGTATATATCAAGGGATAATGGTGAAATTAGTAGTTTTTCTTGGTCCAAAATGGAAAACATGTAGAGATTCTATATCCTCTAGTGGAAATTGGTCGTGACGACTGATTTTCTATACGAAACATGTCATGATTCCTGATCCAAAATTATATGTTTCTATAATTATATTGTTGGCAGAAGCAATTAATATATTACTAAGATATTCTCTATTTATCATTATTTAATTATCATTTTCCCAAATATTTAATCCATGTTATATGTTTGAGCATATGGGATTGTTCGTTATCCAATCTTCCCATATGTGTTGTTTTTTATTTCATAGGATATTTCTCTCCAAATTTTGTTTTCTCATATTATTATGATCTCACATTGGGTAACAAGTTTATATGTTATTTTGTTATTTAAAGAGTTTTTATAATTACCAATATCTTATATTTATAATTCCCATGGGGTGAGGATTATTTAATCTTTTGGGTTGTTTAGAAGAATTTCCAGTACGATAAAATTATGGGTAAATGTTCACATGAATCATAATATAAAAATCTTATGTATAAAGTCTCTAAAGACACTAAATATGTCAATTATTATTATATTGAGGTTGTTTTGTAATTTATTGTTTTCCTAATAAAAATATTTTTTAATAAAGAAATTTTTATAGTGAGTCACCTCTGTGAACATCATACCAAGGTTTATTTATTGTTGATGATTAGATTAGTTACATTTTGTATTAGGGTAATATAGCTTCTATAAAAACCCTAGAGATGAAATAAAATTATAGAAATATATGAATAAGTATTTAAAAAGTATTGATTAATTTGTTTTCCGAGAAATACATACCTATCTAGAAACTAAAAGTTGATGCAGTCTTCATAAGAAATTTAACTTTTGTTATTAAACCATCAAAAGTTATTTTTGTTATTAAATCATTAATTTACTAGCATAAAAAAACTATTCCAAACATCACAAATAGTTTGAAACATCCAAGCGATCTACCTTGGTAGATAAATGTCTATTTATTAATCATTATGAATGATTGAATTACTATTTACATTAAGGAATTTGGTTGAAAGTATAAGAGAACCCAACATAATGTAACCTTGGATTGATATAAGTTGAACTAAAGGAATTAATGGCTAAAATGAAGATTTAAATGGAATAAATATTTTAAGATTGAATCCATTTAATGTTATTGATTATGTAAACCCCAATTTTTATTATTTATCTATCACTCATGTTAACTCCTCTGTGGTTTTAGTAATTAATGGACCACTAAGGAATCAAAATAAAAACTTTTGTAATGAATTTTTAGTAAAAATTATCAAAGTGGAAGTCAACATTGATGAAATACTTATATTATGACAACATGTAGATATATTTCAAGAATAAATTACTAGTATCCCCCCCTGAGCCAAAGGATTAATTTTTGATTGAACTCTCACCAATATCCATTATAATCTCAAAGAGTCTTTATATAATTTACCGTACTTAATTTTATGTATTATTGAAGTTGTTAAAGAAAAATTTAGATACGCATTTTATCTTCCTTGGTGATTCCTCGTAGGGTGAACAATCCTATTAACTAACAAGAAATAAGTATCAATTCATTTTTTCATTGACCATTGGTAAGATTCCCCATCCATATCTGCATTGGGGACATGCGTCCAACTAGCCATGTGAAGTGGAAAGATAAAGCCTTCAATGTTGAAGATTATAGGGAGGGGAAGTTCCATGGGTCAAGGTTTGGGCTTCGAGTCATGTATTATGCCTTATGCCATTGGACCTTTGGATCAGGAAATGGACCTCATTCCAGTATCCCTATGGGCCATGTAAGGGTTCTACAAAAACAATTAAAAGTGGGTTTGTCCATAATTAATAGAAATATAAGGTCATTGGGTCATCCAGGTAACACTAAATATCCTTTAGCCCATATCAACGACATGTCTGTTCAACTCAGATGGTCTCAGTACTCCTCAATGACTCAACATATGTCAATATATCATCAAATCATGGTCAATAGGGTGGAAAATTCTGAAACATATTTTCTAATGATACATAGAAACTATCAATTTATAGTGATAACATTCAAACTAAACAATGCTCCAAGAATAATCATGGATCTAACGAATAGGGTCTTTAGAGACTACCTTGATCATTTTTTGATTGAATTTATGCATGATATTGTAATATAATCAAGGTTTAAGTAAGATCATGAATATCATTTTTATATTGTGTTAAATAATTGTAGAATGGTGGTACTATATTCCAAATTTATAGACATTGAATTCGATATATATAAATTTTCATTCTTGGTTCATGTAATCACAAGAAATCATATTTTAAAATATTCATCAATGATGGAGGATAATAAGTAATGGACCAAACAAACCACTTTAACTAATATTTATAGTTTCTTGTGTTGGTATGCCATTACTGATAGTTTGTGAGGAATTTATCATGTCCCTCACATCTACTAACAATATTAGCACTGAATGGATTAAAGATACATTCAATATGAATGTGAGGAATGATTCCCATAAGTAAAAAAGAGATTGTCCATCTATCATATACTTACATTAACCAGTAAAAGGGAGGGTTTTAAAATATATAGTTATACTTTAAAAAAGGTTATGGGTTGTGTCCTTAGACAGAATGATGAGGTAATTATTTATGCCCTAGCCTAATTAACGTCTCATGAGAAAAATTACTGAATACATGATTTGGAATCAGTGTCAGTTATCTTTTCATAATAAATTTGGGTAACATTAACTCTATAGAGAAATGTGTGATGTAAATATTGAACATAATATCTTCAAAAATATTTTCACATAAAAGGAGTTTAATATGTGATAAATTAGATGGTTCAAATTAATAAAATATTAATAATTATCAATATGTTACAACCCCAAGATGGAAAATAAGGATCCTAATTCTATGAGAAGGAAATAAAAAGGTAATTCATCCATGACCAGGATTGTAAAAGAGCCACTACAAATGGATTTATATAGGATTAATATTATAGTCATAATTGTGGTGATAAATCTTATTTTGAAAAACTGAATTCTCAACTACGCATTTACATAAGGATATATGATTCCCATAAAGAAGATGCAGAGATATAAAAAATGTTAGTAGATATTCCAGAGTTCAATTAAGATAAATATGGAGTTATATGGTTTGTAATCAATATATGTGTCCCATCAATGACATAATTTAAAAAGGAACTTGTTTATGATTCTCATATCTCATCCTTTCTTTAAATTAACAATATATGAAGATGTATAAATACCGAAAAGAAAATATTTAATGTGATATCATGAATAGATAAATTCAATAACATGTATCTCGATGCTTGGTATAAAATAAATTTATTGATAGACAAAAAATTTGTAAGGGTATGTTGAAATAATTACCAATACTAGTATAGGAATGAAAAAACATCACCACAGATTTATTCCTAAGAATCCCCAAAATGTCAAAATCCCATAATGCTGTTTGGGTTTAACTCAATCACCATAAAAAATTAGTGCATTTTATATCCATAAAATAATATTTATATATTGAATAACTCACTTAGATATACACAAGAGATGACGTATGGTTCCATAGAGTAACACTATCCTTTCTATCTATTCAGGATTAATGGATTATCTCTATATTCTAAAGACATATTTATAATGGATTGGAGAAATAGATGAGTTTAAATAATACTTGAAAGACTTAGAGGGGTGGTCAATCTTAAAGGACCTTTAAAACTCTATAGTAGATGCAAGAATATTTTTCTATTAATATTTTTCATCATCATTTTCAAATTCACTAATGGTGTCATTTTTGTTTTTCGGAAGAAGATTACCTTAGTAAATATCAGTGAACATGATAAAAGCATTATATTTCTTAAAAATGATACTTTTATAAATATTTTATTTTTTAATTAAATGGATCTATTTCAAACTATAACTCAAATGTAATTTTTAATCATATCTATAAATAATTTAATTGTTATTTAATTTTAAATAAAATTTATGATTGTTTATGATTAAAAATGTTTTTTATAAATATGTTTTCAATGTAATATATGTTTCATGTTATGTAATAATTTAATTACATTTAAAAATTGAATTAGATTAAAGGTAATAAAAATTTAGATTAATCATGTCAAAATTTTGAAATAAGAGTCATATTATATTATTTTGAAAAAATAATAACCAATATTATCATTTCATCAAGATTAATAAGTGTTAAAATGGCTAATATTATGATGATCGAATTTTTCTAAATCAATTTGACACATATTGCTTATTATATACCTTTATTTGGTTAGAAATTAATTCATAAATGTATCCAAAAATTTTCCCTACCAATAGCACCTAACTCTCAAGAAAGTACATTCTTACCCCTGACTTAACTTTCTATTCAAATTATCATTTCCTATTTTTAACATATAAATGATCTCACATCCACCCTTTTTAGAGATAGTATCTTAGTTATACATTTAAATTAAAATATATCCAATTTACTTTTTTTATTTCCCATATATACTTTTTCATCCAATACCCTCATCAAAGAACATAGTTTCCTTAAATTATAAAGGATACTTCAATAAAAATCAAAATTCACAATATGAGCACTATTTACCCATTTACTTCCCCTATTTATCTTTTCCATCCACCCTCACACAAGACCATTATAAAAAATTCATATAATGACAAATGTATAAATAATGAAAATAGATGTTGTTAGATTTATAGTATAACACTTATCTATTACCTCCTCACCAATTGAAAGAAATGATACTTTTTCTCACATGTGCGTGTGGTATACCACCTCTATGAACAACACGTTTTTTTATTCACCACCAAATTTATAGGATGGTTCTAGAAATAGAATTAATATATATATAATTTAGATATTTCATAAATTATATTATCTAAATTTAATTTATGAAATCTATAACTAATGTAAGATTTAATAAATGACTGTAAAACTAACCTCCTTAAATGAATATATGAAGATGAAAAGGTAATTAATTTATAAGCTAAAAATTATTATTCAATTACCTTATTCTTATAAATCATAAATATTTTTATTAATAAATTTAATAACATGAAAATAATTTCATTATAATTTTGTGAGAATTAAATTATAGCAAAAGTATCTCTTCCATAGCAATACTGAAACATATAATGTTGCATACACCTTTTTGGATGGTTTTACAACCTTTAAAAAAATGAAATAAATTTATATCAATTATTGAATTGGAATCGTAAATTTGGATACAAATTCGTAAACAATGAATTTTTTGGATTGATTACATATACATTTAAAACATCAAATATGTTAATACCATTCTTTTGTTAAAAATCACTGAAACATGCTTATTGGTAATTTCCTTTATAAGAACCATTACTAAAACCCTTAAATAATGAAGTTATAAATATAGGATATATCCTTAAAATAATTTCATTTACCTTTGATGATATTTTTATAATGAAATTTTGGATATGAATGATTAATGACACTACAATCACGAAACTCATTTAAAATTTCCAAGATTACTCAATCCTGAAATTGAATATGAATAAAAACTAAATTAAAAAAATTAGATAATAATTATAAATTATGATTATAAATAGCTATGTATATGAACAATGATATATAATAGGTTACTAAGAATGATATTATTTTATATAGGTGGTCAAATAACATCCACATAAATCAAGAGTAAAGGTAAGGGAATCAATGTTTCTATATATTCAATGACTTTTTTAACATATAATGTACACTTGTATATCTCTAGGGAAAATTGTTACATAATATAAATCCCCTTCATTGAAGGCTTTTTCTATTCAATAATATTTTAATATGGTTTTCTCATATATTGATTTATTTTAAGTGAATATTTATTTCAAGTCCATGCTTTCACATAATAATGTTATATTTTATTATTTTGAATTCCAAAAATGTATAAATTCATTTCATCTTCATACTTTCATTTTTAAATATTATATTTGATACATTTTTTTGCTTCCATTTTCCTCTATATCTCAATAGGGCTGTATTTTCCATGAACTTATGTATTATAAATATAAATTTATATGAATTTATAATGTTCCACTTTTGGGGGATATAATTTAGTATTAATTAATGTAGTTTATGAAGTTATTCAAGTGATAACTTCTGAAAACTAATTAGAAACCCATTATTATTTCAATGGTTTAATGATGTGAATTTTTAGTTTTTTATTATGGAACAAGTGTGTATGTTTAATATTATTGTGAAGGGTGAGCCCTATATAACCCTATAATTAATTGTATAATTATTTACCCCTCATGATATATTTATGAAACAAGAAGTAATGGTTGATACAAAATGGGAAGCATGCTGTGATTCCTGACCGTCTATAGAAAATAATTTTTATTACATAATCATATATGGGAAATATAAGGTGATGCATAGTCCAAAATGTAGTGTTTCTATAAATATGTTAGTTCCACAATCCTTTTATAAGTTACAATTTTATGGTTTTATGATCATTATTGAACTCTCATGTTTTCCTAGACTTTATGATTTGGTGTCTGTTTGATAATATGAGATTATTTTTTCTTCTATATTTTCATATGATTCGTTTTTACTATTTAATATAAGACTTTACTCTTAATTATGTTTTATCATATTCATTTGATTTATCCCTAGGTAATATGTTAATATTTTTATTTTTCATAACTATGATTTTGAGCTAACCCCATTCTTCTATTTTTATTTCCCAAGGCTTGAGGATGTGTGTAACATGGAGGGTGTTTATACGAATACCTAATATGAGGAAATTATAGGGAAATAATCATATGAACTGTAAAAACACGTAACTTCTTTAGATATTTTCTAAAGAAAACAAACCTCTTGATTCATTGAATAATGATTATATTATGTAATTTAATTTTTTATTAATTTTACTATTACTGAATAAATTAATCTTTTCTTAGGCCACCTTTGATAAAAATTAAAATTTCCACTAGTCTTTAATGGTAATGGTGTTCCACGGGCTACTAAGATCTAGATTTAGTACTTGTAGATGAATTTTTATCAGATGAGACAGCCACTAAGTGGTGGGTTATATTGATTATTAATATTACATGAGGAACAATTAATTGATAATGTGATGTATTGGTCCTAGAAGATGAAGAACATTGGTTATCCCAAAAACAATTTTTATTATTAGTTTATTAAGTAGTTGTTTCTAAGACTTTGAGGCTGATATGGATTGGTACTTCATGGATATTTTCTATAGTTACATATTTGTGATGAATTATGTTACACCCTTCACGTTATTTCTTTATTTTTTACAATGATTTATTATGAATTGATTATGGGATAAAAAAATTAGTATGGTTTGAGGAAATAAATATGATCTTATCTGAACATATTTTAATAGATATCCTTTAATGATGTCATGAACAACACCCTATGTTTTTTGTAGAACATTGTTACTTGAGAAATAGTGGAAGATTTATTTGTCTATCAGGACTAGGAGTCGTTTAGTGGGATGTTTTAAGAAATTTTGGTATGGCTATTTCTAGGGTAGATATAAATAGACTAGTTAGGATAGAGGTAACATTCTTATTCTTTGCTGGTGAATTTCTCTTGAGTATTACTAGTGTGCTAGGTCAAGTCATATCAAAAAAAGTTTTAAAATTTTGCCAAAGTTGTTTAATTCATGTGGTTAGATAGGGAACTCATATAAATATTTTATTAGTGAACTATAGTCAGTTGGTGGATGTGATTCGGGTCAGACTCAATGTTCATGTGTTAATATAGGTGAATTTCAACAAAGTAGTAGTTAGGTTTTTTCTAGTCTATCTATACAATGAGGGGGATGTTGTATATTGAGGAAAGATAGGTAGTGTTAGATGAATGGGAGCCCTTTTGGGATTCAGGCGTATGGATCTTGGGTTCAGTTCTTAGGTTCAAAAAATGTTATTAAGCATACAACTGATTGTGGAGAGGGTCTATAAATTTCATAAAGAATGATTGGTTGAACATTTACCATTGACTCTTTTGTTTTTTTCTAAGGTTATTTTGTACTCATTTATTTTTTATTTCATGGTTAATGATCTAGGTTCTAATTTATTGTATTTTATGGGGATGATGGTCTTATATATTCCATTCAAAATGTTATATGAGGGTATATAGAGTTTTCTAGGATGTGTTATGGTTAGGATAGAATTATAGAATCCAATGGATATTCTAGTACATATACTAAAAACATTAATTTAACAATCAGAATGGATTAATTAACTCTACATTGAGAAATAATATATTTCTAATACTGATGGTTACCTTTTAGGTTATATGAGGGTGATGTTTATTCCTTATTATGATTGTAGTATTTTTAGGTATCTTAACTACATCAAGAAAATTATATGTTGAAGCTAAATATTTCCTTATTTTAAATAATTATATTGAGGGCTGAGTAGGATTTCGTATAGTTGTTCTTCAATCCTATGATTGAAAATTATTTGGATATTTTTCTTGGATACATGTTTGCATCGTTACCCAGGCATATGTCAGGTTTATGATCAACTTGGTACCATGTATGGAGTCTATATTTATTCCTCCATTCATGATTATTAAGACTGAGTAGACATAATTGAACATACTACTAGTTGGTATTTATAATAATGGATCCATTTTCTTAATAACATACCTTTGGGTTGATCCTATATTTTCACCATGAAAGGTGATGGTAGGTTATGCATTTATGTGGATTAATAAATTTTGAATTAAGTTATAGTTATGAATTTCTAACAACATTCTTATATAATTCACCCTCTTGATTAGAATATGGGATATTAGTGGTTATGAAAGATCGATTTGATGATGGGATATCACTTTTTGTCAGTGAGGTTAGTTGATATTCTGCAAATGGATTTCTAAATAAGGTATAACTTTTATTTATTTATATTGTTGTTATTCAGTTTCATGAAATTATTAGAGGTGTTTTTAGCCTTGGTGGAATTTTTATTCCATCCATATTTGTTATTTTGTATTCATGTTCATAAATGTAATTTTTTTATAATACAATTTATTTAATGGTCATTATTATTCTATGGAGATAATATTAGTCACAGTGATAGGGAATCATATTTATCTTGAGATCTCAAATTGTCACATCTAGATTAAATATGTTTCCTTAATAAGACATGTGATTTCTGAGATAGGTATATAATTGAAACATAGAAAGGTAGATTTTATGGTTTCTTAGATGTGACGAAAGATTTTTTTGCTTCAGATTCATAGAATACATGAATTAAAAATATATTATGGGATATACATCTAAGTGTTCATCAAATTGGAAGTGTATATGATATCCATTACTAAGAAGAGGGGAGTTTGAGTAGTCAGATCCATATGGGGGATCTTTTCAGGATGTATTGTGTAGGTAATGTAATACATCAATCCTAAACATACCAATGATGGGTAATGTGTACTCACTGTAATGTAATTTTTTAAGATAGGGTTCTAGATTAGTTATAATATTGTATATATGAGTAGTCAATTATTAGTCTAGGTTTGGTGATTTCAAAACAATGAAAATACCTGAAACATGACTTTGTACTAGCTATGGCTCAGGATTTGTTGATATATTTATGTCAGTACCATTTGAGAGTGTGTTTTTTTGTATATATCAACCACAACATCCACATGTATAAATTATCAAATATTGAACTAAACCTTCAATGAAGGATGTGGTTCTTATACATGTAGTCTTTCGACATGAAGATGATATAAACCCCTGGTAAAGGGAATTTTTTAATTGATGAATTATATATAAATAAATATGACTATTTATTTTAAGATGTTAGTAGTGAACAAAAACTAAGGACTCATTTCATCATGATCCACCAAATTGTTTTGCAGGGTTAGGTCATGGATACCTTCGCAGCATTGAGCATTATACCTTCACTACATTATTGAGTGATGAATATTTAACTGTATGCCTTTAATTGTTTTCTTATTATAGAGTTTATAAAATCTATTGATCCACCAACAGATTTAATGTTGGATAATTTCATGATCCTTTATGAATAAGGTTGATTTTTGGTCATAATTACCATGTATGACGAGTTTATGTAAGATTTACAAGCCTCAAGATTGACTAATCGCCTAGGGATATACAAGATGTATGGTTACATATATAGGTAGTATTGGTGGATTAGGATGAATATGTACATTGATGGTTTGTTTCATTAGTCATCATCTATCCTCATGTGATGTCAATGAATTAGATAGAAACATGTATCCTTTTGAAATTACACATACCAAATTTGAAATTAGATGATGTGATGATTTATTTTATGATGGATTTTTTAAGATAAAATGTAGGAAGTGATGTTGTATGGGTGATTGAAGAATGGTTGAAAAAATATTCAGATTTATTAAGAGTTAGGGGGAGCAAGTCTATTTTAGAGTTAGGTAGTATTTAATTTTATGAGTTGGTGTGGTTATATAGTTTTTATTGAAGTATCATATCAGGTTATGATTCTTGATTCAAATATCATATATACCAAGGATATAATAGGATTTGGACGCTCATGTTTATTTTAGAAATATATATGATCCTTGTCCAAATGGTCTTTCTATGAACTATTCACATCGTGGAGGATATATGAACCCACGTCCGTCTATGGTGTGTTTTTAGGGTGAATAATTTTTTTATTATTTTGGTTGATGTTTTTAGAGAATCGGAGATCAGAATTGTATTTAGAGAGTGTGAGTATCCAAAAATAGGTATTTTGGATGAATATTTAGGCTTGGGAGGGACATAGAGTTTCGGGAGAGAACAAGAGTTGGCCGAGAGTGATTATGGTTTCAACCACAACAATAAGCTATCTATTACTCCCATAATAAAGAACACCTCTTGCACTAATGATAAATCAATTAAAGGGCGATTATTAGTGATTGTAACTATTATACATTTTTTTAGTGAACCAACCCTAGTTACATGTTAATGTAGATCGTGATCATTGGTCGACACACACACACACAAGAAGGAGATATCATATTATCAAGGTTCGCATCCCCAAATGATAAGGCTACTCTTTTATATGATTCAAATTCAACAAATATCATACTACCCATAAGTTTCCACATATAGGTATAATGAGATGGATTTATCCATTAACTCATATTACATAAAATCTCTTAACTCTGATGGTGAATCTATCACTATAATAATAAATACAGAAAATTTTATTTCAATAACATGAAATCCATTAATCTGTACCCATCAATTTTTGAAGTAGTTCTCCATATCCTCCCCTTCTTTTCTCTTTATCCCAATATGCCCAAAAAAATTTCTTATTATTACACATATTCATCTTCCCATATTTTATCACTCAATTTACATATAAAATATGCTACAAAATTTTTGCATAGTAGCTCATTCATTCACATGATTTTATTTTATTTTTAAATTAAAATTTAAACCATCAATTTCCTTCTTTAATCTCATACTTTTGGAAATATTTGAAAAAAATAACTTGATCGTCCATTTAGACCAAGGCATCTAACTTGGTTTGAGACAACCAAAAAATCATAAAATGTATTTAAAACCATAAAATATCCTATAAAACACATATATGACATGGTCTTGGGGCTTAGGGAATAATATTGTTTTAATGGTTTCTAAATAACAATTATACAAGGTTTCATTATGTTACATGGGTTGTGGCATGGTGGTATAAATATTTCAATAACTACTAAATTACACTCAAACAACCTCTGTGGTGTGGACTAATTCTCTATGATGAAGTCTTTCAGACATTTTTTAACCAATGGGGTAGTATTATGGTTGGGGCGTAGAAGTGATAAAATCTCCACTGGAACCAAAAAACATGGATCAGTCACCTTGTTGTGATGGATCAATTCTGGTTTTTGGATGATCTTCTTTGTGGCATGGATAAACCACTATATAATAGAGGTGATAATTTTTTTTATTTTCACTAAAAACCGATCCATCATCATTTATGGTGTAGCCAATGAAATGCGAAATGGGGGTGTGGAAATTTCTAGAACCAAGGAAATTTGGCTACAGATCTCTATGGTGTTGTCTTATTTCTTCAGAACATAGAAATCAATTGGAGTCTCTTCTTTGGTGTATCCATTGAAACATTATTGTGATCAATGAAACAATGATGTGTTCCCTTACACTGTGGTGAGTTCATTAATTTTCCCATATCCTCTTTTCCTCCTCCACTCTTTCAAATTTATTATATCATGAACTTCACTCCTGACATATAGGTTTTAACATCCCGAGTATTAATAAATAAACACTATGTTCAAAAGCATTCATGACACACTACATCGAGCTTAAACGAATAAGTAACTATGATTATGTAAATGTTACTGTTATAACATAGTTGTTGGAAAGGGGGGAATGAATAGTATCAATTTAATTATGAAAATGTGGGTTAAACATGTTTAAATAGTGATTCATTGGTAACCAAATTTATTATAAATGGAAATAAAAACCAATTGAATATAAAAGACGAGTTTTTATTAAAACTTAATTTAAAGTGAGTAATTTTTTTTATAAAATCATATCACTATTTTTGGATTTTTATTTAATGAAAAATATGTTTTATATATTCAGTTTTATTTTCCAAATTCATATTATATGTTGTGAATATATGATATAAAAACAAATACAATTTTTTGAATTAAAGTGGTATTTTTTCAAAAAAAATAATGTTTTACCCCCTTTTGATGCATAAACATTTTTTAATATAATTTTTAAAAATTTATAAGTTCTATTTGAAATAGTAAAAATCTTTTTTGGAATTAGGAAATTAAAATTTTCCTTGGAAATTTTTGGTATTTTTCTAATGAAATTAATATTTTAAATAATACTAAAAAATACTGCATTTTAATTCAAAACTACATTTTTGTTTAATTTATTTATATAGTTAGATTATATTTTTTTATTGATTTTAAATATAAATTGGATTATATTTTTATCATTTAATAAAATTATGGTCATTGGAGTTAATTTATCATTAAAATTTTATATAAGCTTCTATCAATCTTTTGATTGTTTTTAGTTTTTAAAAACCTTTTTTCTCGTTTTGACCATGAGATTACAATTTAAATTAATTACCGTAACTTATATATTTTGAATTTGAAAAAATTTATTCTATAATTGGAGTTATAAGGTCGAAATTTTGTAAGTGGGTACCTTTTAATTTTGGAAATTATGAATAGTTACTTCAGTATTTATTTTTATTTGACACAGTTAAATGTTAATTTAGGTATATAAGGAAGAAAATAATATTATAATATTATAAAAAACACACTAACATGTGTCCTAATCTTATTGGATAATTTATGGGAGAAAAAAAATCATTAGTCCTAATTTTTTTTAACTTTGGAGCCACTTGGGAGTGAAAATGACATGTCAGGATAATTAATTTAATGTAAAGGGAAATATAACACAAACATATATATTTTTGCTAAAATATTTTTAATGTTGGGTTATATAATTGATATATTTTACTATAAATATTAATTATAGAGATAAAAATATTTCATAAATTTTGGTATTTTATTTATAAATTGTATATATTAGATAAATAAATTTTTTTATGACACAATGATGATGATGTGATTACCATATAAATGAATGATTCAAATAAATGATATTATATATATTAAAATAAATTTAATGGGAAAATTTTGATTCCATCCAAAAAATTTATAGATTATTATGACATGTTATATTTGATTTAATTTATTTTGTATGAATCAATTAATTTTTTATAGCTTTCTGAAAAATCAATTACTAAATAGTGTCAAAATGGACATAAATGAGTATTAAAAAAAATACTATATTATTAAAAGATATAATAGTAATAAAAATATAGGATTAGTCTAACTAACCTATATAATGTAAAAAATGTCATTAACTACCAACTTGAGGTTTAATTTGTATTTAATAGTGTTTATATTTATAATATAGTGTAAAAGTACCGGAAGACATGGTAAGAGTTAATTTATTTAACTACGGGTTAAAGCCAAAAGATAATTTTAGAATTTATGACCTAAACTGGTATAAAAGCTATTGGTTGAGAGGATTTCGAACCATCCTCATATTATCCTCAAACTATATCACTCTTTATCTATTATAATTCTAAAATCAATTTATAATAAAATTCTATTTCAGGACTTTCCTAAAGTGTCCCTCCTCCCCCTTATAAAAAGCCACCACCTATACCCACTTACTTACACCATTAAATCTCAATGGGTCATATAAATTCTACTCAACTAAGATCCCAAAATCCATCCCTTACTCCTAGAATCCGTACATTTTTCATAAGGAACTGAAGGATGTCTTTTGGATCAAATCAAAAATAAGCACACGATTTTGGGGTAACGGCTTCTCTTGCTCCCTTGATTTATTTTCCTTCTCCAACCCCCTAAAATATTTTTTAATTATTTTATTAGAAAAAATGTTTCTTAAATATAATAGAAAGTTTTTACTATAATTTATATCTAAACTTACACACACCACCGTATAATGGTTTTAAATCATATTGTTTCTATATACAACGAACTAATGCCTCTGGAAACGAGGAATGTCCAATTTTTTCCAACCACCTCTTATTGCGACTATTATGATTGAAATGTATTTATATATGAAATATATTATATATATGGTTTCTATTATTATTTAATTTCTATTTAAAACAAACATTTATGCATTCCATATTGTGTAAATGTGATAATTTCATTTGAGGACGTGTGGACTGATACCCCCTTAAAGTGATATAAATCATTCATTCCATACATGGAATGTATAGAGGATGAAATTAATGAAATTATATAACATATATAAGATTTATATTATTCTAGGATTATAATATACCTATGTATCATTTATTTTTCACTCCTTTAATATGGAAATGAAATGAAAGAATCATTCATACATACGTACGACCTACCGTCTCCAAGAACGATACATTTCATTTATTATCTACAAATATTATGGACACTTATAAATTCATATATAAAAGATATATAAATGATATTTAATCATTGATATGATTATGGAGATGGTGGACTTAGGAAAACATGGATAATCTTCATCAAATCAAGTTCATTTTTGACTCAAGTACCAAACATTGACAAAACGTCCTCTATAAACTCAAACAATTAACTAATTGTTATTACATGGTAATAAGTCATATAAAATGTATTATAAACATTAAAAAGTCTTTTAAGAAGTAGAAACTAAAAAAAGATTATTATTTTGTAAATTTAAGAACAAATAAGAAAATCTAGTCTCAAGTTAAGGGAAATCTTAACTCAATATCCATTTGTTGAGTTAAATATCTATGTCACTAGTTTTTTTACAAAATATGTGTGAATGTACTATGAATTTTTTACACTAAATATCTACTTATATTGGGTGTATTTATATTTTTCACACATAATTATTTCATTTATTTATCCTTGATTTAATGATATAATCATTTTATGGGACTTCTCCTCAATATCCTTTCATTGAGGAATATTTTGATTTATATGTGACCTTATATTATATGGTGTATAATAATCCCATTTGAATATTAATTTTATTAAACTATTTTTAAAATGAAATTTTTTTTATGAATCAATTTACTGAAAGGAAAATGAATATTTTTCAACTTACACAGCTACTGTGACCATTATTTGGGAATTGTATTCTTTAAAATGTAGTAATGTTTTTAAAATGAAAATTAAATACCATATTACTTTTTTAGGTATTTTGGTACTGAAAATAGTTTTGAGAATGGATTTATTATATTAATATTTTGAAATGATGTCTTATGATTGCAATGCGGAAATGTAATTTTTCCTTAACACGTGTTTTATGTGTAATGATTATGTTACGGTTCTTGGGAATTTATTATGTATACTGGTGGTTTTGTGATAAAATGATGGATATTGAGCCCATGATAGCTCTCCAATGCATTGGTTAATGTGACAGAGGTAAATCTAGAAGTTTCTCTTAAGATATTTAGGTAATATACTATGATGGGTATTCTAAAGGTAATGATGAATGTCACTCCCTACTTAGTCATGAAAGCTACAATGTAAGTATTATATGGATTTTACAAGTTACCAATATGTTCTTTGATTTATATGATGTTTTGTATTAATACATTGATTACATGATGTAACCTATATAGTTTTTTATGGGTGAAAAGTGTGATTTTGAGAAAAAAAATTCATGGGTTTTCAAAATTCCTGAATTAATGGTTTTATTCCTTATTTTATATTCCTTACTGATATTTTTATTCACATACCATGTTTTTGAAAAATTTTACACGTGGTATAAGGATGGGTAAGAGAACAGAAGAATTAAATAATATTTTTATCAAGAAAAATAAATCATGTTTTTAACGGGTTTCCTTTGGTGGAAAAGGTGGATACTACGGGTAATTATGCACATGTAATGTCTTGGTCTATTATGTAATAGTTATTTCTTAATTATTTAAAATTATTAACCTAAAATGATCCTGAATGTGAATTATTGACTTAACTCAAGATTATGTAATGTTTAAGGCCGGGACCTTATAGTTGATATAAGAAGATGGTTAATATAACATTAGAGATTAAGATGTTTTCTTAAGAGTTAGGGATATCATCATGGGTTTATGATATTAAGGTAGATCATAATTTTGATGTCACAAAACCCCATTCTGAGGCTTGAAGATCTGAAATATTAATTTAATGGCCCAGACCTCTCCAGTCTATTGCATTGTGAAATGTGGTGCTGGAGGTATACCGGGAGGTAAAGGTGACTTGGGGTGCGTTTGGGTGGGTGTTTAAGGAAAGCTAAAGGGAAATAGCTTTCACACAGTTGGTGCACATTTTGGCTAAACGGTGTGGCCAAAATGTACAAGGTTGGGTTTGGAGGAAGTGGATAACGCATAGTTAGTGCACGGTTTGGCTAACTGTGAAGACTAACCGTGCAAGGAGTGTTTGGCGAGGTAGAAGCTAACACACAGTTATCGCACGGTTTGATAAACCGTTCAGACTAACCATTCGGGCACTTAATGTTAGATCCTATAATTGTGGATCTGAACTCTTTTGCCTCTAAATGGTTCGTTTAAGCCCCTATGCAGCCATAACTCGGGACTACCCTTCCTTGGAGGTAGAAAAACCTATCCCAAGAATTTTGGAGGTGATCCAAAGGCTTTTCTTTGCGAATCGAAGCTTATTTCCTGAGGTGTGTAATTGTTCATGCTTTATTTCCTAGATGAACATATATCTACTCCTCCTCTTCTCTCAGTTTATTAGATCTACGCTTGTTATGGGTATATTTATGCGTGTGGATGTCGAATATGATGAGTTTTGGTCTTGGTTGTGTTAGGAGAGGATATCTAAAGAGGATTCATGGACAATCGACCCGGTTTCTTGAGCGTTCATCGACCATTGTTGTTTTGTCAAAAACCTTTGAGGTAGGGATCTTACCTTCATCTCTCTCTCACTTTTTTGCCTCATGTGTGGTGGGTATACTCTTGTTTTAGGAGATATGGTTGAACAAGTAAATTAAGATAATAACTGGTTAAAGAATGGGTTTGGGGAGATTTCTGTTGGTATTGTTGTTTTATTTCCATCAATGATTCTCCTTTTATTATGTTGCGATTTTAATGGACTTATGCCTACTGAAAATCACGGTTGTTAGGGGTCTTTGATTGCACCATTAGATGTTTCCTTGTTTTTCAGGATTTTTTCGTGGATGGAATTCATAGAATGTGGAGATTGGTTAATCATGTAATGTTGCATGGTTAAATGAACACCTGGAAACCTTATATGATCACCCCGATTAAATTAAATGAAACAATGAATTTTGTGGGTGCTGGATGGGTTTTAATTATGTGAATGGGTTTTTCATGGGTTGTTGTGGAATGGGTGAGCAACAGGGCTACGGTTGGTTTGGTTGTGATGGGCAGCAGAGCTGCGGTGAATGGTATCGAAGGGATAATGATGCAGTACGAGTATTGTTTCCGAGGTGTTTTTTTTGTGGTGGTTGGAAGCAGGGCTGCAGGGATGGGTTGTGAATATCAATAAAAGTGGAAGAGTTAACTAACGAACTGTGGGGCATGGTAGTTGATTAAATACAGAAAATCAACGGAATTGATTTGGCTGATAAAAGAAAATGGTTTTGTGTTGCTTGTGTTTTCCCTAACCTTATTTTTTGCTGGCAGGGATATGTTTTATGAATGTATGATCTGGTTTGGTTGCTGTTAGTTTCTCGGTAGTTAAAGAATAGATAAACTAAAACTGTTGAATCATGAAAAGCATAATGGGGTTTGGGGTCGTTCGTTGTGTACATACTTTCGTGGTAGCATTGTCAAGGAATGTGCTTAGATCTTTTGTGTAGAAGCCTTAGGATGGGATGAGTGGTTGATATAATTATATAAATTTTTACGTTTTATGTTTCAATACGCACCCCATCCCTGTTGAGCAGCACGTGCTGAACACCCGTGGGATGGGGGGTCAGATTCCCAAACATCCAAAGGATGGCTGGTTACTGTTCTTCAATGTGCTGCCTCTTCCAGGTTCTATAGCCCAAGATCCTTCGGGCAGGTTACAACAGATATTTCCCAAGAGTCTTATGGATGAGATGTGATGTGGTTCCTAGGTGTCTTTAGGATGAGATGTGGTTATGGCTGAGGATTGAGTGCCGGCGGGATGCGGGATGAGATGTGGTTCTGTGCGAGGATTGTGTGCCGACAGGATACAATGATCTTCGTATGGCCAGGTTGCTTCCCTAGCTCGAGCTTTGTATGGCCAGGTTGCGGCACTAGCTCATGAAGAGGGGGATGCATCAGAGTGTAACGTGTGAGGGCTTGAGCATTTTCAGTGGGAAGGTGGTGTGGGGTACCCATACATTGATAATATTACTATACTACTCTATTGAATTGCAATATTTGGTGAGTGTGGCTTGTAAGGTTTGGTGGATAGATTCCATGATAGGCTTTAGTTCCTTCTGTTTTCTCACAGGTCTTTAGGATATCTCCCCACCTGTGCATGAGATATTTATGTTTCCCTACTGAGTATACTTGTATGCTCACCCAACTTTTACTTTCAGGTTTTCAGGAGGACGTCAGAGATAGTGTGGGACCTTGCTAGTTATTCGTCGGAGTTTTTCTGGTTATAGTTTTTTCTTTTCTGTATTGGTATCATGCTTTGGAGCTTTTCTTGTACTTGTACTTTTCTTTCAGAATTGTATAAAACATGCATGTGGGATTGGTTTTTAGTTTATTTTCATTTACTTGTTCCCTTTTCTTTCGGTGTTTAACTCATCCTTTTTCCCGATATTAATTAATAAAAAAGGGTAATTCCTCCCATAATTGGGAAAACTCATACCCTTGGTGCTATTCGCCACTCCGGGGCCTACTAGAAATGGGACTCGGGGTTCATCATCTCCCTTTCACCATTGCCAGCTTAGGAGGGGCATCTTTGGTGGGAGGGGGTCGTGACCGAATGGTATCAAAGGAAGGGGGTTGAGAGATAGGATGTATTCTGGAGTTAGACACAATGAGGATTGCATGGGATGGTAGGTCACAGTGTCAGGTGTTCATGGAGCGTGAAATAGGTCAGGGAAGACCGGCTAGGACACGAGATTTTAGGTCCCCCCGTGATACAATGCAAGAACTCGGGACCTACCTAACGACCAAGTGAGGCCACAATGATTGTAGGGTAGAGACCCTAGGGATGGTACATTCATCATAATGACTTGTGTTCTTGTGTTTATAGGGCATTTTGGGGATTTAAAATGAATAAGAATTCTAAGAAAATTTAAGAACAATATTCTACACTACTCAGGATTAGGAATTCCTTGTATACCTTGCAGCTATGGAACCTAGGAGATGACCACGAGTAGTGAGGGTGATCAAGGACCATGAGGTTGACTTGGATGATCAACAAAGGGCTGACTGAGAGGAGGTGGATGATCAGTGGCAGAAGATGCTTCGATCCTTTCAGCGGAAGAATATTAGGAAGTATGAGGGTAGCATCTTAGACATGGAGATAGAGAGCTGGCTAGAGGATCTGGTGATAGCATTCATCTTGATCCAGGCTCTGACGGAGTGTTGGGTTCCTCTGGCGGTGAGCCAGATGCATGGAGCAGCGCGTCAGTGGTGGATGCTTTATCTTGGGGAGAAGAGGGAGGCTGAGGTCACCTGGACTGACTTCGAGAAGGAGTTCTGTGTAGAATTCCTCTCTTCCAAGATGAATAATGAGAAGAGGAAAGAACTAATCTCCCTCCAGTAGGTGAGTATGTCAGTGAAAGAGTTGGGGATCAAGTTCAAGGATCTCCTTCGCTTTTCTCTTGACCTTTTTCAAGATGAGGAGTCTTGGGTGAGACATTTGGATGAGGCACTTCAGCCTTCTCTCCAGTATTCTGTTACTCCCTTCACCCTACTGACATACATAAAGGTCTAGAAGAAGGATGAAGTGGTGGAAAGAATGCACATTCTAGGATGTGAGTCGTGAGAAGGAATCCAGTTGGGCTTGTCAAAGGGGAAATCCATCAGCAGCAGGCCTCCAGCATCAGGGCCCCCTTGGTCCCGACAAGTAGGGAGAAGGCCTCAGCAGTTTCACATCCGATCTCCCGGTCCTTGCCCTTTTCATTCGAGTATGAGGCCGAAGTGTTTCATCTGTGGTAGCCATGGGCGCCTTTGTAACCAGTGCCCGGACCGAGTACAGAACAGTGGAGGTGGACCAATACAGCACCCACCTCAACCATAGTAGTTTCCAGCTAGGCCCTTCCATCAGAAGCAGCCAGGGCATCGAGCTCCTACTCCTCTAAGGGCAGACGTATCAGGAGGAGGCCGACCTCAGGGCGCTCCTCAGGGACCTAAACTAGGGCATCGTCGGGGAGATGGCTGACAGCTGAGAGGTAGAGGAACTGGTGTGGGCAGATTCACGCCGCAGAGGCACTAGTTCCAGTAGATCCATCAATCGTTCGAGGTATGATAAGCTTGTTTAGTACCCTTTCTTATTCCTTGTTCGATTCAAGAGCTTCACAATCCTTTGTTGCACCCAGTCTAGCCCGTTCCATGGGCCTAGACATAGAGACACTTTTTGTACCCCTATTTTTGATTACGCTAGTCGGAGGTTAGACCAGCTTGTCTCGTGTTTGCTGGGGATGTTGTTTGAGGTTGTCACCACACCAGTTCTATGGAGATCTCTTTTTACTGAAAATGAAACCATACGATGTCATTATAGGCATCGATAGGATGTTATCAGTGTGTACCGTCATCTACTGTTTCTGAAGAAGGGTTTTGTTTTCAGACTTGGGTGGCCGACGTGTGACTTTCATCGGTGAGTGGGGTTACCTAGAAGGTAACTGGAAACTTGATCCCCTCCTTTCCTTGTTAACTGAACATTCAGTGGACTCAGCGGATATAGAAAAGGTGGAAGTCCCGGGGATAGTCAGTGAGTTTATGGACGTCTTACCTAAAGAGGTGGCGACCCTTCCACCTCTATGTGATGTTGAGTTCAGGATAGACTTGGAACCTGGTGCCTGCCCGATTTCGATGGCTCCCTATCGGATGGCACCTTCTATGTTATGGGAGTTGCAGATTCATATTGACTATCTGATGAAGAAGGGTTTTGTTCGACCAAGTGCATCACCTTGGGGTTCTCCTGTCTTGTTCGCAAAGAAGGATGATGGTGGACTCAGGCTGAGCATGGACTACGAGAGACTGAATCAGGTAACGGTCAAGAACAGTTACCCCCTCTCGAGGATAGACGATCTCTTTGACCAGCTGAAGGGAGCATGTTGGTTCTCTAAAATTAATCTATGGTCTGGATAACACCAGTTGAGGGTGAAGGATGGTGAAATCTCGAAGACGGCCTTTAGGGGAAGATATGGGCACTTTGAGTTTGTAGTCATGCTGTTCGGTGTTACAAATGCACTAGATGTGTTCATGGGACTCATCAACTCCGTCATCCGGGAATACCTGGATCGTTTCGTAGTCATGTTTATTGACGACATTTTGATCTACTCAATATCAGAGGAGGATCACGCTGTGCACCTATGAACAGTTTTAGTGGTCCTCCGACAGCACCAACTCTATGGGAAATTGTCCAAGTGCAAGTTCTGGACGCGAGAAGTGCACTTCCTTGGGAACGTGGTGTCCGAGAAGGGAATAGAGGTGGACCCATCGAAGGTCTAGGAAGTTGTTTCTTGGGTGGAAACCAAGAACGTGGCAGAGGTTCGTAGTTCTTTGGACTGTCAGGTCACTACCAGAGGTTCGTACCCAACTTCTCCCGATTTGCAGCACCTTTGAAAACATTGACAAAGAAGGATCGAGCATTCATGTGGGATGAGCAATGTGAGGCATCCTTTAGTTCCTAAAGGAGGATTTGATTAGTTCCCCAATGCTAAGATTTCCAGAATAAGGGGAGGTGTATGAGGTATTCTATAATGCATCAGGGAAAGGCCTCAGATGTGTGTTGATGCAGCGGAAAGGGATGATCTCTTATGGGTCTAGGCAGTTACATCCTCATGAGAGTAATTATGCCACCCACATTCTGGAGCTTGTGGCGGTCGTTTTCACGCTAAACTTGTGGTGGCATTACCTCATTGGGGAGCGCTTTGTGGTCTTCACGGATCACAAAATCATGAAGCATATCTTCTCCCAGCAGGACCTGGACTTACTGCAACGAAGGTGGATGGAGTTCTTTCAGGACTACGACTTCGAAATTTCCTACACCTTAGGAAAAGGGAATGTGGTGGATGCTGCCTTGAGCAGGAAGTCACAGAGGGATGCGGTTTGAGAGTCGGCAGATGCTTGGAAGGTAATGGAGGAGTTGGCTTCCCTGCATCTGGATGCATGGATGGATGGTGGTTGAGGTTGCATGTATCAGATGATAGTGCAATCTTCTCTACTATGGCAGGTGGAGGAGTCCCAGTAGGGAGACTCAGAAATTGAAGTGATGCATGACCGGGTTGCCCAAGGCGATCCCCCAGAAGGGAGGATAGAGTATGGTCAGAATCAGATGCTTTTCTATGGAAAGATGTTTCTTCCAGAGATGATGTGTGAGTGGGTTCTTGGTGAGTTCCACAACTCACCCCTATAGGTACACCCGGGAGTTTCTAAGATGTACTAGGGTGTGAGCAGATAGTTTTGGTGGCCTGAGGTAAAGCGGGTGGTGGCAGAGTTCATGGCCAAGTTCCTAGTGTGTCAGCAGGTGAAGGTTGAACACCATGTTCAAGGTGGTTTATTGCAACCTTTAGATGTCCCCGAGTGGAAGTGTGGCGACATCCCGATGGATTTCGTCACAGGGATACCCAAGGTTTAACGAGGTAGTGACGCCATCTGGGTGGTTGTGGACCGGTTGATGAAATCGGGTCACTTTCTGGCGATCAAGGAATATGGAATAGTGGATGCCTTAGCACAGAGGTATGTGGATGAGGTGGTTCGGTTGCGTGGAGTTCCAAGGTCCATAGTCTCGGATAGGGATGCACAGTTTACCTCACGAGTCTAGAGAGGATTTCAACATGATTTTGGAACCCAGCTACGCCTTAGCACTGGTTTCCACCCCCAGTCACATGGACAGACAGAGCGTACCATCCAGGCTTTGTAAGATATGCTACGAGCATGTTTTTTGAACCATGGAGGATCATGGGTACAAAACATGCCTCTGATAGATATCTATTACAAAAACTGCTATAAAGGTTGAACGATGTCTTCCATGTGTCTCAGCTCCATCAGAATCTACATGACGATTCACACGTCCTTGACTGGGGAGAGCTAGATATCAGGAACGGTGCAATGTTCGTGGAGTGACCAGTGATGATCGAAGGTTGTGAACATAAGGTTCTTCGTGGACGAACCATTACTTTGGTTCGTGCGTTTTGGAGACAAGCCAGGCTTAAGGAAAGGACCTAGGAATGAGAGACACAGATGCACACCTAGTACCCAGAGTTGGTTTATGTTTTTTCGGTTTTGTATTACATGGTTGATGGAATTCTTTACTTTTCTAATTAGAGAATATGCAGTTTTCATTTTCATTGGATGTGTCTGAAGTGCCCTAAGATGTGGGCAGTGGAGGACATGATCCCTAGTTAAGACACATTAAAGTGGATGCGCCTAAACCCGTGCGGGTGGGTCAGTGCCACCCAAATTGGATAGTATCTTAACATGGAGGAAGGGAAACACCTCACCCACATGACCAGACGGTTTAGTCTTTTGTTTTTCCTAGTTTCACAGGGTAGAGGAACGGTATGACTATGATTGTTTAGGATGTAGATGGAG
Source organism: Viscum album (assembly GCA_963277665.1). Classification (NCBI taxonomy): domain Eukaryota; kingdom Viridiplantae; phylum Streptophyta; class Magnoliopsida; order Santalales; family Viscaceae; genus Viscum; species Viscum album. The sequence continues at coordinate 837,072,711 of OY728165.1, forward strand.
AAGGGGGGTGGACCTTGGTAACAAGGAGGTTTTCCCCTGAGAGGTATCTTTCGAGGGGGAGTTGTTCAGACCCCTCCCCTTTCTTTAGGAGGGTTTTTGGATTCTTGAGGATGAGAATGTTTTGAGAGGTATATGATGTAATGGACCAGACCTCTCCAGTCCATTCCTTTGTAAAATGTGGTGATGGAGGTGTGCCGAGAGTTAATGGTGACTTGGGGGTGTGTTTGGGTGGACTTTTAAGGAAATCTAAAGGGGAATAGCTTTCGCACGGTTTCTGCATGGTTTGGCTAAACCGTGCAGCCAAACCGTGCAAGGTTGGTGTTGGAGGTAGTGGCTAACACATGGTTAGTGAATAGTTTGGCTAACCGTGTGGAATAACCATGCAAGGAGTGTTTGGCGAGGTAGAAACCAACGCACGGTTAGCGCATAGTTTATTAAACCGTGTGAACTAAACTTACAGGCACTTAAAGTTAGATCCTAAAATTGTTGATCTGAACTATTTTTCCTCTAAATGGTTTTTGAGCCCCTAAGTGGCCATAAATCAGGATTACCCTTCATTGGAGGTATAAGAACCTCTCCCAAGCGTTTTGGAGGTGATCCAGAGGCTTTTCAGGGTGAATCGAAGCCGGTTTCATGAGTTATGTGATCATTCTTGCTTGATTTTCTAGATCTACTTAGATCTACTCCTCCTCTTCTCTCGGTTTCTTAGATCTACGCCCATTATGGGTAGATCTATGTGTGTGGATATCACATATGATGAACTTTGGTCTTGGTTGTGTTTGGAAAGGATATCTAAGGAGGATTCATCGAGAATCGACCCGGTTTCTTAAGCATTCTTCGACCGTCGTGGTTTCATCAAAAATATTTGAGGTAGGGATCTTACCTTCGCCTCTCTCTCACATTTGAGCATCTTGTGGGGTGGGTATCCTCTTGTGTTATGAGATATAGTTGAACCGGTAAATGAAGATAATAACTGGTTAAGGAATGGGTTTGGGGATATTTTTTTTGGTATTGTAGTTTTATTTCCATCAATTCTTATTCTTGAATAATGTTTTGAATTGAATGGGCTTATGCCTACTAAAAATCACAGTCATTGGGGTCCTTTTCTTGCACCATTAGATGTTTCCTTCTTTTTATGGATTGTTTCTTGGATGGAATTCATAGAAAGTTGATATTGGTTAATCATGTAAATTTGGATGATTAAATGAACACCTGGAACCCTTGTATGATCACCTCGATTAAATTAAATGAAAGAATGAATTTTGTGGGTGCTTGTTGGGGATTAATTATGTGAAGGGGTGTTTCTTGGGTTGTTGTGGAATGGGTGAGCAGTAGGGTTGTGGTTGGTTTTGTTGTGATGGGCAGCGGAGCTGTGGTGAATGGTATCAAAGGCATAATAATGCGGTACGAGTATTGTTTCCGAGGGGTTTGTGGATGTGGCGGTTGGTAGCAGGGCTGCAGGGATGGGTTGTGAATATGAATAAAAGTGTAATAGTTAAATAATGATCTATTGGTCATGGTAGTTGATAAAATACGGAAAATCAACAGAATTGATTTCGCAGATAAAATAAAATGGTTCTGTGTTGCATGTGTTTTTCCTAACCTTATTTGTGGTTGGCAGGGATATGTTTTATGAATGTTTGATCTAGTTTCCTTTTGTTATTTTTTCGGTAGTTAAGGAACTGATATATGAAAACTGTTGAAACTGGAAATGCTTAATGGGGTTTGGGTCCATTCATTGTGTGCATACTTTCGTGGTAGTAGTGTCGAGGCATGTGCTCAGATATTTTTTGTAGAAGCCTTAGGATGGGATGAGTGGTTGATATAATTATATAAATCTGTAAGTTTTATGTTTCTTAATGCACCACAACCATGTTGACCACCATGTTCCGAACGCCAGTGGGACGGGGAGTGTAATTCCCAAACATCCAAAGGATGGCTGGTTACTGTTCTTCCCTGTGCACCCTCTTCCAGGTTCTGTAGCCCAAGATCCTTCAGGCAGGTTGTGAAAGATGTTTCCCAAGAGTCTTCAGGATGAGATGTGATGTGGTTCCTAGGTGTATTCGGGATGAGATTTGGTTATGGCCGAGGATTGAGTGCCGGTGGGATGTGGGACGAGATGTGGTTATGGCTGAGGATTGTGTGCTTGCGGGATACTATGAGCTTCGTATGGCCTGGTTGCGGCACTAGCTCGAGCTTTGTATGGCAAGGTTGTGGCAGTAGCTGAGGAACAGGGAGAGGCATTAGAGAGTTAGGCGTGAGGGCTTGAGTAGTATTCAGTGGGAAGGTAGTGCAGGGTACCCATACTTTGATAATAATACTATACTACTCTATGGACTTGAAATATTTGTTGAGTGTGTCTTGTAAGGTTGGGTGAATAGATTATTTTCTAGGCTTTGGTTCCTTATGTTTTCTCAAGGGGCATTAGGATGTCTCCCCACCTATTCACGATAGCTTTAGGATTCCCTACTGAGTATACTTTTAGGCTCACCCTACGTTTAATTTCATGTTTTCAGGAGGTCATTAGGGACCATTCAGGTCCATTCTATTTGGTCGTCGGGGTTTGGCTAGTTGCAGTTTTTTCATCCCTTTCTTGGTATCATGCTTTGGATATTTTCTTGTACTTGTACATTTGTTTTAGTATCGTATAAAACATTCATATGGGCTTGGTTTTTTTTTATTTTTATTTACTTGTTCCCTTTTCTTTTGGTGTTTGGCTCATCCTATTTCCCAATCTTAATTAATAAAAAAGGTTAATGCCTCCCATAATTGTGAAAAATCATTACCTTGGTGCTAGTCACCACTCCGGGGCCTACCGGAGGTAAGACTCGGGTGTCATCATCTCCCTTTCACCATTGCCAGCATAGGATGGGCATCTTTTGTGGGAGGGGGTTGTGAAAATTCGGGTGACAATTTGTATTTCTGGAGACATTACCCTTTGACAAAATTATGGGTCATTGATTTTTGGGATCCAAATATGAGGCATGAGATATAAATTGAGGTTAAAATATGTTATAGTTGTTTTGAGGATTTTGTCTCATTTTTGGAAATGTCATAAATTTATATAGTTATTGAAAAAGGTCAACATAAAGATCATGTAAAACCTGTCGCGTCGGAATAAGCTGTAGGAATCAAATACACAAACTAAGTGTTATTAGAATTTATCACCTACCACATACCTATGTGATGTACCTGGTGATTATGACTTACTCTTTTTAGTTAAATAATTTTACATATTAAGAATAAGTATATTTTTGGAACTTATGTTTTATCAAATGGATATCACTAGTATAGGACAATGATTTGGTGATTAAGTGATAAATGTTATATTGGAAGATCTTCTCAATTTTGGGACCACCATATGCCTAAGGAAAATTTAATACTATGGAATTTTATTTGAGTAATGGTCAATTTTTATTTTGGATGAATTTATGTTCTTATTGTGTTAATTAGGTGATTTGGTTTATTTAAGGAAATGATTAACCTATTATGTTTAATACGTGATTAGTTTAATTACTTTCCCTTACGATAATTTAAGAGTATTAGATGTTAATTGGAGATAAATGTGAAGATTTATTGCAGAATACAATGTGAAAAAATCCATCTATATTTTAGGACTCAATCTTAGTTTGAATTATTTTGAGAAGTTTTATGTAAATTTTTTTATTGAATGGTCTATGTTGAAAGAGGGTATTACTGTTTAATTTTGGATAGTAAAATTAGCTTGTATCCTTATAAAGGATTATTCTTTTAGAAGGATTGTCTGATCTTGTACTAACCATTTCGATTTTGGTTAATGTATAAGGATCAGGGAAATATGTGGTTCATCTATTTTGGATTATGTGATTCTCTAGAAGTTTCTTCTAGTGCATCAGGAGTCACTAAGTCATTTTAAATACTCATTGATTTGGAAAAAACGAGATTTTATGATGGAATTTGATTGATGGATGAAACTCTACATGTAAAGTAAGTATATTGGATTATTTTATTAGTATAAGTAGTATATGAATTCATCAGCATTGTGAAGTGGATCTTAAATCAAAAAAATTTTCCGTTTACATTTTCCTACTACGAAATAAAATATTGTTTATCCCATTACATGTTTGTGGTTTTTTGGTTGTTAACATTCTCTTGATCTTGTTTTCTATCACTATCCATTAGAACATGAAGCTTAGTTTTTCTTCCATATCCTTGTTTGTCTATATGGAACCCTGGTGTTTGTTATCTCATGTGACCCTTATACATCACTTTCAATCTTTTAATGTGAATGTTTTATTAACTCATTTTTCCAATATGGATTTTCAAAAAAGGTATTTTGAAAATTCATACACTAGTTACCAATGCCAGATAGAAATTTCAAGGACGAAATTTATTAAAGTGGGGGAGGATGTCACATATTGTGTTTTAAGAAAGAAACTCTATGTTCAATAGCATTAATGATACAATACATCAAGATTAAACGAACAAATAAATATTATTATTTAAATTTTACCATTATAAAATAGAAATTGGAATGGAGGCCATGTATAATATCAATTGAATTATGAAAATGTGGTTTAAACATGCTTAAATAATTATTCATTGGTTAACAAATTTAATAGAAATGGAAATAAAAACAAATTGAAAATAAAGGATATGTTCATATGAAAACATATTTAAAATAGAATAGTAGTGTTTATAAAATAAAATAACTCTTTATGTATTTTTATTTCATTAAAAATATAGTTTATATATTCAATTTAATATTTTAAATTCATCCTATATGTTTTCTGGATATTATGTAAGGTTAAATTCATTTATTTTGGATAAAAGGATTATTTTCTACTAAAATATCATTTTACCACCTTTTTATGGTGAACCCTTTTTAAATCTAGTTTTTGAAAATTTTATAATTACTATTTGACATAATAAACTTCTCTTTTGGTGGACATATAAAGTTTCCTTCATTGAAATTTTGGTTTTTTCTATTGAAATTCATTATTTTGAAACAATATCTTAGGATTGAAATTCAAAAATGTTATTTTGACATTTTTATGATTTATGTGTTATGATTATGTTATGGTTCTTGGGAATTTCTTATGTATATAGGTGGATCCGTGATAAAAAGAGGGAAGGTGAGCCCATGATAGCTCTCCAATGCATTGGGTAAGGTGATGGAGGTAAACATAATGGTTTCTCTTAAGATATTTAGGGAATATATTGTGATGGGTATTCCAAAAGTAACCATGAATGTTACTCCCTATATAGATCTAAAAGCTAAAGTGTAAGTTTGATATGAATTTCACAAGTTAACTTTATGTTTTATTATTTCTATGATGTTTTGTAAGAATCTTATTTTTACCTGATGTAAGCTATATAGTTTTTATTGGTGAAAAGTCTAATTTTGTGATAAAAATTTCATGGGTTTTAAATATTCATGGACTAACGGTTTTATTCATTATTTTATATTCTTTAATGAGATTTTATTCTCATCCCATGTTTTTGGAATGTTTCTTAAAGGGTATAAATATGGTTAAGAGAAAGGAAAAATGTCAAGAAGATTTTTATCAAGAAAAAAAATAATGTTTTGTTTAAAGGGATTCCTATGGTGGAAAAAGTGGATAGTGAGTTTCACTGTAAAAATGTAATGTATGGGTCTATTATGTAATAGTTATAGCCTAATTCTCTAAAATTATAAACCTGAAAATATCCTTAATGTGAATTCATGACCTAAATCAAGATTATGTAATCTTTAAGGTCGGGGCCTTATATATGAACTAAAAACACATCACAAGGAATCTTGTGATTAAAATTTAGTATGCTTTATTCATCTTATCTCAATATTATTTATTTATTAAACGCAAGGAAAACAACAAGTAGTTCGAAACCAATTGGGAAAAAATAAACAAGATCATGGGGGTTTGAAATAATGTAGGCCAAGGGCATCCCCTCTAACAAGTTCCTCTACCTCATCCTTGAGAGTGCTCCTGCCATCGAGGCCCAAAAAGACCGGATTGTGAGATGTAATGGAGGCAAGATGAGCAGCCACTTTGTTACCCACACGCCAAGTGTGAGACCCTTTGGTAGTTCTTGTTAGGAGGCCCATTCATTTTCTGATAGCATATGAGATAGACCAGGGGGTATTACCTGTACCTTGCAGAGCATTGAAGACGACTATGAAATCTGTCTCTGCTTCACTGATGGGATGATTTTTTCATTGAAAATAGAATCCAAGACAACCAATCATATCCTTTGTACCCAATATTCAAACTATCAAAAAAAAATATTAGAACAACATGGGAGAAAAAATATACCCCTTTGGATTTTGTTATCAACCAATGAGCACAAATCACAATGAAAATATGAAGCATTGGAAATGCATCACCATTCAATAAATCTAATCCAACAAAAGTGAGCATGGAATAGTAAAAAAGAACATTTAATAAGTAATAACATGTTTTCAATAAATAGTGATCTAAATGTACTTTTCAAATACCTGAACTCCAGAACCATTACACTGAGATTCATTATCACATTACACTACAGGAAATTTAGGCTATACCCATGCTTTCAAACCGTGGCTATAATTCGTTGAACCATGGCTGGTAATGGCGTGGCTATTGGGCAAGACCTATAGCCACGGTTTCAAACCACAACAGAACGTTAAGCCACACAAATCCTATAGCCACTATTCAAAACTATGGATATATAGCTATATCCCCGGTTTAAAACCGTGGCATTAGGCCTACGACCACTGTTTAAAACCACAACTATAGGGCTTCACATTTCAGAAAGAACCCCCCCCCCCCCCGAATAGCCCCCCCTACACCCCTGGGCACCCCCTTTGCACCCCCATTCCCCCCCCCCTAGTATAGACCTTGCACCCCTTGGACATCCCCCCCAACCCTGCACCCCCATGCCCCCCATGGACATCTCCTTTCCACCCCCGGACATCCCCGTTTCACCTCCCTGGACACCCCCCTTTACCCCCTGGACAACCCTTGCACACCCCTAGACAGCCCCCACTCCCCCATGCCCCCCTGGACAACCCCCTTGCCCCCCCCCCACCCCTATAGTAGCCCACCACCTCGCACCTCCCTAGAGCCCCCCCCCCCTAGGCAGACCCCCCCTAGACAGCCCCCTCGCCCCCCCCCCCCCACTCCTGCAGTAGCCCCCACCCCTTGTGCAGACCCTCTAGCACACCCCCATCCCACCTTGCACACCCTCACTAGATATCCCCCTTGCACCCCCTGGACAAACCATTCACCCCCTTGGACGACCCCCCTTGGACACCCCTAGACAGCCCTTTCACCCCCTCCCTACATCCCCCACCCCCCTCGTGCAGACCCCCCCAGCAGAGCCCCCCCTGTGTAGACCCCCCAGCACACCCCCACCCCACCTTGCACACCCTCACTGGACAACCCCCATGCACCCCGCTGGACAACCCTTGTACACCCCATAGACAACCCCTTGCACCCCCTAGATAGCCCTTGCACCCCTCCTAGACATCCCCCTGCACCCCAATGCCCCCCCTGGACATGCCCCTTGAACCCCCAACTCCTGTAGTAGCCCACAACCCCACCCCATCCCTGCACCCCCACCCCCTTGCACACCCCACCCAACCATGCACAACCCCCAATGAGTCAAGAAAATATTTGGAGATGCTAATGGTGTCTTAAATTAGAGAATAAGGTGTAAGGATTAAAATGGAAAACATAAATGCAATAATGTTAACATGCTATATAATCATAAACTACCACTATGAGTTTTCGCAGACAGAGCACCTCCATTGGAGGGGCTTTATTACCAAATGATGACTTGTTTATCAAATGAAACAATTATTTTAACTAAAACATGAAAAATAATTTCAATTAAATATAAACAAGCATAATCATGAAGGCACCTAAATGCAATTTAAAAAATTCTTGAATTAAAGAGGCTAGGAAAGGGCTCACTGCCAGCTGCGTTGGAGAGTCCACCTAGGCTTCTGCCCTCTTCCCAATCCAGGAATAAACCTTCCATGGTCTTTGAAAAGCCATGTTATATCATCATGTTAAAAATAAGATCCCACACAAGGAGGGAAGAAAGAAATCCATGCTGCCCAAGGCTGCCTCAAAATCTAGAAGTGCATGCATGAAGAGCCATCCAAACATGGAGCTAAATTGGAAAGGAAATACTGGGTGAAAAAAAATTTCTCAACCCAACAGCTCGCATTGATGAGCAAGTAAATCCACCTTAATCCCTAATTAATTGTTATTTTTGTGCTATTAGTGTGCCATACAGTGTTGGGAATTTAATGTGAAACTAGTTCTCAAGAGGAGAGCAAGTGAAGGGAAGTAATATGGAATAACTATTCTAGATCTGAAAAAAATCACCATCATGGTATGATTTATCAAATGGTATTCCAAATAACTTTAGATGGAAATATCTTCCTTCATGGAGTGAATATTGTATGTCTCCTCGATGGGAGATGAGTGGATAAGACCCTTGAGAAGCTGCCAGACTTATTTATTTCATGAAAATCTTGAATTTCTGGAAAGTTATTGAAAAAATAATTGATGAGGTATGCATTTCTATCAACCTTGTTAGTGACTGAATAATGTATGATATTAAGGTGGATAAATTTAATTAATCAATGACAAGATGTTGAGGAAATTTGAGATCACAATGCTGATTTCTAAAACCTGCTATATGTACTTGAATGTTTTCAGCATGTGTATTGAGATGAGTGAAATATCCCAGGTTGTAATTCAAAAAAGAATAAAGAAATAAATTGGGATCATTTGGTTTCAACTTGAGGACATCTTAACAGCACCTAAATGTGTCATGGGAATTAGAATCCGTCTGTATCATTTTCACACCCCTACCCCCTGCACACCCCACCCCTGCCCCCTCTGCACACACACCCTTCCCCATACAAACCCCACCCATGCCCCCTACACACCCCACCCCTAACCCCTACACATAATGGTATGATTTATGAAATGGTATTCCAAAGAACATCATAAGGAAATATCTTCCTTGATGGAGTGAAGATTGTGTGTCTCCTCGATGGGGAGATGAGTGTAGAAGACCCTTGAGAAGCTACCTGGCTTTTTATACCATGAAAATCTGGAATTTCTAGAAAGTGCTTGAACAAATCATTGGTGAGGTATGCATTTTTCTTATCCCTATTAATGATCGAATAAAGTCTGATATTAAGGGGGATAAATTGAATTAATCAATGAAAAGAATTTGTGGAAATTTGAGATCTCAAGGCAGATTTCTAAAACCTTCTACATGTACTTGAATGTGTTCAACCTGTGTATTGAGATGAGTGTAAGATCTCAGGTTGTAATTCCCAAAAAAATGAAGATATAAATTGGCATCATTTGGTTTCAACATGAGGACATTTGAATAGCCCCTAAATGAGACATGGTAATTAGAATCAGTTTTTATCATCCACACACCCCCTGCCCCATGCACACCCAACCCCTGCCCCTCGTGCACACACCCCCACCCCCATGCACACCCCACCACTCCCCCCCTGAACACCCCACCCCTGCCCCCTGGACACCCCACCCCTGCCCCCTACTCACCCCACCCCTTCCCATCCTGCACACCCCCACACCTGAAATGAACATTATAAGGAAACATTTTACTTGAAAGAGGGAAAATAGTGTGTATCCTCGATGGGGAGATGAGTGGAGAAGTCCCTTGAGAAGCTGCCAGAATTATTTATTCCATGAAAATCTTGAATTTTCAGAAAGTGCTTGAAAAAATCATTGATGAGGTATGCATTTCTCTCATCCCTATTAACGACCTAATAAATTCTAACATGATGGGGGAAAAATTGAATTTATCAGTGACAAGAAGTTGATGAAATTTGAGATCTCATGGATGATTTCTAAAACCTGCAACATGTACTTGAATGTTTTCAACTTGTGTATAGAGATGAGTGCAAGATCTCAGGTTGTAATTCCAAAAAGAATGAAGTTATCAATTGGCATCATTTGGTATAAACTTGAGGACATCTGAACAACCCCTAAATGATTCATGGGAATTAGAATCATTTTATATTATACCCACACCCCCTTCCCCCCTGCACACCCCACCCCTGCCCCCCCTTCACACACCCATTCCCCCCTGCACACCCCACCCCTTCCCCCCCCCTCCTGCACACCCCACCCCTCCCCCCCTACACACCACACCCCTGCCTTGATAGAGTGACTTATCAAATTGTATTCCAAAGATAATCATAAGGAAATTTCTTCCTTGATGGAGTGAAGATAGTGTGTCTCCTAGATGGGGTGATGAGTGGAGAAGACCCTTGAGATGATTCCAGACTTATTTATTCCATGAAAATATAGAATTTCTGAAACGTTCATGAAAAAAATCATTGACGAGGTATGCATTTATCTCATCCATGATAATGACTGAATAAAGTCTGATATTAAGGGGGAGAAATTGAATTAATAAATGATACGAAGTTGAGGAAATTTGAGATCTCAAGGCATATTTCTAAAACCTGTTACAAGTACTTGAATTTTTTCGACATGTGTATTGAGATGAGTGCAAGATCTTATGTTGTAATTCCAAAAAAAATGATAATATAAATTGGAATTATTTGGTTTCATCATGGGGACATCTGAACATCCCCTAAATGAATCATGTGAATTAGAATCAGTTGGTATCATGCACACACCCCATCCCCCCTACAGACCCCACCCCTACCCCCATGCACACCCCACACCTACCCCCTCCCCCACGCTGTACAGTCTCTAGTGACTCGTGCTACAGAGCTGGTTTTCTAAGGATTTTATTAGATTGTTCCAGTTAAAGGTGGAAACAATCGAAATTCCCTGAATAGTCATAATCTGGTGTTCTAGATCCCACATCAACCACCATTTCTATGCATTACAATCTTGTAGGATTCAAATGATTTTATAGACAACAACAAGTGCATTTTTTCTCGGGTCCAGACATATGTGGATTTGAGAGTGAATCTAGAGACCTCCATTTTCCATAAAAAAAATTGATAGTGGAATAACATTAATCAAGATTGAAGACATTTTTGGACGAGAGTGTGATACTAGAGACCTCCATCTTCCATAAATAAACCATTTGATGGTAGAATACTGTAATCAAGATAAAAGATGGGATGATCATTAATAGAAAACATTCATGGAGGTTTTCCATGAAAAATAAATTACTAAAATTATGAAGTTGGACTATTACCATGTGTTTATGGAGATGTAGAAGAGCCTTAGAAATGTCCTTCTGTAATCTTCTTTTTTCATAGAGCTGCAATGACTTTCTCAATTTTTTGCTACAATAAAGGCCCAAAAGGCTCGTATGTTCTAGATATTATACCATCCGGATATCAAACAACACGTAAGGATATTTGATATGACATAATAGCCAACAGGATCGGTCTACACCAATCAAAAAATATACCTTGTTGCCTCCCTTATTGCGGGATGAAATACTGGTGGCATCAGGATGAAATGAAGGTGGATGGGGGCTGGTGTGGGCTGGATGTGGCTCGAGTAGGGCCAAATCACAACATTACCATGGTGTGACTGCAGCGTGGCCACGGCTTGCTGGCCCGGTCCAGCAACATCCGCGGGGTAGTATCTTCTGGCCAAGAGAGAAGGGAGCGAGGGGAGGTAGGGAACCATTTCATACATCGCCCCGCTGAACGAAATATTTATTAGTCAGTCTCAACATTTATCACAAGTCCCATGGAATACTATCACTGAAAACTACCACGATGTGCCATCCTAGAACAATGCCAAATCACGCTATTACCGTTGCGTGACTGCAGCGTGTTGGCCCGATCCAGCGAGATCTGTGGGGCAGCATCTTCCGACCAGGAGTGAAGGGAGAGGGAAGAGGTGAGGAAACATTTCGGTCATCGCCTCACAGGCAGAAATTTTGATTTGTCAGTCTCAACATTGATCACAAGACTCATGGAATACTTTCACTATGAACTTCTGTGGGTTGTCGTCCTGGAGCAAGGCCAAGTCACAGGGTGACTGCGGTGTGACCGCGGCATGACCATGATATGTTGTCCTGGTCCAGCGACATCCGTTAGGCAGACTCTTCAATCCATGAGTGAAGGGAGCGGGAGAAGTAGGGGAAACATTCCAGTTGTCTCCCCGCCGGCGGAAATTGTGATTAGTTAGTCTCAACATTGATCACAAGACTAATGTAATACAATCACTGCGAACCACCGCAGGGTTTTGTCATGGAGTAGGACCAAATAACGGCATGACCGCGGCGTGACTCTGGCATGACCGCGGCATGTTGTCCTAGTCCAGCGACATCTATAGGAAAGCATCTGCTGTCCAGGAGCGAAGGGTGTGGGAGGAAGCGGGGAAACATTCCGACTATCGCCCTGTCGACAGATGATAGAATAGATCAACTATTTAATATGCTTGAAAAATGGATCACCAAAGAAGGATTTTTCGAGCGGCACAATGGCACAACATATAAAGGGAAAGAAATCATGAGAAATAATCATAAACCCTACACAAACCATTTACAAATTCATTCACTTTTCCTAAACATGGAAATTTTATTTATAATATTCAAAGTGTGAAAAGGAAAGTGTCTTCGTCAAAGAATATGCCTACTCAGGCAATTTCATTTGAGTTAAAAGAGTATGATAAGCCAATATATGTTATTCAATGAAAACAAAAACTAACTAGCCACAAAATAAACACCAACAAGAGGCATATGAGAGACTCAAACCAAATCAAAACATGATACAAATAACTATAACTACTATTTGGTTTAATAGATAGGGAACCTCTATTAGAGGTGTTTTATTATAAAATCATGTAATTTCTTTATCACAAAATTTATTTAATTATATTTAAAATTTATTCTAAAACTAATTCAGCAAAAATCTAATGCAATAATTTATGCAACTAGATCAACAAAACTATCACTGTGAGTTATTGCAGGCAGCACACCTCCATTGGAGGGGTTTTATTATAAAACATGACTTTATTTATCAAATGAAACAGTTGTATTGAAGAACACTTATTCAAGACATGCAATTAAATATAATTAATCAAAATTATGAAAGAAGCTAATTTCAATTTAAATCATTTTCGAATTAAATAGGATAGAAGAGGGATCCTACCTCAAGGGGGACCAAACCATCCACATCAGCTCTTGGAGCATTCTAACTAAATGTTGACCCCCCCCCCCCCCACTGGGTATACATACCTTCACACACATGCAAGACACCTAGCCCAATTGCACACACCTGCATCGCCATGAGCACATGCAACGGGATCCTTTCACATAAGCTTATATGCATATATCAGTCTCCACTCACCTATGTAAACATTTATATATATATACATGGGCACAAATATCCCCATACGTGCATAATCACTTCCATGGTTGACTATACACGTAACATGGGAACCTAGATACAAATACATTCTTACCTATGCACACGCAGGTGAGTCACCCAAAACTTTTCCACTCGAAACCAATGAGCAGGGATAAACACACTACACAAAGGATATTAGAATAATTAAAACACATAAAGGATTCTACATAAACAGTGAGAGACCAACCAACGGCATTAAAGCCTTACCGTGATTGGGATAACCAAATCCACCCGAACCAACATGAAATGATCCAATTCCCTACTGAAAACATAATATGGAGTCGAAAACACTAAAATCCCCAATAACATGTGGTGAAAGATAAGTAGTAACCATATAATCTCACCTCAGATCAATGCCAGCAGACTGAATCAATCTGAACCCCATTTTCCCCCCTTCGCAGAATATAATTACCCTTTTTCCATAGAAAGAAGTAAAAGACCTAGGTGGCCTATGCGATAAATAATATAGAATAAAAAATAAAATAAAACATACATGTATCCGGTGACTATGCACGTCACGGACCAACATATAAAAACCACAATGCCCCATGGGTCAAATCATGTTCCTGCAAGCAAGGGGGAAATAGATCCACGTTTCAAGATGAGACTATCAAATAGTACATTCCTATTAATTAACAATTATTCTTCCATTTAATGGTATATAATTAGTTTGGCTCGAGTTTCATCTTAATTTGGTTTTTTTCGACACAAGTTTTTATCCCACACAATAATAAAAGTTTACTAGAGGACACAATTTATAATCAAATAGAATATATCATAACAAAAAACTAATACACCCCTATGAAGAAGGTTGAACATGATAAGAAAGAATGTTTGATCGTATTGTCTGATGAGTTATAAAAGGATAAAGCAAAAAACGAAATACATTGAGAGTTCTCTAATTGCTCAAGTGAATATGCAATTTTCGATAAATAATAAACAGGTGAAAGTGCAAAGAAAATCAAACACTTTTGAGCTACAATGAAAAGAGCTCCAATTTTGAAAAAAAATCCAAATAATGTTGATGTTGATAAACCCACCATATTACCATACTAGTTTATCAAACTATAAAATTATTTTAACTAACACTTGATCAAGAATTGCAATTTAATATAATAAAGGAGAGTTAAGAAGGAAACTAAATGCAATTTAAATTCTTGAATTAAAGAGGCTAGGATAGGGACTCTACCTCAAAGGAGTCAATCAACACTCGGTGCTTGACACTTTTAATCATTGAAAACTCTAAACTGCTCATCTATCCTTCAAGAATATGAACCTTTGCATATACATAAGGATTACCTAACCCCAATGTATGTGTCTGCATGGGAGTTAGGGAATGTGAGGTTATGCTCCTCAACGAGATCCAAAACACACTATAAAAATATAAGGAACCCAAAAATCCCAAAAGACCTAATTAAAATTCGACCAAAGAATAAAAAAAGAATAAAACTTACCCAAATCCGATGTTGAACTCACTATCTTCAATGGTGGTGGATAAAACTAGCCTCATCATATGAAACCACCTATAAGGAAATAGTGGGAAAAGAAATGAGATATGATGACTTCTTATATATATATATGATCATTATGTCAACTATTCATGATAAATGATACATGAATCCATAACCAATAATGAAAAAATAATATTCAGATTGATATGTACATCCCAATGCTGAATAAAATGTTCATTAATATAGTAAAATCTCAAAAACACCAATTCATCAAAGAAAAACACATGCCAAAACTTTGACATTACAAAATCACACTTTCTCATTAAAAAGCACTATATTACACAAGGAATAAAAAATATTTTTTTAGAAACATATTTTTGAAAAACATGGCATGGTGAACCCAGCTTCTCCCCCCTACACACACATCACACACCTAGCACAACCCCAGCACACCACTCCCACTCCACTGCACACTTCTTGTCCCCTGCACACACTCCCTCCACCCACTGCAAATTCTCCCACACATCCTTGGTCCCTGTACCCTACACACCCTCTGCACACACCCAGTACACACCCATTGCACACCACATCACAACCCTAGCACAACGCCTCCCCCCTCCAATGCACGCTTCCTTCCCCCTTCACACACTCCCTCCACCTCCTATACCCTACACACCCCCTCCACACTCTCCCACACAGCCCCCGCCCCAGTACCCTACACAGCCCCTAAACACACACCCCATGCACACCACAACACAACCCCAACACACCCCCTCCCCCCTCTAATGCACACTTCCTTCCCCCTGCACACACTCCCGCCACCCCATGCACACATACCTACCCTTATACCATGCACACCCTCTAAACACACCGAATACACACACTCCCATACACACCCCCCTATACCCCCGACACCCCCTGCACACCCTCACACACCCTTACACAACCCCAGAACAACCCATGCACACCCCCTCCAAAGTCGAAAATAAACCAAAAACCAAAAACTAAATTCAATGTTAAATAGAGCCAAAAAATTTCATTTCTCTAAAATTCAAATAAAGAATAAAAAGAAGAGGGGAACCAAGAAATTGGATACTCCTATCTACATAAAAAATAATTCATTGTGCATAATTGTTTCTAACCACATAAAATATGATTCATGAAAAACTAAAAATTCAGATTCTATATAACTTTAATATGTTCAAGATGAACCAGGTCACCCAAATCCAGATTCTTGTAGGGTCTAGACATCCAGAATATGAATTGTTTGAAACACTACAAGAAATCCAACCCACATAAGTGAGCTAGATTATTCATCCCTACTGAAGAACCAGGATACCAAGGATCCTTAATTGCGTTTCTCATAGAAATGATATGCATCCATAACGATCTTCTTTATTGATAAACATTGTATGAAAAAATGAATAATCGATTTTTTTTATTTCAAAACAATTATAACTAAGGGTAACCATCTACTCAGAAGAATTATTATGGTAGAATTCAACAAGTAGAAAATGTGAACAAACCCAAAGCCTTTTTGTGTCATTATTTGAATAATTTGTACCCAACCGTTGGTATCCCATCTTGGTAAGAGTAGAAAATTTCTCAGAAAAAAATCGTATTAGGTTTATAAAGACCAGGAAGACCAAGAATGTGTTTGTTAACAAATATCCTAAGAGAACTAAATTTTTAGGGTTATCCTATCCCTGACAATTCCCGAACATAATATTCATTTAAACATGGATTTGGAGCTAGATCTCCCTTTCTTCTTAACACCTATGTTTTTGTTCCTGGTTGATCCCCTAAAAGAAAAAGATTGTTTCCCTTCCCTACTTATAATAACACTTTTCTTGCATGAACTTTTTGTATTGGGATAACCCAATTCCCTTCCTTTGTTTGATACAGTAGTGAAAAGTCCCTTTGGATTACCTCTAGAAGTGAAACCCAAACTGGTATTAATCTAATGAGTGATACAATAATTAACTCCATTCAAAATTAGAAATCTAGTATTTTCTCCAGGATTAAAAAAATAAGTAGATCATTGTCTTACTATTTCATTACAATTTGGATTTTTTTGAAATTGAATAACTTTCTTCTGTATACAACTCCCACTGTGGGATGCATTTGCCTTGTTGCTGTCTCTAGTAGTTATGTCCCGCTTTTAGAATATCAGTAGACAGAGGAGCCTGCCCAGACCTATATACGACTCCCAGACTTGCAGAATCCATGTTTATTCAAGAAATTTCCAAATTATCAGTAGACATAAGAGTTTTCCAAGTCATGTATGAAACAATCAGACCTACAGAATCCATGTTTATGCTAACAGATTCCAAGTTATCCTTGAAAAGGGTGTTACTGCCCTCCTGTAAAGATAAACCAGTCTGAGAAATTCCAGTTTGGGAAATAAAAATTCATTCCTGCATATCAAAGATACTTCTGAGTTGCTCATCTAGAAAATAATCAACAAGAATCTTAATATCTTGATCAAATTAAATATAGATGGACTCATATTCCTTGTCTATAAATCCAGAACCTTTAGCTTCACCACTAACATCCTAAAAAGCAACACATGCATTATAATTTCCAGGCTAGGAGGTTGCAACTTCAAAATGCTTAACAGGGGTGACATTATAATTATCAGGTAGATGAGAATCAACAAGGAACACAATATCATAGGCAATTTCCAGAAAAATTTCATCATCCCCACTATTTTTAACTCCATCATAAGCCATATTACTACTGGAAGGACCAGGTACAGACATATTAGTGGTGCGATGAGATAAATCGGCATCTCATTCCTCTTCAATTCTAATAGTGGCCCAAGATTTACCATTGATGTTTTTAACATCAAATGTACTTGATTATTTTTTCACCCATTTATAAGGTCCATCTTTTCTCGGTGGATCATTTTCTTTACAGGGCAATAGATTTTCCCTTCTTCCTCCTATTTACCTCATTAGATGTATTAAAATCAGGAGGGGGATTCACTTTCTTCTAAATGACTCTACAGTTAGAGATGTTGTGTCCAAAAATTCAGTAGTAATCGCAAAATGGTGAAGATATCCATACTCTACAAATACATTAACATACGGTCATTAGAAATGAAATTGATTGAGTCTGACAGCTTGGTATCAAAATCATCATCAACCATGATTCTGACATATAATCCTAGCTCTCCATGAAGAGTGTGTGGATCCAATTTCAAAAGAATTCCAATACATGATCAAATATCATTCAATATTGTAGGGTGACAATACACCCAGTTTATTCTTTTTAATATAACTTATATTTGAGCTGTTGAATTCCTTTTATTGAAAGAATTGAAATTAATATGTCAACCAGAAATCCCCATTGTGCCAGGATTCAAATTAACATTTCTAATCTTCAGCAATGATTCGAGGTCATCCTTAATCTTTATCAGAATATGGTAGAAACCACACCCATTCATTGCCTCACCAACAAAGTGAAATCCTCAATTTTAGATCTTCATTGGGCCATGGTTTGTCTCATTTGGAATAAAAAATACATCCACGAATTGAGAATTTACATAGATCTATTCTCTGTTGAAGTGTTTCCAAATTAGCGATGACTGAGAAACCACCACCATCCTATTTCATGAAACAAGGAGATCTATGGAGGTCATCCTTGACGACATTAACACCGTGAAGCGCATCCACCAAAAACTCCTTTTTTTCGATATCCTTAAATATCCTATAAGATTTTGGTTTTCAATCACATGTTTCTCAATTTCTGGAGATTCATATACCAGATCCTTGAAAGGACATTCCCACCCCTAAAAAAACACATCCATGATCAGAAGGAAGGATAGAGCAAAAGAGAATCATTGCAGCGATTAACCAGAAGACACAAAAGGGATTTTTGGAAGGGTCTCCTTTGTTGAACAAACCTGTTAAAGAGGGGTTACTTTTTCCATTTAAGGACAATGGAATGCATGTTTCATTTCAGTTACTTCATATGGTACATGGGCATGAGGTTTGGCTGTATCATGCTTATAATTGGGCAAGAAAGTTCTAGAATCATTTGTTGCAGATCTTGTAACATGTGTTGTGGCTGTAGATCACTCTAAATATACCCTACCAAATGTCGTTCGGTTCTTTAGGGAGTGTATTATTGAGGAAGTATTTGGCGACTTATCACCAAATAATGAACTTCCAACCCTCCTTCACCCACCCTGACACCCACCCTATCCCTTGCACCCCTCCTTCACCCCCACTACCCCCACACCCATACTATCCCCACCCCACTGCACCCCCACCCCACTAAACCCACCCTATACATTGCCCCTCCTTCACCCCACTACCCCCAATATTGTCCCCACCCCACTGATATGAATAGAGCCGATATAAAATAACTAATGGGTCCCTAACCAAACTAACCTAAACTATAATAAAATAATTAATTTCATTGAATGATATCTTTAACTCTTCTTTGTTTTGTAATTTTTAGAAAAAACTTTTTTTTGGGTTATGTGTGAATGAACACAATAGATTACCAAAATAGCCACAAATAAATTACTGACTGCAACAAAAAATAAAATTCTAAAAATAATCTTAACAAGTAGTTCAGCAACACACCATAGTATTTGGGAGGAGATAAGACACGCCTCGAGATCTATGTAATAGTTGAAATCATGTGACACCTAACGATCTATGTCATCAGTTACTATGGCCATTATTATAGCCCCATTTATATCAATCAAATCACTATTTCCAATATGCATCACCTAATTAAAAATTCCATACCAATGATACTGAACACCAGTGCTCCTGGGCCAGTTTCACATGAAATTATATTTTAATCATTGAATCAAGTCCTGAACCAACAATAGACAAACCATCATCAAATTCCATAAGATTATAACACCCATAATGACCTTCACGGATGATAACATCAACCAAGAATAAAAACCATGCGGATACAAATACTCTAACTTAATAAAACTAATCAAACCAAACTGATTCACTAAACTAAGAAGAACCAAAAGATATGGACTTAAACTAAACCAAATAGGAGTAACCTGATCCAAATAAAATAAAACATATAACTAATCCTACTAGAAATGAGAAATCCAACCTAGTTTGAATAAAACCTAATAAAATCTACAAGGCTCTAACAAAATCCATGCAATACAAACAAATTAATTCACTAAAATAAGAACCTAAAGTTATAGACCTAAACAAAACCAAATATATTTGGACTAATACAAAATAAATGGAATTAAACTAACACTACTAGAATTGAAAAAACTCAACTAAAAATCATATCCTCATAACTTCTATTTTCAAGCATTTACATATTTAAACTCTATAAGATAATAAAACCCAAGAAAAATCATAAAATAATCAAATAATAATAATACCTAATGCAGTAAGTGAAAAAAAATAAACTCTATCAAAGAAAAATGTGAAAATTAAGAAGACAATAAATCGAAACAAATGAATCCTACCAAATGAAAATTGAAGAGGCTACGGATTTGAAATCCATTAAAACCCTTATCTACGGAAACAATCATAGGGCATGTGAGGAATTGAAACCCACATTGTTCATATGTATGTTGTTGTGAATTAGAGAAAATCAAATATAATTGAAACCAAAACAATATAAATAAAATAATTATCTGAGGAAATAGAAAAAAACCCTAACACAACCTACCGTAGGTCACTCACAAGCTATGAGTCATAGACCACCCACCGGTGAGAATTAGAGGGGCTCCTGGAATGAGGGAATACTAAAAAAACATTACACATTAGTGAGTCGATGACGAGGGTGTACAAAAGGAGGAGGTAGATCTAGAGCCCCGTCGGAAGAAGATGATCATGGGGAGGTCAGGTGGTCACATTGTTGGAGGAGGATTGCACCGAGGTTGGGTGGTTTCATCGTAGACGGAGGATTTTCTCGAGGATGGGTGGTCACGTCATCAGAGGAGAATCGTCTAGAGGTTGGGTGGCTGCATCGTCAGAGGAAGATAGTGGGAGGTTGGGTGGCACTATCGGGCGAGGAAAAAGGTTAGATGATGATCGAACGAAATCCATGAGGAAGAGCCCGCGAGGACGAGTCTGCGAGGAATAGGAGAAGGGTTTCGAGACGAGTCGGTGAGCGGGAGAGGAAAACCGCAAGGGAGGATGAAATTCAATGGCTAAAGAAACTGTTTTTTAAAAACCGTTGTGATATAATAGGATTTAGCCATGATTATTTTAAACTATGGCTATATAACTATGGCAAAATCATAAAATTATAGTAGTGTTAGTAAATCATATAAACCAAAATATTCACGCAACAATATATAAGAAAATTTTAATATTTTACATACATTATAATTTTATTTCTCACCCCTTTTAAACTATGTCTTTAAATATATGCTCTCTAAAGGGAAAAATAGGAAAGGATACCCCCAAAACAATAGGAACATAAAATCAAAGAAATTATATATGTTTTTAATTATTCTATCCATTGACCGTAATATCCATATACAAGATGCTATATGGGATAAATTACACCATAAATTTGACCTATATAGAATGATTTTGAACAAAAATCATCAACATCATATTATAGAATGCTTCTTTTGATAGTGTCTAGGTAAAAACATCATCAACTTATTATTTTATTGAAAAAACCTCTAACTAAATGTCTTTAATGTCCACTAAATCTTTGATAATGTTATATTTTATATCAATGCTTTCAGACCTTGAATAATGAATGGATTTATTTTAATTGTTCGTATATCGTTGATTATCACATCGCTACATTAATGGAATGGTCACATCAGGTTTCAAATCATCATGTTGAGTCTTCTCCTTCATAATTTATTTTGATACATGAGTGGAAGGAACATATTCAATGTAGTAGTGCTCAAGTTTCTAATTTTTTATTTTTTAATTATTACAAATTCAGGTTTCTCTATGAATAATATCTCCATCATATGTTGAACGTCTATCACTATTACAACCTTCCCAATCTATATTAGAACAACCAAATAGATCTAGCATCCTTTTTCTACAATATTTCATTTTAAATTATATTGATCCTTCAATATATCTAAGTATTCCTTTCCTGCACAAATATGAGAATCTTTTGATGAACTTTGATTCATTAAATAGAGTGTAATATCATAGACAATATCTATTATGGAGGATATAAACAATGTAATCTTCCAATAATCATTCATAATTCCCTTGGTTCAACTTCTATTCCATGTATAATTTTTTTAGAATTTTACAATATAAATTTCTATAGAAATAGATTTTGATTTATCCATTCAGAACTTATTAAACACCTCATTAGCATACTTTCCTCGAGATAGAAAAATATAATTCTTATCTTCATAAATTGTTAATCTAAGAATGTGTATCATCTCAACAAGAATTAACATTTCAAAAAACTTCTTCATTTATTTATGATATTCTTCAATAAAAAATCATCATTTAAAAAAATCATTTATGTAAAATATGAAAATGATATATACCTCATTATCATCTCTAACATAGAGATTTTTTTCAACCCTCCCTTTTCTAAAATTCAACTTATTCAGGTTGGTTTCAAGTATAGATTACCAAATTCAGGGTATAATGAATCCTACATTTCAAACATGGTTTTTAGATATTATTATATGAGAATCATTACATAACATTTTTATCTGTTCTATAATAATATAGTGCTAGTGGAATGGGAAATATAGACACATTAGCAACTGGTTAGTAAGAATACTACATTGTCTCCAACTTATCCCCTCAAAACAAGAACACATCTTAAAAAAATATTACATAGTGCCTTTCTTTGTAACTTGGATGAATGAAACAAAAAAAATAGTGATATATAATGATTAGTATGTTTAAGAAAGGGAGACATCAATAATAACATTAAAATAACATGAGAATAATAGTATGAGAAAATTATCTTAATCAATCAAGAATCATACAATGCATAACAAATATTATAATCCTATGTCATGTAATAATGCTTGAAATTTCATAGAACATGTATCAATATTTAAATAATGAACATAAGCCCTGAGATCATTAAATAGGAATAGGTTTGTGTAAAAAATGTATGTTTATAAAATTGCAAACATTTATAAATAGAATCGGGTTCACTCATTAAGACAAGTACATGGGACCGGGTCTTCATATAAAGTTATGGACATGCTTCCAGGTCAACACATAACTTTATATACAAGAAAACGTGTCAAAAAATAACTGTATTGACATTATATAAAGTTAATTTCATAAAACCTGGAAGATTAAATATGTTTTACACATAATATATGTATCACATATGTTATTAATCATTAATCAATTCATTGGATATAGATATAGGCCCCACTTGTTCTTGATTATAATGTGACCACTATAGGAAAATGGCTTTTTGCGACGGGCCTTTTGAGACGGGAATAAATCCTGTCGCAAAAGGTCCGTTGAAGAGGTTATTTGTGACGGGGGTAAATACCCGTCACAAATAGTTTGGCGCGGATAGCGCGCCAAACCGCACGAAGGTTATTTGTGATGGTGGGATCCCACCATCGCAAATAGTTAAGTATATGCGATGGCCCCCGTCGCAAATAACTGGCGGCAGTTAATAGTTTTTTTTGTGACGGGATGTCGTCCCATCGCAAAAAGTGTTCCGACAGAGACTATTTGTGACGGGACCCATCGCAAATACCTACGTCCGCTTTAATTACTGTCGGTGGTTAACAAATATTTGCGACATGGCCCGTCCTAAATAACCGGCGGCGGTTTATGGCCTTTTCCGACGGGATGTCTTCTCATTGCAAAAGGTGTGTCGACATGGACTATTGGGGACGTGACCCATCGCAAATATCTTTTTAACCGCTGACAGTAATTAATGCAGGTGTAAGTATTTACGACGGGTCACATCGCAAAAGACACTATTTGCAACGGGATACCCGTCACAAATAATCTAACCTATATATACCCCCATCCGTTTTTCCTCTAGTTCCTCTCAAATTTTAGATCATGTTTCTCTCTAAACTCAGTTTTTAGAGAGAGAGAATTTTTCTAAGTTAAGGTTTTTGTTCACGAAGAAGTTGTGAAGCCGTCTGCATCAATAAAAAATCAGTCGTAAAGGTATTTATGTTTTTTTAATTTATTATTTATTTCAATTTTTTATGTTAATTTTTTTTATTGTTGATTAGTTTTAATTAAATTAAATTTTAAATTTTTTTTCATTCGTATTTATTTGTACTAATAAATTGAAATTTTAAGTATTAATTTTTTATAATTATTAGTAATTATTAATTATTAACGATAATTAGTAATGTATATAATTAATTTGTAGTAATTAATAATAATTGAAAATAAATATCAATAAATAGTAATAAATATGAATAATTTGGAATAATTCGGAATAATTAGGAATAAATATTAATAATTAGTAATAATTAGTAATAATTAGGAATAATTTGCAATAATTAGGAATAATTAGTAATAATTATTAATAATTAGAAATAAATAGTAATAAATAGTAATAAATAGATATAATTAATAATAATTAGTAAATAAAATTGTAATAATTAGTAAAAAATTGTAATAATTGTTATTAAATACTAATAATTAGTAATAAATACTAATAAATACTAATAATTCCTAATAAATACTAATAATTAGCAATAAATACTAATAATTAGATATAATTAGCAATAATTAGAAATAATTAACAATAATTAGAAATAAATAGCAATAATTAGCAATAAATAGCAATAATTAGCAATAATTAGCAATAATTAGCAATAATTAGCAATATTTAGCAATAATTAGGAATAATTAGCAATAATTAGCAATAATTAGCAATAATTAGCAATAATTAGTAATAATTAGTAATAATTAGTAATAAATTGAAAAAGTTAGTAAGAAATTGTAATAATTAGTAATAAATACTAACAAATACTAATAATTATTAATAAATACTAATAATTAGCAATAATTAGCAATAATTAGCAATAATTAGCAATAAATATGAATAATTAGTAATAATTAAGAATAATTAGTAATAATTAAGAATAATTAGTAATAATTAAGAATAATTAGGATTTATTAGGAATAAGTACTTATAATTAGTAATACTTAATAATAATTAGTAATAATTAGCAATAATTAAAAATAATTAGCAATAGTTAGGAATAATTAGCTATAATTAGTAATAGTTAGCAAAAATTAGTAATAATTAGCTACAATTAGCAATAATTAATAATAATTAGAAATAAATTGTAATAATTAGTAATAAATTATAATAATTAATAATAAATTACAATAACTAGTAATAAATTGTAATAATTAGTAATAAATATTAATAGTTACTAATAAATACTAATAATTAGTAATAATTATAAATAATTAGGAATAATTAGAAATAATTAGCAATTAATAGAAATAAATAGCAATAATTAGAAATAATTAGGAATAATTAGAAATAATTAGTAATAAATATAAATAAAAGGCAATAATCAGCAATAATCAGCAATAACTAGTAATAAATAGAAAAAAATATTAATAAATTTGAATAATATGAAACAATCAGGAATAATTAGTAATAATTATGAATAATTACGAATAATTAGGAACAAATACTTATAATTAGTAATACTTACTAATAATTAGTAATAATTAGTAATAATTGGGAATAATTAACGATAATTATGAATAACTATCAATAATTATTAATAATTAGCAATAATTAGTAATAATCAGCAATAATTAGTAATAATTAGCAATAATTAATAATAATTAGTAATAAATTGTAATAACTAGTAATAAATTGTAATAATTAGTAATAAATACTAATAATTACTAATAAGTACTAATAAATACTAATAAAAAGAAATCATTAGCAATAATTAGGAATAATTTGAAACAATTAACAATAAATAGAAGTAAATAGCAATAATTAGCAATAATTATTAATAAATAGAATGAAATATTAATAAATAGGAATAATTAGTAATAATTAGTAATAATTCGGAATAATTACGAATAATTAAGAATAAATACTTATAATTAGTAATACTTACTAATAATTAGTAATAATTAGCAATAATTAGCAATAATTAAAAATAATTATTAATAAATTGTTATAATTAGTAATAAATTGTAATAACTAGTAATAAAATGTTATAATTAGTAATAAATTGTTATAATTAGTAATAAATACTAATAATTACTAATAATTACTGATAAATACTAATAATTAGTAATAATTAGAAATAAATATAAATAATTAAGAATAATTAGCAATAATTAGAAATAATTAGTAATAATTAGAAATAAATAGTATTAATTAGCAATAATTAGTAATAAATAGGAATAATTAGCAATAATTAGCAATAATTAGATATAATTAGTAATAAATAGTAATAATTAGATATAATTAGTAATAATTAGATATAATTAGATATAATTAGATATAATTAGTAATAATATGTTTGAATTAGATATAATTAGATATAATTAGTAACAATTAGATATAATTACATATAATTACATATTAGTAGATATAATTAGTAATAATTAGTTATAATTAGTAATAATTAGCAATAATTAGTAATAATTAGATATAATTAGTAATAATTAGTAATAATTAGATATAATTAGTAATAATTAGATATAATTAGTAATAATTAGATATAATTAGATATAATTAGATATAATTAGAAGTAATATGTTTTAATTAGATATAATTAGATATAATTAGTAACAATTAGATATAATTACATATTAGTTGATATAATTAGTAATAATTAGTTATAATTAGTAATAATTAGTAATAATTAGTAATAATTAGTAATAATTAGTAATAATTAGTAATAATTATTCATAATTAGTCATAATTAGTAATAATTAGTATTAATTATACATAATTAGTAATAATTAGATATAATTATATATAATTGTCCTTGCTTGGATGATCACCTTGCAAGTAGCATTGAAATAGGACAACCCAAGTCATGCCCTTCTCATCTATAAGACTTATCTCACATGACCTTTTACATAGATCATTCTTCCTTGAAAATTTAAGGGAAAGATACTGATGTCCCCTCAAAATTTTTGAGGAATAATGATCTATGTAATGGGAGCGAGATGATTCTTAGTGACAAGAACAACATTACTTTGGTCGTCCTATTGCAACACTACTTACTAGGTGATCAACCATGCAAGGAAAATTATAGATTTTATGTTTGACATGACTGACACAAACATTTTATTCTGCATGACCTGATAATTGGAGACCCTTAGAGATTTGAACATGTTAAGAATAGAGAAAATCCTATTGCGAATATTGATAACATTAATGTTTTATAAATTTTTTATTATTTTAATAATATTAATATTTTTTTTCATAAATACTGATAATATAAAATTTTTATTAGTAATAATTAGATATAATTATAATTCGGAAATGAAAACTACTTGGATAATGAAGGGAAAATTTGTAATCTTCTCCATAATGATGATTACCAAATTTCATTTCATTATTCAAGAGTTTTCAATTTGCTAAGTATTTCTAGGTATTTATAAATTAGTAATAATTAGCAATAAATAGTAATAATTAGTAAGGAATAGTTAGAAAGAAGTTTTAATAAATTTTAATAAATTCCAAGAACCTGGTACAATTTCTAGTGGATTGACGACACTCCTTTTGCTCAATGATTTTTCTACTTTCAACTCTCACCGACTCAAAACAATATGAAAAATGTGTTTCTACATAAGCATATGCAATCTCGTATACACGAGATTAGATATGTATTTGTAGGATCATATTTATTAGAATTTTTTTAGTTGGTGACAGTTGGAAGAAGACGATTCATTGAGAAAAAGGGGGCTCTTTTGTCTGACAGCTCATTTACTTGCATCTTTCTTACACTTCAATCACATTGAAGAATCTCATCCGAGGTACGCATATTCATTCTCGCCTACGAGAATGAATATGCGTACCTCCAACCAGATCTTCATTGTGATTTTAGTGTGAGATAGATGCAAGTAAATGAGGCCTCCGACAAAAGAGTAGCTGTCAATCCACTGGAAATTGTGTCACCTTTAATTAATTTTAATTATTAAGACGTAGTTGTATTTATTTATCTTATTTTTTCGGATAGTATTTTTATAATTTCAAATTATTCAAAAACATTGATGATTTTATATTTTGTAGAAAAATATGGAATAAGGAAGTCAACATCATTCATTATTAGATGATCATGCTTGGATAAATCCGAATAGAAATCCAAATGGTTCTGGTTTAAATCTTGTATATATTGAGGTTGTTGAAGCTTTTATAGAATTTGCATCATCAAAACCAAAATTTGTTTCAGAAGGAACAATTAATTTTCCTTGTAAAAAATGTGCTCTGAGAATGTTTCAAACATTTGACCTGGTTGGGGGACATCTATTGTGGATTGGTTTTCAACCTAATTATGTTTTTTGGTATCAACATGGTGAATGATGTTACAGAGAAGATACACATAACTTGATTCCAGATCCATCACAGTTCCAAAATTTAGTACATGATGTTGCAGGTCCATCTTTTCATAAACTGAAACTCAAGATGATATTGGTTTACCTCCTGAGTTGGCACCATCTGAATTTTATGAGTTGTTGAGGTTTGCTGATGATGCATTATATCCAGGTTTCAGGATAAAAAAAATTTAAGTGGTTGCAAAATTTATGGCTATTAAATGAAATAATGCATTGTGAAACAACTATTTTGATCGGATATTTTCTTTGGTTAAAACATTGTTACCTAAAGGAAATGTTTTTCCTGGAAATTACTATAAGACCAAGAGGTTTGGTTGTAATCTAGGCCTTATTTATTGGATGATTCATGCATGTGAAAATGATTGCCTCTTATATTCTGGTTAAAATGAGTCATTGTATAGTTGTTCAACATGTGGACAATTGATTTATAAAGAAGCTCAACGAGGGAAGTATGGATCGATTCCTGTAAAACAGTTGAGATATTTCCCCTTTACACCAAAGCTGCAAATTATATTTATGTCTCATAACACAACATCAAAGATTTCAAGGCACAAAATCAATATTTCAATCGGTAAAAGGTTGAATCATCCATATTATGGTGATTCATGGAAACATTTTGATTATATGTATCCGTCTATTGCTTTAGAAGCTCAAAACGTGTGATTGGGTCTTTCTACTAATGGTTTCTGTCTGTTTGGTTCGTATGGTAGTCAGTATTCATGTTGGCCCATCTTTATAACTCTGTACAATATACCTCCATAGATGTTGATGAAGGAGACCTATATATTTTTTATCTTATTAATCCCAGGACATCCAAAAAATAATATTGAGGTTTATTTGAAACCATTGAATAATGAGTTAAATGCATTGTGGAGTAATGGTGTTAGTACATACGATGTTGCTGCTAAATAAAATTTCAGATTAAAAGCTGCATTGATGTGGAGGATTAATGAATTTCTGGCATATGGAATGTTATTTGGATGGAGCACACATGGTTCAAAATCATGTCCTTACTTTATGAAAGACAAAAAATATTTTATGCTCGTCAATGGAAAAAAACCTTGCTATTTTGACTGTCATTGCAGATTTCATCCAACCGATCATCCTTTTCGAACGAAAAAATCTCATTTCAAAAAAGGCACAATTGAAAGAGATGATCCTCTAAAAATGATCTCAGGTACAAATTTAAAATCAGTTGTATTTTCATTATATCCAATCACATTTGGGCGACACTAAACCAACAGAAAATTAATGGATTTGGGAAAAAACCTAATTGGATAAAACGAAACATTTTTTGGGATCTCTTATATTGGTCTGATTTGTTGGTTCGCCACATGTTGGATGTCATGCACATTGAGAAGAACTATTTTGATAATTTATTTCATATATATTTGGATAGACCAGGTAAGACCAAAGATAATGTAAAAGAACGACTTGATATTGCCAAAATTTGCAGGCGAACAGAACTTGATATATTTTAAAATGTCAGATCATAGAGGATAATGAATCCAAAAGAAGCTTATACACTGTCCAAAAAGATTCAATTTTTATTTTTTCAATGCATTGCAGATTTGAGACTTCAAGATGGCTATTCTTCCAATTTGGCCAGATGCATTAAGAATGGTAAAATTACTAGATTAAAAAGTCATGAATGTCATGTTATAATGGAAATACATAAGCTGATTGGATTCAGGGGTCTTTTGAATTATATTATTTGGGATTCGATAACAGATATATCATATTTTTTGAGACATTTTTGCAGCGAAAACTGTCTATGATGCGCTAAGAAAACTAGAAGAAGATGTTGCTGTAATTGTATGTAAAGTGGAAAAAAACATCCCACCTACTTTCTCTGACTCAATGGAACATCTGATATTACATTTTCCACATCACGGTAAATATGGAGGTCCATTACATTTTTTATGGATGTACCCATTCGAGAGATACATGCAGAAATTGAAGAAAAATGTACATAAAAATGCATCAGTTGAAGGCTCAATTGTTGAAGCTTATTTGTAAGAGGAAATTTCTTTTTTTTATCTCAATATTTTGAATATGAATATCCCTCAAAACAAAACTACATGGTACAGAACGAGGGAAATGTTAATGATGAAATGGACAATCATTTATCAGTTTTTAATCATCCAAATCTTGGATTTGGTGGAGTTCGAGAACAATGTCTTTCAGATGATGAACATCACAGAGCTCATACATATGATCTAATCAACTATGATGAAATTAAAAAATTTGTAATGTGAGTGCTTCTATCAGATATTCTATAATTTCTGTTACAGTATGTAAACTTATTTTATTTGTTGGTTATATTATAATCATATTTAGAAACAAGTTCTACAAATTACAGGAGATGCTCTTGAATAACAGAGTCAAAAAAATTTATCAATGGTTTCAAAAGATGGTAACATAAATTATTGATTGTTCAATATCAATTTAGTTTACAATTTATTATGTTGATAATTGTTTTAAAAATTATTAGAAGCCTCAATACACTGATAAAATTGATAAGCGATTGTTGATATTGAGTAACCCACCATCCAAAATGGTTAAATATTATAATTCTTATGTGGTGAATTGTTTTCAATTTCATACACGTGCATATGGAGAATCAAAAAAAAATAAACAGTGGAGTTTTTTTTGAGAGGATCACATCATAGAGAAACTGAAGTTGAGTTTTATAGTATTCTGGATGAAATTATTGAGCTATGTTAACTTGGACAAAATTACATAATGATGTTTAAATGCCAGTGGTTGGATACTAAGAGAGGCTTTCATGTTCATCCGACTCATGGAATCGTCGATATTAAATATAAAAGTCTTCTTGCAGTAAATGAACCATTTTTACTTGCTCAACAGGCACATCAAATTTATTACGTAAAATATTGTGCTACTTCCAGAGACCTGGGTGATTTGTGGAGCATAATAAAAACGAAATCTCGAGAAAATCAATTTAATCTAACTGAATGTGGTTTCACTGAAGTGTAAGAAATTGAAATTTTTCAAGAGACTACTCAAAATCCATCTTTTTAACAAAGAAACGTGAATATCGGTGAGGACACTCCACAATTAAGGGTCCACAGTGATGAAGATGTTAATTCTATTACAAATGAAATTGAAATTACAAGGAATGAATAAAGTGAAACTCATATGGATATTGATGATGCCGAGGAGGAATATGAAGACATTGACATTGTTAGATATGAAGATGATGATGAAGGAGAACGTTCTCATAGTTAAATGCTAGTTATGATCATAACTAATATATATATGTATATAATAGTTATTTTCAACTATCTGCTAAAAACATTCATTTTGTGTTTCAGATGGACTCTAATCTATTGAGCCAGTTAGAGGAGGCTGAGCTACCTTTGGATGAGTGGGATATGGGATCATCTAACCCTTACCCTACTGGTGGTTCAGGAGGTACACGGAGGGGGCACGGTTTTTCACTACTGATTATTCCTGACCTGATCCCCGAGCGACGTCCACGTCTTGGCTTCGATCCAGGCACACTGAGGTATGGTAACCTAAATATTTTAGTTATATTTCATTAATTTATTTGTATATATATTAATTTTTTGATTATTTATTCTTTTTTCATAGTTTTTTTCATGTAGCTGTTGGACAGGGAAGTGCCATCATGCACAATTATTTTTCTCAGCCATAGACCACATGGGAATAGATTCTCGTTGATGTGAAGCTCAGCATGTACAATCATTGGATGATACGTAAATAAATAAAATTTATTTTGAAATTTATTTTATTAATAACTTGATATTATAAATTATTTAGAGGGGTTGTGGTATCCCATCGATGATAGCAAGTGTGATGATATCCATGAAGCATGGTAGGTGGCTATGCGTGAGCGTTTGCATCCATTTTTGCATAATTCGAGAAACACGACCATTAATAAAGCAGGAGCGATATTATTGATGAGTTGTGTAGAGCCCACCGACCAGAGTACAATTCATATTAGGTTTGGGATGGATTATGTGCACACTTGTGGGGTGGTGGATTTCAGAGGAGGTCTTCATTGGGTCAGTGGAACTGGTGGAGGCATGGGGTGACACATCGAGCTAGTAGTCGTACATTTAGTACGCATATAGAGAATCTGGAAAATATTTTTTAAAAATATTTTATATAACATTAAATTTAAATAGTTTATTTCATATTCATATAGGCAGTTGAGCATCCCAATATTAAAGAGTACAATGTTTATCAGAGGATGTATAGTGATCCAGCCACCAGAGAGATTAGAGGTGATCGCCAACGTCAGATTGTGGTTAGTCTTATTTTTTTAGTTTGACAAGTAACTGCATATAATATTTTCACAATTTTAATTTCAAATTGGAATTAAATGAGCCATATGAGGATGCGACTTCTCAGACACTAGCTGAGGGTCAGGATGAGACAACTGATCAGACCAGTTCCCACCATTTCGATGAGGCGACATGGATGAAGGCGACTTAGTATGGCTTTGAGAAGGACCAATTAGTTTGTATCATCTCTCATTTGACTCCTGGTACTTATTATGTTACTATTGTGATGTCAGAATCTAGTTCAAGAGGAGCTCATGGAGAGGCATCATCTTATGGATTACAGTATCAGGAGCAGTTCCGAGCTCAAAATGACCTTATAGAGAGTTTGCAAAAGCAGTATGAAGAGATACGTCAGCAGCAGCAGCATCAGCAACACGAGGAGGAGATGCATCGATGGCAGCAGTAGTAGCACGTGGAGGAGATGCATCGATGGCAGTAGCAGCATCACAAGAATATGAAGTACATGCATCGTCAGACTCGTATTTTAGGGAAGGAGTTTCCTCCACCAACTCCTTTAGCTCCTCCACCTTCTCCAGAAGACGACCCCTCTAGTGATTTTTTTATGTCAAAAACATTTAAATTTGAATTTGTTGTAATATGAACTTTTTATAGTTTCTGTATTTTATATCATTGCAATTATTACAAAATTTAATTTTTAATATTTTATGACTGCTTTTTGAGAATATTGAGAATTTTAATTTTTTTAATTTTTTGTTTATTTTAATAGTATTAATATTATTGTTCCATTAATCTCAATTTTATTAAATATATTTTTTCAGTATTACGTTTTTTAATATTTGTTCATTTTACTAATAATTATAATAATAATATTAAAATTTTATGATTTTTTATATATTTGTTTTGTGAATATTTATAATTTTAAATTTTTAAATTTTTATTATTATTTTAATAATATTATAATAATTTTTTCAATAATCATAATTTTATTAAATTTATTTTTTAAAAAATTTATTAATTATTTGTGATGGGATCTGTTGCGATGGGATCCCATCGCAAATAGGCTAAATAA
The DNA here is from genome assembly GCA_963277665.1 of Viscum album. Lineage (NCBI taxonomy): Eukaryota > Viridiplantae > Streptophyta > Magnoliopsida > Santalales > Viscaceae > Viscum > Viscum album. The sequence goes on from OY728165.1 coordinate 837,106,397, forward strand.
TTTTTTCTTAAAAAGGTATTTGCGATGGGATTACTGGCCCTTCGCAAATTGTCTAAAAAAATATTTTCAAAAAACATTTACGACGGGATTACGGGCCCTTCACAAAAAATTATTTGTGACCGTCCCATCACAAAAGAGCTTATATATATATAAAGTATATAATCAGTGACTTATTTGAGATGGTGTAGTTTCCTATTGCAAAAAATATTATTTTTGATGGGCCCGTCGCAAATAATATTTTTTTGCGACAAGGTTTTCTACAACGGGATATTTGTAACAGGGCCTCATCGCTAAAGCCTTTTTGAGAAGGGATCCCATCGCAAAAACCTTGAATTCTAGTAGTGGACCACCATCCTTGGTTATAACACAACCGTCATCTTTCGTTATAACCCAAAGAACATCAAAAAAGTAAAACCATATAAATTTGTGTATAAAATAAATTGGATTCATAATAATTTCATCAATTAATCAAATGAACCCCAAGAAAAAGGAATGGGTTTTAGGAGAATATTTTAATCATAATTATTGTTCATCTAGATAAATAAAGAGAGTGGTATCATTGGATCATATCCCCAAAAATTATTAGGTAACACCAAAGGAATCATCTTAGATAGAAAATTAACTTGTAATACAATATTGAATATATATTGAAATTTTCTTTTCACAATGAAAACTAAATTTTCAAAACTAAAAGTTCAAATAACACTATTAAAATCATTTTTTAAAATAACCTTTGAGTCTTATAAATTATTATTCAAAACCATTTTTTGAAAAAAAAAGTAATACATGGGAAAAATTACATTTAATTGTTTTTATTATAATAGAAAAAATTTATTTTTTTAAAAATATGAACATGTAAGAGAAATATTCCCAACCAAATATAAAATAGAAACTAGGATTCCTTAAAAACAATATTTTGGAAACATGATTACATAATGAAAGGAAATAAAAAAATAACACATGTATACACAATAAATAATCAGAGGATAATAATATTCATGTGTCTCTATATATGTTGATTATAATATTCCTTCAATGGAATCATAACTACAAATACTATCGACAAACAGTGAGATTGTAACATAAAACCCTTATAAATTTAGTAGCTTTTGAATCATAATCCCAATAAAAGAATAACATTATATGAAAATTTAAATATAATTTATGGAATTATTTTCACTATATAACATGTCAAATTGGTATTATGTACACCAAAACAAATAAATTATTGGTGAATATGGAATATGTCTCCTAAAAATAAAATAGAGAAAAAGAATCCCTTACCTAAAGTCTTGAATTTCATTGTACACATTAGAAAATAATGTATAATAAATATTGCTTAATTATACATATATTTCAGAACAATACTCCTAGTTATAATACCATATATGATTTACTTATAACCTTTTATCACCCTTTTGTTGATAATCACTTTTTACAATCATTCTTTGTTTAATAACTGCTTCATTTTTATATACGATTTGGTTTGGTAACATTGGATTGTTAAATTTAATAAGGCTTCCAATATCAATAGAGTGTAAATAATTATATATATATATATATCATATATATTTTTTAATTATTTATTTATAGTAATCCATAAGATTTGGTGATAAAAAATGAATTACACAGTTCATACAGATGGTATGTCATACATTCGCATGCATGATGTTAAATTTTTTAGCACAGATGGAAAGAAAGAAAGGTAAATTTTAATTAAAAAATATTGAATCACTAAAATATCATATATATCATATATATTAATCCAATATATCATCTATTTCATCCATTTCAAAATAAAATGTGAAACTTACCACATATTTTCCTAGATAATGTAGTCAACATGTACACATGAGCGACGTTGTCATTTTCAAATAGATTGGAAGGTAAAAAGTTAGATATGATATTATAATTAATAATGTATAATAATTTCAAAAATATCACATATATATATATAATCCAAAAAATCCATTATAATTTCCATCCATGAGAGGTGACAAATTACATCAGTTCTTGAGGTGGTATTTCGTCATACACATGATCGACATTTTCTTTAATCATTTGATGGATGATGATATTTATATAGGTTAAGAAACTAAAATAATAACAACTATGTATGTAATGTATATTTATTTTATTATATCATCAAATTTTTGGAATATTTTATGGAGTTGGTAGAATGATGAAAATAAAAAAATTGATCGGTTAAGAATGATACATCTTCTTCAGGGAACCTCATTATGTTTGCACCAAAATCTTTATTACGAGGGTTTCCTAATAAAATTATGGCATCTAGAAAATTGGTATGGTATTAAGGATGTGATTAGGGTTGGTTTTGGATGAACCAAAAGGAGTGTTATGTTTGAACATGAGAGGAGAGGGGTGGCCTTTTATATGTGGGGGAGAGAACCCAATTGGAATTTTTCCAAAGAAATAGTTATGACCACATTTTATACACACAAAATGGATAAAACCTAGATCATAATAAAACATACAAAGCCATAGGGTATAAATATGGAAAAAATAGTGATTTAAACAAAGATTCAAAAAACCTAAATTATTTTAATAAATATATATTTGATCTAATTATATTTTTGAAACCATCTTGAATATAAATTTAGCTAGTAAATAATTAAAATGAAAATGTACTTATTAATAAAAATATGTATTTTTACTATTCACTGAAAAATTAAACATTTTGGAATTTTTTCAAAATTTCAATAAAAGATAACTTTGATGTGTATGATATAAAAATTAAGTTCAATTTTTCAAATATATATTATAAACGTGTAAATAATTAATTAAATTTATTTTTTCATTATAAAAAAAACCATTTTTGTGGAAAAATATATTTTCGAACATATGAAGACTTTACTGGAAAATATATCTACATTTTCCGAACCCATGATACATATTAATAAAATGAATTTATAAATACTCATGTCTCCACGTTTAATGGCTAGGTCATAATGGTCATGATTATATAATATTATCAATAGTACAATGTGGTTCGTTAAAACTCGATGTTGTGTGTAACAAAAGATATTAAAGAAACTAAAGTTATTTCAAGAATATTTTTCATAAAATATATTTTAATTACATGTAAACAACCAAATTAATTTATCCCTAAAACTTATGCCACTTTTGGTCAAAAAATATAGGATAAATCATTTTTATTAGATCCCCAGGTTTCGATGTTGCTTTCTAAATCTGGTTGTTACACCACAAAACATTGACTAGGTGTGTGGTCTAGTTTTATAGAACATTATACGTATAATCAAGAATATCCATGAGTTTTTAATCATATTAGATATCATGCTCCAATAGTATAAAATATAATTTTATTACATGTTATGGATAAGGTATGTACATCCATATGACATATACATTAAAAAAATTGTGGACTTGACAGAATTTTGGGGGAAGCAACAAGTGATGTGCTACTTTCCCGATAAGATCAAGAATATCAATGGAACTGATATACCTAGGGACTATTTTTCCATTTTGTGAAAATATATTAACCTTATTACATAGATAAATTCATAGAAACACCATCTTACAAACTTCAAAATCATGATCAGATTGATAATAATCAGCATGACTTTTCTACAAACATTATGTCGCACTTATTTTTTTCAAATTCATCTAACCATCTATAGATATTATTCTTCAAAATATGATCCTAATACAATTATTTCTTCATATTTATACAATAATGTTGGAGTTAATTTCCTTCCATTAATGGATTTATATGTATCCATATGAATTCTCAACTAAAAGATAAATTTTTAATAAATGTCAACTAGAGGAAGGTGTATATCCAAACCACCTTTGAAATCCATAGAGTTAGATTTAACCATATCATATAGGGTTTTGATTTTTTCTCTCTAGAAGAACATCTATCCAATGATGATTAAACGAGTTGAAATATAACATTTTATCAAGATATTTGGAAGTAATTCTCTAAAACATTGAGGTAAACCTCATATCCCGATAAGATATAATAAAATGTGGAATGCCATGAAGCCTTATTACTTAATTTATGTATATCCTGGAAAGATGATTCATATAGGAATCTTCTATATCAGTGATGAAGTGTGATGAATTTTTAATTTGATCGACTACAACCCAAATAACATTATTCCTTATAGATGTTTTAGGGAGTCTGATGAAAAAAATATGTCGTGATGTTTTCCCATATCTATTCTAGTAGGGGTAATTCTTATAACATATCCTTATAATTTCTTCCCAAATCCTAAATATGTAAAAATATCGTGAAAAAATTTACTAACTCGGATATATCTCTCATCCTATTGTCCCACCAAATATACTCCTTAAAATATCTGTACATCTTCAAACTTCTTGGATAAATAGATATTGAAGAAGAATGAGACTCTAATAATGGATTATTCTTTTAAAATAATATTGAGGGGGGAAATCATGGTTTCTTAACCTCGTTACTCTATAAAAATCATGATTATACTCATGAACATTTCTCACTTTTTTCTATAGCTCTGAATAATCCTTCTACACCTCTTTGATCTTCAGTTGGATAGATAAATGACCACTAATTTGAGATAGTTAACATTTATTCCCTTCCATTGTTAATTTTAGATACATCCTTTATAATTCAAGTAATATAGGATCTTTTTTATTCACATCATATATAAGATGACATTATTATTTCAACTAAAATCATTAGCCACCTTGTTCACATTCCCAGGGTGGTATTGCATTGGGTAGTCATAATCATTAAGTATTTATAACCATATTCTATGCCACATTTTAGAACTCCTTATTTTTCAATATATACCATAATCATTTATGATTAGTATATATATATATCAAACCATTCTCTATAAATATAATTCTTCGATGTCGTTAATTAATAAAATTCCATAGCTTACTCTAAATCAATATTTGGATAATATTTCTCATGATCCATCATTTTTAACAAGGCATGAGCTAAAACAATGTCATCATGCAGGAGAACACATCCCAATTCCATCTTAGATACATAACTGTAGATTAAAAACCACTCACCACTATATTTTAATGTATGAAATAATGTTTTGTGTAATATTATCATTAGTGCCATGAAATTTTACTCACATTTATCTATACATATGAACATGGATCCCTTCTAAGTTAACATGGTGAGTGTTTTTTTATAGTTTTGAGTAATTATTTAAAAACAATCGATAATGTCAAACCCAAACATGAGAACATCAAACCTCCATAACTGTGGTTGGTCATGGAAAATATTCAATTGCCATCTTCTTTGATAGATCCATTGATATACACTCTCTGGAAATTTTATGACCCATTAATTAATCTTTTATAGTAAAAGTTCAAACTAAATTAAATTTTCAACTAGTTTCTCCTTACTTAGGGTCTTTACTACAATTCTCAAGTGATATTCATGATCATACATTCTCTTTGTTTATAAAAGAATTTTATCTAAATATTCAATAAAAATGCATGAAGGTAATAACTAAAGACTCCTTTCATTAAATTCACTAATATAGTGGGGGGAATTAGTATGTATGAATGTAATAACCACATAATTATAAGGTATATATATTTGGATGAATATTTTTTCAGGTATATCGCCCCATCATGACCCTCAATTGATGATATATAGAATGAATGTCAATTTTTTAAATTTTGGAGATATATCAATTTGATACACTCATCATCAATATCTGTTATAGGTAACTTTTTCTGGATTTTGATCTTGTTTAATTACTAGTATTCAAGGAATGATTGCAAAGATCCATATATCTTCTAAAAAAATTACTACTACACCCCGTGGTAATATACATGGTCAAATGAATTCCTTTTCATAGTTCTGTTTTAGTTACTTCTTCAATTAATTATAACACAATAACACCCATTCTATAGGGAGTCTTTGAAATAGGTTTGGCACTAAGTACAAGTTCTATTGACAACTAAACATCACAATGTAGTGTAATACAAAGAATATCTTCTGAAAACCCAACATGAAACTCCTCCGTGATAGGAATATCAATGATGTTGGGTTTTTACCCAACCATTGGAGATAAGAAACCATTTTGAAAATTATTAAATACCCATTTGATGGATGTTATTTCCATCCAAATTTCATGTTTATCATCTAACTGACATGCATTCATAGGTTGGTTCATATTATCATATGAAACTTCCCTTACTCAGAAATTGATGTGGGTTTTATGTAGTGAAATCTAATTCACTCATAAGATAACATCAACTTAAACCCTAGAGAGAATAAATAGAATATAAATAAGTTAATTTACAAAATCTTCAATCAGAGAAGAGTCATATAATTGGGATGTAATCATCATACCATTATGGGTTTTCATGGCTAATTCGATAAGTAATAATTTAGGGTTTGGAATTAACATTCCTAGAGACTTTTCTTGAGACAAGTGAATTCATATAACTAAAATCAAACAGGGAACATAAATATTTGAGTATACATATTTATACCCTAAATTCATCATTTTATCTTAAATCCATGTGTAAAACCAAAATAGTATGCATTACCATTAAGCAGCTTTGATCAATGTTTTTACTCATTCATAGGATGTATAAATTATGACGCCTTATTTTCAATCTATGACACCTTATGTATAACCTAGTTCATTCAATTTCATAATCTATTCAAATACATCATTATGGATTGTAAATGAAATATAAATTATCCAAATAGTATCCCATAAGATTGTCAAACTTTTTTTGCAGCAAGTCTCATTTTCAAGCCCTAGTTGATGATTTAATTCATATCAATACACCCATTTGGGAGTTATTAACCCAAAGTAAAACTTTAATAGATCCATTTATTTTTATATCATCCAGATAGAGATATAAATTGTTGGGAAAAATACTCTTTTCATTACCATAACATATGATGTTCTCATATACTTAGGATTATCCTAGCAGTTTCCAAATATGTTTTTACATCCTAGTTTCAAATGGTTAACTAATCCTAGATCAAAAATAATATATAAGGAACTATACCTTTATTCATAGATATTACATAACATTAGATAAATATTAATTACATAAAATTTTTATCAGCCCAAGAATCGTATAGGTATAGTATATTTTGTAACATGGAAACATAAACAACTGGTTTATAAGAGTTCTACATCATCTCCCACTTAGTTCCTCAAAACTAACACCCTTCTTATACATAACATAAATATTACTTTTGTTTATAACATTGTGAATGGAAAAATAATAAATGGTAATTTAGATTTTCCATAAGTGATCGAAAGGGTGGCGTAAATAACAACATGAAAATAACAGGAGCATAGAGGTATGAGAACTTGGGTTAAATATTTTTAATATAATAACATGTATAATGTAGATCATAGTGTTCTATTATGTAAAAAATATAGGTAGCTCACAATAAATAAATCATAATGAAAATCAATGATAATATAATATTATATCATAACATGGGAATAGGTATATTCCAAAAACATAATCTATAACATTTTGAACTTGTATAATAGAAACAAGTCCACTCATTAAGTTATGCACATGTTATCAAGTCCTCGTATAAAATTTTGGAATTGGAACCTGGTCTATGCACGATCTTATGAACGTGAAATCGTGTCCACACATAACCTCATGGAAATGAAATACAGGACCAATAAAATACTCTTAAACATGAAATCTTGTTCACACATAACATACATATCTTATGGGTTATTAATACTTACACAATGCATTGGATGGATATATTGGTCCCACATATCCTTGGTTATAAAAGGAAGATCATCCTTTGTTATAGAATCACAACCTTCCATGGTTATAATGTAGAGACCTGTGTCTTGTCGTACATGGACATTACATTACATTTGCGGAATACTTAGTACATAACAAAAACACACACTAAAGGATCGTAATAGTTTAGTGTCTTTGGAAACTCGGAACGTAATATTCTAATCGTGGTGAAAGTTCTTCAATATCTCCCATAAAGGTCATCCCTTTTTTTTTACCTAAAACCATTCTTTATATCCTGGGAAAAGAAAACATAAAAGGGTGAGCTCAAATGCTCAGTAAGGGTAAACAAAAGAAATATCAATCACATCATATATATAAGAACATAGCTTTTGGAAATCTTAACCTGCAAAAAAGCTCATAATATCATAACATGGGATAAATCATAGAAGTGAAATGTAATCCAAATAATCATAACTTAAAACATGAAACTTTGTGGCATACACACATAATCATAGAGAATCATTTCTTGTTAGTCAAGACTCAATGCCAAGACTATCTTAGTGGACAAAGTCCCTTTCTGAATCGAGTAACCCTCGTTTCAGTCCTGTTTCACTGAACCGGTATAACCTACCATTTCAGCCATGTCTATCTCATGAGATATAAAATCTTTACCCAATGCATTGGAGGGAGATATAGGTCCCACCCATCTTATAATGATACCATTCTTATGTGTGCCACAAAATCATAAATCATACATCATTTCATAACCCATGTAATAAAAATGGGATTCTTAAACAACATGACATCATAAAACCATTCATATAAGATAAAGAAATTCATAAACATAATTCCATCACAACATAGTCAAATCAATGTAAAAATATGGATAGAAACAGAACCCTTTATTATCTTAGATGGAAAATAATTTTGATAAAACACTTGAAATGAATTCTTGAGGAAAATATCCTTTCTTCTTCAAAAACATTTTTCCTTTCATAACATGCCATACAACTTTAAAATAAAAGAAGTTGATTAAAAATAAACTTGAAAACTTGTAAAGGAAGATTCTTGGAAATTTTGTTTTAAAAATCCATTCATGCCATATAAGTTAAAAAAAACATTCTTCGTACTTTTGTCGGAAAAGTCAAAAAGTACCTCGTACGAAAAACGACAAAGGATTCCTTTCGTACATATTACTAAAAACTCACCGAAGGGTAAAAATGGATTTAAACAATTGTAGGTGGATGGATATAATATTACATATTGATGAAACATGGATGTGGATGATAAAATACATCCCAGTAAATACTTACGAATAAACAATCTCGGATAAAAATGAGATTGTGATATTTCCCTTACCTTAGGTCCAATTTGCTTCGTATGTGTCCGAACCTCCTGTATAATGATTTAAATAATGTCATTGACTTATTAAAGAATCATATTCATTGTTATGATATCATATATGGTTCACTTATGACATTATATTACCCGTTCTTTTGTAAATTCCATGTTAAAGAAGCGTTTTGGGTAAAATCGTTTCATTTATCGTAGGTGTTTTGACTTGTTGTTCTTGACATCATTATTACTTATATCATGATTTACTTACTTCCAGAATATAAAATATGATTTATATATCATATATATTCAGTATATATATATATATAATAGATAGATAAACAAAATGAAAAACACCGTTCATGGAGACGGTAGTCCGTACGTACGCATGAACGCTGTTTTTCTTTCCTTATTGTCTTGAAATGGAAGTAAGTAGATGACATACATATGTATATATATACATAAATCCAGTAGCTTTATAATGTCATATATTTCATTATTATTTCTTATATATACTTTATAATCATTCTTAAATGGTTAACATGGAGAATGAATCTCATCGCGTCGTGGAGACGGTAGTCCGTACGTACGCACGAGCGATGATATCATTTCCATAAATACTGAATTGAATTGGAGTGGATTATACAATATATCAGAATCAATATGATGTTGTAATAACTATGTATAGTTATTCTTTACACCATTATACCCATCCATGTAAGGTGGTGGTGGAAAATAGATTACACCACGGCGTGGAGACGGTATTCCGTACGTACGCACGCGCGGTGATTTCTTTTCCCGTAGGATGGATAGATGGTGAAATAGGGTTGTTTCATACTTATAATAACATATCAGTATATGAGTGATACTGATGTTATTACTTCATATTGAAACAACCTAAGAAGAAGAAGTGGAAGAAGAAATAAAGATGAAAGAATTGGTAACGGTAATTACCTCTTCTTTGAAGCGCCTCTTTGAGACCTCCTCTTAGGGCACTAGAATTGGTCTTTGAGGAAGACCAGAACCTCTAGGATGTTTCTAGGGAAGTGGAGAAGAGATTTTGGCAGGTTTTGGCCGAGCTTGAGTTCTCAAATTGGTGTGAGGAGGAGGGGGAGGAGGTGTCCTTTTATAGGGGAGGAGAGGGGCACCTTAGGAATATCTCAAAATATTATTTTATATTAAAGTCAAAATCGGTTTATAATGGTTCAAAAGGGTCTTATTTCGAAGATAAAGTGGGTATGGGTCGAAATCCTATCAACCAATAGAATTTAGACAAGTTTAGGATATTATTTTAACCTTATCAATTAGATTTAACTCTAAGTTAAATAATTTAACATTTACCGTGTCTTTTTGTTTTCTTTCACTATATGGTTAATACACTTACTATAACATGCCAAACGAACCCCATATTGTTTATTATTAATATATATATCCTTATCTAAGTCATTTGGCCGAACCTTAGATTTTTTGGAATAAAATAACAATTAATAATATAATATTTGATTTAAAAACTATTTTGTGTCAATTTTGACACTATTTGATATATGATTTTTTTGAAAGTCATAACAGAATTAAATGTTCAAACCAAGTTGATTAAATCAACATTAATATATCATAGTATCCTAGAAAATTAGTGGAATTCATAAAAAGTCTCAAATTACATTTATTTTGGTGTTTATAACATCAATTATGTCAATATTTTGTTAACAAGATAATTACTGCATCATCTTTGTGTCATAAATAAATTAAATTATTTGATGTATAAAAATTACAAATAAAATACAATCATGTAGGAAATCTTTTTAGCTTTCTAATGAATATTTACAATCGAATTTATCTTATGTATAACCCCATATTAAAAATGTTTTAGTAAATAAACTTTGATTTTAACTCTTTTAACCCTTCTTTAAATAAATTAATAATAAATGTCCTAATCTAATCCAAGTGGGCCTAAATGGTCATATTTTATTCCTAAGTTTGTTTTTGGTCAAAATACACTTGTCCAATAGGATTAGGACACGTGTTAGGGTAATAGTAATATCATATTTACCCTTAGTTACCCTATTTACTATTAACCGTGGTAAAAAAAATAAAAAGTTACTATTCACCAAAAATTATTTTCATCTCATTGAACCACATTTTAGTCCTTGATATTAACCGTGTCTGTCGGATTTTCAAAATTCTATTCACAGAAGCGGTAAAATTAAGTTTTATGCAAAATTCAGTTTTTTAACCTACCACTTAGTAGTTTCACTATTCATCAAAAATTGATGTTTTTCAGAACAATGCCAAAATTTCATCCTAAGCTATATTTCATATTCCGAATTCAAAAATGAAATCTATTTTACCAAATTCATAACATAGAAGTTGCATTAATTAATTTTATAATTAAATCCCGCTGTTAAAATAAATAGCGTGTTTTTAGGAAACAATATATATCAAAAGATTGACACTTGATTATGTCTGGTTTAAATGTGAAATTACAACCAATGACCAACATTGTATTAAATTGTAAAAATATATTCTAAATATACTTTAAAACCACTCAAATTAATAATTTATCACTATTAATTATTTCGATTAAAAAAATTGTTTTTAATTATAATTTAGTAATTTTCACTATTCATCAGAATGTGAAAGTTATCCGAAAAGTACCAAAATTTCACCTTAGGCTAAATTCGATACTTCGAATCCAAGAATGAAGTTCATTTTGAAAAATAAGATTTACAGAATTTTAAAAAGTGGTTATTACTATTCATAACGGCTAGTTTTAATAATATTTTAATAGCATATCGTTGTTTAGTGAAACTTGGTATTGCGTATTACACACGCTATCGAGGAAGGTCGTGATTGCGTGTAATGCAAGGCAAGCCAAGGATGCGTGTTGTGCAAGCTCCTTTTGGTGTAGCTTACAACTCAAGACATTAGTGAAATAAAAAAGAATATTTTTCATAAAATCTCGGGCTGTTACATTCTACCCCCCTTAAAATGAATTTCGCCCTCGAAATTCGTCGGGGTTATAAATGTTTTACTATTCGAAAGTTTCTTTAATAGAAACCCACATCGTAAAAAAGGAATACCAAAACTTGGCTTTAAAAACTAAAGTATGAAATGTAACGATTACCCAAATAAACTAATCACTGGGTTTCCACATAGATGAAAATATGGATATGGAAGAGAAATCTAACCATCATGTTCTGATGGAGAGTGGTAGAGAACATGGCTATAGAAAAGCCAACAATCACAAATCCATAAATTTGTGACGATCTAAGGTACCATCTGATTAATCAGATATAAGAGCACTAGGAAAACATTTTTGGTTTTCAAGATCGTTTCCCTAAAGTTGAAAATTGAATTAGAATAAATACTTTCTTTATTTTGGTACAATCTCACTGTTGTTCATGCCTTGAACAATTTCCACTTCATCTCTTAAATAAATGAAGTTGAATTTGTTATTCGTGAAGTGTTAGCAGATCATGTGATAGAATGACGGGTCATTCCATCTGTCTCAAACAAGAGGTTAGAAAAAATTATATACATAAGTCGATCTATAGTGAGATTAATCATATATGGTTCCTAAAATGAACTTATACATCATATATCATACTGCTTAATATAATAAAACTAGTTTCTACTAAACATGGACTTCCTGTAGGCCAGTGGTAGGCAATAAAGGCCAGTCGCACTTCGGTTGTGGGTTCGATTCGCACAGCCTTATCCGACGCGATGGGCTGTCGCCCGTCCTGCAGGTTGTCCTTTTTCTAAAACTATATTACTATAACATCCCATCAATAATATCGAAAAAAGAACTTCTATCCTTAAACAATACTAACTTATGTCCAACATAATCCATTTCAATATTTAGGCTTATCCATAATACTGCAGTCCACTCTCATGACATAGTGAAAATGATTACCCGAGATTTAATACCATCGTTGATCCCCACATATCATAAGATATGTCTTGTTGGTCACATTCCAAACATTCAAAGTCCTTAATCGCGTATTCTCTTGAATACCTTAGTGAAAACATGAGTGCAGTTAAAAGTTAACACTTTCCACATACCAAAATCCTCAAAATTCTATATACTCAAACCATGATATCACTTAGTCCTTATATCAATCATGAGCTCATGAATACAATCAAACATCTCATTATCTTCTTATCCTTTCATTATGCACTTATCATCTACTTTCCAAAAGTATCTGAATAACCTTTCATGGTTACTGGTACCATTCATCATACACTTTCAAAACATAAGGAAAGACAATAGTGTAACAATCCTTAGATGTATCCTTATTCCATGAGATTACTTATACAACATTACACATGATAAACATGTAATCATTCCACTACATTCTTAGACCATTGACCGAGCTTCAACATTTCTTTCATCTCACATATCATTTGTAGTTTCTTCATCATCATCAACATAAATACTTCCCATACGACCATACTGATTCTCTTCATGAGACTTTCCCTTAGGGCATTGGTTTTCATAATGCCCGTACATTCCACATTTAAAACATTTAACCATTGTTGATGTCGTAGCAATACCATTATCCTCATCCATGGTGTTAACTGAACCTTTTCCTTTGCACTTACTTGCTTTGTGTCCTTATTTTCCACACCCAAAGCATCTTCCAGTTCCTTTGAAACATTCTCCTTGATGCCTCTTCCCACATGATTTACATAGGGTGAATTGAACTTTCTTTCCTCTATGATCATCATGAAACTCCATCTTTCTCTTATTAGCCGACTCAGGAAACTTACCAAATTTTACTTTATTGATCATATTATGAGATTGCTGATTCGGCATAATAATGATGTTTGGACTTCCAAATCCCATTTTATTATGAAGAATATCATTCCATTGTCCATCATATCCTCCATTATCGTGAATCATCTTGATTCCAGCCGTTTTCTAAAACCCAAAAAGAATATTGTGAGAGGCAAAAATCATGCTAGGGAAAACAACATTATAAAGGGGGAGTACCTTCAATATCTAACATCTTAGGTTTAATTCTATGATCGTTAGCGTAGTTCTAGTACTATAACCTATACGTATACTTAACCTTAGGGACATCCCTAGACATACCTTAGAAATATCTCTAGGGATCTCACTAAAGTTCTCGCATCCTAGTTTCCAAAGGTTGACTAAACCTTTCCTCTGATACCAACTGTAGAGACCCGTGTCTTGTCGTACATGGACATTACATTACATTTGCGGAATACTTAGTACATAACAAAAACACACACTAAAGGATCGTAATAGTTTAGTGTCTTTGGAAACTCGGAACGTAATCTTCTAATCGTGGTGAAAGTTCTTCAATATCTCCCATAAAGGTCATCCCTTTCTTTTTACCTAAAACCTTTCTTTATATCCTGGGAAAAGAAAACATAAAAGGGTGAGCTCAAATGCTCAGTAAGGGTAAACAAAAGAAATATCAATCACATCATATATATAAGAACATAGCTTTTGGAAATCTTAACCTGCAAAAAAGCTCATAATATCATAACATGGGATAAATCATAGAAGTGAAATGTAATCCCAATAATCATAACTTAAAACATGAAACTTTGTGGCATACACACATAATCATAGAGAATCATTTCTTGTTAGTCAAGACTCAATGCCAAGACTATCTTAGTGGACAAAGTCCCTTTCTGAATCGAGTAACCCTCGTTTCAGTCCTGTTTCACTGAACCGGTATAACCTACCATTTCAGCCATGTCTATCTCATGAGATATAAAATCTTTACCCAATGCATTGGAGGGAGATATAGGTCCCACCCATCTTATAATGATACCATTCTTATGTGTGCCACAAAATCATAAATCATACATCATTTCATAACCCATGTAATAAAAATGGGATTCTTAAACAACATGACATCATAAAACCATTCATATAAGATAAAGAAATTCATAAACATAATTCCATCACAACATAGTCAAATCAATGTAAAAATATGGATAGAAACAGAACCCTTTATTATCTTAGATGGAAAATAATTTTGATAAAACACTTGAAATGAATTCTTGAGGAAAATATCCTTTCTTCTTCAAAAACATTTTTCCTTTCATAACATGCCATACAACTTTAAAATAAAAGAAGTTGATTAAAAATAAACTTGAAAACTTGTAAAGGAAGATTCTTGGAAATTTTGTTTTAAAAATCCATTCATGCCATATAAGTTAAAAAAAACATTCTTCGTACTTTTGTCGGAAAAGTCAAAAAGTACCTCGTACGAAAAACGACAAAGGATTCCTTTCGTACATATTACTAAAAACTCACCGAAGGGTAAAAATGGATTTAAACAATTGTAGGTGGATGGAAATAATATTACATATTGATGAAACATGGATGTGGATGATAAAATACACCCCAGTAAATACTTACGAATAAACAATCTCGGATAAAAATGAGATTGTGATATTTCCCTTACCTTAGGTCCAATTTGCTTCGTATGTGTCCGAACCTCCTGTATAATGATTTAAATAATGTCATTGACTTATTACAGAATCATATTCATTGTTATGATATCATATATGGTTCACTTATGACATTATATTACCCGTTCTTTTGTAAATTCCATGTTAAAGAAGCGTTTTGGGTAAAATCGTTTCATTTATCGTAGGTGTTTTGACTTGTTGTTCTTGACATCATTATTACTTATATCATGATTTACATACTTCCAGAATATAAAATATGATTTATATATCATATATATTCAGTATATATATATATATATATATATATATATATAATAGATAGATAAACAAAATGAAAAACACCGTTCATGGAGACGGTAGTCCGTACGTACGCATGAACGCTGTTTTTCTTTCCTTATTGTCTTGAAATGGAAGTAAGTAGATGACATACATATGTATATATATACATAAATCCAGTAGCTTTATAATTTCATATATTTCATTATTATTTCTTATATATACTTTATAATCATTCTTAAATGGTTAACATGGAGAATGAATCTCATCGCGTCGTGGAGATGGTAGTCCGTACGTACGCACGAGCGATGATATCATTTCCATAAATACTGAATTGAATTGGAGTGGATTATAAAATATATAAGAATAAATATGATGTTGTAATAACTATGTATAGTTATTCTTTACACCATTATACCCATCCATGTAAGGTGGTGGTGGAAAATAGATTACACCACGGCGTGGAGACGGTATTCCGTACGTACGCACGCGCGGTGATTTCTTTTCCCGTAGGATGGATAGATGGTGAAATAGGGTTGTTTCATAATTATAATAACATATCAGTATATGAGTCATACTTATGTTATTACTTCATATTGAAACAACCTAAGAAGAAGAAGTGGAAGAAGAAATAAAGATGAAAGAATTGGTAACGGTAATTACCTCTTCTTTGAAGCGCCTCTTTGAGACCTCCTCTTAGGGCACTAGAATTGGTCTTTGAGAAATAACAGAACCTCTAGGATGTTTCTAGGGAAGTGGAGAAGAGATTTTGGCAGGTTTTGGCCGAGCTTGAGTTCTCAAATTGGTGTGAGGAGGAGGGGGAGGAGGTGTCCTTTTATAGGGGAGGAGAGGGGCACCTTAGGAATATCTCAAAATATTATTTTATATTAAAGTCAAAATCGGTTTATAATGGTTCCAAAGGGTCTTATTTCGAAGCTAAAGTGGGTATGGGTCGAAATCCTATCAACCAATAGAATTTAGACAAGTTTAGGATATTATTTTAACCTTATCAATTAGATTTAACTCTAAGTTAAATAATTTAACATTTACCGTGTCTTTTTGTTTTCTTTCACTATATGGTTAATACACTTACTATAACATGCCAAACGAACCCCAAATTGTTTATTATTAATATATATATCCTTATCTAAGTCATTTGGCCGAACCTTAGATTTTTAGGAATAAAATAACAATTAATAATATAATATTTGATTTAAAAACTATTTTGTGTCAATTTTGACACTATTTGATATATGATTTTTGTGAAAGTCATAACAGAATTAAATGTTCAAACCAAGTTGATTAAATCAACATTAATATATCATAGTATCCTAGAAAATTAGTGAAATTCATAAAAAGTCTCAAATTACATTTATTTTGGTGTTTATAACATCAATTATGTCAATATTTCGTTAACAAGATAATTACTGCATCATCTTTGTGTCATAAATAAATTAAATTATTTGATGTATAAAAATTACAAATAAAATACCATCATGTAGGAAATCTTTTTAGCTTTCTAATGAATATTTAAAATCGAATTTATCTTATGTATAACCCCATATTAAAAATGTTTTAGTAAATAAACTTTGATTTTAACTCTTTTAACCCTTCTTTAAATAAATTAATAATAAATGTCCTAATCTAATCCAACTGGGCCTAAATGGTCATATTTTATTCCTAAGTTTGTTTTTGGTCGAAATACACTTGTCCAATAGGATTAGGACACGTGTTAGGGTAATAGTAATATCATATTTACCCTTAGTTACCCTATTTACTATTAACCGTGGTAAAAAAAATAAAAAAGTTACTATTCACCAAAAATTATTTTCATCTCATTGAACCACATTTTAGTCCTTGATATTAACCGTGTCTGTCGGATTTTCAAAATTCTATTCACAGAAGCGGTAAAATTAAGTTTTATGCAAAATTCAGTTTTTTAACCTACCACTTAGTAGTTTCACTATTCATCAAAAATTGATGTTTTTCAGAACAATGCCAAAATTTCATCCTAAGCTATGTTTCATATTCCGAATTCAAAAATGAAATCTATTTTACCAAATTCATAACATAGAAGTTGCATTAATTAATTTTATAATTAAATCCCGCTGTTAAAATAAATAGCGTGTTTTTAGGAAACAATATATATCAAAAGATTGACACTTGATTATGTCTGGTTTAAATGTGAAATTACAACCAATGACCAACATTGAATTAAATTGTAAAAATATATTCTAAATATACTTTAAAACCACTCAAATTAATAATTTATCACTATTAATTATTTCGATTAAAAAAGTTGTTTTTAATTATAATTTAGTAATTTTCACTATTCATCAGAATGTGAAAGTTATCCGAAAAGTACCAAAATTTCACCTTAGGCTAAATTCGATACTCTGAATCCAAGAATGAAGTTCATTTTGAAAAATAAGATTTACAGAATTTTAAAAAGTGGTTATTACTATTCATAACGGCTAGTTTTAATAATATTTTAATAGCATATCGTTGTTTAGTGAAACTTGGTATTGCGTATTACACACGCTATCGAGGAAGGTCGTGATTGAGTGTAATGCAAGGCAAGTCAAGGATGCGTGTTGTGCAAGCTCCTTTTGGTGTAGCGTACAACTCAAGACATTAGTGAAATAAAAAAGAATATTTTTCATAAAATCTCGGGCTGTTACATATAAAATAAAAACCATCACATAATTAAAAAAATACAATGGTCTACCACAAGATCATAATACATTCATTATATCAAAACCCAAGAAAATAAATGGGTTTTATACAAATCTATTTATATCATTATAGAAAAAATATAGGGAAAAATAATGAGTTTCATGAATATCATTTCCTCAAAATTATTAAGTATCCAAATATAATATAAGGATGGTATCATTGTATCATATCCTCATAAATCTTATGCTACATCAAATGATGACAACTTTGATGGAATATTATTTTTAAAGGTCACTTAGAACATTTCATGAGGAAAATAACATTTTCACAATAAAATTTAAATTTCCCAAAATAAAATTTCACAAAATATTATTATAATATATTTATTTAAATAAAACATGTAACATATAAAACAATATTTAAAAAATTGATTGGTTAAGACAACAAAAAATTCTAGTCAGTTTGTACAAGTAAAAAAGAAAACATTCATTTCAAACATCAGTAAAAATTCCAATGTTCCTTATTGAGAAAAGAATTGGAAGATTCATTTTAATCATTTTTTGTAAAAAAGTAAAATATGAGTAAAAATTAAATTTAATAGTTATAATATAATAGTAAAAATTATTTGAGATTTTTTTTAGAATGTGAACATCTAATGGAATGATTCACAATTGTGAAGAAAATCAATGAATGTTTTCCATAAAAGCATTATTTTAGAATAATGAGTATTGAAACAGTGGAAATAAAAAGGGAAAAAATATTCTCAAAAAATAACCACATAATAATAAAATTAATGATTTTATTTTCAATTTTATCATTAAAATTTATCAATATAAACATAAACATAAACAACCTATATAAACGATTTGATTGTAACATAAAACCCTTACATATTTGGTAACTTTTGCATCATAATACATATGAATGAATAAAAATAAATTAAAATTTAAATATAATGAAAATATTTACCTTCCTAATATAAAATGTAAAATGTGAAGTATATACACCACACAAAAGAAAGGAGTGGTGAATATGATAGAAGTCTCTTATAAATAAGAGAGTTGTTATAAATCCCTTACTTGATGTTTCACATTTCATTGTACTTATTCAAAAAACCTGTATAAATAAATATATTTTTATTAAAAAATATATTATAGAATAATAATAATAATAATAATAATATGTTTTATAATTTACATAGAACCATTCATCACATCATTGTTAACAATTCCTTATTAAAATCACATTTTGGGTAATAACTACATAGTTTTTCCGGTATCTTTTCATTTGGAAGCATTATTCTATTTACTATGATATTTGTTAAATCATATAGATAATATAAATCATTATAAAAAATCATATATATTCATTATAATTTTATTTATTCTAATCCATTATTGTTAGAGATTAAAAATGAATTATATCATTCATGGAGATTGTAGGGTCCATGTATAGATGAAAGATGTTTCTATTTTCTCGAAAGATATAAAAAAATAAAGGTAAATATTTAATTAACATTAAAAAGTATTTTTTTATCAAATATTTCATATATATTCACTAATATATCCATATTACTACCCAAGTCAAAATAAAAAAATGTATCATATCGCTTTGTGGAGACGGTACATCACATGTACTAACTAGGACATTATCATTTCTATAGGATTTTAGTCTAAGAAGGTTGTTGTGAAATAATAATTTTATAAGTAAAATAGTTTCATAAATATAATATAAAAATATTAAATATCTAGAGATTTCTCTATGTGAGAGGTGATGATGAAAAAATAATTAGAACGGGTCAAGGGGCGGTAGCCCGCCGTACACACGACCGACAATTTGGTTTCATATTTTATAGAATAAGAGATATACATTTATTATTTAATTGACATAATAAAATTCTTTTATATGTTATATAATAATTTTTTTATATCATCATTGATAAACCATATTTTAGTGATGTGTAAGAATAAATAAAATGATAATTCTCAGTTAGTAATGAAACCACTTCTTCAGATTAACACCTTAGGTTTTAACGAAAATCCTTATTAAGAGGGTTTATTAATCCATATAAAGACACGAGGACATGTGTAAGTAAGAAAAAAAATACATTTTCATAGGTATTGTCTGAGTAAATTTTATTTTTTAGGGTAAAGAGGACAGAATATGGGGCGACCTTTCCTAAGTGGGCGAGCAGACGCATTTGAAATTTTGGAATAAAAAAAGATATACCCACATTTCACATATGAAACACGGAACCAAAATGGACCATTAATGAAACTTGTAAGATATAATGTAGATATTTTTCCATTAAATATGAATTTTACATGTTTTTTAAGTCATTCTAACCCTTATATTATTAGTTTAACCTCATGTTAAACCTATTTTAACCTTAATTGTTTAAATTAATTTATATTAATTTTATTATTAAATATAACCAAAAAATAAGTATTAATTTTTTAAAAAAATTTAATCAATAATACCAAATTCAATTCATATAATTTGTAGAATCTATTTTTAATTTAATCCCACTAATGTGATGAAATGGTGGCTTCCCCAAGATAACTTTTCCTTAAATATATAAAGTATTGATATCAAGATTCAATAATAAATTGATTTAAATGTCATAAATATAATTTATAAATAAATAATTTAACTAATTCATATTTTAAAATAATATTATATAAAAATTGTTTTTTATATGCTTAAAATAAAAAAATACAAATTTTAATAAAAATCGGTATTTTTTAATATTCATCGAAAACTAAATCATTGCAAAAAATATTAAAAAATTTCCTAAATAACAAATTTGAAATTTATATTTCCAAACTAATGATTATTTTTCAGAGTAAATTTTATAAAATTGGAAAATTTTATTCATATTAGTTTCTTATGAAAATATTTAAAAACAATTTTTGTGGAAAATTGTATTTTTGAGGAATTTACTGAATTTAATAGAACATATTTTTTCATCATCCAAAAATATTATACATTTTATAAAATAATAATTTCTATTCCTTCTACTGTGACTAATGTCTTGGTTGTAGTCATATTTTCTAAATAATAATATTAATTTTTTATAATTGTTTATTAAAATGTGATGTAGTGTGTAACACAAGCTATAAAAGAAATTAAATGTATTCAAAAAATATTATAAAATCATGGGTTATTACACTTTGAGATTGTTTTCAATATTATTAATACTTATTTAACATAAAAAATATTATCATTATCAAGAAATTAACCACATGGTTATTTAATATATACCTCAACATATAATTCAGTATTAAGTATGTATGACCTAGAATCCATTTGAATTATCTTAAAATGCCTTTATACTACAATGGAATGAAAAACTATTATGGTATCATGTATTGAAACTGATAAAAAGTTTTCATTGAATTCAAATCCTTCAACATGTGAATAGCCTTTAAACACCAATATATTTTTATTTCTCACCACATCACCTATTTCATTCATCTTGTTTTATAACACACAATTTTTTAGAATAACATTATTTTCATCAAGAATATGTTCTAATTCCAAAGGTTAAATCATTTCAATTTAATACATTTCTTCATTCATTGCTTTATCCCACTATTGATGTTTTTTTCTTCTTCCACATCTTTACGATCAACATGAGAGAACAATGACATGTTAGAGTTCTTTCTCAAAGTGTAATTTCCCAACCCAGTATCTCTATAACCTGTGAACTAATACTGTGGGTCACATGGCCGGATGTAAACCTCCCCATATGCCATAGCTTGATGACCAAAAGAGAGGATTTAATGGTGGTATAATGTATAGTCTATACCCTTATGCTAGATTAGCACATCAGAAATCACAATAAACAAACAATGATGGAAGAATAATATAATCAGAAAAAATAAATAAAATGCAAATATGTAAATAAACATATTAGATAAGAAAGGAAGAAAAAATAATCAAACAAAATATTAATGATCAAAAGATTCTAGGTAGTTTCATATACATGGATTCCTAGATGATAGTATATTAAAAGGGAATACAAGGAAAATTATACGATCATTATATAAAAAAAGTAAAAAAAGAACAAAACCTACCACACTTGCATCTCAAGAGAATTCTTGGTCATCTACACCTATGATCAAATGATAAGCTAATCATATTAATAGCCTAGAGTAGAGAACATTCCCTTATCAATACCTGTAGAAAGATAATATTTTATGTACCAGAGGTAGCCCGACTGTGGTGTGAGATTAAAATATCAGTAGGCCATCCCTAAGAGCGTTTACATGTAATCCATGAAGTGCACATAACTAAATAGTGGTAGGTATAAAAGAATTAATTAATAAAGCTGAAAAAATAAATAACTATCATGCTCATGTTTCTAATGGAACCCTCATAGGTCTACCTTCATAGGCCCATTATCTGAAAGAATTTATTACCCATAACTATATATATAATAGTATTATATATATATATTATATATATATATATATTATATATATATATATATATAATAAATAAATATATATAATACTACTACATGAACCAATTTATTACGGACATAAGTGGCCATATACCAAGAATACTAGTGCTGGCTAGACCAGTATGAAACCCAATCATCTAAGACTTTTCTAGTTAGCCTATATGATCAGGAAATGGGTCACGTTATTTACATCATAATAAGAGCGTGAGATGTCATTCATGACACTTAGTATGGTGATTGATCTGTCATGTCATTACTCAAACAATGGAACATGGCAAATCGACCCACCATCATTATAGTGTTAATGGTGTGAGATGTTATGCTCAATACCTGGTGTAAGGAAGCATGATACTGTCGTGATCAATGAAAAACATTCCATCATATCACAAAATATATTAAAGAGTAATTTTATCTATAATATAACACACGACTCAATACCTATTATGAAGTTTGTTATCCATGTTCCTTTACATTCAATGCAATACATTTCATAAGGATAACTTAATATAACATGCAATAAATCATTACATTACATTTAATCAATTCATTATAGGTAAAGAAATCCATAGTGTAAGATCTATTCCATATAATCTATTTCACTTAATCCATTTTAATTCATGTACGAAAAAGTGAAACCACACAGAAAAGGTCGTCCTATTTGACACCAACCCATTTTTGTTGTTCAACATTTATATTAAATTATCAAAGATGAATTAGAAATTTAGATAGATTCCATGGTAAAATATGGAAATTTACTATATGGTAAAATCCAAATATATATTTGGCCAAACACTTATGATGTTCTTTAGTCTCATTTATCAATTACACACCAATGTAAATTCAAAAAATGAACCAAGACATGTTCTCAGAACGTGATATAGACATTTACACAATTAACCATAAAAGGAAATTTGACTTGGCACACACATGGGGTGTCCATAAATGTGATCATCCACCTATAATAAAATAAAATTTATTCAATAGGAATGTATTAAATTTAAACGAACAATTTGATATGAATAACATGACTTAAAGGGGATGCTGGAAGAAATACAATAGGAAGCATAATGTAATAGCTACGAAGCATCGAAACATGTTGGAAAACAACATGACCACCTAAATCAAGGCCTTAGATCAAACCTCACTCATTGTCATCCATAAATTAGGAGTTAGTTGGGTGAGATTTGAGAAATGGTCCAAATTATTAAAAATATTGAAAATAAGCACTCACCTTAATAGAGACATGGATTCCATGATTAAATTAAATACCAAGGAAGATGATTATTAAACAAATCAAGATGGATTAGATTCTTTCAATGGATTCGGAATCAGAAACGGGGTATGAGAGTTGTCTCAAATCATAGTTTAGGAGCTTGGATGTCCTATGAGAAGAGAAGAATCAATTTCAATTGTTGAAGGAAGAAAAAGAAAAGTTAAAAAGGTTATAATATTATGCGAGGGAAAAAAGGTAAATTTGCCTCAAAATGTAAGGGTTAATGTATTGAAAACACTCTTGGGAAAACCATGCGATAACTACATGCCATTACCTGCTATGAAGGGGCACATTGTATGGTTAAGAATACAGTTTACTTAACCTTGTGCAAATCATTCCAAATTATTCTTCCCCAAATCCTACACCTATTGTATGGACATAAGCCCCCTGGTGAATTATTATAGAGTGACAGTATGGCCCTAGGTTCCCTCTGTGAGTTACCACATGATTTAGGGAAACCATGTGTGTTGGGGGAACAATTTCTCCTAACCGTGCCTCCCAATATTTACTTCACATTCTGGGGTTTTTTTCTCCAACTAGCCTCATATGCACTCGATACCTCTTTGAAATTTTTATTCATTATTAATAAGTCTAATTAGAAGAATCAAATAGAAATGAAAATGATTCTTTCCTTTGTGAAAATATGGTTCATTACAACCTCCAGTCAATTAAAATCATCCCCGAGTAGGCCTTATGACGGTAAAGATGTATTTTCATGAAATATTTCTCTCCATTGATCTTGTACATCACTCTTCCCAGTCCGAATGTTCATCCTTTATTCAGTCATTCTACTATAACAACTGTACAAGTGGAACTGACCATCCACGTAGTGTCTTCATGATCCGATCCATGATACGAACACGATAATACTTAAAAGAAGAATATACATCTAATTAGACATTATTAGGGTGAAATACATGTGACTGGTCTGATCTTATATACATCATCAAATGGTCTAACAATCCTTGGTAAGAGCGTAACCAGATTTTGAAAACATCTATGTCCCCACCTGGTCAATACACTAAAAAAACCCCAATCTCCAACCTTGAACTCAAAAAGGACCACAACATCTGTTGGAATACATCTTCTATCTAGAATGAGCACTCATCGTATTATTTCAGATCATCCAGACCTTCTCTATATTCTCCTTCACGGGACATGGGCCAAGCACTTCTTCTTCACTACCTCAAGCCTACATAGAGGTTTGTGGAAAGACCTACATTATAAGGATTAATAAGGATCAATCTGGATGGTATCTTGAAATATGTTATTATATGAAACTCAATGAGGGGAATGTTTTTCTCCCAGGAACTATAAATGTTTTGGAAATTTGTACAAGGCCTATAATCTATCACCTAAATCGTTTTCTCTATCTATCCATTGGCCTGTGGGTGACAGGCCTTGCTCAGAAGTACCTGGGTACCCAAGGCCTTATGCAACCCTAGCAAGAACCATTATGTAATGCTAGTGCCTCTTTCAGAAATAATATAATGAGTATCTCATTAAATATGTTCAACCTCTCTGATGTACATCCTTTGTAGCTTTTATACTAAGAAGTTATCTCTCATAAGTAATAATAATGGAACCATCATAAAACAATCAATGAAAACCCACAATGTATCATTTCTAAAAGGTGATTTGGGTACACCAACCACGAAATAAATTAAAACATTATCCCTTTTACACCTGGGGCATAACAATAGCTATAAAAGTCATATCAATTAATAGTTTCCCACCTTCACCTACAGAGGGGTGGAGCAGTGAGTGATGAAGCCATAAATCTTTCATTTCATACCAGGACACAATTACTATCTTTGTAGTTCCCTATATATTTTGGTGACATAGGGGGGAACCTCCAATGTTGGGGTGTGGGATTACAAATATTTTCTTCTCTATGATATCTGTTAGGACCTATACATGCCCGTCAAATTGTTAGGTATCATCTCTATCGATATTTCAAATAAAAGATATATCAATATATCAAACTCATTACATTATGATAATTACATTGAGATCAAATAACTACCACATTCTTAACAGTTCCAAAAGTGTATAATTCCAATCTATATCTAAGTGGATTCTTTGATAATGTTCATCCTTAACCAAAATGTTCATCTATAAGAATAAGACAATGATATTCTATTCACCATGTGCCTTCTAAACCACATGTGTCTAAATCTTCTAGTTGAGAGCATCTCTTACTATATTTACTTTACCATGAATGTAGGAAAGCTTTAAATCAAACAACTATATGGACTCAACCCACTTGCATGGTCTGAGATTTAGATCCTGCTATGTAAAGTTGTACAAGATACTTTTGTGATTTTTAAATACTAATTTTTTTCAAGTATATAGTGTCTCCAAAATCATAGAGGACTAACTAGAATAGAAATCATGAGGCCATGTGTTGGGAAATTCCACTTGTGTGGCCTCATCTAATGAGACCTATACTTGAAAACTTGCTCTTTTTGTATTAGAATATATTCAAGCCTAATCCCCGAGGTGTTAAAATGCACTGTACAACTTCTACCTAGCTTTGGTGGAATCATTATCAGTGCTAAATTCAAATGACCCTTCAACTCCTTGAAGACTACTTCACAAGCTTATGACCATACTAATTTTTCCAACATATTTGTGAAGCACCTAAGAAATGATGCGAGGAATGATAAATCTAGGATCAAGTGTCTATAACATCTAGTTAACCCCAAGAAATTCTAAATGTCACTGAAATTATTTGAATACAATAAGAAAAAAACAACACTCAATTTCTTTGGTACTACTGAAACACATGACTTTGCAATAATGTGACCAAAAAAGTTAATTTTTTTGATCCAAAGTGGCATTTACTGATCTTATCATATAGCTGATTCTCTCTTAGTTTATTCAGAATGATCTCAAGATGGTTGGAATGGTTGTGTTAGGATCATGAATACCCCATGATATAGTTATGAATGACTACTAAAAATGAATACAGATATGGGTGGAATATCCAGTTCATAAGATCTGTAAAGAATTCATGTGTTTTTGTGAGACTCAACAACATATCTAGGTACATGTATAGACCATACATTCCCATGAAAGTTGTGTGAGGTATGTATGAGGATTTGGCACACACATGACGGTAGCCTGAATTCAAATCTATATTTGTAAAAATCCTCACCCCCCACAAATACTCAATGAGGAAATATTTTATAAGGAGTGTATTCTGGTTTCTTATTGTGTCTTAGTTCAAATGATTGTAATCCAAAAAAAATTTAAATGTATTTCCCGCATTCTTGGAGAAAATTAATAGTAAAATCTAAGGGGAATTGATGGCTATATAAAGTATTTAGACTTTAGATCCCCTAACTTATTATTGAGCTCCAGATGATCCTTATGAACCATCCAATAAGGTGGAATGGCATGGGTTCTTTACTTAGGACAATATTAATAGTAAAATCTACCTCCCATATTGAAGGATGAATAGAGAAGTTATCCAGAAATTCATATCTAAAACTATCCACTACAGGAGGAAAAATAGTGAGTCATAACACCAAATCACCTAGGAAATGACTAGTGATATGAGCTTCCACACTACTCCGACTTTTCTACTTAGGTCCATCTCTAGTCATGTAAATATACCATTGTCCCTTATGAACATGCTTAATACCTTCTTATAATGTAAACATCACCCTTTGATGATAACACTCAATATGGTTTTGATAGGGAACTATTCAGTCTATACAGATAACTACATCAAAGATCAACATGTGGAGGATGAAAAGACTCCACACAAAAAGTTATCAGCCTATCACAAGGGGAAAATCCTTACAATTGAGAACACCCTCTACATAAAGACCTAACAGGGAATCTAAAATCATAACACTAGAGAGGTTACAAATCTCAAGGCCTAGGATCTGAGTGATTTACACAGATATAAAAGTGTGGGATGCACATGTATTAAATAAAGCATCCACTAAAGTGGAGGCTACTAGAATAGTTCCTCATACAGTATGCGGTCTTGAACTTTACTCCATTGTAAGAATCAAGAAAACATGTAACTATTAGACACTATGGACTTGAGTCACTTCTTTATTTCTCTAGGAAGGCCCACCCCAGTGGCACTAAGAATCAAGAGTCTAACTACCTCTAACTTGGAAGCCACATCGGCCTGATTGACCAATGGTATTTCCACTACATGCATGTCATGGTCCTACTAGAATAGCTCCTGATCATGGTGTGGGTACAGATCCCTGCTCACTAGGAACTGATGTTAATGCTATATAGAAGGACATGTAATGCTTAATACTTCCATAGCATTTTCACTCAATATGATCAGGGAAGCACTGAGGTTTTTTACATCACGACTTCTTTCACCGGTGACATATCAAGACGTTGTCTGTATGAGGGGCCAGACTGCTACTACCTACACCAGTAGATTCAAAATTCTACATTCACCCAGAAGAAGAAGTGTTGAATGATCTCGGTACCAAAACTCCCAAAATCGTACCATTAGGTTCCCTCGTGTTCTTTTCTATAATAATGTTCTTATAGACATTTTCAAAAATAGTATTCTCCCATACGACATTGATCTTTGACCGGATGGTCTATACCATCCCATCCTTGAATATCCTAGTTTTCATGATATTTTCACCCACTAGAGTGGGACAGAAATGATACATCACATTGAAATGAGAAGATTATTTCACAACATACATAATCCCCTACCACAGGTTCATAAATGTGATAAACCACTTCTTATCCACTAAAAATGGTTCAATAGTCATGTATTTAGGTTTTATGATCAATCTCAAATGAAGAACTCAATTTAAAATGGATAGTCTGTAAAATTTGGCATGAAAAACAATGGAATAGATTTGAACAATAAAAATGTGTGGAAAAAACAACGTGACCTACTAAATCATGGTGATAGATGACACCTCACTTGATATCGTCCTCATATTCAGAGTAGGTTGTAAGAGATACAAGAAACGATCCAACACCCTGAAAATATAGAAAATGAGCTTTCATATAAATTGCATGATGGTTTAAAATATAAACTTATATTCAAATGGAGAGTACTATATTAAATACCAAGACTGATCCAATTATTATTAATAATCAAGAATCGGACATCAGAGGTGAGAGTTATCTCAAAGACTAGTTGATGATCATGGATGCCCAACGGGTGGAGAATAATCCATTTCATCCCATGAAGGAAGAAGGTGAAAATGAGAAAGGATATAAGTTTAAGTGAGGGGAAAAGATAATAACACCTAAAAATAAGGGTGAAGGGTTTGACAACAAAGTTGGACAAATAGTGCACCAATTGTGTGCCATTCACTACTATGAAGGGTAAAATTTAACGGTTAGGTGTATTGTCTATCTAACCATGAAAAAATAATTCTAAACTGTTCTTCCCCAAATTTGGAAGCTACCTTACATCCATACACCATAGGTTTCATGTTTTCAATGATATCGTGTGGAAAAAATGTTCTATCTATGAGATAACTTATGGTTTAGGGAAACCATACTGGATGGGATGCACAATTTCTCCTAATCGTATGACCTAAATTTTCATTCCCATTCCGGGGATATGGGATTTGAATGAGACTCAGACACACCCAATTCGTACATTACATGACATTGAATCAATACTGCTGTCATTTCAAAAAATCAAATTGAATATCATATTATATATACCTTCATGAAAAGACATGTCCTTTCACAATGTTATTCTACTTTGAATTTACTCGGTGTGATATTGCATGATATTCTATACATAAAAATTCTTTATCAACATTAGATGATGTGAACTAGATTTTTCTTCATCACATGAATTTTCAAAATAAATATCATCAACTGATACATATACAACATTCTCACTGTTTTTGAAACATTCAACTTATTGTTTCAAAAACAAAAGATTCATCATCACCACTTTTGGAATTATTTTATTCATGAGAATTATCATTGATTATTTTTTTTCATCATATTCAAATCAATATAATCCAACATATTTCCTATCTCATTATTTTAATAATGATATACTCTTCCATTTAGAGGATAAACAAGGAATATACCATCGTCTCACATTCTTTTAAATATTCCCATATTTTCATCATTAACATTGATAATGAAAGGAATTCTAATAAAATTAGATAATTTATACTACGATATTTCTTGTAACACATCTCATATAAAGGCATATCTAAATTTAAAATGTAAATAAATTATTTTGGATATTATCCATTTATCCAATTGTTTATCTCCATAAACAATGATATCTTTCATGGTCTACAAACATTGGTTGATTAATCTCTACAAGAATTATACTATTTCATTTAGTGACACCATTTTTGCAGTGTATGATGCACCGTGTTCATGATCAATTCCATGTTTATCTTGATATGATTTAAATATTCCACTATTTTACTCAGAACCATTATTATTTGTTATTTTCTTAAAAGAGTAACTAGACTCTTTCTCTTCACTTCTCATTAATCTTTTAAATCTTTTTATAGCCTCAAATTTATGTTTTAAAAATATAATATATGTAATTTGAGTAAATTTATTAGTAAAGGAAAAAAATACAGAACTCCATTTGTTGACCTATTCCTCATATGACTGAGAATAGTTTTGTTAATAAGATCTAAAGGATGATTATTTTTTATTTCAACCCTATAGTGTTGAGTATTCATAATAATTCCATTATTAAATGTGGAACAAACCTAGTTCATTTCAATTTTAAATTCAGAAAAATCATGAACATTGTCTATATAAATGCATTTACACATGCTCATTTTCCCAATATGACCATGTATTTGATGCCACAACTGATTTTCATCCATCATTCTTAAAATAAAAATGATATCGAAAATAACCAATCAGAAACAGATTACCTATTGTTTTCTATCATCTTCAAAACATACACCCATCATTCACGTACTTTACAACAAACCCATATTTCTAAAAGATAACTTTAATCCAACTGTTTCACAACTAAGTCACACTAACATAATTATTTTTCAATAATTTATCATAAAATATGTTTTTTAATTTAAACTGATCTTTACTAGTCAGTGTCGATCCAAATCATTTTATTTTGAGTGACCCATTATTTCCAAAATTCATCAAGCCTTATTAAAAATTTTCAACATCCATGATAATATTTATGTCTCCTACCATAAGAGATGAAATCCTACTACCTGAAATCCATGGTGATTCTAATTTTAATGTTTTGTGGGAAAATCATAAACACATTCTTTTTCTTTTTACCTATATTATTCTAGCGCTTATCAACATTCTCTATTAATCCTACTTAAGCTGGTAGAATAACATGACATAATTTTTCAAAATGACTTGGATGTAAACATTTTTCTAAAATATCATCAAATGATGGAAATATATTTTCAGTTTTTAGATCACATTTCAAAGCTAGTCCTTAAAATGTCTTATATTTAGTTAGATGACTCCCCAAAATTGTTTTCCTTCCAAACATATAGACTCCTCATTTTATTGGTAGTAAAAAAAATCATTCAATGACCAAAAAACTCTATAATTCCAACAATAACCATAAAAATCATATTTTCTTTTATAAGAATCATGATATCAAGAACTTTTAACATGTCCTTTAACCTTATCCCCACTATTAATTTTGGATACTTTTTCCAAACCAAAATCTTGATGAATACTAGAATCATTATTATTCATCTTTAACTTCTTCTCCAACAATTTTTCATCGCCATTTGAATAAGGTTTTTCTTTCATGAAAATGTACACCGCATTTACAGACTATATAAAATCACTTTCTTTTTTTGAAAACATTGTATTATTGATTTGATTCTGCTTATCTAACATAGTATATGTTCCATTAATGTTTTTATCTTATATTTTGTCTGATTGTTTTTGATTTCCATGATAATTTTTATTACTTTAGGTTTCTTTAACTTCGTGAAAAGAGTTATGAAAAATAGCATTATCTTTTCATGATGTTTTTCTATACTCACTAATTAATTTAATATATGTTCAAACACATTTCGTTTTTTCACTCAACCCTTCCATATAAACTCTTAAATTCAATTTTTCAATTTTTTTTCAATTAATCATCATCCTCTTGTATCATTAATTCATATTCAGTAATAAATAATTCACTATTTCTAGATGATTGATAGTCTTTATTCAGATTTATTATATCATCTTCCAACATTGGGATATTTGAGTGATACCCCTTGAGATATATTTTTAGAATGAATTAAATTAATGTTTCTTCATTGTATTTAACATCAATAGAACTTTAACTAGTAAATTATTTTCTATTCACCATTATAATTATAAATTTTCATCAATATCTATTAGAATATGAAATTATTCTTCCTTGTCACATATTTCTTATTCTTTTTTACTTATAAATTTATCAGTAAATTTCTCACTACTCGACATAGAAATTACTTTTATTGAATTTTTACCATTAAAAAATCCCTTTAATATCCTATAATTTCTAGATATTAGAAACGATATATCATCATTGTTCTGACTCAAATAATAATTTGAACTAAAAAATTAGTATCTTCTTATTCACTCTTTATTTTTATGAATAATTTTTTTTAGAATTTAAATTATATTTATTTTTTATACATGCACTCATTTTTGAATAAAAATTCATTAATACACTCATATACAAAGTGATATTTTTAGAAATAATCTACAGTAAGTGATTCTAGATCTTTCTCTTCATGTGGAGAGTCTTTAATTTCAAACCTATGAGGTATGATATAAAGTTTCATCTCAACGATAATAGTATAATTGAATTTATCACTATACCTTTTGTTTATACTAATAATATCATTAACTCTTATGGAGAACCTATCTGATGATTCAACATCTTACATTTAATATCCTCATATATTTTTTTCTAAATCTACAGCTTTGGATACTTCACCTTATTATTTCCACAATAGATATATAGAAGTTTATCCAAAATACCATTTGTTTTTTTGATACCTCTTTATTTGAGAAATTCATTATAAGATAATGATGATAGTAAAGAATACTTGAATCTTCCATCGTTCTCAATATTTGTTTTATGTAATACTTTCAAATCAATATTCATAGCATTAGGTGGAAGCCAAACTATTACAACATCAATAACTTCCAAACTAATTAAAAGAATATAAGGAAGTATTATACCCTTATATATATGATAATTATTCTAATAAAATTTTAGAATACACTTTTTATTATCTACGTTATGATTTTCTATGATGAACACTAGAAATTCAAAACCAACCACTTTGAACAGAGAGAATATTCTTCTCAAAGGTCAATAAGAAAATCACCAATGAGGGGAACCTCTCCCAGATACCAGCATAAAATACACCTCATGAACCACTAAATTATTATTATTGAGATCTGGGGAAAGGTCTTATTTCGGTAGCTTTGATACAATGATTGGACTATCCTATAAGGTATAGGAATTGGAACTATTCCATGTCTAATGACACTAAGTAAGGTTCCTTAATAGAGAAAAATGGTAAACCTTTTACCCATATCCACTTTTCCTCTACCTCTCCTTCAACTGTCAGTGAATCATGAACTTAATTAATGATATATAGGAAATATGAACACATCACAAATAATA
Organism: Viscum album; assembly: GCA_963277665.1. Lineage (NCBI taxonomy): Eukaryota > Viridiplantae > Streptophyta > Magnoliopsida > Santalales > Viscaceae > Viscum > Viscum album. The sequence continues at coordinate 837,140,234 of OY728165.1, forward strand.
ATCTGTTTAAATTTTAATACTATTTATCCATTTATAAAAATATCCAACACATCCATTCATATAATTTATAAAAAATATTTAATCTCCCATAAACACAACATGTTTGGTAGATCATAGGCTTAACACCCCAGCTTGTATAAAATGATCAGCTAGCTGGTAGGAGTTTCATGGGGAATTAATTATCATTCACTACCCTTTTGATTTTAAGAGGTTAATCAATCTTTGAACCCTATTTTTGTATACACAAACCCCAGCTTCCCCCTTATTTACCCTTAAAACCCATTGATTTGGGTGGGTTATGGCACCATTATTTAGTGATTTTAAGTGCGTATTAACATACAATGACCCTTATTCATATCAACCTCCATTCATATTTAAAGTATCCTTAGAGGTATGGTATTTTAGGGACTCTTCCATAGAATTATGGTGGAAATATTGTGGACCAATGGGTCCTTCTTGTGTCTTGTGTGGAGAAAATTCCAAAATGTCATTTCCACTCTTATTCTCTATAATTTTATGAAGGTTAAATTTGCCTATAATTTATTTTTTTTAAGAAATAAAATTATGTTAATGATAGAAATAGTTACAGTTCTTGTGGATTTTTCTCGAATGGATGATGGGGGTCTTTTAGAGACGTCCCATAAAATATTCTTCAGTTTTTTAGCAAGATAGATTCATCTGGGGAGTTTTGGAAGAATATATATCGTTTTAACCAAATAGATTAATTAATTATAAATGATATAAATAATTATTATGGAATTTTTTGGAATGAGTTTGGGACTCAAACGTGTTGGTGGTGCTTGGATAAGAAAGGATGAACCTAATTAGACTCATCTGAGGCTTGGAGAGACAATGAATTTGTTTTAGGCCATGAAAATAAATATATATGGATTTAAAATTGGTTTTTTTTGTCGTTGGAACTCAACCAATGGTTTTATGCATGTTTAGTGATGATCCATGGGTGTAGGTGTCTATCCACTAAGGCATTTACATTCCAGAAATGAAGATTCATCTAATAATTTTATTGTTTACATTAAATTTATATTTTTAATTAAAAATTTAATACCCTATGTGAAATTAACAATATAACATGGCCACATTACCCTCATGAACTTCCTTTATAATATCAACTGTTGATGCAGGAGGCTATAAATTGATTTGGTAATCCCTTTACACATGGACCTAGTTGAGGGATGTTTTTCACTGAAATGAAATGATACAGACTTATATTCCCTTTCATTGGATCCTTGATGCCTCTCTCTAGTGGCGTGTTAGCCAGATATGTTTACCCTTGATAGGCCATAAAATTCCTTTATGTAGGTACCATTGGACCATCCTTACGAAGGAAAGAAATGAATGTTAGTGGGTTGGAAACTATGAGACATGATATACCTATGTGGTAACTTTCATACTTTGACATAATGAACTGGATTTGGGGTGAGTGATCTTATATATATATATATATATATATATATATATATATATATATACATATATGTATTATTTTACTAATTAATTAGTTAGATATTGGATAAGATAGAATGGGTTTGGAGAGTAGACTTGTCTAGAGTGACTTTTGGAATTGAGGTCTTATGTGTTTTATCTCTCTATAGTGTGATTATTGAGGATTGTCATATGATTCCCATAATGAAATATTATGGTTAAGATATTTAAGGGGAGAATAATAACTCATGTGATGGGTGTTGTATCTTGTATTATGAATTATATTGAGTAACCTAGGTTGGGTCCCCATATTATGTAGTGAGAAAAAGGACCCCTTATACGGTTCCCATCTTAAATTATTAGTAGGGGACCCCCATAGGGGCTGTTGATGGACTGAACATGTAGGTGTGAATGTTGTTATTATAATGATGGCTTGAGTGTCTCCCTATATCATGAATTTAACATATCATACATGGAATAATTGATCAAATAGAATTTATGTCATCTCTTATATTCAAAGGGGTAAATCAATTCCCACTTTTTATTTTATGTTTTCTTTTTTATGAAACAATATCGAACCAATATTAATGAATAATAACATTATTTAAAACCATATCCTAATAAAACCTAAAAAATACTATATTTCATAAGTCTCACAACTCAATAAAAGTAGCTAATCCTTGGAATAGTTTATAAATAATTCAATACCACATAGAACAGAAGTAAAAACACTTTTATGTGATTATAGTGAGTAGGGAATATCCTTATAGTTGTAATTCACTATGATCAATAAAAAAGTGCGTGAAACTATAAGAACAAATTATGTCAATAGATTTTTGTAAAAAATTTAGAAACCTTCACTAAAATGCTCAAAATGTTGTTGATGTGTTTCTTATACAAACTTCACTTTTTCACTTCAAATAAATCATCTTCTTCATTTTTTCCCTCGCATCATGTCATAACCTCGTCATTGAATTACATATATAAAACTCATAAACCCTTTAAATTTTATTCTCTTTCTGAACTCCACTCTATGATTATATCTATATATTCCCCATATAGTATCATAGATATGGAAATGTTATCCTGGTAACCCAACATTCATTTTTATTGATTTCCTCTACATATAAACTCTTGATTTCACCTAATATTCTCCTCTTTTTGGGTTTTCCATATGGAAAGAAAAATACAAAAAATGGAAAAGTATGAGTAGGAAATTACATCAGGTGCCTTTATAGAATTAAACTCTTCATCTATTCTCCCTTATATTACATCAACCTCAACCAAGAGATTCATTAGTTAGAAACCTCCCTACTCGAACATTGGCATTCAAAACTATCTATGGCATGTCTGTCTAGTGATAATTTTTGGATTTATTTCTGAAAAAATTCATATTTTTTTACAAATGAATAGTATAGATGATCTTTTTTACATGCATCCATTTATATAGAACCTTTTTAGGGAGAACATTTTTTAAAATAAATTTGGATTCCTGCTCAAAAAACATGTAAATAAAATCTCCCACTCAAATAAATATTATGAAATATTCTCAATGATTCTAGAATATTCATGATGGTTCACAAAATCAGTTACGACCACCTTCATCTTTGATTTTCCAAAAATTGGGTGTTCAGAAATTTTAACAAACTACCATCTCATTATAAGCATATAAAACTTCTTTCACATTTTTTATTAATGTTCAAAAATCTTCCCAGGTTCATCACATTTTATATCATTATGAGACATTCTTAAATAATGCAACTTAACAAAGCATCATCTCGATTTTTTTATTTCCCAATAGAATTTATTTTTCTGGTGAAACATATGTATTAAAAGTTACATATGGAAAATGACCCTAAAATTCATTCTTAAAAAACATTGAGAAACTTATCAGATGACATTACAAACTTCCTTCTTCATACGTTTTACATCAAATATCTCTATTCTTTGACCTCCTTCATCAACTTCTATCAGAAAACCTTTATACAAAACATATATTTGATCATTACAAACCAAATTTATCCTTCAATCAAAAATTTATTCAACCAATTCATCCAAACATCCTGTTGGAACTACAACATTATAAATTTTCATTTTTTTGACTGATAGAAATTGTATCAAATGTTTGTCTAAATAACATTGTTCGAAGACATTTTTCAATTTACCATCATCTATTTTGGAGTTGGTTCCCTAGAACCAACTTATTTTTTACTATATGATAAATTATATTCATGTTTTACAATAATAATAAATTCCGTATCACATCATGATTTCTCTTCTTTCTAACATTTATGGGATATTTTCATAAGAATAACAGTCGAACTAAAAGGCCCTACTGAATCCCTATTATGATAAGAACCTCTAAGGGATATAGAATTATTATTTAAAATAAGTTCTATTTCTGGATGATATTGTTTAAGGGACACAAATGATACATTCTATCAAAGGTGGAGACTCATAGAACATTGAGGAACCTTATCATGGTGTATGCCATTGGTGATATCTAGTAGGATATTATGAGAATGAGACCTGATGGTAGGAAATCCACATTTCTATGTCTCATGGGATATTCCTATCTGCATACATGTGTATTGGTACTTAGAAATTAATATTATTTTTTATGGATATTATGAATGTATTGATGACAACCATGATACAGATGTTTGATGCGAGGTAGGATATGTTGGGTGCGTTGGTGGTAATATTGAATTTATGAATAATTGAAGAAATGATTTATCCCTTATGTTCTTTAATTGATGGTAACACCTCAGTCCTTTTGATATAAATGATATAACCTAAATAATTCAATGGAAATGGTGTTCTATATAAAATTTCCATTTCCAAAAATTTGAATAATGAGATATTGAGCATATAGGTTGATAGAACAGGCATGTAACCTTTTCAATTAGTGATATTGTGATAAAGGGATTATATTACATGGTAAGTCTTCCTATGAGGTGACATTTCATTGTGGCATTAAGGGCATTATCTATGGGTTCTTCGAAATGTTTCAAAATTCTAACCTTGGAATTTTGGCAGGTTTTCCTAACTCAATAGAGAAACATGCCTAGGGGGTCACACACTAAGTTTATCCAATATCATAGTTAAATAATTTAATATTTCACAAGTTGAATAAATATTATTCCCATTTATAGTATAATTATTATTCATGGATTCCATATTTCATTTATTCTATCATTATCTATTTGAGAAAATATATTGTGAGAGAAATAATTAATAAATAATTATGAGGATTGGTGGGCCGAGTTTAATGGCATAGGGAGAAACCGAAATATTGAATATTGTTTGATTAAATAATATTTAATTATAACTTTCATGTTAAACCCATGTCAAGAAAAAATAATATTTTTGTTATTATTGGACATGAGGGGTTTTCTAGGATTAATGAAATAAATAAAGGAACTGGTGAAAACTATTTATTATTACCCCAGATAAATAAATGTTTCGATATATTAGCTTCTTAATTTTTCAAGGGAAAGCTAAGAAACAATTATGGTGTTGTGAAAAAAGAATTGGAGAAAAGATCTCAAGCCTGGAGAGTTAATACATTTATAATAATTCTCTCAAGGACAAGGGAGATCCACCAAAATCAGATCAAGGAGAAATTTTGGAAGCGGTTCTCAAGGTGATCAAAGGAAGACATCACATGTGCGTGGATCTTCTATAATATCACCTGGAGAATCCTTCAGGGACATCTGGAGATACATGGAACACATGTGGATCACCACAAGAGGATATATCCCTTTAATATATCAAATGCAATGACAGTAGACCTATATATCTATGGATGAATGCATTAACGAAAAAATAATCACCTTAGAGGTAATATTATTTAACTAAATTATTTATAGACCAAAATATGATGATCCTCACTCATATTTCCAGGTTTATATTACTTTGTCTTATTTTTTAGACTCTATTTTTCATATCATGGAATTCATTTTCTCATTGATCTTGGATTGTTCATTTAATATGGATGAAATTAATGTTGGGCACAGACCCTCCCGTGATTCCTGTGACTATAGAACCTACCAGTTGTATCAGAATGAGAATATTGTTGTTTATATTTTATTTAAATAAGTTTTTGTTGAATTACACTTTAATAATTTACTTTTTCAATTTAAGTTTATTCGTTGCATTTAATTTTAATAATGAGATCTGTTCTTCCTCTATCATTTATCATAGATCTAACAAAGAAAATATTTTTTATTAAAATTAAATCGTGGAACTCATCTATAGAAGCCAATGGTTTTTTCTAGGTATCATCGTAGTACACACTGTGTAGTAAAATATAAACACCCTGTAGTTGTGTTAAGTGCGTCAAGAGTAGTTTGGATGTTACTCAAGCTGTGTGCACATATGTCATGCGGTGTAGTTAATTCTTACACCATAGGTTAACCAGCATAGACTGGTGCATGGTCAGCCAGAGTATAAGTTGTGTGGCCCACTAGACAAAGTTTAAGTCACTTTTAGGTTAGCGTTGGTCTGTGTATCCGATACACAGCTTAGCTAACCAGTGTCCATGTAACATGGAGTCAAACATGGTGTGTGACCCACTGGACATGTTGTGTATTCCATGAATTCTGAATTATTCCTTACACACTAAGTCACTAGGCATGTATTTGAGATACACGATGAAGAATTTACACGTCGTGTAGAACAGATCAACACACCATGTACTTTTACCAGTTACACAGATTTAAAATTTATTAAATTATGTAACCCTTGAGATATATAATTGATTTGGGGAATAAATCATGGACACACCATGTGACAGGATTTGATATATGTATGTCAATGTATTATTAACATATACATAATATTCAAGATATGAACATCATGTTTGAGTTTTATTATAGTTATTATTCTATGTCCATTCTAAATTTCTCAAAGAGTAAAGTATGTATTAGTATAAAACATGTTGGGTAGTTTAGGATGGGAATTCAAGGAGTCACCTCCAAGGTAGATGTTATGCACACCATTCCTTTTAAATGGATTTATTAATTATTTAAAATTACAATAGATAATAATCTAAAGGATATTCATAAAAAGTTTTAAGATAAAAAAATTGACTAATTAAAGATAATAATTAATTTATTTAAGCATGACTTATCTTAAATAGTTATGTTTAAAGAATTTAATGCTAGTTTTATTAAATTCATAATTTGTTACATGCATGTGGATTATTATGAGCTAGACCAGACCTTTGCATGTGATTGGTTTCCTTTTAATTTATTATTAAATTAAATTATTGTCGTACATTCCTTCTCTCCTCACTAATATGTAGATCACGTATGACCATGGTTTGTTTTATGAAAAACCCCTTTCACCCCTCACCTGAGTGTGATTATAACAATATGTAATGGATGGATCTCAAAATAGAGAGGAGGTGATTCATGACAAGACATGAGTGAAACCAATCCAAGGAGATACAATTGTGGATAGGCGGAATGTTTAAAAAATGAACCCAACTGGTTCAAGGTTTTTCTCACCTTGTTCAGCGATTATATTTTCAAATACTAGATAAAATAACCCTTATAAAAAGATAATGATTATATCCTTCTTATTATTTATATCTATTGTATGGTTATTTATTATGGATGTTTTTTTTGAAAACACATAACTAATGATTTAACAAAAATTCATGATGGAACTAAAATAAACTATCCTATGTGTAAATATTACCTAAAACACTATTAATCACTTAATCTTATCCCAATTAATATTAAAAATAATTTTAAAAGATAATAAATCACAATTTACACCTAAATTATAAAATCCATTTATAAAAAATTAAGTCGGTATATCCTTCCATTAGATTAGTTAGAATTGAATCATAGTTCAAAGTGATTAACCAACCAAAGTTGGAGTGTATTATATTATCAGAGAATTATAATTTGAGATTTTGTGTAGACAAGACTTTGTTTACATCAAGGGTTGACTCCCATAGAAGGACCTAGTGTAACTGAGAGGAAAAGGTTGAGAAAATCCAAAATTAAGGATTTTAGGATTGGGGAGTCCACTCAATGGATCAAGGAGCTACGAGTTAATGAAGTTTACATATTGAATGCCTACCTAAAACCTTTTAATTTTCTTGACCATCCAATTTTGGGTTAATAAGAATTGAAATATGGATCCTTACTACTATAACGTCCAAGATATGAGATATTCCAAATCCAATGTTGAGGGAAAATGGGTTTCGATAAAATTGTGGGAGAATAATAAATATTTATTTATTTATATGTCTAAATCTTATCAAGAAAATTTAATAAAATTCAGATAATCTTATTTCATGAAATAACATAAAAAATTAAATCTAACATATTGTTGTGATCCATATTCGAAAAGGAAAACATTCTATCCAACACTAATTTCCAGGAGTGGAAAAGGCGCATACATGCCACCCTACAACATTAGAAGAAAGTATATATTCTCTAAGAACTTTAACCAGTTGAAACTAAAAATAAGGTGAATGATGAAGATCTCTTTGTGTAAGAGAAACATCTAAATGATGCTATATATGTTTAGTGCCTCATGCTATAATCAATGACCAATGAGATTTTGAAGCAACATAAAAAATGGATGGTTAAATCAAGATGTCTCACCTTCAGGATCTCTATCTAGAGAAGGTGAGGCAAGAGAGGTATGATATCTCACATACTTTTTCACCACTCAGAATGCAGAGTTTGTGCAAGATGGGCCACATGTAGCCATAGTTATTGGATACATTGAGTATCGAGACATCATAGGGATTAAATTCAATGATGGGTTGTATAAACGTATAATACTATCATCACTACCTAATAAAATCTCTATTTTTATTGTTAATTATAGTATGATCAATAATGGTAAGTGTCTATCATAACTTCTTACTTTAATACACCATGTGGCTAAAGACATGGTGTGTGAAAAATCCGAAGTCTTTATGGTGAATAGGAAGAGTAAGGACAATGAAAAGGGGCTTAAGACATATAAATAGTCTAAAACCCTTTAGAACTATCTAAACAAGAAGAATAAAATACAATGGTAGGAAAGTAAAATGAGTAAGTATTATTTCCTTGTGGAATTTCTTGCCAATGGAAGATGAACTACATCCAGAGGCAAGGGGAATCCAAAGGTGTGTTCGTTATCGAGTGCAATATTTCTATTTCTACACATTTGTTTGTAGATACATCTTGGGGTGCTCACATATATATTCATATGCAGGAACCAATTAGATTTTGGAAAATTTATAGAGGAGATTTGGATCTATAAGATCCCAAAGTTTTGAGGCCGACTGCTCTTTCCATTGGTGAATACTAAATTTCATTGCCAATCTGGATGATTTTCGTTTTAAATGACTGTTATTATGTACCAATTGTTACCATGAACATAATTTCTTGGTTTCAAATTCATAAATAAAAGTTTTTTATTTTATAAGGAGAACATATTTGATATTATCTCACATTTAAATAATGGTATGTATGTATTAAATTATGAAAACCATGTGATGGAAATCGATAACAAATCAAGTTCACATGGCTTATATAACACCCAGTTATGGAATCATCGTCTTGGTCTGGTAAACGAGAAGTTATTGCCAATGCTCTATCAAGGTGGTTATTCAAACTCTTACGATCTAAAACCACATGAAAGATGTCTTGCTTTTTTATAAGGTAAAATGACCAAACCACCATTTGGTGGACAGGGTGAAAGGGACACAAAGCTTTTAGGATTAGTAAACACTATTGTGTGTGGACCATTTTTAGTAGAGGCTAGAGGAGGATATTTTTCTTCATTAATTTTACTGATGACATGAGTAGATAATGATATATTTACATGATGAGGTATAAGTCAGTGTCCTTAAAGAAAATCAAGGAATTCAAGAACAAAGTAGATATTCATATTGGTAAGATGATAAAAAACCTTTGATCAGATTGAGGTGGATAATATCGTAAATGAGAATTCATCAACATTCTATCGGATTTTTGGATTCTATCGCAACTCACTCAACCTTATACACCATAGAGGAATACTATTAGTGAATGTAGGAATCGTACCTTGTTGGAGATTGTATGGTCGATGATGAGTCATATTGATCTTGCATTATCATTTTGGGGATATTCATTAAAAACTAAATCATAAATGAAAACTGAGAAGAAACTAACACAAAAAATGGAATTCCCATTGAGTTATGGAGTGGAAAGATACCCATTATGTCATATGCACATGTATGAGGATACAAGGAAATTTTTAAGTCTTTCTCATGCATCCAAATAGCTCCCCCAGGCTTGAGGTGTATCTTTTTATGGTATCCCAAGGAAACAAAGGGGTAATACCTATAAAACCCCTCTAACATGAGTGTAAATATCTTCATAAAATCCATTTTTCTTGAGTGGGAGCACGTCCTCAAAAATGATAGTGGGAGCAAGATTAACTTTCATGAAGCTAATGCTCAATATACATAGGAGTTGGTATAGGGAAAGGTTCAATAGGTCCCTGTAGAAGAAGTATTTTTTAAAACAGATTTATTTCACAGGATCTCCCGGGAGGTTAGTGAACTAGATAGATATGGTTTTGTAGTCATCGAGGATAGTGACTCATTATTTTTGGAAAATGACGAACCTCTATCCAACAAGGAGGTAGTATAAAGCTCAAGAGATTCAAGATGGCTAGAATGTATGAATCCTAAGATAGATTCTGTGTATCAGAACTAAGTGTGAGTTCTTGTCAATACACTAGTTGATGTATAGACTATTGGGTGTAAATGGTTATTCAAGAAGAAACTAGCCATGGAAGCTAAATAAGTACCTATAAAACTAGTATAGTGGATAATTATTTGAAACAACAATAATGAATTGACTATGAAGAATCATTTTCAATATTTTCTATATTAAATTTATAAGAATCATACTTTCTATAGTATCTTACCATGACTATGAGATTTGTAAGATAGATGAAAAAAATTCATTCCTTAATTTTAACCTTTAGAATGATGTCTATATGACACAACCTGAAGGGTTTTTGACACCAAGGGATGCCAAAAGTGTTTTAATGTTGTAGAGTAAGATATATGGATTGAAGAAACCAACCAGGTCATGGAATATTTGATTTGTTAATCCATAAAAGAATATGGATTCCTTAAAAATTGAATGTGTATCTTTTATTTACAAAAGTTTTAGTGGTAATGAGGTTTTTATCATAGTATAATATTTTGATGACATATTTCTTATTAGAAATTACATACTAGTTTTTAAATCTGTTAAGGACTAGTTATAAAAGTGTTTCTTCGTGAACGATGTTGGAAACGAAACCTAAATTCTAGGGATAAATATCATTAATAATATATCCAAGAGGCGTTATGGACTAAGGCAAAGTACATATATTGACTAAATAATAAAGATATTTAGTATGGAATAATCCAATAAGGGATTGGTTCAAGTGTCAGAAGGTATAAATGATATTATGAAAATGTGTCCTTAGACACAATAAGAGAATGATATGCTGATTAATGTCTCATACCATTTGGTGATAAGATCAATCATGTATGCCATGTTATTTGGTTGACATGATGTTTCATATTCATTGAGAAATGTAGGAAGATATCAAGAAGATCCAGGAGAATAGAATTGGACTACTATTATAAATATTCTTAAGTATCTGAGAAGAACTAATTATATGTTAATAGAGTATGGAGGAGACGAGGGGATTTTTATTACAGGGTATGCTGATGCTAGTTTTCAAACAGATCAGAATGATGTGATGTTGCAATCCAAATATGTTATTTGTCTCAACAGAGGAGATGTGAGCTAGAAGAGTTCCAATCAAATATTTATAGCTGATTATAAAAGATGAGTTAGAGTGTATAGAGTATTATGATGAAACCATGGGAGTTATCGAGATTCAGAACATTATTTAAGAGCATGATGCGGTACGTAGCAGTAAAGATCCTATCACATTGTACTGTGATAAAAACTACAGTGGTGGATCTGGAAAAAGATCCAAGGTCATATCAATGAACAAATCATATACTCTGCAAGTACCAACTCTTAATTGATTTTTATCAAAGGGGTGATCTTCCAATGTGCAGAGCCACCGTAGAAGATAATGTTGTGGTCGCCATGATTGAAGGCTTATCTTAGCATAAGCATGTGTATCACATGAGGGATAGTGAACTGAAGGTCTTTATCAGTTTCATCTTGTGCAAGTGGGTGTAGAGACCCGAAGCTTGACGTACATGAACATTACATTTCTTTTATGGAATACTTAGTACATAACAAAATACACACACACAAGGATCGTAATAGTTTAGTGTCTTTGGAAACTCGGAACGTAATCTTCTAATCGTGGTGAAAGATCATCAATATCTCCCATAAAGATCTTCCCTTTTTTTACCTAAAACCTTTATTTATATCCCGGGGAAAAGAAAACATAAAAGGGTGAGCTCAAATGCTCAGTAAGGGTAAAAAAAAGAAAAACCAATCAAATCATATTCATAAGAACATAACTTTTGGAAATCTTAACCTGGAAAAGAGAGCATAATTTCATAACATGGGATAAATCATAGTAGTGAAATGAAATCCTAATAATCATAACTTAAAACATGAAACTTTGTGGCATACACACATAGTCATAGAGAATCATTTCTTTTTAGTCAAGACTCATTTCAAAGACTATCTTGGTGGACAATGTCCCTTTCTGAACCGAGTCACCCTCGTTTCAGTCCTATTTCACTGAACCGGTATAACCTACCATTCCAGCCATGTCTATCTCATGAGATATAAAATCATTAACCAATGCATTGGAGGTAGATATAGGTCCCACCCATCTCATAATGATACCATTCTTATGTGTGCCACAAAATCATAAATCATACATCATTGCATAACCCATGTAATAAAAATGGGAATCTTAAACATCGTGACATCATAAAACAACTCATGTAAGATAAAGTAATTTATAAAAATAATTCCATCACAACATTATCAAATCAATGTAATAATAGAGATAAAAACAGAACCCTTTATTATCTTAGATGGAAAATAATTTTGATAAAGCACTTGAACTCCATTCTTGAGGAAAATATCCTTTCTTCTTCAAATTTTTTTTCCTTTCATAACATGTCATACGACTTTAAAATAAAAGAAGTTGATTAAAAATAAACTTGAAAACTTGTAATGGAAGATTCTTGGAAATAATGTTTTAAAAATCCATTCATGCCGTATAAGTTAAAAAAACATTCTTCTCGTACTTTGGTCGGAAAAGTCAAAAAGTATCTCGTACGAAAAATGACAAAAGATTCATTTCATATCTTTTACTAAAAACTCACCATAGGGTAAAATTAGATATAAACTATTGTATAAGGATATAAATATTACATATTGAGGAAACATGGATGTGGATGATAAAATACACCCCAGTAAAATTCAAAGTATAAACAATCTCGGATAAAAATGAGATTGTGATATTTTCCCTTACCTTAAGTCCGATTTGCTTCATAAGTGTCTGAACCTCCTGTATAATGCTTTAAATAATTTCATTAACTTATTATAGAATCAAATTCATTGTTATGATATCATATATGGTTCACTTATGAATTTATATTACCCGTTCTTTTGTAAATTCTATGTTAAAGAAGCGTTTTGCGTAAAATCGATTCATTTATCGTAGGTGTTTGGACTTGTTGTTCTTGACATTATTATTACTTATATCGTGATTTACTTACATCCAGAATATAAAAAATGATTTATATATCATATATATTCAGTATATATATATATTTAATAAATATATAAATGAACTGAAACACACCGTTCATGGAGACGGTAGTCCGTACGTACGCATGAACGCTGTTTTCCTTTCCTCATTATCTTGAATGGAAGTAAGTAGATGACATACCTATATACATAAATCCAGTAGCCTTATAGTGTCATATATTTCATTATTATTGCTTATATATACTTTATAATTATTCTTAAATGGTTAACATGGAGAATGAATCTCATCGCGTCGTGGAGACGGTAGTCCGTACGTACGCACGAGCGATGATATCTTTCCCATGGTCGTGGAATTGTGTTGAAGTGTATGTATACTATTTTAGTATCAATATAACTCTATAATAATCATATATAGTTACTCATTACACCATTATACCCATCCAATTAAGGAGGTTGCGGAAAATAGATTACACCACGGCGTGGAGACGGTATTCCGTACGTACGCACGCGCGGTGATTTCCTTTTTCAGTAGGATGGTAAGAAGGTTAATTAGAGTTGTTTCATATTTATAATAACATATCAGTATATAAGAAATACTGATGTTATTACTTTATCATGAAACAACTAAATAAGAAGAAGTTTAAGAAGAAAGAAATTGAAAAAGATCTTTAATGGATATTACCTCTTTTTGGCGCGCCTTTTCTTAACCTCCACTTAAAGAACTAATGATGGTCTTTGAAGAAGAACAGGACCTCTAGGATGATACTAGGGAAGTGGAGAAGAGATTTTGGCAGGGTTTGGCCGAGCTTGAATGCTCAAATTGGTGTGAGGAGGAGAGGGAGGAGGTGCCCTTTTATAAGGGAGGAGAGGGGCACCTTAGGAATATCTCAAAATATTATTTTATATTAATGTCAAATTCGGTTTATAATGGTTCCAAATGGTCTTATTTCGAAGATAAAGTGGGTATGGTTCGAAATCATCTCATACAATAGGATTTAGACAAGTTTAGGTTATTATTTTAACCTTATCAATATGATTTAACTCTAAGTTAAATAATTTAACTTTTACCGTGTCTTTTTGTTTTCTTACACTATATGGTTAATAAACATACTATATCAAGCCAGACGAACCCCAAGTTGTTTATTATTAATATATCTATCCTTATCTAAGTTATTTGGCCGATCCTTAGATTTTTAGGAATTAAATAACAATTAATAATATAATATTTGTTTTAAAAACTAATTTATGTCAATTTTGACACTATTTGGTACATGATTTTTATGAAATTTTTAACAGAATGATAAGTTCGAACCAAGTTACTTAAATCAACAATAACATGTTATATTAACCTATAAAATTAGTTTAAGTTGATAAAAAGTCTCAAATTACATTTATTTGGGCATTTATAACATCAATTATGTTAATATTTTCTTAAAAAGGTAATTACTACATCATCGTTGTGTCATAAATAAATTAAATTACTTAAAGTATAAAAATTACAAATAAAATACAATTATGTACGAAAGTGTTTTAGCTTTCTAATGAATATTTATAGTCGAAATTATATTATGTATAACCCAATATTAAAAATGTTTTAGTAAATAAACGTTGATTTTAACTCTTTTAACTCTTCTTTGAATTAAATAATAATAAATGTCCTAATCTAATACAAGTGGGCCTAAATGATAATATTTTACACTTAAGGTTGTTTTTGGTCGAGATACACTTGTCCAATAGGATTAGGACATGTGTTAGGGTAATATTAATATCATTTTTACCCTTAATTACCCTATTTACTTTTAACCGTGTTAAATAAAAGTAAAAAGTTACTATTCACCAAAAATTATTTTCATCTCATTGAACAACATTTTACTTAATGAAATCAACCACGTCTCTCGGATTTTTGAAATTCCATTCACAGAAGCGGTAAAATTAAGATTTATGAAAAAATTAATTTTTTTAACTACCACTTAGTAGTTTCACTATTCATCAAAAATTGAAGTTTTTCAGAAAAATGCCAAAATTTCACCCTAAGATATAATTGAAATTCCGAATTCAAAAATGATTTCTATTTTACAAAATTACCAACATATAAGTTGCATTAATTAATTTTATAATTAATTTCCGCTGTCACAACAAATAGCGTGTTTTTAAGAGATAATAACTATCAAAAGATTAACACTAGTTTATGTCTAGTGTAAATGTGAAATTACATCCAATGACCAACATTGTATTGAATTGTAAAAATATATTCTAAATATACTTTAAAACCACTCAAATTAATAATTTATCACTATTAATTATTTCGATTAAAAAAGATGTTTTTAATTAAAATATAGTAATTTTCATTATTCATCAGAAAATAAAAGTTATCCGAAAAGTACCAAAATTTCACCCTAAGCTAATTTCGATATTACGAATCCAAAAATAAAGTCCATTTTGATAAAATAAAATTTAAAAAATTTCAAAAAGTGGTTATTACTATTCATAACGGCTAGTTTTAATAATATTTTAATAGCATATTGTTGTTTAATGAAACTCGTTATTGCGTACTACACACGCTATCGAGGAAGGTCGTGATTGCGTGTAATGGAAGGCAAGTCAATGATGCGTGTTGTGCAAGATTATTTTGGTGTAGCGTACAAAACAAGAAATTAATGAAATTAAAAAGAATATTTTTCATAAAATTTCAGGGTGTTACATTCTACCCCCCTTAAAATGAATTTCGCCCTCGAAATTTCTCGGAGTTATAAATGGTTTACTATTCGAAAGTTTCTTTAATAGAAACCCACATCGTAAAAAGGAATACCAAAACCAATCTTTAAAAACCAAAGAATGAAATGTAACGGTTACCCAATTAAACTAATCACTGGGTTTCCACATAGGTGAAAATATGGATATGGAAGAGAAATCTAACCATCATGTTCTGATGGAGAGTGGTAGAGAAAATGGCTATGGAAAACCTAGTAATCACAATGCCATAAATTTGTGACGATCTAAGGTACCATCTGATTCATCAGATATAAGATCACTAAGACAACATTTTTGGTTTTCAAGATCATTTCTCTAGAGTTGATGAAATTGGAATTAGAATAAATACTTTCATGATTTTGGTATAGTCTCACCGTTTGTCGTTCTTTGGACAATTTCCACTTCGTCTCTTAAAGAAATGAAGTTGAATTTGTCATTCGTAATGTGTTAGCAGATCATGTGATAGAATGATGGGTCATTCCATCTCTTTCAAACAAAAGGTTAAAAAAAGTTATAAGTCCATCTTATGGTTAATTGTATATGGTTCCAAAAATGAACTTATACTTCATATATCATACCGCTTAATAAAATAAAACTAGTTTCTCCTAACCAGGGACTTCCTGTAGGCCAGTGGTAGGCGATAAAGGCCAGTCGCACTTCGGTTGTGGGTTTGATTCCCACAGCATTGTCTGACGCGATGGGCTGTCGCCCGTCCTGCAGGTTGTCCTTTTTCTAAAACTATATTACTATAACATCCCATCAATAAAATCAAAAAAACTTATATCCTTAAACAATACTAACTTATGACCAACATAATCCATTCTAATCTTTAGGCTTATCCATAATACTGCAGTCCACTCTCATAACATAGTGAAAATGATTACCAGAGATTTAATACCATCGTTGATCCCCATATATCATAAGATATGTTTTGTTGGTTACATTCCAAACATTCAAAGTCCTTAATCATGTATTCTCTTGAATACCCATTGAACCTTAGTGAAAACATGAATGTAGTTAAAAGTTAACTCTTTCCACATACCAAAATCCAAAAATTCTATATACTCAAACCATGATATAACCTTCTCCTTATATCAGTCATGAGCTCATGAATACAATCAAACACCTCATTATCTTATTATTCCTTCATTATGCGCATATCATCTACTTTCAAAAAAATATCTGAATAACATTTCATGGTTACTAGTACCATTAATCATACACTTTAAAAACTTAGGAAAGACAATAGTGTAACAATCCTTAGATGTCTCTTTATTCCATAGTACCATGAGATTACTTATACAACATTACACTTGATAAAAATGTAATCATTCCACTACCTTCTTAAACCATTGACTGATCTTCAACAATTCTTTCATCTCACATATCATTTGTAGTCTCTTCATCATCATCGAAATAAATACTTCCCATATGACCATACTGATTATCTTAATGAGACTTTCCCTTAGGGCATTGGTTTGCATAATGGCCATACATTCCACTTTTAAAACATTTAACCATTGTTGATGTCGTAGCAATACCATTATCCTCATCCATGTTGTTAACTGAACCTTTTTCTTTGCACTTACTTGCTTTGTGTCCTTCTTTTCCACACCCAAATCATCTTCTAGTTCCTTTGAAACATTCTCCTTGATGCCTCTTCCCACATGATTTACATAGGGGAAATTGAACTTTCTTTCCTATATGATCATCATGAAACTCCATCTTTCTCTTATTAGCCGAGTCAGGAAACTTACCAAATTTTACTTTATTGATCATATTATGATATTTCTGATTCGACATAATAATGATGTTTGGACTTCCAAATCCCATTTCATTATGAAGAATATCATTCCATTGTCCATCATATCCTCCATTATCGTGAATCATCTTGTTTCCAGCCATTTTCTAAAACCCAAAAAAGAATAGTGTGAGAGGCAAAAATCATGATAGGGAAAACTACATAACAATGGTGGAGTATCCTCAATATCTAACATCTTGTGTTAAATTCTATGATCGTTACCGTAGTTCTAGGACTGTATCCTATACATATACTTATCCTTAGGGGCATCCCTAGACATACCGTATAAATATCTCTAGGGATCTCACTAAAGTTCTCGAATCCTAGTTTCCAAAGGTTGACTAAACCATTCTCTGATACCAACTGTAGAGACCCAAGCTTGACGTACATGAACATTACATTACTTTTGCAGAATACTTAGTACATAACAAAAAACACACACACAAGGATTGTAATAGTTTAGTGTCTTTGGAAACTCGGAACGTAATCTTCTAATCGTGGTGAAAGATCTTCAATACCTCCCATAAAGATCTTCCCTTTTTTACCTAAAACCTTTATTTAAATCCTGGGGAAAATAAAACATAAAAGGGTGAGCTCAAATTCTCAGTAAGGGTAAAAAAAAGAAAAATCAATCAAATCATATTCATAAGAACATATCTTTTGGAAATCTTAACCTGCAAAAGAGAGCATAATTTCATAACATGGGATAAATCATAGTAGTGAAATGAAATCTCAATAATCATAACTTAAAACATGAAACTTTGTGGCATACACACATAATCATAGAAAATCATTTCTTGTTATTCAAGACTCATTTCCAATACTATCTTAGTGGACAATGTCCCTTTCTGAACCGAGTCACCCTCGTTTTAGTCCTGTTTCACGGAACCGGTATAACCTACCATTCCATCCATGTCTATCTCATGAGATATAAAATCTTTACCCAATGCCTTGGAGGGAGATATAGGTCCCAACCATCTCATAATGATACCATTCTTATGTGTGCCACAAAATCATAAATCATACATCATTGCATAACCCATGTAATAAAAATGGGAATCTTAAACATCGTGACATCATAAAACAACTCATATAAGATAAAGGAATTTATAAAAATAATTCCATCACAACATTATCAAATCAATGTAATAATAGAGATAAAAACATAGCCCTTTATTATCTTAGATGGAAAATAATTTTGATAAAACACTTGAACTCCATTCTTGAGGAAAATATCCTTTCTTCTTCAAATTTTTTTTTCCTTTCATAACATGTCATACGACTTTAAAATAAAAGAAGTTGATTAAAAATAAACTTGAAAACTTGTAAAGGAAGCTTCTTGGAAATAATGTTTTAAAAATCCATTCATGCCGTATAAGTTAAAAAAACATTCTTCTCGTACTTTTGTCGGAAAAGTCAAAAAGTACCTCGTACGAAAAATGACAAAAGATTCCTTTCATATCTTTTACTAAAAACTCACCATAGGGTAAAATTAGATATAAACTATTGTATAAGGATATAAATATTACATATTGAGGAAACATGGATGTGGATGATAAAATACACCCCAGTAAAATTCAAAGTATAAACAATCTCGGATAAAAATGAGATTGTGATATTTTCCCTTACCTTAAGTCCGATTTGCTTCGTAAGTGTCCGAACCTCCTGTATAATGATTTAGATAATGTCATTAACTTATTAAAGAATCATATTCATTTGTTATGATATCATATATGGTTCACTTATGACTTTATATTACCCGTTCTTTTGTAAATTCCATGTTAAAGAAGCGTTTTGGGTAAAATCGTATCATTTATCGTAGGTTTTTGGACTTGTTGTTCTTGACATTATTATTACTTATATCATGATTTACTTACTTCCAGAATATAAAACATGATTTATATATCATTTGTATTCAGTATATATATATATATTTAATAAATATATAAATGAAATGAAACACACCATTCATGGAGACGGTAGTCCGTACGTACGCATAAACGCTGTTTTCCTTTCCTCATTGTCTTGAATGGAATTAAGTAGATGACATACATATATACATAATTCCAGTAGCCTTATAATGTCATATATTTCATTATTATTGCTTATATATACTTTATAATTATTCTTAAATGGTTAACATGGAGAATGAATCTCATCGCGTTGTGGAGATGGTAGTCCGTACGTACGCACGAGCGATGATATCATTCCCATGGTCGTGGAATTGTGTTGAAGTGTATGTATACTATTTCAGTATCAATATCACTCTATAATAATCATATATAGTTACTCCTTACACCATTATACCCATCCAATTAAGGAGGTGGCAGAAAATAGATTACACCACGGCGTGGAGACGGTATTCCGTATGTACGCACGCGTGGTGATTTCCTTTTTCCGTAGGATGGTTAGAAGGTTAATTAGAGTTGTTTCATATTTATAATAGCATATCAGTATATAAGAAATACTGATGTTATTACTTTATCATGAAACAACTAAAGAAGAAGAAGTTGAAGAAGAAAGAAATTGAAAAAGATCGGTAATGGATATTACCTCTTTTTGACGCACATTTTCTTAACCTCCACTTAAAGAACTGAGGATGGTCTTTGAAGAAGACCAGTACCTCTAGGATGATACTAGGGAAGTGGAGAAGAGATTCTGGCAGGGTTTTGCCGAGCTTGAATGCTCAAATTGGTGTGAGGAGGAGAGGGAGGAGGTGCCCTTTTATAAGGGAGGAGAGGGGCACCTTAGGAATATCTCAAAATATTATTTTATATTAAGGTCAAATTCGGTTTATAAAGGTTCCAAATGGTCTTATTTCGAAGATAAAGTGGGTATGGGTCGAAAGCCTCTCATCCAATAGGATTTAGACAAGTTTAGGTTATTATTTTAACATTATCAATATGATTTAACTCTAAGTTAAATAATTTTACTTTTACCGTGTCTTTTTGTTTTCTTACACTATATGGTTAATACACATATTATATCAAGCCAAACGAACCCCAAGTTGTTTATTATTAATATATCTATCCTTATCTAAGTCCTTTGGCCGAACCTTAGATTTTTAGGAATTAAATAATAATTAATAATATAATATTTGTTTTAAAAACTAATTTATGTCAATTTTGACACTATTTGGTACATGATTTTTATGAAATTCTTAAGAGAATGATAAGTTCGAACCAAGTTACTTAAATCAACAATAACATGTCATATTAACCTAGAAAATTAGTTTAAGTCAACAAAAAAGTCTCAAATTACATTTATTTGGGCATTTATAACATCAATTATGTTAATATTTTCTTAAAAAGGTAATTAATGCATCATCGTTGTGTCATAAATAAATTAAATTATTTGAAGTATAAAAATTACAAATAAAATACCATTATGTATTAAATCTTTTGATATTTCTAATGAATATTTATAGTCTAAATTATATTATGTATAACCCTATATTAAAAATGTTTTAGTAAATAAACTTTGATTTTAACTCTTTTAACTCTTCTTTGAATTAAATAATAATAAATGTCCTAATCTAATCCAAATGGGCCAAAATGATAATATTTTACACTTAAGGTTGTTTATGGTCAAGATACACTTGTCCAATAGTATTATGACATGTGTTAGGATAATATTAATATCACTTTACCCTTAATTACCCTATTTACTTTTAACCGTGGTAAATAAAAGCAAAAAGTTACTATTCACCAAAAATTATTTTCATCTCATTGAACCACATTTTACTTACTGACATCAACCGTGTCTCTCGTATTTTTGAAATTCCATTCACAGAAGCGGTAAAATTAAGATTTATGAAAAAATTAATTTTTTTTAACTACCACTTAGTAGTTTCACTATTTATCAATAATTGAAGTTTTTCAGAAAAATGCCAAAATTTCACCCTAAGCTATAATTGAATTTCTGAATTCAAAAATGATTTCTATTTTACAAAATTCCCAACATATAAGATTCATTAATTAATTTTATAATTAATTTCCGCTGTCACAACAAATAGCGTGTTTTTAAGAGATAATAACTATCAAAAGATTAACACTTGTTTATGTCTGGTGTAAATGTGAAATTACATCCAATGACCAACATTGTATTGAATTGTAAAAATATATTCTAAATATACTTTAAAACCACTCAAATTAATAATTTATCACTATTAATTATTTCGATTAAAAAAGTTGTTTTTAATTAAAATTTAGTAATTTTCACTATTCATCAGAAAATAAAAGTTATCCGAAAAGTACCAAAATTTCACCCTAAGATAATTTCGATATTACGAATCCAAAAATAAAGTCCATTTTAAAAAAATAAAATTCACAAAATTTCAAAAAGTGGTTATTACTATTCATAACGGGTAGTTTTAATAATATTTTAATAGCATATTGCTGTTTAGTGAAACTCGTTATTGCGTACTACACACGCTATTGAGGAAGGTCGCGATTGCCTGTAATGGAAGGCAAGTCAATGATGCATGTTGTGAAAGCATATTTTGGTGTAGCATAAAACACAAGACATTAATGAAATTAAAAATAATATTTTTCATAAAATTTCGGGGTGTTACATTCTACCCCCCTTAAAATGAATTTCGCCCTCGAAATTCGTCGGGGTTATAAATGGTTTACTATTCGAAAGTTTCTTTAATAGAAACCACATCGTAAAAAGGAATACCAAAACCAATCTTTAAAAACAAAAGTATGAAACGTAATGGTTACCCAAATTAAACTAATCACTGGGTTTCCACATAGGTGAAAATATGGATATGGAAGAGAAATCTAACCATCATGTTCTGATGGAGAGTCTTAGAGAACATGGATATGGAAAAGCAAGTAATCACAAAGCCATAAATTTGTGATGATCTAAGGTACCATCTGATTCATCAGTTATAAGATCACTAAGACAACATTTTTGGTTTTCAAGATCATTTCTCTAAAGTTGATGAAATTGGAATTAGAATAAATACTTTCGTGATTTTGGTATAGTCTCACCGTTTGTCGTTCTTTGGACAATTTCCACTTCATCTCTTAAAGAAATGAAGTTGAATTTGTCATTCGTGATGTGTTAGCAGATCATGTGATAGAATGATGGGTCATTCCATCTCTTTCAAACAAAAGGTTAGAAAAAGTTATAAGTCCATCTTATGGTTAATCGTATATGGTTCCAGAAATGAACTTATACTTCATATATCATACCGCTTAATAAAATAAAACTAGTTTCTACTAACCAGGGAATTCCTGTAGGCCAGTGGTAGGTGATAAAGGCCAGTCGCACTTCAGTTGTGGGTTTGATTCCCACAGCCTTGTCCGACGCGATGGGCTGTCGCCCGTCCTGCAGGTTGTCCTTTTTCTAAAACTATATTACTATAACATCCCATCAATAATATCGAAAAAACTTCTATCCTTAAACAATACTAACTTATGTCCAACATAATACATTCCAATCTTTAGGCTTATCCATAATACTGTAGTCCACTCTCATAACATAGTGAAAACGATTACCAGAGATTTAATACCATCGTTGATCCGCATATATCATAAGATATGTTTTGTTGGTTACATTCCAAACATTCAAAGTCCTTAATCATGTATGCTCTTGAATACCCATTGAACCTTTGTGAAAACATGAATGTAGTTAAAAGTTAACTCTTTCCACATACCAAAATCCAAAAATTCTATATACTCAAACCATGATATAACCTTCTCCTTATATCAGTCATGAGCTCATGAATACAATCAAACACCTCATTATCTTATTATTCCTTCATTATGCGCATATCAGCTACTTTCCAAAAAATATCTGAATAACATTTCATGGTTACTAGTACCATTAATCATACACTTTAAAGACTTAGGAAAGACAATAGTGTAACAATCCTTATATGTCTCTTTATTCCATAGTACCATGAGATTACTTATACAACATTACACTTGATAAACATGTAATCATTCCACTACCTTCTTAAACCATTGACCGAGCTTCAACAATTCTTTCATCTCACATATCATTTGTAGTCTCTTCATCATCATCAACATAAATACTTCCCATACGACCATACTGATTATCTTAATGAGACTTTCCCTTAGGGAATTGGTTTGCATAATGCCCGTACATTCATTTTTGATGTCGTAGCAATACCATTATCCTCATCCATGTTGTTAACTGAACCTTTTCCTTTGCAATTAATTGCTTTGTGTCCTTCTTTTCCACACCCAAATCATCTTCCAGTTCCTTTGAAACATTCTCCTTGATTCCTCTTCCCACATGATTTACATAGGGGAAATTGAACTTTCTTTCCTATATGATCATCATGAAACTCCATCTTTGTCTTATTAGCCGAGTCAGGAAACTTACCAAATTTTACTATATTGATCATATTATGAGATTGCTGATTCGGCATAATAATGATGTTTGGACTTCCAAATCCCATTTCATTATGAAGAATATCATTCCATTGTCCATCATATCCTCCATTATCGTGAATCATCTTGTTTCCAGCCATTTTCTAAAACCCAAAAAAGAATAGTGTGGGAGGAAAAAATCATGCTAGGGAAAACTACATAATAAAGGTGGAGTATCCTCAATATCTAACATCTTAGGTTAAATTCTATGATCGTTACCATAGTTCTAGGACTGTATCCTATACGTATACTTATCCTTAGGGACATCCCTAGACATACCTTATAAATATCTCTAGGGATCTCACTAAAGTTCTCGCATCCTAGTTTCCAAAGGTTGACTAAACCTTTCCTCTGATACCAACTGTAGAGACCCGAATATTTACGTACATGAACATTACATTACTTTTTCAGAATACTTAGTACATAACAAAAAACACACACACAAGGATCGTAATAGTTTAGTGTCTTTGGAAACTCGGAACGTAATCTTCTAATCGTGGTGAAAGATCTTCAATATCTCCCATAAAGATCTTCCCTTTTTTACCTAAAACCTTTATTTATATCCTGGGGAAAAGAAAACATAAAAGGGTGAGCTCAAATGCTCAGTAAGGTTAAAAAAAAGAAAAATCAATCAAATCATATTCATAAGAACATATCTTTTGGAAATCTTAACCTGCAAAAGAGAGCATAATTTCATAACATGGGATAAATCATAGTAGTGAAATGAAATCCCAATAATCATAACTTAAAACATGAAACTTTGTGGCATACACACATAATCATAGAGAATCATTTCTTGTTATTCAAGACTCATTTCCAATACTATCTTAGTGGACAATGTCCCTTTCTGAACCGAGTCACCCTCGTTTCAGTCCTGTTTCACTGAACCGGTATAACCTACCATTCCAGCCATGTCTATCTCATGAGATATAAAATCTTTACCCAATGCATTGGAGGGAGATATAGGTCCCACCCATCTCATAATGATACCATTCTTATGTGTGCCACAAAATCATAAATCATACATCATTGCATAACCCATGTAATAAAAATGGGAATCTTAAACATCGTGACATCATAAAACAACTCATATAAGATAAAGGAATTTATAAAAATAATTCCATCACAACATTATCAAATCAATGTAATAATAGAGATAAAAATAGAACCCTTTATTATCTTAGATGGAAAATAATTTTGATAAAACACTTGAACTCCATTCTTGAGGAAAATATCTTTTCTTCTTCAAATTTTTTTTCCTTTCATAACATGTCATACGACTTTAAAATAAAAGAAGTTGATTAAAAATAACCTTGAAAACTTGTAAAGGAAGCTTCTTGGAAATAATTTTTAAAAAATCCATTCATGCCGTATAAGTTAAAAAAAACATTCTTCTCGTACTTTTGTCGGAAAAGTCAAAAAGTACATCGTACGAAAAATGACAAAAGATTCATTTCATATCTTTTAATAAAAACTCACCATAGGGTAAAATTATATATAAACTATTGTATAAGGATATAAATATTACATATTGAGGAAACATGGATGTGGATGATAAAATACACCCCATTAAAATTCAAGTTATAAACAATCTTGGATAAAAATGAGATTGTGATATTTTCCCTTACCTTACGTCCAATTTGCTTTGTAAGTGTCCGAACCTCCTGTATAATGCTTTAAATAATGTCATTAACTTATTACAGAATCATATTCATTGTTATGATATCATATATGGTTCACTTATGACTTTATATTACCCGTTCTTTTGTAAATTCCATGTTAAAGAAGCGTTTTGGGTAAAATCGTTTCATTTATCGTAGGTGTTTGGAATTGTTGTTGTTGACATTATTATTACTTATATCATGATTTAATTACTTCCAGAATATAAAACATGATTTATATATCATATATTTTCAGTATATATATATATTTAATAAATATATAATTGAACTGAAACACACCCTTCATGGAGACGGTAGTCCGTACGTACGCATGAACGCTGTTTTCCTTTCCTCATTGTCTTGAATGGATGTAAGTAGATGACATACCTATATACATAAATCCAGTAGCCTTATAGTGTCATATATTTCATTATTATTTCTTATATATACTTTATAATTATTCTTAAATGGTTAACATGGAGAATGAATCTCATCGCGTCGTGGAGACGGTAGTCCGTACGTACGCACAAGCGATGATATCTTTCCCATGGTCGTGGAATTGTGTTGAAGTGTATGTATACTATTTTAGTATCAATATCACTCTATAATAATCATATATAGTTACTCATTACACCATTATACCCATCTAATTAAGGAGGTTGCGGAAAATAGATTACACCACGGCGTGGAGACGGTATTCCGTACGTACGCACGCGCGGTGATTTCCTTTTTCCGTAGGATGGTTAGAAGGTTAATTAGAGTTGTTTCATATTTATAATAACATATAAGTATATAAGAAATACTTATTTTATTACTTTATCATGAAACAACTAAAGAAGAAGAAGTTGAAGAAGAAAGAAATTGAAAAAGATCGGTAATGGATATTACCTCTTTTTGACGCGCCTTTTCTTAACCTCCACTTAAAGAACTAAGGATGTTCTTTGAAGAAGACCAGGACCTCTAGGATGATACTAGGGAAGTGGAGAAGAGATTTAGGAAGGGTTTTTCCGAGCTTGAATGCTCAAATTGGTGTGAGGAGGAGAGGGAGGAGGTGCCCTTTTATAAGGGAGGAGAGGGGCACCTTAGGAATATCTCAAAATATTATTTTATATTAAGGTCAAATTCGGTTTATAATGGTTCCAAATGGTCTTATTTCGAAGATAAAGTGGGTATGGGTCTAAATACTCTCATCCAATAGGATTTACACAAGTTTAGGTTATTATTTTAACCTTATCAATACGATTTAACTCTAAGTTAAATAATTTAACTTTTACCGTGTCTTATTGTTTTGTTACACTATATGGTTAATAAACTTACTATATCAAGCCAAACGAACTCCAAGTTGTTTATTATTAATATATATATCCTTATATAAGTAATTTGGCAGAAACATAGATTTTTAGGAATTAAATAACAATTAATAATATAATATTTGTTTTAAAAACTAATTTATGTCAATTTTGACACTATTTGGTACATGATTTTTATGAAATTTTTAACAGAATGATAAGTTCGAAACAAGTTACTTAAATCAACAATAACATGTCATATTAACCTCGAAAATAAGTTTAAGTCAATAAAAAGTCTCAAATTACATTTATTTGGGCATTTATAACATCAATTATGTAATATTTTCTTAAAAAGGTAATTACTGCATCATCGTTGTGTCATAAATAAATTAAATTATTTAAAGCATAAAAATTACAACTAAAATACCATTATGTAGGAAAGATTTTTAGATTTCTAATGAATATTTATAGTCGAAATTATATTATTTATAACCCTATATTAAAAATGTTTTATTAAATAAACATTGATTTTAACTCTTTTAACTCTTCTTTGAATTAAATAATAATAAATGTCCTAATCTAATCCAAGTTGGCCTAAATGATAATATTTTACACTTAAGGTTGTTTTTGGTCGAGATACACTTGTCCAATAGGATTAGGACATGTGTTAGGGTAAAATTAATATCATTTTTACCCTTAATTACCCTATTTACTTTTAACCGTGGTAAATACAAGTAAAAAGTTACTATTCACCAAAAATTATTTTCATCTCATTGACCCACATTTTACTTACTGACATCAACTGTGCCTCTCAGATTTTTGAAATTCAATTCACAGAAGCGGTAAAATTAAGATTTATGAAAAAATTAATTTTTTTTAACTACCAATTAGTAGTTTCACTATTCATCAAAAATTGAAGTTTTTCAGAAAAATGCCAAAATTTCACCCTAAGCTATAATTGATATTCCGAATTCAAAACTGATTTCTATTTTACAAAATTTCCAACATATAAGTTGCATTAATTAATTTTATAATTAATTTCCGTTGTCACAACAAATAGCGTGTTTTTAAGAGATAATAACTATCAAAAGATTAACACTTGTTTATATCTGGTGTAAATGTGAAATTACATCCAATGACCAACATTGTATTAAATTGTAAAAATATATTCTAAATATACTTTAAAACCACTCAAATTAATAATTTATCACTATTAATTATTTCGATTAAAAAAGTTGTTTTTAATTAAAATTTAGCAATTTTCACTATTCATCAGAAAATAAAAGTTATCCGAAAAGTACCAAAATTTCACCCTAAGATAATTTCGATATTACGAATCCAAAAATAAAGTCCATTTTGATAAAATAAAATTTACAAAATTTCAAAAAGTGGTTATTACTATTCATAACGGCTAGTTTTAATAATATTTTAATAGCATATTGCTATTTAGTGAAACTCGTTATTGCGTACTACACACGCAATCGAGGAAGGTCGCGATTGCGTGTAATGGAAGGCAAGTCAACGATGTGTGTTGTGAAAGCATCTTTTGGTGTAGCGTACAACACAAGACATTAATGAAATTAAAAAGAATATTTTTCATAAAATTTCGGGGTGTTACATTCTACCCCCCTTAAAATGAATTTCCCCTCGAAATTCGTCGGGGTTATAAATGGTTTACTATTCGAAAGTTTCTTTAATAGAAACCCACATCATAAAAAGGAATACCAAAACCAATCTTTAAAAACAAAAGTATGAAACGTAATGGTTACCCAATTAAACTAATCACTGGGTTTCCACATAGGTGAAAATATGGATATGGAAGAGAAATCTAACCATCATGTTCTGATGGAGAGTGGTAGAGAACATGGCTATGGAAAAGCTAGTAATCACAAAGCCATAAATTTGTGACGATCTAAGGTACCATTTGATTCATCAGATATAAGATCACTAAGACAACATTTTTGGTTTTCAAGATCATTTCTCTAAAGTTGATTAAATTGGAATTAGAAGAAATACTTTCGTGATTTTGGTATAGTCTCACCGTTTGTCGTTCTTTGGACAATTTCCACTTCATCTTTTAAAGAAATGAAGTTGAATTTGTCATTCATGATGTGTTAGCAGATCATGTGATAGAATGATGGGTCATTCCATCTCTTTCAAAAAAAGGTTAGAAAATGTTATAAGTCCATCTTATGGTTAATCGTATATGGTTCCAAAAATGAACTTATACTTCATATATCATACCGCTTAATAAAATAAAACTAGTTTCTTCTAACCAGGGACATCCTGTAGGCCAGTGGTAGGCGATAAAGGCCAGTCACACTTCGGTTGTGGGTTCGATTCCCACAACCTTGTCCGACGCGATGGGTTGTCGCCCGTCCTGTAGGTTGTCCTTTTTCTAAAACTATATTACTATAACATCCCATCAATAATATCAAAAAGAATTCTATCCTTAAACAATACTAACTTATGTCCAACATAATCCATTCCAATCTTTAGGCTTATCCATAATACTGCAGTCCACTCTCATAACATAGTGAAAACGATTACCAGAGATTTAATACCATCGTTGATCCCCATATATCATAAGATATGTTTTGTTGGTTACATTACAAACATTCAAAGTCCTTAATCATGTATTCTCTTGAATACCCGTTGAACCTTAGTGAAAACATGGATGTAGTTAAAATTTAACTCTTTCCACATACCAAAATCCAAAAATTCTATATACTCAAACCATGATATAACCTTCTCCTTATATCAGTCATGAGCTCATGAATACAATCAAACACCTCATTATCTTATTATTCCATCATTATGCGCATATCATCTACTTTCCAAAAAATATCTGAATAACATTTCATGGTTACTAGTACCATTAATCATACACTTTAAAAACATAGGAAAGGCAATAGTGTAACAATCCTTAGATGTCTCTTTATTCCATAGTACCATGAGATTACTTATACAACATTACAATTGATAAACATGTAATCATTCCACTACCTTCTTAAACCATTGACTGAGCTTAAACAATTCTTTCATCTCACATATCATTTGTAGTTTCTTCATCATCATCAACATAAATACTTCCCGTACGACCATACTGATTATCTTAATGAGACTTTCCCTTAGGGAATTGGTTTGCATAATGCCTGTACATTCCACATTTAAAACATTTAACCATTTTTGATGTCGTAGCAATACCATTATCATCATCCATGTTGTTTGCTGAACCTTTTCCTTTGAACTTACTTGCTTTTTGTCCTTCTTTTCCACACCCAAATCATCTTCCAGTTCCTTTGAAACATTCTCCTTGATGCCTCTTCCCACATGATTTACATAGGGGAAATTGAACTTTCTTTCTTATATGATCGTCATGAAACTCCATCTTTCTCTTATTATCCGAGTCAGGAAACTTACCAAATTTTACTTTATTGATCATATTATGAGATTGCTGATTTGGTATAATAATGATTTTTGTACTTCCAAATCCCATTTCATTATGAAGAATATCATTCCAATGTCCATCATATCCTCCATTATCGTGAATCATCTTGTTTCCAGCCATTTTCTAAAACCCAAAAAAGAATAGTGTGAGAGGAAAAAATCATGCTAGGGAAACCTACATAATAAAGGTGGAGTATCCTCAATATCTAACATCTTAGGTTAAATTCTATGATCGTTACCGTAGTTCTAGGACTGTATCCTATACGTATACTTATCCTTAGGGACATCCCTAGACATACCTTATAAATATCTCTAGGGATCTCACTAAAGTTCTCGCATCCTAGTTTCCAAAGGTTGACTAAACCTTTCCTCTGATACCAACTGTAGAGACCCGAAGCTTGACATACATTAACATTACATTACTTTTTCGGAATACTTAGTACATAACAAAAAACACACACACAAGGATCGTAATAGTTTAGTGTCTTTGGAAACTCGGAACGTAATCTTCTAATCGTGGTGAATGATCTTCAATATCTCCCATAAAGATCTTCCCTTTTTTTACCTAAAACCTTTATTTATATCATGGGGAAAAGAAAACATAAAAGGGTGAGCTCAAATGCTCAGTAAGGGTAAAAAAAGAAAAATCAATAAAATCATATTCATAAGAACATATCTTTTGGAAATCGTAACCTGCAAAAGAGAGCATAATTTCATAACATGGGAAAAATCATAGTAGTGAAATGAAATCCCAATAATCATAACTTAAAACATGAAACTTTGTGGCATACACACATAATCATAGAGAATCATTTCTTGTTATTCAAGACTCATTTTCAAGACTATCTTAGTGGACAATGTCCCTTTCTGAACCGAGTCACCCTCGTTTCAGTCCTGTTTCATTGAACCGGTATAACCTACCATTCCAGCCATGTCTATCTCATGAGATATAAAATCTTTACCCAATGCATTGGAGGGAGATATAGGTCACACCCATCTCATAATGATACCATTCTTATGTGTTCCACAAAATCATAAATCATACATCATTGCATAACCCATGTAATAAAAATGGGAATCTTAAACATCGTGACATCATAAAACAACTCATATAAGATAAAGGAATTTATAAAAATAATTCCATCACAACATTATCAAATCAATGTAATAATAGAGATAAAAACAGAACCCTTTATTATCTTAGATGGAAAATAAGTTTGATAAAACACTTGAACTCCATTCTTGAGGAAAATATCCTTTCTTCTTCAAAATTTTTTTTTTCTTTCATAACATTTCATATGACTTTAAAATAAAAGAAGTTGATTAAAAATAAACATGAAAACTTGTAAAGGAAGCTTCTTGGAAATAATGTTTTAAAAATCCATTCATGCCGTATAAGTGAAAAAAAACATTCTTCTCGTACTTTTTTCGGAAAAGTCAAAAAGTACCTCGTACGAAAAATGACAAAAGATTCCTTTCATATCATTTACTAAAAACTCACCATAGGGTAAAATTAGATACAAACTATTGTATAAGGATATAAATATTACATATTGAGGAAACATGGATGTGGATGATAAAATACACCCCAGTAAAATTCAAAGTATAAACAATCTTGGATAAAAATGAGATTGTGATATTTTCCCTTACCTTAAGTCCGATTTGCTTCGTAAGTGTCCGAACCTCCTGTATAATGATTTATATAATGTCATTAAATTATTACAGAATCATATTCATTTTTATGATATCATATATGGTTCACTTATGACTTTATATGACCCGTTCTTTTGTAAATTCCATGTTAAAGAAGCGTTTTGGGTAAAATCGTTTCATTTATCGTAGGTGTTTGGACATGTTGTTCTTGACATTATTATTACTTATATCATGATTTACTTACATACAGAATATAAAAAATGATTTATATATCATATATATTCAGTATATATATATATTTAATAAATATATAAATGAAATGAAACACACCGTTCATGGAGACGGTAGTCCGTACGTACGCATGAACGCTGTTTTCCTTTCCTCATTGTCTTGAATGGATGTAAGTAGATGACATACATATATACATAAATCCAGTAGCCTTATAATTTCATATATTTCATTATTATTTCTTATATATACTTTATAATTATTCTTAAATGGTTAACATGGAGAATGAATCTCATCACGTCGTGGAGACGGTAGTCCGTACGTACGCACGAGCGATGATATCATTCCCATGGTCGTGGAATTGTGTTGAAGTGTATGTATACTATTTCAGTATCAATATAACTCTATAATAATCATATATAGTTACTCCTTACACCATTATACCCATCCAATTAAGGAGGTGGTGGAAAATAGATTACACCACAGCGTGGAGACGGTATTCCGTACGTACGCACGTGCGGTGATTTCCTTTTTCCGTAGGATGGTTAGAAGGTTAGTTAGAGTTGTTTCATATTTATAATAACATATCAGTATATAAGAAATACTTATGTTATTACTTTATCATGAATCAACTAAAGAAGAAGAAGTTGAAGAAGAAATAAATTGAAAAAGATCGGTAATGGATATTACCTCTTTTTGACGCGCCTTTTCTTAACCTCTTCTTAAAGAACTAAGGATGGTCTTTGAAGAAGACCAGGACCTCTAGGATGATACTAGGGATGTGGAGAAGAGATTTTGGCAGGGTTTGGCCTAGCTTGAATGCTCAAATTGGTGTGAGGAGGAGAGGGATGAGGTGCCCTTTTATAAGGGAGGAGAGGGGCACCTTAGGAATATCTCAAAATATTATTTTATATTAAGGTCAAATTTGGTTTATAATGGTTCCAAATGGTCTTATTTCTAAGATAAAGTGGGTATGGGTCTAAATCCTCTCATCCAATAGGATTTAGACAAGTTTAGGTTATTATTTTAACCTTATCAATATGATTTAACTCTAAGTTAAATAATTTAACTTTTACCGTGTCTTTTTGTTTTCTTACACTATATGGTTAATAAGCATACTATATCAAGCCAAACGTACCCCAAGTTGTTTATTATTAATATTTATATCCTTATCTAAGTCATTTGGCCGATCCTTAGATTTTTAGGAATTAAATAACAATTAATAATATAATATTTGTTTTAAAAACTAATTTATGTCAAATTTGACACTATTTGGTACATGATTTTTATGAAATTTTTAACAGAATGATAAGTTCGAACCAAGTTACTTAAATCAACAATAACATTTCATATTAACCTCGAAAATTAGTTTAAGTCAATAAAAAGTCTCAAATTACATTTATTTGGGCATTTATATCATCAATTATGTCAATATTTTCTTAAAAAGGTAATTACTGCATAATCGTTGTGTCATAAATAAATTAAATTATTTAAAGTATAAAAATTAAAAATAAAATACCATTATCTACGAAATCTTTTTAGATTTCTAATGAATATTTATAGTCGAAATTATATTATGTATAACCCTATATTAAAAATATTTTATTAAATAGACTTTGATTTTAACTCTTTTAACTCTTCTTTGAATTAAATAATAATAAATGTCCTAATCTAATCCAAGTGGGCCTAAATGATAATATTTTACACTTAAGGTTGTTTTTGGTCGAGATACACCTGTCCAATAGGATTATGACATGTGTTAGGGTAATATTAATATAATTTTTACCCTTAATTACCCTATTTACTTTTAACCGTGGTAAATAAAAGTAAAAAGTTACTATTCACCGAAAATTATTTTCATCTCATTGAACCACATTTTACTTACTGACATCAACCGTGTCTCTCAGATTTTTGAAATTCCATTCACAGAAGCGGTAAAATTAAGATTTATGAAAAGATTAATGTTTTTTAACTACCACTTAGTAGTTTCACTATTCATCAAAAATTGAAGTTTTTCAGAAAAATGCCAAAATTTCACCCTAAGCTATAATTGATATTCCGAATTCAAAAATGATTTCTATTTTAAAAAATTCCCAACATATAAGTTGCATTAATTAATTTTATAATTAATTTCCGCTGTCACAACAAATAGCGTGTTTTTAAGAGATAATAAATATCAAAAGATTAACACTTGTTTATGTCTGGTGTAAATGTGAAATTACATCCAATGACCAACATTGTATTGAATTGTAAAAATATATTATAAATATACTATAAAACCACTCAAATTAATAATTTATCACTATTAATTATTTCGATTAAAAAAGTTGTTTTTAATTAAAATTTAGCAATTTTCACTATTCATCAGAAAATAAAAGTTATCCGAAAAGTACCAAAATTTCACCCTAAGCTAATTTCGATATTACGAATCCAAAAATAAAGTCCATTTTGATAAAATAAAATTTAAAAAATTTCAAAAAGTGGTTATTACTATTCATAACGGCTAGTATTAATAATATTTTAATAGTATATTGCTGTTTAGTGAAACTCGTTATTGCGTACTACACACGCTATCGAGGAAGGTCACGATTGCGTGTAATGGAATGCAAGTCAAGGATGCGTGTTGTGAAAGCTTCTTTTGGTGTAGCGTACAACACAAGACATTAATGAAATTAAAAAGAATATTTTTCATAAAATTTCGGGGTGTTATAGTGGGAGTCAGTTGGAGTTTGTTCCCTAAAACCAACTTATTTTGTACTCTATGACAACTTATATTAAGGTTTATTAATATTAATAGATTTATTATCACGTCACTATTATTCTTCTATATAACATTGTATGTGATAATGTTCTAAGAATAACTATCACACTAAATGGTCATAATGGATATATGCTATCATGACTACTTTGAAGTGTTGTGACACTTTTCTTAAATATATGTTCTATAGTAAGATGATATAATTTGGGGGACAAAAATGATAGAACCTATTAGGTGTGGATACTCATCGGACTTTGAGTCACCCTCTCCTATTCTACGCACTCAGTGATACCCAGTATGATATTATGGGAATGAGACCCAACAATAGGAAATCCACATTTCTATGTGTCATTAGATGTTCTTTTCTGCAGACATGTGTATTGGTACTTAGACTTTATGATAATTATTAATGGATATAATGAGTCACACACTTAGATGTATTGATGAAAAACATGGCGATAGATGTTCATGGTAAGATAGGATATATTGGGTTCATCAAAAGTAATATTGCATTAATGAATAATGAAAGAAAGGATAAATAAATTATGTTCTATAATAAATATAATAACTCAGTACCTTTGATGGAAATGATATAGCCTATATAAATTTGTGGCCATGTTGTTCCATAGGCATGTTCTATTTTAATAAATTTGAAGAAAGAGATATCAAGCATATAGGTTGATATCACTGACATGCAACATTATCGATTAGAGATATTTAGATAATGGGATTATATTACATGGTAAGAGTACATAAGAGGTGACATACCATAAAAGAATTAACTTCTTTCTCTATAGGTGCCTTGGTATTTTTATAGACGGTAAGCTTGGACTTTAGGTAGGTTCACCTAATGCCACATAGATAGAGGCCAATGGGGTCACACACAAAGTGTATCCAGTAACTCAGTTAAATAAATTATTATTTAAATTTTTTAATAAATTTTATTCTTGGTAGTGTTTTAATAATTATTCATGAATGCCTGATCACATTTATGATGTCAATATTTACTCAAGAGAATATATTGTGATGGAATAATTAATAAATATTTAAGGGGATTGGTGGAACGATTTTAATAGTCCAATGAGAAATAATAATTTTGAATATTATTTTATTAAATAATATTAAATTATAACTCGTAAGTTAGGCACATGAAAGGAAATAATAATATTGCTGTTATAATTTTACATCGGGGTTTCATAGGATTAATGAAATAAATAATGTCACTTTTGAAAATTTTTTATTGTTACCCTAATGAAATAAATACCCTATTATATCTTTTTCTTATTTAGAAAAAGGAATGCTAAGAGACACTGATGGTGTTGTGCACAATGAATGAAGAAAATATATCATGCCTAGATAGTTCATCAATCTCAAATAAATATATCAATAACAAGATAGATCCTCCTCAACTAGATCAATGATAACACTTTGTATGCGATTCTCAAGGTGGTCGAAGGCGGACATCACAAGCGCTAGGATCTTCCATGATAGAACCAAAAGATTCCATCGGCGATATACATATATATGTGAAACATGTGTAGATAACTTCTAGAGGAGATCTACCCTTGATCTCTTTAATGTAATGATGATACACCTACAGATTTGTGGCTGAACACATCAATGAATAAAGAATCACATTGGAGGTAACTTTTATTTAATTAAATTAATTATAAACAAAAATATGTTGATTCTACCCCTAGGTTTCTATTTCATATTCTTTTATCCTATTTCTTTGATTCAATTATGTGGATCATGAAATTCAACATCACAGATATCCCAATTTTGTTTCTTAAATATGGAAAAAATTAATGGTTTTCACTGTCCCTCCCACATTTCAACTATTCATGGAA
Source organism: Viscum album (assembly GCA_963277665.1). Classification (NCBI taxonomy): domain Eukaryota; kingdom Viridiplantae; phylum Streptophyta; class Magnoliopsida; order Santalales; family Viscaceae; genus Viscum; species Viscum album. The sequence goes on from OY728165.1 coordinate 837,177,242, forward strand.
CATACAATCAGATCCATTTGCACTGAAATATTTTAAACATTAGTATATTTACCATGTCTACTATAAAACACAAAATTCAAAATTAGATCACTTAGAAACTTCTTAAACTTCAAAGACTTTTTTATAACATCATGTAATCTTCCTCATCCAGAACACAATTTAATTTTTCCTTTCTAGTGAATTTCCCAAAACATCATAAAATAACTTTTACCACGAAAACTAATTAATTTATCCACCTTCTTTAAAGAACATGGATCATGATATTTTTTAACTCATGATGTTGAAAAATTTCATAATAGAATAGAGTTTTAGATTTGGTATCAAACATTTTATCTGAAGGATCTTCGGAATCCAATCACTCAACATAAAAATTATATATGTAGGCATGGAAAAATAACATCATATTGTATTTTTAAATGCCTGAACATTTTTTTACATCTAATATCCTTTTTATGAATCTTTATTTCACAACATCATATCATATCACAATTTCATCTGATTCCAGCTTTTTCTGATCACCATTATTGAAATCTATAATAAAGTGATGTGATTATTATAAGGATAACAAAATAAAATTCTTCCAAGAAACTATAAAATATAGAAACAAAAAAAATCCTTATGATAAAATAATCACAAAGATATCTCCCTTTTAATTTTTTTGGAAGCCAAAACATAAATAATTGAAACTTTATACCTCAAGATATGTATTACTTGTCCAACAATTATAATCCTACATGATCAATCTCAATGTTGGAATTAATAATCGTTGAAAATATAAAAAATTATTTTCATACGTATTGACTCAAAAAACATATTCATTCATATATTCTAAATAACATTTTTTTAAACATAGAACATTTAAAAATATCTTTATAATAGAAATGATTCTCATATCAACTCCACCAATCTTTAAAAATAGTCAACACATGCTGAAATATAAAATTACCCTTTCTATGAACTACCTATAATATATTACTTCTATTAAAGGATAAGAGTATACCAACTGAGAAATTTATGTGACTTTTTCTCCCTCTTGATATCACTATCCCATGGCAAGATGAATGTGGGGAAGGATTCCCATACCTTATACTTATAGAGATGGAGGTTGTGAAACCATGTTCAACCTCATTATATAAAACCTATCCTTCAGTAGAGGTTTTTTTGAATATATCATCATCTTTTTGTAGTAGTAGTAGAATACTCCAACATAAGTTCGTTATTCTCAACATGCTCTTTGATGAGCTGATATTTGATATTAAAATGTTTTTTAAAATATGGGGATAAAGCCTCAATTTATTTTTAAACCAAAGACCACTTTTTTGTATGTGTAGTGGGGAACACATTACATAGGCCAAAGGCCCATGGTCTAGTGGCATGAATACAAGGATTGAAATCCCATTTTTGGTCCAAAGGGCCCTTAGGTGAATAGTGCTTCTACAGTACCCCGACTGCTACATTTCCTGCTATAGTACCACCACCACTACAGTACCTGATACAATGCCTTGGCCGCTACAGTTTTACCACTGTTTTAGTCTACTAATACTATCATAATGCTACAGTTACCTACTACATTACAGCAATAATACCCAGAAATTCATCCCTACTCGGATTCATTCTAGTGTTTTTTGGATGCCAAGTAGGATCCTTTATGAAACATTGATTATCACAACCCATGAGTAGGGAAAACACCACATCCAAAAATATATCATCAAACTGGGTTTTCATCTACTTAATATGTGTTATAGATTGAGATAAATCCACATAATCTTCTTCATCCATACTAAGAGTTACAAATTTTTGTTTCTTTTTATTCCAACTATCAAAATTTTCCTCCAAAAAGAAAACTACAACAGATATGGATCTATTATAATTAACACTTCTTACCCAATTAGTACCTATATATCAAAAAATCAATCTTTTTTGAGCTATTATATTATATAAAAAATTACTGGTGCCTTTGATATATATAATAATTATTTTCCCTGCAAAGATATTATATTATTTTAGAGAAAAATAAAATATTATACATAAATTAACATCACATAAAATATATGGTATTTATTCAATCAGATATAGAAAAATCCCAAACAAAATACTAAATTCTTATGGATTAACTTCCTTACCTGAATTCCTATGTATCAAAATCCTTACCATCCCAATCATTTTATAACTTGTTTCAAACTAAAATTGGCGTGGAAAATAGTTTTGATTCATTATTTCAAAAAATCTTTATCGGTTCCACTGAATACATTAATTGATAGAGAAAAATATATTTATTATTCTATAAAATTTCTATCTTCAAAAAAAATTTAATTTCTCCATGAATGTACATTTCAACTAACTTCTTCATCTCCTCGTAATTTCATTTTCACAAGTTTCTTCTTTATTCCCAGAAAAATAATGTCATCAATATGAACAATAATAATGAGGGAAACCTCATTCTTTTCATTGAGGTATAGATTGTTATCAAATCTACCTTTCTAGATGTTTTTCTTCCTTTTGAACATAACTAATTTGGAATACCGATATCATAGACCTTTCTTCAACCCATATGAATATTTTTTCAACTTGCACACATAAATTGCATCTTTTTCAATAAAAAATTGACATATTTGTTCAGTATAAACTTCCTCCTGATGTTTTAAATTAGGAAACGATAACTTTACATCCACATGAAATATTTTATAACCTAATTGTGAATTGATTAAAATAAATGTTATGATTATTTCTAATATTTCTACCAGAGTAAAATTCTCATCAAAATCAATGGCTTAAATTTGATAGTAACCATTAAAAAACAGTCATGTATTGTTTCTTATCACATCACCATCCTCTTTAAAAATGTTTCAGAACACCCAATTTATACTAATAGTATTTTTATCATTTGGTTTGGGAACAAAATTCCATGTATCATTTTTCCCAACAATATCATGATCTTCATCCTCACATCAGTCCACTCTTGATGGTCAAAATATTCATTGATATATTGTTGTTCAACATTTTAATATAATGAATTATGGGAAATTAACCTTACTGTTATTCTAGTTTGAACTATTTGTTGTTATTCATCAATGATATTTTGAACGTCAACCTAATTTCTCAACCTAGAATGAGATGTACTATATTGTTCCTCATTGTTATAAATAGTTGAGTCAAAGTGTTAATTTTTAACAACTTATTCACATTCCTCAATATAAATATCCTCTAATTCCCTATCTTACATTTCTATATCTATTTATGATAAATTATTATGATATTTTCAAGAACATTTACATCTATAGAATCAATATATTTTTGGCTTCATTATTAAGAAATTTGTATGCTCTATAATTAAGATTATAGTAAAGAAAAATTCCATTGACACCTCTCTGATCAAACTTCCCAAGATTAGTGTATTTGAAAATTATATTACATGAAATAAAAAAACCCACAGAGGTTCATAAAAATTGGGGTATCATTGTATAACATTTCAAAAAGATTCAAAATAAATATTTTTTGTAGTATCATCAATTATAAATATAAATAGTTGTACTAACACCCTTACTTTGAAAATAATGAACAATATCATGATCAATCGATATTTTTTTCCATGTTTCCTCTAGAAATATGTTTTATCTTTTAGTAACACAATTCATCTATAGTGTGTATAATGCACTAAACTAAAGAAAAATAATTGGTTTTATAAGATAATATATAAACTATTGAATTTTTTATTCACCACCATTATCAGTTTATAATATCTATGAATAATGTTAATATTAATTTTTTTGGTTATATGGCAACTATTAATCATTTTGAGAGCCTATAAATTATGTTTCAAATAAAAAATGATTATAGTGACAATAAATTCACAAATGAATAAAATAATGTACTTATATACATGTGATTATATTTTTTATTGATTATACCTAAAATAATATAATGTATCAACTCTTGGGATCGAGTAAAATGAATATCAATATTCTTATGTAATATGTTTGTTATATTCTAATTTTGAAAAATAGATAAACACCAATCTATTATTCTCATCATGTCAAGAATATCATAAATATAATCACACCTTGTTTACTTAATCATATTCCTCTAACAAATATGACCCAACATTTTATTATACAAATTATTTCATTTCAACATGATTATATAGAAAAAACATTATACCTCAACCACATGAAATAAGTTTTCCTTTTTTCAATGACCCCTCATAAAAAGTTTCCCATCATCAATTCTTCTAAAAAATCATCTCTTTAGAAAATAATTTTTTTACCTTTGTCAATATATTTTGAAACAGATATTAAGTTGTGTTTCATTTTATCAACAGACACAGATCTTTTGGATTTTGGATATTCTTTCACCAAAAATGGGATATCAAATTCCCTTGATTATGAGTAAATAATTATTTAATAATGACATATTACCTTATTTGAAATATTTAATATCTTAGATACCTTAAAATATCTTATCATAGGAAGAGTGACCCCTATCTAAAATATAGGGTCTCTCTCCTTTTGTAGCTTTGAGAGTGGTTTCAGCAATTATATATTTTTCTTTACCTTTATATTTCATAATATCTAATATTTGAGAATTTTTATAAAAAAAATTGTGATGGTAAAAAAATAAGAAATATTTTTTCATGGTCTCTGAGTTGTTTAAATATTTTACAAATAGTTTCATAATGATAGAAAATATTTTAATCATTCATCCCAAATTTCCCAAGTATCCTTATTTGACTGGGTTGAATCCATTATAAATCTTCTTTTAGTTTTTATTTTTTATTATTTTAATGTATTTTATTTGACCAATACATATTCACTATACGTCTGAGCCCACTATAAAACTAGATGTAGCCAAAGAATGAATGCTTTCCTCTATAACATCCATATTGTCTGGAGTAATAACTCTACGTTTCGTCGAATTTTATACATTCCACACTGTATAATTATTATTTTGTAAAATATATATTCTCTAAAAATTTTATTTATCTTATAATAATTCTCAGTATAATAAAGAATCACAATTGTTTAAGCTTCAAACTACTAGAAACATCAGCTTTTTAAACCATGATTATTTTGCCTACATATATGATTTTCTCAACATTCACATTTTTTAAAAGAATCATCATTCTTAAAAATCATTATGGATTCCATTTATAGATATTTATTTGGTTCACATATATCATAACTTTTACTGTGTTTGGTACTTGGTTTTTTAAAATTTTTAACTCCTTCCTCAGTTTTAGAAATTTTTTGTTTAAAAAGTTATAATTCTTCCTCCATCACTTGTATATTAAATTTATGTCAATAATTGAAATTCCATTATTTATCGATATATTTCCTCTGGTTATAAATCTATTTCATGAACATAGATTTTTATTCAAGAAAAAATTCTTTGATTTTTGTTGTATAAAATTTCATTTTAAAATCTTTTTTCTATATTTCATGTAATATATTATTTTAAAGATATTATTTAAACTCCCGTTTCATTGAAAACTCATATTGAGTCACTTATTTACCATAATGAATTTATTAATTAATGGTGAACTTTTCATATTTTCAAATAGCAATAAAATTGTTTTTAAATTCTTTATTAGTGAATTTTTCATCTTGAACTTCAATGTTTTCATCATCATCATCATTAGATAATAAACATATGTGTTTTGGATTAGAAAGTTTTTCTTTTCCCTAGGAATTATATTTGGACTTTTTTGAATAATTTTTATAGTTCCATATTTAATTTATATAATTTTCATAACATTATTTATATAACTTTCCTCAAGGTAAATTTTTAGTAATTTGTCCAACAAATCCACATTAAATGAATTTTATTGGAAACTTCCCTTTTTAATTTCAGTTCCCTCTTTTAAAATTTGTATAAAACAAGAACATCAATTCATAAATATTATTTTTATCCACATCTTCAGTTTCAGAGTCACTATCTTCTTCATATATGAGAAAATTTGTTGATTTACCTTTCTTTTTATTCTTTAAGGGAATTTATTAACCATCATTTTCCTTTGTTTTCATAACATTCTATATTCTCTTTTCATGTGTGGTGATAGTACTGTAATAATCTTCTAGATAGAGAGTTGTAGGATCCTTATCATTCTATGATGAAACATTGGCATCAAATTTATTAGAAATAATTTGTAAGATATTTTCAACTATTCTATAATACTTAAACTTATCACTAATAGATTTAACCATGTATACAATATCATTCACCCTTATGAAGAAGTCATCAAATGATTCATAATCATCAAATTTGATATCTTTATACTCTAGTCTCTGAATTTATATTATTTATTTCTTTAATTTTGTTTTCCATCATTGATATTTATTAACATTTCTCAAATACCATTAGTTTTTAAAATCCTTTTACTATAATAAAATCACATTCAAAGAGGGAGGTAAGTAAATTTTTTTAGCCCACCAATCACTCTCCAAATTTTTATTATCAGCTGCTGCAAGGGGTAAATTATCATAATGTAGTGTAAATCCATATGTAGTAGCCTCAAGAAGTTCTTAACAATAGAAAAAAAGATTTGAAAACATTCTGATATTTCAGATATGACATTACTTTTCATTATAAACTAGATTCCCCTTACTTTTCTCACTATTAAGAACATCCATAAAAATTTACATTTTCATTCAACTTTAGTAAAGGGTCAATTAAAGGAACCATCATTATAATATGAATTAGAAGGAAAAAATATGATATAGGTGATCATTGAGAGGTGGAGGTTATAAATTAATGATCCCTTTTTATTTTTTGTTTTCCATGTTAATAGACAAACTTTTCTTCCTGTTAAAATTTTATACCATTACTGGAAAAAACCACAAGCAAAACCATAAGAATTCCAAAATTTATAAGTTCCACTACTAAACAATAGTAGCTGGTCTATGGAATGGTTTTGATATAATCCAATACTAATCAATCCAAAATAACATAATCATTTAATATTGTTATTACATGTAATGAATATCCATATACTCGTGATGCATAATGATCAATACAACCGTGCATGTGATTATTACCAAAAAATGTATAGCAATATTCGGGTAACAAATTTAGAAACCTTAACTAATAGTCTTAGAATATTGTTAATTTTATTCATGTACAGACATCACATTATAATTTCTTGATAAAATTAATCTTTTTTAATTTCTTACCCAGTAGTAGGTAAGAACCTCTTCATTGTATTCGTGTATAAAATTCAGTTTTTTCTATCAGTTTTTGGTTTATCAATTTGATATCCCATATCTAATCATGTATGTTTAATCTCATTTTTATGATCCCCAATATATAGAATGGTCTCTCTCAAAATCCATCAGTCATACATCTAATTTCCTTTTCCCAAAAACATTAATTTTCACATGACATGAACCTTAACATAATATGTTTTTATAAAAATGATCCTTCTGAAAATTATATATGGAAATCTATATCCATACAAGGATTTATGATTCCTTCTATGATTCAAACCCTCTATATGCTCCACATTTTTAATTATTCATACTAAACAAAGATATTCCACATTTTTATACATCCATTCTCCAACATTTAAATTTATAATTTCTTCTGATATGTATGCTTAGTGAGATTGACTGAAAATATTTTTACAGCACTTTAGCTTTTTCACACATGGATAGTACACACATACTTTATACATTCATCACTTTATAAAAAACATTATTGGGAGAAAAGTTGGTAATAATTTTTTTCCCAATCAACAAAAACATGAGAGTAAAATTTCACATTCAAGCCAATTTCCAAAAATATTCTCAACGCATCTAAAAAATTCTTAAAGCTTCACAGAATCTCCAATAACCACTTTCTTCCTAAAACATCCTTAAAATCAGTGTTAATGAATTTTAATAAAAATCCTTATCATTTTATTCATCACTAAAGTGTTTCTTTATTTTTATAGTCATCTAGTAATCTTCTCATCATCATAACATTTTATATAATTATGAATCCTTTTTATGGAACTTCACGTCGCAAAACTTCTTCCAGAAAATGTTTTTCTTGAATAATCTACACAATATTTTCATCTAGTGAGAAATGGGTAATATAATTTCAATTTCAGAAATATACATCTGATTATTCCATAAAAAACTCATAGGAACTTCTAGAAATACATTCAAAACATCATTTATCTGATGACTTTCATCAAAACTCCTTGTCTAAAATCTTCCTTCATCAATATCTATCTACTGAACAATAAATAAAACATCCATCCAATAATTTTAAACCAACTTTTTTCTTTACTCAATAATTTATACCACATGTTCATTTAAACATATTGTATTAAATACTACTTCATAACTTTATATATTGTTTTTGGATGGATATTATACTAATGGTTTTTTCAATTATTTTTGTCTATAGACTTTTTTAAACCTAAGTTCATATGATACATTTCCATAGCATTATTTTGAGATTAATCATATTTCCTATTTCCACAAGATAAAAAAAACATTTCACATCCACACATTTTAATATTTCAAACTATCACATATCTGTAAACATAATGAAAATGATTCCTTGTAAATAATGTTATCTGGTGTTTTCAATTTGGTGAATTTCCTAGAACCTCATAAAATAATGTTTTCCCCCAAAAAAACTAAATTTATACCCCTTTCATTTAATAACATTGATCATGATATTTAGTAACTAATGATGTTGAGAAAATTTATAACAAATAATCATTTCCATATTTGAAGACAAAAATTTATTATACTTGAAAATTGGAATATAAAAATTCATTGAAAAACTTTGATCGATGGACATTGCAATAAAAATTTCTCCCGGTCTTTTTGAGTACCTTGAATAATTTGAATATCTGATATCCTATTTTTCAAAATTTATTTCACAACTTCATATCGTATTAAAATATCATCGAATGATGTTTTCTAATCCTCTTAATTCAATTATGAAAATGCCTGGTCACATATATAGGAAACATTAAAAAGGTGATTTTAGTATTATAAAGACAACAACAAAAATTATTCAATCAAAATTCTTATATCCAGCAACCTCAAAACCACCACCGACAAACATGGTCCAAGAAATGATTCCCAATATTGGTATTATGTGGAAAACTAGGTTTACATAATAGGATTTAACCTACAATCATAGTGTTATAATTTGATATGATATATGATATACAATGTCAAGGTGGTATTGATTGTGATATGGTATACAATCATTGAGAAGTTGTGGTATTTTTGGATTCCTTGGACACGAAATAAGATTATGGATGATTATTCAAGTGTGTATGAAATGAACATTAATATAAGATATTATAGTAGTGTTATGATATTTTACTTATAATGTTTTATCCTAGATGGGGTTTTACATTTGGGTCCCATGTCCTACTATCTGATGGGCGCTCGTTATCTGTTAAGGCATGACTGCTCTTATTATCTCTCAGGTATAGGACACTACAAATCACCTGTTATCCTGTGCGGATATTATGATGTGATATTTTAGCTTATTATCAACCATGGTCTATAAATATTCCAAATAATAGTTGGTCATGAATATCGTGGTGGGTTTAACCCTTGAGCCATTATCACTATATATCAATGTGGATATAGCACTGATTTTTTGTAATTGCTAGAGTGATTACAACAACAAGAAAAATGGGAATTATAGAACTGTGTAAAGATGAAATATTTGATTAGGGTTTTATTCTTATGTATTTTAAGGTTGTGACATTATATGACCATATAGTGAGTTGTGTTAATACGGTTGACATGATTATGTGATTTTCACAAAGTCATTCCACCATTGGTTGAAGAATGTAGAACCATCATTGGATATGACTGTGAAACTTAAGAGATATAAATATTATTTAAATGTATTTAATATATATTTAATATTCTAATCATTTCACATGCATGTATCATAGAATTTAAAACCTATGTGTTGTATTGAAATGTGGGTGCCCAACTGATTTATGTACTCACACACTATTTGATGGTTCATTGTACAAGGGTACCCAAGATTTCCTCACTTGTTGTGAGAATAAATTATCAAGATGACTATTTATACTCATTATTGATCCACAAAGACTATAATGGGTTAGATGTTAGGATTTTATAGGGATTAGAGTTGTAGCAAAGCCTGGTTTTTTATTACAATTTTCTATTATATATATTTGATTCAACCAATGGGCGATCAAGTATTAATGAATTTATGACTTGTTCTTATATATCATTTATTATTTAAATATTCCTATATTTATTTATTATTTTAAATTTCTATAATGTTCATGTTGTGTGGATTGTTTTCTATTATTGAATACTCTAATGTGGATTTATATTCCCCACAAAGTACCTCTATAGACCCCCACTAATAGCTTTAAAATTATGTCTTATGGGGAGGCACCAGTGAGATCACTTGGTATAATCGGTATGATTACAATTCATGATGACCAGGGATGGTATTTTACAACATGGTATCATATTTTTGTTTTAATTTGTATTACTATTTTGGATATGGAAGATATGATTCATGAGAAAATAGTAGGACTTGTTGTGTATGCTAGACTAACACATCATGAAAAGAATTTCGGATTGGAAGTCCAATTAACTAGGGATGATATTCATGTTCTTGGTATGTGAGGTTACAATTTTTTGATTTCACCTCATGAGATGCACATATATTATGGATGATGGCGATTTATTAGGAATTTTAGCACTTATACCATGGTGGAAATAGGTGTCTACATTCGTTATTCTCCACATGTAGGGATTCACATTACATGTATTCTTTCTAGTGTAATTTTATCATTGTTGATGAAGGGAGATCTATTTAAATCCTTAATAACAACTTATATGGAATTTTCCATATATGTTCTTGGTGGAATCCAACTCAGTTGGAAAATCATGTACAAACTTTCCCTTCTAAATTTGGATCATAAGTATTCTATAGTGTGATGATCAATAGATATGGTGATGAATTTATAGTTCCTTGATATAAAGGATGAGGTATAGTCCTTTTAAGTGTATATGTTCATTTTCTTCCTTAGGGAAAAATTTGTTTTGGATAACTATTATAGAGGATCCATTATTTAATGTTTCAATAAAAACATATATGATGTTTTCTGATATGAATTTGAATAACGTTCTACTTCAATAAACAAATTTCTTTGATTCATTTGAAATGGGTCATCTTTTAAAAATACCACTATATACATCTACAGATAGGTGAAATTATATGAAACATTATCCTCCCAGGAGGAATATTCTTGTGCCTATGATCAGGGAGTATAGGGACCCTTTGAGTTGGAGACACCTTGAGAATTTATAAAATACTATTTAAAATAATCTATATTTCTTTGCAATCTTGTGTTACATGCAACATCGAGTTTAAACGAATAGTGATATAATCTTAAAATATTATTATTTTAATGTTTCTAATATAACCTAGAAATTAAATTTGGGATTATAATTATTATTATATAATCTATGAAATATTTATAATGTTTATACTCAATATAATTTTTTTTACAGATTATTGTTAAATAAGAACTCAACATTAATAAATAGTTTTTATTCTAAAAAATGTGTTTCATTTTAAAAATGCTTCTTATTGATTTCTCTTAAAAATATATTACAATCAATTTCTTGAAATTTTAAAAATTTTATTTTATAAAATTAAAAAACATTTTTTAAATAAAAAAATCAATATTAATAGATGTTGAATTTTTTGTATTTTCTAGAAAATATTTTTTTAGTGAATAGTAAAAGATACTGTTTCTTGGATAAAATGTCATTTATTAATTATAAATTAAGTATTTAAAAATACAAATTATTATTTTAATTTGAATTAAAATAAAAAAAATTATTATTTATATATATTTAATATAATTAATTACATTTAAATCAAAATTATATTGGAGTTTGGTATTAGTTTATTTTTATGCTTAAATACATTTTATTTTGAAAACTTTTTTAATGTACATAATGTGTCTTGACTGTAAATAATCAAGATAAAACATAGCGTGGAATTATTTAAATTAAACTAATGGATAATATATATATATATATATTAATTTCATTTCATTTAATTATCTTTACTTATCATATAGTTATTATATTATTATCTTTTCCTTGAAAAATGAAATTTTCTGAAAACCACTTTTTATTGCGCCTTTTTGTTTTATTTAAAATTAAATTATATCACCTATATCCATCAAATTTTATAAAATAATTAAATAATTATAATCAAAATTCTTTATATTATACAATTATTTAATGTTAATTTTTGTCCTAACGAATAGTAAAAATAGTAAATAATTTTTACCATGGTAAAAATTATAATCTTAAAATTTAGTTTCAATATTGGTAAAGAGGATAACATGTTGATTTTTAATTATTGATTGGTGTATTGGAATTTAATCTTCTAAAATATGTTCTTTAATTTAATTGGTACTTTTCTTGAGATTGACTTCCCATTATTGAATAGTTTTAGGTATTTACAAAAATGCATACCCTCATTTATAAAAGGAAATCTCCTATCCTATCATTTTAAAACTTACAAACCCTTTTGGATAAAAAAAATACCTTCAAAATACATTTATTAATTCCCTACCAATGTCATAATGGACTTTTCTTGATCATAAATCCAATACAAAAAAGCATTAGGTATAATCTGAAAAACATGGTTCGAAGAAGATGTACCATTCTTAATGACGAATATTTTATTTATTAACTCTTCCACATCATTCACATCATATTAATCCATGATGAAATAATGAAACCATTATCTACCATATACTATGATGTAATTATGTTAATTTAATAACCTAAATCCATTTCCAATTCCATCAAATGGGGAACAAAGCCATCATTTATGTATACTATGTACTACCGCCACACATACCGATGTAATTGTTTCCCATCATTTCCACTCATGGATGTTTATAATGAATAATTTAATGGTTATAGAAGATATTCAAGAAATATTAATCATTATATTATATTAATATATCCTTTAATTATTTAACATAAAATCTGAATGAAAATGGTAACATTGTTCATGTGTACGACAGACTCCCCTATACAAAGTGATATGATTTGTTTCTTATTACCACAACACATAGATGGTACATGTATTTATATTTTAATAAATAATATGATATTATTGATATTATCATCATTTTATAATTATTAAATAACACATTTCCTCTTTCCATCATGATCATTGAAAAATTGAAATGTTACTCATGTGTATGTGTAACCCCTTTTCTCCATGATTGTAACGTAGATCATTTTTCATGTTCATATTTCATAGTTTGTTTTAAAATTATATTTGATGTATAAACATGATAATAAAATTATGATTATTATTCTGGAGATTATGGATCATTGTCCCCTTTTACCATGATCAATACATAGATGTCGTTTTGAAGTTATGATCCAAGCATCCTCAAAACACCCGACATGAATAGAACTGATTATGTAATTAAATACAACATTACAATAAATTATGTAAATAGTGTTATTACATGGTATTAATCCTAAAATAATTTTGAAAAAAATTAATTGACGTATTTTTTACATGATATAAAATACATACATGATAATGTTTTGACTCGAGGTAGGGCTTCATCTCAAACATCAATCATAGAGACAGTTGTAATTTAATACATTTAATTTATTTTAAATATTGTATATAATGCACCTTTACATATAATATTATGAATAAATTATGATTAATGATTTTTATATTAAAATTCATTGAACTTATCTCTAGTAGCTATGATTCAAATGATTCCAAAGCTGTAAGTGTTTATTTTTTAATCTCATTTTAATCAGTATTGATTACTTTTTATATTTTCACTATTAGAAAATAATTTTTAATTTCTGAAAAAAAATATTTCATTTTATTCTATAATAGTTATTTATGAAATTTTCATGTAATAATACCATTTTTCTCTCTGATATCAAAAAATTTTGAGAAATGTTTTTTAAGGTAAATTTATTTTATGTCGCTCGTCAATCAAAAAACACATTCTATTTCCTATCACCATTTTACATAAAGTGTTTTGATAAATTTTACTAATATTCTTATTGGATTGTTTAAATTTATTATTACACTTTATTAATTTTTATAATTTTTTTATAAGAAATCATTTTATTTTTATCTAAACGAGGTTTTTCATAACTTTTTACCAAAAAGGTAGAATGAATAATTATTTTTATTTATATAGAATTATTTTTATTTTAAAACAAAAATTTATTTGAATAATACATTATATGTTTCTATGTTTTTTTTCAATGGAAACTATTTCAACCATATTTTTTTATTTTAGTATTTCAAAAAAAAATCAAAGTGGAAAATTAATTTCCTCAAGAATGTTTAAAATATATCAAAATGTATTTCTATTCATCAAGGACAAAAACCTTTAATATTATTGAATGAATTGAAAAACAATATATATTTAACTTATATATATACCTTTCTGAATATCCATTGAATTTATATGGTAAATTAAACATTATGTTCATCTCTTAAATATATTCATTATTAAATTTCATTTGATTATGATATGAGGGAATAATATAAAATCCAAATTATTTCCATGGGAAATTTTTATGTATATGGATTATTATTGGTTTCCTTTAATGGAACACATAAATCATGAAATTTTTTTGATGGGTCCACCCAGATAACACTCTAAAGCATTAGGTGTCACACCCATGATTTTTATTTTGAGTTATTCCTTCAATTTTTTTTGGTCTTGTATCTATCCTATGGTATTATTGAGTGTTTTAGAGAATATTGGTGTTTTTGGTCACGAAAAAAGGTGGTGCACGGTTAGGGAATGATTAAGGGAAAATGTTCTCCAACCTATAAGTGATGTGTGCCATGGATAGTTGAAATGTCTATGACGCATGACCTATCGCATGGGCATTTGGCCTCCCCTAGAAAATCATACAGCCAGTTTCCTCTGGGATAGATTAGACTCCACAGTCTCTTAATGGTTTAGAAAACCATGTGAGCTAACCATGAAACCAATCATGGTTACTAAAAATCTATAAATTACCTGTATACTCCACCCCCAATTTAACCCATATCCAACCTCTTTATTCCATATTTGGTATTTGAATATCTAAGTGCATCCTCCTGCAACCTTGGATCTCTTTGACCTTCGTATCTTGGGTTTTCGTTCATTTGATCATCAAGAATCATCAAGCAAGACCCTTATTCATTGTTTTTCTCTTTGTAGGGTTATTATATCCACCTTTATGGCTACTTATTTCTCCATTTGATTATATGACCTCCTAAGGGTTCAATCATTATTTTTTTGGATAAAATATTTATGTTATTGGTATGAACATTCCATTACATAGTCCCTTTATTGCGTGGATGTGGTTTTCCTATAGATTCCAGAAGTTTTCCAACCTAAGGTAGGTGATAACAAGTTTTAGAATTGTTAGATGATATTGGTATTATCTATTTTCTCCTCGAATGTGTTCCATGGGTTGTGTGAAAGGTGTGAAATGTGTTTTCAACAGTTTTCTGTGGTGAGTATGTGTTTAAATAAGATGTTATCAAATAAATTGGTTGTGTTTCAGGTGTTCCTACTTATATTTCTTATTAAATGTGTTTTATAAATTATGTAAGTGGTGTGAAGTGTGTTTCCAAATGGATTTGGTGTGTGTTTGTGGATTTGAAAAAGGTTTTTCTTATGAAAATTTGTGGTATCCTTATGTATTGTGTTGGTTAGATATATGTGAATGTTAATGTGAAGGAAGTGTTATTTTGTGACATGAAAAATGAAATTTAACTCATAGGGAATCTTATGTTTCTTTGTGGGAAGAGTAAGAATAGTACATTAGTTAGATCAGCAAAGCCAATTCTTGGTTTCTTCTATTAGGATATTTTCTACAATATTTACTAAACAATGATTCTGGTTGGATACCACTTTAACATTAGGTGGATTCTTATCTATTGGCTTGTACATGAGGATGTTTTGTTTTATGGTTTTTATATGTTGTTTCACCATTATATGGGGTTTCTAGGGTGCTACTAGTGGTAGTACCTATTGGGATTTCTTGTGATACAATTGTGATCTATTTTTCACTTTTAGCATATGGTGGACCTTCTTTTATTCATATGTTTCATGGCATCCTTTTATTGAATTTTTTTAACATAAATTTTTTTTATCAAAAGTGTTTCCAAGTTTATTTTTCCAAAAAACATGTATATTAATCTGTCTTATAATGTTACGGTCTGAAATATATTTTGGGTGGAATTCTACTAGGATTTGGCTCACACCCTATATACACCCTCAAGTGTATATAGATATTATTATACTTGACTTGTCTAAAATCAATATATATCATTTTGGTGATGATGGATTAATTTTCTAGTATCCCTATTCTTTCAGGTGTTGGTGGTGGTGGATTAAGTGTTATGGCCCTCTTGTTTCATGGAAGGTTTTTGTTATGGTCTAGTGTGTTCCCCTTCTATTTAGGTTGATTAGATTTTGGTCAATGTTTTTAAATTTTTAATATGAAATTGTTGCATCTATTTTTATTATGAATATTGATCATGGTGGATTTTTTTTCTTTTGAGATTTTTTCATGGCTTTTTATTATGGTTGAAAATTTTCCCAAATGCATGTTGTTAATACCCAGGTATTGGATTCCATCCCATGTGTATCACGAACACCCATATAACCTAATCAAGGGTTGTGTTGGGTGTTGGGTAAAATAGAAACCCTCATTGGTTCATGAAAAAAATGTATCAATGTGGGTTTATGTTCTTTATTTGGGTCATGATATTTAGTAAAGTATGGATAGAGTAGACATAGGTTTTTTAGGTGTTTAGTTTTTTGTTATGAGTGGGGTGTCTAGTCAACACAACTTGTAACATGCCTTGGTTCTTAATGGGATGTTTGGATTTTGTTTTACATCTCCACAAAATGATACGTACTGGTAGAAGACTGTGCATTGACACTAGGTAGGGGTAAAGTGGATTAACATGTTATTTTTATGGATTTGGTGTTTTTTAATTTCTATATGTGTTGGATATTTTTTTGGGTTTCTAAATTGTTAATCATAATAGTGTATTGATTATTTTCCATGTTCTTGTAGATAAATGTATATAAATTCCTCTTCTGAGATATCCTGTGTAACCACCGGAGGAGGCCAGAGAGATTTCCCCCTCACCAACTATCAGAGACTACTATATTCCATGGTCTGGGAGTTCTATGATTTGGTTCATGGAGAGTGATCTTGTTTTTCACATTTTGGTGTAGTAGAATCAGGTCATAGAAATAAAAAAGATCAAGAGTTCCAAAAGGACAATACTAATTTCTTTTAGTATAGTAGAGACCACTGTAAATTTGATTTCCAGATTGAGAAAACAGATAGGATTTTTGGGTTCATTGACACTCCATTGGTGATTAGAGTTGAATCTGCATAACTCATTTTAGAATGTCCTAGTTAGAGATGGTGGGGATCTTTGGTTCAATATGGGAAGAATGGAAATATGGTTTGAACAGATTTTATGTTTATTTTCAATGAGAAATATTTTCCAGAGACCTCGGCCTTCACCATAACTCGGGAGTTTTTGGACCTTCATCAGTGTGATCAGATCGTGATGGAGTATGAGAACTATTTCATTGATTTAGTAAATTTCACACTCGATGTAGTTTACAATTAGCATTAAAAGGCTCAATAGATTTTAAAGGGGTTTACACGTAATATCCATTCCTAGATCATTTTGTTTAGGTTGATGAATTATGATCATGTGGTTGTTCCAGCCTTGATATAGAAGATTGATAATAGTGGGAATTCTGTTTTCCTTGTAGCAGATCTAGGTGTGGCTCAGAGTAGACATAGTTCATATTATAGGAAAAGGAAAACAGATGAGTATATGAATGAGGGAGGTGGTATTTTTGAGCATTTTTTTCAATACACTTCTTATGTGGCTTCAAACACTAGATCGATCCTATTGCATATGCGTGGGAACATAGAACACATGTTATCCATGTGTCTAACACCACCCAGACCATTCCATCACATTAGGAAAATGTGGTATTTTCAATGGTAATGAAGTGATATGTGTACATATCAGGGTGATCTAGGTTGTGTATCCTCTAGATGGGTGTCAGCCTAGTAAGAACAATCCAGGAACATGGGTTCTGAATTTGGTGGTCATGATAGTAGAGATTAATCTTATTTAGGGAAGAGTTAGATTAAGGCAAATCCATATCTTAGTGGTCCTTCTTAGGCATAGGTATATATGAGAAATATTAATTCTATAGATCAATCTCTAGTGTAATAGAATGAAGGACCATCTATATTTTTAGGTACGATTGTTATTACATCATCTACAAGTGTTAATTTGATTAATACAGGTTCCTTTATTTCCTTAATTTATGCACATTATTTGATATGTTGAAATTTTCCATTGAATTATGACATATATGATGGATCATATGGTGATTCTTGGTAAAAAATTGAGATATTGGTTTTAGGGGTCTCTCTTCTCCGTTCACCATGTCAGAGGTCCATATAGAGTGGGTTTTTTGGTTTTAGAGATGGACCACTTTGATGTTATCCTTGTAATAGATTTGATGGTGTGTTTCTAGGAAAATGTTGATTGTTATTAGAAGCAAGTGAGTCTCATGGAACCTAATGGAATTACCATAATTTTTTAGGTTATATGGGATCCTAGGACAAGCCGTTCTAGACCACCACTTCTGAAATTGGTTAGTCTTTCATTCCATAAGTCATTGATCATATTGGATTATGAAGATATGGTCTTTGATGTTAGATTACCTCCTATGGTGGATGATTTCCCATATGTGTTTCCAATGTATTTCACATAATTACCTCTAGAGTGATATGTGGAGTTCACCCAATAAATTTTAGATGGTACATATTTGATATCCCTTCTATCATACCTATATCCCCCACCGGATTAATTTAATTTACAATATAGACAGATGATTTGGAATCCAAAGTATTCATTTACTTAATCCTCTCACCATTGGCTACATCAGATCTTTTTTCAATGATGGATGATGTATCTATCTGGTTATGTAATGATTACCAAATTCTAAGTTAGGTGATGATAAATAATAAATACACCTTGAACCACAATGATGACCTTTTAGATCAGCTAAATGGGGTGGGGTGGTTCTCCAAGATCAATTTGTGTTACGAGTATCACTAGGCCATAGTATGAGAGAAGTACATTCTAAATATAGCCTTATGGGGAAGGTACAACTACATTGAGTAATTTGTCATTCATTTAGGGTTGATTAATTATCTATAAGTCTTTATGGATATTAAGAATTGTTTGTTTCATTAGTACCTAGACTCATTCATAAATGAATATTTTTATTAAACCCTCATTTACATTGGTATTGTGGTGGTACAGGTTAAAATTTTGATGATCTGGTTGGTAACAATTCATGATCAATGTAACATTGTGAAAGTTTTTATCTAGACCATCTGGATTATAGAGGTGATGTTTCAAGGTCATTAAATCATATAATGATAGGTTTTACTGGCCCTTGAGATTATTAGTGGTGTGATTTAGTGGGATTACATGAAGAATATTTTTGATATCATGCGAAATTTGCATATTGTTGGGTATTACAGGTGGTTTTTTAGGATTTATCTTGTATTTATTAACCCATGACTAAACATACCTTGATAAGGGTAATGTTCAAGTGGAACCTAGAATGATTGTAATCCTTTTATGATCATAATTTCTGATTGACCACAATTTTTTTTATTTTTTTCTGAAATATGTAATGAGATATGTTGATTATTGTATTTTCCTAGGTATGGGTATTGGGTTTGGGTTTGTTCTGGCAGAGCATGTAGTGGTGTATAATACTCTCCAACTTAGAATACATGAAAATAATAATCCACCACATGACCTAGAATTAATAACAGTGATGTATTCCTAGAGATTATTTCATTATTAACTTTTTGGGGAGAATTTATTGATCTATAATGATCACCAAAACATGGCATGAATTTTACCCAAGAATGACAATAATTTAAGGTAGTGTTGCTGGGTCAAGTACCATTTGGGGTTCAATTTCAATATCCTTTATACATTGAGTATGGTTAATGTGGTATCAAACACCTTGAGTAGGAATATACTTGTGAAAGAACTTAAGCATCCCATTGATGGATGGAATTTGATGGGTCTCTTTGACATGTTGGATGTGGAGACAAAGGAACATAGTGGAGGTGAGTTCCTGGATAGTATTAAGTTGACACCTTCCCATCTAGAACTAATTCGGAATGAGAATTCTAATGAGGAGTTGTTTCATCACTCTATGTCGTACATAAAAGTTGGGGAGGTACCCTATGAATAGTTTTTTAAACTGAGGTAGTTTTCTGTTTTATGGGTCACTTGATCGAACCATTTTCATTATAGAATATGGTAATACATGATAGCTAGTAGTCGGAGTGGGTCGTCCATATTAGGACCATAATGATTTTTATGATGTGCATTGAAAAATTTGGTGGAATTGTATCAGGTGATATATATATAACTTTGTATCATGATGTTATACATGTCATAATGTAAAATCAAATCACCATAGCCCCACTGATTTGTTTCATCCATTACCCCTTCCTACCTGGATGTGGGATGAGGTCCCCATGGATTTTATCAACGACTTACCGACTACACCCCGAGAGAGGAATCAATATGGATAGTGATTGACCACATAACCAAATCATCCAATTTCATTCTAATAATATATTCATCCAAAGTCGGTGAATTGGAACAATTGTACGTTCAAGAGATGACGAAGCTTCATGGTGTGTCGTCGTCTATCATTTCCAATAGGGCCACCATTTTACCTTATGATTTTAGGAATTCCATTAAAAGGAAATGGGGTGACATGTCTAGTTGATTATGATATACAATATTCAAATGGATATTCCGATGGAGAAATTGAATCACATCATGGAATACATGCTTTGGGATTATGTGTTGGATTATAGAGGATCATGGGACAACCAGTTGGTTCTGGTCGAGTTTTCATAAAATAATATTTACCAGTCATCGATAAGGATGTATCCATTTGAAGAAATTTATTTTCAGATATTTCTTTATTCTTTATGCTGGGAAGATGTGTGGGGGACCTTGTTGTTATGACCAATCCTTGTGCAAGAAACATTAGATAAAGTCAAGTTGATCAATAAACATTTGTTGAAGGTTCATATGCAACATAAGTAATATACGGATTAGTTTCACTGATCCTTATATTTCTATATGGTTGATAAGGTGTTCCAAAATGTAGAACCTCACTTGGTTCACCATTATATTAGTAGGAAAGGGAAGATATCTCATTGTTATGTAAGACATATTGAGATTACTGAGAGGGTTGGTAAGGGGGCATACCAGTAATATTTTTCTTCTATGTTTTTATTAATTCATGATCTATTAAATTTATTGTTTCCAAAAAAGAATAATTTGGATCCTTCTCATGTGCTTAATTAAGATGAATTGGTGTTTAAACCTAATTGGTGTGTCTTTGAGAAGCTAGTGAAGATTGTGGATTCAAGGAGAATGTTCTTTGTGGGAAGTCTGTAACATTTTTTTTGATTTGTTTGGAAACATAAAAATTATTCACATGATGCATGGGAGTGGATGTCTTGGGTTGTGGATTTGTATCGGTTATTGATCAATAATCCATCATTGGAATAATTTTTCTATGGTAGAATATTTGCATGACGGGGATAATTTTCACATCCTTAGTGTTTTTTTTAATAATTCGATTTAATATTTTTTTCATTTCTATATCCATTGGTATTGTTGATATTTGTTTGGATAAATTTGGTGTTTTTAGACTCGACAGCTTATTCATGCAGTTGGCACATGTCTGGGGGAAACAGTGGACTAGCCTATAATAGATTGTGCACCATGTACATTGGCATAGTCTAGGCTGCACAACATATCCCATGGACTGTTGCATGGGCCTACGCCCTCCCCAAAAAAACCAAGCATCTAGTTTCCTATTAGATATAGGAGACCTCACAGTTACTGCATGATTTGGAATTCGATGTGGGATAACCATGAAACCTGTCAAGGTTATTAAAAATATTTGAAATTACTTTTCTACCCTCTCAATAATTTAACCCAAATCCACCCTATACCATTTCAATTTGGGATTTGAACCCCTATGATCCTCCTATTATCCTCTTTTCTCATTTATACCCTCAAATTATTGGTGTTTTTGGAATTGGATCTTCATGTTTCATCAAGTAAGCCTCATCATCCTTGGTTTTGTCATTCTTTTAGGGTTATTCATCCTTATTTATTGGGTTATAATTTCTCCAATAAATTGGTTTACCTACTAAGTGTTCAAAATTATGTTTTTGGTTAAAATAATTATTTTTGTGGTATAATATTTCCTTTATAGGGTCCCATTTTTGGTTTTTAAGTTTTTTCACTATATTTCTAATGTTTCAAAGATTGAGGTGGGAGATTCTATGTTTTATCAGTATTAGATTAATTTTCCAGGCTCTATTTTCTCCTTAAATTTGTTCCATGGGTTGTTTTAATGGATTGAAATGTATTTTCAATTTTTTTTGTTGTGTGTATGTGTTGAAATTATATTTTATAAAAGTAATTGGTTTTGTTTCATGTGTTACTCCTTTTTTTGCTTCTTAAATTTGTTTTATAAATTATGTAAGTGGTATGAATTGGGTTTCGAAATTACTTGCGGGTGTGTGTGCATTTGTATGGGTTTTTTCTTATGAAAAATGATGGTTTCTTTGTGTGTTTTTCTGGTTAGATGTATGTGCATGTAGAGGATGTTGTTTTTGTGACACAAGAAATGAAATTGAGCACAAAGGGAATCCATGGTATCTTGTTTGGTAGACTTGGACTAGTATTCTAGTTGGATCAAATGTGTCTGGGACCAATATCATTTAGAAGTAATGACACAACAACACTAACAAAACTATGAGGATTATTGGATACCACAATAAATTTGGATGGATTCTTCTCCAGTGAACCGTGCATGATGATGATGTGGGTTATAGTTTCTATAACATGTATCACCACAATATGTGTTTCTTGGGGTTAAATTAATGATTGTAACTATATGGATTTCTAGTTAATCTTTTGAGATGAATTAATCATTTTCAGCATATGGTGGACCAAGTTTTCCTCTTCAGTTTCAAATAATAATTTTCTTGAATTTTTTTCATTAAATGTATATAAAAAGTTTTCCCAAATTTATTTTTCATAAAATATTGTATATTAATATTTATTCAAAGATTATGTCATGGAATCACATTTTGGTGGCATTATACTAGGATTTGAATCAAACACTACATACACCCTCCGGTTTATATTGATCTTGTTATGATTCACTCTGGAAAAGACCAGATGTATCATTGTTGGGATGGTCGATCTCATTGTGAATATCCCTCATCTTGTAGGTGTTGGTGGTGGAGCCTTGAAGGTGATGGACCTCTTATTTCATTGAGGATTTCAATTTTGGTCCTCTGGGATCTCCTCTCATTAAGGTAAGGTTATATATGATATATTTTAAACATAAAATTGATGTATCTATTTTTTTATGGATATTGATATTGGTGTGAAGTTTTATTTCAAGAATTAATCTAGGTTGTATATCATGGGTGAAATCATTACCAAAAGTGTATTGGTGATACCTAGGTACTAGTTTATTTCCCATGAGGATTGGGAACACACTTGGGGCCATTTCATGGGCCAGTTTAGGGGTCAATTTTGACGGTACCCTAGTTTGTTTCGTGGAATAGGGTAATGTTTTTAGTCTCATGAGACATCATTATATTTTTGTTTTCTTAAAGATTTGGGTTGTGTGTTATGAAATATATGAATCTCATTATTATTTTAAACTAAATATATGGGATTTAGGTTGTTATAATTGAATAAACTAGTTCTGTATATTTTTTTATCAGTAATAAATATTTTAAAATACTTTTTTTGAAATCTGACTTTATAAAAATGAATAATAAAAATTCCTTTGAAAAGGGGAAGTGTGAGAAATAAAGGATTCTAAAGATAACATATAATCATATTCATATATAAGTATAAACATATAAAAAAGTTAAAATATGGATATGGAGAAGAATAAATCGAATCCAATGAATAGTGTATAATTATAGAGAGTAAGCTCATGAGAAATTTAATAACCACAACACCATCAAATAGGATGTCATAAATAAGATCATAAATTCATAAAAAACTGATCATCGATGTATAATGTTTTTATTTTAGGGTATTTTTTCTAAATTTGAATAGTTATTTTAATAAAAATATGGAAAAATTTAAAAAAAAATTGTGGATTTATTTCATTCCACTTGTCAATTTTATTATTTTTTGATTGAGTATTTCAATCATTTTCTACATCTGATTTTGAAAAATCATAACTAAGAAAAATTTACCATGCATGATGCACAAAAAAATATAATGGATCATAATAACCATAAACGAAATAAATGTAATTTAACTTGTGTAAAAAATTATTATAACATGTTAAGATAATACTCAATATAAATAAACCGTTTTTTGATGGACTAATACATAAATTACTAAAACATAAATAATAAGACCCATAGAATTTCTACAATACATTAACCTCAAAATTATAATTCCACTTGTTAAACATAGCTTATTTTATGGTTCATCTACTAATTCCTAAATACTCAAAACTAATTGATCCCCAAAAAATAGAATTATGTCAAAGTAAAAAAAATTACAACAACCTTAATTGCAACTAGAGAATTTTTGTGCATTTAATTAGATACCACCAATTATATTTTTATTAGTACCATATTTCTACTCGGTGTTTTTATTGGAAACTCCTTCGTCATAGTGTTAAGGGATGACTAAATTTTCTTTCCAAACATAGAAGACTATCTAGATACAAAATTAAATAAATCATTTGTAATAATTGTGTTTATAATCAAAGTACCATTTATCAAAACATAAGAAATTTCAAAATTAGTTATTGTAATTTTATAACCTTCCCCTTACCCCATTAACATTTTCTAATGTAATTTACATTAATTTCTATGTAATTAATTTTCATATTTAACCATATATAGAGTTGAAACACATAATACTGGTGACTTTTTTCTCTTCTTTACACTCATTTTCCTAACTGAAATTTTATACACACATGAATTAAACACTTATTCCCTAAAAAAATGTACAATAGTGTTTTATTATAAAATTATTGCCTTATAAATAATTCATTCCTCCATTTTTTATTTTTTTCCAAATTCAACACAACATAGTGATCATTTCTTCTCTTTTTATATTTCATTCCATTAAAAATATATGACTCGAAGAATTTTGTATCTTCTTTTATTGAATATGATACTATCACATATGGGGTTTCATTTTGAGGTATTTTCTACTTTTTTGGTATTATCTATATTACATGGATTACATGGGATTTTCTGACATAAAACGAGGTGTTTTTGGGTGGAAAATAATTTGGGAACTATTGGAACATGGTTATTAGAAATTATGCGTCATCCCAGGGGAAATTTTGCATCCTAGACAGTGGCACTATCCAGGTCCCATGACATTGCATACAAACATTCATCCCTCCAAGGATAACCATGCCCCAATGATAATGTCTTTGTATGATGTTCATGACTAGGATCATGGGAATTCACCCCTCATAGAAAATCATACAGCCTATTTTCTTCGAATTAAATGGAGTTATATAGTAAGTATATAGTTTTTTATACAATATATCCTTCTAGATCATTAAAAATATTACAATTATGGTTTTACCCTCTAGGATTTTAACAAAAATCACCTACTTCCTCCCCCATTATAAATACCCTTCCTAATGTATGACTCCCCTAATCTTATTAAACAGATGAGGTCCATTTTATTTGGTCATTTTCCATGGAATCATCAAAGAAACCTCATTATAAGATCTTCATTTTTTATTCTCTTATCCATTCATAGCCTCTCCCTCTTCCTCACTAGGGTTTTCTTTCTCTAGAATGGGGGTTTTACCTAATTTGTGAACAATGTTGATTCCATGGGTTAAATATTAATGAATGTGGTGTTCTATATCCTTTATAGGGTATCTCTATGATGTTGTTGTGATTTTCAACCGGTTTCACGTGATTTCAATGAAAGAGGTTAGTGGTTCAATGATTTGACATTGTTTTAGGATTTTAGAATGAATTATGTGGTCTTTACATGGGTTATATAGATTTTTTTGGGTGATGTGAATCATGTTTCCCAAGGGTTTTGGTGTTCATAAGAAACTAATAATGATCTCCCAATTATAAATGGTTGTTTTTCACGTGTTTTTCTATTGTGGAGAGTTTGATTTTGTATGATTTGTAAAATGTTCCTTAGATAATGGAATTTAGAATATGTTAATCCTTGTTATCTTGGTTGGAAAAATAAGTATAGTATTATAGGAGAGTAGTTAGGGGTGAGGACTAGTATCCATAAAATGTTTTCATATAACGACAATAACTTGGAATTCCTATTATGGGAAATGGAGGCTTGATAAGAAACATTGCATTTGAGATATGTGATCAGCAAGATTATGAGGATCCTAGGACACTACTAACCCTAGTTACTTTGGGATTTATATGGTTCCCATGTTATTCATACAATTAAACTTGTTATTTCCTTTATATTCTTCAAAATATCAATGATTATATAAACTAAAAGTGCATCATTCTCTATTATTAACGACTAGCATGTTTATTTCTCATCAAATATCATTTCATTGAATATTATTTGTTGGTATCCTACTGGGATTTTTTATCATACCCTAGATACACCCTTGTTTTTGTGTATACCTTATTATGTTTGACCCATGTAAATGATTGGTTCTTCATCGTGGTAATATTGGATCTATGTTCTAGTGGTTCCTTTATTTTTTGGGTTTGTTGGTGGTGGAATGTGGTTTCAACCTGAATTCCACCTGGAAGTTTTGGTGGTGTAGTTATCCCCTCCCATTTCTGATTGTTTGGTTTTTTTTCTTTAGTAAATTTAGACTCTTTGACTAATATAGGTTATTTTTTTTTCCTGTGGTTATTAGTTGAGTTGTGATTGATGCCCATTGCATAGGGTTTATAGTTGATTCCATTAGGGGAAATTGTTCCCATTGGTGTTTTTGATGCCCAATCACTAGTCTCTAGCCCATGGTGATTGAAAAAATACATGTGGACATTCCACAGGCTAGGTTAGGTGTTAGGTTAGATGGAATATTTTTCGAGTTCCTAAAAAATGGTATTAAAAGCATGTAGAGTTTTTTTCATTCCTTTGAGTCATGTTATATAGTATAGTGTAGATAAATTATTGCTATGTATATCAAGGATTGGGGTTAAGGTTGAAATTGGGGTTTCAAGACAAAAATCCTTGTGATACACCATAGGTCACAATGGGATGTTTGGTATTGGGTTTGACACCTCCTCTATGTGTAATGTAGAGGCTTAGGACGATGCAACGAAACTAAGAAGGGGTAATGTTTTTTGACATGTCATCATGTTTTTTATAATTACTGATGATTTATATTTTTTTACAAGTTTTTTAGTGGAAAAATATTATGGATGTTGGATTTTTTGTTTCCTTTTGATTGTTTATTGTTGTATTATCATTCCTCCCCAAAGGCATCTTGTGAGATTTTGGGAAGAGTCTGGGTAGAGTTATCCTTCAATATTTGATCAGAGATTAGTGGAAGCAAGGTTCAGGATATCCAAACACTGGTTTAAGGGATGGTATCTTGTCCCAGTCAGGCTAATTAATCCAGACTAGATCTTAAAAATCATAATGAATAAGACTTCCTTAAGAAAAATCCTTATTATTTTTCGGGTAGCATATAACCCCAGTATATTTAGGATTTGATTCAAAAGATAAAGATGAATTTCAAGTTTCTAGATACTCCTATGAAAATTATGGTGTAGTGTGATTCATTCATGTTGGAAGGTCTGGTACGCAAGTGGGGTCACTATGGTATACATGATGATAAACCTGAGAAGATGGTTTCAAAAGACGTCACGTTCGTTTTTAATGAGAATTATTTACGAATGACTCTGATCCTTTTCAATACCACATATTTTGTTTAACCCCTTCAGGGAGATTGGATAATGTTGGAATATACCTACCTGTTTGTTTAATTTCTTCATATTTCACTATAGGTGTATTCTATTGAGTATATAAAGGTAAGTTGATTTGAGATGGGGTTTTATATTGAAATTCATTATCATGCCTTCTTGTTCTATATGAAGTCACATGATCACATAGTGGATTAGGCAATAAAGGTTAATATTGATCATTCCAAAAATATTGTTTTTTTATTGGGATGTTTCAGAGGCATGCCATGGTGTTGATGGTTCATATGAAATGAAAATTATGTGTGATAACCATTAGAAGAGGGGAGTTAGTAGTTTAAAACACCATCTCAACCTCCGTTGTCTGTGACCACTTGTGGTGGGTCATATATATTCTACCAAGGTGGGAGCCCAGGGAATGTGTTGTTAGCGTGTTCAGTTTCACATAGACCCTATAATTAGTGTGGTCTATAGGGGAAGTTGTTGAGATTCTATAAGGAAGTTTTTATGACATAAATTCGTGCCAGATCCTCAACACATAGGAAAAAACTAGTTCAGTCTGATGCATCATGGGGTATGGGTTCTCGATCGGTTGGGTGTGGAGGCAGTTTTGAATCCTCTTATTGGTAGAGTTTCCTCATAGAATTGTTAAAATTTATTAATCAGTCTTAGGAATTAGTATAGAATAAGCACTTAAATTATATATATCAAGCACTAGTGGAATCAAATATAGGACCTACAATAGTTTAAGGTACAATTTTTTTCATCATCTACATCTATAATTTTATTTGACATGGGTGCTTCCTATTATTTTGTTTCAACTAGTATCATGGAAATTTTTGAAATTTTTAATAGAGAATATACCATATGTGATGGATTGAGTGATTCTAAATAGAATGAAATGGGAACATCATTTCATATATCCATCCAGCACCCTCACACTATCATGGGTCGTGATGGAATAGAACATCCATTTTCTAGAATTGTACATATTTTATATGACTCATTGTATGGATTGGATGGTGTGTTTCATGAAATAAATTAAATTTTATTATCAATGAGTGAGATTTTTGGAACCCAATGGGTGTAATCATGTTTTCTGAGGTGAATGGGATCCTTGGTTAGGGTGGTCTGGTGCTCCACTTGCCGATTTAGAATATATAGTTTACTATGTCTCTTATCTAATTTTGTAGGTTGATGATAGTGGTTTTGAGTATGTATTAACATCTACGGAGGATGGGTTTCTAGAGGTGTTTAGATATGATTTAAGAAAATTTCCTATAGAGAGAAATGTAACTTCCATCATCGATTTGGAACTGGGAACACAACTGATGCCTCTTCCTTCATATCTTATGTCCCCAAACAATTTGAGGGAATTATTGAAACCACTGGATGATTTGTTCACGTGATCATCTCAACTTTGTTCACGCCAATGTTGTTCACTAAAAAGATGGATATATCCCTATAGTTTTGAATTGACTTCTAAAAGTATAATAATATAATAAAAAAGAAAAAATACAACTTACCATGCATTCATGAATTTTTTTATCAACATAAGTTGGAAAAGTATTTTCCAAGATTAAACATAACTCTAGGTATCATGAGGTCATGTTTAATAGGGATAATATTCCAAAGACAACCATAGGAAGTAAGTATGAACAATTTATGTATTTGGCCATGCCATTCAGGTTAAAAAATTATCTAGATTTGTTAATGGCTCTTATGAATCTGGTGTTCCTTCATCATCACATTTCATTTGTTGTGCTGTTTTAAGATGGAATTCTGATCTACTCTGAGACTACAGAAGAGCATGAGCAGCACATAAGGATCATGAAAGAAACTATTTAAATTCACCATATCTATTGTATACTCTACAAGTGTATC
Source organism: Viscum album (assembly GCA_963277665.1). NCBI lineage: Eukaryota > Viridiplantae > Streptophyta > Magnoliopsida > Santalales > Viscaceae > Viscum > Viscum album. Next base: position 837,207,217 of record OY728165.1, read on the forward strand.
TTATCAGTCTGATAGGTAATGTCTTTTGATTATCCAATTTGAGAATAGGGATTTTCAGTGGAACTCGAGAAAATCCTGGAAGTGATGTACTGGAAACATCTGAGGAAAATCATTGTTATTAAGAGAATTCGAGGCCTTGAAGGGTATTACAAATGGTTTCCTAGGGATTTCCCTCAGCTTGTTTCTCCCATGAATAGGGTTACCCATATGGGGGTAATGTTAGAATAGAGTCCATAATGTCAGGTTTCCATTGAGGGGATTAAGGAGTGGTTGGACCCTACCCCTATTATGATCTTTCTATAATCTAGTAAAGGGTATGTGGTCTTTTATGGTGTCTTAAGTATGAGTCATGAGATCTTATTTATGGAGTATGACCATGTGGTGGCATATAGATCTCACTAACTGTGACCACATTAATGGAATTATCCAACCCATGGCCTAGAATTAGTGGTACTGATGAACACTTTAAAGACATGGTGTCACTATCTCTTGAAGGATAAATTCATGGTTTTCTCATATCATAAGATCTTATTCTACATATTCAATCAGAAGGATATGAATCTATAGTAATGTTGTGTGGTCTAGTACAATCAAGTGTTCAACTTTGATATTATCTATAATCATGGAAAATGAAATGTGGTAGTGGATTATATAAGAAGGATAATTCCAATGCAATCTATAAAAGATTCTAGTGAGGAGTGAAAATTTATGGGGCACTCATCTTAGATGAATATAGAAAACAATGTTCATAGTTGAGGCATGTTCTCTAGTTATTTATAGTTAATTCCCTATATCCTAGAGTTGATTCAGCAAGAGTATCCATTTGATGAGTTATGTCATTATTCTAGGTAGTTCCTAAATGGTGTGGAGGTTCCTAGGGAGTGGTCATTGTCTTTTAAGGGAGTTTATTTCTCAAGGTTCTCTTTATGGTATTGTTATCTTTTTGGATGATGGTGAGGTAGGATAGCCACTAGTCTCAGTGGTTCTTAAATCCTGGTACAAAAAATATGTTTTGTGGCTTGTTTCAGTAGTTCTGGTCGCTAGGTATAAGGCATTATATAGAGGACTTTATATCTAGATTATGTACATGTCTGAAGATTAAAGTTGAGCTTCAGAGGACATTTGGATTGCTTCAACCCCTACCCATTAATATCTAGAAGTGGGACATGGTCTCAATAGACTTAATAATTGGATTAATATTTATTACCTAGAGAATAATTCAATATGGGTGGTTATCACCCATCAGAACATATCATACCGTTTCATTTCGTCTATGTATTCATTCTAGGTGGATGATTCAGACCAGTTTTATATTCATGAGATAGGGAGGATTCATGGTCTAACATCATCTATCATTGTATATGGGGAACTATACTTTACCTCTAGGATCTAATAAGTCCTTAAGAAGGAAATTAGATCTCAATTCAATTTTATCTTTACATAACATCCCCCATCAGATGGTCAGATAGAGCAGGAAAACTAGGTTCTTGATAATATGATCATTGTTAGAGTGTAGGATTTCTTAGGCTCATGGGATAACCATTTTGAATTATTCAAATTTTTGTGTAATAACAATTACCCATCCTTAATATTAATGGCTCCCTTTTAGGTGCTCTATGGTTGGTCGTGTTGATCAAAATTGTAAGGTACAAGGGTGGGTGGGACCTCAATATTGGGAGAAATCTTGGTGAAAGAGAAATATGAAATGTTTTGGTTGATTAGACAACATTTTTGGATGGATTAGAAATGTTATAAGTCTAATGATAATCAACATCTCCCATCATTAGAGTTCATAGTTTGGGACTATGTGTTTCTAAACATGTCCCATCACTTAGGACATCATCATTTTGGCATTAATGTGAAGATGACACCTATGTATGTTGGAAATTTTAATATTATCAATAGATTTTGTAAAGTGGAATTCCTATTAGCTTTACGGACCCATTTGGCATTGATTAATGATGTTTTCCATGTCTCACAATCGAAGAAGTATTATATGAACCTTGTTCATAATCTGAATTGGGAATATTTTGAGTTGGAAACATATTTATCTATGTTCAAGTGACTGATAAAAATTTTAAACTCTCAAGAGAAAGTGATTTATGGAAATTCCAAATCATTTAATTGGGTCCTTTTGGAGAATGGAATTCGTGAACATGATACATGGGAGTAAATTTCTTTGGTGTAGGATTAGCATCCACATTTATTATCTAATCAAACATCGATTTGAATTTCTAAGGGTGGAATGTTTAGTATATGGGATAATTGTCACATATGTGGTTTCATTTTGAGTTATTTTCTCCTATATTTTTAGTTATATCTTTATCAAATGGATGTAATGGGATTTTTGGATAAAATAGGTTTTTTTGGGTGGATAAGAGGTGGAACATGATTTTTTATATATATTAGAAACTGTGTTACATCCTAGTGGAAAATGTGCTCCCTTGACAGTGGCCCTGTTTTAGTCACAGACCCAATCGTATGGGCAGGCATCCCTCAAGGGATAGCTATGTGGATATTAAGGTGTCTATGTCAGAGGTGCATGACTAGTTTCATGGGAATGCACCCCTTTAGGATAACTGTGTGGACTTTTTTTCTATTGGACAGAGGTTTTTCACAGTTGGTGCATGGTTTTAAAAACTATACAGCCAAACCATGAAGCCTACAGAATATTTAATTTTTTTTAATTATGTCGCCACCCCAATTTTAACAAAAAAATCACCCATTTCTTCCCCCATTCTCACTCATCATACATAAGAATGCCCCCCCCATATATTGGTCTCTTGGGCCCTATTCTCTTCGGTGATTTGGCTTAGAATATTCTATGAACACTCAAGAAAGCTTCTACCTTTATATTCTCTTATCCGTTCTTGGTCTCCACTTCTTACTATATTTGGTTTTCATTAACCAAAAATTGTTTTGAACTAATTTTGGTTAAATATCAATTATTTTGATTAAATATTGATGATATTGATGTGAACATTCCTTAATAGGGTCTCTCCATAGTGTGGTTGTTCATTCCAACTGGTTTCAAACAATTTCCATGAAATAGGTGCCCAGTTTACTACTTTTGACATTTTTTGACGAATTTATCATGCTTTTAATTGTTTCTAAATGGGTTAAATAGATTTTATGGGTGGTTTGAATCATATTTCCAAAGGGTTTTGGTGTGATTATGGATTTAATAATGATTTTCCTATTATAAATGGTTTGATCCATGTGTGTTCATATTAATGGGATTGTGATATTGTAATAGGTGGTTCATGGGACATTGGGAATGAAATTACAAAAAGTCGAATCCTAGGTATCTATGTGGGAAGACAAGGTCTAGTATGTTGGGAGATTTGATAGGGTTGAGTCTTAGTCTCCCTAACAAGTATGGACCTAAAAACACTAACTAAACATTCATGTAATGTGGATTAGAGGATTGAGAAGGACCTTTGTGTTTGAGATTTGTGATTATTGAGAGTACAAGGATCCAAGAACCCTACTAACCCAAGTACCATAAGGATTTATCATCGTTCTCATGTTATGATTATCATTATACTTGTTTTTTTTAAGGGGGGGGGGCTAGGCCCCAAAATATTATATTAAAAGAAAATCAAAGGAGAACACCAAAGTCAACATACAGGATAATACATCAAGTTCCCTGTCCCGGTGAACCAATATTTTTCCTTATCTTGTCAGCAATTAATCTTTCTTTCTCTCTCCATTCGTTCCATGTTTTGGCACTGATATGCCTTCGACGTCTTCCTCTCGTGAAGTGGCTTTCAAGCTCTTTGGCTTGCTGTAGCAATGATTCAACATCTTCATCCGAGCTGTCAGCTTGCACCTCCTCCTTCATCTTCAAGGTCTCCTTTCCTACCCTTTTTTGACTTCTGGTTCTGACTTGTTGCCAAGTACCTTCATCATCTCCATCTTTTTGGTGACCTTTTCTTGGTTTATCTGTTTTCTGTTCTGTCACCTGCACATCAAGTGTAGATAAAAGAGATGATTCTTTCAAGGTGTTACTCACCTTCCCCGCTGGAGTGACCGAGGTGTTATCCACCACTTCATTAGTCGGATCTTCAACGGCCACTACAGAAGGTTCAGAGATTGATGGAGCCATAGAAAGAGTAACAGAGTCAGCCTTTTCAGAAAGTCCAGGTGAAGCAGTAGCTTCACAGGTTGCAGTAGAATCCAAGTTTGTCAAGTGGGGATCCTCTGTCATCTGCTGATTTTCCAGCAGCTTTGGTGGGTGCAAAGTCGTGGTTTCCACCTCTTTCCGAGGAGGGTCAACAACTACAGCCTCTAACTGACCTGCAGCACTACATGGAAAATTAGAATTTCTCACATGCTCATGAGAAGAGGTCTGCCTATCATCCTTGCCAGGTGAGGGAAACGTGGGTGATGAAGCCCCAATATCCCCCTCAGAAAGTTGGAATTCTTTTGAGGGAAACATATCAACTCCATGAGGAACAGCCACAGTGGGATCAGAAGTTGGATACAAAGGCATTTTTCCAGCTTTTTTATCATCACAAGAATGTGTGTCAGAGGAGGAAGAAACTACTTTCACCAAAAAAGAATCATCTTGAACCTTGGGCAGGGGGGTCTGGGAAACAGTGAGCCCCACCTTTGCCGGATCCTGAGTGAGGTCCTTGGCAATATGAGTCTCACAATTCTCCCCGTGCTCAACAATATCAGCCCAAGACCGAGTGCCATGCTAGCCAGTGATCAAATGAGGTTGATCATGCACAAAAGGTGGATCCACAATATGATCTGCTGTGTTATCTGCCAGAGTATTATGCATAGCAATAGGCGGAGGTGAAACAACCTTCTTTTGATTATTGTCAAGATCACATTGGACATAAGGAACAGACATCGTCTGAGCAGTATTAACAGAAATCAAGACATCCCCATTAAAACCAGCAGTCTGTGTAGTTAAACCAGAGCTATTGGTCTTCTGGTGATGTGATTTCTTGAAGCAGGAATGCATATCATGCCCACGTTTAGCACAGGAAGCGCAAACAATTGATCTTCTACAATTTGAAGACTCATGACCTATAGTCTTACAGTCTGGGCAAAACTTGGGGAGGTTTTCATATTCAATTTTCAGTTCCAATTCATCAACATCAGTAGAGAGAAAGACCTTATCAATTAATGTAGAACAAAGATCAATTTCAACTAAGAACCTGGCATAGTGTCCATACCTGGCAGCTTCCGTTTACTTGTCCAATTTGATTGGAACTCCCATTGCTAGAGCAATATCATATAGAATGCGAGGGTGCCAAAGGATCCAATTTAGACCAAATACCTTCACCCAAGTCTGAACCGTCGTATTTCCTATTTCTAGGGGGTTAAATCTTCTATCCCATTCTTGGATATGCAATGCTCCAGGCTTGAAGGAGATAGAGCCGTGACCCCAGGCATGCATCTTAAGGTCTTCGGAAGGAAATAAGATGTGGTAAAACCCTTTCCCTAAGGAGATACATTTCCAGGAGTCGAAACCCCAGACTTCCGTCAAGCGTTGTATTAGAAGTTCAAGCTTCCATGGCGTAGAGCCTTTCGGCAAGATGAGTCTGGCAATGATAGAGTGCGCCCCCATCTCCAGTCTTTCCGATATAGCGTCCATATCAGCTTTGACGTGAGCTACTGTGCCTTTCCTACGAATACCAGCATTCGAAGCTTTGAAGGAAGTAAAGTTGCGGTTATGAGAACTGACCTCATTTCTATTTGAATCCGAAGATTTTCGATTCACGAGCGCTGATGCTGCCTGGAGTTTATGAGAATCGAAACGCCCTTGTGCGAGAAATTCTGCCATTGATGTTGAAGACGGAGGATGCAAACCCTAAAATATCATTCATCGCATGGAATCTATTTTGGGGGTATTCTACTGGGATTTTGGCTCACACACTACATAAAATATCATTTATTTTTAGAACTTATTATCTTTTGACCTTGGTTAAGGCACGGTTCTTCTTGGTGGTCAAGGTGGATATATGGTCTAGTGGTTAATTCATTGGTGGTTGTTAGTTGTGGGGGAATATGGTGTCGACCCAGATTCCACATTGAGGATTTAGTGGTATATTTATCCCCTCCACTTTTTTTTAGTTTTGTAATTTTTATTATATTTTAAATTGAATATGTTTAAATCATATTCGTTACACTTTTTTGTTATGTTTTTTTGAGATGTTATGGTTTTTAATTTTTTATCGGTTAACGTTTATTCCTATGGGATAAATTACATCTATTTTGTTTTTGATGACCATGAACTATTTTCTTACTAGTGGGGATTATGAATACCCTTTGAGGTATTCTGTAAGTCGGGTCGAGTTTCTATTTGGATGGAAACTCGGCTTAGTCCGTGACAGACATCATACGATCATATGTTAAAAAATTTTGAGGGAGTAACACCCTTTAAAATTTTGAATTTATCCCACCAAAGATACTATTAATTTTACTCTCAATATTACATGTATAGTATGTTTCATTCCTTAGTAATGTTTTATTCATACATAGAAATACAATCCACTTACCATTTTCCCAAATTTAAAAACATCCTTTACAAATAAACTAATTGATCAAGAGTATTGTATTATTCAAATATATTTTATTAAAATTATCCTAATACATATCATATATTTTTATTAAACTACTTAGTATTTCGAATGAACATCCACCATTGAGTAGTATCTCTCTTTAAAAAAACGCTTCCCTGATAACCGTTTCCATTTCATTATATCCCAATGCATGAATTGTCTCAAGTGACTCAATACATTTTTCATCCAAACATGTGTAATTATATCCAAATTATTCCAATATCATTGTATCATGTGGTTAAGTAATAAGTTTCTCTATATATCCAATATTAGTAGACATAACTCTCCCCAATATATTTATAATATGATTTTCTCATATTATAGTACTATAGACTATCTTATGAAGTAAATACTTAAATAAATTATGTATGGTGATATGTTTATCATTTATTACACTAGGAACCATTTCTAAATAGTCACACTCACTCAATTATCTGATTACATTATGAATAATAGTGTATCATTCCAAATTGGTTGCAATACCTAGCATAAATTGAAAATATTTACATAGATAATCTCATAATTCTACACACAGTACCTTTGGTAATATATTGAAATCATAAAAATATTTTGAAATCATTCATAAGGAATTATAAATTGTGTTTGAATTAACCAAATTATATCCATTAAGATTTTCTAGAAAGACATGTAGTCATAGGCCCCCTCATTATTCACTGGTGGTGATCAAATTAATAATCAATATTTAATTTTTAGTGCTATTACTCCTTAGTGAATTTGTTCCACATATGTATCCACTTTATAACATATATATAGGGATGTAACTTGTGGGAAACCACACATTCACTACCTTTCACAAACAAAATAATATTATCTTATACATAGAATTATCCCTAGAATCATCTATTGGGTTATGTTCTCAAATATATTTTAACCAAAATCTTGTTCTCAAGGGTCCTGAATAACATTCTCTAATTACATCTAATGTTTTCTGACACCAATTATCCTGATATGGTTTTTACTTATTCCATTAGTGTAATTCCCTGACCCAAGAAGCCCGAAGCTGGTGAATTATTGTAATACAATGGCATGATTATAAGGAATAAAATCCCAATTGACCAACCAATTTATATGTCTTGGAAAATAGATCGAAAACATGAACATTAAATTAAAAATAAAATAATAAAAAGAAACAATGATAATTATTTTATAACACCATTATTCTCATACCTTAACCCTTCCTATCAATCATAATATACTTCATTACATCTTCGGAAAATAAAACATTATAAAGTGGTGAGATCAAATTCTCAGTAAGGGTAAAAAATATAGAAGAACATATTATAAATAAGAATAAAAATTTAAGGATAGTATAAAAGTAATTAAAAATCCTTTTAAATAGAATATTCAAAATAATATATAATTAATAAATCAAAAACTTCCATTGAAACATTCACATAGATATTCAACTAGCTGAATAATGACATGTAATATCAATATATAATATCATAATAAAATAATGCATAATGTCCGATATCATAACATCAAGGCCACATTCTAAGACCATACATAAGTGTGTAATACCATATTCAAAACCCAAACTTGTTTGTCTCATGAGAACAACTGATGCAACGAGGGTCTTTTATTAACCGGTCCCCAACCTCTTGTGCTTTCCTTAACAATTCCACAACTCATATTGCTTTCACTAATATATCCATAAACCATCACTTACTATGTCCTGTGAATTAATCATATGAAAATGGAGAAACATAACCCATATACACATTCATATTAAAACTAAAATACGAAATTTTAATACATTAACCACAAACCGTGAATGGTATCAAAATAGAACATCCACAATCTAAAAAACCCAAAATAATTCTATAAAATATGGTAGATTGTATCATAAGTAATAAAACATAATTAATCATAAAATCTACAATATTTTGTTTTCATGAATTAAAATAACTTAATAATATCATTAAAATATATTGATACAAATTCTACCTTTTCTAAGACATCAATTATTTAAAAGTTTATCACTAATGAATGAATAAATTAAATAACAGATTTTTGAATCAAATTGTACCACACCACATTGAATCTTTAGAATGGAATTATCATTTTAAAATATTCATGTTGATAAAAATAATTCCTTAAAACCATTTGGAAAACATGGACATCAATGAGAATGATTTTGATGAATAAATCAATAATACCATTCAAACGATGTTTTAGTTAAATATTCAATTACATAAATCCATAAAAGTATTACTTTTTTAAAACAAATTAATGAAAATAAAAATAGATATAAAATTTATATTATAATCTTTTTATTTCCATATAAATATTTATGTAAAATATTATTAAGAATATTGAAATGGATAAAGGCTTAATTCTATAATCATTTAAAGTGTCCCAAACCACTTTCAACTTTCAAATAATAAGCCCGATATCTTGAAATGAATAATTAAATATGAAGAAGATAAATGTTTTCAAGAGATGAAATATAATTGGTCAGTAAATACACCACAAATAATAAATACGTTGTGAACATGGCTTATATTTCGTAAATTTTAAAAGTGAGACAAAATTCTATTACCTTAGGTATGATACTCTCTATACGTGTCTGAAACTATGTATAATTGTTTTAAAAATATTATTAACTTCTACCAGAATCATAAAAAAAAATTATCATATATGATTCATTATGACTTTATATTACCCATTCATTTAACAATTCAATGTTAAAGAAACATTTCGGGTAATAATAATTTTTTTATCGTATGTATTTTGACTTATTATTTATGATATTATTAAAATTATCATGATTTAATTACTTCCATCCGGTAAATAATGATTCATATATCATATATATTCAGTATATGAGTATATATATTTGATAGACAAATGAAATGGAACATACCGTTTATGGTGATGGTATGTCGTATATACACATGAATAATGAATCTGTTTTCTTATCATATTGAATGGAAAAAGTAAATTCTATATATATATATCACAGTAGAATTATCATATCATATATTTCATATTTATTTAGAATATAGTTTTTTTATAATCATTCAGAAATGGTTCTATTACAGGAAGAATCTCTTTTCATCGTGGAGATGGTAAGCCGTACGTACACATGAGTGATGATATCATTCACTTAATGGTTTAATCGTATCGAATTGGATGGTATATTATTTATAAAAATATTATTATTATTTTATAATAATTATTTATATCCATTATACTCATCATTATATCCATCCAAAAAATGTAGTTTTGAATAACAAATTACACCACGGTGTGGAGATAGTAAGTCATTAATACACCCGAATGGTGATATTTTTTCGTAGGATGAGTAAAAAATGAATATGGTTGTACTGTAATAATAAAAACATATTATAATATAATATATTATGGAATTATTACTTTATTATGGAAACAACATAGTAAGAGGATGTAGAAGAATAAAATATCTTTTAAAGAGATGAAAAAAAGCTATTTTTTTGGGTATCTCTTATTTATTTGAACAAAATAACATCATAAGATAGTGTTATCCAAAATTTATGGCCTCTGGGGTGATATGAGGGAATATTGGATGTGATGGAAAAGCCAAATGGCCTTATATATGTGAATAAAAGAGAAATATTGGTGCCGATTTATAAAAGAGGGGAGGCCCACTTTTGGAAATTCGAAAATTATTAATTTATTATAAATTGATTTTAGTTTCAAAATAGCTATAAAGTGAGTTATTTAAAATATAATATGATTATGTTTCCAAATAATATCAAAATGTTAATTTTATACATTATTTTATTTTATTTTATTTTAAGCCTAATCATTTTAATTTGTCCTTAATAAATCAATTTAATTTTAATTATAGTAATAATATTATAAATATTAAAATGATATAAATATTAAATAAACATTTTTCAATATTCTTTAAATAAACTATTTATTAATTTTTTGACCTTATAATTATCAATTTTTAGTTTTTAATGACTTTTATGATTTTTAGATAATTTAACAAAATGTTAGTTTTAAAAAAAATGAATAGTCTCAATTTTGATACTATTCATTTCATTGACATTAAATTAAATACAAAAAGACATATATATTCTAAAACAATAATTTAATATACACTTAACATTTCATAATAACTAATAAAATTCATATATAGCCTTAACTAATTCAAATTATATTTCTTTTAATATATTTAATATCATTTATTTGATAATTCTGTTAATAAATTTATTTATTCTTTACTATTGTGTCATCGTTAATGTTATTTAATTAATATCTAAAATTATAAATGAATAACTTTAATTTATATAATTATTTTATATTTCCAAATACTATTTATTATCTATGTTATCTCTAGTTTATATCTATTTTAATATTATTAAACTTATTTGAAATGATAGTGTGGAAATTTTTCACATTTATTGATTTTAATAATTTTCATGTCATATTCATGGAATAGTAACCATTAAATGATTACATTTATAACCATTTATGATAAGAGTATAATAATTTTATCCAACATGACTTTTACAGGTGTTCGGGTAATTTCAAAATAATATTTTTATCCTTAATTAAGTGATTTACCCATAACCACCATAATAAAAAAATTACTAATGTTCCTAATAATAATGTCAAAAAATAAAAGAAACCTTTTAAATAATTTGGACCAACTAATTCCAAATACAGAATCCAATTTTCATAATTCAACACATTTAATTCATAGTAATTAAATTAGAAGTATTCTCTTTGATAGAATGAGAAAATGAGATTTTTTAAAAGTAAAAAACATAAAAAGATAGACATATTTGTATTTCCAATTTTAATGAGAAAATAATTCCAATGACATAAATTATATTAAATGATAAAAATATTACATATTTATATATTAAAGACAACATAATTTAGAATTTAACACATTAAATTATTTTGATGAAAAAAGTTGCTTTCAATTAAAATTGTGTATTTTTACTACTAATTAAAACATATATCATAATAGAAAAATATAATAAATTGAAACAATGTAAATTTTGATATTAGTAATTCAAATTAATTTTTTTTCAACATTAATATACTAAAGTGTTTCAATTTGATTTAAAAGGTGTTCTACATTAAATGGCAGTAAATTTAATTTTTGAAAAAATAGAATTTTAATGCCTAAAGGTAGATTAATTCCTATCTTGTGTCTATAAATCATTTGGATTGATTTCAAGGAATTTTAGTATTTATATAATATATAAATTTCGTCATTTGGTGAATACTAGTCATCACTACTTTTTAAATGGGTAATTTGTTAGACCATAGTGCACTCAAAATTGGTGTTGCATACAATGCAAGCTAAAGATTTATTTATAAGGAAGGATGCCATGGAAGATTGGGGTGTTACATTCTACCGTTATTCAAAAAATTGTGTTCTCCAAAATTTAACTCAGGATCAAAAACAATGGTTTGGACTATTTAAAATATCTTCATTGAAACCCAACATCGAAAAATTGATTAATGAGACCTCAATTTTGATATAAAGAAAGAGAAGAATATAGATCACCATAGATAACACTTACAAGGGTTCTATGTAAAAAAAAGACGTGAAAAAAAAAATATAACCACCATTTTCTGATGGGGAGTGATAGAGAAAATGATTAGGTGAAAGTTAACAATCACAAAACTATAAATCTTTGATGATCTAATTGATCATTTGATTCATTATAATAATTTCTTCGATAATTTTTATGGTTTTAGCATCCTTTCACTATAGTTGAAGAGTTAATTTACATCATTGACTATGAACACATGGAATCACACTAACTTGAAAATTATAGTTTAAGCCTTTATCTAATTCCAATCAGAAAGTCATCATTATCTTCAAAAGATTACAAAATTAAAAAAATATTCTATTTATCTTAATCATATGGGTTCCAAAAATAAACTTATAATTAATCTGTCATATGATTTAAATAAATAAAGATATGCTATACTAAGTGGGATATCAAATAGGCCAATGTTTAGTGATTCATTATTGTCACCCTTTGGTTGTGGGTTCATGTTTCACGACCCTTCCAGATGTGAAGTATTGTCGCTAGAACAACATGTTTCCATTTTCATAAAACTATATTACTATGACATTCCAAAAATTACATTAATAAATGTATTAAATTAATACAATACTATCCAATTCTCAAAAAAATCTATTCCAATCATTAGACTTATCCAAAATACTTCTATCAAAACTCACAGTCCAACAATTAATATGGAAGGTCTATATGTTTTTAAAATCCACATAACATAATGCGGGACATTTTTACTCACATACCAAGCATATGAATACATTCATATTTTATTCATAAAACATCATTATAAAATTATTTACCAAAAAAATCTTATTGAATATTCGTTCCATTCCTTATTCCATACATAAAACATATAATATTAGATATACTTCTCATATCAAAAAATGTTTCAAAATCGAACAATGATTGAATAAAAAAATCATTAATTAGTTCCAAGGTAGTCAATAATATACAATTTACATTATTCAAATAAATCATCTCTTTATTCCAACATCCTTATATCAATATTAGAAACATACTAATGGTTAAATTTCCTTATTTATATATCTTACAAAAGTTTTAACCTTCTACTGAGTCATTTTTCTTGGAACTATGCAATCTTAAATCCATAATGAAATAATAATGCATTAAAATCCTAATATATTCCATAATTATTATAACTAGTACATTTCAATTAAAATATTAAAATAAAAAAATTCATAATTTTTCATATTAATAACTCCTCTATATCTCTGATTGTTTCATAACATGATCATTATCCAATTGAATAATTTGGTTATATTTATTTGACGCATCAGAAATTTATTCGTGTAGTGTCCCGTCTCTTTATTGTTGAAGCATTGAAAACTGAAATTGTTTTTCCTTCCCTATAAATGAATTGAATGAGGGACATTCTCAGTATAATTTAAGAAAATTTATTTTCTATTTAAAATATCACCATGGAGTTTCCATCCACAATTATCACATGTGGAAGCATACATCAATCCCTTTTTCCCTTCATACATATGTTGACCTTTCATCCTATTCTTTTATTTCATTCCATTAAATCTATAATACTTGTAGAATTATTTATCCATTTTATTACCACATGATATCATTTTTTCATATGATGAGAATACTTGGAAGATTAAATCACATCAAAATGTTGGATTAAGGCCAAAAAAGATATCATCCTTATAACTCTTGGGATCATGTGAATCATTGAGTTTCACATTCCATCTACAATGTTCAATTTATAAATGATGACATACGCTGTGATAAATCACACCATAATTTATAATCCATGTAATAGAAAAATTATTAACATAAATTGATAAATTATGTGTATCAGGTCTCATAATCATAAAAATGGATTCTTTTGGGAAATATTTAGTTTTGAATCCTTGATAATGGTTTGTATAGAAAATGTGAACTATCTTAAGCAAATCACCTAGGAGTGTCAAACCAAGTGAGTGGAAAGGCATGTGTTAGGTACAAAGATACCCTGAGTCAATCCCGGAACACACTATCAAATTTATTACTCCTAGGTACATATGTGCTAGAACCACATCCAGTTGTAGTATCCAGATAAAGATGAATTTTCTATAAATACCGACTTGATCTCCACATTACTAAAATTCTAGGATGTTTTATATACTTATCCACATAGTCTATATTAACGATATGTTCCCTAATATATGCATTATAAATTTAATTTTCATGGTTTTTTATAAACATCCTTCGCTACTAACTCTTACATCCTGACCCTAGAAGCCCATCGTCAAAGCATTATTTTAATACATTGGAATGATTACAATGAATAAAATCTTGAAGGACCGAACCATTTTTCATTCTTGTAAAATAGATTACACAGATGAAGAATATATTACAATTAAAAGAATAAAATGAAACATAGATAATTCTTTTAGACCACCATTATTCTCCTAAATTAAGTGTTCATATAAATCATTAAACAGTTATTAACATTATGGGAAAATAAAACAAAAGAAAGGGGTGAGCTTAGAGGCTCAGTAAGGGTTAACAATATAAAGGAATCTATCGTAAATAAGAATAAACATTTAAGGTAAGGTATAAAACTGAAACACCTTCCTTTTAATCACAGAATTCAGAATAATATTGCTTGAAGAAATCAGATGACTATATTTAAACATTCAGATGGATATTCTAGTAGTTAAATAATCACATGTAATATCAATATCTAATCTTATAATGAGGGAATGCATAATTTCGGACATAATAAGGTCAATTACTCATTAGAAGACCATACATAAGCAGGTAAGACAATTTTTAACCACCAAACTAGTCTGTCTCATGAGAACAGTCGATGCATCTTTAGGACTTTCATTAACCTATCCCCAACCTATAGTGAATTCATTAACTGGTCCTCAACTCATAGGGATTTCGTTAAGCGGTCCCTAACCCATCACTAACTACGTCCAATGAATTACTCATTTGAAAAAATTGAAACATAACCAATATAAACATTTTTATTAAAACTAACATACAAAATGTTAATACATTAATCATAAATTATGAATGGTATCAAAATAGCACATCCATAGTAAAAACCCATAAATCCTTCAATACTATAAGGTAGATTGTATCATTTGTAATTAACCACAATTAATCATAAAATCCAACAAATTATGTTTACCTAGATGAAAATAATCTAAAAAAACATTTAAATACCTTGATACAAATTCCCCTTATTCTTTGAAATCATTCATTTAAATGCATGGCACTTATAAAATAATATAATAAAGATGCGATATTTGAATCAAAGTGTCATATACCACAATTAATTTTTTAATGTAATTAACATTATAAAACATTCATGTCCATATTATATAAATCCTCAAAATCATTTTTGAAACATTGACTTTAATTAGAAATATTTGGAATAATAAATCATTATAATATTTAAAATAATGTTTTAGTTAAAGAGTAGCTTATATAAAACCATAAAAAAGATTACTTTTTGGAAAAAATGTAATGAACATAAAAACAAACATAAAATTTCTTTTATAATATCTTTATATTCATACAAATATTTATGTAAAATAATATTAATAATATTGAAATGTACAAAGGATTAATTCCATAAACACTCAAAGCATCCCATCCCCATTTGAAGATTTAAATCATAAGCCAGATATCATCTAATGAATAATTAAATACCATGAAGATAAATTTATTCATTATATGATATATAATTGGGGTAGTACATACATCAAAAACAAGAAATGGGTGGTTACCATGGCTTGTATCTCATGAAAATTAAATGTGAGATGGCAATTCCCTTACCTTAGGTCTGATACACTCTATATCTGTTTGAAACTCATGTATAATTGTTTGAAATATATTATTAACTACTATAAATCATAATAATATTTTTTATATCATATATTATTCATTATAACAATATATTATGCATTAATTTATCAATTTTATGTAAGTGCAATGATTCTTGTAATAATAAATTTTTTGATGTATGTGTTTTCACTTTTTATTATTTATTATTTTAATTAGTTCATGATTTTATTACTTATATAATGTAAAAAAATATTTTTAAATCCTATATATTTAGTATATAAATATATATAATTGATATATAAATGAAATGAAGCACACCGTTCATGGAGACTGTAGGTTGTACGTATGCATGAACGATGTTGTTGTTTTTGTTATCTTATTTAATGGAATAATGTAAAGGATATATATATATATATATTATTCACATAGAATTATTGTGAAATATATTAAAAATTTATTCCACATATACATTTTAATAATCATTCAAAAATGGTTGTAATGTAGGATGAATCTTATCATGTCATGGAGATGGGAAGTATTACAAACAAACAAGTGACATTATCATTCCCATAATGGTTAAATGATATATCATTGGGTGCTATATTAATTATACAGAATTATATCACATCATATTCATTATTTATATCCACTAAAATAATAATTATACCCACTTAAATAAAGTAGTATTGAATTATAGTTTACACCACTGTGTGGAGACGGTAATCCATTCGTTCGCACGCATGGTGATATTTTTATTTGTAGGATGAGTAAAATAATGAATATGGTTATCTAATAATCATAAAAACAACACATCATATAGTATATTATAGAGTTATTAATTAATTATGGAAAAAATTTGTAATATGAAGAAGAATAAGAAAATTACTTTGATAGAGTTGATAAATCCATTGCCTATTTTTTGAGTATCCCCTTTTGATTTGAAATAATTGACAACATAGTAGGGAGTTAGGCCCAAAGAATGACCTCTAGGATTATGTGAGGGAATTTTATAAGTGAATTGGAAGGGTTTTTCAGATCTAGATGTCTTTAGATCTACGAATAAAAGAGAAGGAGGGGTCTATTTTATAAGAGAGGGGAGGGGTACTTTAGGAAATTCCAAAACTATTAATTTATTATAAAATTATTTTTGATTAAAAATATCTCAAATTTAGTTATTTAGAAGATAATATGTTGATGGATATAATCTTCCCAACCAATTAATTTTAGGCATTTTTTTGTTTTATTCTATACCATATCGTTTTTATTTATCTTAAATTAATATATTAAATTTTAATTGTAGTAATACTATTATAAATATAAAAAGTTATAAATATTTAATTATATGGTTTAAATTTTCCATAAATAGAAAATATATAAAATTTTATACATTATATTTATAAATTTATAGTTTTTATTTATTTTTATTATTTTTAAAATATTTAATAAAATGTTATTTTTTATAAAATAGCAGCAATGTCATTTTTGATACTTTTTATATCATTGACTTTAAATAAAATACATACAGAAAGATAACATTGAAATAAAAAATTTAATATACTCCAAACATGTCATAATCACTTGTAAAAATCGTGGATCACCTCAATTAATTAAAATTATTTTTCTTTTAATATTTTTATTATCATTGATTTGATATTTATATAATAAAACAATTTCTTCTTCACTGTTATTTCATCATTAATGGTACATATTAATCTATCAAAATTATAAATAAATTTATATGATGTAGATAATTATTTTATATTTCCTAATACTATTTATGATCTATGTTATCTCTTGGTAATCCCTATATTTAAAATTATTCTACTGATAATAAATGAGAGTGTGACATTTTGTCACATTCATTGATTTTAATAATATTCTTGTAATACTCCAAGAAAAGTGTCCGTTAAATGGTTCCATTTAAAAAAATATTTTCAAAAGTTCAAATTTAGTCATTTCAAAATATTTCGATAGGTTTTTCGGTAAATTTATAATATTATTTTTATCTTTAATAACCCGATTTACCCTTAACTATAGTAATAAATATTTTTAATAATGTTACTATTAAAAATGTCAAAAAATAAAAGAACCAATTTACATAATTTGGACCCAATTATTCAAAATATGGAATCAATTTTAAACAATTATGAACATATAAGTTTTATTAACTAAATTTAAATTAGTCACATTCATAGAATGAGGAAACATGATTTTTAATTTTAAAAACCATCAAAAGATTGACATGTGTTTATATCAAACTTTTATATGAAAATAATTCAAATAAATAATATTATATTTAATGATAAAAATATAAAATTTTATACATTAAAACCAATAAAATTTAGTATTTAACACTATAATTTATTTCAATTATAATTTTATTTTCATTTAAAATTTACTATTTATTTCTAATCATCAAAAAATTAAACATCGTTGAAATATACAAAAAATTGAAGAAAAATAAATTTTGATATTACGCTTTCAAAGAAGATGTTTATTTTATAAAATTTTATATACATATAATTTTCAAATATTGGATTTAAAATGTGTTCTCCAATAAAAGGTAGTAAAATTTAATTTAGAAAAAATTAGTTTTTAATGTGTAAGGTTGGAATAATTCTTATCTTATTAATATAAAATAATTTGTATGGATTTAATTTTTATTAATGATTATATAATATATAAATTTATTAATTTGGTCATTATATATTTATAACTACTTTTTAAACATATAGTTTGGTAAACCATAGTTCCCTAGAACTCGGTGTATCATGCAGCAAAAGCTATAGAATTACTAAAAAAGAAGTGTTCCAGGAAGGCTTTGGGTATTACATTTGGTATAGGTCACAAGAGATCACACCACCCATGATAAATCATATTAGAAATATTATTAAAATAGATTCATGCTAAAATCATGCTTTACATTTGAAAACATGGTGTATAAAATATTATTTTCTTTGAAAACAATATTATTTCATCTAAAATAACCTTTCATATCAATAATATTACACTTCCTGGAATCCATGTGAAGTGATACAAAATAATCTGGTGACCTCCTATTATTTATAAGATAATTTGTACAATGACACAATAGTAGAATAACTACATAATTTTTAATATGGTAGGAATAAATCATTGTCCAATAATATCATATTAATTAACACATAATCTTAAAATGTATCTATAGATAAATAAACTATTCAAATAATGACATAGATATTAAAAAATGATTTTATAATTATGGAATACTTAATATCTATAATCATAAACATATAATCGAGGTGTCGTGTTATGCCATCTTAGATCAATGTATATGGAATATTCCAAATACCCAACCTATTTTGTCTCATGATACGTATTGATGCATCAAGGGGCTATTTAATTTGGGTCCCCACCTATCACTTATTAACACCAATTTATTCATCATATGAATAATCAATATAACTTAATCAATGAGGTATAATAACAAATAATTATCTATACTTGAAAACATGCAAGTAAAATGTAAATAATTTCCCTAGACAACAGGCTAATAATAAATCCATTGAAATTTAGTGCATTGTATTATTATATTATATTCTCAGTAAATAATAAGGGTCGGTAAAGGATATTCACAATTATAAAAATGATTTTATAAGATAATTAGAACATTTCAGGAAGAAAATAAAATTTTCATTTTTAAATAACTTATTAAAAAGACATTTCCAAAATATTTGGAAAAAAATTCATTTAGAAAGATCCACTGACATGTGTAAAGTAATAAACAATATAAAGAGCTGTCCTGATGATGGGAATGTCCCTCTTGAAGTGTATGTTAAAATAATGATTTCATGAAGGCCTTCGGTAAATAATGACTTGTTAAAAAAAACAATATTCCTTTTAAAACATTTTATATAAATTTAAACATGGTTAAAAATTACTGATATCATTGAATACTAGTAAAACAATTCTACTAATCATTATAAGTAAAATATTATCATGGAAGAAATTGATTTTCTACCGACTAGAAAATAAAATTGATTTCCCTTAAAAAGATTATTTAAAATCTAGAGTAGTTAAAGTGGGGAAAATGAATGGAAAAAAATAGATTTATATAAATAATAAGATTATATACAAATAGGATGGTTTGTAGATAGATAAATCATATAATCCCCCAATGGAAAGTTGATTGTGAAATAATCCCTTACCTCATGTATAATGTTATTCATAAGTTTGTTTAAACTAATTTTTAATAATTTTAAATGTATTATAATTATATAAAAAATCATATACATATTTATAATATGATAAATTATCCATTTATTACATTTAAACAGCAATTTATTTATAATCTCTTATTAAAATCATCTTTTTAGTGTCATTTTTCATTTTTCATGTATGTTTGAGTTCAGAAGATTTAGTCCTTGATTAATGCTCATTTTTCAATTGTATATACATTTATAATCAATAAATAGATATCTTATATATTTATTATATACATATTTCTTATCTTTCTTAAAATTTAGACTAGAAAAATTAATCACATCGATTTATAGAGGTGGCAGTCCCCACATACGCCTGAGAGATGTTATTATTTTTTAATAGGTTGAAAGGTAATAATGTAAATGATATATCACATTTTTATATTTAAAATTATATACAAATATAATATATAATCATTATATCCATTATAATAACCATCCATTAATGGTGGTTATTAAAAACAAAATAAATTTCCTCTTGGGGAGGTAGTTTGTATGTACACACAAACGATGCATTAGTTTTCCATTTCATGGAGAAAGAGATAAATAAATTCTATAAAATCAACATTATAACATCTCTATTTATTTTAGATATTTATATTATTATATAAAAGAGTTTAACATAAAATTTAATGAGATATAATATGAAACAAAATTAAAACCCTCAGTTAAGAGTTATACCACTTTCTATGCACATACTACTTTGGATTAAATCTTAATCCTTCTAAGGTTATTATTTCTATCAATCCATGAACTCCTGAGTATGGGTATGGATGATAGGACGGGATTTGGGAACATATTGGCTTATATAAAAGGCTCTTTATGTTTTTTGAAGATATTAGAGGTTGATTCATTTTATAGTGTGTACTTGAATATTGATAAGGATATAATCCTACATGGTATATAAGATATATAAATATATATAGAATATATTTTTTCTATGTTCCAACAAAAATTAAATAAAAACATTCAATGGTGCATAATGTTTTGGATAATATATAACATATCATAGTTTATATGTGATATTTTTAATAGTGATACGTTTAAAAATCAATTCATAAGATATTATAGAATAAGTAACATTATCATGATAATTTGTAATGTCTTATGAATTATGAATATGATATTCAAAGATCACAAAATAGATACATTAGATATTAATGTTTTTTAATGATTTTTTAATTTTAAAAAATTTAATTATTCTAGATAAAAATAAAATGCTACTATGTTGGACTTATAATGTTAAATATCTTTATTTTATTATGGATTCATAAATTTTTTTAGTTGATAACTGGAAACAATTAAATATTGAGAGATTAGAGTGTCTTAATATAATAATTCTTGGATTTAAAATATATAATTTGACATAATTAACTAAGATAAAAAATAGAGGATTTATTGTGAATATAGTTATTGGTGACTATAAATTGGCCAAGGACATGTAAATATTTATAAGTAGATAAGATTTTATAAATATGATAGAAACCATACATTGGATATAAGAAATGAGAAGAGATTTACGTAGAAATTCAAATTCTTTGTGAATCAAGATTCACATTTTATGGTTATCTGTGATATTTCATAAAACAATTTTCCAATGTAGAAAATTATAATTTTGGAAGTTATCCTCTTATGTGGGGAAGTGATTTGTGGTGTGAAGTTTGTATTTCTTATAACCCACATAGATAAGTCATTAGGGAATCTAATGTTGTGATTCTATGACCATCACAAAGTATCTCCATAATCCTTTCCATCCAATATAAATTCCATTTTTTTTATGAATCCTTATTCAAACTTCTATATAGTAACTCAAATAATAAATAGAAGCCTCTTACTATATGGTCATCTATCTTGGGAAATCTGTTTCCTCATCACCACCTATAAATACCCCAATCCTCCTCTAAATGAGGATATATTTAGATAAAGAGATAAAAAAATGGATAAAATCCAAAAATATATCTTCCAAATTTTGGAATCTCGAGACTTAGATCTCCCTTCATGAAGTAATATTTAAGAAATCAATTTAAACTAAAGTTAAGGTACAAAATATAAAAACAAGATGTCATTTTTGAAGCACCTCTAAAAATAAACTCATTCATTAGTCTCCTTCACAAATAAATCTTGTGAATATAAATTACGTTGTGTAGATTCACATATGGTCATTCATGGACATACCTTGAAACCAGAACCTATATAGGTAAACCCTCTCTCAAACGCAGAAATCATATCACTCTCTACATAATATCATTTCTATTCAAACTGGGTAATTTTTAAGTTGACTAGTAGCATATTTATTCTGGTTCTCTAGTATATAGCATATAGACCCACTGGTCAATTCACATTGAAATCAAAAAGAGGGATATTGTACCCCCTTTATACGGTGTCCTTTACTGAGGTCTCCTATCTAGTAAATTACAACACAAAATATCATCATTGCTTGCTTATATAAAGATCAAAAATCAATAAATGAAGATAATCTAACTCGCAAAAACCACCAGACCCAAATAATCTGGGAATGCATGTTACTCTGAACCATATAAATTTTTTATTCCCTTAATTAAACGAGGCATATAAAATTTCCTCCCATGTAGGTAAAACCATGAGGATTTTCATAATAATTAATTACCTTCATAACAAGGGTCCTTTTCATGAGGATACAGGAGAGGTCTCTCCCAACTCAATTTCTTCATTCAAGGTATCGAATCAACTCAATGTGATATGAGAAATTTTTATTCCCTAAAAGGTTTAAAAAAAACTCTGTTCCCATTTATTGTTTCTGAAAAAAAATTTATGAAACCATGAAATTCATACCATAGAATTACTTATCCATGAATGAGCCTCACACTTGTCTGTGTTTATCCCATGTGAGAGATGGACATATTATCAAGTATAAGCCTCCACTATGGCCTCATTGAGGGGAAACACACATGTCCAACCAATAATATACCCTCCCATAAAAAAGGTAGACCAATAAATGATCACAAATACATATTTTTTTATCCCCTTCTGGACAAAAACATTTGTATGGAATGATTTTAAAATTTGTGATATAGTCATGTAACACGACCATAAACAATGAAACTCAAACTATGTGGGAGTTCATTAGTGTTTATTAATATATATAGGAAACCCAATATAGGTTCATAATTAATATCATAACCTTGAATTATCAATCCATTTGGGACCACATTTCTCGTAATATCACCAACTTCCCTCCTCACTGGGTCGTATCCCATGTTTTCTTGTTATACCATATTCTCTCTAACACCTCTATTTAAATATATTAGGACCATATCCCTCATATATAATACTCGAATTGGACCATATTATTGACGGCATGAAGAAATGACATTGAGATACATATTCTAAAATGAAGTCTTATAATATCTTCCTTATCATACCATTTTACAATTAGAGTCAATCATTAATTTATCTTACATAAATAAGAGAGCCCATGAGTATGAAAGATCCCCCTAAAAAGGTGAAATGAGACTAACCTCCCATATTATTAATCAATAAGAACTCTAAGGTGTCACTAGAAAAGTACCATAAAATGTATTGAATTGGAAATTAGGACCACCTTGACTCAAAACAAGCATGGATCTGTTACAAGTTGTAGTTCCCTGATAGGGAAAAATTTGTGAACATGGCATGATTCCTTCAACTATTAAAGAAATAGGTCAGTTTTTTTTCATTTAATGTTTTATTAATATACTTTCATGTTTGTTTCTTTTCATCTAGTTATGAATTTTTGAAAAATATTACCAATAATATAATAAAATTTAAACCTAAAAATATTAAACAAATTCTGTGGTTTATGAAAATTTTGTGGTCCTCGTGACTGATAGAATGATGTCACTTACCCAGCACCATCAATACCGGGTAGAGAAAAACTAGTTTGAGGGTACCATATGAATGTTACTCTTCCATTTTTGGAAGATGTAAGGGCCATATATTTTATTAAATATTCAATATCAAAATAAATATTTTGTTATGTAGCTTGTTTAATGTAAAACACAAATACATAAATGAATCACGACAAATTTTATAAGTATAAATATAACTATCAAAAATATCAATTGAATTTCCAGTATAAATAGAGGTTACAAAATTAAAACTATATATATACATATATATCTTAATAATAAAGTAAACATTTAATATTAATGCACTGATAAAATTCAATAACTAATAAAATAATTTTATGATTTAAAATAAAAATATTCAAAAAATTGACTTTTATATGGTTTATTTTATGAATCCAAATTTATTATTGTTAAAATATATTTTTAGTATTAATAATAGAATTATTAAATTTTAAATTTATATGAAAAATTTGTATTATTTTAAAATTTCATTAGCCTATAAAACAGTTTTCATTTTATGGTTACATGTAAAAGATAAATTATAAAATTTTATATTATAAATGTGAAAAACGAACATAATTTTTGAATTCATAATTTCAATATTATATTAAGAATGATTTTTGAAAATTTTCTGAATGGAATTATTTTTTTAGGTGGATAATGAAAATTACATTTTTCCTAAATTCAATGACTTTTATGACATAAATATGATATAAGAAGATATTAAAATTTGTGAATTATATTTTTATTAAATATGTATTTTATAAGAGAAATTATAAATTTAAAATTATCTAGTTTAATTTAAAATTATTTATTTGACATTTTTAAACCTTGGTTATATTTTTTCCAAAATGGTTTTTATTCATTATATATTTTTATGCTAAAAGTAATTTTTTTAATTTTCTAAATTTAGTATTATTAATTTGTTAATATTTAGAATTAGAATATTAAAATTATATAATATGGTTACTTCTTGTTATAAAATTTGTTACTATGGTAACAAATACGTTAACATAGTAAAACACACAGTGGTTAAAGGATTAAATAAAGTGTAAAAGACAAAATTAATGTTCAAAATTCTTTTAAATGAGTTTTTATGGTATTTAATTTTCAGAAACCATCCCCTATAAATTATTTTTCCACATTTGGAGACTCTTTTCTTTGAATGTGACCTAACAATAATATAATGTTATGGGTTTATACTAATTTTTCACTCTCCACACTTATAATAGTAGACTTCCACCACCCCTTTAATACACTATATAAATTAGATTTCCATTTTAAATTCAACCCAAATCCCTCCCCAAAGTTATAGTTTCGGGATTGGTGGTTCTTGTGTCGAAAAACGAAATAACCTTAATGTATTAATCATATTTTTAAAGATATTCAATATAGATGGTAAATATTCCAATACCCCCTTTTCATTTCTATTTATTTATAACTTATTCTTATACCTAAAACTATGTTATATAGTCATAAATAATAAAATAAATGTAATTAGTATAGTGAAGTCTTATTATATTTATGGAACAATCATAACTTACCTTATTTCATTCATAGAAATATAAATATTTCCTTCATCCGTAAGAGAAACATACCACCTCCATGAAGTTTTTTACATAACTTTTTAACTGAAAAATAAATTTCCTGGTAAAAGGATGTATTTGGGTAATAAATATGATATTTTTAACATAATTATTATTTTTAAAAGGATTACCAATTTATACCTTCTCTTCATTCAATAGATAATGAAAATTTCTTTCGTGTGTGTCAATAGATAACCATCTCTATAGAGTGACGTGTTCCAGTTTTTATCATTTTCCAAATTATATTTTTTAAATTATATTTGAATAATATATATGATATTAATGAGTAATATATGTTATTAATATGGTTTATATAATATAACATAAAAATTAATTATCATTATAATGTAATCTATTAATTTCTGTATGTTACCCGAAACAATCTTTCCTTGCTTTCTTTAATTACAATCCATTACCATTTTTTACATAAAATGAACACGGGGATGCATAAATCATTGAAACAAAATTATGTAAATATATTTTCTATTCTATTTAATTATTAACTTGATATCAAATAATGTTATTTGATATCGTCATTATAAAACATATCTGAAATGATTGAAATTACTAACACTTGATAATATAAATAAACATTAATAGCTAATGAACATGTAAATTATTAGTATAGTTATTGAGAAAAAATGGACATAAATTTTAATATGGTTCTAAAATCAATTGCTATAATGATTATTTTATGATACATGAGACAAAATCTACCACATGGAAGTTAAGAGTAATGTTAAGGGGATTTCTAGACTCAAAATCTTTTCTTGAGTACTAATTATTTCTCTTATACTATAATTTTACTACATTGTTTAATTTTATTCATATGATGATATTATAATGAATTTTATCCTTAATTTTTAATTAAAAAATTTTTGATTTAATTTCTTCATAACATTGTATAATTTTAAGAATAATTCTCATTCTTTCCAAATGAGCACTTTGTATACTATATACATATTCACTCATCCTTTCAATGTTCTCCTTTATTATTTTAAAATACAAATTTTTTTCAATGTTATTAATAATAAATTTCTATATACCTTCTTTCAAATGGAATATTTATCACTCTTTTTCTTACATGCGTTTCAATAATGGTTTTATCAAAATATTAATAAGGTCTTCACATTAATGTTTGTAATTTTTAACTTTTACTCCACATTTCTGCTATATAAGAATTATATATTTATAAAAAATCTATTTTAGAGATTACAGTCCAAATAAGTTTTGAAACATTTTTCATCTCAATATATTAAAAATGATTTTCTCAAAATTGAATTATAACATATTCTCGTTTTAATGATGTTAATAAATATTTTCTAAAGACTCTTTTATAATTCACATACATTTTCCTCTATAACTATAAAATATATACATATTATAGAGTGCTGTTTTCTGAATAAACCATTTATTAAATTTATGAAATACTTGTTTTTGTGATTGAGTTGTATTGTGTCAAATGATCTAATTATTTAAGATGTTTTTTGTGATACCATTTAGCAAAGTTGGAAAAAATATTTTATTTCCATGTGTTTTTATGATAATATCAATGATTAATTTCAAGTGGGACACACATATATATAGATAATTGATTAGTGGGGTCCTATTTTTCAATAAAATTAATTTATTATGGATATATATCTCATGATATAATTATTTTCTTACATGATTATGTTAGTTCAAAAGTGTGTATACATTTGAGTGGAACATAAAGGTTATGTTTACCTATGCCTAGGTTTATTCCATTATTCCATGTTGTGATATATTTCTAGGAGATTTTAAATTATAATTTCAAATTCTTATGATTAACATAACACTATAAAAAATATATATAATTATGGTGCATTTTTATCATTTTTTCATAAAACCTCCATTAAATACTTAAATATTATATCTGTAACATTATTTTGTAACTCTTTACAAAATCATCCATATTTAAAGCTTTTTTATTTAAACACACTACTAAATATAATTTAAATTAAATTAGTGGTGGTTTTTGTAAAATATTACATCTACATTTTCAAAAAATACCCCACTGTACCCACACCTCTCATAATCAACCTCCTCACCCCTGTTAGATACTGCCAATCACCATCCTCCTCACCACTAACTCCCTCACCCCCACTCTATGACTTTTATCTACCTCATCCACCACACTCAATGACTGATCTCACACTCCAACTAATTTTAGATCATCTCTATACTCCTCTCCACCATCCTCTTAGATGTTATCAATTCCACACCGCCTCTCAGCCACCCCATCCTTTGACTTCACTCGGTGCTATACCGACTTCCCTCCTATCCTTGATATAGGACCCCCTCTCTAATTACCTCTATCCACATCTACTTCTCTAATACATCCCAGAAATTTGGGATGACATTTATCATAATCATTTCACCCTAAAAATAGTTTGTTCTTATATTCTCTATTTAGGGTGTAATTCTATAGTAGGGTTTTATTTAATAATTTATCTATTCCAATTCTCATTCAATGTTTCTAGTTTAATAGATTTCTGATGTGTTTGTGTTTTATTGTAAAATTGGGATTGATTATTCCCATTTGAAATTAAATATAAAGTTTTTTTATATATATTAATAAAATTATATTTTAAATTTTAATGTGTAGGATATATAATACACATGGTTAAAATTCTGATTACCTTACCTCTAAATGCATCTTATTATGTTGGTAGTTTTAATAGGTTTTTAGATTTTTCATTTTTAAATAAATCTGTGGATAAAAGAATCAAATGTACATTTCCAATTTTTAAATTTTTATGATTTTGGAAGAGAGATTAAGAATTTTCGCAGTTTATATTGAAACAATTTCCACTTCATTATTCAGGTTATATTTGGCAAGATGAGTCAAACGTTATCAAAAAATCAAGCGGGTTTTTAAACTATCAAAATATACATGAGAATTATATGATTTTGCATGATGAAATTAAAATATAGATAAATGATTCTGGTTAAATAGAAGGTAAAAGACATTAAAAATGTAACAAATCAAATAACTTCATTATTTATGTTTCATATATTAATGATGTTTTCATAACTACTGGACAACATGATCAAGATAATGACATATTAATGGATGATGATGTGGAAATAAAAAATAATATTAAAAAACCAACAAACAAAATGAGTTATAAAATTTCATTGTATATGAAAATATGGAATTGTATGAAGTTTGTTTCAAATATTCAAAATTTTATTTTCTAATAATTTTATTTCACATCAAATGTTTATATAAATTTATATATAATGTAATGGCTCTAATATTATAATTTTTTGTCATGAATTTGTTGCAGCTTAGATCCTAATGTCATTTTATGAGATTATGAATATTAGTAACAATCATAGACTCAATTACAAGAAGATACATTCATTTCCCATGTATTTTATTCTTTATTGGAATTAATATTCGAAGATATAAAATTGAAAAATATTTTGTACTTATAGATATAAATGAATAAAGAATGATACCAATTTAATCTCCATACTACCCCAAAGAAAGAGAAATACAAAATTTATATGATGGTTTTACATTACCTCCAATTTAAACCTTGGTTTGAAATATTTTATATGTCATCCAAAACTATTATGAATATGAATCTCCGTGATTTTTATAATAATAATGATGAGTTCATGTGTCATGAAAGGGATTCAAAATCATGGAAGGCCATCGATTCATTTTATACATGCATCTCTTCTAATCCTAGAAATTTACATTTGGTATTAGTATCTAATTGATTCAATCATTTTGGGACATTAAGAAATGGTTACAAGAATTTTCTAGTTGTTTTGATCCCATATATTCTAACTCATGGATGTGTATACAATAAATTTTATTCATTATATCGATGATTATTCCAGAAACTCAAATGCCAGGAAATCAAATTTATAACTACCTTTTTCATTATATTCATAAATTAAAATATTTATATAATTACAGTGTAGAAATATATGATGAATATATAACAAAAATATTGAAAATTAATTTTACCCTTATGTGGACCATTAATAAATTTCTTGAATAAGAAAAATTTTCTAGGTAGAACATACACACTAGTTTGGCTTATCGAATTTTTAAATTGGATTTTAATTTCCAATGTCAACAATATAGAATAGATTTGAATTTTTTGTGTAATTATCACTTTATTGATACAACCCATAGCTTTTTGTTTAACAAGTAAAATTTCTATTGAATATCTGACAAGAGGGTTTCAGAAAAATAATATTATAGGTTACATATATTCAAATAATTAAAAAATGTTGTTTAGATGTTTGGAAAATATTTTCAGCTATATTAAAGTGTAAAAATAATTAGAACATCATCCATTAATATTGGAACAAAATAAAGGAAGAAAAATAAAATTTCATTTAATATACATACTGATTAATTAATTTTTTAAATAATAATATTGATGTTAATAGTATTTAAAATAATTAGTATGATGATTTTTTCTTTACATTTCTTAATGATAAGATAAAATAGAATTATAATTTAAATTATTGTAAGTAAAAATATCCAAGGAATATAAAATTTGAACTATGGAAAAATGATAATAAGAAGTATTTAGAAACTATATTTATAAGAGAAACCAATTTTAATGGTGTTTTCTTCAATGATAAAAAATGTGAATGTACCTCACGGATATTAAAATAGTATTTCATGATTTTTTATTTGAATCATCATAATATACATGGATCAAAAAATCATAACTCACATGTATTGATGGAGAAGTTTGAACCTTTATAAAATAATAATTTTTGCCTCGTAAATTAGTTATCATTCTAAATGACTTTTTTATATTATTTTAAAATCAATATGATAAAAAATTACACACCAAATAATTAGATAAACTTTTGGAAAATTTTTTTTATAAACTCAATTTAAATTGGATATATTCATCACCTTATAATTTTTAATGGTGATAGTTTATATAATGGTTCATTTTTTGGAAATAATTTAAAATTGAAAGACCCTTACATTATCGATAGATGTATCCCCTAGAGAGTTATTTTATTTTTTATTGTTTTAATAAAAAAATTTAATTTTCTTAATTAATATTTAAAAACATTATTTATTAATTTCATAAATTTTCTCATTAGTTATTTTTTCCATTTGATGTATTATGATAATAATGAATATCATCTATAAGGATCAATTGCAGAAGGTAACATTTCATTAGAATTTTTAACCCTTTGTTCAAGGAATTTGGTTTCAAAAAAGATAACATTCAATTGACTAAGACATTTTGATGATAATCCATTTCAATTGTTAACTAACTATGAGTAATAAATAGTTCCAAATATAGGTCAAGGGGTTGGAAATATATCAAAATCATTATTGAAAGATAAGCATTTATGATAGGAATAAATATTTGTGCTACTCAATATCAATATTTTTTATCCCTGTGTTGAAGAATTATGGAAAAAAAATTAAAAAATTCATTATTATCTGAACTTGTAATGACAAAGAAAAAAATTATTTCCTATGAAATTATTTAATTGTTTTCACATCATGTATGTTCTTAATCTAATACAATGTTTTAATATATTTACATTTTTCTATATTATATATAAAAAATTATATAAACTTCTATTGGTAATGAATGATGACGATTGTTCTAATATATCTGAAGAATTTATATTTTTATCTCAAGGTCCTTTAAAGAATTCTATTAAAATAAATGATTAAAATATTAGTGGTTTAAATTTTTATATTTTTTATCAAAAGGATGGTTTGAGAACAAAAAATAGTTTTATATTTACATTTTCGTATGTAGGGTACTATGGAATTTTGTTTTCGATACTATTGAGTTAAATTATCATGGGAAATTTATAGTATTTTATTTTAAATGTGATTCATTGTATAATATTAAGTGTATAATGAAATATTAATTATAATTTACTTATACCAATTTATCTATTTTTATCAATAATGGGGAGCGAGAAGAACATGATACCTATATTATGCCTCAATATAAAAGGAGGTTTTTTATATTTATAATATAGTAGAAGACGGGTGGATTATTATTGTCCATATGAAATCGAGAGTAACGTATGATATGGATAATAAATGTGAAGTTATTTTTTAAAGTTAAAACCATTAAAAAATAGAGTAAATTTTCTATACCAGGCGATATTGAAAATTTCAATCTTATAAGATCGAGGGAATAAGAATTAAAAAATCGAACAGAAGAATAAGAAATAATGTTAACAATGGAACCTAATAAAAACATGATAGACCAAAAAAATTCGTTAGTTTTTTTAATTAATAAATTCAATGATTTTTTATCTATTTATAAATCCAATGAATTTTTCTTTTAAATTAATAAATTCTGTGAATGTTTTCATAAGTATATCGTTTTAGAAGAGGTTTAGTTTCAATACTCTCTCTACATTATAGGGTTCTCAT
Organism: Viscum album; assembly: GCA_963277665.1. Lineage (NCBI taxonomy): Eukaryota > Viridiplantae > Streptophyta > Magnoliopsida > Santalales > Viscaceae > Viscum > Viscum album. The sequence goes on from OY728165.1 coordinate 837,239,286, forward strand.
TATCCTTCTACAACAAAAGGTACAATTAATATCATACCTTATAGAAAGTTTTTATACTATTTAATCATAACCTAATACAGTTTAATCCATTTGTATTTCTTATAATGATGATTTTAAGGAATCCGATAAGGCACATAATGATCATTGAATTTCATAACATTAAACTTATTTTATTTAACTTAGTACTTCTTTTTGTTATTAAATTTTTTAATTATAATGACTTCGAATGTTTCATGATTATTTATCATAATAATATTTCATTAATTATTCGAATAATACACATTTTATTCATGTGATATTTCATTAAATTATATATTTTAAATCAACATTGTGATCATAACATGTTGTATAAGAACTAGTGGTGTCATAGAAAATAACTTTTCTTAATAACCATTTCACTTATTAAAAATGTGATGAAATTTTATAACATTATATTCATTCTCATTAATATAAAAATTTATATTTACGATTCCTTTTATATAAAATGAAATTGAAATGAAATGTGTAAATTATTTATAGGTTTGGAATCCACTTATGTGTTGATGTTTATACAATTAATCATGCATTAAAAAATTCATGTAATTAATAAGAAGTTTATTATGTGTATTCTATTTCATTTCAACATAATTGAAGTAATATTGGTAACTAAACACTTAAATCAATTGATTATAATCAAATTCTATTTTTAATATGTAAATGAGAGGATCCTGAATAGTGTTTCTTTAGTAATATAATTATTATTATAAATTAATTATTAGATTAAGATGGTTCCCATAATTTGAAACTGATTATGAAAACATGAATTATTTTTCGAGTATATTCATGTATCTTTTACCCTAATAGAAGTTATTTTCTTTTATGATAATTATGAAAATGTCCATAACTATAAATTATACACTTTAATATTATACCATTACTTAAACCGAATCATATTATTTTGAATTGTATTTGATTTAATATTAAATGTATATTCTCATCTCTGATTTGAGGCTTACTAATATAAATACAGTCATCAGAGGTCAGAAGTGGGGAAGGATTTAATGGGTAGATGCATGACCGTGTAATGAAGGTTAAGGGACATACATCTTAATAGAGTAGTCAAGACTATTATTATTTTGTCATTTATTGAAACATGATATGTTGTGAACTATGGTTTAATTTATGTTGTATTATATGTATTAGAATTTGTATTGATGGATGGATTTTATTTTTTTGTTATATTTCAATAATTAAGTATTATATATATATATATATTATTTTTATATTTCAAATTAGTGGATTGAAAAGTATTTTATTTAATTTTTTTAAATCTTACAATTTGAAATAGTTATATCCAAATCTAAATGTTTATCAATTGTTTTAACCACCAAAAATAAAGTATTATATATTAAAACCACCTCCATATATGGAATGATTACTTATATAGTGTTAGTTTTAACCTCTACTAAATATTCATTCAACAGAAAACTGACTGATAAATTTTGCACGAGAAAACATGTATCCCATTTTTTATGAAATGCCACTAAAATCATATGATATCATGGAAAATTGAATCTATCATGAAAAATAGTAAACTATAATTTTATATTTAATGAATTTTTATTTTTCATATGTTTATAAAAATCAACACAAGAACTATTTGAGGTAGTTTAAATAGCCTCTAACTCTAAACAAACAACCACTATATTCCTTTTTACTTGTAATATGTATGCCTTATGTTTATTATCTCACTCTTATTCCATGTTATATATTTGTTCATTTGATATTACAATTTATTTTATCAGAAATTATAGATAAATCTTATTATTCTGTGTTATTTTTACTTTTATTTTTCCCCCATGTTCACACTTTCACATATGCTTATAATCTTACCCATGATGACATGTCGATGAATGTTCTCAATACTGTACTTTTGATACCACACATTTCGTTTTTTTTCATTCAGTAGGTTATGAATATGAGTAGAACAAACAAGTACTATATAATGGAGTCTTTTTTATTATATATAAATTTTTGTGATTATTATAAAATATTTTTCTTATATATCTAGTCCCCATTGGTAATAATCCTTTTGTTCCAGGTATTCTGAGATTATGTGTGAGATGAAATAAAATTTCCTGGAAAATAATAGAATAATTAATTTTTATCATGGGATTCTTCAATCAGTATAAAATATATTTTTTTAAGTATTTGTTTATATAATTGGATATAAGAGTGTGGGACTAGGGCACCCCTGTTTTTATTAAAGAATGGTTTAGTTATTTGTTCAATTATTTAAGTTATTTTTAGGGATTGTGATGTGACTACATTAGAAGAAAACTAATTTATTACTCTCTTTATATGATAAAATACAAATATTTTTGTAAAATACATAGTTTGGGGTTTATTAGGATTCAATACATATCTTCATATAAAAAATTTGATACAAGCTCTATCACAAATATTCCTCAGAGTAATAATTCATACAGACTAGATGAGTATTAATTTGATCTTCACTTGGGGAACCATAAATAGTCCAAAATACACAGATGGTCTAACAATGTAAAAGGATATAAATTAGGGATTAAAAACTACTTTTGGAACCTTTTTTTAGGATTTGAGATCATTTAATGGTATGGCTAGACAACCTATTAAGAAATAAACAACAAATTAACTAGACTAAAACTAAGATATTAATATGTTAATGAACCTAATTCATTTTTTATATATCCATTTTATGTTATTATTTTAACTTTTATTTATAATATGTCTTCTTATCTATACCATTTCATAATTTATGTAATGTAATGTGCATAGAGAATCTGATTTAATCATGGGTGTGATGGAAAATGTGGTGATTGTCCCAATGTAAAACCAAGAGGGATGGGAGTAGGAGAACGTAATCATATGGGGATTCTCAATCCACTCACCTAATCAATGAATAATAATAATAATAACTTTTTTATGGTTTAAAATTCACTTAGTAAGTAGATGTACTCTATCGAATCTTTCTTACAAGAACATCCATCGTCCTTCATTATCCCTTCTAATAAATTTATTATTGAGAAAGGGATCAATGCGATGGAAAAAATTTGGTCTCCTTTTCTCAGAAGCAGAGAAGGTTGTCCGGGGTATTTATTATTTGTACGGTGAGGCTATAAAATTTTGGAATCAAATTTATAATACAATATAAAAGGAATATGTATACTCTATGAAATTTTAATAGTCCTACAAATTATTCTTCACCAATTATTTCCCTCAAAATCATTACACAAATATAGAGAGATAATTCATGCTGTTTAAAAAAAGAAAGTGAATTAATTTTCACATATGAATAAAAATAGATGAGGCTCACAATGTACACCACTAGTTTAATCTTAGATGATAAGAGTAAATTCAAACATCACTTTAGTGTCATAAAACCATGTATTTTAAAGGAATTATATGTAAAATGCATTGGAACTTATATATAGATTATATATTGTCCCCTTAATGTTGGGATGGAATCTATGAAATCTCATTATTATGAAGGGGGAAAATTTGGAGTCTAGTATCATGGAAGATATGATTTTAATTCACATTGTAGAAAGATTTTTCAACTACATACACATAAAAAATGTAGGAGGAGGCACTTGTGTAATTACCTTGAGGGATTTGGGAAATGTTCTATGGGTGGTATGGGGGCCACTTAGATCACATATACTCAAGTAATGATAAGAGGATGATTAACATAGTGAATGAGAAGTTGGATTTAGCTAATGTGCCACCCACACTTGAATGATTCAAATACAAGGAGTTTTGAAATTAAAAAAAAACAATTCCCTAACTCAATATATAATGAACAGAATAAGAAAAAGCATCCTCTTAAATTAAGGAAATAAAGAAGAGTGTATGTTATCACTACAAATAATGTAGATTATGGTAATGAAGTGAGTCATGGTATAATCATTCACTACTCTATATTTGTGAATTATTTTTTTCATTCTAGTTGTAAAAATTAATTTAAATCATTAAATTTTTCATAGAATATTGATTCAACACCTCAAACAGTAGGTATTAATCTAGATTTCAAAACACCTGGTGGAACTATGATCACATTTAAGATATATAACACCTTTATAATATATGTTTATTGGATGATTATTCTCATATATCTAGTTATTATTCCTTTGGATAAATTAGACAAAATATGGGGTATAAAATGGATTTTCTTACATATAGTGTATATCAATGGTAAGGAAAAATAAATTTCATTTCATGTCAAGAATTTTCCTGTTATCATACATTGGCATTAGGATGATCATGAACTCCCATTAAGAGATAATTTAATAATATGGGACCTCATTCCAAGAAACTATGGAAATCAAACTCGAATGACAAGGGACGATTTTTTTTTGTTTTTAATAAGACTTAGACCTTGATCTATGACCATATTAAAGAGTTTGTATAGAATGGATTCCATTTAATAATAATAATTGAATATGAAGTAATAATAGAATCTATAAAAATGTTTTGTGTACCCCATTTCTTCAACATTAGGTTTGAAAGACCTATATTTATAAATTTGGGATGGATTAATTATTATTTTCAATAATTATCATGAACATAACGAATCTAAATCAAGGAAAAGTATAATCTACCCCTTATAGATGACTTGTTTGATTAACTCCTAAGATCTCAATACTTTTCAAAGATTGAAATTCAATTTGGGCATTATCAATCATTGGTAAAAATGGAGAATATTTCTAGTATATCTTTTTTATTAGAGTTACAAAAATTATGAATTTATAGTAATTTCGTTTGTGCATATGAATTCTCCCACTATCACCATGGATCTAATGAATAAATTCAATAGATACTACATTTTTAAATTATTTTTTTTCTTAATAGATGATATTCTCATATATTCCAAAATCATGGAAGGGAATGAATATGATCTATATATTATGTTCAATTTCTTGATAATAGAGATATTTTCCACTAATTTTAGCAAGTGTTCATTCTAGCTGTAAAAAGTGTCATTATGGATTCATGAAATTACAAGAAAGGGAATATTTATAGATCCATCAAAGATGAATATTATTTAACAATAGTCCTGATAGTCTAGAGTAACATAAATCAGAAATTTTTTGATTATAAGGATACTATAAATGATTTGTGATAAAATAAGTTGTATTGTTCAATCTAATAACCAGGTTAACAAGGAAAGGAGTGATATTCTTCTGGATAGGGGAATGTATAGAAATATTTACGGACCCTAAAATAACTTTGGTCACTGCACAATTTCATATGTTACCATATAGTGAAGAAGGGGATTTAATATATAATGATTCTTCATAATTTGGTTAATGATGCATCTTCATGAAAATTGAAAATGTTATTGATTATTACTCATGGAAATTAAAAATTCATGATGAAAATTACCTGATGCCTGATTTGATGATTCAATACTGATCTTTTAATAAAATATTTATAGCCATTAAATCTATAGAAAAAACGTTATATATATATATAATGAAGAAATTATATTGAAAATAATATATTAATATAGAATTATTTAAACATGAACCAAATGATATGTTTTGAAATTGATCAAACAAAATGATTTCTCAATAAGTTATAGTGTGGGGAATGAGAAAATAGATGAATTATGATCTAAGTGAGATAGCTCATTCTACCTTTTCCATAGCTATAATTAAAAAAGACCCATTATGAAAGGATTAGAAAAGGATGAATCTCAACATCGTAAAGGAAAAGGGGAAATATTATATTTCCAAAATGAATGCTCAACCATCCATCCCAAAGAATATAAAGAAATCATATAAATATGATATAGAGTTATAGAAAAATATATAAAATATTCATGGTTCCATATTTGATAAATACAGAGTTATATTTTTTTAAAATCATTTTTCGATTAGAACAAAACCATAACAATTGAAGAAAATTTTAAACGATAGACATAGCCCATCCTTCCCTATTTATATATGAATCACAAAGATGTATATTTTTCTAAAAGAAACATATGGTGGGATAACATAAAGAGGGAGATTATATATTATGTATCATGATGGTTGGTATGAAATTAAGTTAAGGATGAATTATTTATTTATAAGGGGTTGATGAAACCAGTACACATACCAGTATAAAAATGGGAACAAATCACAATGAATTTTTCTATAGGAGTCCTTGGGACATCTAAATGCCACAATTCCATTTCGGTTGTTGTCTGTCTCCTTAAAAAGTTTCTATATTTTATTACTATCAATAAATATTTATGCAATGCACCATCCCATGTCACCTTACAAATAGTAACCAGACAAGGTTTACATGTTTCCTACGACACACCTTGTTAGATCCTAGAGGCTTTCGACCATCTGTGAGGGTCTCATGAGGTAACATGGAGAAGTTATACCCCTAGTATGAGAGTATGAAATAATAATAACTAACCAAACAACAGATACATCAAATTATATGAAATGATAAATAAAATGATAAGTGAAAATGATATTAAAAAAATTTAATGTGGCATACAACTCAAATAGTATAGCTTAGGATATAAATATACACCCATCACACATTGGGATGATCAATATACCCAAAATAAACAAAATAATAATGACATTGAGATCTACCAAAATTCATAGACATACCATATCCCAAGCTCTATATCACATCTAATATTCAAAAACTCAATCTAAAATTTGGCCCCCATCCTAACTTGTTGATTAAATAACCATATGATAGCTATATGGATGCCCATGGGAAATGGATACCTAAGAAGGGTGTGAGTAAAAGCCACAGTATGAAACCACCACTTAAGTCACACACTAAACATTATATTTTTTGATATGTGAACATGACATGATTTGATAAAATTAATAAATAATCTATAGAAATAAGAGAAAAATTAAACACACCCCCATGATACCTACTTTAACACATTTTTTGAGTGACACTGATAATGTCATGATGATCATGCCTCCATAAAATCACCACTTTCACACAGGAATAATTATAGATCTTAGTCTAAGAATAATAGCACTCATTGATCATTAGTTTTCTGAACCCAATAAAAAATACCAACCTCATCCAGTGTCATATCATCTTTGAGCATGGGAATCACCATTTGGTAACCCTTATTCACTCACTAGGGTTCCCATGCCCATACCACTATCATAATGAGTTGTATACCATGCAGAATCACTATGAATCCCTAATCCTGAAGCCCTCAATTTGAAAAACATGGTTGTTACTATGAGTTCCCAATGTCAGGATGATGTCTAATTCTAATAGGGTGGAATACCTTGTCCATCCTATACATCTGGGACTAAATTATTCCTAGAAGACCCAAAAAATCAGTGCAAATGACCTCCCTTGATCCCATGGTCAAAATATATGGAATCCACTATCTCATAGATCCTCAACCAATCCATCACAAGTGTATCCACACAATCCAAGTGGTGAATCCTCTGTATACATCACATGGATACAATAGATACCCTCAGGATTTCTAATATATTTGTTAGGGGATATAAACCCTCCTAAAACCTTATATAACCATTCTAAACATGGGTATAACGGGCATTCATAATGGTATACAAGTCTCTCTATTTGAAACTTGTTCCCAATAATTCGTAATGGAATAAATATATCAATGGTATCCCTAAATTATTAGACATTATTTTTTATGTGAAATCACCTAAATCTATTGTTAGATGCTATGTACCACATATAGGAATCATCATATTCCAAAATTAGATCTTTGGATGTAATTCAAGATAGGAATCCACCCAAAAACAATCCATTGGATTGGATCCCAATATATCGATCATCCTAGTATATCATCCACAAAAATATCTGATTATCGGGCCTCTTAAGTAATAACATCAATTTCAAGAACTACAGATCATTCCCAAGATTCCTGGAAAATCACGATTCATAAATAAAAAATATAATTAAATAAATATCCAATATGTAAAAGCCAAACATTCATCCAAATCACTATCACCAGGGTCCCATTAAGAATTCATGTCTATTTGGATTTTAGAGTGGCAACCACATCCAACATAACCAAACACAACCATTTATTTGATTAGTCATCTTGGAATCCACTAGAGTCTACTAGGTCATAGAATATAATAGACTCCCTCACAAGGGTCTGTAGTCTCAATAAAGGTTATAGTTCAACACCTGACACTCCTACAACATCACTTCTCATGAGAACATCTACCATGTAGCATGACCTCACTAGCTATGTAGGGTTCATCAAATCAACATTGGTCCTTGATATAGAACACACACCTTATAGATCCTCAACATCTCAATAGGTCGGTCCTCTCACCCAACCAATGTCCAAGGCCAGCAGTCTATACACCTAGGAAAAGCACATCTCATGGGTCCAGACATGGCAAACTAGTTCATCCATCTCAATCCACCGTACACCTCCATATGGATGTTTCCATAGAATCCTAATCAAGGGTCACTATGGCATTATCACTCAATTACTTAACAGAACACCCCTCAGGGAATCAAAACATATCATGTAAAATAATAATACATTGGTAGTTGAGGAGTTTTATTAGCACACTAGGACCATCATGACCTAGGTACTCATTTATTTTAATCATGGTATTCAATTAATTGTTCATTCTAGTTTAAAAATTAAATTAAAATATATATTACAATTTACTAGATAGAATCATCTATAAGGGAGGTCCCATAACTATCATCCACATAGAGGAATCATAAAAACTATAGGGTTAGAGTACGATACCACCTACCACATACATAAGTTTTACCAATTTTTTCTAAGGTCCATAACCATCTCACAAGGACCATCCAGCCTCATCCACAGTCAACAGAGATTGTATTAACACCCTAAGATCATAACATAGTTAAAACCAAAAAAATTAATTAATTATAACGTTTATAATTAATTAATTGATCCAAATTGAACTCATAATAATTACAGATAATCTCACATTCCTTAGTTATCCATTTAAACCTCAATCTACAGGGTGTGGGGCACCCCTGACACACTCCTAGTTCCAACATGATCCCAATACCAAAAACATTTCACCAAATAAGCAAAAAATAAATTAAAATTTTGGATCAAACTATGTAAATACAAATATGTTGAATAACATTTTGATCATTAAGAAAATCGAAGGAGATTGAATCTATGGATTCCATCATCTTAGGATACGTGGAATCCTTTTGATGGTCTTTCAATTTCACCATCCTCTTGTGGAATAGTCATTAAATCCCAATATAAAACCACAATAATTGTGAGTAAAAAATAATAAGAGGAATAACTATAAAAGACCAAGAATAACGCACATTGGATCACCATTATAAAGCCACTAAATCATCAATTTTGATTGTAGATCCATAAAGATTAAACAAATATGGTTGGATAAGCTAATTAAGCCCCTTAAAATACACATTCTACCTCACAGATCAAAGTGTATAATTGGTAATGTTTCAAAACTACTTCTCATAAAAAAAATATCCGAAATTCCCATCACCTTGTAGGTATTATCCCAATGGGTAGATGGTAGAACCTACAATCGTATATAAGATAATGTCAGCCCCACCATAAATTCAATAGATGATTAATTTTTCATTAGAGCAGTCTGGTCACACTATGAAACCTTTGATATTCACTCAAGCCTCCCAATCACCAATTAGAAACTCTTACCCATCAAAAATACCACCTATGATTGTTCCCAAACATATAAACTATAATCCAAATTCCAATTTAAAATTTAACCCACACAGTAATTCAAAATTAAATTTTTATTTGAATTATAAACAATCTATATAGATGGGGATTTAAAATCATTCATCCATACCACTTATCATCTCCAAGAAGCCATATAAAGAACCATTTCATTAGTATCAACCTATTCGATTTGTTAATTCTTCATCAAGTGTTTGAGTTCAAGAAAAAAACATTAAATTAACTTCTGAATAGTAACCTCTAAACTATGGTGATTATGAAACCAAAAAATAATTCAATGCCTATAATAATTACTAAAACACTAATCCAACTGTTTATTAAGAACATTCATCCAATGAAATTATTATATAATCATCCTATTATCCATTCATCCTATGGTTCACCCCCATCATACGTCTTAACACATAACAACTAATCATAATTCATTGGAACCCCAACCAATAGAATTTTCTTTAAGAGCTCCATACATAGGTTCCATCGATGTTCCTAGTGTGAAATACATCCGAAAACACCCAAACAAACATGAAACCACTTTTCAAATATCAGTGCCCCTCTTCATTGATAAATTGAAAACTAAATAGATGAGGCTCCCTCATCTAGATATAATATAATCACGCTATCTATCCTACAAAAATCCCCAACCATTTATGAAAACACACATGTTGTATTCAAAATAATGAAAAACATGCAGTTATAGGCTCACTAAATACTATATCATGAAAAAAAAATCATCAAACATACTTTTGTCAAGCCTCATCAAAAAATAATTACTTCACCAATCAATGCATTTCCAAACCCTACAATAATAATTCATTTAACCCCAATTGAATCTCATTAAGTTATAAGTACCCACACTAGAATCCCTACACAACACTAAGCATTATCTTCCCAAATGGGTCATCATAAAACTAAACACCTATAATTATTACCATGTGCACTAATTTATTATTATTACAACACATTTATGTCATCCTAATCTAGAATAATCTTGACACATATACTTGGGATCTCCTAAATATCATTTTGACAATTATACCTAGAATTCAATGAGGAATCCAGAAGTACTCGAATTTACATTTTCACTAAATCAAAATGAAAAATTGATCATCTAATTGCAAATACCATACTCCCATAAGTGTTATCACCTGAGTTTCACATGCTCAGAGTAAATATCCATCTCCCCAACATATTATCATCCTTATTATTTCAATACCAAACCATGTTTTTGATCACTATAGCCCTCCTGTCACATGACATAATAACTAGCATGGATACGCTATCTCATATTCATGTATCATCATACATGTATCACAACACCAAAGACACACTCTCCCATAACATCAACACTTAAAGCATCAAGGAAGGTCCAACTAAGATCACTCATATCACCATTCTCGATCCAGTCAATGTTTAACCCCTCTCCTTTGAAAAACCTCTATTTATACCATAATAAATGGAATGATATACCCATTAGAAATTCATTAAAAATCATCAGCCCCTAAATCATACATTACTACTCACGATATTGTAATTCTATGCTACCATACATATTCTTCATGTCCTACCTCGATCTCATATAGGATTAATGGGTCTCTATCCCCCAACAACCAGATCGGAGCAACATGACTCACAATCCTAGTAGTCATGTGTCATTAAAACTACTCTCCCATACCTAAATCGCTAACTATGATACAAGATATGTCAATCACATCAAAGAGGAAGAACCCCTATATCCTTTTCCATATTTTGAGGCATTTAGCAATTCTCAATTGTGACACACTATCACCCACCATATTTTCGGTTTTTTAAAAGTAAAAGAATCCACCAATGCCCTATCATAGAACCACATGAGAACACTTCCAAAAAACTTAGATCTAGTAACCCTACTACGCTTCCCGTTGAAATCAATCCTCAACACCAAAAGTAGTATCAGCTATGATTATTTCTCCCTAATTTTTTTTCCAATATCTCTCTATGCTGATACCTCATCCCCAGTAGATCTTCCTTTGAACAAATATCAAATGAAATATCAATCTCAGGATTCCTACCTCAAACCAATAAACCCAAGACACCCCCATGGGTTTCCCTCAATTATCAGAAGTATCTAACTCACTAAAAATTGAATCATATCTAAAGGTATCTAGGTCCATCCACCCATCCCACATGAAAAGGTATAATTATGATCATAACGCTCATACAACACCCCAAGATCCTATATAAACCCATATGACATCATATTTTCTAAAAAAACACTAATGGTTCTCCCTATATAACTCCATCCTATGCCATCTAAATACCATTCTAAGTCATGGATTATAAACAATATTTGTCCTATTAGTTATCTATTTCAAGAACCATTACTCTTTCTGATCCCCAAATCATTGGGTGGGACAATCCATTTTAAGGAGATATAGTCATGAGTTCTAGTTAGATAGAATGACATTCTATGATATATGGTAAAATTCCATAAAGGTTATTTCAAAAATATTAAATAATCAAACATATATGGAAAAAAAAACTACCCTCTAGAAGCATCTTCACACATTGCTACTCCCTGGTGGGTTTGATCACATCAAAATCACACTTTAATAAACAAAATCTCCCTACAAATATCTATGTAAAAGGAAATCTATAACCATTAGTTCAGATAAGAAGAATATAATTCCATGATATATGGTAGAATATAATATGTTTTGTTACTATTACTCTATGGAACCAAACCTATATTATAATAACCCAAAGGGTTTATCTCTAAGGCTTTGAATTACCATTTATTGGGCCCTTAGGGTCCCTACTCATCTCATGCTGAAGGGATTGTATCCAAATCATTTCCACCAATCATCGCTCTATAGGATTTCCATAACACCTACCAACAAAATAAAAAAATTTCTAATAGAAAGACTAAAAAATTAATTCAACTAATTAAATATATGTGAAAACATTATATGAGTAGTTACTGCCACATTATACAACTGATCCTCAAGTGTCAGTACTGATAGTCGCAATAGTATGCATATATCATATGGATATTAAATTCCTGATATGATGAATGATATTCTTCTTTACTCCACAAGATATGAGCAAAAATACCCTAACTTTCCTCCTTCCAACAAGAAAATATCAAAAAAACAATGAAAAATCATTAATCTCGAACACAATGTTCATTTCTTATGGAGATATAATATATAATGGTAACATCAAAAAATAATGACATCAATCCCATCCTTAATAACTAGGACTTGTATTATGGAAGGGGAAAATTATTTATCCTTTTAGATTCCATCACAATATATGACACATTCATATGTCTACAATCTAACATCCCATAAATAGTAAGTCAAATGATATCACCTCTAATACTAGTTTGTAATGAGCCTGCCTAGACCACTCTTTAAATAGTAAAAAGGTTAATTTTTCAGAAGACCTTAGGCACACCTCCCCAAATGCCAGAGGCTTCAGACAAGTAGAGGGGGTCTCAGGATATTCCATGGGGGAAGTTATTCCCCTTGTATCAGAGTAAGAAAAAACTATAAATAACCAAGAATCATATATAACATACTACATTGATAAATAAAAAACTAATAATGGAACACTCTATAACCAAATGGAATATGGCATATAGATCAACTAATAATGCACAAAATAAAAATACAGACACATCCCCAACTCTTTTGATTAATATAATCAAAATAAATTTCAGAAAAAATACTTTGGTCTCTACCAAAATCTAATCCATACCACATCCCAATATCTATTTCATATCCACATTATCCTACCTCAATCAAAACTACAGGCCCCATCCCAAAAAATTCCTATAATAACCATGTCAGAGCTTCTCAGGTTCCTATGTGCGACGGTGGCCCTAGTAAGGTGTGATTCCAAATCTCAATAGGGAACCACCAACTTTTCCTATAAATATTGGTATACACTTTGATATGTGAATTTGAAATTCCCAAATAAAACAAACCAATAAACTATAGAACATAATTGAATAACCAATGAATCACCTCAATACCTACTTTGGAATAATGTTAGAGTGTCTCTAAGCATGTAATGATGACCATTCCTCCATTGTACCTCCACATCCATAAGAGGATACATTATATCCTAATCTAATAAAAATAACCCCCATCAGTCCTCAGGTTCATCACCCTCATCAACCATACCTACCATGGATTTTTACAATGTGTATCTAGCTTGATAATCACTCAGGGAAACCCTGAAACACTTACTATGGATCACATTCCCACAAAACTATAATAATTAGTAGTGAACCCAGGGGATTCATCAAGCATCCCTCATTATCACAACTTGATTCTAATCCCCATGTTAGTACTTGGAAACTCTCAATGTTAATATGTCATCTGATTCCTAGGTGGGGGAAGACATATGAAATCTTATATGTCTATGCATGAAAAATTCATGGGAATGCAATATAATAATAAGTATTTCCATCCATATATCCCACTTTTAATATCCTAGGAATACAATATCTCACAGATCCTCATCTGAACCATCCCTAGTGCATCCACCTGATCCATGCTAGGGATCATAAGGATCAATCAAGTGGATACAATTGCCACCCTTGGGATCTATAACATCTATAATCAGGGATATATTCCCACTTGACACCTCATACCAGAATTTGAATCATAATAATAATGGGAATTCTCAATGGTCTATAGGTTTTTCCATTTGAGTCCTACAACCCAAGAACTCATAATGGTATCACTTTATCAAATAAATCTCTACCATATACAAAATTCCAATATGAGAATAATACTATATATTTAATAATATATTTTTGGTACCAAATCTAGGAATCCACTTCTTCATTAACTATATATATGTATTCTTGTCAGTCATGGAATTCTTCATCAAATAATCTATGATATCAGATCCAAACATATAAATTATTTAATTGTCTCATCTTTTGAGAAATGTTGATTTTTGGGAATCCAATGCAATAATATAAATGCCAAGAACTATGAATAATTCCTTGGAATTTTAATCAATCATGTTTAAAAATAATATATAAAAATATATAAATAACTAAGAAGGCATGGAAAAATTTAAATACCCAACACTATCATCCCAGCCCCATTAGGCTTACACATCAGTTTTGATTCTGGGATTTCACCCACTACTGTCACTGCCCCAACACTTGATTTGGGGAATCCATTTATTAGATAACCCTTTGGGGTCCCATAGTTCACATCATAGATGATTCCCCCTCATAAAATTCCTAGGTCTCGTCAATGGAATTGTTTCAACACCAAATTCTCTAACTACTTCACATCCAATGGCCTCATCAATCAAGTATCATGGACTCAGTGGATACGTGGGAGTTTTCACATCAAAACAGGTCCAAAATATGGAATATAACCTATATCGATACTCATCATCCAATTAGTTTTGTCAACTCTTCCAACTCTTGTCTAAGGCATATAGTCTATCCTGTGGGGCTAAAAAATATTCAAGCATCTATAAGTATTATAAAAGTGAAACCATCTCAAGTAATAGCACACCACTATTAGGAGGTGACCACATGACCAAAATCAAGGTACAATAGATCATTCACAGACAACTACTTTTATAAATACCACTCATGGGGGTCCAAAGATCTCAGGTCAAATCCTCATCAATAAACGACTAAGGAGTTTTTCCAACAACCTAGGTACATCATGGCCTAAGCCCTTATTCATTTATGTCAAGGAAACAAATTAACATATATTTTACTATTAATATATTTAATTCAATTATATATTATATTTTAACTAGAATAAATTAACTATAGAGGAAGGACCATACCCCTCATTCGATAATGTTAACGTTTAATACCGGTAGGGATCGTCTGAAAGTCCACCTATATCATACTCAGGAATTCAACCTTAGTTTTCAGGGACCAACAATAGTTTCCATAGTCTATAAAAGCCCATCTATCCTGATCCATGATCAACCAAGATCATCTCTAAATATCAATAATTCATTAGTTATAAAAACTAATAATTAATTAACCTCAATTAAACTCTTAATAATTCTTAATAACTCATCAAGCCTAAGCATTTCATCGAAAATAAATATCAAGGGTTACTAGAAAACCAAAAAACACCATTAAATCCAAGAGGATCCAAATCCCAAATATATATAAGTAAAACAACAAAAAATTAATTTATTATTTTTGGAAAATTCTATGAACATCAATAATACAGAAATAACATTCCAAATCACCGAGATATAAATTACAAATGGAGTGTCTTGATACCCTAAACATCCATTTTATAAAAATTCCCCTTGATTCAAAATCGATTGAACCATTATCTATTGTAATCATATGTAAAACCATAGCTGAAATAGAATGAAAGTTAATAGCTAATATGAGGAGGAATAAAGAGACATGGAATGGGAAAATCACATTGGATATTCATTTCGAAGCCTCTAAACACATCCCACTTGAAAGGGGATCTATGGGGAAAAAAGTGAGTGGTGTCTCAGTTGATTGTCACCCATAAATTCTCAATTACTCTTCAATACTACTAGGGGATATCAGTTAAAATTAAAAACTTACCCCTCCTAAAAACTAATCATATTCCCAATGCCTAGCAGGTACCATGCCACTGGCTGGCCGGTGGAACCATAATTGGCCCTCTAGTCCATTCCAACCCCACTAGCTTATTGGTCAGCTAGTCTTGGTCCACTGGGGGCTATGGTAGATTTCACTACAGTAGCCTAGCCACCCTCTTCCTACAAATGTCATCGACTTGATCCTTACCATCAATAATTGGAACCTATTACCTCTATAAAATACCTCTTTTGAGTAGTCTCAAATTCCATAATTATATTCTAAATATCAAATCAAAATTTATCCCATTCAAAAAATAAAAAACCAAATTTACTACAAATTTAAAACCATATATACATATAGGTATTTGTAATTTCTAAATTGAATAAAAAGTACATGCAGTAATAGTCTCCATTGTATTTGATCAAGATATAAGGATAACCTATATGTTCTAGAGATGATTACAATAATCAATAGAGACAATTATATAATTCATTATTTCTTATACCACTTAGATATTTGGTCAGTCTATGTGAACAATGAAATATATTTAGGATATGCTCATATCATATCAGATGGATTTCATGGGATGTTGGGATCATCACCTCCCTGGGTAGAGTTCTCATATAGAAACAATATCTATCCTATCATTTATATAGAACCATATGAGGCCCTTTTTAGGAATAAATATAGGACTCCAACATGCTATGATGAATTTAGAGAGAATAACTTTATAGGATTTCATCATTCCTAAGAAATAGTATAGAATATTGAAACCATTGAGTAGCATATGAAAACATTACAAAGTCAACAATTTAGTTATATAGATAATAATAATAAATATTTACAGCTCAATGTTGAGGAAATGGTTTGTTCTCAGACATCGCAATAGAATTAGGTAATGATTTTTGAGAAGGAAGGGATGCTAAGAACTAGGTATATCCTTTCATTTAATATCTATGTTCATGTTTGAGTTTTATTATATCACTTAACACTCTTTACAGTCCTTTTCTTATTTTTTGATGGGTTTCATGTATTGATTTTGCGGAAGTACATATATGATACTTCACATGTAATAAAAATTGAATCCATGGAATGTGAACATGATATCTCAATTTTGGAAAAACCATAAATTTTTCTTATTGAAGAAAAAAGTTCTCCGAAACAAGACCACCCATCGGGTAAATGTCCTTTTACGGAATCACAAATTTGAGGAAGTTACATGGGATGATGAGCATATAATAAGATGAAAATAACATAATGTTTTTAATCCTTTTAATAAATTTTCATGTATAAAATTATTTATAAGGGGGGAATGTTGTAATGAAAATTTATTTTAGTTATTATTCATAGTTAAAAATACATTGTGTTGTATAACTGGTTCACATGAAACACTGAAAAAAAACCACGAGACTTCAAAATAATAAAAATATATTTATCATAAAAAAACTACAAAAATGGTGGGTATAAATATTGGAAATTATATTATGAAATTTATAGAAATATACTAAAAATAACTTTCACTTTTAACAAAAATGAAATGATCAAATTTTACAAAAAATAAGATCGTTTTAGATTTTTAAATAGGCATTAATAAAATTGATTTATAGATAAATTATTATATAATTACAAAAATATTATTGTTAATATATTTTATCAATATAAATAATAGGCTAATAATATTTTCAATCAACATTAAATAAGAATATGAATAGTAATATTTGAAAAAAAATTATAAAAAAGTTTTTTTATATCACCATGAAAAAGTAAAATTACTATATTTTATAATTTTAATATTGAACAAATGAAAATAAAATTTATATTCAATATTTCAATATTTTATTTATATAAAATTTTATTATATTTCTAAAAATATTGAAGTTTTGGTGAATAGTGAGAATATCATTTTTATAAAGAAAATGAATTTTATAACATCATTAGGATTTAAGAATAACATAAAATTTATGAAAACCCTTTCCCGAATAATGAATTATTCTATAAGAAAATTTATAATTTTTAAAGAAAATTTATATTAAATTTAAAAATCTATTATTAACTTTTTAAATTACAATTTATTTTTGTTTCAAAAATTGTTTTCCTTCATTATTTATGTATCATTTTAAACTCAAATTTTTATCACTTTTAGAAATTTAATATTTTGAAATGGTTTTCAAATTTAGAAATTGAAAATTAAAGTTATTTAAAAACTGTGATTTTATCATATGTTCTAAAAATAATTTACAAAATCTTTAATTTAGTAGATGTAGTCAAAGTCAAAATGATAAATGGTTCTAATAAATTGTAAAACTATTATATCACATAATAAAAATGACTAATTTTTTTCAAGGGTATTATTGAACAATTCATATCATATATTTATTATTATTAACTATTTGAGCCATATTCATTTGAAAGTCATTGGTATTTACAAATGGGACACTCACATCATTTATAAAGGATGCATACACCACCCCTTTTAATACAATCTAAAAATTATATTCCATTATATCCTTTGCCCATATACCAACCCAAAATTACTATATAAGTGGTAGATGTTTTAATCTACACAAAAGAGAACCCATTAATGGATTAAATAATTTTTAAATGGTTTTATTAAAGGTAGTGACCTAATATTCTCAAATCACTCCATTTAATTTATATTTATTTTATGCTTCATATTCCAACTTGAAATATACTATTTCATAATAAATAATAACATATTCTCAATTATTATACTGAATTGTTATTATATTTATATAATTTTCATTATCTTCCTTCATTACATCTCCATATAAAAATGAATGTGTCATTTGTGGGTACATGTGGACTGTCACCTACATGAACTGATATATTGTTTTTCACAACCACCATATATGGATTGTTAAAAGGGTTTATTTAATGAATAAATATTATATTTATAAAATTATTTCTATTTTCAAAGGATAAACCCATTTCAACCATCTTTTCATTCCATGTAAAATGAAAATGATGTCCTTGTGTACATGTGTACAATGGGATCTATGGCGTGACATGTTCCAATTTTTATCAATTACCTACATGGTTGGTATTAAAATATATTTGTTTAATATATATGATATTAAGGATAAATACATTCCTATAATGTGGGTTTTAAAGGATAACTAAATTTTTAATGATCAATATATAATAATTAATTTATATCTATAAATTAATATAAAAAAACTAATCATGGTTTTTTTAGTCACAAATTATGGACATATTTCCCATTAAATTTACATTTTGCTACATAAATAACTGAAATAAATTATTCAAATATCTATACTAAAAATTGAAATAATAATATTGATCTAAAATAATTGTGTTTGATGTATCTATTAAAAAATATATTTTAAATGATCATAATTACTAACACCCAATAATAAAAATAAAAAATAACTATTTAATGAACTTTTAATGAAATATTATAAGTAAATAATATAAATGGTAATATATATAATTATTATTTTTAAATATGAAATTAAATTATTATTTTTATGATACAATATATTAAACTAATTTCTTGGATGTTGAGAGTAAAGTTAATGTGTTTTCTTCAGTAAACCATTTTTTCTTGATTCATAATTATTCCTCTTTGAAATAGATTAATATATTTTATATTATATTCTATAATGATATAATAAAATCATTCCTCAATTTATATGAAAGTATAATCATGAATTTATTTCAACTTAAAAACTTTAGGTTTAAAATAATTCCCATTCTCTCTAAAAGAAAATATTTTCTTAAATGTATATTCACTCATCCCTTAAATTTACTCCTTTATTAAGTCAAAATGAAAATATGTATTATTGGTGGTAATATGAGAACATAACATTACCTATTTTCTAATTGAATATTTAACACTCTTTTAATGATGCGGGTTTTATAAAATATTTTTTTAAATATATAAAATGATTTTACATTGATGTTTGTATTTATAATATATCATTCCACATTTCATCTAGATATCCATTTTTTACTTTTATAGGGATCCATTATTGAGGTTAATTTATAAATAATGTTTGACAAATTGTTCATCTTATTGTCTAAAAAATAGTAATTTCAAAAGTGACTCATAACGCCTTCTATTTTTGATAATGTTAAGAAATATTTTCTAAATAATTGTTTTTTTTCTTACAGTTATTACATTAACTAAAAAATATATATCTCCTATGGTGTTATGTTTTATTAATTCTAATTGGAATGAATTTATAAATACACCTTTTAGCTGATTGAAATATTTAGTATCATATGATCTATATTTTTAAGACATTTATAACATTTCATAAATATTACGAAACCCATTTACATTCCATGGGTTAATTATAATATGATGAATCGTTAATTTCTAACGGTACACATACATATTTATAATTGATGATTGGGGTCATTTATCATCATAAAATTAATTGTTTACAGATTTATATCTCATGTCATAACTATTATCATTAATTATTATTATTTTCATAAGAATATGATCAATTCAGTGGCTCATGAAAGTGATGTTTCCCTATATTTATACTTGCATCAAGGTTCCTTATAATACTATATTTCCATGATGTTTCATATTTTAATGTCATATACCTATGATTATTCTTTTTTTTTATTTTTCATATTATCCCACACTATAATTTCATGGAATATATTTTTTCATTAGATATTACACGTCCTTTTATCATGACTTCTGGAAAACACATAATATTATGTATTATTGTTTAATAAGATATTTATGCCTTAATAATTATTTTTCATTTTATCATGTTCTAAACCTTGATGATATGTACATTAATTTTTTTTCCTTATTGGAAATTTGAGTTCAATAATTACTTATATATCAATTCTCCATGTTATGTAGATGATTGTAACCTATAATAGGACTATAAGAGATTCTATTGTGGTTTATTATAGATTAATGTTCACTAGTAATTTAAAAAAAATCTCGTGGCCATTTCTCAAAGACACAAAACCTTATAATCTGGGTATTGTGATGAAATAACTATGCATAAAAATATTTTAAAATTCCTATTTTTTTCATTTTCCACAGTTTTTATCATGTATAGTAAATGATGTTTATTTTTTAGAACTAGATCTCATAGAGTGGGTTTTGGGTGCGTCTATGGTACCACGATAATGACTTTAATAAAATATTCCCCAAATACAACGAATTCAATGATTTTATTTAATGATGAATGTGGTTCCTAGAGAGAAATCTATCCATTTTGAGTGACTTTCATTGGAATTAAATGATTCATAACTCTCTTATATTAGGAAGGTAAACAAAGAAGTTGATGATGACCTCAATCTAGTTCAAACGTCCACTATAAGGGAACCTATAAACAATCACTACCATCAATACATCTCAAATTCCATTACATTTAAATTGGGTGAGTAAGATTAATAGGAATTATCCAACCTGGTAACCTAGGGTCTTATGAAAAGGGATCATTCATAAAGTGGAAAACAATCAAAGATATTATGAAGGACCAGATCACCGCTTACATTGAATAATTTATCCTGAATAATCTAGCTGGAATCTGGAGAGGAGGTACATATCCTTTTTCTCATATAGAATTTCTTCCTTTATACAATTGAATAATTGGAGGGATTATTTTATCATATTTTGATATCCACTAGAGGGTCGTACCTTATTCGATCCTGTTTAAAAAAAATTCAACAGATGATATCGATAGTAAATGAATGAAATAAATGGGTAAGTATACCCATTATGATTGAGGCATAAATATATATTCATTACTATAGTTTAATATAATTATCACATCCTTGTAGGAATGGATGATCCAGATTATATCCCACACACATCCTAAAAATCTATTATCATGTATTGGTTATATAAATATAAAATAGTAATCAACATATCCCGATGACTATTTTGGATCTAGCTCATATTATCACTTCTTACACTATTGAAGTATCTCATCTACATATCCTGATGATAGTTTTGGAGTGGTTTCATATTTCCACTCGTATTTAAAAGGATCATCATCACATATTAATGAGGAATGAAAATATTGATTGAGCTTATAACCCCATATTTAATTGGGATCATCAACCCATTTTCATGGACACTTCAAGGAAAGAATATATTATTTCTAGCATTATAAAATTTATATCTAATATTCTGAAAGGTGATTAGAAACATATGATACCGTTCTTCACAGTGAAAGAAGATGGTCCATATATTGAAAATAGTCATTACTGTATGGTTGTAACTCCATCATCACTGATGATTTAGGCACCAATGAACTCTTAAGAATGTCATGTCAATTAATTTGTGAAAAAAATAATGTTTTCCACGTCCAATTTGATGGAGATTTTGTCAATAGATTATATTTGGAAATTGTTTCCAAAATTATATAATTTCATATCCCTTGATATCATCCACATATTCATCATTATTACCCATAAATTTTCATCATTGAAATCTGGGTGCAACATCAAAAGTCTAATTAATGCTTCATATTCCTAATGATCACCATGATCTCGTTTCATCAATACATGAAGGTGATAAAATATCAATAGCTTAGAATATTCAATTATATCTCTTGGACATAGAAAATAGGAAAGAAAATCCCTCAAATTAGTGTGGATGGATAGTCACATTGAAATAAGCTTCTTGTTTCTTATATAGTGGTAGACAATCACATAAAACAGCTTCCCTGGGCATTGCATAAATGAGGCCCACTAAATAAGAAATAAGTGAGATATTATGGCCAATTAAATAAGTCCTAAATTTTATTTATATTTTTAAGATAATTATTATGTGTAATAAATATATTACTTGATTAAATAGAGTCTTCAACTTGACATTCAATTCTCAAAAAATGTAAAAAATATTGAATATTCAAATTATATTAATTTCTATAATATTCTTCCACTTATTAACATAATACCATGTGAATAAATTTAATAAACAACTTAAACTCCAATTCTTATATAATATAATAATAACGGTTTTATTTATTCATTGGTTATTGTTTATTCTCAGATGTTTCTCGAAAACCATAGTGGTTCCCACCTTGTCATATACTATAATTTTCTAAGTTTGTGACACTCTAGACCCTTATATCAATGGTTCTTAATATTATTCCCAATTGAAGAGTAGAGTTTGGTGACCCATCCTGGCACCTAAAGAGATAATGAATATTCAGAGTAATGAAAATCCTTCCTTTGAACAAACTCTATGTAATAAAATTTCATTATAATACAATATCTCATAAAGAAGGATACCCATATTATGTCATCATCCATTTTATTATATTGTTCATTTACCTAACTAGGGGTACATACCATTTCTAGCATATCCATGGACTTATTTAATGTACTATCATCGTCATCAACTACATCTCATGTATAACATATTATAAGAAGTAAAAATTTGATACTAATTATTAAATTAATGTTATACTACAAATGACACATCAAATGGAAGTTACCTCACTTCGGTATCAATTCCATAGTTTTAATCTTGCATCAATGTAAATAATCAAATAGCATACACTGATAATAATATCAAGTCATTTTACCATTACACATGTTCATTTATAGGAGAAAACAATTTCACCTAAATCATGTTGTGTTCTAATTACTGGTTCATCCCTCGTGATCACATATACTATAGATTAACAATTTACAACATCACAAGAAGATTTATTTGTGATTATGAGACCCGAACACTTGATTTTAATGAACCATCTATGTCTTATAATCATGATGTGTTCAGACCAAAGGGCACACATATCAGATTTATGTAAATTTAACTTTAGTTTTTCATTATAACCTGATAGTGGGTATAACCTTTTGATAAGAAAAGTAATAGAATGATATTATCATAAATATAGTTTTCACTTAAGTATCAATACTTTTATGGGAAGATATAAATGTAATGGTAATCAATGTACATACCTATGTGGTGTCTAGGGAACCCACTTACTATAATCTAAATTTCACTACAGAAACTACTAACAGTCCTCAAGCCTTTAGATCTCATATAAGAAAGAAAATTTTGTTAAGATGTGAATTTAGTTAGGGGTACTCAAAATTAAACATTGTGTCTTCTCTATTAATTTGGAATTCAGTTATCTGCAAAAAAATACCTCATGAGATGAGACTGCCATTGAATATGATTTGTCCTCTTGTGTGATTTTGGATCCTTGGATGGTATCATTTATGTAGTATTATCAGAATAAATTGGAAGTAGTTCTATACTACTTGGCACAAAACAAAAGTTTGATAAAAATATATTTATTCAAACTTCCTTCCTAACTTCATCGAATTCAATATTACTGGAACTTTTCACATATGAAATGATTCAATTTATAGAAATGTGTCAGGATTTCCACAATCTCTATTCAATAAAACGGGCTATATATGAAGTATAATATATATTCTTTGGGATAACATACAAAGATTAACATCATGGTTTGAGATAAAAAATATTCAATAACTATTGTCTTGAGAAAAGCCTTCTATCATCGTACACATATGTGTGATAAGATAGATTCCATTTATACCAAAACTACTATGGAATCCAATATGTTCCTCTAGTTGGTACTTAGATAAAGGTATATGTTACTATCTACAATATGAATCCCAAAAATGTTAATGGAAGAGTTTCCTAACTCTTCATTGGTATGACTATTTCTAGAAATTTTTTATTCCTCCTTTATCTAACACTATTACACTAAAAATTATAAAGATGAATGAGTTGAGTTATTATACCACACTTCTTTAATTGAGCAATGAAATCTTGTTTAATATACTCTTGATCTTGGTCTAATAATAGTGCCTTAATCATCTTACCAATCTAGTTTCCGAATTCATGTTGTAATTCTATAAACAAATGTAAGGAATATATTATATAGCTCATTATGTAGATATATCCATACCTACTATATTCATCGGTAAAATTAATTAAGTATGATATCTTACGCATTGACTCCATACAAAAAAACAACATAAATTGGTATTAATAAATTCTAGAAATTCAATAGCTCTAACTTCATTCAAAATGAAAGGTACTATAGTCATTTTCCTTCGTAAAAAGAATTTTATACATCAAGGATTTTTAACTAATTTGATAACGAAAACCCTACATGTTATAATTTTTTTAAACACTTATCATTTACATGACCAATCCTAATATTCTATAGGTTGGGGTTATATCAATCAATTTCACTATTTTTTTCATTGATTTTCATTTGAGGGATTTTTAGTTATTGTATAAAAATTCACTTTTTAATATATTCTTTACTAAAACATATGTTATCCTTATAAAAAATAATAAATTAATTTTAAAAATTTAAATAATATTTCCTAGTGTCCAAAATAGTCACTAAGATTATTATTTTGGTAATTGAAGTAACATAATAATAGTTCTTTAACACAATAATAAAACCACAAGGAAAAGATAGATATTAATCTCCAAATACCAAGGTGGTTATTCTTACACAGTTTATATCTTATATATCAAACTCATTCTCTACAATATTTTGGAATAAAAAGTTTTCATGTATATTAATGAAATTATTTTGGCCACGTGCTGTATCAAATTCCCGTGTAGTAGAAAAAGACATATTTCATTAAATATCAAAAATACCCAAAGTATATTCATCTTCTTTCTTCATTTTCATGACCTTTAAATTCTTCTTCCAGTGGGATTACTTTCTATATGAAAATAAAATAGCCTCTTACTAATTTCCCTCTATCTGTATCATTGAACTTTTGGAAGGATAGTTCATCAATGAATTCATCTTGGGTTTAGAAATTGAAACCTTATTCGTTCCCTTTATCTGATTTCCACTATAAATACCGATGAATTGGTATTATTAATATCCTTATTAGCTTGTAAAACTAAATCCAATTGGTAACAGACTGACATTTTCCAGATATACATATTTTATTTGACAATACAATTTTATAATCTTGGATGAAAATAGGATAGAATGAGATTAGTTACAAGTTATTTTTTTTTTTGTAACCCAAGGTATTTATGTCTCATGATGTACCAAATCATCTTGAGTACATGAGGTCCTACTAGATTCCATTTTTCTAGATTTCAGCTATATAGTTCCCTTGATATCACATACCTTTCATGCATTTCACTATCCTAATATAAAACTTATATACGATTTCACATATTCTTTTCATCTTCATCCACGTTCATTTTTGGGAGCTCACAAGAAACTGATGATAAAATTATACAATATAAATCTATTTCATCATCATCATTCTTCGTAAATTTATCTTTATCCATCATTATTTCTCTATGAGGGGTATCAGAAGAATGTTAGGACTCCATCACATAAAGAATCTTCTCTTGGAGTAATACTATGCACAATATAAATCTAGTTCATCATCTTCATGCTTCGTACATTTATCTTTATCCATCATTACTTCTCTACGAGGAGTCATAGAAAGAAGTGAGGAATCCATCACATAAAGCATCCATTGTTGGTGTAATACTATGCAGAAGCACATATACAACTCACGAAGTCTATGGATTGTCAAGATAATATATGTACTCATAATTGATTTCATTGGTAATATACTAGTGGTTGTTATTTATATATTATCTATAACAAAAAATGAACAATTATTTTTATATATTCATTATTTTTTATATATTAATTTTTAAATCATTAAATGTCTCAAACTATTTTTTGGAACACAAGTATCACTCATTACTAGTGTTGGAATACATATTCGACTGAGTATTATAGTTGAAAAGATCCTAAAAACCTCTCATCATAATCTAAGCTATGTCTATGCCCCTACTCAAAGAGTCTTGTGTTAGGGACTGTATTGGTCAACCACCCTGAATTTCGACTCCAAGAACTATTTAGTAATGTGCAATCTAGTAGGAATCATAACCATCAGTCCATCAACACATTTTCTCTATATTGGTAGCATGATAGATATGGGTATATATTTTATATCATATTTTTTTATGTCAGATAGTTACACTCATAATAATTCATTTGTAGTATGAGGCACCCAAATCTATGGATGAATAGTACCCCATACCCCTAGTTTTGTTCAAATATAAGTGACATAAGGTGTTACAACTTAATAATAATGTTCGGGTTTCAATTATATATCATTGAATTTAATATTTTTCTATTATATATGTTTATACAATGTGATCACACTCATAACTAAAAAATGTGTTAATAGAAAACATTCATCACTTCTGTATATATTATTTGTATATTATTTTATTTGTTCCCAAAAATAAGGATATTCATAAAACATTAAACAACACATAAATTAAATAAACTACATGAATAATCATTAAAACATAGTATTGGTTGACACAATGGATCAACTGTGAACTTAAGAGAAAAATATTTTTATTGATTGTGACTCTTATCACATCTCACACCCTAGTCCAATGTTATCACATCTCATTTAGAATACCACCACATCTTAGCGTGTTC
Source organism: Viscum album (assembly GCA_963277665.1). Taxonomy (NCBI): domain Eukaryota; kingdom Viridiplantae; phylum Streptophyta; class Magnoliopsida; order Santalales; family Viscaceae; genus Viscum; species Viscum album. Next base: position 837,267,046 of record OY728165.1, read on the forward strand.
AAAATCTTATAAAGTTATCATCATAACAAAAAATAATCAAATGTAGGATAGGGGGTCACAAGATGAGAAAAATACATATATAATTATATTTAGGGACACATATACCCCAATACTTATTATATGAAAAAGATAAAATGTGAAACCCATCAAAAATAAAATGACTATTACATTCATCACAAGTAGTTGTAAAATTTAAGTATATAAATATATACACAAAAAAACATGGTTGGTCATTCATCAAGAACAATTATATAACACACAAAATATTTCATTGTATATTATCTATTTAATGTAATTTAATAGTTTATATTTCACGCAACACCGACTTATCTAGCATTATACGCAAGATTGAGTTTCTACGAAACAACACAGTAGTATTATAATTATTTAAACGATATATATATTTATCAATGAAATATTTTAATATTAATAATAAATAAAAAAATTTCAATTTTATTTTTAATTCTTTTACATAAATAAAACAAATAAATTTATTTGTATTTTAAAAATAGTTTTATATTTTGGAAAAAAAAATTCTTGAAAGAACTACTTTTTAAGTCCTTTTGTAAAAATAATAAACAAATTAATTTATGACACTAATAGAAATTAAATTGGGTTAAATAAACTTTATTTTTGAATTCATAAAATCAAAATTAGCTTATGATGAATTTTTTCTATTTTTATGAAAACATTCAATTTTAATGAATAGTGAAAAATACTGGAGAGTACATAAAAACCAACTTTTTCATTTAAATAATTATTCATAATTAAATATTTTATTAATGTAAAAGTAGATAAATATTTTATATATTAGTCAAAGTTAACAAATTTGAGTCATTTTATAAAATAATTATATATAAAAATTCATTGAACTTGTTTACGATGTTTTTACTCACCTTCTTGGCACATTTACCCACCTTCTAGGCACATTTTCAAATTAGCATTAAATATAATTTTATCATATCTGTGAAGTGAATTTCTAAAATCTGAAATATATGGTTGTAATCAGTAATTTTAATGTGGTTCAATTGTATGAAAAATAGTTATTTGGCGATTAGTATCTTCTGAATTTTATTAACCACAACTATAAGTAAATAAGATAATTAAAGGTAAATATAATATTATAATAATATAAAATTACTCTAAAACCTACCCTAATTCTATTTATTATATTTATTTAGATCAGAATAAACCTTAGAAAAAGAATATGATCATTTTTAATACACTTGTGTAAGATTTGGATATTTATTATTTATTTATTTAATGAAGAGTTAAAAGTGTCAAATTCAAATTTTAATAACTAATTTTTTTTAATATTGAATTATAAAATAGATAAATTATACAATAAATATTTATTAAAAATATAAAACTTTTTACTACATCATGGTTTTTTATTTTTATTTTTTATAAATTAAATATTTATATATATTTATGACACAATAATGATGTCGTATTTTCTTTATTAATGTACGAATCAAAAAATTGATATTATAAATATTAAAATAAATATAATTTTAATGTTTTTATTCCTTCAACAGAGATTCAAGAAGTCATTGATATACGAGGTATGATTTAATTCCTCTTGTTTGATGTAATCATGTTTTTATGTCTTCAATAAAAGAAAATTATTAAATAGTGTAAACATTGACATAAATTTGTTGTAAAAACAAATACTATTATATTAAATGATATAAAAATACTGAAAATATATAGTGTGTACAAATAATTTTTATGATAATAGAAATTTTATAAATTATGCACTTTAGGTTCTAATGGAATTTTATTGAAAATATCTTAACCATGTATTATAAAAATACAGGAGAACATGGTAGGAGTTACCTTATTTTACAAAGGGTTAAATCTAATCGAGAAGGTTTCTTTTATGACATAAACATATCTAAAGATTATTGGATTTTAGTATTTTGACCCATCATAATATTATCCCTGAAATAAATAAATTTAGAGCTATTAGTATCTGAAAATCATTTTATAATAAATTAATATTTCATTTTTTTTCTAAACTGCCCCTCACCTCTCTTATAAATGGGAACCTCCCTTTCTCTTTAATTCACAACTCCAAAAAAATTTGGATAGGCCAACCCTACCCAAATATCCTCCAAAATTCCCCAAATTCATCAAATACGACTTACATTGAGCATAAATCTCACCTAAGGAGCGCCTTTTGTACAAATAAAAAGGAAACACCCGAAGAATAGGTCGTTATTTAATCACCTCTTGCAATGTTTTTTTCTTATTCTACTTCATCTTTATTCATTTTTTCCATGATTAAAAAATAAATTTTGTACCTTCTACATTCTTAGATATTATTATAAATATGGGAAAACAATATTCCTTATTCTATCTGTCCAATGAATGACAAAGTCACCCTGTGTGTGTATGTACGACTTACCATCTCCAAGTTGTGGTGTAATTTGTTATTCAACACTACATTATTTGGATGGATATAATGATGTGTATTATTTATATAAATAATTAACATAAAATTATAATGTTTTTATATAGTTAATATACCATCCAATTCCACACCTTTTAATCATTTAGGAAATTATATCGTCGCTCATTTGTACGTAGGGTTTACCATCTGCACAGCCCGAGAGATTCATTTCCACAATCACCATTCAAGTATGATTATAAAAATATATATTATTAATAAGTATTTAATATTTTAAAAATAAAATTTTCACTAATATTTTTATTTATCTATATATTTACATATATTTAATTCACTTTCTTCCATTCAATATGATATGAAAATTGAAATAGCCTTCATGCGTACATACAACCCACCATCTCGATGAACGATGTATTCCATTTAATATATCTATTTATTATATATATTTATATTAGGAATATATACGATATATAAATAATATTATGAATTTTATAATTAAGTAAATCATGATCTAAGAAATATGATCAAGAATATCAAGTCAAAAACACCTACGATAAAAAAAGCAATATTAAACAAAATGTTGCATTAACATTAAATTGTTAATTAATAGGTAATATAAAGTCATAAAATAATCATATATGATATCATATATATTTTTATGAAACTGATATCAGTTAATAATATGTTTAATAAAATTATATAGTAGTATGGGACATGTACGAAGAGTATCAGACCTAAGGTAAGGGTTAATTCCTTAATATCATTATTCAAGAAGATTGTTTATGAGTTAGTATTCACTGGGACATATTTATCATACATGTCCATGATTTGTAAAAATGTTTTCAAAATGAATATTTTAAGGTTTTACGGAAGGGAATCTTTAACTGGATCATAATTTTAAATGTTTTAATGATTTAATTTTGTAAATATACTTAATTAATATCCATGTTTTCAAAAAGATTTCAAGATTTATTTATACGGACATGATTATTTTAAAATTATAATTGTTTCAAAAGTTTGAAAGTGGTATGGGACACATCGATTAAAAAATATCTTTTAAATTAATTCCTTTATAAATCTTATGGATTTTAAATGATTTCATAAAAAATGGATATTTCTCTCAAAGTGTTTTACTCATTATTTTCATCTATCCAAACAACATTATTTGATATTATTATTTATTTATGTTGATTTATTATAAATAAAATCTTACATATTGTATTTAATGAGTTATGATATCTTTGACTATGGAAGTGCTATTTTTATACTATATATGGTTTATGGTTAATGTATTAGAATTTCATATACTAGTTTTAATATGAATATTTATCTTATGATTCACCCTTTTCATATAAGGAATGCATTTCACTTAGTAAGTGATAGGTGAGGCACGTTATAGCCCCTCAATACATCATCAGGTCTCATGAGATACACTATTTTCTTGGTATAAGGCCTTACAGAATATTTGTGAATGGTCTTGGCACAATTCCTTGATGTAGTAGTCAATATGTTTGGCACTATGCATTCACTCTTTATGAAATTATTTATTACATGTGATTATTTGAATAGTATAATATCCATATAAATAATTAAATTAAATTACATGAATTATCATTTCCATATCATGCTGAAGGTCAAGTTTAAAGGGCTTGTGTTTTAATTTTATACCATTCTTTAAATGTTTTTTTTTAATTTATGTTAGTTTCCATTGTATTGTTATCCTTACTGAGTATTTGAGCTCACCACTTTCTTATGTTTTATTTTCCTAGAACAACATGAGGTGTTTAATGGTTGATATGTAGGGTAACTATAGGGGAATAATGGTGTTCTCACAGGATTATATATTTTATAGTTTATTTTTTAAATTGTAAATTAAGGTTAATGAATTTAATATATTTTCCAAGATTTCTAAATTAATCGGTCCTTCATGACGTGATTTCTTATATCATGACAATGTATTAAAATAATGCATTGGTTCTAGGATTCTGGAGTCAGGGTGTTATAGTTGGTATAATATGATGTTTAGCAATAACATTGTAAATAGATTTAGAAAAATATGATTAGGGGTCGTAACCCTAATATATAATATTAATATAAGTATTGAAAATAATCCTATAATTTTAAATTGGGGATTATGTGGGTATTCATAGAAAATACATTTTTTATAGATACTACATGTGAATGTGCTTCTGGCATAGTACCTAGGGGTGAAAATTCAAACAAGGTGTTCCAAGATTGACACAGGGTAACCTGGTACATGAAAATGTGACTTAATGTACACCTGGTTTGACACTCGTAGAGGATATGCTTAGGATAATTCACATTTTCAGTTCAAATCATTATGAAGTATTTATTATTAAATATTCCCACAATGAATCCATTTTTTATGATTATGATATTAGATATGTATAATGTTTTCAATTTATGTTAAGTATTTCACTAGTTCAGACTAATTCATTATGATTCATAACCTAATCTAGTGCATGGTATTTTTTAGAAATGTAGAATAGTTGATGTAATTACTACCCCACTGATGAACATGTTCCAAATAGTAAGAAGTATACTATCTTTCATGGTGTTAATTCAGCATTTCAAAGGGAAATATCCTCCCATGTATTCTCATCACAAGATAAAATAGTATCATATGTTAATAAGATAAGTAATGAATTATATGAGTCCTATGGATTTGAAGGGAAGCCAGATAAGAAGAGGTTGGTGGAGAGAAATATTGATAAAGGGGGGCAGGGGAAAAGGATTTTTTCCATATGTTATAGCTGTTGAAAGAATCAACCTAGGAAGTTCTTGAATGGAATGCGTGTTTGTTATATGTGTGGAGAAAAGGGTAATAAAAAATGAAAATAGAAGAAATGAAAGACTAATATTCTTTGTTTAAACTGTAGTGAAATGGGGAATTATGGAAATAAATTTCCTAAATTTCCAAAAAATATAGATTATAAGAATCCAAGGGATCAAGGTCAGGAATAATCTATTACTATAGTTGATTTGGATGAAATAATGTATTTGTGTTTCTATTTTGAATAATTATATCATTCGAGCATTGTATCAATGATTTACTGGTTATACAAATTATGGAAATAAATAAGGATTGTATTGTAGTACTGTTTCATTGAGGATTTGAGATTGTATGGTACTAATAAAAGTGACAAAATAACAAGTTAAATTTTTTTTGGAAATTACATGGTTGAGGGATTAATAATAATTAATACAATCCTGATACTGAGGTAGTGATTTTTGAATAAGAGATTATTGATTTTGATAAATTGTATTGGATATTATCTACTATTGAGAAACTAATTAATTGTTTGTTTATTCCATCATTGTTGGAGTTTACAAAATTTTTGGATTAAAGGAGTATATCCAGTATTCTATAAGGAATAAGGGGGCATAGATGTATTCAAAATGAATTTATGATAATTCATGGGGTTTCCATTTTTTAAGAGACTAATTGATGAAGGTATTCACATGTTATTATGTGGATAAAAGGGATCTTCATTATGTTTACATACCATATAAAATTTTCCTACTTCAATTTTGGACACAAGTATTTCGGATGAGTCTAAACATTGAAATGGAGTTATTAGAGCACTTAATATTTTGTTTCAGGTTAAAGTATAATTTATTGGATAATTTGATCTAACCTTTTGGATTTCAGTGAAAATAAGGAGGACTAAGGAAATACTTTTGGGACTTTTGATTTATAAAATTTTCTTCAAGAATTAAAAAAATTCTGAACATTTATTTCCTATAGTAAGGTATGAAGTGAAAATAGAATAAATCACATCGAAATGATGAGATTATTATTATGACAGGTACTGAAATCAAGTATGTTTTCTTGAATTCTTTTATTGTTATTAAATTAATCCATCTTCTTTAATAAAATAGCATATCTAAAAAAGTGTTATCCTAATTTCTTATGTTTTGTTGCACTGATGATAATTTAAATCATCATATATTTATGCCTTTAAGGCCCTCAATTTTCTATTTATTGTCCACTTATTTGTGATTGACGACCTCAATCACTCCTAATACATATTTACACTTTTACTCAAATTTTGGGTTTTTTACTGCCACCAATTTTTTCCTATTTGAAATCCTAATTTGGTGGTGAATTATTCAATTTCTCTTTCCCTCTTATTAATAATTAATTTTGTTAACCCTATTTATAGCATCAGTGATCCACAATGGTATTTTCTATTTTCATCCTTTTAATTTTGAAAAACAATTTCAAATTTTGAGGATAAAATTTATTGAAGGAGGTGACAAAATAACACTCAATGATTTCATAGTATGAAACCTCTTTAAAGTTAATAAATATCTTATATTTAAGGAAACATTGACATGGATTGTGTTATACGCAATATTGAGTTTCTAGGAAACAACACATTAGTATTATAAGTATTTAAAAAATAAATTTATTTATCAATTAAATATTGTAATATTAATAGTAAAAAATAAATTTTAATTGTTATTTATAATGTTTTCACATAAATAAAACATATTTATATTGAAATTAATATGTTTTGTTATAATATTTTTACATTTTGAAAAACTATTTTCTTAAAAGTACTACAATTTAGGTCCTTTTGTGAACAATAATAAAATTAATGTTAGGCACTCTAAAAAATAGAATTTGGTAAAAAAGATATCATTATTTAATTCTAAATATCAAAATTAGGTTAGGTTGATTTTTTGTTATTTTTCTAAAAACATTCATTTTTTGATAAATAGTGAAAAAATTGGAAAGTACATAAAAACTGACTTCTTCATTTAAAAAATAAAATTTAATTAATATTTATCTTAAAGTAAAAAAATAGATACATAATAAATATATGAGGAAAATTTAAGTCATTTTATTCATTTTATAATAGTGTTATATAATCAAATTCAATGAACTTACTTAACATATTTTTACCCACCTTCTTGGCACATTTACCCACCTTCGAGGCACATTTTTGAATTAACATAAAATATAATTTTACCACTTATATGAAATGAATTTTGAAAATACAATATACTTTGTTGTCATTAGTAAGTAAAATGTGGTAAAATATGTTCAAAATAATTTTTATTTAATAGTATCTTTAAAATTTTATTAACCATGGTTAAAAGTAAATATGGTGATTTAAGGTAAAAATAATATTACAATAATATAAAATTACACCAACACATGTCTTAATTATATTAGATATGTGTATTTAGTCCAAAATAAACCTCAGTATTGAAATATGATGCTTCCTAATCCACTTGTGTTATATTAGGACAATTGGTTTTATTCAAATAAGAGTTAAAAGTGTCAAATGCTAATTTTATTAACTAAAACATTTTTAATATTGGGTTATACAGAAGATAAATTAGACTATAAATATTCATTATAAATATAAAAAATATTTAATACATCATGGTATTTTATTTGTAAATTTTAGAAACTAAATAATTAAATTTATTTATGACACAATAATGATGCAATGTTTTCATTATTAATGAAACCATAATTAAAATGATATTTTAAATATTAAAATAAATAAAATTTGAAACTTTTTATGCAATACAAAAATCAAATGGATGAAATTGACATATTAGGTATGATTTAATGCATTTTTCTTATTTAATCGAATTGTTATGATTTTAAAAAAATCATTTACTAAATAGTTTCATAATTGATATAATTGAGTTTTTAAAACATATACTATTTTATTAAATGATATAAAATTCCTAAAAATATATAGTTTAGACAAATAACTTACATAGTGATAGAAATTTCTTAAATTACCCATTGTTGTTTCTCTTGGAATTTTATTGTAATGATATTAACCATGTAGTATAAAAATACATGAGGACATGGTAAGAGTTAACTTGTTTGACGGAGGATTAAATCTAAATGATAAGGTTAATTTTATAACCTAAACATATCTAAAACCTATTGATAGAGATTATTTATAACCATAATCATCTTATTCTAGAAATAAATTAATTTATAGCTATTCAAATACGAAAATCATTTTATAATAATTTAATAATTCATGATTTTTTTAAGTGCCCGTCACCTCTCTTATAAAGTGGAACCTCTATTTCTCTTTAATTGAAACCTCAAAATCCCATTGGATTAGTCTAAACCTTACCAAATATCCTAAAAACATCCCTAACTTAATCTTAGTGGATTTACTTTAATCATAAAGCCAACATAAAGAACCCCTTTTTTCAAACCAAAAGGAAACACCCAAAGGAGATGTGATTATTTTATCACCTCTTTTAATGTTTTTTTCTTATTCTACTTCCTCTTTATCAGTTTTTTTCATGATAATATAATAATTCTAGTTCCTTATACACTCTGAGATATTATTGTAAATATTTAACAACCATATTATTTATTATATCCATCATATGAATGACAAAGTCACACTGTGTTTGTATGTATGGATTAACGTCTCCACCCTGTGATGTAATTTTTTATTCAAGACTATATTATTTGGATGGAAATAGTGATGAGTATTATGTTTATAAATACTTAAAATAATGTTATAGTGTTTCTTTATAGTTAATATACCATCAAATTCCACACCTTTTAATCATTAAGGAAATTATATCATCACTCGAGAGTATGTATGACTTACCATCTCCACAATGTTATGAGATTTTTTTCCACATTCACCATTCAAGGATGATTATAAGAAAATAAATTATTAATATGTGTGTAATATATGAAATAAAAATTCTAATAATATATATATATACATACATATTTTTCATTCACTTACTACCATTTGATACAATATGAAAACAGAAACAACGTTCATGCGTCTGTAAGTCCTACCATCTCCATGAATGGTGTATTCCATTTTATATATATATCTGTTATATATTTTTATATTATGAATATATATGATATATAAATCATATTATACATTCTGGAAGTAAGAAAATCATGATCTATGTAATATTATCCAGAATAACAAGTCAAAAACACCTAAAATAAACAAAGCGATATTACCCGTAATATTTCTTTTACATGTAATTGTTAATAAATGGGAAATATATAGTCATAAAATAATCATATATGATATCATAAATATTATTATGATTCTGATATATGTTAATAATATGTTTAGCAACATTATATAGGATATTAGGACACATAAAAAGAGTATCAGACCGAATGTATGGGTTAAAATCCTCAATCTCATTATTATTCGAGATTGTTTATGTGAAAGTATTTACTAAGACATATTTATCATCCATGTACGTGATTCCTAAAATAAATTTCAAAATGAATAATTTATGTTCATATGTAAGGTAATCTTTAACTGTTTAATCATTTTAAATATTTTAAATATTGATTATTCTAAATCTATTTATTTAATGTCTATGTGTTCAAAATGATTTTAAGGATTTTGTGATATGGAATTGACTGTTTTAAAATGTTAATTCCGTTAAAATTTTTATAAGTGGTATGGTACACTTTTATTCAGAAAAATTATTTAAATTACATCCACTATAAATTGTGAGAATTTTAAATGATTTCATAAAAAATGATATTTCTCTCAATGATATTTACTGATTATTTTCAACTATGTCAACATCCTTTCTTGTATTTTATTATTGATTGAGGTTGATTTATTATAAATAAAATCTCTTATATTGTAATGAATTATTTATGATACGCTTTACTGTAGATGTTCTATTTTTATAATATTCATGGTTTATTGTAAAAGTATTTTAATTTCAAATGCTAGTTTTAATAGAATGTTTATGTTATGTTTCTCCATTTTCATATGAGGAATGCATTGGACCTACTAAGTGATAGGAGGGGCCCACTATATCCCTATATGCATCAGTAGGGCTCATGGGACGAACTAGTTTCTTGGAACAAGGCCTCGAAAAAAATATTTGTGATTTGTCTTGGCACAAGGCCAAGACGTAGTAGTTATTCTATCTGACATTATGCATTCCCTTGAAATGAAATTAGTTATTACATGGGATTATTTGAATCGTATAATATCCATGTGAATAATTAATTGGAATTATTTGATTTATCTTTACCATATTATGTTGAAGTTTATGTTTGAAGGGCTTGTGTTTCAATTTTTTAATTTTCCGTAAACCATTATGCTTATTAATGATATTTTTTGTTATATTGTTATCCTTACTGAGAATCTAAGCACACCCCTTTGTTACGTTTTATTTTTCCAAGATACAGATAAGTGTATTTTGTTTGATATGTAGGATTAAGCTATTATAATAATGAAATTCTCAATGGATTATATATGTTATAGTTTATGTTTTGAATTGTAATGTATGGTTAATTAATGTAATCTATCTTCAAAGATTGATAAACTAATCAGTCTGTTAGGACATGATTCCTTACATCATACGAATATAGTAAAATATTGCACTGGTTATGGGCTTCAAAAGTTTGGGCATTATAAGTTAGTAGATTAATTAAAAGTTCAATAAAAATTAATGTGGTGATAGATTTATATTGAGGGAATATATATGAATTAAAATAAGTATTATTTATTAAATTATTTTATCTCATTATGTAAAAAAATCAATATTTTATAAATATAAAATATTAATTTATTTTAAAAATTATTAAAAAAATCATGATGCTGTGAAAAAAATTTAAAAGGGATATCTGGCATTTTAGGATTGAATGGGGATGAGTGGGTTACAAAAAAACTCAACATATCCCACTCTAGGTTGGGTGGGATCTACATGGTCTCATTTTATGTCTGCAAAGACCCAACACAACATGTTCTAGGTTAGTCCAAAATTGATTGGTTTTGAATGGGATGGTCAATAGGAGTTCTCGTAGAACTGAATGTGGAAATAGGTGTATAGGAAGGCCAATGTGAAATAGGGTCATCAGACACCATAGTTGGTGGGGAGGGTGGTTGGCCCATGGTGGTGGCATTGGTGATGGGGTGGCTGACTGAAATGAAGGTTGAGAGAATGACCATATGTAGTCATGAAATGTCGTGGGTGGTGGCGTCAACAAGAGTAACACAAGAGATGGTGATGTCAGTTTTGAGTGGTCCATAAATAGTTTAGAAAGTCATGTCAGTGGGAGAATCCTTGAACTAATGTTGAATAGTGGGGTTGGTGTGGCTTGTCGACTGAGGTGGCACCAGGGATATGTGAGCTAACTAGATAGTGCCATGATGGATTTAGATGAAACAATAAAGGTGGGAACCTCAATTCGTGGAGGTCCGGAGGTGGCAGTGGCAGTTACTGTGTGGTGGGGATAAGATGAGTTGTCAAATGAGGTTGTTCAATGTGGAAAGAGGTCGACCAGATGGTTGTGCAGTGGACTGAGATGACACAGAATGGGAAAGAGCTGATGGAGGAGGTGATATGGGAGGGCTGAGTTGGCTAACCACATGGTTTTTTACTAGCATCAATGAGAATCTACATGTATGAAATTAAAAAAATATTATATTTGTGTCATAGTCCTCAGGGTGGAACACCTCCCCCAATATTTCGATTGCTATATTTTCTAAAAAACCAATTTAATAGGATCATTTAAAAAATGTTTTGTTTTTTAATAATGTAATTTCTAAATAGGTGGAAATAATTTTCTTCCATATAGAACTATGACAACCATTAGAGTAAGGCCAAAATATGTTTGGAAAATGGGGGGACACGCGAAATTTCCACAGACCGCCAGCACTAGTAAAACTAACATATATATAAATGTATTTTCTTTAAATTTATACAGGTGTTTTGATATGATTTAAAATTTCAGATGGTCATAACATAGTCATCTGAGATCATATCATAATACAATATTTTATGTCCATTCCTAAATAATTCCCTCTACATAAATTTAAGGTAAATTTAATCTTCCTTGGATTAAAAAGTTCACACAATCCATGTCATATCTATTTTTTGTACAAGATGCATATAAGAATATTATGGGATAGTGATTTATATTTTTCATCACTGGATTAATATAATTCATCATACATGGTGATTTTAGCCCCAGTAAAAATCCAAGGATCTCATATGAATTAATTTAAGCTAAAAAATAAATTTAATTATTTCCTTTCTTGAATTTATTGTGTGTGTGTCAGTATCTCATCATTAGAAATCGTTACTCAAAAGATCGACAGTTGAATCCCTGTAGATCATCCATACATGATTCAAGATATCACAATAATGTCAATCATCAAAATCTGGGTGCTATTGTGGAGGTATGACGAAGGATTCGATGTCCCAATGATCACCACGATCTTGTTCCTTAAATATTTTATGTGTATCGCTAATCAAAAGCTTCAAACATGGACATTTCTCTATAGGATGTGGGAGGGTGGAGAGAAGATATAAGTAAATTTATTGGATGAATATTCCCTCAGAAATGAGATTCCTCTTGCTTATATAGTGGATGTTAAACACCAAGAAAGGGTTCCTCATACCCTAAATAATTGAATCTTAAAAAATAATCAATAAATCAAACATTATGACCAACTACTTGTGTCATAAATGTCATTTATATCAAATTGCCAACTTGAAATATTGAATAAATATATTATGTTATAAAATTGTGTCTCTAACAATACTCTAAATTACTAAAAATATTAATTGAACCTTAAATATTAGAGTAATGTTCATTCATATGATATTTATCCATATCTTCACATAATTCATTTTGAATATTTTTTAAAAATAAATTTAACACAAATTATTTTATAATCAAATAATAATGAGTTTATCTATTCATTGGGAATTTTTTATTCTCTGACATGTCTCAAGCTGCATGGTGAGACCCACCATGTCCTATACTCAAATTCATCATAATAGGGATGTATTTTGTATATGATAATTATGTAACCCTGTAGGATGTTATCTCAATAGAAATGAATAAAATTCACTGACCAAGAGAAGAGTTTTTCAACCCATCTAGGCCCCAAAAGATATAATAAAAATTAACAGTAATGAAAACCATTCCAATAAACATATTATCAATAATATAATCTATTATTTATATGATAACTCATAAACTTGTATGAACAGCTTGTGTCATCATTATATCTTTCATTATTATTTATTAACCTAACTAGATAGAACTACCCTCCTTTACTATGGCCATAAATATTGTGAATGTTCTCCATCCTAATCCACATGGTCTGAGATATCCCTTCTATTTAGAATTGTTAAATTTTATCAAGATTAATAACTCAACATAATACTACCAATGGTGAACCAAATGTAAGATACCTTGATTTGGCATAAATTCCATAGTTTTCATCATGCTTCAATGTATAAAATAAAATAATGTAAACTGTTAATAATCTCAACTCAAGTGACCATTGTACGTGTTCATATATAGAAACATTAAATTAAACTAGAGACATAACGTGTTTCCATTTTCCATTCATTCCTAATGATCTCATCCAATCAAGACCAAAAAGTTAAATCTTCGTGGGAATATGTGTCAGTGCTTATGAACCCCAAGCACCTAATAATCACACACCATCTGTGACATTTCAGCATGATGTTTCTATACCATAAGACATAAGTTTTATTTTATAATCATGGAATCTTAAGGTTCTCATTATATTATGGGAACATATCGAACATTTTTATATTGAATTTTATCAAAGGAATTTCCATAAATACAGTTTTCTTGGAATTATAAGCACTATTATGGTAAGCTAAATACATGTATATATCAATTTGTAGATAGGAAGTTGTAATCAAAGTACATAAATTATTTGTTTATAGGGAACCCTCTTACAATATAAACAAGAATACATTACTACTATCATTTAGTTAATGGAAGGATATGAGTATATATGAATGGAAACTAAGAGGAAGTATCATATTCCAACCTTTTCAAAAAACACACATCGATATATTTCGATGAAAATCCATGATTCATGCTATATTCCCTATCATTTTAAATATAATTCCATTATATTCTAATAAAAAATAGTATTATCCATGGATTGATCCCATTTATGAAATCCACCATACATAATGCATGGCCCCAAACACACAATGGAGTGCATTGGAGAAAATGTTTCATCAATGGAACAATACCACCCATATGAAGGTTCATATAACTACCCTGATCATGGATGATGTCTGTAAGTCCCATCAAAATATCTTTATGGATACCCATGGATCTACGGGATCCCCATAATAATGATAAAGTAGTTAAATTCATAGAGTTCCTCTCCATGGTACAATGGTAAACATATTTAGAAGTTATCTTTTGATTCATCTATATAAAGGTCCTCTATATAATAATATGAAATTAAATTTTGATAATTCCTATCAGGGTGTGGGTTTTGTATATCCCACTCATATCCAGAGGATCAACCAATTAGAAGGTTCTCATCATAACAATACACTAAATTGAAAAGAATGTACTTTTATTTTCTGAATAACTTTGAAGATTCTATTATATAAATACAAACTCAATGTTTTGACATCTGGTATGATAAATTCGTCTTTAAAGACCTTTGACATTCATCCAATCATAGTGATAAGCCACAGAAATGTTCATCATCTTTGCAGTACATATACTTGCCATAATTCAACCCAATGTAATATATATAGATTGATATTGTTCCAAACAACAAGGTGGTCCTAATGTGACCGATGTAGTTAGGTCATGTAGAGTAATCCCACTTAGAAAATGAGGATAATTAAATGTACATGAGGAAAAAACATTTCAATAAAAACATACGAGTTATGTTTTGGATCATGGATACTTAATAGTATGAAACTATGATAACATAGACTAAAATTTATATATATAATACATTTTTTTGAATCTATTTTTGAAACATCATATTTTTATGGTGAAAAAATTTTCATATAGCGAATACTCCACCCATTTTAAAATTATGACAGAGCTCAACTACTAGATAGACATGGATTCCATCTTAAGAACAAGAAACTAGATGTCTAGGAGAAAACATTAGAATCTATAAAAAACATTTCTCCTGTGTCTAAGAACTATAGTATAATTTATTGTTGATGATCCATTTGATGTGCACATAAAATAAAAGGGTGAATATGGAGAGCTTCATTTCACTCTGATCCCCAATCACTGATGACTATTTCATAAGAAAACATAGAACATCATTGAATCATATTAGGTCTTAGTACTAATCTTTTCACTTGTTCTCATTTTTCTAAAGAAAACCATTCATGGTCAAATCTCAAAAGCGGTCAACATGGTAGGATCAAGCTATCTACAAACTCCTACATCACACTTCTATGAAATTTTTACAAAGATTCCAATTTTAGAAAATAAATTTCCATAGTTATAGTACCAACATCAATGTAAATATTATTATATTAAAAATAGTAACTATATCCAACTCATTATTGAATGATAACCTGCAAAAGAAAGAGGGAAATAGAGGTAGTTATCGCTATAGTAATGTAGTATAAACCACTGCCTAAAGGGTTAGGGGAATGTTTTGCAACACTATCACCCCAAAACCATTGAATACCTATAAAATAAAAATCTTCATATTGTAACAACCAGATAAACCACAAACTAGATGAAATGATGCATTTATTTCACAACCTCCTCCACCATGAAATCTTGATATTTCTAGATTTTGGGAGATCCTACAAGGAATGCCTTCATGGTTTATCTCATTACATGATTAGCCAACTTCATTGGGGGTATTATTTATAAATATTTTTCTTAATTACACTGATATTACACACAAAAAATAATTTCTATGAGAATTTTAGGAATAATAAGTGAAGCCTCACAAGGGTCTCAGGCAGAAAGAGTCCTCTTGAAAGAAAAAGTCTATCTAAAATTTTAGACTGTATCATGAATGGTACTTTGATGGTGAACAATCCCATTATCCTTTAAATGAGGGCATGGTTCTAGTTGTTTAATATGTGTGGGTAAATTCCAATATAATTTATCCTAAAGATAAACTCGAACATTATTTTAGTACATAAGAGTATCATGTGTATGTTTCAATTTGAAACATGGTCTATACAAAAATTCTTGAATAAGGCATGCATATTCAGAACCATAAATTTGGTTAATTATTTTTTTCTTCCCCTATATTCTCAAATTTCATCTCTTAAAAATATTTGACAAAATAAAAGACTAAATGATTCTCCACATCCCATCTTCCACTTGATGAAGTTTAAACTCTTACTACAGTATAAATATTTTCTTAATAAAACACATAGTTAAAGGATTTAAATTAACTAAACTATAAATTACTCATCGTAAATATTATAGTTGGGTATTACATCCATGTAGTGACTCACATTTATCCTCTAAAACATCTTCCTAAATGAAGAGAATCTTTTCTAACAGTGAAATATTAATATGATCATTTGAACAAGCTAATACTAAAAAAACCAATGTATTTAGACCCAATCAATAGAATATATTTGGGGTTCCCTCTATTAGGGAAGCAAACAGATCCATGTCGATTTATCTACCCATGGATAAAAAATATTATTCAATAGTCGAGAACATGGGAAATTAGGTTATATTATACTCTTACCATTGTAGTATCTACTCAAATATCTTCCCAAAAAACAATAGCATCAGATCATATTAACTCTTTTGAATCTACAGAAGTATTAATGGAGGTAATGTATGGGTGGTGTGCACTAGTACTACTGAAAAGGGAGGTATGACATTTCTGGGTGGATACATCTCATCTGAAACCCAATAATAAAAACTTAAGATTTCCAAAAATTAATGGCATCAAGAAACCAAAGTAGAATCTTATTCTTTTTTTATCTCGATGTGGCCCAATGAAGGGATTCATAAAGCATGAAGAGACATCCAAGATCTTATGTTTTGTGAAAATTCTAGAAGGTGCATAATTTTTCTAGTGTAGTATCATATCGGTCAGGTCATTCACAAAGAGGGAATCCCTCCATTAGAAATTTAAATATTAATTTATCTCAATACTATAGATGATAGTGATCCTTTGTCTCTAAAATTTAAAATTGATTTGTAATGAGTGGGTTTTAGAATTCATTTCAATAAGGAAGGTTGCAACCAATTCATTAAAAATGAAACCCCTTGTAGAGAATATACTATATATCTATATATTTATTATGTGCAATGATTTGATGGTGTTTTGTATCCCACTAAAACACTCTGTATGACTCTATGAGTTCGTTATGGAGAAAAAAAAGTTCATGATACACTATTTTGATAACAATGTACAAATATCGATCAACACCAGTAACCCAAGGGAATGGGACTAATAAAATAATAAATTTTCACTCATAATATAGTAGTAAAAATATCCTTGGGGCCCAAACCCATTTAGTGTTACATAGTTACTCTTCAATAATAGTAGAAAAATATAACAATCCCTTACATTTGGTAATACTAAGAGCATAAGAACTCATCATATAAAAATTATAAGAATAAGATGTATTCTTTAAAAAATTAGTAGGTTCATGGGAACTTTATTACACCTATGGAGAATAATTTTATGATGCTTATAGACCCAAAAATCCAAATGAAGGTTCCACCAAATACCACCCAAATTATATACCCTTTCACTAAATGTTAGGGGACACCATCCTAGAGTGATTTCCCATTAATTAAATCCTCTAGGGAACTGTTTATTCTAGAAAAATAATATTATTAAAACCACTACCATAGGTGGAATGGGTTTTTATAATCCCATTTGAATAATAATAGAAATGGAATGATGTTATAAACAATGAAAAAAAACATTGATTATTAGATGACCATAATTATAGTCAATAGAGTTAATGTTATCCTCAGGACATATGTGAATCAATCAGTTTTCATTTTGACTCCACATTAGATGACTAAGCTAACTTCTTTAATATTAATTTACTCTAAGGACTTTTCTTCTGATAACTGGTACAAAGTCCATAGTAAGGTAACGAAATAATAATGATAACTAGTGTCACTACCTAAATTAGTTTATAATCATCATGATTTATTTCCTTCAACAATTTGAGGACAGGAACCACCTCACGAAATGTTCTAATGAGAACCACCCCATAAAATGGAATTCTCCTCGAATGAAGAGTCCATATACATCATTTTCAAAGTAATTATTTTTTAAATTCCTTATATGAAGAAGAATATATATATGTTCTATAAATCCCTGTTAAAAATTGTGGAGGATGAGGATGAAGTCACGGAGGCTGATGGTGTCAATGCATAAAAGGTCTACACAGATCTCAAAACATGAAAAATATCTCTAGTGAATCCATATATATTTATAATCCTAGTGTAATGAACATTAACATGCTCATTAGGAGAACCAACATACCTTGAATTATACCAGGGTTAATAAGTAACTATCATACGAGAAAAACAATTAGAAAATAAAAACTCACCTAGTCAATATCAATATTAAATAAGGTTAGAAAATTCTAACACATAGATGAGAAAGGATATTCAAACTATAATCAAGAAAATTATCCACTAGGTAATGTGGCTCCGTCATATAATCCTCTTACAAAAGAGAAACAATGTGGTTGAAAGTATAATCCTTTAGATTAGATGTATGATATCTCGAAATAGACTTTTGTTGTTCTAAATAGTATTGCATTCAAAGATAAACTTATTATATCAAAGGAACTCTACAATTCACTCATTGAGTCCCTATTTAAAATTTATTATTTTGAAGCTTATATTGTTTTCCAAAAAATTATATCATGTATAGACTAATCATGATTAATTAAATGTAATCATATTCATTAAAGATAAGGATAAGGAGACCATCATACAAGGAGGAATTATTATGTTGTATATATCTGACAGATTAGATGATGTCGACATTTTTAAAAATCTCATTATAAATTAATCAATAATCCATCTCATTATGGTATAAATTCTTATATGTGTGGGATATAGTGAATCCAACATTTCATCAATCTTTTTGATAATCTATGGATATCGTAAAAGTATGCAAAATCTTTTTTTCCAAATGAATCTCAAGGAAAAATATGTTGACCTTGTCTATCATTATAAATTCATGTCCACCCATCAAAATATATATTTAGATCTCTTATTAGGAAGATCATTTTTTACATCGTCATTTTGTAGTTCCCTCATATGACTATCTCTTTCTCAACTACTATCTTGACAGATATGATAGGGTGTTGTATGGATATAAGGCCTCTTTTGAATCCTTTGTTTATCGATATATAAACACATGATTCTACCAAATGGAATAAAAACATCCATTTACTGATGATACCATTCATTTAACTTACCATAAATGGTTTGGAAATATCCCCTTTCATCAAAATAGATGATCATGAGTTGGATTACATATTTCCCATTAATCAGATTAAGGCTATAAGATTAGACATAGGCACCTCTACCCCTATCTTTATAGTTTAAGATAAACCAATTGTAACACCCCGACCCCAGTTACCGAGATTTGGTTCATTATTACATAACATTTTCATGATCATAAAATATCAAGTCTCGAAAGTCCGATTAGTTTAGTATCCTTTTAATCACTAGATACATTCATAAAGTTTACATTACATCATAAAGTGAAAACTAAAACTACATCTTGTCTCCACAGTCATATACCCTTATACTATCACTACAGTTCATTCATAAAATACTTCTTCACATACAAGGAAAAATAAAACCTTGAAATGGGTGAGCTCAGATGCTCAGTACGGATAACAATATAGAAGAAACATTAATAAATAAGCATAAAAATTTGAGGTAATGTATAACTAAAACATAATACTTTTAAAATTGAACTTCAGCATAATATGGAAAAGATAAAATGAAATAATTCCATTTACTTATTCACATGGATATTCTACAAGTCGAATAATCACATGTCAAATCAATAACAACTTTCATAATGATGGAATGCATAATGCCAGATAATCATAACCACTTAGTCATCGCCTTGTGCCAATACTACAAATAAAATTTTGTCAAGGCCTTGTGGTAAGACACTAGTTAGTCTCATGAGACCTACTTATGAATTGAGGAGCTATAGAGGGCTCCAACCGTCACTTATTAAGTCCAATTCATTCCTCATATGAACAGGTTTAAACATAACATAAACATTCGTATTAAAACAAGCATAAGAAATGTCAATAATTTCTCCATAAACCATGAATGTTATAAAAATAACACATCCATATTGAAAAATATCACAAAACCTTTAATAAAATATAGAAGTTTTGTATAATAATAAATAAACTTCAAATTATAATAAAAATCCATCAAAGGATGTTGACATAGATAAAATAAAAACTATTAGAGAGAAATATTTCTTTTTTTAAAATCATTTAAAAGTCACATAATTATAAAAGAAAACCTTTACATTGAAAATATTATTCTAATATTGTAAGATAAGATTCGACAATTTTATAATGGTGGAAAATAGCTGCACCCGCTGTATAAGTTAAAAAAGACATTCATACCTTGATTCCGTTGAAAAGGTTAAAAAGGAACTTGTTTGGAAAATGATAGAAAGATTCCTTTATAAACATCTTATAAAAAGTCTTAAACAGTATAAATGACTTTAAACCATAGTCTATAAAATATTAAGATTGATTTTAAATACATTTTTTGGAAACATGGATGTGGATGATAAAGAGGCCCCTGTAGATAATTACATATAAACAACCTCGGATAATGAAGAGATTGTGAAATAAACCCTTACCTTGTACTTTTTCTTGGTCAAGGGTTGGTTAACATCCTATATAATGGTGAAATAATTGTTATTAAATTATACAAGAATCATATACACTAATATTATATAATATATGATCTTTTAACATTTCTTTGTTAATAATATCTTAGTATTATCGTTGTTTCGGGTGTTAACTTACTCATTTTATTTTATATATTCTGTTACATAAGCCGTGTTTGTTATGGATAGGTTGAATATTATTCATATCCAGAATGATATCAAGTCCTTAAAAATTATTTTTAATCATTAAATGAGAATTAGTGTTGAATGGATACGATGGGGAATGAATCTCATCGCGTTCGTGGAGACGGTAGTCCGTACGTACGCAAAAGAGACAACATCATTCTTTTGATATTTAAATAATATATAATTGTATGGTATATCATATATACAGAATAATTTTCATGTTATGTTTTTTATTTACCTTAATTACACATAATTATTATACCCATCCACATAATAATATATTGAATAACAATTACACCAAGACGTGGAGACGGTAAGCTGTACGTACACACGTATGGTGACATGTCATTCAAAGGATCGATAGAATACTGAATATGGTTGAACCATATTTATAACAACATCACAGTATATTGAATATAATAGAGTTATTATTTTATAATGGAAATAACAAAGAAAGAAGAAGTTGAAGAAGAAAGGAACTTGGAAGAGGGTGGTGAAAATGTTACCTCTTCTTCAGGGTTATTCCTTTTGATTTGATCAAAATGGCTCCTTAGGTTGGATTTATGATCAAAATAAGGCCTCTAGGATGATTTGAGGGAAGTTTAGAGGATATTTGGTCAGGGTTGGGCCGAGCCAAAAGGTTTTGAAGGTGTGAATTAGAGAGAAGGTGGAGTTCCCTTTTATAAGAGGGGTGAGGGGAACCTTTGGAAAAGCTAGAAATATTATTTTATAATAAATTCATATTCGTTTTTTAATGGCTCCAAAGTAGATTATTTAAATGTTAAGGTGGGTATGGGTCGAAAACAACTCAAAAAGTTGGTTTTAGATAGGTTTTTAGCACTTTATAAACCTTATCTTTTAGTTTTAACCCTTACTTAAATAGTTTGACACTTACCATGTCTCTTTGTATATTTATATTATATAGTCAACAAACTTATAATTAACATCCAAGTGACCCCTAAAATGGTCCATTAATGATACAACTATCATTATATAAGTCTATTGGACAAACATTACATTTTCATGAATAGAATATAAATTAATAATATTATATTTGTTTTGAAAACTCTTTTATGTTATTTTTAACACTATTGGATATTTTGTTTTTAATAATTTCATAACAGCATTATTACTTTGAAACAAATTTATATACCCAGTCCAAATGTGTCATACTAACCTAGAAAATTAGTGGAATTCATAAAAAGTTTCAAATTACATTTATTTTTATATTTATAAAATCAATTATTTTAATATTTCACTAATTAGGTAATTATTCCATCACCCTTGTGTCATAAATAAATCAAATTATTTAGTGTCTAATAATTATAAAAAAAATACCATTATGTAGGAAATATTTTTAGATATCTAATTAATATTTATAATCGAACTTATCTTATGTATAACCATATATTAAAAATATTTTAGTTATTAAACTTTGATTTTAACCCTTTTAACTCTTTTTTGAATTATTTAATAATAATTTTCCTAATCTAATCCAAGTGGACCTAAATGATAATATTTTCTTCCTAAGGTTTTTTTTGGGTCAAGTTACACTTATGAAATAGATTTATGATATGTTTTAGGGTAATATTAATATCATTTTTACCCTTAATTACCCTATTTACATTTAATCATGGTAAATAAAAGTAAAAAGTTAGTATTCACCAAAAATTATTTTTACCTTATTGAACCATATTTTACAACTTGATATTAACCGATTCTCTCAGATTTTCAAAATTCCACTCACAGAAGCGGTAAAATTAGGTTTTATGTGAATTTCCAAATTCTCTTAGGAGGTGGGTAAAAAGCGGTAAAAAGTTCAATAAAATTTTTATATATCTAAAATTATTCTAAACTAACTCCAATGAATTTCATTGAACTTATATATGTATTATGTATCTATTTTGACCTTAATTAAATTTAAATAAAATATATAATTATTTAAATAAAAAATCGGTTTTAAACTATATTAGTGTTTTTCACTATTCATCAAAAGTTGAATGTTTTCAGAAAAATACCAAAAATTCACCCTAAGCTAATTTTGATATTCCAAATTCAAAAATGAAGTCCATTTTGAAAGATAAAATTTATAAAATTTAAAAAAGAGGGTATTACTATTCATAACGGCTAGTTTGATTGGTTGTGTTGTGTGTTAGAACTTGAAGTTGGGTACAACACATGCTACTGTATTATTCAAAGGGAAGAATATTTGTGGAAGCTTGGGGTTTCAAATTCTCCCCTCCAAATAATTTCTTCCCTGAAATTTCTAGAATACTACCGCATGAAAAGACTTGGGTAGTTCTTCATCATAAGTTTCTCGGGTTCCCATGTTGCCTCTTCCATCATATGGTTTCTCTATAGATTTTTTACCAAACGAGTCGTCCGGTTTCTCAGCAATTGTTATCTTGTATCAAGAATCTTGATGGGCTCTTCGCAATAAGACAGATCGGGTTCTAGTTCTAATTCCTCGTAATTGAGTACATGTGTTGGATCAGGCATGTATTTTCTCAACAGTGATACATGGAACACATCGTGAACTTTGGAGAGACTTGGCGGCATTGCCAAACGGTATGCTACAGCCCCAATTTGTTCTAGAATTTTAAATGGTCTAATGTACATGGGACTCAATTTACCCTTCTTACAGAAACGTGTAAAACCTTTTCCACGGAGATACCTTCAAGAAAACATGATCTCCTACCTGAAATTTTAAATCCTTCCTTCAGTTATCGGCATAGCTCTTCTCCGTGCTTTGAGCTGCTTTGATGTGGTTTTAGATTACCTTCACCTTTTCCATCGTTTTCTCCACCAATTATGGGCCTACGAGTTTTCTTTCACCAACATCACCCCAACAGGTTGGTGGGTGACATCTCTTTCCGTATAACGCTTCATACAGTACTATCCGAATACTTGAATGGAAGCTATTATTATAGTAAAATTACACTAGAGGTAAATATTTATCCAACATACCCTGAAAGTAAAGTGAGCATGATCTCAACATGTCTTATAAGGTTTGAATAGTCCGTTATGATTGTCCATCAGTTTGGGGGTGGTAGGCAATGCTCAAATGAAGTTCAGTATCTAAGGCCTTCTGAAGAATCCTCCATAATCTTGAAGTAAAACGGGGATCATGATTAGAAACAATCGATAGGGGTACTCCATGAAGTCTCACTACATTATTAATATATATATTTTCTAGACATTCAAGTGGTAAATCTTCCCTTGTAGCAAGAAAATGTGCGAACTTGGTAAGACGATCAACAATGACCCATATTTCATCATTTCTTCTAGGAGTCTTTGGTAGTCCCATGACAAAGTCCATAGTGATATTATCCCATTTCCACTCAGGTATGGGTAGAGGTTGCATGAACCCTCCAAGATGTTTCCTTCTAGCTTTCACTTGTTTACAAACCATACATCGTGACACAAAATCAATAATCTCCCTCTTCATGTTTTCCCACAAAAAATGTTCCTTCAAATATCTATACATTTTGGTGCTCCTAGAGTGTATAGAGAAATTGGTACTATGAGCATCATCTAACAATTCCCTTTTTAGATCAGGTATATTGGGAACACAAAGTCTCTTCCCAAATTTCAAAATTCCATCTTCATAAACAAAGTCAATCAATATCCCATCATTCACAGCTTTAATCTTCTTTTCAAACTCTTCATCATCATTCTGAGAACTCTTTATCCTTTCTAGTAAAGATGGTTTGGAAACCATTTGAAATATCATTGATGTTTCACCTTCCGTGGTGATTCCCATATCCATATTTACTAGATCCATGTATATAGGATCCTTTTAAACTCTCATCTTGTTCAATAATCCATGGTAATTTCTACTCAAAGAATCGGCCACCTTATTTTCCTTCCCCGGGTGGTAGTGTATCGTGCAATCAAAATCCATGAGTAGTTCAGGCCATATCCTTTTCTATGAGAAAATATACTTCAAACTCTTGTGATCAGCATAAATCTCACATTTTTTACCACAGAGATAATGTCTCCACATATTCAAAGAAAATATTATAGCAGCTAACTCAAGATCATGAGTAGGATAGTTTTTCTCATAAATTTTCAGCTTCCGTGATGCATAGGAAATAACTCTATCATTCTGCATAAGGACACAACCAAGTCCTTTCTTCGATGCATCACTATAAATAATGAAAAAATCATTCCCTGATGGTAGTGTCAATATATAAACATTGAAAAATATTCTCTTTAGTTCTTCAGAACATTTTTCACACTATTTTGTCTAAACAAATTTAACCCCTTTACGTGTGAGTTCGTTAATGTGTTAGCCAATCGGGAAAAATTCCGGACAAAACACCGATAATAACCTGCTAAACCAATAAAACTCCATACCTAGATTATACTCATTGGTTCTGGCCATTCATGGATTGCCTTGGTCTTAGAAGGATCAACATAGATTCCATCTTTGGAGACAATATGGACACGAAAAGAAATCTCTTGAAGCCAGAATTCACACTTTCTAAACATCCCATATAATTCATTCCTATTAAGAGTCTTCAGGATAATGCGCAATTTATTTTCATGATATTCGTATATTTTGGATTATACCAATATATCATCAATAAATACCTCCAAAAATTCATCAAGATATTCCTTGAAAACACTTTTCATTAGATCCATGAATACAAAGGGTTTATTAGTCAATCCAAAAGGAATTACTGTTAACTATTAATGCCCGTACTTGGTTCGAAATGCTATCATTGGAATGTATTCCTTCTTCAAACACAACTGACAGTATCCAGATCGAAGGTCAATCTTTGAAAAGTATTGAGCTCCATGAAGTCGGTCAAATAAATCATCAATGCAAGGTAGGGGATACTTGTTCTTTATTGTTATAGCATTTATTTCCTTGTAGTCTATACATAACCGCATAGATCCATATTTCTTCTTAACAAAAAGGACAAGGGCTCCCCATGGAGAAAATATAGGGAGTATAAATCCCTTATTACTCAATTACTCTACTTGTTTCTTTACTTAAACTAATTCTACAATGGCCATTCTATAAGGGGTCTTCGATATGGGCCTTGAACCAGGAATTAAATCAATGGGAAACTCAATTTCTCATTCTGGAGGATATCCAGGTAAATTTTCCAGAAACACATCTACATATTCTTTCACAATGGGTGCATCCTCTTTTTGAACATTCCTTTCCTTACCCACAGTCATTTCATTCTCTTCATCCTAAATAATTTAATTTAGTTGAGCTACTGGGGGTGGATCTTGATAAGAATTAGTTGGTGATGATTCTTCTCTAAAGATAAGGTGTTCTTTCTCATCACCATCAAAAATCATAACCTCCTTCTTCATACAATAAATATTTTCATCCTGGTCTGGAAGCCAATCCATATCGAGGATTATATCAAATTCAATCATGGGTATGATGATGATATCAGTAGATAAAGAACATTTATGTGCTCTAATGGGAACGGATCCACAAAACTTTGTAGCAATGATACTTCCCTTAGAAGTTTTGACTGACAAATCCCTTGTTAAACTAAATTGGAAATATCTAATTTTCTTAGCAAAATGGGAAGATATGAAACAATGCGATGATCCAAAATCAAATAAAGCATTGGCTAATCATGAGGAAACCATTAAATTACCTACCACCGCATCTTTCGGAGCTTCATCCTCAGAAGTAGTGATAGAATAAGCATTACCTTGATCCCATGTCCTTTTCTAACGTAAGTTCCCCTGAAACTTTGCACATTCATTTGCATAATGTCCCATCTCTCTACAGTTGCAGCATTGAACATCTGTAGCTTTTTTCTTCCCCTTGTAATCATGAGCTTGGTGTCCTTTTTCACCACATTTGTATCAGACTCCCAATCCATTCAAGCAAGTACCAGGGTGTTTCTTCCCACATTTACTACAGGATGGTTAATTGAATTTTCGCTTCTTCCCTTTATTTCCATTTCTAGAGTGATCGGCAGATCTTTTCTTCTCTTGCTTTGCTTTAAAGTCGTAAGACTTAGAGAATTCTTTTTCTGTCTTGATTGCACCTGAGACAATGTCTTCATATGATGAGAAGGATTGTGAAAATAATGCTCGATGAAGAAATGGTATTAACCCATCAACGAAATGATCAATTTTACATCTTGGAATACAAACATAATCTCCATCATACCTCGCTAACCTTGATAAGGTATCCTTATACTTTGCGACATTCTCATCCTCCTTTTGTCTCAGACTTAGAAATTTCCTTTCCATATTTGCTCGATGGTCATGAGGAAAGTATTTTTATAAGAAATTCTCTTTGAACTACATCTATTCCATATTTTATTCTTCATCATCTTACTTCGTGTTTTGAATCAATGACCACCATTGATCAGCATCTCCAGTGAGGCAGTAAACTACCATGATAACTTTTTCCCTTTCACTACTCCCCAAAGCCTGAAAGATTTTGTCTAGGGAACTTATCCATTGCTCATCAACCAAGTGATTTGTACTCCCATTGAATGTTGGTGGTTGTTTCCTTATGAAGAGATCTAACATTGATCCTCCTTGCTGTTGATCAATGTGCTCTATACGGGTAAGGTTATTAGTCATAACCTGAGTGAGTTTTCCCAGTATGGTGATTAGCTGATCAGCACTAGTTGCATCACCAGCTCCACTATAATTTTCTTGAGCAGGAGGGAAATCCCTACATGGAGTGTGTGCATTGAAATGATTTCCATTTCTTCCACTAGGTTCCATTTTTAAACAGTGGGATAACTAGATCAGTTTATGAATCAAAATACATAATACCATTCTTGTAAAACAATTGACATAAATTGAAATATTTATAGATATAATCCATAATCATAAAAATATTTTCTTTGAAAATAAATATACTCATAAAACCTTCGTAATGGTTTATAAATAAAATGACAGTTATCCTAAGCATATCCCCTAGGAGTGTCGTAACCAGAAGTGCAGCAAGGCTCGTTGTCGTGCACCAGTTTATGTTCGAGTCTAGCTCAAAGTGATGTTTTTGAGTTTTACCCCTATGTACATCTGTACCAGAGCTGCCTTTACTTTCTCATATCCAGACATGGATGTATTGCTCTGAAAACTCACAAAATCTCTACAATACCAAAATTCTAGGAAGTTCTTTTATACTAATTCTCAAAGTCCATCTTAGGACTATGTGCTCTAATCAGAGTTTATCTAAATCTTTCTCCCAAGGTTTTTACTAAACCTCCTCTGATACCAACTATAATCCCCCGACCCCAGTTACTCAGAGTCAGTGCATTATTACATAACATTGGCATGACCACAAAAGATCAAGTCTCTAAAGACCGATTAGTTTAGTAGCCTTGGAATCACTAGATACATTCATAAAGTTTACATTACATCATAAAGTGAAAACTACAACAACATCTTGTCTCCACAGTCATATCCCCTTATACTATTGCTACAGGTCATTCATAAAATACTTATTCACATCCTGGGAAAAAAACATTGAAAGGTGTGAGCTCAGATGCTCAGTAAGGATTACAATATAGCGAAAACTTTCATAAATAAGCATAAACATTTAAGGCAATGTATAACTAAAACAAAAGCATTTTAAACTTGAACTTCATAATAATATAGAAAATATAAAATGAAATAATGCCATTTACTTATTCAAATGGATATTTTACTAGTCGAATAATCACATGCAATATCAATAACCACTTTCATAATGATGGAAATCATAATTCCAGACTATCATAACCACTTAGTCAAGGAATTGTGCCAATAATACAAATAAAATTATGTCAAGGCCTTGTGCAAAGACACTAGTTTTTCTCATGAGACCTATTGATTCATCGAGGAGCTATATTGGGCTCCAACCGTCACTTATTAAGTCCAATGCATTCCTCATATGAACAGGTTTAAACCTAACATAAACATTCGTATTAAAACTAGCATACAAAATGTCAATACTTTCTCCATAAACAATGAATGTTATAAAAATAACACATCCACAATCTATCATATCACAAAACCTTCAATACAATATAGAAGTTTTGTATCATAATAAATAAACTTCAAATAAGCTTAAAATCCATCAAAGGATGTTGACATAGATGAAATCAAAAATATTTGAGAGAAATAATTCTTTTTGGAAATAATTTAAAAGTCACATAATTATAAAAGAAAACATTTAATTTGAAAATATTATTATAGTCTTTTAATGGAATATTAGGTGATTTTATAATGGAAGAAAATAGCTGCACCCACCGTATAAGTTAAAAAAGACATTCTTACCTTGATTCAGGCAAAAAGGTTAAAAATGACTTTGTTGGGAAAACGACAGGAAGATTCCATTATAAAATTCTTATAAAAAGTCAACAAGGGTATAAATGACATTAACCCATACTCTGTAAAATATTAAGAATGATTTGAAATACATTTTTAAGAAACATGGATGTGGATGATAAAGAGGTCCCAGTAGATAATTACGTTTAAACAACCATGGATAATGAAGAGATTGTGAAATAAACCCTTACCTTGTACTTTTCCTTGGTCGAGGGTTGGTTAACCTCCTGTATAATGATGAAATAATTGTTATTAATTAATACAAGAATAATATACATTAATATGATATCATATATAATCTTTTAACATTTCTTTTTTAATAATATTTTAGTATTATCGTCATTTCGAGTGTTAACTTACTCGTTTTCTTTTATATGTTTTGTCACATAAGCTATGTTTGTTATGGATAGGTTGTATCTTATTCATATAAGGAATTACATAAAGTCCTAAAACATTATTATTAATCATTAAATGAGAATTAGTCTTGAATGGATACGATGGAGAATGAATCTCATCGCGTTCGTGGAGATGGCAGTCCGTACGTATGCACGGGCGACAATATCATTCTTTTGATATTAAAATAATATATAATTGGATGTTATATCATATATACAGAATAATTATTAGGTTATATTTATTATATTCATGAATTAGAAATAATTATTATACCCATAAAAATAATAATATATTGAATAACAATTACACCACGACGTGGAGACGGTATGTCGTACATACACATGTATGGTGACATGTCATTAAAAGGATCGATAGAATACTGAACATGGTTGTACCATAATTATAATAACTTCATAGTATATTCAATATAATGGAGTTATTATTTTAGAAAGGAAATAGCAAAGAAATAATAAGTTGAAGAACAAAGGAATGTGGAAGTGGGTGGTGAAAACATTATCTCTTCTTCGGGTTCTTCCTTTTGATTTGATCAAAAGGTCTCCTTAGGTTGGCTTTATGATCAATCTAAGGACCCTAGGTTGAATTGAGGGAAGTTGAGAGGATTCTTGGGAAGGTATTGTCTAAGATAAAAGGCTTTGACGTTGTGAATTAGAGATAAGGGGGAATTCGCTTTTATAAGAGGGGTGAGGGGAACCTTTGGAAAAACTAGAAATATTTTTTTCAAGTAAATTCATATTCGGTTTCTAATGGCTAAAAAGTAGATTATATAATTTTTTAGGTGGAGATGAGTCAAAAACACTCAACCAATAGGTTTTAGATAGGTTTGGTTCACTTTATTAACTTTATCGTTTAGTTTTAACTCTTAGTTATTTAGTTTGACACTTACCAAGTCCTTTTGTATTTTTATATTATATAGTCAATAAACATACTATAAACATCCAAGTAAGCCCAAGTGGTCCATTAATGGAAATCCTGTCATTATATAGGTTTCTTATAAGAACATTATATTTTTATGAATAGAATATAAAATAGAAATATAATATTTGTTTTAAAAACTCTTTTATGTCAATTTCGACACTATTGGATTTTTTTTTTTGATAATTTCATAACATCATTATTACCTCGAAAAACATTTATATAACCAGTCCAAATATGTCATATTAACCTAAAATTTTAGTGGAATTTATAAAAAGTCTCAAATTACATTTATTTTCATATTTGTAATATCAATTATGTAAATATTTCATTAATTAGGTAATTACTGCATCACCATTGTCTCATAAATAAATTTAATTATTTAGTGTCTAAATATTATAATGAAAATAACATTATGTAGAAAATATTTTTATATTTATAATGAATATTTATAGTCAAATTTATCTTATGTGTAACCCAATATTAAAAAAGATTTACTTATTAAACTTTGATTTTAACTCTTTCAATTCTTCTTTGAATTAAATAATAATAAATGTCCTAATCTAATCAAAGTGGAACTAAATGATTATATTTTATTAATAAGGTTTTTTTTGGTTGAGATAAAATTGTCTAATAGAATTAGGACATGTTTTAGGGTTATATTAAAATCATTTTTACACTAAATTTCCTTATTTACATTTAACCGTGGGAAATAAAAGTAAAAAAGTTACTACTCACCAAAAATTATTTACATCTTATTGAACCACATTTTACTCGTTGATATTAATTGTGTCTCCCAGATTTTATAAATTCCACTCACAGAAGCGGTAAAATTAAGTTTTATGTGAATTTCCAAATTCTCTTAGGAGGTGGGTAAAAAAAGATGAAAAGTTCAATAAATTTTTTATATATCTAAATTTATTCTAAACTAACTCTAATGAATTTCATATAACTTATATAAATATTATGTATCTATTTTTACCTTAATTAAATTTAAAAAAATAATTAATTATTTAAATAAATATTCTGTTTTAAACTATAACTTGGTGTTTTTTCTTTATTCATGAAAAATTGAATGTTTTCAGAAAAATACCAAAAATTCAACCTAAGGTAATTTCGATATTCCGAATCCAAAAATGAATCCCATTTTGAAAGATAAAATTTATCATATTTTAAAATGTGGCTATTACTATTCAAAATGGCTAGTTTGATTAGTTGTGGTGTGTGTTAGAACTCGAAGTTGTGTACAACACACACTACTATATTATTCAAAGAGAAGCGTACCGTGGAAGCTTTGGGTGTTAAATCAACTGGATCCATATTCATATAAAAAATATAATATACCTTCAATATTGAAGGTAATCTATAAAAAAATCTCACACATTATCCCCAAGATATATGTGTATCCTTGTGTCAGCATCTTGATCAGAATATGATTCCATGCCATTAGAAGATAACCAAAATTCCCTAACATATCTATAATAACCGGATTTCCAAACCACTTCTATCACAAATGATATTGGTGTGTAAGAAATGAAAATTTATAATTCCCCTTTTGATAATGTCTGATCATTGGAACCCTTTGAGTTTTGAGATTCCTCATCATCATTTATAGAATATAGAAACTCCCTTTGATTTTCTTCCAATCCAGAAAACATTATTCTATATTACACTTCCACTGAAATTTTCATGAGGGAAGAAGAGGAATACATATTTATATATTCCCCACTAGTATTTGAGGATGGAATATCTACCACCAATTATGAACACATAGAGGTGAATCTTGGTATATATTATGACTCACAAACCACATTAATCTGTGCCACTTTTTCTTCTAAAGAATAACATGAATAAATTTCTTTCTTTAAAAATCATGATGATGTATTTTTTTGAATAACATAGAGATTTATGGGCTTGATATTTATGTGGACACCAATTATTTGTGTTTTCATGAGGATATCAATTGCTACATATAACCATCCAAGGGAATAAATCAGAATCATGATTCAAAATTCAAAGACAATGTTGAAAATATTATTATATCCAACTTCATTTGATATTTTCAGACCTCAAAATGGATCACCAACATCATCCATGTTAATAAGATGAATTTTAAATTGGTATTTCCATAAAAATTAGTTATCTCAACCAGAATTAACTGAAATGTTATTTTCCTATCTCAACCAATAAATATATGATTGTTGTAACTGCCAGTTTCTACATAATCCCTAATATAGATGGATACTATGGTTATAACCAAATTTAGATGGAATCCAAAGAAGTTGAGGCCACAAAATTCCTAGAACCCTAATGGGCGTAATAATATTGAGTAATTCCATTTTTTAATAATTATGGAGCTACATATCAACATGACATGCACCATATTTTCAAGGCCTTCCTTGGGGAAATTTTGGAATTCTATATTGATGATTTAGTATTAGAATATAAGTGATTTTTTCATGATCACCCAATTCTAAAAATGATTTTTGAAAAATATAAGAAGGATAAATAAACATGAACCATTGGAAATATAATTTATGGTTAAATAATGAATGTTTCTTAATATTATGATATTATAATGAAATATCAATTTCAACCATTAGAAAACCAAGTCCATCACTAACATGACACTTTCATGAAAATTTAAATTGATGGGAGGGATTCGGTTATTCCTCACATACATCACTTGCTTTATAGGAAAACTTTTAGGAATGTGTTTTCCCATCACTAAGTCAGTGAAGATGGTATTTATTTATTTGTGTGAGGAATATTTTCTGGAATTGTTTAATAATATCGATTAATACCCCCTGAGACAATAGATATTAATGTCATCCATAGAGACCAATCCACTCATTTTTTACATGGAATCCTTGGAAAAATAAATTATTTACCTTATTGTATAATGTAATGATATTTTTTTATAAAATAGACTCTACTATCATCGAAAAACTATGTTATATAATGAGATCTGATATTATGACATCCTGAATAATGAAATTCGATCTATCTTTATAGTCCTGATTCTGAGACACTACCTATAATAGTATGATGTCCAATTGGTCTCTAATATTGACCCACATAGATAAATACTTAATAATGTGAAGTTAACTAGATGTTTGGCTTGGTGTGTGGCCATCATGAGGTAGTTTAACATTCACTTTATTCTATAGATGTCAATCAAAGGAAAAGTATTACCTTACTTTTTTGTATTTGACCCTTCATTAGAAAGAAAAAAATCAAATGAAAATTTTTTATATGAAGATTACTTATCCATTAATGAAACAACCTAATCATTATATATGTATTTCAATGGTTCTTATTGAATCCTAATGGATATAATGATGGAAACCCCAGAATTCAATAGAGTCAGAATAAGATCTACCCTTATTTTTTCAGGAATGTTAGTTTCTCCGTATTAATTCATATTATTAAAATACTACACCAACAATAAGGAAGAATTATAATCCTTAGTTTCATGATTGGAATTGGAACCAAAAATAGTAACAGTTTGACTGAATATTATGGGCGACTCATAGTGGGTGATCAAGCTGATTAATAGTGAATACAACATTTAGAATTAGGAATTGATCCCCCCTTTTCGATTATGTATAGGGATTTATTTTAGACATACCATGTAATAAAATTTTATTTCATAAAACTAAATCATATAACATCGTATCCAATGCATCGGTAATTGAATCAATAACATGTTCATACCCGGATTGAGACAAATCAATCATTAGAATTGAACTTTTCAATGTGCCATCCTCATTCATCAGTAGTGATGTGGAAGATATCCATGTGATAAACACCACCCCATTGCAAGGAGAGATTGTAGCCTTTCAAAATGATGTATTAATTTTATTGATTATCGTAATAATGTAATTCCATTAATATATAATCCATCCATCAGATTGAGAAAAGAATGAATATATCTGATGATGTGTAGTGAATTTCATTCTTTATGATAGCCAAAATTAATAGAAAATACTATATAAATTTTGGTTGAATGTGGTCCTCCATTGATTCATTGTAGTATAAGAAACACAAAATAATATATAGGATGTATATTTATATGCATATGATTCTAATCATTCGTGAAACAAGATCTCTCACCAGGAAAAAAGTCTTGGATACTTTTAGTTGCTGATTATATAAGATTGTGTACAGTTCCCTAGAAAATGTATTTCATGATATATGAATGATTAATTACTTTAGTAACCCCTTATATCATTTAATATTTCTAATAATTTTTTTCAAATTTACTCTCATGGGATTTTATTTAATGGGGATATGTCCCCTAGCTACTAGGATCCAGTTCAAGTGCATACTTACTACAATCAAATTCATATACATGTGGGTTGAGCATATATTCTTCAAATACATAAGTATAAAGGAAATCATAAACACATTTAAGTAAAATATAATTACCATATTTAATGTCCCTCACACAATATTGGTAGAAAATAACACTAATTTATTCTCTTAAATGTTATAAAATATGTACAAGCAGTATAACATACATTTCAATAACTCATCCTGATACTATGTAGTGGAAAACTTAAAGATAGTTAATTTCAATAATTACATATATAATATACTCTACAAGATTTTAGATAAGGAAAATATTTCTTGAACTGAAAAATAAAAACACAGTTTTTTGGAAAATGACACAAGAACCTATATTGTCACCCAAGAGATGTTATATTCACTTGGATATAGGATAGAGGTAATCCATCTCAATGAAATATATATTAACTCAATATCCACTTACATATGCAATAAATTATATAAATTTGAATAGTATAAGAAGAAAATGGATGAGTTGTATTTTCTTGATGAGAAATTATTTTTCACTTTATACAACTTGGATGTCTATCAATGCAGAGCATCATGAGAATAAATATGAAAGTTCACATTTATTTCATTCTTCAAGGAGAGATGGTATTGGTTATCAAAACATCAATGATACCAGGGAAAAGCATCCAAATATTTACAAAAAAAATTGAGGGACCTTATTCTATATAAAATATCTTCTCCAGAAAATCATATACCTTGTTCAAAATAGATAGAGAGTGCATCACACCTTCCACCAAGAAATGGTTTCTTAAAAAACACTTTGTGAAGCCACTACATTATTTCACTATCATCCTCTTAATATGTTTTATAACTAAAAAATAATATCCTTGAATCATAATATAATATTACTTAACCATTATATATTGGTCATAATACATTAGTCTATATGAACGCATCTGCACCACAAAATGATAAATTGCGTGTTGGGTGTCAAAAATGTCCCAAACTTAATCTCTAGTAAAATACAAGTAATATTGTAACCTCTTTTTTATCACACATAGAATGATTCTCATGAGATTATGTTCCTTGTTCAATTTCACTAATTATAATGTTTATGAATAACCATTTCTAAAGGCATGGAATGATTTAGTACATCATGCATAACCCTAAACTACTTAGAGTGACCTACTCTATGTTGTCTAATTTAGCAAATAAGTGATTGATCTATAAAGGGATTTTTTCATGACCTTTCTATGTTTTGGAACATAAATGATTCTAGTCATGTGAATGATCCTGATATACAAAGGGAACCATCGTAACAAAATTCTATGTTGATTAATTCCTATTATTTAATGATATTTAGTTATATATGGCTATCCCAACAATGCCAAAAAGTAAATATAAAATATTATCCAACTCATTCTTTGTGTTGGAAAACATATCCAATTTATGATAATTTATCTTACCTTCAATTACATTAATAAAGGGTCACCATCTATTTAGAACTATATTCTAATTGATTATTAATATTAAAAGATATAGAGTAATGCATGGATCTAATTTCCTTGGCCTAATAATGAATTCCAAATTGAAAATTCACTATTTCGCTCGGATTTTCAATATTTTCTTCCAACTTTTACTTTTAAAGGTGTCTTAGTATTAAGTTATGTGTTTTTGATCATATTATTAACATATACAATGGAATAAAACACAAATACATGAGATCTATCATCATGAATAATAAAATTCATGTAAAAAACATAAAATAGAGTACCTTGAAAACATGTACAGTTTAACCATGTTTTCAATTATTGAAGGATAACTCTTCATTGGGATCTCTAAAATCAATGAAAAATTACCCTACATTGAAGGAGGGAACATCAGGCAATGGGTATATTATCACTTCATGAGGTTATCTATAATATAAAAGGGTTCAAGAACCTCCTTAATGAGATAAATAGATTTTTAGGATGAATATCAGGGGGTCATACATTTTTAACTCCACGCACACACAAAAAGGAGATGATCCCATCCACATATAAAGGTAATTCATGAGTCTCCTACAATGCATCAATTTCATTTTTGTCAATTGGTATAATTCATTGAATGTCTTCAATGAAATAACTCAAATCCTTTAAACCATAAATAAATTGTTCATAAATGATGAAACCATTTTGGAGAAATAATAATAAAAATATACATCATATATATATATATATATCTTATTATTATTCATTAGATGCATAATAAATAAATATATCATATATATATACATAAATTTCATGCATCACATGAAAATAATAATACAAATATCAAATGAATATATTAAATGCACACTCATAATATATATAGATGAGGGTTTCTCATATATCATTGTTTGATATATACATTAATTTCAAGTATGTATGTTTTATTAAAAATCTAACAATCTCCCACTTTCACTAAAATCCCATAATGACATTATAAAAAACATTACAAATCTTTGTGAATCAATACAAGCTCTTTTGGATATGAATTTCATTAAAAACACTTCATTTTGAATAGAAACGTTTACCAAAAAATATTCTTATCCATGGTAAAAACTATGCTACCCGACGATCATTATAAAAAAGGAAAAAAAACTATGAAATCCCAATTCCATAGATGTATGAAAATGGTGGCCTCTAGAAAAACATTAATTATACTCAAGCTATAATGGAATTTATTGTGGTGTTAATAAAACATATTCATATATTTATAAGAACATATCCACCACATTTTTTATCATATACATCATTTTTATATTATATAATCCCCTTTTCCAAGACACTGAGAAACAAATAGATATAGAACTTTTCAATCTAGCATTGTCCTCTCCATATTTCTTGATTCTCTAGAAAACTGAACAAGTGGGTAAATACATCACATTTTACTAATCTATTTGAAAATAAATCACATGTAACATATACATTTTTTGACACATAACATGTGAAAAAGTAAATATGAACATGTATTTATTCATTGTAATTCAATCATGGTCCATATGTATTTAAATTTTCATAAATGTGGAAAAATCACATCTTTGTTTCACTACAACTAATTCCATGACCATAAATCTACCTAATAACCATAAAATTAGCATAGTTTATATGTAGACTTATGAAAGTTGTGTATCACAATATTAAGTTTCTCGTGACAAGTTTCTCACTCACCTCGAGTAAGATGGATTGACAATATTCATACACACATAAGTATATCTTTGACCATATAAAATTCCAAGAGATATACTTTACCAGATATCCATGTAATAAGTATGAAATTATTTCATCAAGAATTTATTATTCAAATCTCATACACAACCTATTTTAATAGATATAAGATTCTATTCATGATATCCTTTTTAAATCATCACAATTCATTATAGTCCATGATGATCATTGGATAGGGGAAACTCAATGTTTTTACTTTGAGGGGATATTTATCATTAAATAGTTCATGTAAATTAAATTTAAAGACACATTAAAATTAAATAAATGGATATAAAATTCATTAAAAAAACATGTACACTTATAAAAAATTTCTTAAGATACTCTATATGAATTTCATATGTTTGTTATAGAAATTTTTTTGAACATTATATCTACATGTAATTCTTATGACATAACTAAGTGAACATCTGAAAAATTACTCCCACTAACCGCTTAGGTAGAAAATTTACATTAAAAAAACTCTTTCAATAGGAATGTGACGACCCTAACAAATTTCCAGAAACTCCTAATTTCAAACCAAATTAGAAATCACTAACACATTCAATAAAATATTAAATGTGTTAGAATATTTAGCCCTGTATAAAATCTATTAGATATAGGATGCCTCAATATATGTATCAACCATTATTTGATCCTTGATGTGGTGGGCTATCTTGTCCATGGACTAAATATACTCCTCTTGATTTATTTTCCACTCATTGATTTTGTGTGAAAAAATAATATATTTTCTACTAACCCAAACAATTTTCTATTTGTTAACATCAATTTTATTCAATTTCTCTAACATTCTATTGTAATATTACTTTAAAACTTTGATATTGAATGATTCACACAAGATATCTTCCTTGTAATGTAAAGTTACCATCAAGGGATTATCCTTTTCATCATTCCCCATTCCTATATCATTCAAGTCACTGAAAATAGCCTCCAACTCTAGAAACTAGACTACATATTATATCATATCATTTAGAGTCTCCTTTACATAAAAAGAAGGACTTGGATCTTTCTCCTCCAAATTTCAAATCCTCTAAATTGTACCTGATTCAGATTCCAATGAAAATAACCTAGAAACTACCTCAGTAAAATTTTATTTACTATAATATCTAGGTATCACGGGATCACAAAAATTTTAATTGTTCTTGAATTTTATTGTTATTTTT
This sequence comes from Viscum album, assembly GCA_963277665.1. Lineage (NCBI taxonomy): Eukaryota > Viridiplantae > Streptophyta > Magnoliopsida > Santalales > Viscaceae > Viscum > Viscum album. The sequence continues at coordinate 837,306,689 of OY728165.1, forward strand.
ATTTTTCTGATTGGAAAATTTCTAGAATCAAGGATAAATTTATATACATTTCTTGAGATATTCACAAAGGTAACAATAGCATAGAGACTATACTCACCATTTGAAGTAGGTTGGGAGTTAGTTTTTTTCACATGGCTCTGTATCAATCTATAATTAATGCCTTACTGGCTTTAATTTCAATATGGAAGTGTTTTTCTGGAACCCTTCAGTATCCGAATAAACCTCCACCTTTTGGTTTATGGATTTCATATTGTTGTGGACTTGGATGAATTTAGGGGGAGCATGAAACATTGAGAATACCTAAATTTGGTAAACTCTTTCATCCAAACTTGATCAGTCATGGGGACCAATTTTAACCTCATTGATAGAAACAATATAAACTAGACCACAAACACCAATATGGATAATTGAAATCATGTTTTAGTGTGAATGGGTCGAATTATATTAATTCCTAAAACCAAAGGAAATGGTTATAACATTTCAAGCATCACACTCAAACCCTTTCCACACATTACAAATATTCACACTAAGGGAATATGGTGATGCAATATTAGAGGTGATCTAACCAGCCAATCCTAGGACCTGCATTCCAAACTTGACTCCTTCCATGTTGTGACTCATACTAGTAAAAATACATGTAATATTTGGATTATTTTTTATATTCCTCTCTCCATGGAACATTATATAAATATTATAGTGAACTTTATAACCCAATAAAACAATTTAATGGTCTATGTAGGGTTTTTATTTTTCCCCATACAAACATTTGGTAAAATCAAGGCCCATTTGTCTACGTAAAAAATATAAAGGTACCCATGATTCATAGAAAATATATTGCCTCCAACTAGGTCCCCCTTCAATATCAATACATATGAAATATATTAGGTCTTTATAGATGTAAACATCAATACATATTTCAGGAGAGAATATATAGAAGAAAATACAAGTGTTGTGATCATATAAATGAAATTTCCCCACCATGTTTTGAATCAATCAATTAATCACCAGATTATAAAATGGGAGAGGAATTACATGGAGAGAAATTAATATCACTGTTACAGGAGGATCATGTTTAGGTGTAAATCAAATTACCACTGAATGAGAGGTAATAAAATAAATTTTATAGAACAATGTGGGTTCTCTTAATTTGAGATAATATTCTATTCCATTTATAATTGAATCAGAAATTTCATGGGTCCAGAAGCCCTATAATATCCCCTTCATGAAAATTCTAAGAATCATAGATCATCCCATAAAAGGTGTCTACTATGGGTCAATTATTTCCAAAGTTAGCCACCAAGGGGACTTCATAATATCATAATTTATAATTTTATCCTACATTTCATATCCAAAATGATTTATAATTACTTCATAATAATTTTTATAACCCTTTACATCATAATTTTTCCTTAAAAATTATTTAAGTTTCTACAATATCACTTTACCATCATATCCTAAACACTTTTTGGAGAAAGTGATATCCAGATTGTTTTTATAAATAATATAAGTCTTTATATTTCTATTTATTACCATAACCTAAACTCTTTTAGGATACAAAGTGATACACTTTGTGTATTTTCTAGTATAAAATTTTATTGAACAGTGATGTTCACTTGTTAAAGGAAATAAATAAAATCGTATATTTTTTCTTTATGATCACATTTTCTAAACTTCTTGAAGATATAAAGTGATAAATCACTATAATCATATAATCATATAATACTTTAGGTAAGAATTATATTCACTTTATCAGAGTAACTATATGTGATTTTTTTATTTTTTTATTACTATCATGTATCCAAACTCTTTAGGATAAAAAATATATAATCACTAAAACTCAATATGATATACATTATTTATAACTTTAAACTTGTCTAAGTTCAATTATTTTCCCAGTAACCTCATAGACAATGTATTATCTTTTGAATATCTTTTTATGACTAAAAAAATACTTTTTGTTTTAATAAATAACATTCATTTTATTTTATAAGGAATAGTAAATGAATAAACTATTGTATTTATATAATATGTGGTATTCTATGTGTTTATCATTTTAATTTTCAATGTTATTAGTTTATTAAAATATCTAATCAATGGATGGAAGGAACACATTCCCTTATATTTTAAAAAAATGGAAAATATAAAATTTTACTAGGATAAACACTTTGATAACAAATCTTCTTATAAAAATTTTTTATATAAATCCAATGAATCAAAATAAAAATGCATCCTATAATTATATCATGTGGTCCATAAAAATCTTTTTTATACATAGTATACTATAAGAGAAATGTGATGAAGATACGCTTTATTTGAATAGATTCATCCAGTATTGATTAATATATTTACATTTAAATTTCTAATATATAAACTTTTTAATTCATCACTCGAATGAAAACTTCAGTCTCTTTAAATAAAATTTTTATTTTGAAATCATGTATATTTATAAAACATTGTAAAATATACATTTATTATAACATACCATTCAAAATAAAATAATCAATTTCTATAATATTAAAAAATTATATGGATATTTGAGGGATTTCCAAATCCCATTTGGATATTCTAGATAATCACATTATATAGATTAATTACTATTCGTTTCCAAATATACTTAGTTTCAATGACCATTATTGGATTCTTAAAAATCATTTTTGATCTTATTTAAAAATATTTTCTTCTTTCAGTTTGTACTACTACATCCATGTACTGTCTGTATAGTACTAGAACATTGGACATAATATTATTAGTTAATCTATTCTCAAAACATTGAGAATAACAGGTAATATTTCCTTGAATTCATTCAACTATTTATAAAGTTAGCATAGGTGAAAACCAGATAAAATCTGTTCCCCTAATAATACATAGAAGAACACATTTATACTCTGTAAGAAGAAGCAATCATATTGAATATCATTTACAAACACAACCATATTAGGTATATGTGACAAGAATTTGTTAGGTCAATTAGAAAGTAGTGGAATTGAAACCTAAATAGAATCATTTCATTATTCCACACAAATATATATTCTCTTTTTGAAGAATTTTAATAGTTGGTTATTTATGAAGGAATAGTTATAACACAAATCATACCTCCCTTTCTCAATAATATTTCCTAAGCTACCAATCATACACATTTCTTACATTAATATTATAGTTTCAATAATTGATATTGATTTTAGTTTAATTATATTGATTAATTTATCTACAAATAACTTTTTCTCAAATGAATATCATATCTTATATATATAAATTATTGAATTGTAATGATAGTGCACCCAATAAAATTTATGACCTCATACATCATGTAAATTTAATGAGCCAAGATCCAAATTTTACTAAGCAATGAGCCTATATGGGCATTAATTTAACTACCTAGTAATTTTGGTTGTGAAATATTACAATGAAAAAAGTTGGGCATATATGATCGTTGAGTAGATAACAACTTATCAAAATAAATTAAATTGATATATTAATCTTTATTCCTCTATTATCCTAACCATTAGTGATTCCAAGCTAGTGCATCCCAAATCATATTCCAAAACAAGATCACCGAAGATAAAATATGGGTACACATAAAATAAAAAAATAACCAACAAGGTAGTCTTAATTTAAATTTTACATTCTTTCCATACACTAGATAATCCAAGGGAACCTGCATTTGGCATGAAACAAAACCGTTGAATGATCAAGTTCCTTAAAATTGTTTCTTTGGAAATAATCTCACACTTACAGTTTAAGAGGATTTATTTTTTAATTTCTCACTATTTTATGATTTTTTATTTCTTTCTATTTGTGAATGCATCTGACAATTTGGTTTTCTAAATCCCTATTTGAACCACAACATTAATATGTTCACACTACATTAATTTGTAACTCTTTACATGACCCATAAGTTTATGTTAATCACCCAAAAACAAAATTAATGGAAATTTATACATATATATATTAATTATATTAATATTTTACATGAATTTTTTATATAAAGGAATAAATTTTTATGAGATTGAAAAATTACAGATTAATAGTAATGGAGTAAAAACTAGATAACCCCCTCACTTTCTCCGGAAATGAAATCCTCTAGGAAAGGAAGGGGTTTGAACCAAAGTTCCTCGACATGGAGAGCATTAGTCAAGATGAAATTCTATTCATAAAAACTCTAAAGCCTAATTTTCAAAAAAAACTTAATACTTCTTTTCTTAAGATCAAAAATTCAATTACAAAATGAGGTCATGTTTGATGAAAAATAAATTTTATGATATCAAACTATGAATTATATAAAAGGGTCTATACTTGAAGAAATTATTCATATAAAAGTGAACACAAAATATTCATATTTCATAAACAATTTTCTGAACATGAATATTATGTAAGTTTAACAAATAAATAATAATTTGATTATTATCCAAAACATGGGAAATTTATAATCTATTTATAAATAAATTCTAATAATAAAAATTTTATAAATTCTAAATGACATAAATTTTTTAATTAATATTAATATTAACTCATAAATATTTATCATTATATGGATTTTCCATTTTTAATATAGGTTATTTTATGAATTGCAAACAATTTATAAACCAATTTCTATTATTTAAACATTTTCCATAATCTAAATATCATATACATAATCTTAATTTAATCCTTGATAAAACCATTTATCAAAGAAACTTTTTCCGGTGGATTAAATGATGATCTAAATGATAACCCTTTAATTTGAAAAATTTCAAATAAATTAAATATAATAAATTCATTAATAGAAATATTTTTTAATATTTTTTCAATATTTCATGATTTAAAACCCTTAACAAGTTATTTTATATTATTTATAAAAAGGACCTCCTATATGTATATCATAATAATATCAATAAAATTTGTTAAAAGTTATTTTAGAATATTAACATTTAATATTAGGGGAAAAAATTCATCATCATTTATATAATTAATTATAAGTTCTTTATAAAAAAATTAATTAAATTAAAATATCCTAAAATACCTTTTAACAAGATTTGAAAAAATTTATAGACCATAAAAAATAATTAAATTTGTTAAAAACATTTTTTAATTGATTTATTCTACCCATTACAAAGCAGCCACACTCTGCATAACGGTATCCACCCATTTACCCGAACATATATACATTGAATAAGGGTGACTAGGGTTTTCAAAATTCTATATAAAGGTAACATAAATCATACCTTTATGCTTCTGGGTTAATCATTCTTGTGTAAAGGTAGTAAATATATTATGTTTACACATCTGCCTCATGTAATGTTATTACCTTTATGCAACAACATTGAGTAAAGTTACTCTGATTATTTCATATTCCATGTAAAGGTAAAACATATGGTACCCTTATGTAGGCATAATAAATATACAGATAAGATTAAAAATCAAATTAATCTCAGGTAAACCCTTTTATATAAGCATTCTTATTTTATGTTTCCCCTTGGGTAAAGGTACTACTTTTACATAGAAGCTCGTGCAAGGGTATGATGAATAATTGAGTCATAGTTAACATTTAGTAGATATTACAACCAACCGTGTAAGTGCACACTCATTTCAACCATTACATAATGATCTTTATTAAAGTTATAACAATTATTCAATAGATTTCATTAGGTTGTTACATTTATTCAGCCAACCCATGTAATGGTAAATCATATCTACCCATACACCACTTTTATTAGGGTCTGAAACATGCATACAATTTTTAAAATTCTGATTCATCATTTTTCTTGAAAACCAGTGGATCAAAGATGCTAAAAACATGAATAAAATCACTTTGATACCAAAGTTGGGTTTTTATGATATTCATATGAATATATGCAGCATAAGACAACCCAAATAGAGGAGATATATCCACAACAATAATAAAGTGTGTACAATTGTTTTTAAAAAGGGTACCTTGAATCCATCTATAGCATCTACTGTTTTTACATTGATAGAGAAAGATGAATGATAGGTATAACTAAATCAGTGCATAAAATCACCCTTCAATAGAGGGGGTACACCATCAAATGGATCCATGAATTCTTCATGAGGATAACAGTAATCCATGGTGGTTACAATAACTTCTAAATTCCATAAACAGAGTTTTGGGATTGAGGGTAGAAACACAAACATGATTTATTCCACACACACACAACAAGAGAGTATCCCAACATCTTATGAAGCTAAGGGCCAAGGGTCCTCTAATGCATCATATGTGTTTCATCTAGTTGGGATAATTCATTGAACAATTTCAATAGATAAACAGAAGTACGTTAAACCATTCATTAATGTTTTGTAACGGATGAAACTATTTGTTTGAAAGGAAAATATATATATCATATATATTTATATTACACTTATGCTTCATATTCATAATAAATAAATAAATATACATATTATATATATATATACATATATTTCATGCATCACATGCGTAAAATAATTTCTAAATCATATGAACATATTTAATGTCAACCATAATATATAATATATATATATATTCACATGCATCATTCATGCCTATGTAAATGAATCTCATGTATGAACATTGCAGTGAACATCCAAAATTAAGCTGAGAACAAAATTTCTTCCCCAAAAATGAGTTTGATTTGTGATGAAGAAACATCAACATAACTGTGTGTGTATTGATAAAAATATGGATGTCTTACATATTAACTAAATATATTTAGCGGCCTCCCTCATAGATTCACCCATGAAATATTTTACCAAATAAATAACTCTTATATTTTAACCAAAACCATGGAGATGTGGCCAAAAAACTACAATTTTTATAATTCATATTCACTCAGGATTCATATTGACACAAATATCCAATTCTTGGACCATCAATGAATTCCACTGAAACCCTAGTTTATCTCAATGAATGGAAACATTGATTATTATCATTCAGTTTCCATCTATTACTCAACATCATGATAAAGCTAAATTATTCATCACATAGGACAAATCAATGCAATGGACCATCATAAAATGTCCCCATCACATGACCTTAAACCATTGCACAAATTTCTCATCATTATACGAAATTAAACATCATGACTTATGATCCACCCAACATGATAGTAAAATATTAACAGTGGAAAATTATATAAGGCATATCCACCTTTATTATGAGATAGATCTATACAGTTCTTAATCCATAAGATTATGAAATGATTAATATTTATCCCTCTTCCAATGTATTCATCCATATTTTTCCCTCTCATTTTCATTGGTTCCATTGATAGAATTTCAAACACAAATTCCCGGACTTTTGAGCTAGATCTCCATTATGGATCCCATCATATTTTCTTTCCAAGGACAAAAGATTGTTTAAAAACCCTCTCTTAAACATATATTCTGGTGTTTGAGGATTTTATTGTGTATTTATATTGGGTGAATTACGATAAATGTGTTCTAGAATGCTATCCTGAGTGTAAAAAAGGAGCACATTCGGATTTAAATTATCTCCATAAAAAAATTTCTCCCCTTCCTAATCCTACCAAAGATCTATTAGGGAAATTGATTTTTGATAACTACATATAGATTGATTATATTATATCAACATACATTGTGAGTATCAAACCATATATTCTGGACTCGGTCATCAGTCATTGTTCATATCCACCAACATTAGTGGGATATTAATAACATAGTTTTGGTTGGATCAAACCTAATATTACATTATCAATATTGCTAAACCTATGTTTTTTAAATATCCCTTGGGAAATCAAGCGTCTTATATTACCATAATTTTCTTAGAAACTGGTAAAAATTGTATTCGAATATAAGGCACACAACAATTTTACTATACATAAAATCCCCAAATTTGGCTTTGTATATCAGTCAACAATATTGACTATAAATTATAGGAATTTATATCCTAAGGAGTGGGTCCTCTAATATTTGTACACCATCACCGCATAGTAGTAGAACTGACAATTTGAATGTGGTATGTAATCATACCTTCCATACCTATTCTATATCACATATTTTGATCCATGAGCCATGAGTTTTTATTTAAAATATCATCACTCCCTTTATAAAAGGTATAGATAAAGTCTTATCCTTTGATCCCATTTTTATTTTTTATTTTTTCACAACTTTTTCAATGAATCATGACCTTAAACCTAAGTGAACCTCTCCATGAGGAAGTCTATACTTCTATTGGGATTTTCATTCACATCAGGTTTTTCCCTACCCAGTCTAGATAAACTACATAACACTATAGTCAAACTTGTATAACCTTAAAATTCATTTTTTTTAATTGCCCAATTCTCATGATCCAAAATTATAGATCAAAAGAGACACAATTTCTTATCATATTGAAATGGTATAAATATAATTTTGAGTAACTGTTAAGTCTCGACACACTAACCAATTCCCCCTCAGGGAGTAGGAAACAATTAGTCTAAAAATAAGGCACAAAACTTATAAGTCTCACCATATATCCCTAGTATATGTTATGTTGTGATCAATAGACCCACTGGCCCATAAACATGTAGTTGGATTTCATGCGATATCTCTCCTCATAAAATATGTGTTTGGTAAATAGTTGAGTAACTTTTGGTGTTCTAGAAACATCACTGAATATTCTTTTTCTATATAAACCTACTTTATTTTGTAAGTGTTTTAATATGTATATATTTTACTAGTTTTTGGTAATAATTTTATTCAAATTCAGATGTAAATTTTTAATTATGATACATGCATTCCCCTAATATAGCTCTATATATTTTCTTGTAATATTGAATGTCAGCATGAGGAATTAAAAAGGGTCTCCTAATCTATGCATTCCATTACACCATCATAATAGACTTAATAATTATAATAAGTTTAGTTTTCATCCCTAATATATATGACCCATGTCATCATACCTGATCCAAATTCATTACGTTATGAATTAAAAATCCCATAGATAAACAATTAAGGTAAATTTAATGCCCTAAAAATTATGAAATTTTGAATCATACTCTCTTTTAGAGAAAAGATGTGATATCTCATCCCAGAAACCCTCATTCATTTTCAAGTAACCCAAAATTTAAGGACATAGTTTTCTGATATTGTTGACCATGAAGTAAATGATTCATTTTTTGGGATAGTCTATATTGGAAAAAATCCATTGATCTATACATGGTAAACCTTTTCTTTACAACTATATATATTACCCAGTCATTTATTTGAACTTTCCTAACCAAAAATATATATAGTCTTTATTCCAACAATAATAGGATAAAACTATATACCATTATTATTTTTTTATTTATCTATATACAGCTTCCATTTCATATTTATGTTTTAATACTATACAATCAAAATTTAAAACACTCTAATAGAGTGAATGTTTTCCAACATAGATATTGATGGTCATTCTAATCAGGTTAACACAACCCAATATTTGTGGACTTTCTATCACTTTTTGAATAATAAATAATGTCATAAACTATATAAATTGATTTAAAATATATACAACCAAAAAATGTAGTAATATATATTACAGGTTATACAACCTTAAACTGCATTAATGTGTCTTCATTGTTATGGGATCTTAACTTGTTGCAATACTTTTTGAGGGCTAAAATAAATTACACATAATCTATCACTGTCCAAACTCACATTACCTTAATATTTTCAAAAATGGTGAAATAGTATAGGCATGCATTAAATACCAAAAAGGACATCCTAGGTAAAATTAATATCATTTCTCTCTTTATATAAACTCTTAATGATGTCAGAATAATTATGCATTCAAAAAAGAGGCAGAAAATGTGTTTCGATAAAGACCAATAAAGTGAGTCCAATGAAAAAGGTGAGTTCATGCCCGTGAAGTCTACAAACTCATTAGATCCACTATATAATACTCAAAAAACTCAATATATTCCCACTAGGTTACTTATACATGGAAAATTTATAAAACTTATTAATTCTTGATATATTGAATCAATATTTTCTATAAATCCCATTAAAGTGTGATATCGAGGAACTCGAGCCCTCATTAACATTGGAATACTTATTCCAATTCATCTATTTGGGATACTCATCTCATTCATTCATCTTCATACATTTCTAAATTAAAATGACTACACTAGTTATGGTGATGGTATCTATGCATATACCCATCCATGATCAACTCTGAGGAGGGGATCATTCACATCCAAATGGGAAAACTCGAGTGCTATAATGATGAAATATATGCCTCTAACCATTAATGATCCATTATTAAGGGGATATAATTCAAATCCTAATAGACCAGATATAGTTTTATGATAGTGGTATATATTCCTATATTTTTTTGAAACACATCCAAGAGGATATCTTTCTCATCGTAAGGGGACAACAATTATACTATGGTGATCGTATCAATACCAATACACATCCATGACCCAAGACATAGAGTATAACATTAACATCTTAATTGAATATAATTAGCGTTACAATGATGGTATCTACACATATAATCATTCATGCACATTTATGAGTAAGAAATAATTCTTACTCAAGATTTTGGGTGTTCTGATTAACATTTACCACTCTAAATTAAATGTTCAAATGGTGTAAAATTATCCAAATATTTATTTTAAATCTATTACAAGTAATTATTAATTGATTATTACTGTGAAATAGATGTCTGAAATTGACAATGATTGAGAAAATAATTCATCATTAATTTTCAAAACAATAGAAGAGCAATCATCTTTTTAGAGTCTCTCTCATTTTATACAAAAAATGATATATAAGATAGTATTATTATAAGGATTGTTCAGTAGATTTTAAAAGATCATTTTTCCTAGTGTATGACATTCATCAACTTGAAATATCTAGAAAATGTTTTGTCTTCTGAATCCATAGTCAAATGTAAGGAATTATCCCTTTAATCATCATTAATCCGGGTTATCTCAACCGATTTAAAGTTACTTTTTTCACATCTACTTTCATTTTAGAGAAAACTAGTACTTTGATGAGTGGTTCAAGTTATTGGTGGAGCTGATCAAACACTTGGATAATAAGTTGTAAATGGTGTATTTTTTTCATCACCTAAAATTTCTTCTCTGATTCTATATATTCATATTGGGAGGCTTCATTAATTTTTTTAATTAATCTCCACATTAATTAATTAATGGACTCTATAATTTAAAACCATTATTAAATAACATGTTTTTGTAATTTTCCAGGTCCAGATTCCACTAAATAGTGTCCCATGCCTGGTTGGCCACATGGATTGAAGTGTATTTACCCTAAATGCCAGAGGCTGCTGACTAGCAGTGAGGTCCTAGGGTGTGATAGTGGCGAAACTATGCCCTCATTGGTAGAGTGTAACACCACATAATAAATATTAACAAATAGTAGAAGCAGTAAACATCATGAAACTAAAGTAAACAACTGAAAACTGAAGGATAAAGTTAACCAAAAGTAATATATTATCAAATGATGTAGAATGTACCATATTCTATGAAAATAGTGAAAACATGATACACTAAAATTATGTACAATAAAATAACAAAGTATGGTAAAACAAAATGAAACTCACCAACATCGCAAGCCTCGGATTGGTCCCATGTTCTCTTTATCCTAATAACCAATAATTTACCTATATAGGGATCCTTTCCCCTATTGGAAACTACAAAAAAATATAGTCTATTTAGGCACAAAATCATGACCCAAATAGGGTTTGAGAACTGAATCCTAGTTGGCAACAAAAAAAAGTTTGTTCCCATCTGTCAGTGATTTTATGTAGTCGTGCTGTATATATATTAAATGCAGTAAACTAGTAGTTAATCCGAATTAAACAATCCTACATTTATTGGAATTCATTTACATTGTTTACTATTTTCATTTATAGTTTGTTAACATGAATTATTTATGTTTGTAAATTCATCCTAAGCCCAACATTCCCCATAAAAAGGAAATAACTAAAGAAGTACCAGAAATTATTCTAACAAGTCAGTGAAGTCTTAATCCATGATTTTTCTTTGGCTCTATAGAATTTTCGTAATTCATCGCATTACATTACTCATGTATAACCTGAGTCTGTGCTTGATATTCCCTAGTATTAATTCATGTATCACTACAAGTTTAATTCTACCGACATCCTATGAATCTATTTTCAATATTCCTAATAGGGAGCCCCATGTATCACTCTCATTGTTGGTATAAGTTCAAGAGAGTCTATCCTAAATGGTCATAGTAAGGATCCCCAAGGTATCACTCTATTTTGAATAAATTTTTATGCCAATTTATTTTGTGACTGGTGGTCTTACTAGGTAACACAATTATCACTAATTACTTATAAATCATATTCCTTTCGAGTATGTCTATGGAGTTCTATGCGGAAAACATGTATCACACAAGGGTTAAGGTACAATAGTCTTGTGAGTTTGTTTATAGTGTTTTAATCTGAACCAATGTACTACCCAATTATATTTACTATTTACTCATTAGAATTAAATAAAACATTCCAACCTAATTTAACAAGCAAAAACCCTGCATAGAAAAAGGGGGAACCACAATCCCAAATCCACAATCAAACATATTCAATTTCTACACAATTGAAATCCAAGATAATCAGCATGGTCATTTTAAACAACTCCAAAATGGAAAATGAAGGAATGTCCTTGGATTTCCTATGCCAAAATGGCCATACAACTGTCATTCAAGGGAAACTCACCCACAGGGTGGCCCTTAATAAAGCAACAAAGAAAATGATGCATTACATCATCAAATTAGTAACCAAATCAACATTTAATAATATCAATGATAAATTTACTTTCTTAGATAAAACCTAAACATGGGTTCACATCCAAACAACACATATAAATATCTCGACAAATAAATGAGAGGCACAAAACCTTCATCCTCGATGTTGTTCAACTGATATAATCTGATTTCAACCATTGAATCAGCCTAGAACGACATAGATCTAAGAAAAAGGTAAATAATTCAGCCTTAAATAACTCTATCACGAGAAATAATTACTTAAAATAAATCTTGAAGAATAAATCCCTTACAAATTGTGTTCTAACGTAACCGAAGACACTCAAATCAGGTCCCAGATGATAAAAAGGAAGAATGAAATGATCTGATGGCTCCTTATTCTTCACCTACTGGCTCTTCTATCTAGAAGTAAAGAAAAAATGACTATTTTCTGTTCTACACAAAAAAACAAGTAAATAGTGTGTAAGTTCATCTACATGGTGTGCATTTCATTTAACTATTTGTTAATTCTCCAACTTAATTTACACGTCCCACACCGACCATACCGACATGACTAAACAACATTTTCTAGGAAGTACAGAACGCATGGTGTCATTTTCCTCTCTCCTTGGCCAAAACAATGACACACCATGTATCCCCGCCCTACATGGCCTGACAACAGGGTGTGTACACAGGATTACATGGCGTGTACTACTAAACATAACATATTTCCATTTTTCCTTGTTTTCTCAAAAACAACTCCATGGAAAAGAAAAATAAGAAAATCGTACGTCAAAATAAAAATATGGTTCTTACAAACATCCCCCATAAATCAATTCATCCCTAAAATTCCCATACTAGGGTGGTAATAGAATATCTAAGAATAAATTTTTCCACTGAGCACATACGCCGGCCTACCTCTCTGAAGTCTCATCCTCCACTCGATCATGTTGCCATAGAACCCATAAGAGAGGAACTGACTAGCCATAAAGAACCATAGTTCTCTTTTAAACTATATGAAACCAATTATCCTCAAAGGATGCCTCAACCAGTAGCTCAACATCCTCAGGCTGAAAAATCTTACATGGGTCTAAATGATAGCAGTGTATCTGAGATACATGGAAAACATCGTGCATGGATTAGTACATCTAAGGTAACTGAAACCGATAGGCAACCAACCCGACTCTTTCCAGAATCTAAAACGGTCTGACCTATCTTGGTGAATGCTTACCTTGTCTACTGATCCTATTATTCCCTAACATTGGTGCGACACGTAGGAAAACTCAATCCCCAACCTTGAACTCCAAATTTCATCTACAGCGACCAGTGTAAGATTCCTAAAATTACTGGGCATTAGACATACACTTCTGAATCAAGTGGACATATTCAGTAGTATCTAAGACAAGATGAGGTCCCATCATAGCAGCCTCTCCTACCTCCAGCCAACACAGGGGTGATCGGTATGGCTTATTATAAAAAGCCTCATATTGCTTCATCTGAATAGTATCCTTGATGAAATTATTATAGGAAAACTCAAACAAGGGTATATGTTTCTCCCTATATCTTGCAAAGACAAGTATAGATGCATAAAACATTTCCTTGGGCACCAATATCATATGCTCTGACTGACCATCAATCTGAGGGTGGTAGGCAGTGCTCAGAAGCATTTGTGTACCTATTTCCCTCTAACAACTCATCCATAAACAATACGTAAAGCGGGTAACCCTATCTAAAACAATAGAATGAAGGACCCCTTGAAGTTGTAAAACTTTTTGGCTATAGAGATTATTGAGATCATCAACCACAAAGGTCTCCTTGATTGAATGGAAGTGAGAAACCATCGTAATCCTATCAAATACAACCCACACAACATTTTTGCCTCTAGGGGAGCTCGGTAAACCTATATCGAAATAAATCATGATATCATCCCATTTCCACACATGAATGGGTATCTACTATAAAATTCTATCCAACCGCTGATGTTCCACCTTCCCCAGCTGATATGTAGAGCCCCGCGTAATAAAACCTCATACTTCTTGATTTATACCTGGCCACTAGTACTTGAAGCATAAGTCACAATACATTTTTTCAACTCTGGGATGCACTTCCCAAGATGAATCCGGATACTCCCTCATCATCTCCTCATGTATATCCCTTATGAATCATTATAATCCCCTATTACCCATCCAGAAGGATGGTCCACACCTTTCACACTCCCATGGAGGACTAGGCCTTCAGAACCTGATAGCTTCCTCATCCTCACTATGTCTAGTAAGGTTGAGGTTACATCAAAATACGAAAGATGAGTTTTTTATTGACTTTCATGCACCTATAAATGCATCTCATGGAACAAGGCCTTATGATTCCACTCACCACTGGCCTCCTTCACAGTCTACATCTTAGTCCTTCTGCTTACTGTGTCTGCCACTACATTTCCTTTTCCAGGGGTATAGTCATGCTCAAAATCAAACAACTGAAGGTATTCCACCCACTTTCGCTGTATCAGATTAAAATTGCACTGGGTAAAGATGTATTTGTTAATTGTTTTGTCCGCGTACACCAAAAAATGTTGTATCAATAAATAATGTCTCCAATAGGGAAAAGAATGGAAAACTGCAGCTAACTAATGATCTGGCATTAGGTAATTCCTCTCATGTGGCCTCCTAATCTGAGACCAGTACATAACAACTTGATCCCCTTGCATAAAAATTACTCCCAGACCAATACCTAATGCATCATAGTACATAGTGTAACTCTTGCTCGACTCTTGAATTGTAAGTATCGAAACTGATGTCAAACATCCCTTTAACTATTAATAGGCTTCACCGCCAGATTTTTACCACTCAAACATCACACAATTCTTTGTCAATCCCATTATAGGTGCTTCTACACATGAAAAGTCCTATATAAAACTCTTATAGTAAACTGATACTCACAAGAAACTCCACAACTCAAAAACGTTATTGGGATGCTCCCATGTAACTACTACTCTCCATATCTCTGGGTCCATTGATACTCATGTATTTGAGATGCCGTCACACAAGAATTGAATCTGATCGATCTAGAAGTGGTATTTTGTGATCTTATCATAAAAATGAAACACTCTCAGTGAATTCAAAATGATATCAAGGTGTTTAGCATGGTCATGTTGATTTTGGGAATACACAATGATATTGTCCACAAAGACTACCACAACAGAATCTAAGTAGGGATGGATCACTCTATTCATCAGTGCCAAGATACCGGCTGGTGTGTTCGTGATACCAAATGACATAACCCAGTACTCATGTATACCATACCTACTTTGAATGTTTTTATGAGTTATATCTATAGGTCGGAAACGTACCAGGTGATATCCCGAACATAGTTCTATATTTGAGAGCACTCAATTTCCTCGAAGTTGATCAAACATGTCTTCTATCTGTGGCAAGAGATATCAGTTCTTGACTGTTAACTGGTTCATCTTGTTATATTTGATGGAAAGCCTAAGGGTACCGTCGGCCTTTTTCACAAAAAGGGCTGGTGAAATCCAAGGAGAAGTATTGGATCCGATAAAACCATTAGATACCAGATCTTCCAACTACATCTTCACCTCTAAATACTTCTTCATATCCATACCGTGAGAAGGAATGGATACCATTATAGCTCTTGGAAATAGCTCAACAGTGAACACCACCTCTCTTATTGGAGGTAAGACTGCAAAGTCGTTCAAAAAAACATCCCTAAAACAATCACCCACTGGATGGAAATATTTCATACATAATACCCGATAATCAAAATATAAACTAAAAAACTGGGATGTCATCCTTCCCAACCAATGATGCTCGGGTCCTACTCACCTTTCCTCAACATCCCATTCGCCCTTATGTAGAAACTCTCTTCCACCTAGTGATTTACAACTCACCCTCTGGAGATAGAAATCGACAAAGTCCCAAAAAACAAACCAATCGATTCTGAGAATGGAATCAATGTACATAATATCCAAGTAATATATGTTCCTTATAAAGTGAGTCCCACCAATATCAAGGGGGGAACTCCTTGTACTGATGCACACCTACCGTTCTAATACCTACTAGAGTTTCTAGTATCATATCATGAGAATAAGTATAAACATTGAGTCCAAGTCTTTCCAGAATGTCCATAGATATAAAAATATGTGTTGAATCAGCATGAAAAAGTGAAAAGATAAAACAGAGGTGACTAGGATAGTACCTCTGACAGTAGAATGGGATTTATCCTTTTCATATTTTTCCTCCATAGATTCACCTTGATTAACCATTTCCCCCTAAACAGAATACACATGTGATAAGATTGGTGGGCTCGTTAAATATACCTCCTATAACAAATAAGGAATTTTAAAAGTTGATTCTAATGGTCTTATAAAGATTTAAAAAATGAATATTATCTTACCTCTCACTAAGATGTTTCATATTTTGAACCCCCATCCTCAGGCACACATTAATGAGGCTTCATCATTTCATGTACCCTATCAATGTATATGATTTTTCTTTTTAGTTATTGGTTCTAGAATTTGAGTTTCTAGAGATAGATTTTCACCACATCATGTTGATATGTGTAAGCGATGGTCATAGGGGGAGAAATATACTAAAAGCCTTGAGAATGATATCCATCCCATGGAAGAACATTAAATACCTATGATATGTATTGTTATCTTCTAGGAATCATATTTTATCTAAGTCATTGGGAATGTATCTTCAGTCGATAAAACTATTTTTGGAGGTTTCCACTCTCACATAATGAATTATATCATTTGTAATTAATTGGTTTCATGAAATATAATAAATTAAGGGACTCCTTGGAGTGGCCACAAAGCTAGTCTAGACAACATCATTTGTTTTCTCCCTCTATTATTCATATTCTGTTACTGAAGGTAACATGACATGAGGCACCATGTTAGATAGTTTTGTAAGGATGTGACTTTATACATAAGTTTTTAAAGTTGTTCATGAGCACGATAAAAGAATCATAAGGTGGGAGAATGATTTTTATCACTATCTCTTACCAAAAAAACATTACCCAGGATTGACATGAAACCATGAGATGTATCGCATCCTTCACACCCCTAATAATATTTGGAATCATATTTTAAATAGTGAATAACTATGTTATAAACATTTATAGATAATATCCATCACATATCATCTCCCAGTAAATATTTAAATCCAGTATTTCTTCTCTTAAAGATATCAGATTGGCCCTCTCTTCATGATTTATGGTTTCTATAACCATGAAAACACCTATGGGAAACAAAAATTGTGTGAATTTTTATGTTTACATAGATTTTGATTATAATTTACCTCTCAGTATTATGAAATAAATTAGTTGAACCCAAACATATAATGATGGTATTCCCTAAATTGGTCCTTTAGGATCACTAGATCATTTAAAAACTTGTGGTCCCTGATATGGTTTGTGATCCATCCATATATGATCAAGATGGATCAACTATTTTTAATGGTCCCTTACCCAATAAATATACCAGTAATGGTTATATAACTTTCTGACATTGGAATAGTTGGAATAATTTGGTGGCTATTTTCTAGTTTAGTTTACATCACAAAAAATCTAACCCAAACTCTAGTATGCGACTTATGCACTGAGAGAAAATATCCACTAATTAACATGCCAGTGAATGCATCCAACCAGGTAATCCCAATATAGGGGTAGAAATCCAACCATATTAGGTTTAGTCACCACTCTCTAATTACATCTATTATAAACCTTTGGTGCCATTATTTTTATGAGTATTTTAGTTTCTCTATCACCAAACATTAAGATCTGAGACATTTGGCATGAAACTTCTCTCAACTACAACGACAGATCTACAGAAAGATAGTACATATCATTATTTATTCAATTTGAATACCATAAAAGACCCTAATAAATATTTTTACTCTTATTGAGAATGTTCTAGGAGTGTATGAGGATCGTTCTGAGCCTAGAATTCCAAAGTGGGAAAACCAGACTAGGTCACATAGTTTGTCCAAAACCATAAGACCCAGGAAGCATTGCCAAGAATCCAATTTCATATGGAGGGATAGTATATTTTCAAAAAAATTTCACATGGTTAGTTAAACCATGTACATAATTGTGAAGGGTTCTCTTATTAATAGGAATGTATGCATGTTTGTTGCACCATTTTCCAAATTGTGTGCCTAAACCGTTCACAGTATGTTTTTGGCGTAAAATTTACCATTCTACCCAAAATTATGTATTAAGCCCATTTATCCTTGTTTTCTAGTAGCCAAAATAAAATTTTCATATTCCATGAGCTTGGTAAATATCCCAAAAAAATTTATTGAGATAGGATCTATTTCTTCTCTATGTTTCTCAATCTGTTGGAGGATACGAATCCATCATAGTAATCCCCCTTAGTCCATCTAATCCTATAAATGGTTGTCTTCCCAAAAACAATTCTATATAGATGTAGGATAATTTTATTAATTTAATTTGAATTAAAATGAAACTCATATATCTTCCACCATGATTCAAATTTGTGGTTGATATCGAGTTGGGCATCATCTACATCCATTTGGTATGTTGTCAGGTTGTTTTCAGGTCAAGTTTTGGTCATTTTTTATATCCTTTTCATGAATCTCAAATATGTTTATTCCTTCAAGTATAATTGACCCATGATTCTAGATATATGATAATTAAATCTTAATGAGGGTTTTATCCATCACACCTACTTTACATGGACACCCATAGGTGTGAAACTTATAATTTCCCAATTTTTCCAATTTTTCCAAAGTGTCGGGTCTTCCTTTTTTGTATTGGAATGAATTTTAATTTCAATATACAATGACTCATATTAAATTAAAAAAAACATAAAACCTCATAAATTTTTTGTCCTATTAGGCTTGTAATTGTTCATATAAAAAAACTCTTGATTACATAACACATGCTTTGAAATATATGCCTTATAATTGAATTTTCCATGATTTGGAAAATTATATGAGTCAGTTTTCATAGGATGGATACCATATAATGTATTTATTTTACTTAAAATGAAATAAATTATCTTTACATATATAGTATGATTATACCAAGCAACTTATTATGCTTTAGTATATATTTTATATCAATAGAAATGTTATAAAAAGGAATTGAATATGGAAAATGTCATTAAAGAGAGGTCTTTGACTAAAGAATTGAATTATATATGTGACCATGCCTTTGGATATTGTTAAATAAAAATGAAAGATATGTTTTTACTAATTTTTTGTGATATTAATGTTTATTCTTCAGGCCATATGATATAAATTAAATCGATTAATAAGATCATGGGATATTTATGACTCATTCATTATAAATATTTTAAATGTTACACCATTAATAGGATGTGGATCCATGGGATTGTGAGATCCCTTGGGATGGAAGATTTTATGATCATCAATTTTGGGTTCCAAAGGACCGTGTGAGCCTTTGGGTAGGAAGACTATGGGATCATACTTGTTTATTTACAAGAGATGGTGAGAGCTCGTGGAGTTGGGCTAATGGTTAGACCATGAGTGCTTCCCCTTGAATTGGATGTATGTGATTTATATCTCGGTCCATCCCATATATATATATATAATTATACTATACTTAAACACTATTATATATTTATATAGTAACATGATCAATCAGACATTCCATCCATCATCTGAAGCAGGTAGACCCTCCATGTGTCCTATTGGAACCTGAGCAAGAATTTAATTATTTATTCAGCATTTCGTTACATTAATTTCTATACATGCACACTGTTAGTTCTAATAACCTACTTAGAATACACATAGAAACCATTGGTTATGGCCTCATGATATTTTTATCTCACACCCTAAAGTGGCTGCCATTGAAACCTGAGAATATTTCTTTCCTATAGGTGTTGATAAGGGAAAATTCTATATTATAGGTTGCTGATATATATTCATATCTAAATCTTCGGAGAAGAGGATCAGGCATAGGATCACAATTCATTTGAAGTTACATTTGTTCATTTTTTACTTTTTCTTATCTTAATTGTATTCTTAATCCCTTATTCCCCTTTTTTGTAATAGTATTTTATGCATTATGTACTCACACTACCTTAGAGGCCTTTTTATTATTACTAGTTATTTGATCATTTTTATTCTTCTTCTACTTACTTGTTCAGTTGTCTTGTTACGATTCCAAATTTTTATAGTATATCTCTATTTATATAATTCTTCTTCCACTATATAAAAGTATTTGGTATCTGATGTGCTACTCTTACGTGACGGTATACTCTCTCCACTGTACCACCTTTACTCACCCTCTTCTAGTTGACAGCCTCAGGAAAATGGGAAGGTGTGCTTGAGGCCATGGGACCAACTGAGCCTAAGGTACGAGTTAAGTGACTTCTATGTCTAGAAATTTATAATGATTTATTAGAGTGGTTCCATTAGTGACTTACTTTTTTTCAATAATAGTATGTTGATTGGTTAACACTTAATACTTGGTCATAATCCATGCTTGGGCATCACAAAACTAGGTTTAGGGTGAAGTACAGGTTTTCTAATTAATTTTTTTATTCTACTTTTGATTATTAATATAGATAATATTTCACTGTTGGGTGTTTCACATGTCTTGTGGTGTTATTGTAATAGTTTTTTTGGTATTATGATTTATTTACTATCACTTGATGAAATTTCTACTCTTCATTAGATGATGCATCACTATTGACACATAATGGTTAATATGATATTCATTTTTTCCATGCCATGTTTATTACAATGTGTGTTTTCCTATTACATATTGATTATCCATTGTTATATATTAAATAATGTTGAATCTTCTTCAAGGATAGA
This sequence comes from Viscum album, assembly GCA_963277665.1. Taxonomy (NCBI): domain Eukaryota; kingdom Viridiplantae; phylum Streptophyta; class Magnoliopsida; order Santalales; family Viscaceae; genus Viscum; species Viscum album. The sequence goes on from OY728165.1 coordinate 837,328,204, forward strand.
AAACATGATGGGGTGTGATCACAATGAGTTCCACTTTTTTGATTCAGATGGTGTGTGGACCTTGTGGATCATAAAATATAATTCCAACTTGGCCAAATATCTTAATGTATTTTAAATTATTTAATAAGAAAAATTGAAATGAGAATAAAATCCAACTAAAATCCATTTTTTCGTCAGGGGGTGTGTGGGCCCTTACGGATTGGAAAATTTTATATCGTTTGATTCATATATTTATAAATAATGTAATTTTTTTTTCAACGAGCATAATTAAAATTCAGTATGAATTATATGGTGAAAATATCAAATATATATACTTGATAAATATAATTATTCCAAAACTAGGCTTTAGTAGTGGTTATTGTGGTTTCTAGGAGTTCGTTTGTCCTGTTAGGGTCCACTTGTACCATTTAAACCTCAATTTTAGAGCAGGAAGAGAGGCATGGATGTTATTATAGGTAAGAAAACAAATGTAGTCATTTTATTAACTGAAATCCTCTCAATTTCATTAATCAATTATAGGAAATGTGTTTGGAATTGTAGTGGCATACCTCCATGACATCCCCAGGTCACACGCCCTAAAGGCAGTGTCAATCAAGCTCTTGAGGTGGTGGGGTGAGAGCCACCAATAATTATTCTTGTAGAGACACTTATGGATCCTCTTCCTATTCATAATGTTCATGATAATTCCTAGTTCCATGAGGGTTTCAGCGTAATCTATTGGTTATTCAAGGCAGAGTGTGACTTTTATCAAGTATGGTAGAGTTAACATGAGAGTTTTAGAAGCAGAATCCTCCCAACTTCTCAGGTGATGGTAGACCACATGCAATGGTGTTTTATCTCAAGGATATCCTTTCTATTTTTAGCATCTAAAGATTCCTTCAATGTAGAGGGTCAATGTATAATTCTATATAATACATGAATCTATGAATAGGTGGTTGTATGAAATCACCAAATAAAATCAGAATAGTGACAGTTTTCGCCTTAATTTTAGACTGTTTTCTTTGATTACTTATTTCCATAGACTCTGAGGGAGGATAAAGCTTAATAATTTATGAACCTACATATGGGAAACATTTCAGTTATGTAACATCCTGTTCATTTCATATTGATGTTCTTTTTTCCTTCTACCGAGTAGCTGATGACCTTATGAAAACTATGTGATTTGAGGATTGGCATGTTTATGGAATCCGAACACGAATTTATATGTTTTGGTTGACAACTAATTCTTAAATAATCAACCAAGACCAAATTACTGTGTGGAATATTAGATATGTTGAGGGTGAAAGTCCGAGAGATTCAGTGCCTATCCATTCTAGTTATTTTTCTACCAGTAAAAATAGGCATTTAAAGGTTTCTCATAGAGGTAGCAGTATTTTAGAACTTGGAGATGGTAGTCTTATTTTCTATCACTAGTGTTGGAAGTAGGAGAACATCCAATTCCACTATTCATGGGATCTAGTGGAGTGCTATGGTTGTGGTAAGATGATCCATTTTTATCATTTCTACATGAATTTCTTGCTAGTGCCTACTGATTGGGGATCTATACCTACACCACATTCAGGAGATCTTTCAGTAGGATCACGATAGTAATGTTGCGGAAATACCACCGAAAGATCATGCTGAGGTGGTGGTCGAGCCAATGGTTGTTAGACATAAAATTACTAGTGCCAGCTAAGGGGGCATGCTCATGGAAGTCAGGAATTAACTCCGGGTCATGGTACCATCCAGGTACATGTAGTCCATCCTACGCCACATGAGCATATCACCCAACTACATATAGTTTGAGGTACTATTTTAGTTACCACTATTGTAGTGTCTTCATTGTTTAATATATGTGCATGTCAATAATTTATATATGAGGAAATCACTAAGAGTCTAGGCCTTGAAATCTAGTACTTTTATTGTCCCATGATTCTAGACACACCATTACATGTTCGAACAGATGAAGTTCATCATTGTAGGGGTTGAACATTTTAGTTATGTGGTTACCACTTTGTGTAAAATATCTATGTCCTTAATTTGGACAGATTTGATATATTCATCGAGATGAACTAGTTAGTTCCATATGGAGACCATATTGACTACTATTATCATAGGGTAACGCTAACATCACCATAGAATATTAAACATGTGCATAAGGGAGAATGATATTTTAGTGCTACATGAGCTTGGCTTGAGCAGTACAGTTTGGGTAGTGTCACAGCCCATATCGCCAGTCTTTATCTCTGTGACCAGGGGTTAAAACCCATTATCTTTTCTCATGTAGTAGAGCATTTTAAAGATGTTTTTCCATAAAAACATATCTAGTCTACCACCGGTGGGATAGTAAGAATTAGCCATTGATCTTATGTCATGAGTATCAACAGTGATCATTCCTCCTTATAGGATGGCACCAATTAAGCTTATGGAGCTCAAGAGAAAATTGGACGATCTAGTTGCAAAATGATTATTTAACCCAAAACTTCTCCTTGGGGTTCACTTGTTTTGTTTCCATGATGGTAGATGGTAACCTTTGGAACTATGTAGATTACTGTCATTTGAATCAACTCACTGTAAATAATTAGTATCTAGTACATAGAATAGATGAAACCAATTATCCGATCCGAGGATAAAAGGTGATTTATATGATATATATTTGAGGTCCGGCTATCATCAAGTGCATTTTAGGACTTCACACATACCTTAGAAAGAATTTAGGAGTAGTATATTCTCTACGTGTACTTGGTTTTCCATTCAGACTCACAAAATCACCAATAGATTTTATAGATCTTATGAATCAGGTTTTCAACCTGTATCTGGATTCATTTGAGGTAGTCTTCATTGAAGTTGTCTGGGTGTATTCACACTCCTTACATGACCATGAATCCAATCGTGATATTGTGTTGAATACATTGAGAGAGCATAACCTATACATTAATCTCATTAAATGAAAATTATGGATCGATAAAGTCTACTTCCTAGGTCATATCATCTCAGAGTTAAGAGGTTTAGTATACCCATAGAATGTGAGAGCTATGGTTTCTTGAGAGTTTGAGAATAAGGTGTTTGATATTCAGTTTTTCTTTGTTATTTCCAAATATTAAAAACTATTCATACATGATTTATATCATCATTAAGTGATACATATGGGAATGAAGAAAGAATGGTGTGAAATATCATTTTAGTAGTTGGAGGGAAGACTAATTTCTAAATTGATACTAATTATTTTGTATTTGGGAAGGGCCTACACCATGTACTATGATGCATCATATAATGGTATTAGAGCTATTATGATGTAGTATGAGTTAGTCATCGCATAAATGTCTCATAATTTGAGGCCTCATGAGTGGAATTACATGATAGATGATCTCGAGATCACTACTATTGGTCATCACTTACACTATTGGAGACACTAATTACATGGAAGTAATATTGTGGTATTCATTGGTCACAAAAGACCTAACTAAATCATTACGAAGAGGAATCTAAATATCAGACAATGTAGGTTGGATGAATACCATTATTCATTTTATTTTGAGAATACCTAAAATCCCTATAAAGATAATTCTACGGATGATGCTCTGAGATGGAAGACTCTGACATAGGCGGTTCAGGAATCTAATAATGGATTGAAGCATATGGCCTTATTCTCAAATATGCATGTTGAGGTTCAAGAGGACCATGGTCAGAATATTTTTTCATCCTTAAAAGTGACATCTACTCTTCTAGAACGGGTAATAATGAGATAGCTATCTATTAGATAAGGACTTATCCTAATGTAATGTATCTTATTTGAAGATACATGTTCTTATTGCACAAATTATGGGGATGATATATTACTGTTTCATGGGTGTTTATTGGCCCCATCATACATTAGAGAGGAGATGTTGTGGGAATTCATGACCCTAGCATGATCTATTCACCCATGTGTTGCCTAAATATATTGGGATATATAACAATAGTACTGGTGGCCTATCATGAAATGTGATATTTCTAGCTTCATCACTCGATGTTCTACTAGTCAGTAGGTAAAAATGGAAAATCAAGATTCGGTAGGGATTCTACATCCATTTTCCATTCTAGAATCTAAATATGAAGAAGTTTCAATGGAATTTATCACTATTATACCCAGATCACTCTCTTGTAAATTATATAGTAGGGTTGTCATGGATCTTATGATAATGGTTGCCCAATTTTTACATATGTGACAGTACTTCACAGAAGATGATCATGTAAGGATGTATGTCTAATAGGTGGTACACCTTCATGAATCTTCTTATTCTATCATTTCTGATCAAGTAAATCGTTTCATGTGATGATTATATAAGGGTTTTAAAAAGGCCTTCGGCACGCTAATACTTATGTTCATGGAATATCACCCACTAACCGATAGATAGACATAGTGTAAAATTTAGGTGCTAGAGGACATGATCTATGCATGTGTCCTTGATATTATAGGTTCTTGGGAGAATCAAGTTCATTTGGTTAAGTTCCATTTATCATAATTGCTTTCAGGATACCATGAATATGGCCCCATATGAATCTTGATATCGCAGGCCTTGTCGCTCACCAATTTGATGGATAGAGGAAAAGTAAGAAGATATGCTTGGACCATGTCTTGTCCAAGATACTACAGATTATGATCAGCTAATTAGAATGTTCATGTTGACATTTAAGTCTAGATAGAAGTCATATTCAAATATAAAATAGTGACATCTTTAGTTTTAGGTCAGAGACTAGGTATTCTAGAGACTGTCCCCCATGACAGGGCATAGATGTATTCGAAAGAAGGGTAATATCACATCAAGACTTTTTGGTCCATTATGGGTTGTGAAACAGATTTGACTAGTGTTTTACTAGTTGGATCATCCATAGAGACTCTTTCCAGGCATGATTTATTTCATGTATCTCAGCTCCTTTGATACTACCAATACCCGTCATAAGTTTTTCCACCTGACAAAGATGAATTGGATATCGATTCTTATCCTATAAAGTATCCTATGCATATTTTCAATCAAAGTGCGATGAAACTCCATGGAATTTCCTTTCCAATTGTATGTGTGTTAAAGTATCATTTCCCAGTACATTATAAGACATGGGAGTGAGAAGCTCACATACGAAGTCAATGGTCAGAACTCTTTAGTGACAATACCTCTTTACCCTCAGAAGTCCAACTCGTTGATGATTTTCTTCAATGAGGGGAGGTTGTAAAGACCCATATTTTGAATGAAGGTACTTATAATTAGTTTTTATATTATAATAACCTAAATAACCCTAATATTGATTGTTAATCAAGTTGAGAAGGTTCTAGTAGTGTATGGGCCTCGTTCAAAGCCGATAATTCCATAGTCGGCAAAACAGATTTGGCCATATGGTTTGTCTAAAACTACACGACTCAGGGCATACAACCATGTGTCCAGTTGCAGAGGGGGTATATTTTCCTTTCCCATAGTTTTCACAAGGTTATTCAAACTGTTCCTATAACCTTATAGAGTGACCTTCCCTATGGGAAACAATTCATGGTTGGAACATAACTTTTCTAACCATGAACCTAAACCATGCATAATGAGTGTTTGTGTAAAATTTTCTATCCCCACCACATAATGTATTGATCTCATTTATCCTTAAACCTTTTTTTTCCAACATCCAATGTAAAAGGATCATCCTCCTTGAACTCAAGAAAGATCCCAAGCTAGGCATCAATCTAGGATCTCCATCCGGTGACTACTTCTCGATCCATCAGAGGGTACAAATCCATCTCTATAGTCTCACATAGCCTCTCTAATCATATCAATGTTTCTATTTCCATATATTGTGCTATTTTGATATTGGCTCATTCACCAGATTTTCTGTGTGTTAGAATGAATCTTAGATCTCTTCCAACCTGCTTCAAATATGAGGATAATACTAAGTGGGAATCCTCTACGACCTTTATTTAGTTTTCCACGTCATTTTACAATAGTTTTCTATTCATTTTCATAACATTTTCTATCATGCTATATTTTGGACATTTACAATAATATTTAATATGATGATTTCTTTATGTCTAATTAACCCTTGAGTCTTGATATATGATAATTGAATCTTGTTTTGGGATGTAGACGTCACATGTGCCTTACGTGGACACTCATATACCTTTAACTTATAATTGCATAATTTTTACAAACGGTCCAATGTGATGAGTCTCCCATTATTCCATTGTGTTGAATTTTAAAATCAATTTCCCTTGGATCATACAAAATTCAACAAAACTATGACACCTAATTGGTATTTTGTCCTCTTAGGTTTGGAATTTCCCATGTAGGAATTTCCCTTATTTCCATGATAGATCCATTAACACCTATGCCTTATAATATAATTTTAAAAGATGTGGAAAATTTAATGAGTTGGTTTGCATAGGATGGATCACACATATTGGGTTGCTTTTACTTGAGATTAAATAAACGATCTGTATATATATATATATATATTATAGTTTTACCATGCCTCGTAATTATGATTTAGAAAATGCCTTATATCAAACAAAATGTTTTAAAATATAATTGAATATGTGTAATGACATTCATGATATGCCCTTTCCTCTTGAATTGAGTTATATATGTCTATATGACTTTAGATAATTTTTAATTTAAATGAATAAGATATTTTTCCTTGTGTATTATGATATGAATGGTTATACCTCACACCATATTATATTAATGAAATGGGTTAATAAAATAATGTGTGGTTTAAGCCTCATTCCTTATATATATTATAAATTTTATGCTTTTTATAGGTTGTATATCCAAGAGTATGTGAGAAAACATGGGCAAAGAAACAATGTATGTAACCAATTTGGGTTCCAAAATACAATGAGAGAATTTGTGTATGAATACTTTGATAGATTCGCCGCTGATTTCCAAGAGACCGTGATAGCTCTTGGTGTTGGGCTAGGGGTTAGACCATGTAGACTTCCCCTAGTATTGGATGTCTATAAGTTATACACAGGTCCTTCCCAACAATAAATAAATATTAACTTGAGTAATCATATTATATATATATATACAACTTTATATATGTATATAGTAACAATATCAAACAGATATTCCATCCATGAGCTGAAGTAGGTAGACCAACCATGTGCCTTTTTCGAATGTGAGTGGGTAGTTAATTATTTATTCATCATTGATTTACTTTCCTTCTTATACTTACACATTATTAGTTAAAAGAACCTATTCAAATTACATGTATTAACTATAGGTGGTGGACTAGTAATATTTTTATATCACACCCTACTTGGGCTACCATTGGAACATGAAAATATTGTCTACCTTTATGTGTTGATAAGTGAAAATGACTTACTATAGGTTGTTGATATGTTTTCCTTAGCTAGATCATAGGAATAGAGGATTAGGTATAAGATTAGGCTGCTTATGAATATTCTTTTGTTCTTTTTATACTTTGGATTAGATTGATTATATGACAAATCGCATATTAAACTTTTGTATCAGTATTCCATTAATCATTCATTGACACTCCCTAAGAGGATTTTGAATTAATATCAGTTTTTCTGTTGCCTGGTTCCTCCACTGCTTTCTTGTTTGGTTTTCTAGTTATGCTTCCACAATTTATAGTATTTTTATATTTATATCATGATTACATTACTATTTAATTTTTTAGTATCTATTTTTATAATTTGACATGTGGGTATATTATTCGCATTGTGAAACATTTACAACCTCACTGATTGTCAGTAACCTCTAGCATATGGGGAGTCGTGATTTATGCTATGTGACCAACAGGGCCCAGGGCACCTGTTAAGTGAAATCTGGGTCCAAGACATTACACCATCCCATGTGGTGAAAGGTACATCATTCATCAAATGAATATCCTTCTCTTTAATGTATGACATTACAGTTTTAAGAAATTTCTTATATTGGGGAGGGTTCCTTTCAAAATTTTCCTATTAAGATGTAGGATGGATGAAATCATCATACATCTCCCATGTTAGTGGTGCACACTGATCTTATCCATGTCCCAACGACTGATATCACATTCTCCATATACCAGAAGAAATTTATTGTTGTCTAGACTGCATTTGAGGAGAAAATATGGAAGGAAGTTCTTATCGGGGTGTAAGAATAACCATGAGACCCAAATGAGATCATTTATTCTGACCAACTTCTTATTTTAATTAATTTCATCAATTCTCTAGTGCACCAAGATGGCACAATACTATTCCACCCCTAAATTTGTAACGCCCCGACCCCAGTTACCTAGAGTCGGTGCATTATTACATAACATTGGCATGATCACAAGAAAGATAAAATCTCTAAAGACCGATTGGTTTAGTAGCCTTGGAAACACTAGATATATTCATAATGTTTTACATTACATCATAATGTGAAAAACTACTACAACAACATAGTCTCCATATCCCACACTTATATCCCCACATACTATCCCTGCAGGTCATTCATAAATTAATTCTTCACATCTTGGGAAATAATAAAACATAGTAAAGGGGTGAGCTCAAATGCTCAGTAAGGATAACAATATAGCGGAAACTTTCATAAATAAGAATAAACATTTAAGGCAATTCATAACTTAAAACAAAAGCCTTTTAAACGTAAACTTCAACATAGTATGACAAAAATAAAATGAACTAATTCCATTTACTTATTCTCATGGATATTCTACTAATATAATAATCACGTGGAATATCAATTACCACATTCATAATGATGGAATGCATAATTCCAGACTATCATAACCACATAGCCAAGGCCTTGTGCCAAGCCTACAAATAAGATTTTTCCAAGGCCTTGTGCCAAGACACTAGTTTGTCTCATGAGACCTACCGATGCATCGAGGAGCTATAGAGGGCTCCACCCGTCACATTATAACTCCAATGCATTCCCATATGAAAAGGTTTAAACAAAACATAAACATTCATATTAAAACTAGCATACGAAATGTCAATACTTTCTCCATAAACCAAGAATGGTATAAAAATAACACATCCACAGTAAAACATATCACAAAACCTTCAATACAATACAAAAGTTTTATATCATAATAAATAAACTTCAAATAAGCTTAAAATCCATCAAAGGATGTCGACATAGATGAAATCAAAACTATTTGAGAGAAATACCACGTTTCACGAAATCATTGAAAAGTCACACATTTATAAAAGAAGTAATTTAAAAGAGATTTTTGAATCAAAGTGTCCCATACCAATTTTAAACTTTTGAAAAGAAATATCATTTAAAAACATTCATTTCTATATAAATAAATCCTTAAAATCATTTTGAAAACGTGGACATTAATTAAATTATGTAGAAAGATAAAATTTTAAAACATTTTAAATTACGATCTTGAAAAATAGTACCTTTTAAAAATTAGTAAAATATTCATTTTGAAATCATTTAAAAGTCACATAATTATAAAATAAAACATTTAATTTGAAAATAATCTTATAAGCTTGTAAGTGAAGATTTGACAAATTTATAACGGCGGTAAATAGCCGCACCCGCCGTATAAGTTAAAAAAACATTCTTACCTTAAATTTGTCGAAAAGGTTAAAAGTGCCTTGTTTGGAAAATGGCGGAAGGATTCCTTTAGAAACACATATGGGTATCAATGAATTTAACCAATTGTCTAGTAAATAGTAAAAATGTTTTTAAATACATTTTTAAAGAACATGGATGTGGATGATAAAGAGATCCCAGTAGATAATTACGTATAAACAACCTCAGATAATGAAGAGATTGTGAAATAAACCCATACCTTGTACTTTTCCTTGGTTGGGGGTAGGTTAACCTCCTGTATAATGCTGAAATAATTGTTATTAAATTATAAAAGAATCATATATATTAATATGATATCATATATGATCTTTTAACATTTCTTTGTTAAAAATATCTTTGTATTATCGTCATTTCGGGTGTTAACTTACTTGTTTTCTTTTATATGTTTTGTTACGTAAGCCATGTTTGTCATGGATTGGTTGTATCTTATTCATATCCAGAATTATATCAAGTCATTAAACCTTATTTTTAAATCATCAATTGATAATTATACTTGAATGGATACGATGGGGAATAAATCTCATCGCGTTCGTGGAGATGGTAGTCCGTACGTACGCACGAGCGACAATATCATTCTTTTGATATTAAAATAATATATAATTGGATATTATATCATATATAAAGAATCATTATCATGTTATATTTATTATTTACATGAGTTACACATCATTATTATACCCATCCAAATAATAATATATTGAATAACAATTACACCACGACGTGGAGACGGTAAGTCGTACGTACGCACGTATGGTGACATGTTATTCAAAGGGTGGATAGAATAATGAATATTGTTGTACCATATTTATAATAATATCACAGTATATATAAGATACTGTAGTTATTATTTTAGAATGGTAATAACAAAGAAAGAAGAAGTGGAAGAAGAAATGAATTTGAAAAAGGGTGGTGAAAACATTACCTCTTCTTCAGGTTCTTTTCATTTTGATTTGATCAAAAGGTCTCCATAGGTTGACTTTATGATCAAACTAAGACCTATAGGTTGTAGTGAGGGAGTTTAAGAGAGTATTTGGGAAGATTTTGGCCAAACCAATAGTCTTTGAAGGTGTGAAAGAATGAGAAGGGGGAGTGCCCTTTTATAAGAGGGGTGAGGGGCACCTTTGGAAAAGCTAGAAATATTATTTTATAATAAATTCATATTTGGTTTCTAATTGCTCCAAAGTTGATTATTCAAAGGTTAAGGGGGGATAGGTCTAAAACCATTCAACCAATAGAATTTAGACAGGTTTGGGTTACTATATTAACCTTATATTTTAGTTATAACTCTTAGTTAATTAGTTTGACATTTACCATGTCACTTTGTATTTTTATATTATATAGTTAATAAACTTACTATATACATCCAATAGATCCCCAAGTGGTCCATTAATGATACACCAATCATGATATAAGACAGTTGGCCGAACCTTATATTTTTAGGAATGTAATATCAATTAATAATATAATATTTGTTTTAAAAACTCATTTATGTCAATTTTGACACTATTCAATAGTTGATTTTTTTTTATACTTTTAACAGAATTATTACTTCTAAAAAAGTCAATTAAATCAATAATAATATGTCATATTATCCTAGAAAATTATTGTAATTCCTTAACAGTCTCAAATTATATTTATTTGGGTATTTATGATATCAATTATTTTAATTTTTACTATTATGGTAATTACTACATTGTCATTGTGTCATAAATAAATTAACTTATTTAATGTCTAAAAATTATAAATAAAATATAATTATCTAGGAAACTATTTTATATTTCTAATGAATATTTACAATTGAATTTATCTTATGTATAACCCTATATTAAAAACGTTTTATTAAATAAACATTGATTTTAACTCTTTTAACTCTTCTTTGAATTAAATAATAATAAATGTCGTAATCTAATCCAAGTGGACCTAAATGATAATATTTTATTTCTAAGGTTGTTTTTGGTCGAGATACATTTGTCCAATATAATTATAACATGTATTAGGGTAATATTAATATCATTTTTACAATTAATTACCCTATTTACTTTTAACCGTGCTAAATAAAAGTAAAAAGTTACTATTCACCAACAATTATTTTCATCTCATTGAACCACATTTTACATCTTGACATTAACCGTGTCTCTAAGATTTTCGAAATTCCATTCACAGAAGCGGTAAAATTAAGTTTTATGAAAAATTCAGTTTTTTTTAACTACCACTTAGTAGTTTCACTATTCATCAAAAATTGATGTTTTTCAGAACAATGCCAAAATATCACCCTAAGCTATAATTGATATTCTGAATTCAAAAATGATGTCTATTTTACAAAATTACAAACATATAAGTTCCATTAATTAATTTTATAATTAATTCCCGTTGTCACAACAAATATCGTGTTTTTAAGAAATAATATATACCAAAAGATTGACAATTGTTTAGGTCTAATTTCAAAGTGAAATTAATTCTAATGAACACCATTGGATAAAATGGTAAAAATATATTCTAATTATACTTTAAAACAACTCAGTAATATAATTTATCACTATAAATTATTTTGATTAAAAAAGTTGTTTGTATGTGTTTTTCACTATTCATAAAAATTGGAAGTTCTCAGAAAAATACCAAAAATGCATCTTAAGATAATTTCAATATTCCGAAACCAAAAATGAAGTCCATTTTGAAATATAAAATATATATAATTTCAAAAATTAGGTATTAATATTTATAACGACTAGTTTGATTGGTTGTGGTGTGTTAGAACTCAATGTTGCGTACAACACACGCTATCGCATTATTCAAAGAGAATCATACTGTAGAAGCTTGGGGTGTTTCATTTTAAATTTTTGATGTCCCCATTTAGTCAAAAAGTTTAAAATATTGTATTTAAAAAGGTTTCACTATTAAAAGTTGGTAAAAGTGCAATACTGAAAATAAATGTGTTCCTTCATTATGTCTAAGAAACTCATAATATGGATTCCAAAACTTATAAGGATTATATAAAGTTCAAAATTTAGTGAATACTATTCATAACCTCTTTTGAACGGCTTGTTTGGTAAGTCATGGTGTGCTTGAACTCAGTGCTGCATGTAGTGCAAGTTATTGAATTATTTTGAAGAAATAACACCCTATGAAATCTTGGTGTGTTACAAAATTACCCCGAAGGTGGTGATTCCATCTAAATGGACACTTCATCTTGTTCATAAAAGAAGATTTATTTAGTATTGATCTATTATTATAGATATCAGTTTCATAAAAATGATTTTATCAATCTAGGTTTGGGGATGTATATCCCAATTAGTAGACCCTTGACCAATCTTCCTCTTTGACGAATCACCACAATGGTAAAATGTTGGCCCGAAACATTTTATTATGATAATGATTCCAAATGATAGGTTGATTCCTATATATTTCCATATTAATTATTACATTGAAAAAAATAAAGAATCCATATATTGGTATCATGATCGATACTGGATAAACCTTGAATTTATCACCCAGAAGCTTATGATTCAGTTAAACATGGTAATACTGACCATCCTAGACATTATCAATCATATATTTCATTCAATCATTTGTAGTGTTGATAATCAATGTTGGATTAATTTTATACAAGGAATACAAATTTAGAATCGTTTTTGGGAATTTTAGAAAAAAATTAGAGAAGTTCATAATTTTTCAAAGCACTTAGGGAATTTATATTGGTGATACTCAAACCTCATATGAAATTGTTGGGGAGAAAATTTGATATGGAAGATATAATCTACAAATAATGAGTATGACCCTGAACTACCAAATATACAAATGATAATCTAGTTTGATAAGTGCTTTCTATAAAGAAAATATCCTATGCTATAAAATTTAAGCACACGAGCTCTCAGTTGGTCAAGATGAAACTATAAATAATAGTTAAAATTTAATGTTCCCAATTATTGACATATATAGTAGTGGTACCCTCTGTGTTGATAGAAAATCACTCCTGAGGAATTCATTTCTTCCTCAGGATTGGCTCCTTTTCATGTCGATCAGACCCTATTATTTGGGAGTCTGTTGAGGCAGAAAAATGACCATTGATTGGAATGTTTTGAATAGAAGATAAATTTTCAAAAAGAAGATATAAATAATAATTGGAAATAATAAATGCAATGAGATTTGTATAGAATCTCTAATTCATCATGAAGCAATAGTCCATTCATGAGGATGACCATGACAGTTCATGAAATAATATTCTTGTATAGTATAATTGAGTTCATAAACCTCTACACCCATGTAATGAAGTAGTTTATTGAGAAAAGATATTATTTTTAGCTGTGTAATAAATAATTCTATTTATTCAATGATACAATGATTCTACTCCTTTCTTACATAAAATCTAGGATCATGAGCCTGTTATGAAAAAAAACATCAAAGATTGACTCCATATTTAAACTCTTATTTGATCATGAATGTGATATGAGATCATTTCATTCTATATGTATGGTTATCTCATGAATGTATTTTACCCAGAACCACATATAAATAACCATTTCCTCCTTCAAATAAAGACATAACATGACCCAAAGAGGGGGAAATGGGGAAAATACCTAGTACAGACATTATAATTTTTAAATGTTGAGACCCAAATCTCCCTTAAAGAATTATCAATCTAATAATCAAGGTACTGTAGTGGGAAGACAAAAGAATTGATCCCTTATCAATCACAACCACAACACACTTCCAACACATGGGTATGTCATGATGGAACCACAAAACATAGTTCACTGAGCGAATATTCACATTAATTCCTTGAAAAACTATCCTAGAATATTTCTTTATTTAAGGAATCCATTTTTATCATGTTTCATTTATACCTCTCTACACAGAGCACCAGTTCTATAAGAATTAGGTGATTTTAACGGTGACTAGTAGCTTATTTTTAGCGGTTCACTCCCACGTACCACTTATATATTCATGGTCACTTCACTAGGAACCAAACTACAGGGAATATAGACCCCTTTGTGTCATGTCCTTCACTCGGGAATTTAATATATTGAAATACAACTGAAAGAACCTTCATGGATTCTATTTATCAAGATCCATACCCCAAAAATATTAATATATGACCTCCCTAAAGTCTAACTGAAACATATGATCAGGGAATGCACAACATTTTGAAAATTTTAAAATTGGTATCCCCTTCTAAAATTATGTCTAATAAGTCTACTCCCATTTAGGTATGGACTTTAGGATTATCATAATTACATATTCCCTATATAATAGGTGTTGTTGTCATGATGATACTATATAGATCGCTCTGAGGTCAATGCGTACATTCTGGCTCTGGAGTTCAATTAATGAGCCATTATATATTAAGATTCATTATGAGGTGTAAGCATTATCTATGTTACCATCGATGATTTAAGTACAAGAATACATAAATTAACGAGACATGCTTACTAGGGTAGAACACATCCATTAATAATCCTCACACATGTACTTTCTTTTCCCCTAAAAGACATGGTCCTCCTATTAGATGAAGGCCAAGATCATTTTCTCACAAAGGGAAATTGTTTTGGTCTACCTAATGCATTGTGTTGTCAAAAAAGGGATTTATTAGTGTATAATCCCTAATCAATTTTTTCTTTCATCCCTTATATGATATAATTTTCCATATCACCTAATGTTAAATTACATGGTATTGTGTTATTGCATGACCTTAATTTTCTATAATTCAAACTACATGGGATTTGGATGCTTTTAAATAAGATATATTAAATTCCTTCAAAAGGTTCAAACCCAATATCAGACGCCCCTAATATAGAAACTTATTGGGTAATATTCCTTAGAGGATCATCTATATCCCACTAAGTATGGATAAATTCACCATGAGGATGGATATTCATTATCGTTGGGTCATATTTCAGCATAGACCTCTATTTAACACTTTTGGGATAACTTCCCATATAGATTATCCTATCATTGGTCCATATTCTTGATGAAATAATTCTCCCATTTATAGATCCATATTCTATCTTTGAGTCATTCCATATCATCTTCCCAAGGATGTACACCAATTGGAGTCAATTATAGAGGCTCGATCATGTGTAAGACCCCCAACAACCATTTTTAAAAAATATATACAATTAATCCACTACACATGATGTAAAAATCATTAATGTACACATGGATGAAATAACTTAAATGGACCCATTATTGTCTTTCTCACATGACCATAAAAGGTAGAACATGTCCCATTAAATTGAATTGAACTACTTGAGCTTTGAATCATCTCTCAAGGATACATAGCAATCCCCTCTCAAGGGAATAATACCAACATCATAAACATGCACTGTCTCCCCAGATGGTTGGAAATTATAGAGTTCCCTATAGGTTTGTTATGACCCAAGGCATAGGGGGCCTGCATGGGCCTATAGTAAGATGACATTGACACCTTACTCCCACCTAAAATAGTTTAGGGGTTAAAAAATGTGTCAATATGGTAAATCATTAAAATTTAAGGCCAAAAAATTATGTAGCTACACACACACACAACTCAACGAAACAGTTCCTAGATAATGAAACACTGAAAGCTATTGAGAGTAAAAAATGCATGTAACATCCTCTATGTAATATATCAACAGGAAAGAAGAAAAAAAATTATACTATGAAAAATATAATCCCAATATAAGAAAAAATGAGGTCTCGATCAAGGTGATAGTGTATAAAAAAATGAGTGTAGGGCTCATATCATGATTCCTGAATCTTACCAAAGAACAATATCAACACCACCAAATACTATAAAGATCTTATGATACAAGTTATTCCAAATTCAATAAAAATTTGACTATAATCGACATAAGACACAACACATGGGAGAAAATCTTGTGTAGGGGTGAGTATAAACATGCAAATTTGGATTTCATAAAAACCATGAGGGATGAAATAGAATAAAACAGTCCTCTCAACCTAAGAGGAAATATGGTAAAGAAATACAAAAATTTGATATTATTATACTAAAACGCTAATCATTTAATGGAATAAATTTTAATATCCAAAACTAGCTACAAATGATGATTACAAATATAGCTCCAAATATCTCATTTCGTATTCAAAGAACCACACACAATGTCATAAGAATAATATTGGAGGGCTCACTCCTCATTCCTATGCTCCCAAACTAAGGGATAACTATATATAGTGGAGGACCCACTCCCCTTCAAAGGATGATGATGGTGGATTCCCACTCCATAGACAGAGGACTCGTACCCATTGTAATATGTTGGAGTACTAACTCAACATATAGAAAGAGTATGGGAGAGCATTGCCCTGGTGACACGGGGGTGTACCAACTATAACACCTCACTAATGGTCAAAACATGATCATTTCCATATTCTTTACAATGAGAAGTTTCCCACTCTATATTAATTCAAATTCTATTTTTTATTCCCAAATTAAATCCAATATCACATCCTTCATGGAAATAATATTAGGATAGGCTTCTCATAGGACCAAATCTGTGTATAAATGAAGGAGATACATACATATAAGGTTCTAAGGGGACTAGACAGAATATGTATCTATGGAAAATTGGGTGTACAGTAAAGATTATGTCGTGTCCATTATGACCACTGCACTCAACATGCATACCATCTATGTACATGGATTGTCATCAAGACAACATGGTTTGTGTGACAACTTAGGGTGTACATTGTATTCCTAACTGAATACAGTATCACATACTGAGTAGGGTTATATGCGTTGCAACCATTTTATTTGGTGTGTAGGCCACTAAGACTATTTGACTATGTTATTCTTACACATAGATGGGATACTTGACCACGTTCACGGAGTATGTGTGTCCTTCACACATAGTGTGGTAATTATAGTATCCCAGAACCTTATCCACCTTGAGATATAATAAACATAACATATCTTCCTTCATATCACCCACTGTGTAGTTATGATTTTTACAAAATGATCTAGTATATATGTGACTTTTCAGATATATGTATTTCATCACCAATACTTCTAGAATCTATTCTCGAGTCTTCATTTGGTAAATAAACATATTCTCCATCAGTATCCAATCATAGAAAGGTGGAAAATAAAACAGTCAAAAACCCATATGGGATTCTTTGTACATCCTTTCATTAAAAGGGGGTCCTAGTCCTTATAAAAACATTAATAATCATTATTTGACTAAATCGATTAGCTGAAATAAAATGAAAATGCCTCAAATCATCAATTATCATCCTCTAGTGGAAATAAATTGGTATTTTGTCTTCTTGAACCAATCAACTACACCTCCCATTTCCAAAATAGTGTTTCATCACTTAGAACCGTCATCTGAGATCCTTTATTTCCTCACAATCCGTTCACAAACCATTATTGTTTTTTTCTTATTCTCCTTACTATAAAAAATATGATGTTTTGTTCATTTTTAAACCAACCTAGAAATGTCAAATCATTAATCCCCATGGGTCAAAGATGATGAACATGAAGAATGGATATAAGGAAAGTCATAATAATGAAGTGAGATCTTAATTGTCCAATGAGAAGATGAAAAACAATCACACAGACAAGAAAAAAATGATGAAACATGGACATAACATGATCAAATAATAATAATCTGTAGCTTTGATTAAAAACCAGACCATGAAAAGACTAAAATTAAACAATTTAGTGT
Source organism: Viscum album (assembly GCA_963277665.1). Classification (NCBI taxonomy): domain Eukaryota; kingdom Viridiplantae; phylum Streptophyta; class Magnoliopsida; order Santalales; family Viscaceae; genus Viscum; species Viscum album. The sequence continues at coordinate 837,346,412 of OY728165.1, forward strand.
ATATTTGATCAATACATAATAATCTATAATGAATGTACACTAATCCAATGAATAATGGGCCCTACCTTGAGAATGGATCAATCATTGTAGGGTAACATATTATCTAAAAATGTAATTGAATATTATATTGCATTCATACTTCATCGTGTGAGTCTACATTATTTTTTTCATTTTTTATCAATGATCTTATGCTTATCATCATCAACAGTGGATATCTTACTCTTGTCATATAATCTCTCATGGAAAAGAATATATCCCTTGTGATTTTCCATAATTAAATAATTATCGAGGAGGGGATAGGATTAATCATTAAATAAATTAATTAAATTAATTATTTAAAAATTCAACACACCCACCAATGTTTACATTCCATGGAATATATAACGTCAAACTACCATATGTCGTGCCTAGGGTAAACACTACATTATTGAAACAACCACTATCTCCGATTTTCTATCTGAGGTCCCATTCAAGGAGAATATCATTTATTCTATAAATTTTTGTATGTGTATGTGTGATCTAATATATATAATTTTTTATATGTAAACTATGAGGTCCTATGGAACAGAAAACACTTCACCAACTCCATGATAAAATCCAAATATTTAAATATCAAGATATATTATAAGGACTAAATTTAGAAATCTTGAGTTGCTACATGGGTGTCTTGAAAACCATGAATCACAAAATAATAATAGAAATTTTGGGAACTTATGGTGTACATATATCGTCACATTGATGAATATGTTTTGATATGAACCATGATCACTTCAATAGTGAATCTAAAATATATAAATATGTTCACATCGAAACATTTTAATGACCATCCACTTGCTTAGGGGTAACAAGTTTTACACTAGTATTTTTAATGGCTTCCCAAATTTGAATAAAATATTTAAGAGAGTCTAAGAGTTGAAAAATTCCCCGTAAAAATGTGCAATGAGTAGGACCTGCCACATTCTCGACCAATGTGAACACTATGGTGTAACTATGAAATTCCTAATGACAACCTTGCTTAAAAATATGGTTTAACTCGACTCAAAATGTGTAAAAAATGATCCCACATTATATTTAACAATGGGAATAATATTAAATTGGTATTAAATAGGTTATAAATAATTTTGAATTATTAGTTGAGACAGTAATAAGAAGATTTTTAGATCATGTGTAGCACGTCTCTATGGTTCAATTGATACATTGAATGAATAGTTAAAAGATCATAGTATTGTTTTTGGGTAATTTCTATATTAAAAATATATAAATTATATTCATGTACTTATATGAATATATGAGATATAAAATGATGAATAATATTTGTGTAAAAATTAATATATTGTATTCTTCAGAATATATTTAGTATCTAAGAAAGGGTAGTCGATGATATTCTGTAAAGTAGATCCTAAGTATATAATAAAAATTAGAATAATGAAGTTGAAGTGGTATTAATAATACATAAAATTATCACTGAAATTAGAATAGATTAAATAATAAAAATAAGGAAGATGAAAAATAATGTTTATAATGGTTGACGCTGCTACTGAATGTTCATGATATGTGTGTCACAGGTCATAAAGAAGAAGAAGAAAAAGGTTAAGGGAGGAATGAAAAAATTCATTATCCTAAATTTCATTCATATTTTAGGATACGTGATTAAATAAGGGAAAATTGAATTCTATATTATCAAAAGAAATAAAATTAATTTAAGCCATATTTTTGTGGAAGAATATCTCATGAGTTTATGTAGTGGACCCCAATACAATGTTGGAGATATTGTTCACATAGTTCTGAAGGACCCATTTTACACTAGAGGGAGCCAATATAAAGAATTTTTTATGAGACCATATATTGGAGTGAGTCAAAATAAAAAACCTATTAGGAGATAGAGATTTTAATAGTGATTTGGATATTGACCCTAACCTAAGGTTTCCCCTGGAATAAAAATAATTAGTGTAGGTTTTTATTTAGGGATGATACCTTCTTTGCAATTATAATCCATTTTCAATACTAATGATAAAATATATGTCTCAAAATAAACCAAATTTCTACAAGTCCTTCATTTTTAAATGATTTTGGATAACCCCCCTTTCAAGGGTTGAGGGGAAACCCTTACAAGGCCCGTAGGCTCATAGATTACATGGCCCGTATGCATAATAGATTACATGACCCAAAGGTCTTAGGGAATTCAACTAGACATTCTACAAGGAACTGCCCATCCAAAGCATCTGCATCATGATAGTAGCTCTCCACATTTGCATGTCCGTCTGGCTAGGCATCCCGTGCAAGCAATGGCTAGTCCCGATGGTATAGCCATACCCTCTCATTCTAACAAATACATTTGGATCTACACTGGTGAGTGCGCATGTTCTGAATCATCTTCTAGGGCTTCTCCTTTCTTGTAGAGTCTGTCTTGGGCTACTGTATGTGGCCCAAAGGCCTTGGGGTGGCCCTAATCCCTTAAACCTGGCCCAAAATCCCTACTAACCCAAAGGGCTGGGTGGCCCCAAAGCCTTAAGGACTCTAAGACAAAACTAGTGGCCCAAGGTGAATAATTCCAACTGCAACAGTACCTGCTACAGTAAGTACTATAGTACCACACTTTGTACAGTTCTACTACAATACCTACTACATTACTACTAGAGTACCCCAAAAATATGCCTCTACCTGGTGTCGAACCTGGGTCTCATGGATGCACTTAAGGATACCTCACCAACTAGGATGAGGATCATGTGTTATATGTCTCAAATTTAATCTAAAAGTAGAAATGATTAGATTCTCACATTAGGGTAAAATATTTTTAGAAAAATACATAATATTCTCTATTAAATTTACTACATACCCTGTGTGGGGTAGTTATAGCAACTAATGATCAAATCCATACAACCTTATTGGGATAGAGGATTGAATTAGGATATGGTAAAATAAAGGTATTCAAATTTGGTAAAAATTATCCCACTAATCACCCATATTGTGACTACATGATGATACGAGGATGAATTTGTTTTTTGTGATTATTAAATGTTGAGACACGGATTTCAATGTTTCTAAATTGAGAGGTATTTAATTGTTGACACTCTAATTTATTAATATATATAGGGAGAATTAAAAATTTCAAAATATTGGTATTATAATATTTGGGGGTCATATACCCATGGATCAATCAATAATCACTCTTCTGGTTATTTAATTGTCTTCTTTGTTTATGATTCTAAATTTTGAATCAAATCTAACCCAAACAACCCATACAAACTTATTTACACGTAAATATAAAGAATAAACTGACATATTGGAACTCATGAATATTACAACATCTTTAGAGATAGTCTAAGGTCATATTATACTATGTTTTTTGGAGATATTCCCTAAATCCATTTAAATATGATATATTTTATCACATATCCCAATGCCTAATATGAATTATATGATAATTTATGGTATGATTGATCCAATGTTATGTTTCATTCCATTGGTATACACATCGAATAAACGTATATTGTATATATGTCTAATATTAAATATTAATTTTTGAATCTCCCTTCTATTTTCTATCGTTAATGAATTGTTTTTTGTGAACATATGGAAGAATAAGAGTCTGATGTAGTCCATAATAGGTTTTTATAGTTTTTATTTATGCATTTGTTTTATAACTAAGAGTATCAAATTGGGGATAATCTCCATTGGAATATATAAGGACCTAAGGAAATGGAATTCTATGTATGATACTGATGAAAATTCTAAGTTAAACCTCCACCTCCCTCTAATCACTCTTTCCCCCCTTGAAATTTTCGTAAAAATGGTACTACTATATCATTGGTGTGAAGAGAATCCCACCCATTCAGTAGGTAATTTGATGCATCATGTATATAAACTATGGATGGGAGATATTTATTACAGTATCTGGGTGTTATTCATCAAGCATGTGAATTTTGACTATAGTAACAACCATCCATGGTGAAGGGTATACAAAATTTATTCTTTATTTTATGTAATTTTCCTATTCAGTGTATTTAAAGATGATAAATCATGGGATTTAAGGTTTCATGCTTATTTTCCAATGACTTTTTTAATGCTATGAAACCTAGAAGTTTTATTATATCTTTACCATGTGATTAGATTTATTAAAACTTAATATGAAATCAATAAAATATAAAATCATTTTTAATTTAAAATTATATGTTTTCTGTGGTCATATAATATAGAAGGATGAGTTTTCAGGATTTTTCATTAAAAACTCATGGATTTTATTGGAATATTATATTATGATAAATATTATCAGAGTGTATGATCGATAAATAGGTTGAAAAAATAGGGGACACTAATATAAATATGATAAAGTGAATATCACAATTTACACATGGCATGACTATCGCATAAAAAAGGAAACTCTCATGATAATGCTAAATATTATCACTTTGTCAATAAATGGCAACAAATGGGCATTTTATAAGCAGTGGATAAAGATTTTAATACCCACGTAAGATTAATAAAGAACAATTTCACATAGAGGCATAGCATAAGACAAGGTTTTTCACACCATTCAAATTAATCCTATAAGGGATGTTGAGAACTAAATTAATCAAAAGCATAACATCGTGTTTACTAATTTAATCAGACATAGGCACATGTCAATGGACATTAAATATTTTTTTCATGTGGGTTATTCATAAGCATCCCTCATATTGTTATGTTATTAGAATAAGTCCTTTCATGATATATTAACCTTTACATGGATAATAATAATTCTAAATTTATCTCACACAAAACATTTTATCAAACACAATTTATGAGTGATAAAGCACTGGCGAGGTTCTTCCACACTGTAAAAAAATCATACTTTATCATTTAACTAATATCATTAAAAATTAGATAATAGAATACAAATTCATGATTTTCAATTATATATTAATTTTAATGATATATAAAATGTTTAGGAATCATGATAGACAGTTATTAGGATATTTTTTAATTTATATTGTGGTTATAAATTAATTAATAATAATTATTTTAATTAATTAATCATAAGTTTAGGTAATATTTAATAAATATATATTTAATAACTTAAATTATTAATATTAAAAATAAATGTATGACATTAGATGGAAAGAATTATAATTTGGATAAAAAATTGTTTATGGAAATTAAATTTTTAATATTTTTAATCATTATGAATTTGAATTATTCAAATTTAAAGTCTTATTTAATAAAATATATAAACCAATAAAAATAATTTTTGATGATTTGTCATAAGATTATATAATATTGAATATACAATATTTATAATATGTAAATTGTTTACCAAATGAAATTTTAATATAAATTGTTTTTACTTATTATAATATTATATATATAGTTTAATGTCATATAATGATGTAAAATATGAAATATTTAATATTAGAAATAAATATTAGTTCATATTAATTTATTAAAGGAATATGTATAATGAATTTTTAAATTATAAAATATTAATAATTTACATTTTTTTAATTGTTCATAGATTGTTTCTCTAATGTCTAAATTTATTAATTGCCCATTTATTTTATTCTTTTATTTATTATTCATGAATATAAATATTATATTTTGGATTAATATTTTATTTATTTTAAATTACTAACAAATTATACAAATTTTTATACATAAATATATAGAGTTTCATGATAGGTAGGATATTTTATTTCATTTCCTATTACCTTTAATTTATCTTGAGTTAGGTTATGATCTTGAATTTTAAAGGTAAATATTTTTTCAGTGTATTAGGCTTTATAATAATTATGGAATTAATATCCCTCTTATGTAAAGTATTATTTGGTGAAGGGAATTCCGGTCAGACTTCTCACTTTCCTGATGGCTTCTAACATTTCTAAAAAAGTAAGTGTTGACTATATATGGATCTAAGATTACTCTTGTGGAATTATTGGTTTTAAAATATTCTAATACTTTACATAAATTAGGTTCATGTTACATATTCACGGGATGAATTTATATGTGTTAAATATATTTGTATTTTAATTTTGGTTCATAACATATGCTATGTGTTAGGTAAAGAGCTACACCTCAATATGTTCTAAACATATTGATATGGGGGAATGAATAGGATTCCAAAAATAAATAATTATAATAAATAATACATTTAAATAGAATAATATGAGATAATATATCGAATTTAAATCCCCATAAAAAAACTAAATGACAGTTTATAGAAAAATTAAATAATTTTCAGGACCCCATTCATTAAATAGGGTATGATTTCTAAAAGTAGGTTACCAATGAATTATGTTTTGTATGGAATGAAATTACTGGGTGAACCTAATTAGATTCAATCAATATTCTTGGATTTTTTATAGGTTTCACAAAGCCAAGAAATCCTTAGTATAAATTCTAGAGGAATGGTGTTGATTTTAGCTATATGTTGGATCAGATTGAGTGTTATCTACTCAACCATCCAGGAGTCATATATAATTTCATATGATAAGTATTATTACCTACTTAAATAACTATATTTCTAGAGAAACTCCACATAATACTCATTTCATAGTAAAATATTGATCATGGACCATTATGTGATATGAAAATTTTAAAAGGATCAATTGTTTTAGTGGGAAATTTTTATAAAGGTTCTTATTAAAGGAATGAAAACATGGTACTCTTGTGATAAAATATTTCATAATATATAAATTAAATCATCATCATCGTCAAACTAAACAATGAGATCAATCTTAAAAAAGGAGAATCTTCATGTCTTATGAAAATAAAATTTGACGTGTTTTGAATAACACCCTCTTGGGTGACATAATATTTATGTATTTAAATAGGTGGATCAAATATATGCTTATTTATACCATAGAAGGATTAACTGAATGTTTCATTAAGGGTTATTCTTGAAAATGAAATTATTTTATTTTTATTATTGGAATCATTCTGATAATACTCAATTGTTGTTAAAATGTTTTCCCTAGTTACATAATTTATTGAGAATATATTATTGAGTCATGTAATTTCTATTTATGGTACTATTTCGAACGAAAAAGTGGGTAAAAGATCAAATCCGATGAAGAAATGTCAATTTGATATTTTAAACTTGTTTCTTCATAATATCAAGTCAAAATCATTGAATCGTAAAGGAGATTCATGAAGGAGGGAACTATTTCCATTTAATATAATTAATCATCGAGTGATAAGCTGTTTAATTAACACCAGGTATTTTTCTTGTTGTTAATGGTGTTGTCAAATAATTTATATGATTTTGATCAGTATATAATAACAAATATATGTTTTAATTTTTTTTGAATATATATGAATTGAAAATCAATGTATGAATTTATGTGTTATGAAGATATAATTAAAATATTGAAATAAATATTCATTGAATAATATATTTGAATGTAATGAAATATATCAATTTTATATGAACCTTAGGGAAGAATGTTTATTGTTATCTCATTTCTATTATATGAGAAGTGTTGTTTCTAGTTTAAAAAATTATATAAAGAATATTAGATAATATATTTAATACATATTTGTTATGACTCATTTTATTTTATAAAATATGGAAGAAAAATATAAGGATAAAAAAATTAATCTAGGAAATCTTTTCAATCCAATTTTTTATTAAAATATGAGGTATCTAATTCTACAAACATTAGTTGTATATCATAAAAAAGTATTTTTCTAGCAAAATTATCCAATCACATGAAATACCATATATGATATGAATTAAATGGTTTATTTGTTAAATATTCTAACTAATGAAAATTACTGTTATTTCCAATCATAAAAGATTTTGTGAATCACAGCATGGAAATTTTATGTGAATGGGGTTTATAATAAGCAAGTGGGAGTATATTTGGACTTAGAGATGTTAAAAGGTAAAAACTAAATGATTATTAAAGTCAAATTATAAAGGTAATATCAATTTCAATGAATAATTTAGAAATAAATAGTTCTATGGATAATGAATGAAAAAGTTAGAAAGAGTTATATGTATATAATAGAATTTATTTTCATCATACGATTTGATATTGTCAAGTAAAGGGCTTTGAAAATATATTCAAGTAGTTAAATATAGTTTGATTACTATGTGTCCCTATTTTTAAAACTATATTGTTTCATATATGTTACTCAGAAAATAATTTAGTGGGAGGAACATCTCATGTGTTCAAATAGTGATATGGAAATACTTACATAGATATAGAATGTGTCTAGAAACCCAAAAAGTGAATATAACATAAGCCTAATCTAGAGGTTTATCATACCTGACACATTATATATTCCCTTATTATGGTTTATGTATGTTTTGTTAACAGTGTGTGCCAATATAAAATGTATCATGATATAAAAAAGTAAATATCCACGTTATCATTATTTCATATTGGTTATGTGAATATATATATATATATATATATATATATATATATATATATATATATTAATTTATATATCATGAATTAAAATGTAAGTGACTTCTCAAATTATGAAAATGTGTTGTCCCTAATTGATGTTCATCGGGAAGTATTATAAGATTTGATGATATGTTATTCTTAGTGGGAGTAGGATTCTTATATCAAAATATGAATTATTCTCATGAGGCAGAGATGGGTCTTCTGCATTTTATGACATGTATTGTATACTACATAGAGTTTCAAACACTATGTCTTTGAAAAAATAATGGTTCATTTTTCAAATTTAGAGTCTCTAATAACTTTGTTTATAGAGAAACCTAGCATAAGATCTTTCATACTTTGGTATATTTATTACACAAGCCTTAATGCGTAGCTAATCATGGGGTGGTTGGGTATGTTGCTAATATTACAATAAATTTTGAAATAACCATGTTGGGAGTTTTCCTCTTGTATCATGAATGGAAAATTTTGGTCCTCGATTGAGATAGATTAATAAAGTGTAAGACCATACCTAATTATGAAATATAATAAACCATTCTTTGTAGTGACATGTATATGGTGTTCCCTTTCATAAATGTGAATGACATTTGATGTATTCCTTAACCTCACCAACATATATATGGGGTAGGAAAATGTCTGAGGAGGCTATCTGGGATATACATATTCTATTTCTAATGGACACTATAACTCTTAGCCAAAGGTATTAAAAAATGAATGCTTGAATATGATGAAATTCTATAAAATATGTATTAATATACATTTGTTTAATGTATATCATGCAAACTAATTTTATAGATTGAGTATAACTATGTCTTTATTAAAGGACTCCAATTTCTTATTTTATAAATATGGGAATTTATATTCATTTTCATGGATACTTAATACCATGGGGTCATATATTTTTGTTTTAATGAATGGGGATTGATTTTGGTTCAGAGTGATTCTCTAAATGAAGTTTAGAGGTTATCAAAATGAGTTTTGGATATGTATTTATAGGTTATTACATATGATGTGACACACGGTAAAGTTAGATATTTTATTCTGAAAGGGTTTTTAGGATATCCAAAAATATTTTTGGATATTTTTCCATAAGTTATTAAATATTATACAATATAACATGAACATACATTAATGGATATATTCCCTAAATATATATACATATAATATATATCTATAAACCCCATAGCTAATGATATGAACTATATAATAGTCTATGATATATATGATCCAGCTGTATATTTTATTCCATTTATATTCATAATGAACCAACTGTCATTGAATGTAAGTCAAACATTAAGGATTAATGTTCTATTCTCCATAATATTTTCAATTATTAATGAACATTTTTATTGGAATGAATCAGGTAATATGTTTTGAGATAAGATCAGAATGAATTCATACTACTATTATTTAATTATGTGTTTAGTGATGCATGTGTAAATATATGGGACACATGGAACATTCAAAATGGATTATATAAAGTCTAATGACCATATAAATGATGTATGAAAAACTAATTAATGTTCCTGGATGAACCACTTCCTCTCTCTAATATCTTTTCCCCCCTCATATACTTCCTAATAATGATACCAATATATCATAGGTTTGAGGGTAATAACACCCATACGATGGGTGATTTAGTATATCACATAGATATGCCATGAAGGAGAGTGAATGGTGGTTGTCTCTAGGTGTTCTTTATCAAGAACATGAATAGACACAATAGTATAATCCATCCATGGGTAAAGGTACCAAATTTTATTTCACTATTTTATATAATAAAATATTTTTGGGTATACACACATCTTGGGATACAATGATTATTTTTTCATCCAATTTTATTAACAAGTGTGGTTTTAATCTATTAAAAACATTAATATTTCCCTTATTTTAAAACTTTTTTCACAACCTATGAGAAAATGTGTCACTCAACCTTGGTTGAATTGAATAAAAATGATCCTCTTCAAATGAAATGATTGATTCATATTCCACATGATACTCATTACCAGAAACCTTCATAGAAGTGATATCAATAATCTTTCCTAATTTCTATTGCAATAGTGATATTATATTCTTTTTAATGAATATATCATGAAGATTCTATAAAATCATCATTTCTCAATTCTTTTTAAGTTGATGCCTTCAACATTAATAACACTATGAATTAAAAATACCATTATTCTATTGAATCATGGGATCTTATTACTATATAACTTATTGATGAATCAAACAATGATTATGGATACAAATCACTACTCTAATTTCATTCCTCTATAAATAAAGAGATGATAAATGTTCAACAGACATAGTTTAATCTATCTTCACAAAATTTATATTCTCACTTTAAGAAATATAAATTTGTTTTAGGGTTTTTGATATAATGAATTCATATAAAATTCCATACTATTCAATGTAACAAAATGTAGCTTATTTTATGTATAATTATCTCTTATATCTAACCTGAACTTTTTTACTACATAATCACATTCATTATATACGTTCCAAAGGAATTTAGTAAATATATTTAATGCATAAAAATTATACATCATTAATAAAATACATGTCATCGCAGTTTATGTATAAATAAGTGATAAAAAATACATAACTTGATTCAATGATTTATTCTTCATTAGTACACATATATCAAAATGAATCAACTTCAATGGGAGATTTTTTTGGACATATAGTGTTTTTTGTAAAGAATTAACTATATTATATTTCTAATGTGTTATGAATAACCACAAATTTTCTCTTATCCTAATATAACTATATCAATTATCAATTATTAAGTTGAACATTCCATTTCATATCAAAAAATATAATCAGTTATTCAATGACCCCAATCGCTTCCCTCTTTCAAAATAAAGCTAAATTAGTTTTCAGAACCTAATACCTAGAATAATATTCCTTTATCTAACTATACCTTATTCCAAATTTTACCAAAAGTCAAAAACATTTCCTAGAATTGGTCATTCTAAATTGTCACTTTATTTCTTTAATCACAAAACTATGAATCATTATGTATGTTTTGTTTCAAAAAAAGGAAAAAAATTAAATAATTCTTCAAATCTAGTCTACATTAAGAAATAAATATGATATAAAATCTATTTTTTATTTATACATCATTTTTAATTAATGAAACACTCATTTCAATTGTAAAAACTCTTCAATATCTCTATTTTATCTATCATATGAGATAAAAAACCATGATATAATTTCTAATTTCATTCATTTTGTGAATCTTGAAATGTAACATTTGTAATACATATGTTTTACTTTCCATTATTCATCGTATTAAAAAAATTAATTACCTTATTTATATTAAATTATAATTTCAAAATTGTATTTAAATCCACTAGAAAATGAAAAATATTTGTCAAACCGTTCATAGAACTCACTCAAAAACAAATATTTGAAATCCACTTTCACTTGATATGTTTCAAGCTACATTAAAACTTGTTTTTATAGAGTGTGTTACTTATACCTAGAATGATAACATAATTATATTATAAAATCATTTAAAAAAATTCCATTGAAATATAAATTCCTTTCCAATTGTTAAAAATAAAAACAACAAAATAATATCCAAAATAGAGAATTTTCTTCTCAAACATACTCTTCAACTACTCTAAAATACTAAATATTTTATTCTTATTCAACATATTTGTTGAATCAATTTTTAAAGTCCAAATTAGGACATGTTTTTCAATTTTAAAATTTCTATTTAGATAAATTTATCACAAATTTATTTTATTTATTAAATTTATATTTTGAATTTAAATTTTTATTTATAAATTTATGCACATTGTAGTTTGATGTTCTATATTTTATTTTATTTCACTATAATTGATAGTTAAAATTATTCATCCTAAAATCATGAAAATTGAATATATAAAATAATATTTGTTATTATTATAATGATAGTCAAATGTCTTTGACGTTTAAAAAATCTCCTCATTTACCTGTGACCACGCATCAAAATATTATTTGGATTGTTTGAAATGATACATGAGCTTCTTTTATTTTTCTTTTAAACTCTAATAAATTTTAATAGAAGCCATAAGTTATATTCATTGTTAATATCCCCCTATAGTTAATAACTCATCTTAATCTCCATAGTGTGTGAGATATTAAAATTTTCAATTGTCTTCAAATATAGAAATTCACTTTCTCCTTAGACCTACCCAACCCTATTTGATGTTTGAGGTACCTTCACCAAATTCTTATACTACATATTCATTTTTGAGATATCCAACATGAATTTATTTAATTCAATAATAAACAATATTTATATGTATTTTGTTTACTCATGTACTTCATTAGAGAAATACTCATCACTCTCTTCTACAATAAATTTTTTATTACCATGATAACACTGTGATGATCCATCATCATCTTAACTATTATAAAACTCGTATCCATTATTTTTGGATAAAATATTTCTTCCCCTCATTATTAACATGCTCATTTATTTTCCTTTGTAAAATGACATTGAATTTTTTAACAAGAATTTATATTTTTTCAACAAACCCAAGACGAATCAACAATACCATATTCATTACCTTCTTTTAGATTAATAGAATTTTTGTAAAAGTAACAAAAACATTTCCATAATAGAATTATCTAAATATAATTGTTCATCAATAGTTTCCCATTAATGTTTAATCATAATTTGATATATGTTCCATGATTTTCAAAAACAAAACCTTAATATATTCATTAAAAATAGAATGTGTGACATTTTCTTTGACCTCCTTTTTATATATTCTCATTATTTAGGGATTTGAAACAAATTTATTTATCACTCTTGGTTATCATGTCAAAAGAGTAATCTTTACTAATCTCATGGCCAACCAAAAAACCATAGAAGTCAACTACTGAAAATGAATTGAAATCACGATATTAATGTTGATGGATTTTTTTCACTAAACATATATCAGAAGATATAAAGTCACTTCTAAAAAAACGAATTTATACTAAAACACCAGTTGTGCTAACCACACAATTTACTATCATCAATAAATTTATTCCTATTTATCCTTTAATCATAAAAATATTTTTGAATTATGAACACCATATTTAGTTATTTGCTTCCTTCACTCAAAAATTTATGTTAGGAATATTCCATAGCTTACAAAAAATATCATATATAGTTTTATTTCAATAAATTTTATAAATTATTTTTCTAAAACATATATCAAGAAAAAAGTTCATCCAATATAAGTGAAATTAATATCCTTTATATCAAATATATTAATCACAAAACCATCTATAATAGGATTAAATCCATCAGTTACAATATCTACCATATCTAAACCCATTGACAATGAGTATGAAAACATTCAATCACTCCAAAAATTATAATGTTTCCGATAAAATTTGTTAACTTGTTTATTTATTAATTGAATTGATATGATCTATTGAAAATTTATTTTAAAATTTCATCCCAAAAGATACACCAATACATTAACAAAACAATACCACGAGGTTTAATTGAATCCTCTGATTTAAATTTTGTATTCCCCATTTAATGTGATTACACAAGATGATGGGTTATAGGGATTGAACAACACCTCATTAAAGGTATAAAAATCAGTTAGAATCCATATTGCTATGATTTAAAATGTATAAAATAGAAAACATATATAAAATAAAATGAATAATTCATGTGTACCTTGACCCGATGATCACCACTAACACCATGCATATAAATATGACCAAGAAATGTCACTCGAAAAAAGTTATCTAACTCCCTTTTCCTTGTTTTATCCATTAGATAACCAAAATTTCCATATAGAATGGGTTAGATCATCATTTATTCTCATTACATTCTAGTGTATATCGTTGGAAAAAGATATGAAAATGATAGATTCATGGAGTGGATGATACAGTTTGACATTTAAGAAAATTTCACACTCACCATCTCATGATGGTAGCCTTCTATATATGGGTTTCATGAAACTCTATAGCGTTAAATGGAATTTAATTATATATTACAAAATTTAGAAGTACATATCATCAGTTATAACATTTATAAAATTTATCCATAAAAAAAATATCATCATACTAAATGAAGATAAAAAATTATAGATTATTTTTTCATTAAAATGATCATGCCAAATTCTTTTCCACAGAATTTATAATGTGACACTCAACCGAACAACACAAATGGGGTTTCTGTATAAAATTATGTCTATATTCCAAATAGAATAAATATTATTTCCATGTTTTTCAATACATTTCACACACTAAGGCATAGATATTCCTCAAAAACATTTCATGATATGTTGATATGGTGGTGAGAACCTCCCATTGGGTGTTGTCCACAAATTTCACCAAATTCTATAAAAGGGTGTTGATTACATGAAAACCTTTTAGTGTATTTCATTCAACCTTTTTTCTCATAAAACATCTTTCTAGGGTATAAAAAAAACCCATAACTAATTTTTAATTATAGGATATTTTTCAACAAGTTATAGAGCCCAAATAGGCATACAGATAAATATTTATTGACGTTTTAAGTTGGGATGAAATTTAAGTCCCCTTTACCAAATTTCATTTTCCCATGTAACCTATAGTAACATAGTATACTTCACCCAACTCTCTTTTAACCACCTAAAAATCCTTTCCTAATTCATATATTTGTTCCTCTCATTGGTGAATCTCGTAATCACCCATGTTCTAACTGTAGAAAATAAATAGACCCCATTTTTCATTTTCTTTTTGGGAATGAACGAAAGGATAAGTAGGTACACTAATGAACATTTGAGAGGTAGGATGTCCAATCACCCTAACAATTTGAAATCCACCACCTGGGAGGGGAGAAACCTCATTAATCTGCCTCATGGTTGACCAGTCACATAGGCCCCTTCCCTTGTGCAACTTGTCACCCATGGCCCTTCACTTAGGCGACCAGTTTCTTAGGTCCCTTCACCCGAGGGACCTGTCACCCTGGTCCTTTCACCTTGGAGAACTATCACCCCGGGTCCTTCACCTAGGTCACCAACCAGGGCCCATCAACAGGGTGAACTGTCCCATAGAGCCCATACAGATAAATCCTCAACACATCCATCTACAAAATCGATTCACTATACTAACTAGAATCCATAAAATTAAATACTTCACTAATATATATTCCCATGAGAACTAGAGAGAAGGGATTCCTGTACAACTAAGCCCTCACTAGGCTAAATCAAATTTTCTAATCCTTCACCATGGATAGTCACATAAGTTAAACCCTCACTATGGATGAAATAATAACTAATCCCTCTCTTGGGATAATCACTTTAGTTGATCCTACATAAGGGATAAATACCATAGTTAATCACTCACTAAGTATAATATCATTATCCAATCCCCCACTAGGGGTATGTAAGTTAGATAATCCCATAATAGGGGTAGCACAAAATTTCCCTGGTCACAAAACTTGGAAACATCTCACCCTATCCTCATACCTAGTAAATCACCCATGGAATATAAACTTATATATTACATAATCCTTAAGGTATATAAATAATAATAGGTGTAATCATCATAATATTCCCTTAATGGTATCATCCATATATTTAATCCCCAACCATATAAACTAGGGCCTCCTTTTATGTGAAATCCCAAAGAATAATAATATCTCCATCTCATCCAATTACATGTAGATTGGGGTAGGGAATCATGCATGTGAATTGTCATATGTATAAGACTCATTCACTCCCTACATTCACTTAATTCAGAGACTGGTTTAGGTACATATTTGTATAATTCATGTATAATCCCCCACAACATTTCATTAAGTCAATATGCAACCCTTGGATTTCTAAAAGTCAATTGAGTTGAGATACAGCTCATTGTTATCATTATTTACCTTGAGTTGAAATATTACAGTAGATTATCAAAACGGGAAACCTCATAGGTGTTATCCTCGACCATATCTTCAAACTCATTAAGTTAAGAATCCTTATTTCATTATTATCATATTTCATCATGTTAATATTTATCTTTGTGGTTTCCATATCATACCTTTACATTTTTATATATCTCCACATGGATTTACTTATATTCCTTATGTTGAGATTCATTCTTTGGGATTCATCACGCATCGTATGTCAAGAATCATATGTTCCACTTGTATTAATCTAATTTTAAATCTCTCTTGGTGTAATCCCTAACTAGTATTTTGTAATCCTCTATGGTGTATGTCTCAAATGATTCTAAATATACTCTGTGTTGATATATTTCTCTAGGATCCTAAAAATATGCCCCCAACTACAGGTAAGCACCAATCCATACCCTCAACAAATCCACCTACTAGGTCATGTACCTTAGGGTAGATCATCTATAAAACCCATATTATTTACATATTTATCCCCATTCATGGGACTTGAATTTTATTAGCGTATCCTTAGGTTATAATACCTTACATAACTCTAATTGTACACCTTCATAAAATTTGATTGATTTTCAATTGTCCCTTGTTTTTCACACTAAGCATGACTCGTGTGGGCATAAAGATACTCCATAACCATCCCACCATCATGATGAAAGTGCCTCCCATATAGCCCATCTTTTTTTAGGTGTAACACCAGAACATTCAACAGAACTACACGGTGTATGATTCTTGTTCATAATAGGATACATAGGATTCAACTTTGATGTTTTAAGATAATACCATTTTCTGATTACCCATCGATCGGGAAATATAGTTTTCATTATTATTTACACAAGATAAATATGTTTCATCATTGAGGTTCAAAACAAAATCTGAAACACCAACTACTTCCCCAGATAGAGATAAAATATAGAGATCCCATATTGTAATATTTAAAAAAAATAAATCAATAATTTATAAGTGAAACATGGAAAATATATAAAAAAATATAGTCGTTCGTTTAGAAACATGGTTTCAATAAAATCATTAGAACATGGGTAACTAGTCCTTTACAAGGATTTGGGAAGGATTCATTAATAATATTTAAATCTATAAAAGACTCCCAATATAGGAAATAATCCCCCATAAAAGTTTGTGGGGATCATGATCTCTCATCCTCTCAACCATTTTGTTTTATAAGATGTTGTTGGTAATGTCCCAATGACTACCTACCTTTCGAATGTTGGTCTGTATTGACTAAAAAAGACTATAGGTATGAAATATATAAAAATTAATTAGAAATGGAATATTAATGTATTATAACATTTTTCTATTGGTTATCAATAAATTTTAGAGTGTTTCGATGAATTTAACAATAAAATTCAACTCAAAACACTTATATATGATATTAACATATCATATAGTATGATGAGATTAAATTAGTTGTTAAAATATCTATTTCAGGCCTTATGATGTACCCATATATTTTCTTATCATATAATCAAATTGATCACATGTATATGGAAATTGGTTTATATCTATGACAATATCTCCCATTCACTAAATTATCATTGACTATGTGTGGTTTTACATTAGGTTGTATAAAATACGATAACATGTGAAACCATTTCCAAAGATCCATTTTGATATTTTACGAAACATATTTAGAATTTTATGATCATTTTTACCTTTTATCACATTGTATATAGTATTTATTGAATAATCATAAGAAAATACTTTTATATAAACTCTAAAACACTTCTTTAGAAACTGTCTATGCTAAACACAATCCCAATTTAGTCAAACATAATGTATAGACCCTTGGGAATTTTTTCATCAATTAAAAATGTCACTTAATGAATTCATAAATATAATTAATGAGTATGCTATTGTAATAAATTAATGAAACTAAAAATATAATATGATTTCTCATATTATCCATAAAATACGTGTATCATTGTACCTATGTCAACCAACTATATCATTATAATCATTAATTTTCATATGATATCGTTGTCTAATATATTGAGTAACCATAGGGCATAATGTATGTTAATCTCACATATAATCATCACATATTATAAATTCTCTATGTATATAATATGACAACCCATATCCTTAATACACATTAATTCATGATTTTTATATAAAGATACACTTAATACGACCCTAAAATATCTTGAAGAAAACATTATTTATGTAATTAGGTTCATAACATAACAAATTAAAATAAGTATATAACAACATGATTGAAAAATTCTTATCATGATCTTAAAATCCTCTCACCTTATAAAACTATATGAGAAATCCTAGAGTCATATATAATAAAGTTGTCACGACCCGATCCCTAGGGCCCGTGCCATGACTACCCTAAGCCCGCCTTCCATAGGCCAGGGGGTGGCGACTAGCACCAAAGGCGTAAATACCTAAATTGGGAATGCATTTCATATATAACTGAAAACACACACAACATATTACACATCAAGATACAAAATAGTAGGTTAAACTATATACAAAAGTGTGCTGAAAGTAGAGGGTTCGGAATACAATCAAATAAGAAAATAAAAGTACAACTGAAAACAAGTACAACTGAAAGGACAAAATAGATGAAAGGTGAAAAGAATCTATTGGATTGTCCACCACAGATCCTACATAAAGGGTAGGTATAGATAGCATCCTCAGCACTCCACTTCCGTCAGTCCCCTCCGGGTATCAACTCGTTGTGAGGTCCACCTCCGAGTACCGTCCAATCCTTGTACACTCATCCTTGGTCAGCGCTGTCTATCATCTGCATCCAAAACAATGAGGTGTAGGCATATCTCGTAAAGAGGTGAGTATAACAATAATCATTAGGGACCCCGAGACCATCAATGTCTCAAAAAATCCAACAAGGATAAACCAAAAGGTATGAAATCAACAGATAATACCACTTATGTATATGCCCATACATATACCTAAGTTATCAAGAAATCCATATCAATCATGGGGAAAACACAAAGGTTACTAACTCAGCTCACATAGGGATACAACATTTTTAGAGAGATAGAGATGATCAGATTTAGCCACTGAATCATCTATTCTATCGAACTCACACAGGATCCAGGAACAAAATTCAAAACTGTCGAACCAACCAAGTATCCAAGAATAGTAAAAGGAGCGGTGGAACTAACACAGGATCTAGGTATAGTCTTCATTTTTGTCAGACCCACATGAGATCTAGGATCAGTAGTCAGAGTTTTCAAACCCACACAGCATCCAGGAACAGTCGTGAGCACTATCAGACCCACACAGGATCCAGGAATAGTAGTCAGAGCTGTCGAACCCTCACAGGATCCAAAAACAGTCCTTAGAGCTGTCGAAACCACAAAATATCCATGAACTATTGTCAATGCTGTCAAACCCACCCAGGATCCAGGAACAGTCGTCATTCCATAGCCATCCATAGGGTTCTACACGAAGCTTGATGATTATGGGAGGTTTCACTCCTAAATCCACGTGTTGATACGTCAACTTCCATGAAGTCCCATGAAGAAGTCTCCCAATGGTGCACCACGTCATAGGGGTCTCAATAAAATAGACGGCGCGTCAATCGGATGCCCGGTCTGTGTGTTACTAACCTTTTAGTCCCGGGGGCCCAATTGGATTTTTGCACGATCCAACATGACAGTAACTAAACTATACCCCGAACTCCAGTGGGGTATACTCAATGGGATTGTCATGCATCAAGATTACCAGCACCGCTGATAGTTCATCAAACGGGTGTTAGGAGCCAAAGATATAGCCAAAAAAAGTAAAGGGTCGGTAGTGGGCCTAGGTCAGGTCCGACCCAGTAGGACAGAGCCGACACAACTTAGTCTGGGTCGACCCGGTTCTGGTCGACCTGTCCTGACCCGACTGGTCCAGCCTGACCCGTTGGGTGGGCCAGCCTGTTGGGTGTAGCCTAGCTCGCTGGGCTCAGCACAGTAGGCCGAGACAGGGGTCCGGCCCGGGCTTAGGGCTGGTTCAGCCAAGAGCCCCATGAGGGCGCGGCCCCGCATGCCTTGGCCCAGTGGGCGTGGCCAGGGCCAGTTCGTCCAGGGCGCCATGAGGGGGGCCGGTCACCGGCTTGGCCTGGAGGCCGTGAGGGGGACTAGGACGCTGGCTCGACCAGGAGGCTGCGAGGGGTTCCGGTTATCCAGCTTGGTTGGGTGGTCGCGAGGGAGACGGGACACCTGCTCGGCTAGAAGGCCATTAGGGGGACGGTTCGCCGGCTCAGCCGGGTGGCCGGGAGGGGGGCTGGGATGATGGCTCGACCGGGAGGCCACAAGGGGGCCGGTTCAGGCCGCCGCAAGTGGCCCATCTCAGGCCTCTCAGGAAGCGGCTCTGGGAGGCATGCATGGCGTGCGGAGGCCAGGTCGTTCAGGGCTTGGCTTGGCTGAGGCTCGTTCGGCTGGACCAGCCGGAAGTTCGACAGGTGTCTGGAAGGCCGGGGCACGGTGCGGCCAGGGCGGCTCGGATGGAGAGCTGCAGTACCGCCCGGAGCACTGGAGCGCCGCAGGGTCGGCACAGTTTGTGGAGGTCATGGGTAGAATAATTCTCTCCATATACAAGAGTAAAATTGACGCCCAGTTGATAAAAGTATTAATAGACAACTACTAGAAAAGGCATGTGATTACAGTAATGGTGTGTTCACATGATCCTTGGGATTATCCAAGGAGTCACTCAAGGAGATCATCATCCATCCTTCAGTATTCTCGGGGGACGTGTGGACACACAATATTCTATGTTATTGCTGGATCCAAGATCACTATTCATTAACTAGATGTCCCTATAAAAGATATCTTACAATATATAATATGAAACCTACCCCTATAACCCTAGAGAGGATGAATCCTATTGAAAATGGGTCTTCCTATAATAAAAAGCATTACTCATGTAAGGAAAAAAAGTAAGATCCTAGGAAGTACATTTGGGAATCCCAAGAAGATAACAATCAAACATGAACAATTGAAAGTTAGAACCTAATATGTACATATGGGTATCCTAAAAAAGGGGGATTCAAAAAAATTATTCACATCTTAAGATTATAGTGTACCTCAGGGCATCTTCATCATAGTGTCACATTACATCAATCCCCATGGACCATGTTCAGTAAAGAACATATAAAATCATTGTTTCATCAATATTAACCATGTGAGAAGATAAAAGAAGATTTACTATGGTTGAATAACTTTACACATCACCTATACAATATCCCCTTGGCTTACTAGTTCTGAATGGGTTCTATAGTGACACCGACTACTATCTCTACCCAAAATCATAATGCATTATCTTAGGTTCAGTCAATAACTAGAGCACCCACTGGGTCCCATGGGTTAAAACACAAGAGATGCACCCTACTTAGTTCCTCAATGACCACACATAAAAATATATATCTTTATTTGGATCATTTTTCATGTACATAGTCTATGATCGAAGTGTGATGCTAGGGAGGAGGGTTTGTTAGTGACCTTTGTTATTCATCCATTTGAGAAACCATTTTAAAATATTTAAAATGACTATTTAAATAATTCTAAACATGAGTATTCACTCATATGTAAAATACAAACAATAAACATACTACAATAAATTTTTGTAAATACTATAATAAGGTACAAATATATTACCAACCATTATAAGGTATTCCATTTAATTTTCATGGGCCTCCAACAGCTTCTAAATCCCTTCCAAGCTCATCTAAGGAATACAAGAATATTATCTCTCAAAAAAACCATCCAAATATAATTATTTACAATAACATAATAGTTAATAAATAAATATCAATGAGATAAAAATATGTAATCATGACTAACTAAAATGTCATAAATATAAAAAAATAATCAACCAATCCCATCACACAATAACCATGACCTACTACTCTCCAAAAACTCACAACATGTCCTCAACATTCAATATGGCATAATCACTAAGATAAGGATAAAAACACAAAAATAATTGGATTTTTACTTTAAGTATTTACAACTACACCACAATGACATAACTTTATGAAACGACATGAAGATAAGTGTAGAAGGCCTCTTGGATCACCCTCCTTCTAGGTAGACTGAAATCCTCAACACTGGTATTTGATTCCACCAAGCCCTATAGAAATTGAGACCTGAATCACTAACTAGTGAAACCAAATTATAGGAAGAAACAAAAAAAAACAAAATAGAGTCTAACAGATATCAATACTTACCCCTAGTCTTCAAATTCATCTGATCATATTCAAATTGTACAAAGGAAAAAAGGGAAATATCACATAGAGGAAGAAAGAAGGAGAAGGGTACAGACATAAGATCTAATGGGTAAAGTAATGGAGAAAAGGGGGTACAAACATTACGATTATAAGGGATAAAATTAGAAATTTTATACTTTATAATGATTCACATGGTTAGGATACATTTTAATGAAAACATTGAACCAACATTGCGGGCTTTATTACCCAAACAACATCACCTTGCACAGTTCTAACGCATGATTAGGAAAAATATACATCAAATGTGTGAGACCATATGGACCATACAATTATCCACATGGAATGGTAGATACCACCA
This sequence comes from Viscum album, assembly GCA_963277665.1. NCBI lineage: Eukaryota > Viridiplantae > Streptophyta > Magnoliopsida > Santalales > Viscaceae > Viscum > Viscum album. Next base: position 837,369,241 of record OY728165.1, read on the forward strand.
CAAGGATCATAAATGATGTGTACCTATACATTTAGGATGAATCGATTGGGGTGCAAGAAGAGAATTTACTTTTCACTAACCATGTGCCTGATGTTTTTTCTCAAAAAATAGAGGTTTTGATTCTTCAACCTATCATGTATTATTTTGGCACCTGAAGTACCTATCAAGCATCATTCCACATCTAAAAATATCACATTGTTTCATTAAAATCTTCATAATTCCATTCTATATATATTATCAAATTTTGACTAAACAGTAAATGAAAATTCTAATTGCTTATAAAATCTTCAACCAAAAACCATATATATTACACCTTTTACCATAATTTATAAATTAAATAAATATTATAATCAATAATAATTATATTATTATAAAAATATAATTCTTCTTTGATTATAAATTCTATGATATGAACTATATCATAAGTAGTGTCTTTGATTAGTATTTTTCACATTTAATGATTATAATGGCCAACTATGATATCCATTCAACTCAGGTGTTTTTATATTTACAAATACTCCTAATATCACCAAAATGATGTAAATATTTTTTTCATTTCACATATCATCACCCTCATCCCATATGATCTCCCATATCATATACTATATAACATTAAAAACTAATGGTATTTAATGGATTTGTTGTCTAAGATATCTCATATCATATGGCATGACCTCAGATCATATTATTTTATGAAATAATATAATTTCGTCCTCAAATAAACTATCCAGTAATAAAATATAATTTGGGATATTACACCTATAAAATATTATATTTCGTTGTTTTTGACATATTTTGAGAATCAAACAACAATGAACTATTCTGATTACACTGATCAGTTTCTAAGTGAAAAACCAAAATGGATTCTGATGAAGAGTGTTTTATTTTTTATCAATGTGAAGAAAATAATTTTGAGTAAATTTAATATATTTTAATGATAAATATGATTTCTAGAATAATATCATCTTTATAATTAATTCCATGATGAAATATGCTTGGATTGGATGTCTAACTTGGGTAAAGAAACAAATTTGTGCTTAATGTAAAATCAATGATTCATAAGATATATTTTATTTTTATAAAACTTATTATTCTGAAGATAAGTGGTCTAAAAGAATGAATTTTTGAAGTAAATAGTCAAAATTATAGTTGAACTAAATTGATTCCAAGATTTTTTTATGTTAACTCTAGATAGAATTATTGTGGAAATCTAATTCTAGAAGGTCGCATTATAAGAATAAAAATTGTTTATAGAAGTAATGATGATAATAATATGTTTTTTTGAATATGGACATATTATAGAGAAGATTTTAAATTGTATGATTTTTGAGATGGGAATAATTTGAATCTATTTCAAGTGATAAATGTGATGAAAGGTAGTGTTATAATAACTGACTACTATAGTTTCAAAACATATATGTGAGAAGATGATTGAATATATGTTCTGAAATATAAGATATATATATATACAGAAGAAGTTCCATCAAAATAATGGAGAGATAAATATATATTTTCATGATAAGAAAATGTATAGTTACATTTTATGTCAGAGTAAAATTACTTTCAAAAGATACACTTAGACGTCATACTTATTTAAGTTTCACTTAAAAAAAGAGTTCTAAGGTTGCTGGAATATTATCAGATGATGTCAAGAAGAACTATTTATAGAATTGTTATACATTATAGGCAATAAACAATAAATTTAAAATATTCTAATTAATTTGTTGATTCAAAACTAAATAATTTATAAAATATGATTGATGATGATAGATATACATTCTAAAGATGTATTATGATGTTATAAAATGATAAGTTGGGGGGAAATCTTGTGTTTAACTGGTAGAAGAATTCATAAGAATGTTGGAATTGTTTTTCCAAACCATAAATAATTTAAGTAAAATTTCTAATTAAAATAATATTAATTAGATTATAAATTCGAAAAACCATATATAATGGTATTTAGTGAGAAGATTGATATTTAACAATGTACTGAGGTGCACTACGATACATAATAGTAAGTTACTCAATACATAATGGTTATAATAATTAAAGAATAAAGGTAATTGAGGGATGATGATTTAATAATGTCCAAACCTTATATTAATATATTAGAGTTATATTTCGGAGAGAAATTGTGATTACTGGGAGGGGTATTCATAAATTAAGAAAAAAAACAATGTTATATTGATCATTCAAATTCACAAACATCACAGTTAATTAAATATTGGAATTCATGATATGTCTAAAATGCGGATTATTTTTATACCTATAAGTGAACAATCAAAATATTGTGAGATTTTTTAGGAGGAAAAAGCTTAATCCGGAACCTAATGCAGAATAAAAGAAGAATCATGTTCCATTATGTGAGTCTAGATGTATAAAATAATTAGATGAGTAATTATTAGGATACTGAATGATGACTTTAGGAATTTTGGTGGATTTATTTTTGTCAATTAGTAGCTCTTTAAATTTTTATGTAAGAAAAGAATAATAAGATCTTAACCCTAAAAGGTTTTTCTAGATTATAATTTTCATTGGACTATAATCTTATAATTTTATGATAGATGAAACTAAAGAAACTCAAAAATTCATGAGATAAGAATATGAGAAACTATGAATATAACTTGTGAGGAAGTTTCTCAAAATGATGTTATCTAATGTTTGAATGATTTGTTGGTTCCGTAAAATAATAACTTTAAAATCATAGGAGTTACATAAAAATATGTTTGAATATTCAAGAGATTTTTTGAATGGTCTGAAGGTTTCACAATTAAAAAAAGAGACATTGAGGAAGTTATGATTTTTTTTTTATTCAATAAAATTATTCTCATAGAAATATGATAAATAAAATTTTGGTAATTCAGTCATAGAACATAGTTTATGTGAACTAGTTTGACATTAATGAGTGGGATGAAACATATTTATCAAAAAATTAAAGTGTTTCCTGATGGATCAAGAATACATATAAACAAATACTAATATGACTATAATAAAATGATATTAATTAAATAAGATTATGGGGAGAGATAAAATATTTTTTCTCATATAAGGATTATGAAAAAATATTCCTTATGTAATGATAGTTACAAAAAAAAGAATTATGTTAAATATCTTATGAAAACGTGATTTTGTGAATATATTTACGTGAATAAGTAATTGTTATCAAGTAGATAATTTTACTTGTAATATATATATATATATATATATATATATTATGTAGAATAATTTGTGGAAATTATATTAATATTCCAAAGTAAAATGTTTTGAATATTCTGGAAGATAATTAAATATGAAATAATTGACCAAGGACAATAATCATCATCCAACATAAGGATTTGAAGTTAGGAAACATTAAAAAAGTGAAAAAGCACAAAATTTTATATTAATATTCCTAATTTGTCGATATTGAAGTATATGAAGAAATTTAGACTCTATAAGATGAGAAATTAGATTTTAGCGAGAAAGGACAAAAATCCATAATATGAATGATGTTTGAAAGTTTTAATACATGAATAGAATTGAAAAGAAAATTATATGACACTCTATTAGAATAAAAACTAGTAGCCAATGATCTATGTTAAGTAAGAGTGTTATAATTTTTTGATATAATAACACCTTGATTAAAATAAGAATATCATGTTCCAGAGAGATTTAGATTGACATTTTAAACCAATGGAAGATAGTATAAATAATATATTTGTTGATGGTAATGATATTTTAGATATAGACTCTTGATTTTAGGATGATTACATCACATAAAATTGGTAATCATTGTTGATCATAATGGAAGATTTATATCTCAGATTGGAGCCAAACACATCATGGAGTAGAATATGATATTACGATTAAACCTTTTAAAAATATCATTTGTTTTCCTCTATATACTATTTATCATGAATGTGGCATGAATTTGTTGGTGAAAGGATAAGACACATTATTCATAACAAGTAATGTTGTTTGAATGAAATGGTGAAAAAGTTAAGTAAAAATAATTTTTATGGGTTTCTACACTAATTATCCCCCCACTTCCCCTCAATGTGACTGCATAATCCATTATGAACTATCATTTTTATAATAGAAAACACATGTAATAGAAGAACCTGGGTCAACCTATAGTGTTACCTGACATGGCCTACCATAAGGTGAGAAGTTAATTATTCATTCCCATGTAATATATAACAAAACCTTGTTATTTTATAAAGAATATTGTCAATGATTTTACCCTCCATAGAAATATGATAATTTAAGAATAACTAAGGTATCAAAAAAGATATAAAAATACATAATATGTCAAAATAACCAAACCATAAATGTAACATCCAAAAATTGGATAATAAAAACTAGATAATCATACTAAAGAACCATTTACATTGAACATGGAAAAACCCATGGGTCCATCACCATGATACCATATGTCACTAACATTCCAACACATTAGAAGGAAACACAATCCTGGAGGGCCATCATCTATATGAAACTCTTATCTTTTCATGTGTCATGAAAAAAGACTATAAAATACCAAATGAAAATTTATGGTGTTTAAACTAATTCTTAGTAAAATACCACTAATTAATCTGTACATTATATATTCAAATTAATCCATTATTTATTTTATTAAACATATTTGTAAAACATTACATGAATAAATCATTTTTCCATATAAAATCATCCATTAGATATGTTTTTTTAAGTTCCATATTCAAATAAATAAAATAAAATAAAATATACCCACGAGGCATTTTAAATGAAAGAAAAAATGTGTTAACAATCAATATCCTAATCAAGTTGGAAAATAATCATATCAAATAAAATTACATGTAATGTATCCACAATTCACTAAAGGGTAATCCATGACATAAGGTTATACACCACTGAGACATACAAAAGAAAATTATCTACCTAAAGTGAATCCTATAATATAAGAAAAGTAGTCCCTTAGTACGGCCACCCACTTGTAACCATAGAATCATGGAAACCTACCCAAGTGATAGCTTACTCCACCAAGGATTATTTGTGATTATTTTTTTTATCACACTCTATAGTTTCCCAATGTTCTATATACATCATCATTAGTTTTTATAAAATAGAATCCAAAATTTCATAAAAAATTTTCTATAGTAATTTCACATGACATCCATTATTTAAAAAAATCCATTTTAAATTCATTTATGAGGCATTCCATAAAATTTAAATTTATCATTAAAAAAGCTTCCGAAAAAAATCCCTTTGGAAATAATGTCATATCCAAAAAAGATCATATCACCTCCCACATATCTATAATTATCAACATCATAAATTAAACCCAAATAAAATCATAAAAACATACACAATTTCATGGGATAGACTATAAGATAGAGACACAAACATCGAAAACAATGAAAACAACATTACCTTCATGACCGTTGATGGGAGAGGATGAGATCAGATATCAAATAAAATATATCCAATAGTAACAATTTAAATTAAATATATACATTCTATATCTAGATATCTTAACTCATAAAAAATCCAAGTAATTGTTAATAAGAGAAGAAAATATAATACAATGTATCTAACTCATCATATTACAGTTAATAAATATATGAGTATTCAATTGGCCCCAAGATATACCAATAAGAAGTGAAATAGATCTAGAATGATCAAAAATGATACTCTAAATCAATTAAAATCATATTATAGTTGATATGGATAGATTATAGGAAATAAATAGTCATTTGAGGACAAACATGAAATTTTATCCCATCCATAAATTTATTCTCATTGGTGTCACTGACTTGCTGCAAGATAACCACCGATAAACCAGTGGTCCACCAGTTGTCTGATGGGTTCATGTAGTGAACATATACCTCTACGTATCTAATGGGTGGTTGGTGGAAAATGTATAATCATGGCCTCATTCTCCCATGCCCCATAGTTGTCTGTTTAACACCCCCATAACACTCAAACCAATAAGATATTCTTTCCTTGAAACACCTTATCCTACTGATCTACTATCTGAAAATTTTGTTCAATCACTAATGTTTCATGCAATATTTTAATATCCTCTTACTAGATCACATGGGAAGGATTGGTTTTATGGTTTTCAATTTCGAATCATAGAACACATCATGGATGGAAGTCAATAGAGAAACCAATTCTAACTGATAATCCACCCTCCGGAGTCACTATACAAGTTCAAATTGGTCAACATTACTATGTTCAAACTTAATCTACCTTTCTAAATGACTTTTCCCAACTGAGGCGATGCTCTGTGAAAAAACACAACTACCTACCTCAAATTCAAATAGATGATAATTTCGATCAGTATATGATTTATTGAAACTCTAAGTTATCACTAACTTACTACTAATAAAATGAAAAGTACAATCATATCTTGAATAATTTTCAGTCCATCTTCAGCCCATTACCACATGTCTTGAAAAAAATAGATAATCTACAGGGCATCACAAAAAATTCATCAAATGGTCCCATCTTGATCAAAACTTGGTAACTATTGTTATAAAAAATATCTATAAGGTAATATGTTTCTCTCATTGTCCAATGAAGCCTAGAATTCATTATTAATAAATGTATTCAAGTATATGTATAGATTCTATTGTCTCTTCATCTATATGGGGATGATATTTCATGCTCAACTTAAATTAGTAACCTAGTGATGCTTGCAATCCACTCCAAATCTGATATGTTTAGTGTGGTAACCTATTACAAATTATATGAAATGGCATACCATGGAGTCCTATAATATCTCAAATATAAAAGTTGTCAAGTTCCTCTATCTTCATTGTATCATTACTAGATAGGTAATATAATTATTTCATAAGTCCATTAATAATCACCTACATCGAATACTAACTATTAGGACTCTCAGGCTATCCAATAATTAATTCAATGGTAATATCATCCAATTTCCATATTTGAATGATTAAGGGTACTCAAGAACTAGAATTTCTCTGATGATATGCATTAATTCTCTAACATATAAGGCATCATGAAGAAAAATAGTATCAATCATCTCATTCCTTTCCACCAATAGTGACATCTTAGATCATTAAAATTTTTGGAATCTCTAAGGTGCATGGACCAATTAGATCGAAAATATTATCCATAAATTCTTGTCTCAAGTTTATCAGAACAAGAATCCATCCACAAAAGTGTAGAGACCCATCAAGAGAATGATACCACTCATTTGTGGTCTTCCAAACCTAAAGAATCATTCCATAGTGAAAACAATCAATATCTTCAACCTATACAAGTTGAATATAATTATCCATAGATGATATAGCCCAAGTAAATGATAGGAATTCATGTTTATCATCTATACATTCATCAAGGAAACATATCATTAAACAAACACCTTAAGCACCACTTTATTGATTCCTTCACTTCCTAAGTATATAATTTTCTTCTCAAAGAAAATATGAAAACATTTCATTTTCAATGAGTGTATAAAACATAAAAAAATAAGGAAAAAATATAATCTACCCATTGTATCAATCTCAAGATTATGTCCAAATGTGTGAAGATATACATCAAATTCTTATACATTGAATACATTCTTAATCTCTCCCTGAAGAGGTTGTTGTTCCATGTTTTAAGAGTGTACATCACTAATTCCAACTCATGGACTTGAATGGGTTATTTATTTTTATGAGGATAGTTCATGAGATCCATAAACCACTATGCGTCTTTACTATATCCTAACACAACCAAAACATGTAACTGAGGAATCATAGTAAATATCATATTCCAAACATGGCTTAAGAAATATCAATACTAGAGATGAATTCAATCTCACATTTTTAATATATAAATATATGTATGTTAAAATGATAAATCCAAAATAACCTCACACCCTTATGGGTTAACACATTCATAGGAGATTCAAGCTCGAATAATTCCATAAAAAAGAGCCTATAAAAACATGTTAATCCTAGAAACACAAGATCTTCAACACATTTACTGGATTCATCTAAGACATCACCACTCAAATATAATTAGTATCCACTAGGACACCCTTCTCAAAAATCTCATGGACTATAAACTTAACCTTTTGAATATAATAATAATATTTAGATATATTCCCATTCATATGATATTCATTGATGTTCCCAAGGATAATATTAATTTTCTCGGTATTATCATAATCTAATCTAACATAGAAAAAAATTTCTTCCAAAAAAAATAACCATAAAAAGATTCCATGAACTGATGGAAGATTTTATTAATAAAATCCATAACCACTTAAGGATAGTTATAATGGAAAAAAATTAGGAATAAATACTCATAATTCTTAAACATTATCCTCAAATACATCTTATGAATCTCTATAACACAAATAAATTTTTTGAAGAAAAAAATTCAGAATAAATTATACATTTTGATATTTTCCATTTAAGAAATCATTTTTTTAAAAAGGTGAAGCCTTTTCCCAAAATGACCAAGGCACAAATTTTATTAAAATAAAGATTAAAAGATTATAAAATATGGTATCATATTAAAATAATATTCATTTAAAAAATAATAGTATCGAGAAGGACTTCGAACCATGCAGTGTGCTGATTTATTCCCATGTTGGCCAAACCATCAACAACTATGGTTGCTTCTCGATAAACACATGTGATCATATAATTAATATCGATAAAATAATGGGTGCATTCCATCCATAGTGTTTTAATTAGACATGAATGATAAGATATTACATTCCAAATCTCTTAAAAGATAGTCTTCAAGTCAGATTCAATCCAAAGATTCTTCCAACCAAAGAACATTGAAAAGGAAATAGCATATATCAAACCCAGCATCTTAGCTTCAAGGGAAGTGTAAATGACACATTTACCCATGAATCATTGATTTATATGTCCGAGGTGATTTCTGAAAACACACCACACCCTGATGGAACCATATTTAATTTGGAGGCACCATCAATATTGATTTTGATCCATCCAAGTAGGGGGCTCTCCAGAACACTGCCAGAGTGCAATGCAGCAGACATAAATTTCCTTTAATACGTAGACTCTTCAGGATCCCAAATTCATGCATTGTGATGTGGAATTGTACCTTTTGAATCCATACATCTTCATGTATGGAAATGGGGATCTTTATCTGAACTTCATTTTGATTAAATATGTAATTTTTAAGAATAATAGCATTTAGATCATACCAGATCACATGGTGGAGCTCAGAAACAATAGAAAGGAAGAGGTTCCAGATTTTCTAAGAGCCTTCCATTTCTGCACATTTCTTATGTCGATATTTGACGTAATCAAGAATCAAACAACTATAGTAAAAAATTTCATGAATATAGTTCCAAAGAGAAGAAGCAGTAGCGCAAGAAAGAAAGATATAGTTAGCATATTCTCTGTGTTAATTACAGATTTTTCACTTAGAGTGGAGTTGGATGCCCAAATTTTGGAGGCAAATTTCAGTGGGAACTTTGTTGTGGGAAAGACGCTACATGAGATAGAATCTCGAAGGTTTTATCCAAGTATTGTTGAAATGTTATAACCAGATGTAATCACTCTCATATTTAGAGAAATAATTATTGAAGAGAATTTTTAAGTTAAGTATACTATTTTCAACAGGTTCCCATGTTAATAAATAACTAGAGTGAGCAAAAGAGTATCTTTCAATAATTTTCAGAATAGTATCGAGGAGGTGATAATGTTGAGAGTTTAAAATTTCTATGATAGAGCTATTCGTATTATCAGGAGGTTGATCAGGAAATATTATAGAAATTAAAAGTGTGTATGTCTAGTTATCCAAACAGAATTTTTTTGAGGAGTCTCTTGAGACCATCCATATAGAGTTATTCAAAATATTGGTAATTGAGTATTTTATGGAAGGCCAAATTGATGAATTAGTGAAGTTTGAATTTCTCGTTTTAAGTTTGTCAAGAAACCTATTTTTGTGAAAGGTAATTGAATCAGAAGTATTGTGAACAAAATTACAAGATAGTATTTCTTGAAGGGATTCATTATTGTATTTGATATTTTTTATAAAAATACCACCATTTTCAATGGGCTTGCAACAAGTTGACAAAGGAACAATGACATGTTTTCTTTCCGTAATACAACCAGTCCAAAAGATGTTCTTTATGGAAGTGTTTATTTTTTAAGGAGACAAGTAGGAAATTTTGTAGGATATCATGGAGTAAACCATCTTGGAGATAATAGTGGATTTAACAAGGGAGACCCTACCTTCCATAGAGATATATTTACCTTTAAAAAAATATTTATTATTTAGATCCTAGTCAACAATAGTCACAAAGTGAATAGATTTGGGTATGCCCCAAAAACTGGGAAAACCAAGATTAGTAAAAGGTATAATACCTTATTTCAGACCTATGTAACTAATATTGTTCCATTTTTTCTGGGAGGGAAGTTCTTCCCAAAGAAGATTCAAATTTTGTTCCAACTAATTGTTTGAAAAGAAACCTCACCATATTGTGAGAGCACATTTTTTAGAATAAGAATGTTTATTTTGTCTCCTTGAAGGAAAAGGATGATGTATTCAACATAAAAAAGATGAGTAAGATCATTCTTGTTCTTAGAGACATGTATGGGATTTTGTTTGTTCTGGTCCACCAGATGGCTAATCAGACGATTGTGGTAGTATTTTTAAATAATAAAAAAAATTAGAGAGGGGGTCACCTTGCCTGACACCTTCGGGGAATTTAAAATATCCTTTAGGAGAGCCATTGATCAAAATGTGTATAGATGTTGAGTTGAAGAGAGTTCTAATTGCAATGATAATAGAGGTGTTAAAACCAAATCCTTGATTGAATTTGATGAGAAATCACTTATCCATTATGTCAATATATTTATTTATGTAATTTTTAATAGTTATGTTGCCTCCTCTGTTAATTTTATTCAAATTATTGACACACTCATAGGAAATAGAAATAATGTCTTGAATGGATATTCCCTTTATCAAACCAAGTAGGTTCTGTGAGACAATTTTGTTTGTGAGAGTAAAATGTCTGTTGGAAATGATTTTAGTGATCATTTTAGAAAGAGTGTTGATAATAGAAATGGGTCTAAATAGTGGAATCTCAGAGGCATTATCCACTTTTGAGATCAAGGTGAGAAACCTGGAATTTAATGTATGAGGGAGAAACCCATTGGTGAAGAAATATTTTAAATTTTAAAAAATTTCAATCTGAATCACATCCCAATAATGATGGATGAAAGAATCATTTAATCCATCGGGAGCCGATGCACTATCGGGAATAAGACTAAAGATAAGGTTTTTGATTTCATGATCCAGTGAAGTGTGGAGAAGGAAGGAGTTGTCCTCATCAGTGATCACTAGAGAACTGACCATAGGTTGGAGCTCTTTGTTTATATCACGACCATTGAAAATGGATTCATAGTAGAACACGATATGATGAGCGATGTCATCTTCCTTGTCAAGGAGCATGTCCCCATCCCCAAAAATGATCAAAGGCCTGTCAACATTCCTGATTATTTGAAGAGAGTTATAGAATTTCATATTTATATCACTATCTGGTAACCATTTTACTTTAAATACTTGTTTTCTAATATTTTCTTTAAACGTTATATAGGATTTCATTTTGACCGCAATGTTTATTTTTTGATTAGGTCAGTTTTGTGGTCAGAGTTGGTGTTTCTGATTTGAATATCATTGAGATATTTCTCAAGAATCATGATTTAATTATTATTTTGTTTGGATTTAGAGTAGCACCATGTTTTCATAGTCCTTTTTGGATGTTATAATTTGAGATTATAGTCAAGGACATCATTGTTACGAGACATTGAGGCCCCATAGCTTTGGGATGATATGAGAGCATTGGTCATTAGAGAACCACATAATGTTAAATCATAATGGAAAATGGGGTTTCATGTCATTCATGGAGACAGTAACCAGGATAAGGTGATGTTCAGAGTTCCGCCTATGAAGAGTGGTACTAGATATAGTGTCCCTTTTACCTACAGGGACATACGTAAAGGCTCTATCCATCTTAGATGCAACTAATTTGTTGTAGTGTCTTTTATACCAAGTGTATTTTCACCAGTTAGATTGATTCCAATGAGATTGTTGTTATCTATTGTGGTATTAAATTCTATCATGGAAATAAAAGCATTATAAGTTCCAATATTCTCCCTTGAGTTGAGAATGGAATTAATGTAACCCATAATAATCTAAGGTGCATTAATGTTATTTCCAAGAAATGATAGATCAATCCAAACTGTTCTTTTTTCATGGTATCTATTCTTAGCAAAAAAAATTGAGTAGAAAATATGTGGTTAATCTATATTAAAATTGGAAGAAATAATCTAGTCAGAGATATTGAGGACACTAATATTCAGTAATGAAAATTGTGAAAAAATCTACTATGATTCATCATGAGGTTATTAGTGATTTCCCCAGTAAAAACATAAATTATTGACATAACTAAGAGTATATAAAGGCATTAATAATTTTTGGCTCTACAATAGAAAATAATAATAACTGATGACTTCCAATCATTCACTTTGACACAATAAAATTTTCAGAGTTAGCAATACCCTAAAAAATCCTACAAAGGGTCTTCATTAAAACCAGGGATTGGAGTTAGAAATCCCCCTTTTCTTTTTTCAAGAGCCTTTATTTCTGGAAGACCTTCTAACCTATTGTGTATTATTATAGGTGAGTTATAGTTTATTACTATATTTGGTGGTGTTCTTTTTTATAGGTTCAGATATTGGATCACTCATAGAAGAGTCTGTAGATTTCTTAAAAAACAGAAACAAAGCATTGTAATTATGGTTCAAAACAGAATTTCCAGACTTTATAGAGTAGTCTAAACTATCAACAGGTAAAAAAATAGTTATACTTGGATCATTTGAAGTGTTTTTGTTCTGCTTTTTGACATTGTCCCGATCAAATGGACATCACAACATCTGTTCCATAGAGTAATTCATAACCTGCATGAGCTTAGATTCCAATATTGATATTTTGGTACCATGTTCAATAGATTTGGATTCCATGATAGCAGTATTATAAGAATTAGATACTGTCACTAATTGGGATTCCTTAGGAATGATGTTCCCAGAATCAGTAAGAATTTTAATAGTAATATTGTGAGTAGAGATAGCAGAAACTAGTTCATCATATTTTATTTTTAATTCATTCATTATCCCTAGAGATGTGACTTTTTTTATTAGGTTGTATTATTGAATCCTTGGGGATTGGGCCATTTCACACAACATTGAATATTACTTTTATTAAATAAATGCGCAATGTTTGTCATGCATTGTATAAAACACATGTTAATATCTTGCTTCATGGAACAATTAGATTATCTTGTGGTACATGAAACACTGTTTTTATTGTGGTACAAACATATCTGACTTCCTTTGATAGATTTTATTACTTTCAAAACTATGTTTTACCGAACAACATATTACTATTGTTATCATTACTATTACTATTTAATTATAGTTACCACCTAGCAGTTGGTATGGAATTAATTAATAATATAAAATAAATTATGAAAATATGGTTTAAATATTTATATAAAATGAATCTTTCCTATATCAGTTATGTAACATCCCTGACCCGGAAGCCACTAAACCGGTTCACCGAGCCGGGTGGTTACATGACCATAAGCGCGCCTCCCAATACGCCAAAGGCTGCCAACCAGTAGCGGGGGTCTATGGAGTCAAGTGGGGAGACTATACCGCCTTTTTATCAGATTAAGCCACAACAGAAATAAACCAAATAGTAGAAACAATAACCAATAATCCCGGAACATGTATAACATCCATTTCCAATAATAAATATGCCATGTCATACCACAAGTGCAAAAGTGGACAAAACCCAAAAATAAAGTCAATGGCCAAAATCCCCAAAATGGTCCCGACTCCAAGTTCAGATCCCCCACCAAGTGCTACCCAAGAACAATCAACCATCTATCAAGGACCCTTTCCCTTATCCTGACCTACAAACATGAAGTCTTCTCGGGTACCCAATGGCTGCCTAATCAGGGTGTGAGTACAACTCAGTAAGCCACCACCAACAGTGTCTACAAAATATCCAGTCTAAATAGATAGTGCATGCGAAGTAATATGAATGAAAATTTCCAAGTAATTATTTAATGTACCCAAACCAGTTTAGATCCAATCCATTTCCACTTCCATTACCATTCATTACACACCCATTATCACCATTTACCATTTCATAACATTTTCATGTGTTAATCACATACATTATGTTACATTTTACTAATGCTAAAAATCACATGCAAGTGGGTAAACACATCATTATCCTATATCACTAGGACTAAACCATCATAGAAACCACAACCTCATCTCGAAGCCTCAGTCCGTGTGGACCCAACCGTTAGGAGAATAGACCCTCAATCCCCTTTCCTAACTCGTGCATTTAGGGTGGAGTTTAGAACCTCAGTCTTCACTCAACCTGTGGGAATATATCCTTATGTCATACCTCACTCTACAAAGCCATGTGCTCATGATTATATATAAGTAAGCATCAATCATCCAAACAATTTCCCTTCGACAAACACTATTCACAACAACCCACATGGGAATCGACATCATGCCTTAACCCGTTAACACATTACCATTTCACATCATTTAACAATTTACCCAATTTACAGGCATTATCCCTATCTCACTAAGCATTGAACATTAAACCCATAACCTATCTCGTTATGTTCTTAAATCAGTTTACACATTAACCCATTTAAGTCGTTCATCATTTTCATGAATCAACCATTCATTCCATTTCAAATAACCCATAGGTTATTTCCAAGTCTAGTTGCATCACCTAACTTCTATTCCATGTTCAACCAATCATTCTAACATGTTCATCAAGGGATCTACAATTTACTACAACAGGGACACTTGTTTTATAACAACCCCGAAACCCGGGAAAAGCCGACATATCCCATGGATGTCCCTAATTTGGTCAAGTCAATACCAACACTCCCACAGAGATCATGAGGGTTCCCATTTTCCATTTCAAAAACCATTATTACCTAACCTTCCATGGTTATCCCAAACATAACCAAAGGAAAGGATGAATATGACTAAACATGCACAAATACCCAAATAACTATGGGATATCACTTGTAGACCACCAACCTCTAAACCAAGGTTGAAAGCACTCTCAATCGATTACTTAGACCTTGATCCAACCAACCATTGTAGCCTCAACCTAAAACTCACCCAAAAATTAGGGTTTTAGAGCTTCAGAACAAGAGGGAGAGAAGATACAAACCTTAAATGAAAAAGAGAAGCACTGATGGGATTATCCTTACCTGGAGTTTTGATCTGAAACCAACAACACCAAAAATGACTTATAATCTAAAGAGATCAGTCTCTTAGAGCCTTTGGGAAATTTGGTTCGTTCCTTGGGTGGAGAGGGAGGAAATGAGAGAAAATCCCAAGTGTGGTTTTAAAGCCCATAGTGGAAAACCTGAAATTTTTTCCAACATTAAGTGGTTGTAAGGATTGTCTGCACGGTTTGGAAAACCGTGCGCTAACCGTGCACACGCTTCTATCCGGAGGAGGAAGGATCGCACGGTTTATCCCAGGCAGGCCGCACGGATTTCCAGGCCATGTACAGGCCATGAGCCCTGGCCTGTCTTTCCCAGATTTACTTTTTCCATGCTCCATGCCCCCAGAACATCCCCAAGGCCTCTCACACATTCAGGAAACATACCATGAAGCCCGAAAAAATGGATTCAACCAAAACATAATAAAAAAATACCTTTCCAAAAACCAGGATCTTACAACCTCCCCACCTTATAATGGCTCGTCCTCGAGTCGAGCTTCCAAGCCTCATTGATCCACCGAAGAGAAGAGTTCGGGCCATTGAGCCCGCATATCCGATTTCTGCTCCCAAGTTTCGTCCTGTACATTCCCATTCTGCCATTGTTATCAAACTAATGGCACAACCTTTCCTCGCAAGACCTTTTCACTATTATCCACCACACGAACCAGATGCTCATCAAAGGACGCATCAGCCTCAAGCTCCACATCCTCAACATCAACCACGTGAGATGGGTCAGGGTGATACCATCAAAGCTGCGACACATGAAAAACAACAAGCATCCCACCATACCTCTGTGGAAGAGCCAATCGTTAATCCACTGATCCAATCCTCTCCACAATATCAAAAGGTACCACATACCTAGGTAGCAACTTACCCGACATTCGAATCTATCGGTGACCCAACCTTGGTGACACCCAAAGGAACACTTTCTCACCCACCCCAAACATAAGAGGTCTATTCCTATGATCTGCATACGACTTCTGCCTACTCTGAGCCATAGCCATCCGCTTCCCGATAAACATAACTCTCTCTGATGTCTCTTGCACATGACATGGCCCAAACAACTCAAATTCACCGGCCTCTAGCCAACACAACATAGATCTACATGGCCTCCCATAGAGTGCCTCAAATGGTGCCATCTGAATCGTAGCCTGAAAACTGTTGTTGTAGGCAAACTCAACTAATGATAGGTTCCTCTCCTAAGAACCCCCAAGGTCCAAGACACAAGCTCTTAACAAGACTTCAAAAACTTGGATCGCACGTTCCGACTGCCCGTCCGTCTGCGGGTGGAAATCCCTACTCAAAAACACATACGTTTCAAGCACCTTCTGCAATCCTTGCCAGAAATGAGATGTGAAATGCGGATCTCAGTTCAAAACTATGGTTCATAGAACACCATGCAACCACACTATTTCCCAAACATACAGCTCACCCAACTAGTCGACTGTATCGGTCTCTTGAATCGGTAATAAATGATCCACTTTCGTTAACCGATCCACAACCACTCATATTGCATCATTATTTCATGGCATCCTCAGAAGACCCACGACAAAATCCATTGTCACATCATCCCACTTCCATTCCAGGATGCGAAATGGATGTAACAAACCACCTGGGCATTGATGCTTGGCCTTCACCTGCTGACAGGTAAGGCCCCGTGCCACAAATCCCATTACTTCCTGCTTCATTACAGGCCACCAAAAATGCCTTTGGAGATCATGGTACATCTTGGTCAAACCAGGATGCATTGACAACTTTGATGCATGGAACTCTTGCATCAACTCTTCTCGCACACACTTTGGCACAACCACACAATCATGAACACAAACAACACCATCCATGCCGACGGCCCTGCCAGAAGGTAGATCCCCACCTTTAAGATTTCCCTTCATGATCAAACACTCATGTCATCAAGATGACCTTCATTAAATCGACATAGAAGTGTCAACTCAATCGATAAGGAAGCAAGAGTGACCTGACCACTCTCCTCCTGCACCTCCAGGATCATTTCATCAAACAAAGCAATCACCTTCCACTCGGTGATGGACTCCTGAACCATCTGATTCTAAACCTTCTTACTCAGAGCAACATCAACATTTTTTCCCTTTCCCGGCATGTACACCAAATCAATGTCATAAGACTATAGATATTCAACCCATCTTCACTGCCGATGATTCAGATCCCACTGT
Organism: Viscum album; assembly: GCA_963277665.1. Classification (NCBI taxonomy): domain Eukaryota; kingdom Viridiplantae; phylum Streptophyta; class Magnoliopsida; order Santalales; family Viscaceae; genus Viscum; species Viscum album. The sequence goes on from OY728165.1 coordinate 837,386,730, forward strand.
GAGAAGATGTACTTTAAACTCTTATGGTCGTTAAACAAGGTAAATCGTTCTCCCAACAGATAGTGCCTCCAGCACTTCAAGGCGTAAACTACCTCAGCCAACTTAAGGTCGTGAGTGTGATAGTTCTACTCATGGGGTCTTAACTACTTTGACTCATAAGCCACAACCCGCTCATCCAACATTAACACATCCCCATGTCTGACTCCAGACGCATCACAAGAAATGATGTACTTCTTACCCGGCTCAGGTAAGATCAAGATATGTGTGGTCGTCAACAACTTCTTCAAGTCAAGGAAAAAATTCTCACAAGCCACAGACCATTCGAACCTGATTCCTTTCTTGTTCATGCCTAAGAGTGGTGCTGCCAAGTGAGAGAAATCCCGAAATAACCATCGGTTATACCCGGCCAAACCCAAAAAACATCGAACAATAGAAACACTCTTGGGCTGATCCCAAGATACAACTACCTGCACTTTCTCTAGATCCACTAACACACCTGCCTCTGAGATGATGTGACCCATAAAATGCACCTAAACTATCCAGAATTGACACTTTCATAGCTTGAAATATAGTCAGTGCTCTCTTAGCGTACCCAATACAATGTCAAGATGTTGGGCATGATCGTCGTGTGTTTTCGAGTACACTAAAATATCTTCTACAAGGACAACCACAAACCGATCTAGACAGGGATGAAAGATCTGGTTCATCAAAGCCATAAACACCTCCGGTTCATTAGTCAAGCAAAAAGGCATTACCACAAACTCAAACAACTCGTACAAACTCTGGAAAGCTGTCTCTGGTATGTCGGAAGACCTCACCCTCAACTAGTGGTAACCTGACCTAAGATCAATCTTAGAAAACACCGATTCACCCCTCAACTCATCAAATAGGTCATTAATTCTTGGAATATGGTGCCTATTTTTTACTATCATCTGATTCAACCTTCTATAGTCAACACAGAGCCTCAATGACCCATCGGCCTTCTTTGAAAAAAGCACGGAAGATCCCCAAGGAGACGTACTAGGACAGATAGACCCCTTAAGATCCAACTCCTCAAGCTGAACCTTCAGTTCCTGGAGTTCTGCCGACGTCATTCGGTATGGTGGAATAGAAACTGGCTCTGCTCTCAGAAGCTACTCGATTGTGAACTCAACATCCCTCTCAGGGAGTAACCTCGAGAAATCCCCAGGAAACACATCCTGAAACCGATCTACCACAAGAGGGAAAATAGACTTCTCCCCTCTTCCATTGTCATCAAGCATGATACATTCCACTCAAGTCGTGATTCCACTCATCTATTGACAAAATTAACTTGCACGCCCTTCATGAACATCCCATTCACCATGGTGGACATAAGCGTCACCCTCAAGTGACCTGAATGATACTCTGTGATGGTAACAGTATATGTGTTCCTGATACAACAACAAACAATCCATTCCCAGTATTAGGTCAAACCCTGACATCTCAAGGATGAAAAAGTCCCACAGAAAATGGTACCCACCATATTCCAAAGAACACCCCTTCCATTTCATGATATCCTCAACCTGCACCCCCAATAGAGTGTCAATTGAAATAACTCCACACACACTCTCCACAGGTAAACCCATCGCAACCACAAGTTGAGCATAGACAAAAGAGTGTGTGGCACCTATGTCAAACAACGCACTAGAAAAAGTAGAAGCTACAAGGATCGTACCTCGAACAGTCGATGGTCCTGCCTCACCACCACTAGGCGCAAACTGAACTACCTAAAGCTGACATGCCCCTATACCCTGGGCTCCTGCCTGAGTACTCTGTGCTACAATACCCTGTTGGTGTGAGCAATCTTGCCCTAGAGTTCCACGTCCATTGCCCCTGCCAGTACGTCTCGTGGAGCTCCAACTTCCTACTTGATACGGGGAAATTGGTCCCCTCCCCGTACCTGGCACCTGCTCTTTACCATCATGCTCACCCGCCTACCGAGGATTCTTGAAGAACATCTGCCAATGCCCCATCCTACCGCATGAACGACACTCACTAGAGGTCCAGTACACTTACCACGCATATGCCCCGACCTAGCGCACGGATAGCAGAACACCAGATTTACACTCTGAGAGGATGACACTCTCTTCCAGCAACTTTACACACTTCCACCATGATGTGAGCTCGCATGGCGTCACTTTTCACCTCCGTTAGTTGCACCGCTCGTCTATCCCACAGACACCACAAGCCCACTACCCAAATCTCCCTTTAGGTTTCCTTACAATATCAGTTCATGATCTACTACCTATGTGAACATCTTCAAGCGGAAGATGTTTAATTGAGACCTGATCTCGTGTCTCAGCCCATCCTGGAAACGCCTTGCTGTTGCTGCCTCATCCCCTACTAACACTAGGACAATGAATATCAAATCAGGTAAGCGACTAGCATAGTCCATCATCGATAGTGATCCCTGAGTTAGGCTCATAAACTCTGTAGTCCGGTCCTGTGAAGGTCGGAGGGTGCTGCAGCTGGAACTCCCTGGTCAGCTCAAACATACTCGGTGCAACCCGCTCTGGGTCCCAATCCAACGTCTGCATAAGGCGAGCCAAGTTCTCTCAGAACTGGTCTTCCCTACCTTCATTGATTGCCACATTTCCTTGCTCCTCTACTAGAGGAGTGTTTTCAGCAACACCCTCCCGTTGCCCAACTGGTAACCAACGTTGTGGGGGAATTTCTCTACAATGCCAAGCAAGAGATTTAGCACACATACCACATAACTTTCACCACTTTATCAAAAGCTCTTTACTAGCTACTACAACCCACATTTCATATGCTGACCCAACAATATTTTCCAAATTTTTTCAAACCCTATTACTCAATTAAACATCATTTACCCACTTGTTTTATTTCATTCTTCTCATTATTTATTGGTTTCATGAAATGCATGATGCACCCTACTTTCCTACCTCACACACCCACCCCGTGCATCTGCATAACACAATTCATGTCACCTATCTCCCTATGTGCCTATAATGATGCATGAATGGAAATCCTCGTGTCGTTAAGGCCACGATTCAAATATCATAAAACAATCACATCGAACCACATGTGCATCACCCAACAGTGAAATATCATCAACTGTAACATCACAGATCCAAGAATATCATTTCCCACCCAAAGTGCCTTGGTTTCCCTTATACCTGGGTTATCTACTCCCAAGAATGAGGTCATTACCAAGGATCAACATGTCTTAACCCTTGGCTAACAATCCCAAACAACAAGACCTCAGGGAAGGAGAAGAAATGCCTCCTATGATACCACTTTGTAACGTCCCTAGCCCAGAAGCCACTAAACTGGTGCTCTGAGCCGGGTGGTCACATGACCTTAAGCGCGCCTCCCCGTATGCCAAAGGCTACTGACTCGCAGCGGGGGTCTACGATGTCAAGTGGGGAGACTATACCCCCTTTTTATCAAAGTAAGTTACAACAGAAATAAACAAAATAGTGGAATCCATATCCAATAAGCACGGAACATGTATAACCCCCATTTCTAATAATATATATGCCATGTCATACTATAAGTGAAAAAGTGGGAAAACCCCCAAAATAAAGACAACGTCCACATCCCCAAAATGGTCCTGAATCCATGTTCGGATCCTCCACCAAGTGCTAGCCATGTCCACTAAACTATCTAGAAAGGATCCTTTCCCTTCTCCTGACCTGCAAACATGATGTCTGCTCGGGCACCCAACGGCAGCCTGAGCAGGGTGTGAGTAAAACTCAGTAGGCCACCACCAATAGTGTCTACAAGATATCCAGTCTAAACAGAGAGTGCATGCATAGAAACATGAATGATAATTTCCAGGTAATTTTTTAAGGTACCATTAACGAGTTCAGAGCCAAGCTATTCCCACATCCATCACCATTCATTACACAGCCATTATCACCATTTACCATTTCATCACATTTCTATGGGTTAATCACATAAATTATGTTACATGGGTCTAAGGCCAAAAATCACATTCAAGAGGGTAAACACATCATTATCCTCTCTAACTAGGAATAACCCCTCATGGCAACAATATCCTCACCTCAAAGCCTCAGTCTGGGTGGATGCAACCGTTAAAAGAATAGTCCCTCAGTCCCATTTTCTTAACCCATGCATTTAGGTTGGAGTTTAGAACCTTAGTCTTTACTTGACCTTTGGGCATAGATCCTCATGTCAAACCCCTCCTTACGAAGCCATGTGCACATGATTATATATAAGTAACAATCAACAATCCAAACCATTGCCCTTAAGAAAACACTTTTAACAACAACCCACATATAAATCCACATCATGCCTTAACCCATTAGTACATTACTATTTCACATCATTTAACCATTTACACAATGCCCATTTGTTATGCCTATCTCACTAATCATTGAACATTAAACCCACAACCTATCTGGTTATGGTCTTAAATCAGTTTACACATTAACCCGTTTAGCCCATTCATCATTTTCATGAATCAACCATTCATTCCATTTCGAATAACCCCTAGGTTATTGACAATTTTAGTTGCATGAGCTAAATTCTATTCACAGTTAAAACAATCATGCCAACATGTTTATCAAGGGCTCTACAATTTTCTACAACAAGGCCACTTGTTTAATAACAAACCCGAAACCCGGGAAAAGTCGGCACATCCCATGGATGGCCCTAATTAGGTCAATTCTATCCCAACACATCCCATGGGGATAGTGAGGGTTCCCATTTTCCATTTTAAACACCATTATTACCAAACATGCCAAGGTTATCCAAAACATAACCAATGTAAATCAATAACATGACTAAACATGCACAAATACCCAAATAACTATGGGATATCACTTATAGACCACCTACCTCGAAACCACGGTTGGAAACACTCTCAATCGAGTCCTTAGACCTCGATCCAACCAACATTTGGTTCTTCAACCTAAAAATCACCCAAAAATTATGTTTTTAGAGCTTCGGAACGAGAGGGAGAGAAGATACAAACCCTAAACCAAAAAGAGAAGCAAGGATGGGATTAGCCTTACCCGTAGATTTGATCGGCAACCAACGGCACCAAAACACCTTAGAATCGAAGTAGATCGGTCTATTGGATCCTTTGGGTGATTTGGTTTGTGTCGAGGGTGGGGAGGGAAGAAATGAGAGGAAATATCGAGTGGGGTTTTAATGCCCGGAGTGGGAAACTTATTATTTTTCCAAACATTAAGTGATCGCACGGTTTGTCTGCACAGTTTGGAAAACTGTGACAAAACTGTGCGCATGCTTTTGTCCGGAGGAGGAAGGGTTGCACGATATATCCAGGGCAGGCCACACAGTTTTCCTGGCTGTGCGCAGGCCGTGCGCCCTGGCCTGTCTTGCCCAGATTTCCTTCTTCTGTGCCCCGATCCCCCGGAACATCCCCAAGGCCTCTCACACATTCAAGAAACATCCCATGAAGCCCGAAGAAAGGGATTATACCAAACCATAACAAAAACATACCTTTCCAAAAATGATATCTTACAAGTTAGATTTAAATGAAAGTAATAACCATTTGATAATAAAGGGATTCCTTTTCTTGGAAGCTATTTTTCTATATACAAATAAATTTTATCACAATAAATTAAACAATCCTCTTTTGATGAATTATTTTCATGAAATCTATATGTAATATAAAAAATCATATATTTAACACTCGTATTATGTTTTCTTCTAGAAAATATATAAGAATAAAACTAATTTTACACATTAAGGGATATATTTTTCAAAAATTAGTATTACCGCCTTTTAATTACGCACATATTTTCAATCTAAATTTTGACACATTTAGAAATTTTATTTGAAATGTTAAACATTATATTTTAAATTGGAGTGTCAAAATTATCCTGGGGAAAATTTTTTGTACTTTTTCAAGATGTTTCATTCTTTAATGAATAGTGAAAAACCTCAAATTTTAATTAAAAATAGAATTTTTTTCATAATTTATTTATAATATTAAATTCTATATTAAATTAGTTTTACAGTATAATTAATTATATATTAAATAAATAAATCCATGTTTGTTAATTTTTATAAATTTCAAATTTAAATTGGATATAAATAAATTTAAACTCTTGAAGATTTTCACAATAGAAACGCATTCTTTTGTTCGGTATGCGAGATAATTTTTAAATTAATTTCCTTCACATATGTCATTATAGATTGAAAGAATTGATTCCAAATTTGGTTTCATAATAATTAATATTTTCTAATAAGTTTAACTTATATTATGACTAAAAAATATTTGTGAATGTAAATAAAAACAAATTACAGTGATTAAGGTAAAAACGAGGTTAATTAGTGGTTAAACCATAACATAATGGGTAAAATGACCAAGAAAAATTTAATAAATATATTTTATATAGATATTTCAACCATATAATACCTTTTTTTTATGAAACTTTATTTGAGACAGATGATGTAAGGAAGACTACTCAATAGTGTTTTCCTTTTGGTATTTATAAGAATGTCACTCCTCTACTTTAAACGATAACTCACTAAATCCCTTACTCAAACCTCTAAAACCCTTTGGTGATCAAACCAATGATAAATTAATTTCCCAAATTCTCTCCTATAATCATCTAATTGTCACTGTTTCTAGAAATAATTCCAATTTAGTCCTTTTTTGAAAACGAGAAGGAATTACCCAAAAAAGAGGTAATATTAATCAATAGGAACGTTGGTTTCATTTCATTATCCCCCACTTCAAATATTCTAATTTTTTTCATATAATAAATTATGTATCATTAATATACATAGATTTTTTTATGTTAAGGATATGAGAAATACATTCAAAAACTTCTATCAAATGGAATACGTAATCATTATTCATGGGTATGGAAGACTACATCCTTACGAACCGATGTAACCATTCTCCCATTAACACATTTAACGATTAGAAATAATTAATTAATTATTAATTTATTTTATATATATTATATTTACGGTGATTTTATTCTTTTAGAGTTATTATAAAATGCATACCTTCATATGTTCAATTTTGTGGGAATGCGATAACTTTGTTTGTGGATGTGTAGACTACCGCCTCTTAAAAGTGATGTGATTTGTTAACAATTTACATAGAATTCATTATAAATGGGTTTAGAAGCATTATATAATATATATGAAATAATAAATATACTATAAATATAATATATATATATATATATATATTTCATTTACTATATATCTTTCAATACGAAAAATTGGATATATTGTTCCTTCTAACATACAGTCCACTGTTTCCATGAATAGTGTATTCCATGTCATATTTCAATATTCTATATATTATTATAAATACTTATATAATGAATATATATTATATTTACATAATGTTTTACATTCAATAAATAACTTAATATTTTTTTATGTAAGAGGATCATGAATAATAAGTCAGAAAATATACAAAAAGAAAAAATAGCAATTACCCAAAACATAACATTATCATGGAATTGTTAATAAATGGGTAATATTAAGTAATAATAAAATAATATATGGTGTAAAATTTAATAATATGTTTCTATTTTAGATTTATAAAAAATCATATATTTATTCAACCAAAGGTTTGACTATGTGTGATGAAAATAAGGACTTAAGGTAATTGATTTCTCTTCTCACTTTTATTCCTTTGAGATCTATACAATATTCATAATTTATTCTTGTTTTGTGACATATATATTCACAATAATCCTATTATATTATTATTTAAATTAAATTAATGGGTATTTTAATATCTATTTTATGTCCTCTCTTTCATGTTGTATTATGGTTCAAATGTTTGCAAATCAATAATATAATTTTCCTCAATTCCTATTCTTTAAGACGCATGTTTTTTGTGAAAAAATATTATTCTATGAGGTGTATATACTACCATTTGACCTTCTATATCATTAATATAATGTTTTCAATGACATTGTATGCTTCGTGTAATATTATTCATTCATTTTTATTTTGAGTCAATGTTTCTAGAATGTTAAGTGTTTATTGAAATAATCTAATTATTGAAAAATATTGTTTATGATTATGATTCCATTTATAAAATAATATAATAAATAATCAAATAATTCTCTTGATTTTTATAATCATTTAGTTTTTCTTGATATATTCATGTATTGGTACAATTTTTCACCTCTTTAGAACTTTAGATTCTTAAGAAAATATTTTTAATAAATTAAAACCTCATTTATCACATCGGTCAGAAATTTTTTTTAATCACAAATCATTTTTTTAAAATAACGTTTCAAAAAATTTAATTTATATTTTATGATCATTTATAGAGAAAATTATTTAAAAAATATTATAAAAACTTTTAAAAATGGGTTTCCAAATCTTCACTATAGATTTTTATAGTTATTTTCATGGAAAACATTTCAAACTATTTTATGATTTAAAATGTGCTTTCCAAAGAAAAAAGTATTTTTTTTCTAATGAAATGTTTCCAATTTTTTATATATAATTCTATAATTATTAAAAATGGTTTTCAATGAAAATGATTCTGATGATTTTTTATTCCATAAACAATGACTTTTAGAGAATAGTTATTTTCCTTAAGAAATGCTTCAAGTTATTTGTCAAAATCCTCCTCCTGGTAAGATGAAATATTATGATATTTGTTAAGATATACTATGGATATATCTATGAACATCTTTCAAATTATTTCTATAAATGTTTTATGTTCAATATGTCATTTCATTTATAAAAATTGGTCCTCTTCCATTATACCGTTATAAAAATCTTAGGAAACCTTCATCCTTTAATGGGTTATTATGTGATTAAATGATAATGAGTCATGTATCTTTTCCATTGGTTTTGATATAATTAAATGTTTATTATTCTCATTTCATTTATTTGGTTATTATATAATGAAATTATTATGAAACTATTATTTTTTCCCTAGTTTGTGACATGATTAAATGAATATTATACCTATTTCATTACATGGGCTATGATATGATGAATGTTTATGATCTCGTGGAACATGTATGTATGATTTCATTATGTTATGCATGATACCTATATCTCTTTAAAATTACATTGTTAAATATATATATCAAATGAGATAATGATGGGAAACAAATCAATGATCTTGATCCACAATAGGAAGAGGTTTGTCATGATTTACAATGGGAAAAAATTTCTCCTTGCCCACAATCGGAAAGAGGTGTGTCGTGATTCAAAAAGTGAAATATATGTGTCCCATTCCAAAAAGAAAACTGGTGTCTTCAGATCCAAAATAAGAAATAACTGTGTCTTAATCCATAATGGGAAACTGGTGTGTCTTGATCCATAATTAGAAATAGGTTCATCCAAGTCCATTATGTGAATCATGTGGGTCTGATACACTGTGTGTATGGTATTTTTATTTGACATTGAGACATTAAATATTTTTAAATTTTTATTATGGTTCTATAATAAAGTGACATGTGATTATGGTTCATGAATTAATTATGTTCATTTATCACTCTTATTACTCATGTCTTATGAAAAGCCAATATGTATTCCATTACTCATGTATATAATCATTCTTATGTAATATTAGACCTTAAAATTTTATTTTCATGTAATCTTACCCTTATAGTAATGTTATGATAATGTATATCCTTTTTTTTACCTTTACATAACCTCTAATATCATGAAACCTTATGTTTCCTCTTACCACATTATGAACAAATATTTAAAGTAGGAGTACAAAATGGTAAATTCTTTGTGGAAAACATCACCAAGTTATAATATTTGTTCCATGATTCTATATAAAATAAACTATTACTATCTATGGGAATTTAATTATATAATGTGTTGAAAATTCATTTAAAATGATGTAATATCCATGTATATTAAGCCTCGATCTCTAAAGTTGGTATCTGAGGGAAGTTTAATAATCCTTTTTAAAATAGGATGAGAAAACATTAGTGACATCTCTAGGGTTATTTCTAAGGATATTTCTCGGGATGTCACTAAATATAATCCAAGGCAGCATAGATTTAAAATAACGTGTCATGATTTAGAAATCTTATAATTAACTTTTCATGGTTTTTTGGTTTTTTACTATTATATGTGTTTCTCACAAAATAATTTATGGTCATGTTCATGAGAATTTACTATGGTGAAATTGTTTAACATTGAATTCTTTAGGTTTAAATTATGGGAATTATGAAAATTGGTATCCTAAGTAGAATATCATGAAGAGAATCGGGAAGGTGGCATGATTATTGGTTTTACTGATGATCTTAAAAAGATCATGAATGTCCTGTGAAAGTTATTAGAGGTTTTAACAATATTGTTTACATTAAATGTAAGAAGTGTGATTAAATTATGTTTCTGGAACCTTAATACATGAATCATATTTATATTCTATAAAGGTTTATTATTTAATAAAATTATAAATCCTAAGTGGTGGTTTAATAATAAAGATTTATTATTTAACTGTATTTGTATAGAATTATAGAATTATGTTATATGATTCAAGAAGTATATATTTCCAATAAGGATAAAAAATATTGAATGCTATTGAAGACCTAGAAATGCGATTTTATAGAATAGTGATATTTTATTTAAGGGAAGGTAACCCTTAATGTGTTCCAAATGTTGATAAAATAATGCTTATATAGGATAAAGGGATTATTTATTTAGATAATGTAATTTAGATATTATTGATTACCATTGAACTGATAATTGTTTTATTGAAAAAGTGGTCTATGTTATCATGGATTATGTTTTAAACTTTTTTTTGTATTTACGGAATACATCAAATAATCTTAGGAAAACAAATTGTGTTTTTCATAAGGTTTTATGGAACTTATGATTTTACAATGTTTTAATATAGTATATTATTATTATATTCACATGTTCAGTATGTGATAATAAAGATATTATTTTTTATACATGTAGGATCAATGATAATCTGATTTTGTCAAATTTATTGACCTTGTTTATATTGTTCTAGATTTCATTATTTTGGAAGGGTTAAACGGATAACTATTTATAAAATGGTACCATGATGATAACTAAAGATAGATAGAATGTCTTATAATTATATTTATAGATATCATAATCTATTAATTCTTCAACAATGAATAAATCACCTTTATTTCCTGAAGTAAGATATGAAGTGGAAATTGATCATGGCACAAAAAAGGGTTATATTAGCATATTAAACTGAATGAGATCAAGTATGTGTATCTTCCTTTTAGAAATCCATCTAAAATAGGAAAAGGATCATGATGTAAAAGTTTATTTTTCATACATCAATTTTAATGATATTAAATATGATTTGCATACCTATTAGGTTTGTGTATTTTTTGGTTATTAAATTTCTCTAGATTATATGCATCCTTGTGATCAATATTCTCAACTACCCTCCATCAAAACATGACATTTAAATTTATCTTCTATGCCTTTTTATCACTTTCCACCTATGTTCTCATATGGGTAAATAATGTTATGAGTTACATTGGGTAACTGTTATGTTCCAAACATTCCATTTTAAAGGATGTTCTGGTATTCATTTTATATGATGTTGGTTTTGATGAAAATGACATTAAAATATTAAACTATTGATGACCCAAATGAATTTTGAGGGAAAAATCATTTTAAGTGGGGTAGAATATAACATCCAAATCTTCTGTGAAATATATTTTTTAATTAATCTAAACTTTTTGATGTTTTCAATATCACAAAACACTGAATATAGATTTTATTATATGAAATAAATAAGTATGGCTAGTGTTGTATGAAACACCATGTTCTTATTACAAATCATGAAAAACTAATATTATCTTTTGATACATGAAAAACTAGGTTTTTTTGGTGTTATATATAATGTTTAGTACATTCGATAGATTGTGTTACACACAAGCCGAAGTTTTTTCAAACTATAATATATTAATAATATTATTATTATAATATTATTATAGTCATAAACTAGCTATTGGAATGGAATTTATAAATAATATTAACAAAATTTTATATATATGGCTTACACATGTATATAACATGAATCATTTTGTTATTAATTAGTTATAAATGAATGTAAGAACTATTTGAAAATATAAAGATTCCTTTTCTAATAATAATATTTTTTATTGTACAAACACAATTTATCTAAATAAATTAAACAAAAAAAATTTATTGACTATTTTAATGAAATATCTTTATTTTATATGAAATAATATATTTAACACTCATATTCTGTGTGTTCTATAAAATATATATGAATAAATCCAATTTTATAGATAAAAAAATATATTTTTCTAAAAATAGTGTTTCCGCCTTATAATGGAAAAACTATTTCAAATATAACTATTTATATTTTTGTAAATTATACATTAAAATCTGAACTTTAATTTTTCAATCATATCAAAATTATCATAGGGTTAATTTTTTATACCTTTCTAAGAATTTTCATATATTGATGAATAATGATAAATATCAAAATTTTATTGAAAATTGGACATTATTCTAATTTATTTATATAGTTAAGTTGTATTTTATATTAGTTTTAATGTATAATTAGTTCATTTTTACATAAAAAAATACAATTTAGGTCATTTAAATTAATTCAATGTTTGAATTGGATGTCAAAATAGTTCAAACATTTTAAAATATTCACTTAAAAAGCATATTGGTTCGTCCCATCTACATGATCATTTTAAAATTAATTTCTATTAGTTATGTTTAATAATTTTAAAAAATGGTTTAATTGTTTTTAATAATAATAATTTATAATTTATACTAGGTTTTACATAGTTTTTGCAAAAAACTATTATCGAAACAAATATAAATTTTATATAGAGACTATAGTAAAAATAGATTTACTTATTAGTTTATTTTTAACTTTAGGGTCCAAATTACCTAGAAGCATGTAAAAAATATATTTTATGGCCACATCTAGACAATATAATCCATTTTATAAAAAATTTATCATTATTGGAGCCACGTTATATAATTTAGACCCCTCAAAAGTGATTATCTATTTGAATTTACAGAAATTCTACTCCTCCATTATAAAAGGTCACTCATCCCCCTCACTTATTCACATATATAAATACATTTAGGTCATCCATATCCTAAATAAATAAGATCCCAATATCTATACTATCATTATATTAACCTCAATTTTTTATGAAAGAAAATCAAAATTTTTCCTTTGGGGAAAACCAAAAGGAATTACTTGAAGAATTGGTAACGTTCTTCATCGAAAAGTTTAATTTGATTTATTTCTACACCACTTCAATTATTAATATTAAATGATTATATAATAACATAAGTATCATTAATACACATATTTTTTAATGGTTACAACCTATAATTTTACACACATCCAACAAATGGGAGACACAATAATCATTCGTGTTTACTACTGACTATCGCCTCACGAATAGGTGTTGTTAATTCTTCCATTACCACATTTAAAGATTTAAATAATACTGAAATTAAGGTTTTTTATTTTTAATGTTATTTATTATATTATTATTCGTTTTTAATTATTATATGACATAAACCTTCATGCATTCCATTTTGTGGGAATATGATAACATCCTTTGTGGAAGAGTTGACTACCACCTCATTAATGCGATGCGATTCATTCAAAAATTAAATAGAATTTATTAAGGATGAGTGTAGTAAAATTATATTATATATATGAAATAATTATTCCACTATAATGATAATATATATATTTCATTTACTTAATTTATTTCTATGTAATAATAAAACAGAATCAATATTTATAAAATATAGTTTATCGTCTCCATGAATGGTGTATTCCATTTCATATTTCTATAATATATATATTATTATAAATACATATATACCGAATGTATATTATTTTTAGATAATGTTTTAAATTGTAGAAATATGTGAATAATGATCTAAGAAGCAGTATCTACAATAACAAGTCAAAACATATTAAAAAAACAAACCCGTAATAACCCAAAACATAACATTAACATGGAATTGTTAATAAACATGTGATATAAAATAATAATAAATTACTATATGGTATGATATATAATAATATGGTTTTGGGGTATAATTATAATAAACATATATTTTTTATATAGAATTTTTGAATGTGTACAAAAAATTTGAAGACATAATTCAAGGGATTTCATTTCTCTCTATTATTTCTATGAGATATATTCTATATTGAACACTTATTATTATTGTGTTGATTACTATGTAGTTTATATACTGACCATTAATATATATTGTTATTATAATCCTTAAATATATGTGTATTTACATATCCATTTTATGAACACTCTTTCATAGGGTTTTACAGTTCAAAAGATACTATATCGGTGATGTCATTCTGTCTCAATTAACCTTCTCAAAGACACAAGATTTATTATTCAGCTATATTCTTTTATGAGGCGTATATAATACCTTTTTATATATTATATAATTAATATAATTATTTTAATGATGTTTTAATATTTACTTATTATTATTTTTTTATAGTTATTTTGATGAAAATTTACTAAAATGGTAAGATTTTATTACTATGATCTCATCGTTTATCGGGACTGTTTATGATTATGGTTACATTGACTAAATATTAAGATAAATCACTCTGTAATTCTCATTATTTTTCTTATTCTATAATTTTTCATTATATATTCATGTATTTATACAATTTGTATACTCTATGGTACTTAAGACATGTAGGAACAAGTTTTTAATAAAACAAATCTTATTTCTCTCTTTGGTCGAAAATTTATTTTATTCAAAACACATTTTTTTACAAAAAATGTTTTCATAAATGTTTTTAAGTGATATTTCAATATCATTTTGAGTAAAATGATTTTAAAATATTTATTTTTAAAACGTTTTAATTTTTTTTCAAAATATACTTAATAGGTTTTCAATGTTATTTTCAAAGAAAAAGGTTTTATAAATGGTTTATGGTTTAATTAGCGTTCTTCAAAGAGGATATGATATTTTACCAAGGAAATTTTGTTAATGAATTTTATATATTATTATATAGGTTTTCAAATAAGTTTTCAATGAAAAGGTATGTGTAAATGTTATGTTCCATAAATATTGATTTTCAATGAAAGGTTATTTTCCTTAAGAAATAACCCAAACTATTTTTTCCAAATCCATCTCCAACTAAGATGAAATCCTTTTTATATTTTTTATGATTTTTTGGGGATTTGATCCAAGAAGACCATTATAATTTATTCTCTGAATGGTTTATATTTAAGATGTCATGTTTTTTGTCAAACCCAATTCAATTCCATGGGTTATTCCATAGTAAACTACTTATGAAAACTGCATACTTTCATGCATTATTCAATGATGAAATGATTATAAAACCTATCTATTTTTCCCAGGTTATGATATGAAGATGTTTTTATGATTCCCATTTCATTTTAGGGGTTATTCTATGATGAAATTATTATTAAACCTTTGTCTTTTCTATAGGTTATCATACTATAAAATCATTATGATACACATTTTCTTTTCATGGGTTACGATAAGATATATTTTTATGATGTTTAGGAATACATAAGTATGTTTTCATTATATAATGGGTGGTACCTATATCTTCTTATAAATAATTTTTTGAATATTTATATCTCGTGATATAATGATGGGAAATAGGTCAACATTCTTTATCTATAATGGGAAACAAGTGTGTCATGATCCAAAATGGGAAACAGGTGTGTCCTGATCTAAAATGGGAAATAGGTGTGTCTTGATCCATAATGGGAAACAATATTGTCTAGATCCACAATGAGAAATATGTGTGTATCAATCGGCAATGGGGTAAAGGTTTTTATGATACTCATTGGGAAATAGGTGTGTCTTGATCCACAATGGGAAATATGTGTATCCTAATCCACTATGGGAAATAGGTGTTTCTTGATCCACTATTTTGATGGTCTAGGTAGTTAACCATGAAACTTGAAATGGTTATCTATATTCATGATGGTTCCATATTTATATTACATGAGTGTATGGTTCAGGATTTATTAATGATTATTTATCAATATTTGATTCATTTCTTATTTATTATCAGTCATTATTCCATGACTCATGTATACGATCTTTAATATATAGGTTATGATCTTATAATGTTATTATACTTTTCTATTACACCTATACTTGTGTTATTATTATATATATCCATTATTTACCCTTACTGATCATCTAATCCCACTATTTCTTATGGTTCTATATCCCATGCTTTGATGAAATATTTTAATTAAGAGTAATAAATTTGAAATTTTTTGTTGGAAACATAGAAAATCTTTCACTATGTTAAAATATTGTATTCTATGTTTCCATATACACTAAACTATTGTGGACATTGGTAATTTACTATTGTAATGTAATTAATATTTATTAAAATGATGTAATATCTATGTGTATTAAGACTGGGTCTCTATAAAATCTTTCTCTCATACCCTCATCTGGTGGTACCCCAGTCTCGTATTAATTTTGGAAAACCATTGGGCTCCCTTGAGTTGATAAAAATGTCATAAATTCTCAGAAAGGTAAAAAAATTATTAATTTTCACCTTAGTGAGTATTTTGAAATTAATAAAAAGTTGTATTGTCTCATATTCCTTTGAAAAATGTATTACAGATTCCAAAAGTGAAATGTTAGGATGAATAATTGTCATATCCTTAAGGTCCTCAGTTAATCAATTAATTCTTTTAATTTAATGGGTTTTATATGGTTTGAAGATAAAAAATGGGCCTCATCCTCAGGATAAAGTCTATAGTGAGCTTAAAATCACTTTGAGGTTGTAAAATAGTGAAATCATTTTGAAAAACTATGGAATACTCATTCACCACTACAGGAAGATGTCAACTATATTGTTGATCAACAACACCAAGAAACATATTGAATAATTTGCATGATGTCATCTTATCCCTATAAGATATAGCTCCTAATATTCATGATCTAGATACTAACTCACCCTAAAAGAAATTAGGCAATTCATCATAAGAAATAAGCATGAACCAATTATGATAACAATCAAATATGATTTCTAGATAATCATACAATCCTTTCAAATTATTAGAATTATTATATCAATACCAAAAACGTGAAAATAAATTATGATTTTTTGGTTAGTGATCATCACCAAACACATGGGTCATATAAAATCCTACCATGATATATTATTTAAAGGTGTATAAAGTGTCATAAAAAGTCATAAGATATCAATAAAACCCCAACACATCAATAATACGTGAAGAAATAAAGGAATTATTTTATATAGTATCAAATAATTCAAAAACGATAGAGTATGAAATGAAAATTGTATAAATCAAAGTAGATAGTTCTTCCTATGAATCATCTAGAGCATACTTTATTGCATAAATATAGTTTTCCTAATTATTCTCTTTCATAAAAAAATAAGAATAACCATTGGAAATATGTTGATATTCCACCCATTTTTATGTATTAAATTTAAACCAATATCCCTTGGTGACGGTGGATCCATCTCTATAATAGTGGGTTTCTATCTCATAGAACCACTGAAGCTAACCAGATTGGCGACATGCATGGCACATCTTAGTTGTGAACTTAAATCAGGGTTTAGTTTTTGATTTATCTCACATTAGTAACTTACCGCTATTCCCCTACCTCACATCAAGTGATCAATATTACCATCACCTCTGAATTTGTCACCTTGCTTCCTCTTCTAGAAATTGGATGAACTTTGGCTACCTAATGTTGTCACTGATGCTCCAAAGTGTTTTCTATTCCTTTTTATATCAACCTCAGATATATATTCCTTATTTATAACCTCATCAAAGAACTATATACACATACTCATAAGTATATACTAAATATCCAACCTTAAACCCAAAATCAACCTATGATCCTTGAGATATTTATTGGAAATAGGCTCTGGAATTAAGTACACAAACTCATCAAGCTCAGTTGCATGATCAAAGATATAATTATCCCATTAGGAAAGGTCAAAATTCATGAGTCTTCAACCTTCAATAAGTATTAGTATATAAATATTGATAAATGACCTTATTTAAAGTAGTAGATGTGAGATCCTCTTGATAAATTGATTATATAAAAAATTCCCACAATTTCCATCCCAAACCCTCAAGTATATATCTGGTGAAACCAACATTTGAGTGTTTTGGAGTTTTCAAGAAGTGGAAAATACTCTAAATCACCTTGAACCGTTCATATAATGGTTATCATCCCTTGTCGCCAGGAAATTTTCATGGATGTTGTTTATTTAATGACGAATCATGGTACACCTTATACTTTTATTCAACATTGGAAACTTGGCCCAAGGACTAGATCATTCAGAATATAGTTTTCACCATTACCAAATTTGATAGTGAATTTTACTTATTTGGATCACTCTGTAGATTCGAATATAGCATTTAGATATACTCTTCTTGAAATATATATTTTTTCTTAAAAAAATAGAATGAAAACCATGAATAATAATAATTTATTCCTTCACTATTATCAAGATTTTAGAGCACTGAAGATAAAAAGGATAAAACTATAATAAAGGTTTTATAAAACTCCAGACATCCCATGATAACTCATGGGTTTTCATGAATGGTTTCTATCTTAGAACGCTCCCATACAATATTTTCTTTTCTATTAGTAGTACCTTTAATATATCAATAACCCACATGGTGATACACAATCATGATAATTGGATTTAATAATAACTTGATCCTCTAATACTAATTTATAATAAACCAACCTAGGTATGCCCATAATGTTATCCTATTTGTCCACCTACAAGATCTGAATCACATTCTTGATCAACACAGGATGGTGAAAAGAACCTTGGTATCATGAAAACAAAAATGATAATGATTTAAGACTCCAATAAGAATGTGATAATACAGGAAAAAATATATTATCATAAAGATATCCAAATTATATCATATTTTTACAAAAGAAAAATATAAATGTAACTTCTATCAACATCATAAAAGGTTCGAGATAGAAAATACTAAATAAAAATCAACGTGTATGAAAAAGAAACCCATGATTTTATCTTGGTGTGAATATATTTCATAGCTAACTCAAACAACAAGAATTCAACATGATTGAATAGATCTATCCTATGCATGGAACCTTTCCCTTTTCATTTATCCTATAAAACCAAGCCTACCAACACCAAAAAGAAGAAGTAGGTGGTGTAAATTAAATATTTATTGGACACCAAGAAAAATAAATATAATTAATATCTTAATAAATCTGTTAGGTGTTATATAAAACATATATCTAAAAAATTTCTATAAAAATATATTTATCTATATATAATCATCATTTGGTTTTCATTTTTTAAAATAAAATTACATTTTCAAATAAATAAATATTTATAGAATAATATATATCCATGAGGTATAAATAGAGTAATAAAATAGTTTTCATGCATCAATATCTATATCATGTGGGACAATAATCATGTCATGTAAACATACATGTAATATATCGACAAAGAACCAAAGAGAAATCCATGATAAGAGTGTTTAAACAACTAAGATAAAAAAAGAAACACTAGACAACATAAGTGAATCATAAAATCTAGGAAAATCTCTCCACAAGTTAGGAAACGAAAAGGAACCCTGACATCATGGGAAACTACCCCATTATAAACTTACCCTACTGTGATTATTTTATGTATAGTTTTTCCCTATACCACAATGTCTCGCAATGTGGAAAATACACCATCATTAAATTTCTTGGAAACAAATATCATATTTCATTAAACATTTTCTACACAAATCCCAAATTTATTTCAATATTTAAAATAAATTTCTAATCCTAATTATTCTTTGATTCATTCCATCAAATACTTATTTAATCTTAAAAATTAGTATCAAAAGAAAATCCTTTTTGAAAATAATTGAATATTAAATAAGGATTATGTCATCAATCATGGATCTAAAATAATAAACTTCACAAATTAAAAAAAATGAAATTATAAGAACATGAAGGATTCCAATGGATAGACCAAATGATTAAGACAAAAAATTTAGTTACAAGGAACATATCATTAAATTAATGATTAGTGAATGGAAATGAAGGGATCAAATCCAAGAAAAATTATATTTTATGTAAAGAATTTAAATTTTCTATATAAATATATGATACATTGATATATCTTTATAATATATTTAATTCGTGGATATAAAGAGAATAAAATTGATTTTACGGGATCTAACTCACCATATTATAATAGGTGGATATCTATGATTTCATTATGTATGAATATCATCTAACAGGAAGTGGGTGAGAGGAAAACCCATCACCATGTATAATCTCAATCAAATAGAGTCATATTAGGATCAATAGGATTATATTAGAAGAGTTAAATAATAATTTGGGCCTAAAATGAAATTTTTTCTCTAGTATAGACATATCTACATCGAGATCATCAGTGAGAAGCCGAACATCCACTGGCTATTCAGTGGTCCACTAGTTGGTTGATGGGTGTAGGAAAAGAGTTTGAACCTATTGGTCTTCATTGGCTGGTTTGGGAATGTCTATCAATTGATTAGTGGAACTTATAGCCTTGTGGGTGTTCTATAAACTTATTCTAGCTAGTCGATGACCTCCTATTATCACCAACAAGACCATATCCTTCTCCTAACATACAAATTGCCCAAAAAAGGAATAATTTGAAAAAGGATTCATAATAAATTCCAAATATAAATGGGTGAAAATATATGTTTCTAAAGATTATATTCTGTGTCATTCCTGTTTTTTTATTTGAAATATATGTTGTAGAAATTAAAATAATGCCCAGAGTTGTCTTAGATATAAAATATTGTTTCTATTTTTATCTGTACCATCATGGATAATTTAAAATAACCTTAAGGAATAAGAAAAGAAAATACTTTAATAAAATTTGAATGATCTGAAAGAAGAAAGAGTATCCCCGATTATAACATTAAAATCAAAGTGTTAATTATTTTGTTATATCTATAATGAGTGATCATCCTAAATAATATTGTTCAATCTGTAAAGGCCATAAGTTTATTGAATCAGATGAAGGCCTCTAATTTGAAGATAAATTCTATCTAAAAATTCTTCATGTTGAACCTTTCAGATATATAATTCAGTTTATTGAAGATATATATTATTTGAAAACATAGAATTTAATATATAGAGAAGCAAGTCAAAAATCATTGACTAAGAACTATTAAGATTGTAACACTCTCATCAAACAGGTAAAATATAAATAGTTAAATTTTTTAATGTATTGAGGAAAATTTCTTATGAAATAATAATTAATAAAAAATATCATTGATGAGAAATATTAGACAATAAAATCTTATAAAGAGAGGAACCATGCACTGGAAGAAACTCATAAAGCTCTTGATGGTGCCCAGAATTATCAGTTGAAGATCGTGGGTAAAATAGTGAAGGATCATGAAATTTATCTATAATAAATGATTATGTTTCATAGAGAAAATGTTTCTAAGGTGAAAAAGGATTAAAAATATAATGAAAAAAATATATTGAAAAGAATTAAAACACTCAGATCTTGCGTTTCATGAGCTTAAAGTAAATTTGAGAAACAAGGATGTTTCTCAAGATAAATATTCAAATAAAGATAAAATAAATTATTGAGATGAATTAAGAAAAAAATAATTTTTTACATTATTCCAATAATTTTAATATTACAACTCAAAAATAAATTAAAAATTATATAGCCAAAAGATTTAGTGTATATTTATATTAGGTACACAAATGTATTATTACAAATTATTTCTTAAATATATCCTATAAAATTATCCACACATGAATTTATTCTAAAAAATTTCTATAAATAAATAACATGGAAAATATAAAACATTATAATTATTGATCTCAAATACCCAATAAAGTAAAAAATTAAACAATGATCCATAAAGGGTTAGACAATAAGCATGTTTCAAAATATGAACATTAGACAAAAATATCTATTTAAAAAACATAGAATCATTGGAGTTCCTTAAATAATTTAGAAGGATTATCCATGTTGAATAGAATAATAATTTACATACATGTGTCAAGAATCATGTGCCATGTAGAATTTCATCGGCATGTTGAATAACATAGAAATGTAGTATAAGCATAAGCATTGGAAATATGAACATTATAAACAATGTTAACTACCATCAGCTCCTCAAATAATGTTTAAAAATTTAATTAAGTATGCACATATAATGGTTAATGTTTTTAAATAAAATAAATTCAACACATGGATTTTTAAAAATGAATTCATGTCTATACATATAATTATGAACAAGACTATATACAACCAGTTTTACACATAACATCATTATCTCATGAGATACTCAATGTGTTGGTGGGATATATCAAACTCTCAAATCAAATAATGGTAATATATATATATATATTACCTATTAATTCAATAATATATCTCATTATAAAAAACCCATGGATAAAAATTGGTTACATAACATTTTTAAATCGTATCATCTAAAATGGAATCAACAAATAGACCAGTTGATACAAAAAAATCAATCTATACAAAGAAGTACACAATATTATTATTTTGAGGGGAATTTATGAAACATCATGCTATATGATATAGATCATTTGGATATATAGATGAAAAATAATTGAGATCGTAAATATAATTTTCTTATATATTTTATAATTTTTTAATAAAAATAATGTCATAATTCACTATAAAAATAATTTTTGTGAATAAGATAAGAATTATTTAAAATTTTATTTTTGTTTAATAACAAATCATGTATCCTTGAGAATAAATAAAGTTTAATTAAATATGTTGTATTTTCGAATTTTTAAAATATATGAAATTATAAAAAAAAATAGATTTTTAGGTAGTTTTAGTGGAAACCCTATTCAATGAAATTGTTTTAAAATTTTATTTTAAAAATATATATTGAAAACTTTGAATTGAAAACAAGAAAATTGATATTTGGATTTAAAATTGATATAAATACATTTTTGGTTAGAATGAGTATAGAAATGGAAGAGAAAGAGAAAACCGATTTGATGAAAATTATTTTTGAAAATGACTTATTATTATAATGAAACAATACATTAATGAATAATATTATAACATGTGATAGTAATTTACCTATATGGAAGCATAAAATACCTTATAAAATATAGAATAGTTATAATATAATGTTCCTAGAATAATATAGACTAATAAAAAAATTTATGACCTAATGAAATGGTAATTAAGTCAATAAAACCCATACATTCTTAATAACATTAAATTTAAAAGGATATTATTTTTAAAACAATTAGAATATAAATGAATTCATAAAATACTAAAAATATAAGGAGTGATATTTTTATAGAAAAAATAATATATTAATAAAATATTATCATGTGGATATAATTAAAATAGGATTCATTACACACTTGCAAAAATAAATTCAAAGTCAATAAAATATTACCTTAAGAAATCATTGATGTATATAGAAGTAATTAAATAATATAAAGAATAATGAAATTAAGGATGGAAATATAAGAAGTTTTATTAATAAATAAGGGTAAATTTCCACAAATATCAATATATACATAGACACTATTGATTTCAATGTATGATTGAGAAGGAAACCCTTAAAATGACATATTTTCTACTATAATAATAAATCAAAATGGGGATTGTGATAAACAAATTAAAATATCCAAAAAAATAAAATGAATTAAAACATTATATAATTATATTTTATAATTTATCCAACTTATAATAATAAAGATGACAAAAATTGATTATAACTTAATAAAAATATATTGAGTTGACAATTACTCGTACCTTTGATTCATGTGAGTTCAAGTGTTATCTAAAAACATATATCATAATATATGACACATTAATAATATATTTAATAACCTTATTTAGAACGTCATAAATCATTATTTTTTCCAGTATTGAGGTCTTCATCATCCATACTTCATCAAAATTCACTCATATAAATAATAGTAAAGGTAATATAATATAATTTAAATAATGATTTATGACGTTCTAATTTCACTCCCTAGTGGTCTCAGGTAAATTTATACAAGATAAAATAATCATCATTCTTGATTCATTAATTTTTAACGTACATAAGGTTATATAATAATAATAAATTGAAAATTAATAATAAAATTAAATAATAGAAAAAATAAAATTATTTACAAATTAATATAATATATTTCTAGTGATAATGTATTATAAACCCTTTATGAAGATTATTTACAACATCATCCATGTTGGAGGTTAAACAAATATAAAAAAGTATATGCTATAATTAAGGTATAATTATAATTATGAAGTGATTTTATTATAATATCATTATTAAATGAGTATAATAATATAATTAATATATATTTAATTTAACAAATTATATTATGTAATAGGTATAAGAATAATATAAACAAAAATTATGGATATGAAGTCATTATTTATAGAGAATAAAATTTATCTTCTCTTAGAATATTTATTGGTTTTGGAGGAATTTGGGAATTCTCTTAAGACTAGAAACCACCCGATGTTGGATAGGATTATTAGGGAGAAGATTTGGGATGTTATTTAAGATGAAACAAATATAATTTGTTATTTGAGGTGGATAGTGGAGGCATCATTTTATTGGTTATCAGGGGCAGTATTTCCCCAAATTCTCAATCCAAAATGAATAAGAACTTTAATTTCTTAGGGAAAGTGGATCCAATGTTAAATATAAATTGGTTATAGTAATTTATTTTGAGAAATACCTCATTAATAAATTTATTGATAATGTTTTTTTGATATGATTAGGAATTTACCCTTTCATTCAACCATGTAAAAATATTTATTTACAAAAATGTATTTTTATGAAATAAAATGAATTTCTTATAATTGAATTCCCTTTATTAAATATTTGATGAGTTTGGAATTCTTTAATTGTATAAATTCACAAAAAAATCATCAGAATCATTATTTACTAGAGATTAATTGAAATTATTATTATAAGAAGTCATTAATCATAATATATTAGTTCTTTTAAATATATCTCTTTTTAACTATAAAAGATATTATTATTATTATCATTATAAACCAATTAATAATAATTACTTGAATTTTAATTAATTTATATATATATATAATAAATATCATTACATTTATTAATCTAAATAATATAAATTTAATTTTATAATAAATTATTATACTATATAATAAAATAGTTTTTAAAATAAATCATATTTCATTAGACATGGGTAATTAAATTAATATATTGAAATCCCTTGTAGACTGAATTGATACAATGAAATAGATGTTATGATTTAGTATATATTTAATTTTATAATTTATTTCTTTGAAATAAAAACCATTGTGATCGATTAGGACTTGACCCTCTCAAGTGCTTATAAATCATCCATTCATAAATAAGATTAAAATAATGAATAGTGAAGAACACAACCATTTTTACAAATTTTACCATAATATGAGAGCCTAATCATTACAGATGTAGGTTTGTATAATTTGATACAAATCATGCACTAATATCTTATTATCATTACATGTGATTATTTCAATTTTTATCATAATTATTTTCTCCCAAAAATTTACACTACCTCCTAGGGGTTCCACTCTCTCCCGACAGATCCAATTAACACAAAAACAAAACATAATATTTAGTAGAGGTCATATTTTGAATGATGGTTTCTTCAAAAATAGACATGAGATACTCTAAATAAATCTAGTAATATTAAAAATAAGATCAAGTAACTTATCACAAATAGTCTCTTCAGAATCTACCTTGGGAATACAATCTAAAATAATCTTTATTATTAACTCATTTCATGAAGCATCCTAGAAGAAAATTCTTCATCATCTTCTAACACTCTTAACACTATAAACATGGTAAAAAATGTACCTTCATATGATTAATACCTAAATTCCAAGTTCATTCTACTTATCTATACATCATCTCAATCTTGAATCATCTCATAGTATATGACCATGGATAACATTATCTACTCATATCAATATCCACAATTGCTATATTTTTCAAATTTTCTCATTAAAGATAATAAGATTTATCCTATAATTTTAATCATCCAAATATAAAAAACAATATATACTTTCCATCATTCATACCAAAGGAATATTTATAAAATAACCATTTGGAAAAGTTCCCTTTTCTATGCATCTATCTCAAAATATATTCCTTGTAGAATGTGTCTCCAGGTTAAATTAAACAACTTCTATTCTACACTCCATCTTCCCAAACTAGAATTACTAAAAAATATTAATAATCTCCCACAGAAATAAAAAAAACTTTTTCAAATTTTTCTTGATAACATAAACAATAGAACATCATTCCAAATAACATGAAAAAACATATTAAAAAACTCATAATTTCAAAATAAACTTATCTTGAATTGTAATGCCCCAAAAATCTAATGTACATACATTATATTCGATATGGTGTTTGACATGAAATACCTAGCACATAAAGGAATATAATATCCCAAGAATTTATAGTGTATTTACTATTTTAAATATATTCAATATATTTCAATGATTGAAATTCACTTGACACTAAGATGTCGTACGTCTCACTCAACAATTAGTTTCTTTAATAGTTTCCACTATGTGCAAGACATTTTTTTCGAACAGTAATATATTATTAAAATAAAAAATAAAAAGTATATAAACTAGTCCTTATGAATTGTATTTACAACCATTTAAAAATATATGATATAAATATATATATAACTAATTCATTGGTCATAAATTAATTTTAAATGAATTTAATAATCAATTTAAAATAAATGTTTCATTTTTATAAAAAAACTATTTTTAGGATCACAAATCTATTTTATCTTAATAAAGAAAATTAGTTAAAATTATTGAATTGCATTAATGAAATATATATTTTATATATTCAATAAAATAATTTTGATCTTATTCCAATATATTTAATAAGAATAAGATAAAAAAACCAAATATTACACATATATACTAATATTTTTACTAAGACTCTTTTACCGCCTTTCAATGGGGAACATATTTTAAATCCTATTTTTTGACATTTTATTGAATTTAAATCGGAAAATAAACATCATCATCGAAATATAATTTTTTCCTCAAAGGGTGAATTTTGTTTTTTTCTGTGAGTTTTCATTTTTTTAATTCAAAGTTAAAATTATTGAATTTTAGATCAAAATTTTGTTTTAATATAATTTATTTTCAAAGATAAATTAAATTTTTAACTGGATTTAATGTTTAATTAGATCATATATTTATCAATTCATATAATTAATTTATTTTCAATAAATTTAAATTTTAAATTGTCTATAAAAACATGAAACTTTTGATCATTTTTACTTTAAAACCATGTATCATCTTCCCATCTACAGGATTAAATTTGAATTAATTTTGACCACTAATAATATTGAAATTTGGAAAAATGGATTCTATATTTGGATTAATAATAATTTATAACATCTAGAAGTTTCAACATATTATTTTACCAAAAATATTTCTAAATTTAATTAAAATTAATTAGAATTATTAAGGAAAAATTAAGGTTAATAAAGGACTAAACCTTAAACATAAGAGAACAAATGACCTAACCAATCTTAAAACACCCATTAGATGACCAAAATCCGGCCATGAACCTTCCATTATATAGTTTTTTGGTTTTTGATGACATTGTTTTTAAAACGTGGTCACACCTAATTTCTTTTCAAAAATAACATGTGAGTCCTTTTCCTCATTAATAAAATGCCACCAAATTTCCCCCATTTTCAAACCTATAAATCCACATTGGATCATCAAAAATCTAAAAAAATATTAGATAAAAATCACTCCCATCATATTATAATCCTCACCTTGGGATGTAAGAAATCCATTGAATCCCTTTAGTGCAATCAAAAAAGAGCTACACGAATAAGAGGAAATATGTTTCCTTATGCTCTTTAGTTTTATTTACATTCTCTTACCTCTAAAAAATTATTATTACATGATTTTATAACAACACCAGTATCATCAATATAATATAATGTTTTTATGATAATAGATCTACATACACTCGTAAACAATTCCATCTAATGGGTAGAAAACATATTTTTTATGTGTAATGCAAACTACCGCCTCATGAAATGATGATGGTTTATTCTTCCTTTTCCATATATCATGGTGGTCATTATGATGTAAAATATGTTTATATATATTTTATATATGATATTAATAATTTATTTACACTTATTTAATTTTATTATAACCCTTATATTTTTCACTCTATTTGGGGGTATATGATAACATCATTTGTGAAAGTTTGGACTACCGATTCCTAAAAGCGATCTGATTCATTCACACAGTGCATAGAATTTATAATGTATGACTCTAATTAAAAATATTTTAAATATAAAAAAAATATTATATTCATGAAAAAAATATTTTTCTTAAAATATTATATATATCATTTTGTTTATTACCCTTTTACACACATAAAAAGTAATGACGTAGTCTGTAGATGTGTGTCCTACTACCTCTTCGACATTAAGTTACTCCTTTTACATAAATATATATATATATAAGTATATATGATTAATAATATTTTATTTATTATATCCTGATAATTATGGTGTGATATAATTTCACTTACCTTCTTTCTATAATGATCATTGAAAAATGAGAACGTTCTTCATGTATGTGTACGACCTACCGTCTCTATGATTGTAATATTGATTCATTTTTAATAACCATATTTAATTATTATTTTTAATATTATTATTTATTTATAAATGTTATAATTTTTTCATGATTATTTTTTAGAGATTTTATATAATGACCCATTTGACCATAGTTGACCTACCACATTGTTTTGACACATAAACCGATTTTTTTTCAAAATGAACGTTATAAAAATAATTGTATAAGTAGTTGTATAAAACATCGTAATAATTAAAATTAAAGTAATTATAAACATGAAAAAGTTTCTGAAATACTTAAATAGTTGCCATTGGTATATTATTCAGGAATATTAAGAAACACGAGACAAGTCGGACTCAAGGTAATATATTTTCATCTCACTTCTTACTTCTGTGAGATAAATGTCTTATTCACCACTTACTTCTCTATATAGTGTAACTTGTTTCCATTTTCAAATATTATATCATGAATTATATTATCATAATTGTTTTAAAAAATTTCATTTAAAATTATTCCTTCATGTGGATTACGATTTACAATGTTTCAATGTGGTATGAGACACTTTTTAATGTTTAAGTATTATTTTCCTCAATAATAATTTTAATTATCTTTTAATGGTATTTCATTTTTAAAAATTTATATCATCACTGTTATATAAACCCATTAATATTCCTCTTCGATAGATATTCATGGCCTTTGCATGTATTATTACCATTTTTCCACTCTTTAGTACTCAATTTTTTTTACAAACTGTTTTCAATAAAACCTAACATCATTTATATCTTTAGTCATAGATACTATTTTCTTCTAAAATATCAATTTTCTAAAAAAAATCAATAATATTTTTAACCATTACAAACTTAGTTACTAAAGTCATCTCTACACTTATATTATGCCAATTTTTTCAATTGAATCTTCTTGTCTACTTCTAAACAAGGAATTTTTTGTCCTTTTACCATACAAATGGAATTTTTTTACCTCATATGGAAAGAACAAATTTACCATCAATAATTTTTTAATGGTTAATTTTTAGGTTTAAAAGCACACTTTTTTAAATAAAATGTTTTCAAAAGATCATTTTCAATGAAAATTTTTTCAAAGGTTACTCCATAACAATAAAATATTTTCCACAAAAATATTTTAAAAATATATTTTTATATTATTTTCATTCATCAATGACAAAAAACCATTATTTTACTCTGCATGAGATATTTTATGTTGACATTAATCTTAATATTCCACTGTATAGATTATAGTTGATTTGAAAAAAGATATTATTCACATTCACTTCCTTGATTCTTTTTATTCCCCTTGTGATATACAATTTCCTATGATCATTTGACATTGAATTTACCCTAAATATCCAAATCATTTTTCATGGATATGATTATGGTCTAAATCGTATACCACTATTCAAATAGTGTTTCCTTTTGACATTAATTAATTATTTTTGGATGTAATGATAAGTTTATATCCTTTGGTTAATATAGATATTTGATGAGGAATATTATTTATTTTATATGAGGAATTATTAGGACATGTAAGACATTGGTTGGGTACCATTTAAAGTATTATTCATGGGTTGTGGATTGGTTAATGAAATCCCCTTAATGCATCAGTATATTCATGAGATGAGTTAGTGGTGAAAATTAGATGGGTTTCTACCTAATATAATAAACTATCTTATGAAAGGTGTAACACCCCAAGCTTCCACGGTACGTTTCCCTTTGAATAATGTAGTTGCTTGTGTTGTACGCAACTTGGAGTTTTAACACACCACGACTAATCAAAGTAGCCGGTATGATTAGTAATACCAAATTTTTTTATATTTTAAAAAATTTATTTTTCAAAATGGGCTTCATTTTTTGATTTAGAATATTGAAATTAGCTTTGGGTGAAATTTTCTTATTTTTCTTAAAACATTCAATTTTTGATGAATAGTGAAAAACACTACATTATTGTTAAAAACCGATTTTTTTATTTAAATAATTTGTTATTTTATTTTAATTTATTTTTGGTAAAAATAGATACATAATACCTATATATGTTCAATGTAATTTATTGGAGTCGTTTTAGAATAAGATTATATATTTAAAATTTTATTGAACTTTTTACCGTCTTTTACCCACCTTCTAACAGCATTTACAAATTTTTATAAAAAATAATTTTACCCCTTCTATGATTTGAATTTCAAAAATACGTGAGACATGGTTAATATCAGTAAAAAAATGTTGTTTAATAAGATGAATTTTTATTTGTGAATAGTAACTTTTTACTTTTATTTAACACAGTTTAAAGTAAATAGGGTAATTATGGGTAAAAATTATATTATAATTACCCTAACACATGTCCAAATTCTACTGGATAAGTGTAAGTCAGCCAAAAAACCATAAGAATAAAATATGATCCCCTTTGGTCCACTTAGATTAGATTAGGACATTTATTATTATTTTATTTAAAGAAGAGATAAAAGAGTTAGATTCAATGTTTAATGAATAAAAACCTTTTAATATAGGGTTATACATCTGATAATTTTCTATTATTAATATTCATTTGAAAGAAAAAATATTTTCTTGATAATTGTATTTTATTTATAATTTTTAGTCATTAATTAATTTAATTTATTTATGACACAATAGAGATGTAGTAATTACCTTATCAATGAAAGATTAAAATAATTGATATTATAAATATCCAAATAAATGTAATTTAAAAATTCTGATGAATTCCACTAATTTTAACAGATAATATTACATTTTAGGGTTTATTAAATAATTTTTTTCTAAGTAGTAATTATGTGAATATTTTTACAAAAAAACAAATACTAAATAGTGTAAAAAATAACATAATTGAGTTTTTAAACCAAATACTATATTATTAATTGATTAAATATTCCTAAAAATATAAGGTTCGAACAAATGACATAGAATAATTATATATATTAATAATGAACCCCATGGGGTTCTCTTGGATTTTTATTGTAAATTTTTAACCAAATAATATAAAAATACAAAGAGAAATGGTAATGTCAAACTATTTAACTAAGAGATAAATACAAAGGATAAGGTTAATATGGTGTCCTAAACCTGTCTAAAACCTATTGGTTGAGAGGTTGTCAACACATACCCACCGTATCCTCAAAATAATTTATTTTGGATCCATTAGAAAACAAAAATGATTTTATTATAAAATAATATTTCAGGATTTTCTTAAAGTGACCCTCACCTCTCTTTTAAAAGGGTACTTCCCCTTCTCTTAATTTTACACATTCAAACCCATTTGGCTCGGCCAAACCGCACCCAAATATCCCCCCAACCTTCATACCTTCATCTTAGAGGCCTTAATTTGGTCAGAAAGACAACCTAAGGATCCATTTTGATCAAATCAAATGGAAGAATCCGAAGAAAAGGTAAATATTTCAGCACCCTCCTTCAAGTTCTTTTCGTCTTTCACTTCCCCTTTCTTTTTTGTTTCCATTACAAAATAATAATTCTAGAATCTTATAAGTATTGTGATGTTATTATAAAATTGTTACAAACATATTCATTATTCTATCAATCATGAGAATGAAAAAGTAACCAAACGTGCATACGTGCAACTTACCGTCTCCAGGTTGGGGGTAGTTTTTTATTCAAACACTTCATTATTTGGATGGGTATAATAAGGAGTATAACTGATGTACATAAAAAATATAACATGTTAATTATTCTGAATATAAGATATATCATCTAGTTAAATACTGTTTCACCATCAATATAATGTTATTGTCGCTCGTGCGTACGTATGGATTACCATCTCTACGAATGCGATGAGATTTATTCCCCATCATAATCATTCAAGAATAATTTTCATTTTATTACTAAAAATATTTTTTAAGAAATTAATATCATTTTGTATATGAATAAAATTCATCCTATCCAGAACAAACATGTCTTACATAACCAATCATATAAAGGAAAACGAATCAGTTTACACCTGAAACGATGATATTACTGAAATATTATTAACAATGAAATATAAGAGGATCATATATGTTATATTATTTATGTATAGAGTTCTTGAATAATTTAATAAAAATGTTTTAATAATTACACAAGAGTTTAACATATTATTGACTTAGAAAAAGTACAAATTAAGGGTTAATTTCACAATCTCTTTATTTTTTGATGCTGTTTTTACGTAAGTATCTACTGGGACCTCATTATCATAAACATCCATGTTTCTTAAAAATGTATTTTAAAAAACTTTTACTATTTACTAGAATATGGTTTAAAATCATTTATACCCTTTTTTACTTTTTATAAAATGGTTTGAAAGGAATCTTTCCATCGTTTTCCAAACAATGATGTTTATGACCTTTTCGACAAAATTAAGGTAAGAATGTCATTTTTTATCATATAAGGTGGGTGTGGATACTTTCAGCCATTATATCATCATCGAATCTTCCCAAACAATCATATAGAAATATTTTGAAAATAAATGGTCTCTTTTATAATCATGTGTCTTTTAAATGATTTCAAAATAGAAAAAGGTATTCCATTCAAATAGTTTTCATTTCATCTATGTCATCTTCCTTTGATGGATTTTAAACTTGTTTGATGTTGATTTAATATAATAAAAATATCCCATATTGTTTTTAAGTTTTTGTGATATGTTTGATTGTGGATGTGTTATTTTAACACCATTCATGATTTATGGATAAATTATTGACATTTCATATGCTAATTGTAAAAGGAGTGTTTATGTTATGTTCAAAAATTTTCATTCGAGGAATGCATTGCACATAGTAAGTGATTGGTGGAGCCCGCTATAGATCTTCTAGGCATCGGTAGGTCTCATAAGACACACTAGTGTCTTAGCACAAGGCTTTGAAAAAAAATTATTTTTAGTCTTGGCACAAGGCCTTGACTATATGGTTATGATGTCTGGAATTATGCATTTCAACATTATAAAAGTATATATTGATATTTCATGTGATTATTCGTATAGTAGAATATCCATGTGAGTATGTAAATGGATTTATTTGATTTATATTTTCTATAATATGCTGAATATTATGTTTCAAAGCCTTTTGTTTTAGTCTTATATATTTCGTTAAAATTTTATTCTCATTTATGAATGTTTCTGCTATATTGTTATCCTTACTAAGAATCTGAGCTCACCCCTTTCTATGTTTCATTTTTTCTAGGATGTAAAGAAGTATATTATGGTTGACCTGAAGGGATAGTCTAAGGATATAAGTATGTTCAAAATGGGACCAAATGTTGTTGATGTTTTTATTTAATGATGTAATTTAAAACATATGAATGTATCTAGTAATTACAAAGCTACTAAACTGATCAGTCTTTCGAGATTTGATCCCTTGTGATCATGCCAATGTTATGTAATAATTCACTGACTCTCAGTAACTAGGGTTGGGGCGTTACAAAATGTCTTGGTGTTAATGGTTCCATGTACCTAGAAAACATGAAGTCCATCAATTATCAATTTAACTCATTTAGTTTTTGTTATTATTCATCCATAATATTTTTTGTCAATATATCAATGGATATAATTCATTTTTAGTTCATTGATTAAATGGAATGTGTTTCAATTTCATACCTTTCCATATTTAATTTCATTCTAGTTTTATTTATTGTGTGTATTTTTAGTTATTACCTTTCTATATTGTTTATGTACTTACTTCTCAGCTTTTTTATTATATGTTCTGAGGGTTTAGATATTTAATATTCCATAATTATTATTATCATTGATTCATTATTTCATACATAATACACTACCCCTACTAATAATTTTAGCTCGCCCCTATTTTTTTTCTTTTCACTATGAACCCTAGAAGAGTACTCTAAATGACATCCCTTAATTTTTTATTCCCACCATCTCAGTTTTCGAATTTGGAAGGTTGTCTTCCTCTTGATATTATCCCAACATAGCTACCTTGTTTCCTCTACGAAAAAACCTTCTGAACACAGACATATCTTAAGTGAAGCTACATGGTAATATGTAAATGCTATATCACTTCAATCATATCATAAATTTATTTATGGATATTAATTTAACAATACCTTAACTTCTAAATTTATCTAAACCGAACACTAATACCAACTATAAATACTTTCCTTTTAAACATTACATAATCTTGATTTAAATGATTAATTCACATTGAGGAACTTATCGGGTTTATAGTATTAGATAATTATGTCATAACTATTACATTACATCCCAACAGTTACAAAGTAGACTCTTCTACTCAGTCCCCATATTTTTCACAAAATAAAAATTCTTGAAAAAAAGGAGTCATGTCTAGTTCCTTATTTTAGACAACATGAATTTTCCTTGATCCCATCCTTAACCTTATTCCACTTTATGTCATGTGAATAACATTTCAAAAACATGTGATGAGCATAAAAAGCACAGTAAGGGATACACAAAAAAGGAAATTTTTAGTTTTTCTAAAACAACAAATAACCACAAATACTTTATCATAAGTAATACTTTTAACAATTATAAAGTAGTAAATACTCTTTACTGAATAAAAGATCATTGCTTAACCTTATTAGCCAAATTATTACCATAAAACCCATATAAAGAACACATAACATATAAAGGTAACTTGGGACATAAATATACCTAAATGAAATAACCATACGGTCGACTTCCACACATATCATAAATGGAATAGCCATATGGTTGACTTCAATTCCCAATGCCTTGGATGTTATAACATAACCTCCCATCCCAGTTTATCAGGGAACCACCCTTCATTTAGTTTATCATGTAACCACCAGTCTAATGTACTAGTACCATTATAAAATCATAACACATACAACAAATATAAAGGAATAAAAACATTTCCACATTTCAATCACAATATATCACTTAAATATATTGACATAAAAAATCCATTATCAAAACCATTTTAAATACCAAAATATATAATAGATTATATGGTATTTATTTTTATTTTTAAAAAACAATATGGCTTGTTAAAGAAGCCAATGATCAAATAGTACTCACGGCGACTGAAATGTCATTGTCACCCTTTACGTTAAGAGAAAAATTATTTTTTTGTCACTTAGTAAAATGATTAAAATAATATGATTCCATTGTAATGGAATTAAATTTAAAAGTTGTTTTTATATATTATAAAATAATGTCATGTATTAAAACAAAGTATGCCTCAATGATAGGAGATTGAGACGAAGTCCCTTACCTCGTGTCTGATTTTCCTCGTTCATTCTTTAATCTCATGAATAATAAACATAAGTTAATTTATACTTGGTGAAGAAATTTTTTTCTAGTTTATAA
Source organism: Viscum album (assembly GCA_963277665.1). NCBI lineage: Eukaryota > Viridiplantae > Streptophyta > Magnoliopsida > Santalales > Viscaceae > Viscum > Viscum album. The sequence goes on from OY728165.1 coordinate 837,422,686, forward strand.
TTACTTTTAAATCACTTATTACCATGTTATAACATTATTTAATCATTTAGGTTAATAACAATCGTTTTGTCGATATTAGGTACTTTTGTAAAAATGAACTTTTTATAATTACATGTTGTTCATGTGCTAAAATATCCATTATCTCCAAAATGATATTCATGATATAGATATCATATATATAATATATATTCAGTATTTTTATGTATTTTATATAGTACATAACATTTGGAGATAAGAAATGAAATACACTATTCATGGAGACGGTAAGTCGTACGTTCACATGAATGCTACCTTTATTACTATTTCTTATTTTAAATCAATTAAAACATAATGATACATAGTTATATTATAATTATAGTATAATATAATATATAATATAATTTTATCCATCCTTTATATGTCCCACATATTGTGGTAATGAGTCATAACACTTTGAGGGGGCGGTAGTCCGCACTTCTGCAAATGAAATTATCGCGTTTACCCATAATGGAAACCATAAAAGTATGATATAAATGGAAAATATAGAAGAATAAAGAAAACATAAACATAATATATGTTATATATAAATACATTTTCATCATAATGGCCACCATGAGAGGCAGTAGGAGATAATTGAACAATCATTATTTCATGAGGCGTTAGTTTTTATCCACATAAACAATATGTTATTTACCCATTAGATAGAGGTTTGTGTATGTGTAGATCGAATAATTCTATAAAAAGAAACCTATTATATTGAGGATACTGATTTTGGTATAAAATAATGTAACAAAAAGAGTTTATGGGGTTGTAGAAGTAAAATAAAAGAAAATAAAACAATATAATTTAATAGAAATCGTTACCTTTAATTCGGGTAACACCCATTGGTTTGAACCAAAAGGGCTTATTGAAGTGCATTATGCATAAATTAAGGCTTATAGGTGGAAGATAGGGATCTTGAGAGATTATTTGGTCTGGGATTTGATGAGTGAAGGGGCTTGAGATGTGCGAGGAATGGGTTAGAGATAGGGGATTTTTATAAGGGGGAGGAAGGGATATTTTAGATTGTGTGATAATATTATTTTATTACATATTTATTTCCAGTTTATAAAGGTTCAAAACTTATTAAAGTAAAATATAATATGACTCATTGCCACAATAAAATAATATTAAAATAATTTGTAAGGTTTCAGTTATTATTTTAATATTTATAATCTTATTTATTAAAATCATTTATTAATGAGGTAAACACTACATCATTATTGATTCATAAATAATTTTAATAATATGATGTCTAAAAATTATAAAAAAATACCATAATGTAGGATATAATTTTATATTTACAAAGAATATTTATAAAAGAATATAACTTATATAACTATATGTAAAAATTAATTTACTAAAAGATATATGTTTCTGCCATTTTTGTTTTTTACTTTAAGTTAATTAAAATAAAGTGTCATTATCACTCTCATGTGGCTACATGGGGTCCCAAAATCGGCCCAAAGATTCCCATGGTCAGATATATATCAACCAATAGGATTACAACACATGTTAGGGTAATTTTTTATTATTTTAATAAAATTTGTTTACGATTTTTTAATAGATTTACCCTTTATCCATTGTAAATAAAATTTGTACTGAAGTAAATATTCATAATGTCTAAAAATAATTGGTAACTATTTATACAATTTGGAAATCCTGATTCCAAATATGAAATCTATTTTTCTAAATTCAAAACACAAAAGTGGAAGAAATTAATTTAAAATAAATTCCCGCTGTCAAAACAAAAAAAAAAGTCTTTTTTAGAAATGCTAACTATCAAAATATTTACCCTTGTTTCTGTCCGATTTAAAAGTGAAATTATTTCCAATTGCCAAAACTGGATTAAATAGTAAAAATCTAATCTAATTTAACTTTAAAACAAATTAATAATACAATCTAGCAATATAAATAAATTAGATTATAATGCAGTTTTAATTTAAAATATAGCATTTTTCACTTTTATTTAAAAATTGAATTTTTTCAGAAAAATACCAAACATTTAACCAAAGTAAATTTTGATGTCCTGATTCTAAAATAGAATTTTATTTTGAAAAATATAACATATAAAAGTTACCAAAACTATATATAAAGATGGTTCTCCATTAAAAGATGATAAATCAACCTTTAAGGTTATTTATGCTTAAAATTCGATTAATTCAAATTTTAGGCCTCTAACTTTTATTGGATAAATGTAAAAACATTTAAAAAAATGTATAATCATATTTTAGTTAGTTATATTAATTCCTACCAATACAACAACTAGAAATTAACTACCATTTAAAATAATCATATTATATTGTTAGTGTGCAACGTAAGATTTTAAAGAAACCAGTTGTAGCGTATTGGGTACGCCATCGAACATAGAAACCCCTTTAATGTAAATTGAATATTTAATTCACAAATATAAATTAATATTAAGAATTCATATTTCTTTATTTAAATGGGATGTTACACCTTGGGCCTGACCACAAGGTATATTCTCTTATATGAGGGACATTCGTAACGTGCTACTCATTAGGGCTTACATTCTGGGATTTCCCTAGATGGTGGAGATTCATGGTGAGAATGATATGACCATTGGCATTCCTTATTCCCACGTGATACATTCTGGATGTGAGAAATAATGGATAATGAATAATTTGTCTCATTTTGTATGGTTGTGGAACATATGTACTGGGATATCCCTTGGGATGTTTAAGATACTTCTCGGGATTTAAGGAAAGAGTCTTACATATTCTAGTCATGGAAGGAATCAGAGTCCTCATAGTTCATTTGGTTTCTCAGTCCATTAATTGATGAGGAAAGATGATTATCAGATGGGAATGATTGGGTATTGATGGTTGAAATGTTGGAATCATGTCAAGTCTTACACTGATGTTGATGCTAAATTGAATTTGGTTTCAGGCCTTACAAAGGCATCCATTGTATCCTAGTTATTGTAGGAATTAGAGTCCTCATGGTTCCTTTTTTCAGATCTTACAATATGAGGTTTCCTTATGAGTGGGATATATCATATTATACCTCTAGTCATGGAATACACAATGAGTTTGTACTTTTGTTTTTAGAGGTTTATTGTGGGAATGATATGATTATTGTAACTCCTTAAGACCACGTTAGGTATGATCAGTTTGAAAAACAGTATATCAAAAATGATTAGTCTCATTTCTAATGGGTGTGGGACTTACTTATTGGGAAGACCCTTAGAATAGTTTACATGGGGAACTAGCCTCAGGGAAGCATCCAACATATCAATTTTATGGAATGAATTAGAGATCTTTTAGTTAATTTCTTAGGGCATACACTCTGAGGTTTCCCTTATAGTCAGGGATTACACACTGAGGATGGAATAGGTTATCATATCCTTGTATTCACTTAAGACTTATCCATCGTTCTGACTAACACTTGTTTATTTAATGATTGATATTCTATTTTGATCTTATTGACATGTTGAAGGATGTATTCCTCCATGTCTTAAGAAAATCACAATATCCAACTGAATCCTTCAAGGTAGTTCACAAATTGGGGATAACATGTTTGAGGGTTGATGCATGGTCAAGGATGACTCATCTAGAGGACATCGCGTGACCTTTCCAGTTGATCCTGTAAGCCATCACATGACCACAAATATCATATATAGTGGGTGCCACATGAACATGATGACTCTCCCTGATATATTCATGAGGACATCTTGAAATGCTTGTAGGGCATTGTGATAGTCCAAGAATCATGTCTCGGAGGGTGGATCATCAACCCGGATGACACATCTAGCGTCATCAGGAGGCTTGAATTGAATGCTTGGAGGGTGTTGCAAGAGTAAGTCAACATGACCCAGTGCTATCATGAGACATTATTGACATGAACTGGTGTCACCATGTGATCATGGTGATATGTCTATTGGAAATTCTTGATGCTTCAATGGAATGATCTGAGGGCTTCATGATACAATGGTGGTTTTCCAATGGTTGTGGTGTGAGTTTCTCAAACATGTCTAGATAACTTCACGTGATCCAAATTTATTATCATAGGAGTGTTATGTGATCTAGGAGACATTTCCTGGTGTTTTCTCATGATTAGGGTTGTATATATGAAGCACCTGATGATCATTGTATACGTTTTTACCATAATTATCCAATCTATTATTATTTTTCTATCCATTATATTGTGAACGTCATATATTTGTTTTGTGTTCGCATCTTTTAGGTGACACGTAATCTAGAAGATTTGTGAGATGTTCTTTGGGTGTCATGCTAGCAGTCCTTCATGTGATACATGAGTGAAAACAGAAATATATTCATGCATGATGCATGATTTCTCAATTTGTTCCATCAATCTTACCCGATGGGATGTTTTTTTGTTCTTGATATTAGCTCCTCCAAGAAATCCACTCTAATGCTTGGGTGTGCTAGTTCTTGTAGATGAAAAACTTGGAAACCTATTCATTGAGGCTAGTGTGGGGTATTTAAATGCCTCATCAACCTAATTTTTTGCCACATCATGCAACATGTATCACATGCATCTAGACTAGAGTTAGTGTAGGGCTTCGATGTCATAGATCTTAATGAGGTCTGACTGTGAATCACTATGGGGGCGTCACATGTCATTCATCATTCACAAGAACATCACATAATTACCTACTATATTAGATTATTTTAAATTAATGGGGTCATGTTTAATCTCATAGACATGCTGTGGGAATTTAATATTGTTTGGATGACATTTCCAGGTGCCTTCACAAGATTATGATACCTGTTAAAGGTCCTTTGAATCAACCTAGTATTCTTATCTCATACTTTGTAGGATATAATGATGGCTTGTCAAGGGGATTTCATGACATCTGACTAGCTCAACTTAGGGTCATGTGATATAGTTTTGTGGATATCCATGGAATTTCAGATGTGTTTTAGGACCATGAGAAGCTTTCACATCCACCACTTTTTATTTCCTTGGATTATATAATTGTGTTTGGTGGTATGAGAGGTTGCTTGAATGTTCTCAAGGACAAACATTCTACATCTTGGTGATGCATCGCACAAACATGAATGGTCATGTGGAGATGTGTGATAATTTCATAGACAATTTAACCTTCTTATCCTTAATGACCCAAATGGATAGTGCTCAGTTTCCCAGACCCACCCGAGGCTCTTCGTGCAATGAGGATGACAAACCCTAGGGCTTTCACGAGACATGGAAGACTTTTTTCTGGTTTATGCAGTGTCCTTCGGACCACCAGGGGCACATTTCCTATATTTTTCAACTGTGAGAGTATCCCACCTCCTCCCTATTTATTTTTTTTGTTTATTTTACAAATTAATGGTGATATCATGAGTTATCATGAATGTTGTCAATGAAAATAATTCTTCACACTGTCGATATGTTGTGTAATCTCTACGGTCGTAAAGGGCTTCTGTATTTTCAATGTTTCCTCCAATTTTTGAAGGAATGTTGGATGTGTTCTCAATTATCAACCAGGTTCCAAGCTACATGAGTAGGGGAGATTATATGGCTACTCCCATGAGATTCATAATTGTTTGAGGAATTTCTCAAAAGAAAAAGGATTTGTCCGAAGGGGCATTATAGGGCCTTCTAGAGGATATGCACTTATCCAATCTCCTTTTTGTGACCTCATGATTTTCACATGGTCATGTGTCTTTTGGAGGCTAATGTGGACCACGATTCTTTGGACACATTCTTATTTCTTTTATTTTCTTGGAAAAAATACATATATCATGGTATTTCTTCCTTTATGTTTTTCCCAAGGATCATTAGGCATGCCCCACAAACCACCCCATTGCATTCTCCGAATGGATATTATTATATAATGATGAATTTAATATAAAAAAAATTATTTTTCATATGTTGTGTTGTTATTAAATTATGAAATTTTTCATTATATTCTAAAACACTTATGTAAGGTTTTAATTATTTTATCATTGGACATTAAATTATATATCCATCTAATGAATTGTGTAAATATTCACATATCATGAGAAAATATGGACTATAATGGTGATTGAACCCAATTTAGTTAAAGAATATGTTCACTATGATATTATTAGGAGTGAACCACGAATAAAGAAATTATAGAATAGGGAGTGAACCCATCTAAAAAATTAAAATATTATAGGGATTGAACCCAATTGAAGAAATAAAATATGGTGGAATGTGAACCCATTCGAAGAAAAAAAGTGGTTGTGTAGTAAACCCAATCCACTTTAGGATTTCTCAACTATAATTATATTTTAAGTGATCCTTGATTAAAGAAATTATTTTATATTATTATGTGTATTCCAAAACATATGTATTTTTCTTATGATATGTTCTCTTAGATCATTATTGATTAATGATGATTATGAACTCTTATGATATATTTATTTTAAAATAAAACATCCTTATGCCAGGAATCATGATTAATGATATTTTACTGATTGGGTGTGACCTTCTTATATTACGATCATGTTATTATACAATTATTATTATCTTATTCTAAATTTTTATCATTGATTTAAATCTCATATGTTTACCCTTATTATGGTTTTAAAAACACCCTTACTTATGTTTCTATTTCCCTAGGTTATGAAAGAATGTATTAAGTAGGTTATATTAAATAATGGTGCTATATTGGAATAAAATTGTAAAATTTGTTGAAGATATTTTATAAAACAAGTTTAAAGGGTATCTACTCTCCAAAGACAATAAACATTTATGGTTCTGGACATGTATTATTATGAGATGTATTGAATATTCAACTCATGTGATATAATATATATATATATAGAAACAACGGATTTTATATAAATGTAGTAGTGTAAGGTCTACTTATTATTAGATATTTAGATTTGAAAAACATAGGTGAATGCATTGGGAATAAGACTTAGTATAAGATAACATCCAAATTTTTTTGCGATGTGGTAATTATGTGTTTTACTAGAACTGAAATACTATCTAGATTAAAACATGTTATTGTATGATATAACATAGATTCTCCAAGGGGTAATAACCCTAAAAAGTATGGTTGTGTATTAACTCAATATTCACCTATTGTATGACAATGATTGCTAACTACACACCTAGTGTGAAACTCCTTTGGGATATTCTTTAGTTAATTCACATTATCTTTATGAATAATAATGATGCATTTTAGGATAAAATCTATGAAAATATATAATTATTCACAGTAAAATGAGATGTTCTTAATGTTTCATGGGTTGAAAGAATGTTTTATAATTTAGTAAATCTTATGATTTATTTCCATTATTCTATGATTTATCACTCTGGTTTATGATTCATGACTCTCATGATAACCATTTGGGTTTCAGTAATGGATTAATGATAAAATGATAATGTTGAGGCGGTGACTGATATAATAAAATATCAAAGTATCCCATTTTATATTAGTAATATAAATTCCTTCAAAATATGAAAAGTATCTTCGAATGTTAATTAATACAAAAAATGATTATATTTTGTCTTAGTTTTAAAAAATCATAATTGTATGTTGATATCATTTGTACTCTATAACTCTTCAACGATAGAAGTTTTTGGGAATATGCTTCATGTAAATATTGTTACACTCCCTCTAGTAGAATATGATGTCATTTTGGGCATGGATTTTCTATATTTATATTTATCTGTTTCCAATTTATATGGAAGGGAATTCATATTTGATATTTTTATTTGATCTATGATAATATATCTGTGTGAGAAGGAATATGAACTTTCAATAGAAATTACATCTGTTGTATGTGTCTTACAACCTATTTTGGTAGGATATTCATCTAAAATATTAATAGAGAAACAAAATAACGAATATATTTATATTGATTATGAATATTATGATACATTTAATAAATAATTTTCTAGTCTTACCCCAAATCATGTGGTTGTGTTTTCAATAGGACTCATGTCTGGTTCTACACCTATTTTAATGAATCTATATAGAATGGACCCATTTGAGCTGTAAAAACTGAAGAAGAATCTTCTGGATAATATATAAATGGGATTCATACAGCCAAGTATGTCAACATTGGGTTAACCTATATAGGTTTTGGGAATAGATAAATCGTCTTTTGAAGGTATAACCAACTTGGATTCCAGTACTAAATCATGTGTAATCATTACTTTACATGGTCTTAAGATCTCGTACAATGAATATAGTATATTAATTAACAACTTTGAAATTCTAGAACTCAAGAGAGAGGATATTAACATATAATTTATTATTAATTTAAATGAAGAAAAATAATTACCTCAACTTGTAATTTCACTTTTTTTGAGGATCTGGTGAAGTATATTTTATCATGGAATCATTACGCTAAAAGATAAAAGTATAGAATCTCTCTATAAGGGATCAAAAAATGCACCACAATCTCTTATCAAAGTGTTCAAATATCCATGTTCTAGAACGTCCTATACTAATCACTTGTATTTTTCATGGTTGACCACAATAGATATCCTCTCGAAAAGGGAGAACTCTTGGTTCTCTTTTGAAGCTGTGAGAGAGGAGGGGGATATATGTATCTATAGAACTCTAGATATCTCCCTAGATATATCTTTCTATATATATATTTATATGTATCTATCTAGATATATCTATCAATAAATATCTCTAGATATATCTATTTATACATATATATATATATCTCTATATATCTTTCTTGAAATATATCTCTATATATATTTCTTGGTATCATTCTTGATATATCTCTATAGATGAGCCACCAGATATCATTTTCTAATCTACTGTGAACACCTAGAATAGTAAATTAGGAATTTTATATATTTATATACAATTAAAAATAATTAGATATTTATATTGGTAGGTTTAGGGTTGGAAAATTGCACCCAATCCTATCACCATTTCCAATATTCTTAATTGAACCCAAGTACATTAATATAATAATTATTATTATTATTATTATTATTATTATTATTATTATTATTATTATTAACCACCTTAGATGTTCACCACATTAATAATACAAACTATTATCAATTTTTTCCAATTTTACCATTATAATCTCTCTGCTTTCCCTCATCAACATTTATCAATCCTTGAATAATGGCTATTTATTTATATAAATTTCACAACATTATTTCTTTGATAAATATAACAAATATTATATTCACTAAAATTGAAAACTAATATTTATTATTCCATTCTTAACCCACTTTATTCATCCAAATAACACGCTATTAAATTATGGAGACCAAACAAACCTGAATAAATACGATTTAATATATCTTTTTGAATTCCTTATATGAATTTATCAATGATTTTGGATACACATTGTGTGTGACCATATAGTTTTTCTTCTTGGTGGAATTAGTAAAAAAACCTAAATATAAAGGTTAGTGCCTATAAACATTCAACGGAACCCATATAGAATGAATATAGTGTCTCAATAATATCTAACCTCCTGCGAATGCTAACCATGTAATATAATCCCTTTATCATGGTATCTCTTATCAAGAAAGGATCATGTTGGCCCATCAACCAATATACTCAATTTCTATTTCTTTGAATTTATAGAAATGAACTCACCCACTAAACAACATGGCCATGAAGTTATATAGAAAGTTTGATTCCATCAATGGGCCCAAGATGTCAACTTCTGTTATGTTAATAAAAGGATAAACCCTTTCTCAAATTATCCATTTATAGAATATGACTTGGGACACACCCAATGTAACCTACCTAGTCACAAATATATATATTCATGGTTTTTGTCAATACATAAAATTTAATGAGCCATAATACCCATTGATAATAATCATAAAGTATAAGGATCAATATAAAAGATTATATATAGGAATATCTAATGAAAAAAAAAGAGAAATTTTGATTTTCTATTTGATTGATCTATTTTCATAACCTCTTATCTTATAGATTGCCAAGGGTGATCACCATATGAATTTATATCAATGCATTATTAGACTCCTACCCCTAATAGCGTGTATCACTTGTGTCCCATCAGACAATATCATCCATCCATGGAACAAGATTCAAGAATATTTTTTTAGAACCTGTATGATCTCATTAGAGTGGGGGAAAGATGTAACCATTATGTGTGACATATATTCTTAGGAAATTATCACATCCAAATATCTTGTAGATAACAAAATACTAATGTGATATAAAACATTATAAAAACATGTAATCACGTATTAAAAATGATAGTTCTTGAGAACGAACTGAAACAGATTCCAACATTCTGTAGATTCAATTGAGAATATATTTCATTCTACTATCCCTCATATGATACTTATACCTATATTGAGATAAATCCTCAATCATGGGGTCTGTCATGTTTTCCAGCATGGATACTCATCTCACAGTAACATAACCTCATTGAGAAAAATTCTTCAAGGGATAAATCTTATGAAGTATGTGTTTTTTCCAATTATGCGACCTTGGATATTTAAAGATAGCCAATGTAGTAGTTTTATCACATTAAAATATGATACAATCTTTAGTTATAGGTTACACATCAAGACCCTATATTTTTTCCATCAAAATTACACCCTTGGCTACATCAGAATCCAAAATAAAACCAGACTCTCCTATAGAATCAGTGAAAACTAAATGCTTAGAACTCTTTCATCTCACATATCCACTATAGATACAAAAAATATATTTATACTATGACATCATAACATTAGGATATATCTAAATTATATAATATGTATGACCCCTAATGACTTATTCTTTTTCTCATCCACCCACTAGGAATATACCCTTAGTTTTTCTCAGATACATAACGATAGTCTTTAGTTTAGTCTAATGTTATTCACTATGATCTAATTGATTAATATCTACCACAATCAATCCATTGGAAACATCAATCCTCATATATAACATGGAATACAAGACACATTTGATCACATAAGTGTATTGTATCTTACTCATTCAATCCCTTTTATCTTGTGTCTAAGGGAACATTTTATTAGAAATATGTATACCATGCAACACTAGAATATATTCCCTATTAGATTATTTCATAATAAATCTCATCAATATCTACTAATTGTATGTACTATGACTTATTCCAAGAAATATTTTTGATCTATCATGCATAATATTATTTTTATAAATGTTGGGTGATGCACCTATTGTTGAAATAGTGGATACCCAAGACAAAACTTTATCCCACTATTGATTACAATATCATGTATTTAGTTAGTTATACATGATTCCATGTTAACATTATTATTTATAATTTTCTTTATCCAGTATTGAAATGCTAATGTGTACATATTAATTGTCAAGTCGATAGGTTATAGAAGATCATATGCTATAATGAGAACCTAAAGATACAATGACACTAATTTTAAAAATATGTTTTATAGTATACATACATCTTACTAACAAGACATAGTAGATGTTTGACGATAAATTATTGATAGATCATAAACATCGAGACTTCTTCTCATGAAGTTCAAACTTGGATATCTCAATTAGTGAGATAATGAAGAGAGACTCGCTAATAGAAACATCACATGTTTTGGGTGTTATTTGTCATTCCTATCTATGAACATGTGTATTAGTCTCTTGAATTGATAAAATTACCAATGTGTACCATTTTATGTGTATTTTGATGCATGAAAAAAACCATGGGATTGAAATAATGGTGAGTTAGCTTGTGTTGGGTGTGTCGTTGATAATATGACATTAGTTGAATGGTTTAGAAATAATTTCCCGCTTCCATGTATAGGAAGTTGTATATCTTAGGCCTGTTTGATCAAGATGGTGCTATCTTTATAAGTTTTTTGGAATAATCAGTCTAAAGCAAAGTCCATCTAGAATGATAAACAAATAATAAAGCTAGAAAATGAAGATGACATGAAGGTGCATCCTGATTTATGATATATTTAATGACAAAAGTATTACAATACACAGTCAGTGTTCATAGATAGGTTGTCATTGCTATGAAAATCTTTATCCCTCTAGGGGCCATAATTGGTTGCTAGACTATGTTCTTGGTCTGGATTTTATTCACTGCTATTGATATCAGGGCCTAGAGGGTCACACAATAGAATATTAAAGAATCTATCATATTTAGTAGAATATGTATATTGACATAGTGGGCCCCACCATGGGGTTTGAGTGTTGTCCAATGTATCGATCACCGATAATTAAATCAATTCATTATTATTCAATTTATGAATAATTGGGATTGAATTTATTTAATTTATTTTCTACTTAAGTAAATATGGGAAAATATTAAACAAAATAATATTATTTTAATATTCAGTGTTTCTTTAATATTAGGAGGGATAGAGAGTAAAATTAAATGGATCGGTTTTTATCACATAGTATATTTTATATAAATTACAAGTATGTGATAAAATAATAAATAATATTCACATAGTTTAGTTCATTAAAATTATTTATTTAGTGGATGATGAAATAAATAAGGGTCGGGGAACCCAACTAGGTATTTAAAAACACCACTATAAATAAAAGAGGAGGCTCTTTCTCAATGTAAGTATTCATTCATTTCATTGAAAAATAAATGATAGCTTCTCTCACCTCCCACTTCGTGGAGAGATAAAAAATTGATCCAAGAGCATGGATCTAGGTCTCCCTCAATCATCGAAGTGATCTTGATGTGGTGATTGTTGAGACGTCGAAGACATCGTTGGATCACTGCGCTAGCACCCAAAATTCGACAATCGGCATTCTCGTGGATTTTTTAAGTGCGTGATGATGATCTAGAGGGATCCCTCTATAGATCCTTCAAGTGAAAATTTCTAGCAATGAGTTTGAGTCGATCACGGCTTTAAATTTGAAATGGGTACGTTTTCAGTTTATTTTTTGGGTCTATATAATTTATGCGAGATCCCCAGACCATACAAAGGCTTGGATCGTCGACATCGAAAAGTTCCGTCAACCCATTGATGATAATTTTAAATTCCCCATCCCACCGTCTTAAGTTGATGACCCCAAAACCATTTAGTGGTATTAGAGAGATTGAGTTGATTTTATGATCCTAGATAATTTATGTTTTATTAGATTAAGTAGAGGGTTTAAAAATGGTCTAATCGATTCACACCACATGTTGACCCGATCTCAAGCTACCATGTAATAACCATTTCAAATTTTCAGATTGGATCAATTTTTTTATTTGATCATGTGTATTAATTGTTATTCATTCTGAAGAATCGATCATGTTAAAATGAATTCACAAGATATAAGTAAAATTATATTCAAATTATTAATTTTAAATTTTTATAATTTGCATTATAATATTATTGTTCTAATAATACTAATTTTATAATCATAGAGATAATATAATAATAAATTATATAATAATAATAATTATTATTATTATTATTATTAAATGCTAATATTTAGCCTTTGGAAAATTGGGGAAGACCTTGACTCAAATAAAATAATGGAAGAGACATTAAAAACATCAAAGGTAGAGACTTTAAAAAAAGGGGGAGGAGACATTGAAAAAATGTTGGATAACATTAAAAAATTAAAATAATAATTAAAAAGGGGGTCCATGTGGACAACCTGGTATTCTTTCTTCAATATGAAATACTAAGGCAATGGTTTCCCTAGACCTGCTGGGTATTAGGAGCCCGCCTCACCCACCTCGCAACGCAACTGCCTGCCACACCCCCTACCTCCGGCCTGGTACGGGGCCGCAGCACACAAGGGCTAGCCCTCCTGATCTACTCAGGCCTCTGTCGCTCTAGCCAGATCCTGGCCGCCATCAGTTCGTTCCTCAATTCAAACTTCCTGGAGTCGTTATTCGCTTCTTTAATGACGCCTGTAGCTGCATCCATCCCAAAAGGTTCCTGTGCGACCTGAATTCTTACTCCAGCTCCCCCTCACCCTCCACCCACGTCGTACATTCCTTAGTCAGTCCACGGTTGGCCGCCTCGCCGTGCATCCTTCACTCTGCCTCTGCCCACACCGTTGTGGGAAGTCCCACCAGATCGCCTAAAATTATCCCTCACAGGGAGTCATTGCCTCCCTCTCAAAAACAATACCACCTCCAACTCGACTCCCGATCGAAGTCGGACAGATCCGGTAGGCCACCCTCCAGCTGATTCACTCAACTCATGCCTCTGGAGGCCCATCATCATCGTAGCTCTGGGGCCATCACCAATGAAACATAATTGAACAGGTAATTTGTTGTAGCTCATATGTTCCTTGAAATGCCCAAAAAAAGCCTCTGACGGGTCTGCCTAATCCAAAATGAGTTTGAGTGACCTGTTCGACCCTGAAAACCAAGAATAGACTACACCTGACACATTATAAGTCTGCACACGTTCAGTGCGACCTGCGACGGGGAAAATCAAGGTTTTGAGGCTCAATTTCTAATATAAATCAATAAAATTAATTAATTTAATAAAGATATTTAATTAAATTAAATGATATATTAATTATCATTTATGTAAATAAATTTTAATCCATAATAAAAATTATTTCAAATTTATTATTATGTTAAATGAAATTAGTTTAATTTTGATATTAAAATTAAATTTATTAGAGAGACAATAATAGATTAAATTATTTTAATTATTTAATTCATTAAATATAATTTATAACCCTTGTACTTATTTAATGAAATTTATGTTTATCACACTATATTTTACCCACTTACTGGTATTGAACACAAACGCATGTATGTTTTCATTTATTTAATTTATTTTTATGTTGTGTGCAATGGATGTAAATAATTAAATAGACAGTCTTCACATTATATTTCATTTCAGTTAAAATGTATAAGGGAATGCACGCCCAATTTTACATGATGTACATCTATAACCTAGTTCCACTCATATGCGCGCGAGTACCACTATACTTCGAATGAAGATAGTGCACGATGTAGATCCCACTAAGATGAGCTAGTGTTCTCTATCCATGATGATTCAAGATGACATGTGGATCCTTTCAAGATTATTCAGTGCACCAATAAGTGACGTGGACCCCTCCAAGATAAGGTGGTACTCTAAGACGTGACATGGACCACGCCAAGACGAGTCGATAGTTCAAAAGAGAAGAAAACATAAAATATAGGGGAATCTGCATTATAAGTAACGTTTTGACTTAGGTACAATGCCCTTGGGTCGATGAGGGTTCCTCTTACTACCGAGATGTTCTTATTAGGGTGGTGGGTTGAATTAACTAAAATTTATGCAAATAAATATCCATAGATAGCATGTTGTAATTTTAGAGGAAAGAGTTGAATAAATCATATTACGATATTAGAAGATAGGACATCACTCAATAGATTAAGGAACCATGAGTTAATGTGGTTGGCCAGCCAAAATCTTACCTTGAACCTTTCGAGTAATGGGGTAGAGATAGATTGTCGATTATGAGAGATTTTCGTGTTCCATTCAACTAGAATACTCAGATGATAGAGTATTCCGACTCTAGTACAGATAATTTTGGATAATATTACTATATTGGAAATTCAAGGTGATGGTACCCTAAACTATTAAGGCGCCTCAGAAATAAAGAGCGTAAAAATAGCTTATAGGAGACTCATGAATCATTAATATGATGGTTCTATAATAATTTCATCCTAATTGTCTATTGCCAGTTGTGGTCACTACATCATGTCAAGGATGATGTTACATATAGTCTCTTATATAAGAATATTTCAAGGATAAACCTAAAAAATATATGAATGGGATGATTGCACTCGGTTTTTGTAAAGTGAAAGACAGTTCCCATTCTTTCATGGAATCCAAATCTTATACCTTTTACACCCAATTACTCTAGTTTCTTTTAAGGATACACACAAACAATATAGAGTAAGAAATTCATTACCTTTTAATGTATCATTCTCCATGTAATATGAAAATTAATGATAGCACCATATTTTGTTCATATGGAGAATAGATTGAAAGGAAAGGCAAAAAGGGCTATGGAAGGTCATGCCAAAGGCGCCTTAGTAATGTCCTTCAAAGAAAACAGTTTGGTTATCTAACAGGTGGTTATTTTCCTCACATATTGAAATAAATTTATTTATGTTTAAAAAGACAATGAAATAAAATACTAGAAGCAAGTTCCCACTTCTCATTCATGTATATTCATCAATTTAAATTAATGTTTCTAACATGCTACTTGGGTATTCAATACAATATTCCAAGAACATATGTGAATTTAAATCCATAACCGTGAAAGTATAAAAACATTACATGAAGAAAGGTGTCTTCTCAAGCATCTCAGGAAGGGTGATTCCTATGTCAACGGTGAGAAACACATAACATCTATTTTCCACGTGAATTATTCTAGATGAACAAGTTGTTGAGTATAACCAAAATATTTATCTCAATTTCCCATTGGAAATAATGAGACATTATTCCATGCTTGGGAATGAATGTTGTTTGCGTTGTCTTATTCTCAACAAATAGATCAGTTGTACTTGAATCATTGGAAATAGGTTATGAATATATAAATGTAATACTTTCCTAGTTGTAGAAATATAATTATTTTCCATGTAAAACTAAAATTGTTCATCAATAATATCCCAATATGAATTTTAGGCTTGTGACAACTAAACATTGTTGGTATTATTGATATCTTTAGTTTAGACAATGAATCCTTGAAAAATAAAGGTATTCAACAAAGCTTTCGGAGTTAGTTTACAAGGTGAGTCTGAAACATTCCAAAAGAAATATAGAGGTTAAGATACATCATAAACTTCCTTTAAGTTGTTAAGGAATGTAACAGTGAAGTATATGCACAGTCATAAGATATGTGTTTCTTCAGATCGGAATGCCAAAGAATATCCTGACCAAGCATTCATTGATAATGATAATGTAGTGTGGAGTAATTCTTAAACACACATTACCTTATGTACATCCTGATTTTTATATTCAGAATGAGGATATATGATAATGTCTTACATGTCGGCATAGATCAACAAAATATTGAGTGGAGTAATTACAAAATTCACATTTTATACATCATATTTATGATGTATGGAGTATCAATGTTGTAACTTGCAGGAAATTCTATTATATTTAAATATTTTCTTTGTAAATAACATTTATATCCCATAACCAATATGCAATCAAAAATTGATAAATGGATATCATATGAGTCATAGAATGATGACAATCCATTATGTCATAGGAAATGTGTTAATGATGCCAATCATTTGTTAAGGAAAAACAAAAAATCACGCATCATGATAAATAAATAATGAATCTACGTAAACATCCTAAAAGTATCCTATGATATTATGTAAATCCCCATGATAGAAAAGATGTGGTCAAGTGATAGACTAATTTTCTATGTAAGGGTACACATCTCTATTTGATATAGTGGGATATGAATAGACTTGGACATAGTCAATGACCAAAATACACACATTGTTGACATATGAACAAGTTTCAAAAGTATGTAGAACAAAAATGTTTTAGAGACACATACTGCGAAAGAAGAATAAAGACATTGTGATGGTTTTTATATTCACTACGACCCGTGATAAACTATTCATTAAGAATAATAAATCCTACAAGTAAGTAGTATATGAAAATTATCTAATATTTACAAGATCAATTAATATTAAATAATGGATTTGATGTATCAAATTGAAAATGGTGTAATAAATTGAATACAACGGTGGGTATTTGTATGAGATAATACATAGATGGTACAATATGGGTTGAAATAAGGTTCAATTTGTTATTCCTAGTTAGTATGCCTTAATCCATTAGAATTTTACTTTTCCTATATAACCATCAATGACAATTCTATTGGTTATTGGATTTCGAGATCATAATTCATGGAAGGTGTCTATACGACGCAAGAAGAAAGGGATGATGATAGCATCAAATTCCAATGAATGTTGTAGGTTACTGAAATCTAAAAAATGATTAAAGTAAGCAACAAGATCATAGTGAATTCATTTCAAATGAATATTTCCCTTGTGCTTACAAATTGTTAATGGGAGCGCCAAATTTTTCCAAGAAAAATATGTATAATATTTGGAAAACATATTTTATTTTTATAATTAGATAAGACCAAGATAAAAGAAATTCTCTAGTGATTGAATTAAAGTAGAAACTTAAGTTATAGGGATCTGAATCTATCGAGGTAGATATAATAGTTTATTGGACCTAGTAAATCGTATATAAAGTGAAATTGTATTGAAAATAATACATGTTCAAACAATTCTTGTTATGAATTATTATCAATGTCACATAGATTAATCTTTTCGGGTTAACATGTTCGAAACATGGAAAGAGATTAAATTTCTGAGTTTAATTTCAAATGCTCTAGCGATGAATCAATCACATATTCCATAACATGTATAAGAATTTCTACTACGAGGATATATTTATGGTTGGCATATATCAATTGTTTCCAAGGGCACTGGAAGTGAAGCAATAAGAACAATCATCTTGTACTTCATCAAGTACAAATGATATGTATCTGGTATATGGAGAAAAATAATACTTGTCCTTGTGGGACATGAACTAGTAATACAAAGATCAATTCAATAGTTATTTAATGGCGATGAGATAGTCAATCTCTTAAAATATAGTGGTATCCATACCTAAAAATATTGAGTATGTTGCATATTATAAGGAAACTAAGAAACAGTTATCCAACAAAATGGTTTTTTATAGTTCTTGTAATCTCACAACGTAAGTAAATTATTATCGTAATGTAAATTATGATATTCTCACTAGCCAAGATGTCATGTTATGACAATGGAAAAAGGGATATACTCAAGGATACCATCTCTTGAGATTTTTTACTCAAGGATATGAGGTTGCATACATCAGATATTCCATGTGCCAAAAATGTGGCAGGACCAGCAGTTAAATCCATTACTCAGCAGAAGCTTGATCATTATCATATGAGTAGCTAAATAGTTTGGTTAGAATGTTGGATCTAGTGAAAGTAGGAGTGTTGAAATAGTGGGATACCTAGACCCAACTATACCATACTTTTGATTACAATATCATGCATTCAGTTAGTTTTACATAATGTCATTTTACCATTATAGTGTAGACTATTCTGTGACCACTATTGAAAGGGTAATTTCCAATGATTAATTTTCATGTCGAATGGTCATAGAAGATCCTAGGCTATAATGAAAACCTCGAGATACTATGACATTAATATTAAATATATGTTCCATGGTATAGATATATATTATTGATTGGATATAGTAGTTGTTTGACTATCAGGTGTTGGGGGCTCATAAACATTAAGACTTCTTCTCATGAAATTCTCACTTGTTTTTATCCAATAGTGAGATCATGATGACAGACCCACTAACAGAAACACCACATGTTTTTTGTTTTATTAGCTGTTCCTCTCTAATGAAATGTTTATTTGTCTCTTGAATTGGTACCATTACTAATGTGTATCATTTTATAGAATATTTTGATGCATGTAAAAAACCATGCTATTGGAATTGCGGTGAGGTAGCTTGTGTTGGGTGCGTCATTGGTAATATGATCTTGGTTGAGTGTTCAAGAAAGAATTTTTAATTTCCATGTTTATTAAGTTTTATATCTCAATCCTATTTGATCATGATGGTATTACCTTTATTATTTCTTATAAAAAGTAGTTGAAAAAAATTCCATCTAGAAATATCAACACATAATAAAGCAAGAAAAGGATGACGACACAGTTGTGTGTCCTTCTTTATGAGATATTTAAAGACAAAGAGATTATAGTTCAATATTAGGGTTCGTAGGTTGGTTTTCATTTCTATAACAATCCTTATCTCATTAGGAGCCATAATGGGTTTCTAGACTCCTCTTTTGGTCTATGGATTTTATTCACTACTATTGAGATAAGGTCCTAGAGGGTCACACACAATTGCGTATTCAAGAATCCACCCTAATCATTTGAATATGTATATAGTCATAGTGTGCCACTATGGGGTTCGAGTGTGGTCTAAAGTATCGATCCCTGATAACTAAATAAATTCATTTTCATTCAATTTATGAATAATTGGGATTGAATTTATTTATTTTATTTTAAAAGTTATGTAAATACAAAAAAATATTAATCCAAAAAATATTATTTTAATGTTCATGGTTAATTTAATATTAAGATTGATAGCGAGTTGAATTAAATGGCTCAATTTTTATCATGTAGTATATTTTATATATATTAAAAGTATTTGGAAAAATAATAAATGATATTGACGTTGTTTAGTTCATCAAAAATGTTGATTTAGTGGACGATGAAATAAATGGGGTTCAAGAAACCCGATCGAGTATTTATAAACACCCCAATAAAAAAAAGAGGACAGTCTCCCTCCATGTTACCATTCATTCATTTCATGGAATGAAAAATAAGAGTCTCTCTATCCTCCCACTTCCTATAGAGAGAAGTAGTTGATCGAAGAGCATGAATCACGATCTCCCACAATCATTGAAGCGATATCGATGTGGTGACTGTCGGGACATCATAGACATCGTCAGATCACAGCGCTCATATCTGGAATTCAATGATTGACGTTCCAGTGGATTTTTGAAGTGTGTGTGGATGACCTAAAGGGATCCTTATATTAATCATTCAAGAAACGATCATCGACAAAGAGTTGCAGTCGACCACAACATCATATTTGAAATGGGTATGTTTTCAATATATTTTTGTGCTCTTTATAATTTTTGAGAGGTCCTCGGACCTTACAAGGGCTAGGATCATCACCATCGACAAGTTCCATTGATCTGCCACTAAAAATTTTAAAATCCTTGGCCCTCTAGCTTCTGCTGCGGGCCCCATAACCTTACACCTATGACCTTCATGGAAAAATATATTCTCAACCATGATATAACCTCTTATTGGGTTTGTATATGATTTTCAATTAGTAATATTATATAAACATATGCTAATATGAAATCATTCTTACTCCCAAAAAAACATTTTTTTAGAAATGTATATCATTCAACTTAACGAAATCAAATTCCATTCTAGCTTCATCGAATCAAATGTTCTAGGACTGGAATGATTACATTAATCAATAAATGGATCGATACAACTTTAATACCTATTTTACAATTCATAGAGTCAAATCCCCTTCAATGTATATCCCCAAACTTATCAAACCTAAATATTACATCTCAATTATTAGTATTCATTACATAACATAATAATTCATTCTAGTATTATTTAGGTCTAGTGCCTTTACAAACTAGAATACATATACAACTAGTCCATAATTGAGCTATGTCATCTCCCACTAATCACCTCATAACTAAATCCCCTATTAGAAATATCATGCATTATACATTTCTTTATATTTTGGGGAAATGAAACCTAATAAAGGGTGATCAAGAATTCTTTGTTTGGGTAAACAAGGGAGATATCATCATAACATGATAATAAGGTCATTATAACAAGATAATAACATTTGGAATCCCATACAATTCATATCATGGAGCATAATCTTGACTAATGGAATAAATCAAGTAATTTCATAAGATATTAATCATAAATGAAACAATGAACATGACCCCTGAGGTCATTACATCTGAATAAGATATATATTTATGAAATAGGCATAAAAATTGAAAATCATATTTATAGGATATCCACAAATAAATTTAAAAAATATTAAGATAGTGATAATAACCCATGTAGCTACCTTAGGATTGGATTAACCTCCCATGTACACTCTTTTGGGATTAAGATAACCTCTTGTATACTATATTTCAGGATTTGGATTACCTCCTCTATACCCTTTGAGCTCTTATAAGAGTAATCATTACCCACACATTGGAGGTAGATATAGGTCCCACTTTTCACATAATAAAAATTATACATATGTGTAACCCAAGATCATAAAACATTCATCATATAAAAATCTATGAAAATAAATGGGCTTCATAACACATATATCATATAAAAAACCATTAAAATTAATGATTTTCATAAATGATTCATCATACCAAAACTAGTGGAAAGGAAACAGGTTTAATAAAAATCTTATCATATAAAAAATAAAACATCATGATAAATAATAATGATTATATAACTGGATAATATTATAGTTAAATATTTTGAAACATCAATGGATTTCAACTAAAATAGAAAATGAATATGAAATATAACATGTATAATTTGAGAATAATAACATTTTCACATTGAAAATCAACTTTTTAAAAATAAAAATATAAAAAAAATATTGTGAAAATAATTTTATTTGGAAAAAATATTCTAAAAAAATAAATGAACTTATAAAACATTTATTTATTATGATGATTAGAAATTTTTTCATGACTTACACATTTAAATAGACATTTGTTTAAAATTTTGGTAAAATAAAATGGGGAGTTGTTTGAAAAATTAAATCAATATTCTATTTGAATAAGATTAAAAATGAAATATTATAGAAATGAATTTAAATAATCATATAGGAACATTAAAACGACCATGATTTTTTTAGAAAACATTAATAATGAAAAAATTGGTTTTTGGCTCAAGAGAGAAATAAATGTGATCTTTATTAAAAAATTCTTTTGAAACAATTTTTACAAAAAGAGAATAAAATGAAATGAAAACCTCTATTTTAATGACATATAAAATTTGGATAAATTTATTTATTTTATTGAGAGATAATTCTTAATATTTAATTTTTGGAGATTTAATCATAAACAATCATAATAAATAATGTGACTAAAACATAATATCATCAACATATTGATAGATTTTGAATCATAATACCCATTAAAAATAACCTTATATTGATATATATATATATATATATAAATTATTTTTTCTGATAATAATCATAAAATGAATTAATGGGTAGTATATGCACAAATCAGAAGAAACAAGTTGTGTACAAGGAACGTGTCCCATAGAAATAAATGCGAGATGAAGATCCCTTACATACATTTGGTAACTTTTGAATCACAGTCCCCATGAATTAATACATTTAAATGAAACATTAAATATAATGAAAAAAAATAAATTCATTATATTACATTTCAATTGAGTGGTTTATACCCCTCACAAAAAATAAGATAGGTGTACAACATAACATATGTCACCAAGAAGACAATTTAAGACAAAAACTATTACCTTAAGTCTATAATTACCTCATATATGTTTACAACTCTTGTATAATAAATATAAATTTATTATATATATTTTAAATAACATTACTCATATTTATCATATAATATATTATTTACTTGTGATCTATTATTAAACATTTATTAACAATTCCATGTTAAAATCCTGTTTTAGTTAGTAACTATTTTGTTTTTATGTATGTTTTGGTTTTGTATCTTCTGTTCAATTATTTTGATCATGGTTCTAGAATCTATATAATTTTAAAAATGATATATAAAAAAATATATTAATTATATTATTATTTATTGTAATTAATTAATGTTAGAGATAGAAAATTAATATCATTATTCATAGAGATAGTAGGCCATACACACACATTATTATTGTTTCCATTTTTATGAAAGATAAAATTAAATTAATTTAAATAATATTTTAACCACAAATAATAATTTTTTTTCATATATATCACACATATTTATTAAATTTACCTTTTTTAACTTCTATTTGAATAGTAATTGAAAAATGATTCATATTACTTCGTGCGGCGGTAGTTTTCCATACAAACAAGAAATGTTATCATATTCCCACAGAATGAATGTATGAATAAAAATGTGATACTATAATTAATTAAGTATAATAATATTACAAATACCATATATTAACATTAAATCTACCATTATATCCATCCATGAGAAGTGGTGGTCGAAAATGAAGAATATTGGTTCATGAGGCGGTATTCCGCCATAAACACGATTGATGGTTTCAGTTCCCTTTTTACAGAAGGAGAGATTTAAGTAGATAATTCCACTAAAATAATAAAATATTGGTTTATTTCATATTATTTTGTTATTATATTACCATATTTGAATAATATTCTGTGGATGTGGAAGAATTAATAAAATAAAAACACATGTTTAAGAATATTACCTCATCTTTTGATATCCACTTTAGGTTTGTACCAAAGGCCTTATTAATAGGGTTTACTAATTAAAAAAAAGTCTTATAAGATATTTTAATGTAATTATGAGATTTATTTCTATTGATTTTGGAAAAACCCAATTTTTTTTGATGTGTTAAGAGGTGAGGAGGTGGTGTCCTTTAATATGTAGGGGAGAAGACACACCTAGAATATTTGAAACGAATAATGTGTAACCCCATTTTTAACATGCCTTAAGGATAAAAAAATGGTTAATTAGATAAAATTAGAGGTTATAGTGTTAAATATGTTCATAAAATCAGTTTGGGAAAGAATCTAGGTCACATTATTGCTTAACTTTTTAGTTTCACACCGAGTAAACCTGTTTTGACGTTAAAAGCAATAAATAATTTTTTAATTTATTACTACTAGTTTTGAAACAAAAATAAGTTGAGATTATTATAAAATAATTATTATTATCATTATAAATATGGAATCTATTATTTCAAATTACATTTATATAAATAGAAAATATTAATTTAAAATTAAACTCGTAGTGCGGTAGAAAGGTTATTTTCTAAAGAGAAACTTTAAAAAAGATTAAAAAGTTTTTATATCAAAATTCAAAAT
The DNA here is from genome assembly GCA_963277665.1 of Viscum album. NCBI lineage: Eukaryota > Viridiplantae > Streptophyta > Magnoliopsida > Santalales > Viscaceae > Viscum > Viscum album. The sequence continues at coordinate 837,447,279 of OY728165.1, forward strand.
AAAATTTGTTCCAATGAATTATATTTGATTAATAATATTATAATATAGGTAATTATACTTTTTATATCATTTTAAATAATATTTTAATGATATAAATATATTTATTGCCAAGGTAGTTTTCAAGGAAAACCAGTATTTTTCATTATTCATCGAAAAATTAGTCTAATTAGGAAAAATAAAAAAAACTCACAACATGATAATTTTGAAATTTTTATTCCAAAATGAATTTAATTTTGTCAAGAAAATTCTATAAAATATGAAAATAAATATTATAATATGTTAACAAAATATAAATACTATTCATTTTCTTAATAAAAAAATATTTTTTGAATCATATAAAGACTTTAAGAAAAACTATGTACTTTGTTATCAACATAATTTCATTATATAAAACCATTATTCTTTCTTTTTATAATTTATTTATTCTTATTAATTCCACAAATAGTAATGGATAGGTAATAATGGTCATGTTTGAATAATAATATTAATAGTTAGTCATGATTCTTTAAAAGATGGTTTTAAGTGTTACGTAAGATATTGGAAAAATTAAATTTATTTTAAAAATTTATATTTCATAAAATATTGGGGTGTTTAATTATATTTCTATTAAAATTAATTTCTCCCTCAAAATTACATTAATTTTGTTCAAACACCTAATATTACTTTTTTCTCATTGTATCATCAGGATCCTACATAGCATCATCAAGTTCATGGTTTTTCCATAAAACATTAACCAGGTGATTAGTATTGATTCATAGAAATTTATTTGTATGATCAAGAATATAAACCAATTTTTCGTCATAATATATATACTGATCTTGTGTTATTACCTTTCAGTTCAATTCATATGATGGATCTGGTATGTACATCTTGTAGAGATATACACGTAATACATCATTATCCTCAGAGAGGTTAAGTGGAAGCACCAAGTGATAATATATGGTCCTGATGTGGTAACTTTTTTAAAAGATGATATAACTAGGTCTCATATTTCAAAATATTATTACATTAATTCATGGATAAATTCTGAGAAACACCTTTTCACCAACATCAAACTTGTTATCACATTGGTCTTTGTCAACATTACTTTTCTTCTTACATTGTGTTTCCCTTTTGTGTTGTTGAATGGATCTAACATCATTTTCTATTTATTTATTGAACTCTAGTCCTAATAGATTTATTTACCCTACATAATCCATTCATTTTGGAGTTATAAAATTATTTCCATTTATTTATTTTTAAGGGTCTATATCAATTCTTGAGTAAAAGTTATTATTGTAAGAAACTCAATTAGAGTAAGATGTTGATCCCATTCAAATTCAAAATCCATTGAAAATACTTGAGAATATAATCTAGAGAATTAATTTTTATATAATATAATAAACTATCTGAGGATGATACATAGTTTTGAAATAACGATTCTTATCTATGGTATGCTGAAGATTTCACTAGAACATTGAGGTAAACCTCAGATCATGATAAGATAAAATAAAATGTTTTACTCTATTTAAACTTAGAGACTCATTAATGTATATCCTAGAAAGATTTTATAAATAGAAAAATTATATAAAAGAGAAAAAGTGTTATTAATTTTTAATTAGATTAACTAAAACATATGTACCATTATGCCCTTTAGATTTTTTGAGGAGTCTAATGAGAAAACCCACGATGTGGTTTTCCAGTTTTCATTCTGGTATGGATAATGGTTGTATCATCCCATTAAGAAATTTTCCTTTCCACCATATCATGCTGAGATACTATGAACTGAGATACACACATATCAATATCTCTATTCATGTTATCCCACAAAAAAATATTCTTTCAGGTAGTACGGGTGTAAGTGCTTTACCCTTGTATCCCTTGATTTTTGGGTTCAAGCCTCATAATCTTTCTAGATGCATCATTTTTTCACCCTGCTTGGAGGTTATACTTTTTTCAACATTATATTAATATAGTTCCAAAAATATTCTGAACTTTTAATAACCCATAACTACCTTAACAATGAATGATATGATAATCTCTAAAGGATACCAATTTATTTATTCATATGCACACAAAATTTAAATGCATTCCTTCCCAAATAATTTTTCCACAAAAACATTTACAAAAAAAGTCTTATATTACCATAAATATCACCCAAAATTTTCTTAATCTTGGTAAAAACCAATCACATAAATCCTAAAAGGGGTGTCTAATATTATTATCTTATGATAGGGCTAAAAATCAAAAATTGTGATGGGGTCTATAAAAATTATGTTAATATTACATCAAGACATATATTCTTACAGAAGATAATTCACAATTTATTCCTTTAAAACATTTCCATTGGATGCTTTTGTTTATCCTAGAACACTTGGAATATAAAATATGATTTCATTATTCGATAATCCAAGAAGAGGGAGATAATAAATGAGTAAAATAACATTATATTCCTATAAGATTTTCATCAAGATCATTCATTAAAAAATCAATCATGAAATTCCCAACTAAGGAGTGGAGGATTAGTGTGACCTAATTATCATTATTCTCTTCAAACATTGTCATTTCTTATGATTTCCCTTTTTCATTGTCTTTAAAGTTTTTTTTTGATTTATCATTCACATTATCCCTTCAATTTGGCCATTGATTCAAATAATTATCAATCTTATTATATTTTAAATGAAGGAGTGTTGGATGTGAATTTTTAATTGATTTCTTTCCATTCGCATCATTAGCTAACTTTTTATCATCAAACTATTAATCATTTATCTTAGAACCTTCTATCCCACACATAAAACATTTATTAGTCCGCATAAGAAATTGTTCCAATATTTCTTTTTACACCTCAATCATGAATGAATTATCTTCTTCTTCCCTCTCTATTTTTAGAGATTTACTTGAACTATAAATTTAATTTATTATAAAACCCTTGATATTGATGGGTAACATCAATATCCATTTGGTATATTTTTTAAAAAACAATTATTTATTAATAGAAATTGATGTCTCTTATTTATAACTCTATTTGATTCCTTAGTTTTAAGCCACTTTAGAATCAATCAACCTCACATTGAGGTTGGATGATAATACCAGAAGCATTACATGAAAATCATGAAAAATATTCCACATAAGTACCAACAATTCATAATCCATATAATTTAACTCATAGAATTTCATCACCATTTTCATATGAATAATACAAGTAATGAGATTCTTAAAGAATAATATCTTAAAATCATCACACTCTATGGAGTTGATTTTATCTTACTCCCTTGTATTATTGATAAGAGTACACCATTGATATTATTTTTAATCCAAATGACAGATATAAAAATGAATTTCTCATATTCCAAAAACTATAAAATAGAGTATATCTTTTCATTTGTACTGATATATTTCACAGAAACTAACAGGTTAATGGAATCTCTAAATTAGGGTGTACATTTCCTAATGAAGAACTAAAAAAATTATTGTTCCCTTATTTTGTCATTTTGAAGTTCATCCTTATACATTGCTTGAGAATGTTGTAGGAGAATAATAATTATATTTTTCATTCCTGATCCCATAAAATTTTGTTTTTCTGGAGGGAAATTATTTCATTATCCCTAAAATTCAACATTATAATGGTTAATTCGAGTTACAAAAATCAACTAAAAAAATTAATGTTAGAAACACTAATAATAATCATGAAAATCATTTATAGGATGTCTAAATCATGAAATATTATTTTCATTATATAAAACCATAGTTTTAACCTAGTTCATTCATGGTATTCATCTACTCAAATCTTTCATCATGATTCGTAAAGATATTGTGAATTTCCAAAGAATACCCCCAGGAGTAGAAAACCAGTTGTCCGTTAAGGATTTTTGTTGTCGACCATGTAACAATAAAGTCAATATTGAATCTTTTTTTTTGAATTATAACCCTTCAGTAAATATTTTCTATAACCACATCCACTTACATTATCTATACATGGATGTAATTTCATGGAAATCACTCTCTATATCCTTCACTAATTTATAGAATATTTATGTAAAATGTAAATTATCTATATATATTTACCATGACATATCTCTAGGGATCTCACAAATGCTTTCACATATACTTTACAATGTTTAACTAAACCATGAACTGATACCAACTATAAATTCCCATAAATATCATACATAAATATTACATATCAATAGATGAATATTTATTACATGATATAATGATCCATAGTTGAATTGGTTAGGTCTATTTCCTTTAGAATCATGGAAACATAAACAACTGATCTATAAGTGAGCTAAATCATCTCCCTCTACAATTTTCATACTCATAACCCATTTAATACATATTATACATAATACCTTTCTTCATATCTGTGGAAAAGGAAAAATAAAAAATCATGAGCTCATATTCTTAGTAATAGTAAACAAGGGGTATATCAACATAACAAGAGCATAAGGGTATGATAACCATACAATATCCTTTTTAAAACATTACCTTCATACCATTGATCCTAAACTTGATTCATAGAATAACTCATTTTATTTCATAAGGAAAGTACAATAAATTAATTAATGAAAATTATCGTTGAGAACATAAAATTATCATAATATATTGATTTTTTACGTACACAGGAGCATAGAAAATATAATGTAAAAGATATCCAAAAATACATTAATAGCATACTAATATTGTTTTAACGACATAAGTACCTATAATGTGTTTGGGATAACCTCCCATATACCATCCTTTGGGATTGGGATAACCTATCGTTTACCTCTTTCAGGCTTGGGATAACCTCTCATGTACCCATTGAGATAATATAACACTAATAATTTCCCAATGACTTATAATGAGTTATACATACCACCGATCACATATTGGAATTCATACATACATGTTCCAAAAGATCATAAAATTTTAAAAATATCAGAACATATGAAAGTAATGGGTTCCATAATACATTTATCACATCAAACCCAATGAAAATAAAGAGGGTTTCATAAAATTGTTTTAATAGAATAACCTATGGAAAAGAAACTTGTTTCATAAACATTAATTCATATTAAAAATAAAATATCTAGATAAATAATAAATATAGTATCATTGGATCATATCTCTATAAAATTTTAGGTAACATCAAAGGATGTCATTTTAGATTGAAAACGATTTCAAATATCACTTCAAATATTTGTGGTAAAAAAATTACTTTGAAAATAACATTACTGAATATAAAATTTAAAATAAATGTGAACAAAAATCTTTTAAAATAACCTTTCAAACATATAATGATATTTTTAAAACATTTAGTGTTTTTTTTTGGAAATTTTGTTCATGTGATACATGTGAAAAAATTTATTCCATTCACATATCCAATAAAATCACAATAGGGGTCGTTTGGAAAGATACATGATTATAAATTTTAAATTTTCATTAAAAAGTCCAAAATGGGTAAAATTTACTTTAAACAACTACAATGTTAAAATAAAATAATCTTGATTTTCTTTAAGGAACATGTTTATGTAAATAATGTGTTTTCAATAGATGGTAGAAATACAATTGATTTTAATTAGAAGATTTAATTTAAAATATTGATTAATCAAAGAGAGGAAACTGAAAAAAACATATTTGTGTATTAAATAAACATATCATAATAAATTTCATGAGTTTCTAGAGAGATATTTTAGAATATTTTAACATTGCAAACATAATCATAAACAACCCTGATAAAAATGTGATTATAAAATAAAATCATTACCATGCTGGTCACTTTTGAATAGAATGGCCCATTGATGAAAGAACCTTATATATATATTTATATCCCATATTTTTCATGATAATAATAATAAAAATAAATTCTTTGAAACTGTATACACCATATAAAATAGAAATGAGGCATATAAGTAGTGTGTCCCACAGAAATAAAAGTGAGATAAATATCTCTTCCATGCGTGGGTATCTTTTGAATCATAAGCCCCCTGAAAGAATACATTTAATTGAGGAAAAAACCATACATTAAATTTTGACATCCTTTATACAAATTTGAAAATAATTTATAAAAAAATATGATTATTATAAATATATTAAATAACCATATTAATATATATAATAAAATATATTATTTACTTATGACATTTTTGTACTCATTGTTTAACAATTCCTTGTTAAAATAATTTCTCATGTAATAACAACTTCTTTTTTCATCTATATTTTGGTTTGGTATCTTTGGTAAATACATTTTAATCAATGTTAAATAATATATATAATATTAAACATTATATAAATATCATATATATTAATTGTATAAGTATCCATAATAATATAATAAATTTAGAGATGGAAAATGAATTGCATTGTTAGTGGAGATTAGGTTTAAGTACGGATGAATTTTGGTGGTATTTTATTGAAGGATCAAATGAAATTTGGTAAATAATATATTAAATTTAAATAATCATTTATATTTCATATATGTCACTTAAATTAACTAAATTTACCTTTATTACCTTCCCTGTAAATGGTATGTGAAAAATGAATCATATCACTTCTCGAGCATACAGATAAGCGATGATATTATATTCCCAAGGAATGGAAAGTAAGAAGATATATGTGATATTATAATTACAGAAGTATAGTGACATCATAAATATCATATATAATGATTAACATCATCATTATATCCATCCTTGAAAGGTAGTGATGGAAAAAAATAACATCAATTTGCATGGTGGAAGTCTGTTGTATACACGATCGACAAATTTGTCTCCCATTTTATGGAAGGGTATATATATGAATTACATTAAATTAACATAATAACCTGTATGTTTTTTAGATACTTTTTTTATTATCACTATTTAATAAAATTTTATATAGGTGGAAGAAGAAATAAAACAAACGCACAAGGTTATGAATTTTATCTCTTCTTTAGAAAACCTCCTTTTATTTATAGATAAACACTTTTTAGGATGTTTTAATAATAAAAACAAGGCCTTCCAGATTTGTGTAGGATATTAAGAAAATTATTTTGGATGTTATTTCACAAACCAAATAGTCTTTTAATTATGAATATGAGAGAAGGGAGGGTGTCATTTTATAAGTGGAGGAGAGGGCACAAATGGAATTTTTGAAAATAATAAAGGGTAAAAATGTTTTATGGATTATAAAAATCACAAAAATTGGAAATTATTGAGAATTATATGTTATAAATTATACATAAGTATATTATATGGTCTTTTAACAAGTTTCTAGGTTATGTTATCCCCTATCATTTAGGTAAACCACCAAAATACCCATTGTAACCTCAACCACATTAATTAATTTTTATTGTTCATATTATTCATTTTGAAAAACAAATTAAGATGAAATTATTATAAAATTTAATTATTATTACTCAAAATATGGAATCAAATGATACAAATTAAATTCATATAAAACAAAAATTGTAATTTAAAATTAAACTTGCAGGCATAATAAAAAAGCATTTTTCTAAGGACTAAATTTTCAATAGATTAAAAAGATTTTATATAAAAATTAAAAATATAAATTATTGAAATTACATAAATTGGATTATTTATAATATAATTTATATAATTTAACTTTTTAAGACATTTTAAAATAAAATTTATCATTATAAATTATTTGTATGGAAATTCCATTTTCTTTAAATAAGAGTATTTTTTCACTATTCATGTAAAAATTAATCTTGTTAGAAAAATACCAAAAAAACGTCCTATGTTTGTTTTGGAATATTTTTTCCTTAACTGATGTTAAAATTTTCAACTAAATTTAATAATAGTGTAAAAATAAGTTTTCTTATTATTTCACAAAAAGAAATAAAAATTAGTATTATAGAAAAAATTAATTTTTGAAGCATATAAAAACATTACTTAAAATAAAGTATTTTTAATCAATGTGATTTGTTTATATCAAATCATTATAATATTTTTTTTAAATTTTTCATTATTATTCGTTTTTATAAGTTGAATGTACTAGTAATAAGGTTTGTGTTGAAAAAATAATATTAATAATTTGACTTGGTCTGTTAAAACTCGGTGTTGCGTAAAACGCAGGCTATCGAAGAAATTAAATTTATTCAAAAAACATTTCATAAAATAAATGGTTGTTAAATTTATTTTATTTTATATAAAAATTATATTAATGATTCATATTAAATAATGTGTTTTTGAAATCCATTTTTTAGATCCCATTGTCATGGTTAGATACTATAGAAAAACATTCTAATGAATCTAAACATGGAAAATGGGGAAAACATTTCATCATAATCAATGCCTTTAAATTTTATAAACCATTTTTATAGTTAAATTTATTTATATGTATTCACATTACCTTCTATTTCCATATTTCTCTTAAACACCCATTTATACGATTGGTTTTTACATCAACTGAAATATCAACCAAAACCTTATCTTTGTTTTTATACATAGAATATTTCATGAACATATGGATTCCATAAATATTATAGATTCAAACATATATAATATATTATTATAGATATATGGATAATCCTCTTTAAATAAAAATGTTTCACCATCATTGGTGACGATAAAACTATATTTCACTGGTTTTCTTACCTCTCTAGCAGTCCTATGTAGAACTTGTATTTCAGGATCATAATTATACATGGGGACTTGTGCAATTAGTTATTGTACCAACTATTTTGTATCTTCTACATCATCATTATCAAATTTATTCATTCTCACACAATCCTTCTTGGGTATGTTCTCCTTCTCAAGAAAAACATCATGTTACTTTCTAATATGAAGGGCTATACAAATATTATCCTCTTATTTTCTTGGGATACCTTATAAAGATACATTGCATGGATTAGGGTTTCAATGTATTCCTTTAGAAAGCCTTAAAAAATACTATGAATCCTCATGTATGAACATGTGGAAAACCATTTTCTTTTCTACTCCATAACTTGAATAGAATATTGTTTTATTTCTTATTTGGTACTTAGTTTAGTAAGTATAATTTTATATTTAATTCATATCATAAAAATTATAAAGGAAGACATGTATAACTCATAATCAACCTTAGTATTTCCAATAATGTATGGCTCCACATTTAACTAAAATAATTCCACTATGGTATATAAGGTGTACTGAGTTTTGGTAAAATCTCATACTTATATAAAAATTCAATAAATTTTTTGTTAAGATATTAACTACCTAGATCTAATTGAAATTTCTTTATCTTCTTACCAAGTTGTTTCTAAACCTCAATATTGATCTTTTGAACTTCTCAAAGGATTTATACATATACCTCATTAAGTAGATACAACCATACCTACTCACATAATTGTAATAATTATAATGTATGAGTATCCACCTCTAGCCTTTACTTAAAAATGTCTGCACACATCGTTGTGTACCAAATCTAGAATATTTGTGGAACATTCAACTTGGACATGTAATGGTGGTTTATTTATAATACATTGTAAAAAAAGAATACATATTTTAATTGGGTTAACTAAATAGGGTCTAAATAACTATCTTGATTGAGCTTTGATAGACACTTCTTGTTTACATGACCAATTCAGTTATTCCTTAACAAGGTGTTATATGAGTCACTTATATTTGTTTCATTATCGATTTCTAATATTTTGTTTTCATTATTTAATACATAAATATTTTAATTCATCAATTCCATAAAATAACTTGTTTTATCTTTATAAAAGTATAAACCATTATTTTAAAAGATGAAAATAAATCCATCTATATCTAAAAAATGAATGTAAAATACGTTCTTGGTAACATTAGGGAAAAAAATTTAGTAAAACCAAAATAAATTAGTTCATCAATGTGAAATGGTAGTCTCAAATAGGGATATAAACTAGCATCACTCCATAGGAAATAAAAAAATCAACCTCATCTCTCATAAACCTCCAAAATATAAATAGTTCTTATATTTAGATACAAATTTGAGCTGCACATATAGTATCTAATACCCAACTTTTAGATATTGAAATATTTCACTCAATAATGTGTACACCTTAAGTTTAAAATTTAATATTTTTCATGGTGAGGTTATACTTCCTGTGTCCCTGCTTACCTCATGAAAAACCCAAAGCACCCAATTTCTTTCCTTGTCTCTACATATTCTTCTTCTTGGAAGGACGGTTCTTGGTAGCCAAAGACATGGAATGAGTATTCAGTTACTTTTAATCATTATTAAAACAATTACTCCCAATAAAGAGAGTGGGTTTGTGACTCCCCAAGTATTTATTTACTAGAAGAATAATTGTAAGAAGCATTGAATGTGAATTATCAATAATCCACATATTATAATTCACAATAAAACTGTTGAAGAATCAGCATGTGATGATATAATGAGATATGTGATCATATCTTCAAGGATATTAAAACCCAAGGTGTCTAGGAGCTCAATATAACCAATAATCTTGACCACATGATCCCTAGTTGGCACCAACTCTCCATGATTACATATAAATATTTTATAGGACATCTCATATCTGTCTGATCCCTCTTTCTCTAGATAGAGGTCCTTATAAAGAGAAATGATGTTATTCAAATTTTATCCTTATATTTCATTAAAATATTTTTGTATATGGAGGATTTAATTTCAACTTATACTTCAATATAATCTTCATCATGCTTATAATAGAGACACTTCTTCTTCATTATCGTCTTTGGAAATGGACTCAAAATGTGGGATTTCCACATATAAAATTTCCGTTCATGTCATGGTATAACTCCTAAGTTCTAATAAAATTCCTAGAAAATCACACCGGAGATATGGTTATCCCTCTCATGTATATATGATTTTGATATTGTCGATATCATTTCATTATTCATTTCTATAAATTAAGAGAATATAATCTGTACTTGTTTAGATTTCAAAAATATATTAGCAAATTTATAATGAATTAATTTCCATTATTCTCCTACAATTTTTTAAAATATAATAGATCTCTTTGTTAGTTTAAATATATGTTGTCTCTTAGATATTTTAGTGGAAATGATCCATATTCCCCTTTTCATAACCCAAACATGGACCCATCCCGATATTTGAAGGTTTTTAGGTATGTCTCAAGTTCCAAATACTGCAACTCATATTTCATTGATCTGTTGAGTCGACTCCCCATTCCTAAAATCATGTTTCAATGATTTCCTCAACACATGACTCTTAGTTACACCATGCCATATTTGGTATGTCAACCCTTTATGTAGAACATTTTATGTTAACCCAATAATCAAAGCTTAATGTTTCCATGATAATTGAAAGTTGTCTATCTTGGGTTGGTCAACCAATATGAACTTTGAGGTTATTATAATTTACGAAGTGAAAGGATATGCTAGCATAACAATTTATTTGATGGATTTTTTCCCATTATGAATAAATCCCATTTTATCTTTTAAATGATTTTTTAATAGTAAGTGGATTTTACTTAAGTGATTAAACATGAATTATAAAATATTTATACATAATCCTATTATATTTTATTCCATCATTCATACTGGTTGATTAGTTTATTAGGTGATAACAAATCATTCAAAAAAATAAATAATTATCCATGAAACTAACATAATTAAAATATAAGAGTCATGATCTCGATATTATCTAATGGTTATTTTAACTAGTGGATGATAAACTAACCCTAGATCCTACTGGAAAACACACCTTGAACTATAACTTGGTTCATGTTGCAGCATTCCTCCTTTTCTCCTATGTTTCATGTTGACTTGTTTCACTATAGTACCATGACAAAGACCAAATCTACTCTCTTGGGAGATACCTCCTTAGGATATCATTTACCCACATGAAAGTGAGAGGTTCTAATGGATTAGAAAATGGGGATTACAGAAATGAACCCACATGCATATAGGCATTTACTTTATATGGTATTGGGATGACATGTGGGCTATCATTTTAATTTAATCAAAATAAATTAATTTAACCCAATCACAGAAAATGGGATTGTCTAATATTATGATCATCCATACATCAAAATTCAATGTGCATACATTTTGAATATTTTTTTCAGTTACTTCAACTTTTCTTCAATTAAGATAATGCACCAAAAAATAATCCGATTAATTATATTTTCCTTCATTAATTCCAAGAATCGTAAATTTACCATAATCAATAATATTATACCCAATTGCAAAAATTTAAAATTGATGATGTAAACATCTGTACGAAGAGGAAACCTTGTGTGGTCATTGAAATTATAAGACAAAAATTAATTTAATATTAAAGTATTAATCCTATGAGATGGAATATATTTTCAAACGAATGACAGCCGAAAAAAATAATCAATATGTTTAATTATACATTTAATTATTATTTAAATGAAAATTTGAGAACTCTGGAAGTATTAGGCTACAAGGCATGTACTATTATACTTTGAATATACATGTCTTCCTCTTGTGTTCACAGTATGTTCGTCCTGGTGTCATATATCTAATATAGAGTATGCTTGTGATACCCCATGTATTGTCCTAATGATTATTCATTTTTTATTATTAATTGTTACTTATTATGTTATCACGAATGAATAAAATAAGAGACTAACATGTATGATTATTGAATGAAAAATTTTTAAATAAAATAAAACAACAAAACATTAAATAAATCGATGAATTAAAAAAATTATAAATTTAACATACGGTCTCTCTGATTCAACTTGCAGGTTCTGGGTACAAATGAGGATTTTTAGAAGGTATGAACAACTCATATTTAAGTATTAAACAATATTTAATCATTTATTTACATGATCATGTGATCACGTCCAATAAAAAAGTAATATTAATGGAAAACATTAACATGCAAGGACCAGAGGGAGAGGATCTTCACATGTAATTTATAATTAATAAATAAGAAAATAATTAATTGCATCATTCTTTAATTATACTGTTTTTGATGATATAATAGAATATATTTCATCAACCCTCATTGAAAATTTTGATTCCTGTAAATAATCCCTCTAGTGGTGATCAACATTTCCCCCACAATATTTGATAAGTGTCTTCTAATTTTCTACTTCTAGCATGACCGATCATAATCACTTTCATTTTTTGTGGTTAACTACAAAAAGTTTAATCTTGAATAGGGGGAACACTTCATGCTAGATCGAATAAATAATAGGGGAGGATGAGAGATATATTTATAGAAATATATATGTAACTCTATATGTATTTATCAAGATATATCTCTAGATATACGGTACATATATATATCAAGATATATCTCGGGTTATATCTCTATATATCTTTATATATACATATCTATCTAGATATCTTTCTAGATATCTTTTTAGATATACCTCTATATATCTATCTCCAAATATCTCTCTCATATCTATTTTTCATCCCTAAAATTTACTTTAGAAAAATGATATATTTATATATAATTATATATAATTATATATAATTATAAATTTTACTATAGAAGGTTTAGGATTTGAAAATTTCAAACAATCCCTTAACCATTTATAGTATCCCTAAATGACCCCATATCCATTTAAGATAGTATTATTATTAATAACATGACATGTACAACCCATATAGAATTTAAATAAATATCCATTATTTCTAATTGGATTATTGAATTCGTTCCTCATTCCGTCATCAACATTTATCAATCCTAAAATAATGACTTTTTAATTAAATAAACATCACTGCATTATTTCTATGATAGATGTAACAAATATAACATTCACCCAAAAGTATACTAATATTTATTATTTATTATTTAACACACTTTATTCTTAAAAGTGGCATTTAATTAAATTATAGAAATCTATGCAACTTGAATAAATTTTATTTTTTATATCTTATGAAATTCATTACTAATATTAACTAAGAGTATTTATGAACTTAGTGTGTGACCCACAAGGCCTACTTCTTATTGGAATTAGGAATAATGGCCTAATGTCTCAGGATAGAATCTAGAAACATTCCAGTCCACCCATAAATAAATTATATAATGTCATAATAAATACAACTTACAATGAATTATACCTTGTAATATAAACCCTTTATCACTCTATCTATAATAAAGAATGTTTTATGTCAGTTTTATCATCCTATATACTTTATTTCTCTTTCATTGACTTTATAGAAATGATCTATCCCAAATAACACCAAGGACATGGATTTATATTGAAAATTTTATGACATTAAACAACCTGATTTATTAAAATCTTCTATAGGATAGAAGGGATAAATAGTTTCTATAACTACCCATTACTAAAATATCACTCACAATTCACCCAACATACACTACCTGGTAACGAAATATATTAGGTCGGTTTTTTTAAAAACATAAAATTGTGAAAGATATGATATCAATTAATGAAAATTATAATGTCTATGGATGAATACACTTTCTTTCATATAGGAATATCCAATGACACATAGAAATGTGAATTTTCTATTTGACATGTCTATTCTCATAACCTCTAATTTGGGAGATTACCAAGGGAGAAATCCATGAGAAGGTGTATTAATGTATTATGAGCCACATAACCCTAATATTATTTACCACCTATCCCCTATTAACAATATCATCTAGTTATAGAAAAATATTCCATAATAATGTTGGAGAACCACTAAATTATCATTATAGTGGGGAATGGTTATAACCACTCAGTGTGACATATATTCTTATGACATTATCACATTAAATTATAATACAAAGATAAAATTATAATGTGATTATAAAACAACATTAAAAATTTAATGAAGTACTATAAAAATTAATTATATGGAACCAAATATAACATCCTATTCATTTTAAAAATAAATATGGGTCAATGAATCTTTTTGTTGATTGTTATGATCTTAACAAATAACTATCAAGATAAATTATTTTTTTCCCTATGTTGATGAATTTTTGGACCAACAATGTGGATCTTAGTACTTTTCATTGAGAAAATTTTTTTGGGTCTCATCAACAGAAATTCAAAATGGAATATATACCCAACATATTCTTTCATACAAGGTATGGCCATTCTGAATTTATAGTGATTTCATTTAAAATTACTAGTTCTCTTACTATATTAATGGATTTATTGAAAAGAGTATTTTGATAGTACCTAAATTAGTTTTTTGTAGTCTTTATAAATAAAATTCATATATATTAAAATAGTAAAGAATAACATAATGATCAATTTAGATTTTTTTAAAGACCTTTAGGGAGGATATGTTTTAGGAAAAAATTATAAAGTGTGAATTATTCTTATAAGTAGTTTCATTATTGGGACAACTAATCTTATGTTTTGGTATATTAGTGGATACTTAAATGAATAATTTTATGGAGAAATTTCATAGGCCAATAATATTGAAAAAAATCTATTGTTTTCCTGGGTTGCCTTGATAGTACTAATGAATTGCAGGATATTTATCCCATCTATAAAAACCAATAACCATGTTTACACAAAAGGGAACCATGCTCCATTGGATAATTGAATGTTAGGAAAATTTCAAAAATATGAAAATCTTTTTGGTCAGTGCACTTGTTCCCACATTAACATAATATATATAAGGGTTTTGGATCTATTGTAATTCATCAAAAAATTGGCTTTGATGCATCCTCATTTATAATGATATGCCGATATCTAATGATTAATTCAAAATTACAATTCATGATAAAAGTTTTCCATGACATGATATAGAATTGGTAGTAATAACAATAGAAATAGAAATATAGAGGAACTATCTTTAAGATAAAAGATTATATATATATATATATTAATCATAAAATTTTGTAAAAATAAATTATCATAGATGGAGAAGAATATTAATAAAAGTATATGGGTTTATTTGATTAAAGAATATGAATTCTTAATACATTACCACCATGTTAAGGTGAACAAAGTAGATGATACTCTGAGCCAATAATAATAAGATGGTTTTTCCATATGGGTTTTGAAATATATCCAATACATATGTATCATTGTAATATAGATCTTGAAATTATAGCGAAAGAGGATACATAATATCTTTCTTATAAAAATTTTCAATCATCCATTCATGTGGGAATTAATGAGACATAGACTGAATATGTGAAACTATAGAAGAAGGTAAGGAATATACCTGAGTTCAAATATTATTATTAAGGAATGATGAGGTTCAGGAAAAAATTCTATATCATTTTTGAAATACTTGATATTAACTTATTGTATGATTTACATTCAAGGGAAAAATATCACAACACACATATTTATATTCAAGAATGTAATTAATAAATAAATTAAAATATTATATAAATTTAATTTTATGAAATGTATTTACTTTATTAATCAAAATTTTCAACTATTATCTTAGGTTTATTTATTGATATTTTCTAGAAATAGTTTACTTTTCATTGAATAGTGAAAAATAAATATTTAACAATATCTTGCACATTAATGAAATTTTAATTTTATAATAATATCTTAAAAGGTTATGAAATTTTTTATAAATAAAATAATATTTTATAAGAAATTTAATTAATATAAAAATTTAATTTTAAATTAGAATTATATTCTGAACATTTTAGGAATATAGGTAATTTTTTCATCCAAATAAAAAATGATTTCATTTTTTCTCATATTCATGTATTTACATAGACCCTTTCGGTTTTGGTCTATTTTTAAATAAAAATATATCTACATTTATTTAAGATACCCTTTTCAATTAATTTTTTATTCAATACTATAATTTATTTTTTAAAATAATTTTTATTTTTAAAAAAATATTTTTCTAAAAGCGATTTTCATTGCATTTTGCGCACTTATATTAAAATTAATTTCATCCAATAATAAAAATTTAATATTATTAAATGTATTCCATCTTTTTAATAATTATAATTAATATTTTTCAGTAACATTATCTTATATTTTAATTATAATTAATAATAAATATAGTGAAAATTTTGTACCACTGTTTGGGTTAAAACCGGTTTACTTAGTGGTTAAACTATGAGATAATAGTGAAAATGTCATTTAAACATATCTAAACTTCATTGGATGGTTATATTTTGACCTTAAACATATCATATTATAATATTATAAATATTTTATCCACATTCACAAGAAATAAATATTTAATATTATTAAAATATTTTAAGTAATTCCAAGTGTGTCTTCTAACTCACATATAAAAGGGAAAAACTTCACATATTTTATTCCCAACCCATGCTAATCTTATATCAAAATATTTAAGAAAAAAGTTCTAAAATTAGTTTATCTTGAAGACCTAGTGACTCTAGAATCAACCAATAACCAAACTAGATGGCTTAATGCGTAAGTGAACTATGTTTTTCCAAATAAGAGGTACAACCTTTGACCAAAGTGGTTTCATTTTATTCCCTCTAATTCCTACTTAAAATATTATAATAAAAGGTTCATATAACAAATAATTATCTTCAATATATTTATATTTATTATTATGGTAGAAGAAACTATATTTTTCTTCTTTCAGTCCTATAAGAAAATAAAAAAATCAATTTTGCATACGTATGGATTACTGTCTCTACATTGCAGTGTAATTTGATTTTCATCACCAAATTACATGAAATATTATTATGATGTTAAGAAATAATTTATATAATATTTATGAAATTATTATTATTATTTAGCTATAATATATCATTTAATACTTCACCCTTCCACACATTAAATTTGACATTTCCACTCAAGTGTTTATGTAGACTACCACTTCTACGATGCAGTGTGATAAATTCTTCATATATTCCATTCAAGGATTAAAATATATATAATATTTATATGATTATTAAAATTATGGAAATGATTTATCCATGATCGATTTGTAAGGACCGATACTAGCAAAGAAAGACTTACATGAGAAATGAATCATTTAACACTCAAAACATATGATGTTTATAAAAAATTATTAATAAGATAGTGAAAAGATATTATAAGTGTCTAATATATGATTTTATAAGTATGTGTATGGTTATATTATATGATTATAATAACTTTTAATTTATTATACTAGGGTGTAAAATCACTTAAAAAAATTTAAACTGGATGTTACAGTTTATTTTGCAATATCATCTTTATTTGGGATTGTTAAGGTTTAAGTTACAATTAGAGAAATTATATAATTGTTATATCTTAATCCCCATAAAATTTATTGTAAGATATTTTCTGTAATGTATCAATTTATTATGTAAATAATTAAAATAAATCTAATAATATGTTCGAAAACATGCACTTATACGACATAAGATTCTGATGCCCAAAGAGGCTCAGAATTAATATTATATAAATACTAAATATATTGAAATAATGAGCTCTTAAGTTTCCAGAAATAGTAGAATAAATCGTTAATCAGGGCTCAGAATTTAAATGTGATATCAACATTTATTCCAAAATCTGTGGTTTGACCTAGGAATGACATAATATTGATTGGTATGTGGTGTTTGGCTTAGGCACCATCATGGGTGAAATAATTTAATAAATTAAAATATTTATGTAATAATTATAAATTCAATCCAAACCAAATTATACTCTTTAAATACATGATTATAACAAATTATTAGGGTTAGAAACATAACCCTAATAAATATGGGGACATCGTGGAGGGATTTTGGTGGATGTACAGATCATGGATCGTTGATTAGTATACCGTAATGACTGCCAATTATAAAAAAAATAAAGTATCACTCCAACTATGGAAGGGAATATTAATTCTTCATTCATGAAGGATCCAAACCCAAGGTAGGGTTTTTTTCAATGTTTTACATCCTCGTTTTATTATCCCTTGATGAATTTGAATACAATTAACAAACGATTGATTCATGGGTAGATTTTTTCGTAGGTGAGAGTTTATTTAAAATGTCACATTCTTTTCATACATAAATAATGAATAATTTTTAATTAATATTCAATAAGTTAAAAAACTCCATTCTAGAGAACTATAATTTTTTAGTTTATTTGGATAATATAAACACAATATTTTTATTTGGTGATTGGTCATCAACATATCCCATTAATATCTTCCCCTTCAGTACTTAAAAAAACATACCCAACTTAAAACATTTCTTCATAACCTAAGTAAATGAAACAATTGAAAAAGTAGGCTCAGGTTCTTAGTAAGGGTAAATTGGTTAGATATCAATGATCAAATAAGCATGATATTAGTATAAGGGTATGAAAACATGATATTATAATTTAAAAAATGCACCCTGCATATCAATAATCATAATATTGAGGCAAGGTATAAATCATTTCAATTCATTATAGACCTATGTCATACACATAAGCATAGAAAAATATTTCCATAGTAGTAAAGAATCACTTATAAGTCTAAAATAGTGAAATAGGTTTACTACAAAAACCATCATAGTAGTCAAGGTCCACTCTCAATACCATTATAGAAAAAAAAATCTCTTATAGAACTAGGTTCACTCCATATTACATTCTTGTCTATATCATGAGATATAAAACCTTACCCCATTAATTAGAGGGATATATATTCCCCATCTATCACATAATAGAAATCATACATTTTTTAATCTATAATCATAAAACATTTATCATATAATAAGCCATGAAATTAAATGGGTTTAATATAAACACATTTTGTCATAACCTATGGAAAATATATATATATTATCTCCAGTTCATCATTTCATCATAGCGTAACCCATGAAAATAAAAATATTTCATAAAAATATTATCATGATATCCCATGTGGAAAAGAAATGGGTTTCATAAACATCTTGAGATTATTAAAGGAAACAATATAGAGAAATAATAAGAATAGTATCCTTGTATTATATCCCAAGGAAAGAATAGGTAGCATCAAAGGATGTCATATTTGATGGAAAATGATTTTGAATGATCACTTTGAACACTTATAGAGGAACATAATATTTCATTTAAAATCAATTTTTTAAAATTTATAAAATATTTTCGAAATCCATTTCATTGAAAATACCCTTGAAATGTGTAAATGATGCTTTAAAAATAATTTAAAATATTTCCTGAGGAAAATATCTTCTTATATTTTAAAAAAAACTTTTTAAAACATAAAAAAATTTTGAAATCATTTTATTTGAAAATAAACTTTTAATATTATAAATAAATCTTTCAATAAATGATTTTTCTTAGTAATGGATAATTTTTTTCATTTCGTAAGTGTTAAAAAGAAGATTCTTGTCATTGCTTCAGTAAAATAAAAATGGAATGATTTTGGAAAATAACATGCATATTCCATTCAAATAAATTAAAAAATTAAAAATGTGTAAATATTTCATTAATTAATAATTTTTAGATTGTCAAATTATTTTTAGTAAATATTGTTTTAGAAGAAAAATGGGTATTCAACCAAAGAGTGAAATATTAATGATTTTTCAGAAAATGATTCATCTAAAATTTTGAGTACATATAAAAATAAAATTAGGGGAAACATGTATTTTCATTAAATAAATATTTCATAAGAAAAATAATATGATTTTTGAGATGTGTATTATAAAAGATTATTATTGGAAACATAATAAAAATCAATCTATTAAAATGATGAGATTGTATCATAAAATCATTAACACTTTGGTAATAATACCCATGAAGGGATAAATTTAAATGAAACAAAAAATATCATAAAAATAAATAAATTCAAGGTATTATATGTAAAAGGGGATTTATATACACCTCATAAAATAAGATAAGTGGATAACATAACACATGTCTCAAGGAATGAAAATTGAGAAAATAAATATCTTACCACATTGTTATTTTTTGAACTATAAACCACATAAAAGACATGTCCTTAATTGGATAAGTAAATAAACATAGTTATCAAGAGAATAACCATTAAATAAATTCAAGGTCATTATATACACCCCAAAAAAATATGTGGCCATTTTTGCATTTGTCTCAAAAGAGTAAAAAGTGAGATGAAATTCTCGTACCTTAAGTCTTGTAATTATTATTTAACATTATACCCTCTAATATAATATAAATACATTTATTTTAAATATATTAAAAATACTTATTAATATATATTGTAATATATATGAAATACTTGTACCCTTTTATTACCTGTTTATTAATAGTTCCTTGTTGTATTTATATTTTTGGTAATAACTACTTTTTTATGTTTGTTTTGGTTTGGTGATTTCGATTATTTTTCATTGACAATTGTTCTATAATTTCTATAAAATTAACTATGATATAAGTATCATATATATTAACTATATATATATTTATAGTGATCTATTATAGTAAGATATAAAAATTAATAACATCATTTATTGAGAGAGTTGGGTGTATGTAACACATGAAAATGTTTTCCATTTTCTAGATAGATAGACCATAAAAAAGTAAAATAATATATCAACCTTCCATAATAATTATTATGTAATATATATGAAACATATTCACAACTAAAAACACACTTTTAACAGTATTAATTTTGGGATTTAACACCTCTTGGAATGCATTTTCTATAAAGTAATGTTAAAGGTTGACATTTATGAGTGCTCATAAAAATAACTGATAAATGCAACCACTAATTGTGCTAAAAAATCACTGATAAAGGGGAACTTTATAAGTTCATTTTGTGATCACTGATACAAGGGGGATTTAATAGCCCTTTTTAAGCTCTTTAAGGGTGCCATTATCAATGCTAAAAAAGTAATGATAAAGGCCCCCTTTGTTAACACTCATACAAAGCACTGTTAAAAGGGGGAAGTGTTTTCCATTACAATCTATTCCATCGATTTTGAAATACACACCCCAAATTAGAAATTTTCATGCACTCACATGCCCCTCTTTAATAGCGCTCCCCCTACCCTTTAATAGCAAAATATGATTTTGTTACCCGCTTATAAACAACTGAAATCAAACTTTGGACCTCCCTTTTATGATTTCTAGGTCATTACCACTACATATGCTTGTTTTATTAATTTGTTTTTCAATATATATATATATATACACAATTATTTACATGGATTTTCTTATTCAAATATTAATTTAATTATTTAAAAATACATTGAAAAAATATATGATTTTGAGTGATATATATATAATTATAGTTATTTAAATATATTATATAATAATATTCACTTACATATACCATAATATAATACAAAGATATATTTGTTTATTAATACACAAAAATTAATTCATTTTTATAAGGTAAATAAAATGGATAAATTTTCACTTTAATTTAAATAAATAATTAATATTTATTTAATATATTAAAAATTATATTTTTATGTAAATATGTGTATATATGTATTTATTCATGTGAATTATATTTATATATATATATAATCTTTTATTTACTTTTAAATAAAAAAATTATAAAAAATCATAAAATTTCAAAACCAAAATATCAATATGAATGTAACCCTAGAGAATAACTTGTTTTCGTGAAAGTAAACGAGGATGATATTTCATTGAATGTTAAAAAAATTAGGATAACCTGACTAAAAAATAAATTTTGGAGACCTCATGGAACATTGGGTCTCAAAAATAATGAATAGGGTTTTGGCTAGGAACCAATTCAGAGAACTCATAACAGGCTTTGATTTGATATGTGGTTGTGCCCAATCGGACACATAGATCATAATTTATGGTAGTTGGAAGTTCAATTAATATTTCCAACTTATCGTAGACTGTTTTTTAATTAATTTATTCTTTTGTCATCCAACTGTTATTAAATGACCATTACTCCATAATAATTATAAAATTATAAACTAAATTTTTGTAAACAAAATCTATAATCAATTAGCACAAAATCTCTTATATATTAAGTGTAAATGCCCATTTAGCCTTGCTTAAAACATATTTAAACTATATATAATATATTTATATAAATTAAATTTGTTTTATATTAATATATTATTTTTAGTTTAATATATATTTTTATGAAATAGAACCTTTATCATTGCTAGTGTAAAATCCCTCAGAAACGGGGGACTTTATCACTGCTAGAAAAAAAGTTCAGATAACACCCCCACCTTTATCAATGCTCTTTTACATACCCTGATATCGTCCCCCATTTATTAGGTATTTTTTTAGTAGTAATAAAAAATATACCTCCTTTATCAGTACTTTTTTATAATCTTTGAAAAAGGTGTTCCTTTATCAGTTCTTTTTTACAAACACTCATAATGTAGGCCACTATTAGTGATTTTTTATGCCTAGATTGACCCACCTTTATCATTTCTTTTCGAAAGAAATAATAAATACAGGACCTATTAAATTAGAAATATGTAGTAGTTTATCATATTTATTCTATATATTAATTTAATATATCCTTATTACCATCCAAGTAATATATAAATGAAAACACCTCACATCTGTTCGTGAGGCAGTAGTTTGCCGTACACACAAGTGATGTTATTATTTTCTGATGGGTTTGAAGATAAGAAGTGATGTGTGATGTTATACTTCCAAAATTATTTTTAGATAATAATTATCAAATTTATTCATTAACTTTATACTTATTCCCTTACATATAAATCATAAGTTATGAATAAATCACATTTCGCTGTGAGGTGGTAGTTTTTTGTACACACGAGCGACATTATCGTATCCATCAAGACATTAAAATTAAAATATTATCTGAGATATCATAATAATAGTAGAATAATTATGTAACAAATATCATAAATATTATTTCAATACAACATCCCTAAAATCTTTGAGAAATGGTGATGAAAAAGGGACTACATCAGTTCACTAGGTGGTAGTCCTCCGAACACACAATCAACGATTTGCATTCAAATTTGTGAGAAAAATAAATGATTGTTGGTAATTCCATTAACATAATAACATCAAATTATATGATAGGAACTATTTTAATTATATAATCATATCTTAATGGATATTTATAGAGTTGTAGGAATAAATAAAATAAAATTCTCAGTAAGATATGTTACCGCTTCATCGGACAAATTATTTTGGTTTTCATCAATAGGATTCATATGATGGATTTATGATCAAAATAGGTATTCTAGTATGAGAGAATGGATGTACTGAAGTAATTTGGTCTAGTCTGTTCCAAATAGATGGGTTTTGGTAATTTTAAGAAGAGAATATTGGGGTGGACTTTTAAAATATAAGAGATTGGTACACTTGTAATTTCTGGAAATAAAAATGTGTGATGACGTTTTTCACATGTAACAAGATCCAAAAATGGTAATTTTTAATATATAAAGTTCAAAGGGTATAAATATGTTCTTCCAATTGGGTTTTGACAAGTTTATATGTCATTTTACCCCTTATCCTTTTAGTTTAACCCTCCTATAAACCCATTGTTACCTTAACCACAGAAAATAATTTATAATATTTTCACTATTCATTATCCTAAAAAATTATGTTGTACTAATTAGATAATATAAATTATTATTATTCTAAATATGGAATCTATTTTACTAAATTCAATTAATATAAAGGGAATTTATTAATTTAAATAAAAACCCAATGAGGCAAAAAAAAGTTGGTTTTCAAGATGTGTATTTTTCAAGCAAAAGATGATTATATATTAACTGCATATAAGAAAAATAATCAGTGTATGAAAATGAATAAAAATTCACTAATATATAAAATATAAATTTATTTTTAAACATTCTTCCTTAGGGATTATTTTAATTAATTAATGTGGTGAAAAAATTTTCATCTTAAATTAGTTTTTAGAAAAACTCTTTTTTTAACAAAAAAACTTGTACTAAAATAAAATATAATGTTGATCAAAAAATAATTAATTTGATTTAATATTACTAATGGATAATTATGTAATTTGAATCATAGTATTCCATTTAAATTAATTAATTTGCTTAAAAGCAATTTTAGTCTTATAAAAATTATTATTTTCACAATTCATTGAAAATTAAATATTTTCCAATTAAATATCAAATGTTCATTATAAGTTAATTTCAATATTGTAATTTCAAAAATAACGTTCATTTGATAAAAAAAATTCAAAAATTTCTGTAAATTTATTACAATACTTTCTCATAATAATCAATAAAAATCATTTTCTATGAAAAAATACTTTTGATGAATATAATTACGATACTAAAAATTGATTGTTTATTTAAAAAGAATTTGTAAGTAAATTTATATTTAGTATAAAAATATATATATTTCATTAATTATTTAATAATATTCATCCAAAACTATATAATGGCTATGTTCTAATAGTCATACTTAAAATTATATTATTTCATAGTTCATTGAAGATTGGTGTTCCCTGTCATGCATCATATCAAAGAAACTCATTTTTAGATACAACACAAGATAAACTTGGTTTTTTCTTATAAGGAAATCTATCAAAAAAATTAAATTAAATTAACTTTCACCATAATATCTCAGGATATTACATTATACCTCATTAAAATGAATTTCTTCCTTGAAGTTTATCTCAGTCAACAAAGGTTTAACATTTTCAAATTCCATCATAGAAACTGACATCATTATTATTATTGATAAAACTTCTATTAAAATTGGAATGTTAGAAACAAATATATTACCTGAAGTAATAACTAATTATGATTTCAAAAGGGATGAAATTTTTGGGAAGTAAAAATATTGATATGTAACATACAAACAACTCTGTATCACTAATAGTGAGTGTGAGTGAAAATGTTCATGATAAATATAACCACAAAAAATACATCAATCTATGAAGAGTTAAAAGGATATTTATCCATATAAAATGAATATAATAGGACATATTTTTTTTCTTAATATTCTTTTCTTAATGTTACATGTAATTTATAATATCATGACATAGAATAAAAAAAATAGTTACTTGATTTCATTCCATTTTATAAGAATAATCTCTTCCTTTGGTTGTGGCTCAATAAATTTATACATTGCCTCATAATATGAGAAATGAAGATAAATTCTAAATACCTGATGAAACAATGGATCATAAGATCCAAAAAAGAATTATAATCCAATCATTTTATCACTAGTTATCATAAAAACAAAAAATGCTTTTCACATGTTATATAATAAGGATAAATCCTCAGATAATGAAATAAAACATTAATATCTAAAACAATATATAGGTTTAATATTAATCCATTCCATAAATGTTCAACTTTTAGACCCATCCAAAATAAAATAAAAAATAAAAATTCGATGAAGGTCACTGTGTTTACAAAATCAACACAACATTAATCTCCAAAATATCGTAATGAATCTCTTAATTGTTATATACTAAATATGTGAATACCATGGTCATATATTCTTGATAAATATGATAACAACCATAATTACCATAAAACAGTAATGAAAAAAATATTTATTTAAAATATTAAAAATTTATATATTACTTAGATAAAACCATAAACTATTGAATATATACCAGGAATCCAAAATATCATAAACTCCACCATTTTTTTATCAAATCACTAATTAAATCCAAGGACATCAAGACTATCTAAATTAATTGTTCTATATCAATCATCTCTTTATCCAAAATAAATAATTTTTTTAAAAAATTAGTAGCATATTAAGGGTTATCTTCCCTTGATCACATGTTTTTTTAAAATATCACATTACCATTTAATTTTTTTTCTAGATCATCTATAAAAATCAACATATTCATGAAAATACATAAAAAATGTCTACAAAAAATCATTATATATATTATGATTCATATAAAATAATTTTACAATTCCAATGCATAAACACTTTAAATATTCAACCTCATCCTTAATCCATTAAATAGGCTTCGTCATATTATACCTTAAAAGATACTTATTTGCATATACCATTTGTAGTCTCATTTTAGTCAACAGTAAAACCATTACTAATAAAAGTATGATGATTCTCATTAA
Source organism: Viscum album (assembly GCA_963277665.1). NCBI lineage: Eukaryota > Viridiplantae > Streptophyta > Magnoliopsida > Santalales > Viscaceae > Viscum > Viscum album. Next base: position 837,474,042 of record OY728165.1, read on the forward strand.
AAAATTCTTTTTAGGAAATTGATTTACATAATTCTCAAAATTTCCAAATTTAATGCATCCAACAGTTGATGATACCTTATGGAGACCATTTTCACATCGATTTTTTTAACCAAACTTATAATTTTTTACTTTCAAATTGATTTATTTTTTTATTCTGTTACACATCGAAAAATCATCTCATACATCTGAGACAATACCTTGAGTGATTCTTCCCACATTCTCAATGTATATGGAACTGAATCTTCTTTCTTACACAGTCCCTACTACCTAAACACTCAACAAAATCTATCCTACTAATATTTGGTGAGTTAGTGATTTGGTTAATGTTCATTTTTTCAATCATGTTCTATGATAACTGATTAGGAAAAATCATAATAACCGTTTCTCTAGTCATTATCCCATTTAGATTGTCCTTTTCAAATTTTCCATAAAATTAAATGTTAACATAATTCCATTAGGTTCCATCAATTGAATAAAACCTAAAATCATAGTATAAGTAAAAAAATTTGTAGTGGAATATGAAATAGTTAGACAAATAATTTTCAGGATGTCTAATTAAAAAAAATTTCTTTTAAATCTATAAAACCATAATATTAAAAATTTTCATCCATGATCATCATCTACTTAAATCATTCACGATGGTTTATAATTAATATTTGTTTGACCAAAGAATATCCTCCTATAGTGTAAACCATATGCTAAGTAAGGAATGATTTCCTATACTTGGTAACACTTGAGGAAAATAATATGTACATTTTTCAGATTTATCTCTCCTAGGAACCTCTATAATACAATAAACATACACTTCTAAAATGGGATGATTTTCTAGGAAAAAAACATACATTTCTTTACAATAACATCAAACATTCTATTATATTTAAAATCATCATAAGTGTTATCAATAATTTTTTCCTATCCTAAAAACCTCTAATAAAAACTATAATGAACTTGAATTTTTGTACATTGATATGTCATATTTTTATACACATATACAATACATTATAAAAGTACATGCCTAAGGACCGTAATAGATTAGTGTCATTGGTAAATAGAAACACACACTTTTTATTTGGTGAAAGATCTTAAACATATACCAAATATATATATATTCTCTTTTACTACTATTCATAATCATACACTACATAAAACCATTCTTCATATACTATAGAAAAGAAACATAAGAAAGGGTGTGCTCAGATACTTAGTAAGGGTATGCAGGTGAGACATCAATGGTCAAATAAGCATTCCACTAGAATAAGGAAATGAGAACATGCAATTAACATTATAAAACCGCATACTCCATATCTAAGATCATAATCTTGAAGAGTGGAATAAATATTTGAAGGTTATAGGACATTAATCCTAAAGTTATCAATGAACATAGGCTATGAGAGCATAAAATATGCATAAGGTGTAGAATTATGGCATACACATATTTAAAAGAAAATAATTTCAATAGTAGTCAAGGATCACCTCCAAGGTAATCATTGGGGAATTGGTTCACTCCTCAAACCATAATTGTAGTCAAGGTTCACTCCCTATGTCATCATAGTACAAACATTCTCTTTTTAAACCAGTTTAACTCATCGTTCCTCTGCTATATATCTCAAGAGATTTAAATCATTACCAAATTCATTAGTGGTATATATTTATACCACCCATCACATAATGAAAATCAGGGCCATAATATCATAAACAATTCATCATATCATAACCCATGAAATTAAATAGTATTCATAAACATTTCATCATATCATTACATGTGGAAAAGGTACAAGTATTAAAATCATTTCATCATTTCATCCTAGTATAACCCATGACAACAATCATATTTCATATACATTTCATCCTATCATAAAACATGGATAATAAACATGTTCCATAAACAATTTTTTATCATAAACCATAACCATCAATAGAAATAATAATAATTGTATCCTTTGAAAATATCCCTAGTAAAGCATAAGCAGCATTAAAGGACATCATCTTAGATGAAGAATTATTTTGAATGATAACAAGGAACATTTCTTGAGAAAACAACTACTCTTTTAAAAATAACATTATAATAATTCATCAAATGTTCTTCAAATCATTCTCACTCAAAAAACCTCAAAAAACATCTAGGAAACTTTGACAATATTTTGATACATTTCATGAGGGAAATATCACTTCCACTTAGAAACAGAAAACATTTTAAAACATAAAAAAATTTCTAAAATAATTTATTTCAAATTAAACTTTGATGATTATAATGTAAACATCAATTCAATTATTTTTCATAATAGCAAATAATTCCAATAATTCCATACTCATTAAAAGTAATTTTTTATTTCACATTTTTTATAAAACCTAAAAGTGTATTGTTTTGAAAATTACATGAATATTCCTTGAATTATTTTTGTAAAAATTAAAAAATAGGTAAAAAATTATTGAATAATTAATTGGTATAATTTTAAAAACATTTATTAAAACATTTTTAGTAAACATGGTTTTGGATTGGAAATGGGTGTTTTTGACAGAAGAGATAAATAAAGATGTTTTTATTTAAACAAATTATTTTAAACTCGTGAGTATATAAATAGAGTAAAATAAATGGAATATGTAACACCACGACCCTAGTTACTTAGATTCGGTTCATTATTATATAACATTGGCATGATCACAAAAGATCAAGTCTCGAAAGACCAATTAGTTTAGTATCCTAGGATATAATAGATAAATTCATAAGTTTTACATTACATTATAAAATTAAAAACTACTACATCATAGTCTCCATTGGCCAAAATCATATCCCTTACACTATCCCAACTGGGCAGTCATAATATACTTCTCCGTATCCTGAGAAAAATAAAACACAGAAAAGGGTGAGCTCAGATGCTCAGTAAGGATAACAATATAATGGAAGCTTTCATAAATAAGAATAAACATTTAAGGTAGTGTAAGACTAAAACAAAAGCCTATTAAACATGAATTCAGCATAATATGGAAAAGTTAATATCAAATAATGCCATTTACTTATTCACATGGATATTCTACTAGTTTAATAATCACATTCAATATCAATAACCACTTCCATAATGATAGAATGAATAATTCCAGACTGCATAATCACATAGTCAAGGCCTTTTGCCAAGACTATAAATAATATTTTTTCAAGTCCTTGTTCTGAGACACTAGTTTGTCTCATGATACCTACCAATTCATCACAGAGCTATAGCGGGCTCCACCCATCACTTAATAAGTCCAATTCATTCCTCATATGTAAAGGATTAAAAATAACATAAACATTCATATTAAAACTAGCATACGATATATCAACACATTATCTATAAACCATGAATGGTAAAAAAATAACACATCGATAGTCAATCATATCACAAAATCTTCAATAAAATATGGATGTTTTGTATCATAACAAATCAACTTCAAATAAACTAAAAATCTATCAAAGGATGTTGACATAGATGGAACCAAAACCCTTTTTAGAGAAATATCAATTTATACTTTTGAAATAATTTAAAATTCATATAATTATAAAAGAAAACATTTATTTTGAAAATATCATTATAATCTTGCAAAGAACATTCGACTATGTTATAACGACGGAAAATAGCCACACCCCCAGTATAAGTTAAAAAACATTCTTACCTTAATTTTGTGGAAAATGTCAAATGTACCTTGTTTGGAAAATGATGGAAGTCTTCCATTCAACCATTTTATAAATAGTCAAATAAAGGTATAAATGAAATTAACCGATATTCTAGTAGATAGTAAAAATGTTGTGAAATACATTTTTTAGGAACATGGATGTGGATGATAAAGATGTCCTAGTAGATACTTAAGTAAAAAGAACCTCAGATAATAATGAGATTGTGAAATTAACCCTCACCTTGTACTTTTACATGGTCTAGGGTATGTTAAAATCTTTTATAATGGTGAAATAATTGTTAGTAAATTATAAAATAACCACATACATTAATACGATATCATATATGATCTTAATATTTTTTTTAATGATATTTTAGTAGTATCATCGTTTCGGGTGTTAACTGATTCGTTTTACTTTATATGCTTGGTTACGTAAGACATGTTTGTTATGAATAGGATGTAATTGATTCATATACATAATGATATTATGTTATTAACCATTATTTTTAATCATAAAATAAAAATTATTCTTGAATGATTCCAATGGGTAATGAATCTCATCGTGTTTGTGGATACAGTAATCCGTACGTACACATGAGTGATAATATCATTATTTTGTTATTAAAATCATATATAATTGGATGATATATCATAAATAAAGAATCATAATTGTGTTATATTCATTATTTACTTCCATTATACATCATCATTATACCCATCCAAATTATAATGTATTGAATAACAACTACACCACGACGTGGATACGGTAAGCCGTATATACGCACGTATGGTGGAATGTTATTCATAATATGGATAACATAATGAATATTGTTGTAAAATTTTTATAATAACATCACATTATATATATGATACTGGATTTGTTATTTTATTATGAAAACAACAATGAAAGAGGAAGTGGTAGAAGAAAATAACTTTAAAGATGTGGTGAGATATTTACCTCTTCTTCAGGTTCTTCCTTTTGATTTGATCAATAGGGCTACATTGGTTGGATTTATGATCATCCTATGGCCTATAGGATTAAGGGAGGATAGTTGGGAGGATATTTGGGAAGGTGTTGGCCAAGACAAATGTCTTTGGTGGTGTGAATTTGAGAAAAGGGGATGTTCCCTTTTCTAAGAGGGGTGAGGGGCACCTTAGAAAAAGATTGAAATATTGTTATATAATAAAATAATTTTCGATTTATAATAGGTAAAAATTGATTTATTTAGAATATAAGGTGGGTATGGGTAGAAATATACTCAACCATTAGGTTTTATACAAGTTTAGGTTATTATTTTAACATTATCATTTAGATTTAACTCTTGGTTAAATATTTTGACATTTACCATGCCTCTTTGTATTTTTCTATTATATGGATAATAAAATTACTATAACAATCCAATATAACTCCAAGTGGTTAATTAGTAATATATATATCATTATCTAAGTCATTTGGACAATCCATAGAATTTTAATAAATTATATCAATTAATAATATAAAATATTTCATAAAAACTCTTTTATGTAAATTTTGATATTATTTAATAGATTTATTTTTTTTGAAGTCCTCAAAAGTTTAATACTTAGAAATAAATTCATATGATAAATCCTAACATTTCATAGTATCCTAGAAAATTATTATAATTTATTAAAAGTCTCAAATTAGATTTATTTGGATATTTATAATATCAATTATTTTAATCATTCCTTAATAAGGTAATTAATGTGTCATCATTGTGTCATAAATAAATTAAATTTTTTAATGAATAAAAATTATAAATAAAATATAATTATGTAGGAAATAGTTTTATCTTTATAATGAATATTTATAGTCGAATATATTTTATGTATAACCCTATATTAAAAATCTGTTAGTTATTAAACTTTCATTTTAACTTTTTTAACTCTTCTTAAAATAAAATAATTATAAATGTCCTAATCTAATCCAAGTGGACCTAAAGGATCATATTTTATTCCTAATGTTGTTTTTGGTCGATTTAAACTTATCCAATAGAACTAGGACATGTTTTAGGGTAATAATAATATAATATTTACCCTTAATTTCCCAATTTACTTTTAACCGTGGTAAATAAAAGTAAAATGTTACTATTCACCAAAAATTATTTTCATCATATTGAACCAAAATTTTCTTACTAATATCAACCCTATCTTTTGGATTTTTAAAATTCAATTCACAGAGGCGATAAAATTATATTTTATGTGAATTTGTAAATTCACCTAGGAGGTGGGTAAAAGACGGTGAAATGTTCAATGAAATTTTATAAATTTAATATTATTACAAAATGACTCCAATGAATTACATTGAACATATATAGGTATTATGTATCTATTTTGACCAAAAATAAATTTAAATAAAATAATTATTTATTTAAATAAAAAGTCGTTCTTAAACAATAACACTGTTTTTCACTATTCATCAAAAATTGAAAGTTTTTAGAAAAATACAAAAACTCCCCTCTAAGAAAATTTCGATAATCAAAATTCAAAAATTAAGTCCATTTTGAAAAATAAAATTTATAAAATTTCAAAAAGTGGGTATTAATATTGATAACGGCTAGTTTTAGTGGCCCCGGTTTGTTTTATCTCAACGTTGCATACAATGCAAGCTATTGCATTATTCAAAGGGAAGCATACCGTGGAAGCGTGGGGTGTTACAGAAAACATGTATTGTATTGTAATAAACATATGATAATAACATCAATTATTTTTTTTGAGATATAGATCATAATATTCTATCATTGGAAACATAATTATAAACAATCTTGATTGACAATGAAGTTATAACAAAAAATCATTACCACATGAGTAACTTTAAATCGTAAGTGCCCTAAAAGAATAAAATTAAATGAGAATTATAATGACATAAGATTAAATACACTAATGTTATTTCATGTAAAATTTGTTTTATATACAACTCATAAAATAATATAGGTTCATAACATAACATGTCTCAAGAAAGGTAGATTGAGACAAAATTCTATTACAAATTCGGTAACTTTTGAACCATAAAACCAATGAACAATATATAATGAAATTATTATGTAAATAATAGTATTATTTCAGATTATAATAATAAAATAAATTCATGGGGGTTATATACAAAACATAAAATAAATAGGCGGTGAATATGGCACGTGTCTTAGAGGAGTAAAAAGGGAGACTGAAATCCCTTACTTAATATCACGACTTCCTTTTTACACATCCAAACCTTTTTTGTAATAGATATAATCCTATTATAAATATATTAAATAACAATATTCATATATTTATAATACCATATATTATATTCTTATAACCATGAGTTACCATTTTATCAGTAGTTCCTTGTTAAAGTTGTTTTTCCAGTAACAACTACTTCATTTTTCACGTAGGTTTTTCTTTGGTGTTTTCCTTCCTTTAACTTGGATCATGGTCATATAATTTAAAAACATCAACCATGATATAAATATAATATTTATTCCTTATAAATGTATGAATATTAACCAATTTTAGTTATATATTGAAATGAATTACACCATTCCTATAGATGGTAGGTCATACGTACACATGACTGTTTTTTTTCATTTCTTCGACAGATGGAACATAGTAAAGGTAAATAATAAATCAACATTACAATATAATTATTATTTCATATTTATCATAAATATATCATATATATTAATTTAATCTATAATTACTTCCATTCAAGTAAAACATAAATGAAAAACACATCGAATTAGTTCGCGAGGCGGTTGTATGCTGTACACACAAAAAATATTATAAATTTTTAATGGGTTGGAAGGTAAGAAGATAAATGTGTTATTAAATATATAAAAATAAGTTTATTTCTTTAATTTCTCATATAATAATTAATAATTTAATTATTACATTTTCTGTAAATTTTATGGGAAGAAAGAATTGTATTGCTTCACGAGGAAGTAGTCTGTCGTACACATGGGTGATGATTTCATGTACATCACGAAACAAAAAGTAAAAAATATACATGATATATCATAATTAAAAAATTATAATTATTTTGAAAATATAATTTATATATATATATATAATTTAAACAAATCAGTATAGAAATGCATGAAAAATGGAGATGATAGATGAATGGTGTCGGTTTGCGAGGTGGTAGTCCACCACACACAAGATCGATAGTTTGATTTCCCATTTTACTAAATATTTGATGGATATAGGTCATTAAATAAACATAATAACATATACATGTATGATAGATAGTTATTTTATTATATAATCATGGTTGAATGATAATTTAAGGAGGTCAAAAATTAAATAAATTAAAAAGATCATTTAGAGATGTTATATCTTTTTCAGAGAGATTCCTTTAGTTTGCACAAAAAGGTTTCTTTAGATTTCTTTTTTTCACAAAAATAAGGATTATTGGATGATATTATGGAATTAATGAAATTATTTGTTTTTTTCTTGGCATAACCAACTGGTTTTTAACTGTTAATAAGATAGGATAGGGGTGTCTTTTATAAGTGAGGTGAGTGGAAGACAAGTACTTTTTGAATAAAAAAGGTGTGCCCACATTTTTCATATGCCAAAAGAATAAAAATTTGGGACATTATCAAACCATAGAAACTATAAGTCCGAAATATTTCCATAAAAATGGTGTTTGAAAATTTTCATGATCATTTTACTCTTTATTCTTTTAGTTTATTCTCCCGAGAAACACATTTTCACCTTAACCGTAACTAGTAATTCTTACTAATTTCACAATTCATTGGGTTTAAAATTTTAGTTTACCATATTAAACAATATAAATTATTATTATTACAAATAAGTAATCCATTTTTCTAAATTCAACTCACTATATTAGAAAAAATAAATTTAAAAAAAGTGCACGGAAGTGATGAAAAAGAGGATTTTCGAGAAGTGAATTTTTTCAAGAAAAAGATGATTTTATATTAACAAAGTGTATAATAATTATGTTAAAATAAATATAAATTAACATATATTTATATATAATTTATAAATTTCAAATAAAACATAAATCATTAGGGTTTAATTTAATTATCTAAAATAGGGAAACATTATTCATTTTAAAACATTTTTGAAGGAAAACCCCAATTTTATATCAAAAAAATTAATTTTTATAAAATCAAATAAATATTAATAAAAGAGAAATTAAGTGAGTTAAATATAAATAATGACCATTTGTTTTAATTTAAAAACATAATATTTTATTTAAATTACTTAATTTATTGAAAATAATATATAATTTTACAAAAAATATTTTTTAACTATTCACAGAAAAACCCAAATTTTCTGAATAATCCCCAAATTTTACCATATGTTAGTTTAGAAATGCTAATTTTAAAAATTCATATAACTTTATAAAAAAATTGACAAACATTAATAAATTATTTATAATATTTTCATAAAAAAATTAATAAACACTATTTTTGAAGAAAACATACTCTTGATGAATAAATTTACTTTAGTAAAAATTGGTTAATTATTTACTAAGAATTTATAAATAAGTGAATATGGAGTAGGATTTTTCTATACATGTATTTCATAAAGTATTTATTACTATTCATACCCATCTATTTAATAGCATGTTTATAACATTCATTTTTAAAATAATATTATTTCATAGTTCGTAGAAGCTCGATAGTGCATGTCAGGAATGATATCAAAGAAACTCATTACTTCAAGTAATATAAGAAAAACACAATGGTGTGTTTAATGAAATCTATAGAAAATTTTAAATAATAATATATATTTCATAAAATCTCTAATATTACGTGATTTACTAGGGATTAATTGGGAATTATGATTTGTTGTCAATGTTGTTATTTATTCATTGTATTAATGATAAAAATCAAGGAAAACATGAATAATGGTTATAGTTTGTTCCTAATTTTAAAATGTGTGGTTTTCTCTTCTTTTTATTCGTATGATTCATCATTTGTATTTCATTAGATAGTAGTTCCACCAATACCTTATATTTGGTCATTACGAGAACATTTTTTGATGCAATGGATCGATACCATGAGTAATGATTCACAGTCGGGGGTACAATCAAGGTGAGATAATGATAAAATATGATTATAAGAGGATAAGGATAGGACCAATGATATCACATTTCTTAGTTTGACATGCAATGATGGAATAGTGAAATGGTTGGTGTTATTCAAGAGGATTGAAGGCCAGATTCTGGTCAGTAGCGATGGTGAGTGTTGATCGGATCAAGAATCACAATTATCGGTGGACTAGTTAGTGTGAATCATGCTGAAATGGGTGTGAGTGTATGTGTAGATCCAGCTAAAAATATCTCTAAATTTATTGACTACACGGTGTGTATTCTAAAGAACACATGCCATATATCACCCTTTTGATCTTCTATGGACTTTATTTAGAATAAAATATTACATTCTATGTGACTCGGTGATGGTGGCTCATCATGTCCCTCTAAAGGTACATAGGGATGGACACAGCCAAGTACACTGGAACTAGTGGAATAAATAAAGAATACGTGGTACTCGTACATAGAATGATACGTGAAAATGGCTAGGCACATGTCCATTGGCAGAGGAACACTGGCACAGACACGGGTAGGTCCAATTTTAGAGGTACACAATGTGCACCCCAATAAATTTCATCCACATAATATGAGGTAGTTTAGAGACCATTGTTTCCTCATTGTCGACCAGGTTCATTTGAGTGCACTTCCTTGGTCCATATTTATTTGGATATAGTGTGGCATTGTATCCTGATCCTAGGATTAGGATCTCTTCTATGGTTTTTTCTCAGATATGGTTCAATGTATCCCCCTAAGTTACTAGGATGGAATCCTCTATAATTCCTTATTTATATAAATACAGTATTTAATAATGAAATAGAGACCATTCACAGGGCATCAATCCCCTTTCAATAAGGTTGATACATTGGGGGTTGTGGTGTCCCCTAGCAATATCACGTGCATTCCCCTATATATGTATCGAGATATTAGAGATATGTTGGGAAATTATATATAGAGACCCGATGTGAACTACAACTAAGATGAGTATCATAAGTGACAACATGGCTTATGTAGTGTATTCCCCTTGACATGCATTATCTTAAAGCCTTGAGTAGAATCCTATGGCTAACACTATGGCTAAGACTATTTTGAGACTTATATTATTTTAGGAGTTTATTTAGATTTTAGGTTATTATTATGTATCATCTCTTGATTAACATACCTATGAATTGATGAGATGACTACTATTCATTATTTATGTATTGCGATTTTGGGGTTTCCTACTAGGTGTTATTATTCTCACCCCAATATATGGTTTTTCCACACATGTTGTGTCTTATGTAGATAACAGGCCATTTGATGAATTTCTAGGAGGACCCAGAGTAGGAATATCATAGTTTACGGTAGACAAGATGTGTTTTATATTAATATTTAATTTGAAATCATTCCCCACTATATGATCCAGTTAGACTCATTTATAGTTTTGGGGGGTATTGTATTCAAAACATTATTTTCATTTAGTACATTTCATATTCTCTGATTGTGGAATATCGATATATATATATGTATCAGAATTCGTTGTTCACTACTATGATTATTATATGGTCTTGGATATGTGTGTTTGTGTGTGCAGATACCTTAAGATAATTCCTCTCATATGTGGGATATAATTATATGGATCCAATCGCAAACCCCTCATCTTCTACAGGTATAAATGGAGTGTTTCACTAAATTTATTGTTGACAAGGCATGCCCCAAAAGATCCGGTCTTTTCAAAGTGGTATCAGATCAGGTCTCTATATTATGACCAAATTTTTATTTATTTTCTATCTATGATGTTTGTTTTTGGATTTATAACAATAGTGTTAATGTTTTTTATGTTCGTCATTGATATTACAAAGGATTGAGAACCAACTCATATTGAATCAATTGTTCACTTTTTATATGTTTGAAGAGTTTTAGACTCCTAACACCGGAAACCTTTTAATTTTTTTTATCCTTATCATATTTTAGTAAGTAATCAAGAATTAGAAAGTTGGAAAACTAGTAAAGCACTAGATATTTACAAGGTTAATCATTAGTGTTAGAACATATTACATTAACATAGCCACACCTATGGGTCTATATAAATTCACAGTTATGAAGAAGTGAATACAAATTATGACAAATTGTGTTAGACACCATCTATATATCGATATGAATTATTATAATTACACCTATTAGTTTAATTGTTTTTTAAAAACAACTGTTTCAAATAAAATAATGAAGAGTTTTTTCAAATTGATCCACAAAATATCTCTTTGGAATCCTCAATCTGATGTGGGTGGCTCTGACTCTCTCAATCTAATGGGGTTGGGTCTGATAGACATAGTTTGATGAATTCAGTTTGATGGAATCAGGATGATGAATCCATTATCAATCTTCAGTACTCAAAAATTTCCCAATTTCCCAATACGATCTTCTCGAGTTTGATCATCTTAGTCTGGTAAACAAAATACTCAGGTGTCCAACCTTCTTCTGATATCATTGTCTAGAAAGAAAAACATGATAAAAATCATACAGTGGTCCACCTTTTCTGTATATGTGAAAAGATTCAATGTGAAAATTTATTGTTCTTGTATTTATAATATATTCATAATAGAATGGGTGGAAACAAAAAAATGTTTTATCAAATTTGAAATCTCAAATAATCACTCTTAAATACACGTAAACTTTCACTACTTCAATCCTTCCAAATATTTCTCTGAAATCAGTCACCTCAAACATTATAATTTTTTGCAGTCTGATGTAACTTCCTCAGGTTCAGCCTGATTGAATTCATTAGCTTCAATATTATTTGAATAACATCCCCTAATTATTAATATCTGAATTTCTTCTTCTGATAATTATGATCTGACTACCTTCCATGAACATTATGATATGATTTTTATGATTAGGGTTAGTCTGATTGACATTCCTTCTCAAACTCAGTATAATAGAAGTTTCTCCTTAGAGTAAGTATGATTTACTTTCCTCCTAAAATTTAATTAAATTAAATTTCCCTTAACGAGTTATTTAGAATGAATTTCAACATTAGAGTAAGTCTAATTGAATTTCCATCTATGATTTAACCTGATTGATCATCCTCGGCTTCAGTTTGATGGAATATTTATAATGATGTAATTCTATTTACTATAGAATTCACATTAAAATTGAATTATAATTGAAATTTCATTCTCATTATTTGGCAATTCTCATTACTATGTAATTATTATTATGATGGTTACTCCACCCTATAAAATTAAAAATCATCTAGCCCCATCAAGTATTACACATCCAGGGTTTAGAAAACATATGTTTCCATTACATATGGATCTAATAAAAACATTGTGTTGATTCTTGGAATTGATAAAATATTTATAATTCTTCCATTTAAAAAATATATTTTATATTGATATTTTTTAGTATTTATGAGAAATTGAAGATTGGAAAAGAATCATGTGACTTATGCTTAGAAATTTTAAAAAAATTCAAAATCATGACACCACTTCCTTAATTCAACCTCTTGAGTGTCATTTTGAATTTCATTGTTAGAAAAATATGTATTTATATCCAATACCATGTTTGATGACTCATAAAATACATTATAATGGATCTGAGATAGATGGTGTGACTGATCAACAGTTTCATATTTCCGACTACTTTTGTGTTCAGTGCTACTCAGTCTATAAACTTGTGTCTTGATAACATTGTCTCAAAAACTATTTTTAAAAGGGAAAATCTCCCCCAACCCTTTTCATTTGGATAAAAACAATTATAAACTACCATCTTTCTTACAAAAAAATCATTCTAATGGAATTGGTTTGATCATGAAGAACAAAAACATTCTTTAAAAAAAGTTAACCGGTAACAAATAATTTTTTTTCAAACAATTCATCAAAAAGGTTACTCAATCTCAACCTTTGGATTGGTTAAAAATACACATTAAAAAATTCCTCCACACTATTAAATTATTCAAAAATCATAATTTTAAACATATCATGTTTTTAATCATTTACATAAAATTATAGTTTTTCAAATGAGAGTGTACTAACACCATAAAACTGGATAAAATAATTTTTTTAATGAAGTGTATCCATCAATGATATGAAAATTTTGTTTCCATGTTAAGATAAACTCCCACTAACTTTTATATTTTCTTCTAAATTTTCATTTTCTCCCCTCCCATTAAATTATAACAGTTACATTATATTAATAAAACAAATATAAGTAAAAATACATCTTAAAACGTATAATGTTGTTACTTAATAACATCTATTTTTAATATAATCTAATATAGGGTGGGGGAGGATTTCCATTCAGATTTAGAAATTCATTGGAGGTGACTAAAAATGACGTTCCACCCTCAATTCGATGAATATGTTTTTCTAAATTTACTTTGTTAATATATCAGCACATTGGGGTTTTGTTGAGACATATTCCAACCAGAAATCTCTAGAAGAAAAATTCTTTTTTATAAAGTGAAACTTCAGATCAATTGTTTTGATCTTGAATATTGGATATGTTTTTTTTTGAAATATCAATTGCACTCTGATTATCATAAATCATCTTTAATGGATTAGAAACATTTACTTTCAAATTTAATAGATGATCATTCATCCACAACATCTAATTATAAACATATGTATTCCAAAAAATATTCTGATACATCAATTCTCAATGTTACTAAAACAAATTACTATGAAAACATACACAACATTAACCCAAGAAAAAATTTCCAACTGATGTTGATTTTATGTGATTACATTCTCTATCCCAATTGCCATCAATATAATCATGAAACTCTAACTCAGAATTTATTTTATAAAAAACCAATGTGAATTGGGCCCTTTGACATATCTCATAACTCATATTTCTTCCAAAATATGTGATTATTTTGGATTTATTTTTTTTATGGTGCACAAAGTCACATCATAAACAATATCAGACCTTGAGGATGAATTGTAATGTATAATTCCTATCAGCTTCTGAAAGAATTTCTGATTCATACATTTACTAAACTAATATCTATTAAACTTCATCTCCAATGATATTGGAGTGGATGTTTCTTTGCATTCCTTCATGCCAAACTTTTTAAACAATTCCCCGATACAGTTTTCATGGGATAAAAAAATGTATATTTATTTTAGATAAACTTTTAAACAAAGGAAAATGTTTAATTATCCTAAAATTTAAATACATAAGTTCCTTTTCATTTTCTAGATTTTTTTACAAACATCTTCTATATCCCTATAAAAAATTATATCAATGGAATAAACAATTACAATTAGTGTTTTTAAGTCAACGTATTTCACATATTAGTTACTATCATCATTTCCTTTCAAAAAATTTATAATTCTCATAAAAATTTCAAGCTTAGAATTCCATGCACGTGGTGATTGTTTCAACCCATACAATGATTTCATTAGTGTAAAAACTTGTTTTTTATCCTCATCAAGTAGAAACCCACAAGGTTGTTCAAATAATTTCCCCCATGTATCCTTACACATTTTACAAATAATTAATTGATCATATTCATCCGTACATGATTTTTAGAATTTATTTTGAATTACATTTTTATTTTATTTTCAAAAAAATGATATCAATGGGAATCCAAAATATCCATCTATACCTTCATATATCATTTAATGATTTCATCATAGATACTGAAGTCCCTTATTCATATTAACTTTCCTAGACATAGTTTTAATCCCCTGATGAATCGATCCAACACACTTTTAGGTTGGATGATAATACCAAAAATTCACCTTTAAAGTATAATCAAAGATTCATAAAAGGTGTCATTAAATTCATCATACTTCTATTTATTGTTACGGAATTCCTTCTCCATTATCATTTGAATAATATGAGTAAAATACTTAGTGACAAATAATAACTTAAACTCATCCCACACAATGGTGTCAATTTATTACTATTCCATTATGTTCTTGATACGATTCTACCATTGAGCTTATTTTCCATACAAATGATAAGAAAAAATAATAGATATCCCATGTTTTAAAAACTATAGAATGGAAAATATATTTTCAAAGGAACTGATCTATTTCTCAAATACTACTGGATTAGTAGACCCACTAAAAAAGTTCATTTTCCTCATAAGGGATTCAATATAACATTAGTATATACTTATCCTTTGTGGAAGCTCAACATGATTTATATAACATCTAACCATTGAATAAAACCAAAATCATAGTGTCATCCATAATAATACTTATTGGAAAAAATATAATTGTGACAAAATAGTTTATTGGATTTCTAAATCATGACAAAATCTTCTATGACACCTGATTTTTAATTTAGGTCATTTATAATCATTACCAAAACATTAGAATTTTGTGCTATACAATTCCCGATCTCTTAGGTTCTCACAAAATTCTTCTCATCCTAATTTCCAAAGGATAACTTCACCTTTCTCTAATACCAACTATAGTGATGTGATCCTTTCATACATTGATATTATTTCTTAATAGATTAATATTCTTTACATAATATATTAATCAATTCTAGAATCATATAAGTATATAATCATTGGAAACATTGAAATATAAACAATTAGATTTTATTAATTCTATATCATCTCCCACTTAGATCATGGTAACTATCACCCTTATAAGGCATATCATACATTAAGAAATTTTTTTATAACCTGGGAGACGAAATATAATAATGGTTGAACTATAATTATCTTTAAAGGTAAAAAACTGATATATTAATTAAAATATAAGTATCACATGAGAAAAAGGGTATGATAACTTGAGTTTAATATTTAAAAACCATACCCTACATATCATAGATCATAGTATTGAATCATGGATTAAATATAAGTAGTTTTTAGGACATGAATCATAATGGAATCAAATAACATGATATATGAGTGAAAAATATAGGAATAAAATATGGAATACTATCAAATACATAAGCTTATAAAATCATTTCCTTAGTATTCAAGGTTCATTTATAATAGTATAATCATTGATTGGGTTCACTCCTCAATCCAACGTTGTGTAGAGGTTCACTCCTAAGACAATCATATTAGAAAAAGTCCCTTGATGAACTTGTTTCACTCCCCCATTCAAGTGTTATTTACCTCATGATATATCTATATTTACCCACTAAATTTGAGGGAGATATAGGTCCCACCCATCACATAATGAAAATTATACATATGTATTCCCTAAGATAAAATTCAATTCATTATATTAGAACCCATGAAAATAAATGGGTTTAATAAATATTTAATCCCTTCATAACCCATTGAAATGAAATTGGTTTCATAAACATTTTATCACTTTATCATAGCATAACAAATTGAAAAGAAAATAGTGTCATAAAAAAATTTTCATCATAAAAATAAACCATCTAGATAAATAACAAGGATGGTATCCCTAAATCATATACCTAGTAAATCAAAAGTAAAATAAAGTTCTTTTTTTAATAGAAATACAATTAAAATAAAATTAAAACATTCTTGAAGAAAATAACCTTTCCATTTTTAAATAACATATTTAAAATATAAAAAAATTATAAAACATTATGGAAAACTTTTTATTTTAAAATAAATGTGGAAACTTATAAAGGAATCCTTAAGGAAATGAGGGTTCGTGATAGTCTAAAATTCTGATCATGTCCTATAATTTAAATGAAATCATTTTTTTCATATTTTTGTAGAAAATAAAAAATTCCCCCATTTAGAAAAATATAATAATATTCCATTTAAAATAAATTATAAAAATCTAGTAAGGATAAAATGAATTTAAAAATCATAATAGAATAATTAAAACCTTCTTCAATAAATTTTTATTAAACATTGATATATAAGAAAAATGTTTGTTGATCGAATATAAAAATAAATTATATTTTCCATAAAAACATATTTTTAGTCTTCTGAGTACATAAGGTGATGAAAATGAAAGAAAAAGAATATTTTCAAAAAATAACTAGAGGGGAATAAAATTAATTATTATCTTGAGATTTATATCTTAATATTTCATCATAATAACTTAATCATAAATAATCATGGTAAACCATGAGATTGCAATATAAAACCCCTTATCAAAATGGTGAATTTTGAATCATATTCCACACTAAATAAATAAACCTATATGGATATGTACGTACCAATAAAATATATATGATTTATCATAAAAAGAATTCATGGGTAGTATATACACCACATAGAAGAGATATGTGGTTAATATTTAATTTTCCTATGGAAATAAAAGTTAGACAAAAACCCCTTACCTATGTTATGACTTCCTGAATATGTTTCAGAAAATATGGTATAATAAATATGTATTTATTATAAATTTTATTTTAGATCCATACTCATATATATCAATCCATATATGATTTAAATTTAATATAATATAACCCATTTATTAACGTTTTTTAAAACCAATATTCTGTGCAATAATTGCTTCATTTTCATGTATGTTTTGGTCTCACAGATTTCTTACTTGTAATTAAATAATATTTTCATCATATAAATAATTTTAATAATTTTATTAATAATATATATATATTTATTAATTATAAATAATTATATTAATTTATAAAATTTAGGGATTGGAACATCAATTACACCATTCATAGAGACGGTAAGTCATAGATACATATGAACTTCATTTCCATTTTTTAATGGTTGGAATGAAAGAAAGGTAAATATTAATGTGAATTTACATGGTCATTAATATATCATATATATTCATCAAATTTATCCTCATTACTATCTAATGAAAATACAAATGAAAATTGAATCACATCGTTTCGTGGAGGTGGTAGTCCACACATATTCCAGAAGGATGTTATCATTTCGTAATGGATTGTATGGTAAGATGGTAGACATGATATAATCATTATATAAGTTTAGTTTTGTCATAAATTCATATATAAAATTTACACCCATCATAATACCCATCCATAAAATATGGGGATGAAAAATTAATTATATCGCAATGTGGTGACAGTAAGCCTTATGTACGCATAAGTGATACACTCACTTCCCATTTTTTAGAAAATGGGGTGTATGATTGGTTTTTTATAATAATAATAACATATATGTATATTTGGACAACAAAATTATAATTTTATAAAAAGAATAGCATATTTAGATGAGGTAAAATAAGAATTTAAAATAAAGTGATTGGTTAATGCAAATACCTCTTCTTTGAAACGAATCTTATAGATCTACTCTAAAGGGATCTAGGATGGTCTTTCGAGAGGAAAAAACATCATGAATTTGGATAGGGAATTTTAGAAGATAAATTTGTAGTGCTTTATCATGATAGGAGGATAAATGTTTTATGAAGAAGAGAAAGGAGGGATTCCCTTTTATAATTTAGGGGAGGGGTATTATAGAAATTTAATAAAATATTTAATTAATATAAATTATTTTTTATGTAATATTGATAATATTATAATATAAGATGATTATTAATCGAAATAATCTCATTAAATAAAATTTGGACGTGTTTAGATTACATTTTTACCCTTATTTTTTGATTTATACCGATGTTGACCCTTTTCACAATTATCATAATATTAAAATTTTCAAAAATTTATTGGATAATAATGTTACCATAGAATGAAAAAATACATATAAATATTTCTAAAACTATATATTCTTCATTTTTCAAAATATAATATATTTCACAATTTTTATCATTTATTAAAATATTATTTATTATAAAATTTCAATAACGTCATTTGTAGCACTATTACTTTAATTTAAATTTAAATACATCAAGAAAAATAGAGAATTATAATATAATTATTTCAAACCTCCCTAATATATCATTTATATCTAAAAAACATGGAATATAATAATTAATTCAAAACTATATAATACTAAATATTTTTAAAATAATTTATTATTTGTTTCTATTAAATTGAGAAATATTGCATCAGTGTTAAATAAGAAATTATGGTTATTATATAATTTCTGAAAATTAATAAAAAAATTATATCAAGAAAATTACCTCATTAATCTCAAAAAAACATTCATTCATTCATAACAATATTTTTTCACCAGGTGGATAGATAAGTGATATAAAAAACCAAGAGAGTAAAATTTTGTAACACTATTTGATTAAAATTTTGTATATGTCATTATCATGGAAAAGTGTCCCTTAAATTGGCCAATTTTAAGACTAAACTGATAAGAGTTTAATCCACTTCATACAAGAATAATTAGGAAGAAATATTATGGATATACAGCTAAGTTTAAATAAAGGATAACCTGATTTACCTTTTACTATGGTGGAAAATTTTATTATAGTTGCTATTCATATTGACCAAAAATATAAGGGGAATATTAATAAACGATCCTACATATTTCAACTATTTAATTCATTATATATATGTCATTATCTATCAATGGTATAAAATAATTTAAATCTATGTTCCCAATATGCTAAAAACCTTCTTTTTTGAAAAATACATTTTTATGAATAAAACTGGACTTATTAATATCCTCGAGAAAATAAAAATATTTGATGAATTTGATTATTTTTGAATGTATAATAAATAAATCTCAGTGAAGTAATTCACCAATATTAATAAATTTAATTTATTAGATTAAAAATATCACTATAAAAATTTGTGGGATTACATAATGTTGGGCTTTATTAGTGCAATCTATAAGTGATGATAAAGGCCCCCTTTATCTATGCTTGAAAACCCACTAATAAAGGGTGTCCTTTATCGGTTCTAAAA
Organism: Viscum album; assembly: GCA_963277665.1. Lineage (NCBI taxonomy): Eukaryota > Viridiplantae > Streptophyta > Magnoliopsida > Santalales > Viscaceae > Viscum > Viscum album. Next base: position 837,494,440 of record OY728165.1, read on the forward strand.
TAGAAATGATAATTGGGGGTTTCATCAGTACTGAAAATGTATGGGTAATGGGGGGACTTTATCAACGGTAATAAAAATCATTGATAATGTGGGGTCATTATGGGTGCTAAAAGAGAACTAATAAAAGGGTCCATTTTAGAGCTAATATAAATGCTGAAAAATGCGGGGCCTTTATTAGTGATAATAAAAAAGTGTATATATATGTGGTGCCTTTATTTGTGCAAATACAAATTGTTGATAAATGAGACCTTTATCATTGATAGTAAAAAATCATTCATAAAGGATGGTCTTAATCAGTGTTTTTTACAAGTGTTAATAAAGGGTATATATCAAAAAATTCATTCAAAATAGTATATTAAAAGAAAATATTAATTATATTGATATAAATATAATAATTTAAGAAAATATTATCAAGATAAGGATAAATACACATTTACACTTAATATATAATATATTTATTGAAAATTTATTATAAAATAATTAAAAATATATATTTTAACAATTAAATTTATAATTATTATCGATTAATTGTAATTAAATGACAATTTGATGACATAAAAATTAATTGATTAATGAACAGTTTAAGATAAGTAAGAAAGATGAATAGAACTTCAACAGTTCATAACTTTTTGTTCGGGTGTCTGTATGGGCTCTACAATATATCAAACTAAATCCTACAAAGATATCTACAACATTTAGACCAGGGGGCAATCAATATTATTTATCGGTAAAACAATTCCAAGAATTCCTCTTAAACTGAGTTTTTAGTCAGGGTTTCCCAATATTTTAAGATTGCATTGAATTTTAACCACATTTAGTGGGGTCTTATTGTATTATTCAATGGGGAAGGAATTTATTCTCAGAGAATACATTCATATATATATTATAGATCTGAATTTTTATAATTTTTCATTCTATAGTTTTATTTATAATAAAAAATATCCAAATTATCTTATATTTATTTATAATAAATCAATTATATAAATATATATTCAAACATAATTATATTATAATATATTTTAAAATATATAATCCAATTGGAAGTGAATATTTATTATTCATTTTTTAAAATAATAAAATAATACATTTTATTTACTTTATGATAATTCATTAACATTTTTATACATATACCTATACATGTAATGTTTATATATATACATGTGTGTATCAATAAACAAATATATATTTATATTTATATTCTAATATATGTCAATTAATACTTATTTATGTAAATAGTTTTTCATGTATGTGAGAAATATAAAGGTATACATATGTGTGTAAATATGCGTGTATATGTGTGTGTATCAAGTATTGTGTAAATACATCATATATTAATGTACTTTTATTAATAAACCACTAAAATTATAAATCAATATTGTATATAAGCATATTTAAGGTAAATATTTACAAGTACATTATAAACATTTGTATAAAAATATAAATTTATTTATGATTACATATAAATTTATATTTTTAAAAATATAGGTATATAAATATATATGTAATATATGAAATATATATCTAACCCTATTTTAATAATGTATTTTAAATCTATCTATATATTAAAAATGTGTTTTATATCTAAACTCATTTTAGATATGTATTTTATAGCTACAAACATTTTAAAAAAGTATTTATAACTAAATATATAATATATATAGACATATTTTAAAAATATATTTAGAAAAATATATAAATTTTTAAAAATTTAAAATATATATACAATGTTTATATATATATATCTATGTTTATTAAAAAATTGATATATATTTCTATTTATATTCTAATATATATATGAATATTATTATATAATATAAATTTATAAAATTTATAAATAGATATTTCAATACATATATCACACAGACATATATAAATATATTTTATAAATATATTTGAAGATAATTTTACAAATATTTTTTTAAAATATGTGAGTGTATTTAAATAAGTAGAAATATCACTAAATATACCGTAAAACTAGCATGTTGCAGTTCTAAAATCTTTCATATCTCAATAGGAGGTCCATAAAGCGAATCATGGTTCTTCCAAGGGTAAATAGAATGACGTAGTTTTTTGATATACATTTGGATTGTCATGTAGGTGAAGATAACTCATACACAATGGTTGGTTACATTATCTATATGAGTAAACAGTAGAGTTGGAGAAATTGATGAAATATTCCAATGTATGGCCATCAGTAGTGGGAGATGGGTGTAAATGGTAGTGCTAAATTTTTTTGGGAGACTCTAAATGAGGGTTAGGCCAAACGATTAGAGGATTAGGTAATGAATCTAATGAATGTCAATTTGATAGAGACCCATACATGGGTTTAGGATTGAGATATCTATTTTTGAGGAGGGTATGTCTTTTAAGGATAATCAAGCATATGTGGTTGTTCGGGAATGTGGAAAGGGTTATGAGAAAAGGTAGTGTATCTCGTTAGTTTGTTTGATTATATAGTCATATTTGGGAATTTGAGTTGGAATGGGATTTGGATCTCAGATGAGAGGATAAATTGTTTGATTAAGACTTCTAAAAGTACTTATCAATGATTAGAGTCATTAAGGGAGGAGTTTTTGTTGACCTATCTCCCTATGGGATAAAACAATGCCATGTAATTTGAGATTTCATCTAGGGCATTGTATATATTGAGGACTGGGGCTCATATTAGGGGTTTGACACTTCAGAATTCCAAAATAGGAGTTTTTAGATGGAACTCAAGGCCCATGTGGTGACCTGAGTCTTCAGGAAAACAAACAGTAGCTGTCCAAGCTTGTCAGGCTACTATAGTAGCCACCAGCTAGGTACTGGGCTAGGCAGTTTCTTGGCTAGTTTCATGGGCTCACCGACTAGTCATTGGTCATCTTCTATCTAACTGGTGATCAACTAGATATTAAATGTGACTGTTGGAAAATTTTATGTGTTGTAGCCCCATCATTTAAATTAGGTAACCCCATATTACCCATCCTTTCTTCTCCCCCAACCTCAATCAAACCGAGTGTTGAAGGTGGCTCCTCCCATGTCCATTCTGGACCTCACTCCCTCATTTCATTGAAATTTAATGTGTTGTTTATTATGATTGATTTATACGGGTAATTATAATAGTGTAACTTAATTAAAACCTTGTTCATTAATTTTTAACTTCACTAGAACAAAATCCAAATAATTTAGGGTCTCTGTCTTGGAACAATTGCATTAATATCGATTCAAGTGGCGATTCTTAGTGGTTATGATTCTATATGGTTGAAGTATAATGTCCTTACTATTCCAAAACAGTTTTATAAAATTTTATTCTATTATCTTCATGTGTGCGTGTTTGTGAGAATATCTGTATAGTACCTCTATGTTTTATTTTAGTATGAGCTGGGGAGGTTCGTACGGATTTAGTATGATCCATAAATGGGGAACATGGGTTTTATGCCATATAATTGGAGAAACCAATCCTTATAAATGGAAGGGATATAGGGGTGTCTATTTTGGTGTTTAGGATTTGAAAGAACCTTTTAGGCTTAGTTAAGATTATGATAGATAAGATAGATGGCATGGGGGATTGAGGAGTAAAACCCCTTTAACCTTCACTTTGGAACTGATGGATAGGCTCCATGTGTCAGGGATAATGATAGGGAAGCCTATTTTTTTAGAATGACATGGAAGGTGTCATTTGGGATTGAAAAGGGCATGGATGAATTGAGTACATAGTATGGGGAATTAGGTGGTCCTTTACCTTGGATGAGTGACTTCAACTTGTGTGAGTTTTTATTGTGTTGGCATATGCGGGGTGGGATGTACGCTTTGTTAAACAAACTTGGATAGTGTCGTCAGGGATCAAGATGAGTTTGGATGACATGGGTAAATGAAATAGGGGATTTGGGGTTGTTTTAAAATATTTTATGTGTGATTTGAGGATAGACACAGGTGAGGTGGTTAAATCCAATAGTGATGTTGGCCATTATGAGTCAGACATTGGGTTGGGGTAATCATAGGGTGATTTCCCATGATATTTTTCCTATTGATCTTGTTGTATAGGTGTGTGGCCTCCTTTAACAATGAAAGGATAAGATGGTGTGAAGTTGGGCCTCCAATGAACCCTCAATATGGATTGGTGTATATGTTTAGCCACCCAATAACCTTTGGGTTAGAATAATGAGAAGATGGGCTCTGACGATCATTTTAGATGGGATGGTGTAACTGGTCGACCTCCCCCGAACCTACAGCGATGGGTCTGTGTGCATGTATAACCACTGCAGATTCTTCAAGGATGGTTCAGGGTACATGATTAGGTTGGTACCTATGATCAATGATATGATGTGGGTTACATTTTTTTGGGTTCTATATGAACATTCCTTCCAGCAATGACCTCATGTCGGTACATTTGTGGTTCTTGGTGGCTAAATTAGCACACAATTACCTTCATTATTGTATTTATATTTCCATATTTATTTTCTATCATAATATAAAATATTATAAAACCTTATAAATTTATTCTAATTACAAATTGGTAGGGTCTTACTAGTTTTATATTTACACCCTTGATGGGTATCTTAGTGCATGTGCACCTTTTGTTTGTTAGGTATTTAGATGAGGGAATCATGTTTGTTTAGAATAGTTGTTTAGGAAGATAATATTATTTGAAATGATGATGGGATAAAATCCTAGATACTTATTGAGTTTTATGAATTTTATGCCATATTCTATAGCATGGGGGTATGTTTTAATTATTCTTGCACATATTTTTATTGATTAATTTGATTACTAGTACATACTTGTATACTCTGATTTTAGATATCTTTTACAAAGGTCATAGTTTCCCAAAATTCTTTTCATGACCATATCCATTATAATGAAACCACCTTTATATTTGGAGGCATATATAAGTCCTATATGGAGCCCTTGTGGCCCATTTCGGGTGATCTTGGTCAGTGTGTTACCAAAAACTACATATGAAAATTAATGATGAAGTAGTTCATCAAGTGTATGAAATGGATTCTATTGAGAATCATAAGTTTATTTACTATAAGTTTCAATATAGATTATTCTAGTTAAGAAAATAATTCCATTATTATCATTGGAATTTTTTTATAATGTGGATAAACTCTATACATATTTGTCTAATTTTCTCAAATTTTTCATAATTGATTAGTGGGGCATGTGATGTCTAAGTTCTTTAATTGTTATGCTATTAAATGTGGGTAAGAGTTAAAATGAAATATTAATTAGATAGTCCAAATTAATATCATCATAATTGTAATTCATGTTCATTAAAACATATAGTAGATTCATGAAAGGGGTAGTATTTCCATATGATAGAATTTTTCTGGTATTCTTTAATTGGTTTAATAAAATCCATGGAATATTCATGTCATGTAAATATATTATAGAATCCTTCCTTTTATTTTAAAAGGTGTATAATACTGGATATTTATTTTTCATGTATTGTTATTATATATGAGTTTTAAATAATGTAAAGAATTTATATAGCCAACTATTTTCATTTAAATTATGAAATAAATGGTTATTGAATCATAGATTTCAATTTTATGGAATATATCAAGCTCATATGGATGTTATTAAATGATTTTTATTTTTATATCAATTTTTCTTATATGGGAAGTGAAGTTATTTATTAAAAGGATTTATTGTGAAAAATATAGTATAAAAATACACTTTGTTTATGATTCATAATATTATATGAAATACATAAGAAGAATACTATGATTTTTTTTCTTGGATATGAAAAATATGTAGGTTTTTTTGATAAAATATCATGGATTTAATCCCACTACCATCAGTGACATTTTTTTAATAAAAATATCATCTTTTCATTATAATGATTCAAATAAACGGAATTAAATATATGATGTACATTGAATAGTTTATTTTTTAAATATTCCCACTAAATAAGATAAATAATATTTATTACAAAAAAGATTTTGTGTATCATAGCATGATATTTTGTAGTGAATACACAATACTAGAATATGAGGTAATTGATATTGTCCAAAACCACGGTAACAACCCTATAAACTATGCCATTGCCTATGGCCACGATCATGATGCATGTGTCTATTATAGCCATTGTCATTAACATTGAACATATTTATTGTCCTTTGTCCACAGTTAAAACCATGGCCATATATTCTCTAAATTATTGAAACTTTTCTGTTGTAATGGTTTAATCATGTAGTATTCTAGTTATTATTATAAGACTTTTCCACTAACCTAACACATTTTATATGTTTTTATTTGTGTTTGTGAATATAAATATAATTAAATTTATTAATATATAGTTATTATATGTAGACTTATGGTCATGAACCATGTGGACCATAGAAATTGTTTTCCCCTATCACCACTATTAATGCAGACAATGGATGTAGGTGGGTGTGGACTATTGTTATATCCTCAATCCACATAGAACATTGTTATATGTGACCATATAATCATGGTTCACATTAATTATGACCTTATCCCAATCTTACCTACATTCACAACATGCACTATGGTCATATACCATTCCAATGACTTTTATGCACCCTTCCTTGCATCCACCTACTACCTTGGACTATATTGATCATTTCTATATGCCTTTCCCTTGTGGTCCTGTAGACATGGACCATGTCAACCATCGTAGTATGCCAAGGCAATCCTACAACCATGTTTCCCATTATACTGTGGTCGTAGGTAGCTCTATGACCACAATTCAACTAACCATAGATTTATAATAATTTCCATAGATAATATTTCTATTAAAGATAGTTTCTAAGAAGATAGTGGGAGTGTGCTTGGACTTAGTGAAGCTCAAAGTTAACAAATAACAGATAATTATAGTAAAATTACAACATGATTATACCTTACAAAGAAATATTTCAATGGAATGAGTTCCCTATATTATGATGAAGATAAAAATAAGATTATTTGTTATTTGGGAAAATAACAATTAACATTGAAACATTTGATTTTATGAAGTAAAGGAGTTTGAATATATGTTTATGGAATAGAAAAATTAGAATAAAATTTAGAAGTCTCACTATTTTTCGCTCTATCTTATTTGAAATATATTACTCATTAATGAGTTTATTCAGAGTGTTTTATAGGTGGTCATATAGTTTTTATAGGAATTATATAGAGATACTGTGAGCTTAACAAATACCTTGACAGTTAAACAAACATAAGGCGAATATATAAGTTTGTCTTATTCAATATGTTATTCAAATACTTAAGTTTGTTTTGTTATTCCTAGTTAAATTATTTTAAGAAAATAAAATTTATCATTTCATAAAAAATTAAATATTCATTGTTTTCTTCCTTCATATTGGATGCATATATATATATCGTGAAGTGAAATGATAATTAACCTCCCAAAACATGAATTCGAGGTATGTTTAATTGATGTTAATCATGGTTATAATAGGTTGCGAGGAGTTTTTTAATATAAGTATCACTAGGAATATAATATTGAGATTTGAAATATGCTCCTAAGGCACAAAATAGATTTCGTGCAGTGGATGACCCACAAATTATATTGCATGGAGTTTCACACACTATGTATTTAGAAAACATTTGGATCATAGTTATTTTTTGGAGTCCTTAATTCATGAGGACATTGTGAAACATTGAATGATATCCATTATACATTTATACCTTTCTTAAACAATAATTGTGGATTATCTAATTATGGGATGGTTCAAAATTTTGTTCATCATCTCATCGATTAGTGATTTTCCAAGATTGCATTTTCCACCTAAATTGTGAGTATAACAACTGGTCCCCTGATTGAGTTATACATATAATTTTTTAATCCATACCTAAATATCACATACAATGTTGTTATCCATCATGTGAGGTGAACATGATGTTCTCATATATAAAAGTAAATGGGACGTGATTTAGTCATCATATTAGTCAATAAATACATGAAATGTAAAGAACATATGAGGAGTATACAGGGAATATATGTACTCTATGTTTCATGATTATGTCTTTTGAAAGGGGTTATTATGAAAATAAATACCTAAATATGATACAAGTGGTAGAAAATGTATGAAGTTTCATCTGTTTCATGGATGTCACATTATATCTCATTGCATCTTGAGTAGCATCAATTGTTTGAAAGAGTCTTTTTTATTATATATGTGAATCATTTCAATTCATGTGTTTTTCTTTACCGCAAAGGATCACGGGGTCATTATTTTGGGTTGACTCAATAGGGAATAGGTTGGACTAAGATATATACTCTAAATGTTTATTATAGGTAATCTAAAACTAGTTTTGGACAGATTTTCATAAGGTACTTCATATGATGTGATACATGGTGAAATTAATGATTTCATTCCAAATGTTTTATTGAAGATACTAAAAATTATTTTTGGATATATTTTCAAAATTTATTAAAAATGATACAATATAATGTTAAATGAGACCAGGACTATTAAACTCCAGTGCCAATGAGAGATAGAAGGAGGTATTCCCAAAATTCATTTATATGTGAGGTATTTTGGTACACAACATAGTTCATGATATGATGTATATCGTAGTGTATTCTATACTTTATCCAAATGCAGACTATATACCCTTGATATAGACATAGAATCAACTACCTTGGAATGGAAATGAATATTTATGATTCATTCTTGACATTTCTTCATATTTTCTATCATTAATGTTGTTTTTTAACTGAGTAAATATGATAATAAGTGTCATTCAAAGGTCACATGGGGTTTTGAATATTTCTATTTCCTCATGTGTTTTTAAATGTGTGGGTAAATTCATGGGTAATAGGGATCATCCTCAAGGTATTCTATAAATATAGAAGGTTTGGGAAATGCAGTGTGCGGTACAAATGAAGGTTTATGTCTGAAATCATTTTTCACATTAATCTATCTTTCTACAATACCCTTTTCCCATTAAATATACTAGTATATGATAGGTCTGAGGATAATCCCACCCATAAAGCCTATTGATAAAACATATATTACGTATTCTAATGGTTTTTTAGAAGTTATTCAAAATGTATGTCAATAGATAAAATATAATTGGACAGTGATTGTGAAAATAACACAAATCTATTTAATTATTTTATATAGTATAATGGTTTTATGAATTCAATCATTTTTGATCACGGGGATTAGGTTTTCCAGTTTCTTTCAATATGATTTAAAATTGTATATTAATACTAATCAAACTAAACATTTTAACCTTAGATTAATAACTATTTTTTAACTCCCCATTACCATGTGTTTCACTAAATCTTGGATCAATTGATGTAAAATGTTCTCCTATACATGAAATAGTTGAGTCATATTTCATCCAATAATATTTAATAGAAATTTCCATATCTTTAGAAAATATATATTTTTTACTATATAATTAACTTCAACTTTATCTTATACCTGTATCTTCCCTTCCAAACCAATAAAAAGTGTACTCAAACACCTTTAAATTAGTTGTATATAAAAGACTCATGATTCATTATTTCAAATTTTATAACTACTTATGATTTATGAAAGTATCATGAATATTTCATAAACTCATCATTGCTCATATTTTGTCATGTTTTTACCTTTAACCATGATTACCTAAAAAATTAAAAATAGCCTTATGTAATTCAACCGTGGGTTCTTCTTATAATACAACTCAAAGGATAAACATACAATAATTTTGGAAATAAATAATCAATCTTATATCTTTCCTCTAGAAATATTACTACGTTTAATTTTCAATCAACCTAGTTCAATCCATCATAACCAAAACCCCATTATAATTTAGCAAAATACCATTTTATTATGGGGTTTATAGAACAATAAATTATTATGAAATTTTAGACTATTCAAATTATTCTTTGAAATTAGTTATTTTATAGTCACTTAATTTATCTGATATGAACTTTTTATTTGATAACAACTTTCTATCAATGCACTCATTATCAAACACTTAATCAACTTCATAGCATCAAAATTATATGACATGAAGATAATAAATGTTATAATATAATAATCATCAATAAATAATAAAAAATATTTATCTCATTATATATATATATTTTCATCATTAATCAATACATATTGAAGTGAATCAACTTCAATGGTTTAGATATTTGAATATTTACATTTTTGTGTAAATAATTAACTATATTCAATTTTTTATATTTAACCAAATCCATTCCAATTATATTATCAATATATTAATATCAAGAACCTACTTTTCTTGAGTGAATTCATTAATTTTTTTTGGGCCAATATTGAAAGCCCTTTAATTACACAATTTAAAACCTTATTTTAAACTCAAATTGTTTGAGTTTTTAGAAACTCTTATATAGAATAATATTTCTATACTATATTTTTCCTTTGTAAAAATATAAAAATATTTCATGTTCATTTCTAATAATTCATCAATATATAATGTAACTTTATTTATTTAATAAAAAAAAAAGAAACACTGTGTAATTTATTTTCTAAACAATAATCAATCAAATCATTATTTGACATTGGCCTTCTATTTTGAACTTCATTTGATCCAAAAAATATTCTTTTGAGAGTTAACTCATTTTATGAAAACCCTCTTGTAACATATCAAAACTAATCAATAGATTCATGTACCCAATTGTATTAAATAAAAAAATACTATGTAATATGTAAGGTCATTTTTTGAACTGTTAAATGAAAATAAAGAAATAGAATTCAATGCAATTACATTAATATTATTATAAAAAATCATTATTTATATTATTTATATTCAATTACTCTAATAAAATCGTAATGTAATCCCTGACATATTAACATAATTGTTCAAACCTTCAAAAATTCTAATGAAATAACTAAAATTTATTCTCTACATTCACTTGTTATGTTTCATTCTACATTTAAATAATATTTATTAGAGTGGATAGTTTCCCATTAAATTTGGGAATTTATATATTCCAAAATAATTTAAAATTAATCCAATGAAACAAAAAATGATTTTTAATAGTTTTAAACCCTCAAAGAACGAAAAATTTCCATCAAAGGTAAATTTTTCCAATAAACATTCACTTTTCTGGCTATAAAATTATAAATATTTTATACTAAGAAGACCATCATTTTTTACTCTATTTATAAAATAAAAATTATTTCTTTGTTTAACTTATCACACTAATTGTCAGTTACTTTTTCATAAAATTATCATCTTTTTAACAGTATATTTTGAATTAGAATTTTCATTTACAGATTTATATACATTGACTTTTGATGCTACACATTTTTTTTCATTTCATTTAGGTTGATATATGGATTTATTTTTATTAAATTCAAGACCTTTTAATATGTAAATTCAGTTTTTGGTTATAATATTGATGATCATAATTCTAGGATGTTTGACACATCTTTTCATTTCCCAGTATACTATCACTAAACACTTACATAGGTAGTTCAAAATAAAATATGATCTGTTTTAATTTTTTTCAACCTCCATTACCTTTTAATAGAAATTATAATGTGTTGGTCGGAGTGGATACTCAAGAGTGGGGGGGGGGGTGAATTGAGTTCCAATTAAAATTTCTGTTAAAAATATTTCTCTTAAAATCCCCCAATTTATAAACAAATTTAAACTGTAGTGAATCTATACAAAGTGTAAAGGTTCAATTAGTTTCTCAAAGATTTATTAGGTATCAGTTAACTTAATTTTAAGATTAAATTAACTTTTCAAACTAACTTACTGGTTTACAATAATCATAAACACTTTCCAATTTAACTATCAAAGTAGCTTTAAAATAGTTTTGTATTTCAAAGTAATAAGTAGAAGAATATATTTATATATGTAATACTTATAGACATAAAATAAAAGCACAGAAATGTTATCCAAGAGGTTCAATCTCATGCTGAGACTTAGTCCTCTCAACAATTTATATAAATTGATTCACACCCTGGATTGGGGGTAAACAATAGTTTACTACTGTCCAGGTACAAAGACCTCTACAATAGTTCTTCGTGGGAAAAACAAACAACAGCTCACATGTCCTTCATGTCTTACTCGACCTCTACCACCATCCATAGTGGGAAACAAAAGAGTTATGAAGTTTAAGTGAGGATTTAATAATCCTTCAATTTAGCACAGGAGACAGCGTGTGTGTAAAGTAAACAGGATACACACACTGCTCAAAATGTAAAGAAGGAATCACTAAGAGAAGAATGATTGAGTTTAGAAATGCTTTTGTGATTAGCAGTGCATCTCTGGACTCGTTTGGTTTATCAGAAAAGCTCTTAATTCCTTCTCTGGTTTTTCTCAGAAAACAGAGTGTCGATTTCTTCTTTGATTCTTGGTCCAGCTTAACAGCCCGAGTGCATGAAATTTTTTTTGTAGCTCTTCACTCAAGATACAGCTAGTGTTCTCCTCTAGAATAAGTTTCTTCATGTATGTTCTAGATTCTTGGAGTATAGATGTAGACTATAGAAGACAAAATGCTCCACATTTGAATGCTTTTTCAGCTCTTCATCTTTCACCCTTCGTGTATCTTCATTGTGCTTTCAAGGAGTTTCATATGCATCTATTTCTCTGTCACTATTTTTCCAATGTTCTCTTTCCATCTCTTTATAGCATTCAGCTTTGGTAGAAAAGAATAATCTCCTTTTTCATGGGTACTAGGTACGGTTCCTGGACATGCAACAGAAATCCTTAAATAACATTAACGGCATTAAACCCATCGAATGTAACAGTTATCTAAATAAATAAATATATATAAAGAGTATAGTGTTTGACTTGTTGGTCAAGAATTAGTAGCATTTTATTGGTAGACATGCACAGTGGACTTTTGTCACATAACCTTCCATCGGTAGCTCTTTTGAACTTGCATGGGTAGCTCTTTTGAACCTGCATCGGTAGCTCATATACCAGTGACTTTAGTTCTATCAATAGCTGTCTCTGCATCGGTATCTCTTTGAATCAGTAGCTATTTGCATGTATCGGTATACTTACACTATCAGTAGACTTCTATCGGTAGCTCGATATATCGGTTACTATGCTTGTATAAGTAACTATCAGTGAACTGGCTCTATCGGGAAACTTCCATCTATCGGTAGCTCTAGTATGTTCTGTATCGGCATACATTATTTCTGTTTACTGGTAACTCTGGTGTATCAGTGACTATCTGTCTAACAGTAGACTAAGTCTATCGGTAGACTAAGTACCGGTAGCTTTAGCTAAAATGCAGACCAGTAACTTAATACTTATCTATTTCATACACAACATATCTGAATGGGTTAGAATTACTTCATCACATATATAAACATGGGTAAATAAAGATTAAACTATCTTAGGGATTATTTTAATATTATTATCATCTTGATCACACATTGAAATAATTAATATATAGAAAAACATTAGATTGAGATTATCAAAGTATATGTAAGCATAATTGGGATTATCAAAATAGGTGAGGTCAACAATCTCCCCTATTTTGATAATAACAAATTATGATATTATCAGTTAAAAAAACATCAGAGAATATATAATTAAGCTCAATTTTCTTAGAGAACACAGTATAGTATAAAACATATGCTATAAAATATAGAACTAAATGTATTAGAGAATATAAGATTACTAAATGAAATTATATTAGAGGATGAAATTTAGAGGTATCAAAGAGGCAAAGCATGATAGCTCTTAGATAAAATTTTTCCCTTTCATTAATATTTCTCCCCCTTTGTGATCATCAAAATGCGGGAAATAATAAAAAAATGGAATAATAGGAATAGAAGAAAATAACTTGTATTAAATGTGACAAATAGGTACAAAGAAATAAAAAATACATAGGATTCCTATCAAATATTCCAGCTACTGGCTCAATCCACATCCTCAATGTGAGATTTTCCCTTGGGGTCAGAAGAGGATTTATGTGGTGAGGATTCTGGTGAAGGCTTAGGAATTCATGAAAGGACCACAGGAGGCTGAGCAATTGAAATTGCTCCTGGCCTATATTAAGGAGTCCTTTGTGTGATCAGAGGTGTGAGGCTTCGAATGGCTTGAACAGGAGTCATCTGAATTGGAGAAGTAGTGGAGGCAGAGGCAGACAAAGCAGGAGGGACAATTGCGGGCTGGGCATCAACATGCAGAAAGGGCAGTAAAAGATTCTTGAAATCCATAATGATTCCTCTCCCTCTCTCCATTGTGGATATTAAGTCATCCTGGTTCTCCATAATCTAGTCCAAAGCTGGAGTCAATTCTCTCATCTTGCTAACTTGTTCTCTAAAGGCATGAGTGACATGAGGTAGTTTCATATTCTCAATCAGAAGCTTAAAATGACTGGTCATTTGGGTCTTTGTGTAAATTTTGGAGAAATAGGAGTCCACCTTTTCTTTCAATTCCTTTTGAGAGTCAGATGCTTCTCTCATTTAGTCTTGGACTATCTTCATAATTTCTCTGGTTGAATCTCTGGTAGGGAGAACAACTCTGCTCAGTTCAGATGAGTCCACAGAGCCACTGGTTGAGGGAGAACCAAGCTCCTCTTTCATCACCGTTCGAATTTGATTCAAGTCCATCGAAGGTTTAGATGAAAGAGAACCAACAGAGAAAGATATAGTCTCTTTGAATCTTTTGGTCAAACCACTGATAAGATTTTGAACATCAGATTCCTGGGTTTTAATATGATATTTCATAGAAGTTTTGAAACCTTCAATTACTGAAACCATCTGACATACAACACTCTTCACATAAGCTAAGTCCTTATCTTCTTGGGATTTTGAGCTCATGTATGAGTCTAAAGAAACTACAGATTATTTTAAAGCTTCATGATCTGCTTCAAGTCTAGAAACTTAAGCCATGCATTCTATAACTTCTTCAAATATTTCACCCATAAAGATTGATAAATTGCAGGCAAGAGATAGTTCAAAAGATCTTTCCATCATAACCATTTCTTCAGCAAAACTGTGCTTTATCTCAGCAAATGAGGCACTAAAAGATTCTTTTAGCTCATCCCTTAAAATATCCATATCAGCCTTGATAACCAAATCAGCAGTTGCAACGGCTGAAAATGCTATTTCAGAGGCTAAACTGACCAAAACATCAGTCATAACTGATTGAATTGAAGATACCAGAGAAAATTCCATCTTCTTTACCTCTTCCACAAATCTGTCCTTATGAATTTTCTTTGAAGTATCCATGTCATGCATTCTGACCACATCTTCAGGTAGCAATTCTGTCTCAACATCATAAAATTTTTTTGGTCTATTATAAGATGCCTCATTATCTAAATCTGAATAGTCTAAACCACAAACTATAAAACCAGGGTCTTTTACACAATCATTAAAACCAACAGCCACTATAACACATCCAAAGTTAGATTGATGCTCCTCCTCAATGGGTGCATCCTCAATTAGAATAAAATCATTCTCAACATCATTCACAGTAATATCCTCAGCAGGTCATTCATCCTGAGGAGAATCTTCCACTATCAATTCCATTACTGCAGCAGCAGGAGGGTCTTCTGTATTAGGTAAGGGTATGTCAACTTCATTTGCATCCTCATTAGGTACTAAATATTGTTCAATCATTGGACTCAGACTCAAATCAGCTGTCATAGATGTTTCACTCTCATGAACATCTTCTTCATTTTTTATAGCAGCCACTTTAATAGCTTCTTCCTTTTCTGATATATGTTGTTCTAGATTTTCAGAAGTTCGGCTAGGAGGCAAGTCAGGGTCTCCTCCTTCATCAGCATAGGAATCTTCCTATTCTGAATCATCACTGTATTCTGGCTCCTAGTCATCGGGTCCTAGAACTGGATCCCTCACATCCTTTGGTCTTGAAGGATGAGTCATAGTATTAAACTTGTCATATATCCTCTGGTCATCATTGACCCATTCTCCTCTCCAAGGGTTCCAATTTATTTTCATGTACTTACAAACTGTGGTTGTGATACAGAAGTTATTCTTCCCTACCACTATCTCATCATGAGACTCAGCAAGCCATTTCACCTTGATCATCACCGAGATTAATTTAACAAAGAATATGGAATTTGTCTTTGATTTTGGTCTTGTCATATCTTCCATCTGGATCATTAGCAATATGCATAAAATAACCATTACACAATGTCTTAAATGGTGCAAGAGAGAGATATCCTGATATCTCAAATTAGAAAAGTCTCCTCTCCTTGGTATCAAGACATGTTGAAAAAATGTGAACAACAATCTGTTCTCTCCATCTATCACTACAGCAACTACTTGTCTTTGACTTCCATCACAAGTCACCTCTTACAATGCAGTATCATAATAAAAAATGTCACTGGTAGGTGGAATGGCTCTCGCGACATATCCAGATACTCCTTCATGTGGAAATTTCAAGCACTCAACCAATTCAACTGATGAGAATGATATCTCTTTTCCATTTACAAAATAAGTTACTTGATTTTCATTCTCCGATTCTTCAAAAGTTACAAAATCGTAAAACAGTTTCACTAATTTAAGGACCATTGTTATTCAAAAAACACTCTACAAATTTTTGATCTTCAAGAACTTCGAGCACTAACAACCTGCTAGGCATCATCCATTCTACAGACTGTTCCTTTTCAATCACAATAACTCAATTTTGTAGATGAGGATTCACTGGTCGTCTCCCCGACCAAGTTCTAGAAACACCTCCACTACCACTTGCATCTTTCTCGGTCCTTTTCTTCTTCGTTTTCAGCTCAACAGAGTCACCTCTGACCATAGGAAGTTAGTTCTTTGCCATCGTTGGTTCGAAGGATTTAGGGTTCTCTAAGGATTCAGGAGCTAAGGTTCGAGGGTTAAGGATTGATACTCGTGGATTTTGAAGTAGCTCAGACTTTAGTTTTATCATATATGAATTATAAAATAAATAATCAAAATGAAATAAAGTAAACGGTTTAGATTTTGGAGGCATACATAAGTTTTAAAACAGTGCGCCCATCGGTGAAAATTTCTATCATTGAGGATTTACATCGGTGAACTTTTCTATCAGTGAGGTTACATCAGTGAGGTAACATCAGTGAGGTTACATCAGTGAGGTTACATCGGTGAGGTTACATCGGTGAGGTTACATCGGCGAGGTTACATCGGTGAGGTTACATCGGTGAGGTTACATTGGTGATGTTACATCAGTGAGGTTATCTACCGATTGAGATTAAACATTACTAACTCGTTTCTAATGTAACTTAACCTATCCAAACTCAAATTTTTAGTGAAAATGTAGGATAACTGATGTTCAGTGCTGTAAAGACCCGTAAAATTCAAGGGATTTTTTTTCTTAATCTTCTTTGAGTTTTTACAAGAACGCAGTTTCTGACGACACTTGATTCTAAGGCCTGGTGTGCCTGGAATTTTTATCTGAAGATTAGCACGGGTACGATCAGTGAACGAACAAGAGGGAATTCCTATCTTTTGAACCGGTGCTCGGAATCGAATTCCGAGGGCACCGATGGAACCGCAGCACCGGTAATTTCTTAGAAATGCCTTTTCTGGAGTTGCGTTTTCTCGATATGAGTTGATTAAATTTGTGGATTAAGTGTGAGTGAAATAAAATTTCATTAAGAATTTTATTTCTCTTTCCCATGTGTTAGAACCTAGGTGTAGGAGTTAGGGTGGGACCCACTGATTTTTAGTTTCTATTGAGTGGATTAAAGGAGATTTAGGGCCCACACGAGCCCCCACCTTTTCAATAACCTTAACTCCCTAACTCCTCTTAACCCCCCACTTAAGTTGTGTAACACTTTTAACTTTTAAACTTCCCTTTATTTGGGTGACTTTTCCTCTCCTCTCATTAAGTATGAAAACACACCAATTCAATTAATTAAATTAAGTTTTGATTTTTGAATTGTGGCATGAGTTAATAAAATAAGGATGAGCCTTATTTTATTTTGGTTGGTTGTTGTGTGTGGACAATTGAGGAGAGAGCTCTTGGCTGTTTTCATCTTCATCACGAAGAACACCAAGACATTGACGAAGAACGTTGTCACCGTAAGAAGAGATCGACGTGCCTTCTCTTCTCCTCTCCGCAGTCGGTGTGTGACCCCTTTTTCCGAAGATCGATGACACACCCTATTTTGATCTTATTCCCGTGTCAAATAAAAGGAGACGCCACTTCCTCCTCGGATGTTCTCCGTCAGCATACGGAGCTTCACCTCATGACGTCGTTTTCTGCGGTGAACCCCCGTTCTAGCTACGCTCAAGGTAGGGGTTATTTAATTATTTTGTTCGTGTTTACCACCTTGTTGTTCTTCATGAAAATACGACCAAGTGCTATCGATTAACGAGAGGGGGACGGACCACAGAAACACGGCCGACCCTCCTCCCTTATCCGTGTGTTTTTTTCTTTGTGGTTTGAAACGTGAATGGCACGGTGTCGTCACACCGCATGTGATCGTGCGACAAGGAATGCGCGGCGCCGTCGCGCCGCGCCGTGGAAACGAACAAGGTCTCGACGCCGCCGCGCCGCGTCGAAGAAACCCAAAGACACCGCGGCCAGATCGGGGCCACGATGGAAGAGCACGGCGCCGTCGTGTCGCACCGGACGACCAAGGCCGCGGCCGGTTCCGGGCCGTGGCGAAGCAGGGTGACCGGCGGCCGGAGACGGGCCGCCGGCGTCGGAGCAGGGAGGGGATCGGCCATCGCCGGTCCCGTGGAGCAGGAAACGGCCGACCAGGGCGGGCCGACCGGACAGGGGAAGAGCCGGGGGTCAAAACCCCCGGCTTGCCAGTTGAGCGGCCCCTTAATTGGGGTCGCGGTTTCCGAACGGTGGGGGGAAGCGCGCCCCCCCACATAACCGAACGGCTCGGTCGTTCGGCCGAGCCAGCTGGCGCCGCGTGCCAACACGCCGGGCCGCGCGCCAGGCCACCGGGCCACGCCTAGGCTGGGCCGGGCCGCGCCAGCTGGGCCGGGCCGCGCCCAGTTCGGCCAACCCGTACCCGGGTTGGGTCGACCCGGTTCGAGTCGACCCAGTGGGTCTCGGGCCGGGTCGGTTTGGGCCCAAAACCCCCGTTTTCAGACCCCTTTTTATTCTTTTGCCAATATCTCGGGCTACTCACCACCGAACGACGCACCGTCAGCAGATATGTGATCCTTGGATCGAGACGGTTGTTTCGGTATATCGCACTCAAGGTTTTGGAATACTTTGGGTTTGGCCGGGTTGGTTCTTACACGAAACCAACCGGGCCCTCGGAGCGGAAACACTCATATCTTAAGCTCCGGACGTCTGATTGACGTGCCGTCGACTTTGTCAGATTCCTCTTAGTGAGACAGATATTTTGGTATACTCCGCCCGAGGTTTAGAAGCAGGTGGAGTACGGTCAGGTTGGTTTTCCCTTAAAAACTAACCGGGCCCCTGGGATGAAAAAGCCAATAACTCTTAGACCGGGCATCCGATTGACGCGCCATCTGCGACGTTGAGTTCCTGTTGACGATACAGAACTTTTGGATACATTAACTCTGGACTATGTGTCAGTTTATGTATCAGCCTCTCGGCTCCTAGAGTGGACCCTCCCGAACGAGCTTGCTGTGTGCAGGAACCCTAGTGCTGGCTGTGTTTGCGATTGTGACGATGACGACGGATGTACAGAGATCCTCAGTGGATTCGACGGTGATGACTACAGCACTCAGCGATCCTATGTGGATCAATGCTACCGATCCTGTGTGGGTCCGATCCTGTGTGGGTCAGCACTCAGCGGTTCTGTGTGAGCCAGCGCCTATAGATCATGTGTGGGTCCGATCATGTGTGGGTCTTTGCGGGGGTTAGTTACCTATCGATCATGTGTGGGTCATACCCTTCCTGGTACATTGCGGGGGTTAGTTACCTATCGATCCTATGTGGGTCAGACCCTTCATGGGTCATTGCGGGGGTTAGTTACCTATCGAACCTGTGTGGTTCAAACCCTTCCTAGGTCATTGTGTGGGTTAGTACCTATCGATCTTTTGTGGGTCCAACGACTTACATGAATCAGTGGATATATCTGATCATCTCTATCGTCATACGAAGATGTATATCTGTGTGAGCTGAATCCTTTTTTTCATTCCTATGTGGATTGTGTTGTGCTATCCTGTGTGGATTTACGTTTTGCTTTCCTGTGTGGAATGGGTTGTACATGGGTTCGGATGTTGGAGCCGAACGAGAATTGATGACTTAGGTATATGTATGGGCATATACCTAAGCATTGTCGGATGTTACTTCGTGAATGTATCTTTCCTTTGTGGATTATCCTTTGTGGATTCTGGGAGACCTTCAGGGGTCTCGGGGTCCCTACTGTGTAGCTTGTACTCACCCCTGCACGGGCTATGCCCGCACTACATTTTTTTGGTTACAGACGACGGACAGCGCTGATCGTTGTTGAGGCTTGCGGAGCAGGACGGTACCAGGAGGTGGACAACTGGGCGGGACGTATTCGGAGTGGTGTGCTGGTCCCGAGGAGCAGTGGAGGCTAACTGTACCCACCCTTCAGGTGGGACTTCCAGTGGATGGCTCGACGCTCCAGATCTACTTTTCAGTTGTTGTTTTCCCTTTCCAGTTGTACTTTACATTCAGTTTGGGTTTGTATACTGGCCCACTTACTTTTCCCCACTTACTGTTGTACTCAGTTTTTACTTAGTATTTTACTTCTACTTCTTGCTTGCTCTGTGGTGTTTGTTTACTTTACAAAGGAAATGCCTTCCCTTTTTATCGAGAATTTACGCCTTGCTACTAGTCACTAGCCCCTGGCCTATGGAAGACGGGCTTTGGGTAGTCACGCCACGGGCCCCGAGGATGGGTCGTGACAATTGGTATCAGAGGAGTTCGGTTCTACCGCAGAACATGGGACTCTGATCTTTTCTATGTGAAGCAATAGTGTTTAGCGTATTGGGTGTGGTTATCAGTCCAGGGAGTCCAGTGTTGGTGCGGTGGCCGACGTATCCGTACATCAGGACCCTGACTTCTGATTTCCGAATTAATCCACAAAAACATTTATTGCATGTGTGTTTCAAGTTTTCTTTGTGATTACTTTGTGTCAGCTCACCAGGTATATTGTTCTGACCGTGGTGCACCTGTTTCCTTTTCAGGATGGCCCCACGATGGCAGCTAGCTAGGGTTCCGAGAGTTGAGCGTGACGATAGCCCACTGAGTGATGAGGCCTCGGTGTAGGGCCCTTTGACAACTGAGGCACCGGCGGTACCTTTACCCGCCGAGCCACCGATGCTTCTAGCCCCAGCCGCTGACAATGCACGTCACCTTAGTGCACTGCATGAGTTCCAGCGCCAGAGACCACCCAGGTTCTGTAGGGAGATGGACCCTCAGGCAGCCAAGGACTGGCTGGAGGTAGTGGTACGAGTTTTCTGGTTAGTGAGGACACTAGCAGACCTCATGGTGATCCTCACGGCGAGACTACTGCATGCGGTAGTGAGCCGATGGTGGAGCTTGATGCTCCAGGTGCACGATGAGGCATCTCTACTCTGGACAGACTTCGAGAGCCTCTTCTGCTCAGAGTTCATCCCGGCCACCCTCCGTGCGGTGCGCATCCAGGAGCTTCTTCAGCTGCGGCAGGGCAGCTTGACAGTCGCCTAGTACTCGGTGAGATTTACCGATCTCTCGCGCTACTCTACAGACATGGTACAAGACCCATTCTTCCAGGCCCGGACATTTGAGCAGGGATTGAGACATGAGATCAAGGTATCGCTGATCTCCCTCAGCATTCTGACTCAGACAGGAGTACTGGAGCGAGCCCTTTTGATCGAGAGCTTTCTTGCTGAGTCTACACTAGCACTGAGACCCACCGCAGGGCGTCACGTAGCAGAGTCTTCTGCAGCAGGCAGTCAACGGATGACTCATGGGTCCAGGCAGACCAAACCCTCAGGCAGATGACCTCAGGACATTGGCTCAGTAGTTTGGGGCACACAGCACGGAGCCAGTCTATCGAGAGGCAGGCAGTTCAACTCATGCGGCGGGCAGGGCCACATGGCTCGTGACTGCCCGACCCGCTATGCAGAGGAGCAGCAGACGGTTGAAGAACCACCTAGGCAGAGGTAGAGGTTCGACCGTGGCAGTCCGCAGGGAGTAGGCAGATGAGGTAGAGGAGCTGGCCGAGCAGTAGGTGGTGGACGATGTTTTGAGGCTCTACCACCACCACCACTATGAGGTCCACCCCGACCTCAGGGGAGAGAACAACTTCAGGCTGAAGCTTATGATCATGGAGCTCCGGAAGTGGGTGGAATAGTGCGGGACTAGCTCCAGGCATAGAGTCCTTTGCCCATAATGCCTCTAGCTTCGTAGTTTGTGTTGACTTGTGTCCTTGTACTTTGATTTGAAGTAATAAAAGACACTTGCATTGGTGACGTTTCCTTTCTTGTCTTTTTTTTATTACTAAGAGGTGCTGGTTAAAAACTGTTGACTTGACCCTCACTTGCAAGATTCTTACTGGAGGAGACCCATTGACCACACACTAATGCCGACAGTGTTACTCAACCCTTGGAGGCGAGAGTAACAGTTGGATCTCCTGGTAGCAGCGTCCAGGCCTTACGATGTCATCCATGCCATGAATTAACTAATCATGATGGGATTGACTGTATTAGGCAAGGAACGTGGTTCATCCAGGGGATGAGACCAGATTTCCCTTTTCGACAAAGGAGAAATCTTTGCAGCTTTTCAGAATGTTAAGGAGAAAGGGGAAACCCTTCGTGTGTTCAGACAGATGTCAGCAGAGCTTCCAGGAGCTGATACAGAGATTGACCAGCGCACCTATCTTGAGGTTGCCTGAGGAGGGAGTAGGGTACGTAGTCTACTGCGATGCATCAGGGACTGGACTCGGATGTGTCCTGATGCAGGAGCGGGCTGTGATCACCTATAGATCATGTCAGTTGAGGCCGCATGAGCAGAACTACGCTACCCATGACCTGGAGTTAGCAGTAGTGGTCTCCGCTCTGAAGACATGGAGACACTACCTGATGGGCGAGCGCTTTACAGTCTTTTCTGACCATCAGAGTCTCAGTTACATCTTATCTCAGAAGGACCTGAACCTGAGACAGCGGCGATGGCTCGAGTTCTTCCAGGACTACGACTTTGAGATAGTCTATACTCTTGGGATGGGGAACGTGGTAGCCGACGCTCTCAGTAGGAGGACGGGCATTCAGCTACTTGAGGAGGTGACAGAGCACCAAGCCTATTTTCAGATATCCTTCGTGGAAAGAGATGGAGCAGCCTTCCTCCAGTCTCTCACAGTCACTCCTCCACTAATACAGCGGGGCAGAGAGGCACAACGTGGGGATGCTAACTGTGAGACGTGGCGTGCACAGATATCCTCAGGACAGGCACCTGCTGGTTACTCCTTTGGATCCAAGAACGACGTCATTTTCAGAGGACGTACCTTGGTACCAGTTGCTTTATGGGAGGAGGTGCTGAGAGAGTTTCACACTTCTCCTTTGTTGGTACATCCTGGAGTGGCGAAGATGTACCAGGATCTCAGATGACAGCACTGATGGCCGGACATGAAAAAGGTTGTGGCAGAGTTTGTTTCTCGATGCCTCACCTGCCAGCAGGTGAAGGCAGAGCACCAGGTACCAGCAGGCTTGGTAAAACCCTTTAGAGGTCCCAGAGTAGAAGTGGGATGGGATATCTATGGACTTCTTCACTGGACTTCCACGCACTTCCAGATGTCACGACTCCATTTGGGTGATTGTCGACCGACTCACCAAGTCGGCACACTTCTTACCCATCAGAGAGTAGGGCACAGTGGAGAGCTTGGGATGAAATTACATTCATGAGATTGTACGGCTTCATGGTGTGTCATCATCTATCATCTCCGATCGAGTTGCTCGCTTTACTTCCCAGCTTTGGAAGGGCAGCAGGAGGCGTTCGGGATGCAACTACGTCTGAGCACCACGTTTCACCCTCAAACGGATGATCAGATGGAGAGGACCATTCAGACTCTCGAGGACATGCTCCGCGCATGTGTCCTCGACTTTGGTCGCAGCTGGTAGGACCACCTACCCTTGGTGGAGTTCGCGTACAACAACAGCTACCACTCCACCATCGGGATCGCACCATACGAGGCGTTGTACGACCGACCTTGCAGATCTCCTTTTGTGCTGGATAGACCCTGGGGAGTTAGCACTTATGGGACCAGAGATGGTTCAGGACATGACAGAGAAGGTCCAGGTCATCCAAGAGCAGATGAGGATAGCTCAGAGCCGGCAGAAGTCTTATGCTGACAGGAGGCCGATGCCACTAGAGTTCGAGGATGGTGACCACCTCTTTTTGCGTTTCTCACCTCGACGTGGATTTTGGAGATTTGGACGAGGTGTAAAGTTGTCTCCATGCTTCATCGGACCGTTCCAGGTCCTCAGTAGGATTGGCGAGGTGGCTTATCACCTGGCTCTACCACCTCAGTTGCACCGGGTGCACGACGTCTTCCACGTATCTCAGCTGAGGAGATACATGCACGACCCGACACATATCATTGACCTTGGAGAGCTAGACGTTGATGATGGGGCGACTTTTACGGAGGTTCCAGTGGAGATCGAGGATCGACAGGAGTGGGTCCTGTGTGGACGGTCGATTCCTCTAGTGCGCATCAGATGAAATCACGAGAATCTCCAGGAGAGCCCTTGGGAGCGGGAGGCTCAGATGCGTGCTCAGTACCCACATTTGTTTCCCTAGTTTTCGATGTATCTTTACGGGGACGTAAATCCCTAAGGTGGTATTAATGTAAAGACCCGTAAAATTCAAGGGAAATTTTTTTTCTTAATTTTCTTTTGGATTTTACAAGAACACAGTTTCTGACAGCACTTGATTCCGAGGCCCGGTGTGCGAAGAATTTTTATCCAAAGCTTAGCTCGGGTACGTTCAGTGAACGAATAAGCGGGAATTCCTATCTTTTGAACCAGTGCTCAGAATCGAATTCCGAGGGCACCGATGGAACCGCAACGTCGGTAATTGCTTAGGAGCGCATTTTCTGGAGTTGTGTTTACTCTATATGAGTTGTTTAATTTTTTTGGATTAAGTGTGAGTGAAATAAAATTTCGTTAAGAATTTTATTTCTCTTTTCCATGTTTTAGAACCTAGGTGTAGGAGTTAGGGTGGGTCCCACTGATTGTTAGTTTCTCTTGAATGGATTAAAGGTGAGGCGGGGCCCACACGAGCCCCTGCCTTTTCAATTCACTTAAATCCCTAACTCCTCTTAACCCCCCACTTAAGTTGTGTAACACTTTTAACTTTTAAACTCCCCTTTATTTGGGTGACTTTTCCTCTCCTCTCATTAAGTATGCCAACACACCAATTCAATTAATTAAATTAAGTTTTGATTTTTGAATTGTGGAATGAGTTAATAAAATAAGGATGAGCCTTATTTTATTTTGGTTGGTTGTTGTGTGTGGACAATTGAGGAGGGAGCTCTTGGGTGTTTCCATCTTCATCACAAAGAACACCAACACTTCGACGAAGAACGCCGTCACCGTAAGAAGAGATCGACGTGCCGTCTCTTCTCCTCTCCGCATTTAGTGTGTGGCCCCTTTTCCGAAGATCGACGACACACCCTATTTTGATCTTCTTCCCATGTCAAAGAAAAGGAGACTCCACTTCCTCCTCGGACGTTCTCCATCAACATACGGAGTTTCACCTCGCGACGTCGTTTTCCACGGCGAACCCCCGTTATAGCTACGCTCAAGGTAGGGGTTTTTTAATTATTTTGTTCGTGTTTACCACCTCGTAGTTCATCGTGAAAATACAACCAAATGCTATCAATTAACGAGAGGGGGCCGGACCACAGAAACACGGCCGACCCTCCTCCCTTATCCATGTGTTCGTTTCTTTGTGGTTTGAAATGACAATGGCGCGGTGCCGTCGCACCGCGTGTGATCGTGCAACAAGGAATGCGCTGCACCGTCGTGCCACGCCGTAGAAACGAACAAGGACACGACATCGTCATACCACGTGGGAGAAACCCAAAGACACTGCGGCCAGAGCGGGGCCGCGGTGGAAGACCACGACGACGTCGTGCCGCACCGGACGACAAAGGCCGCAGCCGGTTCCGGGCCGCGTCGAAGCAGGGTGACCGGCGGCTGGAGACGGGCCGCCGACATCAAAATCCCAGAGGGAACCGGCCGTCGCCGGTCCCGTGGAGCAGGAACCGGCCGGCCAAGGTGGGCCTGCCGGACAGGGGAAGAGACGGGGGGTCAAAATCCCCAGCTGGCCAGCTGAGCGGCCGCTTAATTGGGGCTGCGGTTTCTAAACAGCAGGGGGCAGCACGCCCCCCCCGCATAACCGATCGACTCGGCCATTCAGACGAGCTAGCTGGCGCCGTGCGCCAGGACGTCTGGAAATGCCCAGGCCAGGCCAGGCTGCGCCCAGCTGGGCCGACCCAGGGGGTCTCGGGCCGGGTCGGTCTGGGCCCGAAACCCCCGTTTTCGGACCCCTTTTGGTTCTTTTGCCCATATCTCGGGCTACGGACCTCCGATCGACGCGCCGTCAGCGGCGATGCAATCCTTGGATCGAGAAGGTCTTTTTGGTATATCAAATTCAACGTTTCGAAATACTTTGGGTTCGGCCAGGTTGGTTCATACACGAAACCAACCGGGTCCTCGGAGTGGAAACGCTCATATATTAAGCTCCGGACGTCCGATTGACGTGCCGTTGACTTTGTCGGATTCCTCTTAGTGAGACGGAACTTTTGGAATACTCCACCCAAGGTTTGGACGCAGGTGGAGTATGGTCGGGTTGGTTTTTCCTTAAAAACCAACCGGGTCCCTGGGACAAAAAATCCAATAACTCTCAGACCGGGCGTCCGATTGACGTGCCGTCTACGACGTTGAGTTCCTATTGACGATAAAGAACTTTTGGATACATCAACTCTAGACTATGTGTCATTTGATGTATCAGCCTCTCGGCTCGTGGAGCAGACCCTCCCAAACGAGCTTTCTGTGTGCGGGAACCCTAGTGCTAGCTGCGTTTGCGACTGTGATGACGACGACGACGACTGTTCAGAGATCCTCAGTGGATTCGATGGAGACGACTACAACACTCAACGATCCTATTTGGATTAGTGCTATCGATCCTGTGTGGGTCAGCGCTCAGCGGTTCTGTGTGAGCCAACGCCTACAGATCCTGTGTGGGTCCGATCCTGTGTGGGTCTTTGCGGGGGTTAGTTTCCAATCGATCCTCTGTGGGTCAGACCCTTCCTGGGTCATTGTGGGTGTTACTTATCTATCGATCCTGTGTGGGTCAGACCCTTCCTGGGAAATTACAGGGGTTAGTTACCTATAGATCCTGTGTGGGTCAGACCCTTCCTGGGTCATTGCGGGGGTTAGTACCTATCGATCCTTTGTGGGTCCGATGAGTTAGATGAATTAGTGGATATATCTAATCATATCTATCGTCATATGAAGATGTATACCTGTGTGAGCTGAATCCTATTTTAATTTCCTATGTGGATTGTGTTGTGCTATCCTGTGTGGATTTACGTTTTTCTTTCCTGTGTGGACTGGGTTGTACTTGGGTTCAGATGTTGGAGCCGAACGAGAATTGATAACTTAGGTATATGTATGGGCATATACCTAAGCAGTGTCGGATGTTACTTTGTGATTGTATCTTTCCTTTTTGGATTATCCTTTGTGGATTCTGGGAGACCTTCGGGGGTCTCGGGGTCCCTACGGAGTAGCTTATACTCACCCCTGCACGGGATATGCTCGCACTACGTTGTGTTGGTTGCAGACGACGTACAACGCTGATCATGGTTGAGGCTTGCAGAGCAGGATGGTACCTGGAGGTGGACTACTGGGCGGGACATACTCGGAGCGGTTGGCTGGACCCGAGGAGCAATGGAGACTAACTGTACCCATCCTTTAGGTGGGACTTCTAGTGGATGGCTCGACGCTGCAACTCTACTTTTCAGTTGCTGTTTTCCCTTTCCAATTATACTTTACTTTCAGTTTGGGTTTTTATACTGTCCCACTTACTTTTCCGCACATACTGTTGTACTCAGTTTTTACTTAGTATTTTACTTCTACTACATGCTTGCTTTGTGGTGTTTGTTTACTTTACAAAGGCAATGCCTTCCCTTTTTATCGGGAATTTATGCCTTGGTGCTAGTCGCCAACCCCTGGCCTATGGAAGGAGGGCTTAGGGTAGTCACGACATGGGCCCTGAGGACGTGCCGTGACAAATGCCTATAAACTCAAGAGTAATATCACCCTTTTGGTAATGATCACTCATGAAATGGTGCCTTACATCAATCTGTTTGGTCGTAGAGTGATACCCAGGGTTCTTTGAGATATTTATTGCACTAGTATTGTCACAGTTGATTGACACATGCCTAAAGTCATATCCATAGTCCAAAAGAGTGTGTTTCATCCTCAGAATTTGTGCACAGTAACTACCAACAGCTATGTACTCTGCTTCAGCAGTGGATAATGCTACAGAATTATGCTTCTTACCACACCAATATACTAAAGACATTCCTAATAAATGACTTGTTCCTGAAGTGCTCTTTCTATCAAACTTGCAACCCGAAAAGTCAACATCTGAATAACTCATTAACTCAAAGGGTTGTCCTTTTGGGTAAAACAAACCAATGTTTACAGTATGTTTAAGATATTTAAAAACTCTTTTAACAACAAGTAAATTTTATTCTTTTGGATTAGCCTGAAATCTTGCACACATACACACACTAAACATAATATCTGGTCGACTAGCAGTAAGGTAAAGTAAGCTTCCAATCATACCTTTGTAATTGGTTTGATCCACTGATTTACCAATTTCATATGCATCCAATTTACAATCAGTACTCATACGAGTTTCACTTTCCTTAATACTATCCAAACCAAAGCTTCTTAAAAGATCCTTTGTATATTTACTTTGATTCAAAACAATACCATTTTCATTTTGAAACAATTGAAATCCAAGAAAATATTTATGTTCTCCCATTAAACTCATTTAAAATTCATTTTTCCAACTCTTTGAAAAATAAATACATAAAGAATGTTTAGAAGATCCAAAAATAATATCATCAACATAGATTTGAACTATTAAAACATCGTTAGAAATTATTTTAATAAAAAGAGATGGATCAACAATCCCTTTAGTAAAACTTTTTGAAATATGAAAATTACTAAGTCTATCATACCAAGCTCTTGGAGCCTGTTTTAATCCATATAAAGCGTTAGAAAGTTTAAAAACATGATTTGGAAAATTAGGATTAGTAAATCCAGGTGGTTGTTCAGCAAAAACATCTTCAACAATAAAACCATTTTGAAAAGCACTTTTGACATAAATTTGATATAACATGAAATTCGGATGAGCATCATATGCAAGTAAAATCCTAATGGATTCTAATCTGGCTACAGGTGCAAAAGTTTCCTCATAGTATATTCCTTCTTCTTGACTATATCCTTATACAACTAGTCTAGCTTTGTTTCTAACTATGTTTCCATACTCATCAACTTTGTTTCTAAAAACCCATTTTGTGCCTATTGTTAAAGTGTCCTTAAGCCTATAAACTAATTCTCAGACTTTCCTTATTTCAAATTGATTTAACTCTTCTTGCATAGTCATTATGAAAAAATCATCATTGATAGCATCATTGATATTTTTAGGTTCTAGCTATGAAAGAAAGGCTTGATGTTCAACCTAATTTCTTAGAGAAGCTCTAGTATGTGACCCTCTGTCATGATTACCAACAACAGCATCCAATGGATGATTCTTTAGAATCCTTGTTGATCTAGTAATGGTAGGACTAGAAATTTCAGGTTCATCTATAGGTTCGGGTACTATAGCAGCATATTCTGGAATATGTTCAGAACTGGATGTTTTTACAGCAGGTTATTTAGATTTATTATTATGGTCCAGAATACTTAAATCTTCCTCAAGATTTTCAAGAGTGGTTTTAGGCTCATGTGGATCAGTTTCATAAAACTTGATGTGAAAAAATTCTTCCACACTTTTGGTTCTTTTATTAAAGTCTCTATAGGCTTTGCTATTTAAAGTATAACCAAGAAAAATTCCTTCATCACTCTTAGAGGCAAACTTGTCCAGATTATCCTTTGTATTAAAAATGAACAATTTGCAGCCAAAGAATCTAATGTAACTAACTTTAGGTTTTCTATTATTCCACAACTCATAAGGGATCTTCTTATGAACTGGTCTAGATAAGACTCTATTAATATTATAATAATTTGTACTCACGACTTCAACTCAAAAGTAAATAGGCAGGTCATATTCATTAAGCATGGTTCTAGCTATTTCTTGATGGGTTCTATTCCTTCTTTCTACTAAACCATTCTGCTGAGGTGTTTTAGGAGCAGAGAAGTTGTGAATATAGCCATTGCGTGAGCAATAAGATTCAAATTCAGGATTTTCAAACTCACAGCCATGATCACTTCATAGAGTTTTAATCTTATGTCCAATAAGATTTTCAACAGATTTGTAGTATTTAGTAATGTAAGAACATGCTTCACTTTTGTGAGCTAAAAAGTATACCCAAGCATATCTAGAAAAGTCATCTACTAGAACATAGACATAGTGCTTCCCATTTAAACTATAAACTCTTGATAGTACAAACAATTCCATGTGAACCAACTCGAGAGGTTGAGAAGTTGAAACTTCATTCTTTGATTTAAATGAAACTTTATGTTGCTTTCCCTTTTGACAGGCATTACACACTTTCTCATTTGGGAATTTAAGTTTGGGTAGGTCTCTAACTATGTTCTTTCTCGTTAGTTTTCTATGTGAATAGATGTTGCAGTGTCCTAATCCTATATGCCAAAGCCAAGAATCTTTATGAAAATCATTTAAAAAAGTTGCATTTTGTTAAGCTAAAGAATATAAATCTACTACATAAACATTTTCATTTCTTAAAGAAGAAAATACTAAAACATTTTTAGATTTAAAAACATTGCAAGAATCATTTTCAAACATAACATTAAATCCATCATCACATAATTGAGAAATACTTAACAGGTTATAATTAGGTCCATCAACATATAAAACTTTAGAAATTAAAACTGAATCAGTGTTACCAATTTGGCCTAGGCCGATGATCTTTCCTTTAGAATTATCAACAAAGGTGGCATGTCCTCCATCAAACTTTATTAAACTTTTGAAGCATGAATAATCTCCAGACATATGTCTTGAACATCCACTGTCCAAGTACCATACCTTCTTGTGAGAAAACTTTATGCATGTTTCCTACAAAACAGATTTAGATAGAAAATGATTTTGGTACCCAGATCTTCTTGGGTCCAGAAAGGTTAGCAATCAAAACTTTAGGTACCCATAATTTTTTTATGGGTCTCATATAATTTATAAAATCAATAGATTTTGAAAGAAAAACATTATTTGACCTATAACCATATGAATACCTCGTTAAATCATATGAATTTCCATAACTAGAATAAGCGGACTTTTTTCTAGACTTAGGAATAAATCGAGTTTTAGTGAACTGTCTCTATCCAGGTTGATATCCCAAACCAGTAGTGTACTTAGGTGTCACTTGATTACCTAAAATTTGAGAACTTGTGTCATTTCCATTTGTAAACTTCTATATGTATTTTCTATGTTTCTCATTTGACATTTTCAGTTCTGTATTTTCCTTTAACAGTTGAGCATTCTTATCTTTTTCAATAGTAAGTTCGGTTTTAACAGTAATAGTGAGAGCATGTTGTTTCTTTAATGATTTGTATTTATCCTTAAGTTCATTGAATGTCTCTTCCAGCATATTGCAGTATTCAAATAATTCTTTACTAGTCATGTTTTTTTGAATTAGAATCAGATTCTACATCATCTTCAAAATAATAAGAATTTAAAACAGGAGTATCTAAGGTTACCTCAGATGTGTTGGTCATGAAACACATGTTGGCATGATTCTTCTCAGAATCAGAAACATTAGATTCACTTATGCTATCTTCAGATGCACTCCAGGTAGCCTTCATAGCTTTCTTGTACATCTTGTCCTTATAATCATATTTCTTTTTGACTTTTAACTTTGGACAATCAGCCTTGATGTGTCCTTGCCTTTTTACACTCATAGCAGTCTATTTCATCATTCTTGTCTGCTTTATTCTAATCCTTCTTCTAGTGTCCCTTGTTGTCATAATTTCTTTTATAGTTAGATTTCCTGAATAATTTCTTCTTCCTATAAAACTTCTTGAATCTCCTAGCTATTTAAGCCATCTCAGCATCAGTATCATAATCAGAATATATACTGGTTGAACTCTCAGTAGGTATTTTCATTTTCTCCTTGTATTTACTCTTAGAGGCAGTACAATTGAAATCTAAGGATTTTCTCTCAGGTTCATCATCTTCCTCGTTATTCACATTGAGTTCTTCCTCATACATCATTAATTTACCAATAAGCTCTTTTACTGTAAGTGCTCCACTGTCACATGACTCTCTGATTGAAACAGATGTGCCTCTCCATCGTTCTGGTAGACATCTCAGTATCCTCATAATTTTTTCCTTTGCTGGAACAACATTACCAAGTGAACTCATTGTATTGACTATCTCATTAAACCTGAGATACATTTTAGAAATAGGTTCATCAATTTTCATTTTAAAATTGTCATATTTAATAGTATAAGTATTCAATCTCATTTCTATAACATTGGTTGTTCCTTCATGAGAATCACCCAAAGTATCCCAAATTTCAAAGGCAATTTTACAAGTAGAAATTCTATTAAACTCTTCATCTCTTAATGCACAGTACATAACATTCATAGCTTTAAAATTATTATTGTAAGTAGTCTTTGTAGGTTCATCCCAAGTTGTTCTTTCAGTCTCTGTAATTTTATATTGAGACTCTATAGCAGTCCAAATATCAAAACCCATACTTTCTAAATGAATTTTCATTTTCAGTTTCCACTGGGCATAGTTTGTGCCATTGAAGAAAGGTGGCCGGCTAGCAGCAGCACCCTCAAATCTATTGTCCATAACTAGATTTTAGAAAATAGTTTTAAAGAGATAAAAATTTAGAACAAATAGATCTTTAAGATATTTAAAGATGAAACTAAAATCACATTTTAAAAACAGAGTATTTCAAAAATATTTGAACATAAATATACCCTTTGATACCAAATGTTGGTCAGAGTGGATACTCAAGAGGGGGGCGGGGGTGTATTGAGTTCCAATTATAATTTATGTTAAAAATATTTCTCATAAAATCCCCCAATTTAAAAACAATGTTAAACTATAGTGAATCTATACAGAGTGTAAAGGTTCAATTATTTTCTCAAAGATTGATTAGGTCTCAGTTAACTTAATTTGAAGATTAAATTAGCTTTTGAAACTAACTTACCGGTTTACAATAAGTATAAACACTTGCTAATTTAACTATCAAAGTAGCTTTAAAATAGTTTTGTATTTCAAAGTAATAAGCAGCGGAATATATATATATATGTGTGTGTGTAATACTTATAGACTTAAAATAAAAGCACAGAAAAGTTAACCAAGAGGGTCAGTCTCAAGCTGAGACTTAGTCCTCTCAACAATTTATATAAATTGATCCACACCCTGGATCGGGGGTAAACAATAGTACACTTCTATCCAGGTAGAAAGACCGCTACCACAGTTCTTCATGGAAAAAACAAACAACATCTCACAGGATGTTCAGGTCTTACTCGTCCTCTACCACCATCCACATTGGGAAACAAAAGAGTTACGTATTTTAATAGAGGATTTAAGAATCCTTCAGTTTAGCACAGGAGACAGTGTTTGTGTAAAGTAAACAGGATACACACAATAATCAAAATGTAAAGAAAGAATCACTAAGAGAAGTATGATTGAGTTTTGAAATGCTTTATTGATTAGTAGTGAAGCTCTGGACTTGATTGGTTTATCAAAAAAGATTCTACGTCCTTCTCTGGTTTTTCTCAGAAAACAGAGTGTCAATTTCCTCTTTGATTCTTGGTCTAGCTTAACAGCCTGAGTGCATGAATTTTTTTTGTAGGTCTTCACTCAAGATGCATCTAGTGTTCTCCTCTAGAATAAGTTTCTTCGTGTATGTTCAGGATTCTCGGAGTATAGATTTAGACTATAGAAGACCAAATGATCCACATTTGAATGCGTGTTCAGCTCTTCTTCTTTTACCCTTCGTGTATCTTCTGTGTGCTCTCAAGGAGTGTCATATGCAATTATTTCTCTATCACTATTTTTCCGGTGTTCTCTTTCCCTCACTTTATAGATTACATCTTCAGCAAAAAATAATAATCGCCATTTGAATGGGTACTAGGTATGGCTCCCTAACATGCAACAAAAATCATTAAATATTATTAACTGCATTAAAACCATCAAATGTAACTGTTAGCTAAATAAATAAATATATAAAGAGTATAGGGTTTGACTGGTCGGTCAAGCATTAGAAGCATTTTATTCGTAGACGTGCACGGTGGACTTTTGTCGCAGAACCTTCCATCTGTAGCTCTTTTGATCTTGCAACGTTAGCTCTTTTGAACTTGCATCAGTAGCTCATATATCGGTGACGTTAGTTCTATCGGTAGCTGTCTCTACATCGGTAGCTATCTCTCCATCGGTATCTCTTTGCATCAGTAGCTGTTTGCACGTATCGGTAGACTTACACTATCAGCAGACTTCTATTGGTAGCTCGATATATCGGTGACTATGCATGTATCAATAACTATCTGTGAAATGGATCTATCGGTAGACTTCTATCTATCGGTAGCTCTGGTCTGTTCGGTATCAGTAGACTTTGTTTCTGTTTACTGATAACTCTGGTGTATCGGTGACTATCTGTCTATTGGTAGAATAAGTCTATCGGTAGACTGAGTACCGGTAGCTCTAGCTAAATACAGACCAGTAACTTAATACTTATCTATTTCATACACAACATATCCGAATGGGTTAGAATTACTTCAGCACATATATAAACATGGATAAACAAATATTAAACTATCTCAGGGATTATTTTAATATTATTATCATCTTGAGCACAGATTGAAAGAATTAATATATAGAAAAACATTGGATTGAGATTATCAAAGTATATGTAAGCATAATTGGGATTATCAAAACAGGTGAGGTCAATATAAAGTTTATTTTTTATTCATTTTTGTTCTCATTAAAATAATAATTCATCTTCATCTCCATGGTGGGTGAGACATTCAATCTTTTAATTGCTTTCACAAATATAAAATATATTTCTCCATGAACTCTCCCAGCCACATTTAATGTTGGAGTTACCTTCACTAACTTCATAATATCCTAATATTTTTTAAACATATTCACTATTAATGCATTTAATTTTTTATCCAAAATGAATTACATGTTTATTCATCCATTCTCTACTTCATTGGATAAATCCTCCTCATTCAACTTGGTAATAAAAATTTTCTTACAATGATTAAATAGTTATTAACAGACATTAATTTTTTGAGGCCCTTATATTTTAGAATTGTTTACTCTTTAAATAAATTTAATTTATTTCATATCATATGTTGCACACAACAACGAGTCTAGACGAACCATGATATACTATTAAAATATTATTATTTAAATGTGGATGTTATAACCTAGATGTTAAAATTAGTGGTATGAATAAGAATAAATTAATAAAAAAAAGTATTTAAATGTTTTATACAATGTAAATTTATTTATCAATAAGAACTCAATATTTAGTAATGTAATATTATTATTTAAAACTGTATTTTATTCAAAAATGGGTTTTATTACTTTTTGTGAGTGAATATTATAATTAATTTCTAGAAATTTTCTAAATTTTATTTTTTAATAAAGATAAAAAAATTTAATCAGAATTTTAAAATTATCCTCGAGATTATTTTTTATATTTTTCATAAAAGATGAATTTTCTAGAAAATTGGGAAAATTATTGATTTTTATTAAAAATTATATTTTTATTTCACGAATTTAAAAAGGTCCATTTTGTTTTAAAAATATGAATGTAATATTATTTTAGTTATATTATTAATAATCCAATAAGTTAATTGGAATCCATTCTTTGGATTAATTTGTTATAAAATCATTTTTATACTTTGAAAGAAATTTTTCAATAAAAAATATTTCATTACATTGTATATTTTTATCTTAAATTATTTTCTTCTAAATACAGGATTTGAATATTTCAATTTTTGGAATCAGGAGTTCCAAATTTAGTAAATATCCTCATTTTATTTTTAGACATTATGAATTGTAACCATATTAAATATTTTTCACTCCGGTAAGGGTAAATCGGTTAATTGATGTTAAAAATAATGTGATAAGGCCTAAAAATCTCCCAAAAACTTAACTTTTTTTTATTGTATAGTTTTTCCTCATTAGTCAATTTTAAATATTAAAAAAAATTTAACATTCATTCCACATTCCTTTGATTATAATATTTATATTATTTTCAGTAAATATAAAGTCAAAAATGTAACTCTATTATATAAAATATATTGTGATGTGGATAAAAAAATTATGTTCATTAATAAACTCATATTTGAGATAAAAATGTTTTTTCCTAGTATTTTATTTATAATTTTTGTGAAGAAATAATTACCTCAAATTTTTATGAAACACTGATATAATATTTAATAAATTAGTAGAAAAAGAAAATAGATTATTTTCACAACTCTAAAAGTAATATTTTTTTACAGTTGTTAATGTTTCCCATGACTTTCATCGGTTAATATGGCATGTTATGGATGTGTTAGAAGATTATATGCAAATATCAACATTTTCTTGACGTATTTAAAGTAATTTTAAATGAATAGTTTCAAAAATGACATTAAATATATTTTATAATAAATAATTTTTTATTAACTGATTTTTAATTCATAAAAATATTATATTTGTCCAAGTTAATTCAATATGGTTTAAAATATCATCCATGGTCCACTTATTGTATTATTGTTCTTTTTGGTATAATTATTAACCCTTAAAGGGTAGAAACCCTTTATATTGTCATCATTGTAAAATGTGGTAACTAGTGGAAAATAGTAGTAGATATGGGACAAAACATAAAAAAACATTTATAAAATTTATTTTATGAGAGGAATTATACTAAAAGTGATCTTATAATCCTGTAATATCAATTTTGATCTATTTTTTCATGAAAATATAAATTATATTAATTTAATTTTCTTAGTAATTCTAAGAATTCCCCTCCCATCACTTACAATATGACTCAACATATTGGTTTTATTTACACCACATTGAGCTTCATAGATACCCCAAACCCTGACCATTTATCATTAGAATATCCAAAACATTTTTTTGGTATTTTTATAAAATACCCATTTTGGGGTAAAGTGGGATCTTACCGAATTACACCTTATATGGGTACATTCAAATTTCAAAATTAAAATTTTAGGTGAAATGTAACAAAATACAAAAACAATGGTGGAGCATTCAATGTGAGAACACAATATAGTAAATCACGTGATCAACCAAAGAATCCACATCATCCTCTGCATTATCATAGTCATCATTACATCACCATCTTCATTACCACGTAACTATCCATTTATATTATTAGTATAGGTATACCGCCACGGGCATCGTCACCCATCACCCCTATAAATTTTGACTGTAGAAATCAAAATGAACCCTTCAATCGTTCAACCTCTTCATCAACATTCACTATCATTGTCTCATTACACCTCTATAGTACTGCATTGATTTCACTAAAAAATCAGAATAGAACATCACAAACATATAACCTCATCAAAATCAAAACCAAAAAAATCACCTAAAGGAATAAATGAATTTCAACGATGACATTGAGAAGTAAACACCGAAAAAAATCTACAAATAAAATGAAAATAAAATGCCTTCACAAATGACACCTATGAAAGAAAACATCATCAGAGTGTAATATATCAGGATCATCATATTATGAAAAAATAATCTCAATATGCATTATAAACACTATCAAATGCCGCATCACACAT
This sequence comes from Viscum album, assembly GCA_963277665.1. Lineage (NCBI taxonomy): Eukaryota > Viridiplantae > Streptophyta > Magnoliopsida > Santalales > Viscaceae > Viscum > Viscum album. The sequence continues at coordinate 837,532,266 of OY728165.1, forward strand.
CCCAAAACCTCATAGTTACCACCCCTCTACATCCGAATGAGAAAAGAAACAAGGAACATGGGTCAAAGTAGATAATTTAGTGGTCGAGGGATTCAGAAAACAATGACCATCATTCTAAAAAACCCAAAAACCCATTGATACCCCTACTTCAGATCCTATTTGGAGAGGCATAGATGAACATGAGGTCAGTGCTGGGTTGGAGCTACCAGAGGCTTCAACAGAATAATTCTTTGTTGGAACCATCAAAACATTCTATTAGAGCAATCACCTAGAGGAAAAAGTACCACAAAAAAGAATACAAATTCAAGATAAGAGAAAAAAGAGATAATAACATAGATGAAAGGGGGTAAGGGAGGTGGATTGAACCATAATAACCCATAAATATCTTCTACCATCCATCTCACTACTAAGGGGAACCCTAAAGATAGAGGGGGAAGAAGTTGGAGCCACTCAAAGGCCTCAAAACTATATCTTCTAAACATCATTTTAGAATTTTTATAGGTACTTTAAAATCAAAAATACCCACCCTATGTCCCTTAATAGGAGATCATAGATAAGTCTACCGAAGAAGATGTTATCGTCTGTATCGACTCTTTCAATTTTATTTCTTCTTCTACTTCATATTAATGTCACGTAAACATCATAAAATAAAAACTCTAGTACCATAAATATACTTATATTTTATTATTATTATGGGAGAACCATATTAATTATTTTTCCATCATAATAAAAGTGAAAAGATCAAGTGCATAAGTAGAGCTTATTATCTCAATGTAATGGTGTAATTCATTTTTACATCACAAATTTACTTTGATGGTTATAACTGTGAAACTAATTAATATATTTTATATTTAAGAAACATTTAATATAATTGAATTATAATATCTTATATACCTTATTACATTATAATAATTTTTAAAACAATAATGTAGCTCATGTGTACATGTGGACTACCTCATCCACAAAGCAATGTTATCTGTTTTTCATTTCCAATTTACATGGACAGTAATATGAATAAATTTCATATATATATATATATGATATTATATAATATTTATATCAGGATAATAACTTGTGATATTATGTAACCACAATAAAAGTAAAAATATCATAAATTCCATGAAAAACATTCAAGAGAAAATAAAACACCTAACACTCGAAACCATGATAATAATGAATGATTATTGATGAACATGTGATAAGATATTTTTAAATGATCATTTATGATATTATAAAATATTAAATACAGAATAAATTAATAAAATGTTTGAAAACATTATACATTAGTTTAAGGAATTTGTTTTCTTATGGGAAACGTCTTGTAAGGGATTTCATCTCAATTTCACTTCATTGAACCATATTTTAATATTATTAAACTAATTTATTTTATATGGTGTATATACTTACCCTTGTACATTTTTTATCATGATTCCATCATATATCATTTAATTTAAAGTTTCAATTAAAATTAATTCGTCAAATGGTATTTAACATTATATTTACCCAATAATAAGGGGTTTAATAATTCAATTTCTTCCATTAGGTCATAATTCAACTTCAATAATTATATTTTTAAATTATTATGTGTATAATTACAATTGTTTTATTTATATTTTACATCCAAATTTTTTGGATTTTAATTTATCACACAAAATATCCCCATTGACTACTTCTTAATTAAATGATAAGATATTTGTAAGGGGTTTCTTAACTCAATCTCTATTCATTGAGTTGAACCACTACTTTGTTGACTATGTTAAGAAATTATTATATGTAAAATTAATTCACATTATATTATTCTACGTTTCCAATATTTTTATATATTTATATTTTACAAAAAAAATACTTCATGGATTAATTATCACTTCAATGATGCAATTTGTTTTTCTGGATTTCATATCGGCTTTGACTTAATTGAGATATAGTTGTTATTATGAACCTTTTTATTATTATATTGAATATATACTTCCCCTTTTATATATTTAAGATGAATATATATTCATTCACAATTATTATAGTTTTAATCAATGTTTAATCTTTCAAGGGGTTATAATTAGAAATTTACAAAAGTGGTAAGAATATATTTTACAATATCATACTTAGGATTTATATTATTTTCATTTAAGGGATACTATAATTCATTATTCATTAAATGCATAAATATAATTATCATATATATATTTAATATTTTTTTATTCTTTATTCAAACTTTTCCTCTATTTCGTACTTAAATTGATCAGAAATGTTTAAAATAAAATACAATCTTATTTATCTTTCTGATTAGGTATATTTTTATAACATGTCATTATTTTCCAAAAAGTGATTTTTAAAAGATCTTTTAATTACAAAAATGATTTATCAAGGACATTATAACTTATCCATGACTTTTTAAAATGTTTAAAATTTTTCTTTATAATTTTTTATGAATGGTTCATTATACACATTCTTTTATATAATTTAAAATGATTATTTGTAACGCCCCGACCCCAGCTACCCGGAGCCGGTGCGTTACTTCGTAACATTGGCATGATCACAAAAGATCAAGTCTCAAAAGAATGATTAGTTTAGTAGCCTTGGAAACACTAGATACATTTGTAAACGTTACATTACATCATAAAGTGAAAAACTACAATAACAAAGTCTCTATAGTCCACACTCATATCCTCTTCTGACTATCCCTGCAGGTCATTCATAAAATACTTCTTCACATCCTGGAAAAAATTAAAACATTGAAAGGGGTGAGCTCAGATGCTCAGTAAAGATAACAATATTGCGGAAGCTTTCAAAATAAACATCAACATTTAAGGCAATGTATAACTAAAACAAAATCCTTTTAAACGTGAACTTCAACATAATATGGAAAAAGTAAAATGAGATAATGCCATTTACTTATTCACATGGATATTCTACTGGTCGAATAATCACATGCAATATCAATAACCACTTTCATAATGATGGAATGCATAATGCCAGACATTCTGAAACATTTTGTCAAGGCCTCGGCCAAGACGTCTAAAATGATTAAGGCCTCGACCAAAATCACAAATCAAATTGGGAAAGGGCCTCGGCCAATTCCACGTCTAGTTGTCTCATGAGACCTACCGATGCATCGAGGAGCTATAGCGGGCTCCACCCATCATTTATTAAGTCCAATGCATTCCTCATATGAATAGGTTTAATCATATCATAAACCATAACATAATCATATCACATAAAACATGCATAAAGGAAACATAACATTTCCACATTTCAATCACAAGATATCAATACAACACATAGATATAATAAAAACTCTTTCAAAACCATTTTCAATACCAAAATAAAAGAAAGTTAAAACATTGTATTTATTTTTCTTTAAAAAAAATGATGGCTTGTAGAGGAAGCCGAAACTCAAATATTGGTCACGGCGGCGGAGAAGTCGTTGTCACCACATAAGTACGGAAAGAAAAACATTCCCTTTTTTTCATTTAGTAAAACTCTTCTTATAAAAAATATTCCTTTTGAATAAACGTAAAAGTCAAAGGGGTTTATACACCGTATAAAAGAAAGTTGTGTATAAAACCAAATATGCCCCAATGAAAGAAGATTGAGAAGAAATCCCATACAAAGATCATTTTTAAAATAGATATATTATGTGTATTCACTATAAGTACACATAAATAAAGTACAAATACAATATAGTACATAATAATATCATGACATAATTTGAAAGTAGGAGATTAACCCAAAGAATGGAAATTGGGTTAAGAAATTCCCTTACCTCGTGTCCGACTTGACTCAACCGTTCTTTAACCTCCTGAATAATAAACTAGAGTAAATATCTACCTTATTAAGAACCATTTTCAATTTCATTATCCTTTTTATATCACTTATTACCATGTTATGAACATTATGTAATTATTTAAGTTAATAACGGTCGTTTTGTCGATCTTTGGTACTTGAGTCAACAATAAACTTCTTATAATTACAAGTTGTTCATGTGGTGAAATATCCATTATATCAAGAATTATATTCATGATTTAGTTATCATATATATCATATATATCCAGTATATACATTCATTCATAATATTACATAACATTTAGAGGTAAGAAATGAAATGCACCGTTCATGGAGACAGTAAGCCGTACGTACGCATGAATGCTAATTTCATTTCTATTTCATACTTAATGGAATGAAATCATAATGATATAAATGTATAATATAATTCCAGTATAATATAGAATATAATAACATTTACTCCATCCTTTATACATCCCACATATGGTATTAACGATTCAAATCATTTTGAGGGGGCGGTAGTCCGCTCTTCCAAAAATGAAATTATCGCGTTTTACCCATAATGGAAATCATAAAGGTATGCCATAAATTAAAAATAAAGAAGCTTAAGTAAAACATAAACATATTATATATCATATATAAATATATTGACATCTTAATGGCCACCTTTGAAGGTGTTATATTAGTGTTGAACAATCATCGTTTCGTGAGGCAGAAATTCTCCATCCACAGAAACAGTATGTTCTTTAACCATTAGATGTAGGTGTGTGTAAGTGTAGCTCGAATACTTCTTATAAAAAGATCTTAGTATATTGAGGATACTGGTGTTGTTATAAAAGAAGTTAATATAAAGTGTTTAGGGTGTTGGAGAAGAAAAATAAAACAAAATAACATTAGAGAAGACATTACCTTAAAATCGGGTAACTCTTTTTGATTTGATCCAAAGGCTTACTTGGGAAGAGTTCTACCCAAATTGAGGATTCTAGGAGTAAGAGGGGGAAGTTGGGAGAGTATTTGGGTAGAGTTTGGTCGAGCCAAATGGCTCGAAAGTGTGAATTATGTGGTAGAGGTGGGGGCCTTTTATAAGTGGAGAGGAGGGGCACTCTTGGAAAGTAAAGAAAAGTCACTTTATCATAATATGGGTTTCGGATTTTAGAGGTCCCAAACTTATATAATTCGAGGCTAAGGTGATAAGGGTTAGAAATATACCCATCCAATAGGCTTTGGACAAGTTTAGGTCTTAGATATTACATTATCATTCCATTTTATTTAAATCGTTAAATAATGAGGTCATCGCTGCATCATAATGATGTCATAAATAATTTAATTTATTTAATATCAAAAAATTAAAAAACAAATATTATGATGTAGTAAATCTTTTTAGATTTCCAATGAATATTTATATTAAAAAATATGACTTGTATAACCCCATGCAAAAAATGTTTTAGTAAAACATTTCATGTTTGTGTCATTTTTTACTTTAACATTAAATAAAAGGTATTTATGTCATTTTCCAACTAAAGTGGCTCCATGGGGTCCCCAAGTTGACACATGGATTATCTTGGTCGGCCATGGCACATCCAATGAGGGTAGGACATGTGTCAAGCTCATCTCATATTATTAAAACATTATTTTTACCTTAAACTACACTAATTACCTCTAATCGCGATTAAGAACTTTAAAGTTACTATTCACAAAAAATTATTTTTATCCCATTAAACCACATTTTACTTCCTAATGATAACCATGTATGTTGGATTTTTGAAAATCAACTCACATAAGTGGTAATATCTTATTTAAATGAAAAATCAGTTATTTAACTACCACTTAGTGGTTTCACTATTCATCAAGAATTGAAGTTTTTCAGAACAATGCCAAAATTTCACCCTAAGCTATATTTGATATTCCGATTTCAAAAATGATGTCTATTTTACAAAATTCCAAACATATAAGTTGCATTGATTAATTTTATAATTAATTCCCGCTGTCACAACAAATAGCGTGTTTCTAAGAAATAATTTATATCAAAAGATTGACAATTGTTTACGTCCAATTTCGAAGTGAAATTAATTCTAATGAACACCATTGGATAAAATGGTAAAAATATATTCTAATTATACTTTAAAACCACTAAATAGTATAATTTATCACTATAAATTATTTTGATTAAAAAAGTTGTTTTTAAGTATTTTTCACTATTCATAAAAAATTAGAAGTTCTCAGAAAAATACCAAAAATTCAACATAGGATAATTTCGATATTCCAGATCCAAAAATGATGTCCATTTTGAAATATAAAATTTCTATAATTTTAAAAAGTGGTTATTACTATTCATAACGGCTAATTTGATTAGTCGCGGTGTTTTAGAACTCGATGTTGCCTACAATGCAAGCTATTGCATTATTGAATGAGAAGCGTATCATAGAAGCTCGGGGTGTTACATTCTCCCCTCCTTCAATAAATTACATCCTCACAATTTGAAATTTTTCTTGGAAAATAAAAGGTTGAAAATAGAAAATACCTTTGTAGAAAACCCACATCGGAAATAAGGTTAATAAAAATATAACATTAAAAGAAAGAAAGATAAGTACAAAGGTCACCCGAGATAGCCCATATTAGGATTCTATGAAAATATGGATATGGAAGAAAAACAAACCGTCAAGGTCTGATGGAGAGTTTTAGAAAACTGGATTAGGAGAAAGTTAACAATAATAAAATCACAAACTTGTGATTGGTTAAACGGTCATTGAATCCCCAGTTGGAAATGTTAACCGGAAACGTTTTTGTTTTAAGTTACCTTTTATAAAGTTAAAGAATTTATTTAGGAGATTTACTAAGAACGTAAGGGAATATACATACATGTCATATAGACTATCATTCTTTAATAAATTTTTACCAAAAACCCATCTTTAACTCTAAAAGGTAATAGAACTCAAAAATATTCTACTTATCCTAAATGTATAAGGTTCCAAGTTTTAACACATACCATTTAGATTAGAAAAACTATTTTGTAATAACCAGGGACTTTTCGTAGTCCAGTGGTAGGCGATTAATCCCAATCGCACTATAGTTGTGGGTTCGATTCCCACAGCTTTGTCCGACGCGATGGGTTGTCACTCGGTCTGCGTGTTGTCCTTTTTATAAATATCCAAAAATAACCTTAACAATAGTATCCAATGTAAAATATAATCCATTCCAACCTTTATAGTTATCCAAAATACTTTTGTCCAACTCACAGTCCAAATTTTATGAGGAAGGTAAACATAATGAAGCTCCTTTTTTTTCTGCGCAACAACATGTGAACACCTTCATCATGTATTCTTTTAAAATAATACAACATACTGAATTACCATAAATCCTTATTGATTACATTCAGGATCCCTTATTCCTTATAGAAAACTAGATATACTCCTTCTATCCAAAAATGTATACAAATCCTTAATCAGTTTCAAGGATGTTAAGAATATCAAACATAATTTATCCGAATCAATCATGTCTTATTCCAAAATCACTATCTCGGTATCAGAACCATATTATGGTTTATCTTTCTATCAACCATATATTTTCCAAAAATTTAACCTACTGTGGAGTCACTTTTCTTGGTTCCAAACAATCTCAAGTCCTAGATGAAATAGTACTGCAGTACAATCCTTATATACTCCATAATTATTATAACCAGTACATCATTGATACAACACTCAAATTACAAAATTCTTTAATAACAACATAAGAACTCTATTCATTCCTCCTCATATGTGGTAGTATCATAACTTGATTATTATCCAATAACATCATTTGGGGCATACTCTGATGATTTGATCATTGGATTGCGTAGTGTCCCCACTCCTTGCAGATGAAGCATTGTACATTTGAAACCTTTTTCTTACCCTTGCAGTCACGCACTTGGTGTCCTTTTTCTCCACACTTATAACAAACTCCCATTCCCTTCAGGCAAATTCCAAGGTGTTTCTTCCCACAGTTATCACATATTGGAAAATTCTTCTTTTCCCTCGTCCCTTTATCCATCATTCTCTCTTCCATCCTTTTCTTCTCTTTCATCCCTTCAAATCCATAAGACTCAGAGAATTATCTACTTATCTTATTAACACATGATACTGTTTCTTCATATGTTGATAACACATGGGAGAATATTTCCCTTCTAAATTTTGGCTTAATACCATGAAAGATATGATCCTTCTTACTCTTTGGATCATACGTATTGATGGAGTTCACATTCCTTCTACTGGGCGCCATTTCTATACAATGCCATAAACTAGGTTATTTTATGAATCGAAATACATAATAACAAACTTGAAAACACTTATAATAAATTGAACTATTTATGGATATAATCCATAATCATAGAAAATGTTTTCTTTTAGGAAGTATATACTTATAACCCTTCATAGTATTTTGTAAAGAAAATGAGAATTATCCTAAGCATATCCCCTGAGAGTGTCATAACCAAGAGTGCAGCAAGGCCCGTTTTCATGCAACGGTTCCTGTTCGAGTCTAGCTCAAAGCAGTGTTTTCGGGTTTTACCCCTAGGTACATCTATGATAGAGCCACCTCTACCTACTCGTATCTAGACAGAGTTGTATTGCTCGGAAAACTCACAAAATTTCTATAATACCAAAATTCTTGGAATTTCTTCTATACTAATCCTTGAAGTCTATCTTCGGGATATGTGCTCTAATCAGAGTTTATCTAAATCTAGCTTCCAAGGTTAGTACTAAACTGCCTCTGATACCAACTGTAACGCCCCGACTCCAGCTACCCGGAGCCGGTGCGTTACTTCGTAACATTGGCATGATCACAAAAGATCAAGTCTCGAAAGACCGATTAGTTTAGTAGCCTTGGAAACACTAGATACATTCGTAAATGTTACATTACATCATAAAGTGAAAAACTGTAATAACAAAGTCTCCATAGTCCACACTCAAATCCTCTTCTGACTATCCCTGCAGGTCATTCATAAAATACTTCTTCACATCCTGGAAAAAATTAAAACATTGAAAGGGGTGAGCTCAGATGCTCAGTAAGGATAACAATATCGCAGAAGCTTTCATAAATAAACATCAACATTTAAGGCAATTTATAACTAAAACAAAAGCCTTTTAAACGTGAACTTCAACATAATATGGAAAAAGTAAAATGAGATAATGCCATTTACTTATTCACATGGATATTCTACTGGTCGAATAATCACATGCAATATCAATAACCACTTTCATAATGACGGAATGCATAATGCCAGACATTCTGAAACATTTTTTCAAGGCCTCGTCCAAGACGTCTAAAATGATTAAGGACTCGGACAAAATCAAAAATCAAATTGGGAAAGGGCCTCGGCCAATTCCACGTCTAGTTGTCTCATGAGACCTACCGATGCATCGAGAGGCTATAGCGGGCTCCACCCGTCACTTATTAAGTCCAATGCATTCCTCATATGAATAGGTTTAATCATATCATAAACCATAACATAATCATATCACATAAAACATGCATAAAGGAAACATAAAATTTCCACATTTCAATAACAAGATATCAATACAACACATTGATATAATAAAAACGCTTTCAAAACCATTTTCAATGCCAAAATAAAAGAAAGTTAAAACTTTGTATTTATTTTTCTTTAAAAAAATGATGGCTTGTAGAGGAAGCCGAAACTCAAATAATGGTCACGGCGGCGGAGAAGTCGTTGTCGCCACATAAGTACGGAAAGAAAAACATTCCCTTTTTGTTGTTTAGTAAAACGCTTTGTATAAAAAAGATTTCTTTTGAATAATCGTAAAAGTCAAAGGGGTTTATACACCGTATAAAAGAAAGTTGTGTATAAAACCAAATATGCCTCAATGAAAGGAGATTGAGACGAAGTCCCATACAAAGATCATTTTTAAAATAGATATATTATGTGTATTCACTATAAGTACACATAAATAAAGTACAAATACAATATAGGACATAATAATATCATGACATAATTTGAAAGTAGGAGATTAACCCAAAGAATGAAAATTGGTTATGAAATTCCCTTACCTCGTGTCCGACTTGACTCAACCGTTCATTAACCTCCTGAATAATAAACTAGAGTTAATATCTACCTTATTAAGAACCATTTTAAATTTCATTATCCTTTTTATATCACTTATTACCATGTTATGAACATTATTTAATTATTCAAGTTAATAACGGTCATTTTGTCGATCTTTGGTACTTGAGTCAACAATAAACTTCTTATAATTACAAGTTGTTCATGTGGTAAAATATCCATTATATCCAGAATTATATTCATGATGTAGTTATCATATATATCATATATATCCAGTATATACATTCATTCATAATTTTACGTAACATTTAGAGGTAAGAAATGAAATGCACCGTTCTTGGAGACGGTAAGCCGTACGTACGCATGAACGCAACTTTCATTTCTATTTCGTACTTAATGGAATGAAATAATAATGATATAAATGTATAATATAATTCTAGTATAATATAGCATATAATACCATTTACTCCATCATTTATACATCCCACATATGGTATTAACGATTCAAATCATTTTGAGGGGGCGGTAGTCCGCACTTCCTAAAATAAAATTATCGCGTTTTACCCATAATGAAAATCATAAAGGTATGCCATAAATGAAAAATACAGAAGCTTAAGTAAAACATAAACATATTATATATCATATATAAATATAGTGACGTCTTAATGGCCACATTTAAAGGTGTTATATGAGTGTTGAACAATCATCGTTTCGTGAGGCAGAAATTCGCCATCCACAGAAACAGTATGTTCTTTAACCATTAGATGTAGGTGTGTGTAAGTGTAGCTTGAATACTTATTATAAAAACATCCTAGTATATTGAGTATACTGGTGTTGTTACAAAATAAATTAATAGAAAGTGTTTAGGGGGTTGGAGAAGAAAAATAAAACAAAATAACATTAGAGAAGACATTACCTTAAAATCGGGTAACTCTTTTTGATTTGAGCCAAATGCTTCCTTGGGAAGAGTTCTTCCCAAATTGAGGATTCTAGGAGTAAGAGGGGGAATTTGGGAGAGTATTTGGGTAGATTGTGGTCGATCCAAATGGCTTGAAAGTGTGAATGATGTGGTAGAGGTGGGGGCCTTTTATAAGTGGAGAGGAGGGGCAATCTTGGAAAGTAAAGAAAAGTCCCTTTATCATAAAATGGGTTTCGGATTTTAGAGGTCCCACACTTATATAATTCGAGGCTAAGTTGATAACGGTTAGAAATCTACCCATACAATAGGCTTTGGACAAGTTTAGGTCTTAGATATTACATTATCTTTCCATTTTATTTAAATCGTTAAATAATGAGGTCATCGCTGCATCATAATGATGTCATAAATAATTTAATTTATTTAATGTCTAAAAATTATAAAAAAAATTTACTATGATGTAGTAAATCTTTTTAGCTTTCCAATTACTATTATAGTAAAAAATATTACTTGTATAACCCCATGCAAAAATTGTTTTAGTAAAACATTTCATGTTTGTGTCATTTTTTACTTTAACATTAAATAAAAGGTATTTATGTCATTTTCCAACTAAAGTGGCTCCATGGGGTCCCCAAGTTGACCCATGGATTGTCTTGGTAGTCCATGGAGAATCCAATGAGGGTAGGACATGTTTCAAGCTCATCTCATATTATTAAAACATTATTTTTACCTTAAACTACACTAATTACCTCTAATCGCGATTAAGAACTTAAAAGTTACTATTCACCAAAAATTATTTTTATCCCATTGAACCAAATTTTACTTTCTAATGATAACCATGTATGTCGGATTTTTGAAAATTAACTCACAGAAGTGGTAATATTTCATTTAAACGAAAAATCAGTTATTTAACTACTACTTAGTGGTTTCACTATTCATCAAGAATTGAAGTTTTTCAGAACAATGCCAAAATTTCAACCTAAGCTATATTTGATATTCCGATTTCAAAAATGATTTCTATTTTACAAAATTCCAAACATATAAGATGCATTAATTAATTTTATAATTAATTCCCACTGTCACAACAAATAGCGTGTTTCTAAGAAATAATTTATATCAAAAGATTGACAATTGTTTATGTCCAATTTCGAAGTGAAATTAATTCTAATGAACACCATTGGATATAATGGTAAAAATATATTCTAATTATACTTTAAACCCAATAAATATTATAATTTATCACTATAAATTATTTTGATTAAAAATATGTTTTTATGTATTTTTCACTATTCATAAAAAATTAGAAGTTCCCAGAAAAATACCAAAAATTTAACATAGGCTAATTTCGATATTCCGAATCCAAAAATGAAGTCCATTTTGAAATATAAAATATCTATAATTTTAGAAAGTGGGTATTACTATTCATAACGGCTACTTTGATTAGTCGTGGTGTTTTAGAACTCGAAGTTGCGTACAATGCAAGCTATTGCATTATTGAATGAGAAGCGTATCATAGAAGCTCGGGGTGTTACATTATTTATCTTATCATATATAGCGTAAGGGATTTTTCTGTCGCCAAAACCAATTTATGATATTTAGATTCTTCATCAAGTTTTCTATGTCTCTAAAAATAAAAATGTTTAAAGATATGATATTTTAGTGTTATGCATCCATTTTCCAAAAGACGTAATTTTACTATAAAGCCTATATTTATGAATTATTGAAGATCTACTTTTATCTCCCATTAATTTTGTAGTCATTAGCATTCTCTTGGAACATTCACTTACATATGATAATTTTTCTTTGGACATTACATTTAAAATAAATATTCATATTTTCTTTATCATGGATAAGAGTATTTCATAAACCATATAACATTTATACAAATGGTGTTCTATTTTGAAATTTATTTGATATATTGTGTAAATATTTATATTCCATATGCATTACACAATAATAATATTTTTTAATAAGGTATATTGTTCCTGAACAAAATTTACCATTAAATATATAGAGACTACATTATACATGTAGTGATATATGGGTCCCAAAATTATATTTCACCATGATGCATTGACAGGTCTCCTGAAACAAACTAATTGGTTATCCTAATCAATTGGGTTTTTAGGGTATACATAACCATAGTTTAAACTGTCTTGGTACAGTTCCTTGGATGTAAAGATTTCATGATGAATGAGATCATGAAACCAATATTATTAATTTCCTTCCTTGAGAATTTAGTTATTATTATCCATTAGATTTCTATAATGATATTATCTGTGGATTCATTTTGTTCACATTTTTTTATTAAATGTCATGTGTTTCAGCTATTAAACATTCCATAATGATTATTAATTATTTATTCAGGATAGATTCTACTATGTGTAACCATTTATGAGCATTTTAACTGAAACATATTTTGTTACCTTTCACCAGGACATGAAGAGGGAATCATTGAATGAGTACATGGATGTAGAATTTTTTCTATTATTATGTTTTTTTTATTTTAAATAGAATAATATATGTATCTAGTTTCTCAATACTAATAAATTATTTATCCCTTTCGGATATGATCACTTTTATATTCTTCTTATATAATATATTAGATACCATCGTTGAGTTACTAGTGTTTGGGGTTGTCACAATTGATAATAGGGAAAGTTTAGTAGCAGTTTTGGGAACTAGATTTAGTTAAACAAATATTAGTAAACATTACCCTATGAATGAAATTTATGTTTTAAATAATTATAGGAAAATATCATAAATGTTTTGGTAAGTTAGAGATTATATTGTCTTACTATAAATACGTCTCTCTTTGGATACTACACGTAGTTGTAGTTTTGGAATAGATTAACCTAGAGGGTAATAACTAAAAAATAAGTCGGTTGAATATATCTCAACCACCATTCTAGTTCTTGGTGAGGGTGTGCTTATAGTGCATAAAGTTTCACACTCTCAAGGGATACACTTGGGTTAACTCACAATTTCTTTAGAAACCATTAAAATGAATGAAAGAATATAACCTATAGAAACCTATGATATTCCATAGGGATATGGGATAAACATAATTTTTCTTGGGTTAATAATTATATGTTTTATCATAAGATTAAAGGCACAAATTCCCCTTTTTAGGTTTTATGTGATGAGATGCTAACATGATTATGAATATTTTAAGAGACATTTATGGGAATAAAACTCATTGGTTTTGTATATTTTTTAGTGAGAAGGTAATTTAAGGCGTCATTATTTTATATTTTGTGGAAATAAGTTCAATTTAAGTGATAACCTTTAATGTTAATACAATCTTTGATGTTAAGGTAATAATATTACATTATTATTATTTTATTTTTTGGAAAAAATATAAGTTATATAGAAAACCATAGTGGTTAAAGGGATATTTTTAGATTAAGGTTATTTGGAAGCTGATCATCATATTTCTAGGAATTTTATAGAAAATATAATTATATAGTTTTAGAAAAATGACATCCCATTGGATGTTCAACAACGCATCACACTCAGAAAGGCCATAGGGCTTGAAACCACAAAAGAAGGGTGATATAGGTTCCACAACAACCACTGTCGTATGTGATGTCCTCTTTAGTATGATTTTTTTACTTAAATGATTTGATGGATAAATTTTAAATTTGTTTTGGGATGAATATTATAGGATAATTTCTTTTAAAAAAATTTATATTTTTATGGTATTATTGATATAGGTATTGAAAAAATTACTGGGTGGGGTATATAAAACCTTTAGGTTTAACATGAAGAATTATTTGGTGGAAAATATCTTATGTTTTTTAATTTGTAAGGTGTAGGGTTTGTGATAAAATTTTAGGATAAAACAATATTTAATTTGGATATTATTGAAATTAATTTTGATATAGGGTTTTTTATTTATGGAATGGTATATTATAAATCGTATTTATTATTATTGAATCTTTGAGGTTAATGTATTATTTATTCCATTGAAGGTTTATTCTTTTATGGTATTATGTCTCCTTGTGAATACCATTATAGTTTTTGTTAATATTTAAATATTGATTGAATATCTTGTTATCCTATGGTTGAATATGTGATCCTTTATATGATGATTTGAGTGAATCATTCATGAAAAATTCATCATGAATACTCATCATTTGGATCAAAAGATGCGATTTTGGTGAAAATTGATTAAAGGGTAAAATTATATTTGTAAAGTATGTTTAGTTTCTTATGTATTTAGTATATATCATAATGGAAATTGTCAACATATGGAAAAGGATCCTGAAAAAAAAGTTGTCCTATTACATTCATACCTGATGAAGTGATGGTATGTTTTATACTTATTGATTTAATATTGTGTTCTTATTAACATTCTCACGACCATTCACTTTCTTGTTATCAATGTTCTATGTTACTCTAAATTATTATTTAGAAATTTATTTTTCCTCCATTTACATATCTTCACCTCACATTAATGTTATCGTATTTAGAAAACTATTTATGTGTTATTCTGAATGACCATAGTATTTACATTTGCCTCTTTCTACGATGTGGGTTTTCAGCAAAGTTATTTTAAAAAATGGTTAATCCTAATGACCATGAAAAAAAGGTGAAGGAAAATTTTATTTAAGGGGGTATAATTTAACCCCCAAATATATAGAATATATTTCACTTTATATAAATATTATTTTTTAGATAGATTGTATTACATGCAACGCAGAGTTTAAACAAACTGTGATATACTGTTACAATATTTTTTTTAACGTGAACAATATAACAGAGCTGTTTAAATTGGTATTATGAATAGAAATAATGGAATTACAAAAAATTAGTATAAATGGTTTATCGAATTTAAATTCATTGATAAATAGTTAATTAATTTTTAATAAAGTCTTTTTATTCTTAAAAAATATGTTTTCTTCAAAACAAAATTGTTTTTTTAAGATACAGTGTTATAATTAATTCTTAAACATTTAAAAATAAAATTTCATAAAAATAATATATTTTATTATTCATAATTTTAAAATTATAATAATGTTATTTTTTATGATTCTTCATAAAAGATAAATTTTCTCGTAAATAGAGAAAAATAATAATATTTATTGAAATTTTTATTTGTTTTAGGAATTTATAAAGATAACATTTATTAAATTGTTTAAAATTAAAATTAGTTATATAATATTATATTATTAGAAATCCAATTAATATAATTGGAATTATTTTTG
Organism: Viscum album; assembly: GCA_963277665.1. Classification (NCBI taxonomy): domain Eukaryota; kingdom Viridiplantae; phylum Streptophyta; class Magnoliopsida; order Santalales; family Viscaceae; genus Viscum; species Viscum album. The sequence continues at coordinate 837,548,227 of OY728165.1, forward strand.
TTGTTTAATTTTGTATAACAATATTTTTATATGTATAAAAACATTTTTCTAAAAAACTATTTCTCGTTGTGTTTTTCATTTTTATCGTAAATTAAAATATAAAAATATTGTAAATGGAATATTGAAAAATGTATTCCATATTTTTAATCAATAGAATAATATTTATAAAATATTCCCTTTTTAATTTTAGTAATTATAAATAGTAACCGCCGAAAATATTTTTAACATCAAGAAGGGTAAATTAGGTAATTATGGTAAAAAATAATGTGATAATGCTTAAGAATATCCATCAAAACTATCTTATTTTATTGATTTTTTACCATGAATATTGTATATTATTAAATGTGGAAATTTATTCCCACTTTCCTTTTACTATAAAATTTATATTATTTTACGTAAATATAATGTGAAAAATGACACTCTCTTCTTTTTAATATGTATAATGTTTTTGTGAAAGAGATGAAAGAAATTTTTATTTAGCTCTAAATTGTTATTAGAGAAATCAATGATTTTTTCATCGTGGAAATTTATTTTCATTTTTTAGTGAAGAAATAATTATTTTAATACTTATGTAACGTCGACACATTATTTATTCAATTAATATAAATTATTATAAAACCTCTTAAAGTGATATTTTTGGGGTGAGTTAAAATATCCTATAAATTTAATAAATTTATATATGACAATATATATATTTTCTAAAGTAGTATACTTGAATTTCATATTCTTCTTGATGTATTTAAATTCAAATTAAATATTTTGTTTCAAAAATGTCATTAGGGATTTTTTATAATAAAAAGTATTTAGTTAAATTGATTAAAATTCATAAAAATACTATCTTTAGCCAATGGAATGTGATATGGTTACAAATATCATCCATTTTCCACTTATGGGCATCTTGTGCTTTTACAAAAACATTATTCTCCATTATAATAAAGGAAACATTTATTATTTTGTTATTGTAAGAAGGGTTAAATGGGGTTAAGACTACAATATAAGGGTGAAACAAGAACCGAAACCTCTCAAAAATTTATTATATGAGTGGATTTAGACTCAACCACATAATATATTAAAATTATATAAATTCTAATATATTTTTATAGTATAATAATTATATTAATTTCATAATTTTAGTAGTTCCATGAATTTATCTCTCCTCACTTATTAAAGCACACCTCTTCCCTCTTTAATTTAGAAGACATTGAAAAACCTAGATTGAGAAAAAACCCAATCCATTTATCATATAAAAAAACACACACATATATATATATATATGTTTTATAGATTTATTTCATTCCAAAACACCAACCCTATTTCCCTTAAGAGGTTATATGAGGGAATTATATAGAATACTACCTCAAAATAGGCCATTAATAGTGCTATAAATAGCCATTATCAGTGCTATAAAAGCAATAAAAATGTGAGTGATGTTAAATTCTGAGGACTATTATCATCTATGATAAAGGGCACATTTATTAGTGTTAATAAAAGTGCTGATAAATTTGACCTTTATCAATGATTTCAAAAGGGATGATAGGGAACACATTTATCAGTGATTCTTAAAGCATCGCTTATAGAATTCTTTATCAATGCTGATAAATGTGTTCATTACTAGAACCTTGAAAAGTGCCGATAATTATTTTCTTTATCTGTGATTTCAAAAGCGCTGATGAAAGACCATAGTGTAGTTTTCTATAACAGCATATTGCAGCACCACTGTTGTGTACTGTTACATCACACCACAACACCAAAAACACACTTAATATATCAAAAAACAAAACAAGTCATAATACATAATTTAGATGAAACAAAATTTAAAACAAAAATACCAGAAAAAAACACTATTTTATTTACATTTCAAAAATTTATTTATATGATTACATAAATCCAAATTATTATATATATTGAAAAAAATCCTAACTATCAATGTTATAATGATTTCTAATGACTTTCATGGTCGAACTTCCAACATTGCATTAGAAGCATAAAACTATCCATATCAACTAGAACAAATGAATCCACTTGTATAAGAAACTAATTATTATGTGAGTAATAATAATAATAATAAAGAAATTCAACATAAATATGAAAAAATTCATTAATTATATGGAAAGTAATTTGATTGTGAAAACATAATGATTACCTCGGTGATTAAGCAAAGACAACGTCGTTTCTCTTCCTGCAATAGAAGTAGAGGTAACTTGAAAGAAAGTGAAAAATGAACCACTGTAGGGGAGAAATGATTTTATGGTAGAGGAATCATTAAATTTGGATAGATCACCCCAACTTGAATAAAATAATCCACTTATATAATAATACAATTATTATGTAAGTAATACTAAAAGCATATAAATAAAACATAAATATGAAACAATATATTAATTCTATGGACAATTATTATACTATGTATACATCAATATTAACTCGGTAATAGAATAGAGGTAGTGTCAGTACTCTTCTTGAAAAGGAAGTGTAGGTAACATGAAAGTACGTGACAAATTCACCACCACATGGATGAACTGTTTTAAGGTAGATGAATCATGAAAGTTGAACAGAGCACCTCAAATCGAACAAAATAATCCACCTGTATATGAAAATAATTATTATATGAGTAATAAAAAAATAAATGAATTAAACATAAATATGAAAAAATAGATTAATTATATGGATAATTATTTTACTATGAAAGCATATTGATTCCCTAAAACATCACAATAAAGTTACCCAATAACCTATGATTACTTTTTTATTTGTGCTCAATCAAGTTTCACTATCACATGTCACTAACACAACACATTTACACACACAAGTCATGCCAAACAATGTACACATAGTGTGCATCTAAATGCACACCCACACCCAATTTAAAAACATGTGTACTATAAATTTTTTCCAAAACTATCCATGAACCTACTATGTGTGTTTATAATACATTTAAAATGTTTTCTAAAATAACTCCTGATTGCATCATATGACTTTAAATATAAAACACTCCCATGTTCACATATAAATGGTACTTTTAAAATGAAATTCAACACATAACAACATCGAACATAATTTTAAACCCTTATATAATTTAATAAATCTATTAACTAATTTATAAAACACATTAAATCAACAAAACCAGAGTTTACACTAATTCGCAACCACATCCAAAAAAAATCTATTTTTAAAAAAATTATACACAACCTAAAATTATTTTCAAAACATATCATCCATAATTTAAAACAATTTACAGTTCACATAAAATAAGGTACAACATGTTCAACATGGAAAAGTATGTCAATTTCATTAATGAATGCAATTCCAAACCAATCCACATTTATGTACCTTTTAAAACATGATTTTCACATTTCAAATAACCCATAAATAACATCAATAGAAACCCACACTAAAACAAACACACATAACATATCCATTATCTATTACAAAACCCTAACCCAACACAAATCATGCCAATCAAATTGAAAACACAATTCACATCTCTGACACCATTTAATAAACCATTTTCACATCGCAAATTTTATTTCTAAAACAAATTCTTATTTATTAAAACACATTACAACTCATACTCATAAGAACACTACAAGGTCAACAAGACCAAAATGATCTAATTCCCATATAAAATTAATTTTCAACACATGTTCCCCTTAAGCACCCACAAAACCACATTTTTCACTACTCAAACAATTAATCAAAAACATTCAATGATCTTTCACAACAAGGCCTATATAGAAACATTAAAATTTCTCTTTAGAAAATTTATTCTCAATAGAACTTCATATCAAAGAGTTTCCAAAACATGGTCTCACCACCAATATAAACTATATAGCATGAAAAAGTTATCCAAGTGAGAAAATTAAATTTTCTGAAATTGTTAGGGCACGGAACCACCTACATCAGGAATTAAAATTACAGGATATTGATGTGATTCTCCACCCATATCACAACTGAAATAAAAATCTGGATGACAGACACGATGTTTGTTCTATTGGAGCATTGGAAACAATTGAGTGGTGTGATTCAAGCTCTGATTCACATAGGAGGAGCACTGAAAATAGGTGGATTCCATAGAAATCTCTTAATAGCATGACGCATTCACAAATGGTTAGGGTATTTAAAATAGGTCAAGACACTTTTATCAATTCAAACACAGATGCACTAATAAAACCAACATTTATCCGCGATAATATTAGAGTGCTGCTAAATGTTAATTTTATGAGCACATCTTCCTGATGTTCTGTGAAAAGAATTATAATTTCAAATATTAATAAAATATTATAAAAAACTAAATATACGTAATAAATATATATAAATATCAATATAGTGAATATACTCTTTTTTAAATTTATTTATTATAATTTTATCATTATGTACTTTTAATTATAGAAATATTCATAAAGAATACTATTTATATCATTATATATATTTATATAATTATAATTATATATTTTATTAATATATATAAATATAAATATAATATATATATTCATTATTTTATTAAATTTATTATAATTTTAATAATTATTAAAATATATATAATTATATATTTATAATTATAGAATTACTTATAAAAAATATTCATTTATTTATAATTAGAAATATATAATTGTATAAATATATTGATTGTTCTTTTATAAATATATATTTGTTATAAATATTTTTTACAAATAAATTTTTAACATTATTAATGAATATCTTTTTAAGCTCATAAATCTATGTTAAAGGTGAGTAAAATTGAATAAATTATGAATAACTACACTTTAACAATATTGAAAAAAATAGATATGTAACGCCCTGACCCCAGTTACCCAGAGTTGGTGCATTATTACATAACATCAGCATGATCACAAAAGATCAAGTCTTGAAAGACCGATTAGTTTAGTAGCCTTGGAATCACTAGATACATTCATAAAGTTTAAATTAAATCATAAAGTCAAAACTACAACAATATCTTGTCTCCACAGTCATATCCCCTTATACTATCCCTACAGGTCATTCATAAAATACTTCTTCACATCCTGGGAAAAATAATAAATTGAAAGGGGAGATCTCAAATACCCAGTAAGGATAACAATATAGTGGAAACTTTCATAAATAAGCATAAACATTTAAGGCAATGTATAACAAAAACAAAAGCCTTTTAAACACGAACTTCAGCATAATATGGAAAATATAAAATGAAATAATTCCATTTACTTATTCAAATGGATATTCTACTAGTAGAATATGCAATATCAATATCCACTTTCATAATGATGGAATGCATTTTTCCAGACTATCATAACCACATAGTCAAGGCCTTGTGCCAAGACTACAAATAATTTTTTTTCAAGGCCTTGTGCCAAGACACTAGTTTGAATCATTAGAAATACCAATGCATTGAGGATCTATAACGGTCTCTACCTGTCACTTATTAAGTCCAAGGCATTCCTTATATGAACAGGATTAAACATAACATTAACATTCGTATTAAAACTAGCATACGATATGTCAATACTTTCTCCATAAACCGTGAATGGTACAAAAATAACACATCCACAGTCAAACATATCAAAAAACCTTTAATACAATATGGATGTTTTGTATCATAATAAATAAACTTCATATAATCCTAAAATTCATCCAACGATGTTGACATAGATGAAATCAAAACTATTTGAGAGGAATATTTCTATTTTGAAATCAGTTAAATGTCACATAATTATAAAAGAAAACATTTACTTTGAAAATATTATTATAAGATTTTAATTGAAGCTTCAACAAATTTATAAAGGTCTAAAATAGACTCACCCACTATATATGTTAAAAAATAAATTCTTACCTTGATTCTGACGAAAAGGTTAAAAAGGACCTTGTTTGGAAAACGAAAAAAAGATTCCATTATAAACATCATATAAAACGTCAAAAGAGGTATAAATGACTTTAACCCATAGTCTGTAAAATATTAATAATGATTTGAAATACATTTTTAAGAAACATTGATGTGGATGATAAAGAGGTCTGAGTAGATAATTACGTATAAATAACCTTGGATAATGAAGAGATTGTGAAATAAACCCTTACCTTGTACATTTTACTTCATCGAGGGATATTTAACCGATTTAATAATGTTTAAATAATTTTTATTAAATTATAAATGAATCATATACATTAATATGATATCATATATGATCTTTTAACATTTCTTTGTTAATAATATCTTAGTATTATCGTTGTTTCGGGTGTTAACTTACTCGTTTTCTTATATATGTTTTGTTACATAAGCCATGTTTTTTTATGGATAGGTTGTATATTATTCATATCCAGAATTATATCAAGTCCTTAAACATTATTTTTAATCATTAAATGACAATTAGTCTTGAATGGATACGATGGGGAATAAATCTCATCGCGTTCGTGGAGACGGTAGTCCGTACGTAGGCACGAGGGACAATATCATTCTTTTGATATTAAAATAATATATAATCAGATGGTATATCATATATAAAGAATCATTATAATTTATATTTATTATTTACATGAATTACAAATCATTATTATACCCATCCAAATAATAATATATTTAATAACAATTACACCACAACGTGGAGACGGTAAGTCGTACGTAAGGACGTATGGTGACATGTCATTAAAAGGATGGATAGAATACTGAATATGTTTATACCATATTTATAATAACATCATAGTATAAAGAAGATACTTGAGTTATTATTTTATAATGGAAATTACAATGAAATAAGAAGTTGAAGAAGAAAGGAACTTGGAAGAGGGTGGTGAAAACATTACCTCTTCTTTGGGTTCTTCTTTTTGATTTGATCAAAATGGCTCCTTAGGTTGGATTTCTGATCAAACTAAGGCCTATATGTTGAATTGAGGAAAGTTGAGAGGATATTTTGGAAGGGTTTTTCCAAGCCAAAAGGCTTTGAAGGTATGAATTAGAGAAAAGGAGGAGTTCGCTTTTATAAGAGGGGTGAGGGGCACCATTGGAAAAGCTAGAAATATTATTTTATATTAAATTCATATTAGGTTTCTCAGGTCTCCAAAGTGTATTAATTAAAGGCTAAAGTGGGTATTGGTCGAAAACCATTCAACCAATCGGTTTTATACAAGTTTGGGTCAATTTATTAACCTTATCTTTTATTTTTAACTCTTAAGTAATTAGTTTGACACTTACCATGTCTCTTTGTATTTTTATATTATATAGTCAGTAAACATACTATAAACATCCAAGAGGCCACCAAGTGGTACATTAATAATACACGTATCATTATGTAAGTCTCTTTGATGAACCTTATATTTTTATGAAGAGAATATAAATTAATAATATAATATTTGTTTTAAAAACTCTTTGATGTCAATTTTGACACTATTGGGTATTTTGTTTTTGATAATTTCATAACGGCATTATTAAATTGAAAAAAATATATATAACTAGTCCTAATATGTCATATTAACCTATAAAATTATTTTAATTCATAAAAAATCTCAAATTACTTTTATTTAGATATTTATAATATCAATTATTTTAATATTTCATTAATTATGTAATTACTATATCACCATTGTGTCATAAATAAATTAAATTTTTTAGTGTCTAAAAATTATAAATAAAATACCATTACGTAGTAAATTATTTTAGATTTATAATGAATATATATAATCGAATTTATCTTATGTATAACCCTATATTAAAATTTTTATAATTATTAAACTTTGATTTTAACTCTTTTACCTCTTCTTTGAATTAAATAATAATAAATTTCCTAATCTAATTCAAGTGGACCTAAATGTTAATATTTTATTCTTAAGGTTGTTTTTGGTCAAGATAAAATTGTCCAATAGAATTAGGCCACGTGTTAGGGTAATATTAATATCATTTTTACCCTTAATTACCCTATTTACTTTTAACCGTGGTAAATAAAAGTAAAAAGTTACTATTCACTAAAAATTATTTTTATATTATTGAACAACATTTTACTCCTTGATATTAACCATGACTCTCGGATTTTTGAAATTACACTCACAGAAGTGGTAAAATTAAGTTTTATGTGAATTTCCAAATTCTTTTATGATGTGGGTAAAAGACGGTGAAAAGTTCAATAAAATTTTTATATACCTAAAATTATTCTAAAATAACTCCAATGAATTTCATACAATATATATAGTTATTATGTATCTATTTTGAACTTAATTAAATTTAAAAAAATAAATAAATATTTAAAAAGAAATTTGATTTTAAACTACAACTCAGTGTTTTTTCACTATTTTCCAAAAAATGGAATGTTTTCAAAAAAGTACCAAAAATTCACCCTAAGTTAATTTCAATATTCTTAATCCAAAAATGATGTCCATTTTGAATGATAAAATTTATAAAATTTCAAAAAGTGGATATTACTATTCATAACGACTTGTTTGATTGGTTGTGGTGTGTGTTAGAACTCGAAGTTGCGTACAACACACACTGCTGTATTATTCAAAGAGAAGCGTACCATGGAAGCTTGGGGTGTTACAGATATGTTCGGGGTATGTCCTTTCTATATAAAAATTTAAATAATGAAATTTATGTAAAATCAATATAACAAACTTTAGGTCAATTTAAAATTGAAAAATCAAACGACATTCAATTATATGTTGAATATTATGAAATTATGATCAATATTTTTAATTCATATTAATTTTTAATTATTAACCATTATTCAATAGACATAGGACTATTTAATGAAAAATGCATAAATATTATATATATATATATTAATCAAATTTATATATATATTAATATGTATCTATAAATTTAATATATTCAATTTAATCACATTAATTTTCATAATTATCTAATTAATAAAATTTTTAACAATTAATAATGTATAATCAATATATTCATTATTATCAATAATTATTTAATTAATAAAAAATTTAATATTTTTTTGAAAAATTAATTTTTTATTTAATTATTTGATTTTATTTATATAAATGTTAATCATCACTAAAAATAATTCACTAAGAAAGGATAGCCTTTATCATCACTAAAATTAAATCATTGATAAAGGATACACTCTATCAATGCTACAAAGAATGCACTGATAAAGGATACCCTTTATCAGTGCTAATAAAAAATGATTTTATCAACACGAAAAATAAAGTGATGATGATGGTTTCCCTTATCAATTCTAAAAAGGACATACTTATAAAAGGTTATATGTATCCAAAATTTATTTATCACTGATATGTATTACATTTATTAGCATTGTTTATAGGACTGATAAATAACTGCACTATTAAATATGCGTTTTGTAGTAGTGGAAGAATTGGTAATCTTCTTTATCTAGTCATTCATGTTTATTTTTTATTACACTTCCTATTAATATTCCACCCCAATAATTAAAAACAAAATTGAATATAGAATTTAATATATGAATCATTTAGTATTTTTGAAAAAACACTTTATTATTATAATTATTTATATGAAATAGTTATAACCTAGACGTCAAACATAGTAATATGAATAGTAATAACTACTTTTATATGGTTTCACATAAATGAAACATATTTATAATGAAATGTAAATTTTTTGTTAAAATAAACATCATTTTTTAATTTGGACTGAAAAAATTAGTTTAGTGTGAATTTTTAGTTTTTTCAAAGAAGATTCATTTTTAATGAATAGTGAAAAATAATGCATTTTAGTTAAACACTATGTTTTTTAGTTTAAATAACTATTATAATATAAATTTATTTTTAATGTGACAATATATCAGTTAAACATATTTTAATATAATGAATATCTTTGAAATCATTTTTATTTTGAATTATGATATAAAACGTATTGAACTTTCGATGATCATTTTACCCGCCTTCTAACCACACATTTTATATTATCATTAAAATGAAAATTTTCTTCTCTAGTGAGTTTAATTTTAAAAAATGGATATAAAAGGTTGCAATCAATAAGATATTTATTGTCTTATAGAATCAACATAATTTTTTGGTGAATTGTAACTTGTCACTTTGGAATAGTAATGTTACCCTTACGAATAGTAATATGGTCCTTATAAATAATAAACTATCCAAATGAATAGTAACCTCACCCATGAGAGTATAAATTAAATTTTTGAATCTTATAATTGAAAGAATTCTAGAATTATATCATATTATAAGTATATAAATGTTTTAGAAATTATTAATTAAGTGTAGTTATTTTTACATGTAAGAAATATATAATTATGATATTTTAATAAATTTAATTATATGAAATAAAATAAAATAAAATAAAATACATTTATATTAATTTGTCTTATAATAATTATAGGATCATTTTATGAGACCTTATTTAATTTTAAAATGTGTCATAAAAAATAATAATATTTAAATCAATATTTTTAGAGTAAATGATGATTTTATATTAAAAATTATGTTTTATCATATATAGAAAATTATTTTAATAAAACAAAGATAATTTTTGAATTCTACGCATCGAAATTTGGTTGGGGTAAAGTTTTTGTACTCTTCTGAAATACTTGAATTTTTTGTGAATGGTAAAATTTGATAATTTACAATAAATGTTAAATACATGAATTATAGAGTAATATATGATTTATGGATGAACTAAGACCATAATCTTGAACTCTTATCAATAATTTTAATGTATTTATTTCTAATTCTCAAACTATTCATAGTCTTGAGCCAAAATAAAAATCTAATAAATAAAATATTTAAAACAACATGCATTTCCTCCACTATAAATACCACCCCTCACGACCACTATTCCTCACACCAATAAGCACTGAATTGTGTCAAAATTATTCCTAAATACACTTCACAAGACTATTCCCCATATATAATTCCTACTTGTCCCACCTAAATTCAAAACCAAGGTTCCTTAAAGAGGTTCTCAAAGAGGAGGATTCAGGAGGAAAATTCATTATTCTTTTCTTTTAATTCCATTTCAATTTGATTTTTTGTTTCTTATCATTTCCTCACCTCCTCTTTCTAAAAGTCCAAAATAACTACAATATCATTTATGTAAAATAATTATAACTTTTTAATGGAATATATTTCATCAAACTCTATTATCTCTATCTTTTATTTTATAAATGTAATCTTCATCTGTTAGGTGCCGATTTACAGCCATCGTAGATGACAGATTTTCATTATTCAATTTATCCTTCAAGGATAGTCTTCAAACAATTTTTATGGTTAAAAATACTTTAATATATGTATTAAAATATATTTAATTTTATATAACTATATTATTTATAGAATATTAATTCAAATGATAAAACTACATTGTGATGATAAAAACCCACCAATATAATCTAAACGATTGTCACTAATAAATTGTTTAATAAGTCATCTTCACCGCATATAAAAAACTGAATTATATAACCATATTATATTCTGAATATAAATTAATAACATATAACTTCAATTCTGTATATCCAATTCAATTTTAAATAAACTTCCATTCTCATATACAAGTAAACCAATCATGAAAATCAAGGAAACAAACACTCCCAAATGATAAAATTGTATTTTAAAAATCATCAAAATAAAATAAATGAAAATAATAAAATTATAATAAATAATATATATATATATATATATATATAATGGTATGAATTTACTAATTTACGTATTTAATTTTATTATCCACAAAATTTATGAAAATTATCGAGTATTTTTGGATATAAGGTAAGGGTTTTCTAAACTCACTTTCATTTCCTTGAGATATTATTTATTCACACCTATTTCTTATGTGTGGTGTATGTATACTGCCCATTGATGTTCCATATCATGAATCAATTTATTTTCATGGTATCTTATGTCTCATTTTATAATCATTAATTTCCTGGGCATATGGTTTGACAGTTTGCAAAGTGGTATGGTTTTCTTCAAGAACCACTTTTTTTATTCAGGTTATACTTTCTTCCACTATACAACAATTTAATTTTTCATTCAATTTATATAATTATTCTAGTATATATATATGTGTGTGTGTGTGTTTTTTGTGTTCTAAAATCATATATCCATATCAGTTAATCATTATTTAATGTGAGAATATATGTTTTACAAGATTCCAATCTCATTTCTTCCCGGTACGCAAGCCTGATTAAAGGGAACATCTAGATTTCTTAACTATTTTCAAGTATTATCACTAATCCATTTTAAGATACCATTTTTTTAACTTCAATAATTTCATCATGTAAAACTATATTTTTTTATTTCAGGTTTTATATAAACAATCATGAAAAATAAAAATGATTTTTCTAAAAGAAACTTTCATTGTAAGGTAAAAAAGTGTATTTATCTCAAGAAGTCATCAATGATTTTATTATAGTATTTTCATATATTTCAGTGAATATGATGAATTTTATTTTTTATTGAGGTTTATCTATTTTGATTATAATCCACTATATTTTAAACAATGGTTTATGATTAGTTTGATTGGGGATGTGATATCTTGATAGCATTCACTATACTACTCAGAATGGTTAGTGATTATGTTTACAGATTGGGTAATGATATTTACAATTCATAGGTATATGTTTATTGTGTTTATCCCCTTTTGTATTAGGAATTAATTGAAAATTGTATGTAATAGGTGGATCCCTTTATATTATCTTGATGCATCGGTTGGTCTCATGAGGCAAACTAGACATGGTTTTGGCTACGGACTTAACCATGTATTAGATTCCTAGCATGGAGCCTTGAAAATGATATATTCTTAGCATGAATACATGATAGTAGTATATTATTATAATTAATCCATGAAGTAATGTTTTAGATATCCATTGTTATAAATTTTCCTTATTATGAAACTATTAATTGATAGTTTATGTAATAATTCAACTAGTATAATATATATGGTTATGTTTCATTATCCAATTATTCAATCAGTTTTTCTCCAACCATTTTATGATCAAGATTATGTTTTAAAGGAATATTTTTTATTTACTGAACATGAATTATTGTTTATGGTTATTTATGAAAGCTTCTTATATATTTCTTACCTTACTAATTATCTAATTTCACACCTTTCTATTGTTTAACTTTTCACAAGGATGTGAATATGTTTATTATAAATGACTTTTAGGGTTAATCAATGAGTTTTTTGGGTGTTACCAATGGAGTTTCTATGTTGTTATTCCTTTCAATTTGTAATGAAATTTTCATGTATGTAATCTGAGTTCTAATAATACTAAACTGATCGGTCCTTCAGGATGTGATTCCTTGTAATCATACAAATATAATAAGGTCAGGCACTGCCTCTGGGCAACAGGGGTCAGAGTCTATATAGTTGGTATTAGAGAATGGTTTTTAGAAACCATGGAAACTAGATTTGGAAGGCATATTTTAGTGAACATAACCTTAAGATAGACTATGAAGATAAGAATAGATAAACATAATAGAATTTTGGTAAGGTATATATTATGTGTGTCTTCCTAGAAATAAATCCATGCATAGATACAACAAGTTGACATGGCTGTCGTAGAGATGTACATTGGGATTTCAACTCTTACATGGTGTTTCTGGACTGATTCAGGGTAACCTGGTATATAAAAACATGCCTTACTACGCACCTAGTTTAAAACTACCAGGTGATATGATTAAGATAATTCACATTATCATTACAAATAATCATGAAGTATTTAAAAGTAAATATGTCCCAAAAGAAACCATTTTATTTTTAGGATATTAGCTATGTGTTATGTGATTTCTAGTTCAAAATTATACATTATAATTCAAAACCTAATTGAGTGTATTAAATTATCTATAAATGGAACCTAGTGAAAGGAATATAAATCGCACCAACACAAATAATACATGTAAGTATTTCCATTCTATGAAAGATAATTATGTTGGGGCAGGATCTGCAACTAGAGATGAGAAGCATATAACTATACTAGGATAGTTGACTTTGGTTTTAAATAATAACCTTACCTGTATAGAGAATATGGATCCACAATGTGGAAGAACAATGTTAGGCCACTTCATCTGACAACAACCTTGATCATTCAATTGGGCTACAAACCCCTTTGCAGTTGAATAATGAATGTGTTCCTTAGAGAAGATATTGCATGCTTTGTGATGTAAACAAGAAAGAGTCGTCATGGCAGTATATCATTCCTCAGAAGATGTAGATAAATTGTGGCCATTAATTCCAAACACAAAGAGGGAAGAATAAATTTTAAATTTGAAATGGATATATGTTATTGAAATTTTCTCTAATTAATGCTTCCCTTGTGAACAAAGATTTGATATTGAGAGACATTTATAATGTCTAAGATAGAAGGAGGATGAAAATTTCACTAAGTATGAATCCAAATTTACATAGATATCTAGGAATACTGGAAACTTCATATGTAATCCAAGGTGAAAGGTTGACCATTTATTTGATGGTCTTAATCCAAATTAAAAAAGCACATTGTTCTCCAAAACATTCTCATCATATGAGGATATAGTTTCTTATGCTATCATGATAGAGAAATAATTCTCCAAGACTTATGGTTATGATGGTAAATAATATAAAAATAAGATGGTATAAAAAATATGGATAAAGGCAATAATGGAAAGTTGTATTTTCCAAATTGTGGTACTTATGGTATGAAACACCTCAATACATGCTTAGATGTAAAATTAGTTTTCATCAAGTGTGGAGAAAAAATGTCACCAGTCTCAGGATTGGAAGGGTAAGAAATAATTTTCCAATGCCCAATGCTGCAACTGTAAGGATATGAGGCACTATGGATGTCAATTCCCTAAGAACTAAGAGAATATACCCTAAAAGAAGTGAAGGGATCAATTCCAAGATTATGCTATAAATATAATTTAAGTGGAATAGTTAATGTATTTTTGTTTTTAGATTCATGGATTATGTTTAGCTATAGTACTTATTTAGGTATTCTAATGAATTATATTTTTCTATAAGTTTAATGTTGATCAAGGTATCAATATGTTTTGGTATTTTACAATAATAGATGCAATATATTTTTTGGGGGGGAAATATGGTGTCAAATGACCTTTATTCTAAATCATTAGACATTATATTTTGGACGAAAATAAATTGGATGAGTCATAAGGATAACTACTTAGTAAAATGATTTTGAAATAGGAACATCATCTAATTAATTTCCTCTCTATGAAATAAAAGGTATTTTAACCTATCATAGATTTATGGTTTTTGATGTTTTGATTTTTAATGACTTTGTTCTCTATCGATCTCCATCAAAAATTGGTGTTCATATCTCTCTTCCATGTCTATGTTATCACATTACGCTGATTTTCCATTATTCAAAATCCAAATTTAGTGGTGAAATTTTCATTTCCTTTTACCTTGTATTATGTTTATATTTTATAAACAATATTTCTGATGTGGTTTTTCCACAATGGTTTTTTCAAGTATCGACCTTTAACATGAGAAGGTAAATTTAAAATTTCGAGGACCTAATTTATTAAAGGAGGGGAGAATGTAACACCCCAAAAATTTATAAAATAAATTTAATATAAAATGTAATTCACACAACACCATGCCTCTAGGAAACAATACATTGTTATTAAAATTAGTTAAATGATATATTTATAACCTAAAAGTTGAACATATTAATATCAATAATAATAACTAATTTTAAATGGAATCAAATAAATGAAATATATTTATAAGTAAATTTAATATTTTTTATAAAATAAACATCATATATTTAATTTAGAATTTAAAAATTATATTAGGGATAATTTTTTGTATTTTTCTGAGAAGTTTCAAATTTTAATGAATAGTGGAAAATACTACATTGTAGATAAAAACTCTGTATTTAAGTTTAAACATTTATTATAATTTAAATTTATTATTAATTTCATAATTTATCAGTTATACATATATTAATCTAATGTATATCATTGAAATAATATTTATATTGAAATTGTATATAAAAACATATTAAAATTTTGAACATTCCTTTTACCCGCCTTCATGCCACACCTGCAGGATTATCATTATAATGTAATTTCTCCATCCCTGTGAAATTAATTTCAAAAAATATACATAAAATATTCTTATTGGTACTATATTTAGAGTTTTATATGATTAACTTAATTTTTTGATGAATACTAACTTGACTCTTTAAAATAGTAATGTTACCCTTATGAATTTTAATATAACACTTATTAATAGTAAACTGACAAACTGAATAGTAACCTCACCCATGAGAGTATAAATAAAATTTATGCATCTTGTAAATTAATGTATGCTAGAATTATATCATGGTTTATGTAAATAAATTTTTTAAAGGTTGTTAATTAAGTGTTGGTTTTTTATATGAAATAAATATTTAATTACAATTTTATATTCAATTTAATCATTAAAAATAAAAATTATTTTCACAAAATAGAATAAAATATTAATATTTTATTACCTTATTATTTTAGGGTAATTTTATGAGACCTTCGTTAATTTTTGAAAGTGTCATAAAAACAATTATAATATTAAAATCAGACTTTTTTGATTAAATGAAGATTTTATTTTCAAAATTAAATTTATCACATTTAGAAAATTATTTTCAAAAATTGAAGTTCATTTTTTTATTCTACAGATTGAAAAATGTTTGGGGAGAATTTTTTGGATTTTTCTAAAATACATGATTTTTTTGGTGAATAGTAAAATACAATAATTTACTATAAATGAAAAATACATGAATTATGGATTCATATATGTTATATCACTAAATTAAGCACATAATACATAAATTTAAATAATTATTTTAATATATTTTATGATAAATCTCAAACTACTCAGATTCATGAGAAATTATATAAAACATATGAATACTATATTAAAAAAACACCCCTCTCCTCCACTATAAATATCATCCTTCACCAAAATTTATTCCTTAAACTTTAATACTTTTAGATTGTCCAAATACATCCAAAATACACTTCTCAATACT
This sequence comes from Viscum album, assembly GCA_963277665.1. NCBI lineage: Eukaryota > Viridiplantae > Streptophyta > Magnoliopsida > Santalales > Viscaceae > Viscum > Viscum album. Next base: position 837,565,167 of record OY728165.1, read on the forward strand.
CTTACACGTGTTAAATACCATTTTTTCCCACCAAAAGACAAAACCAAGGATCCTTTATGAGTTTGTCAAATAATAGGGCTCAAGAGGTAAATCCCTTTTCTTTTCATTCAATTTCCTCTTAATTTCATTTTTCATTTATTATCCTCTCCTCACCTCCTCATTACCAATGATCACGATAACACCATTATCATCTATAAACTATAATGATATCATTTTAATTGAATTAACTTCATAAAAATACTTTCCCTCACTTATCTATTTTGAAAAAAAAACTATCGCCTATGAGGTGCTGACTTACAACCGGTGTGGACGAAAGATTTTCGACCTTCAATTTATCTTTCAAGGATGTTCATGAAACCATTTTTATAAATAAAAAACACTATAATATATTTATTGAAAACTATTTAATATTCATTAACATTTATATAAACTTAATATTATTTCATACGACAAAGCTACTTTTTGGTGATCAAAAACCACAAATACAATGTAAACGATTATCATTAATGCCTTATATAATAATTTTTCCCCATACCATATAAAAAAGAATTATATAATGATTGTTTAATCTGGATATTAATTAATAACATATAACTTAAATTTTATATATCTATTTTAATTTTAAATTAATTTCCATACTCATATATAAGTAAACTGAACATGAAAAACCCAGAAATGAATTCTCTCAGATGATAAAATGGTATTTTATAACTAATAAAAAAGAACATAAATGAAATAAATATAAATATAATAAATAAAAAATTTATTAAAAATGTTAATAATTAATTAATTAATTCAATTAAATTTATTATCTTGGATATTAAGGTTTGGAGAAGAACACTTTCAAACATAAGGTAAGGGTTTTCTCAACTAACATTAATTTCCATGAGATATGCCTTATTCAAAACTATTATATTTTTGTTGTATGTAAAATACAAATTTATATTTCATATCGTGAATCAAATTATTTTGTGGAATTATATGTAATATTTTATGATCATTAATTTAATGGGGCATATGGTTTGACTATTTTCAAATTGATAAGGTTTTTTTCCTGAATATCAATTTTCATTTGGGTTATGATTTTTTCCTCAATGCACGTATTTATTTTTTCAATATTTTTATATAATTATGATAAAAAATATGTGTTACAAAATCTTATATATAGTTCAATTCATAATTATTTTATGGGAGAATAAATGTTTCACATGGTTCTATTCTCCTTTATTCGTGATACGCAATCCTTGTTAATGGGATCATCTCGATTTCATAACCATTTTCAAGTACCATCCAAAATCTATTTTAAGACTCCATTTTTTTTAAAATCAATAATTATATCATGAAAAAAATATATGTTAATTTATAGTTTTATACAAACAATCATGAAAAATACAAATGATTTTTTCAAAATAACAATTCTTTGCAATGTGAAAAAATGGTATTTCCCAAAAAAAATATAAGATGATTTTATTAGAGTATTTTAATCTATTTCAGCACCTATATTGAATAATTTTCTATATTAAAGTTTATATCTTATTTTTATAATCGTACAAATTTTATTAAATGATTTTTTATTAGTTTGACTATGTATGTGCTATCTTGATACCATTCACCATACTACTCAATGTGATTACTGATTATGTTTACAGATTGTGGAATGTTATTTACATTTCATATATAAATGATGAATATGTTTATCTATATTCAAATTATGAATGTATTGGAATTAGTGAGTGATATTTGGGGACCTATATATCCTATCAATGAATCGGCTGGTCTCATGAGAAAAACTAGATATGGATTTTGGTGAGGCCATGCCCATTTATTAGATTGTAGGTATGATGCCTTGACAAAAATCGATTAATGTCTTGAAGCCTTTATAATAATATATTAATATAATTATTCCTTGAAGGTATCTATTAGATTTTTATCATTAAGAATTTTCCTCATTATGAAAAAAGTAATTAATAGTCTACGCGATTATTGGACTAATAGAATATCCATAGTTTTGTTTTATATATAACATTATTCAATCACCTTTTATTCATGCCATTTTATTCTAAATATTATGTTTTAATGAAATTTGTTTTTAGCTATTCAACATGTCTTATTGTTTATGCTTATTTATGAATGCTTCCACTATATTTATTATACTTACTATGCATCTGAGCTCACCCCTTTCTTATGTTTTATTTTTCACAGCATGCAAAGATGTTAATTATGAATGACTATGAGGGTTTATCAAAGAGTTTTTGGGTGGTACCAATATATTTTGTATATTTTTTTCATTCAAGTTGTAATTAATATTTTTTGAATGTAATATGGTTTTCAAAACTACTAAATTGATCGATCCTTCAGGATATGATTCTTTATAATCATTCCAATGTAATTGTAATGACCCAAAGTTTCATTAATGGGAAATACCTCTTGATCCATTTAAATGTCTCTTTATGATAAATGTTTTTATAAGATTTCAACTTATTTGGTTTTATGTTAATAATTTTGACGATTGTTAATATAGCCGTTGAACAGTGATCACATGATTAGTATAAATATAGGACCTTAACAAATCCAATTTACTCAAACAAAAGAAGTGATGGCCTCATCCAGTAGAATTTTCCCATACGAAGCCCATTTTTCGGAGCTCTAAAAAGAGGTGGCATCCTTGGGCTTCTCCCTTGACCAAGACCAAGCTGAGCTTCACCATGTCAAACTCAAACGGGACTGTCTACGGGAAAAGTAGAAGTTGATAGAGACTACCACTCGTGCGATGTTATCTGTGCCGCCCTAGGAGTCTGTCACCATCGCACACCTTACCCTTAGCTCTTATGCGGCTGTTTTAAGGGGTTATATAACAAATAAGTAGTAATATGTTCATGTATATTATTTTTTATATAATAATGAATATAATTTCTAGTCATTTTTTATACATTGTAAATAGATTTTAAAGTACAAATGGTGTTTTTAGTTATTATTTAATTAAGAAATCTATTTTATTAAATTAAGGGAATTTTTAATTAAATAATATTTTAATGAAATAATAATATTATTATTAAAATAATTTTTATTAAATATAAATTATCTTATAATTTTATGAATGCAATTAAAATTTTTATTAAGGTTTGAAATCCATTTTTGTCAAAACCGTGAATTTTCGATAAATGTCGGTCTTTATTTTAAAAGTAAAAACTTACATATTTAGAAAATTATTTAGATAAAATAAAGGTTATTTCTGGAATCAGGACGTCGAAATTATCCAACGGTGAATTTTTCATAATTTTCTGAGACAGTCAAATTTTTGGTTAAAAATTAAATTCTGTTTAAATATATAATGTGTTTTATGACATCATAATGACCCAATGGTGATGTAATAAAATACTATAATCCTTATTTTCGGCCAATATATGTTTTAAAATTAAAATAAAGTGATTTTGGGTTTGTATGAATTATTTTTCAAAGCATTAATGGACCCCTCAAGACTTATTAAACACCTTGTCTTTTTAAATTAATTTTCATTGGAGTGTGACACACCTCCACATAAGAAACCTTATTATATTAAGAAGTTAGGACTTTGGGCTTATAAAATATTGTTTTCCTATTCCCTTTTCCAAAAACCATGGGCAAAAACCATGGGATGGTTTGTGGTTTGGATTAATTTAATATAAGGGGTCCCAAACCTAAATAATAAAGAATTCCCTGACCTTTCCTATATAAACACACCCAATCTCCCACTTCCTCCTCACTCAAAGCCCTTGGAGTTCGTCCAACCTCTGCCATACTCTCTCTAGATTCCTCCCAAGGTTCCCCAATCTCCCAAGAAGCCTCTCACAAGCCTCTCTCTAGCCTTTGGAAGCACACTTCCATGTAAGGGTTTGTTCTTCATTTCTCATTTTTGTCAATTTTCTTTAAGTTGTATTGCGCTTTTAATTTCAATTATGAATTTTGGGGTACGGTTTCAAACCTCCCCCATAAATCCCTCTTATTGTTTGAATTATGGGATACCCCTTTCTCTCTCATTAAATTCTTCCCATGTACACCGATTACTATGCCGAAACTCTGAAAGAAACTTCTCTCTCTTCTTTTACATTCAAGCAATAATTTTGTATTGTGAATCTAAATTACATTACAATTTTGGGGAAATGTATCTATATGAACCCCTTACTGATAATTTCATGTATATATGATGATACACCCCTTTCTCTCTAATCAAGCATTTTTTATGAATTCTTATATCCTGTCGTTACGCTGCCGAAATTGCACCGATTTTCTAATCCAATGCCTTTGTGTAGTGAATACCATGCCCATTTCTCCATCAAGGGTATTCTCCTTTATGAACATTTACTTATTGATTATAAAGTTTCATGTATGAATTCGGCATTCCTTCATCGTGGAATAAGATATTATGTTTTATCAATCCATGTTTTATGATCCATTTAGCACACTTATGCATGAAATGAAATGTTTAAGAAGGGTGTGCCCTTATAGCGCTCCAATGCATTGGGTAAAGTATAATATCATGATACGTCATGTGCAATGAGTTTTGACTCATGCTAATTCAAGTGAAACTAGGGTTTACTCGTGCTTCATGTGCAACGAGGGTTTACTCATGCTTTAGGTGCAATGAGCCTTGGCTCATGCTAATTCCATGTTAAGTGTTTTTGCCACATTTCCATGTTATGATTATCATGCTTTATCATGCCTTTATGTTCATGTTTATTTTATGCTCTATTGACATTCCTATTGTCTAACACATATTTTACTCCTCATGTTATTCCATGTGTACTCCCTTAATGGGCTTTATAGCTCACCCTTTTCTTATGCATGTCCTCAGGTTATCCCATGCAATGCTAAGTACGAGGGAATATAGTGGTCATGTAAAAGAAGTTTTCAATAAAGATGTTGTATTTCATGTTTTAAGTTTTTATGTAATGATAATAAGCCCCAAAGACACTAAACCTCTAGATCTTATTTGTTGTATCAAGTGAAGTTTTATGTAATGAATCATGTTTAAGTTGTAATAAAAAGCAGGGGTGTCATAGTTGGTATCGGAGGATAGGTTTAGTTATTTTTGGGATTAGGATTAGAAATCCCTAGTAAATCCTTAGATACAGGACTAAGTATAATAAAAACATCTCTATGTTTTGGTAATTACTGAGTAAGTGGTTTATCAAACAAATACATCCCTATCTGGATACGAGCAGGTAGAGGCGGCTATGGCACAGATGTATCCTAGGGGTAACACCCAAAATCACCGCTTTGAGCTTGACTCGAATGGGAACTGGTGCACGACAACGGGCCTTGCTGTACTCTTGGTTACGACACTCCTATGGGATATGTTTTGTTAAATTCACAAGCTTATTATGAACCCTTATTAAGGGAATTAAAAAAATGACCCTAAGAATATATGTTAGAAAGTAGATCATGAAAATCCTAGATTGAAGTGTATAGACTCATGAGTTAAGGAAATAAAATTTTATTTATAAGTCATCAACTTTTGTCTTTGGATTACCCATTATGTGTTTCCCCTAACTTTCGATTTATTCCATCCAATTGCCGGTAATAGGAGGACTCGGGCTAACAACCGTTGTGAAGATCAGTGTGATGACTGTACTACTGAGATGCTCAATCCAATGGGAGCGGGAATCGCGAACTTTTTCATGCTTCTCTCTCAGCTAACTCAATTTTTGAATAGAAACATGAGTCAAGAGGAACATCCAAACCCCCCTAAGAAGGAAAAAGTCACTATCAAGAGCTTCATGAGGCAAATCCATCCTACTTTTATTGGATCATCTGATCCCACGATCGTTAAACAATGGATCAACTCAATTGAAAAGATCTTCTCCATCCTTCAATGTTCTGAACAAGAGAAGGTCATCCTGGCGGCTTATCGTATGGAGGGTGAAGCTGATCACTGGTGGAAGTTGATAAAAAATACAAAGCCTGAGGAGGAGATTGAGGTGTTGGAATAGAAGGATTTCCGGAAGATGTTTTTTGATAAATATATTCCGTGCACCCTCTGACTTAAGAAGGAAAGGGACTTCTTTTCCCTCAAGAAAAAAGATGAAGAATCTATTGGACCGTACGAGGCAAACTTCACAAGGCTTGCACGATACGCTTCTGGATTTGTCGTTACCCCCGAATGCAAAGATGACCACTTCTTTGGTGGGATGAAGCCTAGCCTACGGAATGCATTAGCGATCCGTGACTTCGAAAGCTAGGAGGAAATTGTCTGATGTGCCCTCAAGGTCGAAATGGAGATCGGGGAGTCACAGGGGTATCATGGGGACAAGAAGCATAAGGTGGACTTCAATACTGGTGGTCCGATGGATAAATCCAACGGTGCTAAGAAGATCCAACACCCCACTTGCCAAAAGTTCGGAAAGAAGCACCCTGGAAATTGCCTTAAGGGGATGAGAGAATGCTTCAGGTGTGGAAGAGAAGGGCACCTAGGTGTTAACTGTCGGAAAGAAGGACCTGTGGCTGCGCTAGAGGAGAGGAACGCTCCGTTCAAACCTCAATGCATTGTTCAATGCTACAAATGCAAAGAACCTGGTCATTTTGCAAATCAGTACCCTAATCCAAGGGTTATTGGAGGATATGATGAAGCTGAGTTACCCACATTTGTTTTAGTGTGGGAAAAGGAAAATTTTGAGGGTGAAATTTCTTAAGGGGGGAATATTGTAATGACCCAAAGTTTCATTAATGGAAAATCCCTCTTGATCTAGTTAAATGTCTCTTTATGAAAAATGTTTTTATAAGATGTCAACTTCTTTGGTTTTATGTTACGAATTTTGACCGTTCTTAATATAGCCATTGAACAATGATCACATGATTAGTATAAATATAGGAACTTAACAAATCCAATTTACTCAAACAAAAGAAGCGATGGCCTCATCCAGTAGAATTTCCCCATACGAAGCCCATTTTTCGGAGCTCAAAAAAGAGGTGGAATCCTTGGGCGTCGCCCTTGACCAAGCCCAAGGTGAGCTTCACCATGTCATGCTCGAATGGGACTGTCTATGATAAATGTGGATGTTAATAGAGATTACCACTTGAGCAATGTTATCCGAGCCACCCCAAGAGTCTGTCACCATCGCACACCTTACCCTTAGGTCTTATGTGGCTGTTTTAAGGGGCTATGTATAAAATAAGTAGTACTATATTCATGTACATTATTTTTCTATATAATAATTAATATAATTTCTAGTCATTTTTGATACATTGTAAATAGTTTTTAAAGTACAAATGGTGTTTCTAGTTATTATTTAACTAAGAAATATATTTTATTAAATTAAGGGATTTTTGAATTAAATAATATTTTCATAAAATAATAATAATAATATTTAATTAATTTTTTATTAAATATATATTATCTTATAATTTTATGAATTCAATTTAAATTTTTATTAAGGTTTGAAAGCCATTTTTGTCAAAACCCGTGAATTTTCGATAAATGTCGGTTTTTATTTTAAAAGTGAAAATTAACATATTTAAAAAATTATTTAGATAAAATAAATGTTATTTCTGGAATCAGGACGTCGAAATTATCCAACGGTGAATTTTCCATAATTTTCTGAGACAGTCAAATTTTTTGGTAAAAATTAAATACCGTTTAAATATATAATGTGTTTTATGACATCATAATGACCCAATGGTAATGTAATAAAATACTATAATTCTTTCGTTTGGACAATATATTTTTTACCATTAAAATAAGGAGATATTGGGTTTTTTTGACTTATTTTTCAAAGCATTAATGGACCCTCAAGACTTATTAAACACCTTGTCTTTTTAAATTAATTTCCATGGGAGTGTGACTCATCTCCACATAACAAACCTTATTATTTAAAGAAGTTCGTACATTGGACTTATAAAATATTTTCTTCCTCTTCCCATTTCAAAAAACCATGGGCAAAAACCATGGGATGGTTTGTGGTTTGGATTAATTTAATATATGGGGTCCCAAACATAAATAATAAAGAATTCCCTCACTTTTCCTATATAAACCCACCCAAGCTCCCACATCTTCCTCACTTAATTCCCTTGGAGTTCGTCCAAACTCTTCCATAATCTCTCTAGAATCCTCCCAAGGTTCCCCAAGCTCCCAAGAAGCCTCTCACAAGCCTCTTTCTAGCCTTTTAAAGCACACTTCCATGTAAGGGTTTTTTCTTTCTTTCTCATTTTTGTCAATTTTTGTTAAGTTGTATTGCATTTTTTAATTTCAATTATTAATGATGGGGTATTGTTTCGCACCTCCCCCATACTTCCATCTTATTGTTTGAATGATGGTAGACCCCTTTTTCTCAAATTAAATGCCTCCCATGTACACCCGTTACTATGCTGAAATTCCGAAACGAACTTCTCTCTCTTCTTTTACATTCAAGCAATAGTTTTGTATTGTTAATCTAAATTCCATTACAATGGTGGGGAACTGTATCTATATGAACCCCTTACTGTCCATTTCATGTAAATATGATGAGACACCCATTTCTCTCTATTCATCAAATTTTTATGAATTATTATATCACGCCATTACACTGCCGAAATTGCACCGATTTTCTAAGTCAATGCCTTTGTGTAGTGAATACCATGCCCATTTCTCCATCAAGGGTATTCACCTTTATGCAAATTTAGTTATTGATTATAAAGTTTCATGTATGAATACGACATTACTTCATCGTGGAATAAGTGATTATGTTTTATGATCCATGTGGCACACTTATGCATGAAATGAAATGTTTAAGAAGGGTGCACCCTTATATAGCTCCAATGCATTGGGTAAAGTATAGTATCATGATACGTCATGTGAAATGAGTGTTGACCCATGAAAATTCAAGTGCAACAAGGGTTTAATCATGCTTCATGTGCAATGAGGGTTTACTCGTGCTTTATGTGCAATGAGCCTTGGCTCATGCTAATTCCATGTTAAGTGTTGTTGCCACATTTCCATTTATGATTATCATGCTTTATCATGCCTTTATGTTCATGTTTATTTTATGCTCTATTGACATTCCTATTGTCTAAAACGTATTGTACTCCTCATGTTATTCCATGTGTAGTCCCTTACTGGGCTTTATAGCTCGCCCTTTTCTTATGCATGTCCTCAGGTTATCCCATGCAATGCTAAGTACGAGAGAATGTAGTGGTCATGTAAAGGATGTTTTCAATAAAGATGTTGTATTTCATGTTTTATGTTTTTATGTAATGATACTAAGCCCCATAGACACTAAACCTCTCTATCTTCTTTGTTGTATCAAGTGAAGTTTTATGTAATTAATCATATTTATGTTGTAATAAAAAGCAGGGTTGTCATAGTAGTAAATTAAGGAATTTATTTTAGGGTACTAGGGATGGGGTATTTACAATAAATGTGTGGTACACATCATTAAATAATAACTAAAATATACAAAATATATTTTTATGTTATTATTACTATAGTATAACCATTTCCCATCATATAAAAAGTGAAAAAATCTTTCATTCATAGCCACACCCAATCGTCTCCAGGTAGTGTTATAATTATTTTTTCATCACCACTTTACATGGATGATTATAAATATAAAAATAATGAATATATATGGTATTTGTGACATCATTATGATTTTTTAATTATTATATAATATATACCTTATTAGCTCCCAATCCTTTGAATATGATAACATCCCTTGAGAGTACCTGGGGACTACCACCTCCACGAAGCGATGTGATCTGTTTTTCAATTTCCATTTATATTGATGTTAATAAGTATAAATATAATGTGTGCCTATATATATGACATTTATACCATTATTAAAATTATAATTATTTTGGAAATAAAATAATAGTACAAGGCCTGGAACATCCATGAAAATAAATACATGTATAAATAAAGTTGTTGTAACGCCCTGATCTGTCTTACCCAAAGTCAGTGCATTATTATATAACATTGGAATTATTACAAGGAATGAAGTCCTGAAAAACTAATCGGTTTAGTAGACTTGGAAGTACTAGATACATACATGAGTTTTTCATTAAATTATAAAATTAAAAAAACAACATTATTTGTCCTTTGAACACACTAATTTCCCTTAGATTGTCCCTACAAGTTTGTCCTAATATATATCAACAAATCCTAGGAAAAATAAAACATAGAAAGAGGTGATCTCAATTTCTCTGTAAGGTTAAATAATATAGATAACATATAAACATTTAAGGAAAGAAGAATAATAAAAACAGAATCCTTTTATTCATAATCTTGAACAAAATATGGCAAAAATAAATCAATCATTACCATATAAACATGAACATGAATATTCTACTAGTCGAATAAATACATGAAATAAATAATTTCACAATGAGGGAATAAATAATGCCGAACATCACAACCACATAGTCAAGGCGTCTTCCCAAGACTACAAATAAAGACTTTGTCAAGGGCTTATGCCAAGACACTGGTTTTTCTAATGAGTCATACCGATGCATTAAGAATATATAGTGTGCTACCCCCGTTACTTACTATGTCCAATACATTCCCCATATGAAAATGTTGAATCATAACATGAACTTCCATATTAAAACTAGCATTCAAAATATCAATAATTTAACTATAAATCATGAATTGTATAGAAATATAACATTCACATTCAAAACTATCATAACTCATTCAATACAATATTAAATAATGTATATTTAAAAATTCAACTTCAATCAATAATAATATCGAGTAATATATTTTGACATAGTTGAAAATGATCTACAATGTTTTTTGAGAGAAATATCCTTTTTTATGAAATCAATTAAAAGTAACATATTTATAAAATAATTCAATTAAAATATATTTTCTAATCAAAGTTCCCCATATCACTTTGAAATTTTTTATAATGGAATTAAATTTTTTTAAAAAATCATGTATATATAAAAAAATCCTTAAAATCATTCTGAAAACATGGACATTAATTAAAAATATTTAGAAAAACAAATCATTAAAAATTTTAAATAATGATCTAGTTAAATTCTACCTTCAATAAAACATTAAATATTCGTTTTGAAAACATTTTTATGATAACTGGTCATTGATGATAAATATGGTCTAGAAAATACTCACACAAAAACAATCTCATATAATAATGAGATTAAGAAGTTAACACTTACCTTGTACATTCCTTTATTCGAGGGTACGTTTATCCTCCTGTATAATGAACATAGTATGTTATTAAATTTTACAACAACTATATTAATATTTATTATATCATACATGAATAATTTATTACTTTATACTGCACATTGATAATAATTTCAATGTTATTGTAACATTTCGGGTAATATTCGCTTTCTTTATCGTATCTATTTTAACTTGTAATTTTTTATTGTATCCCTTAGATCATGATTTACATAATTCCATAATTTAAAATATGATTTATTTATCATATATATTTATAATATAAATATATATTATAGATATATATATATATATATATATTAAATGTAAAGTCCATTCATGGAGACTGTAGTACGTACGTACGAGTGGATGTGGTTTCCGTTTTCTTATCGTATTGAATGGAAGTGATTGAGATATATGTAAATTCATATATATATATATATATTCAGAAGAATTATTAATTAATATATTACATACTTATTAATAATATGTATTTTTATAATCATGGTTTAATGGTGAATGTGGAAATGAATCCCATTGCGTCGTAGAGACGGTAAGCAGTACGTACACACGACCAACAATATCACATCCTTAAAGATAAAAAGGTATTGAATTGGATGTTATATTAATTATAAAGAAACATTAACATGTTATATTTATTATTTACATCAATTATAATCATTATTTATACCCATCTAAATAATGAAGTGTTGAATAACAAACTACACCACGATGTGGAGACAATAAGCCGTATGTACACACGTATGGTGACATTCTCATTCACTGGATGGATTGAATAATGAATATGAATGTAACATATTTATAGTAACATCATAGTATTCATAAGGTACTTGATATATTATTTTGGTATGGAAACAACAAAGAAATGGAAGTGGAATAAGAAAAGAACTTTGAAAGTGGTGATGAAATAATTATCTCTTCTTCGGGTGCTTCTTTTTGATTGAATCAAAATGGATCCTTAGGTTGGTTTTCAGATCAATGTATTGCCTCTAGATTTTATTGAGGGTAGTTGTGAGGATATTTGAGCAAGGTTTTTCCAATCCAAATATCTTGGGGGGTATTAAATTAAGAGAAGGGTAAGTACCCTTTTATAGGAGAGGTGTGGTGCACTTTAGGAAATGATTGAAATAGTATTTTATTATATAATAATATTTGGTTTCTAATGGCTCCAAATAGATTTATTTCGATTCTACAGTGGGTATGGATCGAAAAACTCTCAACTGATAGGTTTTAAACATGTTTAAGTCACTATATAAACCTTATCATTTAGATTTAACTCGTAGTTAAATACTTTACCTTTTACCATGTCTTTTTGTATTATTATAATACATAATTATTAAAATTACAATAAAATTCAAATAGAACCTATAGTAGTTCATTAATGAAAAATATATCATTATATATGTTTTTTTGGAAAAACAATATATATTTAGGAATATTCTATCACTTAATAATATTTTATTTGTTTTAAAAACACATTTATGTCAATTTTGACACTATTTAGTATTTGGTTTTTGTGAAAGTCATAAATAGTATATTAACTCAAAAAAAAATTAAACCAACCCTAACATGTTATATTCACCTAGATAATTCGTTTATGGCCTCAAAAGTCTCAATTTGAATTAATTTTGATATTTATAATATCAATTATTTTTATCTTTCCTTGATAAAATAATTATTACATCATTATTGTGTCATAAATAAATATGATTAATTAATCTCTTAAAATTATAAATAAAATACCATGATGTTAGAAATAATTTAATCTTCCTAATAAATATTTATAGTCAAATTTATCTTATGTATAACCTAATTTTAAAAATAGTTTAGTTATTAGACTTTTAATTTAACACTTTTAATTGTTCATTAAATAAAATAATAACAAATGAACTAATCAAATCCAAGTTGACAAAAAGGATAAAATTTTTTATCTAATGTTAATTTTCATCGAAATAATCTTATCAAAGAGAATTAGTACATGTTTTTGGGTAATTATAATATAATTTTTACCTTTAATTAACCAATTTACTTCTAACCGTGGTAAATAAAATTCAAAAGTTAATGTTCGCCAAAAATTATTTTCATTCTATTGAACCAAATTTTACTTACTGATGTATCCTATGTCTCTCGTATTTTTGAAACTCAATTCACAGAAGTGATAAAATTATGTTTTATGCAAATTTGAAAATGTTCCTTGAAGGTGGGTAAAAGACGTTAAAGAGTTATATAAAATTTCATACATCTAATTTTATTAGAAAAATAATCTAATAAATTAAATTGAATATATATAAGTATTATGAATCTATTTTAACATAAAATAAATTTAATTAAAAAAATAAAAATTTAAATAAAAATTTTGTTTTAAATAATAACGAAGTGTTTTTCACTATTGATCAAAAATTTAATGTTTTCAAAAAAATTCAAGAAATTCACCCTAAGCTAATTTTTATATTCAAAATTAAAAAAAATTTCTATTTAACCATATTATAAATAGATGTGTTTCATTAATTAATTTAAAATTAATTTCATTTGTCAAAACTAGAAAGTGGGATTTTGAGAAGTGAAAACTATCAAAAGATTGGTATGTTTTAATGTCCAATTTAAATGTGACATTACATAAAATGACATAAATTACATTAAATGATAAAAATATAATCTATTTATTCTATAAATCCACTAAAATTCATAATTTAACACTATAAATTATTTCAATTAAATTTTTTTTTCAATTAAAACATAGTATTTTCACTATTCATCAAAATACGAATGTTATTAGAAAAACACCAAAAAATTATCCAAACTAAATTTTTAGGTTCCACTTATAAATAAGAAGTTTATTTTGTGAAATTTAATGTATAAAAGTGTTAAATATTTTATTTAAAAAAATTTCTTCATTAAAACGCTGTAATATTTAATTTTTTTTTTGAAAAATAGCTATTTTATCTGAAAATTTGAATTTGTTCTTATTCTAGGTCTAGGAAACAGATAATATGAATTTTAAAATTATTTGGAGTATATAAAATACAAAATGAATATAATACTATTCATAGAATCTTTTTGAACGACTAGTTTGGTAAGTGGTGGTGCACTCGAACTCGAAGTTGGGTGTAACAAAAGCTATTAAATTACTTTAAAGAGACATTGTACTATAAAATCTTGGGGTGTTACATTCTCCTCTCCTTAAATAAATTTTTTCCTCAAAATTTCAAATTGATCTTCAAAAATAAAAGGTTAAAAATAGATAATTTCTTTTTGGGAAACTCACATCGAAAATTGGGTTAGTAAAATATATTCATAATAAGAGGAAAAGGAAAATTAAATAGTCAACACCAAATTAGGATTAAAAATATTAGAAAATTAGAAAAAAAAATAGAGACACATAATTAGAGGAAATGTGTAAATATTTATAGTGAGTGATTGAGGTCATCAATCACAAACAAGTAAACAATAAAGAAAAAATTGGGGGCCTCAAATCCATTAATATATGATGACTTGAAATGTTATTGGTTCATAAAAACATAAGGTATTAGGATAACAAATTTTTTATTTGAAGATCCTTTCCCTAAAGATTAAATATTAATATCTTCATAGAATAAGAGAAAAATACTTGACAAGTATATTTCCATCCTTTAACTAACTTCTACCACAAACTCATCTTTTACTCCCAAAAGGTAATAGAACTCAAAAATATTCTATTTATCCTAATAGTGTTCTAAAAAATGAATTTATAATTCATCTGTCATACCTTTTAAAAAAACTACATTATATAATCTAGGATATCACGTAGGCCAGTGGTAGGTGAAGCTCCCTTATCACCTTTTGGTTGTGGGTTAAAGTCTTACGGCCTTGCTGGATGCGACAGGTTGTCGCCGGACCTCGAGGTTGTCATTTTAATAACAATTAAAAAATAATCTTAGGAAGTTTTTTACCCTAAAGAAATTATATCCAATATTCAATGTAATCCATTCCAACCTTTAAACTTATCCAAAAAAAACTTCTGTTCAAACTGACACTGAAAAATTAATAAGGATGGTCACATAACATACATGTGAATACCTTTATCAGGTATTCTCATTAGACATGGTAATAAACATAATTACCTGAAAAACATATTTGAATTGGTATGTACTT
The DNA here is from genome assembly GCA_963277665.1 of Viscum album. Classification (NCBI taxonomy): domain Eukaryota; kingdom Viridiplantae; phylum Streptophyta; class Magnoliopsida; order Santalales; family Viscaceae; genus Viscum; species Viscum album. The sequence continues at coordinate 837,580,456 of OY728165.1, forward strand.
CATTATTTATTCTGTAAAACATAGAATACTAGATATACTCCTTAAATCTAAAAATGTTGTAATCTCCAACAATGATAGAATAAAAAACCATTAATTACTTCATAGGTGGTAAATAATATCCAATATAAATTATCCAAATCAATTATCTATTTTTTCAAAATCATTACCTCTACCTCATGACTATTTTAAGGTTTATCATTCTCTCAAAAATATATTTTCTAAAAACAATAGCCTACTATTGACTCACTTTTATTGGTTCCACACAATATCAAATCCTTAATGAAATAGTACTACAGTACAATCCTTATATACTATATAATTTTTATAACTTGTACATCATTAATAAAATACCCAAATGTCACAATTCTTTAATAACAAAATAATAACACTAATCATTCCACCTTATCTGCGGTAGTATCATAACATGATTATTTTTCAATAGTAGCATTTGGTGTATACTCTGATTATTGGGACATTGATTCACATTGTGTCCCAACTCCTTGTAGATGAAGAATTTTACATTTGAAACCTTTATCTTACCCTTATAATCATGTACTTGGAGTCCTTTTTCACTACACTTTTATCAAAACTTCATTCCCTTCAAGAATTTTTCAAGGTGATTCTTTCCACAGTTATCACATATGGGAAAATACTTCTTTTTCCTCTTCCCATTATCCATCTTTCTCTCTACCATCCTTTTCTCCTCTTACTTCCCATCAAAGACATAGGGCTCAAATAATTCTTTACTTATCTTATTAACACATGATACTAGTTCTTTATATGAAGAGAACACGTGGGAGACTATTTCCCTTCTAAATGTCAGCTTAATACCATGAAAGATATTGTACTTATTACTCATTGGATCTTGCATATTTGGGGTGTTTTTATTCCTTATACTAGGTGCCATTTATAAACAATGTCATACACTAGGTCAGTTTATTAATCACAATGCATAATTCCAAACATGTAAAATAACTCATGTAAATTGAAATGTTTATGCATATAATCTATAATCATAAAAAAGTTTTCTTTGAGAAGTATTTACTCATAAATCCTTCATAATGGTTTGTAAATAAAATATGAATTGTATTAATAAAATCCCCTAGGAGTTTCATAACCAAGAGTGCATAAAGAACCTTTGTCTATACCAGGATACCCCGGGTCAAGCCCGAAACTACTTTTTCAGGTTTTCTTTCCTAGGTACATCTATACTAGAGCTGTCTCTTCCTGTTCATATCCAGGAAGGGTGTATTTTTTGAAGATTCACAAAATATATACATTACCAAAATTATGGGAAGTTCTTCTATACTAATCATCAATGCTTATCTAAGGGTAATGTTCTCTAATCAAAGTTTTTTTAAATCAAGTTTCCATGGTTTATAATCCACTTCCTCTAATAAAAACTGTAATGCCCCAACCCCAGTTACCCAGAGTAGGTTCCTTATTATATAACATGGGAAAGATTACAAGGAATCGTGTCCCAAATAACCGATCGGTTTAGTAGCCTTGGATGTACTAGAAACATACATGAGTTGTGCAATACATTATAAAATGAAAAACAAAAAAAAAATTTATCCTTTAAACACACTTGTATCCCTTATCATATACTTGAAAGCCTTTCATAATATACTTATTCAAATCCTGGGAAAAATAAAACCTTGAAGGTGGTGAGCTTAGATGCACAACATGGGTAAATAATATAGCAGAAACTATAAAAATTTAAGGAAAGATGAGTAATAAAAACAAAATCCTTTTAAAAATAATCATGAATATAATATTGAAAAAATAAATCAAACATTACAATATAAACATACACGTGGATATTCTAGTATTCAAATAATCACATGTAATAACATATTTCATAATGAGGGAATGCATAATTTCAGACATCAAAACCACATAGTCAATGCCTCATGATAAGACTACAAAAAAATATTTTTTCAAGGCCTTATTCCATCTCACTAGTTTGTCTCATGAGACCTAAAAATGCATTGAGGAGCTATAGAGGGATCCACCCATCACTTACTAAGATCAATTAATTCCTCATATTAAAATTTTGAAACATAACTTGAACATTTGTATTAAAACTAGAATACGAAATGTCAATATTTTAACCATAAATCTTGAATGGTATAAAAAAAAGAACATTCACAGTTAAAAATATAATAACTCATTCGATAAAATATTGATGATTGTATTTATGATAAATCAACCTCAATCAATAATAACATCTAGTAAAGGATGTTTACATAATTTAAAATTATTAGTAAAACTCCTTGACAGAAATATCTATTTTTGTGAAATCATTTAAAAGTCACACATTTATAAAGGAAGTCATTTAAAAGATATTATTGAATCAAAGATTCCCATAAAACATAGAATATTTTTAAAGTAATTAACATTTTATAACAATTATTTCCATATAAAAAATCATTAAAATCATTTTGAAAACATCAAAATTAATTAAAAATATTTAGAAAATTAAATCATTAAAACATTTATATGATGAACTAGTTAAATATTACCTTCCATAAAATTTAAAATTTTCAATTTGAAAACATTTTTATGATACATATACATTGATGATAAATATTTCCCAAAAAATACTTACACATAAACAATCTCTTATAACAATGAGATTGATAAATTAACCCTTACCTTGTACTTTCCATTAGTCGAGGGTACGTTTAAACTCCGATATAATGACCATAGTATGTTATTAAATAATACCAGAAAAATATTTATATTTATTATATCATACATGATTCATTTATGACTTTATACTTCCCAATAATAATAATTTCCATGTTAAAGTATCATTTTGGGTAATAATCGCTTTCTTTATCGTATGTGTTTTAACTTGTTATTCTTGATCGTATCACTTAGATCATGGTTTACATACATTAGAATAGAAAAAATGATTTATTTATCATATATACTCAGAATATAAATTTTTATAATATATATATATATATGTATATATGTAATGGAAAAACCACTCATGGAGACGGTAGTTCGTACATACGCATGGATGTTGTTTCATTTTTCTTATTGTATTTAATTGAAGTAAGTGAGTTAGATGTATGTAAATACACACACACAGAGATATATATATATATCTAGTAGCATTATTATGTCATATATTACATACTTATTAATAATATATATTTTTATGATCATATTGTAATGGTAAATGTGGAAATGAATCTCATCGTGCCGTGGAGATGGTAAGCCATACGTACAAATGAGAAAAAATACCTTTTCCTTAATGATAAAATGGTATATAATTTGATGTTATATTAATTATACATAAATATTAACATATTATATTTATTATATACATCAATTATACTAGTTATTATAACCATTTTAATAATGAATTGTTGAATAATAAACTAAAGCACGATGTAAAGACGGTAAGCCATACGTTAGGAAGTATGGTGACTTTGTCATTCATATGATGGATAGAATAATGAATATGGTTTTAGAATATTTATAATAGAATCACAATATGTAAAAGGTACTGTAGTTTTTATTTTGGAATGGAAGCAACAAATAAATGGAAAGTGGAAGAAGAAGAGAACATTGAAAGAGGCGAGGAAATAATTACATATTCATGGGGTGCTTCTTTTTGATTTGATCAAAAGGGCTCCTTAAGATGGATTTTTGAAAAAAATTTAGCCTTTAAGATGTATTTAGGGTATTTGGGAGGATATTTGAGCTGGGTTTGGCCAAGAAAAATGGCTTTGTAAGTGTAAAATTAAGAGAAGGAGAAGTACCCTTTTGTAAGAGAGGTGAGGGGCACTTCAGGAAATGTTTGAAATATTATTTTATTATAAAATAATTTTCGGTTTATAATGGCTCAAAATGAATTTATTTCAAGGATATGGTGGGGATGGGTCAAAACACTCTCGAACAATTGGTTTTAGACACGTTTAGGTCACCATATTAACCTTATCTTTTAAATTTAACTCTTTATTGAATAGTTTAACTATTACCATGTCTTCCTGTGTTTTTATAATACGTGGTTATTAAACATAAAATAAATTTCCAGGAGAAGCTCAAGTGGTTAATTAAATACATATATATCATTATATAAGTTCTTTATCCAAAACTTATAATTTTATAAAAATTATATTATTTAATAATCTAATATCTGTTTTAAAAACATGTTTATGTCAATTTTGACACTATTTCGTATTTGGTTATTGTGAAAGTCATAATAAGTTTATTACTTAGAAAAAAATACATTCAACTAATCCCGACATGTCATATTCACCTAGAGAATTCCTTTATGACGTAAAATGTCTCAATTTACTTTTATTTGGATAATTAAAATATCAATTATTTTAATATTTAATTGATGAAGTAATTACTACATTATAATTATGTCAATTATACATTTAAATATTTAACATTTAAAAATTCTAAATAAAATACCACAATGTAGGAAATAATTTTATCATTCTAATTAAAATTTTTAGACTAATTTATCTTATGTATAACTTTATATTACAAATAATTTAGTTATAAAACTTCGAATTTTACACTTTTAAATCTTCTTTAAATAAAATAATAATAAATGTCCTAATCTAAAACAAGTGGACCAAAAGGATATTATTTTATTCCTAAGGTTTATTTTTTTTGAAATACACTTATCTAATATAATTAAAACATGTGTTAGGGTAACTATAATATCATTTTTACCTTTAATTTCCCTATTTACTTTAAACCGTGGTAAATAAAATTAAATATTACTATCCAAAAATAATTATTTTCATCCTATTGAACCAAATTTACATTGCTTATATCAACAGTGTCTCTTAGATTTTCTAAATTCAATTCACCGAAGCGGTAAAATTATTTTTTATGCAAATTTGCAAATTTTCCTATAAGGTGGTAAAAGACATTAAAAAGTTCAATAAAATTCTATACATATAATTTTATTATAAAATGACCCTAATTAATTACATTGAAATTGTATAGGTATTATGTATCTATTTTGACCCAAAATAATTTTACAAAATATAAATAATTATTTCAATAATAATTTGGTTTTAAAGAATAATGCAATGTTTTTCACTATTAATCAAAAAATGTCTATTTTCAAGAAAATACCAAAAAATTATTCTAAGACAATTTAGATATACAAAATTCAAAAATTATGTCTATTTTATGAAATCCAAAACATATGGGTTGTATTAATTAATTTAAACTTAATTCATTTTTCCAAAACCAGAGAGAGTTTTTGAGAAGTAAAAACTATCAAAATATTGGTATGTGTTTATGTACTATTTAAATGTGAAATTACCTAAAATTACATAAATTAACATAAATGATAAAAATATAATCTAATTTTATTTTAAAGCCACTCAAAATCATAATTTAACACAATAAATTATTTTGATTAAAAAATGTATTTTCAATTAAAACGTAGTAATTTTCCCAATTCATCAAAATACAAAAGTTATTGGAAAAACACCAAAATTTATCCAAACTATATTTTTATGTCCTAATTATAAATAAGAAGTCTATTTTGACCAATTTAATATATAAAACATCCAAATATTTTATTTAAAAAGGGGTTCCCATTAAAAGGTGGTAAAAGTACATTTTTTAAAAAATACTACTTTTATCCAAAAAATTGATTTTGTTCTTATTTTATGTTTAAGAAACACATAATATGGATATTAAAATTATATGGAGTATATAAAATAAAAAATATAGTAAATATTATTCATAACCAAATTTTTGAACAACTAGTTTGGTAAGTCGTGGTACGCTTTAACTCGGTGACGTGTGTAGTGAAAGCTATTGAATTACTTTAATGAAATAACGTACTATGAAATCCTGGAGTGTTATAGTAGTAAACACCGAAAAAATGAAACTAATGATAGATTTTTGATGAAAATGTTATGGTATGTTATTAAATGATCATATGTGATATTATAAATATTATTATGGTTCATTTTTAAATTAATAACATGTTTTAACTAATTATAAAGGAGGTTCAATCATGTTCTAGTAAATTGAATTGTGATGTAAGGGATTTAGTCCAAATTTCACTTCATGAAGGCATATTTTAATATCATAGACATAACTAATATTATATGGTATATATAATTCCAATTTTTCATTTTATATCATTAATCCTTAATACATTATGGTATTTTATGTTGAAATTCAAATAATTTAATCCAAGTGGATTTGACTTGAAAGTTACTATGTTGTAAGGGGTTTCTTAACTAAGTTTTTTCATTAGGTTATAGTTATACATTTTTGATTCTATTATTAATTGATTATATATATAATTATTTTTTATTGGTTAATTTTTTATTTAAACATTTATTTGTTAAACATTTATTTCACATAATCACTCAATTGATTAATTATTAATTAAATGGTTTGGTCTTTATAAGGGGTTTCTTAACTCAATTTCATTTCATTAAGTAATACCAATACTTCATTGACTATGTTATTTAATGATAATGTATAAAATTATCTATAAATTTTCTATATTTTCATTACACTTTTTTATTTACATTTTTACATTAAATCACTTCATTTATTAATTCTCACTCCAATGATATGATCTTTGTAAGGTCTTTCACCTCAATTTCCACTCCATTAAGTCATATGTGGTATTATGCACCTATTAATTTTTCTATGGTGAATATACTTATAATTTTATGTATTTAAAATGAAAATATATTTATTCATGATGATTAATGTTTCAATCCATGTTTACTCTTTTAAGGGGTTATAATTTAAATGTTATATAAGATTTAATAATGTAATTTACAATATAACTTTTAGGATTTCTCTTATTTTCATTAAAAAGATATTATAATATATGTTTTATAAAATCCATTAAATTTCTTAACCTGTGTATATTCAAATAGTTTAAAAGTTTTTATCCTATGTATATTCAAAGTGTTTACACGTTTTTATCCATATTTTCTTTTATTTGGTACTTAAAGAAACTTATGAAATATTTAAAAGGAAAGATAATCTAATTTATCTTTTTTATTGGATATATTTTTATTATATGTCCACATATTCCAAAATTTCTTTATAAAAGTAATTTTATTTTATAAAATGATTTTATAAGGAAATATTATGTTATCCTTTACTTTTATGATTGTTCTAAAGGTATATTTATATTGATTTCAAAGAGGTTTTTTTTCATATTCTTTTACAAAATTCAAATGGAATTTCTCTTTTAACATATACTGAATTAAAAGATTTTCTCGCTACCTAAACCATTTAATCCTATTTATATTTTTCTAAAAAAATCATGGTTTTATAAATAAATATATTAAAATATTAATTACTTCAATATTATGATTCCAATTTCTAAAATACTTAATTTTACTACAAACTAATATTTTTTATGAATTGATGATCATATTTTATCCCTCCTTAATTTTATTTCCATTAATATTCTCTTCAAACATTCACTATCTTGTTATAAAGTTTCATTGGAAATTATGTTTATCTGATATATCAATATTCTATAAATCATAAATATGCTTTTTTCTTAAACCATATACAATTTATACATACGTTTTTCTACATTCAGCATTATTTGATTGACTAAGGAAATTTTGATATTTTATATTCTTTACTCAATATGGATATTTATTGATACAATATATTATTCAATAATTAAAATGATCATTTAATAAATAAAAATTTCATCAAACATGTAGTGAAAGGTGGACAATGTAATTATATATCCCCTCAATGCATTGGCATGTCTCATGAGATAAATTAGTTGATTAACCATATTAAATGGATTTTTTGTGTATGCCTACCCCTAACTTAAACGTTGTTAGCAAATTTCTTTCGAGGTGAAGATGTCATGGGGTATGACACCATGACAACATAAATTATTCATTACTTCATAGAAAATTCAGTTATTATAATGCTTGAGATTATAGTATTGATATCATCCATGGATTCATTTATTGATAAAGTTTTAGTTAAATGTAATGTGTTTTCACTTATTTACCATGTCATATTGATTAATCATTATTTATTTAGGATATGTTCCTTTATAAAAAACCCTTGCTAGGAATTTTAGCTCACCATTATATGTTTCCATTCCCCGAGATATGACGAAGGATACTTTGAATGATTTCAATGATGTTAATTTTTTCCATTATTATGTTTTTATATTTTAAAGAGAATCATGAATTTATCTAGTTCTTAGAGTCTGATAAACTATTTGGTCCTTTGGGATATGTTCTCTTGTATCTTTTTTAAATTTAATAAAGTAGACATTGGCTATGGGTTATTGGAGTTTTGGGTTGTCACAAATTTTACTATCATCACTCTTTGATTCATTCATTTTGGATAAAATATTTCTTCACTTTATTCTTGATGATCTAATTTATTTTATGTTATAATTTGTTTTGGATTGTTATACCTTAAATTTTTTATCCATGGAAACATCTTAAATGAAACTCCCCCACCATCATCTTTTTTTAATTTTACCATAGGAAAATTTATGGAAAATTAATCAACTACTCCGAAATTGAAATTTTTCAGTAAAAACTTACCACAATATCTTAGATTTCCATTTTGAACTTTATTTTATTTAATTTAAATGATTGGGTAAAAAATGAAATTAATTTCTTTATTCAAAATACAAATCTCATCTTCTGAATTGACTTCCCTTTAAGTCTTACCATTCTTCTGGGATTCGCCATTAATTTCATTATCACACTTTGTTATCTTATTTAAAGAAGAAACATTACTTATCTCATATGCTACCAAAACAACGTGAAGTTTAACCATTGGAAATGAACTCAAATCAAAATATTCAGGTGATAAAAGTTTTAAATCAAATATATATGATATGATAAGAATTAACTTTTAAAAAATCATAGAATATTATATATTTAATCCAAAAACACATATTGATTTTATCATATCATTCAAAATTTTAAATAAGTCATTCATTATTTCTATTTTAAGAATGTAAATATATTTAATATAAAAACACTAGATTGTAATATTTTTTTCCTTCTCTATTTCATTTCCTTTGATAATATATCATATCTTATGAAAAATAACTTTTTTAGTTTTTAATTACTATTATAAAAGTTATTATATGATGAAATTGATTATAGGATCCTTATAATTAATATTGTTTAAATAAACTTGAGTCATCACAACACCATATGTAATAGTTGTGAAACCATCAGTTACAATATCCGCAAAAACTATTCTTATTAAAAATAATCATGTAATAATTATACCCTTTAAGAAATTATAATTTTTTATATTAAATGTTATAACATGTTTATTATTTTATTGAATCAATCATTTAAAACTGAATTTATAACTTCAAACCAAAAAGGCACACTATAACAATTATACCATAATATCCAAAGTTCACTTGGGCTACTCTAATAAAAATGTAGGAGACCCTAGTTAATGTTATTAAAAATTTGGATATGTTTCTAGGGATCTAACAACACTCGTTAAATTTATTGGATGAAATAAGAATACTTGTAACAAACATCTACCATGTATGATAATAAAACAATGATTAGACTAAAATAAATCATTCATTTGTACCTTGCACTAAGAATGACCACTTCCATTTTATTTATTAAATTTGTTTGTAATGTCTATCAATTAAATTAATTTTAATCCCTTATCCATAGTGTATCCACAAGATATCAGGAATCACACATTAAATGGGTAGGATCCTTTTCTATATTTGACACGTACTAGTGCCAATTGAGGTAAAAAGAGAAGGAAGACGAGCTTTAGGGAGAGTTTGATTTAGATATATACTTATATATGGTTAACAAAAAAAAATACCAATTTGATATTATTCATTATATAGAATTTTCAGACTCCCAATACTTTAAGGTAATTTACTCATTAGTTATAAAGAACATGGGTAAATGGAACAGGTGAAAACATATATAACATTCATCTATCTAAATATTCTCCTTTGTGGTTTATCTTATAAAATTTATATAATCAATTATATATTATTAATAGAATATTCATGTAATTTAATGATTAAAAATCAGCATTCAATTTATCATAGAGTATTAAATTGAATTTTAAAATACAATTCATGTTAAAACACTACTACATTATATATCCATATCTAATATAACAATTATCTTAATGAAACATTATGAAATATCTATCTCATACCACAAGATATAACTATATTTTTTTTATTATGATATAATTAAATAAATAACTTGAATGTATAATTCAGAGAATATACCCATTGATCACCCATAGGGTGTCATTAATCCCCTATGAGGATATAAAAATAAAAAAAATTATATAACTCATAGAAGTGAGATTAATTAATTAAAATGTTATACATGTAAATTTAGAATTTTGATCCCACCAATAGAGTGAAATTAATTTTTTTGGAATAATTTTTTTTATTTATATGATTTTATAAAATTGGAATGAATTTTTAACTTTTTTTATTTATTGAAATAATTTTAATAATGTGAAGAATAAAGGTATAATGGTTGTTTGGAAATCAATTGAGAAAATAGGATATAGTTTTTTAAATTTTAAGGTTTGGGTCCAATTGGATTTAGAAAATAATTTTATAGATTAATATTTTTATTGAAGTCAATATGTGGTAGATTCAATGTTCATGTGATCCCATCCTCGATGCATAATTCCCCTTTTCCCATGGTAATTCAATTTAAGGTATTTCCAAATATAATATTTCTCAATACAATTTTAAACCTCATTACACTAAAAATTATCTTACCAAAATTAGGGTAACTAGTTTCGGAAATAAAAATTTATTTCAGGTTTATCAATCAGTTATCATGATTATACAAAAATAAATACATTGGATGTTTTATTCAAAATTGTAGTAACCCTAATACATGAATTTAATGAAAATTAAACCAAAAACCACATTAATACTTTTTCTATATTTCACTATAATAAGGTGGGAATTACCCCCTCATCCAAGTGATGAGTTGATAAGAAAGAGGGAATTAATAAAAATAAAACCCAAAGAAAAGGAAAATGATTTGGGGTGGAGGACGTTGCCGAGTGAAACTTCTCTTCATAAGAATTGTTCTCTAAAATCATATTTTGGAAGAAGTGGAGTAGCTATTTATATATAAAACTAAAAAGGGATTAGGGTGAAATTAGTTATACATTAATATGAACCACTATGAGTTTCAGGGTCTCCTTAAAACATTACTCACATTAATCCATCCAAATGAATATGGCTACATTCTAGGTTAACTTATTTAGTATATTAGATGTTAGTGGAAAATTCTATACAAAGAACTAATAATATATATCCAATACAAGAAAAATAAGGATATTATTCATAATGGTTGGTTCGTTTATATGTTTAATAAGTTCTATCTTTTAAGGGTCTAGTAATATACCCTCACTTGTGATTATATGACCCAATAATGAAACTTTCTGAAACCAAAACTCAAACTTGGTAAATTTTGATTAAAGATAACTCTTACTCAGAGTTGTTAACATTATCCATAAATGCTCTTCAGGTTATTACTCCTATTTAAATATATAATAATATAAGATATAATTATTACCACAAACCAATCATGTTATTTTCATAAATACATTATTACTTAAATCCATGATAATAGAGAATAAATTAGTAATTCAAAACAATATCACTATAAATTCATAGTTTTCATACCTTGTATAGAATGTGGTGTTCTATATGCCCTCCTTGTTAAGCCAAAATTTATGATATTCATAATGAAGATATATCTTTGATAATTATTCTGCTCCAAAAAAAGTTGATCAAAGAAGTCATAAATATAGGGTAGAGGATACTTGTTCTTTATAGTTATCTTGTGATATTCTCATTTCTTCTTAAAAAACTGAACTAGTGACCCCTAAGGTAATGCACATGAAAAAATGAATCCCTTTTCATGATTCTCAAAGATTTGATTCTTAAATTCATGAATCTCAATTGGGTTTATTCTATATAGAGTCTTGGAAATAGTTATTTCACTATGTATGATTTATATTGAAAACTCAACGTCATTATTTGGTTGAAGACTAGGAAAATATACTGAACATACATAAAAACCTCAAGTACAAGAGGCATATCTCTGATGTTGAGTTTATTTATATCCATATGAGTTAAAAATCTTTTTTTAAAAGGAATAATTAAGTATAATATTGATGTTATTTCCATAGGATGTTCATTATATTCATAATATTGAGATCTGATAACAATTTGGTTTTTAATGTCATAATTTACAGCCTTTCCTGGGAAATTAATTTTGGATTTATGTATATAAATATAATCCATTCCAAAAATAGCATTTAATTCAACTAGAGTATGAATGAAAATATTTTTATGAAACTCATCCCACAAATTTCAACAGAATAATAATCATATAATTGGGATAAATCAGCATACCATTAGTTGTTTTATAACTAAATCAACATCTAATATTGGATGTGGTACTATGATATCACTTGAAAATTATTTAGATATAAAAGAGAAGATAAATCTAGAATATAAAAGGAATTAATAGTTAGATATTGGATGGTAAGTGTACCTTCCAAAACATCATTATCATATCCCATATTAGAAATAGTGATTCCATGAAATTTGCCTTTTTATTTGGGATTAAGAGGTTTTTAACATCGATTCTCATCATTAACTGTTGGATATTATCACATGTAATCATAATTCACATACTCATTGCATTTAAAACACTAGAGTGAGGGTGTTTCATTTTGTAGTTCTTTATCTCCATTCACCTCATTAGTTATCTTCTACCCATTAATTTGGAATGCTATTTCCTAATGACATTCTTTTCAATAGATGAATATTTTATTAGTTCCATTAAGATAATTTCCCCCATGTATCCTTACACATTTTATAAATAAAAAATTGATCATCTTCTTTCCCTACATGGTTTTTATAATTTTTATTTAATAACATTTTTATTTTCTTTTCAAAACAATGATATTAATGGGAATATCCTATATCCATATCTACCTTTATACATCATTTAATGAATTCATCATATATACTGAAGTCCCTTGTTCATAATAACTTTCATAAGTATAGTTATAAACCACTGATGAATCAATCAAATATACATTTATGTTGGATGATAATACAAAAAATTCACCTTTAAAGTATTATAAATGATTCCTCAAAGGTATCATTAGATTCATCATACTTCTATTGCATGTTAAGGAATTCCTTTTTCATTTTCATATGAATAAAATGATTAAAATAATTTATGAGAAATATTAACATAAACTTATCCCAAAAAATAAAGTAAATTTATTACTATTCCATTATCTTCTTAATATGATTCTACAATTGAGCATATTTTCCTTACAAATGAAAAAAAAGAATAGCTTTCCTCTATTTTAAAAAATAGTGAATGGAATATATATTTTCAATGGTGCTAATCCATTTATCAGATACTACTAGATTAGTAGACCCACAAAAGTGTATTTTTTCTAATAAGTTATTCCATATAACATTAGTCTCTACTTATCCATTTTTTAAGCTCAACATGATTTATATCTTGATAAAATATTATGGGAATAAAAATGATATTTTTCATTCTATATCGCATACAATTTTGTTTCTTAGGACGTAAATAATGCATTTTTTATCTCATTAGGAATTAACATGATTCTTTTAACATCTAACCATTTAATAAAACCAAAATCATAGTGTTATCAGTAATAATACTTCTGGGATAAAATATAATCCATAAAAATTATTTATAGGCTTTTTAAATCATTACACCTTCTTCTATGACACACGAGGTTTTACTTAGGTCATTTAGGATCATTACCAAAACATTAGAATTTTATCCTATAAAATTCTTGATATCCTGGGTTCTCACAAAAATTTTCTCATTCTAATTTCCTAAGGATAAATTTACCTTTATCATATACCAACTATAGTGATGTGATCCTTTCATACATTGATATTACATCTAAATAGATTAATATTCTTTTCCATAATATATTGTTCAATTTAAGAATCATATAGGTATATAATCTTTGGAAACATTGAAATATAAACTATTATATTATAATAATTCTATGATATCTCCCACTTATATCATGGTAACTATCACCCTTCTGGGACATATCATACATTATGAACATTCTTCATAACATAGGAGAGGAAACATAATAATGGTTGGTCTATAATTATTTTTATGGATAAACAACGGACATATAAATGATAATATAAGTATAACATGAGAAAAAGGGTATGAGAACATCAGTTTAACATTTAAAAACCATACCCTACATATCATAGATCATAGTATTGATTCATGGATTAAATATCGGTAGTTTTTAATACATGAATCCTAATGGAATCCAAGAACATGATATATGAGTGAAAAATATAGGCATAAAATATGGAATTTTGGCATACACATAAGAATATGAAATAATTTCCTTAGTATTCAAGGCTCATTTCCAAGAATATCATTATTGATTGGGTTTACTACTCAAACCATCATTGTGTAGAGGTTAACTCCCAAGACAATCATATTGGACAAAGTCCCTTTATGAACTTGGTTCACTCCCCCAGTATTGTGTTACTTACCTCATGATATATCGATATTTACCTATTACATTAGTGGGAGATATAGGTACCACCCATCACATAATAAAACTCATACATATGTATTCCATATGATCGAAAACAATACATTATATTAGAACCCATTAAAATAAATGTGCTTAACAAATATTTAATCTGTACATAACCTATCGAAATGAAATGGGTTTTGTAAAATTTTTATCATCTTCTCATAGCATAAGAAATGGAAAAGAAATTAGTGTCATAAACATATTTTCATCATAAAAATAAACCATCTATAAAAATAAAAATGATGATATCCTGGAATCTTATCCCTAGTAAATCATAAGTGAAATAAAAGGTTTTTTTTTATGAATAGAAATATAGAGAAATGAAAATTAAAACATTCTTGATGAAAATAACCTTTCCATTTTTAAATAACATAATTAAAAAAAATATAAGTTATTATGGAAAACATGTTATTTTAAAATAAATGTAGAAATGTCTAAAAAATAATTAAATAAATGAGTGTTCATGATATTCTAAAATTCTGATCATGTCATATAATTTAAGTGAAAAAAATATTTTCAAATTTTTTTAAAAAGTAAAATATTTTGTCATTTAGAAAAAAACAGGAATATTTCATTTAAATTAAATTATAAAAATCAAGTAAGGGTAAAATGATTTTAAAAAATCATAATTTAATAATGAAAACCTTCTTCAATAAATCTTTTGGAAACATGGATATATAAGATAAATGTTTTTTGATCGAACATAGAAATAAATTTGATTTTCCTTAAAAACATATCTTCAGTCTTTTGAGTGCATAAGGTGATGAAAATAAAAGAAAAAAATATTTTCAATAAATAAAAATAAGGGAATAAAATTAATTATTATATTTATAGGTATATCATAAGATATCAATATGATAACTTAATCATAGACTATCATGATAAACCGTGAGATTGAAATATAAAACCACTTATCACATTGGTGTCTTTTGAATCATAATCCCCACTATATAAATAAACCTATATAGATATGTATATCCCAATAAAATATTTATGATTTATCATAAAATTAATTCATGGGTAGTATACCACATAGAAGAAATATGTGGTGAATATGGAATTTTCCTATCGAAATAAATGTGTGATAAAAACCCCTTACCAATGTTATGTCTTCCTAAATATATTTTAGAAACTATGGTCTTATAAATATATATATATTATAAATTTAATTTTATATTCTTAATCAAATATATAGATCCATATATTATTTACATTTAAAATTATATAACCAATTTGTAAACTTTTTTTAAAACCATTGTTCTGTGTGATAATCGCTTTATTTTCATGTATGTTTTGCTCTCATAGATTTTGTGCTTGTAATTTTATAATAGTTTCATCATCTAAATAATTTTATTAATTTTAATAATATATATATATATATTAATCATGAATATTTATATCAATTTATAAAATATATGGATTGGAACATCAATTACACCGTTCATATAGAAGGAGAGTCATAGGTACATATGAACGACATTTACATTTTTTAATGGATGGAATGAAAGAACGGTAAATATTAATGTGAATTTACATTGTCATTAATATATCATATATATTCATCAAATTTATCCTCACTATCATCTAATTAAAATATAAATGAAAATTGCATCACATCATTTTGTGGATGTGGTAGTCCACACGTATGCCTAAACAGTGTTATCATTTCATAATGGATTGTATGGTAAGATGGTAGACATGATATAATAATTATATAACTATAATTGTGTCATAAATTCATATATAAAAATTAAACCCATCATAATACCCATCCATAAAATATGGGGATGAAAAATGAATTATATGGCATTGTCATGACGGTAAGCCTTATGTACGCATAAGTGATACATTCACATCCCATTTTCTAGAAAAAAGGGGGTTTATGATGGGTTTTTATAGTAATAATAAAATATATGTATATTTAGGACAAAAATATTATAATTTTATGAAAAAAATAACATATTTAGATGAGGTAAAATAAAAATTTAAAATAAAGTGATCGGTTAGTACAAATACCTCTTCTGTGAAATGACTCTTTTAGAAATCCTCTAAAGGGATCTAGGGTTGGTCTTTTAGGAGGGAAAAACATCTAGAGTGAGGATATGGAATTTTAGAAGATAAATTTTTAGATATTTTTCATGATATATGGATCATTGTTTTATGAAGAAGAGAAATAAGGGATTCCCTTTTATAATTGAGGGGAGGTGTATTATGGAAATTTATTAAAATATTTAATTAATATAAATTAATTTTGATGTAATATTGATAATATTATAATATAAGATGATTATTAATCGAAATAATCTCATTAAATAAAATCCAAACATGTTTAGATCACATTTGTACCCATATTTTTTAGATTTATACAGATGTTGAGACTTTTCACAATTATCGTAATATTAAAATATGCCACAATTTATTGGTTAATAATGTTAATATAGAATGAAAAAATACATATAAATATTTCCAAAACTATATATTATTCATTTTTAAAAATATAATATATTTTATAATTTTATATCATTTATTAAAATATAATTTATTATAAAATTTCAATAACGTCATTTTTAGTACTATTCATTTAATTTAAATTTAAATACATCAAGACAAATGAGGAATTATAATATAATTATTTCAAACCTCCCTAATATGTCATATATATCTAAAAAACTTAGAATATATTAATTAATTCAAAACTATATAACATTAAATATTTTTAAAATAATTTATTAAAAGTTTTTATTAAATAGAGAAATATTGCATCGGTGCTAAATAAGAAGTTTTGGTCATTATATAATTTATAAAAATTAATAAATAAAATTATACCAAGAAAATCACTTCATTAATCTCAAAAAAACTTCTATTCATTCATAACATTATTTTTTAACCAGGTGGACAGATAAGTGATATAAAAAACAATGACAGTAAAATTATGTAAAACTATTTGATTAAATATTGGAATATGTCATTTTCATGGAAAAGTGTCCCTTAAACTGGAACATTTTAAGACTAAACTGATAATAGTTGAATCCACTTCATACAAGAATAATTATGAAGAAATATTATGGATATACCACTTAGTTTTAATAAAGGTTAACCGGATTTACCTTTTACTATGGTGGTAAATTTTATCATAGTTGGTATTCATATTGACCAAAAATATAAGGGGAATATTCAAAACGATCCTAGGTATTTCAACTATTTAATTCATTATATATATTTCATTATGTATCAATGGTACAAAATAATTTTAAAGTAAGTTCCCAATATGTGACAAAAACAAGTTTTTAAAAAAATACATTTTTACGAATAAAATTGCATTTATTAATATCCTAGGGAAAATAAAAATATTTGATGAATTTGAATTTTTTGAATGTATAATAAATAAATTTCAGTAAAATCATTCACCAATATCAATAAATTTAATTTTTTAGATTAAAAATATCATTGCAAAAATTTGTGGGATTACATAACGTTGGGATTTATCAGTGCAATCTATAGGTGGTTATAAAGGCCCCCTTTATCTGTTCTTGAAAAACCACTAATAAAGGGGGTCCTTTTCTGGTACTAAAATATTAATGATAATTGGGAGTTTTATCAGTACTAAAAAAGTATGGATAATGGGGGGACAGTATCAACGATAATAAAAATCATTGATAATGTGGGGTCATTATAGGTGTTAAAAAAGAACTAATAAATGGGACCTTTTTTAGAGCTAATAAAAAATGCTGAAAAAATGGGGGGCCTTTATCAGTGATAATAAAAAATAGGAGATATATGTGGGGCCTTTATTTTTTATAATAAAAATTTCTGATAAATGGGACCTTTATCAGTGATAGTAATAAATTATTCATAAAGGATGGTCTTAATCAGGGTTTTTTACTAGTGTTAATAAAGGGTATATATAAAAAAATTCATTAAAAATAGTATATTAATATACCATAATAATTATATTGATATAAATATAATATTTTTAAAAAATATTATTTAGATAAGGATAAATATGCATTTACACTTAATATATAATATATTTATTGATAATTGATTATAAAATAATTAAAAAATATATTATAACTATTAATTTGATAATTATTTTCGACTAATAGTAATTAAATGAAAATTTGATGACATAAAAATTAATTGATTAATCAATGGTCTAAGATAAGTAAGAAACATGAATAGAACTTCAAAAGTCTATAACTTTTTGTTTGGGTGTCTGTAGGGGCTCTATGACATATCAAATTGAATCCTGCAAAGATATCTACACCATGTAGACTAGGGGGCAATCAATATTATTTATTGGTAAAACAATTTTTAGAGTTCCTCAAAAACTGAGTTTTTTGTCAGGGTATCCAATTTTTTTAACATTGCATGGAATTTCAACCACATTTATGGGGGTATTATTGTATTATTCAATGGGGAAGGAATTTATTCTCAAGTAATACATTCATATAGATATTATAGTTCTAAATTTTTATCATTTTTCATAATATAGTTTTATTTATAATAAAAATATCTGAATTATCATATATGTAATTATACTAAATCAATTATATAAATACATATTCAAACATAATTATATTATTATGTATTTTTAAATATATAAACCAATTAGAAGTGAATATTTATTATTCATTTTTATAAATTAAAAAATTATCCATTTTATTTACTTTATGATAATGCATTAATACTTTTATACATATACCTATACAAGTAATGTTTGTATATAAACATGTTTGTATCAATAAAAAAAATATATTTATATTTATATTCGAATATATGTAAATAAATATATATTTAGGTAAATATTTTTTCATGTAAGTCAGAAATATAAAGGTACACATATGTGTGTAAATATGTGTGTATATGTGTGTGTATCAAGAATTGTGTAAATACATGAAATATTAATTTAATTATATAAATAAAACACAAACATTATCATTCAATATTATATATAAGAATATTTAAGGTAAATATTTGTAAGTACATTATAAACATTAGTATAAAAATATAAATTTATTTGTGATTACATATAATTTTTTGTCAATATATAGACATAAAAATATATATGTAATATATTAAATATATATCTAACCCTATTTTAATGATGTATTTTAAATCTATCCTTATATTAAAAAAGTTTTTTATATCTGAACACATTTTAAAAATGTTTTTTATATCTACACACATTTAAAAAAAGTACTTATAACTAAATATATAATATATATAAACATATTTTAAAAATCTATTTAGAACAATATATAATTATTTTTAAATTTAAAATATATATTCAGTGTTTATATATATATATATATCTCTATGTTTATTAATAAATGGCTATATATTTATATTTATATTATAATATATATATATATGAATATTATTATATAATATAAATATATAAAGTTTTTAAATAGATATTTGAATACATATATCACGCAAACATAAGTAAATATATTTTATAAATGTATTTGAACATAATTATATAAATATTTTATTTAAATGTGTGAGTGTGTTTAAATAAGTAGAAATATCACTAAATATACCGCAAAACAAGCACGTTGCAGTTGTAAAATTATTCATTTCTCAAAAGGAGGTCCATAGATTGAATCTAGGAAGTTCCAAGGGTAAATAGGATGATTTAGTTTTTTATATACATTCGGATTGTCATGTAGGTGAAGATAACTCATACACAATGGTTGGTTACGTTATCTATATAAGTAAATAGTAGATTTGGAGCAATATATGAGATATTCCCATGTACGGCCATCGGTAGTGGCAGATGGGTGTGAATGGTAGTGCTAAAATTTTTAGGGAGACTCTGAATGTTGGGTAGGCCTAACGATTAGAGGATTAGGTAATGAATCTAATGAAAGTCGATTTGATAGAGACCCATTCAAGGGTTTAGGATTGAGTTATCTATTTTTGAGGAGGGTATGTCATTTAAGGATAATCAAGCATATGTTGTTGTTCGGGAATGTGGAAAGGGATATGAGAAAAGGTAGTGTCTCTCTTTAGTTTGTGTGATTATGTAGTCATATTTGGGAATCTGAGTTGGAATGGGAGTTGGATCTTGGATGAGAGGATAGATTGTTTGATTAAGACTTCTAAAAGTACTTATCAATGATTAGAGTCATTAGAGGAGGAGTTTTTGTTGACCTGTCTCTCTATGGGATAAAACAATGCCATGTAATTTGAGATTTCATCAAGTGAATTGTCTATATTGAGGACTGGGGCTCATATTAGGGGGTTGACACTTCAGAATTCAAAAATAGAAGTTTTCAGATTGAACTCAATGCCCATGTAGTGACCTGAGTATTTAGGAAAACTAATAGTAGCAGTCCATGATTGTCAGGCTACAATAGTAGCCTCCAGCTTGGTACTAGGCTAGGCAGTTTCATGGCTAGTTTCTTGGGCTCACCGACTCGTCATTGTTCATCTGCTAACTAACTGATGATCAACAAGCTATTCAATGTGACTTTTGAGAAATTTTATGTGGGTTAGATTGTCAAGAACGGACTCCCCGGGCCATGAACCTTGTCATCTGACCCCATGGGTCTCCTGTAATACCTTGGTTTCCTTCCCAGCACACCATAGGCTATTACTCACTACGGTCTCTTATCAGACTAATGACTGTCCCCAGAGGCCCACACATGTTCTTTCAGTGTGTTTTGTCCTCACTCACACACACCCTAAAAAACATCCCAGAAGGTCACCCATCCTGATTATGACTCCAGGCCAAGCATGCTTAACTGTTGAGATTTAATCAGATGGGCTCCCGAAAATAAAGGTGCACCTTGTTGACAAGGGAAGTAACATTTAGCCTTTTGAAGTCTCACTTTTCTAGGGGTGTTGCATTATCCTCCCCTTTAAAGCACAACACCCTTGTGGTGGACCCCAAGCCTCAAACCTAGGCAGTGCCTATGCACGTCCGGCTAGGTATTTGCTCTGATACCATTTGTCATGAACCGCCTCCCCAAGCCATGAACCTTATCATTTGACCCCAAGGGTCTCCTGTAATACCTTGGTTTCCTTCCCACCACACCATAGGCTATTACCCACTAGGGTCTCTTATCAGAGTTATGACTGTCCCCACATGCCAAAACATGTTCTTTCATTGTGTTTTTTCCTCACTCACACACACCCTGAGAATCATTCCCAGAAGGTCACTCATCCTGATTACTACTCCAGGCCAAGCATGCTTAACTGTGGAGTTTTAATCAGATGGGCCCCCGAAAAGAAAGGTGCACCTTGTTGACATGGGTAGTAACATTTATCCTTTTTATTCTCACTTTTCCAGGGGTGTTACACTAATTTGTCAGGACCCGTACTCGGGGACCGTTCCGTGACTACCCCAAGCCCGCCTTCCATAGGCCAGGGGCTGGCAACTAGCACCAAAGACGTAAATCCCAAAAAAAGGGAAGGCATTGACTTTATAAAAGTAAACAACACAATGGAGTACAAGCGGAAGAATACACTAAGTAAAGAAGTAAAAAAGTGTGATGGGAATACAAAGGGGACAGAAATACAAGCCCAACATATAGGTACAACTACAACTGAAAGTAATGTACAACTCAAAGGACAACATTTGTAATGACCCAAAGTTTCATTAATGGAAAATCCCTCTTGATCTTATTAAATGTCTCTTTATATAAAGTGTTTTTATAAAATATCAACTTCATTGGTTTTATGATAAGAATTGTGACGGTTACTTTTATAGCCATTGAACAGTGATCACATGATTAGAATAAATATAGGGCTTTAACACATACAATTTTACTTAAACAAATGAAGTGATGGCCTCATCTAGTAGAATTACCCCATACGAAGCCCATTTATCGGAGCTTGGAAAAGAGGTGGAGTCCTTTTGATTCACACTTGACCAAGCCCAAGCTGAGCTTCACCATGTCAAGCTCGAACGGGACCGTCTATGGGAGAAGTGTAAGTTGATAGAAATTATCACTCGAGCGATGTTATCAGAGCCACCCCAAGAGTCTGTCGCCATTGCACACCTTACCCTTAGGTCTTATATGGCTATTTTAAGATGTTATGTAACTAATCTATAGTACTATGTTCATGTACATTAATTTTTTATATATAATATTGAATATAATTTCTTGTCATTATTGATACGTTGTAAATAGTTTTCTAAAGTACAAATGGTGTTTTTTGTTATTATTTAATTAAGAAATCTATTTTATTAAATTATGGGATTTTTGAATTAAATAATATTTTAATAAAATATTATTATTATTATTAGATTAATTTTATTATATATAAATGATCATATAATTTTTTGAATGCAATTATAATTTTTATTAATGTTTGAAAGCCATTTTTGTCAAAACCTGTGATTTTTCGATAAATGTAGGTTTTTATATTAAAAGTAAAAATTAGAATATTTAGAAAATTATTTAGATAAAATAAATGTTATTTTTTGAATCAGGACGTCGAAATTATGCAATGGTGAATTTTCCATAATTTTTTGAGACAGTCAAATTTTTGAGTAAAAATTAAAAACCGTTTAAATATATAATGTGTTTTATGACATCATAATGACCCAAGAGTGATTTAATAACATACTATAATCTTTATGTTCGCCCAATATATGTTTTATAATTAAAATGATGTAATAATGGGTTTATTTGGCTTACTTTTCAAAGCATTAATGGACCCCTCAAGACTTATTAAACACCTTGTCTTTTTAAATTAATTTCCATGGGAGTGTGACTCACCTCCACATAAGCAACCCTAATATTTTAAGAAGTTCGGACCATGGCCTTATAAAAAAATTCCCTCTTCTATTTTCCAAACACCATGAGCAAAAACCATGGGATGGTTTGTGTTTTGGATTAATTTAATATAAGGGGTCCCAAACTTAAATAATAAAGAATCCCCTCACCTTTCCTATATAAACACACCCAATCTCCCACTTCCTCCTCACTAAAAACCTTTGGAGTTCGTCCAACCTATGCCCAAATCTCTCTATAATCCTCCCAAGGTGACCTAAGCTCCCAAGAAGCCCCTCACAAGAATCTCTCTAGCCATTGGAAGCACACTTCCACGTAAAGGTTTTTTCTTCCTTTCTAATTTTTGTCCAATTTTCTTTAAGTTGTTTTGACATTTTTTTTTCAATTATAAATGTTGGGGTTTGTTTTTCACCTCCCTCATACTGCCCTCGTTATGTTTGAATTATGGGAGACCCTTTCTCTCTCATTAAATGCCTCCCTTGTACACTTGTTACTATGCCGAAATTCCGAAAGGAACTTTTCTCTCCTCTTTTACATTCAAGCAATACTTTTGTATCATGAATCTAAATTCCATTACAAATGTTGGGACATGTATCTATATGAACTATTTACTGTAAATTACATGTAAATATGATGAGGAAACCCTTTTTCTCTCATAAACCTTTTTTTATGAATTCTTATGTCACATCGTTACGCTGCCGAAATCGCACCGATTTTCTATGCCAATGTCATTGTGTAGTGAATACCATGCCCATTTCTCCATCAAGTGTATTCACCTTTGTGCACATTAACTTATTGATTTTAAAGTTTCATGTATTAATTCCACATTCGTTTTTCATGGAATAAATGATTATGTTTTATGAATCCATGTTTTATGATCCATGTGGCACACTTATGCATGAAATGAAATGTTTAAGAAGGGTGCACCCTTATAGCGCTCGAATGCATTGGGAAAAGTATAGTATCATGATACTTCATGTGAAATGAGTGTTGAATCATGCTAATTCAAGTGAAACTAGGGTTTAATCGTGCTTCATGTGGAATGAGGATTTACTCATGCTCCAGGTGCAATGGGCCTTGGCTGTTGTTACGACATTTCCATGTTATGTTTATCATGCTTTATCATGCCTTTATGTTCATGTTTTTCTTATGATTTATTGATATTTCTATTGTCTAACATTTATTGTACTCCCCATGTTATTCCATGTGTATTCCCTTACTGGGATTTATAGCTCACCCTTTTCTTATGCATGTCCTCAGGTTATCCCATGCAATGCTAAGTACGAAGGAATATAGTGGTCATGTAAAAGAAGTTTTCAATAAAGATGTTGTATTTCATGTTTTTTGTTTTTATGTAATGATCATAAGCCCCAAAGACACTAAACCTTTTGATCTTATTTGTTGTATCAATTGAATTTTTATGTAATAAATCATGTTTAAGTTGGAATAAAAAGCAGGGTTGTCATAGTTGGTATAAAAGGAAAGGTTTCGTTATTTTTGGTATTAGGATTAGAAAACCCAAGTAAAGCCTTAGATACATTACTATGTACAACAAAAACGTCCCTATGTTTTGGTGAGTATTGAGTAAGTGGGTTATCAAGCAAATACAACCATGTCTGGATACAAGCAGGTAGAGGCGGCTCTGGCACAGATGTATCCTAGGGGTAAAACCCAAAAACACTGCTTTAATCTAGACTTGAATGGGAACTGGTGCACGAAAATGGGCATTGCTGCACTCTTGGTTACGACACTCCCAGGGGATATGCTTTGGTAAATTCAAAAGCTTAGTATGAACTCATATTAAGGGAATTAAAAAAATACACCTAAGAATATATTTTAGAAAGTAGACCATGAAAATCCTAGATTGAAGCCTATAGACTCATGAGTTAAGAAAATGAAATTTTATTTATAATTCATCAACTTTTGTCTTGGGAATACCCTTTATTTTTACCCCTAACATTCCTTTTATTCCAGCCAATGGCCGGTAATAGGAGGACTTGAGCTAACAATCGATGTGAAGATCAGTTTGATGACTGTACTAATGAGATGCCAAATCCAATGGGAGTGGGAATCGCAAACTTTGTCATGCTTCCCTCTCAGCTAACTCAAGCATTGAATAGAAACACGGGTCAAGAGGAACGTCCAAACCCCCTATGAAAGAACAAGTTGCTATCACGAGCTTCATGAGACAAAGGCATCCTACTTTTAGTGGATCATCTGATCCCACGATCGTTGAACAATGGATCAACTCCATTGAAAAGATATTATACATCCTTCAATGTTCTGAACAAGAGAAGGTTCTCCTGGCAGCTTGTCATATGGAGGGTGAAGCTGATCAATGGTGGATGTTGATCCAAAATATGAAGCCTGAGGAGGAGATCGAGGCGTTGGAATGGAAGGATTTCCGGAAGATGTTTTTTGATAAATATTTTCTGTGCACCCTCCAACTTAAGATGGAAAGGGACTTCATTTCCCTCAAGAAAAAAGATGATGAATCTGTTGGAGCGTGTGAGGAAAGATTCACAAAGCTTTCCCAATACGGTTCCGGCTTTGCCGTTACCCTCGAATGCAAGGTTGACCACTTTTTTGGTGGGCTGAAGCCTAGCCTGCAGAAAGCATTAGTGATCCGTGACTTCAACAGCTATGAGGAAATTGTCTGATGTGCCCTCAAGGTAGAAATAGAGATCGGAGAATCACATACGTATCATGAGGATAAGAAGTATAAGGTGGACTTCAATGCTAGTGGGCCGATGGATAAATCCAACGGTGCTAAGAAGATCCAACACCCCACTTTCCTAAAGTGCTCAAAAAAGCACCCTAGAAATTGCCTTAAGAGAATGAGAAAATGCTTCAGGTGTGGAAGAGAAGGGCAACTAGCTATTAAATTTCAGCAAGAAAGACCCATGGCTGCGACAGAGAAGAGGAATTCTCCGTTCGAACCTCCATGCGTTGTTCAATGATACAAATGCAAAGAATCGGGTCATTTTGAAAATTAGTGCCCTAATCCAAGAGTTCTCGGAGACAACCAACAACCTCCAAGGCAGCAAGGAAGAGATTTTTCCATCACTACTGCCGAAGTGAACCCCAACAACGAAGTGGTGACATGTACACTTTTTATTCATTCAAGAATAGTGAATGTACTTTTTGATTCAAGTTCTATGCATTCTTTAATATCTCGAATGTTTAGTAGAACAATCCCAACACCACCACAAATAATGGAAGTGAAGATGTTGGTGTGTACGGAAAATGGGGAAATCATTGCATCCCATGAATATAAGTCCTCCCCTGTTATAATCTGTGGATTGAATTTCTCAGTGAACCTCGTCATACTCCCTCTAGTAGAATTTGATGCAAATCATGGCATGGATTGGCTTTCCTTATATAGATCCAACATAAATTGGCGGGAGAGGGAAATCACACTCCATATAGAGAATTGACCCCTGATTCTTTACAAGTGTAAGGAGGAAGATGAATCTCCTTTAGCTCCATCATCTCAAACATGAATATTACTACCTTATGAGAACGCATATCTGGCTCAGGTGATTGATTGCAAGGAAGAAACCATCCTTTAAGAAATGCCTATTGTGAGGGAATTTTCTGAAGTGTTTCTGAGGAACTGCCTGGCCTTCCTCCTAGAAGGGATGTTGGATTCTCAATTGAACTTATACTCATGGCTTTACCAATATCCAAAACTCCATATATAATGGATGTTTTAAATCTTGAAGAGATGAATAAATAGCTATAGGAGAATATGGATAAAGGGTTTATATGCCTAAGTGATTTACCATGGGGTGCCCCAGTCCTCTTCGTCAACAAGAAGGATGGGTAAATGCGGCTTTGCATCGATTATCATGAACTTAACAAAATCAAAATAAAGAACAAGTATCCTCTCCCAAGAATTGATGACTTGTTCGATCAGCTGCGTGGAGCACAATACTTCTCCAAGGTAGATTTGCGGTCGAGATATTATCAAGTAAGGGTGAAGAAGGAAGATATCCCCAAGACTGCTTTTCACACAGGATATGGGCACTATGAATTCATAGTAATGCCTTTCAGACTCACTAATGCTCCAGAAATATTCATGGACATAATGAATAGAGTCTTTAGAGATTACCTAGACAAATTTGTGGTAGTCTTTATATATGATATTTTAATATATTCCACAAACCAAGGAGGATCATGAGGAGCATTTAAGAACTGTACTAGAGACATTACGCAAGGAGAAGCTCTATGTAAAGTACAAAAAGTGTGAGTTCTCGTTGAAGGAGGTCTCATTCTGGGGCCATATCATCACAAGCAATGGGATATCTGTGGATCCCTCAAAAAAAGATGCAATTGAGTGATGGTCAAGGACAACATCGGTAACAGATATCCGTAGCTTCTTGTGGTTAGATGGATATTATCCACGATTTGTGATAAATTTCTCACAATTGTCCAACCCTCTTACCATGCTATTTCGAAAGGTAGTAAAGTTTGCTTGGAGTGATGAATACGATGAAATCTTCAGAGAGTTGAAAAGGAGTCTTATCACAACACCTGTGCTCACTTTACCCAGAAGTGGGGAACTTTTTGTGGTATTCCGTGATACTTCAAAGAACTTCTTATGCTGTGTGCTGATGCAGAATGATAAAGTGATATACTATGCCTCAAGGCAGTTGAAAATCCATGAGCGAAACTATCCAACGCCTGATCTGGAGTTGGCATCGGTGATCTTTGCCTTGAAAATCTGGCGGCATTATCTCTATGGGGAGAATTGTGAGATATATACTGACCACAAGTGTCTTAAATATATATTCACACAGAAAGAGATTAACATGTTCAAGAGAAGATGGATAGAGCTCATCAAGGATTATGACTATTCAATGCATTACCACCTTGGGAATGTGAACAAGGTGGCAAATTCCCTAAGTAGAAAGGATCCAGTGATTCTATCAATGATGAGAATTGAGAAGGATCCAATGTTCTTAGACATGATGAAGATGGACATGGGAATCATAGAGAAGGTAACATCATCAATCCTTTCACAAATGATTGCTCAACTTTCTCTTTTGGAAAGGTTAAATGATTCTCAAAAGGATGAAGTGGGAATTCAAGAAAAAGTGGGACAAATCGAAAAAGGGAAGTCATCGAAGTTTAATGTTAATGAAAAAGGAATTGTGCGGTTTGGGAAAATACTATGTGTTCCATCAAGTCCGCAGCTGATGAATGAACTTTTGGATGATGCACATAGTTCAAATTTCTCTATTCACTCAGGGAGCACAAAGATGTATCAAGATCTCCGAGAAAACATTTGGTGGGATAATATGAAGAACAAGATTGCTGAATATACATCAAAGTGTCTGGTGTGTCAGCAAGTGAAGGCGGAAAGGAAGAAGTCTAAGGGGATGATGCAACCACTGCCCATACCAGAATGGAAATGGGAAAACATCACCATGGACTTTGTCACTGGACTTCCGAGGACATCCAAAGGCAATAATGCAATATGGGTTGTTGTGGATAATCTTACAAAGAC
This sequence comes from Viscum album, assembly GCA_963277665.1. Taxonomy (NCBI): domain Eukaryota; kingdom Viridiplantae; phylum Streptophyta; class Magnoliopsida; order Santalales; family Viscaceae; genus Viscum; species Viscum album. The sequence continues at coordinate 837,609,370 of OY728165.1, forward strand.
TGCACACGTCATTTCTATTCAGGAGGATTTCTCATTGGATAAACTAGCACAGATATATATCAGTGAAGTGGTAAGGTTGCATGGAGTACCACTATCTATTGTGTGTGACTGAGATCCAAGATTCACCTCTATGTTTCGGAAGAGTCTTCAACATGGTCTGAATATTGAACTAAACTGTAATACGGCCTATCATCCTCAAACTAATGGCCAATCTGAGTGGACTATCCAAAAACTTGAGGATATGTTGAGAGCGTGCTCAATGAACTTTAAAGGAGGATGGCTCAACATCTTCCTCTGGTTGAGTTCTCTTATAATAGCAGTTTCCACTAGAGCATCCAAATGGCACCATATGATGCCCTATATGGGAAACGGTGCAGAACACTGGCATGTTTGGATGAGGTCGGTGAACGTAAGCTACTTGGACCAGAAATGGTCGAGGAAATGGTGGAGAAGGTTAAAACCATTCAACAGCATAACAAGGCAGCCCAGAGTCGACAGAAGAGTTATGCAGAAAATCGTCGACGAGACCTTGAGTTTAAATTTGGGGACATGGTTTTTCTACGCATATCTCCATGGATGAAGGTCATGAGGTTTGGAATGAAAGGGAAGTTAAGTCCAAGGTATATCGGCCCCTTCGATATTCCTGATCGTGTTGGGGCTATGACCTATCAACTAGCACTTCCGCCTACTATGGCCAAAGTACATGATGTCTTTCATGTATCCCTCTTAAGGAAGTACATACCGGACCCTTAACATGTACTCTCTTCTGAGGTTGTACAATTGGAAGACGACCTTTCTTATGAGGAGCAACAAGTGAAGATCTTATATCGTAGAGAAAAACTTCTACGAAATAAGACAATACCCCTCGTCAAGGTGTTGTGGAAAAACCACAAGGTTCAAAAAGAGACTTGGGAATTGGAGGAAATGATGAAGCTGAGTTACCCACATCTGATTTAGTATGGGAAAAGAAAAATTTCGATGGCTAAGTTTCTTAAGGGAGGAATATTGTAACGACCCAAAGTTTCATTAATAGAAAATCCCTCTTGACCTTATTAAATGTCTCTTTATATAAAATGTTTTTATAAAATGTCAACTTCATTGGTTTTATGATAAGAATTGTGACCGTTACTTTTATAGTCATTGAATAGCGATCACATGATTAGTATAAATATAGGGCTTTAACACATCCAATTTTACATAGACAAAGGAAGCGATGGCCTCATCCAGTAGAATTAACCCATACGAATCCCATTTATCAAAGCTCGGAAAAGAGTTGGCGTCCTTGGGCTTTGCTCTTGACCAAGCCCAAGCTGAGCTTCACCCTTGTCAAGCTTGAATAGGACTATCTACAGGAGAAGTAGAAGTTGATAGAAATTACCACTCGAGCGATGTTATCCGAGCCACCCCAAGAGTCTTTCACCATCGAACACCTTACCCTTAGGTCATATGCAACTGTTTTAAGGGTTTATTTAACTAATCGATAGTACTATGTTCATTATTTTTTTATATAATAATGAAAATAATTTTTTTTCATTATTGATACATTGTAAATAGTTTTTTAAAGTAGAAATTGTGTTTTTAGTTATTATTTAATAAAGAAATCTATTTTGTTAAATTAAGGTATTTTTCAATTAAATAATATTTTAATAAAATATTATTATTATTATTATATTAACTTTATTATATAAAAATGATCATATAATTGTATGAATGCAATTATAATTTTTATTAAGGTTTGAAAGCCATTTTTGTCAAAACCTGTGAATTTTCGATAAATGTCGGTTTTTATTTTATAAGTGAAAATTAACATATTTCAAAAATTATTTAGGTAAAATAATTGTTATTTTTGGAATCAGGACTTTGAAATTATCCAACTGCGATTTTTTCATAATTTTCTGAGACAATCAATTTTTTGAGTATAAATTAAATACCGTTTAAATATATAATGTGTTTTATGACATCATAATGACCCAATAGTGGTGTAATAAAATACTATAATCTTAATGTTCATCCAATATATGTTATAACATTAATATAATGTAATTTTGGGTTTATTTGGGTTACTTTTGAAAGAATTAATGGACCCCTCAAGACTTATTGAACACCTTGTCTTTTTAAATTAATTTCCATGGGAGTGTGACTCACCTCCAAATAAGCAACCCTAATATTTTTAGAAGTTCGGACCTTGGCCTTATAAAATATTATTTTCCTCTTACCTTTGCCAAAAACCATGGGAAGAAACCATGGGATGGTTTGTGTTTTGGATTAATTTAATATAAGGGGTCCCAAGCCTAAATAATAAAGAAATCCCTCACCTTTCCTATATAAACCCACCCAAGCTCCCACTTCCTCCTCACTCAGAACCTTTGAAGTTCGTCAAACATCTGTCCTATTCTCTCTAGAATCCTCCCAAGGTGCCCCAAGCTCCCAATAATCCTCTCATAAGACTCTCTCTAGCCTTTGGAAGCACACTTCCAAGTAAGGGTTTTTTCTTCTTTTCTCATTTTATTCCAATTTTCTTTAAGTTGTTTTTACATTTTAATTTCAATTAAAAATGTTGGGGTATGGTTTCACACCTCCCTCATACATCCCTCGTTATGTTTGAATGATGGGAGACCCTTTTTCTCTCATTAAATGCATCTCATGTACACTCATTACTATGCCGAAACTCCAAAAGGAACTTCTCTCTCCTTTTTTACATTCAGGAAATACTGTTTTATCATTAATATAAATTCCATTAAAATTGTTGGTACATGTATCTATATGACCTCCTTACTGTCCATTACATGTAAATATGACGAGGAACCCCTTTCTCTCTCATCAACCATTTTTATGAATTCTTATGTCACGCTGTTACGCTGCCGAAATTGCACCGATTTTCTAAGCCAATTTCATTGTGTAGTGAATATCATGCCCATTTCTCCATCAAAGGTATTCAAATTTATGAACATTTACTTATTGATTGTAATGTTTCATGTATTAATTCCACATTCTTTTATCGTGGAATAAATTATTATGTTTTATGAATCTATGTTTTATGATCCATGTGGCACACTTATGCATAAAATGAAATGTTTAAGAAGGGTGTGCCCTTATAGCGCTCCAATGCATTGGGTAAAGTAAAGTATCATGATACTTCATGTGTAATGAGTGTTGACTCATGCTAATTCAATTTCAACTATGGTTTACTCGTGCTTCATGTGAAATGAGGATTTACTCATTCTCCATGTGCATTGGGCCTTAGCTCATGCTAATTCCATGTTAAGTGTTGTTGCCACATTTCCTTATTATGTTTATCATGCTTTATCATGCCTTTATGTTCAAGTTTTTATTATGCTCTATTGATATGCCTATTGTCTAATATGTATTGTACTTCTCATGTTATTCCATGTGTATTCCCTTACTGGGCTTTATAGATCACCCGTTTCTTACACATGTCCTCAGGTTATCCCATACAATGCTAAGTACGAAGGAATGTAGTGGTCATGTAAAGGATGTTTTCAATAAAGATGTTGAATTTCATGTTTTAAGTTTTTATGTAATGATACTAATCCCCAAAGACACTAAACATCTCAATCTTCTTTGTTGTATCAAGTGAAGTTTTATGTAATAAATCAAGTTATGGTTGTAATAAAAAGCAGGGTTGTCATAACAGTTGTATGGTGGAAGAAACTCTTGGGTCGTCCACCTCGGATCCTACATGAAGGGTAGGTACAAATGTCCTCTTCAGCACTCCACGTCCGACCGTCTATCCATCCTTCTCCTACAGGTACCGTCCAACTCAACGAGCCTCTACCACGATCCGTGATGTCCCTCATATGCAACCAACACAATGAGGTGCGGGCATAGCCCATGTATGGGTGAGTATAACAATACACAGTAGGGACCCTGAGACCCTCGAGGTATCACTAAATCGATCAAGGATAACCACAAAATGGATCTCTAGAGTTAACCTTTACTTAGGTATAATCCCATACTTATACCTAAGTTATCAAGTAACCCATCTCAATCATTAGGAAACACAAATATTATGAAATCAATAGAAAACCACTACTTAGGTGTATGAACATACATACACCTATGTTATCAACTGACCAATCACAATCATGAGGAAAACACAGAGGTCATTGACTCAGCTCAAACTAGGATTTTCATTAATGATTCTGAAACCACAACTGATGGAAAACTCCACCTCTGTCAAGTATAGTATCCCTGTCATGACTCCAAGGCACTACTCACTAACCTTAGACTACTGAGGTACTCCTCCTGTTTAGTGCCGCAGGTCCGCACCCAAACACAGTAGTGCTCCCCGCCAGGGGTCTGCCGCCTATACACAGTAGTGATTCCCCTAATAGCCTACAGAGGTACTCCTCCTAGTGAGTATCATGGGTCTCCTGCCAACTACCTAGTGCTCCATCCACCGTGGGTCTGCCGCCAAATACCGGGTGCTACGTCCAGTGGGCCAGTCAACTCACTCTTAGTCAAATCGGTCATGCAGTCGTCACGTCCACAGCTACTAGGTCTCCATACTCTGCACGCTGATCTCAGAGAGGATCCACTCCACAAGCTACTGGTCGATACTCAAAGTATCATAAATTCCCACAAAAAGTATCACAAGGGACCTCCTCGTCATAGGGGTCTCAATGCAACAGATGATTCATCAATCGAACGGCCGGTCTGTGAGTTATTAGCCTTTTCATCTCGGGGGCGTGGTTGGTTTCGTGTATGAACCAACTAGACCATATCCAACTGTACCCCAATATCTCATATGGTATACTCAAAGAGTGCGTTTCTCAATTATGTTACCAATGCTGCTGACGGTTCGTCAAACGGACGTCCGGTCTGAAAGTTATCGGCTTTTTCGTTCTAGGGGCCCGGTTGATTTCTAAGCTAAAACCAACCTGACCATACTCCAACTCCATCCAAACCTCAGTTGAAGTATGCCAAAAGATCAGTCTCATTAAAAGGAATCCAACATAGTCGACGACACATCAATCGGATGTCCGATCCTTAAGTTATGAGCGTTTGCGCTCCAAGGGCCCGATTGGTTTCGTGTTCGAACCAACCCGGACATAACCAAATTTCGCCAAAAGATTGAGTGTAATACATCGAAATGACCATCTCGATCCAAGAATTCCTACGCAATTGATTGTGCATCGATTTGAGGTTTGTATCCCACGTTATGAGTGATTAATTGAAGAGGGTCAGAAAATAGGGGGTTTGGGCCCGGTCCGACCCGGCCCAATACCCCCTGGGTCGGCCCGGCCCGGCTAACGCGGCCCGGCGCGGAGCTGGAGGCCCGGCCCGGCTGGCCCACACGGTTGGCTGCGTGGCCAGCTAACCAGGTGGAGTGGCGGGGCCCAGAGGGGCCCTCCCTTACCGCGGATTGGGAGGGTGTTACACCCCCCGGTTTGAAGAAATGGTCGGCCTTAATGGCCAGCCCCTTGGGTGACCGCGGGACCCCCCTTGGGTCCCGCCTCATTATGGCACCGGCGGCCGGCACGACCGACTACCCTTTCAAGCCCGCCGCGTCCTTAGGCCACGACTTTCTTCCTCCGGTGCGGCTCGTCGGTGCCGCGGCCCGCTCTGGCTACGACCACTGATGCTCTGGCGGTGCGTGACGGTGCCCCGCCCCTCCGCCGTGGTCCGACTCTATTGTGCATCCTTCCTCGGCCTCTCCGTCATGGCGCGACGGCGCCGCGCACCCCCCCCCCCCCCGCCTCCCGCTTCAGAAGTGGTTCTCTTCGTCTCCGCGTAGTGCAATGGCGCCGCGCCGCCTTCGCCACAACCTTGCATGGCCGCGGTTCCCTACTGACCACCACACGGTGCGCCTCTGCTTCCAACTTCAACTAAGATCAACAAAGATGTTGGGATAAGAATCAGCCATGTTTGTGCGGTCTGATCTCCTCCCATGACAACGATATCATGCTGCCAATTTGTTAAGCAATGGAGAATGATGATAAAGTCTTGAACAGGAAAAGAAAACCCCTACCTCGCAAAGACGTCGCACATCATTGAGCTGCAGAATGAGGCAAGCGTCACGATGATCGGACGTCACGGAAGATCGGTGCCGATTTTGTTGACATTGGAGGAAGTGTCGTCGTCGATGGCGACGTTCCCCATAGTGGTGTCTCCCCCCTTGATGTAGAGGAAGAATAAGAGATGGCACGTCATCGGTGACTTCACGTTCTCCATCGGAGGCGTTCTTCGTCGAAGAGGCATTGTTCTTCTACAAGAATGTTCATCGATGGAATGAGGGATCTCTTTTAAATTTTCCAAGAATTTCCCTCACAATATTTGTCCAACCCAATATTAAAATGAGCTTTCCACCACTTTAACAACTTGACATACTAATTAAATTTAATTCAAATATATGAATTAATTGAATGGTTGGAAAAATATTAAGGGGTGTGATAGAGATAGAAGGTGGAGAGGCTCCCCTCCAATAAATGAGTGGAGTTTTCATGCATTAAACAAGGGAGTGAGTTATGGGGAATTCAAAGGGGTTATGGGGAGTTCAAAGAGAGTTAAGGGAACGTGAAAGGTTGGGGCTCATGTGGGCCCAACCTCACAAATATCCTTACATGGGTAGTTAGATGTTTTTGGGTCCCACCCCAACTCCCCCATGTAGGATATAACCACTTTAGATATAAAATTAAAATTTTTCCACAATTTTATTCACTTCTCATTTAATCCACAAATTATAACTTATCCTCCTACACAAACGCAACTGCGGTAAAGGTCCCCTTAAGCAATTACTGGTGTTTCGAGTTCATTAGTGCCCTTGTATTTCAATTTTGTGAACCGGTTCAAAAGATAGAAAAACTCACTCATTCGTTCACTGAATATACCTGAGCTAACCTTCAAAAATTGATTCTGGGCACACCGGGCCTTGGAATCAAATGCCATCAGAAGCCACCGACTCGTAAAATTCCAAAGAAATTAAGAAAAAAATTTCCTTAAAATTTCTGAGTCTTTAAATTACTCCCACCACAAGGCTTTATGTCCCTGTAAATATACAACAAAAAATAGGGAAACTAAAAGAGGTACCGAGCATGCATCTAAGCCTCCCGCTCCCATGTTCTCTCCTGGAGGTTCCCATGCTGCCAATGAATTCGCACCGAAGGAATCGACTGCCGACGTAGGAACTGCTCCTGTCAATCATCAACCTTTACAGGAACCCGGTGAAAGTCGCCCCTGTTATCGATATCCCGAACACTGTGGTCAATGATGACGGATAGGTCATGCACACATCTCCTCAGATGAGATACGTTGATGACGTCATGCACCCGGTGCATCTGAGGTGGAAAGACCAGGCGATAAACCATCTCACCTACCCTACTGAGGACCTAGAAGGGTCCGATGAACCTCGGAGATAACTTTCCGCTTCGGCCACATCTCCATAGACCTCATCGAGATGAGACCCGTATAAAAACTTGGTCACCATCCTTGATCTCTCGAGGCCTCTATTCCCTATTTGGAATTCAAAACTCAAAAGTACTGCTACTACGAGGGTATGGTTGGCTGACTCATGAGTGATCAGCCGCACCTTCCTATTCATGATTCCATCCTGTGCTTCCTGGGGTTTTCTTTTCATCGACCAAGGAAAAACCCATCCCAACATTGTAGGTAAAACACAACCCTTTTTCCCTAATAAAGTCAATTTGTGTATGAACTATGGTTTATCATTCCATACCCAAACTAACGTCGTAAGGCCTCGATGGTGCCACCAAGAGGGTCCAACCAAAAATATCTCCTCTAGGGTCCGATCACACCAACATCGTAAGTGTGATTATCGAGTCTCCTATCAGGGTATCTATAGATGTGAGGGTCAAGTCAATGGATTAACTAGAAACTCTAGGTCTGGTACAAGATTAGTTGAAGGAAGGGATGATTTGTATCAATGTCTATTGTTACGCCAACTAGTAGTAGACACAGATCATTACTTGAATCATCCATAGAGCATTTCAGTCACACTCCTTGACCGTAAATAGCTACTCTCTTCCACTGACCTTCAGCTCCCTAAGCCTAGTGGGATCTACAAGGGCGGATGGTTGCAACATGTCGAAATGCTCACCACCTCATGCTTCTCTCCTAGCTCTACTTCCATGTCTGCTGCTCTACAGATTCATCTATCCTTAACACTTCCTCTTCTTGAAACATTTTACACACCCAAGTCTTTAAGACTGGCGCCAGTTTCCTGATTCTTACTGCTTACATCCAATTGCTGTATTCGTTCAGCAAAAGAACATTCGAACCATAAAGGTCCCCTCTAGCACCCTAGCATAAGTAGGAATGCATAGATTAAGAAGTGATGGCTCAAATGTCCTTTAGACACACCTCGCTCAGAAGTACAAGCCCTGAAGCACTATTCACATCATATTCATCGAGTACCAGGAATGATCGGTATGCCTCGATGACTACTCAGCTACCGACCTGTCGTCCGGTCGAAGCTGTATCACTTTAGAAAACTCACAAAAAACTCCTCAAGCCAGTCCTCAGCCGACTATGATTTGGGCTCACCTCATAACCTAATAGGTATTTGATACTGAAACATGTGTAAGGCACTGAACCTACATGTGTCATATACCGGTACTGCCAGTTGGAACTGCTGACCAACAGGTAGTGATTAGCTGGCACACTACATGAAGGTACTATCTCAAGAATCGGTCCATGTACCGAAGCATTATCGTTATGTGGACCACTCTCATGGTCACTCACTAGGAAACACCCGTAGTTAAGATAACCATCTGCTCTAATAGTATCTAAACTAGGTGTAGAACTCTATCAATCACATCCAGCCAGTCCACTGTTGTCTGGGAATCTGTCTCACCTCATAACATCCGAGGCCTCTACTACTGGAACTCGTGCAACATGCTCTGTCAGCATGCACTGTCCACCAGTACGGCTGGTGGCATCTTCTTCCTAACGGGTGGTGGTGCTGATGGTACACCACCCGAAAGTTCCAACATAGAATGAGGGCCCTGCACCGGAGTATCATCACTCGGTGGGCCATCATCGAGTACTCTCTCGGAAATCCAACTAACTGTCTACGTGGAGACATCCAGAACAGATGCGACACGAAAAAAAAATTTATACCTGTTGAGATGAACTAGTTTGAGATGACTTTAAAACTTTTAGAAACACACACGCAATCTGTTTTTTTTTTTGCACTAAATAGAAAATCAGTAGTCAGGGTCTTGGTGTATAGATACGTCGACCACTACCCCAACACTGGACTCCCTGAACTGAAGACCAAACATGGCACCCTTAACATTATTTCTTCACAGAAAAGAATGATTATTGTTCCTGAGTTCTTCAGAAGAACCGGCTTCTCTGATACCAATTTTTCACGACCCGTCCTCAGGGCCCATGCTGTGACTACCCAAAGCCCGCCCTCCATAGGCCAGGGGCTGGCAACAAGAACCAAAAGGCGTAAATCCCAATAAAAATTGAAGGAATTTCCTTTATAAAATTAAACAACACTATAGAGTTCAAGAGGAAGAATACACTAAGTAAAGCAGTAAACAAGTGTGCTTGGAATACAAAGGGGCAAGAAATACAAGCCCGAAAGAAAGGTACAGCTACAACTGAAAGTAAAGTACAACTCAAAGGACAATAGTTGTAAGGTAGAAGCATCTCCTGGGTTGTCCACCTTAGATCCTACCTGAAGGGTAGGTATAGATATCCTCCTCAGCACTCAAGTCTGATTGTCTGTCCATCCGTCTCTTCCGGGTACCGACTCGTCTTGAGATCTACCTCCAGGTACCGTCCAGCTCAACAAGCCTCTACCACGATCAGTGATGTCTGTCGTCTGCAACCAACAAAATGAGGTGTGGGCATAGCCCATACAGGGGTGACTATAATGATACATAGTAGGGACCTTGATACCCTCATGGTCTCACTAAATCCATCAAGGATAACCGCAAAGAAGGATCTCAATAGTAAACCCTTACTTAGGTATAAGCCCATACTTATACCTATGTTATCAAGTAACCCATCTCAATCATGAGTAAACAAAAAGATTATGAAATCAACAGATAACCACTACTATGGTGTATGCCCATACACACACCTATGTTATCAAGTGACCCATCTAAATCATGAGGAAAACACAAAGGTCATTGACTCACCTCAAACTAGGATTTTCATTAATGATTCTAAAACCAAAAATGCTGGAAAACTCCTCCTATGTCGAGTACAGTATCCCTATCACAACTCTGAGGTGCTACTCAAGAATCTTAGACTGTTGAGGTACTCCTCCTGTCGAGTACCGCAGGTCCGCACCCAAACACAGTTGTGCTCCCCGCCAGGGGTCTGCCTCCCAAACACAGTAGCGGTTCCCCTAGTAGCCTATATAGGTACTCCTCCTGTCGTGTACCGTGGGTATGCTTCCAACTACCAGGCGCTCTGTCTGTCGTGGGTCTGCCGCCAAATACAGCGTGCTTCGTCCACTGGGCTAGTTGACTCAATCCTAGTCGAATCTGTTAAGCAGTCATCAAGTCCACAACTACTAGGTCTCCGTGCTCTGTGCACTCGTCTGTGGGAGGATCTGCTCGACCAGATACTGGTTGATACTCCTAGTATCACAAAATCCCACAATTAAGTATCACAAGGGACCGCCTCGTCACAGGGGTCTCAACACAACAGACGGTGTGTCAATCATACGTTCGGTTTGTGAGTTATTAGCCTTTTCATCCCGGGGCCTGGTTGGCTTCGTGTATGAACCAACATGACCATATTCAACTATACCCTGAACTCTTATAGGGTATACTCAAAGGTACTATTTCTCTACGAGATTACTAACGCCAGTGATGGTTCTTCAAAGGGATGTCTGGTCTGAAAGTTATCGACTTTTCAGTTCTAGGGGCCCAGTCGATTTCTAAGCTAAAACCAACACAAACATACTTCAAATACATCCAAACCTCAGGTGAAATATGAAAAAAAATCTATATCATCAAAAGGAATCCAACATTGTTGACGACACGTCAATCGGACCTCTGATCCTTAAGTTATGAGCATTTCCACTTCGAGGGCCCAGTTGGTTTCGTGTTCGAACCAACCCGACCGTACCCAAAATTCACTGAAATTTGAGTGTAATATACCAAAACGACCACCTCGATCCAAGAATTCATACACAACTGATTTTACATTGATAGAAGGACCTTATCCCATGTTATGATCATTTAATTGAAGAGGGTTTGAAAATAGGGGGTTTGGGCTCGATCCGACCCGACCCAATACCCCCTAGGTCGGCCCGAACCGGTCTGACCTGGATCGGGTCTGGGTCTGGCCCGGTTGGGCATGGACCAGCCTGGCTAGCATGGCCCGGCTCGGCGCTGGCAGCCCAGTCTGGCACTGCCGGCCCGACTCGGCCGGCCCTCGTGGTGGGCTGCGTGGCCGGCCGACCAGGCGGAGTGGCGGTGCCCAGAGGGGCCCGCCCTAGACCCGGATTGGGGGGGGGGGGGGTGTTACAACCCCCGGTTTCAAGAAACGGCCTTCCTTAATGGACGAACTCTTGGGTGACTACGGGACCCCCCTTGGGTCCCGCCTCCTGATGGCACAGGCGGCCGGCACAGGTAGCCGACTTTCCAAGCCTGTTGCGGCTTTCTTCAACCGGCGCGGTGTGATGGCGCCATGCCCCACCGCCACGGCCCACTACGGCTGCATCCCCTTATGCTCCGGCACGGCGTGACGACATCACGCCCCTCCGCCACGGCCTGCTCTGGTCGTGGCTCCTATAGCTCCGGCGTGGTGCGACGACATCGCGCCCCTCCGCCATGGTCCGATTCTATTCTGCGGCCTTCCTCGGCCTCTCCGGCACAGCGCGACGATGCCGCGCGACAACGCCGTGCACCTCCACCGTCTTGGCCCACTTCAGCCACAGTTCTCTTCTTCTCTGCGTGGTGCAACGACACCTCACCGCCTTTGCCATGGCCTTGCATGACCGTGGTTCCCTTCTGACCACCGCACGGTGCAACGACATAGTGCGCCTCCACTTCCAACTTCAACGAAGATCAACAAAGAAGATGGATGGAGAATCGTCCATGTTCATGAGGTCCGATCTCCTGCCGTTACGACGATATCATGCGGCCAATTCCTTAAACAATGAAGAACGATGATAAAGTCATGAACAAGAAAATATAACCCCTACCTCGCAAACACTTCGCACGTCGTCGAGCCGCGAAAAGAGGCAAGTGTCGTGATAATCGGACGTCACAGAAGATCGGTGCCGATTTCATTGACGGTGGAGGAAGAGTCTTCCTCGATGGAGACGTTCCCCACAGTGGTGTCTCCTCCATTGACATGGAGGAAGAAGAAGAGATGGTACGTGTTGGACTCACCTGTTTTGATAATCACATATCCTATTTGAATATTTATCATGATATAATAAGTCATTTATTAATCCTTTTAATCTACATTAATAATTATCTTATCTTCAATAGTGTATAATCGTAAGCCTCATGACTTTGCTGCATTATCTTATAGTTTATATTTATATAAATATAAGTTCCCTGATAAAGGCTACTGGTAAGAGCCTTCTATTCAAAGTCCCCGTTATAGATAATTGTCAGTCTATGTCACTGATGCAAGAAGATCACTATTGAATATTTATAGTCACTGTTGAAAGCTACTGGTACAAGGTTACTATCACAAGTCTACAGTTGATCTGCTTATCAAAGCTCACAGACAAAGAGTTACTATCACAAGGTCACTGCTGTGACAAGGCTTCTATTAGAAGTTCACTGTCAGACTCTTTCTCAAGTCTTCTGTTGAGAACCTCACTGTTCAAGCCTACAATTAGACCAACCTACCATTCATAGAAAGCTACTGTTGGACTTCTCCTACTATTGAGATATTTGACTGTTGTTCAAAGTCCACTGATGTGGAGCTATTGCTACACAGAGTAACAGCTACCGTTACAAGCCTACAGACAAAGATCCTACCGATGAAGCTCACAGTTGAATATCCTACCGATGAAGTCCACAGTTGGAAAGACCACAGTTGAAATCTACTATGTGACTTGCAACTATTACCAGTGTAATGATATTCCATTCTTTTCTTTACCAATTTTATTAATACTAGTATAACAAATAATGTCTAGACAAATTGATACACCTGACATTATTTAATGTTATTTTCATGCATATCATGAAACAGTACGATGTGTGTGGAAGACCACATGTGGTTGAAACATTTTTCCTATCGGCCCCTTCTGAATCAAATGAGAAAAAGCTGAACAAGAAAAGAGTATATATATATATGAGAGAGTCATCCAGAGCTGGTCGGTCAATATATATACAGAAACAAGAAAAGTGGCGTGGATATATTGAATATACATAGAACACTCATAAGAGAGAACTATAAACAATCTCAAGAAGAAACCTCAAGCACTCATTCAGAAGAACACACAACTTTGAAAGGATCAATTGGAAGAATCTCATTCAAGATGTCATGGTATGCTACAAAGAGCTTAATTACACAAGAAGATGATCATATCTATATCTGATTTGTCTGAAACTTGCGACACTCTGTTTAAGAGTCAACTTGCAGAGAAGGACCAAAACATTATTTCATTCACTCAAATGAGTCCAGAGCTGATCTTCAACCACAACAGAGCATTCTAAATTCTTTCCTACTATCTTTAGCTCTACTGTGTTTACATATTTTACATTTTTGAGTAGTGTGTATGTCTTACACACTGACTATTTTGATTGAACTGAGAGATAATGAAAATCCTCATACCAAACTATCTTTACATATGTTTCCCACGTATAACTGTGGAAGAAGCCTAGTGTGGCTTGGTAATTTATTTTTCCCTCATAGAACTGTGGTAGAGGTTTCAAAACCTGTATAGTTTGTGAAAACTATTGTAAAGCCTGATATAGGTTGTGTATCACTTTTAATATAATTGCTTAGTGGTAGGTGATCACCAAGTGGAGGGGACAAGGTCTTGCCTTAAGACTGAACCTATTGTTCAAATTGTTTTGTTCATCCTTGCTTTACTTTGTTTCACATTTATCCGTTGTGCTTATATTTTCATAGATAGAAATCCGTTTTCACATTCACTCTGATAGTCAGTTCTGGTTGGTGTGTATATCCGATTTGATTAGTAAACTTGATTCAAAAGTGGAATTAGTTCTCATAATGATTCAACTGAGGAATAATCAACCTTTAAGAAACCTGTTGAACAATACTTCACTTATATCTCTACTGCCTTAATTTATTGGGCTATTCGAATTCGGTGGATTTTAATCCTAAAGGATTTTAACAGAAATTTAAATTGGAACTCAATTCACCCCCTCTTGAGTATCCACTCTGACCAAAATTTGGTGTCAGAGGATACATCTTTTTATACAAAGTTTTCAAACCCTCTTTTTGTCAAGCTGTGATTCTAGCATTTTCTTAAAGATCTTAAATTTTTTTTAGTTCTAAATTTTCTCTCTTTATTATTTTCTCTAAAATTTGTTATGGACAATAGACTAGAAGTTGCTGCTACTAATAGGCCACCCTTGTTTAATGGTATGAATTATTCTCAATGGAAAATTAAAATGAAAATTCATTAGGAAAGTATTGGTTTTGATATTTGGTCTGCTATATAATCAGAATATGATATCCCCAAAACTACTAGATCTACCTGGGATGATGCTAAAAAGTCTAACTACAACAATAACTATAAATCTATGAATTCCCTTTACTGCTCTTTAAGAGATGAGGAATTTAATCGAATTTTTTCATATAAAACAGCTCATGAAATCTAGGAAACCTTGGCTGTTTCTCATGAAGGAACAACCAATGTGAAAGAAATGAAATTAAATACTTATACTATTAAATATGATAATTTTAAGATGAGACCTGATGAACCCATTTCTAACATGTTCCTCAGGTTTAATGATATTGTCAACACCATGAGTTCACTAGGAAAAGTTGTTCCAGAGAAGGAGCAGATCATGAGAATATTGAGATGTTTTCCAGACAGATCGAGAGGCACTTCTGTGTCTATCTGAGAGTAATGTGACATCATCAAGCAACCTGTTAAAGAGTTGTTTGGTAAACTAATGATGTATGAAGATGAGATATAGGTGAACAAAGAAGAAGATGATGAACCCAAAAAAAAATCTGTGGCATTCAAATCTACTGCTTCAAAGAGCAAAGACAAGGAGAAAATACATGTACCTACTGAAAGTTCAATTAGTGAAGATTCAGACTCCGACAGTGATGAAGAAATGGCTCAAATAGCTAGAAGATTTAAGAAGTTCTAAAGGAAGAAAAAGTTTTTCAGAAAACAAAACTACAAGCATAAGTATGATCAACATGGTAAGTGGAAAAGGATTAGAATAAATATGATAAGGAAGATGATATAGTCTGCTATGAATGCAGGAGGAAAGGACACATCAAGGCTGACTGTCCGAAGTTAAAATTCAAAATGATATATGACTATAAGGACAAGAAGTACAAGAAATCCATGATAGAAACCTGGAGTTCTTCGGAAGACAACACAATTGAATCAGAAGCTAATGATTCTTAAAAGAGTCATCCCACCGTGTGCTTCATGACTAACATATCTTAGGTACCTATTTTCCCTATTCTAAATGATTATTACTCTATAAATAACAGTGATTTAGATAATGATGAAAATATGTATCAGGATGAACTGTTTAAATTTTGCAATATGCTTGAAGATACCTTCAATGAACTAAAAGATAAATATAAATCTTTAAAGAAACAACATTCCTTGACTAGTAATGTTAAAACAGATCTAAGTATAGAAAATGAAAAGAATTCTGAATTGTTGAAAGATAACAATCATCTAAAATTATCTAATGAACAATTAAGAAAGGATATTGAGAAGTTTAATGCTATTAGGGATACCTTGACACAGTTTCTAGGAAGACATATTGCTCCAAAATATACATGTGGTCTAGGACATCAGCCTGGATAGAGACAAATTAGAAAAACCAAATTTGTTTAAAAATATGGATAGTATACTGCTAATTCTGGATTATTTTTTGAGAAACAATTTTCTAAAGGACCTAACAAAGTATTCATGTCCCAAAATAGTTTTATTGATTGTATAAAACCTATAAAGAAAATATGGGTTCCCAATGATTTATTGGCTAACCTTTCTAGACCCAAGAAGATCTGGGTACCAAAATTACCGCATGTTTAATCTGTTTTGTAGGGAAGTTGTTTAATGTGTTCCTATAACACTCTATGGTACATGGACAATGGATGTTCCAGACATATGACAGGAGACTATTCTTTCTTCAAGAGTCTAATTAAAGTTGATGGTGGGAATGTCGCCTAGGGTGACAATGCAAAAGGAAAAATCATCGGCTTAGGCCAGATTGGTAACCCTGATACAATCTTAATTTCTAAAGTACTTTTTGTTGATGGATTAAAGTATAATCTTTATAGTATATCTCAGTTATGTGATGATGGTGTTAATGTTAAATTTTAAAATGATTCATACAACGTTTTTAATTCAATAAATGATTTAGTATTCACTGCATGTAGAAATGAGAATGTATTTGCTGTTGATTTAAACTCCTTAGCCAAACAAAATGTTTCCTTCTTAAATTATTTTCACAATGATTTTTGGTCATGGCATAGAAGATTAGGACACTGTAATGTGCAATCAAATTGAATGCTATCTAAGAAATGTTATGTTAGATACTTACCTAAATTATAATTCCAAATTGATAATGTATGTAATCCCTGTCAAAAGGGAAAACAACACAAAGTTTCTTTCAAACCAAAGAAAGAAGTATCAACTTCTCAACAACTTGAGTTGGTTCACATCAATTTGTTTGGACCATAAAGAGTTTCATGTCTAAATGGGAAGCACTATGTCTATGTTCTTGTACATGACTTTTCTAGGTATACTTGGGTATACTTTCAAGCTCACAAAAGTGAAGCTTGTTTCTACTTTGTCAAATATTTCAAGTCTGTGGAAAACCTTAGTGGACTTAAGATTAAATCCCTGAGAAGTGATCATGGTCTTGAGTTTGAGAATCATTAGTTTGAATCTTACTTGTAACGCCCCGACCCCAGCTACCCAGAGTCGGTGCATTACTTCGTAACATTGGCATGATCACAAAAGATCAAGTCTCGAAAGACCGATTAGTTTAGTAGCCTTGGAAACACTAGATACATTCATAAGTGTTACATTACAACATAAAGTGAAAAACTAATAACAAAACTTCATAGTTCACACTCATATCCTCTTATGACTATCCCTGCAGGTCATTCATAAAATACTTCTTCACATCCTGGAAAATATTAAAACATTGAAAGGGGTGAGCTCAGATGCTCAGTAAGGATTAAAATATTGCGGAAGCTTTCATAAATAAACATAAAAATTTAAGGCAATGTATAACTAAAACAAAATCCTTTTAAACTTGAACATCAACATAATATGGAAAAAGTAAAATGAGATAATGTCATTCACTTCTTCACATGGATATTCTACTGGTCGAATAATCACATGCAATATCAATAACCACTTTCATAATGATGGAATGCATAATGCCAGACTATCATAACCACGTAGCCAAGGCCTCGTGCCAAGACCACAAATAAAATTTTGTCAAGGCCT
Organism: Viscum album; assembly: GCA_963277665.1. Classification (NCBI taxonomy): domain Eukaryota; kingdom Viridiplantae; phylum Streptophyta; class Magnoliopsida; order Santalales; family Viscaceae; genus Viscum; species Viscum album. The sequence goes on from OY728165.1 coordinate 837,626,969, forward strand.
CGTTCCAAGACACTAGTTTGTCTCATGAGACCTGCCGATGCATCGAGGAGCTATAGCGGGCTCCACCCGTCACTTATTAAGTCCAATGCATTCCTCATATGAATAGGTTTAAACATATCATAAACCATAACATAATCGTATCACATAAAACATGCATAAAGGAAACATACCATTTCCACATTTCAATCACAAGATATCAATACAACACATTGATATAATAAAAACGCTTTCAAAACCATTTTCAATACCAAAATAAAAGAAAGTTAAAACTTTGTAATTATTTTTCATTAAAAAAACAATGGCTTGTAGAGGAAGCCGAAACTCAAATAATGGTCACGGCGGTGGAGAAGTCGTTGTCGCCACATAAGTACGGAAAGAAAAACATTCCCTTTTTGTCGTTTAGTAAAACGCTTTGTATAAAAAAGATTCCTTTTGAATAAACGTAAAAGTCAAAGGTGTTTATACACCGTATAAAAGAAAGTTGTGTATAAAACCAAATATGCCTCAATGAAAGGGGATTGAGACGAAGTCCTTAAAAAGATCATTTTTAAAATAAAATAGATCTATTATGTGTATTCACTATAGGTACACATAAAGAAAGTAAAAATACAAAATAATACATAATAATATCATGACATAATTTGAAAGTAGGAGATTAACCCAAAGAATAGAAATTGGGTTAAGAAGTTCCCTTACCTTGTGTCTGACTTGACTCAACCATTCTTTAACCTCCTAAATAATAAACTAGAGTTAATATATACCTTATTAAGAACCATTTTTAATTTCATTATCCTTATTATATCACATATTACAATGATATGAACATTATGTAATTATTTAAGTTAATAACGGTCGTTTTGTCGATCTTTGGTACTTGAGTCAAAAATAAACTTCTTATAATTACAAGTTCTTCATGTGGTGAAATATCCATTATATCCAAAATTATATTCATGATGTAGATATCATATATATCATATATATACAGTATATACATTCATTCATAATGTCACGTAACATTTAGAGGTAAGAAATGAAATGCACCGTTCATGGAGACAGTAAGCCGTACGTACGCATGAACGCTACTTTCATTTCTATTTCGTATTTAATGGAATGAAATCAGAATGATATAAATTTATAATATAATTCCAGTATAATATAGTGTATAATACCATTTACTCCATCCTTTATACATCCCACATATGGCATTAACGATTCACATCACTTTGAGGGGGCGGTAGTCCGCACTTCCTAAAATGAAATTATCGCGTTTTACCCATAATGGAAATCATAAAGTATGCCATAAATGAAAAATACAGAAGCATAAGTAAAACATAAACATATTATAAATCATATATAAAAATAGTGACATCTTAATGGCCACCTTTGAAGGTGTTATATGAGTGTTGAACAATCATCGTTTCGTGAGGTAGAAATTCGCCATCCACAGAAACCGTATGTTCTTTAACCATTAGAAGAAGGTGTGTGTAAGTGTAAACCAAATCCTTATCATAAAAACATCCTAGTATATTTTATATACTGGTGTTGTTACAAAATAAAGGAATGAAAAGAGTTTAGGGGGTTGGAGAAGAAAAATAAAACAAAACAACATTAGAGAAGACATTACCTCAAAATCGGGTAACTCTTTTTGATTTGAGCCAAAGGCTTCCTTGGGAAGAGTTCTGCCCAAAGTGAGGCTTCTAGGACTAATAGGGGGAAGTTGGGAGAGTATTTGGGCAGAGGTTGGCCGAGCCAAATGGCTTGAATGTGTAAATGAGGTGGGAGAGGTGGGGGCCTTTTATAAGTGGAGAGGAGGGGCACTTTTGGAAAGATTGAAATGTTACATTATTACACAATGCTTTTCGGATTCTAAAGGTCCCACACTTATATAATTCGTGGCTAAGGTGATAAGGGTTCGAAATCTCCTCATCAAATAGGCTTTGGACAAGTGTAAGCCTTGGATTTTGCATTATCTTCTCATTTTATTTAAATCGTTGAATAATGAGGTCATCGCTGCATCATAATGATGTCATAAATAATTTAATTTATTTAATGTCTAAAAATTATAAACAAAATACTATGATGTAGGAAATCTTTTTATACTTCTAATGAATATTTATAGTCAAAATTTGGACTTGTGTAACCCCACTTAAAAACTGTTTTAGTAAAACAACTCATGTTTGTGTCAATTTAATTTCAACATTAAATAAATATATATTAATGTCATTTTCCAACCAAAGTGGCTCCATGGGGTCCCCAAGTTGACCCATGGGTTGTCTTGGTCGGCCATGACTCATCCAATCGGATTAGGACAAGTGTCAAGCTCATATCATATTATTAAAACATTGTTTTTACCTTAAACTACACTAATTACCTCTAATCGCGATTAAGAACTAAAAATTTACTATTCACCAAAAAATTATTTTAAACTCATTGAACCACATTTTACTTCTTAATGACAACCATGTATGTCGGATTTTATAAAATCAAATCACAGAAGTGGTAATATTTCATTTAAATGAAAAATCAGTTATTTAACTATCACTTAGTGGTTTCACTATTCATCAAAAATTGAAGTTTTTCAGAACAATGCCAAAATTTCACCCTAAGCTATAATTGATATTCCGAATTCAAAAATGATGTCTATTTTACAAAATTCCCAAAATATAAGTTGCATTAATTAATTTTATAATTAATTCTCACTGTCACAACAAATAGCGTGTTTTTAAGAAACAATTTATATCAAAAGATTGGCAATTGTTTATGTCCAATTTCAATGTTAAATTAATTCTAATGACCACCATTGGATAAAATGGTAATAATATATTCTAATTATACTTTAAAACCACTAAATAGTATAATTTATCACTATAAATTATTTTTATTAAAAAATTTGTTTTTAAGTATTTTTCACTATTCATAAAAAATTAGAAGTTCTCAGAAAAATACCAAAAATTCAACATAGGCTAATTTCGAAATTCCGAATCCAAAAATGAAGTCCATTTTGAAATATAAAATTTCTATAATTTTAAAAAGTGGTTATTACTATTCATAACGGCTACTTTGATTAATCGTTGTGTTTTAGAACTCGAAATTGCGTACAATGCAAGCTATTGCATTATTGAATGAGAAGCGTATAATGGAAGCTCTGGGTGTTACATTCTCCCCTCCTTCAATAAATTGCGTCCTCGCAATTTGAAATTTTTCTTTGAAAATAAAAGGTTGAAAATAGAAAATACCTTTGTGGAAAACCCACATCAAAAATAAGGTTAATAAAATTTAGCCTTAATAAGAGGGAAATGGAAATAAGAAAGTCACCACCAAATTATGATCTTGATAAGGAGAACATTGGTGGCAATTAGAGACATATAATTGGAGGAAAAACGTAAATATTTGTAGGGAGTGATTGAGGTCATCAATCACAATCAACTGTCAAATTGAGGGCCTCAATGCCTTCAATCTATGTTAATTTAAAATATCATCAGTTCAACAAGACATAAGGTATTAGGGTAACACATTTTTTTGTTTTAATATCCCTTTACTAAAGTTTAAGAATTAATTTATTCATTTAATAACAGATAGGTATATATATATTTATGCTTGACAATTAGAGTTTCAACCTTCAACTCACCTTTCACTCAAAAAGATAATAGAACCCAAAAATATTATACTTATCATAATTGTATAAGGTTCCAAATGTTAACACATACCATTTAGATTAGTAAAATTATTTTGTAATAACCAGGAACTTCCTGTAGGCTAGTGGTAGGAAATAAAGGCCTGTCGCACTATGGTTGTGGGTTCGATTCCTGCAGCTTTGTCCGACGCGACGGGTTATGCCCCACCCTGCAGGTTGTTCTTTTCCTAAAACTATAGTATCATAATACTCCAAAAATAATCTTCATAAATTTTTTAACCTTAAACAATACTATCCAAAGATCAACTTAATCCATTCCAACCTTTATAGTTATCCAATATACTTCTGTCCAACTCACAGTCCAAATTTTATAAGGAAGGTAAACATAATGAAGATCCTTTTTTCCACGTAACAACATGTGGACACCTTCATCATGTATTCTTTTTAAACATATTGAATTACCATGATCCCTTATTCCTTATTGAATACTAGATATACTCCTTCTATCCAAAAAAATGTATACAAATCATCAATCTGTTTCAAGGAAGTTAAGAATATCCAATATAATTTATCCAAATCAATCACGTCTTATTCCAAAATTACTATCTTGGTATCAGAACCATATTATGGTTTATCTTTCTCTCAACCATATATTTTCCAAAAATTTAACCTACTATGGAATCACTTTTCTTGGTTCCACAAAATCTCAGGTCCTTGATGAAATAGTACTGCAGTACAATCCTTATATACTCCATAATTATTATAACCAGTACATCATTGATACAACACTCAAATTACAAAATTCTTTAATAACAACATAAGAACTCTAATCATTACTCCTCATCTGTGGTAGTATCATAACTTTATTATTATCTAATAACATCATTTGGGGCATACTCTGATGATTTGGACATTGGTTTGTGTAGTGTCCCCAATCCTTGCAGAAGAAGCATTGTACATTTGAAACCATTTTCTTACCCTTGCAGTCACGCACTTTGTGTCCTTTTTCTCTACACTTATAACAAACTCCCATTCCCTTTAGGCAAGTTCCATGATGTTTCTTCCCACAATTACCACATATTGGAAAATTCTTCTTTCCCCTCATCCCTTTATCCATCATTCTCTCTTCCATCCCTTTCATCTCTTGCTTCGCTTCAAAGCCATAGGACTCAGAGAATTCTTTACTTATCTTATTAAAACATGATACTATTTCTTCATATGTTGAGAACACATGGGAGACTATTTCCCTTCGAAATGTTGGCTTAATACCGTGAAAGATACGATCCTTCTTACTCTTTGGATCATACGTATTGCTGGAGTTCACATTCCTTCTACTAGGCTCCATTTCTATACAATGACATAAATTAGGTTAGTTTATGAATTATAATGAATAATTCCAAACATTTAAAATAATTAATGCAAATTGAACGGTTTATGGATATAATCCATAATCATAAAAAGAAATGTTTTCTTTGAGGAAGTATATACTCATAACCCTTCATAGTGGTTTGTAAATAAAATGAGAATTATCCTAAGCATATCCCCCGGGAGTGTCGTAACCAAGAGTGCAGCAAGGCCCATTGTCGTGCACCAGTTCCCGTTCGAGTCTAGCTCAAAGCGTGTTTTCGGGTTTTACCCCTAGGTACATCTGTGCCAGAGCCGCCTCTACCTGCTCATATCCAGACAGGGATGTATTGCTCGGAAAACTCACAAAATATCTACAATAACAAAATTCTAGGATGTTCTTCCATACTAATCCTCAAAGTCTATCTTTGGGCTATGTGCTCTAATCAGAGTTTATCTAAATCTAGCTTCCAAGGTTAGTACTAAACTGCCTCTGATACCAACTGTAACGCCCTGACCCCAGCTACCCAGAGTCGGTGCATTACTTCGTAACATTGGCATGATCAAAAAAGATCAAGTCTCGAAAGACCGATTAGTTTAGTAGCCTTGGAAACACTAGATACATTCATAAGTGTTACATTACAATATAAAGTGAAAAACTAATAACAAAGACTTCATAGTTCACACTCATATCCTCTTATGACTATCCCTGCAGGTCATTCATAAAATACTTCTTCACATCCTGGAAAATATTAAAACATTGAAAGGGGTGAGCTCAAATGCTCAGTAAGGATTAAAATATTGCGGAAGCTTTCATAAATAAACATAAAAATTTAAGGCAATGTATAACTAAAACAAAATCCTTTTAAACTTGAACATCAACATAATATGGAAAAAGTAAAATGAGATAATGTCATTCACTTCTTCACATGGATATTCTACTGGTCGAATAATCACATGCAATATCAATAACCACTTTCATAATGATGGAATGCATAATGCCAGACTATCATAACCCCGTAGCCAAGGCCTCGTGCCAAGACCACAAATAAAATTTTGTCAAGGCCTCGTGCCAAGACACTAGTTTGTCTCATGAGACCTGCCGATTCATCGAGGAGCTATAGCGGGCTCCACCCGTCACTTATTAAGTCCAATGCATTCCTCATATGAATAGGTTTATACATATCATAAACCATAACATAATCGTATCACATAAAACATGCATAAAGGAAACATACCATTTCCACATTTCAATCACAAGATATCAATACAACACATTGATATAATAAAAACGCTTTCAAAACCATTTTCAATACCAAAATAAAAGAAAGTTAAAACTTTGTAATTATTTTTCATTAAAAAAATGATGGCTTGTAGAGGAAGCCGAAACTCAAATAATGGTCACGACGGTGGAGAAGTCGTTGTCACCACATAAGTACGGAAAGAAAAACATTCCCTTTTTGTCGTTTAGTAAAACGCTTTGTATAAAAAAGATTCCTTTTGAATAAACGTAAAAGTCAAAGGTGTTTATACACCGTATAAAAGAAAGTTGTGTATAAAACCAAATATGCCTCAATGAATGGAGATTGATACGAAGTCCTTAAAAAGATCATTTTTAAAATAAAATAGATCTATTATGTGTATTCACTATAGGTACACATAAAGAAAGTAAAAATACAAAATAATACATAATAATATCATGACATAATTTGAAAGTAGGAGATTAACCCAAAGAATAGAAATTGGGTTAAGAAGTTCCCTTACCTCGTGTCTGACTTGACTCAACCATTCTTTAACCTCCTGAATAATAAACTAGAGTTAATATATACCTTATTAAGAACCATTTTTAATTTCATTATCCTTATTATATCACTTATTACAATGATATGAACATTATGTAATTATTTATGTTAATAACGGTCGTTTTATCAATCTTTGGTACTTGAGTCAAAAATAAACTTCTTATAATTACAAGTTGTTCATGTGGTGAAATATCCATTATATCCAAAATTATATTCATGATGTAGATATCATATATATCATATATATACAGTATATACATTCATTCATAATGCCACGTAACATTTAGAGGTAAGAAATGAAATGCACCGTTCATGGAGACGGTAAGCCGTACGTACGCATGAACGCTACTTTCATTTCTATTTCGTATTTAATGGAATGAAATCATAATGATATAAATTTATAATATAATTCCAGTATAATATAGTGTATAATACCATTTACTCCATCCTTTATACATCCCACATATGGCATTAACGATTCACATCACTTTGAGGGGGCGGTAGTCCGCACTTCCTAAAATGAAATTATCGCGTTTTACCCATAATGGAAATCATAAAGTATGCCATAAATGAGAAATAAAGAAGCATAAGTAAAACATAAACATATTATAAATCATATATAAAAATAGTGACATCTTAATGGCCACCTTTGAAGGTGTTATATGAGTGTTGAACAATCATCCACTACTAGAAAAACAAGTATTTGCGACGGGCTATTTGCGACGGGCTATTTGCGACGGGATCCCGTCGCAAATGGCTTTTTGCGACGGGGGCCCGTCGCAAATAGCCCGTTGCTGAAAACGCCGTCGCAACTACACTTATTTGCGACGGGCCCGTCGCTATAGCCTTTTTTTGCGACGGGCATTCTCCCCGTCGCAAATAGTATTCCGTATTTTTGTAAAAAACTTTTGAAACAGTATTTGCGACGGGACCCGTCGCAAAAACCTTTTGCGACGGGTCCCGTCGCAAATACCTTTTGCGACGGTCCCGTCGCAAAAACTGTTTTTTTAAAAAATAAAAAAAATTAATAATACTAGTATTTGCGACGGGAGTAGTATCCCGTCGCAAATACTAAAAAATAGTATTTGCGACGGGTCCCGTCGCAAATACTTTTTAAAAAAAAATAAAAAACTATTAATAATACTAGTATTTGCGACGGGTATAGTATCCCGTCGCAAATACTATTAAAAAAATAAAAAAAATAAATTATTAATAAATTATTTTAATTAATATAATAATAGAATTATAATTTACAAATGAAAATAATAAATTATTTTAATTACTATAATAATAGTAGAATTATAATTCAAAAATAAAAAATAATAGAATATTAATAAATAATTTAATTAATTTAATAATATTACAATTATAATTCATAAATAAAAAAATATTAATAAGTTATTTTAATTAATATAAAAATAATAGAATTATTTTACATTCAAATATTAAAATAATTCAAGTATTACAAAAAAAATAATTAAATATTAATATTATAAAATTTTAATATATATATAAAATTTAATATTATAAAATATAAATAATATTATTATTCATATTAATATTGTTATTTAAAACTATAATATTATTAATATTTTATAATGAGACAGAAACTACGAATTGAAAAAAATATATTTTGATTTCTCAAATTTTATAACTGAAATACAAAATCTAATCTGAAGGAGGGGGGGGGGGAGGTGGGGGATCTGCAGATGGTGGTGGAGGAAACTCCACCCCTAAAGCATTAGTGAGTCGGCGCATGTACTCCATCTGCTCCTGATGCTGCTGCTGCCACCGACTCGTCTGCTCCTCGTACAGCTGCTGCTGGCGTCGACGCTCCTCCTCATGCTGCTGACGCATCTGCTCCTGCTCCAGTCGGAGACTCTCTATCTGTGCAGTCTGAGATCGCAACTGATCCTCATACTGTGTAGAAAAAGATGCACGAGCTCCTCTCGAGCTGGACGCCGACATCGTAGCACTGCCATAATAATCTCCGGGAGTCAGTCGAGAGCCGATACCAACTACTCGGCCCTTCTCGAAGGCATACTGGGTGCCCTGCATCCATGCCGCCTCATCAAACTGACGGGCAGTGGTCTGATCTGATGACTCGGCCTGACTCTCAGGCCGGGTCTGTGACGCTGCGGCCTCATATGACTCCTATAGTTGCAATTTAAAATTAAAATTGTGAATATATTATATGCAGTTAATTTTTAAACTTGAAAACAAATAATACTGACCACGATGTGATGCTGACGATCACCTCTGAGCTCCCCAGTAGCAGGATCACTATACATCCTCCGATATACGTCGTACTCTGTAATATCGGGGTGCTCGACAGCCTATAAGAATAAAAAATAAACTGTTAATATTTATAGTTATATAAAATATTTATAAATAATGTACGTACCAGATGCTGTCTATGAGTACTGAAAGAACGACTCCCAGCTCGATGAGTCACCTCCTGTCTCCCCCGATTCTGCCTCCCCACCGATGATCTCCTCTGAATGGCACCACTCAACCAGTGCGCACATAATCCATCCCATACATGGGATGAAATATACTCTGGTCGGTGTGCTCTACATGACTCCTCAAAATCTGACACTCCTGCTTTCTTCATTGCAGCTTTTCTTAAATTGTGCAAAAACTGACGAAGGCGATCACGCATGGCCACCTCCCATGCCTCGTGGATAGCGTCACGCATGGTATCCTCGATCGGATACCATAAATCCTACAAATAAATCAAAATATCAAGTTAGAAATGAAATAATTTTCAAAATAAAAATTATTTATTTACGTACGTACCAACCAATGGCCGAACATGGCCTGCTGCACATCAATGGGAATCTGCTCCCATGTGGTCCACGGCTGAGAGAAATAGTTGCGCAAAATAGCGCTACCCTGTCCGACTGCTATATGCGGAAAACTGAAAAAAAAAATAATAAACATTTATTATGTGAATAGATTAATGAAATCTTAGTCAAATCCACAGGTTATCACACAGGTTATCACACCTCCGGGTGCGCGGATCAAACCCAAGACGTGGACGTCACTCGGGGACAGGGTCAGGAATCATCAATCGTGCAAGACCGCGCCCCCTCCGCGTACTCCCTGGAGCGCCTGCAGGCTGAGGGTCATCTGCCAGCAACTCATCCGCATCGAAAGGCAGGTCAGCATCCGCCAACTCACGAAATGTGGCCTCGTCCATCTGAAACAGAAAATGTTAATGTTAGCAAATAATTGATAATTACTATTATATATACATATATACATATTATGATTGTATATAAATACCATGGAATTCTATAAGTGTTCATCTTCATCATCATCTTCATATATGTCAATTTCATCTTCATATTCCTCCTCAACATCATCGATATCCATTCGAGTTGCAGTTGCTTCATCTCTTACCATTTCAAATTCATGTGTGACATCATTAACATCATCGTCATCACCGACTCTTAAATGTGGGGTGTCGTCATCGATACTCATGTCTCTTTGTAAAAAAGATTGATTTTGAGTACTCTCTTGAAAAACTTCAATTCTTTGCACATCAGTGAAAGCACATTCACTTTGACTAAACTGATTGTCTCGGATTTTGATTTTTATTACACTCCACCAATCAGTCAAGTCTCTTGATGTTGCACAGTACTTTGCATAATAAACTTGATATGCCTGTTGAGCCAATAAGAATGGTTCATTTACTGCGAGAACACATTTACATTTAATATCGATGATTCCATGGGTCGGATGAACACGCACGGCTCTCTCTGTATCCAACCACCGACATTTGAACATGGTGATGTAATGTTGTCCAAGATAACAGAGTTCAATGATTTCATCAAGTATGCCATAAAAGTCAACTTCATTTTCTCGATGATGAGATCCTCTCAAGCTAACTCCACTGTTCATTGTTTTTTTTGATTCCCCATATGCATGTGTGTGGAATCGAAATCCATTCACCACATATGCATTATAAGTTTTAACAAGTTTGGAAGGTGGGTTACTCAATACACACAGCCGTTTGTCAATTTTATCAGCATGTCGAGACACCTGAAAATTTGTGAAATAATTATCAATATAGTAAACTATACATTGAATGAGTTGCTAAAAGATAAAGAATTTATGTTACCAGTTTTTGAAACCACTGAGAGAAATTTTTCAGTCGACGTTCTTCGAGAGCAGCTGCTGTAATTTGTGGAATTTGTTTCTTGATATGATTATCATACAAACTATAAAAACCAAAGTTATTTACTCTAACATAAATGATAGAATAAGTGATATAAACACTTACAGTACAACTGATGTCATCTCTTCACAGTTGAGCAGAACATACGTATGAGCTGTATGATGTTCATCATCTGAAAGCCAGCGTTCAGAAACTCCACCAAAACCAAGCTCTGACTGGTTGAAAACAGATAATTGATTGTCGATTTCATCAATATTTCTCTCATTCCGTCCCATTCGGTTGTGTTTTGAAGGATACTCAGATTCAAAATAATGGGAGCAGAAAAAAGATATTTCCTCTTGCAAATAAGCTTCTGCAATAGATCCTTCCACAGATGCTTTGTTGCGTACTTTTCTTTTCAATTTTTGCATGCATCTCTCAAATGGGTACATCCATCGAAACTGTACCGGACCTCCACATTTGGCTTCATATGGCAAATGTAACATCAAATGTTCCATTGAGTCGAAGAAAGACGGCGGAAATATTTTTTCCAGTTTACATATAATTACAACAACATCTTTTTCAAGTTTGCCTAGAGCATCATAATCTGCTGTAGCCGCACAAATTTCCCGAAAAAAATGAGACATGTATGTTATGGAATCCCAAATCACAGAATTCAACAGACCTCTTAATCCAATGGTTAGAAGTCTCTCCATTATAACATGACAATCATGACTTTTTAATCCAGTAATATGACCATTCTTTACACATCTACCCAAATTGGAAGCACAACCATCTGGAAGTCTCAAATCTGCAATCCACTGACAAAATAATAAACGGTTTTCTTTAGACAGTGTATAAGCTGCTTTTGGTTTCAATAACCTTTCTGTTCTGACATTCTCAAATAGTTCCAATTCTGGATGCCTGCAAATTTGGGCAAGATCTAAACGTGCATTTACATTGTCTTTGCTCTTTCCTGGCGTATCCAAAACTGTATGAAACAAATTATCAAAACAGTTCTTCTCAATATGCATGACATCTAACATGTGTCGGACCAACAAATCAGACCAATATGGCAAATCCCAAAATATGCTACGTTTAATCCAATTGTGTTCTTTCCCAAAACCAGAAATTTTCTGTTGGTTTATTGTGGGACCAAAAGTGATGGGAGGTAATGAAAATACAACTGATTTTAACTCTGAACCTGATAGCATTTTTGGAGGTTCATCCCTTTCAGCTGTTCCTTTTCTGAAATGAGATCTGTTTCTGCGAAAAGGATGATCAGCTGGAAGAAATCTGCGATGACAGTCAAAATAACAAGGTTTCTTTCCATGAATGAGCATAAATGCTTTGTTCTCTCCCATACAGTAAGGACATGATTTCTGACCATGTGTACTCCAGCCAGATAACATCCCATAAGCCGGGAAGTCACTTATTGTCCACATCAATGCTGCTCTCAGTATGAAATTCTGTTTCGTTGCAACATCATATGTACTGACACCAGTACTCCACAGTAAATTTAATTCATCAATCAATGGCTTCAAATAAATATCAATATTTTTCTTCGGATGTCCTGGAATTAGTAAAGTCAAAAAGATATATGGCTCCTTCATCAACATCCATGGAGGTAAATTGTACGGAGTTAAAAAAACAGGCCAACATGAATATTGACTACCATAAGATCCAAACGGACAGAAACCATCAGTGGAAAGGCCCAGTCGAACATTTCTAGCTTCTAAAGCAAAGGATGGATGCACTCTATCAAAATGTTTCCATGAATCACCATCGGCTGGATGATTCAAGCTTTTATCGGTTGAACTATTCTCTTTATGCCATGACATCATTGTCGCTGTATTCTTAGACATGAATAAACGCTGAAGTCTGGATGTAAGCGGAAAATATCTCAACTGTTTTACAGGAATCAAACCAGACTTCCCGTGTTGTCCTTCTTTATATCTCAGTTGCCCACATGTGGGACAACTATCCAATGACTCGTTTTCCCCTGAATATAAAATGCAGTCATTTGAACATGCATGAATCTTCTGACAAGTAAGTCCCAAATTTCGAACCAACCTCTTACTTTCATAGTAATTTGCAGGTAAAACATTTCCTTCGGGTAATAGTGTTTTCAGCAAAGAAAATATCTGGTCAAAACAGGTGTTTGACATTCCGTTATCTGATTTGATAGCCATAAATTTTGCAACTGATTCTAATTTGCTCATCTTGCAGCCAGGATATAATGCATCCTCAGCAGACTTCAACAACTCATGAAATTCAGACGGTCCCAACTCAGGATTTGAAGCTATATCAGCCGGAGTTTCTGTATGTTGAACAGATGAACCTGCAACATCATGTACTAAATCTTGAAACTGGGATGGATCCGGAATCAAGTTGGTATCACCTGCTCTGGAACTGCGTTCACTGTGTTGATACCAAAAAACATAATCTGCTTGAAAACCAAAACGCAAGAGATGTTCCCCCACTTTGTCAAATGTGTCAAACGTTCTCAATGCACATTTTCTACAAGGGCATTTTATCTTTCCTTCTGAAACAAATTCTGGATTTGATGCCGCAAATGATAAAAAACTCTCCACACCCTCTATATATACTGGATTTAAACCAGAACCATTTGGATTTCTACGTTGATTTATCCATATGCGGTCATCTAATAATGACTGTTGACGACCTCGTTGTTCCATATTTTCCTATAAAATATAAAAGCATTACTGGTTTTGAATAATTTGTTAGAAAAAACACAAGCGAGGATTGAATATATTGAGAATAAAGCAAAACCTGTTACAAATATTGGTAATTATTGGTAAATATTGGTAATTATTGGCAATTATTGAGAATTATTGGCAATTATTGGCAATTATTGGCAATTATTGGCAATTATTGGCAATTATTGGCAATTATTGGCAATTATTGGCAATTATTGGCAATTATTGGCAATTATTGGCAATTATTGGCAATTATTGGCAATTATTGTTAATTATTGGCAATTATTGTTAATTATTGGCAATTATTGTTAATTAATACTAATTATTGGTAATTAATACTAATTATTGGTAATTATTACTAATTATTGGTAATTATTACTAATTATTGGTAATTATTACTAATTATTCCTAATTATTACTAATTATTCCTAATTAATACTAATTATTCCTAATTAATCCTAATTATTCCTAATTAATCCTAATTAATCCTACTTATTCCTAATTATTGCTAATTATTTCTAATTATTGCTAATTATTTCTAATTATTGCTAATTATTTCTAATTATTGCTAATTATTTCTAATTATTTCTAATTATTGCTAATTATTTCTAATTATTTCTAATTATTACTAATTATTTCTAATTATTACTAATTATTTCTAATTGTTACTAATTATTGTTAATTATTCCTAATTATTACTAATTATTGGTAATTAATACTAATTATTGGTAATTAATACTAATTATTGGTAATTAATACTAATTATTGGTAATTAATACTAATTATTCCTAATTAATAATAATTATTGGTAATTATTACTAATTATTCCTAATTAATACTAATTATTTCTAATTAATACTAATTATTCCTAATCATTCCTAATTATTCCTAATTATTCCTAATTATTCCTAATTATTCCTAATTATTGTTAATTATTTATAATTATTACTAATTATTGTTAATTATTCCTAATTATTACTAATTATTGTTAATTATTCCTAATTATTACTAATTATTGGTAATTAATACTAATTATTGGTAATTAATACTAATTATTGGTAATTAATACTAATTATTCCTAATTAATACTAATTATTGGTAATTATTACTAATTATTCCTAATTAATACTAATTATTCCTAATTATTACTAATTATTGTTAATTATTCCTAATTATTACTAATTATTGTTAATTATTCCTAATTATTACTAATTATTGTTAATTATTCATAATTAATACTAATTATTGGTAATTAATACTAATTATTGGTAATTAATACTAATTATTGGTAATTAATACTAATTATTGGTAATTAATACTAATTATTGTTAATTAATACTAATTATTTGTAATTAATACTAATTATTCCTAATTAATACTAATTATTGGTAATTATTACTAATTATTGGTAATTATTACTAATTATTGGTAATTATTACTAATTATTGGTAATTATTACTAATTATTGGTAATTATTACTAATTATTCCTAATTAATACTAATTATTCCTAATTAATCCTAATAAATCCTACTTATTCCTAATTATTCCTAATTATTACTAATTATTGCTAATTATTTCTAATTATTGCTAATTATTTCTAATTATTGCTAATTATTTCTAATTATTGCTAATTATTTCTAATTATTGCTAATTATTTCTAATTATTACTAATTATTGCTAATTATTTCTAATTATTGCTAATTATTGGTAATTATTGCTAATTATTGGTAATTATTGCTAATTATTGGTAATTAATACTAATTATTGGTAATTATTACTAATTATTGGTAATTATTACTAATTATTCCTAATTAATACTAATTATTCCTAATTAATACTAATTATTCCTAATTATTCCTAATTATTCCTAATTATTCCTAATTATTACTAATTATTGTTAATTATTCCTAATTATTACTAATTATTGTTAATTATTCCTAATTATTACTAATTATTGGTAATTAATACTAATTATTGGTAATTAATACTAATTATTGGTAATTAATACTAATTATTGGTAATTAATACTAATTATTCCTAATTAATACTAATTATTGGTAATTATTACTAATTATTCCTAATTAATACTAATTATTCCTAATTATTCCTAATTAATGTTAATTATTCCTAATTATTACTAATTATTGTTAATTATTCCTAATTATTACTAATTATTGTTAATTATTCCTAATTATTACTAATTATTGTTAATTATTCCTAATTATTACTAATTATTGGTAATTAATACTAATTATTGGTAATTAATACTAATTATTGGTAATTAATACTAATTATTCCTAATTAATACTAATTATTGGTAATTATTACTAATTATCCCTAATTAATACTAATTATTCCTAATTATTCCTAATTATTACTAATTATTGTTAATTATTCCTAATTATTACTAATTATTGTTAATTATTCCTAATTATTACTAATTATTGTTAATTATTCCTAATTAATACTAATTATTGGTAATTAATACTAATTATTGGTAATTAATACTAATTATTGGTAATTAATACTAATTATTGGTAATTAATACTAATTATTTCTAATTAATACTAATTATTTGTAATTAATACTAATTATTCCTAATTAATACTAATTATTGGTAATTATTACTAATTATTCCTAATTAATACTAATTATTCCTAATTATTCCTAATTATTACTAATTATTGTTAATTATTCCTAATTATTGTTAATTATTCCTAATTATTACTAATTATTGTTAATTATTCCTAATTATTACTAATTATTGGTAATTAATACTAATTATTTGTAATTAATACTAATTATTGGTAATTAATACTAATTATAGGTAATTATTACTAATTATTGTTAATTATTGATAATTATTACGAATTATTGGTAATTAATACTAATTATTGGTAATTAATACTAATTATTTGTAATTAATACTAATTATAGGTAATTAATACTAATTATTGGTAATTATTACTAATTATTACTAATTATTCTTAATTATTGATAATTATTAGTAATTAAATGAATAATTATCAATAATTAGAAATAATTACCAATAATTACAAATAATAACATTATTAATATATTTTATTATTAATATTAAAATAATATAATTTTCTAATTTATATACAGTTCTTTTTTCATCTGTGCGTTTTCTATCTCCACATACAAATAATACATGTGAAGACAGCAAACACACAGATGAAAAAAGAACTGTATATATATAAAAAATTATATTATTTTAATATTAATAATAAAATAAACTAATAATGTAATAATGTTCTTATTCCTAATTATTCGTATTTATTACTAGTTATTAATATTTATTCTTAATTATTAAAAATTATTACTAATTATTCCTAATTACCATATAAACAATACTAATAATTTAAATTTATTAAGTAATAAAACAATGTAAACATAATTAAATTACAACCAATTAATAATAATAGAAACTAATAAGAAATTAAAAATAAATAAAAAATTAAAGGGAAGATAAATACCTTGAAAATTGATCTGTTCTGATCGTTCTTCAAAACTTTAATATCAGCTCCGGAGAAAAAACTTAAACTGGAGAAAAACTCAACTCTAGAAATATGATTCTGAGAGAAAGAGAAGATAAGGAATGAGAATGAAATGAAAAAAACGAATGGGGGTATTTATAGGTTAGATTAGTTGCGACGGGCCCATTTGCGACGGGATTCCCGTCGCAAATACCTTAGCCAACATTTATTACGGTCAACCGGTAAATAGTTATTTGCGACGGGACCCGTCGCAAATAACCCTCTGCCGACATAGTATTTGCGACGGGGGAATATTCCCGTCGCAAATACCTTTTACCACCGCCGGTTATTTGCGACGGGAATATTTCCCCGTCGCAAATAAGTTTCCCGCGATTTGGCGGGCATCGCGGGAAAACTATTTGCGACGGGGAAAGCAATCCCGTCGCAAAAGCCTCCTTATTTGCGACGGGGAAATACCCCCGTCGCAAATAAGTTTTTAACATGACTATTTGCGACGGGAATTATTCCCGTCGCAAATAACCCGTCGCAATTGCTCATTTTTCCCGTAGTGATCGTTTCGTGAGGCAGAAATTCGCCATCCACAGAAACCGTATGTTCTTTAACCATTAGAAGAAGGTGTGTGTAAGTGTAAAACAAATCCTTATCATAACAACATCCTAGTATATTTTAGATACTGGTGTTGTTACAAAATAAAGGAATGAAAAGAGTTTAGGGGGTTGGAGAAGAAAAATAAAACAAAACAACATTAGAGAAGACATTACCTCAAAATCGGGTAACTCTTTTTGATTTGAGCCAAAGGCTTCCTTGGGAAGAGTTCTGCCCAAATTTAGGCTTCTAGGACTAATAGGGGGAAGTTGGGAGAGTATTTGGGCAGAGTTTGGCCGAGCCAAATGGCTTGAAAGTGTAAATGAGGTGGGAGAGGTGGGGGCCTTTTATAAGTGGAGAGGAGGGGCACTTTTGGAAAGATTGAAATGTTACATTATTACACAATGCTTTTCGGATTCTAAAGGTCCCACACTTATATAATTCGTGTCTAAGGTGATAAGGGTTCGAAATCTCCTCATCCAATAGGCTTTGGACAAGTGTAAGCCTTGGATTTTGCATTATCTTCTCATTTTATTTAAATCGTTGAATAATGAGGTCATCGCTGCATCATAATGATGTCATAAATAATTTACTTTATTTAATGTCTAAAAATTATAAAAAAAATACTATGATGTAGGAAATCTTTGTATCTTTCTAATGAATATTTATAGTCAAAATTTGGACTTGTGTAACCCCACTTAAAAACTGTTTTAGTAAAACAACTCATGTTTGTGTCAATTTAATTTCAACATTAAATAAATATATATTAATGTCATTTTCCAACCAAAGTGGCTCCATGGGGTCCCCAAGTTGACCCATGGGTTGTCTTGGTCGGCTATGACTCATCCAATAGGAGTAGGAAAAGTTTCAAGCTCATATCATATTATTAAAACATTGTTTTTACCTTAAACTACACTAATTACCTCTAATCGCGATTAAGAACTTAAAATTTACTATTCACCAAAAAATTATTTTAATCTCATTGAACCACATTTTACTTATTAATGACAACCATGTATGTCGGATTTTTTAAAATCAAATCACAGAAGTGGTAATATTTCATTTAAACGAAAAATCAGTTATTTAACTACCACTTAGTGGTTTCACTATTCATCAAAAATTGATGTTTTTCAGAACAATGCCAAAATTTCACCCTAAGCTATAATTGATATTCCGAATTCAAAAATGATGTCAATTTTAAAAAATTCCCAACATATAAGTTGCATTAATTAATTTTATAATTAATTCTCGTTGTCACAACAAATAGCGTGTTTTAAAGAAACAATTTATATCAAAAGATTGGCAACTATTTATGTCCAATTTCAATGTTATATTAATTCTAATGACCACCATTGGATAAAATGGTAAAAATATATTCTAATTATACTTTAAAACCACTAAATAGTATAATTTATCACTATAAATTATTTTTATTAAAAAAGTTGTTTTTAAGTATTTTTCACTATTCATAAAAAATTAGAAGTTCTCAGAAAAATACCAAAAATTCAACATAGGCTAATTTCGAAATTCCGAATCCAAAAATGAAGTCCATTTTGAAATATAAAATTTCTATAATTTTAAAAAGTGGTTATTACTATTCATAACGGCTACTTTGATTAATCGTTGTGTTTTAGAACTCGAAATTGCGTACAATGCAAGCTATTGCATTATTGAATGAGAAGCGTATAATGGAAGCTCGGGGTGTTACATTACTGCTCACACCATGGCTATAATCACAACTTTTCTGCCCCTATGACACCTCACCAAAATGGAGTTGTAGAAAGGAGAAATAGGACCCTTCAAGAATTTGCAAGGACTATGATTAATGAGTATGACTTACCTATTTATTTTTGGGTTGAAGCTTTAAATACAGCTTGTTACATTATAAATAGTGTTTTAATTAGACCTATTCTAAAAAGGACCCCTTATGAACTTTGGAATAATAGGAAGCCTAAGGTTAATTATTTTAGAGTTTTTGGTTGCAAAGTCTTTATTCTTAATACCAAAGATAATCTTGAAAACATTGCTCCCAAAAGTGATGAAGGAATTTTCCTGGGTTATTCTATTTCAAGTAACGCATATAGAGTGTTCAATAAGAAAACCAAATTTGTAGAAGAATCAGTTCATATAAAATTCGATGACACTGATCCACATGAGCCTAAAGCCTCTCTTGAAAATCTTGAGGAAGATTTGTCAAATCTAAACTTTAATGATATGGATAATGAATCCCCTGTAAAAGTATCTAGTTCTTGATATATTATAGAATCTGCTCCTACCGATTCTGAACCAACAGACAACAATGAAGAATCTAATTAAACCCTTCCTAGAGGTATTAGGACTCTTATGAATCATCCTCTAGATGCAGTTGTAAGCGATTTAAATAGAGGAACAAAAACTAGAGCTTCTCTAAGAAACCAGGTTGAACATCAAGCTTTTCTTTCACAACTTGAACACAAAAATATTAATGATACCATCAATGATGAATTTTGGGTAATGGCTATGCAAGAAGAACTAAATCAGTTTGAAAGAAACAACGTTTGGGAATTAGTGGAAAGACCTAAGGACACATTAACCATAGGCACTAAATGGGTGTTTAGAAACAAAGTAGATGAGTCTGGGAATATAGTTAGAAATAACGCTAGGCCAGTTTCACAAGGATATAGTCAAGAGGAAGGAATAGACTATGAGGAGACCTTTTCACCTGTAGCTAGATTAAATGCTATTAGAATACTACTTGCATATGCAGCTCATCTGAATTTCAAACATTATCAAATAGATGTTAAAAGTGATTTTCTAAATGGATATATAGTTGAGGAAGTTTTTGTGGAACAACCTCATGGTTTTACAAATCCCCATTTTTTCAATCATGTTTTAAACTATGTAAATATTTATATGGCTTAAAACAAGCTCCAAGACATGGTATGATAGGCTCAGTTCTTTTCTTATATCAAAAGGTTTTACCAATGGGATAATTGATCCTACTCTTTTCATTAAATGGATTTCTAAATATGTTTTGATAGTAAAACTTTATGTGGATGATATTATTTTTGGTTCTTCTAAAAATTCATTATGTGTTTATTTTTCAAAAATTATGCAAAATGAATTTGAAATGAATTTAATGGGAGAACTCAAATTTATCCTTGGATTTCAGATCTTTCAAAACAAAAATGGCATTGTTTTGAATCAAAGTAAATATATTAAGGATCTTTTAAAACGTTTTTAATTGGATGGTAGTAAAGGTAGGGACACACCTATGAGTACCACTTGTAAGTTGGATGCTGATGAAACTGGAGAACCAGTGGATCAAACCAACTATAGAGGTATGATAGAAAGTCTACTCTATCTTCCAGCTAGTAGACCTAACATCATGTTTAGTGTATGCATGTGTGATCGCTTTCATTCCAATCCATAAGAGTCTCATTTAAATGTTGTAAAGAAATTTTAAATATCTCAAACATATTCCTAACTTAGGATTATTTTATCCACAAGTACAATCATTTGATTTTTTTGAGTTATTCTGATGCTTATTTTTCTGGCTGTAAGTTAGATAGAAAAAGCACCTCTAGCACATGTCACATTTTAGGCAGGTCACTAGTATCTTGGGGTAGTATGAAGCAGAACTCTGTTGCATTATCTACTGCCAAAGCTGAGTATATAGCTGCTGGTAGTTTTTGTGCTCAAATTCTGTGAATGAAACACACTTTACTGGACTATGGATATCAATTCAAACATGTCTCTATAAAGTGTGACAATACAAGTGCTATTAACATTTCCAAAAATCTAGTATCTCATTCTAGGACAAAGAATAATGATGTGAGACATCCCTTTTTGAGGGATCATTACCAAAAGGGTGATATCACTCTTGAATTCATTGGCACTAAACAAAAATTGGCTGATATATTCACAAAGCCTTTGAATTCTGAGAGGTTAAATTACATAAATCATGAGTTAGGTATGATTAATTTCATCATAGGAGACCTCATAGTCGCACCTCATAGTTAGACCTCACAATCGCACCTCACAGTTAGACATCAGAGTTGCACCTCACAGTTAGACCTCACAGTCGCACCTCACAGTTGGACCTCATAGTCAAACCTCACAGTTAGAACATACTGTTATACCTCACTGTTGCACCTCACCGGTGTACCTCACTTGTACATCTCACTATTGGATACCTCGCTGTTTGTTTTTATTTTTACAGGAACTCAAACCGTTTTAATTTCTTATTATTATTATTATTATTATTATTATTTTTAATCCCTAAATGATAAAATCAAAGGCAACGAACATATTTCAATCCACCTTCCTCTCCCAATATTGAACCTTGCCCTCGAAATTCCTAAACCCTAGCCCTTCACCTGAGCCCTCACACCTCTCTCAATCTCTATGTCCAGAACAAAGCGACCCACGACTCTCAATGAGAATATGCCAATGCCAAAGAGGACTCAAGCCAAATCCAGTGGTACCAATAATACCCTGATGGGACCTGTAAACCCGCATCTGACCAAGAGGCATGTAACACCTGAGACTTTTATAAGAAATATTTTGTTTCTTCTTTATATAAATCATCAAAGGAATCTTTCACTACACACAACACTAGCTTGTCTTTCTTTACACGCAATTGCGACCTTCCTTGATAGCTTGCTTCGTACACAATACCGAGTTTCACTAAACAACGATATGGTATTAAAATATTATTAAAACTAGCCGTTATGAATTGTAATAACAACTTTTTGAAATTTTGTAAATTTTATTTTTAAAAATGGACTTCGTTTTTGGATTCAGAATATCGAAATTATCCTAGGGTGAAATTTTGGTATTTTTTTGGAAACTTTCAATTTTTGATGAATAGTGAAAATAATGGGTTACTATTTAAAAACCGAATTTTTATTTAAATAATTATTTATTTTATTTAAATTTATTTTAGTTCAAAATTGATACATAATACCTATATAAGTTCAATGGAATTCATTGGAGTCATTTTATAATAATTTTAGATATATAAAAATTTTATCGAACTTTTCACCGCCTTTTACCCACCTCCTAAGAGAATTTTCAAATTTACATAAAACTTAATTTTACCGCTTTTATGAGTGGAATTTCGAAAATCCAAGAGAAATGGTTAATATCAAGGACTAAAATTTGATTCAATGAGATGAAAATAATTTTTGGTGAATAGTAACTTTTAACTTTTTTTTACCACGGTTAAAAGTAAATAGGGTAATTAAGGGTAAAAATGATATTATTATTACCCTAACACATGTACTAATTCTATTGGGTAAGTTTTATTAGACCAAAAAAACCTTAGGAATAATATATGACCATTTAGGCCCACTTGGATTAGATTAGGACATTTTATATTAATTTATTTAAAGAAGGCTTAAAATAGTTAAAATCAAGGTTTAATAAATAAATAATTTCTAATATAGGGTTATACATAAGATAAATTCAACTATAAACATTAATTAGAAAGATCAAACTATTTCCTACATAATTGTATTTTATTTGTAATTTTTAGATATTAAATAATTTAATTTATTTATGACACAATGATGATGCAATAATTATATTATTAATGAAATATTAAAATAATTGATGTTATAAATACCCAAATAAATGTAATTTGAGAATTTTTATGAATTAAAATAATTTTATATGTTAATATGACATGTTATTATTTATTTAATTAACTATTTTTTGAACTAATCCTCCTGTTATAATTTTCACAAAAATCAATTACCAAATAGTGTCAAAATTGACATAAAATAGTATTTAAAACAAATATTATATTATTACATGTTATTTTATTCCTAAAAATCTAAGGTTCGGCCAAATGACTTGGATAAGGTTATATATATTTATAATAAACAACTTGGGGTTCTTTGACTTGTTATAATAAGTTTATTAACCTTATAGTGTAAGAAAACAAGAAGACACGGTAAAAGTAAAATTATCGAACTTAATGTTAAATCTAAATGATAAGGACAAAATAGAAATATAAACTTGTCTAAATTCTATTGGATGAGAGAATTTCGACCCATCCCCAGATTAGCTTCAAAATAAATCAATTTGGAGCTATTAAAAACCGAATATGACTTTATAATAATATAATATTTTTAGTTTTTCCAAAGGTGCCCCTCTCTCCCTTATAAAAGGGCACCTCCTCCCTCTTTTCATCAGACCACTTTGAGCCTTCAAGCTCGGCCAACCCCTGAAAAATTATCTTTTCCATTTCCCTAGAAACATCATAGTGGTCCTGGTCTTCTTCAAAGAACAATTTTAGTTCCCTAAAAGGAGGTCTCAAAGAGGCGCTTCGAAGAAGAGGTAATTTCCATTACCGATTATTTCAACTTTATTTCTTCTTCCACTTCTTCTTCTTTAGTTGTTTCATTATGAATTAATAAAATCAGTCTCACTAATATACTGATATGTTATTATATGTATGAAACAACCCTATTTCACTATCTATCCATCCTACGGAAAATGAAATCACCGCGCGTGCGTACGTACGGAATACCGTCTCCACGCTGTGGTGTAATCTATTTTCCACCAACACCTTACTTGGATGGGTATAATGGTGTAAAGAATAAATATATATGATTATTTTAAAGTGATATTGATTCTGAAATAGTATACATACACTCCAATACAATTCCATGATCATGGGAACGATATCATCGCTCGTGCGTATGTACGGAATACCGTCTCCACGATGTGATGCGACTCGTTCTACATGATTTTCATTGAATAATGATTACATAAATGAATTGAGTGAATAAATATGATATATATTACACTAATACCATTCAGGAAATGAGGTATCTATAAACTAAAAAGATGAATAAGAATTTATTCGACAAAACACGCATAAGAACAAAAAGTAATAAACACCCGAATAAAAAGTAGCAATGAAATATTACTAATAAGAAGCTAATAATATGACCATATATGATATCATAAAAATCATTATGATTCTGGAATTATTAAATGACATTACTTAAAATATTATACAGGAGGTTCAGACACTTACAAAGCAAATCGGACCTAAGGAAAGGGAAAATATCACAATCTCATTTTTATCTAAGATTGTTTATAATTTGGTATTTACTGGGGTGTATTTTATCATACATATCTATGTTTCCTCAACATGTAATATTATTTACATCCACTAACAATTTTTTAAATCCAAATTTACCATTCGGTGAGTTTTTAGTAAAATATTTGAAAGGAAGCTTTTGTCGTTTTTCGTACGAGGTGCTTTTTGACTTTTCCGGCCAAAGTAGGAGAAGAATGTTTTTTTAACTTATACAGCATGAACGTATTTTTAGAACATTATTTCCATGAAGCTTCCTTTACATGTTTTCATGTTTAATTTTAATCAAATTCTTTTAGTTTATAATTTTATGACATGTTAAGAAAGGAAAATGTTTTTGAAGTAGAAAGGATATTTTCCTCAAGAATGGAGTTCATGTGTTTTATCAAAATTATTTTCCATCTAAGATAATATATGGTTCTGTTTCTATCCATATTATTACATTGATTTGATTATGTTGTGATGGAATTATTTTTATGAATTCATTTATCTTATATGAATTTTTTTATGAGGTCACAATTTTTAAGAATCCCATTTTTATTAAATGGGTTATGCTATGATGTGTGATTTATGATTTTGTGGCACACATAAAAATGGTTTCATTATGAGATGGGTGGGACCTATATCTCCCTCCAATGCATTGGGTATTGATTTATATCTCATGAGATAGACATGGCTATAATGGAAATTTAATCTGGTTCAGTGAAACAGGACTAAAATTAGGAGTGAACTCGGTTCAGAAATGGGCTTTGTCTGATAAGATAGTCTTCGCTATGAGTCCTGACTACTAAAAAATGATTCTCTATGATTATGTGTGTATGCCAAAAAGTTTCATGTTTTATTTTATGATTATTGGGATTACATTTCACTACTATGATTTATCCCATGTTATGAAATTATGATCTCTTTTGCAGGTTAAGATTTCCAAAATGTGATGTTCTTATAAATATGATGTGATTGGTATTTCTTTTGTTTACCCTTACTGAGAATTTGAGCTCACCCTTTTGTATGTTATGTTTCCCCAGGTCGGGAAGAAGGTTATTAAGTAGGATATTCCAAAAAGTGACTCTAGATATGACGAAATAAATGGGAGACAACCTAGATGATTAATGAACCAGTTGTTTATGTTTCCCAGTTTCTAAAGACACTATACCTATATGGTCCTTTCATGGTTTTGTTATATGTTGTAATAAGTGTACTTCAATTTTGAAGTATTAACAATGTATATAATATATGTGTCGTTATAGTTGGTATTAGAGGAAAGGTATAGTCAACCTTTCAAAACTAGGATCTGAAAGCCTTAGTAAGAAACCTAAGGATATGTCTAAGCATAGAACACAATCTTAGGGTTTTAGAAATGTCCATGAACAAACTATGATAAGACCATAAGTGTTAAATTTTATTCCTGATTGTGTGTTTTTCCTATTATAATTAGTGTTGCTCACTCTATTCTTCTTGGTTTTAGTCAATGTCTGGAACCCGAAGGAACCGTGTTAATGCAGAATGTGACGGGCAATGTAATGATTGTCCCTGTGAGCAACCAAACATTATGGGAACTGGAATGAAAATTCTTGTAGCCATGATCACACAACTTTCTCAAGCTATGAATCATGCAGGACTTCCAAACGAGTAAAGGTAGGAGAAAAATTATGTTGAATCCTTCATGCGGAAATGTCCACCCTCATTTACCAGGTCTACTGATCCATTAGTGGCTGAAAAATGGATCAATACTACTGAAAAGATATTTTCAGTTCTTCAATGTTCTGAACATGATAAAGTCATCTTAGCAGATTATCGTTTGGAAGATGTAGCTGATAAATGGTGGAATCTTATCAAGAATATGAGGCATAGGGATGAAATTGAGTCCATGGAATGGGACGAGTTCAAGAACTTATTTTTTAATATGTACTTCTCTCATATTCTCCGAACAAAGATGGAGAAGGAGTTTCTTGAACTAAAGCAAAAGGATGATGAATCTGTTGGTACATACAAAGAAAATTTTACAAGACTTGCGTGGTACGCTTTTGGGATTATTATCCAACCTGAGAGTAAGATCGATCGATACTTTAGTGGCTTAAAACCAAGCCTTTGAAGGGCATTATCCATAAGGGACTTCAATAGTTACAAGGAAATCGTTTGATGTGATCTCAAGGTTGAGATGGATATTGTAGTAACCCATCAAACATATGGGTTTAATAAGAAGAGGAAAATGGAATTCAAAGCAAAATATAAAGAGCACACTGAAAAGAAGATGAGTATTCTCTTATGCTCAAGGTGTGGAAAGAAACATGGAGGGAGTTGTCTTAAAGGGACAAGTAAATGTATAAAATGTGGAAAGGAAGGTCATTGGGCATTTGAATGCCGCAATGATGGAAATATGATGTCTAGTGATGCGAACAAAGAAAAGGCTACACAAAGTGCATCTCCTACACTTCAATGTTACAAGTGCAAGGAAATGGGGCATTATTCTAATAAATTCCCTAATCCAAGGGTTGTTGATGATGATTTTCATCAACAAACTCTTAAGGCTATAGATAAAGGATAGACACAGGCAATTTCTATCAGTGATGTGGAGTATGATAACAAAGTGGTGAAAGATACACTTACCATCCACTCTAAAATAGAAAACATTTTATTTGATTCTGGATCCACCCACTATTTTATTTATAAAGAATTTTCCAAGGGTCTCACCGTATTACCTCAACAATAAGATGTTCAGTTATATGTGACAACACCTAATGGCACAACCGTCGCATCAAAAGTTTATAATTCTTCTCCGATTGATGTTTGTGGGAAAGTGCTTCCTGAAACTCTTGTGATCCTTCCTATAGTGGAATTTGATGTGATTCTTGGCATGAATTGGATTTCTTTATATGGATATCATATCAATTGAAAAATAAGGGAAGTCAAATTTCATATTCCAAATCAATCTATGATCGTCTATCGATGCAAGGATGAACATAACCTTCCAGTGGAAATTTCTTCCATTTTATGGGTCTTGATTCTACTAAATAAAGGTTATTTATCTCAAATGGTTGGTGAGAAACTCATGATTAAGAATATGCCCATTGTATGGGAGTTTGATGATGTATTTTAAGAGGAATTACTGGGTCTTCCACCAAATCGTGAAGTGGATTTTTCAATAGAACTCCTACCGGGTGCTTTACCTATTTCAAAGACACCTTATAGAATGGCCCCAATTGAGTTGTAGGAATTGAAGAAGCAACTCCAAGAGAATCTTGATAAGGCATTCATACGCCCTAGGTCGTCACCTTGGGGAGCACATGTTCTGTGTGTTAAGAAGAAATATGGATCAATGAGACACTGCATTGATTATCGAGAACTTAACAAGATCACTATCAAGAACAAATATCCTCTCCCATGCATTGATGACTTATTTGACCAACTACGTGGAGCTCAATACATTTATAAGATTGATCTTCATTTAGGGTATCATCAATTAAGGGTCAAAAGGGAGGATATACCAAAGATGGCTTTTCGTACAAGGTATAGACACTATGAATTTATAGTGATTCCATTTATTCTTACTAATGCCCATACTATCTCCATGGATCTGTTGAATAGAGTCTTTAGAGACTATCTTGATTAGTTTTTGGTACTCTTTATAGACGATATTCTTGTATATTCAAAGAACAAGGAATAACATAAAGATCACTTGAGAATTATATTGAAGACCCAGAGAAAGGAGACACTTTATGCCGAATTTACCAAGTGTGAATTGTGGCTTCAAAAAGTTGAATTTTTGGGTCACATAATCTCAAAATAGGGGATATCTGTGGATCCAGCAAAAATAGAGGTTATTGAATGTTGGTCGAGACCACTAACAGTAACCGAGATCTGAAGTTTTCTTCGTTTGGCTGGTTATTATCGATGTTTTGTGAAATATTTTTCACAATTATCTTATCCACTTACCAAGTTGACTCAGAAAGGAGTTAAGTTTGTTTGGATGTAGGAATGTGAAGATAATTTCAAGGAGTTGAAAAGAAGGTTATCTAGTGCAGCTGTACTCAGACTTCCTTGTAGTGGAGAAAGGTTTGTGATCTACAGTGATGCATCTAAGAAGGGATTGGGGTGTGTTCTTATGCAAAATGATATGGTGATAGCTTATTCCTCACGATAGTTGAAAATCCATGAGAAAAATTACCCAACTCATGATTTGGAGTTAGCTGTAGTAATATTTTCATTAAAGATTTGGAAGAATTATCTTTATGGAGAAAGGTGTGATATTTATACTGATCATAAAAGTTTAAATTATATTTTCACACAAAAGAAGCTGAATATGTGCCAAAGAAGATGGTTAGAGGTGATTAAGGATTACGACTGCTCAATTCATTATCACCCTGGGAAAGGAAACAAGGTGGCAGATGCATTAAGTCGACAAGACCATGCTAGCTTATCCGTGATGAGGATCGCAAAAGATCCAATATTTATGGATTTACAAGGGATGGATCTTGGAATTATAATGGAAGGGGAAAATCATTTCTTTCTCAAATGACTATTCAACCATCTATACATATGAATATTAAAGAGGCACAGAATGAAGATGTAGAGTTACAAAAGAAGGTGATAAATGTTCCTGAATTCATCCTTGATTGTGATGGGATAATAAAGTTCAGGAATCGGGTTTATGTTCCTCCCATCCCAAAATTAAAGAAGGAGCTTCTGGATGAGGCTCATAGTTCTTCATTCTCTATTCATCCTGGATGCACGAAGATGTATAGGGACCTGAAAGAGTACTTCTAGTGGGATGGCATGAAAAGAGATGATGCTGAATATGTCTCTCAATTCTTGGTTTGTTAGCAAGTTAAAGCTAAGAGACAAAAGTATAATGGGATGTTACAATCATTACCCATACCTGAATGGAAATGGGAAAAATTCACTATGGACTTTGTCACCGGACTTCCTAAAACGTCCAAAGGCAATAATGATATCTGGTTCATATCTGGCCGTCTTAAAAAGTCGGCACATTTCATTACTATTAGAGAGGATTTTTCTCTGGATCAGCTTGCCAGGATATATGTGAATGAAGTGTTAAGATTTCATGGAGTACCACTTTCTATTATATCTGATAGGGATCTGAGGTTTACCTCGAAATTCGGGCGAAGTCTTCAGTATACTCTGGATAAAGAGTTGAGTTTCATCATTGCTTATCATCCTCAGACAGACGGTCAGTCTGAAAGGAAAATTCCAACTCTAGAAGATATGTTGAGAGCTTTCTCTATGGATTTCAAAGGTGGTTGGGATCAACACCTACCTTTGGTGGAATATTCTTATAATAATAGCTTTCACTCCAGTATTCAGATGGCTCCTTATGAAGCTCTCTATGGAAAGAAATGCAGGACTCCAACTTGTTGGGATGAAGTTGGGGGAAGAAAGCTATTAAGACATGATCTTGTTGATGAGATGGCAGAAAATGTTCGATCTATTCAACAACACATAAGAGCAGCTCAGAGTCGACAAAAAAGCTATGCGGATAACCGAAGAAAATACCTAGAGTTTGAAGTGGGTGATAAAGTGTTCTTATGAATATCTCCTAGGAAGAGAGTAATGAGATTTGGAAAGAAGGGAAAGTTGTGCCCTAGGTATATCAGTCCTTTCGAAATACTGGATCGTGTTGGGAAGGTGGCTTACCGATTGGTGCTTCCACCGAATCTCTCCCAAGTTCACGATGTGTTCCACGTATCTCTCCTGAGAAAGTACATACCTGATCCTTCATATGTACTCAGCTCAGAAGTTGTACCGCTGGAGAAAGATCTTTCTTATGAAGAACAACCGATAGAGATTCTGGATCATAGCGAAAAAGTCCCACGGAACAAGAACACTCGCTTGGTGAAAGTTTTATGGAGGAACCACAAATTAGAAGAAGCTACATGGGAGCTTGAGGATATGATGAGGGAGAGGTATCCTCATCTGTTTGTTACAAGTGATGAATTTCGAGGGCGAAATTCATTTTAAGGGGGGTATAATGTAACACCCAAGAGTTTTATAAGAAATATTTTTTTTCTATTTTATATAAATCATCAAAAGAATCTTTCACTACACACAACACTAGCTTGGATTGCTTTACATGCAATTGTGACCTTTCTTGATAACTTGTGTCGTACGCAATACTGAGTTTCACTAAACAATGCTATGGTATTAAAATATTATTAAAACTAGCCATTATGAATAGTAATAACCTCTTTTTGAAATTTTGTAAATTTTATTTTTCAAAATGGACTTCGTTTTCGGATTCAGAATATCGAAATTAGCCTAGGGTGAAATTTTGGTATTTTTCTAGAAAACATTCAATTATCGAGGAATAGTGAAAACACTAGGTTACTTTTTAAAAACCAACTTTTTATTTAAATAATTATTTATTTTATTTAAATTTATTTTAGGTCAAAATTGATACATAATACCTATATAAGTTCAATGCAATTCATTAGAGTCATTTTATAGTAATTTTAGATATATGAAAATTTTATCGAACTTTTCACCGTCTTTTACCCACCTCCTAAGAGAATTTCCAAATTTACAGAAAACTTAATTTTACCACTTCTGTGAGTGGAATTTCAAAAATCCGAGAGACACGGTTAATATCAAGGGATAAAATGTGACTCAATGAGATGAAAATAATTTTTGGTGAATAGTAACTTTTAACTTTTTTTACCATAGTTAAAAGTAATTAGGATAATTAAGGGTAAAAATGATATTATTATTACCCTAAAACATGTCCTAATTCTATTGGATAAGTTTAATTAGACCAAAAACAACATCATGAATAAAATATGACCATTTAGGCCCACATGGATTAGATTAGGACCTTTAATATTAATTTATTTAAAGAAGAGTTATAATAGTTAAAATCTAGGTTTAATAAGAAAATAATTTTTAATATAGGGTTATACATAAGATAAATTCGACTATGAACATTAATTAGAAATCTAAAACGATTTCCTACATTGTTTTATTTTATTTTTAATTTTTAGATATTAAATAATTTAATTTATTTATGACACAATGATGATGCCGTAATTATATTATTAATGAAATATTGACATAATTGATGTTATAAATACCCAAATAAATGTAATTTGAGACTTTTTATGAATTCCAATAATTTTATATGTTAATATTACATGTTAGTATGGATTTAATTCTCTTTAATCTAACTAATCCATCTTTTATAATTTTCACAAAAATCAATTACCAAATAGTGTCAAAATTGACATAAAAAAGTATTTAAAACAAATATTATATTATTACTTGTTATTTTCTTCCTAAAAATCTATGTTTCGGCCAAATGACTTGGATAAGGTTATATATATTTATAATAAACAACTTGGGGTTAGTTTGGCTTGTTATTGTATGTTTATTAACCTTATATTGTAAGAAAACAAGAAGACTTGGTAAAAGTTAAATTATCTAACTTAAAGTTAATTCTAAATGATAAGGTTAAAATAGAAATCTAAACTTGTCTAAACTCTATTGGATGAGAGGATTTAGACCCATACCCACCTTAGCTTCGAAATAAATCAATTTGGAGCTATTAATAACTGAATATGACTTTATAATAAAATAATATTTTTTGTTTTTCCAAAGGTGCCCCTCTCCTCCCATATAAAAGGGCACCTCCTACATCTTTTCCTCACACCACTTTGAGCCTTCAATCTAGGCCAACCCCTAGAAAATTTTCTTTTCCATTTCCCTATAAACATCTTAGAGGTCCTTGTCTTCTTCAAAGACCCATTTTGGTTCCCTAAAAGGAGGTCTCAAAGAGGCGCTTCAAAGAAGAGGTAATGTCCATTACCAATTATTTCAAGTTTATTTATTCTTCCACTTCTTCTTATTTAGTTTTTTCATTATGAATTAATAATATAAGTATCACTCATATACTGATATGTTATTATATGTATGAAAGAATCCTATTTCACCATCTATCCGTCCTACGGAAAACAAAATCACCGCGCGTGCGTACGTACGGAATATCGTCTCCACGCCGTGGTGTAATCTATTTTCCACCACCACCTTACTTGGATGGGTATAATGGTGTAAAGAATGAATATATATTATTATTGTAATGTTATGTTGATTCTGAAATAGTATACATACACTCCAATACAATTCCACGATCATGGGAACGATATCATCGCTCGTGCGTACGTACGGAATACCGTCTCCACGATGTGATGCGACTCATTCTACATGATTTTCATTGCATAATGATTACATAAATGAATTGAGTGAATAAATATGATATGTATTACACTAATACCATTATAGAAATGAGGTATCTATAACCTAAAAAGAAGAATAAGAATTTATTCGACAAAACACGCATAAGAACAAAAAGTAATAAACACCCAAATAACAAGTAGCAATGCAATATTACTAATAAGAAGCTAAGAATATGACCATATATGATATCATAAAAATAAGTATGATTCTAGAATAATTCAATGACATTATTTAAATCATTATACACGAGGTTTCAACATTTACGAAGCAAATCAGACCTAAGGTAAGGGAAAATATCACAATCTCATATTTATCTGAGATTGTTTATTCTTTGGTATTTACTATGGTGTATTTTATCATCCACATCCATGTTTCCTCAATATTTAATATTATTTACATCCACCTACAATTTTTAAAATCCAAATTTACCCTTCTCTGAGTTTTTAGTAAAAGATATGAAAGGAATCTTTTGTCATTTTTCGTACGAGGTGCTTTTTGATTTTTCTGGCCAAAGTACGAGAAGAATTTTTTTTAAATTATAGGTAATGAACGGATTTTTAGAACACTATTTCCATGAAGCTTCCTTTACAAGTTTTCAAGGTTAATTTTAATCAACTTCTTTTAGTTTAAAATTGTATGACATGTTAATAAAGGAAAATGTTTTTGAAGTAGAAAGGATATTTTCCTCAAGAATGGAGTTCAAGTGTTTTATCAAAATTATTTTCCATCTAAGATAATATATGGTTCTGTTTCTATCCCTATTATTACATTGATTTGATTATGTTGTGATGGAATTATTTTTATGATTTCCTTTATCTTATATGATTTTTTTTGATGTAATGATGTTTAAGAATCCCATTTTTATTACATGGGTTATGCTATGATGTATGATTTATGATTTTGTGGCACACATAAGAATGGTTTCATTATGAGATGGTGGGACCTATATCTCTCTCCACTACATTGGGTAAAGATTTATATCTCATGAGATAGACATGGCTGGAACAACAGGTTAATCTGGTTCAGTTAAACAGGACTGAAACGAGGAGTGAAGTCAGTTCAGAAATGGACTTTGTCCGATAAGATAGTCCTCGTTATGAGTCTTGACTACTAAGAAATGATTTTATATGATTATGGTTGTATGCCACAAAGTTTCATGTTTTATGTTATGATTATTGGGATTACATTTCACTGCAATGATTTATCCCATGTTATGAAACTATGATCTCTTTTGCAGGTTAGGATTTCCAAAATATGATGTTCTTATGAATATGATGTGATTGATATTTCTTTTGTTTACCCTTACTGAGCATTTGAGATCACCTTTTTGTATGTTTTGTTTCCCCAGGTCAGGAAGAATGTTATTATGTAAGATATGCCAAAAAGGTACTCTATATATGATGAAATAAATGGGAGACAACGTAGATGATTTATTAACCAGTTGTTTATGTTTCCCAGTTTCTAAAGACACTATACCTATAAGGTCCTTTCATGGTTTTGTTATATGTTGTAATAAGTGTACTTCAATTTTGAAGTATTAACAATGCATGTAAAGTATGGGTCGTTATAAGACAAATCTTTACTAAGAAGGAGTTAAGTGAAGAATGGCTACTGTCGAGCAAGTCAATAGTGCTGGAAGAACTAAATGCCCAAGGATGGACCGAATGTTTTTCCAATAACAATGGGTCATTCTACCCGAATCTTGTGAAAGAATTCTATGAAAATCTGATGTTTGAAGAGGAAGATGATGTGCATAAGCTAATATCCAGAGTCAATGGAAATGAAGTCAGTTTCTCGTCTGCTCAGTGGGATGCCATTTTGAGAGTGCCTCATGAAGGAATATATGATTACCACTCTGGAGTGGCTCTTCTAGACAGTGCTATTTTTTAATATGAAAAACCCTTGAAAGAACTGACAGGAGATAGAAAATCAAGAAGAATCATTGCAGTTGAGATGAATGGAGAAGACCAGATTTTATTCAAATTCATTCAGCATGTACTTAGTCTGAGGAGAGGAGACTTTGCAGTACTGATGTACCAGGACATATTCCAAATGTACTTACTGAAGAATGGAATGAATATTAATCTATGTAGGTTACTAATGGAACAATTATATGATATGAACATAGAAAGCTCAAAATCCAATGCCATATTCCATGCAAAGCTTATTTCAGTTATGCTAAATGTAAAGGGTGTGGCTGGAAATCAAGAAGAGATGATAGTGGCCAAGAACAGTGTATGTATCTCCATGGTGATTTTCAGATTCATGAAAATTAGCTGGAACCCTTGGAAAAGGACATGGGTGAATGATGAGGGAAATGTGTATGAAAAGATTGACCCTACTACTCATCCAATTAGGCCAAAAGACCATAGAGATCCAGGCCTGAAGCCTGATGAGCCAGAACCGAATTATTCAGATGAGGAGGAGGCTAAAGGAGTTGTGGACCCTCAAAGAGAAAACACCCCCATTGATGATGGGAGTGATCCTGATTTTCCTCACAGTCCTGTAAGGACAGTAGCTTTCGGAGTAGCTATCCCTCCAAAAGAACTGCCAAGAAATAGACTGTTCTGAAGGACAATGATACTGAGACCACTGAAGAAGAAGAAGAAGCATATCAGAATGTTTTCAAGGACACCTCTGAAGAGGATGAGGCTACCATGTCAGATAATTTTGCTCATGAGGAAAAGTAGGCAGTTGCTGAAGCTGATGATGAGAACACTGAAGAAGAAGAGCTCAGTTTGAGCCCTCTGATAGATCGTACAGACAAGATAGTGCATGGTCAAGAAGTAGGAGTGGCATCTACTGCCATTGATATGGAAGTAATTGTTGACTTAGAGAAGGATAATACTCACCCTAATATTAAACTAATAGAGAAAATGATTGTTGAATCTACTGGAGTTGTAGAGGAGGTTGTGGAATTACCTAGAGCAGAACAAATAGAGGAGCTTCCTCAGGAGAGAGCTCTAAGTGAGGGGGAGCATCTTGGATCTGTTTCTATGCTGTATGACATCAATGGTTGGTCATCAGCTCTAGGGTTTATGGTAATTGGACTCACTTATGGAGATACTGATGAGGAAGAACAACTTCAAAGGGATTCCTTTATCCTACCCGAAAGTGTTCCAGCAGTTATCACTAACAATTTGGCACCCAAGGAGGACCTTGAGTCCTTGAAGGCTGAAATGAAAGAGCCACTTAGAGAATCAGTGGCAGATTTGAAGAAACGCCTGGTTGAAGAGCTGAGGAGTGTGTAGAAATCCTTGGAGCTATCTCTAGGATGTGCTGTGTCTAGTCCAGTGACAGGAATGATGGATGAAGTTAATGTGTTCCATACTCAAATTGAAAGTTGGACAAGAGCTTTGGTTGCTATAAGACAATCAGTTTCTTCATTGACTTACATGAGCAGTTCTCAGAACCATGTGAATGTTGAGATTAAATATATTGAAGAGGTAGTCAAGAAGTTTGTGGACGTTTTTTAGGCTTTTATGAAATCAGTCAAAGAACACACGAACAATCAAGATTCACTTGTTCAGAAGGTGATTAGTAACTTCACTCAGTCATTCAAAGAGACAATAGCCTTCTTGGTCAATCCCCTTTCCTCGTCTAGCTCCTCTATGAGCATTGACCAGCTAAGGACTGTGATCCAAGAAGAG
The DNA here is from genome assembly GCA_963277665.1 of Viscum album. Lineage (NCBI taxonomy): Eukaryota > Viridiplantae > Streptophyta > Magnoliopsida > Santalales > Viscaceae > Viscum > Viscum album. Next base: position 837,663,719 of record OY728165.1, read on the forward strand.
CTTGCTAAAGCTAGTCCCAGTGGTACCTCTGATTCTCAAATACTTTCTACCACTAGGGAAGTCGGCAGTTTTATTCGTGACCACTTGCGGGCAGCTACTGCTTCTCAAGATTCCATTAAAAATAAGGTTGATTATTACTTTGAAAAGGTCTATACCAAGAATTAAATGACCTACCACTTCAAGATCTTGATAGAGAATATGAAGTTGCCTCTAGTGAATCAGGCATTCAAGGAGCAGGTTAGCAAGCTGAGAGAATTGACCCCCGCATTGGATAAGTTTTTGGAAAATAAAGATGATTTTCTATCTTCTATGGAACGAGGAGGGAGCATTATTATGGATTTCAGAAACCTTTTTCTACCCTTTCTCCATGTGGACTGCACACCTGTCATCATCCCTCCTATCTTACATGCATCTCAACCCAGTGGTTCTTCCACCATGACTCCTACTGAAGATATCAGAAGCCTCACTCCACTGATCCCTCAGCGAGCTACCCACTATAGACCCACAAGAGCCTCTGTTGCTACCCCTCCAGTCATTCATGAAGCCATTCCTCAACCTGCTGATCCACCAACTCATCCTTTATCTTCTTCTTCCAAAGGAAAAGACCCTTTACCTACGGATGATGTGGATTGAGTCTGTTTATGTCTTTTGATAGGGACTATGTATTTTATTTGGACATTTACTGCACTGTTTAATAATATAAGACTTCCCTGTTCTCTCTCATTTTGTATTTCTTTTTTTTAATCACAAAGGGGGTGAAATACAATGATAATTGGAAAATACTATGCTAATTCTAGATTAATCATGATATTGGGATGAAAAGTGCTAATATAATACTATAATTCTATGTTGAATCTTTTCTGCCTATCTCTCTGATTCCATGTACCAATATTCTGGTTTTACACTCTTATTAATCTCTGATACTTGAGACTTTTTTTATCTATGTTTAGTAATTGTATTATATATGATATCTGTCTTTAATACATACCAACAAAATTTGTGATTATCAAAAAGGAGGAGATTGTTGGACTCACCTGTTTGGATAATCCCAAAATCATGTTTAAATATTGATCATGATATATTAAGTCAGTTACTAATCCTTTTAATCTACATTTATAATTATCTTATCCTCAACGGTGTATAATCGTAAGTCTCATGACTTTGCTGCATTAGATTATTGTAGAGACCTGAAGCTTGACGTACATGGACATTACATTACATTTGCGGAATACTTAGTACATAACAAAAAACACACACACAAGGATCGTAATAGTTTAGTGTCTTTGGAAACTCGGAATATAATCTTCTAATCGTGGTGAAAGATCTTCAAAATCTCCCATAAAGATCTTCTTTTTTTTACCTAAAACCTTTCTTTATATCCTGGGGAAAATAAAACATAAAAGGGTGAGCTCAAATGCTCAGTAAGGGTAAACAAAAGAAATATCAATCACATCATATACATAAGCACATAACTTTTGGAAATCTTAACCTACAAAAGAGATCATAATTTCATAACATGGGGTAAATCATGGCAGTGAAATGTAATCACAATAATCATAACTTAAAACATGAAACTTTGTGGCATTCACACATAATCATAGAGAATCATTTCTTGTTAGTCAAGACTCATTGCCAAGACTATCTTAGTGGACAAAGTCCCTTTCTGAATCGAGTAACCCTCGTTTCAGTCCTGTTTCACTGAACCGGTATAACCTACTGTTCCAGCCCTGTCTATCTCATGAGATATAAAATCTTTACCCAATGCATTGGAGGGAGATATAGGTCCCACCCATCTTATAATGAATCCTTTCTTATGTGTGCCACATAATCATAAACCATACATCATAGCGTAACACATGTAATAAAAATGGGATTCTTAAACAACATGACATCATAAAACAATTCATATAAGATAAAGGAATTCATAAAAATATTTCCATCACAACATAATCAAATCCATGTAATAATAGGGATAAAAACAGAACCCTTTTATTATCTTAGATGGAAAAGAATTTTGATAAAATACTTGAACTCCATTCTTGAGGAAAATATCCTTTCTACTTCAAAAACATTTTTCCTTTCTTAACATGTCATACAACTTTAAACTAAAAGAAGTTAATTAAAAATAAACTTGAAAACTTTTAAAGGATTCTTCTTGGAAATAATGTTTTAAAAATCCATTCATGCCGTATAAGTTAAAAAAAACATTCTTCGTACGTTTGCCGGAAAAGTCAAAAAGCACCTCGTAGGAAAAACGTCAAAAGATTCCTTTCATATTTTTTACTAAAAACTCAACAAAGGGTAAAATTGGATTTAAACAATTTTAGTTCGATGGAAATAATATTACATATTGAGGAAACATGGATGTGGATGATAAAATACACCCCAGTAATTACCAAAGTAAAAACAATCTCGGATAAAAGTGAGATTGTGATATTTCCCTTACCTTAGGTCCGATTTGCTTCGTATGTGTCCGAACCTCCTGTATAATGATTTAAATAATGTCATTGACTTATTACAGAATCATATTCATTGTTATGATATCATATATGATTCACTTATGACATTATATTACCCGTTCTTTTGTAAATTCCATGTTAAAGAAGCATTTTGGGTAAAATCGTTTCATTTATCGTAGGTGTTTTGACTTGTTGTTCTTGACATTATTATTACTTATATTATGATTTACTTACTTCCAGAATATAAAATATGATTTATATATCATATATATTCAGTATATATATATATAATAGATAGATAAATGAAATGAAAAACACAGTTCATGGAGACGGTAGTCCGTACGTACGCATGAACGCTGTTTTCCTTTCCTTATTGTCTTGAATGGAAGTAAGTAGATGACATACATATATATATACATAAATCCAGTAGCTTTATAATGTCATATATTTCATTATTATTTCTTATATATACTTTATAATCATTCTTAAATGGTTAACATGGAGAATGAATCTCATCGCGTCGTGGAGACGGTAGACCGTACGTACTCACGAGCGATGATATCATTTCCATAAATATTGAATTGAATTGGAGTGGATTATACAATATATCAGAATCAATATTATGTTGTAAAAACTATGTATAGTTATTCTTTACACCATTATACCCATCCATGTAAGGTGGTGGTGGAAAATAGATTACACCACGACGTGGAGACGGTATTCCGTACGTACGCATGCGTGGTGATTTCTTTTTCCGTAGGATGGATAGATGGTGAAATAGAGTTGTTTCATACTTATAATAACATATCAGTATATGAGTGATACTGATGTTATTATTCATAATGAAACAACCTAAGAAGAAGAAGTGTAAGAAGAAATAAAGATGAAAGAATTGGTAACGGTAATTACCTCTTCTTTGAAGCGCCTCTTTGAGACCTCCTCTTAGGGAACTAAAATTGGTCTTTGAGGAAGACCAGAACCTCTATGATGTTGCTAGGGAAGTGGAGAAGAGATTTTGGCAGAGGTTATCCGAGCTTGAGTGCTCAAATTGGTGTGAGGAGGAGGGGGAGGAGGTGTCCTTTTATAAGGGAGGAGAGGGGCACCTTAGGAATACATCAAATATTATTTTATATTAATGTCAAAATTGATTTATAATGGTTCCAAAGGGTCTTATTTTGAAGCTAAAGTGGGGATGGGTCGAAATACTATCAACCAATATGATTTAGACAAGTTTAGGGTATTATTTTAACCTTATCAATTAGATTTAACTCTAAGTTAAATAATTTAACTTTTACCGTGTCTTTTTGTTTTCTTTCACTATATGGTTAATACACTTACTATAACATGCCAAACGAACCCCAAATTGTTTATCATTAATATATATATCCTTATCTAAGTCAGTTGGCCGAACCTTAGATTTTTAGGAATAAAATAACAATTAATAATATAATATTTGATTTAAAAACTATTTTGTGTCAATTTTTACACTATTTGATATATGATTTTTGTGAAAGTCATAACAGAGTTATATGTTCGAAACAAGTTGATTAAATCAACAATAATATATCATAGTAACCTATAAAATTAATGGAATTCAAAAAAAGTCTCAAATTACATTCATTTGAGCATTTATAACATCAATTATGTTAATATTTCCTTAAAAGGGTAATTACTGCATCATTGTTGTGTCATAAATAAATTAATTTATTTAAAGTTTAAAAATTATAAATAAAATATCATTATGTAGGAAATCTTGTTAGCTTTCTAATGAATATTTATAGTCGAATTTATCTTATGTATAACCCCATAGTAAAAATGTTTTAGTTATTAAACTTTGATTTTAACTATTTTAACAATTCATTAAATAAAATAATATTAAATGTTATAATCTAATCCAAGTGGACCTAAATGGTCATATTATATTCATAAGGTTGTTTTTGGTCGAATTACACTTATCCAATATAATTAGTACATGTGTTAGGGTAATAGTAATATCATATTTACCCTTAGTTACCCTATTTACTATTAACCGTGGTAAAAAAAAGTAAAAAGTTACTATTCACCAAAAATTATTTTCATCTCATTGAACCACATTTTAGTCCTTGATATTAACCGTGTCTATCGGATTTTCGAAATTCCATTCATAGAAGCGGTTAAATTAAGTTTTATGCAAAATTCAATTTTTAACCTACCACTTAGTGATTTCAGTATTCATCAAAAATTGAAAGTTTTCAGAAAAATGCCAAAATTTCATCCTAAGCTATATTTCATATTCCGAATTCAAAAATGAAGTCTATTTTACCAAATTCATAACATAGAAATTGCATTAATTAATTTTATAATTAAATCCCGCTGTTAAAACAAATAGCGTGTTTTTAAGAAACAATATCTATCAAAAGATTGACACTTGATTATGTCTGGTTTAAATGTGAAATTACATCCAATGACCAACATTGTATTAAATTGTAAAAATATATTCTAAATATACTTTAAAACAACTAAAATTAATAATTTATCACTATTAATTATTTTGATTAAAAAAGTTGTTTTTAATTATAATTTAGTAATTTTCACTATTCATCAGAATATGAAAGTTATCCGAAAAGTACCAAAATTTTACCTTAGGCTAAATTCGATACTCAGAATCCAAAAATGAAGTCCATTTTGAGAGCTAAAATTTCTAAAATTTTAAAAGGTGGTTATTACTATTCATAACAGCTAGTTATAATAATATTTTAATAGCATATCATTGTTTAGTGAAACTCGGTATTGCGTACTACACACGCTATCGAGGAAGGTCGCGATTGCGTGTAATGCAAGGAAAGTCAAGGATGCATGTTGTGCAAGCTCCTTTTGGTGTAGCGTACAACACAAGACATTAGTGAAATAAAAAAGAATATTTTTCATAAAATCTCGGGCTGTTACATTCTACCCCCCTTAAAATGAATTTCACCCTCGAAATTCGTCGGGGTTATAAATGGTTTACTATTCGAAAGATTCTTTAATAGAAACCCACATCGTAAAAAGGAATACCAAAACCAATATTTTAAAACAAAAGTATGAAACTTAACGGTTACCCAAATAAACTAATCACTGGGTTTCCACATAGGTGAAAATATGGATATGGAAGAAAAATCTAACCATCATGTTCTGATGGAGAGTGGTAGAGAACATGGCTTTGGAAAAGCCAACAATCACAAATCCATAAATTTGTGACGATCTAAGGTACCATCCGATTCATCAGGTATAAGATCACTAGGACAACATTTTTTGTTTTCAAGATCATTTCCCTAAAGTTGAAAATTTGAATTAGAATAAATACTTTCTTTATTTTGGTACAATATCACTGTTGTTTATGCCTTGAACAATTTCCACTTCATCTCTTAAATAAATGAAGTTGAATTTGTTATTCGTGAAGTGTTAGCAGATCATGTGATAGAATGACGGGTCATTCCATCTGTCTCAAACAAAAGGTTAGAAAAAATTATATACATAAGTCGATCTATAGTGAGATTAATCACATATGGTTCCTAAAATGGACTTATACTTCATATATCATACTGCTTAATATAATAAAACTAGTTTTTAATAAACAGGGACTTCCTGTAGGCCAGTGGTAGGCGATAAAGGCCAGTCGCATTTCGGTTGTGGGTTCGATTCCCATAGCCTTGTCCGACGCGATGGGTTGTCGCCCGTCCTGCAGGTTGTCCTTTTTCTAAAACTATATTACTATTACATCTCATCAATAATATCGAAAAAAAACTTCTATCCTTAAACAATACTAACTTATTCCAACATAATCCATTCCAATCTTTAGGCTTATCCATAATACTACAGTCCACTCTCATAACATATTGAAAACGATTACCAGAGATTTAATACCATCGTTGATCCCCATATATCATAAGATATGTTTTGTTGGTCACATTCCAAACATTCAAAGTCCTTAATCATGTATTCTCTTGAATACCTTAGTGAAAACATGAATGCAGTTAAAACATAACACCTTCCATATTCCAATATCCTAAAAAATCTTTATACTCAAACCATGATATCACTTAGTCCTTATATCAATCATGAGCTCATGAATACTGTCAAACATTTCATTTTCTCCATATCCCTTCATTATGCGCATATCATCTACATTCCAAAAATATCTGAATAACCTTTCATGGATACTTGTACCATTAATCATACACTTTCAAAACTCAAGGAAGGACAACAGTGTAATAATCCTTAGATGTCTCTTTATTCCATAGTACCATGAGATTACTTATACAACATTACACCTGATAAACATGTCATCATTCCACTACATTCTTAAAACATTGACCGAGGTTCAACAATTCTTTCATCTCACATATCATTTGTAGTCTCTTCATCATCATAAACATAAATACTACCCATACGACCATAATGATTCTCTTCATGAGACTTTCCCTTAGGGCATTGGTTTGCATAATGCCCGTACATTCCACATTTAAAACATTTAACCATTGTTGATGTCATAGCAATACCATTATCTTCATCCCTGTTGTTAACTGAACCTTTTCCTTTGCACTTACTGGCTTTGTGTCCTTCTTTTCCACACCCAAAGCATCTTTCGGTTCCTTTGAAACATTCTCCTTGATGCCTCTTCCCACATGATTTACATAGGGGAAATTGAACTTTCTTTCCTCTATGATCATCATGAAACTCCATCTTTCTCTTATTAGCCGAGTCAGGAAACTTACCAAATTTTACTTTATTGATCATATTATGAGATTGCTGATTCGGCATAATAATGATGTTTGGACTTCCAAATCCCATTTCATTTGGTTTCTCATGAAGAATATCATTCCATTGTCCATCATATCCTCCATTATCGTGAATCATCTTGTTTCAAGCCATTTTCTAAAACCCAAAAAGAATAGTGTGAGAGGCAAAAATCATGCTAGGGAAAACAACATAATAAAGGTGGAGTATCCTCGATATCTAACATCTTAGGTTAAATTCTATGATCGTTACCATAGTTCTAGGATTGTATCCTATACGTATACTTATCCATAGGGACATCCCTAGACATACCTTATAAATATCTCTAGGGATCTCACTAAAGTTCTCGCATCCTAGTTTCCAAAGGTTGACTAAACCTTTCCTCTGATACCAACTATAGAGACCCGTAGCCGGACGTATATGTACATTACATTACTTTTGCGGAATACTTAGTACATAACAAAAAAACAAACACACAAGGATCGTAATAGTTTAGTGTCTTTGGAAACTCGGAATATAATCTTCTAATCGTGGTGAAAGATCTTCAAAATCTCCCATAAAGATCTTCTTTTTTTTACCTAAAACCTTTCTTTATATCCTGGGGAAAAGAAAACATAAAAGGGTGAGCTCAAATGCTCAGTAAGGGTAAACAAAAGAAATATCAATCACATCATATACATAAGCACATAACTTTTGGAAATCTTAACCTGCAAAAGAGATCATAATTTCATAACATGGGGTAAATCATGGAAGTGAAATGTAATCACAATAATTATAACTTAAAACATGAAACTTTGTGGCATTCACACATAATCATAGAGAATCATTTCTTGTTAGTCAAGACTCATTTCCAAGACTATCTTAGTGGACAAAGTCCCTTTCTGAATCGAGTAACCCTCGTTTCAGTCCTGTTTCGCTGAACCGGTATAACCTACTATTCCAGCCCTGTCTATCTCATGAGATATAAAATCTTTACCCAATGCATTGGAGGGAGATATAGGTCCCACCCATATTATAATGAATCCTTTCTTATGTGTGCCACATAATCATAAACCATACATCATAGCGTAACACATGTAATAAAAATGGGATTCTTAAACAACATGAAATCATAAAACAATTCATATAAGATAAAGGAATTCATAAAAATATTTCCATCACAACATAATCAAATCCATGTAATAATAGGGATAAAAACAGAACCCTTTTATTATCTTAGATGGAAAATAATTTTGATAAAATACTTGAACTCCATTCTTGAGGAAAATATCCTTTCTACTTCAAAAACATTTTTCCTTTCTTAACATGTCATACAACTTTAAACTAAATGAAGTTGATTAAAAATAAACTTGAAAACTTGTAAAGGATGCTTCTTGGAAATAATGTTTTAAAAATCCATTCATGCCGTATAAGTTAAAAAAAACATTCTTCGTACGTTTGTCGGAAAAGTCAAAAAGCACCTCGTATGAAAAACGTCAAAAGATTCCTTTCATATTTTTTACTAAAAACTCACCGAAGGGTAAAATTGGATTTAAACAATTTTAGTTGGATGGAAATAATATTACATATTGAGGAAACATGGATGTGGATGATAAAATACACCCCAGTAATTACCAAAGTAAAAACAATCTCGGATAAAAGTGAGATTGTGATATTTCCCTTACCTTAGGTCCGATTTGCTTCGTATGTGTCCGAACCTCCTGTATAATGATTTAAATAATGTCATTGACTTATTAAAAAATCATATTCATTTTTATGATATCATATATGGTTCACTTATGACATTATATTACCCGTTCTTTTGTAAATTCCATGTTAAAGAAGCGTTTTGGGTAAAATCATTTCATTTATCGTAGGTGTTTTGACTTGTTGTTCTTGACATTATTATTACTTATATTATGATTTACTTACTTCCAGAATATAAAATATGATTTATATATCATATATATTCAGTATATATATATATAATAGATAGATAAATGAAATGAAAAACACCGTTCATGGAGACGGTAGTCCGTACGTACGCATGAACGCTGTTTTCCTTTCCTTATTGTCTTGAATGGAAGTAAGTAGATGACATACATATATATATACATAAATCCAGTAGCTTTATAATGTCATATATTTCATTATTATTTCTTATATATACTTTATAATCATTCTTAAATGGTTAACATGGAGAATGAATCTCATCGCGTCGTGGAGACGGTAGTCCGTACGTACGCACGAGCGATGATATCATTTCCATAAATATTTAATTGAATTGGAGTGGATTATACAATATATCAGAATCAATATTATGTTGTAAAAACTATGTATAGTTATTCTTTACACCATTATACCCATCCATGTAAGGTGGTGGTGGAAAATAGATTACACCACGACGTGGAGACGGTATTCCGTACGTACGCATGCGCGGTGATTTCTTTTTCCGTATGATGGATAGATGGTGAAATAGGGTTGTTTCATACTTATAATAACATATCAGTATATGAGTGATACTGATGTTATTACTTCATAATGAAACAACCTAAGAAGAAGAAGTGTAAGAAGAAATAAAGATGAAAGAATTGGTAACGGTAATTACCTCTTCTTTGAAGCGCCTCTTTGAGACCTCATCTTAGGGAACTAAAATTGGTCTTTGAGGAAGACCAGAACCTCTAGGATGTTGCTAGGGAAGTGGAGAATAGATTTTGGCAGAGGTTGGCCGAGCTTGAGTGCTCAAATTGGTGTGAGGAGGAGGGGGAGGAGGGGTCCTTTTATAAGGGAGGAGAGGGGCACCTTAGGAATACCTCAAAATATTATTTTATATTAATGTCAAAATCGGTTTATAATGGTTCCAAAGGGTCTTATTTCGAAGCTAAAGTTGGGATGGGTCGAAATACTATCAACCAATAGGATTTAGACAAGTTTAGGGTATTATTTTAACCTTATCAATTAGATTTAACTCTAAGTTAAATAATTTAACTTTTACCGTGTCTTTTTGTTTTCTTTCACTATATGGTTAATACACTTACAATAACATGACAAACGAACCCCAAATTGTTTATCATTAATATATATATCCTTATATAAGTCATGTGGCCGAACCTTAGATTTTTAGGAATAAAATAACAATTAATAATATAATATTTGATTTAAAAACTATTTTGTGTCAATTTTTACACTATTTGATATATGATTTTTGTGAAAGTCATAACAGAGTTATATGTTCTAAACAAGTTGATTAAATCAACACTAATATATCATAGTAACCTAGAAAATTAGTGGAATTCAAAAAAAGTCTCAAATTACATTCATTTGAGCATTTATAACATCAATTATGTTAATATTTCCTTAAAAGGGTAATTACTGCATCATCGTTGTGTCATAAATAAATTAATTTATTTAAAGTTTAAAAATTATAAGTAAAATATCATTATGTAGTAAATCTTTTTAGTTTTCTAATGAATATTTATAGTCGAATTTATCTTATGTATAACCCCATAGTAAAAATGTTTTAGTAATTAAACTTTGATTTTAACTATTTTAACTATTCATTAAATAAAATAATATTAAATGTTATAATCTAATCCAAGTGGACCTAAATGGTCATATTATATTCATAAGGTTGTTTTTGGTCGAATTACACTTATCCAATAGAATTAGGACATGTGTTAGGGTAATAGTAATATCATATTTACCCTTAGTTACCCTATTTACTATTAACCGTGGTAAAAAAAAGTAAAACGTTACTATTCACCAAAAATTATTTTCATCTCATTGAACCACATTTTAGTCCTTGATATTAACCGTGTCTGTCGGATTTTCGAAATTCCATTCATAGAAGCGGTAAAATTATGTTTTATGCAAAATTCAGTTTTTAACCTACCACTTAGTGGTTTCACTATTCATCAAAAATTGAAAGTTTTCAGAAAAATGCCAAAATTTCATCCTAAGCTATATTTCATATTCCGAATTCAAAAATGAAGTCTATTTTCCAAAATTCATAACATAGAAATTGCATTAATTAATTTTATAATTAAATCCCGCTGTTAAAACAAATAGTCTGTTTTTAAGAAACAATATCTATCAAAAGATTGACACTTGATTCTGTCTGGTTTAAATGTGAAATTACATCCAATGACCAACATTGTATTAAATTGTAAAAATATATTCTAAATATACTTTAAAACAACTCAAATTAATAATTTATCACTATTAATTATTTTGATTAAAAAAGTTGTTTTTAATTATAATTTAGTAATTTTCACTATTCATCAGAATATGAAAGTTATCCGAAAAGTACCAAAATTTCACCTTAGGCTAAATTCGATACTCAGAATCCAAAAATGAAGTCCATTTTGAGAGCTAAAATTTCCAAAATTTTAAAAGGTGGTTATTACTATTCATAAGGGCTAGTTATAATAATATTTTAATAGCATATCGTTGTTTAGTGAAACTCGGTATAGCGTACTACACACGCTATCGAGGAAGGTCGCGATTGCGTGTAATGCAAGGAAAGTCAATGATGTGTGTTGTGCAAGCTCCTTTTGGTGTAGCGTACAACACAAGACATTAGTGAAATAAAAAAGAATATTTTTCATAAAATCTCGGGCTGTTACAATTATAGTTTATATTTATCGAAATATAAGTTCACTGTTAAAGTCTACTGGTAAGAGACTTCTGTTTAAAGTTACCATTATAGCTCACTGTCACTCTAAGTCACTGATTCTATAAGATCACTATTGAATATTTACAGTCACTGTTGGAAGCTACTGGTACAAGGTTACTGTCACAAGTCTACAGTTGATCCGCTTATAAAAGCTCACAGACAAAGAGTAACTGTCACAAAGTCACTTATGTGACAAGGCTTATGTTAGAAGTTCACTGTCAGACTCTTTCTCATGTCTTCTGTTGAGAACCTCACTTTTCAAGCCTATAGTTGGACCAGTCTACCGTTTGTAAAAAGCTACCGCTGGACTTCTCCTATTGTCGAGATAGTCGACTGTTGTTTAATTTACACTGATGAGGAGCTACTGTTACACAGAGTAATAGAAACTGTTACAAGCCTACAGACAAAGAGCCTACTGATGAAGCTCATAGTTGAATAACCTACCGATGAAGTCCACAATTGGAAAGACCAGAGTTGAAGTCTACTGTGTGACATGCATCTACTACCAGTCTAATGATATTCCATTCTTTTCTTTACCAATTTTATTAATACTATTATAACGGTCATGTCTGAAAAAATTAATACACGTGACATTATTTAATGCTATTTGCAGGCATATCAGGAAAAAATACGATGTACGAGGAAGACCACACATGGTTGAAACATTTTTCCTGTTGACCCCTGCTGAATCAAATGAGAAAAAGATGAATTGGAAAAGAGTATATATATAAGAGAGATACATTCAGAGCTGGTAGGTCGATATATATACAGAAACAAGAAAAGTGGATTGGATATATTGAATATACACAGAACACTCATAAGAGAGAACCATACACAATATCAAGAAGAACCCTCAAGCACTCATTCAGAAGAACACACAACTTCAAAAGGATCAATTGGAAGAATATCCTTCAAGTTGTCGTGGTGTGCTGTAAAGAGCTTAAATACCCAATAAGTTGATCATCTCTATATCTGATTTGACAGAATGTTGTGACACTCTGTTTTAGAGACAACTTGCAGAGAAGGACCAAAACTTCTTTTCAGTCACTCCAATGAGTCTAGAGCTGATCTTCCAACAAAAAAGAGCATTCTATACTCATCCCTACTATCTTTAGCTCTACTGTGTTAACATATTTTACATTTGTGAGGAATGTGTTTGTGTTACACACACTGACTCTTGTGCTTGAACTGAGGGATACTGAAAATCCTCATGCCAAACTATCTTTACGTCTGTTTCCCCCGTATAACTGTGGAAGAATCCTGGTGTGTCTTGATAATTTATTTTTCCCACGTAGAACTGTGGTAGAGGTTGAAAAGCATGGGCAGTTTGTGAAAACTGTTGTAAAGCCCGATACAGGATGTGTATCACTTTTAATATAATTTCTTGGTGGAAGGTGATCACCATGTGGAGAGGACTAGGTCTTGTCTTAAGACTGAACCTCTTGTTTAAATTGTTGTGTTCATCCTTTCTTTACTTTGTTTCACATTTACCCACTGTGCTTATATTTTCAAAGACAGAAATCTATTTTCACATTCACTCTGATAATCAGTTCTGGTTGGTGTGTATATCTGATTTGATTAGTAAAATTTTTTCAAAAGTGTAATTAGTTCTCATACTGATTCAAATAAGGAATAATCAACCTTTAAGAAACCTATTGAACAATAAGTCACTTATATCTCTACTACCTTAATTGATTGGGCTGTTCTAATTTGGGATATTTTAATCCTAAAAGTTTTTAACAGAAATTTTAATTGGAACTCAATTCACCCCCCTCTTAATTATCCACTCCTACCAACAGTACATCGTTAGTGACTTCGCATTCTCCATCGGAGGTGTTCTTCGTCAAAGAAGTGTTGTTCTTCATCAAGAATGTTCTTCGTTGGAAGGGGTATCTATTCTAAATTCTCCTAGAATTTCACTCAAAATATTTTCTCAACCCAATATTAAAATGATCTTCCCCCCATTTTAACAACTAGACATGCTAATTAAATTTAATTCAAACTTATGAATTAATTTAATGGTTGGTAAAATTTTAAGTTGTGTGAGAGAGATAGAAGGTGGATAGGCTACCCTACATTAAATGAGTGGAGTTGCCATGCATTAAACAAGGGGGTGAGATATGGGGTATTCAACGGGGTTATGGGGAGTTCAATGAGAGTTAAGGGAATGTCAAAAGTTTGGGCTCGTGTGGACCCCACCTCACAAATATCTTTACATGGGTAGTTAGAAGCTTATGGGTCCCACACCAACTCCCCCATGTAGGGTATAACCACTTTAAATATAAAAATAGAATTGTTCTACAATTTTATTCACTTCTCATTTAATCCAAAAATTTTAACTTCTCCTCCCGCACAATCGTAACTGCGGTAAAGGTCCCCTAAAGCAATTGACGGCGTTGTGAGTTCATCGTATCCCTTAGATTTCAATTCCGAGCATCAGTTTAAAAGATAGAAAATCATGCTCGTTCATTCACTGAACGTACCCTAGATAAACTTTGGAAATTGATTCTGGTCACACCAGGCCTCAGAATCAAGTGCTGTCCGAAGCCATAGACTCGTAAAATTCAAATGAAATTATGAAAAAAAATTCCTTGAAATTTACAAGTCTTTAAATAGCCCCATATTTTAAATTAGGTAACCACATATTACCCATCATTTCTTCTCCCCAAACCTCAATCAAACCATTTTTTGAAGGTGGCTCCTCCCATGTCCATTTTAGACCTCACTCCCTCATTTAATTCACATTTAATGTGTTTTTCATTATGGTTGATTCATACATGTAATTATAATATTGTATCTTACTTAAAATCTTGTTTATTAATTTTTAACTTCACTAGAACAAAATACAAATAATTTAGGGTCTCTGTCTTGGAACCATTGCGTTAATATCGATTCAAGTGGTGATTCATAGTGGTTCTGATTCTATATGGTTGAGGTATAATGTCCCTACTATTCCAAAATAGTTTTATAAAATTATATTCCATTATATTCATGTGTGTGTGTTTGTTTGAATATCTGTATAGTACCTCTACGTTTTATTTTAGTATAAGGTGGGGAGGTTCGTACTGATTCAGTATGATCCATAAATGGGGATCATGGGTTTTATGCCATGTAATTGGAGGAACCAATCCTTGTAAATGTAAGGGATATAGGGGTGTCTGTTTTAGTGTTTATGATTTGAATGAACCTTTTAGGCTTAGTTAAGTATATGATATATGACATAGATGGTGTGGGGGATTGGGGAGTAAAACCCATGTATCATTTACTTTGGAACTGATGGATGGGGTTCATGTGTCTGGGATAATAAAAGGGAAGCCTATTTTGGAAGAACAACATGGAAGGTGTAATTTGGGTTTGAAAAGGGCTAGGATGAATTGAGTACATAGTATAGGGATTTAGGTGGTCCTTTACCTTGGATGAGTGGCTTGAACTAGTGTGAGTTTTTATTGTGTTGGTGTATGCGGGTTGGGTGGTACGCTTGGTTAAACAAGCATGGATAGTGTCATCAGGGATCAAGATGAGTTTGGATGACATGGGTAAATGACAAAGTGTATTGGGGGTTGTTTTCAAATATTTTATGTGTGATGTGAGGATGGGCATAGGTGAGGTGGTTAAATCCAATAGTGATGTTCGACATTATGAGTGAGACATTGGGTTGTGGTAATGATAGATTGTTTTCCCTTGATTGTTTTCATAATGATCATATTGAACAGGTGTGTAGCCTCCCTTAATAATGAAATGATAGGATGGTGTGAAGTTGGGCCTCCCATGAACCCTCAAGATGGTTTGGTGTATATGTTTATCCATCCAATAGCCTTTGGGTTGGAATAATGAGAAGATGGAATCTGAAGATCATTTAAGATGGGATGGTGTAAATGGTCGGCCTCCCCCGAACCTACAGTGATGGGTCTGTGTGAATGTTTAACCTCCCTAGAGTCTTCATGTATGGATCAGGGTACATGATTAGTTTGGGACCTATGATCAAGAATATGACATGGGTTACATTTTTTTGGTTTTACATGACCATTCCTTCCTGAAATGAGCTCATGTAAGTAGATTTGACATTTTTTCTCACTCAATTAGCTCACAATTACCTTCATTCTTGTATTTATATTTCTCTATTTATTTTCAATCATAGTATAAAATATTATATCACCCTATACATTCATTCTAAGTACACATTGGTCGGGTCTTACTAGTTTTATATTTACACCCATGATGGGTATCTTAGTGCATTTTCACCTTTTTTTTGTTAGGTATTTAGATGAGGGAATCATCTAGGTTTAGAGTAGTTGTGTAGGAGGAGAATATTGGTTTAAATGATGATGGGATTAACTCATAGATCTTTACTGTGTTTTATGAATTTTATTTCATCTTTTATAGCATGGGGGTATGTTATTATTATATTTACATTTATTTTTATTGATTACATTGAATAATATGACATGATTTTATACTATGATTTTCGATATCTTTTACAAAGGTCATAGTCTCCCCACATTCATGTCTCAACCATATACATTATAAGGAAACCACTTTTATATTCTGAGGCACACATAAGTCTTATATAGAACCTTCGTGGCCCATATTAGGCGATCTTGGTAAGTGTGTTACCAAAACCTACATATGAAAATTAATGATGAAGTAGTTCAACATGTATATCAAATAGAATCTATTGATAATAATACAATTATTTACTAAAGGTTTCAATATAGATTGTTCTAGTTATGCAAATAATTCCTTTATTATCATAGGAATTTTTTTTAAAATGTGGATAAACTCTATAAATATTTGTCTAATTTTCTCGAAGATTTAATAATAGATGATTTGGGCATGTGATGTCTACGTTCATGTATTGTTATGATATTACCTGTGGGTAAGAGTTAAAATGAAATTCTAATTAGATAGTCCAAAAATATTTCTTCATAATATTAATTTAAGGTCATTAAAACACATAGAAGATTCAGGAAAGGGGTAGTATTTCTATATGATATTTTTTTTCTGGATTCCATAATTAGTTTAAGAAACTCCATCAAATGTTCATGTTATGTAACTATATTATAGAATCCATCCTTTTATTTTAATAGGAGTATAATACTGGATATTTATTTTTCTAATATTGTCATTATATATGAGTTCGAAATAATGTTAATAATTTATATAGCCTACTGTTTTCATTTAAATGATGAAATAAATGGTTATTGAATCATATATTTGAATTTGATGGAATATATCATGATCAGATGAATTTTATTAAAGGATTTATATTTTTATCTTGTTTTTATTACATAGTAAGTGATGTTATTTATTAAAATGAGTTATTGTGAGAAATATAGTATGAAAATATAAATAGTTTATCATTCCTAATATTCTATAAACAAAATAAGAAGAATACTATGATTTTTTACTATGATATAACAAAATTATATAATTTTTTGATAAAATATCATGAATTTAATCCCACAACCATCAGTGACATGTTTTAAAGAATAAAATAATGTTTTCATTATAATTCTTCAAATAAATGGAATACCATATATAATTTGAATAGAATTATTTATTTTTTGAATATTCCCACTAAATAAAATAAATGATATTTATTACACAAAAGTGTTTGTGTATCATAGCATGATATTCTGTAGTGAATACACAATACTAGAATATTGGGTAATTGATACTGTCCAAAACCACGGTAACAAACCTATAAACTATGTCATTGCCTATCGCCACGGTCATGATGCGTGTGTCTTTTATATCCATAGTCATTTACCTTGTACATAGGTATTGTCCTTTGGCCACAGTTAAGACCATGGCCATAGCTCTTCTAAATTATTGAAACTTTTCGGTTGTAATGGTTTAATCAGGTAGTCCTCGAGTTATTATTTCAATCTTTTTCCACTAACCTTAAACACATTATATGTTTTCCATTGTGTTTGTGACTATAAATATAATTAATTTTTTTTATATATAGCTATTATATATTGACTTATGGTCATGAACCATGTGGACCATAGACATTTGTTTCCCCTATCACCACTATAAATGCAGATAGTGGTTGTAGGTGGGTGTAGACTATTGTTATATCCCCAATCCACATGGAACATTGTTATATGTGACCTGATAATCATGGTTCACACTAACTATGACCTTATCCAAATCTTACTAGCATTCCCAACATGCACTACGGTCATATAAATTTTGAATGACTTTGATGAACACTTCCTTATATCCACCTACTACCTTAGACTACATTGATCATTTCTATATGCCATTCCCTTGTGGTCCTATAGACATGGACCATGTCAACCATGTTAGTATGCCTAGGCAGTCCCACAACCATGTTTCCCATTAGACTGTGGTCGTAGGTATCTCTATGACCATGATTCTGCTGACCATGGATATATAATCATGTCCATAGATAATTTTTCTATTAGTGATAGTTTCTAAGAAGATAGTGGGAGTGTGTTTGGACTTAGTGAAGCTCAAAGTTAAAAAATAAAGGATAATTGTAGTAAAAGTACAACCTGAATATACCGTCTAATGAAATATTTTGATGGAATGAGTTCCCTGGATTATGATGAAGAAAAAAATAGGAATATTTATATGTTGGGAAAATAACAATTAACATTGAAACATTTGATTTTATGAAGTAAAGGAGTTTGAATATATGTTTAAGGAATTGAAAAATAAGAATAAAATTTTGAAGTCTCAGAATTCTTCACACTAACTTATATGAAATATATTACTCATTAATGAGATTATTGAGAGAGGTTTATAGGTGGTCATATAGTTTTTTATAGGAATTACATAGATATACTATGATCTTATCAAAACCCTTGACATCGAATCAAACATAAGGCAAATTGGGAAGTTTAGCTTATTAAATATGTTATTCAAACACTTCTGGTTTGTTTTATTATTCATTGTTAATGGATTTTATGGAAATAAAATGTATCATGTCATACAAAATTAAATCTTCACTATTTTCTTCATTCATGATGGATTCATATATATATATATATCATGAAGTGAAATGATAATTAACCTCTCAGTTCATGAATTCAAGTTATCTTTAATTGATGTTAATCAGGGTTATTATAGGTTGTGAACATTTTTTTAATATTAGTATGACTACAAATATTATACTGAGATATGAAATATGCTCCTAAGGCCCAAAATTGATTTTGTGCAGTGGATGACCCACAAATTAAACTCCACGGAGTTTCACACTATGTATTTGGTATATATTTGGATCATAGTTATTATTTGGAGTTATTAATTCTTGAGGTCATTGAGAAACCTATAATGATATCCATTATACATTAATACCATTCTTACACAATAATTGTAGATTATCTAATTATGGGATGCTTCAATATGTTTTTCACCATCTCATCGATTAGGGATTAACCAAGATTGCATTTCTCACCTATATTATGAGTATAGAAAATAGTCCCTGATTGAGTTATCCATATAATTTAGGCAATCCATACCTAAATATAACATATAATGTTGTTATCTATCCTGTGAGGTGAATACGATGTGTTCATCTATAAAGGTAAATGGGATGTGATTCATTCATCATATTAGTCAATCTATACATGAAAAACCAAGAACATATTGTAACACCCCCAAATGATAAAAGGGTCAAATGAAAAAATGATATGACTCATGTCAACAAAGTGCACCATCTTTTTCAGAAACCTTCCTGATTATAACTCCACATTTAAGCATGCTTGGCCTGGGGTAGTGATCAGGATGGGTGACCTTCTGGGAAGTTTTCTAAGGTGTGTGTGAGTGAGGAAAAAACACACTAGAAAGGACATGTGTTGGCCTGTGGGGACTATGATTAGTTAGATGAACTATTTAGGAACATGGGTGGGACCCTGGGAGGGGACCACGTGTCTGCGGGGAAACTGGTGGTCCTTAGTGGGCCAAGACCTGATGACCATGTTAAGTAGAGGAGGATGTGGTATCATAGAGACCCAGTTGTTAGATTTAGTATTAGAGGTGGAACCCAACCTTAAGTGTGGAGCACTGCCTAGGTTGAGATGTAGAGCCCACATCGAGGACGTTGTGCTCAAAAGGGGGGTGATTGTAACACCCCCAAATGATAAAAGGGTTAAATGACTAAATGATACGACTTAGGTCAACAAGGTGCACCTTCCTTTTTGGGATCCAACCTGATTAGAAATCCACAGTTAAGCATCCTTGGCCTAGGGTAGTGATCAAGATGGATGATCTTCTGGGATGTTTCTGAGGGTGTGTGTGGGTGAGGCAAAAACACATAGGGAAGGACATGGGTTTTCATATGGGGATTGTCATCAGTTAGATGACCCATTCAAGAATGTGGGTGGGACCCTGGGAGGGGACGATGTGTCTATGGGGCAACTGGTGGTACTTGGCAGGACAGGACCCGATGACCATGTTAAGGTGGGGTGGTTGTGCTATTACCCGAACCCAGTTTTCACATATATGAGGAGTATATGGGGATATAGGTACTATATGATTCATGATTATGTCTTTCAAAAATGGGTTTTATGAAAATAAATACTTAAATATGATACAAGTGGTGGAAAATGTATGAAGGTACATCTGTTTCATGGATATCACATTAGATCTCATTACATCTTTAGTAGCATTAATTCATTGAAAGAGTCATTTTTTAATTATATATATGAATATTTTCAATTTATATTTTTTCTTTACCGCTAAGGATCATGGGGTCAATATTTTGTGTTGACTCAATAGGGAATGGGTTTGACTAAGATAGATACTCTAAATGTTTATTATATCTAATCTAAAACAAGTTTTGGACGGATTCTCACAAGGTATTTCATATGATGTGATACATGGTTAAATTAATAATTTCTTTCCAAATGTTTTATTGAAGATAGCCAAAATTATTTTTTGATATATTTTCAAAATTTACTATAAATGATACAATATAATGTGAACTGAGACTAGGACAGTTAAACTCCAGTGCCAGTGAGAGATAGAAGGAGGTATTCCCAAAATTAATATATATGTGAGGTTTTTTGGAACACATCATAGTTCATGATATGATGTATATCATAGTGTATTCTATACTTTATCCAAATGAATATTTTATACCCTTGATATTGATATTGAATCACCTACATTGGAATGGAAATGAACATTTACAATTAATTCATGACACATCCTCATATTGGCTATCATTAGTGATGTTTTTTATCTGAATAAATGTGAGAATAAGTGTCAGTCAAAGATCACAGGGGGTTGTGAATATTTCTATTTCCTCATGTGTTTTTAACGCATGATTAATTTCATGGGGCATAGGGATCATCCTGAAGGTATTCAATAAATATCGAAGGTCTTGGAAATGTATTGTGTGTTACAAATGAATGTTCTTGTCTGAAATTATTCCTCACATGAATCTCTCTTTCTAAAATACGCTTTTCCCATGAAAGATACTAGTATATCATAGGTGTGAGGAGAATCCCACCAATACAGCCTATTGATACGACATAGAGTACATATTCTAATGTTTTTTTAGGTGTTATTCAAAATGTATTTGAATATATACAATTTAATAAGACATTTACTGTGAAAGGAACACAAATAATTTTCATTATTTTATATAGTATAATGGTTTCATGATATCAAACATTATTGATCATGGGGTTTAGGTTTTCCAGTTTCTTTCAATATGATTTAGAAGTGTTTATTAATACTAATAAAGCTAAATATTTTAACCTTAGATTAATAAAAAAATTTAACTCCCCATTACCATGTGTTTCACTAAATCTACGATGAATTGAATCACAATGTTCCCCTATACATGAAATAGTTGAGTTGTCTTTCATCCTATAATATTTACTAGAAATCTCTCTATCTATAGAAAATGTATATTTTTTACTAAATAATTACCTTCAACTTTATCTTATACTTGTATATCCCCTTCCAAAACCATAAAAAGACTACTTAAACACCATTAAATCAATTGTATATATAAAGAGTCACGATTCATTATTTTAAATCAGAGAACTACTTATGATATATCAAATTCTCATGAATATTTCATCAACTCAACATTGCTCATATTTTAACATGTTTTCAACCTTAACCATGATTACCTAATGAATTAGAAATAGCCTTAAGTGATTCAATCGTGGGGCCTTCTTATAATACAACTCATAGGATAAACATAAATTTTTTTTGGAAATAAATAATCATTCTTATATCATTCCTCTAGAAATATTACTATGTATAATTTTTAACCAACTTCGTTCAATCCATCATAACCAAAACTCCATTCATATTAAAAAAATACCATTTTATTATGGGGTTTATGGTACACTAAATTAATATGAAATTCTAGACTATTCCAAATATTCGTAGAAATTATTTATTTTATAGAGTCCTAATTTATAAGATATGATCTTTTTTATTGGATAACAACTTTCTATCAATGGACTCTATATGAAATACTTAAAAAACATCATAGCATCAAAATTATATGACATGAAGATAATAAATGTAATAATAGAATAATCATCAATAAATAATAAAAAATATTTAACTTATTATAGATATATTTCCATCATCATTCTATATATATTGATGTGAATCAACTTCAATGGTTGAGCTATTTGAATATCTACATTTTTGTGTAAATAAATAACTATATTCCATTTTTTATATGTAAATAAAATCCTTTACTTTTCTATTATCAATATATAAATATCAAGTGCCTCTTTTTCTTGAGTCAATTTCTTAATTGTTTGGGCCAATTTTGAAAACCCTTCAATTACAGAAATTACATCCTTATTTTAAACTCAAATTGTATGTGTTTTTAGAAACTCTTGTATTGAATTGTATTTTTCTACTATATTTTTCCTTAGTAAAAATATAAAAATATTTCATATTAATTTCCAAAAATTCATCCAACTAGAAGGTCGCTTTATTTATTTAATAACAAAAAAAGAAACACTAAGTAAATTATTTTCTAAATAATAAACAATCCAATAATTTTTTGACATTTGGTCTTTTATTGTGAACTTCATTTTATCCAAAACCTATTCTTTTGAGAGTTACCTCATTTAAAAAAACTATCTTTGAACAAATCAAATCTAAACAATAGATTCATGTACCCAATCTTATTAAATAGAAAACCATTATGTAATATATAAGGTCATTTTTTGAACTATTAAATGAAAATTAAGTAATATAAGTCATTGAAATTCCATTAGTATTATTATAAAAAATCTTTAGTTGTATTATTTATATTCAATTACTCTAATAAAATTTTATTTTAATCCTTGAAACGTTAAAATTAATGTTCAAACCTTCAAAAATCATAAAGAAAAAACTAAAATTCATTATCTACTTTCACTAATTATGTGTCATCCTACTTTTAAACATGTTTTATTATAGTGGGTAGTTTCCCCTAAATTTTAGAATTTATATATTCCAATATAATTTAAAATTAATCCATTGTAACAAAAATTCATTAATAATTGTTTTAAACCACCAAAGAATGATAAATTTCCATTAAAAGAAAATCCTCTGGTAAACATTCACTTTTCTTTCTCTAAAATTGTAAATATGTTCTTCTAATTTGACCATCATTATTAAATCTATTTATAAAGTAAAAATTATTAATTTTTTTCACATATCACAATTATTGTTGGTTACTTTTCTTATAAAATTAACATCCTTTTAACAATATATTTAGAATTATATTTTTCATTTATATATTTATATACATTGAATTTTGATGTTACAAATTTATTTTCATTTCATTTTGGTTGATCTTTGGATTTATTCTAATTAAATTCAAGACCTTTTTAATATATATATGCGGTTTTGATCACTATATTGATTATCAAAATTCTTGGGATGTTTCACAGGCTTATCATTTCCCTTTATACTATCACGAAACACTTACATATGTAGTTTAAAATAAAATATGATCAAAATTAATTTTTTTTCAACCTCCATTACATTTTAAATAATGTTATAATGTTTCTTTTTTTAATTGTCGTTTTTATTAAAATAACAATTCATCTTCTTCTACGTGGTGGGTGAGACATTAAATCTTTCATTTTTTCCCAAATAGAAACTAACTTTCTGTATGTACTCTCCCAGCCTCATTTAATGTTGGGGGTACCTTCACTAAATTCATAATATCCTTATATTTTTTAATTATATTCACTCGTAATACATTATATTTTTTATCCAACGTGAATTAAATGTTTATTTATCCATTCTCTAATTCATTAGATAAATCCTCCTCATTCAAATTAGTAATAAAAAATATCTTACAATGATAAAAAATTTATTAATAGACGTCACTTTTGGGAAACCCTTAGATTTTAGAATTTTTACTCATTTAATAAATTTAATTTATTTCATATCTTATGTTACACACAACACTGACTTTAGACGAACCATGATATATTATTAAAATATTATTATTTAAATGTGGATGTTATAACCAATCCGTTAAGATTAGTGGTATGAATAAGAATAAATAAATAAATAAAAAATATTTGATGTTTTATATATGGTAAATTTATTGATAAATAATTATTCAATATATCGTAAAGTAATTTTATTATTTAAAAATTTGTTTTCTTCAAAAATGATATTTATTTTTTTTGTGAGTGAATATTATAATTAATTTCTAGAAATATTCGATTTTTTTATAAAAAAGATAAATAAAATTCATTAGAATTTTTAAATTATTATAGAGATAATTTGTTAGATTTTTCGTAAAAGATTGATTTTCTAGAAAATTGGGAGAAGTATTGATTTTTATTAAAAATTATATTTTTATTTAAAACAATTAAAAAGGTCAATTTTCTTTAAAATAAATGTAAAATTGTTTTAATTATATTATTAATAGTCCAGTTAAGTTAATTGGAATCCATTCTTTCGATTAATTTGTTATAAAATAATTTTTATACTTTGAAATGAATTTTTCTATAAAAAAATTCATTACATTGTATGTTTTTATCTTAAACTAATTTCTTCCAAATATTAAAAATAAATATTTCTATATTTGTAATTAGGAGTTCCAAATTTAGTAAATATGCTCATTTTATTTTTAGACATTTTGAATAGTAACCATATTAAATAATTTTCACTTCGGTAAGGGTAAATCAGTTAATTGATGTTAAAAATAATTTGGTAAGGCCTAAAAATATCCCCAAAACATAACTTTATTTTATTGTATAATATTTCTTCAAATGTCACTTTTAAATATTAAAAAATGTTAAAATTTCATTCCACATTCCTTTGATTATAATATTTATATTATTTTCAGTAAATACAAAAAAAATGTAACTCTCTTATCAATAATATATTGTGGTGTGGATAAAAAAAATTATGTTAACTTATAAATTATTATTTGAGAGAAAAATGTTTTTTTAAAAGTATTTTATTTTTAATTTTTAGTGAAGAAATAATTACCTCAAATATTTATGCAACACTGATATAAAATTGACTAAATTAGTAGAAAAATAATTTAGATTACTTTCATAACTCTAAAAGTAATATTTTTCATGTTTGTTAAAGTTTTCCATTGCATTCATAGGTAAATATGACATTTTATGGATGTGTTAGAGGATTATATTCAAATATCAACATTTTCTTGACATATTTAATGTCAAATTAAATGAATAGTTTCAAATATGACATTAAAGATATTTTATAATAAATAATATTTTATTAAATGATTTAAAATTCATAAAAATATTATATTTGTCCAAGTTAATTCGATATAGTTTAAAATATCAACCACGATCCACTTATAGTATTATTGTCCTTTTATGTCATAATTCATGACCCTTAAACGGTAGAAAACTATTATATTGTCATCATTTTCAAATGGGGTAACTAGTGGTTAATAGTTATATATAAGGGATAAAACATAAAATAATTTTTTATAAAATTTATTTTATGAGAGGAATAATACTAAAAGTGATTTTATAATCCTATTATAACAATTTTGATCCATTTTTTCCTGAAAATATAATTTATATTAATTTAATTTTTTTAGTAATACCAAGAATTCCCCTCCCATATCTTATAATATAACACAATATCTGGGTTTTATTTACAACACATTGAGCATCATAGATACACCAAACCCTAACCATTTCTCTTCACAATACCAGATGTCTTTTTGGGTATTTTCATAAAATACACATTCTTTGGTAATTAGGGATCCGACTGAATTACACCATATATGAGTACATTCAAAATTAAAAATTAAAATTTTAGGGGAATGTAACAAAATACAAATTCAATGGTAGAGCGTTCAATGTGAGAACACAATCAAGTAAATCACGTGATCCTCCCAAGAATCCATATCATCATCTGCATTATCATAGTCATCATTACAACACCATCTTCATCAAAACATCACTATCCATTTACATCATTAGTGTAGGTAAACCACCATGGGCATTACCTCCCATCACCGCTAGAGATGTTGATTGGAGAAATCAAAATGCATCCTTCATCCATTCAACCTCTTCGTCAACTTTCACTATCATTGTCTCATGAATCCACTACAGTACTCCATTTATTTCACTAAAAAATCATAATAGAACATCACAGACATAGAACCTCATCAAAATAACAACTAGAAGAATCACCTGGAGGAATAAACGACCTTCAATGGTGAATGTGATAAGTAAACACCAAAAAATCTAGAAAAGAAAATGAAAATAAAATTTCTTCACTATTGACACCTATGAAAGACAACATCAATAGAGTGTAATATATCAAGATCATTATATTATGCATAAACTAACTCAATAAGCACTGCTAACACTATCTGCTGCTGCATCCCACATCCCAAAACCTCATACTTACCACCCCTCTATATCCAAATGAGATAAGAAATGAGGAACATGGGGTCAAAGTATGTATTTCAGTGGTTGATGGCTTAAGAAACCAATAGACATCAAACTAAAAAGCCCAAAACTCCATTGGTACCCCTATTTCAAATCCTATTTGGAGAGGCGTAGAGGAACACGAGGTCACTGTTGGGTTGGAGCTACCACAGGCTTCAGTAAAAAAATTCATTGTTGGAACCATGAAAACATCTCATTGGTGCAATCACCTAGAAGAAATGGTACCACCTTAAAGAGTAAAAATTTTAGATAGTAGCAAAAGAAGACAATAACATAGAGAAAAGTTGGTAAGGGAGGGGGATGGAACCATAAAATCCCATAAATATCTTTTACCATATATATCACCACTGAGAGGAACCCAAGGGAGAGAGGGACAATAAGTTGGCTCCAATCAAAGGCCTTAAAAATATCTATTCTAAAAATCCTTTTAAAATTTTTATAGGTTCTTTATATCAAGAATACCAACCCTATTTCCCTTAATAAGAGATCTTAAATAATTCTACAAAAGAATATGTTATTGTCTGTATCGAGTCTTTCAATTTTATTTCTTCTTCTACTTTCTATTAATGTGTTGTAACCATCATCAAATAATAACTCTAGTATAATAAGTATACTTATATTTTTTTAATATTATTATGGTTGAACCATTTTAATTCTACTTTCCATCACAATAAAAGTGAAAAGATCAAGTGCATATGTAGAGCTTATTATCTCAATGTAATGGTGTAATTAATGTTGTCACCACAACTTAACTTCGATGGTTATAAATGTGAATCTAATTAATATATATGATATTTAAGAAACAATTAATCTAAATGAATTATAATATCTTATATACCTTATTAAATTCTAAAACTATATAAAACAATAATATAGATCATCTGTACAAGTGGACTACCTTATTCACAAAGAAATGTGATCTTCATTTCATTTCCAATTTACATGGATGATAATATGAAGAAATTTAATATATATATATATATATGTGTGTGTGTGTGTGTGATATGATATTAAATCATGATAGTAACTTATGAATATATGTAACCACATTAAAACTACAAATATCATAACTTCCGTAAAAAACACAGAAGAGAAAATAAGGCAGCTAACTCTCAAAACCATGATAATAATGAATGAATATTGATGAACATGTGATAAGATTTTTTTTAAGGATCATATAAGATATTATAAAAAATTAATCATAGAATAAATTAATAACATGTTTAGAAACACTATACATTAGTTTAATGAATTTTTGTCTTAGGGGAAACGTGATGTAACGGATTTCATCTCAATTTCAATTCATTGAACTATATTTTAATATTATGAAACAAATTTAATTTATGTGATGGATATACAAACCCTTTTAGATTTTTTATCAATATTCTATCATACATTGTGTAATTTAATGTTGCAATTAAAATTAATTCCTCAAATGGTATTTACCTTTATATTTACCATGTAATAAGGGGTTTCATAACTCAATTTCTTACATTAGGTCATACTTCAACATCAATTTTTATATTATTAAATTATTATCGGTATAATTCCCATTGTTTTATTTATATTTTATATCCACATTTTTTGGATTTTAATTTATCACCCAAAAAATCTCCATCGACTACTTCTCAATTCAATGGCATGATCTTTGTAAGGGGTTTCTTGTCTCAATCTCCCTACATTGAGTAGAACTTCTACTTCATTGACTGTATTAAGAAATTATTATATGTGAAATTAATTCAGATAATATAAATATATGTTTCAAATATTTTTATATTTTTATATTTTAACAAAAAAATTATTCAGGGAATAATTATCACTTCAATGATAAATTTTTTTTATGGGATTTAATTTCAATTTTTACTTTATTAAGATATATTTGTAATTATGAAAATTTTTATATTTATATAGAATATATACTTACCCTTTTATATAATTAAGATGAATATATATTCATTCCGGATTATTATAGTTTTAATCAATGTTTAATCTTTCTAGGGGTAACAATTAAAAATTTACCGAAGAGGTAAGATTATATTTTACAATCTCATGTTTAGGATTTTCTTATTATTTATTGAAGGGATATTATAATTTATCATTCATAAAATCCATAAATTTTATTATCATATATATATTTAAGAATTTTTCATTCTTTATTTAATATTTTCCTTTATTTGGTACTTAAATTGATCAAAAATTTTTATAATAAAATATGATCTTATTTATCTTTTTATTAGGTATATCTTTATAACATGACCATATTTTTCAAAAATTGTTTTATAAAAGTTCTTTTATTTACTAGAATGATTTTTCAAGGACATTATAACTTATACATGACTTTTTAAAATTTTTAATATGAGTCTTTAAAATGTTTTATGAATGGTTAATTATCAACATTATTTTATATAATTTAAAAGGAATATTTCTTTTAACATATATCGTGCTAATGATTTTTTCTATTGCCAAAACCAATTTATGATACTAAGATTCTTCTTCATGTTTTACATGGTTCAAAAATTAATAATGTTTAAAGATATGATATTTTAGTGTAATGCATCCATTTTCTAAAAGACTTAATTTTACTACAAAGCCTATATTCCAAAATTATTGATGATAATATTTTGTCTCTCATTAATTTTGGAGTCATTAGATTTCTCATGGAACATTCACATGCATATTATAATTTTTCTTTGGACATTAAATTTAAATTAAATATTAATATTAATTTTATCATGGATATAAATATTTCATAAACCATATAACATTTATACATATGGTGTTCTACATTGAATGTTATTGGATAGATTTTGGAAGTATTTATATTCCATATGCTTTACACAATAATAATATTTTTTCATAAGGTATATTGTTCCTGAAAAAAATTGACCGTTAAATATATGGAGACAATATTAGACACGAACTGATATATGGGTCCCAAAAATATATTTCACCTAGATGAATTGACATGTATCATGAAACAAAATAATTGGTTATCCTTATCAATTTGGTTTTTGGGGTATACATACCCATAGATTAAACATTCATGGCACAATTCCTTGGAAGTAAAGATATCATGATGAATGTGATCATGAAACCAATATTATTCATTTTCTTTCCTTGAGAATTTAGTTGTTATTATCCATTATATTACTATAATGATATTATCTATGGAATCATTTTGTGAACAAGTTTTTTATTAAATGGAATGTGTTTCAGCTATTTAACATTCCATAATGATTATACATTATTTATTAATGATAGATTATACTATGTGTAATGATTTCTGAGCATTTTAGCTCAAACATATTTTGTTACCTTTCACTTGGATTTAAAGAGGGAATCATTGAAAGAGTTCATGGAAGTAGAAAGTTTTCTATTATTATGTTTGTTTATTTAAAAGAGTATAATATATGTATCTAGTTACTAAATACTAATTAATTATTTAACTCCTTAGGATGTGATCACATGTATATTATTCTAATATAATAAATTAGATACCATCTCTGAGTTACTGGTGTTTGGGGTTGTCACAATTGATAATAGAGATAGTTTTGTAGAAATTTTGGGAACTAGATTTTGTAAAACATAAATTAGTAAACATAACCCTATAAAAGGGATTGACGTAGTAAATAAATATAGGAAAATATCATAAACATTTTGTTAAGTTATAGATTATATGCTCTTCCTAGAAATAAATCTCTCTCTGGATACTACAAGTAGATGTGGTTTTGGAATTGATTAATCTAAGAGTAATAACCTAAATATAAGTCGATTGAATATATCTCAGCCATCATTCTAGTAAATGGTGAGGGTGTGCTTATAGTGCACCTAGTTTCACACTCTCAAGGGATATAGTTGGGTTAATTCACTATTTCTTTAGGAACCATTAAAATGAATGAAATAATATAACATATAGAGACCTATGATATTCTGTAGTGATATGGGATAAACCTAATTTTTCACGGGTTAATAATTATATGTTTGATCATAAGATTAAAGGCACAGATTTCCTTTTTTAGGTTTAATGGGATGGGATTTTAACATGATTAAGAATATTTTTAGAGACATTTATGGGAGTAAAACCCTTTGGTTTAGAATATTTTTTAGTGAGAATGTTATTTGAAGAGTCATTATTTTATATTTTGTGGACATATGTTCAAATTAAGTGATAACCATTATTCTTAATACAATCATTGATGTTAGGGTAATAATATTAAAATAATAATATATGAATTTTTGGAAAAAATAAAAGTTATATAGAAAACCATTGTGGTTAAAGGGTTATTTTTGGATTAATGTTATTTGGAGGTTCATCATCATATTTCTGGAAATTTTATAGAAAATATATTAATATAGTTTTAGATAAATGACATCCCATTGGATGTTCAACCACCCTTCACATTCGGAAAGGCCACCGGGCTTGAACCCACAAAAGAAGGGTGACACGGGTGCAACACCTACCACTGTCGTCTGTGATGTCCTCTTTAGTAAATTTTTTTATTTAAATGATTTGATGGATAAATATTAAATTTATTTTGGGAAGAATATTATGGGATAAAATATTTTAAAAATTATTATATTTTTACGTTATTATTGATATGTGTATGGAAATTTTATTGGGTTGGGTTTATAAAACCTTTAGGTTTAACATGAAGAATTATTTAGTGGTAATTATCTTTTGTTTTTTAATTTGTAAGGTGAAGGGTATATGAAAAAATTTTAGGATAAAACATTACTTAATGTGGATATTTTTGAAATTAATTTTGATATAGGGTTATTTATTTAAGGAATGGGCTATTATAAAACTTTTTTATTATTATTGAATCATTGGGGTTAATGTAGTATTTATTCTATTGAAGGTTTTTTAATTTTTGGTATTATCTCACCTTGTGGAAACCAATTCAGTTTTGGTTAATATTTAAATATTGATTGAATATATTGTTATCATATGGTGGTATATGTGATCCATTAGATATTTTTTTAGTGATTCAATCATAAAAAAATTCATCATGAATACTCATCATTTAGATCAAAAGATGATATTTTGGAGAAAAATTGATTAATGAGTGAAATTTTACTTGTAAAGTATGTTTATTTTATAATGTTTTGAGTATATATCATAATGGAAATCCTCAACACATAGAAAAGTATCCTGAAAAAAATTGTCCTATTACATTCATTTCGTGATGAATTGATGGTATGTTTCAAACTTATTGATTTATTATTGTGTTCTTATGAACTTTATAATGGACATTCACTTTCTTGTTATCAATGATCTCTGTTACTCTAAATTATTATTTAGAAATTTATTTTTCCTACATGTCCATATATTCACCTCACACTAGTGTTATCTTATCTAGAAAACTATTTATGTGTTATTATAAATGGCCATAGTATTTACATTTCCCTCTTTCCAATAAGATGATTTATTAACACTTTTTATGATGTGGGTTTTCAACAAAGTTATTTTAAACAAATATTAATCCTCTAATGACCATGAAAAATGTTTGAAGAAAAATTTTATTTTAGGGTGTATAATTTAACACCACGATATGTATAATATATTTCACTTTACCTAAATGTCAATTTTTAGATAGATTGAATTACATGAAATGCATTGTTTAAATAAATAGTGATATATTGTTACAATATTATTATTATAACGTGAACATTATAACCTAGCTGTTTAAATTGGTATTACGAATAGAAATAACTACAATTAAAAAATTAAGTATAAAGGGTTTATAGAATGTAAATTCATTGATAAATAATTAATTATTTTTTAGTAAAGTAATTTTAAACTTAAAACTATGTTTTCTTCATAACCAAATTATTTTTTTAAGATACACTATAATAATTAAGTCTGAAAAATTTAAAAATAATATTTCATAAAAATAAAATAATTTTTTATTAATAATTTTATAATTATATTATCATTAATTATTAGGATTCTTTTTAAAAGATTAATTTTCAAGTGAATAGTGAAAAATACTAATTTTTATTGAAAATTTTATTTTTGTTTCAAGAATTGATAAAGGTAATTTTTATTAAATGGCTTAAAATTAAAATTAGTTATATTATATTATATTATTATAAATCCAATTATTATAATTGGAATGATTTTTGTTGTTTTACTTTGTATAAAAATATTTTTATACATAAAAAAACATTTTCCTAAAAAACTATTTTTCGTTGCTTTTTTCGTTTTTATCGTAAATTAAAATATAATAATTTTTTAAATTGAATATTGAAAATCTTATTCCATATTTTTAATCAGGAGTATCATATTTGGAAAATATTTCCTTTTTATTTTGAGGAATTATAAATAGTAACTACTGAAAATAATTTTCACCTCAATAAGGGTAAATTAGGTAATTATGGTAAAAAAATAATGCGATAAGGCCCAAAACTATCCATCACATTTATCTTATTTTATTTTATTTTTTTAACTTGAATTTTATATATTCTTTAATGTTGAAATTTATTCCCACATTCCTTTTCATAAGAAATTTATATTATTTTAAGTGTATATAATGTCCAAAATGTCACTCTATTGTATTTAATATGTATACTGTTTTTTTGAAAGTGATGAAAACAAATTATGTTTGACTCTAAATTTTTATAAGATAAATAAATGAATTTTTCATCATGGCAATTTATTTTTAATTTTTAGTGAAGAAATAATTATCTTAAATTCTTATGTAACGTCGACACATTATTTATTCAATTAATATAAATGTAATATAAATTATTTTAAAACCACCAAAAGTGATATTTTTGGGGTTAGTTACAATATCCCATGAATTTAATAAATTTTCTATATTACATGATATATATGACATGATATATATTTTCTAACGTGTTATACTTGAATTTAATTTTTTTTTGATGTATTTAAATTCAAATTAAATAATTATTTACAAAAATGACATTAATGATATTTTTATAATAAAAAGTATCTTGTTAAATTATTTAAAACTCATACAAATACTATCTTTTGCCAAAATAATGTGATATGGTTGAAAATATCAACCATGGTCCACTTACGGGCATCTTTTACTTTTATGGAAGCATTATTCGCCCTTATAAGGAAGGAAATATTTATTATTTGGTTATTGTAAGAAGGGTTAACAAGGGTTAAAACTACGATATAAGGGTGAATCCAAAACCAAATACTCTCAAAAATTTATTTTTTGAGAGGATTTACACTCAACCATAGAATATATTAAAATTATATAAATTATAATATATTTTTCTATGAAAAAATTTATATTAATTTAATATTTTGGTAATTCCATGAATGTATTTCCCCTCACTTATAAAAGAAAACCTCTTCCCTCTTTTCAATAGACCATATTGAAAAACCTAGATTGAGAAAAAGTCATATCCATTTTTATTATAAACATACATATATATGTTTTATAGATTCCTTTATTTCCAAAATACCAACCCTATTTCCCTTAAGAGGTTATCTGAGGGAAGACTATAGAATACTACTTCAAAATAGGCCACTAACAGTGCTAGAAATAGCCTTTATCAGAGCTAGAAAACCACTGAAAATGTGACTAATGTTAAAATACAAGGACTATTATCATCTTTGAAAAAGGGTACATTTATTAGTGTTAATAAAATTGATGATAAATGTGGCCTTTATCAATTCTTTCAAAAGGGCTGATAGAGAACACATTTATCAGTGATTCTTAAATCATCACTAAAAGAATTCTTTATCTATACTGATAAATGTTTTTTATCAACACCTTTAAAAGCACCTACAATGATGTTCTTTATCAGTTCTTTCAAAAGCGCTGATGAAAGGTCATACTGCAGTCTGTTGTAAGATCACACTGCAACACCATTGGAGTGTGCTGTTACAGCACACCGCAAAACCAGAAACACACTAGATATATCAACGAAAAAAGTTGGAATACATAATTTAGATGAAACGAAATTTAAAAAAAAATATCAAAAAAACACTATATTATATACATTTCAATCATTTATTTAAATGATCACATAAAAAAAACTATTTCATATATTCAAAAAAATCCAAAATATCAATGTTTTCATGATTTCTAATGGATTTCTTTGTCGATCTTCCAACATTGCATTAGCAGCTTAAAAAACACCAAATCAACTAGAACAAATGAATCTAATTGTATAAGAAAATAATTATCATGTGAGTAAGAATAATAATAATTAAATTAAACATAATTATGAAACAATTCATTAATTATATTGAAAATAATTTAATTATGAAAATATAATGATTAAATCAGTGATTGAGTAGAGGCAACATCGTTTCTCATCCTCCAATAGAAGTGGATGTATCTTGAAAGAAAGTAAAAAATGAACCACAGTAGGGGTGAAACGGTTTTATGGAAGAATAAGCATGAAATTTGGATAGATAACCCCATGTCAAATAAAATAATCCACTTATATAAAAAAATTATTATATGAGTAATACTAAAAATTTAAATTAAACATAAATATTAAATAATATATTAATTATATGTACAATGATTTTATTTTTTAAACATCAATATTAACTCTATGATTGTGTATAGGCTGTTTTATTTCTCCTCATAAAAAGGTAGTGGAGTTAACTTAAAAGAATATGATAAATGCACCACTACATGGGTGAGAAAATTTTAAGGGAGAAAGAGCATGAAAGTTGGAAAGAGCATGCCAACTCGAACAAAAGAATCCACCTGTATAAGAAAAAAATTATCATGTGATTAATAAACAATAAAAGGAATTATACATAAATATGGAACAATACATTAATTCTATAGACAATTAATATTCTATGTAAACATCAATATTAACTCGGTATTTGAGTAGAGGTAGTGTCGGTACTCTTCCTGCAAAGAAAGCGTAGGTAACATGAAAGTAAGTGATAAATTCACCACCACAAGTGTGAATAATTTTAAGGTAGATGAATTATGAAAGTGGGATAGATCACATAAAATAGAACGAAATAATCCACTTGTTTATGAAAATAATTATTATATGAGTAATACTAGAAAATAAATTAATTAAACATAAATATGAAACAACACTTTAATTCTTTGTACAATGATTTAATAATGAAAACATAATGATTCCATAAAATATCACAATAAAGTTACCCAATTTCCAAGGATTACCTTTTATTTGTGCTCAATCATGTTTAACCTTCACATGTCACATACACAACACATTTATACACACAAGTCATGCCAAACAAAGTACACATAGTGTGATACTAAATTCACACCCACACCCAATTTAAAATCATACGTACTATAAATTATTTCAAAAACTATCCATGAACATTTTATGTATGTTTATAATACATTTAAAAAGTTTTCTAAAATAACACTTGAAGGAACCGTAGGGATTTATATAAAAAACAAGCCCTTGTTCACAAGGAAAATATACTTTTAAAATCAAATGCACCACATAACCTATTCAAACATAATTTTAAGCACTTATATAATTTAATAAATCTATTAACTAAATTATAGAACTAATTCAATTAAAAAAACTAGAGTTTACACTAATTCACAACCAATACCATAACAAGTCCATTTAAAAAAAAAGTGTACACAACCCAAAATCATTTTCAAAACATGTCTTCTATCATTTAGAACAATTTACAATTCACATATAAAATGTACAACATGTTCAACCTGGAAATATTTATCAATTTCATTAAATAATGCAATTCCAAACCAGTCAACATTTACACATTATTTAAAACCTGATTTTCACCTTTCAAATACCCCATTAAAACCTTCCATGGAACACTACGCTAAAACACACAGACACAACATAGCCATTTTTTGTTACAAAACACAAACCCAACACAAATCATGAAAATCAATTTGAAAACACATTTCACATCTCCCACACCATTTAATAAATAATTTTCACATCCCAAATTTCATTTTTAAAACAAATTCTTTATTATTAAAACACTTTACAACTCATACTCATAAGAACACTAAAAGGCTGACATGCCCAAAATGATCCATTTCCCATTAATAATTAATTTTCACCACATGTGCACCTTAAGAACCCATAAAAACCAATTATTCACTACTCAAACAATTAATCGAACACTTCCAATGATCTTTCACAACAAGGCCTATATAGAAACATAAAAATTTCTCTTTTCAAAATTTAGTTTCAAAAGAAATTCATGATAAAGAGTTTCCAAAACAAGTTCTCACCATCAATATAAACTATAAAAATTTCAAAAGTTATGCAGGTTAGAAAATTAAATTTTCTATAATTGTTAGGGCATGGAACCACCTACCTCAGAAAGAGAATTTAATAGAAATTGATGTGAACCCCCACCCGCATCACAACTGAAATAGAAAACAGGAATTTAGAGACGATGTCTGTGCTATTGGAGTAGTGGAAACAATTGAGTGGTGTGATTCAAGCTTCGATTCACATAGGAGGAGCACTAGAAACATGTGTTTTCTGTAGAAATCTCTTGATATCGTGATTAGTTCACAATTGGTAAGGGTCTTTAAAATAGGCCAGGACACTTTTATTAGTCCAAAAACATAAGCACTAATAATACCAACATTTATCCGCGATAAAATTACAGTGCTGATAAAATTTCATTTTATCCGCGCTTCTTACTGATGTTCTGTTAAAGGATTTATAATTAAAAATATAAATAAAAAAATATAAAAAATATAAATATGAAATAAGTATATATAAATATCAATATAGTAAATATATTCTTTTTTAAATATATTTATCATAATTTTATCAATATTTACTTCTAATTATAGAAATATTTATAAAGAATATTATTTATATCATTATATATAAATTATATAATTATACATATATTTTTAATTAGTATATATCAATATAAATATAATCATTATTTAAGTAAATTTATTATAAATTTGAAAATTATTTAAATATATATAATTATATAATTATAATTATTGAAATAATTTTAAAAAATATTTTTTTATTTATAATTAGAAATTTATAATTGTATAAATATACTAACTGTACATTAATAAAAATATTTTTTAAAAATATTTTTTTACAAATATTTATTTAACATTATTAATGAATATATTTTTTTATGATCATACATCTATGTTAAAGTTGAGTGAAATTGAATAAATTAAAAATAAGTATACTTTAAAAATATTGAAAAAATGGATATGTTTGGTCTATGTTCATTCTATATAAAGATTTCATAAATTTTATTTATGTAAAACCAATATAATAGACATTGCATCAATTTTAAATTGATATATCAACCGACATTCTATTATATGTTTAATATTATTCAATTATGGTCAATATATTAAATTCCTATTAATTTTTAATTATAAACCATTATTCAATAAACATTGGACTATTTAATGTAAAACACATAAATATTTTTTAAAATATAAATAATATTCATATATATTAATATATATCTATAAATTTAATATATTCAATTTAATCACATTAATTATCATAATTATTGAATTAATAAAATCTTTAAAAATTAATAATGTATAATCCATATATTCATTATTATCAATAATTATTTAATTAATATAAATTGTAATATTTTTTTGATAAATTCATTTTTATATATTATTTATTTAATTATTTCATTTTATTTATATAAATATTAATCATCACTAAAAATAAATAACTTATAAAGGATAACATTTATCATCACTAAAATTAATGAATTGATAAAGGATACCCTATATTAATGCTACAAAGAAAGTGATGATAAATGATACCCTTTATCAGTGGTAAAAATAAATTGCTGATAAAGAATGATTTTCTCAGCACTAAAAATAAAGTTTTGATAAAGGTTTCTCTTATCAATTCTAAAAATGACATGCTGATAAAATGTTATATTTAACAGCACATTATTTATCACCTATAAATATTCTATTTATCAGCCTTTTTTATAGGGCCGAAAAATTCCAATGCTATTAAATATGTCTTTTGTAGTAGTGGAAGAAGTGGTAATCTTTTTTATATATTCAATATAGTATAATTATTCTTATACTTCCTATTAATATTACACGCCAATAATTAAAAAATAAATTTAACATATCATTTAATATATTAATCATTCAGTATTTGCAAAACAACACTTTATTATTATAATTATTTAAACGAGATAGTTATCACCTAGTCGTCAAACATATTAATATGAATAGTAATAACTACTTTTATATGGTTTCACATAAATGAAACATATTTATAATGAAATGTTAAATTTTTGTTAAAATAAACATCATTTTTTAATTTGGAATTCCAAAATTAGTTTAGGGTGAATTATTTTTTTATAAGAAGTTTCATTTTTTAACGAATAGTGAAAAATACTACAATGTGGTTAAAAACTATGTTTTTTTAGTATAAATAATTATTATAATATAAATCTATATTTAATGTCACAATATATCAATTTAACATATTTTAATACAATTAAGATCATTGGAGTCATTTTTATATTGAAATAAGATATAAAATTTTATTGAACTTTCGATGCTAATGTTATAGGCCTTCTAACCAAACCTTTAAGATTAGCATTAAAATAAAATTTTTCTGCTCCTGCAAGTTGAATTTTGAAAAACAGACATAGAATTTTTCGATCAGTAAGACATTTAGAGTCTTGTAGAATCAACATAATTTTTTGGGGAATTGTAACTTGTCACGTTGGAATAGTAATGTTACTCTTATGAATAATAATATGGTCCTTATAAATAATAAACTATCCAAATGAATAGTAACCTGACCCATGAGAGTATAAATTATATTTTTACATCGTATAATTGAATGTATTCTAGAATTATATCATATTTTATGTAAATAAATTTTTTAAAGATTATTAATGAAGTGATGGTATTTTAGCATTTAAGAATATATAATTATTATTTTTATTAATTTAATAAAATAAAATAATATAAAATTTAATATAATTTATTCATATATTAATTTGTTTTATTATGATTATATGATAATTTTATGAGACCTTATTAAATTTTTGGATGTGTCATAAAAATAATTATAATATTAAAATCGATATTTTTCGAGTAAATGATGGTTTTATATTAAAAATATGTTTATCATATATAGAAAATTATTTTAATAAAATTGAGTTAGCTTTTTAATTATATGCATCGAAAAATGGTAGGGGTAAATTTTTTGGGCTCTTCTGAAATATGTGAATTTTTTGTGAATCGTAAAATTATATAATTTACGATAAATGTTATATACCTGAATTATAGAGTAATATATGATTTATGGATGAATTAAGGCCATAATCTTGAGATATTATTAGTAATTTTAAAATATTTATTTTAAAATATCAAACTATTTGTAGTCCTGAGCCAAAAAAAATAATCATATAAATAAAATATTTAAAAAACACGCATCTCCTCCACTATAAATACCACCCCTCACGACCACTATTCCTCACACCAATAAGCCATGAATCTTGTAGAAATTAGTCCTAAATCCACATCCCAAGACTATTCCCCACATCTAATACTTACTTGTCTCACCTAAAGACAAAACCATGGTGCCTTAAGGAGGTTCTAAAATAAGAGGATTCAAGAGGAAAAATCTTTTTTCTTTTCTTTTAATTCCCTTTCAATATAATTTCTCATTTCTTATCCTTTCCACACAGACTCTTTCTAAAAGATCCTGATAACTAAAATATCATATATATAATATAATTATAGAATTTTAATGGAAGATATTTCATCAAAATCCATTATCTCTATCTTTTATTTTATAAATGAAATCATCATCTGTTAGGTGCCGATTTAAAACCTTCATGGATGAAAGATTTCCATTATTCAATTTCTCTTAAAGGATGGTCATCAAACTATTTTTATGGTTAAAAATACTCTAATATATGTATTAAAGTATATTTAATTTTAAATAACTATATTATTTACATAATATTAATTCATATGATGAAACTACATTGTGATGATCAAAACCCACCAAAATAATTTAAACAATTATCACTGACATATTGTCTCATAATTCATCCTCAAACCATATAAAAAATGAATTATATAACCATTTTATATTCTGGATATAAATTAATCACATATAAATTCAATTCTGTATATCCATTTCAATTTTAAATAAATTTCTATACTCATATACAAGTAATCAATTCATGAAAATAAAGGAAACAAACACTCCCAAATGATAAAATTGTATTTTAAAAATCATCAAAATATAATAAACGAAAATAAGAAAATTATAATATATAATAAATATATATAATGGTACTAATGGAATAATTAATGTATTTAATTTTATTATTCGTGGAATTTAGGAAAAGTGTCGAGCACTTTTAGACATAAGTTAAGGGGTTTCTCAACTCACTTTCATTTCGTTGAGATATTCCTTATTCCCCAATATTTATAATGTGTAGTGTATGTATACTTTCCGTCGATGTTTAATATCACGAATCAATTTATTTTCATGGTATTTTATGTCTAATTTTATGATCACTAATTTCACAGGCATATGGTTAGACTTTTTGCAATGTGGAATGGTTTTCATCCTGAACATCATTTTTCATTTGGGATATACATTCTTCCACTATACAAAAATTTAATTTTTAATTCATTTTATATAATTATTATAATATATATATGTGTGTGTGTGTGTGTGTGTTATAAAATCATATATCCATAACATTTAATGATTATTTTATGGGTGAATAAATGTTTTACAAGGATCCCATCTCATTTCTTCCTGATACACAAGCCCTTCTAAAGGGAACATCTTGATTTCTTAACCATTTTCTAGTATTATCCCTAATCTATTTTAAGATTCATTTTTTTAACATCAATAATTTCATCATGGAAAACTATATTTTTCCATTTCGGATTTTATACAAACAATAATGACAAATAAAAATGATTTTTCTAAAATAACTCTTCATTGTAAAGTAAAAATGGGTATTTCTCTCAAGAATTCGTCAATGATTTTATTATAGTATTATTATATATTTCATCACATATGTTGAATTTTATTTTTTATTGAGGTTTTTCTCTTTTGATTATCATCCACTATTTTTTAATAAATGGTTTATTATTAGTTTAATTATGGATGTGATTTCTTGATACCATTCACCATAATAATCAGAATGATTAGTGATTATGATTATAGATTGGGTAATGTTAATTACACTTCATTTGTATATGTTGATTATGTTTATCCCCTTTTTTATGAGGAATTCATTAAAAATAGTAAGTGATAGGTGGGGCCTGTTATATCCCCTCGATGCGTCAGTTGGTCTCATGAGGAAACCTAGATATGGATTTGGCTAAGGCCTTAACCATTTATTAGAATCCTAGAATAGAGCCTTGAAAATGATAGACTCTTTGCATGAAGAATTGATAATAATATATTATTTTAATTAATCCTTGAAGTAATGAAATAAGTATCCATTGTTATACATTTTTTTCATTATGAAACTAGTAATTGATTGTCTATGTTATTATTAAACTAGTATAATATACATGGTTATGTTTTATTATCGAATTATTCAATCAGTTTATTACTACCATTTTATGCTCAAGATTATGTTTTAAAAGACTGTTTTTTATTTATTGAACATGAATTATTGTTTATGTTTATTTATGAATGTTTCTTTTTTTATTTCTTACCATACTAATCATCTGATTTCACACCTTTCTTATGCTTAATTTTTCACAAGGATGCGAAGATGTTCATTATGAATGACATGCAGGGTTAATCAATGAGATTTGGGGTGTTACCAATGGAGTTTCTATGTTGTTTTTCATTTCAATTTATAATTAAAATTTCACATATGTAATCTGGATTCCAATTATAATAAACTGGTCAGTCCTTCAGAATGTGAGTCCTTGTAATCATACCAAAATAATAAAAATAAAGCACTGGCACTGGGCTACAGGGGTCAGAGTCTATATAGTTGATATTAGAGAAAGTTTTTTAGAACCATTGGGAACTATATTTGGAAGGGATATTTTAGTGAACATAAACCTAAGATAGACTTTGAGGATAAGAATAGAAGAACATGGTAGAATTTTTGTAAGGTATATATATTTTTTGTCTTTCTACAAATACATACATGCCTTGGTACAACAAGTGGACATGGCTCTCGTTGAGATGTACATAGGGGTAGAAACTCTGACATGGTGTTTCTAGCCTAACTCATGGTAACCTGGTGCATAAAAACCTACCTTATTGCACACCAGGTTTAAAACTACCAGGTGATATGATTAGGATAATTCACATTGTCATTACAAAACACCATGAAGGATATAAAAGTAAATATGTCCCAAAAGAAACCATTTTATGATTAGGATATTATAATTCAAAATCTAATTGAGTC
Organism: Viscum album; assembly: GCA_963277665.1. Taxonomy (NCBI): domain Eukaryota; kingdom Viridiplantae; phylum Streptophyta; class Magnoliopsida; order Santalales; family Viscaceae; genus Viscum; species Viscum album. Next base: position 837,706,877 of record OY728165.1, read on the forward strand.
TATTAAATTATATAGAAATGGAACTTAGTGAAATGAATATATATTGTACCAACCCACATAATCCATGTAAGCATTTACCTTCTATGAAAGATAATGATGTTAGAGCAGGATCTGCAACTGGAGATGAATAACATAAAACTATACTGGGATAAGAGACTTTGTTTTTAAATAATAACCTTACCTATATTGAGAATACATATCCCCAATGTGGAAGAAAAATGATAAATCGCTTCATCTAAAAACAACTTTGATCATTCAATTGGACTATAAACCCATTTTCATTTGAATAATGAATGTGTTCCTTAGAGAAGATATTGCATGTTTTGGAATGTAGACAAGAGAAGGTTATCATCATAGTATATCATCTCTTAGAATATTTAGATCGATGGTGGAAATTAATTCAAAACACCAAGGGGGAAGAAGAAATTTTAAATTTGAAATGGATATATGTTAATTAAATTTTATCTAATTAATGCTTCCCTTGTGAACATAGAGTGTATATTGTGAGAAATTTATTATTTCTAAGATAAAAAGAGGGTGAAAATGTAACTAAGTATGAATCCAAATTTAAAAGGATAGCTCAGAATACAATAAACTACATACATAATCCAAGGTTCTTGATTGACCATTTTTCTATGGTCTTAATGAAATTCTAAATAGAACACTGTTCTCCAAAACATTATCATCATATGAGGATATAGTTTATTATGCTCTCATGATAGAGAAACAATTCTCCAATACTTATGGTTGTGATGGTAAAAAAGATAAAAATAGGATGGTATAGAAACATATGGATAAAGGAAATAACGGAACGATGTATTTTTTAACTTGTGGTGTTTATGGAAGGAATCACCTCAATACATGCTTAGAAGGAAAATGATTTGTCTTCATGTGTGGAGAAAAAAAGTTATTAGGCTCATGATTGGAAGGGTAAGAAATAATTTAAAAATGTCCAATGCTGCAACTGTAAGGATATGGGGCACTATGAAAATCTATTCCCTAAGCACTAAGAGAATATACCCAAAATGTTGTGAAGGGATCAAGTCCAAGATTATTCTATTAATATAGATTAAGTGGAATAATTAAATTATTTGTGTTTTTTAAATCATGGATTATGTTTTACTGTAGTACTTATTTATTTATTTGAATGCATGCTCATTTTTTAAATGTTTAATGGTGTTCAAGGTATTCATATATTTGGTTTTTTACAATAATATATACATTATGTTTTTTTGTGGAAAATATGGTGTTAAGTGACCTTTATTCTAAATCATTGGAATTTAAATTTTGGAAAAAAATAATTTGGATGAGTGTTTTGGATAACTACTTAATGAATGTATTAACACTAAAGTATGATTTTACATAACCTTTTATAACCAATTTTGTTTCAGTAAACATTTCAAGGCCAAAGGAATGACTTATGGATCGTTTGATCAAAGTACTCCATGTGTCAATATTAATCTTGAATATCTATCTTCAGGATTAATAAGTGATATAGAGAAAGATCGAAGCACAACCAAAGGATGAGATTATAACATAAAGTATGTTTATTTCCTAAAGTTCTTCTATGGGTAGTAAAAGAAACCATTAACTTTAGGAAAAAGATTTTTAAATAAAAAATCATATAATTACATTCCTCTCTATGAAATCAAAGGTATTTTATCCTATCATATATTTATGGTTTTATTATGTTTAACATTTTAGTGACCTTGTTCTCTATCGATCTCCGTCAGAATCTGGTGGTTATATTTCTCTTCCATGTCAATGTTATCACATTACGCTAATTTTCTAGTATTCAAAATCCAAATTTGGTGTTGAACTTTTCATTAACTTTTACATAGTATTAAGTGTATATTTTATTAACAGTATTTCTGATGTGGTTTTTCCACAATGATATATTTATGCATCCACCTTTAACTTTTGAAGTGAAAATTTAAAATTGCGAGGACATAATTTATTAATGGAGGGGAGAATGTAACACCCCATGACTTTATAAAATAAATTTAATATAACATGTAATTCACACAACACCGAGTATATATGAAACAACACTTTGTTATTATAATTTGTTAAACGAGATAGATATAACCTAGAAGTTGAACATATTAATATGAATAGTAATAACTACTTTTAAATGGTTACACATAAATTAAACATATTTATAGGTAAATTTAAAAAAAATTAAAAAATAAACATCATATTTTTAATTTGGAATTTCAAAATTCTTTTAGGTATAATTATTAGTATTTTTCTGAGAAGTTTTAAATTTTAATGAATAATGGAAAATTATACATTATAGTTAAAAACTCTGTAATTTAGTTTAAATATTTTTTATAATTTAAATTTATTATTAATATCATAATATATCAGTTAAACATATATTGATATAATTTAGATCATTGGAATCATATTAATATTGAAATTATATATAAAAACATATTAAAATTTTGAAGGTTCATTTTACCCACCTTCACGCCACACCTGTGGGATTATAATTATAATGTAACTTCTCCACCCTTGTGAAATTAATTTCTAAAAATAAACATAAAATATTTTTATTGGTAATATATTTAGGGTTTGATATGATTAACTTCAATTTTTGATTAATAGTAACTTGACCCTTTGGAATAGTAATGTTACCCTTATGAATTTGAATATAAAGAATTTTAATAGTAAACCATCTAAATGAATAGTAACCTCACCTATAATATTATAGATAAAATTTAGGCATCTCGTAAATTAATGTATGCTAAAATTATATCATGGTATATGTAAATATATATTTTAAAATCTATTAAGTAATTGTTGGTATTTTTATATGCAATAAAATATTTAATTACAATTTTATATTCTATTAAATAATAAAAAATAAAATGTATTTTCATAAAATAGAATCAAATATTAATATTTTGATTAATTATTATTTTAGGGTAATTTTACGAGACCTTAGTTAATTTTTGAAAGTGTCATAAAAACAATTATAATATTAAAATCAGAATTTTTTTAGTAAATGAAGATTTTATTTTCAAAATTAAATTCATCATATTTAGAAACTTATTTTCACCAATTGAAGTTTAGTTTTTTATGCTACACATTGAAAAATGTTTGGGGCGAGTTTTTGGGATTTTTCTCAAATACATGATTTTTTGGTGAAGAGTAAAATACAATAATTTATGATAAATGAAAAATACCTGAATTATGGATTAATAGATGATCTATCACTACATTAAAGCCATAATATATAAATATACATCATTATTTTAATATATTTACTAATAAATCTCAAACTATTCATATTCTTGCAAATAAATAATAAACATATGAATACAATATTCAAAAAACACCCCTCTCCTCCACTATAAATGTAATCCATCACAAAAATTTATTATTACATATCTAATACTTTTAGATTGTCCAAATACTTCCAATATCCTCTTACCAATACTATTAACCATGTTAAAGATCTTATGGTCTCACCAAAATACAATACCAAGGTTCCTTAATGAGTTTATCAAATAAGAGGATTCCGGAGTTAAATCCATTTCCTTTTCTTTTAATTTCCTATCAGTTTCCTTTTTCATTTATTATCATCTCCTCACCTCCTCTGTCAAAATGTACACGATAACACGAGTACCATCTATAAACTATAATGATATCATTTTAATGGAATATATTTCATTAAAATATTTTCCCTCTCTCATATATTTTGAAAACAAAATCATCATCTATGAGGTGCTGATTTACAACCGGTGTGGACGAATGATTTTTGGTCATCAATTTATCTTTCAATGATGATCATGAAACCATTTTTATGAATAAAAAATACTATAATATATTTATTAAAAACTATTTAATGCTCTCTAACTTGTATATATATAATTTTAATTCATACAACAAAACTACTTTTTGGTGATCAAAAACCGCCAAAATAATCTAAATGATTATCACTAACACCTTATTTTATAATTCATCCTCATACCAAATAAAAATGAACAATATAACCATTTTTTAATCAAGATATTAATTAATAACATATTACTTAAATTCTAGATATCCATTTTTATTTTAAATGAATATCCATACTCGTATATAAGTAAACTAGTCATGAAAAACAATTAAATGAATGCTCCCAGAAGTTAAAATTGAATTTCATAACTAATAAAAGGACCACATCTGAATTGAATCAAATAATAATAAATAAAAAAATTATGTAAAATGTTATTCACTAATTAATTAAGGTAATTAAATTGATTATGTTGGATATTAAGGTTTGGTGTAGAACACTATCAAACATAAGTTAAGGGTTTCTCAACTAACATTTATTTCCATGAGACATGCCTTGTTCAAAACTATTATTTTTTTGTTGTATGTAAAATACAAATTTTTCATCCATATCATGAATCAAATTCTTTCCTATAATTCTATTTCATATTTTATGATCATTAATTTTATGGGGCATATGGTTTGACTATTTTCAAATTGATATGGTTTTCTTCATGAACATCCATTTTCATTCAGGTTATGATTTATTCCTCAATACACCAATTTAATTTCTCAATATTTTAATATAATTATGAATATAAATATATGTTCCAATGTCTTATATCTAGATAAATTCATTATTCTTTTATGGGATAATAATTTTTTTATATGGTTCCCTTATCATTTCTTCTTGATACACAATCCTGGTTAAATGGATCATCACGATTTCTTAACCATTTTCAAGTACCATCCATAATCTATTTAAAGAATTAATTTTTTTAAAATCAATAATTTTATCCTGAAAACTATATATGTTCATTTATGGTTTTATAAAAACAATCATGACAAATACAAATTATTTTTCCAAAATAACAATTCATTGCAATGTGGAAAAGGGTACTTCTCTCAAAAAGTCATCGATGATTTTATTAGAGTATTTTAATCTATTTCAACACCTTATTGAATATTTTTCTTTATTAAATTTTATATCTTATTTTTATCATCCACCATATTTTATTAAATTATTTTTATTAGTTTGACTGTGTATGTGCTATCTTGATACCATTCACCATACTACTCAAAATGATTAGTGATTATGTTTATATATTGGGTAATGTTATTTAAATTTCATATGTATATGATGAATATGTTAATCAATATTCATATGATGATTGAATTGGAATTAGTGGGTGATAGGTGGGGACCTCTATATCCTATCGATGCATCAGATGGTCTCATGAGAAAAACTCGATATGTATTTGGCTGAGGCCATGCCCCTTTGTTAGATTCTTGGAATGAAGCCTTGACAATAATCCATTGGTGGATTAAATCCTTGAAAATAATATATTACTATAATTATTCCCTGAAAGTATCTATTAGATTTTGATCATTATTAATTTTCCTCAATATGAAAATATAAATTAATAGTCAATGTGATTAATGGACTCATAGAATATCCATAGTTATGCTTTATTATTACATTAGTCAATCACCTTTTATTCATGCCATTTTATTCTCAATATTTTGTTTTAATGAAATTTGTTTTTAGTTATTCAACATGTCTTATTGTTTATGTCTATTTATAAATTCTTCTACTATATTTCTTATCCTTACTACGCATCTGAGATCACCCCTTTCTTATGTTTTATTTTTCACAGGATGTGATGATTTTTATTATGAATGATCAGGAGGTTTAATCAAAGTGTTTATGGGTTGTACCATTGGAGTTTGTATATTTTTTCATTCAAGTTGTAATGAATAGTTTTTGTATGTAATCTGGTTTTCAAAACTACCAAATTGATCTATCCTTCAGGATATGATTCTTTATAGTCATACCAATGTTATAACATATGGAATTTTGTTTAGGGTACTAGGGTTGTGGTATTTACAAAAAATGTGTGGTACCCATCCTAAAATAATAACTACAATATAATAAATATATTTATATTATTATTATTATTATGGTATAACCATTTCCCATCATATAAAAAGTTAAAAAATCATTCATGCATAGCCACAACTTATCGTCTCCAGGTAGTGCAGTAATTATTTTTTCATCCCCACATTACATGGATGGTTATAAATATAACAATAATGAATATATATGGTATTTGTGACATTATTATTCTTTTGTAATTATTATATCATATATACCTTATTAGCCTCCAAACCTTTTAATGTTATAACATCCCTCGAGCGTATGTGTGGACTACCGCCTCCATGAATCAATGCGATCTGTTTTTTGATTTCTCTTTATATAGATGGTAATAAGAATAAATATAATCTGTGCCAATATATATGATATCTATACCATGGATAAAATTAGAAATATTGTGGAACTATAATAAAAGTACAAGGCCTAGAACTTCCATGACAATAAATAAATGTGAAAATAAAGTTGTTGTAATTCCTCGACCCCTATTACCTAGAATAGGTGCATTATTATATAACATTGGCATTATAACAAGGAATCATGTCCCAAAAAACAATCGGTTTAGTAGGCGTGGAAGTACCAGATACATACATGAGTTTTTCATTAAATTATAAAATGAAAAACAACAACATTGTGTATCCTTTGAACACACACATATCCCTTAGATTATAGCTACAAGTCAGTCATTATATATTTCTTCAAATCCTAGAAAAAATAAAACATAGAAAGGGGTGTTCTCTGATGCCTAGTAAGGGTAAAAAATAAAGCAGAAACTATAAATATTTAAGGCAAGATGGGTAATAAAAAACCCTTTTAATAATAATCTTGAACATAATATGACAAAAATAAATAAATCATTTCCAAATAAACATGCACATAAATATTCTACTAGTCGAATAAGGACATGTAATAACTAATTTCACCACAAATTAATGCATAATGCCGAACATAATTACCACATAGTCAAGGCCTCGTGCAAAGACTAAAAATAATGTTTTTCTCAAGGGATTGTGCCAAGACACTGGTTTGTCTACTGATACCTACCAATGAATTGAGGAGTTATAGTGTGCTCCACCCGTCACTTACTATGTCCAAAACATTCCCTATATGAAAATTTTGAATCATAACATAAACATCCATATTAAAACAAGCATATAAAATGCCAATACTTTATCCATAATTCATGAATTGAATATAAATAGAACATTCACATTAAAAAATATCATAACAAATTCAATATAATATTAAATAATGTATATATAATAAATCAACCTCAATGAAGAATAATATCTTGTAAAGGATTTTGACATAGTTGAAAATGATCTGTAAAATTTTTTGAGAGAAATTTCACTTTATAGGAAATCAATTTAAAGTAACACATTTATAAAGTAATTCATTTAAAATATATTTTTGAATCAATGTTTCCCATAACACTTTGATACATTTTAATGGAATTAACATTTTAAAGCAATAATGTATATATAAATAAATCCTTAAAATCATTTTGAAAACATAGACATTAATTAATTAGATTTAGAAAGATAAATCTTTAAAACAATTTAATTGATGATATAGTTAAATATTAACATCAATAAAACATAAAATATTCCGTTAGAAAACATTTTTATGATAAATGGACATTGATGATAAATATTTCCTTGAAAATACTTACACATAAATAGTCTCAGGTAATAATGAGATAAAAAAAGTAACCCCTACCTTGTACATTCCTTTAGTCTAGGGTACGTTTAACCTCTTGTATAATGACCATAGTATTTTATTAAATAATACCAGAACCATATTCATATTTATAATATCTTACATGATTCATTTATGACTTTATACTACACATTAATAATAATTTCAATGTTAACGTATCATTTTGGGTAATAATCCTTTTTTTATCGTATCTATTTTAACTTGATATATTTGACTGTATCACTTAGAACATGATTTACATACTTCCATAATATTAAAAATTATTTATTTATCATATATATTAATAATACAAATATTTATAATAGATATATATATATATATATGATATGTAAATACCATTCATGGAGATGGTAGACCGTACGTACGCATGAATGTTCTTTCTGTTTTCTTAACGTATTGAATGGAAGGGATTGAGAGATATATAAATTATTATATATATATATTCAGTAGCATTATTATTTCATATATTACATACTTATTAATAATATATATTTTTAATCATTGTTTAATGATGAATGTGGAAATGAATCCCATCGCGACGTGAAGACGGTAAGCAGTACGTATGCAAGACCAATAATATCATATACTTAAAGATAAAAAGGTATTTAATTGGATGGTATATTAATTATAAAGAAACATTAACATGTTATTTTTACATCAATTATACTCCTTATTATACTCATCTAAATAATGAAGTGTCAAATAACTTACTACACCACGATGTGGATATAGTAAAACGTATGTACAGGTGTATGGTGACTTTGTCATTCACTGGATGGATTGAATAATGAATATGATTGTACCATATTTTTATTATCATCACAGTATGCATATGGTACCGGGTTTATTATTTTGTTATGGTAACAACAATGAATGGGAAGTGGAAAAAGAAAATAACTTTGGAAGTGGTGATGAAATAATTATCTCTTCTTCGGGTGCTTATTTTTTATTGAATCAAAAGGGATCCATAGGTGAGTTTTCTAATCAATGTATGGCCTCTGGGTTGTAGTGGGGGTAGTTGGGAGGATATTTGAGCCGGGTTTGGCTGAGCCAAATGGCTTTGGATGTATGAAATTAAGAAAGGGTAGGTACCATTTTACAAGGGAGGTGAGGTGCACTTTATAAAATGTTTGAAATATTATTTTATTATAAAATAACTTTGGTTTCTAATGGCTCCAAATGGATTTATGTCTATTACAAGGTGGGTATGGGGCTAAAAACTCTCAACTAATAAGTTTTAGACTTGTTTAGGTCACCATATAAACTTTATCTTTTAGATCTAACTCGTAGTTAAATAGTTTAACTTTTACCATGTCTTCTTGTATTATTATCATACATTGTTATTAAACATACAATAAAATGTCACGAGAACCCCAAGTGGTTCATTAATGACATATATATCATTATATATGTCCTTTGGTTGAATAATATATTTTTAGGAATATTATATCATTTAATAATATAGTATTTGTTTTAAAAACTCATTTATGTCAATTTTAACACTATTTAGTATTTGTTTTTTGTGAAAGTCATAACAAGTTGATTAATTCGAAAAAATAAATTAAACCAACCCTAACATTTCATATTCACATAGATAATTCGTTTATAGCATAAAATGTCTCAATTTAATTTATTTTGATATTTCTAATATTAGTTATTTTAATCTTTCCTTGATAAATTAATTATAGCATCATCATTGTGTAATAAATAAATATAATTATTTCATCTCTAAAAATGAAAACTAAAACTACCATGAGGTAGGAAATAATTTTATCTTCCTAAAAAATATTTATAGTCAAATTTATCTTATGTATAACCCAATATTAAAATTAGGTTAGTTTTTAAACTCTGAATTTAACACTTTTAACTCTTCTTTAAAAAAAATAATAATAAATGAACTAATGTAATCCAAGTGAACCAAAAGGATCAAATTTTATTTATAAGATTGATTTTAATCTAAATACACTTATCCAATAAAACTAAAAAGTTATTGGTATCCTAAAATTATTTTCATTCTATTGAACCACATTTTACATACTGATGTCAACTATGTCTCTCGGATTATTGAAACTCAATTCACAGAAGTGATAAAATTATGTGGTATACAAATTGGAAATTTACCTAAAAGGTGGGTAAAAGACGTTAAAAGGCTAAATAAAATTTCATACATCTATTTTTATTTGAAAAAGAATATAATGAATTAAATTGAACTTATATACGTATTCTATATATTTTTTGACATAAAAGTAAATTTAAATAAAATAAATAATTATTTAAATAAAAAGTTGGTTCTAAATAACAACGAAGTGTTTTTCACTATTGATCAAAAATTAAAAGTTTTCAGAAAAATTTAAGAAATTCAACATAAGTTAATCTGGGTATTCAAAATTAAAAAACGATGTGTATTTAAACAAATTAGAAACAAAAGATTTTCATTTATTAATTTAAAATTAATTCTCATTGTCAAAACCAGAAAGCGAGTTTTTAGAAGTGAAAACTATCAAAAGATTGGTATGTGTTAATGTCTAATTTAATTGTAAAAATACATAGATTGACATAAGTTATATTAAATGATAAAAATATAATCTATTTATACTTTAAATCCACTAAAATTCATAATTTAGCACTATAAATTATTTCAATTAAAAAAAATTCAATTAAAACATAGTATTTTCACTATTCATCAAAATATGAATGTTATCCGAAAGACCAAAAAATTATCCAAATGAATTTTTTTTGTTTCTCTTCTAAATAAGAAGTTTATTTAGTCAAATTGAATATATAAAAGCATCAAATATTTTATTTTAAAATGGTTCTCCATTAAAACGCTGTAAAATTGAATTTTCTTGAAAAATAATTATTTTATCAAAAAATTTGAATTTGTTCTAATTTTAGTTCTAGGAAACACATAATAAGGATTTTAAAGTTATATGGAGTATATAAAATAAAAAATGAAAATAATACTATTCATAAACGCTTTTTGAATGGCTAGTTTGGTAAGTGGTGGTGCGCTCGAACTCGGAGTTGTGTGTAACGAAAGATATTAAATTACTTTAAAGAGATATTGTACTATGAAATCCAGGGGAGTTACATTCTCCCCTCCATCAATAAATTTAATTATCAGAATTTGAAATTTTTCTTAAAAAATAAAAGGTTAAAAATAGAAAATAACTTTTTGGAAAACCCACATCAAAAATAGGGTTAGTAAAATTTATTCATAATAAGAGAGAAAGGGAAATGAAAAATTCACCACCAAATTTGGATTTCAAATATGATAAAATTGGAGAAAATTAAGGGCACATAATTGGAGGAAATTTGTAAATTATTTTAGGGAGTGATTGAGGTCATCAATCACAAACAAGTGAACAATAAACTGAAAGTTGAGGGCCTAAAAACCATTAATCTATGATGACTTAAATTATTATTGGTTCATCAAAACATAAGGTATTATGATAACAAATTTTTAATTTTTAGATTCTTTCAATAATGTTTATGTATTAACTTCTTCATATAATAAGAAAAAATTACTTGATATATAGAGTTTCATCCTTTAACTAATTTCTACCACAAACTCATCTTTTACTCCCAAAAGATAATAAAAATCAAAAATATTATATTTAAAATAATAAGGTTTAGAAAAATGAAATTATAATTCATCTGTTAGACCTTTAAAAACAACATTATACAATTTAGGACATCACATAGGCCATTGGTAGGTGATGCACCCTTTTCTCCCATCGGTTGTGGGTTCAAGTCTTATGGCCTTGCTGGATACGACTGGTTGTCGCCCGACCTCCAGGTTGTCCATTTAATAACAATTCAAAAATAACCTCATGAAGTTGTTTAACTTCAAAAAATAGTATAAAAATATTCAACGTAATCCATTCCAACCTTTAAATTTATCCAAAGTACTTCTTTCCAAACTCACAGTGAAAAATTAATAAGGATGGTCACATAACATACATGTGAATACCTTTATCGTGTATTCTCATAAGACATCGTAATATACTTAATTACCTGACAACCATATTTTAATTGTTATTTACTTCCTTATTACATCTGTAAAACATAGAATACTGGATATACTCCTTAAATCCAAATTTTTTTGAACCTCCATCAATGATAGAATAAACAAACCATTAATTACTTCCTATGTGGTCAATAATATCAAATATACATTTTTCGACTCAATTATCTATTTTTCAAAAATCATTACCTATGCCTCATGACTATTTTATGTTTTATCTTTCTCTCAACCATATATTTTTTAAAAACATTAACCTACTATTGAGTCACTTTTCTTGTTTCTACAAAATCTCAAATCATTAATGAAATAGTACTACAGTACAATCCTTATATACTCTATAATTTTTTTTACTTGTACAACATTTATACAATACTCAAATGACACAATTCATTAAAATAATAATAATAATAACACTAATCATTACTCTTTATCTGTCATAGTATCTTAACATGATTATTATCCAATAGTAGTATTTGAAGTATACTCTGATTATTGGGACATTGATTCACATAGTGTCCTAACTCCTTACAGATGAAGCATTGTACATTTGAAACCTTATTCTTACCCTTCCAATCATGTACCTGGTGTCCTTCTTCTCCACACATATAACAAAATTTCATTCCCTTAAAGAATTTTCCCAGGAGATTCTTTCCACAGTTATCACATATGGGAAAATCCTTCTTTTCCCTCTTCCCTTTATCCATCTTTCTCTCTACAATCCTTTTCTTCTCTTGCTACATTTCAAATAAATAAAACTCAAAAAATTATTTACTTATCTTATTAAAAAATGATACTATTTCTTCATATGATGAGAATATTTGGGTGACTATTTCCCTTATAAATGTTGGCATAATACCATGAAATATATGATCATTCTTACACTTTGGATCATTCATATTGCTGGTTTTCTTATTCCTTCTACTAGGTTCCATTTCTAAAAAAATTTCATACACTATGTTAGTTTTTTAATCGAAATGAATAATTCCAAACTTGTAAAATACCTAATATCAATTAAAAAGAATATACATATAATATATAATCATAAAAATGTTTTATTTAAGGATGTATTTACTTATAAATCCTTCATAATGGTTTGTAAATAAAATATGATTTATCCTAATCAAATCCCATGGGAGTGTCGTAACCAAGAGTGTAGAAGGAACCATTGTCTGTATCAGGATACCTCAGGTCACGCCCAAAACAAAATTTATGAGTTTTCCCTCCTAGGTACATCTATGCCCGATCTTCCTCTACCTGCTCATATCCAGACAGGTGTGTATTTTTGTCAGAATAAAAAAATATGTGCATTTCCAAAATTATAGGAAGTTCTTTTATACTAATCGACAATGTTTATCTTAGGGTAATGTTATCTAATCATATTTTTTCTAAATGAAGTTTACAAGGTTTATACTCCACTTACTCTAATGCCATCTGTAATGCCTAAACCCTAGTTATCTAGAGTAGGTGCATTATTACATAACATTAGCATGATTACAAGGAATCATGTCCTGAAGAATCGATCAGTTTAGTAGCCTTGGATGTACTAGATGCATACATGATCTGTACAATACATTATAAAATTAAAAACAGAAACATTGTGTATCATTTGAAGACACTCATATCAGTTATCTTATCCTTGCAAGCCTGTCATAATATACTTATTCACATCCTAGGAAAAATAAAAAATAAAAAGTGGTGAGCATAGATGATCAACAAGGGTAAATAATATAGCAAAAACTGTAAACTTTTAAAGAAATATGTGTAGTAAAAAATGCTTTTAAACATAATATTGAACATAATATGGAAAAAATAAATCAAAAATTACAATATAAACAAGCACATAGAGATTGTACTAGTCGAATAATCACTTGTAATAACTTATTTTATAACGAGGGAATGCGTAAATCCGGACATCAAAACAACATAGTCGATGCCTCATGCTAAGACTACATATAATGATTTTTTCAAGGCCTTGTGCCACAGAACTAGTTTGTCTCATGGTAACAACAAATGAATCGATGAGTTATCGTGGGCTCCACCCATCACTTACAAAGTCGTATGAATTTCTCATATTAAAATGTTCAAACATAACATGAACATCCGTATTAAAACTAGAATAAGAAATGTCAATATTTTTCCCATAAATCCTGAATGGTATAAAAATAGCACATTCACAGGTAAATGTATCATAATACATTCAATATAATATTGAATATTTTATTTATAATTAATCAACCTCAATCAAGAATAATATCTAGTAAAGGATGTTGACATAGTTGAAAATTATCAGTAAAACTCCTTGAGAGAAATTATAATTTTTTTGAAATCATTTAAAAGTCACACATTTATAATGTAAGTCATTTAAAATATATTTTGGAATCAAAGTGTCCCATACCACTAAGAATATTTTGAATGTATTTAACATTTTATAAAAATCATGTCCATATAAAAAAACCTTAAAATCATTTTAAAAATATTGACATTAATTAATAAGATTTAGAAAATTAAATCTTCAAAACATTTAAATGATGATATAGTTAAATAATACCATCCATAAAACATAATAATTTACTTTGGAAGACATTTATATGATACATATACATTCAAGATAAATATTTCCCAAAAAATACATACACATAAATAATCTAATATAATAATGAGATTGAGGAATTAACCCTTACCTTGTACTTTCATTTTATCGATGGTACGTTTAAACTCTTGTATAATGATCATAGGATGTTATTAAATTATAAAATAACCATATTTATATTTATTATATCATAAATTATTCATTTATTACATTGTACTTCCCAATAATAATTGTTTCCCTGTTAAAATAACATTTCGGGAAACAGTCGCTTTCTTTATCGTATGTGTTTCAACTAGTTATTCTTGATCATATCACATAGATCATGATTTACATAATTACATAATATAAAACATGATTTATTTATCATATATATTCATAATATAAATATTTATAATAGATATATATTTATATATAAGTATGTAATGGAAATACCATTCATGGAGATGGTAGTCTGTACGTATCCATGGATGTTATTTCTATTTTTTTATTGTATTGAATGGAAGTATGTGAATGAGATATATGTAAAGACACACACACACACACACAGATATATATATATATATCTAGTAGCATTATTATTTCATATATTACATACATATTAATAATATATATTTTTATAATCACCATTTAATGGTGAATGTGTAAACTAATCTTATTGTGTCGGGGAGATGGTAAGTCTTACGTACACACAAGAAAAGATATCATTTCCTTAATGATAAAATGGTTTATAATTTGAGTTTATATTAATTGTAAATAAAAATTAACATGTTATATATGTTATTTAAATCAATTATACTAATTATTATACCCATTTAAATAATGAATTGTTGAATAATAAACTACATCATGATGTAGAGATGGTAAGCCATACGTATGGAAGTATGGTGAATATGTTATTAATATGATTGATATAATAATGAATATAGTTGTACCATATTTATAATAACATAACAATATGTAATAGGTACTGGAGTTTTTATTTTTTTTATGGAAAAAACAAATAAAGGTGAATCAGAAGAAGAAAAGAATGTTGAAAGAGGTGAGTAAATAATTACATATTCATGGGTTTCTTCCTTTTGATTTGATCAAAAGGGATCCTTTGGATGGATTTTTGATCAAATTATGGCTTATTGGATGCATTGAGGGTATTTGGGAAGATATTTTAGAAGGGTTCAGCTAATCCAAATTGCATTGGAGGTGTGAAATTAAAAGGAGAAATATCCTTTTATATGAGAGGTGAGGGTCACTTTAAAAAAAATTTGAAATATTATTTTATTATAAAGTAATTTTCAGTTTATAATGGCTCAAAATGGATTTATTTCGAGGTTATGGTAGGGATGGGTAGAAAAACTCTTGACCAATATGTTTTATACATGTTTTGGTCACCATATTAACCTTATCTTTTAAATTTAACTATTTGTTAAATAGTTTAACTTTTACCATGTCATCCTGTTTTATTATAATATACGGTTATAAAACTTACTGTAAACTTCCAAGAGAACCTAATGTGGTTCAATAAATACATATATATCATTATATATGTTCTTTAGTAAAACCGTATAATTTTAGAAATATTATATCATTTTATAAGATAATATCTATTTTAAAATCTCATTTATTTCAATTTTGACACTATTTAGTATTTGGTTTTTGTGAAAGTCATAAATTGATTATTACATAGAAAACCATTCATTAAACCAACCTAAACATGTCATATTCACCTAGATAATTATTTTATTACATCAAATGTCTCAATTTACATTTATTTGGATATTTATAATATCAATTATTTTAATCTTTCACTGATAATGTAATTAATCCATTATCATTCCCTCATTGATACATTTAATTATTTAACATCTAAATTTTTTAAATAAAATACTATGATGTAGGGAATAATTTTATATTTCAAAATAATATTTATATTATAATTTATTTAATTTATAACCCAATATTAAAAATAGTTTAGTTATTAATCTTTGAATTTAACACTTTTAACTCTTCTTTAAATAATATAATATTAAATGTCCTAATACAATCCAGGTAAACCAAATTGAACATATTTTACTCCTAATGATTAATTTGGATGAAATAAAATTATCCAATAGAATTAGATCATTCATTAGGTTAACTATAATATCATTTTTACCTTTAATTTCTCTATTTACTTTAAACCATGGTAAATAAAATTTAAAAGTTACTATTCACCAAAAATTATTTTCATCCTATTGAACCAAATTTAACATACTGATGTCAATAGTGTCTCTTGGATTTTCTAAATTCATTCACAGAAGTGGTAAAATCATGTTTTATGTAAGTTTTCAAAAGTTCCTAGAAGGTGGGTAAAAGACGTTAAAAAGTTTAATAAAAATTTTACACCTAATTTTTTTATAAAATGACTCCAATTAATTACATTGAAAATATATTGGTTTTATGTATCTATTTTGTCCAAAAATAATTTTAAATAATATAAATAATTATTTAAATAAAAATTAGGTTTTAAAGAATAACGTAGTGTTTTTCACTATTCATCAAAAATTGAATGTTTTCAAAAAAATACCAAAAAATCACTGTATGCTAATTTTGATATTTAAAATTCCATAATTATTTCTATTTTACCAAATTCAAAACATAGGAGTTTCATTAATTAATTTAAAATTAATTCCCATTTCCAAACCCAGAAATCAAGTTTTTGAGAAGTAAAAACTATCAAAATATTGGTATGTTTTTATATACAATTTAAATGTGAAGTTACATAAAATTACCTTCATTAATTTAAACGATAAAAATATAATATAATTTTACTTTAAAACACCTCAAATTCATAATATAACATAATAAATTATTTTGATAAAAAAAACTTCTTTTCAATTAAAACATAGTATTTTTCCTTATTCAACATAATATGAATGTTATCAGAAAAGCCCCGAAAATTAATCCAAACTAAATTATTATTTCTCACATATAAAGAAGAAGTTTAATTTGTCCAATTTAATATATAAAGGTTTCAAATATTTTATTTAAAAATGGCTTTCCATTAAAAGTTTGTAAAACTACATTTTTTAAAAAATATTTCTTTTATCTGAAAATTGAATTTGTTCTTATTTTATATCTAAGAAACACATAATATGGATGTTAAAATTATTTTTAGTATATTAAATAAGAAAATATAATTAATTCTATTCATAACCACTTTTTTGAACAACTAGTTTGGTAATTCATGGTGTGCTCGAACTCAGTGTTGCGTGTAGCGCACGCTATTGAATTACATTAATGAAATAACGTACTATGAAATCTTGGAGAGTTAATGTATTCAAAACCAAAAAATAAGAAAATAATGACATATTATTGATGAGAACATCATGATATGTTATAAAATGATCATATGTGATATTATAAATATTAGTATGGTTCTTTTTTAAAGTAATAATGTGTTTTAAACCATTCTAAAGGAGGTTCAATGATGTTCTTGTAAATTGAATTGTGATGTAAAGGATTTCGCCCCAATTTCACTTCATTAAGGAATATTTTATTATCATAGAAATAATTGATTTTATATGGTATATATAATTCCAATTTTTCATTTCATATCATTAATCCTTAATAATTTAGGGTATTTTATGTTTAAATTGAAATTATTTCATCTAAGTGGGTTTTACTTGAAAGTTACCATGTTGTAAGGGGTTTCTTAACTCAATTTTTTCATTAGGTTATAGTTATACATAATTTATTGTATTATGAAATGATTATATATGTAATTACTTTTTATTGACTAATGTCGTATTTAAACATTTGTTTGATATACATTTATTGCACATAATCACTCAATTGATTAATTCTTAATTAAATGGTATGACCTTTATAAGGGGTTTCCTAACTCAATATCCATTGATTAAGTAATACTAATACTACATTGACTATGTTATTTAATGATAATGTATAAAATAATCTATGAATTTACAATATTTTCTTTACACTTTTTTGTTTACATTTTTACATATAATCACTTGATTTATTAATTCCAACTCCAATGATACGATCATTGTAAGGTATTTCACCTAAATTTCTTCTCCATTGAGACATCTGTAATATTATGCACCAATATATTTTTCTATGGTGTATATACATCCAATATTATGTATTTAAAATGAATATATATTTATTCATGTTGATTAATGTTTCAATCAATGTTTACTCTTTTAAAGGGTTACATTTTAAATGTTATTGAAGAGGAAATAATATAATTTACAATATAATTTTTATGATTGATCTTGTTTTCATTGAAGGGATATTATAATATATAATTCATAAAATCCAATAAATTTATTATCCTATGTATATTTTAAGAGTTTAAAAGTTTTTATCCATATTATCCTTTATTTGGTACTTAAAAAAACTTAGTAAATGTTTAAAAAAAGATAATATTATTTCTATTTCTGATTAGATATATTTTAATTCCATGTACACATTTTCCAAAATAGATTTACAAAAGTAATTTTATTTTTTGGAATGATTCTATAAGGAAATTTTTAGTTTTCCTTTACTTTTATGATAGTTTTATAGGTCTATTTCTATAGATTTATAAGTGGTTCGTTTTATAAATTCTTTTATAAATATCAAATGGAATGTCTCTTTTAACAAATATTGAATTAACAGATTTTCCTACTACCTCAACCATTTAATCCTATTTATCTTATTCTAAAAAAATACATGGTTATATAAATTAAAATATAAAAAAATTTACTTTAATATTAGGACTCTTTTTTCCAAAAGACTTTATTTTACTACATACATGTATTTTTTATGAATTGATGATCATATTTTATCTCTCCTTAATTTTTTATTCATTATTGTTCCATTCAAACATTCACTATCTTGTTAATAATTTCTATTGTAAATTACATTTCTCTGAAATATCCATATTCTTTAAATGATGTATATGATTATTTCTTAAACCATGTACTGTTTATACATACGTTGTTCTACTTTGAACATTATTTTACTGACTAAGAAAATATTGATATTTTGTATTCTTCACTCCATATGGATATTTATTGATACAATATATTATTCCATAATTAAAATGATCATTTAATATATGAAAAATTAATTGGACATGTAGTGAAAGGTGGGGAATATAATTATATATCCCTTCAATGCATTGAAAGGTCTTATGAGATAAATTAGTTGAACAGCCATATTAAATGGATTTTTGGTGTATGCATACCCATAACTTAAACATTTTCAACATAATTCCTTAGAGGTTAAGATATCATGATGTATGATACCATGACATTAAAAATTATTCATTACTTCATCGAGAATTCAATTATTATTACGCTTGATTTTACAGTATTGATATTATCCATGGATGCATTTCTTGATTAATTTATTTTGTTAAATGGCATGTGTTTCCACTTATTTGTCATGTCATATTGATTGTGAATTATTTATTCAGGATATATTATTTTATAAAAAACACTTATTAGGAATTTCATCTCACCATTATATTCTTCCATTCCCCAAGATATGGAAAAGGATACATTGAATGATTTCAATGATGTTGAATTTTTTTCATTACAATGTTTTTATATTTTAATAAGAATCATGAAATTATCTAGTTCATTGAGAATGCTAAACAATTCGATCCTTTGGGATATGATCTCTTGTATCAGTTTTCAGTGTAGTAAAGTAGACATTGGCTATGGGTTATTGGAGTTTTGGGTTGTCACAAATTTAACTATCATCACTCTTTTATTCATTCATTTTGGATAATGTATTTCTTCACATTATTCATGATGATCTCATTTTTATACATTCCAATTTTTTTTTGGATTGATATATCTTAAATGTTTCATCCATGGAAACCTCCTAAATGAAACACCACCACCATCATTATCATTGAATATTAACTTATGGGAATTTAGAGAAAATCGATCAATTACTCCACAATTGTAATTTATCAGTAAAAACATACCACAATATTTTACTATTCCATTTTGAACATTATTTTATTTAAATTAAATGATAGGCTTAAAAATGAAATCAATTTCATATATATAAACTAGAAATGTCTTCATCTGAATTGAGTTCTTTTTGGTCTTATCATTCTTCAAGGATTCGTCATTGATTCATTATCACACTTAATTATCTTCTTCAAAGAAGAAACATTACTCATCTCATATACAACTAAAACACCGTGAAGTTCAAATAATGGAAAAGAACTCAAATCACAATATTCAGGTGATAAATGTTTTAAATAAAATACATATGATGTGATAAGAAGTAACTTATTAAAAATCATAGAATATTATATATTATATCCAAAATCACATATTGATCTCATAATATAATTTAAAATTTTAAATAAATTTTTCATTATTTTTCTTTTAATCATGTAAATATATTTATCTTAAACACACTAGGTTATAATATTTTTTCCATCTATATTTCATTTCCTTTGATAATATTTCATATCTTGTGAAAAAAGACTTTTTTTTATTTTGATTTTATTTTTTAAAAGTGAGTCTAAGATGCAATTGATTATAGGATCATTATAATTAATATTCTTTAAATCAAATAGTGTCATCACAACACAATATGTTATAGGAGTGAAACCATCAGTTACAATATCTAAAACAACTATTCCTATTAAAAATACTCATTGAAGAATTATACCCTTTAATAAATTATAATTTATTATATTAAATTTTATAACATGTTTATTATTTTCTTGAATCAATCATTAAAAAATTAATTTATAACTTAAAACCAAAAAGGTACACCATAACAATTTCACCACAACATACAAAGTTCACCAGTACTACTCTAATACAAATGTTAGAGACCATAGTTAATGTCATTACAATAGTTGATTTGTTTCCAGGTATTTAACAACACTCATTAAATTTATAGGATGAAATTAGAAACCTTATAACCAACATCTACCTTGAATGAAAATAAAACCATGATTAGACTAAAATAAATAATTTATGTGTACCTTGCACTAAGGATGGCCACATCTATTTAATTTATTAATGTTTTTAGGAATGTCTATAAAATGAATTAACTAAAATCCCTTATCCATAGTGTATCCACAAGATATCATGAATCACACATTGAAGGGGTAGTATCCTTTTATAATTTCAACACATACTAGTGCCAATTGAGGAAAAAAGAGAAGGAGGACGATATTTGGGGAGAGTTTGATGTAGCTATATACTTACATATGGTTCAGATGGAAAATCTCAATGTGATATTATTCATTATTTATGCTTTTTCATAATTGCAATACTTTATGGTAATTTAATGATATATTGTAAAGAACATGGGAAATGGAATAGGTGACAACATATGTAACATTCAGCCATCCAAGTATTCTCTCATGTGGTTTATCTTATAAAATAGTTTTAATAAATGATATCTTATTATTGGAATATTCATGTAATTTAACGATTAAAAATAAACATTAAATTAATCATAGGTTATTAAATTGAATTTTATAATACAATTCATCTGAAAATAGTACTACATTATATATACGTATATTATATAATGATTGTCTTAATAAAATGTCATGAAATATCTATATCCTACCATATGATATAACTATATTTTTTAATTATGATAAAATTAAATAAATCACATGAATATATAATTTATGTAATATATCCATTGATCACGCATAGGGTGTTGTTAATTACTTATGAGGATAGAAAAATAAAAAAATTATAAAGCTCAGAAAAGTGAAATTAATTAACTAAAATGTTATACATTTATATTAATATTATTGAGCCCACAAATAAAGTGAAATTATGTTTACTATGTTTTTAAAAGGAAATAATTTTATTTATTAGATTTTTTTAAATGGGAATGAATCAGAATCATTTTTTACTTATTGAAACAATTTTAATAATGCAATAAATGTGGGTATAATGGTTGTTTCGAAATAAATTGAGAAAATATGATAAGGTTTTGTAAATTTTAATGTTTGGGTCTAATTGGATTTAGAAAATAACTTTATAGATTAATATTTTTATTGAAGTCAACATGTGGTAGATTCAATGGTCATGTGATCCCCTCCTCAATGTAGAATTCCTTTTTTCCTATTGTAATTCAATTTAAGGTATTTTCAAATATAGTTTTTCTCAAAACCATTTTGAACCTGATTAGTATGAAAATGATCTTTTCAAATTTTGGGTAACTAGTTTTATAAATAGAAATTTATTTCTGGTTTATCAATCAGTTATCATGATTATACAAAAAAATACATTAGATGTTTTATTCAAAATTGTAGTAACCCTAATTCAGGAATGTAACAAAAATTAAACCAAAAACCAAATTCCTATTTTTTCTATATTTCTCTATAATAAGGTAGGAATTACCCCCTCATCCATGTGTTGATTTTATGAGGAGGTGGGAATGAATAAAAATAAAACATGAAGAAAATGATGAAGATTTGGGGTGCAGGACCTTGCACAGTCCAAATTCTCTCCCTAAGCATTCTTGTCTAAAATTTTCTTTTGGAAGAAGTGTAGTAGCTCTCAATATATAAAACTAAAAATAGATTAAGGTGAAATTAATTATACATTAATATTGACCATTATGAGTTTTAGGGTTTCCTCCTGTGATATATGGTGGTATGTAGAATTACTGTTTGGCCTTCTATGGAAATATCTGTGGAAACTTTTCTCAGTGGGTCTTTCAAGACATTGACACAATATGAGGGATGCTTTCATGAATTGAAAAATCATTCTATCCATTTTGTATCTTTTTTAACTTCGTTGTCTGTACATGGTCTACACCTTTAAATATATTCACGTCTTAAACATGATTCATGAACTGAATCCCCCGTTTCTAGCTCTAGAATGTTTGTTTCATCATGATCTTCAATTTCAACCTCAATAAGAGTCACATTATCATCCTACATGTTGAGAATACTTCATTAAATGGAAATATTGATATGAATGTTCCATATTTTCTCATTTTCTTGAATTATTTTTATCATTTCACATATGAATAAACTATTAAATGTACATGTTAGAATTAATAACTAAATTATAAAAAACAATGTATTTAAATTTCAAAAATGTGTTCATGAACTGTACATATCAGATCCCTGCACAATTGAATTCATTGTTATCACTGAGATTGAGATATTAACATAATACAATGGATTATCACCCTATAATTCCTCAAATTCAATTTCAAAAAAATAAATTGATAAAATGAGAAATCAAATTTTCAACCATCACACATGAAAAAATAATTAATGCCACATTTTTAATGATGAAAATCCACCAATTATTTTAATCTTTCTCTATTGAAATAACCACAAATCATAATTTATTTATTTTTATTTTCATCTTATTTATAATAAGCATGTTATTTTTAATTTACAATTCTTTAAATTGTTTACTCATCACCATGGTACAAATGTTAATATAGTTATGTGCATACATTATAAACATATCGCAAACTATAGACATTCAAGGAATATATCATTTACACCATATAAAAATGAATAAAAAATAATCAAGAGGGATTCATCATTAGGTTTAAATGACATTGATTTATATGGTAGGTAAGCACATGATGTAGAAAAATAATTCTCAAATTGATTTTTGAGACTAAATCAATGTTCATGATATCAAAAGATAAGCTCAATAAAAATCCACATTTGTTGTTTTCATCTCCCTCTTTCACCCAAAAATATCAAAGTGGGATCATTATAAAGTTAATCACAATGAATGAATAATCCTATGTTTCCATATTTTTAGCAGTATAGGTAAATGATGATAAATTATAACAAAAAACATCATGGCACTAACCCAAATCAAAATAAAAACACAATAAAAAACATATTAAATCAATTATTTCCCTATACAACATAGAATGTATCTCCCACACACATAATATTTTTAATATCATGTAATGTATTGTGAATAGGGTGGGAATGGGTAAAATAGACCTTTAACTCATCCCATTTCCTAAAAAGATTGTTGCTGGTTTCTACGGTCTTCAAAAGATTAATGTAAAGTCAAATTGAGGATAAAAGGTTAAAAAAAGATTAGTCAATCATATTTAATGTGGTTATTCTAATTTATTGCTTTTATAAGTTGTCAAGAATGTTAAAGAAGAGAACATGCTGAAGTTTCTCAATAAATATACTTATAAAATAAATAAATAAATATTAGTTGAGAAAATATCTCCAGAATGAGATGAATAATATAAACTAATACTCTTGGAAATACATAAGAATATATTAATAAAATAATTCAAATATCATACTTTTATGGTAGTCTAAATATTAGAAAATTTTAATTTAAAAAAAATTCTTTGCTAAATAATTATTATATAAATAATAATCTACATTCTTTTCCCTACTTATTCATTTCCTCCATTTTACTCATTAAAAAATTTGAAATATATATTTAAAATCATGGAATAGAATGTATACTATCTAATTTATTCCACCCAATTCAGATGATTAAAGAAAGAATAAACCATGAAAATAATATTTGGAGTTAAAAGTTTTAATTAAATTACATGTGGGGAATAAAATAGAAAAATTATGAATTTAAATTCATACTCCACTATGAATGATGATTTGAACATTATAGTACAGGTTCTACATGCACCATATTCATGATGTGATTAATTTTCATGTTATGTATTTTTTGGATTTCACTACGTGAGTTGGTCCTATAGCTTCTTCTATTATTACATTCTAGTGTATTGATAGTCCAAAAAAAAAAAATTTCCAAAGTCAATGTTCTATCCCTAAGGAATGGCATTTGAAAGATTTAGTTAATAGTTCATTCCCATAAAAATTAATGAAATTTTTTTAAAAAAACTTGTTGACTTCTATAAGAACCTTTTTTGACATCATTGGATTGACCTTACCACTTTCATATTTATCTTAATGGATGAATCATTTGAAATATTTTACCTGTTTGAGGTCCATAAATTGTCACAATTCTAACCTATACACATAGGTCAACCCCTTTCCTTCGTCTCGAAACATCTTAACTCTTCCCACTAGTGACACGTTATTAATGTCCATTGATTAGATCCACTAATTCTTCTGTAATCCAAAAATACTAAATTTAAGTTCATGTATCATCCATAACTATTGGATGTTCTCAATATTCATGGATTTTTTCAGTCTTCCAATGTAATTGGTCATATCATTTAGCTTTCCTTTCTTTCTTTTCAAACATTTAATTTCAATTTCTTATTGTACAATTGTATATACCTCAGTTACTTCTTCAAAATAATTGAAATCTTAAATGATAAGAATTTTTTTTTCACCCAACTAATTATATTCTCTCACTTTACATTTCTTCATAGACTAATGAATGTTGAAACTCACCTGTTCATATCCAATTATTAGATATAGTTCCTGAATTTTTACATCTATCAGTGCTCACCCAATGGATTAAAATGACATTAACATATTCATATGTTTCCACTCCTACACTATATTGACTTCTATGAACTTGATTATGAAATAATGTTTTTCAAATTTGATCATAATATATTCGTTTAGTCCCCATGGGAATTTTTCTATTGAATCATCTAATATAAGTGAAGCTCTTATAGACATTAGTCCATCCGATCCTAGAATCTTCAAGGTGATGTACGACATGATGTTGAAAATGGAAACTAATTCACATAATTTTTTTTTCAAATTTATTATCTATAAAAAGTATAGTAATCAATAAGCAATCCATATTTCATTTATGATTAGGTAGTTCTATTAATACCACCCTTGCGCATTCTCATATTAACAGAATGGGGTCAGTTTCCCCAAACAGCTTCTTGTTGCCTACTAGATCTATCAATAATTCTGTATATTTAGTCATTTTTTTGAGAGCCTCGACAAAAAGAATATTAATAATTAATTTTTTAATATTTTCCAAAAATTTACATTTTTCATGTCAATCCTCTCTTGCATAAGTCTCTCTTGAAATGAAAATTTTTAGATTAAACTGTAGTGGTTCCTCTTTAGCTACTATTTCCCCTTTCTCGTTATCAATTTCTTCTACATTTTATTTATTATACCTTTCTTGGTTTAGGATGGTTCATGATAATTTGGTCACTTCTCAATGTAATTAATACCGACTTTATCTATGGGTGCACGTCGTGGCATCTAGAAATTGCCCCTCATTTTCTATCTATGGGTTGCTCTATGATTTTTCCTAGTGGATTATCCATGTTTCACAATGTGGCCTTTTTGTTCTTAAATAATTCCATTATCTCTTTGATTACCACCCTAGTCAGGGTTAGGAATGTTGTCAGTGTCTCTTCCAAGGTATGGACTTGAATCTTCAATGATGCCCCTTGATGTTGAGGTTATAGACCATGTTTTCTTAGCTAAAAAATTCTTTGGTTATGTTTTTGTTGTTTTTATAGAATATAACCTTGAAATTGATTACCACGATTGTAATCCTCATAATATCTCTCTTCTATACATATACATAGGGGATTAAATTTATTTTCCATCATCATTTCTATATACTTGGTTAGTGCTTCCATTTTTTCACCATATACTAATTTTCATTGATCATGTGGATGCATCTTCATTATGTACCCTCACCTTGCAACTGAAATATATTTCCTCATATTTCTTTTAGTAGGTTGTATCTCTACTCTAGAGGATTCTTCTTCAGTTATCCTTTCGCTACCACATCCAAAATTGACATGTTTCCTTATGATAAAACCCTATTGAATATGTAGATTTTTATCCATAGATTTATACTATGATGGGTGTATTTATGAGTCATATATTTTTAACATCCCCATGAATGTAAAAGTGATTCATCCAAAAATTAACTACAATTAAAAATATTTACCTCAATTTTAATTTACATAAATGGTGGGAAGAAGTGAGTGAGAATGTTCTTTTCTATTTCATACCATGTGTTGATGTAATTAGTGGAAAAACTCTAAATCCACTCCTAAAATTGATCCCTCAATGAAAATATGAACATTTGATGCCTTAACATGACACTTGAGACATTAGGGAATTGGATGGTTTCACAGACCTTGTAAAATATTCCTAGATGTGAATTTAGATCATCTTGATGTAGTCTAGTGAATTTTACATGATTCTATATCATTTGGATGATGTCATGTATGATCTCTATATGAATTTCTGTAATAGGAGGCAATAGAATGTGCGATTGTAGTCACTTTTTTCTATAGTTTTCAAGCATAAAAAGCCTTGGATCTCGAGGTTGAATTCCCCAAGTAATAATATGTTACTTTTTACCCTCCATAATAATAACTCTACTCATTATTAGGCTCAATTTTAGTTCAAGAATTAGTTTAAGAATTTCCTTTCCTTTTGTAAAAGTTCATTGGGTGTTCATAAAATATTTGAAATGTAAAATTCAAACCATGGAAGAACATTGTAAAAAATAGATAAAAATAATTTAAAACAACCAAATTTAAGACCTAAAAATTTAAAACTCAATCATCCAAAGAAACCCTAGAATTTCTTATCACCCTTGGGGAATATCTAATTCCCTTCTGAGATAACAAAAATCAAAAACACAAAAACCCATACATGTATTAATAATTGATTAAAATGTAATATGTGTAATCTTAGAGTGTGAAACCCATGGAGATAGTGAAATTAATTTTATTATTTTTATAAATTACAATAATTTTACTGATTTTAGTTTAATAAAGTTGAAATAATGAGAAAAATGTTTTAGTTCTTAAAGTAGTTTGAATCTAGTGAAAAATTAGGGTAGGTTAGTTTTTTTCGAAAATAATTGAGAAAATATATCCAGGTTTTGTTGATTTTAGGGTTTTCATGCAACTGGATTTATAAAATAATTTGATTGTTTAGTATTTTTTTATTGTTGAGACGAGGGTGATTCAATGGTCATGAAATTCAATCCTCAATGCAAAAATTCCCCTTTTCCCATGGCCAAAAAAATTACAGAATTTATGAATCTATTTTGTATTTATACCATAATTATTCCAGATTACCCTAAATGTGAAAATGGACTTGATAAAAATAGGGTAACTAATTCTGAAATAACAAATGTTCTTTTAGTTTAATCAATTAATGATCATGGTTATAAAAAAATAAAGATATTAAAATATTTATAAAAAATAACAGTAAACCTAAAACATGAATGTAAAGAAAATAAAACCCAAAAACACCTTCTCAATTTGGACACATCACCCTATTACAAGGTTGTAATTACTCATTAATCCTAGTAATGAGGGTTTATAGATGAAGGTTACAATAAAAATAAAGCATTAAAATAATGAATATGAATTATGGTGGAGGACCCTGCATAGCATAGCTTCTCTCCCCAATATTTTCTCTCTAGAATGATTATTTAAAAAATTAATAATATATATCAATTTATATAACATTAGGGGGATCATGTTGAATTTAATATTCCATTAATATGGTCCATTATGAGTGTTGGTTCTTCCTCTGGTGATAAATGATGTTCCATGGAATTATTGTTTTGTCTTCTGTTGAAATCTCTATAGAAACATTCCTCACGGGGTCTATCCCACCACTATCAAGACATGAAAGATGATGTCACACCATGAATAATTTTCAATACATTTTTCTTATTTATTCACTTCATTATATGTATTTGGTTTTTTCATTTTAATATATTCACACACTAAACATGATTCATGATTTGAATCTCTATTTTCCTACTCTGAAACATTCATTTCTCCTTGGTTCTTCACTTTTGACCCCTAGAAGCATCACATTGTCATCCTAGATCTTGGGAATCCTTAAATAAATGTAAATATTTGTCCATTTGGACACTTTTACTCATTTTATGAAATTATTTCTAGCCTTCCACATATGAAAAACCAATTAAATTTTATGAAGTATCTAACAATTAAATTATCAAAATTAATATATTTAAATATAAAAAATGTATTTATGAAATGTGTATATCATCTATTCAAATCCAAACTACATTAAATATTCCCATACTATGTGCCATATCACTTTATATTGTATCATATACCATATCTTATGAAAGATTGTGAAAAGATAATTTAGGATATTTTCCAATACACTTTCCAAAATCATTCACCATCTTCACCATGTATCATATCAATTGAAATAGCTTCTGAACATCCATCAAGAACTATTTTTTATACATATAAAACACTTACAAATTAACAATATTATTCAAAAAAAAATTATTTAGTCAATCATAATGTTTGACCCAATGTACATTGTTGT
Source organism: Viscum album (assembly GCA_963277665.1). Classification (NCBI taxonomy): domain Eukaryota; kingdom Viridiplantae; phylum Streptophyta; class Magnoliopsida; order Santalales; family Viscaceae; genus Viscum; species Viscum album. The sequence continues at coordinate 837,736,371 of OY728165.1, forward strand.
ATTGAAAAAATATGTTCCAAAATTTATAAATATATGAAAAGTGTCACAGCTGAATATTTTAAAGTAATAACATCATATTCCCTAGAATATATAAAACCCAATACCAATTTTAATCAACCAATAAAATATATTTGTTTAAATTTAATCACATAAATATCTTTCATAACACACAAAAGTAAGTCTAAATGAACTATAATATAGTATACTATGAGAACATAGCTGTAACATTAGAGGTTATGAATAATACTAACTAAATTTTTAAATGAATATGGTTTAAATATGTAAAATAATTCATTGATTATATATTTATTAGGAATAAAATAAGAATAATTTGAATGAAAAAGATGTTTTTCTGAAAAAACTTTATTTTTCTAAAAGGCGATTTAGTCATGGTTTCACACATAATTTAAAATTAATTTCTATCACTTTTAGAAAGTTTATTTTATAAAATGAACTTAATTTTTTAAATCAGAATATTTTAACTATCTTATGATGAATTTTTGGTATTTTTTTGAACCGTTTTATTATTTGATGAATAGTGAAAAAATAATGAATTTTAAATGAAAACTGCCTTTTTGATTAAATTATTTATAAATAAAAATTATATTATTATTTCATTTTAATGTAAAATTAGATTATTTTTATACCTATTAATCCAATTTAATACATTTTAAAAAAATAATTTTGATGTTTAAAATAAAATATTTTTTAAATTTAGAACATTTTCTATTTAAAAACAAACTTTCTCATCGTGTCTGTGGGTTTAATTTTAAATTAAAATTTTCCACTTATGTGAATGGAATTTGTCAGAATGGATTAAATATTTGTTATCAAATGAATTTATATTTTCTAGTAAGGTCAACTTAATTTTTCACAATAAGGAATAATTAATATAGTAAATATTAATTACCATGGTAAATGTAAAAATAGATTTATCGGGGTGGTTAAACAAAAATATAAGGGTTAAAATGTCATAAAACCCTATCTAAAATATATTATATGGACATATTTAGACCATATAATTTCTAATTCAGTATAGAAATTTATTTTTATATTTTTGGAATGTGAAAATTATGGTTATTCCTTTTTCTTTTAAAAAGTTACAAGTATGCCAGTCACCTCACTTATAAAAGGCCACCACTTTCCTCTATTATTAACTACTTCAAACTATAAGGACACAACCTTAAAACATTACATAATCATGAATTAAATGAATAATTCAAATAGAGGATCTTTTTAGGTTTAGAGTTTTAAAGAATTAGGACAAAACTATTACATCTCAAAAGATTACAAAGTAGACACTTCCACTAAGATTCCATAAAATAAAAACCCTTAAAAAGAAACATGTCTAGTTCCATGATTTAGATAGCATGTATTTCCTTGATCCCATACTTGACCCTATTCATCTTTAAGTCATGTGTAGAACATTTCAAAAACATTGGATGAGCATAAAAAGCCTAGTGAAGGATACAGAAAGAAGGAAAACTGTTAGTTTTTCAAAACAACAAGTAAATCAAGAATACTTTATCAATGTAATAATTTTTACCTTTATGAAGTATTAAATACTATTCACTGAATAAAAGATCACTACTTATCCTTTGTAACCAAAGATTACCATAATCCCATATAAATAACACATAACATATAAAGGTAACTAGGGACATAAACATACTTAAATGGAATAACCATACATTCAACTTCCACACATATCACTACATGTAATAGCTATACGGCAGACGTCCATACCCAATGCATTGGTGGTTATAACGTAATCACCAATCCTGGTATTCAAGGCACCACCCGTCATATGATTTATCACGTAACCACCCGTCAAATGTCCAAGTACTATAACAATTATAAAAGAAAAAAAAACATTTCCACATTTTAATCACAATATATCACTTAAATATATTGACATAACAAATCTATTATAAAAACCATTTTCAATACCAAAATACATAAAAGAGTATATGGTATTAATATACTTTTAAAAACATTACGGCTTGTTGAGGAAGCCAAAGATCAAATAATACTCGTGGTGGAGGAAAGGTTTTTGTCACCACGTATGTTAAAAAGAAACATACTTTTTGTCATTTAGTAAAACAATTCATATATAAAAGAATCCTTTTGAATAAAAGTAAAATTAAAAATGGTTTATACACCGTATAAAATTAATTTGTGTATAAAAAAATATACCTCAATGAACATCGATTGAGACGAAGTCCCGTTCAAAGACGATATCCTTAGATTAAGGATAAATCAATTGTGTAATTATGTGTGAAAAATATAAATACACCCAATATAAGTTGATATTAAGTGTAAAAAATAATAGTTCATTCAAACATATTCATAAAATGACATGATCAAGAATTAGATTTTTAACCCAATGAATTTAAATTGGGTTAAGAAGTTCCCTTACAAATATTCGACAACCTAACAACATGACATTAAAATTCAGGAAAAGAGTTGATGAGATAGAAAATGGTAGCTCATCACTTGTACAAAAAAATTACATCAAAAAGGATATATAAGAACATATCCCAACATAATAATATGTAAATTAAAAGTTATAACAAAAAGGATTTTTTTTTAAAAAGAGGCGGGTGAAAGGTTCCCTTACCGATTTGGTAACTTACAAAATATAAGCCACATGAAAGAAGGATCATAAATTGAAGATGTAAATACCCATAAATTTAAGTATATTACATAATTAGTAAACTCATGGGCAGTATATACACTACACAAAAGGAAATAGTGGCAAATGTAGCATGAATCTCATGAGAATAAAATTGGGATGAAAAATCCCTTATGAAAACACGGCAACCTAACGGTGCCACTTAATACTTACAAAAAAGGATTGGCGAGATAAAATAGGGTATCACATCATATGAAAATAAAATGTACAGTAAGAGGAAAATAAAAGAACATCCCCCAACATAATAAAGACGAGATTAAAAGAAATGACATAAAAGAGAGTACTTAAAAAGAAAGAGAGAGGCAGGATCCCTTACCACAAGTCTGACTTGTCTTGTTCATTTCTTGATATTCCTGAATAATAAACATTGGAAAATTTATAATTTCTTAATTACCTCCATTAAATATTATTATTTAGTTCATATCACATATTATAATGTTATAATAATATATTAATAATGTGAGTTCATCTCAGACGTTTTTGTTGATGTTCATTACATGAGTAAAAATTTAATTTGTTTGAAAAGAATTTTCCATGTAGTTATAGGTACATCATCTCTAGAATATTATTAATGATTTAAATATCATATATATCCCGTATATTTTCATTTTACACTATTCCATAACATTTAGAGATACAAAATTAAATGCACCGTTCATGGAGACTGTTGGTCATACGTACACATGAACGCTACTTTCATTTCTTTGTCATATTTATGGAATTAATACTAAATGGGAGATATATATATATATATATATTATAATTACAGAATTATATACATCATTTAGATGTAATATATGACATATATATCCATTATTTATATGTACTTATAATTGTACATAACATTTGGAGATAAGAAATTAAATGTACCGTTGATGGAGACGGTACGCCGTACGTACGCATGAATGCTACTTTCATTTATATTTTATACTTTAATGGAATGAAAAATATAATGATACATAGGTATATTATAATTACAGTATAATATAATATATAACATCATTAAATCCATCCTTTATACAACCCACATATGGTATTAACGATTCAAATAACTTTGAGGGGGCGGTAGTCCGCACTTCCTAAAATGAAATAATCGTGTTTACCCATTATGGAAACCATAAAGGTATGGAATAAATAAAAAATAAAGAAGAATGAGGAATAAATAAACCTAATTTATATATCATATACAAATACAGTGACATCTTAATGGCCACCATGAGAGGTGTTAAAAGAAGATTGAATAATCATCGTTTCGTGAGGTAGTAATTCACCACCAACAAAAACAGTATGTTTTTTAACCATTAGATGGAGGTGTGTATGAGTGTATCTAGAATCCTCATAATTTAATAATCCTAATATATTTGATATATAGTGTTGTTACAAAATAAAGGAATAAAAAGAGTTTAGGGGGTTGGAGAAGAAAACTAAAGCAAAAGAACATAAGAGAAAACATTACCTTCAAATCTGATAAATCATTTTGATTTGAGCTCAAAGGCTTCCATGGAAATATTTTTTCCCAAATTGGGGCTTCTAGAAGTAATATATAGATGTGGAGAGACAATATTAGCAGAGGTCGGACGAGCCTAGGGCTTGAGAGGTGTGGGTAAGGAGGTAGAGGTGGGGGCCTTTTATAAGAGGGAGGAGGGGCACTCTTGGAAATTCTTGAAAAGTTACATTATTATAAAATGATTTTCGGATATCAAATTTCCCAAAATTATATATTTTGATGATAAGGTGATAAGGGTTTGACATCCACCCATCCAATAGATTTCTGACAAGTGTATGTCTTAGATATTACATTATCATTTTATTTTATTTAAATCATTCATTAATGTGGTAATCGATGCATCACCATGGTGTCATAAATAAATTACTTTATTTAGTGTCTAAAACTTATAAATAAAAATACAATGATGTAGTAAATATATTTATATTTCAAATTAATATTTATAGTAAAAAATATTAATTGTATAGCACCATGTAAAAATTGTTTTAGTAAAACAATACATGTTTGTGTCATTTTTATTTTAACTTTAAATAAAAAGTTATTAATATTATTTGCTTACCCAAGTGGCTCTATGGGGTCCCCATGTTGACCCATGGATTGTCTTGGTCATCCATGACTCATAAAATAACGGTAGTACATGTTTCATGGTCATTTAATGTTATTATAACATTATCTTTACCTTAAATTACACTAATTACCTTTAATCACGATTAATAAAATTTAAAAGTTACTATTCACCAAAAATTATTTTAATCCCATTGAACCACATTTTAAATCCTAATTACAACCATGTTTGTCTGATTTATGAAATTCAAATCACCAAGTTGGTAAATTTTCATTTAAACGAAAACTCGGTTTTTTAACTCCCACTTAGTGGTATCACTATTCATCAAAATTGATGTTTTTCTGAAAAATACCACAAATTCCCCCTGAGCTATATTTGATATTCTGAATTCAAAAATGATGTATATTTTAAAAAATTCAATACATATAAGTTTAATTAATTAATTTAATATTTAATTCTTATTGTCAAAACAAATAGCATGTTTTTAAGAAACAAAATATATCAAAAGATTGACACTAGTTTAAGTCAAATTTTAAAGTGAAATTAATTCCAATGACAACCATTGGATTAAATGGTAAAAATATATTCTAACTAAAATTTAAACCCAATTAAAAAGATAATATATCCATATAAGTAAATCAGAATAAAAGGATGTTTTGAATTAAAATACAACATTTTCACTAAAATATATCTTTTCCGAAAAAATAACAAAAATTTACAGAAAGTAAATTTTGATGTCTAGATTCTAAAGAAGGTTTTTATTTGGTCCAATATAATATATAAAATTATCAAAAAGGGGATATAAAAAGGTTTCTCCATCAAAAGGTGGTTAATCTTCCTTTTGAAGAATATTTGAATATTTATGGTAAAAATTGGATTCATTCGCATTTTAAGCCTCTAAAATATATTGGATAAAAGTAAAAATATTTGAAAAACATATATAATCATTTGGTAGTTAGTTCTGTTCATTCCCTCCATTACAACGACAAGGCCTTAAAAATAATATTATTATATTATTAGTGTGCAACGTAAGATTTCAAAGAAACTCGTTGTAGCGTATTGGGTACTCCATCAAACATAGCATCCCCTTTAAAGTAATATTAATATTTTATTCACAAATTTTAATAAATATTAAATTGTCATATTCTGTATTTACCTAGGATGTTACATCCTTCCCCCCTTTTGGGAATTGCATCCTCGCAATTTTAAAATTGGTCTTGGAAACTTCATTGAAATCCCCACATCGGAAAAGGAGTCAATCAAACTGTCACTTTAAAAGAAAGAAAGGTAAGTACAAAGGTCACCCAAGTTAACCCATAATAGGATTCCATGTAGGAAGATGTGGAAATGGAAGAGAAAACAAAGGGTCATGTTCTAATGGAGTGTGATAGAAAACATGTTTAGGAGAAAGTTAACCACCAGAAAATTAGAAACATGTGATGGGTTAAACGGTATTTGATTCCATAGTAGGAAAAGTTAACAGACAACATTTTTGTTTTTAAGTTACTTTTTAGTGAGGAATATATTTATGAGATTAACAAAATCATAAGGAAACATACTTACTTGTCGTGTAGACTTTCATATCTTACTATATTTCTTACAAAAACTCATATTTTCTCAAAAAGACGAGTATTTAAGATGACTTGTTCACATTAAGAGTGCTATAATCAACTTCTAGAGAATAACCTAATCCAAAAAAGTAAACTATATATTTCCCTTGTCTTTAAACAAAAACCAAAACCAAAATTGTTAGTATGATATCAGATACTCCCCAAAAAGGATAATCCTTTATAAAAAGAAATAGTACTCTTAATCTAAACAATTTGTAAAACATTATCAAAAGTTCAACAAAGACCATTCAATAAAAAGTTGACCATAAATTTCTTCAATGTAATCCAAACATAGAATTAAACCCAAATCTCTAAAGGATTTAATCACATAGTCTTCCAAGATAAATCATAACATTATTCTCAAAATAACATCAGTTACTCTTAAAGTCTCATACTGAAATGTAATTAACCTAATCACATATCCTCCATGGTAGGCTAATTATTTCCATAGATAACCTAAAATAAGCTTATTCCTGATTCATAAGATCATCTAACTGAAAACAATTAGTTATACTGACCAGGGACTTCACTTAGTCCAGTGGTAGGCGATAAATACCAGTCGCACTTTGGTTGTGGGTTCGATTCCTGCAGCTTCATCCGACGCGATGAGTTGACACACAGTCTATGTGTTGTCCTTTTTCCAAAACTATATAATACTTAAATCCTTCCCCAAAACGAGTTAGAATCATAAAGAATAAGCATAACATAATTTAACGTCAATTTTATCTCATGCCTTTCATTTTCCACCATAAAATATAGTAACCCATAATTACTTCAAAAGTAAGGATCATATAAACCAAAATGGTTCTTTATAACTATGTCCACAAAATAATAGATAACTATTACTTGAATAAAATTTTCATATATCAAACATCAGGGTTACACATACTATAAAAAGTCTTATAATGTAACCCATCATCAAGAGAGACTTAATAATTTTAAGAATTTAACCATCCTAAAATCTATCATAAGAATTGAATCCCATATATGTTGACTTCTTACTCATTCAAAATTCTTCATGATACATTAACCATTCCTTTCCAACTTATTATGAAATACTTCTTTCCTACAAACAAAATCATGAATCATATCCGAAGATTCCAAAAATAGGAAAACGCATGTTAAGAAATAATCCATACCTTTCATTGGTCATTGTCAATTTCTTTATCCTCAATCAGAATGGCATTAGGTATTGGCAAACGAATATTTGTACGATCCTGGTGATCCCATTCCCAAATCTTCTTCGTAGGAAATGTGTTTTCATAATGGTCATGCACACCACATTTAAAACATTCAATTGATCCCTCAGAAAGAACATCTTTCCCATTCCTCGAGTCAACTGGATGCTTCCTTTTTCAATGGAAGGTTTTTTCTTTATGAACATAATTTCCACATCTATAGCATCTTTCTGTCCCTTTGAAACATATTCCTAGGTGTTTCTTTCCATATCTTTGACACATAGGTTTTTGAACACACTTACCTTTATGATTATTACCTGAACTTCCGTAGGGATTGGTTTCTTGCATATATGATTCCTTATAAAAATCACCACCATTTTGGTGGTCAATCATGACTCATGTTAGTTGGTTGAGGATAAATACAAGAGTTCTCAATGAAACTCCCATATCATTCAGTTGCTCGCTCAGAAAATTGTCACAGTTTCGTTCACATCCACTGTTACTTTAGTGCCTACTAGATCTATCCATTTACTAAAACCAAAAGTTCAGCGTGATTATATCATTCGAATCATCATATAATACTATGATATAATTATTCATGTTATCTTAAACCCATTCACTTTATCTAAAACTATGACCCTTTCTGAAATCCTAACCATTATGGTAATGTCACTTATGCTTAAAGAATACCCTAACCTCTTAAGTTATATAATTCGACCTTTGATAAAAACTATAAGGACCCAACCTTAAAACATTACATAATCATGAATTAAATGAATAATTCACATAGAGGATCATTCCAGGTTTAGAGTTTTATAGAATTAGGATATAACTATTACATCTCAAAAGATTACAAAGTAGACACTTCCACTAAGTTTCCATAAAATAAAAACTCTTAAAAAAACATGTCTACTTCCATGATTTAGATAGCATGTATTTCCTTAATTCCATCCTTGACCCTATTCATCTTTATTCCCTGTGGAGAACATTTCAAAAACTTGGGATGAGCATAAAAATCCCAGTAAAGGATACACAACGAAGGAAAACTATTAGTTTTTCAGAACAACAAGTAAACCAAGATTACTTTATCAAAGAAATACTTTTTACCTTTATGAAGTAGCAAATACTTTTCACTGAATAAAAGATCACTACTTATCCTTTGTAACCAAAAGATTACCATAACCCCATATAAAGAACACATAACAGATAACGGTAACTTGGTACATAAACATACTTAAATGGAATAACCATACGGTTGACTTCCACACATATCACTACATGGAATAGCCATACGGCAGAATTCCATACCCAATGCATTGGAGGTTATAACGTAACCACCCATCCTGGTATTCACGACACTACACGTCATATGGTTTATCATGTAACCACCCATCAAATGTCCAAGTACCATAACAATTATAAAGGAAAGAAAAAATTCCTACATTTCAATCACAATATGTCACATAAATATATTGACATAACAAATCCATTATCAAAACCATTTTCAATACCAAAATACTTAAAAGTGTATATGTTATTTATTTACTTTTAAAAACATTACGGTTTGTTGAGGAAGCCAAAGATCAAATAATACTCGGGGTGATGGAAAGGTTGTTGTCACCGCGTACATTAAGAAGAAAAATACTTTTTGTCATTTAGTAAAACACTTCGTATAGAAAAAAGTATTTTTGAATAAAATTAAAAGTCAAAGGGGCTTATACACTATATGAAATAAATTTTTGTATAAAAAAATATACATCAATGAATGGAGATTGAGATGAAGTCCCGTTCAAAGATGGTGTCCTTAGATTAAGGATAAATCAATTATGTAATTATGTGTGAAAAATATAAATACACCCAATATAAGTGGATATTAAGTTTAAAACAATCAAATGTCATTCACATATATTCATATAATTACATTATCAAGAATTAGAGTTTTAACCCAATGAATTGAAATTTGGTTAAGAAGTTCCCTTACAAAAATTCGACAGCCTAACAGCGTCACATTAAAATTCAAAAAAAGTGTTGATGAGAGAGAAAATTGTTTCTCATCAATTGTACAAACAATTTACATCAATAATGATATATAATAACATATCCCAACATAATAAGTTGTAAATTAAAAGATATAACCAAATGGAGTCTTTTAAAAAAGTGGCGGGTGAAAGGATCCGTTATCGATTTTGTAACTTACAAAACATAAGCCACATGAAAGAAAGATCATAAAATGAAGATGTAAATACCCATAAATGTAAGTATATTACATAATGAATACACTCATGGGAAGTATATACACCACACAAAAGTAAATAGAGTAAAATGTAGTGTAACACCCCGAGCTTCCACGGTACGCTTCTCATTTAATAATGCAATAGCTTGTATTGTACGCAACTTCGAGTTCTAAAACACCGCGACTAATCAAAGTAGCCGTTATGAATAGTAATAACCACTTTTTAAAATTATAGAAATTTTATATTTTAAAATGGACTTCATTTTTGTATTCGTAATATCGAAATTATCCAAAGTTGAATTTTTTGTAATTTTCTGAGAACTTCCAATTTTTTATGAATAGTGAAAATTACTTAAAAACAACTTTTTTAATCAAAATAATTTATAGTGATAAATTATACTATTTAGTGGTTTTAAAGTATAATTAGAATATATTTTTCCCATTTTATCCAATGGTGGTCATTAGAATTAATTTAACATTGAAATTGGATATAAACAATTGCCAATCTTTTGATATAAATTGTTTCTTAAAAACACGCTATTTGTTGTAACAGCGGGAATTAATTATAAAATTAATTAATGCAACTTATATGTTTGGAATTTTTTTAAATAGACATCATTTTTGAATTCGGAATATCAATTATAGCTTAGGGTGAAATTTTGGCCTTGTTCTGAAAAACTTCAATTTTTGATGAATAGTGAAACCACTAAGTGGTAGTTAAATAACTGATTTTTCGTTTAAATGAAATATTACCACTTATGTGATTTGATTTTGAAAAATCCTACTTACATGGTTGTCATTAAGAAGTAAAATGTTGTTCAATGAGATTAAAAAATTTTTTGGTGAATAGTAACTTTTAAGTTCTTAATCGCGATTAGAGGTAATCAGTGTAGTTTAAGGTAAAAATAATGTTTTAATAATATGAGATGAGCTTGAAACTTGTCCTACTTCTATTGGATGAGTCATGGACGACCAAGAAAACCCATGGGTCAACTTGGGGACCCCATGGAGCCACTTTGGTTGGAAAATGACATTAATATATATTTATTTAATGTTAAAATTAAATTGACACAAACATGAGTTGTTTTACTAAAACAGTTTTTAAGTGGGGTTACACAAGTCCAAATTTTGATTATAAATATTCATTAGAAAGATAAAAAGCTTTCATAAATCATAGTATTTTTCTTATAATTTTTAGACATTAAATAAATTAAATTATTTATGACATCATGATGATGCAGTGATGACCTCATTATTTAACGATTTAAATAAAATGGAAAGATAATAAAAAATCCAAAGCGTACACTTGTCAGAAACCTATTGGATGAGTAGATTTAGAACCCTTATCATCGTATCCTCGAATTATATAACTTTGGGACCTCTAAAATCTGAAACTCATTTTATAATAAAGTGAGTTTTCTTTACTTTCCAAGAGTGCCCCTCCTCTCCACTTATAAAAGGCCCCCACCTCTCCCACCTCAATTACACTTTCAAGCCATTTGGCTCAGCCAAACTCTGCCCATATACTCTCCCAACTTCCCCCTATTACTCCTACAAGACTCACTTTGGGTAGAACTCTTCCTAAGGAAGCCTTTGGCTCAAATCAAAAAGAGTTACCCGATTCTGAGGTAATGTCTTCTCTAATGTTGTTTTGATTTATTTTTCTTCTCCAACCCCCTAAACTATTTTTATTTATTTATTTTGTAACAACACTAGTATCCTAAATATAATAGGATGTTTTTATAAGAAGGGTTCGAGCTAAAATTACACACACCTACATCCAATGGTTAAAGAACATACGATTTCTGTGGATGGCGAATTTCTGCCTCACGAAATGATTATTGTTCAACACTCATATAACACCTTCAAAGGTGGCCATTAAGATGTAACTATTTTTATATATGATATATAATATGTTTATGTTTTACTTATGCTTCTTTATTTCTCATTTATGGCATACTTTATGATTTCCATTATGGGTAAAACGCGATAATTTCATTTTAGGAAGTGCGGACTACCGCCCCCTCAAAGTGATTTGAATCGTTAATGCCATATGTGGGATGTATAAAGGATGGAGTAAATGGTATTATACACTATATTATACTGGAATTATATTATACATTTATATCATTATTATTTCGTTCCATTAAATATGAAATTGAAATGAAAGTAGCGTTAATGCGTACGTACGGCTTACCGTCTCCATGAACGGTGCATTTCATTTCTTACCTTTAAATGTTACGTAATATTATAAATGAATGTATATACTAGATATATAAGATATATATGACATCTAAATCATGAATATAATTCTGGAGATAATGGATATTCTACCACATAAACAACTTGTAATTATAAGAAGTTTATTGTTGACTCAAGTACCAAAGATCGACAAAACGACCGTTATTAACTTAAATAATTACATAATGTTCATATAATTGTAATAAGTGATATAATAAGGATAATTAAATTGAAAATGGTTCTTAATAAGGTATATATTAACTCTAGTTTATTATTCAGGAGGTTAAAGAACGGTTGAGTCAAGTCAGACACGAGGTAAGGGAATTTCTTAACCCAACTTCCATTCTTTGGGTTAATCTCCTACTTTCAAATTATGTCATGATATTATTATGTCCTATTTTGTATTTTTACTTTCTTTATGTGTACCTATAGTGAATACACATAATAGATCTATTTTATTTTAAAAATGATCTTTTAAGGACTTCGTCTTAATCCCCTTTCATTGAGGCATATTTGGTTTTATACACAACTTTCTTTTATACGGTGTATAAACCCCTTTGACTTTTACGTTTATTCAAAAGGAATCTTTTTTATACGAAGCGTTTTGCTAAATGACAAAAGGGAATGTTTTTCTTTCCGTAGTTATGCGGCGACAACGACTTCTCCGCCGCCGTGACCATTATTTGAGTTTCGGCTTCCTCTACAAGCCATCTTTTTTTTAATGAAAAATAAATACAAAGTTTTAACTTTCTTTTATTTTGGTATTGAAAATGGTTTTGAAGGAGTTTTTATTATATCAATGTTTTGTATTGATATCTTGTGATTGAAATGTGGAAATGTTATGTTTCCTTTATGCATGTTTTATGTGATACGATTATGTTATGGTTTATGATATGTTTAAATCTATTCATATGAGGAATGTATTAGACTTAATAAGTGACGGGTGGAGCCTGCTATAGCTCCTCGATGCATCGGTAGGTCTCACGAGACAACTAGACATGGAATTGGCCGAGGCCCTTTCCCAATTTGATTTATGGTTTTGGCCGAGGCCTTAATCATTTTAGATGTCTTGGCCGAGGCCTTGACAAAATGTTTCAGAATGTCTGCAATTATACATTCCCTCATTATGAAAGTGGTTATTGATATTTCATGTGATTATTCGACCAGTAGAATATCCATGTGAAGAAGTGAATGGAATTATCTCATTTTACTTTTGCCATATTATGTTGATGTTCAAGTTTAAAAGGCTTTTGTTTTAGTTATACATTGCCTTAAATTTTTATGTTTATTTATGAAAGCTTCCGCAATATTGTTATCCTTACTGAGCATCTGAGCTCCACCCCTTTCAATGTTTTAATATTTTTCTGGATGTGAAGAAGTATTTTATGAATGACCTGCAGGGATAGTCAGAAGAGGATATGAGTGTGGACTATGGAGACTTTGTTATTGTAGTTTTTCACCTTATGATGTAATGTAAGACTTATGAATGCATCTAGTGTTTCCAAGGCTACTAAACTAATCGGTCATTCGAGACTTGATCTTTTGTGATCATGCCAATGTTACGAAGTAATGCACCGACTCTGGGTAGCTGGGGTTGGGGTGTTACAGTTGGTATCAGAGGCAGTTTAGTACTAACCTTGGAAGCTAGATTTAGATAAACTCTGATTAGAGCACATAGCCCAAAGATAGACTTTGAGGATTGGTATAGAAGAACTTCTTAGAATTTTGTTATTGTAGAGATTTTGTGAGTTTTCCGAGCAATACATCCCTGTATGGATATGAGCAGGTAGAGGCGGCTCTGGCACAGATGTACCTAGGGGTAAAACCCGAAAACACCGCTTTGAGCTAGACTCGAACAGGAACTGGTGCACGACAACGGGCCTTGCTGCACTCTTGGTTACGACACTACCGGGGGATATGCTTAGGATAATTCTCATTTTCTTTACAAACTACTATGAAGGTTTATGAGTATATACTTCCTCAAAGAAAACATTTTTTATGATTATGGATTATGTCCATAAATAGTTCAATTTATGTTAAGTATTTTACATGTATGGAATTGTGTATTTTGATTCATAAACTAATCTAGTTTATGCCATTGTTTAGAAATGGCGCCTAGTGGAAGTAATGGAAACCGTATCAATGCACGCACTCAGTGTAGGGATTGACCTCTTGCTCAAGATAATTATTGTAAATCTGGAGATACAACTGGTGCTGATCAACTTATTACCATACTGGGACAACTCACTCAGGTTATGAATAATAACCTTACTCGTATGGAGCACCCTGATCCGCAACGTGGAGGATCAATGTTAGACCGCTTCATGAGGCAACAACCACCAACATTTAATGGGGGTACAAATCCATTAGTAGCTGAGCAATGGATAAAATCCTTAGAGAAAATATTCCACGCCTTGGGGAGTAGCGAAAGGGAGAAGGTTATCATGGCATTTTACCGCCTCACTGGAGATGCCGATCAATGGTGGTCATTGATTCAAAATAAAAAGGAAGATGATGACGTATCGAATATGGAATGGAGGGAGTTCAAAGAGATTTTGTTAGAAAAATACTTCCCTCATGACCATCGAGCAGATATGGAAAGGCAATTTTTGAGTCTGAGACAAAAGGAGGATGAAAATGTCACAATGTATGAGGCCAACTTTACGAGGTTGGCGAGGTATGCTATAGATTATATACGTAACCCAAGAGGTAAGATTGATCGTTTCTTTGATGGGTTAAAACCATTTCTCCATAGAGCTTTAGTATCAAAATCTTTCTCAATATATGAAGATATTGTCTCATGTGCTATCAAGACAGAAAAGGAATTCTCTAAGTCTTATGACAAAAAAGTAAAGCAAGAGAAGAAGAGAACGGTGGAACAAGAGACAGATAAAGGGAAAAAGGGAAAGAAGGATTTTTCATTATGTGATAATTGTGGGAAGAATCACCCTGGTATTTGCCTAAAAGGAATGGGAGTTTGTTATAAATGTGGGGAAAAAGGTCACCAGGCGCGTGATTTCAAGGGAAAGAAAGAGGATATCAATGTTGAATGCTACAATTGTAGAGAAATGGGTCATTATTCAAATGAATGTCCTAAGCGTCAGGGAAACTTACCTCAGAAAAGGCTAAGGGATCAAGGACAATCTTATGCTGTTACTACAGTTGAAGAAAAATAATTAATTTATTGGTGCCTTTAGACTCATGGATTATATTCTGGTTATTAGAATAATGTGATATATATATATATAAGGATTGTACTGCAGTACTTGTTGATTTCAGTAAGGTTTTAATATGATGAAGGTAATTATATTTTTAGTATGTGACAATAAGAGAAACTTTACTTTGTTTGGAGAATCTGATAAATTGATTTTGGAATTAAGAGACCTTTTAGAGAAAGTCTGGACAGAGGTATTTTGGATAACTATAAAGGTTGGAGTGGATTAAGTTGATCTTTGGATACTATTGTTTAAGGTTAAAAAATTTATGAATATTATTTTTGGAATATTATGATACTATAGTTTTAGGAAAAGGACAACCTGCAGGGTGGGGCATAACCCATCGCGTCGGACAAAGCTGCAGGAATCGAACCCACAATCATGGTGCGACAGGCCTTTATTTCCTACCACTAGCCTACAGGAAGTCCCTGGTTATTACAAAATAATTTTACTAATCTAAATGGTATGTGTTAACATTTGGAACCTTATACAATTAGGATAAATAGAATATTTTTGAGTTCCGTTACCATTTGGAGTAAAAGATGGGTTTGTGGTAAAAATTTATTAATGAATGAAAGTATACATAACAAGTATGTATATTCCCTTATGTTCTTAGTAAATCTCCTAAATAAAATCCTCAACATTATAAAAGGTAACTTAAAACAAAAATGTTGTCGGTTAACTTTTCCAACTGGGGATTCAATGACCGTTTAACCAATCACAAGTTTGTGATTTTCATGTAGTTAAACTTTCTCCTAATCCTGTTTTCTATAACTCTCCATCAGACATTGATGGTTTGTTTCTCCTCCATATCCATATTTTCATAGAATCCAAAATGGGCTATATCGGCTGACCTTTGTACTTATCTTGCTTTCTTTTAATGTTATATATTTATTAACCTTATTTTCGATGTGGGTTTTCCTCAAAGGTATTTTCTCTTTTCAACCTTTTATTTTCAAAGAAAAATTTCAAATTGCGAGGACACAATTTATTGAAGGAGGGGAGAATGTAACACCTCGAGCTTCCACAATACGCTTCTCATTTAATAATGCAATAGCTTGCATTGTACGCAACTTCGAGTTCTAAAACACCGCGACTAATCAAAGTAGCCGTTATGAATAGTAATAACCACTTTTTAAATTTATAGAAATTTAATATTTTAAAATGGACTTCATTTTTGTATTCGTAATATCGAAATTATCCAAAGTTGAATTTTTTGTAATTTTCTGAGAACTTCCAATTTTTTATGAATAGTGAAAATTACTTAAAAACAAATTTTTTAATCAAAATAATTTATAGTGATAAATTATACTATTTAGTGGTTTTAAAGTATAATTAGAATATATTTTTACCATTTTATCCAATGGTGGTCATTAGAATTAATTTAACATTGAAATTGGACATAAACAATTGCCAATCTTTTGATATAAATTGTTTCCTAAAAACACGCTATTTGTTGTAACAACGGGAATTAATTATAAAATTAATTAATGCAACTTATATGTTTGGAATTTTTTAAAATAGACATCATTTTTGAATTCGGAATATCAATTATAGCTTAGGGTGAAATTTTGGCCTTGTTCTGAAAAACTTCAATTTTTTATGAATAGTGAAACCACTAAGTGGTAGTTAAATAACTGATTTTTCGTTTAAATGAAATATTACCACTTCTGTGATTTGATTTTCAAAAATCCGACATACATGGTTTTCATTAAGTAGTAAAATTTTGTTCAATGAGATTAAAATAATTTTTGGTGAATAGTAACTTTTAAGTTCTTAATTGCGATTAGAGGTAATTAGTGTAGTTTAAGGTAAAAATAGTGTTTTAATAATATGAGATGAGCTTGAAACTTGTCCTAATTATATTGGATGAGTCATGGCCGACCAAGACAACCCATGGGTCAACTTGGGGACCCCATGGAGCCACTTTGGTTGGAAAATGACATTAATATATATTTTTTTAATGTTAAAATTAAATTGACACAAACATGAGTTGTTTTACAAAAACAGTTTTTAAGTGGGGTTACACAAGTCCAAATTTTGATTATAAATATTCATTAGAAATCTAAAAATATTTCCTACATCATAGTAGTTTTCTTATAATTTTTAGACATTAAATAAATTAAATTATTTAGGACATCATGATGATGCAGCGATGACCTCATTATTTAACGGTTTAAATAAAATGGAAAGATAATGTAAAATCCAAAGCGTACACTTGTCAAAAACCTATTGGATGAGTAGATTGCGAACCCTTATCATCTTATCCATGAATTATATAAGTGTGGGACCTCTAAAATCCGAAACTCATTTTATAATAAAGTGACTTTTCTTTACTTTCCAAGAGTGCCCCTCCTCTCCACTTATAAAAGGCCCCCACCTCTCCCACCTCATTTACACTTTCAAGCCATTTGGCTCGGCCAAACTCTGCCCAAATACTCTCCCAACTTCCCCCTATTACTCCTAGAAGCCTCACTTTGGGCAGAACTCTTCCCAAGGAAGCCTTTGGCTAAAATCAAAAAGAGTTACCCGATTTTGAGGTAATGTCTTCTCTAATGTTGTTTTGTTTTATTTTTCTTCTCCAACCCCCTAAACTCTTTTTATTTATTTATTTTGTAACAACACCAGTATCCTCAATATACTAGGATGTTATTATAAGAAGTATTAAAGCTACACTTACACACACCTACATCTAATGGTTAAAGAACATACGGTTTCTGTGGATGGCGAATTTCTGCCTCACGAAACGCTGATTGTTCAACACTCATATAACACCTTCAAAGGTGTCCATTAAGATGTCACTATTTTTATATATGATATATGATATGTTTATGTTTTACTTATGCTTCTTTATTTCTCATTTATGGCATACTTTATGATTTCCATTCTGGGTAAAACGCGATAATTTAATTTTAGGAAGTGCGGACTACCACCCCCTCAAAGTGATTTGAATCGTTAATGCCATATGTGGGATGTATAAAGGATGGAGTAAATGGTATTATACACTATATTATACTGGAATTATATTATAAATTTATATCATTATTATTTCGTTCCATTAAATATGAAATTTAAATGAAAGTAGCGTTCATGCGTACGTACGGCTTACCGTCTCCATGAACGGTGCATTTTATTTCTTACCTCTAAATGTTACGTAATATTATAAATGAATGTATATACTAGATATATAAGATATATATGACATATAAATCATGAATATAATTCTGGAGATAATGGATATTCTACCACATAAACAACTTGTAATTATAAGAAGTTTATTGTTGACTCAAGTACCAAAGATCGACAAAACGACCATTATTAACTTAAATAATTACATAATGTTCATATCATTGTAATAAGTGATATAATAAGGATAATGAAAATGAAAATGGTTCTTAATAAGGTATATATTAACTCTAGTTTATTATTCAGGAGGTTAATGAACGGTTGAGTCAAGTCAGACACGAGGTAAGGGAATTTCTTAACCCAGCTTCCATTCTTTGGGTTAATCTCCTACTTTCAAATTATGTCATGATATTATTATGTCCTATTTTGTATTTTTACTTTCTTTATTTGTACTTATAGTGAATAAAAATAATAGATCTATTTTATTTTAAAAATGATCTTCTAAGGACATCGTCTTAATCCCCTTTCATTGAGGCATATTTGGTTTTATACACAACTTTCTTTTATATGGTGTATAAACCCCTTTGACTTTTATGTTTATTTAAAAGGAATCTTTTTTATACGAAGCGTTTTGCTAAACGACAAAAGGGAATTTTTTTCCGTACTTATGCGGCGACAACGACTTCTCCGCCGCCGTGACCATTATTTGAGTTTCGGCTTCCTCTACAAGCCATCATTTTTTTAATGAAAAATAAATACAAAGTTTTAACTTTCTTTTATTTTGGTATTGAAAATGGTTTTGAAAGCGTTTTTATTATATCAATGTGTTGTATTGATATCTTGTGATTGAAATGTGGAAATGTTATGTTTCCTTTATGCATGTTTTATGTGATACGATTATGTTATGGTTTATGATATGTTTAAACCTATTCATATGAGGAATGTATTGGAATTAATAAGTGACGGGTGGAGCCCGCTATAGCTCCTCGATGCATCGGCAGGTCTCATGAGACAACTAGACGTGGAATTGGCCGAGGCCCTTTCCCAATTTGATTTATGGTTTTGGCTGAGGCCTTAATCATTTTAGACGTCTTGGCCGAGGCCTTGACAAAATGTTTCAGAATGTATGGAATTATACATTCCCTCATTATGAAAGTGGTTATTGATATTTCATGTGATTATTCGACTAGTAGAATATCCATGTGAATAAGTGAATGGAATTATCTCATTTTACTTTTGCCATATTATGTTGATGTTCAAGTTTAAAAGGCTTTTGTTTTAGTTATACATTGCCTTAAATTTTTATGTTTATTTATGAAAGATTCTGCAATATTGTTATCCTTACTGAGCATCTATGCTCACACCTTTCAATGTTTTAATATTTTCCAGGATGTGAAGAAGTATTTTATGAATTACCTACAGGGATAGTCAGAAGAGGATATGAGTGTGGACTATGGAGACTTTGTTATTGTAGTTTTTCACCTTATGATGTAATGTAAGACTTATGAATGTATCTAGTGTTTCCAAGGCTACTAAACTAATCGGTCTTTCGAGACTAGATCTTTTGTGATCATGCCAATGTTACAAAGTAATGCACCGACTCTGGGTAGCTGGGGTTGGGGCGTTACATGTAGCATGAATCTCACGGGAATAAAAGTGAGATGAAAAATCCCTTATGAAAACTCGGCAGCCTAATGACCCCATTTAAAACATACAAATATGGATTGACAAGATCAAATAGTGTCTCTAATCATATGAACATAAAATTTATAGTAAGATGAATATAATTGAACCTCCCCTGACCTTAGAAAGATGATCTTAAAATAAATGACATAAAAGAGATTACTTAAAAAGATAGAGAGTGGTAGGATCCCTTACCACAAGTCCGACTTGTTTTGTTCATTTCATTATATTCCTGAATAACAAACATTGGTTAATTTATAATTGATTAAGGACCTCCTTTAAATATTATTATTCATTTCATATCACATATTATAATGTTTTAATAATTTATTAATAATTTTAGTTCATATCAGACGTTTTTGTCGATGTTCGGTACATGCGTAAAAATTGAACTTGTTGGAAAGAATTTTGCATGTTCTTATAGGTACATCATCTCCAAGAATTGTATTAATGATTTAAATATAATATATATTCAGTATATTTTCATTTTATACTATTACATAACATTTTTTGATAAAAAATGAAATGCACCGTTCATGGAGACGGTAGGTCGTACGTACACATGAATGCTACTTTCATTTCTTTGCCATATTAATGGAATTAAAACTAAATGGGAGATATATATATATATATTATAATTCCAGAATGATATCCATAATTTAGAATTAATATATGACATATATATCCATTATATATATGTACTTATAATAGTACATAACATTTGGAGATAAGAAATGAAATGTACCGTTCATGGAGACGGCAAGCCGTACATACGCATGAACGTTACTTTCATTTCTATTTCATACATTAATGGAATGAAATAAATAATTATACATAGGTATATTATAATTACAGTATAATATAATATATAACATCATTAAATCCATCCTTTATACACTCCACATATGGTATTAACGATTAAAATAACTTTGAGGGGGCGGTAGTCCGCATTTCCTAAAATGAAATCATCGCGTTTACCCATTATAGAAACCATAAAGGTATGGAATAAATGAAAAATACATAATCATAAGGAATACATAAAAATAATTTATATATTATATAAAAATAAAGTGACATCTCAATGTCCACAATGGGAGGAGTTAAAAGAATATTGAACAATCATCATTTCGTGAGGTAGTAATTCATCACCCACAAAAATAGTATGTTCTTTAACCATTAGATGGAGGTGTGTATGAGTGTAGCTTGAATCCTCCTCATTACAGAATCCTAATATATTTAAGATACTGGTGTTGTTACAAAATAAAGGAATAAAAAGAGTTTAGTGGGTTGTAGAAGAAAAATAAAACAAAATAACATAAGAGAAGACATTATATTCAAATCGGATAACTCTTTTTCATTTGAGCTCAAAGGAATCCATGAAAAGTCTTCTTCCCAATGTTAGGTTTCTAGGAGTAATATAGGGATGTAGAGAGACAATATGAGTAGAGGTTGGATGAGCCAAGGGCTTGAGGGTTGTGGGAAATGAGGTAGAGGTGGGGGCCTTTTTTAAGAGGGAGGAGGGGCACTCTTGGAAAGTCTTGAAAAGTTACTTTATTATAAAATGAGTTTCTAATATCAAATGTCCCAAAATTATATACTTCGAGGATGAGGTGATAAGGGTTATAAATCCACCCATACAAAAGGTTTTTGACAAGTGTATGTCTTATATTTTACATTATCTTTTCATTTTATTTAAATCGTTCATTAATGAGGTAATCGCTGCATCATCATGGTGTCATAAATAAATAAATTAATTTAGTGTCTAAAAATTATAAAAAAATACTATGATGTAGGAAATATTTATTGCTTCCAAATGAATTTTTATATTCAAAAAATTTACTTTTTTAACAACAAGTAAAAATTGTTTTAGTAATATAATACATGTTTCTGACATATTTATTTTAACTTTAAATATAAAGTTATTAATGTCATTTTCATACCCAAGTGGCTCTTTGGGGTCCCCATGTTGACCCATGGATTGTCTTGGTTATGCATGACCCATAAAATAAGGTTAGGACATGTGTAAAGGTCATTTAATATTATTATAACATTATCTTTACCTTAAATTACACTAAATACGTTTCCTCGTGATTAATAAAACATAAATGTTACTATTCACCGAGAATTATTTTCATCTCATTGAACCACATTTTACATCCTAATGATAAATTTTTTTTTCGGATTTTTGAAATTCAAATCACAAAGGTTGTAAAATTTTATTTAAACGAAAACTCAGTTTTTTAACTACCACTTAGTGGTTTCACTATTCATCAAAAATTGATGTTTTTCAGAAAAATACCAAAAATTCCCCCCAAGGTATATTTGATATTAAGAACTCAAAAAAGATGTATATTTTACAAAATTAAAAACAAATAAGTTGAATTAAACATTTTAATAATTAATTCTCGTTGTCAAAACAAATAGCCTGTTTTTAAGAAACAAAACATATCAAAAGATCGACACTAGTTTAAGTCCAATTTCAAAGTGAAATTAATTTCAATGACCACCATTGGATTAAATGGTAAAAATATATTCTAACTACACTTTAAACCCAATTAAAAATATAATCTATTCATATAAATAAATCATAATAAAAGGATGTTTTGAATTAAAATACAACATTTTCACTAAAAATGATCATTACTGGAAAAATAACAAAAACATACACAAAGTAGATTTTGATGTCCAGATTCTATAGAAGGATTTTATTTGGTCCAATATAACATATAAAATTTTCAAAAAGTGGATTTTAAAAGAGGTTTCCATCAAAAGGCTGTTAATCTACCTTTTAAAGAATATTCCAATATTTATGCTTAAAATTGGATTCATTCGCATTTTAATCCTCTAACATTTATTGGATAAAAGTAAAAATATCTGACAATCATATATAATCATTTTGTAGTTAGTTCTGTTCATTCCCGCCATTACAATAGCTAGGTGTTGAAAATAATAATATTATTTTATTAGTGTGAAACATAAGATTTCAAAGAAACTCATTGTTTTGCATTGGGTACGCCATCAAACATAGCATCCCCTTTAAAGTAATATTAATATTTTATTCAAAAATATTAATAAATATGAAATGTAATATTCTTTATTTACCTGGGATGTTACACCAACCCTTTTGGGTAATTTCCCAACCTTATAATCCCAGAGTCGGTGCATTATTTTATTACATTGGAATGATTAATAGTAATCATATCCTAATGGACCGATCATTTTATCATTTTTGGAAATCTAGATTACACACATGATACACATAATACAATGGGAAATATGAAATTAAAACATGATGCATAATAAAATTAAATAAATATAATCCTTTAACCTCATTCAAAGGATTCATCTTTATAACTTGGGTAAAGTAAAAATAATAAATGTTATTTTAATTTTCCTAAGGGTAAGTAAATAATAATAAATAATGAATCAATTGAAAATAATAAACATATAATGGAAAATAACTTAAAAAACATGCCATTTAATTAATAAATTGAGAATTAAATCCATCCATATATTTTTTTGTATGAAAACAACATAGATAATAATAATAATAACTAAAAAATCTATGAAAAAAATTAATAAATTTTTGGAATCTTGTATGAGGAACATGAAAACCTATAAAATCAATACCTTTAACAATATTGTTAAAACTATAGGTGGAAACAAATTTAATTTGGAAAGCTTATTTGTCTCATGAGAACCTATTGATGAATTGAGGGAATATATAATCGCTAGGCCCCACACATCACATCCTTTTTAAATCATTCCTCACGTAGATTAATCAAAAAGAAATATTCATTATCAAATATCTGTTTTGAACAAATAATATTGGTTTATCAATAATTCCCCAGTTAATCAATAAATTTTCAAATCTAACACCATATGAAAAAAATGAGATATGGTTTTGGAAATAATAATATCCATTGTATGAGAATATGTATTTTAAAGGATGTTTACAAGGAAAAATGATTACCATAATGTGATTATTTCTATAGAAACATAACAATCACAAAAGGATTTGATATTGCAAAGATAATTATAAAGGAAGTTCTTGAGAAAAAAATCATTAAACATTCCAATGTGTTCCATAACACTTTAAAAATTTTTAATCATAATTCCACCCATGAATTAAAGGAAACATATAATATAATTTTAATTAATATATTCTTGATATAACATTTCAAAGGATAGTATATACAATATATAAAAGTGAATTTGTGCATAACAACAAAAAAGTCTCAATAGAATGTAAATTGAGAAAAAATACCTTACCTTGTGTTTGCATTGTGTGAATGAACATTAACATTTTGTATAGTGGTTCTAAGAGTAATAATAAAATATTACAAAACAATATTAATATTTATAATATCATATATTATCATATTATAATTTATTATTAGACATTTGACAAAAGTCATAAATTATTATCACTACTTCGGGTGTTAATTTCATAGTTTGTCGAGTTTTTTTCTTGTTATTTATTATTCTTATTAATTTGATCATTGTATAATTATATATATAATTTAAATACTTTTATAAATATCTTATACTTTTAGTATATATTCATTTATAACAGTCAATAATGTTTGGAGATAGGAAATGAACTACAACATTCACGGAGATGGTAGGTTGTACATACACATTAACACTACTTTCATTTCATTATCATATTTTAAAAGAATGGAATGGAAAGGAAATGATATATATGTATATGTAAATTTTAATTCCATTATGAAATCTATTTCATATATGTCACATAGATATATTAAAAATTATCCTTTATATATTTCATGTATAGAGTTAATGAATCACATAACTTTGAGTTGGTGCTAGTCAACACTAACACAATTGATGTTATCGTATTCCCACAAAATGATGTGAATAAAGGGCTTACATAGATTTCTTTCATTCCAAGGTGATGATTATAGGTTGATGGTATGGATTATTATGAGAAATTTGGTTAGAGCATTGTTGATCCAAATTGTGTTGTGATATGTGGGTTAGTGGGAGTAGTGAGTTCCTTTCTATAGTGGGGGAAGAGTGGCACTGTGGTAAATTTTTGAAAAGGGAATTAAGCGTTCGTTTTTTCCATTAAAAGTGGCACCAATAATGTATAAAATTCAATATAAGGGATTATATTGTCAAAATATGGCCAACAAATGGATTTTGGATATGTTTCTATTTAATATTGGCCCTTAATATTAAGGTTTAGTCCCTTGTTAAGATGATTTTTACAATAATCATTTTAAATAATTATAATCATGGTCACTGTTATTTTTGGTAAAAAACTATGTGTAATTTAATAGATAGTATAAATTATTTTTATTACAAATATTAAATCCAATTTACAAATACAAATCTTCAAAGCAGAATAAATTATTTTAAATTTAATCTCGCAAACGAAATGACATAGAGGGTTTTTATGGAAAAAATGTCCAAATGTTTTCTAAGTTTGTATATCCAATTTCAAAGATAAATTTATTTCAATGATCAAAATTTGATTAATAAATTATACAAAAATAAATATTTGAATTAAAATTCAGTTTTTTACTATTCATCAAAATTGTAACATCACAAACACCATCGATTCATCCTAACATAATTATTTTGTTTCGAATTCAAATATGATGTTAATTTTGTATTATAAAATCAACAAAAATTCCAATAAATTGATTAAAAATAGGTTTTCCATCAAAAGGAGGTGAAAGTGAATTTATAAAAATATTGATTTTTATGTGAAATATTGGGTTTGTTCTTATATTTTTGTTATCAAATAAATTGGATAAATTTCAAAAATATTTTATTTAATATATATTATATAAAGTTACAATATAAAATCACTAAAATGGTAATAATATATTATATTGTGAATAATGTGACTAAATAGTGTTTTGATTAAATTATATGCTTTGTGTTTTGAAATGTTTTCAGCAAAATAAAATTCATTATAAAATGAATATATGGAAATGAATTATGGTGATACATTATTCCCTACTTAGAAAATTTCCTCGTCAAATTTTTATAATTACTATCATTAAAAAGATGTGGGTAGTTATCCTTAATAGTTTCCTCTATTTCCCATGTTGTTTCTTCAATTTTGTGATTTCTCAAGAGTACTTTTACCAAACCTATCTTCCAATACCTCAATATATGCTGTATAATATAAAGAATTTGGATGGGTTCTTGAAAATATGAATCGTTGGGTTCAAAATCTATCTCATATGAGATGGGAACATGTGTTGGGTTTGCAAAGTACTTTCATAGCATAGATATATGGAACACAACGTGTATGTTTGAATGATTTGGGGTAATTTCCAAATGATAAGAAACAAATCCAACCATTTAAATAACATTATATGTTCCGATGTACCTAGGACTTAATTTTCCTTTATTACCAAACAAAATAACACCCATCCATGGAGATACATTCAAGAAAAGATGATCTCCCACTTGGAACTCTAAATCATTCCTCTGATTATCAGTAGAACATTTTTTCCTACATTGAGATTCTTTAATATGGGCCTTAATAGTCATTAGTTTTTTAGTTATTTATTTAACAAATTTTAGGCCTATGAGTTTCTTTTCACCAAATTCATCCCAACATGTCGTAGTATGACATCTCTTACCATATGATTCTTCATAAAAAACCATTTGAATACATGAATATAAAATATTTTTATAGGAAAACTCTAACAGAGGTATGTATTGATCCAACATACCATAAAATTCAAGTGAGAGTGGCCTCAACAAGTCATGAAACAATCCGGGATGCCATTTAACCTGACACCTGACCCGGTCCACAATATGATCTGAAGGGCATTCCCGATCCCCACAGAATGGAAACTAGTATCTATAAACATAAATAAAACAAGATGGTATGATTTGTCCTAATAATAAATAGGATCAAAATATAAAACATTGAAAACACAGTAGAGATAACCACAACTGGATCTGAACAAATGAAAAATCTGGTCAAACACAAATACAACTAAATAAAACTAACACCGAAAGAACCAGAAGCGACAAAAAAACAACAAGTTACTAACACGATCTCCACGTGACATCCTTGTCACCTCCAACCACAAGACCACCATACTCCAAGAGATAACTAGAACATGAAAAACCTTATCCAAACCTAAACCTGCAAAATAGCTTGGGTCTACCGACACTGAGTGGTATAGGTAGGGTTTGAGCTAACTGTTCATTAGGCAGTCACCACATATTCCAAGGGTTTCCTTTCCCAAAATAGTCCATTAACACTAGTTTAAAATATAATTATAAAAATAGATTTCACATTTTATTAAAAATCCACAACTTCACTATTTTAAAGGCCAACACACGCCGCCATCCATTTTTCATGAAAACTACCATTTTATTACAAAAACCCAAACTAAAAAATGCGAGCAACAATTTTCAATGGAAAAAAATAAAATAGAAAATAGTTTCAAAGAATGAAACATTAATGAATAATCACATACATTTAGAACAACCAACTCAACCCACCATATGCCGATGCGATGTGCAATATAATAATTGAGAACTAGTCATGAGAACACCCCTAGTCACTAGCTAGCTATGAGCCCCAGGTACCTCATATCTCGGTGAGAAGTAACCATAACAATATCATGTATCATGCATGAGCCACTAGTAGGGAAAATACTCATAACCTAGTAGTCCCCATCATCATCATAATAATAGTTTAGTTAGTGTAGTCATCGTAAAACTTGCTACATGAAATAAGAGCAAAACCACCACCAGATCACTAGCATACTAGTACATGTCCGCCCACCTAGATAACCAGGTTTTTCTTTTGTCCTAAAACAAGTTATGCATCACATGAAGCCACATACACAATTAATCTACCAAAACAATCATCACATTTCACAAGCCACCACTTTCAAATCAAAAACCCATTTTTGAAAACTTATTCCCATCGAAACATTTGCAAATCACTTCTAAAACCATGAGGAACACCACTTCCTCGTGAATTTTCTATACAAGACTTCCCACATTTTAGTAAAAATATGAATATGCTGAACGGACCCTTATGTTTACACACACCCATATATTTCCCAAAACATTTCCAAAATATTTCTAAAACCATCATCAAGTGTCAAATTCCAAACAAGCCCTCAAGACAATCATTTTCCAAAACACACACACCAAAAGAAAAATTAGCATAACCCCATTAGATTTCATTTTAAACCACATTTAGAAAAAACATGAAGGACACAAAGATATTTAGAAAACAAGAACCATTTAGGAAACAAATATTTTAAGGAAAACTGTTTTAAAGCACCATCTTCATTTTAGGGCACAATCATGTGTGCACCTAGTGCACCCATGGATGTGACAACACCCGATGGTACACCAAAAATCCAAGAAGACACCCAGAAACCTTTTCCTCAAAACCTACCATTTTATTTTAAACCACATTCAACCATCCACGATGTTTAGAGAACATAAAACAATCCCCTTATTACAACAAAACCATTTTAAAAAGAAAATTAACACATTTCACAAGATAAATCATTTCCAAATCATACACAACAAATCAAGAAGACAAACCATTAACAACCATTACTCCATAATTAAGGCAAAAAATTCCATAAAAACCCCCTATTTAACATTAATGAACAATGACATTTTAAAAAATACCCCTAGGTGAAATAAACCAAGGTATTTCACAAAAATCCATTTCAAAGCCTATTTTTAGTAAATTCTACCAACATGAAATCATGATTCTCATCAAGCCATATATATATTATAGTTGTGAAGGAAATTTAAAAATTATATTAATACACAGAAGTTCTTGTGAAGTGTTCTAGAAAGGAAAATAGTTGGAAACGCTTACCTCAACCATGTGCAGATGCAATGAAACTTCATGAGAGGAGAGAAATAATCCCCACAGACCATTCGCACACCATAGATCCAAAAAAACGAACCAAACATAAACCCTAGACATTAGGGTTTAGCTATGTATGAAAAACCCTAAATAAAACCCTAAAACAAATATGGAAAGAGGAGGAGGGACAATTTGGCGAAGTAAACATGAATAATAACCAACCTTCTTGAGAAATATCCCCAAAAGCGCCCGAAAGAGAAGAAGTACAAAGGGGGAGGCTCTTCCAGTCGATAACCAACAAATAGGGCTTCATTTTTGAGGAGGAATCACCCAAATCATAGCTCCATGTCAAAGTTTATAAAGCGTGCAAGTGGCTACATGATTTGGTAGCACAATTTGTCAAACTGTGCCCAAACCATGAAAGGGTTACTATAAACTCCTTCTACTTATCTTGGTTAGGTTGCACGATTTGTCCAGGTCATGCTCAAACTGTGAAACCCCAAAAATTGTTCAAAATACCCCAAATTACACCCCACACACTAGGGAAGTTCACTCCAAAATCCATAAATGTTTCATACACATGGGAGTGACACTATGGGTGTCACAAAATCCCCGACATGAAACTTTATCTTAACCCCAACAAGAATAACTAATAATAGGAATGAATGGAATAGAAAAACCACACAAACAAAAGGACTTTTATTAGACACTCAACCCGGACATCAACCAAATGATCCAACATCGAGGGAAGAATAAAATAAAGGAGTATCTATGTTCGGGGTGTGACAATTCTCCCCACCACAGCCACTTTCTAACCCCAAAAAGTAACCTAGACAAAATTCAACCAAATCTCAAGTCCATACCTGAAAAAAACCAAAGGAAAACCATGAACCCCATGATTAATATTCACTCTAGAAGTCACAACCGAACGATCAAGAAGAAACCATAATGCATGAATGAGGATGATGGGAGAATATGAGAGGGTTCTCCCCACCACATGAACTCAAATAATACAAAAAACATCTAAACTCCAAACAACACCCACACTGTGACTAGGAAAAATAAATTTCAACATTTACAATTTTTATATGACTCACATGGTTTGACAGCATGTTTTACCAAACCGTGCATGAACTACTGGACGGAAGGGGCACCCCGCACGACTTGGCCACATAATCTCAAAACTGTGCATCAACCATTCCATCTCCTCTTCCCAAATATAGCACCGACCTGTACGGTTAGGCACTAGCCATGTAGTTGGTTCTATCCACCTAGCTAGGGCCACATGGTCTTGACTAATCGTGCGGTAACCATGCTTCACCATAAAACTTTCAAGAAACTCCAGAAACCAAAAACCTCGACCGGGGTGAAACATGAACTTCCATATACTTGTTGGACACTACCAACACTAGAACATGGACCCTAAAAAATAAACCAAACCCACAATAAACCAATTCTAAAAAATTCAAGAATCTCCAAATGAGCATTTCTGAATGTTAAAACTGAAACTTTCCTATGTGAAGACAAGACACACTCAAAGGAGAATGAAAACATTCAAAGGAAACATTTAGATAGAATCAATTGTTTGGGTTATAAGAGATCTAGTTAACCACACCATTACCATAAAAGGATTACGTACAAAATCATGTAAATAAGAACAAGGATATTTTAATTATTTACATCCCAACACAGAAAAAAACTATGTTGGTTTCACAGCCCCTCCCTATCACTCATGACTGTGTGTGAGCTTCACCCCGAGACCTGTGGTTGCGGCTCTGATGGCTGAAGCATCTCATACCACAACGTCATGAAAAAAATCCCTTGATCATGACTTCCTTTTCAGACAACACCCCCTACATAAGTTCTTAAAATCACACCAATGGCCACAATGGTGACAAGTCTTCGGAGGAATACAACATGTCATCTTTGAGTGACCAAACCGGCCGCACTGGAAACATACAATTGAATAGTCCGATGAACTGAAAGTTGGAGCTGACATAGAATGTTTCTCAGAAACCGGTTCCCCTGGCACACCCTACTCACCAGATGGGGAACCTTCACGAGAACCAATAACCATTGACTGTACCCCAAAAACTATCTCATCTATGAATGCCTCATCCACCAACTTCTCAAAACATGATTCACCGGATGAGAGTACTTTTTATGCGATCTCAGGTTGAAGACCCTAGACAAAAAGATGGGTTTATACTTATTTTTTTGGAACTTCTTCAAAGGAATAGGGGATCAGCTCCTTAAAATGGTCAACTTAAGACATTACAGACCACTGGCCTTGCCAAACGTCCCACATATCTGCCACTTTCATCAACTTCACCTCCTCAGGTATGAACCTTTTGATAAAAGTGACCTTAAAACCATTCAATTTCATCCCAACTTCCAACGATTATGGGACAACTAGCTTCAACTAGTCTAAGGTTGTACCCTCAAGAAACCCCAAGAAAATATGAGCTCTAAAAGCCTCAGGAATTCCCAACATCTTGAATGCTTTCTATAACTCTTCAATCCACTCCACCAATGCTAACAATCCTCAAACACCAAGAAATATAGCTTACAATCTTGAATAATCAGAAACAAGGCATGACTCATTAAGAATATTGAGAACCTTTCTATGTAGTATTTCCCAACCAACATGAAAATCACATGCCAAATACAATAAAAAACCGAGGTACAAACAAAGAGGAACACCTCAAACCAAAACCAAATATCTTAGAAGCCAAGTGAAAACAAACACCACGAGAATATCCTTTTTCAAAAACCATCATTTTCATTTTAAAAGTCAAAACTACTTTCTCCCAAGGCTAATTCCCAAGAACCAATAACCCATTTTTAATTTTTTTTTCAAATTCATTTTATCATTCAAATCCACATTATGAAAACTATTATCAGCCTTTAATTTCAAAACCCATCCCATGGTATCCCATGAACCGTTACATGTGTGTCCGTCCATTCCAATATTTACATGCCAACATGCACTTCTCACACATACCCACACACATGTCAATGTCTATAAGAAATACCAAGGGCCAAATTATATTAGCTTTCTCAAAAAAAAACACCCTCAATGTTTCAAAACCCACTTTATCAATTTAAAACCATTTCATGGAAAATACATCTTTTTTAAGTCTGTTTTTTTTTTCAAAATCCACCTTCATTTTCAATATAAAATTACACCAAATGAAACCAAAATTAAATCCATCCAACAATGGACTGTCAAAATGGGGGACTCATGCCTATGCCTAGCCCAACAACATGGTGGTGAACGATTCCCTAAGTAATGCATAACACTGGGAGGTTCTTGAACCGGAAACATAGACTTCACATAGGTCACCACCACATGTAAGGTGACAACATAACCTGACTCACCTCCATTTTCATCCCTAAATTCAAAAAAAAAAACACAAGACACAAGATTCAATCTCAAACTACACCTGGTGACTCGAGGATCCAAAGGAGAAAGGGTTCGTGATGCCCTTCCCACACATACCTTGCGAGTCCCGACAACCCAAGTCTACATCTACCGGACACCTGAAATATCAAGAAACTCCTCTGATACCATTTTTCATGAACCAAGTTGGGATTCCATCTAACCTGAAACTCGACCTGGTCTATGACATGATCTGAATGGTGTTCCCGATCCCCACAGACTCGCAACTAGTGTCGGACATCGTATATAAAACAAGGGGGAACGATTTGGCCCAACAATAAATAGGATCAAAATATACAACATTGAAAACGCAGCAGAGCTAACCAAAACTGGATCTCAACAAATGAACAATCCATTCCAACACAAATACAACTAAATAAAACTAACACCACAAGAACCAGAAGCTACAAAAAACAAAAAACAACAACCAGCTACTAACATGATCTCCACGAGACCTCTTGGTCACCTCCAACCACAAGACCACCCTCTTCTAAGATATAACTCGAACTAAAAATACCTGATCCAAACCTGAACCTGAAAAATAGCTCGGGTCTACCAACACCGATAGGTATATGTAGGGTGTGAGCTTAGAACTCATTATGAAATCACTACAGATTCTATGTGTTTCCTTTCCATAAAGAGTCTATTAACACAAGTTTAAAATCTATTTATAAAAATAGATTTCACATTTTATTAAACAACCTCAACTTTACCGTTTTAATGGTCGACACATGCTACCATCCATTTTTCAAGAAAACTATCATTTTATAATAAAAACCCAAACTAAATATTTCTAGCAACAAATTTAAATTGAAAAAAAATTATAGAGAAAACAGTTTCAATGAATTCAACTTTAAAGACAAATCACTTACTTTTAGATCAACCAACTCAACCCACCATATTCTGATGTGAGGTGCAATATAATAATTGAGCAATAGTCACAGGAACACCCCTAGGTAGTAGCTAGATGTGGGCCCATGGTACCTCATATCTCGGTGAAATGTAACCATAACAATATCCTTTCTTATGCATGAGCCACTAGTAGGAAACATACCCATAACCTTGTGGTCCCCAACAACATCACCATTAACATAGTATAGTTAGTGTTTTCATATTCAAACATGCTACGTGAAGCAAGGGCCAAACCCCACAGGATCACTAGCATACTAGTACAAGTCCACCCACCTAGATACCCATGTTTCCCTTTTATGCTCAAACAAGTTCTACATCACATGATGCCACTAACAAAATTAATCAACCAAACCAAGAATCACATTTCATAAGCCCCCACCTTCACATCACAAACCCATTCATTAAAAATTATGCACATCGAAACATTTGCAAATCACTTCTAAAACCATGAGAAACACCACTTCCCCAAGAATTTTCTAAACAAGCCTTTCCAAATTTTAATAAAAATATGAAACTCTAGAAACATTCCAAATGGACCTTTATGTTTACACACACTGATACATTTACCAAAACAATTTCCAAAACATATTTAATACCATCTTCAAGTGTAAAATGTCAAATAGCCACTCAAGACAATCATTTTCCAAAACACACACACCAAAATCCAAGTGATCATAACCCCATGAGATTCCATTTTTAGAAACCTTTTTAAAACACATGAAGGAAACAACATTATTTAGAAAACAAGAACCATTTAGAAAACCAATATTTTAAGGAACACCGGTTTAAATCGACATTTTCATTTGAGGGCACAATCATGTGTGCACCTAGTGCACCCATTGATGTGCCAACACCGGATGGTACACCAAAAATCCTAGAGGACACTCAAAAACCTTTTCCACAAAATCTACCAATTTATTTAAAACCATATTCAACCATCCACAGTATTTAGGGAACATAAAACAATCCCCTTATAACCCGAAAACCCTTTTCAAAAATATTTAAACGCATTTCACTAGATAAATCAATAACAAACCATAAAAACCAAATCAAGTACAAAAATAGTAAACAACAATACCATCATAATTGAGGCTAAACATTTCATAAAACTCCCCAATTTAACTTTAATGAACATTTACATTTTAAAAAATAACCCAAGGTGCAATAAACCTTGTTATTTCACCCAAATCCATTTGAAAACCTATTTCAAGTAAATTCTCCCATCATGAAATCATGATTCTCATCAAGATAGTTATATTAGAGGTGTAAAGGACATTTAAAAATTAAATGAAAACACACATGTTCTGGTGGAGGCTTCCAGAAAGGAAAAAGTTGGAAACACATACCTCAACCATGTGCAGATGCGATAAAACAACATGGGAGAAGAGATATAATCCTCAAGGACCATTAGCACACCCTATATCCAAAGAAAAACTAACCAAACATAAATCATAGAAATCAGGGTTTATCCATTGAAGAAAACCCCAAAGATAACCCTTGAACAAAGAGGGAAAAATAAGGGGAGAAGATTTGGTGAAGGAAACATGAAGAATCACCAAACTTTCTCAAGAAATCAACCCAAATGCACCACAAAGAGAATCTGAAAGGGGGGAGGATCCTCTGGTCGATTCCCAATAGATAGGGATTCATTTTTGAGGTAGAATCACCTAAATCAGAGCTCCACATCAAATGTTATAAATCCCATAAGTGGCTACACGGTTTGGATGCACAATTTTTCATACCATGCACAAACCGTGCGAGGGATACATGAATCTCCTACCACATCGCATGGTTAGGTTTCACGATTTGTCTTGGTCGTGCTCAAACCATGCGACCCCAAAAATTGGTCAAAAACCCCCAAATTACACCTCATACACTAGGGAAGTTCACTCAAAGATCTTTGAATGTTTTAAACACATGGTAGTGACACTGTGGGTGACACAAACTCCCCAACATGAAACTTTATCTTAATCACAACAAGAATAACTAATAATAGGTATAAGAGGACACCCAAAACCACAAAACACAAGGAATTTTGTTAGGAACTCAACCCAAATGTTAACCAAAATATTAAACATCGAGGAAAGAATAAAATAAATGAGTATTTATGGTCGAGGTGTGAAAGTTTTCCCCACCACAGACACTTTCTACCACTAGAATGTCACCTAGCCAAAAGTCTACCAAAGCTCAAGTCCATACCAGAAAAAACGGAAGGGAAACCATTAACCCTGGGATAAATATTCAATTGACAAGTCACACCCAACCGATCATGAAGAAACCATAATGCGTGAATGAGGATGATGGGAGAACACGAGAGAGTTCACCCCACCGTAAGAACTCAACTAAAACGAATGACATTAAAACCCCAAAAAACACCCATATGCAAACACGAACAAGATATATCGGAATTTAAAATTTTTATATGACTCACATGGTTTGGATTCATGGTTTACCAAACCAGTAATGTACTACTGGAAGGAAGGGGCACCCCGCACGACTTGGCCACATGATTTCAAAATTGTGCGTCATCCGTTCCAACGCCTCTGCCCAAATATGACACCAACTGACATAGTTATGAGACCTACCACATGGTAATGCACTAGACATGTAGTAGGTTCTATCCTCTTGGCTGGGTCCACATGGTTTTGAATAACTGTGCGGTAACCATGCTTCACCTGGTAAATTTTCTTGAAACTCCAGAAACAAAAAACATCGACCGAGGTCAATCCTTGAACATCCATATACAAGTTGGAAACTACCAACACTAAAACAAGGACCCTACCAAATAAACCAAACACATAATAAACCAATTCGAAAAAAATCAATAATCTCTAAATTAGCACTGCCGAAAATTAAAACTGGAACTGGCCTATGCGACGACTAGACACACTCAAAGGAGAATGAAAAAATTCAAAGGAATCATTCAGATAGAATCAACTATTTGAGATACATTAGATAAAGTTAACCACATAATTAACATAAAATATTTACTTATAAAATCATGTTAATAAGAACAAGGATATCTAAAACATTTCCATCCCAACACAAAATAACATGGTTGGGTCTCACACCACCTCCCTGTCACTCCTGACTGTGCGCGAGCTTCACCCTGAGACCTGTGGTTGGGCCTCTGATGGATGAAGCATCTTCTGCCTCACAATAAACCAACACATCCACTAATCAAGACTTCCTTTTTAGACAACACCCCCTACATAAATTCTTCAAATGACCCCAATGGAAACAGCAACGGAAAGTCTTCGGAGGAATAAAACAAGACGACTTTGAGTTACCAAAACGGCTACACTGGAAAGATACAAGTGAACATTCAGCTATGAACGCCTCATCCACCAACTTCTCGAAAAAGGTTTCACTGGGTGAGAGTACTTGCTATGAAATCTCAGGATGAAAACCCCAGAAAAAGAAAATGGGTTTTTTACTTCAGATTTTCGCACTGCTTCCACATAATAGGGAACCAGCTCCTTAAAATGGTCAATGTAAGACTTTACTGACCACTGGCCTTGCCAAACGTCCCACATCTCTGCTACTTTCCTCAACTTCACCTCCTAATGTATGATCCTTTGGATGAAAGTGGCATTAAAAAAATTCCATTTAATCCCAACATCCAATGCTAATGGGAAAAGCATCTTCCACTGGTCTAAGGTAGGACCCTCAAGAAACCCCAGGACAACATGAGCTCTAAAAGCCTATGGAGTTCTAAACAACTTGAAGGATTACTCTACCTCTTCAATCCACTCCACCAATGCTAACAATCTTTGAAAACCGCTAAAGATAGGTTACACTCTTTAATAATCAGAAATAAGGCATGAATCATTAGGAATATTGATGACCTTTCTGGGTATCATTTCATGACCAACATGAAAATCAAAGACCAAATCCAATATCAAACCGAGGCACCAACAAAGAGGAACACCGCAAACCAAAACCAACTAGCTCAGAAGCCAAGTAAAAACATGCACCACCAGAATATCCTTTATCAATAACCATCATTTTCATTTTAAAACTCATAACTACCTTCTTCCAAGGCTAATTACTAAGTACCAATAACCCATTTTTCATGATTTTTTTTCCAAAATCATTATCACATTCAAATCCACTCTAAGAAAACTTTGCTCAGCCATTAATTTCAAAACCCAATCCATGGTATCCCATGAACCGTTACATGTGTGTCCATCCATTCCCATCATCACGTGCCAACACACACTTCTCACACATACCCACACACATGTCAAAATATATAAGAAATACCAAGGGCCACATTACATTAACATTATCAAACCCAAAAAACCCTCAATGATTGAAGACCCACTTTATGAATTTAAAAAAAATTCATGGAAAAGGCATATATTTTTTAATCCATTTTTTTGTTTCAAAATCCACTTTCATTTTCAACATACACTTACACCAATTGAATCCAAAATGAAACCCAACCAACAATGGACCATCAAAATGAGGTACTAGTACCTATACCTAGCAAGACAATATGGTGGTCAGCCATGCCCCATTAAAGAAGAACACAAGGAGGGTCTTGAACTGGGAACATAGACATCACATGGGTCACGACCCCATGTAAGGCTACAACATAACCCGAATCACCTCTATTATAATCACTCAATTCCAAAAACTACACAAGACATAATAATCAATCCCAGAAAATCTTGTTTCCGACGCTTTCGTCGAGGCGCGTGCATCCGTCCGTCCGCGGAGGAGGACGCACTGCATTGTTGCCCCGCATTCCCGATTTCCAAAGGCGGGTGGAATTTGCTCCTTATTCAGGGACGTATGATCCTTGATCGAGACGGGATGATGGGATGTCAGTTCTTCCTTCTGTGGATTCCTCCTCAGAACTCGTCACCTAGTCTAGGACTCCCTCATAGATTTAATATGTTGTTCGTGAAACTCTTCCCAGTGAAATGTTTCTATGGACGCCAGTTTATTACATTGCTTCTGTCAGGACATTCCAAAGGGTCTGGTCCGGGCAGCAACCTTCAATCAGGAAATTAGTCACGTTGAGGCATCAGTAGCGTGTCTGGATGCTGGGGACCTGGCATGTCTGTCTATTATCCCTGGTCACAGGGCTTTTCGAGGGCGTATAATCCCGAGGCATCCCACATCGAGCGCGGGGAATTATATTCCATAGACATATGTCTTAGGTTTTCCTCATCTTCCTATGTTTAACACAGGGTATGTCACGAGTTTAACGTCCAACAGAGATGGATCAGCTCGATCAGAGCATTAGCTAGAATAGATCGGATTGAGGGATTTCCCTTGAAGGGGTTCCGATACCGGGACCAGCCCATGGGAGGCTGTGAAGGGGAGCGGACTGACATGGTCTCACCGAGATATGATGGTCCGGGCAAGAATCAGGGTGGATGATGGATGGACGAATGAAGTGGAGGGGGAAATGGAAAGGGACCAATGCAAGGGAAACTGTGAAGTTGGGCTTGAGCCTCGAAGAGACCTCTTACGTATCCCCGTGGCAGGGAATCAATGTCCACGTAGTTTGGGATGGTCCGGTGAACCAGCATGATGGTGGAATTTGGTCTGATGGATGTCATCAGCAAACCAAAGAGAAGGTGGTCCTTGGTCCGATGCGTCAGTGAACCGACACGAAGGTGGACCTTGGTCCAAATGGTGCAGGGCTTACACACTAGGCTTCCCGGGTGTGGATGAACCGACATGAAGAAGGTCGGAGTGACCAACAGGTGGTGGGCTTGAACCTCTGAGTGACTTCCTACGTACCATGCCGCGACATGGATCAAAGACCACATAGTTCAGGTTGTACATCGGAAAGCCGACATGAATGAGGAGGACTAGGAGGGTCCTAGTGGTGGTGGGCTTGGACCTCGTGGAGGCTTCCTACGTACCATGCCATGACATGGATCAAAGACCACATAGTTCAGAGAGGCTTCGTCGGCGAACCGACGTGAAGGTGAACCTTGGTTCGATGGGTGGTGGGCTTGAACCTCTGGAAGGCTTCCTACGTATCATGCCTTGACATGGATCAAACACCTCATTGTTCAAATGATGGGATTCGTCAGCAAACTGGCGTGAAAGTGGACCTTGGTCCAATGAGTGATGGGCTTAAACCTCGGGGAGGATTCCTACGTACCATGCCTTGACATAGATCAAAGACCTCGTAGTTCAAAGGGTTTCATCAGTGAACCGACGTCAAAGTAGTCCCACAGGTGCACTAGTGGTGGGCTTGAACCTCGTGAAGGCTTCCTACATACCATGCCTTGACATGGATCAAAGTCCTCGTAGTTCGGATTGGTCACAACGGCTTGTTGTTGGATTGGAATACAGTTTAACGTCATGCTGGACGAGAGTGAACCCTGACGTGAATAAACAACGGGTGGTGGGCTAGAACCTCGTGGAGGCTTCCTACGTACCATGCCTTGACATGGATCAAAGTCCCCGTAGTTCGGGATGGCGATGGGTGTCAGAGAACCGACATAAATGAGGGACCTTGGTCCGATGGGAGATGGGCTTGAACCTCTGGGAGGCTTCCTACGTACCATGCCTTGACATGGATCAAAGTCCCCATAGTTCGGGATGGTCACAACGGCTTGCCGTCAGACTGGAATGTAGTTTAACGTCATGTTGGACGAAGGTAGAACTCGATGTGAATTGGATTACGGGTGGGCTTTAACCTCATGGAGAATTGCTATGTACCATGCCTTGATATGGATCAAAGACCTCGTAGTTCAAATGGTTGTGTATTTTAATGTCATGCGGGACAAGGGCATACAATTTAACGTCATGCTGGACGAGGGCATGTATTTTAACGTCAAGCTGGATGAGGGTATTGCCAAGGCCGATGCTTACTCTAAGCCCACGTGAGTCATGATCGGTGTGAGAAACAAGAGGCATCAAGGACCAGACGATCACGTCGTGAAGGGTGCATCCGTGAGAAGCGATGAGGGGCTTATCCATTAGGTGGCCCATGGTGTTGGGACTTACTCCAGGATGGAGGCCCGAAGTGCGGCAAAGCGCAGCGAAAGAGGGATTTGGGACCAATGATGGGAGGTACCTCATTCCCTATCACGCCCTCCACTGACCTTGGTAGTGGGGAAGTACGGAGATGTAGGAGTGCAGCCATCCGTTGGGGAACTAGGGTCGCCCTTCTCCTGAGAACATATGCCGCTCCAATAAAGAAGATATCAACCCTTGTGGAGAGGTGATTCCACTGTCGTGGAGATGAGTGGCATAGAAAATTTTCGAGATGGGGGGGACCCTTCGTGCGTGGCATGAGGTCGGGTCACAGTTTAACATCATGTGTTGAGGACGTGGTGGTTGGCAGTTTAATGTCCTGCAGCTCAGACGAGGTGGGTTCACTCAACACCACTAGGACTTACATAACTGGTACCCTTTTCTCCTTGGGGGAGGGAAGGTACCAATAAGGCCGTGGTCAAGGGGGTTGTAGAGAAAACCATCGAGGGTTCCACGTTAGCGTGGCAATGCGAAGAAGCAATAGCCGTTAGCGTGCCTATGCGAAGAAGCATTAGGCGAAGAAATTCTACGAGTAGTATTGTCCGTGGGACTTTGAAATCGCATCGTACATACCTGTAGGGTCGCACGAGAAGCGGAATTGCCAAGCAAGGGAGTGTGCTTCACGAAGCGGAGTGCCTTGGCCTTAGCATGGGGCATAGGTGTGAGTGGATGGTGCTTCGCGAAGTAGAATAGTATTCGCGGAGCACTGCATCGCAAAGAAGAGGTGCCTCGCGAAGCAGGGTGCTGGGAAGCAGTGTGCATCGCGATGTGTAGCGATCCTGCCTTAGCATAGGGCTCAATAGTACAGGTTGGGGGTTTCGCAAAGCATAAATGCTCTACGGCTGCCTGGGTTCCCTTGGGAATCCCCCTCCTTCGCGAATGCCCTTGAGCTTCGTGAAGGGCATCCCTCTCGGAAGAGGGGCTCAAAACGAGACAAAGCGAAGGCGTCACGCGAAGTAGAAGTACGTCGCAGAGCTCATGATTCCCGGGGGCAAATGGTGCTTCGTGATTCAGGAGAGGAGAAGACGAAATGTCGGATTGTCTGTCTCTGGGACTCAGGGGGAGCCCAGTATTTATAGGCAAGGGGTGCCACGAAGCAGAACTCCCGCTCTGCCTCCGGTGCTTCGCGGCGCGCTCGTGAACGTCAAATTCGTTCGCGGAGAGGTAACTCCTCCGGAGCTTTGCGGCGGGCTTGCGAACGTAAAATTCGTTCACGGAGAGGTACCACCTTTGGAGGTTCGCGGCGGGCTCGCGAACGTCAAATTCATTCGCGGAGAGGTACCGTCTCTAGAGCTTCGTGGCGGGCTTCTGAACGTCTAAATTCGTTCGTGGAGAGGTACCGCCTCTAGAGCTTCGTGAGACCGCGATGCTCGGGGTGCTTCGCGTCGGGGCTTTGCGAGGCAGCGTGTTGGACTTCTTTTTCGTCCCTTCCTTTTGTGCAATATTTTGGCGCCAACAAATGCCCCCCCTCAGACTTGGAGCTGCGGAGGGTGAAGGGTTGAAGTCTGAGGGAAAATCGCCAAAATTGTTGGCGGTTCGCGTTGCGACTTCACGAAGAGGGCCCACGGTGCTGACTGGGGCCATGGATCCGGACGCGCTGCGATGCTCCGTGCGGGTGAGGCGGGCCGCGATGCTCCGGGGTTGCCGCCTATAAATAGGGGGTCGACCTCTGTTGTCATCACGTGATTTCCTTGTCTTTTTGTGCCCTCGATTTCACGAAGCTCCGCGTACTCCACGCCTGCTCTCCGCGAATCGAGCTTCGTGGTGAACCGCTAGTCTCTGACTCCGCGACCGTGCCAAGTGAACTTCTATTTACTGGCCTAGGCTAGACTCTGCGGCATGGTCTCACGACCGACCTTCACAATCCGTCTTCGTGATCCAGCTTTACGATCAGTTCCAAAAAAAAATCTTTTCTAAGTTCCGGAACTGAAATGGCTCATAGATGAAGCTGTACTGGGGGTGCTTGCAGACGCCGCCCATCGGGATGAGATGGCCAACTATCCAGTCCTTGGGGAGATGGTCTGCAGCCATTCGGACCATGCTTTTTTGACAGATCTGCTATCGAAGGGTCAGAAGAATTATCTGCAGTGTAAGAAGCTGCCATTGTATGGCTTCGGGTTGAGGGATGACGTCTTCATCCCTGAGGCGAGTAGGGACGAACCAGTTTCCTGGTTTAGAAGCATGCCATGTCAGCACCAACAGTTCAGGGCGGCCGATGGTCATGCGCAGGAGGACTTCACACCCGTTACCGTCGACTGTCTCTACAACCACGTGAAAAATATTGATGGGAAGAAACTGCAACCAGAGACGTCCCCTCCTCTCTACCGTACCATGATGAAGGCGGCTTTTCAGGATTCGAAGAAAGGCAGATCCAATGAGTGGGTCCTGTGCCAGGGAGACAACATTACTAATGACTGGGCCTGGGCCTATTGGGTAGGCATCTCATGCGAGGAGTTTGGGGCCGAGCTGAGGAGAGTGGGGTTATATGAGGCGGCATGGGCCTCCCAATTCCACATTTACCAACCGAAACAACTGGTGCCAGAATTACTGAGCAAATGGTCGTCTAGGACCAATACCTTTCACCTACATCACAAGAAGGTGGGAATCAGCCTGTGGAATGTCCACCAGATTTCGGGGGTTCCGATCTTGGGGGCCATGTATGATGAGTTCCTCCCCGTTATGAGTGTGTGGGAGGATACAGAGAAACTGACGTGACTGGCGTCAGTGCTGATGGCACTCGTCCCTGGAGATGACAAGGAGGCAGTGAGGGATGTCCATTTTAAGAAATGGTTCAAGTGCTTCCTGAATTTCCCAGAGAATCGAGAGTTCCCTCCAAGGCCTCGAACTTGTCCGAGGGCGGCCCAATGGGGTAAAGAGCACTTGTATTGGCGGGTCTTGGAGGACAGCCAATGGAAGACTTGGGGTTTCAGTGTCAGCACTGAACAGCAGCAGATAGTCAGGCTGGCAGCGTTCATCGCGGCTCTCATCTACGGTTGGATTCTACCGGTGAGGGATACAAGCATGGGGGTGTGGCCCAGCTCATTTATTATGGCGTCCATGTTGGCCATGGGGCAGCGGGTCAATCTGGGGATTCCAATGCTCGCCAAACTGTACAGAATGTTGCAGCACATTAGTGAGGGCAAGAAGCTGCCAAGGATATGTGGGCCCTTCCACCTCCTATATGTGTGGATTGCAGCACACATCAGGGGGATCTATGAATATCAAAACCCTATTTCGCCACTGGGATCAAACTACCGCCCCTCCATCCTAAATGCGGTCGGGAGCTTCCCATTCAAACTAACTGTGTCGATGGTGCTGAATCGGGTGTGGAGGGCGGATGAGTTTAATTTCCACCCCTTCCCATTGCCGACGGGGATACTTACTGACGACGGGTGGGGAACAGAAGAACATCGGGCTTACCTCCTCGCCTTTCGAGGTGGAGTTTCAGTGGCACGAGTAGATCGTGAGCCACTCTACGAACCGTACACCCCGCATCGGTTTGCGAGGCAGTTCTGATGCCTCCAGTGGCTAACCCTGGAGGTATACTGGGAGGTGCGCCACAAGG
Source organism: Viscum album (assembly GCA_963277665.1). Taxonomy (NCBI): domain Eukaryota; kingdom Viridiplantae; phylum Streptophyta; class Magnoliopsida; order Santalales; family Viscaceae; genus Viscum; species Viscum album. The sequence goes on from OY728165.1 coordinate 837,780,199, forward strand.
AGCACCCGTGTGTGATGAGGCAGCTGTGGCTCATGTTCGAACGGGAAGATGGGAAGATGCGAATGTCATTTCCTCCATCCATCGCCGCTTTCAGATAGGTGAGGGTGTATTCCATTAGTTGGGAAGCTGCTTACCCAGGGGAGATGCTGAAGTAGCCAACTATTCGGGTCGGTGACGGTGGGCCTCCTCTATCTTGAGGTCGGGGTCGGAGGGCAGCTAGGGCCTCTCGCGGTGGCAGAGCTGCCATGGCAGCGAGACCTGTACCAGCCGAGGGTGTAGCAGCAGTGGCGGATCCGGTGATTCTGGAAGAGCAGGGCCATCAGGAGGGGCGGACACCGAGGGGATTTCGTAGGATATCCACTCAGGCCCCGGGGAAGTGGCTGCGTCATATCGAAATGGCAGAGGATGTCGTCTTCCCGGAAGCCTGGGACATTTGGGATGTCAACTGGAAATTCCTCAGCCCACCCGAGATATGGGCCCACCTGAATCGCCTCGGGAGGGAATTACCGGGCATAGGCCCAGTCTGGGCTAGTTTCATGGTGTCTCCAGCGAAGGCAGAGCAATACCTGGACGAGCTGGAGGATTACGTTCACTCCAGTGGTGTCCCTCGCTCAATGACAGACTGGGTTAGGGTACTGATGAATCGAACGGTCCCCCCACAGTTATCAGCCGCCGATCTGAGGGAGCGCTTCCCCCAGCTGGAAGAGTCAGAAGAATCCTCTCGGGAGGATGAGGCTGGAGGAGGGAGCCCGTTGGAGGAGGGTGAGGTCAGAGATCACGGCTCAGATTCTGACGATTTCACGGAGGCTCTCGAGGAAGCATTCTGAACTTCTTTCCTTATGGTCTATTCTTGGGTCATTATGGACTTATCACCGACGTTTATGTCGTGCCGGAGGAACTTTTTCATAGGCCTCGTTCTTGCCCTTCGACGGGTGATGATGTGGGACCTTCAGAACCTGCGCCTATGGCTGCGTCCAGTTCCGCGTCTAGTGGGACCAAAGCACCCGAGGTGGCTCCACCAGAATCTCCGGACCTGCCGACAGTAGACGGAGGGCCTCGCTTCGGGGTCCCATCATTACCGGCTCAAGAGCATCACCAGGAGGTCGATCCCCATATGTTTCCTCTACCGATTTCCTTGTCGTCATATGTAGACTATGCCAACTAACGTTTATGTCTCTATCTGTCGTACAGTTCTTCGACAGGCGTGGGATGCTACGGCAAGACTAGTAGGGATGTCTGGTGGCATCCCTCTTAGGGGCATGCCGGTGATGGTGGCGATAGTCCCCCATCTCCCCAAGCTGCAACACACATCATCACTGGAAGGACCACCAGTAGGGTCATGCTTGAGGTCATCGAGGTGGACTCCGATGAAGGGGATCGGTCGGCCGGTCCTAGTCCTGTCGCGCCTGCTTCGGCGCCAGATGTCGCACCGGATTCAACGCCAGATGTAGATCCCGCCAAGGACTTCCTGCAGGCGTATCATGTGTACGAGCCTGCCAATCGCGCAGACTGGGACGAAACGGCCTCTGCCGAGGAAGACAACAGTATAGTCCTCTGCCGGTCGTGGAAGCTAATCATGCGCTTCATCAAGGACACCCCCCAAGCACTGTGGCTGGATGAAATGGATAGAAATCACTCGCGGCTGCGCAAACTGTGCGCTGTGGGAGTGGATGCCCAACATCCTCACGTGCTCATCCAAGATCTCATGGCTGAGAAGATCCGGGAGCATGATCGTCGGCTCAGCGTGGGCTGGCAGCAGAGGAAGGCGAAAAGCATAACGAAGCTCCGGGAGGCTGAAAGCGAGTTCCAACAACTGCAGACCCGGGTAGATGAGCACTCATCCTCTCTTAATGTGCAATCTGAGATGATCTCTCGGTTGAAGGCCCAACTGGCGGAGGCAGATGAGCTTATGAGGCAAGCTTCTGGAAAGATGACTGCCATTCAGGCTGAGGTAGAGAGGGCCAGAGCCAAGGCTGACGAACTGCGCCCCGCCGCTGCTGAGGAGGAGCGGGAGCTAAGTCAGTGGCAGCAAGCCTTGGATGCCACAAGCCAATGAGTGGTGGAGCTGCAACGCTCTTTTGACAGGGTCAACCCATCCATAGGGGGAGTCGACCCCCTGGTATTGTAACAAACCAAAAACCTTTTATTGGTACTTTCGTGCTTCAATTTCTTCTTTCTTTGTTTTGAATGTCGTAGCGTGCACGATTTCCACTGTTTGAATCACCTCGTTACATCCCTACAATGTTTGCAGGACTTTCAGCGATAATTCCCCAAGCCCACGTGGGTCGAGCCCGATGTGAGAAACAGGAGATAGTTGCCTTCTCGTCCCACCTAACATAAGAGTGGAGACCATGCTCCGGAAATCCGGGATTTGGATTACCAGTCCAGATTTCCGAAATATGGGAGAGGCTTGACCGAAGAAGGAACTTTCCAGAATAGCCGAATTACCGTTTCTTCAGCATGCCCTCATGTACGAACAGTGCAACACCAGGGGCACTGGAATCAGTTCGAACAGACGGAAACAGGAAGCATGAATTACGATGCCCAAAATTCGGAGCACTGTAGGGATTCCGTGACAATAAGGGACAACCATTAACCATGGAGGGGAAGTAGTATCCTTACTATGTTATCCTGTAACGGGGAAAAAAATGAGTGTCAACTGTTGACCATGTTTGAAACACGGGACCATGTCACAAATATTGTCGGTCAATCTTTCAGGACTTTGACCGAGGACAGTTGGCGGACCATAGGTCAAACATCCATACTGTTAGGGGGTCCTTCCAAACAAGACCAGTCTTCCGGAATGTTGGCCCAGGATGGTAGGTGAGCCGATGCGACATGAGGCCAAGCCGTTAGGGGGTCCCTTCAGACATTAAAGGGGATGGGGGTCCGAATAAGGGGCACGTAGAGCGTGGAATATGGAGTGGTGGTTTGTCTGAACAGAATCCAACACTCATGCAATTACACCACCGTGGTGGGAGTACACCATATGGGCACATCGGTTTGATCATGGATCATTCCTTCTTTCAGACAGTTCCTCTCTAGCGAGGGGTCCGACCAGGGGGATGGAAAGGGGAAGGATGGGATTAATGATTTCTATGGGTTGGACCCTAGGCAAAATACGGGGGTGTCTCTATGTATCCCATGAGGATGGGAATCATGCCATACGTAGTTCTGAAGCACAGTGCAGTCATAGACCAACACTGATAGGTAAAATCCTCTTTGGTAGAGGCTCTGGTGCATCCCATGATTAACATGGGGCATCCTGAACATGTTCAGGGTAGAACCATAGTTTAGTGTCATGCGTTGAGGATATATGGACTAATGTAGTTTAACGTCATACGATAGGACGTGGAATAAAAGGTAAGATCCCAGGGAGTGTGTGGTGTGGTAGATATGAAACCGACGTGAATGAGGACTTGGATTCCAAATCACACCACGTACCACCGGAGGAAACTCTTCAGGTCGAAGGACTAAGATTGAGGATTAGGCTGGGCCCGATGCTGAGTGGTCGGGCATTCCTATGTACCCCATGAAAATGGTAATCAAGCCATTCGTAGTTCTGAATGTGCAGTTTAACGTCATGAGGGACGATGAGAAGCCTAGACGTGTTGGTACACATCCCACCAAAACTACTAAGCCCACGTGAGTCGTGCTCAGTGTGGAAAAAAATAAGTAGTTGTTGGAATTTCCCGACACAGAAAGGGGCAGGTTAGGGCAAAGGGAAGCTCGGTGAATACCGGGCCAATGACACTAACACGATCATTTCGCGCACCTAGATGCGCGAATAGAAAGAGCCGAGTATGATGGAATTCTACTTGAACATGAGGAAGTGGAAATGTGTGAATCATGGCGCTCGAGATTCAGATCATGATGATGGCGGCGTGACAATGGAGGATAACTGTTGACCGTGGCGGAAACCCAGAATCCATATCGCGTTAGCCTAGAATGGGGACAGACAATTGAGGGTTGACCGTTGACCATGTTCCAAACACGGGACCATGTCACAAATGTTGTCAGATATCCGTAGGGACATTGGCCCGAAACGATTGGAGGGCCCTTAGGTCTAGCATTCATAGAGAGCCATTAATCCTAGTATCCATGTCGTCCGAGGGTCCTTTTGGATGTGGATGAGGTTGAGGATCCAAATAGCGAGCTCACGAAGCTTGGTCATGGGACGAGGTGAATGTCCGTATGAGAATCCCACACTTCGGGATCTTTTTTGAAACACATCAAAATACGACAACGAGACGTATTAGATAGGGGGATAAGAGTCCTTTCCCATAGGGAGATCTTAGTTTAGGGTCGTAGAATTTAGACCATGGATGGGAGGAAACATAAGAGTCATATGGTGGGGTAACTCAAACACCTGGCGTGAATGGGTATAGGGGGTGTGTATGGTGTGGTGAAAAACCTGATGTGAATGAGGACATTATCCCATATCACACCACACGACCCCCTTGGGAGAGGTTTTGGGTCAAGCGACCAAAAGTGAAAGTTAGGCTGGGCCCGCGGGGAAGTGCACGGGCGCTCCTACGTATCTCATGAGGATGAGAATCAAGACTTACATAGTTCTTGAAAAGGTCTTAGTTTAAGGTCTTAGAGCTTGGACCATGAGTGGGTAATGGGAGAAAGGGACACATGGAAAGGTGGTTTCAAAACCTAACGTGAATGAGGAACTAAGCCCTACATACCATTCGTTTTCTGGGGAAATGCTCGAGTTGAGGGACCGAACACAAAGGTTAGGCTGGGCCCGCGGGGAAGTTCCCAGGCGCTCCTATGTATCTCATGAGGATTAGAATCAATCCATACGTAGTTCTGGAAAAAAATAAAAAAAAAAGTTAGGTTGGGCCCGCGGGGAAGTGCCCCGACGCTCCTACGTATCTCATAAGGATGATAATCATGCCGTACGTAGTTCTTGAAAACGTCTTAGTTTAAGGTCTTAGAGCTTGTACCATGGGTGGGTAAGTGGAGAAAAGGACACATGGAAAGGTGGTTTCAAAACATGACGTGAATGAGGACCTAAGCCCTACTTACCAGGCATTCTCTGGGGAAATGGTCGAGTCGAGGGACCGAACACAAAGGTTAGTCTGGTCCCACGGGGAAGTTCCCGGGCACTCCTATGTATCTCATGAGGATGATAATCAATCCATACATAGTTCTGAAAGGTGACATGGTAAGATAACAGTGCCAGGGGAAAAGGGGAGTGCGGGCGTGGCCCTTGCACTAAAAGAAACGTATTTGATAAATCTTGTTTGTCCATTAAGGTGAGTGGTTTTTTTTGTGAAGTGACAGGCCTAAAGTAGTAGGCTGTGGTGTTGCCACAAGGATCAAGGTGTGATAGGCGTTGACAAATGGCATGGAACGTGACCAATACCCAACGTGATGTCCTCTATAATGAAGTCATCACAACGCAGTTCCATTTTTCGTCGTGCGGCCAGGATGATAATGTCACTGTTTAGGGTCATGTGATAGGACCAAGCATGCATTTTATCATCATGCAGCGTAGAAGTAGCAGAGACGATGCTAGGCGGGGAATGTGCGCAGTGTTGTAAAACACAATTGATGGAGACATGATCCCACATCACATTGTACACCACTCGGAGAGGGAGACCTTAGGTCGAGGGGCCTATATAGAGGTAAGAGGTGAAACAAGGGGGAGATACTGGCTCCCTAAATGGACTATACTCGAATACATGGCGTATGGGTGGTCCTACGTATCCCATGAAGATGGGAATCAAGCTGAACGTAGTTCCAGATAGATCTTAGTTTATGGTTTTAGAGGTCGGACCATGAATGGTAACAACTTCCCAAGTTACCGCAGACGTCAACCCGATCCCTAAGCCCACGTGAGTCAAACTCGATGTGGGAAACAAGGGGGGGGGCATCCTTATCGCAATACCTGGGGCGCCCATCAGAGGGGAGTTGGTAGAGAGCCCTGGAGGACACCTTTGATGCAACTTATTTACCCAACGCGCAGACGTGCACGAAGGAAAAGTACCAAGAGTTCCGAGACTCTACATGGTCACGATGAAGTGATGAAGGGTTTGAATTGTGTACCTGACATTTTGGGCTTAATGGGTTGGCGTGGCGATAGAGGAAAACTGTTAACCATGGTGGAAACACAGCGTCCATATCGCTTTAGCTTGAGGTGGGAACAACAAACGAGCATAGACCGCTGACCATATTCGCAACGCGGGATTTTATCGATTTGTTTTCCGAAACCCTAGGGGGCGTTGGCCCGTAACGGTAGGAGAGCCCTTGGGCGTAGTATCAAGGCCATTCTTGGGGGTCCCTCCGGGTGTGAAAGATGATGGAAGCCCTGATGCAGGGATACACAAAGCCTGGAAAGCGGGTGCGGATGTGTCCAAGTAATGTTTGGCATTCCAGGTAATAGACCAGAGTCCCCTTGGGCACATTGGTGAACCGCCGAAAAGGGGTCGGCGAAACATCTCAGGAGGGAGAGGTACATGGTGTGGTCATTACGAGACTGACGTGAATGAGGACATAATCCCACACCACACCATATAATCCTCTCATGGAGGAAGGGTAGACCAAGGGGCCATGATGGGATGAAGATTCCCGAGAGATGGGGCTGGACCCGAATCCTAGACATTCAGGTGGTCCTACGTATCCCATGAGGATGGGAATCAAGCCACACGTAGTTCTCTAAATGTAGTTTAACGTTATATGGGACGAGGGGGGGAGTAATATACCCCCAAACAAAGGAGGTGTACGGTACGACGAAGAAACCGACGTGAATGGGGAAATAATCTCACACCACACCATACACTCATATAAGAGAGGACCCGGGCTGGGGCCCAAAAAGACCAAGGGGCTTGATGGTTAGGCATTGGTCAGGAAGGCCTGACTTGCTTTCATTTTAACGTCTTGCAGTGAGGACGAGGGTTGGGGACCCGAGGAGTCCAAGGGGCCTGAGGCGGGGCCTCGTAAGGGAAGGTCTACGACATGGTACATGATCTCGACGTGAATGAGGACATAGTCCCACACCACACCATACACGCTGGGTAAGAGGTTGGGCGGAGGGGCCCGAGAAGGCCAAGGGACCTAAGGTCAGGCATCAGTCAGGAAGGCCTGACTGGTTTGCAGTTTAACATCTTACATGAGGACGAGGAAAGAGATAACTGTATCGAATCCGGGGGTGTGTACGACATGGAAAGTAACCTAATGTGAATGAGGAAGTAATCCTACACCACACCGTACATTCCTTATAGGGGAATCAGGGTCGTGGGCCCAACCCCTAGCACCACCCGGAGGGAAGATTGTCACTTCGGGATGGGGTAGAACGAATCACTACACTCGATGTTTGGGACATCTCGGGGTGGACCCGAAGATCCAGGACACTGGTGACCATGTTGGAAACACAACGTTTCTATGGTGACCTGATATGGGAGCAACAAATGAGCGTCGACCGTTGACCAAATTCACAATGCGGGACTTGTATCAGCTTGTTGCTTGAAAACCCTCAGCGGCATTGGCCCGTATCGGTAGGAGAGCCCTTGGGCGTAGTATCCAGGCCGTTCTTGGGGGTCCCTCCGGGTGTTCAAAAAATGATGGAATCCTAGTCATGGAGTGGGTTAAGCACTGCTATATCCATCCACGAAAGTGGAAAACATCTCCAGGGGGGATGTGCAGCTGGGTCGAGGCTTGCTCGAACTGATTTGGGGAAAATGTTTTCACCCTGCCATATATCTTGACCTGAGGGGAATATTTTGGATTTTGGGCTGGGCCAACAGACAAAATGCCCGGGCGTTACTACGTATCCCATTAGGATGGGAATCAAGCCATACGTAGTTTTTGAAGGCCATGAAGTTTAGCATCATGCGGTGAGGACATGGGAGGATAGAAGAACGGGAGTGGGCACATGGTGCAACCCTTACAATCCTTGTATGAGCGGGGTTGTATGAGCGGGGCTAAGAAAGCCTACTCCTCTCTACACAAGGATCCTCCAAGGAAACTATTCCCAGGGGTGATAGTGGAAGAGAAAAGCTTGGGCTGGGCTCAAGACGAGACATCCAAGCATTCCTACGTATCCCATTAAGATGGGAATCAATCCACACGTCGTTCTTGAGGCACGGTTTAGTGTTGTTCTGGATGATAAATGTGTCTCAACTGGGTATATGTACGGTACGGCGGGTAACCCGACGTGGATGAGGATGTAATCCTACACCACACCGTACAATCCCATTAGAGAGCCAGATTTGACGCATGACAAGGGGCCAGAGGATGATCCTCGGTCAGGAAGGCCTGACTGGCTTGTAGTTTAATGTCTTACAGTAAGGACAGGAGCCGGGGCTAGAGGAGGCCAAGGGGCCTAAGGTTGAGCCTCGGTCAGGAAGGCCTGACTGTCTTGCATTTTAACATCTTACAATAAGGATGGGGGGAGATCTTAGTTTAATGTCATAGAGCTCGGACCATTTTGCAGTTTATCGTCTTGCCGGACGTAGATGGAGTTTAAGGTCATGCAGGACCCTTTTTCCCTAGGCAAAGTATTGCTTGAGGAACTGGGCGTTGGTGGGAGGGGTTATGCGCTCTCCATTTGTGGTCACCAAGGAGTATGCTCCATTGGGTTAAACCTTATGGATGATATAAGGCCTTTCCCATTTGGGTCCTAACTTGGGCGGTTTCATACCGGGGATCATTGGTGCTCGAAGGGCAAGTACTAGGTCGCCCTGTAGAAAATAATGGAGACGAACCTTCTTGTTGAAGGCCCTCGCTATCTTATCCGGATGCCTTTCCAGATTGTGCAGGGCACGAAGCCGGTTCTAGTCCAGTGCTTCTAATTCAGCTAGACGGAATTCGGCTACCTCATATGATGTCTGGTGATCATAGACTACAGTGCGTAACGATGGCAGCTGGATCTCAATGTGTAGGATAGCCTCAGCTCCATACACCAGGGAATATGGGGTCACCTGGGTAGAGTTGTGACTCATCGTCCGATAAGCCCAGAGGGCGTTGGGGAGCATGTCTGGACAACTTTTCTGGTTCTGACCAACCGTGTTCTACAGAATGTTAGAGAGGGTTTTGTTGAACGCCTTGATCTGTCCGTTTTCCTGCGCGTGGTAGCAGGAGGTATGGTTCAAACGGATGTCGTACTTGGCGTACAATTTCATCAGTTCAGTCGCTCAAAAGTTGGTGCCATTATCGGTGAGGACGGTGTGAGGGACCCCAAACCGGTGGATAATATTGGAGCTCACAAAGTCGACGATGGAATGGGCCTTGACCACTTTGAGTGGATCTGCCTCTGCCCACATGGAGAAGAAATCTAAAGTTGTCAGGATGAACCTACATTGGCGAGCTGCTGCCGGTGGATATGGTCCCACTACATCAAGCCCCCATGCCGCAAATGGCTAAAAGTACTTGGTGGAGTGGAGGGGCTCCGGTGGCCGATGCAGGAAATTGGCGTGAACTTGGCACACATAGAATCTCTTGGCATACCCAATACAATCGTGGATCACAGAGGGCCAGAAGTACCCCAACCTCCATATATTATGGGACAGCTTCGGCCCAGATTGATGGGCGCCATAGGAACCGGCGTGAACCTCTTGCATAACTTGAGAAATCTCTACTCCTTGAATGCAACAGAGGAGGACGCCATCGAAGCTCTGCTTACAAAGGATCTGTTCAAGACTGGGGCCGCTCTGGAGGGTAAATTGCAGTACGTGGCGTCAGATTCGCTCGCACTCAGCCCGATCATCTGGGAGGCGACCATTTTGGAGATACTCGACAAAAGGTGACCTCCAGTCGGGAGTGGATTCAACCACTATGTCTAACGAACCTAGGAGCCTTGACGTAGAGGGTCTGGCGGTGAGATGACTTACCCGTAGGCCATCATTGTCCTCTTGGGTGATGGGGTAAATGACTCTCTGGTGTGCCACATTTATGATCAAATCATCTTGCTTGGGTTCTGCGAGCGACGCGGCTAATCCAGCCAAGGCGTCTGCTTGACCATTCTGTGACCGTGGGACATGGGTAATCTCTGGTCGAGAAGAGAACTGGGCCATTAGGCGGAGGGTGTACTCCAGCAATGGTATAAGCTCCAGCTTCCTGACAACGTAGTCGCTATTAACCTGTTTGATTACCAGCGTAGAATCTCCATTCACATGTATATGGGGAAAATTCATCTCAAGGGCCAACTTGAGGCTGGTGATGAGATCCTGGTACTCTGCCTCACTGTTCATACAACCTTCTGACAAGAGGAATGAGTATGACAAGAAATCTTGCACCAGGGTAATGAAGACAATACCCAGGCCCACTATGTTGAGCTTAGGATCGTTGAGCCTCCTACCGATGGGGCTCCGGGAGGCACCGTCGAAATGCATTTACCAACACGGGACGGAATGATCGACTAAGAGGATCGTCTCATCAGGAAAATCCAGGTCCAGGGATTGATCCACGGAGGTTGGATGGGCAGCTAAAAAGTCTTCCAACGCCTGTCCCTTAATGTCCTTCCGAGGTACGAACCTGATATCAAACTGCTGGAGAATCACCGCCCACCATGCTAGTCGGCCAGTCAGCATGGGGCAGTTCAGGATGTACTTCAGTGGGTCTACCCGGGAGACCAATTGCACCTCATGGTGCTGCAGGTAATGTCGCAACTTCTGTACGGCGAAGACGAGCGCAAGGCAGCACTTTTCGATAGGGGAGTATCTAACCTCCGTATCAAGAAGCTTGCGGCTGAGATAGTAGAGACTGTTCTCAGTACCCTCATTATTCTTATTGGTGAGCAGTGCACCGACGATTCTTTCCAGGGCGGTCACGTAAATGACCAGTGGCTTTTCAGAGACAGATGGCATCAAAACCATAGGTTGGAGTAGATACTGCTTGATTTCTTCGAAGGAGTTCCGACATTCCTCATCCCATTCGTAGGCAGCTCCCTTCTTCATGAGCCAGGAAAAGGGGTCACACTTGCCAGCCAGATTCGCGATAAATCGGCGTATATAGGCTAAGTGGCCTTGGAGGCGTCGAAGTTACTGAATCTTGCTCAGGGGATGCATTTGGATGATGTCCTTGACCTTCTCTAGGTCGATCTCAATACCTTAATATCTAACAACAAAGCCCAGAAACTTCCCAGAGGTGACCCCGAAGGCACACTTCAACGGGTTTATCTTCAGGTGACGGGAACGGAGGAAACCAAACACCTTCTCAAGGTCTTTGAGATGGTCCTAGTGCTGACATGATTTTACCACTAGGAAATCTATGTAGCATTCCACCAGCATCCCGAGAATCGGCTTGAATATGCAATGCATGGCCCTCTGATAGGTGGAACCTGCATTTTTCAAGTTGAAGGGCATAACCTGGTAGCAAAAGGTACCTTGAGGAGCCCTGAAGGTAGTGGACTCCTCGTCCTCGGGGGCCATCCGGATCTGGTTGTACCTAGAATCCCCATCCATGAAAGAGGGAGCTTGGAATCCGGTCGTGGCATCAATCAATAACTCCGTCACCGGGAGTGGGAAGTCATCCTTTGGGAAGTGGCGTTTAAGGTCGCGGAAGTGGATGCAGACTCTGATCTTCCCATTCTTCTTCCTGACTGGCACAATGTTGGCAAGCCACTTGGGGTACTGGACTTCCTTAACGAAGTTGTCTTTGATAATCTTGTCAACTTCGGCCTCAACCATTGCACCATGAGAAGGGTGCATCTTCCTGGGAGGATGCTTAAACCCATGATGGTTTTCCGGGAGGCCCAAACGGTGAACGTCTACCTAGGGATCTAGTCCTGGCATCTCGTTGTAACTCCTGGCAAACACGTCACGGTGTTGTTTGAGGAAGTCTTCATACTGCTTCCACTCCTCGGGGGACGTGGCTGCACTGATCAATGTGGGTTTTAGATCTGCCTCACTACCAAGGTTCACCTGTACAAGTTCATCAACCGTGGTAGAGAAGCCTTCTTCAAAGGCGGGGGGAGCATCCTCTAGGTCTTCCTCTCCACCCGTGGGGGGATTTCCCGCTACGGGAGATACTCCTGGGCTATAAAAGCCTGAGGGGAAGTTGGTGCCGGCTTGGGCAGTAGTGGTCATCATATCAGGAGACTCACTCGCCCTTGAGACCATAACAATGAAGACAGTCGACCCTATCCCATATGGCCTTTGGCCTAAGGGGCCACGTTTGATGATATCAAAGCAGTGGTGACTTGTCGGCCTGAGTCAGTGGATTCTAGCCCGGTGGAAGAGACACGTATGGCATACCGCCGTTGTCATAATCTTGAAATTCTGGTACCGTACAGGGGTAGAAGGTTCCGGGATCACCTTAGCCTGGTTGATGTAGGAGTACGAGGTTATTTTCCGCCGTCGCTTGGACGCGGGAACATGCCTTCCTTGTGTACACGAAACAACAATACATTTCCCCATGTCGGGGGTCGTGGCCTCCAATCGGTGGATTGGGAGGATGTAGGCATCATCCATGCTTGCCCAGGGATCACTTGTGACTAGGGCGGGTTCATCCTCACTTACTAGGATTTTCTTATCCTTACTCTTGTAATAATCAGCATCCAGATAGCGGGCCTCACAAGAGGAAAAAGGAGATGCATCTCCTTGGAGCATTCCTACTCGACCGTTGAGTGAGTATTTGAGGCACTGGTGATACGACGAAGGGACCGATGCATTCAGACGGAGCCATGGCCTACCCATCAATGCATTTTAGGTGTTGTCCTGAGAGATGACCATGAACTCGGTGCTGGAAATTAAGCCACCGAACTGAGCCTTCAGGTGGATATTGCCGACTGGGGTTTGCTCGGTCCTGTTGTACCCCTGGATTCTGAGGTCGGAGGGAGTTAAATCACCTTCAGACAGACCCAGATTTCGCAATGCCCGAGTTGGAATTAGGTTGATTTTGGAACCCGTGTCAATGAGGAAGCGGCGGACATCCACACCATTGAAGAGGCTAGTGATGTACCGCGAGGAAATATTCCCCTGTATAGGAGGGTCCTCATCTTCACCGGAGAACGAGATAACTGCCTGACATTCGGCATTCTCAATTGTCTCGGCATGGAAGGCTTCTGCAGCTGCTACCTCCATCTCAAACTGGTGGGGGCTCATTAGGGCCTCGGCAAGTGCCTCACGCATTTCAGATGACAGACAAAGGGCCTCAAGGATAGAAAGACTTGCCGGAATTCCAGAAAGGTGCTTCATGACATCATTCTTTCATGAAAAACGCGAACCTCTGCCTACAGGAGGTAGTTTGGCAGTTGGAGGCATAGCGGGTCTTGCCAGTTGAACCGGCGGTCGGCTAGTACGAGGTACATCCTGCCGCCTACTAGTTGAAGGATGGAAAGTAGTCACCAGACAAGGCTCAGACAGCGGAGGCTAGCCTATAACTGGGGGAGACTGACCATGATACGAATGAGGCAGCTCTACCTGATCTAGTAGCACAAACGGCAGTGGAGGGAGAGCTGAGGACATTAGATGGGGTGGCGCGTGCTGAGCTCTGTGCTGATCCTGCAGTCTGATCTCAGTAGCGTGCACGGCCTGGCTGAAAGTGCCCGCTGACGTTCCTCGATGATCGGTGTGGTTTCGGTTCTGCTAACGTTGACGTCGGCTGGAAACGTTGGGGAGGTTCGCCTGGCATTCCCCCTCGTCAGGAGTCATATAGGGCTTTACCAGCTTCATGGTGTTAACCAAAGCGTACCCCTAGCTGTCGCTCGATGATTCATCCACCACCGGGCGGATTCTGGGAGGAATCCACATTTCAGGGGGCATAAAGTTGCCGATAGTGCGAGATGACGACGACACCAGTGGGGCGCGTTGCTTTTTCTTGCGTAGTCGCTGCTTGCCCTTTTGGGAAGAGGTCGGCTGTGAAGATGATGCAGAGGTACCGACTACTTCTTCTGAAGGTTCTGGCTGCTTTAGGCGCACCCGGATGATACCATGGGAACGGAAGGCAGTTTTTCGAGCCATCCAGTCGTCGTATTTCTGGGATCCGTGGTTGGGAACCTGCTGCCACTCGCCTTCGCTGTCACTACCGATCTCTGACCCTAAAAAGACACCCGCCACTTGTGTTGGCGTCGGGCCCAACCTGACTATGTTGTTGTTGACCTGGTCTTAAAGCCAGTCTTTAAACACATAGCATTGCTTGAGGGTGTGCCCCAGAATCCGATGATAAGGAATTTAGTTGGGTTGATCGGTGAGATTCGCCTCTACCGGCCTTCTACACTCGGGCAGGTGCACAATCCCTTGCTCTAGAGCACTTTAGAAGTAGCCAGGACCTGATTTTCATTGAACGAATAAGTCTGGTGCCTTCTTTCCAGATAGGGGGCCTTGGGGGCCTAGCCCTGGTGAGGGGACGGAGGGGCTTGTCGAGGAGGTGGTGCATGATTGTCTCGCCTAGGTGGAGGTAGCACATTGTGCGGGGGAGCCTGTCTATTCTGAGGCGGTCGCTGCTGGGCAGGAGCATGTGCTTGAGGTGGAGGACCTCTGCGTGGTTGCAGGGATGGTGCCGCTGGCAGTAATTCCAGCTGCCTAGGGGCTTCTATTTGGGCCACCGTGGTGGGTTCGGCTCTGGCGGCCCTCCTGGATGGGATCATAGGGGGAAACGAACCTGCTTGACTAGCCTGTTGCAGAGCCTCCTCAAGGCCTTAAGCCTTAACTGAGAAATCCTTGAACCCTCCAGGGTAGTTCTGGGTAATCAGGGAGGGTACCAGCTTCGTTTTGACGTTCCCAACACATCGTCAGTAATTGCTCCTGAGTCAGTGGCATATCGAGGGAATACGTAAGTCCCTTCCACCGGGCGATGAAATCTTTGACTCGCTCATCAAGCCTTTTCTTGCACTTGAAGAGGTATGCAATGCTGGTCTTCCACGTGGTGGAGCTAAACTGGTATAGGAACTGCTGGCGGAGATCCTCCCAAGTGGTCACTGATCCGATAGGGAGCTGGCTATTCCAGTCGAATGCGGGACCTTCCAATGTCTGTACGAAACATCGGAGCTTGGCGGCTTCTTGCTGGGTCGGGGTCCCCAGCATGGGGCCACACCTGTAAGAAAAATGTGCCAAGTGCTCCGGCGGGTCCCCTGTCCCGTTGAAGGGTGGGAAAGTGGGGATCCCATGACACGTGGGTGCGGGCATATCATCCACCCACGCGGGATACGACTTTCCATCCGGTGGGACCGCCACCTACCGCGCTTCCAACGCTTCGAGCCGGGCTGTGAGTGCCGCAATAAGATCATCCGGGTGGGGGTCCCTGTCTTGACGGGGATCCCTAATCACAAGTGCATTTCCAGGTTCTTCAACACTGTAGATGGCTTCGTCATCTCGTGGATCGACTGGCAGAACGACCTGTGGGGCGACTGGGGGAACCCGAAATGGATTCTTCATATTGCCCCGTCGTTCGGGGGGGTTTGACGAGACATATCGCGCCCTCTTTCCATAAGTTTCGGCTTCTGCCCTATCTACATAAGTAGCATGATCAGGGTTGCCTAGAGGCATCTCACCGGGGGGAAATTGTTCCTGCCCCTACTGCCCCTGCCTAGGATTACCATAGTCGGGTCACCGCTCTGCAGCGCGCTCAACCAAGAGATCATCAACCAGCCTCTTCTGCTCAGCAAGCTTCTGGCGTAATGTGGCCTTCTCGGGATCATCATCCATTTTCTGCACAGAGGCAAACAGGTCGGAGTGCTTGACAGTTCCGACGTGCTCCTTACCCTTGCCAGTATTTCGACCGAGTACCAGCGACTCAGTGTGTACAGGGAGGCCTAGCAGGTTCCTCTGCTGACGGGTAACCCTCCCTGATAGGTCCAGTAGTGGTGGTACACCCTCAGTGGGTAAGTCTTCATCATGAAATTCAAGCTCGTCTTCCTTGTCCACTACGTCAGCCATGTGGACCACGACCCCTCTCGATGGCATGTCCTCAATGTCGCATAGTGAATCAGGCTGCCGTAGGATAGGGTCGAAGAAGAGAGCGGAATAGTGTCTCCAACCACGAACTTACACATGGGGGGTAGCTTCTCTGATGACTCTGCGGAGTACTTTGAAACTCTGAACACATTTCTGTTGAAGGGCGCTCTGACGGCCTGGTGACTCAGGGTGATGGGCCACAAGGAGTGCGGCCAAATTGATCAGGAGGCATTGCTCGCCGATTTCTTCAAAGTTCTCTCGACTTCTGGGGTACACCACCCACTCGTAACGAAGGCGGAAGTGTGTCGCCTATAGGGATCGACAAAAGCACCAAACTTCTTCTGGGGTAAGGGACTCTGGTGCGTGAAAGTTCAGCACCGTCATCATCCAGAACTTCTCCGGGAAGTAATCCGCTGCAAGAATCCTCTAGAAGCTCCTGGGTTCGGACTCGGGGTCTGGACCTGTATTGCCCCAATCATCAACCGGGGGTGGCTGAGGGACTGGTAACGGTACTGAGGCAGACCTATGGGATAGTAAATTAGGTGGCGGAGAATACGGAGAATGAGCTGACTGTCCGCCAAATTCCGGGCCATCCTCTGAAGAGTGAGGTGACCTAGCCACAATGTCACGATACGATGGGCTGATAGCCACAGCTTCCGGCATAGGAGTCGCGGCTGTCGGCGATAGGTCGTGTCATCACTCTACCACCGTTGGCCCCAAAAATAGCTCTCTGTGATCTCTGGTAGAGGTAGAGGGCGCTTCTGGTGACAATGGTGGTGATTTCACGGTCCAGACCTATGAAATTTCCACGATTTCTTCTTCCTGGATGTACCTACAGAGAGAGATGGGAATCTGGTGGACCTCACATTCCGGGAGAATGAGGCTAACGCGCCTGGTTCCTGCCCCAGTCCTTGATACGGAGGAGCAAGGAGAAGGTTCCATCGCTGAGTCGCATTCCGCTTCGGAATCCGAGAAACGACCCGGTTTGATCTCCACCCAGGCCTTCCCAGGACTCTTCTTGTAGCGGTGACGACCCGAACTCCTGCCCTGGGGTGGCTCTTTGGGACAGGGTTGATCTTTAATAGGTAGCCTTGGGGTGGCGATGGCGTCATGGCGGAGAGGGCCCCCGCTCGAGATAGCCAAGGTGCGAGGGGAACCAGGGAAAATGTTGAAGGGTACATGGGGAGGACCTCCATGGACAACACCCATGTTGGCGGAGCCTCTGTTGGAATCGGCATGAGCATGAGGAGGACCTCCATGGTCGATGTGGGCGGAGCGAGGCTGACCTTCACTCCCCATGTTGTCGGGGCGAGGACCTTTGCCAGTTGCCGAAAGGACGTAGGGAGGGACCCCACGTTGGAGAAGGACCGGATGGACAGTGCCTTCAAATCGGTAGTCGGGGGCAGGAGGATGGACTCCATACCCTATATATGGGGCACGGGAAAGGTTTCCACGCCGAGCGTCACTGTCGCGGGGCAGGTCTTCCTTCGGGTTGGGGGTAGCACGAGGCATACCTCCATGAAGATCTTTGGAGCAGGGAAGGCCCATGTGCTGTGGAGTAGTGGTACGGGGAGGGCCTCCGTACGGGGTGACATCACCGCAGGTTAGTTCGCAGCGATCACCACTCATGCCTACAACCTGGAGAGTCAACCCAGCCTGCCCGTGGGGTAGTTGGGGTGTCGATCCTAGTTGGGCGAAGGAGTTCCCCTGCTCAGTGTATATAGGGACTCCATGATGCATGTTGGCGGTGGCTCGGGCCACTGTAGCTGTTGACGTCGACGCAGCTGGGCGAGCGTCCTTAGCTCGGGCCCGGTGCTAACATCGGGTCAGACGAGTAGGCGCAGGTGGTGCAGGGGCATGGCCTGCCTCCTCTTCCTGTGGAGTCGGACGGCGGCGATGACACGGCCAAATGGGAGCCCCTTCCTGTAGCCATTGGGTTGGGACCCTGATCGGGCCGAGCCAGACATCACCTGCCTCATCAGCGTAAGGCGAGGAGGCGTCGAGGCGTTCCAGGGACAGGCTCCCGAAACGATTGAACGTTGGGGTGGAGAGCAAGGGCTCCCTGTGCAGCCTGTTATGGCGGCGTTGACGGTGGGGCCTGGATGCCTCCAGGTCCAGGTGGGCCATATCCTGAGTTGGGATGACCCCTTCCTCTTCGTACCTACATACAAGGTTGTTGATCGCCCTTCGCTGGATGATCTCTGATGGGGAGAGCGGACGTGGGCACCCCGTATTCCGTGATGTAGCGGTCGTCGTGGTAGTAGCGGAACCATGCGCGGTGGTTGTGCCAGTGTTGCCCCTGCAGCTGTATAGGCGAGCGGGCAGTGATCGTGTCTCCGTAACAGCAACCTTGTTCATGGAAAACGAAGGGATCAAATCATCAACACTACAAGGAAAAGGATTGGCAACCAGTGCACCAGCGTCCTTCTATTCTCCACATCTGTAAGAAGGATCCACAACAACACATTGCAGAATGGAGTGGCCCATGTTCTACTGCCCCGAATTCCAGTGAGTTTCACGAAAGGCCCGCTATTTTCTTGGCGGGACCAGGCACTGAATATCTGGATCCTGTGACACGTCAATCTACTAGTGTCTCGAACGCTACTAATCTCCACATTGAGGAGAAGAATTTCACGTTGGGTTCACCATTTCTGTTTCTGACGCTTTTTCTGGGGTGCAAGCATCTGTCCGTCCGTGGAGGAGGAAACGCTGCACTGTTGCCCCACATTCCCACTTTCCAAAGGTGGGCGACATTCCCTCCTTATTCAGGTACATCTGCTCCTTGATCGAAACGGGATGATGGGATGTCGGTTCTTCCTTCTTCGGATTCCTCCTCAGAACTCGTCACCTAGTCTGGGTCTCCCTCATAGATTTAATACGTTGTTCATGAAAATCTTCCCAGTGCCATGTTTCCATGGACGCCCATTAATTACACTGCTTCTGTCAAGACATTCGAAAGGGTCTGGTCAGGGTAGCAACCTTCAGTCGGGGGAGTAGTCACGTTGAGGCATCAGTAGCATGTCTGGATGCTAGAGACCTGGCATGTCTGTCTATTATCCTTGGTCACGGGGCTTCTCGAGGGCGTGGAAGCCCGAGGCATCCCACATCGAGCGTGGGGAATTATATTCCATAGACATTTGTCTGAGGATTTCCTCAGCTTCCTGTGTTTAACACAGGGTATGCCGTGAGTTTAACGTTCAGCGGAGATGGATCAGCCCGATCAGAGCATTAGCTAGAATGGATCGGATTGATGGGTTTCCCTTGAAGGGGTGCTGATACCGGGACCAGCCCATGGGCGGCTGTGAAGGGGAGTGAACGGACATTGTCTCACTGGGATATGATGGTCAGGGCGAGAATCAGGGTGGATGATGGTTGGACGAATGAAGTGGAGGGGGAAATGGCAGTGGACCATCGGAAGGGCGACAGAGAAGTTGGGCTTGAGCCTCGAAGAGACCTCCTACGTATCCCTGTGGCAGGGAATCAAAGTCCACATATTTTGGGATGGTGCTGGGGAACTGGCATGAAGGTGGGCCTTGGTCTGATGGATGTCGTCAGCGAACCAATGAGAAGGTGGGCCTTGGTCCGATGCATCAGTGAACCGACACAAAGGTGGACCATGGTTCAAATGTTGTGGGGCTTACACACTAGGCTACCCGGGTGTGGATGAACTGACGTGATGATGGTTGGAGTGACCAATAGGTGGTGGGCTTGAACCTCTGAGAGGCTTCCTACGTAGCATGACATGACATGGATCAAAGACCACGTAGTTCAGGATGGACATCGGAAAGCTGACATGAATGAGGAGGACCAGGAGGGTCCTAGTGGTGGTGGGCTTGGACCTCGTGGAGGCATCCTACGTACCATGCTATGACATGCATCAAAGAACATGTAGTTCAGAGGGGCTTCGTCAGCGAACCGACGTGAAGGTGCACCTTGGTCCGATGGGTGATGGGATTGAACCTCTAGAAGGCTTCCTACGTACCATGCCTTGACATGGATCAGAGACCTCGTAGTTCAAATGATGGGATTCGTCAACGAACAGACGTTAAAGTGGACCTTGGTTCAATGAGAGATGGGCTTGAACCTCGGGGAGGCTTCTTACGTACCATGCCTTGACATGGATCAAAGACCTCGTAGTTCAAAGGGTTTCATCGGTGAACCGACGTGAAAGTAGACCCAGGGGTCCACTGGTGGTGGGCTTGAACCTCGTGAAGGCTTCCTACGTACCATGCCTTGACATGGAACAAAGTCCTCATAGTTTGGATTGGTCACAACGGCTTTCCGTCAGACTGGAATATAGTTTAATGTCATGCTGGAAGAGAGTGAACCCTGACATGAATAAATGACGGGTGGTGGGCTTGAACCTCATGGAGGCTTCCTACGTACCATGCCTTGACATGGATCAACGTCCCCGTAGGTTAGGATGGCGGTGGGTGTTGGCAAACCGATGTAAATGAGGGACCTTGGTCCGATGGGAGATGGGATTGAACATCTGGGAGGCTTCCTACGTACCATGCCTTGACATGGATCAATGTCCCCATAGTTCAGGATGGTCACAACGGCTTGCCGTATGACTGGAATTTATTTTAACGTCATGCTGGACGAAGGTAGAACTCGATGTGAATTGGATGATGGGTGGAATTGAACCTTGTGGAGGCTTTCTACGTACCATGCATTGACATGGATCAAAGACCTCATAGTTCAAATGGGTGTGCAGTTTAATGTCATGCGGGACAAGGGCATACAGTTTAACGTCATGCTGGATGAGGGAATGCAGTTTAACATCATACTGGATGAGGGTATTGCCATGGCCGATGATTACTCTAAGCCCACGTGAGTCATGCTCGGTGTGAGAAACAAGAGGCAGCAGGGACCTGACGATCACGTCGCCAAGGGTGAGTCCATGAGAAGCGATGAGGGGCTTATGCGTTAGATGGCCCATGGTGATGGGACCTACTCTAGGATGGAGGCCCAAAGTGTGGAAAAGCGCAGCAAAAGAGGGATTTGGGACTAATTATGGGTGGTTCCTCATTCCCTATCACGCCCTCCACTGACCTTGGTAGTGGGGAAGTACGAAGATGCCGGGGTGCAACCATCCGTTGGGGAACTAGGGTCGCCCTTCTCCTAAGAACATACGCCGCTCTAATAAGGAGGATATCATCCATGTGAAGGGGTGATTTCACTCCCGTGGAGACGAGTGGCGTAAAAAATGTTCGAGCTGGGGGGGGGGGGGGCTTCGTGCGAGTCACGAGGTCGGGTCACAGTTTAACGTCATGTGTTGAGGACGTGGTGCTTGGTAGTTTAACGTCCTGCAGCTCGGACAAGGTGGGTTCACTCCACACCCCTAATACTTACATAACTGGTACCCTTTGCTCCTTGGGGGAGGGAAGGTACCAGTAAGGCCGTGGTCAAGGGGGGTTGTAGAGCGAACCATCGAGGGGTCCACGTTAGCATGGCTATGCGAAGAGGCAATAGCCGTTAGCGTGCCTATGCGAAGAAGCATTAGGAGAAGAAACGCTACCAGTAGTATTATTCGTGGGACTTTGAAATCGCATCGTTAATACCTAGATGGTCGCACGGGAAGTGGAATTTCCAATTAAGGGAGTGTGCTTCGCGAAGCGGAGTGCCTTGGCATTAGCATGGGGCATAGGTGTGAGTGGAGGGTGATTCGCGAAGTAGAACAGTATTCGCGGAGCACTGGCTCGCGAAGAAGAGGTGCCTTGCGAAGCAGGGTGCTGCGAAGCAGTGTGCTTCGCGATGTGTAGCGATCCTGCCTTAGCATAGGGATCACTAGTACAGGTTGGGTGTTTCGCAAAGCATAAACGCTCTGCGGCTACCCGGGTTCCCTTGGGAATGCCTCTCCTTCGTGAATGCCCTTGAGCTTCGTGAAGGGAATCCCACTCAGAAGAGGGGATCAAAACGAGACAAAGCGAAGGCATCACACAAAGTTGAAGTACCTCGCGGAGCTCATGATTCCCGGGGGGAAAAGGGTGCTTTGCGATTCGGGGGAGGAGAAGCCAAAAGGTCGGATTGTTCATTTATGGGACTCAGGGGAAGCCCAGTATTTATAGGCAAGGGGCACCACGAAGTAGAACTCCTGCGCTGCCTCCGGTGCTTCGCGGCGCGCTCGCGAACGTCAAATTCGTTCGCGGAGAGGTACCGTCTCCAGAGCTTCGCGGCGGGCTCACGAATGTCAAATTCGTTCGCAGAGAGGTACCACCTCTGGAGTTTCGCGGTGGGCTCGCAAACGTCAAATTCGTTTGTGGAAAGGTACCACCTCTGGAGCTTCACGGTGGGCTCGTGAAAATCAAATTCGTTCACAGATAGGTACCGCCTCTGGAGCTTCACGAGACCACGATGCTCGGGGTGCTTCGCGTCGGTGTTTCACGAGGCAGTGTGCCAGCCTTCTTTTTCGTCCCTTCCTTTCATGCAATATTTTGGCGCCAACAAACCCCTAGTGACTCGAGGTTTAGAATGAGCAAGGGTTCATGATGCCCTTCCTGAACCTACCTTGCGAGTCCCAACCACCCTAGTCTACATCTACCGGACACCCCAAATACCAAGAACCTCCTCTGATACCATTTTTTCACTATCTAAGCCCAGAATTCATCTAACCTGACACCCAACCTGATCCGCGAGATGATCCTAAGGGTGTTCCCATTCCCCACAGACTAGAAACTAGTATAAGGAATCATATATTAAATAAGAGGGAACTATTTTGACCAATAATAAATAGGATCAAAATATAAAACATTGAAAACCCAGCATAGATAACCACAACTGTATCTCAACAAATGAACAATCTCATCTAACACAAATACAACTAAATAAAACTAACACCGAAAGAACCAGAAGCTACAACAACAAAAATAACCAGCTACTAAAATGATCTCCACGTGGCATCCTGGTCACCTCCAACCACAAGACCACCCTTCTCCAAGAGATAACTCGAACTAGAAAAACCTGATCCAAACCTGAACATGAAAAACAACTCAGATCTACTAACACCGAGTGGCATAGGTAGGGTGTGAGCTAACAACTCAGTATGCAATAACCAAATATTCCAAGTGTTTCCTTTTCCAAAATAGTCCATTAACACTAGTTTTAAATATAATTCTAAAAAGAGATTTTACATTTTATTAAACAACCACAACATTATCGTTTTAACGTCCAACACATGCCACCATCCATTTTTCAAGAATTCTACCATTTTATAACAAAAACCCAAACTAAATAATGATAGCAACAATTTTCAATGGAAACAAATTAAATTGAAAACAGTTTTAAAGAATACCACTTTAAAGACTAATCACTTACTTTTAAAACAACCAACTCAACCCATAATTTGCCGATGGGAGGTGCTATATAATAATTGAGCACTAGTCATGTGAACACCCCTAGGCACTAGCTAGCTATGGGCCTTAGGTACCTTGTGTCTCGGTGTAAAGTAACCGTAACAAGATCATTTCTCATGCACGTGCCACTAGTAGAGAACATAACCATAACATAGTGGTCCCCATCATCATCATCATCATCATAGTTTAGTTAGTGTTATCATCATCAAACATGCTATGTGAAACAAGGGCCAAACCCCATAGGGTCACTAGAATACTAGTACAAGTCTGCCCACCTAAAGACCTATGTTTCCCTTTTGTGCTCAAACATGTTCCACATCACATGATGCCACTTACACAATTAATCAACCCAACCTAGCATCACATTCCATAATCCACCAATTTCACATCACAAACCCATTCTTGAAAACATATGCACATCGAAACATATGAAAATCACTTCTAAAACCATGAGGAACACCACTTCACCAAGACTTTTCTAAACAAGAATTTACACATTTTAGTACAAATATAAAACTCTAGAATCATGTCGAACAGACCTTTATGTTTACACACTCTAATACATTTACCAAAACATTTCTAAAATACTTCTAAAACCATCTTCAAGTGTGAAATGCCAAACCCTTTTTCTTTAAAACCACATTCTACCATCCACACTATTTAGGGAACATAAAACAATCCCATTATAACTACAAACACTTTAAAAAAAATAACACATTTCACAAGATAAATCATTACCAAACCATACACACCAAATCAAGACCACAAACAATAAACAACCATCCAACCATAATTATGGATAAAAATTTCATAAAATCCTTCAATTTAACTTTATAGAACAATGATATTTTAAAAAATAACCCTTAGTGCAATAAATGTAGGTATTTCACCCAAATCCCTTTGAAAATCTATTTTTAGTAAATTATACCAACATGAAATCATGATTCACATCAATCCATAGATATATTAGGGGTGATAAGAACATTTAAAAATAAAATGAAAACAAACAAGTGATTGTGGAGTGTTCTGAAAAGGAAAAAGATGGAAACACCTAACTCAACCATGTGAGGATGTAATGAAACTTCAAGGGAGGAGAGATATAATCCCAATAAACCATTTTACCACCCTAGATCCAAATAAATAAAGAACCAATAATAAACTCTAGACGTTAGGGTATATCCATGGAAGAAAAATCCCAAAAAACCCTAGAACAAAGAGGGAAAGAGAAGGAGAGAAGATTTGGTGAAGGAAACATGAAGAATCACAAACCTTTCTTGCAAAATCGCCCCAACATCACCCCAAAGAGATGAAGGAAGGAGGAAGAGGATATTCTTGTTGATGCCCATCAGATAGGAATTCATTTTGGAGGTGGAATCACCCAATTCGGAGCTTCATGACAAAAGTTATAAATTCCACAAGTGGATGCACGGTTTGGCTACACGGTTTATCAAACTGAGCGCAAACCATGTGAGGGGATAATAGAATCTCCTACCGCCTCACATGGCTAGGTTTCACAATTTTTCTAGGCCATGCTCACATCGTGAGACCCCAAAAATTTCCCGAAAACCACCAAATTAAACACCAAACACAAGGGAAGTTCACTCAAATATCCCTGAATGTTTTAAACACATGGTAGTGACACTGTGTGTGTCACAAACTCCCCGACACGTAAAATTATCTTAATACCAACAAGAATACCTACTAATAGGTATAAAAGGAAACACAAATCCACAAAAAACACAAGGACTTTTGTTGGGAACTCAACCTAAACATCAACCAAAAGATCCAACATCGAGGTATGAATAAAATAAAGGAGTATCTATGGTTGGGGTGAGACAATTCTCCCCACCACAGACACTTTCTACCTCTAGAAAGTCACCTAGCCAAAAGTCAACCAAAGATCAAGTCCATGACTGACCAAAACCAAAGGGAAACCAGGAACCCCGGGATAACTATTCACTCCACAAGTCACACCCTACTGATCATGAAGAAACCATAATGCATTAATACGGATGATGGGAGAACATGAGAGGGTTCTCCCCACCACGAGATCTCAACTAGTACGAACAACATTTAAACCCTTAACAACACCCACACTACAACCAGGAACAAGATATTTCAAAATTTAAATTTTTTATATGACTCACATGGTTTGGATGAATCGTTTACAAAATCATGCATGAAATACTAGAAGGAAGGGGCACTCTTGATGACTTGGCCACACGATTTCAAAATTGTGCATCAACCGTTCCAAAACCTCTGCCCAAAAATGACACCAACCCGCACAGTTTTGAGACCTACCGCATGGTCATGCACTGGCCGTGTAGTTGGTTCTATCTTCTTGGTTGGGGGAACATAGTTTTTATTAACCATGTTGTAACCATGCTTCACCTAGAAAACATTTTGGAAACTTCTGAAACCAAAATCATCGACCGAAGTCACACCTGAAATTCCATATACAAGTTGGACAATACGAACACTAGAATGGGGACCCTAGAAAATAAACCTAACCCACAATAAACCAATTGTAAAAAACCCAAGAATATCCAAATGATTATTGCCGAAAGATAAAACCGAAACTGGACTACACAAAGATAAGACACACTCGAAGGAGAATGAAAAATTTAAAATGACACATTCAGATACACTAAACTATTTTGGTTACAAGGGATCTAGTTAAGTAAACCATTACCATAAAAGGTTTACTTACAAAATAAAGTTAATAATAATAATGATATGTTAAATATTTCCATCCCAACACAGAGAAAAACTATGTTGGGTTTCACACCCCCTCCCTGTCACTGCTGACTGTGCGTGAGATTCACCCAGAGATCTATTGTTGGGGCTTTGATGGGTGAAGCATCTCCTGCCTCACAGTCAAGCAACACATCCTCCAATCAAGACATCCTTTTTAGACAAGAAACCCAAAATTACTTTTTCAAATGACCCCAATGGCCACATCGGTAGCAAGTCTTCTCAAGAATACAAAAAAAGGACTTTGACAGACTAAACCAGCCGCACGGGAAACATACATATGAAGATTCCGATGATCTAAAAGTAGAATCCGACATAGAATTTTTTTCATAATACGTTTCCCCGAGCCCATGCAACTCGCTAGATGGGGAACCATCATGAGAACCAACAACCATTGACTGCACCCAATAAACCAGCTCATCTCTGAATGCCTCATCCACCAACATCTCAAAACAGGCTTCAACAGAAGAGAGTACTTTCAATGAAATCTCAGGATGAAGACCCCAAAAAAAAATGATGGGTTTTTTACTTTAGATTTTTGTGCTACATCCAAAGAATAGGGAACCAGCTTCTTAAAATGGTCAATGTAAGATTTTACTTACCGCTGGCCTTGCCGAACGTCTGTCATCTCTGCCACATTCCTTAAATTCATCCCCTCATGTATGAACGTTTGGATGAATGTGACCTTAAAAACATTCCATTTCCTCTAAAATTTCAATGATGATGGGACAACCAACTTCCACTAGTCTAAGGATGGACCCTCAAGAAACCCTGGGACAACATGATCTCTAAGAACCTCTGGGGTTACCAACAACTTGAAGGCTTACTCTACCTCTTCAATCCACTACAACGATGCTGAAAATCCTCTAACACCACGAAAGATATGTTACACTATTGAAAAATCAGAAATGAAGCATGACTCATTAAGAACATTGAGGACCTTTCTGGGCAGCATTTCCGTAGCAACAAAAAAATCATAGATCAAATCCAATATCTAACTAAGACACCTACAAAGAGGAACACCTCAATCCAAAACCAACTAGCTCAGAAGCCAACTAAAAAAACAACCAGAATATAATTTTTCAAAAACAATTATTTTCATTTTAAAACGCAATACTTCCTTCTTCCAAGGCTAATTACCAAGTACCAGTAACCCATTTTTCTAGACTATTTTTTCAAAAATCATTTTCGCATTCAAATCCACTTTATGAAAGCTATTCTCAGCCTTTAATTTTGAAACCCATCCCATGGTATGCCATGAACCATTACATGTGTGTTCGTCCATTCCCATCCTCATGTTCCAACACACACTTCTCACACATACCCAGACACTTGTCAACGTCCATATGAAATGCCAAGGGAAAAATTCTATTAAAATTCTCAAACCCAAAACACCCTCAATGTTTGAAAACCCACTTTATCAATTTAGAACCATTTCATGGAAAACACATCTGTTTTTAAATCCATTTTTTGTTTCAAAATCTATTTTCATTTTCCAAATACACTTACACCAACTAAAACCAAAATAAAACCCAACCAACAATGGACTGTTGAAACGAGGGACTAGTGCCCATGCCTTTCCTGATAACATGGTGTTGAACCATGCCCTAAGTAAGGCATAACAGTTGGAGGGTCTTGAACTGGGAACTTAGACTTCCCATGGGTCACCACCCCATCAAAGGCCACAACATAACCCGACTCGTCTCCATTTTCATCCCTCAATTCCAAAACAACACAAGACACAAGAATCAATCACACAATAACCCTGGTTACTCGCGGTTCAGAACGAGTAAGGGTTCAGGACGACCTTCCCACACCTACCTTGTGAGTCCCGACAACCCTAGTCTACATCTAGCGGACACACCAAATCTCCAGAACCTCATCTGATACAATTTTGTCACAATCCAAGTCGTGATTCCATATAACTCGACACTCGACCAGGTTTGTGACATGATCTGAAGGGCGTTCCCATCCACACAGACTGACAAGTAGTGACGAGAATCATATATACAACAAGAGGGAACGATTTGGCCAAATAATAAATAGGATCAAAATATACAACATTGAAAATGTAGCTGATCTAGAAACAGTTGGATCTCAAAAAATGATCAATCTGGTCCAACACAAATACAACTAAATAAATCTAACACCGAATGAACTAGAAGCTACAACAAACAAAAAAACAACTAGCTACTAACACAATATCTATGTGACTGCCTGGTCACCTCCAACAACAAGACCACCCTGCTCCAAGAGATAACTCAAACTAGAGAAACCTGATCCAAACTAGAACCTTCAAAACAGATTGGGTCTACCGATACTGAGTTGTATAGGTAGGGTGTGATCTCATAGCTCATTAGGCGATCACAACAGATTCAAAGTGTTTCCTTTCCCTAAATATTCCATTAACACTAGTTTGAATATAATTATAAAAATAGATTTCACATTTTATTAAACAACCAAAACATTACCGTTTTAATGGCCAATATACGCCACCACCCATTTTTCATGAAAACATCCATTTTCTAACAAAAACCCATACTAAAAAATGTTAGAAACAATTTTCAATGGAAAAAAAATAAATAGAAAATGATTTCAAATAATGACACTTTAAAGACAGATCAATTATTTTTAGAACAACTAACACAACCCACCGTATGGCGATGGAAGGTTCAATATAATAATTGAGCACTAGTCATGGGAACACACCTTGGCACTAGCTAGCTGTGGACCCTAGGTACCTCGTATCTCGGTGAAAAGTAACCATAACAATATCCTTTCTTGTGCAGGAGCCATTAGTAGGGAACATTCACATAACCTATTGGCCCCTAACATCATCATCATCATTATCATTGTTTAGTTAGTGTTGTCATCGTCAAACTTTCTATGTGAAACAAGTGCCAAACCCCACAGGATCACTTCCATGCTAGTACAAGTCCGCCCACCTAGATACCTAGGTTTTCTATTTGTGTTCAATCATGTTCTGCATCACATGATGCCACTTAAAAAATTAATCAACCAAACCAAGCATCACATTTCATAAGCCACAAATTTCACAGCACAAACCCATTATTAAAAACTTATGCACATCGAAACATTTGCAAATCACTTCTAAAAGCATGAGGAACACCAATTCCCTGAAAATTTTTGAAACAATACTTTCTGCATTTTAGTATACACATGAAACTCAAGAAACATTCCAAATGGAAATTTATTATTACACACACCAATACATTTACCAAAAAATT
This sequence comes from Viscum album, assembly GCA_963277665.1. NCBI lineage: Eukaryota > Viridiplantae > Streptophyta > Magnoliopsida > Santalales > Viscaceae > Viscum > Viscum album. The sequence continues at coordinate 837,809,401 of OY728165.1, forward strand.
TCCAAAAAATTTCTAAAACCATCATCAAGTGTTAAATTCCAAACAACTCCTCAAGACAATCATTTTCCAAAACACACACACAAAAATACAAATTAGCATAACCACATGAGATTCCATTTTAAACCATATTTAGAAACTACACTAAGGACACAACGTTATTTAGGAAACAAGAACCATTTAGGAAACCAATATTTTAAGGAACACCGGATTGAAGAAACATCTTTATTTGAGGGGGCAATCATGTGTAAAAGTAGTGCACCCATGGATGTGCAAACACCCGATGGTCCACCAAAAATCTTAGAGGACACCAGAAAACCTTTTCCAAAAAACCTACCATTTTATTTAAAACCACATTTGACCATCCACACTGTTTAGGGAATGTAAAACAATCCCATTATGACCACAAACCCTTTTCCAAACATTTTAACACATTTCACAAGATAAATCATTACCAAACCATACACACAAAATCAAGACCACCAACAATAAACAACCATAACATCATAATTAAGGATAAACATTTCATAAAACCCCCCAATTTTACTTTAAATAACAATTAGATTTTAAACAATAACCCTAGGTGCAATAAACCTAGGTATTTAGAAAAATTCCTTTGAAAACATATTATTATTAAATTATAAAAACAAGAAATCATGATTCGCATCAATCCATAGATATATTAGAGGAGAAAAAAGAAATTAAAAATTAAATGAAAACACACAAGTGGTCGTGGAGTGTTTATGAAATGAAAAAGTTGGGAACGCCTACCTCAACTATGTGCGGATCAAATGAAACTTCAAGGGAGGAGAGATATAATCCCCATGGACAATTCACACACACTTGATCTAAAGAAATACGAACCAAACATAATACTTATACATTAGGGTTTATCCAGGGATGAAAAACCCCAAAGAAAACCCTATAACAAAGAGGAAAAGATAAGGAGAGAAGATATGGTAAAGGAAACAGGATGATTCACCAACCTTTCTTTAAAAATAGCCTCAAAATCGCTCTAAAGTGAAGCATGAATGAGATACAGGCTCCTCTGGTCGATGAAAATCAGATAAGGATTTATTTTGTAGGTAGAATTACCCAAATCGGAGCTCCACATCAAAATTTATAAATCTCGCTAGTGGCTACACGGTTTGGCTGCACGGTTTGTCAAACCATGCACAAACCGTGTGGGGGCTACCGAAAACTCTTGCAACATTGCATGTTTAGGATTCACATTTTTTCCAGGCCGTATTCAAACTGCGCGACACTGAAAATTAGCAGAAACCCCACAAATTACACCCCAAACACTACGTAAGTTCACTCAAAAAATCCCTGAATGTTTTAAACACAAGGTAGTGACACTGTGGGTGTCAAAAACTCCCCATCATGCAACATTATCATAATACCAACAAGAATAAATAATAATAGGTATAAAAGGAATCCCAAAACCACAAAAACACAAGGAATTTTGTTGGGAACTCAACCTGAACCTCATCCGAAATATCCAACATCGAGGAAAGAATAAAATAAAGTAGTATCTATGGTCGGGGTATAACACAACATTTACTACATCTCTTCAATTGTTCTTTTAGATTTTCCATCAGCTTGAGGATTTTAGGAATTTCTCAAATGAAGTTCAGTGCCAAAGGAATTTCTAATGGATTTTCCATAATTTTGATTTAAATATGGGATCTTGAACAAATACAATCAATATAGGTGTTCCATGAATCCTTACAAAATCATTAATATATATACCTATGAGGAACTCAATAGGAAGGTCTTATATTATTGAAGAAAAATGTGATTATTTGGTTTGGTGATCAACAATAAACCATATTGCATCATTGTTTCTAGGAGCCCTTGGTAGTCCTGTGATATTGTTCCTAGTAATTTAATCTCATATTCCACACGATAATTGTTAGTGGTTGTAGGAATCCATTAAGATGTTTACTCACAACTTTCACTTGTTGACAAACCAAACATATGAACACATAATAACCAATTTACCACTTCATGTTGTCCCAAAAAATGATCCTTCAAGCCCCAATAACTCTTTGTGCTAAAAAGGTTTATTGAGAAATATTATCTGTGAGCATTGTCTAATAATTTCTTCTTCAGAATAGGTATATATAGAACATACCTCATCCTTATAAATTATGGGACACCATTATCACATAAAAAATATATGAATTTTACATAACTCATAGATTTGTTTTTCACAAGAAATCATCCTAATTTGATTGAGAACTATTTATCCTTACTAATAAAGATTGTTTTTCAATAATTTTAAAAATCATTGTTGTATCCCCTTATTTGGGAATTCTCATATCCATATTTATAAAATCTAGGAACATATTATCCATCTAAATACTCATTTGGGATAGAATTCCATGATCCTTTCAACTCAACACATCTACTACCTTATTTTCTTCACCAGGTTGGTGGTGTATTGAAAACATCTAATCCTTGAGTACATCGAGCCAAATCCTTTATCTCATGTTTATATTATTTTAGAGAAGAAAAATGTGATGCTCTTAGAATATGTGTATATCTTAATTAGTTCCCTATAGACGTAATATCTCAATATTTTGAAAACAACGATTCCAACTACTAACTCAAGATCATAGGTTGGATTGGTTTGGTCATGATAATTAATTTTCCATGATGCATAAGCGGTAACATTATCATATTTCATTAAGAAAAAATCAATTCCCTTTTTAAATTAATCAATATCAATGACAAACCCATCAATCCCTGATAGTAGAGTCAAAATAAGACAATTTAATAAACTCCCCTTTAGTTCATCAAATAATTCATCACATTCCTTTTTCTAAAAAACATTGACCCCTTTATTCTTAATATTTGTATACAGGTTATCTAATTGTACAAAATTATGACCAAATCGCTGACAGTAACATGAAAAACCAATGAAACTATGTATCATAGTTACATTTGTTAGTGTAGGCCAATCTATGACTACCTTTTTTGTAGTATCAACTGATATTCAATTTAAAGAGATAATATCGCCAAGGAAAGAAACTTCTTGAAGCAATAAGTCACAGTTACTAATTTTCTCATATAACTGCTCCCTTATAAGAGTCTTAAGAATGACCTATAAGTGATTATCATGGTTCTAAGAGATTTTATAATACACTAGAATATCATTGATGAATACCAAAAACAAAATTTTAAAGATATTCCTGGAATACTCTATTCATTATGTCCATAAAAATAGAATGTTAATTAGTCAATCCAAATTGTATTACTGCAAACTCATAATGTTCATACCTTATCTGAAATTTTTACTTTAGAATGTCTTCCTTCATTACTCATAATTAGTGATACCCAAAATGATGATCACTAATTGAAAGATATTGGGCTCCATGAATTTGATAAAAAAGTCATCAATTAGAGGTAGATGATACTTGTTCATTAAGGTAATATAATTTTTTACATATACTCAATGCACAACCTCATAGATCCACATTCTTTCATAATAAAGATGAATGGGGCTCCACATGGTGAAACACTAGTGTGAAAAAAATCCTTTATTACCCAAATATTTTAGTTGTTTCTTCATCTCCACTAATTCCACCATGTAAATTCTATATAGATTATTTGAAATTGGACATTCAACGGGGATTAAATCAATGTATAATTTAACTTCACACTCTGGAGGATGTCCATGTAATTCCTCATGAAATATGATAATATATTCCCATAAAATAGGTAAGTCCTCAATTCCATGATTTCCTTGTTCACCACTGAATGTTGTTTTCTCTTCTTCCTTGAGAATTTAATTCAGTAGACGTACTTGGGGTGGAACTAAATAATAATCCAACCATGAAGCTTCTAATCTAAAGTTAAAAAATTCTACATCTTCCTCACAGATTGTAATTTTCATCCTCTTGTAATTATATTTTTCATTATATCTTGAGAGTGAGTCTTTATCAAGGATTATATCAAATTCAACCATATGTATGATAAATAGGTTAGAAAGTAAGGCACTTTTATGTGTCAAAATTTGGACTTCCTGGCATATCAATGCTGTAATGATACTTCTATTAGAATTTTTGATATAAATATCTTTTTTTTAAATAAAAAGGAAATTGTGTAATATTCTTTGAATAATGAGTAGATATAAAAGAGTTTGATGACCCCGAATCAAATAAGTCATTAGCTAAATGTGAATGTAGGATTAATATAAATACCACCACATCATTGGGGACTTGTAACTTAGATTTTGTGATCACATAAGTTTGTACACCTCCCATTGGTCTCTCATTATCTGGTATTCCCTTAAATATGTTGACTCTAGAAAATTCCTTCTCTGTTTTAATGGAACAAAAAACTATTTATTCATTTGATGAAAAACTATGGGAAACAAATTTCATTATTAGATTTTTCTTAATACATTCAAATAAGTGGTATTTTTTTCACACTGTATTGCGTATATAATATGTAGGATACATGGCTAACCTTGTAAAGGTAGCTTCATAATCTGAAACACTCACTTCTTTTTTCATTAAGCTATGTAAATTCATATTCTTCCTAATTTAAAGATCATGAGGGAAGTATTTTTTGAAGAATATCTCTATAAGAGTTATCCATTCCATGAGTTTAATTACTTCTCCCTCCATAGTATTTTGGATCAAGGTCCAAAACTGATTAGTATCACCTTTGAGGTAATAGACTGAAAGTGTAATGTTTTCCATTTCACTAAACCCCAAGTCCATAAATATATTCTCTTGAGACCTCATTAATTGATCAATACAATTGGATTTTTAGTCCCACTAAATGATGGGGCCTTCTATCACATAAACATATCCAATATAGTATATTCTTCCAATGGAAAGGGTTTCTCCATTATTAAAAGGTTAATTTTCAAAACCTGATAAGGTTACCCTAGTATAAATATAACTTGAAACATTATAATACCAGTTTTATTGTCTTCCATATCATGAAAATATCAATATTTTCCATGAGTATTAATACCATTATTCATTCTAGGTTCTATTTCAAATCCATTCCTGATGTTGAATTAGATCAAAAAATTATAAAAATTGTATAAGTCTAAATATTGGTTAACAATTAACATAAATTGGAAAATTTATGCATAGGTAATCTTATAATCGTAAACAAGGTTCTTTTGGGGATATCTTTACTTCAAAATAATTCATAATGTTTTGTATGGAAAATATGAATTATCCTAAGTGTATCCCCTAGGAGTATTAAACCAGGTGAATAGTAATGCTCATTTTCATGTACCATGTTACACCAAGTTATGCACGACCCACAATGTCAGAGTTTTCACTCTTAGGTACATCTTTTCCCAAAGCACGTCTACCTGTAGTATTTCAGTAGGGATGTATTTGTTGGGATACCCACATAATCTATACCTTACCAAAATTCTACGATATTCATCTATACTTATTCTCAATGCTTATATTAGATTTTTTTGTTAATCTATGTCATCTAAATATTTTTTCAATGGTTGATACTAAACATCCCTTGATACAAGCTTTAATGCGTTGACCACAGAATCCCAGAGCTGGTGCATTATTTTATTACATTGGAATTATTACTTGGAATAAAATCCCAAAAAACTTATTAGTTTAGTATTTTTTGATATATAGATTACATATATGATACCCATAATACATTTTGATATAGGAAATCCAAGCATGATACATAAATAAACAAAATAAAAAATATCCTTGAAAATCATTTAAAGGATTCCTCTTTATAACATGGGGAAAGTAAATATAATAAGAGTGATCTCTAATGGTCAATAAGGGTATGTAAAGTAGAATAAATAATGATTCAATAGAAATTAATCAGCATAGAAAGTTGAATAACTGATAACACATTCCATTTAGATAACTATATAAGGCATAATAAATATGGAAGATTAATAAACTGAAAACCAATTCCAGTCAATCAATTAATTGAAAATAAAATTCATCTATATATTTTTTCATATGAAATCCTCATAGAATATAATAATGATAACTAAAATATCTATAAAAGAATTTATTATTTATTGGAAGTAATTTTTTTGTCACTTGGAAACATATACCATCAAGACCATTAACAATATTGTTAAAACAATATGTATAAACCTATTTAATTTGTTCAATATATTTATCTCATGAGAACCTATTGATGAATCAAAAGGTTGTATAAAGATCATCAACCACCAATCACTACATATCAAAATAACTCCCAAAATTGAGTATTAAATAATTAATATACCTTATCAAATATCCATATTGAATAAAGAATACACGTTTTTTCAGTAATTATCTATTTAAACAAATAACATTCCAAGTTAACACTGTATGTAAAAATGAGATATGGTTTAGGAAATAATAATATACAATGTATAAGAATATGGATATTCAAGGTAGTTTCCAAGGAAAAATTATTCACAAAAAGTGATTTTTTCAAGAGAATTTTTACAATCGGACATGAAAGTGAGATTGAAAACATAATCATTAAGAAAATTCTGAGGAAAATAAACTAAAAATATTCCAAAGTATCTCATACCACTTGGAAACATTTGAGTCATAATCCATGATGAATTAAATTAAACATATAATATCATGAGAGTAAGTAGACTAATTATATAACGAGTCAATGGGTATTATATACACCCTATAAAAGTGAATTTGTTTATAACAATAAATAATTCTCAATGGAATATAAATTGTTACAAAATCCTTTATAATGTGTTCCCTTTTGTGTGAACAATATTTTACCTTATGTTTAATGGTTTTAAGAGTTTTAGAAACTTATATAGAACCATATTCATGTTTATAATATCATATATTATTTTACTATAATATTTTATTACCTATTTGATAAGAATATTTCATTATTTTTATTATTTCGGGTGTTTATTGCTGAGTTGTTTTAGTATGTTTTACCTTGTTATTTGTTGTTATTATTAATTAGATCACAGTTTCATCACATCAATAATTCAACCAACGATTTAAATAATTTATATATTCATTATATATTCATTTATAATAATATATAATGTTTTGATATAGGAAATTAAATGCACCGTTCATGGAGATTGTAGGTCGTATGTATGCATGAACGCTACATTCATTTCATTGTTATATTGAAAAAAATGAAAATTAAAGGATATAAATATATATTTATATTATAATTTCAGTAGAATATATATTATATATATGTTTCATATTATTATTAAAACCATACATTATACATTCCACATATCATGTGAACGAATCACATCACTTTATGGGGGCGGTAGTCCACACTTCCACAAACGATGCTATCATATTCTCACAAAATTGAGTGTGTAAAGGTATGGGTTATAAAATTATTGTAGAATTATAAATATATTTTTTATATCATATATAATATATCTAAATATATTACCCATAATAATTCCCAGCTATTAGAGGTGCTAAAGGAAAAATTAACAACTTCATTTCGTGAGGCAGTATTTCTCCATACAAAAAAATTATACGTTCATTACTGAGTATATGGAAGTGTGTTTATTTTATGTAAAAAACATAACATAAAAAATCTCAGTATATTTTGGATAATTTTTTTTAATCTAATAATGGATTATTTATAGTTATAATATTGGAGAATGGAATAAAACAAATGAACTTGAGGGAAGATGTTACCTCTTTTTTTGGTAACTCGTTTTGGTTTACATAAATGGGTTTCCTTGGTTTTACTTCATCCAAATGTGATGCTTATAGGTTGAGTTGAGAGACAAATTGAATATATTTGGATATATAATTATCAATCCAACGTTTCTTTAGAGGTGTGAGAAAGTGGGAAGGGTGAGTGCCTTTTTAGAGAAGAGGATTCTCACTCTTCAAAATTTTAGAAATGGGAATAACACTAACGTATTTACCATTTAATGTAGATCCAATAATGATGAAATGTATATATATAGTAGCTAATATGCTAGAAATATGTCCTAAAAATCTTTTTTTACATGTTTTTAGGTCATTTTGGTTCTTTATTTTAAGGTTTAGTCCACTGTTTAGCTAATTTTTCACCCAATAATTGAAATTAATTTCAGTCACATTCACTGATATTTTTGGTCAAAAACTAATTTCACTTTATTATAAATTATAAATTATTCTTATTATAAATATGGAAGATGTTTTTCCAAATCTCAATTATATAATTACAAATATTTAATTTAAATTTAATCTTTTAGACGTGATGACATTGCGAGTTTTTAAAGTAAAAAATGTTCAAAAGATTGGTATGTTTTTATATCCAATTTCAAACAAAAATTTAATCCAATGACCTAAATTGGATTATTATTTATATAATTTATACAACTAAGCATTAAAAAAATAAAAATTAAATAATTTAACTTTATAAATAAATTAACTAAAAAAGAAGTATAGAATTATAATTCAGGTATTTCTCATTATTAATCAAAAAATAAAAGTTCAAAAAAACTAAAAAATCATCCTAAAATAATGTTTATGTATCACATTAAAATAGGTGGGTTATTTCACTTATAAAATATATAAATGTTCCAAATTTTTCATTTAAAATATGTTCTCCATTTAAAGGTTGTAATAGGGCTTTTAAATAAGTATTTATTTTTATACGAAATATTTGGTTTGTTCTTATCATATGCTTTTAAAATATATTTGATGAATAAAAAAATATTTTATTGATTATATAATATATAAACTTATTATATACAATATATAATGTGTTATAATATAGTTTACTATACAAAAAATGACTTAATATGGTTTTGTTTACATCAGGCGTTTTGTGTATTGCAATGAAATCAACATAATTAAATTTATTCCAAAAAATATGGTATGGTCTAGCGGTGAAACAATATATTTAAGAAATTACCTACATAAATCATCTTCCAAATTCCATCCAATCATAATGAAATCCTTGGGTTTTCTAGAAAGGAAACATCCTAAGGATTTTAGTGCAAACCAATGAGGATACCCAAAAAAGAGGTAACATTTTCAACGAGCATTTTCATTTTATTTCTTATTCCAAATCATTAAATTGTAATTAATATATGATGATATAATGACTTAAGTATATTTAATATAATTATATGTTTTTTGTTAATGTACTGACCTATAACCATCCCCACTTCTATCAAATGTATTATGAAATCATCATTCGTCTGTACAGTAGTCCACTGCCTCGTGATCCAATGTCATTATTTTTTTGCATTACCACCCCTCAAGATTGGGTATTATGATAGATATAAAGTATATATATATATATAGATTTATAACATAATTATAAAAATTGATTCATTATATCATATATTTACTTTTTTCCTTTCCTTTCCAAAGGGGATAAGATATTGTTGCTCGAGTGTATGGAGGACTACCACCTCGCGAAGTGATGCAATCCATTTTTCCCTTACACATTATATAGAATGTAATAAATTTAATGTTAATTAATATATTAAATATCAATTAAATAATTATAATATTAATGGCATATTTATTATCCTAAAATGATAATATTTTAATTTTTTCTAACATTGAAAAATGAAAACATCATTCGTGTATGTGTGGGCTACTGCCTTGACCATGTTATGTGACTTAATTTTCATCACCACACCACATAGATCATATATATATAAGTATATTTAAAAAATAATAAGTAATATATTAGATTATTATAATTATAAAATGAAAAAATATTGCATACCTTATATCTATAATGGTCATTTGAAAATGGAAACAATATTTATGCGTACGTATGCCCTACCATCCCAAGGATTGTATCATGGATCATTTTACAAAAATATTTCTCATGATTGGTTTTAAAATTATTATTGATGTATAAATATTCTTATTATGTAATGAATTTTATTATATAAATTTTGGAAACTATATAATAGTTTCATAAACTAGATCCTTTAGGACAAACAATGATGATAAAATAAGGCAATTAACAACTAAAACACTAAAAATAATAAAATATAAAAAAATAACAGGTGATAAGATGTTATAAAAGAATAATATATTCTATTATAGAAATTAATATCATTCTATTTTATTTTAATAACAAATTTAAAACAACTATACATGAATTTATAACACATTCTTCCAAAATGAAGTGTAGGGTATGGAACTTCATCTGAATTTCCCCCCATTGAGGTATATCGTAATATTGTGAACCAAATTTAATTTATACTATGTATATAATTACAATTTAAAAATTATTATCTTGATTAAGTAATAATTCATTGTAATTTGAGTTTCAATTTTAATTATTTAATTCAAGGGGATTTAAATTTAGAATTACCAATTGGAAAAAAACTTTATAACTCAATTTCATTTCATTTAGTTACATTACTTATTTATTTTCCCTGATATTTAATGATTATGTGTATAATTTATTCTAATTACCATATATTGTATTTAATCTTATTACATTTGGATATACAATTGATACACATAATTGATTCATTGATTAATTTTTACTTCAACATTATGATCTTAGTAAGGGTTCATTCCACAATCTCATTCTAATTTAGATTGCTTATTATTGAATTTTAGTTGAAGGAAATATTTGATAATTGTATAATAAACAGTTTATGTTTCTTATACAATATTAATTCATGATATTTTATAGTAATAGTATAATTTTTCTACTATTTGGAAAGTAAAATAATTGAGAATTGTTTTAAAAAAATCTGACTTCATTACTACCTGCAAAATGGATCTATAACCACACAAGTATTTCCACGTTTTATTAAAACTGTGGAAATAAGATATATAATACAACAGTTATAAATAATACCATGTGGATACACCAATTCACATTCATAATAGAGCCCCCAACATCACTTTCATGATTGATCACCCCCATATGCTTCCCCTTCGTGATTGAGAACACCCTTTCCATTTTATGATCGAGCTCCCCTCCCCCCGATCCTCCAAAGATCTATTCTAGATATCACTCATGATCAACCTCCCCATATTCAGTAGATACCTAATGTCCAATTCATTAGATTGCGTCCCCCCTCAACCCCCCCAACCCTTCCACCACATATATAGTCATATCCAATGCTTCCCCTCATCGTGATCGAGCTCCCCATCCACCACATGATCGAACTGACCTTCCCTACATCATGCTCTCATAAAGAACCCGATTGGGTTCATGCTCTAATGACATCATATCACTTAAAGGTAACCTACCAACTCTGTTACTCCATTCTCTCATGACCTCAGCTAATGGAATGGAACACTACCCTCTCCAGATCAATCAATATAATGTTACCTTCTACATTATATTTCTATTAAACCATTTTGGAAAAAGAAATTAACCTTTTGGATCAATACTACTATGATTCAACCATTTTTAAAGTAATCACAATTATTATTTTCCATTGAATGGAATGAAAAAAACATAAATTTCACCTCTCATTAGTGGATTTATATTTAGTGACCCATTAAATTGTAAGCCTGAGGTAGATACTATATAGATATATCTTCATCACTGCCTCGCATTTAGCTTCATCATAGATACCAGCTTAGGAAACTGTGAAACATTAATGCTAATTTGGTCATCATTCCAAAATTTTTGTAACATGGTAATCTGCTTACTGTAGTGGAGTTCCCTTTTTTTCTTCCGTTTTACAAAAATATGATTTTGAATATAATAAAAAAAAATTATATTTTTATTCCCAATGAATACTATATATTTTGGTTTTTCATATTTGGTATACTCTATATATGAAAATTACATATGTTTAATTTGAAATTTTCATAGTTATTATATGAAAGGGGCGTATCTTGTGTTGGAAAATTACATATTTATCTATGAAAATATCTATTTTTTTATTATTACCCATATAATAATGCATCCTAATATACCATTCATTTATTTTTCAAAAAAAAATATTGTTTCAAAAAAAATTTAATATCAATATTCAATTACTCTTTCTGATTTCTTTTTTACTAATAGTTTATATGTTAATTAATTTTAATTTCATGGTCATGTTACATCCCTTATCCCAATGAATGTAGATCCCATATTATAGATTCATAAATAAAAATTTTAAATTATTTCTTACCATAGTTTTTTTTGAAAATCAACCAAGTTATAATTATCCAAAATGGAACCAAACAATCAGTTCATCCAAAATAAATAAACTAGGTGTTTGAGGTTCAACTATTTCATGTAATGATGGTCATATTCCAACCGCATAAATTGAGGTAACACCTATATCATATGATAATTATTTTCCTATAATTTTACTTTTTATTATTTCTTATCTTTGAGATAATAGTAAAAGTTACTTTGATCCTTTTTGTTTTTTGTTTTAGGTGAAGACTATTTCTATTTTTTTCTTTTTTCTTTAATTGAACTTTTTATTGTATCTTTTGTAATCTTTTCTTGATTGTACTCTCATTATTTTGAGATTATTTTTACATTGTTGAATTAAAGGATGGTTATTGTTATGTTTTAATTCTTTTATGTAATTTTGAATTTGTTGGGTACATCCCCAGTGGAATTGACTTACAGGATAACTCAGGTCAGTCCATCTAAAAGTACTTTTTACATTTATAGTATATTTTATTGTTATAATTTCTTTTATATCCTTTAATTTTGGTACCATGTATCACCTTTACGCATGTCAGATGATAGCCTACTATCATACATTAATGTAGTTACTCAAAAGGGTTGAAAAAGTGAGGGTAAATAATAAGAGGGTGGGAGGGGTGAATAAGTGATTTCATCATTTTCAGAAACATGTATTCACTTATTATTATTTACCTGTAATCTCATCAACCAAATAAATATTGAACATAAATCTAGAACACAAATTTTTTTTAGAAAGGTCTTCCACTTTAAGGATGACAACATACTTAGTGTACATTGGTTCATATCCCACTCACACACAACTATACATTTTTCTCTATATCATAGATACTAACAATGGTATTCACATGAAAATGATAAAACGTACTATCACCAACCAGAGATGTATAAATTATTTTTTTATACTAAAATAATATGAAATATTGTATTATAAATTAATAGTAAAAATTATGAGCTTATTAAAACATGAATGATTGGGATTCTTCCTCTTATCCCAATAATTTTCAATGTATTCTCTAAATAATAAAAATATCATTACACATAAATACATTTATTTTAAAACCACTCCTTTTATTTCTACACATCCTCTTTACTTATTCAATGTCTATATGAATATTATTTCCTCATTTTATATCATTTTAGTTTTCCTAAAGTAACCCCTATAGATTCAGTCTCGTAAATTTGAAGCTATAAAATAAATGGAATGTCCCTTTATTTTCATTTATCCTTTATGTAAAGATGTCTAATTGCATGAAGACATGGTTCCTTAGGTTGTGGTGAAACCTACTCCATAACATCCTCCTTCTAAAACTCACTAAGTCATAGAAATCAAATCATATAATACCAATATTAAAAATAATCAATCCATTTTATATTGGATATCATACTTAAATATGTCCATGACATAGTTTCCATCTTCAAAGCTTGTGTAAAAATCACCTTATATGTCTGTTGTCATCAAATTTATTAAATATAAATTGTATATTTAATTATGATTTTTATATCATTTATTAAAGGTAAAACATCACCTAAAATTATTATTTTCATTAAAATATACATGAAAAAAATTATCTGAACTCTGTTATTTAAAATTACTTTATAAGTCATAATAATTAAAAATTTCATATATGTTTGAAAATAATTTCAAATGATCCTTATTAATGATCATGTTATTTAGTATTGATATGTGTATATCAATATAAATATTATTTGTTGATTTTTTGTTATGGGTTCATGTATCAGTTTTCATGTACAGTTGACACACCGATAGCATATATATAAGAAGTAATTATTTATCACTTTTCCCATTATTTCCTTATAACTGGTTTCTTATGATGAAAGTTCATGGACAATATACTTATATAATACACAAATGATATTAGTTTACTCAGGGGGTATATATTTCATTGCCCACTATTTTATAAACAATTACAGTAGATACATGTTTAATGAACTATATTTCATTCAATTAATTCATATTCATCATTGTTGGAATTGGATTCATTGAAAATCATATTTTCAATAATTTCATAATACTATTTTGATTATTAAAAAAACATTAAATATTACCATTCAATGAATTATTCCATTCCTTTAATACTTTGAAACATTTTTGGATTCTAGATTAATTCTTATCATGATCTGCTTTAAATATAGAAATTCTCTTTAATAAAGGAGACAATATCATAAAAATATTTGTCAATTCCTTGATTTATTTTAATTTTTTGAATTGATATCCTTTATTTCACTAATAAAACCCATCTTTAAAAATAAAAATCTTCTATAAGACACTATCACACTATAGAGAAATTACTCTTTCATTTAGCATTACCAAATCCGATGTAATGTATATCATGAAATATTTAGCATATTTAGTAAATAAAACTAGAGATCTTGTAGGAATAGGTTTAATATTTCAAAACAGTTTCTCTTGATCCTTCATCAAATATTTGAGCTCATTATAATAAAACCTAGTGAGGAGATATAATTTTATTTCCTCGTTATAGGAACCAAATATTCATTCAAAAATTCTAGCTTTCCTATTGAATATTTGAGATTAGACTATAATAAAAAATGAATTTCATTAACAGAGTGAATTATAAAAACATAGAAAACAAAAATATTTGAATGTGTATCTTATTTATATTCATCATGAATAAGAGATCAGATATTTTAATCCCAAACTATATCTTTCATTATTCTTAATAGAATCTCATCAACCGAATCCTCAAAATTATCTATATCTTCCCTTAAATGTTATAAAAGAGAAATAATAGGATTATATACATAAAAAATTAATTCTACATGAACCTCAACGACTTTACTTATAAAATCTTTAATAAAATAATATATCGTCGCTTGATAAGACTATACATACATTCTTCCTCTATGTCAATCCTCTAAGCATCATCAGCAAAAACTACAAGAGCATAAATATATTCATTTATAGTAGGTTTCTCCTCATAGTTAGTCTTTTGAACCCCATTAGATCTGAATTCATCAACAAGTAAGGAGGGTCTCACTACCTCACCTACTACAGGTAATGTAGGGATTGAATAATTCACTAATTAGTATGTAAGTAATTAACATTCCATGAAATTTTTGAAGCACCTTCATTGGTTCTCTTTAATTTCCCCATACTCGTTTAAGGTTCAATGTTCAAGGGATAAAGGAATAGGGTTCAAAGGTTTCAAAATTTGGTGATAAAAAAAATATGGTGGTTCCTCACCATCTATCCTCTGATTTCATAAAATTGAATAAATTTATAGAATAAATAATATCATCTTGAAATAATGATATTCCTGATAGAATACCTATTAATTTAAAAAGAAAAAATGACCATTAATGCATGACTAGTGAGAGTGATTATATAAAATCTCATTGGGAATGGGTTAGCAATTATCCTACGTTTTCATTTTTTACCTCTAATAATTAGTGAACTATATTTTTTGTGAATTTATTTTACTATGGTCATATCCCGAACATATTATACAAATATTTTGGGAAATAATCATGAAATATATCACACTTGTAGACTAGAATGTCACTTCTTGAGTTCTCATTAGACTAGTAATGAATTTATTAAATCTATTAAAGTTGTTTTTAAGTGATGATTGATTTGATTTACACAGTTTATTTTCTTAGATTATGTTTTTAAAATTATTTTCCTAACATAACATGTATATAGTTCTGAATAATTATTTCTTGTGATGATATGAAATACATTAAATAATTAGGACTACGGTTAGAATGTAAGAATAATAACATCTATTTTTCTAATATGAAAAATATATAATGATTTTTTTCTTTCAAATATAAAATTTTCTATCACTGTTATGTTTTATTTGTTATTGGATCGATTTTTTTCAAATAATATAAAAGTTTCATATCACTATAACAACATATGAAATTTAAGATATAGAATGAGAAATGTATGATTAACTTCTCACAAAATTTTTTGTTAAGAAAAATAGTATATTATTCTAACATATTTATTTCTAAAAGATAATCTAATGTGGGTATATTCTAAGATATAAGTTGATAGTATCATATAGAGTAGTGAAATGTCATTAAAATATTACCCTTGTTTTTTTATACTGGATTACATCTCTTTATACTTGGGAAATAAGTGAGTTATAAAAGATCTTAATTACTAAATTAAAAATCTATAAAAAGATTATAATCATATAGAATGTCATAAATAAACTAAAAAACCAAATTAATGATTGTAATAAATATAATAGCTTCATTTACATGGGTTTTTTTATTTCTTCATGGTTATGGTGGGTCTTTAAAATCATATATATGGAGTGATATATGTTGTTCATTAAAATAATTATTTCAAATAGTAAATGTGGCCGTTTATAGTGGAGTAAAATTCCTGATCCTCATTGAAGGTTGAACCTCACACTATATATTTTTAATTCCTATTAATGTTTATGAAAATTTCACTAGTAATATTAAACAAGGAAGTGATCTATAAGAAGTCTTTCAATGAGTACACATTAATATATTTGATAAACCATTGAAGATCCATAAGAATTGTTTTAAAACAAGTTATAAGAGCAGGCCATGTATTTGGAAGCATAAAATTTAAAATGTAATTGATTTACGTTTTAATGGTAAAATAGTTATACTTTGGGGTATTTAATATAAATTCAACCAAAATTTCATAATGAGAATATATTTCATATAATTTTTGGTACAATGATTTCTCCCAATGTATGTGGGTGTTTATATTAAAATCATATCCAAATATTTGGAAACATTCCATGATGATTTTCAATGACTTGAATAAAACATATGATGCATTTTTTGAATTGGTAGATTATTTAAAATTTGGAAAAATGTATAATGAATAACGTAATAAAATCCATCATGTTGTGGTTTGTGTTATCTAGTGATTCCCAATACACTTCATGGTATATATATTGAATTACATTAGATATAATTTGAACAAAAATACTTTATTAATGATCATTCAATTTTGTATTGGGATATGAATACCAATTTGGATATTATTATTCAATTTTGGTTAAGCAGTAATATATCATTTATCATGAACAGTTGACACACAGATAATATATTTTTACGAAGTCATTAAATATCACTTCTTTTAAAATTATTTCCTTACTGGTGGTTTCTTATGATGAGTCTATTTCATTCCACCGTCATCGATTTTAGTATGTTCAACATCATATTTGTAAATGGTTTCTTTCATTTTTATTATTTTTCCAAATTTTAATTAGAGATTTTTTAATTTTTGGGTTCCCTCTATTTTTCTTATGAGTATTGGATCTTGTTAAAGTGGATTTCAGCCACCATTTTCGAAGGTGGCATACATGTGTATGCATAAGTGCGAATATACATATATAAGTTCCACCTTTATAAATATTAATTCATGGAATTATGATTATATATATTGGGCCAAGTGGTGCTTATATATTGATATGAAAAATTCACACATGTGTAAGTGTAAAGTTGTATATGAAACTATAAACATATATCTATGAAATCCCATGTACATATTTGGCCATCAGAATATGTACATAGGGTCTAAGTGTCCTTATATATATATATGAAGGTGATAGGCATGCAAGTGGGAAAAAATATTTGAGTTGGAATTATCAAAAGCAGTCTGCCATGAGGTTGAGGTAGTTTCTATAAGAATAACACTTTAATTGAAATTCAATAATTTCTTGATTTTTTTAAAAACAATTTTTCATTATTATATAATGTTCATATTTTATAAAATTTTATGTGGCTCTTTGAAATGGTATTTTAACATTTTTTACATGATTTTCCGAAGCCTTCCTCATAGACTACTTAATACCTCAGTATCCAAACCTATTCATTGGTATCTATTCTACATTCATTTATTTTAATAGAAGGTGCATTTTTTCTACTATCATCAACAACAAGAGGATATATTTTCATCCTAAACTACATCATTACATTTTATTTTTGAAAGATCATCATCCCAGACCTCAAAAACATTAGCATCTCCCTTTAAATATTAATCAAGAGAAATAATTGGTCTATGGACATAAAAAACTCTAGCTTGAACCTCATTATGTTTATTGATAACATCTTAAATAGACACATTCATTTTCTACTAATGAGATCTTATATCTTTTCTTCCACCACTTAAATACTATACATTTAATCAAATATAACTATAAGAGCCCAAATATTAGAATTTATAGTATGTTTCTCCTCCTTAGCCGACTCTTTACCCCCATCAAATATGAAATCATCAATTGGTGGGGTTAGTCTCTGTACCTCATATAATACAGGTAATTTAGGGACTAGAAATTATTTTATTTGATGCTTCACTTAATAATTAATAGGAATTTAATCATCATTTTTTCCTCCCCTCCTTTATTTTTAATAAAGACCAACTTTGTTAAGGATGAATTTAAAAAGAATATAATGATTCTAACATTGTAAGCTTATGAAATGAATCTATGATGAAATTTTATTAGATAATTTGATTCTACATCAACATTGAGAAACATAAGGATTAACACTTGATCATAACAACAGAATTTTTTTACAAATCTATACGATAAATGATGCATTATAACAAAATATATATATCCTGGATTACTTTCACCTCTTTTATATTAAAATAAAGAAAATAAAACTCTCAAAACAAGACATTCTCAAAGTCCCATACACTTAGAGAAATCCCAACCCTAATTAACATAATAAGGGCCTTTTATTCTAGTTCTAGGTCCATTACAATAATCTTCATGATCCTATGGTGGCAAAATGGGTTGAATATAACATCATCTAGAATAAAAAAACTCATCATTCTATATCTCAGGAATAAACATGAATCACCATTCATGTTTTTAGTATAAATGTTCTACCAATTCAATAGTAGAAAATGAAATTCACATCACTTTAAAGATGATAATATCTTCATTTTGAGAAAACAGAAACTAAGTATTCCCATAAAATCTAAAAAATAAATAAAATATTTGTTTTATTTTCATAAAACACATGAAACTTTCCTTGAAAATATTACACTTTCCTCATTAGAATCACTATGATATTTAAATAGATAAAATAAACTATAATGTTGGGAATAATTCACAACTTAGTAGCTATGTAATTAGTTTTCTTTAATCATCTTATGAACCTTCATCTATTCTCTTTGATTTCTCCATAACTAGTTAAAGGTTAAATGTTCCAAGTGATTAAGGAATCATGTTTAAATATTTTATAATAGAGTAATAAATATAATTATCTATGGTGTTTCTCCATAGTCTATCCTCTAATTTCCGGAAATTCAATATACATCTTGAATAAATAATATGATCTAGAAATTATTAGATTCCTGATAGATGTTATCTTAACTGAGAAAGATACAGTAACCATTAAAGCATGAATAGTGACAGGAATCTCTTAGTGTCATAGTGGGAAATGGGTTAGTAATAATCCCAAGGGTGGGATGAGGGGTTGTTTTATTGACGGGATCACTAACATTCATAGGTGAATGATCTTGTTTTGGGAATATACCTTCAGGTTGTTACCACTATATAATTAGTACCAAATCAATGATACTAAGAGTGGGACATCATTTGTTCCCTTGAGATAAAAATGGGTATATTATATGGTCCATATAATAACCATGGAAGAGAAGGAAATGAGTCTTTTTAAATATTTATGAAATTTAAATAGATCTTATGGAACAAAGTGTTATACATTCCGATGTATGAAGTTGGATAACTAATCTATTAACATTACCAAGGGTTAGTATATGTTTATTAGTTAGTGATAGTTTATTATTAATTTATGTTAGGATAGAATAACACGTACTAGATAGACATGTTTTATTAACATTACTCAACACTAGTCTATTTCTTATACATATTGATAATGTCATAAAAACTCCATAATATAATTTAAATAGGATGAAGTGGTTTTTTAAACATTTTACCATTAAATTTTATGATATTTTATTGATTAAATTGGTATACCTAACCACTAATGATCAAACATGGGTTGATTGTGACATAAGGTAGTAAGGTTAGTACATGATTCCATGAAATGAATACATTAATGTTCATGTTATAAT
The DNA here is from genome assembly GCA_963277665.1 of Viscum album. Classification (NCBI taxonomy): domain Eukaryota; kingdom Viridiplantae; phylum Streptophyta; class Magnoliopsida; order Santalales; family Viscaceae; genus Viscum; species Viscum album. The sequence continues at coordinate 837,829,592 of OY728165.1, forward strand.
ATTATTTATTTTCTTATGAATAAAATAGTGGGAGGGTATTGGTACAATATATGAACTGAATGAATTCTATTAAAAATGATTCACATTAACTTCTAGTGGATAAAATAACCAAAGGATAAGTAAATTTATGGTATAATCCTATACTATGACAATACTTTTGAAATTAACACTCAATAATGATCATGCTCAATGATTAATAGAAAAAATAAAATTCAAAACAAGTAATATGATTTAATAATGTAGTAAAAAGGGAAAATATAATTTTATTGGTTCTCCATAATTATGACAATACAATGTTCATGAAAATAAATCTCATGCACAATAAACACTATAAAAATTGTTTCTCCAATAAAATTCAGAAACAACCCCACTGACCTCCATGTTTATAGTTAGAAGTGAAATAATGAACTCTCTACTCTCAATCATTAAAATTTATCATCTCATACATGAGTTTTATTATATTGACCTTTATGAAAAAATGGTGGGGTCACAATAATATGGGTATATTAATTTTTCTTCACATTCATCCACTATTGAATTTTATAAACCTATTGAAATAATAACTCTTGGATTTACTTTAATTTACTTTTGAGGCAACGATTGTAACTCCCCTATTTAGTATTTCTATCTTTATATTTTTAATAATCAATTTTCTTTATATTAAAATATATGATAAATATCATATCATTATAGAATCAACATGATTCCCTCTAGAGAGATAATTAATCAACCTTTGTTATGTGGATATAATTCATTATTATAATGGAGTAGATTATGAGTCTAAATTACTAATTTTACTCTAGGTTCTTCCCCGGGAATGATAGATAATTTAAACCTATGAGACTTATAACATGAATTCCCCAGGGAATGTCCATTACCAATATAGTTTGAACAATATATATTTCATATTAACCAATAAAACATGTCATATATATATTACTTAATAATAATCCTTTTACCTACACACCATTATAAGGATTATGGATAATCCTAGTATAACTCATCTCCATAAAAAATTACCTTTAAAATACCCAACATTAAGATCCCTATTCCTATATTAAACTCTTCTTCAGATACCAAATAATCTATATCTCTGACCATGACACAACGTCACTCTAAAATCGAAATTTAGATAATCATTCATGATTCCCATACAACAATTAAAAATCTATTGAGACTACACCAATTTCCAATAGGGATTATAAAATTCATCATAGCAACCACCCCCGTTTTCTATCCAATAATTTTTCTGTTTAACTGATATTCTAAAATAAAATTATTATGTTCATGACCTTATCATTTTTTTAATTTGATAAAATATATTATGTATACAATGAATATTTCTCTCAATTATGTTCTTTAATTAAATACCATCAACCGCCTTGTGTATACCGTTATTGGAACATCATGTTACAATAGTGGAGTTGTAAAACTCATGTGTATAGTTATATATACATAGTTCAACCCCTATAGTATGCACCTAGGATTTATAGTTCATTAATCTACATAAATACTATTAATAACTTATTTACATTAATATATGCAATTTATTTCAATAATATTAACTCCCTTGTATATCTCCACTGTTTTAATAAAATTTTTACATTGTGGAATGTGTGGAAATAATTTTGTAAACTTAATGTTGATATAAGATTGAAATTGGAGGTGTTTTCTATAATCCTTTATATGAAATGTTTGGATAGGACATGATATTTTGAATATATATTTTTTTATGTATGAAGATGAGTCTTTAACTTCTGATCATTAACTTTTTGAATATTATTTAATATTTATTACATGCTTGGGTGTGAACAATTTATGTGTTTTGGTGATATCCAGACATGTTTTTTGTTTTTAGATGTTTTATATGAGTTTTAGTAGGGTTGAAGCGGTGAAGGGTGTGTTAGGTATAATGATTGTTTTTTGATTCTCTATATGAGTTTTATTGGGGGTGTAGTGGTGTGTTTGGGAATGGGGAAGAGGTGTGGTTTGGTGTTGGGGTGTAGTGGGGCATAAGGGTGTATAGGGGGAATGGTGCCAGAGTATGTTGGGGAGGAGGAGTGCAATGGGGTCAAGGGGTGTATGTGGTGGTGCAATGGTGAAGAGAGGTTAATTGGATTGCAGTATGGAAAAGGGGTTTAGTGGGGTTCATGGGAGTATCGTGGAAGAGTATATAGTAGAGGTTGAGGGTGGTGTGGGAGTGTGGGGGTGTCGGGGGTGAGGGGGAGATGCAAGGAAGAGGATGTAGTAGGGGTGTAGTGGTGCAGGGTGTGTAGGGTTGCAGAGGGGAAGTGGGATGTATAGAGGCCAAAGAGAATTCAATTTTTTGGAACATTAAGGATGTATCCATTGTTTTTATTAGGGAGTATAGACTTAGATTTATTTTCCTATAAATAGGAAGATTAATCCATGGTTTAAAACATAGTAATTAGACCAACTTCCATTGTTTGAATTGTTGTTGTTGGCCTAGTGACACGGTTACAAACCATGAAAATAAATCTACGTCGGAGAGGCTATATCCAGGGGTTGTAATTGTGGAAATAGTCCTATAGACACAACTCAATCCATGGAAATCATACTATTTCCATATATTGCATCATGGCTATAGGTATATGGTCACTGTTAAAAACAATTGATGTGGGATTTTCCTTAGAGCCACATCACTAGTATCCATGGTTAATAAAACTGTGGCTATAACCTATAGATATAGATTCAGTGTCAATATCCAGGGTTATAAACTTTGGCTATAACCTATTTATCTAGTAGTTTAATTCTCACTTCTATCAGGAATACATATTCTACCAAAACCCTTTTTTCTAAAAATGTTTTCAGAAATGTTTTAAACCCTTTTAAAATTGGTTTATGAAAAATATGATTAACTATTTGTAGTTTTTTTTAAATTAAAATTCTTGAATATTCATGTCATTTTCAAAACAATTCCTATTTGGATTTAACTAAAAAGTGAAAGGAATATTTGTTTAAACATGTACGTCATGAATGGAATTTCTATCTTTTAGGACCACTCAAATGTTTGAATCTTATTTTATAAGATTGAAAGGTTATTTTTAGATAAATAATTTTCAATATGTTTTTTGATGTCTTAAAAAGTTATTTAAAAAAATAAAAAGTTTATTATCTTCTAGAATGTTTTTAATGATATTTTTATGGTATATTTATTAATAAATAATAACAACTATAATTGTACCAATCCACCAATGGGTATATGTTGTATTGATTCCATCTATATTCATTCTATGGGTGGTTTATTATAATTTTGACCAAGGATAGTATTTAAATTCTTTTTCTAGATTCCTTTTTATATTTATTAACATTACCTTGAAATATTCACTTTATTTTTATAATTGGATATTAAATTTACTATAAATATTCATATTTTTAATCAAGGATATGTTTATTGCAAAATCCATATATCATTTTTACATAAGGAGTTATACATTGAAATTTATTTTTTATCAATAGAAATAATAATAAATAATTATTCTTTAATCAATATGAAAATTTAATGATAAAGAACAATGCTCATGAATTATATTTATTATTCTATATATAAATAATGATATGAACCTGTAGTGATTGGTGGGACCTGGAATAATATAGACCATTGATGCATCGATAGGACTCATGAGACAAATCAGTAAGCTAGCATTAAACGTGTCTTTACTTATAGTCTTAAACCATTTTTTGGAATTACTTGATGGTTGAGGTATCATGATTTATGAGATAATGGAATCTAATAATTGAAAATTTACTTCATTAAGAATTTATTTATTATTATCTATGATATTTTCACAATAATATTATCTTTGGATGCATTTCAATCACATTTTATTGATTAAATGGCATCTGTTCTATTATTTACTATTCCATATTGATTATGCATTATCTATTCATGATAGTAAAGTTATTTAAATGGAATTTTTCTACATTTATATACCTTTACACATTTATTATGCCATATCTAATTAGGATATTCATGTGATGATTAAATGGAATATATGTTAATTTATTTAACTTTCCATATTGATTATTATAATTTATTTAGGTAGATTTTGTTGTATATAAGTCTTATTGAGAATTTGATCCCATCCTTATTTTAGTTCCTTTATTAAGAATCCATGAAGTGTACTATATAAGTTATTCAAGGATATTCTATAGGGAATAATGTTATTATTGGGAAAATATATGTTTTAATTTTCTTTCAAATATAATATGACGATCATGAGTGTATCTAATTTACAAAGATAAATAACCTATTTAGTCCTTCAGGATGTGATTAGGTGTATCTTATGTGAATGTTAAAAATCAAAAACTATTTTTGATATACTTGGGTTGAGGTCACTAAAAAAAGTGACTTCTTGGAAAATAGTGATACATGAACTACAATTGTATCTAGAATGATCACTATAAAACACTTTCATCTACATTATTTTATTAACTTGTGGTATTTTATGAAAGCATGACTTTTAAAATGATCACTTTATCAAATACATAATGTTACTATGGGACATAGAGTATGAAAATCACATATGTCCTCCTCATACATTCAAAATTCTCAGAGTATAGACTTACCAGTTTGATCAATACATCAAATTCCATCCATTTAATGGTGATGACATCACATGACCCTTATACGATATCTAAACACATCATATATCATATATAGGTATTACCATAAACATCTTAATACTATATCAATCTAGGATCTAGATATCATACCTATTATAAAAGAGGATAAATACTGTCTTGTTGATCAATAAATGGTAAAAAGATCACCACCATTCCCAATCATCCCCAAATTAACTATGCCTCAAAGATTATGTAAGATAGGAATAAATGTATAGTGGTTCACATACTTGTAATATCACTGACCACAATTATGAAGAAATCCTAGTATTAAACAAATTCCCATAATATTAAAAAAAACATTATGTATGACATTCTATGTGGTTAGATCTGTGGGTTATCTAGTGCACAAAACATGTTTTGTTACTTGTGAAAAAAATTTATAACCGAATACAAGAATAATATTCACAATTATGTTAATATTTCATCACAACCTATAATACTCCAAGATGAAGAGCAGTTAGGGATAAATCAGAGTCATAATTTTAGAGGTCAATCATCATTTAACTACATTTATATAAACATCCAAAATGAAAAATGAAAGAGATAAAATTGAATTTTGAATGAAATTATTAAATTATATTATTAAATACCTTTAAGAATTTAAGAAAATATCATATATGATAGAATAAAAAATTATATTTATGATTTTTATAATTTCATGGTATTGTTACACAAATTATATCTATATGTAATTTATTTAGCATTTTCATGTGACCATATATTAAAATCTTTCTACTGAACTCTTTATTGAGCAGCATCTATGAATAATTATATTTTTAATAATAGTGAGACTTGTAAATCATATTCCAAATGTTAAAATACATAAATATAGTAGAAGAACTACTTAATATCACAATATTAAATGTTATTATGGTAATAAATTATGTTTTCTTCTTAGAACTCTTTTTATGTTATTCATCATCATCATGATCATTACATATGAGAAAAAATTTTAACCTTGAAATATTTTAGTATCTTATTTAACTCTTAATAATAATCATTTAATGACATACCTTAAACCTTAGAGTATATAAAGTGACATTTATTTTTAAATAATTTCATAATATTTTTTTAAATTTAAACTTATTAAAGGCCACTCATATTCCCACATTCCTATTAGTTACAATATTCTCTGTAGAGTATCATGAAAAGGAAAAACTCTTTTATGTTTTGAAATAACTCTTACCTTATTTTGTGATAATATTTAACAAAAAATCAGTGTTTTGAAATAATATATTTTATCCAATGTCATTGAATCATTATTTTGAAATAATGATTATAATATTTAAAATATTCCATTGATGGTGGAATCACATCCCACACATTTCTAAAAATAATATGAATAATCACTTTTATCTTGGATAAAAAATTTTTATCCATTATTTTCTCATCAATTATGTTATAGAATCTGATGAATCATAGACTATGAGTATGTCATATCATTTATAAAATGTATTTATTAATAAATGACCTATATTATCAAATTATTGAAAATAATATAATTATATAAATCCTTTATTTATATCTATATGATCCTGATAGATTCAATTTCATCAAAATCTTGGATTTAACAACATTTTTTTCTTATTTTGAATGAAAACTATATGTTTTTTCGATTCTTATCATTTCTTTGAACTTTTGTATATTTAAAAAAATTTAATGTATAGATTTGGTGTAATATACCATTAAAATTCAAAAAATTGTTTCTATAACACCAATACCTAATATGGACATTCCATTAAATTTTTATAATCAATTTAGAGTCTTGGGAAATTAAATCATATGGAAATAATGACCTTCCTTCCTAAAAATACGTTTAGGTTTTGAATAGCCTTAGTTAGATATGTGAAGAAACATTGTTTCACTTTATAACTAATTTTCACTTCTTTCAGTTTGAAAATTTATCTTCTTTTACTATCAATACTATATTAAAACTTGGTCACATCATTCCTTAGTCCACATATCCTCAATAGTTTTATAAATTAGAGTAAAAATTTCATTTTAATACATTCTTATTTATGAATCATTTTCAAAAAATATTGAAAAAATATTTTCATAGAGAAACTATACCTTAAAGAAGTCTTCAGTCTCACCATTTCATATTTAATCATAATAAATGAGTTAATAGAAAAAAAGATAAATTTTTTTATATAATTTCTCTAATACCTTATGTGAATCATTTTATTATTATCACATGAATCCAGATTCAATTATTGAAAAACCTAAATATTTGATTACTTATGAAGGTATTTCTCTAAATATATATAATTTTCAATTAATTTAAGAATAATTCATTGGTTTATATGAGAAGTAGTTTTTTAATAAGCTTATTCATTCCCAATCATTGATTTCAAGATTAAATAAAATGATAATGATGATGTTATATTTATAAAAAAGAAGATTTTATCAGATGATTTTCATGTTTTATAATGATTTAATTTGTACTTATATTCAATGTTCTCCAACTAAAATGATGTCCCATCTTAAATTAATCATAACTTTTTTAGGGAATATATTTATATTTCACTATGATTTAGGTAACATTATTATTTCCTCCAACATATAGGTACTTAATTAGGGAATATTTAAAATCATATAATATTTGAATCATGGATAGTTGGGCAGCCAACTCATTTCTTTATCCATCATATGGATAAACATAATTCTATGCCTCCAATAAAATAATCCTATTACGTTTACCTTATTAATTTTAACCTAAAAACTATCCAAAATAGTCACCTAATCCTACTAGATCCATCCATTTTTTATTTTCCATATATATGATGATCTATGGACACCGAACTTTTTCATGACATACTATATTGGATGATCAAGACTGAGATAAGTGTTTTCTTTGGATTGAATCAAACACTTAATATTTTTAAATTGTGTTTAATATCAGTATCCTTTCTCATGTTTTATTTTTTATATATAGGAATTGTAATAATGATTTAGTTTTAAATCATATTCTTCCATGAAATAAATATTTCCACAACATATTTTTGTGTAAATTTTCACACAAACCATTTCATATATTACTATCCAAAATTAAAATCTATGTATATTTATAAAAATAAAAAAAACATCAAATTAATATGGAATATGAAGCCCTCTAATCTAAATGTTTATAATCATATAAAACTGACAATCCCCATAATATTAATCTTATAGTTGGAGATATCCAACCCCATTTTTTGAAAAAGCATAATCCTCCAAGACAGTGAGTCATCCAACCGAATATCCCTCTTCGCAATAATACATTACTCATAATATACATGAATTCTATAATAATTATATTTCTTAATATGTATAAATAATAATTAACTAATTAATTGTATCTTATAACCATGTACATGTCATATTTAAGGTAAAATAAAACACAATCAGTTATAATACCTAGCACATAACTCCTAAGATGCGTGAATGATAATTTATGGAAGAAGTTTAAAATAATAAAGTATACCATACAATTATAAACAATATATCAATTATATCTTTTCATAATGAAGGTTTTGATACTAAATATATTCAAATTGCATCAATTTAAACCTGAGAAAAACAATATAAGGACAATTCAAAAATAAAGAAATTATAAAAACATTATAATTTAGTCATGTATTGTGGATAATATAAAATTAAAGAAATATAAACACTTTATATTTTGTATACTATGAACACCTTCATATTATACATTAATATGGATATAACATTAAATATATGATATCTTAGTTATCAACATTATATATATAAAAAATTCATATATTATGTAAATATTTTGAATTCCATAAATTTATTATCATCCAATCCTTGATCATGTCAACCATAAATTTTTTTTTTGCGGTATATAAATTTTTTCCCAAATAACCCATTTTTATTTTATTAATTTAAATTTATGGTTATGGAAAATTTATAATTATAAACATAAAATCCTTCGTATTATGCCGTATTGTTTCATTTATAAAATTTTTATAAATGACACTTATATTTTCTATATAAGCACGTTATAACTAAACTATATGCTAGGAAATATAGTTTTAAAGGTATTTAATAGAATAATTTATTAACTACAAAATAATTATTTATAAAATTTTTTATAAACATTAAATTATTTATTATAATCCTTTTATAAATAAATAATTTAAAAAAATTAAAAATCAACTAAATATCCCAATATACCTTTCATAATAATTTATAAACATTTTATAAATTATATAATCAATTCATATTGGAGATCTATTAAAAATGATTTTTCTACTATCTTATATCATATGATATACACTATATCATGGGATATGGGTTGGAATATTATTTTTTATATATGATGACTAGATAATGGTTCTATATGATATCCCTTTGTCGCTCAACAATTTACATTTAACAATATGCCTAAATCTACTTGAGAATATGGGGCACTAATTTTATGTCCCAGATCATCACCATATTCGCATATGATAACCCATATCATATAATAGGACATAATAAATAATAAAATAATTCAATGGAGTCAATTCCTATGATATCCCATATTGAATGGTAAATCCCTACTACTGATTATGTAATCTTATATATTAATATCATGCTCAGTTCAAAATTTCAATAATATTGTTTGATGTGGGATATGAAATCCAATTATCACCATATACATTCAGTATTTTACATTATTTTAAAAACATATAACTATATATTTAATTTCTCTAGTTTTGCTGATGGGTTTCTATGCGAAGGACCCAAATAGGTTTTCGTGAAGAATATTTTATTTGCTGTCAATGTTCAGAAAATTCAATAAGGAGTAAAGTTGAAAATTTCCAAATGTAAAATTTAATTTTATATGACGCAAACCGATTATATTATTATCATAGAAAAATATTCAATGAATATAAGTTTCACTCAGGTGATGAAAATAAGCCAACTTGGATGTACAACCAGTGATTTAGAATATAAATGGTTCAAACGAAAACTGGTTGGGAGATAAGTGGTGGAGAAAATTTTAATTTATAATTTAACACTACAATGAAGGTTAAACTAAATGTATAACATTAGTTTTGAATGTTTACTCTCTATACAAAAATAATATCGTGATATACCTTTAAAATTTAACACTATTCCATAAGTAAAAAAAAATAATATTGGTGTCCTTTGAATATGGAGATCATATGGGTCATTTAGATATATTAAGATTGTTAGGAAGGAATTATTTTCATCCATATAAAGTGGTGGAGGTGAGGAATGGTTTTCATAAAATCACGTCTTATTATAATTTTGGAACATGTATTTCAGTAGGTGATTGAATGTATTTTTTAAAATACAAGATATGGTAATAATTAAGTAGCATCATCATTATAAGGGTAAGAGAATTATAGATCTTGATGATGAATAAATTTACTATTTTCAATTATGTGAGAGGAAAATTGATTTCAAAATCTACATCTATAATTCATACTTACAAATGATACACTTATAGAATATGCAGGAAGTAAGAATGAATATTTTGAGAGAAATACCAAAAGCCAATTTTTTTAAGTTGTATACATTTACGATAACACAAAATAAATTATAAAATTTAAATTTTGAGTTTTAGATGTTGAACTGATGTGTATTTGAAATGTTATAGATGAATATAGACACAAATTTTGAAGACATTTTGATAACTAATAGAGGATAATTGGATGATTCAGAATGTGTGAATCTAGTAGAAAAATCCCTAAAAATGTCAGATTTTTTTGACCCAAACATTTATGAGGATTTCATGATAATTTTGGAATGGAATTTTTTTTGTAGAAATTATAAAATAAAAAACCTAATGTAAAGGTACTCAAAGATCAAAATGAGCTTTTAAAAAGTACTGAATTGAACTGTGACATTAAATATTACGTTTCTTAATATGAAATGGTTATCATAGTAGATTGAAAACTATATTCAATGTTAAGAGTATTTGATAATGTAAAAAAACCTTATGTAAATATGTAATAGTTAAATTTCAAAAGTAAATTGATATTTCTATAAATAATGTTCATATGTTAGGAAAAATGGATAATGTTATACTAATTTTTCAATATAATGAACATAATAATAATTTTAATATCATGATTCTTGATATGTGTAGGAGATTAATTATAGTTGAGACTAAATAATATGTATCTGAATATTGTGATATTGTTAAAAGGGTAAAATCTAAATCTAGAGACGACAATATAATACAATAAGAATCATGTCCCTATATATGAGTTCAAAATTAAAATATGATTTAGAAGATTAATGATATAGATATAGAAGTATGTATTTATAAATATTAAGTTCATAGCTATTATTAATATGAAATATTAACATTTTAAAATCCATATTTATGGAATAACTTTCTATATTTATTCCTATAAGTTGTTTCAAGATGATAATTTACCTAATTCTAGAATTTTACAAGTTGAGGAGAAGGGGATATGAAGAAGCTAAGGAGTTCAGAAGTTATGAATATCAGAATCTATGAATAAGTGTTTTTTAGTAGTACCAAAAGATTATTTTTTTCTAATGTTTGTAAAATTTCATATATCTATAGAATAATAAGTCCAAAAGATAATGATCTAATTAAAAATACGATCAATTATTTAAAGGATTATTTTTATTTATCTGAAAGTTTCATAAGGGAAAAATGAGGATTTGAGAAGGTTTTCTAGAAATATAGAATCAACGGAAATATTCTTATAGAAAATATGTAGAATAATTCATTTACAATATGGTTATGGAACATAGGTTCGGAATTAGATTATGTTCATTAAAAGGAAGAAACATATTTACTATAATTATAGAGGGTTTCACGATGGATCTAAAATTCATATAAATACCTTCCAATACCTATATGAGATAAAATATAGGAATTAAACAAGAATGAGTGGGGGAGAAAAGCATCATTCTAATATAAGGTTGGAACAAAAGTATTCCTTGAAAAAAAATATAATGTGTCATCAAATTCATGAAGGAAAATAAATTTCAAATTAATTTTAAAATACATTTATGAAAATAATAAATTATATTAAATTGGATTAGATAACTTAAAATTTTTTATATTTTTTTATAGAATAATTTTAAGAACTAAAACATATTATTTAAATGTACATAGTTTAGATGATTTTGGAGGTTAAGTAATTGAAAAATATTAAAAAATACAAACAATTTTCTTCTAATTTATATCTCAAGAGATATTATTCTTAAAAAAAGTGAGAAACAAAAAAATTATGTATCATTACACCTATGATTTTAAAATTTAATTACATTAATATATTAATACTTGTAATATTTAAAAATAAAAACATGGTGGAAAATTTCAACAATCTATATATTTTATGAGACTTATAAGATTATTCTCTTGAAGAAAATGACATGGAATATAACCATGAAACTATAGAAAAAATAATATTTTTATTTTAAGAACTGTGTTGTGTTGTAATTTTTATATTGTTGATGTGTTGAAATCTCATAAAAATAAGAAGATTTTTTCTAGATAGATTTGGAGAAATGTTATAATCTATTGTGATCCTATATAAAAAATATTTTGGGAGAGAGTAAGTATCTTCGATAGATGTCCTCTTGGGTTAATATTTATACCAAACCACAAAAATTGAAATCACTATTTATTATATAGAAAGATATACTTAATAGACTGTGTATGAAGACGATAAACATTATATTATTATATTGGGATTGGACCTTCTAAAAATACCATGTGTTGTGGTATATCTACATTATATCATGAATATGGTTTGATTGTGTTATTAAAAATAAGAGAATCATTATTTTTAATATATTTATAGGTGTGGATAAAAAATGGGTTAAAATAAAAGTAAAAATAAATTTGTAAATTTATTTACACTAATTCCCCCTCACCCCCACCCTCACAGTGTGACTACATGATCCACTAGAGACCTTAATTGAATTCTATGAAAATAAAATATACCTATAATTAGATGTATTTTATTTATTATTTGTTTTATAATACAGATTTGAAGTGAAAATATTAACAAGGGAAAAATATTCCTTATATTAAAATTACAGTTTCAATTCCTTTTAATACCAACATGAAGGTTTCGGAAAAAATGATAAAGAATAACCTCAAGAAAAAGTCTAATAATATAAAAGATATCTCAAATGAGAAATTGGATACACCGATATATGAAAATTATAGAACTGGAGATTATTTAGTAATATTTATTAATACTTGTCCTCTTGAATAATCTTGATCATGATTTCTAGAGTATGGGCTTGTTTAATAAATTGAATAACTCTACACTGAAATTGAAGACTATCTAAAAATATTCCTATGGAATTTATTATATATATATATATATATTTGTTTTTGTTAATGTACTACATGATTATAAAACAATTATTATAATAGATGTATAATCTATTCAAAAAACATTGAATTAGATTTTCAAAGATTGTAAAACTACTCATGATTATTAAATCCAACATGAAATCATCCTTGATATATTAATAAAAATTACCAATATGTGAATAATTATTACAAAATATCATTGAAGAGAAATTTAATATAATATAATAATATAAATGAATGTTATATGCATTGGTTGAAAATCAAAAATCAATAGTTCCTATCAAGAATTATGAGTTTGAGATTGAGGATAAAAGAGTGAAAGAGAATGATAATTCTTATTTTATAAATGATTAATTTTCATGTGGATCAATTTGATAGGGCGAGAAATGTATTTGAAGATAATTTTAAATCTCTTAAAAATAAAAAATTTCACTATATATAAAAATTATCTTGAGATGGAAGTAAATTTTTGAAACATGGAAGTTACTCATGTTTAATATTCACATGAATTCAAAAGAATAGTTTTCTCCTTGAAGGTTTCTAAAGATGGAATCACTTTTAAAAATAGAAACCATTTTTATAATAAGGTCTTTAAATATTCTCTATATATATATATAATACCTCACATAAAAAGGTATGTAGTATCCCAAAATGTTGTGTTTGTGTTATGTTTTGGATCATTTTACATTATAGGTTAAAATTTAAAATCATTGAAAATATATATGGAGAAAAAATATTCAAGTCATACCACTATGTCAAGAATTTACATGGACATGTATAAAAAGAATTCATACTTTAATAAATCTAAAAATAATATTCTTTTGGTCCAAAAATATTAAGGGAATAAATTTATTTAGACCGTAACTAAAAGAAAAATAACAAGGAATATTTTCCATGGTTATTACTATGAATGGTTTAGACACATGATCATTGAATATTTAAAAAAATCCTAAATATTATAGAATAAATATATTAAGGGGGGTTAGATCTGAATTCTGGTAGTATCCTACAATGTATTGAAAAAGTACCCTAAAAAGGATAAATTTTTTACCTCAAATATATTTTAAATTTTACGGAATTTTTATAGGATTTTCAAAATGGATATTCATTATGATTGTTTCTCCTGGTATAAACCATCAAAGAATAATTCATTTTCATATAAGAAGAGAATACCATAAAAGGTAATTAAGGTTATAAATTGATATGAGTCTTCCTTGGAATATATGAAGATGAAGAATATGGTTAAATAAAAAATCAACTAGAAAGAAAGTCGATATAGATATTGAACAAAAGATGATATAATTATATTATAGAAAAAATGCAAACATTACTAAACTATGAAAATTATTCATGAACATAAATTTTAAAGGAAGTATTCTAATTAAAAAAAGATAATAAATCCATGATAGAAACAAATTGATTGGTTTTATGAAAGACATCCAAGAAGAATAATTTTTTGATGTTTTCTAGTAAGGGAAACTAAAAAATTGGGGTAATGTTATGAATAAGGTGAAAATATACTACAAAACTCTTAAAACATTTATGATTTGGCTATCGGGATAGAAATTTATTATAGAAAAAAATGAATGGAACCATTGAATTTATGTCCCAACAATAATTCAATTTAAAAGTGGACATCAAAAAGGATTAAATTTATTCAGGCTTCCAGGTAATGAACGACCATATGGTATGCATAATTGGAAAAGGATAATAAAATAGAGAACGAACAAAATATGATTGTATATTGAAAGTATATGTGAAAACTATAATTCTATAATAGAAAAACTATAAGTATAAAAGGAATTAAATGTTTCCCATTAATACTAAAGTAAATAAAGTCAAAGGAGGATCTAGAAAAGAATATTTCTCACCAAACATGATCTGTGAGGAAATGAGTTTATGGATCAAGTGGAAAATAACAGACATGTTTCTATCACTAAGGATGATTGAGAATTCAATTTAATCCCAATTATTTCTCTTATATTACTATTTTTATAGGTAATTAAATGTGATGCATATAAGGGTGAACTGCGGAATGTTTTGAACATTTTATAGTTAGAATACCTAGCTATCATGGATTACGTAAACTGATATCATGTTCCCTCCTTATAACACTTGAAATGGATAAAAAATGATTCTTTGATCTCATTTTTAAGAAGAACAATATTTATAATGAAGGTATATTTATTTTACCATTTTAATGAGAGTTTCGATGAATAGATCTAATATATCTATATCGCATGAAAATATAATAATCCGAAATGTTATGGATCTAGTGATTCCCAAAATTTAATATGTTAAGGTAAAAGTTACTAAATTAAAGATGACAAAAAATATCAAATTTCATGCATAGAGATTATGGACAATGAGATTATGAATATTGAAATTTTGTAAATTGATTATTTTCATTAATGAGGAGATAAGTTGAAAATATTTTAAACAATAAATGAATGACGATTTCTAGAGTGTTATGTTATATTTAATTATTGATGGATAGATCTAATGTCTATGTTTATCTCTTTTTCGTACCATTAATTGAACATATAATATCAGAGATGATTTAAGTATGGATCATTTCATTAAGAATTGTGATTCCATCATTCCTCAAGTGAACAAGGATTTACTTTAATACAATATAAGAAAATGGATAGGAGATTATATTTCATGAAATGATTAGGGAATGATATGTGTGTGACTATACCATTACTCATTGAATCTCAAAATAAAAAGATTAAATAAACATTGAATTTTTAATCCACAAGGGGGAGATAAACTGAGAAAATATTGTGTAGAAAAGGGGGATGCCATTGACATCAAAATTAAAATTAAAATTGACAACAAATCTAGAGGGGGAGATTGGAAAACCCAAATAAATTATGATGAATTGAGTTTTATTTATCATCAATGTGTTGAAAATTCAATGACGAGTAATTTAAATATGTTATGATTATAAATATTAATTCCAAAACAAGTATATACTTTAGATTATTAGCATGAATAAATATTAATGGAATAGAAGTCTCACTTCGATGAAGTAAATAATTTGAGTTAAATGTATTACTGGTGATTCAAAAGGCAAGTTATCTGAATATAAAATTGTTGATTCCAAATAAAAGTGATCTATAATATGTCATTTTGTAATTTAACACTTTGAAGGAAAATTAAACTGGAATTATAATATGAGTATCAAAATTTAACTCTTTTGAGACAAGTAATGTTTGGATAAATTTCTAAAAGGAAACACTATAGGAAGAGAGTGTGTTTCCAAATGAAATGATATTAATAATGAATCAATTTTAAGATGCATATCTTTAGGAGAATATTGATTATATTTTTATTATTGAGATATAAAAAAATGTGAATCCATATAAAGTACAAAAGGTTAAGAAAGGATGTTCCAGAAGAATTGATGACTATTATTTCAAAATATGTATTTCATAATGAGATTTAACATATGTTTCGAAATGCATGGGATAACTATGCGAAAATAGTGTCAATAGAATAAGGGAAATAAAAAAATTTATTAGTTTGATAAATAGAAGTAGGATATATATTATATTAAATGAAAAAAATATTTTTTAATATACATTAAGAAATAATACTTTCACACGTAATAATAAACACTATAGATGAAGGAATATATGAAGATGATATCTAGAAGAACTATTTTCAAAAGTGGTATGAATCTAAGATAACCAACAAATAATCATGGAAGCTATATAACGGGCTACATATTCTATGTTTATGTTAATCTAGAAGAGAATAGATAAAGGAACATATATATTCAAAAGATATAATAATCTACTTCGAGAAGAAAAGTTGTCGTATACTATTTATATTTGTATATGATTCCATGATAATGATTGAAAAGGTTTTGATCTAAAACTTGAATAATTTTTATAGATATATTTTTATGTATAAGCATATTAAATAGATTAGAAATAGAAAAAACCATACGTAATGTTACTCAATAAGAAGAATGATATTTGATAATGTACTAATGTACATTATTATAAATAATAGTATATTTCTAAATATGTAAAGGTTATCCTAGTGGATGCATAATGGTACTCTAAGGGTAACGATTTTATTATATATAAAAAACATTATATCAATATGTAAAAGTTATTGATATGAGATAAATGAATATTTCTTGAAATATTATTCATATGTTAAAAAAATATATGATGATATTGAGATCATTAAAACTAACCAAAATCAAAATAGTTTGAATAATGTGATTCATGCTGAGTCTAAAAGATGGAGTTTTGGTCGGGATGTTGGTAATGAGTTTATAAGTTGTTAGATTTTAGAGAAGGAATATGATTAATCCAAGACTAGAAAAAAATTAGTCATTATCTTTTTAATGTATGTGAATCTAGATGTCCAAAAATATTCAGAAGAATAATGATGAATATGTAGTATGAATTTAACATAATTAAATCATGAGGATTTCTTTATTTGTATGAAAAACACTTTAAAATATAGAGTTATGGAAGAATACTCCTATGTTAATCATTAATGGTTCGTCGAGATGATTATTTTCATAATCCCATATGATCAATAATGAAGAGAGTAGAAGCTAAATAAGTTCAATAGTGAATAATTCAAGAAGTGTGTAATCTATAATGATGTTTTGTGCAGAAGTAACACAAGATGGAATTAAGCAGAGTTTATATGATGTGTTAGAGTTATAGAATAATAAATCTATATGATAATGAGATGATTCATAATATGTTCAATGACTCAATGGCTAAGTTTGAATGATTTAAAGGTTTCCAAAGAAAAACAGAAATTCATAAGAAGGATACATTGAAATCGAAAATCAAAAGAAGTATTCTCATAAAAATAGTCATAATCTCGTGTTTATCAGGTTCCCATGGTGAAGGGGATATATATTCCCTAATTTTTTTGTTTGTGATGCAGTTATTCCACATAATAGGTTATGATATAGTGATATCATATGTAATGAGATTTGATGCCACTCCACTCCCTCATTCAATCACCAGGCATGAATGAATGATGATGTATGTTGGTTTCTTTCATAATTCATAGAGTACGACTATTATATCATATGATATACTTAATTACTACTATCATAGATATTTATAGAGGTTTAATGGGAAAATATATAATTTAATGGATTCTTCCATGTTATTTATCATCTATGATTCATTTCATAAGATGTCACAAATGGGAAATATATTAATGCATCCATGCATGTGTGTCAAAATAAATCTCAATCATTATAAGGAATTATATAATAGATTCTCACCTGAAGAGAATCCTTGGGTAATTTATAACGGTTTACTACCATGAGATGATGTTTATGTGAATTTTTACTCTCATACAAATCTCTTTGATTCTTGAGCCATAGTTATTCGACTTCCTCTATTAAGGGGGGGGGGGGTGTTAGCACAATGTGGTTGATAAAGGACCTAATTCGAGAATCAAATGATTCTAGTGTAATTATGAATACATTAAAAGTTGGGATTCATTCGACTTCCACTTACGTGATCTTCATCAAACATATTTTAAAATGATTTATGATATTGTGGTGGGTAATTCATTTTATGTTATGTTTTTGAATTTTCTTTGTTTTTTGATATTGTATGATTTTATATTGAGTATCATGGTGATGTTGGGTTTTGGATTTTAATAACTTTTTTTAATCTAACTATTGTTTTTAGAATCCTTGAAATCATAGTTGTGGTATCATAGAAACTTATGCATTTATATTTTTAAAATAATGTGGGAAATGAATAATTTATACATCATAGTCCTAGTCATATGGAAATTATAAAATATGATGTGTTTTAGTACATTGTGAGTTTTTTTAGTGGTATATGATATATAATATTTTAAGATATTACATGGTTTAAATCAATGAATTTTTATTGGTCATGGTGTTTGACAATATAATATCATGGAATACAATTGTCTTTCTATATTTTCAAAAAAAGGATAATATTATAAGTATGATATCTCAATATATTGTAAAATATTATATGAGATATCATATGAGTTGACTAGGCTATTCATCAAAGAATATGACAAATATAACACTTCACTAGACTATATATCATATTATATGTCATTCAATGGATCGTTAAATATGATTCCAACCATATCATATGATTCTAATTTTATCCTATAAAATAGATTTTTGATGAAAATTGTTTTCATTAAAATTTAAATATTAATTGTATTTTATTATTTATAAAATATTTATGAATTAAAATGAAATATATTTTTGGATATTTATCAATTTATATAGATTTTATAAATTAATTAATTTGAAAGTGTTGTTAATTAATTAATAAGTGTTTATAAAATGTTTATTATTAATTGTTAAAAATAAAAATACATTTTATCGAATAATATGACATGCCTTATAAATTAAATATAGTGTTTTTATTTTTTTAATCATAAGTAGTAATTTATAAAGTGTATGAAAAAATATTGGCCAAATATAAAATTTTAATATTTTAATATTTATAATCTCCGATAATTCACAATGTAAATGGTTCAATATAAAATTCCCAATCTTCAATATTGTTTAAATAACATCAAAAGGTTTTAATGATTAATATTATAAACGTTTAAATAGAATTAATATATTATATTTATATTACATAAATTTTTTACATAATATAAATAAGAGTAAAAACCTAGTTAATGATAGAATAATTCATTTTCATGTTTATAAATATTTATGAATTATATTTTCATATTCATTAAAAAAATATTAAATCAAAAAAGAAAAAGAATTAATTAATCTATTTTATTATAATGTTTTAATTTAAAATTTTATTTTATGAATTATATAATTTTTTGAAAAAAATTAATTTCATTTTTTAAATAAATATATTATAATTAAATCAGGGTGATGTTTTGGGATTTTCTAGAAAATATTGATTTTTCTGTGAATAGTGAAAATAACATTTTTTGTAAAACTGACATTTCTTTTCAATAAGTAATGCAATTTAAAAGTCAAATTATTCTTTAGATTTTATTTATAGTAACATATGATTTATTTAGTTTTATTTATTTAAATTAATTCAATTTTTAAGTTATTTATACGGAATTTTATTATTAGTTTATTTTTGGGTATTAAAAACATATGTTTCTAAAAAAATTTAAATTGCATAAGGTTTCATGATTTTTATTAATTAAAATAAATTATAATGAGGAATTATTTAAATGAAATATATATATTATATATATAAAAATATTAAATGAAATTAATTTAATTATTATTAGTAGTTATACAATTAATTTAAAATCATCTTATTCTTGAAAATTATGTTTCATGAAAACCCACTTTTCCATCGCACTGTAGGTTTAATTTTAATGAAAATTATTCCACATCGAGGAATTGAATTTTGTAAAATGGATTAAATATTTAGAATCAGTATTTTTTATATTTTATAATTATTTCAATAAAAAAATTTCATAATTAATAGAGAAAACAATAAAAATATTTTAACATGCTTAAGGTTTAAAAGGGTTTACTGGGAGTTAAACTAAAAATATAACGGTTAAAATTTCATAAAACGTTTTATGAAATATATTTTATGGTTATATTTAGACCTTAAATCATATAATTATTTATAATGTTCCGTTTTTTATCCTTTTATCATGTGTAAAATGTGGGTATACAATTTTATTTTAAAAAATTACTAGTATTCCCTATCCTATACTTATAAAAGGCCACCACATATTTTCTCCACTTCATACATATAAATCCTTTGGATTTAAAAAATTTATATATTGAAATACCTTATTTACTTCGCTCTCCATATCCTGGAGTCCCTGGTTTTATCATAAATCTAATCTATGAAGGCTTTAGGTATAATCCAAAAGAGGTGGTCAATAGAAGATATATTATTCTTAATCAAGTGTTTTTATTTTTTTTTATTCAGCCTCATTAAAATATATTTCATGAATAATGATATAATACAATCATTATCTCCCATATAATGAGATATTGTTATGTTAATTTCATACCCTACATCCATATACTCTTCCAACAAATCAGAAAATCAATCTACATTCGTGTATTGAGTGGACTATCGCCTCGTGAACTGATTTTATTCATTTTCAATCATTGTCTCTAATGAATGGTTATAATGATGTAATTAATATATATATATATTATAATCATGATATATTTGTAATTTATAAAATATAAAATATAATTTATTTTTTACCTTTCCATTCACTAAAGAATGATAATTTCGTTTCTGCGTACCTATGGATTATAACCTCTATGAAGAGATGTGATTATTTTTCCATCACCACAAAACATAGATGATATATATAAATATATTTAAAGAAAAAATATTTTAATTATGATATAATTATCAATATTTAATGAATAAAATAATGATATCAATATTTCTATATTGGTTATTGAAAAATGGAAACGTTACTCAAGCGTACGTACAACCTACAATTCTCATGGTTATAAAGTTTTCCATTTTTTATAACCATATTTCATGATTGGGTTTAAAGTATAATTTATTTATAAAAATTATAATTATTCCATGATTTTTATTTTATATGGGATGGAATAATTACAACTATGACAATTATCAACCTATCAAAGTCATATTTGACATGTAAGCTAAATACCATCAAAACATCCCTAGTGAACATATATTATTAAATAGTTGTGTATAGAAAAGTAAAATATAAAATAAAGTAATAATAAGATTGAAAAATGCTCTTAATAAAGTAAATAATTAACATAAATTTATTATTCCAGAATAAAAAGAATGGCAAAGAAGATTTGGACTCATGGTAAGGGAAATTCTTTTTAAAATATTATTTTAATGTTTACCTTTCTACTCTATCTCTTACATGTCCCTGATTTTTAAAAATTATTTTATGAATACATTTTCATGGGTATAATCTAATGATTAAATACATATTTGACTCCATTAACCTTATTTGAAAGGTTTTCATAAAGTAATCTTTAAAAATAATGTTTGACTTTCTTTATAACTGATAAAAGGGTTGTTCTATTTTAATGCATACGTTGAAAATTACTTTTTCCTCCATAGTAAAAATTGTTTAACATTTGGATTAATTTAAAATATTTAATTTTTTCTTCAAATGAGCCCCCTCTCCCCCATATTCTAGTTATTTAGTAATTAAAAAAATGTATTTTAATATAAAACCATAATTTGATATCTGAATTCTTTTTCACACGAGTTTAAAATATTATTTCAAAGCTTTTATGGTGAAACTTCATAAGTATAAAATTTTTCATTAATGATATGGTCCATGACAATTATTTATATGATTATTTGAGCCCCATTATAGCTTATGGTGATCCCGATATATCTTATATTATGGGTGTTCCCATATAGCACTAGGTGGGTCAAATATAGCTTATAAAATGGATACCCCCAAATTACACTCCAATGCATTGGGCATTGATTATGTCCTCTCGATAATTATATTGGAAGTCATCTATATGGTAATAAAATTTTAAGGATTCTTGTAAGGGTTATATAGGGGTTCAATAGAGATGATGTCCCGAGGAACCTGTATGAGTTTTGTTTGCTCTATAGTGAGAATTCATTTAATTTTTTTTCAAATAGTAAGATAATGATATTTTTTAAAAATATAGATGATTCTCTTCCCTTTTAAAAATAATAATTTTGAGAAACGTTTTTCTTGGGTTGTCATGTTTTTCATAAAACTAACATATTTATTCTTTTTATGTAACTTAATGCATTTTTGTGCTCATCCAATTTTTTTTTAATGTTAGGGTTTATAGATGGGCAAGGAAAAGGAATAAGTCGAGTTGAAATCCAATAATATTTTTCCTAAAAGTAAATCATGGATTATTTTCAAAATGTAATATTTTGTTAAAAATGGATACTAATCATATGTGTCCACTTTTTAATATATTGGTTTCATATGTATGTGTTATTTCCTAAATCTCAAAAACTATACACCTAAAAAGATTCTCGCATGTAAGAGAATGAATTATTGACATAAAACATAAGATTATTAAATTTTTATGGTTAAGCTCTTATAATTAGATTATAAAATGAAGATAATTCCAAAAATATAATATATTTAATGTAAAGTTTATATAATGAATAATACAAGGTATTTAAATTATAAAAATTAATATATGGTATTTAAATTCAAGATTATGAAATTATCTTGATGATTAATTTTAATGTGTATATCATTTGTTTTTATTAATAAATTATTTATATCAATTTATATACAATTTAAATTTGTGAATTATTCATTTATTTAAAATTTATTCCCTTATTTATAATTCGTTAATATAAATTATTTATAAATTATTAATAAGTACATGATTTATTTTAATTTTCTAAAATACTTCTTATTAATTTATAATCAATGTATTGCATGTTAGGACTCGTTATATAAGATTTATTTTTCATCTGTATTGGTCTCATTTTGAAATCAAGTAATTTTTTTGAATTTAGTCATTGAATATAGTTTATACATATTATGTTTTACATTTATGAGTAATTGTATTATATAATGAGTAAATTTTTCATAGGGAGATGGCCTACCACTATCCAGTATGCTTATACCTTGTTCTAAAAAGGTGGGAATTGGATATTTTTCACTATAGGATTACCCGTGTAGATTATCATGTAATATAATTTTAAACCTTTTCAAGAAAAGTTCATGTACCTTATTGATGAGATGTGTTTGGATATGTGTAAAGATGGTTGGATTCTATTTTTGGGTGACTAACGTAATTTTTAGGTTATGTAAAGAGTTACACAATAATATAGTTTTAAAATATTAATTTGGTGGACATAATATAATTAAAAAAATAAATCATTAAAATGATTCAAACATAAAGGTAATAACATGAGATAAGATAGTGAGATTAAATCCCCTTATAAATATTACTTATAAAATTCCTTCCAAAGAAGTACTTTTTAAGACCTAGATCATCCAACTGGTTATTTACCAAATCAGGGTGCCCATGGATTATTTAGTGTAAGGAATGAAAGAAATTGGAATCCCTTTTCATTAAAGTACGTAGATTCTTCTAATGTATGTTTCCCTATGATTTTAATGTATTATAATGTTCTAATCATTTTACCTGTAAAAATATATAAGATTCATTTATAATTTGATTTATATTATTACCTACTTTAATAGTTATGTGGTGAGATGAATTCCAAATTTGACTCATTACTCAATGAAATCTGTATCATGGACCACTAAAGGATATGATAGATTTAAATGGGTTCACCATTTTTGTGAGATCGAATTTAATAAAAGTCATTATTAAATTAAAAATCATAATAATAATGTGATAATTGCTTTTATAGTTGATAAATAATGTCATCCCATTCAAAAAAAACTTTTAGATCAATCCTTGAAAAGAAGAATTCTGTTGTAATCAACTCTAAAAATTAGTAACATAAGAGAAGTTTTTATGTAAGAAATTTCTGGGGTATAGAGTAATACCATTTATAATTATTCAAGTGTTGATGTTGTTCAATGGTAGAATCAATAATATTCTGAGAATTATAAAATTATTCACATAAGATTTCAAAGGAATTATATGTAAAATGACCTGAGTAATTTTAGTCTCATATACTCAATATTACTAGGTATGTCAATGATACTCACTGTGATTGAGTATTCTAATGTCTTTTTGAAATTTATGATTTCATTAATGATTATTATATTTAATTAATTCATATATTTATAATCAATGAAATTTTTTCAGAGAAAATGAATTGATTTACCTGATATTCTTACGTGAGGAGAATAAATGGATTATGATGTAATGTTAAGGTTATTATGGTGTACAGACAATGTAAATGGGTAAAAGGTTAACTAAAAGATGGAAATCTAGTTATAGAATCTTGTTATATTTTATTAAGTAAAAAAATCAAGGCCATTAAAACCTAAATTTTTTATGAAGAATAAAATATTAATGATTTTAGGGGATGGAAGTATTCAAATAATTGAATAAGTTTTTGAAACACCATGGAATTTCTATGATAGGTGTCCATGTTATAGAAATCAATACCTTTCTTTCAAAGATTTTATGATACCAACTATGTATTTAGAGGTTTTATAAATATATAGGATCTCACAATAAAGGTTTGAATTGATAGAGCATAGAGTGAAAATTCAACTAATGAAGAAAAGTGTTTCTAAATCACGTATTTTGGTTTAAATAAGAATATCAAGATCTGATGGATCTAATTGAAGTGTGTGTATATTAATCTCTTTCATCTTATATGATAAGAGAATTTTTTTCAATAAAAATGTTTTATTGTCATTAAAATGGCATGATTAACTGTATACATAGGGTTTATGATTCATCAGATTCTATATGATGTTTTAAAAATGAGATAAGGGTAAAAAAAATTATGCAGTATAATATGATCATCCATGTGTCTGTTCAAATATGTTGCAAGGTGTCCGCACCACCATGGAAAAATTGCATGACTTTTAAAACCATGAGAGGCTCCTGACTCTTCCCTGGTTATTTCCTTTATTTATTTGAAAAAGGAATGGGGATATCATTATTTTTCAGGAATGTTGTCAATGAAAATCATTCTTCACATCGTTGATGTGTCAGGTAAGTTCTATTGCCATAAGAGTATTTTTCATTTTGAAAGTTTTCCTTCTATTTTAAAGGACTTTTGGATGGAAAAAAATACATGTATCATGGTATTTATACCTTTTTGATTTTTTTAATGCTCATTTAGAAGGCCTCAACAACCACCCAAGTCCTTTCTCCAGATGGATATTATTATATAATGATTTAATTCAAATAAAACATATTTCATTTTCATATATTTTTTAATGATGAAATTATAAATGTTTTCCTTTTATTATAAAATTCTTATGTATGTTTTAAATTAAATTATTATTGGAACCTAAATTTTATATCCCTCCAACGCATTGTGTAAATATTCACATATCGTGATAAAATATTGACTGGAATGGGGAGTGAAACAATTTAATTTAAGGACACTATCAACTATGATAGTATTATGAGTGAACCTCGAATAAATAAATTATAGAATAGGGAGTGGGCCCATCCCAAATACTAAAATAGTATTGAGATTGAAACCAATTGAAGAAATAAAATATTATGGTATGTGAACCCATTCCACCAAAAAAGGTTGTTGGGTAGTGAACCCAATCCACTTTATGATTTCTCCAATATAATGATATAGTAAGTGATACTTTATTAAAGAAAATATATTATATAATTATTTGTATACCAAAAAATATGTCTTATGATTATGATATGTTCTCATAGATCATTAATAATTACTTATAATTATTCACTCTCATGATATATGTATTTTATTATGAAAAATCATTATTCCATGATTCATGATTAATGATATTTTACTAATTGGGTATGAATTTCCTTTGTTATGATTATTTTCTCATACCATTATTCTTATCTTATTCTCACTTTTGATCATTTATTGAAATCTCACAAGTTTACCCTGACTAGGCTTCTGAAAATAATCTTAATTATGTTTATATTTCCCTAGGTTATGAAAGAATGTGTTCAGTATGGTATATCAAATAATAGTGCTATTTGGAAAGAAAATTTTGAATTTTTTTGGAGATATTTTATAAAATAAGTTCTTTATGTAGCTAGTATCCAAAGACACTAAACCATTATGATTCTGAACATGTATTATTATGAGATGTATTGAATATTCATCTAAAGTGATAAAATATTTATATATATATAAACATTGGTTGTATGTGCTGGTAGTAGTGTGGGTTCTAGTTATTTTTGGATATTAGTAATAGAAACACATTGGTGGAAACCTAGGGAATAAGACTAAGTATAAGATAACATCTAATATTTTTTGTGAGGTGGAAATTATGTGGTTTCCTAGAATTGAAATACTATCTATATTCAAAAAAAATTGTTATAGGATCTAGCATAGATTTCCCAAGGGGTAATAACCCTAAAAGGATGTTTTGGTATTTACTCAATATTCTATTGTAGTATTAAAAAGATTCCTAACTACAAACATATTTTAAAACTCTTAGGGAATATTCTTTAGTTAATTCACATTATCTTTATGAATAATTATGATGAATTAGAGGATAGAATCTATGAAAATATATGATAATTCATATTTATATTAGATGTACATAAAGTTTCATGGTTTTAAAGAATGTTTTATAATTTAGGACATCATATGATTTATTTATATTATTCTATGATTAATCACTTTGGTTTATGTTTATTGAATCTCATGTAAACCATTTTGTTTTTAGTAATGGATTAATGATAGAACAATAACGTAGAGTTGGTTCCAGATATGCTCAAATATTGAAGTATTCCATTTTAGAATAGTTATATAATTTCGTTAAAAATAAGAAAAATATCAAGGAATGTTAATTCATATACTCAATGTTTAAATTTTGTTTTAGTAGTAAAAACTCACAATGGTATGTTGATACCTTATATACTCTATAACTCCTCTACAATAGTAGTTTGTGTGAATATTATTCTTGTAAAAATTGTTACTCTCTTACTAGTTCAATTTGATGTCATTTTGTGTGTGGATTATATATATTTATATAGACCCATAACCAATTTCTATTGCAGGGATGCCATATTTGATATTTTTAATCGATATCTAAAAATATATCAGTTTGAGGAGGAATATGAACATTCAATAAAAATTATATCCATTGTATGTGTCTTACGACCTATTAATGAGGGATATTTATCTCAAATATTAAGAGATAAACTCAGTAATTAATATATTCCTATTGATTATGAATATTATGAGGCATTTACAAGAGACTTTCCTTGTCTTACCCAAAACCATATGGTTAATTTTTCAATAGAACTCATACTTTGTTCTACCCCTATTTAAAATAACTTTTATAGAATGGCCCCATTTTAGTTTCAATAATTGAAGAATAATCTTCTATAAATATATAAAAGGTATTCATACACTCTAGTTTGTCAACATTGGGTACACCTATACAGGTTTTGTGAATAAAGAATGCTTCCTTAGATGGTATGACCATCTCAGATTTTAGTCTTAAATCATTTGAAATATTTACTTTACATGGTCATGAAGATCTTGCCCAATGAATATCCTATATTAAGGAACTACATTAATATTACTGAACTCAAGAGATAGGATATTAATATATAATTTATAATTAATTTATAAGTAGAAAAATAATTACCTCAACATGTAATTTCACTTTCATCAATGATCTAGTGAAGTACATTTTATTATGGCATTATTATGCTACATGATTCAAGAAAAGAATCCCTAAAACAATGATCCAAAAATACACTACAATCTTTTATCAAAGCTACCAAATATCCCTGTGCTATAACGGCTAATCCGGATCACTTGCATTGTTTGTGGTTGACCATAGTTGTCATCCTCTCAAAAAGGGAGAACTATTGGTTCTCTTTCAATGTCATGAGAGAGGGGGAAGATATATATATAACTCTAGATATCACTCTAGATATATCTATCTAGATATGTCTTTAGATATGTCTATCTAGATATATCTCTCTATATATATCTCTAGATATATCTCTATATATATTTATACATATATATATCTTAATATATCACTAGATATATTTCTAGATATATCTCTCTATATATATTTTTTTGTATCATTCAAGATATATCTCTATATATATCTCATGATTTTTCTAACTTATTTTTTGTGAAAGACAAAAAATTCAATTTTGGAATGTTATATATTTAGATAAAATTAAAAATAATTTGATATTTATTATGGTAGGTTTAGGGTTGGAAAATTGCACCAAATCCCATAACCATTTCCAGTAT
This sequence comes from Viscum album, assembly GCA_963277665.1. Classification (NCBI taxonomy): domain Eukaryota; kingdom Viridiplantae; phylum Streptophyta; class Magnoliopsida; order Santalales; family Viscaceae; genus Viscum; species Viscum album. The sequence goes on from OY728165.1 coordinate 837,858,416, forward strand.
TCTTTATTCACCCCATGTAAATTAATAACAATATTGTTATTATAAATAACATGACATGTTCAAAAAATTATAAATACAAATATATATCAACTATTTATAATTTGAAAATTAAAGTCTCTATAGTTTCCATCATTAACATTTATCAATCCATGAATAATGACTATTTAATTAAATAAGTTTCACTACATTATTTCTTTGAAAAATATAACAAATATCATATTCACTAAAATAGAAAACTACTATTTATTATTTCATTCTTAACTAACTTTGTTCTTCCAAATAACATGCAATTAAATTATGGAGATCAAAAAAACCTAATTAAATATTATTTATTCTAACTTTTTTAATTCATTACTTGAATTTTACTATGATTTTTGATACACTTTGTTTGTGACCATCTAGGAATCCTTCTCTGTGGGATTTGGAAAACCACCTAAATACTGAGGTTAGGGTGTATTAATATTCCACATATTCCATATAGAATGATGATAATGTATCCAAAATGTACAACCTCCTTCGAATTCTTAACATGTACTATACTACCTTTATCAGGGTATCTCTTATCAAGAAAGGTACATGTAGGGCCATCAACCAATATACATGATTTCTATTTCTTATAATTTTTCTAAATGAACTCGCTCACTGAAAAACATGTAAATGGTGTTATGTATAATGTTTGATTCCATCAATGGGCCTAAGATATCAACATTCATTATTGTAAAAAAGGTATAAAACATTTCTCAAATTTCCAATTAATTAAATATCTCTCATTAAACACAAAAAATATCCTAAATAGCCATAAATATATATATTAATGGTTTTTGTAAATACATAAAATTGATTGATTCATAATACCCATTATTGATAATATTAATGTCTAAGGATCAATAAAAATGACTGTATATTGGAATATCTAATGAAACATAGAATTTTTTTTATTTGATTAGTCTATTTACATAACCTCTTATCTTATAGATTACCATGGGCGAACACCCTAAGAAGGAGTCTCAATGTATTATGAGCCTCTTATGACTAATATCCTATATCTCTTGTGTACCATCAGACAATATTATCCATCCATGTAACAATATTCAAGAATAATTCTTTGGAACCTATATGATCCCATTATAGTGGTGGAAATCTTTAAACAATCAGTGTGACATATATTACTAGGGAATATTAATATCAGAATTTCATGTGGTGAAAAAGTTACTAATGTGATATAAAACATTGTTAAAACTTGTAACCAAGTTCTAAAAATGTTAGTTCTAGGGAACCCACTCCAACAGACTCCAACTTTGTATATATCCAATTCAGAATATATTTCAGTCCACTAGCCCTCACACGATAATTATAAATCTACTGAGATAAATCCTTAGAAATGGGGTCTATCATGTTTTCCTCCATGGATACTCATCCCATAGTACCTGATTTGTTTTTCATTTATACTACCCCTTGGCTAAATCGGAATCCAAAATATACTCCGACTTTGCTTTAGAATCAATAAAAACTGGATGCTTTTAACTCTTCCATCACACAGCTCGTCTATTGAAACAAAAAATATATCAATAATATGAAATCAGATAATTATAATATATTTAAATGAGATCATATGTATGACCCCTGATGAACAACACATCATCTCCTCCACACACAAGGAAGATGCCGTTTATTTGCATCAGATACAAAACTATAATCTTTAAAGTAGTCCAAGGTTATTCTCCAGGATCTAATTGATATATATTTACCATTTCCAAAGTGTATTAAACTTCAATAATCTTATATAACAATGAATACATGATAAATCCTACCATTGAAGCGTATTGGATCTTACTCATTTTATCTCTTTCCTCTTGTGTTTAAGGGAATTTTTTCTCAGAAAGATATATACCATATGACACACGAATATATTCCCTCATGGATTCTTCTATTCTGAATCTATTTAATTTTTTGTCAATGTATGTATTCTGACATGTTCCACGAAATATCTTCAACCAATCATGCATAATCTTGATCCTAAGAATGTATTTTGATTCACCTATTATAGAAATAGTGGGCTCCCTAGACCCAACTATGCCATACTTTTGATTACCATATCATGTATTTTGTTAGTTATACATGATGTCATATTAACATTATAGTTTATAATTATCAGTGTCCACCACTGAAATGGTAATGCCCAAAGATTAATTTTCATGTTGAAAGGTTATATCATACCTTAGTCTATAATAAGAACTTTAAGATACAATGACACTTATTTTAAATATATGTTCCATGGTCTAGATACATCTTACTGACTAGACAGAGTAGATTCTGGACTATCAGGTGCTAGGGGATCATAAACATTGAGCCTTCTTCTCATGAATTTCTTACTTGGTGATCATCAGTAGTGAGATCATGAGGACATACCCGCTAATAGGAAAACCACATGTTTTGGGTGTAATTAGTCATTCCTATCCACGGATATGTGTATTGGTCTCATAATTTGAGACTATTTCCAATGTGTATCATTTGATTGTATACTTTAATGCAAGGAAAAATCCATGGTATTTAAATCATGGTAAGGTATCTTGTGGTGGGTGTGTCATTGGTAACATGACATTTGTATAATGGTGAAGAAAGGATTTGTCACTTCCACATTTAAGAAGTTGTACATATCAAGCCTGGTTGATCAAGATGGTGCTACCTTTATATGACATTGTCCAAATCAGAAGAAAGAAAAATCCTCCTGGAAAGATCAACTAATAATAAATAATTAAAAGGAAGATGAAATTAATGTACGTTTTACTTTATGAGATATTTAATGAATAAGAGATTATAGAACACAGTTTGTGTTCATAGGTTGTTTGTTGCTTCTATGACAATCCTTATCTCTTTAGGGTCCATAATGGGTTACTAAACTCCGCTCTTGGTCAGTGGATTTAATTCACTCTGATTGAGATAAACTCCTAGATGGTCACACACAATAGAAAATGCAAGAATCATCCCTATTTATTTAAATATATATATAGAAACCGTGGGACCCACCTTGGGGTTCAAGTGCTGTCCAAAGTATCGATACCCGATAATTAAATAAATTCATTTTATTCATGTTATGAATAATTGGGATTTAATTTACTCAATGTATTTAAAAGATAAGTAAATATAGGAAAATATTTATTGAAGGAATATTATTTTTAATATTCAAGGTTCGTTTAATATTATGTAGGATAGCGAGTCGAGTTAAATGGATAATTTTAAATCATATAGTATATTTTTTATATATTACAAGTATGTGATGAAATAATAAATAATATTGACATTGTTTAGTTCAACAAAATTATTTATTTAGTAGACGTTGAAATAAACAGTGGATAGGGAACCAAATAAAGTATTTAGTAACACCACTATAAATAAAGTATGAGGATATCTCTCAATGTTACTTTTCATTCATTTTATGGAATGAAAAATGAGAGCCTCTCTCTCCTATCGATTCAAAGAGAGAGAAGAAGTTGATCCAATAGCATGGATCAAGATCTCCCTCAAGCAAAGAATGGATCTCGATGTGGTGATCATCGAGACGTCGAATATATCATCGGATTGCCGTGAAAGCATCTGGAATTCAATGATCGACATTACAGTGTATTTTTGAATTGTGTTTGGATGGTCGAGAGGGATCCTGTTATGGATCCTTCAAGAGACGATCATCATCATAGAGTTTCAGTTGACCACTACTTTAGATTTAAAATCGGCATGGTTTTAGTTTCTTTTTGTGCTCTTGATAATTTACCCAAGATACATAGACATTACTTGGCCATTTATTGTCAAAGTTGACATGTTCTCTTGACCTGTTGATGAAATTTTTAAAATCCATGGCCCACCAGCTTTTGGTTTGGTCCCCATAACCTTTTAGTTTTATTAGATTAATCACGTAGATTTTATAAGCCTAAAAAATTAAATTTTCTATACAGTTAACTATAGGGTTCACAAATGGCCTCATCTGTTCAAACCACTCATACATCTAAACTCAAATGGCCATGTTATGGCCATTTTAATCATTAGGATTGGATCGAATTTGCGGTTTGATCACGAGTATAAATATTTATTCACTCTGAAGAACTGATCATGTTTATATCGATTCATTGGATATAATTAAAAATATATGAAAATTAAGAAATTTAAAATGTTTCTAATTTGAATTATAATTTTATTGTTATGATAATATATATTTTATTATTATATTGATAATATAATAATAAATTATTATATATAATAATAATAATAATAATAATAATTCTTATTATTATTATTAAAGGATATTATTTATAATTTGGAAAATAGGGGAAAACCTTGACTCAAATAAAATAAATGGAAGAGACTTTAAAAACAAAACAAAGGTGGAGACTTTAAAAAAATGTGGAGGAGGTTTAAGGAAAAAGGGGAATAACTTTTAAAAAAAATAAGTCTTAAAAGAAGGGGTCTGTGCAGACCCCCTGGTCTTATTCATTGGAACACATAACCAGGGAATGGGCTGCCTTAGACCCGCGAAGCATCAGGAGCCGGCCTCCTCCACCTTACAGTGCAACTGGCTTTCACACCCCTACCTCTGACATGGGAGATTGCCACAGCCCACCCAGGCCAGCCCACCTATTCGACATCGGCCTCTGTGGCTCCAGCAACTTCTCCAGCACGATCTCAGCCAACCACATCTTACGATGTCATCCCACCTTCCCAAATCCTATGCTTGCTCTGCTTGTGCCTCCTTTTGCCACCACCGTCCCTGAAGCTACCCGTGTGACCCACCTCCCAGCCTTCGCTCCCCCACATCCTCTACCTATGTCATCCAACCCTCAACAAGTCTACAGTCGGCCACCTCGCCGAACTCACTCCTCGCAGCTGCCGCTCGCTCCACTGACATCTGTCCTACTGAATCGCCTGAAAGACACCCTCACATAGAGTCCTAACCTCCCCCTCATAGCGTGGTCACCTCTCGCTCAGTTCTCGATAAGAATTGGATGGATCCAGTAATCCACCCACCAGTTGGCGCACTCGACTCCTGCCTCTTAAGGATTGTCGTTTCCACGGCACTGGAACCATCATCGTTGTAGTAGAACCGAACAGGTAATTAAATATAGCCCATATGTGACTGAAAATTCCAATCAACATTTTGATATGGGTCAGCCTAATGTAGAATCAGTTTGAGTGGACCTATCAATCCCAGAAAACCATGAATGGGCTATGTCTGACCCGTTATGAGTCTGCACTGGTTCAGCGCGATCCCCAATTGGCCAGAGAAAGGTTTCAAGACATGATTTTTATTTTAATTAATTTAATTAAATAATTTAATTACGTAATTTAATTAAATTAATTGATATATTAATTGTGATTTATATAAATAATGTAAACAACTGTAAAAAATTAATTCTATATGATTATTAAATTGAATTACATTTCATAAATTTAATTTTGATTTTAAAATTAAATTAAATATAAAACCAATAAATAAATAAATTATATTAATTATTAAATTCATTTAATTTAATTTTATAACCAATGTACATATTTAATGAAATATAATTTTATCAAGCTTTATTTTACCCGCCTACAGGTCTTGTGGACTAACCTGGGTATGTTTTCATTAGTTTAGTTAATTTGTTAACTGGGTGTGATGATTGTAATGAATTAAATAGACAGAATTCACATTGTTATTCTTTGTAGTTAAAATGTATAAGGGTATGCATGCCCAATTTTACATGATTACATTTATACCATAGTTCCCCTTGCCTGGACATGAGTATCTTCGTAATTCGAATGAATATAGTGTTTGATGTGGATCCTGACAAGATGAGATGGTGTTTGTAATGCCCCGACCCCAGTTACCCAGAGTCGGTGCTTTATTACATAACATTGGCATGATCACAAGGTAATCATGTCTCAAAATACCGATCAGTTTAGTATTATTTGAAACATGATTCATACATAAGTTCAACATTACAACATGAAAAGAAATACTTCATGAATTTATTCCATTGGAAACATCCAAGACTCCTAAATAATTCCTGCAAGCCACTCATAACTAACTTCTTCATATCCTGGGAAAATGAAACATAAGAAAGGGGTGAGCTCAAATGCTCTGTAAGGGTAAGAAATACAGCGGAAGATAACATAAATATGAAGCATGGTGAATAATTGAAACCACATGCCTTTACCAATAATAAAATGAATACATTTATGGCAAGAATATTAGTTAAGTAAATAATTCCATAATAAAACATAATCATTGGTATTCTACTGGTCGAATGACCACATGAACCATCAATATTATTTTCATAATGAGAAAATGTATAATGTTGGACATTCTGAAACATTTTGTCAAGGCCTCAGCCAAAATGTCTAAAAATGATTAAGGCCTTGGCCAAAACCATATATCAAAATTGGGAAAGGGCCTCAGTCAATTCCACATCTAGTTGTCTCATGAGACCTACCGATGCATCGAGGAGCTATATCGGGCTCCACCCGTCACTTGCTAAGTCTAATACATTCCTCCTATGAAAAGGTTCAAACATATTCTAAACATTCTTATTAAAACTAGCATACTAAATATCAATATTTTAACCATAAACCATGAATGGTATAAAAATAGCACATCCACAGTCAAATATATCACAAAACCTTCAATACAATAGGGAAGTTTAGTATCATAATAAATCAATTTACAATAAACATAAAATCCATCAAAGGATGTTGACATAGATGAAATCAAAACCCTTTTTAAGGAAATATCTCTTTCTATTTTAAAATCATTTAAGAGTCACATAATTACAAATAAAACATTTATTTTGAAAATATTTTTATAATATTTTATGGGAATATTTTATGATTTTATAATGGTGGAAAATTGCTGCACCCACAGAATAAGTTAAAAAAACAATCTTATTTTAAATTTGTTAAAAAGGTCAAAAGGTACCTTGTTTGGAAAATGACAGAAAGATTCCTTTCAAAACACATAAAGGTATAAATTACTTTAACCCATTGTCTAGTAAATAGTAAAAATGTTTTGAAATACATTTTTAAGAAACATGGATGTGGATGATAAAGAGGTCCCAGAAGATAATTACGTATAACAACCTCAGAGAATGAAGAGATTGTAGAATTAACACTTAAATTGTACTTTTCCTTGGTCAAGGGTAGGTTAAACTCATGTATATTGGTGAAATAATTGATATTAAATTATACAAGAATCATATACATTAATATTATATCATATATTATCTTTTAACATTGCTTCGTTAATAATATCGTAGTATTATCGTTGTTTCGGTTGTTAACAGATTCGTTTTCCTTTATATTACTTATTTTGTTAATAATAATTGTTATGGATGGGATGTATCATATTCATATTCATAATTATATATACTCTTTAGACATTATTTTTAATCATCTAATGAAAATTGGTCGTGAATGGATATGATGGGGAATGAATCTCATCACGTTCATAGAGACAGTAATCCGTATGTACGCACGAGCGACAATATCATTCTTTTGATATCAAAATAATATACAATTGGATGCTATATCATATATAAAAAATAATTATCATGTTATATTTATTATTTATATTAATTACACATCATTATTATACCCATTCAAATAATAATGTATTGAATAACAATTACACCACGACATGGAGACGGTAAGCCGTACGTACGCACGTATGGTGACATGTCATTCAAATGATGAATAGAATATTGAATATGGATTACCATATTTTTAATAACATCATAGTATATATAATATTTTGGAGTTATTATTTTACAATGGAAATAATAAAGAATGAAGAAGTGGAAGAATAAAAGAACTTGAAAGAGGGTGGTGAGATTATTACCTCTTCTTCGGGTTCTTCCTTTTGATTTAATCAAAAGGGCTCCTTAAGTTGGATTTCTTACTAAAGGAAGGCATCTAAAATTAATTGAGGAAAGTTTAGAGGATATTCGGGCATGGTTTGGCCGACCCAAAAGGCATTGATGGTATAAATTAGAGATAATTTGGAGTACCCTTTTATAAGAGGGGTGAGGGACACCTTAGAAAAAACATAAAATATTATTTTATAATAAATTAATATTCGGTTTATAATGGCCAAGAAATGACTTATTTAGAGGATAATATAGGGATGGGTCACAATACACTCAAAAAATAGGTTTTATATAGGTTTGTATCACTATATAATCATTATATTGTAGATTTAACTCTTAGTTAATTAGTTTGACATTTACCATGTCTCTTTGTAGTTTTATATTATTTGGTTAATAAACATACAATAATCTTACAAGAGAACCCCAATTTGTTTATTAATGACATAACTATAATAATATAAGTCCTTTGGAAGAACTTTAGATTTTTAGGAATATTATATCCATTAATAACATAATATTTATTTTAAAAACTCATTTATTTCAATTTTGCACCTATTTAATAATTGATTTTTGTTTAAGTCATAACAACATTTTTATTTCGAAACAAAATCATTTAATCAATACCAAAATATCATATTAACCAATAAAATTCGTTTATGGCATTAAAACATTCAAATTACATTTATTTTAACATTTATAATACCAATTATTTGATTCTTTCATTAATAAAGAAAATACTGCATCATCATTGTGTCATAAATAAATTTAATTATTTAATGTCTAAAAATTATAAATAAAATACAATTATGTAGGATATATTTTTATATTTCTAATGAATATTTATAAAGGAAATGATAACATATATAACCCTATGTAAAAAATATTTTTTCTAAAAGAAATACGTTTATGCCATTCTTGTAATTACTGTAACTTAATTAATATAAAGTGTCATTATCATTTACAAGTGAGTCCATGGGGTCCAAAAATCGACCCAAAGATGACCAGGGTCAGACATGTATCAAAAAATAGTGTTAGGACACGTGTTAGGGTAATTTAATACTATTATAGTATTATTTTTTACCCTCATTTACCAGATTTACCCTTTAACAATGGTAAATAAAATATTTACCGATGTAATTATTCAAAATGTCTAAAAATAAAAGTTACATATTTACACAATTTGTACTACCTTATTCTATATATGGAATCCATTTTTATAAATTCAAAACACATAAGTGGCAAAAATTAATTTAAAATTAATTCTTGTTGTCAAAACAAAAAAACATGTTTTTTAAGAAATAATAACTATCAAAAGATTGACACTTGTTTATATCTAGTTTAAATGTGAAATTACATCCAATGACCAATATTGGATTAAATGGTAAAAATATATAATAACTATACTTTAAAACCACTCTATATTATAATATATCACTATAAATTATTTGGATTAAAAGAGTTCTTTTTAATTAAAGTTTAGTATTTTTCACTATTCATCAAAAATTGGATGTTATTAGAAAAATACCCAAAATTCACCCTAGGATAATTTAAATATTAAAAATCCTAAAATGAAGTGCATTTTGAAAGATAAAACTTATAAAATTTCAAAAAGTGGGTTTTACTATTCATAATGGCTAGTTTGATTGGTTGTGGTGTGTGTTAAAACTCAAAGTTGTGTACAACACATGCTATTGTATTATTCAAAGAGAACCGTACCATGGATGCTTGGGGTGTTATAATCTTCTATTTCCAAGAATTTCCAAGATTACACGTGGATCCCGCCAAGATGATTTGGTACTCCAATACGTGACGTGGACCCCGCCAAGATGTGGTTGTACTACAAAACATGACGTAGACCCCACTAAGACGAGGCAACACTTCATAAGGGAAGAAAACATACAAGATGAGGAAAGATGCATTATGAGTCAAACTTCTACATAGGTACGATTCTCTTAGGTCATTTAGATTATCAGTTCCAGCCATGTAATAGTTTACCTTTATTCATTTATTAATTATTTTATTAATTTCAAAAATAGTGGTAAAATACATAAAGTAATAAATAACAAAATGTATAAAGAAGTGACATATTTATTTCTATTAATGTTCTGTTGTGAGTTTGGAAACATAGATGAACATTTTTTATAGAAATTTATTACATTAACCAAGAAAAAAACAAAAAACTCCTAAAGTAATATTAAGTCAATAGGTTCTTCCATCCTTAAAGTTTTATCAAAACAGAGTGTTCGGGGTGCTAGTCATGCCATAGCTGAGGGTGCCTCGTACTACTAGGGAGTTCTTATTAGGGTGGTGGGTTGACATAACTAAAATTACAGCAATAAATTATCCATATCTAGGTTGATTTAATTCTAGAGGCAATTGTTGAGTAAATCTCATTATGATATTAGAAGTTGGGACATCACTGAACAGATCAAGGAATCACGAGTTAATGTGGTTCGCCAACCAAAATCCTACCTTGAAGCCACAAAGTAATGATGTACCCATAGATTGTATACTATGAGGGAGGTTCAGGGATCCTTTCCACAAGAATAATCCATGAAGAGGGATATGATAAATAAAGAAAGTAACATAAAATATTTATAAGGTTTTCATAAGGATCATTCATAAAAAATCAAACATGAAATTCCCAACTAAGGAGTGGAGGATAAGTGTGACCAAATTATCATGATTCTCTTAAAAAATTGTGATTTTCTTTGAATTCCCTTTTTCTATTGACTTTAGGGTTTTTTTTGTTTTATCGTCCACATTATCCCTTTTATTTGGCCATTGATTCAAATAATTATCAAACGTCATACATTTCAAACAATGGAGTGTTATAGGTTAATTGTGTGAATAATTCTCTCTATTTGCATCATTAGATAACTTTATACCATCACTCTGTTAGTCATTTATACTATTAACTTCCTTCCCAAATATTAAACATTTAGTATTCCCCATAATAAATATTTATCCACGTTTCCTCCCACACCTCAGGCATGAATGAATGATCATATTCTTCCATCCACTTTTTTTAGATATTTACTTGAATTATATCTTTCCTTTCTTATAAAACCATTGATATTGATGGGTAACATCAATATCTATTTCCACTTTGATAGAAAAAATAATAATTTACTAAGAGAAAATAATGTCCCATGCTGATAAATCCCTTTTAATATTTTTTTAATCCACTTCCGAATCAATCACCATTACATTCAGGTTGGATGATATTACCAAAAAAGTAACTAGCTAGTCATGTAAAAGATTCCTAAAAAGTACCAAGAATTCATCAACATTATAAATTAACTCATGGAATTTATTCTCCATTTTCATATGAATAATACAAGAAAATTACTTATTGAAAAATAATTTCTTAAACTCATCTGACACTATAGAGTTGATTTTATCTTATTGTCTTGTATTATTTATAAGATTGCACCTTTAATATTATTTTCCATCCAAATTAATGAAAAAATGAATTTTTCATATTCCAAAACCTATAAAATAGAATATATCTTATTATTAGTAATTATCTATTTATCAGTAACTATCAGGTCAATAGAACCACTAAAATGGGGAGTGTGTTTACTCCTGATGAACATATGAGGTTGTTGTTCCCTCATTATATAATATGGAATTTCTGCCTTATCCATTGCTTTAAAATGTCGTTAGAGAATAAAAATGATATTTTTCATTCTAGATCCCATAAAATTAGGGTTTTTGAGAGGAGAATTATTTCATTGCCACAGCATTTCACATTAAAATGGTTCCTTCGAGTTATAGAGATCAACTTAAAAAAACATAGTGTAAGAAACACTAATCATAATCATGAAATAAATTTATTGGATTTCTAATGTAACACCCCAAGCTTCCATGATACGCTTCTCATTCAATAATGCAATAGCTTGCATTGTACGCAACTTCGAGTTCTAAAACACCGCGACTAATCAAAGTAGCCGTTATGAATAGTAATAACCACTTTTTAAAATTATAGAAATTTTATATTTCAAAATGGACTTCATTTTTGGATTCGGAATATCGAAATTAGCCTATGTTGAATTTTTTGTATTTTTCTGAGAATTTCTAATTTTTTATGAATAGTGAAAAATACATAAAAACAACTTTTTTAATCAAAATAATTTATAGTGATAAATTATAATATTTAGTGGTTTTAAAGTATAATTAGAATATATTTTTACCATTTTATCAAATGGTGGTCATTAGAATTAATTTAACATTGAAATTGGACATAAACAATTGCCAATCTTTTGATATAAATTGTTTCTTAAAACACGCTATTTGTCGTGACAGCGGGAATTAATTATAAAATTAATTAATGCAACTTATATGTTTGGAATTTTGTAAAATAGACATCATTTTTGAATTCGGAATATCAATTATAGCTTAGGGTGAAATTTTGGCCTTATTCTGAAAAACGTCAATTTTTTATGAATAGTGAAACCACTAAGTGGTTGTTAAAAACTATTTTTTCGTTAAAATGAAATATTACCACTTCTGTGATTTGATTTTCAAAAATCCGACATACATGGTTGTCATTAAGAAGTAAAATTTGGTTCAATGAGATTAAAATAATTTTTTGGTGAATAGTAACTTTTAAGTTCTTAATCGCGATTAGAGGTAATTAGTGTAGTTTAAGGTAAAAACAATGTTTTAATAATATGATATGAGATTGACACTTGTCCTACTCCTATTGGATGAGTCATGGACGACCAAGACAACCCATTGGTCAACTTGGGGACCCCATGGAGCCACTTTAGTTAGAAAATGACATAAATACCTTTTATTTAATGTTAAAGTAAAAAATGACACAAACATAACATGTTTTTCTAAAAAAAATTTACATGGGGTTATACAAGTCATATTTTTGACTATAAATAGTCATTGGAAAGCTAAAAAGATTTCATACATCATTGTATTTTTTTTATAATTTTTAGACATTAAATACATTAAATTATTTATGACATCATGATGATGCAGCGATGACCTCATTATTTAAAGATTTAAATAAAATGAGAAGATAATGTAAAATACAAGGCTTAAACTTGTCCAAAGCCTATTGGATGAGGAGATTTCGAACCCTTGTCACCTTAGCCTCTAATTATACAAGTTTGGGACCTTTAGAATCCGAAAAGCATTGTATAATAGAATAACATTTCATTACTTTCCAAAAGTGCCCCTCCTCTCCACTTATAAAAGGCCCCCACCACTCCCACCTTATTCACACCTTCAAGCCATTTGGCTCGGCCAAACTCTGCCCAAATACTCTCCCAACTTCCCCCTACTACTCCTAGAAGCCTCACTTTGGGCAGAACTCTTCCCAAGGAAGCATTTGGCTCAAATCAAAAAGAGTTACCCGATTTTGAGGTAATGTCTTCTCTAATGTTGTTTTGTTTTATTTTTCTTCTCCAACCCCCTAAACTCTTTTTATTCATTTATTTTGTAACAACACCAGTATCCTCAATATACTAGTATGTTGTTTTAAGAAGGATTCGAGCTACACTTACACACACCTACATCTAATGGTTAAAGAACATACGGTTTCTGTGGATGGCGAATTTCTGCCTCACGAAACGATGATTGTTCAACACTCATATAACACCTTCAAAGGTGGCCATTAAGATGTCACTATATTTAAAAATGATATATAATGTGTTTATGTTTTACTTATGCTTCTGTATTTCTCATTTATGCCATACTTTATGATTTCCATTATGGGTAAAACGCGATAATTTCATTTTAGGAAGTGCGGACTACCGCCCCCTCAAAGTGATTTGAATCGTTAATTCCATATGTGGGATGTATAAAGGATGGAGTAAATGGTATTATACACTATATTATACTGGAATTATATTATACCTTTATATAATTATGATTTCATTCCATTAAATACGAAATAGAAATGAAAGTAGCGTTCATGCGTACGTACGGCTTACCGTCTCCATGAACGGGTCATTTCATTTCTTACCTCTAAATGTTACGTAATATTATGAATGAATGTATATACTGGATATATATGATATATATGACATCTAAATCATGAATATAATTCTGGAGATAATGGATATTCTACGACATAATCAACCTGTAATTATAAGAAGTTTATTATTGACTCAAGTACCAAAGATCGACAAAACGACCGTTATTAACTTAAATAATTACATAATGTTCATAACAGGGTAATAAGGGATATAAAAGGAATAATGAACATGAAAAAGGTTCTTAAGTAAATATAAATTAACTCTAGTTTATTATTCAGGAGGTTAAAGAACGCTCGAGTCAGGACATGACGCAAGGTAAGGGAATTTCTTAACCCAACTTCCATTCTTTGGGTTAATACTTTCAAATTATGTTATGATATTATTATGTATTATTTTGTATTTTTTACTTTTTTTATGTGTGCCTATAGTGAATACACATAATAGATCTATTTTATTTTAAAAATGATCTTTTTAAGGACTTCGTCTCAATCTCCTTTCATTGAGGCATATTTGGTTTTATACACTACTTTCTTTTATACGGTGTATAAACCCCTTTGACTTTTACGTTTAGTCAAAAGAAATCTTTTTATATGAATTGTTTTACTAAACGACAAAAAGGGAATGTTTTTCTTTCCATACTTATGCGGCGACAACGACTTCTCCGCCGCCGTGACCATTATTTGAGTTTCGGCTTCCTCTACAAGCCATCATTTTTTTTAATGAAAAATAAATAAAAAGTTTTAACTTTCATTTATTTTGGTATTTAAAATGGTTTTTAAAGAGTTTTTATTATATCAATGTGTTGTATTGATATCTTGTGATTGAAATGTGGAAATTTTATGTTTCCTTTATGCATGTTTTATGTGATAAGATTATGTTATGGTTTATGATATGTTTAAACCTATTCATATGAGGAATGCATTGGACTTAATAAGTGACGGGTGGAGCCCGCTATAGCTCCTCGATGCATCGGCAGGTCTCATGAGACAAACTAGTGTCTTAGAACGAGGCCTTGACAAAATCTTATTTGTGGACTTGGCACGAGGCCTTGACTACATGGTTATGATAGTCTGGCATTATGCATTCCATCATTATGAAAGTGGTTATTGATATTGCATGTGATTATTCGACCAGTAGAATATCCATGTGAAGAAGTGAATGGCATTATCTCATTTTACTTTTTCCATATTATGTTTATGTTCAAGTTTAAAAGGCTTTTGTTTTAGTTATACATTGCCTTAGATGTTTATGTTTATTTATGAAATCTTCCGCAATATTGTTATCCTTACTGAGCATCTGAGCTCACCCCTTTCAATGTTTTAATATTTTCCAGGATGTGAAGAAGTATTTTATGAATGACCTGAAGGGATAGTCAGAAGAGGATATGAGTGTGAACTATGAAGACTTTGTTATTAGTTTTTCACTTTATGATGTAATGTAACATTTATGAATGTATCTAGTGTTTCCAAGGCTACTAAACTAATCGGTCTTTCGAGACTTGATCTTTGTGATCATGCCAATGTTACGAAGTAATGCACCGACTCTGGGTAGCTGGGGTCGGGGCGTTACATCTAAATTAGGAAATGTTATTTTAAATATATGGAGCCTTAGTGTTAACCTAGGTCATTAATGGTATTAATATATTCAAATCCTTCATAATGATTCATAAAGAGTCTGTGAATTTCCATAGAATAACCCCCGGGAGTAGAAAACCATTTGTATATTAAGGCTTGTTATTTTCTTCCAAGTAACACTCAAGTCAAGCTTAAATCTTCTTTTATGGAATTGTTACCCATCAGTAAATACTTTCTTTAACCAAATCATCTTATAGTATCTAGACATGGATGTAATTTCTGGGAAATAACTCTGTATATCATTCACTAATATTCTAGAATATTTAGTTATACTTGGAATTAACTATAGAATTTTCTATATACATATCTTTAGGGATCTCACCAATGTTTTCACATAAACTTTCCAAATATTAACAAATCCTTTCTATGAAACCAACTAAAAAGACCCTAAAATCTCATGCATAAATATTTCATCTCAATATATGAATATTCATTACATGATATAATAATCCATACATTAATTGTTTAGGTCTATTTATATTAGAAACATGAACGCCAAAACAAATGGTCAATAAGTGAGATTAATCATCTCCCACTACAATTTTCATACCTATAACCCATTTTAGAAATATCATACATAATACCTTTTTTCATATCCTGGGGAAAGGAAACATAAAAATTGGTGAGCATAAATTCTCAATAATGGAAAACAAGGTATATATAAACATAAGATGAGCATAAGTGAATGAGAACATGATAATAACCTTTTTAAACCATACCCTTTATATCATTCATCCTAAACATGAGTCCTGGAATTAGTCATTATAGTCCATAAGACATGAATCATAAATGAAATAAAGAACATTTTCCATGAGAACTTAACATTGGAAAAATATATAGATTTTTTACATACACATAATAATAGAAAGTATTATGTCAAGGATATCCACAAATACATTAATAACATATTAGTATTGGGTTAACCACATATTTTCCTACTTTTGGTTCGGATAACCTCCCTTATACTATCCTTCGTGGTTGGGATAACTTTTCATGTACCTCTTTCTGGCTTGGGATAACCTATCATATACTCTTTGGGATTATATAACAGTAATCATTTCCCAATTAAATATAACAATATATACTCCCCATCCATCACATAGTGTAATCCATACATACATATTCCCAATTATAAAAAAATGAGAAAAATATCAGATCATATGAAAAGAAATGGGTTTCATAATACATCTTTCATATTAAACCCCATGAAAAGAAAGGGGTTTGAAAAATATGTCATCATAGAATAAGCTATGGAAACGAAACTAGTTTCATAAACATATATTCATTATTGAAATAAAATATCTTGATAAATAATAAATATTTATCGTTGGATCATATCCCTATAAAAGCTTTGGTAACATCAATGGACGTCATCTTAGATTGAAAATGATTTTGAAATATCACTTCAAACATTTGAGGTAAAAAATATCGTTAATTTGAAAATAACATTTTTAAATATAAATGTTTAAAAAAAATTATAAAAATAATTTTTTTTAAATAACCTTTGAAACATATAATGAAAATTCTAAAACATTGAGTGTTCATTATGGTTGGAAATATTTTAATGTCATATACGTCAAAACTTGGATTCCTTTCACATTTTTAGTAAAATCACAATGGGAGTCATTTGAAAAAAAAACCTGATAATAAATTTTAAATTTTTATGAAAAATTATAAAATGGGTAAAATTTATTTTAATAAACTACAGTGTAATATTAAAATAATCTTGAAAACATTTTCAGAGAACATGTTTATGAAAAAAGTGTTTTAAATCAAATAGATATATAAAGTCGATTTTATTTAGAAGTATTATTTTAAAATATTGAGTACTCAAAGAGTGAAAACTGAAATAAAAACATATTTTTTCCTTATATAAACATAAGATAATAAATTTCATGGGTTTATCTAGTGATAGTTTAGAATATTTTAACATTGGGAAAAAGTCATTAACAATCTTGATAAAAAATGTTATTATAACATAACACCTTTACCACGATGGTAACATTGGAATAATAAGCCCAATTAATGAAAGAAAATTATATGTATATTTATGTGCCATATTATTCCTGATAATAATCATAAAATAAATTCATGGGTAGTATTTACACCATGTAAAATAAACTTGTGGCCTATAAGGTGTCTGTCCAACATAAATAAATATGTGCTTAATATCCCTCACATGATTTGGAAACTTTTTAATAATAAGGCCCATGAAAGAATAAATCTTTGTGAAAAATTAAATATCAAAAAAATTAATAAATTCCTTATATGAAATTTCAAATTTTATGTTCATACATCTCATAATATAATATAGGTGAATAACATTACATATGTCCCAAAGAAGACAATTTGAGGAAAAACCCATACATTAAGTCTCGACATCCGTTATACAAATTTGAAAATAATTTATAATAAAAACATATTATTATACATTTATTAAAGAAAAATATTAATATATATAATACCATATGTTATTTATTATGACATTTTATTACTCATTGATCAACAATTCATTGTTGAAATCATGTTTTTGGTAATAAATACTTTTTTCATATTTTTTTGGTTTGGTATCTTTGGTCAATTTATTTTAATAAACGTTACATTATATATATAATTTAAAAATTATATAAATATCATATATATAGTAATTTTATATGTATCTATAGTAACACATTAAATTTAGAGATAAAAAATGTATTACACAGTTCATGGAGATAATAATTTGTAAGTACGCATTATCATTTGTGGTATTTTCACAAAGGATGAAATCAAAGGAAATTAAATGATATATTACATTTAAATAATAATTTATAATTCATATATATCACATATATTGATAAAATTTTCATTTATTACCTTCCATGTAATGTATAAGTGAAAAAAGAATCACATCGCTTCTCGGGCTTATAGATGAGTGACATTATTCTATTATAAAAGAATGGAAAGTAAAAAAGTTATATGTAATATTATAATTACAAAAGTATAATAGTATCAAAAATATCATATATAACCCTTCAATACATCATTATATCCATCCTTTATAGGTGTTGATGGAAAACGAATAACATCAATTTGTGAGGAAAAAGTCCGTAGTATACACGATTGACAGTTTCGTTTCCCATTTGATGGAAGAGTAGATAGATGTAGTCCATTACAGTAAAATAATAACCTATAATTATATTCTATATTTTTTATTATATTATCACTTTTTAATAATATTTTATATTGGTCGAATAAGAATGAAAATAAAAAACACAACGTTAATAATTTTACCACTTCATTAGATAAAGTCTTTAGGTTTATCGATAAATCCATATTAAAAAGGTTTAATAAAAAAAATAAGGCATATGGGATTTGGGTGGGAAATTAAGAAAAAAAAATTGATGTTATTTTACAAAACAAATTCTATTTAAATTATGAAGAGGCGAGATGTTAGTGTGGCATTTTATAAGTGGAGGAGATGACCCACATAGAATATTTGATAATAAAAGTGTACAAATGTTTAATGACAGCCAAAAAGCACTAAAATTGGTAATTATTGAACATTATATGTTATAAATTCTACATATGTTGATCCTATTGTCTTTTAACATGTTTCTAGGTTGTTTTATACCTTATCGTTGTAATTTATCCCCCATGAAAACCATTGTAACCTCACCTAGAGGAATTAATTTTACCTATTCATATTATCCATTTTGAACCAAAATTAAGATGTAATCATTATAAAAATTTATTTATTATTATTCCAAATATAGAACCTATTGTTCCATATTCTATTCATATAACATGAAAATTTTAATTTAAAATTACACTTTCAGGCATAACGAAATAGAGGTCTTTCAAAGACAAAATTTTCAAAAGATTAAATAGATTTTATATGAAAATTCAATATAAAAAAATAATTTACTGACTTAAATTAGAGTATGTATAATATATTTTATATAAGTTAACTTTTCAATATGTTTAAAAAAAATAAACATTATATATTCATTAAATATAAAGTTATTTTTCAATAAAATAGTATTTTTCACTATTCATGGTAAAATTAATCTTTTTAGAAAAATCCAAAAAAATAATCCTATGTTAATTTGGGATTCATGGTCCTAAATTGATGTTAAATTTTTTAAGTAAATATTCATAAAGTGGAAAATTTTATTTTATTATTTTTTACAAAAAGAAATAAAAAACAATTTTTGGGAAAAAAATAAATTTTTGAAGCATATAAAGATTATACTAAAAATTAATTACTTTTTATCAATGTTATTTATATCTATTAAACCATTGTAATAAGTTTTTAAATTTTTTTATTTATATTCATTCTACTATGTTTAATGTTTGGGAAATAATGGTTGGGTTTAAATAATAATATTAATAGTTTTTCATGATTGGTTAAAACTCTGTTTTTCATGTAGTGTATGATATCGAAGAAATTAAATTTATTAAAAATATATTTCATAAAATCAATGGTTGTTAAATTTATTTTATTTCATATAAATATCCACTTGAAGTTTCTCATTAATGAATTTGTTTTTGAATTCCAATTTCTAATTCCCATTCTCATGGTAAGCTACCATGGAAAAAGAAATTCTAATGGATTTAAACATGGAAAATAGGGGAATGGTTTCATTGTAATCAATTCCTTTGCATTGTATAAACCATTTTTACACTATAAATTATTTAAAGGTATTTACATTACCTTCTATTTCTATCATTCTCTTTAATATCAATTTACACTGCATGGGTTTTACATCGACTAAAAGATCGATCGAAACCCAATATTTATTTTGGATGTATGGAACATATCTCTAACTCATGGATTCTTTCCATCATACAGAATTAGATATATATACTTGATTTTTTTATAAATGTTGATCATAATTTTTAAACAATAATGTGTCTCCATAATTTGTGACGATAAAACCTTATTTTTCCAGTCCTCATACCTCTTTTGATCTCCTATACAGCACATGTATTTTAGGAACATAATTTTACATGGTAAATTGTGTAATTGGTTATTTTAACAAATATTTTATATCTTCAGCATCAAAATTATCAAATTTATTCTTTCTCATGCTGTTTTTCTTAGGGATGTGCTCTTTCTCAAAAAAAACATGTTAATTTCTTTTATATATGGTTATACAGATAGTAACACCTTATTTCATTTGGATTTTTTTAAAGATACAATTCATGGATTAGGGTGTCAATTTGTTTCTTGAGAAATCCATTAAAAATTTCATGTATCCTCATGTATGAACATGAGATAAAACATATTTCTTTCCCATCTATAACTTGAACAGAATACTATTTTCTTCCTTAGTTGGTATGCTATTTAGAAACTATAATGTTGTATGTAATTCTTATCATCAAAAGGACAATGGAATCCTTGTATAACACATAATCAACCCTAACATGTCTAAAAATGTATGGTTTCTTATTTAACTAAAATAATTCCATTATAGTTTAGAACGTAGAGTGAGTTTGGATAAAGACTCATACTTCTATAAAATATCAACAAATTCTTGGTTATGATATTCACCACCTTAATCTAATTGAAATTACATTATCTTCTTACCTAGTTTATTCTCAACCTCATTATTGAATTTTTAATATCTCATATGATTTATACTTATACATAATTAAGTAGATATAACCATACCTACTCACAATATTGGTAAAATTAATAATGTATGAGTATCCAGTTCTAGCGTTTACTTGAAAAGGTCTGAACACATCAATCTGTACTAATTTCTGAAACTTTGTGTCACTTTC
Source organism: Viscum album (assembly GCA_963277665.1). Classification (NCBI taxonomy): domain Eukaryota; kingdom Viridiplantae; phylum Streptophyta; class Magnoliopsida; order Santalales; family Viscaceae; genus Viscum; species Viscum album. Next base: position 837,879,707 of record OY728165.1, read on the forward strand.
ACCATGGCCAACTAATGGTGGTTTATCATCATAAATCGTAATATAATAATATATCTTTCAAGTGGGTTAATTTAATTGGGTCTAAATAACTATATTGATAGAGATTTTTTAAACACTTCAAGGTTACATGACCAATTCTATGATTCCATAATAAGGTGTTATATGAGTCACATCTATTTGTTTCATTAACAATTTCCAATATTTTGTTTTCATTATTTAATACATAAATATTGATATTCAGTAATTTCATACTATAACATGTGTTATCTATATAAAGGTAGCAACATTTATTTCCAATGATGAAAATATATCTATCCTTATATAAAAAAATAAATGTAAATAATGTTATTGGTAACACTAGGAACATAATGACAATTCATTAAAACCAAAATCAATTAGTTCAGTAATGTGATACGGTAGTATCTAATGGCTAGATCATCTACTGTCACTACATTGAAAAAATGTTAATCCATCTCATCTCTCACAAACATCAAAAATCTACATAGTTTCTATATTTAGATACAAATATGAGTAGCACAAGTAGTATATACAACCAAACTTGTAGATATAGAAATATTTTACTCAAGAATGAAAACACCTGATGTTTCCCCTTTCATATTTTTCTTGGTAAAATTTCTCTTTTAGTGGCCCTTCTTGCCACATGAAAAACACACAACACCCAATTCCTTTCTTTTCCTCTAGATCTTCTTCTTCCTGGAACGATGGTTCTTTGTTGCCTTAGACAAGGAATAAATATTCAGTTCCTTTTCTTTATTCTTGATCATCTTATTCCCCATAAGGAGAGTGGGTTCTTCACTACCCATGTATTTATTGATTCAAATAATAATTGTAAGAAGTTCTGAATGTGAATTATTCTTATTCCGCGTATTTTAATTCACAATAAAACAATTGAAGATTCGGGGTGTGAGCATATAATGAGATATGTGACCATATCATCAATATCTTAAAACCAAAGATGTCTAGGTGCTCAATCTAACCAATCATCTTGACCACAAGATCCCCATTCAACACCAACTCTCCAAGATTACATGTAAATAGTTCATAAATGATCTCATATCTCTCAGATCTCTCCTTCTCTTGATAAATATCCTTATGGTGAGAAATGATGTTATTTTCATTTTTATCCTCATATTTCATTAGAATATAATTTGATATGAAATATTGTTTTCAAAATTATAATTCTATAAAATCATCCACATGCTTTAAATAGAGATACTCTTCTTCCTCATTAGCATATCTGGAAATGGACACAAAATGTGGGGTTTCCACTTGTACAATTTCTGTTCATGTCATCGTATAACACATAAGTGCCTATACCATTCGTAGAAATTCACATAGGTAATACGGTTATCAATCTCAAGTATATTTAATTTTTATATTGTCGATATCATTTCATTTTCCATTTCTATAAATGAATTGAAGATAATTAGTACTTTTTTATATTACAAAAATATATTACAAAATTAAAAATGAATTATTTTCCATTTTTCTACCACTATTTTTTAAAACCTAAAGTACCTCACCATCAGTTTAAAAATATTTCATCTTCTATATATTTTAGTATCAATTATCCATATTCCCTTTATCATAACCCAGACATAGACTGTCATGCTATTTGAAGGTTTTTAGGTATGTGTAAATTTCTAAATATAGCAACTAATATTTCCTTGATCTTTTGAGTTAACTCCCCATTCCTAAAATATTGTTTTAGTGATTTCCTCAACACATGACTCTTAGTTACACAATTTTATATTTGGTATTTCAACCCTTTATTTACACCATTTTATGTTAACCCAAACCATAAATCTTAAAGATTCAGTGATATTAAAAAGTACTTCCACTTAGGTTGGTCAACCACTTTGAACTATGAGTTCATTATAACTTATGTTGTGGAAGGATATTCTGACATAATATTTTATTTAAGGGATTTTTTATCCATTATGAATAAATATCATATTAACTTTTACATGATTTGTTAATATTAAGTGGGTTTTAATTAAGTGATTTTCCATGAATGATAAAATATTTATACATAATCCGATTATATTTTATTCTATCATTCATTCATGTTATTTAATTTATTAGGTGATAGTAGTGCATCAGAAAACCTAAATAATTACCCATGAAACTAACATAAATAAAATATAAGTGTCATGATCAGGATATTCTCTAATGGTTATTTTATCTATTGGATGATAAAATAAACCTAGACCCTAAGGGAAAGCAATCCTTTAACTGTAACTTGGTTCATGTTATAGCATTCCTCTTTTTCTCTTATGTATCATGTTTATTTATATCACCTTATTACCTAAACTGATACCGAATATACTCACTTGGTAGATACCTCCTTTCAGTATCTTTTACCTACATGAAGGGGAGAGTGTATAATGGTTTAGAAAAATGTGTTTACATAAATGAAACCCCTTGCATGAAGGACATTAAATTATAAAGTGATGGATGAAATGAGGTCTATCAACTAAATTTAATTAGAATACATCAATTTAGCCCAGTCACATACAATGGGATAGTCTAGTATTAGTATAATCCATACATTAACATTCAAGGAGAATACATTTTCAATATTTTTATCAATTACTTCCAATTGTTTTCTAATTAATATAATGCACAAAAAAATAATCCAATTAATTCAATTTAATATAATTACATCCATGAATCCTTAACATACCATATTCAATAATATAACACCCACTTACTATAATTTAAAATTAATGATGTTCACTATTTCACTAGGAGGAAACCTTGTGTGTTCATTGAAATTGTAACAAAAAAATTATTTTAATATATAAATATTAATCCAATGGTATAGAATATATTGTCAAATGAATGGCACAAAAAAAATGATCTATATGTTTAATTATACATTTAATTCTTTTATAATAAAAATTTGAGATTACTAGAAGTATTAGGCTACAAGGAAAGTATTATTTTACATGAAATATACTTATCTTCTTCTTATGTTCATAACATGTCAGTCCTGGTGTTGTGTATCCAATACACACCATGCTTGTGACACCCTATGTGTTATCCTGATGATTCCCCATTTTTATTAATTAATTGGTACTTATTAATGTATCAATAATTAATAAAATAAGAGACTAACATCTCATATTGACGAACGAAATCTTTTTAAAAAAATAAAACAAAAAAACATTCACTAAATAAATGAATAATAAATAATTATAAATAAAACATTTGGTCGCTCTGATTCAACTGGTATGTTATGGGTACATTAGAGGATCCTTAGAAGGTATGACCAACTCATTTTTAAAACATATATCAGATGTAATCATTTCATTACATGATCGTGAGATCATGTCCAAAAAAAAGGTATATTAATGGACCACATTAACATTCCAGAACCAGAGGGATGGGATCCTCCCATGTAATTTATAATTAATTACATAGAAAATAATTAATTAAAAAATAATTTAATTTTACTTTTATTGATGATATAATGGAATCAATTTCATCAAACCCTTATTACATTGTAGGATTCATGTATAGAATCTATCTAGTGGTGATTGACATTTTCACTACTATATTTAATCTGTGTATTCTAATTGTCAGGTTTTAGAACGACCGATCATAATCACTTTCATTTTTCGAGGTTATGTGAAAAAACTTTCATTGTGAAGAGGGACAACACGTGGTGCTCTACTAAATACATGATAGTGGAGGAATAGTGATATATTTATAGAACTCTATATATCACTATATATGTATTTAACAAGACTTATCTCTAGATATACACTAGATATATCTTTCCATATATATCTCATGATATATCTCTATATATATTTCTATATATCTCTCTCTAGATATATTACTAGATTTCTTTTTTTACATATCTTTATATATCTATCTCTAGATATCTCTATCTTATCTATTTTTTAACCCAAAAATTATCTTTGAAAAAGTGATATATTTAGATATAATTATACATATTTAAATATTTACTATGGAAGGTTTAGCCTGAATGGCCTAAAGTCCTTCATTTTTATTGATTTTTTATAACCCCCCTTTCAAGGGATGAGGGGGAACCCTTACGAGGCCCATAGGCTCACAGATTACAAGGCATGTAGGTTTAGGAGATTACATGTCCCAAAGGTCTTAGGGAAATCAACCAGATTATCTACAAGGAACTACCCCTCCCCAGTATCTGTGCCATGATAGTAGCTCTCCACATTTGCATGGATTTCTGGCTAGGCTTCTCATGCAAGCACAGGCTGGTCCCAATGAAATAGCCATACCCTCTCATTCTGACAAATCCATTTGGCTTTGCTCGGCTAAGTGCACCTTATTTGAATCCTCTTCTATAGCTACTCCTTTTTTGTAGTGTGTCTGGGGAAACTGCATGTGGCCAAAAGGCCATGAGGTGGCCCGAGGGACTTAAAGGTGGCCCAAAAGCCATAATGACCCGGAGGCCTGGGAGGCCTGAAAGCCTTAAGAACTGCAATCCCAAACCGGTGGCCCAAGGAAAATAGTTCCAACTGCTACAGTACTAAATAGAACTCGCTACAGTAAATGATACAGTAATCGCCCAGTGTAAAGTTCTGGTACAGTACCAGCGCCATGTCCAGTACTACTACAGTACCCTCACAGTGTATAGTAGTACTACAATACTACTACAGTACCTGCTACAGTGCTGCTACAGTACCTGAAATATTCCTCTACCTGGTTTTAACCCTAGGTCTTGTGGATGCATTAAAGGATTCCTCACCAACTAGGTTGAGGCTCATGTGCTACTACAGAGTGTTTAGGATTGGAAAATATTACACAATCCCTTAACCATTTTTAATATTATAAAAAGACCCCATGTCCATTGAAAATATTCTTATTAATAATCAATTGACTTGTACAACACATTTCAAATTTAAATAAACATTCACTATGTCAAATTGGTCAATTAAAATCATTCCTCAATATGTCATCTCCCTTTATCAATACTCGAATAATTAATATTTAATTAAATAAATGTCTCATCATTATTTCTATGACAGATATAACAAATATTAAATTCACCCATCATGCATACTAATATTTATTAGTTATTAATTAACTCACTATATTCATTAAAATGTGATTTGATTAAATTAAATAAATCAATGAAACCTGAATAAATATTATTTATTATAATATATGAAATTCATTAGTGACTTTAACTAAGAGTGTTGCTGCACTTAGTATGTGACCCACAATGTCTCTTTCTTATTGGAATTAAAAATAATCTCTTAATATCTAAGGTTATAATCTAGAAACATTCAAATACACCCATAAATAAATAAGATAATTTCATAATAAATCCAACCTCCTATAAATGCCTACATTGTAATATAACCCCTTTATCACGATAAATCTAATCAAGAATGTTTTATGCCAGTTCCATCAACCTATATACTTGATTTATCTTTCTATGACTCTCTTGAAATGAACTCTACCATAGAACACCATGGACATGTATTTATATGGGAAATTCTATAAGATTAAAGGGACTTATTTATCAACTTCTTCTATAAAATATATGGGATAAATAGTTTCTAAAATTGATTATTACTAAAATATCACTCGTGATTCACCCAACATACACTAACTAGTAATAGACATATATTAGAATGGATTTCATCAATACATAAAATTGTTAATGAAATGATATCAATTAATGATAATAATAATATATGAGGATCAATACACATGCTTTCATAGAGGAATATCTAATGACACATAGAAATGATAATTTCCTATTTGACATGTCTATTCTCATAACATCCTATCTCAAAGATTACCAAAGGAGAACTCCCATAGAATGTTTCTCAATGTATTATGAACTTCATACCCCTAATATTATGTATCACCTTTCTCCTATTAGAAAATATCATCTAGGTATATAACAATATCCAATAAAAATGTTGTAGAACCACTAGTTTATCATTATAGTGGGGAACATCTATAAACTTTCTCTGTGACATATAGTAGTAGGACAGTATCACATTAAAATATAATACAGTGAAACAATAATAATTTCATAAATAAAACCTCATTAAAAATTTAATCAGGTACTAAACATGTTAATTATAGGGAACTAACTCTAACATCCTATTAATTTTATGATGAAATATGGGTCAATTCATCTTTTCATTGATTGTTAGAATCGTAAATAATAACTATCAAGATTATTTATCATATTCCCAATATTGATGACTTTTTTAAACAACTATGTGGATGTCAATAATTTTCTCTGAGTGTAAATTTTTTGGATATCAAAAATAGACATTCAAGAAGGAATATATGCATAACATACTCTTTCATGCATGGTATGGTCATTCAAAATTTACAGTGATTTCATTTGGAATTAATAGTTATCCTACTATATTAACGGATTTATTGAATAGAGTCTCAATATCGAACACGAATTATTTTTTAGTAGTCTTTATAAATAAAATACATATATATTTAAACAATAAGTAATAACATGAAGATCAATTCAGAGTTTCATTAAGACCATTAGCAAGGAGAAGTTTTATGAAAAATTATAAAGTGTGAATTATTTTTATAAAAGGTTTCAATTTTGGGTCATATAATCATATTTTAGTGTATATCAATTGATACTTCGAAGATCTAATATACTGAAAAATTTCTTAGACAAATCATGTTAACAAAAACACATAGTTTTCTTGGATTGGCGTGATACTACTAATGATTTGTGAGAAATTTTTCACATCTATAAAAACCAATAACCAAGTTTACATAGAGTGGATCAATGTTCCATTGGATAGATTAATGTAAGGAAAATTTTAGAGAGCTAAAAATCTTATTGGTCCGTGCACTAGTTTCTACACTACCCTTCTATAAACAAAGGTTTTTTATATATTGTAATTCATCAAATAATGGATTGTGATATATCTTCATTTATAATGATATGGTGATATGTTATGATTCATTCTGAATAATAATTCATGATAAATGTTTCCTATATCATGATTTAGGGTTGGCAATAATAACATCTGAACTGAAAATAATAAGGAATTATCATTATAATTAAATATTATATAGATACTAATCCCAAAATCATGAAAAATATACTAATATTGAAGGATTTGAATATTTTTTAAAGGAGATGGGTAGAGTTAATTAAAGAATATGACTTCTTAATACATTACCACCCTGGAAAGGTGAAAAGGGTTGTTGATACACTAAATCAAGAATACTAAAATAGTTTTACCAAGATGGGGATTCCAGTATGTCCAATACTTATGTATCACTGAAATATGGATCTTAAAATCCTAATGAAAGGGGATACATTATTACTTTCCCATAAGAATTTTTAATCATCCATTCATGCGAGAATTAAAGAGACATAGAAAGAATATTTATATTTTAGAAGATGGTAAGAAATATGCTAGAGTTCAACCATTATTGTGATGGAATGATAAGGTTCAGGAAATGATTGTAAATCATTTCGGTAATAGTAGATATTAACTAATTTTATGAGTTTTTTTCAATGGAAAAATAGTCTAATACACATTATTTTATTCAGGAATGTGATTAAATAATACATTACAATATAATATAAATTTAATTTTATGAAATTGAATTAATTTATTAATTCAAAATTTCAAATAATAACTTGGGGTGAATTTTTGATATTTTTTAGAAATTTTTTATTTTTCACTAATAGTGTGAAATATTAATTTAACTAAAACTCACAGATTTACAAAATTTTATTTATATTATTATAACATTAAATATCATGAAATATTTTATAAATAAAATAAATATTTTATAATTAATTTAATTAATAAAAAATATAATTTTTAGCATTGAAATATATTCTTAACATTTTAGGAATCTATGTATTGTTTTCATCCAAGTAAAAAATATTTTTGTGTTTTTTATAATCTTGTATATACATGGATCCTTTAGGTTTTGGTTTGTTTTTTAATAAAAATATGTCTATATTTAATTAATATACCCTTATTAATTAATCTTTTTATCAAAATTAAACTTTATTTTTCATTAAAATAAATTTTCTGTTTAAGAAAACTATTTTTCTAATGGAAATTTTCATAGTATTTTGCGCACTTATTTTAAAATAAATTCCATCTGCTTCTAAAAATTGAATATTAGTAAATGGATTACATATTTTTAATCATTATATTAAATATTAGTCAATAACTCCATCATAACATTATTTATAATTCCTAACAAATAATGAGGAAGTATGGTACCATAGTTTGGGATAATATATGTTTACTAGGGGTTAAACAAAGAGATAATGGTAAAACTATCATTTAAACTTTTCAAAACCTCATTGGTTTTTTATATTTTGACCTTAAACATATCATATTATAAAATGTGAAAAATTTTATCCACATTTATAATAAAAAAATTACTTAATATAATTAAAAAAATTTAAGTAATTTCAAGTGTGTCTTTTACCTCACATATAAAAGGGAACCATATCCCCTATTTTATTCACAACTCATTTGCCTCTTATATCAACCATTTCTATCCCAAATACTTTATAAAAAATTATCCTCAAGACCATGTGAATCTGGAATCATCAAATAAAAAACCTTCAAGGCTTAAGATGTATGTGAAAGGTGTTTTTCCAATGAACATATATAAATTTTGATCGCATGTTTTATTTTATTTACTCTTATTCCTCCAAAAAATAGTATATAAAAATTATCATTTAATAAATAATTATATTAAATATGTTTATATTTCATTATTACGTTGGAATAAAGAATATTTTCCATTGTTATGTCCTATATAAAAAATAAAAACCACGCTTCTGCATAGGTATGGATTACTATCTCCATGTAGCAGTGTAATTCTATTTTCATCACCACTTTACATGAATGATTATAAAGATGTAAATAATTAATATATATGATATTAAAGAAATTATTATTATCCTTTATCTATATTATATCATTTATGATTTCAACATTCCACAGATTAAAAATTGACATTGTCACTTGTGTGTTTATGTGGACTACCACTTCCATGATGCAATGTGATTTATTTTTCATATAGGCTATTAAAAGATTACTATATATATAAATAATATTTATATAAATATAAAAATTATGGACATGATGTATCATCGATCAATTTATAGGGACCAAAACATGCGAAACGAGACTTACATGAAAAAATGAAACATTTAACTCTAAAAAATGATTTTTTATAACAAATTATTAATAAGATAGTGTAAAAATGTTATAACTGGATAATATATGATATTATAAGTATTTATATGGTAATATTATAATAGTATAAAAAATTTAATTTTTTATACAGGAGGGTATAATAACTTATAAAGAAATTTAAAACTAATGTTACAATTTATTTCAGAGTCTCGTCCTTATTCGAGATTGGTAATGTTTATGTTCCCATTGAGGGAATTAAACAATCATTCTATCTTAAAACCCATAAATTTTATATGAATATGGTTTATATAATGTATTTATTTTTTCTATGTAAATAATTGGAGGATATCTAATAATATTTACAGAAACATTTACTGATACAATATAATATTTTGATGACCAAAGAGGCTCACTATTGATATTATATAAATCATAAATATATTGAAATCATTAGTTCTTAATGTTCGAGAAATAGCAGAACAAATCCTTAATGGGTACTCGTAATGTAAATTTTGTATCACCATTTATTCCAAAATGTGTGGTTTTCCCTAATTTTGAAATAAAATTTATTGGTATGTGGTTTTTGGAATATGCACCATAATGGGTGAAATAATTCAATAAATTAATATATTTATTTAATCATTATATATTCAATCCATACCAAATTACCCTCTTTAAATGCATGATTATAACCAATTATTAGGGTTAGAAACCTAACCCTAAAAATATGAGGAGATCATGGAGGACTGTTGGACGATATCTAGATCATGGATTGACTATTAGTATACCATAATAATTGCCAATGACAACAAAATTGAAGGATCACTCCAATGATTGAAGGGAATATTCATTATTCATTAATGAAGGATCCAAACCCAAGGTAGGGTTTTTTTGATGTTTTAGCTCCACTTTAGATTATCCGTTTATGAAAGTGAAACAAATTAACATTCATATTGATTCATGTGTAGATTTTGTTCCACGTGAAAGTTTTTTATAAAGACGCGTGATTTTCATACATACCTATTGGATATTTTTTAATGAATGATAAATAAATAACAAAATTACATTCCCTAGAAAAATAATTTTTAGTGTTTTTGGATACTAGAAAGACCCTACAATTAATTGGTAAAATATCATCAAAATACCCCATTAAGATCTTCCCATTTTGTAATCTTAATAAACATACACAACATAAAACCCTTCTTTATAACCTAGGGAAATGAAACATTATAAAAAGTGAGCTCAATTTCTTATTAAGGGTGAATTGGTCAGATATCAATGATCAAATAAGCATGATTTGAGTATAAGGTTATGACAACATGAGACTATCAATGAAAAAACATACCCTACACATGAAAGATAATAATATTGAGGAATGGTATAAATCATGTTAGTTCATTATGTAATTTTATAATACACATAAGTAGAAATAATCATTTCCATATAAGCGAAGGCTCACTGCCAAGGTTATAATAGTGGAATGGGTTCACTCCCCAATCCACTATAGTATTCAAGGTTAACACCCAATATCATCAAAGAAGAAAAGTCCCTTATCAAACATGGTTCACTCCCCATTCAATTCTTGTCTATATCATGACATATAAATCATTACCCAGTGCATTAGAGGGATATATACTTCCCACCTATCACATAATTAAAATCATATTTTATTCATAAGATTACAAAAATTCATCATATAATTACACGTGAAATAATATGGGTTTAATAAACATCAATTAAATCCTATCCTATAGAAAATATATTTGTTTCGTCATAATTTCATCATTTCATAACAGCATAACCCATGAAAATAATAATGGTTCATAATAATTTTATCATGATATAACATGTGTAAAATAAATGGATTTCATAAACATATTGTGATCAAAAAAAGAAACCATATAGAGAAATAATAATAATGGTATCCTTGTATCATATCCCCAGTAAAGAATAGTAAGAATAAAAGGATGTCAGATTTTATGTAAAATGATTTTGAATTGTCTCTTGGAACATTTCAAGAGGAAAATAGCATTTCTTCTAAAATTGATTATTAAAAATTCATAAAATATTTTCAAATTCCATTTCATTGAAAATAACCTTGAAACGGATAAATGAATATTTAAAAATAATTTGAAATATATCTTTAAAAAAATATCTTATTATCAATAAAAAAATTTTGAAACATAAATTTTTTTGAAATCATTTTATTTTGAAATAACCTGGGAATAATATAAAGGAATCTTTAAAGGATTGTTTTTTCATCTTGATAGATAATGTTTTCATGTCGTACATGTTCAAATGAAGATTCCTTTCATTGTATCAGTAAAATAAAAATTGGAATTATTTGTAAAATAACATGAATATTTAATTCAATAAAATTATAAATTAAAATATGGGAAAATATTTCATTAATTAATCATTTTTAGAATGATAAAATTTATTTAGTAAACATGCTTTCGGAAGAAAATGGGTTTTCTACCGAATAAAAAATAATGATGATTTTTCTTAATAAAATTAATCATAAATATTGAGTACATAAAAAGAATAAAATTAGTGGAAATATGTATTTTCATAAAAAAAATATTATAAGAAAATTAATATGTTTTTTTAGATATGGATTATAATACTTTATAATTGGAAACATAATCATAAAAAATTTTGATAAATGGTGAGATTGTATCATAAAATCCTTACCACTTTGGTAGCTTTGAATCATAATACCCATGAATAAATAAAATTAAATGAAACCTAAATTGTCATGAAAATAAATAAATTCAATGTATTATATGTCAAATGGGGTTTATATATGCCTCATAAAAGAAGATAAGTGGATAACATAACACATGTCTCAAGGAAGGAAAATTGAGATAGAAAATATCTTACCACATCATTAACTTTTGAACCACAAACCAAATGAAAGATAGGTCCGTAAATGGATATGTATAAAAACATTATTTTCCAGAGAAGAATCATTAAATAAATTCATGTTCATTATATACACCCCAAAAAATTGGTGGTCATTTAGGGTTGTGTCTCATAAAACTAAAAATCCAGATAGAATTATTATACCTTAAGTCTTAGCATCCTTAATCCACATTATACCCTCTAATATAGTACATATAAGTTTATTTTAAATCTATTAATTATATATATTAATATATATCATAATATATATGAAATACTTATTTCCTTTCATTACCCGTTTATTAGCAGTTCTTTGTTAGATTTAAATTTCGGGTAATAACTAATTCATTTTTCATGTATGTTTTGGAGCGGGTATTTCGTTTAATTTACATTGATCATGGTTCTATAATTTTTAGAAATTTTACTATGATATATGTTTCATATATATTAATTATATATGTATTTATTGAAATCAATTATAGTAAGATATAGAAATTAATTACATCATTTATGGAGATTGTTGGTTGTATGTAAACATGAATGTTGTTTCCATTTACTTAATGGATAGAACATAAGCTAGGTAATGAATAAATAAACCTTACTTGATCATTTTTATGTAATATATATGATACATATATCAATAAAACATAACACACTTTTATCCATATTAGTTTTCATCTTTAACACCGCTTCCAAAGCATTGTTTACTAAAGCGATGTCAAAGGTTAACCTTTATCGATGCTCTTAGAAATCAATAACAATGGAATTATTTATTTGTGCTAAAAAATCACTTATAAAGAGGGCCTTTATAGGTGGTTCTTGTGATAACTCATAAAGTGGGACTTCAAAAGCCTTTTTTAAAAGTTGTTAAAGGGTTCCATTATCAATGCTAAAAAATGATGATAAAATCTTCCTTTATTGACACTCATAAAAAGCACTATTAAAGTGGGGAATTTTTTTCTAGTACACTCTATGACACACCTTTTCCTATACCCACCCCTAATTAGAACTTTTCATGCACTCACATATCCATCTTTAATAGTGCTTCCCCAACACTATAACAACACATTAAAAAATTTCAACCCTCCCACACACAATTGGAATCAAAATATGGACCTCCCTTTTTTGATTTCACGATCATTACCACTACACCAGCTTGTTTTATTATATTTTTCTTAATATATATATATATATATATTCATTTTTTATTCATATATATTTAACTATTTTTTAATACATATAAAAATTATATGTTTATGTGTGTGATATATATTTATTTATAGTCATTTAAATACCATATATAATAATATTCATTTACATATACTATAATATAATTAAAATATATATTTATTTATTAATAAAGACATATTAATGCATTTGTATAAGGTAAATAAAATGGAAATTTTTTCACATTAAATAATATATATATATATAATATATATTTAATCTATTAAAATTTACATTTTTACATAAATGTTTATATATATATATTCATACATGTGAATTATAATAATTTAATATTATAAAATATGAATATATTTAAAATTAAATTAATCTAAATTTTGAAAAATGATAAAAATTCAAAACAATAATATCAATACGAATGTAAACCTACAGAATAAATTTCATCCCCACAAATAAAGAGCCACAATACATCCCTAAAAAGGATGAACTTTCATCTAATATTAAAAAATTTGGATACCCTGACTATAAAATAAATTTTAGAGAAATCATGAAACATTTGGCCTTAAAAAACATGACTAGGGTTTCTCCTTGGAACCCGTTTATAGAACTCATCACAAGATTTTATTTGATATGTGGTCGTGCCCAAATAGACACATAGATCCAATGTTATGGTAGTTTGAAGTTCAAATCTTGTTTCCATCTTATATTAGACCGTTCGTTAATTACTTTAATTGTTTTCATCCAACAGTTATGAAATGACCATTAATCTATAACAATTAGAAAATTAATAATTAATAATATGTTTTTAATAATTTTAAAATTCAATTTCCATAATTATCTTATATATTAAGTGTAAATGCATATTTAGCCTTATTTAAAACATAGTTAAACTATATATATTATATTTATATAAATTTAAATATTATTATATTTTAATATATTATTTGTAATTAAATATAATTTTATTAGGAAATATAGCCTTTATGAGTGCTACTAGAAAATCCCTCATAAATGTGGGGTCTTTATCAGCGCTTGAAAAAATCACTCATAAAGCCCCCCCCACCATTATCAACACTCTTTTATAAGCACTGATATAGTCACGCATTTATTAGTGTTTTTTTAGTAGCATCGAAAATTATCCCTCCTTTATCAGAACTATTTTATTATCTGTATAAAGGTGTTCCATTATCAGTTCTTTTTTACAGACACTCAAAATATAGGCCTTTATCAGTGATTTTTTAATCCCAGATTGACCCACTTTTATCAGCTCTTTTTGATAGAATGGTTAAAGCCAAGAACTATTAAATAAAAATATATTTAGTAGTGTATCGTAAATATTCACTTATTATATTCATATTACCATCCATCTAAAATAGAAATTAAAACACATCACATAGGCTCATGAGATGGAAGTTTTTTATACACACGAGTGATGTTATTATTTTCCGAAGGGTTTGAAGGTAATATGTGAGGTGTGATGTTTCATTTACAAAAGTATTTTTAGACCATAAATATCAAACGTATTCATTAAATTTATCCATATTTCATTCCACATAATGAATAAGTTTAGGATAAATCACATTTCTCTGTGAGGTGGTATTTCGTCGTATACATAAGCGACATTATTGTATCTATCACCAAATGAAAATTAAAATGGTATATTAGATATAATAATCCCTGAAGAATAATTATTTAAAAAATATCATATATATTATTTAAATAAATAATCATAATAATCATTGAGAAATGGTGATGGAAAAGGGTCTACATAAGTTCACAAGGTGCTAGTCCTCCGAACACACGATCCACGTTTTCCTTTGGAATTTTGTAAAGACAAAATGGATGTTGGTAATTCCATTAACATAATCACATATAAGTATATGATAGAAATTTTTTTTATTATATCATCATGATCTAATGTCAGTTTATTGAGTTGGAGGAATAAATAAAATAAAATACTCAGTTATGGATGTTACCACTTCTTCGAAAAATTTATTTTGGATTTCATCAAAATGATTCTTAGGTTGGATATATGAACAACCAAAGGCTTGATGTAAGAGAGGATGGAATTATTAAATTGATTTGGTCGAGTCCTGTCCAAACTAATGGGTTTTGGTAATGTGAATAAGAGAGGTGTGAGGTGGACTTTTAAAACTGAGGTGAGTGGTACACTTGTAATTTTTGAAATGAAAAATGTGTGACCACTTTGAACACATGGAACAAGATCTGAAAATGAAAATTTAAACTATTTAGATTTTGAAAGGTATAAATATGGTCATCAAATGGGTTTTGGATAAGTTTCTATGTCATTTTACCCCTAATCCTTTTAGTTTAACCCTTCTATAAACCCTTTTATACCTTAACCACGGAAAATAATTTATAATATTTTCACTATTCATTATTGTCAAAAATTAAGTTGTACATATCAGATAATATAAATTATTATTATTCTAAATAATGAATCTATTTTACAGAATTCAATTCATGTTAGGGGAAATATTAATTTAAATCAAAACCCACATACATGATAGAAATAGGGTTTTCGAGAAGTTTATTTTTCAAGAAAAAGATGATTTTATTTTAATTTTGTATATAATAATAATAATTATATGAATATAAATAAAAATTTATTGATATATAATATATAAAATTAATTTAACACATTACTCATTATTTGTTATTTTATTTAATTTAAATGGAAAAAAAATATGCATCTTAAAATAGTTATGAAAAAACTCATTTTTTAAACAGAAAATTTATACTAAAAAAATATTAAGTTGATCCACAATTAATAAAGTGGATTTAATATTACTAATGTATAATTAATTAATTAAATTGTAGTTTTTGTTTTAAATTAAATAATTTATTTAAAAGTAATTCTACTTTTATAAAAACCACTATTCATCACAATTCATTGAAAAATTAATATTTTCTGAAAAAACCCATAGTTTCATCATAAGTTAATTTCAATATTTTAATTTCAAAAATAATTTCCATTTTATAAAATAAATTTTATAATATATCTCTAAATTATTTATAATATTTTTTCATAAAAATGAATAAAATTAATTTTCTAAGAAAACATACTTTTGATAAATATAATTACTATACTAAAAATTGATTGAATATTTAGAAAAAATTTATAAAAAAATTTATATTTAGTAGTAAATTTATATATATTTCATTACATCTTTAATATTATTCATACACAACAACATAATGGTCATTTTTAAAATAATATTATTTCATAGTTCATTAAAGCTTGGGGTTGCATGTCATGCATCATATCAAAGAAACTCATTGCTTGAAACAACACAAGATAGACTTGGTGTTTTGTATAATTAAATCTATAGAAACATTTATATTAAATTAAAAAGAATCCTAATATCTCAGGATATTATATTATACCTAATTAAAATTTTTTTCTTCCTTGAAATTCATCTCAGACATCAAAAGTTTACCATTTTGAAACTCCATCATAGAAACTAATATCATTAAAATTAATGATAAAACTTTTCTTAAAAATGTAATGATATAAATATAAAGGTTACGTGAAGTAATTCATAATTAGGATTCCTCAAAGGGATGAAATTTTTGGGAAGTTAAAATATTGATATATAATATAAAAACAACTATTGATGACTAATTGAGAGTGATAATGAAAATGTTTAAGACAAATATAACCACCAAATGGCCATAAATCTAGATGAGTTAAAAGGATATTTATCTATAAAAAATGAGGTAACAGAAAAAAATATTTTTCATAATAGAATTTTCTTAATGTTGTTGTAATTTTTACTATCATGATATAGAACATAAAAAAATATACTTACTTGATTTATTTCTATTTCATAATCATAATCCCATAATTTGGTTATGCCTCAATCAATTTCTACCTCATCTCATAATATGAGAAATGAAGATTAATTCTTAATGCCTAAAAAACCACTGGATCATAAGATCCACAAATGAATGATAATAAATTCATTCTATCGCAAGTTATCATCAAAACTAAAAAGGTTATCACAAGTTATCCAATATGGATAAATCTTTGTATAATGAAATAAAACATTAATCACTAAAACCAAATGAAGGTTTGAAATTAAACCATTCCATAAATGGTCAAATTGAAGACCCTTCCAAAATAATAATAATAAATGATGAAGGTCACTATGTTTACAAAAACAACATAACATTAATCTACCAAATATCCTAATGAATATATTAATTACCATATGACATATATGGGAATAATGTTGTAATATATTCTTGATAAATATGATAAAAACCTGAATTTCAATAAAACCATATTGACAACATCATGATTTAAAATATTAACTATTTATATATTCCTTAAATAATACCATAAGTTATTTAATATGTAACAGGAATAAAAAATTCAATAAACTCAATCACATTTTTATCATATCACTAATCAGTTCAAAATACATTAATAATTTCCAATTTAAGTTTTCCATATCAATCGTATCTTTATCCAAAATGAACATGATTTTTCAACATCAGTAACATATTATGGGTTATCTTCCCTTAATGATGTATTTTTTGTATAATATCACGTTACCGCTAAATCTATTTTCTACGTTACTAGTACCATTCAATTAATTCATGAAAATATTAAAAACATCTATAAAAATATTATATATATATTATGATTCATATAAATGAAATTTTGAATTCTAATACATAAACACTTTAAATATTCAACTTCATCCTTAATCCATTAAGTAGGCTTCATCATCTTATTCTTAAATACCTTATTCATTTCATATTCTATTAAGAGTCTCATTATATTCAATAGTAAAACCATTACTCATACTTTCCAAATTTACATAATGCTCAAACATTAAAAATTTAAAGAATTCAACAGTTGATAATACCTTACGGAGACCATTTTTCACATCTATTATGTTAACCAAACATTTAATTATTACAGTAAATTATTACAGTAAATTTTATTTCTTTTTTCAGTACTTTTACACAACTAAAAATCATCTCATACCTCTAAGACATTCCCTACAGTGATTCTTCCAACATTCTCAATGTATAGGGAACTAAATCTTCTTTCCTCTATGGTCTCTACAAACTGAACTATTAGTAAAATATATCCTATAATTATTTGGTGAGTATGAGAGTTGTTTGAGGTGAATTTTTTCAACCATGATCTATGATAACTGATCAGGAATAATCAAAATAACCTTTTATCTAGTCATAATCCCATTTGGATTCTCCTCATCAAATTTTCTATAAAATACAATGTTAAACCAATTCCTTCGGGTTCCATCGATTGAATAAATCTAAAAATAATAAGTTAAGAAACAATATTCACAGTGGAAGATGAAATATTCTAAAAAATAACTTTTAGGATGTCCAATTCAATAAAACTTATTTTCAAACTATGAAACCTTAAGATTAAACTCTGTCATCCATGATCATCATCTATTTAAACCCTTCATAATGGTACACAATTAGAATTTGATGGACCAAATAATATCCTCTAGAGTGTAAAACCATATGAAAAGTAAATAATGTTGTCATATACTAGGTAACGCTTGAGTCAAAACCTATGTTCATTTTTCAGATTTATTAACCCTTGGTACTTCTATACCAGAACAACTTACAAAACTATACAATAATGATTTTCTAGGAAAACCAAACACATTTCATCACTATTACTTAACACATTCTATTGTACTTATAATTTTTGTAAGTGTTCTCAATAATTGTTTCTCATCCTAATATCCTCTAATTCCAAATATAATGACCCAAGACTTTCATACAGAGATACTTATTCTTTTAATATACATATTCAATACATTACAAAAGTACATACATGAGGACCGTAACAGTTAAGTGTATTTTGTGAATAGAAATATGCTCATTTGATTTAGTGAAAGATCATCAACATATTCAAAAAAATATCTTCTCTATTACTAATATGCATAAACATGCCCCACTTAAAACCCTTCTTCATATCCTATGTAATGGAAACAAAAGAAATGGTGTTCTTATATGATTACTATGGGTATGCTGGTGAGACGTCTATGGTAAAATAAGCATGACATTAGAATAAGGGTATAAGAACATGAGATTATCATTCCAAAACCATACACTAAATATCAATGATAATAATATTGAGGTGTGGAATAAATAATGGAAGGTTATAAGACATGGCTCATAAATTAATCAATGAACAGAGTCCATGAAAACATAAAATAGGGATAAGGCATATAATTATGGCAAATACTTAGGTACAGAAAAATCATTTCCACAGTAGTCAAGGATCACTTCCAATGCAATCATAGAAGAATTGGTTCAATTCTAAAACCATCATAGTTATCATGGGTCACTCCTAATGTCATCATATTAGAAAAAGACTTCTACTAGACTGGGATAACTCCTTGTTCCTCTCCTATATATCTCAAGATATTTAAATATTCACCAAATTCAATAGAGTGAGATATATATATTCCACCCGTCTCATTATGAAAATAATACATATATGGGATATAATATCATAAACCATTCATCATATCATATCAAATTAAATGATACTAGATTAATAAAAATTTCATCATATAATAACATATAGAAAATTTATAGTTTTTAAAATCATTTCATTATTTAATCATTGCATAACTCGTGATAATAAGCATGTTTCATATGCATTTTATCCTTTCATAACACATGGATATGAAACGTGTCTCCTAAACATAATTTTATAATAAATGTAAACCATCAAGAAAAATAATAATAATTTTATCCTTTGACCATATCCTTAGTAAAGAATAAGCAACATCAAAGGACATCATCTTAGATGGAAAATGATTTTGAATGATAACTTAGAACATTTCTTGAGGAAAATAACTTTTATTTTAAAATAACTTCATAAAAATTACAAAAATATTCTTCAATCCATTTTCATTCAAAAAACCTCAAAAACATATAAATGAAACAATTAAAATCGTTTGAAACATTTCATGAGGAAAATATCCCATCTTCTATTAAAATGAAATGATTCTAAAACCATAATAAAATTATAATCATTTTATTTGAAATTATCCATTGATGATTATAAATTAAACATCAATGTAAATATTTTTCAAAATAGTGAATAATTTCATTCAGTCTATACACATTAAAAAAAATATTCATTTCACATTTATTATTAAATATAAATTGGAATTGTTTTGAAAATGACATGAATCTTCCTTTAAAAATATTTAAAAAAAATTAAAACATGATGAAAAATTTATGTAATAAGTCATTGGTAGAATGTTAAAATATTTTCTTAAAAAACATATGGTAAAAATGGGTTTGGAAAGAAAATGGGTTTTTTCGACAGAAGATAAAAATTAAGAAGATTTTTCTTAAAATCATTTTTTAAACTCTTCAATACATAAATAAAGTAAAATAAAGGGAAAAAATTTAATGTCTTGAAAAAAATAAGAGAATAAAATTAATGATTTTCATGAGAGATGGATAATAATATTCTATCGTTGGAAATATAATTATAAACAATCTCAATTGACATTGATATTATAAAATAAAATCATTACTACTTGGGTAACATTGGATCATAAGTACCATGAAAGATTAAAATTAAATGAAACTTAAAATATAAAAAAAAATTCATGTAAAATTTGTTTTATATAAAACTCACAATATTATATTGGTGGATAAAATAACTTGTCTCAAGGAAGGTATATTGGGACAAAAATCAATTACCACATTGTTAAATATTCAACCATAAACCCTATGAAATAGAGATACAAAAATGGATGTGTAAACCATAATAATTTTTAGGATAATTATCATAAAATATAGTCATTGTAATTATATACACCACATAAAATAAATTGGTGGTTAATATGGCATGGGTCTGAGAGGAGTAAAAAGTAAGATAGAAAACCCTTACATAGAAGCATAACTTTCTTTTTACAAATCCAAACCTCATATGTAATAGGTGTAATATTAGTATAAATATATTAATGAACTATATACATATATATAATACCATATATTATATTCATATAACTTTTTATTAACCATTTATTAATATTTCATTATCAAATTTGTGTTTCGGGTCACAACTACTTCATTTTTCACCTTGGTTTTGGTTTAGTGATTTCCGTCCTTTTACATGGATCATAGTCAAAAAAATTAAATAAATTTAAAAAAGATATAAATATCGTATATATTCATTATAAATGTATTTATATTAACCTATTATAGTTATTCATTTAAATGAATTACACCATTCTTGGAGATGTTAGGACATATGTACGCAAGAAAGTTTTTATTCATTTCTTTGACGAATGGAAGATAATAAAGGTAAATAATATATCACCATTTTATAATCATTATTAGTATATATATATATATATATATTAATTTAATCCTTCCTTTTTACCATAAAATTTATACATAAATGAAAAACACATTGAATCAGTTCGCATGGTGGATGTATGTCGTACACATGAGAAATATTATTATTTTCATGATGGCTTGGAATGTATGATGTTATATGTGATACTAAATTTAAAAAAAATGTTTTTGTAATAAATATATCGTATATTATTTAAATTTATTCTTATTATCATTGTTGTAAATTTTAATGTGAATAAAGAATCATATCACTTTGTTAGGCGGTAGTCTTCCATACACACGAGCGATGTTTTCATACCCCTCACGAAATGGAAATTAAAAAAGATATATGATATATAATAATTAAATAATTATAAATATTTTGAAGATATAATATATATATATATATATATTACTCTAAACCAATCAATATAAAAATACATAAGAAATGGTGATGGAAGATTAACTCTGTCAGTTCATAAGGTGGTAGATAACCACATGTAGGATCGACAGTTTCATTACCCCTTTGATTGAGTATTGGATGGATATAGGTCATTAAATTAACAAAAAAACATATAATTTTATGATATATAACTATTTTATTATATAATCATGGTTAAATGATAATTTAATTAGGTCGAGGATTTAATAAACTAAAATGCACATTTAGATATTTTATATCTTTTTCAGACAACTTCTTTTGGTTTGATCTAAAAGGTTTCATAGGTTTCATTTTTTACCAAAATAAGGATTAGTGATTGATATTATCGAATTAATGAAATGATTTGGGTAGGTATTGTCTGATATAATGGGTGATTGAACTATGAATAAGATAATAATGGGGAGTCTTTTATATGTGAGGTGAGTGGAACAGTTGTAATTTATGAATTGAAAAAGGTGTACCCACATTTTTCACATGCCAAAAAGATTAAAAAAATGGGACATAATCAAACTTTAGATGAGATAAGGCTGAAATATTTCCATAAAATGGGTGTTTTACAATTTTTTAGATCATTTTACTCGATATATTTTTAGTTTATCCTCTTAAGAAACCCATTTTCACATTAACTGCAACAAATAGTATTTACTATTTTTACTATTCATTGTGTTAAAACATTAGGTTTAACATATTAGATAATATATATTATTATTATTAAAAATATTTAGTCTCTTTTATCAAATTAAATTCATTATATTGGTTGAATTAAATTTTAAAAAAAATGCACAGATGTGATGATAAAGGGAATTTTTGAGAAGAGTATTTTTTCAAGATCAAGATAATTTTATATTAAATATATATATAATAATAATATTAGAATAAATATAAATTTAAAGTTATTCATATATAATCTATCAATTTCATTTAAAAATTCATCATTAGGGATTATTTTAATAATTTAAAAAGGAGATACATTATTCATCCTAAAATAGTTTTTAGGAAAAAACCCTATTTTTTATAACCAAAAATCTACATTTTATAAAAAAATATATAATGTTATTCAAAAATAAATTATTTGGATTAAATATAAATAAATAATTTTAATTTTAATTTACAAACATAACATTTCATTAAAATTATATAATTTATTGAAAATAAATTTTATTTTTACAAAAATCAGTATTTTCACTATTAACTGAAAAAACAAAAATTTCTGAAAAATACCAATATTTTGCCAAATGTTAATTTAGATATGATGATTTTAAAAATTAATATCATTTTATAAAATAAATTTTAAAAAAATATATATAAATTAATTATATTATTTTATCATAAAATGTAATAAAACACATTTTGGAAGAAAACATACTCTTGATGAATATATTTACTATAATGAAAATTAGATGATTATTTATGAGGAATTTATAAATAAATATATATTGAGTTGGAAATTTATATACATATATTTTATAATGTATTTATTACTATTCATACCCACCGTGTTAACATCTATTTTTTAACCCTCACATTTAGAATAATATTATTTCATAGTGCGCTGAAGCTTGATGGTGTGTGTCATGCATGGTATCGAAGAAACTCATTGTTTCATGTAATATAAGAATAACTCGATGTTTTATTTAATGAAAGCTATATTAAATATTAAATTAAATAATATATTTCATTAAACCTCAGATATTACATGATTTACTTGGGATTAGGGGGAATTATGATTTTTTTTCTATGTTGTTATTTGCTCAAATGTTTTAAAGGAAATAAATGATGCCAGCATTAACAATGGATGTGGTGTTTTCTTAATTTTAAATTTGTGTTTATCTCCCTTATTTCTTATAATTATTCATCATTAGTGCCTCATTGGCTAGTAGTTCAACAAATATATTATATTTGATCATTGTGAGACCATTTATCGATGCAACGGATCAATACCATGTGTGTTGGTTCGCAATTGAGGGTACAATCATGGTGAAATAGTGAAAGTAGATGATTATAGGAGGATAAGGATAGGACTAGGGATTCCCTATTACTCATTTTGACACGCAATGAGAGAATTGTGCAATGGTGGTTGTGATTCAAGCAGATTGGAGGCCAGATTCTTTTCAGTAGAAATGGTGAGTCTTGATCAGATCAAGATTCACAATTATCGGTGGATTAGTTAGTGGGAATAATTTCAGGAGAAGTGTGATGGTATATGTGAAGCCAGTTAAATTGTCTAGAAAATTATTCACTAAATGGTGTGTAGTATAAATAACGAATGACCTATAACCCCCATTTTGAGCTGCTATGGTTTTTATGTAGAATAAAGTATAACATCCTTTCGGACTCATTGCTGGTGGCTCAGCATATTCTTCAAAAGAACACAGGCATGGACATAGCTAGGTACACTAAAATGAGTGGAGAAAATTGGCGTGGTCTGATACTCAGATGTATAAAGATACATAAAAATGGCTAGGTACACAAGCATGGTTAGAGGAACACTAGCAATGACAAGGGTAGGTATGATTTTATAGGTACACACTATGTACCATCAAAAAAGACATCTACATAAAATGACATAGTTTAAAGCCCTTGGTATCCTCAGTGTATACCAGGTTCTATTCAGTGCACTTCCGTGGTCCATCATTATAAGTTATATTTTGGCATTTTATCTTGAGCCTGGGATTATGATATACTCTATGGATTTTTTCTTGCAGAGGGTTTAGTGTATCCCCCTATGTGACTAGGGTGGCATCATTTATCATTACTTATTTATATTAGTAATAGTTTATCATATTGCAATGGACACCGTGCATAGGGAATCAATCCCCTATCTATAAGGTTGAAAGAATAGGGTTTGTGGTGTCCCCCAACAATCCTGGGTGAACTTCCCAATATATGTATCTATATATTAGAGATATAATGAGTACATATTTTGAGAGACCCAATGAGAACTACCACTTATATGAGCATCATTAGTGACAACATTGCTTTTGTAGTGGATTCTCCTAGAAAAGAATTATCTTAAATCCTTGAGTAGAATTCTATTGCTGACACTGTGGTTGAGACCTCTTTGAGAATTATAATATTTCATAAGTATATTTATATTTTGGGTTATTATTATGTATCATGTATTGATTAACATACATATGAATTGATGAGATGACTACTCTTCATTCCTTATGTATAGTGATTTAGGGGTGTCCTACTATGTACTGTTATACCCACCCCTACAAGTGCTCTGTCCTCAAATGTTGTGTCTTATGTAGATGACATACCATTTGATGGAGTCCAAGGAGGACCCAGAGTACAAAAATCATATTTTGTGGTAGACAGGATGTGTTTTATAGTAGTGTTGCATTTGAAGACATTTCATTCTATGTTATCAATTTGGCCTCCTTTATAGTTTTGATTTTATTGTATTTGGACCCTTATTATCATTTAGTATTTTTTCTATGCTCTGATAGTGGGTTATCGATGTATATATTTATTGGAATCCATTGTACATTACAATGATTATTGTGTGGTCTTGGATATGTGTGTGTGTGTACAGATACCTTAGGATAATACCTCTAATATGTGGGATATGCATAAATAGATCCAATCACAAACCCCTCACACACTAGAGGAGTACATAGTGTGTTATGCCAAGTTTATTATTGATAAGGCATTCCCTATTAGATTAGGTCATGAAAAAGTTGTATTATATTAGGTTTCTATATTATATCCAAATTTTGTAGTTATTTCTATCTTTGATGTTTGGTTTGGGATTTTTAACAATAGTGTTAATGTGTTTTAAGTTCTCAATTGATGTTCCAAAGGATTTAATAACAATTAATAGGGGGGTTAAAACAGTTTCCCTCTTTTTATAATATTCAAGACTTTTAGAATCATAACCCTTGAATCCTATTAATTTTTATATATTTATCATCTTTTAGTAAATGTTCATGAATACTAATGTAGGAAAACAAGTAAACAAAAAGGGAATTACAAGGATCATCCGTAGTGTCAGAACTTATATCTTTTCCATATCCACTCCCATGGGTCAATAGAAATTCACAATTATGAATAAGTGAATACAAATTTTGACATATTGTGTTAGAAAACTTCTATATATTGTTAAGAATTCTTATAGTGACACATATTAGTTGTAAAATATTTCTTAAAAACTATTTTTCCAAAATAAAATAATAATAAATTTGTTCAAAATGCTCCACATAATCTATGTCTGGAATTTTAAATCTGATGTTGGTGGGTTTGATTCTCTTAGCTTGATAAGGCTGGGTCTGATAGACATTGTTTGATGAATTCAGTCTGAAGGAATTATGATGATGAATCCATTCTCAATCAACAATCCTGATAATATTCCCAATATCCCAATATGATCTTCCCCAGGTTAATCTTCTCAGTCTCATAATCAAATCTCATAGGGTTCCAACCTTCTTCTAAGACCTCACTCCATAAAGAAAAACAAGACAAAAATCATACAGTACTCCACCTTTTCCACATATATGAAAAGTTGAAATATTCAAATCTATTTTTCTAATATTTATAAGAAACATATAATAGAGAGGGTGGAAACTAAAAAATGTTTACTCACATTTCAAATATTCTAAATTCACTCTAAATTGAACTTCAACTTTTCATACTTAAAATCATTACAATATTTCACTAAAATAAGTCTTCTCAAACATACAATCTTTTTTCGTCTTGATTAACTTCTTTAGGTTTGGCATGATTGAATTCCTTATATTTAAAATGATGTGACATAATTCATCTACTCATTATTATCTAACTTTTTTCCATTGATAATTATGATTTGACTATCTTCCTTGATCATTAAGATATGATTTTCCTGATTAGAGTTAGTCTTATTTTCATTCCTTCCCAAAGTCATTCCAATTTCATTTTTCCCCAAAGTCAGTATGATTTACTTTCCCCCTATAATTTAGTTTAACTAACATTCCTCCAAAGAGTTATTTTGATTTAATTTCTAGCTTATATTATGTCTGAATAACTTTCCTTCTATGAGTTATCCTAATTTACCTTCCATGGCTTCAGTCTGATGGAATCATTATAACGATGGATTTATCATTACGATGGAATTATCATTACAATGGAATTATCATTGTAATGGAATTTTCATTAATATGTATTTATTATTATGATGGAATTATCATTATCCACCAAAAAAATAAAAAATCATCAAACACCATCATCTTTTACTCATTTAGGCATCAGAAAACATTTGTGTCCAGTACATATGGATCCA
This sequence comes from Viscum album, assembly GCA_963277665.1. NCBI lineage: Eukaryota > Viridiplantae > Streptophyta > Magnoliopsida > Santalales > Viscaceae > Viscum > Viscum album. The sequence continues at coordinate 837,907,080 of OY728165.1, forward strand.
ATACAAACATTGTCTTGATTCTTTGAACTGATAAAATAATTAAAATTACTCAATTTATTAAAAATATATTATCCTGTTATTTTTCATGATTTATTTTAAATTAAATGTTGGAAAATAACAATGTGACTTACCGTTTTAAATTTTAATAAATTACAAAATCCTTACACCACATACTTAATTCAACATCTTGATTATCAATTTGAATTTCATTTATAGGAAATTATGTATTTATATTCAATACCATGTATGAAGACTCTTCAAATTTAATCCAATGGATCTGAGAATGACCATGATTCTAATCAACATTTTCATCTTTCTGACTATTTCTATGTTTGTTGCTACTTAGTTGAAAAACCTGTGTTTTGAAAGCTATGTATGAAAAAAAAAATTCAAAGGTAATAGCTTCCCATACTTTTGTGTTAGGATAAAAACATTTATCAACATTAAAATTACCTTCAAATACTCATTCTTAAGGAATTTTTTCGATTTTGAAGAACAAAAACATTCATTTACAAAAGAAGATAATTAGAAATAAATGAAAAAATTTGCAAACAAATAATCAAAAAGGTTCATCAACCTAACCATTTGGATTTTGATGAAAATACTCACTAACAAATGTATCAACTATATAAAGTTATTCAAAACTCAACATTTAAAACAAATAATGTTTTTAAAATTTTACCAAAACATATACATTCTTAAATGAGAGTTTCTGGACACCATAAAACTGGATAAAGTAATGTTTTTTAATGAATTTCATCCCTTGGTGAGATTATTTTTTTTTCCCATGTTAAGATAAACTCCCACACCCTTTTATATTTTATTCTTACATTTTTTTCTCTCACCCATTTTATAATAACCATAAAATTATAATAATAATATGAAATATATTTAAACAAACATATTAAAAAGTATAAAGTTTTTACTATCTATCCTTCATTTTTAGTATAATCCAAATAATGGTGGGGGTGGATTCCATATGAGATTTATAAGTTCATCAGAGGCGACAGAACATGAAGTTCCACACTAAATTACACAAATATGTTTTTTTAAATTTCCTTCATGAAGATATCAACACTTTGGTAATTCTTTGAGATATATTCTAAAAAAATCACCAAAATAAATATTCAATTTTATAAAGTGAAACATTAAATCAATGTGTTTTAATATTGAATGTTGGATATGATTTTTTGAAATATAAATTGCTCTCTGATTATCATAAATTATATTCAATGCTTTCTAAACTTTTACATTAAAATATCTTAAATGGACATTAAACCACAACATCTAAGTACATGTCTAAGTATTATTGACAAATTCAAATATTGTTATGCTCTATATTACTAAAACAATAACTATGAAAACTTACACTTCATTAACACAATAAAAAATTTCCACTTGAGGTTGATTTAATTTGATTACATTGTCTAGCAAAATTGGCATCAATATAACCACGAAACTTCCACTCATAATATCTTTTATATAACAACCCATGTAAATTTGGTCCTTTGACACATCTCATAATTTTATTTTCTGCCAATATATGTGATTCTATATGATTTATTGGATACCTGGTACACAAAATCTCATCATAATCAATATTAGGCATCGAGGCTCAATTGTTATCTAGACAACCTTTCAGCTTCTGAAATTATTTCGGATTCACACTATTACTGAACTCATTTAAATCAAATTCTTCCCCACTGATATTGGAGTGTAAGTTTCTAGGGATTCATCCATTCCAAATTTTTTTTACAATTCCCCGATACACTTTTTGTTAGATACGAAATGTATTTTTATTTTAGTTGAACATGTAAACCAAGGAATAATTTTAATTCTCCTAAAATTTACATATCAATGATCCGTTTCATTTATTTAGAAATTTTATTGAAAAAAATCCTCAATATTCTAAAAAATATCAATAGAATAAATAATTACAATTAGAGTTCTGAAGTCAACATATTTCACATATAAGCTACTATAATGTTTTACTTTAGAAAAATTCAATATTCTTAAATACAATTTAATGATTAGAATACCATGAATATAGATCTGGATTTAGCCCAAACTATGATTTCATTAATATAAAATACTTATAATTCATCAGGATCAAGTAGAAACCCACATTTTTGTCCAATATAGACTTATTATTCAATTTATCCATTTAAAAATGTTGACATTACATACATATGATATAATGTGTAATTATTATGAGAAGAAACTTCTAGAAACAATCTACTAGTTTCTATCCTTGAACCTGGGGAAACGATTTCATCAAAATCCACACCTTCCACCTATGCATATCCTTTACAAATAAGCCTTTCTTTGTTTCTAGAATCTTCTAAATGTCCATTCAGCTTCTTTATGTAAAGAAATTTTTTCGATAAAATGTTTACCTTTCATAGGTGAAACAAGGCCTCAGTCTTCATTTATTTCAATTTGATCCAACTCTTCATTTATATCATTCTATAATTCGTTGTGTTGAATATTTTCTAAAATCAATTTTGGTTCAACTTTTGAGATGAGTGAAGATTGATTTTATAATATCAACATTTTTTTGCCCGAACTACGACCTTATGATTATGAAGAATATTTTCAGTCAACAAATGTTTTCATAAGGTGGGAAACTTACAAGATTCTTTCACAGCTAAACTTTCTCCATCACATTACTTTTCTAAATCATGATTATATTTTTCTGTATCATTCTTACATTCATTAAAAACATTCCTTTTATCTTCCTCATCATTATCAAAAAAATTGTAGAGGAAGATTTATTTCCAATAACATTCACATCATATGATTCAATAGAATTATGTAAACATTTTTTTCATCCTCTTTAATGTCTTCCATTGTGTCAATAACAAAAAAATATCTATTCTCAAATTTACTATCATCCATTCTATGATATCAATTTTTTATTTATAGAAAACAAGGACTTCCAAAACAATAAAGTATTTTATAGAATAGTTTTTGTTATACCACATTTCATAGGAAGTCATATAAGATTTAATTCTCAAAAAACATTTATTCTAAACATGTACAACATTACTGACATCTTATCCTCAATATATCTTTAATGTTTTGTATTCTTATAACATGATTATTATAATTTCCACTAAACTTCTATTCTCCCCTTATACTAATTCATTTTTTAGTGGTGTGTATGTGGACATATACTGATTTTTTATTTCATGAATTATTATATAATTTTTATAATTTCTGGATGTGAACTCTATTCCATTATCAATTCTCAACTTCTTTATATAAACCCCCCTTTATTTCTCAACATAATTTCTAATGAATCTGAAATTTTCAATAGGCTCTGACTTGTACATGAAAACATGATATTGGCCATCCATGTGAAATCATCAATAAATTTGATATTGTAAAAATATATTTTTTTATTAATGTCTAATTGGCCCACATAAATTAGAGTAAATAAGTCCAATTTGTCTATTAGAATGATTTTTAACATTCTTATGACTTTTATTAGTCATCTTACCATTCTCAAAATTAGTAAAAACATATTTCTCTATTCTTTTCAATTATATATATATATATATATATATTAAAAACATTAACTTTAGATATTTTGTTCCTAATTTTCTTCCCAAGATGGATAAGTCCTTGGTTCACCAATATATTCTCATATTTATGACTTGGATAACATGAGTTGTTAAGTTATACAACATGAAAAATATTTCTACTAGTTCTTTCTCATTTTGTGATAACTTCACTCTTTTTCACACTTCTAATAATTCATTAATCTGTTCTAAAAATTAATTATTTTCAATCATAAAAAATTTTACTTACACAGCGTATGTTATGGTTAGGCCATAAATATGTAGAAATTAATTATACTTCAAAATTTCTAATTCAGTATCATCCATTTTGATTCCAGAAATTTTTAAGGAACTATCATTAAAAAAGGTTAATGCACCTTCTTCATGATTTTCAAAATTATTCATGATTTTAAAATCACCTATCGTGTTTGATGGAAAACCACTATCAAGTATTCATGGATAGTTATTTTTACATTCTTCCAATGAAGGGTCAAAAAAAATATTTTTCCTCAACTTTATTCTTTCTAGATTACATTTATTTTATCTCATAACAAATTTGTTCGGGATAGAGTGTCATATATCATTCGTCATGATGACCAGCCTGATTAAGTCTTCCAACAACATATTTAAGGCATTCTAATTGATGATTTTGGAAATTTTCTTAAATATAGGGATTTTTCTTTTCTAAATTCCTATGTTTTAGGAATTTTATTCATTCTACATTCAATATTTCATTAACTCGGTTCAAACCATCTTCCCAAAAGTGAAAGGTTATGCTAAAAATATAAGCTCAATTCTTATAGATTCCATCTCACCAATAGAAACCGTTCAATATTTATTTTCTATTGAAGTGTGATCGTTCTCTATAAGAACATTGCTAAGGTTGATAACTTATTCTAGCTCCAACATACTCTAAGTGTGGACTATCTTTCCATCTCATTGAGTTTCCAACTTTTGTAGCTGTTATTAGTTTCTCAGATAATTTCTCCACCCAAGAATTCCTAATAAATTTCTTATCACCTATAAATCATTAAATATTAGATAAAACAATATTTATAGAGGGTGATGATTTCACATGATTCTTGATTTGATATTTCATAGTAACATTAAGAGTCTCAACTATTAAACTTGAATCTTATTTAAAGTTTTCATTCATCTTCCTGGTGGTAATATCAGAATCAACAAGTTTTCAATGAATATGGTTAACTTATTTATCCTAATATTCTTGCTTCTTATAGAGATCTTCAACCATCATTCCATGTTCATCAATTCTATATTTTTATCTTAAGATATCGTAAATGTATTCTTCCTCCAACTTGATGACACTTTTCTTCTTACATCACTTATTCAAAATCTTTCATTATTACTCTAATTTCATTATTGAGAGTTTTGTTTTACTCAAGACATAAAAACATTCTATTCTAATTTCATACTCTTTATATGATTCTTCAAGGCCTTATTCACTATCTATGGAATCATATGTTTTCTCAACTTTTTGAATGAATGTTTTTTTAACTTTCTTCTTTGGATGTTTTTTTTCAGTTGATTACGATTCGAATTTCATTCTCAACATCCTTATATTATCTCCCATTAACTTTTTATATTTTTTTGGATAAATTTTCATCTTTATAAATTTTTTCTAATTCTTCCATTGATATTTTTCACCAAAAGTTTCTCGATATTCTCTAAAATTCTTCTTGGTGAAATTGAATGATAATTTTTAAATTCCACCACACTAAAAACATTTGAGAGGAATTTTACCTCCATAATTTTACATTCTTATTAAATAGTTCATAGATATAAGAGACTTGATTTTTTAATTAAACTCATAATACTATTTATCATCAAATTCAAAAGGATCAATATTTTTAACATCTTGTTTTTTCATTTGTCTCATGGATTCAAAAGAAATTTTATCTTTCATATTATTTATTAACATTGGAGCTTTCCTCATTTCAAAATCAAAATTAAACTGATGCAATTCATCAGGATATAAATCACACTAATCTTCTAATGAGTAAATTTTAGATTCAAAGATATTGGGATTGTTTCTCATGAGTTTCATCACAATTATATAATATTGCAAGACATAACCAAAAGCATTGATGTTGCAAATAGTTTAATTTACTCTAGTGAATTATTCATCAATTGATTCTTCATATTTTATAGTTATGTTTTCATGCTTTTTACACCATATTTTTATTTTCTCTTTCATCGCTTTAGTATTCCTTTAAAATATATTTTCCATATTTTCCCACATACTCTTTGATGTTTTGAGACCCATTACATTCATATAAATATTTATAATAAGGAAATAGGGACATAATTTGCATCCTTTAAATAATATTTTATATTTATAAAAATGGAAAACATCATTGATTAATATATATCAATACGTGTAAAACCAATTGTTACAACATCAACAACTTCTAGGTCCAGAGATAGGAGAAAAGGAATCATTCAATTTTTCCATCCACAATATGTTTTTCCATAAAATATATGAATTCATGTACAATTGATAGAATTGAGATTATCAATTATAAGGATTCAATAATAGAACTTTTTCAGTAATACAAATTAAAGATCCCAAGGTTCCAATAAAAAATGATAAGAAGAGGTTAAATCAGTTGTATTATTTATATATGATTCAAGACTTTTAGACACCTAACCTGTAAACATTGTTATAGTTTATATCCTTTTAATCTTTTAGTCAACACTCATGCATTAATATGTAGGAAATCAATTAAATCAAAAGATATATGCAATGTTAGGACTTCGTTTTAGAACCAACATTCATTCCATATCCACTTCCATTAGTCTATATAAATTTATAATTTTGTATTAGTGAATTAAACTTATGAAAAATCCCAATAGACACATTCTATCACCTGATAAAAATGATTATATTGACTCCGATGAGTTTAAAAAGTTTTCTTAAAAAATATTGAGATAATACAAAATAAAAATGTCTTTGTTCAAATTTCACACCAAAATATCTATCTAGAATCCTTAGTGTGATGTAGATAGGTTTGATTCTCTTAGTTTGTTGATTCTAGGTCAGATGGACTTGATCCAATGAATTAAATCTGATTGACTATTTTTGCTGAACCCATTATAAATTTACATTACTCAAACTGTTCTCAATTCCTCAATATTATCTTCCTCACTCTAATCTTCTCATTCATGTAAAAAACATTCAGGACGCTTACCATCCTCTGAGATATCAATATGAAAATGAAACCTTGACAAAAATTATATTGGACTCTTTATTTTCTACATACGTGAAATGTTTCAAAGTGTTAATGTAAGTGATTATACTTATAAGAAACTAAAAATAGTAAAAATGGGAAATTGAAAAACATTTCATGATTACTCAAATTTCAAATCTCTGAAAATAACTCGTATCTTCAACTTTAACTACTTGAAACCTTCTCATGATTTCTCTAAAATAATTATTCAGAAACATAATAACATTTCATCATTCTAATGTAACTACCTCATATTGAGTCTGATTAACTTACTTAGATTCAATTTTATGTGAATACTTTAATATTCTCCTAAAAATTTAACTTTCATCATATCCTCATTAAGATCTAACATTCTTCCTCTTATAATTATGATATGACATTCTTCATTAGAGTTAGTCTGATTGAATTTCCTTCTGAGAGTTATTACGATTGACTATCCTCCACATATTCAATCTAATTGGATTTCTTTCTCAGAATTGGGCTAATTGAATTTATTCCTTAGAGTTAGTTTTATTTACTCTCATCCTCATATTCACCCTGATTTAATTTCATTCTCACTGTCAGTTTGAATGAAAACCCTTATCTTAGGTCATATGGAATGCATATAATGATGGAATTATCATTAAAATGGAATTATCATTATGATGGAATTATAATTACAATGGAATTCTCATTGTGATGGAAATCCCATTATGATAGAAAATACACTTTATAAATATGAAATTCTTAAAACCACATCAGCTATAACTTAGTCAGAATTATGAAAACATAAATGTCTTGTACTTTTGGATCCTTTGTAAAAAAATTCTTCATTCCTAGAACTGATATAATCTTTACGATTCCTCCATTTATTCAAAAGCCTTTATCATTAGATTTTTCTTAATTTACAAGAACTTAATGATTAAAAAATCATTATCTTCCTTTTGTTTATAAATTTTACAAGCATTATAACACATGACACTTTTTTGGTCATTCAACATATTTAGCCACATTCTGCGTTTCATTATCAAGAACTTTTGTATTTCTATCTAACACCGAGTCTGAAAACCCATCGATGTCGTGACGATAGATCCAAGAATTATGATTCATTTGATCAAAAAATTCATCATTCTAACTAATTCTATGACTAGGGTTTTTTTAGTCTAAAAACCTATATTTTAAAAACTATGTCCATAAAAAATCTTTCTCAATGAAAAAAAACTCCGACCACCACCACCCCTATCCCATTTGATCTTTGATTTGAGCATTCAATAACTTTTATATTCTATATAAAAACATATTCTTATGAACTGGGTCTAATCCTAAATAAAAATTACATATTTTATGGGAAAAAAATAGTTTCCAAAAAATAAAAACTATTTTAAATCAATTAATCACAATGGTTCTTCAGTATTTTATGCCAGGTACTATACTGTTGGTGTGGTGGATGAAGTATCCATTCAGCTGGACTCTGATAACTTACATATTAAATTAGTACATATAGGAAATAGTTTCATGCAAAACATTGGTAAATGCATCATATAAGAATGTGGTGTGCATTCCATATCCTTATTGAGGCAACTCCCTGGATATAATCTTTTAATGTGCTATGTCTTTTTTATATTAGGATACCTCTATGAAGATTGAAAGCTAGGATTCCACTGTGTGATTATAATGATGATCTTCCATGTGGAAAGGATTTAATATTGGTTCAGGCATATGAGGTGGTACCTCCAAGTGGTATAATTGTATTTCAACCACCCATTGAGAAATGGGATGATCCGATAGTAATGAATGAGGATGTGTGTTAGATGAGCGTGCTCCATGTGCTTCAGAGGAAGTGAACACCTAGGTATTGAGGTGGGCCATAAACCCATGAAGCTGAGGTCTAGCCTGAGGTTGTTACACAATATTTATTCCTTATGATGACACATATAGATCATATGGTGGTCCTTCTAATGAGTCTTCTTCATTTATATGCTTGGTGATGGTGGTTTCTAGTGATGCAGACACATGATGATAAAGCCTCTCAAGGTCAGATTTCAAGAATCTGTTAAAGGAGAATTTCTATCTTTCCATTTTACGATAAATGTGCATTCATGACCTTCTACACTTTATGCCAGGTATAATAACTATGGAAATTTTTATGGTCAGGTTCACATTACTCTAATGATACTCTATGAATATGGTTTGGGACCCATTTATCTAAGAACATGCCCTTGATTAGTGTTTATTCTTGTATATTATGGGTTCAGTTCTTTGCATTCCCAACTATGTTGAAATGATCAAGTGGTCCTTAGTGTTGGAGATATTTCATGGTGATAAAATGCCAACAACTAGTTCTAGTTGTGGGAACACAAGATCTGAGACCTCGGCAGCTGGTAGTCGATAGAAAGCAGATGGATCCAAGCATGTGTGATACTTTAAGAGGTAATCCCGGTGTATAGGGCATGTGGTTCATAGATCTTAAGATAGTTCAATGTATAATAAAAATATAAGATGATTCATAATGATATATATTTAATATATAACAAATAAATTTTAAAAAAATAAATCACAAATAGTGATAAATTTAATTTATTAGGATAAAAATACATTGCTAACAAAAAAATTATTTTAGAAAAACAACTCTTTTATTTTCAAATAATATTTTATTTTCATTTATAACTGATTGAATACTAATTATTTCAATTTATACATGTGTAAACCATACATTTTCATAATTGTTTTCATCATTTTTTTCTTACTAATCCAGCAGCTAGGTTATAAGAATATTTTAAGAGTTTATCACGATTCTTATAAACTCATTGTTCTTCATAACAGATGTTATCAATGAAATTAAATTTATTTCAAAAAATTATAATTCATAAAATATAGATATGTTACATTCTACCCTCTTAAAATAATTTCACCCTTAATATTTCATTTATCTAATAAAAAAATTTAATGTTTTTCCTCAAAACATACTCAGATTCAAATATAGAATCCCCAAATTGGTTATTTCTCCAGAAATCTTTTACCTGGTTAGTGGCCTTGTTTTGTAGAACTTTTTCTATATGATCTAAAATCTCCACCAGTTGTTCCTTGTAAAAATTGTTTTGCTCTAGGGTTAAAAACTATACATTAAATACATGTGAATAATCAGGTATATAATTTCTCATAAGAGATATATATAACTCATTATGAACTTAAGAGATATTATTTGGGAGATCTAATAGATAAGATACCATTAAAAAATTAATAAATAATTAAAAAATCAATAACATACCTAGGTATTATTATTAAATTATTTTTAAAAATCATTAATATATTCTATGTAGATATTCGTAGGAATATTATATCACCCACATCATGCTCTCTATCACTTTAATGATTACCAGTATGAAATTTATTCAACTTTGAGCTACTCTTATGTGATATTTGATTGATATAACCTTATATGGAATTTCCTCAATTAGATTAGTACCAACTATATTTCTTTCTAAAACATCATTACAACATGTTGTAGTTCTACACATCCTACCATATAGGACTTCATAAGAAGACATTTTAACATTAGAGAGATAGTTATTGTTGTATGAAAATTCTACAAAGGATAGTTGTTAATCCTAACCACATTTTAAATCCATAGAGAAATATCCCAACATGACTTCTAGAGTTGGAATGGTTCTCTCAGAGTCACCATTTTTATGAGGATGATAATTATATTTGAAATTTAACTCTATATATATATATCTTATAGAAGACTTGTACAAAAAATTAAGAAAAACCTCATATCTAGATCAAATACAATTGATAGTGTAACATTATGCAATCAAAACACATCACTAATGTATAAAATATTATGTTGATCAAGAGATAAATTTTATTTCATGGTAATGAAGTGTGTTGACTTCAAAAGGTGATTAAATATAAACCATATATTATTTTTCCCTTATGATTTATTTTGGTTATTCTAATGAAAAATATATGGTAATGTTTTCCCATTTCCATTTTGGTATGGGTAATGATTGTAACATTCCCATAGACTTATGTTTCATATCCTTAACAAGTTGATATACCAATCATCAGGAAATGTACTCTAAAATATCTATATTTATTCCACATAACAATTTATACTCTTTCGAATATTTATATATCTTCATATATCTACTATAAATAGGGAATGAAGAACTTCCATATTTATCTAGTATATCCTTCTTAAAATATGGTATTGAATGGACACATTCATTGTTTCTAAACCTTATTATTATTTTAAAATGAAGGTTTAACTCAAGATCATTTATCAATATATTTTTTAGATTTATATATTCATTCTACACCTCTTTAATATACTCTTGGATAGATGGTTGGGGACTAATTTGATAAATATAATACTTCTCCCCTTCATTCAATATTTCATGATCCATGTTATTCAAGTCCAGATATATTGAATCATTTGCAATACTCATTATATATATGAAAACAAGAACCTTTAAAATCCAATCATCTGCCTCTTTTTTCTCTGTTCTAGGGGTAATGTATTGAGTATTCATAATCATTAATCAACTAAAACCACAATATTTTGTTCATGTTCATCATTTTTTGAGTAAAAATATAATTTAAGATTTTTTTATCAGTATATATGTTAAAATATTCTCTATATAGATAATGCCTCCATATATTTAATGGAAAAAAATTACAAAAACCTACTCTAATCCTGAGTTTGGTAATTTTTCTCATGGACCTTCAATTATCATTATGCATATTCTTTAATAATATCTTTCTGTATGAGGAAAAATCACATTCCCTCATTGAATGCATCACTATATATTTAAAACCCTTCTCCACTTCTAGGTACTATAATAATAGTTATGCTAACTACAATTATAATCAGTTCCATAAAAAATTCACCACATTAATCCTTCCAAAGGAACTTGGCTACCTTCTAGGTTAACTTGGTGGGTTTATTAGATAGTTCTAGAAACTTTTCCAAAAATGCTGATTATATCTATTCAAACCAATAAAAATATGGATATTAGACATAATGGTTGGTTTGGTCAAATTTTTAATAAATTTTATCTTTGATGTGTCTAGTAATATACCCTCACTTGAGATTATATGACCCAATATTGAAACTTTCTGAAACCAAAATTCAATCTTGGTAAATTTTAAATAAATATTATTCTTCCTCGGAGTCTTGAAAAATCCATAGGTGATCTAAAATTTATTCAATCTATTCAAATATATGATAATATATTCTATAATTATTACCAAAAAATTATCAATTTATTCTCAAAAAGACGATGTTACTTAAATCAATGATTATGGATGGGGAATTAGTTAGAAAAAACAACATCACTATGAATTCATAGTGCACATACCTTGTACAGAATATTTTCTTCTATATAAACTTCTTATTGACTCTCAATTACTAATATTCATAATAAATATAAATCATGGAAAATTATTTTTCTCCATAATTTTTATCAAACAAGTCATAAATATGGGCTAGATGATACTTTTTCTTTATAGTGATCTTGTAAAGTTCTCATTTCTTTTAAAAAATAGAATTTGTGGACCCTCAGGTAATGCACAAGGAAAAATAAATCCATTTTCAGTATTCCCAGAAATTAACTTCTGAAATTCATGCAACTCAATTGGGTCCATTATATATATAGTCTTAGGAATAGGCATAACACTAAGTATGTTTTTTATTTAAAACCCAAATCCTTGATATAGTGGAAGATTAGAAAAATATTCTAAAATTTCATCCACAAGATCATGTAGAAGTGGAATATCATTGATATTGTGTTTCTACCTATCCATTTGAGTTAAAACCCATTTTTTAAAAGAATCATGTTGCATAAGATAGATGTTATTTCTATATGAAGTTCATTTTATTCATAATATTGATATGTGATCAATGTTTGGTTTCTTATATCAATCATAACATCCCTTCATCAAAAAATACATGTGGTATTTATGTAAATAAATATAATACATATCTGAAATTACATTGAGTTCATCTAGAGTATGAATGAAAATATTTTTTTGTAATAATTTTCCCACAAACATCAACTAAAGAAGAATCATATAATTGGGAAACATCATCATACCATTAGCAGTTTTTACTACTAAATCAACATCTAATTTTTGAGGTGGTACTGTGTTATCATTAAAAAAGTATTTAGATATAAATTAGAAGATGAATATAGAAGAAAAAATTCATTAATAGTTCTATAGTAGATGGTAAGTGTACCTTTCACAACATTATTATCATACCCCTTATTAGAAATAATGATTGCATAAAATTTACCTTGGTCTCATGGCTTAAGAGGTTGTTAACATCGATCATCATCCTTATCCTTTGGATATAGGAACTGGTAAGAATAATTACCATACTTCTTGCATTTAAAACACTGGAGTGAGGGTGTTACATTCTGTAGTTCTTTCTCTCCATTCACATCATTAGCTAACTTCTACCCATTATTATTGAATTTGATTACATGATGACATTTCATTACATAATTGAATCACTTACTAGTTCCCTTAAGATAATTTCCCCCATGTTTCCATACAATTTTAAGAATAATGGAAGGATCATCTTTTTCCATAAATGGTTTTTAGAATTTCATTTTTATTCCATTTTTCTTTTCATATCAATACCATGATATTAATGGGAAAGTCCAATATCCATATATACCTTATTATATCATCGAATGATTTCATCATAGATACTAAAGTCCCTTATTGATAATACCATTACAAGACATTGTTTTAATCCACTGAATGATTGATCAATCATACTTTTAGGTTGGTTGATAATACCAAAAATCTACCTTGAAATTATGATAAAATATTCCTCATAGGTATAAAAAGATTCATCATACTTCTATTTCAACTCAACAAATTCCGTCTTTATTTTCATATGAATAATAAGAGTAAAATACTTCTTGGTAAATAATATCATATACTCATCCCACACAATAGAGTAAATTTATTCCTTTTTATTGTGTTATTGGTATGATTATAACATTGATATTATTTTCCTTACAAATGAAAATAAATAAGAATTGTTTTTCATTGTTTTGAAAAACTAGAGAATGGAAAATATATTTTCAATGGTACCGATCGATTTCATGGATACTACTGGATTGGTAGACACACTAAAAGAAATTGGATGTTTCCACATGAAGGACTCAAGAGAACGTTGGTACCTCCTTATACTTTTTTGAATATCAACATGATTCCGAGCTTGAGAAAAATTTATGGGAATAAAAATGATATTTTTAATTCTATCTCGCATAAAATTTGGTTTCTTAGGAGTAAAATCATTGCATTTTTTGTTTGATTCAGCATTACGTTGATTCATTTAACATCTAACAATTTTCCATAACCAAAATCAATGTGTCATCATTAATAATACTATTGGTAAAAAACATAATAAACAAGAATAATTTACTGGATTTATAAATCATGACTCCTTCTTCTATGACACCTGAGGTTTATCTTAGGTTATTCAGGATTATTACCAAAACATTAAGATTTTTTCCTATACATTTCCCCATCTTCTTGGATCTCACAAAATATTTCTCAACCTCTTTTCTAATGATTGGCATAACCTTTCTCTTATACCAACTATATTTACGTGACCCTTTTATACATAGATATTACATATAAATAGATTAATATTCTTTAAATAATAAAATGGCCAATTCCAAAATCATATATGTCTAACATCTTTGGAAACTTTTAAATATAAACAAATAGATTATAATAGTTCTACATCATCCCCCACATAGAACTTGATAATTATCACCCTTCTAAGAGAAATCATACAAAAAACTCTCTTCATAACCTGGGAGAGGAATGATAATATAGGTTGATCCATAATTATCTGTAAGGGTAATAAAGGGATATATCAATGATTATATACACATAACATGAGAAAAAGGGTATGAAAAAATAATTTTAATATTCAAAAACCATACATTGTATATCACAGATCATATTATTGATTCATGGAATAAATATTTGAAGATTATGGGACATTAATCATAAAGGAACCAAATAACATGGTACTTGAGTGAAAAATATAGGCATACAATATAGATTTTTTTCATACACATAAGAATATAAATTCATTTTTTTAGTAGTGATGTTTAATTTACAAGACTATCATCATTGATTAGGTTTACTCCTCAAACTGTCTTTGTTGTAATGATTTACTCCCATGTTAATCATATTGGATAAATTCCCTTATTGAAATGGGTTCACTCCCCCATTCAGGGGTTATTTATCTCATGAGATATCTATATTTAACCACAACATTAGAAAGAGATATAGGTCCCACCCATATCATAATGAAAAATATACATACGTATTCCCTATGATCCTAAAGAATTCATTATATTAGATCCATGAAAATAAATGGTTTTCATAAATATCTAATATTCACATAACCTATATAAAATAAATTAGTTTCTTGATCATTTTTTCATATTATCAAAGCATAACCCATGTAAATGAAATTAGTTTCCTAAACATATTATCATCATAAACATAAACCATCTCTAAAAAGAATAGGGATGATATCCGAGGATCATATCTCTAGTAAATTAAAATTCAAATCAAGTGTTTGAGTTCTTTATGATTATAAATGTTGTTAAAATACAGTTAAAAGATTCTTGAGGAAAATAACCTTCACATTTTTAAATCAAATATTTAAAATATAGAAAAAAAATTATGGAAAAAAATTAATTTAAAATAAACAGGGAAAATTATAAATAAATCATTAATGTATTGACTATTCAAGATAGTCTAAAATTTATATGTTGTTAGATAATTCAAATGAAACATTGTTTTCAAATTTTTTCAGAAAGTCAAAAAGAGCTTCATTCAAAAAAAAAACAAGTAGATTCCATTTAAAATAAATTAAAAAAATCAGGTAAGGGTAAAATTACCATAAAAATAATAAAAGAATAATGAATACCTTCTTCAATAAATTTTTAGATAACATGGATATAGAAGATAAATTTTTTTTGACCAAATATAGAAATAACCTTGATTTCCCCTAATAACATATTTTCAGTCTCCTAAGTAGATAAGGTGAAGAAAATGAAAGAAAAAAAATAATTTCACTAAATAACTAAAGGGTAATAAAAATTATTATTATATTGAGAGGTATATCATAATGTTTCATCATCATAAATTAATCATAAACAATCCTAATAAATAACGAGATTGCATTATAAAACCCCTTACCACTTTAGTATCTTTTGAATCATAATCTCCATTAAATAAATAATATTATATGGATACTTATACCCCAATAAAATAATTAATATTTATCATAAAATAAATTAATTAGTAGTATATACACCACACAGAATAAATATGTTGTGAAAATGGAATTTTCCTATGGAAATAAAAGTGATACAAAAACACTTTGCCTCTAGTATAACTTTATCCAAATGTTTTTGAAACAATTGTATAATAAATATATATTTATTATAAATTTTTTTATATATTAATACACACATATATATAACCATATATGATTTAATTTTAACATTCTATCACCCATTTATTAAAATTTATTATTAAAATCCCTATTTTGTGTGATAATGGCTTCATTTTCATGTATATTTTGGTCTCATAGTTTTGATCCTTGTAATTTGATCATAGTTACATCTTATAAAAAATTAATAATGTTATTAATAATATATATATATATTAATTATTAAATTTTATAGTACTTTATAAATATTAGGGACTGGAAAATCAATTACACCATTCATGGAGATAGTTTGTCATAGGTACGTATGAACATCATTTTCATATTTTAACGGATGGAATGAAAGAAAAATAAATATAAATGTGAAATTCCATTATCATTAATATATCATATATATTCATCAAATTTATATACATTACCACCTAATTAAAATATAAATTAAATATGAATCACATTGTTTCGTGGAGGTGGTAGTCTACACGTACGCCTAAACAAAGTTATCATTGCGTAAAGGATTGGTTTGTAAGATGGTAGAAATGATATTATCATTCCATGAGTATAATTGTATCATATATTAATATATATAAATATTAAACCCATCATATTACCCATCTATAAAATATGACAATGGAAAATTAATTATATCGATATGTGGTAACGCTAAGCCTTATGTACGCATAAATTATAAATTTACTTCCCATTAGATGTGAAATAGGGTGTATGGTAGGTTTTTTTATAATAATAATAACATTTAAGTATATTTTGGATAATGAAATTATTATTTTATGAAAAATATAGAAGATTTAGATGTGGTAAAATAAGAAATGAAGAAATGTGATTGGATAATGCCATTACCTGTTCTTTGAAATGAATCTTTTATATCTCTTCCAAAGAAATCTAAAGTTGGTCATTTGGGATGAAAAATACTTCTAAAATGTTTCTAGGGAATTTTAGAGGATAAATTTTAAGATTTTGGTCATGATAGAAAGCTCATTGTTTTATGAAGAAGAGCAAAGAGGGATTCCCTTTTCTAATTAAAAAGAGGGGTACTATTAGAATTTCATAAAATATTAAATTAATATAAATTAATTTTTACATAAAATTATATAAATGTCTATAATATAATAATATGATATGATTATTAGTAGAATCAATATCACATTACAAAATTTGGACATGTTTAGTTCACATTTGTATACTTATTTTTTAGATTTATCCCTATGATGACATTTTTGACTATTATCATAATATTAAATTTCTCAACCCTTTAAGGGTTAATAATGTTACTATAAAATGAAAAAATAAATATTAGTATTTTTAAAACTATGTCTTATTCATCTCTAAAAATATAATATTTTTATAATTTTATATCATTTGATAAAATATTATTTATTATAAAATATCATTAATGTAATTTTTAGAAATATTCATTTACTTTAAATTTAAATACATCAATAGAAAAGTGTAATTAAAATATAATGATTTTTAACCTACCTAATATGTAAAATATATCTAAAAAATTCTTTCAATATATTAATTAAATAAAATTATATCACCTTAAATATTTTCAAAATAATTTATTTCATGATGTAATTAATAATATAAATATTGCATTAGTATTGAATAAGAAATTAATTCCATTATGTAATTTCTGGAAATTAAGAACAAATATATATATTAATAACATAATTTCATTAATCTAAAATTAGAAACTTATATTCATTCATAACATTATGTTCTCTCTATGTTGACTAATAAGTGATATAAAAAACAAAGAGAGTGACATTTTGGATGAAATATTATGGGCTTACTAGTTGTTTTAATAAAAGATTAACCTAATTTACCTTTTATTGAGGTGGTAATTTTTAACATAGTTATAATTCATATTAACCAAAAATATAAGGGGAATATTAAGCTTGTGATCCTATATAATTAAACTACTTAATTAATTATATGTAAGTCGGAATCTATCAATGGTATACATAAATTTAATTAAGTATGAAATATGCAATGACTAGTTCTTTTTAAAAAAATACATTTTTAAGAATAAAATATGTTTTATTAATATCCAAGGTAAAATAAAATTATTATATGAATTTCAAAAAAATTTATTGAATCTATAATAAATAAATTTCAGTAAAATAATTCACCTATAATAATAAATTTTATTTCTTAGAAAAATAATATCACTATAAAAAATATGGTTTTATCTAATGTGAGGCATTATCCATGAAATCTATAAGCACTGATAAATGCCCCATTTATCAGTTCTTGCAAAAACACCAATAGGGGGCTTTACTAGTACTAAAAATGTGCAGACAAAGGGGGGTTTTATAAGCACTAAAAAAAGAATCGATAATGGGGTGGAATTTATACATGGTAATAAAAATCATTGATAAAGTGGGGGTCATTATCAGTGCATAAAAATAAATGATAAATGGGTCCATTTTTATAGCTCATAGAAAATTTTGTAAAGGGGGGCCTTTATCAGTTTTAACAAAAAATACTTTATATATGGGGGACCTATATCTATGCTAATAAAAAATTACTGATAAATGGGACCTTTATCAATGATATTGAAAAAATCATTTATAAAGAAGGGTCTATATAGGTGTTTCTTACTAGTACTAATAAAAGGTATATATTATAAAAAAATATTTCATTAAAAATATTATATTAAAATAAAATAATAATTTTATTGATATAAATATAATATTTTTTAAAATATGATTTAGATAAGGAAAAATACAGGTTCACACTAAATATAAAATAAATTTCTTGAAAATAGACTATAAAATGATTTAAAAATATATTTCAATTATTAATTTTGATATTTTTTTATCGATTAATAGCCATTTAATAAAAATTAGATGACACAAAAATTTATTTAATTAATTAATTATTTAATATTTCTAGAAAACATGACTATAACATCAAAGGTCCATAACATTTGATAAGGGGTGTCTGAATGGTCTCTATGACATATCAAACCAAAGTCTATAAAGAGATCAACTCCATGTGGATGAAGTGAGGGGGGATAAACATTTCTTCTAGGTCAAACAAATCCTATAAGTCCTCTAAAACTGAGGTTTTAGTCAGGGTATCCCAATTTTTTAACATTATATGAAATTTCAACCTCATTAAATGGGTTTATATTGTATTATTAAATGGAAAATGAATTTACTCTATGGGAATACATTCATATAGATATTATAGTTTTTTTTTTCATTTTTCATATTTTTCATATATTTGTAATAACAAATATTCATATTTTCTTATATTTACTTATAATAAAAGAAATGTATAAATACATATTCAAACATAATTATATAAAAATTTTCTTTTAAATATATAAATCAAATGAAATTGAATATTTATTATTTATTATTCTTTTTATTTAAATTAAAAAAATTATCCATTTTATTTAATTTATTAAAATACATTAAGATGTATATATATACCTATACAAGTAATGATTTTATATAACCATGTGAATCAATAAAAAAATATATTTATATTGATATTTTAATATATGTCAATAAATAAATATATGTGTGTGTGTGTGTAAATATTTTTTCATGATTTTGAGAAATATAAATGTATACTTTTGTGTGTAAATATGTGTATATCTGTGCGTGTTTATAAAGTATTGTGTAAATACATCATATAGAAATGTACTTTCAAAAATTAATCACTAACATTATAATTAAATATTTTATATAAACATATTTAATGTAAATATTTATAAATGAATTATAAAAAATTGTATGAAAATATAAAATTTTATGTGAATACATATAAATTTAATTTTTAAAATTTATAAACAAATAAATAAATATATATATAATGAATAAAATTTAAATCTAACATTATTTTAAAAATCTATTTTATATCTATCCATAGTTTAAAAATGTGTTTTATAACTGGTCACATTTTAAAAATGTATTTTATAACTAGAGTCATTTAAAAAAAGAATTTGTATCTAAATATATAATATATATTGGAAAATTTAAAAAAAACTTTTTAAAAAAATATCGAAATATTTTTAAATTATGAAATATATGAATATATATAATTATAAAAATTTATCTATAGTATATATCTATATATATATGTTTATAAATGTATATATATTTATCATTATATTCTAATATATATAAATGAATATTATTATATAATATAAATATATAAAATATTTAAATAAATATATATATACATATATAACACTCACACACTAAAAATATATTTAATAAATGTTTTTGAACATAATTATATAAATATTTTTTTAATTTTGTGTGTGAGTAAATAAGTAGACATATCATAGAATATACAACAAAACAAGCATAGTGTTATTGTAAAATCATTCATATCTTAAAAGGAGGTCCCTAGATTGAATCTAGGTACTCCGAAGGGTAAAATAGAGGATAAGGTGTCTAAAAGCACTGATAAAAGGGATTTCAAGTGCTTAAAATGGGGGTTTGTGGATGTATGGGCGGGCTACAGGGGTGGGGTGAGGGTTAGGGAGAAGCACTTATAAAGGGGGTTAAAAGGGTTGATAAAGGGGCTGGTGAAGCATTAAATTTTTTATAAAAAAATTTATTATCACTTTTTTAGTTACTGTTATATGTGTTCATTATCAATTATTTATTTATGATAAAAAGGGGTCCTTTATTAGAAATTTTTTTAGAGCTAATAAAGAACCCATTTTTCTGTGTTTTCAGCACTGATAGATGAGGGATTTTATCAACATTGTGATTAAGAGATTTTTTTGGTTATTTTAATGCCGATTTATTAAAAAAAATTAGTATAGTATATTTCTCACAAAAAAAATTCAAAAAAACATCTCTTTTATTTTTCAAATTACTTTTATTTATTTATAATTAATTGATTTATAATGAATTAGTTTTTTACATTTGTAGACTATAAATTTTTAGTATATAATTATTCTTATTCATACTTGTCAATTTATTAGAAAGGGGATAATAATGATTTTATTGTATATCATGGTTAGTCTAAAATTGTTATTTCATGTAATATAAGAAATTTAATAAAATAAATTTATTTGAAATATATATATTTCTCTTAAATTATCATGGTTTTTTGGTGTGGTAAGATAAAAGGTTCATCTTGTTTTTTTGGTAGGGATCCAAGGATAGGCTATGGATTTAGGTGTGGTCATCATTGTTCCATGAAGTGGAAGAATCTATGCGAGATATGCAGTTCTTGGATCATGATTAGAGGGGAAATTCTTGGAGAAGAATGTCAAAATTTATAGAGGTCTTAGGTTGTAGGGTTTGATGAACCTTTGTTTCTTGGAATGGTTGTTATAATATGACTATCGGTGAGTAGATGGGATGGGCATGTAGTTATGCTGGGAATTTTTTTCGAGAGAAACGAGTGCAGTTATATATGTCTCTAATGGTATTTCCTTAGTGAACCTCCTTGGGATCAGTCATGTCATAAATTTGTAAACGTATCTATGGTGAATTTTTAAAGAAGTAAGTTGTAATATGATTTAATGGTTTTTCATATCGAAGACATGTTAGCAAACATGAGTGGACCATGGTGGTTAATTAGGTTAGCTGAGGATATTATTGTGGAGTTTGACCTAGAGTCTAGTTCAGAATCTGGTGTTGGTGATATGCATTTTCACGATTCATGAGTGTTAATTCATTGTGGTTGGATAGTGCTATCTTATCATCTGGAAAAGATGTGTGCCATCGGGGAAATTCAACCAGAGAAGAATTAACTAGTCATTTTTCATAGAAACAGATGTGGGAGGATGGATACTATATTAGGGATTTCATTCAGATATGTTTCATGCAGTTTCATAAACAATCTAGAGTATATAAAATGTTAGTGTATTCGGTCTTGGGGTTTATAGTTTCAAATTGGTAGTGTGATGTTCATTAGCATATGAAATATAGGGTTTTAGCAGATCATAGATGTTGGAATCGATATTAGAATATGTGATATTGTGGTTATATTAAAGGCTAGTGTTGTTTGATTAGTTCTGGTTTAATGCAGTGTCCATTGGTCTTAGTGATACTTGTAGAGGTGGCCATCAGTATTCAAGGATGTGATCCTATGCGTGGAGTGTTATTAATGAACATCGGTTTCGGTGTTCTATAGGAATCAAGGAGAGTTGTACATGGGGTCTAGTGGTGATATAGTTTTTTGATATACATTAAGATTGTAATGTAGGTAAACATAACTAGTGCACATTAGTTATTTTTGGTTATCTATATGCGTAAATAGTAGATTCAGAGCAATAGATGAGATATTCCCATGTGTGGCCATCAATAGTGGCAAATGGGTGTGAATTGGTAGTGCTAAAATTTTTAGTGACACTCTAAACGTTCTATATGACTGATTATTAAAAGATTAGGTAATATATCTAAGTCATATATACTTGAGAGAGACACATACATTGGTTTAAGATTGAGATATCGGTTTTGGGGAGGGTATGTCATTTAAGGATAATTTTTTATATGTGGTGGATCGAGAATGTGGAAATAGATATGAGAAAATGTTGTGTCTCTCATAAATTTTTGTGATTATGTGGTCATCTTTAGGAATCAGGTTTGGAATGGGAGTTTGATCTTGGATGAGAGGTTGGATTGTTTGAGGAATACTTCTAAAAGTACTTCTCAAGGATGAGAGTCATTATAGGAGTAATTTGTTTGACATGTCTCTCTATGGGATAAAACAATGCAATGTAATTTGAGTTTTCATTTGGTGGATACTCCATTTTGAGGACTCGGGCTCGTATTATGGGTTTGAACCATTTGAAATCCAATATTGGATTTTTTTTATATTGGACTCAAGGCCCAAGTGGTGGCCCGAGGCTTCAGGAAAACTAATACTAGTAGTCGAAGATAGTCAGTCTATTACAGTAGCCACCACATTGCTAATAGGCTATTGAGTTTCCTGACTATTTTATTTGGCTCACCAGCTATACTTTCATCTCATTCTACTTGACTAATGATCTATTAACTATCCAATGGGGCTTTTGGGAAATTTTATGTGGGGAATCCCCATATTTTTAATCAGGTAACCGCTTATTACCCATCCTCTTTTCTCCCCCAACCTCACTCAAAAGAAGTGATGATGGTGGCTCCTCACATGGTTGTTTTTGACGTAACTCCCTCATTTCCTGACCAATTAAGGTTTTTTTCATTATGGTTGATTCATAGAAGTAATTCAAAATGTGTATCAACCTTAAATACTTGTTTATTATTATTTTTATTTCACTAGATCACTAATACCAATAATCTAGGTCTTTGTCATTGAACCATAGAGTCAAAATCGATTCTATTGGAGATTCTTAGTGGTTCATATTCTCAATGGTTCAAGTATAAAGTCCATACTATTCTAAAATAATTTTATATAATTTTATTCCATTATCGTTATTGGTGTGTTTGTATAAATATTTTTATAGTACCTCTATTTTTTATTTTAGTATGAGTGGGGGAGCTTCGTACTGATTCGGAATGATCCATAGTGGAAGAACTGTTGGGCATCGAGACTGCGCAGTAGAATTCGGTGGGTTGGGAATTTAAAATTTTTTGTTTAACCATAGTGACATAACCCTGTCAACTTCGGTGATCCTGTCCGGGTCTAGTCTAAGGATCACACAAGATTTAAGAAGAACACAAAAATAAATTAAACATGTAGCTTTTTCGGAATTAGCCTGTGAAAGTCCACCGTAGGATGCCGACGATCTTTTCTCAAAGTCTCTGATGTCGAAGCCCTCTAGATCGTCCACATACGCATCTCTAATCTACTTTCACACCATTCTTCCTGATCCGGGTGCTAGCGCGGATCTTCGACAATCACTTCAGTGCAACGACGATCACCACAAAGGAAGAATCTTCAATCCGAGAAGGATGAACATGAAGATCTTCCTTTTCTTGAGAGACTCTCACTCTAAATTCTAGGAGGAGAGAGATGCTGTCAATCTTGACACATGAATAGTAATCATGGGAGAGCCTCTCTCTCACTTATATAGGGAGTGTTCAAAACATGCGATATAGATTCCCAGCCCCCGTGTAATAGAAGTCTGCTATGTAAGTGATATAAATAATTATTTATGACAAATAAAATTAAGCCATAAATAATATATATAATTTTCCACTTACTTATAATATATAAATATATTACAGGATAAATTTGAGTCTTCAACTTGACACATTTTTCCTGCTAATATTAATCGAACCTAGGATATTTAAATCCATTCGAATAATATTAATACTTGTATTTACAATATAACTTGTAAATACATGTTACAAATAAATACAACTAATTGTTTTAAACTCGAATATTTAATAAATTTATTTGTTCTTTGGTGATCAATAGAACATGGATATTGATCAGACCATTTGGTGGGGCCCACCAAGTTCTATATTCCTATTCTCAACATAGGGTAGATTCTCAAGGTGCTATGACGTGTGACCATCTAGACCCTTACCTCAATAGTAGTGGATAATATCCACCATCCAAGAGCGGAGTCTAGCAACCCATTGAAGCCCCTATAGAGATAATGAAAAGTCATAACAACGACTACTTCCCTACGAACATGGTCTGTGTAATATAATCTCTTCATCATCGATATCTCAATAAATCATAATGCACACTAGTGTCATCATTTATTATATTTCTTTATTTTATTTGTTGATTTTTTCAGACGGTCATGCCTTTGACTACCATGGCCATGGATTTATTGAAGGTGCAACCATCCTAATCAACTAGGACTGAGATATCTCTACCTAAACATAGAAGCGACAAATCCTTTCTTGATCATTCAATCAATTCCTTTCCATTAATGACATACCTGATACAAAAAAACTCAATACAACATTATCAGCATGGTTTTCGCCTTATATCAAATGTACGCAATTAAATTCTATTCATTGATAATGATATCAAGTTAGGAGACCATTACACATGTCCGTAGATATGAACAACCAATGACACCTAAAACATGTGGTGTTCCTATTAAGCAGGTCTATCCTCATGATCTCAATTACTAGAGATCATCAAATGTAAACTTCATGAGAAGAAGTCTCAATGCTTGTGATCCTTTAGAACCTGATGTTTATACATCATCTATGTCCTTTCAAAATGATGTAATTGGACCATAGGACATTAATTTAAGATTACTTTCATGGCATCTTAGGGTTCTCATTATAGCCTGGGACCTGCTATAACCCTTTGATGTGATAGGTAATCTAAGGACATTGCCATATGAAAAGTGGATGCAGAAGTATATACACTATCATGGAATGATAAACACATGTATAAAAACAAAATAAATACATGAAACTGTAATCAAAGTACAATGAAAGTTGGGTCTAGGTCAACCACATTCAACACTCCCACTTGAACTAGAGCCAACTACTAACAGGTTTCAATCCGCTAGCTCTCACATGTGAATCATGCTTCTTCTGAGTAATGGATTTAGTCAGGGGGGCTGCCACATTGTCCTCTGTGGCTACTCTTCTAACAGTCACTTCATATCTTTGAGTAAGATCACTCAAGAGATGAAACTTCCCAAGAATATGCTTTGTCCTCTGGTGAGACCTGGGCTCCTTGGAAAGAACCACTGTAGCAGTATTATCACAATATACTGGAACATGGTCTATACTACTAGGTACAGCACCAATGTTTGAGATAAAGCTACATATCAAAACTGCTTCCTTTGGTGCATCAGAAGATGCAATATATTCGGACTCTACTATGGAATCAGCAAACACAGCTTGATTTGAGCTTCTCCAGCTCACTGCACCATCATTCAGGTAAAAGATGTAGCCTGATTGCGATTTCATATCATCATGATTCATCTGGAAAATAGCATCAGTGTATCCCCTCACAACTATTTCCTCATCTTTTCCATACACTAGGAACATATCTTTAGTATGCCTTAATTACTTTTGGATAGTTTTAACAGCTATCCAGTGCAGCTCTCTTGAATTGGCCTGATCTCTACCCATCGTGATTAAAGCAATGGAAACATCAAACCTAGTACATAACATGGCATACATGATAGAACCCACAACTGAAGAATAAGAGACTCTACTCATTCGGTCACTCTACTCCTGTGTTTGTGGACAAATTTTCTTAGAGAAATTTACACCATGTGACATAGGTAACAATCTTCTCTTTGATTGTTTCATATTTTACCTTTTGAGTACCTTGTCAATATATATACATTGACATAGGCCAAGCAGCCTTTGAGATCTATCTTGATAGATCTTGATCCCTAGAATGTAGGCTCCTTCGCCTAATTCTTTTATGGAGAAGCATTCATTTAACCATGTCTTAACTGACTTTAATACTTTCACCTCGTTTCCCATGATTAAAATGTCGTCAACATATAAAACTAGGAATAAAATAGCATTCCCTTCAAACTTTTTATAGACACAAGTCTCTCTTTCATTTTTGACAAAACCAAAATCTCTTACGGCTTCATCAAAGAGAACATTCCATGATCTTGATGCCTGCTTCAATCCAAAAATGGATATCTACAACTATCATACTTTATTGGCATTATTTGACTTAAAAATCCCTTCAGGTCGAGTCATATAGATGTCTTCAACCTACTTCCCAGTTATAAAATTAGTTTTGACATCCATTTGACAAATTTCATAATCATGAATGGCTGCTATTGAAATCAATATTTTGATGTATTTAATAGTTTCCACTAGTGAGAAAGTTTCATCATAGTAAATGACTTAAAGTAGTCTAAAACCCTTTGCAACCAGTATTTCTTTAATGGTTTTAACCTTACCATCCATGTCCAACATCTTCTTGAATACCCATTTGCATCTAATAGGCTTTACATTAGCTGGAGGGTCTACCAAAATCCAAACATGATTTTGGTACATGGACTCTATCTCAGAATTCATTGATTCTTTCCATTTAGCAGTTTCTTTTCCTTCTACTACTACCTTTTAGTTTATAGGTTCATCATCTTCAAAGAATATTGTGTTACATACCTCAGTGATAAGAGAACCATAACACTCTGGTTCTCTAACCTCTCGCGTAGACCTACGCTATATCTGTGTCTCAGGAACTATTTTTTCTTCCACTTTCTCTTGTGGAGATTATTCCTCTACCAAATCTGTGCATCTAGAGCATTAACTTCATTGAAGTAAATCTCTCTCTTACTATTTTCAATATAAATTTGATCCCTTTCTAGAAATGTGGCATATGTTACAATAATGACTTTTCTATTTGAAGGGTTATATATGGTGTATCCTTTAGTTTACTTAAGATAACCTATAAAGATGCACATAGTGCTTCTGGATGCTAATTTTTCACATGGTAACGTCTTGAAAAATTCCTCGCACCCCCGCACATGCAAGTGCGTCAGATTGGGTTTCTTTCCATACCATAACTGATATGGAATCCCATCTACAACTTTAGTTGGTACTCAGTTAAGGGTATATGCTTCTGTCTTCAAGGCATATCCCCAAAAGGATAATGGAAGAGTTGTATGACTCATCATTGATCTGACCATGTCAATAAAGGTCCTACTCCTCTTTTCACTAACACCATTACATTGTGGTGTATAAGGAGGCGTGAGTTGTGATACTATCCCACACTCCTTCATGTGATCAATGAAATCATGGTTAAGATATTCTCTATCTCGGTCTGAGAAAAGTTCATTTATCTTCTTACCAAGTTGATTTTATACTTCATTTTAGCATTCCTTGATGAAATGAAAGGAATCATACTTATACTGCATTAAGTAGATATATCCATATCTACTATAATCATTGGTTAAATTAATGAATTATAGAAACTCACCCCTTTCCTCTACTAGAAATGGACCACATACATCGGTATGTATTAATTCCAGCACTGCATTGGATCATTATCCCTTTTTTGATAAGGGTGATTTGGTCATATTTCCTTGTAAACAAGCTTGACATACATCTAAGGGTTCTAACTCTACCGAGTCTAGATACCCTCCTTGATGTAATCTTCATAATCGCTTCTTGTTTACATGCCAAACCCTGAAGTTCCATATGCGGTTGTTATTTGAGTCATGCTAGCTATTTTTGTCAATGATTTCCATTACTGAGTTTTGTAGTTCTAGTATATATATACCATTGTTAAGATGTTCCATACCATAACATATGTTATCCTGAAAAAAGAGACAACTTTTATTTCCAAACTTGAAATAAAAACCCGTAGTGTCTAAACTTGAAACAGAGAAAATGTTCCTGGAAACAGACGTTACCTAATAGAAATTGTTTAAAACAAGAACCAAATCAGTTGGTAAAGTCAAGTGATAGTCTCCCAAAGCCAAGGCCGCCAGACTTGCACCATTTTCAGCTTGGAGATATACCTGACCCTTTTCAATCTTCTTGAACCTACTTGGTTCATGTATATGAATAAAAATGTGTGAGCCATATTCCCAATCCAATTCCCAATTTGTAGATAAACATAGATTGCATTAAATGATAAAAATACCTAAAGTAGAAGTGTCAACTTGCTTCTTCTTCCCAGCTCTGCAATTCATCTTCCAGTGGCCTTTCTTGCCACATCCAAAGTAGACAGCTTCCTTATCATTACTTTTCCCTTGAATCATTGGCTTCTTTTTAGGATTATGCATTGGTTCTTTGTCATTGACATGGCCTTAGATCCCTCTACCTGCCCTTGATTCTCTTGTTCACCATAAGAATATTTGAATTGATGTTTTTCATGTCCTTATCAGCTTGGAAAACTAAATCCAATAGATCTAGGAGTTACTTTTTCATATAATTCATATTATAATTGGCAATGAATGTTGAGAATCATGATGGTAAAGAGGAAAGAATGAGATCCACTACTAGTTCTTAGTTTAGTTTGAACGCAAGGGCTTCAAGCCTCTCAATATACCCAATCATCTTGAGCTTGTGAGGACCAGATTGGTTCCCTTCTGCTAGCCGGAATTTATAAATTTCATTTGATATCTCATACCGTTCTTTCCTAGCCCACTCCTCATATAGTTCTTGGAGTTGTAAAAGCATTTTTTATGCATCCTCTTCCTCTCGAATTTTTTTCAATTGGATGGACATGGATGACCACATGATGCATTGTATATCAAGAGCATCATCTACATGATTTATACACTTATCTTTTTCCGTTTTTCTTACTCCTTGAGGAGGCTCAGCAGGAATTGGGGATTCCAGCACATATATATTCCTTTCTTGGCATATTACTATACAGAAGAGCATGTACCACTCCTAGAAGTTTTTGCCGGTCAGGATATTTTCTTTATCCAATATCGATCGTATTGATAAAGTACTTGTGGTGTTGGTGATTGTCGTTTTGAATCTACATCAGATAAACATTTAGTATTTAGTACATTGTCTTGATAACCTTTTGACATTTTATGATTAATAAAGTATTATACAATTTAATGTCTCCCACTATTTTAATGAATCTTAATAGCCTTCACTATTAGATTCAGAATACTCTATCTCTTGAGCATTCTAGTGGAAAGAATCCTTGAAACCTCCCTCGTAGTCTACAAGCTAGGGCTATGACACTACTTTGAGGGTTTCAAGGTAGGCGCTATGCTGGCCAACCACTTGTTCTTGTGGTTTCTTGCGTTGTTGAGTAAAGTCCTAGTGTTTGGAATTTGAACATGATTCCCTCAACCTCTTTCCTCTAAGGTTATAGTAAGTTAGCTAAGTCTAATCCTTGACTACTCACTTTAGTTATGTCGACCCATTTCTCTCATGAAAACACCCCACTAGTAAGAGGCAATCTCAACTAAGGCTGACGAGAAACCAAACAGCCGGTTTTGTTTAGATGTGAGAAATGGTATGCATTTAGAATTAATATATCTTTGAGGGATTTTTAATATTTGTTGACAAATAAAATCCTTTTCTATTTATTATGTTCAAACTGGGTTTTCGTGCTCCCAATAGAACATTCAACAGAATATTATTCATCACATATTTATGCATTTTATCTTGTTTACTATTCTATGTGATAACTCAATAATCACGCAGAAGCATAAAATAATAAATTATGCATAAATTAAATCATGCATTCCGACTGGTCTTGAGCATTATATAATGATTGATCGATAACTGATCAATCATCACCTAGGGGAATCCATACCTGAGTTGATACATGAATCAGGTCACTGCTTTCCCCAGCGCAAAGGGCCCAACACCTGTCTGGACTTCCACCTCATCATGGCGTGGTCTGCCTCTCTGATCATCATAGTATAATTACAAATATACTCGCACGTAGGGGAGGGGTTCTGGGGTAAAAAATACAACTAGTGCAATGGACGTGCAGGCCCTTATACATATATGAATTAAAAGGCGATTCAGAGTCATTCATTTATCTAATTAAATATTACAATCATTGCACACATTGACTAAATAATTAAATAAATAATTAAATGCCATACATACACAGTTCGACCACTTTCTCAAGACCAGTCGGAGTAAAATTGCAATAAAATTAAATTGCAATGAATTTAAATAATGAACCGGTGTTATAATATATTAAATGAATTTTATTAAATTCAAATAATTTATTTTATTAGTTAATTTGTTTAATTTAATTTTAACTCTAAAATTAAATCATATAATTAATTTAATTTTAGTCTTAAATTATATTAATATTTCATATTAACAAATATTTAAACCCCTAAATTAATTCCAATTATTTTAATTTTAAAAAATAAATTAAATAAAATTAATTTAATGCAGGTTTACCTCTAGCCAGAGAGGAGTCCGGAAGGACTGTGTACCACCGCGGGATATCGTCCTGGAACAGGGTACCCCGGCATGACTGCGGCATGACTGTGGAATCCAATGACTCCCGTAGTGGCTAAATCGTATGGCATGGTCTGAGGGGAGCGGGAGGAGGCCGGGAAAGAAACCGGCCAGCTGCATGGTCGATAGCCCGCTGATCTAGAAAGCCGGTGAGGCGGAAGCCCGGTCCGGCGAGGAGGAGGAGGCCGGCGTGGGCTTGGGGCGGTCGGACGTAGGCGCTCCGGCATAGAGGAGGAGGCAGGTGCGGTCTCGGGGCGGCCGGATGGAGGTGTTCTGGAACGGAGGAGGAGGCCAGTGTGGGCTCGGGGCGGCCATACTGAGGCGGTCCGGCGAGGAGGAGCAGGCCGGCGTGGTCTCAGGGCGGTCGGACCAAGGTGGTCCGGTGTGGAGGAGGAGGCCAGCGTGGTCTCAGGAAGGCCGGATTGAGGCGCTCTGGTGAGGAGGAGGAGTCCGACGTGGGCTTAGGGCGGCCAGATGGAGGTGGTCCAGTATGGAGGAGGAGGCCGGCACAGGCTAAGGGCGGCCAGACATAGGTGGTCCGGTAGGAGGGGAGGCCGAGTTGGGTTTGGCCTCCCCTATGTGCTGCGTGAGAGGAGACCCCTTTGGGGTCTTCCTTTTTTTGTGTCTTTACACAAAAGGAAGCCACCTTTTTATAAAATAAAGGGAGAAGACCCCATTTGGGGTCTTTGTCTTCCCATTATTTATTTAAAAACAAGAAGAACCCAAATTGGGGTCTTGGCCTTCTTCCCTCTTATTTTTAAAATTAAAAATTATTCCACACACCTTTGTGGAAGAATATTTTATAATAAAATATTTTATAATAAATATTTTATTATATATTTTATAATAAAAAAAAATATTTAATATTAATTCTCAATTTGAGATAAACATCAAATGAAAGAAAAACATGATGTAGATCTGATTAAAAAATTTAAATAAACGTAACTTGGTGATTTAGAAGTGAAACGACGTGTGGTTGAATCCAAATGAACCGTTTTAACACCACACACTTAAATTTAATGTATTTTAATTTTTTTTTTGACTCAGAAAAACCTTGAGCTCCCTCTGATACCGTCGTTGGGTACTAGGACTGTGCAGCGGAAGCCAGTGGGCCATGAATTTGAAATTTTCTACTTCACCAGAGTGACATGACCCTTTCAACTCTAGTGTTCTTGTCCTGATTCAGTCCGAGGATCATGCAAGATTTAAATAGAGCACAAAAATTAATTAATCATGTACCTTGTTCGGAATTAGCATGTGAAAGTCCGCAACAGGACGCTGGCGATCGTTGCTCGAAGACTCCAATATCGAATCCCTCTAGATCATCCACACATGCCTCTAAAATCTATTCACACCTTGTTCGTCAAGATCCGGGTGCTAGCATGAATCTTCGACGATCACTTCATCGCAACGATGATCACCGCAATGGAAGAAGCTTCAATCCAAGAACGATGAACATGAAGATCTTCCTTTTCTTGAGAGAATATCTCTCTAAATTCCAGGAGGAGGGAGATTCTCTCAATCTTTAAACATGAATAGTAATCATTGGAGAGTATCTCTCTCACTTATATAGGGAGTGATTAAAACATGCGGTATAGATTACCGACCCCCGTGTAATAGATGTCAACTATATAAGTGATATAAATAATTATTTATGACAAATAAAATTATTCAATAAATAATATTTATAATTTATCACATACTTATAATATATAAATATATTACATGATAAATTTGAGATTTCAACTCGACTCATTCGTCCTACTAATATTAATCGAACCTAGGATATTTAAATCTATTCGAATAATATTAATACTTTTATTTACTGTATAACTTGTAAATAAATGTTATAAATAAATCCAACGAATTATTATAAACTCAAATAATTAATGAATTTGTTTATTCTTTGGTGATCCATAAAACATGGATAGTTCTTGGACCCTTTGGTGGGGCCCACCAGGTTCTATATTCTTATTCTCAAAATAGGGAATATTCTCAAGGCGCTATGATGTGTGACCCTCTAGGACCTTACCACAATAGTAGTGGATAATATCCACCGACCAAGAGTGGGGTCTAGCAACCCATAGAGGCCCCTATAGAGATAAGGCAAAGTTATAGCAATGACACCCTCCATACAAACATGGTCTGTGTAATATAATCAATTCATCATCGATATCTCAATAAAGTAGAATGCACACTATTGTCATCATTCTTTATATTGATTTATTTAATTTGTTGATTTTTTCGGATAGTATTACCTTTGACTACCAAGGCCATGGATTTAATAATGGTGTATCCATCCTAATACACAAGGCCCGATATATCTTTTCCTAAACTCAGAAGAGACAAATACTTTATTGATAATTCAATCAATGCCATCGCATTAATGACGTACCTGATACAAACTACCTCACCATGAATTTGTCTCCATGGATTTCTATTTATATCAAATATACGTAATTAAATTCCATTCATTGATAATGATCTCAATTCAGGAGACCATTACACATGTCCGTAGATAGAAATGACTAATGACACCCGAAACATGTGGTGTTCTTATTAAGCAGCTATGTCCTCATGATCTCAATTACTAGAGATCATCAAGTGCATACTTCATGAGAAAAAGTCTCAATGATTATGAGCCCCCAGCACCTGATGGTCACACATCATCTGTGTCCTTTCTAAATTATGTAACTGGACCATATGATGTTACTTTATGATTACTATCATGGAATCTTAGGGTTCTCATTATAGCCTAGGACCTGCTATAACCCTTTGATGCGACAGGTAATCTAAGGACATTTCCATAAACAACATTGATGCAGAAGTATATACAATATCATAGCAAGACAAACACATGTATAAAAACAAACTGAATACATGTAAAAGTAATCAAATTACAATACAAGTTGGGTCTTGGGCACCCACTTTCAACAGGAACATGTGTTATACACCCTGGAATTGAGTAAAACAATCCTTATAATGGGAATGGATATAGGGGTGTATGTTTAGGTGTTTGGGGTTAGAATGAAACTTTCTAGCTCAGTTGAGTCTATGGTAGATGATATTGATGTCATGGGGGTTTGGGGAGTAAAACCACTTTAGCCTTCTCTTTAAAACTGATGGATGAGGTTCATATGTCAGGGATAACGATGGGGATATATTTATTGCAAAAAAGACATGGAAGGTGTCGTTTGGGTTCGAAAAGGGAAAGGATGACAAGAGTAAATAGTATGGGGATTCAGGTGGTCAATTATCTTGGATGAGTGACTTGAACTACTGTCTGGTTGGATTATGTTGGGGTATATGGGTTTGGATGTATGATTGTGTAAACATGCTGAGGCTGTGTCCTCAGGGATTGATATGAGTCTAGATTACATATGTAAATGACATAGGGGATTTGGTGTTGTTTTCCAATATTTTATGTGTGTTGTGACGATATCCAAAGGTGGGATGGTTCAATCAAATATTGATGATGGTATTTATGTGTGAGACATTGGGTCAGGGTTAGGATATGGTGTTTCCCTTGATATATTTACTAATAACAATGTTTTACCGGTGTGTGGCCACCCTTAACCATGAAAGGATGGGATGGTGTGAAGTTGGGCCTCCCAAGAACCCTCAGGATGGTTTGGTGTATATGTTTTCCACCCAATAACCTTTCGGATGGACTGATGAGATGATGGGCCACCGAAGAAACATAGAGATGGGATGGTGTAACTGGTCGGCCTACCTAGAACCTGCAGTAATGGGTCAGTGTGCATGTTTGACCTCCCAAGTGTCTTAAAGGATAGGTTAGGGTACATGATGAGGTTATGGCCAAAGATCAAGTATATTATGTGGGTTACATGTTCTTTTGGGTTCCACTAGATCATTCCTTTATGAAATGTGCTCATGTAGGTATATTTGAGGTTTTTAGTGGCTCAATTACCACACAATGTCCTTGATTCTTTTATTTATATTTCTATACTTATTTTCTATCATAGTATTAAATTATATATCCCCTTATACCTTTATTCTACGTAAACATTGGCAGGGTATTACTAGTTATATATTCACACCCTTTATGGGTATCATAGTGCATGTGAACCATTTGTTTGTTAGGTATTTAGATGAGGGAAACATCTATGTTTACAGTAGTTGTGTATGAGGTGATGATTGGTTGAAATGATAATGGGATAAACTCCTAGACCCTTATTGAATTTTATGACTTTTATTAAATATTTTTTATCATAAGGGTATGTTATTATTATCTATGTACTTATTTTTATTAATTACTTTGATTACTATTATGTGCTGGTATACTCTGATTTTCGATATCTTTTACATAGGTCATAGTAATCCCACATTCTTTTCTATGACTTATCCATTATAAGTAAACCACTTTTATATGGGGTGGAACATATAAGGCCTCCATGGAACCCCCGTAGACCATGTCAGGTGATCTAGGCCAGTGTGTTATGAAAAACTAACTACGAAAATTAATGATGAAGTAATTCAACATTTGTATAAAATATATTATTTTTAAAATCATATGAATATTCACTCAAGGAATCAATAATTATTTTTAGAATTAATAAATTCATTCCATATTTATCATAGGAATTTTTTTATAATGTGTATAAGCTCTATGCATATTTGTCCAATTTTCAAAAAAAAAATAGATAATTTGGGAATGTGATGTTGAGGGCCTTTTATTATTATGTTATTGCATGTGGGTAAGAGTTCAAATAAAGGATAAATAAGATAGTCTAACAATTTTTCATAATAATATAAATTCAAGGTTATTAAAACATATTGTAGATTCAGGAAAGAGGTATTATTTTTAGTTGATAGGATTTTTTCTGGATGTCATAATTGGGTTAGGAAAGTCCATGGAATGTTCATGCCAAGTAACTATATTATAGAATATATCCTTTGATTTTAAAAGGTGTATAATACTAGATATGAATTTTTCAAATGTTGTCATTATATATGAGTTCGAAAAAAAATTATGAATTTATACAGCCTACCATTTTCATTCAAATGATGAAATAAATGGTTATTGAATCATAGATTTGAATGTGAAGGAATATATAAATCCCATATGTATATTAATAAAGGAATTTTTTTTTATAAAATTTTTCTTATATGGGAATAGAAGTTGTCTATTTAAAAGAGTTGTTTTTAAAAATATAGTATGATAATACAGATAGTTTTTTATTTGTAAAATTCTATAAAATACATAAGAATAATACTAGGATAATTTTTTTTATCCAGGATATAAAAAATTATGTAGTTATATTTATAAAATATCATGGATTTAATCCCACTACCATTAGTCACTTGTTTTAAAGAATAAAATCATTGTTTCCTTACAATACTAAAAAAAGGAATACAATATATGATATAAATAAAAAAAATTCAAATATTCCCACTAAATAAAATAAATGCTATTTTCTTAAAAAAAGAGTTTGTGTATCTTAGTGTGATATTCGGTAGTGAATACACACTACTAGAATATGGGGTAATGGATATTGTCCAAAACCATGGTAATAAACCTATAAACTGTGTCTTTGTTTTTGGCCATGATTAGGATGCATGTGTCTATTATATCCATTGTCATTTAACATGGACATAGGTATTTACCTTTGGATATAGTTAAGACCATGTCCATAACTCTTGTAAATTATTGAAACTTTTATGTTATAAAAGTGTGATCATGTAGTCTTCTAGTTATTTTTTTAATCCTTTTATAATAACCTAAAACACATTATATGTTATTTTGTGAATGAATATCAATATAATTAAATATTTTTATATATAATTATTGTATGTGGACTTATGGTCATGTACAAAGTGGATCATAGACATAGTTATCCACTATCACCAATCTCAATGTGGACTGTTGTTGTAGGTGGGTGTAGACTAGCGTCATATCCTCAATCCACATGAAACATTTTCTTATGCCACCCTTTAACCATGGTTCACATTAACTATGACCTTATCCAAATTTTACCATCATTACCAAAATTCACTATGGCCGTATAACATTCGAATAAATTTCATACACACTTCCTTATATCCTCCTACTACCTTTGACTACATATATTATTTCTATATTCCCTTCCCTTGTAGTCCTATAGAGATGATCTAGGTAAACCATGGTAGTATACCTAGGTATTCCTACGACCATGGTTCACATTGGAATGTGGTTATAGGTTTCTCTATTACCACGGTTCTACTGACCATGGATATATAATCATGTCCATATAAATAATTTCTACTAGTGAGAGTTTTTAATAAGATAGTGGGAGTGTGTTTGGACTTAGTGAATCTAAAAGATAATAAATAAAGGATAATTATAGTCAAATTAAAACATGAATATACATTTCAAAGAAATATTTTGATGAAATGACTTCAAAGGAGGATGGTGAAGATAACATAAGAATAGTTCTAAGTGTGGAAAATAATAATTAACATTGCAACATTTGATTTTATGATGTAAAGGAGATTGAATATATGTTCAAGGAATTGAATAACAAGAGTATAATTCTGAAGTCTCACCATTCTTCACACAATATTTTTTGAAATCTATTACTGAATAATGAGTTGGTTGATAAGGTTTTAATAGGTGGTCACATAGCTTTTTATAGAAATTACATAGAGATTTTGTGTGTTTAATAAAACCCTTGAAAGTGAAACAAACATAAGGTTTATCTGGAAGTCTATCTTATTCAATATTCTATTTATAAACTTATGGTTGGTTTTATTATTTCTTCTTAACGTATCTTTAGAATATATATTTTACCTCGTAATACAAATTAAATCTCCATATTTTTCTTCTTTCACATTGGATGCATATATATATCATGAAGT
Organism: Viscum album; assembly: GCA_963277665.1. Taxonomy (NCBI): domain Eukaryota; kingdom Viridiplantae; phylum Streptophyta; class Magnoliopsida; order Santalales; family Viscaceae; genus Viscum; species Viscum album. The sequence continues at coordinate 837,945,016 of OY728165.1, forward strand.
GAAATGATAATTGACCTCTCAATACATAATTTTGAGTTACCTCTAATTGATGTTCATCATGGGTATTATAGGTTGTGAAGAATTTTTTAATATTATTATGACAAGGAATATTATATTGAGATATGCAATATGTTAATGAAGAACAAAATATATTTTTTTAGTGGACGGCCCATAAATTATACTGCTTGGAGTTTCACACACTATGTCTTTGGTACACATGTTGGTAATAGTTATTATTTGGAGTCCTTAATTGTTGAGGTTAGTGAAAAACCTACAAATAGATCAATTATACTTTAATATATTTCTTACACAATACCTGTGGCTTATGGGATGGTTCGATATGTTAATCATCATCTCATCGATTAGGGCTTAACCAAGATGGAATTTTCCTCCTATATGGAGAGTATGACATCTATTACCCTAATTGAGCTATACTTATAATGTGTGATTCCATACGTAAAAACATATATAATGTGATTATCTATCATGTGAGTCACATGCGATGCAGTCATCTATAAAAGTAAATGAGAAATGATTCATTCATCATATGGTTCAATATATATATGAAAAGTCAATAACATGAGTGGAGTATATATAGGATAGATAAACTATATGTTTCATGATTATGTATTTGGATAAGGGTTTTTACAAAAAATAAATACTTAAATATGATACAACTGGTGGACAATAGTATGAATATACATGTGGTTCATAGTGGTCACATAAGATCCCAATGCATCATTAGTAGCATAAATGATTTTAAAGAGTCCTTTTTATATAATATATGTGAATTTTTTTATTTCATATTTTTTTCTATGCCACAAAATATCATGGGGTCATTATTTTTTGTTAACTCAATTGGGAATGAGTTTGACTATGATAGATACTCTAAATGTATTTTATAGCTAATCTAAAATGATTATTCGATAGATTTTCACAAGGTATTTCATATGATGTGATATATGGTGAAAATAATAATAGCTTTACAAAAGTATTATTGAAGATACCCATAATTATTTGTGGATACAATTTCAAAAGTTATTATATATGATAAAATATAATGTAAAATGAGACCAAGACCATTAAACTTCAGTGCTAGTGAAATATTTAAGGAGGTATTCCCAAAATTCATTTATATATGATTTGTTTTGGTGTAAATCATAGTTAATGATATGATGTATATCATAGTGTATTATATACATAATCCAAATAGATATTTTATAACCATGAAACAATATTAAATCAGCTACATTAGAAGGGAAAGGAATATTAATGATTAATTCTTAAATCTTCCTCATATTGGTTATCATTAATAATGTTTTTTATATGAATGAATGGGAGAATAAATTTCAGTAAAAGGTCAAAATTGGTTGTGACTATTTATATTTACTCATGTGTTTTTTAATGTATGAGTAAATTCAAGGGGAATAGGGATAATTCTTAAGGTATTCAATAAATATCAAATTACATGGAAATGTAGTATGTCATACAAATTAATGTTAATGTATGAAATTCTTCCTCACTTGAAGCTCTCATTCTTCCACACACTTTTCCCATGAAAGATACAGGTATATCATGGGTGTGATGAAAATCCCACCCATACAGCCTATGGATACACCATAGAGGATATATTATAATGGTTTTAAATTGGATTTATTCATAAAATATGTGAATATATACAATATAAGATGACATTGATAGTGAAAGGAACACAAATCTATTTAATTATTTTATATAGTATAATGGTTTCATGATTTCAGTCATTGTAGATCATGGGGTTTAGGTTTTTGTGTTTCTTTCAATAGGATTTAGAAGTGTTTATTAATCCTATGAAACCGAAAAAATACCTTATATTAACAACTATTTTTTAACACACCATGACTAAGTGTTTCATTAAACCTAGGATTAATTGAAGCACAAAGTTACCCATCACATGAAATAGTTTAGTAATCTTTCTTCCACTAATATTTAGTAGAAATTTATATATTTTTAGAAACTATTGATTTTTTTACTAAATTATTACTTTCAACATTACCTTATACTTGTATATTCCCCTTTCAAACCCATTAACAGAGTCCTCAAACACCTTTAAATCAGTGGTATATATAAATAATCCTAATTTATTATTTCAACTATCATAAGTACTTCTATTTTCTTTAAGTCTCATGAATATTTCATCAACTCATCAATGATCTTATTTTATCAAGTTTTCACCTTAAACCATGATGATATAAGGAATTAAAAATAACCTTATGTGATTAATTAATTTGTCCTTCTAATAATAGATCTCATAAAATAAACATTCAATAATTTTAGAAATAAATCAAAATTCATATCTCTATCCTCTATAAATATTAATACATACCATGTTCAACCAACATAGTCAAATTCATCATAACCAACACCCCATTCTTATTTTAAAATCACCATTTTATAATAAGTTTTATTATGCAATAAATTATTATTAAATACCATACAATTCAAATTATTCATTGAAATTATTTGTTTTTTAGTGTCTTAATTTATCTGATATGAACACTTTTATTGGATAACCACATTCCTTCAATTAACTCCATATGAAACACTAAAACAAAATCATATCTTAAAAATTATATGAAATGAAAATATTAAATGTTATATGAGTTAAAATTTTAATAAATAATAAAAAATATTTATCTCATAATATATATATCTATTCTCCATCAATACATATATATTGAAGTGAATCATCTTCAAGGGATAAGCTCTCTGAATTTCTACATTTTTTTTGTAAATAATATACTATATTACATTTTTTATATGCAAATCATTTCAATTCCTTTTCTATTATCAATATATATATATCTCAAAACTTATTTTCATGAGTTAATTCATTCAATTTTTTGGTCCAATATTGAAAAACCAACAATTAAACAAATTACTTCCCTATTTTAAACTCAAATAGTATGAGTTTTTAGAAACTTCTTCATAGAATAATCTTTCTCTAATTTATCTACCCTTAGTAAAAATATTAAAATCATTCAAACGGTTTCCCATTAATTCATCCAACTAGATGTTCACTTTATATATTTAATCATAAATATTGGAAACACTTAGTACATTATTTTCTAAATAATAAACTATTAATTAATTATTTTACATTCTCATTCTTTTGTGAACTTCATTTGATTCAAAACATATTCATCGAAGATTTAAAGAATTTTAAAAAAACTATCTTTGAACATATCAAAACTATTAAATAGATTCATGTCCCCAGGCAAATTAAATAAAAAACCACTATGTAATATCGATAGTCATTTTTTGAACTATTAAATAAAAATTTGGAAATACAACTCATTTCAATTTCATTATTATTATTATAGAAAAGAAATTAGAGTTATTATTTATATTCAATTATTATAATGAAATTGTAATGTAATACTTGACACATTAACATAATTGTTAAAACCAAAAACAATTATCATTCAAAAACTAAAATTTGTTCTCTACTTTCACTTTTTATGTGTCAACATACTTTTAAACATTTTTTATTAGAGTGAGTTATCTCCCCCTCAAATTTGGGAATCTATATATTCCAAAATAATTTGAAATTAATCCATTGAAACAAAAATTCCATTATAATTGTTTTAAATTACCAAAGAATGAACAATTTACATAAAAGGGAAACTTTTTCCTTATAAACATTTACTTTTATTGATCTAAAATTATAAATATTTTATTCTCATTTGACCATCATTATTAACACTATTTATTAAAGACAAAATATTTTATTTTTTCACTTATAACACTGATTGTCAGTTAGTTTTCTCATAACATTACCTAATTTTTCACAGAATACTTGGAATTATAATTTTCATTTTTAGATTTACATACATTCCCTTTAGATGTTTCACATTTATTTTCATTTCATTTTGGTTGACCTTTGGATTTATTTTTATTAAAGTCAAGATGTTTTAAATAAATAAATGAGGTTTTTGATCACTATAATTATTATCAAAATTCATGGATGTTTCACATTTCTTCTCATTTCCCTTTATACAGTTACACACCTCTTTCAAAGATAGTTAAGAATAAAATTTGAACATATTTAATTTTTTTCAACCTCTTTTACATTTTTCTAGAAATTATAAAGTTGATTTTTTTCTTTGATGTTATCATCCAAGTAATCATTCATCTTCTTCTGAATAGTAGGTGAGACATTCAATCATTCAATTTATTTTGTAAATAGATACTAACATTCCCATTGAACCCTCCCAACTTCATTTTATGTTTGAGGTAACTTTAATAACTTCATAATATCCTTATATATATTAAAGACATTCACTATTAATCCATTAAATTATTGATCCCACATGAATTCCATGATTATTTGTTAGTTCTCTACTTCATTATATAAATCATCATCATTCAACAAAGTAATCAATAGTTTCTTGCAATGATAAAAAAGTTATGAACAATTGTTAATTTTGTGAAACACCGAGATTTTATAATTTTTTATTCATTAAATAAATTTAATTTATTTCATATCTTGTGTTACACACAACACTGAGATTAGAAGAACCATGATATACTAATAAAATATTATTATTTAAATGTGACTGTTACTACCAAGCTGTTAAAATTAGTGGTATGAATAATTATAGTTAAATAATTAAAAAATATTTAAAGTTTTTATATAATGTAAATTTATTGATAAATAAGTAATAAATTTTTATTAAAGTCGTTTTATTATTTAAAAATGTGTTTTCTTCAAAAATGGTTTTCATTCTATTTTGTGAGTGAATATTATAACTACATTCTATAAATTTATAAATTTTATTTTATAAAAAAGATATAATTTTTTAATAATTATCTTATAAATATATTATAGATAGTTTTGGAGGTTTTTTAAATGATTGATTTTCGATTAATGTGTAAAAAATATTGATTTTTATTGAAAATGAAATTTTTATTTCAAACATTTAAAAGGTCCATTTTTTAAAAAAAAAATCATAGTAAAATTATTTCAATTATATTATTAATGATCCAATAATGTTAATTGGAATAAATATTATAGATTAATATATTATAAAACATTTTTATACCTTGAAAGGAATTTTTCTTAAAAAAATCCTTTCATTTTACATTTTTTTCATAAATTTATTTCTACCCAGTATAGAAATTGAATCTTTTCCTATTTGGAATTCGGATTTCCAAATATATTAAATATTTTCAATTTTTTTATACATTATGAATAGTTCTTGTAGTAAATAAGTTCCACTTCGGTAAGGGTAAAATGGTTAATTGATGTTAAAAATAATGTGATAAGCCCTAAAAATCTCTCTAACACTTATATTAATTTTATTGTATAATTTTTTTCAAAATTAAATATTAAATATTCAAAGAAGAATAAATTTCCTTATGCTTTCCTTAGATTATAATATTTATATTATTTTCAGTAAATATAAAGTCAAAAATGTCACTCATTTATCTATAATATTTTATGATAAGGACACAAACAAATTTTATTCACTTATAAATTATTATTTGAGAGATAAATGTTTTTCCAAGTATTTTATTTTTTATTTTTAGTGATGAAATAACTAACTAAATGTTTTATGCAATGCAAACATAATTTTTATTTAATTAGGAGAAAAATAAAAGAAAATATTTTTAAAACTCTAAATGTATTATTTTTAGGTTTCTTAAAGATTCCAATGAATTTAATTTTCAAATATGAAATTTTAGGGATGTTTTAATGTATTATATTTGATACCAACATTTATTAACGTATCTACGGTCAAATTGAATGAATAGATTCAAAAATGTCACTAATGATATTTTAAAATAAATAATATTTTATTCAATGATGTAAAATTCATAAAAATAATATATTTGGCTAGGTTAATTCAATATGGTTTAAAATATCAACCATGGTCCACTTATGGGATTATTGTCCTTTTATGGTATCATTTTTTACCCATAAAGTGATGAAAATTTTATATTTTTGTAATTTTCAAAAGGGTCAACTAGGGGTTAATACAAATAGATAAGTGTGAAAACTTAACAATAACTTTGATAAAATTTAATTTATGAGAGTAATTATACTAAAAATAATCTTATCATCCAGTTATATCAATTTTCATCCATTTTTTCATGAAAATATAATTTATATTAATTTAATGTTTTAATTAATTACAGTAATTACCCTCCCATAACTTATAAAAGGACATCATTTCTTGGATTTATTTACACAACATTGAGCTTCCTAAATCAACCAAACCTTGACCATTTCTCTTCACAATATACAAATAATTTTTGGGTAATTTGATAAAATTCGCCTTCTCGGGTAGAGTGGGATATGACCCAATTAAACCTTTAATGAGGATTTTCAAAATTCGAATTTCAAAATTTTGGGGCAAAGTAAAAAAATAATAAATCAAAGGCAGAGCGTTCAATGTGAGAACATAATCTAGTAAATCGCATGATCCACCCAAGAATCCACAGTGTCGCCTTCATTATCGTAGTAATCATTACAACACAATATTCATCAACATATCACCTTCCATTTCCATAATTAGTGTAGGTAAACCTCCATGGTCATGGCCTCCCATTACCCTGAGAGATGGTGACTCAAGAAATTAAAATGCACCCTTCGACCGTTCAACCTCGTCATCAACATTCAGTATCATTATCTCATGACACCACTATAGTACTTTATTAATGTCATTTAAAAAAAATCATAATAGAACATCACAAACACAGAACCTCATCAAAATAACAACCATAAAAATCACTCGGAGGAATAAACAACCTTCATCGATGACTTTGAGGAGTAAACACTGAACAAAATATGAAAAATAAAATGACAATCAAATTCCTTCATCGTTGACACCTAGGAAAGATAGAATAATTAAAGTAGAAGATATATGGGTCATCATAATAGGATAAAAAACTCAATATGGATTTGGAACAATATTAGCCACCACATCCCACATCCCAAAACCTCATAGTTACCACCCCTCTATATCTGACTGTCATAAGAGTGGAGCAACATGGGGTCAGATTAGGTATTTGAGAGGATGAGGTATTTGAAGACCATATAAAATCAAATTGAAATACCCAAACCCTATTGATTCCCCTATCCCATATCCTACATGGAGAGGCGTAGAGGAACATGTGGTTAGAGAAGGCTTGGAGATACCCAAGGCTTCACCAGAAAGAATCTTTGTGGGAACCATAGAAACATCCCATTGGAGAAATCTACTATAAGAAAAGGTACCACCTGAAATAATAAAGAGTCAAGATATGAGTTAAAAAATATAATATTATAGAGAAAAAGAGAAGGTGAGGGGAAGGCACTGAAAGGCCCACAAATATCCTCTTTCATTTGTCTCACCGCTAAGGGGAATCGCATGGCGAGAGGGATAAGAAGTCGGATCCACCCAAAGGCCTAAAAACATTATCTTATAAACATCCTTTTACAATTTAGAGAGGTTATATTATATCCAAGATACCAACATTATGTCCCTTAAGAATATATCGTAATGAAGTCTACCAAAGATGATGTTATCGTTTGTATCAAGTCTTTTAATTTTATCTCTTCTTCTACTTCCTATTAATGTGTTGTAACCATCCTCAAATAATAACATCAACATCATCAATATACATATATGTTATTATTGTTATTGGTGAAATATTTTACTTCTCTTTTCCATCATAATAAAAGTAAAAAACTTCAAGTGCGTAGGTAGATATTACCATCTCCATGTAATGGTGTAATTCATTTTTTCATCACAAATTGACTTTGATGGTTATAAAGATGGAAAAAATTGTTATATATGGTATTTAAAAAATAATTATTCTTATTGAATTATAGTATCATATATACCTTATTACCATCTAATCCTTTTTAAAACAATAATGTAGCTCATATATACTTGTGGACTACCATATCTACGAAGAAATGTGATATGTTTTTCATTTCCAATTTACATGGATGGTAATAAGAATAAATTTAATATATATATATTTGATATTTATATCATGATAAAATTCACGATATTATGTAACCACAATAACAGTACAAATATCATAACTTCTATGAAAAAATACATTCAAGAGAAAATAAATTAGTGGACACACTAAACCATGATAATAATTAATCACTGTTGATGAAAAGGCATTAAGATGATATTAAAGGATCATATATGATATTATAAAAAAATTATCATTATAGAATAAATTAATAACATTTCTAAAACCATTACACGTGATTTTATGGCATTTTTGTCTTAGGGGAAATGTAAGGTAAGGGATATCGTCTCAATTTCACTTCATTGAACTATATTTTAATATTATTAAACTATTTTATTTTATATTGTGTATATTCTAAACCCTTTAAATTTTCTACCATGATTATTTCATACATCATGTAATTTAATGTTTCAATTAAAATTAATTCATCAAATGGTATTCAACATCATATTTACCAAGTAGTAACAGGTTTCATAACTCAGTTCATTTCATTCAGTCATAATTCAACTTCAACAATTATATTATGAATTGATTATGTGTATAATGATAATTTTTTATTTATGTTTTATTTCCACATTTTGTGTATTTGAATTTATTTCACAAAATATCTCCATTGACTACTTATCAATTCAATGACATGAACTTTGTAATTGGTTTCTTAACTCAATTTCCATCTATTGAGTTGAACTTCTACATCATTGACTATGTTATGAAAGGATAATATGTGAAATTAATTCCGATTATATTTTATATGTTTCCAAAAATTTTAGAATGGTATTTGTTGGAAAAAAACACTTCATTGATTTATTATGACTTCAATGATACAATCTTTTTAAAGGATTTCTTCTCAATTTTGACTCCATTGAGACATATTTATTATTATAAACCTCTTTTATTTTTATATGGTTTTTATACTTACCCTTTGATGTATTTAACATGAAAATAAATTCATTAAAGATTATTAGTATTTTAATAAATTTTTAATCATTCAAGGGGTTACAATTTTAAACATACCAAAGAGATAAGAATATATTTTACAATATCATTATTAGGATTGGTGTTATTTTCATTTAAGGAATCATATAATTCATCATTCATAAATCCACTAATTTCATTATCCCTTATATATTTAATAATTTATCATAATTTATTTAAACATTTCCTCTATTTGGTACTTAAATTGATAAAAAATCTTTAAAATTAAATCCTATATTATTTATCTTTTTCATCAGGTATATTCTTATAACATGACCATATTTTCAAATAAAATGTTTTATAAAAGTTATTTTATTTACTAAAATGATTTATCATGGACATTATAACTTACCCATGACTTTGTAAAAGGTTTATGATGAAACTTTAAAATGTCTTATGGATGATTCATTCTCAAAATTCTTTTATAAAAGTTAAAATTAATATTTATTTTAACCTATATGGCGCTAACAGATTTTCTTATCGCCAAAACCATTTTATGATATTGTTATTATTCTTCATGTTTTCAATGGTTCTACAGAAAAAACATTTACAGATATAATATTTTAGTATTATTATTCCATTTTCCAAAAGACTTAATTTTACTAAAAGACATATATTTTATAATTATTGAAGATCATATTTTTTCTCTAATTAAATATGTAGTCATTAGCTTTCTCTTGGAACATTCAGTTACCTATCATAATTTTTCATTGGAAATTACATTTCACATAAATATCCATATTAATTGTATCATAGATATGATTATTTACTAATCAATATAACATTTCTATATATGTTTTTTTAAATTGAAAGTTATTTGATTGATTGTAGAAATATTTATATTTTATATTGTTTAAACAATACTAATATTTTTTTAATAATTTATATTGTTCTCGAACTAAATTGATCATTAATTATATGGGAAATTCCTTAAAAATTTAGTGATAGATGGGTACCAAAATTATATATCCCATAGATGCATTGACAGGTCTAATGAAACAAACTAATTGATCATCTCTATTAAATGGGTTTTTAGTGCCCAAATTTTAAACTATCTTGGTACAATAGCTTAGAAGTAAAGTTATCATGATGAATGATATCATAAGACAAATATTATTCATTAAATTACTTGAGAATATAGATATTAGTATCCATTAGATTACTGTAATGATATGATCCATGGATGCATTTTTGTACAAATGATTGATTATATGGAATGTGTTACCATTATTTACCTTTCCCTAATAATTATACATTATTTTGTCATGATATATTAAATTTTTTTAACCATTACTGAGCATTAGAGCTCAAGCTTATTTTGTTTCCTTTCACGAGGATATGAAGAGGGAATCATTTAATGATTTTAAGGATTTAGAATGTATTCTATTGTTATATTTCCTTATTTTAATGAGAATAGCATGTGTATGTCGATAGTCGATACTGAAAAACTATTTATCCCTTTTGGATTATCACTTGTATATTATTCCAATATTATAATGTAGATACCAACTCTGAGTTACTTGTGTTTGGGGTTGTTAAAATTGATAATAGAGAAGGATTAGTAGAAATTTTGGGAACTAGATTTAGTAAAACATAGATTAGTAAACATAACCCTATGAAAGGCATTGATGTTGTGACTAATTATAGGAAAATATAATAAAATATTTGGTAGGTTATATATTATATAGTCTCCATAACAATACATCTCTGTCTGGATACTACAAGTAGATGTGGGTTTTTCATAGATGATTCTACGAGTAACCACCCAAAAATGATTCAGTGGTATATATCGCAGCCATAATTCTAGTGCATGGTGAGGATGTGCTTATAGTGAACCCAATTTCAAACACTCAATTGATACTCCTAGGTTAAATCCCATTTCCTTTTCGAGCCATTATAATGACACAAAGAATATATCATATAGAGACCTATAAAATTTTATAGTGATATGGGATAAGCATAAATTTTTTTTGGTTAATAATTATATGTTGGATCATAAGTTTAAAGGCATGGATTCCTCTTTTTACGTTTTATGTGATGAGAGTTTTACGTGATTAACAATATTTTTGGAGACATTTATGGGAATAAAACCCTTTTGGTTTGGTAAATTTTTTAGTGAGATGGTTATTTGAGGAATAATTCTATTATATTTTTGAACATAAGTTCAATGTATGTGATAACTTGTATGGTTAATATGATCATTGATGTCAAGGTAATAATATTTAATTAGTATTATTTTATATTATTCTCGAAAAAAAGATAATTTATATTGAAAACCATAGTGGTTAAAGTGTTATTTTAGGATTAATGTTAATTTGAGGATGTTCATAGATTTTTTGGGAATTGTTTTGGGAATATAGTAATATAATTTTATAAAAAGGAAAACACAGAAGATGGTCGACAACCCATCACATTTAGAAAGGGAAGATGGCCTAGTCCCACAACTGAAGGGAGACAAGGGTGGAGCACCTACCACTTTCATATGTGATGTCCTAGTTAGTATAACATTTTTTACCTAAATGATTTTATTGATAAATATTATAAAAAATTGGGAAGAATAGTATAGGATACAATTATTTCAAGTTTTTTAGATTCTTAAGAGATTAATGATATTTATTTTGAAATTTTACTATGTTGGGTATATAAAACCTTTAGGTTTAACATGATGAATTATTTTGCAGTAATTCTCTTATGTTTTTAATATATAAGGTGAAGGGTATTAGATAACCTTTGAGGATAAAACATTATTTAATGTGGATATTACTGAAATTATTTTTGATATAGGGTTGTTCATTTAAGGAATGGTATATGATAAAACATTGCTTTTATTGTTGAATCTATGAGTTTAATGTATTATTTATTTATATGAGGGTTTATTCATTTTTTGCATTATCTCACCATGTGTAAACCATTTTAGTTTTGGTTAATAATTTAAGATAGCTTGAATTTCTTATAATCCTCTTGTGGAATATGTGATCCATTATAAGATGATTTTTGTGATTCAATCATAAAAAATTCATCATGAATACTTATCATTTGGATCAAAAAATGATATTTCGGTAAAAATTGATTAATGGGTGAAATTTTACTCATAATGTATTTATATTTACTTATGTTTTTTATTATATATCATAATGGAATTCCACATCTCCGGGAAAAGGATCTTGAAAAAAATTGTATCATATTACATTCATTCCTCATGAATCGATGGTATTTTTCATGCCATATTGATTTATTATTGTCTAGTCATTAACTTACTCTTGATTATTCAATTTCTTGTTATCAATGTCCTTTGTTACTCTAAATTATTATTTAGACATTTATTTTTCCTCCATGCCCATATATTCACTTCACGCTAATGTTATCCTATATAGAAACCCAGTTATGTGTTATTCAAAATGACCATAGTATTTTTATTTCCCTCTTTCTAAGAGGATGCTTTATTAACCCTTTTTACATTGTGGGTTTTTAACAAAGTTATTTTTCACAAAGGTTAAACCTTTAATGAACAATAAAAATTATGAAGGGAAATTTTATTTGAGGGGGTATAATGTAAATCCCAAATATTTTAGAATATATTTCACTTTATATAAATATAATGTTTTAGATAGATTGCATTACATGCAATACAGATTTTAAACGAACTGTGATACACTATTAAAATATTATTATTGAAACATAAACATTATAACCTAGCCGTTAAAATTAATGTTATGAATAGAAATAACTAAATTATAAAAATTTAGTTTAAAATGTTTATATAATTTAAATTCATTGATAAATAAATATTTAGTATTTAGTAAAGTTATTTTATTCTTAAAAAAAAAATTCTTCAAAACAAATTTTTTTATGGTAGTTTATTATAAATAATTTCTAAAAATTAAAAAAAAATATTTTATAAAAATAAGATAATTTGATTTAATAATACTTTAAAACATATCTTAAATTAACATTTTTGGATTCTTCTAAAAAATTAACTTTCCAGTGAATAATAAAAATTACTTATTTTTTTTTGAAAATTTTATTTTTCCAATATTTGACAAAGATAATTTCTTTTAAATGGACTAAAATTAAAATTAATTATATTAAATTTTTAGTAATCCAATAAAATAATTGGAATTATTTTTATTGTTTAATTTTGTACAAAAATGTCTTTATACATAAAAAAATACTTTTTTTAAAAACTATTATTCGTTGCGTTTTATGTTTTTTTGTTAAATTAAAATATAAAACATATTTAAATTGAATATTTAAATAAATATTCCATACTTTTAATTGAAATAATGATATTTTTAAAATATTCCATTTTTATTTTTAGACATTATAAATAGTAATCAATGGAAATATTTTTCTCCTCTGTAATGGTAAATCTGATAATTTAAGTTATAAATAATGTGATAAGGCCAAAAAATATCCATTAAATTTATATTATTTTATTGTATATTTCTTTGAACATGAATATTTAATATTCTCAAATGAGGAAATTTCTTCCCACATTCCTTTTATTATTACATTTATATTATTCTAAGTAAATATAATGTTAAAAATGTCACTCTCATGTTTTTAATATATATAATGTTTTTTGGGACAGTTGAAAACAAATTATGTTTGGTTTTAGTTATTATCAATGATATAAATAATTTTTTCATCATGAAAATATATTTTTAAATTTGGTGAAGAAATAATTACTTTATGTGCTTATTTAACGTTGACACATTATTTATTCAATTAATAAAAAAATTATACTTTTTTATAACACTAAAAGTTATATTTTTGGGTGAGTTTTAATATTCCATAAATTTAATAAATATATATATGAAAAGTTACGTATTTTATAAAGTTCAATATTTGTATTCCAACTTTGTCTTGAGGTATTTAAATTCAAATTGAATGAATAGTTTCAAAAATGAAAGTAATGGTTTTTTATAAAAATAAATATATTTTTAAATTATTTAAAATTCATAAAAATACTATCATCTTCCAATGGAATGTGATATGGTTGAAAATATCAACCATGGTCCACTTATGGGTTTCTTTTATTTTAATGTAATAATTCTTCTTCATTATAAGAAAGAAAACATTTTGACTTTTATAATTATTAGAAGGGTTAACGAGGTTAAAATAATGATATAAGGGTTAAAAAAACAAAACCTCTCAAAATATTATTATATCACAGGATTTTGACTAAACCTAATAATATTTTAAAATTATACTAATTTAATACTTTTAGTAATTTCATGAATGTATCTCCCCTCATGTATAACAGCACACCTCTTCGCTTTTTTCATTAGACAACATTGAGAAACATATACTGAAAAAACCATGTCCATTTCTCTTCTCAACATACACATATAATTTTTATAGTTTCTTTTCATTCCAAAATACCAACCCAATATCCCTTAATAGGTTATCCCAAGGAAGTCTACTAAAACCAACTACAAAAAAGGCCTTTAAAAGCACTAGAAATTGCCTTTATCATTGCTAGAAAAGCACTGGCAATGAGAGTGATGTTAAAATCCCAGGACTTTTATCATCACTGATAAAGGGGTCATTTTTCTATGCTAATAAAAGCACTGATAAATGAAACCTTTATCAATGCTTTCAATATGGCCGGTAAAGAACACATTTATCAATGCTTCATAATGGTTTGCTAATAGAATACTTTATCAGAGCTGAAAATGTGTTCTTTATCATTGCTTTTATAAGCGGCAATAAATATGTTCTTTATTAGTGCTATCAAAAGCACTGATAAAAGGTCATTCTGAAGTCTGCTATGAAAGAGCATTACTTTACCACTGTAGTGTGCTCTTACTGCAAACTTTAGCACCATAAATACACCAGATTTATTAACAAAAACAAGTAGAAAAACAATATTTAAATGAAATTTAATTTATAAAAAAAATACCAGAAAAAAACTATATTATAGACATTTAAATCATTGCTTTATATATTTAAATAAATAAAATTTAATAAATAAATTCAAAAACTATCTTAAATGTCAATTATAATATGATTTCCAATTACATTATTTATAGAACTTCCAAAACCGCATTAGCAGCTTCAAAGATACCACTTGAACAAGAAGAAAAGAATCCACTTATATTAGAAAATAATTATTATGTTAGAAATACTAAGAATAAATAAATTAAACATAAATATGAAACAATATATTGATTATATGAAAAAACATTCTCTGTGAAAACATCAAGATTACTATTATGACTAAGTAGAGAAAATGTCGTTGCTCTTCCTAGAAAGGAAGTGAAGGTAACTTGAAAGAAGTAATAAATGCACTACTACTGGAGTGAAAAGGTTTTATGGGATAAGAAGCATGAAATTTGGACAGAGCGCCCCAAATAAAATAAAAGAATATACATATATAAGAAAATATTCAATATGAAAGTAATTCTAAAAAGAAATAAATTATACATAAATTTTAAAAAATATATTAATTTTATAGACAATAATTTTACTTGGTAAACATTAATATTTACCCTATTATTGAGTAAAAGAAGATTTGATTCACATCATTAAAAGGTAGAAGAGGTAACATGAAAGAATGTGTATAATGCACCACTGCATGGGTGAAAATATTTTAAGGGATAAGGAGCATGAATATTGAACAAAACACCCCAACTTGAAAAAACGAATCCACCTATATAAGAAAAAAATTATTTTGTGATAGATAAAAAATTAAATAAATTAAATATAAATCTTAAACAATACATTACATATATGGAAAATGATTTTAATGTGAAAACATCAAGATTACCTCTGTGATTGAGCAGACGTAGCATCATTACATTTCCTACAAATGAAGTGGAGGTCAATTGAAACAAAGTGATAAATGAACCACCACATGGGTGAAATGTTTTTATAGTAAATGAATCATGAAAGTTGGACAGATCACTCTAACTCGAACAAAAGAATCCACCTATATAAGTAAATACTTATTATGTGAGTAATACTAAAAATAAATTAATTAAACATACATAAGAAACAATACATTAATTCTAGGGAGAATGATTTTACTCTAAAAACATCAAAATTCCCTAACACATAAAAATCAAGTTACCCAGTGACCCATGATTCCAATTTATTTGTTCTCAATCAAGTTTCACATTCACATGTAAATAACGCAGCATGTTTATACCCACAGGTCAAGCCAAAAAAACTAAATATAGTGTTTCACTAAATACATACCCAAACACCATTCAAAAACATAAACACACCATGTTATTTAAAAAACATACCATGAACGTATTATTTATGTTAATAATTCCTTTAAAAAGTTTTCTAAAATAACCCAAAAAGGCACCATAAGGCTTTACATCAAAAACACACCCATGTTCACATCAAGATGCTACTTTTAAAATCAAACAAATCGTATAACCACATTAAACATAATTATAAACACTTAAATAATTTAATAAATATATTAAATAATTTATAGAACACTTACAATTAGTAAACCAAGATTTTATACTAATTTCCAACCAATTCCATATAATTTCTCTTTTTTAAGAATTTATACACAACATAAAATCATTTTCAAAACATATCTTCCATCTTTTTAAAAAATTTACAATTCACATTATAAAATGAACAACATGTTCAAAATTGAAAAGTATGTCAATTTCTATAAAGAACATACATCCAAACCAAACAATATATATGAGCCTTTGAAAACATTATTTCCACCTTTCAAATAACCCATCAAACCCTTTCACGGATCACCACACTAAAACACACACACACAACATCTCCATTTTCCATTACAAATCCCATACCAAACACAAAGACTGAAAAACCCTTTGAAAACAAATTTCTCATCACTCACACCATTTAATAAACCATTTCCACATCCCAGATTTCATTTTTAAAATAAATTATTAATTATTTAAACTCTTAAAAACTCATACACAAAAGTGCACTACAAGGCTGACATGCCCAAAATGATCCATTTCCCATAAAAAATATTTCATCAACATATCTTCACATTAAGAACCCGCAAAAACACACTTTTCAGTACTAAAATAATTAACTGAACACTTACAATCGTTTTTTACATCAAGTCCTTTATAGAAACATAACAATTTTTCTTTATAAAATTTATTTTCAACACAAATTAATGTCAAATAATTTGTAAAACATGTTCTCACCACCTAAATAAACTATAGAGCATGAAAAAATTAACCAAGTGATCAAAATAAATTATTTAAATTTTCTAGGGCATGGAACCACCTACCTTGGGTAGAGAAATTACAGGAATGTGATGTGAAACCCTACCGATATTCCAACACCCATAAAAAACTCGATGACAAATCAGATGTTTGTGCAAATGGAGTGCTAGAAATAATTGAGTGGTGTGATTTGAGATTCGATTCACCGAAGAGGAGCATTAGAAGGGGGTGGCTTCAACAGATATTTCATGATATCGCGATGATTTTGAAAATGGTTAGGGTTTTTCAAATTGATCGGGACACTTTTATCAGTTATTACAGAAAAGCAATGATAAAACCAATATTTTTCAATACTAAAATTAGAATTCTAATAAATCTTTATTTTATCAGCTCTCCTCACTGAAGCGTTGTTAAAGGGTTTATAATTAAAAATATAAATAAAAATTTTAAAAATTGATAAATATATAACAAATATATATAAATGATAATAGAGTAAATATACTTTTTAAATATATTTATTATAATTTTATTATTATTTATTTCTATTTGTAGAAATATTCATAAAAAATATTATTTATATCATTATATATATTTATATAATTATATATATATGTTTAATTAATATATATAAATATTAATACAATTAATATGTTAATTATTTAACAAAATTTATTATAAATTTAATACTTATTTATTTATAAATAATTATTTATTTATAATTATATAAATACTATTAAAAAATATTTAATTATTTATAATTAAAAATATATAATTGTATAAATATAGTTATTGTACATTTATAAATATATTTTTTATAAATTTTTTTTACAAATATAATTTTCACATTATTAAAGAATATCTTATTTTAAGTTCATGCATCTAATTTAAAGTTGAGTGAAATTGAATAAAGTAAGAATAAATACACTTTAGCAATATTAACAAAATGCATAAGTTTGGTGTTTTTGAATTTAATATAAAAAAACATTTATTGTGTATATGTGAAATTAATATAACACAAATTTGAACTATGTTACATTGAAAAATAAAACAAAATTCAACTATATGATGAATATTAGGCAATTATATTCAATATTTATAATTCATATTATTTTTTAATTATAAACCATTATTCAATAAACATATAACTATTTAATGTAATGCGCATAAATATTTTGTAATATATAAATCGTATTTACATATTTCAATATATATCTATATATTTAATATATACAACTTAATAACATTAATTAACATAATTATCTAATTAATAAAATGATTAATTATTAATAGACTATAATCAATCTCTTCATTTTTATCAATAATTATTCAACTATTAAAAATTGTTTCTTTTTTTAGTAAATCTATTTTTTTATGGATTTAATTAATTCATTTTATTTATATTAATATTAATCCTCACTAAAAATAAAGTGTTCAGAAAGGATGCCCTATATTAGCACCAAAAGTAAGGTATTGATAAAGTATACCTTGTATCAACACTAAAAATAATGTTTAGATAAATGGTACCCTTTATCAGCACTAAAAATAAAGTGTTGATAAAGGGTTCCATTATCAGTGCTAAAAAAGACATGTTGATAAAAGGTTAAATTTATCAGCACATTATTTAGCGCTGATAAATACTTCATTTGTCAATATTTTGTGATAGGGATGATAAAAAATAGTGCTGATAAAGACGTTTTTTATAGTAGTGGAAGAAGAGGTAATCTAATTTATATATTCATTCAAGTCAATTTCTACTTATAATTCCAATTAGTATTACAACTCAATAATTTAAAAATAAATTGAATATGGCATGTGATACAAGAATCATTCAGTCTATGAGAAACAACACTATGTTTTTATAATTATTTAAATAAAATAATTATAATCTAGATGTCGAACATAGTAATATGAATAGTAATAAATAATTTCATATGGTTTCACATAAATGAAACATATTTATAATAAAATGATTAATTTTTTGTAAAATAAATGTCATTTTTTAATTTGGAATGTCAAAGTATGTTTAGGGTGAATTTTTTTTATTTTTTTGAGATGTTTTATTTTTTAATGAACAGTGAAAAATACTACATTTCACTTAAAATCTATGTTTTTTAGTTTAAATAATTATTATAACATAAATTTATTTTTTATCTCAAAATATATTAGTTATACATATGTTAATCCAATGTAGATCATTAGAATCATTTTTATATTGAAATCATATATAAAAATGTATTGAACTATCAACACTCATTTTACCGCCTTCTCACCACACCTACAGGATTAGCATTAAAATATAATTTTCTGATCCTATGAATTGAATTTTGAAAAATAGACATACATGTTTCATATCAATAAGATATTCAGAGTCTAATATAATCTACATAATATTAGGTGAATTGTACCTTTACCCTTTAGAATAGTAATATAACCCTTATGAATAATAATATGGCCCTTATGAATAGTAATCCATGCAAATGAATTGTCACCTCACCCATGAGAGTATAAATAAAATTTTGGAATCTTATAAAAAACATTATACAAAAATTATATCCTATTATAAGTAAATAAATATTTTAATATTTCTTAATTAGGTGTTGGTGTTTTTCTGGTAATAAGTTTATAATTACGATTTTTTAATTAATTTAATCATTTAAAATAAAATTTAATTTATAAAATTGATTAATAAATTAATTTCTTTTTTTCTTACAATTATAGTACTATTTTATGAGACTTATTTAATTTTTGAATGGGTCATAAAAACAACTATTATATTAAAATCCATAATTATTGTGTAAATGATGATTTTATTTCAAATAATATGTTTCTCATATTTAAAAAATTATTTTTATAAAATAGAGTTCATTTTTTAATACTACACATCCAAAAATGGTTGGGATGAATTTTTGATATCCTTCTAAAATACTTCAATTTGTTTTGTGAATAGTAACAGATTATAATTTTCGGTAAATGTTAAATGCTTGAAATATAAAGTAATATATGATTTATCGATGCATTAATCTCATAATATTGAACTATTTTCAATTATATTAATATATTTAGGTTTAATTCTCAAACTATTCATTTTCTAGAGCCAAAATAACAAACAAATTAATAATGTATTTAAAAACACCTCTCACTTCCACTATAAATACCTCCCCTCACCACCACTTCTCCTCAGACATATAAGACATTAATCATGTAAAAAGTATTACCAAATCAACTTCAAAATACTATTTCACACATGTAATACCAACACGTCTCACCAAAATTCCAATCCAAGGTTCCATAAATAGGTTCTCAAAGAGGAGGATTCAAGAGGAAAAATCATTTTTATTTTCTTTTAATTCCCTTTTAATTTAATTTTTCATTTCTTATCATCTCCACACTTCCCCTTTCCAAACGATCATTATAAGTAAAATTTCATATATATATATATAATAGAATTATAAATTTTTAATGGAATATCATTAATCAAACTCCACTCTCTATCTCTCTAATTTTTAAACAAAAATCATTATCTGTTGGGTGCTGATTTACAACTTTAGTGGATGAGAGATTTTCATTATTCAATTTATCCTTCATGGATGGTTGTAAAACCATTTTTAGGCTTAAAACATACTAAAATATATGTATTTAAACATATTTAATTTTCTAGATCTATAATATTTACAAAATATTAATTTATACGATAAAACTAGTTTGTGATGATCAAAACCCACCAAAATTATCTAAATGATTATGATTAATGTCTTGTCTAATAATTCATACTCAACCCACATAACAAAATTAATTGTATAACCTTTTTATATTATGTATATTCATTAATAACATATAACATCAATTATGGATATCCATTTCAATTTTTAATGAATTTCCATACTCATATACAAGTAATCCAATCATGAAAATAAAGGAAACGAATGCTCCCAAATAATAAAATTGTATTTTAAAACTCATCAAAATACCATAAACGAAAATAATAAAATTCTAATAAATCATATATATATATATATATATATATAATGGTATTAATTTATAAATTAATGTATTTAATTTGATTATCCATGGAATTTAAGAAAAGTGAAGATCACTTTTCGAGAAAAGGTAAGGGTTTTCTCAACTCACATTAATTTCTGTGAGATATTTAGTATTAACCACTATTTATTATGTGTGCTGTATATATACTAACAATTGATGTTTAATATCACGAATCACTTTATTTTCATTGTATTTGATGTCTTATTTTATGATCATTAATTTTATGGGGCATATTTTGACTGGTTTTAATGTGGTAAGTTTTTCTTCCCGAACCTCCATTTTCATTCAGGTTATGCTTTCTTCAACTATACACCAATTTAGTTTCCATTATTTTAATATATTTATTCTTATATATATATGTGTGTGTGTGTGTGTGATCTAAAATCATATATCAAGATAAATTAATTATTATTTTATGGGTGAATAAATGTTTTACAAGGTTCCCTTCTCATTTCTTCCAGATACGCAAGCCTGACTAAAGGGAACATATCGATTTATTAAGAATTTTAAAGTACCATCCATAATACATGTTGAGAAACCATTTTTTAACATCACTAATTTCATCATTAAAAAATATATTTGTTTAATTCGTGTTTTATACAAAAAATAATGACATATAAAAATGATTTTTCTAGATAACGCTTCTTTGAAATATAAAAAAGGATATTTCTTCAAAAAATTCTTCAATGATTTTAATAGTGTATTTTAATATATTTCAACACATATGTTTAATTTTATTTTTTATTGATTTTTATCTATTATAATTATCATCCAACATATTTTATTAAATGGTTTATGATTAGTTTGAATGTAGATGTGCTATCATGATTCCATTCATCATACTACTCAGAATAGTTAGAGATCATGTTTACAGATTGGGAAAAGTTATTTACATTTCATATGTATATGTTGATTATGTTTATCCCATTTAATATGAGGAAATAATTGGATATAGTAAGTGATAGGTGGGGCCTCTTATATCCTCTTGATAAATCGGTTGGTCTCATGATGCAAACTAGATATTGATTTGGATGAGGCCTTACCGATTTATTAGATTCTTGGAATAAATCCATTGCAATGATAGATTATTTGAATGATGCTTTGATAGTAATATATTCTTGCCTCAATCCTTGAAGGCATGTTTTAGATATCCATTTGTATTCATTTTCCTCAGTATGAAACTTGTAATTGATAGTCTACATGATTATTCCAATAGCATAATATAAATGGTTATGTTTAATTATTGAATTATTCAATTAACTTTGAATCCTACCATTTTATGCTCAATATTATGTTTTAATGGAATGTGTTTTTATTTATTCAACATTAATTATTGTTTATGTTAATTTATGAAAGCTTGTTCTTTATTTTGTACGTTAATAAGCATACGATCTAACCGCTTTATTTTGTTTAATTATTCACAAGGATGCGATGATACTTATTAAAAATGACTTGAAGGGTTAATAAATGAATTTTTGGATGTTACCAATGGGGTTTCTATGATTTTTTCATTTCAATTTCTTTTATTTAAAGTTCATGTTTGTAATCTTCTTTCCATAAATACTAAACTGGTCGGTCCATCAGGATGAGATTCCTTTGAATCGCACCAATGTAATAATGTAAGGCACCGGCTCAGGGCTACTAGGGTCTGAGTCTTTATAGTTGGTATTAGAGCATGTTTTTTAAAAACCATGGGTACTATATTTGTAAGGCTTAGTTTAGTAAACATTACACTAAGATAGACCTTGAGGATAAGAATAGAACAACATACTATAATTTTGGTAAGGTAGAAATTATGTATGTGTTCCTATAAATACATTCATGCCTAGATAATACAAGTGTACATGGCTCTAGAAGAGATGTACTGAGGGTTAGCAACTATCACAATGTATTCCGGGCTAGACTTGGTGTAACCTGGTATAAGACAATGGGCCTTATTGCTCACCTAGTTAAAAACTACCAGGTGATATTATTAGGATAAATCACATTATCTTTTCAAATCATTATTAATGTTTTAAAAGTAAATATGTCCCCAAAGAAACCATGTTTTTTATTATTCTATTAGATATGTGTTAAGTGTTTTCTAGTTAAAAAAATGAATTATAAATAAAAACCTAAAATAGTGTATTCCATTATCTAGAAATGAAACCCTATTAAAGGAATAGAAATGTTACCAACACACATAATCCTTGTATGTAATTAACTTCTTTAAATGATAATGATGTTGGATCAAGATTAACAACTCAAGAATAGAAACGTACAAATATATTGGGATAGGTGGCTTAGGTTATAAATAATAACCTTACCTTTATGGAGAATCCCAATCTACAAGGTGGAAGAAAAATGGTAGACCACTTCATTTGACACAAACAATCATCATTCAATGGGACTTCAAACCCATTTGTATCTTTACAATGGATAGGGTCCTTAGAGAATATATTTCAAGATTTGGGATATAAACGATTAAATGTTTTCATTCCTGTATATCATCTCTTATATGATTTAGATCAATGGTGGTCATTAATTCAAAACACAAAGGGAGAAGAAAAAATTTTAAATTTTAAATGGATATATTTTAAGGAAATTCTCTTAGATTAATGCTTTCCTTGTGAACAATGAGTGGATATTGAGAGACATTTTTCAGTCTAAGATAAAAATAGTATGAAAATGTTTCTATGTATAAATCCAACTTTACAAGATTATCTAGGCATACTGAGGACTAAATGCGCAATTCAAGGTACAAGATTGACCATTTATTTGATGGTCTTAATTTAATTATATAAAAGAAATATTTCTACAAAAATTTCTCATTATTTGATAATATATTATCAGGAACTATCAAAGATAGAGAAATAATTCTCCAAGACTTATGGTTCGGATGGTAAAAATATAAAATTATGATGGTAATGGAAAATAAGGATAAATGGAAGAATGAAAATATGGATTTTCCAAATTTTTGATACTTGTGGAAGGAAACACATTATAACATTCTTAAAAGGAAAAGGATTTTGCTTCATGTGTGGTGATAAAAGTCACCATGCTTAGGATTGGAAGGGTAAGAAAGAATTTTCTATTGTTCAATGATTCAACTATAAGTATATCGGGCACTGTACAAATCAATTCCCAAAGGGCCAAGGGAACATACCCAAAAAGAAGAAAATGGATCAAGGACAAGCTTATGCTATTAATACAGTTGATGTAGATTAATTAAATTATTATTGTTTTTAGATTCATAGATTATTTTTTACTATAGTACTTATTTAAGTAATTGAATACATGCCCATTTTTTAAATGTTTAATGGTGATTAAGGTATTCAAATGTTCGGAATTTTACAATAATAGATAGATTGTGATATTTGGGGAAAATATGATGTGAGGTGACATTTATTCTAAATCTTTGGACATTAAATTTTAGATAGACAAAATTTGGATGAGTCTTAAGGTAAAATACTTAAATATTGAATTAGGACTATATAATAATTTTAGATAACCTTTAATAACCATTTTGGTTTTAATAAACATTTAAAGGCTAAATTAATGACATAAGGATCGTTTGATCAATGTTCTTTAGGTATCAGAATTCATCTTGAATATATATCATTGGATTTAGGAAATTATGTAGAGATAAATCAAAGAACATCCAAATAATGGGATTATAAAATAATGATAGTCTATTTTTAAAAGTGCTTCTATGGATAGTAAAAAAACACTCAACACTATGAAAAATATTTTGAAATAGAAACATCATCTGAATAATTTTCTATCAATGAAATCAAATGTCTTTTAACTGGTCGTAGATTTATAGTTCTGTGATGTTTAACTATTTAATGACCTTGTTCTCTGTCGCTCTCCATCAAAAATTTGTGGTTATATTTCTCTTCCATGTCTATGTTTTCACTTTACCCTAGTCTACAACTATTAAAAATCCAAATTTTTTGGTGAACATCCCATTTCCTTTTACCTCATATTAAGTATATATTTTATTAACCCTATTTCTGATGTTGGTTTTCCATAATGGAATTTTCAAGTATCAGCCTTTAACATTCAAAATGAAATTTTAAATTGTGAGCACGCAATTTATTAAAGGATGGGAGAATATAACACCCAAATAATTCATAAAATAAATTTGACGTAGCTTTTAATTCCAATAACAATGAGTCTCTATGAAACAACACTTTCTTGTTATAATTATTTGAACCAGATAGTTATAACCTAGAAGTTGAACATATTATTATAAATAGTGATAACTATTTTTAAATTGTTTCACATAAATGAAACATATTTATAAGTAAATCCATAATTCATTGTAAAATAAAAATTATTTTTTAATTTAGAATGTCAAAATTATTTTAGGGAGAATTTTTAGTATTTTTTTAGAAGATTCTTTGTTTAAGGAATAGTGAACATTCTATATTGTAGTTAAAAACAACATTTTTTATTTTAAATAATTATTATAATTAAAATTGATTCTTAATGTCATAATATATCAATTATAAATATATTTATCTTATGTAGATCATTCGAATCAGATATATATTAAAATTAGATAAAAAAACTTATTGAACATTTGAACGTTCATTTTACCCGCCTTCTCGCCACACTTGGGGGGATTATCATAAAAATGGAATTTTACACTCATATGAATTTAGTTTAGAAAATTAGACATACAATATTTTGATTAGTAGGATATTTAGATTCTAATATGATCAATTTAATTCTTTGACGAATAGTAACATGACAATTGGGAATAGTAATGTTACCATTATGAATAATAATATAACACTTATTAATAATAAACAGGACAACTGAATAGTAACCTCACCAATAAGAGTATAAATAAAATTTAGGCATTTTTAAATTAATGTATTGTAATATTATATCACGGTATAAGTAAATAAATATTTTAAAAGATGTTAATTAATTGTTTGTATTTTTGTATGCAATAAATATTTAATTACTCATTTATATTCAATGAAATCATTTAAAATAAAATTTATTTTCATAAAATAGTTTCAAATAATAATATTTTGTTTTTTATGATTATAATATAATTTTATGAGACCTTATTTAATTTTTTAAAGTGTCATAAAAACAATTATAATATTAAAATCAGAATTTTTTGAGTAAATGATGTTTTTATTTTAAAAATTAAATTTATCATATTTAAAAGCTTATATTCATAAAAGAAAGATTATTTTATAATCTTAAACATGAATGAATTGTTGATGTGAAATTTTGGGATTTTTCTCAAATACTTGATTTTTTGGTGAATAATAAATCATATTAATTTACAATAAATGATAAATACATGAATTATGGATTGATAGATGATCTATGAATAAATTAATACCATAATATATAAATAAAATTTATTATTTTAATATATTTTCTTATAATTATCCAACTATTTAGATTCTTGAGAAAAGTTAATAAACATATGAATTAATGTTTCAAAAAACACCACTCTCCTCCTCTGTAAATATCACCCTTCACAACCATTTATTCTCATATCTCTATGACTTGAATATTGTCAAAATACATTCTAAATACTATTCCCAATCCATCTACACATGTAAAAGACCTTATATTCTCACTAAAAGACAAAACCATGGTTCTTTAAATAGTTTCTCAAATAAGAACTTCAAGAGGTAAATCCCTAAACATTTCTTTTAATTTCCTTTTAATTTCCTTTTTCATTTGTTTTCTTCTCATCCCCTCCTCTATCAAAATAGCCAGGATAACTCTATTATCATCTATAAACTATAATTATATAATTTTAATGTAATATACTTCATCAAACTCCTTTCCCTCTTTCTCTTATTTTAAACAGAAAATCATCATGCATGAGGTGCCCATTTACAACTGGTGTGATCGAAATATTTCCAATCATCAATTACTCTTTCAAGGATGGTCATGAAACCATTTTTATGAATAAAAAATACTGTAATATATGTACTAAGAAATATTTATGGTTCTGTAACTAGTATATATACATTATTTTAATTCATATGACAAAACAACCTTGATTATTAAAAACCACCAAAATAATCTAAAGGATTATCACTAATGTCTTGTCTAATTATTCATCCTCAACCCATTTAACCAAATTAATTATATACCCATTATTTGATAAAAATATTAATTAATAAAATATAACATCAATTATAGATATCTATTTCCATTTCAATTAAATTTACATACTCATATACAAGTAAACTTATTATGAAAATCAAGAAAATTAATGCTCCTGGATGATAAAATTGTATTTTATAAATCATCAAAAAACAATAAATTAATTTAATAAAATTGTAATAAATAAAATATTTATAAAAAATGGTATTAATTAATTAATTTTATTAATTTTATTATCCTATATGTTATGGTTAAGTTCATAACACTTTCAAACATAAGGTAAGGGTTTTCTTAACTCACTTTCATTTCAATGAGATATGCGTTATTCAAAACTATTTATTTTGAGTGGTTTATGTATAATAACAATTTATTATCCATATCATGAATCACTTTATTTCATGTAATTAAATTTCTTTTTTTATTATCATTAATTTTTTGAGAATATGGTTTGACTATTTGAAAATTGGTATGGTTTTCATCTTGAACCTCCATTTTCATTCGGGTTATGCCTTCTTCCTCAATACACCAATTTAATTTTTCATTATTTTTATATAATTATTAATATATATATATATATTCCAAAATACTATATCTAGATCAATTCATAAATATTTCATTGGAGAATAAATTTTTTACAAGGTTCCCTTCTCATTTCTTCCAGATATATAATCCTGGTTAAAGGGAACATCCTCGATTTCATAACCATTCCAAGTACCATCCATAATATATTTTAGGACTCCAATATTTTTATAAATTCAATTATTCTGTCATGAAAACTATATATGTTCATTTTTGGTTTTATACAGACAATCATGAAGAATACAAATAATTATTTCAAAATAACACTTCTTTGCAAAATGAAAAAAGGGTATTTTGCTCAAAAATTCCCCAATGATTTTATTAGATTATTTTATTCTATTTAAACTAATCTATTGAATTTTTTTCATTATTGATGTTTATCTCTTATGTTTAACATCCACCATATTTTATTAAATGGTTTTTGATTAGTTTGAATATGTGTGAACTATCTTTATACCATTCACTATACTACTCAGAATGATTAGGGATTATGTTTATATATAGGGGAAAGTTATTTACATTTCATATGTATATTATTATTATATTTATCCCTATACATATTAGGAATTAATTAGACTTAGTGAGTGATAGTTGGGGACCTCTATAGCTTATTGATGTATGGGAATGTCTCATGAGAGAAAATAGATATGGATTTGGCTGAGGTCATTCCCATTTATTAGATTCTTTTATTGAAGCCTTGAAAATTAAAAATTCACTGAATTAATAATTAAGAATAATATATTCCTTGAATGATGCATTGAAGTTATCTTTTAGGTATTTATTTTTTTGCATTTTCCTCATTATTAAACTTGTAATTAATAGTCCATACGATTATTGGACTAGTACAATATCCTTAGTTATGTTTACATTAATCAATCACTTTTTATTCTTGTCATTTTATGCTCAATATTATGTTTTAATGGAATGTGTTTTTAGTAATTCAACGTCTCTTATTTTTTATATTTATTTATGAAGTCTACCACTATATTTCTTATCCTCTCTGAGTATCTGAGCTCACCCCTTTCTTATGTTTTATTTATCTCAGGATTAGAAGATAATTATTATGAATGACATGCATGGTTAATAAAATAGTTTTCGGGTGTTACCAATAGAGTTTCTATATTTTTTTCTTTCAGTTTGAAGTTAAAGGTCTTTATATGTATTCTGGTTTTCAAAACTACTAAATTGATTGATCTTTAATAATGTGATTTTGAATAATCATACCAATGTAATAAAGTGAGAAATTCACATTGGGCTACTATTTTCAAATCCATGACTTCTTTTAAAGTAATTTTTCCTTTAATTTCCATTCCTGATTTTTTTGGTGGTTTACCACGCATTTTGGTGGAAATAGGTGGTTTTCCAAATTTGGGGAAAACCGTAAGCCCATTTCCAGATTTAAAAATAAGTTTTTTCTTTAATAACTCATTATTTTTTCAAACTTTTACACTCATTACACTTCCCAAAAGGCATCCCCTGGTACATTAATAACACCATATCAATTTAGAATCCATAGGAATCTATTATAATGATGGATTTTCATTTTTTTATTAAGATGTGGGGATAGCCCAAAAGTCCATTTCTTGAATTTAAAATAATTTTAAATTATTTAATATCTCATTTAATTTTTTTTCGTGATTACAACTCTCACATGATCCCAATTACCTTAGGTGTTCTCCCATTCTCTTCTCCCCCTCTTTGGATATCATTTGTATCAGGAATTTAGGCAAATCGTCTCCGGATTTCTCAAATCGCCCAGATTTGAAGAGGTAAATAAATTCTGTCAGAACTCCTTCATTTCTCACTCTTTATCTCCATTCTAGTTCCTACTTGATCTCCTCATCCTTATTATAACCTATATTGAATTTTTTGTTATTTTAATCTTCAGATACTATTGTATTTAGGTCAATTTATCCAAGATTTCATCAAGTGCTCCTACCTTCCATTTTATCCATTTCCTTAGGGCTTCATCCCACTTTCATGATGTTCTAAAGAGTCTAGAAGTTAGAGTTAAAACCTAGGGTTTTACTTGGTGTCTATTTTTTTAATATTGAAATTTTAGTATTCTCTTCA
This sequence comes from Viscum album, assembly GCA_963277665.1. NCBI lineage: Eukaryota > Viridiplantae > Streptophyta > Magnoliopsida > Santalales > Viscaceae > Viscum > Viscum album. The sequence continues at coordinate 837,975,015 of OY728165.1, forward strand.
CTTCCTTGTGGTGTGGCGGTGGTGTGCATTATGTTTCCCACCAACATTTAAGGATTTAGACTCAAAAGGTAGGTGATTCAATGGTTAACCATTCCTTGATGAGTTAGTTTTATTATTTTAGTGGTTTTTTATGTTCCCCATATGCTTTTTATGGTTTGAAAACAATTTTTGAGGGATTTTTTAAGAATTTAATTTTATAATAGCATTCTTGTTGAAGTTGTGAACAATTCAAATGTAACACATGTGGTATCTTTTGTGGTTCATATAGAAAATATGAAATTGATTTTTTTTAGTTGTTGAAAATGGATGAAAATTCTGTTTTTAATGCCTTATTGTCATGTGGGACTTCGAAGGGGATTTTTGAAATAGGTTTGGTTGTAAAATGTTATTATACTTTTTGAGACCATTTTATGAAAATGGGTGTTTTAATTTGAGTCTTTTGTGGTATTATTCATGGTGATTTTATAACATTTGAATGTGGTTTTATAAATCAATCTTGGGATTCCAATTATACTTTTGTAGTGTTTTGGTTTGTTTTTGTCCTTTAAATATGGTTTTGAAATGGGTTTTATCAACAATGTTTGGGTATAATCTTTATAATTTTTTGATGAAAGATTTGGATGATTTAATGATTTATGTAAGAGGTGGAACCATATTGGAAAATTGTTTATGAGTGTGTATATTTTTGAAATGGTATATTTTAAATGTGAAATGAGATGTTTTGGGATGTGTTCCATCCTGGAAATGTTTTATAAAAATGTTTTAATGATTTACTAAAGTGTGTAAGATGTGTGAAAGTGATGTGGGATATTTTGTGAGAGTGTGATGTGAAAAAATAGATTTTGGTTATAAAATGGGTATTATGTAACATGTGAGTGGGATGTTATGTGAGTTTGAATATCTTGGAATGGGTTTAAAGAATGGTTTAATATATTTGTGGAAGTGTTAAAGAAATGTGAAAATTGTTGTGGGCTATTTTATTGTGAGTCTGATTTCAAAATCAATTTTATTGAAAAGTGGGCTTTTATGACTTGTGTGTTATATATGTGGGCTTTATGGTGAATTTGGGATGTGTAAATGATATTTTCATGTGTAATGGATATTTATTGACTTGTTTAACTTGTTTTCGCACAAGGGGAAAACTTAGGTATCTAGGTTGGTGGACATGTACTAGTATGCTAAATAATATGTGGGGTCTGGCCTCACTTTCACTTACCAAGATTGAATATTACAAATCTAAATAAACTATGATAATGATGATTTATTACCACTAGGTTATTGGTATGATCCCTACTAGTGTATCGTGCATGAGAATAGATATTTGTGTCGGTTACGATCACTGAGATACGAGGTACCTGGGACCCAAAGTGAGCATGTTTCTAAGGGTTATTTACTATTTTTTATGCTCATTAGATCCTTTATACTTACCGTTAGCATAAAATGCATTTGGATGTAAAATTCAGTATCATTGGAATTTATTTTAAAATTGTTGATTCATTAAATTATCCCAATGAAAAAATGTTTTTATAAAAATTTTATCTTTTTGAAATTGTAACTAGAAATTACATTTTTTTTAAAAAATTCTTGCACTTCATCTTTGAATATTTATCTCTTGGAATCTCTTAGTGGTTTTATCCTACCGGGTTTTGGATCACACCCTACATACACCTTTGGTTGTAAGTTGACTTGGTTTTTTTGATGTTGCAGGTTGGGTACAATTTACAGTTGGAGTGGTTTGGGTTTCTAGTAGGTTCATGGTGGAGATGACTTATGAAGATGGCTTGAGGGTGGAACCTATTGTCATTAAGGTTTATGGGAGGTTTATTTTTGGTTTTGTACCTTTGTTACAGTCCTTGTGAGATTTTTTAAACTATGAAATTTAGTTATGAATTTTTTTAAAAGATTGTTTGGTTTGAAAAATTCAGATTCGTTTTATTGGATTCATTTGTTGCTTTAAGTTTATAAACATGGATAAATCATTCCCAATTTTTAGTTTATGTTCCCCGACCACTTGTTAAAACCTGTGGGGATCGGGAATGCCCTTCAGGCCATATCTCTACTAGGATTGGTGTCGGTTTTGGGGGCAACCATATTCGATTAGTGACAACAAGGGTTAGTGTATTTATAATAAATGAGAGGTACCCATCCTACAATATTAACTACAATATAAAAATTATATTTATATGTTATTATTATTATGGTATAACTATTTTCCATTATATAACAAGTGATACCATTTTTCATGCGTAGGCAAAGCTAATCATCTAGACATTGTAGTGTAATTATTTTTTCATCACTAGTTTACAAAAATGGTAATAAATATGAAAATAATGAATATATATTATATTTTTGACATAATTAATTTTTTGGATTTATGATATCATATATATGTTATTAACTTCCAATTATATGAATATGATAACGTCCCTTGAGCATACGTTTGTACAACCACTTCCACGAAGCGGTGTGATCTGTTTTTTAATTCCTATTTATATGGAAGTTAATAAGAATAAATTCAATGTGTGCATATATATTTATGATATTAATACAAGGAATAAAATTATAGATATTATGGAACTATAATAAAAGTACATGACCTGGAACTTTTGTGATAATACATACATGGGAAAATAAAGCTGTCAACGCCCGAAATAATGAAAATAATGATATATTTTTTATGAATATGTGATGATATGTTATAAAAAGATCATATATGATATTATAAATATTATAACAGTTCTTTTTTAAATTAATAACATGTTTGGACCCATTATACATGATGTCAAATCATGTTCTTCTTAGGGGAAATGTGACATAAGGGATTTCATCTCAATTTCACTTCATTGAGGCATATTTTAATATCATGCAAATAATTTATTTTTTATGGTATATATAATTCCTTTTTTTCATTTCATATAATGAATCTTCACATTTTAAGGAATTTTAGGTTGAAATTTAATTTATTTCATTGAATTGGATTTGACATAAACTTTATCAAGTAGTAAAGGGTTTATTAACTCAATTTTTATCATTTGGTTATAGTTATACTTCATTGATTGTATTAGAAAATTAATATATGTATAAATATTTTTTATTAATTTATTTTGTAGTTAATCATTAATTTTATTTACTTTTATTTCACATGATCACTCAATTGATTAATTCTCATGTAAATGGTATGATCTTTATAAGGGTTTTCGTAACACAATTTCCATTCCTCATGTTATAAAAAAACATAATTGACTATGTTATTTCATGATTATGTATAAATATTCTACAAATTTCCTAGGTTATATTTACAATTTTTTTATTTCAATTATTATATATAATCACTTAATTTCTTAAATCTCACTCCAATGTAATGATCATTGTAAGATATTTTTCTACAATCTCCACTCTATTATAAAAAATGTGGTATTATCCACTTATTTATTTTTATGTAGTGTATATACATCGAATTTGAAGTATTATAAATGAATATATCTTTATTCATGATGATTAATGTTTCAATCCAATTTTTCTATTTTAGGGGGAAAATTTTAAAATTTGTTTGAAGATGAAATAATATATTTTGCAATATAATTTTTAAATTTCACTTACTTTCATTGAAGGGATATTATAATTCATCCTTTATACACTCCATGAATTTTATTATCCTGAGGATATTTAAAGAATTTTAAAAAAATTATCTATCTTTTCCTTTATTTGGTACTTAAATAAACTTATTAAATTTTTAAGTGAAAATATAATTTGATTTCTCTTTTTGATTAAATATATTTTTATTCTATGTCCACTTTTTCAAAAATAGCTTTAAAAAACTAGTTTTATTTAATAAATTGATTTTATAAGGAAATTTTTTGTTATCATTTTTTTAGATGGTTCTAAAGTAATAATTCTAATGATTTCATAGTGGTTCATATTTCAATTTCTTTTACAAAAATAAAATGGAATTTTTCTTTTAATATATATTGAATTAATGAAATTTCCCGCTACCTAAACCGTTTATTTCTATTAATCATCTTCTAAAAAATAATGGTTCTATAAATAAAAATATTCCAATATTACTTACTTTAATATTTTGATTCTATTTTCCAAAAGACTTAATTTTTCTAAAAAACCTATATTTTTTATGAAATGATGATCGTATTTAATCTCACCTTAATTTTTTAGTCATTAATGTTATCTTCAAACATTCACTATCTTGTAAAAATCATCATTAGATTTTAAATTTCTCTCAAATATCCATATTCATTATATCATGTATATGATTATTTCTTAAACCATTTTCTATTTATACAAATGTTTTTCTACTTTGATCCTAATTTTATTAACTTTGGAAATTTTTAAATTTTGTATTATTTACTATATATTGTTATTTATTGATTTAGTATATTATTCCTGAATTAAATTTTTCATTCAATATATGAATAATTCATTGGAAATGAATTGAAAGGTGGGGAATGGAATTATATATCCCCTCAAATTTGAGTCAATAAGGTTTTTTATGAAATTTCCATTTCTATATGTTTTGAAAATCAGAAACACTTTATCGTATAGAAAATTATATTTTCCATAAGGATTTTTTTGATAAGGAAAATTTACCTTCTCTAAGGAAATTTTTATCATTACCAAGGTTTTCATGGTTCATTTTATAGTCTCCCTAAATATAACACATTTTATTACTATGGAAAAAATTTGGATTCATATCTAAAATCTCGGAATCCTCTAAATCCTTGGATTTAGAGTATTCTATTTTCAGGTTCTGAATTCTCTGAAATTCAAACTTCAAATTCTATGAAATTCATGTTCCAAATTCAATGAAATTCAGACCCTGAATTATCATTAATTCAGACTCCAAATTCAATGAAATTCATGTCCCGAATTCTTATAAATTCAGGTTTCAAAATCTTTGAAATTTGGATTTTGATTTCTCTAAAATTCAGACTCTGAATTCTCTGAACTTATGACTACGAATTCTCTAAAACATAGTCTCTGAATTCACTGAAAGATAGAATCTGAATTAATCAAAATTTAAACTCTTAATTCCTTAGAATTATGAATCCTAATTCTATAGAATTCAGACTCTAAATTCCTTGGAATTCAGACTCTGAATTCCACATAATTTTGACTCTGAATTCCACATAATTCGGACTCCAAATTCCTCAGAATTCAAACTCTGAATTCTTTAATATTCAAACACTTAATTCCTAAGAAATAATATAATGAATTCATTGGAATTTAGACTACTAAATCAATATAATGTAGATTCATAATTCTTTGTAAAATAAGAATTTGAACATCCTTGTCTGATAGACATCAAATGATTATTTGGTTAGATTCCAAATTCCATTTTTCCTTAGACTCTAAATAAAATATTTGTTTATGTAACTTTACTTTCCTTACACTTTTTATGAAATAATACCATAAAATATATTTCTAAATGACCATTCAATGAGTGACCCATGTATAGATCCCACATATATTCAAGAAAAAATACGACCATTGGAGGAGGAAGCCGACTTTTGGAGAAGTTCATATAAATAAGAGCTCATTTTAACAAGCTCATAATAAAGAATTATATGTGGATCAATCTAGATATTTCATGCTATAGAAGTGATTTATATAGAGATAGACACCGATTCACTATGCGTACTAAAAATCTTGTTAAGATTACTTAGTGCGACTCTAATTGTTTCTGAGTAAAATCGATGGCTTATGAAGATTAGAAGTCATAGGTGCCAACTAACTTTATGATTGACGAATTTATGGGATAACAAGACATATTCCGCTATTCTTATCGAGGTATTCCTATGGTGTGGGTAAGACAAGCTTTCTTGAAATTATAAATTAGGGAACAATTATCCAAGCTTATTGGGTACCCTACTTTTTGGGTTAACAGATTTTATACTTGTTACTTGTTTTTTTATGTTTATTTCCACTGTATTTTTATAATGGATGAAAGTATAACCATATTATTCCTTCATATTCTTTTATGTAATCTAATAAAATAGATTCTATATGCTTTAAGGTTGAATATTTTCTTTATAAACATTAATTATCTTTCATTTTAAGAACCATATTTCTGGAAGTTGCCTAGTTTGTTTAATAGATCTAAAAGAGGTATTGTGAAGTTACCTTGTTTATAATTGATAAAAATAGTTTTTTCTTAAGGATAAAAACAAATATTTATAAACATATAACTCACCCCCTCCTTTAATTGAGCATCTACATCATTATTTCAATCCTAAAATTGGTATCAGATAAGGTATTTGAATTACTTAAATTCACATTTAATTTTCATGATGAATTTTTTCCTTGTTCTAAATTTTCATGCAAACATTTCTTATTTATGTCTTGCTTTTTGATTTTTTATCTCTGTTTAAAAACCATTTCTATTAACAAGTTTTTGTGGAATGATATTTTTTAATAGAATTGTATGAATGAATGTCAGTTTGATTGACAATCTAAATGTAACTAGAACACCTATATTCGATGGTAATGATTATGACTAATAGAGAGATCGAATGAAGACTTTTTTTATTAATACTTGAGTTGACAAATTTTTCTTACTTAATGGAGATTACAAAAATTATTGACAAGGAATTCAAAACCTTCATCAAACAAGAGAAGTCAAAATATCAACTAAATTACAAGGAATGCAATACTCTTTTGTGTTCCATAATCAGCAATATATATTGTCCAATTTCATAATGTGAACAAAAAATTATATTTGGATGAAACTTGCGGTTACACATTTCGGTACATCCAATTTTATAGAATCTAGAAGAGCAATGCTTGGAGAAGAATATCATGGATTTCTATTTCCCTATGGGGAACCAGTTTTCAATGTGCAACAAATATTGATGACCATTTTCAATAGTTTACAATCTATGGGAGATAATGTTTTAGATGGTGAATCCTTTGAAGATAAGATTGTCGATATTATGCCTAATAAGAAGGAATCCAAAATAATATGAATTGATGATAATTGAAAAGTATCACAAATTACACTTGATGAGAATTTTGGAACTATTATTCAACATGAGACAAGAATGAAAAGAGATGTTGATATTAGTAATATGATGAATATTAATGTAAGTGTATCCTTTACTAATATTAAATCCAAGACTCTAGAAAGGGTTTCAAGATCCTAGTCTATGAATGTTACTATTTTTTGAATCTTGTGAAAATGAACATTCTTGAAAGTGAGCTAGATAAAATTCCTTGACGGATGGACAAGATAGATAAAAATAAAGACTTTCAGTATAGATATAAGAAGAAATAATGAAAAGAAAAGAAAGAATCGAAAGTCACTTGCTATGAATGCAAAAGAGAAGGGCATATAAGACCAGATAGTCCTATGCTTAAGAAAAAGGATAGAAAGGAAAGAATTTTGAGACGAATAGAAAGAATTACTACAATACTAAAGCTATAAATGTTTTGAACGCTAATGAAACTAGGAGTTCTAGTGGTGGTGACTCATCTAATGAATCCTTGGAGTTTGAATATTTTTAGAATTAAAAACATGGTCTAATATCCAAAATACCCATTAAAAATCATTTTCTAATGGCCAAGGAACACAATGCTAAATCAATTACTAATGTATCTTTGTGTGAAAATTATACAGATGATAAATTCTATAAATCTTCAGATGATGGTTCCTCCTCATAAGAAGATAAAAAATTACATTCTTATGAAAAAGTGTCTAGGTTTGCTAAACTTCTTGAAAATTAAAATTCTTAACTCAAGAAATATCTTGATAAGGAAAATTCTAGACTATCTATTTTAAACAATAAAATATCAATTATTTTAAATGGTCTTGACCAGAAAACTTTGGAATTTGACTGTATTTCCAAAAATCTTGAGGGGGTTAATTATATGACCGATAAAATTTCTAAGAATCTTGTTAATGTAATTTATATGAAAAATATTTTAAAGGATTACACTAGTGCTAAATATAATGTTTTTGAGAATAAAAATATGTTTATTAAAATAAAGTCAAAAATATTTTCCTTAAGGAAATGTTTGTAAAATTTGACCCTAGGTAAAGAAAAATTTGACAATATGTATTCCCTAAATTTGATTATTAAAAAATAGTTCTGGATTTGGTTATACTCATTCTTAACCTGTTTTTAGTAATAACTATTTTGTTCCCCAATGTGCTTCATTTTTCACCAAATGTCAGTGTGGGGGACATTGGGAAAAAAATTTGTTTTAAAAAATCACACATTAGATTTTCATAAATATTATTTTTTTTAAAAAATGTGGATACCTAAAATAATGTTTTTTGAAATCTCAGGATCCAAGAATGTTTGGATTCAGAAAGATTAACTCTTTTATTTCTAGGAAGACAATGAAATTACCAAGATTAATATATGTTAAATGGATATCGGATGTTACTAGTATATGATTGGAAACAAAAACTTCTTTGAAAAGGTTTTCAAAATAGAATGAGGAAAAGTAAATTTCTAAGAGAATGCTCAGGGAGAAATTATTTGTATAAGTAACATTGTTCTTCTTGGAAAATCATTAATTTCAAATGTTTGATTTGTTAATGTTCTTAAGAAAACCCACATTAGAATAATTTAATTGTGTGATGAAGGTTACCTTGTGAATTTTATGAATGAGAAATACTAATTACACAATTCCAAAGAAGATTTTATTATTTCTTATCACAGGAAAGAGAATGTATACACACTAAACGTAGAAGAACTTATAAGACATGTTCAACTTTTCCTTAGTGCAATTGAAGATCCATCTTGGTTATGGAATTGAATATTAGGAAATTTTAACCTTTAAAACCTATGTAATCTTACAATGAAAAGGATACTTATGGATCTACCGGAGCCTAGATTTGATTCTTCAAAAGATTGTGATCCCTGTCTTTTTGTAAATATACATAAATAACATTTTAAATAAATCAATGAAGTATCAACTTCTAATGCGTTATAGTCAATGCATATTGATCTTTTTAGTCCAACACAAACTAGTTGTATTGGAGGAAAATATTAGGTATTTGTCTTATTTGATGATTACACTAGATTTACATGGGTCTATTTTCTAACAAGGAAGTCTGAATATTTTTCATATTGTAAAATTTTTAGATCCTAAGATAAAAATGGGAAAAAAAATCCATTGATATCAATTCATCGTGATCATGCAGGAGAATTTGAAAATTTATATTTGAAACATTCTGTAGTAAAAAAAGGAATTACTCTGATTTTCTCAGCTCCAAGAACTCCCCAACATATTTGTGTTGTTGAATGAATAAATTAGTTTTCATAAGATATAATGAGAACCGCATTGAGTTAATATTCTATAGGTAAACAATTTTGGGTAAAGCTATAAGTAATTTTTGTTATACTATAAATCGAGTTTTGATTAGTCATTTTCATTAAAGAAACCCCCATACTAATTTTTGAATGGTAGAAAACCAAGATTTTTATACATCATGGTATTTGTCTAAAAATTATCCATTCTAAATACTAAAGATAATCTATATAAATTTTCACCTAAATATGATGAAGGAATTTTCCTAGGATACTCCCAAACATCTAAGGATTATATATTTTTTAATAAAAATACTTGTACTTTTGAAGAAACAGTGCCTGATAAATATGATGAAACTGATCCTTTTTTTAAAACAAAACTAACCTATATCCTCATATGTGTTTTAAAAAACTGATTACGAATCATAAATATAATACCCTTATGATAAGGAAAATGTTCAAGAAAAAATTTCTGAAGCATTTACCCCAAAAGACATCCTATCATGAACATATTTTACAAAAACCCAAATCAGTTGTTTCATAAGAATCATCCTAGTAATGGTATCATTGGTGATGTAAATGTACCTAATAGGACAAGAAGATCCTTATTAAATGAAGTAGACCATCTAGAGTTACATTCCCAATTCGAACAAAAAAATCACTGATAATGTTCTAGGACATTATGTTTGGATAAAGGTCATGTATGATGAGCTAAATTAATTCAATAGGAACAAAGTATGGACCTTGGTTGAATGGCATAATTAAATTTCTGTTATTGGAGTTAAATGGGTATTCAAAAATAATTCTGATGAAAATGAATCATTGTAATAAACAAAGCTAGATTAGTTTCGAAAGTATATAATAAGAATGAAATAATAGACTATGAGAAAACCTATTCCCCAGTATCTAGACTTGAATCTATTTGTATTTTACTTGTCTTTGGAGCATTATTTCATTTCATCCTTTTTCAAATAGATGTAAAATGGGATTTCATTAACAGATATGTTCAAGATGATGTTTTGTTGAACAACCTTCTATTTTTGAAGACATAAAACATCATGAACATGTTTTTAAACATACTAATGCTTTATTTGGACTTAAACATGCCTCTAGAGCTGAGTATGATAGACTTACTAGATATTTGATTCAAAGTAATTATGTTATGGGAACTGCTGATCCAACCCTTTTTATAAAGAAATATAAGAAAATGTTTTTATTTTTCAAATTTCTATTGTTGACATTATATTTGGTTCAACTCATCAATTTTTAACTAATTATTTTGGGAATATAATAAAATATGAGTTCAAACTAAGTTTGATGTATGAGTTAACATTTTTCCTAAGTTTTCAAATTTCTAAAATACTAGAAGAAACATATATATCTCAACATCATTATATTAAAGATATTATTAAAATGAATGAATATTACCACACTAAATGTATAAGTACTCCAATCATTATGTCAAATTCTTTTGATCTTGTTAAATATGGGAAAGAATTAGAACAAACATCATTTAGAGGTATGATATGAATTTTACTGTTCATGACATCTAGTCACCTAGTTTTAATGTTTTTGATATTCTTATGTGCATATATCAATCCAATCCTATGTAATATCATTTAAAAAAAGTAAAAAATAACTTTTCTCTATTTAAAGTAATCCATTTATTTAATACTATTTAATTCTTCTAAAAATTATTTTGTTTTAAAAGGTTTTTTCAGATACTGATTTTGGTTGAGGTTGAATGGTTAAGAAAATTACATCCATAACATGTCATTTCTTAGAATATTCATTTGTTTCTTGGTCATGTAAAATGTAACATTCATTAGCACATTCCATTACTGAAGCTGGATATGTAGCATTTGGAATTTTGTTGTGCTCAAGTGTTGTGGATGAAATACACACTCACTAACTATGGCATGAGTTTTACCAAAACAGAGATTTTGTGTAATAAAACTAGTGTCATTTTACTATTAAAAAATCATGCACATAACTCTTGTGAAAAACTCTTAGATATTAGGCATCACTTTCTTAGGGATCACACATAAAAAGGATATATCATTCGTTAATTTATCGGAACGCAGGAACAAATTGCTGATATTTTCCCAAAATCTTTATCATTTGATAGATTTGAATACATTGAACAAAAGTTATGGATGATAACTATGGGGTAATATTTTATATTAACTTCTTTTTGAAACCTATTACCATACAATAAGAAACTCTTTTTAATAACGGGAGTACATTTTCATCATAATTTAATTTTTTTTATAGTTTAAATTTTTCATTATTTTAATTTTTTTGTAGTTAAAAGTTTTTCATAGTTTAAATTTTTCATAGTTTAAAATTTTTTGTAGTTAAAATTTTTCATATTTAAAGTTGTTTTTAGTCAAAAAAATTTAATACATAAAATATTTCTTAATAAATAAAATTTGTAGTAAAAAATTTCTCAATTTTAAAAAATTTATTTCTTTAAAATTATCCGTATTCAAATCTTTTTCGAGAAGAATTTTCCTTATTACTAATAATTTTCTAAGTAATAAAAAAGTTATGTTTTTTTAAATTTTGGTAATATAATTTTACTTTTTAGTATTTTCCACTTATTTTAATCACATTTTTCATATTCATTTTCTTGAAATCCGTTGTTTTTTCTTAAAAATCTCAAAAGATATGGACATTCCAAAATCCTTCTTCGGCTTTCACCTCAACGGTCAAATCATATAGAGCCAGTTTCAACTATTTGATCAATCAAGTATTTGGATCTGTCTACTCAACGTAAATATAAATCCCCCACCCTAATGGTTGTACCACATTAGTTTTAAAGCCTAGTAGGCTGAAGCTCTATCTGTTAACTTAAGCGTCATTCTATATTTTTGATCTTATCAACTCTGAATGTATTTGGAAGCATCCCCACAAAATAAAATGGCATCAACTGAGGAAACATATTAATGGAAAATCTACATAGAAAGGAAATTTTATTAGAAGTTCTTTGCAATGTATGATTCAATCATTTCAAAGTATATCAACTTGAATTGATTGGAGTGCATGTGCATAACAAAACCGAAATGACATGATCCAGTTTATCCAGAGATGATTTTTCAGTTCTATGAATCTGTAAGCTTTTTTAATAAAGGCAGGAGAGGTATGTTCTCGTTAAATAGTTATTGAAAAACATATTCTCTTTCTTACAGCAAGAAAGATAGTATCATTTGAATATTGTTTAAAGGAGAATCCATTTTATGCACCTTCAAACTACCTGATCATGAAATGTGTTTTGATAAATAAAATGATATAGAGTTCCTCATACTCAAAGGAGTGAAAACTCCAAATATCAACCATCTCTCTACTAACATAATAATGTTAGCTTTATGGGTTCAGGTATTTCTCCTTCAGAGAAAAAGATACAAGGACACCTTAGGGAAAAGTGAAATTTATATTTCAGATTTTTCGATCAACCAGAGAAAGATAAAATTAGTGGGGTATATTTTGCTGATGATTGCAAATATCAAAAATGGAACCCTCAAATCGCAAATCATTATTTATTCAAAAGTCCCATCTAGGATCTTTGTCTAATGCCTATAATCATTCAAAATACTATGTAGTTCAAAGCCTAGATCTTTCAAAGTCGTGTTGCTCTATGATGATACTTTGAGGAAGATGAAGGTTGGTTTCAATAACAAATAGGGTGAATTTTATGACTTGTCTGAATGTGAGTTCAATGACTTATCCCAAAAATACAAAAGTATTTGAGACTTCCAAAAAGGGTACTAAGAAGAGAAATATAAACGAACTTAAAGCCAAAGAAAAAAATCCTACCGTTCAGGAAACTCAATCAGTACCTCCAAAATATATAAATAAAAAGAACTATCAAGATGAAGTGGTTTCTAGGTGGAGAGAAGATAATAAGAACAAGAATGAAGGAGAATCTAGCTTTTGATTGGATCCTATTGAGTAATAATCATTAAAGATTAATGCTACTAAATAATTTGAGAGGAAAGAACAAAAATAAGAAAAAGATGAAAACGTCTGAAGCTGAGATTATTCCATATTTTCTCAAGGATACTAAGAATGCTTCTCAGCATATTCATGTACCTAAAACTTTTCTCAATGAACCAGTACTGGTAGAGACTCCGGGAAAGAAGAAGGCCATTCAGAAAATTGATGAAGTGGAAGAGTTTGTTTAGGAAAATGAAGTGAAAGGAGAAGAAGATGAAATAAGTGATGATAAAGATGATGTGATAAGGCAAGTTGAAGAATATCAAGAGAAAGAGAATTTTTTTGAGAAATTATCAATCTAGACTTCCCAGGATAAATACTTTGAACATGTTATCCTAGGAAAGTGTTATGAAGGTCAAGAAGAAGTAAACAAACCATCAAAACAAGAGAGAAAAAGACATGATTTTTTTTAACTAGAGGACCGGTTGAATGGTGCTGAAAAATGAAAGGCTGAGGAAAATAATATAGTCTAACTATCTAATAGTGAACATGAATAACAAAAGTCTACTGAGATCATTCCAAGAGATGATAATGGAAGATATGAGTTAGATGATACACCCAGGATGTCATAGCTGTCTAATAAAGATGTTGGTGGATCATATAAAAGAAAGGTTGTTGATGTAGAGAAAGAATCATCACCAACAAGAGAATTTGATTCTGAATTTCCTTATATGGGACGTAATTTTGTGGTTCAATCCCTAAAGATATTGGTTAATACAATTACCTTGTTTCTGAGTATTGACAGGAGGTGTTAGATGCTTCAAAATTCATTTAATTAAAACCATATTCTGTTTCCATGGTTATGGTCAAATTATTCAAGCTAAGTCCAATTTTAAATCCTTCTATATCAGGTATGAAACACACAGTAGGTCGTGGAATATAATTACTAAGTGGTCTTAGAAGAAAATTTTGGAGCTATAAAAATTTAATGACTTTCATGATAATGTGAAGGATGGTTTTGATACAGAATATATCAAGATCAAATACCATACAACAATTTTTATTGAGAAGCTCAATCTTGAACAAACATCTCGAAAGCAGGAAGATAGTGATCTAAATGGGAAACATAATTCAGTTTTGTAGAATCTAAAAATGAAAAGAGGTATCAAAATTGACTTTGAATAAATGGTTAGTATGTAAGAAGAACTTTTAATGAATTAGGCAAGAATTTTTTAAGGCATAGGTAGAAAAAATGAAAGCTCTGGAGAAGAAAAATGAAGATTGGGATCACGTTCTCAAACGTTTTTAAGAGTATCCTAAGGATAATAAAAAGTTGAATACCATTTTTAGGAATCTTATTCCAAAGGAAAATAATAAAGTTGGTTTTTCCTTAACTATGATCATTTTTTGTAAGAACTTTCTTGTACAAAATTTTCTAATCACAATGAAAATTTTGGTTGTTCTTAGTGTGTTTTGTTTTATAGTACTAATATTTTAGTTACACTTTTTTTCCACTCTCCCAGTTCATTTATTAAAATCATAAAAATGGAGAAAACAATGATAAAATATACTAAAAAAAGAAGATAATTCTCTAAGGGGGTGACTATCTAAGGGAGAGTATTATTAAAGAAGATTTACTTATACAAGATAAAAGGAAAATCTCTTTAAGGAAGTCAAGAATATGATCCTTAGGGATTTAAAACCCTAACGGGTGTTAGTCCATAAGGGGGAGTTAGTCGTATTCAACATGATTCATTAGTGAAAGAGATATGTTTTTTCATTTACGTTCATAATGAAAAATTATAAGTCCTTATATTCTTTTTCATTAGGATATTTGTTCTTTCCAAAACGAGGGATATTGTTGGGTCAATAAGGTTTTCTTATGACTTTTCCATTTCTATATGTTTTAAAAATCACAATCACTTTATCTTTTGGAAAATTATATTTTACCTATGGATTATTTTCATAAATAAATTTTCCCTTCTCTAAGGAAATTTTTATCCTTACTGTTTTTTCATTATTCATTTTATAGTCTCTCTAAATTTAACTCATTTTATTACCAAGGTAAAATTGGGTTTCATATATAAAATCATGGAATCCAAAAAATCCTTGTATTTATAGTATTCTATTTTCAGTTTCCAAAATCATTGAAATTCAGAATCCTAATTTTCTAAAATTTAGGTTTTAAATTCTCTATAATTTAGACAATGAATTCTCTAAAATTCTAACTCTGAATTCTTAGATATTCTGGTTCTGAAATCACTGAAATTAGAGTTCTTAATTCGATGAAATTTTGATTACGAATTCCTTGAAATTAAGACTATAAACTATTTGAAATTCAGACATTTAATTCCTTAAAATAAAGACTCCTAAATCCTCAAAAATCATACTTTGGATTCCTTATAATTCAGTCTCTGAATTCCTTAAAAATTAATACTCCGAATTCCTTATAATTGAGACTTTTAATTACACAGAATACAGACTTCAAATTCCACATAATTCTGACTTTGAATTCCTCAAAATTAAAACTCTGAATTACTCATAATTCAGAATCCAAATTCCTCACAATTCAGATTCTGAATTCATTGGAATTCAGACTCTGAAATCTATTGACTTCGGTTACTGCATTTTTTATAAAAAAAGAATTTTAATATCCTTGTTGATAATTAGTCTATATTTCGAATTCTATTTTTCTTTAGACTCCAAAAAATACAATTGTTTAAGTAACTTCATTTTCTTTACACTTATTTTGAAAATTGGCTGTACAATCTGTTTCTAACTAACCATTTCTTGAGTGACACATGTATAGGTCCCTCCGAGATTTAAGGAAAAATATGACTGTCGGAGGAGGGAAGCAACCATTGGAGAAGTTCCTAAAAATAAAATCACATTTGTACATTCTCATAATTGTAAATTAGATGTTGGTAAATCTTGAGATTATGTGATGCTGAAAATATTTCTAGAGAGAGACTTTCAAACTTTGTGGGTAATAACCATCTTGTTTAGATTGCTTAGTGCGACTCCGATTTTTGATGAGTATAAACGAGGGCTTCTGGGGATATGAATACAAAGGTTCTAACTACCATAATAATCAAGGGCTTGTGGGGATAGAAAAAATGAATCCAATATTCCTATCAAGAGCTAACACTACTATCGGTAAGACAAACTTTCTAGAAAGTACAAATCAAAGGACCTTTATACATGGTTGTTGGATACCCTACTCTTTGGGGTAAAATATTTTATACTTGTTACTTTTATTATATCAAATTTATTAGTGTTGTGTTTTGATAATGAAAGAAATTATATCCTTTTTAAAATTTCATATTATTTTATGTGCTTTGATAAGTAGGATTATATACGCTTTAAGGTGGAATACTTTCCTTGAAAACTTTCCTTAAGTCTCATTTCCGGAACCATATTTCTGGATACAAGCATGTTTTTTTAATAGTACAAAAATAGGCCATGTAAAGTTACCTTGTTTAACTTTGTTAAACATAGTTTTTCTTTATGGTTAAAAAATATTGTTTTTAAACATAAAATTCACCCCCTCTGGTAATTGAGCATCTACATCATTATTTCGATCCAACACTCAAGGCATTGATAGGTATCATGAGATAAACTATTTAATCAACCTTATGAAATGGATTGTAGGTGTATGCCTAACTATAGATTAAACATTTTCAGAACACTTCATTTGAGGTGAAGATATCATCTTGTATGAGATCATGACATCAAACGTTATTCGTTTTCTTTATAGAGAATTCAGTTATTATTATGCGTGGTATTACTGTATTGATATTATCCAGTGATTCATTTCTTGATCACTTTTTTTATTAAATGGCATGTGTTTCCAGTTATATACCATGTCATATTTATTATGAATTGTTTATTCATGATATATTCCTCTATACATACCTATTATTATTAATATGATCTCACCATTTATTTATTTTCTCCAATATATGAATAATTATACTTTAAATTATTTCAAGGATGTTGAATGTTTTCTTTTTCCATGTTTATATATTTCAATGAAAATCATGTATGTATCTAGTTATTTGAGACTGCTAAACTACTTTGTCCTTTGGGATATGATCACTTGTATATTATATCAATATAATCAAGTCGACATAGGCAATAGGTTTTTGGATTTTTTGTTTGTCAGAAATTTCACTATCACCACTCTTTTATTCATTTATTTCCGATAAAATATTTATTCACATTACTCTTGATAATCTAATTTCTTTTACTTTGTAGTTTTTTTTATTTTTTTATACCTTGAATTTTTCATCCATGGAAACATCCTAAATAAATCACCACAACCATCATCATTATCTAATTTTAAATTATCAAAATTTATATTAAATTGATCAGCTTCTCTAGAGATGCAATATGTCAATAAGAACTTGCCACAATATTTCACCTTTCCATTTTGAACATTATTTGATTTCAGTGAAATGATTTAGCAAAAAATGAAATTAATATATTTATTCAAAATAGGAATCTCATCATCTTCATTTCCATCCTTTTATGTATTATCATTATTCATTGATTTGTAATTTATTTATTTATCACCCATAATTATCATATTGAAATAAAAAACTTTACTCATATCACATGCATCCAAAACAATGTGAAGTTCAACCATTGGAAATGAACTCAAATCTCATTCTTCAGGTGATAAAAGTTTTAAACCAAATATATATGGTATGATTTTAAATAACTTATTAAAAATCATATTAGTTTCTATATTTTATCCAAAATTACTTATTGATCTCATCATATCATTTAATTTATTTAAAATATCATTCATTATTTCGCTTTTAAGCATGTGAATATATTTAATATAAGAACACTATACCTTAATATATTCATCCTTATATATATTTCATTTTCTTAGATAATATTCCATATCCTGTAATAAATAAATTTTTTGGATTTGAATTACTTTTGTAAATGTGAATCTATGATATAATTGATTAATGGATCATTAATATCAATATTTTTTAAATCAACTAGAGTCATCACAACACCTAATTAAATATGAGTGAAACCATCAATTACAATATCTACGACATATATTCCTATTGAAAACAATCATGGAAGAATTATATCATTCAATAAATTATAATTATTATCATAACATGCCTATTAGTTTAGTGAATAGAACATTTAAAAATAAATATATAAATTAAAACAAAATTGGTACACTATAATAACAACACCATAACATCCAAAGTTAACATCAACACCTTTAATAAAAATATAGGAGGCCCTAGTTTAATTTATTACCCAAGATGATTGGTTTCTAGGGATCTAACAACACTCAGTAAATCAATAGGAAGAAATAGGAACCTTATTCCCAAAATCAACAATGTATGAAAATAAAACCATTATTAAACTAAAATATATATTCCATGTGTACATTTCACTAATGATCAACACGTCCATTTAATTATTAATATTTTTATTAATTTTTCTCAAATGAATCTACTATAATCGCTTATCTGTAGTGTATCCACAAGATATCATGAATCACCCATTGAATGTGTAGGATCCTTTTCTATTTTCAACCCATACTAGTGCCAATAGATGTAAAAAGAGAAGGAAGATGATCTTTGGGGAGTGTTTGATTCAGCTATAGAGTTACATATGGTTCACAAACAAAATATAAAAGTGATAGAATACTTTATATTGGCTTTGGGATGCTCCAAATACCTAAATTCAATTCACTCATAGATTATAAAGAACAATGGTAAATTGACTAGGTGATAACATATATAACATTAATCCATCTAAGAATTCTACCATGTGGATTATCATATGAAATAGATATAATAAATGATATCCTATTAAATGAATAGTAATGTAATTTAATAATTAACAATCAATTTTCAATTAATCATAGAGTATTAAAGTGAATTTTATTATATAATTCCACATAAAACACTACTAAATTAAATATCCCTATGTTATATAATGATTGTGTTAATACACTATCATGAAATATCTATCTCCTACCATAAGATACAACTATATTTTTTCTTATGCTATAGTTAAATAAATCACGTTAATATATAATTTAGGAAATATATCCATTGATCACCCATAGAGTGTCGTTAATTCCCTTGGTGGATAAAAAAATAAAATATATTATAAAACTTAGAAAAGTGAGATTAATTAATTAAAATGTAATACTTGTAAATTTAGAGTGTTAATCCCACATATATAGTGAAATTTAGTTTATTATATTTTTAAAAAGAATTAATTTGATTGATTAAATTTTTTTAAAGGGGAAAGAGTCAGAAACATTTTATAGTTATTGAAACAATTTTAAGAAAGAAAAAAATTGTGGCAGTTTGGTTGTATGGAAATCAATTGAGAAAATAGGATGTGGTTTTGAAGATTTTGAGGTTTGGGTGCAATTGGGTTTAGAAAATAATTTTATAGTTCAATATTGGTGTCGAATGCAATTTGAGGTTGTTTCTATGGTAATGTGGTCCCCTCTTGGATGCAAAATTCCCCTTTTTCCAAGGTCATTCAATTTAGAGTATTTCCAAATAGTGTTTTCTCAGTACTATTTTAAACCTAATTACCCTAAAAATTATCTTTCCAAAATTAGGTAACCTGTTGTGGAAATAAATATTTATTTCGGGTTTATCAATTAGTCATGATGGTTAAAAAATAAATAGGTTGGATATTTTATTCAAAATTTTAGCAACCCTAATACATGAATGTAATGAAATCTAAACCAAAATGAACATTAGACCATTGGATATATTTACATGTAATAAGGTAGGAATTACCCCCTCATCTTATTGATAAGTTGATAAAGATGAGATAATAAATAAAAATAAAACATGAAGAAAATTAAGAAGAATTATGGTGGATGAACTTGCATAGTAAAACATATCTCCCTATGATTTGATCTCCGAAACGATCTTTTGTAAGAAGTAAATAGGGTATCTATATATAAATAAAAAAAGGTATTAGTGTGCTATTAATTATACATTATTACGGACCATTATGAGGTTTCAGGTTTAATCTAGTAATAAAAAATTGTGTGTAAAATTACTCTTGGGTTATCTAGTGAAATCATTGTATAATCATTCCTCATTGGATCTTTCTAGCCATTGATATGACATGCAAGATGAAGTCATGACGTGAAAAATCATTCTATCATTTTTGTGCCTTTATTTACATCATGTTATATACTTGGTCCTCACCTTGATATATATTCACGTCCTAAACATGATTCGTGACTTGAATCCCTTGTTTCAAGCTCTAGAATGTTTTTTTAACATTGATCATCAAATTTGACCTCAAGAAGAGTCACATTGTCATATTAAATTTTGAGAATCCTTCTTCAAATGGAAATATTGATCTGTCTGGTCCCTGTTTTCTCACTGTGTGGAATTTTTTTATCCTTTCACATATGAACAAACAATTAAATATAGAGGTAAGAATTAACAAATAAATTATCAAAATCAATGTATTTTAATTGCAGAAAAATATTCATGAATTGTACATATCAAATCCCCCACAATTGAATTCATTATTATCACCAAGAATAGGATATTTACATACTACAAAAGATTATAACCCTATAATGCCTCAAATTAAATTTTATCAAAATCATTTGATAATATGAGAAATTAAATTTTAAATCATCACACATGAAAATTTAATTAATGCCACATTTATTGAAGATGAAAATCCACCAATTATTTTAATTTTTCTCTTTTTAAATAACCACACAACTTCATTAATTAATTTTTATTTTCAACTTATTATTAATATGCATGTTATTTTTAATTTACCGCAATTTAATTTTTTTACTCATCATCACAGTACAAATATGAATATAGTGATGTGTATACCTCAATAAATATAACAAATCATAGTCATTAAAGTCATATATCATCTCAACCATGTAAAAAGGAATCACAAATAATCAAGAGGGATTCATCATTAGATTTAAATGACTTTGAGTCTTAGAGAAGGTATGCACATAATGTAAAAATAATAATTCTCCAGATTATTATTGAGACAAAATCATAGTCTCTGATATCAAAATATAATCTCAATAAAACACCTCATTATATATTTCATCTCATTATTTCCCCCAGAAATCTCAAAGTGCGATCACTATAAAGGTAATCACAATGAATTAATAATCCTCTATTTACGTATTTTTTATAAATAGTGATAAATGATGATAAATTATAATAAAAAATATCACGGACTCTCCACAAATTATAAGGAAACCCCATGAAAAATATATTCAATGATTTATTTCCCCATCAAACATGGAAATTCTCTCCCCCAGACAAACTATTTTAAATATCATGAAATACATTGTGAATTGGATAGGAATGAATAAAATAGGCTTTTCACTCATCCCATTTCCTAAAAAGGGATTTAATGGCTTCTATGGGCTTAAAAGAGATTAATTTAAATTCAAACTAATGATAAAGGGTTAAGAAAAAGATGCATGAATAATAATAAATGTGATTATTCTCATTCAAAGATTTTCTTTGTTGTCAAGAAATTTGTAGAAGAGAATATGCTGAAGTGTCTCAAGAAATATACTTATAGAAAAAACTAAATATTAGTTTAGAAAATGTCCTGGGAATCAGATGACTAATAGGGACTACTACTCCTAGAAATACATATGAATAACTAAATCAATTAATTCAAATATCAGAATCTAATGGTAGACCAAATATTTGAAAATTTTAATTTAAAAAAATTATGAAGCTCCCATAAATCAGTATTTTCTAGATAATAATCCAAATTATATTCCCTAATTATTCTTTTCACCCAATTTTCTCAATCTAGTTAATTTTTATAGAATCTTAAAATCATGGAATTGCAAGTATACTAACTAGTTTGTTCCTCTTATTTCAGTTTATTAAAGAGATAATCAAGTGTGAAAATAATATTGGAAGTTAAAAGTTTTAAATAAATTAAATTTGTGGAATAAAATAGAAAAATTTATAATTTATGCTCTTACTTCCCTTTGAATGATTCATTGAACATAGTTGTACATGTTCTACATGCACCATATTCATGATATGAGTATCTTTTACAATATTTATTTTGTATATTTTATTATGTGATTTTGTCCTATATCTTCTTATAAGATTACTTTTCAATGTATTGATCATCCTAAAAACTAAAAATGCACAACTGAATGTATCATCCATAATCAATGACATTTGAATGATTTGGTTAATAGTGCATTCCCCTAAAAATTGATGACAAATATTAAAAACTCAGATTGTCATCTTGAAGAACCATTGTTTAACATCACTTGATTGACATTACCTATTTCCGATTTATCTTAGTGGATGAATGATTTGAAATATATTACCGGTCTAGGGTCCATAAATTATCACAACTCTGACCTATCCACCATGGTCAACCCCTTTAATTCTTTCATAAACTTATTAACTCTTCCCGCTAGTAGCACTTTATTAATATCCATAGATTAGATCCACCAATTCATCCTTAATCCTAAAAAACTAAATGTATGTTCATGTACTGTAACACCCTAGGTAAATAAAGAACATGAAATCTTTATATTTATCCCTATTTGGGAATAGAATGTTAATATTAATTTGAAGGGGACACTATTCTTGATGGCTTACCCAATACGCAACAATGAGTTCCTTTGAAATCTTACGTTGCACTATAATAATAAAATAATATTATTTTAAATGGTAGTTAACGCCTAGCCATTGTAATAGAGAATGAACAGAACTTACTAAAAAATGATTATATATGTTTGTCAAATATTTTTAATTTTTACAATAAATGTTAGAGGATTAAAAATGTGAATGAATTAAATTTTAAGCGTAAACATTCTAATATTCTTTAGAAGTTCGATTAAACGCCTTTTGATGGTGAACCTCTTTTAAATCCACTTTTTGAAAATTTTATGTGTTATTTTTTACAAAATAAAATTATTCTTTAGAATTGAGACATCAAAATTTACTTTGTGTAAATTGTTGTTATCTTTCCGATAAAGTTCATTTTTTAATGAATAGTGAAAATGTTGTAATTTAATTCAAAACCTATTTTTAATCTAATTTATTTATATGATTAGATTATCTTTTGAATTGTTTTTAAAGTAAAATTAGATTATATTTTTACCATTAAATCCAATATTGGTCTTTGTAATTAATTTCACTTTGAAATTGGACTTAAACTAGTGTCAATATAAAAATAGATATTGTTTCGTAAAAACACGCTATTTATTTTGACAGCGGGAATTAATTATTAAATTAATTAATGCAACTTATATGTTTTGAATTTTGTAAAATAGACATCCTTTTTCGGTTCCAAATATCAAATATAGATTAGGGTGAATTTTTGGTATTTTTCTGAAAAACTTCATTTTTTTGATGAATAGTGAAACCACAAAGTGGTAGTTAAAGAAACTGATTTTTCGTTTAAATGAAACTTTGCCACCTCTGTGATTTGAATTTCAAAAATCTGACATACGTGGTTGTCATTAGGATGTAAAATTTGGTTCAATGGGATTAAAATTATTTTTTGGTGAATAGTAACTTTTATGTTCTTAATCGCGATTAGAGGTAATTAGTGTAATTTAAGTTAAAAATAATGTTTTAATAATGTGAAATGACTTAGACACATGTTCTACCCCCACTGGATGAGTCCTGGCAGACCAAGACAATCCATGGGTCAACTTGGGGACCCCATGAAGCCACTTTGGTTGGAAAATAACATAAATAACTTTTTATTTAATGTTAAAATAAAAATGTCACGAGCATGAGATGTTTCACTAAAACAATTTTTAAATGGGGTTATACATGTCATATGTTTTACTATAAACATTAATTAGAAAGATAAAAAGATTTACTACATCATGATATTTTTTTAAAAATTTTAGACATTAAATAAATTAAATTATTTATGAAATCATGATCATGCAGCGATTACCTCATTAATAAAGGATTTAAATAAAATGAAAAGATAATGTTAAAACTATAACATAAACATGTCAAAAACCTATTGGATGAGTATATTTCGAACCCTTACCACCATAACCTCGAAATACATCAATTTGGGACCTTTTAAATCCGAAACACATTTTCAAATAAAGTATCATTTCTTTACTTTCCAAGAGTGCCCCTCCTCTCCTCTTATAAAAGGCCCCACCCTCTACCCCATTACCCACACTTCCAAAGCCTTTGGCTCGTCCAACCCCTGCCCATTTTGTCTCTCCACTTCCCTCTCTTACTCCTTGTAGCCTCACTTTGGGAAGAAGTCTTCCCAAGGAAGCTTTTGAGCTCAAACCAAAGGGAGTTACCCGATTTTAAGGTAATGTCTTCACTTGTGTTCTTCTGTTTAATTTTGCTTCTCCAACCCCCTAAACACTTTTTATTCATTTCTTTTGAAACAACTCCAGTATCATCAATATAATAGGATGTTTTTATAAGAATCATTCGAGCTACACTTACACACACCTACATCAAATGGTTAAAGAACATTCTGTTTCTCTGGATGGCGAATTTCTGCCTCACGAAACGATGATTGTTCAACATGCATATAACACCGTAAAGGGTGGCCATTAAGATGTCACCATATTTATATATGATATATAATATGTTTATGTTTTACTTAAGATTTTGTATTTTTCTTTTGTGGCATAACTATATGGTTTCCATTGTGGGTAAACACGATAATTTCATTTTAGGAAGTGCGGACTACCGCCCCCTCAAAGTGATTTGATTCATTAATGCCATATGTGGGATGTATAAAGGATGTATTTAAAGTTATTATATATTATTTATGTTACATATAAATGATGAATATAATTATGGAATTAAAATATACATACCTCTCATTTAGTTTAAATTGCATTAATATGACATAGAAATGAAAGTAGCGTTCATGCGTACGTACGACTTACCGTCTCCATGAACGATTCATTTCATTTCTTACCTATTATGTAATATTATAAATACATGTATATTCTGGATATATATGATATATATGATATCCAAATCATGAATATCATTCTGGATATAATGAACCATTGACCACACGAACAACATGTAATTGTAAGAAGTCCACTTTCGACTTAAGAACCAAATATCGACAAAACAAACATTATTAACTTAAATGATTGCATAATGTTTATAACATGGCAATAAGTGATATAAAAGGAATAATGAACTTGAATATGGTTCTTAAGAAAGTAGAAATTAACTCAAGTTTATTATTCAGGATGTTAAAGAATGATTGAGTCATGTCGGACCCAAGGTAAGGGATCCTACCCCTCTCTTTCTTTTGAAGTACACTCTTTTATGTCATTACTTTTAAGCTCATATTTCTTATGATTGGGATGTTATTTTATATTAATCCTACTGTACTTTTTATTTTTATATGATGAGGGACCCTATTTTCTCTCATCAATCCATTTTGGATGTTTTGAGTGGCGCCGTTAGGCTTCCAAATTTTCATAAGAGATCTAATCTCTCTTTTTCTTTTTAAGTACTCTCCTTTATGTCACTACTTTTAAGCATCTCTTTGTTATGATGGGGGATGTTATTTTATATTCCTCTTTCTGTACATTTTATTTTAATATGATGAGAGACCCTATTTGATCTCATCAATCCATTTTTGGAAGTTTTAAGTTGTGTCGTTAGGCTACCGAGTTTTCGTAAGGGATTTTTCATCTCACTTTTATTCTCGTGAAATTTATGCTACATTTGCCACAATTTCCTATGATTAGTGTATGTACTGCCCATTATTTTACTCATTATGTAATATAATTTCATTTATGAGTATTTACATCAATGTTGTATTGTCCTTCTTTCACGGGGTGTATGTTTCAAAAGATACCCATGTCGGTAAGGGAACCTTTCACCCTCCTATTTTTTAAAAGACTTATTTTGTTATGTCTTTTAAATTTCATCTTATTATGTGGGGATATGTTATAATATATCCTTATTGCTGTAAATTTTATTTCCAAGTGATGAGATACCCTTTATCTCTCTCATCAACTCTTTTTCTAAAATTTGATGTGACGCTGTTAGGATGTCAAGGGAACTTCTTAACCCAATTTCGATTTCTTTGGGTTCAACATGTAGTTATTGAATATGTCATCATTTGAATATTTGTGAATGACATTTGACTATTTTACACTTAATATCTACTTATATTTGGTGTATTTATATTTTTCACACATAGTTATGAGATTTATTTTTCCTCAATTTAAGGATACCTTCTTTATAATGGATTTCATCTCATTTTACATTTCTATTGAAACTTCATTTTTGTTATGCACCAGTCCACTCTTATATGGTGTATATACTATCCTTTGGAATATTATATCATGAATACCTTTATTCTCATGATATTATAATGTTTTGATTAAATGTTATTCCTCAATTATTGTATTCAAGTGTCTCTCATTTTGTTAAAAACCCTTTAACTAAAATATCATTTCAAATGTTTTAATGATTCATTCTTATAAATATTTCTCATTAATATCCATGTATTCAAAATGGTTTTGAGGATTTATTTATATGGATATTAATGGTTTAAAATTTTAAAAGTTTCAAAGTGGTATGGGACACTTTTATTCAAAAATCACCATATTAAATGTTTTAAATGGTTTTGAAAATGGGTTTTAGAATGGATTCATTATTTCAATATCTTAAAATGTTATATTGTTATTGCAATGTGGGAATGTTATCTTTCCTTTATGATTAAGTTATGTGCTATGATTATGTTATGTTTCTTGGGCATTGTTATGATGACGGGTGGTTCTGTGATAAACTAAGGGCGGGTGAGCCCGATATAGCTCTCCAATGCATTGGGTAACGCGAAGGGGTTAAACGTTAAGGTTTCTCCGAAGAGATTTATGGAATATACTGTGATGGGTATTCCAAATGTAACCAGGAGGGTTACTCCCTACGTAAGAATGTTATGAATGCCTCAAGTTACCTTTATGTCTTCTGATTTCTATGATTTATTCCTGATTTTTTTAGATATGTTAAAGTGCTTATGTTTTATGGTTATGTATGATTTCATTCTTATGTATACATGTACTCATGTTTCCTTTCCCTATTTTTATATCCCTTACTGAGCTTTTTATGCTTATCCTAAGTTTTTGAAATGTTTTTCACAGGTCAAGGGAATGGTACATGATATGATGATAGTGTCAAGGAAGTGTCAAGAAAGAATCCATGTTTGATTTTAAATATGTTTCTGTTGATGGAAAAAATGAATACTATCTTTTATGTAACCACTTTGTTTAAATGTGGAATGTAATGCAAGTTTTATGACCTAATTCTCTAAAACTCTAATCCTAAAAAGATTCACAATGTGTAATCTTGTAATAACTCAAGATTAAGTATGGTTTAAGGATGGGGACTTATAGTTGGTATTAGAGGTTGGTTTAGATAACTTTAGAGGTTAGGGTATTCTCTAAGCATAAGTGACATTACCATAATGGTTAGGATTTCAGAAAGAGTCCTAGTTTTAGATAAAGTGAATTAGTAAGTATATCTTAGTGTTTACCTTCCTCATTAGTACATGATGGTTTTGTTGATATACTCACATTGACATTTCTGTTTTTACTGAATGGATGGATCTAGTAGGCACCAAAGAGACAACGGCTTTGAAGGAAACTGTGGTGGTTCTCTGATTAAGATACTAGATAAAATGGGGGATTGAATGAGGAAACTCGTGGTTGTTCTAAACCAACTATCAAGGAGTCATGATCAACCACTTGAACCTTGGTATGATCTTTAATGCATCATGTACGAGATGACCAATCGATGTGGAAGTACAGGTAATAATTTTAAAGGTTACCATTAGAGTTTATATGATCCTTACTTTTGAGGTAAATATGGGTTATTATATGTTATGATGGAAAATGAAAGGCATGAGACAAACTTGAGGTTAAAATATGTTATGATTATTTTTGAATATTTTAGCTCGTTTTGGGTAATGTTTTAAGAATTATATAGTTTTGGAAAGAGGACAACACGCAGACTGTGTGAAAACCCATTGCGTCAGACAAAGTTGCAGGAATAGAACCCACAACCAAAGTGCGACTGGTATTTATCGCCTACCACTGGACTACATGAAGTCCCTGGTTATTTTGACTAATTCTTTTTAGTTAGATTATTTTAGGAATCAAGAGTATGTTAATTTTGGGTTATCTATAGAAATTATTAACCTATCATCGAGGATATGTGATTAGGTTAATTACTTTTCAATATGAGAATTTAAGAGAAACTGATGTTATTTGGAGATAAAAGTTAAAATGTACCTTAGAAGACTATGTGACTAAATACTTCAAATATTTGGGTTTCAATCATAGTTTGGTTTACTTTGAAAAATTTTATGGATAAATTGTTTATCAAATGGTCCTCATTGAACTTTGGGTTTTGTTGGACAAATTTTAGAGATTAAAAATAGATTTTATTTTTATAATGGGATATCCTTTTCTGGATTATCTGATCCTGTACTAACCATTTTGGTTTTGGTTTTGGATAAAGTCTAAATACATGGGAAGTATATAGTTCTCTTTTGTGGATTAGGTGATTCTCTAGAAGTTGATTATAGTGAACAAGTCTTCCTAAATACTCATCTTTTGGAGAAAATATGAGTTTGTGTAAGAAATATAATAAAAGTTGAAAGTCAAAATGATAAGTAATTATGTTTCCTTATGAATAAATTCCTCAATAAAAATTAACTTAAAAAATGTTTTCTGTTAACTTTTCCTACTGGGGAATCAAATACGGTTTAACCCATCACATGTTTGTGATTTTCTTGTGGTTAAATTTCTCCTAAACACGTTTTCTATCACTCTCCATCAGAACATGACCCTATGTTTTCTCCTCCATGTCCATGTATTCCTACATGGAATCCAAGTGTGGGTTAACTCGGGTGACCTATGTACATCTCTTTCTTTATTTTAAAGTGATTGTTTTACCGACTCTTCTTCTGATGTGGGACTTTCAAGGAGATTTCCGAGCCCAATTTTAAAATTACGAGGATGCAATTCCCAAAAGGGGGGACGGATGTAACACCCCAGGTAAATAAAGAATATGAAATATTTATATTTATCCCTATTTGTGAATAAAATGTTAACATTAATTTAATGGGGACTCTATGCTTGATGGCTTACCCAATACGTAACAATGAGTTCCTTTGAAATCTTACGTTGCACTATAATAATAAAATAATATTATTTTAAATGGTAGTTAATGCCTAGTCATTGTAATGGAGGGAATGAACAGAACTAACTACAAAATGGTTATATATGTTTTTCAAATATTTTTAATTTTGATAATAAATGTTAGAGGATTAAAAATGTGAATGAATAAATTTTAAGCGTAAACATTCTATTATTCTTTAGAAGGTCGATTAACCGCCTTTTGATGGCGAACCTCTTTTAAATCCAATTTTTGAAAATTTTATGTATTATATTTGACAAAATAAAATTATTCTTTAGAATCAGGACATCAAAATTTACTTTGTGTAAATTTTTGGTATCTTTCCGATAAAGTTCATTTTTTAATGAATAGTGAAAATGTAGTATTTTAATTCAAAAACTCTTTTTAATTTAATTTATTTATATGATTAGATTATCTTTTAAATTGTTTTTAAAGTAAAATTAGAATATATTTTTTCCATTTAATCCAATATTGGTCTTTGGAATTAATTTCACTTTGAAAATGGGCTTAAACTAGTGTCAATCTTAAAATAGATATTGTTTCTTAAAAACACGCTATTTGTTTTGACAGCGAGAATTAATTATTAAATTAATTAATTCAACTTATATATTTTGAATTTTGTAAAATTGAAATCATTTTTGAGTTCGGAATATCAAATACAGCTTAGGGTGATTTTTTGGTATTTTTCTGAAAAACATCAATTTTTTGATGAATAGTGAAACCACTAAGTGGTAGTTAAAGAAACTGATTTTTCATTTAAATGAAAATTTGCCACCTCTGTGTTTTGAATTTCAAAAATCCAACATACATGGTTGTCATTAGGAGGTAAAATTTGGTTCAATGGGATTAAAATAAATTTTTTTGGTGAATAGTAACTTTTATGTTCTTAATCGCGATTAGAGGTAATTAGTATAATTTAAGTTAAAAATAATGTTTTAATAGTGTGAAATGACCTAGACACATGTCCTACCCGCATTGGATGAGTTATGTCCAACCAAGACAATCCATGGGTCAACTTTGGGACCCCATGGAGCCACTTTGGTTGGAAAATGACATAAATAACTTTTTATTTAAAGTTAAAATAAAAATGTCACAAGCATGAAATGTTTCACTAAAACAATTTTTAAATGGGGTTATACAAGTCATATTTTTTACTATAAATATTCATTAGAAATATAAAAAAATTTCCTACATCATTATATTTTTTTCATAATTTTTAGACATTAAATAAATTAAATTATTTATGACATCATGATGATGCAGCGATTACCTCATTAATAAAAGATTTAAATAAAATGAAAATATAATGTTAAAACTATAACTTACAAATGTCAAAAACATATTGGATGGGTATATTTCAAACCCTTACCACCTTATACTCTAAATACATCAATTTGGGACCTTTTAAATCCGAAACTCATTTTCAAATAAAGTAACATTTCCTTACTTTCCAAGAGTGCCCCTCCTCTCCTCTTATAAAAGGCCCCACCCTCTACCTCATTACCCACACTTACAAAGCCTTTGGCTCATACAAACCCTACCCATTTTATCTCTACACTTCCCTATCTTACTCCTTGTAGCCTCACTTTGGGAATAAGTCTTCCAAGGAATCCTTTGAGATCAAACCAAAGGGAGTTACCCGATTTTAAGGTAATGTCTTCACTTGTGTTCTTTTCTTTAATTTTGCTTCTCCAACCCCCTAAACTCTTTTTATTCATTTCTTTTGAAACAAATCCAGTATATTCAATATAATATGATGTTGTTATAAGAATCATTCGAGCTACACTTACAAACACCTACATCAAATGGTTAAAGAACATACTGTTTCTCTAGATAGAGAATTTCTGCCTCACGAAACGATGATTGTTCAACACGCATATAACACCTTAAAGGGTGGCCATTAAGATGTCACCATATTTATATATGATATATAATAAGTTTATGTTTTACTTAAGCTTCTGTATTTTTCTTTTGTGGAATAACATTATGGTTTCCATTGTGGGTAAACACGATAATTTCATTTTAGGAAATGCGGACTACCGCCCCCTCAAAGTGATTTGAATCATTAATGCCATATGTGGGATGTATAAAGGATGTATTTAAAGTTATTATATATGATTTATGTTACATATGAATTATTAATATAATTCTGGAATTAAAATATACATACCTCTCATTTAGTTTAAATTGCATTAATATGACATAGAAATGAAAGTAGCGTTCATGCGTACGTACGACTTACCGTCTCCATGAACGGTGCATTTAATTTATTACCTATTATATAATATTATTAATACATGTATATTATGGATATATATGATATATATGATATCCAAGTCATGAATACCATTCTGGATATAATGAACCTTTGACCACACGAACAACATGTAATTGTAAGAAGTCCACTTTCGACTTAAGAACCAAATATCGACAAAACAAACATTATTAACTTAAATGATTGCATAATGTTTATAACATGGAAATAAGTGATATAAAATGAATAA
The DNA here is from genome assembly GCA_963277665.1 of Viscum album. Taxonomy (NCBI): domain Eukaryota; kingdom Viridiplantae; phylum Streptophyta; class Magnoliopsida; order Santalales; family Viscaceae; genus Viscum; species Viscum album. Next base: position 838,006,950 of record OY728165.1, read on the forward strand.
TGAACTTGAATATGGTTCTTAATCAAGTAGAAATTAAATCAAGTTTATTATTCAGGATGTTAAAGAATGATCGAGTCAAGTCGGACCCGAGGTAAGGGATCCTACCCCTCTCTTTCTTTTTAAGTACACTCTTTTATGTCATTCCTTTTAAGCTCATATTTCTTATGATTGGGATGTTATTTTATATTAATCCTATGGTAATTTTTATTTTTATATGATGAGAGACCCTATTTTCTCTCATCAATCCATTTTGGATGTTTTGAGTGGCGCCGTTAGGCTTCCGAATTATCATAAGAGATCTAATCTCTCTCTTTCTTTTTAAGTACTCTCCTTTATGTCACTACTTTTAAGAATCTCTTTGTTATGATGGGGGATGTTATTTTATATTCCTCTTTCTGTAAATTTTATTTTAATATGATGAGAGACCCTATTTTAACTCATCAATCCATTTTTTGAAGTTTTAAGTAGTGTCGTTAGGCTGCCGAGTTTTCGTAAGGGATTTTTCATCTCACTATTATTCTCGTGAAATTTATGCTACATTTGCCACAATTTCCTATTATTAGTGTATGTACTGCCCATTATTTTACTCATTGTGTAATATACTTTCATTTATGAGTATTTACATCAATGTTGTATTGTCCTTCTTTCACGGGGTGTATGTTTCAAAAGATACCCATGTCGGTAAGGGAACCTTTCACCCTCCTATTTTTTAAAATACTTCTTTTGTTATGTCTTTTAAATTTCATCTTATTATGTGGGGATATGTTCTTATATATCCTTATTACCATAAATTTTATGTCCAAGTGATGAGATACCCTTTATCTCTCTCATCAACTCTTTTTCTAAAATTTGATGTGACACCGTTAGGCTGTGAAGGGAACTTCTTAACCCAATTTCGATTTCTTTGGGTTCAACATGTAGTTATTGAATATGTCATCATATGAATATTTGTGAATGACATTTGACTATTTTACACTAAATATCCACTTATATTTGGTGTATTTATATTTTTTACACATAGTTATGAGATTGATTTTTCCTCAATTTAAGGATACCTTCTTTATAATGGATTTCATCTCATTTTACATTTCTATTGAGACTTCATTGTTGTTATGCACCAGTTCACTCTTATATGGTTTATATACTATCCTTTGGAATATTATATCATGAATCCCTTTATTCTCATGACATTATAATGTTTTGATTAAATGTTATTCCTCAATTATTGTATTCAAGTGTCTCTCATTTTGTTAAAAACGCTTTAACTAAAATATCGTTTCAAATGTTTTAATGATTAATTCTTATAAATATTTCTCATTAATATCCATGTTTTCAAAATGATTTTATGGATTTATTTATATGGATATTAATGGTTTAAAATGTTAAAATATTCAAAGTGGTATGGGACACTTTTATTCAAAAATCACCTTATTAAATGTTTTAAATGGTTTGGAAATTGGGTTTTAGAATGGATTCATTATTTCAATATCTTAAAATGTTATATTGTTATTGCACTGTGGGAATGTTATCTTTCCTTTATGCTTAAGTTATGTGCTATGATTATGTTATGGTTCTTGGGCATTGTTATGATGACGGGTGGTTCCGTGATAAACTAAGGGTGGGTGAGCCCGATATAGCTCTCCAATGCATTGGGTAACGCGAAGGGGTTAAACGTTAAGATTTCTCCGAAGAGATTTAGGGAATATACTATGATGGGTATTCCAAACGTAACCAGGAGGGTTACTCCCTATGTAAGAATGTTATGAATGCCTCAAGTTACCTTTATGTCTTATGATTTCTATGATTTATTCCTGATTTTTTGAGGTATGTTAATGTGCTTATGTTTTATGGGTAATGCATGATTTCATTCTTATGTATACATGTACTCATGTTTCCTTTCCATATTTTTATATCCCTTACTGAGCTTTTTATGCTCATACTATGTTTTTGAAATGTTTTTCACAGGTCAAGGGAATGGTACATGATATGATGATAGTGTCAAGGAAGTGTCAAGAAAGAATCCATGTTTTATTTTAAATATGTTTCTATTGATGGAAAAAATGAATACTATCTTTTATGTAACCACTTTGTTTAAATGTGGAATGTAATGCAAGTTTTATGACCTAATTCTCTAAAACTCTAATCCTAAAAAGATCCTCAATGTGTAATCTTGTAATAACTCAAGATTAAGTATGGTTTAAGGCTGGGGACTTATATTTGGTATCAGAGGTCGGTTTAGATAACATTAGAGGTTAGGGTATTCTCTAAGAATAAGTGACATTACCATAATGGTTAGGATTTCAGAAAGAGTCCTAGTTTTAGATAAAGTGAATGAGTAAGTATATCTTAGTGTTTACCTTCCTCATTAGTACATGATGGTTTTGTTGATATACTCACATTGAAATTTCTGTTTTTACTGAATGGATGGATCTAGTAGGCACCAAAGAGACAACAGGTTTGAAGGAAACTATGGTGGTTCTCTGATTAAGATACTAGATAAAATGGGGGATTGAATGAGGAAACTCGTGGTTGTTCTAAACCAACTATCAAGGAGTCATGATCAACCACTTGAACCTTGGTATGATATTTAATGCATCATCTACGAGACGACCAATCGATGTTGAAGTTCAGGTAAAAATTATAAAGGTAACCATTAGAGTTTATATGATCCTTACTTTTGATGTAAATATGGGTTATTATATGTTATGATGGAAAATAAAAGGCATGATATAAACTTGAGGTTAAAATATGTTATGATTATTTTTGAATATTTTAGCTCGTTTTGGGGAATTTTTTAAGAATTATATAGTTTTGGAAATAGGACAACACACAGACTGTGTGACAACTCGTTGCGTCGGACAAAGTTGCGGAAATCGAACCCACAACCAAAGTGCGACTGGTATTTATCGCCTACCACTGGACTATGTGAAGTCTCTGGTTAGTTTGACTAATTCTTTTTAGTTAAATTATTTTAGGAATCAAGAGTATGTTCATTTTGGGTTATCTGTGGGAATTATTAACCTATCATCGAGGATATGAGATTAGGTTAATTACTTTTCAATATGAGAATTTAAGAGCAACTGATGTTATTTGGAGATAAAAGTTAATATGTACCTTAGAAGACTATGTGACTAAATCCTTCAAATATTTTGGTTTCAATCATAGTTTGGTTTACTTTGAAGAATTTTATGGATAAATTGTTTATCAAATAGTCCTCATTGGGCTTCGGGTTTTGTTGGACAAATTCTGGAGATTATGGATAGATTTTATTTTTATAATGGGTTATCCTTTTCTGGATTATCTGATCCTGTACTAGCCATTTTGGTTTTGGTTTTGGTTAAAGTCTAAAGACATGGGAAGTATATAGTTTTCTTTTGTGGATTAGGTGATTCTCTAGAAGTTGATTATAGTGAACAAGCCTTCCTAAATACTCGTCTTTTAGAGAAAATATGAGTTTGTGTAAGAAATCTAATAAAAGTTAAAAGTCAAAATGATAAGTAATTATGTTTCCTTATGAATAAATTCCTCAATAAAAATTAACTTAAAAAAAATGTTTTCTGTTAACTTTTCCTACTGGGGAATCAAATACGGTTTAACCCATCACATGTTTGTGATTTTCTTGTGGTTAAATTTCTCCTAAACATGTTTTATATCACTCTCCATCAGAACATGACCCTATGTTTTCTCCTCCATGTCCATGTATTCCTACATGGAATCCAAGTATGGGTTAACTCGGGTGACCTATGTACTTCTCTTTCTTTATTTTAAAGTGATTGTTTTACCGACTCTTGTTCCGATGTGGGACTTTCAAGGATATTTCCGAGCCCAGTTTTAAAATTGCGAGGACGCAATTCCGAAAAGGGGGGAAGGATGTAACACCGCAGGTAAATAAAGAATATGAAATCTTTATATTTATCCCTATTTGTGAATAAAATGTTAATATTAATTTAAAGGGGACGCTATGCTTGATGGCTTACCCAATACGCAACAATGAGTTCCTTTGAAATCTTACATTGCACTATAATAATAAAATAATATTATTTTAAATGGTAGTTAACGCCTAGTCGTTGTAATGGAGGGAATGAACAGAACTAACTACAAAATGATTATATATGTTTTTCAAATATTTTTAATTTTTTCAATAAATGTTAGAGGATTAAAAATTTGAATGAATTCAATTTTAAGCGTAAACATTCTAATATTCTTTAGAAGGTCGATTAACCGCCTTTTGATGGAGAACCTCTTTTAAATCCACTTTTTGAAAATTTTATGTATTATATTTGACAAAATAAAATTCTTCTTTAGAATCGGGACATCAATATTTACTTTGTGTAAATTTTTGGTATCTTTCCGATAAAGTTCATTTTTTTAATGAATAGTGAAAATGTAGTATTTTAATTCAAAACCTCTTTTTAATCTAATTTATTTATATTATTAGATTATCTTTTGAATTGTTTTTAATGTAAAATTAGAATATATTTTTGCCATTTAATCCAATATTGGTCTTTGGAATTAATTTCACTTTGAAAATGGACTTAAACTAGTGTCAATCTTAAAATAGATATTGTTTCTTAAAAACACGCTATTTGTTTTGACGGCGGGAAATAATTATTAAATTAATTAATTCAAATTATATGTTTTCAATTTTTTAAAATAGAAATCATTTTTGATTTCGGAATATCAAATATAGCTTAGGATGATTTTTTGGTATTTTTCTGAAAAACATCAATTTTTGATGAATAGTGAAACCACTAAGTGGTAGTTAAAGAAACTGATTTTTCATTTAAATGAAAATTTGCCACCTCTGTATTTTGAATTTCAAAAATCCAACATACATGGTTTTCATTAGGATGTAAAATTTGGTTCAATGGGATTAAAATAATGTTTTGGTGAATAGTAACTTTTATGTTCTTAATCGCGATTAGAGGTAATTAGTGTAATTTAAGTAAAAAATAATGTTTTAATAGTGTGAAATGACCTAGACACATGTCCTACCCTCATTGGATGAGTCATGTACGACCAAGACAATCCATGGGTCAACTTTGGGACCCCATGGAGCCACTTTGGTTGGAAAATGACATAAATAACTTTTTATTTAAAGTTAAAATAAAAATATCACAAGCATGAGATGTTTCACTAAAACAATTTTTAAATGGGGTTATACAAGTCATATTTTTTACTATAAATATTCATTAGAAAGATAAAAAAATTCCTACATCATTATATTTTTTTTCATAATTTTTAGAGATTAAATAAATTAAATTATTTATTACATCATGATGATGCAGCGATTACCTCATTAATAAAGGATTTAAATAAAATGAAAATATAGTGTTAAAACTATAACATAAACATGTCAAAAACCTATTGTATGAGTATATTTAAAACCCTTACCACCTTATACTCTAAATAAATCAATTTTGGACCTTTTAAATCCGAAACTCATTTTCAAATAAAGTAACATTTCTTTACTTTCCAATAGTGCCCCTCCTCTCCTCTTATAAAAGGCCCCACCCTCTACCTCCTTACCCACACTTACAAAGCCTTTGGCTCGGCCAACCCCTATCCATTTTGTCTCTCCACTTCCCTCTCTTACTCCTTGTAGCCTCACTTTGGGCAGAAGTCTTTTCAAGGAAGCCTTTGAGCTCAAACCAAAGGGAGTTACCCGATTTTAAGATAATGTCTTCACTTGTGTTCTTTTGTTTTATTTTGCTTCTCCAACCCCATAAACTCTTTTTATTCATTTATTTTGAAACAACTCTAGTATCTTAAATATACTAGGATGTTTTCATAAGAATAATTCGAGATACACTTACACACACCTACATCAAATGGTTAAAGAACATATTGTTTCTGTGGATGGCAAATTTCTGCCTCACGAAACGATGATTGTTCAACACTCATATAACACCTTGAAGGGTTGGCCATTAATATGTCACTATATTTATATATGATATATAATATTATTATGTTTAACTTAAGCTTATTTATTTTTCTTTTGTGTCATACCTTTATGGTTTCCATTGTGGGTAAACACGATAATTTCATTTTAGGAAGTGCGGACTACCGCCCCCTCAAAGTGACTTGATTCGTTAATGCCATATGTTGGATGTATAAAGGATGTATTTAAAGTTATTATATATGATTTATGATACATATAGATGATTAATATAATTATGGAATTAAAATATACATACCTCTCATTTAGTTTTAATTCCATTAATATGACATAGAAATGAAAATAGCGTTCATGCATACGTACGGCTTACCGTCTCCATGAACGGTGCATTTCATTTATTACCTATTATGTAATTTTATAAATACATGTATATTATGGATATTTATGATATATATGATATCCAAATCATGAATATAATTCAGGATATAATGAACCTTTGACCACACGAACAACATGTAATTGAAAGAAGTCCACTTTCGACTTAAGAACCAAATATCGACAAAACAAACATTATTAACTTAAATGATTACATAATGTTTATAACATGGCAATAAGTGATATGAAAGGAATAATGAACTTGAAAAAGGTTCTTCTGAAAGTAGAAATTAACTCGAGTTTATTATTCAGGACGTTAAAGAACGATCGAGTCAAGTCAGACCCGAGGTAAGGGATCCTACCCCTCTTTCTTTTTAAGTACACTCTTTTATGTCATTCCTTTTATGTTCGTCCTTCTTATGATTGGGATGTTATTTTATATTACTCCTACTGTATTTTTTATTTTCATATGATGAGAGAACCTATTTTTTCTCATTAATCCATTATTGATGTTTTGAGTGGCGCCGTTAGGCTACCGAATTTTCGTAAGAGATCTAACCTCTCTCTTTCCTTTTAAGTACTCTCCTTTATGCCACTTCTTTTAAGATTCTCTTTGTTATGATGGGGAATGTTATTTTATATTCCTTTTTCTGTACATTTTATTTTAATGTGATGAGAGACCTTATTTGATCTCATCAATCCATTTTTGGGTGTTTTAAGTGGTGTCGTTAGGCTGCCGAGTTTTCATAAGGGATTTTTCATCTCACTTTTATTCCCGAGAGATTTATGCTACATTTGCCACAATTTACTATGAGTGGTGTATGTACTGCCCATTATTTTACTCATTGTGTAATATAATTTCATTTATGATCATTTACATCATTGTTGTATTGTCCTTCTTTCACGGGGTGTATGTTTCGAATGATACCCATGTCGGTAAGGGAACCTTTCACCCTCCTCTTTTTAAAAGACTTCTTTTGTTATGTCTTTTATATTTCATATTATGATGTGGGGATATGTTCTTATATACCCTTATTGGCGTAAATTTTATGTCCAAGTGATGAGATTCCCTTTATCTCTCTCATCAACTTTTTTTTCTAAAATTTGATGTGACGTCGTTAGGCTGTCAAGGGAACTTCTTAACCCAATTTTGATTTCTTTGGGTTCAACATGTAGTTATTGAATATGTCATCCTTTAAATATGTCTGAATGACATTTGACTATTTTACACTTAATATCCACTTATATTAGGTGTATTTATATTTTTCACACATAGTTATGAGAATGATTTTTCCTCAATTTAAGGATACCTTCTTTATAATGGATTTCATCTCATTTTACATTTCTATTGAGACTTCATTGTTGTTATGCACCAGTTCACTCTTATATGGTGAATATACTATCCTTTGGAATATTATATCGTGAATCCCTTTATTCTCATGATATTATAATGTTTTGATTAAATGTTATTCCGCAATTATTGTATTCAAGTGTCTCTCATTTTGTTAAAACCCGTTTAACTAAAATATCGTTTTAAATGTTTTAATGATTCGTTCTTATAAATATTTCACATTAAAATCCATGTTTTCAAAATGGTTTTAAGGATTTATTTATATGGATATTAATGGTTTAAAATGTTAAAAGCTTAAAAGTAGTATGGGACACTTTTATTCAAAAATCACCTTATTAAATGTTTTAAATGATTCTGAAAATGGGTTTTAGAATGGATTCATTATTTCAATATCTTAAAATGTTATATTGTTATTGCAACGTGGGAATGTTATCTTTCCTTTATGCTTAAGTTATGTGCTATGATTTTTTTATGGTTCTTGGGCATTGTTATGATGACGGGTGGTTCCGTGATAAACTAAGGGCGGGTAAGCCCAATATAGCTCTCCAATGCATTGGGTAACATGAAGGGGTTAAATGTTAAGTTTTCTTTGAAGATATTTAGGGAATATACTGTGATGGGTATTCCAAACGTAACCAAGAGGGTTACTCCCTACATAAGAATGTTATGAATTCCTCAAGTTACCTTTATGTCTTATGATTTCTATGATTTATTCATGATTTTATGAGGTATGTTAAAGTGCTTATGTTTTATGGGTAAAGTATGATTTCATTCTTATGTATACATGTACTCATGATTCCTTTCCATATTTTTATATCCCTTACTGAGCTTTTTATGCTCATCCCAAGTTTTTTAAATGTTTTTCACATGTCAAGGGAAGGTTACATGATATGATGATATTGTCAAGGAAGTGTCAAGAAAGAATCCATGTTTTATTTTAAATATGTTTCCGTTGATGGTAAAAATGAATACTATCTTTTATGTAACCACTTTGTTTAAATGTGGAATGTAATGCATGTTTTATGATCTAATTCTCTAAAACTCTAAACCTTAAAAGATCCTCAATGTGTAATCTTGTAATAAATCAAGATTGAGTAAGGTTTAAGGCTAGGGCCTTATAGGTATCATCCATAAATACTGAACCTTCTCATGATTTATGGATTGGACCAGTCTTCTAATGCCATTAGTATAATCCCTAATCTACCCTTTCTTATCTTTAATAATTTTAATTTTAATTTACTATCGAACAACAATATCTACCTCATGTACTTCTTCAACATAAGTGATATATTCAAATCCAAGAATTTTCTATTCCCCAAACTCATTGAATTCTCTCACATAAAATTTCTTCATAGGCTAATGAATATTGAAATTCACTTGTTCATAAGAAATTTGTACATAGAGTTCCTTGATTTTTAGGTTATTTCGTTCACACGCAATGGATGAAAATTTCATTCCCATAATAATATGTTTTCAATTTCACTCCATAAATAGTACTCTGAAGGTGACTATAAAGTAATCATTTTCAACATCTATCATAATATCTTCGGTCATCCCTCCTGGTAATTTTTCTATTGAATCTTCTAATTGAAGTGAAACTCTTATGGACATCATATCATCTGGTTCTAGACTCTTCAAGGTGATGTGTGACATGATGTTGAAACTAGAACCTAATTCAAATAATGGTTTTTAAAATTTATTAGCTCTAATATGTATAGGAATTAATTAACTACCCATATTTCATATTTTCTTAGGTAGGTCTTTTAATACCATCTTTGAACACTCTCATATTAATAAAAGTGTTTCAATTTCCTCATACATATTCATGTTGGACAATATCTCTTTGAATAATTTTTTATAGATATGAAATTTTGTTTGAGCCTTGACAAAAGTAATATTAATAAGTAGTTTTTTAATGTGTTCTAGAAATTGACAATTTTTCCTGACAGTCCCTCTTGGACTAGTCTCTCATTAAATAGATGTTTTGACTTAAAATTTAGTTGTTCCTCTTTAGAAACTATTTCTTCTTCAACTATCTATTTATTAAAAAACAATATTCTTATATCTTACTTGATTGAGGATGGTTCTTGTCATGACCCGTCCTCGGGGCCCGTGCCATGACTACCCCAAGCCCGCCTTCCATAGGCCAGGGGCTGGCGACTAGCACCAAGGCGTAAATCCCAACAAAAGGGAAGGCATTGCCTTTGAAAAGTAACAAGCACCACAGAGTAAGCAAGCGGAAAAGTAAACACTAAGTAAAACTGTAACAAGCTGTGCTGAAAGTAAAAGGGGCCAGAAATACAAGCCCAACTGTAAAGTACAACTGAAAGGGAAAAACAGCGACTGAAAAGAAAAGCCGCAGCGTCGAGCCATCCTCTGGAAGTCCCACCTGAAGGGTGGGTACAGATAGCCTCCACTGCTCCTCGGGTCCACCTGACCACTCCGAGTACGTCCTGCCCAGTGGTCCACCTACAGGTACCGTCCTGCTCCGCACGCCTCCACCACGATCAGCGTTGTCCATCGTCTGCAACCAACACCACGAAGTGCGGGCATATCCCGTGCAGGGGTGAGTATAAGCTACTCAGTAGGGACCCCGAGACCCCCGAAGGTCTCCCAAAATCCACAAAGAAAAAACCCCAAAGGTAAGATACAATCATGAAGTAACAACCGACACTGCTTAGGTATATGTCCATATATATACCTAAGTCATCAATTCCCATTCGGCTCCAACGTCCGAGCCCAAGCACAACCCAGTCCACACAAGAAAGCAAAACGTATACCCACACAGGATAGCTCAACAAAATCCACAAAGGGGAGAAAACAGTAAATCCACACAGGATAGCTCAACACAATCCACAAAGGAGAGTAAACAGTAAATCCACACAGGATAGCTCAACACAATCCACAAAGGAGAGAAAACAGTAAATCCACACAGGATAGCTCAACACAATCCACAAAGGAGAGTAAACAGTAAATCCACACAGGATAGCTCAACACAATCCACAAAGGAGAGAAAACAGTAAATCCACACAGGATAGCTCAAGACAATCCACAAAGGAGAGTAAACAGTAAATCCACACAGGATACCTCAACACAATCCACAAAGGAGAGTAACACAAGATTCAGCTCACACAGGTATACTTCGTCAAAAAGGTGAAAGGGATGATTAGGTATGGATACTGAATCATCTAAGCTGGGACCCACATAGGATACAAGACCAGCACGGCTGGGACCCACATAGGATACAAGACCAGCACTGATTCATCTAAGCTGGGACACACATAGGATACAAGACCAGCACTCTTCATTGATTCATCTATACTGGGACCCACATAGGATACAAGACCAGTATTTAATCATCTAAGATGGGACCCACATAGGATACAAGACCAGCACAGCTAGGACCCACATAGGATACAAGACCAGCTGTCTTCATTGATTCATCTATACTGGGACCCACATAGGATACAAGACCATATTGAATCATCTAAGCTGGGACCCAAATAGGATACGAGACCAGCACAGCTAGGAACCACATAGGATACAAGACCAGCCGTCTTCATTGATTCATCTATACTGGGACCCACATAGGATACAAGACCAGTATTGAATCATCCAAGCTGGGACCCACATAGGATACAAGATCAGCACAGCTAGGACCCACATAGGATACCAGACCATCTGTCTTCATTGATTCATCTATACTGGGACCCACATAGGATACAAGACCAGTATTGAATCATCTAAGCTGGGACCCACATAGGATACAAGACCAGCACAGCTAGGACCCACATCGGATACAAGACCAGCTATCTTCATCGTCGCAGTCCACTGAGGATTTCTTCACAGTCGTCGTCGTCGAAGTCCACGGAGGATCTCTGCACAGTCGTCGCTGTCGAAGAAGTAGTCGCAGCCAGCACTAGGGTTCCCGCACACAGCAAGCTCGTTCGGGAGGGTCCGCTCCACGAGCCGAGAGGCAGATACATCAACTGACACAAAGTCCGAAGTTGATGTATCCAAAAGTTCCGTATCGTCAACAGGAACTCAACGTCGCAGACGGCGCGTCAATCGGACGCCCGGTCTGAGAGTTATTGGCTTTTTCGTCCCAGGGGCCCGGTTGGTTTTTAAGGCAAAACCAACCCGACCGTACTCCACTTCCATCCAAACCTCGGGCAGAGTGAGCCAAAAGGTCCATCTCACTAAGAGGAATCCACCAAAGCTGACGGCGCATCAATCGGACGTCCGTAGCTCAAGATATGAGTGTTTCCGCTCCGAAGGCCCGGTTGGTTTCGTGTACGAACCAACCCGGCCGAACTCAAAGTATTTTGAAACCTTGAGTACGATATACCGAAACTACCATCTCGATCCAATGACCGCGTTGCCGCTGAAAGCGAGTCGTTCGGAGGCCAGTAGCTCAAGTTACGGGCATTTGACAGAAAACGGTCCGAAGACGGGGGGTCCGGGCCCGGGCCGACCTGACCCGACCCCCCCCCCCCCCCCCCCCCCCCCGCCCCGGGGTCGACCCGACCCGGTCGGACCGGCCTGGCCCGGTTCGGCCGAGCGGCTGAACGGCCGGGGTGCCGCGGGGCGCTGCCCCCGCGGCCTGGAGGTGCTGCGGCCCCCCTCGCGTGGGGCCGTGCTGAGTCAAGGACGCGGCTTTGCCGCATCCGAGTGCACCAGACCCGCGCGGCCGTGAGTCCCCGGGTGCCGCCGCCACGGCTTCAGCCGCGGCGGTCTTATACGGCGGCGCGTCGGGGCACCACAGCTCCCGGCAGCCGGCGCCGCCACGCCGGCGACCCGCGCCGCCAGCGTGCTCCGCGGGCCACCATAATCGTTCTGGTGGTCCGATTTTGTTCCCATCTGTGCCGCTGCTCCTCCTGGGACTCGTACTTCACTGCAGAACCATCAAACATCTGTCGCGACATGCTCTATCACCGCCCGTCAAATCCGCACATAAATGAAGAACGGCGGAGGGTTGTCGGGCCATGTTCGTTTGGCCTACACCCTCCGCGTTAGAGATAAACAACGGGAGGAAACAAATTCAACATATGAATTCTACAATTTTAAAGGAATAAAATTTTTCTTATTTTTCTGGTTCTTTACTTTTAAAAAGAAAAAGAACGATCACGGGAAATGGAATAAACTCACAACAACCCCTACCTCGTTGGTCGTCATCGTACGCACGTCCTTCGCGGAATTTCTCATCGCAGAAGGTGGAGATCGTCGCGTCGTCGCGGAAAGGCGTCGCGTCGTCGCGGAACACGGCTTTGAGTCGGCGAACTCAATGGACTATGAAACAACAGATTTAATTTAATTAAATCATTAAACCCGTGTTTTGGTAAAAACCACAAAGGAGAACAAAAAGAATGTCCGAGACTCTTACCTCAAGCAGCCGATCGAAGATCCGTCGCGGAGGAAGAGACGTCGCAGAAGAACGTTGCAGGAAGGGAACGTCGGCGTCACGGAACACGGCGTCGCGTTGCGTCGATTTCCGGGTTCGGTGATCTTCGTCGGAGGCCGGCATTCTTCGCGTACTTCACGTTCTTCGTGTTCTTCATGAAGAAGGATAAAGGCACGAGGACTCTGTCAAACCTCTCAACCAGTAATCCTCCAAAAAGATTGGTTGGTCTTATTTTATTATTATGCCAACACACGAAAAAGGGTAAGAAACGACTCATCAATTCGTTGAATTAATTCAACTAAAGAAACAGCTCATTTAATTTATGAAATAAACCGCCCAATTAAATGGTCTGTTAAGAATTTAAGAAAACGCGTCAGTTGACTTTCATATTGACGGGTTTTTGCGGGTGCATTACTTAGCGGAAAGAAACGGCGGGGCTCGTGCGGGCCCCACCTCACAAATATCCTACCAAGGGGGTAGGATATTTCTGAATAGCATCCTATCCAGATCAACTCAGTTTAAGCCGTCTTTATGTGGCTTCAAGTGGCTTCCAAGTGGCTTAAGTGAAATAAAATAAAGTTGTCGAAATATTATTTTATTTCTTAACTTTAAGCCCAAAAATTAAAAACCACACCCGAGAAAACGCAACTGCGGAAGAGACGTTTCTAAGCGAATACCGGTGCTGCGATTTCATCAGTGCCCTCAGAATTCGATTCCAGGCACCAGTTCAAAAGTTAGAAAAACCCGCTCGTCCGTTCACTGAACGTACCCGAGCCAAACTTCGGAAAATGATTCCGGGTAGACCGGGCCTCGGAATCAGGTGCCGTCAGAAACTGCTCTCTTTTAAAATTCCAAAGAAAATTAAGAAAAAAATTTCCTTGAAATTTACGGGTCTTTACATTACTCCCACCACAGGGCTTTACGTCCCCGTAAAGCTTCAACACAAACTAGGGATACAAAGGCGGTACTGAGCACGCATCTGAGCCTCCTACTCCCATGTGCTCCCTGAAAGTTTCCGTGTTGCCATCTGATGCGCACAAGAGGAATCGATCGCCCACGTAGGACCTACTCCTGTCGATCATCTATCTCCCCCGGGACCTCCGCAAAAGTCGCCCCATCATCCAGGTCTAGCTCCCCATGGTCAATGATGTGTGTCGGGTCGTGCACGTATCTCCTCAGCTGAGATACGTGGAAGACGTCGTGCACCCGATGCAACTGAGGTGGTAGAGCCAGGTGATAAGCCACCTCGCCAAATCTCTGCAAACCACGTCGAGGTGAGACCCGCAAGAAGACGTGGTCACCATCCTCGAACTCTAGTGGCCTCCACCTTCTGTCAGCATAAGACTTCTGCCGGCTCTGAGCTATCCTCATCCGCTCCTGGATGACCTGGACCATCTCAGGTCCCACAAGAGCTGCAAGATTTCTTCTTTGTCGATAAGAGAAATCTGGTCCCATCCCCTGGATGAACCACATTCTTTGCCCAATACAGTCAATCCCGACATGGATGATACAAATCCATACCAAGGATGACGTCGTAAGGCCTCGACGCTACTACCAAGAGATCCAACCATTACTCTCGCCTCCAAGGGTTGAATCACACTGTCGGCATCAGTGTGTGGTAATTGGGTCTCCTCCAGTAGATGTCTCACAAGTGAGGGTCAAGTCAACAGTCAAAACTGGAACCTCTTAGTAACAAAACAAAAGAGGACAGGAATAAAAACATCACAAAGGTATGCATCTTTTATTATTGCAGCTCATAATACAAAGATGCTACACAATAGCAACAAGGAACTAGAAGTACAATGGACGTATCCTCTAGTTCTGCTCTTGTCCATTTGCTCCCAGAGCTCCATGATCGAAGGCCTCAGCTGCCTGAAGCTGAGCTATTCCATGTCCACCAACTCCCTGTGGTCGGGGTGGACCTCCTGGTGGTGGTGGTGGCAACACCTCGAAGTGTCTCCCACCATCGGCTACTCGGCCAGCTCCTCTGCCTCGTCTGCCTGCACCCTGTAGACCACCGTGGCCGAAACTCTGTCTGGGAGGTCCCTCTACCACCTTCTGCTCATCTGCAAGACGAGTCGGGTAGTCTCGATCCATGTGACCTCGCCCGCTGCATGCGTAGCAATGCTTTCCCCTCGTGTAGCTGGCTCTCCTTCGGGTGCCCCGCACAACCGAATCTTCATCCTGAGACTGCCCATCTGATGGTCTGGCCCACTTGGACCTCTGCGTCACCTGTCTACTGCCAGCTGCAGAAGACCGTGCTGCAGGCCATCCTGCAGAGGGCCCTGTCACTGGAGCCTGCTCGGCGAGAAAACTCTCCACTAGAAGGGATCTCTCCAACACCTCTGCCTATGTCGGAATTTTGAGGGAGATCATCGAAGCCCTGATCTCATGCTTCAGTCCCTGCTCGAAGGCCCAGGCCCGGAAGAACGGGTCCCGTACCATATCTGTGGAGTAGCGCGAGAGATCAGTAAATCTCGCCGAGTACTGGGCCACTATCATACTGCCCTTCCATAGCTGTAGCATCTCTTGGATGTGCACCGCAGGGAGGGTGGCTAGGACGAACTTAGAGTGGAAGATGATCTCAAAGTCCATCCAGAGAAGAGATGTCTCGTCATGCACCTGGAGCATCAAGCTCCACCATCTGCCTGCTGCCGCATGTAGGAGGCTCGCTGCGAGGATCACCATGAGGTCTGCTGGTGTCCTCACTAACCTTAAAACTCGCACGACCGCCTCCAGCCAGTCCTCGATTGCCTGGGGGTCCATCTCCCCATGAAACCTGGGTGGTCACTGGTGCTGGAACTCATGCAGAGCTCCAAGGTGACGTGCATCGTCAGCGGTCGTGGCGGGAAGCATCGGTGGCTCGGTGGGTAAAGGTACCTCTGGTGCCTCTGCTGACAAGGAGCCCTGCACCGAGGCCTCGTCGCTCAGTGGGCTGTCATCACGCTCCACTCTCAGAACCCTAGCCGGCTGCCATCGTGGGGCCATCCTGAAAAGGGAACAAGTGCGCCACGGTCAGAACAGTATACATGGTGAGCTGACACAAGTAATCAAAAAAGAAAACATGAAACACACATGCAATCAATGTTTTCACGCATTATGTCGGAAATCAGAAGTCAGGGTCCTGGTGTACGGATACGTCGGCCGCCGCACCAACAATGGACTCCCTGGACTGATAACCACACCCAATACGCTAAACACTATTGCTTCACATAGAAGAATGATCAGAGTTTGTGGTAGAACCGACCACCTCTGATACCAATTTGTCACGACCCGTCCTTGGGGCCCGTGCCGTGACTACCCCAAGCCCGCCTTCCATAGGCCAGGGGCTGGCAACTAGCACCAAGGCATAAATCCCAAAAAAAAGGGAAGGCATTGCCTTTGAAAAGTAACTAGCACCACAGAGTAAGCAAGCGGAAAAGTAAACACTAAGTAAAACTGTAACAAGCTGTGCTGAAAGTAAAAGGGGCCGGAAATACAAGCCCAACTGTAAAGTACAACTGAAAGGGAAAAAAAGCGACTGAAAAGAAAAGCCGCAGCATTGAGCCGTCCTCTGGAAGTCCCACATGAAGGGTGGGTACAGATAGCCTCCACTACTCCTCGGGTCCACCTGACCGCTCCGAGTACATCTCGCCCAGTGGTCCACCTCCAGGTACCGTCCTGCTCCGCACGCCTCCACCACGATCAGCGCTGTCCGTCGTCTGCAACCAACACCACGAAGTGCGGGCATAGCCCGTGCAGGGGTGAGTATAAGCTACTCAGTAGGGACCCCGAGACCCCCGAAGGTCTCCTGAAATCCACAAAGGGAAACCCCCAAAGGGAAGATACAATCACGAAGTAAAAACCGACACTGCTTAGGTATATGCCCATACATATACCTAAGTCATCAATTCCCGTTCGGCTCCAACGTCCGAGCCCAAGCACAACCCAGTCCACACAGGAAAGCAAAACGTATACCCACACATGATAACTCAACACAAATCCACAAAGGGGAGAAAACAGTAAATCCACACAGGATAGCTCAACACAATCCACAAAGGAGAGTAAACAGTAAATCCACACAGGATAGCTCAACACAATCCACAAAGGAGAGAAAACAGTAAATCCACAAATGATAGCTCAATACAATCCACAAAGGAGAGCACATAGTAAATCCACATAGGATAGCTCAACACAATCCACAAAGGAGAGAAAAAAGTAAATCCACACAGGATAGCTCAACACAATCCACAAAGGAGCGTAAATAGTAAATCCACATAGGATAGCTCAATACAATCCACAAAGGAGAGTAACACAAGATTCAGCTCACACAGGTATACTTCGTCGAAAAGGTGAAATGGATGATCAGGTATGGATACTGAATCATCTAAGCTGGGACCCACATAGGATACAAGACTAGCACGGCTGGGACCCACATAGGATACAAAACCAACACTGAGTCATCTAAGCTGGGACCCACATAGGATACAAGACCAGCACTCTTCATTGATTCATCTATTCTGGGACTCACATAGGATACATGAACAATATTTAATCATCTAAGCTGGGACCCACATAGGATATAAGACCAGCACAGCTAGGACCCACATAGGATACACGACCAGCTGTCTTCATTGATTCATCTATACTGGGACCCACATAGGATACAAGACTAGTATTGAATCATCTAAGATGGGACCCACATAGGATACGAGACCAGCACAGCTTGGACCCACATAGGATACAAGACCAGCCATCTTCATTGATTCATCTATACTGGGACCTACATAGGATACAAGACCAGTATTGAATCATCCATGTTGGGACCCACATAGGATACAAGACCAGCACAGCTAGGACCCACATAGGATACAAGACCAGCTGTCTTCATTGATTCATCTATACTGGGACCCACATAGGATACAAGACCAGTATTGAATCATCTAAGATGGGACCCACATAGGATACAAGACCAGCACAGCTAAGACCCACATAGGATACAAGACCAGCTGTCTTCATCGTCGCAGTCCACTGAGGATTTCTGTACAGTCGTCGTCGTCGAATTCCACGGAGGATCTCTGCACAGTCGTCGCTGTCGAAGAAGCAGTCGCAGGCAGCACTAGGGTTCTCGTACACAGTAAGCTCGTTCGGGAGGGTCCGCTCCACGAGCCGAGAGGCGGATACATCAAATGACACAAAGTCCGAATTTGATGTATCCAAAAGTTCCGTATCGTTAACAGGAACTCAACGTCGCAGACGGCGCGTCAATCGGACGCCCAGTCTGAGAGTTATTCTCTTTTTCGTCCTAGGGGGCCGGTTGGTTTTTAAGGCAAAACCAACCCGACCATACTCCACTTGCATCCAAACCTCGGGCGGAGTGATCCAAAAGATCTGTCTCACTTAGAGGAATCCACCAAAGCTGATGGCACGTCAATCAGACGTCCGTAGCTCAAGATATGAGAGTTTCCGCTCTGAAGGCCCGGTTGGTTTTTTGTACGAACCAACCCGGCCGAACTCAAAGTATTTCGAAAACTTTAGTACGATATACCGAAACGACCGTCTTGATCCAAGGATCGCGTTGCAGCTGACAGCGAGTCGTTTGGAGGCCCGTAGCTCAAGTTACGGGCATTTGACCGAAAACGGTCCGAAGACGGGGTCCGGGCCCGGGCCGACCCGACCCGACCCCCCCCCCCCCCCCGGAGTCGGCCGAACCGGGTCGACCCGGTCCGACCCGGTCCGGTCCGGCCAGGGCGCGGCCCGGCCGGTCAGACCGGCCTGGCCCGGTTCGGCCGAGCGGCCGTACGGCCGGGGTGCCGCGGGGCGCTGCCCCCGCGGCCTGGAGGTGCTGCGGCCCCCCTCGTGTGGGGCCGCGCTGAGTCAAGGACGCGGCTTTGCCGTGTCCGAGTGCACCGGACCCGCGCGGCCGCAGGTCCACGGGTGCCGCCGCCGCGTCTTCAGCCACGGCAGTCTTGTCCAGCGACGCGCCGGGGCACCGCCGCTCCCGGCTGCCGGCGCCGCCGCGTCGGTGACCCTCGCCGCCGGCGTGCTCCGCAGGCCACCGGAATCGTTCCGGTGGTCCGATTTTGATCCTGTCTGCGCCGCTGCTCCTCCCGGGACTCATCCTTTACTGCAGAACCATCAAACATTCATCGCGACATGCTCCGTCTCTGCCCGTCAAATCCTCACAAAAACGAAGAACGACGGAGGGTTGTCGGGCCGTGTTCGTTTGGCCTGCACCCTCCGCGTTAGAGATAAACTACGGGAGGAAACAAATTCAACATATGAATTCTACAACTTTAAAGGAATAAAATTGTTCTTATTTTTCCGGTTCTTTACTTTTAAAAAGAAAAAGAACGATCACGGGAAAGGGAACGAACTCACAACAACCCCTACCTCGTTGTTCGTCGTCGTACGCACATCCTTCAAGGAATTGCTCGTCGCGGAAGGTAGAGATCATCGCGTCGTCGCGAAAAGGCGTCGCGTCATCGCGGAACACGGCGTTGGGTCGGCGAACTCAACGGACTATGAAACAACAGATTTAATTTAATTTAATCATTAAACCCATGTTTTGGTAAAAACCACAATGGAGAACAAAAAGAAAGTCCGAGACTCTTACCTCAAGCAGCCGATCGAAGATCCGTCGCGGAGGAAGAGACGTCGCAGAAAAATGTTGCAGGAAGGGAACGTCGGCGTCGCGGAACATGGTGTCGCGTCGCATCGATTTCCGGGTTCGGTGTTCTTCGTCGGAGGCTGGCGTTCTTCGCGTTCTTCGCTTTCTTCGCGAAGAAGGATAAAGGCACGAGGACTCTGTCAAACCTCTCAACCAGTAATCCTCCAAAAAGATTGGTTGGTCTTATTTTATTATTATGCCAACACACGAAAAAGGGTAAGAAATGACTCATCAATTCATTGAATTAATTCAACGAAAGAAACAGCTCATTTAATTTATGAAATAAACCGCCCAATTAAATGGTCTGTTAAGAATTTAAGAAAATGCATCAGTTGACTTTCATAATGACAGGTTTTCGCGGGTGCGTTACTTAGCCGAAAGAAACGGCGGGGCTCGTGCGGGCCCCACCTCACAAATATCCTACCAAGGGGGTAGGATATTTCTGGATAGCATCATATCCGGATCAACTCAGTTTAATCCATTTTTAAGTGGCTTCAAGTGGCTTCCATGTGGCATAAGTGAAATAAAATAAAGTTGTTGAAAAATTATTTTATTTCTTAACTTTAACACCAAAAATTAAAAACCACACCCGAGCAAATGCAACTCCGGAAGAGGCGTTTATAAGCGAATACTGGCACTACGATTTCATCAGTGCCCTCAAAATTCGATTCCGAGAACCGGTTCAAAAGTTAGAAAAACCCACTCATCCGTTCACTGAACGTACCCGAGCCAGACTTCGGAAAATGATTCCGGGCACACCGGGCGTCAGAATCAGGTGCCGTCAGAAACTGCGCTCTTGTAAAATTCCAAAGAAAATTAAGAAAAAAATTTCCTTGAAATTTACGAGTCTTTACAGTTCTTTGTGATTTTTCCACTTATCAATGTATTGAATATCAACTCTAGCTATGGGTGCACATCGAGGCATCCAGGAAGTGCTCCTCATTGACTATTTATGGGTCGCACTATGATGTTTCCTACTTGATTCTCCAGATTTCACAATCTGGACTTTTGGTTAAACAATTATTCCTTTTAAATTTTTGATTAAATCTCCAATCAAGGTGATGAATGTTTTCAGTGTCTCTTATATGGTATAGATTTGAATCTTTAATGATGACCCTTGATGTCGAGGTTGAAGACCATGTTGTCTTAGCTAAAAAAATTCCTCAGTTCTATTATTGTGGATATTGTGGATTACAACCTTGAAATTAATTACCAAAATTTTAGTCGACATAACATCCCTCTTCTATACATATATCAAGGGGTTTTAATTGATGGTCCATCATAATTTTCAAATATTGGGTTAGTACTTCTATTTTTTCCTCCATCTACTCATTTTTATTGATAATGTGGATGCATCTTCCTTATGTACCTTCACATTGCCAAGGGAATATATTTCCTTCAATTTCAACCAGTATGTTGTATCTCTCTTCTAGAGACTTCTTCATTAGTGATCCTTTAGATACAGTTTCTAGAATTTAATTGTTTCCGTATGAAAAACCTTTATTAAATATCTAGGTTATTAGTCATATCTTCATACTGGGATGGGGGCATTTCTGAATCATATATTTTTAACAACCCCCCGAAATGTAAATTGATTCATCTAAAATTATCTAAAGTTAAGAATATATGCCTATATATTCATAACATTAAATGTGGGAATAATTGAGTGAAAAAATTCCATTCTATCATATCCCAAGTGGTGATAAAGTGAGCAGAAAAACTCTGAATCCACTCTTAAACTAGATCCCTCAATGAAAATATGAACATTTGAGTCCTTAACGTGACACTTTAGACATTATGGAATTCGAAGGTTTCACAGAGCTTGAGAAATATCCATCGATGTGTGTTTAGATCTTCCTAATGCAGTATACTGAATTGTACATTATTCAAGAACATTTGGAAGATTTCGTGTTTGATTTCAATATAATTTTCTATAATAAGAGGAAACATAATGCTCAATTTTAGTCTTGTTTTTGATTTTCTCTCATCGTTGTCAAGCATACGGAGCCATGGATCTCAAGAATGAATTCCACATGTTGTCATATGTTACAATGTTCCCACCATAGTAATAACTTTATTCTCTATCTAGCGCTATTATGGTTTAGGATTTTACACAGTAATTTCCTTTCCTTTTGTACAAGTTGAATTGGTTTGAATAATATATTTTAAATCTAAATTTCAAAACATGAAAGTACCTTGTAAAAAATTGATAAAAATACATTAAAATAATATAATTTAAGACATAAAAAATTAAAATTAAATCATCCCTAAAAACCAATGCAGTTCTAATCACCCATGGGGAATATCTAATTCCCTTTTGGGATAATAAAATTCGAAAACTTATAAAACTCATATATGTATTATTAATTAATTAAAATATAATATGTGGAATGTTTGAGTGTGGAACCCATGATGATAGTGAAATTAATTTTTTTAGTTTTTTATAATAAAATAATTTTGTTGATTTGATTTTAATAAATATGAAAGAATGAAAAACATGTTTTAGTTTTTAATGTGGTTTTAATCAAGTGAAAAATGAGGGTAGTTTGGTTTATTGGAAATTAGTTGAGAAAACATTTTTGTTTTTTCTCGATTATATGGATTGGATGAAATTTCAATTAGAAAATAATTTTATTTTTTAGTATTGTTTTCAGATTTCAGATGAGGGTGATTCAATGTTCCTGAAATACACTCCTCAATGCAATAATTCCCCTTTCCCCATGGCCAAAAAAATTACAGAATTTTTGAATCGAGTTTGTATTAATAACATCATTAAACCTGATAATCCTAAATGTGGAAATGGTCACTTAAATATAGGGTAACTAATTATAAAATTAAAATTTTTGTTTTAGGTTTATCAATCAATGAACATTATTAAAAAATATATTTTACATTTTATTCAAAATTACAAAATTCATAATACATGAATGTAAATAAAATAAAACGCAAAAACAATTTCCCAATTTAGATACATTACCCTATTACAAGGTGGTAATTATCCATTAATCATAGTAATTAGGGAGTAAGGATGAAGGTGAGAATAAAAATAAAACCTGAAGAAAATAAATATGAACTATGGTGGAGGACACTATATAACATTGCTTCTCACCCCCATATTTTCTCTCCAGATCCTTATTTGGAAGAATCAAAATATATCTTGATTTATATAACTCAAGGGAATCATATTGGATTTAGTTATCCATTAATATGACCCATTAAGTGTGTTGGGTCTTCCCTGGGTGATAAATGATGGTTCTTGGAATTATTGTTTGGTCTTCTATTGAAATCTCCGTAGAAACATTCCTCATTGGGTCTATCCAGCCACTATCACAACATGAAAGAAGACGTCACGCCATTAATAAATTTTCACACATTTTTATAATTTTATTCACTTCATTAAGTGTATTTGGTTTTTTTATTGTAATATATTCTCACTCTGAACTTGATTCCTAACATGAATATCTAGTTTCCTGCTCTGAAACATTTGTTTCACCCTATTTCTTCACATTTTAACACCCAGAAGCATCTCATTGTCATCCAACATCTTGGGAAGACTTGTCTAAATAGAAATATTGATCTTTTTGGAAACATTTACTCATTGTGTTGAATTATTTTTATCTATCCTCATATGAAAAAACAATTAAATTTATAGGAAATATTTACCAATTATATTATCAAAATTAATATATATCAATATTAAAAATGTGTGTATGAAATGAGCATATCATCCATTAATACAGTTATTATATTAAATTTTCACATACTATGTGTCATCTCTCTTTATATTTTATCATATAATATAACTTATGAAATAGTTTTAAAAAAATAATTTAGGATATTATCCAAAACACTTTCTTAACTCTATCATCAACTTCACGTCGTATCAGATCAATTGAAATAACTTCTCAATATCCATCAAGCACTTTTTTTGATACCTATAAAAAAATTAAAATTAATACTAGGATTCAAACAAAATTTCTATTCATTCAAACATTAATTTTGACCCAAATTTCTTAATTTTATTTAAAAATATATGTTCCCAAATTCATAAATATAAGAAAAGTGTAACACTTGAATATTTTAATGTAATAACATCATATTCAATAGAATATGTAAAACCCAAAACCCATTTTAAAGAACCCATAAAATATATTTATTAAAATTTAATTACATCAATATATTTTTTAACACACAACCCTAAGTCTAAAAGAACCATAATATATTATACTGTTATAATGTAGATGTTAAATTAGATGGCATAAATACTACTAACTAAAATTTTAGAAGTAAATAGTTTAAATGTAAAAAATAACTGATTAATAATATATTTATTAGAAATAAAATAAGAATCATTTGAATGTAATAGATATTTTTTTGAGAAAAAATTATATTTCTAAAATACGGTTTAATCATTATTTTCACACATAATGTAAAATTAATTTTTTTAAAATTTTAGATAATTTATTTGATAAAATGAAATTATTATTCAAACAAATTATTTAAATTATCTTCTGATGATTTTTTGTAATTTTAAAAAATGATTTATTTTTGATGAATTGTGAATGAAATACTAAATTTTAATTGAAAATTGACTTTTTATTTAAATTATATATAAATACAAATTATATTTTTGTTTTATTTTAAAGTAAAATTAAATTAATTATATATATATTAATTACATTTGTGTAATTTTAATTATTTTAATGCTGAATGTATATATAAAAACTTTGTAAACATTAGAATATTTTCTCAATGAAGATATTCTCTCTCATTACATATGCGGGTTTAACTTTAAATTAATTTTTCCACTTATTTGAATGAAATTTTTCAGAATAGAATAAATATTTAGTATAAAATGAATTTATATTTTCCAATAAGGGAAAAATAATTTTTTACTATAAATAATAATCAATAGAATAAATATTAATTACCATTGTATAGGTAAAAACATATTTATCGGGGGAGGGGGGTTAAACTAAAAATATAAGGGTTAAAATAAAGTAAAAATCTATATAAAATAAATTTTATCGACATATATAGACCTTGTCATTTCAAATTCCGTATAATACTTAATTTTTAACTTTTTGGATGGTAAAAAATATGGTTATTCATTTTTCTTTTCAAAAGTTACATGTGTGCCAATCACCACACTTAAAAAAGGTCACCCCCTCTCCTCTCTTATTAACACCTTCAAACCATTTTAGGTAATTCCCAAACCCTAGACCCTAGAGTCGGTGCATTATTTTATTAAATTTTAATGATTACAAGGAATAAAATCCCGAGGGATAGGTCATTTTATCAGTTTTGGAATGCTATACATGATACACATATTACATTGGGAAATATGAAATAAATAACATGATACATAATAAAATAAAATAAATAGTGTCCTTGGAACTTATTCAAATGATTCTTCTTTATAACCTGGGGAATGTATACCTAATAAGGGTTATCTCAAATTCTTATTAAGGGTAATTAAATCATAATAAATAATGAATCAATGGAAAATAATCCACATGGAAAGGTAAATAACATAAAAACAAGTCATTTAATCAATAAACTGAGAAAGAAATGCATCAATAGATTTTTTCATATGAAAAACTCATAGATAATAATAATGATAACTGAAATATCTGTGACGGAAATGAATAATTATTGGGAATCATGTCTATGGAACATAATAACCTATAAAATCAAGACCTTTCAACATATGGTCAAAATTATTGGTAAAAACCCATTTAATTTGGAAAACTTATTTGTTTTATGAGAACCTGTCAATGAATCAAGAGGATATATAAATTCCAGGCCCCACCCATCACATAAATTCCAAATCATTACTCATATAGAGTAATCAATAAAAATATTCCTTATAAATTATCTTTGGTGAATAAATAATATGGGTTTATCAATAATTCTTCAGATAATCAAATAATTGTCATAGTGAACAGCATATGTAAAAATTGAGATATAGTTTTGGAAATAATAATATCAAATTTATGAGAATATAGATATTAAAAAACGTTTCCATGGAAAAATTATTACTATAATGTGTTTATTTAAATATAATGTTAACAATCATGGAAGAAATTGTTATTGCAAAGAAAATTATTAATGACATTCTAGAGAAAAATAATCATTAATCATTCCAAAGTGTTTCATACCACTTTGAAACATTTCAATCATAATTCCACCCCAGAGTAAAATTAAACATAGAATATAATGAGAATTAAGATATTCCTAATATTACATGTCAGAGTTTAGTATATATACACCATATAAAATTGAATTGGTTCATAACAAAAAATAAGTCTCAATGGAATGTAAATTTAGAAGAAATCCATTACCATGTGTTTCCTTTTGTGTGAATGATCATTAATATTTTTTACAATGGTTGTAAGAGTATTAATAAAATATTGAATAGAAATATTCACTTTTATAATATCATATATTATATTACTGTAATTTATTATTACCCATTTGAGAAAAATTTTATATAATTTTTACTGTTTTGGGTGTTAATTGCATAGTTTGTCGAGTATGCTTTAACTTGTTATTTATTTTTCATATTAATTTGATCATGGTTTCATCATCTAAATAATTTAAAACATGTTATAAATATAATATATATTAATTATATATTAATTTATAATAATATATAATGTTTGGAGATATAAAATGAACTACAATATTCATTGAGACGGTAGGTCGTACATACAAATGAACGCTACTTTCGTTTATTTATCATATTTTAAAAGAATTGAAAGGATGGGATATATATGTTTATGTAAATTATAATTACATTATAATATATATGTATTATATGTTAAAAATATATATATTAAAACCATCATTTATACATTTAAGGTATAGCATGAATGAATCACATCACTTTGAGTGGGTGCTAGTCAACTATTACACAAATGATGTTATTGTATTCCCACAAAATGAAGTGTATGAAGGGTGTCTGTGGTTTTATCTCATCCAATGGTGAGGCTAAGAGATTGAGGGTATGGATTTTTTGGATCAATTTTTAGGAGATCTTTTTTATATAAATTTCCTTGAGAGTTGTGGGTAAGTGGGAGGGGTGAGTGCCTTTCTATAGTGGAGGAGGAGTGAAACTATTGTAAATTTTGGAAAAGTGAATTCAACCATGGATTTTCCCATTGAAAGTGCCTCCAATAATAGATAAATTTCAACATAATAGAGTATATGGTCAAACTATATCCATTAAATGGATTTTGGATCAGTTTCAATTTCATTTTGGCTCTTAAGATTTAGGTCTAGTCCCTAGTTAAGAACACTATTCCTGATATCATTGTAATTAATTTTAATCATGTTCACCAATATTTTTTATAAAAAAATTTGATGAATTTCGTAAAAAATATTAATTATTATGATCCCAAATATTTAATCAAATTTATCTAATTAAAATCATAAAATTGGCATAAATTAATTTAAATTTAATCTCATAGACGGGATGACATAGCGGGTTTTTAAAGAAAAGGTTTCCAAATGTTTTATATCATTTCATATCCAATGTCAAAGTCAAATTTACATAAATGAACTAAATTGGATTAATTAATTGTATGAAAAAAATTATTTGAATTAAATTACATTTTTTTCTTTTCATCAAAATTGAAACATCCCAAAAAACACCAAATATTCATACAAACATAACTATTATATTTCAAATTAAAATATAAAGTTAATTTTGGATTATTAAAACCAATAAAAGTTCCAAAAAAATTGATTAAAAATAGGTTCTCTATCAAAATCCTGTAAAAGTAAATTTATAAATATATTGATTTTTATAGGAAATATTGGGCTTGTTCCTATCTTTTACTTATCATGTCTATTACATGAATATAAAAAATATTTTATTTAATATATATTATATAATTTTAGAATATAAAATCACTAAAATTTTATTAATATAGTAGAATGTGAAAAATGTTACTAAATAGTGTTTTGAGAAAATTTTGCGTTATTTGTATTGAAAATTTATCAACAAAATTAAATTTATTCTAAAAGGAAAATATGGTAATGTATTGCGGTGCTACATTTTACCCTACTTCGAAACATTCCTCATCAAAATTTCAAAAGTACATCTATTAAAAATATGTGGTTAGTTCTCATTAATAGTATCATCTAGCTCCCATGTTGTTTCTTCTATTTTGTGATTTCTCGAGAGTAATTTTACCAAATGTGTCTTCCAATTCCTCAATACCTGCTCTCTAGCATCAAGAATTTTTTATGGGTTCTTGAAAATATGAATGGTCGAGTGCCAAATCGATCTTATCTGAGATGATAATATGTGTTGGGTCTGGAACATACATTCTTATCATAGTTATATGGTACACATCGTGTACGTTTGAGAGATTGGAGGGAATTTCCAAATGACAAGAAGTAACTCCAACCCTTTCAATAACTTCATAGGGCCCGATGTACCTGATAATCAACTTCACATTATTACCACACTTGATAACACCCTTATTGGAGATACTTCTAATAAAATATAATCTCCCTCTTGGAACTCTAAATCATTCCTTTGATTATCAGCATAAAATTATTTATACATTGAGCTGCATTAATATGGTCCTTGATGGCCTATAAATTTGGTGTTATTTTTTTAAAAAAAAATAGGCTTTTGAGTTTCCTTTCACCAAATTCATCCAAACATGTCAAAGTATGACATCTCTTCCCATATAATTCTTTATAAGGTTCCATTTGAATACATGAATATAATGTATTATAATAGGAAACCTAGACTATAGGTATGTAATGATCCCAAATACCAAAAAATTCGAGTGAGCATGGACTCAAAATTTTCTCCATTGTTTGAATTGATCTTTTAGACTGCCCATTAGATTAAGGATGGTAGGCAGTGCACAAATAATGTTCACTGTCAAGGGCTTTCTGAAGTATTTTCTAGAATTTCAATGTAATGATGGGTTCTTGAACTGAAACAATCGATATAGGTTTTCCATAAATCATTACAACATCATTAATACATATACTTATGAGGCAATCAAGAGGTAGGACTTCTCTTATTGTAAGGTAATGTGATGATTTCGGTAGGTGATCAACAGTAACTCATATTGCATCATTCATTCTAGGTGTCTTTATAAGTCCTTTGATAATTATCTTAGTAATTTCTTACCATTGTCCACTTTGTAATAGGAAGAGGTTATAGGAATCCTTTAGGATGTTTCACCACAACATTCTTTTGTTGAAAAACCATTCATATGGACACCTAATCATAAATTGACCACTTCATTATATCCTACCCAAAAAAGATCCTCCATGTCCCTATAACTATTTGTGTGAACAAAGTGTATAGAGAAATTTGAGCTATGACCATTATCCAATAATTCCCTCATCAGCTCGGGTATATATAGAACACGTTGTCTCCTTATAAATTTTAGGACACCATTATCACACAAAAAATCATCTAATTTTACATCACTCATAGCTTTGATTTTCATTAGAAAGTCAACATAATTAGATTGAGAACTATTTATCCTCTATAATAAAAATGTTTTTT
Source organism: Viscum album (assembly GCA_963277665.1). Taxonomy (NCBI): domain Eukaryota; kingdom Viridiplantae; phylum Streptophyta; class Magnoliopsida; order Santalales; family Viscaceae; genus Viscum; species Viscum album. The sequence continues at coordinate 838,036,169 of OY728165.1, forward strand.
CAATAAATTTGAAAATGATATATCTAACCCCTTCTTTAGGATTTATCATATTCATATTTACAAAATCAGTTAACATAGTATCCTTCTCAATACTCATTTGGGATAGAACTCCATGATCCTTCCTTTTTAAGGCATCTTCTTCCTTATTTTCTTTACATATGTGGTAGTGTATTGAAAATTGATAATCCTTGAGTTGATCCAGCCATCTTTTTTGTCGCATGTTTATCTCTTTTTGTGAGAATAAATATTTCAGGCTCTTATAATATATGTATATCTTAATTATTTCTCCATGGAGATAATGTCCCAAAATTTTCAAAGAAGATATTTCAACTTTTAACTCAAGATCATGGGTTGGATTTTTTTTATCATGAGTCATAAATTTCCTTGATGCATAGGCAATAACTTCATCATTTTTCATTAGGACTCAACCAATTACTTTATTTAATGAATAAATATCTATGAAAAACCCGTCACTTCTAGATGGTAGAGTCAAAATAGAATCATTTAATAGTCTTCTCTAAAGTTCATTAAAGCATTCTACACATTCCTTCGTCCATAAAAACATTGACCCCTTTATGTATAATCTTGGTTTATGAGTTATAATGACCTGTAAGTGAATCTCAAGGCCCACATATCATTTAGAGTACACTATAATATCATCGATGAATACCACAACCAAATCATCAAGATATTCCTTGAATACTCTCTTCATTATGTCCAAAAAAAACTAGAGGGTGAATTAGTCAATCCAAATGGAATTACTACAATCTCATAATGTCCATAGCCCATCTAAAAATTTGTCTTCGAAATGTATTCCTTCATTACTCACAATTGGTGATACCCAAAATGAAGATCAATATTTGAAAGATATTTGGATCCATGAAGTTGATCAAACAAGTCATCAATTAGAGGTAGAGGATACTTGTTCATTACGGTAATGTCATTTATTTCCCAATAATCAATCCACAACCTCATAGATCAATATTTCTTCTAAATAAAGAGGGAATGGGCTCCCCATGGTGAAATAATAGTGAGAATAAATCCCATTTTACTCAAATCTTATACATGTTTCTTCAACTCCAATAATTCCACAATATACATTCTATAGGGACTATTTGAAAATAGACATGCATCTGAAATTAAATCAATATAAAACTCAAATTCAAGCTCTGGGGGATGTCTAGATAATTTCTCATGAAATACAACAATGTATTCTTATACAATAGGTACATCCTCAATTTCAAAATTACCTTATTCATCACTAGTTTTTGTTTTCTATTCTTCCTTGAGAATTTCATTTAGTAAACCTATTTGGGGTGGAACTAAATAATAATCTGATGATGAATCTTCCACTCTAATGATTAATAAAATTTCATCTTCCTCATAGATTATAATTTTTGTCCTCTTTCAATAATCATTTTCAATGTATCTTGGGAACAATTCCATATCGGGGATTATATCAAAATCTTCCATATGTATGTTAATTGGGTTAGAAAGTACGGCACGTTTATGTTTCATAATTGGGAATGCCTAGAATGTCTTTGTTGTAATGAATCTTCCCTCAGATGATTTGATTGAAAAATAAGTTATTAAATCAAAATGTAAATGTCTAATCTTTTTTGAATAATGTGTAGATATAAGAGAGTGTGATAATCCAAAATCAAATAAGTCATTGGCTAAATTTGAAGGTAAGATTCATGTACCTACCACCACATCATTGGGTATATCTACCTTAGCTATTGTGATCACTTATGTTTTTACACATCCCCTTAGCCTCTTCATCTCTTTTTTCCCTTAAATATAATGATTATAAAAAAATAATTCTCCATTTTGATGGAATATAAAACTATTTCTTCGTATGATGAAAAAATCTAAGAAACCAATGCCCTTATTATATTTTCCTTAATAAATTCAAATAAATGGTCAATTTTTTACCTTTTTTGCTTGTATAATATGTAGAATATCTCTCTAACCATGTAAAGGTAACTTCATAATCTGAAATACTCACTTATTATTTTTTCTTTAAGCTAAGAAACTTACTCTTTCTTCTTAATTTGTAGATAATGAGGGAAGTAATTATCAAATAATGTATCCATAAAGGTAATCTATTCCAGGAGTTATAGATATTATTACTCACTAATATTTTGAATATGGTCCACAACTAATCAATATCACTATTGAGGAAATAGAATGTAAGTGTAAATTTTTCCATTTCACTACACCCTAAGGCCATAAATATCTTCTCCTAAGACTTAATTCATTGCTCAGCTAAAACTGTATTAGTAGTCCCACTAAATGATAGGGACTTTTATCTCATAAAGATATCTAATATAAGATATTCTCCCTACAGAATAAGTTTCTCTTTTCTAGAAAGGTTATTTTTCAAAACCTGTTTAAATTACTATAATATTTCAATAGCTTTATACATTCCAATGATAGTTTTATTGTCTTCCACATCAAGGAAATCCACATATTTTTCTGGAGTATTGATATAATTATTCCTTCCATGTTCCATTTCAAAGAAATGGATTATGTTGGATTAGATAAAAAAATTAGAAATATTACCTAATTCCAAATAACTATTAAAAAATTACATAAATTTAAAACATTTTGAATATGTATTCTTATAATCATAAAAAAGGATCCTTTGGGGATATCATTACTTTTAAATCCAACATAATGATTCATATAGAAAATTTGAATTATCATAAGTTTATCCCCAGGAGTATCAAATCAGGTGTATTGTAAGTCCCAATTTCATGTACCATGTTACACTATGTTAGGCCCGACCCACTTTGTTAAAGTTGTCACTCCTAGGTACATCTGTTCCAGAACCATGACCACCTATAGTATCCCAATAGGGATGTATTACTTTGGATACCCACATAATCTCTACCTTACCATAATTCTAGGCTATTATTTTATACATGTACTCTATTCCCATCTTAGGGTTATATTCATTAATCTATATTTTCAAAATCTAGTTTCTAAGGATTCTACTAAACTTACTTAAATAACATATTTAATTCCATGACCCTGGAATCCCAGAGCATTAGCATTATTTTATTACATTTGAATTATTACAAGGAATCAAAACCCAAAGGACGGATTAGTTTAGTAGTTTTTAAATATATATTACATGCATGATACCCATAATATATTTGGAAATAAGAAATACAAACGTGATATATATAATATGAAATAAAAATCATCCTTGAAACTCATTCAATGTATTCCTCTTTATAACCGGGGGAAAGGAAATATAATAAGGGTGATATCCAATGGTAAATTAGGGTAAGTAAAGTTGAATCAATAATGAATCAATTCAAATTAATCAAAATTCAAAGTTAAATAACTGATAACACTTGAAATTTAAATAAATAGATAATACATAATCAATATGGAAAGTTAATAAGCAGAAAACACATTCAATTTAATCAATAAACTGGGAATAAAATGAATCCATAGATTTTGTCATATGAAAACCTCATAAAAAATAACAACGATAACAAAAATATCTATGAAGAAAATTATTAATTATTGGTATTCATTTATATGTCACATTAAAACATATACCATCAATACCCATTACAAGACTGTTAAAAAAACATGTAGAAACCTGTTTAATTTATCCATCTTATTTATATCACGAGAACATGTTAATGAATCAAAGGGTTGTATAATGTCCGAGAACCACACATCACTACCTATCCAAATAATTCCTCAAATTGAGTAATAAATAATAAATATATCGTATCAAATATCCATATTGAAAAAATACAGTTTTTTCAATACTTCCTTATTTAATCAAATAACTGTCAATGTTGACAATGTATGTAAAAATGAGATATTGTTTAGGAAATAATAAAATTCATTACAAGAGAATGTGGATATTTAAGGTTGTTTATAAAGAAAAATTATTAAAATAAAGTTAAATTTTCAAGGTAATGTTAGAAATCACAATAGTAAGTGAGCTTGAAAGCATACTCATTAAGAAAATTATCGGGGAAAATAATCCTAAAATATTCCCAAGTGTCCCATACCACATTGAAACATTTGACTCATAATTCCGAGTGAATTAAATGAAACATATAATATCATGAGCATAATTTGAATAATTATATAATGAGATAGAGAATATTATATACACCCAATTAATTTATTTGGTTAATAATAATGAATAAGTCCCAATGGAATATAATTTTAGTTAAAATCCCTTATATTGTGTTTCATTTTGTATAAACAGGATTTAAACTTATATATAATTGTTTCAAGAGGGTTAGTAACTTATTATAGAACCGTATTACTCTTTATAATATCATATATTATCTTTTTATAATATATTATTACCTTTTGGATACAAATCATTCATTATTTTAACAATTTCAGGTGTACATTGCCTAGTATTTCGAGTATATTTTAACTTGTTACTTGTTTTTATTATTAATTAGATCATGGTTTCATCATTTTGATAACTTAAACCATGATTTAAATATCATATATATTCAGTATATATTCATTTATAATAACATATAATTTTTGGATATAGGAAATGAAATGCATCGTTCATGGAGGTGGTAGGTCGTACGTATACATGAATGCTACATTTATTTCTTTGTTGTATTGTAAAAAATGAAAAGTAAAGGATATAAATGTATATTTATATTATAATTTCAGTATCATATATATGTTATATATTTTACATAGGATTATAAGAACCACCATTTATACATTCCATGTATAGTTTGAACGAATCACATCGGTTTGAGGGGCTGGTAGTCCACACTTCCACAAATGATTTTATCGTATTCCCACAAAATGGAGAGTGTAAAGGTATGTTGTATAAAATTATTATAGAATTATAAATAAATTTTAAATATAAAATATAAAATATAAAATATAAAAATATATTATCCATCATAATTCCCAACAATTAGAGGTGGTAAAGGAAAAATGAATGACACCATTTCGTGAGGTGGTAGTTCTCTATACACATAAATTGTAAATTGATTACCTAGTATATGGAAGTGTGTGTAAGTGTATGTAGATCCCTTAACATAAAAATATCAGTATATTTTTTATAATGGATTTTAATGTAATCATGGATTAATTATATTTGAAATATTAAATAAAGGAATAAAACTAAAGAGCTTGAGGGAGGATGTTACCTCTTTTTTGGGTAACTCCATTTGGATTGCATCAAAGGGATTCCTTGGTTTTCCTACTTCCAAAGGTGAGAATTATAGGGTGAGGTGAGAGATATTTAGGAACTATTCAGTTATATAATTGTAAAACCAATGTTTCTTGAGAGTTGTGATGAAGTGGTAGGGGTGAGTGCTTTTTTATAGTTGAGGAGTTACACACTTCTAAATTTTGGAAATTGGAATTACACCCACATTTTTACCATTGAATATAGATATTATAATGGAAAAGTAGTAGATATAAGGGAGAATATGGTAAAAATATAGCCTAAAAATATCTTTTTTACATGTTTCTTAATCATTTTGGCTAATTATTTAAGTTTTAGTTCGCTATTAAGCTAATTTTTTACTTAATCATTGTAATTAATTTAAATCACATTCACTAATCTTTTTGGTCAATAACTATTTTCACATTAGTAGAAATTATAAATTATTCTGATTCTAAACATTTAATTCGTTTTTCCAAATTTCAATCACATATGTATGAATATGTAATTTAAATTTATTCCCATAGATGAGACGACATAGACAGTTTTTAATGTAAAAATGTTCCAAAGATTGCAATGTTTTTATATAGAATTTCAAACTAAAATTGATTCCAATGACCTAAATTAGATTAATTTTTCTTAAATTAATATAAATAAGCATTTAAAACACTATAAAAAATATTTTAACCTTATAAATAAAGTATATGGAAATGAACTATAGAATTAGAATTCAGTATTTTTTATTACTCATCAAAAAATGAAACTTCACAGAAAAATACCAATATATCATCCTAACCTAATTTTTGTGTTTCATATTAAAATATGAGGTTTATGTTTACATATAAAGTATATAAATGTTCAAAAATTATTATTTAAAATAGTTTCTCTTTTAAAAGGTTCTAATTGTTCTTTTATAAAATTATTTCATTTTATGCAAAATATTATGTTTCTTCAAATCATATACTTATAAAATATATTTTATGAATATCAAAAATATTTGACTGAATATATAATATATTAATTTAATATATAATATTTATGATGTTTTATAACATATTTTATTATACAAAACATGACTAAATAATTTTTTCTTTAAATCGGGTGTTGTGTGTATTGTAATGAAATCAACAAAATTAATTTTGTTTATAAAAGGAAAATATGGTAATGTCTTGGGGTGAAACATTTTATTCAATAAAAGAACTACCCAAATAACTTCTCAAATTACCTCCTAATATCATATAATCCTTGGTATGGGTACAAATGAATATTCAGAATGATTTTAGTGCAAACCTAAGGAGGTTAACCATAAAATAATGTAACATTTTCCACAAGAATTTTTATTTTATTTCTTTATTCACCTCTTTAAATTATTATTAATATATCATTATATAATTAGTTAATTATATTTAATATACTTGTTTGTTTTTTTATTAATTTAATGACCTACAACCATCCCCACTTCCATTAAACGGGTTATGAAATCATCATTCGTCTTTACGGGGACCACTGCCTCCAGAACTGATGTCATTATTTTTTCCATTACCATCAATAAAGATTGGGTATTATGATGAACAAAAAGTATATATATATTATATTTATATCATAATTACACTAACATATTCATTATATTGTATATACACTTTTTTCTTTTCTATCCATAGGGGATACAATAACGTTGCTCATGTGTATGGCAGACTACCGCCTCGCGAAGTGATGTGGTTCATTTTTAACTAACACTTTATAGGGAAGGTATTAAAATTATTTTTAATGAATATATGTTATATAAAAGAAATAATTATAATATTAATCACATATTTATTATTATGGGATGATAATATTTCATTTTTCAGACATTGAAAAATGAATACATCATTTGTGCACGTGTGGACTACCATCTTCACAAAGTGATGTGACTCTCCATTCATCACCAAACCACATAGATGATATATAAAAGTATATATATAAATAATTTTTAATATATTATATTATTATTATTCTACAAAGAAAAAATATTACTTACCTTATATCCAAAATGATCATTTGAAAATGTAAACATTACTCATGTGTATGTATGACCTACCATCTCAATGATTGTGTCAAAGTTCATTTTACAAAACTATATTTCAAGATTTGTTTTAAAAGTATAATTGATGTATTAACATGATAATTGTTTCATGATTTTAATTCTATAAATGTTATAAACTATATAATATTTTCATGAACTATATCTTTCATAACAAAACATGCATGATAAAATAAGGCAATTAACAACTGAAACAATGAAAATAATGAAAGATAATCAAGGAATATGTGATTTTAGGTTATAAAATGATCATATATTCAATTATAGATATTAATATGTTTTTGTTATAAGTTAATAACATGTCTAAAACAACTATACATGAGTTTGTCACACATTTATCCAAAAGGAAGTGTGAGTTATGGGACTTCATCTTAATTTCACTCCATTGAGAATTATTGTAGTGTTATGAACCTAATTTCTTTTATATTGTATATATAATTAAAATTTAACACTTATTTTCGTTATTAAGTAATAATTCATGTTATTTTAATTTTATATTTGAATTATTTTATTTAAGGGGAATTGAATTGAAAATTACCAATTGGAAAAGAACTCTATAACTCAATTTCCTTTCATTGGGTTACAATAATTCTTAATTGTCATTGATATTAAAATATTATGTGTGTAATGTATTTCAATTATATAATATTGTATTTAAACTTTTTAAATTTTGATCTACATTTGATACACATAATTTATTCATTGATTAATTTTCACTTCAACGTTATGACCATTGTAAGGGTTTATTCCACAATCTCGTTCAAATCAAGATTGATTATTTGTGAATATTATTTGAAGGAAATATTTGATAATTATATAAAAAATCGATTTAAGATTATTATAAAAAAGTAAATCATGATATTTTAATGTAATAGAACTATTTTTCCACTCTTTGGTAATTAAAATAATTGCAAAAATGTTTTGAAGAAAATCTGACTTCATCACTACTGAAAATGGATCTATAACTATAGACTTATTTCCATGGTTTATTAAAACTATGGAAGTAAGATATATAATACCACGGTTATGAATAATACCATGCCCATACACCAATTCACTTTCATGATCGATCCCCCCAGCACTTACCTTGCACAATTGATTACCAACATCCACTTCCCCTTCATGATTGAGAACCCCCTTTCCATTTTATGATCGAGCTCCCCCCCCCCCCCCCGATACTCTATAGATGTATCCTAGATATCACTTGTGATAAATCTCCCTATCCTATGTAGATATATATTGGCCAGTTCTTGTGAACGAGACCCCCCGTACACCTACCCTTCCTCCATTGATCTGGTCTCATCTAGTACTTCCCCTCATCGTGATCGACCTCCCCATCCTCCACATGATCAAACTGACATTCGCTACATCCTTCTCTCTTGAAGAACCTGATTTGGTTACCTACTCTTGTGACATCATCTCACTGAATGAGAACATACCCGCTACATTTCTCACATCTCTAATGACATCAGATCATGGAAAATAACCCTACCCTATATTGATCTATCAATGTTACCCTACCCGGTCCCTAATACCACAGATAAATTATTTAGGACAAAGAAATTAACCTTAAAGATCCCTACTATTACGATTCACCCATTCCTTCAGGTAAGAACAATTATTTTTTTCCTTTGAATGAAATGAGAAAAACTTCTATTTCACCTCCCATTGGTGGATTTATATTTAGTTATCCATTAAATTGTATGTCCGAGGTAGATACTAATTAGATATATCTTCATCACATCATTACATTTATCTTCTTCATAGATACCAACTTAGGAAATTGTGAATCATTAAGGATAATTTCTTCTTAATTCCAAAAATTATGTAACACGGTAGTCTGCTTACAATAGGTGAGTTCTCTTTTTTTCTTCTATTTTAAAAAAAGTTAATTTTGATTTTAATAAAAAAATTATATTCTTAATCTCAATGAATACTATATATTTTGGATTTTCATATTTGGTATACTCTATATATAAAAACCACATATGTTTTACATGAATTTTATATAAATTTTATATAATGGGGAATATACTATGTATGAATATGACACTTTCTTCTTTGAAAATATCTATCTTTTAATAGTTACCCATATCCAAACCCATCCTCATATACCATTCATTTTTTTTTTCAAAAAAAACTTAATAGTATATGAGATATATTTTAATATCAATATTCAATTACTCATTCCGATTTTTTTATTAATACATCATATGTTATCAAAATTTAATTTCATGATCATGTTAAATCCCTTATCACACTGAATGTATATCCCATATTATATATTTGTATAAATATTTTTTAAATTATTACTTACCATAGTTTTTATTGGAAAATAAACCAAATCATAATTATCTAAAATAGATCTAATCAATCTATTCGTCAAAAATAAATAATCTTTGTGTTTCAGGTTCAACTCTATTTGTGTAATGATATTCATTCTTCAACCACTTCAACTGGTGTAAAACTTATATCATATAATAATTATTTTTCTATAATTTCACTTTTTATTATTTCTTTGCTTTGATACAATAGTAAAATTTAATTTGATCCTTTTTGTTTGTGTGTTTAGGTGAAGACTATTTATACTGTTTATTTTTTTCTATAATTAAAATTTTGATTGTTTCTTCTATTATTTTTTCATGATTTTACACTCATTATTATGATATGATTTCTCTACCATGGTTTTAATGTATCGTTTTTTTATGTTCTAATTTGGCGTGTAGGTAATATTGAATAGGTTTCGGACATCCTCATTGGGATTAATGAGGATGATGACTCAGGTAAGTCCATCTATATATTCTCTTTACATTTTGACTATATTTCATTATTATAATTTCTGACATATATTTCAATTTGGGTAGCATTTATCTCCTTTACGCATGTTTGGTGATAGCCTACTATCATACCATATAGTAGTTACTCAAAAATGTTGAAAAAAGTGATGGTAAATACTAAAATGGTGGGAGGGGTGAATTTGAGATTTCATCCCTTTCAGTAACATGTATTCTATTATACTTTTTCAGTTGTAATCTCATCAATCAAATTAATATTGAATTTAAATTTAGAACAAAAATTGTTTTTAACGAGTTCTTTCACCCTAAGGATGAATACATCCTCATTTTACAGTGGTTCATATTCCACTCACACACAACTATGCATTTTTCACTATGTCATATCTACTAAAAATGGTATGAACTTAAAGATGATGCAAATTACTATCACCAACTAGAGATATATAATTTTTGGTTTTTATACCAAAATAATATGAATTTATTTCAGTTAAATCAATATTAAAAATCATGAGCTTCTTCAAACTTGAAAGATCATGATTATTATTCTTATCAAAATAATATTCAATGTATGATTTAACTAATAAAAATTTTATCACATATAAATAAAACTATTTTCAAACCAATCATTTTAATTATTAATTTCCTCTATTAATATTAAAAATTTATATTAATATTATTTCCTCATTTCTTATCACTTTAGTTTTACTATAGTCACCTTTATGGATTAAGACTCATAAATATGATGTTATTAAATAAATTTCATGTCTCTTTATTTTCATTTATTCCTTTCGTGTAAATAAGTGTAATTGCTTGAAGACATGGTTCATTACACTGTTTTGGAACCTACTCCATGACTTCCTCCTTATATAACTCACTGAGACATAGAAATAACAACAAGGAATAACTATATTAAAAATAATCAATCCATATTAGAGTGGATATCCTACTTATATTGGTCCATGACATAGTTTCCATCATCAAAGCATGTTTACAAATCACCTTGTTTATCTATTTCCATCTAATTCATTGAATCTTAATTCTAGATGTAATTATTATTCATAGATAATTTAATAAAGGTATAAAATCACCTAAATTTATTCTTTTCATTAAAATATACATCCAAAACATTATATGATTTTTATTATTTAAAATTACTTTATTAGTCATACCAAGTAAGAAAATTATATATGGAAGAAAATAAATACAAAAGAACCGTGTTAATTATCATGTTATTTAGTATTGTGATGTGAATATCAATCTGAATATTATTTGTCCATTTTTTGTTAGGTATTTAAGTATAATTTTTCTTGTAAAGTTTACACATTGGTCACATATATATAAGAAGTCATTATTTCTTACTTTTTCCCATTATTTCCTTACAAGTGGTTTCTTATGATACATGTTCACGAACAATCTACTTCTGTAATAGAATAAATATGTTTGTTTACTCAATGGTATATATTTCATTTCCCAGTATTTTATAAACCTTTACACTAGATACATTTTTAATTATATATATTTCATTCAATTAATTCATATTTTTTTATATAAGAATTGGATTCATTGAAAACCAAAATGTGAATAATTTCATAATACCCTTTATATTATTAGAAAAATATCAGTTATTTCCATTCAAAAAAGTTTCCCATTAATTTAATACCTTTAAAAATTTAGGTATTATAGATTATTTTTTATCATGCTCTTCATTAAATATACAAAATTCTCTTTAATAAAAGTGAGAATATTATAAATATATATTTTAATTCCATGAAATTGTTTATTTTTTTTAGAATTGATATCTATTATTTCACTAATAAAACCCATCTATAAATAATTAAAAGCTTTTATAGAGACAGTATCACACTATAGTAATATTACTCTTTCATTTTGGAAGACCAAATCAGATGCAATAGATTTCATGACATATATAGAATATTATGTAAATAAAACTATAGAAATTGTGGGAATAGGTTTAATATTCCAAAACAGTTTATCCGGATCCTTCATCAAATATTTGAGCTCATTAAAATATGACCTAGTGAGAAGATATAATATTATTTCCTCTATATAGAAACAAAATCTCCATTCAAAATTTCTATCTCTTAACTTTTATATTTGATATTAGACTTTAATCAACAAATATATTTCTTTAAGAGAGTGAATTATAAAAACATATAAAGGGGAAATCACTAAATGTGTGTCTTCTTCACATTCATCAATAACAAGAGATGTGATGTTTTTAACCTGAACTATATCATTCATTATTGTAAATGGAATCTCAACAACCCAAACCTCAAAATCCAAATTATCTTCCCTTAAATTTTATAAAAGATAAATTATTGGACTGTATACATAAAAAATTTGTTCTACTTGAAACTCAGCCTCTTTACTTATAACATCTTGAGTTAAACTAATTTATCATATCCATATGAAACTAGACATATATTCTTCCTCACCATCTATCCTCTAAACATCTTCAGATACAACTAAAAGAGTTTAAATATCAGCATTTATAGTAGGTTTCTTCTCATAGGTAGACTCATTAACCCCATCTGATCTGAATTTATCAATATGTGAGGTGGGTCTCTCTACATCACCTACTTCTGGTAATGAAGGGAATGAATAATTCAAATCTTAGTACTTAAGTAATTAATTTTCCATGAACTTATTGAAGCACATTCTTCGGTTCTCTTTGATTTCCCCATACTTGGTTGAAGGATAAATGTTCAAGGGATTGAGGAATAGAGTTTAAAGGCTTTATAATTTGGTGATAAATATAATGAAATACGGGGTTTCCTCACCATTTATCATTTGTTTTCATGAAATTGAATCTCCTTCTTGAATAAATAATATCATCTTGAAATAATGAGATTCCTGCTAGATTATCTCTTAATTGAGAAGAATACAATGGCCCTTAAGGAATGACTAGTGAGGATAATCCTTTATTATCTCACTGGGAATGGGTTAGTAATTATCCTATGTTTTCATTTTTTACCTATAACAATTATTGAATTTTTTTTATGAATCTATCATAATAAGGTCAAATACCCAAAATATTATAATGATATTTGGACTAATAATCATGAAATATATCACACTTTTAGACTAATATGTTACATATTCAGTTTTATTTAGACTGGTAATGAATTTATATAATCTATTAAATATTTTTTCATGGGGTGATTGATATGATTTATACCGTTTCTTTTCATACATGCTTTTTTGAAATTATTTTCTTAATACATCATATATACAGTTCCACTTGATGATTTTTTTGATGATACTAAATACATTAAATGATGTGGACTACGAGAATAATGTAAGCATAATAACAACTATTTTCATAATATGACAAATATATAATGATTTATTTTCTTTTAAATATAATATTTTGTATCACTGTTATGTTATATATTTATTGGATCAATAAATTTATATTAATATAATAGTTTTATATAACTTTATCAACATATGTAATTTAAGATATAGATTAATAAATGTATGATTAACTTCTCACAAAAATTTTTTGTTAATAAAAACACTCTATTATTCTAACATGTTTATTACTCATAGATAATCTAATGTTGGTATATGCTATGAAAAAAATTGATAATATCATATAGAGTAGTGAAATGTCATTAAAATTTTGACTTTATAAGTTCATACAATATTACTCTTATTTATACTAGGTAACATGGAGTGTTATAAAAGATCTTAATTACTATATGAAAAATCTAGAAAAAGATTATAATCATCTAAATTATCATAAAGAAACTAAAAAACAAAACTACTGATTGTAATAAATATAAAAAATTCTTTTACATGGTTTTTTATTTCATAATTGTTATTGTGGGACATGAAAAACATATATATGGAGGGATATATATTCTTCATTATAATAATTATGATAAATAGTACAGGTGGTAGTTTCTCGTGGAGTAAAATTCCTGATCTTCCTAAAAGGGTGAACACCACACTCTAGATTTTTTCTTCCAATTAATGTTTATGAAAATTAATCTTGTAATATTAAACAATGAACAGATATATAATAATCCCATCATTGATTCCATGTTATTAAATGGGATAAATCATTGATGTTCCATAAGCATTTTTTTTGAAACAAATTATCATATCATGACATGTACTGGGAAAAATAAAATATAAAATGTAATTGATTTAACTTTTAATGGTAAAATATTTATACTTCTTGGGTATTTAAAATAAATTATAAAAAAATTTCATAGTGGGAATATATGTCACCTTAATGTTGGTACAATGAATTCCCCTAATTCTTGAAGGTGTTTATATGAAAATCATATCCAAAATATTTGGAATAATTCAAAATTGATTTTAAATGACTTGAATAAAACCTATGATGCATTTTTGAAATAGGTAGAATATTTTAAATTTTCCCAAACGTAAAATTCAAGATGTAGTAAAAGCCATCATGTTGTGGATGGTGTTATCTGGTGATTCCTGATATAATTCTTGGTATATATATTTAAGTACATTGTATATCATTTGGACAAAAATCCTTTATTAAGGATCATGATATTTAGTATTGGTATATCCAAATCAATAGGAATATTATTTGTTCACTGTTGGTTTTGGAGTCATATATCATTTATCATTTACAATTGATACACTGATCTCATATTTATATGAATTCATTAAATCTCACTTCTTTACCATTATTTACCTATTAGTGTTTTCTTATGACCAGGACAGTTGTTTCCACCATCGTCGATGTCAGTAACTTCAATATCATATTTGGGAATGGTTTCTTTTTTTATTATTTGTCCCAATTTTAATTATATATTTTTTATTTTTGGGTCCCCTATATTTTCTTAGTGAGTTTTGGATCTTGGTGAGGTGGATTTGAGCCACCATTGTCAAATGACACATACATGTGTATACATAGGTTGGAATATACGTATATAAGATCTCCATTTATATATATTCATTCATGAATGTATGAATATATATATCAGGGCTAGGAGTACTTATATATTGATATGAAGAATTCATACATATGTAAGTGTATAGGGGTATATGAAACTATAAACATGTCTCTATAGAACCCCTTGTACATACATGGCCATGAGAATATGTACATAAGGGATAGATGTCCTTATAAATATATATATATATATATATATATATATTAAAAGGTGATATGCATCCAATCGGGAAAAAGAAAGCTTTGGGTTTTCATCATCAAACGAATCGTGCCTTGAGGTTGAGGTAGTTTCCCTATGCCTAACACTTTAATTTTAATTCCACAATTTCTTGGTTTTTTTAAAAACCTGTTATCATTATTATATAATTTTCATATTTTAGGATAATTTGTGTGGCCCTTTGAAATGATATTTTTACCTTTTTTAAATGATTTCCCTAAGCCATCAACATAGACTAGTTTCCCGCTCGGTATCCAAAACAATTCATTAGTATCTGAACTACTTTCATTTATTTTATTAAGAGGTGCATATTCTCCACTATCAACAATAACAAGAGGGTATATTTTCATCCAAATGTACATCCTTCAATATAATTATCGGTAGCTCATCATCCTAGACCTAAAAATCATCTGTATGTTCCCATAAATTTTATACAAGAGAAATAATTGGTCTATACACATAAAAAATCCAGCTTTAACCTCAACCTATTTATTTATAAAATCTTAATTAGACTCGTTATATTTCTATTTTCGAGACCATATATCCATTCTACCTCCTCGTATATCCTATATACATCATCAAATATAACTACAGTAACCCAAATCATCGCATTTATAGTAGTTTTCTGCTCATGAGTAGACTCTTTAACCCCATCAGATCTGACATTATCAATAGGTGGGGTAGGTCTATCTACCTCATATAATATAGGTAATGTAAAGACTAGAAAATATTCTATTTGATACTTCTCTTAAGAATCAATACGGATTTTATCAGTACTTTATTCCCCATATAATTTATTTCTAATAACCACTAACATTGTTATGGATAAATTTAAGAAGAATATAATGATTCTAAGATTGTAATCTCATCAAATGAAACTTTGATGAAAATTTATTAGATAATTTTATTTTACATCTACAGTTACAAACATAAAGATTAACACTTGACCAAAATGATTGAAATGTTTGAAATGTTTTTATGAATCTATGAGAGAATTGATACACATATCAAAAATATATATCTATTCAGGTTTACTCTCTCCTCTTTTATTTTAGAATAAAAAAATACATCCCTAAAAAAGTATTTTTCAAATTTCCCTACCTTTTGATAGATCCCAGACATAATTAACATAACAAGGACCTTCTATTGTAGTTCTAGGTCCATTAAAAAAATCATCATGATTCTATGGGGTCTAAATGGATTGAATATAGCATCTTATAGATTAAAAAACTCATAATTATCTATCTTAGGGATTAACATGAATCTCCATTCATGTGTTCTATAGAAATTTTCTACCAATTATGTAGTATAAAATGAAATTACTCTCACATTAGAGATAACTGTATCCTCATTTTGGGAAAACATGAACTGATTATTCTTATAAAAATCTAAAACATAATGAAAATATTTGTTTTCTTTCAGAATACATAAGAAACCTTCCTCGAAAACTATACACCTTATTCAGTAGCATCACTATGGTATTGAAATAGGTAAAATAAACTACCATGATGTGAATAATTCACTTCTTAGTAGCTAAGTAATTAGTTTTCATTGAACTTATTAAAGCACTTTCATCGGTTCTCTTTGATTTCCCCATACTTAGTTGAAGGTTCAATGTTCAAGTTATCATAGAATATGGTTTAAATGATTTATAATAGAGTAATAAATATAATTAACTATGGTGTTTCCACACCTTCTATCCACTAATTTCATGAAATTCTATATCCTTCTTGAATAAATAATATCATCTTGAAATAATGAGATTCTTAATAGATTAGGTCTCAACTGAGAAAGATACAGTCACCGTTAAAGCATGACTAGTGATGGGATTCTTTTAGTGTTGTAGTGTGAAATGGGTTAGTAATTATCTAAAGTGTGGGATGATGCGTTGGTTTATTGACGTGATCACTACCATTAATATTCCTTCAGGTACTAACCACTATAGAAGTAGTACCAAATTGATGATTTTGAGTGTGGGAAATCATTCGTTATCTTGAGATGAAAAATGGTATGTTATATAGTCTATATAATAACCATGCAAGAGAAATAAATTCGTCTCTTTTAATAGTTATGGAACTTAAATTGTTCTTACGGAATTTTAATTGTTCTTATGGAACAAAGAGTTATAGTTTACCATGTATGAAGTGGGATATCTAATTTATTCACTATACTAAGGGTTAGTCTATACTTATTAGTGAGTGATAGATTATATTATTTATTATTAATTTATTTTATGATGGTATTACATGTACTAGATAGATTAGATTTATTAACAATACTCATCTCTAGTCTATTTCCTAGACATATTGATTGTTTCATAACAACTCCGTACTATAATATAAATAGGATAATCTAGTATTTTGCCATTATCCCATTTTATTTGATGATATCTTCTTGATTATATTGGTATACTTAACTATTGATGATCAAACATGGTAGGGTTTTTATTCAAGGTAGTCTGGTTACTACATGATACCATGAAATTATTTCATTAATTTTCATGTTATAATATTATTTATTTTATCAAGAATATGATAATGGGAGGGTGTTGTAACTATAGAAGAACTGAATGGATTCCTTAAAAAATGTTACGTATTCCCTTCCAGTGGATAAAATATCCAATGGAGAAGTAAATGTTTGGTATTATCTTACCCTTTGAAAATATTTTTGAAATTTAACACTCACTAATGATCTTGTTCCACGGTTGGTAGAAAAATTAAAATTCATCACAACTACTATGAATTGTTAAAGAATTAAAAAGGGGAAAATTTATTTTCATGGTTCTCCATAATTAGGATATTACAAATTATGTGAAAAAAACTCATACACTAGAAATAATAATAAAATTGATACTTCAATAAAATTTAGAATGACCCCACTGACCTCCACATTTACAATCTCACAGAAATAATTAACTATATACTCTCGATCATTCGAATTTATCATTTCAGCCAAGAGGTTTATTTTATTGGCCTTTATGAAAAAAGGGTGTGGTCACACCAATATGGGTATATCAATTCAACTTTTCCTATATCCACTATTGAAATTTATGAACCTATTGTGAGAATACCTCCTGGATTTAATTCTATTAACTTTTAAGGTGATGACTGGAACATCCCTATTTAGTATTTATCTATTTATTTATTTAATAATAATTTATATTTATATTTAAATATATGATATAAAGAAAATAATTATACAATCACCAAGATTCCCTCTAGAAAGATCATAAATCAACCTTTGTTATGTGGATTAAATTCATTGTTATACTCCCTCTGATTAGGAGTCTAAATTAAAAATTTGACTCTAGGGAATTTCTCTTGAATAATAAAAAATTGAAACCTTTGATTCCTCTAAAATTAATTCTCTAAATAAAATCCATTACCAGTATAGATTATACCATATATATTTCAGATGAACCAGTAAAATATGTCATATAGATTACTTAATAATAATAATTTTACCTACACACCATTACAAGGAGTACATATAATCATGGAATAGCTTATCTTGATAACCAATTACCTTCAGAATACCCAACATTATGATCAATAATCCTATATAAAACTCATATTCATATAATAAATAATATATATCTACGAAAATGAACCAATGAAACTCTAAAATCCTACTTTAGCTAATCATTCATGAGTCCTATACCACAATGTAAACAGTAAGTTTTACCATTCCAATTACCAATATGGATTATAAAAACCATTATAATAACCCCCCCCCCCCATTTTGCTATCCAATAATTTTTTAGTTTAACTAATATTATAAAATAAAATAATTACATTGATGAAATTATCATTTTTTGAATTTCATAATATATATTATGTATAATAGGAATATTTCTCCCTATTTCGTTCATTAATTAAAAACCAACCACCACCAGGTGTATTTCCTTATTGGAAAATCATGTTACATTAGTGGAGTTGTAAAATTCAAGAGTGTCGTTTTCTAGAAAGGAAATAACCCATGTATTCTAAACCGAGGATTTATATATCATTAATTTACTTAAAAAACTATTCATAACATCTTCACATAAATATATGAAATTTATTTCAATAATATTTCCTCTTTTGTATAGTTCTATTATTTAACTGAAATTATTACTTAGTGGAATGTGTTGAAATAATTTTCTATATTTTAAGTTGATAGAATATTGAAATTGTAGTTGTTTTCTACAAACCATAACACAAAATGTTTTGATAGAATATGATAATTCGATTTGATAATTTTTTATGTTTGGTGATGAGTTTTGAACTACTGATATTTAACTGTTTGAATATTATTTAATTTATATTGTGTGGGTGAAAACATGTTTATGTGTTTTGGTGATATCCAATTGTGTTTTTTAGATGTTTTATATGAGATTTATTTGGGGTGAATGGGTTCAGGTGTGGTAGGAATGTTGTTTTTTTTATGTTCTATATGAGTTCTAGCGGGGGTGCAGGGGTGTTTCAGGGAATGCGGAAGGCGGTGTGGGGGGTGTAGGTTCGTAGTGGGGAAGAGGGGTGTATAGGGGGGATAGGTGAAGGAGTACAGATGGGAATAGGTGTACAGTGGGGTCAAGGGTTGTATTGTGGGGTGTATGGGTTTAGTGGTGAAGAGGGGTTCAGTGGATCTTATCGGGGGGAAAGGATGTAATGGGGTGCATGGCTATAGCGGGGAAGAGGATATAGTTGGGTTTCAGGGGGTGTGGGGGTGTAGGGGTGCATGGGGATGCAGGGGAGCATTGAGGAAGAGGATGTAGTAGGGGTTCAGGGGTGTGGGTGTGTAGGAGTGCTGAGGGGAAGTGGGGTGCATAGAGGAAGATGGGAATGTAGTTTTATTAACGTTAAGGATGTATCCAAGGTTTTTAACAGGGACTATAGAGTTATATTTTTTTTCTAGAAATAAGAGGATTAAGACACAGTTTAATACTTTGTATGTAGACCTAGTTACATGGTTGGAATTGTGGTTGTTGTACTAGTGACATAGTTACAAACCATGTCAATAAATCTAAATGGAAGAGTCTATATCAAGGGGTTGTAACTATTGAAATTAACCTATTGCCATAGATCAAACCATGTTAATAACTCTATTTCCATAGATCGAATCATGGCTACATGTATATGGACACAATTAAAAACCATGGATATGGTATTTTCCCTATAGCCACATCACTAGGATATTTGGTTGAAGAAATTGTTGCTATAACCTATAGACATAGTTTCATTATCATGAGACACAATTATAAAATAAGGCTATAACATATATTTCTAGCAGTTCATTACTCACTTATATCGAAAATACATATTCTAAAAAACCCCTATTTTAATAAAATGTTTTCAAAATTTTTTTAAAAACTTTTAAAAATAGTTTATAAAATAAACGTTTATCTACTTTTACCTTTAATTAAAATAAAATGATAGAATATTCAAGTCATTTTCAAAACAATACCCATTTGGAATTTACTGAAAAGTGAAAGGAATATTTGTTTTAACATGTACTAAATGAATGGAATTTCCAGCTGTCATGACCAGTCAAATGTTTTAATTCATATTTTATAAGATTCAAAGGTTATTTTCAAATAAAATAATTTTCAAAATGTTTTTTGATGTCTTAAAATTATATTTTCAAAATGAAAAATATATTTTCTTCTATAATGTTTTTAATGCTCATTTTATGGTGTATTTATTCATCAATAATAATAAACATTATGATACTAATGCTCGAATGGGAATATGTTGTATATATACAATCCTTATTCATTTTATGTATGGTTTATTATCATTTGGACCAAGGAAAGTGTTTACATTCCTTTTCTTGGTTCCTTTTAATATTCATTAACATTCCCTTGAAATATTCACTTTCATGTGTTAATTGGGTATTAAATTTCCTCTAAATATTCATATTATTAATCAGGGATTTGTTTATTGTTAAAACCATATATCATTTTTACATATGGTTTTCTACATTGAATGTTAATTTTTATATATGGAAATAAGAATAAATAATTATTCTTTACTCAATACAGATATTTAATGATAAAGAACATTGTTCATGAACTAAATTGATTATTCAACAAATATGTAATTATTTGTGTCATGACCCCCTCCCCCCAATGTGTACCCTTCCTAGGTCGACAATGTGATAAGGGATATAATGACCCCCAAGACCCGCATCCAGTAGGCCCCGGGTTGGCGACTAGCACCGAGGGTATGGTAGACACACAAATGGGAGGCATTACCCTCTAATAGAACACATGCGGATGAGAAAGATAAGATAGAAACCAACCAACTCCAGCTCAGAACTGAAATAAAAATGAAATCCCAACTACCCATACATAATGTCATAAAAAACTACTACAACTGAAAGGGGATAGCTGCAAGTACCCAAAAGAAAGTAAAAACAACAGCAACCACAAGCATGAACAGCTCCTGTAACACCAAGCTAGTAGAAACCAGGTTGATCTCCAACCTACTCCATGTGACCTGAAAAATAGTTTATATAGACATAGGGTGAGTATAATAGTATATTCAGTAGGATCCTCCCAAAGCCTCTTGTGCAAAAGTAAAGAAAGCATGCTAAAGCACAGTGAACAATAAGTTAAACTAACTCATCACTTAAATAGGTATACTAAGTTCCCACCCTCACCATGGATACTCTCACCATGTAACCCATAAAAGTGTATATAATATAATAAAGAATATCAATGGTACCCTGCTACTACTTCCCCACTTGTTTTTCGCTTTGCCCCAACGTCACACATCCTAAGCATCTCTCTCCAAAAAGGCTTTCCCACAGACACCTAGGTAAAGCACTACAACATGAACCTCATGCAACAAAACCACCACGTCCATGCAAGAAATTAACCAAGTTGTTTCTAGGAGCCACCACAGATCATATAACGTGTATCATATGTTGGGTATTATACCTCAATCCATTACATCCCATACACCGAGTAAGGATCCTCAAGCCATCACAGCCTGTACATGTAACACATATAGTAGTCTATATGATACTATATTCAAAATATTGGTGTGTGGATAACCACAGTCCATTACAGCCCTCAACACACATATATGGGGAAAACTAACCACTGTGACTACCAACACAAGTATCTACAAAGAGAAGAGATTGGGGGCAAAGGGGTTAGTCACCCATCCATCCTCCCACAGGAATGTTAGGGAAACACCCACCAGGGCTCATAATCCCTGGGGTGTCAGTTTCCCTTACTGATAGGGTAGAGTAGCATATAGAATCACAAAAAGTACCGAATATACTATAGCTCTCAACCACACTATTCGCATAACCTAGTCTTAGACTCAACTGTAGCTAACGTCTCTCGGACTCCCGACTGCCATATCTAAGACTAGGTGTTCTATAATCACACAACTATTTAAAGATCTTTTAAAAATTATTGCATTCGCTTTTAATCATTTTAACTTTACGTTAATTAATTTTTTAAACATTAATTAACCAATAACAATTCCACATTAAATTTCATTAGCATCAGACCCAAAGTACATTATTCCTTCAAATCACAATCGCAGAATTGCTCCCCAGCAAGCTCCAAACCCCATGGGTTAACATCTTTAGTTCAATTATTTATTTACCGCATTACATTCCCATATTCCCAGGAATTATAGAAAAACATTCTTTACTTCTAAACAAAAGGGGGCTCAACACAATGAGTAGATATACTACCCATGGAGTCATTGCCGCATATATCAAGAGCATAGAAGCATCCTCACTTGAGAGGATAAACAGGGAAAGAAAGTGGAAAACCCTATCCATATTCACCTCTTTCAGAAGAAGGGTAAGGAAGACTATCTGCCTTAGGTAGTGGGGAAAAGTAAAACAGGTAATCAACCAAAAAGAAATAGCAAGCATCCAATAATCGCATCCATCCCGTTCCATCATCCCTAGTGTCCTTACCTACACCCACAGGAAAAAAATGATGCATCTAACCACTCTAGGCATCATTTGATACCCCAAACAAAAGGCCTTCATGCCCCTACATTCCACAACAGCCATCTAGAATCACATCATAGCACAAACAGCAGGAAAACCTACTTTTTAACAATTGGGATCTTGAGCCTTTAACAATCAATATGGTATCTCATGACACTACAAGAAGTTATCTTTTATCGAACATCTGGTTCATTAATCCAACTTAGATTAACCGATTATTATTCATTGGTCCCATATTTGGGAATCCTAAATAGTAAGTTTTTAGAAATAATTTAACATGCTTACTACACCATTTTGATTAACATTAAATTACAACAAGAAGAACCAGATTCATTCGCATGCCTCTTTATCTTTAGACAAACAATTATCAATTAACTCTGGTTTACATTCTTTAAAAATTTTCATCAAGAACGAATAGCTATATGAAGTAATCATAGATATCACACTATCTAGAAAAACAAGAGGCAATAACATACGATCGATATTGATTTCTTTCTCCTGTTCCAATATTTATTATGTCAATTCCATGGTGATCCAGTGGGATAAAACATGCTAACAATTTAGTTTCACATAAAATAATAGAGAATCATTGAATCCTCTACCTCAAATGGTTCTTGACTTTCTTTGTATCAAAATGGCCCACACAACGGATTACTATTGCCTCCTCTTGTGACAACTGTATCCACCCGAGGATGCCAAGGTACAACCGTACCAACTGAAACCCAAGAAAACTTCATTAGAAGCATAGATATTACATACTATAATAGGTAAAAGAGAAATAGATGGAGACAAGCCCAAATGAACCCTGATAAAACATATCTTATTTTTTTGAAGGATCTACCCTTGCGGCTTGCACCAAATCAGGGGGTGCCCATACAGCAGGACGAACATTAAGGAGAATCCAATCTACGAGGAAATGTTTAATCTCAAGATTCTTAAGGGAATGAAGGAATGGTTTGACCATCTAGGACCAGATAATAAGGAGGAAGAACAGGGGATGAAGATATATTATCCCTTATTGAATATTTAATGGAGCGACAGTTTATGATATGCATACATTCCCATTAGAAGCTGATCATATTAAACCATGTGGTTTGACCTATTTAATACCTAATGAGCCATAGGAATAATTAATATATGAGTTATGGCATCTGAATTGACCATAATGTCTTTAAAATGAGGCTTTATATGTATTTTACATCAAAGGAAATGTTAAAGGGGTGAAACTGTAGGTAGCTGGAAACACTGTTCACGCACTCAAAATTTGGGAATGGAAATGGAGGATACTGATAGACCTCACCATTCTGGAAACACTGTTCAAAAACTCAAAATTTGGTATTGGAAATAGAGGTTACCGATAGTCCTCACCATTTTGGAAACACTGTTCATGAACTCAAAATTTGGAAAAGGAAATAGAGGTTATCGATAAACCTCAGCATTTTGGAAACACTATTCATGAACTCAATATTTGGAAAAGGAAATGGAGGATACTGATAGTCCTTACCATTCTAGAAACACTGTTCATGAACTCAAAATTTGGCAAAGGAAATAGAGGTTACAGATGGACCTCACCATTCTGGAAACACAGTTCATGAACAGAAAATTGGGAAAAGGAAATAGAGGTTACCATTAGAGATTACCAATAGAACTGTTAACCGAAGGAATTGTTAATAGAATTGGAAATTTGGAAAAGGACATAAAGATTATTGTTAGAGGTTACAGATAGAACTATTCATCGGTGGATCTGTTCATAGAATTGGAAATTTGGAAAATGAAAGAGAGGATACTGTTGCACTATTCACAATTGTCTACCATTGGAAGTGTTCAATGAACTGGAAATGTTGGCAAAGTGTTTAGGATAAGTCCCCTTGACCTCCAGAATCACATCAAACAAAATATTTTCACAAAGTAATCGGTCGTAGAGGTCTGGGACATTACATCAGATACCTCTCAAAACATTCTCGTCCCCTAGAATTAAAAACCTGCCTAAAGTAAAAACCAAACGGGGTTCGCACAACCACCCATTGAGATACCACTCAAAAGAGAGAAATCCACAAAATCAACAAAAGGAAGACATCTCATTAACATGATAGGTTTATAACCACAAAGGCTATATCGATAAATGAAAAAAGTTAAACATCAAACAACTCTGGGTACAAAGCACGTATTTGTGACTCACGTTCCCAGGTACTTGCCTCTATGCCACCATGTCACCACAAGACATAAACCAATGGGATATAATGCCTGCGCAACACATTCTCTTTGTGGTCTTGGATCTCCACAGGTCTCTCCTCAAAGGTTGCATCAACATCAACATCGTTCTCTCCCCAATAAATGACGTGAGAGTCATCAGGAAGATAATGATGGGGCTGTGATACATGGAAAACATCATTTATCTAACTCATATGTGGGGGAAATGATACTCGATACACCACAGCTCCAACATGAGCTAACACCTCTAAAGTCCCAGAAAAGCGGGGATAAAGCTTACTCCCATGGCCAAACCTTCGCTGCCCACTACGGGGAGTCACCTTCAAAAAACATGATCCCCATAATTAAACTCTAATGGTCTCCTTATTTGATCAACATTTGATTTTTGACGATCTTGTGCTATCTTCATCCTCTCATGAATCACCTAAACCATCTCTTTTGTATTCTGCACTAGTTCCGGTCTAAGAATTGTTGACTATCCAACACTAGTCCAGCACAACAGAGAATTGCTAGGTCGGCCATACAAGGCTTCAAATGGTTCTATACCAATGGTGGAGTGAAAACTATTATTGTAAGTGAACACCAACAAGGGTAAGTGTCTCATCAATGAAACTCCAAAATCAAGAACACAAGAGTGTAACATATCTTCAAGATTCTAGATGGTTCACTCTCTCTGACCATCCATTTGATGATGAAAAGCAGTGTTAAGGCATAACTGAGAACCAAAAGCATGCTGGATTCCTCTCCACACCCTAGAAGTAAAATGGGGATCTCGGTCAAAAATGATCTTCCTTGGGACTCCTTGAAGTCTCACCACCTCCTCCAGATAATGCCTCGATAAAACATCCACGGAGCTCGACTCCTTGATTTCTATAAAGTGGGACGATTTTGTTAAGTGATCCACTACCACCCAAATAGCATCATGAAAACCCAGATCTCAAGGTAAACTGGTAAAAAAGTTCATTGAGATGTCCTCCCACATCTACTGAGGAATCTCTAATGGCTAGAGTAGACCACCAAAAACATGGTTTTCATCATTCACCCTCTGGCTGACCAAACATTGAGACACAAAATCCACAACCACACGCTTTAGGCAAGACTACCAAAATTGGATTCTCAAGGCTAGGTACATCTTTTTCATGCCAGGATGTACCGTAAAAGGTGAAAAATGAAACTCTCTGAGAACCATATCGCACATCTTCAAGGGAACAAAAAGCCTTCCATGATACAACACTCGATTTTGTTCACCCTCCAACCAACCATCGGGGGCCTCACCACAAACAACTCGGTCTCTCCACACCACCACCTCATAATCACCCAACTGGGAATCTTCCACTTGATTCACGAGAGATGACATCAACATCATCTAAATAAGACAACCTCTTCCCCCAACTTCTCCCATATCAATTTGTAATGCTGGAAGTTCTTCCATTACTCTTCAAGAGTCACCAGATTCTCACACTGCATCACTACGCGACTCTTGACCCAGTGCATCAACTACAACATTCCCCTTTATAGGTGTATATGATATTTCAAATTCATATTCCTGTAAGAACTCCATCCACCGATTTTGTCATAAGTTCAAGTCACACATGGAGAATACATACCTCAAACACTTATGATCTGTGAAAACCACAAAGCGCTCACCAATGAGGTAATGTCTCCAAAACGTCAGAGAAAACACCACAGATGCCAACTAAAGATCCTTAGTGGCATATTTACGTTCATGGGGACTTAAATTCCAAGACCTATAAGAAATAACTGATCTTTTCTACATTAGAACACAGCCCAACCCCAGATGCGAAGCATCATAGAAAACCTCAAACTGAACTGCCTCAACATGATGACAATGAACTTGAGAAATTACTAACTTCTCCTTCAGATACTTGAAAGCTACCTGACACTGATCAGTCCATATGAATGCCTGATCTTTCTTGGTCAAAGCTATCAGTGGAGTCTCAACTCATGAGAAATCGGCTACGAACCTCCTATAGTAGCCTGCAAGACCAAGGAAACTTCGCACCACGTACATTGCCTTGTGGGATGCCCAACACACAACTTCTTCATTCTTCAATGTATCCACAACTACTCCCTACTGGGACACAACATGACCTAAGAAACATACTTCTCGAACCCAAAACTCACACTTCGACAACTTCCCAAGCAACTGATGTTGACGAAGAACTCCCAAAATGGCGTGTAGATGCTCTGCATGATCTTATTCAGATGTGGAGTACACAAGGATTTCATCGATGAAAACTACAATAAAATTTTCCAAGAACTCACGAAACAGAATGTTCATCGATCCCATGAACATATCTAGATCATTTGTCATGACGAACGGCATTACAATGAACTCATAATGACCATGATGACAATGGAAAGTAGTCTCTGAGATATCCTCATCCTTCACACGCATCTGATGATATCCTAACCACTAGTCCATCTTTGAGAACCAACTTTCACACTTCATTTGATAAAATAAATCTTCAATATATGGAATATGATAGCAATTATTTATTGTAACTTCGGTCATGTGATGATAATCAACACACAACCGCAAACTTCAATCAGCCTTCTTCAAGAACAAAATTAGTGCACCCCACGGTGACACACATGGTTGAAAAAAACCGCACCGTAACTGACCATCAAGCTATATACGTAGCTCACATAACACATAAGGGGCCATCCTATATGGAGACATAGAGATAGGAGAGGCTCCTGGTTGTAACTCGATCTTTCGTCGAGGGGGTAATTCTACAACCTCTTCTAGATAGACATCAGGGTACTCCTCTATGACCCAAGGAAATTCCAACTGTTGAACCTCTCAAGAACTCAACATCATCTCAGTCATTATGGATAATAGAGATGGAACTCACCTATGACCTAGTCGAGGATCTTGCTTCCCAACAAACACCATCAGCTCTCCATCCACACCAATGAAAATGACATTCTTCCTGAATCAATCCATGATAGCCAGCACTGAATACAACCAATCCATGCTGAGGATGAAATCATATGGTTATATTTGTAAACATAGGAAATATCCCCAAGAGCGGTGAGGCCCCACCACTAGCTCACAATTTCTACATACTTCAAACAAGTCAGCTCAACCTCCAACTAGCATAGTCAACTCCAAGGGAACAGGAAGCCTCTCTACCTCAAGTCCCAAAGCATGGACAATGGTCGGTGATATGAAGGATTTTGTAACTCCGAAGTCAAACAATTCATACACCAAGGTAGAAAACAAGAAAAGGGTACCTTGAAAGACATCTGGCTCGCCTAGCGCTGTCAACACTAAAAAATAAAGCTGACCATGACCACCTCCACGACCTCTCTAAACCCGATGAAGACCGCCACCGTGGTCGCGCTCTGATCTTTGAGGATGGGTAGAATCATTGGGTTGTACTATGCCCACCCCATCTACCCTATGTTGATCTATAGCTGGTGAAACCTGCTGTGGCTACCTCGGCTAGAACTATTTAAACAGAGGAACCTTGAGTAGAAAAACTGGTGCACGATGAATGCTCTGAAAGGTCGGGTGCTCTCACTACTGATGACCTCAACCACCATAAGAAAAACAAGTGTCTAATCTTTTGGCATAGGCCTGAGAGTTGCTGACCTCAGAGAAACGAGATGCTAAGGGCTGGGACCTACCCCCGGCCGAACATAAATTCTTCTTCCTTGAAAACTGGGAACCCCAGACCACAGCTTGACTTCATGAGGAATCATGAAGACTCCCCTCTCATGATGATCCAGTTCTGGCCAAATTCCTCTCAACGACCTCTACCCTTTCCATCACCTCAAGATATGTCTTCAGCATAAATGGGGATACTTGGCACAGGATCTCTGAATGTAAAGACTCCCCAAAATACCTCACCCACAACTTATCAACTAGAAATAGGTCCAAAGCATATTGTAAAAGGATCTTGAAATGGATTACAAACTCTCGCACACTAGAGCTCCCTTGTTGAAGAGTAATAAGATCTTAGAGACTGGACACCTTCGCAGTCGAAGAAAAAAACATGACCCTAAACATGATTTGGAACTCCTCCCATGAGATTGATGACTCCTCGTGATCCCTGAGGAACATGAACCACCACTACATCACTGATTCATGCAACATCTTCACTACCAAGGACACCCAGTGATTCTTCTGAGAATGGATTGAACTAAAGCTGATCTCGACCTACTCTAACCAGTATTCCATGACTGCATCTAAAATGAAGCCCTCGTACTTCTACAGACATTGGTGCTGAAACTCTTTGAGTGTCTTCCACCATGTGTCATCATCTTCATACTCTACCCTGCAGTGATCTGTAATAATAGCATGCAGTACATCATCTATGAGATCCTGAAGAGGACATTTACCTGGAGCCATAACTATAAAATAACAAAATGTTAAGGCTCCTAAACCTGGAATATTGAAGAATCAACATTAATTAATTAATTGTTTTCTTTTATTTATTTCAGATTAACCTATCCCAAGGTCTACCCATTCAAACACAGGCACAAAGTAGAATGATGTATGATCATTTCCTAGGTCTCTACCATGTAACTAGTATCACCTTATTTAATATCCATTGTATACTTAATGGTCCATATATCAGATCATAGGGGGCCCTAAACTCCAATTTATTAGCCAGTATCCAGTGTTTATATCACTTTCTAAACATGAATGACACTATTTCCCTACCAACCCATGCAACCTCACATGTTTCTAACTCCAAATTCCATCCTATCCCTCAACCAAACCTCCGATACCACTTTGTCATGACCCCCTCCCCACAAAGTGTACCCCTCCTAGGCCAAAAATTGGAGAAGGGACATAATGACTCCCGAGTCCCGCCTCCAGTAGGCCTCGGGTTTGCGACTAGCTCTGAGGGTATAGTAAACACACAAATTGGAGGCATTGCCCTCTAAGAGAACACATGCGGAAGAGAGAGATAAGATAGACACCAACCAACTCCGACTCAGAACAGAAATACAAATGAAATCCAATGTAACCATATGTAATGTCATGAAAAACTACTACAACTGAATGGGGAACAATTGCGAGAACACAAAAGAAATTAAAAACTACAGCAATGACAAGCCAAAACAGCTCCTATAATCCCAAGATAGTAGAAACTAGCTTGATCTCAAACCTGCTCCAAGTTACCTAAAAACAGTTTATACAGACATAGGGTGTGTATAATAATATACTCAGTAGGATCCTCCCCGAAGCCTCGGATGCAAAAGAAAAGAAAGAATTCAAAATCACAGTGAACAACAAGTGAAACTAACTCGTCACATAAACTGGTGTACTATGTTCCCAACATCACTATGGATACTCTTACCAAGTAACGCATACAAGAGTATATAATATAATAATTAATATCTAGGGTACCGATCTACTAATTCCCCACTGGTTTGCCTCTTTTCCACAATGTCGTGCGTCCTAATCATCTCTCTCCAAAAATGCTTGCCCACAAACACCTGGACGAAGCACCACACCATGCACCTCGTCTAAAAAAACCACCATGTCCACACACAAAAGTAACCAAGTAGTTTCCTACTTCCATCATAGCACGCATAATGTGTATGATATGTCGGGTAATATACCTCAAGCCATTACATCCCATACACAGAGTAAGGATCTTCAAGCCATCACAACCTATACATGTTACACCTATAGTAGTCCATAGGATACTATATCCAAAATATATGTGTGTGAATATCCAAAGGCCATTACAGACCTCTAAACACATATATGGGGAAATCTAACCACTGTGCTTACCAGAATAAGTATCTACCAAGAGTAGGGAGCGAGCCCAAAGGGGGTAGTCAGCAATCCAACCTCCCACTGGAATGTTGGGGAAAACACCCCCTAGGGCTCAGAATTCCAAGGGGGTCATTTTCACTTACTGACAGGGTGGATTAGAATATAAAAACACAAAAAGTACAGAATATTCTATAGCTCACAACCACATTATGGGAATAACCTAGTCTAAGACTCAACTGTGGCCAACGTCTCTCGGACTCCCGACTGCCACTTCAAAGACTAAGTATCCTATAAGAACACAAAAATTTAAAGAGATTTAATACATTATTCAATTCCCTTTTTATCAGCTGCACTTTACATTAATTAATTCTTTAAACATTAATTAACCATTTACAATTCCAATTTATATTTTCATTAGCATCACACCTAAAGTACATTGTTCTTTCAAATCACAACCTCAGCATTACACCCCAACAAGAACCAAACCCCATGGGATAACATCATTTATTTAATATTTATTTACAGCATTACATTCCCATATTCCCAGGAATTCTAGAAAAACATTTTATGCTACTAAACACAAGGGGGCTTAACTAGGTGAGTAGATGTACTACATGTCGAGTCTTTTCCGCCTATAGAAAGAGCGCTGACCCATCATCCCTTGAAAGGCTAACCATGGAAAACAAGTGGCATACCCCGTGCACCTTTGCCTCTTTCAGATGAAGGATAAGCAAGACCAACTACCTAAGGATGTGGGGAAAAATAAAATAGCTAATCAACCAAAAAGAAACAGCAAGCATCCAACAATCACATCCATCCCATTCCATCATCTTTGGTTTCCTCCTCGACACCCACATGTGTAAACTGATGTATCTCACCACACTAGGCATCATCTGCTGCCAGAACCAAAAGGCCTCCATGCCCCCACATATCAAAATATCCATCCAGGATCACATCACAACACATGTAGAAGGAAAAAACATTTTAACAATTGGGCTCTTGGCCTTTTAACAAACAATAGGGAAGCTCAGGACCCTACAAAGAGTTATATTTCATCAATCAACCGGTTCTTTAATCCATCTTAGATTACTCTATTATTTTTCGTAGGTTCCATATTCGGGAAACCTGAGCAGTGAGCTATCACAAATAATTAAACATTCTTACTGCACCATTTTTATTAACATCAAATTACAATAAGAAGAAAGAAATTCATTTGTATACCACTTTATCTTTAGCCAAACAATTATCAATTAACTTTGGTTTATGTTCTTTACACATTTCCATCAAGAACGAACATCTATTTGAAGCATGCATAGATATCACACTATCTAAAAAACAAATGGAAATAACATACTATCGATATCAATTTATTTATCCAGTTCAAATATTTATTATGTCAATTCCATTGTGATCCAGTGGAATAAAACATGCTAACTATAAAGTTTCACATAAAATAAAAGAGAAGCAATGAATCCCCTACCTCAAATGGTTCATGACGTTCTTTATATAAGAACGGTCTATACAATGGATCACGATCGCCTCCTCACGTGAAAACTACATCCACCTGAGGATTCCATACTACAATCATACCAACCGAAACCCAAGAAAACTTCATTAGAAGCATGGAGATTACATGTTATAACAAGGAATGTATAAATTGAAGGATTCATACCCAACCAAACCATGAAAAGACATACATTATTTTGATGAAGGATCAACCCATACTGCTTGCACCAAAGAAGGGGGTGCACATACAGTAGGAAGAACATCCAGGGGAATCTAATCAATGTGGAATAGTTTAATCTCATTATTCCTATGGGATGGAAGGAAAGGTTCGAGCGTCTAGAACTAGAGAAAAAGGAGGAAGAACAAGATGGGAAGATATCATGACCCTGTTTGATGATTTAACAGAGCGACGATTTATGATACACTTAATTTCCCATTAAAAGAGGATTATATTAAACCATGCAGTTTGACCAAGTAAAAAACATCTCGAGCCTTATGAATAAATAATATAGGAGTTATAGCCTTGGAATAGGCATTAATGTTTTTAAAATGAGGCATTAAATGTATTTTACATCAAAGGAAACGTTAAAGGTGTGAAACTGTAAGAAGCTGGAAACAATGTTCACAAACTCGAAATTTTGGAAAGGAAAGAGAGGTTACCGATAGTCCTCGCCATTCTGGAAACACTGTTCACAAACTTAAACTTTGGAAAAGTAAATAGTGGATACTGATAGACCTCACTATTCTGAAAACACTATTCATAAACTCAAAATTTGGTAAAGGAAATAGTGGTAACCGATAGACCTCACTGTCCAGGAAATAGTGTTCATGAACTCAAAATTTGGAAAAGTTAATAGAGGTTACCAATAGACCTCACCATTCTGGATACACTTTTCATGATCTCAAAATTTGGAAAAGGAAATAGAGGTTACCGATAGACCTCACCATTCTAGAAACATTTTTCATGAACTCAAAATTTTGAAGAGGAAATAGAGGTTACAGATAGACCTCACCATTTTGGAAATACTGGTCATGAACTCAAAATTTGGTAACGGAAATAGAGGTTAGCAGTAGAGGTTACCGATAAAACTATTCATTGAGGGAACTGTTCATAGAATGTGCTTTTTGGAAAAGGAAAGAGTGGTTACTGTTAGAGGTTACTAATAGAACTGTTCACTGGTGGAACTCTTCATAGAATTTGAAATTTGGCAAAGGAAAGAGAGGTTATCGTTGCACTGTTCACAACTGTCTACCATTGGAACTATTCACCGAACTAGAAATATTGGCAAAGTGTTGGGGATAAGTCCCCTTGACCACTTGAATCACCTCAAACACCATATTTTCACAATGGAATGGGCCGTAGAGGTCCGGGCCATTAAAATTTGGACCTGTAGTGATGGGTGGGACCCAAAATTATATAGACCACTGTTGTATAATTATAATTTACTCAATAGGACTCAAGAGAAAAATCAGTAAGCTAGCATTAAAAGTGTCTTTACCTATTATTTTAAACCATTTTTTGAAGGCCTCAATGGTAGAGGTATCATGAATCCCGAGATCATGACAGCCAATAATTAACAATTTTCTTCATTAAGAATTTAGTTATTATTATCCATCAAATTTTCACAATGATATTATCTTTGGATTTATTTCATTCTAATTTTATTGATAAAGCGTAATGTGTTTAGTAATTTACCTTTCCATATTGATTATGTATTATCTATTTATGATAGTGAAGTTATTTAAGAGGAATGTCTGTTCAGTTATTTATCTTTTGACATTTATAATTCCATATCTAATCAGGATAGTCAATTTATGATTAAATGGAATGTATGTTCATTTATTTACCTTTCCATGTTGATTATTCATATTTATTTAGGGTAGATTGTGTTTTACATTGGCCTTAATGAGAATTTGATATCAACCTTATTTTATTTTTTTTATTAGGATTCCATGAAGTGTACTATATTTGGTATTCAAGGATATTCAATAGTGAATAATTATATTCTTTGGAAAAATATGTTGTAATATTAGTTTTCAAAAATAATACGAGTATCATGAGTGTATCTAATTTAGGAAGAAAAATATATTTTTTGGTCCCTTAGGAAGTGATTCGCTGAATCATATGTGAATGTAATAAATAAAAAACTTTCTTTGAGATACTAAGGTTGGGGTCGATAAACAAAAAGTGGCCTCTAGAAAAAATTAGTGTTACCTAAACTACAATGGTATCTAGAATGATCACTATAAAACACTTTTATCTCTCTGATTATGTCATCTTGTGGGATTTTATAAAAGCATGAATTTTAATATGATCACTTTATCAAATACATCATGTGACCATGGGACATAGAGTATGAAAATCTCATATATCCCCTACATACATTCTAAATTCATTGAGTCTAGACTTACCAAGTTGATCAATACATCAAATTTCATTAATCTAATGGTGAACACATCACATGACCCATATATGATATATAAACACATCATATGTCTTATATAGGTATTACAATAAACATTCTAAGTCTATATCAATCTAGGTTCTAGATATCATACCCATCATACAAGAGGAAAAACACTATCTTGGTTAATTAATATCTGGAAACAAGATCACAAACATGCCCAATCACCCCATAATTTCCTAATCCTCCAGGATTATATAAGATAGTAATCAATGTATAAAGTTCCACATACTAGGAATATCATCGACCTCAAGTCTAAGGAAATCCAAATATGAAACAAATGCCCATAATATTAAAAAAAATTATGTATGACATTCTATGTGGTATAATTTGTGGGTTATCGATTTCATAAAACCTATTTTATTACTTTTGAGAAAATTTTATATCCCAATACAAGAATTATATTCACATTTTTATTAATATTTCATCACATCCTATAATACTCCACGATGAACATCAGTATGGGATAAATGAGAGTCATAATTTGAGATTTCAATTATAATTTAACTACATTAATATAAGCATTCGACATGAAAAACGAAAAAGATAAAATTTAATTTTGAATAACATGATAAAATTATTTTCTAAAACACCATTGAAAATTTAGAAAAAAAATTATATATGACATAATACCAAATTATATTTATGTTTATTATACTATCATGGTATTGTTACACTCATTAAATCTTTATGTAATGTATATCGCATTTTCATCTGTCCATATATTAAAATATTCCTAATAAACACTTTAGTGAGTATCACTTATGAATAATTATATTTTAATATTGTTAAGACCATTTATTTGATATTTCAATCAATAAAATAATTTAAACATCACAATTGTGTCAAAATTAATGATAATTATTTAATACCTAAAAATTAAAAATAAATTCACATGATGTAGATAATTTTATTATCTTTCTGGATATTATTCATGTTAGATGTTTTATAAATTTTAACACTAAATTAAAATTTTTACACTTATAAGATATAAGAGAGTGACATGTTGTCACTTTGTTAGGTTTTAATTATAATTATATCATTTTCATGGTAAATAGTCCATGAAACTAATCTATTCTAACCCTTAGGTGAATGGGAGGACATTTATTCATCCAATAGAATTTTGTGTCAGGGTAATTTTATAATCTTATTTTTACCCTTAATTACCCGATTTACCTTTAACTGTAGTAAATAAAAATTACCGTAGATACTATTCATAATGTCAAAAAAATAAAAGTAACATATTAACATAATTTGGTCCCACTGAATCCAAATATGGAATCCATTTTTCAATATTCAAATCACTAAAGTTGCAGTAATTAATTTAAAATTAATCATGTTGTTAAGAAAAGAGGTTTTAAAAGTTAAAACATTGTCAAAGATTGAAATGTTTTTACCTATGAATTCAATATAAAATTAATATAAATGACATGAATTATATTAAATTGTAAAAATATATTCTATTTATACTTTAAAAACATTAAATACTATAATTTAACCATATAAATTATCTCAATGAAAAAAAAATTTATTTAAAATTCAGCGTATTTTTGCAATTCATCAAAATAAGATACTTATCATAAAAATATCAAAAATTTATCCAAAGTAAATTTTTATATCCTAATTCCCAAAAAGAATTTTATATTGTAAAATCAAACATAAAAACATGTAAAAAACTATATTTAATGTGGGTGAGGCATCAAAAGGTGGAAAAACTGCATTTTTTTAAAATACTCATTTTACCCGAAAAAACTTATTTTGTTCTCATACCATGTTCTATAAAATGTATAAGATGAATTATAATGTCATAAAATTAAAAATTTAGTTACTAATATTAATAACTGCTAGTTCATAATTATATTATAACAATATATTATTTTTTAGTGAAACCCGGTATTGCGTACTACACACGCTATCAAGGAAGGTCACAATTGCGTGTAATGCAAGCCATGTCAGGGCTGCATGTAGTGCATGATCTCTTTGGTGTTTTATATAACATAATCAAAACATATTTCATTTATACATTAAAAAAATCTATAATTAATACTACGTAGAATAATTTCCACCAAATGAACATGAAATTTTGTGTAACACGTGCCAAGAATAGTGTTGTGTATACTGGAAGCTAATACAGTGTTTCATAGAGTACAAGCTAATCCTGGTGTATTGTACAATCTAAGACATCAAAGAAATTAAAAATAATATATCTCATAAATTTCAGGGTGTTACATTCAACCCCCCTTATAATGAATTTCACCCTCGATATTCGTCGGGGTTATAAATCCTTTACTATTTGATAGTTTCTTTCATAGAAACCCACATCCTAAAAAGGATTACTAAAACTTAATTTTAAAAACTAATGAATGAAATGTAAATATCACCCAAATTAACTCATCACTGGGTTTCCACATAGAAGAACATAGGTGAAAATATTGATATGGAAGTGGAATCTAACCATCATATTCTGATGAAGAGTGGTAGTGGACATGGCTATGAAAAACCCAACAATCAAAAGGCCATAAATTTGTGATGATCTAAAGTACGATCTGATTCATCAGATATGATGGCATTAAGACATCATTTTTTGTTTTCAAGAACATTTCCAAAATGTTAAAGAAATTTTGAATTAAAAGAAATACTTAATAGATTTTGGTACAATCTTACTGTTACTCGTGCCTTGAAAAATTTCCACTTCATCTCTTAAAGAAATGAAGTTGAATTTTTCTTTTGCGAAGGGTTAGCAGATCATGCGATAGAATGATAGGTCATTCCATCTATCTCAAACATAACTTTAGAAAAAGTTATATAAATAAGTCCATCTATGGTGAGATTAATCATATATGGTTCCAAAAATAGACTTATACTTCATCTATCATACCGCTTAATAAAATAAAACTAGTTTATACTAACCAAGGACTTCCTGTAGGCCAATGGTTGGTGATAAAGGTCTGTCGTACTTCGGTTGTGAGTTCGATTCCCACAACCTTGTCCGAAGTGATGGGTTGTCTCCCGTCATATGGGTTGTCCTTTTTCTAAAACTATACTATTATAACATTTCATAAATAATATCAAAAATTTATAGCCTTAATCAATACTATCTGATGTCCAACATAATCCATTCAAATATTTAGGCTTATCCAAAATATATATTTCCAATCTCATAGTATAAAGAAAAACATTACTTGAAAGGTCATCTACCAAGCATGTGAATACCATCATTTATCCCCCATATATCATAAGATATATCTTGTTGGTTACATTCCAAACATTTTAATTCTTTAATCATGTATTCTCTTGAAAAATTAATACCCATTGAACCTTAGTGAAAACATGAATGCTATCAAAAGTTAACTATTTCCACATACCAAAATCCCAGATTTTCTATATACTCAAACCATGATATCACTTTGCCCTTATATCAGTCATGAGCTCATTAATAATTTCCAAAATATTATTTTCTCCTTATCCATTCATTATGCGCATATCTTCTTCTTTCCAAAAATATCTGAATAACCATTCATGGTTACCGGTACCATTCAACATATACTTTCAAATACATTAGGAAAAAAATAGTGTAACAATACTTAGATGTTACTTTATTCCATAGTACCATTAATATAACTCTTGGTAAACATACAATAATTCACTACCTTCTTAAACCATTGACCGAGCTTCATCATTTTATTCCTCAAGGCTTCTTTCATCTCATATATCATTTGTAGTTTCTCTATCATCATCAACATAAATACTACTCATACGACCATGCTGATTCTCTTCAAGAGATTTTCCCTTAGGGAATTGGTTTTCATAATGCCCATACATTCCACATTTATAACCCTTAATCATTGTTGATGTCGTAGCAATACCATTATCCTTGTCCATAGTGTTAACTGAACCTTTTCCTTCGCACTTACTAGCTTTGTGTCCTTCTTTTCCACACCCAAAGAATCTTCCATTTCCTTTGAAACATTATCCTTGATTCCTCTTCCCACATGATTTACATGAGAGAAATTGAACTTTCTTTCCTCTATGATCATCATGAAACTCCATCTTTCTCTTATTAGCTGAGTCAGGAAACATACCAAAGTTGATATTATTGAACACATTATGAGATTGCTGATTAGGCATAATAACGATGTTTCGCCTTCCAAATCACATTTCATTTGGATTCTCAAGAATAATATCATTCTATTTTCCATCATATTCTCCATTAACATGAATATTCCATTTTCCATCCATTTTCTAAAACCCAAAAAGAATAGTTTGAGAGGCAAAAATCATGCTAGGAAAACAACATAATAAAGGGGAGTACTTTCAATCTCTAACATCTTAGGTTTAATCCTAGGTTATTCATGATTATTATCATAATTCCACGACTGTAACCTATACATATACATACCCTTAGGTACATCCCTAGACATACCTTAGAAATATATCTAGGGATCTCACTTAATGTATTCGCATCCTAGTTTCCAAAGGATGACAAAACCTTCACTCTGATACCAAATGTAGAGATCCAAAGCTTGATGTACATGGACATTACATTACTTTTGCGGAATACTTAATACATTACAAAATAAACGCCCAATGACCGTATTAGTTTAGTGTCTTTCGAAACTCGGAACATAATCGTCTAATCATGGTGAAAGATCTTCAACATCTCCCATAAAGATCTTCTTTTTTTCCAACCCAAAACCTTCCTTTATATCCTGGAGGGAAAAAAACATAAAATGGTGATGTCAAGTGCTCATTACGGGAAATCATGGAGAAAATAAAACAACCCATATACATTTGAACTTAAAAACATGAACATAGAGTTTAAACATCAAAATATTGACCAATGACATTAAACATGGTATTACGTAAGGAGTAGATCATAATGGACCATCAATCATGATACAATAGCATGGGAATAAAACATGTAATTATGGATAACAATTAAGCACATGATATTATTTCCATAGTATTCAAGACATTGCTGTCAAGACCATCATAATGGACAAAGTCCCTTACTGAATCAAGTTCACTGCTCGTTCTAGTCCTGTATCACTGAACCAGATTAACTTGTCATACCATCCATGTCTATATCATGAGATATAAATCTTTACCCAATGCATTTGAAGGATATAAATTTCCCACGCATCTCATAATGAAATCATTCTTACTTCTGCGAAAAAATAATCATAATTAATTCATCATAACGTAATGAATAAAATGGGTTTCATAAACATCATCCCATCTTAACAAAATCCATATAAAAATGGATATCATTACATCATAATAAAAATTAAACCATGAAAATAAAAGAGACATTATACTTGAAAAATAATCATACTAAAAAAGGTCATCTTAGATGGGAAATAGTTTGGAATAAACACTTGAAATTAATTCTTGAGGAAAATATCCTTTCTTCTTCAAAATCATTTTCTTTTCACAAAATGCCAAACAATTTTAAAAGAAAAATATATTATTGAAAATAAATGTAAAAACTATTAGAGGAATCTTCATGAAAATTAGGCATTATGAATCTATAAAAATCCATTCATTCCTTATAAGTTAAAAAACATTCTCCTCGTGCTTTTAAAGGAAAAGTCAAAAAGTACCTCGTATGGTAAACAAAAGAAAGATTCCTTCCATAAAACAAAGTAAAAGTCAAGAGGGGTAAAAATGACTTCAAACCTACATGGAAGAATATTAAACACTTTATGAAAACATTTTTATTGACATGGATGAAAAATATAACCCCAGTAAGTACTTATGTATAAGCAATCTTGGATAAAAATGAGATTGAAAAATTATCCCATACCTTAGGTCTAATTTCTCTCGTACGTGTTCAAAAATCCTATATAGTGGGTTTAAACATATTATTAACATGTAAATGAACTATAATAATATTTATGATATCATATATGATTCAATTATAACTTTATATTACCCGTTCTTTTGTCAATTCCATGTTAAAGCAGCATTTTGGGTAAAATCGTTTCATTTATCGTACGTGTTTGGACTTGTTGTTCTTGATATTATTTAATATATCCAGATTTAATTAATTACAAGATTTAATACATGATTTATATAACATATATATTCAGCATATAAATATATATGATAGATCAATTAATGTAATTAAATACAGCGTTCATGGAGACGGTAGGCCGTACGTACGCATGAACGATGTATTCACTTCCTTATTGAATTGAATGGAATTAATTATATGAAACATATATGTACATAAATAAAGTATAATTATTATTTCATATCTTTCATGATTATTTATTTTATATAATTTATAATCATTCTTGAATGGTTAACATGGAGAATGAATTTCATCGCTTCGTGGAGACGGTAATCCTTACGTACGCAAGAGCGAGGATATCGTTCCCATAATTATTGAATGGAATTTGATTTCCTGATATAATATATAAGACTCAGTATGATATTATAATAAACATATATATTTATTCATCACACCATTTAACCCATCCATGTAAGGTGGTGTTGGAAAAACAGATTACACCACGTCCTGGAGACAGTATTTCGTACATACGCATGCGCGGTGATTTCATTTTCTGTAGGATGGATAGAAGGTGAAATAGGGTTTTTTCATGTTTATAATGACATATAATTATATGAGTGATACATATGTTATTAATTAATAATGAAACAAATAAATAAGAGGAAGTAGAAGAAGAAGGAAACATGAAAGAATCAGAAGAAGAGATTACCTCTTCCTCGACATGCCTCTTTTAATCTTCCTCTTATGGCACTGGAGTTGGTCTTTTGAGAATACAAAAACCGTTATGATATATATAGAGATGTTGTGAATATAAATTTCCTGGGTTTGGTTGATCTTGAAGGCTCAAAATTGTGTGCGGAGGAGAGGGGGGAGGTGACCTTTTATAAAGGAGGAGAGGGACACCTTTGGAAACATAAGAAATATTAATTGATAATAAATTCCAACCCCTCTTAAAAACCTCCAAAAATTACTCAATTCTAAGATTAGATGAGATATGTTTGTAATCACATCAACCAATAAAATTTAGACATGTTGTGAATTTATTTTAAACCTTATCAAATTGATTTATTCTTATTTAATATA
This sequence comes from Viscum album, assembly GCA_963277665.1. NCBI lineage: Eukaryota > Viridiplantae > Streptophyta > Magnoliopsida > Santalales > Viscaceae > Viscum > Viscum album. The sequence continues at coordinate 838,078,419 of OY728165.1, forward strand.
ATTAATTTTATTTCTCGTAATAATATTCTAAATTTTAAATTGTTTTAAATAATTAATTTTTTGTTGCTAATTTTTCATAATTGGATACTTTACAACATTTCAAACCATATAAATTTAAATTTATATTTTTTGAATATTTTTGTGATTTTTAAACAATTTTAAAATATTTTATTTTTATAAAATAACAATAGAGTCAATTTTTACACTATTCATTTATTTGAATTTTAATAAAATCTACACAGAGGATATATTCGAACCAAAATATTTTATAAATTTATAATATTTCATATTAAGTTAGAAAATTCTTGGATCACATTAAATACTTCATATACTATTTATTTTAATATTTTTAAAACCATATATTTGATATTTCAATCAATAAAATAATTTCAACACCACTATTCTATCAACATTAATGATAATTATTTAATCCGTAAAAATTATAAATAAAGTAAAATGATGTATATAATTTTATTATATTTCTGGATACTCTTCACATTTAAAGTTTTACGAAGTTTTTCACTAAATTAAAATTATTACCCTTATAAGATATAAGAGAGTGACCTGTTGTCACTTTCTTTTGTTTTAATTATAATTATATCCTTTTCATGGTCAATAGTCCATGAAACGAATCTATTCATACCCTTATGTAAAATGGGTTGACTTTTATTCATCCAATGGAAATTTTTCAGGTTTTAGAGTAATTTTATAATCTTATTTTTATGATTAATTACCCAATTTACCTTTAACAATAGTGAATAAAAATTATTGTAGTTACTATTCATAATGTAAAAAAATAAATGTAAACTATTAACATAATTTGGACCCAATGAATCAAAATATGGAATCCATTTTTCAAAATTCAAATCACAGAATTTTCAGTAATTAATTTAAATTTAATCATGTTGTTAAGAAAACAGATTTTAAAAGATAAAACATTGTCAAAGACTGAAATGTTTTTACCTATGACATTCAATATAAAATTAATGGTAATGGAATGAATTTTATTAAATAGTAAAAATATATTCTATTTATAATTTAAAACCATTCAATATTATAATTTAACCATATAAATTATCTCGATGAAAAAAGTTTTTTTAATTAAAATTTAATATATTTTTACTATTCATCAAAATAAGAAACTTATCAGAAAAATATCAAAAATTTATCCAAAGTAAATTTTTATATCCTTATTAAAAATAAAATTATATATTGTAAAATTTAACTTATAAACATGTCAAGAACTATATTTAATGTGGGTGCACCATCAAAAGGTAGTAAAACTACATTTTTTTTAAAAATGCTCATTTTACCCGAAAAAAAATTATTTTGTTCTCATACCATGTTCTATAAAATGTGTAAGATGAATTATAATGTCATAAAATTTAAAATTTAGTTACTAATATTCATAATGGATAGTTATTAATAATATTATAACAATATATCATTATTTAGTGAAACCTGGTATTGTGTACTACACACGCTATCGAGGAAGGTCACGATTGCGTTTAATGCAAGCCAAGTCAGGGAAACATGTAGGGCGAGCTCCCTTTGGTGTTTCATATAACATAATCAAAACATATTTCATTTATACATTAAATAAAATCTATACTTAATGTTGTTTAGAATAATTTCCACAAAATGAACATGAAATTTTGTGTAACACGAGCCAAGGATAGTGTTGCATGCACTGCAAGCTAATACGATGTTGCATATAGTACAAGCTAATATTGGTGTAGTGTACGATATAAGACATCAAAGAAATTAAAAATAATATATCTCATAAAATCTCGGGGTGTTACAATACTGGTGTAGTCACACTTTTTTGTTGACTGAATGGGGATTATGTTGATCTCTGAGAGTTACTCTAAATGAATTTTGGAGTTAATACAAAAGAGTTTTGAATAGGTATTCACAAGGTCTTTCATATTATGTGACACATGGGGAAGTATAAATCTTTAAAAATCATTTTTGGAAGTTATATAAAAGTATTTTTTTGGATATGATCTCATAATGTTATTGTATATGATATGTTAAAGGGTGATATGGCCCAAAGATGTTTAATCTTTAGGGAAAGTGAGTGATTGATGGAGATGGATTTTCCCTATATCCTTTTTCATGAGATCAACTTATGATATATCATAGGCTATGATATCATGATATCATAAGGCATGAGAATTTATTCCACTCTACAGCCTCACTCAATCATAAGTCATGACTGAATGATTTTGTAAGGTGGATGAATGGATAAGTCATAGAGTATGATTGTTGTATCATATCAAATATAGGATTATAGTTATCTGGGTTATTTAAAATGGTTTAATGATAATATTTATCACTCAAGGTATCATTCTACATTTTCTATCATCTAAGATGAATTCCATAAGGAATAACTGGTGGGAAGTATATTCATTTATCCATGCATGAGTTGGATGATACATTAACTACTGTCCTATAATGCATTAGTTAATGAATTATAACCCAAGAAGAATCCTTTAGTGATTTATAAAGGGTTAATTATATGATATGTTGGGTGTGTTCATGTTAGATGTTTATAAAAAACTCCATAATTATAAAAGATAACTTCTTCTATGAATTTTTTCCATCGAGGCACTAGCACGCTATGGAGGAAAATGGATCTAATTCGAGTGTCAAATGATTTTTAATTACCATTTGATACCTCCATAGGTGGTGGAACATTTAATTACACTTATTTGATCTTCAAAAAACATATACAATGGATTTTTTGGGTAATTTTTTTTCTCATAATTCTTACAAGAAATTTCTCATTTCACAAAGACAGTTATGAAAAAATAAATTCCATGGATGAACATTGGTAAAAAAATCAATAAATCATTTATATGAATAATATTTTTCCTATACATAGATAATCCATCCTAAAATTAATGTATATTTTTATGTTGAATAATTTGATGAACTCTAACATAAGATTGTAATGTATAGAGTTGATAATATTATAGAAGTTAAATAATAAGAGGTTACTGAGAAATAGAAATACTTAGCATTCTATATAAGGATCAGAATCTATGACATTTTAAAGAAGTTAGAAATACTCACAATCTATATAATTCTAGCTATATTCCAAACATTCATATACTTGGACAATTTAAGAGACTTAAATATGAGATGAAAAAAAGTTAGTGTGAAAGATCAAAAATCTATATCTTTAATGAGGTCCATAAGTTGATGCACATGAAAAATAATATAAGGTAATCTTGCATGAAACTATATAAAAATATATATTGGCAGTTAAATACCTTTATTAAGGAATAATATCTACCTTGTTGACGCAGTGACATATCATTCAATGAATAAGATCATTTATTATGGAGATTTGGAGTAACAATAAAAATTAGTGGGATCCAGTATAATGAATATATCTACAAATAGAAATTATTTTAAAAAGATAGCCTCTTATGTTAAAGATGATACCTTCCCACGCCACTTTTAATCATTTTTATCATAGTTTAAAATATTTTCCCTAGATTTTTCTTAAAAAAATAGATTATTAAGATATATTATGATAAAACCTTGCATAAATACAATGATCTTTAGGTTTGAACTTTATAGGATTCATCAAATGTGAGTATGTTGGTAGAAATTTAATATCCATTCATTCAAACTAGTGAAAATGTTAAAATAAAAAAGTGGTAAAATTTAATTGAAATTAATGAGGAAAAATTATCTACATTGATCGCCCTAGTGTAAATGCACCATCCACTTAAGATATAAATTGGTATCAAATAAAATTCTGGTTTCCTATGATTGGTTATATTTCTTCTCTAATTTTTTTCATTTGACATATATATATTTCATAATTAAAGAAGGCATATAGATGCTTTATATGTAATGTATAGTTTATATCCCTGTCTATACCAATATATAGGTTTTATCCAAAAAATTAAAGAGGATATGGAATAAAAAGGCTAAGAAGATGAGAAATATATCAATGTAAAAAAAATAATCAACCACTACATTAATGTATTCAAAGTCATAATTTTTTATGTTATCTCTGATTAGAATGACTTTCTTGGGGAATGTTTTAAAACTAGAGAAGAGTCTGAGTCTAATGAAGAAGTTCAGGACCTCTAATATGAAATATAAGACTATATAAAAAATATTCCTTTTGAATTTCTCAATTAATATTTTATATTATGAAGGAAATAAATTAGGATAAAACACAACTGATAATTAAATCTATGAAAAAAAAAATTGAGTAATAAGTTGAATGAGTGAAACACTCATGTTAAACATGTTTAAACTAATGTGATTAATTTTTGATATATTTGTAAAACAGCCCCATGGATAAATAATTATTAAAAAATAAAATTTATGGGAAATTTTAGATATGAAAAACATATGAAATGAGGATCTATACACTAGATGAAAATCATAAAGCTATTTTTAGTGTCAATAATTCTTAATTGGAGAACATATCTAAAAGAGTGAAGAAGATTGAAAATTATATATATGAATTGAGTAAGTTCCATAAGGAATAATTTTATATTATTTTAAGCAAATCTAAAAAAATAAATAAATCTATTAAATATTAAAGAAATACTCTAAATATAAATTAGCTTGATCTTTATTTAAATTATAAAAAAAATGCATGTTACCCAAGTTGAATCTTCAAAAAAATTATAAAAGAAGAGCTTTATCCATGAAGGTTTCTCAAAAGTGTCTCACTTATAAAAATACTCACTATTGTGGAAAGAATATATTGAAATATTTTATAGACATATATACTACATTATCATAGAAAAATGTAACTCTTTTAAAAAAAATTATTTATAATCATGATGATTCATTTTTAGTTGTAGTTCACTATTCAAAATCTAGTCAAATGTGAGTAGTGTAAAGTAATTAAAATCCAAAAAAATATATCAAGGTAAGACATGATTATTTTTAGGAAGAATTTATCCATAATGAAAAATAAAAAATATAGTTTTTGTGTCCAAAAATAGCAAGAGAACAAATTTAGAAAGACTATAACTACACACGAAATAACAAGGTTTATTTCCAACTGTTGGTGTTATGAAAGGTTTGGTAACATGTTTTTTGAATGTCGGTATAAAAATACATGAGTATACAAAGGGGTATAATTAAGTAAACAAAATTTTTTAAACATACATAATAAGAATGATGAGATTGATGTTTCACCAAATATAAGATGATCTTATTATAGAAAAAAGTTACAAATTTTAATCCTTTTTAAATATTCAATGAACAATAATTTTATTGGATGAAATCAAAATCAACAGAGTGAATCAATCCATGAGTGAGAGGAAAGGATTGGTTTGGTGGAACTAATACCAGAACAAGTATTATAGATGTTTACCACGAAGAAAATCTCAATGATGACCAAATATTTATGTGAAACGTATAATCATATTGGATAACCTCTTCTAAAATTCATTACATGGATGACAGAATAGTAGTATATGTTTCAAAATAATGTAAAACAACCATTTACATCATGTGGGAAGAGTTCTGCTATCAAAAAGTAAAATTCTCACAACAAGATAACTGGGAATGTTCCCAAGGAATGCATGACCATATAGATAGAAAAAAATATAATATGATAAGAAAATAGAATAGGAAAAAAAGTTGACTATTCTTTTATTGAATATGTTTTATAAGATCCCATCTTTTAATATGTATGTCCCTCTTGAGTTTTGTTTGAACTTCTATTAGTTAGATTTTATTTTCTTCTTTAAACCTTGGTGGTAGGATTTATTTTGGGGATAAAGATCTTTTGTTTGGTAAAATGACCTAAATCTATATAATTTATGTTTATTTGAATTAATGTATTCTGGGTATAAATGTATTAAAGGATTACGAGGGTTCTCTATGGGTTTGGAATGTTTTAGAGGTGGTTCTAGTTTTTCTACAGAATATAGGTTGTGATCTATTTTCAGGACACTTTCCCGTTATGAAAGGGTTATGTGATGTGAAAATGTTTCTAAGAAGATGAAATGAACAAGTTAATAGCATGAAACATTTACATGTTCTGACACGATTCACATCAAGAAATGTTCAATCGAGGTTATTTTAGCAAAAGGCAACATGTTTTTCAATGTATCTTATATACCAAGAAATTTACATTGTGAAATTAGATAACATCCTGAATATATCATGGCCAAATATTTAAAATCAAAATTCACATATGATTTTAATTTCATTATTGGGGAAGGTTCCCCTCTTGAACCCTATGGTGACTCAAGGTGATTTTGGATCAATTCCTTCCCTTTCATACATCCCATTATAGTGTTTAATACATACCTTTCCATATGATTTCATTACCATTTTTTCTTTATTGTTTTCACCTATTGAGAGTGTTTCTTTGATCATTGGATTATTTTATGTGGTCTAGAACAAAAACCTGTGGTAAATTTCTATTTGTTTAAGTGTGTGTAATATTATATGATTTAACAGACAGAAAATGCTCGTAAACCAATTGAATAATGGGTGATGATAATCATGTGTTTTGAATAATATTTTGAACCATTTAGATCTAATATTGGTAATACCTAGCTTGAGGCTACCCATAGGATGAGCCTACCCTTGAAAAAAAAATATTGTTCTTTTATATTAAACCATGAATTAGATAACATGATACCATAGGTAATCTCTTATGATAGAATCATATTGGAAAATGGTTTACTTATTTATTTGAATTGATAGAGATACATTGATATGATATAGGTGTGTACACTGTCATATTAATGGTTTAATAAATAAATTAATGACTAAAAGAGAATTGAATGTAAAATGTAATTTTAAGAATTTAACTTTTTGGTTTATAATGTAATGTTTCATTCTACTTTATGCATGACTTGTGTTGTATATTATATTGTAATGCTTATAGGGTTTGGCTTGGTAATTTTTTAATTCTTAAAGGGCATGGCTAGGTTATATAGAAATTATTGTATAAATGGATTGGCCCATTTTAATTTTTGGTGATCATAGATCTTGGCCTAATTATGTTAAATTTATTATAAAGAGGCCTTTGTTTAGTTATATTGAAATGATAATATTGAGGGATTCACCTAGTTTCATGTTGAAATTATTATATAAAGGTTTTCTCCTGAATATAATATGATACTTATGGGGCTTGGATTAATCAACTGGAAATTCATATACATAGGGCTTGGCCTAGTTATGCCAAAATGCTAATATATGGGGATTTTTCCTTGTTATGTGATTATGCCTTAAACTAGTGGTTATGATTGTCCTGTTAAAGATACATGATCCAAGATATTAATTCATGTTTCTCAAGTAGGTTGATTATTGTACTATATTAATTTATTGATTAGTTCTCTTGTTTGTCATTTTATTGTATGAAATTACTATCAGACTCGTTTTTCAAGGCATGGCAGGGTCGACCTATATAGTTTTACTCACACCCAATTTGGGCCATTATTTTTTAATTGAGAATATTAAATGGATACATGATTGTAAAGCAAAAATGGGCCTTGTTATTTATTATTTCATTTTGGATGGGTTGGATCTTAGATATGGGGTCGATATGGGTTTCATGACTGGGGGATTTTGATATTATCTATGTTATCCAAGTATTTTATCTAAAGGAAGTTTAGCATGAAATTTGGCAACATTCAAACCTATAATTAAATTATTCTCTTATTATCTTTATATTTTTAGTTGACATTAATTATTTGGTTTATCTTTTATTATGTACTATTTTCTATATTTCCAATATTCATATATTTGTTTATTTCTATATATTTTTTTATAAAACAATATAATAGTGTGTATAATCTCCACACTAGGTTCTACACACCCCCACTGCAAGTCAGAAGATGCTATTAGACAGGGAGGCAATCTTTAGGTCTAGTAACCAACTAGGTTTTCAATGTTGGGTTGATCTAGATTAGGGGATGTTATAAAGTTGTATCAGAGGAGTTCAAGTTTTATTTCTTTTTTCGAATACAATTTTGGAAATGTGGAAAGGAGATTAGAAACGTGTTGTGACTTTTTAATGACCTTGTGAATTAGAGTAGTTAACCCATGTATGGGGAAAAACTAAGTAACTAGGGACTGGATTATTTTTCAAGCTGTTTCCTTATTATGGTTGACATTATTTCACCTTGGTTAATTCACATGTTGTGTCATTTTATTGTTTCCTAATATTTATTATTGTGGCCCAGTATGGCCTGAGATGTGTATATATGCATCATGATTGCATGTATGGATTTCTATTGACATGAATTGTTCAAGATAGGGACATGTTTATTGTATGTGGATTATTTCCTAGATAAAATTTCAAATGAGATCCCAGTTATATTTGAAAAATAAAATGAAATAACTATTATATCATGAAAAATTACTTGTTAATCCATGTTTAGAGAGGCAATGAGCCTATGGTTCCCTATTACTGTAACCGGTTGTGTTTGAACATATTTTCATCTAGTGTTCTAAGTCCTTCTTTTTCCATGTATAGAAAATGACTCCTCATTGTCTTTAAATTGATCATTAGGTGATCAGAAATCAGCACACTCGTAACATACTCAAACCAGAGCTTTATGTATCTCTTGGGGATCATATGGATGTTCAACTTCTCGATGGTTTTATGAGGGTTATGTGATCCAGGGAAATGTATACAATTTGAACTATACCATCAATTTCTAAATTTATGAGGGATTTTTCGATGCAACATCTACCTACAATCACTAGGGAGGGAGGCTTCTAGGAAGTCGGGTTTTAGATTCAGTCAGTCAAAAGAAATCTTTAAAAATATTAATACAATGGTTTATATAAGTTAGAATCTTAATGCATACATGATTTTTGGACCTTCCAAGAATTTTTTGAAAACTTTATCGAAAGAAAAATATAAAATTTTGTTATAATAAAATGAATTAGATATGAAATTTCTGATCCACTTTTATAATGAATCATTAAGGTATGAGAAGGCTCATGAGTTCATGTACCAGACTTAGAATTTGATTCCAAGTTGGGGTGTTTCCATGATGGTCTTTGCTATGAGATCTGGTCACTGGTGAATGTTTTTCAATTGAGTTTTATTTTTTTGATGCTGAATCATGCTCTCATAATAGTAGGGAATCTAAGAGAACCTTCGAGTAGTGGCTAGACTATTTCATTATGGAAAACTAGAATATCTTCTTATTGTGGAAAAAAACAACTCTCTAAAAATTATTTCCCAGGAAACAATGGGAACATCATCTAGGGAAAGGGGAATCCATATCAGGATTGTGTTCCATTACATTGCTATCAGTGTGGAATTTTTGGCTACAAGTGGACTCAATTTCCACACCCTTATTTGGAATATCATTCTTACAATAGGTTTGGCCACTTGTAGAGGTTTTTTAGGGGGATGCAGTGGTAGATAATTGGTAGGGGTAATGATAAGTACCAATGTTTGATAAGGACTCATCTACCCCTTAGAAGACTAGTAGATTGAGTTCCAAAGGATGTTCAGGATGAGGCAGGGGATGTGGTACCCTAGTGTAGGAGCAGGAATACTAAGTAGAGGGAATAATTTATGGGAGTAATAATGCATCCAAGGGTATAGGGAAATTCCATCTACATGCTATACAGTCTACTTAAGATAATATGGATGAATAACCTTCTACCATTAGAGGTACGGTTGTTATATCATATATCTTATTTTTTATATATAAGATCATCTCATTGTATTATATTTTATATTTTTATATATTTTTTGGTATTGGTTGTGGAAATCTTGGATGATTTTTTGAACATCAATACTCTATATGGATTAGGATCAGTGGATATCAAGTGTTTCATGGTGTGTTCTCTAGAAATTGGTGTTTACCATTTATTTTGGGAATTTTTAGTACTAGAAATTACAGGTTTTGATTTGATTTTGGGAATGGATTTTTCAGTTTTATACGAGGCTCAAAAAACCTATTACTGGAAAAGAGTTAAATTTATATCTCCAAATGTAGGTAGCTATTTTCACTAGGGTGAGTGGGATCTTTAGGCTAGTAATATAAGACCATTTTAGGGTATATTTGATTGTATAATGGATCATATAGTAGTCATCTATCTAGATGGTGGTGGGATATAGAAATATATGTTTCCACTAGTGGTAGAGTGTCTTCAGGAATTCTTTAATAATGATTTAGCTAGCTTACCTCCCTGGAGGGAGATTGTTTTTATGATCAAGATACTACTAGGAATTTAGTTAGTACATATCATGCCATATATGATAGTACTTGAAAATATTCACGAGTAAAAAGATTTGTTGTAAGATATGTAAGCTAAGGGTTTCATATGGACAAATACATTTCTATGGGGTTCTCTAGTTGTTTTCTCCTAGATGGTTGATGGGACATTGCTATTATGTGTGGATTATCCCAAACTGAACCAGATTATGGTGATGAACTGGTGTCCTCTTCAATGAATTGATGATCTCTTAAATCATATAAGTGGTTCCTGTATTTTCACTAAGATAATATTGAGGATATGGAAACACTAATTGTGGGTGAGACCACAATACATTCCCCATAAATATTTTGGGAACATGTATGGCTTTAATGAGTTCATAGTGATGTCTTTTAGTTTTATGAATTCACTAGAGATATTCATGGCCCTGATGAATCAGATCATTCATTCAATCCTAGACCAGTTTTTGGTTGGTTTGGTCAATGAAATATTAGTGAACCCCAAGTCTGTACACGATCATGACCAAAATCTTGGTCTCTTCAAGTGTATACTAAAAGAGCATCAATATTACACCAAACTATCCAAATTTAGTATCTTGATTGATAGATTGAACTTCTTGGGATATGTTATCTAAAAGGATAAAGTGTGAATGGAACTAGAAATGTTTGATTCCATGGTATCTGAGGAGTGACCCAAAAATTTCATTAAGATTAAATGTTTTCATTTTCTATATATTATTTATGGATTCTTTATCTAGGACTTCGCCCATATGGTAGAATCGATGTTTGGGATGGCCTAGAAAGGGATGAGGTTTTTTTGGTCAAATTCTTATTAGGGAGTTTTTCAGGAGTGAAAAAGAAGGTTATCCTCAACACTTATCCTCACATTTATTGTGCTAAGTAAATCATATATCATATATTATGACACATCCTAAGTTGAAATCAAAATAGTTATAATGATGGAGGACCAAGTGGTTTCATATGGCTCCACACAACTGATACTGCATGACGGGAATAATCCTACTCCAGCTCTAGAGTTATCTGGGGTGGTACATTCCCTGAGATGCTGGAGACACTATCTTTTGGTTGAGAGGTTTGGGTGTGCAAGGACCAAAATATCCTTAGCTACATCTTTTCTTAGGGGAACAAAAACCATTCGAAAAACGTCATTGTCATGTATCTACAGTCATTCGACTTCAAGGGAGAATTTACATTGGGAAAATAAAATATAGTTTTCAATGCATTTAGATAGATGTAATAAATGGATGTGATGTGGGAATGTTCTGATGAGTGGTGGATGTTGTAACCCTTTGTATACATGGATCAAGATATTGAGGAATCCCAAGGACAAGTAGCTCTGACTTCAAAATCTATTGTACCCATGCTTTTGGCTGTATCAAGACTGAGTGGTTATATAATCTAGAATACTTTGCTCTAATGGATAGAATATATAGTGTGGACCCACCATTACATTATTCATTGAATATCCTATAATCATTAGACTAACGAACAATCTAAATGAACTATTCATATTTGGGAGGATATCTTACAAGCCTGTGTTTTGGATTTTAGTGGTTCATGGAAGTAGCATTTAGAACTAATGGATTTTTCCTATAATAAAAAATTCAATGAAATAATATAGATATAACCTTTTGAGGACTTGTATATTAGGACATCCCTTTCACCTATTATTTGGTTATAGGTAAGTGCATTTTAAATATTCTTGTGTAGGAGATATCTGAGTTGGTTTAGTTGATCAGGAAGGAGTTGTTGGCGATGTAGATTAGGAAGAAATATTAAACTGACAAGAAAATATGACCTCTAGAATTTGAGTTGATTCATCGTTTTTTCCTTTGGGTGTCTCTTAGGTTGGAGAAATTTTGTATCAAAAAACATGGAGTGTTAGCGCCTAGGTTTGTCGGTCAATTTGATATAGTTGAAAGGTTCAGTCTAGTGGTGTATCGATTATCGCTTCCACAAATCTATTGCACCAAGTATGACATGTTTCATGTACCAAAGCTTTATATATATCATCTTGACCATAATCACACAATAGATATTGATGAAATTGATCTTCATATAGATTCTTCCTTTGGGGAACATATGTTACAGACTGTGGAATATAGTGAGAAGTATCTATGGGGAAATATTATTCCTCTAATTTGAGTGGAGTTGTAGCATGTGCGTGTTGAAGAGGATACCTAGGATAGGGAATCTGATATGTTAGCATAGTTTCTAGTCCTTTTCACCAGGAACATATAGTGAGTAGCTCAAAGATGAGATTTCATATGGTCATGAGGATATAAGATCCGTTATTTTTTTAGGTATGACCCTCTTGAGTTTTGGTTGAGCCTCTTTTAGTTGGGTTCTGTTTTCTTATTTTAACCATCATGGTGAAGATTCTTTTGGGGATAAAGAGATAATTTTGGGTAACATTACCTAATGATCAGGGTTTTATTTTATTAATTAATGTATTCCCTTTATAAATGTTTCAAAATATTATGACGGTTCTCTGTGGGTTTTTAAAGCTAAAACATTTGTTCAAGTTTTTCTATAGATTCTATGTAGGGATATGTCTACAAGACACTTTCCCATCATAAATGGGTTACACAACATGAAAATATTCCCAAAAATATTTTGTGAACTGGTTCATAGATAGAAATGTGTATATGTCGTGAAACAGGTTAACATCATGAAATAGTCCCCCAAGGTAATTTTAACCCAAGGTGATGTTTTTAATCATATATTATAAATCAGGAAATTCACATAATGATTGTAGTTAATGTCATGAATATCTCTATACAAGTGGTATTAATCCACACTTCATGAATGATTTTAATTTCACTTGTTGTAAAGACTCCTCCCTCAAACCGTATCCTGATTCCATGTGATTTTATAGTGATTACATCACTTCTAAACAACTAGATATAGGATTTTATTTATATTTTTCTTATGAAACCCTTATCCAATATTCATTATGGTGTTCCATATTGATATTGTTTAATTTACATTCAGATAAAGTTATTCATTCTATATTAATTTCCTATAGTTTGTTTCTATTTGTTTAAGAGTGTGTAATATTATGTGATTGTACAGACACAACATGCACATTAACCAAAAAAATAATGGGTGATAATAATCATTTGTTTGGACTACTCCATTGATTCCATTGGATCAAATACTGTTGAGACCTAGCTTGTGGCTACCCATATGGTGAGACTACCCTTAAACAGTAATGAACAAGTTATTGGATTAAGGCATGAATTAGCATTACATGAATTCTTAGGTGATTACTTTTTATATGGTCACATTAAAAAGTTTTTTACTTGTTTATTTGATTGACTAGTGATACTATGATATGATATGGTTGTATACACTAGAAATTTAATAGATTAAGACATATATTTATGAATGAAATGGAATTTAAAGATAAAACGTAATTGGATAAATTTCCCTTCTTAATTTATGATGTAATGTTGTGTTTTTTTACCATTATGACTTGTGTTTTATATAATACTATAATACTTATAAGGATTGGATCTGTTATGTAATAATGATTATAGGGATTATACATGTGTTTCTAAAGCTTCCTGTGAGGTGCCTCACCTATGCATGTCATCATGCATTAGCATGCTTTGTTTCCTTGTATTCCCACTTTCCAAAGTTGGGAAGACTTCATCACCTCTTTGATGATGTTTTCTCATAGATTGGAACATTTTTATGGGATGTCGGTTCCTCCTTCCATGGATTCCTCATATAATGCCTCACCAATTCTTGTTCTCCCTCATAGATTATGATGTGTTTGTGAAACTCATTCCCATTTCCATCTTTTCATGGATGTTGTTTAATTACATTTCATCTATCTAGACCTTCCAAAGTCTCTCAATAAGTCACCAACCTTCATCCAAGAGAATAGTAACAGTGCGAATTACTAGGCAGGTTTAGATGCTATATCATTGGAACAATACTATTATTCCTCATAAGAGGGCTTCTCAGGGGCACAAAATCTAAGGAATCATGTGATGTTCATGAGGTATTTGATGCCATATAAATATCTTGAGAGTGTTTCCTTATGAATCTCATGTTTAACATGAGGTATAGTATGATAAGATTTGAATTTAGCATCTTGTGGTTATGGAAGGTGGTTTATCAGAACACCTCATGGAGGCAGATTTGTGAGGTACATCTCAATGGGGGATAACTTTAGAAGGTGTACCAAATGGATGGATCAGAATGCATGTGGAGGTATAAATTTGTTGGTTTGTCCAATAAAGGAAAGGTTTCACACCATTAAGGATGATCTAGACACCTATGAAGGTGGATCAGGGTGGTGAACCCCCTAGGTGGGGGAACAATGGTTTACCATTGGTTTTGATTGATCCTCATGGAGGCTTTCTACATACCATGTTTAGAAGAAATATATCAAAACCCACATATTTCATTCGATGGTGTGGGCCGTACACACTAGAGTTTCCATTCGCAAGAGGATTTCTCTTGGATGGAATGTTTGGGGGCTTCTGCATTGAAACTACCCGAGTGCTGCTAGGATAGGGGTTGATATGGATAGAGTGGATGATTATACTATGATTTTTTGTCCTAGGTAAAAATATATATGGGTTATTGATGGATTTTATAAAATTAATGGGTTTTGTTTGGTGTGTTGAGATTGATCCTCAAGGAGGTTTCCTACATATCCCAATTAGATGGGAATCATGTCCACGTAGTTCTGGATGGGGAATTTGGTCTTACATCTAAGGAGGAATCCAAAAAGATATAGGTGGATGAATTTTATGATCCCACCAGGATGTGGATGCTCAGGTAGAATTAGGATGGATGATGGATGAAGTGGGTGATGGGTGATGGATCAGAACACCCTATAGAGGTGGATCTGAGGGATGGGTCCCATAAATGGATCGTGTCCCATTCTGAGGCTATAACACTATGAGGGAGCACCTAAGATTTCCATTGGTTGGGATTGAACTGTATTAATGTGTTTTACATAACCTTTTTAGATGAAAAGGATCCAAACCCATGTAGTTCGGAATGGGGGTTGGAGCTTATAGATATGGAGGAGGCCCATCTGGTTGGGGCTTACGCATCAGAGCTACCTGTGTGCATGGGACATGAAATTGGGGATTACATGGTGGAATGTAACATGAATGTATATTAAATTTAATGGTCATTTCTAACCTCTATTATTATGTGATTCATGCTCGGTGTAAGAAAGAAAAGGTAGATGTAGACCAGAATTTCATGTAGCAAATGATTCACCAACAAGAAATTGCATGAGGATTAGGCATGACAACTACCTGAGGAGGATGTCATTCCATGTGAGGATGATCTAATTCTCTATGAGGAAGATCTATTTCCTTTTGATTGGTACATAGATGATCCTATCATTAGTATGTGGGGATTACACGTAAATACTTCCCAAGGAGAAAATGGCGACATAGCCCAAAGGGAGAGGGATATTTATAACGAGTGCAGTAAGTGAGAGGTTCTCAATTCCCATCCCCTCTCCGATCATGTATATAGGATTTAATTCCATATGAGGAGGATCTAATTCCCTATCACTCATATGTGGATACATCTCAAGCTTTCCACATATGGTGTGATCATAGTTTCACATCATGTGATGAGGATAGTTGTGCTAGTAATTTTTTCGTCCTACAGCTCCGACGTGGGGGAATCATTCCTAAACCCTTTGTCTTACATAAAAGCTTCCAATTAATTATAAAGGAAGGGAATATGTTCGCAATTCGAGAAGGTGATGGTGTATAAGAGTGTTTATTCATGAGTTCCACATTTGTTTAGTTGTGATAAAAGGAAAAATTCATTACCATACCTAGGATGAAAACCGAGAGGAAGGTCACCACAATATAGTATATCTCATGAGGAACCACTAAATCACTAAAAAAATTTGGGATGGCTAGGGGGATATGGTTCATTCAAGATATGAGGGTTGCGTGAAATAGGGGCTTGAACATGGTGTGTTAGGGTTAGGGAAAACCATTGAGCTTCAAAGAGGAGGTTATCACAAGATTGGAGGGTTGCACACAAAACGGAATGGTTGATCCCATGATGGGGTGCACACGAGGGATCATTGTGAACGAAAGAAAGATCTTTTCCATGCACATTCCTTAGGCATAAAATACATCGGTGATGGTCAAACCACTATTGGCATATATGATGTCGAACTCCCAGGGAACCTGTTGCAAAAAACTCTTGTACATTGGGGGATCCATGGCTTGTGTGATTCCATAGAAGAGATGTCTAATGCGTAGAAAAATAATGCTTCGGCTTGTGAAGGATAACCTTGAAAAAGGGGGTTAACTTCAATATATATAAAAATGCTTTTTTGGCTGTTTGAAATATTTCAAGCATGTCAAAGGCTTTTTACACACATTTTCATTTGGTCCATGTTTGGTGCACATGTAAAGGATCTATTTGACATTGCATTAGGTTCATTAGAGCCTTCTGTGTGGACCTCCATATTACGCACACATGTCATATCTTACGTGTGACTCCCTTAGGATTCATGGAATGTTCTATTTAGTCATAGATCTCTTTTGGTTTAATCAAAGATGTTCGAGATGGATCCGTATGTAAATCAGTGCCAAAAAATTACCTCCCTCATAATTTGAACTGAAAGTGGACCATAAGGTTAGGTTTGGAGGGAAAATGCCAAAAAGAGGGGTGCATCCATAGGGGTGTGTGAAAGTCTCTAATTCATACATGTAAAACATAAACTCAATCGATAACTTAAATTTGAAAAGGTCTACTTCCACATGTTTTACTTTGTGTTATTCAAGCACTATTGTACAACTGTTTAATGATCTTGCAAGAAATTCTTTGTCATTCCTGCCACACCCTCATCCTTCCCAAACGCAACTGAAATTTCCATTTAATATGATACTACTGAGAGGGAAGCCTTTAAATCCTTGTGGAGAGTGGAGATGATTGATAACCCTAAAATACTTTATGTTAGGAGGGTCATACCATAAAATTAGATGATCTTGGGTAGGCTGACATAGTCGTAGAAGAATTATATCTTAAGTGAAAACCTCCCAGTGTGGGATTTTGGCATATGTGACGAAGTTTTCATCCTAAGCTCCAACATGATTCATCGTGATCATGTTTCACAAATAAATATATATTTAAACAATTTAAACGCAATTTTCAATTCCAACTCACATGATATCATCAGGATATGGTTGTATATTTCCTGAACATGAAGGCCAAGATGATCATATGAGACCAGCCAGAGTTGGATGAGTGACCTTCCCACTATGCAAGCACCTTCCCAAAAAACATGAAGGATGAAATTATGGGTTTTAATAAGGACTTATACATAAATTATGAGGGGAACATCATGAGTGAATGGGAATGGGAGTACTGGGAATGCTACACATGCGAGGATTTTAGAGAAGAGTTTCATAGAATTGGGATATATGAAGAAGTATAGACATCACAATTCTATATATATCGTCAATAGTAGATGGTTTCGTAGATACTCATCTGATGGTCTCACAACACAAAAACCTTCCACCTTTACCATGGGGAGGTTGGAATCATCTTATTGGACATTCTTTTCATCAAAGGCATTCCCCTTGAGAGTTTCCAATATAATGAGTTCCTTCCACCATTGGATACCTAGGAATAATAGGAACAATCCAAATTCCGAATGTGGATTCTATTAGAAGTGATGAAGGAGAATTTGAATATGAATCACATCATGAAGTACATCCCATTCTCGATAAGTTTTGACCAATTCTTTATGAATGATGAGATGTTGATTATGTTGGTCCAAGTGAAGAAGTGTTTGAATGCATCGTAGAGGATGAAAGGTGGGATCAAGCTAGTTGATCCTAGAGGAAGGACAATGTCAAACATTGGAGTACTACATGAATGAGATCAGGGACCCACTAGTATGTTATGCCACATTCACCTTCCTAAGTGGGTGGATGTTGCCAGAGAGGGACATAAGAATGGGGGTCCTCCAAGGGACATTAGTGATGGTGGGGATTATGGTAGCTCACTATAGGGTCAAACTAGGAGTTCCTATCTTAGTGAGGCTTTATATCATTATATGAATCTTCTCAAGGGTAATCATGTAGATGATTATTTACAAGCCGTTACAAATTATACATGGCTAGATTGTGGCTCATATTAGCAGATATGATCATTCAAATTCTATTTTTCCTTTAGGTGTTGGTCTACGAACTTCCTCCTTGAACACTGCTATTGTTCAATCACTTACCATACCCCATGATGAAATTGTACTCAACATTCTAAACCTTGAAAATTTCAAATTCCTCCCCTTTCTCATTGCACTCAGCCATATGGTGGATGACCTTCAAGGTTCATGGGAGTACAAGGAGTACCTAAAAATGTTATATAATGTTGTGTTGGTGACCCAAATCAGTGAAAAGATCCTTTGAGAACCATACATATCATACCTTTTTTCTTTGTAGTTTTGGATTCCTTCAAAAGGTGGTGATGAAAATGTATATAGGGGTCTGTGTAGAGTGACACCAATTCATCTTACAGAAGATGCGATGCAAGCTGACGACTACTGGATTGGGAAAAATAATCATGTTTCTACCTATAAATATTGATTTCAGCCTATCAATAGACTCTAAAAAACATTGGGTGTTGCAATATCTAGAGGCAATCTTGTGAAGATAGATTTTGAATATTTAATTAGAAAGCATGGAGCCAGAGCAGTCGGATGGCAAGTGGGCTACCACCGAAGAGGCAAGACAAGAGGCATGTTAGGCAATAGGGAAAATAAATCTTATAACCACAGTGGAATGGGAATCACATGGTATGGATGCACTTCTTCCTCTCGAATAATGGTGATCCCAAATGTAGCCTCGTGGGCAACCAAAGAAGTTACTAGGAATAAGGTAATATATCTATAACAACCAGTTTCTGATTCCATTTTCTAGATCCTTTGTTATTCTTGGAGGATGTTGTGAAAATCATTTCCAGACGGAGATATGTGGGGGGTAATGAATCATGGAGGGCTTGAACTACTATATATTGGGATCATTCATGTGGAAAAAGGTGGACATTCATCAGATGTATGTGTATCTAATGACTATGTATACAATTACATGCTAGATGGGGGTATAGAAATCCTCCCACTTGGGTGAACGTGATGCTCATTCTAGAGTCAGATAGAGAGGAATCATTTCTTATGTATCATAGTGAAGAAGAATAAGGAGAACAAGAAGAATAAATAGTTGAATAAGAGGAAGAGTAATAATAAGAATAATTAGAAGAAGAAGAACAAGAAAGATAATATGGGGAGCCCCAAGGGATGGGTTCTCATCAAGAGATTCCATAGAAAAGTGGTGAAATTGTGGGCTCTAATGAAGAGTTCAGTGAATATCTCTCGGTATTCCTTAACATACATCTTCTTTTGATTTTTCCCTTTAACCATGCAGGTACGCTGTAAAAAACATGTCCCATAGAGGATAAAATCAATAGTGAACAAAAGGTCCCAACCTGAGGGGATGAATATGTGCCAGCATGTGTGGTGGAGAATGCTCTATGGCCTACACCCAGGGTTGTGGCATGTGGTGAGCCACTTGTGGCTAAGGTGGCTAGTGGTGAGCTAGCTGAGGATATTAGAGTGGTAAGCTCTGAACCCCAGGTCCATCCTGTTATCTTTGAGGGGAATCATCAAGGCCTTAAAATTACGGCACCTACTAAAGTGGAACGTGCCAAATGGATCGTCATCAAAATCCTCCCTCTACTAGGTAAGATAAAATTTAAAAAAAAATTGGCCCTAATCGAGTTCCCACAGAGACATAGTAGTAGCGTGTACCTATATGATGTAGCTCTTGCTAAAATAACACAAGTAGAATCAATGCAAGTCATTAGCATACCAAATAGTGAGGGATATCCTGTGGTTGAAGTCCCTATGTTTACCCAAGGCTATACCCAATGGTTCTCAACTATTGTAAGCCTTAGATTCCATTAATTCATGCCTTTCATCGACGATAAGACTGATTGAGGTTCCCTTCTTCATGTATTGATTGGAAAACTATGAACCCAATGAGTATAAAGGTTTGATGGGAATATATGGTATCCCTTATTATGGTAATTCCCACTCATGAGGTGCTATCTATTCAAACAGATCCATCATTAGAAGTTCTAGATGAAATCACAACTTCAAGGTATGCCACTAATAAGAAATAACTAATTCCTAGTGGTGAGGATAGCAAAGAAGAATCATGTGATGTCGAAAATCCTCATGACATGCGGCCTATCCCATCTGAGAGGATACTATAGAAAGATCCTTCTACTGAACTTCATGTTGCCTTCCAAGAGTACCAGCCTGCTAATCTAGAGGATCTGAATGATGTAGACCCTGATGCATCTGATGAAAACCATGTCATTCAGTGAAGGTCTTGTAGATTCATTCAATGCTTCATTGACCAGACCCCTGAACCACAACTATTGGTCTGGATGGGGTAACTCCACTTTTAGTTGTTCAACCTATGCATCAAAGGGGCATATATTGTAGACCATCATGTGATGGTATGTGATTTCCATTCAGAAAAGATATGGGATAGGATATTGAATCTAGAAGCTTCCTAGTTCTAGGAGAATTATGATAACATGAAAAAACATTTAGATGTCCCCCAAGAGATCTATTATTTGGAGGAGAAAGAAAGCAAGCATTATGATTTTCTCAAAACTCTGCAAAAAATCATTAGAAAGATGAGGGATCAACTATAGGGGGAAAACCAAATGAAATATAATACTTGTCATATTTTTTACCATAAGTATGAGTGGTTAAAGGAATATACAAGATCTGATGATCTTTGTTTTATGTCCAGTAAAGAGGTTGCGAGGCTTGAGAAGAGGCAGCAAATATGTGGGGGGGGGGGGGACAAGCCAAAGACTTCTAGAGATGATTCACATAATCAATAGAGTGAAGCTATATAGGTGATTATTCTGGAACTTATGAGATGATCCAGTATGTAGATGACCCATTTTGTGTCTTGACTCATTTTTTTCAATACATTGAAACCATTGCATGGATGAATACAATACTTTTCCTACTTTAATTATTGAATTTAAATCATTTTCAAGAGACAAATAATGGTAAATCCCAAAGATCATGTGGTTATGGCTAATTTTGATAAAAAAAATTGGGTGAAAACATAACTATTCACTTTATATGATAATTTCGGGTAATCATAAAACACTCAAAGACTACTTTAGTTGGTAACCAAGATTGTTCTGGATGAGAGAGGTTGGGGTTGGAGAATTTCACTATCTGAGTAGAAAACCTTCTTTTACCAATGTGGTATACTTCAAAAATAGGATAAGTCTAGGAGATTTAAAATCTATATAAATTAAGTGAATGCGATGTTTGAATCACAATATACAGTATTTGGAACACGATTGTATGGGCATGGAGACACAAGATATCTGATGACAGTGTTCGAAACACAAAATTTGTACAACTACCCTAAAATGGGGATGATAGAGATAATATTTTCATTACTATGAATTAGTTTTAAAATTATTTAATCCCTTCAAATTAAATAATTTAATCAAATTTTTATATTTTTTGTATTTTTTTTGTGAATTTTTATCTTAATTGGGAAAATTGGTTAATTCCAGATATTCAACAATTTCTATAGATTCAGTATTCTAAGCTTATCATTAAAATTTTTTTATCCTCATTGATTGAAAAATAAAATTATGATTTTTTATTTTTGGGTTACATATTTGTCTTTGGCACACATATCAAATTCAAAACTTGCTGGCCCAAAAAAGACAATAAAGTGGAAAAACCATTCTGGCCTATAGGATGGAAACCACCTCAGTAATTGAAACATATCTTAGTCTAAAGACCTCCAAATGAGATGATTAATTATGGATATGAAATTGGTATCACATACTCATTATCAAATTAAATTATGTGGAAAATATTTCTAGTTAAAGATGCATTTTCAAGTTCCCAAATGGAGTAATTTGAAGAGTCTTCTCAGCAATAAAAAGTATACGTTCATAATTTGATCACAACTCACACAACACATGCCCAAATGATTTTAGATTTTTAGGGTAGATAGTAAAATTAATTCATAAAAACTCATAAGAATGGACCTCATCGTCTTTTAGAGGTTTGGTGGGAATAAGATAAGTAATCGTCATGTGGACATATTCTCGAGGATAATTTTTTTGTTCTTCATATTCCATCCTATATTTATTTTTAGTTTTTTAATGTATTATTCTTCCCCCCTTAACTTGGATACCATTCACATTGAGGGGTAATCCTCTATGAAATTGGGGAAGGATATGTTTTCACTTTTTTAAGATTTAGTTCTTGCACTTAATGATGAAAAATGTTTTATCTCTTTTGGAAAGCTTGTTTCAATTTCTAATAGAAGTTTTTATTATTATTTACAAAAATATTTGGTTTTAGATTCTGTTATTTATTTTTCTATCAATGATTATTTTTTCACTGCTCGGTGTTCAGGTCTATATAAAATGGAATATATCAGGTCTTAGTGGTGAAGTACTTCACGATTTTTAGTACATGTGGGAGGGGTAGTTGATATTCTTTATTACATGGGATAAATAAGAACTGATTGGGTATTACCTAGGTCAATTGTGGGTACCCACTAAAACTATTTCTCACATAGAAAAGAGAGCATATCTTGTTGATATCATGGTATTTTTTACTCTCACAATCACCATTTTACCAAGGTAATGAGAGTAAGAGATCATTGATTCTCAATTTAATCATCTTAGTAGAATAATATTGGATAAATTGGAAATTTAATATCATTTCAATTAGAAAACTAACCCAAACCTAATCACCCAATAATATCACTATTTTCAAACAAATTTGTGTTCAAAAAAATCAATATTTTGCTAATTTGTTTTCATTTTTTCATTTTTTTTGTTCCATTGAAAGAAAACACAATTTCAAAAACAACAACCACTTCATTCTCAAATTTTAATGTGATAGCTTGATTGTTGAGAACTCCTCTCTCGAGACAACCTAGGATAACAAGTATACTGAATTTTATCTTAGGAAATATATGTTTTTACCACACCCAATGATAGGAAGGTGTAAAAACATGGTATCTTTTCTACAGAGGCAGTTCCAACAATCGAATTTGTAATTGTTTTACACTTTTCTAATTAAATAACCATTAAAAAAATCTTTTTCTATGATTTTTTCTAATTATTATTTATTTAATTCCTAGAACAATTACCTACAAGTTAAAGAGAAAATTATTGACACAGCTTGGTCTATTTTGGATAGTATTTCTTTATTTACCAAGACGATCATGGGAGCTTGAATCCAAATCATCAAGGAGGATGAATTCATGGACCTCATCTAAGCCCTTAAAGAGAACCTTGAATACCCAGTTTGGGAGGGATTGTGTAGTGAATTAATTTAACTCCATGATTATATTTCACAATTTTATCATAATTTTTTGAGTAAAAAAATATATTTCATTTTTTTCCCGGTAATATTTATAAAGAATTTTCATATGAGAATCACCAAGTATAAGAAGCTCACAATGATCTTGAAGCCTGGATTGAAAGTATTAGTCAAACAGTGAAAAAACTAGAGATAAAAATAGTGTTAATTTTTGAGTATGTATATTCATCCAAGGATTAATCACTAGAGATGGAATAATAACCAGAACAAGAAAAATTGGTGAATGAAATATCCCCAATTATCTTTCATGTAAAAGAACAAATGGATGCCTTGATGAAATTAAAAGTGGATCCATTTATCCCAACTCAATCAATTTTATAAGAGATTAATGAAAAAGATTTTTCATATTGAAGTATATTTGGGAGATTAAAATGATATAGATAACATCTATAATGATTGTGAGGAACTACATGATCCCCTTATTCCTTATAATGTATAAGAGCCAACAACATTGAACAAAGACTCAACCAAATTGGTTGAATTTGAAGAGAATATGGAGGATCCTGACTACCAACCATTATCCAGAAAAATTAAACTGCAATAGGCATATTCCAATAAATAATAAATTGAATTTGGACAAACTCTGGGAGTTGATCATTTCTTGAACATTGTATCTTCTAATTTTATTTAATCAGAATTGAGTATTACCTCCAATTGTTTTAAATTTTCATGTATAGAAACACATTTATTTATTTTGTAGATGGGGATGAAAAATAATATTTACCTAAACAGGAACATGTTAAGATACTTGAAATTTTTGACAAATTATTATTGGGAATACATGATAATTTTAAAGTGTATTTGGTAGAGGAAAATGAAACACAAGATGCTTAATTTGGAGAAGAATATTTGTATATTTATTTTTGAAGCTCTATTGTTTTCAAATATAATTACACTCTGTCATTCTCTTTGACTATTTTTTAATGCAACATACCTAGAAAACACACTTAATAATGAATAAGAATATTTTCAATTCGTAACTATGAAATATGGGTACCAATTATTTATCCTAACCCCACCATATATGAAGAAAGTCAATTTCATGGGTGTTTATTTGGAATAATATTTACATAGATTCCTCAACAAGAATACATATGTTCAATATGTAAAGAATAAGATTTTTTGATTCATGATAATAAAACTCCACCCATCATCATGTTGGGGATACCTAATGAGAACTTCCCATCTAGAGGTATTCAAAACACAGGGCCCACTTAGGGGATTAATATAAGATCTATCATTATTTTCCTATTCTATTTCTACATTATTTATTTTAAGAAATTTATTATGTTTTCTTATCTAGTTTTTATTGTATTTTTTCAGTGTGAATCAATTAAAAGATGAAATAATTGTTTCACTACAAATAATTCATGTTGTAACTCTCCTACACACTTAATTATTTATTTTAATTCAATAAAAAATCTAATTACATATAAAAACTATGTGAATGAATTCTGGTGAATTATTTATGTTTAGGTAATGGAACCATTCTAGTTTTCACTACTGAAAAAACGTCCTATACCCACGGTTCAAAACCGTGGGTATAGCCTATACCCACGGTTTTGGGAACCGTGGGCTGCAATAGCGTCGGTATAGGTCCCCAACCTATACCCACGGTTTTCCAAAACCGTGGGTATAGGTATCCTGCCACCGTGTCACCGAAACATAGCCAATAGCCACGGTGTCAATGGATTTTACCCACGGTTTCAAAACCATGGGTATAGGTCCTAAAATAATGCAGGCACCGAGTTTCGATCCCGCAACCTCTTCGCTGCAAACACCGCGTCTAACCACTACCCTAACTTCACCTATATGTATATATATATATATATATATATTTAGTTAAATAACGTTATAAAAACCATGGGTATAGAGGGAAGAACCGTGGGTATAGGGTTCCCGCCAAAAAAAAATTCCTTCCCACGGAAAAAAAAATTCTCGTGCACACAAAATTGACCTATAACCACGGGTTTTCATAATCGTGGCTATAGGCATTTTAGCCCAGACCTATCCCCACGCTTTTCCCCAAAACCCTGGGGATAGGGACCCCTATACCCACGGTTTTGGAAAACCGTCGGTATATGTGACTTTTCAGGACCTATCCCCACTGTTTTCCAAAACCGTGGGGATAGACCCCCCTATACCCACGGCTTTGCAAAACCGTGGGTATAGGTCATGAACAGTCACCTATACCCACGGTTTTCAAAAACTGTGGGTATAGGGGGGTCTATCCCCACGGTTTTACGGAAAACCGTGGGGATAGGTCCATTTTCCAGTAGTGTTTGGATTTTCAATTTTTTTGTTTTTATGCTTTTCAAAAAAGTGTGTTTTAATAAATTATTATGTGTTTTGTTTTCAAATTTGTTCATGTTTTTGAAAAAATAAACTAAAATAATTATCATTTCCATTTTTGATTATCATTTTAATGAGTGAAAAAATTTATTCCATGAAACTGAGCTTAAATGAATATATAAAATGAATTTGTTTCATTTTAAAGTCATTGGTAATTTCATGAAAAATATTATGATTTTTCAATCCCATGCCACGTCTTATTGGGTATATCTTTGAAATCAATTTCCCATGAGGGTTATGAATTTTTTTTTCTAATTTATTTCATCCACATCACTTCTTGAGAGAACCATACTATTTTTCATTTACCATAATTTTATTTTATTTTTCCAAATAATGAGATTTTTATATACATGTGTTTTAAATTATTGAGTCATATCTTTGGTTCTAAAGCCACATTTTCAAGAAAATATTTTTCATTTTTTCCGTGTACATTTTATTTTTGTATCCCATAGAAACCATTAAATACTATTTGTATAGCTAAATTACAAGACAATTTCCCATATTCAACCACCACTTAATGTAAAATTTAATGATCTAGTTGAACATAAGTGTGGAGGAATCTGTCTAGAATTGGTACCTGATATGGTGTAAATTTTGTTTGAAAATGAAATGTTATAGAGATACGTTTTATTTTTAAAAAAATAAAACATTCTACTGAAATATATGTCTTTCTTATGATATCATGACAGGTGAAACTATGCCTTTCTGGAGCTTTTGATAGAGAAATAATGTTGTGCATGTCTGGAGATTTCAACAAAAATTATGTTAGAGAATATTGAAATCGTTGTGACGAAAATGATGAATTTTGTGAACTATCCTTCAGTTTTGATCATGATAATGATAATATTCTTCTAAGGGGACTGAGTATGAGACCATACATGAGTGAAAAATAGAATCTATCAATTATTCTTCAAAAATATATGAGTCCTCCTAATTCATTCTCAGAATGTTTTGAGATATAAATCCAACAAATTGGAATCTGTAGAACTACCTTGAAATTTCCTCATGATAAAAACATTTCCATTACTCACATCAGGTGTTGATGTATGAATTTATCAAGACTATGGTGAAACTTTCATGAGTTTGGATGAGAAAGTCCTTGTAGAAAATTGACAATTGTAAGATGAGAGGAAATTCATGTGAGGTAGGTGTCTTGTGTGTATGGGAGGAGAAATGAAGTGGAAAAATATGGAATGATATAACTAAATTCCTTTAAATAATGGTTTTTGATGAGTCATGATATATTTTGTTTTGTGGTGAGGAATTGGTGGATCTCATTGGTATGTGTTTTTAATTTTCATTGATTTTATTTTGATGTTGACTTTTCCAAGATTCTATGCTATATGTGCGGAAAAATTGATAGTGATAATATTTTCATAATTATTTATAAGTTTTTAAATTATTAAATCCCTAAAAATTAATCAATTTGACCTGATTTTCATCATTTTAATATTTTAGGTGAGTTCTGAGCTTAATTGTGAAAATTGGTTATTTTGAGAAATTTAAAAGTTTCTCTAATCTTCAGTATTTCAATTATATCATTTAAAGTTGTGATTCAAATTGAGTGATTATTTTTTTAGGATTCATTTATTCATGGTATTCACCTTTTTCTTCTGGACCCATACTTAATTCGAAAAATATAGACATAGAAAATTCAATAAAGTGGATAAAATTCTACCCGACAATATGAACTCCACCACTGTAATTGAGGCATCTCTCAACCCACAGACCTCCAAATGATGTTATTCCATATGTATATGAAATAGGACCCAAATATTTACTCTTAAGTCCATGGAGAAATTCACTCCTTAAAGATACCATTAAATGTTCCCAAATGATGGAAGTTGAACAGTCTCCTCAACCAAAAAACATATACATCCTTAATTTTTTCATAACTCCAACTAAACATTTCCAAATTATTTTAAATTTTTTGGTTTAATAGAAAAAATAATTTTGAACAAATTATGGTAGATTTTTAACTTTCTATATTCTTTTGAGAATAACATAAGGACAAGTTTTCTGGACATATTATGGAGGATAAATTTTATGTTCTTAATTTTCCCGCTTTTCATTCTATTTAGATTTGTAGTGTATTATTCTTAACCCTTCTTCATGGATACCTTTCACATGGAGGGGTAAGCCTATGATTGATTTGGGAAAGATAGGTTTTCCATTTTTTATTGTTTTAGTTTTTCACTTTATGGTGTAAAATCATTATCTCTTTTGATATGTTTGTTTCAATTTATAATAGAGGATTTTGTGTTCATGTAAAATCATATTTTGTTTTAGATTCTGAAGATGATTTTATTTTTTTCAATGATAATTTTCTCCATCCTATAGGTTCTAGTATATATATGATAAAATAGATTATGGATTAGTGATGAAGTACTTAGTGGTTGTCAGAACATGTGGGAGGTGTAGTGGATATTGTTGATTATTTGGGATAAAAAATTCTTGATTGAGAATTGCCTATGTCAATTGTGGTCAGTAACTAAAACCATTTTTCACATAAGAATGACAGTAGATTCAACTAAGATCCTTTCATGTTTTACTCTCACAATCACCATCTCACCAAGTGAGTGACATGATGTGATCATATAATTTCACTTTAATCAGTATAGTAGAAAAGGATTGGATAAATTAGAACAATTATAGCATTGAAATTGAAAAACTAAACATGACCTAATCACCCAATTCATATCACTATTTTCAATCACATGATTTTTCAATTTCCATTCAAAAAATTTCATAAATGTTTTAATTTTTTTTCATTATCTTCTTTTTAGAATCAAAAAATATCAAAAACATCCTCCACTTTGTTCTCAAATTTAAAGGTGACAACTTGGTTATTGATTTCTCCTCTTAAGACACCCTAGTTTGACAAATATACTACATTTTAACTTAGGAAATATTTGTTTTTCATTCCTACCCCATGAAAAGCACATGTTAGAGAACAAACAATTGATTTTTTTCTGCTGACCATGTTTGAAAAATGATAACTGTTTTGAAATGTCATCTTGAGTATTCAGTAACATTGGACTAAGAATATAGGTGAGTCAAAGATTCAAGTGACTAGGCCATTATGGGGTCCGTTTAGACATGAAAGAGGATAAGGATCCAAATAAGGGGCATATAAAGTGTGATAATAGAGTGATGGAATATTCGAATTACATTCAGCACTCTTAGAAATAAATAATTGTCACTTAGA
Source organism: Viscum album (assembly GCA_963277665.1). NCBI lineage: Eukaryota > Viridiplantae > Streptophyta > Magnoliopsida > Santalales > Viscaceae > Viscum > Viscum album. The sequence continues at coordinate 838,107,649 of OY728165.1, forward strand.
ACACACTGGTGTAAGCATACTCGTCTAAAAAAATATAAAACCTACATTTCAGGGGAGCTTCGTACGAGATGTAGATCAATAGTTGAATATGGAAGCAATGTGATAAACAACAAGAATTTGGGAATAAGACCTCATGGGCGAGGGCCTGGTATTCTCTTTTTGTTTAAAATCATTCAAGTGAAGATGATAGACATGTCGTTTAACGATTTAATGGAAGAAAAATGTATGGTACCCTTTAATGTCGTGTGATAAAGACGCATCTTGTAGTTTAACGTCATGTGACCGAGACATTACACGTAGTTTAAGGTCATAATTCATGGACCACAAATTTTTTTTTTAAATTCATGCCTCATGGACATGGGATGTTTCTATTGCAATAATATTTTTGTGGCCTAGAGGAATAAAACTCAACATGGATGAGACAAAAGAGGCTTACACAATGAAAAACTATCAAGAGATAGATGTAAAGAGGTCTTCTTAAAACAAGCATATGTAATGTGGTGAGATGAAAGATGAGGCCACACCAAACTTCCTTAGTAAGGCTCATAGTTTAAGGTCATAGAGTTTGGAAAAAAGGTAATATTATCCCAAATGGACTCACATAGTGTGACAAATTATAAAACCCAATGTAAATGAGGGCCAAGGAAGCCCGCGTCACACCACACATTTGTGGGGATTCACATTCAGTATAATTTTATGATTTCTTGGACTAATACATCAAGTTTAAGGGCATAGAGCTTAGACTCGGGGTAGAATAGTTCCCCATAATGGGTATATGTGGTGTAAAAGAGTGAAAAACCAGACATGAATGGGGGGAAAAGGGTCCCATTTCCCCACTATACATTCCCCAAAAGGATTGAACATAGTTTAAAGTCGTGATGTTTGGACTATATGCTCTTAGCTTATAGTCATATAGTTCTAAATAAGGTGCCCATGTGTGGCCCAGTCTTGTTGATATACTCCTAAAAAAAAGTCATAAGCCCACATGAACTATTCTCAGTGTGGGAATCAAGGAATAGAAAGGTGTTTACATGATATGTCGAAACACGAATTGTGAGGGAAACCAAGGGTAATGTAATTCCACCAAGGTATAAGAAAGTGAAGAAGAGGTATGTTGAGATTTTAATGATCTGGATCAGGGGTGATAGAATGGTAGGGAAAAATTGTTTAACATGTTCAAAACACAGAGACCATGGCTTTGTCATTCAAGGGTGGGACAAAAAAATTCTGGATCAACTACTAACTATGTTTGAAAACACAAGTTCTGTAATTTGTTTCCATTGATCCATTATGGTGTTTTCCCGTAACAAGAGGTGATCCAAAATGTTGCCTTAGACCATCACTATTAAGGGGTCTGTCTATATATGAAGGATGAAAGAGACCTAAATCGAAAAAGGCTCCAATTATGGAAATGGGAATACCTAAAATTGGGATCCAAACCTATGAATTAAATTTTTTTAAAGTAATGTTTCCTAGACTATAGGGGTGAAAATAGATTAATTTCATAATTCTATTACTTTATTATAATAGTTTAATGTGGTATTTCGTTGACCATGGATCAAAGGGAACATTAAAATTAAAAAAGGTGGTTCGAGAGTTAAGATCTTATGTGAATGATCTAAAGAGTCTTTTCACCACATGAAGCAATCCTAATCCTAGTTACACATAGTTTCATGTCAGTTGGAATGGACCATAAGCAACTCTAAGGAGATGAGGGTTTGATGAGTTTGTGGTTGGGCCCAATGAAAATATTTATGTGCATCACTATGTATCCCATGAGGATGGTAATAAACACACATGTAGTTTTTCAACATAGTATAGTAGTAAACCAACACAGGTTAACAAAATTACATCTAGTGTGGGAAATAAATCATCTGAACATGTTCATGGTAGGGTCACATTGTGAAATCATTCATTGAGTACACTATATCTTAGTTTAAGTTCATGTATTTTGGTACATAATGGGGGTAATTATCTCATGTGGTTTTTTTAGTGTGGTTTCATAATAATCACAATGTGAATGCGGTAAAAGGACACCCAAAACCACACAACATACTTGATAAAATTCACATTTAGTTGAAAATTAGGATGGTTGGACTAAACTATGGCTAAAGGGATGAAGGTTTGATGAGCTTGCAGCTGGACCTAATGAAAAAGATTATAGGTGTCACTACGTTTCCCATGATAAGGGTAACAAATCCACTCATAGTTATTAAAGTCATATCCATTTTAATGTCATGCATTGATGGTGAATATATATCGACGTCAAAAGATGGATATTGTAACGACCCGAACTTTTGAATATTTTTTTTTTCATGAATTTGGTTGTTATTTTATATTACAATCAACAAAACTATATCCATTAATTAATTATGTTCTTATAATTAAAATGTGATTGTTTGGTTTCAACTGTTATATCACTGTTTGACAATATCACCGTTGGAAACTATACTCTTAACATTATGATTATCATTTATAAATACCAATGATCATGGTTAATTAATATAGAACGAAGAGTCGATGGCCTCATCCAATATAGTTGGGCCATACGAAACCCATATGATGAAGTTTGGGAAGGAGGTGGCATCACTGGGCTTTTCTCTGGACCAAGCCCATGCTGAACTCTAATAAGTTAAGCTTGAATGGAATCACTTGCGAGAGAAGTTTAAGCTGATAGAAATCACCACATGAGAAATTTTGTCTAAGCCGCCCAAATATTCTATCACCATTACACGCCTTACTCTTAGGTCATATGTGAGTTTTATAAGCAGCTATATAATGAGGCCTTAGTAACATTATGTAATCATTTTTTATAAATAAAAATTTTATTTCTTATTATTGTAAAATTTGTGAATTTCAAATGTCAAAATAAATATTGGATGAATTTATAGCAGTTCTATATTATTGATGAATATTGGAAAATGGTTATTTTAAAATATTTTTTACTACTTTCAATAATTAATAATGTTAAATGATTTATAAAAAATGGTCTTCTATAGTTGTGATCAGGAAGATATTTAGAGTCTAATAAGATCAACTTAATTTTTCTTAATATTAAATTATGAATTATAATATTAAACTTATAAATAATAATGTGACAAATGGAATAATAACCTCTATTAATAAGGTATAAATATAATTTAGGTATCTTGAATGGTAATGTGATATAATAGCATAAGTAAATAATTGCTTCAGAAATTATTAGTTAAGTATTATTATTTTACAAGTAAATAGTGTTTTATTAAAAATTAAATATCTCATAATTAAAAAACAATTTTCATAAAACGAACTTCATTTTTTAATTCATAGCATCAATATTATTTTAGGGTGAATTTATGATATTTTTATTAAATGTTTTTTCTGTGAATAGTAAAAAAATACATTTTTGAGCATTGGTGTGCTTAATGAAAATAGTAATGATGTAATCATGATGTAAGAATTCTGGTAGACTTTTGAATAGTACGATATGTTATGAGGTGTCATATGTGTCCAATACCTTTGTAAAGCCCATGTTTTTGCAAATACCACTAATGTGGTGTCTTTTTGAAATTAATAAAATATTCTCTCACTTTTTCTATAAATACCAACCCATTCCTTCATTACATTCAATAATAATCATCCTCAACTAATATCTTGTCTTTTACCTACCAAGGACTCCTCCAAAGGTTCCCTCAAGCCCCCCAAGGTCAAAGCCTTTTATTTTCAAAAATAACTCTTCAAGGTAAGGGAACCTTTTACCCCCCCATTTCAGTCATGACATCATTTATGTTAAGTCTTCTAGATTTACGTTTATTTTGTGGTGGGTATGTTATTATATATCCTTATTACTTTCCATTTCATTTACAATTCACGGGATTCCCATTCCACTCTCAGGAACTGATTTTTTGAATTTTTATGTGACCCTGTTATGCTGCCAAATTTTTGTAAAAGAAAGCACATATTCTCTTTTCATTCAAGTTTCCATTTCAGGGAGTATGTCATTCCAACATCCATAAAAAGATCTTATTTAAATAATATTATATCCTTATATAGTATAATGAGTTATTTATGAGTGGTTTAACCTTTTCCCCATTCTTTTTAATGTTTTCTAAAACCATGTTTTATAGTTGTTGTGTTGTAGATATTTTGTCTCAAAATGTCTCTCTGTTTTTCTCAATAAATTGTCTAATTTTATTTGTATGAAAACACAAACGCTTTTCGTTTATAGGGGTATTCATAAAGATATAACAATGATATATTTTATTCTGGAGTTTACCAACGTGAATCCCTAATTCTTTTTCAATGGGTTATAAATGAAATAACTATCATGTTTTTAAGGACTTTTTAAAAATTACAATTTGGATATGAAACCCATATCTTTTATTCTATTTGGATTATTTATGAATTTTTTTATTAAGATCAATTTGGATCACATTAAAGTAAAAAAATCGTAAGGGTTCTTGCTGATAGAACTCTAATGCATTGTGTAAAGAATTTAATATCAAGAGATGACAAGTTTCAGGATACCTTAGTGAATAACCCTTGTAATATTTATGACACCATGGGGTTGACCCTTAGGGATGTGTTTAAGAATTTCTAAATTAAATTTTGTAGCCACATATTCAAGTTAATATTCATGTTCTTTTTATTTTGATATGCCTCTTATTTTATTTCTCATGTATTTATTTTTTTGATCATGTTCTTATTGATATCACAAGTAAAAGGATTCCCTTTCCTTCTTTATTGAACCTTTTGATCACCCTTTCCTTTGATGTATGTATCCAGGTTATGAGATGTAGTAATTGTATATAGGATGAAATTTTCCAGAAAATTTTAAAGGGTATTTAAAATACTATTTTAATTTATCATGTATTATGCTCCGGATTTCCATTACACTTATCTTTAACATTTCCTCTTTGTAAAATGTAATGGAAAGTTACATAGTAAAAAGGCGGGATAGCCTGATAGGTATCAAATGATATTTTAGTTATTTATGAAAATTATGATATTAAAACTTTAGGATGAACCCTATAAAAAAGTTTAAATATAGTAAAGCTTCTTATTATTTCGGTGAAATATTAATTAAATGGTTTCCAAAAAATAAATCCTTCTCTGGATATGTATAAGTGGATGGGGCTCTGATAAAGATGTACCTACGAGTGAGAAATCTGACAAGGAGTTTTGAGCTTGAACCAGGGTATCCTGTACATGACAATGGACCTCACTGCACTCCTGGTTTGACACTCCCAAGAGAAATGTTTGGTCAATCACAATATTTTTATGAATAATTATGAAAGGATTTATAGAGAAATTTAATGGTTTAAGCATGATGTCTTAAGACATAAATCCATTATAGTTAAAAATTCATAAATGAAATAAGATTATAACTAAGGTTTTTTTCTTTTATAATATTGAGAGAAATAGGAGTAATCGTGCAAATGGTGACTGTAATAAACCACGCACTGACCGCCCTCTTAAGTAAGATAAAATGCAAACTTTCATTAGAATGATGAACCAACAAAGTAAAGTTATGTTAAATAACATGAATCATGTTGAGAGATCAATCTCACCATGACAGGAACAACATTCTATTGAGTAATTTATGCATCAATGACCACCAAACTTTAGTGGATCTACCAATCCATTTATTCATGAATAGTAGATCAGCTCTATTGAGAAGATATTTTATGTTCTTTCCTCTTCAGAACATGAGAAGGTCACCCAGGATGTTTACCGCTTAGAGGGAGAAGCTGATCAGTGGTGGGAACTGATTAAAAACATGAGTCCATGACTAAAGGTTGAATCTATGGAGTAAAAAGAGTTTATAGGGATATTATTCAATAAGTATTTACCTAGTTCTTTGAGAAAAATAATAGAGAAGATGTTTCTCGAGATGAAGATGATAGTGAATGAATCTGTTGGAATCTACAAGATGAACATCTCATGACATTTCCATTACATCTCATGCTTTGTTATGGATCTTAATGAAAAGGTTGATAGATTCTTCGGTGGACTGAGACCTCATCTACGGATGAATCTAGCCAACCAAGACTATGACAACTATAAAGAGATTGTACAGAGTGCAGTGAAAGTTGAACTAAGGTTCGGTGAGACGAAAAGGTCTCATAAATACAATGACAAGAAATTTATTATGGATCCATGCATAGGGAGGTCCATTGATCAGGGATGATGAGGTAAGAAACTGCAATTTACCACATGTAATAAATGTTGGAAGTAGCATTGGGGGAACTGCCTGCTTGGGAGCGGTATGTGCTATATGTGTGGAAAAGATGGCCATATTGAACAGAATTGTCATAGTGTGGTGAAACCACAGCTTCCCAACACTAATGAAGAGGGGAAGATGGTGCAGTCCCTGCCTGATGTCTAATTCTCTATGTTTAGAAAACTTGGTCACTTTTCCAATCACTATCTAATTCTAAGGGTAGTAGAGTGGAACCACCATCAGCCTTAGCAAGGGCCAAGTTAGAAAGGAAGTACTTTTCCAATCACGGTAACTGAAGTTGAATCACTAAATGATATGGTGTCAAGTACTCTGGTTGTTCTCTCAAAGCTATAAAGTACTTTGTTTGATTCTGGTTCTATGCATTCCTTTATTTCCTCAATGTTTGCAATGAATTTAGAATCAACCTCTGGTTTCTATAAGTATAGTTATCATTCAAGACTCTTGGTCGGATTATCTAGGAAACATTAGTGTTTAGAAACTCTAGTATTTAAATTATTGAGCAAAATATTATCACAAATCATGTATTCATTACCATGCTTGAATTAGAAATTATACTAGGGATGGATTGGATCTCAAATTATAATGCTAAGATCAAATGTAGAAGTAAGGAAATGTCATTAGAATTGAATGGAAAACCAAAATTTATCTTCAAAGGAGAGATATATCAACCAGATCATTGTCTATAAAACCTCCTATATAATTCATTATAGAGTTGATCGGTGAATAAAAAGAAGAAGAAAATGAGAGTATAAAGATTTAAAATGTCTCCATCGTCGAGGACAACATTGATGTATTTCCTGAGGAGTTACCCATACCTCCCCCAGAAAGAGAGGTAGAGTTCTCCATTGAAATCAAACCTCAATCTTATCAAATTTCAAAGACTCCATATAGGATGGAAATTGTGGAGCTAGATGAATTAAAGGAACAACTCCAAGATCTTTTGGAGAAGGGGTTTATCCAACCGAATGTGTCTCCGGGGGGTTTTCTTGTTCTCTTTGTGAATAAAATGGATGGATTGATGCGAATTTGTATTGATTATTGAGAACTGAAAGGGATAACAGTGAAGAACAAATACCCTCTTCCAAGAATTGATGACTTCTTTGACCAACTTCGTGGGGCTCAATTATTCTCTATGATTGATCATTGATTTGGATATTATCAATTGAAGGTGAAAAAAGAAGATATTCAAAAAATACATTCTGATAAATATTTGATCATTATGAATTTTTTATTATTCTCTTTGGCTGGACTAATTCTCATTCTATTTTTATGGATTTTATGGATAGAGTGTTTAAGGACTACCTTGATAACTTTGTGCTAGTTTTTATTGATTATATTCTGATATATTCCCAAATTTGCAAGGAGAATGAAGATAATCTAAGGGTTATTTTTCAATATCTAATGAAGGATATTATTTCTGTAAAGATTATAAAATGTAAACTTTGGTTACAATAAGTTTCTATCTTGGGGAACAAGGTAACCAATAAAGGAATAACAGTTGACCCTACAAAGAAAAATGTTGTAGAGGAGTGGCCTCAACCTACAAAAATAACCAAGATTCATAGTTTTCTTTGATTATAAGGATATTATAAGAGGTTTGTGAAAAGAAATCATGCCTTTATAATCCATTAACCAAGATAACATGAAAGGGGTCAAGTTAATATGGACAAAAGAGTGTGGGGAATGTTTCCATTAGCTGAAAATTTGATTGGTAACTACACTCAGGTTAACTATACCCTCAACTGGAGAAGATTCATTTTTTAGCGATTCATCTCTTAAAGAGATTAGGTTCATCCTCGTAAAAAATGAAAAATTAATTACTTATGCATCTCGACTGTTAAAGACTCTTGGGCAGAACTATTTTACATTTGATCTGGAGCTAGTTTCAGTCATTTTTTCTCCAAAGATATGGATGCACTATATTTATGGGGAGAAATGTGATATATACATAGACCATCAAAGTTTAAATTATATTCTCACAAAAATGGAATATAACATGAGACAATGGATATGGTTGTAACTTCTTAAGACTATGAAATTTCAATTCATTATCATCCCATAAGAGAAAACAAATTCACCGATGCATTAATAAGGAAAGACCCAGTTGTTATGTCCATGTTGAGGATTTTAAGAGATCCTTTGATCAATTACCTATTAAATCTGGAAATGGTAATTATATGGTAAGGGACAACATAAAATCTAACCAATATGATTTCTCGATCTTCATTACTATGGAAGATCAAGAAAGCTCAAAAAGGAGATCCATTGTTGTAGAAGAAGTTTGAAGCTGTGAAGGATGGGACGTTTCTTGAGATCAATATTGATCAAGAAGTTGTACTAAAATTTCATACAATACTATGTGTTCTATCAATTCGAGAAATAAAAAAGGAGCTAATGTGTGAAGCTCATAGCTCTAGATTCTCTATAAATTTAGGAAGCATGAAAATGAATGGGGACCTTCATGAACATTTTTTTGTGGGGTAATATGAAAACGTAGATTTCAAAATACACTTCAAGGTGGTTGGTGTGTTCTCAAGTGAAGTAAGAGTGACAAAATCCTAAAGTGGTATTACAACTACTACATATACTGGCATGGAAGTGGGACAAAATCAAAATGGGCTTTTTCACTGGTCACCCGAAAACTTCTACAAGAAATAATGTGATATGTGTTATTGTTGACCATCTCACCAAGACTGCCCATTTTATATCTATTCGGGACAATTTCTCTCTTAATAAACTTTCCAGGATTTACATGAAGAAAGTTATAAGGATTCATGGAGTTCCAATTTCTATAGTATCTGATCATGATCCAAGTTTGACATCAAAATTATGGAGAAGTCTTCGACATTATATGAGCACCGAATTGGATTTCAGTATGTCCTATCACCCCCAAACTGATGTCCAATCTGAAAGGACTATTCAAACACTCAAGGACATGGTGAGAAAATGCTCGATGGAATATAAAGGTGGAATGGGATCAACATCTTCCTTTAGTTGAGTTCTCTTACAAAAACAGCTTCCACTCAAACATTCAAATGGAACCCTATGAAGCTCTATATGGGAATCAATGTAGAACTCCTACTTGTTGGGATGAAGCTAGTTAGAGAAACTTCTTGGGCCTGATCTTATGAATGAGATGAAAGAAAATTTCCATTCCATCCAGCAAAAAATTAAGGCTTCTCAGGGTTAGTAAAAGATCTATGTCGACAACCATCGAAGGGAATTGGAGTTCGATGTTGGGGAAAAGGTATTTCTTTGAATATCACCATAAGAGAGAGTCCTGAGGTTTGGTTAGAAAGGGAAGCTTAGCCCTATGTACATTGGCCCTATGAAATCCTTTACCGCATAGAAGTAGTGGCCTATTAGCTATAACTTCCTCGAAATCTATAAAATGTTCATGATGTATTCAACGTATCCTTCTTGTGGAAGTACATATATTACCCATCACATGTACTACATCCAGAGGTGGTACAACTGGAACCTGACCTCTCTTCTGAAGAGTGGCTGGTGGAGATCTTGGATCGTAGAGACATGGTTCTACTCAATAGGAATACCCACCTTGTTAAGGTGTTGTGGAGGAACAAAAAATATGAAGAAGCCACATGGGAACCAGGGGACTCTATGTGGTAGAAGTTCCCACACCTTTTCTCTTTTGAGGATACGAGTTAAAATTTTAGGGATTAAATTTCTTAATGGAGGAAGAATATAACAACCCAAACTTTTTAATAATTTTTTTTTCTGGAATTTGTGTGTTACTTTATTTTATACTCACAAAATTTTTATCCTTTAATTAATGAAGTTAGTATAATTAAAATGAGAATGTTGGGTTTTGACTGTTATATGACCATTGGTCAATACGACCATTGAAAACTATACTCTTAACATTATTATTATTGTTTATATATACAAATGATCATGGTTAATTAATACAAAATGAAGAGTCAATGGCCTCATCTAGTAGAATTGGGTTATACGAAGACAATCTATCAGAGCATGAGAAGAATTTAGCAGCACTGGTCTTTGTTCTGGACCAATCCAAAGTTAAACTTCCACACAATAAGCTTGAATGGAATTGTTTTCAGGAGAAGTTCAAGCTGATAGAAATCACCACACAAGCAATGTTGTCTGAGCCGCCCCAAGATTCTATCACCGTTGCACACCTTGCTCTTAGGTCATATGCATGTGTTATAAGGGGCTATGTAACAAGGCCTTACTTACCTTGTGTAATCCTTTTGTATAAATAAAATTACAATTTTTTATTGTGGAAATTTTTTGAATTTAAAATGTAAAAATAAATATAGGATGAATTTATAGAAGTTATATATTATTTATGAATATTGGGAAAAAGGTATTTTAATTTATCTTTTATTTATTTTAAATAATTAATAATGTGAAATGATTATTTAAAAATTTTCTTCTATAGTTGTGATCAGTAAGAAATTTAGAGTCTAATAAGATCTAGTTAATTTTTTAGTGAATAATAAGTTTTGAATAGTAATATTACCATTATGAATAGTAATGTGACCAATGGAATAGTAACCTCACTTTAGAAAGTATAAATATAATTCAAGCATCTTGAATGGTAATGTGTAATAATTGCATAAGTAAATAACTATTTCAGAAATAATTAGTTTAGTTTTAGTTTTTTCAGGTAAATAGTGATTTTAATTAAAAATTAAATATCTCATAATTAGAAAATTCTTTTCATAAAATTGAGTTCATTTATTAATAAAGATAATCGATATTAGTTTAGCGTGAATTTATGATATTTTTAGAAAATGTTTTTTTAGTGCAGAGTAAAAAATAAAATTTTGAGTTTCAGTGTGTTTAATGATATCATTAATAATGTAATCATGATGTAATAATTATGGTTGACTTTTGAATAGTATGATATTTTATGAGGTTTCCTAAGTGTATAATACTTTGTAAAATACCTACAGAAAATAACATGGGAAATCCCATGGTTTTTCAAATACCACTAATGAGATGTACCTTGGAAATTAATAAAATATTCCATCACTTTTGCTATAAACACCAACCCATTCCTTCCTTCCTATCATTCCAAAATCCTCTTCAAGGAATCTATGGTCTTTTTACCTTCCAAGGTGTCCTCCCAAGGTTCCCTCAAGCCCCCATGGTCACAACCTATTATTTTTTGAAATTAATCTTCATGGTAAGGCAACCTTTCACCCTCCTCTTTTAGTCATGATTATTTTCTGTTATGTCTTCTAGTTTCCATTTTATTATGTGGGGGTATGTTCTTAAATATCCTTATTATGATCCATTTCTTTTCCAATTGATTAGAGACCATTTCCTCTCTTATCAACTTATTTTAATCATTTTTAAGTGATGTCGTTAGGCTGCCGAATTTTCGTAAAAAAAATTGCATCTTCTCTTTTCATTAATGTTTCCTTTTCATGTGTTATTTCATTAAAACACCAATACCATGATATTATTTAAATTTTATTCTTTCTATATACTGTATTATGAGTTATTTATGAGTGTTTTACCCTTGTGACCACTCTTTTTAATGTTTTCTAAAACCATTTTATATAGTCTTTATGCTTCAGAAATTTCATCTCCAAACCACTCTCTCTTTTTCTCAAGAAATTATATAGTTTTATATATATGAATACTGAAAAATATTACATTTCTAGGGGTACTCAAAAAGACATAAAAATTATATATTTGATTCTGGAATTGACATACATGAAACCCCTATTCCTTTTCCATGGGTTATAAATGACATAACAATCAAGTTTTTAAGCACTTTTTAAACATCACGATTTTGGTATGAAACCCATATATTTTATTCAATTTGGGTTATTTGTGAATTTTTTTTAGGATCAATGTGTATCCCATGAAAATAAATACATATTAAGGTGAACCTTGATATCTATCCATTGCATTGGGTAATGAATTTAATCTCTAGAGACGACAAGTTTCACGATACCTTGTTGAATAATCAGGATAATGTTTTTGACACCTCGGGGATAAACCATGGTTCTTTGTTCATAAATGTCTAAAGTAAATTTCTTATCCACATATTGATGTTATGATTCATATTATTTTTATTATGGTATTCCTCTTCTTCTATTTCCCATGTCTTTATGTTTTTCATCAAGTTCTTATTGATATCACAAGTAAACTGATTCCATTGCTTTCCTTACTAGGCCATCTACTCACCCTTTCATTTGATGTATGTATCTAGGTTATGGGATCTATTAATTATACATTGGATGAACTTTTCAACAACATTTTCAAGGGTTTTTAAAATATTTTTTTTAATTTTTCGTGCATAATGCTTTTGATTTCTAATACAATAGACTTTAAAAGATACTTTGTTTGTAAAATATAATGGAAAAATATGTAATAAATAGTTGAGATTCCATAAAAATATTGTAGATGGTATCAATATGGAATATAACTGTTACAATTTATCTCATAAGGATGATAATAAATCCACAATTAGTTCTTGGATGTGGCATGGAACATGACCACTGATAGATGTTATGCCCTCTTAAATGTGAACATCACAATGTTGTGTCATTTTTTCTTCATCTTACTAGGACGTTAATTGAAATGTAGTTTAAATTCATGAAACTAGAATTTGAAGGAATTTTTCTTTTAGGGTCATTCAGAGAGGAAAATCAATGTTGTGATGTTTACTTTCATGTGGATAGGACAAAGTTCTTTGTTTAATGTCATAGAATTCTGACCATCAACACCTTGATTAATGTTCATAGAGTTTGGACCATGATGGGATAGGAAAGTATTAAATGGGAATCATTATTATGGTGCTATGAAAAAAATAATGTTAGTGAGTCCAAGAACGGCCAACACCACATGAAACGTCCCTGAGAAGAACCCATATACTGTTTAAATTCATGATTCTTGGACATTCTATAAACAGTTTAGGGTCATGTTTTTAGGACCATAACCTCTTAGTTTAAGGTCATATTGTTTAGACCATGGTGCATAGTTTATCATCGTATTATTGGGGTGATATTTGTTGAAATTTATTATTGTGTAGCAAGTATGATGATTTCTTAGTTTATGGTTGTGTGGAAAGTCCAATCCATGCTGTTTAATTTCATGTTGTAAGGATATTGGTAGCCTCACAATTTATTTCTATGTGACTAGGATGGTGTTTGAGAGGGAATTCGAGAGGAATGTGTCTGATGTAGCTAAGATAACGTGATATGAATGAGAACTATAGAGGCATTCTCTACACAACACATCCCTAGATAAAATACACACATAGTTTAATGTAATGATAATTTTACTTTGGTTCTATGTTTAACGTCATTTTATTGGGATGTTGAAGCTATGATGCTTATCATTGTATATCTTGGAAAAAGGTGCTAAAAAATTTATCACCAGGGGGATATGAAGATGGTTATTAGTTTAATGTGATATGATTCGGACCATTGACTCCTAATTTTTGAAAATTCATTCTTTATAAACTTTTCATTAGTTGGAGGAGTGATGTGATCGCCATATTTTGTAATCAAATTGTACGCATGTTTCGCACGGAATCCGGGGATGAACTCCTGGATGGGAGATTCAAACGTTCCGATCGGTTTCTAGCGGGTTTGTTCGTAGAACCGGAAACATCCAATGATTCCATATCCATTTGGACCTACATTCCAAAGGTAGGCACTCATTAGCTTGTAGACTGATGAGGCTTAGGAATTTGAATTGGTCGAGAGGATGGGAGGTCAGACTCATCACACCTTTTTGAGGGGAATTATTGCCTATTCTGGGACTCTCTTTATAGATTTATGTTATGTTTGTGAATCCTTATTACATTACCAAGTATAAAATGAGCTTTCCCTTTAGTTTTGACAATCAATGATTAAATATGTAAGAAATTTAGATAATCTTTTATATGTATTTGAGGTTCTTCATCAATAGAGAATCATCTATATCTATTTAGATATTCTTGATCAATGGTAACCTTCAAAACATTTATATAAAAGTCTCTTGGTCATTATGATGACCAGGCTGGTTTTAAAGCCACTCAGTGGGGCACTTGAAGTTTATTATCATTAAGAAGGACAATGAATTATTTCAGAGTTGGGATCGAACCCATAGATGGGCTACCTACGTATCCTTTGTTTTGGAAAAGGAATCAGAACCCACGTAGTTCGAGTAAGGGTATGATGTTTATGATTGATGGCTCAAAGCAGGATGTCACAATTACATTTACACTCTAAGCTCACGTGAGTCATGCTCGGTGTGAGAAACAAGAGGTATTGGTAAAAATTAGAAAATTGTGCCATGAAAGATGCAATCATAAGAAATGGTTTGGGGCTTATGTATGTATGACTGCCCAGAGGATTTACTTTAGGGAGAAAATCCAGGAACAGGGTCCATAAAGGTATATGTGCTTCATGGAGATTTGAATACTCTAACATGGGACTTATTCCTGAAGAGGAAACCCAAATTAGGAGAGGATTGATAACTGGGTTTTACTCCTGAGAAGGAATCCCAGATCAAACGTAAATTAAGACTGGTTAAAGAGAATTTAAGGGACTTGGGGCTTATTCCTTAAAAGGAAGCCCAAGATTATGACTGGGACTTATTCCTGAAAAGGAAGCCCTGGTTAGGGGACTTGGGGGTTACTCTTGAAAAGGAAGACCAAGATTATAACTGAGTCTTATTCCTGAAAAGGAGACCCAGGTTAGGGATTAAGGTTTGGGGCTTACTCCTGAGAAGGATGCCCATATTTAAGATTGGGGCTTACTCCTAGGAAGGATGCCGAAATTAAGGGACTCGGGGCTTAATCCTAAGAAGGATTCCCAAAATTAGAGGACTTTGGGCTTACTCCTAAGAAGGATGCCCATATTAAATAATTATGATTGGGGATTACTCCTGAGGAGAATGCCCAAGTTAAGGAATTAAGGTTTGGGGCTTACTCCTGAGGAGGATGCCCAGATTAAAGGACTTATAACTGGGGATTATTCCTGAAAAGGAGACCCAGGTTAAAGATTCTCTCATCTTAAAGGATGAGGTTGAATGAATGAACTCTCAATCTTTAGTGACATAAAGATATGTAAATCACTAGGTTTTGAGAGATATTCCACCGAATTCCTTTCAGATAAGGAAGTCAAATCAAGAAATCATGCCATAAATGGCTTTGAAGAGTACCTTGAAGACTAAATCTTGAATAGGAAAGGTGAAATGGCTTAAGAGGGGTAAAATGGGCAAGATGGGCACCCAAAAAGGAAGGGGCGCGCAAGTCTTGGAAGGTGCACAAGTACTCTGTGGGCGCGCAAGTATTGGTCACACAGGTATACCTGCGCGACACGTGGTGTACTTGCGCGATTTTCAACCAGCATTAGAATACTTGAGCGAATCTTTATTAAAACCTTTAGAATCATCTTGAGGTTCTTCCAGAAAAGAGACGTGCAAGTTCTATCGAAGGGGTAAGGCGGCGCGCAAGTGTGGTCACTTCCCTTAAGGGCTGACCACTCAGGCGCGCAAGTGTTGATGAGTTTCAACACTTAGGCCTTCCTCCTTCTCTTTAGATCTTCCGTTCTAGGTAAGAAATTACCTTAGAAGTGTTCCGGAATCTTTGAGAAGAGACTTGGGCGTCGGGAGCTTCAATCCGGGTTTCTGGAAAAAGATCCTCTTTAATGGGGGCCCACAGGGTCTATTTATAGGCGAAGAAGGCCCTGGGCAGTTACCGGGTGGTTATCGCTTAGGTCGTGCAAGTCACTTGCGCGACCATAAGGGCGTCGCGCAAGTGGACTTGCGCGACAGTGATATAACTTGCGTGGTGCAGTTGCTTCTGATCCTTTGTTCATGCCTTTGTCGATTTTTGATGTTTTCTTCAAAGGTTGAATCACTTTGAGCTCAGATATTCCCTTTTCCGATCTTTAGATTCTATGACGAAAGGAGCGTCAACAAAAGTCCCCCCTCAGAGTTGGATCTGGAGAGAAATGAGGATTTGACTCTGAGGAAATTGAATCCATCCAAAAGAAAAGGGGGCGCGCAAGTCTTCAGGGCATAGAGGGCGGCGCGCAAGTGCGCATCGCGCAGGCCTTGAGCGCACTGGGTACGGCGCACAGGGTCCCGGCCCGTCTATAAATAGAGGGCCTCACTTCCGTACAAGCATCCGGATTTCCGGACTTCATACCTTCGAGCTCTCACCGCGCAGGTCACCTTAACCGCACAGGTTGCTCTGTTTTCTAGTGTTTTCCTTGATGTCGTGCTACTGTAAAGGTATTTGTACTTGAGTGGTTTATACTTGCGCGTCAAAAATTAGTGCGGCACACGAATACTTGCGCGCCATGTTTTAGACTTGAGCGCCTTTAATGCCTTAGCCATTTTTCGAAATCTTTAACAAATTTTATAAAAAATAAACCTATTTAAGAGTTAGTTTATTCATCTTTTGTGCAGATTCAATGGTTCCCAAGGGAATTGGAATGGTTGATGAACTGTCTAGCAAGCGGATTGATGACATGATGAACATTATTGGCCATGATTACTATGATATCTGCAACAGCACTCTCCCATATTTGGCTAAGTACTTGAAGAAATGTCATCTTAATTTCCCACAGAGCATCTACCTGCATCTATATGGTCATGGTCACCTACAAGGAGTCCATGTTCCAGATGCAAAGAACTATACACCTGAAATGTAGCTACGCTGCTACTCCTTCATTTCGGTTATGCTGTGCATTAAGGGCAACAACAATGGTGTGAACTTTCAAATTCTTCCTCTATGTCATTTCCTTGCAGATATGAAAATGGAAAACCCATGGGATGAAATGTTTTCCACTGCTGGTTGGTGGAGAGAAGACAAACATGGTATTCGAGCAATATCTGAAAAGAGTACTCTTTCCAAATGGCTCTTTACTTCCAATGCTCCATTCTCAAATCCATGAATCCATCTTCCAAGTCTCTTGGACAGAAACAGAGTCACTGTTTGATCATCAGAAAATTTTCTCAAACCGCACTCAAGAACATCCTTTTACAATTGTTCCAAGAGGAGCTAGTATCACTACATCTCTTATTATATCCAGTTGAATTAATTAATTCCAGGTGGTTGCTAATGAAGTTCGGGATGTCGTAAATCAAATGAAGTGTTATGTTGAAAGTCTCTTGTAATTCTTGAAAAAAAAAGAGAAGAGACTCTAGTCTGTGGATGTCCTTCTAACTCTTGTGCATCAATGAAAAACACTTTCATCTTCAATCATTTGTACCTGCATTCTTTCACTACTTGCTTCAAATTTACTTAAGCCAATGGGCTTAGTAAGCATAGATTGATTTTTACTAGGATTATTATAAATAACCCTACAAACTTTGAATCTTTTAATTGCTCAATATTACCTAAATCATACAAAAAAAATGTATATTTAGTGAGCTGGAACTTGACTTTTATTCAGAGTTCCTTTGTCTTTTGTGGGCAATTTAAAGTCATGCATGCCGGACATAAAGGGGCTAATGTTTAAGGTCGGAATAGCTTTGACCATAATGGATTAGAATGGACACAATTCCTTGAAAGTTCATCTAAAAACATACTACCATACTCAAGTATGAAGGAAAATTTGTAAACTATGGCTTAAGAATATTTGAATCTGAGGAATTATATGAAAAAGAGCTAAAAGGCAGTAGAAGAAGTAGATTCCAAGAATGAAGTTACTATTATTTAACAGAACCCGTTAGGGGGATGAATTATGCAAGGCCACCTAAGGGCATTGGCTGCATGGTTAAATAAATAGCATCTTTCGGCTGACAAGTCTGTTATGTGGACTGTTTATGCAAGGCCACCTATGGGCACGTGCTGCATAGTCAGGTGAAAGAACTCTCAGAAATTTACTTTCCTAGTGCTAAAAGCCAATGAAAGTTTATGGAGATTAAAATTTTCTAATGTATAGAGTTTTTTGTATGGAAAGAGGTACTTCAATATAGAGAAGATATTTCCAAACAAGATTATCGAAGAATTGGATGAATATCACTCCCACGAAGGTCTGACCCAAACGTAGGGAAGAAAAATAAACCATAGACCTGAATACTTTCAGATCATGAAAAAGGATATGGGAAAAATATGTTAAGGATGGCTATTTTTTTGCGGATCCCTACATACTGTCGTTTAAGAAAAATAAGGACAAAAGAGGCATTCTTCCCAAGAATGAAGTTACCATCATTTAACAAACCCATTAGGGGGTTTAATTATGCAGGGCCACCTAAGGGCATTGGCTGCATAGTTAAATAAAATAGTATCTTTTGGCTAACAAGTCTGTTATGTGGATTGTTTATGCAAGGCCACCTATGGGCACGTGCTGCATAGTCAAGCAAAAGAATTCTCAGAAGTTTGACATTTTTGTGACTAGAAGTCATGAAAAGGGTTATGAAGATCTGAAAATATTTAAGGTTAGGATTATAACACATAAATATGGGTATTGTCCAATATATATAGAGATACATAGGTCAATGATAACCATAATCATGTTGTGGTTGGGTCCTGAATTGAAATTTTGGACTTCACTACGTATCTCATAAGAATGAGAATCAAGCCATACGTAGTTATTGAGATGCAGTTTAACGTCGTGTAGGAAGAAAATATGAGAGATCTTAGTTTAGGGTCATAGAGTTCGGACCATAATAATGAATACACAGTGTGTGTTTTCATGAGGACTTTTCAGCCAAGGGACTGAAAGTGAAATTTGGGGTTAGGCCCAAAAGACTTGGGACTGGATTCGAGGGACACTCGAATGTTCCTACGTATCCCATAAGAATGGGAATCATGTCCATGTAGTTCTAGAACTACCCTTTGTACAAATTTGGTTCGTACATGTGAAGGGTGAAAGGGGACTTTAGTACAATGATGGTTTAACCCAAGATAAAAAGTTTAGGTATTACCATGTATGCACGTAGTCTTTTGAAATGAAAACCGTGATTGAAAAATCAATGTCAATAATAGTTCTATCTCAAATGAGGAAATCAAAGAGTATTGTAGTTTATTGTCGTACCGAACAAAAGTGTTGCATAGTTTAACATCATATAACAAGGACGAAAGTGAATCAATGTAATGATATTGATTCTAGGGGCGGTTTCACGAATCAACATCATATGAGATGGTGATGAACCGATGTGAAGAGATTGTTTTTGGGCTTGAACCATGGGAGGTTGCCTACATACCCAGCCTGGAGGTCAAGGATCAAAGTCTGTGTAGTTCAATTGAAGAATGAATTAATGATCAAGTTGTTATTGGGGACAATGATCTAATAAATAAAAAAAAAATTTGTCGGGACTTATACATGGTTAGTGGCCCAAAGAGAGTGTTACGGTTGACGTTTTCTCTAAGCTCACGTGAGTCATACTCGGTGTGAGAAAAAAGAGGTAACAACAACCTTAACGATGCATAGTTTAATGTCATGTATGACATATAAAGAGACTATGTAGTTTAAAGTCTTGTAGTTAGGACTATTGGTGCTGCACAGTTTAGTGTCATGTAGCAGGGACAAAATACAGTTTAATGTCATGTAGGACATATCAAGGACTTTCTGTACAGTTTAGCGTCATGTAGTTAGGATGATGGGAAAAATAGAGTTTAACGTCATGTTGGACGAAAGGGGGGACTGTGTAGTTTAATGTCATGCAGTAAGGACAAAATAACACACCATTTACGTCATGTTGGACGCATTGGGGATTTTTTTTCCCACAGTTTAACCTCATGTTGGACGAAAGTGCGAATAGTTTAAGGCCATATGCATGGACCGTGGATGGTGCAGTTTAATGTCAGGCTGGACCTTTGATGATTATATAGTTTAATGTCTTTCCGGACGTAAGGGACTTTTATACAGTTTAGCGTCATGTAGTTAGGACGTCACAGTTTAACGTCTTGCTGGACATAAGGGACTTGCAAATAGTTTATGGTCATATGCATGGACCAGGGATGATGCAGTTTAAGGTCATGCTGGACGGTTTAGGGAACTTTTTCACAGTTTAACGTCGTGTGGGACGAAGTTGCAGTTTAAGGACATACTGGACCATTGCTGTATAGTTTAACATCATATAGCAAGGACGAAATGGTGCTGCACAGTTTAGTGTCATGTTGCGGGGACAAGTTCCTTTCTACAGTTTAACGTCATGTTGGACGAAAAAGGGACTTTCCTACAGTTTAACGTCATGTTGGACGAAGTTGCAGTTTAAGGTCGTACTGGACCATTGCTGTATAGTTTAATGTCATATAGCAAGGACGAAATGGTGCTACACAGTTTGGTGTCATGTTGCGGGGACAAGTTCTTTTCTACAGTTTAACGTCATGTTGGACGAAAGTGCAAATAGTTTAAGGTCATATGCATAGACCGAGGATGACGCAGTTTAAATTCATACTGGACTAAGGTTATATGAACCAATTGTAAGAATCTTGGTTCTGGGGACCATATTTTGTGTTTATACAAAATATTTCTTCAGAAATCTGGCATTGGTTGGAGTCGTGATGAGTTCTCCATCCATTGAGATTAATGAATAAGCTCCATTGGCGTAGACCCTATGTATTGAATAAGGTAACTCCCATTTTGGCTCAAGCTTGGGAGGTTTCTTTCCTGGTATCATTGGAGTTCTAAGAACTAATACCAATTCTCCCTGAATGAATGAACAAAGACGAACTTTTTTGTTAAAAGCTCGTGCTATTCGATTCTGATAGATTTCCAAGTGGTGCAAAGTGCACAATCTTTTCTCATCTAACCATTCCAATTCATTCAATCACTTTTGGGATTTCTCATCTGTAGATAACTAATCACAAATGGCTATTCTGAGTGAGGGCAGTTGAACTTCAATTGGCAAGATTGCTTCTGTTCCATATACCAACGAATATGGAGTTGACCGCATTGCATTACGGGTGGTAGTCTGATAAGCCCATAAAGCATGAAAGAGTTTATCAGGCCATGACCTCTTATCTTTATCCACCATATTTTGCAGTATATTTGAAAGAGTCTTGTTAAAGGCTTCTATTTGGCCATTGGCTGCCGCATGATACCGAGATGAATGGTTGGATTTAATGTTGTATTCTTGATACAATTTCTTCACCTCAGAAGAATAGAAGTTGGTGCCGTTGTCCGTTAATATGGTATGCGGGACACCAAATCTAGTAATGATGTTAGACTTGATGAAGCTAACAATACATTTAGAACTGACTTAGTTGAGAGGTACTACCTCTGCCCATTTGGAAAAGAAATCAGTAGCAGTTACAATATACTTAAACTGCTTGTCCATAGCTGAAGGGTAAGGTCCCACTACATCCATTCTCCATGTGGCAAATGGCCATGAGTATTTAGCTGTATGAAGCAACTCTGGAGGTTGATGAATGAAGTTGGCATGTACTTGAAATGAATGACACTTCTTTGTGAAATCAACACAATCTTGTATCATTGAAGGCCAAAAGTATCCAAGCCTTCGAATTTGATCAGACAATCTATGTCTAGACTGGTGGGCACCACCGACTCCTGCATGCACTTCTTTCATGGCAGCCATTGTCTCTTCAACATCAATGCATCTGAAGAGAACTCCACCAAAACCATGTTTGTAGAGAATTTTCTCTAGGTGGTTTGGGCTATCATAAAGTGTAAAATTGACCACACGTCACTGGATTTGTTCATTCG
This sequence comes from Viscum album, assembly GCA_963277665.1. NCBI lineage: Eukaryota > Viridiplantae > Streptophyta > Magnoliopsida > Santalales > Viscaceae > Viscum > Viscum album. The sequence continues at coordinate 838,129,489 of OY728165.1, forward strand.
CAGCTCTATCAGGTGGAAGTGTTCCATTTTGAAGGTATTCCCTGATAGGTGACATCCATCCTGTAGTATGACCATATGGTTCAGGAATGGGATTAATTTCATTAATTTCCTCTGTTCTGGCTTGAACATAAGGTGAAATTGTACGACAGTGGGCAATACTGATGGTTGTCTCGTCCTAATTTGGATCTTCTAGAGCTGTGTCTATATTAGCCAGTGCATCAGCTTGAGCATTTTGTGATCTTGGGACATAAGAAAATGTCGGTTCTGAAGGGAATTCCACCATTAACTTTATGACGTAATCATACAAAGGGATTAACTCTTCTTTTCTAATGGCATAATCCCCATTGACTTGTTTGATTACCAAGTCTGAATCACCTTTCACTTTTAAGTGATTCACTTGTTCTTGAAGCGCTAACTCCAAGCCTGTGATAAGAGCTTGGTATTCGGCTTCATTATTGGTACCACCTTCCCACAATAAAAAGGAATAAGGTAACAGTGCCTTATCTAGAGAAATGAGTACAATTCCTAAAACAACTTTGTTGAATTTAGGATTTTCCATTTTCTTCCCTGTTGGACTTCTGGAAGCACCATCAGAATAAATTTCCCATGTTTGAGGATTCTATTGAATAGAGAAAACTTCCTCATCAGGGAATTCAATATCTGAAGACGTGTCTTCCACTTAAGGATGTTTAGCCAGGAAATCAGCCAGAGCTTGGCTCTTTATTGCCTTTTGAGATACATACTGAATGTCGAACTGCTGCAAAATAACTGTCCACCTTGCTAGACGTCTTGTAAGCATTGGACGACTAAGGATGAATTTGAGCGGATTATTGCGAGATATCAATTGGACCTCGTGATGTTGCATGTAGTGTCTCAGTTTCTGGACTGCAAAGATTAATGCCAGGCAGCACTTCTCAATACTTGAATACCAGGTTTCTGCTTCAAGCATAGCTCTACTGAGATAGTAGAGGCTATTTTCATTCCCAGAATCATTCTTTTGAGCGAGAAAAGCACCTAATGATCACTCTAGAGCCGTCACATAGAGGATAAGTGGTCTACCTTCAACAAGTGGCATGAGTACTGGTGGACTCAAGAGGTATTTCATGAGAACATCAAACACTTCTTGACATTCTTCAGTCCATTGGTAAGTGAATCTTTTCTTGAATAATTTGGTAAAAGGTATACTTTTTCCTGCCAAATTGGCGATGAAACGCCTAATATAGGCTAAGTGTCCTTGAATTCCTCTTAATTCTTTCAAATTATGAGGAGGTGACATACCAAGGATTGATTTGGTCTTCTCAGGATCGACTTCAATACCACGATGGCGTACAACAAAGCCGAGGAATTTTCCTGAGGTTACCCGAAAAGCACATTTTAAGGGGTTCATCTTCAAATTATGTTGTCGAAGCTTGTGGAATATGACTTCTAAATCAGACAAGTGATTAGAATGTTGTTTTGATTTAACCACCAAATCATCCACATAGCACTCAACAAACTTCCCTAAGAAAGGTTTGAATATACGATGCATGGCGCGTTGATATGTTGCACCTGCATTCTTTAAACCAAAGGGAATCACCTGGTAACAAAACACACCTTGAGGAGCTCTGAAAGCTGTAGATTCCTCATATTCTGGGGCCATTCGGATCTGATTATATCCAGAATATCCATCCATGAAGGAAATTACTTCATAGCCAACGGTCGCATCAATTAAGAGTTTTGTAATCGGAACTGGGAAATCATCTTTAGGACAATACCGATTAAGATCTATGAAATCAATGCAAACCCTAATTTGTCCGTTCTTTTTCTTTACAGGGACAATATTAGCCAACCACTTGGGATACTGAACTTCTCTAACGAAGTTAGCTTTGATCAGTTTATCCACTTTAGCTTCAATTTTGGAAGCATAAGTTGGGTGTGTTCTTCTCACGGCTTTCTTAAATCCTCGATGTTCTTTTGGTAAACCCAAATGATGAGTAGCAATATCAGGATCAAGCCCAGGAATTTCTGTATAGTTCCAAGCGAAAATATCTTTATTTTGCTTTAGAAAAGAAATATACATCTCTTGATCTTCAAGGTTCATGGCCGCACTAATTAAAGTGGGGCGTGGATCTTTTTCTGTACCCAGATTTATTTCTCTGAGTTCATCCACAGTGGTAGAGATACCCTCTTCAAATGCTGGAGGAGCATCCCTAAGATCATCCTCTACCTCTTCATCATGTGCTATTTCTTCTGTTTCTACTTGCATAGTAGATGACAAAATGAAATTTTCATGATCATAAGAGATTTCAAAATTTGCACATTTTGAAGAAGACGCTTCCATTTCCGACCTTATTGATGATAAAGGGCCTTCTTTGGGAAATAAAAAGGAGATGATGGATTGAGAATTGACATCATTATTCACCTCTGATGTTGCTATAACTTCTTCTGGCCTGATTGGCAATGTATAGACCTGTTGGATTTCAGCAGATGAAATGAAGACGTCACCACTTATGCTTTCATCACTGTTTGGTAGGTTACCAATTTCTCCCATGTTGTCTGGCTCAATTGCCGTAATTGACATTATGGTCTTTCCAAAAGAGTATTTTGATTTGGTCCTATTTTGTCAATTTGACTGATAGGTAACACATAATCTGTACTCCCATGTGTAAATGGATTTATTGGAATTTTCTCCAAACCATATGGAGCATTAACTTTGGTAACTTCCTTCATTGTAGATTTTTCTCTTCCCCTCATGTGATAAAATTCTGCCTCAATGTATTGAGACTCACATGTCTTGAACGTGGCCTTATCACCATACAATGTTCCAACTTGACCATTGAAACAGTATTTGAGACATTGATGGTATGATGAAGGGATAGCCGCATGCTGATGTAGCCAGGGTCTTCCAAGCAAGACGTTGAAAGCTGAGTCTTGATCAACAATCATGAAATCTGAATTGGATACAAGATCTCCAAACTGAGTTCTGAGTGTAACTTCACCCAGTGGTTCTTGTTCATTTTTATCATATCCTTGTAACATCATGGTAGAAGGAGATAAATCAGATTCTGTGAGGCACAATCGATGAAGTGTACGAATGGGCATGAGGTTGACTCATGAACCATTGTCAATGAAAGCTCTTCGGATATCTACACCATTGACTTTGCCAGATAAGTACAAAGGTTTTATGTGCCCATGCACAACATCATCTTCATCTTTATCAGTAACAGATATCACTGCATGGAATTCTGTAGGATTATTCTCTATGTGATAGACTTCAGCTGCAGCAATTTCAGCTTCAAACTCCTGAGGACTTGACAAAGCTTCGATGAGTGCTTCCCAAAGATCTTTTGACAGATTCAAAGCATCCAAAATTGATAACATGGCTGGTACATGGGCCAAGTGTTTCAATATATCATACTTTTGATCTAGAGGTATGCGTTTCCCAACAGGAATATGCGGTTTAGCAGGTACCTTGGAAGTAGATGCTTTGGAAGCTGATGCATCTTGTATTGGGATATAAGTTGGCAACATCCTTGGTTTTGGAAGATTAGACCAATTAGATCCATTTACTTGCTGAGATAAAGAAGATGGAACCTTCAATCAGTCTTCTAAAATAACTGTGCCAAAACTGAGTTGGCCATTGGCAGAAGAACTTGCTTTTTCTTTTTGAGCTCGCTGAAGGGCTCTACCACGAGTTTCTGCTGCATACATAGTGCTAGCAGGGGTAGAATTAGAGTAGTGGCTTCGGAAATATCCACGTCTTACCCTGTATCTTGAACCTCTAGAACTTCCTCGGATTCCCTTATTTGATACAGGGAATTTAGGATCATCTAGACTGGAATATGGATCTGTTAATTGAATCATATTAACAGAATCGAAGATTAACTCTTCGTCTGATAAAGACTCTGCCTGATTAGCCTGTTTAGGCTGTGCCATTTGATGGGGCGGTGCCCGTGGTTTTGAAGTAGATGGCATAAAGTCTGCTAGAGTCAAAGATATTTTAGGCTTTGACACATACTCATCTTCTTATGATTCTTTTTTCTTCTTTGAATCAAACCATTTCTTTGAGGATTTACCCTCTGATGAAGAGGGTTTTACAACAATATTCATGGCAGAAGACACAATTGGTTTCTTTAATTGTGTTCGCAAAATGGCATGAGTCCGATTGATTGTCTTTCTGACCATCCAATCATCATAATTCTGTGCATTTCTGCTTTTGACTTCTTGCCATTCACCTTCCTCCTCTGGAACTATAGCAGTAACACATGCTACCTGAGTCGAAGAACATTTCAACTTGACTTTTCCCAAGTCGACCATCTTTTGTAGGAGGTATTTGAAGACAAAACACTCTTGTATGGGATTCCCTAACATTTGATGAAAGGGACAATAATTGGGACGGTCTTCATCTCCTTCTTTGTTTGGCCTCTTGGGCACTAATAATTGAACCAAATTATTTTCCAGAGCTGAAATGAAGTAACAAGGAACTTGATCACGTCAGAAGGAGTATGTTTTACTCTTCATATCCTCAAATTGTTTTCGTCGTTGATCTCTTTGATCATTTGGACGAAACAACCTTTGTTGTTGGCGTTCAGGAGGTGGAACCCTTCAAGAAGATGAAGGTTTTGAAGTAGAAATAGGTGCAGGTGCTTGTTTAAGGATAACTGTAGCAGTTTCTTCTTTACCCATTCTCCTTCCTGAAGCTGATGGAATTACACGAGATTTAACCTTAGCCTGTATAAAGGAATCTTCAATCTGCTGAGCGATTGAAGTAAGGTCTCAAAACCCTCCTGTGTATTTCACAGGGATCAATGGCGTGCGTAATTCATCACGCAAATTTGCCACACAGATTGGCAACAGCTCTTCCTGAGGGAGTGCTAAACTAAGGGAATATGTTAATCCCTTCCAGCGAGCAATGAAATCAGAGACTCTTTCATTTTCCCTTTGCTTGTAGTTTGTAAGATCGAAAACTGTTGTTTTTGGCAAAGTTGAGCTGAACTAAAAAAGGAATTTTTGCTGAAGATCCTCACATCCTATGATTGACCGGGATTGCAAGCTTGTATACCAGACAAAAGCTGGTCCTTGCACGGTTCGCACGAAGCATCTGAGTTTCACTGATTCTTGCTGCTCTGGAGTTCCCATCATAGGATCACAACAAGACACGTAATGTGTCAAATGTTGTTCAGGGTCGCCTGATCCATTGAAAGTAGGAAAAACAGGGATTCCAAAACTGGATGGAGGAGAAATTGAATCTACCCATTCAGGGTAAACTTTCTTTTCTGGTTGAACTTGTGCCTGTTTCCCTTCCATAGTTTCTAACTGAGCTGTTAATTACTCAATAGTAGTTATTAACTTTTGAGAAATATCCGGTTGAATCTGGTCTTGAGTAGGTGCAATGAATGGAGCTTGGACAGATGTGGTGGTTGGTGCTGCAACTGATGGTAGCACTGCCAACCGTTGTTGCGCTTGACCCATGAGATTAGACCTCTGAGGGTGTACTGATAAAGGAGGATATTCTTGATCCATCTCAGTAACTGCAACAAATTCCTTCGGCTGTCGAACTTCAGCATTCTTAAGAAGAAGACTACTCTGAAGTAGTTCTGCATTCAACTTTCTTAATTCTTTCATTTCTTCCTCCTGTTGTGCAAACCTTTTCTCTAATGAGAGCGATTGACCTTCTCCAGAGGAAGGATATGTAACCTGATTCTTTCCTATCCCTTTATTGGATACTTTTTGGAGAGAGGGAAGTGGATTACCTAGGTTCTGAGTAATCCTTTGACTTCGTGTACGCACACCTTCTTCATTTGTATTGGTGCGTACATTTTCTTGAGCAGGATGCTCTTCATCTGAGTCCCCTGAGTGAACCTCCTCTGGTGGATTAGCAACAACGGAATTGATGACATTGATTGATGCATAATGCATCGGATCACTTCTATCAACATTTCTGTGATATTTTCTTCTTTCATGTATTTGATGAGACATTGCCTTTTGTTGATTCAATCTTTTAGGAATTTCTTGACGAGCTATAACTTGGATGGAATCTCCTGATAATTTGGCTCTTCGTTCCTCTTGGGGCTTCTTCCCTAATCGAGAAAAGACCGATATTCTCTGAGAAGGGGATTGATGATTTGAAAGAGTCCCCAATCTCATGAACTGGGGATGTTCCTGCTGATTCCGCTCAACTCCTCGAATCCCATTTGTTGACTCTGAGGGTTGGGTTAAAGGAGTCCCCTATCTGACAAGCTGAGGTGGCTCTTGACATGCTATGTCTGAGACTTTCTTAAAAGCTCTCTTGATCTTGAGAATCTTAGTTCGGAAATTATCTGGATGCATTAACCTGTATCCACTTTTATCACCTGGTTCAACAGACCGTTGGATGATTTATGAGACTTCTGTTATTTTATGATTTGTTTTCTCCAGACGAGAGGCTTGTGCAATATTCTCACCTGCATGATGTAGGAGCAATTCAACAACTTGTTCTCTATATGCTTGATTTTTAGAGGAACTAGTTGAAGCCTGTTCTTGAGCAAACTTTTGATTATGAACAAAGCCCATTGACTGTGGCCGGCCATGGGCAATAACATTGCATGAGACCATTTTCGGCGGGCTTTGCTGACTGGAAATCACTGTGAAATGTAGTGCTCCATGAATACCCCATCCTCTGATATGAACACCAGATGGAGCATTGGAAATTAATTGATGCAATTTTCTTAGTGCGCCAAGGCATGAACGTTGAAGGGTTCTCTACTGCTTTTCAGCCTTCGGATACCAAGAGACTGATAGAGATGCCAAATCGATCTGACATTGCAGCCCTTCTATTATCTTAAGATGATTTTCATATTCATCATAAGATAATACCTTCTTCTTCAATTGACAAAGATTTTTCCATATGTTGAGACGAATATCATGGATTCCATCATCCGTAAACATCTTTGGAATGTCGTACTGGGATTCAGCCAAAGGCCAAAACATGACTGGTACCTCACCTTTTGCCAGTTTTTTCCTCATATTCAGCATTTCCTCTTTATCATTAAATGAAGATTCTTCTACCTGTTTTGACCAGAGTTGGTGTTTCCTTGTTGCTTCATTGGATTCAAGAAGATTGGTAGAGAGATCATTGATCAAACTAGAAGATGCATGACTTAGGGGTGGTTCGGAGAATGACCTACACCCTGGGCTATCTTCTGATTGAGAAAGTATTTCACTTGTTAGCGATAAAGCATCAGAAATGACTGGTTTCGCATTTGCAAGTGCCTCAAGATAAGAGGTCTTTCTAGGCACTACATTGTCCACTGGAGTATTTTCCAGGCAATGTGAATCACTACTGCGGAGAGGAAATTCGCAGCGAAGTTCATCATCATGGGGAGGACCACCATAATGGGTTACAGCAAAAGATGAGATCTCTTGCTCCTTGGTCTTTTGACCACACAAATGGTTCCTGTGGCTCTCATCTGAAGAAGAAACTTCAAGATTGAACGAATTTTTATGAGGCAAGCATTCATGAAGAAGTGCCTGTTGAAGACCTTCGGAATTAATGTTCCCATTATTGGGAACTGAGGGAGTAGAACCTTGAATTCCAACAGATAAATGTCTGAGGGCTTCAAGAACTCCATCATCGAGCAAAGCCTTGTTGCAGATTGGCCTTTGATCTCCTGACTGTGTTGGGCGGATCTTTTTCTTAGATGCCTTCTTACTCGCTTTGGAAACCACTTGTTGACGAAAGTGGTTACTCTGAGCAGGTGTATGTGCCTGATCAGGAAAGATGGTCAGGTTAGGCTGACGATCTCTACTCAAATCAGGTGTATATGCCTGACTTGGTTGTCCGTATGATATGGGGGAGTATGCCCCATAACCCTCTTGGACTGGAACAGATGTGTGTGTCTGTTCCGGAGTGAATCTTTGATGTTTCACTCCACTGCTAGGGATAGATTTATGTGTCTGTCCCAGAGATGATGCTGAAGCTGTTATGATATCCTGGCAAGCATCCAGAATATGAGCAGGAATTTGCCCTTGATCTTTCACCATTGACGAAATATGCTTGGTGACTTCAGCCGCCGGAACGAGAATATACGTCTATTCCAGGTTTGGAGTAGGTGTATGTGCCTGCTCCTGTCCTCCTTTTCCTGTCAGTGAATCCTAACAGTACTCAAGTGTGGGGGCAGAGAGTTGAGTCTGCCTCCTGTTTGTCGTCAGAGCTTTCCGACTGACTTCTCCGTGTGCTACCAAGCGAGACTATTGGTAGGCTTGATTAGTACTAGCAGGTGTATGTGCCTGCTGATTACACTTCGCCAAAGGTGGTTGACGAGATCCATCATATGTAGTCAGACGAGCCTGCTGACTAACTGGTGATGTATAAGCAGGTGTATGTTCCTGCCTATAGTACTCCGCCGGAATTGCCTGGCGGGATTGGCGTGATGCTGCCAAACGAGTATGCTGGACAACGGAATTAAAACGGACAGGTGTGTGTGCCTGCTCGTTATTTTCCACCAAGTTAGGTTGGTGGACTTCTTCGGAGATGGCAGGGAAGAAAACCTGCCCATTGTTAACCGGATTCTGTCTCTGGCGGTTCGTCTTGCCTGCTCGAGTTCGAGGAACCTAAGCTGAATGCCTGGAGTCGGTACCCTCATCATGTTGAGGGCGCACTGCCGCACGAGTCTGTCGGCGATTATTGATGGGAGCCCTCGGGAAGGACTCCTATCTTTTTGAATTAAGGCCCTGAGGGACCTGCTCATTCACTTCCTCAAAGTAAGGGAGTGAATGGAAATTGTGTTCCGGGGATAACGACCTGAAATGGTTGGAGACGGTAGTCAGCACCGCCTTCCTCTTGATCACTGGTCGTCGTTGTCCGGATGACCTGTGTGAGTTGTTCACTTGGAGGGCCTGTCGGGCAGCCTCCAAAGTTGGGATGGTACCGTGTTGACGGTACTTCTTAACCAGCGTATTTGATACCCTGTGTTGAAGACGCTGAGTAGGTGATGTCATCCTCAGATCGGATGACGATCTAGTAGGAATAGCAGCAGTGGTATTTGCAGCAGCAATATTCACAGATGTGAATTTAAGAGCATCCATTATGGAAATACAGAAGATCTTGGAAAAGAGTGCCTGTTTGATATAACAGACGTAATCAAGATAAAATTCAGCCACTTCATCCTTTGGATGAGCACATATGTCAATGATTGTTTTTGTTATCCCTTTTATTGAGATTTAAATAGGGGCTTAACAAATAGTTAAAACATCATTTTAACTTGGTTAAGGATTCACGTCGGGTTCACCATTTTTTGTTTCCCTCGGAATCTGCGGATGACCTCCTGGATGGGAGATTCAAACGTTCCGATCGGTTTCTAGCGGGTTTGTTCGTAGAACCGGAAACATCCAATGATTCCATATCCATTTGGACCTACATTCCAAAGGTAGGCGCTCATTAGTTTGTAGACTGATGAGGCTTAAGAATTTTCATTGGTCGAGAGGATGGGAGGTCGGACTCATCACACCTTTTTGAGGGGAATTATTTTCTATTCCGGGACTCTCTTTATAGATTTGAGTTATGTTCGTGAATACTTATTACATTACCAAGTATAAAATGAGCTTTTCCTTTAGTTTTGACAATCAATGATTAAATATGTAAGAAATTTAGAGAATCTTTTATATGTATTCGAGGTTCTTCATCAATAGAGAATCATCTATATCTATTTAGAGATTCTTGATCAATAGTAACCTTCAAAACATTTATATAAAAGTCTCTTGGTCATTATGATGACCAGGATAGTTTTAAAGCCACTCAGTGGGGCACTTGAAGTTTATTGTCATTCAGAAGGACAATGAATTATTTCATAGTTGGGATCGAACCCATAGATGGGCTACCTACGTATCCTTTGTTTAGGAAAAGGAATCAGAACCCACGTAGTTCGAGTAAGGGTATGATGTTTATGATTGATGGCTCAAAGCAGGATGTCACAATTACTTTTACACTCTAAGCTCACGTGAGTCATGCTCGGTGTGAGAAACAAGAGGTATTGGTAAAAATTAGACAATTGTGCCATGAAAGATGCAATCATAAGAAATGGTTTGGGGCTTATGTATGTATGACTGCCCAGAGGATTTACTTTAGGGAGAAAATCTAGGAACAGGGTCCATAAAGGTATATGTGCTTCATGGAGATTTGAATACTCTAACTTGGGACTTATTCCTGAAGAGGAAACCCAAATTAGGAGAGGATTGATAACATGGTTTTACTCCTAAGAAGGAATCCCAGATCAAACGTAAATTAGGACTGGTTAAAGAGAATTTAAGGGACTTGGGGCTTATTCCTTAAAAGGAAGCCCAAGATTATGACTGGGACTTATTCCTAAAAAGGAAGCCCAAGTTAGGGGACTTGGGGATTACTCCTGAAAAGGAATCCCAAGATTATAACTGAGTCTTATTCCTGAAAAGGAGACCTAGGTTAGGGATTAAGGTTTGGGGCTTACTCCTGAGAAGGATGCCCATATTTGAGATTGGGGCTTACTCCTAGGAAGGATGCCCAAATTAAGGGACTCGGGGCTTACTCCTAAGAAGGATGCCCAAAATTAGAGGACTTAGGGCTTACTCCTAAGAAGGATGCCAATATTAAAGGATTATGATTGGGGCTTACTCCTGAAGAGGATGCCCAAGTTAAGGAATTAAGGTTTGGGGCTTAATCCTAAGGAGGATGCCCAGATTAAAGGACTTATAACTGGGGATTATTCCTGAAAAGGAGACCCAGGTTAAAGATTCTCTCATCTTAAAGGATGAGGTTGAATGAATGAACTCTCAATCTTTAGTGACATAAAGATATGTAAATCACTAGGTTTTGAGATATATTCCATCGAATTCCTTTCAGATAAGGATGTCAAATCAAGAAATCATGCCATAAATGGATTTGAAGAGTATCTTGAAGACTAAATCTTGAATAGGAAAGGTGAAATGGCTTAAGAGGGGTAAAATGGGCAAGATGGGCACCCAAAAAGGAAGGGGCGCGCAAGTCTTGGAAGGCGCGCAAGTACTCCGTGGGCGCGCAAGTATTAGTCGCGCAGGTATACCTGCACGACACGTGGTGTACTTGCGCGATTTTCAACCAGCATTAGAATACTTGAGCGACTCTTTATTAAACCCTTTAGAATCCTCTTGAGGTTCTTCCAGAAAAGAGACGCGCAAGTTCTATCGAAGGGGTAAGGCGGCGCACAAGAGTGGTCACTTCCCTTAAGGGCTGACCACTCAGGCGCGCAAGTGTTGATGAGTTTCAACACTTAGGCCTTCCTCCTTCTCTTTAGATCTTCCGTTCTGGGTATGAAATTACATTAGAAGTGTTCCGGAAGCTTTGAGAAAATACTTGGGAGTCAGGAGCTTCAATCCAAGTTTCTGGAAAATGATCCTCTTTAATGGGGGGCCCACAGGGTCAATTTATAGGTAAAGAAGGCCCTGGGCGGTTACCGGGCAGTTATCACTTAGGTCGCGCAAGTCACTTGCGCGACCATAAGGGCGTCGCGCAAGTGGACTTGCGCGATAGTGATATAACTTCCGCGGTGCAGTTGCTTTTGATCATTTGTTCATGCCTTTTTCAATTTTTTATGTTTTCTTCAATGGTTGAATCACTTTGAGCTCAGATATTCCCTTTTCCGATCTTTAGATTCTGTGACGAAAGGAGCGTCAACAACGCACCATTGGGGTTGACCATTTAAATGATTTATGGTCCTTCCTACATGGGTTCCAACATTGGTTCCTTTGTATTTGGTATCATCGGCATTCATAGATCAAATAATATATCAAGATGGAAGAAAGAGCAGAGGTGAACTTTCTTGTTGAACACTCTATCAACCTTGTTCAGATGCCTATCTAGATTGTTCAAGGTTCAGAGCCTATTCACATCAAGGGATTCATGTTTAGCAAGACATAATTCAGCTATCTTTTCTAACATCTTCTGATTATTGATAGGGTATCAGAGTAACAGAAACTAGATCTTGTTGGGTAGGACTGCCTCTGTTCCATAAACTAGGGAATATATACTTGCCATTGTGTAATTGTGAGTCATCCTCTAATAATCTTAATGAGAATTTGGAAGCTTTTCCAACTAAAATTTTTTTTGGCCCACCATATTCCTCAAAATGATTGTGAGTATTTTTTTAATGCCTCGAAATACCCATTTATATGTGAATGATATGGTTAGACCGGATGTTGTTCTTGATGTACAACTTTATCAGCTTTGTAGCTCAAAAGTTGATGATATTGTCAAGGAAAACATCATTAGGGAATATGAATTGATGGATTATATTGGAGTTTAGGAATTCAACAATCGAATGGTACTTGACATCCATAAGAGGAATTGCTTCCACCCATATAGAGAAGAAATCTATCATGGTAATTATCATGTTGCACTACCAAGTTATTGTTGGTGGATAGGGTCCCATGACAATGAGTCCCCAGAATAAAAAGGGACAAGAATACCAAGTTTTATGGAGGGGATCTAGTGTCTAATGAAAAAAAAATTTACATTTACCTATCATTTGTTTAACCTCTTAGATAAATTAAGGTATTCATGGAACATGGTGGCCTAGATGTATCCCAATATATGAACCTGGTTTGAGATCATTATCCCTTCCTCGTGAGAACCACAAGACCTGACATGAACATCCTGCATAACTATGTTGATTTCATCTCCTTGTATTCAATGGAAGATAATTCAATAAAACCCATATATATATATATAGTTTAATCAAGGTCGGTACCACTCTATATGGTTAATTATAGTGTGTGTTGATGGTGTTTTTTCATATTTGGCTATGTCTGGTGGGAGAGCATCATTCAAGAGATACTTGGAAAAAGGAGTTGTCTGATCAGAAGAATCTTCTACTAAGGGGGGATCTAGAGGTCCTGATGTGGAGTCACTAATATTCATGTGGATAATTTTTAGGATGTCATCATCATATGGGATTATTCAATTGATAACATATTGTTGTGACACATGGATAAAGAGGACATCTTGGTCAGGCTCTGCAAGTTATGTGGTTATATTGGCCAAGGCATCTGCTTGACAGTTATGTGATTGGGGACCATGAGACACATTTGGCTGACTATGGAATTTGGTTATCACCTGGAGAGTACGCCTTATAAAGGGTACAAGTTCCATCTTCCTGATGATGTAGTCATTTTTTATCTACTTGATGATTATCTAAGAGTCTCTCATTACAAGGAAGTGGGGGATATCAATCTATAGAGTCTACTCAGGAACAATAATGAGATTCTGATACTCTAACTCATTATTGGTACAACCTTCTAACAGTGGAGACAAATAGGGTGTAACATCCTATTTTAGGGTGATAATGATAACCCCATGGCCTATATTGTTGATCATACAATCACGGAGCATTCTTTCGGTTGGGGTCAGAGAGGCACCCTCAAAATGAATCTACCAATAAAAAATGGTTTGATACAATGAATGGATGAAATTTTGTAGTAAATCAACATCCATATGATGTTCTTCAGAACCTGAATGAGTGGATAGGAAATATTCTAGATCTTTTCTGTTGAAATATTTTTTGTGGCATTAACCTAATGTAAAAATAATGAAGGATCACTAATTTGTGTGCTAGTCATCTTGTCAATATTGGGTGGCTCATAATAAACATCAATAGTTCCACACAAGACACTACTTGTATATCATAATGATAAAAATAATGCTACAACTTTATTACTATGAAAACAAGATCAATGTAGCTCTTCTCAATGGGAGAGTATCTAGATTCTGCATCTAAGAGCATACAACAGAGATAGTATAAACTATTATTTGTCTCTTATTTGTCTTCTAGAAATGTAGTAAGTTGAGGGATCATTCCCGAGTGGTAACCTAGAGAATCATAGGATTCCCTGAGATGGGTGGCATCAGAACCGTATTCTTTAGTTGATGCTTCTTTATCTCCTCAAATGTGATCTATCCCCCTTCATCCCACATGTATATTTCACCTTTATTTGTGAGCCATGAAGAGGGATTACAGTTTCATTCCGGATTCATGTTTAATCATCATATGTATTTGAACTTCCCTTGGACACCACAGATCCCCGAGCATTAGTTCGGGGGAGGCATCTTTCTGATGGACATGATCTTCTCTAGGTCGATTTTGATACCTCTGTATCTAAGAATGATAATGAGAAACCTTCCAGAGTTCACCCCAAAGTCACACTTCAACGTGTTCATCTTCATATGCTTGAATCAGAGGAAGATGAACACATTCTCAATATCCCCGAGGTGTTCATAATGATAGTGGTATTTGACCACCAATTCATCCATGTATAATTCTACTACCATCCAAAGGATTGGCTTGAATATGTGATTCAAAGGTTGATGATAAGTAGATCATACATTCATCAAACCTAAAAGAATTACCTGATAGTTGACATTCCCTTGAAACGCTCTAAAGGTGGTAGGATCCTAACCCTTAGGGGTCATCTAGATCTGAATGTACTCAGAATACCAATCCATGAAGGATATGTCATGTAACCAAGCTATGGAATCAATTAAGAACTCTATCTCTAATAGGTGTAAATCATCCTTCATATAGTAGAAATTGAGATCCCAATAGTTGATATAGACTCTGATCTATCTATTATTCATCCTAAAAATGATAATTTTGGCTAGCCACTTGGGGTACTGAACTTCCTCAAAAAGGATAGATTTAATGAGCTTATCAACTTGTACATTGACCATGGCACTATGATAAGGGTTTATTTTCTTGGGAGGATACTTGAACCTATGATGACTTACTAGGTAAAAAAGATGGTGGGTGGTGAAAATTGGGTCTAGTCTAGGAATCTCATCATTTCTCCAAAAAAACACATAGTGATGTTTCTTTATAAAGTATATGTTATGTTTTTTTCTATATTGTCATGTCTTCACTAATCTGTGTTGGATTTGGATCTTCTTATATACCATGGTTCACATGATCTAACTCCTAAACTATAGTAGAGACACCCTCCTCAAATGTGAGATGGGAATCTTTCAAATCATCATTTTCATCTGAGGTAGTGGGTCCAGTTGGAGGAGATTTTTCATCCTTGCTAACTGATTATAGGGGAACATTGGTTCCTTCTTGGGTAGAAGATGTGGATCCTCACTAGGGGACCCCTACCCTAGTGAAACCAGGGAGAAAAAGGCTATCGATCAGAAACCATAAGGACATCAACCACAAGGTCCATTATTAATATAATTGAAATGGTGGTGGGTAGGTTTTTATCAATTCAACCCATCTCAATGGAACAAATGGGGCTCATGTGAAGATTAATCCATGGGGAGAAAATATCGGTACCTGATAGTGGTAGGGGTTTTGGTGTTACCTGATCCTAACCCATGTAGTAATATGAAGTAATCTTCTGACTATATTTCTACTTAAGGATGAAACACCATTTCATCCTAGAAATAATGAAGCAATTTCCCATCTTTGGCATCATGTCCTCTAACCATTGAATCATTTGGAAGAATATGTCATCCAAGTCATTTTACAAGTTCTCTATGATGGTGGTGTTCTCCACTTCATTTGTATATATGTAATTGTCCTCAAACTGATACTAATATGTGTTTTTATAACGGTAATCATAAGAGTAAAAGGAAGATGCATCCCCTTTAATCACACGTACATGAACATTGATGGAGTACTTGAGGCACAGGTCCTGCAAGGAGGGAACTTCTACATGAAGATGTAGCCAAGGTCTACCCACAACACATTTTAAGAAATGTCTAGTGAAACAACCATGAATTCAACATTTTCTTACAAAATTCCAATATAGGTCATCAAGAAGATACTACCACATGGTCTTGGTTTGGTCTTGTTATAACGTTGTATCTTCAAGTTAGTGGGGCTCAAATCTAATTCAGTCATTCCCAGCATATGGAAAATCATGTTCTCGATAAGTTTGATCCCAAAACTAGCCTCTACAAGACAATGGAGGACCTCCATGACATTAAGCTAGAGGTTGATATAATGCTGGAGGATATTACACTATATGATAGAGAACTCATCTAATCTACATAATGAGATGGAGGCGCAACATTGTACTCGCCTGAATTCATTCTCATAGAAGGACTTTATAGCTTCTTGCCTTTATTTTGAACTATAGCGGGATTCTAAATGCTTCTTCAAGAGTCTAACGCATCTTCTCTGATATGAGAAGGTTATATAGGATTGATATCATTTCTGAAATGTCTAAAAGGTACTTTAGAACATCATAATTATGTGTTACATGCATGTTTCTGCCAGTTGGGGATTCTATTTAGAATAAGGTACGAAAATAATATCTGGATGAACCAGTGGATTTTCTATGGTGCTAGAAATATCCTACCGCTCATCCGAAAAATTTCAAATAACCAAAACTAGATGATTTTTTGCTAGATGGGACCTCACATTACCAAGATGCATCTGATCATGATGTAATCATGGATATGCCGGCTGTTTATTTAGCATGTTCAGTTGTGGTACCATGTATGACATAAAAGGATGGGAGGAGTTTTTCTACTGAGTTATATAGAAAACCTGATGTCTACTTTCTGTAGCATGCATGGTCTGGCTTGAAGCACAGTGTTGAGAATTTTGGTGGATTGCCTTCTCTCAAATCCTTCTTCGATGGAATCTACTGGAGATATTTAGAGGGTCTGTCTGATGTTCCACATCATCAGGGAATATTAAGGGATATTCATAGTTTGATGGTATTCACAGAGGCATACTACTGATCATCATCAGAGGAGGGGTATTCTAATATTGGACCGACTCTGGGTGTGATTCCCATATCCCGAGGCATGAAATCACCGAGTGTGTGGGAAGGCATTGGCACTGGTGGGGGACGGTGATTTCTATTATTCCATCAATACCTACCATTCTTAGATGTATAAGGAAACAATGTAGATGCATAAGAGGTATCTAAAAGAGGAAAGGTGACCTCAAAAGGCTCAGTCCTACTTAAACGTGTGTGGATGACACTGTGGGAATGAGTGACTACTATGCAAGCCAACCAATCATCATACTTCTAAAATCATCATTTTAAAAATTATTTCCATTCCCTATAACCATCTCTATCCCTATTAATATCTTCATAGATGTGGTCCACCTATGCCAAGACATCACCAAGGTTGACCACACTTTTGTCAACCTATTCTTGAAGTAATTCCTTGAACACATAGAATTGGTTGATAGTATGTACAAGGATTATGTAATAGGTAAAGTAGTCAAGGTGGTTATAGATATTGGCCTCATGGGGATTCTTATATTATGTAACCTTCAATATCCCCTATTCAGGGTAACTACAGAAATAACTAGGAATATTGGATTTCAGAAAGTAAGTTTGGTTTCTTCTCTCCCTGAAGGGAGGTCTAGGATCCTAGCCCTAGTGAAGGGTTGGAGCATAAAAAGGGGTAGGACCATGATGATATTTCTTTGATGGTGATTCCATCCTAGGAGGTGCATTCCAATTATACTGAGCATGATGATTCACCAGAGGCGGTTTCCCTCGATGAGGTTGGGCTTGGAATGATTCTAATGGAAACAACTCTAGTGGTTGTGGGGGTTAACTTGTACTGTGGCTGTTGTCTCTTCCTTGGAATTTCGTCTTGTAGGAGATGAGAGTGGCGATGGGTGTGACTGATTGGCCTGTTGTAAGGCTACTTATAGGTGTTGAGCCTTGTCAGAAAATTCCCATAATCCAGCTAGAAAATTATAAGTGATGAGGGTAAGGTTCAATTCAATTTTTACATTCCCAACACACATCATCAACAAATAATATTGCATTAGTGTCATGTCTAGTGAATACATGAGGCCCTTATGATTAGAAGTGAAGTCTATAATGCCCTCATATGTAGATTTTTCAACATGAATTTTTTAAAAATACATATCTTAAGCATGGTAGAATAGAATTTATAGAGAAACTACATGTAGAGATCTTTCCAACATGATATGGACCTGCTGGGTAGTTGATTATACCATAATAGTGCATTCCCTTCCAATGTATGAATAAAAAACATTAGATCTTAGTTTCTTCTCGATTATCTGAAGTTACCTACTTGGGTCGGCACCTTGAGATGAAGTGGGCCAAATTCTACAGTTGTTCACCCATCCCATTGATGTGGGTGAAGGTCGGATTCCTGAAATCTGGGGGTTCTAGCATGTCATTTACCCCCACTCGATATGGCTTTACATCGGGTGGGATTTCCACCTATCGCATCTTTATAACCTCAAGGAGACCAATGAGATTGGCTATCACATCATCTTGGTAGGGACTTCTATCCTAATGAGGATACCAGATCACCAATGCATTGACAGGCTCTACAATCTTATAAGTAGACTTAGTATATTTTTGAGAAGCGTGATCTCGGTCCCAAGGGATATTACACTGTTTCTCAGGTAGATATTGTGATTCATACCTTGGAAAATTTTCATAAACATTGGTCTCCAGCCTATCTGGATATGTTGGATCACCTGGATCAATTGGGGAATATTGGCCAATGATGACATGTGGTTGCCCCAGCTATCCCAGTAGAGGAGGAACATGATCCTAATGAGAATAATTAATATTATATCGGAGATGTTTAGGAAGAAGTTCAGTGATGATCCAATATTGATCTATAATCTTTTGTTGTGGAGTGGCTATAGCGTGATCATCCTCCATCCTCTGCCTAGAATTAAATGGAAAAGGGAACTCAAGATGTCACCTACCCATATTGGGGTTTTGGTAGGCGATCAAGGACGCATAGGGTTATCAAAGGCCTCAAGTCTTATTTTGTAGGTGATTGAGGAAACATTTTTGAAGTTCCACCTAATACTAAATTTACCCAATAGGCTGGTCCTGCTAATTAGATCTTACATCGATATCCCCATCCATGGGAAATGTTAGATCATCCATATTTATCGTAACAAAAAACCTAGAGGCATGTCCTCAATATAACTAGATAAATATGGATGCTTCCAAATGGGGTTGAAATGGATGGTGGCGTACTATCCCCATCCATGGATGAGTACACATGGGGACGTCTCTTCAATAATCCTTTATAGTACTGTGAATCTATGAACACATCTATACTAATGGGTCATGTGGTAGTTTGGGGATGTGGGGTGATTCGTCATCGGGAGTGCTACTAGCTCTTCCATGCACATTTCTAATAGACAGAATCAAAGTGCTCTGAGCTCCCCAGAGAGGCCAACTAATGACCATAATCATAGAAGCTCCTACCCATATGGATTAGTAAAGGAACATAACCTCATATTGGGTCAGAAATTTTGGAATTTTGAATTCAAGTGGTTTCAATTTTCCAGAACATGTTGGAAAACTGATTGGTAGCTATGGTATCCCATAGGTTCCCTTATTCAGAAGCTAAGTATTTCTCTTAGTTATCCCTAGATTTTTTCAGTTCCAGATAAGAGACTGGCAGTGACACAGATGTGGATCGGTGTGGTGGTAGACTGGCCAGGATAGAAGTTGTTGCATGAGCTAACTAATCATGTGCGAGGATAGAGGATGTAGGTGGTAGGTCCGGAGGGCTCTTTCCATCTACCATACTGCAGAATAACTCTCTCTGATCTCAGGTCGAGGTTGAGAATACAACTACAATGATAGAGATAACTTCATGGAGAGACACTGGAAGGAAGAAAAATCCCCATCCTACTACATTTACCTATGAAGATACTTGTTAATTTTTTGGACCTCACCTTCTATGATGGAAAACATCACTCATGGGATCCTTCCTTAAACTATGATGCAGATGACTGGGTGAAGGATCCATTATTGAATTGAACTCTTCTTCAGAATCTGAAAAGCGATATGGATTAACAATTACCATGAACATTACAGAGTTTTTCCATCAGTGTAGATGGATCTCTATTCATCCCCAGGAAGGTTATTTAGGGTAGGTAGGTGAATTGGTACAAGGAGGAGAGTTATAATAATGGGTGTATGGTGGACCTCAGTTTTAATTTTTCAAGATATAGGGAGGGCCTCTATATTGGTTGTTGTCAAAGTGGGGAGGACCTCTTCTTGGACAGTGCGAGAGTAGGAAGGTCCACCAATTTGCATATTGACCTAGTCAGGAGGAACTCTACTCTTGTTGACCAGGACATATGGAGGGAAACCATGTCAGATGTGAAAGTGGCGTGGACCTCCACTTGGGTGAGTTGAGTTGTGAGGAGTGCCTTCCAGTAGATCTAATGGGAAATTGGGAGGAACTCTGTGTTGAGGAAGATAAACATAGGGGGGACCTTGTACCAGTTACTGGATGCATGGTAAGGGACTTGTTAGAATTTCTACACAATCAGGGAGGACCTCTGCCTGAGCTAGTGGAAACATGGGGAGGACCTACATGTTGGATAGTGGTGATAACATAAGGAGGGACATCATACCGATCATCATTGAAGCAGGGAGGGCCACTGGTTTGGTTTATTCATGAGTAGGGAGTACCTTTATTATATCTAATAATGTCATGAGGATGACTTTCATGTTGTTGATCCGAGACATGGGGAGGACCTCCTTATCAGGGATCATAAAAACGTGGAGGGACTATGTAATGTATTTTGATGATATAGAGAGGTACTCTACCATAATAGATGTTGGTAACATGGGGAGTACCTCCATGATTAGTGTGGGTGTGGGGAGGTCCTCCAATACAGATAGAGATGGTATGGGGAGGACCTCCATACTAGATATCATCTTCATAATTTTTCTTATAATGGTTTTTTGGTGATGTGTACTATAGATAGAGTCAACCCAACCTACCGATTGGGCGGTTGAGGCCTAAATCCCAATCAGAACTTTATAGGTCCCTACTCTGTAGTAGTAGGTATCAAGTTGAGTGCGCCAGTGGTGGTATGGTCCACTAGATCTGTGTAAGTTGATTCCCCATGACGGGAATCCTCTTGAGCATTCACCAAATGTTGGCATTGGGTTATTCGGACTGGGATTGCTAGAGTAAGGAAATAATGAACTTGTTCCTTGGCATGTAGGCCTGGTCATTAATGGTTTTTATGGGGCCTAGTGGGAGTCCCATTTGGAAGCTCATGGGCAGTAGTCTTAACCGGGTTGACCTAAACATCCCACACATCCCTGATGTTGGGGATATAGTCATTGGATTGTTCTTGGGAGAGACACCTGAAACCATTTATCATTGGATTGGGGAGAAGTGGCTCGCCATGCATCCCATGGGTGTAAAGGTGATGGAAAGCTACAAAATCCACCACATCTTGTAGGACCATATCCCCCATGGTAATGACCCCCTCTTGCTCATATCATCTTATGATGGTGCCCATCACCCTCCTTTGAATGATATCTAAGGGCGAGATGGTGTGTGGGAACCTAGTATATTTTGTCATAGTTGATGTCTTATTTGATGTGAATTTGGAAAATATTTTCGCATTGATGTTACTCTATCCCCCACGCCTCTAGGGATAGGGATGAAAGATTCATGTTTTTTAGGTCCCAAAATGCAGGAAGATTCGTCTTTCAAAATGGATATTAGGAAATAAATTCCCAATTACCAAGAAACATCTAATATTCCATGGTCAGAGAGAGAGATCCACAAGGACGATATAATAGACCAGAATGAAAAATGATTAACTACACAAATATCTAGTCAGTTCCATGCTAGGACCACTATTTTATTGGTGGTTCTTGGAACCATATTGTTGGATCTGGTAACATTCTCATCTATTGATGTCTCGAATTATTTTTGTCCCTAGGTTGAGAAAAAGAGTTCTATGTCGGGTTCACCATTTCTATTTCTAACACATCTACTGGGGATCCCCGCCTCTATGAGTCATCGTGCATTGGCATGAATTGTTTCCCCACATTCCCTATTTCCAATGGTGGACATCATTCATCGCCTCTTTGAATATGTTTTCTCCTTGATTGAAATGGGATGACAGGATGTTGGTTCCTCCTTCCGTAACATTCTCATCTATTGATGTCTCGAATTATTTTCGTCCCTAGGTTGTGAAAAAGAGTTCTATGTCGGGTTCACCATTTCTATTTCTAACACATCTACTAGGGATCCCCGCCTCTATGAGTCATCGTTCATTGGCATGAATTGTTTCCCCACATTCCCTATTTCCAATGGTGGACATCATTCATCGCCTCTTTGAATATGTTTTCTCCTTGATCGAAATGGGATGACAGGATGTTGGTTCCTCCTTCCATGGATTCCTCTATAATTAGTCACCATGTCCAAGACTCTATAAAAGATAAAGATGTATTCATGAAAATCATTCCTGATTCTATATCTTTAGGGATGGCAGTTAATTACACAACTTTTATCTAAATTTTTTTAAGGGTTTTGATAGGGAAGAAACCATAGTTCAAGGGAGTAGTCAAGTTTGTAATCACAGAGCATGTCTAGATATAGGAACATTGGATAAACCTATATTCGTCGTCATAAGTGGGCTACTCATGGGTGCAGAACCTAATGAATCATTCGATGATCATGACGTATGTGATTCTTGAGGTATATCTTTTGTGGTTTTCCTATAGAATCCCATGTTTATCATGAGTTAGCAATGTGACAGGTCATGGTTTTAGCATCTTGAAAATATATAATGTGGTTGATCATAATTCCCCATAGAGGTGGATTAGTGAGGTATGTCCGTAGGATGGAACACTCAAGAAGTTTTACCATATGGATGGATCAACTTTCCTGAATAGGCAGACCCTAGCGGGTTTTCCAAAAAATGGAAGGCGTTACACCATGAAGGTTGATTTGGACACCTCTAAGGGTGGATCCGGATGGTGAACCCCCCAGAATGGGGCACAAAGGATTACCTATGGTTTGGATTATACTTCATGGAGGATTCCTACAATACCTAGTTAGTTGAAATGTATTGAAACCCATATATTTAATAAGATGTTCTAGGGATTACACATTAGAGTTTCCCTTTGCAATAGGATTTCTCTTGGTTGGATTGTGTTGGGTTTACACATTGAAAAAGCTCAAGTGCTTCTAGTAGCAATGATGATGTGTATGGTGTGGAATTATTCCAACATGATGTGGTGTCCTGGGATAAAATATAGATGGATTATAGATTTCTTTGATGAAATGGATGAAATGGATGGGTGTTTGGGTGTGTTGGGATTGAACATCATGGAGGTTTCCTACACATCCCAGTTGATTAGGATTCAAAGACCATGTAGTTATAGATGAATAATTGGGGATTAATCCTATGTAGCATCCCCATATAATGGAGGTAGATTAATTTCAAGATCCTATCTGGATGTGGTAGCCTATGTAGAATCATGTTGGCTGATGAATGAATTAGGTGATAGAGGATGGATCAAAACAACCTACGGAGGTGGGTCAGGGAGATGTGTCCCGAAAAGGGAACATGTCACATCATAAGGGTACATCCCTAGGAGGGATAACCTGAGTTTACCATTGATATATAATGAACCTTATGGAGGTTTCCTATAAAACCTATTTAAAGGATATGAATAAAAACATGTGTAGTTCATACTGGGGGGACTGGGGCTTACAACTATGAAGGAGGACCATCTGGTTGGGGTTTATATATGAGAGTCAACTGTGTACAGTGGAAATGAGATTGGGGATTATGTGTGGGAATAGACCATGGATGGAAATTGGATTTTTTGTTTATTTCTATAATATAATCTCATGTTATTCATGCTCAATATGATAAACAATATTTATTCGTAGACCTGACTGTCGTATCGTGAATTGTGCATTAACGAGAGATGGTGTGGGGATTATGCATGAGAGCTCCTCAATGAGGATGTCATTCCATGTGAGAAAGATATAATTCTATGGGAGTAATATCTCATTCCATGTGATTGGTACACAAAGAATCCTATCAAGGGTTTGTGGGGATTACATGTAGAGATTACCTGAGGCATACGTGGAGATAAAGCCTAAAGGGAGTGGGATGGTGCATTGTGAGAGTGGTAAGTGAGAGGTTCCTGGTGCCCATACCCTATCAAATCCTTTACGGAGGATGAAATTCTATGTGAGGAGGGTATTATTCCCTATCAATCATACATGGTTACATTTCAGGATTTCCACACATGGGGTGATCATAGTTTAACATCATGTGTTGAGGACATTGGTGCCAGGCAGTTTTATGTCATAAAGGTCAAACATGGGGGACTCACTCCTTACCACTTGGGCATAAATAATTGTCATTAATTAAACCTTGGGTAAGAGGAGGTGTCAAAAATTCTAGAAGGTGAGGGTGTGTATGAGTTTTCAATCATGACGTCCACGTTGGTGTAGATAAGATTAAAAGATAAACCAATTAGCATACCTATGCTAAATAGTAAGATATAGTGTACTGCAAAAAGGTACATATCATGATGAACCAAGAAATAAATATGCACAACCCTGTATGACTATGTATAGAATGTGTGCCCAATAGATGAGGTTTGCCTGCAAGAGGGGTTTGAACATGGTGCCTCAGTTTAAAGGAAACTCATGGAGCTTCAATGATGGGGTGCATGCTAGATTGGAGGGTTGAGCAGAAAAGGAAGGGATGAGAACAAGATGGGGTGCATGAAAGGGTAGGTGGTGTGTAAAATAGAGTTCTTTTGTGCACACTTTCCATTGGATTAAAAGAAACATATGATGTTCAAACCATTGTGGGCCGATGAAAAGGCATACCCCCTAGTAACCTATCATGGAAATCTTATACCTTAAGGGTTCCTTGGCTACTACGATACACCGGAAGAGATGTCATATGCATTGTAGAGGGATGCTTTAACTTTTGAGGATCATCATGAAGAGGTGTTGCACTTCAATTTATATAAAAATGGTCCTATAGCGGTGAGAAATATTTTGAGTATTGAAATGGTATTACACGCACCTGTCCCATTGGTCAATGATAGGCATGTGTGCAAAGGACCCATTTGACATCTCATTGGGAATCTTAGAGCCTTTCCTAAGGACCTTCATATTCTGAACGTGCGTCAGATCTTACGCACAGATCCCATAGGATTCTTGGAATATTCTATTGAGACTATGGGTGTTTTGGGTAACCTAAAGGTGGTTATGATGGCTCTGTGCAGAAATCGGTTCCAACACCTGGTTATGCTATAATCTTTATTGGTCTTGGTCTGGTTATATAGAAAATATTATATAAAGGGCCATGTCAGATTATTTTTTGATGAATATAGGGATTTACCCAGTTATGATGAAATGATTATATAGAGGGATAGGTCTGGTTATGATGAAATGAATATATAGAGGGACTAACCAATTTTTAAGATGAAATTTTTATATAAGTGATGTTTTAAGGCTTGGACCATTCATACTAAAATAATTATATATAGGTCTTGTCCGAGATATATTGATATTTTTATATAGGGGTATTTTCCCAGATATGTGATTATTCCTTGGACTTACGGTTATGTTTGGCATGGTAAAGCTATATGCTCAAAGATATTTGGCATAGTGCTGAAGAAGGTTGATTATTGTAATGCATTAATTTATTAACAAACACTCTTATTTACCTCTTTATTTCATGAACTTACTATCAGATTGAATTTCATTAGACATGGTGGTGTATACCTAATTAGTTTTACTCACACCCTAATCAAAACACCATTTTATACATGAGAATGTTACATGGATACATGTTTGGACAATGAAAAGGGACCTTATTTTTTATTTCTCTTACATGATGGGTTTGATCTTAGATATGGAACCAACATGGGGTTTGGGATGGGGTGTTTTGAGCTTATCTGTGTCATATTGGTATTTTATATGATTGAATTTTATCAAGACATTTACTTACATTACAACATGTCATTATATTTTCCCTAATTATCATTGTAATTTTCTATTAACATTTATTATTTCATTTATTTATTATGATTTATTATTTCTACTAGTTTATTCGATCTGATATTTGTTTATTTTTGCTATATTAGAACTCTATACCTTGGGGTATAGTATTTCATATATATTCTTTACACCCTCATATCAAGTCATAATCATTTATCATATGGGGACAAGAACATGGGGTCTAGTAACCATCCTGGTTTTCTTACGTGAGAGAGTATCATATTGGGGGATGTTTTATGTGTAAAGTCTAATTCAATATGATAATAAATTTATGATTAATGTAAGTCCTTGATTATCATGAATTATAAACAATACAATGTTAAATGGGATATATAAAATAGATTCTCACTAAACTAAAGATGATAGGAATTGGATTTCTTGGTTGAGGGGAAAATATTATTCTTATTTATGTCCCTAAGATGTTGATGGAGAATAAATCTATTATAACTTTTTATTTTTATAATTAATTTAATGTTATGTATATTTATGATATTTTAATGAAATCTATGTAACTTTAACAACCATAAGATACATCCATCATGGAGTAATTAAACTGGTATCATTTTCCTCCTCACAACTCATTATGTGTTATTAATATGAATCTAAGAGGTTACTTTGAACAAGACTAACCATGATGAAAAATGTGGATAGATTATACCCTTTTATGGTGACATGAGTTTAACACATTCTGGATATCTATATTTTAGGAAAATATTAAATAATAGTAACTGTTGGATCTATTGATTCTAAACATTTAATAAGTTGCAGAAAAATAGCCTAAATTTATGTTAATCAGAAATATGAGATCTTGGACATATAGATTCGGGAAAATTTGATTCCAAACATTGCAATTTTACAAATTAATGATTTTATGTTATGAGGAGATGCAATGAAAATCTTTTGAATGACCCCTGAAGATGAATTTTGAGTTGGTATAACCAGATAAATTATTGATGTATAGCTCTAATGTCAAAGGTAATCTCTCTTGTTTTCTATACCAAGCATTGCTCACATATAATTTGAGTTGATTTTTTTATGGATAATTACTTTAAGAAATGTGGTTTTGACTTTATATCAATGAAATAAAGTTTTAATTTCAATAAACCTAAAGATAATGGGGAAGATATGATATTTAATGTCATTACTTGATAATGAGATGAGTGTAAATTTTCTTATACTGAAAGAATGTCAAAATAAAGAGTTGAAAAATCATTTATTCATATTATTAATAATGGGTGATAAAATTATAAAATATTGATGTGAAAAAGAGAATAATACTTACTATATAATTGAAA
Organism: Viscum album; assembly: GCA_963277665.1. NCBI lineage: Eukaryota > Viridiplantae > Streptophyta > Magnoliopsida > Santalales > Viscaceae > Viscum > Viscum album. The sequence goes on from OY728165.1 coordinate 838,156,579, forward strand.
TGGGTTTTTAAAAAAAACAAAATATGGATATTTAAGAAACCAAACAAATTTTGAGGAAGGGTGCTATATTTTGGTCTATCTGATGTAAATTCAATGAGTTAGGACAACATGTTATAAAGGTAAAGACTAATTCTAGAATAATCTCATCATTTTTATTATTTTCATGACGAAATATGCATTGAATGGAAGTCTCACTTATGAGAATAAAATAACTTGAGTAGAGTGTACAACGGGTGATTCAAAAGATAAGTGGTTCAGATATAAAACCGGCCATTTATAAGATAAGTGTTCGGGGAGATTAAATTTTAAAAGTTAACGCTCAAGGTGAATTTTGAAGTGAATAAATAAAATCTATTTTAGATGTTGACTCTATTCTAATATGTAATTTCTTTATCTATATACTGAAGATAGAATTTTAATACGAGAGTGTGTTTTAAAATTTATCAATGTTAATACTATTGTTTTTTTATGATTTAAATCTCAGGGAGCTGCATGAATATTTTATTATTATTTATAGGGAATTATTGTGAATCCATGCTAAGTCTAAAGATGAATAAAGGTTTTCCTAGAAGCATGAAATAGTATAGTTTTACAACATATATTTTAAAACATGACCTAATGTATTTTCATAAATACATGATATAGCTATAAGGATGAAATTTCATCAAAATAAGGAAAAGATAATTCAAGTATTCGTTGAAGAATAATATTAATGTAATTGATTATGTTAGAGGAAAATTATTTTTCATTAGATATATATGAAAGTCATGCGTATAGAAGATAAACTTTGGGAATAAGAAATAAGGATGCAAGTATCTCTGGATATGAAGACTGTAAGAAATTCTTTAATACATCTTATATATTGAATATTATACTAAAGAAATTCTATAAGTTACATGTTATTTTTTTATGCTGAGATTATTTTCAACTAAAATATAATAAATTAAAGCATATAAACATTCATAAAACATGATGATACACTATTGAAAGGAAAGTTGTTGAAGTTTTATGTATGTATCCAGAAGTAAAATCCTTTGGACTTTTAAATGGTTTTAATCCATAATGATGAATACTTTTGGATGATATTTTTTAAAGGAGAATAATATTGAAGAAATTGGTAAACAAAAAAACATATGTATATGTATTCAATGAGTAGAATAATATTTGAAAATTTATTAAGGTGCAATATGATATGTAATATTATGTTTATTAATATGTAAAGGTTATCATAGTGGATGTATAAAGGTACTCAAAGGTACAAATATTTTAGTAAAAAACCTAAAAATTTTACATAAGTTTTATTTATATGAGATTGATTTAGATTTCTATGAGAAATATTTGGAGGTTATGAATAATAGAATGTGTTATGATGATCTTTTAAAGTAGAAAACATAATTTTAGTTTGAATAATATTATTCATTAAGATTCCAAAATATAGTGTATTTAGGTGAATTATCCATAATTTGTGATATTATAAAGAAGGTGTAAGAACAATCTTGAGGTAGAGCAAGAAAAGAAGAATCATTCGGTTGTAGTATGTGAGTCCGGATGCAGAAGTAGATTTATGAGAAGAATAATGTAGTTTTATAATTTGGTTGGTATAAGATATAAAATCCAAATTATTTCCTATTATAAAACTCTATAAAATATAAAGTTACATAATAATGATCTTCAGTTAATCCTAGATGGTGTTTTAGGAGGATAATTTCCCTAATTCTATATGATTGAATATTGGGGAGAGTGGAATATAAATAATTTTAAGATTATATAGATTAATAAAATTTGAAGCTATGATTTTGAATAGTAAGAATGTAGCACAATATGAATGTATCAAGAGTTTGAACCATGTGCCTGAGCTATAAAATAATAACATTGGAAGATAAAGATATATATTACAATATGTTTGATAATTCAAAGGCTATATTAGAATAACTTAAATATTTTTATGAAAAACATGGGTGTTTTATAAGGTTATATAGAAATTTAAAATAATATAAATTATTGTTACACAAAAAAAGAAGAATAATGTGATTAATAGGTGTTCACTGAACTTAGGTTTTGAAAAACAGATCACATTCACAAATTTGAGGTTGAATATTTTCCATAATCGTAAAGAATTATTAAAATAATTGATATTGGAAATAAATACCTCCAAAAAAATCATTATAAAATGATAATAATTTAGAATATGTAGAGGATTTCTAAAATTAATCCCCATACTGGCATAAGGTTTATGAGAGAGTATTGCTAAAAAAATATAGTTAAGTGATAATTAGTTTTCCAGTGAAACATACATAGAAAATGATTGTGAAAATCCATTAACATGAAAAAACATTTGTTTTCAAGTATATAATAAGACTTCAAACTTACAAATATTTTTAATGGTGAAGAATTTAAGGAACCAATGTCGGAATCCCAACATAAACATTCAACCATCATAATATCATTCATTAGGACTAGTGAGGTTCCCTAGACACATGACTTCATATATGGTTCTAAAAACCATTTATTCAAAAAAAATGGATTTGATAAAATGTGAAATGACCCTATATAGACAGAACTATATTTCAAAAAATTAAAAAATTAAATCTCACAATCATCACACAATCCTAAGATTGATAGATTCAATGTGTTACAATTATAATATTTTTAAACATTATTCCATAATTGAACCACATGGATATTCATTCTAGACTCCTCATAAGTTATACTCATATTCATAACTATATAAATAATAAACATAAGAAATTACTCATATCAAACAATCAAAAAGTGAAAAATTATCAACATGTAATAAAGAATTAGATCATAAACATATAATAAATCATGAGTTAGGGATAAATATATTATTAAACATTACATAGAACAAAAAGCATTATCCATAATTAATGATATAATAATATGTACTCTCTTTTAAGAAAACATATACATTGAAAAAAGAGTGTGGAATCATGAAATAATAAACATCATCCAAGGTTCATAATCATAGGTATATGTAATTCAAATTTAACATTACCTTTAGATATAGAATAATAGGGAACTTTGGAATTAACATAAGAATAAGGTATTATTATATTATGAGCATATACAAGATGTTCCTCCCTTTATATAGTGATTGTATCCAAGAATTTTCAAACTTTATGTTTTGGGTGTATCCAATAAGGATTTACCTCTACGGTTTGATCATTTCCAAGAATCCTCATGCTATATCATATCATGAGATATAAAATCATGACCAATATATTTGAGGGTTATATATGATCCCACCCCTCATCATCAATACATATATATTCCATACTAACAAAATGATAGTTTAAATTTTTTATAAATCATAATAATGAAAAAAATGAATAAGATGCAAGAAAAAATGGTGTTACGAGAGGAAAATAATTCTACAAGATTAGGGTATCCCCCCAGACATACTCAACACAGTCATATATAAGAGAAACAATACCTGATAACCCCATAACCCTATCATCTTGGTCACCTTTGGAGGAAATATAATCACCTAAAATGTTACCTTCTCTCCATGTGTGGAATATATGCATGTTCGGATAGAGAATGGATTATAAATCCTTGATAGAATAAATGATATTCTATAGATAATAATAATATCCTTTGGAGAACTGACCACAATTTAATATTAATATTCAACCTCAGATAATGATATGTTATAAGACTTATAAAATTATGACCTTAAAGTAGTGAAAGAGCCTCTACCATAACTGAATTACATTCCCAGAAAAATGTTTGAAAAGTGTAGGATGAAAAATCCCCAGTACTCTTGGACAATTGCACAACCACACATAATCCTCTTATATTTATGTTCCATACATTTTAAATTTAATATGTTACCTATGATATAAATCATTACAATATATAATGAAATGATAAAAAAATAAAATGGGGTTCATATACTTTTCATATAGAGTCACTTAAATAAATAATTTATAATTCCATCAACAATAATAACATGATAAACCTATGGAATATAATTTTTTTATTCAACAATATTTATTAAATTTATATGTAAAACCCCTTCAATCATGATATATTTGAATAAAGGTATTTACATCATATAAATAAGGGGTATGTGATTAAGTTAATAATTTCCCCAATTAATAAATTTAGGTCGTATAGGTGAACAAACTTCTATAAAAGGAATGAAAACTAATACATCACAAAGGAATAGAATTGTAAGAATATTTATTCCTAAACATAGTGGATGGTTAGAAAAAAAGAAAGTGATGGATCATATCATTAATAAAAAATAACATTACATAGCCCATCTAGAGAAATGATTTGGATGGTAACAATTAGAGAATATTCCCAATATATCATAAGATATGTCATAGAAAAATTACATATATGAAAAAATATTTTTAGGAAAATAACATTGTAAATATGAAATATCCATAATATTTTGAAATTATTTTAAAAGTAATAATCTATAAAAATAGTAGAAATTTTAATTTTTTACAAACCATGAAACCATAAAAATAATGTTCCTTATAAAATTAAAATGGTGGTGAAAATATATGATCCTATGGGAATTAAAAATGGGTTTCTTTTTTTTAAAGTGAAACATAAAAAATTATTAATAAATTCATGGTAATGGAAAAAGAAATTATTAAATATTTTAGAAAAAATATGTTGATATATATATAATGTGGATTCAAATATAAAATATAAAAAAAAAATTCTCTTTTATTTTATTTAAAATATAATTTTTAAAAACCCACATCACTGAAAAATATTTGAGAACATATAATATAAATATATATGAGGATTATGAAAGATAATCATGTATGTTCAGTTTAGGAAGTTAGGTTTACTATGACCTTTTATTATTAATATCACTTATAGAATGTATGACATTATATTTTTGTAATATTATTAATTGTCTTAAAAAAATTATATTTCTCCTTAATTATATTTTTAAATCCATCCATTCCTGATGGTGATAGATAACAAATCATGTCTCTTTGTGAAGCAGGTAGTCTGCACAAAGGCATGACCGATGTCCTGTTACTTTTCTTAGTATATAGAAAGGAATAAATAAGGTCTGTTACATTAATACAATAAAACATCACTATACCAATTATACATAGTTAATTATATAACTATTATTTGTATATGTTTAATATAGCATGATTAAAAAGTAAAGAATAAGGATTTTTTTAATACTCACTTTTGGACCTTAAACGTTCTATTGAATGTCTCCGTGGATATTAAGGGATTATGCTATCTTATGGTGAAAATGGGATTTTGGTAGTGAAAGGGAATTATATGACAAGAAGAAATTTCATGGTTTCCCGGAAATTTCATAGTTTATGTTTAACTTTGAGTGGGTGAAAGTTTTCCCGTTTTATAAGCGATGAAAATGGCAGTTTTGTGAACAACCATTATTTTCAACAATGTAATGAAACTATTCAAATCTCAATGGTTCGAAGATATTTCAATATATTATTACGGGGTGATATTTGGTCCAAAAACCCATAACCATTAATTTCCACATATTTCTTGAACATGTTTTGAGTCATTTATCATTAGATTTTACACTATCATTTTGGTTTTTATCTTAATAGATAGTTTTAAACTAAGTAATTATTGTTTTACTGAAATATAAAAGATAAAATATCATAAAAAATTTAGGTGAAATAAAAAATATAATATATTTTTTTAATTTAATTTATATAAATTAGAAAATAAAATTTTAAATTAATACATATAATATTTTGAAAAATGGTTTTGTAAAAAAATGATATTTCAACAATTAAGTGTGATAAATATTATATAACATTAATTAATAATTTAATGGGTGATAAAATATATTTATATGTGTGTCAAAATAATATCAATGTTTTTATATAAAATATATCATTTTAATTCCTTACACAAAAATAACACGACATTAAAAAAAGTAATTCTTTGAAAATAACTCTTTTGCCATTTTCATGGTCATTAACTTTAATCTTAGTAATAATATTTTTTCCTAAAATGATATTTAAATTATTAAACAATATGAAAATTTTGAATATAAATTTATATCCATTTTATATATTTAATTTCTAAAATTGATGAAAACTTTTTTTTAACAGAAGTGAATAAAAAAAATTAGAGTAAAATATTACTTCAGTTTCCAAAATATTAAACATGGGTTTTATAAATTCATCATCGTATTTTTTTTAAATGTGATATTTTACATTATAAATATCTAATGTAATATAATAAATGTTTTAAAACTTTTTATTCATTCTTGTATTATGATAATTTTATAAAAGTGATAGTATTAATAAAATAGATATTTTTCACAACTCACCTAAAAATAATTTATTTTAGAGAAATATCAGAAATGGACACTTTAATAATTTTAAATTTAAGAGTTAAAAAATGAATTAAATTTTAAGAAATTAAAATCGTAAAATTTATAAATTTATTTCATAAATTAATATACAAGGAAAAACTACTTTTATTTAAAAGATCACTTTTGAAACATTAAGTTTCTTTAAATATTTTTTGTATGTAATTATAATTGATTACAATATTTTATATTATATAAGTTTTATTATTCTTAATTTTTAATAATATTATTATTCTGAAATTTTATGGATAATTTTCATTTTTTCTGTGAAACATGTTCTTGAACATAGTATTAATTTAGAGGAAAATATATTTCAAAATCTCTGGTTGTTACTTCTCCCCAATATAAATTACCTCCTCACAATTCTAACTATCACATATTAATAAAAATAGATAAGGGTATAAAAAATGTATTCATAACTCAGGGTACAATTTCTAGAGAAATACCAACCTAATAAGAATAGTGACTATATATTTTCTCTATGAATTAGACTATTCTTGATATTGAGTTTTTCTCAACTCATTTGATCTAAACGTCTTTCATGATTAATAACTTAACTCTTATAATATAAAGAGTTTTCCCACAAATATTGTAATTATCATTTCATTAATTTATTATCATAGTTTGGTTTGAAATGTGACTTCCCTATTATTTTTATTAATATATTTTCTATAGTAAGATAGAAATACAATTTCCAAAATCACATAAAATTAATCTAAAGGAAGGATAATGCATATTGTGTGAATAATAATCCCAAAACTCTATATGTAGATCTATATTACTTAGAATCAATAATGATTCCATTATTATTTTGTATATCATTCGATGGCTAATAGTTAGAGGAAATTACCGGACATAAGATATACACAAATCCAGAGTGAAAAATATATACCACCACTTAATAACCACTAACCACATAAATAATATACTTTTCGTAAGATTTAACTGATTTTATTAGTTTTATAGTTTATTGTTCTCTGTTAACCTTATTAACCCTTGGATTAGGGTGTTTATTAATGTAATTCCGAAACTCATTACGTTCTCATCCTTTTAAAGTATTCCAATTCATTTCATTGACCATATTCTTTTAACCATCTCGATAGTCACAAACTCAATGACCAATCCTTCTACAGTTGAATCCTTTTCTTGTTCCTTTGAGGCATTACCTTTCTATCTTCTTCCCATATTCATGACTCATGGGAGGTAGAAACCTTTTATGTTATCATCTTCATCACCTGATCTTCTATGAATCTCAATTATTATCTTATTTTTTGTATTTTTATGTTTAGAAACATTCAATTTATTAATAATTAGTCAATATAGTTTATGGAGCATAACAATGATATTTTCAACACAAGATTGTATCCCATTTTGTTTCTAATTAAGTAAATTATAGTATTGTCTATCATTTCTACCATTTACTATGTCTTTCCTAACTATTTCTATTTATAAAACCAATACTTTTAATCATACGTTATTAATATTAAATTCATAAGGTAAAGAGAATCTCATGAAAAACTGAACATTAAAATGTATTACACTTTGATATTATTACATTATCTTTCTATTCAACCCATGTACTATTACTTCAATATAGGCTTTTTTATATTGGTATCTATCATATTACATAACATAATTTATTAAAATAATAAAACCATTATAATTTTTTGTAAATATAATATGATTAACCAAATGTTATCCTAATGAAGTGTCTATCAAGGTGTGGATCCTTAGGCCCACTTTTCATACACCATAGTGAATATTGAGTTGATACTCAACCATCTTTTTCTTGAGTAATTACCCCTAGGTGCATCTATGTCACAGCCTCATCCATATTTTAATATTTTAGAAGGGATATAATTTCTAGGAAACCACACAATATCTAAATTACCGAAACATCAAGATATTATCTTAAATATAGACTTATCCTTACAGTCTTCACTAAATTTGACTTATCCTAATCTCTATAAAAAAACTAATCTGAAAAAATAACTATAATTTTCTCTAATACAAACTAAGGATCCCTAGACCTACATTCCCAGATCTAGTGATAAAAAAATTCATTAAAAAACTGGATTTGATACAATGTAAGAATAATCAATCTACGAGTACATATATTTCAAAACTTTAGGCATTACACCTCAATCCCATCACAAAATCCAAAGATTATAATTTTTAGTGTATTATATTATCAAAAACTTATTTTACAACAATTTTAAATATTTATCAATAATATAACAACATTATAATTCATTCTAGACTTATCATGAGTTATAATCACCTTCATAACCCTAGGAATGGAAAAATAATAAAGGGTTCAGCTCAAACAGTCAATAACATAAATCATATCAACATGTAATTAAGGTTTAGATCATAAAAATATGAGAAAACATGACAAATGAGAAATATATTATCAAAAAAACATTAAATACTAAGAATTATTCATAATTCATAATATAATAACATGTAATCTCATGTGAAATAACATATACCCTAGAAAAAATGTATAGAACAATGAAATAATAAAGTTGATCCATGGTGGATAATCATAGGTATATGGCCTAGAAATTTAACATGACCCTGATTTATATCATAATAAAAAATTATTTTACAAATATAAGATCATTGTATCATTATATTGTGATCATAACCAAAAAGGCTCACCCTTTATGTTGTGAGCGTATCCAAGAAGGCTCGCCCTTTTTGTTATGATTGTATCCAAGAAGGATCACCCTTTATGTTGTGAATTTGTCCAAGAAGGTTCACCCTTTATATTGGGATCATATTCATCAATGATCACTCTACATTATCTCATTAGTTATAAAACCCTGACCAATGTATTTAAGGAAAATATAGGACCCCACTCATCAACATCTATAAATATGTGTTCTATAAGATAACAATCATTTCAACGTATCATGAAAACCCATGGGTTGAAAATGGGTTATCTATAATTTTCAAATGGAGTGAGATTAAAAAGTAATTCATAATTCTATCAACAATCATAACATGATAAACCCATGGAAAAAATGTGTATCCAGAGATATTTATTAAATTTTTAGGAAAATACCATTCCACAAACATAATAAATCATATGGTATTTACACCATAGATATAAATTTTATATGGTTATGTGAATAATTTCCACAATCAATCAATGTATGGAATCTAGTTGAACACCCTTCATTCAAAGGAATGTAAAATATAATATTCACAAAGTAATGGCCTTGAATGAAAAGTTATCTCTATTCATAGTGGATGTTTAAGAGTGATAATGGAAGCAATGGATCATATGTTTGATAGAAAATAATATTACATAATCATTGTAGAGAAATAATTTGGATGGTAACATTATTATATTATCTCTGATAAAGCCTAAGTAATGTCAAAAGAAAATTTATGGGATGAAAAAACATTTTTGGAATTTTAGAAAAATTAATTTGCAAAAAAGAAATATTATTGACCTTTAGATGTAATTTCAAAATGAAATATTTTATAAAACATGGATAGAAATAATTTATTTTATAAACCATGATAAAATATAGGCAATATTTCATATAAAATTACAGAGGATACTATAATATATGTTCACAAAAAAGTTCTCAGAGAGATTATTTTTCAAAAAATGACATATAGAGAAAATATAAAATTGATTTTATTTAAAACAAATATAAATAAATTCAAGTTAGTCTAAAATTAATTTTTCTGTTTCCAAAAAAATATAGTGATATCCACAAAATGTAGATACAAAGATAAAATATGAGAGAAAAATATTTTCGATTATCTCTATTAAGAATTGATTAGTTGAAAACCCGCAACATTAAAAAATATTTTAACATGTCCTATTTAAAAAAAGATAAATAAGAAACAAAACTCTTGAATTATAGTTTTAGGGGGAAAAATTATTGTTATATTCGATGAAATAATATATTAATTTCCCAGATGGGTTATCACATATGATAGGACTCTATTTTAAAATGGGGTTGGGGAAATAGACTTTATGGATTGAGTAACATATAAATAAATTCCATTTTAAGGAAAAATATATTGAATTTTAACATAAAATAACATTAATAAAATACAATTCATGAAATAAAATAATAAATAATAAATATATAAATAATAAGAATTTAAATTAGTGATTAACATGAAGAATTTCTCAAGAAATAGAAATTGATACTGAGGAACCCTTTTCAAGTAACATAATAGATAGGGTAAGATTAATTTGATATTGATGTTATAAGGAATGATTTTATTACTCCAGAAACATAGGAGTAAATAAAATAAAAAAACATTCATTAGGTATAATAAACCAAACTTGTAACAATAGATTTCAATAAGAAAGTTTTTATCTCAATGGAAGAAAATTGAGTCAGTAGAAACCCTTATGCTTTTCCTCATTCACAATGTTCATTCACCTGACATTATAAATAACAAAATTAATTTTATTATATATCAAAATTTTAACCTTATTAATATATATTTCATTTAATGAGGACCATTTATTATTATATGATATTTAATTATTATACAGTATTTTTTGTATGTTTGATATTTGAGGTGGTTCAACCAATTTCTATGTAACTTGTTTGACATGTTGACAATGGTCAAATGAGATATATAATAACATCATAATATAAAAAATGTAGGGGTTTAACAACTATATTATTCTATTATATTGAATATATATATATATAACCATATATTAGGAAAGATATTTCAATATGTTCATTTTAGGTGGTTATGTTTACTATGGAAGTTTATTGTTAATATAACTTACATAATATACAATATTATATTTATAAATTATTAATTGTTTCATAAAAATTATGTTTTATCTTTAATGTGTTTTTAAATTCTTCCATGTTAGGTGGTTATGGAAAATAAATCGCATCACTTTGTGAAGGTTCTGGTCTATATGTACGCATGATCGATGTTGTTTTATTTTGATTAGCAGATAAGAGAAAATAAATAAGGATGGTTAAATTAATATAATAACACTTAAGTATACTAATGATACTAATTCCATTATATCAATAGGGTTTGTATAAGTTTGAAAGATAAATATTAATAAGTAAAGGATAAGTATTAAGTAATACTCACTTGGAGGCCTCGAACATTCTCTAGAAAGTCTCATTGAGAATGAAGGGTTAGGATTTCTTATGGTGAATATGGGTTTTAGGTGGTTAAATATAATTATAGCAGAGGAACATTTTTTATGGATTAAAGTAAATTTCTAATTGTACGTTTAATGTTTGGAGGGTGTAAGTGATCCCATTTTATTAGTGAATAAAAGGTCACATTTGTAAACACCCATTATTTTTCAATAAAAGAATGACACTAATCAAGGGTCAATGGTTTAAAAAAGTTTTTAACAATGTATTTTGGAGTTAAATTGGTTTTTAAATCCTCCATAATGAATTTAGAAACATGTTTTAAACATGTTTGGTTTCATTTACCAATATATTTTAAACATTACCATTTTGACTTTTACTTTATTAAATAGTTTTTTACTATGTAATATTTGTTCTACTAAAAATTATAAGATAAACCATATCAAAATAATTGGTTATGATGAAACTAACTATATCCACGATTTAATATAATTGGTTTCTAAAAAATGGAGAACTAAATTTGAAATTAAACCCTAAAATATATATAAAAAATAGTTTTTTATAAAATTGATTTTTTAACAATTAAGTGTTCTAATTTTTAAATAAAACATTAATTAACAATTAAATGGGTGATAATATATTTATGTAAATATAAAAGATATTATCATATTATTTATATAAAATATATAATTTTATTTCCCTACATAAAAATTACATAACATTAATAAAATAATTCTTCAAAAAAACCATTTTCACTAATATCGTGGTCATTAACGTTAATCATAATAATCATTATTAATTAAAAAAATGATATTGAAATTATTTAATGATATAAATTTTTTTATCTAAAATCTGAAATACTTTTTTTACATTTAATTGCGCAAGTGATGAAAACATTTTTTTTAATATAAGTGAATAAAAATAGTTTTTAGAGTAAAATATTTCTAAAATTTAGAAAACATTAAACAAGGGTTTTATAATTTCTTCATGGTATTTTTAAATTATCTATTTTCATAATCAATATATAATTTTATAAAATAAATGTTTCAAAAACTTTTAATCCATTATTGTATTATGAAAATGTTATAAAAGTGATGGTATTAGAAAAATCGCTATTTTTTCACAATTAACCAAAAATCTATTATTTTATAAAAATTTCAAAGATTCACCATAATATATTTCTGAAAATATCAATTAAAAAACTAAGTTCATTTTCAAATATTAAAATGCTAAAATTTATAAATTTTTCTTTTAAATAAAAATACAAAGAAAAATTACATTATTGAAAAATTCCCTTTTAAAACATTAAGTGTTCTTATGACTATTTTTTATGCATTTATAATTGGTTGAAATAATTTTATTTACGTGAAATTTTAGTATTAATAATTTTTATTAATAATATTAATCTAATATGTCATGTCTTGTTTTATTTTTTTGTTTTTTGTGAAACTGGATATCAAACATCTTACTAATTTAGAGAAATATATCTTACAAAATATCATGATGTTATATATAATCAATGACATGGAAATACTTTACAAATTGAAGTCTCCTACTTTCATTAACTAATAGATATAAATATTTTTCACCCTAATATACATACTAATTTAACCTTCATACACACTCAATAATATATAGAAATTGTTAAAGTAAATGGCTTGATGATTTATCTGCTTTGAGCAATGTGTCCTACAAGAATGAGAGGAACACAATTGTTTTCAATTATATTACAAATAAAAATTACAAGTTCAACAAAATATATTACTTATATATGATTAGTCCTGATTAATTAACTCTTTTCCACTATTTAATATCCTTTGATCTCACTTAATTATATTCTGAGTATCATTTTCCCATCCAGTAATTGTTACTTCCCAAAAAACATAGTCAATACGGAATGACTATCAAGGATAGAATACCAAACTGGTGACACTCTAGATTATAAAATTCTAATAACCTTGAATCTTGGTACCTACTTTTGGTTCACTGAATCTGGTCACATAATTTAGGTAAACCCCTAATAGGCCAACTTTTTCTTGTGAACTTTCTACTTGGAACTTGCATTTAGTCGACCTATTTACATTGAACAAAAGTTGACTCCACATCCCAACAATATCACTCATTAACAATTCTTTAGGGAACCCTATCTAAAAAAACCCTATCATTATTCATAGGAAACAGTTTATCTGTCCTCCATTCATTTACCCAAGTATAACTGAGGCACAATGTTTCCTCATACTTTCTTGGATTATCTACATGGAAAACAAGGCTTTCAGAAATTGGCTTCTGATTATCTTCTACATCTCTAACACTTCATCTTCAGGAATCATTCAGATAATGTGGTACTTTAGGTTGATGTGATTTGTGTCACAACTCACACCCTCTTGAACCCCTACTTATCCTTCAATGAATGTGAGAGTGGCCCTTGAGGCTCACCTCCAATAGGCCCTATATTGGTGATTATCACTAAAGGAATAAAACATGTATATGGGGGACCTTTCCCTAATAAAAACCCATGAAAAATAAAATTAACCACTAATAAAAAAAATCTCCAACCCATAAATATAAATTCTAAAAACACAATTTTAATTATATTTCAACTTCATAACACCATGAAAATGCATGTAATAAGAAATCTAAAACTCTAATCATCTAAAAAATCCCTCCAAGATACCAGAATAATTAATCAAATCCCCCCCCCCCAAATTATCCATTAAACACCTAGTAGACTATAGATGGTAAGAAATTTGTAGTATTCAGTATGATCGTCCCTCTAAACAAATAATCATCCATATATAATAAGTATAAAAGAGTATACATGAGTGATATCAATAAAAAAACAATCAAATCATAATTACAAAAAAGTAACATGATAAAGACAGTAATTAAAATTTGAAGGCACAATTCTCATTCCACATCTATAACATCCTCTATTAATCCCCATTATCCTTTGGAATACAATTAATTCATTAATCAAAAACAAAACCAAAATTAAATAACCATTACCATGAAACTACCTACCCTAGGCATAATAAATTATCTCATATTCTACATATTAGTTCAATGTCTACTCCCACTAAAACGGATACAAATCCAACAAGAAGTCCCATCACCAATTGATCATGGATTTGATAATAAAACAAAAAAACAATATTTCATAAGTATCAACCTTCTCTGCAATAAACCAGGAATCACATGTCCTTGAACCACAACACATACCTACTTTCCACCATTTCCCATCCATAGGAAAAATTCAATTATTCCAACAATCAATTGATAGGGAAGTGTAAACCCAGAAGAAATAAACCTTATTCCCTCCTCCTTCCATGTACATCTCTAACATATTTACTATCATCACCAATAACTACCACTAATTGTGCCATCATCACTTGGTATCCTCACCAATTATACCTACATCACCTTCAAAACCATTATAGTTGGGTGTTGTGAACATATATAGCATCAACCACATGCCCTTCCCCTATAATTCATGACTGTGAATATGAAACATCATCATCACCCCACAAAAACGTCCATAATTATAGACAAAACTTAACAACCATATATCAAGAATATTATTCAATAATATATTAGAAACATCAGTATAAAGATCAATAGTTTAGAAAAATAAAAACAACAACTTCACACACACACACACACACACACATATATATATATATATATTATTTTTATCCCCATTGATTTTAATTTCTATCGTGTTGGATTTATTATGAATTTATTCATGTCAAAATCATTCAATAATCATTTTCATACCACTATCCCTTCACCTATCCATAAATCCAACCATTTATCATACATTCCAACCATATTCGGTGCACAACAACCACCTCTTAATTATTCAATTTATTTTCATAGGCTGTTGAGAATATTTTAAACCATAAATGCATCATGTTTCCTTTTTTCCCATTACCTTTACATTTTCACACTATACCACTATTATTTCAAGAAATATATACTTATCAGGTTTTCATTATTCAATTTAGGTTTCCACTTCTTATTTTAACTCCTCATTAACTTTTTTATTTCATTGATTAGTACATCATTATCTTCACATCAATGTAGTATTCATTTTTCACTGTAAATCATGTAACCAACTTATTAATATTAAATATAATTAATGATAGAATACAACAATCATCACACATTCTCCTCTCATTATTTATAAGGAACATTTGGCCCATCGTGTTATCAATTTTCAATCCCAGATTTTAATTTTTTTTACAATCTCTCTTTTTTCTACATCCTTCCATGAACTAGTTTACCAATAATTAAAATAATTCATATTGGATACTATATTGTTACACCATATTTTTAACATTACATGGTTTTCATAAATAACTTCATGTTCCATAAGTAAACAAGAAATATATTCAATAGTTCATGATAGCTTACCATATTTATAAATTCCTAATAACATCCATCTTAAAGTAATTAAAGGATGTAGGGTTCTTTAATTGATTTATAAAAAAGAAAATTCAAAAAAATAATAAATTTCAGTAAGATTTGTGGATAGAGAATGAAATATAGAAATAAAAAGTCACATGCAACTTTTTTTCAGATCCAAAATTCCACCTAGTTAGTATACTATTCCCTTAGTAATTTCAGTATTCATTAATGTGTGTTTCATATATTCATACCTCTACCCATAAAACAAGAATATCTTTTAAGAAACATCAATCAATATATAAGAAAATTTTAAGTGTATTAAATTAAGGAATGGTATTGGGTTTAATCAGGAATATTATTCTAGAAGATAAAAGATAAGTTAAGAAATACCTTGCCTCAAGATCCCAAGAAACACTACAACCTGAGAACCAAACATGAACACCAATTATTACATGAGGATCATCCTTAAGTCTGAAAAACCATATATATCCTCAATAAATCAATCAAGATTCATAGAAACTATGTATCAAAATTGATTCGACCATCTATATATAGAGAATAAGTATATCCAAGGGAGATAAAAAAGAATAACACAAATCAAATGAGGATTCCATCTCAATGAATCAAGAAGGTTAGTATCCTACAAATGATAGATAAATTCTTCCAAAAGAGGAACCAGGGTCATCCAGGATCAAGAGAATGATATAAAGATAAACCAACAGAAATATGTTACCCCATCTTCATAGGGAAAACTAAATATGTATTTACCATAATAAAGGCACACAAAATGGTAAAAATGGCCTCAGTCAAATGAGATTAATTTTTATAATAATTCATAATGGTTAAATATCATTTTACTCAGTAGTAATGTCACCCATTTAAAATAATTTTTGACCTCCACCATGGTTTACGCAATATAATAGAGTAAAATCCCTCTCATTATAACTTTACCATTCCCGAGATCATGGTGTGGTTTTCCCTTTCTCACCATTCCCAAATTGGTAATTCTATCATGTCATTCCCTCGATATAGTACCACTACTCCCACCAATATGGAGTGTTTTTTTCCTTACCTCTTATAGGGAAACTATCCGAAAATATCCTACCACCATTACCTTAGAAACAAATCTCATATAGTGTTGCGACCTCCACCTAGACTCCTATGACATCAAGATGAACCACGTCTTCCACTATTGGCATGGGGATCCTCCTCATTTTTCATAGGTGAAACCATAAAACCCCATGCCAAATAAAACTCAAACCATTTTAGAATGGTGGAATTCCTTATAGGTATACTAATTAATTATAGCTTCTACGCCCATCTCAAAAGAGTTTTAGGGGTCCTCAATTTACACAGATGGAGTAACCCATGTAAATCTCCCTCCACTATTGGAGTTATAGAATCTGTAGTGAACAAAAATATCAAACAACTTCCCTCCATTTTTAGAACCACCAAAATTACCATTTTATACCCAATGTCTATAAAACCCCACTAACAAGCCTACCAACACAACATAGTGGACTTCTTGGTGAAAACATTCGTCCACTCCTCCCCTAGAACACCACCAAATGTCCTCTAATTCTCATTGTCACCCAAAACACACAATTTAATGGACTGATAATGTCTGGACCATTACAATAGATAACACTCAAAAAATTATGATTATAGATAATTAAAATAAACCTAGATAGGAATTAATAAATGGGAATATCCAAACAACTAAACCATGATATGCCTCTCAAAAATATCACTGTAAATAAAACTTAACCACCACATAAGAAGAATAGGGTTCTGAGAACATGCAACATCGATATCCAAAATCACACTCCAAGGGACGCTACCACTCAAACATTAATGAAAAAACTGACATAGAATATCACCAACCTCACATGCTCACAAACAGATCCTCATTTATTACTTTGTTTATGTCAACCATGACTCAAAATTGTTTCACATTGAAAATAACTCCTTAATTCTTTTAAAACCCATTTTAAAAGAAAATATTCCAAAAAATTTCAAAAAAATAACTTAATACTTTATCCCCTAAAATATTAATAAATTTTAGCATTACGTTTAAAATACATGGCATGGTTTTTGTGAAAGGAGTATGCTCACCCTAAAAAATATCATAGCTAAATATCTACTGAAGACTGAAAAGAATTAAAAAAATTGTGTCAATCATATCGATAGTTCCCTAAATCTTTACTATAGAAGAAGCTAAAATATCTAGACACATAACACCTTGAGATACTCAACCACAGAGTGCTAAGTCATGCTCTAGGTCTGAAGATCACATCATTCTCTCTTCTGTGAAATCTGATCCCCAGAACTCGAAGCATTCACCTCAACCTTCCCAAACTCTTCGCAGGGGTCTTCACCAGAACCCTCTATCGCTAGAAAACTCATCTTCGCAATTTCTCCTCAATCTCTCACCACTTACCAAGAAATATCATGAAAATAAACAATATAATACTAATGATCTGTCCTCATGGTGGACTCAATATGGTGGTCCCTCTCTTTCTCATCATGGAAGAATGTGAAAACCAACTATCCATATCTATTAAAAAGCTATTGAAAATGTGTACAATTTTATCTCACTCCTAAATCACATGATGATCCTTTATAAAATCTCGCATCTATGCCCTATAAATAAAATTCATGCTAAATAAATCAAGAACCCCCCCCCCCCCCAGACATCAATGTTAGGTTACCAAACCCAATTTCAAACCATATTCAAGATTACATCAAAAATAATAAAACTTCTAACACATATCAAAATCCATTAATGGTATTCACCAACCCAAAGTCATACTCAACCTTTTCCATCCAATCCTTAGAATTTGGACTAGAGGATCCAGCAATGTACTTTGGCATTTATTTTAATAAAATTTTCATAAAGGATTTTCCCCTCAATTCCTATTTCTTCTTCCCATTACCAATGTCTTGACAACATTCTGTTGGAATATGTTTAGATATAGAACCATAAAGTTTAGTATAAACAATAAAATGTAGATCCTCATTACAAAAAACAAAAAAAAACATCACAAGAAATGCATCAATACGCACATTTCTCTACCAATCCAACTTTATTTCATGACAATCCACATAGCCATGCCACTAATTCCCATCATGAACAACATCACACAACCTCTATTTTAATAAACACATATCCTCATGAAGCCAAGCCAATAAACTACAATTCCCAACACCCATCATTTCTTGAACTAGACTACAATATCAATAATACCATAACCTTTTTACATAATCAACCATTTCACTAGTTAAACCTTTAATGAAAACCATGACATCAACTACCACAACAACCACACAGCTCTTCCTCATCCCACATAATTTGTTAAACCATCACTAACACATCAAAATAGATATTTCCCTTACCAACTATGGAAACGTTCCCAAACCATGCTACCCACCTCATCCCATGACTAAAAATAAACCATAATAGTTATCAACTACTACTTAACATATCACAACAAGGAAACATTTAAAATTGCAATAAAAAATCCACAGAACACAGAACTCAATAATTTTTCATCATTATTTTCATAATCATCTAGTGTAGACATTATTATATCATAGCAAGATTTCAGATTTTCCAAAAAAATATATCTCATTATCTACATAAAATAATTATCCCTATTTTTAGATGATTCCATAAATTCAATCACAAAATAACACATAATCACAGTAGTAGGAATCATAATTTAATGTAATCACTTCATACGTGTTTTAAATAGATGGAATATAACCCCCCTGAATAAACTTTATCACAGAAAATACACATCTTATATCCTTTAGAACATCAAATTTTACGATTTAGAATATATATTTTCAGAAAAACACATCAATACTTTAATAAAATTAATCATTGAACATTTCATAATAAACAAAACTCAGCTTACATCTTAGGTAAAACTATCATACAATTCAAATTAATAATGTCACCTATACATGCTTTCAAAATTTAAAATAAAATTTTTTCACATTCTTATTTCTATGAATCATTATTGTAATTCCGAAATGAAACATTATTTTAAAATTTTACCATAATGAAAACATTCTCTCATATTAAATTAGGATGACATTATTATACTACCATATTATAGTACAACAAGCTCAACACACAAAATTCTTAGAAAAAATTCATACTAGTGTTTTCATAATAAATTAAAAATAAATTATTAAAATATATACATGAATCTCATAATAAACGATCCATTAATTACCCTTACACATGATCATCTATATTTCAATAACAACACATGGTATTGTAATCATATTTCCATGTGTAATAAACAATATCACAAAACAATAGCCATGATTGAAAAGAAGAGATATGTTTGTTCATGTAAAAGTTCCCAAATTTTAAATAGGTTCTTATTAATAATACATATCATCCTCTTAGAATTAAAGAATAGATAATCAATATTCACCCTTACAATCAAATCATAAAAAATTCTTTCTATATATAATTTCTATAAGGTGACATGTGGTATAAAAACTTATAAAATATTTTAATATTCTACTCATGGGTATAAAAATATTAATTTAGAATTAACAATATAGAATTTTTACGGGGAAACATAGTTTATAAATACTCATAGAATTATCTATTACAAACAATAATAACACTTTAACAATGCTTTTATAGAAATTATAAATATCATATAAGTTGATCAACATGTTACTCGCTTTAATAATAAAATTTAAAATAAATTTAACAGAAATCGGATTTTAACAATCATGGGGAAAACACGTCCAAGTTCAAAAAAGAACTAATTTGTGGAATATATTCCTATTATTTACCATTTTACTCTTCCCTTTATGTTTATATGATCAATTCCAAAATACGAATACAATTTATCATCAACAGTGACATTGTAGTATAATTATAAAAACACAGATAAAATATAGAATAAATATAGAAATATATATTCTTATATTGATGTATATTCCTCCCTATTACTTCTACCCCACAACAGATAAACATTTACCAAATCATTTTAGTAGTTTGTAAAAGTCCATACATCAGATCCCTTGGGGCTCTAAGTATAAATCTCTAACTTGATATCCTTGGTCTACATCACATGATAGGATTGATTTTCACTATTTATCTGCCAATATCATGTAATTCTATACTATTTATAACCCCAATATCCACCTAAAATCTCAACCAAAATAATTGATACCATGTTTTTATGACCAATCGCTATTATAACACCTATTGGGAAAATAATAATGGTTAGAGTGTCCCCTCAAGACCCACTTCTAATAGGCCCTAGGTTTGAGACAAAAACAAAGGGTACAATTGTTTATATTTTGTAATTACCCTCATTAAAACCTAGAACAAATAAAATAAACCACCAATCAACACCAAATAACATACATTATATAGTTAAAAACTTCCACAACCCAATGTAATGTATATTTCAAATACATAACACTATGATAATACAAGCAATAAGGGATATAAGAATCCAATCATCTACTTACTCCCTCCAAGGTACTTGAATTTTAGATCTAATCATCTTAATATTTTTCTAAAAACACTTAGAAAACATTGTTGGGGTGATCCCTGAGAGAAATCAGGGGGACTATCCCTTTAAATAATTCTATATCCAGGCCTAATAATAATGAAAGAGTATAAATTAATGATATCCAACAAGGAAAACAAAAAATAATTATTATAAATTATAACAAAGAAGGCATGGTAATTAAAATTAAAATCCTGGATCCCCCTTAAACTTACCCAATATCCTCACCCCCCCCCTCAAATAATGGGAATAAAACTAAAAAAACACAATTTATAACAATAAACACATCACCTACTACCCTATACCCAAAAACCTTATCTTGATTCCTACCTATCAATTCATGGTTTTCTCGCCCTCAAACTGGTAGTGACTTGAAAGTAACTCCCCTAACAATATAATTAGGGATAATAGAATAAAAAACCAATAATATATCATGAGTACCAACCTTCTCCTTAATCAACCATAAATCACAATACACAGACCATAACATATATATGCATTACACAATTTTTTGTCCATAGTCACAATTATACAATTTCAACCATCAATTAGTAGGATGATGTAAATAAGAAGTAAATAAACATTATTCCCTCCCCCTTATATTTATATCCCCCACTTATGTATTATCACTATTATGTGTCTCCACTAATAGTGCTATCATCACTAAGAATCGCCATAAACTATTCCATCATCACTAATAATTTTCACTAACTTGTTTAGTTCCACCATTGTAAATATCTTGTTAGGGTATCGTAAATAGGTAGAAAATATTCTTTATATCGTCCCCTACTTTGGATGACCACCACCATGTAATATCATTATCACCCCACAATCCACATTAATAATTTCATCTATAACATAACAACCATATATCATGAAGCATGTTTAAAAAAAGAAGAAACATCAATAGAAAAATCCTTTCTTCATAAAGAGTAAAATAAATATTTCACATATCTATATTATTTTCATCCCCATTGATTAGCTGTTTTTAGCCTCAATGGATTTATTATGAACTAATTCAAAGAAAAATCATACAGTAATCATTCATATCCCATTATCCTTTTACATATAAAAATTTCTACCATATATCATTCACTCCACCAAATTTTATTAGAAATTAACCACCTATGAATTATTATATTTACGTTCATTGGATATCAAGAATTATTTTACCCATAAATGCATAAATTTTCTATCTTACCCATTATATTCACATTTTCAAACTATATCATTATTATTTCAAGTAATATTTACTTATCATGTTTATATTGTTCAATTAAGGTTTTTACTTATTATAAAAATTACTCATTAACATTTATATAGCATAAACCATTCCATTAGCATATTCACATCAATTTATTATTCTTTTTACACTCATAAACAAGTAAAGGATTTATCAATATTCACAAGAAATCATAACAAAATACAAAAAAATCATTGATTCCCCTCTCATTATTTCTATATCATATTTAACCCAATATATCAGTAATATTCAATTCAAAATTTTCTTTTTCTATTAAAATTTACCCTTTTAAAAAATAATTCCATGAATTAGTTTTCAAATAATTATAGGAATTTATATTGAATAATAAATTATTAATACCCTCTAACCAACTTTATAAATTTATCTGGGTTCACTATTGGTTCAAAAAGTTGGTAATCATAATATTAAATAGTTACTAACAACTCCCCGAATTTATAAATTCATTCTGGTTTCCATCTAAAAGAAATTAAGGGTTTCATATATCTTTAATAGTTTCTTCAATGGTAAAATCATGGAATCTACTAAAATTTGGTAACAATAAAGGATATAGTAATAATTATTGAAATCACAAGCCACTATTAACTTCTTTATAAAATCCAAAATTCCAGCCATATTTTTTATCATCCACTTGTTAATTTTAAAGATACCCGTGCTAAACTTTCATATATTTCACATTATTCTTAAAGATTAAATATTCCATCCAAAAAATAATCAAACAACCCTATGAATAGATGTTTTAATGTATTTGGAGACTAGATCCATAAAAATCATCCTATATTTAGTTTCCCATCAAAATCGGAAAAAAAGGAAGATGTGAGCTCAAATGATCAATAAGAGAAAACACATAAAATAATAATATGAATTAGAACATAAGACTATGAGTAAACATAAGTTTTAAAAAATATATGATAAAAATGAATATGGGAAATTAAGGGTTTCCTATAATACATGATAAAAAGGTATATAACATCAACTGATAAAACATATATCATGGAATAATTTTGTGGAAGCATTTGATAATAAACATAATACATAGAGATAAAAATAGTTATATAATGTATAAATGTGGCCCTAAAATAAACATAGATATCATAACATAGTGTAAAAGGAATTACTTCTAATTTACCAAAGTGGATTAGGTATCACAACTTATTTCCCATAGCATATCAGGCATCACATCATGTATTTCATAGTGGATCGACCATCATTACCAGTTACACATCATTATATCATGATATTTAATGCTTTTACCATTGCATTTGAGGGTTATATCGGAAACTCCAATCACATTAACATAATTCACACACAAGTGTGCCACATAAAGTCATTATTACAACATAGCATGAAAACTAAAGGAAAGAAAATTGGTTTCATATTACATTTCAAATGGTATCACGTAACATGATAACAAGAGTTAGATCGATTGATACAAGAATTAAATCACCCAAAAGAAGTATCTCAAAATGGAATTTAGAGAGTGATTCCGTAATCATTAATCTATATAAGATATATCTTTTGGGGGATGAGAGAAAAATGGATGCAAAATCAATAATATAATTTTATTAAGGTTTTTCCAACGACATTATAAAAAAATATACGTCATTTCATAAAAAAACATTAAGCTATGAGTAAATGAATACATTGAATATTTTAATCTTATAATAATTTAAAATATATAAACCATTAAAATAAATTATATTAATGATATGTAATGTGGAGTGTATGATAAATATCCTAACATGAAAAGTTAAATTTATTTTATTATTTTAAAATAGCTTATTCAAAAGAAAATAATTTAAATAGATAAAAAACCACTATTTAAATAAAATAAATTTAACCATAAATAAAATAGTAACTAAAACATATTTGGGTTTCCAATTAAGAATGTATAACATTTTTTGGAATAAAAACAATGATATGGAGGGAAATGTGCCATTAAAAAGGGTAAGAATTATTCTTAACAACATAGCATTTTTTAGATGGATGAAATTGATAATAGAGGGATATTATGATGAGGAAATTTAAATAACCTTTAAAAAAGATAAAACATTTTATATAATAGAGAAATAGTAGCATAATAGAAAATTGAAAGATCTTATTCAAGGAAAATAATTTATAGCTCAATTAATATAAATTGAGTCCCTTACCGTGGATTTCTACTCAATTGGACGTGTTCTAAATTCCAATATTTTTATATTATAATCACTAATAATATTTTAAAAAACATAATTAACATTTATTACCTTTTTTAATAATATTTAATGTTCATTTATTACATATTTTTTTTAGTTCATATTAATTATTGGTAATTAGTAGTTTTAATTATTCAATGTTTGTTTTATTATAAAGATTCTATTTTTCAATATGTGATTATAAGTTCACAATATATATAATAGTAAATATATTGGAAATATAAGTCACATAATGGTTTACGAATTTCTATGTTCATCCCAAGGAACTTATAGGTACAATTCTTAAATAAAAATATATAAAATAAGGTTTTTTTGGTAACCATTATCATACCAATGTTTGTTTATTAACATTAAGTTTTAATCTTAATATTACCATTCTAGAAAAAAGAACAAAAATTTATTTGTATATTAACATAATATATTATCATAAATTAAGTTTTCAAAACCATCCTTGATAAAAATTCCTAGCATTGTTCATGCCGGTGGTCAAACCAACAAAACAATAGCATGCTGAAATTAATTGAATAAGTATGATTATGGAATGATTTCATTATCATGTTGTCATTAAGGAATTGTGATAACATAAAAATTTAATCATTATTATATAATATTATTGTTATTTAATATTTATTAATCATTCATGATATATTCATTACAACATTGTTTTCATAAGTGGTAAAACTAAACAAACCAGGAGCATGTTATAATGACTGAAGGAATAATAAAAAGTTAGTGAATAAGTTAAATATTTCATTTACATAAAATTAATGATTTAAAATACATTATAATATAGTGATAAATAAAATTTAACAATATTTTTAAAAATAATAAATGATAAAATGCTAACAGAGAAGAAAATACTTAAGAATAAAAATTTAATCTTCTCTTTGAAACTTCATTCGTTATGAAGGTATTTTTGAACTTTAAAGGGACCAGAGTATAAATATCATGGAATAGGATTAATTTGGAATGAAATTTGGTAGAGTGACTAGAGTTATTTAATTTTCTTTATTGTATTTGAATGGGTGGTTCATAGTTCTTTTATAACTGATGGGAATATAATTCCAATAAATTATATAAAATTGATATAAAAATAATGCGACATTTTTAGAAATGTGGATGAAAATTGGACTAATAATGAATAAAAATATTATTATTCAATATATAATATCCTAATACACTCAAATAAATATAATTGTTTGTGATATTTTATATTTTTCCCTTGATTTCACAATTTTATCATTTTTATTCTCTATTGTAGTGACAAATATGTACCTAGATAAATTATTTTTTGTTAATAAAAATGAAATAGAAAATTCAAAATAATTTGAAAATTAATATATTATATTTGAAATCAGTTTTAATTTTCTAAATTTCTAAAAATTATTAAAATGAATCATAAAATATTTTTTGTATAATCCATTAAATATGGTTTTTAGAAAAATATATATTTTAATGATAAAAAATAGTTTAGGATAATATTATAAAGTTTAATAATTTTCAAGACATTAGTTGGTTTAATATTAACCAAAGGATATTTATGTGTCTTTTAAATAAATACAAAAACTAATTCCCCCTTTTTATTACATAATTATAAGAAAAATACCCAAAAAATTATTAAGATAAAATATTAATTTTGGATTCAAAATGTAAATCATGGGTTTTAAATTTCAAAAAAAAATTTAAATAAATTATTTTAATCTTTAAATACATCTTTAGTTGATATATATTTTTTATAAATTTTTAAGTAATTTTTAATTCATGATGATGTCATAAAATATACATTATTAGTAAAAACTATATTTTCACTATTCATCTAAAAATAAACCTTTATAGAAAATTATTATAAATATGATTAAACTAATTTTGTTAAAATTAATTTGAAAATTAATTTTATTTTATAAAATTCAAACTCTAAAGGAGAAAAAAAATATTACAAGAACTCATAATGTGGGAAAACAATTTCTAAAAGAATATTATAAATCATAAAATGAATTAGAGAATGATTAATTATGAAAATAATTTTTTCATCAAATAAATAAATTTATATATGATCATAATTCTTATATAAAATACCCCATAATAATTATACCTAGGATCTAAGGGTAATATGAGAAGCTGTGTCAGTCATGGGTGGTGGTTCAACCAGTATGGGTCTCATAGTGATTTCTACAAGCTTCAACATCTATCACAGATGATTTCACTCAAGTGGTACTTGTTGAAGTTCGTATTGGGATTGATTTAAGGAAACCCCAATGATACTACCTTTTTTCTATATTTGGTCAAATGAGATGCATAATGAAGACTCATCCTGCTTAATGTCCTTGCATCTCCTTTCTACATAAATTCTACAATTTTTTATCTATATTTTCTTACCAATTGAATAGGTATTTTACAACTGAAATATTTAATAATCTTATTAATAAATCTTGTGTTATTTTAGATTTGTGTTTTATATGAAAAAAGTATTCAACATGATTTTTATTTAAATAAAAATATTTAATACATTTATGGGCCATTACAAATTTCATTATCCTTTAATGTGTGTTTTATATAATCTTTCCCTCTCATAATAAACCAAGAATACAAATTAAAAAGAATAAATCAATATATAATAATTACATGAATACATTCATGTATATAATCACAACAAGTAAAATCAACCATATTATTCCAGATCATAAAAGATTAGTCAATAAATCCCTTACCTCTATAAATTAATATTCTATAAATTTTTTGAATAGATTCTAAACATATATAAATCCATAAGTAGCATCCTTTATTTTTAAACACCATACCCATCATCAAGAAATCAATCGATATTCACAAAAACAGTATAGAAACATGGATACCACCATCTAGAGGGAGATAATAAAAAGAAAAAAGGAAGGGAGATGGTAAAAATACCTCAATTTAAAGTAGGATTCAATCACCACAAATCAAGATGGTTAAGATACTACAAAGGATAGATAAGTTCTCCTGATAGTGGCCATATAGTTCGAAATTGATGAGATATATATAAATTAAAAACAGTTTGAGTGGATGAAACCTTATTTATATGGAAAACCAAACATGCCTTCACCATGATATAAAGACATGAAAAATAGTCATAATGGCTATGATTAAATGAGATCATATTTTCTGAACATTGAAAATGACTAACTCTCCCTTTCACTTACAGATCATTTTTCCTTTTTCAAATAACCACCACCAGGTCTTACACCTCAAAAGATTAGAAAATACTGCATCATTTCAACGTGCCACTCCCAAGACGATGATATAGTGAGACCTCTCTCAATATTTACAAATCAAAAATTTCTTCTTAGACTTCCCTTGATACAGGACCACCATTCCCACCAACATTACATGTTAATATTCTTTGTTTCACATAGGGAATAAATCAATAAATATCCATACCCTACACCCTCTAAAATGATTCCCCTGTGACATGGAGACCTAAACCCAAACTCCTAACATCTCCAAAAGCACCACACCCTCCACTATGGGCATGAGGCTCCACCCCTTTTCACATAGGTGAAACTATGAAACACCACCAAAATTCCTCGAAATAACTTCATCACCTAAAACACCCAAAGTAAGGGACTAGTATGGTTTGATAAATTACATTTTGTCTCACATGGAACACTAAATTTTTATCCAATTATATTTCACTTTTACTTTCATAATAATCAAAATTAATTTCCAATATTCTTTCAAGAACCTTAACTTGATTACATAATGATACCATTTCTATGGTTTCTTCTATTTCTACCACATACTCAACTATTTTTGTGGAGATTGGAATAATCAGTTTTCCTTGAAATCCAAATAATTAAGGCTCAACTAAAGGTAAAAAAATATCCATTATTAAACTTTTTAGTATCTATGTCTCATCCAAATTCTTATACCAGCATACCCCAGCAATATATCACTTTCTATGAAATAAAGAATCATTTATTTTATTCCTTTTCGGTTCTGAATAATCCATTTCTAGACTATCTAGTGATCATTACCCATATACTTCATGTTCCAGATGACCACTCCCATGACATTATATTTTTCTAGAAGTGTCAACAGCGTATCATACATTAGAATTTCCATTAATAATTTATATGATATTATCACTATGTGATCTACCTCTTCCTCTTTCTATGTTTTTTTCCTTTTCTAGTTTAATGTTTCTATAAATAGGGTTTTCACTACTAAAAATATGCCCTTTAATACACAAAAAAATGCCTTCAATATTGCCAATAAGCAATGTCTTCCTCAACGTCGTTAAAGGGGGTTCCCTTTTAATTGTTCTAAAAAAATAAATGATAAAGGGACACCATTATCAGTGCTAAAAAAACACTACTAAATTTTATCCTTTATCAGTTCTACTTTAGTACTAATAATTGACCCCTTTTATCAGCACTATTTTTAGCACTGATAAAGGCACATCTTACTGTAATGTGTTGTTTGTATAATAGCACACTACAGGAAAACCCTGTTACGTGTGTATGAAAAATATATAGTTTAATAAAAATAAATTTGAGATAATAAATTCAAAAATAAACTATTTTATACATTTTGAAAAATATTTTCTATAATTAAAATTTAAAATATCCACAAACATTTAAAAAAAATTAGTTATTCAACTTCTATGGCACCTATGATCACTACTCAAAATAGTCCTCCCCTAGTATTAGTTGCTAAAAATATCACCTCAACCCAAGAAAAACAATCCAACTATATACGAAAACAAATATTATATTATTAATACAATAATGAAATAAATTAATCATTAATATAAAAGAATATATTAAAAAATGTCATTTTAAATAAAATACACAATTTGAGTTATACCGGTCACACCGTGCATTGTATTAAGGTGTGTTTTATCCCTACACATTATAAATGACTTATGTATTTGTTTTATAAAATAATAAAACAATATGATTGGGATTTCTGGGTTTTATGTATGTCACGTGTTTTTTATGAAAATTAATATTATTTTTAAATATAGACACTCTGGGAGTTATATCGGTCACACCATGCATCAAATTGAGGTGCAGTTTATTCCAAATCATCAATAATTAATTACATATTATTTTTTAAATGTATCAAAGTAATATTAATGTGTTTTCTCAGTCTTCTGTTTGTTAGTTGTGTTTTCACTAAAATTTCATTTAGAACTAGAAACAAACACTTTGAGACATACCAGTCACATCATGTATCAGTTTGATGTGATATTGTTACCTACATGTCAAAAATGATTAATGAATCACTTTCACAAATTATCAAGACAATCACAGTGTGTTTTATTTGTTTTCAATGAGTGACACACATTTTGAACTAAGATCTCAATTTTAAACGGATAATGTATACATTGAGTCATACAGGTCAAACCTGTAGGATAGAAATAAGAATGCATATTCTTAATATACAATAGGGGTGAATTGTATACTTTAACAAATTCCTTTGGAACTTTTACTGATGGTATAAAACTTTCTATGTTTATCAAACTTAAACAAGTTAAATTCACAAGACCTCTTAGTTCTACAAACATGCTAGATTCCAAAAATAGAGTTTAAGAAATGAAACTTAGGAAAATTTTACAAGGACAAAGATTCTACCATAAAGTGCATAAAATATTACTAATCATAGTAAAAGTACAAGAATGTAAAAGATAGTTAAAATATCCTTATTAATAAAAATGCAGCGGAAAACAAACTTGAAAAAATACAAGTAACAAGTATAAATATTTTATCCCAAAGTGTAGGGTATCAAACAAACTTGGATAATGGTCCGTTGATTTATACATTCAAGAAAATATGTATTACCCACACAAGGTAATCCCTCTATAGGAATATTGGAGTTTTTCGACCTGTCCCTACAAGCCCTTGAACTTCAAGGTAGTCAGAAAATCTATCTTCATTATCAAAGAAGTTATCGAAAATTAAGGTAGTCAGCACCTCTTTCTTCTTATCCTCGAAAGTCCTAGAACTTTAAGGTAGTCGGAACCTCTGTCTTCCTATCCTCTGAAGCCCTCGATTGTACACATCAACAATGGAAGTCGCACGAAGCAATCTGAATAAAATATTCAGTACGCACAATTAAAGAGAGTCTCTCTCTCTAGAAATCACCTCAAAAGCATGTAATCTCTAGATTGAACAACCTGTTCCAAAAATAATGATCTCATTCAAATGAGCTCTTATTTATAGGCACATCTCCAACGGTCGGCTCCCTCCTCCAACGGTCACAATTTTTCTTAAATTTTGGAGGGACCTATACACGTCTCACTCAAACAACTGTTGGTGAGATACAAAATATACGACACAGTTTCATTAATATAATAAGAGTAAGTAAAATATGGTGGATAAATCAAATTAATTTTCCATAGTCTAAGGAAAAATAAAGTTCGGTGTTTTAGAAAATAAAAATTTAGAGTCTATATTAAAAGGATATTCTGATTCTGTTTTTCATGGAATTTGAAATCCGAATTCTATTGAAATCGGAGTCTGAATTATAAGGAATTTGGATTCTGACTTCTAAGGAAATAAGAGTCTGAATTCTGAGAAATTTTGAGTCTTAATTCTGAGGAATTCAGAGTCTGAATTCTAAGGAATTCTGAACCGGAATTCAAAAGAATTTGGAGTCTGAATTATAAGAAATTCAGAACATGAATTCTGAGAATTCAGATTCTGAATTTTAGAGAATTCATAGTCTGAATTTCACAAAATTTGGAGTCTAAATTTCAGATAATTTGGAATCTGAATTTCAGAGAATTCAGAGTCTGAATTTTAACGAATTCAGACACCGAATTTTAGAGAATTCAGAGTCTGAATTTTAGAGAATTCGGAGTCTGAATTTCAGAGAATTCGGAACCTTAATTCGGAACCTTAATTCGGATCCTGAATACAGAATACACTATATCTATGAATTTATAGAATTATGAGGTTTTAGATGTGAAAATGATTTTTTCACTTAGGAATAAAAGGAATTATATTCCTAGAAACTAAAATATGAACAATTAAAAATAGGTAAGGACAAATTTTTCTTGGGGAATGAAAATTTTTCTTATTAAGAAAAATCTTGGTAAAGAGAAAATTTCCTTATATAAATAACTTAGGGAAAATAAAATTTTCCTTGAGATAGAGTGTTTGTGATTTTCAATACATAAAGGAACGGAGAAGTCGTAAATAAAATTTATTGACTCAACAATATCCCCCTTTTTGGAAAGAAAAAACATCATTACTAAAAATAATAAAAGGACTTTGAAATTTTTGTAAACGTGAAAATAAAAACTTATATCCCTTTACTGATGGATCATAATAAATATTACTAACTCCCCCTTATGATTTAAAATCCCTAAGGATCATATTATTTATTTACCAAGTGAGATTTTTTAATTTCATGAATACGAAAATGTTAATGATAAAAAATCACCATTAGATTAACTCCACCATACTTAGAGAAATTTATTATTTACTTAGTATTCTTTTTTGAAATTCCATTCTCCCCGTTTTTGATTTCCAAAAAGGAATAAAGGGAATGGAAAAGAAAATATGGTACCTGAAATATTAGTACTAAACAACCAAAAAAATTTAGTGAAACAAAAATTTCACTATGATTGAAAGAATGTTTACAATAGGAAAATACAACAAAAATCATATTTGAATGAAATTATCCCTCTTTCTCTTTCGAAATCAGCTTATTCACAATAGGCTTGAACTTCTTGAGTTACTTTTGATCATCTTCCATACACTTGACTATCTGATCTTGATCTTCATGTTTTTTAATAAGGCTATAATTTTTTCTTCCTAAACCTTGAGAATATCATTTTAAGCCATCAAGGCTTTTTCTTATTTAGGTAGTTTTTCCTCATGTTATATTCTAAAATCCCTTTCTCTCTTCCAAGTCAGAGTAAATGAATACAATTTCCCATTCAGATCTTTCACTTCTTAATTCTGGATAGTTTCTTCAAGAGATGGTTTTTCTTCAAAAGACTTTGTGAGATCTTTGAACTTAGCATCTTCAGTTTCAAAAGCATCCTTGACATTATCCTAAAAATCATCGAGATTTATTATCTCTTCAACAGTTTTCCTTGACCAACTAGTCATCTACTTGCAATAACTCTTATGGGTTTCATAATTAATGAAAATGTTTTGAAATCAGCCTCAACTTTGACACACTTATCCAATACCTTGAATACTGAATCAGTTTTCTGATTTAAGGAATGCTGAAGCATGTGGAATCTTGAATCCACTGTTAGAGATAATGGAATAGTACCAATATTCATCTTCAAAGACTGAATGAAAAAGTCATGGACAAGAGAAGATGATTCTGAATTTGAATTCTTTGTTAATGAGGATTCCTTTTCAATCACATCAACATTCCACTTCAATGAAGCACCATTATATTTCTTATTGACCAAAGACTTTGTAGGATTATCAACGATTACTATATTTCCCTTACCTATTCATGAAATTATTTTTTTCTTGTATAGGCGATTCATGTTCACTATATGAAAACTTAACATTCTTATAGTCATCAAATTCTTCCTTCTCTTCTCCAACCTGAACAACCTCTGGCTGAATGAAATCATGATTACTACTTTCTTCCTTAGATAATTTATTTACTTCTTCCTCACCATTCTCATATTTTCTTGTGGTATCAACTTTTGAAGACACGGCTTTAGAATTTCAGATTGATAACTTCTAATAAGGACTATCCTTCTCATGATATCTTCTACTTGTATTATCATATCTTCGGTATCACTACTCCCTTATTCTTCTTCTTGAACATCATCTTCTTACACTATTTCTTCTTCTTGATCTCGTTCTGGAATCACAACTTCTTTCCCAAAGTCTCTAGGATTGATTATATGAAAAAGGATTCTGGTACTAGATTATTCTCAAAAGCGTTCTCAACATACTTAAGAAGAGATTATACTATCTCATCCTCAGACAACTTCTTCTTTTTCTTTTCCTCTTTTTGCTTATTCTCAGGCTCTTCAACAGCCTTTTATTTTCATGCCTTTTCCTCAGAAGGGTCTAATCCAAACATAGGCTCCCCTTCTTTGTAGTTTTTCTTATCCTCTCTCCACTTAGCCACTACATAATTTGGATATTATTTCTGCTTCTATGACTTTGGTGGTGCATATTGAATTTCCCTGGAAACATAAACTTTTTCTACCTCTTGAATTTCCTTCACTTTCCTCTTCATTCCACATTTCTTGAAGGTTTAATCTACAATAAATTTATTTGATAAAGCTACAAATTCTTCATTTCATAAATAATAAAATTCTTTGGATTCACCATAAAATCCAATTTTTATTCTCATTAGACTGTCATCACTTCGCAACAAAACTCTGAAATTTCTTTAATTCGATTTGCAGGAAGTTTT
Organism: Viscum album; assembly: GCA_963277665.1. Classification (NCBI taxonomy): domain Eukaryota; kingdom Viridiplantae; phylum Streptophyta; class Magnoliopsida; order Santalales; family Viscaceae; genus Viscum; species Viscum album. Next base: position 838,190,859 of record OY728165.1, read on the forward strand.
CATTGATTCTAAATAAGAAACAATGATATTTGATTGAATTTCTGGATGCATGATAATCTGAGACTTCATATTTCCATTCTCAATATTCTTAATCTTAAACAATATATAATTAACCAGATTCAGCTTCCAAAAGATTGCTATGAAATCCAAATCATATATATCACTCTTCTTCGGAGTATCTTTACCTTCATTCCCCAGAATGATAAAGCCTTGAACCCAAAGTTCAAGAATGTAGAAATTTGATGAAAGTTAAAGAATCTCTTGAGTCTCAACTCTAATGAAACTAAGGCACTCTATGGAATTATCCTTATCAAAGCTTCCTTCAACATTAGGTAACTTATGCGAAGAAAATTCAGATTCTCCTTTATAAGGTATTACAATTAGACTAGCTACCGTAGAATAATAAAAAGAGTAAGTCTTACCATAAATCTTGGAAGAAAATTTCTCTTTACCTCCTTGATTGAAAAAAGATACAGATTAATAGAACACTACTAGAAACTCTGGAATCACCGGATCCCTTTCCTTGGGTTTAGATACAACAATAATCTCTTAGCCATTTAACTTTATGTTCTTTTAGATGATCGAATCATACCTATTAAAGAAGTCTGGGTCTACCAAACATTCACAATAAATTTTATATTCATAGATTTCATTTATGGTTGACATTTCTTTTTTATGAGAGTCTTATTTAGACATTTGGAACAATGGAAGACCTAAAAAATCTAGAACGGTCTTAAGTTGGAAGGGTAGAGCATCCTCACACAAGAGCATGGGATTCGATGTGGGACATCCATCCAGGGGGTTCCATTATATAGTAAATGGAAGCGTTGATTAAACATCCCTGATTGATCCAATAGTTGAAAACTTTATGAGAAGATCTGATAGTTGTGATGATAGAAAACGAGGGATTTTAATAGATTCTGATCTTTTGTGGTTATTAAAAAAACATTCAGATTTAAGGAAAAGTAAATCCGAGAATTTTGAATTTAAAAATGATAATTCCAACAAGTAAAATATGACTACAAAGATTTAGAAAAGGAAATATACCTTTTGGATTTCTAGGAATATTCTTCATAATAAGGAAAATTCTTCTTGAAGAACTTTAGATTCTGAGAAATTTTGATTACCAAAAATTTTGATTATGAAAAATTTAACTATGAAAATTTCTACTTTGAAAATTTTGACTAGGAAAATTTTTACTTTAAGAGTTTTGATTACAAAAAATTTTGGCTAACAAAAAAATGTACTACCAGTCTGAAAATGAGTTTATTACTATAAAGAGATAGGATTCAACAAAATGTTAATAAGGAAAATTACCTTACAGTTATCATTCCTAACTTCTATTTAATGTATTCAAATCTATCGGATGGTAAAGGTTTTGTGAAAACATCAGCAAGTTGATCTTGTGTCCCGATAAATTGATGAATGATATCTCCTTTTTTTGTGATCCCCAAGAAAGTGATGAATAATAACTATGTGTTTTTCATGAGAGTGATGTGAAAGGTTTTTTCTTAAGAAAATGGCACTAGTATTATCACACAAAATTTGTTTTTTGATAAAAATCGTATCATAGTCTGTGAGTGTGTGTTGCATCCACAATACTTGGGCACACCAACTTCCAACTGCTACATATTCAGCTTCAGCAGTGTAAAGTTATACTGAGTTCTGCTTTTTTCATGACCAATAAACTAATAAATCTCTTAAGAAATGATAAGATCGGGATGGACTTTTCATATCCATTCTACATCCACCAATGTCTGTATCCAAAATGATTTTTAAAACAAAATCATTCCCAGAAGTATAAAAGAGTCCTTAATCCATGGTTTCCTTTATGTAGTGAAAATTTGTTTTCACTGTTGTTTCCCTCGGAATCCGGGGATGACCGCCATGATGGGAGGTTCAAACATTCCGATCGGTTTCTAACGGGTTAGTTCGTTGAACCGGAAACATCCAGTGATTCCACATCCATTCAGACCTACTTTCCAATGGTAGGTTCTCATCGGTTTGTGGATTAATGATGCTTAGGAATTTGCATTGGTTGAGAGGATGGAAGGTCGGACTCATCACACATTTTTAGGGGAATTATTGTCTACTCCTGGACTCTCTTTATAGATTTAAGTAATGTTTGTGAATCCTTATTACATTACCAAGTATAAAATGATCTTTCCTTCAGATCTAAGAATAAATGATTAAATATGTAGGAAATTTAGAGAATATGTTGTATGTATTCGAGGTTCTTCATCGATAGAGAATCATCTGTATTTGTTAGAGATTCTTGGTCAATGGTACCCTTCGACACATTTATACAGAAGTCACTTGGTCATTATGATGACCATGCTGGTTTTAAAGCCACTCATTGGGGCACATGAAGTTTATTGTCATTCAGAAGGACATGGATTATTTTAGAGTTGGGATCGAACCCGTAGACTGGCTACCTACGTATCCTTTGTTTAGAAAAGGAATCAGAACCCACGTAGTTCGAGTAAGGGAGTATGATGTTTATGATTGATGGCTCAAAGAAAAATGTCACAATTACTTTTACACTCTAAGATCATGTGAGTCATGCTCGGTGTGAGAAACAAGAGGTATTGGTAAAAATAGACAATTGTTCCATGAAAGATGCAATCATAAGAAATAATGTGGGGCTTATGTATGTATGACTGCCAAGATAAATGAAGGTTAGGATTTAATTTAGGGAAGAAATCCAGGAACAGGGTCCATAAAGGTATATGTGATTCATGGAGATTTTGAATACTCTAACTTGGGCCTTACTCTGGAAAAGGAACCCTGTATTTGAGACTGGGGATTACTCCTGAAAAGGAGGCCCAGGTTAAGGGAATTAAGGTTTGGGGCTTACTCCTGAGGAGGATGCCCAAATTAAAGGATTGGGGCTTAATCTTAAGGAGGAATCTTCTTTGTTCAAGGTATTTCCCTTTTCATTCATTTAGACTCTGTGACGGAAAGGAGCATCAACAAAAGTCCCCCCTCAGAGTTGGATCCAGAGAGAAAAGAGGATTTGACTCTGAGGTGAGAAGAAATAAAAAATTTGGCAGTTTAATGTCATGCATGTCGGACATAAAGAGGCTAATGTTTAAGGTCGAAATAGCTTTGACCGAATGAATTAGAATTGACTCAATTCCTTGAAAACTCATCTAAAAACATATTTTCATACTCAAGTATGAGGGAAAATATGTAATCTATGACTTAAGATGAGGAATGATATGAAAAAGAGCTAAAAGGCATTAGAAGAAGTAGCTTCCAAGAATGAAGTTACCATTATTTAACAACCCCGTTAGGGGGTTGAATTATGCAGGGCCACCTAAGGGAATTGGCTGCATAGTTAAATAAAATAGTATATTTCGACTAAAATGTCTGTTATGTAGACTGTTTATGGAAAGCCGCCTATGTGCACGTGCTGCATAGTTAGGCAAATAAACTCTCAGAAATTTACTTTCTTAGTGCTAAAAGCCAGTGAATGTTTATGGAGATTCAAATCTTCCAAAGTATAGAGTTTTCTGTATGGAAAGAGGTACATGAATATAGAGAAGATATTTCCAAACAAGATTATCGAAGAACTGGATAAATATCACTCCTACGAAGGTCTGACCCAAACGCAGGGAAGGATAATATAAACCATAGACTTGAATACTTTCAGATCATGAAAAAGGATGTGGGACAAATATGTTAAGAATGTCTATTTTTGCGGATCCCTACATACTGTCATTTAAGAAAAATAAGGACAAAAGAGGCATTCTTCTCAGGAATGAAGTTACCACTATCCGAAAAACCCATTAGAGGGTTGAATTATGCAGGGCCACCTAAGGGCATTGGATGCATAGTCAAATAATAGTATCTTTTAGCTAACAAGTCTGTTATGTAGAATGTTTATGCAAGGCCGCCTATGGGCACGAGCTGCATAGTCAGGAAAAAGAACTCTCAGAAGTTTGGCATTTTTATGACTAGAAGTCATGAAAAGGGTTATGAGGATCTGAAAATATTTAAGGCTAGGATTATGGCACATAAAGATGGGTATTGTTCAATGTATACAATGATACATAGATCAATTCTAACCATAATCATGTTGTGGCTGGGTCCTAAATTGAATTGTTGGACTTCACTACGTATCCTATAAGGATGAGAATCATGCCATACGTAGTTCTTAAACTACATTTTAACGTCGTGTGGGACAAAAGAATTAGAGATCATAGTTTAGGGTCATAGAGCTTAGACCATTGTAAGAAATACACAGCGTGTGTTTTCATGGCGACTTTTCAGCCAAGGGACTGAAAGTGGAATTTGGGGTTAGGCCTAAAGACTTGGGGCTGGATTCGAGGGACACTTGAACGTTCCTACATATCCCATAAGGATGGTAATCAAGCCCACATAGTTCTATAAATACCCACTTTACAAATTTGGTTCATACATGTGAAGGTTGAAAAGGGACTTTAGTGCAATGATGGTTAAACCCAAGATAAAAGGTTCGGGCATCGCCATGTATGCATGTAGTCACTAAAATGAAACATGATTTAAAAATCAATGAAAATAATGGTTCCCTCTCAGGTGAGGGTATCAAAGAAATTTGTAGTTTATTGTCATACTGGAAAAAAGTGTTGTATAGTTTAACGTCGTATAACAAGGACGAAAGTGAACCAGTGAAAAGATATTGTTTCTATGGGAGGTTTCAAAAATTAACATCGTATAAGATGGAGATGAACCGACATGAAGATATTGTTTTTGGGCTTGAACCTTGGGAGGTTGCCTATGTACCCAGCCTGGAAGGCAAGGATCAAAGTCCGCACAGTTTAATTAAATAATGAATTAATGATCAAGTTGTTCTTGGGGACAACGACCTAAAAAATGATGTTGGGACTTACACATGGTTAGCGGCCCAGAGAGAGTGTTATGGTTGAGGTTTGCTCTATGCTCACGTGAGTCATACTCGGTGTGAGAAACAAGAGGTAACAACAACCTTAACGATGCATAGTTTAATGTCATGTAGGATATATAAAGGGACTATGCGGTTTAAATTCTTGCAGTTAGGACTGTTGGTGCTGCACAGTTTAGTGTCATGTAGCAGGGACAAAATACAGTTTAATGTCATGTAGGACGTATCACGGACTTTCTGTATAGTTTTGCATCATGTAGTTAGGACTATGGGGAAAATAGACTTTAACGTCATGTTGGACGAAAGGGGGACTATGCAGTTTAATGTCATGCAGGGAGGACAAAAGAGTACACCATTTAACATCATGTTGGATGCATTAGGGACTTTTTCACAGTTTAAAGTCATGTTGGACGGAAAAGGGACGATATAGTTTAGCGTCATGTTGGACGAAAGTGCGAATAGTTTAAGGTCATATGCATAGACCGGGGTTGGTGCAGTTTAATGTCATACTGGATGGTGGTGTAGTTTAAGGTCATACAGGACCTTTGATGATTATGTAGTTTAACGTCTTTCCGAACGTAAGAGACTTTTATACAGTTTAGCTTCATGTAGTTAGGACGTCACAGTTTAATGTCTTGCTGGATGTAAGGGACCTGAAAATAGTTTAGGGTCATATGCATGGACCGTTGATGATGCAGTTTAAGGTCATATATGACCTAGTCGCAGTTTAAGGTCATACTGGACCATTTAGGTAACTTTTTCACAGTTTAATGTCGTGTGGGACGAAAGTAAAAATTGTTTAAGGTCATATGTATGGACCATTTCTGTATAGTTTAACATCATATAGCAAGGACGAATAAAAAATGTGCTTTGCAGTTTATAAAAAATACTTATTCAAAAATATAGCATTGGTTAGAGTAGTGATGAGTTCTCCATCCATTGAGATTAATGAATAAGCTCTATTGGAGTATACCCTATATATTGAATATGGTCCTTCCCATTTTGGCTCAAGCTTGGGAGGTTTCTTTCCTGGTATCATTGGAGTTCTGAGAACTAATACTAATTCTCCCTGAGTGAATGAATGAAGACAAAATGTTTTGTTAAAAGCTCATGTTATTCGATTCTGATAGACTTCCAAGTGGTGCAAAGTGCACAATCTTTTCTCATCCAACTGTTCCAATTCATTCAATAACTTTTGAGATTGTTCATCTGTAGATGATTGATCACAAATGTCAACTCTAAGTGAGGGTATTTGAACTTCAATGGGCAAGACGGCTTCCGTTCCATATACCAATGAATATGGAGTTGACCGAGTTGCAGTGCGGGTGGTATTCCGATAAGCCCATAAAGGATGAAAGAGTTTATCAGGCCATGCCCTATTATCTTTATCCACCATTTTTTTTTCAGTATATTTGAAAGAGTCTTGTTAAAGGCTTCTATCTGGCCGTTGGCCGCTACATGATACCGAGATGAATGGTTGGATTGGATGTTGTATTCTTGATACATCTTCTTCATCTTGGATGAACAGAAATTGGTGCCATTGTCTGTCAATATGGTATGAGGGACACCAAATCTAGTAATGATGTTAGACTTGATGAAGCTAAAAATGCATTTAGAACTGACTTCCTTGAGAGGTATTGCCTCTTCCCATTTGGAAATGAATTCAGTAGTAGTAAAAATATACTTAAACTGCTTGGCTGTAGCCGAAGGGTAAGGTCCCACCCCATCCATTCCCCATGTGGCAAATGGCCATGAGTATTTAGATGTATGAAGCAACTCTGGAGGATGATGAATGAAGTTGGCATATACTTGGCATGAATGACACTTCTTTATGAAATCGACACAATCTCGTATCATTGAAGGCCAAAAGTATCCAAGCCTTCGAATCTGATCAGACAGTCTCTATCCAGACTGGTGTGCACCACAGACTCCTGCATGCACTTCTTTCATGACAGCCATTGTCTCTTCACCATCAAGGCATCTGAAGAGAACTCCACCAAAACCACGTTTGTAGAGAATTTTCTCTAGGTGATTTGTGCTATCATAAAGAGTAAAATTAACCACACATTGCCGGATTTGTTCTTTCTCAGCTCTATCAGTTGGAAGTGTTCTATTTTGAAGGTATTCCCTGATAGGTGACATCCATCCTGTTGTATGACGATACAGTTCAGGAATGGGACAAATTTCATTAATTTCCTCTGTTCTGATTCGAACATAAGGTGAAATTGCACGATGGTGGGCAATACTGATGGTTGTCTCGTCCCGATTTGGATCTTCCAGAGTTGTGGCTATATTAACCAATGCATCAGCTTGAGAATTTTGTGATCTTGGGACATAAGAAAATGTCGGTTCCAAAGGGAATACCGCCATTAACTCTCTGACGTAATTATACAAAGGGATTAGTTCTTATTTTCTGATGGCATAATCCCCATTGACTTGTTTGATTACCATGTCTGAATCAACATTCACCTTTAAGTGATTCACTTGTGCTTGAAGTGCTAATTCCAAACCTACGATGAGAGCTTAGTATTCTGCTTCATTATTGGTACCACCTTCCTACAATATGAAGGAATAAGGTAACACTGCCTTTTCTGGATAAATGAGCACAATTCCTAAGCCAACTATGTTGAATTTAGGATTTTCCATTTTCCTCCCTGTTGGACTTCTGGAAGCACCATCAAAATACATTTCCCATGCCTTAGGAATTTCTTGAATAGAGAAGACTTCTTCATCAGGGAGTTCAATACCTGAAGATGTGTCTTCCACTGAAGGGTGTTCAGCTAGGAAATCAGCTAGAGCTTGGTCCTTTATCACCTTTTGAGACACATACTGAATGTCAAATTGCTTCAAAATAATTGCCCACCTTTCCAGACATCCTGTAAGCATTGGACGACTTAGGATAAATTTGAGCGGGTTATTTCGAGATACCAATTGGATCTCGTGATGTTTCAGGTAGTGTCTCAACTTCTGAACTGCAAAGATTAATGCCAGACAACACTTCTCAATACTTGAATACTGGGTTTATGCTTCAATAATTGTTCGACTGAGATAGTAGAAACTGTTTTCATTCCCAGCATCGTTCTTTTGAGAAAGAAATCCACCCAATAATCGCTCTAGATCTGTCATATAGAGGATAAGTGGTCTTCCTTCAATAGGTGGCATGAGTACCGATGGACTCAAGAGGTATTTCATGAGAATATTGAATGCTTCTTGACATTCTTCAGTCCACTGGTATGTGACTCCCTTCTTCATCAATTTGGTGAAGGGTAAACTTTTGCCTGCTAAATTGGCGATGAAACTACGAATATAGGCTAGGTGTCCTTGAAGTCCTCTTAATTATTTCAAATTCTAAGGAGGTGACATACCAAGGATTGACTTGGTCTTCTCAGGATCAACTTCAATACCACGATGGCGTATAACAAAGCCGAGAACTTTTCCAGAGGTTACCCCAAAAGCACATTTTAAGGGGTTCATCTTCAAATTATGTTGTCAAAGCTTGTAGAATATGACTTACAAATCAGCCAAGTGATTAGAATGTTGTTTGGATTTAACTACCAAATCGTCTACATAGAATTCAACAAACTTCCCTAAGAAGGGTTTGAAGATACGATGCATAGCACGCTGATATGTTGCACCTGCATTCTTTAAGCCAAAGGGCATTACCCGATAACAAAACACACCCTAAGGGGATCTGAAGGCTATAGATTCCTCATCTTCTAGGGCCATTCAGATATGATTATATCCATAATATCCATCCATGAAGGAAATTTCTTCATAGCCATTTGTTGCATCAATTAGAAGTTCAATAATCGGAACTAGGAAATCATCCTTAGGACAATGCCGATTAAGATCTCTAAAATCGAAGAAAACTCTAATTTGTCTGTTCGTTTTCTTTACAGGGTCAATATTAGCCAACCATTTGGGATATTTAACTTCTCTGATGAAGTTATCTTTGATAAGCTCATCCACATCAGCTTCAATTTTCGAAGCATAAGTTGGGTGTGTTCTTCTCACGGCTTTCTTAAATCGTCGATGTTCTTCTGGTAAACCCAAATGATGAGTAGCAACATCAGGATCAAGCCCGGGCATTTCTGTATAGTTCCAGGCCAATATATCTTTATTTTTATTTAGAAAATAAATATACATCTCTTTCTCTTCAAGAGTCATGGCCGCACTGATTAAAGTGGGGTGTGGATATTCTTTTGTACCCAGATTTATTTCTCTGAGTTCATCCATAGTGGTAGAGATACCCACTTCAAATGTCGGAGGAGCATCTCTGAGATCTTCCTCTTCTTCTTCATCATGTGTTATCTCTTCCGTTTCTACATGCATAGTAGATGATAAAGTATAATTCTCATGATTTGAAGAGATGTCAAAATTTGTATATTTTGAAGAAGAAGTTTCCATTTCCAACCCGATTGATGATGAAGGGTCTTCTTTGGGTAATAAAGAGGAGATTATGGATTTATAATCGAAATAATTGTTCACCTCCGATGTTTCTATAACTTCTTCTGGCCTAATTGGCGATTTATAGACTTGTTGGATTTCAGCAGATGAAATGAAGACTTCACCATTTGTGCTTTCATCACTGCTTGGTAGATTACCAATATCTCCCATGTTGTCTGGCTCGATTTCCGTAATTGACATTATGAATCATTGCATAAGAGTATTTTGATTTGGGTCTGTCTTGTCAATTTGATTGATAGGCAACACATAATTTGTACTCACATGTGTAAATGGATTTACTGGAATTTTTTCCAAACCATATAGAGCATTAACTTTGGTAATCTCCTTTGTTATGGATTTCTCCCTTTGATTCATGTGATAGTACTCCACCTCAATGTATTGAGACTCACATGTCTTGAACGGGGCCTTATCACCATACAATGTCCCAAATTGACCATCGAAGCAATATTTGAGACATTGATGGTATGATGAAGGGATAGCTGCATGTTGATGTAGCCAGGGTCTTCCAAGCAAAATGTTGAAGGATGAGTCTTGATCAACAACCATTAAATCTGAATTGGATACAAGATCTCCAAACTGAGTTCTGAGTGTAACTTCACCCAGTGGTTCTTGTTCATTTTTATCATATCCCTGTAGCATCATGGTGGAAGGAGATAAATCAGATTCCGTGAGGCCCAATCGACAAAGTGTACGAATGGGCATGAGGTTGACTCCTGAACCATTGTCAATGAACGCTCTTCGAACATCCATGACATTGACCTTGCCAGGCAAGTACAATGGTCTAATATTTCCATGCACAATATCATCTTCATCTTCATCAGTAAAGGATATTATTTCATGGAATTCTGCAGGATTATTCTCTATGTGATAGACATTAGCTACAGCAATTTCAGTTTCAAACTCCTGAGGACTTGACAAAGCCTCAATGAGTGCTTCCTGAAGATATTTTGACAGATTTAGAGCATCCAGAATTGATAACATGGCTGCTACTTGGGCCAAGTGTTTCAATATATCATACTTTTGATCTAGAGGTCTGCGTTTACCAATAAGAATATGTGGTTTAGCAGGTACCTTGGAAGCAGATGCTTTGGAAGTTGATGCATCTTTTATTGGGAAAGGAGTTGGCAATATTCCTGGTTTTGGAAGATTAGACCGATTAGATCCATTTAATTGCTGAGAGGGAGAAGATGGAACCTTCAACCGGTCTTCCAAAATAACTGTGCCAGGACTGAGTTTGCTATTGGTAGAAGAACTTTCTTTTTCTTACTGAGCTCACTGAAGGTCTCTACCACAAGTTTCTGCTGCGTACACAGTTCTAGAAGGGGTAGAATTGGAATAGTGGATTCTGAAAGATCCACGTCTTCACCTATATCCTAAGCCCCTGGAACTTCCTCTGATTCCTCTGTTTGATACATGGAATTCAGGCTCATTGAAATTGAAACTGCGATTGGCATATGGATCTGTTAATTGAATCCTATTAACATATCCAAAGATTAACTCTTCATCTGATGAAGACTTTGCCTGATTAGCCTGTTTAGGCTTTTCCGTTTGGTAGGGCAGTGCCCGTGGCTTTAAAGTAGATGGCATGAAGTCCAGCAAAGTCAAATACAACTTAGGCTTTGACACATACTCATCTTCTTCTGATTCTTTTTCGTTCTTTGAATCATGCCATTTCCTTGAAGAATTTCCCTCTGATGAAGAGGATTTTGCCAAAACATTCATGGAAGAAGTCAAAATTGGTTTCCTTAATTGTGTTCGCAAAATAGAATGAGTTCGATTGATTGTCTTTCTGACCATCCAATCATCATACTTTTGTGCATTTTTTCTTTTGACTTCATGCCATTCATCTTCCTCCTCTGGAACTGTAGCAGTGACACATGCTACTTGGGCTGAAGAGCCTTTCAATTTGACCTGTCCCGAGTCGACCATCTTTTGCAGGAGGTCATTGAAGACAAAACACTCCTGGATGGGATGCCCCAACATTTGATGAAAAGGGCAATAATTATGACGGTCTTCATCTCCTTTCTTGTTTGGCCTCTTGGGTATTGGAAATTGAACCAAATTGTTTTCCAGAGCTGAAATGAAATAACTAGGAACTTGTTCATTTTGGAAAGAGTATGTTTTTCTCTTTAGATCCTCAAATTGTTTTCGTCTTTGATATTTTTGATCGTCTAGACGAAAAGGCTTTTTTTGGCGCTCAGAAGGTGGAGCCCTTCGAGAAGATGAAGGATTTGAGGTAGAAATAGGTACAGGTGCTTGTTTAAGAATAACTGTAGCAGTTTCTGCTTTACCCGTTCTCCTTCCTGGAGATGATGGAATTATACAGGATTTAGCTTTAGCCTGTATAAGGGAATCTTAAATCTGATGAGAAATCGAAGTAAGGTCTCAAAACCCTCCTGTGTATTTCACAGGGACTAATGGCGTGCGTAATTCGTCACACAGATTTTCCACACAGAATGGCAACAATTCTTCATGAGGGAGTTCTAAACTCAAGAAATATGTTAATCCCTTCTAGCGAGCAATGAAATCAGAGACTCTTTCATTCTCCCTTTGCTTACAATTTGTAAGATCGAAAATTGTTGTCTTTGGAAATGTTGAGCTGAACTGAAGGAGGAATTTTTGGCGAAGATCCTACCATCCGGTAATTGACCGGGATTACATGCTTGTATACCAAACAAAAGCTGGTCCTTGCAAGGTTCACATGAAGCATCTGAGTTTCACTGCTTCTTGCTGCTCCGGAGTTCCCATCATAGGATCGCAACAAGACACGTAATGTGTCAAATGTTGTTCTGGATCACCTGATCCATTGAAAATAGGGAATACAGGGTTCCCAAAACTGGATGGAGGAGAAATTGAATCTCCCCATTCAGGGTAAACTTTCTTTTTTGGATGAACTTGCACACACTTCCCTTACATAGTTTCTAACCGAGCTGTTAATGACTCAATAGTAGTTATTAACTTTTGAGAAACAGCCTGTTGAACTTGGACTTGGGTAGTTTCAATGACTGGAGCTTGGAAAGATGTGGCGATTGGTGCTGCAACTGATGGTAGCACTGCCAACTGTTGTTGCGCTTGACATATAGGATTAGACCTGTGATGGTGTACTGATAGAGGAGGATATTCTTGATCCATCTCAGTAGCTACAACAAATTACTTTGGCTGACTGACTCCAGCATTTTTAAGAAGAATACTTCTCTGAAGTTGTTTTGCATTCAACCTTCATAATTCCTTCATTTCTTCCTCCTGTTGTGCAAACCTATGCTCTAGTGAGAGCGATTGACCTTCTCCAGTGGAAGGATATGTAACCTGATTCTTTCCCCTCCCTTTGTTGAATCCTTTTCGGAGAGGGGGAAGTGGGTTACTCGATGGATTACCTAGGTTCTGAGTAATCCTTTGATTTCGTGTATGCACACCTTCTTCATTTGTGTCGGTGTGTACTTCATCTTGAGTAGGAACCTCTTCATCTGTGTCCCCTGTGTGAGGCTCATCTGGTGGATTAGAAACAACGGCTTTTATGACATTGATTGATGCATAACTCATCGCATCCCTTCTATCATCATTTCTGTGATATTGTCCTCTTCCGTGTCTTTGATGAGACATTGCCTTTTGTTGATTCAATACCTTAGGAACTTCTTGATGAACCGTAATTTGGAGGGAATCTCTTGATAATTTGGCTCTTCATTCCTTTTGAGGTTTCTTCCCCAATCATGAAAAGACCGACTTTCTCTGAGGAGGGGATTGATGATTTGAAAAAGTCCCCAGTCCAGTGGACTGGGGCTGTTCCTACTGTTCTCGCTCAATTCGCTGAATCCTTTTTGTTGATTCCGAGGGTTGGTTTAAAAGAGTCCCCAGTCTGGCAAGCTGGGGTGGTTCTTGACATGCTATGTCTGAGAATTTCTTGAAATTCCTCTAGATCTTGCGAACCTTAGTGCAGAAATTAGCTGGATGCATTAATCTGTATCCTCTTTTATCACCCGGTTCAAAAGACCGTTGGATGATTTCTGACACTTCTGTCACTTGGTGACGTGCTTGCTCCAAACGAGAGGCCTGTTAAATACTCTCGTTTGCTTGATGCAAGAGTAATTCAACAACTTTTTCTTTATATTCTTGATTTTGAGAGGAACTAGTTGAAGCCTGTTCTTGGGCAAGCATTTGATTACAAACAAAGCCCATTGACTGTGGCCGGTCATGGGAAATAACATTGCATGAGACCATTTTCGGCAGGCTTTACTGACTGGAGAGCACCGTGAAATGCAGTGCTCCATGAACACCCCATCCTTTGACACGAATATCAGATGGGGCATTGGCAATTAACTGACACAATCTTCTTAATACTCCAAGGCATGAACGTTGAAGGGATCTCTGCTGATTTTCAGCCTTTGGATATCGAGAGACTGATAGAGATGCCAAATCAATCTGACATTGTAACCCTTCTATTATCTTAAGATGATTCTCATTGTCATCATAAGATAATACTTTCTTTTTCAACTGAAAAAGAGTTTTCCATATGTTGAGACGAATATCATGAATTTCATCTTCCGTCAACATTTCTGGAATATTATACTGAGAGTCAGCCAGAGGCCAAAACATAACTGGCACTTCACCTTTATCCAGTTGTTTTCTCATATTCAGCATTTCCTCCTTATCATTTGATGATGATTCATCTACCTGATTGGACCAGAGTTGGTGTTTTCTTGTTGATTCATTGGATTCAACAGGATTGGTAGAGAAATCATTGATCAAACTAGAAGCTGCATGACTTAGGGGTGGTTCGGAGAATGACCTACACCCTGGGCTATCTTCTGATTGAGAAAGTATTTCACCTACTAGCGATGAAGCTTCATACATGACTGGTTTTGCATTTTTAAGTGCCTCAAGATAAAAGGGCTTTCTCAGCACTACATTGTCCACTGGAGCATTTTCCGGGGAATGTGCATCACTACTTCGGAGAGGACATTCGCAGTGAAATTCATCGTAATGGGGAGGACCACCATAATGGGTTACAACAAAAGATGAGATCTCTTGCTCCTTGGTCTTATAACCACACAGAGGGTTCCTGTGGCTCTCATCTGAAGATAAAACTTCGAGATCGACCGAATTTTCTTGAAGAAAGCCTTCATGAGGAAGTGTCTGTTGAAGACCTTCGGAATTAATGTTCCCACTATTGGGAACTGAGGGTGTAGAATCTCAAATTCCAATAGATAATTGTCTGGGGCTTCAAGAACTCCAGCATCGAGCAAGGAATTGTTACAGATTGGCTCTTGATCTCTTGACTGTGCTGGTTGGGTCTTCATCTTAGACTCCTTATTACTCGCCTTGGAAACCACTTGTTGAAGAAAGTGGATGCTCTGAGCAGGTGTATGTTCCTGATCAGAAAAGATGGCCAGGTTAGTCTGATGATCTCCTCTCAAATCAGGTGTATGTGCCTGACTTGGTCATCCATATGATATGGGGGACTATGCCCCATAACCCTCTTGGACTAGAACAGATGTGTGTTTCTGTTCCTGAGTGAATTGTTTATGTATCACTCCACTGGTAGGGATAGGTCTATGTGTCTTTCCCTGAGATGCTATTGAAGTTGTTATAATATCCTGGCAGACATCCAGAATATGAGCATGGATTTGCTTCTTCTCTTTCACCATTGATAGAATATACTTGATGACTTCAGCTGCCGGAATGGGAATATACGTCAATTCTGGGCTTGGAGCAGGTGTATGTGCCTGCTCGTGTCCTCCTTTTCCTATTAGTGAATCCTGACAGTACTCAAGTGTGGGGGCAGAGAGTTGAGTCTACCTCCTATTTGTTGTCCGGGCTTTCCGACTAACTTCTCTGAATGCTACCAAGCGGGACTGTTGTTAGTCTTGATTAATACTAGCATGTGTATGTGCCTGCTGATTGCACTTCGCCAAACGTGGTTGATGAGATCCATCATATGTAGTCAGACGAGCCTGCTGACTAGCTAATGATATATAAACAGTTGTATTTTCCTGCCTATAGTACTCCACTAGAATTGCCTGGCGGTATTGGCGTGATGCTGCAAGACGGGTCTGCTAGATAGCGGAATTTAAATGGGTTGGTGTATGTGCCTGCTCATTGCTTGCCACCAAGTTAGGTTTGTGGACTTCTCCGGAGATGGAAGAGATGAGAACATGCTCACTGTTAACCAGATTCCACCTCTGGTGGTTCGTCTTGCTTTCTTGGGTTCGAGGAACCCAAGCCGAATGCCTAAAGTCGGTACCATCATCATGTTGAGGGTGCACTGCCGCACGAGTCTGGTGGCGATTGTTGGTGGGGGCCCTCAGGAAGGACTCCTTTTTGTTTGAATTAAGGTCC
The DNA here is from genome assembly GCA_963277665.1 of Viscum album. Classification (NCBI taxonomy): domain Eukaryota; kingdom Viridiplantae; phylum Streptophyta; class Magnoliopsida; order Santalales; family Viscaceae; genus Viscum; species Viscum album. The sequence continues at coordinate 838,206,544 of OY728165.1, forward strand.
TGAGGGACCTGCTCATTCACCTCCCCAGCATAAGGGAGCGAATGGTGATTGCGTTCTGGGGATAACGACCCGAAACGGTTAGAGATAGTAGTCAACACCTCCTGCTTCTTGATCACTATTCATCATTGTCCGGATGACCGATGTGAGTTATTTACTTGGAGGGCTTGTCAGGCAGCCTCTAGAGTTGGGATGGTACCGTGTTGACGGTACTCTTTAACCAGCGTGTTTGATACCCAGCATTGAAGATGTTGATTAGGTGATATCGTCCTTAGATCGGACGATGATCCAGCAGTAGTAGCAGTAGTGGCATTTACAGCAGCAGTATTCATAGGTGTGAACTTGAGAGCAGCCATTCTAGAAATGCATAAGATCTTGGAAAAGAGTGCATGTTTGATATAATAGACGTAATCAAGATAAATTCAACAACTACATCTTTTGGATGAGCACATATGTCAATGATTGTTTTTGTTGTCCCTCTCATTGATTTTTAAATAGGGGCCTAACAAATAGGTAAAACATTATTTGAACATGGTTAAGGATTCACGTCGGGTTCACCATTTTTGTTTCCCTCAGAATCCGGGGATGACCGCCTCGATGGGAGGTTCAAACATTCTGATCGGTTTCTAACGGGTTTGTTCGTAGTACCGAAAACATCCAATGACTCCACATCCATTCGGACCTACTTTCCAAAGGTAGGTGCTCATTAGTTTTTGGACTAATGAGGCTTAGGAATTTGCATTGGTCGAGAGGATGGGAGGTCGGACTTAGCACACCTTTTTTAGGGGAATTATTATCTACTCCAGGACTCTCTTTATAGATTTAAGTTATGTTCGTGAATCCTTATTACATTACCAAGTATAAAATTAGCTTTCCTTCAGATCTAACAATCAATGATTAAATATGTAGGAAATTTATAGAATCTTCTGTATGTATTTGAGGTTCTTCATTGATAGAGAATCATCTGTATTTGTTAGAGATTCTTGGTCAATGGCACCCTTCGACACATTTATACAGATGTCTCTTGGTCATTATGATGACCATGATGGTTTTAAAGCCACTCAGTGGGGAACTTGAAGTTTATTGTCATTCAGAAGGACATGGATTATTTTAGATTTGGGATCGAACCTGTAGACGGGATACATGCATATCATTTGTTTAGAAAATGAATCAAATCACACGTAGTTCGAGTAAGGGAGTATGATGTTTATGATTGATGGCTCAAAGAAGGATGTCACAATTACTTTTACACTCTAAGCTCATGTGAGTCATGCTCGGTGTGAGAAACAAGAGGTATTGGTATAAATTAGACAATTGTGCCATGAAATATGAAATCATAAGAAATAATGTGGGGCTTATGTATCTATGACTGCCCAGATAAATAAAGGTTAGGATTTACTTTAGGGAAGAAATCCAGGAACAGGGTCCATAACGGTATATGTGCTTCATGGAGATTTTGAATACTCTAACTTGGGGCTTACTCCTAAAAAGGAGGCCCATATTTGAGACTGGGGATTACTCCTGAAAAGGAGGCCCAGGTTAAGGGAATTAAGGTTTGGGGCTTACTCCTGAGGAGGATGCCCAAATTAAAGGATTGGGGCTTACTCCTAAGGAGGATGCCAAGATTTGGGAACATTAAGAATTGGGGCTTACTCTTAAGGAGGATGCCCAAGTTAAGAAATATGACTGGGGATTACTCCTAAAAAGGATGCCCATATTTGAGACTGAGGCTTACTCATGAAAAGGAAACCCAGGTTAGGGGATCTGGGGCTTACTCCTAAGAGGATGCCCAAATTTAGAGGACTTATGACTGGGGATTATTCCTGAAAAGGAGACCAAGGTTAAGGATTCTCTCATGTTAAAGGATGAGGTTGAATGAATGAAATATCAATCTTTCGTGACATAAAGATGTGTAAATCACTAGGTTTTGAGTGATATTCCACAGAATTACTTTCAGATAAGGAAGTCAAATCAAGAAAACATGCCATAAATGGCTTTGAAGAGTGTCTTGAAGACTGAATCTTGAATAGGAAACATGTAATGGCTTAAGAGGGGTGAAATGGTAAAGAAAGGCACAGAAAAAGGAAGGGGTACTCAAGTCCTGGCAGGCACGCATGTACTGCGTGGGCGTGCAAGTCCTGGTCGCGTAGGTATGCCTGCGTGACACATGGTGTACTTGCGCGACGGTTAACCAATAGGGTAATACTTGAGCGACTCTTCATTAAATACTTTAGAATCCTCTTGAGGTACTTCTAGAAGAAGGGAGTGCAAGATCTATTGAAGGAGTAAGGCGGTGCACAAGTGTGTCCCTTTTCCCTTAAGGGATGGCCACTCAGGCATGCAAGTGTGGATGAGTTTCAACACTTAGGCCTTCCTCCCCCTCTTTAGATCTTCCGTTCTAGGTAAGAAATTAACTTAGAAGTGTTTCGGAAACTTTGAGAAGAGACTAGGGCACCGGGAGCTCAAATCTGAGTTTCTGGAAAAAAAATCTTCCTTCAATGGGGGGACCACATGGTCTATTTATAGGCTAGAGAAGACCCCGGGTGGTTATCATTTAGGGAGTGCAAGTCACATGCACGACCAACATTGGCGCGCAAGTTACTTGCACGATCAACATCGGCGTGCAAGTGTACTTGGGCGACCATTGAGGTGTGCAAGTATACTTGCGTGACCATTGTAGAACTTGCATGACCTTTGCGCAATGTTTTCCTCTTCTTTCCTTTTTCAATTACTGATATTTGTTCAAAGGATGAATCTTCTTTGTTCAAGGTATTTCCCTTTTCATTCATTTAGACTCTGTGACGGAAAAGAGCATCAAAAACTGCCTTTAAATAAGATTCCATAGGATTGGATTGATATCTTTCACATAAGAATAATGAAAACATTAGTTCTGGATGACTAGCTATCAATAAAAGTATACTACCTATCATACCTCTAAAAGATGTTTGATCTTCTAGTTTTCCACCGTCATCAAGATCAAGTGAATTTGATGTGCCAATGCAAGTACTTATTTTACTAGTGTTTTCATATACATAATTTTTAAGTAGATATTTAATATAATTATGTGGAGATATATAGATTCTTTCTGGTTTTTGAGAAATTTGAAAACCAAGGAAAAATGTTTACTCACCCTTCATACTCATTTCAAACTCATATTTCATTAGATCCATAAAGGAATGAATTAAATATTGCTGAGTTGAAAAAAATATAATATCATCAACATAAATTTGTACAATTAATACATTTTTCTTATATTTCATTATAAAATGGTTTGGATCAGCATTTCCCTTAACATAATTGTTTTGTAACAAAAACCATGTAAGTATATCTTACCAGTCTCTAGGAGATTTTTTAAGTTCATATAAATCTTTGGTAAGTTTGAAAACATGTTCCGGATGTTTTGTATCTTAAAAACCAGCAGGTTGTTCAGCCTAAACATCCTGTAGAACAAAACCATTAAAGAAATCACATTTAACATCCATTTGAAAATTTTTGAAATTAAACAACACTACAAAGGAAAGTATGATAAGAATAGCTTCAAGTATATATACTAGAGCATAGGTTTTTTTATAGTCTATTCCTTCTTGTTGATTATATCCTTTAGAAACTAATCTATATTTATTTCTTACTATGATTCCATTTTCATCACACATATTTTTGAAAACCTAATTTACTCCAATAACAGACGTTTCTTTAAGTCTTTCATCCAAGGTCTAGATCTTATTCCATTCGAATTCATTGAGCTCAACTATCACAGCTATTATCCAATCTTCATCACCAAAAGATTCATTAGTGGTTTTAGGTTCTAATTGGGAAAAGGAAAGTTAGGCATTATATTTAATTTCATAAGGAACTTTGATTCCTTATAGGTTGATTTACATCACTAATGATACTATCAATGGGATGATTCTTTAGAAACAACTGATCTGGGTTTTGTAAAACCGGTTCATCTACATAGGGTAGGAAATCTTATGGGGTAAATGATTCAAAAGTATTTTCTTATACATTTTCCTTATCAGAAGGAACTTCTATCAAGGGTTGATAATCAGTTTTTGAAAACACATCTTAGGATGTAGGTTGAGGTTGTTTAGAAACAAAAGGATAAGATTCATCAAATTTGACTTATACTGTTTCTTCAACAGTACAAGTATTTTTATTGAAAACTCTATAAGATTTAGAAGTTGTAGAGTAGCCTAAGAAAATTCCTTCATCATATTTTGGTGTGAATTTGGGTAAATTATCTTTAGTATTCAAGATGAATACTTTGCATCCAAATACTTTGAAGTTGGAAAGCCTAGGTTTTCTACCATTCTGTAGCTCATAAAGAGTTTTATTAGGAAAAAGGTGTTATCAAAACACGATTTATAGTATTACAAGTAGTACTTACAACTTCATCCCAAAAATGTTTGGCTACTAAATATTCAATCAACATGGTTCTAGTAATCTCTTGAAGAATTATGTTTCCTCATTCAACAACGCAATTTTGTTGAGGAGTTCTTACTGTTCAGAATTTATGAGTAATGCCTTTTCTACTACAAAAAGTATTAAAATCATAATTTTGAAATCCTCCTCCTTGATCACTATGAATAGTTATAAATGGATGGTTTTTCTTATTTTTAACTTGGTATCTAAAAGTTTTGAAATAATAAAAAGATTCATATTTATTTGCTAGAAAATAGACCCATGTAATTATAGTGTAATCATCAACTAAAACAAATAAATTTTATTTTCCTCTAATACTTCATGATTTTGTTGGACCAAAAATATCCATATGCACTAAATTTAATGAATCAGTAGTTGAGACTTCATCGATTGATTTAAAACATGATTTATGTTTCTTTCTATATTGACAAGGATGAAAAACTTTTGACAAATCAAATCTAAGTTCTAGTAGATCCTTAACTAGTCTTTTCTTAGAGAGTTTAAAAAGGTTCCTAAAGTTATAGTGTCCAAACCTTTTATCTCATAACCAATATTGATCATTCACTTCCCTGAGACAAGGTAGATCTTGGCACCTAAGCTCATCTATGTTTAGTGTGTATACATTCTCTTGCCTATGGGCAGACAAAATAAACTCTTCCTTGGAACTGTGTACTAAACACTTTTCATTCCTAAAATTCATAAGGTAACCTTCATCATATAATTTACTTATGCTAATAATTTTGGGATTAAGACCCTTAATGAATAAAAAATTATAAATCAATGTTTTTTCCAGAAGAAAAATGTTACCTATATAGATAATTTCCCCCTGATCATTATCTACAAAAGTAACTTTTCCTCCCTTCGACTTGATAATATTTTCAAAGAAGTTTTTGTTACCAGTCCTGTGTCTAGAACATCCTCTATCCATATACCAAGTATTTATATTGGTACTATTTTATTTTCCATAAAATAAGAGTTTTAGGCTTTTGAAACCCAAACATTCTTGGATAAAAAAACTTCAGAAATCAAAATTTTAGGAATCCATATTTTCTTTGAAAACAAAGCTTTATGAAAGCCTAAAGACTGGGTTTTGTTTAAGGAACAACTTTTTTTCCCAATTCCCACCACACAGACACTTAGTATAGAATAGAGCACTTTGAGGTACAAAATAATTGTGACTAATAATCAGTTTTTAATGAGTATAATCAAATCCATAATTTTTCCTCAGAGGTCAAATTTGGGAATACATTTTATCAAAATTTTCCTTACCTAAGGTAATGTTTGACAAAAAAATACTCAAAGAAAATATGTTTGGATTTAGCTTAATAAATATGTTCATATCCTTAAAAACATTAGTTTTTTCACTAGAGTTAGGCTCTAAAACAATTTTCTTAGAAATTACTTTTCTAGATCCTTATAACGTTTATCCTTCTCATAATTAACATCCTCAAGATTTTTTGGAATAATTTCAAAATAAAGGGTTTTCTTATCAAGATCTTTAGAAAGATCTGATATTTCTTTAATAAGAATAGAAATTCTAGAATTTTCCATATCATTTTTTTTCTTGACTTTAGAATATTTATTCTCAAGGAGCTTAGAAATCCTAAACAATTCTTCATAAGTAGGTAAAGTATTATCTTCATCAGAATAATATTCTTCATCTGAAGATTCATAATATTTACTATCACTATAATTATAATTCAAGGATACATTGGTTATGGATTCATCATTGTGTACCTTACTAATTAAACAGTGATTTTCAATAGGTAACATGGAATGTAAACCAAGATTCTTCTGACCAGAGGATTAATACTTTGAGGATTCTTTAGATTAGTCACCACCACTAGCACTCTAGGTGTCATTAGCTTCCAAAGCATTCTTAGATTTAGCCTTGTAGAACTTATATCTATTCCTCTCAGAATACTTTTCCTTTCTATCCTTTCTCTTAATCATATGACAATCTGGCATTATATTCTCTACTCTTTTGCATTCAAATCCAGTGACATCAGAGTATTTATTGTTCTTTATTTCTTTCTTTTTATATCTATATTGATAGTATTTCTTGGCAACTAACTTCTTCATCCTTCGAAGAAGATTAGCTAGTTTATTCTTAGAATGTCCACTTTCAATTAATTCAGATAAAACAATGACCTTCTAAGATTTGGATCCAGTAACCCTTTTAGGAATCTTGGATTTCATATGATTTGCAATAGTTTTAAAAGAAACACTTCCCTTTCCATTCTTCTTCTTATTTAGATCAGCATCTCTTTTCATTCTTCTCTCATGTTGAAGAATAGTTCCAAAAATATCATCAAGAGTAATCTGTGAGACTTTATATTATAATCCATAGTTGTTCTCTATGATTCCCACACATTGGTCATGATATTTATAATCTTTTCCCCAAGTTATTTATCATCGAAAATTTTTTCATCGATGGATTGTAAACTATTAACAATAGTCATAAACCTCTGTTGTACCTTAAACACTAGTTCTCCAAAAGGAAATATAAATCCATGATATTCTGATCAAAGAATATCTTTTATAGTTTTCATAACGTTAGAAGTCCGAAAATGAGTATCCTCCAATTTCATCCAAATACAATTTGCAGCTTCAAAAGAAGAAATCTGGCTATATATATTCATGGTCATGGAATACAACAAAGTATTGTGTACCTTGTAATTTAGATGATATTCTGAATTTTCAAGATTAATAAATGTTCTAACTTCCTTATCAAGAATATTTTAATCTTCAGTAAGCATAACAAAGTTTTCCACTCCAGTGTTAATGAAAAAAGTCTTCATACGATCTCTCTAGTATTCATAATCATTCCCATAAAATATAGGTCATCTAGTAGAATTAAGATTTTGAATCAAACCAACATTAATTCCTGCCATCTCAAATAAAATATATTTCAACGCAAACATGTTAGTAATAAAATTTTATATACTAGGATTAAAATATCCTCAGCAAGGACATTATTCAACAATGAACACTTGAGCAAGAAAACATATACGTAAATATAAGTATATCAAAGACCTCCTATGATACGAATTTTAGGATCTAAATAAGAATGTAGATGCAAAATATACAAGAGGAGGGTTGAATTGTATATTTTAAAAAATTCTTTTGGAACGCTTAAATATGGTATAAAACTTTCTATGTTTAACAAAGTTAAACAAGGGAAATTCACAAGACCTCTTAGTTATACAAGATTGCTAGATTCCAAAAATACGGTTCTGGAAATGAAACTTAAGAAAAGTTTACAAGGACAATGATTCTACCTTAAATCATATAAAATATTAATAATCAGAGTAGGAGTACAAGAAAGTCTTAGATAGGTATAATTTCCTTAATAATAAAAAAGAAGCGGAAAACAAACATGAATCAATATAAGTAACAAGTATGAAATCTTTTAACCCAAAGAGTAGGGTATCCAAAAACCTTGGATAAAGAACCCTTGATTTATACTTTCAAAAATGTTTGTCTTACCCACAAAATTTAAGCCCTTGATAGGAATATCGGAGTCTGTCTTTCTATCCCCACAAGCCCTCAAACTTCAAGGTAGTCGGCAACTCTATCTTCCTTATCAAGGAAGTCCTCAAAAATTAAGGTAGTCGGTACCTCTGTCTTCCTATCCTCGGAAGCCTTCAAAAATTATGGAACTCGGCACCTCTGTCTTCCTATCCCCAGAAGCCCTCAATTGTACACAGAAACAATCAGAGTTGCATGAAGCAATTTGAACATGGTGTTCAGTACACACAAATCATGAGAGTCTCCCTCTCTAGAAATCACCTCAGTAGCATGTAATCTTTATATTGATCAACGTGGTCCAAAAGTAATGACCTCATTCTAATGATCTCTTATTTATAGGAACATCTCTAACGATCGGCTCCCTCCTCCAATGGTCACATATTCCCTATAATTTCGGAGGGACCTGTACACATGTCACACAAACAATGGTTGGTTAGAAACAGAATCTACAACACTATTTCATAACTATAATATGAGTAAGTAAAATATTTCTTCTCAACCAAATTCATTTTTCAGACTCTAAGGAAAAATAAAGTTTAGAGTCTAAGAAATTAAACATTCGGAGTCTATATTAAAAGGATATTCAGATTCTATTATTCAAGGAATTTGGAATCTGAATTCTATAGACTTTGGATTTTGAATTCTAAGAAATTCGGATCCTGAATTCCATGTAATTTGGAGTTTGAATTCGAAGGAATTTGGATTCTGAATTCTAAAGAATTTAGAGTCGGAATTATGAGGAATTTGGAGTATGAATTTTACGGAATTCGGACCCTGAATTCGGAGAAATTCAAAGTCTGAATTCTAAGAAATTCAGAACCTGAATTTTTTAAAATTTAGAATCTAAATTCAGAGAAATTCAAAGTCTAAATTTTCATAGAATTATGAATCAGAATTTCAGAGAATTTAGCCTTTGAATTTCAATGAATTCGGTGTCTAGATTTCATAGAATTTGGAGTCTAAATATCATAGAATTCTAAGTCTGAATTTCAGAGAATTTGGAGTATGAATTTTAAAGAATTCAGAGTCTGAATTTCAAAGAATTCGGAGTCTGAATTTTAGAGAATTCAGAGTCTAAATTTCAGATAATTCAGAGTCTAAATTTCAAAGAATTTGGAACCCTAATTCGGATCCTAAAAATATAATACACTATATCTATGTATTTATATAATTAAGAGGTTTTAGATTTGAAACCAAATTTTTCACTTAGGAATAAAAAGAATCACGTTCAGAGAAACAAAAATATGAACAATGAAAAATAGGTAAGTTTAAATTTTCCTTCGGGAAGGAAAATTTTTCTTATTAAGGAAAATATGGGTAAGGTGAAATTTTCTTTATCTAAAAAACATAGGGAAAATAAAATTTTCCTTGAGACTGAGTGTTTTTTATTTTCAAAACATAAAGGAATGGAAAAGTCATAAGGAAACCTTATTGACTCAACAACACCATGCATCATATTGAGGTGAGGTTTCTTTCAAAACATCACAAATGACTCATGGATTATTATTCTAAAGTATCAAAATAGTGTTATTTTTTCTCAGTTTTCAGTGTGTCACATGTTCTTTTTTAAAAAATTAATGTTAATTTTTAATAAAAATACACAATTAGAGTCATATCGATGAAACAATGTCTTGTATTTGTGTAGTTTATTCCTAAACATCCCAAATGAATTATGTATTTCTTTCCTAAGTTATCAAAATAATTTGAAAATTTTTTGGAATTTTTTAGTTTGTCACTTATTCTTTTTAATAAAATTAATGTAAATTTTAAATAAAATGAGAAACATTGTGTTATAACAGTCACATCGTGCGTCATATTGAGGTTTGGTTGATTTCTAAAAATAACAAATGACTGAATGATCATTTTCATAATGTATTAAAACAATCCGAATGTGTTTTCTTGGTTTTCGTTATGCCACTTGTTCTTTTTACTAAAATTAATGTCAATTTTTAATGAAAAGGCACACTGAGAGATATTCTAGTCACACAATGGGTTTTATTTGTGTGGGTTTGATTCCTACATGTCAAAAATTACTTATGAATCATCTTTATAAAGTATCAAAACAATCTGAATTCTTTTTCTCAAATTTCAGTATGTCACTTGTGTTGTTTAATAATATTAATGTCAGTTTTAAATAAATAGACACACATGGAATCAAACTAGTCACCCCATCAATTGGATTAAGGTTTGGATGATTCTTACATATCAAAAATTATGTACGCATATTTTTCTAAAGATGAAAAATAATCTGAATGTGTTTTCTCAGTTTTGAGTATGTCACTAGTGTTTTATTAAAATGTCATTTGAAAGTGGAAACCCACACTTTGAGTCATATCGGTCACATCATGTGTCAGTTTGAAGTGAGAGTTATTCTTACAAGTCAAAAATGGATTATAAATAATTTTCATAAATTATCATGACAATGTAAGCATTTTTTCTTAGTTTTAAGTGAGTGGCACTTTTTGAACTAAAATTTCAATTTAAAACTGATAATAGACACATTGAGCCATATTGGGCACATAGTTTATTAAATTGAAGTGAGGATGATTACTAAACATAAAAAAATACTAACATATCATTTTATTAATCTATCAAAACAATATGATTGTCTATTATAGTTTTGAGTATGTTAATTTTTTTTTCAAAAATCATTGTAAATATTAAATAAAAATACACACTTAAAGTCATACCTATCATAATGTGCATCAAATTGAGGTGATTGTGATTCCTATACATCCCAAAGGACTTATATATCATTTTTATAAAGTATCAAAACAATAAAAATTTGTTTTCTCTATTTTTAGTACGTCAATATTACTTTTTACTAAAATTAATGACAAATTTAAATAAAAAGACACACTTAGAGTTATACCGGTAAAACCATGTGCGAGATTGATGTGGGGTTGATTCTTCCATGTTATAAATGACTGATAAATAATTTTTCTAAATTATAAAAATAATATGAATCCATCTTCTATGTTTTTAGTCTGTCACTTGTTCTTTTGAAAAAAATAAATATAACTTTTAAGCAAATAGGCACTCTTTGAAGTATAACAATAACACCATGTTTCATATTTGGTTGGGGATGATTAATACACATAAAAAATAACATATCTAATTTTTTACTAATTTATCAAAACAATATGAATGTTTTTTCTCAATTTTGAGTATCTCACTTGTGTTTAAAAAATGTTATTTAAAACTAGAAACATGAACATTCAGTCATAACCATAACATAGTGTACCAATTTTACATGAGGTTACTTTTTACACATAAAAAATTACTTATGAATCATTTTCTTATATTATCAAGATAATCTGAGAATTCTTTCTTATTTTTTAGTGAGTGACACTTTTTGAACTAAAAGGTCAGTTTCAAACTGATAACAGACACATCGATTCATACCAGGCACATCGTGTATCAGATTAAGTTTATATTAATTCCTAAACATAAAAAATTGAATTGTGGATAGTTTTATTAATGTATAAAATAAATCTAAAAGTGTTTTATTTTTTTGAGTATTTCAGTTGTCTTTTTTACTAAAATCAATGTCAATTTTAAATATAATGACGCATTTGGAGTAATATTAATCACACTGTGAATCGGATTGAGGTTTGGATGATTCCTACACATAATAATTGAATTATTGATTGTTTTCATATATTATCCAAGAAATCGGAATGTGTTTTATTGATTTTGATTATGCCACTTGTTTTTTTACTAAAATATCCTTTTAAATGGAAAACCACACATTGAGTCAGAACAATGAAATCAATTATTAGTTCGATGTGTTATTGATTCTTAATAATAAAAAATTACTTATGAATCATAGTCCAAAGTTATAAATACAATCCTAGCCCATTTTTTTAGTTTTCATTGAGTGACACTTTTTGGAATTAAAATATCAATTTTAAACTGTTAATTGAAACATTTACTCATACCGAGAAGATTGTGTATTGGATTGAGGTGAGGATCATTCCTATATTTCAAAATTGACATTTGGGTTATTTTTCCAAAGTATCAAAATAATACAAATGCATTTTTTAGGTTTTTAATATCTCGGATGTCCTTTTTACTAAAGTTAATGTCAATTTTAAATAAAAAGAATCACTTGGAGTTATACCAGTCACATCGTATGTCAGATTGAGGTGCGTATAATTTATACACATACCAAAGACTCAAAATACCCAAAATATTAGTGTTAACTTTATATCCAATAAAAATCTTTTTTGAATTAAAAACAAGGCATATTGAGTCATTGTTCGTAGCTAAAAAAGTATAAAATATTTGAAGTTTGATAAAGAATGGAAATGGAAAGTGTGATAACAATGGAATAAATGAACATAATATATATTTTTTGTATTTATTTATATATTTGAAAGAAAAATATGACTTCCCAAAAGATATTTGAAAAAAATAAATATGTATTAGATAAAAATGAAGGGGAAATTATCTTACAAATAGTAGACAAAATGATGAAAAAATAAATCAAATAAGAAGTAATAACTCACCTTTACATAATGGATGTATACATTCTTGATCCATTTCCTTTTTTTCATTATCTCAGTTACTATATTGAATGATCCTGAGAAACTATGAACAAACCAACCCTACTCGAACAAAGGAATATACTATTCTATGAAAACAATTATTATGTGAGTAATATTAAAAATAAATTAATTCAACATAAATATGAAAAAAATACATTAATTCTATGGAAAATGATTTTAATATTAAAACCTCAATAATAACTCAATGATTGAGTAGATTCAGCATCATTTCTCTTCCTACAATGGATGTAGATGGAACATGAAGAAATGTGATAAATTCTAAAACAGTAGGGGTGAAAAGGGTTTGAGTGGGAAGTTGTCTATGGCATTTTTAGGGAAAAATAAAAGAAATATATACATATGTATTATAAAATAAAAAAAACACTATTAAGAATATTGAAAATTAAATCAAAGATTAATTATATAAGTTTTATGTAAAATAGATAATGTATGTTGTAACATCATCATTATGCCTACCTAAAGGGTTTTCTTTCTTTATAGTTTGTTCTTCCACAAGATTGGTAACATCATCATGAGTATAAGTCATTGTTTGTGTGATTAGTCAAAAATTTATTTTATATTATATTATTTAATAAGAGAATATATATTATTAGGAACAAAAACATATTATTTTAAGAAACACATTTACCTTCTCATTGAAATCTTTATTTCATCTTCAACGTCTAGTCTCTCGTGAGCATGAGAAACATCAAAAAAACCACCCCAACTGAATCAAAGGAATCCAACGTTATGAGAAGGTAATTATTATGTGAGTAATTCATGAAAATAAACAAATTAATCATAAATATGAAACAATCCATTACATCTACGGATGTCACATCTTGATGATATTTGTGTACATTCTTACATCAGGTATGCTGCCCATTAATTTCTACGAAAATCTATATCAACTTCTGAATATAATTATTTTTGAACAGTCATAGTAGTATTTTTAAAATATTAATACATAAATGATTAATAAATTTTTTAAATGAAATATTAATTTTTTAAAATACCACTTCAGGGATGCTAGTTTATTGATGGAATATGATCTCACTGAAAAATTTACAAACACAATAACCAAAAAATATTCCATTTGTTTTTTAAACATTGTAGAAACATTGAGAAAGAGAAGTAATTTGTTTTGATATTTTTTGCGTATTTAAATATTATTATATATAGGATGATACTTGTCCATGTATTGAAATTTTCAGGCTCTATGTTCGCATGGAGTATTCTCATTACATGAATTTCATGATATTTAAACACTACCCTATCATAACAAAATTATCCTTAAAATATAATATAAAATATAACACTTGGAGTTTAGTTATATAATATTCTATTTAGTGTAATAAAAATTTACAAAGTCTGTCATGTGTGGTCAGTTTGTTGTTTATCAATGAAGTGAATCCATGAAATAAATATTTGGAGCATCCAAATTGATCTCAATCAGAATCCAATGTTTCTTAAAAATACAAAAGGGAATAATTAAATAATTAAATAAAAAATATTTTATATTATTAAATTTTATATTTTTACCCCTACGAGATTTGTATTAAGAAGATTCTGTTAATCATATGTTTTCTTTCAATTGATTTGGCTGGTTTTTTCATTATTTCATTATTATTTTTTATTATATTTTGTTTTGATATGTAAATTTGATGTGAGTAATAGTGAGTCCAAATTTTTTTCATGGGTTAATCCCTTGAATTGGTATTTATATAAACTCCTATAAAAATATAAAATTTATTTAGTCATATTTAAAATTGCATATAATCTTTAGGAAAAATAAATCATGAAAACATACCTAATTTATAAATTTACAACTAAGCCTCCTAGACATTCATAGTAAATGATTTTATTTTAATTTTAATGTTTAATTTAGTATGTAACATCCTCTTTGTACATATTTTCTTGAAATTCAACTATGTGATTTCTACCATTTTATAACTTGTATCATTCTGATCCTTTGATGTTATTAAATGACAATATTGAATGAGTGGGGTAAAGGTTCTTTCAGAGGATCTTTTTGATTTTTTGGTTGATCATTTAGATGGTTTTGAGTTAAAATTTGATCCCCCCCCCCTTCAATTTGTCCTTCTATAATAACATTCATCAGTTTAGTCATTTGTTCATTAATTGTTAAATGTTTATCATGAAAAATAAATTTGAAATAAATACCTCCTTGTCAAAATGTTTTTACAAGATTTTAATTCCATGAAATGAATGTTCCAATAGCTTGGTCGAGCATATTAATATCTACACCATCAAGTGGAATAGGTATCTCAGTGCCTGGCTCCTGATCTATGATAATCCCTACTCTCACATGACCTATTCGAAGTGGCCAGTTGTGTATACATTGATCTTGGATATTAAACACATTATCCCCGAGAACAAGGGGATTGATGGGTGTTCATAGATATAAATCACAGTCATTTTCACACTATATAAAATCATTATATGAATTTTATCAGTGTCTATCTGGTTCACATTTCACAGAAATAATTATTAAAATATTTATTACAGCAACTGAGATATATCTTTTAGGGTAATGGCTCAGCACAGAGATAGTGGTGTGGGGTTGGATATTCCCAAAATGGTTATTCTTTAGCCATTTCTTATCTTTTCTCCCGCCATAACATTTTTTAGAGACTCATTCTAACAATGAAATTTTCTTTCAAGGGAAACTAATCTTACATTCATATCTTTCTTTTCATTTTCTTTATTATCCTGTTTTTTTCTCAAAATATGTTCGGAGTGTCACCCCAAAACCCACAACTCTAACGTGACCATATGGTTATTGTTGATTAAAGGAAACTGATAGTAGGTGTTTGTTATATACTGTTGTTGATGATTCTTGTGACTAAGTCAGATATACAATATTTGAAAATGTGTAATCATTGTTATGTAATGGATATTTAAAACAATAAAATTATTTATTATTCCATAGTTACACATGTTTCCCACAGTTTTGTGTCTTTTCATCTATTATTATTCCATATTTATTTACACGTGCATCCTTCCATAGCATATGAAATGAATTGGGAATGGATTTGGATTTGGATTCATCAATATACATATAAACAAAGGAACAAAATTATGTTTTTGTTTTATGTCACATAAAATTATTGTTGTAGATTTATAATACATACCATTTTTTTCAAGTGAATCACACCCCACCATTTCCTTACGGTAGGGGTGTGTTGGTTTTGTTTCCCACTCTTTATTTTCAATGCTCAGTTGTTTTTTCATAAATACAAAATTCTCAATCAATGTGATGAATACATGTATTTTCAAACAAATGTATTACCCGAAATAATTTACCTAAAAATACATCTATACATGATTTCTAGTAAATGCATCCCATACTTCCTGGATTATCATGTGTACATACATAAGTGGTGGGTGTAGATTTTTTCCCTTCATAATATATAAAATGAAGTCTCAATAAAATTGTGTTAAATCCTCCAATAATCCTTCCAGTAATAATTAGTACATATTTATTATGGGATTAATCTTTTATAAATTCACTATATAAGGAATTATTAATATTAATTCAATGTTTATTATTTTATATTTTTGAAAAATAAATAAATGATATCATAATGTTACCATAATCTCTTCCAAAGTCAATGCCTTATGTGTGGAAACAACTTGGTACCATAAATATATATATGTTTTCATGTGTTTCCAAGTGATGAGACCAATATAACTGTTTAGCATGGCCTTGTTGGTGTTAACCGGCTAGCCACACACATTCCATAGGACCTTGAATTCTATGTCTTTTCATTTTTCCTTAATAATTGTTTCTAATAAAATCATGATATGGAACTTCTATTTTTTCTATAGCATCGGTTATTCATCATCAACCATTTCTATATATTCAACATCATCAATATGTTGTTCCTCTTGAATGATATCATCATCATGTTCTTAATATCATTGTTCAACTACACTAGAAGTAGTATAAGGATGAGAAACATATTGTTACTCAGGATTGGAATCTTCTGCATATGCATAATTAATTATCTACAGAAGTGTTTTAACATTTAATTTATATTAAATAAATGCAGTAGTGAACAGATTATATCATGATGTAACACAATGTATATTGTAAAACAAATATAACTGAATCATTGAACTCTATTTCTAAATGGTTTAAGATATTTGACCCCTTAATAGAGTATCAAAATCACTTTATTTTGGTCTTCTCCGACATAAAAACCCCCATCTATATTTTTTCTACTGAAAAATGATTTCAATTCCCCATTGAAATGTTCATCCTCAGTTGAATTTTCATCTGAAACTTCTGTGGTTTTGGTCGATAATAGAAAAAATAAACAATTTTGGTTTGGGGGATTTGGAACATAAACCACTTTTACTTTATGTTATTCCATTATAAGTAGATCATCTTTATACCCTTATTTACATATATCATCTTTCATTAATCCCAATTCATCTATTTGAACAAATCTCATCTTATCAACCCACATCCATTGAAAATCGTCACACGGAATGTTTTATAATCCAACTCCTAGATTTTGTTGATTGTTCCAAAGTATGATATATTCACATGAATTTTATTTCTATCCATAGTACTAGAAAAATGCATCACTTCCAGCACATGTGTAATTCCACCATTTTTCATGGTACTTTATTCATCGTGTTTATTTGTATTGAATTTATAACCATTAATTACTTAACTATTATAATATAACACATACACACTTGGTCCTCGGGATATCCATCAACGTTGTTCTAAAATTGAATCTAGATTTTCATTTAACCCCTTAAAAATATGGTTTTAAAACCATCCTATAAACTATTGATTATGTGTATTTGATATCCATATTTCATCCCTTGATGGATTCAAATACCAAAAAAGGTAATTATGCAATTTGAAATATAGGGAAACCTCTAAACTATTATGAAAAATGTAAAGGTGGGCATGCTCCTAATCTAAAATATTGATTGTGACAACATATCTTCTAGGAATTCCTTCACCTGCATGTCCACCATTGAAATGAGATTTTGGTTGACCAATGATTTCTCCACTAGACAGTTAGTCGATACAGAACTCATTGGATTCCTCAACAATATATCAATCCATGATATAACCCTCTATCTGACTTCGATTTTTGTCATACCCTTTCAAAATCATCATATACCATTAATTATGGAACAAACATCTATAATATAAAGGACCACATGTTCAAATCTGTCTCACCAATTGAACCATCACTCAACCATCATTTTTATGAATTTCGGTAGGAATAACATTTTTAATTCACATAATATGATGGAAATTTCATTTTTAATAGTTGGAAGTTTTTCTAGGTCTAAAAATTGTCTACATATAGATTTGAAAAAGAAATAGACCTTTGTTGATGTATAATGAAAATTTTATGGAATAATGAATAGTAAAACAACAATAATTAGACGATTCATCAAAACACAGATGTCATGTGATTTAAGACCCTTTAACATAAAATCAGCCATTGACATGATATTCATAATATTCTATGAATACCCCTATAGAACCTTTATATCATTCAAGAAGTTAAAAAACTGATATCTCTCTTACATTGAAAGAGTTTAATCAACTCAAGGAAAAAGGTTTCATTTTCACCCTTCACTAGCACCAAATTTTCCCATATTCCCATGTATACCATGTCCAACCTCTCCTTAATTTCATCTTTTTTTCTTGGCAAATTTAGTAACATTCCAATTATTCTATCACATAATTTATTTCTAGCATGCATAAAATCATGAATATTTTTGTTGAAAAGAAAATTCAAGTATGGTAATTCAAAAAAAAACTAATCTATTTTTTCAATTGGATTTAAAAAGTTTTTCTAGAAATGGATTTCCAAAATTAGAGTCTGAATATTTAGTTATCTCAAAAAATTGATCACCTATTAAAGGAGACGGTGTTTTACATTCTTCTGAACGTCCATAAAATGATGTCGTCCAAGAATGGTGCTTATGCCATCAGGGAAGAAATATACGATGTCCTAGAAATAAAGTCTTAGATGAATGTTTCAAACAAATTTATTAGGTACATTTTTCACAAATGATACACCCGTGGGTTATATTAATTATATATTTGAAATTTTTCCATAAGCAGGAATTCCATTTATCTTCCCATACAATATGGATCTCAACATGAAATCTTCATTTTTGTAAGAATTAAACAATGTAACACTTGAATCAAATAATAATTTCAAATCATTGATTAGTGAAGCCATATAAACATAAATATCATTACCAAGTTTTTTTGGTTCTAATATAATCATAGATAACATAAAGTATTTTTTTAATACATAACCATGGTGGAAAGTTATAATTTACATACATAATTTTCCATGTACTACGAGTTATGCTTTCAAAACCAAAAGGATTCATTCCATCGGTAGATAATGAAAGTTTAATGTTTCTTGGATCATTTAAAAATTCAGGATAATTGTGATCGATTCTCTTCCACTATGAGTAGTTTGTCAGGTGTTGAGGTTTCCAATATTTATTTCTTATATTTGTGTGTCGCGTCAATTTCCTTGAAGAATCCTCACTTCCATATAAGAACCTATGAATTTTAATGATTGTAAAGTATCATTCAACATTCATAAGACCTGATTCTCCATTCATGTATCAAGAAGAACCACACATTGGGAAATCATTAAGTGATTTTTGGTCCTTGAGAAAATGTATATAGTCATTTTTATAGGTGGGTATTCTTTTAGAGATCGTACTTGTTAAATGTAGAATTTTTTTAGCATATTATGTTCGTCTAAATATATCATAATCATCTAGGAGCATATGATTCAATGGAGAAATAAGTTAAATAAAACTAGTATCACTCCATTCAGTTCTTTCTTAAAAATTATACAACTTTATTACGGATGATAATTCTATATATTCAGTGAAACAAGCATAAAATGGAAGATTTTCACAAATCATTAACTTCTCAAACAATTTTGGATAATCATGGTGTTTATATTCAACTTTCATTGTAATTTCCTCAATATAATCTTCATCATAATTTACACTGGTAATCACATCCTCAATATAGTATTCTGTATTTTCATTTCTTGTAATCATATATGATGATCTAAAAAATGAAGTGTTAACCCATTCACTAGATACATAATCTTTTTCCCCTTGTCTATTCCAATATTTATAACCTCAATCAATTACATTATAGTTCAAGAGTTCTTACAAATCCTCTAGACTAATTAGTCTTTAATAACAACAATGTAGATATGGGAAAATAATTTTAGAAGGTTCATATGCATGATCTTTTGAAAATTTATGAACTCTTTCTCCCCGTCTTCACACTCTTTTTCTATAAAATTTGTATACATCCATTCTCTATTTATATCCATCCTATTTGATTAAGAAATATTAAAATTTAACAAAATAAATACATAAAATATTTTCAATTGAAGAGGGATCACATGAATTTCTTTAAAGAAAATGGGAAGATTGAGAAATGGTTTATCATCCCACATGATCAAAAGAAAAAACATATTGAAGGGAATGTATAAATATAATGGAGGATATTTCACTTTTTTTTAAAAAAATCACTTCTTATTTTTTTTGATCAAAACCCTTTTTATATGAGTATAAATGATAAGAAAAAAACATTAACATTATAAAAAACCAATGAAATGTGGCTATTGAATTTATTAATGGAAATATAGAAAATTAAACACTATATTATTTGAAAACTATTTTAATAATAGAAAATATGGCTAATTAGTATAATAATGGTTTCAAAAATAAAAAAAATAATTATTTTCTTAAATATTTTCAATAGTTTCATTGAATTTATAAAAGTATAAAATTATAAAACGATTGATAAATTGAAAAATGTTTACACATATAAAATTATAAAATAAAAATGAATATATATTTATATTTTTATATAAAATTATAGTCGTATCTAGAATTATAAAATTATATATATTTTATAAAATAATATGTATTTAAAATAAATATATATTATTTATAAATGTATATAAATTTATAAAACTATACAAAATTACATATATTTTATAAAAGTGTACATAATTTATAGAATTATTCAATTTTACAAATTATTAAAAGTATAAAATTATAATATATAAAAGTAAAATTTATGAAAGTATAAAAGTATAAAATTATTCGATTTTAGTCAATTGATGAAATGATCGATCATGATTTTATAGCTTCCAGAAAAACTCTAGGTGTGCCTTGTGAGTCTCATGAGGTTTCATTTATAGGTAAAATTAATTAAAACTACTTTTTAATTAAAAAAATATCTCTCCATTTTGTTTTTATGAGTTTGGAAAAAACATTTTTTGAGGAATATTTCCTTAATCAACTCCCATTTCATACTATAAACATCTTCATTTCCCTCATATTCATAATCAACATCCACCAACTTTCTATATCACCTTCCAACTTCTAAATTGATATTCATTTCTTAAAAAATTAGTTAATCAGTGGAACACAAATGGTTAGATGGAATTTTCTTATGAATGAATCCATGGTGAGATATTTCATCCATATAAGTTATGGGAGTTTTAAAAGGTTTTTATTAATATTCATTTCATGAGAATGTTGACTATGTATTTTTAGGATATTTTTCACTCCATCTCTCCTCCCATTCGGTTTCCTATTGGGAAAGTCAACTCATTGTCCACCATACCCAATGTTATATTGGTTCCTCCAGGATCCATCCCATACTAAAACCAATAGAGTGAATCATGTGTAATAAATAATAATATCTCCCAAAAATTTATATTAACAATTATTCCTCCAAAAATAATATTTTATGTTATTGAATGGGAAAAAAATGGAGGGATATCATATTATTAGAAAGGGAGGACATATAAATGGCTCATAAAGTTGTTACATCAAAATCAAATGAGTAAAATGGTAAAAAAAGAAATATCATATTAAAATAAAAATAGAATCATAATATCCTTCTATAGATCATTAAATAAGTGAATATAACCTGAAGAGATCAAAAATGTACCATGGAATAATAATTTAAAGACATATGAAAATAATTATGAGCCGTGAAACATTATGTAAACATGTGAAATAATATAGAAATGTGGTACAGAAAATGTGCCACATACATAATCAAAGGGAATCATAGAATATGTTCAGTTTATCAAGGAATTGCATTATACCATAGTGGATTAAGAAATATAATTTTTTTCTCATAGTTTATTGATCACCATAATTAATTTCCAACATGAATTGTATCACATTATTATTTATATATAAAACTCATGAATCAAAAATCCTTAGGAGATATACACTTTAGATACAAAGGGGAAAAATAAATTTAAATAATAAAAAATAAAAAAAATATGAACATTGTAATAAACAGACAATGTTATGAGTAACATTAAAAATAATTTTTGAGTTCATGATGAGAATAAATATAAATAAAATATAAATGTATACATATTTTACAGAAATAAAAATTATTTTTAAATGTATATAAAAGGACATATATGTTATAAAAGTATAAATAATTTATAGAAGTATATAGTTTTAAAAATATATATATGTATAAAATTATAATATATGGAAGTAAAATTAATGAAAGTATAAAAGTATAATAATTTATCACAAATAAAAAAATAATTATATATTAATTTATAAATATAGAAGACTATAAAAGTATAGATAATTAATAAATTTTTATATTTATACTATACTAGTACATCACCCGTGCATACGCACGGCGTCATAAATGAAATCTAAACTACAAAATGCATTAGAAATATGAGAAGCGATCAATGGAAAATAATAAATAATGTATTGAAATTATAAATGTATTTATAGAAATGTATGAAAATATAATTTCTACATACTTGTAATAGGTAAACAGTGAAACAAAATTATGGTAAGAGAACTTGAAATTAGAAACAGACATTAGATGTCATTTTCATGTCACCTTTGAAATAGAACTATGGAATGTTATTTAACCATGATAAGAGAACATAAATACACTTTGTAGCAGATACATGTTTGAAAACAATTACAGAAACCATGATTTTCAACAACAGGTAAATAGTAAGTGGATAGTAATAATAAAAAGTAGAACATGGGGAAATAATATTACTGGAAAATGATCATCAATTTGGAACTCTCTATAATGGAGCTCCCACAGAAACAAAGAAATGATGGTTACTACAACTCAGTAAACAAGAGTACCTTATCCTCTCTAATAATGGACACACCTACAACCACTAATGTAATATAAAACATCATAATAATAGTAGGGATAAATATTCAGGGCTCTGATTAGTGTCAGGATTACCTCATCATCCATGGCTCTAATCGGTGAAGGATTTATCTCAATCAGGGATCTGATAATTGCAGTTTGATGGAAATAATTCGGTAGTTCCATCATTCTCCATCAACCACATTGATGATTTGAGATCAATAAAACTCAAAATCAATGGTCATATAACATTATGTATTTGAAATCAAAACTGACAGAGTCATCATTCCATAAAATAACAGTTAAAACAAAGCTAAAATGCATGAAAAAAATTACAAAATGAACAGCGAAATATGGGATGAAGGCAATATCCCACGAAAAGGGCCATGCAACCATGATTGGTAATAAAAAAATAAAACGAATTATCAGAATGAAAAAAGCTAATTCATTTCATTGAAATAATAATACATGCAAGAGAATATTCAACAAAGTGCTTCGATCATTTCATGGAAAACATGCTAAATAGGCATGGTGGAAGTCAAAATTTTATTCATAAAACACACATGAAAATTTTGACAGTGATATGCAGTTTTATCTAGTTGGCCCAGCTTGGGAAGTTAGGGGCTTGCTTCCTTTGGAGAGACCCCATGCGGGTGATATTATCATAATACTGAAGAACATGGTCCGCCAATCCAGGGAACAATAGCCAAAAAACCCTCATAAATCATAGAAGCCTCCCTTCCTTCAATCCTTCACCCCATATGTATTGATCCACGACGCTTCTGATCAGCTCCCAAACTGCACCAACATACATGGGGATCGCTTCCCTCAAAGAGAAGTAGTTCTTGTTGGGTTCAACCTTCACACACTGAAAACGAAAATAATATTTTTCATTTAGTTTATGAAATACATGGGTATCGCTTCTAGAGGCCCATGGCTTTCATGAAGTCGGCATGTGCTTTCCCGACACTGGGGAGCTCGTAGTAGGAAATTTCAACATCTATGGACCAATCGTTGGCACTGAATAGCTGCGTGGCCCAGAAGGACACAATGATCATTTTGGGGTCGGTGTAGGGGTAGCGTAGGAGGAAGGATTTTTTGGTGCATTTCCCTTGAAATTCTTCTATTAATTAAGTTAGAATAATGTTCAACTCTCAAGATTACCTATTTGTTATTGGAAATTAATTAAAAAAATAAAATATAAAACAGGTTCTCACCATTCCAAAATTTATATGATCCTAGGAAGTCTTTCTGGAAACAGCAATAGTATTTATCAGTAGGCAGATAACCAATGTCAGGATTTTTATGATAATGGAAGATACCTCCCAGGGGCCAGTAACCACAGATATGATGAAATCCCCATTCTCATATGATAACTTGGAGGCAAGCAAGGTGAGTAAATCATTGTATCGCTTGTCTTCTGGCAGGATATGACTCTAAATCCACTCTCATGTCAATCTTCCCAACGACAGACACAAAACTCGCCGATTCTTTGTCCGGAATCTCCACCTTCCCTGAAATTGTTCTTGTTAGATGACTTCGGCCCTTATTCACAAATCATCATTGAATTGCCCAACCTTTCAGTAGGTTCTGCAAAATCCCACTGTTTAGATCAATTATGAAGAAGTAATATAAACAGTGAAACATTCAAACTGAAACAACAATTATTTTAGAGTTAATTTTAAATGCAACACATGTAAACAAAAACAGATTTTTTGGACACATTGTTTATTTAGCATAGAGTTGGGTGAAAAATATTACAGTAATAGAATACTGTAATAGTATATGGTGTACCCATTGGAATGAAACTAAATTCAATAAATAGTGGTAGTAAAGACCTTCCAAAATTTGGTTCATGTGGTGCTTCAGTAAACAAGTATTGGTGGTTTCTGGTTGGTATTAATCTAGTACCTGCACATGTTTGTAGAAATAGTTTAAAAATGCGGAAATTTTTTTTAGATATCATACATACACAATAGCTCAACTTTCTACCTCTACTATGCTTGAAAAATCACATGACCATGCAAACAGAGATAGGGAAAATGATCCTGAAATTTAAACAAACCAAACCATTCATCCATTTGAATCTTACCATAATTTCAATTAGCCTCATTTCGAACATAACCTACAAAATCTAAAAGATAACTAAAGTATTTCTAATTGTAGGAGCATTAAAACACCATGAAAAAAGATGTAATACACAACTCTAGCAATGAGTAAAAATGAAGGCAATGATAAACCAGCATAACCAAAAGTACCCATCCATCCATTAGATCTCTTCAGTTGCAATCCTGGACTCCTGCAATGGACCCACTTACAACAGGAGGGTGACTGTAAAATACCAATCATGTTTTGCTACATTCTACGAAAACAACCATTAATTAATCATAGCACAAATAAGTAAAAACACAACCAACAGTTGGGTAGAAAATTGAAAATAAATAATATTTTGAATGTGTAATATGAAATATACAATGGGAAGTCATTATGAACATGAAATTAATGGTAGATTAATCTAGATGCATTACCGGTATGAAAAAGAGAGTTGGTCTATCTTCTCCGACTTCATTTTCCTTAAAATGGAAAAAGATGCCCAGCCCCATCCTCCACTAGCTCGTCTCCCATGCCCAGGCCCATCCCCCACCAGCCACATCCCCCCTGCCCAGTTTCCCCCTCTCATCCCCTCCCCCTACCCAGCCCCTTCCCCCACCAGCCCCTCCCCCCTACCCAACCCCTCCCCCCTGCCCAGCCTCATCCCCCCTACCCAGCCCCATCCCCCACCAGCCCCCTCCCCCCTGCCCAGTTCTTCCCCTCTCATCCCCTCCCCCTTTCCCAGCCCCTCCCCTCCCAGCCCCTCCCCCCTACCCAGCCCCATCCCCCCTACCCAGCCCTATCCCCCATCATCCCCTCCCCCTGCCCAGTTCTTCAAAAAAAATGATGCATGGTAGTAAGTAGTAACTGTAACGCCCCGACCCCAGTTACCCAGAGTCGGTGCATTTTTACATAACATTGTCATGATCACAAGAATGATCGAATCTTGAAAGACCAATTGGTTTAGTAGTCTTGGAAACACTAGATATATTCATAAAGTTTTAAATTACATCATAAAGTGAAAAAACTACTACTACTACATATTTTCTCCATAGTCCACACTATTATCCCCTCATAATATCCCTACAAGTCATTCATAATTTACTTCTTCACATCCTGGGAAAATAAAACATAGAAAGGGGGTGAGCTCAAATGCCCAGTAAGGATAAGAATATAGCAGAAAATTTCATAAATAAGAATAAACATTTAAGGTAGAGTATAACTAAAATAAAAGCCTTTTAAACTTGAACTTCAACATAGTATGGAAAAAATAAAATGAAATAATTCCATTTACTTATTCACATGGATACTCTACTAATCGAATAATCACATGCAATATCAATAACCACTTTAATAATGATGGAATGCATAATGCCAGACTATTATAACCACATAGCCAAGGCCTCGTTCCAAGACTACAAATAAGATTTTTTCAAGGCCTTGTTCCAAGACACTAGTTTGTCTCATGAGACCTACCGATGCAATTTTTTTAGAAGATACTTACGTTTAAAATTGCTTAAATATACTCCATTGTTTTTCTGAAAACATTATGCAAGCTTCTAAAAACAAAATAACTAATTCTGAGACTTCTCGACTAATTACAAGCCATGATGGGTCCACGCCCAATCCCTTCCTGTCTACCACACTCTAGAGTCAGGTTTTCTAAAAAAATTATGCTTGCGTTAAATATGTATACATTTTCACTGGATTTTCATATATTTGAGAGAAATATTTCTTTTTTGAAATAATTTAAAAATCACTTAATTATAAAGAAAACATTTATTTTGAAAATATCTTTATAAGATTTTGAGGGAAGCTTCAACTACTTTATATGTTAGAAAATAGCCGCACCCTCCATATAAGTTAAAAAAACATTCTTTCCTTGATTCTGTCGAAAAGGTTAAAAAGCACCTTGTTTGGAAAACGACGGAAAGATTCCTTTATAAAACTATTATAAAAAGTAAAACAAGGGTATAAATGACTTTATCCCATATTCTAGTAAATATTAAAATGTTTTGAAATACATTTTTTAAGAAAAGTGGATGTGGATGATAATGAAGTCCCAGTAGATAATTACGTATAAACAACCTCGGATAATGAAGAGATTGTGAAATAAACCCTTACCTTGTAATTTTCCTTGGTTGGGGGTAGGTTAACCTCATTTATAATGGTGAAATAATTGTTTTTAAATTATACAAGATTAATATACATTAATATGATATCTTATATGATCTTCTAATATTGATTTGTTAATAATATCTTCGTATTATCGTTGTTTCGGGTGTTAACTTACTCGATTTATTTTATATGTTTGGTTACGTAAGTCGTGTTTGTTAGATATAGGTTGTATCTTAATCATATCCAGAATGATAGCAAGTACATAGATACTATTATTAATCATCAAATTAGAATTATACTTGAATGGATACGATGGAGAATGAATCTCATCGCGTTCGTGGAGACGGTAGTCTGTACGTACGCACGAGCGACAATATCATTCTTTTGATATTAAAATAATATATAATTGGATGTCATATCATATATACAGAATCATTATCATGTTACATTTATCATTTACATGAATTACACATCATTATTATACCCATACAAATAATAATTCATTGAATAACAATTACACCACGATGTGGAGACGGTAAGCCGTACGTACGCATGTATTGTGACATGTTATTCAAAGGATGGATAGAATACATAATATGATTGTACCATATTAATAATAACAACACAGTATATATAATATTCTGGATTTATTATTTTATAATGGTAATAACAAGGAAAGAAGAAGTGGAAGATGAAAGGAACTTGAAAAAGGGTGCTGAAATCATTACCTCTTCTTCGGGTTCTTCCTTTTGATTTGATCAAAAGGGCTCCCTAGGATGGATTTCTGACTAAAGGAAGGCCTCTAATATGAAGTGAGGGAAGTATAGAGAGTATTATTGAAGAGTTTTTCCGAACCAAAAGGCTTTGAAGGTGTGAGTTAATGATAAGGGAGAGTGCCCTTTTATCAGAGGGTTGAGGGACACCTTTGGAAAAGCTAGAAATATTATTTTATAATAAATTCATATTCGGTTTATAATGGCTACAAAGAAGATTATTTAAATTTTAAGGTGGGGATAGGTTGAAAACAACTCAACCAATATAATTTAGACATGTTTTAGTCATTATACTAACCTTATCTTTAAGTATTAACTCTTAGTTAATTAGTATCACTTTTACAATGTCTCTTTGTATTTTTATATTATATGATTAATAAACATACTATATACATCTAAGCGACCCCCAAGTGGTCCATTAATGATACACCTATAATGATATAAGTCTCTTGGCCGAACCGTTGATTTTTAAGAATTTAATATCAATTAATAATATAATATTTGTTTTAAAAACTCTTTTATGTCAATTTTGAGACTATTCAATAGTTGATTTTTGTAAAAATCTTAACAGCATGATTACTTCGAACACAGTAAATTAAATCATTCATAACATGTCATATTAAACTAGAAAATTAGTGTAACTCCTAAAAAGTCTCAAATTATATTTATTTGGGTATCTACAATATCAATCATTTTAATTTTTCACTATTATGGTAATTACTGAATCACCATTTTGTCATAAATAAATTAAACTATTTAATGTCTAAAAATTATAAATAAAATATCATTATTTCGGAAATCATTATAGATTTCTAATAAATATTTATAGTCTAAAATCCAACATATATAACCCTACTTAAAAATTGTTTTTCTAAAAGATATATTCTTGTGTCTTTTTTGTATTCATTTTAACTAAATTAAAATAAAGTGTCCCTATCACTTAAAAGTGGCACCATGGGGTCCCAAAATCAACCCAATGATGCCCATGGTAGAACCTCTATCAACCAATAAGGTTAGGACATGTTTTAGGGTAATTTTTTATTATTATAATATTATTTTTTAACCCTTATTTACCGGATTTACCCTTTAACCATGGTAAATAAAATATTTACTGAAGTAATTATTCAAAATGTCTAAAGATAAAAGTTACCTATTTTCACAATTTGAGCATCCTGATTCCAAATATGGAATCCATTTTTACAAATTCGAAACACAGAAGTGGAAGAAATTAATTTAAAATTAACTCCCGCTGTCAAATCAAAAAGCGTGTTTTTAAGATATAATAACTATCAAAAGATTGATACTTGTTTATGTTTGGTTTAATTGTGAAATTATGTCCAATGACCAAAATTGTATTAAATGGTAAATATATATTCTAAATATACTTTAAAACCACTTAAATTAATAATTTATCACTATTAATTATTTTGATTAAAAAAGTTGTTTTTAATTAAAATTTAGTAATTTTCACTATTCATCAAAATATTAATGTTATCTGAAAGTACAAAAATTTCACCTTAGGCTAAATTCGATACTTCAAATCCATAAATGAAGTCGATTTTGAGAGATAAAATTTATAAAATTTCAAAAAGTAGGTATTACTATTCATAACGGCTAGTTTGATCGATTGTGGTGTGTTAGAACTCGATGTTGCGTACAACACACGCTATCAGATTATTCAAAGAGAAACCTACCGTAGAAGCTTGGGGTGTTACAGTAACAGTAATCACTCTAATAGTAATCACTCATTCTGAAGTATGTACTGATAATTAGATATATAAACACATACCCAACAATAATAGGTTCAACTAATGCATGGACACAATATCCTGCAACATTAAATTCAATCCCATCTAAATAACACATCCATTCAAATAATGATGACATGAGTTATAAATATCAAACATACTAATTATGAGGTGTGCACCAATGATCCAAAAATACCTGAAAAAACTATAAACAATACATTATAAAATGAAAATTGTAATATAATGCCAGGATTAAGAAACTTGATTAATGATATTACCTTCAAAAATAACATGCTTTACATGTTTTAATTACATTAAACACCTCACCATGGGATATTCCATAGGTGTTTTGAAGCTCATCCCTTTCCCCCACCATCCCCTCCCCATTGCCCAGCCCCATACCCCCTGCCCAGCCCCATCCCCCACCAGCCCCCTCCCCCCTACCCAGTTCTTCCCCTCTCATCCCTTCCCCCCTGCCCAGTCCATTCGCGCCCAGCCCCATCCGCCCTGCCCAGCCCCATCCCCCACCAGCCTCCTCCCCCTGCCCAGTTTTTCCCCTCTCATCCCCCACTGCCTATCCCCTTCCCCCACCAGCCCCTCCCCCTGCCCAACCCCATCCCCCCTGCCCAGCACCATCTCCCACCAGCCCCCTCCCCCCTGCCCAGTTCTTCCCCTCTCATCCCCTCCCCCTGCCCAGCCCCTTCCCCCACCAGCCCCTCCCCCTGCACAACCTCATCCCCCCTGCCCAGCCCCATCCCCCACCAGCCCCCTCCCCCCTATCCAGTTCTTCCTCGTGTTCTCCCTCCCCCCTGCCCAGCCCCTCCCCTCCCATCCCCCCTACCCAGCTTCAACCATAATAGATTCGACGAGGCTATAGAGTACCATGCAACCAAACTTAAATAGTTAAAGCTTTATGTCATAATTTTTTGTTACAACTATTGAAAATATGTGATCATCCAACTATAAAATATAAATTTATACTTTATAAGGATTTCTATGAACTGCAGTCTTCAATAAACTAAAACTGGTTCAAAAAATGTATAGATTACATGATACACATGATTGTCAAAAATTACAATAATCAGCATATTTCATGACAGATGTGTTAAAAATGTTTGCAAAAAAATGACATATTTTGTGATAAAAATGATAAAAAAAATTTGTCAAAAAATGATAAAAATGTTAAGAATGTACATCTTATAGATCACAGAAAGAGTTTCCATGCCGTTGAACAATGAGCAGTATCAGTTGTAATAAGATGTGCCAAAAGAGTTGAATGAGTACGTAATCTTTCTTAAACTATCATTTCATTGCTTCCACCTGCTGGAACATCTCTGTGTTCTCCTTCCATAAGAGTTGAATATGTACATAAATCGTAATAAATAATTTACATAACATGAAGAAACTTAATTTAATGACCAATAAAAATGTATTATGTTACCTTACATGATTCATAGTCATTATGAGTAAAGAACAATACTCCATAGATATTGTTTGAATGAAAACCAGTTTATATGTATTGGGGAAAAATGTACCTGCAAATTTCAAAAAACCACCCATTATTTAGTTAATATAGATGCACTTCATGTAGAATAATGACCAATTGACAGTGGTGATTTTTCATTCTAAATAATAGATAAATAAATATATTAAATTGAAAAGTCAAAACATATCGAATTCTGACAGATAATTTCTTCAGTTGGTTAACAAAGATAACGACCATGTTTATTCCATTATTAGAATACATTCAACGGAAAAATATAGAGTCCATAATTAGGGAAAAATATTAATGAATGAATCATGAAAAGAATATTATAACATTATAAATAATTTGAAATCATTAAATAGTTTCCTTTATGAATGGATGAGTCTAGACTGAAGTGTCAACCATGGCATATGAATATTACTAATCCATATAATACTGAAATATGAATTCCTAAAGGTAACCGTTGTCATCATTAAAAGTCACAGATGAGTATTGATCATTAAATTTCCTATTTATATTAGTATAAATGAGGAAAACCAAATTCATTATAATTTACAATTCATGATAATAAATATACAAATGAAACTGAACATTCAGCATGCATGAATGCCTGAACTGAGCCTTCGAACCAACTTAATAGTGTTATGTTGTTGGTTTTAAAGCACGCCTGAATAGAGACATGTAATGGGGAAGAAGAAGGTTTACCAGATTTTTTATGACTAATTCTAGACATTCACTCATTCAAATAACCTTCAATATAGAGCTTTCAACCACTTTAGAAGACCTGAGAACATGAAACTGAATTAAAAAATATATTTGAAGACTATTGTTGTAGCGTGATAATCAACATCACTGTTCAATTCAAATTTGAATCCATATAAATAATAAGTACATGTAGAATATGCAAAGAAACATAAGACCATGCATGTATAAATAATGGAATAATTATGCTAATATAACCTCTTTTGGAGGGCCTAGTACCAAAACCTGCATAAGTACCACCTTTGTATAGACTCACATGCTTTATAAGATCTATTACAAACAAATGGGCAATGAAAAAAACACCAAATCAATCAAAAATATTTTTTCATGGTCAATCAGTTGACTATCATACTATAGCCATGAAATATACATTGTCAACGAAAACAACGGAGGTACTGTAGATGGTTAAGATAATAAGTATTCCCTTTATCTATTCATGTGGAGGGTGAGTCACCTGCATTATATAAATAAAAATAATCATTATTCATCATAAAAGATGAAGTGCATAATTAAAACATTATGAGATGAATATCCCATAATGGAGACAAAAATCATTCAATCACAACATAATCATATTAAAATAATACCTTTTAAATATACATTGAAGTCGATAGTGAATACATAATCATATTAAAGCAATATAATAATCTATTACATATGTTTTTTGTTCACAAAAATCAATATAGAGTGGATTGAATAGTGAAAAGAGATTACCTATATTCATATGTTAGATGAAAGAGAGGTTAACTCCATGATTTTATGACTAATAACCTGAATTCACATAGTGTGTACCTCTAAATAATAAATGATGCATGGTAGTATGCAGTAACAGTAATCACTCTAACAGTAATCACTCATTTTGAGGGATGTATTGATAATTAGATAAATAATCACATACCCACCAATAATAGGTTCAACTAATGCATGGACACAATATACTGCAACATTAAATTCAATCCCATCTAAATAACACATCCATTCAAATCCTGATGACATGAGATAGAAATATCAAACATATTAATTATGAGGCACGCACCAATGATCCAAAAATACCTGAAAAAACTTTAAACAATACGTTATAAAATGAAAATTTTAATATAATGCCAGGATTAAGAAACTTGATTAATGATATTACCTTCAAAAATAGCATGATTTACATGTCTTAATGACATTAAACATCTCCACCATGGGATATGCCATGGGTGTTTTGAAGCACAGAGAGAACATCAGCATGGTTTAAAATACTTTCATACTTTTATAACAATCAAATAGATTGGAATATAATTATAACATAAGATATAAATAAAATCAATGTTACCATGATTTTAAAATAATTTATAGAATTTTATGTTCCAATGAAAATACATGAATTTGTGGTATAATTTAATATCTTGTATAGTTGTATGTAAGAGAAGTAAAGGTTCATTTTCATAGTAATCCAATGTATAAAAAGTGAAAAGCTCCAGATATAGTGTTCGTTTAGAGATTATGAATTTTGAAATATTCAAAACCCAACAACTACACTTGTTTTCAGCATTATAATGTGTCTAGGAATAATCCATTAAGGCAATGTAGGACAATAAAACTGAACCATCTCATGTGTCAATAATTAAGAATAAGGGGAAAATAATTTTTAAAAACTATATATACAGGTTATGATAGTGTAAAAGAAAAGTTACCTTAGATACAGGAGACATAAATCACTATCTGAAGTTGTGTCGAAGGAATGGCTTGAAATCATTTGAAATGGATGGATGTTGAATGTAATTGTTTAGAGTAGACAGTCAGAGCTCGACCCCCACTGTTACATAGACAACTATATAGGCCAAAGTACTCTTTTCTCCCAAATAATAGAGAAACCTACAACAAGTGCTATCATATACAAAATAATAATAAAATTTGGGAGACAACAATAAAACATAGAATCAGTAAAGAACCAGATTTACACAAGAGGAACAACCACAATACTTAGAATACAAATCTATGAACATGGGGGGAGATGATTAGAAGGATGAATTAAAAAATGGTATATAAGGATTTGAAAAATCCTATCTCAAAATTTTCCTATTATAGATCACTGGATATTTATGCTCAATAAATACAGAATGTTCTAAATAATTATTGACTGAATGAAAGAAGTAGATCCTTAATTCCTGAAACATGAAAAAATGTGGAACTGAAACAGAATATGGGAAATTCTATTGAATACAGTGAAAATAAAAGGTTAATACTGGAGAAAATTTGGACAGTGGAGATAGGGAGACGAAATTACTATATGAGTGAGGTGTCTCGTAATGGGATGAAGCATTACAATGGGTAAATCCTAACCCATCGTCGATATCTACAAATGAAAACAAATTTCTACTTTCAATATAGGGTTCATTTCTGGGTGTTGAAGCTTACATCGGTTTGGGTAGGCGATGAAGATTGAATGAATACTTTCTTTAAGAGAAAGGGATAGTGGTATCTAGTGGCTAGGAAGTTTGCAAAACTTATTGAGGGAGAAGGAGTCGAAGATAGTCATAGGCAAAGAAGACCGTCCGACTGTATGTGGGTGAGGATTTCGAGTGGATACTGTGGAGAGTAGGATAAACCAACATCTAGAGGTGAGGTAGGGGCGAGTTATTCCATGGGTGTAGAATGAGGCATGGAAACCCTCATAGGTAGGGAAGAGTGGTGGCAGCCGAAGGTGCAGGAGATGGAGCACGTAAAGGGGGCAGTGGGACTGGAGAGGATGGTTGGGAATGGGAGCGGGATAGGGAAGTCAGAGGATGGAGGGGAATGGGAACCCTAGTACATCTGGAAGGCCGAAGGCGGAGGAGATGGAGCACGCAGAGACGGCAGTGGGGCTGGAGAGGATAGTAGGGAACAGGAGCATGATAGAGAAGTCGGGGAATGGAGGGGAATGGGAACCCTAGCAGATCTAGGAGGAATTACCGATCAGGGTGTGGGATACCGCGAATTTCTGTGGATTTTTAGGTGGAAGTTGATGGTTTTCTGTGACATGGAGCATTGAGAGGGTGACACGTTAGCTGGAAATAAGCTAAGTTTAGTATGGATAATTGATGTGCATAATATTATATTATATAAAATTTATAATAGTATATAAATTTATAAATGAATAAAACTATAAAACTATAAATATTTAATAAAAATTATTATTAAATTATATTTGTATAATATGATATACTATTAAATTTATAAAATTATATAAATTTAAAAATGTATAAACTATAAAATTAAAAACTTGAAAAACATGGAATATGTAAAAAGGCATTTTAATACCATGCATTTTTAGTGCTTCCTATAATTTTTTTTAGAAAAATATATGATTTTGGGTCCATATACTAATTATTAATGTTTTCCATTTTTAATTTTTAAAAAATACATTAATAGAAAACTGTTTTTTCTTTCAAATACTAGTTTAAAATTCAGTCTCAAAGATAAGTATCTCCTCACATGTCATAGGCTACAGTTTACAAAAAATGGGTAGGACTACATTTTAGATAAACAAAACTAGATCTAAAGTAGAGATGGTCCCGCACACAACTATCAAAGACATTAAACTCTCACCACTAGAAGAAAATAATTACCTATCGATCTCTAAGTTAAAAAAAACCCCACAACTATGAACTTAACACAAACCACCGAATGAAAAAAAGGCCACACCAGGTGGATGAATATATGGAGATGGGTGGTGTGAAAAGAAGAAGTAAACTATATAGGGGTTTGACTAGTTACAGTCTTGGATTCTAGTTGTGTGGGTTGTGATGATCACAACATACATGTAATGGTGGCTAAGGGGGAGACAAAGAGATAAAATGAAATGCGGAGGGCCTCTATGTCGTGGTCTTCAGCATGGGGGGTCAGGAAACTAATGGGATTTGGTCAGTAGGGATGGAGGATGGTTCCACTGTGATAAATAAAGGGTGGTGACAGAAAAAAATAGTGTTGTTGGTGATAACAAGATAAATCTATACATAACATAGATCAATTCATCTAAAATGTATAATGGAGATAGTGGTGACGTTGGCAGTGGTAGAGATCTCGTTCCACGGAAACATGAGGGGTGATCGAGAAAATGGTTCTGTTAGGGTTCAATTTACAAAATTATAATAAATGTATTTATTATAATTTTATAATTACTTATATATATATAGTTATAAAAATTATTATAAATAAATATACTTAAAAATTATTTATAGATATTTAAAATTTTAAAATTATACATATAATAAATATATTTATTATGTAAATATATTTATTTTTATTTTATTAGTATTTATGAGATGTTAATAAGTTCATGGGTATACCATTAATGAATCATATACCGAGTAAAGTATAGATCATAAAAAATGATTCATCATATATGGAAAGCATTAAAAATAATGCTGCGAATATATAAATGAACATTCATGATAAATACATAACCTATGCATGTGTCTTCATAATATAGGTAATCTTAACATTTTTAATATTGCAATCCACTATCATGTCCACAAATAAACATCTTATCTTATAGTAACAATTATACTCACGAATCAATATATGAAAATAAATAATGGTAATCATGTCCATTAATATCATCATTATCTCATGATATATGTATATATATTTATATTTATTGACCAAATTCAATGGAGACATATATTTATTTAAATATATATATTTAAAATTATAATTATAATTAAATATATTTCAAAATTATTTTTACTTAATAATTCAAATATATAATTATTAATATATAATTATAAATATACTAATATAAATATATATTAAAAATATATAATTATAAATATAACAAATATAATTATTGTTTAAAAAATTATTATAATTTTATAATTATTAAAATATATACGGTCATTAATAATCTTATAAATACTTTTTTAAACATTATATATATATATATATTTGAATTATTAAGAAATATATGTCAATATATAATATTTATATTAATTATAAGGATTCATTTTTTAATTAATGTATATAAATAAAAATTATTTTTGAATATAAATATAACAATTATATATATATTAATAAATTTTTTTCTTAAAAACATTTATCACTACTATGAATAGTGCAGATAAATGATACACCATTTTTTAATGATTTTTTAGCACTGCTAAATGTGACCTTTATCAGCACTTTTAGCTAGCACTGATAAAGGTGAGGCTTTTATCAGTGCTTTATATTTAGTGTGGATAAAATAATGATCTTTTCTTGCCCTGATCTATGGTATTTTTGAGACCAACTTACAACCAATCATGCCAAATATTTTAACAATCTTTTGGATGTAGTATTTCAGAGATTGAACTATGATTTTTATCTTCCTATATTGTTGAATTTGTATGTCTAAGAACTTATTTACATCACCAAGAACATTCATTTCAAAATTTATAGATTGTTCTTTCTTCAGCTCCTAAATTCCCTGAATTGATAGATAAAATAGTAGCATATCATCTAAATACAATAGAAAAATGATGAAATTTCAATTATTCTAACCCTTGAGGTAACAGAAATGGTCTAATTATCTCCACTTGAAAATAATCTCTTCCAAGGATGATTCGAACTTCCGAATCCACTACATTGGTGTGTGTATTTAATAATAAATAATTTTCTTCAACTTTCAAATCAATTTATGGTTCTTGTATTTTTTAAACTATTTTCCACTTCATGTAAATTTACTCCTCCAAATCACTATGATGGAAGCTCATCCTTACCACTATCCATTATAAGAAGATATAACGTTTCTATCAAACTCAGCACCATTCAAATAGTTGAATTTTTAACTACCATAGAGAATATTTTGGAGAAATAAACTTTTTTCTTAATCTCATCACCTCTAGTCATTCCTTTTTCATATTCTTTCCATTTTCTTCTTCATTCAAATATAAATCTCATTTTCTAAATAGTGATCAATTTCCTTTCAAGAATTTTGTTTTCATAAAAGTTCCATTTAACTTCATGGTAACTATCTCTTCCATTATGGTTGACTCCCATTATTTCAATTCATTGAGTGTCACCACTTATTTTGGGATTTCTGGTTCTCTAATTTGAATTAAAATAACCAATTACATGTCATCCTAAAACCTTTTTATAAGATTTAAAAAACTTATTGGTCACCACAATTGTGTTTTCCGATCTGCACTTTCTGGTAATGACACTTTTGGTGATATTATTTCTAGAGCCCTAACTTATGGTACTCTTACTCAATATTTAGTGATCATTAAACATTATGGAACACCTTCTATGGGTCTCACATCTAGACTTATGGAGAATTAATCGGAGTCCTATGAAACTTTTCTCTTCCTGGTATCCTTACTCAAATCAACATGGACTTCAACAAATGTGTTTTTCCTTCAACTTCATTGAATTCCATGTTCTAGTCCTTCTTCATATCCTTCTCATTGAAGATATAATTTCAGATCTGGAAGAACTATCACCTATCATCTTCTTATTGCAAAAACCCAAAATTTTCTTCTCAATATTGAACATTGATGCATGCCATGGATTTTTCCTCTAGATTTACATGTCCTTTAAATTAATATCAATATAAGAAAGGTTCCCAAATATTTTGAGGTGGTTAACTATTGGTCATTTGTTAGACTATAACTCCTCTGATAGTTCTTTCACATCCACTATTATTGGAATTATATAGACAAATTATATTAATGTGTTGATATCCTCCTCCCAAATTTCCATAGGCCTTTAATAGTGTAACTATATTCATAAAGGATTCTTATTCATGACTAGTTTGTGTATTCTAGTAAACCATTTTACTGAGATGTCACATGGACAATCATCTTTAGTTTTTTCCCTTTCTTCTAGAAAAGGTTACTAATTTTTTATCCATTATATTCACCACAATTTTTAGATCTTATGTATTTCATATTCCAAGAGGTTTCCATCTCCACAATGGAAATCCATTTAATAGACTAATTAAAAAATAATATTTGTTATTGAAAAATTAATCTCAAACATTTCTAGTAGAATCATCAATAATTTTTTCAATGTAATGTTCCCCACCTTGATACGGAATTTGGGAAGGTCCCCAAAGTTATGAATTAAAAGTTATAGCTTTCAAGATTCAAGGTTTCGACCATTCCTGATAAATAAAACTCATTTATATTCCTCCATTATTAAACTATAAAAAATTATTACGTCAATTTGATTGAGATCTTGTATGTCTTTCTATGCTAGTACCATTATATTATTCTCAAATAAGTAACCTATCTTATAATTCAAAAATTCTATATTCACTGATGTGTTTGTATTGTACATTGAAATTTAATTTATTTTTCTAGTAATATATAAGGTCCCATACATTACCTCTCATAAAAAATAATTGATCCTTGAGTAACCTTCCAAACTCAAATTGAAAATCAAGTCCCATATCTTACCATATCTTGTTTTCATATAGAGTTTAATTTCTTATCTAGCCTTAGAATGGTCCTTATTTCTTTTGTATGTAAGTGGTTTTTATTCCTCATCCATATATTCACATATTCATAT
Organism: Viscum album; assembly: GCA_963277665.1. Taxonomy (NCBI): domain Eukaryota; kingdom Viridiplantae; phylum Streptophyta; class Magnoliopsida; order Santalales; family Viscaceae; genus Viscum; species Viscum album. Next base: position 838,245,762 of record OY728165.1, read on the forward strand.
CCCACTATCTACAAACTTCATCTCCCTCAAGATGAACTCATCCAAACCATCCATTTACATAATTTTACATGCATCTTGTAATGCTCCAACCCCAGTTACCCAGAGTCGGTGCAATAATACATAACATTGGCATGATCACTAGAAATATCAAGTCCCGAAAGACCAATTAGTTTATTAGTCTTGGAAACACTAGATATATTCACAAGTCTCACATTACATCATAAACTCAAAAAAACTACAACAACATCTTTTCATCATATCCCATCATACTGTCCCTACAGGTCATTCATAAATTACTTCTTCACATCCTAGGGAAAATAAAACATTGAAAGGGGTGAGCTCGGATGCTCATTAAATATAACAATATATGGGAAACTTTCATAAATAAGCCAAAACATTTAAGGAAATGTATAACTAAATCAATAGCCTTTTAAACTTGAACTTTACCATAATATGGAAAATGTAAAATGAAATAATTCCATTTACTTATTCACATGGATATTCTACTAGTCGAATAATCACATGTAATATCAATAACCACTTTCATAATGATGGAATACATAATTCCAGACTATCATAACGACATAGCCAATGCCTCACGCCAATACTACAAATAAGATTTTGTCAAGGAATTGTTCCAAGACACTAGTTTGTCTCATGAGACCTACTGATGCATCGAGGAGCTATAGCAGGCTCCACCCGTCACTTATTAAGTCCAATTCATTCCTCATATGAACAGGTTTAAACATAACATAAACATTAATATTAAAACTATCATACGAAATATCAATACTTTCTTCATAAACCATGAATGGTATAAAAATATTACATCCACAGTAAAACAAATCACAAAACCATCAATACAATATGGAAGTTTTGAATCATAATAAATCAACTCCAAATAATCTTAAAATCTATCAAAGGATGTTGACATAGATGAAATAAAAACTCTTTTTAGAGAAATATCTCTTTCTATTTTGAATTCATTTAAAAGTCATATATTTATATAATAAAACATTTTCATTGAAAATATTATTATAATCTTTTTAAGGAAAGATTCGACGATTTTATAACGGTGGAAAATATCTACACCCACCGTATAAGTTAAAAAAACATTCTTACCTTAATTCTGTCGAAAAGGTTAAAAAGACCTTATTTTGAAAATGATGGAAAGATTTCTTTATAAACATATTATAAAAAGTAAAACAAGGGTATAAATGAATTTAAACCATATTATGTAAAATATCAATAATGTTTTGAAATACATTTTTAAGAAACATGGATTTGGATGATAAAGAGGTCCCAGTAGATAATTATGTATAAACAACCTCGGATAATGAAGAGATTGTGAAATAACCCTTACCTTGTACATTTCCTTGGTTGAGGGTAGTTTAACCTCCTGTATAATGGCTAAATAATTTTTATTAAATTATACAATAATCATATACATTAATATTATATCATATATGATCTTTTAACATTGATTTGTTAATAATATATTAGTATTATCGTTGTTTCAGGTGTTAGCTTACTCGTTTTCTTTTATATGTTTTGTTATGTATGCCGTGTTTTTCATGGATAGGATGTATCTTATTCATATCTAGAATGATATCAAGTTCATAAACATTATTTTTAAACCATCATATGATAATTATAGTTGAATGGATACGATGGAGAATGAATCTCATCGCGTTCGTGGAGACGGTAGTCCGTACGTACGCACGAGTGACAATATCCTTCTTTTGATATTAAAATAATATATAATTGGATGGTATATCATATATACATAATCATTATCATGTTATATTTATTATTTACATAAATTACACAGCATTATTATACCCATCCAAATAATAATTTATTGAATAACAATTACACCGTGACGTGGAGACGGTAAGCCTTATGTACGCACGTATGGTGACATGTCATTCAAAGGATGGATAAAATACTGAATATGGTTGTACCATATTTATAATATAATCACAGTATATATAATATACTTGAGTTATTATTTTAGAATGGTAATAACAAAGAAAGAAGAATTTGAAGAAGAAAGGATCTTGAAAGAGGGTGGTGAAAACATTACCTCTTCTTCGAGTTCTTCCTTTTGATTTGATCAAAAGGGCTCCCTAGGTTGGCTTTCTGATCAATATAAGGCATCTAGGTTGTAGTGAGGGAAGTTGAGAGAGTATTTGGGCAGGGTTTGGCCGAGCCAAAAGGCTTTGAATGTGTGAATTAGTGAGATGTGAGAGTTCCCTTTTATAATAGGGGTGAGGGGAACATTTGGAGAAGCTAGAAATATTGTTTTATAATAAATTCAGATCCAGTTTCTAATGGCACCAAAGTAGATTATTTAGAGGTTAATGTGGATATGGGTCAAAAACCACTCAACCAATAGAATTTAGACAGGTTTTTGTCATTATATTAACCTTATCATTTAGTTTTAACTCTTAGTTAATTAGTTTGACACAAACCAAGTCACTTTGTATTTTTCTATTATATAGTTAATAAAAATACTATATACCTCCAAGAGACCCCCAAGTGGTCTATTAAGGATACACATATCATGATATAAGTCTCTTGGACGAACCTTAGATTTTTAGGAATTGAATATAAATTTATAATATAGTATTTGTTTTAAAAACTCTTTTATGTCAATTTTGACACTATTGGGTATTTTGTTTTTGATAAATTCATAACAGCATTATTACTTCGAAAAGAATTTATATACTCAGTCCTAATATGTCATATCTACCTATAAAATTAGTGTAATTCAAAAAAAGTCTCAATTTACCTTTATTTTGATATTTATAATATAAATTATTTTAATATTTCATTAATTAGGTAATTACTGCATCACCATTGTGTCATAAATAAATTAAATTATTTAATGTCTAAAAATTATAAATAAAATACCATAATGTAGGAAATCATTTTATCTTTCTAATTAATATTTACTATCGAATTTATCTTATGTAAAACCCTATATTAAGTATGTTTCAGTAAATAAACATTGATTTTAACTCTTTTAACTCTTCTTTGAATTAAATAATAATAAATGTCCTAATCTAATCCAAGTCGACCTAAATGATAATATTTTATTCCTAAGGTTGTTTTTGGTCGAGATACACTTGTCCAATAGATTTATTACATGTGTTAGGGTAATATTAATATCATTTTTACCCTTAATTGCCCTATTTACTTTTAACTGTGGTAAATAAAAGTAAAAATTTACTATTCACCAAAAATTATTTTCATCTCAATGAACCACATTTTACTCCTTGATATTAACTGTGCCTCTCAGATTTTCGAAATTCCACTCACAGAAGTGGTAAAATTATGTTTTATGCGAATTTCCAAATTCTCTTAGGAGGTGGGTAAAAGACTGTAAAAAGTTCAATAAAATTTTTATATATCTATAATCATTCTAAACTAAGTCCAATGAATTATATTTAACATATATCGGTATTATGTATCTATTTTGACCTTAATTAAATTTAAATAAAAATTTGGTTTTAAACTATAACTCAGTGTTTTTTCACTATTCATCAAAAATAGAAAGTTTTCCGAAAAATACCAAAATTTCACCCTATGCTAATTTCGATATTCCGAATCCAAAAATGAAGTCCATATTGAAAGATAAAATTTATTAAATTTCAAAAATTGGGTATTACTATTCATAACAGCTAGATTGATTGGTTGTGGTGTGTGTGTTAGAACTCCATGTTACATACAACACACGCCACTGTATTATTCAAAGGAAAGAGTATCATGGAAGGTTGGGGTGATACACATATCCACTCTCAAATCGAGCGTAACAATGCACTTGAGTCAAGGAATCATGAATTTATTATAATATTGAAATTTTCAATAATGTGTTGATTATATCAGTTGTATTCATATAGTTTGGGATTATATAAGTTGATGTTATTTTGTATAATTCATTATGAATATTACAATCCTTTTTATGTTCACTTTCTTCTCAAAACACAAAAATATAGGACTCGAACTTGCATACTTACCTTGAATTTTTATTCCATAGTTTATCATCTATTTGTGACTTCTATAAATCTTCTGTTGAAGTGATTTTCCTTATTCATCAGCATTAAGAACACTTGTATATAGTACAAGAACTTCTCTTTTCTGGATTTCCTCATTTAGGATCATGTTCTGCATATAATTATACACCAAATACATCTTTTCAAATAATATGATCTTCTATTTGCATCCTCGAGAAGTTCATTCAACAAAACCAAGGGAAAAGAAATTGATTTCTAATGGAAATATCTGAACTTATGTTTAATAGAATATAGGAATAATTTTTACCAAACTCACTACACTAATTTTGCATTCATGAACACTCATCATGAAAGGTAAAACCAATAAAGTAAATGACATAAGGAATTATGTTCTTTAAACAATTTGTCTAACATGCATGAGGGAAAAACCATTTCTTCCTCTTCCATTGCAGATAAAAATTTCAAATATCACCAAATATATTACTAAAGTATAAGTAACAAAAATTACTACTCTTCTTTCCCCCGATGCATATCCTTTGATATCACATACTTATATTGTAATAGTTGATTATTTAGTAATATATACTCACTATAATACACAATCAATATTCAATGACCTCCATGATCAGCATATCAAATTGGGTACCCTCATGTTCATCATCCTCTTAGGAACCAATATATGATGACATACTTCCGATTATCTATATCTGGTCAGTTACTTCTGGTGAACCAGTTATCGATCACATGATTCTGGTGAACTTACTACTATCCACTTTTTTTCTAGGGGACCTACATCTGATGAACTGATTCTAATTAACTGAAAATTTATTCACATCCAATTAACCAACCTAGATACTCAAATACCTGGATACCCAACACATCCTTGACATGAACTGTGTGGAATTCCTAATCCCTACAAGTTAGACACTAGCACATGGTTTCATACAAGAATAATGATGGAATGATTTCTCCATAATAATGTGGAAGATAAAAGGAACATTTCTATATGATCAGCACTCTAAAGGGATAAAGTACCATAATCAAATAGGTAAAATAATACCCCAATAGTAAATCCTTATAATACACAACATCTTCCTTGATAAAGCTCAAAGATAAACCCATGTAACAAGTGGATCACATCTCCACCAGTCACCTCCATCACTTCAAGGATCAATGATCAAGAAAAACCACTTCTAAGTAGTTTGTTTCCTTTACATGGAACCATCATAAGAGAATAAAAAACCTAAAGATAAAGGTAGGGTTTGATCTAGAATGAATGGTAAATCGATTATATAAAAAAGTAATACAAATATAATTTCAATTTAAATAATATAATGAAAGGCATGGAATTCAAATATTTTCCACAAACATGTTTTCATAATCCAAATATGGTATATATATTAGAACAAGAATAAATGAACAATTTATTTTAAAAAATTTACATAAAATAGTTTACATAAATAAAAACATCTACAAATAAATTTTTGGTAATCATCAAATCCTGTATATCAGGGAACCATGTATCAATCCTTGTGGTATGTAAGTTTTTAGTAATAGGATCCACACACTACTCAATTAGTTATATCATCTCAATGTGTTCACACATCCAAAGACTCAATCTATTATGAATCAACTCCCCATCTATGAAAAAAGTCATGTCACAGTATGTTTATGTTAGTTATTTCATCATCAATCCATTGTTATGGGGTCAAATTCTAGAATTGATTTTCTAACTACCAATAACTACCCAGGCTCACATGTTATTCAATCAATTTTTCAATCAATAATTGGAAAATAAATCATTCAAATTAGTTCAAAATTCAATTTTCCACCTTCAGTTTTCAACATTACATTCTCAATTCAAATCTACTTTATTGGTTTTCATCAATTCATGCCTTTTAAAAACATCTTTCAATTTAATCCAATTTTCTCAAAATTAAGTTCTAAATCAGGCCATCATTTTTTCTCAAAGAATACAAAATATTTCAATTCCATTGAAATTCAATGTCTTACATAATCTCTATGACTTTTCAAAAAAAATCCATCAATCATAACAAATATGGATTTTTAAATAATTTAAAAACAAAATTAAAATAAATCTAGAAATTAAGGGATTTAGTTGTAGGGAAAATCATATGGAACCATATAATTTTATCAATGATCAAAGAGACACTTATAATAGGGATGTCCGATTAAGAAAAGAGACCAAGGAGATCCACAATGAAATCATATATCACAAAGAAAGGTATCCGAGAGAGGGATAAAACCAATGTGTGGAAACTTACTGGGGATAAATTACTAAACCGTGACATTAAGAAATGAAGAAATCCCAAAAATATATTTAGGTATTCCCCATAGGTTTGAGATAATATGATACATGATAAAAATAATAATTTTCAGGATTCCATATATAAAAAATCTGTATAATCGAGGATTTTATGATTTGAATATCTTGAGTGGTGTATAAATAAAAATAGTTTCACCTTAGGTTAAAAGAATCGATTGTGACTGTTTAACATCATGAAACCAATTCAATTCTTGTATACATTCATGTCCTGAAGCTGTTTTATGGGTTATAACAAGTGACAAATTCACATTGTGAATTACATATATGATGTAAATTTTTCCTTTAAGTAGTACGTAGCCAAAACATGCTGAAAAAAATAGATAAACCACCAACTCAAACCAAACCCATATAGCACCCTCTAAATCTTATGAAAAATTTATACAGAACTCCATTAATTGAAAAAAACATACATCTCTAGAATTTATGTTATGTTATCCAAAAAAATTTCTCCATCCTTGAAAGACTCAGAACACCTTGAAACAAAAAGGGAATCAAAACAGGAGTCAATAAATACCTGAAAGAAGGTAACGAGATGTTACAACCTCCCCATAATAAAAATTTTATGTCCCCTTAATGTTTATTAATATTTTTTCATGACAATGTGATAAGGCCAATACTCTCTCATCAATTCCCCACACTATCACATATCATGAAAATCCAAATCATGATATCATAGCACACAGACCAAAGTTATCATCTTCCCATGAAGAAACTTTGTCTCAAAATCAATAATTCTGACTAGATTCTCAGCCAATGAAAAATCATGATCAACATCAATATATTTCTAGTAAAAAACAAGATATGGTTCAGAAAAATACTTTCTATGAAATGATATTGGATACATATTGTTGATCAATGTCAGTAATGGTGAAAGTTCCAAACTGTGGTCCACTTTCCCCAGTCACTCAGGAATCTTAAAAGAACCCAAAAACCTCTGTGAAATATTTTCCTTTTTTCCAAGATGTTGATGACCCAACCATAGTGACACTCTCAAAAACACCTAGTCACCAGCAAAAAACTCCAACGCTTGACATTGACAGTCATTATAGGATTTATATCAGCTTTATGTCATTAAATTTAATCGAATAATATATGGAATCCTCATCATCGTCTCTTAGAAAAAAATCAGTCCAACCAAGGAACATTCTCCAATCTCCAACCAACATAATGGAGATATAAAAGTTTGTCTATACAATGAATCGAAGGGACACATTCAGATAATTGAATGGTAACAGTTGATGTATGAAAACACAACCAGTACCAAATGGTCATCGAAATCTCCACCAAATTCAAGAATGAAATCATATATAATTTCTTCAAAAATATGTGTAGATCACTCAATATTGTTATCTTTTTATATATAATAAATCATAATATATAGTACCTATGACCCCATGGCCTCTTAGAGGCCTCTCCAGAAATGAGAAGTAAAATAGGGATCCATATCTAGGACTATAGTAACTGGAACTCCAGAAAATATGAAAATATCCTACAAGTAGAGATGTCCCTAATACTCAACATTGGTTGTATCTCAAATGGGTAAAAAGTGATCAGATTTTGTCATCATGTCGATCACAGCCCATAACACATTATTCCCATGAGGGTTACAAGATAACCCGACCACAAAGTCCATAGATACCTCATCTCACTTTCATGTAGGAACTGTAAGCAGTTGAAGAAAATCTAAAGGTCTATAGTTCCTATCATTGAATTGCTGGTAGGTATAACAAAAGAGATAAATTCATCAGTGTCTCATCTCAAACATGTCCACCAAAATCATAGTTTCATAACACATAAGATCTTCATGGTTCCATGGTACACCGCTCCCTGGGAACTATATAAATCCCCCCTCTCAACATTTCCCATAGGTAAATTCACAACATATTGATTCTAGAAACATTTGATTCCTTTTAAATAGAAATACCACTCACCAATAGTCTCCCCATAATAATGATAGTACCCAATTACATAAAATTCATTGTCGTGATGCTGCTCTAAATGGATCATCTCAATAAGAAAGGTGGCATGTTGCACACTCGCCAAAATAACCTTAGACTCATTCTCCTAGAATCCCAAATGCAACAGAGAAAATAGAGTCATAATATTACACTCTTATTATGATTCATTCAAGGCCCAGTTTTGATGTTTCCTACTCAAAGAATTAATGGAATTCCCCTTACATGTGGTGTAAGAAATTTTGATATCAAAATACTATAGGTACTCTGACCAATGCCTATGTAGAGGAATCAATTATTTTTCAGATAAGATATAACTCAAACATTTGTCATTGGAAAATAAGATAAACATATCACTAAAAATGTAATGATGCTAAATCCTAAGATCAGTCATCACAATTGTGAGATTGATATCATGAGTCGGATAATTCTCCTCAGGTGGTCTAAGCAGATAGAAACCATAGTCAACCATGTGATGACCCTTCAAAAAGGACACTACCCAATCCCAAAACTGATTCATCCCAGAAGACCATATATCCCAACTAATCCTCTAAAAGATTCAATGGCTGTGAAAAATTCTAAATACATATCATCTCAACAAAAAAACTCCTACATTTCTCATCCCAAAATGAATTAGAAACCTTTTTAAATGAGATAATACATCATAAAATCCATCATTGATAAATCTATAATGAATCTATGGTAATATCCCACCAAACCAAAGATTATTTGAATCAAAAAAGAGTTATATGGTTTCTCCCAAGTTATATAATCTTCAAGATTCTCAAGATAAACTGAAATTTCATGCTCTGAGACCACATGTCTCAAGAACATCACTTCCCAAATCAAGAAATTACATTTCAAAAACATCATGTAAATTCGATGGCTTCTAAATAATTCAAAAACAATTCTCTTAGGACTCACATGATCCTCCTTGGTCTAAGAGTAAACCAGGATGGAAACCACAAATACCACTATGAATGGTTCAAGGTACTCATGAAATATCTTATTCATCATATCCATAAAACAACATGAGCATTGGTGACACCAAATGGAGTAACATGGTACTCATAATGGTCTTTTGAATGTTATATTATTTAACTATAAACTGGTGATAACCATATTGAAGATATATCTTTCATAACCACTTTTCCAATTTTATGTGGTCAATCATATAATCACTCTATGTTAGTGGATATTTATTTTTTACCGTGACTTGATTAATTTTTCACAATAAAAACTTAAGATAAGTTTTCTCTCGGTATTATTCACAAAAAGAGTATGTGCCACCCAAGGTGAAACACTCAGGCATATAAATCCTTTCTCAAGAATATCATCCAATAATGATTTCAAATCATTAAACTCTATTGATTTTATAATGTAAGAAGGAATATACACAACCTGAGTACCTGATACTCAATCAATAAAAACTCCACCTATCTTACTGATGGTAAGTTAGATAAATCGTAAGGAAAAACATTAATAAACTCAATGAAAACTAGAGGTAGATCATCAATCAAATAGTCTCACTCCATGTGAAAATAAAAAAAATAATATTATCCTACCAAACTCTAGAAAATATGGCCAATCTCTTCTTGAACTAGAGTCCTATTTTCATTGAAATACATGGCACACGCCATTGGGACATAGTAAATCAGACCCATCAAACTCGTCAATATGGGCCTTGTTATAAATCATCCAATTCATATTGAAAATGACATCAAGTTATTTTATGTCGTGAAAGAAAAAATTATAGGTAAGATCAATCTTTGATAAAGAGAAAAAAATCAGTACATTGAAGACCCTACTCTCTCATTGTTATGAGGGGTGTAGTAATATCCATCACATAAGAAAAAATATGCATATGATGATTTAGAAATTTTAAAACTATGGTCAATATAAATGATTGTGATATATCAGTTTAAAATAAACTAGTCACTAAAGATGAATCTATAGTGATCATACCCCTCATAGTCATTATACTGGCATCAACTTCTTCTAGAGACTCTTTCACTGTATGAAGAAGCATCATTCCTAAAGAATGTATTTAGAACCACTTATTTATGGAAGCATCTGATTACACCCCAATAATTTTTTATTCCAATGATCCCATGCAACTATGTGGAGAAAAAAAATAGAATAACTTTTGTAGGTGTCTTGAGAGACTACAAGAATTAGTGTCCTTTGGTGCCTCAATAAAACCCCATTTGGAATACCCAACCTCTCCTCGCAAGAATGAAGTAAAACGGTCCCTATAAGGCACTGAAGGAGGTATGGATGATTCCTATTTACAGTAACCAAAATGGGACACATCTCTATTCCTATTTCCATTAAAGGAACACACATTACAATCATTGGGAGAAAAAGTAACTCCCATCAACACTGCTTACCATCCATTTCAAGCTCAACTGTCAATGTTATATCCATCACATAAGCATAAAAAGTGATCTTTAGTAAGATAACATGTGATTAGATATCTGTTAGAAGGCCCATATCAAATATTGATCACTCATCATCTCATTGAACATGAATTTTGGTGAATATTGAACAAAGTTATCAAAACATTTTTCATACTATATCTCAATCCAATCACCCCAATGGAGGTTGAGAAAGTCTATGAACATCACTGAGACCATCAAATCTAGATATATTTTATCAGATAAATGAAATATAAAATTATTACACTTGAATCGCTCATGCTTTTTTATCTTCACCATTGAATCCCACCATCTCCTACAAGGTCCATCAAACTTACTGGTGGAAAATTTCACCTTTATTGAAACAAGAGTTTCCAAGAACACAAAAAGAAACTCAATATTTTTTTACCAATCTGCAGCCCCATTATGATAATTATAAACTTGTAAAGATGATGCTTTTTATGAATAAAATATGTATCATGATCGCTATATTCATCCCTTTGAGGTTCCACTATCAGGGACTGAATAGGAATAGTTGAAGGTACCTGTCTGAAAGCTTGGGTAGCACACACCACTATTTCAATGAGGCATTGAGGGATGAGAAGGCTCATGAGTTCACACAACAGACTTAGAATGGAATTCCAAGGTGGGGTGTTTCCAAGATGGTCTTTTATATGAGATCAGGTCACTGGTGAATGTTTTTCATTTGAGTTTTATTTTTTAGATGCTAAATCATGCTCTCATATTGGAAGGGAATCTAAGAGAACCTTCGAGTAGTGGCTAGACTATTTCAGTATTGAAAACTACAATATCTTCTTGTTGTGCGAAAAATCAACTCTCTAAAAAATATTTCAATGGAAACAATGGGAAAAACATCCAGGGAAATGGGAATCCATATCAAGATTGTGTTCGATTACATTGCTACCAGTGTTGAATGATTGGCCACAAGTGGACTCAGTTTCCATACCCTTCTTTGGAGTATCGTTCTTATAAGATGTTTGGTCACTTGTAAAGGTTTTGTAAGGGAATGCAATAGTAGAGAATTGGTAGGGGTAAGGATTGGTACCACTGTATGAGAAGGACTCATCTACCCCTTAGAAGAATGGTGGATAGAGTTCGAAAGGATGTTTAGGATGAGGTCGGGGGTGTGGTACCCCAGTGTAGGAGCAGAAATACTAAGTAGAGGGAATAATGTATGGGAGTAAGAATGCATCCAAGGGTATAGAGGAATTCCATCTACATGCTATATAGTCTAAATAAGCTAATTTGGATGAATAACCTTCTACCATTAGAGGTACGGTTGTTATATCATATATCATATAATTTTTATTTAGGATCATATCATTCCATTATATTTGATATTATTATATATTGTTTGGTATTGGTTGTATAAATATTTGATGGTTTTTTGAACATCAGTACACTATATGGTGTAGGATCAGTGGATATCAAGTGTTTCACAGTGTGTTCTCTAGAAATTGGTGTTTACCATTTATTTTGGGAACTTCTAATACTAGAAATGACATGTTTTGATTTGCTTTTGGGAAAGGATTTTTCATTTTTATACTAGGCTCATATAAGCTATTACTAGAGAAGAGTTAAATTTCTATCTCCAAAAAGAGGTAGCTATTTTCACAGGGTGATTTGGATCTTCAGGCTAGTAATATAGGACCATTTTAGGGTATATTTGATTGTATAATGGATTATATAGTAGTCATCTCTCTAGATGGTGGTAGAATATAGAAATATATGTCTCCACAAGAGGTAGAGTGTTTTTAGGAATTATTTAATAATGTTTTAGCTAGCTTACCTCTCTAGAGTGAGATTGTGTTTATGATCAAGATACTTCTAAGAATTGAGTTAGTCTATATCATGCCTTATATGATGGTACTAGAAAATATTCACAAGTACAATGATTATTTGTAAGATATGTAAGCTATTGGATTCATATGGACAAATACATTTCTATGGGGTTCTCTAGTTGTTTTCTCCTAGATGGTTGATGGGACATTGCTCTTATGTGTGGATTGTCATAAAATGAACCAGATGACTGTCTTGAACTGGTGTCCCCATCAATGAATTAATGAACTCTTAAATCATATAAGTGGTTCCTGTATTTTCACTAATATAATCTTGAGGATATGGTAACACTAGTTTAGGGTGAGACCACAATACTTACCTCATACATATTTTTGGAACATGTATGGCTTGAATGTGTTCATGGTGATGTCTTTCAGTTTTATGAATTCACTGAAGATATTCATGGCCTTGATGAATCAGATCATTTATACAATCCTATACCAGTTTTTGGTAATTCTGGTCAATGAAATATTAGTAAACCCTCAGTATATATAGGATCATGATCAACATATTGGTATCATCGAGTGTATACTAAAAGAGAATCAGAATTACACCAAACTATCCAAATGTAGTTTCTTGATTCATAGAGTGAACTACTTAGGATATGTTATCTCAAAGGATAAAGTGTGAACGATCCTAAAAATGGTTGATACTATGGTATCTTGAGAGTGACCCAAAAATTTTATTAAGAATCAATGTTTTTCATTATTTATATGGTTTTTATGGATTCATTATCTAGGACTTCTCCCGTATGGTAGAATAGATTCTTGGGATGACCTAGAAAGGGGTGAGGTTTTTTTGGTCAAATTATTATTTGGGATATTTTCAGGAGTGAAAGAGAAGGTTATATTCAAAACTTATCCTTTCTTTTATTGTGCTAATTAAATCATATATCATATATGATGATACATCCTAAGTTGGAATAAAAATAGTTATAATGATGGAGGACCAAGTGGTTTCATATGGCTTCACACAACTGATACTGCATGAGGGGAATAATCCTACTCTAGATCTAGAGTTATCTGGGTGGTACATTCCCAGAGATTCTGGAGAAACTATCTTTTGGTTGAGAGGTTTTTTGTGTACAAGGACCACAAGATCCTTAGGTACAACTTTTCTTAGTGGGACAAAAACTATTCACAAAAGGTAATTGTCACGTATCTACTATTATTCGACTTCAAGGTGGCATTTACATTGGGAAAGGAAAATATATTTTTTGATGAATTTAGATAGATGTAATAGATGGATGTGCGGTGGGAGTGTTCTAATGAGTGGTGCATGTTGGAACCCTTTGTATACATGGATCTAGATATTGAGGAATCCCAAGGACAACTACTTCTGACTTCAAAATCTATTGTACCCATGCTTTTGGATGTATCAAGACTAAGTGGTTATATAATCTAGAATGAATTTATCTAATGGATAGAATATATAGTTTGGATCCACTATTACATTATTCATTGAATATCCTATAATCATTAGACTAACTAACAATCTGAATGAACTATTCATGTTTGGGAGGATATCTTACTAGCCTGTGCTTTGGATTTTAGTGGTTCATGGAAGTATTATTTTGAACTAATGGATTTTTCCTATAATAAAAAATTCAATGAATTAATATAGATGTAACCTTTTGAGGTCTTGTATATTAGGACATCCCTTTCACCTATTTTTTGATTATAGGTATGTGAGTCAGATCTCATTTTAAATACTCTTATGTAGGAGATGTCTGAGTTGGTTTAGTTGTTCAGGAAGGAGTTGTTGGTGATGCATATTTGGAAGAAATATTACACTACTAGAAAATATGACCTCTAGAATTTGAGTTGATTCATTGTTTTTTCTTTTGGGTGTCTCTTAGGTTGGAGAAATTTTGTATCAAGATACATGGAATGTTGCCACATTGGTTTGCCGGTCCATTTGATATAGTTGAAAGGGTCAGTCTAGTGGTGTATCGATTATCACTTCCAAAAATCTATTTTGCCATGTATGACATGTTTCATGTATCAAATCTCTATAGATATCATCTTGCCCCTTCTCACATAACAGATATTGATGAAATTGAACTTCATATAGATTCTTCCTTTAGGGAACATATGTTACGGACTGTGGACCATAGTGAGAAGTATCTATGGGGAAATACTATTCCTCTAATTTGATGGGCATGTTGAAGAGGATACCTAGGAGAGGGAATCTGATATGTTAGCATATTTTCTAGTCATTTTCATCGGGAACCTATAGGGAGTAGCTCAAAGATAAGATTTTACATGGTCTGGAGGTTATAAGATCTGTTATTTTTATTAATTATGACCCTCGTGAGCTTTGGTTGAGCCTCTTTTAGTTGGGTTTTCATTTATTATTTAAACCATCGAGGTGAAGTTTATTTTGGGGATAAAGAGATATTTTTGGGTAACATTACCTAATGATCAGGGTTGTATTTTATTAATTAATGGAGTCTTTTTATAAATGTTTCAAAATATTATGAGTTTTCTCTGTGGGTTTAGAA
The DNA here is from genome assembly GCA_963277665.1 of Viscum album. NCBI lineage: Eukaryota > Viridiplantae > Streptophyta > Magnoliopsida > Santalales > Viscaceae > Viscum > Viscum album. The sequence continues at coordinate 838,260,863 of OY728165.1, forward strand.
AGATAAAAAATTTGTTCAAGTTTTTCTATAGAGTATATGTAGATATATGTCTACAAGACACTTTCCCATCATAAATGGGTTACACAACAAAAAAATGTTTCCAAAAATATGTCGTGAACTGATTCATAGAAAGAAAAGTTTATATTTCATAAAACTGGTTAACATCATGAAATAGTCCAACAGGGTAATTTTAACCCAAGGTGATGTTTTTTAGCATATCTTATAAATCAGGAAATTCACATAATGATTGTAGTTAATGTCCTGAATATCTCTGGAAAAGTGGTATTAAGCCACACCTCATGTATTATTTTAATTTCACTTGTTTCGAAGACTCCTCCCTCAAACCCTAGAGTGATTCCATGTGATTTTATAGTGATTACTACACTTCTGAACAACCAGATATAGGATTTATCTCTATTTTTCTTATGAAACCCTTCTCTTTTATTTTCTATTGGTGTTCCATATTGATATTTTTTTATTTACATTCAGATAAAGTTAACCATTCTATAACAAATCCGTATGTCTTGTTTCTATTTGTTTAAGAGTGTGCAATATTATGTGATTGTACAGACACAACTTGCACATTAACCAAAAAAATAATGGGTGATAATACTCATTTGTTTTGACTACTCCATTGATACTGTTGGATCAAATACTTTTGACACCTAGCTTATGGCTACCCATATGGTGAGCCTACCCTTAAAAAATAATGAACAGGTTATTTAATTAAAACATGAATTAGCATTAAATGAATTCTTAGGTGATTACATTTTATATTATCACTTTAAAAATTGGTTTACATGTTTATTTGATAACTAATGAAACTATGATATTATATGGTTGTATACACTATAATTTTAATTGATTAAGACATATCTTTAGGAATGAAATGTAATTTAAAGATAAACAGTAACTGGATAAATTTCCCATTTTAGTTTATGATGTAATGTTGTGTTTTTCTTACAATTATGACTTGTGTTTTATATTATACTATAATACTTATAAGGATTGGATCTGTTATGAAATAATGATTGTAGGGATTATCCATGTGTTTTTATGCTTCTAGTGAGGTGTCTCACCTCTACGTGTCAGCATGCATTGGCCTGCCTTGTTTCCTTGTATTCCCGCTTTCCAAAGGTGGGTAGAATTCATCACCTCTTCGATGATGTTTTCTCATAGATCAGAATAGTTTGATGGGATGTCGGTTCATCCTTCCATAGATTCCCTATATAATTTCTCACCAATTATGGTTCTCCCTCATAGATTAAGATGTGTTTGTGAAACTCGTTTCTAGGGCCATCTTTAATAGATTTTGGTTAATTACATTGAATCTATCTGGATATTCCAAATTCTCTCAATAAGTCAGCAACCTTCATCCAGGAGAGTAATAACATTAGGAATTACTAGGCAGGTTTGGATGATATATCATTGGAACACTTGTATTATTCCTTATTAGAGGGCTTCTCAGGAGCAAAAAACCCAATGCATCATGTGAATTTCATGAGGTATCTAATGCCATATAAATATCTTGTGAGAAATTCCTTAGGAATACCATGTTTAACACAAGGTATAGTATGACAAGTGTGGAATTTAACATCTTCTGGTTATGGAAGGTTGTTGATCAGAACACCCTGTGGAGGCAGATCAGGGAGGTACATCTCTATGAGGGAGAACTTTAGAAGGTGTACCAGATGGATGGATCAAAATGCATGTGGATGTGGAAATTTGGTGGTGTGTCCAATAAAGGAAAGGTGTCACACCATTAAGGATTATCTAGACACCTATAGGGGTGGATCAAGGTGGTGAACCCCCAAGGTGGGGGAACCATGGTTTACCATTGGTTTAGATTGAACCTCATGGAGGATTTCTACATACCATATTTAGAGTAAAGATATCAAAACCCACATATTTCCTTGGATGGTGTGGGGCTTATACACTGGAGTTTCCATTCTCAAGAGGATTTCTCTTGGATGGAATGTTTGGGGGCTTATGCATTGAAACTACCCAAGTGATACTAGGAGAGGAGATGATATGGATAGAGTGGATGATTCTACTATGATTTTGTGTCCTAGGTAATAATAGATATGGATTATTGATGAATTTTATAAAATGGATGGGTTTTTTGGTGTGTCGAGATTGATCCTCAAGGAGGTTTCCTATATATCCCAATTAGTTGGGAATCCAAGTCCATGTAGTTCTAGATGGGGTATTGAGGCTTACATCTATGGAGGACGCCCAAAAGATAGAGGTGGATGAAATTTATGATCCCACTAGGATGTGGATGCTCAGGTAGAATCATTATGAATAATGGATGAAGTGGGTGATGGGTGATGGATCAGAACACCCTATAGAGGTGGGTCGGAGGGATGTGTCCCATAAAGGGATTGTTTCCCATTCTGAGGGTATATCCCTAGGAGAGAGCACCTAATTTTTCCATTGTATAGGATTGAATTGTATGGATATGTTGTACATAGCCTGTTTAGATGAAAAGGATCCAAACCCATGTAGTTTGGAATGGGGGTTGGAGCTTACAGATATGGAGGAGGCCCATCTGGTTGGGGCATACGCGTGAGAGCTACCTGTGTGCATGGGACATGAGATTGGGGATTACATGTGGGAATGTAACATGAATGTATATTTTATTTCATGGTCATTTCTAACCTCTAGTCTCATGTGATTCATGCTCGGTGTAAGAAATAAAAGGTAGTTGTAGACTTGAATTTCATGTTGCAAATGATTCACCAATAAGAAATGTCATGGGGATTAGGCATGACAGCTACCCGAGGAGGATGTCATTCAATGTGAGCATGATCTCATTCTATATGAGGAATATCTCTTTCCATGTGATTGGTACATAGATAATCCTATCATTAGTATGTGGGGATTATTCATAGATACTTCCCAAGGAGAAAATGGTGACATAACCCAAAAAGAGAGGGATATTTATCAAGAGTGCAGCAAGTGAGAGGTTCTCGATTATCATCCCCTATCCGATCATGTATAGAGGATTTAATTAGATATGAGGAGGATCTAATTCCCTATCACTCATACAGGGATACATCTCGAGATTTCCACATATGGTGTGATCATAGTTTCACATCATGTGTTGAGGACAGTAATGCCAGTAATTTTTATTTCCTACTGCTTAGAAATGGGGGACTCATTCCTAAACCCTTGGTCTTACATAAATGTTTCTAATTCCCCATAGAAGAAGGGAATCTGTTCGCAATTTGAGAAGATGATGGTGTATAGGAGTGGTTAGTCATGAGTTCCACATTAGCATAGTTGTGATAAAAGAAAAAATTCATTAGCATACCTAGGATAAAAACCAAGAGGAAGGTCACCACAATATGGTATATCTCATGAGGAACCATGAAATCACCACAAAATGTTTGCATGGCCATGCAGATATGGTTCATTCAAGATATGAGGGTTGCATGAAATAGGAGCTTGAACATGGTGTGTTAGGGTCAGGGAAACCCATTGAGCTTCAAAGATGAGGTGCTCACAATATTGGAGGGTTTCACACAAAAAGGAATGGTTTATCCCAAGATGGGGTGCACACAAGGGGTCGTGGTGCACGAAATAGGTATCTTTTCCATACACATTTCTTAGGCATAAAATAAATCTGCGAGGATCAAACCACTGTTGGCATATGTGATGTCGAACTCCCTGGGAACCTACAGCAAAAACACATGTACCTTGGGGGATCCAGGTCTTGTGTGATGCCATAGAAGAGATGTCTAATGCGTAGTAGAATAATGCTTCAACTTGTGGAGGATCACTCTGAAAAAGGGGTGAAATTCAATATATAGAAAAATTATTTTTTGGCAGTTTGAAATATTTCAAGCATGTCAATGGATTTCAACACACATTTTCATTTGGTCCGTGTTGAGTGCACATGTAAAGGACTTATTTGACATCACATTAGGTTCATTAGAGCCTTGTGTGTGGACCTCCATATTATGCACACATGTCAGATCTTACGGGTGGCTCCCTTAGGATTCTTGAAATGTTTTATTGAGTCATAGGGATCTTTTGGTTTACTCAAAGATGCTCGATATGGTTCTTTAGGGAAATAAGTTCAAAAAAATTACCTCCCTCATAAATTGAACTCATAGGGGACCATAAGGTCAGGTTCTGAGGAAAATTCCAAAAAGAGGGGTGCATCCATGGGGGTGTGCGCAAGTCTCAGATTCCTACATGTAAAACATAAACTTGATCGCTATCTTAAATGTGAAAAAATATACTTCCACATGTTTTACTTTGTGTTATTCATGAACTATTGTGCTACTATCGAATAATCTTGCAAGAAATGCTTTGTCTTTCCTAACACACCCTCAGCCTTCCCAAATGTAACTAAAATGGCCATTTAATAAGATACTACTAAGAGGGAATCATTTAAATCCTTTTGGAGAGTGGAGGTGATTGAGAATCCTCAAATACATTATGTTATGAGGGTCATAACATAAAATTGAATGATCTTGGGTAGGCTAACATAGTCTTAGAAGGATTATATCATAAGTGACAACCTCCTGATGTGGAATTTCAGCATATGTGACGAAGTATTCATTATAAGCTCCAACATGATTCATCTTGATCATGGTTCACACTTTAAGATATATTTAATCAATTATAAATCAATGTTCATGGCCAAGTCACTTGAGATCATCAGGAGATGGTTGTCTATGTCATAAACATGATGTCCAAGATAATCATAGGAGACTAGCCAGTGGCGGATGAGTGACCTTCCCACTATACAAGAACCTTCCAAAAAAATATGAAGGATGAAAGAATGGGTTTTCATAAGGACATGGACATAAGGTATGAGGGGAACATCATGAGTAAATGGGAATGGGAGTACTGGGTATGCTACACATGCGAGGATTTTGGAATGAGTTTCATAGAATTGGGCTATATGAAGAAGTATAGACATCACAATTCTATATATATCTTCAATAATAGATGGTGTCGGAGATACTCATCTGATGGTCTCTCAACACAAACACTTTTCACCTCCACCATGGGGAGGTTGGAATCATCCTATTAGAAATTAACTTAATCGAAGGCAATCCCCTTGTGGTTTCCAATACAATGAGTTCCTTCCACTATTGAATACCTAGGAATAATGAGAACAAACCAGAATACAAATGTGGAATATATTGGAAGTGATGAAGGAGAATTTGAAGATCAATCACATCATGAAGGACATCTCATTCTCGATAAGGTTTGACCTATTCTTTATGAATGATGAGAAGTTGATGATGTTGGTCAAAGTGAAGAAGTGTTTGAATGGATCACAGAGGGGGAAAGGTGGGATATTGCTAGTTTATCCTTGAGGAAGGACAATATCAAACATTAGAGTACAACATGGATGAGATCAGGGGCCCACTAGTATGTTATGACACATTCATGACCACCATCCTGAGTGGGTGGATGTTATCGGAGAGGGACACATGAATGGGATTCCTCTCTAGGACTGTGGTGATTGTGGGGATCATGGTATCTCGCTATAGGGTCAACCTATGAGTGCCTATCTTGGTGAGGCTTTATATGATTCTAGGAATCATCTCAAGGGGAAGCATGCCTAGGATGATTTAAAAGCCGTTCTAGATTCTACATGGATAGATTGTGGCTCATTTTAGCAAATACGATCTTTAAAATTATATTTTCCCTTCAGGTGTTGGTCTACGACCATCCTCCCAAAACACAGCTAGTTTTTAGCCACTTACCATACTCTATCATGAAATTGTACTCCACATTGTAAACCTTGAAAATTTCAACTTCCACCCCTTTCTCTCTACATTTAGCCATATGGTGGATGACCTTGACGGTTCATGGGAGTACAATGAGTACCTAAAAGGATTATATAATGTTGTGTTGGTGACCCAAATCAGTGAAAAGATATTTTGAGAACTATACATATCATCCATCTTCGCTAGGTAGTTTGGATTCCTTCAAAAGGTGGTGAAGAAAATGTATATAGGGGTCTATAAAGAGTGACACACATTCATCTTACAGAAAATGTGGTGCAAGTTGAAAGCTACTAGAATGGGAAAACTAATTATGTTTCTTCCTGTGAATATTGATTCCAGCCTATCAATATTCTATGCCGGACATTGGGTGTCACAATATCTGGAGGAAATCTTGTGAAGACAGATTTGGAATGTTGAAGTAGAAATCATGGAACCAGAGCGGTGGGAAGGAAAGAGGGCTACAACCCAAGAGGAAAGACAAGAGGCATGCTAGGAAATAGGGGAAATACAACTCATAACCCAGTGGAATGGAAATTACATGGTATGGATTCAACTCTTCCTCCCGAATAAGGGTGGTCCCAAATGCAGCCTTGTGGGCAACCAAAGAAGTTCCTAGTAATAAGGTAATATATCAATAACAACCAGTTTCTGATGCCATTTTCTAGAACCATTGTTCTACATAGAGGATGTGGTGACAATCGTTACTAGATCAGGATGTGTGGGGGATAATAAAGCGTGGAGGGCTTGAACTACCATAAATTGGGCTCATTCAGGTGGGAAAAAGTTGAACATTCATCAGATGTATGTGTATCTAATGACTATGTATACCATTACATGCTAGATGGGGGTTTGGAAAACCTCCCACTTGGGAGAACATAATCCAAATTCTAGAATTAGATAGAGAGTAAACATTGCTTAAGTATGAAAGTGAAGAAGAATAAGGAGAAGAAGAAGAATAAATAGTTGAATAAGAGGAAGAGTAATAATAAGAATAATTAGAAGAAGAAGAAGAAGAAAGATAATATGAGGAGACCCAAGGGACGGCTTCTCGTCAAGAGATTCCATAGGAGAGTGGTGAAATTGTGGGCTCTAAAGAAGAGTTTAGTGAATATCTCTCGTTAAGCCTTAACTTACATCATACTATGATTTTTTTTCCTTTCACCATGCAGGTTCGCTATCAAAAACATGTCCCATAGAGGATAAAATCAGCAGTGAACAAAATTTCCCAACCTGAGGGGATGAATATGTGCCAGCAAGGGTGCTGGAGGATACTTTATGGCCTACACCCAGGGTTGTGGCAAGTGGTGAGCCGCTCGTGGCTAAGGTGTCTAGTGGTGAGCTAGCTGAGGATATTAGAGTGGTAAGATCTGAACCCTAGGTCCATATTGTTATCTTTAGGGGTCATCATCCAGGCTTTCCAATAGCAGCACATACTAAAGTGGAACGTACCAAATGGATCGTCATCAAAATCCATCCTCTACCAGGTAAGATAAAATTTGAATTTTTTTTGCCCTAATTGAGTTCCCATAGAGACTTAGTAGTATTGTGTACATATATGATGTATCTACCACTAAAATAACACAAGTAGAATAATTTTGAGTCAGTGGCATACCAAATAGTGAGGGATATCATGTGGTGGAAGTCCCTATGGTGACCCAAGAGCTATACGCAATGGTGCTAAACTATTTTAAGCCTTAGATTCCATAAAGTCATTCCTTTCATCAACTGATAAGACTAATTGAGGTTCGGTTCTTCATATATTGATTGGAAAACTATGATCCCAGTGAGTATACAGGGTTGGGGAATATATGGTATCACTTATTATGGTAATTCCCACTCATGAGGTTCTATCTATTCAAAATTATCAATCTTTAGTAGTTCCAGATGAATTGGAAGCTTCAGGGTATGAGACTAATAAGAAATAACTCATTCATAGTGGTGAGGATACCAAAGAAGAATCAAGTGATGTTGAACATCCTCATGACATGCAGCTTATCCCATCTGAGAGGATACTATAGAAAGATCATTCCACTGAATTTCATGTGGCCTTCCAAGAGTATGAGCCTCCAAATCTAGAGGATCTGCATGACGTCGACCCTAATTCATCTGAAGAAATCCATGACATTTAGTGATGGTCTTGGTGATTCATTCAATGCTTCATTAACCAGACCCCTGAACCACATCTATTGGTCTAGATGGGGTAACTCCACTTTTAGTTGTTCAACCTATGAATCAAAGGGGAATATGTTACAGAACATCATGTGATGGTATGTGATTGACTTTAAGAAAATATATGGTATGGGAAATTTAATCTAGAAGCTTCCTAGTTCTAGGAGAATTATGATAACCTGAACAAACAATTAGATGTCACCCAAGAGATCTATTAGTTAGAGGAGAAAGAAACCAAGCATTATGATTTTCTCAGAACATAATCAGAAATCATTGGAAATATGAGGGATCAACTAGAGGGGGTGAAAAAAAATGAAATATAATACTTATAATATTTTTAACCATAAGTATGAGTGGTTAAAGGAATATACAAGATCTTATGATCTTTGTTTCATGGCCAATAAAGTGGAAGCAAGGTTTGAGAGGAGTCAGTAAATTTGTGGGGGGGGGGACATGCCAAAGAATTCTAGAGATGATGCACTTAATCAATGTAGTGAAGCTATATAGGCAGTTCTACTGGAACTTATGAGAGGACCCAGTATATGGATGGCCCATTTTGTGCCTCAACTAATTTTCGTGAATACATTGAAACCATTGCATGGATGAATACCTTACATTTCCTACTAAAATTATTGAATTTCAATCATATTCATGAGAGGACTAATGGTCAATCCCTAAAATCGTGTGGGTATGGCCCATTGTGAGAAAAAATGGGTGAAAACATAACTATTCACTTTATATGATAATTTCAGATAATCGTAAAACACTTAGGGACTACTTTAGTTGGTAACCAAGATTGTTCTAGATGAGAGAGGTTGGGGTTGGAGAATTTCACTCTCTGAGTAGACAACTTTCTTTTACCAGTGTGGTATACTTCAAAAATAGGATAACTCTAGGAGAGTTGGAATCTATCTAAATTAAGTGAATGTGAAGTGTGAATCATAATATACAATATTTGGTACATGATGGTATGGTCATGGAGAAACAAGATAGCTGATGACCGTGTTTGAAACACAACATTCGTACAGCTAGCTTGAAATGGGGATGATAGAGATAATTTTTCATTATTATCCATAAGTTTTAAAATTATTTAATCCCTTATAATTAATTAATTTAATTGGATTTTTATCTTTCTAGAATTATTTGTATGTTTTGTTCTTAAATGTGAAAATTGGATAATCATAGAAATTCAACAATTTATACAGATTTAGTATTATAAGCATATCATTAACAATTTTTATCCACATTTATGGAAAATAAAATTATGATTTTTTATTTGTGGGTTACATGTTTTTCTTTGTCACACATATCAAATTCAAAATTTACTAGAAAAAAAAACAATAAAGTGGGAAAACCATTCTGGCCTATAGGATGGAACCCACCTCAGTATTTGAGGCATATCTTAGTCTAAAGACCTCCAAATGAGGTGATTCATTATGGATATGAACTTAGTATCAAATACTCACTATCACATTAAATTAAGTGGAAAACATTTCTAGCTAAAGATGCCTTTTCGAGTTCCCAAATGGAAGAATTTAAAGAGTCATCTCAGCCATAAAAAGTATACTTTCTTAATTTGATCACAACTCAAACTACACATGTCCAAATGATTTTAAATTTTTAGGGTAGATAGTAGAATTAATTTATAAAAACACATAATAATGGACCTCATCATCTTTTAGAGGTCTATTGGGAATAATATAAGCAAACTTTATGTGGACATATTCTCGAGGGTAAATTTTTTGTTCTTAATTTTCCATCCTATATTTCTTTTTAGTTTTGTAATGTATTATTCTTCCCCCATTAACTTAGATAACCTTCACATAGAGGGGTAATCCTCTAAAAAATTGGGGAAGGATTTGTTTTCACCTTTTTATGGTTTAGTTCTTGCACTTAATGATGTAAAATGTTTTATCTCTTTTGAAAAATTGGTTTCAATTTCTAATAGATGTTTTAATTATCATTTACAATAATATTTGGTTTTAGATTCTGTTATTGATTTTTTTAATCAATGATTATTTTATCACTCCTCTAGGTTCAGGTCTATATAAAATGGAATATATCAAGTCTTAGTGGTGAAGTACTTGGTGATTTTCAGTACATGTGGGAGGGGTTGTTGATATTCTTGATTATTTGGGATAAATAGGAACATATTGGGTATTTCCTAATTAAATTATGGGTATCCACAAAAACTCTTTCTCACATAGAAAAAAGAGTATATCTTGTTGATATCATGGTAATTTTTACTCTCACAATCACCATTTGACCATGGTAATGAGAGTAAGATATAATTGATTCTCACTTTAATCATCATAGTAGAATAGGATTGGATAAATTGGAGATTTAATTTCATTTCAATTAGAAAACTGAGACGAACCTAATCACCCAATCATATCACTATTTTCAATCAAATTCTTGTTCAAAAAAAAGCAATCTTTTGCTTATTTTTTTTTTAATTTTTTCATTTATTTGGTTCCATTGAAAGACAACACAATTTCAAAAACAACAACCACTTCATTCTCAAATTTTAATGTAGTAGATTGATTGTTGAGAAATCACCTCTCGAGATTTCCTAGGATAACCACTATGATGAATTCTAACTTTGGAAATATTTGTTTTTACCACCCCTCGTGATAGGAAGGTGTAAAACATGGTATCGTTTCTATAGAGGAAGTTCTAACAAAAGAATTTGTAAATGTTTTACACTTTTCAAATTAAAAAAACCATTAAAAATATTTTTCAGTGATTTTTTCAAATGATTATTCCATTAATTTTTGGAACAGTTACCTACAAGTTCAAGTGATAATTATTGACACACCTTGGTCTATATTGGATAGTGGATCTTTCTTTACAAAGAAGATCATGGGATCTTAAATCCAAATCATTAATGTGGATGAATTCATGGATCTCATCTAATCCCATAATGTGAACCTTGAATACCCAGTTTTAGAGGGATTTTTTATTGAATTATTTTACTCCATGATTATATTCCATAATTTTATCATAATTTTTCAAGTTACAAAAAGATATTTCATTGTTTCATGGTAATATTTATTTCATTTGAGAATCACCAAGTAGAATATGTTCACAAGGATCTTTAATCCTAGTTGGAATGTATTAGTCAAATAGTGTAAAACCTAGAGATAAAAATAGTGTCGATTTTCGAAGATGTATATTCATCCCAGAATTAACCACTAGAGAAGGAATAATAACCAGAAAAAGAGAAATTGATGAAACAAATATCCCCAATTATCTTTCATGTTGAAGAACCAATGGATTCCTTGATGAAATTAAAAGTAGATCCATTCATCCCAAATAAATAAATGTAAAAAGATATTAATGAAAAATATTTTCTTATTGAAGTGTATATGGGAGATTAAAATGATATAGATAACATCTAGAATTATTGTGAGGAACTACATGATCCCCTTATTCCATACAATGTAGAATACCTAGCACCATTGAACAAATACACAACCAAAGTGGTTGAATTTGAAGAGGATATGGAGGATCCTGACTACCTACCATTATCTAGTAAAATTAACCTACAAGAGGAATCTTTAAATAAATAATAAATTGAATTTGAACAAACTCTGGGAGATGATCTTTTCTTGAACATGTTATCTTCTAATTTTATTTAATCTGAACTGACTATTACCTCCCATTGTTTCGTATTTTCATATATGGAAACACATTAATTTCTTTTGTATATGGGGATGAAAAATAACATTTACCTGAAGAAGAACATGTTGAGATCCTTGAACTTTTTGAAAAATTATTATAGGGAGTACATGAGAATTTGAAAGTGTATTTTCTAGAAGAAAATGAGACACAAGATGCTTAATTTGGAGAGGAATATTTTTATATTGATTCTTAAAAATCTATTTTATTTCAAATATAATTACACTTTGACATTATCTTTGACTATTTTTAATGCATCATTCCAAGAAAACACACTAGATAATGAAGAAGAATATTTTTAATTCGTAACCAAGAAATATGGGTACTAATTATTTATCCTAACCCCACCATATATAAAGTATCTCAGTTTCATGGTTATTTTTTTGGCATAATATATTCATGGAGTCCTCAACAAGAGTAAATATGTTAAATATGTAAAGAATAAGATTTGTTGATTCATGACAATAAAACTCTACCCATCATCATATTGGGGATACCTAACTAGAACTTCCCATCTGGAGGTATTCGAAACATAGGGCCCACTTGGGGGATTAATCCAAGATCTATCATTATTTTCCCATTATATTACTACATTATTTCTTTAATAATTTTATTACGTTTTCTTATCTAGTTTTTATTGTATTTTTTCATTGTGAATCACTTAAAAGATTAAATAATTATTTCACTAAAAATAATTCAGGTTGTAACTCTCCTTCGCACTTAATTATTTATTTCGATTCAATAAAAAATCTAATTACATGTAAAATCTACTTGAATGAATTATGGTGTATTATTTAAGTTTGTGGAATGGAACCATTATAGTTTTGGATTTTCTATTTTTTTGTTTTTTTTTGGATTTTATAAAAGTGTGTTTTAAAAAATTCCAATGTGTTTTGTTTTCAATTTTTTCATTTTTTTGAAAAAATAAACTGAAAAAATTATCATTTCCATTTTTTGATACTAATTTTAATGAGTGAACCAATTTATTCAATGAAACTGAGCTTAAATGAATATTTAAAATGAATTTGATTCATGTTCAAATCATTGGAAATTTAATGAAAACTACTATGATTTTTTAATCTCGTTCCACATCTCGCTATGTATATCTTTGAAATTACTTTCCCATGAGGGTTTTGAATAATTTTTTTCTTATTCATTTTATCCACCTCACTTCTTGAGAGAACCATAATATTTTTCATTAACCATAATTTTATTTTATTTTTCCAAATCATGAGATTTTTAGATACATGTGTTTTAAATGATTGATTCATATATTTGGTTTTAAAGAGACATTTTCAAGAGAATATTTTTCTTTTTTACCTTGTACATTTTATTCGTGTATCCCATAGAAACCATAAAATACTATTTTGATAGCTAAATTACAAGAAAATTTCTCATATTCAACCACCAATTAAAGTAAAATTGAATGATCTAGTTGAACATAAGTGTGGAGGAACCTGTCTAGAATTGTGGTACCTCATATGGTGTAAATTTGGTTTGAAAATGAAATGTTTTAGAGATATGTTTTATTCTTAAAAAAATAAATCATTCTGTTGAAATGTATTTCTTGCTTAGGATATCACGATAGGTGAAACCATGCCTTTCTGGAGATTTTGATAGAGAAATAATGTTTTGCATGTCTCGAGATTTCAACAAAAATTATGTTTGAGAATATTGAAATTATTGTGACTGGAAGGGTGAATGGTGTGAACTACCCTTGATTTTTAATTATGATAAAGCTAATTTTCTTCTAAGGGGACTGAGTAGGAGACCATACATGAGTGAAAAATAGAATCTTTCAATTCTTCTTCAAAATATTTGAGCCCTCCTAAATTATCCTCAAAATGTTTTGAGATATAAATCTTACCAATTGGAAGCCATAGAACTACCATGAAATTTCATCATGATAAAAACAGTTCATTGACTCACATTAGTTGTTGATGTAAACATTTATCAAGACTATGGTGAAACTTTCACGAGTTTGGATGAGAAAATCCTTGTAGAAAATTGACATTTGTAAGATGAGAGGAAATTCACATGAGGTAGGTGTCTTTTATGTATGGGAAGATAAATGAAGAGGGAAAATATATAATGATATAACTAAATGCCTTGAAATAATGGTTTTTTATGAGGCATGATATATTTTTTTTCATGGTGTATAATTGGTGGATCTCATTGGTATGTTTTTTAAATTATCATTGATTTTATTTTGATGTTGACTTTTCTAGGAGTCTATGTTCTATGTGCGTGGAAATAGATAGTGATAATATTTTCATAATTATTTATATGTTTTTAAATGATTAAATCCCTTAAAATTAATCAATTTGACCATATTTTCATCATTTTAATATTTTTGGTGTGTTTTGAGCTTAATTGTAAAAATTGGTTCTTTGAATAAATTTTACAGTTTTCCCAAACTTCAGTATTTCAAGCATATCATTTAATGTTTTGATTCAAATTGAATGATTATTTTTTTACGATTCATTGCTTCATGGGATTCACCTTTTTCTTTGAGGCCCATATCCAATTCAAAAATATAGACCTAGAAAATTCAATAAAGTGTGAAAAAGTTTCTATCTGATAGGATGAACTCCACCACATTAATTGAGGCATCTCTCAACCCATAGAACTCCAAATGAGGTTATTCCAAATCTATATGAAATAGGACAAAAATATTTATTCTCAATGCCATGGAGAAATTCACTCTTAAAGGATACCATTTCATTTTCCCAAATGACAGAAGTTAAAGTGTCTCCTTAGCCAAAAAACATATAAAGCCTTAATTTTTTCATAACTCCAACTAAACATTTCGAAATTATTTGAAAGTTTGAGTTTCAATAGAAAAAACAATTTTGACCAAATTATGGTTGTTTTTCAACTTTTTATGTTCTTTTGAGAATAACAGAAGAACATGTTTTGTGGACATATTGTAGAGGATAAATTTTATGTTCTTCATTTTCCCACATTTCTTTCTATTTAGATTTGTAGTGTATTATTCTTAACCCTTCTTCATGGATACCTTTCATATGGAGGGGTAAGACTATGATTGATTTAAGAAGGATAGGTTTTCCATTTTGTAATTTTTTTGTTTTTCACTTTATGGAGTAAAATATTTTATCTCTTTTGATAATATTGTTTCAATTTATAATAGCAGTTTTTGTTATCATGTACAATCATATTTAATTTTAGATTCTGAAGTTGATTTTATTTTCTTAATGATAATTTTCTCCATCCTATAGGTTATATATATATATATATGATGAAATAGATTAGGGACTAGTGATGAAGTACTTAGTGGTTTCCGGAACATGTGGGAGGGGTAGTGGATATTCTTGATTTTTTGGGATAGAAAATTCTTGATCAAGAATTGCCTATGTCAATTGTGGTTATAAACTAAAACCATTTTTTAGATAAGAAGGATAGTTTATTCAGCAGAGATCCTTTTAAGGTTTACTCTCAGACTCACCATTTGACTAATTGAGTGACATGAAGTGATCTTAGAATGTCACTTTAATCAGCATAGTAGAAAAGGATTGGATAAATTGGAACAATGATAACATTGAAATTATAAAACTAAACATGACCTAATCACCCAATTCATATCCCTATTCTCAATCACATGATTTTTCAATTTCCTTTCAAACTTTTTCTTTTATTTTTTAAATTATTTTCTTTATTTTCTTTTCAAAGTCAAAAAATTTCTAAAACAACCTCCACTTTGTTCTCAAATTTTAAGGTGATAACTAGTTTATTGAGTTCTCCTCTTAAGACACCCCAGTTTGAAAAATATACTACATTTTAACTTAGGAAATATTTTTTTTTCATTCCCATCCCATGACAAGCACATGTCAGAGAACAAAGAATTGATATTTGACTACTGAACATGTTTGAAACAAGGGACCTGTCTCGAAATGTCATCTTGAGTATTCAGTAATGTTGGCCCAAGAATATAGGTGAGTCATAGATTCAGGGGACTATGCCATTATGGGGTCCGTTTAGAAATGGAAGAGGATGAGGATCCAAATAAGGGGCATTTGAAGAGTGATAATGGAGTGATGGAATATTCGAATTTCTTCTAGATCTCTTAGAAATAAATAATCATAACATAGAACACACCGGTGTAAGCATACTGGTCTGAAAAAATATCAAACCTACATTTCAGGGGAACGTCGTATTAGATGTCGATCAATAGTTGAATATGCAAGCAATGTGATAAATAACCAGCATTTGGGAAGAATACCTCATGGGCAAGGGCCTGGTATTTTCATTTAGTTTTAAATATTTCAAGTGAAGATGATATACATGTCGTTTAACGATGTAAGGGAATAAAAATTTATGGTACACTTTAATGTCGTGTGATAAAGACACATCTTGTAGTTTTACATCATGTGACTGAGACATTACACATAGTTTAAGGTCACAATTCATGGACCCTGAAAAATAATTTAAACTCATTCCTCATGGACATGGGATGTTTCTATTCCTTTGATATTTGTGTGACACAGAGGAATAAAACTCAACACAGATGAGACAAAAGAGGCTTACACACCAAAAAAGTATCAAGAGATGGATGGAAAAAGGTCTTCCTAGAACAATAATATATAATGTGTTGAGATGAAAGATGAGGCCACACCACACTTCCTTAGTAAGGCTCGTAGTTTATGGTCATAGAGTTTGGACCAAATGTAATAATATCCCAAATGGACTCATGTAGTGTGAAAAATTAGAAAATCCAACATAAATGATGGCCAAGGAAGCCTGTGCCACACCCCACATTTGTGGGGATTCACAGGCATTTTAATTTCATGATTTCGTGGACCAATACTTCAAGTTTAAGGGCATAGAGCTTGGACTCAGGGTAGAATAGTTCCCCAGAATGGGTATATGTGGTGTGAAAGAATGGAAAACCACACATTAATGGGGGGAAAGGGTCCCATTTCCCCCCTATTCATTCCCAAAGAAGATTTCGCATAGTTTAATGTCTTGATGTTTGGACTATATTATCTTAGCTTATAGTCATATAGTTCTGAATAAGGCTCATGTGTGGCCATGTCTTGTTGATATACTCTTTACCAAAAGTCTTAAGCCCACATGAGATGTTCTTGGTGTGGGAATCAAGAAATAGAAAGGTGTTTACATGATATGCAGAAACACAAATTATGGGTGAAACTAAGGGTAATGGAATTCCACCAAGGTACAAGAAAGTGAAGAAGAGGTATGTAGAGATTTTAATGATCTGAATCAGGGGTGATAGATAGGTAGGGATAAATTGTTGACCATGTTCAAAACACAGAGAGAATGGCTATGTCATTCAAGGGTGGGACAAAAAAATTCCGGATCTACTACTGACTATGTGTGAAAACACAAAGTCTAAAATTTGTTTCCATGGATCATTTATGGAATTTTCCTATAACAAGAGGTGATCCAAAATGTGGCATGATACCATCACTATTAGGGGGTCCGTCTAGATATGATGGATGAAGGAGACCAAATCGAAAAAGGCTCAAAATATTGAAATTGGAATACATAAAATTTGGATCCAAACCTAGGAAGCAAAAATATTTTAATGTAATGTTTCCTAGACTATATGGGTGAAAATAGATTAATTTCATATTGATATTACTTTATTCTAATAGATTAATGTTGTATTTCATTGACCATGGATCAAAGGGAACATTAAATTTCAAAAAGGTGGTTCTAGAGTTAAGATCTTATGTGAATGATCCAAAGAGGCTTTGCACCACATGAAGCAATTCTAATGCTAGTTAAACATAGATTCAAGTCAGTTGGACTGAACCATAACCAAGGCCAAGGGGATGATGGTTTGATGAGTTTGTGGTTGGGCCCAAAGAAAAAATGTATGTGCATCACTACGTATCCCATGAGGATGGTAATCAAGACACAAGTAGTTCATGAACATAGTGTAGTAGTAGACCAACACTGGTAAAGGAAATTCCATCTGGTGTAGTAAATCAATAATCTGAACATGTTCATGGTAGGGTCACACATTGACATCATTCAATGAGGACAATAGATCTTAGTTTAATTTTATGTATTTTGGTCCATAATGGGGGTAATTATCTCATGTGGTTTTTTTGTAGTGTGGTTTCATAATAATCATAATGTGAATGATGTACAAGGACGCCCAACACCACAAAACATCCTTGAGAAAATTCACATTTAGTTGAAAATTAGGATGGTTG
This sequence comes from Viscum album, assembly GCA_963277665.1. Classification (NCBI taxonomy): domain Eukaryota; kingdom Viridiplantae; phylum Streptophyta; class Magnoliopsida; order Santalales; family Viscaceae; genus Viscum; species Viscum album. The sequence goes on from OY728165.1 coordinate 838,278,672, forward strand.
GACGAAACTGTGGCTAAAGGGATGAAACTTTGACGAGCTTGCAGCTGGACCTAATGAAAAAGAGTATAGGGGTCACTATGTATCCCAAAATAATGGGAATAAATCCACTCATAGTTCTTAAAGTTATATCCATTTTAACGTCATGCATTAAGGGTGAAGATGAATCGACATCAAAAGATGGAAATTGTAATGACCCGAACTTTTGAATAATTTTTATTTCCTTAATTTGTGTGTTATTTTATATTACACTCAACAAAACTATATCCTTTAATTAATCAAATTATTATAATTAAAATGAGACTATTGGGTTTTGACTAATATATGACTGTTGGAAAATATGACCGTTGGAAACTATACTCTTAACGTTATGATTATCGTTTATAAATACAAATTACCACAGTTAATTAATATAGAACGAAGAGTCAATGGATTCATCCAATAGAGTGGGGTTGTACAAATCCCATATGATGGAGTTTGAGAAGGAGGTAGCATTACTGGTCTCTGGACCAAGCCCAAGGTGAACTCCAATACGTTAAGCTGGAACGGAATCGCTTTCGGGAGAAGTTTAAGCTAATAAGAATCACCAAACGGGAAATGTTTTTTGAGCCACCAAAAGATTATATCACCATTAAAAACCTTAATCTTAGGTCCTATGTGAGTGTTATAAGCGGCTATGCAATGAGGCCTTAGTAAAATTATGTAATCATTTTATATAAATAAAAACATTATTTCTTTTTATTGTAAAATTTGTGAATTTCTATTGTCAAATTAAATATTGGATGAATTTATAGAAGTTCCATATTATTGATGAATATTGGAAAAAGGTTATTTTAAAATATTTTTTTATACTTTAGATAATTAATAATGTTAAATGATTTATAAATAATGGTATTCTACAGTTGTGATCAGGAAGATATTTAGAGTCTAATAAGGTCAACTTATTTTTTTAATATTAAATTATGAATTTTAATATCAACCTTATGAACAATAATGTGAAAAATTTAATAATAACATCAATTAATAAGGTATAAATATAATTTAGGTATCTTGAATTGTAATGTGATATAATAGCATAAGTAAATAATTGTTTCAAAAATTATTGGTAATGTATTAGTATTTTTTCAATTAAATAGTGTTTTACATAAAACATAAATATCTCATAATTAGAAAACTATTTTCATAAAATGGAAATAATTTTTTAATTCATAGCATCAATATTATGTTAGGGTGAATTTTTGATATTTCTATAAAATGTTGTGTTTTTCTGTGAATAGTAATAAAAAACATTTTTGAGCATTAGTGTGCTTAATGAAAATAGTAATGATTTAATCATAATGTAATCATTCTGGTACACTTTTGAATATTAAGATATGTTATGAGGTGTACCAAGTGGACAATACCTTCGTAAAGACCATTTTTTTTAAAATACCACTAATGAGGTGTCTCTTTGAAATTAATAAAATATTCTCTCTCTTTTTCTATAAATACCAACCCATTCCTTCATTACATTCATTAAAAAACCTCCTCTACAAATATCTAGTATTTTTACCTCCCAAGGAGTCCTCAAAGGTTCCCTCAAGCCCCCAAGGTCACACACTTTTATTTTCTAAAATTACACTTCAATGTAAGGGAACCTTTTACCCCCCCCCCCCCCCTTTAGTCATGACTTCATTTATGTTAAGTCATCTAGATTATAGTTTATTATGTGGTGCATATGTTATTATATATCCTTATTACTTTCCATTTCATGTACAATTGACGGGATACCCTTTCCTCTCTCATCGACTGATTTTCTGAATTTTTAAGTGACCCTCTTAGGCTGCCAAATTTTCGTAAAAGAAATCGCATATTATCTTTTCATTCAAGTTTCCTTTTCATGGGTTATGTCATTCCAACATCCATAACATGATTTTATTTAAAGACTATTATGTCCCTACATAGTATAATGAGTTATTTATGAGTGGTTGACCCTTTTCCCCACTCTCTTTAATGTTTTCTAAATCCATGTTTTTATAGTTGTTATGCTGCAGATATTTCGTCTCCAAATCTCTCTACGTTTTTCTCAAGAAATTGTCTAATTTTATTTATATGAATACCCAAAACCTTTTCGTTTATAGGGGTATTCATAAAGGCATAAAAATATATATTTTACTCTTGAATTGACCAACATGAATCCCTAATTCTTTTTGCATGGGTTACAAATGACATAACTATCATGTATTTAAGGACATTTTAAAAATCATGATTTTGATATTAAACCCATATCTTTTATTCTATTTGGGTTATTTATGAATTTTTTTATTAAGATCAATGTGGATAACATTAATGTAAAAACATCTTAAGGGTTCTCATTGATAGAACTCCAATTCATTGGGTAAAGAATTTAATCTCTACAGATGACAAGTTTCATGATTCCTTGTTGAATAACCCTTGTAATTTTTATAACACCATGGGTATGATCCTTCGGGAAGTGTTTAGAAATTTCTAAATTAAATTTTGTTGCCACATATTCATGTTAATATTCATTTTATTTTTTATTTTTATATGCCTCTTCTTTTATTTTTCATGTATTTATTTTTTTGATCAGGTTCTTATTGATATCACAAGTAAACTGATTCCCTTTCTTTCCTTACTTAGCCTTTTTCTCACCCTTTCCTTTGATGTATGAATCCAAGTTATGAGATTTAGTAATTGTATATAGGATAAACTTTTCAAGAATATTTTAAAAGGTATTTAAAATACTGTTTTAATTTTTCATGTATTATGCTCTGGATTTCCAATACACTATCCTTTAAGAGATCCTCTTTTTGTAAAATGTAATGGAAAGTTACGTAATAAAATGGTAGGAATCCCTAATTGGTATCAAAGGATAGTTTATTTATTTATATAAATTAGGCTATGAAAACTTTAGGAAGAACCCTATGAAAAAGTTTAAATATAGTAAAACTTCTTATTATTTTCATGAAATATTAATTAAATGGTTTCCAAAAAAAATTAATCCTTGTCTGGAAAGGAATAAGTGGATGTGGCTCTGGAACAGATGTACCTAGGAGTGAAAATTCTGACAAGGAGTTTTGATCTTGACTTAGGGTATCCGGTATATGAAAATTTCCCTCGCTGCACTCCTGGTTTGACACTGCTGAGGGATATGTTTGGTTAATCACAAGATTTTTATGAATAATTATAAAAGGATTTATAGAGAAATGTAATTGTTTAAGAATGATGTTTTAAGACATAAAATCCATTATAGTTAAAAAAACTCATAAATGAAATAAGATTATAAATATGGTTTTATTATTTTATAAAATGGAGGGAAATAGAGGAACCGTGAAAATAGTGACTATAATCAACCATGCACTGGCGGCCCTCCGAAGGATTCTGGAATGGAAACTTTCATTAGAATAATGAACCAACAAACTCGTGTTATGGGAAACAAGTTGAATCAAGTTGAGATACTAATCTCACCATGAAGGTAACAACATTATATTGAGTAATTTATGCATCAATGACCACCAACCGTAAGTGGATCTACCAGTCCATTTATTATTGAATAGTATATCAGCTCTATTGAGAAGATATTTTCTGTGATTTCCTGTTCAGAACTTGAAAAGGTCACCCTGGCTGTTTACTGCTTAGAGGGAAAATCTGATCAATAGTGGTAACTGATTAAAAATATGAGTCCATGACTAGAGGTTGAATCTATGGAGTAGGAAGAGTTTATAGTTATATTATTCAATAAGTATTTCCCCAGTTATATGAGAACAATAATGGAGAAGAAGTTTTTTGAGGTGAAGTTGATGGAGAATGAATCTGTTAGAAGCTACAAGATGAACATCATAAGACATTCCCATTACACCTCATGCTTTGTCATGGATCTTAATGGAAAAGCTGATAGATTCTTTGGTGGACTGAGACCTCATCTATGGATAAATCTAGCCAACTGAGACTGTGAAAACTATAAAGAGATCATACAGAGTGCAGTGAAAGTTGAACTAATGTTCAGTGAGACGAAATGGTCCCAAAAATACAAGGACAAGAAATTTTTTATGGATCCATGCTTAGGGAGGAGCATTGATCCGGGTAGAGGAGGCAAGCAACTGCAATGTATCATGGGTAATAAATGTGGGAAGAAGCTTAGGGGGGACTTCATGCTTGGGAGCGGTAAGTGCTATAAGTGTGGAAAATATGACCATATTACACAGAATTTTCATAGTGTGGTGAAGACACAACTTCCCAACACTAATAACAAATGGATGACGGTGCAGGCCTTACTTGATATCTAATTCTCTATGTATAGAAAACTTGGTCACTTTTCCAATAACTCTCTAATTCTGAGGGTAGTAGAGTGGAACCACCATCATCCTAAGAAAAGGCCAAGGGAGAAAGGCAGTACTTTTTATATCATTGTGACTGAAGTTGAATCACCAAATTATATGGTGCCAGGTTCTCTGGTTATTCTCTCAAAGCTAGAAAGTAATTTGTTTGATTCTAGTTCTACACATTCTTTTATTTCATCAATCTTTGCAATGAATTTATAATCAACCACTGATTTTCTATAATTAGAGTTATCATTCAAGAGTCTTGGTGGGATTATCCAGGCATCGTTACTATTTATAAACTCTAGTATTTACATTATTGAGCACAATATTATCAGAAATCAGGTAGTCATTACCATGCTTGAATTAGAAATTATACTAGGGATGGATTGGATATCAAATTATAATGCTAAGATCAAATGTAGATGTAAGGAAATCTCAATAGAATTGAATGGAAAACCAAAATTTATCTTCAAAGGACATATATCTAAACCAGATCATTGTCTATAAAACCTCCTATATCATTCTTTATGGAGTTAATTGGTAAAGAAGAAGAAGAAGTAAATTAGAGTATAATGATATAAAATGTCCCCATCGTCGAGGAATACATTGATGTATTTCTTGAGGAGTTACTCAAACCTACCCTAGAAAGAGCAGTAGAGTTCTCCATTGAACACAAACCTCTATCATATCAAATTTCAAAGACCCCATATAGGATGTAAATTGTGGAGATGGAGGATTTAATGGAAAAACTCCAAGATATTTTTGAGAAGGGGTTTATCCGACCGAGTGTGTCTCCTTGGGGATTGACTATTCTATTTGTGAATAAAAAGGATGGATTGATGTGACTTTTTATTGATTATAGATAACTGAAAGGGATCATAGTGAAGAAACAATACCCTCTTCCAAGAATTGATGACTTATTTTACCAACTTCATGGTGCTCAATTATTCTCTATGATGGATCTTTGATTTGGTAATTATCAATTGAGGGTGAAAAAAGAAGATATTCCAAAAACTACCTTCTGATCAATATATGGTCATTATGAGTTTGTTATTATTCCCTTTGGATAGAATAATTCTCATTCTATTTTTATGTATTTTATGGATAGAGTGTTTAAGGACTACCTTGATAACTTTGTTCTAGTTTGTATTGATTATATTCTGATATATTCTGAAATTCTCAAGGAGCATGAGAATCATCTAAGGGTTATTTTTTAATATCTACATAAGGATAGGATTTTTGGAATGGTTATAAAATGTAAACTTTGGTTACAATAAGTTTCTATCTTGGGTAACACTGTAACCAATAAAGGAATCACAATTGACCCTACAAAGAAAGAGGTTGTAGTGGAGTTTCCTCAACCTACAAAAATAACCAATATTTATAGTTTTTGTTGATTAAAAGGATAGTATAAGAGGTTTGTGAAAAAAATTCATTACTTTATAATCCATTAACCAAGTTAACATGAAAAGGGGTCATGTTAATAGGGACAAAAGAGTGTGAGGAATGCTTCCATGAGCTGAATAAGAGATTGGTAACTACACACATGTTAACTCTACCCTCAAGTGGAGAAGGATTAGTTTTTTAGTGATTCATCTCTGAAAGGGATTAGGTGCATCCTCATAAAAAATGAAAAATTAATAACTTATGCATCTTGAAAGTTAAAGACTCATGAGCAGAACTATTTTACACTTAATCTAGAGCTAGATGCGGTCATTTTTGCTCTAAAGATATAGAGGAACTATATTTATGGGTAGAAATGTGATATATACATAGACCATAAAAGTTTATATTATATTTTCACACAAATGGAAAATAGCATGAGACAATGGAGGTTATTGGAACTTCCTAAAGACTATGAATTTTCAATTCATTATCATCCCACAAGAGAAAACAAATTCACTGATTCATTAAGCAGGAAAGACCCAGTTGTTTTGTCCATGATGATAATTTCAAGATATGCTTTGATCAATGACCTGGTAAAGCTGGAAATGGTAATTATAAGGGAAGGGAAAACATCAACTCTAACCAAAATTATTTCTCAATCGTCATTACTATGGAAGATCAAGAAAGCTCAAAAAGGAGATCCTTTGTTGTAGAAGATGTTTGAAGTTGTGAATGATGGGAAGTTTCTTGAGTTCAATATTGATCAAGAAGGTGTACTAAAATTTCATAGAATACTATGTGTTCCATAAATTCTAGAAATAAAGAAGGAGCTAATGGATGAAGCTCACAGCTCTAGATTCTCTATAAATCCGGAAAGAACGAAAATCTATAGGGACCTTCATGATAATTTTTTGTGGGGTAATACGAAAAAGTAGATCTCTAAATACACTTCAAGGTGCTTGGTATTTCAGCATGTGAAGGAAGAGCAAAAAAATACTAAAGTGCTTTTTCAACTACTACCTATAATGGCATGGAAGTGGGACAAAATCAAAATGGACTTTGTCACTGGTCACCCGAAAACATCTAAAGGAAACAATGTGATATGGGTTATTGTAGACCATCTCACCTAGACTGCCAATTTTATATCTACTCATGATAATATCTCTCATAATCAACTTTCTAGGATTTACATGTAGGAAGTTTTAAGGATGCATGGAGTTCCACTTTCTATCATATCTGATCATGATCAAAGGTTCAAATCAAAATTTTGGAGAAGTCTTCAATATTCTATGAGCACCAAATTGGATGTCAGTCTGTCCTTTCACCCCCAAACTGATGTCTAATCTGAAATGACTATTCAAACACTCGAGGACATGTTTCGAATGTGCTCGATGGAATTTAAAGGTCGAATGGGATCAACATCTCTCTTTATTTGAGTTCTCTTACAACAACAGCTTCCACTCAAACATTCAAATGGAACACTATGAAGCTCTATATGGGAATCAATGTATAACTCCTACTTATTGGGATGAAGCTGGTTAGAGAAAGCTTCTTTGGACAGATCTTATGCATGAGATGAAAAAATATCCATGCCATCCAGCAAAAAATTAGGTCGTCTCAGATTCAGTAAAAGATCTATGTTGACAACCATTGAAGGGACATAGAGTTTCAAGTTGGGGAAATGGTATTTCTTCGAATATCACCAAGGAAGAGAGTCCTGAGGTTTGGTTAGAAAGGGAAGCTCATACCTAGGTACATTGGCCCTGTGAAATCCTTGATCGTGTAGAAGTAGTGGCCTATCAGCTATAACTTCGTCGAAATCTAGAAAAAGTTCATGATTTTTTCAATGTAACCCTCTTGAGGAAGTACATACATGACCCTTCACATGTACTACATCCAGAGATGGTACAACTGGAACCTGACCTCCCTTATGAAGAGTAGCTGGTGGAGACCTTGCATCGTAGAGATAAGGTTCTACTCAACCAGAATACTCACCTTGTTAAGGTGTTGTGGAGGAACCACAAATATGAAGAAGCCACATGGGAACCAGGGGACTCTATGAGGCAGAAGTTCCCACACCATTTCTCTTTTGAGGATACAAGATAAAATTTTAGGGATTAAATTTCATAATGGAGGAAGAATATAACAACCCAAAATTTTTAATAATTTTTTTTTTTGGAATTTGTGTGTTACTATATTTTATACTCAACAAATTTTTTTCCTTTAATTAATGAAGTTATTATAATTAAAATGAGACTGTTGGGTTTCGATTGCTATATGACCGTTGGTCAATATGATCATTGGAAACTATAATCTTAACATTACTATTATTGTTTATAAATACACATGATCATGGTTAATTAATACAGAATGAAGAGTCGATGGCCTCATCCAGTAGAATTGGGCTATACGACGAAAATCTATACGAGCTTGAGAAGAAGGTAGCATCATTGGGCTTTGTTCTGGACTAATCCAAAGCAGAACTTCCACACATTAAGCGTGAATGGAATAGTTTACAGGATAATTTCAAGCTGATAGAAATCACCACACAAGCAATTTTGTCTGAGCCACCCCAAGATTCTATCACTTTTTCACACCTTACTCTTAGGTCTTATGCAGGTGTTATAAGGGGCTATATAACGAGGCCTTACTTACTTTGTGTAATCCTTTTGTATAAATATAATTACAATTTATTATTATGGTAATATTTTTAATTTTAAATGTCAAAATAAATATAGGTTCAATTTATAGAAGTTCTATATTACTGATGAATATTGGAAAAATTGTATTTAAATGTATTTTTTAAATATTTTAAATAATTAATAATTTGAAATTACTATTTAAAAATGGCCTTCTATAGTTTTGATCAGTAAGAAATTTAGAGTCTAATAAGATCAACTAAATTATTTAGTGCATAATAAGTTTTGAATAGTAATATTACCATTTTGAATAGTAATGTGACCAATGGAATAGTAACCTCAATTTAGAAAGTATAAATATAATTCAGGCATCTCGAATGGTAATGTGTAATAATTGCATAAGTAAATAACTATTTCAGAAATAATTAGTTAAGTTTTAGCTTATTTTAGGTTAATAGTGATTTTACTTAAAAATTAAATATCACATAATTAGAAAATTATTTTCATAGAATGGAGTTCATTTTATTAATAAAGAGCATCGATATTAGTTTAAGGTAAATTTATTATATTTTTATAAAATGTTTTTTAGTGAATAGTAAAAAATAAAATTTTGAGCTTCGGTGTGTTTAACGACATCATTAATAATGTAATCATGATGTAATAACTCTGGTCGACTTTTGAATAGTAAGATATTCTATGAGGTTTCCTAAGTGTATAATACCTTGTTAAATACCTACAGAGAATACCATGGGCAATCCCATGGTTTTGCAAATACCACTAATGAGATGTACCTTGGAAATTAATAAAATATTCCCTCACTTTTTCTATAAACACCAACCCATTCCTTCCTTCCATTCATTCCAAAATCCTCTTCAAGGAATATATGGTCTTTTTACCTCCCAAGGTGTCCTCCCAAGGTTCCCTTAAGCCACCATGGTCACAGCCTATTATTTTTTTAAATTACCCTTCAAGGTAAGACACCCTTTCACCCTCCTCTTTTAGTCATGATTCTTTTATGTTATGTCTTCTACTTTATATTTAATTATGTGGGGGTATGTTCTTATATATCCTTATTATGGTCCATTTCTTTTCCAATTGATTGTAGACCCTTTCCTCTCTCATCAACTTATTTTCATCATTTTTAATTGATGTCGTGAGGCTGTATAATTTTCGTAAAAGAAATCGCATCTTCTCTTTCATTCAAGTTTTATTTTCATGTGGTATGTCATTAAAACATCAATACCATGATCTTATTTAAATTTTACTCTCTCCTTATAATGTATTATGAGTTATTTATAAGTCTTTTACCCTTTTACCCACTCTTTTTAATGTTTTCTAAAACCATGTTATATAGTTGTTATGCTTCAGAAATTTCATCTCCAAATCTCTCCCTCTTTTTCTAAAAAAATTATCTAGCTTTATATATATGAATACTGAAAACTATTTCGATTCTATCGGTACTCATAAAGATATAAAAATTATATATTTGATTCTAGAATTGACAATCATGAAACCCCCATTCCTTTTCCATGGGTTATAAATGATATAACAATCATGTTTTTAAGCACTTTTTAAACATCACGATTTTGGTATGAAACCAATATATTTTATTCTATTTGGGTTATTTATGAAATTTTTTATTATGATCAATTTGTATCCCATGAAAATAGACACATATTAAGGGTGCACCTTGATATCTCTACAATGCATTGGGTAAAGAATTTTATCTCTAGAGATGACAAGTTTCATGATACCTTGTTGAATAATCATGGTAATGTTTTGGGAACCTTGGGGATAAAACTTGGTGATTTGTTAATAAATTTATAAATTAATTTTTGTATCCACATATTCAAGTTAGGATTCATATTATTTTTATTATGGTATTCCTCTTCTTTTATTTCTCATGTATTTATGTTTTTCATCAAGTTCTTATTGATATCACAAGTAAACTGATTCCCTAGCTTTCCTTACTAGGTCTTCTACTCACCCTTTCCTTTGAAATCTGTATCCAGGTTATGAGATGCAGTAATTATACATAGGATAAACTTTTCAACTATATTTTCAAGGGTATTTAAAATATTTTTTTAATTTTTCAGGCATAATGCTTCTGGTTTCCAATACACATGACTTTAAAAGATCCTTTGTTTGTAAAATGTAATGGAAAGATATGTAATAAAAAGGTGAGATTCCATAAAAATTTTGTGAATGGTACCAATATGGAATATAAATATTACAATGTATCTATTAAGGATGATAATCATTGAACAATTAGTTCTTGGATGTGGCATGGAACATGACCACAGCTAGAGGTTATTCTCTATCAAATGTGAACACCACAATGTTGTTTCATTTTTTCGTCAGCTAACTAGGATGTTAATTATAATGCAGTTTAAATTCATGAAACTAGGATTTGAAGGCATGTTCCTTTTAGAGTCATTCATAGAGGACCATCAATGCAGTGATCTTTACTTTGATGTGGATAGGACTAAGTTCTTTGTTTAATGTCATAGAATTTAGACCATTAACACCTTGTTTAATGTTCATAGAGTTTAGACTATGATGGGAGGGGAATGTCTAAAATGGGAATGTTTACTGTAACACGCCAAGATTTCATAGTGTGTTATTTCTTCAAAACAATTCAATAACTTTCACTACACACAACACCGAGTTAACGCGCACCATGACTTACCAAACTAGCTGTTATGAATAGTAATACCTACTTTTTGAAATTTTATAAATTCTATCTCTCAAAATGGACTTTATTTTTGGATTCTAAATATCAAAATTAGCCTAGGGTGAAATTTTATTACTTTTTGGATAACTTTAATATTTTGATGAATAGTGAAAATTACTAAATTTTAATTAAAAACAAATTTTTTAATGAAAATAATTAATAGTGATAAATTATGGATTTGAGTGGTTTTAAAGTATAATTAAAATATATTTTTACCATTTTATCCAATGGTGTTCATCAGAATTAATTTCACTTTGAAATTGGACCTAAACAATTGTCAATCTTTTGATATATATTGTTTCTTAAAAACACGCTACTTGTTGTGACAGCGGGAATTAATTATAAAATTAATTAATGCAACTTATATGTTTGGAATTTTGTAAAAATAGACATCATTTTTGAATTCAGAATATCAATTATAGCTTAGGGTGAAATTTTGGCATTGTTCTAAAAAACATCAATTTTTGATGAATAGTGAAACTACTAAGTGGTAGTTAAAAAACTGAATTTTTCATAAAAATTAATTTTACCGCTTCTGTTAATGGAATTTCTAAAATCCGAGAGGCACGGTTAATATCAAGAAGTAAAATTTGGTTCAATGATATCAAAATAATTTTTGGTGAATAGTAACGTTTTTCTTTTATTTACCACAGTTAAAAGTAAATAGGGTAATTAAGGGTAAAAATGATATTAATATTACCCTAACACATCTCCTAATTCTATTAGACAAGTGTATCTCGACCAAAAACAACCTTATGAATAAAATATTATCATTTAGGTCCACCTGGATTAGATTAGTACATTTATTATTATTTAATTCAAAGAAGAGTTAAAAGAGTTAAAATCAAAGTTTATTTACTAAAACATTTTTAATATAGGGTTATACATAAGATAAATTCGATTGTAAATAATCATTAGAAAGATAAAATTATTTCCTACATAATAATATTTTATTTATAATTTTTAGACATTAAATAATTTAATTTATTTATGACACAATGATGATGTCGTAATTACCATAATAGTGAAAAATTAAAATAATTGATATTATAAATACCCAAATAAATATAATTTGAGACTTTTAATGAATTACACTAATTTTATAGGATAATATGAAATATTATGATTGATTTAATTGGATTTTTTCGAAGTACTCATTCTTTTATAAGTTTCAAAAAAATCAACTATTGAATAGTGTCAAAATTGACAAAAAAGAGTTTTTAAAACAAATATTATATTATTAATTGATATTAAATTCTTAAAAATCTAAGGTTCGGCCACGAAACTTATATCATGATATTTGTATCATTAATGGACCACTTGTGGGTCTCTTGGATGTATATATTAAGTTTATTAACTATATAATATAAAAATACAAAGTGACATGGTAAATGTCAAACTAATTAACTAAGAGTTAAAACTAAAAGATAAGGTTAATATTGTAACCCAAACCTGTCTAAATTCTATTTTTTGAATGGTTTTAGACCTATACTCACCATAATCTTTGAATAATAAACTTTTGAGACATTATAAACCGAATATTAATTTATTATAAATAAATATTTCTAGATTTTTCAAAGGTTCCCCTCACCCCTCTTATAGATGGGAACTCCCCCTTCTCATTAATTCACTCCTTAAAAGCCTTTTGGTTCAGCCGAACTCTGCCCAAATACTCTCTCAACTTCCCTCACTACAACCTAGAGGCCTTAGTTTGATCAGAAAGCCAACCTATGGAGCCCTTTTGATCAAATCAAAATAAAGAACCCGAAGAAGAGGTAATGTTCTCACCACCCTTTTTCAAATTCATTTCTTCTTCCACTTCTTATTTCTTTGTTATTACCATTCTAAAATAATAACTCCAGTATCTTATATATACTATGATGTTATTATAAATATGGTACAACCATATTTAGTATTCTATCCACCCTTTGAATAACATGTCACCATACGTGCCTCCGTACGGCTTACCGTCTCCACATCGTGGTGTAATTGTTATCCAATATATTATTATTTGGATGGGTATAATAATGATGTGTAACTCATGTAAATAAAAAATATAACATGATAATTATTCTTTATATATGATATAATATCCAATTATATATTATTTTAATATCAAAAGAATGATATTGTCGCTCGTCCGTACATACGGACTACCGTCTCCACGAACGCGTTGAGATTCATTCTCCCACATATCCATTCAAGTATAATTATCATTTGATGATTTAAAAATAATTTTTAAGGACTTGATATAATTCTGAATATGAAAAAGATACAACCTAACCATTAAAAACATGGCTTACGTAACAAAACATATAAAAGAAAACGAGTAAGTTAACACCTGAAACAACGATAATACTAAGATATTATTAACAAAGAAATGTTAAAAGATCATATATGATATCATATTAATATATATGATTATTGTATAATTTAATAACAATTATTTCACCATTATACAGGAGGTTAACCTACACTCAACCAAGGAAAAGTACAAGGTAAGTGTTTATTTCACAATCTCTTCATTATCTGAGGTTGTTTATATGCAAGTATCTACTAGGATCTCTTTATCATCCACATCAATGTTTCTTCGAAATGTATTTCAAAAAAAATTTACTATTTACAAAGAATATGGGTTATGGTCATTTATACGCTTATGTGTTTTTAAAGAAATCTTTCTTTCGTTTTCCAAAAAATGCACTTTTTACCTTTCAACAAATTTAAGGTAAGAATGTTTTTTTAACTTATACGGTGGGTGCGGCTATTTACCGCCGTTATAAAATCGTCAAAGCTTCTCTTACAAGCTTATAAGAATATTTTCAAAGTAAATGATTTATTTTATAATTATGTGACTTTTAAATGATTTCAAAATGAATATTTTAATAATTATTGAAAGGTACTCTTTATCAAGATCATAATTTTAAATGTTTTAAAGATTTATCTTTCAATATATTTTTAATTAATGTCCATGTTTTTAAAATGATTTTAAGGATTTATTTATATGGACATGAAGGTTTTTAAATGATATTTCTTTTCAAATGTTTCAAAGTGGTATGGGACACTTTGATTAAAAAATATCTTTTAAATTACTTCCTTTATAAATGTGTGACTTTTCAATGATTTCGAGAAAAGAGATATTTCTCTCAAATAGTTTTGATTTCATCTATGTCAACATCCTTTGATAGGTTTTAAGATTATTTGAAGTTGATTTATTATGATACAAAGATTCTATATTATATTGAAGGTTTTGTGATATGTTTGACTGTGGATGTGCTATTTTTATACCATTCATGGTTTATTGTGAAAATATTGACATTTCGTATGTTAGTTTTAATATGAATGTTTATGTTATGTTTAAACCATTTCATATGGGAATGCAGTAGACTTAATATGTGACAGATGGAGCCCGCTATAGCTCCTCGATGCATCGGTAGGTCTCATGAGACAAACTAGTGTCTTGGAACAAGGCCTTGGAAAAATCTTATTTGTAGTCTTGGCACGAGGCCTTGGCTATGTGGTTATGATAGTTTGGCATTATGCATTAAATCATTATGAAAGTGTTTATTGATATTGCATGTGATTATTTGATTAGTAGAATATCCATGTGAATAAGTAAATGGCATTATTTCATTTTACTTTTTCCGTACTATCTTGAAGTTCAAGTTTAAAAGGCTTTTGTTTTAGTTATACATTGCCTTAAATTTTTATTCTTATTTATAAAAGTCTTTGCTTTATTGTTATCCTAACTGGGCATTTGAACTCACCCCTTTTCTATGTTTTATTTTTCCCAGGATGTGAAGAAGTAATTTATGAATGACCTGCAGGGATAGTATGTGGGGATATGAGTGTGGAATATGGAGACAATATATTTTTGTAGATTTTCAATTATTGATGTAATGTGAAACTTTATGAATATATCTAGTGTTTCCAAGGCTACTAAACCAATCGGTCTTTCGAGATTTGATCTTTCTTGTGATCATGCCAATGTTATGTAATAATGCACCGACTCTAGGTAACTGGGGTCTGGGCTTTACAGTTGGTATCAGAGGAAGTTTAGTACAAACCTTGGAAGCTAGATTTAGATAAACTCTGATTAGAGCACATAGACCTAAGATGGCCCTTGAGGATTAGTATAGAAGAACTTCCTAGAATTTTTGTATTGTAGAGATTTTGTGAGTTTTCCGAGAAATACATCCATGTCTGGATACAAGCAGGTAGAGGCAGCTCTGGCATAGATGTAACTAGGGGTAAAACCCAAAAAAACTGCTTTGAGCTAGACTCGAACGGGAACTGGTGCACGACAACAGGCCTTGCTGCACTCTTGGTTACGACACTCCCGGGGGATATGCTTAGGATAATTCTAATTTTCTCTACAAACCATTATTAAGGGATTATGAGTATATACTTCCTCAAAGGAGACATTTTTATGATTATGGATTATATCCATAAACTATTTAATTTATGTTATGTGTTTTACAAGTTTGGGATTAGGTATTGTTATTCATAAACTAATCTAGTGTATGCCATTGTTTAGAAATGGAGCCCAGTAGAAGGAATGATAACTCCAGCAATGCACATGATCCAAAGAGAAAGAAGGATCATATTTTTCATGGTCTTAATCCATAATTTATAAGAGAAATAGTCTCTCATGTATTATCATCATAATAAAATATAATATCATGTGTTGATAAGATAATTAAAGAGTTTACTGAGTCATATGGCATTGAAGGGAAGCAAGAGAAGAAAAGGATGGAAGAGAGAAAGATGGATAAAGGGAAGAGGGAAAAGAAGAATTTTCCCATATGTGATAACTGTGGGAAGAAACACCCTGGAACTTGACTGAAAGGAATGGGAGTTTGTTATAAGTATGGAGGAAAAGGGCACAAAGTACGTGACTGCAAGGGTAAGAAAATGGTTTCAAATGTACAATGCTTCATTTGCAAGGAGTTTGGACACTACGCGAACCTATTTCCCAGTCATCAGACTATTCCTCAAATGATGCTATTGGATAATAATCAAGTTATAATACTACAACAGATGAAGAGGAATGATTATAGTTCTTATGTTGATTATGTCAATTGAGTGTTGTATCAACAATGTACTTGTTATAATAATTATGGAGTATATAAGGATTGTACTGCAGTACTATTTCATTAAGGACTTGAGATTGTGTGGAACAAAGAAAAGTGACTCAATAGCAGGATAAATTTTTCGAAAATATATGGTTGAGAGAATGATAAACCATAATATAGTTCTGATACCAAGGTAGTGATTTTGGAATAATACATGATTGATTTGGATAAATTATATTGGATATTCTTGACTACCTTGAAACTGATTAATGATTTGAATATTCCATCCTTGATTGGGTTTAAAACATTTTTGGGTTGAAGGAGTATATCTATTATTCTTTAAGGAATAAGAGATCATGAATGTAATCAATAAGGTTTTATGGTAATTCAGGATGTCGTAATGTTTTAAAATAATACATGATGAAGGTGTTCACATGTTATTACGCGGAAAAAAGGATCTTTATTGTGTTTACCTTCCTTATAAATTTTGGACTGATGTGTTTTGGATAGTTCTAGTTTGGATTATTTTGGATTGCCATAAAAGGACAACCCAGAGGTCAGGCAGCAACCCGTCGCGTCCTGCAAGGCCTCGAGACTTGACCCCACAACCGAAGGGCGACAAGGGTGTATCACCTACCACTGACCCACGTGATGTCCTAGATTGAATAATGTCGTTTTTTTAATGGTTCTACTATATGAATTATCAATTCATTTTTTAACCCTATACGAATAAGATAAATAGAATATTATTTTTATGTTCTATTATCTTTTAGAGTAAAAGATGAGTCTGTGGTAGAAATTAGATAAAGGATGGAACTCTACTTGTCAAGAATATATTTTTTCTTCTTCTCTTATTCTATGAAGAAATTAATTCTTATTCTTTATTTAAGGAATCCTAAAACCAAAAATGTGTTATCCTAATACCCTATGTTTTGTTGAACCGATGGTATTTCAAATCATTATAGATTGATGAATTTAAGGACCACAATTTTAAACTTGTTTGTGATTGATGACCTCAATAACTACCTATAAATATTTACGTTTTTCCTCCAATTATATGTCTCTAATTTCAACCAATGTTCTCTTAATATAGATCATAATTTGGTGGTGACCCTTTCATTTCTCTTTTCCTCATATTAAGACTAAGTTTTAGTAACCCAATTTCCGATGTGGGTTTTCCCACAAAGATATATTTTATTTTCAACCTTTTATTTTCGAAGAACAATTTCAAATTGACAGGATGCAATTTATTGAAGGAGGGGAGAATTTAACACCACAAGATTTCATTGTGTGTTATTTCTTCAAAATAATTCAATAACTTGCACTACACGCAACACCGAGTTAAAGCGCACTATGACTTACCAAACTAGCTGTTATGAATAGTAATAACTACTTGTTGAAATTTTATAAATTCTATCTCTCAAAATGGACTTCATTTTTTGATTCGGAATATGAAAATTAGCCTAGGGTGAAATTTTGGTACTTTTCGGATAACTTTAATATTTTGATGAATAGTGAAAATTACTAAATTTTAAATAAACACATCTTTTTTAATAAAAATAATTAATAGTGATAAATTATTAATTTGAGTGGTTTTAAAGTATAATTAGAATATATTTTTACCATTTTATCCAATGGTGTTCATTATAATTAATTTCACTTTGAAATTGGACCTAAACAACTGTCAATCTTTTGATATATATTGTTTCTTAAAAACATGTTATTTTTTGTGAGAGCGGGAATTAATTATAAAATTAATTAATGAAACTTATATGTTTAGAATTTTTTAAAATATACATAATTTTTGAATTCAGAATATCAATTATAGCTTAGGGTGAAATTTTGGCATTGTTCTGAAAAACTTCAATTTTTGATGAATAGTGAAACTACTAAGTAGTAGTTAAAAAATGGAATTTTTCATAAAACATAATTTTACCACTTTTGTGAATGTAATTTCAGAAATATGAGAGACACGGTTAATATCAAGAAGTAAAATTTGGTTCAATGAGATAAAAATAATTTTTGGTGAATCGTAACTTTTTACTTTTATTTGCCACGGTTAAAAGTAAATAGGGTAATTAAGGGTAAAAATGATATTAATATTACCCTAACACATGTACCAATTATATTGGACAAGTGTCTATCGACCAAAAACAACCTTAGGAATAAAATATTATCTTTTAGGTCCACTTGGATTAGATTAGGACATTTATTATTATTTAATTCAAAGAAGAGTTAAAAGAGTTAAAATCAAAGTTTGTTTACTAAATCATTTTTAATATAGGGATATACATAAGATAAATTCGATTTTAAATATTCATTAGAATGATAAAACTATTTCCTACATAATGATATTTTATTTATAATTTTTAGACATTAAATAATTTAATTTATTTATGACACAATGACGATGCAGTAATTACCATAATAGTGAAAAATTAAAATAATTGATATTATAAATACCCAAATAAATATAATTTAAGACTTTTAATGAATTACACTAATTTTATAGGATAATATGACATATTAGGATTGATTTAATTGACTTTTTCAAAAGTAATCATTCTGTTATAAGTTCTTCAAAAATCAACTATTGAATAGTGTCAAAATTGACATAAAAGAGTTTTTAAATCAAATATTATATTATAAATTGATATTAAATTCCTAAAAATATAAGGTTCGTCCAAGAGACTTATATCATTATAGGTGTATAATTAACGGACCTCTTGGGAGTCTCTTGTATTTATATAGTATGTTTATTAACTATATAATATAAAAATACAAAGTGACATGGTAAATGTCAAACTAATTAACTAAGAGTTAAAACTAAAAGATAAGGTTAATATAGTAACCCAAACCTGTATAAATTCTATCGGTTGAATGTTTTTAGACCTATACCCACCTTAAAATTTGAATAATCAACTTTTGAGCCATTAGAAACTGAATATGAATTTATTATAAATTAATATTTCTAGATTTTCAAAAGGTGCCCCTCACCCCTCTTATAAAAGGGCACTCCCCCTTCTCATTACTTAACACCTTCAAAGCCTTTTGGTTCGGCCAAAATCTGACCAAATACTCTCTAAAATTATTTAAATACAACCTAGAGGCCTTAGTTTTCTCAGAAAGACAATCTAAGAAGCCCTTTTGATCAAATCAAAAGGAAGAACCCGAAGAAGAGGTAATGTTTTCACCACCCTTTTTCAAATTCATTTCTTCTTCCACATCTTCTTTCATTGTTATTACCATTCTAAAATAATAACTCCAGTATCTTATATATACTGTGATGTTATTATAAATATGGTACAGCCATATTCTGTATTCTATCCACCCTTTGAATAACATGTCACCATACGTGCTTACGTACGGCTTACCGTCTCCACGTCGTGGTGTAATTGTTATTCAATATATTATTACTTGGATGGGTATAATAATGATTTTTAACTCATGTAAATAATAAATATAACATGATAATTATTCTGTATATATGATATACCATCCAATTATATATTATTTTAATATCAAAATAATGATATTGTCGCTCATGCGTACGTATGGACTACCGTCTCCACGAACGCAATGAGATTCATTTTACATCATATCCATTCATGTATAATTATCATTTGATGATTTAAAAATAATGTTTAAGGACTTAATATCATTCTGAATTTGAAAAAGATACAACCTAACCATTAAAAACATGGATTACGTAACAAAACATATAAAATAAAATGGGTAAGTTAACACCCGAAACGACGATAATACTAAGATATTATTAATAAAGAAATGTTAAAAGATCATAATTCATATCATATTAATATATATGATTCTTGTATAATTTAATAAAAATTACTACACCATTATAAAGGATGTTAACACACCATCAACCAAGTAAAAGTACAAGGTAAGGGTTTATTTGACAATCTCTTCATTATCCGAGGTTGTTTATACGCAATTATCTACTCGGATCTCTTTATCATCCACATCCATGTTTCTTCTAAATGTATTTCAAAACATTTTTACTATTTACAAAGAATATGGGTTAAAGTCATTTATAACCTTATGTGTTTTTAAAGGAATCTTTCCGTCATTTTCCAAACAAGGCACTTTTTACCTTTCGACAAATTTAAGGTAAGAATGTTTTTTTAACTTATACGGAGGGTGCGGCTATTTACCGCCATTATAAAATCGTCAAAGCTTCCCTTACAAGTTTATAAGAATATTTTCAAAGTAAATGTTTTATTTTATAATTATGTGACTTTTAAATGATTTCAAAATGAATATTTTAAGAATTTTTGAAAGGTACTCTTTATCAAGATCATAATTTTAAATGTTTTAAAGATTTATCTTTCTAAATATTTTTAATTAATGTCCATGTTTTCAAAATTATTTTAAGGATTTATTTATATGGACATAAAGGTTTTGAAATGATATATCTTTTCAAAAGTTTCAAAGTGGTATGGGACACTTTGATTCAAAAATCTCTTTTAAATTATTTCCTTTATAAATGTGTGACTTTTCAATGATTTTGAGAAAAGTGATATTTCTCTCAAATATTTTTCATTTCATCTTTGTCAACATCCTTTGATGGATTTTAAGCTTATTTGAAGTTGATTTATTTTGATACAAAACTTCTATATTATATTGAAGGTTTTGTGATATGTTTGACTGTGGATGTGCTATTTTTATACCATTCATGGTTTATGGTGAAAATATTGAAATTTCATATGCTAGTTTTAATACGAATGTTTATGTTATGTTTAAACCTTTTCATATGGGAATGAATTGGACTTAATATGTGACGGGAAAGCCCACTATAGCTCCTCGATGCATTGGTAGGTCTCATGAGACAAACTAGTGTCTTGGAACAAGGCCTTAGAAAAATCTTATTTGTAGTCTTGGCACGAGGCCTTGGCAATGTGGTTATGATAGTCTGGAATTATGCATTCCATCATTATGAAAGTGGTTATTGATATTGCATGTGATTATTCGATTATTAGAATATCCATGTGAATAAGTAAATGGCATTATTTCATTTTACTTTGTCCATAATATGTTGAAGTTCAAGTTTAAAAGGCTTTTGTTTTAGTTATACATTGCCTTAAATTTTTTTTCTTATTTATGAAAGTTTTCGCTTTATTGTTATACTTACTGGGCATTTGAACTCACCCCTTTTCTATGTTTTATTTTTACCAGGATGTGAATAAGTAATTTATGAATGACCTCCAGGGATAGTATGTGGGGATATGAGTGTGGAATATGGAGACAATATATTGTTGTAGCTTTTAACTTATTGATGTAATGTAAAACTTTATGAATATATCTAGTGTTTCCAAGGCTACTAAACCAATCGGTCTTTCAAGATTTGATCTTTCTCGTGATCATGCCAATGTTATGTAATAATGCACCGACTCTAGGTAACTGGGGTCGGGGCGTTACATTTACTTTGGTGCTGTGAAAAACCTAATGTGATTGTGTACAAGAAGGCTCAACACCACATGAAACATCGCTGAGAAAATACCATATACTGTTTAAATTCACGATGCTTGGACTTTCTATAAACAGTTCAGGGTCATTTTTTTAGGACCAGAACCACTTAGATTAAGGTCATATTGTTTGGACCAAGGTGTATAGTTTATCATCATATTATTGGGATGATATTCGATGAAATTTATCATTGTGTAGAAAGTATGATGATTTCTTATTTTATGGTTGTGTGAAAAGTCCAATCCATGTAGTTTAATTTCATGATGTAAGGATATTGGTATCCACACAATTTATTTTTATGTGACTAGGATAGTGATTGAGAGGGAATTCGAGAGGAATGTGTGTGATGTAGCTAAGATAACTCGACATGAATGAGGAACATAGAGGCATTCTCTACACAGCACATCCCTAGATAAAATACACACATAGTTTAAAGACAAGATATTTTTACTTGGGTTCTATTTTTAAATTCATTTTCTTGGGACGTTGAAGCTATGGAGCTTATCATCATATAGCTTGGACAATGGTTCTAAACAATTTATCATCAGGGGGATACGAAGATGGTTATTAGTATAATGTGATATGATTCAGACCATTGAATCATAATTTTTAAAATTTTATTCTTTAGAAACTTTTCATTAGTTGGAGGAGTGATGTGATCCCCAACATTCGTAATCAAAGTGTATGCACTGTTGGGGTATACCTTTTTAATGATATTCGTTCCTTCCCACTTGGGTTCCAACTTTGGTTCCTTCCTATTCGGTATCATTGGCATTCATAGATCAAATACTATATCAAGTCGAAAGAACGAGCATAGGCGAACATTCTTGTTGAACACTCTGTCTGCCTTATTCAGATGCCTATCTAGATTGTTCAAGGTTCGGGGCATGTTAACATCGAGGGATTCAAGTTCAGCTAGACATACTTCAACTATATTTTCTAACATATTCTGATTATTGATAGGGTATCAGAGTAACGGAAACTATATCTTTATGGGTAGGACTGCCTCCGTTCCATACACCAGGGAATATAGACATTCCATTATGTAATTTTGAATCATCCTCTAATAATCTGAATGAGAATTTGGAAGCTTTTCCAACCAACTATTATTGTTTTGGCCCACCATATTCATCAAAATGATTTCATGTACTTTGTTTATTGCCTCTATATACCCATTTATATGCTAATGATTGTGAGAAGTATGGTTGGACCAGATGTTGTTCTTGATGTACAACTTCATCAGCTTTGTAAAGACCTGTAAATTTCAAGGAATTTTTTTTGTCTTAATTTTCTTTGGAATTTTACAAAAATGCAGTTTCTGACGGCGCCTGATTCCGAGGCCCGGTGTGCCCGGAATCATTTTCCGAAGTTTGGCTCAGGTACGTTCAGTGAACGGACGAGCGGGTTTTTCTAACTTTTGAACCGGTGCCCGGAATCGAATTCTGAGGGCACCGATGAAATCACAGCGCCGGTATTCGCTTAGAAACGCCTCTTCCGGAGTTGCATTTGCTCGGGTGTGGTTTTTAATTTTCGGGCTTAAAGTTAAGAAATAAAATAATTTTGCGACAACTTTATTTTATTTCACTTAAGCCGCTTGGAAGCCACTTGAAGCCACTTAAAGGCGGCTTGAACTGAGTTGAACTGGATAGGATGCTATCCAGAAATATCCTACCCCCTTGGTAGGATATTTGTGAGGTGGGGCCCGCACGAGCCCCGCCGTTTCTTTCCGCTAATAAACGCACCCGCGAAAACCCGTCTTAATGAAAGTCAACTGACGCGTTTTCTAAATTCTTAACAGACCATTTAATTGGGCGGTTTATTTCGTGAATTAAATGGGATGTTTCTTTCGTGAATTAAATGGCCTGTTTCTTTCGTTGAATTAATTCAACGAATTAATTCAATCGTTTCTTAACCTGTTTTCGTGTGTTGGCATATTAATAAAATAAGACCAACCCAAAATCTTTTGAGAAGATTTGAGAGGATCCTTGTTTCTTCTTCTCCCTCGCGAAGAACGCGAAGAATGCGAAGAACGCGAAGAACGCCGAACCCGGAAATCGACGACGCGACGCCTTGATCCGCATCGCCGACAACGTTCTTCTGCGACGTCTCTTCCTCCGCGACGGATCTTCGATCGGCTTCTGGAGGTAAGAATCTCGGACCTTCCTTTTTATCTCCTTCGTGGTTCTTAACCAAAAACACGGATTTAATTAATTAAATTAAATCTGCTGTTTCATGGTGCGTTGAGTTCGCCGACTCAACACCAGATTCCGCGACGACGCGACGCCTCCCTGCGACGACGCGACGATCCCTCTCTTCCACGATGAGCTTTTCCGCGAAGAACGTCCGCGCGCGACGATCGACGAGGTAGGGATTTATTATGGGAATTACCCCTTTTTAATTTATTCCCGTCAATGTTTCTTAAAGAAATTAAAGAAACGAATTGTGAACAATTTTAATCTTCTTAAAATTGTTATTTTTCCCGTGTGGAATAAAATTCTCCCGGTTGTTTATCTCTAACGCGGAGGGTGCGGGCCAAACGAACACGGCCTGACGACCCTCCGCCGTTCTTCGTTTTGTGCGGATTTGGCGGGCGACGACGGAACGTGCCGCAGCGGATGTTTGACGATTCCGCAGTAAAGAACGGATCCCGGGAGGAGCAATGGCGCAGACGGGAAGAGAATCGGACCACCGGAGCGATCCCGGTGGCCCGCGGAACTCGCCAGCGGCCGGAGGCGGCGGCGCCCCGGCGGGCCGCCGGACGAGCCTGCCGCGACTGAAGCCGCGGCGGCGGCGGCCAACGGACCTGCGGCCGCGCGGGTCCGGTTCGCCCGCACGGGACACGGCTCTGCCGCGTCCGCGGTTCACCAGCGCGGCCCACGCGGGCCGCGGTTTCCTCAGGCCGCGGGTCAACGCCTGCGGCACCTGGCACTCGGCCGCCCGGCCGAGCCGAGCCAGGCCGGTCCGACCGGCCGGGCCGCGCCCCGGCCGGGCCTGACCGGGCCAACCGGGTCGGGTCGACCGGGTTCGGACCGACCCAGGTGGGGTCGGGCCGGGTCGGGCCAGGCCCGTACCCCCCCTTCTTCGGACGTTTTCGTTCAAATGGCCGTATCTTGAGCTACGAGCCTCCGAACGACGCGCCGTCAGTGGCAACGCGATCCTTGGATCGAGACAGTCGTTTCGGTATACTATACTCAAGGTGCACCTTCCTTTTCGGGAGCCTACGTAGTTAAAACTCCGTAGTTAAGTGTGCTTGGTATAGAGCAGTGATCAGGATGGGTGACCTCCTGGGAAGTTTCCCAGGGTGGGTGTGAGACGGAACGGCCAATAACTAATAGACCGGGCGTCCGATTGACGCGCCGTCTGTTTCGTTGAATTCCTCTAAGTGAGACGGATCTTTTGGCATACTCCGCACGAGGTTTGGATGCAAGTGGAGTACGGTCGGGTTGGATTTGCCTTAAAAACTAACCGGGCCCCTGGGATGAAAAGGCCAATAACTCTCAGACCGGGCGTCCGATTGACGCACCGTCTATTGCGTTGAGTTCCTCTTGATGAGACGGAACTTTTGGCATCCTCCGCCCGAGTTTTGGATGCAGATGGATAGTGGCCGGGTTGGATAGCACTGAAATCCAACCGGGCCCCTGGAACGGAAAAGCTGATATCTTTCAGACCAAACGTCCGTTTGACGAACCGTCAGCGGCATTGGTGATCACGTTGAAAAAAGGTCCCTATGAGTATACCCTGTGAGTGTTCGGGGTATAGTTGAGTTATGGCCGGATTGGTTCGCTCACGAAACCAACCGGGCCCCTGGGACGAAAAGGCTAATAACTCACAGACCGGGCGTCCGATTGACGCGCCGTCTGTTGCGTTGAGACCCCTATGACGAGGTGGTACTTCGAGATACTTTCTTGCGGGACTTTGTGATAATTGGAGTATCGACCAGTAGCTCGTGGAGCGGACCCTCCCGGAGACGAGCGGGCGGAGCACGGAGACCGTGTAGCTGACTGAGACCCGACGACTGCTGATCGAACGACTCGGTGTGTGACAGAGGTGCGCTTGGTTGTAGCGGCACATGGGAGCGCTTGGTTGTAGCGGCAGACCCACGACAGAGGTGCGCTTGGTTGTAGCGGCACATGGGAGCGCATGGTTGTAGCGGCAGACCCACGACAGAGGTGCGCTTGGTTGTAGCGGCACATGGGAGCGCTTGGTTGTAGCGGCAGACCCACGACAGTGGTGCGCTTGGTTGTAGCGGCACATGGGAGCGCTTGGTTGTAGCGGCAGACCCACGAGAGAGGTGCGCTTGGTTGTAGCGGCACATGGGAGCACTTGGTTGTAGCGGCAGACCCAGGACAGAGGTGCGCTTGGTTGTAGCGGCACATGGGAGCGCTTAGTTGTAGCGGCAGACCCATGACAGAGGTGCGCTTGGTTGTAGCGGCACATGGGAGCGCTTGGTTGTAGCGGCTGGCCTGCATTACTCGATAGGTGGAGTACTACAGCAGTCTTAAGTTAGTGGGCAGTACCTCGGAGTTGTGACAGGACCACTGTACACTCTAGAGACGGAGCTCTTCAGCAGTTATGGTTTCGATGATGAAAATCCTGGTTTGAGCTGAGACTTTTGACCTTGTGTTTGCCTCATGATTGAGATGGGTTACTTGATAACTTAGGTATATGTATGGGCATATATCTAAGTAGAGGTTATCTGTTGAGATCTTCTTTGTGGTTATCCTTGTTGGTTTTAGAGAGACCTTGAGGGTCTCGGGGTCCCTACTGAGTATCGTTATACTCACCCATGCACGGGCTATGCCCGCACCTCGTTGTGTTGGTTGCAGACGACAGGCAGTGCTGATGGAGGCCGAGTGTTCGAGGAATGGACGGTACCCGGAGGTGGACTACACGATGAGTCAGTACCCGGAGGTGGACTACACGACGAGTCAGTACCTGGAGGTGGACCACTAAGCGAGACGTGCTCGAAGCGGACGGCGGGACCCGAGGAGCATTGGAGCTATCTTTACCCACCCTTTAGGTGGGACTTCCAGAGGACGGCTCGACGCTGCAGTTTTTCCTTTCAGTTGCTGTTTTTCCTTTCAGTTGTACTTTACAGTTGGGCTTGTATTTCCGGCCCCTTTTACTTTCAGCACAGCTTGTACAGCTTTTACTTAGTGTTTACTTTTCCGCTTGCTTACTCTGTGGTGCTTGTTTACTTTTCAAAGGCAATGCCTTCCCTTTTTGCTGGGATTTACGCCTTGGTGCTAGTCGCCAGCCCCTGGCCTATGGAAGGCGGGCTTGGGGTAGTCACGGCACGGGCCCCGAGGACGGGTCGTGACAAATTGGTATCAGAGGTGGTCGGTTCTACCGGGGACTCTGATCTTTCTTCTATGTGAAGCAATAGTGTTTAGCGTATTGGGTGTGGTTATCAGTCCAGGGAGTCCAGTGTTGGTGTGGCGGCCGACGTATCCGTACACCAGGACCCTGACTTCTGATTTCCGACTTAATGCACGAAAACATTGATTGCATGTGTGTTTCAAGTTTTCCTTGTCAGCTCACCAGGTATACTGTCCTGACCGTGGCGCACTTGTTCCCTTTTTAGGATGGCCCCACGACGACAGCCAGCTAGGATTCCGAGAGTGGAGCGTGATGACAGCCCACCGAGCGTCGAGGACTCGGTACAGGGCCCTTTGACAGCTGAGGCACCGGCGATACCTATACCCGCCGAGGCACCGATGCTACCAGCCCCAGCCGCTGGCGATGCACGTCGCCTTAGTGCACTGCATGAGTTCCAGCGCTAGCGACCGCCCAGGTTCCGCGGGGAGACGGACCCTCAGGCCGCCGAGGACTGGCTGGAGGCAGTTGTTCGGGTTTTCAGATTAGTGAGGACACCAGTAGAACTCATGGTGATCCTCGCAGCGAGTCTCCTGCACGCGGCAGCAGGCAGATGGTGGAGCTTGATGCTCCAGGTGCACGACGAGGCGTCTCTCCTCTGGACGGACTTTGAGAGCATCTTCCGCTCTGATTTCGTCCCAGCCACCCTCCGAGCGGTGCGCATCCAGGAGCTACTACAGCTGCTGCAGGGCAGCATGTCAGTGGCCCAGTACTCGGCGAGATTTACTGATCTCTCGCGCTACTCCACAGATATGGTACGGGACCCGTTCTTCCGGGCCCGGACCTTCGAGCAGGGACTGAGGCATGAGATCAGGGCTTCGATGATCTCCCTCAACATTCCGACTCAGGTAGGGGTGTTAGAGCGATCCCTCTTAGTGGAGAGTTTCCTTGCTGAGCAGTCTCCAGCAGCAGGACCCACCACTTACCGGCATGCGGCAGAGTCTTCTGCAGCGGGCAGTAGACGGATGACGCAGGGGTCCAAGAGGACTGGACCTACAGGTGGTCATGCAGCAAGAGGTGGACGACGCTTCGGGGTGTTGCCACCACCACCACCAGGCGGTCCACCCCGACCGCAGGGGACAGGAGGACATGGGAGAGCTCAGCTTCAGGCAGTTGAGGCCTACGATCATGGAGCTCCGGGAGCAGATGGACAAGAGCAGGACTAGCTCCAGACCTGGAGACTTTTGTTCACGTTGCTTCTAGTTTTGTTGATGTGTGTTTATATATGCTTTGTGTCTTTGTACTTGAGCTGCAGTAATAAAAGACACATTTTCTTGTGGCATTTTACTTTCCTGTCCTCTCTTGTGTTGTTACTAAGAGGTTCCAGTTTAGACTGTTGACTTGACCCTCACCCGTGAGACATCTACTAGAGGAGACCCAGTTATCACACACTGAAGCTGACAGTGTGACTCAACCCTTGGAGGCGAGAGTAACGGTTGGATCTCATGGTAGTAGCGTCGAGGCCTTACGACGTCATCCTTGGTATTGATTAGTATCATCCATGTCGGGATTGACCGTATTAGGCGAAGAATGTGGTTCATCCAAGGGATGAGACCAGATTTCTCTTATCGGCAAGGAAGAAATCGTGGCAACTCTAGTGGGACCAGAGGTGGTCCGGGCCACGACAGAGAAGGTCTAGGTGAGCACATGGGAGCGGAAGGCTCCGATGCGTGCTCAGTACCGCCTTTGTATCCCTAGTTTGTGTTGAAGCTTTACGGGGACGTAAAGCCCTGTGGTGGTAGTAATGTAAAGACCCGTAAATTTCAAGGAATTTTTTTTTTCTTAATTTTCTTTGGAATTTTACAAGAATGCAGTTTCTGACGGCGCCTGATTCCGAGGCCCGGTGTGCCCGGAATCATTTTCCGAAGTTTGGCTCGGGTACGTTCAGTGAACGGACGAGCGGGTTTTTCTAACTTTTGAACTGGTGCCCGGAATCGAATTCTGAGGGCACCGATGAAATCGCAGCGCCGGTATTCGCTTAGAAACGCCTCTTCCAGAGTTGTGTCTGCTCGTGTGTGGTTTTTAATTTTCGGGCTTAAAGTTAAGAAATAAAATAATTTTGCGACAACTTTATTTTATTTCACTTAAGCCGCTTGGAAGCCACTTGAAGCCACTTAAAGGCGGCTTGAACTGAGTTGAACTGGATAGGATGCTATCCAGAAATATCCTACCCCCTTGGTAGGATATTTGTGAGGTGGGGCCCGCACGAGCCCCGCCGTTTCTTTCCGCTAAGAAATGCACCCGCGAAAACCCGTCTTAATGAAAGTCAACTGACGCGTTTTCTAAATTCTTAACAGACCATTTAATTGGGCGGTTTATTTCGTGAATTAAATGGGCTGTTTCTTTCGTGAATTAAATGGCCTGTTTCTTTCGTTGAATTAATTCAACGAATTAATTCAATCGTTTCTTAACCTGTTTTCGTGTGTTGGCATATTAATAAAATAAGACCAACCCAAAATCTTTTGAGAAGATTTGAGAGGATCCTTGTTTCTTCTTCTCCCTCGCGAAGAACGTGAAGAACGCGAAGAACGCGAAGAACGCCGAACCCGGAAATCGACGACGCGACGCCTTGATCTGCATCGCCGACAACGTTCTTCTGCGACGTCTCTTCCTCCGCGACGGATCTTCGATCGGCTTCTGGAGGTAAGAATATCGGACCTTCCTTTTTATCTCCGTCGTGGTTCTTAACCAAAAACACGGATTTAATTAATTAAATTAAATCTGCTATTTCATGGTGTGTTGTGTTCGCCGACTCAACACCAGATTCCGCGACGACGCGACGCCTCCCTACGACGACGCGACGATCCCTCTCTTCCACGATGAGCTTTTCCGCGAAGAACGTCCGCGCGCGACGATCGACGAGGTAGGGATTTATTATGGGAATTACCCCTTTTTAATTTATTCCCGTCAATGTTTCTTAAAGAAATTAAAGAACCGAATTGTGAACAATTTTAATCTTCTTAAAATTGTTATTTTTCCCGTGTGGAATAAAATTCTCCCGGTTGTTTATCTCTAACGCGGAGGGTGCGGGCCAAACGAACACGGCCTGACGACCCTCCGCCGTTCTTCGTTTTGTGCGGATTTGGCGGGCGACGACGGAACGTGCCGCAGCGGATGTTTGACGATTCCGCAGTAAAGAACGGATCCCGGGAGGAGCAATGGCGCAGACGGGAAGAGAATCGGACCACCGGATCGATCCCGGTGGCCCGCGGAACTCGCCGGCGGCCGGAGGCGGCAGCGCCCCGGCGCGCCGCCGGACGAGCCCGCCGCGACTGAAGCCGCGGCGGTGGCGGCCAACGGACCTGCGGCCGCGCGGGTCCGGTTTGCCCGCACGGGACACGGCTCTGCCGCGTCCGCGGTTCACCAGCGCGGCCCACGTGGGCTGCGGTTTCCTTAGGCCGCGGGTCAACGCCCGCGGCGCCTGGCACTCGGCCGCCCGGCCGAGCCGAGCCAGGCCGGTCCGACCGGCCGGGCCGCGCCCCGGCCGGGCCGGACCGGGCCAACCGGGTTGGGTCGACCGGGCCAACCGGGTCGGGTCGACCGGGTTCGGGCCGACCCAGGGGGGGTCGGGCCGGGTCGGGCCAGGCCCGTACCCCCCCTTCTTCGGACGTTTTCGTTCAAATGGCCGTATCTTGAGCTACGGGCCTCCGAACGACGCGCCGTTAGTGGCAACGCGATCCTTGGATCGAGACGGTCATTTTGGTATACTATACTCAAGGTGCACCTTCCTTTTCGGGAGCCTACGTAGTTAAAACTCCGTAGTTAAGCGTGCTTGGCATAGAGCAGTGATCAGGATGGGTGACCTCCTGGGAAGTTTTCCAGGGTGGGTGTGAGACGGAAAGGCCAATAACTAACAGACCGGGAGTCCGATTCACGCGCCGTCTGTTTCGTTGAATTCCTCTAAGTGAGTCGGATCTTTTGGCATACTCCGCCTGAGGTTTGGATGCAGGTGGAGTACGGTCGGGTTGGTTTTGCCTTAAAAACTAACCGGGCCCCTGGGATGAAAAAGCCAATAACTCTCAGACCGGGCGTCCGATTGACGCGCCATCTATTGCGTTGAGTTCCTTTTGATGAGACGTAACTTTTGGCATCCTCCGCCCGAGTTTTGGATGCAGATGGATAGTGGCCGGGTTGGATCGCACTGAAATCCAACCGGGCCCCTAGAACGGAAAAGCTGATATCTTTCAGACCAGACGTCCGTTTGACGAACCGTCAGCGGCATTGGTGATCACGTTGAAAAACGGTCCCTATGAGTATACCCTGTGAGTGTTCGGGGTATAGTTGAGTTACGGCCGGATTGGTTCGCTCACGAAACCAACCGGGCCCCTGGGACGAAAAGGATAATAACTCACAGACCGGGCGTCCGATTGACGCGCCGTCTGTTGCGTTGAGACCCCTATGACGAGGTGGTCCTTCGAGATACTTCCTTGCGGGACTTTGTGATAATTGGAGTATCGACCAGTAGCTCGTGGAGCGGACCCTCCCGGAGACGAGCGGGCGGAGCACGGAGACCGTGTAGCTGACTGAGACCCGACGACTGCTGATCGAACGACTCGGTGTGTGACAGAGGTGCGCTTGGTTGTAGCGGCACATGGGAGCGCTTGGTTGTAGCGGCAGACCCACGACAGAGGTGCGCTTGGTTTTAGCGGCACATGGGAGCGCTTGGTTGTAGCGGCAGACCCACGACAGAGGTGCGCTTGGTTGTAGCGGCACATGGGAGCGCTTGGTTGTAGCGGCAGACCCATGACAGTGGTGCGCTTGGTTGTAGCGGCACATGGGAGCGCTTGGTTGTAGCGGCAGACCCACGAGAGAGGTGTGCTTGGTTGTAGCGGCACATGGGAGCGCTTGGTTGTAGCGGCAGACCCACGACAGAGGTGCGCTTGGTTGTAACGGCACATGGGAGCGCTTGGTTGTAGCGGCAGACCCATGACAGAGGTGCGCTTGGTTGTAGCGGCACATGGGAGCACTTGGTTGTAGCGGCTGGCCCGAATTACTCGATAGGTGGAGTACTACAGCATTCTTAAGTTAGTGGGCAGTACCTCGGAGTTGTGACAGGACCACTGTACACTCCAGAGACGGGGCTCTTCAGCAGTTATGGTTTCGATGATGAAAATCCTGGTTTGAGCTGAGACTTTTGACCTTGTGTTTGCCTCATGATTGAGATGGGTTACTTGATAACTTAGGTATATGAATGGGCATATATCTAAGTAGAGGTTATCTGTTGAGATCTTCTTTGTGGTTATCCTTGTTGGTTTTAGAGAGACCTTGAGGGTCTCGGGGTCCCTACTGAGTATCGTTATACTCACCCCTGCACGGGCTATGCCCGCACCTCGTTGTGTTGGTTGCAGACGACAGGCAGTGGTGATGGAGGCCGAGTGTTCAAGGACTGGACGGTACCCGGAGGTGGACTACACGACGAGTCAGTACCCGGAGGTGGACTACACTACGAGTCAGTACCTGGTGGTGGACCACTGAGCGAGACGTGCTCGAAGCGGACGGCGGGACCCGAGGAGCATTGGAGCTATCTGTACCCACCCTTCAGGTGGGACTTCCAGAGGATGGCTCGACGCTGCAGTTTTTCCTTTCAGTTGCTGTTTTTCCTTTCAGTTGTACTTTACAGTTGGGCTTGTATTTCCGGCCCCTTTTACTTTCAGCACAGCTTGTACAGCTTTTACTTAGTGTTTACTTTTCCGCTTTCTTACTCTGTGGTGCTTGTTTACTTTTCAAAGGCAATGCCTTCCCTTTTTGCTGGGATTTACGCCTTGGTGCTAGTCGCCAGCCCCTGGCCTATGGAAGGCGGGCTTGGGGTAGTCACGGCACGGGCCCCGAGGACGGGTCGTGACAAGCTTTATAGCTCAAAAGTTGATGATATTGTCAGGGATAACATCATGAGGGAATCTGAATTGATGGATTATATTGGAGTTTATGAATTCAACAATTTAATGGTACTTGACTTCCTTAATAAGGATTTCATCCACCCATATAGATTAGAAGTCTATCATCGTAAGTATCAACCTGAACTACCAAGTTATTGCTGGTGGATAGGGTCCCATGACATTGAGTCCCCAGAATAAAAAGGGACAAGAATACCTAGTAGTGTGGATGGGATCTAGTGTCTAATGAAATTTTTTTACATATATCTAGCTTGTGTTTAACCTCTTGGACAAATTAATGTATTCATGGAACATGGAGGCCTAGAAGTATCTAAACCTATGAACCTGGTTTGAGATCATTATCCCTTCCTCATGAGAACCACAAGACCTGACATGAACATCCTGCATAACCAAGTTGATTTCATCTCCTTGAATTCAATGGAGGATAATTCAATAAAACACATATATATAGTTTAATCAAGGTTGGGACCACTATATAGGGTTAATTACAGAGTGTGTTGGTGGATTTTTTTCATATTTGGCTATGTTTGGTGGGAAAACTTCATCCAAGAGATACATGGAAATATGAGTTGTCGGATCAGAAGCTTCTTCTAATAAGGGGAGATCCATAGGTCCTGATGTGGAGTCACTGATATTCAGGTGGTTAATTTTTAGGATGTCATCATCATATGGGATTATACAATTGATAACATATTGTTTTTCCACATGGATAAACAGAACATCTTGGTCAGGATCTATATGTTATGTGGCTGTATTGGACAAGGAATCTGATTGACTGTTATGTGATTGGGGACCATGAGACAAATTTTATTGACTAGGCAATTGGGTCATCAACTGAAGATTTCGCCTTAGCAAGGGCACAAGCTACAGCTTCCTGATGATGTAGTCATTTTTATCTACTTGATGATTCTCTCGGAGTCTCCCTTTACATGGAAGTGGGGGATATCAATCTATAGAGTCAGCTCAAGAACAGTAATGAGATCTTGATACTCTAACTCATTATTGGTACAACTTTCTGATAGTCGGGACAAGTAGGTTAGAACATCCTATGTTAGGGTGATAATGATAACCCCTGGCCTACATTGTTGATCTTGTGATCATGGAGCCTTCTACCAATTGGGGTCCTAGAGGCACCATCGAAATGAATCTACCAATAGGGAATGGTTTGATCCAATGAATGGATGAACTTTTATATTAAATCAACATCCATATGATGTTCTTTAGAGCCTGAATGTGTGTCTAAGAAATATTCTAGAACTTGTCCCTTGATATATTCTTGTGGTGTGAACCTAATGTAAAAATAATGAAGGATCACTAATTAGTGTGCTAGTCATCCTGTCAATATTGGGTGGTTTATAATAAACATCAATAGATCCACACAAGATACTACTTGTCTCTCTTAATGATGAAAAGAACACTACAACTTCTGTACTATGAAAACAAGAGAAAGGTAGCACTTCTCGATGGAAGAGTATCTGGATTCTACATCTAGGAGCATACGATAGAGATAGTATAAACAATTATTTGTCTCTTATTTGTCTTCTAGAAATGTAGGAAGCTGAGGAATCATTCCCGAGTGGTCACATAGAGGATCATAGGATTCCCTGAGATGGGTGGATTCAAAACCATAGGATTTAGTTGATACTTATTTATCTCCTCAATTGTGATCTATCTCCCTTCATCCCACAGGTATATGGCACCTTTCTTCATGATCCATGAGGAGGGATTACACTTTCTTTACAGATTCATGTTGAATCATAATATGTATTCGAACTACCCTTGGAGACCATACATCTCCTAGCATTAGTTTGAGGGAGGCATCTTTCTGATGGCCATGATCTTCTCTAGATCGATTTTGATTCCTCTGTATCTAAGAAATATACTGAGAAAACTTCCATAGTTCACCCCAAAGGCACACTTCAAGGTGTTCATCTTCATATACTTGAATCAGAGAAAGATGAACACCTTCTAAATATCCCTGAGGTGTTCATGATTCTAGTGGGATTTGACTACCAATTCATCCATGTAGTATTCTACTTCCATCCTGAGGATTGGATTGAATATGTGGTGAAAATCTTGTTTATATGTAGATAATACATTCATCAAACCTAAAAGAATTACCTAATAGTGGACATTCCCTTGAAACACACTGAAGGCGGTAGGCTCCTACTCCTTAGGGGTCATCTAGATCTGATTGTACTCAGAATACCAATCCATGAAGAATGTGTCACGGAACCAAGCTATGGAATCGATTAAGAACTATATCTCTAGGAGGTGGAAATCATCCTTCAAATAGTGGAAATTGAGATCCCAATAGTTGATATAGACTCTGATCTATCTATTATTCTTCCTAAAAATGATAATTTTGTCTAGCCACATGGGGTACTGAACATCCTTAAAAAACATAGATTTCCAGATCTTATCAACTTCTACCAGGACCATGGAACTATGATGAGGGTTTATTTTCTTGGGAACCTACTTGAACCTGTGATGACTTTCTAGATAAACAAGATGGTGGGTGGTGACCTTAGGTTATAGTCTGGGAATATCATCATTTCTCCAAGAAAACACATAGTGATGTTTCTTTATGAAGTATATGTTATGTTTTTTTCTATATAGTCAGGTCTTCACTAATCAGTGTTGGCGTTGGATCATCTTATGTGCCAAGGTTCACCTGAACTAACTCCTAAACTATAGTAGATACACCCTCCTCAAATGTGAGAGGGGAATATTTCAAATAATCATTATCATCTGAGGTAGTGGGTCCAGTTGGAGGAGATATTTCATCCTTTCTAACTGATTATAAGAGAACATTGGTGCCTTCTTGGGGAGAAGATGTGGATCCTCACAAGGGGACCCCTACCCTAGTGAAACCAGGGAGAGAAAGGCTATCAATCTGAAACCATAAGGACTTCAACCACAAGGCCCATTCTTAATATAAATGAAATGGTGGTGGGTAGATTTTTATCAATTCAACCCACCTCGATGGAACAAGTGGGTCTGATGTGTAGTTGAATCCATAGGGAGAAAATATTGGTACCTGATAGGGGTAGGGGTTCTGGTGTTACCTGATCCTAACCCATGTAGCTATATGAAGTAATCTTCTAAATATATTTCTACTTAAGGATGAAACACCATTTCATCCTAGAAATAATGAAGCAATTTCCCAGGTTTGGCATCGTGTCCTCTAACCATTGAATCATTTGGAAGAATATGTCATCCAATTCTTGTTACAAGCTCTCTCTGATGGTGGTGTTCTCCACTTCATTTGTATGTATGTAATTTTCCTTAAACTAATACTAATAAGAGTCTTTATAACAGGCATCATAAGAGGAAAATGGAGATGCATCCCCTTTAATCGCACATACGTGACCATTGATGGAGTACTTGAGGCACGAGTGATGCAAGGAGGAAACTTCTACAAGTAGATAGAGCCAAGGTCTACCCATTAACACATTTAAAGAAATTTCTAGTGAAACAACAATGAATTAAACATTTTCTACCAATCTTCCAAACTAGGTCTTCAAGAAGATACTACCACATGGTCTTGTTTTGGTCTTGTTATAACCATGTATCTTTAAGCTATAGGGGCTCAAATCTAATTCAGTCATTCCCAGGATATGGAAAATCATGTTCGCGATAAGGTTGATCCCTAAACTAGTCTCTAATAGACAATGGTGGACCTCCATGACATAAATCAAGACATTGATATAGAGTTGGAGGATATTAATCTATATGATAGAGCACTAATCTACTCTACATAATGAGATGGTGGCGCGACACTGTACTCGCCTGAATTCATTCTCGTAGAAGGCCCTTATATATTATGACTTTATTTTGAACAATAGTGGGATTCTAAATGCTTCTTCAGGGTCCTCACACATCTTCTCTGAAATGAGAAGGTTGTATAGGATTGATATCTTTTCAGAAATGTCTAAAAGGTACTTTAACACATCATAATTACGTGTTAGATGCACGTTTCTACCAGTTGGGGTTTCTATTTAGCATAAGTTATGATAATAATATCTGGATGAACAAGTGGATTATTTATGGTGCTAGAAATATCCTACTGCTCATCTGAAAAATTTCAAATAACCACAACTAGCTGATTGTTCTCTACTAACATAAAAGGATGAGAGTATTTTGTATACTGAGATCTACAGAAACCCTGATTTCTACTTTCAGTATCATGCATGGTCTGGCTTGAAACACTATGTTGAGCATTTTGGTGGATTTCCTTCCCTCAACTCCTTCTTCGATGGAATCTGCTGGAGATATTTAGAGGGTCTGTCTGATATTCCTCATCATCAGGGACTGTTAAGGGATCTTTTAGTTTAATGGCATTTATAGAGTCATACTACCTATCATCATCAGAGGAAGGGTCTTCTAATATTGGATTGAATCTGGGTGTGATTCCTATATCCTAAGTCATGAAATCGCCGAGTGTGTGGGAAGGCTTTGGCACAGGTGGGGGACTAAGATTTCTATTCTTCCATCAATACCTACCCTTCTTAGATGTATAAGGCAACAATGTAGATTCAAAAGAGGTATCAATAAGAGGCAAGGTTGTAACACCCCAAGATTTTATAAGATATATTTTTTTTAATTTCTTTCATATCTTCTGTTGTATGCTACACCAAGATTATCGTGCGATATATGCAACACCGTATTAGCTTGCAGTATATGCAACACTATTCTTTGATCGTGTTTCACACAATTTCAAGTT
Source organism: Viscum album (assembly GCA_963277665.1). Taxonomy (NCBI): domain Eukaryota; kingdom Viridiplantae; phylum Streptophyta; class Magnoliopsida; order Santalales; family Viscaceae; genus Viscum; species Viscum album. The sequence goes on from OY728165.1 coordinate 838,316,305, forward strand.
TGTTTTATAGTAGTTATTCTATGCAACATTGAGTGTATATATATATAAATTCAATGAATAAATGAAATATGATTGGATTCTGTTATACGCAACAACGGAGGAGTCTTGCACTACACACAACCCTAACTTGGCATGCATTACACGCAATTGTGACCTTCCACGATAGCGTGTGTTGTACGTAATACCAAGTTTCACTAAACAACGTTATGTTATTAAAATATTATATAAACTAGCCATTATTAATAGTAATACACACTTTTTGAAATTTTATAAATTTTATCTTTCAAAATGGACTTCATTTTTGGATTCAGAATATCAAAATTAGCCTAGGGTAAATTTTATGTATTTTTTTGATAACTTTCAATTTTTGATGAATAGTAAAAACACTGGGTTACTATTTAAAAACCGAATTTTTATTTAAATAATTATTTATTTTAGGTAAAAATTGATACATAATACCTATATAAGTTTAATGTAATTCATTGGGGTCATTTTATAATAATTTTAGATATATAATAATTTTATTGAACTTTTCACCTTCTTTTACCTACCTCCTATTAGCTTTTTGCAAACTTACATAATACGTAATTTTACTGCTTCTGTGAGTGGAATTTTGAAAATCCAAGAAACATGGTTAATATTAGGGAGTAAAATGTGGTTTAATAAGATAAAAATTATTCCTTGTGAATAGTAACTGTTTACTTTTATTTACCACGGTTAAAAGTAAATAGTGTAATTAGGGGTAAAATGATATTATTATTACCCTAACACATGTCCTAATTCTATTGGATCACTGTAATTCGACCAAAAAAACATTAGAATAAAATATTTTCCATTAGGTCCACATGGATTAGATTAGTACATTTATTATTAATATGTTTAAAGAAGAGTTAAAATAGTTAAAATCAAAGTTTAATAACTAAAACATATTTAATATAGGGTTATACATAAGATAAATTTGACTATAAATATTCATTAGAAAGCTAAATATATTTCCTACATAATGGTATTTTATTTATAATTTTTAAACATTAAATATATTATTTTATTTATGACACAATGATGATGAAGTAATTATCTTATTAATGAAATATTAACATAATTGATGTTATAAATACCAAAATAAATGTAATTTGAGACTTTTTATAAATTACACTTATTTTATCGGTAAATATTATATGTTAGTATTGATTTAAGTAACTTTTTTCGAAATAATAATGCTGTTATGATTTTCAAAAAAATTAATTACCAAATTGTGTCAAAATTTACATAAAATAGTATTTAAAACAAATATTATATTATTAATTATAAGTTTATTCCAAAAAATATAAGTTTGGGCCAAATGACTTAGATAAAGATATATATATTAATAATGAACCACATGGGGTTATTTTGTCTTGTTATAGTATGTTTATTAACCGTATAGTGTAAGAAAACAAGAAGACACGGTAAAAGGTAAATTATTTAACATAGTGTTAAGTCTAAATGATAAGGTTAAAATAGTAGCCTAAACTTTTCTAAAACCTATTGGTTGAGATAATTTCGACCCATCCCCTCTTTAGCTTCAATGTATATCAATTTGGAGCTATTATAAAGCGAATATGACTTTATTATAAAAAAATATTTAAAGTTTTTTCAAAGGTGCCCCTCTCCTCCCTTATAAAAAGGGCACCCCTTCACTCTTCTCTTCACACCATTTTGAGCCTTTAAGCTCGGCCAAACCCTACCAATTACACTTCTCAAACTATATAGTTATATCATAGAGGTTCTGGTCTTCTCTAAATACCAACTCTAGCGCCCTAAGAAGAAGTTTAAAGGAGGTGCGTCGAGGAAGAGGTAATATCTTCTACCGACTCTTTCAAGTTTCTTTCTTCTTCTACTTCCTCTTCTTTAGTTGATTCATTATAAAGTTACAACATCAGTATTACATATATAATGATATGTTATTATAAATATGAAACAAACCTATTTCACCTTCTTTCCATCCTATGAAAAATGAAATCACCGCGCGTGCGTACGTACGGAATACTGTTTCCACGCGGTGGTGTAATCAGTTCTTCAACCACCACCTTACTTGGATTGGTATAATGGTGTAAATAATAACTATATATGATTATTATAACATCATACAGATTATAAGATATTATATCATCCACTCCAATTCCATTTAATAATTATGGGAATGATATCATCGCTCGTGCGTACGTACGGATTACCGTCTCCACGACGCGATGAGATTCATTTTCCATGTTAGCAATTCAAGAATGATTATAAAGTATATATAATAAGTAATAATGAAATATATGACATAATAATTCTACTGTATTTATGTATATATATATATGTATATGTATATGTATGTAGTCTACTTAATTCCATTCAATTCAATAAGGAAATGAAAACAGTGCTCATGCGTACGTACGGCCTACCGTCTCCAAGAACGGTGTATTTATTTCCATGTATTGATCTATTATATATATGTATATTCTGAATATATATTATATATAAATCATGTTTTATATTCTGGAAATAAGTAATCATGATCTAAGTAATCATATTAATAATTAAAAGTCAAAACACAGATGATAAATGAAACAATTTTACCCAAAACACTGCTTTAACATGGAATTGACAAATGAACGGTTAATATAAAGTCGTAAGTGAATCCTATATGATATCATAAATATTATTATGGTTCTATTACAAATTAATAATATGTTTAAACCCACTATAATAGAGTCTTGGACACATACATAAGAAATTGGACATAAGGCAAGGGATAACTATTAAAATCTCATTTTTATCCGAGATTGTTTATTCGTAAGTATTTACTGGGGTTATATTTATCATCCATGTCTGTGTTTTCTAAAAATTGTTTCATGTATGTTTAAAGTCCTTTTTACCATTTTTTGACTTTTACTACATGGTATGTAATAAATCATTCTATTGTTTACGTTACAAGGTACTTTTTTTGACTTTTCCGACAAAAGTATGAGAATAATGTTTTTTAACTTATACGGCATGAACGGGTTTTAACGGTTTCATAACACCTTATTTTCATGAAGCTTAATCTACAAGATTTCATTCCTATTTTCAAAAAAATATTTTTCTTTTAAAATTTCATGGCATTTTGTGAAAAGAAAATGATTTTGAATAAGAACGGATATTTTCCTCAAGAATTTATCTCATGTGTTTTATCAAAACCATTTTCCATATAAGATGGAATTATTTTATATGTGTATGTTTCAAGTATAATTTCTCTATGATTTACATGGTTTAACTTTTCCCATAATTAAATGATATCCATTTTGTTTGGTATGGATTATTTTATGATAGGATGATGTTTATGAAACCCAGTTTATACTTTGGGTAATGATGAATGATTTATGTTCATGTTGTGTCACAAGTAAGAATGATTTCATTATGAGATGGGTTGAACCTATATCTCCCTCAAATGCATTGGGTAAAGATTTATGTGTCATGATATAGACATGGAAGGAACTATAAGTTAATCTGGTTCAGTAATACAGGACTGGAACGAGGAGTAAACTCGATTCAGAAAGGGACTTTGTCCACTAAGATGGTCTTGGCAGCAATTCCTTGGCTACTATGGAAATCATATCATGTGATTAATGGTTGCCACAATTACATGCTTTATTCTCATGATATTTTATCATGATCAATGTTCCTTTATGATATATGCCTTATGTACTTCTAAGATTTATGTCTTTTCTAAAGATTTTGATGCTTAGAATTTATGTTCAAGTTTTTGCATTCAAATGTTTATGGATTGTTTTATGTTCTCTATGTTAACCCTTACTGAGCATTTGAGATCACCCTTTATATGTTTTCTTTTCCTCAGGATGTAAATAATGGTTTTATATAAGAAAAAAAGGGGAAGATCTTTATGAGATATGATAAAGATCTTTCACCACGATGAGAAAATTATGTTCCGAGTTTCCAAAGACACTAAACTATTACGGTTCTTATGTGTTTGTTTTTGGTATTTATTACGTATTCTACAAAAGTAATGTAATGTCCATGTACTTCAAGCTTTAGGTATATACAATTGGTATTAGAGGAAAGGTTTAGTTAACCTTTGGAAACAAGGATGTGAAAACTTTAGTGATATCCCTAGATATATTTCTGAGCTATGTCTAAGGATATCCCTAAGGATAAGTATAAGTATAGGTTATAGTCCTAGAATTACGGTAATGATCTTAGAAGTTAACCTAAGATGTTAGATATTGATGGTACTCCCCCATTGATTTTTATTTTTTCCACTCACACTATTCTTTTTGGGTTTTAGAAAATGGCTGGAGATAGGATGATTCACGATAATTGAGGATATAATGGACAATGGAATGATATTCTTCATGAGCAACCAAATGAAACGGGATTTGGAAGCCCAAACATTGTTATTATTCCTAATCCGCAATGTCATAATATGATCAATAATCTCAACTTTGGTAAGTTTCCCGACTCAGATAATAAGAGAAAGATGGAGTTTCATGATTATTATAGAGGAAAGATAGTTCAATTTCTCTCATGTAAGTCATGTGGGAAGAGGCATCAAAGAGAATGTTTAAAAGGAACTGGAAGATGCTTTTGGTGCAGAAAAGAAGGACACAAATCCAGTAAGTGAAAAGGAAAAGGTTCAGTTAATACCATGGAGAAGGTTAATGGTATTCCTACAACATCAACAATGATTAGGTGTTTTAAATGTGAAATGTATGGTCATTATGAAAACCAATTCCCTAAGGGAAAATCTCATTAAGATAATTAGCATGGTCATATGGGTAGTATTTATGTGGATGATGATGACGAGACTACAAATGATATATGAGATGAATGAAGTGTTGAAGCTTGGTCAATGGTTTAATAATGTAGTGGAATGATTTTATGTTTATCAATAGTTATGTTGTATAGGTAATTTTATGGTACTATGGAATAAAGAAACATCTAAGGATTGTTACACTATTGTTTTTTCTAAAGTATTTGAAAGTAAATGTTGAATGTTACTGGTAACCATGAATGGTTATTCAGATATTTTTGGAAAGGAGATGATATGGGCATAATGAAGGGATAAAGAGAAAATGAAATTTTGATAGTATTCATGAGCTCATGATTGATATAAGGAAAAAGTGATATCATGGTTTGAGTATATAGAAATTTTAGGATTTTGGTATGTGGAATGAGTTAACTTTTGATAGCATTCGTGTTTTCACTAAGGTTCTATGGTAATTCATGTTTCAAAAGAATACATGATTAAGGTATTCATATGATTGGAATATGACCAACAAGATATATTTTATTATATATGGGAGATAAATGATGGTATTCACATGCTTGGTATATGACCTCTCTAGTAATCATTTTCTTTATACTATGAGTTTGGACAGATGTATTTTGGATAAGACAAAAGATTGGAATGGATTAAGTTAGACATCAGATAGTATTGTTTAAGGCTAGAAATTTTTCTATTATTCCTGGAATGTTATAATAGTACAGTTTTAGAAAAAGGAAAACCTGCAGGACAGGCGACAACCCGTCACGTCGGACAAGGTTTTGGGAATCAAAACCACAACCAAAGTGTGACAGGACTTTATCACCTACCACTGGCCTACAGGAAGTACCTAGTTAGTAGAAACGAGTTTTATTTTATTAAGTGGTATGATAGATGAAGTATAAGCCAATTTTTGGAATAATATACAATTAACCTCACCATAGATGGACTTATATATATTTGATAACTTTTGCTAACCTTTTGTTTGAGGCAGATGGAATGACCCATCATTCTATCAAATGATCTTCTAACACATCAAGAATGAAAAATGCAACTTCATTTCTTTAAGAGATGAAGTAGAAATTGTTCAAGGAATGATCAAGAGTGATATTGTACCAAAATAAAGTTAGTATTTCTTCTGATTCAAATTCTTCAACTTTAGGGAAATGATCTTGAAAACCAAAAATGTTGTACTAGTGCCCTTATATCTGATGAATCAGATGGTACCTTAGACCATCACAAATTTATGGCTTTGTGATTGTCGGATTTTTAATAGCCATGTTCTCTACCACTCTCCATCAGAACTTGATGGTTAGATTTCCTTTCCATATCCATATTTTCACCTATGTTCTCCTATGTGGAAACCTAGTGATTAGTTAATTTGTGTAACCGTTACGTTTCATACTTTAGTTTTTTAAGATAAGTTTTGCTATTTGTTTTTACGATGTGGGTTTTTATTAAAGAAACATTCGAGTAGTAAACCATTTATAACCCCAACGAATTTAGAGGGAGAAATTCATTTTAAGTGGGCTGGAATGTAACACCCTGAGATTTTATGAGATATATTCTTTTTAATTTCTTTCATATCTTCTGTTGTACGTTACACCAAGATTAGCTTGCGCTATACGCAACACCGTATTAGCTTTCAGTATACGCAACACTATTCTATGATCGTGTTACACACAATTTCATGCTCATTTGATAGTAGCTATTCTATGCAACATTGAGTGTATATATATATTTATTCAATGAATAAATGAAATATGGTTGGATTTTGTTATACACAACAACAAAGGAGTCTTGCACTACACGCAACACTGACTTGTCTTGCTTTACATGCCATCATGACCTTCCATGATAGCGTGTGTTGTACGCAATACCGAGTTTCACTAAACAGTGTTATGTTATTAAAATATTATATAAACTAGCCATTATTAATAGTAATACCCACTTTTTAAAATTATATAAATTTTATCTTTCAAAATGGACTTCATATTTGGATTCATAATATCAAAATTTTCCTAGGGTGAATTTTTGGTATTTTTATAAAAACATTCAATTTTTGATGAATAGTGAAAACACTGGTTACTATTTAAAAACCGAATTTTTATTTAAATAAGTATTTATTTTATTTAAATTTATTTTAGGTAAAAATTGATACATAATACCTATATAATTTCAATGTAATTCATTAGAGTCATTTTATAATAATTTTAGATATATAAAAAGTTTATTGAACTTTTCACCGTCTTTTACCTACCTCCTAGGAGCTTTCTGCAAACATACATAAAAATTAATTTTACCGCTTCTGTGAGTGGAATTTTTAAAATCCGAGAGACACGAATAATATTAGGAAGTAAAATGTGGTTCAATAAGATAAAGATAATTTTTGGTGAATAGTTACTTTTTACTTTTATTTACCACGGTTAAAAGTAAATAGGGTAATTAAGGGTTAAAATGATATTATTATTACCCTAACACATGTCCTAATTCTATTGGATAAGTGTAATTCGACCACAAACAACCTTAGGAATAAAATATTTCCCTTTAGGTCCACATGGATTAGATTTGGACATTTATTATTATTTTATTTAAAGAAGAGTTAAAATAGTTAAAATCAAATATTAATAACTAAAACATATTTTATATAGGGTTATACATAAGATAAATTCTACTATAAGTATTAATTATAAAGATAAAAATATTTCCTGCATAAATGTATTTTATTTATAATTTTTTTACATTAAATAATTTATTTTATTTATGACACAATGATGATGCAGTAATTACTTTATTAGTGAAATATTAACATAATCAATATTATAAATACCCAAATAAATGTAATTTGAGACTTTTTATGAATTACACAAATTTTTTAGGTCAATATGATATGTTAGTATTGATTTAAGAAACCTTTTTCGAACAAATCATGCTGTTATGATTTTCAAAAAAATCAATTACCAAATAGTGTCAAAATTGACATAAAATAGTTTTTAAAAAAAATATTATATTATTAATTTTTATTTTATTCTTAAAAATCTATGGTTCAGCAAATAAAACATAAATAAGGATATATATATTAATAATGAACCACTTGGGGTTCGTTTGTCTTGCTATAGTATTTTTATTAACCATATAGTGTAAGAAAACAAGAAGACACTGTAAAAGTAAAATTATTTAACTTAGTGTTAAATCTAAATGATAAGGCTAAAATAGTAACCTAAAACCTATTTATTGTGATGATTTCGAACCATCCCCACTTTAGCTTCGAAATAAATCAATTTGGAGCTATTATAAACTAAATATGACTTTATTATAAAATAAAATTTTACATTTTTCCAAAGGTGCCCCTCTCCTCCCTTATAAATAGGGCACCCTTCCCTCTTCTCTACACACCCTTTTGTGCCTTTAAGCTCGTCCAAACGCTGAAAATTCCTCTTCTAAACCTCTCTAGTTATGTCATATAGGTTCTGGTCTTCTCGAAAGACCAACTCTAGTGCCGTAAGAAGAAGTTTAAAGGAGGTGCGTTGAGGAAGAGGTAATCTCTTCTACCGACTCTTTCAAGTTTCTTTCTTCTTATACATCCTCTTCTTTAGTTAATTCATTATAAAGTAATAACATCAGTATAACTTATATACTGATATGTTATTATAAATACAAAACAACTTAATTTAACCTTCTATCTATCCTACGAAAAACAAAATCACCACGCATGCGTACGTACAGAATATCGTCTCCACACCGTGGTGTAATAAGTTTTTCCACCACCACCTTACTTGGATTCGTATAATGGTGTAAAGAATAACTATATATGATTATTATAACATCATACTGATTCAAATATATTATATCATACACTACAATTCCATTCAATAAATATGGGAATGATATCATCGCTCGTGCGTACGTACGGATTACCGTCTCCACAACGTGATGAGATTCATTTTCCATTTTAACAATTCAAGAATGATTATAAATTATATATAATAAGTAATAATTAAATATATGAAATAATAATTCTACTAGATTTATGTATATATATATATGTATGTAATCTACTTAATTCCATTCAATTCAATAAGGAAACAAAAACAACGTTCATGCATGCGTACGGCCTACCGTCTCAATGAATGGTCTATTTATTTCCATTTATCGATCTATTATATATATGTATATTCTGAATATATATTATATATAAATCATGTTTTATATTCTGTAATTATGTAATCATGATCTATGTAATCATATTAATAATTACAAGTCAAAACACAGACGATAAATGAAACGATTTTACCCAAAATGCTGCTTTAACATGGAATTGACAAATGAACGGATAATATAAAGTCATAAGTGAATCATATATGATATCATTAATATTATTATGTTTTTTTACAAGTTAATAATATGTTTAAACCCACTATACAGGAGTCTCAGACACTTACAGAAGAAATTGGACATAAGGTATGGGATAACTTTTCCAATATCATTTTTATCCGAGATTGTTTATTCGTAAGTATTTACAGGGGTTATATTGATCATCCATGTCCCTGTTTTCTAGAAATTATTTCATGTATTTTTAAATTTCTTTTTACCCATTTTTGACTTTTACTACATGGTATGTAAGGAATCTTTCTTTTGTTTACGTTACGAGATACATTTTTTGACTTTTCCGGCAAACGTATGAGAAGAATGTTTTTTTAACTTATACGGACTGAACGTATTTTTATGGTTTCATAACACCTTATTTTCATGAAGCTTACTCTACAATCTTTCATGACTATTTTCAACAAAATCCTTTTATTTTAAAATTGCGTGGAATTTTCTGAAAATAATATGATTTTGAATAAGAAAGGATATTTTCCTCAAGAATTTATCTCAAGTTTTTTTATCAAAACCATTTTCCACATAAGATGGAATTAATTCATATGTGTATGTTTCATGTATAATTTCTCTATGATTTACATGGTTTCACTTTTCTTATGATGAAATGATATCCATTTTTTTGTATGGATTATGTTATTATGGGATTATGTTTATGAAACCCATTTTATACATTGGGTAATGATGAATGATTTATGTTTATGTTGTGGAAAAAATAAGAATCATTTCATTATGAGATGGGTGGGACCTATATCTCCCTCCAATGTATTGGGTAAAGATTTATATCTCACGAGATAGACATGGATGGAACTGTAAGTTAATCCGGTTCAGTAATACAGGACTGGAATTAGGAGTGAACTCGATTCAGAAAGGGACATTGTCCATTAAGATGGTCTTGGCAGAAATGCCTTGGCTACTATAGAAATCATATAATGTGCTTAATGGTTTCCACAATTACATTCTTTATTCTCATGCTATTTTATCATTATTGATGTTCCTTTATGATATATGCCTCATGTACTTCCATGATTTATGTTTTTGCTCAAGATTTTTATGTTTAGATTTTATGTTCAAGTTTTTGCATTCAAATGTTTATGGATTGTTTTATATTCTCTATGTTTACCCTTAATGCGCATTTGAGCACACCCTTTATATGTTTTATTTTCCCCATGATAGAAAAAAAGGTTTTAGGTATGAAAACAAAAGGGGAAGATCTTTATGGGAGATTTTGAAGATCTTTCACCATGATTAGAATATTATGTTCCAAGTTTCTAAAGACACTAAAATACTACAGTCCTTGTGTGTTGGTTTTTGTTATGTATTAAGTATTATGCAAAAGTAATGTAATGTCCATGTAATTCAAGCTTTAGGTCTCTACAAAGGTGACCTCAGGAGGCTCAGTCCTGTTTAAACTAGTGTGGATGACACCGTGGGAATGAGTGACTACTATTCAAGTCAACCAATCATCATACTTCTAAAATCAACATTTGGAAACTTTTTTCCATTCCCAATAACCTTTTTTATCCCTATTAATATCTTCGTAGATGTGGTCCACCTATGCCAAGACTTTACCAAGGTTGACCACACTTTTGTCAACCTAGTCTTGAAGTAATTCCTTGAACACATAGCATAGGTTAATAGTATGTACAAGGATTATGTAATAGGGGAAGTATTAAAGGTGCTTAGAGATCTTGGCCTCATGGGGATTCTTATATTATGTAATCTTGATGATCCCATGTTCAAGGGAACTATAGAAATAACTAGGAATACTGGATTTCAGAAAGTAGTAGGTTCGGTTTCTTCTCTCCCTGAAGGGAGGTATAGGATCCTATCCCTAGTGAAGGGTTGGAGCATAAAAAGGGGTAGGATCATGATTATATTTCCTTGATGGTGATTCCATCCTAGGAGGTGAAATCCAATTATATTGTGTGTTATGATGCACTAGAGGTGGTTTCCCCTGATGAGGTTGGGCTTGGAATGATTCTAATTGAAACAACTCTAGCGGTTGTGGGGGGGTTAACTTGTACTATGGTTGTTGTCACTTCCTTGAAATTTCATCTTGTAGGAGATGAGAGTGGCAATGGGTGTGACTGATTGGCCCGTTGTAAAGCTACATATAGGTGCTCAGCCTTGTTAGAAAAATCATAGATTCTAGCTAGATAATTATAAGTGATTGGAGTAAGAACCAATTCAATTTTGACATTACCCACACACATCGTCATCAAATTATATTGGTTTAGTGTCATTTCTAGTGAATACATGAGGCCCTTACACCCAGAATTGAAGTATATGACTCCCTCATATGTAGATTCTTGCACTTGAATTTTTCAAAAATAATTATCTTAAATAGGTAGAACTTAATTGATAGAGAAACTACTGGTAGAGATCTTTCCAACATGGGATGGACCTGATGGGTAGTTGATTATACCATAAGAGTTCATTCCCTTCTAATGTATGAATAAAAAACATTGGATCTTAGTTTCTTCTCGATGCTATGAAGTTCCCAACTTAGGTCGGTACCTTAAGATGAAGTGGGCCAAATGCTACAGTTGGTCACCCATCCAATTGATGTGGGTGAAGGTAGGATTCCCAAAATCTGGGGGTTCCTACATGTTATTTACCCCCACTTGATATGGCTTTAAATCGGGTGGGATTTCCACATATCACATCTTTATAACCTTGAAGAGAGAAATGAGAGTGGCTATCATATCATCTTGGTAGGGACTCCTATCCTAATAGGGATACCTGATCACCAATGCATTGACAGGCTCTTTAATCTTATAAGTAGACTTAGTAGATTTTTGAGAAGCTTGATCTCATTACCAAGGAATATTACAGTGTTTCTAAGGTAGATAATGTGATTCATACCTTGGAAAATTTTCATAAACATTGGTCTCCAACCTATCAGGATAAGTGGGATCACCTGGCTCAATCGAGGAAGATTGGCCAATGATGAAATGTGGTTTCCCTAGCTATCCCAGTAGAGGGGGAACATGATCCTAATGAGGATAATTAATATTATATGGGAGATTTTTTGGAAGAATTTCAGTGATGATCCAATTTTGATCTATAATTTTTTGTCGTGGAGCGGCTGTAGCGGGATCATCCTCCATCCTCTGCATGGAATTAGATGGACCAGGGAACTCAAGATGTCACCTACCCATAGTGGGGTTTTGGTTGGCGATAAAAGACACATAGGGTTATCCAAGTCCTCAAGTCTTTTTTTTCAGGTGATTGTGGAAACATTTTTGAATTTACACCTAATACTACACTACCCCAATAGGATGGTCCTCCTAATCAGATCTGACATCGATATATCAATCCATGGGAAATGTTAGATCATCCATTTTTATCATAACAAAACTTGGAGGCTTGTCCTCAATATAACTAGATTGATATGGATGCTTCCAAATGGGGCTGATATAGAGGGTGGCATACTATCCCCATCGATGGATCAGTACACATGGTGACGTCTCCACAATAATCTTTTATAGGACTGTGAATCTATGAACACGTCTATACTAATGGGCCATGTGGTAGTTTGGGGATGTGGGGTGATGCGTCATCGAGAGTGATACTAGCTCAACCATGCACATTTCTAATATATGGCATCAAAGTGATCTGAGCTCCCCAAAGAGGCCAACTGATCACCATAATCAAAGAAGCACCTACCCATATAGTTTAGTAAATGAGCATAACCTCATATTGGGTGAGAAATTTTGGAATTCTAAATTTAGGTGGTTTCAATATTCCAGAACATGTTGGAAAACTAATTGGTAACTAGGGTATCCCACAGGTCCCCTTATTCCAAAGCTAAGTCTTTCTCTTGGTTATCCCAAGATTTTCTCAGTTCTAGATAAGAGACTGGTCATGGCACAAATGTGGATCAGTGTGGTGGTGGACTGGCCAGGATAGAATCTGTTGCATGAGCTAACTAATCAGTGTGTGTTGGGACACCTCTCAGGGGGTCGTACCACCAACATCATCATGTCCCTATAGGATGGGGTGTTGACCACCACATCATGTGCGAGGTTAGAGGCTGTTGGTGGTAGGTCTGGAGGGTTCTTTCTATCTACCATGCTGTAGAATAACTCTCTGTGATATCAGTTCAAGATTGAGAATGAAACTATGATGATAGAGGTAACATCATGGAGAAACCTTGTAAGGTAGACAAATCCGCATCCTACTACATGTACCTATGAATATACATTTTAATTTTTTGGACCTCACCTTTTATGATGGAAAACATCACCCATGGGATCTTTCCTTAGACTATGATGCAGATGACTGGGTGAAGGCTTCATTATTGAATTGAACTCTTCTTCACAATCTGAGAAGTGATATGGATTTACAATTACGGTGAACTTTATAGAGTTTTTCCATCAGTGTCGATGGATCTCCATTCTTCTCTAGGAAGGCTATTTAGGGTAGGGAGGTGAATTGGTACAAGTAGGACATTTATACTAATGGCTGCATGGAGCACCTCAGGTTTAATTTTTCAATATATGGGGAGTACCTCTGTATAGGTTGTTGTCAAAGTGGAGAGGACCTCTTCTTGGATAATGCGAGAGTAGGAAGGTCCACCAATATGCATGTTGATGTAGCAGGGAGGACCTATACTCTTGTTGACGGGGACATATGGAGGGCCTCCATGTCAGATGTGAGAGTGGTGTAGAACTCTACTTGAGTGAGTTGAGGTGTGAGGAGTGCCTTCCCATAGATCTAATGGGACATGGGGAGGACCTCAGTGTTGAGGAACAGGAATATAGGGAGGACCATTTACCAGTTATTAAATGCATGGGAAGGCCCCTATTAGGGTTTCTACTCAAATTGGGAGGACCTCTGCCTGCGCTAATGGAAACACGGGGAGGAACTCCATGTTGGACAGTGGTTATAACATAAGGAGGGCCATCATACTGATCATCATTGAATTAGGGAGGGACCATGGTTTGGTTGATTCATGAGTAGGGAGTACCTCTATTATAGCTAATAACGGCATGAGTAAGACTTTCATGTTGTTGATCCGAGACATTGGGAGGACTTTCTTATCGGGGATCATAAACATCTGGAGGGCTTATTTAATGTATGTCATTGATACAGAGAGGCCCTCTACCATAATAGATGTTGGAAACATGGGGAGTACCTCCATGCTTAGTGTGGGAGTGGGGAGGTCCTCCAATATAGATAGAGATGGTATGGGGAGGACCTCTATACTAGATATCATCTTCATAAATTTTCATATAATGGTTTCTAGTGAGGTGTACTAAAGAGAGAGTCAACCCAACCTACTGAAGGGGTGGACGAGGTCTAAATACAAATCAGAACTTTATAGGTCCCTACTCTGTAGTAGTATGGATCAAGTTAAGTGAGCCAGTGGTGGTACATTCCACTGGATCTATCGAAGATGATTCCTCATGACGGGAATTCTATTGAGCTTTCACCCAATGTTGCCATTGGGTTATTCGGACTGGGACTGCTAGAGTATAGAAATAATGAACGTGTTCCTTGGCATGTAGGTCTGGTCATTAATGGTGTTTATGGGGTCTAGTGGGAGTCCTCTTCGGAATCTCCTAGGCAGTAGTATTAACCAGGTTGACCTAAACATCCTGCACATCCCTAATATAGGGGATATAGTCATTGGATTGTTCTAGGGAGAGACACCTGAAACCATTTATCATTAGAGTGGGGATAAGTGGCCCGCCATGCGTCCCATGGGGGCAGTGGTGCTGGAAAGCTGCAAAAACCTCCACGTCCTGGAGGACCATATCCATCATGGTAATGACTCCCTCCTTATCATATCATCTTACGAGGGTGTCCTTCACCCTCCTTTAAATGATATCTAAGGGTGATATGGGGTGTGGGAACCTAGTAGATTTTGTCGTATCTGATGTCTTATTGGAGGTGGATTTGGAAAAGATTGTCGCATTGATGTTACTATATCCCACACACCTCTAGGTAGAGGTTAAAAGGATTTGTGTTGATTAGGTCCTAAAATGTAGGAAGATTCATCTTTCAAAATGGATATTAGGAAAGAAATTCCCAATTACCAAGATTCATCTAATATTCCATGGTCAGAGAGAGATCCACAATGTTGATATAATTGACCATAATGAAAAATGATTAACTACCCCAATATCTAGTATATTCCATGCTAGGACCACTATTTTATTGGTTGTGCATGGAACCAGATAGTTGGATCTGGTAACATTATCATCTATTGATGTCTCAAATTCTTTTCATCCCTAGGTTGGGAAGAAGAGTTCTATGTCGGGTTCACCATTTCTGTTTCTAACACATATTCTGGGGATCCCCGCCTTTGTATGTCGTGCATTGGCGTGAATTGTTTCCCCACATTCCCTGTTTTCAAAGGTGGACAACATTCATCACCTCTTTGAATATGTTTTCTCCTTGATCGAAATGGGATGACAGGATGTTCGTTGATCATTCCATGGATTCCTCTTTATAATAAGTCACCATGTCCAAGACTTCATGAAAGATTAAGACGTGTTCCTGAGACTCGTTTCATGATTCCATATCTTTAGGGATGTCAATTAATTACACAACTTCTATCTAGAAATTTTTAAGGTTTTTTATAGGGAAGAAACCATTGTTCAAGGGAGTAGTCATTTTGGTAATCACAGAGCATGTCTAGGTGTTGGAACATTGGATAAACCTATATTTGTCCTCCTATGGGGGCTTCTCATGGGTGCGGAACCTAATGAATCATTTGATTATCATGATGTATGTGATTCTAGAGGCATATCTTTTGAGGTTTTCCTCTAGAATCCCATGTTTATCATGAGGTATCAATGTGACAGGTCATGGTTTTAGCATCTTTAAAAGATATAATGTGGTTGATCATAATGCCCCATAGAGGTGGATTAGTGAGTTATGTCCCTAGGATGGAGCACTCAAGAAGGTTTACCATATGGATGGATCAACATTCCCAAATAGGAAGACACTAGGGGGTTTTCCCAAAAAGGGAAGGCGTCACAACATGAAGGTTGATTTGGACACCTCTGAGGGTGGATCAGGATAGTGAACCCCCTAGAATGGGGCCCAAATGATTACCTCTATTTGGAATTAATCTTCATGGAGGATTCCTACATACCCTAGTTAGATGATAGGCATCAAAACCCATGTATTTCATAGGATGTTCTGGGGATTACACATTAGAGGTTACCTTTACAAGAGGATTTCTCTTGGTTGGATTGTGTTGGGTTTACACATTGAAAAAGCTCAAGTGCTTCTAGTAGCAATGATGATGTGTATGGTGTAGAAGTATTCCTACATGATGTGGTGTCCTGGGAAAAAATATAGATGGATTATATATTTATTGGATGAAATGGATGAAATGGATGGGTGTTTGGGTGTGTTGGGATTGAACCTCATGGAGGATTCCTACACGTCCCAATTGATTTGGATTCAAAGACCATGTAGTTATGGATGAATAATTAGGGATTAAACCTATGTAGGATCCTTATATATTGGAGGCAGATCAATCTGAAGATCCTATCAGGATGTGGTAGCCTAGGTAGAATCATGTTGGCTGATGGATGAATAAAGTGATAGAGGATGGATCAAAACAACCTATGGAGGTGGATCAGAGAGATGTGTCTCGTAAAGGGAACATGTCACATCATAAGGGTACATCCATAGGAGGGAGAACCTGAGTTTACCATTGGAAGATAATGAACCTTATGGAGGTGTCCTATATACCATATTTAAAGTATATAAATCAAAACATGTGAAGTTCATAATGGGGGTGTTGTGGCTTAGAACTATGAAGGAGGACCATCAAGTTGGGGCTTATACAAGATAGTCACCCGTGTACAGTTGAAATGAGATTGGGGCTTATGTGTGGGAATCAACCATGGATGGAAATTGGATTTTATGTTTATTTCTATAATCTAATCCCATGTTAGTTATGCTCAATATGATAAACAATATTCATTCGTAAACCAGACTGTCATGTTGTGAATTGTACATTAACGAGAGATCGTGTGGGGATTATGTATGAGAGCTTCCCAATGAGGATGTCATTCCATGTGAGGAAGATATCATTCTGTGTGAGGAATATCTCATTCCATGTGACTGTTACACAAAGCATCATATCAAGGGTTTGTGGGGATTACATGTAGATACTACTTGAGGCATACGTGGAGATAATGCCTAAAGGGAGATGGATGGTGCACTGTGAGAGTGGCAAGTGAGAGGTTCCCGGTGCACATACCCTATCAAATCCTATACGGAGGATTTCATTCCATGTGTGGAGGATATAATTACCTATCAATCATACATGGATACATTTCAAGATTTCCACACATTGGGTGATCACAGTTTAACATCATGTGTTGAGGATATTGGTGCTAGGCAGTTTTATGTCCTATTGGTCAAACATGGGGGACTCAGTCCTTACCAATTGAGCATACATAATTTTCATTCATTAAACCTTGGGGAAGAGAAGGTTTCAAAAATTCCAAAAGGTGAGGGTGTGTAGGAGTGGTCAGTCATGAGGTCCACGTTGGTGTAAATATGATTAAAAGCTAAACCAATTAGCATACCTATGCTAAAAAGTAAGATATAGGGTACTGCAATAAGGTACATATCATGATGGACTACGAAATAACAATGCACAAGCCAGTATGACTGTGTATAGAATGTGTTCCCAATAGATGAGGTTTTCCTGCAATAGGGGTTTAAACATTGTGCTTCAGTTTAAAGGAAACTCATGGAGCATAAAGGATAGAGTGCATGCAAGATTAGATGGTTGAGAAAAAAAAGGAAGGTCTGAGCACAAGATGGGGTGCATGCAAGGGAAGGTGGTGCGTGCAATAGGGTTATTTTGTGCATACTTTCCTTTGGATTAAAAGAAACATATGTGGTTCAAACCATTGTGGTCCTATGCAAAGGTATACCACCTAGTAACCTATCATGGAAATCTTGTACCTTAAGGGTTCTTTGGCTTCTACGATACCACGGAAGAGATGTCATATGCATATTAGTGGAAGGCTTAAACTTTTAGAGGATCATCATGAAGAGGGGGTGCACTTCAATTTATATAAAAATGGATCTATAGTGGTGTGAAAGATTTTGGGTGTGGAAATGGTCATACACGCACCTTTCCCATTGGTCTATGGTAGGCATGTGTGCAAAGGACCCATTTGACATCTCATTGGGAACGTTAGAGCCTTGCCTAAGTACCTCCATATTGTGAACACACATCAGATCTTATGCACGGATCCCATAGTATTCTTGGAATATTCTGTAGAGTCAAAGGGTGATTTTGGGTTACCTAAAGATGGTTATGATGGCTCTGAGTAGAAATCGGCTCCAACATCTGGTTATGCTATAATCCTTATTGGTCTTGGCATGGTTGTATAAAAATTATTATAGAAAGGGCCATGTGAGATTATTTTTTGATGCATATAGGGATTGAACCAGTTATGATGAAACAATTACATAGAGGGATAGGTCTGGTTAGGATGAAATGAATATATAGAGGGACTAACAAAATTTAAATTTGAAATTATTATATAAGTGATGTTTTTAAGGCTTGGACCATTCATACTAAAAAACTTATACATAGGTCTTGTCTGAGATATATTGATACTCTTATATAGGCGTATTTTACCAGATAGGTGATTATGCCTTGGACTTATGGTTATGTTTGGCATGGTAAAGCTATATGCTCAGAGATATTTGGCATGGTGCTAAAGAAGGTTGATTATTGTAATGTATTAACTTATTAACAAACACTTTTATTTATCTCTTTATCTCATGCACTTACAATCAGATAACTTTTCCTTGGACATGGTGGTGTAGACCTAATTAGTTTTACCCACACCCTAATCAAAACAACATTTTATACATGAGAATGTTACAAGGATACAAGATTCGATAATGGAAAGGGACCTTATTTTTTATTTCTCTTACTCGATGGGTTTGATCTTAGATATGGAACAAACATGGGGTTTGGGATGGGGTATTTAGAGATTATCTGTGTCATATTGGTCTTTTATATATATGAATTTTATCAAGACATTTACTTACATTACAACATGTCATTACATTCTCACTAATTATGATTGGATTTTTCTATTGACATTTATTATTTAATTTATTTATTATGATTTATTATTTCTACTAGTTCTTTCGATAAGATATTTGTTTATTTTAGTTATATTAGAACTCTATAACTTTGGGTATAGTCTTTCTTATATATTTTTTACACCCTCATATCATGTCATAATCCATTATCATATGGGGAGAAGCACTTGGGGACTAGTAACCATCCTGGTTTTCTTGCATGAGAGAGTATCATATTGGGGGTTGTTTTATGTGAAAAGTCTAATTCTATATGAGAATAAAGATAATGATTAATTTAAGGCATTGATTATCATGAATTATAAACTTTATAATGTTAAATGGGATATATAAAATTGATTCTCACTAAACTAAAGATGATAGGAAATGAATTTCTTAGTTGAGAGGAAAATATTATCCATATTTCTGTCACTAAGAATTTGATGGAGAATTCACTTTATTATAAATTTTTATTTGTATAATTATTGAAGGTTATGTATATAGATGATATTTTAATGAAATATATATAAATTTAACAACCATAAGAGACATCCATCATGGAGTAATTAAACTGGTATCATTTTCCTCCTTACAACTCATTATGTGTTATTAATATGATGCTAAGAGGTTACTTTGAAGAAGACTAACCATGATGAAGAATGTCGATAGATTTTACCCCTTTATTGTGACTTGAGTTTAACACATTCTGGATATCTATATTTCATGAAAATATTAAATAATAGTAAGTGTCAGATCTGTTGATTCTAGAAATTTAATATGTTGCGGAAAAATAGCCTAAATTTACGTTAATTAGAAATATGAGATTCTAGACATAGAGATTCAGGAAAATTTCATTCCAAACATTGAAATTTTTAAAATTAATGACTTTAATTTATGAGGAGATGTGATAAAATTATTTTTAATGACCCTTGAAGATGATTTTTGAGTTTGTATGACCATATAAATTATTTATGTATAGCTCTAATGTCAAAGGTAATCTCTCTTGTTTTCTATACCAAGCGTTGCTCACATATAATTTGATTTGATTTTTATATGGATAATTACTTTAAGAAATATGGTTTTGCACTTATATCAACGATATAAAGTTATAATTTCAATAAACCTGAAGATAATGGGGAAGATATGATATTTAATGTAATTACTTGATAATGAGATGAGTGTAAATTTTCTTATACTCAAAGAATATCAAAATAAAGAGTTGAAAAATATTTTCTTCATATTATTAATAAGGGGTGAAAAAATTATAACATATTTATGTGAAAAATAGAATGAAACTGACTATATAATTGAAATGGTGTTTGAAAAAAAATCCAAATATGGATATTGAAGAAACCAAACGGATTTTGATGAAGGGTTCTACATTTTTGTCTATATGAAGTAAATTCAATGAGTTCAGAAAACATGTTATAAAGTTAAAGACTAATTCTATAATAATCTCATCCTCTTTATTATTTTCATGATGAAATATGCATTGAGTGGAAGTCTCACTTATGTGAAGAAAATAAGTTGAGTTGAATGTAAAATGGGTGATTCAAAAGATAAGTGGTTTATATATAAAACCGGCCAATTATAAGATAAGTGTTCGAGGAGATTTCATTTTAAAATTTAACGCTCTAGATGAATGTTGAAGTTAAAAAATAACAGCTCTTTTGGATGTTAACTCTATGCCTATATGTAATTTATTTATCTACATCCTGAAGATAGAATTGTAATTCGAGAGTGTGTTTCAAAATGTAACAATGTTAATACTATTGTTTTTGATTGATTGAAATCTCAGGGAGCTGTGTGAATATTTTATTAGTATTTATAGGGAATTATTTTGAATCCATGCTAAGAGATAAATAAGTAGAAAGGTTTTCCTAGAAGTATGAAATAGTATAGTTTTAGAACATATATTTTAAAACATGACCTAATGTATGTTCATAAATACATGATATAGCTATAAGAATGAAATCTCATCAAAATAAGAAAAAGATAATTCAAGTTTTGGTTGAAGAAGAATTTTAGAGTAATTGATTAAGTTTAGGGAAAATTAATTTCAGTAGATACATATGAAAGTCATACATATATAAGATAAACTTTTTGAATAATAAATAAGGATGCAAACATTTATAGAGATGAAGACTGTAAGAAATTTGTTTAATACGTCTTATATATTGAAGATTATCCTAAATGAAATTTAATAAGTTAATTGTTATATTTTTATGCTGAGATGATTTTCAACTAAAATAGAACAAAATAAAGCATATAAACATTCATAATACATGATGATACACTATTTAAAAGAAAAGTTGTTGAAGTTTTATGTATGTATCTAGAAGTATAATCCTTGAGACTTTTAAATGGTTTTAATCCAAAACCATGAAGACTTTTGGATGATAGTTTTTAAAGTATAATAATATTAAAGAAATTGGTAAATAAAGAAAAATTATGTATATGTATTCAATGAGTAGAAAAATATTTGAAAAATTATTAAGATACACTATGATATGTAATAGTGTGTTTATTAATATGTAAATGTTATCATAGTGGATGTATAAAGGTACTCAAAAGGAAAAATATTTTAGTAAAAAACCTAACATTTTTACATAAGTGTTATTTATCTAATATCGATTTATATTTCTATGATAAATATTTGGATGTTATAAAAAATAGACTATGTTATGATGATATTTTAATGTAGAAATCATAATCGTAGTTTGAATAATATTATTCATTAAGATTCTAAAAGATAGTGTTTTGAGGTCAATTATCCATAATTTGTGATATTATAGAGAAGGTGTAAGAATAATCTTGAAGTGGAGCAAGAATAGAAGAATGATCGGGTTGTAGTATGTGAGTCCGGATGCAGATGTATATTTAGGAGATGAATAATCAAGTTGCAGAATGTGGTTTGTAGAACATGTAAAATCCAAATTATTTCCTTGTATAAAACTCTGTAAAATATAAAGTTGCACAAGAATGATATTCAGTTAATCCCAGATGGTGTTTTAGGATGATAATTTCCGTAATTCTATAAGATTGAATGTTGGGGAGAGTAGAATATAAATAATTTCAAGAGTATATAAATTAATAAAATTTCAAGATATGATGTTGAATAGTACGAAAGTAGCACAAGATGAATTTATCAAGAGTTTGAACCATGAGTTTGAGCTATAAAAGAATAACATTATAAGATAAAGATATATATTAGAATATGTTTGATGATTCAAAGGTTATGTTAGAATAACTTAAATAAGTCATTTTGAAAAACATGGGTGTTTTGTAAGGTTATATGGGAATTTAGAATAATATAAATGATTGTTACACAAAAAAAGAATAATGTGATTAATAGGTGTTCACAGAACATAGGTTGTGTAAACAAGATCACATTAACAAATTTGAGGTTGAATATTTTCCATAATCATAACGAATTATAAAAATAATTGATAATGGAAATAAATACCTCTCAAACACATCATTAAAACATGAAAATTAATAATAATATGTAGAGGATTTCTAAAATTAATCCCCATACTGACATAAGTATTATGAAAGTGTATTCCTAAAAAATAGTTAAGTGATAATTAGTTTTCCATAGAAACTTACAAAGAAAATGATTGTGAAAATCCATTAACATGAAAATCCATTTGTTTTCAAGAGTATAATAAGACTTCAAACTTATAGATATTTTTTTGGGTGAAGAATTTAGGGAACCAATGTCGAAATCCCAACATAAACATTTAACCATCATAATATCATTCATTATAACTAGTGAGGTTCCCTAGACACATGCCCCCATATATGGTTCTAAAACCATTTCTTTAAAAAATGGATTTGATAAAATTTGACATGACCCAATATAGACATAACTATATTTCAAAAAAATTAAAAATTAAATCTCACAATCATCTCACAATCTAATATTGACAGATTCAATGTGTTCAAATTATAATATTGTTTAAAATTAATCCATAATTGAACCACATGGATCTCCATTCTAGACTTCTCATAAGTTATACACATATTCATAACTGTATGGATAGAAAACATAAGAAAGTAGTCATATCAAACAATCAGTAAGGGAAAACTTATCAACATGTAATAAAGAGTTAGATCATAAACATATAATAAATCATGAGTTAGGGAGAAATATATTATTAAAAATAACATAAAACAATAATATTTATCCATAATTAATGATATAATAATTTGTACTCTCATGTGAACAAACATATACAATGACAAAAGAGTTTAGAATCATGAAATAATAAACATCATCCAAGGTTCATAACCATAGGTATATGTAATTGAAATTTAACATTCCCTTTAGATAGAGAATAATAGGGAACTTTGGAATGAACATAAGAATAAGGTATCATTATATTATGACTATATCCAAGAAGTTCCACCCTTTATATAGTGATTGTAACCATGAAGTTTCACCCTTTATGTTTTGGGTGTATCAAATAAATATTTCCCTCTATGGTTTGATCATTTCCAAGAAGTCTCATGTTATATCATATCATGAGATATAAAATCATAACCAATAGATTAGAGGGTGATATATGATCCCACCCCTCATCATCAACACATATATGTTCCATAATAAAGGACTAATAGTTTAAAATATTTATAATCCATAATAATGAAAACAATGAAGAAGATGCAAGAAAAAATGGAGTTTTGAGAGGAAAAAAAATTCTACAAGATGAGGGTATCCCCCCAGACATACTCAACACAATCATCTATAAGAGAACCAATTCCAGATAACACCATAACCCTATCATCTTGGTCACCTTTGTAAGAAATTCAATCACCTAACATGTTACCTTCTCTCTATGTGTGGAAAATATACATGTTTGGATGGAGAATGGATTATCAATCATTGATATAATAAATGATATTCCATATATAATAAGAATATTCTTTTGAAGAATTTACCACAATTTAGTATTAATATTCATCCTCAGATAATGATATGTTATAAGACTTATAGATATTGAGATCTTAATGTAGTGCAAGAGCCTCTACCATAACTGAATTACATTCCCTAAAAAAAGTTTGAAAAGTGTAGGATGAAAAATCTCCAGTATTCTTGGAAAATTACAATAGCAAAAATAATCCCCTTATGTGTAGGATCTATAAATATTAAATTTCATATGTTCCCTAAGATATAAATCATTAAAATATATAATTAAAACATAATAAAATGGGGGTTCATATACTTTTCAAATGTAGTCACTTAAATAAATAATTTATAATTCCATCAATAATCATAACATGATAAAGAAATGGAATATAAATGGGTATCGAAAAATATTTATTTAAATTTTATGTAAAACCCCTTAAAACATGATAGATTTGAATAAAGGTATTTATATCATATAAATAATGGGTATATAATTAAGTTAGTAATTTACCCAATTAATCAATTTAGGTCGTATAGGTGAACGCCCTTCTATAAAAGGAATGAAAAACAATACATCACAAAGGAATGGAATTGGAAGAATATTTATTCCTATATATAGTGGATGGTTAGATAATAAAAAGGAAGTTATGGATCATATCATTAATAAAAAAGAACATTACATAGCCCCTCTAGAGAAATAAGTTGGACGGTAACAATTGGAGAATATTTCCAATCAAGAATAAGATATGTCAAAGGAAAATTACTTATATGAAAAACTATTTTTAGGAAAATAACTTTGTAAATATTAAATATCCATACTATTTTGATCTTATTTTAAAAGTAATAATCTATAAAAATATTAGCGCTGTTTTTACAAACCATTAAAACATAAAGATATTGTTCCATATAAAATTAAAATATTGTTGAAAATATATTTTCTTATGGGAATTAAAAATGAGGTTCTTTTTTTAAAATGACACATAAAAAAATTATGAATAAATTAATGGTAATGGAAAAAGAAATTTTTAAATTTTTTAGAAAAAATATGTGGATATCTATAAAATTTGGATTCAAATATAAAATATAAAAGAAAAATTCCATTTTATTTTCATTAAAATATATTTTTTGAAAACCAACATGACTTAAAAATATTTGAGAACATATAATATAAATATATATGAGGATTAGAAAAGATAATCTGGTATGTTCAGTTTAGGCAGTAAAGTTTACAATGACTGTTTATTATTAATATCACTTATAGAATGTCTGATATTATATGTTTTTTAATATTAATAAGTGTCCTAAAAAATTATATTTCTACTTAAATATATTTTTAAATTCATCCATTCCTGATGGTGATGGATAACAAATCATGTCTCTTTGTGCAGTAGGTAGTCTGCACAAAGGCATGATCGATGTCCTATTACTTTTCTTAGTATATGTAAGGGAATAAATAAGGTTTGTTACATTAATACAATAAATCTTCACTATACCAATTATACTTAGTTAATAATATAACTATTATTTTTATAAGTTTAATAGAGAATGATTATGAAGTAAAGAATAAGGATTTTGTAATACTCACTTTTGGACCTTAAACGTTCTCTTGAATGTCTCTGTGGAAATTAAGGGATTATTCTATCTTATGGTGAAAATGGGATTTTGGTAGTGAAAGGGAATTATAGGACAGGAACAAATTTCATGGTTTCCAGGATATTTCATAGTTTATGTTTAGCATTGAGTGGGTGAAAGTTTTTCCATTTTATAAGTGACGAAAATGGCAGTTTTGTGAACAACAATTATTTTAAACAATGTAATGAAACTATTCAAATCTCAATGGTTTGAAAATATTTCAATATATTATTATAGGGTGATATTTGGTCAAAAGACCCTTAACCATTAATTTCCACTTATTTTTTAACATGTTTTGAGTCATTTATCATTAGATTTTACACTAGAATTTTGGTTTGTATATTAATAAAGAGTTTTTAACTAAGTATTTATTGTTTTACTGAGAAATAAAAGATAAAATATCATAAAAAATTTGTGTGAATTAAAAAAATATAATATTTTTAATTAATTTAATTAATAATAATTTGAAAATAAAATTTTAAATTAATACATATAATATTTTGAAAAATGGTTTTGTAGAAAAATGATATTTCAAAAATTAAGTATGCTAAATATTATTGAAAATTTATTTCTAATTAAATGGGTGATAAAATATATTTATATGTGTGTCAAAATAATATCAAATTCTTTATATAAAATATATTATTTTAATTCATTGCACAAAAATAACACGACATTAAAAAAGTTAATTCTTTGAAAATAACTCTTTCACCGTTATCATGGTCATTAACATTAATCATATTAATTATATTTTTTTCATAAAATGATATTTAAATTATTAAACAATTTTAAAATTTTAAATAAAATTTTATACCCCTTTTTTATATTTAATTTAAAAAATTAATGAAATTTTTGTTTTAACATAAGTGAATAAAAACAAATTTTATATTAAAATATTACTTAAGTTTCCAAGATATTAAACATGGGTTTTATAAATTCAACCTTGTATTTCTTTATAAAAGTGATATTTTACATTATAAATATGTAATGTAATATAATAATGGTTTTAAAACTTTTTATTCATTCTTGTATTATGATAATGTTATAAAAGTGATAGTATTATTAAAATATATATTTTTTCACAGCTCACCTAAAAATAAATTATTTAGAGAAATATCAGAAATTGAAACTTTTATAATATTAAATTTAAGAGTTAAAAATGAATTAAAATTTAAAAAATTTAAATCGTAAATTTATAAATTTATTTCCTAAATTAATATACAAGAAAAACTACTTTTATTTAAAAGTTCACTTTTGAAACATTATGTTTCTTTAAATATTTTTTGTGTGTAATTCTAATTGATTACAATATTTTATATTATAGATGTTTTATTATTCTTAAATTTTAATAATATTATTATTCTTAAATTTTATGGATCATTTTCATTTTTTTTCCTATGAAACATGTTCTTGAACATAGTATTACTTTAGAGAAAAATATATTTTAAAATCTCTGGTTGTTACATCTCTTCTATATAAATTACAACCTCACAATTCTAACTAGAACATATTGATAAAAATATATAAGGGTATAGAAAAGGTATTCATAACTCAAGGTATAATATCTAGAGAAATACCAACCTAATAAAAATAGTGACTATATATTTTTCCAATAAATTAGATTATTCTTGATATTGATTTTTTCTCTAATCATTTTATCTAAACGTCCCTCATGATTAATAACTTAACTCCTGTAATATAATTAGTTTTCCCACAAATATTGTAATTATCATTTCATTAATTTATTATCATAGGTCGGTTTGAAATGTGATTTCCATATTTTTGTTCTTAATATATTTTCTATGTTAAGATAGAAATACAATTTCCAAAATCACATAAAATAAATCTAAAGGAAGGATAATTCATATTGTGTGAATAATAATCCCAAAACACTATATTTAGATACATATTACTTAGAAAGAATAATGATTTCATTAGTATTTTTATATAATTTGATGGATAATAGTTAGAGGAAATTATAGGACATAAGATATACACAAATCTAGAGTGAAGAATACATACCACCACTTAATAACCACTAACCACATAAATAATATACTTTTCTTAATATTTGACTGATTATATTAGTTTAAGAGGTTGTTGATCTCTATTACCCTTATTATCCCATAGATTAGGGTGTTTATTTATGTAATTCCCAAACTCATTACATTCTAAGCCTGGTAAATTCCACCAATTCATTTCATTGACCATATTCTTTGAACCATATTTATAGTCATAATCTCAATGACCAATCCTTCAATAGTTGAATCCTTTTCTTGTTCCTTTGCGGCATTACCTTTCTGTCTTCTTCCCATATTCATGACTCATGGGATGTTGAACCTTTTTATGTTATCATCTTTATCACCTAATCTTATATGTATCTCAATTATTATTTTATTTTTTGTATTTTTATGTTTGGAAACATTAAATTTATTAATCATTAGTCAATATAGTTTATGGAGCATAACAATGATATTTTCAACACAATATTGTATCCCATTTAGTTTCTAATTAGGGAAATCATAGTATTGTCTGTCATGTCTACTATTAAATAGGTTCCTCTTAACTATTTCAATTTCTAAAACCAATAGATTTAGTCATAAGTTATTAATATTAAATTCATAAGGGAAATATAATCTCATGAAAAATGATCATTGAAATGTATTACACTTTGATATTATTACATTATCTTTCTATTCAACCCATATCAATATTACTTCAATATAGGATTTTTTATGTTGGGCTCTATCATATTACATAACTTAATTTATTAATATAATAAAACCATTATAATTTTTTTGTAAATATAATATGATTAACCAAATATTATCCTAATGAAGTTTCTATCAAGGTGTGAATCCTTAGGCCCACTTTTCATACACCATAGTGAATATTGAGTTGATACTCAACCATATTTTTCTTGAGTAATTACCCCTAGGTGCATCTATTTCACAGCCTCATCCACATTATAATATTTTGGAAGGGAAATAATTTCTAGGAACCCACAAAATATCTAAATTACCAAAACATCAAGATATTATCTTAAATATAGACTTATCCTACCAGTCTTCATTAATTTGACATGTCATAATCTCTATATAAAACAAAACTAATCTAAAAAAATTACTATAATTTTCACTAATACAAACTATGGATCCTTAGACCTACACTCCCAGATCTATTGATAAAAAAATTCTTTAAAAAACTGTATTTTATATAATGTGAGAATAATCAATCTAGGCGTACATATATTTCAAAAATTTAAGCATTACACCTCACAACCATCATACAATCACAAGATTTGAATTTTTAGTGGATTATAGTTTCAAAAACATATTTTGAAATAATTTTAAATATTTTTCAATAATATTACAACATTATAATCCGTTCTAGACATATCATGAGTTATAATCATATTCAAAACCTAGGTAATGGAAAAATAATAAAGGGATAAGCTCAAAAACTCAATAACGTAAAACTTATCAACATGTAATTAAGGTTGAGATCATAAAAATATGAGAATACTTGACAAGGGAGAAATATATAATCAAACAAAACATTAAATAATAAAAATTATTCATAATTCATAATATAATAACATGTAATCTCATGTGAAAAAACATATACCCTGGAAAAAATGTATAGAATAATGAAATAATAACGATGATTCAAGGTGAATAATCATAGGTATGTGGCATGGAAATGTAACATGACCTTGATTTATATCACAATAAATAATTATTTCACAAATATAAGATCATGGTATCATTATATTGTGATCATAACCAAAAAGGCTCTCCCTTTATGTTGTGAGCATATCCAAGAAGGCTGTCCATTTTTTTTTATGATTGTATCTAAGAAGGATCAGCATTTATGCTGTGAATTTTTCCAAGAAGGTTCACCCTTTATATTGGGATCATATTAAAAAATTATCACTCTAAATTATCTCATTATATATAAAACCCTAACCAATGTATTTGAGGGTAATATAGGACCCCAATCATCAACATCTATAAATATGTCTCCTATAAGATATCAATCACTTCAATATATCATGAAAACCCATGGGATGAAAATGGGTTAGATATAATTTTCAAATGGAATTAGATTAATAAATCATTCATAATTATATAAATAATCATAACATGATAAAACCACAAAAAAAATGTGTATCCAAGGATATTTAGTAAATTTTTAAGAAAATACCATTCAGTAAACATAATAAATCATATGGTATTTACACCATAGATATAAAGTTTATATGGTTATGTGAATAATTTCCCTAATCAATCAATGTATTGAATCTAGATTCACACTCTTCATTAAAAGGAATGTAAATATGATATTCACAAAGTAATGGCCTTGTAAAAAAGTTATAAATATTCATAGTGGATATTTAAGAAAGAAAATGGAAGCAATGGATCAGATCTTTGATAGAAAAAAATTGTACATAATTTATATAGAGAAATAATTTTTATGGTAACATTATTATATTATCTCTGATAAATCATAAGTTATGTCAAAAGAAAATTTATGGGATGAAAAAACATTTTTGGAATTTTAGATAAATTATTTTTGAAAAAAGAAATATTCTTGACCTTTAGATGTAATTTCAAAAAGAAATATTTTATAAAATAGGGATATAAATAATTTATTTTATAAACCATGATAAAATATATGCAATATTTCATATTAAATGATAGAGAAGACTATAATATATGTTCACACAAAAGCGCTAAAATGGATTATTTTTTCAAAAATGACATATATAAGAAATATAAAATTGATTTTATTTTTAAAAAATACAAATAAATTCAAGTTAGTCTAAAATTAATTTTTCAATTTCCAAAAAATATCATGATATCCACATAATGTAGATCAAAAGATAAAATATGATAGAAAAATATTTTCAATTTTCTATATTAAGAATTTCTTAATTTAAAACCCACAACATTAAAAAATATTTTAACATGTCCTATTTAAAACAAGATAAATAGGAAACAAAACTCATAGAATAATGTTTTAGGGGAAAAAATTATTGTTATATTTGATGAAATGATATATTAATTTCCCATATGGGTTATCACATTGGATATTCCTCTATTTTAAAATGGGGTTGGGGAAGTGGACTTTATGTATTGAGTAACATGTAAATAAATTCCATTTTAAGGAGAAATATATTAAATGTGAACTTAATATTCCATGTATAAAATATAATTCATGAAATAAAATAATAAATAGTTATTATATAAATTATATGAATTTAAATTAGTGACTAATATGATGAATTTCTCAAGAAATAGGAATTGAGACTGAGAAACCCTTTTCAAGGTACATAATACATAGGGTAAGAATAATTTGATATTGTTGTTATAAGGAATAATATTATTACTCTAGAAAAAAAGGAGTAAATAAAATAAAAAACACTCCTTAGGTATAATAAATCAAACTTGTAATAATAGAGTTCAATAAGAATGTTTTTATCTCAATGGAAGGAAATTGAGTCAGTATAAACCCTTATGCTTTTCCTCATTCACAATGTTCATTCACCTGACATTATAAATAACAAACTTAATTTTATTATATATTATATTTTTAACCTTATTCCTCTATATTTCATTTAATAAGAACCATTTATTATTATATGATAATTATTTATTATATAGTATTTTTTGTATGTTTGATATTTGAGGTGTTTCAACCAATTTCTATGTAACCTGTTTGATATGTTGACTATGGTTAAATGGGATATATAATAACATCAAAATATAAAAAACGTAGGGGTTTAACGTCTATATTATTCTATTATATAAAATTTATATATATATACATATATTTATAAAATTCCCATATATTAGGAAAGATATTTGAGTATGTTCATTTTAGGTGGTTATGTTTACTATGGAAATTTGTTGTTAATATAACTTAAATAATTTACAATATTATCTTTATAAATTATGAATAGTTTCATAAAAATTATGTTTTATCTTTAATATGTTTTTAAATTCTTCTATGTTAGGTGGTTATGGAAAATAAATCACATCACATTGTGAAGGTTCTAGTCTATAAGTATGCATGATCGACATTGTTTTATTTTGATTAGCGGATGGGAAGAAATAAATAAGCATGGCTGCATTAATATAATAACACTAAGTATACTAATGATACTAATTTCATTATATCAATAGGGTTAGTATAAGTTTGAAAGATAAATATTAATAAGTAAAGGATAAAGAATAAGTAATACTCACTCGGAGGCCTTGAACATTCTCTAGAAATATCCTTGGGAATGAAGGGTTAGGTTTTCTTATGTTGAATATGGGTTTTAAGTGGTCAAATGGACTTATAGGAGAGGAACATTTTTTAGGGATTAAAGGAAATTTCTAATTGTACGTTTAATGTTTGGAGGGTGTAAGTGATCCCCTTTTATTAGTGAATAAAAGGGCACATTTCTAAACACCCATTATTTTTCAATAATCGAATGACCCTAATCAATTGTCAATGGTTTATTAAGATTACAATAATGGATTTTGGAGTTATACTGGTTTTTTAAATCTTCAACAATTAATTTATAAACATTTCTTAAACGTGTTTGGTTTCATTTACCAATATATTTAACCATTACCATTTTGATTTTTACCTTAATAAATAGTTTTTTACAATGTAATATTTGTTCTACTAAAAATTATAAGATAACCCATATTAAAAGAATTGGTTATGATGAAACTAAATTTACTCAATATTTAATATAATTGGTTTCTAAAAAATAGAGAATTAACTTTTAAATTAAACCCTAAAATATATAGAAAAAAATAGTTTTTTATAAAATTAATTTTTTAACAATTAAGTGTTCTAAATTTTATGTAAAACATTAATTAAAAAATAAATGGGTGATAATATATTTATGTACATATAAAAAATCATATCATTTTATTTATATAAATAAATAATTTTATTTCACTACATAAAAATTACATAACATTAATAAAATAATTCTTCAAAAAAACCATTTTCACTAATATCTTTGTCATTAAAGTTAATCATAGTAATCATAATTTTATTACCAAAAATGATATTGAAATTATTTAATGAAATAAATTTTTTCATCTAAAATCTGAAATACTTTTTTACATTTAATTACGCATGTGATGAAAATAGATTTTTAATACAAGTGAATAAAAACAGTTTTTATAGTAAAATATTTCTAAAATTTAGAAAACATTAAACAAGGCTTTATAATTTTGTCATGGTATTTTTAAATTTTCTATTTTGATAATAAATATATAGTTTTATAAAATAAATGTTTCAAAAACTATTAATCCATTATTATATTATAATAATGTTATAAAAGTGATGGTATTAGAAAAATTGATATTTTTTCACAATTAACCAAAAATTTAGTATTTTATAAAAATCTCAAAAATTCACCATAATATATTTCCGAAAATATGAATTAAAAAACAAGGTTCATTTTCAAAAATTTAAATGCTAAAATTTATAAATTTGTCTTTTAAATGAAAATAAAATGAAAAATTACTTTATTTTAAAATTCCCTTTTAAAACAATAAGTGTTCCTGTGACTATTTTGTATGCATTTATAATTGTTGAAAAAATTTTATTTATGAGAAATTTTATAATTATTAATATCTATTAATAATATTAATCTAATATGTCATGTCTTGTTTTTTTTTGTGTTTTTTTTTGAAACTGGATATCGAACATCTTACTAATTTAGAGAAATATATATTAAAAAATATCAGGATGTTATATATAATCAATGACATGGAAATACTTTCCTGATTGAAGTCTCCTACTTTTATTGAACTGAAAGATATAAATATTCTTCACCCTAATATCCTTTCTGATTTAGCCTTCATACATACTCAATAATAAATAGAAATTGTTAAAGTAAATGAATTGATTATTTATGTTCTTTGAGCAATGTTTCCTATAAGCAGGAGAGGAACACAGTTGTTTTCTCTTATATTACAAATATAAATTACAAGTATTATAAAATATATTACTTATATATGAGTAATCATAATTAATTTACACTTTTCCACTCCTTCATATCCTTTGATCTCACTTAATTATATACTGAGTATCATTTTCCCATCCAGTAATTGTTACATCCCAAAAAGCATAGTCAATAAGGAATGACTATCAAGGATGGAATACCAAACTGGTGACACTGTAGTTTATAAAATTCTAATGACCTTGAATCTTGGTACCTAATGACGGTTAACTGAATATGGTCACCTAATTTAGGTAAACCTCTTATAGGTCACCTTCTTCTGCTAAAATTTCTACTGGTCACTTGGTTTCAGTCGACCTATATACATTGAACAAAAGTCGACTCCACATCCCAACAATATGCCTCATGAACAATTATTTAGGGAACCCTATCAAAAAAACCCTATTTTTATTCATAGTAAATAGTTTATCTATCCTCACTTAATTTACCCAATTACAACTGAGGCACAATGTTTCTTCAGACTTTCTTAGATTATGTCCAGGGTAAACATTGCTTTCAGATTTTGGCTTCTGATTATCTTCTAAATCTCCAACACTTCGTCTTCAAGAATCTTTCAGATAATGTTGTACTTCAGGTTGATGGGATTTTTGTCACAACTCACACCCTCTTAAACTCCTCTTTATCCTACAATGAATGTGAGATTGACCCTTGGGGCTCACCCCCAATGGGCCCTATATTGGTGACTATCACTAAAGGAATAATACATGTATATGGGTGACATTTCCCTAACAAAAACCAAAGAAAAAAATAAATGATCCACTAATAAACAAAAAAAATCTCTAACCCATCAATATAAATTCCAAAAAAACAATTTTACTTATATTTCAACATCATAACACCCTGAAAATTCAAGTAAAAAGTGATTTAAAACTCTAATCATCTACCAAATCCCTCCAAGATACTAGAATAATTGATCAAATCCCCCCCCCCAATTATCCATTAAACACCTAGTAAACTATAGATTAGAAGAACCTGGTAGTAATCAGTATGATTGTCACTCTAAAAAAATAATCATCCATGTATAATTAGTATACAAGAGTATACATGAGTGATATCGATAAAAAAACAATCAAATCTTAATTATAAAAAGTAACTTGATAAAGATAGTAATTAAAATTTGAAGGCACAAATCACATTCCACAACTATAACATCCTCTTTTAATCCCCATTAACCTTTTGAATCCAATAAATTCATTAATCAATAACCAAAACAAAATTCAATAACCATAACCATGAAATTACCTAACCTAGGCCTAATAAATTATCTCAAATTCTACATATTGGTTTAATGTCTACTCTCACTAAAACGGATACAAATCCAATATGAAGTCCCCTCACCAATTGATCATGGATTGGATAATAAAAAAACAATATATCAAAAGTATCAAACTTCTCCGCAATCAAACATGAATCACACATCCATTCACCACAACCCATATCTACTTGCCACTATTTCCCATCCATAGACAAAATACCATTATTCCAACTATTAATTGATAGGGAAGTGTAAACCCCGAAGAAATAATCCTTATTCCCTCCCCCTTCCATGTACATCTCTCACATATTTACTATCATCACCCATAACTACCACTAATTGTGCCATCATCACTAGGTATCCTCACCAATTATACCTACATCACCATCATAACCATTTTAGTTGGGTGTCGTGAACATATATAGCATCAACCACATGCCCTTCCCCTATAATTCATGACTGTGAATATGAAACATCGTCATCACCCCTCAAAAACTTATATAATTATATCCACAACATAACAACCATATATCAAGAATATTGTTCCATAATAAAGTAGAAACATAAGTATAAATATCAATACTTTAGAAAAATAAATACAACAATTTCACACACACCCATCCAAACATATAAATATTATTTTTCCCCATTTATTGTAATTTTTATCCTTTATGGATTCATTATGAATTAATTCATGCCAAAATAGTTCAATAATCATTTTCATCCCACTATCCCTTCACCTATTCATAAAACTAACCATTTATCATACATTCCAACCATATTCGTTACACATTAACCAACTCATAATTATTTAATTTATTTTCATAGGCTGTTTAGAATATTTTAAACCATAATTGCATCATGTTTCCTTTTTTCCCATTAACTTTACATTTTCTCACTATACCACTATTATTTCAAGAAATATTTACTTATCAGGTTTTCATTGTTCAACTTAGGTTTCCACTTATTATTTTAACTCCTCATTAACATTTTTATTTCATTGATTAGTACGTCATTATCTTTACATCAATGTAGTATTCCTTTTTCTCTTCCAGTCATGTAACCAACTTATTAATATTAAACATAATGCATGATAGAATACAAAAATCATCACACATTCTCATCTCATTATTTATAAAGTACATTTGGCCCATCGTGTTATCAATTTTCAATCTGAGATTTTAATTTTTTTTACAATTTCTCTTTCTTCTACATCCTTACATGAACAAGTTTACCAATAATTAAAATAATTCATATTGGATACTACATTGTTACACCCTCTTTTTAACATTACTTGTTTAACCAAAATCACTTCATGTTCAATAAGTAAACTAGAAAAATATTCAATAGTTCCTGATAGCTTCCCATATCTATAAATTCCTAATAACATCCATATTAAATTAATTAAAGGATGTAGGGTCATTTAATGGATTTATAAAAAAAATTCAAAAAATAATAAATTTCAATATGAATTAGAGATAGAGAATGAAATATCGAAATAAAAAGTCGCATGCAACTTCTTTTTCAGATCCAAAATTCCACCTAGTTAGTTTACTATTCCCTTAGTAATTTCAGTATTCGTTAATGTGTGATTCATATAATCAAACATCTACCCATAAAACAAGAATATCTATTAAGAAACATCAACCAATATAGAAGAAACTTTTAATTGTATGTAATGAAGGAATCGTATTGGGTTTAATCATGAATATTATTCTAGAAGATAAAAGATATGTCCAGAAATACCGTGCCTCAGAAACCCAAGAAACACTACAACCTGAGAACCAAACTTGAACACCAATTATTCCATGAGGATCATCTTTAAGTCTGAAAAACCATATACATCCTCAAGAAATCAATCAAGATTCATAGAAACTAAGTATCACCATTGATTCCACCATATAGATATAGAGAATAAGAAGATCCAAGGGAGATAAAAAAGAATAACTCAAATCAATTGAGGATTCTATCATTATGAATCAAGAAGGTTAGTATCCTACAAATGATAGATAAATTCTTCCAAAAAGGAACTGGGGTCATCCAAGATCAAGAGATTGATATAAAGATGAACCAATAGAAATATTTTACCCCATTTTCATAGGGAAAACTAAAAATGTATTTACCATAAAAAGCCACTCAAAATGGTAATAACGGCCTCGGAAAAATGAGATTCATTTTTCTAATAATTCATAATGGTAAAATATCATTTTACTCAGCAGTAATGTCACTCATTTAAAATCAATTATGACCTTCACCATGGTTTACACTATATAATAAAGTAAAATCCCTCTCATTATATCCTTAAAATTCTTGAGATCATGGTGTGGTGTTCCCTTTCTCACCATGTCCAAATTGGTAATTCTATCTTGTCCTTACCTCGATGTAGTACCACCACTCCCACCAATATGGAGTGTTTTTCCCTTGCTTCTTATTGGGAAACTCTCTGAAAATATCCTACCACCATTCCCTTAGAAAAAAATCCTATATAGTGTTGCAACCTCCACCTAGACTCCTATGACATCTAGATGAACCACGCCCTCCACTATTGGCATGGGGATCCTCCTCATTTTTCCTAGTTGAAACCATGAAAAACCATGCCACCTAAAACTCAAACCATTTTAGAATGGTGTACTTCCTTAAAGGTATAATAATTAATTATAGCTTCTATGCCCATCTCAAAAGAGTTTTAGGGGTGCTTAATTTACATAGATGGAGTGAACCATGTAAAACCCCCTCCACTATTGGAGTTGTAGATTCCGTAGTGAACAAAAATATCAAAAAACTGGTCTCCATTGCTGGAACCACCAAAATTACAATTTTTATACCCAAAGTCTCTAAAACCCCACTAACAATCCTACCACCATAGCATAGTGGACTTCTTGGTGAAAACATTCATCCACTCCTCCCCTAGAACACCACCAAATGTCCTATAATTCCCATTGTCACTGAAAACACACAATGTAATGGACTGAGAATGTATGGACCGTTACAATATATAACACTCAAACAATTGTCATTGTATATAATTAAAATAAACTTAGATAGGAATGAATAAATGGGAAGATCCAAAGAACAAGATCATGAGATGCCTCTAAAAAATATCACTCTAAATAAGACATAACCACCACATAAGATGAATAGGGTTCTTAGAACATGCAAAATCGATATCCAAAATCACACTCTAAGGGAAGATACCACTCAAACATGAATTAAAAAACCAACATGGAATGTCACCAACCTCACATTCTCATAAACGGATCCACATTTATTACTTTGTTTAGGTCAACCGTGATTCAAAATAGATGCACATTCAAAATAACTCCTCAAAACTTTTAAAAACATTTAAAGGGAAAATATTCCAACAATTTAAAAAAACCTAATAATTTATCCCTTAAAATATTAATAAATTTTTACAATACATTCAAAATACACTGCATCATTTCTGTGAATGGAGTATGTTCACCCAAAACATTTTCATAGCTAAATCTCCACTGAAGACAGAAAATAATTCTAAAACTTGGGTCAATCATATTGATAGTTCCCTAAATCATTACAATAGAAGAAGTTAAAATATCTAGAAATATAACACCTTGAGATACACATTCACAGAGTACTAAGTCATTCTCTAGGTTTGAAGATCACACCATTCTCCCTTCTGTGAAATCTGATCCCCACAACTTAGAGTATTCACGTCAACCTTCCCAAATTCTTTGGAGGGGCCTTCACCAGAACCCTCTATCGCTTGAAAACCCATCTTCATAATCTCTCCTCAATCTATCACCACTTACCAAGACGTATCATGAAAATAAAAAATATAATACTAAAGATCTAACCTCAAGGTGGACTCAAAATGGCGGTCCCTCTCTTTCTCATCATGAAAGAATGTGAAAATCAACTATCCATATCTATTAAAAAACTCTTGGAGATGTGAACACATATATATCCCTCCTAAATCACTCGAAGATCCTTTATAAAATCTCACATCTC
Source organism: Viscum album (assembly GCA_963277665.1). Taxonomy (NCBI): domain Eukaryota; kingdom Viridiplantae; phylum Streptophyta; class Magnoliopsida; order Santalales; family Viscaceae; genus Viscum; species Viscum album. The sequence continues at coordinate 838,355,378 of OY728165.1, forward strand.
TGCCCTATAAAAGAAATTCATGCTAAATAAATCAGGAACCCCCCCCCCCCCCCACAGACATCAATTTTATGTTATGAAACCTCATTTACAACCATATTCAAGATTACATCAAAAATAATAAAACTTCTAAAAAATACAGAAATCCATTAATGGTATTCACCAACCCAAAGTCATACTCATCCTATTCTAAACAATTCTTATAATTTGGACTAGAGGATCCACCAATGTACTTTGGAATTTCTTGCTATTAAATTTTCATAAAGGATTTTTCCCATCAATTCCTATTTATCCTTCCCATTACCAATGTCTTGACAACATTTGTTTGGTATAGTTTTAGATAAATAACCATATAGTTTAGTATAAACAATAAAATCGAGATCATTATTACAGAAAAAAAGACATCTCAAGAAATGAATCAATACACACATTTCTCTACCCATCCAACTTTATTTCATGAAAATTCACATAGTCATTCCACTAATCCAAATTATGAACCACATCACACAACCTCTATATTATTGAACACATATCCTCATAAATCCTAGACAATATACTACAATTCCAAAAACCCATCATTTCTTGAACTACACTACAACATCAATAATACAATAACCCTTTCACATAATCAACCATTTCACCAGTTAATCCTTTAAGAAAACCAAGACATCAAATACCACAACAACCACACAGCTCTTCCTCATCCCACATAATTTTTTAAACCATCACTAACACATCAAAAATAGAAATTTCTCTTACCAACTATGGAAACTAGACTAAGCCATGCTACCCAACTCATCCCATTCCTAAAAATAAACCATAGATGTTATCAACTACTACTAAACATGTCACAGCAATGAAACATTTAAAATTGCAATAAAAAAAATCAACAGAACCCAGAACTCAATCATTTTTCATCATTATTTAAATAATAATCTGGTGTAGACATTAATATATCATAGTTAGATTTCAGATTTTCCAAAAAATATATCTCATTATCAACATTAAATGGTTATCGTTATTTTTGAGATGATCTCATAAATTCAATCACAAAATAACACATAATCACAATAGTAGGAATCATAATTGAATGTAATCACTTCATACTTGTTTTAACTAGATGGAATATAACCTCTCTTAAGAAACTTTATCATAGAAAATCCACATTTTCCATCCTTTAGAACGTCAAATTTTTCAATTTAGAATATAGATTTTCTGAAAAACACATCAATACATCAATAAAATTAATCATCAAATATTACATAATAAACAAAAATCAACTTACATCTTAGGGAAAACTATCATTCAATTCACATTAATAACATAACTGATACAGGCTTTCAAAATTAAAAATAAAAAAAAATTTACATTCTTATTTTTATGAATCATTATTCTAATTCTGAAATGGAACATTATTTTAAAAAAATTTCATCATGAAAACATTCTCTCATATTAAATTAGGATGGCATTATTTTACTACCATATTATAGTAAAACAAGCTAAACACACAACATTCTTAGAAAAAATACATACCAGTTTTTTCCTAATAAATTAAAAATAAATTATTCAACTATATACATCATTATCATAATAAACAATAAATTTATTACCCTTACACATGATCATCTACATTTCAATAAATACACATGGTATTGTAATCATATTTTGATGTGTAGCAAATAATATCACAAAAAAATATCCAAGATTGAAAAGAAGATATATGTTTGTTCATGTAAAAGTTCCCAAATTTTAAATTGGTTCTTATTAAGAATTCTTATCATCCTCTTAGAATTACAAAATAGTTAATCAATATTCACCCTTACAATAAAATCATAAAAAATTCTTTCTATATATAATTGCTATAAGGTGACATGTGGTATAAAAACTTATAAAAGATTTTAATACTTTTACTTCTGGATATAAAACTATTCATTTAATACTATCAATATAAAATTTTTAAGGGGAAACATAGTTTATAAAGACTCTTATAATTATCTATTACAAACAATAATAACACTTTAACCATGCTTTTATAGAAATTATAAATATCATAGAAGTTGATCAACATGTTACTCACTTTAATAACAATATTGGAAATCAATTTAAGAGAAATTAGATTTTAACAATCATGGGTAAAACACGTCCATGTTCCAAAAAGGACTAAATTGTGGAATATAATCCTATTAATTACCATTTTACTATTCCCTTTATGTTTATATGATCAATTCCAAAATACGAACTCAATTTATCATCAATAGTGACATAGTAGTATAATTATAAAAACACACATAAAATTTAGAAAAAAATAGAAATATAGATTCTAATATTGATGCATATTCCTATTTATTAATTCTACCCCACAACGGATAAACATTAACCAAATTATTTTAGTAGTTTGTAAAATTCCATACATCAGATCACACGGGGATCTAAATATAAATCACTAACTTGATCTCCTTGGTCTACATCAAATGATAGGATTGATTTTCACTATTTCTCTACCAATCTCATGTAATTATTTACTATTCATAACTCCAATATCCACCTAAAATCTCAACCAAAATAAATGATTCCGTGTTTTTATGACCAATTGCTACTATAACCCCTATAGGGCCAATAAAAATGGTTAGTGTGACCCCTCTAGACCCACCTCTAATAGGCCCTAGGTTTGAGACTAAAAAAAGGGTACAAATGTTTATATTGGGGTAATTACCCACATAAAAACCTAGAAAAAATAATTTAAACCACCAATAAACACCAAATAACGTACATTATATAATTAAAATTTTCTACAACCCAATGTTATGTATATTTCAAATACATAACACTATGAAAATACAAGACAGAAGGGATCAAAGAATCCAATCATCTACCTACTCCCTCCAAGGAACTTCAATTTTAGATCTAATCATCTTAATATTTTCTTGAAAACACATAGAAAACAATGTTGGGGTGATCACTGGGAGAAATCATTGGGACTACCCCTCTAAATAATTCAATATCCATGCCTAATAATTATGAAAGAGTATAAATGAATGATATCCAACAAGGAAAACCAAAAATAATAATTATAAATTATACCGGTGAAAACATGGTAAATAAAATTAAAAGCCTTGATCCCCCATACACTTACCCAATATCCTCACCACCCCCCCCCACAAATCATGGGAATAAAACCATAAAAGCACAATTTTTAACAATAACCACAATACCTACTACCCTATACCCAAAAACATTATCTTGATTTCTACCTATCAATTCATGGTATGCACGCACTCAAACTGATAGTGACTTGAAAGTAACTCCCCTCACCATATAATTAGCGATAAGATAATAAAAAACCAATAATATATCGTGAGTACCAACCTTCTCCTTAATCAACCTTGAATCATTGTCCACACACCATAACATATATATGCATTCCACCATTTCTTAGCCATAGTCACAATTATACTATTTCAACCATCAATTAGTAGGTTGATTTAAATAAGAAGTAAATAAACATTATACCATCCCCCTACTATTTACATCCCCTACTTATGTATTATCACTATTAGGTGTCTCCACTAACATTGCTATCATCACTAAGAATCGCCACCAATTATTCCATCATCACTAAGAATTTTCAGAAACTTTTTTAGTTCCACCATTGTAAATATCTTGTTTGGGCATCGTAAATATGTAGAAAATCACCTTTGTACCATTCCCCTACTATAGATGACCCCCACAATGTAGTATCATTATCACCCCACAAACCACTTTAATAATTTCATCCATAACATAACAACCATATATCATGAATCATGTTCAAAAACAAAGAAGAAACATCTATAGAAAAATCCTTGCTTTAGAAAGAGTAAAATTAAAATTTCACATATCTATATTATTGTCATCCCCATTGATTAACTTTTTTAGTTTAAATAGATATATTATCAACTAATTCAACGAATAGTCATACATTGATCATCTATATCCCATTATCCTTTTACATATACGTATTTCTACCATAAATCATTCACTCCACCCATGTTTATTAGAAATTAACCACCTATTAATTACAATATTTCGTTTCATTGGATATCAAGAATTTTTTTACCCATAAATGCATAAATTTTCTATATTACCCATTATATTCACATTTTCAAACTATATCATTATTATTTCAAGAAATATTTACTTATTATGTTTTTATTGTTCAATTAAGGTGTTTACTTACAATAAAAATTACCCATTAACATTTACATTGCATAAAACATTCCATCATCATATTCATATCAATTTATTATTCATTTTACACTCTTAAACAAGTAAAGGATTTATCAATATTCACAAGAAATCATAACAAAATACAAAAGTCATCACTGATTCCCCTCTTATTATTTCTATATCATATTTAACCTAATATATCAGTAATATTCAATTCAAAATTTTCATTTTCTAATACAATTTATCCTTTTATAACATAATTCCATGTACCAGTTTTCAAATGATTATAGTAATTTATATTGAATAATAAAGTATTAATACCCTCTGACCAACATTATAAATTTATTCTGGTTCACTATTAGTTCAAAAAGTTGGTAATCGTAATATTAAATAGTTACTGAAAGCTCCCCAGATTTATAAATTCATTCTGGTTTCCATCTAAAAGAAATTAAAGGAGTCATATATCGTTAATAGTTTTTTCAACGGTAAAATCAAGGAAACTACTACAATTTGGTAACAATCAGGGATAAAGTAATAATTATTGAAATCATAAGGCATAAGTAACTTCTTTATAAAATCCAAAATTCCAACCATAATTTTTATCATCCCCTTGTTAATTTTAAAGATACCCAAGCTAAACTTTCATATATTCACATTATTCTTATAGATTAAAAATTCCATCCAGAAAATAATCAAACAATCCTAAGAATATATGTTTTAATGTATTTGGAGACTAGATCCATAAAAATCATATTTCATATTAATACTTCCACATCTCCCACAATATTTCTATATATAAATTCATTTTGTACATAATCCTATATTTAGTTTCTTATGGAAATCAGAAACAAGGGAATATGTGAGCTCAAATGCTCAATAAGAGAAAACACATCAAATAATAATATGGGTTAGAACATAAGATTATGAGTAAACATAAGTTTAATAAAAATATATGATTAAAATGAATATGGGAAATTAAGGGTTTCCTATAATACATGATAAAAAGTTATATAACATAAAATGATCAAACATATATCATGGAATAAGTGTGTGGAAGCATGTGATAATAAACATAATACATAGAGATAAAAATAGGTATATAATGTATAAATGTGGCCCAAAAATAAACATTGAAATCATAACATAGTGTAAAAGGAATTACTTCTAATATACCTCAGTGGATTAGGTATCACAACCTATTTCCAATAGCATATCAGGCAGCACAACTTGTTTTTCATAGTGGATTGAGCACCATTACAAGTTACATATCATTATATCGTGATATTTACTTCTTTTACAAATTCTTTTGAGGGTTATATCAGAAACACCAATCAAATTAATATAATTCAAACACATGAAGTCATTTATACAACATAGCATGAAAACTAAAAGAAAAAATTGGTTTCATATTACATTTCAAATGGTATCACGTAGCATGATAACAAGAGTTAGATCGGTTGATACCTGAATTAAATCACCCAAAAAAGTATCTCAAAATGGAATTTAGAGAGTGATTCAGTAATCATTAATCTATATATGATATATCTTTTGGGGGATGAGAGGATAATGGATGTGAAATCAAGAATATAATTTTATTAAGGTTTTTCCAACAACATTGTAAAAAAATATAAGTCATTTCATAAAAAACATTAAGCTAGGAGTAAATTAATACATTGTATATTTTAATATTATAATAATTAAACCCCTTATAAACCTTTAAAATAAATTAAATTAATGATAAGGAATGTGGAGTGTATGATAAATATCTAAATATAAAAAAGTAAATTTATTTTATTATTCTAAAATAGCTTATTGAAACGCAAATAACTAAAATGGATAAAAAACCACTATTTAAATAAAGTAAAGTCAACCATAAATATAATAGTAAATAAAACATATTTGGGTTTCCAATTAATAAAGTATAAAATTTTTTTGAATAAAAACAATGGTATGGATGGAAATGTGCCATTAAAAATGGTAGGAATTATTCTTAACAAGATGGAATATTTTTGGATGGATGAAATTGATAATAGAGGGATATTATGATGAGAAAATATAAATAATATTTAAATAACATAAAACATATTATATAATAGAGAAATAGTAGCACAATAAAAAATTGAAAGATCTTAGTCATGGAAAATAATTTATGCCTCAATTAAGAAAAATTGAGTCCCTTACCGTGGATTTCTTCTCAGTTGGACTTGTTCTATATTCCTATATTTTAACATTATAATCACTAAACATATTTTAAAAAACATAATTTATATTTATTACCTTTTTTAATAATATTAAATGTTTATTTATTACATAATTTTTGTTTTTTAGTTCATATTAATTATTGATAATATGTAGTTTTAACTAATCCATGTTTGTTTTATTATAAAGATTCTAGTTTTCAATCTGTGATTATAAGTTTGTAATATATATAATAGTAAAGGTGTTGGAAATATAAGTCACATAATGGTTTATGAATTTCTATGTTCATCACAAGGAACTTCTAGGTACAATTCTTAATTAAAAAAATATAATATAAGGTTATTTTGGTAACAATTATCATACAAAAGTTTGTTTATTAACATTGAGTTTTAACCTTAATATTACCATTCTATAAAAAAGAAGAAAACATTATTTGTATATTAACATAATATATTATCATAAATTACGTTTTCAAAACCATCCATGATAAAAAATCCTAGCAATGTTCATTTAGGTGGTCAAACCAACAAAAACAATAGCATGCTAGAATTAATTGAATATGTATGATTATGGAATGATTTCATTATCATGTTGTCATTATAGAATTATGAGAACATAAAAATTTAATCATTAATATATAATATTATTTTTATTTACTATTTATTAATCATTCATGATATATTCATTGCAACATTGTTTTCATAAGTGTTAAAACTAAACCAAACATGAGCATGTTATAATGACTGAATGAATAAGAAAATGTTATTGAATAAGATAAATATTTCATTTAAATAACATTAATTATTTAAAATACATTATAAAAAAATTTATAAATAATATTTAATAATATTTTTAAAAATAAAAAATGATAAAATGCTAACAGAGAAGAAAATACTTAATTATAAAAATTTAATCTTCTCTTTGGAACCTCCTTCGTTATAAAGGTATATTTGAACTTTAAAGGGAACAGAGTATAAATATCATGGAAGAGGATTATTCTGGAATGAAATTTGGTTCAGTGACTGGAGTTATTAAATTTTCTATATTGTATTTGAATGGGTGGTTCAATAGTTCTTTTAAACTGATGGGAACGTAATTCCAATAAATTATTCAAAATTGATATAAAAATAATGCCACATTTTGAGACATGTGGATGAAAATTGGACTAATAATGAATAAAAATATTATTATTCAATATATAATATCCCAATCCACTCAAATGAAGATAATTTTTTATGATATTTTATATTTTTCCCTTGATTTAACAATTTTATCCTTTTTAGCCTCTATTGTAGTGACAAATATGTTCCTAGATAAATTAATTTCTGTTAATAAAAATTAAATAGAAAATTTAACATAATTTTCAAATTATTATATAACATTTTAAATCCATTTTAATTTTCTAAATTTCTAATAATTCTTAAAATGAATCATAAAATTATTATTGTATAATTCATTAAATACGGTTTTTAGAAAAAACATATTTTTTAATGATAAAAATAAGTTTAGGATAAAATTATAAAGGTTACTAATTTTCAGGAAATTAGTTGGTTTAATATTAACCAAAGTATAGTTATGTGTCTTTAAAATAAATAAAAAAACGAATTCCCCTTTTTTACTACATAATTATAAGAAAAATACCAAAAAAATTATTATGATAAAATATTACTTTTTGATTCAAAATGTAATTCATAGGTTTTATAATAAAAAACTATTTTTAAATACATTATTTTAATCTTTAAATACATATTTAGTTGATAAATGTGTTTTATAACTTTTTAAGTAATGTTTATTTCATGATGATGTCATAAAATATTAATTATTAGTAAAAATTGTATTTTTAATATTCATCTAAAAATAGACCTTTCTAGAAAATTATTTGAAAATATGATTAAACTAATTTTGTTCAAATGAATTTGAAAATAAATTATTTTTATAAAATTCAAACTCTAAAGGAGAAAAAAAATATAACAAGAAATCATAATTTGAGAAAACAATTTCCAATAGAATATTATAAATCATAAAATGAATTAAAGAATGATTAATTATGAAAATAATTTTTTTCATCAAATAATTAAATTTTTATATGATCCTAAATATTATATAAAATACCCCTTAACACTTAACCATTGGATCTAAGCGTAATATAAGAAGTGGTGTTAGTCATGGTTGGTAGTTCAACCAGTATGGATCTCATGGTGATTTCTACAAGCTGCAACATCTATCACAGACGATTTCACTCAAGTGGTACTTGTTGAAGTTCGTATTGGGATTGATTTAAAAAAAACCACAATGATACTACCTCCTTTCTATATTTGGTCAAATTAGATGCATAATGAATACCCATCCTGCTTAATGTCATTGCATATCCTTTCTACATAAATTTTACAATTTTTTATTTCCATTTTCCTACCAATTAAATAGGTATTTTATAACTGAAATATTTAATAATTTTATTAATATATCATGGGTTATTTTATATTGGTGTTTTATATAAAAAAATGTAATCAACTTGATTTTTATTTAAAAAAATATTTAATAGAATTATGGGCCATTACAAATTTCATTATCTGTTAATGTGTGTTTTATAAAATCTTTCCCTCCCAGAAAACCAAGAATACCAATTAAAAAGAATCAATAAATATATAATAATTATATGAATACCTTCAGGGATATAATCACAACAGGTACAATAATACATATTATTCTAGATCATAAAAGATTAGTCTATAAATCCCATACCACAATAAATTAATATTCTATAAAATTAGTGAACAGAGTCTAAACATATATAAATCCATAAGTAACATCCCTGAGTTTTAAACACTATAATCATCATCCAGAAATCAATAGAGATTCACTAAAACAATATAGACACATTGATACCACCATCTAGAGGGAGATAATAAAAATAAAAAAGGAATGGAGATGGGAAAAATACCTCAATTTAAAGTAAGATTCAATCACCGTGAATCAAGATGGTTAGGATACGTCAAAGGATAGATAAATTTTCATGATAGAGGCCATATGTTTCGATAGTGATGAGAGGTATATAAATTCAAAACATTTTTAATGGTTTAAACCTTTTTTATAGGGAAAACCAAACATGCATTCACCATGATATAAAGACATGAAAAATAGTCATAATTTCTATGATTAAATGAGATCCCATTTTCTTACCATTGAAAATGAATAACTCCCCCTTTCACTTAGAGATCATTTTTTCCATTTAAAACAACCACCACTAGGTCTTACACCTCAAAAGAGGAGAAAATACCTCATCGTTTCAGCTTGCCACTCCCAATACGATGATATAGTAAAACTGCTCTCAATATTTACAAATCACAAATTCCTTCTTGGACTTTCCTTCATATAGGACCACCATTCCCACCAAAATGACATGTTAATATTCTTTATTTCCCATAGGGAATCAATCAAAAAATATCCATACCCCACACCCTCTAAAATTATTCCCCTATGACATGGATACCTACAACCAAACTCTTACCATCTCTAAAAGCACCACACTCTCCACTATAGGCAAGAGGTTCCACCCCTTTTCACAAAGGTGAAACTATGAAACACCACCAAAATTCATAGAAATATCTTCATCACCTAAAACGCACAATGTAATGGACTATTATGGTTTGAGAAATTACATTTTTTTCCCATATTGAACACTAAATTTTTATCCAATTATATTTCACATTTTCTGTAATAATATACAAAATTAATTTCCTAGAGTCTTTCAAGAACCTTAATTTGATTACATAATGATACCATTTCTATGGTTTCTTCTATTTCTACCACATACTCAACTTTTTTTGTGGAGATGGAATCATCGGTTTTCCTTGAAATCTAAATAATTAAGGCTCCCCTGAAGTTAAAAACATATCCATTATTAAACTTTTGAGTATCTATGTCTCCTCCAAATTCTTATACAATCATACCCCTGCAACAGATAATCTTCTATGAAATAATGAAACATTTATTTTCTTCTTTTTAGGTTCTGAATAATCCATTTCACGACATTCTAATGATCATTCCCCATATTCTTCATGTTCCAGATGACCACTCCCACTACATTATATGTTTCCAGAATAGTCAACACCCTATCATACCTTAGAATTATGACTAATAATTCATATGATATTATCACTATGTGATCTACCTCTACCTTTTTCTATTTTTTCCCCTTTCTAGTTTAATGTTTCTATAAATAGGGGTTACACTTTTACAAATATGCCCTTTAATACACACAAAAATGCCTTCAATAGTGCCAAAACGCAATGTCTTCCTCAACGTCATTAAAGGGGTACCCCTTTATTTTTGATAAAATATAAATGATAAAGGGAGACCATTATCAGTGCTAAAAAACACTACTAAATTATATACATTATCAGTTCTAGTTTAGTACTGATAAAGGACCCCTTTTATCAGCACTATTTCTAGAACTGATAAAGGAACATCCTATTGCAATGTGTTGTTTGTATAATAGCACACTACAGAAAAACCATGTTAAATGTGTATGAAAAATTTATAGTTTAATAAAAATATATTTGAGATAATAAATACAAAAAAATAACTATTGTATACATTTTGAAAAATATTTTGTATAATTACAATTTAAAATATCCACAATCATTTAAAAAAATTAATGATTCAACTTCTATGGCACCTGTGATCACTACTCAAAATAGTCCTCCCCTAGTATTAGTTGCTAAAAATATCACCTCAACCCAAGAAAAATAATCCAACTATATAAGAAAACAAATATTATATTAGTAATACAATAAATTAATTAATTAATCATTAATATAAAATAATATATTAAAAAATTTCAATTTTAAATAAAAATACACAAATTGAGTTATACCGGTCACACCGTGCATTGTATTAAGGTGTGTTTTATCCCTGCACATTATAAATGACCTATGGATTTTTTTTATAAACTAACAAAACAATATGATTGGGGTTTTTAGGTTTTAATTATGTCACATGTTTTTTATGAAAATTAATGTTATTTTTAAATAAAGACACTCTTGAAGTTATACCGAAAACACCATGCATCGAATTGAGGTGAAGTTTATTCCTACTCATCAAAATTACTTACGTATTATTTTTTAATGTATCAAAGTAATATGAATGTTTTTTCTCAGTTTTTTGTTTCTCACTTGTGTTTTCACTAAAATTTCATTTTGAACTAGAAACAAACACTTTGAGTCATACCAGTCACATCATGTGTTAGTTTGATGTGATACTATTTCCTACATGTCACAAATGATTAATAAATCACTTTCAAAAATTATCAAAACAATTAGAGTGTGTTATCATTTTTTTCAATGAGTGAAACACATTTTGAACTAAGATCTCAATTTTAAACTGATAATGGATACATTGATTCATACAGGTCACACATGTAGGATCGAAATAAGAATGTATATGCTTAATATACATTAGGGGGGGTGAATTGTATACTTTAAAAAATCCCTTTTGAACTTTTAAAGATGGTATAAAACTTTCTATGTTTAAAAAAGTTAAATATGAGAAATTCACAAGAACTCATAGTTCTACAAAAATTATAGATTCCAGAAATATGGTTCCAGAAATGAAACTGAAGAAACTTTTACAAGGAAAAAGATTCTACCATAAAGTGTATAGAATATTACTAATCTGTGTAAAAGTACATGAATGTATAAGATAGTTATACTTTACTTATTAATCAAAACTCAATGGAAAACATACTTGAAACAATACAAGTAACAAGTATAAATCTTTTATCCCAAAGAGTAGGGTATCCAACAACCTTGGATAAAGGTCTGTTGATTTATACTTTCAAGAAAGTATGTCATACCCACAATAGGTAAGCCCTCGATAGAAATATCGAAGTCTTCCTAGCTATCCCTGAAAGCCCTCGAACTTATAGGTAGTTAACAACTCTGTCTTCCATATCAATGAAGTTCTCAAACATTAAGGTAGTTGGAACCTCTTTCTTCCTGTCCTTAGAAGACCTCGAACATTAAGGTAGATGAAACCTCTGTCTTCCTATCCCCGGAAGCCCTCGATTGTACATAGCAACAATGGGAGCCGCACAAAGCAATCTGAACAAAATTTTTAGTATGCACAATGAATGAGAGTCTCTCTCTCTAGAAATCACCTCAGCAGCATGTAATCTCTTGATTGGTCATCATGTTCCAAAAGTAATGAGCTCATTCAAATGAGCTCCTATTTATAGGAACATCTCTAATGGTTGGCTACCTCCTCCAACGGTCACATTTTTTCATGAATTTAGGAGGGACCTATACACGTTTCACTCAAACAACTGTTGGTGAGAAACATAATATAGGACATTGTTTCATTACTATAATAAGTGTAAGTAAAATATGGTGGCTAAATAAAATTCATTTTTCAGAGTCTAAAAAAAATAAAGTTTGGAGTTTTAGCAAGTAAATAGTTGGAGTTTATATTAAAAGGATATTTAGATTCTTTTTTTTAAGTAATTCTAAATTAGAATTATATAGACATCAGATTCTTAATTCTAAGGAAATGGGAGTTTGAATTCTAAGGAATTCGGAGTCTGAATTCTAAGGAATTTAGAGTCTGAATTCTGAGGAATTTGGACTCTGAATTCTATGTAATTAGGAAAAGGGATTCAAAAGAATTTGGAGTCTAAATTATAATGAATTTAGATCCTGAATTCTGAGGAATTCGGAATCTGAATTCAGAGGAATTCGGGGACTGAATTTTAAAAGAATTCAGAATCTGGATTTCAGAGAATTCAGAGTTTAAATTTCAGAAAATTCCGAGTCCAACATTCAATGAATTCGCAGCCTGAATTTCAAAATAATTGGAGTCTGAATTTCAGATAATTGGGTTTCTGAAGTTCATAGAATTCAGAGTCTGAATTTCATAGAATTCAGAGTCTGAATTTTAGAGAATTCGGAGTCTGAATTACAGAGAATTTGGAACCTTAATTCGAATCCTGAAAACAGAATACACTATATCTAGGAATTTATATAATTAAAAGGTTTTAGATGTGAAACTTGTTTTTTAACTTAAGAATAAAAAAAATTAGCTTTATAGAAACTAAAATATGAACAATGAAATATAGGTAAGGATTACTTTTCCTTGGCGAAGGAAAATGTTTTCTTATTAAGATAAATCTGGGTAAGGAGAAAATTTCTTTATATAAAAAAATAGGGAAAATAAAATTTTCTTTCACATAAAGTATTTGTGATTTTCAAAACATAAATGAATAGAGAAGTCATAAATAAACATTATTTACTCAACAATCTCCCCCTTTTTGGAAAGCACAAACATCCTTACTAAAAAGAATTAAAGGACTTTGAAATTTTTATAAACTTGAAAATAAAAACTTATATACCTTTACTGATGGATCATAATGAATATGACTAACACCACCTTAGGATTTGAAATCCCTAAGGATCATATTATTTATTTCCTAAGTGAAATTTTTTAATTTCTTGAATATGAAAATATTCATGATAAAAACTCCCCCTTAGATGAACTCCCCCATACTTAGGGAAATTTATACTTTATATAGTATTCTTTTTTGACATTCCTTTCTCCCCATTTTTTGATTTTCAAAAAGGAATAAAGTGAATGGAAAAGAAAATATGGCACCTGAAATATTAGTATTAAATAACCAAAAAATTTTAGTGAAACAAAAATATCACTAAGATTGAATGAATTTGTACAATAGAGAAATAAAACAAAAACTCATATTTGAATGAAAGTATCCCTCTTTCTCTTTCAGCATCTTCTTATTCACAATAGTCTTTAGCTTCTTGAGTTCCTTGTGATCATCATCTATATGCTTGAGTAGTTGATCTTGATCTTTACTTTTTTTTTTCTAAGGCTATAATTTTTTCTTCTTCAACCTTAAGAATATCAGCCTAAGACATCAAGGCTTTTCCTTGTTTAGAAAGTTTTTCCTAATGTTATATTCTAAGATCCATTTCCCTCTTCCAACTCAATGAAACTAAATACAATTTCCCATTCAGATCTTTCACTTCTTACTTCCGAATAGTTTCTTCAAGAGATAGTTTTTCTTCAAAAGACTTGGTGAGATCTTTGAACTTAGTATCTTCAGTTTCAAATGCATCCATGACATTATCCTAAAAATCATCAAGATATTTCAACTTTTCACCAGTTTTCCTTGACCAACTAGTCATATTCTTGCATGAACTCTTATGGGATTCATAATTAATGAAAAATTTCTAAAATCGACCTCAACTTTGAAACACTTATCCATTACCATGAATACTGAATCAGTTTTCTGAATTAAGGAATTCTGATGCATTTGGAATCTTGAATCTACTGTTGGAAATAATGGAATAGTACCAATCCGCTTCTTCAAAGACTGAACGACAAAGTCATAGCCAAGTGAAGCTGATTCTGAATTTTAATGCTTTGTTAATGAGGATTCCTTTTCTAGAACATCAAATTTCTTCTTCGATGAAGCAGCTGCATCTTTCTTATCGACCAAAGACTTTGTAGGAGTATCAATGATTACTTCATTTCCCTTAACTATTCTTGAAATGATTTATTATTGTTTAGGTGATTCATGTTCACTATCTGATAGCTGAACATTCTTATCGTCATCAACTTCCTATTTCTCTTCTCCAGCCTCAACACCCTATGGCTAAATGAAATCATGATTACTACTTTCTTCTTCAGATAATTTATTTACTTCTTCCTCACCCTTCTCATATTTTCTTGTGATAGTGTGTTTTGAAGACTCGTCTTCAGAAGTTCAGATTGATAACTTCTTAGAAAGAATATCTTTCTCATGATATCTTCTACTTGCATTATCATATCTTCGGTACCACCACTCCCTTCTTCTTCTTCTTGAACTTCATCTTCTTGCAATTTTTCTTCATCTTGATCTCGTTCCAGAATCACAACTTCTTTCCCTAAGTCTCTAGGATTGATTCTATGAAAAAGGATTATGGTACCAGAATTTTCTCAAAATCGTTCTCAACATCATTATGAAAATATTATACTATCTTAGCATAAGACATCTTCTTCTTTTGCTTCTTCTCTTTTTGTTTCTTCTCAAGCTCTTCAGCAGCCTTTTATTATAACGCTTTTGCCTCAGCATGGTCCTATCTAAACTGAGGCTCCCCTTCTTTGTAGTTTTTCTTATCCTCAATCCACTTAGCCACTACTTCATAGGGATAGGGTTTTTTATTCTTCGACTTTGGTGGTGCATATTGAATTTCCATGGCAACATAAACTTTTGAAACCTCTTGAATTTACTTCACATTCCTCTTCCTTCCACCTTTCTTGAAGGTTTCACCTACAACATATTTATTTGATAAAGCATCAACTTCTTCATTGGATAAATCATAATATTCTCTGGATTCACTGGAAAATCCAATTTTCATTCTCCTTATAGTTTCATCACTTAACAAAAAAACTTTGAAATTTCTTGAATTCGATTTACAGGAAATTTTCATTGATTCTAAATAAGAAACAAGGATCTTTGATTGAATTTCTGGATACATGATAATCTGAGACATCCGATTTATATTCTCGATATTATCAATCATAACCAAAATATAATTAACCAGATTCAGCTTCCGAAGGTTCACTATGAAATCCAAAACATATATATCACTCTTTTTCAGAGTATCTTTATCTCCTTTCCTCGGAATGATAAAGCCTTGAACCCAAAGTTCAAGAATCCAGAAATTTGATGAAAGATGAAGAATCTTGTGAGTCTCGACTCCAATGAAACCAAGGCACTCTATGGAATTCTTCTTATCAAATCGTCCTTCAACATCAGGTAACTTATGCAAAGAAAGTTCAGATTCTCCTTCATAAGGTATTCCAATCAGACTAGCTTCCTTAGAATAATAAAGAGAGTAAGTCTTATAATAACTCTTAAAATAAAATTTCTCTTTACCTCCTTGATTGAAAAAAGATACTGATTAATAGAACTCGACTAAAAACTCTGGAATCACTGGATCACATTCCTTGTGTAACTACCCAAAGTTTCATTAATAGAAAATCCCTCTTGATCTAGTTAAATGTATCTTTATGAAAAATGTTTTTATAAGATGTCAACTTCTTTGGTTTTATGTTAAGAATTTTGACCGTTGTTAATATATCTGTTGAACAGTGATCACATTATTAGTATAAATATAGGACCTTAACAAATCCAATTTACTCAGACAAAAGAAACGATGGCCTCATTCAGTAGAATTGCCCCATACGAAGCCCATTTGTCGGATTTTGGAAAAGAGGTGGCATCCATGGGCTTCTCCCTTAACCAAGCCCGAGCTGAGCTTCATTATTTCAAGCTTGAACGTGACCGTTTACGGGAAAAGTGGAAGTTGATAGAGATTACCACTCGAACGATGTTATCCGATCCGCCCCAAGATTATGTCACCATCGCACACCTTAACCTTAGGTCTTATGCGGCTATTTTAAGGGTTTATGTAACAAATAATTAGTACTATGTTCATGTACATTATTTTTTTTGTATATAATAATGAATATAATTTCTAGTCATTTTTTGATACATTGTAAATAGTTTTTAAAGTACAAATGGTGTTTTTAGTTATTATTTAATTAAGAATTCAATTTTATTAAATTAAGGTATTTTTGAATTAAATAATATTTTAATAAAATATTATTATTAATATTAAATTAATTTTTATTAAATATAAATGATCTTATAATTTTATGAATGCAATTAAAATATTTATTAAGGTTTGAAAGCCATTTCTGTCAAAACTAGTGAATTTTCGATAAATATTGGTTTTTATTTTAAATGTGAAAATTAAAATATTTAGAAATTTTTTTAGATAAAGTAAATGTCATTTCTAGAATCAGGATGTCAAAATTATCCAACGGTGAATTTTTCATAATTTTCTGAGATAGTCAAATTTTTGGGTAAAAATTAAATACCGTTTAAATATATAATGTGTTTCATGACATCATAATGACCCAATGGTGATGTAATAAAATATCATAATCCTTATGTTCGGCCAATATATGTTTCATCATTAATATAATGTGATTTTTGGTTTGTTTGACTTACTTTTCAAAGCATTAATGGACCCCTTAAGACATATTCAACACTTTGCCTTTTTAAATTAATTTCATTGGGGGTGTGACTCACCTCCACATAAGCAACCTTCTTATTTTAAGAAGTTCGGACGTGGGCTTTATAAAATATTTTTTCCCCTTCCCTTTTCCAAAATCCATGGGAAAAAACCATGGGGTGGTTTTTGGTTTGGATTAATTTAATGTAAGTGGATCCAAACCTAAATAATAAAGAATTCCCTCACCTTTCCTATATAAACCCACCCAAGCTCGGACTTCCTCCTCACTAAAATCCCTTGTAGTTCATAAAACATCTTCCCTACTCTCTCTATAATCTTCCCAAGGTGCCCCAAGCTCTAAAGAAGCCTCTCACATGCCTCTCTCTAGCCTTTGGAATCACACATCCAAGTAAGGGTTTTTTCATCCTTTCTCAATTTTGAAAATTTTCTTTAAGTTGTATTGACCTTTTAATTTCAATTATGAATGTTGGGGTATGGTTTCGCACCTCCCCCATACTGCCCTCTAATTTTTTTAATTATAGGATAACCCTTTCTCTCTCATTAAATTCCTCCCATGTACAGCCGTTACTATGCCGAAATTCTGAAAGGAACTTCTCTCTCTTCTTTTACATTCAAGCAATAATTTTGTATCATGAATCTAAATTCCATTAAAATTGTTGATACATGTATCTATATGACCTCATTACTATCCAGTACATGTAAATATGATGAGTAACCTCTTTCTCTCTCATCAACCATTTTTTATGAATTCTTATGTCATACTGTTACGCTGCCGAAATCGCACCGATTTTCTAAGCCAATGCCATTGTGTAGTGGATACCATGCCCATTTCTCCATCAAGGGTATCAACCTTTATGCACCTTTACATATTGATTACAAAGTTTCATGTATGAATTCCACATTCCTTTATCGTGGAATAAATGTTTATGTTTTATGAATCCATGTTTTATGATCCATGTGGCACACTTATGCATTGAATAAAATGTTTAAGAAGGGTGCGCCCTTATAGCGCTCCAATGCATTGGGTAAAGTATAGTATCATGATACGTCATGTGAAATGAGTGTTGACTCATGCTAATTCAAGTTCAACAAGGGTTTACCCGTGATTCATTTTCAATGAGGGTTTACTCATGCTTTATGTTCAATGAGCCTTGGCTCATGCTAATTCCATGTTAAGTGTTGTTGCCACATTTCCATGTTATGATTATCATGATTTATCATGCCTTTATGTTCATGTTTCTTTTATGCTCTATTGAAATGAATATTTTCTAACATGTATTTTAATGCTCATGTTATTCCATGTTTACTCCCTTACTGGGCTTTATAGCTCACCCTTTTCTTATGCATGTCCTCAGGTTATCCCATGCAATGCTAAGTACGAGGGAATGTAGTGGTCATGTAAAGGAAGTTTTCAATAAAGATGTTGTATTTCATGTTTTCAGTTTTTATGTAATGATCCTAAGCCCCAATGATAATAAACCTCTCAATCTTCTTTGTCGTATCAAGTGAAGTTTTATGTAATGAATCACGTTTAAGTTGTAATAAAAAGCAGGGTTGTCATAGTTGGTATCAGAGGATAGGTTTAGTTATTTTTGGGAATAGGAAAACCCTAGTAAAGCCTTATATACAAGAATAAGTATAAAAAAAACATCCCTAAGTTTTGGTAAATACTAATTAAGTGGTTTATCAAACAAATACATCGCTGTCTGGATACGAGCAGGTAGAGGCGGCTCTGGCATAGATGTATCCTAGGGGTAAAACCCGAAAACACCGCTTTGAGCTAGACTCAAACGGGAACTAGTGCACGACAACGGGCCTTCCTGCACTCTTGGTTACGACACTCCCGGGGGATATGTTTTGATAAATTCACAATCTTATTATGAACCCTTATTAAAGGGAAAAATTCCCCTAAGAATATATGTTAGAAAGTAGATCATGAAAAGCCTAGATTGAAGCCTATAGACTCAAGAGTTAAAGAAATTAATGTTTATTTATAAGTCATCATCTTTTGTATTTGGATTTCCCTTTATGTGTTACCCCTAACATTCCTTTTATTCCAGCCAATGGCCGGTAATAGGAGGACTCGGGCTAACAACCGTTGTGAAGATCAGTGTGATGACTGTACTAATGAGATTCCAAATCCAATGGGAGCGGGAATCGCGAACTTTGTCACACTTCTCTCCCAGCTAACTCAAGTTTTGAATAGAAACATGGGTCAAGAGGAACGTTAAACCCCCCCTAAGAAATAACAAGCCGCTATCGAGAGCTTTATGAGACAAAGGCCTCCTACTTTTAGTGGATCGTCTGATCCCACGATCGCTGAACAATGGATCAACTCCATTGAAACGATCTTCTCCATCCTCCAATGTTCTGAATAAGAGAAGGTTCTCTTGGCTTCTTATTTTATAGAGGGTGAAGCTGATCAATGGTGGACGTTGATCAAAACTTTGAAGCCTGAGCAGAAGATCGAGGCATTGGAATGGAAGAATTTCCGGAAGATGTTTTTCGATAAATATTTTCCGCACAGCCTCCGGCTTAAGATGGAAAGGGACTTCCTTTCCCTCAAGAAAAAAGATGAGGAATCTGTTGGAGTGTACGAGGAAAACTTCACAAGGCTTTCACGATACGCTTCCAGCTTTGCCGTTACCCCCTAATGCAGGGTTGACCGCTTCTTTAGTGGGCTGAAGCTTAGCTTGCAGAAAGTATTAACGATCCGAGACTTCGACAGCTATGAGGAAATTGTCTGATGTGCCCTCATGGTCGAAATGGAGATCGGAGAATCATAGGGGTATCATGGGGATAAGAAGCGTAAGGTGGACTTCAATGCTGGTGGGCCAATGGATAAATCCAACGGCGCTAAGAAGTTCCAGCACCCCACTTTCGAAAAGTGCAGAAAGAAGCACCCTAGAAATTGCCATTAGGGGACGAGAAAATGCTTCAGGTGTGGAAGAGAAGGGCACCTAGCTGTTATCAGTCGGCAAGAAGGACCCGCGGCTGCGACAGAGGAGAGGAATGCTCTGTTCGATCCTCAAAGTGTTGTTCAATGCTATAAATGCAAATAACCTGGTCATTTTTCAAATCAGTGCCCTAATCCAAGGGTTTTCGGAGGCAACCAACAACCTCCAATATAGCAAGGAAGACCTTTTTCCATCACTTCTGCCGAAGTGAACCCCGACAATGAAGTGGTGAAAGGTACGCTAGTTATTCATTCAAGAATAGTGAAAGTACTTTTTGATTTAGGTTCTACGCATTCTTTTATATCTTGAAATTTTAGTAGAACAATCCCAGAACCACCACAAATCATGGAAGAAAAGATGTTGGTGAGTATGGAAAATGGGGAAATCATTGTATCCCATGAATATAAGTCCTCCCCTATTATAATCTATGGATTTAATTTCCTAGAGAACCTCTTCATAATCCCTTTGGTGGAATTTGATGCAATTCTTGGCATGGATTGGCTTTCCTTATATAGAGCCATCATAAATTGTCGGGAGAGGGAAATCACACTAAATATGGAGATTCGAACCCCGATTCTTTACAAGTGTCAGGAGGAAGATGAATCTCCTTTAGCTCCATCATCTCAAGAATGGATGTTACTGCCCTATGAGCACGCGTATCTGGCTCAGATGATTGAGTCCAAGGAAGAAACCATCCTTGAAGAAATGCCTATTGTGAGGGAATTTGCGAAAGTGTTTCCCGAGGAACTGCCTAGTCTTCCTCCTAGAAGAGATGTTGAGTTCTCAATTGAACTTATACCTGGGGCATTACTAATATCCAAGAATCCATATAGAATTGGTTTTGTTGAGCTTGGAGAGCTGGAGAAACAACTACAAGAGAATCTGGATATAAGGGTTTATACGCCCAAGTGCTTCACCATGGGGTGCACTAGTCCTCTTCGTCAAGAAGAAGGATGGGTCAATGCGGATTGCATCGATTATCGTGAACGTAACAAAATCACAATAAAGAACAAGTATCCTCTCCAATGAATTGATGACTTTTTCGATCATTTGTATTGAGCACAATACTTCTCCACGGTGGACTTGCGGTCGGGATATTATCAAGTAAGGGTGAAGAATGATGATATCCCCAAGACTTCTTTTCGTACAAGGTACGGGCACTATGAATTCATAGTAATGCCTTTTGGACTCACCAATGCTCCATAAATATTCATGGACATGATGAATATAGTCTTTATAGATTACCTTGACAAATTTGTGGTAGTCTTTGTAGATGATATTTTAATATACTCCAAAACCAAGGAGGATTATGAGAAGCATTTAAGAACTGTACTGGAGACTTTGTGCAAGGAGAAGCTCTATGAAAAGTAAAGAAAGTGTGAGTTCTGGTTAAAGGAGGTCTCATTCTTGGGCCATATCATCACAAGCAATGGGATATATGTGGATCCCTCCAAAACAGATGCAATTGAGGGATGGCCGAGGCCAACATCGATAACCGATATCCGTAGCTTCTTGGGGTTAGCTGGATATTATCGAAGATTTGTGACAAATTTCTCACGATTGTGCAACCCTCTTACCAAGCTAACTCAAAAGGGAGTAAAGTTTGCTTTGAGTGATGAATGCGAAGAAAGCTTCAAGGATTTGAAAAGGAGGCTTATCACTACACCCGTACTCACTTTACCCAAAAGTGGGGTGCTTTTTCTGGTATTCAGTGATGCTTCGAAGAAGGGATTAGGATGTGTGCTGATGCAGAATGATAAAGTGATATCCTATGCCTCAAGTCAGTTGAAAATCCATGAGTGAAACTATCCAACGCATGATCTGGAGTTGGCGGCTCTGATCTTTTCCTTGAAAATCTGGCGGCATTATCTCTTTGGAGAGAAATGTGAGATATATACTGACCATAAGAGTCTGAAATATATATTCACACAGAAAGAGCTTAATATGCACCAGAGAATATGGATAGAGGTCATCACGGATTATGCATATTCAATACATTACCACCCTGGGAAAGCGAACAAGGTGGCAGATGCCCTAAGTAGAAAGGATCCAATGATTCTATCAATGATGAGAATTGAGAAGGATCCAATCTTCTTAGACTTGATGAAGATGGATGTTGGAGTCATAAAGAAGGAAACATCATCAATCCTATCACAAATTATTGCTCAACCATCTCTTTTGGAAAGGTTAAAGGATGCTCAAAAGGATGATGTGGGAATTCAGGAAAAGGTGGAAGCTCTCAAAAAAGGGAAATACTCATAGTTTAATGTTAATGAAGAAGGAATTGTGCGGTTTGGGAAAATACTATGTGTTCGATCAAGTCTGGAACTGAAGAAGGAACTTTTGGATGATGCACATTGTTCAAATTTCTCTATTCACCCAGGGAGCACAAAGATGTATCGAGATCTCCGAGAAAACTTTTGGTGGGATAATATGGAGAAGGAGATCGCCGAATATACATCAAAGTGCCTGGTGTTTCAGCAAGTGAAGGAAGAGAGGCAGAAGTCTAATGGGATGATGCAACCATTTCCCATACCAGAATGAAAATGGGAAAACATCACAATGGACTTTTTCACCGGACATCCAAGGACATCCAAAGGCAACAATGCATTCTGGGTTGTGGTGGATCGTCTTACAAAGACTGCACACTTCATTGCTATTCGAGAGGATTTCTCATTGGATCAACTGGCACAGATATATTTCAGGGAAGTGGTAAGGTTGTATGGAGTACCACAATATATTGTGTCTGACCAAGATCCAAGATTCACCTCTATGTTTTGGAAGAGTCTTCAACGTGATCTGAATACTGAACTGAACTTCAGTACGGCCTATCATCCTCAAACAGATGGCCAATCCGAGCGGACTATCCAAACACTTGAGAATATGTTGAGAGCGTGCTCAATGAACTTTAAAGGAGGATGGGATCAACATATTCCTCTGGTTGAGTTCTCTTATAATAACAGTTTCCACTCGAGCATCCAAATGGCACCATATGAAGCCCTTTATGGGAAAAGGTGCAGAACACCGGCATGTTGGGATGAGGTCGGTGAACGTAAGCTGCTTGGACCAGAAATGGTCGAGGAAATGGTGGAGAAGGTGAAAACCATTCAACAGCATATCAAGGCATCCCAGAGTTGATAGAAGAGTTATGTAGATAATCGTCGACGAGACCTTGAGTTTAAAGTTGGAGACATGGTGTTTTTACGCATATCTCCGTGGAAGAAGGTCATGAGGTTTGGAAAGAAAGGGAAGATAAGTCCAAGGTACATCGGCCCCTTTGAGATTCTTGATCATGTTGGGGATGTAGCCTATTGACAAGCACTTCCACCTACTATGGCCAAGGTGCATGATCCCTTTCATGTATCCCTCTTAAGGAAGTACATACCGGACCCTTCACATGTACTCTCTTCTGAGGTGGTACAATTGAATGATGATATTTCTTATGAGGAGCAACCAGTGAAGATCTTAGATCGTAGAGAAAAAGTTATATGAAATAAGATAATGCCCCTCGTCAAGGTGTTGTGGATAAACCATAAGTTTGAAGAAGTAACTTGGGAATCAGAGGACATGATGATGCTGAGTTACCCACATTTGTTTTAGTGTGGGAAAAGGAAAATTTCGAAGGAGAAATTTCTTAAGGGGAAATATTGTAACGACCCAAAGATTCATTAATAGAAAATCCCTCTTGATCCAGTTAAATGTCTCTTTATGAAAAATGTTTTTATAAGATGTCAACTTCTTTGGTTTTAGGTTACGAATTTTGACGGTTGTTAATATATCCGTTGAACAGTGATCACATGATTAGTATAAATATAGGACCTTAACAAATCCAATTTACTCAGACAAAATAAGCGATGGCCTCATTTAGTAAAATTTCCCAATACGAAGCCCATTTGTCGGAGCTTGGAAAAGAGGTGGCATCCTTGGGCTTCGCCCTTGACCAGGCTCAAGATGAGCTTCATTATGTCAAGCTCGAACATGACCGTCTATGGGAAAAGTGGAAGTTGATAGATATTACCACTCGAGCGATGTTATCTGAGCCGCCCCAAGAGTCTGTCACCATCGCACACCATACCCTTAGGTCTTATGCAGCTATTTTAAGGGGTTATGTAACAAAAAAGTATTACTATGTTCATGTACATTATTTTTTTGTATATAATAATGAATATAACTTCTAGTGATTTTTGATACATTGTAAATAGTTTTTAATGTACAAATGGTGTTTTTAGTTATTATTTAATTAAGAATTCAATTTTATTAAATTAAGGGATTTTTGAATTAAGTAATATTTTAATAAAATATTATTATTAATATTATATTAATTTTTATTAAATATAAATTATCTTATAATTTTATGAATGCAATTAAAATTTTTATTAAGGTTTGAAAGCCATTTCTGTCAAAACCCATGAATTTTCGATAAATATTGGTTTTTATTTTAAAAGTGAAAATTAACATATTTAGAAATTTTTTTAGATAAAATAAATGTTATTTCTGGAATCAGGACGTCGAAATTATCCAACGGTGAATTTTTCATAATTTTCTGAGACAGTCAAATATTTGGGTAAAAATTAAATACCATTTAAATATATAATGTGTTTTATGACATCATAATGACCCAATGGTGATGTAATAAATTACCATAATCCTTATATTTGTCCAATATATTCTTTATCATTAAAAGAATGTGATTTTGGGTTTGTTTGACTTACTTTTCAAAGCATTAATGGACCCCTCAAGACATATTCAACACTTTGTCGTTTTAAATTATTTTCCATCGGGGTGTGACTCACCTCCATATAAGCAACCTTATTATATTAAGAAGTTCGGACATGGGCCTTGTAATATATTGTTTTCCTCTTCCCTTTTCCAAAAACCATGGGCAAAAACCATGGGATAGTTTTTGGTTTGGATTAATTTAATGTAAGGGGACCCAAACCTAGATAATAAAGAATTCCCTCACCTTTCCTATATAAACCCACCCAAGATCCCACTTCCTCCTCACTAAAATACCTTTAGTTCGTCCAACCTCTGACCTACTCTCTCTAGAATCCTCCCAAGGTTCCCCGAGCTCCAAAGAAGCCTCTCTCTAGCCTTTGGAAGCACACTTCCAAGTAAGGGTTTTTTCTTCCTTTCTCATTTTTGCCTATTTTTTTTAAGTTGTATTTCCCTTTTAATTTCAATTATAAATGTTGGGGTATGGTTTCTCACCTCCTCCATACATCCCACTTATTTATTGAATGATGGGAGACCCCTTTATCTCTCATTAAATTTCTCCCATTTACACCCGTTACTATGCCGAAATTCCGAAAGGAACTTCTCTCTCTTCTTTTACATTCAAGCAATAATTTTGTATCATGAATCTAAATTCTATTAAAATTGTTAATAAATGTATCTATATGACCTCTTTACTGTACATTACATGTAAATATGATGAGGAACCACTTTCTCTCTCATCAACCATTTTTTATGAATTCTTATGTCACATCGTTACGCTGCCGAAATCGCACTGATTTTCTAAGCCACTGCCATTGTATAGTGGATACCATGCCCATTTCTCCATCAAGGGTATCCAACATTATGCACCTTTACTTATTGATTACAAAGTTTCATGTATTAATTCCACATTCCTTTATCATGGAATAAATGTTTATGTTTTATGAATCCATGTTTTATTATCCATGTGGCACACTTATGCATGAAATGAAATGTTTAAGAAGGGTGCGCCCTTATAGCACTCCAATGCATTGGGCAAGTATAGTATCATGATACGTCATGTTCAATGAGTGTTGACTCATGCTAATTCAAGTGCAACAAGGGTTTACTCGTGCTTCATGTGCAATGAGGGTTTACTCATGCTTTATATGCAATGAGCCTTGGCTCATGCTAATTCCATGTTAATTGTTGTTTCCACATTTCCATGTTATGATTATCATGATTTATCATGCCTTTATGTTCATGTTTCTTTTATTCTCTATTGATATGCCTATTTTCTAGCATGTATTTTACTCCTCATGTTATTTCATGTGTATTCCCTTACTGGGCTTTATAGCTCACCATTTTCTTATGCATGTCCTCAGGTTATCCCATGCAATGCTATGTACGAGGGAATGTAGTGTTCATGTAAAGGAATTTTTCAATAAAAATGTTGTATTTCATGTTTTAAGTTTTTATGTAATGATCCTAAACCCCAAAGACACTAAACCTCTCGATCTTCTTTGTTGTATCAAGTGAACTTTTATGTAATGAATCACGTTTAATTTGTAATAAAAGCAGGGTTGTCATACCTTGGGTTTAGATACAATAATAATCTCCTAGGTATTTAACTTGATGTTCTTTGAGATGATCGAATCATACTTATTAAAGAAGTTTGGGTCTGCCAACCTTTCACAATAAATCTTCTATTCAGAGATTTCCCTTACGGTTGACATTTCTTTTTGAGGAGAGGATTCTTTAGACATTCAGAACTATGGAAGACCTGATAAATCTAGAATGGTCTTAAGTAGGAAGGGTAGATCATCCTCACACAAGAGCTTGGGATTCTATTTGGTACATCCATCGGGGGGTCCTTTATATAGGAAATTGAAGTGATGATTCAACTTCCCTAATTGATCCAACTGTTGACAACTTCGTGAGAAGATCTGATAGTTGAGATGATATCCGAAGAGGGATTCTGATAGATTGTGATCTTTTGTGATTGTTAAAAAAACATTCGTATTTGAGGAAAAGTAAATCCGAGAATTTTGAAAACAAAAATGATATCTCCAACAAGTAAAAGATGTATATGAAGATTTAGAAAAGGAAACATACCTTTTGGATTTCTAGGAAGATTCTTCATAATAAGGAAAATTCTTCATGAAGAACTTTAGATTATGAAAATTTTTTATTACCAAAAATTTTGATTATGAAAATTTTAACTATGAAAATTTATATTATGAAAATCTTGACTACGAAAATTATTACTATGAGAGTTTTGATTATGAAAAATTTTGGCTAACAAGAAAATGTACTCCTTGTCTGAAAATGTGTTTGTTACTATAAAGAGATAGGTTTCAACAAAAATTTAATAAGAAAATTACCTTACAGTTGTCATTCTTAACTTCTGTTTAATGTATTCAAATATATCGGATGGTAATATTTTTGTGAAAATATCAACAAGTTGATCTTGTGTTCTGATAAATTGAAGAATGATATCTCCTTTTTTTGTGTGATCCCTAAGAAAGTGATGCCTAATAACTATGTGTTTTGCATGAGAGTTATGTGAAGGGTTTTTTCTTATGGCAATGAACTAGTATTATCACACAAAATTTCTGTTTTGGTAAAACTAATACCATAGTCTGTGAGTGTGTGTTGCATCTACAATACTTGAGCACAATAACTTCTAGCTGCTACATATTCAGCTTTTGCAGTGGAATGTGCTACTGAGTGTTTCTTTTTTCATGACCAAGAAACTAATAAATCTCCAAATAAATGATAAGATTTTGATGTATCATTCATATCCATTCTACATCCACCAAAGTCAGTATCCAAAATGGTTTTTAAAACAAAATCATTTCAAGAAGTATAAAAGAGTCCTAAATCCATGGTTCCCTTTAAGTAGAAAAAATTCCTTTTCAGTGCATTTAAATAAGATTCCTTAGGATTGGATTGATATCTTTCACATAAGCATAATGAAAACATTAGTTATGGATGACTAGCTATCAGTTAATGTAGACTTCCTATCATACCTCTAGAAGATGTTTGATCTTCTAATTTCCCATCTTCATCAAGATCAAGTGAATTTGATGTACCAATGGAAGTACTTATATTGTTAGTGTTTTTATATCCATACTTTTTTAGAAGATCTTTAATATACTTATTTTGAGATATATATATTCTTTATAGTTTTTGAGAAATTTGAAAACCAAGGAAAAATGTTAACTCACCCATCATACGCATTTCAATCTCATATTTCATTAGATCCATAAAGGAATCAATTAAAGATTTCTCAGTTGAACCAAATATAATTTCATCAAAATAAATTTGAACAATAAAAACAATTTTATTATATTTCTTTATAAAATGGGTTGGATCAGAATTTCCCTTAACATAATTTTTTTGTAACAAAAACCATGCAAGTATATAATTTCAGGCTCTAGGAGCTTTTTTAAGTCCATATAAAGCTTTGGTATGTTTGAAAACATGTTCAGGATGTTTTGTATCTTTAAAAGAAGAAGTTTGTTCAGTAGAAACTTCCTCTTGAACAAAACAATTAAAGAAGGCACATTTAACATCCATATAAAAAGGTTTGAAATTGAACAATGCTGCAAAGGAAAGTAGGATAAGAATATATTCATGTCTGGATACTAGAGCATAGGTTTTTTCATAGTCTGTTCCTTCTTGTTGATTATAGCCTTTATAAACTAATATAGCTTTATTTATTACTATGACTCCATTTTCATCGCACCTATTTCTGAAAACCTATTTTACTCCAATAACAGAAGTTTCCTTAAGTCTTTCAACCAAGGTCTGGATCTTATTCCTTTCGAATTCATTAATCTCAACTTTCATAGCTATTATCCAATCATCATCACCTAACGCTTCATTAGTGGTTTTGGGTTTAAATTGGGAAAGGAAAGCTATACATTCTATTTCAATGGTCGATAATCAGTTTTGGAAAACACATCTGAGGATGTAGGTTGAGGTTGTTTAGAAACAAAAGGACCAGTTTCATCAAATTTGACATGTACTGTTTCTTCAATAGTACAAGTATTTTTATTGAAAACTCTATAATCCTTATAAGTTTTAGTGTAGCCTAATAAAATTCCTTCATCATATTTTGGTGTGAATTTTGGTGAATTATCTTTAGTATTCAAGATAAATACTTTGCATCCAAATACTTTGAAGAAGGAAAGTCTAGGTTTTCTACCATTTCATAACTCATAAAGAGTTTTATTAAGAAAATGTCTAATCAAAACACAATTTATAGTATAACAATCAGTACTTACAGCTTCATCCCAAAAATGTTTGGCTACTAAATATTCACTCAACATGGTTCTAGTAATATCATGAATAATTCTGTTTCTTCTTTCAACAACACTATTTTGGTGAGGAATTCTTTCTACTTAGAATTTATGAGTAATTCCTTTTCACCTACAAAAAGTTTTAAAATCAGAATTTTTAAATTCTCCTCCATGATCACTATGAATAGTTTTCAATGGAATATTTTTCTCATTTTTAACTTGGGCTAACAAGTTTTAAAATTAGAAAAAATTCATATTTCTTTACAAGAAAATAGACCCATGTAAATCTAGTGTAATCATCCACTAAACGAAATACATAATATTTTCGTCCAATACTTCTAGTTTTTGTTGGACCAAAAATATTCATATGCACTAACTGTAATGCATCAGTAGTTGAGACTTCACCGATTGATTTAAAACAGGATTTATGTTTCTTTCTATATTGACAAGGATGACAAACTTTTAAAGAATCGAATCTATGTTCTGGTATATCCTTAACTAGTCATTCCATATAGAGTATACAAAGGTTCCTAAAGTTATTGTGTCCTAACCTTCTATGTCATAGCCAAGATTGATCTTTCAATGCCCTGAGACAAGGTAGATCTTGGCACCTAAGGTCATCTAAGTTTAGTGTGTATACATTTTCTTGCCTATGGGTAGACAAAATAAACTCTTCCTTGTAATTGTGTACTAAACACTTTTCATTCCTAAAATTCACAAGGTAACCTTAATCACATCATTGACATATGCTAATAAGGTTGGTCTTAATACCCTTAATGAATAAAAAATTTGGAATCAAAGTTTTTCTCAGAAGAACAATGTTAACTATACAGATAATTTCTTTCAGAGCATTATCTACAAAAGTAACTTTTCCTCCCTTCATATTGATAATATTTTCAAAGAAGTTTTTGTTACCAATAATGTTTCTAGAAAATCCTCTATCCATGTACCATGTATTTATATTGGTACTATTTTATTTTCATTAAAATAAGAGTTTTAGACTTTCAGAACCCAAAAATTCTTCGATCCGGAAAGTTCAGAAAGAAAAAGTTTAGGAATCCACATTTTCTTTGAAAAATGAGCTTTATGAAAACCTATAGACTGGGTTTTGCTTAAGGAACAACTTTTTTTCCCAATTCCCACCACAATTAAACTTAGTGCGGAATGGATCACTTTGAGGTACAAAATAATTGTGACTAATAACTAGTTTTGAATGAGTATAACCAAATCCACAATTTTTCCTTAGAGGTTGAATTTGGGAATACATATTATCAAAATTTTCCTTACCTAAGGTAATGTTTGAAAAAAACATCCTCAAAGAAAATATTTTTGGCTTTAGCTTAATAACTATGTTCCTATCCTCAAAAAAATTAGTTTTAGAACTAGAGTTAGGCTCTATAAAATATTCTTAGAAATTACTTTTTCTAGATCCTTAGAAAGTTTATCCTTCTCAGAATTAACATCCTCAAGATTTTTTGGAGTACTTTTAAAATCAAGGGGTTTCTTATCAAGATCACTAAGAAGATATGATTTTTCTTTAGTAATAATAGAAATTCAAGAATTTTCATTATCAATCTTTTTCTTGACATTAGAATTTTTATTGTCAAGGAGCTTAGAAAACCTAGACACTTCTTCATAAGTAGGTAAAGTATTATCTTCATCATAAGAAGATTCTTCAACTAAAGATTCATAATATTTACTATCACTATAATTAGAATTCAAGGATACATTGTTTATAAATTCATCATTGTGTACCTTAGTAATTAAACAATTATTTTCAATATGTAACTTGGAATGTAAACCAAGATTATTCTGACCAGAAGATTTATACTCTGAGGATTCTTCAGAAGATTCACCACCACTAGCACTCCAGGTATCATTATCTTTCAAAACATTGTTAGATTTATCCTTTTAGAATATCTATCTATTCCTCTAAAAATACTTTTCATTTCTATCATTTCTCTTAAGCATAGGACAATCTGGCCTTATATGCCCTGGTCTTTTTCAATCATAGAATGTGACTTTAGAGTCTTTATTTTCCTTTCTTTTTTTCTTCTTATATCTATATTGATAGTATTTCTTCCCAAATAACTTGTTTTTCCTTAGAGAAAGATTAGATAGTTCGTTATTAGAATGTTCACTTTCACTTAATTTGGATAAAATAGTGACCTTCTTAGATTTGGATCTAGTAACACGTTCATGAAATTTTGGATTTATTATGATTTGAAATAGTTGTAAAAGAAACACTTCCATTTCTATTCTACTTCTTATTTAGATCAGCATCTCTTTTAGTTCTTGTCTCATGTTGAAGAATAGTTCCAAAACACTCATCAAGAGTAATATATGAGACTTTCTATTCTAATCAATAGTTGTTCTCTTTGATTCCCACACATTGGTCATGTTATTTATAATCCTTTCCACAAGTGCTTAATCAACAAAACCTTTTTCACCCATGGCTTGTAAACTATTAACAATAGTCATAAACCTCTGCTTCACCTTGCGCACTGGTTCTCCATAAAAAAATAGACATCCATGATATTCTTCTCAAAAAATATCTCTTATAGTTTTGATAACTTTGGAAGTTCCAAAATGAGTATCCTCTAATTTCTTCCAAATACAATTTTCAGCTTCACAAGAAGAAATCAGGCTCTATATTTTCCTGGTCATGGAACACAACAAAGTATTGTGTACCTTGTAATTTAGTTGATATTCTAGATTTTCATGATTAATAAAAGTTCTGACTTCCTTATCAAGAATCATGTCATCTCCAGTAAGCATAACAAAGTTGTCCAGTCCTGTGTTAATGAAAAAAGTCTTCATAAGATCTCTCCAGTATTCATAATCATTCCCATCAAATATAGGTAATATAATAAGATCAAGATTGTGAATCGAACCAACATTAATTCCTTCCATCTCAATGAAAATATCTTTCCACACAAACTTGTTAGTAATAAAAGTTTTTATACTAGGATTAAAATATCCTAAGCAAGGAAATTATTCAAAAATGAAAACTTGAGCATGAAAACATATATGTAAATATAAGTATTTCATAGACCTCCTCTGATATGAATTTTAGGATCGAAATAAGAATTTAGATGCTCAATATACAAGAGGGGGTTGAATTGTATACTTTAAAAAATTCCTTTGTAAATTTTAAATATGGTATAAAACTTTCTATGTTTAACAAAGTTAAACAAGGGAAATTCACAAGACCACTTAGTTCTACAAGATTGCTAGATTTTGGAGATA
This sequence comes from Viscum album, assembly GCA_963277665.1. Classification (NCBI taxonomy): domain Eukaryota; kingdom Viridiplantae; phylum Streptophyta; class Magnoliopsida; order Santalales; family Viscaceae; genus Viscum; species Viscum album. Next base: position 838,388,084 of record OY728165.1, read on the forward strand.
TGGTTCTGGAAATGAAACTTGAGAAAAGTTTAAAAGGACAAAGATTCTACCTTAAAGCATATATTCATAATAATCCGAGTATGAGTACAAGAAATTATTAGATAGTTATACTTCCCTTATTAATAAAAATGCAGCGGAAAACAAACTTGAATTAATACAAGTAACAAGTATGAAATATTTTAACCCAAAGAGTAGGGTATCCAACAAACATAGATAAAGTTCCCTTGATTTATACTTCCAAAAAATGTCGGCCTTACCCAAAAAAGGTAAGCCCTCGATAGGAATATCAGAGTATGTCTTGTTATCCCCACAAGCCCTCGAACTTCAAGGTAGTCGGCACCTATGTGTTCTTTATCAAGAAAGTCCTCGAACATTAAGGTAGTCGGTACCTCTGCCTTCATATCCTCAGAAGCCCTCAAACACTATGGTAGTCAGAACCTCTGTCTTCCTGTCCCCAGAAGCCCTCGATTGTACACAGAAACAATCGGAGTTTCATGAAGCATTCTGAACATGGTGTTCAGTATACACAAAGCGTGAGAGTCTCTCTCTCTAGAAATCACCTCAGCATCATGTAATCTCTAGATTGATCAACGTGTTCCAAAAATAATGAGCTCATTCAAATGATCTATTATTTGTAGGAACATCTCTAACGATCAGCTCCCTCTTCCAACACTCACATTTTCCCTATAATTTCGGAGGGACCCGTACACGTGTCACTCAAACAATGGTTGGTAAGAAATAGAATGTACGACACCATTTCATAACTATAATACGAGTAAGTAAAATTTGGTTTCTCTACCAAATTCATTTTCAGAGTCTAAGGAAAATAATGTTTAGAGTCTAAGAAAGAAAATATTCGGAGTCTATATTAAAAGAATATTAGGATTCTGTTTTTCAAGGAATTCAGAATCTGAATTCTATAGACTTTGAAGTCTGAATTCCATGAAATTCGGATCCGGAATTCCAAGGAATTTGGAGTCTGAATTATATGGAATTCGGAGCCTGAATTCTATGGAATTCAGAGTCTGAATTATGAGGAATTCAGAGTCTGTATTCTAAAGAATTTGGAACCAGAATTCTGAGAAACTCGGAGTCTAAATTATAAGGATTTTGGAACCTGAATTCTGTGGAATTCAGAATCTAAATTCAGAGTAATTCAAAGTCTGAATTGTCATAGAATTCGGAATATGAATTTTAGAGAATTCAGAGTTCAAATTTCAAATAATTTGGGGTCTGGATTTCATATAATTTAGAGTCTAAATTTCATATAATTCTAAGTCTGAAATTCAGATAATTCGGAGTTTGAATTTCAAATAATTAGGAGTCTAAATTTCATAGAATTCAGAGTCGGAATTTGAGAGAATTCGGAGTCTAAATTTCTGATAATTAAGATTCTAAATTTCAGAGAATTTGGAACCCTAATTAGGATCCTAAAAATAAAATACACTATATCTATGTTTTTATGGAATTATGAGGTTTTATATTTGAAACCAAATTTTTCACTTAGGAATAAAAAGAATTACATTCATAGAAACTAAAATATGAACAATGAAAAATAGGTAAGGTAAAATTTTCCTTGGGGAAGGATGATTTTTCTTATTAAGGTAAATCTGGGTAAGGTGAAAATTTCTTTATATAAAAAACATTTGGAAAATAATTTTTTCCTTGATATTGGGTGTTTGTGATTTTAAAAACATAAAGGAATGGAAAATTCATAAGGGAACCTTATTGACTCAATAACACCACTCATCTTATTGTGGTTAGATTTCTTTCAAAACATCACAAATGACTCATTGATCATTTTTCAAAAGTAAGAAAACAATGTGAATGCATTTTCCAAGTTTTCAGTGTGTCACATGTTCTTTTTACTAAAATTAATGTCAATTTTAAATAAAAATACACACTTAGAGTCATATCGATCACACCATGTGTTGGATTTTTTTAGTTTATTCCTAAACATCCCAAATGAATTATGTATTTTTTTCCTAAATTATCAACATAATTTGAATACATTTTGGATGTTTTTGGTTTTTCACTTTTCGTTTTTACTAACATTGATGTAAATTTTAAATAAAATGAGAGATATTGAGTTATAACAGTCACATAATACATCATATTGAGGTTTGGTTGATTTCTAAAAATCAAAAATGACCGAATGATCATTTTCATAATGTATTAAAACAATCCAATGTGTTTTCTTGGTTTTTAGTATAACACCTGTTCTTTTTACTAAAATTAATATCAATTTTTAATAAAATGGCACACTAAGAGATATTCTAGTCACACAATGGGTTTGATTGGTGTGGTTTTGATTCTTACATGTCAAAAATTACTTATGAATCGTCTTTATAACGTATGAAAACAATCTAAATGCTTTTCCTCAAATTTCAGTATGTCACTTGTGTTGTTTAATAATGTTAATGTCAATTTTAAATTAATAGACACACATGGAATCATACTAGTAACACCATCAATTGGATTAAGGTTTGGATAATTATTACACATCAAAAATGACTTACACAAGTTTTTCTAAAGTAGAAAAATAATCTGAATGTGTTTTCTTAGTTTTGAGTATGTCACTAGTTTTTTTATTAAATTGTCATTTGAAACTCGAAACCCACACATTGAGTCATGTCAGTCACATCATGTTTCAGTTTGAAGTGTGAGTTATTCTTATAAGTGAAAATTGACTTATAAATAATTTTCAAAAATTATCATGACAATGTAAGCATTTTTTTCTTAGTTTTAAGTGAGTGGCACTTTTTAAAATAAAATTTCAATTTAAAACTGATACTAGACACATTGAGTCATATTGGGTATATCGTGTATTGGATTGAAGTGAGGATGATTAATAAACATTAAAAAATACTAATATATCATTTTATTAATCTATCAAAATAATATGAATGTCTTTTATAGTTTTGAGTATGTTAATTTTATTTTTTACTAAAATTATTGTAAATTTTAAATAAAAAGACACACTTAAAGTCATACTTGTCACATTGTGCATCTAATTGAGGTGATTATGATTCCTATACATCCCAAATTACATATGGATCATTTTTCTAAAGTATCAAGACAATAAAAAAAATTCTCTATTTTCGGTATGTCAATATTATTTTTTACTAAAATTAATGACAAATTTAAATAAAAATACAGACTTAGATTTATACCAGTAAAACCATGTGTTGGATTTATGTGGAGTTGATTCCTCCATGTTATAAATGATAAGTGAATAATTTTTCTAAATTATTAAAACAATATGAATACATCTTCTATGTTTTTAGTCTGTCACTTGTTCTATTGACAAAAATAAATATATATTTTAAACAAATAGTCACATTTTGAATTATAACAATTAAATCATGTGTCATATTAGGTTGGGAATGATTAATACCCATAAAAAATAACATATGGAATTTTTTACTAACGAATCAAAACAATCAGAATGTTTTTTCTCAATTTTGAGTATGTCACTTGTGTTTTAAAAAAATGTTATTTAAAACTAGAAATATGAAATTTCAGTCATAACAGTAACATCGTGTATAAATTTGACCTGAGACTAATTTTTACAAATCAAAAATTACATATTAATCATTTTCTTATATTATCAAGATAATCTGAGAATATTTTCTTAGTTTTCAATGAGTGACACTTTTTGAACTAAAGGGTCAATTTTAAACTGATAACAGACACATTGATTCATACCAGGAACATCGCGTATCATATTATGGTTATACTAATTCCTAAAAACCAAAAAATGAACAGTAGATAGTTTTATTAATTTATAAAATAAATCTGAAAGTGTTTTATTAGTTTTGAGTATCTCAGTTGTCTTTTTTACTAAAAATCAATGTCAATTTTAAATATAAATACACATTTGGAGTAATATCAATCACAGTGTGCAACATATAGAGGTTTAGAGGATTACTACACATCCTAATTGAATTATCAATTATTTTCATAAATTATCCACGCAATCATAATGTGTTTTATTGATTTTGAGTATTCCACTTGTCGTTTTTACTAAAATATCATTTTAAATGGAATCGCACACATTGAGTCAGAACAGTCACATCAAGTATTAGTTCAATGTGTTATTAATTCCTAAAAATAAAAAATTACTTATGAATCATAGTCCAAAATTATCAATACAATCCTAGCCCATTTTTTCAGTTTTCATTGAGTGACACATTTTGAATTAAAATTTCAATTTTAAACTGATAATGGAACCTTTTTGTCATGCTGAGAAGATTTTGTATCGGATTGAGGTGAGAATGATTCATATATATCTAAATTTACTTTTGGGTCATTTTCCTAAAGTATCAAAATAAAAAAATGAATTTTTTGGGTTTTGAATACCTCAGATGTCCTTTTTCCTAAAGTTAATGTCAATTTTAAATAAAAAGAATCACTTAGAGTAATACCAGTCACACCGTAAGTTGAATTGAGGTTTGTATGATTTATACACATCCCAAAGACTCAAAATATCCAAAATATTAGTGTTACCTTGCTATCCAATAACATTCTTTTTTGAATTAAAAACACGACATATTGAGTCAATGTTTTTAGCTAAAAAAGTATACTATATTTGAAGTTCGATAAAGAATAGAGATGGAAAGTGTGATAACATTGGAATAAATGAACATCATATCTATTTTTTTAATTTTTTAATATATTTGAAAGAAATATATGACTTCCTAAATGATATATGAAAAAAATAATATGTATTAGATAAAAATGAAAAGGAAATTAACTTACAAATAGTAGATAAAATGATGAAAAAATAAATCAAATAAGTAGTAATAACTCACCTTTATATGATGGATGTATAAATTCTTGATCCATTCATTGCTTTCATTATCTTGGTAAATGTATTTAAGGATCATGAGAAACTATGAAGAAACCACCCCTACTCGAACAAAGGAATCTACTTTTATAAGAAAACAATTCTTATGTGAGTAATATTAAAAATAAATAAATTAAACATAAATATGAAAAAATACATTAATTATATAAAAAATGATTTTAATATTAAAATATCAAGAATAACACTATGATTGAGTAGATTCAGCATCATTTATCTTCCAACAATGGTTGTGGATGGAACATGAATAAATGTGATAAATTCCAAAACAGTAGGGGTGGAAAGGTTTTGAGGGGGATGTTTTCTATAGAATTTATATAGAAATAATACATGAAATATATACAGATGTCTTATAAAATAAAAAAACTGTATAAATAATATTGAAAATTAAATCCAAGTTTCATTATATATGTTTTATGTAAAATAGATAAAGTATATTTTAACATCACCATTACACCTTCCTAAAGGGTTTCCTTCTTTATAGTCAGTTCTTGCACAAGATTGGTAACATCATCATGAGTAGAAGACATTGTCTGTGTGATTAGTCAAAAATTTGTTTTATATTATATTATTTAATAAGAGATCAGATAATATTAGGAAGAAAAACATAGTATTTTAAGAAACACATTTACCTTCTCATTGAAATCTTAGTTTCATCTTCGAAGACCAGTTTCTCATGAGAATGAGAAACATCAAAAAAACCTCCCCAACTCAATCAAAGGAATCCAAATTTATGAAAAAGTAATTATTAAGTGATTAATACTAAAAATAAATAAATTAATCATAAATATGAAACAATCCATTACATCTATGGATGTAACATCTTTATGATATTTGTTTACATTCTTCAATCAGGTATACTGCCCATTATTTTCTAAGAAAATCTCTATCAACTTGTGAATATGAGTATTTTCAGCAGTCATAGTAGAATTTTAAAATATAAATACACAAAGGTTTAATGAATATTTTAAATGAAATATTAATTTTTTAAAAGACAAATTCAGGGATGCTAGTTTATTGATGGAATATGATCTCACTCAAAAATTTACAAACACAATAACCACAAAATCATCCATTTGTTTTTTTAACATTGTAGAAACATTGAGAAAGAGAAGGAATTTTTTTTGATATTTTTTGCATATTTAAATATTATTATATATACCATGATACTTGTCCATGTATAGATATTGTCAGGATCTATGTCCGCCTGGAGTATTCTCATTACACAAATTTCATGATATTTGAACACTACCCTATAATAACAAAATTATCATTAAAATATAATATAAAATATAAAACTTGGATTTTAGTTCTAAAATATTTTATTTAGTGTATTAAAAACTGACAAAGTTTGTCATGTGTGGTCAGTTTGTTGTGTATCAATGCAGTGAATCCATGAAATAAATATTTAGAGAATCCAAATTGATCACAATGAGCATCTAATGTTTCCTAAAAACACAAAAAGGAATAATTAAATAATTAAATGAAAACATATATTATATTATTAAATTTTGTATTTTTACCCCTACAACATTGGTATTAAGAAGAGTCTGTTAATCATAAGTTTTCTTTCAAATAATTTGGCCAGTTTTTTCATTATTTCATTATTATTTTTTATTATATTTATTTTTGTTATGTAAATTTGATGTGAGTAATAGTGAGTCCAAAATTATTTTCATGGGTTAATCCCATGAATTGGTATTTATATACACTCCTATAAAAAATATGAAATTTATTTAGTCATAATTAAATTTTTATATAATCTTTTTGAAAAATAATTTATGAAATCATACCTCATTTATACATTTACAACTAAGCCTCCTAGCCATTCATAGTTGATGATTTCATTTTTATTTTTATGTCTAATATAGTATGCAATGTCCTCTTCGTACTTTTGTTCTTGAAAATCAACTATGTGATTTTTACCATTTTTTAACTTGTATCATCCTGAACATTTGCTGTTATTAAATTAAAATATTGAATGAGTGGGGTAAAGGTTCTTTTGGAAGATATTTTTGTTTTTTTGGTTGATCATTTAGATGTTTTTGAGTTAAGATATCATTCCCCCACCCCTTCACATTGTCGTTCTATAATAACAATCATCAGTTTAGATACTTTTTCATTAATTGTTAAAGGTTTATCATGAAAAATAAATTTAAAATAAATACCTCCTTGTAAAAATGTTTTTTACAAGATTTTAGTTCCATGAAATGAATGTTCCAATAGCTTGGTCATGCATATTAATATCTACACCATCAAGTGGAATAGGTATCTCGGTTCATGGCTTGCGATCTCTAATAATCCCTACTCACACATAACCTATTGGAAGTGGTCAGTTATGTATACATTCATCTTAGATATTGAACACATTAGCCCTCAAAATATGGTGATTGGTCGGTGTTGATAGATATAAATCACAATCATTTTTACCCTATATAAAATCATTATATGAATTTTATCAGTGTCTATCTGGTTCATATTTCACAGAAATAATTATTAATATATTGATTACAGCAACTGAGATATAACTTTTAGGGTAATGGCTCACATTAGAGCTAGTGGTGTGGGGTTGGATATTCTCTAAATGGTTATTCTTTAGCTAGTTCTTATCTTTTCTCCCCCCCCCCCATAACAGTTTATGGAGTCTCATTCTGGAAATGAAATTTTTATTCAAGGGAAACTAATCATATATTCATCTCTTTCATTTCCTTTTCTTTATTATTTCTTTTTTCCCAAAATTTGTTCGGAGTGTCACCCCAAAACCCTCAACTCTAATGTGGCCATATGGTTATGGTTAATTCCAGGACACTGATAGTAGCTTTTCATTAAGTACTGTTGTTGATGATTTATGTGACTAAGTAACATAGAAAATATTGGAAAATGTGTCATCATTGTTATGTAATGGATATTTAAAACAAAACAAATTTTTATTATGTCATAGTTACACATTTTTCCCACACTTTTGTGTCTATTCATCTATTATTATTCCATATTTATTTACACATGAGTCCTTCCATATCATATGAAATGGATTGGAAATGGATTTGGATTTGGATTCATCAATATACATATAAACAACGGAACATAACTATTTTTTTTATGTCACATAAAAGTATTATAGTAGATTTATAATACATACTATTTTTTTCAAGTGAATCACACCCCATCCTTTCCTTACAATAGGGGTATGTTGGTTTTGTTTCCCATTCTTTATTTTCAACACTCTATTGTTGTTTCATAAATACAAAATTATTATACAATGTGATGAATACATGTATTGTAATACAATGTATTACCCAAAACAATTTACCTAAAAATACATCTTTTTATGATAGCTAGTAAATTTATCCCACACTTCTTGGATTATCATGTGTGCATACATAAGTTGTGGGGGTAGATTTTTTCCATTCATAATATTTAAAATGATGTCTCAATAGAATTGTTTGAAATCCTCCAGGAATCCTTCCAGCAATAATTATTACATATTTATTATGGGATTAATCTTTTATAAATTCACTCTACAAAGAATTATTAAGTGTTCTTAAATGTTTATTATTTTATATTTTTGAAAAATAAATAAATGATATAATAATGTTAGCATAATATCTTCCCAAATAAATGCCTTATGCATGGGCACAACATGGTACCATAAATATGTATGAATTTTCATGTGTTTCCAAGTGATGAGACCAATATAACTGTTTAACATGGCCTTATTGGGGTTAACCGGCTGGCCGCACACATTCCATACGACCTTGAATTTGATACCTTTTCATTTTTCCTTAATAATTTTTTCTAAAAAAATCAAGATATAGAACTTCTATTTTTTCTATAGCATCAGTTCTTCATCATCTACCATTTCCTTTTATTCAACATCCTCAATATGTTGTTCCTCTTGATTGGTAGCATCATCATGTTCTGAATATCATTTTTCCTATACCCAAGAAGCAGTAGAGGGTTGAGAAAGTTGTTGTTACTCAGGATTAGAAGCTTCTTCATATGCATAAGTCATTATCTACCGAAGTGTTTTAACATTTAATTTATATTAAATAAATGTTGTATTGAATAGATAATATCATGATGTAACACAATGTATATTATAAAACATATATAACCAAATCATTGACCTCTATTTATTAATGGTTTAAGAGATTTGTCCCCTTAATCGAGTATCAGAATCTCTTTATTGTGGTCTTCTCAAACATAAAAAACCCCACCTATATTTTTTCCACTGAAAAATGATTGCAATTTCCCATTGAAAGGGTCATCCTCAGTTGAATTTTCATCTGGACCTTTAGTGGTTTTGGTCGATAATAGAAAAATTGAACTATTTCGGTTTGTGGGATTTGGAACATAAAACGCTTTTACTTAATGTTATGCCATTATAAGTATATCATCTATATACCCTTCCTTACATAAATCTTCTTTCATTAATCCCAAATCATCTATTCGAACAATTATCATCTTATCAACCCACTTCCATTGAAAAGCGTCACATGGAATGTCTTATAATACAACTCCTATATTTTATTGATTGTTCCAAAGTATGATATATTCACATAAACTGTATTTCTATCCATAATACTAGAAAAATGCACCACTTACAATACATGTGTAATTCCACCATTTTTCATGGTACTTCCTTCATCGTGTTCATTTGTATTGAATTTATAACCATTAATTAAATAACTATTACAATATAACACATACAGACTTGGTCCATTGGATATCCATCAACGTTGTTCTAAAATTGAATCTGGATTTTCATTTAACCCCTTAAAAATATAGTTTTAAAACCATCATAAAAACTATTGATTATGTGTATTTGATATCCAGATTTCATCCCTTGATGGATTCAAATACGTAAAAAGTTCATTATGCACATTGACATATGGGGAAACCTCTAAACTATTATGAAAAATATAAAGGTGGTCCTGCTCCTAATATTTAATATTGATTGTGACAACATATCTTCCAGGAATTCCTTCACCCACAAGTTTTCCATTGTGATGAGATTTTGGTTGACCAATGATTTCTACACTGGACAGTTAGTCGAAACAGAACTCAATGGATTCCTCAACAATATATCAAACCAAGATATAACCCTCTATCTGAATTCGATTTTTGGCATACCCTTTCAAAATATCCATATACCATTAATTGTGGTACAAACATCTATAATATAAAGGACCACATGGTCGAATATATTTAATCAATTGAACCATCAGTGAACCATAATTTTCATGAATTTCGGTAGGAATAACATTTCCAATTCACATAATATGATAGAAATTTCATTTTCAATAGTTGGAAGTTTTTCTAGTTCTAAAACTTTTCTACATATAGATTTAAAAATGAAAAAGACCTTCATTGATGTATAATGAAAATTTTAGGGAATATTGAATAATAATTCAATAATAATTAGACCATGCATCAAAACACAGATGTCATTTGATTTAAGACCCTTTAACATAAAATAAGTCATTGACATGATATTAATAATATTCAATGAATACCCCTATATAACCTTTAAATCATTCAAGAAATTGAAAAACTGATATCTCCATTACATTGACAGAGTCTAATCAACTAGAGGAAGAAAGGTTGATTTTCACCCTTCACTGGCACCAAATTTTATCATATTCCCATGTATACCATGCCCAACCTCTCCTTAATTCCACCTTTTTTCTGGGTGAATTTAGTGACATTCCAATTATGCTATCACATACATTTTTTCTAGCATGCAAAAAATCATGAATATTTCTGTTGTACAGACAATTCATGTATGGTAATCCAAAAAAACTAATATCTTTTTCCAATTGTATTTAAAATATTTTTCTAAAAATGGATTTCTAAAATTCGAGTCTGTATATTTAGTTATCTCAAAAAATTGATCACCTATTAATGGAGACGGTGTTGTACATTCTTTTTAACATCTATAAAACGATGTCGTCCAAGATTGCTACTTATGTCATCAGGGAAGAAATCTACGATGTCTTTGAAATAATGTATTTGTTGAATGTTTCAACCTAATTGATTGTGTACATTTTTCACAAATGATACACCCATGAGTTCCATTAATTATATATTTGAAAATTTTCCATAAGCAGGAATTCCTTTTATCTTCCCATAAAATATGGTTCTCAACATGAAATCTTCATTTTTTGTAAGCATCAAACAACGTAACACTTGAATCCTATAATAATTTGAAATCATTGATTAGTGAATCCATATAAACATCAATATCATTACCATGTATTATTGGTTGTAATATAATCATAGATAACAAAATGTATTTTTTTTAATACATAACCATGGTGGAAAGTTGTAATTTACAAACATAATTTTCCATGTACTGTGAGTTATGCTTTCAAAACCATAAGGACTCACTCCATCTATAGATAATTAATATTTAATGTTACTTGGATCATTTGAAAATTCAGGATAATTTTGATCAATTCTCTACCACTATGAATAGTTTGTCAGGTATTGAGGTTTCCTATATTTATTTCTTATATTTGTGTGCCACATAATTTTCCTTGAAGCCTTTTCACTTCCATATATAAACCTAAGCATTTTAATTATTTTAAAGTATATTTCAATATTCATAGGACCTGATTCGCCATTCATGTTTCAAGAAGAACCACACTTTGGGAAATCATTAAGTGATATTTGGTCCTTGAGAAATATTATATAGTCATTTTGATAGGTGGGTATTCTTTTAGAGATCATACCTATTAAATGTAGAATTTTATGAGCATATTATGTTCATATAAATATATCCTTATCAACTAGGAGCATATCATTCAATGGAGAAAGAAGTTCAATAAAAATGGTATCACTCCATTCAGTTCTTTCATACAAATTATATAACTTCATTAATGATGATAATTATATATATTCAGTGAAACCAGCATACAATGGAATATTTTCACAAATATTTAACTTCTCAAACAATTTTGGATAATCATGGTGTATATCTTCAACATTCATTTTCATTTCCTCAATATAATCTTCATCATAATTTACACTGGTAATCACATCGTCAATATAGTATTCTCCATTTTCAATTCTTGTAATCAAATTTGATGATCTTTAAAATGATGTGTTAACCCATTCACTAGATACATAATCTTTTCCCCTTTCCTATTCCAAAATTTTTAACTTAAATCAACTCCATTATAGTTCAAGAGTTCTTACAACTCTTCTAGACTAATTAGTCTTGAATAACAACAATGTAAACATGGAAAAATAATTTTAGAAGGTTCATATGCATGATCTTTTGAAAATTTATGAACTCTTTCTCCCCATATTCATACCCTTTTTCTATAAAATTTGTATACATCCAATCTCTATTCATATCCATCCTATTTGATTCAGAAATATTAAAATTAAACAAAATAAATACACAATATATTTTCAATTGAAGAGGGGTCTCATTAATTTCTTAAAAGAAAATGGGAAGATTGAGAAATGGTTTATCATCCCACATGATCAAAAGAAAAAACTTATTGATGGAAATGTATAAATATAGTGGAGGATATTTAACTTTTTTTTAAAAAAATTATTTCTTATTTTATATGATCAAAACCCTTTTTATATGAGTATAAATGATAAGAAAAATCACATTTACATTATAAAAAAACCAGAGAAATGTGGTTATTGAATTTAATAATAGAAATATAAAAAATTAAACACTATATTAATTGAAAACTATTTTAATAATAGAAAATATGGCTAATTAATGTAATAATGGTTTCAAAAATAAAAAATGAATTATTATTTTCTAAAATATTTTCAACAGTTTCATTGTATTTATGAATGTATAAAATTATAAAATGATTGATAAATTGAAAAATGTTTAGACATATAAAATTATAAAATAAAAATGTATATATATTTATAATTGTATATAAAATTATAGATGTATCTATAATTATAAAAATATATATATTTTATAAAATAATATGTGTTTTAAATAAATATATATTTTTTATAAATGTATATAAATTTATAAAACTATAAAAAATTACATATATGTTATAAAAGTGTACATAATTTATAGAATTATGCACTTTTAGAAATTATTAAAAGTATAAAATTATAATATATAAAAGTAAAATTTATGAAATTATAAAAGCATAAAATTAATCAATTTTAGTCAATTGATGAAATGATCGATCATGATTTCACGGCTACCAGAAAAACTTTAGGTGTGCCTTGTGAATCTCATGAGGTTTCATTTATAGGTAAAATGAATTAAAACAACTTTTTAATTAAAAATTTTTCCCCATTTTGTCTTGATTAGTTTGGGAAAAAAAATTCTGAATAATATTTCATTAATCAACTCCCATTTCATACTGTAAACATATTCATTTTCCTCATAGTCATAATCAACATCCACCATATTTCTATATCACCTTCCATCATCTAAATGGATATTCATTTCTTAAAAATATGTTAATTAGTGGAACAAAAAAGGTTAGATGGAATTGTCATATGAATGAATCCGTGGTGAGCTATTTCATCGTTAGCATTTTTGGGATTTTTAAAAGGTTCTTATTATTATTCATTTCATGAGAATGTTGAGTATGTATTTTCAGGACATTTTTCACTCCACATCTCTTCCCATTTTGTTTCATATTGGGAAAGTCAATTCATTGTTTATCATACCCAACGTTATATTGGTTCCTCCAGGATCCATCCCGTACTAAAACAAATAGAGTGAATCATTTGGAATAAATAATAATATCTCCCAAATATTTATATTAACAAGTATTTCTCCAAAAATAATATTTTATATTATGTAATGGGAAAAATGGAGGGATATCAAATTCTTAGAAAGGGAGGACATATAAATGGATCATAAAGTCATTACATCAAAATTAAATGAGTAAAAGGATAAAATCAGAAATATCATATTAAAATCAAAATGAAATCAAAATATATTTCTATAAATCATTAAATAAGAACATATAACCTGAAGAGATAAAAAATATACTATGGAATAATAATTTAATGACATATGAAAATAATTTTTATCCATGAAACATTATGTAAACATGTGGAATAACTTAGAAATGTGGTATAGAAAATGTGCCACATACATATTCAAAGGGAATCATATAAAATGTCCAATTTATCAAGGAATTGCATTATAAAAAATTGGATTAAGAATCATAACTTATTTTTCATAGTTTATTGATCACCATAATTAATTTCCAAGAAGAATTGTATCACATTGTAATATATATGTAAAACTCATGAATCAAAAATCCTTAGGAGATATACCCTTTAGATATAAAAGGGAAAAATAAATTCAAATCATAAAAAATAATAAAAAAATATGAACATTGTTAAAAGAAGACAATGTTAGGAGTATCCTTAAAAAATCATTTTTGAGTTCATGATTGGAAGATATATAAATAACTTATAAATGTAAACATATTTAATAGAAATAAAAATTATTTTTAAATGTATATAAAAAGACATATATGTTATAAAAGTATAAATAATTTATAGAAGTTTATAGTTTAAAAAAAATATATATGTATAAAATTATAATATATGAAAGTAAAATTAATGAAACTATAAAAGTATAATAATTTATCACAAATAAAACAATAACTATATATTAATTTATAAATATAGAAGACTATAAAAGTATAGATAATTAATAAATTTTTATATTTATACTATATATGCATAATATGACATACTATAAAATTTATAATAGTATATGAATTTGTAAATGAATAAAACTTTAAAACTATAAATAATTAATAAAAATTATTATTAAATTATATTAGTATAATATGATATACTATTAAATTTATAAAATTATATAAATTTAAAAATATATAAACTATAAAATTAAAAACATGAAACACTTGGAATATTTAAAAATAAATTTTCAACCCATGAATTTTTAGTCCTTCCTATAATTTGTTTTAGAAAAATATCTGATTCTGGGTCCATATACTAATTATTAATGTTTTCCCTTTTAAATTTTTGAAAAATACATTAATAGAAAACTATTTTTTTTCTTTCAAATACTAGTGTAAAATTCAGTCTCTAAGACAAGTGTCTCCTCACATGTCATAGGCTACAGTTGAAAAAAAATGGGTAAGACTACATTTTAGTCAAACAAAACTAGATCTGAAGTTGAGATGGTCTCACACACCACTATCAAAGACATTAAACTCTCACCGCTAGAAGAAAATCCTTACCTGTCGATCTCTGAGATGAAAAAGAAACCCCCCACAACTATAAACTTAACACGAACAACTGAATGAAAAAAAGGCCACACCAGGTGGATGCATATATGAAGATGGCTGGGGTGAAAAGTAGAAGTAAACTATATAGGGGTTCAACGAGTTACAGCCTTGGATTCTAGGTGTGTGGGTTGTGATGTTCACAATATACATGTAATGGTGGCTAAGGGGGAGACAGATATATAAAATGAAATGCATAGGGTCTCTATGTTGTGGTCTTCAGCATGGTGGGTTAGGAAACAAAAGGGATTCGATCAGCTGGGATGGAGGATTATTCCGCTGTGATAAATAAAGGGTGGTGACTGAAAAAAATAGTGTTCTTAGTGATAACAAGATAAATCTGTACATAACATAGATCAATTCATCTAAAATGCATAATGGTGATAGTGGTGACATTGGCGGTGGTAGAGATCTCATTCCACGGAAACTTGAGGGGTGATCGACAAAACGGTTCTGTTAGGGTTCAATTTATAAAATTATAAAAAAATGTATTTATTATAATTTTATAATTACTTATATGTATATATTTATAATAATAATTATAAATAAATATATTTAAAAATTATTTATATATATTTAAAATTTTAAAATTATACATATAATAAAAATATTTATTATGTAAATATATTTATTTTGATTTTATTAGTATTTATGAGATGTTAATAATTTAATGGGTATACCATGAATGAATCATATACCTAGTAAAGTATAGATTATAAAAAATGATTCATCATATATGGAAAGCATAAATAATAATGGTGTGAATGTATAAATGAACATTTGTGATAAATAGATAACTTATGCATGTGTCGTCATAATATAGGTAATATTAACATTTTTAATATAGCAACACATAATCATGCCCACAAATAAACTTCTAATCATATAGCATCAATTATACTCTCAAATCAATATATGAAAATAAATAATGGTAATCATGTCCATGACTATCATCATTATCTCATGATATATATATATATATATATATTTATTTATATTTATTGACCAAATTCAATGGAGACATATATTTATTTAAATATATATATTTAAAATTATAATTATAATTAAATATATTTCAAAATTATTTTTATACAATTATTAATACATAATTATAAATATATAAATACAAATATATATTGATACATATATAAATATAAATATAATAAATATATTTATTATTTAAAAAATTATTATAATTTTATAATTATTTAAATATTCACAGTCATTAATAATCTTATAAACACTTTTTTAAAACATTATATATATATATATATATATGAATTATTAAGAAATATATATCAATATATAATATTTATATTAATTATAAGAATGAATTTTTTAATTAATGTATATAAATAAAAATTATTTTTGAATATAAATATAACAATTTTATATATATTAATAATTTTTTTTGTTAAAAACTATTATCACTGATAAGAATAGTGCGGATAAATGATACACCATTTATTAATGATTTTTTAGCACTTGTAAATGTGACCTTTATCAGCACTTTTAGCTAGCACTAATAAAGGTGTGGCTTTTATCAGTGCTTTATATTTAGTGTGGATAAAATAATAAGCTTCTCTTTCCATGATCTATGGCAGTTTTGAGACCAACTTACATCCAATCATGCCTAATTTTTTAATAATCTTTTGGATGTAGTATTTATGATATTGAACTATGCTTTTGGTCTTCCTATATCGTTGAATTTGTTTGTCTCGGAACTTATTTACATCACCAAGAACATTCATTTCAAAATTTATATATAGTTCCTTCTTCAGCTCCTAAATTCATTGAATTGATGGATACAGTAGTAGCATATCATCTAAATACAATAGAAAAATGATGAAATTTTAATTATTCTAACCCTTGAGGTAATAGAAATGGTCTAATTATCTCCATTTGAAAATTATATTTTCCATGGATGATTCGAACTTCTGATTCCACTACATTGGTGTGTGTATTTAAAAATAAATTCTTTTATTCATATTTCAAATCAATTTATGGTTCTCATATTTTTTTAAACAATTAGTCACTTCATGTAAATTTACTCCTCTAAATCACAATGATGGAAGCTCATCCTTACCACCATCCATTATAAGAATATATAACATTTATATCAAACTCACCACCATTTAGTTAGTTGAATTTCAAACTACCATAGAGAATATTTTGGAGAAATAAAATCTTTTATTAATCTCATCACCTCTAGTTAGCCCTTCTTTATATTCTTTCCATTTTATTCTTCATTAAAATAGAAAACTCATTTTCTTAATAGTGCACAATTTCCTTTCGATAAATTTTTTTTCTTCAAAGATCTATTTAACTTCATGGTAACTATATCTTACATTATGGTTGACTCCCATTATTTCAATTCATTGACTGTCACCACTTATTTTGGGATTTCTGGTTCTCTAGCATGAATTAAAACAACCAATTACATGTCATCCTAAAACCTTTTTGTAAGATTTCAAAAACATGTTGGTCACCACCATTGTGTTTTCACATCTGCACTTTCTGGTAATGATACTTTTGGTGATATGATTTATAGTGCCTTAACTTATGGTACTCTTACTCAATCTTTAGTGTTTATTGAACATTATGGTACACCTTCTATGGGTCTCACGTCTAGACTTATGGAAACTTAATCGGAGTCCTATGAAACTTTTCTCTTCCTGGTATCCTTACTCAAATCAACTTGGACTTCAACAAATGTGTTTTTCTTTCAAATTCATTCTATTCCATGTTCTAGTCCTTCTTTATAACCTTCTCATTGAAGAGATAATTTCATATCTGGAGGAATTATCACCAATCATCCTCTCATAGAAAAAACCCAAAGTTTTCTTCTCTATATTGAACATTGATGCATGACTTGGATTTTTCCTCTAGATTTCCATGTCCATTAAATTAATATCGACATAAGAAATGTTACCAAAGATTTTGAGTTGGTTAACTATTGTAAATTTATTAGACCATAACTCCTCTGATAGTTCTTTCACATCCACTAGTATTGGAATTTTATTGGCAAATTATATTAACGTGTTGATATCCTCCTCCCAAATTTCTATATGCCTTTCATAGTGTAACTATATTCATAAAGGATTCTTATTCAATGACTAGTTTGTCTATTCTAGTAAACCAGTTTACTGAGATGTCTCATGAAAAATCTTCTTTAGTTTGTTCCCTTTCTTCTAGAAAAAGTTACAAATTTTTTATCCATTATATTCACCACTATTTTTGGATCTTATGTATTTCATCTTCCAAGAGGTTTCAATCTCCACAATGGAATTCCATTTAATAGACCAATTAAAAAATAATATTTTTTATTTAAAAATTAATCTCAAACATTTCTAGTAGCATCATCAATAAATTTTTCAATGTAATGTTCACCACCGTGAGACGGAATTTGGGAAGGTCCCCAAACTTATGAATGAAACGTTATAGCTTTGAGGATTCAAGGTTTCGACTATTCATGATAAATAAAACTCATTTATATTCCCCCATTATACAACTATGAAAAATTATTATGTCCATGTGATTGAGATCTACCATGTCTTTCCATGCTAGTACCTTTATATTATTCTCAAATGGGTGACCTATCTTATAATGCCAAAATTATATATTCACTAAAGTGTTTGTATTGTAAATTGAAATTTCATTTAATTTTCTAGTCATATATAAGGTCCCATCCATTACCAATCATAAAAAAATAATTTATCCTTGAGTAACCTTCCAAACTCCATTTGAAAATCAAGTCTCATATCTTACCATATCTCATTTTCATATAGAGTTTAATTTCTTATCAAGACTTGGAATGGTCCTTATTTCTTTTGGATTTAACTGGTTGTTATTCCTCATCCATATATTCACATATTAATTTCCCGCTATCTCCAAAATTCATCTCCCTCAAGATGAACTCAACCAAATCATCCATATACATAATTTTACATGCATCTCTACTCTCAAATTGAGCGTAACAATGCGCTTGAGTCAATTAATCATGAATTTATTATAATGTTGAAACTTTTTAAAAATGTGTTGACTATATCAGTTGTATTCATATAGTTTGGGATAATATAATTTGTTGTTATTTTGCATAATTCATTATTAATATGACAATCCTTTTTATGTTCCCTTTCTTCCAAAAACACAAAAATATAGGACTCAGACTAGCATACTTACCTTGATTTTTTATTCCATAGTTCATCATCCAATTGTTTCTTATATAGATCTTTTGTTGATGTGATTTTCCTTTTTTCAGCATTAATAACACTTGTATATAGTACAAGAACTTCTCTTTTTTGGATTTCCTCATTTAGGATCATGTTTTGGATATAATTATACACCAAATCCTTCTTTTCAAATAATATGATCTTCTATTTGCATCCTCGAGAAGTTCATTCAACAAAACCATGGGAAAAGAAATTGATTTCTAATGGAAATATCTAAACTTATGTGTAATAGAATATAGGAATAATTTTCACCCAACTCACTACACTAAGTTCGCATTCATGAACAATCATAAAGAAAGGTAAAACCAAAAAGTAAAAGACATAAGGAATTACGTTCTTTGAACAATGTGTCCAATATGAATGAGAGAAAAACCATTTCTTCCTCTTCCATTGCGGATAAAAATTTCAAATATTACCAAATATATTACTAATATATAATTAACCAAAATTACTTCTCTCCTTTTCACCGATGCATATCCTTTGATATCACATACTTATATTGTAGTAGTTGATTATTTAGTAATATATATTCACTATAATACACAATCAATAGTCAATGACCTCCATGATCGACAAATCAAATCGGTGACCCTCATGTTCATCATCCTCTAATGAAATTATATATAATGACCTACATCCGATTATCTAAATCCAGTCACTTGCTTCTGGTGAACCTGTTATCGATCACCTGATTCTAGTGAACATACTACTGGCCACTTTTTTCTGGGGGACCTACATCTGATGAACTGATTCTAATTAACTAAAAATTGCTTCACATATAATCATTAACCAACCTAGATACCCAAACACCTGGATACCCAACAAATCCTTGCGATGACCCGAATGGAATTCCTAATCCCCACAAGTTGGACACTAGAACATCATTTCATACAAGATTAATGGGGGAATGATTTCTCCATAATAATGTGGAAGATAAAATGTACAATTCTATATGCTCTACACTCTAAAGGGATAAATTATCATAATCAAATAGGTAAAACAATACCCAAATAGTAAATCCTTAAAATACACAACATATTCTATGATAAAGCTCAAAGATAAACCCATGTAACAAGTTGATCACATCTCCACTAGTCACCTCCATAACTTCGAGGCTCACTGATCAAGAACAAACACCACTTCCAAGTGGTTCATATCCTTTACATGGACCCAACATAAGAGAATAAAAAAACACCTAAATATAATGGTAGTGTTTGATCTAGAATGAATAGAAAATCAATTCTATAAAAAAAATAAACCAAATAAAATTTCAATTTAATTAATTCAATGAAAGGCATGGAATTCAAATATTTTCAACATAACATGTTTTCCTAATCCAAATATGGTATATATATTAAAACAAGAATAAATGAACAATTTATTTAAAAAAAATTACATAAAATAGTTTACATAAATAAACAAATCTACAAATAAATTTTTTGTAATCCTAAAATCCTATATATCAGGGAACCATGTATCAATCCTTGTGGTATGTATGTTTTTAGTAATAGGATACACAAACTACTCAATTAGTGATCTCTTCTCAATGTGTTCACACATTCCAAGACTCAATCTATTAGGAATCAACTCCTCATCTATGAAAAAAATCATGTCACAATATGTTTATGTTAGTTTTTGCATCATCAATCCATTGTTATGGGGTCAAATTCTAGAATTGATGCTCTAACTACCAATAACTACCCAGGAACACATGTTATTCAATCAATTATTCAATCAATAATGGGAAAATAAATAATTCAAATCAATTAAAAATTCAATTTTCCACCTTTAGTTTTCAACATTACATTCTTATTTCAAATCTACGTCATATGTTTTCATCAATTCAAGCCTTTTCAAAAAATCTATCAATTTAATCCAATTTTCTCAAAATTTACACTACTACAAAAACTAGAAAGGGAAGCGCCCCCTTATATCAGTGCTAAGCAAAAGAGCTAATAAAGGTTACCTTATATCAGTGATAAAATTTTAGAGCTGATACAGGGATTCCTCAGCCGTGCTTTTCTAGTGCTGATAAAGAAACCCTATATCAATGCTAAAATTTTAGTGCTGATATAGGGTAACCATTATCAGCGCTAAAGAAGTGTTGATAAAATGACCCTTTATTAGTGCTAGAAAAGCGATGATAAAGAATCTCTGTATTAGCACTAAAATTTTAGCATTGATACATGAATGATTTATCAGCACTTTTGTAGCGCTGATAAAAACTTAGTCAATTTTTTTATATATTCAGTCGCACAGTGCCCTCGTTTTATCGTGACCTAAAGCTCTCACAGTACTGGAACCCTGTGACTCCCCTCTTTCACCCGATGAGTTCGTGTTTCGAGACCTCCACCTCCCTCACTTCTCGTTTCCGGACATCCGCTGCCCTCGCTTCTCATTGTTGGACCTCTGCCGCTTGAAATGCCCTATTTCGGTTTGTCGGACCTCCGCCACCCGCAACGCCCTCTTCGGTTTGTCGAAACTCCCTTTAAGGAATGTTTTCCAAATATTTTTTTAATATTTTTCTTGTTTTTGGTTGAATCATTGATGGATATTGATTGTGTTTTTTCATTTGGATTCATTGGTATTTTTAGGGTGTAGCTTTCCTTATGTTTCGAATTATGCTTTTAGTGGTTCTACATGGTTAGTGGCTGTAGCCTCTTATTTGGGTGAAGTGATGTGTTCTTAGTATATTTCCATCTTATGTCCCACCATTTTAGTGAAAATTTAAATGGTTGGGTGACCTATGTAAGGTATCTGGACATTATTGGGATTTTCTCTCTTCTTAGTGATGTAGACGTGTCATTTGGAGATGTATGATGTTCTTGGAGGATATACATTAAGGGTTCTTGGGAATATTTGTTTTTTGTTCATTTTAATTATTTCGTAGTGGTCCACTATTCGGTGAATCTTCCCATTTGACCCTCTCTCCCAAGGTGAAACTCCCTCCCTTTCTCTCTTCCCTTGGGCTCCATTTTTAGGGTGATTTTGACTTTTATCTACAAGGAATCTCTAAGTAAGAATCTCATATTCTCTTTTATTTACTTTTCTTGGTCAATACATTTTTCCCTCTTGGGTTATTTTTCTATAGAAAGGGTTTTGACCTAGGCTGGCTTTAATCTCATTTATTTGGGTTAAATCTTTATGGTTATGGTGTTTAATTTCATCCTTAGGGCCTTTCCATAGTTCATTTGGTGGTTTTATTTTGGTTTTGTGATGATATCAAGAAATAGGTAGGTTGTTCCATTATTTGGCATTATTTTAGGTGTTTAATATGATTTATTTGGTTCTAAAATGGTTTTTATAAATTGTCTGGGTTGTGGGAAATATGTTTTCCAATTTTTTTGTTGTGCGTGAGGGTTTGATAATGATTTGACTATTGTAAATGGTTGTTTGTCATGTGTGTTTCTATTATTAGATGTGTGATTGTATAAAGTAGATATAATTTTATATAGGGGTGGAATTGAGCACAATGGAATCCTAGTTATCTAGGTGGGTAGACTAGGTCTGTTATAATATGTGAATTAGTCCTGCCGATGACTGGTCTCCTTAATAAGGACATACATAACAACACTAACTAAACATTCATGTGATAGGGATTGGAGGCTCAAATAGGACCCTCATGTCTAAGAGATGTTATCACCAAGAGTACGAGGAACCTAGTACCCTAGTAACCCTAATACCTTAGAGATTTTCAATAGTGCTCATACTATTCTTACCATCATCATATCACATTTACTTTCTCTTTTATTTCAAAGAATGTTTTATTTAAATTGTATCCTCCTTTTTCTTAGAAAATAACATGTTAATGTTTATCATATTGTCATTACATGGAATCTATTTTTGTTGTGTATTACTATGTATGTTTTCTCACACCTTATATACACCCTCAGTTTTATATAGACCTTATTATGTTTTACCCAATTAAAAGAAAGGTTATCTTGGTGGTGATGGTGGATATATGTGCTAGTAGTTCCCCTTTTGGTGACTGTTATTAGTTGTGGAATGGAGATGTTGACCCTCATGTTTCATGAAGGCTTGGTTTTATTGTTGGTTTCCTTCCCTTTTTTTTGTTATTTTGGTTTTGGTTGAAATTCTTAAATGCTTATCCCCTATTACAGGGTTATCTTTTGGTCTATTATATTGTGAAATTTGGTTATGATATGGTGTTTGATGATTATGTAATATTAATGGTTTTTTACATGAAAACCCATTCCCAAAGGTGTTAATAAATTCCAAGGCACTAGTTACAACCCATGGGGATTGGTAATTCCCTTTGGACCTTCCCACGAGTTGGGTCAGGTGTCAAGTGGGATGGAAACCTGGCCTAGTTCATGATAAGAAGTCTACACCATATTATGGTTGTCTAAATCCTTTCTATACCGTGTCCATGGGAGGTTGCAACGTGGTATCCTTTTTTATAGTTGTTGGTCGGAGTGGACACTCAAGAGGGGGGGTGAATTGAGTTCCAATTAAAATTTCTGCTAAAAATAATTTCTATTAAAATCCCCCAATTTCAAAAATAGATTAAACTGTAGTGAATTTATACAGATTATAAAGGTTCAATTAGTTTCTAAAAGATTTATTAGTTCTCAGTTAAATTAATCTTATGATTAATTTAACTTTTGAAACTAACTTACTGGTTTACAATAAATATAAAAACTTGCGAGTTTAACTATCAAAGTAGCCTTGAAAATAAATTATATTTCAAAGTAATAGCAGCGGAATATGAAATAGATATGTATTGTATGGATATAAACATTAACTAAAAACATAGAGGAGTTAACCAAGAGGTTCAGTCTCAAGTCAAGACTTAGTCCTCTCAAAAGTTTTTATAAGGATGATCCACACCCTGGATCGGGGTTCAACAGTTTACAACTGTCCAGGTCCAAGACCTCTACCACTGTTATCCGTGGGAAACAAAACAACAGCAACCAGCTGTCCAGGTTACACACAACCTCTACCACTATCCACAGTGGGAAAAAGAATGAAAAGATAGTGAGTGAGGATTTTCAAATCCTCCAGTTAAGGTTCAGGAGACAGTGTGTGTGTAAAATACAACAGATAACACACACTGCTCGTAATGTAAAAAAGTAAATCACAGAGATAAAGATTTAGAGATTAGAAAAGGCTCTAGTGATCTTCGTGCAGCTCTCGACTCCTTTTGTTGATTAGAATTCGTTCTGAGTCTTCTTCTGGTTTTTGTCTGGAAAACAGAGTACCATCTACTTCCTTGACTTCCAGGTTCAGCTTGCTTATCGGCTCAAAGAATGATGAGTTTTGTGTGGTTCTTCTTTAGCATAGATTTCTTGAGGTATGCTCTATGTTCTGGAGGCTGGTATTAGTAGTCTCGTGAGTGCATATTCTCCAGTTGTTCTTGGAACGTTTTTAGCTTGATCGCCAGTATGTTCTGTGTGCTTGATCTCTTTTTGGTCTACTGTCTCTCTGTCTTTTTGATACATACACGATGTCCTTTTTATGCCACTTATTTTTGTTTTTTCTGAGGATGAATGATTATGCTTTTTGATCGTACTTGGTACGGTTTCCTGAAATGGCAACACAAATCATTTAATAACATTAAATGCATCAAAAGTAACAAATGTAACCGTTAGTATAATAAACAAATAGGGTTGAGGATAAAGGATTTGACTCCGCAGTTCATTATAGGTAGCCGTTTGTTTGTAGACGTGTACGGTTCACTCGGTGTAGGGATCTTCCATCGGTAGCTCTTCAAACTCTTATCAGTGGCTCTTATCGGTAGCTCTCTGTGCATCGGTAGCTCTGTGTGCATCGGTAGCTCTTTGTGCATCGGTAGTTCTGGCTATCGGTATCTCTGGCTATCGGTAGTTCTGGTTATCGGTAGCTCTGGCTATCGGTAGCTCTGGCTATCGGTAGCTCTGGCTATCGGTAGCTCTGGCTATCGGTAGCTCTGGCTATCGGTAGCTCTGGCTATCGGTAGCTCTGGCTATCGGTAGCTCTGTCTATCGGTAGCTCTGGCTATCGGTAGTTCTGGCTATCGGTAGCTCTGGCTATTATGCAAACCACATCTAATTGACTTAGAATTGTTTCAAAGCTTGTATAAGCAAGGATAATCAAGATTAACATAAATCAGAGATTATTTAAACATTATTATTAACTTGATCACTGATTTGAAAGAATTAAAATGTAAATCATCAGTAATTGAGAATAGCATAATATATGAACACATAATTGGGATTATCAAAACAGGTGAGGTCAACAATCTCCCCCTTTTTGATAATCACAACTTATGATATGACCAAAAATAGTGAGAATATAGTATAATAGAATATAACGTTTATATTCTAATTTCTCAAACAAAGCAATCAGAGGAAATAGAGGAAATAGTAATAGAATGAAATAGATCAAAAAGTATCATAGGAAGTATTAAATACAATAGTATCAGAGATAAGCTTTGAAAGAATCGGTACCAAAGAAGAAAATGTAAGAATTGTAGCAAAGGCTCAAAATTTCTCCCCTTTGATATTTCCCCCCCTCTCTTTATATTTTCCTCCCCCTTTATAATTTTCTCCCCCTTTGTGATAATCAAAAAGTGGGAAAACAGACAGAGAAAACTGAGAAATAGAGATAGTGTAAAGAAAAACATTTGTATTAGACTAGACAAAACTTACATAAATAGAATAGAAAAGAAGGAAAAAAAATTCCAATCAAATAGCCTGGCCACTTCAGCAATCCGGATCTTCAACATGAGATTTGCCTTTTGGATCAGAAGAGGAGGCAGGTGGTGAGGATGTGAGTGAGGGCTTTGGAATCCCAGAAATGATCACAGGAGGCTGAGCCACTGATACAGTGTCTGGCCTGTATTGGGAAGTTTGTTGAGTGATCATAGGTGTGAGGCTTCGGATGGCCTGAGCAGGAGTCATCTGGACTGGAGACTCAGTAGAGGTAGAGGCAGGCAAGGCAGGAGGGACAATAACTGTTCTGGCATCAACATGCAAAAAGGGCAGCAACAGATTTCTGAAATCCATAATGATTCCTCCCCCTCTTTCCATAGCAGATAT
This sequence comes from Viscum album, assembly GCA_963277665.1. Taxonomy (NCBI): domain Eukaryota; kingdom Viridiplantae; phylum Streptophyta; class Magnoliopsida; order Santalales; family Viscaceae; genus Viscum; species Viscum album. The sequence goes on from OY728165.1 coordinate 838,414,497, forward strand.
AAAATCATCTTTGTTCTCCATAAATTTTTCTAAGGCAGGAGTCAGTTGTCTTAGCTTGCTCACTTGTTCTCGGAAGGCTTGAGTGACAGGGGGTAATTTCATGTTTTCCAACATCAGCTTGAAATGATGGGTGAGTTGTTGCTTGGTAAAAATCCTTTGGAAATAATAATCCACCTTGTTCTTGATTTCCTCCTGAGAGGCAGAGGCCTCTTTCATATGGTTGTGGACAATTGTCACTATTTCCCTGACTGAATCTCTTATAAAGAGCACCACTCGGTTTAGATCTGATGAGTCCACAGAGCCACAGGTTCAAATAGAACCAAGCTCCTCCTTCATCATAGCTCGTCATTGATTCAAATCAAATGCATTCTTTGAAGCTAGAGGACCAACCGAGAAAGATACAGTTTCTTTGAAACTTTTGGTCAATCCACTAATCAGAGTTTGCAGTTGAGAGTCCTGATTTTTAACATGAACCTTTATAGAAGATTTGAAATCTTCAAATACTGAGACCATTTGGCTTACAACACTTTTCACATAGGCTAAATCCTTATCAGCTTGAGGCTTTGAGATCATGTAAGAATCTAAAGCAGTAACAGACTTCTTTAAGGCTTCAAGATCTGCTTCTATTCTAGAAGATTGGGTCTGGAACTCTTTGACTGCTTCCATTAGCTCACCCATAAAAGTTGACAGATTGAAACCAAGATAAAGCTCAAGAGATTGTTCTAACAACTTCATTTCTTCACGAAAACAGTGCTTCATCTCAGTAACTGAGGTACTGAAGGATTCTTTCAGCTCATGCTTCAGGGATTCGAGATCAGACTTTGTAACAAAATCAGTTGGAGAAACTGTAGTATCTACTCTTGGAGAAGCTAAGCTGACTACTGAATCATTCATGACTGATTGAATCGAGGAAACTAAAAAAGATTCCATTGTCTTTACTTCTTCTACAAAACTGACTTTGAGATTTTCTTTCAGCACATCTAAATCATGTACTCGGACCACATCATCAGGTAATAACTCAGAATTGATGTCATAGCTGATCTTTGGTCTATTCAAGGATACTTCATTATCCGAGTCAGGATAATCCAAACCACAGACTATAAAACCTGGGTCTTCTACCCAGTCTTCAATCTCAACAGCCACTGTAACATTTGCAAGATTGGAATGATGCTCCCCCTCAATGGGTGCATTCTTATGTACAACAACTACATTCTCTGCTGGTCTTTCTTCATCAGAATCTTCCACAACAACTTCCATATCAGCAGTAGTAAGGTGATTTTCTGAAACAGGTACATCTTCTTCTCTTTCTTTTTCTACTTCATCAGTAGGCACAACTGAGTTTTCAATCAATGGACTCAGACTCAACCTAGCAGAATCAGATGATTCAGATACATTCTCTTTTTCTCCTTCCTGCTGAGGAACTGGCTGGTCTTCCTCATGAATAGATAACACTTCCTCTACTTTTCCTTTTCTTGAGTATACAAACTCAGTAACAGGACTTGGGGGCAAGTCTGGATCTCCTCCAATATCTATAGGAGTTTCTTCCTCTTCTTCTTCTTCTTCTTCTTCTTCTTCTGACTCATCACTGTACTCGGGTTCCTCTTCATCAGATCCTAAACCTGGATCTCTTTTATCCTTTGGCCTTGAAGGATAATCCACAGGATTAAATTTATCATACACCTTCTGGTCATCACTGACCCATTCTCCTTTCCACGGGTTCCAATTGATTTTCATGTACTTACAAACTGTAGTAGTGATACAGAAGTTATTCTTAACTACAACTGTCTCATCCTGAGACTCAGCTATCCCTTTCACTTTTATCATCACAGAGATCATTTTGGCAAAGAATAAAGCATTAGTCTTTGATTTTGGCCTAATCATGTCTTCCATTTGACTCAACAGCAGTATGCACAGATTAACTTTCACACCATGTCTTAACAGATGTAGAAGATAAATATCTTGATATCTCAGATTAGAAAAATCTCCTCTCCTCGGTATCAAAACATGTTGAACAAATTTGAAAAGCAGTCTATTCTCTCCATCCAATTCAGTAGCAACCACTTGCCTTTGACTTCCATTACCCGTTAGTTCTTTTAAAGCAGTCTCATAGTCAAAGATGTTACTGGTAGGTGGAATTGCTCTTGAGACATACCCGGATACTCCTTCATGTGGGACTTTTAAACATTCTGCCCACTCTACTGAAGAAAACGACATTTCTTTTCCATTTAAAAAAGAACTTACCCGATTCTCATTTTCAGACTTCTCGAAGCTTACGAATTCGTAGAACTGTTTCACTAACTTCGGGTAGTAGGGACCATTGTTATTTGAAAAACAATCTACCCATCTCTGATCTTCCAGAATTGCAAGCACCAACGACTTGCTTGGTAGCAGCCAATCTACGCATAGCTCCTTTTCAATCACAATATCTCTATTCTGCAAATGAGGGTTTACTGGTCTCTTTCCCGACCTAGTTCTGACATTACTTCCACAAGCTTCTTGCTGCACTTTCTGCTTCTTTGTTTTAGGCTCTACCCTGTCATCTCTACTGGCAGGAATCTTGGTTTTTGCCATCGCGGATTTAGGGTTCTCAGTCGATTAGGGAGCTAGGATACAATGGTGAAAGGTTTTTGGTCTGGTGGAGTGAGAAGCGGTTTAGGCTTAGTTTTATCATGTAGGAATCATAAATAAATGAATAAAGTAAAATAACAAAAAAACAAGTAAAATGATTCATATTCTTGGTGGCAGACAGAAGTTTTAAAACATTGCATCGGTGAGAATTGATCATCGGTGAGAATTTCAACATCGGTGAGAATTGATCATCGGTGAGAATTTCAACATCGGTGAGAATTGATCATCGGTGAGAATTTCAACATCGGTGAGAATTGACCATCGGTGAGAATTTCAACATCGGTGATAATTGATCATCAGTGAGAATTTCAACATCGGTGAGAATTGATCATCGGTGAGAATTTCAACATCGGTGAGAATTGATCATCGGTGAGAATTTCAACATCGGTGAGAATTGATCATCGGTGAGAATTTCAACATCGGTGAGAATTGATCATCCCCAGCTCGTGCCTAATGTAACTTAACCTATCAAAACTTAAAGGTTTAGTGAAAATATCGTCTAATTGATGTTCAGTGCCAATAAATTCAAGAGTAATATAACATTTTTGATAATGATCTCTCAGAAAATGATGTCTTACATCTATGTGTTTGGTTCTAGAGTGAGATACAGGGTTCTTAGATATGTTTATTGCACTAGTGTTGTCACAGTTAATTGAAACATGTTTAAACTCAAATCCATAGTCCAATAAAGTGTGTTTCTTCCACAGAATTTGTGAACAGCAACTACTAGCAGCTATATACTCTGCTTCGGCAGTAGACAATGCAACTGAGTTCTGTTTCTTACTACACCATGACACTAGGGATTTCCCAAGTAAATGACATGTTCCAGATGTGCTCTTCTTTTCTAACTTACATCCAGCAAAGTCAGCATCTGAATATCTAGTAAGGTCAAACGATTGTCCTTTTGGATAAAACAAACCTAAATGTACAGTATGCTTAAGATATTTAAAAATCCTTTTAACAGCCAGTAAGTGTGATTCGTTATGATTAGCTTGAAATCTAACGCACATAAATACACTGAACATAATGTCTGGTCGACTAGCAGTAAGATAAAGTAAGCACCCAATCATACCTCTGTAATTGGTTTGATCCACTGGTTTCCCACCTTCATCTGTATCCAACTTACAGGTAGTACTCATAGGTGTATCATTTTCCTTAATGCTATCCAATCCAAAACGTTTTAAAATATCTTTTGTATATTTAGTTTGATTTAAAATAATTCCATCTCTAGTTTGAAAATTTTGAAAACCAAGAAAATACTTAAGCTCTCCCATTAAGCTCATTTCAAATTCATTTTGCATACTTTTTGAAAAATCAGTACATAAAGAGTGTTTAGAAGATCCAAATATAATATCATCAACATAGATTTTTACAACTAAAACATCTTTAGAAATTCTTTTAATAAAAAGAGTTGGATCAGCAATCCCTTTAGTAAAACCTTTTGAAATAAGAAAATTGCTGAGTCTATCATACCAAGCTCTTGGAGCTTGTTTTAAACCATATAAAGCTTTAGTAAGTTTAAAAACTTGATTTGTAAAATGAGGGTTTGTAAATCCAGGTGGTTGTTCCACAAAAACATCTTCAATTATAAGACCATTTAGAAATGCACTTTTGACATCCATTTGATATAACTTGAAATTCAGATGTGATGCATATGCAAGTAAGATCCTAATAGCTTCCAGTTGAGCTACAGGTGCAAAAGTTTCTCCATAGTCTATACCCTCTTCTTGACTATATCCCTGTGCAACTAGTCTAGCTTTTTTTTCTAACTATGTTTCCTGATTCATCAACTTTATTTCTAAAAACCCATTTTGTGCCTATTGTCAAGGTGTCCTTGGGTCTGTCAACTAATTCCCAGACTTTGTTTCTTTCAAATTGATTCAACTCTTCTTGCATGGCTATTACCCAGAATTAATCATTGATAGCATCATTGATATTTTTGGGTTATAGCTGTGACAGAAAAGCTTGATGTTCAACCTGGTTCCTTAGAGAAGCTCTAGTTTGTGTTCCTCTATCAAGATTACCAACAACAGCATCTAAAGGATTATTCTTTAGAATCTTAGTCGATTTGGTAAAGGTTGGACTAGAAACTTCAGGTTCATCTATAGGTTCGGGTTCAACAGAAGCAGATTCTGGAGAAAGTCCAGAACTGGATGTTTTTATAACAGGTTCTTTAGATTTATCATTAAGTTCCAGAATAGACAAATCTTCTTCAAGATTCTCAAGAGAGGTTTTAGGCTCATGTGGATCAGTTTCATCGAATTTGATGTGAACAGATTCTTCCACACATTTTGTTCTCTTATTGAAAACTCTATAAGCTTTACTTGAAATAGAGTAACCCAGAAAAATTTCTTCATCGCTTTTGGGAGAAAACGTATCCAGATTATCTTTAGTATTAAGTATAAAGACTTTGAAACCAAAAACTCTGAATTAATTAACCTTAGGCTTTCTATTGTTCCACAACTCATAAGGGGTTTTCTTAAGAACAGGTCTGATCAAGACTCTATTGATAACATAACAAGCTGTATTAACAGCTTCAGCCCAAAAGTAAATAGACAGTTCATTTTCATTGAGCATGGTTCTAGCTATTTCTTGAAGGTTTCGGTTTCTCCTTTCTACTACACCATTTTGTTGGGGTGTCCTAGGGGCAGAAAAATTGTGACTATAGCCATTGTGTGATCAATAAGATTCAAACTCATGATTTTCAAACTCACGACCATGATCACTTCTTAGGGTTTTAATCTTAAGTCCACTAAGGTTCTCTACAGACTTGGAATATTTAATAAAGTAAGGAAAAGCTTCACTTTTGTGAGCTAGAATGTATACCCAAGTATATCTAGAAAAGTCATCTACAAGGACATAGACATAATGCTTCCCATTTAAACTAGAAACTCTTGATGGTCCAAACAAATCCATGTGAACCAAATCAAGTGGTTGAAGAGTTGAGACTTCTTTCTTTGATTTAAAAGAAACTTTGTGTTGTTTTCCCTTTTGACAGGGATTACACACTTTGTCATTTGGGAATTCTAATTTAGGTAAGTCTCTAACTATGTTTTTCCTAGCCAGTTTTCTAAGTGAGTGAATGTTGCAGTGTCCTAATCTTCTGTTCCATAGCCAAGATTCTTTATGAAAAGCATTCAAACAAGAAATATTTTGTTTGGCTAACGAATTTAAATCAACAGCATAAACATTTTCATTCCTTAGAGCAGAAAATACTAAAGAGTTTTTGGAGTTAAAAACATCACATGAGTCATTTTCAAACATGACATTGAAACCATCGTCACATAATTGAGATATACTAAGCAAGTTATATTTAAGTCCATCAACGAATAAAACTTTAGAACTTAATACTGAGTCAGTGTTACCAATCTGGCCTAGGCCGATGATTTTTCCTTTAGAGTTGTCACCAAAGGTGACATGACCTCCATCAACCTTTATTAAGCTCTTGAAGCAAGAGTAATCTCCAGTCATGTGTCTTGAGCACCCACTGTCTAAATACCATATCTTCTTGTGACAGCTCTTCAAGAAGGTCTCCTATAAAACAGATTTAAATAGGAAATGACTTTGGTACCCAGATTTTCTTGGGTCCAGATAGGTTAGCAATCAGGGCCTTAAGTACCCAAATTTGTTTTATGGGTCCCATACAATTAACAGAAACAACAGATTTTGAAAGATAAACTTTATTTGGTCTATAACCATGTGAACAACCTGTTGAAGCATATGAATTTCCAAAACTGGAACTAGCAGAATTTTTTTCAGACTTAGGAATAAATCGGGTTCTAGTGAACCATCTCTGTCCAGGTTGGTATCCCAAACCAGTAGCATATCTAGGTGCAACTTGCTTTCCTAGCATTTGAGTTAACTCATCCTTTCCATTTGTGAATTTTTCTAGGTCCTTTCTAAGTTGCTCATTTGACAGTTTCAGTTCTGTATTTTCTTTTAGTAGTTGAGGATTCTTTTCCTTTTCTATATCAAGATCAGATTTATGCTTAACACTTAAAGCATATTGTTTCTTTAAACCTTTGTATTTGTCTTTAAGCTCATTACAGGTTTCTTCCAACATATCACAGTACTCAAATAGTTCAGATTTTGACATGTTTTCTGAATCAGAATCATCTCCAGAATAATATGAATTTAAAACAAGAGTGTCAGATGTTACCTCAGAAGTATTTGTCATGAAACACATGTTGGCTCGATTCCTTTCAGAGTCCGAAGATTCTGCTTCACTAGTGCTGTCTTCTGAAGCACTCCAGGTAGCCTTCATGGCTTTCTTGTACTTCTTGTCTTTGTAATCATATTTCTTTTTGAATTTTAACTTTGGACAGTCGGCTTTGATATGTCCTTTTCGCTTGCATTCATAGCAAACAACTTCATCAGTCCTCTCAGCCTTCTTCCAATCCTTTTTCCATTTGCCTTGTTGATCATACTTTCCTCTGTAATTCGTTTTCCTAAAGAATTTCTTTTTCCTATAAAACTTCTTGAATCTCCGGGCTATTTGAGCCATCTCGGCATCACTGTCAGATTCTGAATTTTCACTCATTGAACTCTCAGTCTCCATTTGTAGTTTATCCTTGTCTTTACTCTTAAAGGCAGTAGTTTTAAACACTACAGATTTTCTTTTGGGTTCCTCATATTCTTCTTTATTTACTTTAAGCTCTTCTTCATACATCATCAGCTTACCAATTAACTCCTTGACAGGTAGTGTTCCAATGTCACAGGATTCTCTAATTGAAACGGATGTACCTCTCCATCTATCTGGAAAACATCTCAGTATTCTCATAATTTGTTCTTTTGCAGGAACAATCTTTCCGAGTGAGCTCATTGTGTTTACTATCTCATTGAACCTGAGATACATGTCAGAAATAGGTTCATCAGGCTTCATTTTGAAATTATCATATTTAATAGTATAAGTGTTTAAACTCATTTCTTTAACATTAGTAGTTCCTTCATGAGAAACAGCCAAGTTATCCCAAATTTCAAAAACAGTTTTACATGCAGAAATTATATTAAATTCTTCATCTCCTAGAGCACAGTACAGAGCATTCATAGCTTTACAATTATTATTGTAAGCAGTCTTTGTAGGTTCATCCCAAGTAGATCTATCAGTAGTGGGAACTTTATATTCAGATTCAATAGTAGTCCAAATATCAAAACTCATGCTTTCTAGATGAATTTTCATTTTAAGTTTCCACTGAGCATAGTTATTTCCATTAAAGAAAGGTGGCCGGTTAGTAGCAGCACCCTCAAGTCTATTATCCATTATAAACAAAATTTAAAGAGATAAAAATTTAGAAATAACAGAAATTTTAAGAACTTTAAAATACAACTAAAATCACAGTTGAAAATAGAGTAATTTAGAAGGTATTAATAAATCATTTGATACCAAATGTTGGTCGGAGTGGACACTCAAGAGGGGGGTGAATTGAGTTCCAATTAAAATTTTTGCTAAAAACAATTTCTATTAAAATCCCCAAATTTCAAAAACAGATTAAACTGTAGTGAATTTATACAGATTATAAAGGTTCAATTATTTTCTCAAAGATTGATTAGTTCTCAGTTAACTTAATCTTATGATTAATTTAACTTTTGAAACTAACTTACTGGTTTACAATAAATATAAACACTTGTGAGTTTAACTATCAAAGTAGCCTTGAAAATAATTTATATTTCAAAGTAATAGCAGCGGAATATGAAATAGATATGTATTTTATGGATATAAACATTAACTAAAAACATAGAGGAGTTAACCAAGAGGTTCAGTCTCAAGTCGAGACTTAGTCCTCTTAAAAGTTTTTATAAGGATGATCCACACCCTGGATCGGGGTTCAACAGTTTACAACTGTCCAGGTCCAAGACCTCTACCACTGTTATCCGTGGGAAACAAAACAACAGCAACCAGCTGTCCAGGTTACACACAACCTCTACCACTATCCACAGTGGAAAAAAGAATGAAAAGATAGTGAGTGAGGATTTTTAAATCCTCCAGTTAAGGTTCAGGAGACAATGTGTGTAAAATACAACAGATAACACACACTGCTCGTAATGTAAAAAGTAAATCACAGAGATAAAGATTTAGAGATTAGAAAAGGCTCTAGTGATCTTCGTGCAGCTCTCGACTCCTTTTGTTGATTAGAATTCGTTATGAGTCTTCTTCTGGTTTTTGTCTAGAAAACAGAGTACCATCTGCTTCCTTGACTTCCAGGTTCAGCTTGCTTATCGGCTCAAAGAATGATGAGTTTTGTGTGGTTCTTCTTTAGCATAGATTGCTCGATGTATGCTCTATGTTCTGGAGGCTGGTAGTAGTAGTCTCGTGAGTGCAAGTTCTCTAGTTGTTCTTGGCACGTTTTTAGCTTGATCGCCAGTATGTTCTATGTTCTTGATCTCTTTTTGGTCTAGTGTCTCTCTGTCTTTTTGATACATACACGATGTCCTTTTTATGCCACTTCTTTTTGTTTTTTCTAAGGATGAATGATTATGCTTTTTTATCGTACTTGGTACGCTTTCCAGAAATGGCAACACAAATCATTTAATAACATTAAATGCATCAAAAGTAACAAATGTAACCGTTTGTATAATAAACAAATAGGGTTGAGGATATAGGATTTCACTCCGCAGTTCATTATAGGTAGCCGTTTGTTTGTAGACGTGTATGGTTCACTCGGTGTAGGGATCTTCCATCGGTAGCTCTTCAAACTCTTATCGGTGGCTCTTATCGGTAGCTCTTATCGGTAGCTCTCTCTGCATCGGTAGCTCTGTGTGCATCGGTAGCTCTTTGTGCATCGGTAGCTCTGGCTATCGGTAGCTCTGGCTATCGGTAGCTCTGGCTATCGGTAGCTCTGGCTATTATCCAAACCACATCTAATTGACTTAGAATTGTTTCAAAGCTTGTATAAGCAAGGATAATCGAGATTAACATAAATCAGAGATTATTTAAACATTATTATTAACTTGATCACTGATTTGAAAGAATTAAAATGTAAATCATCAGTAATTGAGAATAGCATAATATATGAACACATAATTGGGATTATCAAAACAGGTGAGGTCAACAATAGTCATAAATTCCATGAGCCCTATTTTATATTCTTTTTTCTCCTACACAACTCTCATTTGAAATCTTTATTCTTTAAGTCTTGCAAGAGTCATTTTAACTCCTCCAAACTCACTTCTTCTTAGATAGAAGCTCTAGTGGATGCGTTTGGTTTCTCTATGATAAGGGGATCTCTCATCGATTGGAAATCCTCTATCTCTTCTTATATCCTCTTTATAGAGTGATAGATCATCATCTTTTTAGTGAATCTAATATTCTTTTTTATGAATCTTGATTATAGGTTATACTGCTTGATCTCCAACACCTTCATTATTCATTGACAGATCCCATTATGGATGTTAGGTTAGGTTGATCACTAATTAAAGGCAGGGGGTTCCACAATGTTTCTTCCACCCAATTGAAAGTTTTTTTCTTGATTTATTAAATATGAATTATAAAAATAATTAAATATGATTTGAATTAAAGTGGATTTTATTTGTGATTTTTGAGGCATGTATTTTTTAAATAAATCCCCTTCTTAGTTGTTTTTTGTGTCATAGAATGATTTGAGAAACTATATATTTTAGTAGGAATATTTTATAAAATAATTATCCTTTATTTAAAAAAATGATTATAATATAATATGATTTGAAAGTGGAATAGATTTTATGAAAACCTATGATTTGGTCCTGAAATGAAAATTCATGTTGAAAACTAAAATTGGGTATTTGAATGTAATAAATAAAATTATTTTTAATGATTGATTTTCCTAGGGTTGGTTGATTATTTGATTTGAAGTATATGAAACCAGGGTATTTAGTTGTAATTTGGATAAGAATGTTAGGATATAATCTTTTAGCACTAGATTTATGATGAAAATACTAACTTAAACATACTATGACATGAATTTTTCCCCAATGGGAATTTGAGTCCCGATGACCTGAGTCATGGGATGTGTTCACACATTGAGCCAAGATCACTGATTGAGTTGTGTGAGCATCATATTACTAGAAACTAACATACCATAGAGTTTAATACATGTTACTATAATATAATTATTATTATTTTTACATGACATTGATTATAGAACTATCTTGTTCATGCCAACTAATTTATATAAGAGTTTTATTTACATTGTTCATTTAGGTTAGTTTTTATATATCTTCCATCTTTTTTGTTATGAAAGTATGTGGTTTTGGAAATATTTAAATACAAAGATATCATATTGGTACATTTTACTATGATTTTTTTGTGACTATATACTTATTATATTTTCTTATTATTTCTTACACACCACCACTTGAGTCGAGTATCATTCTTGAAATCCATATTGGTACTTTGGTTCTGATGTCGATATGGTTTTTTATGTGTTTGTGGCAAGTATATGTGTGGATATATGGGTACTTAGGCATGATGATATTGAATGTAGGGCAGAGACCAAGGAGTGGTAGATGTATCATTCTTGATTATTCTTGTGTTTGGTCTTGGGTGATTTGAGGAAACTATAATGAATCTAAAGTAATTGTATTTAATGAAGATTGATAAATACTAATGGTTAGGCTCTATTAATTACTATTTTTATAAGGTAGTGGTTCTCTTATACTATATTTGGACGTCTTGTTTTGTGTAATTTAACCATAAATACTAATATTTGAGATTCAAATAAGATGAAGATTAATAAAGACTGGATGGATGCTAATCATTTAACAATTGAGTATGAGAACGGAGTGAAAGAGTTCATCAAGTTTGTAAATGATCACGCAATGGATCCTTCACAAATCATTTGTCTATGTCTACATTGTTTTTATTCTAGACTACTTACTCCAGAGGAGTTGGAAGAACATTTGATATGTCACAAAATAGATCGGAGTTATAAATGTTGGAATAAACACGGAGAAAAAGAGAATGTAGCTACTGGATGGGATAAAACTGCATTTTATGGATTGTCAGATATGAATACAAATATGGATAGTGAAGAAGATTGTATAAAGGATGTGATTACAGATGTCAATGATTATGAAGATCTTATTGAGGAAATGAGAAAGACGATTCAAGATGAACTCCGTGATTTCCCCAAATTGTATGAGAAGTTAAAGTGTTGTGCAAAGACACCATTGTATGATGCTTGCACTAAGTATACAACATTGTCAGCTGTAGTGAAGTTATATAAATTGAAAGCCGGCAACGGATGGAGTGATGTCAGTTTTACGGAACTACTAGCTCTCTTGAATGACATGATCCCAGAAGATAATGAGCTCCCAAGCTGAAAATATGAAGATAAACGAATGCTAAGCTCGATGGGAATGATTTCTGAAAGAATACATGCCTACCCGAAAGACTGTATATTGTTTTGCAAAGAGAACAAATCACTTACATAATGCCCAAAGTGTGGTGCTTCTCGATACAAGAAAGATAAATCCAATCCTACGAAAGTTGTATGGTACTTTCCAATCATTCCATGGTTTAGGCGTCTATATGGAAGTGAAGAAACTGCAAGACAATTGTTGTGGAATGTAGACAAAAGAAATAAAAATGGTTTATTATGTCATCTGGCCGACTCTCCTCAATGGAAGAAAATTGATCATGAGTATCCTGAATTTTGAGAAGATCCGAGAAACCATCTTCTTGCATTATCTACAGATGGAGTGAATCCTTTTGGTTTTCAAACCAGCACTCATAGTACATGGCCTGTTATGTTGGTAAATTATAACTTTCCACCATGGTTATGCATGAAGTGGAAATTCATCATGTTATCTATGCTTATAACAGGACCAAAACAACCAGGTAACGATATTGATGTTTATCTGGCTCCTTTGATCGAGGATTTGAAGTTATTATGGAACTCAGGTGTAATGTTGGATGATGTTTATAAAAGTGAATACTTCACATTAAGAGCGATGTTGTATGGGACCATAAATTATTTCCCTATTTATGGAAATTTTTCAGGCTATAGCATTAAAGGAACTCAAGGGTGTCCCATGTGCGAATAAGATACAGAATCAATTAGGTTGAAACATTCCTCGAAATCTGTGTTTCTAGGACATCATATATTTCTACCTTTTGGGCATAAGTACCGATCTTGGATGACAACATTCAATGGAAGTTCAAGAAAACATGTAACACCATCTCCACTAACTGGTGATCAGCTGTTTGAGAAAGTAATAGATCTGAACACTACTTTTGGTAAACCATTTTTGAAAAGCCTTATGAAAATATATTGGAAAAGGAGAGAAGTTTTTTTTAATTACCATACTTGAATTTGTTTTACGTCAGACATTTTCTTGATGTTATTCATGTGGAAAAAACGTATGTGATAGTGTTATTAGAATGTCGCTAAATTCCCCTGGAAAAAAAATTATGGAATTAAGGCAAGTTTGGACATGGTTGACATGGAAATATGAGAAGAGTTGGCTCCTGCGAAGGGTGAAAATCGAATGTTTCTTCCTCCAGCTGCTTATACTCTTTCTAGGGCGGAGAGATATCAGTTTTGAAACTTCTTCAATGATTTAAAGGACCCAAAGGGGTACTCATCAAATATTAATAACATTGTGTCAGTGAATGATTTGATGTTAAAAGGTTTGAAATTACATGATTGCCCGGTTTTGATTCAAGATCTAATTCCTATAGCTTTACGTTGCATTTTTTCCAAGAATGTTTGTCATACGTTTACCAAACATTGTTTCTTTTTCAAAGCTATATGTAGCAAAGTTTTAGACCCGGGGAAGTTTCCAGCTATGGAAAAAGAAATTGTCATCATATTAAGGGAATTAGGAATGTTCTTCCCACCAACATTCTTGGATATGATGGTTCATTTGATGATTCACTTAGTGAGAGAGATTTGACTTTTTGGTCCTATGCACTATAGATGGATGTATCCTATTGAATAGTATATGAAGATTTGGAAAGGGTATGTTAAAAATCAAAGTTTTCCAGAGGGTTGTATAGTGCAGTGATATATTGTTGAGGAAGCCATTGAATTTTGTACTGAATACCTATCTGATGTGGAAAGCATTGGTCTCCTGAAATATCAACACACTGGATGCATTGAGGGTAAGGGAATTTGTAGAAGAGAAGTTGTGACAATCAGTATTACAGATCGGGAGCAGGATCATATTTTTGTTTTGCATAACAGTTGGGAGGTTTCCCCATATATTGAAACTCACAAAGAAATTATTAGGCAGTTCAATCCATCAAGGGCTGAAAAATGGTTATCAGGTACACATAATCACCAGTTTATAGGATGGTTTCAAGACCATATTTTTTCGCAGTTGGATGAAAATATGAATTCAATTTTAGAACGACTTCGATGGCTAGCTGCTGGACCAATTTTGTATGTATTATCTTACAGTGGTTGTGTAATTAATGGTTATACATTCTATACAGATTAACATGATGAAGATAGTACCATGAAAAATAGTGGAGTTACACTAGTGGATGAAGTGATGTGTGTTTCTGGTAGTAAGGACAGAAATCCAATTTATGCAAATATGTCATACATTGGAATTATCAAACTAATATTGGAGTTGGATTATACGATATCCCAATTGCCGATTTTTTCAATGCAAATGGATTGATAACAACAGTGGTGTAAAAATAGATGAATGGAGATTTGTGAAAGTGGATTTTAGTAAAGAAGGGTACAAAGAAGAACATTTTATAATGGCATCACAAGTGGTACAAGTTTTTTATTTTCCAGATCCTGTAAACCGAAAGTGGTCGATTGTTCTGATATCATCCAAAATTACTGAAGGTTCCGATGAAAATATAGTTGAGGAAGACCCTTTTAGTGGTATGTTGTAATCATTTAGGAGTGGTCCCAATGCAGATGATGTTTTGTATATTAGAGGAGACCACAATGAAGGGATTTGGATAGTCGATAGGGGTGTCAAATCCCTTCAACCTTTGAAGAAAAAGAGAGTTAATAAAACATGTTATATTTTTTTTGTATTATAGATCTTGTTATCTCATGTTATTATCTTATCATTACTGAATTTATGTAACCTGAATTAACTATTCAACCACTTTTGTAGATAATGACTTATGCATATTTTGGTTCTCCTAACCTTGAGGCTGAACAAGTCTCTCATGCTGTTGCTGCTGCGGCTACTGCTGCTCCTCCAGCTCATGCTGCTGCTGTTGTTGCTCCTGCAGCGGTGCTTGTTGCTCCTACTGCTCCTCCTACTACGGCTCATACTTCTCCTCCTGCGGTTGTTGCTGCTCCTTCTGCTACGGATCCTTCTGGTCCTAGTGTTGAGGTCCAACAACAATCAGCACATTCCATAGATACCATTCCATATGAACATATTGATGATGTTGATATCGACGAAATGGTCAGGAATGAAGGATCGACGTCGCAAAAAACATAGGTGCATCGTAGTTCGACGGTGTTAGCCAAAATTATTAAGGTGAAAAGAAAAGTCATTAGATTTGATGTCAGATGGAATGCATGAGGCCAACATGTGAATCCCAACAAGGCTATATTTAGCATCTACATTGGAGTTGTCACTCAGCAACATGTGCCGATTGACATAGATTCATAGCACAATGTTGTGTCCGGGCTGAAGGATGTGATCTGGGATGAAATTACGGTAAGATTATGAATTTATTTCTTTAATTTAATTGAAAATAAAATAATGAAAGAATGTATTACTCTTCTCAATCTCTTGCAGAGTTCATTTATAGTAGACGATTCACACAAGGATTATGTACTAAGGCTTACAGGAAAGATTCATCGAGGTTTTCATGCTATTTTAACAAGATGCCACCTGAAAGATTCTAAAGGTAAAATAAACTTGCACCCACCCATTGTCTATGCTCACCTGATATCCCAAGAACCATGGGATGCATTTATTGGCATTCGTGGGGATGAGAAGTTTTAAGAACGTTGTGCGTGATAATACGTTGTTTGAGGATACCTATATTCATCACTTTGATTGTCAATATTTCATTTATGAAACAGAAACTATGTACTGAAAATAAGGAACGTGCATCAAAACCAACATACCCCTATCGTAAAGCAAGGATGGGGTATGCTACATTAGAAAATAAAATGGTACATATTTTAAATTTACAGTAATATTGTTAGGTGCCAATAAACAGCATCATAATTATCTTTCTATGTTTATATATAGATTGATGAGTCTAAAACCAAATTCACTTCCATCCCACGTTATGTGCTATGGAAGGGGGCACGTGTGAACAAAGAAGGGAAGCTAGTAGATGAGAACACACAAAAAGTGTGGAAAATATGTGTAAGTATGACATGATGATATAAAGATTTGTTTAAAATTCCTATTACATAAAAATAATTAGTTATTTTCTTATATCTGACAGTCATAGGAATCAGCTACTCCTGTAGCGGATACAGACCTATTATTGACGGCTTTGAATCATCCTGGAAAATAAGGTCATGTCATAGGTGTAGGGTTTGGGGTGACACCCCGAGTATATTTTGAGAAGAAGAAAAAAATCAACGATACAGATGAAAAATTAGAACAAATGAGTGAAAAAATAGCAACCCTTGAAGAAAGATTACAATGGCAGGGAGAGTGGATAGCAACTTTTATGGGTGGGAAGCAAAGGAAAGACACAACTCAGGAATAATCAGCGTGTAAACATCCCGCCCCACCCCCCACCAGCTTTGAGGCGAGCTATTCACCTCAAAGAACTGTCTTATCCATGGTAATCAATTTTCTAATAATTCTTCCGGTGAAATGTGAATCAAACAAACACTGATAATTTTCCTGTACTGATCTTCCATCGGGTGATAATGATTGTGATTTATATCTGTCAACACCCACTTATCACCTTGTAGAGGGGGCTACAGTGTTCGATATCCCAGATGCCACACTGCATAATAGACCACTTCTGAAAGATCATATGAATGTGATGATTACTGTAGCTCATGAGCCAAATTCATATCTACTATTCCACTTGATGAAGATGATATTCATACGGTCGAATTTTTTTTGGGACATTCATTGCATGTCTGTCACAACTTGTAAGAGTACATGCAGACAAAGAGGTATTTATTTCCTTTTTCAAGCTAAACCCTTAACAATTAATGAAAAAAGGGTCTGAAACAATGATTGTTCTTATAGATGGAGAAAGTGAAGGGGGGAAAATGTCGGTTCAAAACCATATAAAGGATCGACCAACCGATCCCAAGGAGCTACTGAATGCACAATAACACCACCTATTCTCTATCTACATTAACTAGCATTGAAGACTCATGTGGATACGAAGCTAAAAGATGTTAATAGTCATATATTTGTTTTCGAAGAGAATATATACGGAGAGGAAAGTCAAGATTTCGTTGCTGTAGAAAATTTAAATGAAATACTTGAAAATAGTTGCTAGGCGTCACAGTTGTAAATGTATATATGAGGTATGTTTCCATGAATTGATTTTCTTAAAGCTGATCTAATGTGAAAATTATGACTAAATTCATTTTATATTTTTGACAGACGCATTTATGAAAAATAGTTGAAGGAATTTTCCCATGAGCCAAGATTTGGACTCGTTAGTCCTCATATCACATAAACACAACTAAGTAAAATAGAGACAACAAAATGGGATGCAATAGTAAATGGATTGCTGAAAACATTTGAAAGCAAGATTACATATGACAGACTTTTCCTAATACCAACCATGCAGGGGTAATATTCTACGATTAAATCATATCAATTATATTTTCACTTCATTTATTACTTATTCCATTTTTGTGTTTTTAGGCAACATTGGTTGCTAATTGCAGTGAACTTGGATACTCCTAATATTTATTTTCTGGATTCAAATCAAGGATATCCATCAAACCAACCACACATGATGGAGTTTGTGAATCTGTAAGACACTACATCTTACGTTTTAGGTCTAAACATCAACTAATATAATTTATATTATCTTTTACTATGGATTATGTTATGATAGGGCAGTGTATCATTATCGTCTAAAAAAAGGAATGAGGACAGGGTCTAAGCATAGGGAGGCAAGCAAGTACTACATTTGGAAAAATATCAGGGTATATATAAAAAAATTTCACTATCCAAACACATATCAACACAAGTTACTTATTCTCCTAATGATCAATTTTGTTGCAGTGTCCAAAAAAAATCAATAATGATTGCGGTTATTATGTTTGTAAATTTATGAAAGAGATCATTTTTCGTCAGCAAACTACTATCCCTAAAGAGGTATTTTCAAAAACAACTACTAGTTCATTTAATTTATTTATTAATTATTTATTTTTATATTTTGTAGTACTAATCTGACTACTGAAAAGCCTCATACTCACAAGACTATATAGATGTGTTCATAAATGAGTGGGCAGCATACCTGATGGTAGATTGCACACAAATACAATGAAGATCTGACTTGGGGACATGTACAATTGGTGGTCATTTTTGAGAGGGGTTAAGGGGATCAAAAGATGAAACATTGTTGTATGTAAATGTTTGTAGGAAAATTGTAATTGTTATTAAATAAAAAATTCTTTCTCTAATAAGTCATTTTTCCATTTTAACAGATGATATGCACCAGCAACATTCAAGAATGCTGAACCACTCAAAGGGTCTCTCTTTTGTTTAAAATTTACATGATTTTAATTGAAAACATCAACTGACCAATGGAAATCTGACCAAACGCATTTGGATCGCCTTGACCTTTTATAAGAACGATCCAAGGGTCCTTTTTGACATGTAAGAGTTATTCCCCCTTCAATCTGAGGCATTGTGTTACCGGTACCACTCAAAGAGTCTCTATTTCGTTTAAAATGGACACGATTGTAAGTGAAAACAACAACTGACTTATGGAAATCTGACCAAACACATTTGTATTGTATTGATCTTTTAGGAGAAAGATCCACGGGTCCTTTGTGATATGTAAGAGTCAAACCCTCCTCCATCTAAGGCATGGTGTTAGCGCTATCACTCAAAGGGTCTCTCTTGTTTAAAATTGACACAATTTTAATTGACAACAACCACTGACCTATGAAAATCCGACCAAACACATTATGATTTTCTTTATCTTTTATAAGAACAATCCAAGGGTCCTTGGTGATGTGTACGAGCCATCCCCACTTCAATCCGAGGCACAGTGTCGCCGGAACCACTCAAAGGGTCTCTCTTTTGTTTAAAATGGACACGATTTTAAGTGAAAACAACAGCTGACCTACAGAAATATGACCAAACACATTTGGATTGTGTTGATACTTTAGGAGAACGATCCACGGGTCCATTGTGATGTGTATGAGTCAACCCCGCCTCAATCTGAGGAACGGTGTGACCGCTATCACTCAAAGGGTCTCTCTTGTTTAAAATGGACACAATTTTAATTGAAAACAACAATTGACCTACAAAAATCCGACCAAATGCATTCGGATTGCATGGATATTTTATATTAACGATCCAAATGTCCTTGGTGAAGTGTAAAAGTAATCCCATCCTCAATATGAGTCATGGTGGGATCGTTACCTCTCAAAGGGTTTCTATTTTGTTTAAAATGGACACGATTTGAAGTGAAAACAACAACTGACCTATGAAAATTTGACCAAAAACATTCTAATTGTGTTGATCCTTTAAGAGAATGATCCACGTTTCCTTTGTGATGTTTATGATTCAACATCACCTCAATATGAGGCACGGTGTGACCGTTATCACTCAAAGGGCCTCTTATGTTTAAAATGAACACAATTATAATTGAAAAAAACCACTGACCTACAAAAATCAGACCAAACACATTAGGATTGCCTTAATCATTTGTGAGAACAATAAAAGGATCCTTGGTGACATGTAAGATTCATCCCCGATTCAATCTGAGGCATGGTGTGGCTGGTACCACTCAAAGGGTCTCTCTTTTGTTTAAAATGGACACGATTTTAAGTGAAAACAACAACTAACCTACAGAAATCTGACCGAACGCATTCAGATTATGTTGATCCTTTACGAGAACAATACATGGGTCTTTTTGACGTGTATGAGTCAATCCCTCCACAATACAAGGCATTTTGTGACCGCTACCCCTCAAATGGTCTCTCTTTTGTTTAAAATGGACACGATTTTAAGCGAAAACAACAACTGACCTACGGAAATCAAACCAAAAGCATTCAAATTGTGTTTATCCTTTAGTGGAATGATCAAAGGGTCCTTTGGGACGTGTAAGAGTCAATCTTGACTCAATATGAGGCATGGTGTGACCGCTATCACTCAAAGGGTCTCTCTTTTGTTTAAAATGGACACAATTTTAATTGAAAACAATAACTAGCCTACGAAAATCTGACCAAATTCATTCTGATTTCCTTGATCATTTATAATAATGATCCAATGTGTACTTGGTGATGTGTATGAGCCATCTCCACCTCAATCTGAGGCACGGTGTGGCTGGTACCACTCAAAGGGTCTCTCTTTTGTTTAAAATGGACACGTTTTTTAGTGAAAACAACAACTGACCTACGGAAATCTGACCAAATGCATTATGATTATGTTTATCCTTTAGGATAACAATTCATGGGTCCTTTGTGACATGTATGAGTCAACCACGCCTCAATAAATGGCACGGTGTGACTGCAATCACTCAAAGGGTCTCTCTTGTTTAAAATAGACACGATTGTAATTGAAAACAACAACTGACCTACGAAAATCCAACCAAACTAATTTGGATTGCCTTGATATTTTATATGAACGATCCAAGGGTCCTTGGTGATGTGTACGAGTCAACCCTGCCTCAATCTGATAGACTGTGTGGCTGGTACCACACAAAGGGTCTCTATTTTGTTTAAATTGGACACGATTTTAAGTGAAAACAAAAACTAACCTGTGGAAATCTGACCAAAAGAATTCGGAATGTGTTGATCCTTTAGGATAATGATCCACGGGTCCTTTGTGACGTGTAATAGTCAACCCATCCTTAATCCGAGTCACGGTGTGACCGCTATCACTCAAAGGGTATCTCTTGTTTAAAATGGACACAATTTTAATTGAAAACAACAACTAACCTACAAAAATCCAACCAAATGCATTAGGATTGCCTTGATCTTTTATAAGAACAATCCAATGGTCCTTGGTGACATGTAAGAGCCATCCCCTCCTCAATACGAGGCACGGTGTGGCCGGTACCACTCAAAGGGTATCTCTTTTGTTTAAAATTAACATGATTTTAAGTGAAAACAACAACTGACCTACGGAAATCCGACCAAATGCATTCGGATTGTATTGATCCTTTAAGAGAACGATCCAAGGGTTCTTTTGTAACGTGTATGAGTCAACCCCGCCTCAATCCGAGGCATGGTGTGACCGCTGTCATTCAATGGGTCTTTCTTGTTTAAAATGGACACAATTTAAATTGAAAACAACAACGAACCTATGAAAATATGACCAAACACATTCAGATTGCCTTGATAATTTATAAGAGAAATACAAAGGTCCTTGGTGATGTGTAAGAGTCAACCCTGCCTCAATCTGAGGCACGGTGTGGCCAGTACCACTCAAAGGGTCTCTATTTTGTTTAAAATGGACATGATTTTAAGTGAAAACAACAACTGACCTACGAAAACTCAACCAAATGCATTCAAATTGTGTGGATCCTTTAGGAAAACGATCAATGAGTCCTTTGTGATGTGTATCAGTCAACCATGACTCAATCTAAGGCACGGTGTGACCACTATCACTCAAAGTGTCTCTCTTGTTTAAAGTGGACATAATTTTAATTGAAAACAACAACTGACCTACGAAAATCCGACCAAATACATTCGGATTGCCTTGATATTTTATAAGAACAATCCAAGGGTCCTTGGTGACTTGTATGAGTCAACCCTGCCTCAATATGAGGCACGGTGTGGCTGGTACCACTCAAAGGGTCTCTATTTTGTTTAAAATGGATACGATTTTAAGTAAAAACAACAACTGACCTATGGAAATTCGACCAAACGCATTCGGATTGTGTTGATCCTTTAGGAGAACAATCCAATGGTCCTTTGTGATGTGTATGAGTCGTTAATGCCTCAATCTGAGGCATAGTGTTGCTGCTAGCAATCAAAGGGTCTCCCTTTTGTTTCAAATGGACACAATTTTAATTGAAAACAACAACTAACCTATGAAAATCCATCCAAACGCATTCAGATTTTCTTGATCCTTTTGGAGAATGATCCACGGGTGCTTTGGGATGTATACGAGTCAACCCCACCTCAATCTGAGGCACGGTGTGGCCACTATAACTCAAAGGGTCTCTATTTTATTAAAAATGGACACAATTTTAATTGAAAACAACAACTGTCTTATGAAAATCCGACCAAATGCAGTTGGATTGCCTTGATCTTTTATAAGAACAATCCAAGAGTCCTTGGTGATTTGTACGAGTCAACCCCACCAACCCCCTGGACCTCCCCCATTTCCCCTGGACACCAATCCACCCCCCGGACACCCCCACCCCTCTGGACACCCCCACCCCTGTAAAGCCCCCCGACACCTTGGACACCAGCCCACCCCCTGGAAAGCCCCCCCCCCCCCCCCAGACACCAATCCACCCCTAGACCGCCCCCACCTTGCCCATGGACACCAATCCACCCCCACTCTTTTGGACACCCTCCCTCCCCCGACACCTTGGCAGCAGCCCACCCCCTGGAAAGCCCCCCCCCCCCCCTGGACACCAATCCACCCCTGGACTTCCCCCCACCCCCTTGGACACCAATTCACCCCCTAGACTCCCCCCACCACTTTGGACACCCCCACCCCCTGTAAAGCCCCCCCAGAAACCAATCCACCCCTGGACTACCCCCACCCCCTGGACACCAATCCACCCCCTGGACACCCCAACCCTCTAGACACCCCCACCACCTGTAAAGCCCCCCCCCCCCCCCCCCGACACCTTGGACAGCAGCCCACCCCCTGGAAAGCCCCTCGGACACCCCCTACCCCCCCTTGGACAGCCACCCCAAACCCTTGAATAGACCCCAACCCCCTGAATTCTGAATTGAATTCTTTATTTACTTCATTAAATTATGAATTATGTGTTAATGGTGTACGGGTATACTTGTTCTATGGGTATACTTGGTCTAATTAGCTTATGATTTATGAGTTAATTTTGTATGGGTATACATTCTTTATTTAGCTTATTGAGATTCTGATTTTTTTGTAGGTGTTTGGGTGTGATGCTGCAGATTTTTTCATAGCAGCAGAGAGGGAATTTATCATCGCTAAAAAAGAGCTGATAAATCATGCTTTTATCAGCGCTAAAAAAGCACTGATAAATCGTACTTTTATCAGCGTTAAAAAATCGTTGATAAAGGATAAGTTTATCAGCGCTAAAGGAGCGCTGATAAAACACTCATTTATCAGCGCACTTTTTGCACTGATAAAGGGTTGTTTTATGAGTGCTCTTTTAGCGCTGATAAAGTCTACCTTTATCATTGCGTGTTTAGCACTGAAAAAGGTTTCATTTATCGGCGCTTTTTTAGCACTGATAAAGTACCCCTTTATCAATGCTTAGTAAGCGCTGATAAAGGGTACCCCCCCCCCCTTTATCAGTGCCGAGCTTTACAGCACATTTTTAGCACTATTAAAGCCCTTTTTTAGCGTTGTTAATGCCCGTATTTGAAGTAGTGTTAGTTACAAATCATGCAATCAATTTTTCTCAAATCATACCAAAAATTTCAGTTCCACCAAAATTCAATGTTTTACTTAATCTTAATGACTTCTCAAAATAATCCATCAATAATCACAAATATAGATTTTTAAATAATTTAAAAACAAAATTAAAATAAATCAAGAAATTAAAGGATTCAGTTGTAGGGAAAATCATATGGAACCATCTACATTAATCAGTGATCAATGAGACACTTTTAACAGGGATCTCTAAGGAAGAAAATAAAAAAAGGAGATCAATAATGATATCATATATCATAAAGAAGGGTATCAGAGAGAGGGATAAAACCAATGTGAGGAAACTTATCGCGGATGAATTACTAAACCAGGACATTACGAAGGGAAGAAATAATCCAAATATGTTTAGGTAATCCCTATAGGTTCGAGATAATACGATACATGATAAAAATACTAATTTTCAGGAATCCGCATATAAAAAATCTCTATAACCGAGGATTTCATGATGTGAATATCTTGAGTGGTGTATAAATAAAAAAAGGACCACCTTATGTTAAAATAATCGACTATGACCTTTTAACATCATGATACCAATTCAATTCTTGTGTACATTCATGTCCTGAAACTTCTTCATGGGTTATTACAAGTGACGGATTCTCATTATGAATTATATACATGATATGAATCTTTCCTTTAAGTAGTACGTAGCCAAAACATGCTAAAAAAATAGAAAAACCACCAACTCAACCCAAACCCATATAACACCCTCTAAATATTTTGAAACATTTATAAAAAACTCTATTTATTGAAAAAAAACATACATCTTCAGAATTTAGGTTATGTTCTCCAAAAAATTCTCTCCATCCTTGGAAGACTCAGAACACCTCAAAACAAAAAGGGAATCAAAACAAGAGTTAATAAATTACTGAAAGAAGGTAACGAGATGTTACAACCTCCCCATAATAAACATTTTATATACCCATAATGTTTATTAATATGTTTCTATGTCAATGTGATAAGGCCACTACTCTCTCATCAATGCCCCACACTCTCACATATCTTGAAAATACGAATCATGGTGTCATAGAACACAAACCAAATGTATCATCTTCCCATGATGAACCTTTGTCTCAAAATCAATAGTTCTAACTAGATTCTTAGCCATTGACAAATCATGATCAAATTCAATATATTCCTAGTAAAAAACAAGATATGGTTTAGAACAATACTTTATATGAAATGATATTGGAAACATATTGTTGATCAAAATCAATAATGGTGAGAGTTCCAAGTTGTGGTCCACTTTCCTCATTCGCTCAACAATCTTAAAAGAACCCCAAAACCTATATGAAAGATTTTCCTTTTTTTCCAAGATTTTGGTGACCCAACCATAGTGACACTCTCAAAAACACCAGGTCACCAGCAGAAAAATCCAATGCTTGACATTGACTGTCATTATAGGATTTATATCATTTTTATATCATCCAATTTCATCGAAGAATATACTAAATCCTCGTCATCGTCTCTTAGAGAAAATTCAGCCCAACCAAGGAACAATCTCCAATCTCCAACCAACATAATTGAGATATAATGGTTTGGCTATACAATGACTCAAAGGGATACATTCAGATAACTTAATGGTAATTGTTGATGTATAAAATCACAACCAGTATCAAATGGTCGTCCAAATACCCACCAAATTCAAGAATGAAATCATATACAATTTCCTCAAAAATATGTATAGATCACTCAATATTGTTATCCTTCTATAGATAATAAATCATAATATAATGTACCTATGACCCCATGGCATCTTGGAGGCCTCTCCAGAAGTGAGAAGTAAAATAGGGATCCCTATCTGGGACTATAGTAACTGGAACTCCAGAAAATTTGAAAATATCCTATAGGTAGAGATGTCCCTAATACTCAACATTGGTTGTATCTAAAATAGGTTAAAAGTGATCTGATTTTTTTATTTTGTCGATCACAACCCATAACATATTCTTCCCTAGAGGGTTACCAGATAACCCGACCACAAAGTCCATAGACATCTCATCTAACTTTCAAGTAGGTAAATTAAGCAGTTGATGAAAACCTAAAGGTCTGTGGTGCCTATCATTGAATTTTTGGTAGGTATAACAAAAGAGATAAATTCATCAGTGTCTCATCTCATACCTGTCCACCAGAATCATAGTTTCATAACACATAAGATCTTCATTATTCTTTGGTGCACCACTCACTGGGAATTATAGAAATCCCCCCTCTCAGCCTTTCTCATATAGAAATTCACAACATATCGATTCTAGAAACATTTTATTCCTTGTAAATAGAAATACCACTCCCCAATAGTCTCCCCATAATAAAGATAGTACCTAATTCCATAAAATTCATTGTCAGGATGCTGCTCTAAATGGATCATATTAATAAGAAAGGTGGAATGTTGCACGCTCACTTAAATATCCTTAGACTCATTCTACTAGAATCCCAAATGCAACAGAGAAAATAGAGCCATAAAATTACAATCTTATTATGATTCATTCATGGCCTAGTTAGAATGTTTCCTTCTTAAAGAATCAATGGAATTCCCCTTACATGTGGTGTAATAAATTTCGAAATCAAAATACTGTAGGTACTCTGCCCAATGCCTATGTAGTGGATTCAATCCTTTTTCAGATAAGATATAACTCTAACATTTTTCATTGGAAAATAAGATAAAAATATCACTAAAAAGGTACAGATGCTAAATCCTAAGATCATGCATCACAATTTAGATATTGATATCATGAGTCGGATAATTCTTCTCTGGTGGTCTAAGCTGATAGGAACCATAGGCTACCATGTGATGACCCTGTAAAAAGGACACTACCCAATCCCAATCCTGATGCAACACAGAAGACCATATATCCCAATCCATCCTCTAGAAGAGTCAACGGCTGTGAAAAATTTAAAATACATATCACCTCAACAAAAAAAACTCCTATATTTCTCATCCCAAATGAATTACACCCCTTTTTAAATGAGATAAGACATCATAAAATCCATCTTCGACAAATCTATAATGAATGTATTGTAAAATCCCACCAAACCCAAGAATATATGAATCTAAAAAGTGTTATACTGTTTCTCCCAAGGTATATAATCTTTGAGATTCTCAAGATAAACAGAAATTTTATGCTCTAAGACCACATGTCTCAAGAACTTCACTTCCCAAATCAAGAAATTTTATTTCAAAAACATCATGTAATGTCGATGGCTTCTCATTATTTCCAAAACAATTCTCAAATAACTTACATGATCCACCTTGGTCTAAGAGTAAACTTGGATGGAAACCACAAATACCACTATGAATGGTTCAAGGTACTCATGAAATATCTTTTTCATCATATCCATAAAACAACAAGAGCATTGGTCAGACCAAATTGAATAACTTGGTACTCATAATAGTCTTTTGAATGTTATATTATTTAACTCTAAACTGGTGATAACCATATTATAGATAAATCATTGATAACCACTTTTCCAATTTTGTGCGGTCAAACATATCATCACTCTATGTTAGTGGATATTTATTTTCTACCATGACTCGATTTATTTTTGACAATCAAAACATAAGAGAAGTGTTCCCTAAGCATTCTTCACAGAAAGAGTATGTGCCACCCAAGGTGAAACACTCAGGCATATAAATCCTTTCTCAAAAATATCATCCAACTGTGATTTCAAATCATTAAACTTTGTTGATTTTATAATGTATGAAGGAATAGACACTGCCTGAGTGCCTGATACTCAATCAATAACAAACTCCAATTATCTTACCAGTGGTAAGTTAGAGAAATCAAAACAAAAAACTTTAAGAAACTCAATGAAAACTAAAGGTAGATCATTAATCAAATAGTCTCACTCAAAGTGAAAATAAAAAAAATTATTATCCTACCAAACTCCAAAAAATACAGTCAGTCTCTACATGAACTAGAGTCCTATTCTCATTGATATACATGGAAAGCACCATCGGGTCATAGTAAAGAAGACCCATCAAATATACTAGTCAATATGGGCCTTGTGATAAATCATCCAATTGCTATTGAAAATGACATCAAGTTATTTTATGTCGAGGAAGAAAAAAGTATAGGTAAGCTCAATCATTGATAAAGAGAAAAAAAATAAGTACATTGAAGACCCTAATCTCTCCTTGTTATGAGGGGTGTAGTAATATCCATAACATAAGAAAAAATATGCATATGAAGATTAAGAAATTTTAAAACTATGGTCAATATAAATGATTGGAATATATCAGTTTAAAATAAAGTAATCACTAAAGGTATATCTATAGTGATCATACCCCTTATAGTCATTGTACCAGCATCAACTTCTTCTCGAGACTCTTTCACTGTATGAAGAAGCATCATTCCTAAAGCTTGTATTTAAAACCACTTAGTTATGGAAGCATATGATTACACCCAACTAATTTTTTATTCCAATGATCACATTACACTACATGGAGTAGAAAAGAAATATAATAACTTTTGTAGGTGTCTTGAGCGACTAAAAGAATTAGTGATCTTTGGTGCCTCAATGAAAACCCGTTTGGAATGCCCAACCTCTCCTCACAAGAAGGAAGTAAAATGGTATCTATAAGGCACTAAAGGAGGTATGGATGATTAATATGGTCAAAAACCACCATGGGAAACATCTGATTTCCTCTTTCCTTTAAAGGAACACACATTACAACCATTGGGAGAAAAGGTAACTCCCGTCAACACTGGCTTACCATCCAGGTCAAGATCAACTGTCAATGTTATATCCATCACATCAGCATAAAAAGTGATCTTTAGTAAGAAACCATGTGATTAGATATCTGGTCGAAGGCCCATATCAAATATTGATCACTCATCACCTCATTGAACATGAATTTGGGTGAATATTTAATGAAGTTTTCAAAACATCTTGCTTACTATATCTCAATTCTATCAACCCAATGGAGGTTGAGAAACTCTATGAACTTCACTGATACCATCAAATCTAGATATATTTTATCAGATAAATGAAATCTAAAATTATTACACTTGAATTGCTCATTCTCCTTTATCTTCACCATTGAATCCCGCCATCTCCTACTAGGTCCCTCAAACTTAATGGTGGAACATTTCACCTTTGTTGAAACAAGAGTTTCCAACAACTCAAAAAGAAACTCAATATTTTTTAACCAATCACTGACCCCATTATGATAATTAGAAACTTGTAATGATGATGCTTTGTTATGAAGAAAATATGTATCATGATCTTTATATTCAACCCTTTGAGGTTCCACTATCAGGGAATGAATGGGAATAGGTGAAGGTGCCTGTCTGAAAGCTTGGGTAGCACACACCACTATTTCAACAAGACTCTGTTCAACTAGAGGATTCACCTACTATGATTCACTAGAAGCTTCCTCATGTAGCCTATTCAAACATCATTTCTAAGGAACATTAACAAACAACACTGAAAGAATCAATAGGGATACGCAGGTCAATGACTCACACAAGAGATATATTAATATTAATTCCATCAAGCAGAATTCAAGATTGGGGTTTCAGCTATCTCAGATCAAAAGTAATGAAAATTCTATAAGCATATCAAAAAATTCCTTGATATACATTTTCCAAAAAAAACATGGTGACTTAAGGCTCATTATGATTAGAGCTGATAAGTCATTCCCTTGAAACTACCTCCTAACCCCCATCATTACTACCTCCTATCTACCTAGATAGCTAAACTACATATTTCAATCAATGAAATTTACACAACCTAGCATATAAGTCGTTGATACCAATTTTTCAAAAACCATCTCGGATACCCTACCACATTTATACCCGATCTTCCCCTCACTTGACTGGAAGTGCATTCTCAATCCCCAAAGGATGACTACTAGTACCTAGAGTCATTCAAGAATCGGCAAGAAATATTTTTTCCATAATAATGAATAAGATAAAATATATAAGTAAGTATTCTCAAAACTTTAAATGGATAAAGTACCATACTCAAATAGGTAAAATATTACCAAAACTGTACCTCATCAAAAGACACAACATCTTCTAAGATAAAGCTCAAAGATAAACCAATTTAGTTTGTGGTCCATATCTACACCAATAACCTTCATCAGTTTGGGTCCTAAGGATCAAGAACATAAACCACCTCTAAGGTAAACTTCTCCTTTGATTGTACCTAGCATAAGATAATCTAAAAATTCATGAAAGAAAAAATAGGGTGTCAGCTATAAATCCCAATAAGGTCTCACAAAGGTTTCCGTAATCGATTTCATAATAATTAAACCAAATATGATTTCAATTAAAATAAAATAATTCATGGAATGGAGTTAATATATTTTCAATAAAAAATTATTTCATGATCAAAAGATGTAAATATGTCAAAACAAGATTAAATGAACATTTTATATAAAAAAATTATATAAAATAGTTTCCAGGAATAAAATAATTCCAAACATCAATGCCATGTAATCATAAAATGATGTTTATCATATCACAATGTGTCAAACCATATGGTACATTTGTTTCTAGTAATAAGATCCTAAAACTCCTCAATTAGTAATCTCAACTCAATGTGTTCACATGTCCCATGACATAGGTCATTTGGACTCAACTCCTCATCAGAGAAATAATCACGTCATGGTATGTTTCGATTAAGGTTTTAATCATTAATACCTGTCTATGTGGTCATATCCTAACATACATTCCCAAACTACCACTAAATACCCACGCTCGCATGTTCTTTATTCAGTAAATCAATCATTTCAAATTAGCTCAAAATAAAATTATCCACTTTCATTTTTCAATATTCATTTTATTATTAAAAAAAAGCTCATAGTTTTTCATCAATTAATTCCTTTTCTAATCATCTTTTAAGTTAATATATTTATCTTAAAAATAATTTACAAATAAATCCATCAATTTTACATAAATCCAACCAAAAATTTGAATTCTATTAAAATTGGTGGTTATTCACAATCCTTATTCCTTTTCAAAATCATTCATCTATCATCTCAAATATGGATTTTTAAATGATTTAAAAAATTATTTCAAAACAATCCAGATCTTAAATGTTTCAATTGTAGTTAAAAATCATATGGTGCCACATACCATTATTCAATGATCAAATAAACATCTTTAATGAGAAAATACAATAGCAAACAAATGAAAACAAGATTGATAAGAAAATCATATATCACAAACAATAAGATAAAACTATGATTCCACTAACAAATCTAAGATCATATCACTTCCAAAGATGGGTAGTATGGAGGGAAAATACGAGAGTGAGGAAACTCATCGGAGATCAAATTCCAAACCAAGAATTTCGAAAGGGATGAAATTGCCAAAAAAATAACAACGTTATCACTTGGGGCTCAAGATATGAAGCTACGTTACAAAGGAAATATTTTTTCATCCTTCAGCGTACAAAAACACGTTGGACCAAAGGAAGTCACAAACAGAATCCATTATTCATGACATGAATATCCCAAGTGGTGTATATTTTAAAAAATGTGTCTTCTTGAGTTAAAAAAATGATCTCGACCATTTCATGTCACAAAAACAATGCATGGTGTTTAAACATTCTTACAATGAAACTATTTCATGGATTCTTCTAAGTGACGAATTCATGTTGCGAATTACATACACAATGTGAATATTTCCTGTAGATAGTGGATAGACAGAACATGCTAAAAAATATAGAAAATCCTGCAACTCAGCTCGGACCAAAAGAGAACTTTCTAATGTCTTTGAAACATTTATACCCAGACTCAATTAATTTAAACAAAGTTACATACTCAAACATTGGCCATTTTCCCTAAAAAATATCTTCATCCATGAAAGGCTTGAAACACCCGCAAATTAAAAAGGAATCAAAACAAGAATCATGAAGAGCTTGAATAAAGGCAACAACATGCTACACATCCCAAAAATGAACTTATTATTCTAAAGTACATGTTTTAGAAGATTTCAAAAGTATAGAAATCATATAGTTTTGAGAAAGGAAACAATATTCATCCTATATATAGTTTATAAGTTTAGACACCTAAAAGAAGTGAGAAATGTCAGTGTTCTATATCAGTATGTATGTGTTTCACATTTTGAAGTACATCATGAAGTTGAGTCTTCAAGACATGGGAAACCAAAATTTTGTAAAAATGGTCAAAAAATTTATCCTGAATGAGGTTTGTTTGTTAATGAACATAAAAAAAAGTACAAGGTAAACTTTCATTGAACTATAAAGGAATACATATTGGTAGTTGAAGAATATTTTTGAGGTATAGGATCTACCTTTGTTGACGTAGTGAAATCTCAGTTCAAAGAAGATGATCTTGTTCTAGTGAGAATCGAAGTACCACTCTAATCTAAAAGGAATGAGTATAATGAATCTATCTGGATATAATAATAATTTTTTAGAGATATAATTTCATGTTACGGTTGATACATTCCCACACAACATGTAATCATTGTTTATTATAGTGGAAAATTTTTGTATCAAACTAGTCCCGAATATAGTAAGGAGTATATTCCCATATTGTAATCAAACAATGAAAAAAAAATACTATTTTATGTGCTATATTTACATTCTATCATGCATGTGGAGTGAATTTTTTCCTAAAAATCTGGATCCATTCATCCTAACAGGTGCATAGGTTTGAATACAAAAGGGGGGTAAATGTTATGTGAAATGAATTTGGTAAAATTTTCTACACTTATTCATCCTCCACTAATTTCCGTGTGACTGTACAATCCTCTGTTAACATCAGTAAGGATAAAATAACACTCTCTCAAGGAATCAGAATCAATTAGAAACCTCATTGAAAAAATATACCATGTATGAAAATGAAACCATTTTTAAATATTATTAATTCATGCATGCATTGTACATCAAACTGATGGTATGAGTCGAGTAGCGATGATCACTAAGTCTGTGGTACAAGTTGGGTGAGATGTATGATGTGTTAATGGTATGATTCAGGTTTTTTTGAATGATGTGTCAATGTTATGATTCATAGCTAGACATGTTCATATGATGATCAATTTACCCTACTCAATTGGGATGGTTCTTAAGATTTTAAAGGTTCTTAGTTGTTTAAAATCATGTGGAGATAAAAACCATGCGGTTATGGCTGGTTGGATGAGTTAAGTGACAACACTTTAAAGGATGATAATGGGTAGTCCTTAAATGTGTGTGATGATTGCTCCTTTAAGGATGACTGAAGTATAATGAGAGATATCTTAGTGAGCTAAGTTGTATGTGACAACTTCAAATGACCAAAGTCATGCAAATTTTATTTGTGAATACTCCTATTTTATTGTGTCAATGAAGGTATGGTTAGGGTTTAGGGCATCCTAGTTACTACATGACGAAGTGTTGTTTAACAGATTTCAGAGTGATTATTTACATTAATTATTCTTGGCATACACATTTATATAAATGTGAACTTATATTGAGGATGAATTGAATGTGAATTAATGGGTTTATACTCACGCAATACATGGGAAAATTGATGTGTGTGTAAACATCATCACCAAGGATCTGGGAATGGGAAAGGGCCCAATGATTGGGAGTAGATGAGGTGGAGATTTGTGTTTGTAGGTGGTAATAGTATAGAATTCGAAGTGATTTCATGGTTTATTTATTTATTTTCATGTTTTATACTTATACATTAGGTTGACCACCCACTTTGGGGAGGGCTTGGATTATTAATTTTCTTGAATTGAGATAACTTCCATGTCATATATTATAGCATTTCTATTATTCACTCTCATTGTTCCCTTTTTGTTATCATTCTTTTATTGATATTTTTCTGATGTATGAATTTTGATACTTATGGTATAGTCTCCCCACTGCACCATTCAAACACTCATTGCTAGTCGGGAGCCTCTTGTATATGGGGACGTGTGCATGAGGTCATATAACTCAGCATCCCAAATCGGGTGATTCTAGTTAGGGATTTAAAAATTGGTATCAAATGATGTTTTTTTATTGACCATGTTTGGGGAAAGTAATAAAAGAGTTAGGATGTGTATAATTCAGGTAGGAGGTTCGCATAAGTTCCTGACCAGATCTTATGTGACGTACCTCCGAGTTACCAATGATAGATCTATTGTTACAGTTATGGATTTAAGATTTCAAGTTGATATTGAGTATGTTATGTAGTTATAGTTTATGGGATTTGGTTATGTTCATGCATCATGACTAGGAATGTCGTATCACATGTCATATATGTTACCATTTCTTTCTATTCATAGTAGTTCTTTTAATTAAATGTCTTGATTAGTGGTTTGTGCTTTAGTGATATATTGTGCTAACATTTATATTACATAAACTTGTGAATGAATGATTTTTTATTATATATATCTGAATGTGGATAACATGTATGTATGGAGAACTAGTCTTGATCCTTGAATAGAAATATAAGAGTGATGACTTATCATTTTAGGAAGCCTCTTGGGAGATGTTCTCTATTGAAATATGTTATGCGTGTCTATGAACTACTTAGATTGTTATCATAAGAATAATATTATAGGTGTTATAAGAATTTATTTTCAATTATAAATAATTCCACATATAAAACATATAATGGGACCATCATAGGAAGCATATCATAGTCCCATATCAAGGGATAATTCCCTATTCTACCACCATATATACAGGAGGATGCTACGGAGTATACCCATGTACCTTATCTAGTGGTTCAGTAGTAAAGATGATACGTCTAGGAGCCTTCAATGTTGTCCATGTTCAAGGAATGAAGTTCCCAGTTTAATGTTTGATTATTCCTAGGACTTACCGATTTAGCATCCCCAAGTCTTCCTATGAAATGGAGGCCCACTGTATTTTGAGGATTGGATTAAAATCATCAAGGGGATATTTGATCTAGTGAATACCTCAAAGGATTGATGGGTAATGTTGGTTTCCATCATGCTTTTGGGACCTGATAATTGATGGTGGGGTGTCACAATCCATGAAATAATACATAAAGGTCTTACATGGGTGACCTTCAAGGAACTCTTCTTCGAGAATTTATTATCCCGTACACTGATGTCAAATCATGATTATGCGTTTTTAAATATTCAGTGGGGACTAATGTTGATGTTTTATTACTATTCTTATTCCATGAAGCTTAAACAGTTCTATCATTTCTTGGATAGAGATGAAGCATATAATTCATGAATTTTTAAGATCATCCTTTGACTATATTTGAGGTTTCTGGTCTAGTGGTTTGACCTGGTGGTATATTCTGAAGTGTTATGAAAGGTCCTGATGATTGAGATAGGTCTGGAGGGGGACAAGGTTAAAGAAATTATATCATCCTTTACTATTCTAAGGTGTAGGTTCTTTGGTAATACTATTGGATCCTTTTCTATTAGTAATAAGAGAAAGTTATAGGAGACATAATATGGTTGTAGCAGAACAGTACGAAAGATTTGGGGATCATATTTTCTGTTTGTGTAAGGGAATTCAACAAGATTCTATAACTATTTATAGAAGGGAAACATCAGTAGATCATATAGGAAGTCAGTGAAAGTGTGTCATATGTGTGGAAATATTGTTCATCTGTATAATTATTAATCTAAAGTGACATGTTTGGAATATTGAAGGATGATTCAAGGCACATCTCAGGCTCCTCACCCGTAAATTAGAACTCTACAGTCCTTAATGATCCAGGAAATTCACGCACCGCATGGGAAAGGTCATGGGACTAAATAGGTAGAGTTTAAGTAGTCAACCAGGTTTCATCCAATAGTGGAGAGGGAAATTCAACTATTTGAGGTATAATTTTATCAAATCAACACTATCTTCTTCTGTATTTCATATAGCATCCTACAATTCTTTAATACCTGCTCAAATTATTATTGGGTATTGTTTTTCAGTCAAGTTATCTTCTCAGTTTTTATCTCCTGAAAAACCCTTATGGAATAGTTTTGATTATATCCAGAGATGTACAGAATTCCCTATGGTGGTTTTTGAAAAAAAACATTTTTGAGACTTTGTGATTCTTAAGAAGACTAGTTTTGATGTGATTTTTATCATAGACTGGTTAACTAGTTACTAGTCACAAATCAACTGATATGGGATACTAGTATCCTTTATTTCACCTAAGGGATTGAATTAAATTTTCACTCATTAATGAGATGTAAGATTAGGAATAATGGGGCAATAAAAAATCTATATTTGAGCTATTATGACACATGTAGTGGGCATGGTTCTTATAGAAGATCAGGTAGTACCTCCCTCTTCTTTTCCTCTCATGGGGGGCCTATATCAGGATGCCTTTACAGATAATTTATTAGGACTTCCTCCTAATAGAGATATTTATTTTTAGATTAAAATCATTCCAAGAGAACAACTTATATTGATTCCCACATATCATATAGATTTGTCTAAATTGATGGAACTCAACGTGGAGCTTAAGGATTTGGAGGTGAAAGGTTTTATCGTACTGAGAACATATAAATTGGGTTATATAGTGTTTTTCCATATGATGGATTTCAGTAGTCTTCATATTTGTGTAGACTATAGGAATTTGAACCAGGTGATCATGAAGAATAGATACCCCTTTTTTAGGATTCATGGCTTGTTTTATCTATTGTTGGGTGCTCACTGGCTCTCTATGATTGACCTATGATTAGGCTACCACCAACTTTGGGTCAAAGAGGAAGATATTCCTAAGACATTGTTCAGAAGTAGATATGGTTTATATGAACATATTTTCATTCCATATGGGATGATGAATTCACCGTTGGTTTTCATGGACCTATGAATAGTAACTTTCATCCATATTTGGACTATATCATTGTGGTGTTTGTTGATGATATCTTGATATACTTATAGACCATGAAGATGCAGGCTAGATACCTAGATACTGTGTTGATTATACATTTAGAACATTAAATCTATGCAAAGATCTAAAAGTGTCACTTCTAGATCCAATAGGTTTGTTTTATTTGTAATGTGATCTATGTGGTGGGAATTTTTGTAGACCCGTAGAAGGAAGAAGCAGTGATGTCTTGGGTACGCACTAGAAATGCGTTGGAGATAAAAAGATTACTTACTTTGGTTGATTATTATAAAAATTTCATTTTGTACTCATCCCATTTTAAAGAACCTATGTCTGGGCTTACTAAGAAGGGGTTAACATTAAATTGGACTGAATAGTGTGAAAATCCCTTCTTTGAGCTGAAGAGAAGATTTACAGTAGCTCTGATCCTGGTATTTACATATACTAGGATTGGAATTTCAATTTCCTATGATGACCTGGGTATTGGTATAGAATTTTTTATAATTCGAGATGATGAGGTAGTAGTTTATGGTTCTCCTCATCTATAACTCAGTCAAGGGAATTACCCTATGAAAGACTGGGATTTGGAAACTATGTTATGTGATATGAAGTGTTGGAACCATTATCTTTTTAGTGAGATTTTTTTTATACATGGACCACAACATGTTATGTTAACACTTTTCCAAATGAGATTTGAATCTTCTATGGAAGCATTGGGTGGATTATCTACATAATTTTTATTTCGAGATGGATTATGCTCTTGGGAATGGTAATGTCATTTCAAATTCTCTTAGTAGGAAAACACAAGGAGCTTTGAGAGAGACCTTCATAAGAGGAATGGTAGTTGATGTGATTATTATATGATTGGTTGTTGGATGAATCTAAGGTAAAATGGGCAATGACCTTTGATCCCTGGATTATCACATTATTGTTAGTGGACTAGGTAGAGATCATCTAGTAGTTAGATCTCAAATTCTTAGTGATGAGTGAATTGTTGGAAGGAGGTGACCCAATTTCATGTTGGTCGATGGATAGTGATGATGTAATATTCTTTCAAGGAATATTTTAAGTCCCGTGTTCCATGATAGAATATTTGATGATGGACTCTTATTCCATTTAGTGGACAATACAACAAGGTTCGATGAAGATGTTTCAGGACATCAGACCAACAGTTTTGATTGAATGATATTGGGTATTGGGAAATAGAAAGACTTTTTTATGGTGATTGGATGTATAAAAATGTTGTGATCCATGAGTTGGAATGTGATACACACTAATTTGATGGTATGTGTCAGGGTGTGATGGTTGTTGAGTCAGTGGTGTGCATCATTGTGAAATGTATGTTTTGTCGATGGTATATGTTGGGGTATTATATATGTTGTTCTGATAGTATGAGTTAGAGATGGACACACTGAGTCGATGGGGTATTGACCCCGCTTAATTGGGATGATTCATAAGAGTTGAAAAGTTCCTGGTGGATATACCATAATGTGGAGATGACAACTCTGTGACTATTTTATATTGGATGAGTCGGGTGACTAAACTTTAAAGGTATATTGTGGCTTTCCCTTAAAAAAGCAGATATTTCTCTTTTAATGTTAAATGAAGGCTAAAGGCTAAAAACTTTTTATTCTAATCTATATGTGACATCATGGCATGATCTAATTAATTTGACTATTATTTTTGTCTACTCTTCGGGTATAGAGACAAAGTAGGTATGGTCAGGGTTCGTGGAAGCTTAGTTAGCGCACGATGACCTACTGCTTGATTGATTATCATGTGCATGTTTACATTAATTATTCATTTCATACACCTTTATATACATGTGAATTTATGTTGAGGGTGTATTGGTGGTGTCTTACGGGGTTTATACTCACACCTTGCACAAGCATCTTGATGTTCATGCATACTTCCTGAACATGGATTTAGGAAAGGGAAAGGGAACATTGATAGGGAGCTAAGGAAATAGATATTAGTGTTTGTAGTTAGTATAAAGATGGAATTCAGAGAGATGTTTCAGTGTCTATTTTCTTTTTATTGATTCTTTATATTATGGTTTAGAATACTACTTTGGGGATACATGGTCTATTACATTGTATGACTTTAGATAACTATATTTTCATTCATTATATCATTGTTATGGTACACTACCATTGTTCCTTTTTTGTTATTATTATTTTCTTGATATGTTCCTAATGATTGAATTTTGATACTAAGTGTATATTCTCTCCACTGCATCATTTGGACCCTATTTTCTACTCTAAAACATCTTGCATATGGAGAAGTTTTCATGAAGTCATGTAGCTCATCATCCCAGACCAGGTGATTCGAGATGGCGCATTACAGTATTCATCAATATGATTGGGTAAGATAACTCAAAGGAATTCATTATAATACCTTCTCCATAGTGCATCCCTAGGCTAACACAAATCACCCATTGAATGGGAAGGACCCTTTTGTATTCTCATGGTCGGTTAGTATATCTAAAGGTAAAGAGGGGAGGGAGAGTTTTATGGAGAGAGTGACTTAGTTGGAGGCTTACACAAGGTTCACACACACCATATCATGGTGATAGCCTCCTTAATATATGATTTTGGATACCCAAAGCCTAAAGTGGGATTTACAATTATGTTAAAATAAATGTGAGTAAATGTCATGGGTTGTAACATTTATAACCTTTGGAAATACAGATGTTCTCTCATGTGTTTCATCTTTTGAAATGACTACAATCAATGATATCTTTTTCCAAGAAGTTTCATGTAGAGTGAGAGTGAATTGTATTATACAAGTCGACTCAAAAAACTACCATACAATATAGCCTCATCGTATAGTACATTAAGCTAATGGAGGTAGCATGAAATATCTATATCATTCATTGTGGTATAACCATATCATTTATTATTATAGAGATAAATGCATTGCCCCACCATTTTTGGTGGAGTGGTTAGGGCTTGGTGGGTGAGGGGTGGATTATGAGGTCTAGTCCCCAGGACTGTGTGTTTTCTTTTATTTATTTCCTTCTGTTGTGTTCTATAGTGGAATATGTAATAGACCTTATATAGACAAAATTAATCATATGAATATAAACTTTAGTGTATATCTCCATCTCAATATTTACAAAGAAGGGGTGAATCAATTTGTAATTTTTTATCTTCTATGATTTTATTAACATCTTTTCAACCCTTTATAATCAATTATGTTAAATTAATTTTATAGTGAATCCTATTTATTTATGTAAATAAATAAAATAAAGAATACTAGACAATATCATTTATAAGGTTCATCAATCAAAAAAGAACTACTACATTTTTTCCCATCACCTAGAAACACTCATGTACATATGATTCACTTCAAAAAATATAGTGAATTCAAATAATAAAATTATGATATGTCTCTCATTACAATGACTTTTCCAAAAAAAATTCAAGTGCTTCCACATATATAGTTAATTAATATGAAGTAAAATCAATATAGAGGATCTTCTTCAACAATATATCACTGATACTACTACCTTTAACCGAGTCATGTATTATCTAATCCTTATATTTTAAATTATCCTAGTGATGAATTAAAAACATAAAGAATATATTAAAAAAATTATTCATTTTCAAATAAAAACACACCCTTATTCAAATTAGAATCACTAATAAGAAAATGAAGTAATCATCCTTCAATAATCAATGAAATTTTGTTCCAAATTTAGGAATCTTCTTCTCTCTTTCCTTTAACTAAATTTGATCAAGTCACTTATCATGTATATTTTTTTAGTATTTAAAAGACTTATATACCTTTCACACATCTAGAAATTTGTAGAATTTTAATATATATATATATATGAAATCAAAAATCATGTTTTTACATTCCTCATTGCGGCATAATACAATCTGTTATAATAAAGTTGGGTTTAACTACCTTTAAAACTAACAACTAATTCGAATTTATCAAATCATAATAAAATCATTATAACCTAATGTTTTCCACTCCTCTGTTATGCCTTACAAATCACAGCATAACCAGCAATGGCCAATGAACATCTAAATACCACATCTCAATTACACAACTTGTTTTAATAAAAATATATTAGTTTCATTTTTTTGAACAGTTATTATTTTTAAATGAAATTTATAAAAAATATAAAATTACAACATCAATAAAAAGTGTGGCATATTTCTTTTATAAAAACATTTAAAGATTTTATTTTCTTATATAAATATATTTTTATTACCAAAATCATATCCTTGACTAAAATTTTTCCTAATCTAACAACACCTTTAACTTCAAAAAATCACATAAAGTGATTTATGAACTTTAGTAGAGACCATTGATGAATGATGAGACAATATGGCGAATATTATGAGGGATTCTCCTATGTGAGAGGATTCCCCATGAAATAGCCCAAGATCTATTGGGTGTTTTGATTCGTTAAAATATGAAATGTGGAAACAAAATTTATTTACTGTGTATTATGTAAAAACAAATAAAAAAAGACAAATGATCAAAATTCCAATCAAAACAACAAATAAATACAACCAGTGAACAAATTAGGTACACTGGACATACACACAGGAATTAGAAATTACAACATTCAATCTTTTATTATTTCTCAATACAATAGAACACAAAATATCTATGTATTGACTCAATCAACCATAATCAAAGAGAATGAGAAAAAAAATCTGGAATCAAATATATTTCAATAATTGACAACTAGATTCTTACACATGAAGACTCAAACTATAGGGTAGAATTAAAGAGAAACATAAATGATATAATCAGCTTCAAAAATCAACACATAAAATTCAAAATCAAAATTTGAATTAATATTCTAGAAGCACCAATTGAATGGTGATTTATTGGTAAAATTAAAACTAGAAGGAAAGCAGAAAATGAAACATGGATTTAACATGCTTCAGACCTTTTTTGGTCATGCGTGCATGGTAAGAACACAATTCCAATCATGCATTTTATTATTCTAAAAATAAAACAAGTACAAAAGATATTAAATAATTATAAAGAAAATGAGGTATATAATCTAAAAATTCAGATAGATTACAACTTTCCAGTTGTCCTCGATGCACTGCTTCAAAAAATGACAAGATTACTCATAGTTCTATAATCCTGCATAGGGAACCAAACCTAGTATGTTAATATTTGATCAAACATCCAAGTTCAATGATGAATCCTCTGAAATCAAACTCTTCTATCAAGAACATTTCTAGGGGTGTTTAACACTCCTGATTAAGGTCGATAAAGAATGCCTGGAAATTGATTGGTTTTCCATTGATACCAGGTCAGTGCCTAAATCTCTCAAGAACTCCATTAGTACTGTAATATGAACATGTTCCCACATCATTCAAGGTTATTGCAATCCAACCTTCATCATCAACCAGATTTCGAGCTTCAGATGACTTTAATTGTGAGATATTTCAATGAATCTTCGGTATCTCAGTTATATCGATGTCCTCTAAAATAAAATATTGATGCTAATATTCATGGGGACTACCTCTTAATATTTTGGATTTGTATTTAATTACATATTAAGAAATAAGAAGAATTGAACACCCTTAATCTTTATCCGTATAGGGAATTCTTAAATCATGGATCAATTTTTTTATTCAGTCATAGAATGAATCGTTTCACAACCCTCAAATGTCGATCAAGAACAATATCCTTCTTCTTCAGTTTCCATAGTGAATACACCTACAGATATCATGATCATCAAATGTCTAAATCTCAGGGTCAGTTATCCCATTCTCACCAACATTCAAGCTCTCAGTTTACAAGATCTTGGAGTCCTATCCTCTTCCTGATTATCATCGCACAAAGAACAGCACTCACACCTCCCTGGATCATCATATCTGGAATAAATTCATATTAATGGCCCAAAAACAACACTATAGTTTCTAAATTGTAAAACCCTTGTCTTGTAGATGGGGAAAAATGCACACGGCCACTATGGGTGGAGTTCAGAAATCCACTACGGAAGAAACCCCTTTATTTCCTCAAGAAAAACCCTCTCTTTATTCCTAAGATCTTGTAAAGATTGTTAACACCCAAAATAGGGTTTAAAAGGATCCACCAAAATGGAATGGATAAGATGAACCATCCATGTGGATACTTTATAATAGAAGGGGAAAACCAAATAACAAATGATGGAAAGCAATATAGAGTTCAATTTTATTTGGGAACCATGTTTAACAATGAAAATGGAAATAATGAAATTATACATAGCACAGAAAAACTAAATCAGATTCACTATATAATAAAATGATTTGATAAATCTTTCAAATCCTCGATTGTTGTAGACTATAAAATAATTTTTCCATTCTTATAATAAGTTTTTCTTTAGTTTAAAGGATTACACTTAAATTTTGATGTTAATATTTCTCAAGAAATTCAACTTATTATTATGTTAATTCAATAATCTTTTAAAAGACAATCAACATAATAATAAAATAATAAAAATACAACATCCTTTGAAAACATGATTTTTATTGGGATTTAATAAGCTCTTTCTTCTATGAGACTTAACTAGGTCTGCTAACCTTAGTTAAGTATGAAAAAGTTAAACAGTAGGAAAAGTTGGCACAATCACATTTATTAACTAAGTAAGAAAATTTTTTAAAAGAGATACTAAAAAGGAATTAGAACCTCAGGAAAAGGAAACTAAGATCAAAATAATGAAATTAAGTCTGCAAACAATAAAATTTTCCCCAAAAATATTCATCCAGACATAATCTTCATACATTAAAAATATGTTATCAAGCAATTCATCAATTCAAAGAAAACAAGAAAATAAATATAGAGATATAATCATCCCCTTGAACGGAATTTATGAAGCTCCAACAGCCGAATAAGTCTACAACGATATCTTTTTTTCGCTATTTCTCTCGAACTAGTATAAGAAACTAGTTGTTGAAAAGTTCTCTAGGAAGATAGTGTTCCCCCTCTTTAAAATCTCTCAGAACCGACTTCAATAAACCTCCCTATGATGTGGTTTCATCTAAAATATTTTAATGCTCCATTCCAAAAATTAATTAACAAATTTAAACGTGCTAAACTAATTCTAGTCACATAAACATCCAATCTAGAAGACTCCTCCTGACTCTATAAACCCATCCTATGCAGAATCACAAAACTCAAAATATCTGTGTCCAGCCCCAAAGTTGATAACATCTCAACAAGATCACATGAAAAAGTAGTTTCATTGATCCATAAAACCATCAATAGTGACCAAAATTTTCTCCATCTTCTTTAATCCAATTTTTCTTAGGTCAGAGGTGAACCAACAATGCACCAATATCTTTCCACATCCTATATCAAAATGAATCCTTCTTCAAAACAACGACACATAATCTCTATCTCCAACTAAAATGGACCAAAATAGTTGAATCTATGATTTAGCCATGGATCAAGATGTGGAATTATATAGTGAAAACATACATTTTTAAGTGTCTGTAGCTCAACAAAACTAGTTACCATCAACCATCATTAGGCATCCCAACAAAGACGGAACTGATAATGGTAGTAAAAGAAATATTGAACTAGTCTAGCTTCAAACTTATTCACATGAACAGTATTTCAAATACATTGAGCTCTTAACCCAATATAGATTTTTAACTCAAAATACATAAAACTAGCACACGAACCAAATTCATCCTATAAAACTTCATGTTCTATAGATAGCCTCCATGAAACGACTTCCTTGAACACCTTAGGTGCATCAAATAAAAATAAAACTTGAATCCTTTTTAACACAATATTCTTCCTTGAGAAACATGAACCATGATGTGCATTGAAGACCTGTTCTGTTTTGGTGATCAGCTTACATTGATACACCAGAGTAGTGAACACTTGAATCTACAGAAAATATGGTTAGTGATGGATTTGAATCTTCTCTATGGAAGAATTATTATATTACCCTTCAGTAAAAAAGGGTGAAGAAGCCAACAGTGATTGGTCTCAACCCT
Organism: Viscum album; assembly: GCA_963277665.1. Lineage (NCBI taxonomy): Eukaryota > Viridiplantae > Streptophyta > Magnoliopsida > Santalales > Viscaceae > Viscum > Viscum album. Next base: position 838,458,531 of record OY728165.1, read on the forward strand.
TTCCATGAACCATCTCAATGAAAAATCCATCATTGAATGGATTTCTTTAACTAGGATCCCAAATGGTTAACATACATCTCCAGATAAACTTCAACTGAGACCGCTTTCCCATAACAGGCATCCTCAAAAAATATAGTGGAGATACAATAGTTATTTCATTTCCCCATGTGGATAAATCCATATAGATATGAAAATTAACACCCAATGAACAACCCATGGATATTCCTAGGTCCAGTAAACAGTGCACCCAAAAATGAAAAAAATATTCACCTTATGAAAATGAAGAATAAAACAGAGAGAAATTGAGTATCAAGAAAGAGGAGAAAGTGTAGTAGAGAGAGAAAAATTTATTAGATAATTTCAATGGTAGTATATCTCTCACTCATTTATCAATCCAATGCATGTTACACTTCCCATTTAAAGGTAGTACAACAGTATGTGGAAGGGGGGATTGGTTGGGGTAGGTAGCCCACCCCTATCCAAATAAGCAATCACATTCATTACCTACCTAACACCCCCTCTTGGGATGCACACCCCTAACAATGTCATAAGGGTTTTGATACTACCTCATTAATATTCTATTTTAGAAAATCCATGTGGGATAAAAACTATAATACAGAAAAGAGAAACAATCACATAGACTCCCCCTAAAAGTTACATTACATTACAAAATTTTCAATCTATGCATCCCTGTATCATGTATGATATTTCTAAAGATAATGGTTGGTATTATCATTTTAAATAAATTTGAAACATTGTTTCTAGATTAAAAATATTTTATGTTGATATTTATGATCATTATTAACTCTTGTGTATGGGATACAAAACATGGTGGTATGCATTTTGTCATATCATTATTGATCAAACCTTTAATTTTTTTATACAAGAAGAATTATCTTATAATAATATTTTTGGGCTAAAATCCATAGGTAATCCACTTTCCACCTGAAGTTGTTTATTCATATATCCCAAATAAACACATTTTCAATTTTCTTCGTGTAATGTTTTTACTTCTGCCTGATTTGAAGATGTTGCCACGAGTGTTTGATTTTGTGATCTCCATGATATGGATGTACCTCAAAATTAGAACAAATAACTATTTTTTGACCACATACTACGTTGGTCTGATAAATAACTTGGTTCTGAAAAACCTATTATCTTCTTTTGAAATTTTTTAGAATAAAATAAACTGAAATCAATAGTGATGCAGTGATAATAAAAAATATGTTTTATTCCATTAAAATTTCTTCCCTTAGGGGATAAATTAAATCATGCCAATAAATTATTAGAAAAAATATACCTTTAAGACAAAAATTAGCAATATATGTAAATTATCTGATAGAACTTAGGTATGGTACTTCTTAACCAACCCACTCTTCATTTTCTTCACAATGATGAAATTAATATTTCTCGGTATTTAATTACCAAACAACCGTTGGAGTACAAAAAGGATTATCTATATTCATATTAATTTTTATTTAGAACTTTTTAGTTTAAATATACTGATAAAAAATATACCACTTGACATATGCTCAATTTTTAATCCAAGAGAGTACTTGGTTTCTCTCTGGTCTTTTATTTCAAATTTATCCTTTATGTTTCCCATTGTATCACTGATCTCTCCATGAGTTCCAATGATATTTAATTCATCAACATAAAAAAATTATTTCATATCCAAATGTTGTTTCTTAATAATGAAACATGGTTATATGAGGTTATTTACATACCCTTCATTTCACTAATATTAACTCAAACGACTATACCACATACAGCCATATTTTTTTAATCTATACATGGATTTCTATAATTTAATTGAATATAGGTATTTGTTTTTTCATTTCAATACTTTCAGTATTTCAAATCCTTAACTTATTATCATATATTTATATACTATAATCATGTGACCCATATAAATAAGTTGTAACAACATCCATAATAGGAGAATATGTCTTTTTATAATCAATTATGGTCCTCTGAGAAAAACATTGTGTGAAAAGATTATTTTTGAATCTTATAATCTCATTTTTATCATTAGGATTATGAAAAAAACTAATTTATATCCAATAGGCTTCACATCTACTTGTGTGATCATGATATTTCCAAAAACACTTCACCTATTAAATCTATTTAATTCAACTTTCATTTCATCTTTCCATATATTTCAATCAGGACATTTTTAAAATTCCATAACAGACCTTGGTTAAAGGTCTCCATTTACTATATCATGTGACATATAATTGGAAAATATTTCCTTAATAACTTCCTCATTACATTGATTCCATGTATCACCTGTAGTGGATTGATTAAGATAGATTTTATTATTTTCCAACCCGTAGGGGATTTTTTTATCTTTTAAATTCTCTTTATGATAGTCATCATGGGTTTCTCTAAGAACAATTAAATTACTTGTTTTTTTTGTAACACATAACTCCATAATTGGGATTTTAAATATACTCATCCCTTTTATTTTTCAAGGATTTATATCCTTAAATCCAATTGTTCTTCCATTCTTAAGGCATGCTTTTGATATTTCTATAACATCATTATGTAATGGTGTCTTTAGAACATCAATTCTAGATTGTGTATTTATAGCTGGTACGTGTGATTTAGAATCACCCTCGAAATCAGTAAATGCATCGGGAAATTGATTTTCAAGTTCTATAAAATGTAAAATATTTTTAACTTCTATATCACATTATTCGGTGGGAGGATCAAGAAAAGATAACATATATAAATTCTTTGAAATCTCATCCCTTTGTTTCACCCCCCCCCCCCAATGCTGGGAATACTTCTTCATTAAAGAGAAAATTATCAATGAATAATGTAAATACATCATAAAATTTCGGTTCAAGATATTTAATTATGGATGAGTATTTATATCCAACATATATTCCCAACCACATTTGAGGTCCCATATTTGTACATTGTGGGGGTGAAGTTGGTACATATACTATACAACCAAAGACTTGTAAGTGGGAGGTGTCAAGATCTTATCCAAAATACAACTAGATTGGAGATTGGTTCTGATATACACTTTTTCTGATGAGAATTAATATTGTGGCATGCAATATTACATGACCCCATATGGAACTCAATAGATTTTTTCTCATTATTAATGGTCTAGTAGTAAGTTGGAGGTGTCTTATCCGTGATTTAGCTAAACAATTATATGTATGCAAATGGGTGACAAGATTCTCCATAGTAATCCCCATTTCCATATAATCTTTATTGAAGCTTGAGTGTAAAATTTTATATCATTATCAAGCCTAACTTTCTTGATGACATAATTAGGGAATTGTTCCCTCTATTTAATTATTTGAGAAATAAATTAGGAAAAAGATACATTATGTGTTCAGAGAAAACATACTTTTGACCACATTCTAGATGCATCAATAAATACCATAAAATATTTCAATAGACCACATTATGTATAAATTGGTCTACATATATCCCCTTGAATTTTTTCAACAAAGTTTTTCATTTTAGCCTTCATTTTAGCTAAAGATGGTCTCACAATTAGCTTTCCAAGAAAAAAAGTCATGCATGGAATTTTTCTTAGTGGAGAGATCTTCTTTTCAATTATTGAATGTCCATAAGAACTTTCAATTATTTTTCACATCAGTCCCGAACCATGATTACCTAATTGGTCATGCCACAAATTAACAACTCGTGGGTCATTATTATTACCATATGTGTTTTGATTTCTCTTATATTTTTATTATGCAGTCCAGATGAAAATTTTGGTTGTTTTTCTAGTACATGACTCTTATCAGATTTATTAATGGTAATGCACATGTACATTTCATTTTTATCTAATATATTTTGTGTATAATAAACTTGATTCTACATATCATTGAAACTTAACAATTTTCTTGTGGACTTTGGGGAAAACAACACATCTCTTATAGAAAATTATTTCCCAATAAGTAAATAAAAACATGATTTATGAGTACCTTTTATAATAAATGCATTAACATATACAATATTTACTAATGATCTAATGAATTTTGTTCATGTTCAACTATCTGGTATTCACATATATGTCTTGTTTAAGGAATCCATTTCAATGCTTCAAAGTAAAGAAGAGTATATTATAAGAAACACCTTTTGAAATTTAAATAATACAACATCCAAAATATAAATCATACTAAACAAATAAATATATCATATATAACTTAGTAATTTTATTGAATTATTTCCATGTATCATCTCATCAAATTCACATGTAAAATCACTCACTTAAATTTATATGAAATCATTATTTGATGTCTTGTGACTCTCTGTGAAATTTGACTCATTTTCTTTCCATTTATACAGTGTCTCAAAAAAGTGTGGTTCATTTTTCTTGTATTCAAAAGATTTATTATATATCTAAAAAGGATGTTATGGGGGACATAAATCTTGAGACCAATTTCCCTTATAACCCCACCTATAGCAGGAATCTTCAAGATTCCTTGGAGTGCTTGAGATGATATTTCCTGGATTCTGATATTCATTCAGAGCAAGCCCATGGTTACGACCACATCCTCGACCACACCTACTACCAAAATAAATTCCACTATGAGAATCACATCCTCAAATTCTTCTGGGATTATTTTCATGAAATATTTCATTTTCTTCAAGAAATGATATTGTTACACAAGTAGGATGAGACTAATGACTTTTAATCAAAATATCACTGGTTTTCTCTACTACAAGTAATGATGACATGAGATCATAATATTTTATATACCCTTGAAAGAGATATTACTTTTTTTGGGTGATGTGTATAACGTCCCATATTTTACATACATTTTTAATACTTCAAAATTTAAGTACACTTATTACAACATATAACAAAACCATGAAAGGACCGTATGGGTATAGTGTCTTTAGAAACTGGGAAACATAAACAACTGGTTCATAAAGCATCTACACTGTCTCCCATTTATTTCATCATATCTATAGTCCCTTTTGGCATATCTTACATAATAACCTTCTTCTGGGACTGGGGAAAGAAAACATACAAAAGGGTGAGCTCAAATGCTCAGTAAGGGTAAACAAAAGAAATATCAACCACATCATATTCATAAAAACATAACATTTTGGAAATCTTACCCTGAAAAAGAGATCATAATTTCATAACATGGGATAAATCATGGTTGTGAAATGTAATACCAATAATCATAACATAAAACTTGAAACTTTGTGGAATACACACATAATCATAGAGAATCATTTCTTAGTATTCAAGACTCATAGACAAGACTATCTTAGCGGACAAAGTCCATTTCTGAACCGAATTCACTCCTCATTTCAGTCATGTTTCACTGATCCAGTTTAACCTTCCATTCCATCCATGTCTATCTCATGAGATATAAATCATTAACCAATGAATTGGAGGGAGATATAGGTCCCACCCATCTCATAATGATATCATTCTTATGTGTTCCACAAAATCATAATCCATACATCATAGCACAACCCATGTAATAAAAATGGGATTCTTAAACATCGTGACATCATAAAAAAATTCATATAAGATAAAGGAATTCATAAAAAGAATTCCATCACAGAATAATCAAATCAATGTAATAATAGGGATAGAAATATAACCCTATATTATCTTAGATGGAATATAATTTTGATAAAACACTTGAACTCCATTCTTGAGGAAAATATCCTTTCTACTTCAAAAACACTTTTCCTTTCTTAACATGACATACAATTTTAAACTAAAAGAAGTTGATTAAAACTAAACATGAAAACATGTGAAGCATGCTTCTTGGAAATAATGTTTTAAAAATCCATTCATGCTGTATAAGTTAAAAAACATTCTTCTCGTACTTAGGCCGAAAAAGTCAAAAAGTATCTCGTACGAAAAAACGACAAAAAATTCCCCTCATATCTTTTATTAAAAACTCACTGAAGGGTAAAATTGGATTTAAAAAATTGTAAGAGGATAGAAATAATATTACATATTGAGGAAACATGGATGTGGATGATAAAATACACCACAGTAAATACCAAAGTATAAACAATCTCAGATAAAAATGAGATTGTGAGATTTTCCCTTACCTTAGGTCCGATTTGCTTCGTAAGTTTTTGAACCTCCTGTATAATTATTTAAATAATGTTATTTACTTATTCTAGAATCATAATTATTTTTATGATATCATATATGGTCATATTCTTAGCTTCTTATTAGTAATTTTTCATTGTTACTTGTTATTCGGGTGTTTATTTCTTTTTGTTCTTATGCGTGTTTTGTCGAATAAATTCTTATTCTTCTTTTTAGGTTATAGATACCTCATTTCCAGAATGGTATTAGTGTAATATATTTCATTTTTATTCATTCAATTCATTTATATAGTCATTATGCAATAAAGATCATGTTGAACGAGTCGCATCACATCGTGGAGATGGTATTCTGTACGTACGCACGAGCGATGATATCATTTCCATGATCATGGAATTGTATTGGAGTGTATGTATACTATTTCAGAATAAATATAACTTTACAATAATCATATATATTTATTCTTTACACCATTATACCCATCCAAGTAAGGTGGTGGTGGAAAATAGATTACACCACAGCGTGGAGACGGTATTCCGTATGTACGCACGCGCGGTGATTTCGTTTTCCGTAGGATGGAAAGATGGTGAAATTGGGTTGTTTCATACATATAATAACATATAAGTATATGATTGATACTTATTTAATTACTTCCTAATGAAAAAACTAAAGAAGAAGAATTGGAAGAAGAAATAAAGTTGAAAGAATCAGTAACGGACATTACCTCTTCTTTGAAGCGCCTCTTTGAGACCTCCTTTTAAGGCACTAAAATTGGTCTTTGAAGAAGAACAGAACCACTAGGATGTTTCTAGGTAAGTGGAGAAGAGAATTTGTCAGGTGTTGGTCGAGCTTGAAGGCTCAATGTGGTGTGATGAAGAGAGGGAGGAGGTTCCCTTTTATAAGGGACGAGAGGGGGACCTTTAGAAAAACTAAAAATATTATTTTATTATAAAGTCATATTCAGTTATTAATAGCTCCAAATTTATTTATTTTGAAGCTAAGGTGTGTATGGGTCTAAATCCTCTCGTAAAATAGAATTTAGACAAGTTTAGGGTTCTATTTTAACCTTATCATTTCGATTTAACTTTAAGTTAGATAATTTAACTTTTACCGTGTCTTCTTTTTTTCTTACACTATTAGGTTAATAAACTTACCATAACAAGCCAAACAAACCCCAAGTTGTTTATTATTAATATATATAACCTTATCTAAGTCATTTGGACGATACATAGATTTTTAATAATAAAATAACAGTTAATAATATAATATTTGTTTTAAAGACAATTTTATGTCAATTTTGACACTATTTGGTAATTGATTTTTGTGAAAATTATAACAGAAATATTAGTTCGAAAAAAGTTACTTAAATCAATAATAACATGTCATATTAACCTATAAAATTATTGTAATTCATAAAAAGTTTCAAATTACATTTATTTGGGTATTTATGAAATCAATTATGTCAATATTTCATTAATAATATAATTACTACATCATCATTGTGTCATAAATAAATTAAATTCTTTGAAGTATAGAAATTAAAAATAAAATACCATTATATAGGAAATCATTCTAATGAATATTTATAGTCGAATTTATCTTATGTATAACCCTATATTAAAAATGATTTACTTATTAAACTTTGATTTTAACTATTTTAACCCTTCTTTAAATAAATTAATATTAAATGTCCTAATCTAATCCAAATGGGCCTAAATGGTCATATTTTATTCCTAATGTTGTTTTTGGTCGAATGACACTTATCCAATAGAATTAAGATATGTTTTAGGGTAATAATAATATCATTTTTACCTGTAATTACCCTATTTACTTTTAACCCTGGTAAAACAAAGTAAAAAGTTACTATTCACCAAAAATTATTTTCATATCATTGAACTGAATTTTACTTACTAACATCAACTTTGTCTCTCAGATTTTTGAAATACCACTCACAGAAGTGGTAAAATTATGTTTTATGTAAATTTGCAAATTTTCCTAGGAGGTGGGTAAAAGACAGTGAAAAGTTCAATAAAATTTTTATATATCTAATATTATTATAAAATGACTCAAATGAATTACATTGAACTTATATAGGTGTTATGTATCAATTTTGACCTAAGATAAATTTTAATAAAATAAATAATTAATTAAATAAAAATTTGGTTTTTAAATAGTAACCCAGTGTTTTCTCTATTCATCAAAAATTGAATGTTTTTAGAAAAATAGCAAAATTTCACCCTAGGATAATTTTGATATTCCGAATCCAAAAAAGAAGTAAATTTTGAAAAATAAAATTTACAAAATTTCAAAAAGTGGCTATTACTATTCATAACGGCTAGTTTTAATAATATTTTAATAGCATATCGCTGTTTAGTGAAACTCGGTATTGCGTACAACGCAAGCTATTGAAGAAGGTCGCGATTGCGTGTAAAGCAATCCAATCTAGTGTTGTGTGTAGTGAAATATTTCTTTGATGATTTATATAACATAAAAACAAAATATTTCTCATAAAAGTCTCGGGTGTTACATTCTACCCCCCTTAAAATGAATTTTGCCCTGGAAATTCGTCAGTTTGTAACAAACAGATGAGGATACCTCTCCCTCATCATATCCTCAAGCTCCCATGTAGCTTATTCTAATTGGTGGTTCCTCCATAAAACTTTCACCAAGCGAGTGGTCTTGTTTCATAGGACTTTTTCTCTACGATCCAAAATCTCTATCAGTTGTTCTTCATATGAAAGATCTTGCTCCAGCAGTACAACTTCCAAACTAAGTACATGTGAAGGATCAGGTATTTACTTTCTCAGGAGAGATACATGGAACACATCGTGAACTTGAGAGAGATTCGGTGGAAGCGCTAATCGTTAATCTACCTTCCCAACACGATCCAGAATTTCAAAAGGACCGATATATCTAGGGCTCAACTTTCCTTTCTTTCCAAATCTCATGACCCTCTTCCGGGGAGATTTTTGTAAGAACACTTTATCACCCACTTCAAACTCTAAATCTTTTCTTCAGTTGTCGGCATAACTTTTTTGTCGACTCTGAGTTGCTCTAATGTGTTGTTGAATAGATCTGACCTTTTCTGCCATTTCATCAATAAGATCAGGTCCTAATAGCTTTCTTTCCCCAACTTCATCCCAGCAAGATGGAGTTTTGCATTTCTTTCCATAGAGAGCTTCATAAGGAGCCATCTGAATACTGGAGTGAAAGCTATTATTATAAGAAAAGTCCACCAAAGGTAGGTGTTGATCCCAACCACCTTTGAAATCCATAGAGCAAGCTCTCAACATATCTTCTAGAGTTTAAATTGTCCTCTCAGACTGACTGTCTGTCTGAGGATAATAAGTAGTGCTGAAACTCAACTCTGTATCTAGAGTATGCTGAAGACTTCACCAGAACATTGATGTAAACCTTGGATCTCGATCAGATATAATAGAAAGTGGTACTCCATGCAATCTTACCACTTCCTTTACATACATCCTGGCAAGTTGATCTAAAGAGAAATCCTATCTAATAGCAATGAAGTGTGTAGGGTTTGTAAGACAATCAACTATGACCCAGATAGCATTATTGCCTTTGGATGTTTTAGGAAGTCCAGTGACAAAGTCCATAGTTATGTTTTCCCATTTTTTTCTGGTATGGGTAATGGTTGTGACATCCCCTTAGACTTCTGTCTCTCAGCTTTAACTTGCTGATAAACAAAGAATCGAGAGACATATTCAGCAACATCTCTTTTCATTCCATCCCTCCAGAAGTACTCTTTCAGGTCCATATACATCTTCGTGCTTCAATGATGAATAGAGAATGAAGAACTATGAGCCTCATCCAGCAGCACCTTCATTAATTAGGGGATGGGAGGAACACAAACCCGATTCATGAACTTTATTATCCCATCACAGTCGAGGTTGAATTCAGGAACATTTCTCACCTTCTTTTGTGACTCAACATCTTCTCTTTGTGCCTCTTTAATCTTCACATCTATAGATGGTAGAAAATTCATTTGAGAAAGATACGATTTTTCCCCTTTCATTATAATTCCAAGATCCATCCTTTGTAAATCCATAAATATTGGATCTTTTGTGATCCTCATCATGGATAAGCTAGCATGGTCTTGTCGACTTAATGTATCAGCCACCTTGTTTTCATTCCCATGTTGGTAATGAATTGACTAGTCATAATCCTTAATTAGCTCCAACCATCTTCTTTGTCATATATTCAACTCCTTTTGTGTGAAAATATACTTCAAACTTTTATGATCAGTATAAATGTCACACCATTATCCATAAAGATAATACCTCCAAATCTTTAATGCAAAGATTACCGCAGCTAATTCCAAATCATGAGTTGGGTAATTTTGCTCATGGATTTTCAACTGTCATGAGGCATAAGCTATCACCATATCATTTTCCATAAGAACACACCCCAATCCCTTCTTGGATTCATCACTGTAGATCACAAACCTTTCTCCACTACAAGGCAGTGTGAGCACAGGTGCACTGGATAACCTTCTTTTCAACTCCTTGAAATTCTCTTCGCATTCCTCCGTCCAAACAAACTTAACTCCTTTCCGAGTCAACTTGGTGAGTGGATTAGATAATCGGGAAAAATCATTCACAAAAAGTCTATAATATCAAGGCAAACCAAGAAAACTTCGGATCTCGGTTACTGTTGTTGGTCTCGACCATCTTTTGATAACCTCTATTTTTGCTGGATCCATAGATATCCCCTATTTTGAGATTATGTGACCCAAAAATGCAACTTTTTTAAGCCAAAATTCACACTTGGTAAATTTGGTATAAAGCTTCTCCTTTCTCAGGGTCTTTAATGCAATTCTCAAGTGATCTTTATGTTCTTACTTGTTCTTTGAATAGACAAGAATATCATCTATAAAGACTACCACAAAATGATCAAGATAGTCTCTAAAGACTCTATTCATCAGATCCATGAAGATAGCAGGGGAATTAGTAAGACCAAATGGCATCACTATAAATTCATAGTGTCCATACCTTGTACAGAAAGACGTCTTTGTTATATCCTCTCTTTTGACCCTTAATAGATGATACCCTGAATGAAGATCAATCTTGGAAAAGTATTGAGCCCCGCGTAGTTGGTCAAATAAGTCATCAATGCATGGGAGAGGATATTTGTTCTTGATAGTGATCATGTTAAGTTCTCGATAATCAATGCAGAGTCTCATTGATCCATCTTTCTTCTTAATAAAAAGAACAGGTGCTCTCCAAGGTGACACACTACGGCATATGAACCCCTTATCAAGATTCTCTTGGAGTTGCTTCTTCAATTCATGCAACTCAATTGGGGCCATTCTATAAGGTGTCTTTGAAATAGGTAAATCACCCAGTACGAGTTCTATTGAAAACTCAACTTCACGATTTGGTGGAAGACCCGGAATTCCTCCAGAAAGACATCATCAAACTCTCGTACAATGGGAATATTTTTATTCGTGACTTTCTCACCAACCATTTGAGATAAATAACCTTAATTTAGTGGGATCAAGACCCATAAGATGGAAGAAATTTGCGCTGGAAGGTTATGTTCATCCTTGCATCGATAGATGATCAAAGATTGATCTGGAATATGAAATGTGACATCCCTTCTTTGGCAATTGATATGAGATCCATATAAAGAAAGTCAATCCATGCCAAGAATCACATCAAATTCCACTATAGGAAGGATCACAAGATTTTTAGGAAGCACATTCACACAAACTTCAATCGGAGAAGAATTATAAACTTGTGACGCGATTGTTGTGCCATTAGGGGTTCTCACAGCTAACTCAACATCTAATTGTTGAGGTAATATGGTGATACCCTTAGAAAATTCTGTAGAAATAAAAGAGTGGGTGGATCTAGAATAAAATAAAACATTTGCTACTTTAGAGTGGATGGTAAGTGTACCTTTCACCACTTCGTAATCATACTCTACATCGCTGATAGAAATTTCATGTGACTTTCCTTTGTCTTTAGCCTTAAGAGTTCGTTGACATCGATTATCATCAACAATCCTTGGATTAGGGCGTTGATTAGCATAATGCGCCATTTCCTTAAACTTGTAACATTGAAGTGTAGGAGGTGCACTCTGTGTAGCCTTTTCTTTGTTCGCATTACTAGACATCTTATTCCCATCATTGCGGCATTCAAATGCCCGATGACATTACTTTCCACATTTGAAACATTTACTTGTCCCTTTAAGACAACTCCCTCCATGTTTCTTTCCACACATTGAGCATAAGGGAAAACTCATCTTCCTTTCAGTGTGCTCTTTATATTTTCCTTCTAATTCCATTTTCTTCTTCTTATCAAACCCATATGACTAATGGGTTACTCCAATCTTTATATCAACTTTGAGATCACATCGAACAATTTCCTCATAGCTATTGAAGTCTCTTATGGCTAACGCCCTTCGAAGACTTGGTTTTAAGCCACTAAATAATCGATTGATCTTACTCTCATGTTGGATAATAATATCAGAATCGTACCTTGCTAGTCATGTAAAATTTTCTTCATAGGTACCAACAGATTCATCATCCTTTTGTTTTAGTTCAAGAAACTCCTTCTTTATCTTTTTTCGAAGAATATGAGGGAAGTACTTGTTGAAAAATAAGTTCTTGAACTCATCCCATTCCATGGACTCAATTTCATCCCTTTGCCTCGTATTCTTAATAAGATTCCACCATTGATCAACATCACCTTCCAAACGATATACTGCTAAGATGACATTATCATGTTCAGAACATTGAAGAACTGAAAATATCTTTTCAGTTGTACTAATCCATTGTTCGACCACTAATGGATCATTAGACCCACTGGATGAAGGTGGACGTTGCCTCATTAAGGATTCAAAAGAATGTTGCTCCTTCCTTTACTCATTTGGAAGTCCTGCATGATTCATAGCTTGAGAATGTTGTGTGAGCATGGCTACAAGATTTTTCATTCCAGCTCCTATAACGTTTGGTTGCTCAGGGGGACAATCATTTCATTGCCCGTCACATTCCCCATTAACACGATTCCTTCGAGTTCCAGCCATTAACTAAAACAAAGAAGAATAGTGTGAGCAACACTAATTATAATAGAAAAAACCACATAATCAAGAATAAAATTTCACACTTAAGATCTTATCATAGGTTGTTCATGGCCATTTCTAAAACACTGAGATTGTGTTCTATGCTTAGACATATCCTTAGGTTTCCTACTAAGGCTTTCACATCCTAGTTTCCAAAGGTTGACTATACCTTTCCTCTGATACCAACTATAATGACTCATACTTTACATACATTGTTAATACTTCAAAATTTAAGTACACTTATTACAACATATATCAAAACCATGAAAGGACTATATAGGTATAGTGTCTTTAGAAACTAGGAAACATAAACAACTGGTCAATAAAGCATCTACATTGTATCCCATTTATTTCATCATATCTATAGTCCCTTTTGGCATATCTTACTTAATAACCTTCATCCTGACCTGGGAAAAGAAAACATACAAAAGGGTGAGCTCAAATTCTCAATAAGGGTAAACAATAGAAATATCAATCACATCATATTCATAAGAACATAACATTTTAGAAATCTTACCCTGTAAAAGAGATCATAATTTCATAACATGGGATAAATCATGGTAGTGAAATGTAACCCCAATAATCATAACATAAAATATGAAACTTTGTGGCATACAAACATAATCATAGAGACTAATTTCTTAGTAGTCAATACTCATAGCCAAGACTATCTTAGCGGACAAAGTCTATTTCTGAACCGAGTTCACTCCTCGTTTCAGTCCTGTTTCACTGAACTGGTTTAACCTTCCGTTCCATCCATGTCTATCTCATGAGATATAAATCTTTACCCAATGCATTGGAGGGAGATATAGGTCCCACCCATCTCATAATGATACCATTCTTATGTGTGCCACAAAATCATAAACCATACATCATAGAATAACCCATGTAATAAAAATGGGATTATTAAACATCATGACATCATAAAAGAATTCATATAAGATAAAGGAATTCATAAAAATAATTCCATCATAGAATAATCAAATAAATGTAATAATATGGATATAAATATAACCCTATATTATTTTAGATGGAAAATAATTTTGATAAAACACATGAACTCCATTCTTGAGGAAAATATCCTTTCTACTTCAAAAACACTTTTCCTTTCTTAAAATGTCATACATTTTTAAAATAAAAGAAGTTCATTAAAAATAAACTTGAAAACAATTAAAGGAATCTCCTTTGAAATAATTATTTAAAAATTCATTCATGCCGTATAAGTTAAAAAACATTCTTCTCGTACTTAGGCCAGAAAAGTCAAAAAGTACCTCGTATGAAAAAATGACAAAAGATTTCTTTCATATCTTTTACTAAAAACTCACTGAAGGGTAAAATTGGATTTAAAAAATTGTAGGAGGATAGAAATAATATTACATATTGAGGAAACATGGATGTGGATGTTAAAATACACCCCAGTAAATACCAAAGTATAAACAATCTCGGATAAAAATGAGATTGTGAGAATTTCCCTTACCTTAGGTCCGATTTGCTTCATAAGTGTCTGAACCTCCTGTATAATTATTTAAATAATGTTATTTACTTATTCCAGAATCATACTTTTTTTATGATATCATATATGATCATATTCTTAGCTTCTTATTAATAATTTTTCATTGTTACTTGTTATTCGGGTGTTTATTGCTTTTTGATCTTATGCACATTTTGTCGAATAAATTCTTATTCTTCTTTTTAAGTTATATATACCTCATTTCTAGAATGGTATAATATGTAATATATATCATATTTATTCATTCAATTAATTTATATAGTCATTATGCAATGAAGATCATGTAGAACGAGTGGCATCACATCATGGAGACGGTATTTCCTACGTACGCACGAGCGATGATATTGTTCCCATGATCGTGGAATTGTATTGGAGTGTATGTATAATATTTCAGAATCAATATCACTTTACAGTAATCATATATATTTATTATTTACACCATTATACCCATCCAAGTAAGGTGGTTGTGGGAAACAGATTACACCACAGCGTGGAGACGGTATTTCGTACGTACGCACGCGCGGTGATTTCATTTTCCGTAGGATGGATAGATGGTGAAATAGGGTTGTTTAATACATATAATAACATATCAATATATGATTGATACTGATGTTATTACTTCATAAAGAAAAAACTAAATAAGAAGAAGTTGAAGAAGAAATAAAGTTGAAAGAATCGGTAACGGACATTACCTCTTCTTTGAAGCGCCTTTTTGAGACCTCCTTTTAGGGCACTAAAATTGGTCTTTGAAGAATACCAGGATCTCTATGATGTTTCTAGGGAAGTGGAGAAGAGAATTTGTCAGGGGTTGGATGAGTTTGAAGGCTCTAAGTGGTGTGAGGAAGAGAGGGAGGAGGTGATCTTTTATTAGGGAGGAGAGGGGCACCTTTGGAAAAACTAAAAATATTATTTTATTATAAAGTCATATTCGGTTTTTAATAGCTCCAAATTGATTTATTTCGAAGCTAAGGTGGGGATGGGTCGAAATCCTTTCATCCAATATAATTTAGACATGTTTAGGGTTCTATTTTAACCTTATCATTTCGATTTAACTTTAAGTTAGATAATTTAACTTTTACCGTGTCTTCTTTTCTTCTTACACTATAAGGTTAATAAACTTACCATAACAAGCCAAACGAACCCCAAGTTTTTTATTATTAATAAATATGACCTTATCTAAGTCATTTGGAAAAACCTTAGATTTTTTGGAATAAAATAACAATTAATAATATAATATTTATTTTAAAAACAATATTATGTCAATTTTGAAATTATTTGGTAATTGAATTTTGTGAAAATCATAACAGAAATATTATTTCGAAAAAAGTTACATAAATCAATAATAACATGTCATATTAACCTATAAAATTATTTTAATTCATAAAAAGTTTCAAATTACATTTATTTGGGTATTTATAACATCAATTATGTCAATATTTCATTAATAATATAATTACTACATCATCATTGTGTCATAAATAAATTAAATTATTTAAAGTATAAAAATTACAAATAAAATACCATTATGTATGAAATATTTCTAATGAAAATTTATATTTGAATTTATCTTATGTATAACCCTATATTAAAAATTATTTACTTATTAAACTTTCATTTTAACTATTTTAACCCTTCTTTAAATAAATTAATATTAAATGTCCTAATCTAATCCAAGTGGGCCTAAATGGTCATATTTTATTCCTAAGGATTTTTTTGGTCGAATTACACTTATCCAATAGAATTAGGACATGTATTAAGGTAATAATAATATCATTTTTACCCATAATTACCCAATTTACTTTTAACCCTAGTAAAAAAAGTGAAAAGTTACTATTCACCAAAAATTATTTTCATCTCATTGAACCACATTTAACTTACTGAAATCGACCGTGTCTCTCTGATTTTTCAAATTCCACTCACAGAAGCGGTAAAATTAAGTTTTATGTAAATTTGAAAATTCTCCTAGGAGGTGGGTAAAAGAGGGTGAAAAGTTCAATAAAATTTTTATATATATAAAATTATTATAAAATGACTCAAATGAATTACATTGAACTTATATAGGTGTTATGTATCAATTTTGACCTAAGATAAATTTATATAAAATAAATAATTAATTAAATAAAAATTCGGTTTTTTAATAGTAAACCAGTGTTTTCACTATTCATCAAAAATTGAATGTTTTCAGAAAAATACCAAAATTTAACCCTAGGATAATTTCGATATTCCAAATCCAAAAATGAAGTCCATTTTGAAAAATAAAATTTACAAAGTTTCAAAAAATGGATATTAATATTCATAATGGTTACTTTTAATAATATTTTATTAGCATATCGCTATTTAGTGAAACTCGGTATTGCGTACAACACAAGCTATTGAAGAAGGTCACGATTGCATGTAAATCAAGCCAAGCTAGTGTTGTGTGTATTGAAATATTCCTTTGATGATTTATATAACATAAAAACAAAATATTTCTCATAAAAGTCTCAGTTGTTACAATGTGAGATGATTGAAATGTCATATATGTATTTTTAATAATATCGGCATCGGTAATCCCAATACCACAGTACTTTATCTGTGAAATAGTATTGTAGATGGAAAATTTTGAATCATTTACCCTTTAATTCCTTGGAAGTATAAAACATTCCATTTTTCATGGGTAACTATAAGAAAAACCTCTTTTTGATGAACATACCTCTCTTTAAAACTCTTTCATAGCTTACATGGATCTATTTCTGTGAGTTATTCATGTTCCAAACACTCATTGAGATGTATTCTAAGGAATATCATAAGTTTTCTTTATTTTTAAGGGTTTGTGAATTGTTTTATTTAATTTTCTACATAATATAGATTGATTTTAGATGTTTTTCAATATCCATCATCCAAGAAATGTATTTAATTCAAGTAATATAAAGAGCAGTGAATTCAAGTTTCATGAGATTTAACATAATGGTAACTAGGAGACAGAGATAAAAAATTATTATTATTCAAAATAAAAATTCAAAAACAGTTTACATTTTGGTTAAATAAATTGAAATTGTATCAAAAAAATTAAAATATTTCTAATATTAGACTTGAATATTTGATTTATATATCTCACCTAAATCAGTTAATAAATATATCACATGGGGGTTCGAAATTATAAATCAATGTTTTTCCTTACTCATTTAAAACCTTCTTACATGCACTGATTAATTAATTCGACTATCCAATCAGGAGGGGTATAATAAATAAATTAAAACCATACGAATAGGTGGAAACATGACCTTTATGGTGGAAATTAAATAAACCACAAAAAGTGTCCAATTTAGTGGTAAATAAATAATACTATATAAATAACTAGAGTCGTCCAACCTTGTGGTGTAAAATAAATTTTATGATAAAAAGAATAAATATGTATAATCATCCAACCAGTATGTGAGAATAAAAATAAAAAATACGCATTTATCCATTTTTGAGTGTTTGTGATGATAATATATTATAAACCCAACAAGTAAAATTGAGTGAAATTGAGTATCGATAAAGAGAATAAATTGGAAGAGAGAGAGAGGAAAAAAATTTATTTGAGTATTTACATGGTAGTATATCTCTCTCCCATATATCAAACCAAAGGGGGTTTCACTAATAATTTATTTGTAGTGAAATTGTAGGTGGAATGGGGGATTAGTGGGAGTAGGCAGCCCACCCCTGTTGAAATTTGCAGCCACATTCAGCAACATCCTATCATCAACAAATTAAAATCACTATAAAAATTGATAATATACCAACAATTTGTAATGGTTTTCTATAATAATATTTGTATAGGTAAATACAAGATCTCTCATTTAATATTCATTGACTTTACTTCATAAAAATACAAATATAATAGTCAAACTTATATCAATGGTTCTAGAAAACTATTAGTACATATCCTGAAAAAAATTAAGAACTATGCCCATGATTTAAAATAACATTATTATAGAGAAAAAATATTAGTATAAATTATATGTCATATTGTGAATCATTATCATTTATGTAAAAATCAAAAAATAAAATTCAATATTTTTTAAAAAATAATTTTCAGTTACACAAAACATTTATTAATTAGATTCATTAAATTTACCCAATACACATGAAATTACAATGATATGTTTTCAAGCATCAAAACTCAAATCAGGGAAAAAAATCACATCAATAATTATTTTAAATAATATATTTAATCATGAAGTACGAGAAAGTTTTAAGAAAAACATTGATCACATAATATCAACAATTTTAAAAAAAAAGATCACAAATAAATTGAGCATAAAATAACCAATAATGTTCAAAAATATTCAAGGAATTCACTATATAAAATATTTAACATTTTATCTCAAAATATTTATATTTCCCAGACAAATGACTATTTTAAACCTTAAAACATTTTTCAGTTTAAGCCCAAAGTTTAGCCATGATAAATACTTACAAAATTTCTCTCAATCTAAACACATGAAACTAATTAAAATAAGCACGTATAAACCATGTGTTTGAAATCTTTTTCAATGAAATTCAAACTCTTCCTTAAATTTCTATCAACTCAAGATGTATCAATAAATGTACATAAAATGTGTAAATATTACCATGAGATGATATAAAAATACATATGAACAAACATATCAAATAAATTCACATAAGTGAGTGCCTTAGATTACAAGAATACCACAATATTTTGGAAAACAAGTATTATGTTTGATTATATTTAGTAAATTCTTCTATATAACAAAAGAAGAAGTTGGAAAAGTTTTTATCATAGATTGAACAAAATAATAAAACAATTTATACGAATAGTGAATGTTTTAAAGGTAAATATAATAAATATTATGAGTATAAATAATGTGTGAATCCCACCACCAAATTCAAGTTATTTTAGAGGAACCTAAATATAAATTATTTATTCGAATAGAGGATAATAGATGTATCATTTTCCTCCAAATAAATAAAAACAATGTTGGATAAACCATGTTCTATAGAGAAAATTACAAATAAAATATTTAATATTTGTTTTGTGTAGTATATGATTATATGGACAATTTTTATTATACAATATGTCCTCAAAATGGAAATGTATTTCTATAGTGATAGGTGGTCAACCTATGAGAAATATAATTTTTAGGGATATGAAGCATGATATAATGAAATAATGCGATTCTAATTGCTATGTTTAAAAGTGACATGAATATTAAGATGAGAAATGTATGAGATAAAACCAAATTATCCATTATAATAAATGATGCTTGAAAATTTAATCTTGTGTGACACACTCATGTAATTAATTATTTATATTTTATATTATTATTGGTTAATTGAAATTTTTATAAGTTTTGTGGTTGAATCTAAAAAAAATCAAATGCTTTTCTTCCATGCATAGTTTTTCACGATCATCATGCGGTTAGAGGAACCCAAACCATTGACCCTTCCATAGGTTCTCTTTATCACATGGTTTTATATTCATGTTTTTTTGAGAAATAGTGTGGTTTACCCTTACTTAGGGCCTTCTAGTTAAATTTTGAATGACATGGTTATTCTATATGGATAGCACATGACTAAAAGAGATTGTGGGAGGTTACCCTTCAGTGGGAGTTGTCTGGAACATGTCTTTCACACAATTATAATAAATCATTGAGCAACTGTGTGATGTTTTTGGCAATATTAATAGATCCATTATGTATTGTTAGAGAATGGTTTTCCAAACCATGTGATAACTGCACAACATGCATAGATTTTATTAAAAAGTGAAATGACCCATCTACCTTCACTCGACCCTTATGTTTTTGACTCTCTTTTCCCCTCTCTAGACTAAGACGAACCTTGGGTGCATGAATGGAGCTTCGTCCTTCCTTCCCTATTCAATTTTTTGGTCTCTTCAATTGATTTCTTGTTATCTCCTCCAAGGTAATCCCTCATTTGGCCTTTCTCATCCTTCTACCTTCTTTTTTCTACCATTTCACTTGGATTGGTCTCTACCCACAAACCATGGAGGGGCTATTAGAAATTATTTGGTTCCTGGAATAGATTCTAATGTAATTATTTTGTTTTTAGGTATTTAAAGGATTTTTTCATGCTTGTTTCAGTGATCTTCATTGAAGGCGATGACTTTTGTCTTAATTTTTGTTAATATGGGTTATGTGTTTTAATTCATTTTCTTTATTTTCCATGTAATTGAAATATTTATGTTTTCTAAACCCAATTTTGATGAATTAAACTTGTATGCATTATCCCTAATGGAGTTTATGAATTTTTAATGTGATTTATTATATTTCATAAAGGGGTGTTTTAGGGACTATTTAGTTTTTAAAGTAATATTTATATTCCATGTGCTTGATAAAAGACCTATAAGAAATTTTTTAAACAATATGTTTCATTAAAGAATGTTTGACCTTATTTTGGTCATGATTTGGGTCAAAAGTGGTTCTTTAAAAATGCTTAAAATAATGGGAAAACATTTTGATATCTCAATTGGATTCAAATAAATTGGATGCTTGTCCTAAATTATTTTCAAGGTGATTTAAAATGGATGATTTAATAAGAGTTTTTAAAAATGGATTTAAATGTGTAGAATAATGGCATGGTACTCCGAGAACATTTTAAAGGCCCATTTTTCACTTCATTAGAAAAATGAGTTGTTTAAAATTGTAATACCTTTATTTGTTGAGCCCCATCTGTTGTTATGTTTTTTATTAACTAGAAGACAGTGTGGGTTTTTCGTTATTGTCGATTAGGGATTGATTGTGAAATGATGATATTTCATACTAGGGTGTATGAGGTGACATGTGTGATATTTTAAATGTTTTATATTTATTTATTTTGATTGTTTTATTGGTCATCTCTACAAGATATGTCATGGGAATCCTAGCATACTGGATAGATGGCCTCTATAAGTGAAAACCCTTAGTGTAGATTGTGTTATTTCTTAGAGTTTAATTATAATGACACCCATTTCTTTAAACTTTGGAATATTTTAAATAATATTTTTACTGTAATAAGAAGAGTCGGCCTGAGATATTCGGGCATGTGGAGCTTTGGTGTTGATATATTAAAAATATTAAATATAATATATCACAAGTGAACGATTTGTCAAAAATAATGGAATAATGCTCGAATAGTGTTTAATATAATAAAATTAAGATCTCCATTAAATATTTAATATTTGTTTTACCTTATTATGGATATAATCTTTTTCAGCATCAAGTGTTGTGGCTGTATCCAACCTCTTAAAATGTGTTGGGTAAAAAAAATTATTTATTTATTATCCAATTTATTTTTTTAACCTATACATACTATATTAAAATAATTTTATAGATACCCTATAGGGTTAGTCTCATAACCCTAGATGTGGAAGAAGAGGGTCGTAGAGGAAATTTTTGGTAGATGGTGATGAGATTGTGGATCAACAACCAAAATACCGTGGATTTTTTTCATCATTTTTGAATTTCTTGGATTCACCAATGACAATGATTCAAAAATAATTCTTCAGAAATGACAAATCCAAAATTATGTTTGGGTGTTTTATTTTCTCATATTTTTTCCACATCATTTTTCCCATTATGAACACAAATTAATTATTCTGAAGTTAATTCATTGCTCATGTTTTTCAAATTTTTATTAGTTATATCAGTTCGTGGAATAAAGAATTCTAGATTTCATTACTTAATATTAAGTTTTCATAATCCTTTCTTGTTCTTTGTTATTAATTGATGACGGTCCAATGAACAATTTCCAACATTCATTCTCACTTTTTTGTTTAGTGGTATTCTCCTTATGTTTTTCGTTCATCATTGGTATTTAATTAGAATGATAATTCAACATGATCTGAGAACCGGATTTGATGTGTGATTCTCAAGATCCATGGATCATTATTATGGCATAAATAACATTGAGTTTGGAAATAAAGGGTTATTGATGATGACTATGGATTCCTTATCGGGAACAACAGTTTCTGACTATGCGGGTTTTGATGTGTGAGACTTTGGTGGAAAAACAAGGAGGCATTTTCTGAAAAATTGTGTCCAAAATTTAGACACCGAAATTATTGGGGGTTCTAAAAACTTAGATGAAATTTTTTGAGAAAATATCCTGATAGAATTGAAGGCGGTAGTGGTGTAAGAGATACATGTGGAATATAGTGGGTTTAATGTGAAAAAAATGATATAAATGACATGTAGTTCGTAAGAACACATGTTGTGTGGACACCTTTGTCTGATGGATAGGTTTTACATGATGAGTTAAATATCACATGTCATGTGGGGTATCCACAGGACATGTCTCCCTTATCCAGCTATCTTGGAATGTACATGGAGTATACACCCAATAATCCATGTGAACCCACACATTGTGTGTAACGGGGAAGGTCCCATGTACTTCGAGAAGTGCATGGTCGTGGGTAGTCAATACATTCCAAGTGTTAGCATAACTTATACATGTTTTTTATTATAATATCATGATGTGTACATGGAGAAATACATGTTGGGTGAGAGAGAAGGATGTAGGAAGTGTCAAACATAGTGAGACACATCATGTACCCTAGTAAATAGATCTTGTATTCTTTATAAGGTTAGTTAGAGCCCTTATTCTTTTTATTATGACTATTGTATGAGCCTAAGTGAGTTCCCTCAAACTGTTTCAGTGTGGGTGTATTCCCTTAATACATCCCTAAAAGGGTACAGTGAAGTATTCCATCCTAAAAATAGGATTAACGATCCCCTCTATGGGTTAGTTCTAGATGGAGTCAGGTAACCCTCATTGTGGCCTGGAGTTTGTTCCTCTATCATTATTCCCTTAGTTGAGTTAAGTATCCAGTGTATATAATTCATGTTGTGCAATCCCCTTCTTAGAGAATTATCCTGGATAGGGTTTGGTATCCCCCATAGGCCTTAGCGGTGATTCCTCATCTGTTTATCGATATATTTTTTCCTCGGTGTGTTGTAGTCTGATCAATAGATTACATCAGATATGTCCTCTCAGTTTTGATATGATTCTTAACGGTAGAAACTAATGATAGTGACCTCTTGGATGTGTTCTATATGCTTATAAAGACCTGATGAGTGAGTTCTTTGAGATGAATGTTACCTTTGAGCCACTGGTAGAATCCTAGGTTGACGGTGATGATGTGACCTCACCTTGATTCTTGGGGTCTCCCTTTGATAATATTTATGTTGCCTTGTTTATTCCCTATGATTTTTGATACATACTTGGATCCCCCTTTGATTATTTTTGTTTGGTGATTTTATTGTGTCCTACTAGGTATGTTTATACTCACCTCTACACGAGCTTGTCTTTCACATATTATGTCTTATGAAGACAAAAGACCCTTCAATAGATTCCTTGTATGATTAATTGTAGTTGGAGATTAGTTGGGTTAAGAGAACCACATGTGGTTCCATGATATTTCATCTTGATTTTTGTCCCCTTTTGTTAGCATGTTGGACTCTTGTAGTTTTGGTGGGCTTGTATTTGGACTTTTTTTTCATTTTTTGTAATTTTTAATGTACTCTAACATGGGATAGTTGTTATGAATTTATTTAATGGATACTTTTCTTATATTTTTAAAATTATTCTATAGTATGTACATATGTATTTTTGTTTATATATGTACTTTAGTCAAAATCCTCCCACATGTGTGATATTCCCACTCCATTCTAATCTCAATCTCATGAACTATTTGTGGTGGGTTTTGTGTGTAGGATCTAAATAATGATATAGATGCTCAATATACAAGAGGGGGTGAATTGTATAATTTTAAAATTCCTTTGGAAACATTAAATTTAATAGAATAAATTCTTAATGAAAGTGTATTAACCTTAAGGAAATCTGTTTCTTAAGGTTAGATTTTAAAATTAACAAAAACATAGTTTAACAAAGTTAAACAAATATTCACAAAACCTCTTAAATAATCCTTTTCTTAAACATTACAATATTATGATAAAAACATAAGAAATATTTTCTTAAAGGAACGATTCTACCTTAAATCATATAGAATCTGTAATATAATCAAAGTAATAGATTTTGAAAGTATAAGAAAGTTGTACTTTCTAATATTAACAAAGTTATGATTATGGTAGAATTAAAACTACTTGAAATAGAAAACAAGTAACAATAAGATTCTTTTATCCCAAAGAGAAGGGTATCCAACAACCTTGAATAAAGGTTCCTTGATTTATACATTCAAGAAATTCTATATTATGAAAACCCATGTAAGCCCTCAATCCAAAGGTCAGTATCCGTCTTGCTATCCCTACAAGCCCCTGATTTAGAAGGAAATCGGATCTTCTATCTTCCAAACTCAGAAGCCCACGATCAGCACGATCAGAGTCTGCACAAAGCATGTCTAAACAAGCTTTTCACACCTGAACAAGTTCTTCACAACATCCACAGTATGCATTGAGAGATGTAAGAGACTCTATCTCCATAAATACCTTCACAAAATTTGGTTCCTTTTCAATTCATTGTTCATCATCAAAGTTTTCTCTATTTGCTGAATTTTTCTCATTCAAATGAACTTGTATTTATAGGAAAAACTTCCCAATAGTCAGCTCCACTCCAACAGTCATATTTTCCTTAAATTTTAGAGTGACCGGGACATGTTTCAAAAAAACGGTTATTTTCTAACAGATTGTATGACATTGTTTCATGCATAAGAAATAATGTTATGTTTAAGATATATGTTAATTATAAGAAAACATAGAAACAGATAATATGGGAACAATACATTAAACAACTCTAACATTATCTAGAAAATGGATTCTGAAGAAAAAGTAAATCGGATCGTAAAAACGGTATTACATTTGTACTAGAAACGGTATCTTGAAACAGAATGACAGGTGTACTAGATTCGGAATCATAAAACAGAATGACATTTGTACCAGATTCGAAATCATAAAACTGAATTACTTTTGTACTGGATTCAAAATCATAAAACTAAAGGACTTTTTTACCAAATTTGGAGTCATAAAACTGAATGAATTTTGTACCAGATTTGGAATCATAAAACTGAGTGAATTTTTTACCAGATTCAGAATCATAAAACTGAATAACTTTTGGCCTGGATTCAAAATCATAAAACTAAATGAGAAAACTATTTGTAAAACAGAATAAGAAATTCAGAACTTATAAAATAAATCAGAACTTAAGAAAAATTGTTTGTGATTTTCAAAACATAAAACCATAAGAAATGTAGAAGTCATAAGACAACATTATTGACTCAACAATATCCCCATTTTTTTGAAAACACAAACAAATTTTATAAGTAAGAATATATTGACTTTTATAAACAAGTACGAATAAACTTATCTCCCCCTTTGAATGAGATTTAGAATGAATACGACTAACTCCCCATTAGGTTATGTTTCCCAAGGATCATATTCTAGATCTTTTTCTTCTGGTTTTCATTCTTAATGATTAAAAAATCCCCCTTAGATAAACATATCTTCTTAAAGAAACTCCCCCATAATAGATTCTCCCTATTTTGAGTTTTCTTTAAATTCTTCCCTCAAATAAATTCTCCCCCTTTGTGATTTTCAAAAATGAATGAAGAAGTATAAGATGTACCTGTATGGGTTATGGAAACATACAAGTGAAAACAAAATTAGAATATTCAAGATAACTCTTAATGAAATTTTTTAAATACAGTTTAGACTTTAACAAAACATCAGAATGTAAAACAAATATCATTCATCCTTCTTATGCTCTGACATCATATTCTTTATCAAATATTTGAGTTTCTTGACTTCTTTGTGATCTTCTTGAATCTTCTTAAATAATATATCTTGACCTTGATTCTCCTTTTCTAATGACAAGATCTTTTCTTCTTGAGCATCCAACTTTTTCTCTAATACGGGCCTGAATTCCTTTTCATTTCTTATAGATCGGGCAACAAAATTGAGTTGACTAACTCTCTCAGAAATAGATGCCTTGAGTTTGTTAAAATCATTTTCACAAGTATTTAAAGGTCCATTTTTTGAATCCATGATGTCACTAAATTAGCTGAGATCTTCATTGATGGTTTTGGTGTAGTTAAATACAATCTTAAAAGTCTCCTTTTGAGCTTTGTAATCAATAAAAAGATAATAGAAGTTTTCTTCTTGTTTCACAACCATGACCATAAGCATATTAGTCGATTACGTATTTTAATTCAGGGTTTCTTGCATCATTTGACTCCGAGAATCTATATTTTCAAGATTCAGAATGGTGATGACCAACTTTAATAAAGATATCTTGACAAAGTCATGTTCAACAGATGATGAGGATTTAGAACCTAAAACATCTTTTCCTTTATCAACTCCTCTTACAGTTATGGAAGTTGGTTTCTCTATTCACATAGAAAAATTATAAGGTGTTTCCTTATTAGATGAGGAAACCAAAACATTCTTTCCTTTGATATGATCTCAAACTGGGGATTGTTCATCAGATACTTGGATAACATTATGATCTTCATGTTCATCTTCTTCCCCTACAAACTCTCGATGTTTAGATCCTTATTTTCTTTCCTCTTCCTAAATTTATTCCCCTTCACATCTTTAATGAACAACCTCTTCTTTCTCTTATTCTTCTATTTCAATTCCAACTAGTTCTTTATCTTAAACTTCTATTTCTACTTATTCCTTAACTTCTTCTTCATCTTCTTATTTAACATGTTCTTTAGAAATGGATTTATAAACTGATCTCAGGGGAGTTCCAATGTAATCTTCCACTTACCTTAAAACATCATTTTCATATTCTTGAGTAATATGGTCTTCTATTTCTGTAACATGTTTTAATAGAGATAGAACTTTTTTGGTTTTCTTAATTTTTGGAGTGACATCCAACTTCTTATGAACAACTTGAGTTTTGGGTACTTCTTGAGATTTCTTTTCTACAGCTTTTAGTAAGTAATGACACACTTGAGCTTCCAAGGATTTCTTCTTCCGGATTTTCTCCTTCTATTCTTTCTCAATATTTTTAGTTTGCTTGATTTTTAAGGCTTTAGCCTCTACAGGGTTTAGGCCAAAGGATGGATCTCCTTTTTTTCTCGAAGCTGCCATTTATCTCCACTTTACAACTGTTGCATCGGAATAAGATTTTGGTTTCTTTGGAGGAGAAGGTGCTGATACCGGGACATCAGGAACTCATACTGGAAATCCTAGTTCTTCATGTTTCCTTTTCATGGGTACTGATTTTGAAGATTCTGGAACATCCCCTTTTCCCAGGACAACCATATCATCAAAAGTTTTTTATTCCTATATAAACTCTACCTTTATTCTGTTTAGAGTGTCATCACTGAGAAACGAAATCTTGAAATGATTTTAGACTGATCGACATGGGACATTCACTTCTAGAAGGCACATAAAAATTTCCTGGAGATAGCTGCAGAATACATAAGAATCTGTGATCTGATGGTTCCTCCTTTTATTGCCAGGATGGTGAGAAAGATGAACTTATCCAAGTTGATCTTCCTTATGTTGAAAAAAAAATATAAAAGAAAGATATCACATATCTTTAGATAGTTCTTATATCCTTTTCCTGGAATAAGAGAGCCTTTCATCCAGAGAGCTACCATCTTATGATTTTTTGTAAGATTTGTAATCTTAAGATTCTTAACATACTTAAGACCAAGATAATCTAAATCCTTGACTTTTTAAAAAGAACCTTTCTTCTCTATAATTTTTTAGGGCATAGAATAGCTTTTCCTTCATATGGTATGTTGAGAACATTTTCTTCTTTCTTATAGGAAACTATATTAGTCTTATCATAACATTTGATCTTAAACAATTCCTTTCCATCCTTTTGAATGAATGTAACATATTTTTAAACTGAATAACCCGATCGGGGAAAACAAGATCCTGACATTTCTCCTTATCCACACAAACAATTTCCCAACCATTAGTTCTTATTACCTTAGAGATAAGGGAGTAATATTTTGAAAATAAGTTAGGGCATACCAACCTTTCAATAAATATTGAACAATCCTTTATTTCCTTGGTAATCGACCTCTGTTCTGCTGAGGATTCAAGAGACATTCGGGATAAAAGAGAAAAATAAATCAGAATGAAGGCATTGATGGCAACAGAACATCGGCATAGAGATTAGTGAAGATGGTACCACACTCATAAACAAGGAACTCCTTATATAGACATAGTTATGAACTTTCAACTTCCATAAGATAATAAAATGGCTGAAAATAACCTAATCTGATTTAAATCTTGAGGATGATTATAGGAAACCTGAATTCTGATCTTTTGAAGTACCAAATTTGAAAATATTGAAATACCAACAATTGAAACTTAAAGTAAGAAAATAAAGGGTAAGAAAATGTACATTTTGGAATACTCTGAAGAAATTATCAGTATTATAATAATTCTGTAGGGAGATTTAGATTCTGAGATTTCAATTCTGAATTTTTTAATTACAAAATTTTTTAATTCTGAAATTTTCAATTTTAAAATTTACAATTCTGAAATTTTAAATTCCAAAATATTCAAATAGTTTTAAAATTTTTTAAAAGAAATATTATTTTATTATAAAATAGAAATAATGAAAGAAAAACATATGTACTCCCCCTGAAATAAAGAGTAACTTAATGTTAGGAGATGATTTAAACAAGAAGTGGATATGAAGGATTACCTTACAGAGATCATTCCTAGAATCTGTTTAATGTTTTCAAATATATCGGAAGGTAATGTCTTTCTAAAAGTATCAGCAAGTTGTTCATGCATTCTGATGAATTGAAGAATAATATATCCTTAAAGTGTGTGGTCCCAATGAAAGTGATATCTAATATCTATGTGCTTTGAATGAGAGTGATGTGCAAGGTTTTTACTTAGAGAAATGGAACTTGTGTTATCACACATTATTTTAGTCTTGGTAAAACTCATAACATAGTCTATGAGTGTGTGTTACATCCACAACACTAGAGCACAACAACTTCCAGTTTCTACATATTCAGCTTAAGTAGTGGAAAGTGCTACAAAATGTTGTTTTTACAAAGACCCAGAAATTAAGGAATCTTCAAATAAATGACATGTTATGTATGTACTCTTCCTATCCATTTTAAAACCACCAAATTAAGCATCTGAATAACTTTTAAGTTCAAAAGAATTTATATAAGAATAAAATAGACCCAAATCTAATGTTCCATTTAAATACTGAAAAATTCTTTTTATGACCTTTAAATGGGATTCTTTATGATTTTCTTGGTATCCTACAAATAAGCATACCGAAAACATTATGTTAGATCGACTTGTTGTTATGTAAAGGAAACTTCCTATCATTCCTTTATAAGATGTTTGATCGACAGATTTCCCTACTTCATCAATATCAATAGTATTATAGGTTTCAATGGGAGTACTTAAACTCTTAGTGTTGTCGTAACAAAATTTCTTAAGAATATCTTTGATATAATTTTTCTGTGATATGTAAGTTCCTTCTAGTTTTTGAGAAATTTGAAAAACCTAGGAAAACATTTAACTCACCCATCATACTCATCTCAAACTCAGATTTCATAAGATTCACAAATGAATCGGTTAAGGTTTTCTGAGTTGATCTGAAGTGGATTTCATCAATATAAATTTAAACAATAATAACATCCTTAGAGTCATTCATAATAAAAAGGGTTAGATTAGCAGTTCCCTTAACATAGTTATTTTGAAGACAAAATCCTCAATGTTTGTCATACCGAACGTTAGGGACTTTTTTAAGTCCATGTAGATATTTTGTATGTATATAAACATGATTACGATATTTAGTATCTTCAATATCAGGGGGTTGATCAACATAAACCTCCTCCTGTACATAACCATTGAGGAAAGCACACTTCACATCCATTTGGAAAAGATTGAAGTTAAAGAATGTTTTAAAGGATAAAAGAATATAGATAGATTCAATTTTGGCTATAGGAGCATAGGTTTCTTCATAGTCTATGCCTTCTTGTTTATTATAGCCTTTAGCAAATAATCATTCTTTATTTCTGACAATAATTCCATTTTCCTTGCATTTATTTCTAAAAACCCATTTTACTCCTATAAGAGAAGTTTTCTTTTGTTTTTCAACCAAGGTCCAAACCTGATTCCTTGTGAATTTTTTGAGTTCATATTGCATAAACTTTATACAATATTCATCCCCCAAGTCTTCTTCAAGAGTCTTTGGTTCAAATTGGGAAAGAAAATAAACATGTTCCACTTCACTCCTTAAAGAACTTCTAGTTCATACTGGTTGATTAACATCAGCAATGACATTATAACTGTGATTTTTTCTAAGTAACAACTGATTTGGGTTTTGAGAAGCCTGATCATCAACATAGGGTAGAAAATCTTCAGGAGTAAATGTTTCAGAAAGATTTTCCTAAAAAATTTCTTTATCTGAAAGGTATTATATCAAAGGTTGGTGATCGGTTTTTGAAAATATATCAAAAATAAGTTTGGGTTGTTTGAAAACAAAAGGATCAGTTTCATCAAATTTAACATCTACTTTTTTATCCAAAGTACAAGTGTTTTTATTAAAAACACTATATTCTTCAGAGTTAGAAGAGTAGCCTATGAAAATTCATTCATAATATTTGGGTGAAAACTTGTGTAAGTTTATTTTAGTATTCATGATTAATACTTCGAAACCAAAAACCTTGTATTAAAAACATTTGGCTTTCGTCCAGTACATAACTCATAAGGTGTTTTATTAAAAAATGTTCTAATTAAAACTCAATTTACAATATAATAGGCAGTACTTATAGATTCAGCCCAAAAATGTTTAGCTATAGAATTTTCACTCAACATGATTCTAGTTATCTCTCTAAGAATTTGATTTCTTCTTTCAATAACCCCATTCTGTTGAGGAGTCCTTGGAGCTAAGAAGTTATGAGTAATACCTTTTCTACTAGATAAAGTTTCAAAATTAGAATTTTGAAATTCTCCTCCATGATCATTATGAATAGTTATCAATGATAGTTTTTTCTCATTTTTAACTTGATCTCTAAATATTTTAAAAAAGGAAAGGGCTTCATATTTCTTAGCAAGAAAATAGACCCATGTAAATCTATTGTAGTCATCAACTAAGACAAACAAATAGTATTTTCCACCAATACGTCTAGTTTGTTTTGGAAAAAATAAGTCTATATGTACTAACGGTAAGGCATTAGAAGTTGTAACATCACTTGTAGAATTAAATCTAGATTTATGATTCTTGCCATATTGACTAGGATCACCGACTTTTGAAGAATCAAACCTATGATCTGGTAGATCCTTAACAAGTTCTTTCTTATAGAATTTATAAGATTCCTTGAGTTACAGTGTCCTAGTCTTCTATTCCAAATCCAAGATTGATCTTCGATTGCACTTAGGAAAGGCAGATCTTTACTTCTAAGGTCTTCTAGGTCTAAGGTGTACACATTCTCATGTTGAAGGGCAGTGAGAATAAACTCATCCTTGGAATTCTAAACTGTGCATTTTTCATTTCTAAAATTAACAAGGTAACCTTCATCACATAAGTAGCTTATGCTAATGAGGTTGTGCTTAAGGACTTTTACAAATAAACATTTGAAATAATAGCTTTGACAAGAAGAATAATGTTACCAATACCGAAAATTTACCCTAGAGAATTATCTCCAAAAGTCACATTAACACCCTTAGTTTTTAAAGATTTTTTGAAATATTCTTTGTTACTAGTCATGTACTGGGAACATCCACTATCCATGTACCATAAGTTTTTGGATTTTCCTTCGTTATCCGAAAATAGAAAGAGTTAGGTTTTTGGAATCCAAACATTCTTGGATCTAGAATTGATAGATAATAAAATTTTGGGTATCCACATTTGTTTAGAAAACTAAGCTTCATGAAACCCATGGGACGGAACTTTATTTTAAGAAAAATTATTCTTCCAGTGCCCACCACTTTGACATTTACTACAAAAATGTTCTCTTGGAGGAAAAAAAATAATTGTTTCAAAACACTTGTTTTTCATAAGAATAACCTAATCCATAATTATTACCGTGAGGTCAGATTTGAGAGTACATCTTGTCAAAATTTTCCTTACCAGAAGTAAAATTTGAAAGAATTTTCTTCAATGATAATATTTCCAAATTTAGTCTCAAAACTAAATTCTTATCCTCAAGAATAATAGACTTAGAGTTAAGTTTATCCTCTAAAACATCTTTTTCCAAAAACATATTTTTAAGATCATTAGAAATCTTATCCTTCTCAGAACTAACTTCCTCAGGTTTCTTAGAAAGATTTTCTAAAAAATCATTTTTATTATCAAGATCTTTGGTAAGATCTGAAATTTCTTTTGTTAAAATAAATTCTCAAGAATTTTATTTTTCAAGTTTCTTCGAAACTTTTCAATTTCTAATCTCTAGAAACTTTTCAAATATAGAAACTTATTCATAGGAAGGTAAATCATTATTTCTATCGGATGAAGTAGATTCTTCATCTGAAGAAAAATATTTATCTGGAAAATTTTCCCTCAAAGAAATATTGGTTAAGGATTCAACAGTTTGTACCTTATCCAGAAGACAATGATTCTAAAATAGAGATCAGGATATTAAACCAGTATTCCTTTTCTCGTAATATTCATAATTAGAAGAATCATCAGAAGAATCTCCACCACTGCCACTATAAGTGTCATTAAATTTTAATACATTATTCTGTTTTGATCTATATAACATCTTCTGTTTTCTCTCAGAATTCATATCCTTCTTTTCTATTTTCTTATGCAAGGGACAATTAGGTCTGATATGGATGGTTCTCCCCTATTCATATGATATCACTTCTACAACTTTCTTATCTTTTTCATATTTTTTCTTCTATCTATGATGGATGTTTTTCTGCCCAAAAATCTTCTTCATCCTCCGAACAAGATTGGATAACTCATTTTCAGAAGCTTCACTTTCACTAGATTTAGACTGAATAACAACCTTCTTAGACTTAGATCTTGTAACCCTCTCAGGAGTCTTGACTTTTGTATGATTTGAAGTAGTTGTAAAAGAAACACCTCCATTTCCATTCTTCTTTTTAATATTATCATCATCTCTCTTTATTCTGGTTTCATGTTGAATAAGGGTTCTAAGTAGCTCATTAGGATAAATCTGAGTAACTTTTCTATTTTCATCATTACTTGTCCTCTTGGATTACCATTCATTAGACATGATGTCTATAATCTTGTCTACAAGAACCTCATCATCTAAACCTTTTTCACCCATTGATTGTAAGCTGTTGAAAATAGTCATGAATCTTTTTTGTACCTTAAATATGGGTTCTCCATAAGGGAAACAGAAACCATGATACTTAGCTCTGAGAATAGCTCTTCTAGTTTCAATGGATTTGGAAGTTCCAAAGTGAGTTACTTAAATATTCTTCGAAATACTATTAGCATCTTCACACGGGGAAATTTGGCTATATATATTTCTGTTCATGGAACAAATAAAATTTTTTCGTACCTTATTATTCAGTTGATATTCATGCTTCTCTTCGTTGATGAAAGTACTAACTTCCTTGTTAGGAATTTTATATCCTCTAGTAAGCTTGACAAAATTGTATAATCAAGTTTTAATAACAAAGGTCTTTATATGATCTCTCCTGTATTTGTAATCATTACAATCTAATATAGGTGGTCTGGTAGGATTAAGACTGTCTATCATACTGACATTATTTCCTATCATTCTTAAAGAAATTATATTTCCACAGAATATTTGTTAATAGAAGAAAATTTGAAAACAGGATAAAGATTCCTAGGCAAGGAAAAATAGAACACTGAAAAACATGAACATGGAAAACTTATATGTGAATATAAGTATTTTACAGACCTCCTATGATGCAAACTGTAGGATCAAAATAATGATGTTGATGCTCAATATACAATAGGGGTGAATTGTATACATTAAAAATTTCTTTGGAACCTTTAAAGTTAATAGAAAACATTATTAAAGAATGTTTCTTAACCTTAAAAAATATGTTTCTTAAGTTTAGCTTTTAAAATTAAGAAAACATAGTTTAACAAAGTTAAACAAACATTCACAAAACGTCTTAAAGAAACATTTTCTTAAACTTTACAATCTTAAGATAAAAACATAAGAAAGATATTCTTATAAGATCGATTCTACCTTAAATCGTATAGAATCTGTAATATAATCAAAGTAACGGAATCATAATGTATAAAAAAGTTGTACATTCTAACTTTAACAAAGTTAAGATTACAGTGGAATTAAAACAACTTGAAATTGAGAACAAGTAACAATAAGATTATTTTATCCCAAAGAGAATGGTATCCAAAAACCTTGGATAAAGGTTCCTAGATTTATACTTTCAAGAATGTTTTTCATACCCAAACCTAGGTAAGCCCTTAATATGAAGATTGGTATCTATTTTTCTATCCCCAAAAGCCCTCGATTTAGTAGGATATCAGAACCTCTGTCTTCCAAACTCGGAATCCCACTATCAACAAGATCAGAGTCTACACAAAGAAAGTCTAAACAGGATGTTCACACTTGAACAAGTTGTTCACGACATCCGCACGAAGCACTGAGAGTTGTAAGAGCCTATATTTATAGAAATCACTTCACAAACATTGGAAAATTTTCAGTTCATTGATCATCATCAATGTTTACTATGTTAATTGTATTTTTCATATTCAAATGAACTTGTATTTATAGTAAAAACCTCCCAATGGTCGGTACCACTCCAATAGTCATATATTCCTTAAATTTCAGAGGGACCTGGACATGTTTCAAACAAAAAACGGTTATTTTTTAACAGATTATATGACATCATTTCATGCATAAGAAACAATGTTATGTTTAATATAACTGTTATGTGTAAGAAAACATAGAATCCGATAATATTGTAACAATACATTGAACAACTCTAACATTATCTAGAAATAGGATTCTTAAAAATAAGTAAATCAGAATGTGAAAACAGTATCACATTTGTACAAGAAACGATATCATGAAACAGAATGACATGTGTACCAGATTTGAAATCATAGAAAAGAATGAAATTTGTACCGGATTAAGAATCATAAAACCAAATGACTTTTGTATCATATTCTAAATCATAAAACAAAATGACTTTGGTTCCGGATTCAGAATCCAAAAAGTGAATGACTTTTGAACCGGATTTGGAATAATAAAACTGAATGACTTTTGTACCGTATATAGAATCATTAAACTAAATGACTTTTGTACTGGATTAGGAATCATAAAACTGAATGAGAAAACAATAAATAAAATAGAATGACAAATTCGGAACATAAGAAAAAAAATTCAGAACCTAATAAAAAGTGTTTGTGATTTTCAAAACATAATACCATAAGGAATGGAGAAGTCATAAGATAACCTTGTTTACTCAACATAGTGTTTATTATTGGGTAACTTTCATCTATGTAGGCTTCAATGGGTTGGGTCATGACAGAGTGGTATCAATGTAGGTATTCTTATACTAGAGTTTGGAAATAGTCTATATATGAGTTTTTGGTTTGGGAACTAAAGAAATAGTGTTAAAGTTTCTTAAATTTATATCTTAGGATAGGGAACCCAGTGATGGTGTGACGAATGACATATTTATTTACCCGGACTCTGATAACCTTCTTGTTAACTCATAATATATAGAACCTCTATTCATGAAAAAAAAATTGGTACATCTATCATATAGGAATGAATTATGTTTTCCATGTCCTTCTCAAGTCAACTCCCCATATATTCTCTTTTGTCAACAATACATCTCAGCTTTCTCAGGATTCCTCCATGATGAAATCAAGCTATGATTCTAATATTATATCACAATTATGATCTTCTTTGTGATTAGACCTTATTCTATAGACCTATGTATGAGGTGGTTCTTTTTGGTGGATAGAGAGTGGTGCCTCCACACATTAAGCATCATGATAACCCACTTTTTATGGTTCTAGTGGATGATCCATGTCAGCTTCATAAGTAGTTGGTACATATAGTACCAGTAGATGATATACCTAATATGAGTGAATTTCATGATATTTTGGTATAGAGATATACTAGATTTTAGGGTGATCCAATCCCATGGGCAGTAATGGATTGGCTCATGTTTGTAGCATGAGTGTTTCACCTGGGTAGGATCCCTCATGATGGTGGTTTGAGTAGTGATACTTTTTATAGCATCCCGCCTTTTTATAACATAAACTTTCATTACATTACACAAAACTGAGGATCTTTAAGGTCTAGTGTCTTGGAAACCAGGAACATAAAACATGAAAACAACATAAAACATTCTTCTTAAACACTTGAAAGGATTCTCCTTAACTTTATCCTAGGATCATTACTGCATCTCATAACCTGGGTACATACATCAAAAGGAAGGGTGAGCGGAAGGCCCAGTAAGGGAAACAAGAGGAACATTTTACATGTGAACTTGAGATACTTCAATAAGGATATGAAAAGAACTTTAAGGCATGAGAAAGAAATCATGAGGCATTTCATAATAACAATAACATTTTCCATAACATGAAGATGTGGCTACATCATTTAACATAGACAATCATGAACATATCACCAAGGTCCATCCCCAAGGTGCCATTTGAAAATTACCAAGGTTATTTACCAAGGTATCGTGAAAATTGTAATCTCTAGTGGTTACATCATTACCCAATGCATTGGAGCGCTATCAGGGCGCAACCTTAAATTTTTCTTTATTATCATGTGAGCCACATATATCATCATCAAACATTTCATAAAGAACCCATATAGCACAAAATAAATGGGTTTCATTTCGTAATCATAACATTTTAAAAACTTCTTTAAAGACATGATCTTTACGTTACATTAAAACCCACAGAAATGGAAGGTGGGTATCATGTATGTAAATACCATAATTTAAAATAGAACATTTTGGTATATATGTGAATACCCCTTTAGAAGAAATAGCTTTGAGTATTCACTTAATAATATAAAATAACTTTAGAAAAAGAGAGAGACATTTTGAGACGGAAATTCTGCAGCATAACGGCTATGTTACGAGGTTTTAGAAGACATTAAAAAGAGAGGGAAAATGGGTCAAACATTCATAAATGACCCATAAAACAGTATATGTAATGAATAAGAAGGATACATGATCATGGTAATGAAATTTCAAGGACATACCATTTGAAATTAAAAACATGGAAGGAAGACAAAAAATTAGATTTCTCTTATGAAAGTTCGGCAGCCTAACGGCGTTACTTAAACTTCAAACAAAATGATTTGAAAAGATCAAATAGGGTCTCTCATCATGTGAACATAAGAGTTCAGTATGATAGATATAGAGATAATTCCCCAACATAATTAAAAAAGAACTTGAAAGTTTTGACATGAAAGTAGAACTTTGAAAAGAATGAGAATGGTGAAAGAATCCCCTAAAAAATTCGGCAGCCTAACGGCGCCACTTAAATCTTCAAAATACTGAATTGAAGAGATAAAATGGGGTCTCTCATCATATGAATATAAGAGTCCAGTATGATAGATATATAGATCATACCCCAACATAACAAAAAGGAACTTGAAAGAATTTGACATGAAAGTAGAACTTCAAAACAAGAAGGGTGAAGAACCACTTAAAAATTCGGCAGCCTAACGACGCCAATTAAAACTTCAAAATAATGAATTGAAGAGATCAAATGGGGTCTCTCATAATATGAACATAAGAGTCTAGTATTATAGATATAGAGATCATACCCCAATATGACAAAAAGGAACTTGAAAGAATTGACATGAAAGTAGAACTTCAAAACGAGAAGGGTGAAGAACCACTTAAAAATTCGGCAGCCTAACGGCGCCACTTAAAACATCAAAATACTGAATTGAAGAGATCAAATGGGGTCTCTCATCATATGAACATAAGATTCCAGTATGATAGATATAGAGATCATACCCCAATATAACAAAAAGGAACTTGAAAGAATTGACATGAAAGTAGAACTTCAAAACGAGAAGGGTGAAGAACCACTGAAAAATTCGGCAGCCTAACGGCGCCACATAAAACATCAAAATACTGAATTGAAGAGATGAAATGGGGTCTCTCATCATATGAACATAAGAGTCCAGTATGATAGATATAGAGATCATACCCCAACATAACAAAAAGGATCTTGAAAGAATTGACATGAAAGTAGAACTTCAAAACAAGAAGGGTGAAGAACCACTTAAAATTTCGGCAGCCTAACGGCGCCACTTAAAACTTCAAAATACTGAATTCAAGAGATCAAATGGGGTCTCTAATCATATGATCATAAAAGATAAGTATGATAAATTTAGAGATCATACCCCAACATAATAAAAAGGAACTTGAAATACTTTACATGAAAATAGATCTTGAAAAATGGGAAGGGAGAAAGAATCCGTTACAAAAATTTCGGCAGCCTAACGGCGCCATTTAAAACTTCATAAAACGAAATAATGAGAGTAAGAGGGGATCTCTCATTATATGAACATGAAAAGGGCAGTAAGAGGAGTATAAAAGAACATCCTCCAACATATGAACATGGAGCATAAAAGAAATGACATAAAAGAGATTACTTGAAATTAAGGAGAGAGGTCGGATCCCTTACCTTAAAACGTAACTCTTAAAACTCAAAGGTTGGGACCTTGAGGGCTTGGGGGCACCTTGGGAGGTAAGGAGACCAGAACGTCTTTGAGGATTGTCTAGGAGTCGAAAAGATGAGAGGAGGGCTTGGTATTTATAGGGAAAGTGAGGGGACAAAGCATTAATGGCCAAGAGACACCTCAAAAGTGGTTTTCTCAAAAGCATGGGCCCTCCCATGGTACTTCCCATAAAGTTAGGCCACATGTGGACCCCCACACAATAATTCATCCTCTTTAGTCGAACATCCTTTAAAATATCTCATGACATCATCATGACACAGTTATGATGTCATTAAACATACCAAAACCCTAAAACTGTATTTTTACTATTCACTGAAAATTCAACTTTCTCTGAAAAATCCCAAAATTTCACCTTAACCAAATATCAATGCTCTGATTTCAAAAATGAACTCCATTTTATAAAAATAATTTTCTAAATATTTTTAATTTATTTTTTAAATAAATACACTATTCACCGAAAATTCATTATTTTTAGAAAAAATCACCAAAAATTACCTTAACATAATATCGATGCTCTGAGTTCAAAAATGAAATCCATTTTATAAAAATATTTTTCAAAATATTTTTAATTTAATTTTAAATTAAAAAACACTATTCACCCGAAAAAACTAATACTTGAATAATAATTTATGAAACCGTTTTTTTAACCATTTTATTGAATCACATTACTTAATCAAGGTGCCTAGATTATATTAATACTTTCTTTAAGTGAGATTACTAATCCATTTGGTCACATTACTAATCCTAAGCATAAAATCACTATTCATAATTTACTATTCATCAAAAATTAAGTTGATCTTATTAGACTCTAAATTGCGTACTGAACATATTTGTAGAAGACGATTTTTTGAAAATCATTACACATTTTTATTTATTTAAGTTTTACATAAACATTTTTAAAATATCCTTTCTCTAAAAATCATCAAAAATATGCATACTATATTTATCCAGTCATTTGAAAATTCATAAACTTCATCAAAAGAAGAAATCCAAATTTTTATTTAAAACAAAGGATTACACAAGGCAGTTATGGTCTCCTTACATAGCCCCTTATCACACCAGCATAGGACCTAAGTGTAAGGTGTGCTAAGGTTAGAGAATTTGAGGGAGGCTCGGCCAACATCGCACGAGTAGTAATTTCTATCAGTTTGAACTTCTCGCGAAGGCGATCCCGTTCTAGCTTTACACAATGAAGTTTAGCTTGGGTTTGGTCCAGAGTAAAGCCCAGTGGTGCTACCTCCTTCCCAATATCTGTTAGGTGGGCTTCGATCGGTCCAAGACTACTGGGTGAGGCCATCAAATCTTCTTTCTATATTAATTAACCAAGATTACTTGTATTTAGAGACAATAATCAAAACGTTTAGTTTCCAGCGGTCATATTGACCAATGGTCATATAACAGTCAAAAACCAATGGTATCATTTTAATTATACTCATGTTATCAAATGAAACATTTTTTGTTGAGTATAAAAATAAAATAAAATAACACATAAATTTAGGAAACAAGATTTATTCAAAATTTCGGGTCGTTACAATCTTCCCCCCTTAAGAAATTGCGTCCTCGCAATTTTTAAAATTAGGTTTTGAAATTTCATTGAAAGTCCCACATCGGAAAAGGAGTCAGTAAAACTATTACTTTAAAAGAAATAAAGTGAAGTACGAAGGTCACCCGAGTTAGCCCACACTGGGATTCCATGTAGGAAAACATGGACATGGAAGAAAAACAAAGGTTCAAGTTATGAGGGAGAGTGATAGAGAACATGATTAGGAGAAAGTTAACCATAAGAAAATCCCAAACTTATGATGTGTGTAAATGGTCATTGATTACCTAGTAGGAAACGTAAACCAACAACGTTTTTGTTTTACGTTCCTTTTCATAATTTTGAGGAATTCATTTACTACATAGAACAAAAACATAAGAAAATATACCTACCTTCATGTAGAGTTTCATCTTTTAATAAGTTTCTACCAAAACTAATCATTTCTCCAAATGATGAGCATTCAAAACTACTTGGTCTCATCAAAACACAAGAATCATCTTCTAGAGAACCACATAATCCACAAAAGATTAACTATCTATTTCTTCTATCTTTAAACATTATCCCAAAACAGAAAGGTTAAGGTAAAACAACTCTTAAAAAAGAAAGAATCCCATAGGAAGGGAAACTATTTTTAAATCTTCAAAGTTCCATGGTACTACCCAAAGTTCATCATAGACCATCCCATAAATAACGGTCCTTAAAATTCCTCAAAATAAACCAAACAAAGATTGAAACCCAAATACAAGATGGATTTGATAACATAGTCTTCCAAAATAAACTTCATTGTTCATCTCCAAACAACATCAACCACACCTAACATCTTATAACAAAAGTAGCTAACCTAAACATAATTTACCCAAGATAGGTTAATCATTCCCATAAGTAACCTAAATTACTATAAGTCCACCTTAAGTTCATTGATTCTTCAAAATATAAGTCAACATTACTCCTCAATGAAAATACCGTAGTAATCTATTTACCTCGATCATATATGGTCCTCAAAATAGTGAACGTCTTACAAAATAATAATCATCTTTTAATCCCCTAATCATCTCTGTTGTATTAATACGGCAATCGTAGCATTTCCTATCACATTGGTTGTTGGGACATGTTCTTCCATTTCCCGCCATTAACTAAGAAAAGAAACTTTAAATAGGGGCTTAAATACTTAGCCAACAATCATGAAAAGAAACTTAAAGCATATAAGGATAACTTGTAGTTGAAAAGTATACCCTAATTTGTGATCCCCTAGGTTCCCATCTTGGTTATCCATGATCATATATTCTTATGTGAACCTTTATTTTATTTTATCTTTGTTCCTTTAACAATGGTTCATACTAAGCTTATGAATTTACCAAAGCATATCCCCCGGGAGTGTCATAACCAAGAGTGCAGCAAGGCTCGTTGTCGTGTACCAGTTCCCATTCGAGTCTAGCTCAAAGCGGTGTTTTCAGGTTTTACCCCTATGTACATCTGTGCCAGAGCCACCTCTACCTGCTCGTATCCAGACAGGGATGTATTTTCTTGAAAACCCCTTACTCAATACTCACCAAAATACCAGGAAGATTTCCTATATTTAAAATTTTCTATAGGGTTCTTCCTAGAGTTTTCATATCCTAATTTCCAAAAATAACTAAACCATCCTTTGATACCAACTATAGCATCCCGCCTTTTTATAACATAAACTTTCATTGCATTACACAAAACTGAGGATCTTTAAGGTCTAGTGTCTTGGAAACCAGGAACATAAAACATGAAAACAACATAAAAAATTCTTCTTAAACACTTGAAAGGCTTCTCCTTAAGTTCATATTAGGTTCATTACTGCATCTCATAACCTGAGGACATACATCAAAAGGAAGGGTGAGCAGAAGGCCCAGTAAGGGAAACAAGAGGAACATTTTACATGTGAACTTGAGATACTTCAATAAGGACATGAAAAGAACTTTAAGGCATGAGAAAGAAATCATGAGGCATTTAATAATAACAATAAAATTTTCCATAACATGAAGATGTGGCTACATCATTTAACATAGAAAATCATGAACATATCACCAAGGTCCATCGCCAAGGTGTCATTTGAAAATTACCAAGGTTATTCACCAAGGTATCGTGAAAATTATAATCTCTAGTGGTTACATCATTACCCAATGCATTGGAGCGCTATCAGGGCGCACCCTTAAATTTGTCTTTATTATTATGTGAGCCACATATATCATCACCAAAAATTTCATAAATAACCCATATAGCACAAAATAAATGGGTTTAATTTCGTAATCATAACATTTTAAAAACTGCTTTAAAGACATGATCTTTATGTCACATTAAAACCCACAGAAAAGAAAGGTGGGTCTCATGTATGTAAATCCCATAATTTAAAATAGAAAATTTTGGTATATATGTGAATACCCCTTTAGAAGAAATATCTTTGAGTATTCACTTAATAATATAAAAGAACTTTAGAAAAAGAGAGAGACATTTTGAGACGGAAATTCTGCAGCATAACGGCTATGCTACGAGGTTTTAGAAGACACTAAAAAGAGAGGGAAAATGGGTCAAACATTCATAAATGACCCATAAAACAGTAGATGTAATGAATAAGAAGGATACAAGATCATGGTAATGAAATTTCAAGGACATACCATTTTAAATTAAAAACATGGAAGGAAGACAAAAAATTAGACTTCTCTTATGAAAGTTCGGCAACGTAACGGCGTTACTTAAACTTCAAACAAAATGATTTGAAAAGATTAAATAGGGTCTCTCATCATGTGAACATAAGTGTTCAGTATTATAGATATAGAGATAATTCCCCAACATAATTAAAAAAGAACTTGAAAGTTTTGACATGAAAGTAGAACTTTGAAAAGAATGAGAAGGGTGAAAGAATCCCCTAAAAAATTCGGCAGCCTAACGGCGCCACTTAAATCATCAAAATACTGAATTGAAGAGATAAAATGGGGTCTCTCATCATATGAATATAAGATTCCAGTATGATAGATATAGAGATCATACCCCAACATAACAAAAAGGAACTTGAAAGAATTGACATGAAAGTAGAACTTCAAAACAAGAAGGGTGAAGAACCACTTAAAAATTCGGCAGCCTAATGGCGCCACTTAAAACTTCAAAATACTGAATTGAAGAGATCAAATGGGGTCTCTCATCATATGAACATAATATTACATTATGATAGATATAGAGATCATACCCCAATATAACAAAAAGGAACTTGAAAGAATTGACATGAAAGTAGAACTTCAAAACGAGAAGGGTGAAGAACCACTTAAAAATTCGGCAGCCTAACGGCGCCACTTAAAACATCAAAATAATGAATTGAAGAGATCAAATGGGGTCTCTCATCATATGAAAATAAGAGTCCAGTATGATAGATATAGAGATCATACCCAAATATAACAAAAAGGAACTTGAAAGAATTGACATGAAAGTAGAACTTCAAAACGAGAAGGGTGAAGAACCACTTAAAAATTAGGCAGCCTAACGGCGCCACTTAAAACATCAAAATACTGAATTGAAGAGATCAAATGGGTTCTCTCATAATATGAACATAAGAGTCCAGTATGATAGATATAGAGATCATACCCCAACATAACAAAAAGGATCTTGAAATAATTGACATGAAAGTAGA
This sequence comes from Viscum album, assembly GCA_963277665.1. NCBI lineage: Eukaryota > Viridiplantae > Streptophyta > Magnoliopsida > Santalales > Viscaceae > Viscum > Viscum album. Next base: position 838,502,951 of record OY728165.1, read on the forward strand.
ACTTCAAAACAAGAAGGGTGAAGAACCACTTAAAAATTCGGCAGCCTAACAGCGCCACTTAAAACTAAAAAATACTGAATTCAAGAGATCAAATGGGGTCTCTCATCATATGATCATAAAAGATCAGTATGATAAATTTAGAGATCATACCCCAGCATAATAAAAAGGCACTTGAAATACTTTACATGAAAATAGATCTTGAAAAATGGGAAGGGAGAAAGAATCCGTTACAAAAATTTCGGCAGCGTAACGGCGTCACTTAAAACATCATAAAATGAAATAATGAGAGTAAGAGGGGATCTCTCATTATATGAACATGAAAATTTCAGTAAGAGGAGTATAAAATAACATCCTCCAACATATGAACATGGAGCATAAAAGAAATGACATAAAAGAGATTACTTGAAATTAAGGAGAGAGGTCGGATCCCTTACCTTAAAACGTAACTCTTAAAACTCAAAGGTTGGGACCTTGAGGGCTTGGGGGCACCTTGGGAGGACTCCTTGGGAGGTAAGGAGACCATAAATTCGTTGAGGATGGTCTTGGAGTCGAAACGATGAGAGGAGGTCTTGGTATTTATAGGGAAAGTGAGGGGACAAAGCATTAATGGCCAAGGGACACCTCAAAAGTGGTTTTCTCAAAAGCATGGGCCCTCCCATGGTACTTCCCATAAAGTTAGGCCACATGGGGACCCCACACAATAATTCATCCTCTTTAGTCGAACATCCTTTAAAATATCTCATGACATCATCATGGCACAGTTATGATGTCATTAAACATACCAAAACCCTAAAACTGTATTTTTACTATTCACTGAAAATTCAACTTTCTCAGAAAAATCCCAAAATTTCACCTTAACCAAATATCAATGCTCTGATTTCAAAAATGAACTCCATTTTATAAAAATAATTTTCTAAATATTTTTAATTTATTTTTTAAATAAATACACTATTCACCGAAAATTCATTATTTTTAGAAAAATCACCAAAAATTACCTTAACATAATATCGATGCTCTGAGTTCAAAAATGAAATCCATTTTATAAAAATAATTTTCTAAATATTTTTAATTTAATTTTTAATTAAAAAACACTATTCACCCGAAAAAACTAATACTTGAATAATAATTTATGAAACCGTTTTTTTAACCATTTTATTGAATCACATTACTTAATCAAGGTGCCTAGATTATATTAATACTTTCTTTAAGTGAGATTACTAATCCATTTGGTCACATTACTAATCCTAAGCATAAAATCACTATTCATAATTTACTATTCATCAAAAATTAAGTTGATCTTATTAGACTCTAAATTACGTACTGAACATATTTGTAGAAGACTATTTTTTGAAAATCATTACACATTTTTATTTATTTAAGGTTTACATAAACATTTTTAAAATATCCTTTCTCTAAAATTCATCAAAAATATGCATACTATATTTATCCTGTCATTTTAAAATTCATAAACTTCATCATAAGAAGAAATCCAACTTTTTATTTAAAACAAAGGATTACACAAGGCAGTTATGGTCTCCTTACATAGCCCCTTATCACACCAGCATAGGACCTAAGTGTAAGGTGTGCTAAGGTTAGAGAATATGAGGGAGGCTCAGCCAACATCGCACGATTAGTAATTTCTATCAGTTTGAACTTCTCGCGAAGGCGATCCCGTTCTAGCTTCACACAATGAAGTTCAGCTTGGGTTTGGTCCAGAGCAAAGCCCAGTGGTGCTACCTCCTTCCCAAGTTCTGTTAGGTGGGCTTCGATCAGTCCAAGACTACTGGGTGAGGCCATCGAATCTTCTTTCTATATTAATTAACCAAGATTACTTGTATTTAGAGACAATAATCAAAACGTTTAGTTTCCAGCGGTCATATTGACCAATGGTCATATAACAGTCAAAAACCAATAGTATCATTTTAATTATACTCATGTTATCAAATGAAACATTTTTTGTTGAGTATAAAAATAAAATAAAATAACACATAAATTTATGAAACAAGATTTATTCAAATTTTCGGGTCGTTACACTTTTCCAAGGAGACAAAGTATATTGGTAGATCCCTATCCTAGTGATGTTTTATATGATTTTTTGAATATAAGGATGAGGGAAACTTCCCCCACCACGATTTATTATCGTTTTATGCAATTTAATGTCACATGAGTGAGTCAATATCAGAAAACGTGGATAATATTTAGGTATGGTGGATGAGTTTCTTTGATTTTTGTGTTTATGAATTTTCTTGATATTATATGGTGTTGTAGTGAACCATAGTCATATAGAACAGATGGGAAAAGGGAAGGAAAATGTTATGAAGTATAGGCTTCTGACCTAGAGCCTCCACTTGTGATTGGTGGTATGACATTTTTCTTCTCTACTTAATTTGTAGTTTTAGTACATTGTTTAAAGAAACTATTTTTTAAATTCATACCTTGTTCAAGACCTAGATATACTATTGAATAATTTTATCTAGACCCTTGAATTTTGAGGCTCATATTGGGGGAGATTTGGTGGTCACACACTTCTTCTGACTGTGTGACCTGACTCATGGAGGTGAAATATTTCCATGGGATATCTCTAGGGTGGTGGTGAGACCCTGTGATTCTTTACTCGTTATGGACTAATTAACTACAACACAAATCCAATATGACTATTTACAGTTAGGTATATGGTGTACTCAATTTGGTGGGATGGTTTTTTTCTTCTTTGGTGGGAAGGAATCATATGTAGAGGAGGACATGCTTGTATGTTGTCAGATATAGTAGACTTCTAATTATAAGGCTAGTATGACCCTTGGAGTTGTATCCACTATAAAATTTCAGTTCATATAGTGATGGAGGTGTATGAGGAAATCATCCTTGAAGAAGTTCTATACTTATCTCTATATCAAAAGATCTACTTTCCATAATAAATTTATACAGGTATGACCCTAATATCTTTGTCATCATATCTGATGATCCTCATAGAGCTGCAAGAGACAACGGTTTAGTTAACAGGTCTATAGAGGAAGGGATTTATTAGACCCAGTGTATTCCCCTGGGTAGCCTCATTATTTCACTAAAGAGGTGGATGGGAGATTGAGGTTATGTATGGATTATTTTCCTATAAACTATCTGACTATAAAGATTATGTTTCCACTTATAATAATCGATGACTTATTATCCAATTAAAAAGTGGTCAAGGTGTTTGAAAAGTCTTAACCTAGGTTAGGTTGTCACTAGATCTAGGTTCTTAGTGATAAACTTCAGTATGGAAAACACCCCAACAGATTTCATGTGACTCAATATTGGGATCTTTCAAATCTTCATATACTAGTTTTTGATGGTCTTAATAGATGAAATACTCACTTAACAAGAACTAATAGAGGATTAAAAGAGAAAATTGAGGATGTTAAAGTATATAATTTGAGAGCACAAGCTATGTGGTAAGCTATAAAAGTGTTTTTTTTATTATAAGGGACCACTTTATGGGAAATGTCATCTTTAAAGAGATAGTGGTAGTGGACCTGGAAACGGTTTAGGTAGTGCAAGCTTAGGAGCCAACCAAGAGTGTGACCATGGTTTCAACATTCCCAGGGTATGCATGATATTTTTCTGATATTCATGATCAATTTATCTAGTATTGAGACACCTATGACTATTTTTACCTGAAATGGGAAAACATTCTGGTGGATAGAGAAGTGTGAGTAGGCTTTTCAGGAGATATATCAGAGGTTAAAGAGAACCCACCATATTGAGACAACTATAGGGGGTGTTGAGTACGTCGTGTTCTATGATTTCTCTACATCAAGGATGGAATAAGATATCATGCGGAAGTATGTGGTGATTCTTATAGAGACAACTAAGACTCCATTTGTAGAATTATGTGACCCATGACCTAGAGCCCGAAACATTAGTTATTTCCCTAAAGTATTATAAACACTATCTTATGGGAGTGAAATTAATTGTATTTCCAAAACATAAGAGTCTGAGGTATATATTTTCATATAAATATATTAACGTAAGATAAATTTGATGGATGGAGTTTCTATAGGAATATGTATTTTAGATAGTATATACTCCTTGGAAGGGGGATGTTGTAGTAGATTCTCACAATAATGATTTATATTTGATGTTGTTGGGTGAGGAAATCTAACAATTCACCTATTTTTAGTTGAACCTTATGGGTGAGGATAGTGATTCATTACACAAATCAATTGTTTACACCCCAATGCTTCTTCAATTTGTTAGGGAGGCATAATTTTGAGATATCTATTGTGAGATATTATATAAAAAGATATCCACTAGACTTGCTCCTGATGGATTTTGTGAAGGGTGGGAACATGTCATCCTTATTTGAGGACATGAGATTGTTCCAATGATTCTATTATTAGATGTGTTGAGGGAGTTTCATGTTTCCCCCTTAGTAGTATATCTAGAAGTGTTGAGGTTGTAACAGGTTTTTTTGGCATCAGTTTGGGTAGCCAGGGATTTAATAGAGTCTTGTTGAGTATATCTCTCAATGACTCATCTACTAATAAGTGAAGTTCAAGGTGATAGTATGGAAGTAGAAATGGGATTGTATCTTCATGGATTTTTTTATAGGACATCCACAATTAGTGAGAGGTGACGGTACCATTTGGGTGATCATAGTTCAACTCAGAAAGTCATCCCACTTACTAAACATCTGAGAGGAGAGTTCAGTGGAGATTTTGAGATACCTATTTATATTTGAGATATTCTAGATTCATGGAGTTTCCTTGATGATATTTTTATACTTTTGATGCATACTTCATGTTTTTATTATTTAGAGGATCACTGGAGGCTTTGGGACTCAATTTTAGCTGAGCATGAAGTTCCACCCCCAAATAGATGGTTGGACTGAATGGACCATTCAGGTTCTATATAACATGATTCAGGGTTTCATGTTGCTTTATAAGCATGGATAGGATGATCATATAGCCTTGGAGGAGTTTATTTATAACAATAGTTACCACTCCGACATTGATGTGACACCATTTGAGCTCATTTACCGGAGACCCTATAGATCGCCACTAAGTTATTCAGGGCCAGGGGAGAAATAACTTATGGTCCAAAAGATGGTGTGAGCAACAACAAGGAATGTGAAAATCATTAAAGAGTATATTAAAACTTACGAGAGTATTCAGAAGACCTATGAAGACCAGCGGTGCAGGCATTTAGAGTTTATTAAGGAAGTCCTTGTGTTCTTAAAGGTCTCACCTTAGCAAGGAATTTTGAGATTTTTTTGAGGCGGAAATCTATCTCTAAGGTTTATTGTCCCTTTCTAGATATTGTGCGGGATTAGTGTGGTTGCATAGCACCTAGCCTTACAACCATAGTTAGATTATGTGGGTGATTACTTCTATATGTCACTACTGATAAAATATGTTCATGACCCCAAATACATTATTAACTAGGGAAAGATGGAAATTAAGGATTGAGTTACCACTTTTACATGTTTTTAGACAGCATGAGAAACTTCAGTAGATATTGTTGGAGAGGAAAAACCAAACATAAGCTCAGTTTTATCACATTCATGAGTAGATTTCATCTTTTTGAGATGAAAATAATTTAAGGTGATAATAATGAAGGGACTTTTAAAATATTTTTGACCCTTTGGAATAATCCAAATAATATTTTCAGTGTAAGGTATATGGTGGGCATGAGATTACAATTCCTCTATAGTCTTAGTGTGGGTATATTAAAAATATTAAATATAATATATCTCTTACGCATAATTTTTTTGTAAATAATTAAATAAATCATGAATAGTGACTTATATATGAAAACAAAGACCACCATTAAATTTGGAATGTAGGTTTTATCTTAGGTAGGGTATAATCTTTATCTACATCGAGTGTTGTGGCTTAATGAAATTTCATGTGATGTGTTGGGTAAAATAAATAAATAAATTTATTTATTTATTTAATTACTAATGAATGTTTTTAACCAAAATAACATCTATTAATAATAGTATATATATCCTCTATAGGGTGATCTGTATAACCCTAGAGATGGAGGAATACAGTCATGAAGAAAAGCATTGGTGGATGATAATGAGATCCTCGATTGATGATTTGAATACTGTAAATTTTTTCATCATCAATAAAGTTATTTGACCTCACTAATGAAAGTGATGTATAAATAATTATTAGTTAGGGATTGATCCAAACTTGAGGTGTAACATTTTATTTTGTTGGATTACTTCCTCGTTCATGATTTTTCATCACAAATTTAAATTTACTATTGATAAATTTATTTCTGAATCGAGATTGATGAATTGTCGTTGGTTATTTATATTCCTAGAATATAGAATTTTATTTTTTATTTCTGTATTTAATGTTTTCATAAACCTCACTTTATCTTCAGTTTCTGTTGATAATGGTTGAAAAAACAACGACCAACATTCATTCTCACTTTCCTGCATCATGTTTTTCTCCATCTGTTCTTCATTCATCATCGGTATTTCATTTGACTAAGGATTTTAATTGATCTGGGAACCCATTTCAATGCATGATTCTTAGAATATATGGATTGTAATTATGGAATAAAAAATTTGGAGATTGGAAATGGAGGATTATTAACAATTATGATGGTAGCCTGATGTAGATCAATGATTTTTGACCACATGGGTTTTTACATGAGAAACTTTAGAAAACTAAAGAGGAGCTGTTTTTTGAGAAAAGGGGGAACGAAATCTAGCCACATGGAATCATTATGGGTTTATTAAATCTATAACTGAGATTTTTGTTGAAGATCGCAATTGAATCAAAGGCAGTAGTGGCATGTGTGTGATGCATAAAACAAATTGGATTTCCCTATGAAAAACCAATATATATGGTGTATATTCGGGAATAAAGCATGTCATTTGGACCCCTATTTACAGAATCTAGGGATTACCTAGTGAGCTAAATATCATATGTCATGTGGGGGACTCGTGTGACATGTGAACATTATACAGTCACATCATCTTGTAAATAGAGTACATTCCCAAGAAGTCATGTGACCCCAGACACCGTGTGTGATGGGGTACAACCTGTGTACTGTGAAAATATCATAGGAATCGAGGAAAATGCATGTCAAGTTTTTACCTAGACTTTAAATTCATTTTATCATAATAGAACACTATGTACTTGTAAAAACACATGTCGTGTGAGACCATATGAAATGGGTAGTTTTAGACTTAGTGAGACCCACCATATACCCTATAAGACACATCGTGTACTCCTTCTAAATCAAGTAAGATCCCTTGTTATTCTGATAATGGATACGATATGAACTTGGGTGAGTTCCCTAAAATTATGCATGTGAGGTTTTGTTCCCTTGGTGTATCCCAATGAGGATATAATATTCTATCCCATCCAAATAATAGGATGAGTAATACACTTTATGAGTTAGTTCTTGATAGAGTGAGGTATCCCTCTGCATGGAACAGTGTGTGATCCTCTATAATTATTCAATAGGTTAGATCTGGTATCCTATTATTGACATTTAGGGTGTGTGATACCTTCAAAGTGGATTTTCTTGGATAATTTTGTGTATCCACTATAGGCCCTGAGAGTGATGCCTCAACTGTGTATAAACATATTTTTTCTTATGGTGTGGTGTAGTATGATCGAGATAATACCTCAGATTAGTTCTCACAATTCTTACTTGCTTATTTATGGTAGGACCCGATGATAGTGAACACTCAGATGAGTTCCATGAGATTATAAAGGCTCAATGAGTGAGTTTACATAGATGAATGTTACCTTCGATCCTTTAGTAGAATCCTAGGCTGGCAGTTAAGATGTGACCTCACCTTGAGACAGGGAGTCTTCCTTTGAGCTTATATGGGTTATATTATTTATTCTATTTACTCTATGTTATAGAGCTGACTTCGTCTATAATGTTTTGTGTTTGGTGATTTTGGGATGTCCTAGTGGGTATATTTATACTCACCTCTGTATGGGATCTTCTTGCACATGTCATGTCTTATGAAGATGATAGACAATTTGACATAGTCAAAGGATGAACAAGAATTTATGGATCTTAGTTGTTATATATGTACCACAGATGGTTCCAATAGTTTTCATCTTTCTGGAAGTCCGCTTTTGATTGCAGGTTTGACTCTTTTGTAGTTTTTTAGGCTTGTATTTAGCATGTTTTACTTTTGTTGTACTTTTGTATGCACTTTGATGTTGTATAGATTTTATGGAAGAATTTAGTATGGATTTATTTATTTTTTCTACTTTATATTGGATCATGGAGATGTGTTCAAGTGTATAAGTACATTAGGATAAAGCCTCTCCTGTGTGTTATATGCCAGCTCGGTGCTAGTCATCAATCCCTAGTCTATTAGAGGTGGTCTTGGGGTGTCATTCATAGCTTTCCACCAACCAAGAGAGACCTAGAGGTTTGGGTCATTAAATAATTTCTAGAATATTTTGAGACTCCCAAGATTGATTATGTTTCCTCTAGTAGCATCATCAATATCAGGATGGATTATTGGGTTTTATTTTCCAAGATGGACTACTGGGATAGATGAGTTTGTTAGTGTTGGCCTAGGGATCTTATATATAGTACATGTTCACATAAATTGAGTCCTAAAATGTATCCCATGATACTTAGATACTGTTTATGATGAATGAGGTTATCGCATTTCTATGTTTTTTGCATCCACTAGATTGTATTGATTACATGGAACTGTCACTGCTTTGTTTCTCACTATTATTTGTTATCTTGGTTTCATTGTATGTTTACCCTCTATTATATTTATAGTTTTATATAATTTAAAATTAGTTTATAAAATTATTTGGATAGTTGAATTTAAAATGAAAGTGCGATGTTTTATAAAAAATTAGCATTTGAGAAACGATTTTGAAAGAGGAAATGGATATTTCCCATTTTTCATAAGCTTAATAAATGACCCAATTTTGGCATTTAAAATATATCTTTAAAAAAGAATTTTGTTTTTCTTTCTCATTTTAAAGAAAGATAAAATTTTATAAAAAATTTATATCGTTGCATTTGGTTCCTTTTCACCTATATGTGAAAAAATTATTTTCCTATCTATGTCCAAACTAGAATTTATGAATTTTATTTTGAAAGGAAATGGAATGAATTCTTTAGTGAAATCATATTAGTTATATTTTTCTCACACCATTCATACACCATTACATGTTGTAGTTATAATGTTTTATCTCATATGCCCTATCTTTGGTTTGGTCTATTTTTGAGAGATTGTTTTGGGTTGGACCGCATATGGTCAGTTTGGATGGTGTTGAGTGAACGTGTGTCATGAGGATAATTTTAGAATCAGTAGGGTTTTATGTTTTTTTATCAAGATGGGTATGAATTATCCACACTAGAATGGATGTTTATTTTTTATTTCTATGGATGGATGTGTTCTTTATATTTGGTTGATATGTTTGATGTTGTGTATGAGTTGTTCCCGTTATTTAATGTTTCTAGATTCTCTAATTTGGAAATCACATTTACTAATATTTATTTCTATTTTTATTACGTTTGTGTCCAAGTTACAAATGGGTGATGTTAGATTTTCATGTGTGATTATTGTAATTTTTATTTTTTATATGAGGGTGAAATTGTTCCTCTGGTGGCTCTTTATACCTAGGAACTAGTTGTCATCCCATGGGGATTTGGAAAACCCATTATACCTAAGATTGGACTAGGATGGGTAACATACCAATTCATCATGTGTTTATTAATTACAAATGGTATCAAGTCTAGGTTTTTCAAATACCTAATCTCATGATAATCCCTTTTTTATTTGTGATTTCTGGTAATATTGAGATAGTACTATTAGAATTTGATAGGTAGGTATGAGGAGAGTTTCTTGGACTATTTCTTGTCCCATATCTTGATTTACCAAGGGATGTTTTAATTTTAATCAATAATTCATGGTTTTTTCATTTATTTTTTGTGTATATTAATGTTATATGTTGATATCTTGATCCATATCGAGTGTACCAAGGATTTTGGGGTCCCCTTGAGCTTTAAGGGTAAAAATAAAGGAAGTACCAAGCTACAATATTAACTCAAATGGTATGGGAAACAATGCTTAACCTTCTTCAGTTGAGTTTATCCACCATTATAGTGGTTGGTTCATGGTTGACCCACCTATAAGACAAAACTTTTCACAATTGTGCTTTCTACCTTGATTTGTTGTTTTAGCTCTCTTTCTTTTGAAATTGATCTTAATGGTGGCTACTATTGGTGAAAAGTTGATTATGTGGGTTTTATTGGGAATTAATATTATTAGATGATAATTTCATTTATTCCCTATGCCTTTTGGTCCGGAATTCACTTTGAAATATTGGAATTGTGGTAATTAGAAGTCAATTTTGTGATTTAGGAAACTGGTTTTTCAATGGAAGAATGATTTTTCTTATGTTGAGAATTTTTTTTAAAAAGTATTAGCTTTATTCTTCCATTTTTATTTTATATAATTTCATATATAAAATAACATATTTTATAAAATTTCTTAATTTTTGAAACTATTTGTGGATATTTCTTTATAAGTGTGGTTTTGATTAATTTGAAATGTTTTAAAAGTGGTTGATTTCATTATGAAATTTTGGTAAGAAAATAGAAATGTTTTGAAATATAAGTGAACCTTGATAAATGTTTTTTTAAATAGATATCATGAAACATTGTAAAATAAAAATTGAACTTTATGACATTCATGTAATTTCTATTTTAAATAAGATAAATGTTTTAAAGAATGTGCATGTTTCTTGTGAAACAAGACTTTAGATGAACGTGACACATGGTGATTTTAAGGAAAAAGAATTTTTGAATCATCTATGTAATTTGAAATGTTTAAAAAATATTTTTAGTTGTTTTCAATGTGTGAAATCATTTGAAAAATGGATTTAACACACTTTTGGAAAAAGGGTGTGGTTTGAAGAAATTCATTTTGAAAATGTATTATTGTATCCTTCACCCAAGTTCCCTGTTTATTTGGATTAATCACTTGTAATATTAGGATCCATTTTATATATTTGGAGAAATTTGAGTGGGTTAGACTCATGTATCATATTTCTTTATTATACCTCTCAAAAAGTTCACAAGGTATGGTGGCAAGATTATTTTGCAGGTTGGTCCTTATGAAGAATCCTCTTATCACATAGGTGTATCTCTTCTATGGGGTGACCCGTACAAGACTCTGTAGAGTGTGTTAGGACCATAATATCCATTTCATTAGTACTTCTTGATCCATATTCCTTTCTTTTATGTTTTTCAAGTTCCTTTAGAAGATGTAACATGGTTAGATTATTTTTTGGGAATCAAATAGGTTAAATTATCAGGAGGAGTTCTGGGTGATTGATTATTTTTGAATATATTCCCATTGAGTTTAGATATGATTGAGGTTTTGATGTGATATTCATTGAGTTTGATCCTTTTTTCCCATGTGTTTCCTCATTTATAAGGTTTCGATTGTGATCATCATTCTTATTCCTTGGTGTGCAATTTTGTTTCTTGAGGTTTTCATGTGATGACATCCTTGGTTTATTTGTAATGGATTATGCATGGGAAGGTCTTGGGTGTGTAGTTTCATGTGACCAGGATGAACATGGTATCAGTTGATATCATGTACTAGTTGGTATTGATTTATACTTCATCGAGTTCTCTCTAAGATATCGATTTAGGTATGGGGTCCTAGTACACCACATCCCATTAGTTTTTTGACCGAAAAAATAAGCTTGTGTAATTCTTTTGTAGAGTCATATTTGGGTGGAGGTACTTTACCAATTTGGTTATATGGGATGTGATGTATTTGGGGTTAATTTTTTATGATCGTTTTAATATTACTTAGGTTCATCACATTTCATTTGGATTGAGTTGGTTTCATGACGATTGGTTGTGTTTGACGGTGTTTTTTGGATCCTTTGGAGTTAATTTAAGGAATCATATTGGTTCTTGTAATGATATATTTTTTGTTCCCCTTAAAATGTTATATGTTTTTCACTACTTTTAAAAAATTATAAATGGTATGGATATGGTTAATAGATTTATTTCTTCTTAATTACCAATGGTTGATGGTGATGAGTTGGTTGTTATGGGTAAATATTCATTGGCATTTGAGGATTTCCCTTGCTATTTGGAGAATTGAGTATATGAGGTGTTTTACTTGTTATAGGGTCCTAAAAAGTTTTAATCAATGACTTTAAGGGGGAAGAATGTGGAATGTTTGGGAGAATTTTGACAACTCATGTCACTGTTTATTTATATTTTATAAAATTTTGGGCTAATTTAAATTTTCATAATTTTTGGGCTTCAATTTTATAATTTTCTATGATATTTTTTCTATGCATAGTATTTGAATGACGATCATGAAGTTAGTATAACCCATATTGATAAAAAATTATTTTCTTCTTAGTGCACAGTTTGGATCTTATATTTTAGGAGAAACCACGTGAGTTACCCCTCTACAGGGCCTTCCATATTTATTTTTGAATGTGCATGGTTAGTCTTAATGGGCAACGCATGGCTAGGGGAGACAATGTGGGGTTACCCTTCAGTGGGAGTTTTTTTGTTGAATGTATTGCACATGGTTACAATAAATCATATATCAGTCATGTGGTGTGTTCAGATATCATAACAAATCCATTATGCATATTTGGTACATGATTTTCCAAATTTTTTGGAAAACATGCAAGGTTCTCAAAATTCACAAAAAAAAAATTAAAATGGTCTCTCTAAACCGATCCAACACCTAGTTTTTCTACCCTTTATACCTCTCCTCACTTTTCTAGACCTAGTTCAAGTGAAGGTATATCCCTCCTCTTTTCTATATTCTAGTTTTGGTCTCTTCCTTCGATTTCAAGTTAGCTCCTCAAATTTAAGCCCTAATTTTCTCATTTTCTTCATCTTTACTTACTTTCTGCCATTTATCTAAGATTTTTCTCCTCCCACAAACCCTAAAGTGATTTTTTTTACAAGAGTAGGTTTTTAGGGTGTGTTTCAATTCGAGGTTTTTGTTTTTAGGGCTTGTGGGGGGTTCTTTGATGCTTGTTTGAGCATTATTTATCAAATATGGAAACATCCAGTTTGATTGTTGTTGATCCTAGGTCGGTATTTTAGTGAATTTGTTTAATTTGTAATTTCATTTAATTCTTGGTGTTTTATCAACCTGAGTTTAAAAGATGAAACATACATATCTTTTCCCTAAAGGATTTTACAAATGTTTAATGTTATTTATAACTTACAATAAAGGGGTGTTTTAATTAACTTCATGTTTAATAAGTAAGATATATGTACCAAGTGGTTGTATAAATTTCTATAAGTCACGCATTAAATAAAATGTGTCATTTAAGAGTGTTTTTTCCCATTTGGGTCATTAATTTGGTCAAAGTGATATAATGCATTGATTTTAAGTATGGGGAAACACTTTCATTTATCAATTAGCTTTAAATAGAGGATGTGTATCCTAAATAGTTTTCAACATTATATTAAATGATTTATTTAAAAGGAGTGTTTGAAAATTTATTTTAAAGAAATTTAAAAGTGTATTGGCACTCTAATCATGTTTTAAAGGCCTTTTTAGAACTTCATTACAAAATAAGATTTGTTTGAAATTATAATACACTCATTTTTTGACACCCAAGTGTTATTATGTCTTCCATAAATGATACCTAGTGTGGGATGTTCAGTATTGATGATTATGAATTTACTGAGAAATGGAAATGTTTCATGTGAGGTTTCATGAGGTGAAACATTTGATATTTTAAATTCATTATGTTTGTTCTTTGTGATTTTTTTAATTTCTCACTTCTACATGATATGTCATGGAAATCCATAGAGACTAGGTTGATAACTTGGATAAGTACAAACGCTTAGTGTATATTTTTTTATTTATAGGGGTCATTCCCTACAGATTTCAAGGCTCCAAATATGGATTATGTTTTTAATGGTATATTAAGAACTCCTAAGAAGGATAATAGGGACTGACTAGCTCGATGGGACTACCGGGATGGATATGTACTTAAGTTTAGGCCTAGGTATCTTGTATCCATTTCATGGTCACATTACATGAGTCCTAGTAAGGTTCTCATGATTCTTAGATCTTTTTTAGGATGATTTATGGGATCTCATTTCATTTTTTTTGGTATCCTCTGGTATTTTTGTTTACATAGCACCATCACTTATTTTTTATATATTCATTTTTATTTGATATCTTCATTCCCTTTTACTATGGTTTAATTTATTTTTTTTTTACTTTCAAATAAATTTATAAAATTACTCAGAAAGTGGGATTTAAAATGAATGTGTTGTGTTTTAGAAAAATATGTTTTTGAGAAATGGTTTCTAAATAAGAAATGGGATTTTCTGAGTTTTCATAATAATAACAAATGACCAACTTTAATCATTTAAAAAGGGTTTTCATAAAAGGATTTTGGTTATGTTTTTTGTTTTTAAATAAATTTAACATTTTGTAAAAGAAATTATGGTATTATATTTTGTTTCATTACACATGTATGTGAAAAATAAATATCTTCATCCATGTTCAAACTAGAATTAATTAATTTTATTTTGTATGGAAATGGAAAATATTATTTGGTGAAACCCTGATGGGTGTTTTTTTCTAACACCCTATATAAACCTTTTTGAATTTTTTGTTCTGATGTTTTCTCTCAAGTGTCCTAACATCGGTTTGATATCATCATGGGAGTAGGTTCGAGATCACGACATACTTACAAAGTTCATACACAATATTTCAATGATTATAAGACATGATTCTTGTCATAATGATTTATCATTTCAGAAGTAATGATTCATAAGAGTGATAAATCATCATAGATAAATCATGAATCATAAGTTAATGTTATAAAAGTTTGGCCCCATAATTGGTATAGACACCATTTAATATGTATATGTTAACTACCAAGACCGTAAAATCATAATAGATCATGCCTCAACACCTATTTCCCATAGTGTATCAAGCACGTCAGCTTTTTTCACATAATGGATTAAGGACATAAACGTTTTCCTGATAATGGATTTATCACATTGACTTGTTTCTCGTAATGGATCAAGCACATAAACATATATCCTGAAATGGATCCAGCATATTGACCTATTTTCCATAGTTACAGCATGAAATATAATACTTTGAAATAAAATTGAGAAATATATAATTATGGTACCACCTTATATATAATGAAAACCATACATCTGTGTGAAACTAGATCGTAAAACATTCATTATATAGTCACATCATAACCCATTAAAATAAAATGAGTTTCATAAACATTTCATCTATTCATCATAGCATAACCATTAAAGAATAAATCGGTTTCAAAAACATCTCATCAACACAATAATAAACTAATTAAAGAAAGTATAAGGATAATAGCATTGGATTATATCCCCAGTAGAATACAATTATCATCAAAAAAATTTATCATATGTGAAGATTATTTTAAAATAATGATGGGATATTTTACGATGAAAATACAAATTTCATTTTCAAATCATATATTTAAAACCAAATATTTTTAAAATATTTAGGAATAATTTTTATTTGAAAATATCCCTGAATTTGTTTAAAATAATATTCAATAATTGATTTCTCAGGATGGTTATAAATTTCTTTCATTCTGTATAAGTTAGAAAAATATTCCATTCACACTTTTTTTATAAGGTCAAGAGGTAACACATTCAAAAAAATAAGACTAATTTTAAATAATATTTATAAAATTAAATAATATTTAGATATTAATTACAAAAATCATAGTATAATATTAAAAATATTCTTGATTTTTTTAGAAAATATATATTTTGAATAAAAAAGGGATTTCAACTGAATTAGTAAAACATATTTTATTTTACATAAAAATATTATTTTGATCGCTTGGGTAATTAAAGTGTGGAAAATTAATGTAAAAATATATTTTCTATAAATATTTAAAGGATAATAAATTTAAATGGATTTATAAGACAATTAAAATATAATTTCCTCGAAATAAATTCAAGTATAAATAATCCCAATTAAAATAGGATTGATATATAAATCCCTTACAACTTTGGTAACTTTAAAATAAAAAATCATAGGAAATAAAGAACCTTGGGAGGGTAGAATTATCCAAATAATTGTAATTAATATAATCATAAAATATATTCATGTCTATTATATACACAATATTAAAGAGACAAGTAGTGAATATAAAATGTGTCTCATAGAAGTAAAAGGGGGGATAAAAACCCTTACCTCAAGTATGACATCCTTAATTTGTGTTCAAAACTCCTATATAATAAATATATATTTAGTATAAATATATTTTAGAACCATAATAATATATATCATATTGTATATTTTATTCTTTTAACCTTTTATCACCCATTTATTAATAATTGTTTATTAAAATCAATGTTCCAAGTGATAAATGCTTTGTTTTTCATGTTTGTTTTAGTTCAGTGGTTTGGTACTTGTAATTTGATAATGGTTACGTCATCTAAAAAATGTAGAGAACAATCTAAATATAATATATATTTACTATATACATATTTAGATTCATCCATAAAAGTATATATATATATATAAATGAATTATACCGTTCATGGAGATGTAGGTCGTACGTATGCACGAGCGTTGTTTTCACTTTTTGTAGGATGGAATGAAAGAGTGGATAAAATAATTCACCTTTAATAATAATTATTATATAATATATACCATATATTTTAAAAAATTTCACAATTATTATCATCCATGTAAAATGGAGTTGAAAAAATGAATTACATCGCTTCGTAGAGGTGGTATACCACAAGTACGCATGAGAAAAGTTATCATTTTACAATAGATTAGAAGTTAATAAGCTAGATATGATATTATCATTAAAAAACAGAAATTATATTTATATATATTATATAAAATTTAAACCCATCATAAAAACAATTCATGAAATATGGTGAATGAAAATGAATTGTATTGCTACATGGACACAGTATGTTGTACGTATGCATGGGCGATACTTTAAATTACCTCTTGATGAGAAAGTGGGTGGACAATTTATTTTTATTAATCATAATAAAATTTTATTATATTAATTATAGTTAATTTATTATTTTATGATAAGTACCATATATTTATAGAAGGTAAATGAAGAATCAAAAATAATGTGATCAATAAAAGCGGTTACCTATTATTTAAAACAAGTCCTTTAGATCATCTATTAAGAACCATAGGGTTGGTATTTTTCAGAAAACAAATATATAATTATTCTATGGGATTTTATAAGATAATATTTCATGGGATGGTCAATATATAAGTCTCAATGTGATATAAAGAAGAGAAAGGAGGGGTGCCTTTTTAGAATTGAAGGGAGAGGCACTCTTGGGATTTCTTATAAGATTAAAATATAATGAAGTAATTATATATAAAAATGATTCTAAAAGGACAATTATTTGAAGTTATGTTAGTATGGGGTTGAAATACATTCAAAAAATAAAATTTGGATACATTTATGTGGTGTTTTAAAACCTATTTTTGGTCTAACCCCATAGTTAACCTATTTTAATCTTAACCATGGTTACATCTTTTTCACTCTTAAAGGGTTATAATTTTACCTACAAGTTAAAATTGGATCATAAATGGATAAGGGAAGAAATTTTTGACCACATATTATCCTCATTTCCATCTTTAATTTTTTTTTTTATTTTTAATAATTTAATAAAATATTATTTTTATAAAATATCATCAATGTCAATATTGACACTATTTATTTTATTTGACATAAAATAAATAAATAAAAAATTATAATTAGAATATAATGTTTCAACAAAAAACTAATATATTATATTCAAATAAGAAATTTGTGTAATGCTAAATCTCAATAAAAAATATTAATTTTAATATTTTTAAAGTCATTTATATCATTCTTCTATTAATTTAAAAAGTATTTTGTCGGTGTTGCAAAAGAATTAGATGTAATTATATAATTACTAAAAAATATATAGAAATTACTATTATTAAAATAATTTTATTATTTTTAAAATATACATCAATTACCTTAACATTTATTTTTAATATATTTTAACCTAATTTACCCTTCATCGAAGTGATAAATTTTACCATAGTTACTATTCAAAATGTCTAAAAATCAAAAGGTACTATTTATAAAATTTGAACCTTATGATTAAAAATATGGAATAAACTCTATAAAATTCCATTTATATAATTTTGATTAATTTAATTTAAGATAATTGTGAAAAATTTGTTGAAAACAACTTTTTAGAAAAATACATTTTGATCACAAAACTGGATTTAATCTTATCCCATGACTAGAAAAATATTAGATAAATTATAAAACATTTTATTATATATATAATTTGTAAAATTTCATTAAAATAATTCAATAATAATGACTAATTTAATTTATTAATATGAAACTCATTGCACACATAAAAAATATTTTTATAAAAACACATCCTTTACTTTTAAATGATTTTTATTTTCAGTTATAATAAATCGATAATGAATGAATTCATTTTAAAAATATGTAAACCATATGTTTTTTATAATTTAGTTAGTCTTATTCATACCCACAAATCAAATTTTTTTTGTATCCTTTATATTAAATAATAATATTTTAATGTTATATCACAGTTCTTTTAAACTCAGTGTTGAATGTAACATAAGCTATCAAAGAAATAAAATTTATTTATAGAGGACTATTTCTTAAATCTTGGGATGTTACATTATACCCCCCTTAAAATGAATTTCTAGCTCAAAATTCTATCTCTTAGATACAAACATATGATGATACTTCTATCTCATCACATCTTTGGGTTCCCATATAGCTTACTTAAATTTGTTGTTTCACCACAAAAACATTGAATAGGTGTGTGGTATTGTTTCATAGTACTTTAAATCTATGATCAAGAATCTCTAAAAAAATTCATCATAAGAGATATTTTTTTACTGTGGTAAAACCTTTGAGTTTAGTACATGTGAAGGATCAGTTTTGGGCTTCCTCATGAGAGATACATGGCACATATCGTGAACTTGAGAGATATTTGTTGGGATCATCAAATGATAAGCTACCATCCTGATATGATCAAAAAATTTAAAGGGACCAATATATTTGGGGATCAAATTTACCCTATTTACAAACCACATACCAATATTCCAGGTATATGTTCATTGGAATACATTATCACCCTCTTCAAACTCAATATCTCACCAATTACTGTTAGAATAACTTTTTTTTCGTCTTTATGCTTCCCTTATGGGTTTCTGATTAGCAATAACCTTATCGTTAATTTCTTAAATTATATCTTTCCCCAATAGATTTATTTCCATAACATCACCCTAACATGTTGGATTTCTAAACATTCAACCATTGATGGATTCATAAGGAGCAATCTCAATGCTTGATTAGAAGCTGTTGTTATAATAAACTTACACTGAATAAATGTGTTGATCCCATTAACCATTGTACATCATAAAAAAATTATCTCAAAAATGTATTATAAGGTTTTAATGGTCCGATAATACTGACCATATTTCAAAGGATGATATACAAAACTAAAACTCAACTTAGTATCTAGTGACTGCTAAACACCTCTCCAAAACATAGAAGTATTCCTCAAACCCCGATCTGATATAATAAAAATTGGTACTCTAAGAAATATCACCAACTACTTAATGTATAACATTAAATGATTATCTAGAGATAAATACTCTTCGAATATAATATAGTGTGGTAAATATTTATGGTAATAGATTATAATATAAATAATATTGTTCCATTTTAATGTATTGGGGATTCTAATGAAAATATCCATGGGTATTGTTTCTCAATTCCTTTATAGTATGATTAATGGTCACAACATCCTATTTGACTTTTATCTCTACTCCTTTACCTTTTAACATATCATGCGTTGATATAAAAACTCGTAAATATATCACTTCATGTCATCCCCTCAAAAATGATTTTCATATATCTATACAACTTCACACTTCCATGATAAATAGTGGATGAAGAACTATGAGCCTCAATCAAAATCTCCTTCTTTAAATCTGGCATAAATGAAAAACTTACAGGGTTCCCATATATTTTTATTCTACCTAAATCAGCGTTTAAACCATAAACCTTTTTTCCTTTTTATACAGTTCCACATCCTCATTTTACACATTTTTAATTCTCCCATAGAGAGATGATTGAACATTCATTTGAGAAAGATAATATTTATCCCAATACTTTAATATTTCCATATCTATCATTTGAAGATCTACAAATATTGGATCTTTTGTGAACCTCAACATATATAATCTTGAATGATCCTTCTGACTTGAAGCATCTGCCACATTGTTCTCTTTCCCAAGGTAGTAATATATATATCATTCGTAATATTAAATCAACTCCGACCATCTTATTTAGTGAATATTCAGATCTTTATGTGAGAATATATACTTTAAAATTTTATGATCTATATATATCAGATGATTCACTATAAAGATAATTCGTTCATATCTTCATTGTAAAAATTACTACCTTCATCTCCAAATAATGGGTTGGGTAATTTTGTTCATGTTTTTTCAATTGGAATGAAGCTTAAACTATCACCATGTCATTATGAATTATGAGACATCCCATTTACTTATATGAAAAATAACTATAGATCATAGAACCTTATCTGTTTAAGGATAGTGTGATCACACATGCATTGAGTAACCTAAACTATATCTCCTTGAAATTATCTTCACATTTATAATTCCACCAGTACTTAACTTCATTTCCAGTCAACATGGGGTGAGGATTAGATAATCATGAAAATTATATCATAAAGACTCAATAATATCCCACCTACTGAAGAAAACTATGGATATAAGTTACATTGGTTGGTCAAGGCTATTTCTTAATAACTTCTAACATTGAAGGATCCATCGATATACCATCACTTGAGATTATATGACCCAAAATAGTAACTTTCTAAATCAAAAATTTACAATTGGTTGATTTTTCTACAACTTATCCTTCCTTAGGGTCCTAATAATAATCCTCAAATGATCATCATGCTCTTCCTTTCTATTTGAATGTATAATAACATCATCTATAAATACTATAACAAACTAATCAACGTAATCTATAAAGACTTTATTTATTAAAAACCTGATGATAATGGGGGAATTAGAAAGAAAATATGAAATCACTATAAATTCATAGTCTCCATACATTGTATGAAATAAATTATAAGGTATATGTTCATTATTGAACCACAATTCATTATATCCCTAATCATGGAAAATTATTGTTCCTCGCATAGTTGATCTAATTGGACAACAATACATGGTAGATGATACTTTTTCTTGATATTGATCTTGTTAAGTTCTAGATAATCAATGAATAGTTACATTGATCAATATTTCTTATTAATAAAATGAATAGGTGCACTATATGGTGATACACCTGGATTAATTAATACCTTGTCAATATTCTACCAGATATGGATTATTATAACTCAGTTGGGGACATTCTATATGGATTATTTGAAATAGGTGTAGAACTAGGTATGAGTTCTACTGAAAAATCATCTTCAAAATTTATAGGAATACAAGGAAATTATTTTATAAATAAATCTACAAACACCTAAGAAATAGGAATATCTTTGATATTGAGTTTCTCCCCAAACATCAGAGATAAATATCATTTATGGATTGGAACTAATAGCCACAAGATAAAATTAATTTCCATTACACGTCATATTCAACCTCACAACAATATATAATAACAGGTTTATTTGTAATATGAATTGAAAATATATTTCCTTGGTAATTGATATGGGATCCATATAAAGAAATTAGATTCATGCCAAGAATCACATCGAATTAAACTAATGAGAGAATCATATGATTTTTTGGAAGCACATTCCCAAAATCATTAATATGAGAGGAACTATAGAATTGATATGCAACCATCATACCATTAGTATTTTTCACTACTAACTTAATATCTAATCATTGATATGGTAATTCAACACTATTTTCTAATTCCATAGATATAAAAGAGTGGGTATATCTAGAATCAATAAATACATTAACTATTCTAGAGTTGATGATAAGTGTATCGTTCACAATGCCATTATTATAACCCAAATTTGCAGTCATGATCACAAGAGATTTCATTTTTTCTTTGAGATTAATAGGTTTCTGATACCATTAATCATAAAAAATTTTAATATAAGTGAACTGGTTGGATAAACGCCTATACTCCTTGAACATGATGTATTGGATCATGGGTGGTGGATTAGTTGGTGTCTTCCATTTATCCATTGAATTAATTGAACATTTCATCACTTTTTTAATTTCACAAGATTTATGGACTACCTTTCCACATTTAAAGCACCTCCCAGTTCCATTCAAGAAATTTCCTAAATGTTTATCCCCATATTCCTAGCATGTTTAAGGATGTAATTTACTTCCATCATGTGATTTATTCATGTTTTCATGAGACTCAATATTTCTTTTATTATCATACCATAACAATGTTGTGAATATCTAATTTCCATTTTTTTCCTTGAGGAAAATCATAAAATTATTTTTTTATAGCTACTAGTGTCTCTTATAACTAATTCCTTTTGAATACTTGGCTGTAAGATAGCAATGAATCGAACAATTATGATTTTAAAGATAATAATAAAACTATAGGCATGGCTTTAATGTCTTATAATTTTTCCCTCATAGGTACCAATGGATTTTTTATTCTTTTTATTTAGATCAAGTAAATCCTTATCCATATTTGTATATAAAATATAATGGAATTACATATTGAAAAATATCCTTTTAAACTCATTCCATTCCATGGAGTAAATTCCTTTCTCTTAACTCATATTCTTAAAAATATTCTACCATTGATTAGATTTGACTTCAAATAATAGATGGTTAAGATAACATTTTTATGTTCCAACCATTGAAGAACAAAAAATATTTTCTAAATGGTTTTGATTAATCACTCAACCACTACTGGATTATAAGAACCACTGAAATACGGCGGGTGTTACCATATGAAGGATGAAAAAAAATTGTTCCTTCTGATGCTCATTTAGAATCATAGCATGATTCATAGATCGAGAAAGTTGAATTGACATAGAAATAAGATTTTTCATTCCATATCCCATAGAATTTGGTTAGCTGAGAGGAAAATTATTTCATTTTCTGTCACATTCATTATTATCATTACGTCTTCAGTTTCAATCCATTGACTAAAACTACAAAGTAAACTATGAGCATAATGTTATTATAATCATAATGATCTATCATATGATCATGAAATATAATTCCTAGGATATCTAAATCATAAAACCTTCTTCTAAATCTTTTATACCTTAGGGTTAACCTTGGTTATCAATGGAAATTAACAAAAATTTATGATGTTATCATATACATAGATTTATACCAAGGTTTCTCACCAATGTTTTCTAATCTTAATCTATAATGATTGACTAAACCTGTCATATGATACTCACTATATTGACCACAACTTTTTATACATAATAATTATATGTTTTTAGATGAATATTCAACACATCCCACAAATATATGCCTAAGTAAAATAAAGGTTCAGTGTATTTGGAGACTAAATACACAATCTTATTATCTCATGAAATATCTCCAACATCTCCCATAATGATCTTTTCATTTAGTAATCCTAATAGACATATACTACTTAATACCTCTCTTTATAACATGGGTAAAGGAAACAGATGAAATAGTGGAATTTTATGCTTAGTAATGGTAAATATGGGAGATATCAAATGATTATCATATAAAAGAATAATATAAGAAAAAAGGTATGATATAGTTACCGTACATACAAATTTTATACCTAGTATTTCAGATATTATAAAACATGATACATGGCATTAAGCTTTATCAATTCAACATACATTATTCATGAGTGTGAAAAATCATCATAAATAACTCATTATGTTCATGTTATAAAATTTAGGCACCATGAAAGATATATAAAACCTTTCACATGTCATGGTTAACTACCAAGACCATAATATCATAACATATTAGGCCTCAACACATGTTTCCTAGAGTGGATCAGTCCCATTGAATTGTTTCCCATAATGGATCAAGAACATCATCTTGTTTCTCGTAATGGGCTAAGCACAAAGACTTTATTTCTATAATGGATCAATCATGTCTATTTTTTCTCATAATGGATCAAGAACAAGGACTTGTTACCCTTTGTTATCTAATGAGATATAATAATTTACCCAATGCATTGGTGGTATATATAATTTTGGGCCCACCCATCACATAATGAATTCCATATTTATGTATTATACTAGATTATAAAACATTTTTAATATCATCACATTATAACCCATGCTAAAAAAATGGGTTTCACAAAAATTTATTTGATTCATATAATAATAACCCATAATAATAAATGGGTTTTATATGTATGTTTTGGGCATAGAGGAGGTGCGTGAAGGGTGGTGCCCAACTTCTATTTTTTCATGATTGATGACCAATTCGAGATCTACACAGAGATAAATTTCGTGAACTATGGAATGGATCCACAAGATCATAAAAGGGTAATAATGTTGGAACCAGAGTGTGAAGATCAAAAAATATTGTTTATAATTAATTTATTTAGACAAATTATTTCCTTTAAAGAATATTTCTATATTGATGTATCTGGTGGTAGATATTGTGAACCGTCATTGTGTTGTAGAAACCAAGTGTATATATTATTTAGAAATGATCCATAGGTGCTCGAGGAATCTTCAGACATCATAATAGGACTCTCTAAGTGCTAGAATGGAAGACCCCTGTGATTTTTTGGTCAACCTTAATCTACTCGAGAATCGCTTCCAAATTTTTCTACATGATTCGGTGGAGGATAATTTCTCACCATTATTGGGAGAATTATTGGAGAAGATATATCTCTATTCCTGAGAGTATTCTCTAGGATTTTTGTTCACAACCAAAAAAATGAATTGGCTCTATTGAGAAGATAACACAATTGGGCATTTTCATTTCCAGGGATAAAATAAATTAATTACAAAAGTGGCCTTATTTTTATCTAATCCTAGAGAAACCCCATGTCAAATAATAATAATATTTTTATTGTTATTTCTCAACGGGCTCTTAACATGAGAATTATAATTAAATATTAATCAATAAAATAATGTTTAATATTATTATTTCTCAATGGGCCATCAAACTCAGTATGTCATTCCTCTAAAATATTTATCGGGCCTTGAATAATGTCTCTTTATTTATTAAATAAATATCACTTCATTATTACACAATAAATAAATAAATTTTATATTCACTAAATACAAAATAAAAATTTTGTAAATATTCCACTCACAATATATTCTCTCGAATAAATAGTAATGGAATAAATGTGATAAAGCATACATGAATAATTTATTAAACCATGTGAGGGAATATAATTTATTCAACATGTTAAATAATAAATGATAATATATTATTTAACTACAATTTTTTATAAACTTATTATGTGACTATCTAGGCCTTTTTCCCAGTTGAATTAGGAAAACTAGTCTAAAGTCCAAGGTTAGCATCTAGAAACATGCCAAGGAACCCATAGAGAAAATGTTTAACGTCGCAATGACATGTTACCTCATAAGGAGGCTTATTGTGTAATATAATATATTTATCATAGTATCTCTAATCGAGAATGTTTCATACTAATGTCATAAACATGTTTTCTCGATATCTCTTTCTTTGACTTTCTCGAAATAGAACTTGCCTATAGAACACTATGGCCATTGATTTATTTAGGCTATATCATTTCTATTAAAGGGAATGTGATATTACCTTCCGTTGATGAATAGAAGGTATAAATAGTTTCTTGCATTATTCATTAATGAAATATTACTCGTAACACACCCAACACATCCTACCTCACCGAGAACATCTATCATATTTTTTTTTTAAATACATGAAAGTACATGAATGATAATATTAATTAATAATAATCTTAATGTCTAGGGACCAATACAATCTTTTATATATGAGAACCTCTAATGACACATATAAATGTGGATTTCCTACTAGAGAGTTTTGTTCTCATCATATACTACTTGAAATTACCAAGGGAATAAACCATGATAAGGTTACTCAAAATCCTATGAGTCTCCACCTATGATTGCATGTGTCATTTTTTCCCCTCAAATGTTATCATCCAACCGTAGAAAATTTATTTTAGAATAGTATCATAACACCTCTTAGTTTTCATCATAGTGGGGAATTGTTATGACCCTTTAGTGTGATAGCTACTCTTTAGACATTATCACATACTATGTCACACAGAATAACCATCATGATGTGATAAATAGTTTATTAATATTAAAAAAATGAATACATGTTTATCATAAAGTACAAATAAGTTGGTTCAGGGGCCCCAACTCCAAGAGACTCCCACTTACAATAGAGTCAACTACTAACAACATTTAATCGGATAGCTCTCATATGATACGCATGATTTTACTATGATGGGCCTTTAGTTAAGGGGTCCTCTACATTTTCTTACATGGTTACTATGCTTACTACAAATTCACTCCTTTGATAAAAATACATCAAGATCCAATACTTCTAGAGTATATTCTTTGTCTGTTGGGGTGACCTTGGATCTTTTGTAAGAGCCCACACTTCCATATTATCACAATACAATGTGATAGGGTCTTTAGTACAAAGTATAACATCATGATCCTATTACTAGTACATATTCCAACGGGATTCCTTCACTAAATGATAAACTGCTTTATACTCAGACTCTTCTTTAGAATCATAGAAAACTAGCTACTTTGAACTCCTCCTGCTGACATATCCTCTGTTGAGATAGAAAATATATCCCGATTGCAACATTAGATCATTCTATCTATCTGAAAACTAGCACCATTATAGCCCTTGATGACTAGATCCTCAGCTCCTCCATACACAAGGAACATATCCTTAGTTCTTCTCAGATACTTAAGGATATTCTTAACAGTATTCCAATGTTTTTCTCCTAGATATTCTTGATATCTTCCTACCATGCTCAATGTATAGGAAACATCAAGTCCAATACATAACAAGGAATAGAAGACTGATCATATCACTGATCTGTATATAATATTACTCATTATATATTTCTTCTATTATGAATGAGGATAGATTTTATTAGGAAGATGTAATACATGTGACACTGAAACCAATCCCATATTGGATTGTTCCATACTAAATATCTTCAGTATCTGGTCAATATATATAATTTTACTTAGTCCAAGAAGGATATTTGATCTATCACTAATGATATTGATACCTAGAATATAGGTTTCATCACCTAAGTACTTCATGGAGAGTAACTTCTTCAACCACTACTTAACAAACTATAATATGGGTATGTCATTTCTAATAAGTAATATGTCATCAATATATACTACTAGAATATCAATCATATTTCCACTAAACCCCTTGTAAACATACAGCTCAAATTCATTCCTAATAAAACCAATTATTTTATGGCTTCATCGAATCGAATGTTCCATTACCTTGATGCTTCCCTCAATCCATAAATGGATCATTGAAACTTGTAAATCATTTTAGCATCACCTAGAGAAACAAAACCTTTTGGTTTTGTCATATAGATATCTTCTTAAAGTTACTCTTAAAGGAATGAAATTTTTACATCCATCTTCTAAATCTTAGAGTCATGGTAAGATACTATAGAAATTATGATTCTGATGGATTTAAACATTGAAACTGGAGAAACGTTTTCATATTAGTCAATTAATTATCATTGTTTAAAACCATTAGACACTATCTTGTTTATAAGTACTTACATTACTATACATTTTTTGTTCCCTCTTCAATACCCAATTGCATCCAAAAAACTTTACGTCAACTGGTGCATTGACCAAAACCCAAACATAGATCTGATACATGGAATTAATTTCATAATTCATGGATTCTTTCCAAATTTAATCTTATGAGATCTCTGATACCTAATTTTAGGATAGAGGTTCCTCATTTTCAACCAATAATGATTTTCCATCCTAAGTGAAAAAATCATATCTCTCTAGTTTTCTTACCTCTCTTACACTTCTACGCAATAATTGTGTTTCAGGAACTACTTCATCAATGGGGAATGATGTAATCTTTTTCTATACCAACTCTTGTTTATTTAGAGAATAAACTTCATTGAAGTGAATCTTTATCTCACTATCATTTTTGAAGGTGTTCTCCCTCTCATGAAAAATGGCTTGTCTAGAAATAGTCACTTTCTTGGTCAAGGGGTTTTATATATAGTATCCTTTTATTTCCTTGCGATACCCTAAAAAGATACACTTCATTCCTCAGGGTGCATGTTTGTTTCCTAATAAAGCCTTAAAAATGCCTCGCATCCCTGTATATGTGTATGTGATGAAACATGTTTCTTTCCACTCCATAGATAATAGGGAATTTTATTTTCCATTTAATTGTTACTCAGCTTAATGTGTATTCTGCGATTTCTAATGCATATCCCCAGAAGGATAATGGAATATATTCATAACTCATCATCAACATTACCATTTCCAATAAGGTACTTTTCCTCCATTAACTAACACCATTCCACTTTGGTGTATAAGGTTCAGTGAGTTGAGATTTAATCTCAAACTCCCATAGAAATTCGATGAAATTTTGGTTAAGATATTCACAAGATTGATTGTATCGAAGCATCTTTAACTCCTTAACATGTTGATTATCTACTTCATTGTTGAAATCCTTGAATTTATAAAAGGAATCAGACTTATAGATCATCATGTAATTATATCCATATCTACACAAGTTGTCATTAAATGTTATGAAGTTATAATATCCACCTCTAACTTCTATTACAAATGGTCCACACACATCAGTGTGAACCAATCCTAGAATATTTTTGTCCTTTTTATCCTATTCATAAAATTGGGGTTTGGTATCTACCCTTGTAAACAAGCATGACATCTATCAAGAGGTTTTTACAAAGAATAGTTGAAATAACCATCTTGACAAAGCTTTTTAAACTCTTTGCATTTATATGACCAAGATGGTGATGCCAATGTTGGGTGTTATATGATCCGTGTGAACATGATTCTTTATCGATTCATAATACTTTGTCTTTACAATTTAATACATAATCCCCATTACTTATATGCATCATACCATATCATATGTTTTCCATATGAAATAAACAACTTTTATTTCCATATTTCAAAGTAAACCCATTTGTATCTACGCATGATACAATAATTATGTTATTGGTAATTGTAGGTACATAATAGCATCCTTTAAAACCCTAAATAATTTTCATTGTCAATGAAATGTGGTAGTTACTAATGCTTAGGATAGCTAGCCTTGCTCCACTGGTTGCTCTCAGATCCACCTCTCCTCTATAAATATTTTGAAATCAACTTTGTTCTTATATTTGGATACAGATGTGATCACCAAAAGCTTTGTCTAATACTCAATGTGTAGAATTAGAAATATTTCACTCAGAAATGAACACTTCATTAGCTTCACCTTGATTTTTTGTGTAGTTCCTCTTCCAAAGGTCTAACTTACCACATGAAAAACTTACTGCCTCCTTTTCCTTTCCCAATCTCTGGATCTTCTTCTTCTTTTAAGGACAGTGCATGGGTGCTTTAGACTATTTATAAGTATTGGCTACCTTTTCCTTATTCTTACTTTTATTATTCACCATATGTAATGTGGGTTTGTAACTCCCCATATCCTTATCCACTTCTCAAATTAAGGAAACAAGTTCAGGAAGACTGTTCTCAATATTGATAATATTTTAATTAACAATAAAGTAGGATAACAACTTGGGTTCTGATGAATGTATGAGATATTTACACAACTCATATTTCAATTTAATCCCTAATATGTCCAGGGTTTCAATATAGTTGATAATATTTATAACATGATGCCTATATGGCACATACTTTCCATGCTTAGTTGTGAAAATGCATTGAATATCTCAAAACTCTATTCTCTCACCTTCTATTGTTAAAAATCTTGAATGTGAGAAATCATTCTATAGGAATCTATATCGTCAGGTTTCTTTAAAATATCATTGTACATGGTTGATAGAATAAATAACTAAACATATGTAGAGTAATTTATATGTTTCTCGTAGAGAAATATCTGTTCATTACTTGCCTCATTGAGTGGAACAACTGGTAAAGGTTCTTCCAGCATATACAATTTATTTTAATGGATAAGGATCACATTTAGGATCCTCTTCCACTCTTGGAAATTCCTACTAGAGAGAAGGATTTCCCTCTCAAGTATGGATCACAATGATTTTGTTGATCTCTTTTTATTGTTGTTCTTCCAAATAATATGAGTATTATTTTAGTACTTTATCTAAAAAATTTAGACAAATAAATTAATATAATATTATTTGTCTCCCACTATTTTATCAAAACCCAAGAGACCTCACCATTGGCTTCGGAATATCCTCTTTCTTGGATATTCTAGTAGAAAGAATCCATATTCTTATTCTCTTTACCCCAACATTAGTTAGTCAAGAAACATAAATGGTTTGATGTAGTAATTTTAAATGCCAAATTCATTAACTCATAGTCCATTGATCTACTAAGTGGAATACACAATATTGAAAACATTAATTGAGATTTACTCAACCTTTGTCTCTCTGTTACACTATTCCCTGCTTTAGCAGTCCACCCTTGATGTGAATGATTTTATGTCAACCCAATACCTCATTTTAGAATTCCCTGATAATTGGAAATACCCCAAAGTTGGTTGGTCAATCACTTCGAACTATGGTTCGATTATAACCAAAGTAATGGAAGGATATACTAATATAATATATTATCGAGGGATTTTATCCTTTTATACATAAATTTACAATTATTATCTTTATCACATAATTTTTAATATTAAGTGGTGTATCTTAATTGATTAACCATGTCTTAGTTAATATTTACACATAAGACAGTTTATTTTAATTCTATCCTACATGTTCATTAATAAATTAATTATGTGATCGTGAAAAGACACCCATAATGAAATAACCATGAAAATGATACAAATAAAATAATAAAGCGGTATCATCATAATCTCTTAGTAGTGGTTGGTTTATCAAGAAGTTTATAAAATAACTTTTGACCTTGTGGAAAACACATTGAACCAATTAAGGTTTGTCTTTCAGTTTTCCACATTTCCACATCTATATCTCCTTGGGTTGGTTTCACCTCATCTCCAAAATTGAACCACCTCTACAAGCTTGGTATCTCCATCTGTTACACATGCCTTTTGCTCAAATATAGGTTAGGGGAAAAGGGATTTACATAAAATAAATCATGGGCACATAGACCCTACATAATGAAAGGATAGAATCAAAGCAGTACCACAATTTAATATAATAATAAATTAAATGAAACCGATCATGTACAAAAGGTATAGTATAGATCATGATCATCCACATGCATGAAAAAGATTACACTTTTAATGAAACTAGAATTTAATTCTTAATTGTTCTTATTTAAAATAAATCACGCTCAAATAGATTAATTATTATCTTAAATTAATCAACCATTTTTTATTAATCTTTATCCAAAATCCGTTGAGATTATCATCAATTATAATTTTAAAAAAATTAAATAAATTCATCTAAAATTAAATTTGTACATAAATATATATTGAAGGAAACACAGTGAATACCTGTATGATTCTTCCCAAAATGTATTATATTTTTATACTCCTTTACTCTTGTGATATATGGCATAAATGAGATATCACGTACTTTGACAATGTGTACTTCTTGGATGATTACACTAATTAAATGATTTTTCGGTCACATGTTATGATTCAATTCATGTAGAGTATCAACTTGTAATAAAACCCATACATGATATAAAGATCTAAACATTACAAAAATGTTAATTAAACACACACACATATAATATATATATATATATAAACCTATCACATAGTGTTTGTTGTGTTTATGATGACACATATGTACATGTCTCAAGGTTTACACTGTATAAAAATAAATTTTAAATATGTTTAATTGGTAAAAATAAATAGTATGTAGATCCAATATACATGGAATGTACATCTCTCACCATTATCTAAGAGACACGCCTAGGGACTCGGCGTGTGTATCATAACTCAGAAAATTTGGAGGACACAACATGTCTATTGGGATATATGTCATGTGAACTCCAATTTAAAAAGTCAGCAGTCTGGTGGACTATTTATGGAATACACGACCCATCTTTTACTCAAAGAGACTATGTGTCGTCTTAGTGGTCTACACGACATGTAGTCTGACTGAACATGCGCTATTAAATTATGGTCAACACATGGTGAAATTTAATATGTGTATTTAATACATAAGACTAAAATTAATTTCTCAACTAATTCCTAATTCAATGAAGATGACTACATGGAGGGTAACTCCAATTACATGGCGTGTAGTCCAATGTTATCTGGAAAGAAACCTTTTCACTCCTTGATGAGTTTCTCAATTTTAGTTTTTTATAAAATTATATGTTTCACTAAGATCAATAAGAAACAAATGAGGAAGAAGCATATCTCATAATTTGTATTAAAAGAATGATTAATCTTGAATTGAAAAACTAAATTTTAATTCACAAATAACCAATGATCTTTAAATAATTAAAAACAATTATGTGCCCACTCTGATACAACTTATAGGTTTCGGGCACAGTGGAAGCGTGGGATGGGAAGTGCGGAACTTCTATTTTTTCATGATGGATGACTAACATGAGATATACAGGATAAAAAAATTGTGTGACCTATGGAATGGATCAACGTGATCAGAAAAGGGTAATCACACCATAATCGTAGAGAGGAGATCAACACTAATTGTTCAAAATTAATTTCATTATATAAATAATTACTGCTAAGTAATTATTTCTATATTGATGAATTTGGTAATAGATTTGTGGTACACCATCATTATATTGTAGAAACCAAGTGTATATTTCTTATAAAGGTGATCCACACATTTTCCAAGAATCTCCAGACATCGCCAAAGGAGTCTCTGGGTTTTAGCATGGAATAACCTTACACTTGTGTTGTCTTCCTTGATCACCTCAAGATTCACTTCCAAAGCATTCTCCATGATCCAATGGAAGAGGATTACTCAACATTATTAGGAGAATTCATGGATAAGTGATCTCTCAAGGCTTGATAGGATTCTCTAAGTTTGTTATTCATGACCAAAAAAATTAATTGGCTCAATTGAGAAAATAACATAATTAGGTATCTATATGTATGTGGTTAAAATAAAATAATTGCACAAGTCACCCTATTTATTTATTTACTACAAAAAAATCCATTTCAAATAATAATAATAATATCATTATTTCATAACATGCACTTAACTTGTGAATTATAATTAAATATTGTTTAGTCAAATAACATTTAATATTATTATTTCTCACCGGACCATTAATCTTGGTCCACTATTCCTCCAAAATGTTTATCTAAACTTGAGTAATGTCTATTTATTTATTTAAATAATATCACTACATTATTCTCAAATAAATAAATTAATATTATATTCACAAAAATAGAAAACAGTTATTTATTAAATATTCCTCTCATAATATGTTCTCTCGAATAACTAGTGAGGGAATAAATTATATCAATCATACATGAATAATTTATTAAACCATCTGTAGGAATAATATTTATTAAATATATTAAATATTAAATAATAATATATAATTTAACTAAGATTCTGGATATACTTAATGTGTGACCCTCTATGCCTTTTCTCTATGGAATTTGGTGAACCAGCCTAATGTCCATGTTTAGTGTCTAGTAAAACACCAAGTCACCCATAGAGAAAGAATCTATTATCATAATGATATGTTACCCCATACATACACATATAGTGTAATATATTCTTTTTATCACAATATCTCTAATCGATCAACTTTTATGCTAGTTCCATAAACCTATATAATCAATATTTCTTTATTTGACTTTATGGGAAAGAAAATTTCTATATAACACCATGGACATTTATTTATTTAGGCTATATCATCTCAATCTAAGGGCATGAGACATTAACATCAGTTAATGAACAGAATAGGTAAATCACATCCTACATTATTCAATAATAAAACATTACTTATGACACACCCAAAATATCCCACCTCACTTCGAACTTCTATTTTCATGGTTTTTGTCAATACATAAAATTACATGACTCATGATATTCATTAATAATAATCTTTACGTCTAAGGACCAACACACACATCCATAGATAGGGATATAAAATGACACGTATAAATGTGGATTTCCAACTGGCGGGTCCTATTCTTATAATATCATAACTGAAATTACTAAGGGTGTACATGATGAGAAGGTTTCTCAAAGTCCAAGGAGACTCCCCCCCTAATAGCCAGTATCATTTGTGACACTTAAATGAAATCATCCAACTATAGAACATTTATTCAAGAATGGTGTAGTAGCACCTTCGGGTTCTCATCATAGTGGGGAACTGCTATGACCATGTTGTGCGACAGCTAATATAAGAACATTATCTCATAATATGTAATGTATAATTAAAATCAGGGTGTGATAAGTAGTCTATTAATATTAAAAACAATGAATACATGCTTATCATAATGTAAAAAAATATGGTTCTAGGGAACCAACTCCAACATCATAATCATCTCATTATTACAATCATAACCATCTAGAGAAAGGATAAGGATGGTATCATGGGATCATATCCCTATTAGAACATAAATAATATCAAAGGGTTCTATCATAAGTGAAAATTCTTATAAAACAATCACTAGAATATTTTCTGAGTAAAATAACATTTTCATTTTGAAATAATTTATTTAAAGTAAAATTATTTCTAAAATATTAAGGGAAAAAATTTGTAAGTAATCATGGAAGAATTTATAGTATGATTGAACTTATTTAGTGGTCATGATTTTTGTCAATTCTGTTCTTTTCATATAACATAAAAGAAAACATTCCTTTCACACTTCTGTAAAAAGTCAAAAAGAACCTCAATCAGTAAATGATAATAATATTCCATTTAAAAAAAATAAAAATTAAATAATGAGAAAAACGAATTTAGAAAATGATAATATAATATTAAAAACATTCTTTGAAACAATTTTATTAGAAAACATGAATATAAAAGAAAAAGTTTTTGCAAGCAATTTAATAAAACATAGATGGTTTTCTTTAAAAACAAATTTGATCACTTGAGTACTTAATGTGAGGAAAAACAATTTAAAACATGTATTGTACATAAATAATAATAGTAGATGAATATTAAAGGTATTTAAAAAATATTAATCATATCATTTTCTCAATAGATTTTTAAGAATAAATAATCCTGATTAATTTAGGATTAAAACATAAATCCGTTTTGACTTTGAAGACTTTGAAATCAAAACCTCAAGAAAGAGATAACCATATATGGATATGTATATCCCAAAAATTTTCATGTTTATAATCATAAATTAATTTCATTGGAATTATATACACCACATACAATATAAAATTGGTGAATATGGAATGTAACTTATAGAAGTAAAAGTGAGGTAAAAATCACTTACCTCTAGCCCAAATTCCTTAATACATGTTCAAAACTCTTTTATAATAAATCTATATTTGTTTTACATATATTATAGAACCATAATAATATATATCATATCAAATATTATTTACTTATATCTATTAATCACCATTTTATTAATAATTATTTATTAAAATCACTGTTGTGGTTGACAACTGCTTAGTTTTTCATGTATATTTTTGTTACGTTGTTTCATCCTTGTAATTTGATCATTGATTCATAATAGAAAAAATATTAATCATGATATAAAAATCATATACATTCATTATAACCCTATTTCTTTTCTACAATAAAATTATAGATATAAAAATGAATTACACTTTTCATGGAGACAATAGGTCGTAGATACGCATGAATGATGTTTTTACTTTTCAGCGGACAGAAAAAGAGAAAGGTAAATAATAATTCAGCCTTATATAATAATTATTATATCAAATAAATAACATATTTTCATAAAATCTATCCTTTTTACTATAAATGTAAAGTTGATACAAAAAAATTAATTACATCGCTTCGTAGATGTGGTATTCCACACGTACACATGGGTGACGTTATCATTTTCCAATTATTTAGAACGTAAGAATACTGATATAATATTATCATTATAGAATCATAATTATTTCCTAAATATATCATATAAACTTTAAACCCATTATGATAACATCTATGAATGTTGATGATGGAAAATGAATTGGGTCACTATGTGGAGACAGTAAGTCGTATGTACGCACGAGAAACACTTTCATTTACCTTTTGATGAGAAAGAGG
The DNA here is from genome assembly GCA_963277665.1 of Viscum album. Lineage (NCBI taxonomy): Eukaryota > Viridiplantae > Streptophyta > Magnoliopsida > Santalales > Viscaceae > Viscum > Viscum album. Next base: position 838,539,326 of record OY728165.1, read on the forward strand.
GTGGATAATATTGGTGTCATAATAATAATAAAATATATGTATAATTTTTATACTAAATTTATTTTTTTATGATAAATACTGTAACGCCCCGACCCCAGCTACCCAGAGTCGGTGCATTACTTCGTAACATTGGCATGATCACAAAAGATCAAGTCTCGAAAGACCGATTAGTTTAGTAGCCTTGGAAACACTAGATACATTCATAAATGTTACATTACATCACAAAGTGAAAAAACTATAATAACATAGTCTCCATAGTCCACACTTCTATCCTCTTCGGACTATCCCTGTAGGTCATTCATAAAATACTTCTTCACATCCTGGAAAATATTAGAACATTGAAAGGGGTGATCTCAGATGCTCAGTAAGGATAACAATATTGCGGAAGCTTTCATAAATAAACATTAACATTTAAGGCAATGTATAACTAAAACAAAAGCCTTTTAAACTTGAACTTCAACATAATATGGAAAACGTAAAATGAGATAATGCCATTTACTTCTTCACATGGATATTCTACTGGTCGAATAATCACATGCAATATCAATAACCACTTTCATAATGAGGGAATGTATAATGCCAGACATTCTGAAACATTTTGTCAAGGCCTCGGCCAAGACGTCTAAAATGATTAAGGCCTCGGCCAAAACCATAAATCAAATTGGGAAAGGGCCTCAGCCAATTCCACGTCTAGTTGTCTCATGAGACCTACCGATGCATCGAGGAGCTATAGCGGGCTCCACCCGTCACTTATTAAGTCCAATACATTCCTCATATGAATAGGTTTAAACATATCATAAAACATAACATAATCGTATCACATAAAACATGCATAAAGGAAACATAACATTTACACATTTCAATCACAAGATATCAATACGACACATTGATATAATAAAAACGCTTTCAAAACCATTTTCAATACCAAAATAAAAGAAAGTTAAAACATTGTATTTATTTTTCATTAAAAAAATAATGGCTTGTAGAGGAAGCCGAAACTCAAATAATGGTCACGGCGGCGGAGAAGTCGTTATCGCCGCATAAGTAAGGAAAGAAAAACATTCCCTTTTTGTCGTTTATTAAAATGCTTCGTATAAAAAATATTCCTTTTGAATAAACGTAAAAGTCAAAGGGGTTTATACACCGTATAAAAGAAAATTGTGTATAAAACCAAATATGCCTCAATGAAAGGAGATTGAGACGAAGTCCTTAAAAAGATCATTTTTAAAATAAAATAGATCTGTTATGTGTATTCACTATAGGTACACATAAAGAACGTAAAAATACAAAATAGGACATAATAATATCATGACATAATTTGAAAGTAGGAGATTAACCCAAAGAATGGAAGTTGGGTTAAGAAATTCCCTTACCTCGTGTCTGACTTGACTCAACCGTTCTTTAACCTCCTGAATAATAAACTAGAGTTAATATATACCTTATTAAGAACCATTTTCAATTTCATTATCCTTATTATATCACTTATTACAATGATATGAACATTATGTAATTATTTAAGTTAATAACGATTGTTTTGTCGATCTTTGGTACTTGAGTCAACAATAAACTTCTTATAATTACAAGTTGTTTATGTGGTAGAATATCCATTATCTCCAGAATTATATTCATGATTTAGATGTCATATATATCTTATATATCCAGTATATACATTCATTTATAATATTACGTAACATTTAGAGGTAAGAAATGAAATGCACCGTTCATGGAGACGGTAAGCCATACGTACGCATGAACGCTACTTTCATTTCAATTTCATATTTAATGGAATGAAATAATAATGATATAAATGTATAATATAATTCCAGTATAATATAGTGCATAATACAATTTACTCCATCCTTTATACATCCCACATATGGCATTAACGATTCAAATCACTTTGAGGGGGCGGTAGTCCGCACTTCCTAAAATGAAATTATCACGTTTTACCCATAATGGAAATCATAAAGTATGCCATAAATGAGAAATACAGAAGCATAAGTGAAACATAAACATAATATATATATCATATATAAATATAGTGACATATTAATGGCCACCTTTGAAGGTGTTATATGAGTGTTGAACAATCATCGTTTCGTGAGGCAGAAATTCGCCATCCACAGAAACCGTATGTTCTTTAACCATTAGATGTAGGTGTGTGTAAGTGTAGCTCGAATCCTTCTTATAACAACATCCTAGTATATTGAGGATACTGGTGTTGTTACAAAAGAAATGAATAAAAAGATTTTAGGGGGTTGGAGAAGAAAAACAAAACAAAACAACATTAGAGAACACATTACCTCAAAATCGGGTAACTCTTTTTGATTTGAGCCAAAGGCTTCCTTGGGAAGAGTTCTGCCCAAAGTGAGGCTTCTAGGAGTAAGGGAGAAATGTTGGGAGAGTATTTGGGCAGAGTTTGGCCGAGCCAAATGGCTTGAAAGTGTGAATGAGGTGGTAGAGGTGGGGGCCTTTTATAAGTGGAGAGGAGGGGCACTCTTGGAAAGTAAGGAAACTTTACATTATTATACAATTCTTTTCGGATTCTAAAGGTCCCACACTTATATAATTTGTGGCTAAGGTGATAAGGGTTCGAAATCTACCCATCCAATAGTCTTTGGACAAGTGTAAGCCTTGGATTTTGCATTATCTTTTCATTTTATTAAAATCGTTAAATAATGAGATCATCGCTGCATCATAATGATGTCATAAATAATTTAATTTATTTAATCGTCTAAAAATTATAAAAAAAAATACTATGATGTAGGAAATATTTTTATCTTTCTAATGAATATTTATAGTCAAAATTTGGACTTGTGTAACCCCACTTAAAAACTGTTTTAGTAAAATAACTCATGTTTGTGTCAATTTAATTTTAACATTAAATAAATATATATTAATGTCATTTTCCAACTAAAGTGGCTCCATAGGGTCCCCAAGTTGACCCATGGGTTGTCTTGGTCGGCCATGACTCATCCAATAGGAGTAGGACAAGTGTCAAGCTCATATCATATTATTAAAACATTGTTTTTACCTTAAACTACACTAATTACCTCTAATCGCGATTAAGAACTTAAAAGTTACTATTCACCAAAAAATTATTTTAATCTCATTGAACCACATTTTACTTCTTAATGACAACCATGTATGTCGGATTTTTGAAAATCAAATCACAGAAGTGGTAATATTTCATTTAAATGAAAAATCAGTTATTTAACTACCACTTAGTGGTTTCATTATTCATCAAAAATTGAAGTTTTTCAAAACAATGCCAAAATTTCACCCTAAGCTATAATTGATATTCTGAATTCAAAAATGATGTCTATTTTACAAAATTCCAAACATATAAGTCGCATTAATTAATTTTATAATTAATTCCCGCTGTTACAACAAGTAGCGTGTTTTTAAGAAACAATTTATATCAAAAGATTGGCAATTGTTTATGTCCAATTTCAATGTCAAATTAATTCTAATGACCACCATTGGATAAAATGGTAAAAATATATTCTAATTATACTTTAAAACCACTAAATAGTATAATTTATCACTATAAATTATTTTGATTAAAAAAGTTGTTTTATGTATTTTTCACTATTCATAAAAATTTGGAAGTTCTCAGAAAATTACATAAAATTCAACATAGGCTAATTTCAAAATTAGGAATACAAAAATGAAGTCCATTTTGAAATATAAAATTTCTATAAATTTAAAAAGTGGTTATTACTATTCATAACGGCTACTTTGATTAGTTGCGGTGTGTTAGAACTCAAAGTTGCGTACAATGCAAGCTATTGCATTATTGAATGAGATGCGTATCGTGGAAGCTCGGGGTGTTACATTCTCCCCTCCTTCAATAAATTGCGTCCTCGCAATTTGAAATTTTTCTTTGAAAATAAAAGGTTGAAAAGAGAAATTACCTTTGAGGATAACCCACATCGGAAATAAGGTTAATAAATATATAACATTAAAAGAAAGCAAGATAAGTACAAAGGTCACCCGATATAGCCCATTCTAGGATTCTATGAAAATATGGATATGGAAGAAATACAAACCATCAAGGTCTGATGGAGAGTTATAGAAAACAGGATTAGGAGAAAGTTTAACCACAAGAAAATCACAAACTTGTGATTGGTTAAACGGTCATTGAATCCCCAGTTGGAAATGTTAACCGACAACATTTTTGTTTTAAGTTACCTTTTATAATGTTGAGGAATTTATTTAGGAGATTTACTAAGAACGTAAGGGAATATACATACTTGTTATGTATACTTTCATTCGTTAATAAATTTTTACCACAGACCCAACTTTTACTCCAAATGGTAACGGAACTCAAAAATATTCTATTTATCCTAATTGTATAAGGTTCCAAATGTTAACACATACCATTTAGATTAGTAAAACTATTTTGTAATAACCAGGGACTTCCTGTAGGCTAGTGGTAGGAAATAAAGGCTTGTCGCACTATGGTTGTGGGTTCGATTCCTGCAGCTTTGTCCGACGCGACGGGTTATTCCCCACCCTACAGGTTGTCCTTTTCCTAAAACTATAGTATTATAATATTCCAAAAATAATCTTTAGAAATTCTTTAACCTTAAACAATACTATCCATGGTTCAACTTAATCCATTCCAACCTTAATAGTTATCCAAAATACCTCCGTCCAGACTTTCTCTAAAAGGTCTCTAAATTCCAAAATCAATTGTAACATCAGATTCCCCAAACAAAGAAAAGTTTCTCTTATTGTCACATAGTAAAAATATGATTACCTTAATCATATTAAAACCTTACTGAAATCAACAAGTACTGCAGTACAATCCTTATATATATATATCACATTATTCTAATAACCAAAATGTAATCCATGAGTCCAAAAGCACCAATACATTAATTATTCTGCTTCAACTGTAGTCACAGCATAAGATTGGCCTTTATCCCTTGGCCTTTTCTGAGGTAAGTTTCCTTGACGCTTAGGACATTCATTTGAATAATGCCCCATTTCCCTACAATTGTAGCATTCAACTTTGATAGCCTCTTTCTTTCCCTTGCAATCACGAGCCTGGTGACCCTTTTCTCCACATTTATAACAAACTCACATTCCTTTTAGGCAAGTACCAGGGTGATTCTTCGCACAATTATCACATAATGGAAAATCCTTCTTTCCCTTTTTCCCTTTATCTGTCTCTTGTTCCACCGTTCTCTTCTTCTCTTGCTTTACTTTGTTGTCATAAGACTTAGAGAATTCCTTTTCTGTCTTGATAGAACACGAGACAATATCTTCGTATGATGAGAAGGATTGTGATACTAAATCTCGACGGAGAAATGGTTTTAACCCATCAAAGAAACGATCAATCTTACTCCTTGGGTTACATATATAATCGGAAGCATGCCTCGCTAACCTTGTAAAGTTAGCCTCATACTTTGCGACATTCTCATCCTCCTTCTACTTCAGACTCAGAAATTGTCTTTCCATATCTGCTCGATGGTCACGAGGAAAGTATTTTTCTAAGAAAAGCTCTTTCAACTCCCTACATTCCATATTCGATACGTCATCATCTTCCTTTGTGTTTTGAATCAGCGACCACCACTGATCGGCATCTCCAGTGAGGCGGTAAACTGCCATGACAACCTTCTCCCTTTCACTACTCTCCAAGGCATGGAATATTTTCTCTAAGGAATTTATCCATTGCTCAGCTACTATATGATTTGTACTCCCATTGAAGGTTGGTGGTTGTTGCTTCATGAAGCGGTCTAACATTGATCCTCCACGTTGCGGATCAGGGTGCTCCATACGAGTAAGGTTATTATTCATAACCTGCGTGAGTTGTCCCAGTACGGTGAGAAGCTGATCAGCACCAGTTGTATCACTAGCTCCACCATAATTATCTTGAGAAGGAGGGAAATCCCTACATGGAGTGCGTGCATTGATACGGTTTCCATTTCTTCCACTAGGCGCCATTTCTAAACAATGGCATAAACTAGATTAGTTTATGAATCAAAATACATAATTCCATACTTGTAAAACACTTTACATAAATTGAACTATTTATGGATATAATCCATAGTCATAAAAATGTTTTCTTTGAGGAAGTATATACTCGTAACCCTTCATAGTGGTTTGTAAAGAAAATGGGAATTATCTTAAGCATATCCCCCGGGAGTGTCGTAACCAAGAGTGCATCAAGGCCCGTTGTCGTGCACCAGTTCCCGTTAGAGTCTAGCTCAAAGCGGTGTTTTCGGGTTTTACCCCTAGGTACATCTGTGCCAGAGCCGCCTCTACCTGCTCGTATCCAGACAGGGATGTATTGCTCGGAAAACTCACAACATCTCTACAATACCAAAATTCTAGGAATTTCTTCTATACTAATCCTCAAAGTCTATCTTCGAGCTATGTGCTCTAATCAGAGTTTATCTAAATCTAGCTTCCAAGGTTTGTACGAAACTTCCTCTGATACCAACTGTAACGCCCCGACCCCAGCTACCCAGAGTCGGTGCATTACTTCGTAACATTGGCATGATCACAAAAGATCAAGTCTCGAAAGACCAATTAGTTTAGTAGCCTTGGAAACACTAGATACATTCATAAATGTTACATTACATCACAAAGTGAAAAAACTATAATAACATAGTCTCCATAGTCCACACTTCTATCCTCTTCGGACTATCCCTGTAGGTCATTCATAAAATACTTCTTTACATCCTGGAAAATATTAAAACATTGAAAGGGGTGAGCTCAGATGCTCAGTAAGGATAACAATATTGTGGAAGCTTTCATAAATAAACATTAACATTTAAGGCAATGTATAACTAAAACAAAAGCCTTTTAAACTTGAACTTCAACATAATATGGAAAACGTAAAATGAGATAATTCCATTTACTTCTTCACATGGATATTCTACTGGTCGAATAATCACATGCAATATCAATAACCACTTTCATAATGAGGGAATGTATAATGCCAGACATTCTGAAACATTTTGTCAAGGCCTCGGCCAAGACGTCTAAAATGATTAAGGCCTCGGCCAAAACCATAAATCAAATTGGGAAAGGGCCTCAGCCAATTCCACGTCTAGTTGTCTCATGAGACCTACCGATGCATCGAGGAGCTATAGCGGGCTCCACCCGTCACTTATTAAGTCCAATACATTCCTCATATGAATAGGTTTAAACATATCATAAAACATAACATAATCGTATCACATAAAACATGCATAAAGGAAACATAACATTTACACATTTCAATCACAAGATATCAATACGACACATTGATATAATAAAAACGCTTTCTAAACCATTTTCAATACCAAAATAAAAGAAAGTTAAAACATTGTATTTATTTTTCATTAAAAAAATAATGGCTTGTAGAGGAAGCCGAAACTCAAATAATGGTCACGGCGGCGGAGAAGTCGTTGTCGCCGCATAAGTAAGGAAAGAAAAACATTCCCTTTTTGTCGTTTAGTAAAACGCTTCATATAAAAAATATTCCTTTTGAATAAACGTAAAAGTCAAAGGGGTTTATACACCGTATAAAAGAAAATTGTGTATAAAACCAAATATGCCTCAATGAAAGGAGATTGAGACGAAGTCCTTAAAAAGATCATTTTTAAAATAAAATAGATCTATTATGTTTATTCACTATAGGTACACATAAAGAACGTAAAAATACAAAATAGGACATAATAATATCATGACATAATTTGAAAGTAGGAGATTAACCCAAAGAATGGAAGTTGGGTTAAGAAATTCCCTTACCTCGTGTCTGACTTGACTCAATCGTTCTTTAACCTCCTGAATAATAAACTAGATTTAATATATACCTTATTAAGAACCATTTTCAATTTCATTATCCTTATTATATCACTTATTACAATGATATGAACATTATGTAATTATTTAAGTTAATAACGATTGTTTTGTCGATCTTTGGTACTTGAGTCAACAATAAACTTCTTATATTTACAAGTTGTTTATGTGGTAGAATATCCATTATCTCCAGAATTATATTCATGATTTATATGTCATATATATCTTATATATCCAGTATATACATTCATTTATAATATTACGTAACATTTAGAGGTAAGAAATGAAATGCACCGTTCATGGAGACGGTAAGCCGTACGTACGCATGAACGCTACTTTCATTTCAATTTCATATTTAATGGAACGAAATCATAATGATATAAATGTATAATATAATTCCAGTATAATATAGTGCATAATACCATTTACTCCATCCTTTATACATCCCACATATGGCATTAACGATTCAAATCACTTTGAGGGGGCGGTAGTCCGCACTTCCTAAAATGAAATTATCGCGTTTTACCCATAATGGAAATCATAAAGTATGCCATAAATGAGAAATACAGAAGCATAAGTAAAACATAAACATAATATATATATCATATATAAATATATTGACATCTTAATGGCCACCTTTGAAGGTGTTATATGAGTGTTGAACAATCATCGTTTCGTGAGGCAGAAATTCTCCATCCACAGAAACCGTATGTTCTTTAACCATTAGATGTAGGTGTGTGTAAGTGTAGCTCGAATCCTTCTTATAAAAACATCCTAGTATATTTAGGATACTGGTGTTGTTACAAAAAAAATGAATAAAAAGAGTTTAGGGGGTTGGAGAAGAAAAACAAAACAAAACAACATTAGAGAAGACATTACCTCAAAATCGGGTAACTCTTTTTGATTTGAGCCAAAGTCTTCCTTGGAAAGAGTTCTGCCCAAAGTGAGGCTTCTAGGAGTAAGGGAGGAATGTTGGGAGAGTATTTGGGCAGAGGTTGGCCGAGCCAAATGGCTTGAAAGTGTGAATGAGGTGGTAGAGGTGGGGGCCTTTTATAAGTGGAGAGGAGGGGCACTCTTGGAAAGTAAGGAAACTTTACATTATTATACAATGCTTTTAGGATTCTAAAGGTCCCACACTTATATAATTCGTGGATAAGGTGATAAGGGTTCGAAATCTACCCATCCAATAGTCTTTGGACAAGTGTAAGCCTTGGATTTTGCATTATCTTTTCATTTTATTAAAATCGTTAAATAATGAGATCATCGCTGCATCATAAGGATGTCATAAATAATTTAATTTATTTAATCGTCTAAAAATTATAAAAAAAATACTATGATGTAGGAAATATTTTTATCTTTCTAATTAATATTTATAGTCAAAATTTGGACTTGTGTAACCCCACTTAAAAACTGTTTTAGTAAAATAACTCATGTTTGTGTCAATTTAATTTTAACATTAAATAAATATATATTAATGTCATTTTCCAACTAAAGTGGCTCCATAGGGTCCCCAAGTTGCCCCATGGGTTTTCTTGGTCGGCCATGACTCATCCAATAGGAGTAGGACAAGTGTCAAGCTCATATCATATTATTAAAACATTGTTTTTACCTTAAACTACACTAATTACCTCTAATCGCGATTAAGAACTTAAAAGTTACTATTCACCAAAAAATTATTTTAATCTCATTGAACCACATTTTACTTCTTAATGACAACCATGTATGTCAGATTTTTGAAAATAAAATCACAGAAGTGGTAATATTTCATTTAAATGAAAAATCAGTTATTTAACTACCACTTAGTGGTTTCACTATTCATCAAAAATTGAAGTTTTTCAAAACAATGCCAAAATTTCACCCTAAGCTATAATTGATATTCTGAATTCAAAAATGATGTCTATTTTACAAAATTCCAAACATATAAGTCGCATTAATTAATTTTATAATTAATTCCCGCTGTTACAACAAGTAGCGTGTTTTTAAGAAACAATTTATATCAAAAGATTGGCAATTGTTTATGTCCAATTTCAATGTCAAATTAATTCTAATGACCACCATTGGATAAAATGGTAAAAATATATTCTAATTATACTTTAAAACCACTAAATAGTATAATTTATCACTATAAATTATTTTGATTAAAAAAGTTGTTTTATGTATTTTTCACTATTCATAAAAATTTGGAAGTTCTCAGAAAATTACAAAAAATTCAACATAGGCTAATTTCAAAATTAGGAATACAAAAATGAAGTCCATTTTGAAATATAAAATTTCTATAAATTTAAAAAGTGGTTATTACTATTCATAACGGCTACTATGATTAGTTGCGGTGTGTTAGAACTCAAAGTTGCGTACAATGCAAGCTATTGCATTATTGAATGAGATGCGTATCGTGGAAGCTCGGGGTGTTACAAATACCACATATTTAGAGGATTTAAAAGAATAATTAAACAGAAATTGAATAGTTAATGAGGTTACCTTTTCTTTAAAACAACTCCTTCATATCTTCTCTTAAGGACCCTAGGGTTGGTAATTTCGGAAGAAACTCACATATAGAATTTATATAAAAGATTTTAGAATAAAATTTTGTAGACTTTGGTCAATTTATAATGTAAAATAATGTGTGAATAATAGAAAGGAAGGGTACACTTTAATATTTAAGGGGAGGGGCATTCTTGGGATTTCTTGAAAGATTAAAATATAATAAAAAAAGTCACTAGAAAAGTGATTCTATATGGATAGTTTTTTTATAAATAAGGTATTATGGTGTTTAAATAACATCAAAAACTAATATTTGGATATTTTTAAAGGGTGTTTTAAACCTTATCCTTTGGTTTAACCTCTTAGTTAACCTATTTTAACCATAACTGTGGTAACATCTTTTTCACACTTAAAGGGTTATAATTTTACATATAAGATAAAAATTAGTTCAAAATGGCGAAAGTATTAAATTTTAAAAACAAATTACCCTCATTGTCCTCATTTTATATTTTTATGATTTTTAAAGAATTTAAGAGTGTATTATTTTAATAAAATATAATTAATGTTAGTTTTGAAATAATTCATTTAATTTAACTTAAATGAGAGAAAAAAAATTTAATTCAAATATAATTCCTTAAAAAGACACTAATATTTCACATTCGTAGATAAAATTATTATGACACCAAAAATCATTCAAATCATTTTATTTTTAATACTTTTAATGTCACATGTATTATTTTTATATTAATTAATGAAATATTTCATCAGCGTTGTATAAGAATTTATGGTTATAAAATAATATATAAAAATTATAAACCAATTATCATCATTAAAATAATTTTATTAATCTCAATGTAATCATTTAGTTTCATTGATAACTTTATTTTTCCTATGTGGACGCATAAAATATATTTAAAAGTTATAGTGACATTTTTTAATATTCCTTGCTTTTAATATTATATAATTAATTTTCAATTAAAATTGTTGACTCTAAAATTAAATTTCAAGAATAAGGTGATGATTTTAAAATTACATTCATACAATAATAATTAATATGAATAAATTTGACCTTAAAATTTAGTTTCAACCTAGTTTAACTCGGTTTAAACTTTACCAAAGTGAAAACATTTAGTATGGTTACTATTTATAGTACCTAAATTTAAAAGGGACATATTTAAAAAAAATAATGATTAATATATATAATTAATTTTATCAAATTAACTTTCTATAAGTAGTAAATAATAATTTTAAGATAAGTGCACAAAACGTGATGAAAATAACTTTTTAGAAAAATGAATTTTAAGCATAAAACAAGATTTACTCTTATCCCTTTCCTATAAAAATTTTAGGAAAATGATAAAACATTTTATTTAATATATTATATGAAAATTTCCTTTAGATAATTAAATAATTGTAGATAATTTAATTTTTTAATATAAGAAGAAGTTACGTTCAAAAAAATCATTTTTAGAAAAGCATATCATTTATTTTCAAATGATTTTTATTTTAATTTTTAATTTATTTATAACAAAGGAAATAATTTTATAAATACATAAACCATGATCTTTTCATAATTTAGTTATTTTATTTATACCCTCCAATCTAACATGTAGGCGATAGTAAACATATTATATAATTATATTTTAATAATATATCATGATTCATTTAAACCTGGTGTTGTGTGTAGCACCAAAAATTAATTAAATAAAATATATTTATAAGGAACTATTTTATAAAATAATAAGGTGTTATAGAGAATTGCATTTAGGTATATGGGTGGATCGGGTTTTGTGATGTGTCGAGTTAGCCTAGGTCGGTTCGTTAAACACTTACAACTACAATAAGAAATATATTTTTCATACACTCACATATTAAAGATAACTAAAGAGTATTTTCTTGTGGGAATGAATATATAGTATAAAAATTGAACAATGTATCTTTTATATTGGATTTTTCTCAAATATGATTGGAGACTCCAATATTCTTAAAAATATTGAAAATAATTATAGTGATTCTATCATATTTCATAATAATAGTGTCTCAAAGATTATATGAATTGGTACTACTAAGATTGAGTATCCATGAATAATTTATATAAAGGGATTGTTTTTTATGGTAATAACAATAAACTATTGAGTGTGAGTTAGTTATGTGAATATTACAATTAATTGTTTTTAAAAAGGAAAACTTGCATCAGTAAGAGTTTGAAAAATGTGAGAGCTTTCACCAAGTTATAGTGAATGAGTTCAAACTGGTTACAAAATGGCTACTGATGTAATTTATATTATTTTAGTGACAATTTTTAAAAAATTATAAAATATATTACTTGATCATAATTGAAAAATAGTCCTGAGAAATAAAAATAATGATGGATCATTAAGAAAACAACTCATGTTTAATAGATAAAGGAATGTTATTTCTGAAATATTTCATCTAGTAAAGATGGTTCAATATAATTACAAAAAAGTAAATATTCAATAAATGATTATATTTTGATATTATATATATATATGGACCAAAAAAACATGAATCCTATCAAGGTGGTCATTATTTTATCTTATTTTGGATGATTTCATAATATTGAAAACATTAGTGTTAATGATGCATAAGGTTTAAGTACATAAAAGAATCAAACAATTTAAATGTTAATTCAAAAAGTTAATGTGACTTCATATAAATAATTTTGGATATAAAATGGTAAACAATGTAAATAAAATTCCCTGGAAAAATAACTTTAAATTATTTGAATGTAAAAAGATTTAAAAAAAATTGATATATTATATTTCAAATACTGCATTCCTTGTTTCCAAAGCCCCAAAACACATTATCTAGAGGTTAAAATAAATATATTATTGCATATGAAATCAATTAAAAATTATATTATTATATCACATAATCTATAAACCTAGGAATGAGTTGTTTTAGTATGTTTTCAATAAGAGTTTATTTATTTTTTGTTAATTAAGATAGAAAAAAATAAGGTAAATTATTAAGTGCTTCATTGCTAGACCAAATATATTTTTAAGGATTAGTAAAAATATGTAGGTATAAAATTATATATTTGATAGTATATCATGCATAAAATTATGACATTATATATGATTATATATTTATATTAATTTAAAAATTTTAAAATGATGGTTAAAGAAATTAAATTTGAAAATAAGAATAAAAATATGTTTGAAAGAAATAAGAAATGTAAGAATTACATAAATTTAAAATGTAGTATCATTTTTTCATGAGAATATAATAGATATTATAGATCATATTTCTAATTTCATTGAAAATAATTTAATTTATATTTATTGGATGAATATTTCATATCATATATCATCTATGGTTAATCAATTCAATTGTAAATTACCATTATCTTTCTAGGGGTACCTTAATTCACTAATAGAAAAATGTTTAATAAAGTCATTAGATAAATTATTTTATGTTTAATAGTACCCAAAGAATAAAATTGTTGAATTGAAAATATATTGGGTTAATTATAATGAATATTAATAGTAATAATAATTTTAAAAAAAAGATGGAAGAAATTGGATTCGTGGAGTGGTAATCCTCAAAAATTTTATTTTTAGAAAAATAATTCCTTCATAATAACTAATTATCATTGTAATAAATTTTAATATTTATTATTCAAGCAAAAAAATTAATTATATTCCTAATTAAAACTATAAAAATGATGATCAGGGATGATCCCATTGGGAAATACTGACGATTGTTGATGATAAAAGAAATAAAAACTAAAAGAATGAAAAAAACAATATTAGTGAGAAAATTTGGTTTATAAAAATAGTATGGTATGTTAAATATGGTGAAACTATAATATAAAATAAGATATCAATATAGATTAAATTACAAATTTGAAAAAACAAACAACCAGGGAAATGTGATTCATGAGCAATTCAAACAATGATTGTATGATTTTAAAAGTATATTCATTAATGAAAAAAATCTATATTATAATTAAAAGAAAAACTATCCACTAACTCTTTCAAGTATTTGGCAAGTGATAAGTTAAGGTTTTTAGTTTTCCAACATCACAATCGAACTCAATATATGAAATGTATTAACTAATGATCACCAAGATAAAATTGTTGTTCAATATTGACTTAAAAATCAATAATAGTGATATTAAAATTCTATTGTAAAAGTATTTTTAAAGAAAATGTCCAAGTTAGATTAATTTAAATCCGAATTGTGCGAACCATGGAGTATGAGCCCATGATTCCAAAATTTATTGAAAATAAAATATAGAGTAAAAGGGAATAAATAGAATATTAATTTATTTTTAGTAATATCATCCTTCATCGATTCATTGGAATTTAAAATGTTTTCTATTGATAATAAGGAAGAAAATAAACCCAATTTATAAAGAAAAAACATTAATGAAGAAAACTATTTGAAATAGATCAATCTCATTCCTTATGAAAAATTTATCCAAGAACCATTTTTGAATCTGAAACATTCAACCAATATTATATTCAAACTAAAGAACAAGATTAGGATAAAGATATGGAAGGAAAAAATATTATCTTCCAAGTCAATGTTCTTCCCTTGAATCTCCCTCATATTTCTTCCCTCATACTTCTGTGAGTCTTACTATTGATTTGGGTCTCCTCAATCATTTATTTTTATAATCCCAAAAGTTTTCTTCAAAATTTTCTTAAATACACATTTATTTTTTTCATCAATTACATAGAATGAAAACCCCTAAATGAATTAATTTTAAAAATTTCCTTTTGTGAATGTGCATGATTTAATAAAACATGATTATTTAGCCTTGGAATCATGGTCAGTTCTCCTTTATTATTCTATAACAAATCTATTAAATTTAATGTGAACTCTCTAACTTTATTTAACTCTAGTTAAGGAATATTATACACCACTATCACTAAAATTCCTCAAACTTGATTTCTTTAATAGTTTTGAATTTAATCTAGATTGATCTGATTCAATTAAACTTTATGAGAACACTCATTCAACCACATAAAATACTAAAATCCAAAAAAAAATTGAGCTACAATTTCCTCATTGGAAATTATTCGAGCACCTCATGTGAACTCTACTTTAATATCATAGCTGGAGTGTACCAAGATGTCGAGGTTAGGAAGATTTATTTAATCAAATAAATGAAACAATCATAAATTTAGAAAACATATCTCTTCTATTACACCATAAAATCACTATTCGAACAAGATTATTTATCTTCAGTCTGTGTGTGTTAGTGTAATTTAGTTCATTGAGATAGTCCCATTACTATTCATACTCGTGTTCATTGACTTCACTAAGATTTTTTATAGTTTCTCTCAGTCAATATCTATATTTTGATTTCCATTCATCTGGATTTGTAATATCCTTGAACGAGAGATTAGTCAATGGAATTATTATAGTTTGGTCAAGTCCCATTTTAGTCCCTCCATGGTTCAATGATGTTCATACTTATCAATATTGGGGTTGAAAATGAAGATTTTGGAAAAAATCCATTCATGTCCATCCTTCATTAAATTTTGATAAGGGTATGAATGAACCTTTCATAACTCTTATGAATTGCTAATAACCTTTATGTAGGCTCATTGAATCTAAGGATACCCTTACATGGGTGTTGTTGAGGAGCTTTATGTATGTGTTGGATACCCTAACGTATGTGTCAAAATGAAAATGATACATTTATGTAGGTATTGAGGTGCATGGATACCCTTATGTGAGCATGTTGAGGCACACAATCACATATTCATAGTTAATTTACTCTAACATATCTAATATAAAAAAAATATAAAGAACCTATGATAAATATGGATTTAGAATGAAAAAAATACACTTCCATAAATATTACACAATGAATTGAGAAGCATAAAATAAAAATATATGAATTCCAATATATCAATGAAATATACTAAGCCTGGAATTTTGGAAATAATAAACTCTCAGAAAAAAACCATTCTAGAATATCATTAAAATTTCTATTTCAAATAAATTATTATAAAATACTATTAATATATTATTTATTACATAATATGAGAATAACCCAAGGAACTCTTTATCATTTTGGAACCAAATCCTAAATCTTTATCAAAACATTCAAATAATTTTAGTTTCATTATAAAACAACTAAAATTCAATATTTCTCCACTAAAAACACATGTTCACCTCAAAAACACAATTAAATCACAAAAATTATGTAAACAACATGTATCGAAATTACTCAACATCATATTCCCCCAAATTTTAAAAAATTGTTTGCCCTTAAGAAATGAATTCAAAAAACTATGTATAATTAAATGAATCCCAAGAATGAAAACTTGATTTTCTAACAATGGGTTTAGTTTCAAATGGATTATCCCTCATAGACTCTCTCAAGTAGTAAATATTATTTTTATTCTCAAAATAAGTGTTTTTCCAAAATTTTGTTTTATTTTTACTAAAATGATTGAAATTTAAAATTTTGAAAATAATTAAACAAAATTCACTTCACATTAAATAGAATAATCAAAACATCTATTTTCTTCCAAGAAAATAGACTCAAAAAATTAACAAAACATAAATAGACACAACCAGTGGAAGAGTGATACTAATAATTGAAAATAATGATTAATTAATTAAATAACCATCTTAAAAGAATAAAAAATTTACAAGGATTTGGAGTTCCTTTCTTAGACCATTTAAATGTAAAACATATGAGTATCAAAATCTTGTATAATAGTTCAAAAGTAATGAATATTTTAAATTATACACCCAATGTTTTTCAAAGATAAAAAAAATTAAATACATTATTTTTAATGATGTAACCCATTGATTCTATATGTAAATGAAAAATATTAACACCCTCTATTTGGAAGAAAACACTTAAACTTAAGAATGATTTTCACCTAATCGAAGTTCTAAATGGACACCTAGAACAAAGAAAATGAAATATTTTAGTAAAATTTGATGTGTAAAAAGTTGAAGTGTAGTTTAACACCTTAAATCCCCCCATACACACACTTAAAATAAAATATTTTCACAAATATAAAATTTTAAAGTGGTAAGATATTAAAATTGTTATGTTCAAATAGGTATTGAACTTAAACTGTTCAAAATTCATGCCACGGGTCATAGGAAAATTCAAAACAGGATGAAACCACACATATCACATAGTTTCTCATGAATATTTTTGAATATAAATGCATCTTCATTAATAGAACATAAATAATTTCAATTAATCTTTGTTAAAACAACAGGTTTAATAGAGATTTAAGTAAACAAAAATATATAAACGAAACAAATTTTAGTTATAATCAGGTTCAAATATTAGACAAATTCATCCACACTTAGTTTCATGTAATGAAAATTATGAAAATAAATCAATAAACCAAGAATAAATAGTCTTTAAACTAATAAAATGAGTAAAAAATTCAGAATTCAATCTAAAAAACTCACCTGATTAAGGGTGTTTTTAATTCCTCATTTTTATCATTAAAAGGACTAGAAATTATAGTCCAGGGAGTTATATAGTGGGATATAAATCATTTATAAAAACTATTAATGCTAAAAATTATAGTCCATAAAAGGAACAATCTCTAAAAAAAATTTAACATTATGTTGAGTGTAAAAGGAACTTTTCCATGTCAAAAATAATAACTCTACTCAAAATAAAATAAGGCACAATCACTTTGAAAAAACATATTTTTTATTTTTTAATACATAAGCTAAAAAATAAAAAAAATAAATCATGGGTTGACTCGCATGAATTTTCGATTTTAAAGTACTTAGTTAGACTTGAGTGAAGATTCGTGTTTCTAGAAACCACAGAGTAGATAATCCCTTTGGCCTCCCCTTGAAGTTGTGTTTATCCTCTTGACATTGACCAAGAAGTGGATTGTTCTCTTAACCTACTAACTCCACAAATACATTGACTTTCACTCTATAGAATGTGAATGTACTAAACCACTTAGACTTTAGATTTATAAGGAATAATCTGAATCTATAATTAAATAAAAAACCATCTAAAAATCTTTGAAGATTCCATTTTAGATTATTGAATCATGAAAACTCTTATTCCTTTCCTTTTATATCCTAAAATTTTTATAATATTACCTTAGAATCTCATTCAATTCACTTAATTATAGTAGTATAATTTCCCTCAAAGATTCATAATCATTCTTCAATGCTTTCATAAACCTAATGGACTTGAGTTAATGTTCTATAGGTAAATGATATGACATTAGAAAAAGGAGTCTATATGGAAACTTCCTAATATAAATTTTAAATTTTATTTTATAGGAACAAAAAGTCACATATAGTTTAAAAAATCCATTTGAGACTCGTAAGTTTTTTAAATAAAAAAATAACTCTCTGTTTGAAACCTAAACGTTTTCACATGACTGGTGATAGTAATAAGTTCTAGTTTTGTGAAAACAACCATATTTTTTCATAAAAGTTTTGAATATAATGTTCTTGAAATGGGTTTTTTTATAAATTATACAAACCATGGACACTCCAAAAATAGGAAATATATTCTTCTTAATGCATTTAATAACACGTTTAGATTTATTATTTGGAAGTTCTATAGCATCTAATAACATTGACACATAATTGATATCCACTAAAATGTACTCATTCCCATGAAAATATGAAAATAGTCCAATAAAATACAGCCCCCAATTTTCAAAAATTTCACCCTTTGAAATATATTTTTGGGAAAACTCGTATTTCATTCTAGTATTGCATAACCATTAGCACGTTTTCATCCCACTATAATACTCTTATAATCATTAAAAAGTGTAGAATAAAAGAAATCCACTAGAAGAAATTTTTGAGCTATCCATTCTCCTTCATGGTGTCCACCCCATGGTGAATATTAAAAACTCTCAATAATGGAAAACTTCACCACACCAGGTAGTCATCTACTTAAGACATTGTCAACACACCATTTAAATAGAAAAGGTCCATCATAAAAAATAGTATTTAAGTTCTAAAATGAATTTCTTATTATAGTTTTATGTGAAATATTTAAGAATGACTCTAACAACAAAAAAATTCATAAAATATTCATACTGTGGAATCATTTTGTTTTTTGAAATATTGGGTCCCTTTTTATCTAGAAATGTATAATTTACCTCTACTTGGTCATTATTTTACTCCCAGTATATCACAGAGAGTGATCAATAAAAATATTCTTAGCCCCTATTTAATTATTTTTTTCTAGATTGAATTATTTAAATAAAAGGATCAACATAATCCATTTTGGTTTTACCTATTTCTCATACAATATTTATTTTAGGGATGAATGGTCTATGAAAAGAATGACTTTGGATCCAATCAGGTGTTTTCTAAATTTCTCAATGGAAAAAACAACAAATAGTTCCTTCTCGGTTTTTGTATAATTTATTTTAGTATCATCTTGAAAACTTCTATAATAATACACTATAAGTAATATATTTCAATTCCTTTTCCAAAAAAGAACCCTTAAATAATGTTCTTTAGCACCAAAGATTAATTCAAAAGGTATCTTCCAATTTGGGGTAACAATGATTAGTGATGATATTGGTTTTTATTTAAGAAGATTAAATTACTCTAAGAACCTCTCATCAATTAAATATAAAGTTTGTAAGAACCCAGTTATTCCTTTGAAGTATAGGTCTTTTTTGGGTGGTTTTTAAGAAAAGTGGGAAAACATGCAAAGTACTGGTTGCAAAACATTCGCACAAAATGGATTAGTGTTACACACCATGTGCTCTTAAGTACACACCACATAGTTTGGCAGTGTGTGGTGGCCATACATGGAGTGTAGGGATGTCATCATGGAAGATAGAACCATCCCAGTATATGTTGTGTACTTTTTAGTTCACACCGTGTAATCATGTCACCAAGGAATTTTAATGACATGGAAAGTAAGTCCGAAAAAATGTAAAACATGACCAAATACACAGCGTGTATATTTAAGTACATGTTTTGTGCTTTATAATTTTTTTTAAACCAGATGTACCCTCATTTTATGGTAGAGAGGTAGTAGGGTTCACCCGGGTTGGCAAAACAGTCAACCGACACTTGTTTTTTCTCCCAATACTTCATCTGAAACCTGATTTGAACATCGTCCAATTCATTGGAACCCAATTAGTATGATCTTGATTCCTCTTTATCCATTCTTCATGATTTCTCTTCTCAACCTACTTATTGGACATTAACTTTTTATGATCATTTTGTATATATACACTATTCTAAGACGAATTAGAGGTTGATGTTGGATGAGGGGAGTTGTATGAGTATGAGGTAGGTGGTTCATACCTTTTTCGTGTTTTTGTGAGATTTTGGGTGTTTCATCCTTTAGCGCGTCTTTGGATATATTGAGTGAGACCCTGTTATAACTGTTGTTGCATATAAAATTGATTGTTAGACCAATGGGATGCCGTTGGTAATGCCCCGTACCTGAATTTCTTGAGCGAGGTCGGGAAAGAGGCCATTGGTCATTGGGTTATTTTGACCGGGGGTTCCAAAATGGTTATAATTTTTTTCCTTGTTTTAAAATAGTACGTTTATTTTGTTTAAGTTTGTTAATACTATTTGGAGGCATTTAAGACCTCATTGTTATTATGTTATAATTGTTCACTATTATAATTCAATCTTCTTAAATTGAATTACTTATTTAAAGTGATTAATTGTGTTTTAAGTTTATGTAATTCTTGATATTTCATATGGTGAGACCCTTGGAGTTATGACAGGCTTGACCTGAGGTTGGGATGGAATGGCCATCGGGATTTAGTGATGTTTTTACTGGTTGGGCTTGCCCTAGTTATTCATGGCAGGTTTTGACCATGACATTGGTCATCAATGACATCGGTTTGGGGCATTGTAACTGTTAGGTTGGGCAAGTCTTGAGATAGTTAGATGGAATGGTCATCGAATTTTAGTGACATGGTCATAGGGGAATGAGGTTCTAGAGATGGTGTAGATTATGTTCTTTATTTCGTGATTGCCACTCACCTGTGATTCCAAAGCGACTCTTGAGTCAGGTGCACACATGTAGAGTCTATGATGATGTGGTTTTGACTACTCATGTGGGTAGAGGCCCCTGATAGATGTGGTTTAGGAAATTGTGGTTTCGAGGTTCTTGTCGTAGAAATCCACATGGAAGAAAAGGATAATTCAGTTGATAGCAATGGGAAAATTAGGTTAGAGGCTAAGGATCATTGTGGTTGACGCCATGGGCCTGGATTTTTATTTAAGGGTAGAAATAACTATTCCTCCGGTTATTGTGCCATGGGCCGATGTGATATTTTGAACAGGGGTCTGTGGGACTAGGACACTATTGTTTGGGCATGCCTTTGGGACATTGGTACTTTGAGACATGAGGTGTCAGGAGGCACTTGTAGTTAGGCTTTGTAATTGGGGTGGAACCAGAGGGTTCAATTTGAATTTGTAACTATAGTAGTACCTTGGGCCATGGTCCAAAGACTCTCTTTTATTATGAAATTATGGCATTGACTAAACCAAGTGACACTCCCTGGTGGATGCTGAGCATAAGTTGTGGTTGTGTTTATTTATTACAGCGTACTATTTACCTTACTTATAGATGCATCTCTTCTTAAACACTTATACTAGGTATGCACCATTGGGTGTTATCCTACTGAGATTCTTCTCACACCCTATAAAAGCCCTTCGGGACACATGTATACTTTATGATTTTATGTATTTTAAAGGTATTATCCTCATTAGTTGGATTATAGTACTGCTTATCATGGAGTATTGTATGGAACTTGAGCTTATACCTGCATGGTTTTTTACTTTTTTTAGTTTCCTCTTCCGCATCAATATGCTTATTTTTGTACGTAGCTGTAGTGGTTATCCATGGGCACCCATTTTGTATATCGGTATGTATGACCTTTTATGGATGCGTGTTTGGTTTGTTTTAGTGGATACAAGTGTTTAATGGATTTCGATCTATTTAATTTCTTCTACTTCTATTTATTTATCACTTCCACTATTTATATGATATTGTTGTGCTTCTGCTATGAGGGTCTAGTTTGAGTCTTTTAATTCATTTATTTTTTATACATGTTATATTATTATACTCAGGATGGTACCATTATCTTCCTTCTAAAGAGTAAATCCTCCCCACTATATGTTTTACACCCTTAATGATAGTTAGAAACCTTTGATGTTCGTGGAGGTACACCTAAGTTTAGTAACATCCGTCCTGATAGAAAAGTTCAGGTGGCCGTTCAGGTCTAAGATGTTAAAAATGGCATCAAAGAGGTTTCTTTTAACTCTTTTCTTGGTATTAATATTTGATATATAGTAGAATGAAGATTTGTTTTAATTAGAACTTGGTATCTAGCGTGTGCATGGGTGCCTGAATCCCCAAGTATGAGGGATGAACCAAGTTTCTTTGGGTGGGAAATTTCAATTTTTCTTTTTCATAGATTACAGTTTATATGGTTTTCACCTTGATGGCTCACTTGGTTTGTAATTATTATTGGTTTTGATATGTGACCCTTGACCCAGTACTGTAAGGTAGAATTGGACCTTGTCCTGGTAAGGAAAGGCGTGGTTTTTTGGATTTTGATAGGCACATATTTAGGGTATTTCAAATTCATATATGCATGTATGCTTTGTGAAGTGATAATACCATGTAATATATGTCAATTTCCCTGTGAAAATGTGAAATTCCTAATATAATTTCTTATTCTATGAAATGTGATATACCATGCTTTAAATTTATGTAAAAAAATACATGTGGTATGGGATTTGGGCATGTCTCTTATAAGAGCTGGAAGGTTTTATGGTTTAGGATATTCTGATCACTAGGATTGGGCAACTAGGTCATTAGATTGAGGTAACAATGGTCGTTAGGATGGGCATGGCCCAAGGATTTTGTGATAGTTGACTCTGTTGGGGGAGGGTAAGGAGGTCATGATGATAGGATTTGGTGGGCATGGTGGTGATGGGGGAGAGTAAGGAAAGTTGTTTTGTGCTGCCTCTGTACTGGTTTCCCTATATGTGTTATATATATTGTTATATATTTGTGGGCTATTAGAACATTTGTGGTATTCAGTGGGTTCCTCTCAGACAGCTCATATGGAGCGTCAGGTGGGTGATAGCATAGTGTTGTAGGAGCATGATCAGGTTCAGACCCCTGAGGGTCAGGTAGAGCATGAGTCGTAGGTAAAGGCTTAGGGACAGGATCATGTTCAGGGTCCAATGTTGGCAGGGCGGCTACCAGGTTTGATATTTTTCAGGTCGTGGCCCGATGAGAAGCTCTGATCTAGCTGGTTAAGTGTCTTGCAGGGGATCGATAGAAGTGCCTATGAAACAGATCTCTCTATGTCTTTGTAAGAACCCAATTTTTTCGAAACGGGTCAAAAACCAGCCTTGTTTAAACTTTTGACTGGTTTTTGAGAAGTCTGGAAAATCTGGGTAGTTTTTAGAAATTTCCAGACTACACGCCATGTACTTTAAGTACACGCCGTGTATGAGTTACCCGGGTGACTGGCCGTGTGCTCGTCGAGTATATGTTGTGTGAAGACCGTGTATAACATTCCTACTACATGGCGTGTATTTATAGACACACCGTGTATACCTTACCCGTGCGAGGCCAGGTACATGGTGTGTGGTGCCCAGGTGTAAATTTCCATCCACACAGCGTGTAGCCTTCCTTGACACACCGTGTACCTTTGCCCCGTGTAGCAGCCGATACCCTAGCCGTGTGCTGACCGTATACCCAGTCCAAGCCATGTGCTGGACTCCGCTTAAGTCGGAGTACGGAAACACATCTACACGGCATCTACTTTGGAAATACACACCGTGTACTTTTTTTTATCGTTCATAGCATTGTCGCGTCTTATTTCCATAAATTTCTTCTTCTTCCCTTTTGGATGGACAGTTCGTCCGAGAACCTCCAAAAAACTCAAACCCTTCCAGAATCTCCATATGAACTATGTTCTTTGATCCCTCAGTGGCAGCAGGACCGCATCGAAAAGTCTAACCCCGCGCACCCTTCTTCGTCCTTGATTCCTCACCTGTTTCTCCACAGATTCCATCCGAACGGAATTTCCAGATTTGGCAGAAACGCAGATCTACCATGACTCCATCCGATTCAGAGGCTGAAATCAAAGGAGTGTCATCGTACAAGTACGAGGTAGGTGGTTCATTCCTTCTTTCATGTTTTCGTAGACAATTTGGGGTTACGACCTTCGGGTGCGACGTCGGGTGTTGAGCGTGACCCTGCTTATTGTTTTATTTAATTATCTGCATTGTGGAATACCTCTGGGAATTCCCTAACCCTGTTGCGATCGAGCAAGACCGGGTTAGAGGTCGTTCCTCGTTTGGGGCAATTCGGCTGGGGGTGACGAAATGCGTGTGAATTGGACCATTATTTAAACTGTTTTGTCATAATGCTTATTGAATGTCTCAAGTTAAAAATTTTAGTTTAATTGTTAAATCGTGAATGAGTTAGGTGCAGGTATGGGATAGCACAGGTTAGTGCAATTTGACTGTTTAGTAATTTCCTATTTTAAAGTGATGCTTCCAAGTATAAATATGCAATGTGTGATATTGTCTGTGTTGAACTACTTGTTGTGTAGGGAATGGCCCAGATATATTGTTGAGTGATGGGGATCACAGGTTGGGGATTTGGCTCAGGATACTTTGGGTGGTTTCTACCACAGGATTGGGCGTCATGGACATTGGTTGATGCAGTTGGACTATCAGGTTGGGCCTTGGCCCGGGTTACTTGGGTGGCGAGGCTATCTGACTTGAGCGACAGGTTCGCAGGGACACGAGGTGTCATAGGTGTTGTGTCTTGGGACATACTGAGGTGATTACCACTCACCGGGTACTTTTGAGTAGTGTGCACACAGATAGACTCCGAGATGAGGTGGTATAGCCACTCACTAGGTAGAGACCCCCGGTAGATGTGGTTAAGTATATTTGGATTGGGGGTGCCTGCCATAGGAAGCCCCGTGGAAGGTGAGGAGCCTTCAGGAGACAGCTTTGAGGTGGTCAGGTTGGCGGCAGAGGCTCGTCGTGATTTGAGGGCATACATCATTGTCCCTCCGGTTATCTTTTGAGGACTGGTATCATTGTTCTTCCAGATGTTGTGCTATGGGAAGGTTGAGATTTCGAGCTGGGTTATGATGGTTGGACTTGCCTTCGGGACGTCGGTACTTGAGACACATGGTGTCAGGTGGCACGAGGTGCCGGGCTGCAGATCAGACTTTCTGGTGTTGTCCGAAGCAGGTGACACTTCCTGGTGGTTGCTGAGCACTAGTGAAGTCCGTGTTTACTTTTGGGCATTACACTATTTACTATCTTCTTGTATAAGCATGTCTACCTAAACACTTATATTAGGTACACACCTCTGGGTGGTATCCTACTGAGACTTGTCTCACACCTTACACGGGCCCTTCGAGACGCGTGTAGACCTTATGAAATTGCGTGCAGGTAGAGGGTCAGCCTCAGGAGCTGGACTTTAGTGCTGTTGACATGGAGACTGGCATGAAACCTGAGGTCGTGCCGTACTGGAGTTATTTGTTTAGTTTTCTTTCCTTGCATCAGTATTTTTACCTTATATTTTACCTACTGTTGGTTATTCATTGGCTCCATTGTATATATTTTGATTTGTATGACTTGCTTGGATGCATGCTTAGCTGTTTTAGCAGTTGTTGCAGTTGATTTCTTGGCATGATATTCTGTATTGCTTCCGCTGTATATTGTTATTGAATGTGTTTCCGCTCTGCGGGTCTGGTTCGAGTCTTCTGAGTCACTTATTTCTGTTGCATATTTTAGTTTATTAATTAGACCAGTACTTTTAATTCCTCTCTGAGAGTATAGCCTCCCCACTATACCTAATAGACCCTCGCTGCTAGTCGCCAGACTTTGGCATTCAGGGGAGGTGCGCCTAAGGTAGTGACACCCGACCCGTTCGGCACTGTTCGGGTGGCTGGCTGGGTCTGGGTCATTATAAAGTGGCATAAAAGGTTGTTTTCGTGACAAGGATTTAGTAGTGTTTCTTTGCTGGCTACTAATGAGTTTGAGACTTCTCCTTTCTTTTTCTTCCAGTTTTACTATTTGGGATATGGTAGACTGGAGGTAGGTTTTTGTTGGAACTGGATTTTTGAACTTGTGCTTGGGTTCCTGCAGCCCCATGTACGAGGGATGGATTGAGTTTCCAGGGTGGGAATTGCTGTTTGCATTTTTCTCATATTACAGTTGATATGATTTCCACCTCAGTGGCTCACTTGTTGTGTGATGTTATTGATTATGATATGTAAACCTTGGCCGGTATGGAAAGGGTTGCTTTCTTGGCTTTTGATAGGCACATTTTAGGGTATTTCGATTTCAAAACTGCACATATTCTTTGTGAAGTGATAATACCATGTGAATAAAATCAATTTCTATGCTATGTATGCTCTAAATTGTGGATATGTAAAACTCCTGATAGAATTGTTTGTTTATAGAAATGTATATGTCGTGCTTTGTATTTTTGTAGAATTGCATGTTGTATGATATTTGGGTCTGGCTCTTATGAGAGAAGACAGGTACTATGATTGAGGCAGTGTAACTGTCAGGGTTGGGCGACACGGTTGTCGGTTTGAGGCAACGTGAGTTGTCAGGACGGGCATGGCCTGAGGTACTTTTGATACTTGGCTCTGTTGAGTGCGGGTAAGGAGGCCATGAGGCCGGGATGCTGTGGGGCATGGGTTGCGGTGAGGGGAGTAAGGGTAGTTGTTATGCACTACCTTTTACTGCTTTCCTTATCTGTGTAGAATATATTGTTATATAGATTTATGTGGCATGTCTGACCAGTTATGGTATTCGGCGGGTTACTTATTCACGATACGATGGAGCGACAGGCAGGGGAGGATATGGTGCCGCAGGATCAGGTTCAGAATCTGGTGCAGGCAGAGCATGAGCTGCAGGTACAGGCTTAGAGACAGGATCAGGTTCAGGATCCAGTACAGGTAGGGCAGCAGCCGGGTTTGCCAGTGTTCGGACCGTGGCCTGATGAGCAGCTCCGAGCTATCCTAGTACACGTCTTTCCGGGGATTGACAGAGGCGCGTATGGTACGGAGCCTTCTATGGTGTATCTAACACGGGAGTTCCAATCCCATCACCCGCCGCTTTTTCAGGGTGAGGGAGATCCACAGGGGTAGAGAACTGGATGGAGATTATACACATGATCTTCAAGTAGCTCGAGACACCTCCAAGGCGGCGGGTCAAACTGGCAACGTACATGCTGAGAGGACCGGTGAAACGTTGGTGGGATGTGCAGGTATAGGCTCGTAGTCATGAGGGACTGGCGTGGAAGGACTTCTAGGACAGGTTCTTCGATCACTTTTATCCGGAGACACTGAGGGCAGAGAGAGCTTGGGAGTTCTTGAGTCTTCAGTAGGGAGACATGTCTGTCATGGATTACGCAGCTACATTCACAGATTTGTCCCGTTTTTCACCTTGTATGGTGAGCGATGATGCAGCTAGGGTGAGGCGCTTCGAGGACGGCTTATGACACACCATTCGGGTTCAGTTAAACATCTTCAAGATGTGTTCATTCTCCGAGGTGGTAAACCATGCACTCATAGCTGAGGGAAACGATAGATAAAACTCTCGTTTTGGCAGGGTGACAGCTGCAGGTGATGATTCAAATAGCATGAAGCGGGGGAGAGATGAGTTCCAGCAGGGCGGGCAGGCCAAGGACTCAGCTAGACCACCTCGTGGCAGTTCGGCGGTGGTTTGCTTTCAGTGTGGACATTCAGGAAATGTTCGGGCTCAGTGCGATAGGCTCCCAAAGGAGTTTCGGGTGTGTGGACAGGACGGACATCTGGAGAGGTTTTGCAGGCAGCCTTCTCAGACAGCCAGCAGACAGGGACCAGGACAGACTATGGCATTAGGAGTTGGTTCAGTTTTGGTACTAGGAGAGGGTGGCTAAGGTTCAGCTGCACGCGAAGGATGTGACAGGGACAGTAGGGCCCAGCTTAGGGGTCCATGTCCGGAGACTGGGGCAGCACCGAAGGGAGGATAGGCTTCAGGGAGCTGTGTGTCTGGTCAAAGAAAGCTATGGAGCTGCCAGGGTTTGAGAAGGCTAGAGAGCCGACGATGGTGGCAGGTACACCGCGGGTGTGGCCATGAGTTTCTTTACTTTCTTTTTGCATGGCCTCTTGAGGAATGTCTAGTTGAGTGCACAGGCTGCACAGGATACTTGTGGACTGACTAGATGCTAGTTAGTGGGATTGGCATCATATTAGATGTGTTTTATATTTTATTTATATATTTGAGATGTGTGGAATCAGGAGCATCAAGTATGGAGGTTACTTTAGGTGTCTTGGGCATCGGGGCATCATGGATGCGGGTTACTTGAGGTGCATGGAACCAGGTTTGAATTGAGAATCTATTAGATGTAGGACCTCAGGGAGGCGGACGCGGATGCGGTGAGAGTTATGTTGGGTGTCGGAAGCTACAAGTGAGCACCGAGGAGGTTCAGGGGTGACGATACGTCACGGAAGGACCATGGGTCTGGGAAATAGGTCGTCGGGCCTTGTTTGTTTAATTGTTTTCTTTGAACCTTGTTCGAGTCTAGAATGAGTAAGTGATTCCTAAGTTGGGGAGCCCTTTTTAGGAATTTAGCCAGAACCTTGAGACCAGGGTAGTCTGGGTTGTTTAACCAGGATGGGTGTGTTCGGTTCCATCTCTTGGTTTCGTTTGGTAGCTCGGGGAAAAGCTATGTTAAGGTGGGGAGTTTGTAAGAATGCGATTTTTTAGAAACAGGTCAAAATCCGGCCATGTTTAAACTTTTGACTGGTTTTTGAGATGTCTGGAAAATCTGGGCAGTTTCTGGAAATTTCTAGACTACACGCCGTGTATTTTAAGTACATGCCGTGTATGATTTACCCAGGTGACCGGCCGTGTGCTCACCGAGTACATGCCGTGTGAAGACCGTGTAGAAATTTCCTACTACACAGTGTGTATTTATAGACACGTCGTGTATCCCTTACCCGTGCGAGGCCAGGTACATGTCATGTGGTGCCGAGGTGTAAATTTCCATCTACATGGCGTGTAGCCTTCCTTGACACGCCGTGTACCCTTGCCCCATGTAGCGATCGAGACCCTGGCCATGTGTTGTCCGTATACCCAGTCCAAGACATGTGCTGGAATCCGCTTAAGTCAGAGTATGAAAACACATCTACACGGAATGTACTTTGGAAATACATGCCATGTACTTTTTTTTATTTGATCGTTCAGAGCGTCGTCGCGTCTTATTTCCATAAATTTCTTCTTCTTCCCTTTTGGACGGACAGTTCGTTCGAGAACCTCCAAAAAACTCAAACACTTCCAGAATCTCCGTACGACCTCCATTCTTCGATCTGCCAGTGGCAGCAGGATCGCATCGGAAAGGCTAACCCCACGCACCCTTCTTCGTCCTTGATTCCTCACCTGTTTTTCCGTAGATTCCATTCGAATGGAATTGCCGGATTTGACAGAAACGCAGATCTACCGTGACTCAGTCCGATTCAGAGGCTGAAATCAAAGGAGTGTCATCGTACGAGTATGAGGTAGGTGGTGCATACCTTCTTTCGTGTTTTCATAGAAAATTTGGGGTTGCGACCTTCGTGTGCGACGCCGGGTGTTGATTGGGACCCTATTTATTGTTTTATTTAATTATCTACATTTTGGAATACCTCTGGTTATTCCCTAACCCTATTGCGATCGAGGGAGACCGGGTTAGAGGTCGTTTCTCGTTTGGGGAAATTCGGCGGGGGTGCTGAAATGCGTGTGAATTGGACCATTGTTTAAACTGATGTGTTATACTGCTTATTGAATGTCTCGAGTTGAACTATTTAGTTTAATTTTTAAATCATGAATGAGTTAGGTTTTGGTATTGGATAGCACAGGTTAGTGAAATTTGACTGTTTAGTAATTTCTTATTTTAAAGTGATGCTTCCAAGTATGAATATGCAATGTGTGATATTGCCTGTGTTGAACTGCTTGTTGTGTTGGGCGTGGCCTGGATATATTGTTGAGTGATGGGGATCACAGGTTGGGGCTTTGGCTCGGGATACTTTGGGTGGTTGCTACCACGGGATTGGGCATCATGGACGTTGGTTGAGGTAGTTTGACTGTCAAGTTGGGCTTTGGCCTGGGTTACATGGGTGGAGAGGCTATCTGACTTGAGCGACAGGTTTGCAGGGACACGAGGTGTCAGAGGTGTTGTGGCTTGGGACATAATGAGGTGATTACCGCTCACCGGGTAATTTTGAGTAGTGTGCACACAGATAGACTCCGAGATGAGGTGGTATGGCCACTTGTTGGGTAGAGACCCCCGGTAGATGCGGTTAAGTATATTTGGTTTGGGGGTGCTTTCCATAGGAAGCCACGTGGAAGGTGAAGAGCCTTCGAGAGACAGCTTTGAGGTGGTCTGGTTGGGGGCATAGGCTCACCGTGATTTGAGGGCATACATCTCTTTCCCTCTGGTTATCTTTTGAGGACAAGTATCGATGTTCCTTTAGATGTTGTGCTATGGGCAGGTTGAGCTTTCAAGCTGGGTTATGACGGTTGGATGTGACTTCGGGACATTGGTACTTGAGACAAATGGAGTCAGGTGGCACGAGGTGTCGGGCTGCAGATCAGACATTTCAGCGTTGGCCGAAGCAGGTGACACTTCCTGGTGGCTGCTGAGCACCAGTGAAGTCCTTGTTTACTTTTCGGCATTGCACTGTTTACTATTTTCTTGTATATGCATTTCTTCCTAAACAGTTATATTAGGTATGCACCTCTGGGTGGTATCCTACTGAGACTTGTCTCACACCCTAAACGGGCCCTTCAGGATGCCTGTAGACCTTATGAAATTGCGTGCAGGTAGAGGGTCAGCCTCAGGAGCTAGACTTTAGTGTTGTTGACATAGAGACTAGCACGGACCCTAAGGTCATGCCGTACTGGAGTTATTTGTTTAGTTTTCTTTCCTTGCATCAGCATGTTTACCTTATATTGTAGATACTATTGGTTATACATTGGTTCCATTGAATATATTTTGATATGTATGACTTTCTTGGATGCATTCTTGGTTGTTTTATCAGTTATTGCAGTTGATTTCCTGGAATGATGTTCTGTATTGCTTCCGCTGTATATTATTATTGAATGTGTTTCCGCTCTGCGGGTCTGGTTCGAGTCTGCTGAGTCACTTATTTCCATTGCACATTTTAGTTTATTACTTGTACCAGTACTTTTAATTCCTCCGTGAGGGTATAGCCTCTCCGTTATACCTAACAGACCCTCGCTGCTAGTCGGCAGCCTTTGGCGTTCAGGGGAGGTGCGCCTAAGGTAGTGACACCCGACCCGTTCGGCACTTTTTGGGTGGCTGGCCGGGTCTGGGTCATTACAGTCTTACCATACACAAGAGTTTCAGTCACAACACCCACCAATTTTTCAGAGTGAGGGTGGTCCTAAGGGAGCTGTGAACTGGATAGAAAGCATGCATATGATCTTTGAGAACCTTGAGATGCCTCCAGGGTGGAGTGTCAATATAAGAATGTTTCAATGATTTGTCTTGCTTCTCACCTGGAATGGTAAGAGATGACACCATGAGGGTGAGGCACTACGAAGATAGCTTATGGAATTTCATACGAGTGCTGGTAAACATCTTTAGGTTATCCTTATTCTCAAAGGTGGTGAATCAAGTTCTCATAGTTGAGGGTAACAGGACGGACAAGTCTCACTTGGGTAGGTGGTGGCTTCATGTTATAGTTTAGATAGAAAAAAAATAAGGTCAGGAGGTGTTCCATTAGGGAGGTCAGGCCAAGGACTCGGCTAAACTAACATGTGGTAGTTTAGAAGTGGTTTTATTTAATTGTGGGTAGTAGGTTATTTCTGGACTCAGTTTGATAGGCCTCCAAAGGAGTTCCAGGAATGTAGACTGGTTGGGAAGCTTGATAGGTTCTATAGGTAGCCTTCTCAGACAACCAGCAGACATGGACCGAAATAAGCATATGCTTCAGAGTTTGGAGTAGGATAGGTTCCAGGTGAGGCTTTCTTAGGGTCAGATACATGTGAAGGATGTGGGAGAGATAGTCGGACCCATCCGTGGAGTCAGTGGTGGGTGACAGGTGCAACACTATGGGGAGTTCAGGCTTTAGGCAGTCGTGTGTTAGGCTAGATGCACGTTGTGGAGCTTCCAGGGGATAAGCAGGCTGGTGATCCAATGACTATCAGAAGTACGCCACAGGCATGGTCATAGCTATTTTTTATTTTGTTCGGCATGGCCTATCAAGGCATGTCTATTTTGAGTGCACAAGGTGCAGAAGGTTTATATGGACTGACCAGTCGTTGGTTGGTGGGTTGGAACCATCTCAATTGTGTAATTATATATATATATATATGAGATGCTTTGTATCAGAAGCATCATTGGATTAATTTTTTTGAGGTTCTTGGGAATCAGGGAATCCATGTGATGCAGATTACTTTAGGTTCTAGGGAATTAGGGCATCCATGGGATACAGGTTACTAGAGTTTCATTAGGAATCGAGGCATCAAAAATGCGGTTGTGATTGATGTGCAAGGTACCGGATTGGTTTTGAGTATCCATGGGATGCAGAACCTCATTTTTTAAGGGGTGTCATGAGATATAGGTGGGATATAATGTGGTGTGGGATATGATTGGGCGTTAGAAGTGACATGGGAGAACCTGATGAGGTGTAGGGGTGAAAATGTATCATGGGAGGACCATGGATCCATAAACAGGTCGATGGACCTTCGTTTGATTTGACCTGTGGTAAAAATTTATTCTCAGATGTTTATTCACCCCCATTGGAAAGGAAATTTGGGGATAAATTTCTTTAATGTGTTAAGTTTTCAAGAACCTAGTTTTTCCTTTGTGGTACTGGTCTTTTTTAAGGTTGTTTTTTAGAAAGGGGGGAAACAGGTCAAGTACTGGCTGCAAAAATGTCACATGACAAGGCTTAGGGTTACACCTTGTGTAATCCTAAAGAGACACTGTGTATTCTGGCCATGTGTAAGGGCCATACATGGCATGTAGGGATGTCTGTAAGGAAGAGAGAACTAGCCTAGTACACACCGTGTACTTTCTAGTGCACATCATGTAATCTTGTTAGCAAGGCATTATAATGACCTTGAAAGTAAGTCAGTAAAAATGGGAAACATTAACATATAAACGGTGTGTATATAAAAGTGCATGTCATGGACTTTATAGTTTTTGGTTAAAATAGGACGTAGCATTGTTTTATAGTAGAGAGGCAATAGGGCTCACAAGGGTTCCCAAACCAATCAATCGATACTCATTTTTTCTCTCAATCATTCATCTGAACCCCGATTTGAACATCGTTGGATCCATTATATCCTCATTGGTAATGTTTTGATTCATCTTGAGTCATTATTCATTATTTCTCTTCTAGATATCACTATCATAACTTGATCATTTATTCTTATTATGTAGATTTACCACATTCTAGGCTGAATTAGAGGTCGATGCTAAATGAGGAGAGTCGTACAAGTATGAGGTATGTGGTTCATACATTGTGTTCGGTTTTTTTCAGGTTTTTGGGGGGTGTGGACTTTGGTGCATCTTTGGGTATTTTTAGCGAGACCCCATTATATCTATTTTTTCACATTGAATAGATTGTTCGACCCATGGGATGTCATTAGGCAAGCCCCATACCTGAATTGCTTGAGTGAGGCCACGTGAGAGGTCATTGCTCATTGGGTTATTTTGGTTGGGGTTACAAAATGGTTATAATTGTTTTTTCTAGTTTAAAACTAGTATGTTTAGATTTTTTATGTTTTATTAATATACTTGGAGGCATTAAAGACCTCAGTGCTATTATGTTATACCTGTTAGATAGTGTAATTCAAAATTCTTAAATTGAATAACTTGTATAAAGTACTTAAATGTATTTTATGTTTATGTAATTCTTGATATTTCATGTTCTAAAACTCTTGGGTTTATGATTGTCTTGACATGAGTTTGGGATGGCATGGCCATTGGGATTTAGTGATGTTTTCGCTAGTTGGGCTTGGACTAGTTTTTCTTGGGTGGTTTTGACCATGGGATTGGGCATTAAAGGCGTCAGTTTGAGGGATTGTGACTGTCAGGTTGGGAAAGGCCCAAGATACTTAGATGGCATGGCCATCAGATTTGAGCAATACAGTCTCAGTGGAATGAGGTTATAGAGATGGCATGGCTTAGGTTCTTTATTTATTGATTTCCGCTCACCATTGATGTCCAAAGTGCCACTTGAGTAATTCACACAAAGGTAGACTATGTGATGATGTGATTTTGATCACTTGTGGGTAGAGGCCCTAGATAGTTGAAGTTTAGGTATTTTTGGTTTTGGGGTGCTTACCATAGAAATCCATGTGGAAGGATAGGAGCCTTCGGTTGACAGCAATGGGGATATGGGGTTGGGGGATGAGGCTCATTGTGGTTGAGGTCATGGGACATGATGTTTATTTGAGGACAGACGTCAATGTTCCTCTGATTATTGTTCCATGGGATGATGTAAACTTTCGAGCAAGGTTCCCTGGGACTGGGACACTTTGGTTTGGGCATTCTATTGGGATATTGATACTTTGAGACATGATTTGTCAGGTGGCACATGGTGTCGGTCTATGTGATCTAGGTGGAACTTGAGGGTTCACCGGGACATTGTGACTACAAGAGTACCTTGGGCCATGGGCCAAGGACTCTCTTTTCCTCTATGTTTCTGGTGTTGGCCAAAGCAGGTGAAACTCCATGGGGGCTGCTAAGCACCAGTGGAGGTTTTGTTTATTTATTGCATCATATTGTTTACCTTACTTAGAGATGCATTACTCTTTAACCACTTATACTAGGTATACACCATTGGGTGGTATCCTAATGAGATTCATCTCACACCCTAAACAGACTCATCATGATTCCTGTAAGCTTTATGGTTTTACATACAGGTAAGGGATCAACCTCAGGAGAAGGATCGTAATACTGTTTGTCAAGGAGATTGTTATGGAACTTGAGGTCATTCCTAGATAATGTTTTACTTATTTTAGTTTTCTTTTCAGTATCATCATGCTTATTTTGTACAAAGATATAGTGGTTATCCTTGGTCACACATTTTTATATTGATATGTATGAACTACTATGGATTCATGCTTGGTTTATTTTAGTGTCTAAAAGTTTTTTCTGGAATTATATTCTATTTACTTTCCACTGCTTATATTTAATTATATCTTCTGCTATTTATATGATATCGTTGTGCTTCCACTGTGTGGTTCGTGTTTGAGTCTGCTGAGTCATTTTTTTCCTTTTCATGTTATATTATATACTCATACTGGTACCATTATCTTCCTCCCAGAGGGTATAGCATCCCCACTAAACATGATTACACCCTCTCTTATAGTCGGCAGCCTTTGCTGTTCAGGGAGGTGTGCCTAAGGTCTGTAACACCCAGCCCGATAGCACTTTTGGGTGGATGTTCATGTTTGGGATGTTATAGAGTTTCCCTTAACAGAAGGTATTAAAGGGGCCTTATGATCTTATAAAAATATTTGATAAATATATAGTAAAAATTAGAATGTCCTAATATTCTTACAACACCCATAACATTTTCAATATATGGTAGAATTTGGATGAACTCAATCATTTAATATTCAAACTTTATTCCCATCTACGAGACCACATGACCAAATAAAATTACTTTGATTACTATGAATTGATATTTATTCCAATAAATAATGATATTGGTATCTTGAAAACTCTCTAAATTGAATTCTATATTTTGAAGACAACATTCAAAAGTTCTCCAAACTATAAAAAATCATCCATAAATGGCTCAACTATTTTTATAATCATATATTAAAATATATCTGTTATACATCATTAAAAGGTGTTTAGGGAACCACCCAAGCCAAATGTAACTCACCAATAAAATAATATCACAAATTGACATGTGAAAGTGGTCTTATATTGGTCCTCAGGGTCTATATAAATCTTGTTATAACCAGAATACCCACCAACAAATTAAAAAAATCATTTTTGACCTACATCACAAACATTTGATCTTGAAATAACATTGGAATATGATATTTTCTGGTGATGGAGTAAATTTTCCTACAATAAGTACATGTCCTATATTTGGTCATTATTCTTGTATAAATATTTTTTGCCTCATTAGTTATAACAATTGCACCTTTCTTATTTGGAACTACTTGGAATTGAAAAATCCAAGGACTTTTTGAAAAAATATGATTTATTTCAATATAAATTTTTTTAAATATAGTGAACTAAGATAATCATATCATTATTTCATATAATTTCTAGAATATAAACATTACATCTCACATATAGTCAAACAATCTCAAGAAAAAAAGGTTTAGTGTCATTGGGGGTTAGCTACATAAGTTACCTATTTTATGATACTTGTGAAAATTTATCCATATTCAAACCACACTAGATCCACTAATAGACATCCCCTAGTGTATACTCATATTTATAACCTGGGTAAAGAAAACATAAGAAAGTGAGGAGATTAGATGCTTAATATGGAAATATTAATTAACATGTCATCAAGGGTTAAATCAAATGCATATGTGATCAAATAATAAACTTGTTGGATGGTTCCTAATTATATAGGAATGGAAACACCATATACTAGAGTTTTATAATTTTCATGGTGGTGTTTCTCTCATATTATCAGCTTTGTCAAAGTGTTTATGATTAAGTATTTACTTTTCAGTTATTCTCTGAAGGATCTGGTGGTTGTTTCATGATTTGTCCTCAATGGATACTAATACTGCCTCCATTTATACTCTGAGTCATTCATAGGCATGGTTTTTCACTTTTTCGGCATCCCACCTTTGCCTTCGATATAGTTATATATGGTCTCTCCAAACTTGAATATTTCTTCAGGGTATGTTGTTTGGGTGGGATTCTTATTAGTCCAAGATTATTTAGTGTATCTATTATGTGGCGGTGCTCGATGTTACTTAAGGAGGTAGTGATCAGTGACCAAAAAATTGTTCTTTTTTCACATTATGGTTGCTCATCACTAGTTTTTTTAGATCTAGGATCATTATATTGAATCATTTCTTGGGATTCTGTGATCTAGTGGGTACTGTTTGGATGGAGAATATCTAGTATCTCTCTTGGGTGGTGGTGTTCGAAGTTCCTTCAGGTAGAAATGCTCATCGAATATATGGTGAATTATTTTTCAAATGATGGTTGGGGTTTTTATGGACATGGTGTTCTCGTTGGACGGTGGTAGTGGTTTGTGTGTATGATTGATGGGGGATAGGGATGAATGATTCCCTTTGTTGGAGGTGATTTCATAGAAGAGAGATTGGTGCCTTTCCCAGTGGATGAATCTCTACTTGATTTATTTCTGACCTAATTCAATTTGATTCTGTGTTGATTTATGGGACTATTTTTCTATGTGGGTTGAATTAGAAATTGTTATAATTAGATTTTTTTCTCCTTTAATTTGGATTTAAATGATGGTTTTTGCAGGTACTATTGGGTGGGAGAACAAAAAATTGGATAGGTATGATGACACCCATCATTCATCCATTTTTCCTTTTCATTGGTTGTATGAGCACCCTGACCATGACTCTACATAGTGTTTTCTATATAATTTTATCTATAATTTGGTTTATAGTCTAATTATTTCTTCATAATCATTATCTGGAGGATGACTCAAAATAGATATAGGTTGCAGAAACATGTCATCGGGTCCTCCTTCTGCATGTTCTATTGTGTGCGAGGAGTGCTCTACCACATTATGTAGATCCATAATGGCACAACATCTTTGGAGAGGGTGATGCAACATAATTGATTGATTTCACTATTTAATTTTATATTGGCTGTGGGAATGAGATTTTTTATGTTTTTTATTTTTGATATTTTCTTTTCATTGGACACATTGGACAATCAAGACCTTCAAGTGAGGTTCTTTATTGGCATTTTTCTTCATCTTATAAAGGGTTTCCTCTTTGAACATTTATAAAAATAGGTCTTTATATTTATGTTCAATAATGTGGGCTTGGCCATCAACCTTTTCAAAAAAATTAAATTGATAAAACATGATCAAGGGAGAAATGTATTATTAAAAAATAATGAAACAAAAATAATTTTCAAAAACTCATTATTGAAGTACATGTAATCTCAATTAATCAAATAGATACCATGTAA
The DNA here is from genome assembly GCA_963277665.1 of Viscum album. Taxonomy (NCBI): domain Eukaryota; kingdom Viridiplantae; phylum Streptophyta; class Magnoliopsida; order Santalales; family Viscaceae; genus Viscum; species Viscum album. Next base: position 838,577,754 of record OY728165.1, read on the forward strand.
AAAAGTGAATAAAATCAAGATATATTAAATACAATAAAATAAGAAAAATCATTAGCATAAAACATAGAAATATGGCATAAGAATATTAATATGGAACCATAACATTGAGAACCTATCTAATCTGCATTAGATTCAAGTTCAATATTTTGAACCCAACTATTTGACATCAGTTTCACATTCATTATTTTGAACTCATCTATCCCACATTGGTTTTTTTCCCAATCTTGTGAACCTAGATAACCCACATCAGGTCCCCGCTTAATCTTGTGGACTTTGTTAACTGACATCAGGGTCACACTCAACATCATTATCTCATTATATATAAAACCATAACCAATGCATTTGAGGAAGATATAGGAACCCATACATCATCATTTATACAAATTTTTTTAATAACTTTTCAAACATTAAACAAAACTTGATATCCTATGGAAAAAAACGGGTTTCACTCATCGCATCACAGTGTACCAATGAAAACAAAAATGTGTTTCAAAAAAATTCAAATAGTACCATTAAAATTGAACTCAATAATTTAAACGATTGAAACCCAAAATTAAATCACCCAAAAATAGTATTAAACAATAAAATTTATAAGGGGATTAATAAAAAATACTTTCCAATTAATGAAATTCTTTTGAGATAAATAGAAAAAGGGTGGGGAAATCTGAATAATGTTTTTAGAAAATAATTTTATCTTTGGTGTAAAATAAATATCTATGGTCACTCTGAAAAGTGATTTTTCAAAAGTAGAAATGATTTTTTAGGAAGAATATTTAATTTTAAAAGCAATTTTCAATAGTTGATTCTTGAAAAAATATAATTTTTACAAAATGGTAACATGATAATAGTTTGAAAATTTTTACTTTTAAAAAGAATATTCCATAATAAAGCAATGAAAATAACCCAAGGGTTTAAAAATTTTTGGTGAAAATATTTTTGAAAACTATTAATTTAAAAATTAATCTTCAATAATTGATATTTGAAAATAAATAAGGGTGGACAAAAAGGAATTTTTATTGGAGGATAAAAATTTTGATTCTGATAGGATGGAAAACATTTTGAATATTTTTAAATACGTTTATTAGAAACCCACATAGTAAAAGAGTTACCAAAACATCCTTTTGAAAAGCGGATAAGGGAAGAATAATGGTCACATTATATAAAACATATTTAGGTATCCAAATTTAAGGTAGATTGCGGGAGGGATGGGAAAATATGGACATGGAAGACAAATCATCATTATAGAGAATTATAATTACTCCTAACAATGTCAAACTTTTGTGTGGAAGAAATTCATTAAGGTGTACGATTTGAATCAAATGTTCCATTTTCTCTAGAAAAATCATATATATATCTATGAAATAAAATCTTAGGGTGGAAAAAACCAATCTTGGAATAAATAAGTTCAAGAATATATGATATAAATCTACCAAGGGAGTTAAGTTAACAAAAATCCTTACAACTTTATTATTTTTTGAATCGAAATGCATTCAAAGAAATAACACAATATGGATATTAAAAACCCATGAATTTTCAGAATATGGAAAAAAAATTCTAATTTAATAGCCACAAAACATTAAGTATATCATGGTGCATAATATTAAATATGTATGAAGAATTTAAATTTGAGAAAAAATAACCCCTTAAATTGTTTCTCGCTTACTCAAACATGATCTAACCACCTATATAATAGATATAACTATATTAATAACTTATTAAATAAATTTATTCATACATATTTCCATTTTTACACATCATTTATAACCATTTATAATAAATATATTAGTAATTTATTATTTATTTTCATCATCAGATGCTAGGAACTCGTATTGTTTGTTGTATACTAGTTTTTTAATTGTATTGTCAATTATTTTGTATTAACAAAAATTTCATAATTAATAGACTATAATAGATACTAACATCCAAGTGTTTCAATTATTCATCATATCACAACTGCATTTTTTGAAATATAAATATAAGGTTTTTGAATATTGAAATTGTTAAGAAATGGTTTCAATGTTTTTAATGATCGAAAGGTTATGTATTAATAAATATATTAAATATCAATAAAAAATTTCAATACACATAAAAAAACTTAAATAAATTATTATTACATTATATTAACATTATGTAACATTTCTTAATCATTCATTCTATAAAAATTATAACATCACACTCTTAGGTGGTAAAACAAACCCAAATAATAGCATGTTTTATTGTTTTTACGAGTAAGGATCTGTTTTTATATAATTTTAATATAACATTCACATAAGAATAAAAATTTCATAAATATAATATATATTCATTAAATTCCTTTTTTGAACCATCCAGGGAGGGTGGTGATGAAAAATTAAATTCAACTTTCATGGAGGTAGTAGTCCACCTTATGCATGATTAATGATTCAATTTCTCAAAGAATTAAATACGATTAAGGTATATTATTAATTATAATTTTAGAATTATATTTTTTTAAAAAGTAATCATATTAATTAATCAAATTCATAAATTTTACTAACCATGAAATGTAGTGATGAAAGAATACATTATTTTCTTGTGGCAGTAGTTCGCAAATACACACAATTGATGTCGTTTTTGTTTCTCTTAGTGGGTGGAAAGGATTGAATAATGGTTGATAAATAAACATCACAACAATTAGATATAATAATGATAATTATGTCATTATATTACTATGTAGATTATGAGTATTTAATTTAAAAATTAAGAAGATGAAAAATTTAAGGATTAAGTAATGCTCATGTTGGGACTTCTAATTTTCTCTTAAAAGTGTCCTAAAAAATGATTGGAATTGGATAACTAATTGGGAATAAAGGAATATTAAATTATAATAATATTCTACGCATAAAAAATGGATGATTATCAGGATTAAATACAAATAATAAATGGTGTAATGAAGGGGTGGGGTATTCCTCTTTTGTAAGTGAATAAAACAGATCTTTTAGGAATACCAATTATTTTTGAATATGACATGACATTATTCATGGGTCAATGGATTGAAAAGTGATAAATAAGGGATTTCTGGGTGATATAAGTCTATTAAAACTTCTAAAACTCATTTTAAAACATGTTTTAAACAATTATCCATCCTTCTATCGCTTTATTTTTACATTTAACCATTCTGATTTTTACCTTGGTAACCATGATTTACCCAAGTAATTAATATTATATTAAAAATATAAGGAAACCCCGCTTATTTGATTTTTATGTTATGAAGATAAATTTTTTCCCCGTATAATATAAATTAATTAATAAATAATATAAAGTTATCTTTTAAATTAAAACCTTAAATATATCGAAAAACTATTTTATAGAAAAAATGTTGTTTTCATAATAAGTGTTCATAATATTATTTAGTATTGATTACCAACTTAATGATTTATTATATTTATTAATTTATTTTACAGTTATATTAAAATGATTTTTTATGATAATGACTTATTTTATAAGATATAAATTTCATAATATTAATGAAATAATTCTATGAAAATAACAGTTTTACCAATATTGTGGTCATTAACTTTAATATGAGTAGTAATAGTTTTATACCAAAAAAATTAAATTAAAATTATCACATGTCATGAAAATATTGATATTAAATTTGTAGTACATTTTTTTACATTTTATTTTTAATAGTTATGCAAACTAATTTTTTAATATAAGTAAATAATAATAGTTTTTGGTGTAAAATATTACTTGATATTTAAAAACATTAAACATAGGTTTTATAAATTCAATACATTATTTTTAAATTATTTATTTTACTTTATAAATATATATCTTAATAAAAAACATTTCAAAAACTTTGAACTAATTATTTTATTATGATAATTTCATGAAAGTGGTGGTATTAGAAAATTCAGAAATATTTCTATTCACCTAAAAATCAATTATATTAGAAAAATATATAAAATTCATAATAAGATAATTTTGATAAATATAATTAAAAAATGAAGCCCATTTTGTAAAATAAAATTTATAAAATTTATAAATTTAGTATTTAAATGAAAATTAATTATATAAAAAAAATTAAACCCTTTTATAACTTCAAGTGTTTTTTATAAAATTTTATATTCATTTTCAATTGATTAAACTATTTTTATTTACTATAGGTTTTATTGTTTTTTTAATTTTCTTAATAATATACATCAAATATATTACAACTCATTTTATTTCGATGTTGCATGTGAAATAATCTATCAAACATGGTATTTAGAATATATATATATATATATATATATATATAAAATTATCAGGGGGTTACATTCTCCCCTAAACCATAAATAAATTGTGTGCTCGCAATTTAAATTATCATTCACTAATAGAATAATATAAGTTATCCATAAAAAACTTAGGATATATATTCTATTGATATTTACATCTTATGATCATTTATAAGACTAGGAAAATATTTAACCCAAATATTCTTCTTTGAGAGTTCTTACATATATAACTTTAATAGCATCATTTTCATGATCCTATTTAAACAAAATACGACAACCAAAAAGGTTATATTAATTTCCAATAAAATCATATGAAATTATCACTTAAAAAGGAAAACTCAATCCTGTAATGTCTTCTATAATGAAACCTTTATTTCAACCTATGGTAAAATTGGTTCAACTATAATATAATTGAATCAATTCTTAACTCTTTTAGTTTAATATAGGTTATCATTGATTTTATTATTATTGGTTTTTTAATCCTAACTAGTTATGTTTTACCACCCCAAATTCCATATAAATCCATAATAATGGTTCATAAGGAGCATATGATCAAAAAAATCATAACCTATAAGAGTTTCAAGATATGATTATAGTATTAGACCTACACATCATGAACCAGAGGGAAGATTGGGTTGATGCTCAATGAACTTTTTGTTAGGGTGATTACACCTATATGAATTTCTATAATAACTACATCTACATTCTAGGATCTAGACAGGGATGTAATTTCTAAGAGAACAACACAATATCTACTTCTCTAGAACAACAAGATGTTATCATACACTTATACTTATACTTAGGGTTTTCACTAAAGTTCCCCACCCTAATCCGCAAAGATAAGTTAAATAATAATTAAAAAAACTAAACCTAGATATGAGGCAAACTATAGTTACCCAAGATAAAAATATCATTATTTAACATCATAATTATTAGTGAAACATTACATTAGAACAATTGTCACATAATACAAAGAACTGATGGTTTAGTGACATTGATAATAAACTGCATAATAAACTTTTTTAATGATACTTTTGAACTTTTTCCATATTCATACCACAATAGATCCCCTTCTAGACATCTCACATGTTATTCTTGATATTTATAACCTAAAAAATAAAAAATAAGAAATGGGTGAGCTCAAAAACATAGTAATGGAAAACTTATCAACGTTTAATCAAGGGTTAGATCAAAATCATATAAACAAAATGAATAGAAAAGAAATATCTTATTAAAATATCATGGAATAATAAGAGTTGTCTAAAAGTGATGATAAAAGTACATGTAATCTAAAATGATAAAATATATACCATTTAAAAAGTTTTTGGAATCATGATACATTATATTTTATCTAAGGAGAATAATAATAAGAATATAATTTAGAAATATGGAATAATAATATGTATAAGAAAGTATGAAATTTTGAACCTAGCTAACAACATCGGGTCCACACTAAATTTTGTGATCCTAGATAGTCAACATTGGGTTCATTATATTTCTTTTGAACCCAAATGACCCCCCTGGTTTCCCACTCAAACTTTTGAAAATTACAAACCTATACTGGGTACATGAACAATATCGAGAACCTGGTAAATACATATAGGGTTTATGCTCATACTTGTTAACCAATCTAATTATTTTGGGTCTATGGTCAATATTGAAAATATAGATAATCGTCATCAGGTTCACACTCATTATTTTGAATCTTGATAACCTACATCAGGTTCATGGTCAATATTTTGAACCATACTGACCTTAATTGAGTTTGTGCACATATTGTTAAGCTAGATAATCTGCATCAGATTCAATCTTAGAATTTTAAACCTATCTAACATGTATCAGGTTCATGATCAATCTTGTAAACCAATCTAAGTATCATTGAGTGGATGATCAATATTGTGAACCTAGATAACTCACAGCTGGTCCACACTCAATCTTATACACCAAGATAACCTCATTTGGGTTCACACTCAATATCATTATCTCCTGATATATAGAACATTAACCAATTTATTAGAGGGTGATATAAGACCCCACTCAACATCATCTATATATATTTTTTGGCATAAATTATAAATCATTTAACATCTTATGAATACACATTGGAATAAAATGATTTTTATTCATCAATTCATAGAGTAACCATAGAAAGAAAAACGTGTATTGCAACATTTCCAAATGGTATCACCCAAATCGTAATCAAGAATGTAAATGGTTGACAGCAAAATTTAAATCATCTTAAAAGTGAATTTTATAAGAAAATTTATAAGGTTAATCATAAAATATAATTTCTATGGAAACAATACTTTAGAGATAAAGATGAAAATGGTGGTGAAATCATAAAAAAATTAGAAAGCACATTTATATTTGTCATAAAAGAAGAAGTTAAAATCACATTGAAAAATAATTTTTGAAAAGGTGGAGTGATTTTTTTTGAAAAAATAAATTTTTTAAGAGGAAAATTAAATATTACAGCTTTTTAATACTTTTACTTTAAAAAATTATCTTCATTAATAAAGCCTTAAAAATGACCAAAATATTTCAAAAAGTTGAAGTGAAAACATTTTGAAAATTTTTAATTTTAAAAATAATATTTAATTACATAGATTTAAAAATACATAATTGTTTTCTAAATTAAATTTGGATTTGAAGATAAATCTTTTTATTTAGAATTTATGGAATAAAAAATTGAACATTTTTCAATATCTTTATTGAAATTCTACATCGGAAAAGAGTTACAAAAAGTCCTTTTTAAATTAGGATAAGGGAAGAATGAAGGTCTCATGAGATAATTAATAATTAGGTATCAGATTATAAAGGATTTCATTTCTGGAATGGAAACATATAGATGAGGAAGAAAAATAATTGTTAAATAGAATGAAAATTACTTCAAAAATGTCATACTTTTATGGGGAAGAAATTTATTGAGATGAATTATTTGAATAAAAAGTTTCCTTTTATTTAGAGAGAAATAAAAATAACTATTAAATAAAATATTAGGGTGTAATAAACCATTATTGTAAAAAAATAAGTTCAATATGACATATTATAACTCAACAAATGGAGTTATGTTAACAAAAACCCTAAAATTTTTGTATATGTTGAATCAAAATTCATTTCAAAAATAACATAAAATTTCTCTTCAAACACTATGAATTTCATGAAAATTTAAAAATCAATTAATTTGTAAATAATGAAACCATATTAAGGATATCATTAGGTATAATATGAAATATGTCACAAGAAGATAAATTTCAGAAAAATGACCCCTTACCTTTTTTCCGCTTACTCGAACACACTATAACATTCTATATAATATAAATAATTATATTAATAATCTATTATATAAACATATTAATATATATTTCCATTTATATTCTTTATTTATAACCATTTATTATAAATATATTAGTCAGTTATGGTTTATATTCAGCATCAAATGTTAGAATCTCTAATGGATTGTTTTTACTAGTTTTGTGATGGAGTTGACAATTATTATTTATTAAAAAAATTAAATCATTTAAATATTATCCATGATACTATAATAATGAGTCTTAAATTTTTCATCATTTTCCATTTTAATTTTTAGAAACATAAAGGTGACATTTTTGAAAATGGAAATACTGAAGAATTAGTTTTAGCATATTTAATGATCAAAATGTTATATACGAATAATTAGATTGAATCTATTTATAACATTTTAAAAAAATTAAAATTATTAAATAGATTATTATTATATTATATTACCATTATATAACATTCTTCAATCATTCTTGATATAAATTTTATAAAATCATTAACATTGGTGGTAAAACTGACCCAAACGAGAGCGTTTTATAATGAATTTATCAATAAAGATGTGTGGTTTTTATAATGTTGATATAACTTTTAAAAAATATTAAACAATTCATAAATATATTATATATTCATTAAATTCATTGTTATAACCAACCATGAAGGGTGGTGATGAAAAATTAAATTCTTCATTTGTGGATGTGATAACTCGTCGTACACATGATTAACGATTCTATTTCCCAAAAAAGGGATAAAATGATGGTATATGATAAGTTATAATTTTTTAATTATAATAGAAAAAACATAGAATATTAATTCATTAAATACATTTTTTTATCATCCATTAATTGTAGTGATGAAAAACAAACCAATTCATTTCATGGTGGTGGTAGCCTTGACGTACGCATGATTGATATTGTTTTGTTTTTTCTTAGTGGATGGAAATGATTGAATAGTGGCTGATAAATTAATATAATAACACTTTATTATACTAATTATACTTTTTCAATTATATTAATTTGGTTAGGATAGGTTTTTATGTAAAAATTTAGTAAGACAAAAGTTAAGGATTAAATAATACTCATATTGGGGGCTTGAGTTTTCTCTTAAATGTATCATTGGAAATGAAGGGATTAGAATAAGTAATTGAGACTATATGATTATATAATTAATATGGGATTATTATTGGATAAATAATATATATTATTCATATAAAATTATAAGGAATATGTTTGTAATGAAGGAGTGGAAATGTTCCTCTTTTATAAGTGAAGAAAAGAAAATTTTTGTGAAACCCCATTAGTTTTCATTAATGGCATGAAACTATTCAATGATAAATGGATCCCAAGGTGAGAAATAATGGATTTTCGGGTGAGATTAAGTTGAAAAATACTTTACCACCCATTTTAAAACACCTATTTAACAAATTTTAAGCCTTTTATAACTTGACTTTTACATTGTATCATTTTTTTTACCTCAATAATTATTTTTTAAACAATAAATTTATATTTTATTAAAAATATAAGGAAAAAAATATAAGGAAAAAAATATAAACAAATTTATGTATTAGAAACATAAATTTAATCCCCATATAATCTAATTCAATTTATAAATTATGTAATATTAAAATTTAAATTGAAAAATTAAATATATAAAAAAATATTTTGTGGGAAAAAATGTTTCTTTAATCATTAAGTGTACTAAATATTGTTTGGAATTCATGTCCAATTTAATGAGTGATAATATATAGGTTTAAAAAATATATTAAACTCAATTTTTTGAGTATATTAATTTACTTTTGTAACATCCTCGAACCAACACTTCTAGATACAGTACTAAATACTTAATATTTATATTTATGGATTTGATCCTGATAAATGAAACCCAATATAAACCATCCAAAAACATAAACCATAAAAAGGAAAAATTAGATCACTTAACTACCCATTTTAGATTTTTGTTTAGAGTTTTATAGAATTTTTAAAGACTCTTACAAAACAATATCCATGTCTTTACGTGAGAATTTTTACCTCTCTACCAATATTTTCTTATTCCACATTAATTCTTCATCATCTACCCTAAAATTACTCAAACATGAATCCTTTCTATACACAATTCATTTAAAATCAATTTTAATAACCAAGTGAAATGTGAAACACAATAAGGGTGATATCAAACACTCTATAAGTGTAAAATAATCATTAAAAATTGAATTTCATTAGTGAGAGGAAGATGGTTATAAAGGTATAATGAAATAATCAAAGTTCATTTGCATTATATAAGATAATTCAAAGCCATAAAAACCTGGATCTTAAATTATGAGACATAGAATAAATTATTTCCATAATATAAGAGTCATATAATTCTATAATAATGAGTTATGTGAAAATAATCATTGAGTAATTTATCCATTAAAACATTATTCAAGTGTAAAGAAAATAACTTAGAAACTTGGAACATCATTTTTATACCACCGTTATAATATCACATATAAATGGAATAAAGTATGAGGTAAATTCAAGTAATTACTCTTTAGAAACCCATAACTAGTTTAATTCATCCCATTACCCAATGTAATGGAGAGATATATCAGGATAACTCATCGTAATAAGTTATATTTGTCTCACTTATTATTATAAATATTTTTTAGGTATTGTATCATGAATAAAAATTTTCTAAGATTTTATTTTTCAACATAACACCTTCGAAAACAATAATCATTCTATTATATCTTGGTAAACCTGTGAAAAGTAATGGGATCCATGAAAAACTATTCTAAACCATTAAAAGATCATTAAAAACATTCTTAAGGAAAAAACTTTTTCTACATTGAAAATAAATTTTTAAAACTAAATATTCCAAGAACATTAGAAAAACACTACTGGAATGGAGAGCTATACCAACACTTTGGTGCCAACGGTTTTAGAAAACCGTTGGCATATGTGGATTACAGACCTCTTTCCCAACGGTTTCATTAAACCGTTGGGATATCTCACTATGGGACAACTTTTACCAACGGTTTATGTAAACCGTTGGGAAATCTTGATTTCAACTATTAAAACTAGGACTTTTCCCAACGGTTCAACAAAACCGTTGGGAAATCTTGACATTCCCAACGGTTTTTAAAAACCGTTGGGAAAAATTCTCTCCAAATACAGTGAGCCCCCAATTCTCTCTTCGTGCGACTGCAGCCCTAAAATTGATTCTCTCCCGACGCTCTCTCCTTACGGGTATTGGAAACTCCATCAATTCTCTTCAATCAAACAACTTTTATGTTCAAGACATCAAATCTGTAAGTCCTACCTCACTTCTAATTTTTCTATTTTCTATTTTTATTTGACCTAAATGTGAGCAATCTCTCTATACCCAGATTGAGAAACTCGTTCCACTTGATATATCCATCTTAAATCAAATAATTTTGTAGTTCTACACTCTAAATCTGTATGTACTACCTTTGTTTAAATGTTTTTCATCTATAATTTTCATTTTCTTTTTTAATTTGGTATAAACCTTTTTGTGATGTTTATGGCATGGAATACCCAACAAGTGCACTTTGATTTGTTTTTTGTCTTTCATCAATACTTATGTTTCATGATTGTATGGATCAACATTATTTGAAGTCTACATAGCCAATCCTTTCCTGTATTTAGTGAACCATATGAACCAATGGAGGTGCTGGTGAGATGTATCCCCACTCAAAGATGATAAACAGTTTGTTTAGTCATATTGTCTCGGGGTATGTAATGGATATTAGTAAGTTTCATGTGAAGTGATTGTGGACGGTTGGGGTAGTGGCGTAGGTGGTTTTCCATTTTTTTAGTGGGGTGATATGGTAGTATCTATGGACTTTAGTTTAGTTCAAAAAATGGATATGTGTTTTGTATTTATAGTTTTTGTTTAAGGAATAATGGGAAGGTTACTGATATTGAGGATGAATTGGATGTTGGTTGGGTGATGGATTGGAATTGTGATGTTGTTTGGATTGAGTTTAGATAATTTTCAAAGAATTATATGGGGATTTCCTCTCTTTAACAAAGCCCCCCTCCTCCTGGACCATGGAAACCCCCCTCTTGGACCCTAGACACCCACCTCCTGGAACATGGACAGCCCACCCCCTCTTTCTTGAAACCTGGATAGCCACCCCCCTCCTGGACCCTGGACAACCCCCTCAACCCTCCACCCAAGACCCTGTATAATACCTCCTCCACCCTCCACCCATGACATTGTATAACCCCTCCACCCTCCTCTATGGTCCCCGGACAGCCCCTCAGACATCCCCCACCCTCCCTGGACCCCGGATAGCTCCCCGGATAGCCCCCACCCTCCTCCTTGGACCCCGGACAGTCCCCCGGACTTGAATAACATTTTCCTTTTGTACCATTGTGTATGCAAGTTAATGAGACTCATATTCCTTATGTGTAATTCTATTACAATTTGATTAAATGTTATACCTCATGGATGATATGTAATTGTAGGCATGTTGATTTCACATGCCTTTTTTATTTCTATGATCATGCAATGTTATTTAGGATTATTCTATTTTTTTATGTCTTGAAATATATGAATTTCTTGGTAAGCTTATCAATTCATGCTCATCAAATGAATGTGATTATATTCTTTAATTTGAATACAAATCCTTGTTGTACATTCTCCATGTTATGTGAATTATGCCTTGTTTGATATGGTTTACTTGTTAATTGTTAGGATAAGACATGGGTTACAAGTTATGGACTCATGGATGGACTCGTCATGCTTAGGGAGAACGATCCTTGAGTCATATGTGACATGTATGAGTCAACCCCGCCAAAAACTGAGCCACGGTGTGGCCGGGACTACTCGAACTGTATCTCTTTTGTTAAACCAATCAAACGGATTCTGATTGTGTTTAAACTTTATGAAAATCATACCTGGATCATATGTGACGTGTATGAGTCAACCCTGCCTCAATCCGAGGCCCGGTGTGGCCGACACCACTCAAAGTGCCTCTCTTTTTTTTAAAATGTATTTAATTTTAAATGAGCACACCGGCTGGCCGGTGGTGTCTCACCAGCTGGCCGGTGGTCCACCGGCTGGCCGGTGATGATCTCCCGGCTGGCCGGTGGTCCAGACAGCAGACTTTCTGTCTCGGTTCCACCGGCTGGCCGGTGGGCAAGAACCGTTTGGCCGGTGCCCATACCGGCTGGCCGGTGCGCTAACACCGGCCAGCCGGTGGTCTCTGGCAGAAGCATTGCTTTCTGCCAGAGACCACCGGCTGGCCGGTGGGAATCCACCGGTTGGCCGGTGGACTCAGAGAGTCCACTATCAGCCTTCTTGGGCCAACTCCTGGGCAACCTTTTTCCTAGCATCAAAACACTTGAAAACAAGTTAGAACACGATGAGAGTGATTGTGATAATTAAAATCCAAGAGAGAGGGGTACAAAAAAACTATCTCTCTTTTGTTTAATATAGACATAATTTTAAGTGAAAACAACAACTAACATATGAAAAACCAACCAAACGACTTCTTATTTTGTTGAAACATTATGAAAATGATCCATGGATCAAATGTGATGTGTACGAGTCAACTCTGCCTCAATCCGAGCTGCGGTGTGACCGGGACCACTCAAACCGTCTCTCTTTTGTTCAAAATAGACTAAATTGTAAGTGAAATCGACAACTTACATACGGGAAACTGATCAAACACCTTCGTATTCTATTTAAATTTTAGGAAAATGATCCATGGGTCATATTTGATGTGTATGAGTCAACTCCACCTCAATCCGAGGCACTGTGGGGCCAGGACCACCCAAACATCCTCTCTTTTGTTCCAAATGGACAATATTTTATGTACATACGCCCAACTGATCAAACGGATTCTGATTGTGTTGAAACTTTAGGACAATGATTCATGCCTCATATGTGAAGTTTATGATTCAACCCTGCCTCAATCCGAGGCCCGGTGTGGCCGAAACCACTGAAAGTGCCTCTTTTTTTTAAATGTACTTAATTTTAAGTGAAAACAAAAACTGACATATGGAAAACCGACCAAACACCTACGGATTCTGTTTAAACTTTAGGACAACAATCCATGGGTCATATGTGATGTGTACGAGTCAACCACTCCTCAATCCGAGCCACGGTGTGGCTAGGACCACTAAAACATTCTCTCTTTTGTTGAAAATGGACTAAATTGTAAGTGAAATCAACAACTGTCATACGGGAAACTGACCAAACGCCTTCAGATTCTGTTTACACTTTAGGAAAAAAATCCACGGGTCATATGTGATGTGTAAGAGTCAATACCACATCAATCCGAGGCACGGTGAGGCCGACACCACCCAAACTGTCTCTCTTATGTTAAAAATGGACAATATTTTACATACATACGCCAAAATGATCAAACAGATTCTGATTGTATTGAAACATTAGGATAATGATTCATGGCTCATATGTGACATGTACGAGTCACCCCCACCTCAATATGAGGCTCGGTGTGGCCGACACCACTCAAAGTGTCTCTCTTTTGTTTAAAATGGACATAATTTTAAGTGAAAACAACAGTTGACATACGCCAAACCAACCAAAAAAATTAGGATTCTATTGAAACTTTAGGAAAACGATCCATGGGTCATATTTGATGTGTACGAGTCAACCCTACGTCAATCCAAGCCACGGTGTGGCCAGGACCACTCAAACTGTCTCTCTTTTCTTCAAAATGGACTAAACTGTAAGTGATATCAACAATTGACATACGAGAAACAGACCAAATACATTCTAATTCTTTTGACACTTTAGGAAAACAATCCATGGGTCATATGTGACGTGTACGAGTCAACCCCACCTCAATACGAGTCACTGTGGGGCGGGGACCACCCAAACTACCTCTCATTTGTTCAAAATGGATTAATATTTTACGTACATATGCCAAACCGATCAAACGGATTTTGATTGTGTTGAAACTTTAGGAAAATGATCCATGGATCATATGTGATGTGTACCAGTCAACCCAGCCTCAATTAGAGGCATGGTGTGGCAGTTATTGAGTCACAAGTGATGAGACTCCTATGAAAATAATTTTTCATCATATATTATAAAAGTGGCTGTCGTATGAAGATTGAAATGGGTATAAATAATATTTGATTTATTGAAAATCTGATTCAACTATACTGGATGATTTTTGTCATATGAAGATTCAAAGGGGGAATTATTCACCATGACTCTAATCAAATAGGTGGTGTAATCAAATAGGTGGTGTTATTTTTTGTTGTTTTAAGTCTGTCACTATTTTTAGTGCTGTTTTTTATGCAGGTGTATGCACAGGAGGGGCTACTGGAGGGGCTGCTGTGCAACAATTCTGGAAATACTGAATACCAACGGTTGTAAACCGTTGGTATACTTTGAGAAAGAATTATACCAACGGTTCAATAAACCGTTGGTAAAAAACCATACTTGAACATATCCCCACGGTTTCATTGAAACCGTTGGGAAAACATCTATACCAACGGTTTACAACCGTTGGTATAAGATCAAAACCATTGAATTCCCAACGGTTTTATAAAAACCGTTGGGAAAAATACTATACCAACGGTTGTGAACCGTTGGTATAAGATCAGAATTATAGTATTCCCAACGGTTTAGAATCGTTGGGTAAACCTATACCAACGGTTCTTCTTGAACCGTTGGCAAATCCATACCTAGAGTGGGCTATACCAACGGTTTACTGCAAACCGTTGGTATATATCTTTCCCCACGCCTTACTTCCCTACGGTTTGGACAACCGTTGGTATAGAACATACCAACGGTTCTCCAGCCTATACCAACGGTTCTAAACCGTTGGTATATCCTTTATTTCCAGTAGTGAAAAATATTTTTAAATAAATATAGAAACTTGTAACGAAATCATCAAAGTTTTAAGTGGTCATGATGGTAGAAACTTTTATTCATGTTTTCATTAAAACAAAGATATTGTTCAAACCTTCAATAAAAGTTTCCTTGTACTGAAAAAAACAAGAAAATTATTTTTAACCTTGTTGTTTAAATTAAAAAATGGGTTAAAATGAATTTAAAAAGTAATTTATTAATATTTAAAAATATTATACAATTTTTTTTTTGAAATATGGATATGGAAGAAAAAAATGATCGAAATGGGGGAAATATGGGATACTTTTATAAAAAGCATTTTATAAACTATTTTGAGTACCAAAAAAAGAAAAATTGTACTTAAACATATAAATTAAAAAACACCCAAATTATAATAAAATTAATTGGTTTTATTAGATAAAGATCATATAATTTTCCATAAGGGAAATTCAAGGATAAATAATCCTGATTAAAATGAGATTTAATGATAAATTCATTACCCCTTTAGTAACTTTTGATTCATAAGCCCCATGAAATAATGAATTCAAATGAAACTTTAAATATCATGATAATAAGTATATTCCTGATATAAAAGTTCATATGTTTTTTATATAAACCTAATAAAATAAAATAGGTGCATAATATAACATATGTCTCAAAAAAAGACAATTTGAGATCCTAAAACCTTACCTCGTTGGGAACATCTAAATCAAAACCTTATGAAAAAGATAATAATTTATATATTTTTCAATCACTATAATTTTAATGAGATTAAAAATAAAATAAATTAATTTCCATTATATACAAAAATAAAAAAGTAGTGTATGTAATAAATGTGTCATTGAAATACAATTGAGATGAAAAAACCGTTAGTTGAAATAATTTGAATTGTATCATTAAATACCATGAATTAAGAATCATTCATGATATAAAATGTAAAAATGGCATTATATACAACTCATAAACATAAATAGGTTTTTAACATCAAATAAGTCTCAATGATATAGTATTGAGATGAATAATCCTTACAAATATCATATCATTGAAGTTAGATTTAATCAATGAAGCGATTATGGGTGACCATTATAAAACAATAGAAAAGAAGTGGCAATAAAAAATAATACAATCATATTTCATTTAATAAATAATATTTTTATAAAATAGTTATTAAAGTAGAATTATAACTCAGTGAATAGAAATTGAGTTAAAAAACCCCTTACATCTAGCCTAGATTTTCGATGTATTTCAATTAACTCCAATATAATAAACTTTTATCAATTATTTACTTCATTAATATCATTTTATAGGATTAATAAATTACCATTAGACCTATTTATCCTATGTATTTTATTTTTTTCAATGACTCAATATGTTAATACTTGATTCTTGGAGAGTTCTTGTGGATTCATTTAATGTAATTAGATGTCATGTTTGAAAAATTATCCATATCAATGTGATGAATATAGAGAAAATCTAAAATTTGAAAGACATGTTCTAAGGATGACACATAATTTGAAACAAGGATGATGAGATGAATATTTATATATATAAGTTCATTATTTCATGAGTAGAGTCCCGGAAAAATATAAATATTTTTCATGAAGACGATTTGAGGAATTATTGAGGTGAATATGGTTTGGAATTTTTTTATTTTTTGTGAAATAAATTGTCCATCCATACAATATAGTAAATCCAAATAATTCATTCCCTTACAAGAGAAATCACAATTACCCATGGGAGTAATCTTGGGAATATATCATGGTGTAAGGAGGTTAAAAATCGATTTCCTGGGAATGAAGGTTTGTACAGAAGTGCATGGGTTTATAGTGGGTACATAGCACCCTTAGGGTGCATGGGTGGACCACGTGGGTGTGGCATAGATTGATGAGGGTGGTGTTTGCATTTTTTTTGGTTCCAAACCTTGCTTCTTTCTTCAGTGGTTAGTCACATGTAGAATAATATATATAAGTGCATGATAGAAGAGAAGTCTGATGTAGAATTCTGGAACACAGTGTACTATTTACCTATATTAAATGAGACACACAAAATGTCCACCATATGATATTTTAATCTAAGACATCGGATCATGACTTTTGATCACTTTATATAGAAATAAAATCAAGGTTTATTCAATGCACTATAATTTTTCATTTATAAAGTTATGAAGAAGAAATTGAAGAGTCATAAACATTTGAGAAGGTCATGATGAACTCCTAGGATCTAAGAATATCTGAGGAATTTATTGTATACAATATTCATGTTTTTCATGTATAAATATAAATACCTTGATTGGTGATATTTCCTGATGAATCTAAGATTTATAATGAAGGAAAAATTGAATTTAAATGCACATGTATGCTCGAAATAATATATTTATACAGGCTATGAATGCATTGCATGAGTTTAGTAATTTTCACCACCTACACTATTGATGTTATCCCATAACTATAATCCCCATGGAAAAACAATATAGATAAACGACAACCTTTTTTTTTCTTCTTGGAAGGATTGAAATAGATAGAAGAATGGATTTCAACCTATTGTGGGATATGTTATGGTATATGGTTTTCGAACATAAGTTTTTCTTTGAGTTTTTTCATTATTGAAAATGAGAGGGTGTTGTTCCATCTTAGAAGCACTACACTTAAAGGTTTTATGTGACTCCCCATGGATGATATATATTCAATGTAGTATCCATGAAAAAATACATAGTGATAAACAACAAACCACTGAGATCTCAAACATTCAAACACCACATGAAAAAGGGTATAATTTCCAAGATTTCATAAGATTTAAATGAAGATCTGAATGTATTTTTAAATGAAAGATAAATAAATAAATGATAAACTAATTTGAGTTAGAAGAACCTAATACTGAAAATTAGGGTAGATATTGAAGATATTATTCATGATAATACTATGAATATAAATATTTGTTGTAGGTGATGAATAAGGTTAGAAAATATTGATAGAACTTGAATACTTTATGAAATAAGTGTTTTGAGATCCCAATACACCAATGTATAAAACAGAGAAGGAGATCTAGAGTAAGTATTTCTGGAGTACTTCAATACAGAGGAAAATATATATCATACCAGATCTGGAAGGAGTCTCAAACCCAGCAATAATGAATTTCTTTAAGAAATACACAAGGAAGGGTCATCAAACTTTTTTGTAGAGGAATACTATATAAGAAGAATATATTTATAGCTCGGTAACAGCATTTAATAATATTTTATTTGGGTAATCTTATTATCTACTAGTGATTTGTGATTTGGGTGTATAAAAAATCAGAGAAGAAGTGCAGTTCGGGTGTCTAACCAATTGTGGAGATATTGTAACTGGGGTGTCTAACAGGTTATGTTAACTTGTAGAGATAGTGAGGAATCTATTTTGGCGTGACAAACCAACATGTTAAACAGTATAAATTTCAAGAAAACATTTTAAATATTTTTTATTCTCTCTCTTATTTATTAAAACACATGAAGGTTTGGTTATGAAAAATCACTCACTTCATTGATAACTTTAAAAAGTTCAAATAGTTTACTTTAAAAGAAAAAAATTCATAAAACAAGGGTACTATAGATTTACTCCCCCCCCCCCCCCCTCAGTGTAACATAACTAATCCTTTGATTCTATAATTGGTATCAAAGTAAGTTTGACTATAAAAATCCAAGAAAATTTTTCATAATGAAATTTGATAATTACATCAATGATATCACAACACATATTACATGAAATATCAAAGAGATTAAAGTAAATAAGGAATGATATATAAAGTAGAAATTTGATTCATCCTTGTTATCACAATTTAGATATGAAATCAATAGCTTATCATTTCATAAGAAGAAGAAGAAGAATCCGTTCTAGAAGTCATTCTCTCTAGTTGAGGTAAAATTTGGACCTAATGTTAAATATTATTCTAACCATTTTTTTGAAAAATAATGTGAAATTTCATACTCTCTATTGGATTTGAAAAGGAAATAAAACTAAATTAATGAAGTGGAAATAAAATCAAACTTCTATTCAAATGAATTCTCAATAAATAAAAATTAGGAACAATGTATAATCATGAATGATGTTTATTAATCAATGGTGAAATATTTTTCCTTGGAAAATAAATGGTTGAAGTGATAATGTGTGGCATTGAATATCAACACAGAGAAAATGGTAACCATAATGAAAGAGAAAAGTGATTTGATAAAAGATATTTAACATTTTATTATAAATAAAATGTACACGGATAATGAGTTTAAGGTTAACATCATATTTCTCAAAACCCAACAAGAAGAAAGAAGACTATTATGTACAGAGGGTACTTAAAATATGAACGTAATGGCTACTTAATTAAAATAGAAAGATATGAAAATAAGAGAACATTAGTAGAATATGAATACCTATAAATAGAACATGAATATACCTTTAAAATATATCTCAACTTCTACATCAAAAAATAGGAACCCTGATCAAAAATCTTTATGTAAACTATTTTCCCATAAAAAATATGGATCAAAAGTTCCAAAAAAATATGAAATTTACAATGTTTTTTTATAATAGAATATTGTGGACCATCATGAGTATATCTTTCAAAGACAACAAGCCCAATTATTTTAGATAAAATCCATCATTTCCAAAATCCCAAACAAGGAGAGACAAAATGAGGTATGGAGCTTTTGGTAAATATTTCATTTATTTTACCTTGGTCATATGGTAATATATTCTATTTGGAGAAATGCATGTAATAGTAAAGATTCCATATAGAGAAACTCCACTCTTGGGACTTTTAAAGAATAACACAATCTTGGAAAATTCCTTGTTGAGGTAGAAAAAAGGTTAAACATTATGGAGAATAAAAATGATCCTCAACAAAGGGTGTATAAAACACTAAAATCGGAGCACTCACAATAACTCTATTTGAAGAAAATAAGAAAAATATGGAAGAAAAAATAGTTTATACTAGTTGTGATGAATATAGAAAAAAGATATTATACATAAATTAAAAGTTCATAAGAATGAAATATGTGTGCAATCTATAAATATCATCAAGAAGAAATAAAGAACATCCTAGGTTAATCTTACACAGAAGAATAAATCAAGGATGGGAGAAAGCACACACCCTGAATGTTTATTCTAATGAAATAAGAGGTTACTCCTTATCCCATGTTATTTTATATGTTTTTATCTAACATGAAATGAATTGAAGGGTAAAATAAAGGATATCATTTTTAGTTAGTAATGGTGATGAGTTATTTCATGGTTGTAAACTCATGAGGATAAATAAAATGAGTGCATCCCTTTAGGGGTAGCTTACATGAGAAATGAGTAATTTCAATCACAATATCAATACTCATTATTAATTTTATTTATTACGGGGTGGTTGATGAAAATATGAGACAATTGAGGACTTATTATTGTGCACCTAAAATTTATGATGTGTTTTCTAAAGTGTGAAAGATCAAGTATTTTTTGTTTTAATAGCCCCTATAATGGGATTTTAGAATCTCTGAGTATGGTATCACATGTGATTATTTTTTGTTGTCATATTATACAACCTTGATTGTATCTATCTTAATATTTATATTGGGTTATCCTATAAAGTCTTATAGTTGATTAAACTAAAGGATATTTTATACTAATCAGGTGATATCATCCCTTTCATTAAAAAATAAGAAAATATGTTTTTTAGAAGAAATATGAGATTAGAAAACCCATAATTTGTCATTTTATTTTGATTTTAAATAATGGGGATAAAAGTTTTGAGACCACATGTTGACTTGTGGTGTGAGTTTATATTTATAATAAAATACAATGGGGGAGACTATTGATCAAAAATGTTTCATTTATTGTCAATGAATAAATATGTGAATATATAATGCTTATATAATTATCATGGAATAATTTAATGTCATTTAATTTCATGATTAAACAATTTTCCTTGCTAATTTGATGATTATTGAATTAATATTAAATGTCACGTTCATGTACTAAGTGATAAACATTGTTTACAATAAGGAAGAGTAGTTAAAAATTACCATGAAAAATATAAATATATTATATAAAGATAATTTAGGGAGTTTTTTAGGAGAATATAATTTGTAATTTTTTTAGTGTTAAGAAAAAAAATTGGCCATATATATAAGATAGCCAAGCCAACTCAATCGTACACTTATTGAAGAAATATCAACCATGCATGGGAGTCATTCGGGGAAGTTAGTATGGTACCAGGTTATTTCAAAGTTATTATATGTGATGGAGAGTGTGCATGGGGGAACTTGGGTGAATTGTGGGGGCATATCACCCATGGGGTTCTTGGGTGCACATCATGGGTGTGGCATGGCCTAGTGAGGGTAATGTCTATAGTGTTTTGGGTACTGAACCCTACTACCGATTCGAGTGGTTAGTGTCATGTAGAATAATAAATAGAAGATATTGATTGAAGGGAAGCCTGATGTGGTACTCACAGATGTGTGGTAATGTTAAACTTTTATAAATGATACGCAAATAATTTGTATCATACAGTATTTTCATCTGAGTAATTTTATCATACATCTCAATCATCTTTTACCTTTAGACAATTTAGGATTGTATAGCAAGTGGTAATTCCTCCACTTATAAATCTACAATGATGGAATGGAAGCCTTATACACATTTGATAAAGAAACATTGAACTTTTGAGATCCAGGCGTGTTTGTAGTAGTAATTACATATAATATTCATTAACTTCTAATCATAAATAGAAATACCCCAAGTGGTGATATCGCTTAAGGAATTCAAGATTTCTGATGAATTAAAAGCCTGTATTTAAATTCCTAAGTATGATCAAAATAATATATATATGAAATTTCACCTCCATAAGTATACATTGAATGATGATTGATAATGTTATTACATTTTATACATGTATTTCATGAGTTCGAGTATTTTCACCAGCTACACAGCAAGGTTAAACCTTTCACCATAAGCTCAATAGAAAAACAAGATTAATACAATAACTCCTAAGTTTATGTTTTTAAAGGATAAAAATCAATATATGAAAGAATTTAGACATACAATGGGATACTCTGAGGCATATGGTTTTTCACTGCAAGTTTTTATTTGTGTTTTTCTATTCTGGAAAATGAGAGTGTTCTACACCATGGAAGAATAACTATCCCACAAGGGAGTATGTGTTCCATTGTGTAAGAGATATTTATTCCATAGTATCCATGAGTAAATATAGATAGGTAAATTAGAAATCACAGAGATCACATATATTCAAATACTTCATGAAAAATGGTATAATGACCTCATCTCCGTATGATTTAAATGAAAATTTGAATCTATTTTTAAATGAGAAATAAATTGGAAAACGACAAACTAATTTTTATGAAAATTTCGTGCTTTCAAAAATCTAGGGATATTTTGAATATATTATTTATTTTGATATTACGAATATAAATTTGTGGTGAAGTTGATGATGAAAGAGGGAAAAAATTGATATACCTTACATATATTGTGTAAATATTATTTTGAAAACCCGATAATAAAAATTATCAAAGAAAGAAGGTGATCCAAATCCAGGAGTTCCAAAGTGTTTGAAGATTGAGGAGAATTAAGATTACATCATATCTAGAAGGAGTATAAAGACCATCACTGCTGAACTTCTTGAGGAAGTACACATGGAAGGAGCATTAAAATTTATTATGTAGGAATACTATCTATAAAAAATATCCTTCTAGCTTTGGATCAACATTGAATAATAATCGTGTATCTAGGGTGTCTAACCAACTACTGGAGGCTTGTGATTTGGGTGTCTAACCAATAATAAAATAATAGTAGTTGGGGTGTCTAAAAAATTGTAAAGATATTGTATCTGTGTTATCTAACCACTTGTATTCACTTTTGGAGATTGTGAAGAATCCTTTTTGGGGTTTCTAACCAAGATAGAATAGGGTAGTTATTTTAGCCAAAATATAACATCTGACCCAGCCTCATTGGATTTATAAGTGATGAGTGTGTTACTATCATTAGGTTTCATCTCTAAGATACCAAAGGCATGCACTAAATTTTAATTGCATCAAATAATATTACTGAATGATTTTCCCTTTGAAGATAGAAAATACAGTTGAATATGAGACAATAAATATCCAATTCTTTATATGATACATGTAGATAAAATAACTTAGATACAACCCAAGAAAGAAACAATACCAAATTGAAAATAGAAATAAAAGGTTTTAAAAAATAAAGGATAAATAACTCAATGACACCAAGAAACATAATCCAAGACAACACTAGACAATGATCTAGGCTCTAAATATACATACTATGACTTTGATATAAATAGAATCACCAGAGAAATGAGATACATTTACATTACCCATATCTTGATACATGATATCTACAAAAACATTAAATTTCCTAACCAGGGGATAAATATAAACATAGTTGGATTTCCCAAAATACTTACCAACTCACTCCACTAGGAGAAAAACATGTTATCACATATAATGTAAAGAAGTTATAAATTATTTAAATATTTTATATCAAAACCATAAAAATATCCATGGAATGAAATAAAAAAAATCTCTTTAAAATATTTCCCTTTGATTTAGCATACCCATTCTCATGTTTCCACCCACACACACCCTTTCATGTTATGTCATATTTCTGTACTCATTAGTGGTGGATCTAATATCTAACAAGTTGTGACAATGTGACTAATATCTTGGTTCCCCAATGGCACGTGACGCATATTCAAAGTTACGTCCAAAAAATGAACTCACTACAACCATGTATTCCAAAACCCATGCCTAAATATTCAACATGAATTATTTATTTATTTAAATCATTTCAACAAAAAATTTATATACATAAAATCCAAACCATAATTTTAAAACCATAATTTTTAAAATTATAATCAAATAGGATTTTCCTAAACCATTCAATATTCATAGTTTACAAATTAATAAAACCAAATATATTCCCATAAATAATCAAAAATGTATTTCACAAAAATTTATAGAAATTTATTAAATAAAAACTACACTTTCATGTTATAGAATGGTGGAGATGAGATAGAATCCACCTACCTCACAAAAGATGGTGAAAATGGACAACAAAAATAGGACATTTTAGATATGATCTCAAAACACATTACCTTCAATAGATCCAATCATAAATCATCAAGATCCATAAAAAAAATAAATATATTTATGAATAATATAGTAGAACTATCGTTTTTAGAGAGAATAAAAGAATGGATATAAGAAGCACAATGAATAAGAACTTATCAATGATTCTAGATATCCAACATACTTTGATTCATTTTAATGTCACTTTTGGGTTGATGGGAACTGTCTCTAAATCTTTAGGATGAAGAAGATATTGATACCCTAGAATATTAGACGATTTAATAAGGTTTTGATGATTTATTCAAAAATGAAAAAATAAATAAAAAGGGTTAAGAACCACTTCACCATGGTTCATCTTAGATACCATGATGCATCCACCATAGACCACAGAGTTGTCCCCCAAGACCATACCACAACCTTCTTGCTCCAACATCCTTAGATATCCATGAAGCCCTTTGTATGAAGTTTCTATTTTTTAGGTTATGGGCTCTGGAACTGCTAAAAAATTCATACACCACATCCCACCCTTACACTGTATGGGTGAAAAAAATTGAAGAGGCACAAGAAATCCCCTTAACCCCTTTTTTCCAAAATCGATAGTCTCCCTCCTATAGCCACATGAGGCCTATGATGAATATATGCCCCAAGGTGAAAACACGAAAAAAATTGCAGTGGATCTAAATTATCTCCTCCAATGTCCATATTCCACAATAGATAGCTCTATTATAAAACAAAAAAGTCCCATAGTGCAATTCAATCCTCCACGTCTCTACCCATGTTCATCCATTTCCAAACCCCATCAACCCTAGATATTTTTAAACTTAAACCAATAATTGTATAAAATCAAAACATTAAAAACAAGGATAATGTACCTGAAAATGAGGGTGTCACATTCTCTCCAACATTGGTCTTCCCATCCTAGGGATGTATAAAACTGTTCTTTTCCTAGAATAGTTAGGGCCATTGTTCAAAAACTCATTTTCATGATCCCATATATCTTCCTAAATTCGACCATTCTTCCATAAAAAACATACTAAACTGATACTTTTCCCATGCAATATATTATCTTACCAATCCATATCTTGTACTATAAAATGAATCAACATAGCATCTGGTTCAAGATGAACATGGCCCATTGAATAACATGGTAATGATTGGGTTGGTAATTCTTCAACTGAGACATATGAAACACAATATCCATATAACAAAACTTTTATGATAAGACCATCTGATAAAATACATCACCAATATGTTCGTGTATATAAAATAGGCCAATGTACCATGGAGAAAGCTTTCCCTAATTACCCAAATAATGATGAAGAAAACATTATCACTTAAATCAAACAAAAAATGTCAATGATTGTGATCCACAAACAATTTCGGATGTCTCTATTCTATCTCCATCCTCTTTATGATAAAATAAATATTCAATGTTGTCTCCTGCACAAGTGTTGCTCCAATTAGTGAATCCTCACTTTTTTTCACCAAACAAAGTGGAGAATGACACAAGAAACGATAAAATGATTGAAAAAGAGCAATATGTATTGAGTCCTAATAAATGTTATTATACGATAACTCCACAAACATTATATCCTCTTCCCATGTTCCACCAAAATCCATTAAATAATCCTTAAAAATATTCTTGTACGTTTAGATCATCATTTTGTATTGTTTATCGGTTTGAGTGTGATATGTGATGCCAATATTTATTTCATTTACAAGGGATTACTGTATAGAATTCCAAAAAAGGAGAGACACAAACCTAGGGTCTTAGTTTGATATTATCATGACTAAAATATAGTGAAACTTAATAATTTATAAAATATAGAGTTTGAATAATATTTCCACCATATCGATTTCATTAATAGAGATGAAGTGATCAAAATTTTTTATATGGCCCATAATCACCCATATGTAATTGTGTTTCTTATCCATCCATGGTAATCCTATCACAAAATCCATGGTTATCTACTTTTATTTCCACACATTTATAAGTAAAGATTACACTATACCATCTGGCCATTAGTGATCTTCCTTTACCAACTAACAGGTGGGGCATCTTGAGACATACTCTTCCATGAATAATTTCATGCCCACCCCCCAAAATTGTAATTTCAATGCTTTATACATTTTTTGATCATATAATGAATAGACCATATCCAATGGGGGTAAGAACTAAGATATATTTACTAATTGTTTGGAGGTATCACAATCCAATCTCTAAACCATAGCATAGATATCCCATATAGCTTCCACCCCTTAATGGATTGATTTTTGACCGCAAGGATGAAAATTCAGTATTTGATATGTAATCATATCTAACCTATTATACTAGATCAGGAATAATATAATTTAAAAAGAAAACTATAACATTAACTTTATCTGCACAATCTAGATTCATATCAGATATAACTAATATAATAATCCATCGATCTGAAGATTATTTAACCAGCTAATCATCCAATTTTATACTCAATAATTATACTATATAATTTCCTTTCCCCATTGTATACATAAAATCAAAGTACAGTATTTGCAGATATTTCATCCATCTATGTAGTCTAACATTTAAATCCCTTTTTGAGAAAATGTGTTTCAATTTTTTATATTCCATATACATTGAAAATTTATTACCAAAAAATAGTGATTCTAAGTCTTTAATTTTTTAACTACAACATCCAACTCAAAATCATGTATTAGTTATTTCTTCACATGCACCCATAACTATCGTGACCCATAAGCTATGAAATGATCTCCTTGCATCAGAAAACAGCCCAACATAGATCGTAATGCTTCACAATACACCACATAGTCCTATCCAAACTCTGGTAATGTGAGTATAGGTGATAATGTATGTTTAAACAAAATTTATTTGAAATGTTTCAAACACCCATCATTCCTTTTGAAAGAAACAAATTTATTTTTCAATGTTAACATAGGTGAGGCCATTCATGAAAAATAATGAATATAGAATCTATAGTATCATGTTAAGCAAGAGAAACTAAATATCTCAAAGACATTCATTAGTGATTTCTAAGAGATAAAAAATTATATTTTTTAGCGTCCATTGAAACTCAATTGTACGAAATGTAATGACTAAGGAATCATACTTCTTGATCCAAAAATAACACTTTCAAATATTAGTATAAATATGATGCTCCTAAACGATTCCCCACACTATAGCTAAGTATTTCTCATGATTATATTTGGTTCTATAATACACCATATATCATCAATGAACACCATCAAAAAGTGATCAAGATAACTTTGAAATATTTGATTCAACAATTCCATAAATACCACTGGTGAATTGGTAAGACTAAAAGGCATAACCACATAATCATAATGGCTATATCTTCATCATAAATTTGTATTCATAATATCCTCTATATGAACGCACAGTTGGTGATATTCTGATCATAAGTCAGTTTTAGAGAACCAATGATCTCAATTAAATTGATCAAACAAATAATGAATTCATTGAATAGGTTATATAGTCATTATTTTAATGTTTTTAAGTTTACAATAATCTAAAAAAAGTCTAAGAGTTATATCCCAATTCTTTACATAGTGAATTGGTTCTTCCTATGAGGACATGCTCAGTCAAATGAACACTTTTCTTTCCAAAACATATAACTTGAATTCCCTAAATTATGTTGGTTCTATATGATAATAAGGAAGTAAAATTGAAATGTACCCTAGTATGAGGTCAATCATGAATTCTAATTCTCTTTTGATTGAAAACCCTAATAAATTTTCAGGAAAAACATTAAGAAACTCATCAATGGTGTTTGAAATATATATATTTCTAATCTCATCCATAGTTTCCAAAGTAAGTGAAAGAAACTAATAAGAGATAGTTCAAACCACCAGTGTCAAATGTCCATATCTGCTCTCTTTTATATCCTAATATCCCTGAAACAGATTCTTAATTTTATTCAGATATGTGAAACTAAACTTTTGGGCATAACAGTCGACATAGGACATAAAAAATTTGAACCAATCCATACCCAAAATCAAGTTATAGTCATCCATCTAGAGAATAGATAAATCCCAAAGTAATTCTTCCCCATAAATAGTTATAGGACAATAATTACCCATAATGTATTAAAACACTCATTGGAAAAGAAGAGTTTGATGTTTCAAAATAAAACAAGTCATCTTAATATTAAAACCCATATGAAAAAAACACGTGAAATAATAAATGAGTGAGATATGCTCGTATCAAAAAAACTTGAATAAAGTAAGAATTAAAAATAATAATACCTTGCATTGTCGAAGGACTAGATTTATCATCCATGATTATTTGATTAGATCTATCTAATTTCTTGCTCTTTTCTCATTGATCTTTGTTACTATATTGAGTTTTCAGAAATTGGGGAGTCATGGTGTCCCCAAAATCACCTTGGATCACTTGGTTATTAGGATGAGAGCTATTCTGATGAGCTCATCGAGTCTAAGAATAAACATTTTAAGAAACATGAGGTGTTTTTTTATCAAGAGACCTTGGATAACATTGAAAATAATGCTAAATATGTATTATTTTCTTAAAATTGTTACATTCACTATATTTTTTCATACAAGATCGATTAATATGCATAATATAACCACATTGAAAACACATCAGCTAACTTCTTGGTCAAGGAAGAATGTTTACTGATCCCATGGTTTGACTTTGAGATATCCCACCACTCTAAAAGTCTGTTTTTCTCTTCCTTTTATTCCCATCATTAGAGTTTCCAAATGTTCCCATGGATATAAAAAATATCCATGCAACTGCATTTCTAGAGATAAACTTTTTATAGTCTCTCTATTGAAATTTTTTTATAGTTCGTAATATAAATAACATAAATTCTACCATTGGTATACTAGATCCTCCATCATATATGTTTCTCACATAACATTCAAATAATTCATTATTACCATGAATTTAAAAATATGGTTCATTCTATTCAACCATACATATTCTTTTTCTGACTCAGAATCTCCCTGAAAGATGACGGATTATTATTTTGGAACTAAACCTAATGGTTAACATCAAAATGATCATCATGTTAATTAACAATTTTATAGCTTAAAGATCCAATAAAATTCCTAGGTCTAGCTATTGATTCCACTATGGCTCATGTGAAACCACATTTTCCATATTCTCTTCCAACTAATTTATACGATGTCTACCTAATTCCATTCATTGCAACTAAAATAGACCTATATTTTTTAATCATATACTATAAACTGAAGACATAGAAATTTCAAATTACCAAGTCAATAGATACCACAACCATTATTTTTAAAATCCAACCATTTATTTTAATATTTCCTTTTTTTATAAAAAATAAATTGTATATTAGACAATGCACTCCTAGAGGTAATTCTTACTATTAATGCATGATATAAAAGCCTCATCTTCTAAACACATGATGATGAGATGATAAAAACTAAAAGGGTCTTTGAACACTTTTATACCAAAACCACCCTGGTAAATTTAATTTCAACATAAAAAGGTTAGCTACGTCTTCTAAAGTTATACATTTCAAGTTATGACAGTCCCATATCCTTAATACCATCCCAAAAGATAGATTGTCTGACCAATAATGATAACATTAAATACTCAAGGACAAAAAAATCTAATACCATTTCTATCTCAAGGATTAAACAAATATGAAACCATTTGTAACATTCAACCCCACCTCATTGCCTTGAGAAGTGATGGGCAGGTTACTGGCCTTATGTGATATCCCCGAGACACCAGAGGATGGAAATAAAAGTCAAGGTCTAAAAATAATGTTGTGGGATGATTTTGCCTTTAGAAATAAAACATCCAAAAAAAATTGAAACAATAAACATAAAATCATCTATATGATGCATGTAATTAAAATAACCCAAGATATAACACAAGAATACAACAATATCAGAGTTAAAATGGAATCAAAAGGCATAACCAAAAAAATAAATCGACAACAAACTCATATACACCAAGAAACATCATCCCAAGAAAACCCTACCCAGACTTCATGATCCAACTCCACTTGATATTCCCACGATATCCAGAAAAATCATTAGAAAAATGAGATATATTTCTTTTACCTATATCCAGATACCTAATATCTAAAAACTCATAAAAGTTCCCAATTATGGGGTGATTATAAAATCAGTAGGATTCCCTTAAAGACTTTCTAAAACAAATGACTAGGACACAAATTGGTTTTCACTTTTAATATAAATCATTCTTAAATTAGTTAAATAATTTATATCAAAACCATAAACAAGTTCTATAAAAAGAAGTAAACAAAACCTTTAAAACAATTTTTATTAATTTTAAATATCCATTTCCATATTTCTAAACATTAACACACCTATGCATGTCGGGTGATAGTTCGATACTCATGATAAGAATCTCATCAATTAATCAAGTCTCCACAAGGGGATGAATATCCCAACACCCCAGTAGAACATTCCCCTTATTGAGGGTCACATATAATTAACGAACTAGTAATAACCATTTATTCAAAAACACATGCCAAACAATTATACAAAATATATTTATTTCATCAAAACATTAAAACAAATACTTTACATGCATCAAAGAGAAACCATCATTTTAAAACCAACATTTTTAATATTATAACCCAAGAGAATTTTCCCAAACCATTCAATTTTCTCAATTTCTAAATCCATAATCCAAAAAGATATTTCCATCAAAAATCAAAAACGTATATCAAAACAATTTAATGGAAATTTTTAAATAAAAATTAATCCTTCAAGTTCTAGAATCATAGATGTGATAGAGAATCCACTTACCTCTCAATAGGTGACAAAAAATGATAATAATATCCTCTATATCTAGTATCATAACTCATTACCTTAAATAGATCCTATCATAACTCATCATTATTCAATTAAAAAGTATTTATACAAAATGAACTCGATGTCTGGTTTTTATATAGAGTAGAAAAAAGTATCTAATAAGAACAAGGAAGTGAAGGATTAAGAATTCACTGAAAATTCGAGATCTCCAATGTGATTTGATTTTTCTAAAAGTTATTTTTCGATCAATGGGAATTGTACCTCAATCCTAGAGAGGAATGGGACTTCAAGAACCTATAATAATAGAAGATTGAAGAAGGTTTAAAGTATTTAATCCTAAAAATGGGATAAGAATGACCAAACCATTGAGAAACCTAGAAACCCTGACAAAACCACTATAGACCATGACTTATTCCCCCAAGACCACGACATAGCCTTCCCAATCAAACCACCTTTGAGATCCTTAATGCCCTTTATAATTTAGATCATTTGTTTCAGGGGAGGGGCTAGGGTAATTTCTCTACACTACAGAATAACAAAAAAATGTCTTCTATTATATCCCACTCATACACCGTAAAAGTTCCAAAATTTTTAGACCCAGAAAATCCCCTTGATCCCCATACACGGTAGATGATGGTCTCTATGCCACAACCACACAAGGCCTACACTGCATCCATTGTCCAATGAAAAGCCTTTAAAAATGGAATTAGTTATGAATTCTATCCTTCTATGTCCTTATGCTACAACAGAGAGCTCTAAGACACAACAATAAAGTCTTATGGTGTAGTGGAAACCTCCACTCCATATCCAATGTTTAGCCACTAAAAAACCTCTTCCAAAACCCTTCACAACCCCCCCCCCCCCCACCTTAGAAATTTGGAAACATAACAAAAGAATTATATAAACGAAATATATAAAATAGGATAAATTAATTAAAAACCGGGGTATCAAAAAAACCTTGTAACTACTATATTCCTCTCTCTTTACTTTATTACTTCAAATGAAGATGAGGCTATGAGGAATAATTTAGTGGATTGGTAACATTAAACTGTTCAAGGGGTTTAATTTAATAGGAGAAGAAATTCATAAAAAAGGGTAACACTAATTCACCCCCCTCTCAGTGGAACATAATTGGTCCTTTGATTCTGAAAAACTATTTATTTCATTTATTTCGATAAAATATTTAATTACATAATATGTTAAGTCCATGTCAAATATTTTGAAAATGTTTGGTTCATAATTTCAAAAAAACATCAGTATGTTGACCGTGGTCTATGATTATATTATTACATAATATCCAAAATAATAATAATGAAATGATTTAAATTTTTATACATTAATTAATATTTTAAAACCACTAATGAATTATGTTTATGAAAAATGAATTACATTACAATCATGGAGATGATAGGTCATACATATGCATGGGTATTGTTTCCATTTTTCAACAGACATGAGGAAAAAAATTAATTATAATTTTACCATTCATGAATTATGATTATATCATAAATATAATATAATATTTATAAATATTTTTATATATTTCATCCATGTGAGGGGTTGATGAAAAATTAATCACATCACTTGGTGAATTTGGTAATACCCACGTACACACAAATAGAATTATAATTTTTCAGTTGATGGAATAATAAGAAAATAGATGATATAATATATATAAATAATTATAATTATGTCATTAATAACATATATATACTTTAAATCCATTATTATAAATATCTATTCAAGCAAATGACGGTAAACAAAGTACATCTATTTCTGAGTCAGTAGTCTTTCGTATAAAAGAATGATGGTTTCATTTCAGATTTGAAGCATATAGAATATGCATTAAGGTTAAGATATTAATAAAATAACATATCAGTATATATTATAAACTAATGTTATTATATCACAATATTTATAAGATTTTTGAGTAATGTATAAGAAGAAATAAAACTAATACATTTACTTAAAACTTATACATCTTTCTCGAACAACCTCTTTTCTTTACACTGTAAGCCCTATGAGGTTGGTATTATGAAAATAATATGACCTATAATACATGTAAATATATATTAGGAAGGTATTTGGGTATTTATTTTCTGAAATAGAGTGACCAAAGGTGTGAGTAAAAGAGGAGATGATGGTTCCCTTTTATAAGTGATGGGAGGGGAACTTTTAAAATATATTAAAGTATTAGATAAATATTAATTAATATTCCTAGGAAAGTGGAAAATTTTAATATATTTATAATATATGATGATTATGAGTATAAATACTCTAATTTAATAAAATTTGGATTATATTACGTGATGTTTTCAAACTTATCACATTATTTTAACCCTATATTGACCATTTTGATGATGATCATGATAAAATGTTTTTTACTATTTCGGGGTAAAGAATGTTACTATAAAATAAATATTGACTCATAAATAGAAAATGGATTATTTTATAATTCATTTCCCACTAACTTGAAAAATTATATAATTTTCATTAATTTTAAATCATTTAATAAAATATTTTTTATTATAAAATGTCATTAATTACATCTTTGGAACTATTAATTTAATTAAACTTTTAAGTCATCAAAATAAAAACATAATTAAAATATAAACCTGTTTATGATTAATAAAACATTATTATTAACTCTAAAATTTTTCTGTCAATATAATTTCTCTTATTATTAACGCAAAAAAAAATTGTGTCACTATAATTAATCCAAAATACATTACTTTTAATATGTTTTGAATTATTTATATTTATTTTTTCACTGTCTTCACAAGAACTGCATCAATATTGTATAAGAATTTAATGTAATTATATAATCACTAAAAATTGTAAATAAATTACAATAATAAAAATAATTTCATTATAATCAAAATAAAATTTAATAATCATTTATAACTTATTTTTATCCCTATGTGAACATAAAAGATAACATCAAAAGTAAGAAAGTAATATTTTTTTTTATTTACTGAAAATAATTTAAAGGTCCAAATCTAAGATAAAATGAAAAAAGTACATATTTTTTAATTTTAAATGATTGTGGAAAAAATATACTCTTAAAAAGAAATAAATTAAATCTATTAATGAATTTCATGCCCTATCACATTAGTGTTTACCCTAATTAAATCATTTAACCTTTACCATGGTAACAAATATTTAGTATGGTTACTATAAATAAAGACCAAATATGAAATGGAAATATTTATTAAATTTTAACAACCTTATTCCAAATATGAAATCAATTTTCAGTTTTCGGTTTCTGTATGCCTAAGAGGATAATTTAAAATAATAATTAAAAACACAATGAAAATTGTTTTTTAGAAAAAAAAAGTCTTTTTAAGCCAAAAAATGGACTAATAACAGAATCATGTATACTAAAGATTAAAATTAAATAAATAAGATTATATATAATTAAAGAATAATTATTTTAATTTAATATCAAATTAAAATCATAATGGGACTTTTTAATGGAAACAAATGATTTTTTTTACAAAAATCATTGTTTTTCATTGTTCATTGAGAAACTAATCATTTTATAAAAATACCAAAATTTCACCCTAAGCTAATTTTGATATGTTTATTTCAAAAATTGATATAATTTTTATAAAATATTGTTTCTTAATATTTTATAAATTCATTATAATATTTTCTCATAAAAATAATAATAACATTTTTAATAAAACATATTATTGAAGAATAAAATGACTTTACATAGTATTATTTTTTATAAATTAATTAATAAATATGGATTATATAATAAATTTTAAAATATTTTTTATAATATTTTTATTGATATTAATACCTTATAATTTAACAATATGGTAATAATGGCCACATTTAAAAAACAATATTTTTATAGTATATCACATCTCACTTAAAAATTTGTGTTGTGTATTATGGAAGCTAGTGAGCACAGTGTTCATTTGAAATATTGTTGTATTAAATCTCCCCCCCCCCCAATTTAATTAATTTTATCATAAAAATTTCAAATTTATCCTGATAATCAAGGGTTAAGAGTTTTCAAATACCTTTTTTTAAAACCCACATTATAAAAAGGGTTAATAAAACATTATTTTGTAAATTGGAGAAAGAAAATATGAAGGTCCCCTAAAATAAAAATAAAATATACAAAATAAGAGATAAATAGTGTAAATTACAAATATGTACATGAAGGAAAAAATTAATGTCAAAAATAATGATGTAGAGTGATAGAGAACAATGATCATCAGATAGTGAATGATCATAAGGAAATCAATTTCCAAAAAACCATAAATCCCTGAGGTGTGAAAAAACACTGATTCATCAGTTTTGAAGGTAATAAGATAACATTTCTATTTTGAGATCCTTTTCATATAGTTTAAGAATACAATTATAATATAGTTTAAGAAAATAAGGAAATATACTTACTCGATATTCTTTAAATACATAAATTAAATTTCATCCTTCGGATTCATGTTTCAATATGTTTCCACCTTTATCTTATCTTTTACATCAAATTATGAGTATTCAATAAGAAAATTTTATGCATGATGCACTAAAATCAACTTCTAATGGATCACATAATCTAAAAAAGATAATAACCAATTCCTTCCATCTTAATATATTAACTAAAACTCTATCGGTTATCATAATGTAATAAAATTTTTAAACCTTCATATAAAGAAATAATATATTAATCATCCAAATTTAAGAATAACACCAAAGGATCGACATACATAATTCTATAAATAAATAACTCTATATTCCCATTGTCCTCAATAACCTTAATATTAAATAATTTTTTAAATTCAAAGGTTATCTCATACCTTTCCACTTAAACCCCCAAAAATGTAATATAATTTATCCAAAAAATAATTTACATTAAACCAAAAGTTTATATATACCTCAACCCAATAAAAAATCCCCCAAAATGTTATTAATCACATCAAAATCAGGACATTAATCCTTAAAAGGGGTGTGTATTCATTTTAACTTATTATCAACCTTAAACTTATAATCCCATGATGGAATCTATAACTCTTATGATTAAAATAAATTAAAACATCTTAATCTCTAAGTTTATCTAAATCCTCTTCTTATAATAACTAAAACATCTATAAAACCAAACATTAAAATCTGGTGCTAAAAACAAAATATTTACATTTCTAGATTTTATACTGATAAATGTAACCTAATTTATACAATTCCAAAACATAAAACATTAAAAGGAAAAATTGGATCACTTAAAAACCCAAAAACCATTTAGGTTTAATGTTTTATAGATTTAGGAGAAATATATTACATGAAAATACCCATGCCTTTCAGGGAGAATTTTTTCTACTATACCCAAATTTTCATATTCCACCTTGTTTTTTAAACATCACCCATAAAATTATTCACACATGAATCCTTTCTAGACAAAATTCATTTATCATCAATCTTCATAACTTTAGGAAATGGAAAACATAAGAAGATTGATCTAAAACTCTCAATAAGGGTAAACATAATCAATAGAAATGGAATGTAATAAATAAGTATAATATGAGAAGTATGGTATGGTGAAATAATAAAAGTTAATGATCATAACATAATATAATTAATACCCATAAAAACCAATATCATAAAACAAGAGACATGGAATTCATATTTTATATATGACAATAGTCATATAAGTCAATAATCTTAATCCATGGGAAAATAATACTTAATAAAATGATGCATTTTAAATTGATGAAATAATAAATAAAATATCTTGATAACATGGAACATAATTTCTCTATCACTATTAAAATCACCCTTAAAAATGGAATAATATAACGGTAAATTCTAATAATCACATTGGAAAAACTAATAATTTATTAACTCCATCCCATTATCTAATTCACTAGAGAGATATATTAGACTCAACTCTCATTATCAATAATTTCTAAGTACCATACCATGAATAAAATATTTAGAAGTGTTCACTTTTTAAAATAACACCCTTGAAAACAACCATAACTTCTTTATAGCTTGGTTAACCGAGGAAAACGAAATGGGTTCCACTATAGTATATTTAAAACAATCAAAATTCATCAATAAAAATAATAAGGATTATATAATTTAAACATATCCCTATTGTATAATAAATGACATCAAGCATTGATGTCGTTGATGAATATAAATACAATTAAAAGATCATTTAAAAATATTCTTCAAAAAATACCCTTTCAACATTGAAAACTAAGTTTAAAAATATAAAATCTCTATAATAGTAGGAAAAAATTATTTTAAAAGAACCATGGAAACTTTTAAATTAATATTCAAATCATTAATTGGTCATTAAAATGGGAAATTTAATTTGTGATGTAAGTATTAGAACAAATACTATGTTCATATATTTAGTAAAATGTTCTAAGTTTATAAAATGATAAGAAGATAATTTTTAAACCTTTTGTAGATATTCAAAAATGGGTAAAAATGAATTTAAATAATCATTTACATATGTTTAAAATCATTCTATAAAAAATTTTATAAAACCTAGATATGGAAGGAAAAAGTTTTTCAACTGAAATAGGAGAATTAAGGTAATACTTTCTAAAAAAAATTAAATCATTTAGATTACCAAAGTGATAAAAATTGTACATAAACTATAATATTACATAAATATTTATATGAGAAGAAAATTAAAGGGTTTAGAATATAAGTATCATATAATTTAACTCAATGGAAATTTAAGAATAAACAATCCCTATTAAAATAAGATTTAATCATAAATATATTTCCACTTTGGTAACTTTTAAATCATAATACTTGTTAATGGAAAACGTAAAATTAAACTTTAAATATAATTATCATAAATATATTAATGATATAACATGTAAAATTAAAAATATATATAACTTATAAAATAATATAGGTGTTTAACATAACAAAAGTCCCAAAAAAGAAAATTTGAGAGGTTAAACCCTTACCACTTTGGTATCATCCGACTAAAATCATCATGAAAGAGAAAACCTTAAATTGATATATAAATCCTTATAATTTTCATAAGAATCACCATAAAAAGCATTAATTGTAATTATATAAACCAAAAAAAGGAAATAAGGGGTTAATATCACATATGTATCACAATAATATAAGTGAGATAATAAATCCTCTAATTTTAAATTATTTTAATTGTAATTGTAATTTTCATGAATTAAAAATAATTTGTGATAAAACATCTAAAAAGTGAAGTAAGAGCACCACATAAACATAAATAGTTGTATAAAATCAAGAAAATTACAATGAAACAATACTGAGATTAATAACCCATAACATGATTGTTTCATTGATGTAAGAATTAATTAATGAAGTGATTACAGGTAACAATTGTAAAACCAAAAAAAAAGAAGTTGAAATACAACATAATACAATCAAATTTCAGTTCATAGATTATAAAAAAATAAAATAATAATTAAATTATAATTATATCTCAATTAATGTAAATTTATTTAAAACATTATTTCAATGACATATTTAATTACTTAATCAGTTAAGTCAACATCGGGTGTTTTGAGGATGCTCGGTTCATAATTTTAAAATGAATTCAGTATGTTGACAATGGTTTGATAAGTCATTATTCCATCATATACAGAATAATAATCATGAAATATTTATAATTTTTATATGTTAATTACAATATTAAAACCAAACATGAAATATGGTTTTGAGAAATGAATTATGTTATAATCATAGAGACGGTAGGTCGTATGTACACATGGGTTACATTTTCATTTTACAACAAACATGTGGGAAATAAGTAACATGTCATTTTATTTTCAATTAATGATGATTATATCATAAATATCATATTATATATTTAAATAATCATATATATACCATTTATGTGAGGTGTTTATGAAAAACAAATCACATCACTTCAAGGAGGTGGTAATCCACATGTGCAAATAAACAACACTATCATTTTTCAATGGATGGAATGGTAACAAAATAGATGGTATATTATCTTTTAATAATGATTAAAATTTAATTAATATCATATATATATATATACTATAAATCCATCATTATAAATATCCCATAAATGCAGTTATGGAAAAAACATTACATCGTTCCGCAAGGCAGTAGTCTCTCATACCCATGAATGATGGTTTCATTTCCCATTTTACTAAAGAAGAAGATAGATTAAGGTTAATAAATTAAGATAATAATAACTCATTATATAGTAGATATTTTTTATATTATATCTTAAGGTTTAGAATAGTTTTTTAAGGATGATGAATAAAAAAATATTCAGTGAAAATGTATACCTCTTCTTCGAACAATCTCATTTAATTTACACCTTAATCCATATAAGGGTGGAATTATTCTAAAAATAATAACTATATGAAATTTATAAGTATTTTTTTAAGGGATTTTAAATGTTATTTTATGAACTATAGTATTAAATTTTGTGAGTATGAGAGGGGAGGAGGTTCCCTTATATAAGTGAGGGGAGAGGCACTCTTGGAATTTCTTAAAGTATTAAATTTATATGAAATATTGTTCATTTAAAAGTGGAATAAAATTAATGTATTTATAATATAACCTTATAATTTTTTTAGATAATTTCATAAAAAAAATTTACATTTTTAGTTGACGTTTTCACCCTTATCTCTTTATTTTAACCCCACGTTAACTCTTTTGATGATTACTGAAATACTAAAGCTTTTTACTCACTAGGGGTAAAGAAAGATACTTTAAATGAAAAAATAATCAATAAATGTATAATGGTTGATTTTATAAACCATATACCATTCACTTTTCCAAGGATATATTTTTTATGAATTTTAAATCATTTAATAAAATATTGATTATTTTAAAAAATCATTAATTTCATGTTTGGATCTATTCATTTAATTTGATATTAATTTCATCAAAATAATTATTCAATTAAAATATAACCAATTTTATCGTATATAAATAATTATTAACAACTATAAAATTCATTTGGTTACATAATTCATCCAAAATACATTGCTTTTAATGTTTTTAGAATTATTTACTTTCAATTTTTTACTACATTTACAAGAACTAATTCAGCTTTATATAATAATTTAAGCTAATTATATAATAACTAAAAATAAAAATAAATTACCATAATAAAATTAATTCCATTATTCTGAAAATAAAATATAATATTGATTCATAAATAATTTTTACCCCTATTCGGACATGTTAGATAAATTTAAAATTA
Source organism: Viscum album (assembly GCA_963277665.1). Taxonomy (NCBI): domain Eukaryota; kingdom Viridiplantae; phylum Streptophyta; class Magnoliopsida; order Santalales; family Viscaceae; genus Viscum; species Viscum album. Next base: position 838,618,249 of record OY728165.1, read on the forward strand.
AGAGAGTGATGTTTTGTATCTTTCTTTACTTAAAATAATATAAAGGAAAAAATAAAAGATAAAATTAATAAAACGGTAATATTTTAAAATTTTATACGATTATGGAAGAAATATACTGATAAAATAAAATTAATTTAACTGTTTTAATGAATATTAAGCCTGTTCACATTAGTTTTAACCCAAATTTACTCATTTTACCATTATTGTGGCAACACATATTTAGTATGATTCATATTCATAAATTCCAAAAATAAAATTTAATTATTTTAAAAAAAATAAAAATCATGATTTAAAATATGTAATTCATTTTTCAAGATTAAATTTCTAAAACTGGCATAACTTAATTTAATATAAAAATTAAAATCATAATGAAGCACTATTTTTAGAAAAACACGTTTTAAGCGCATAAATAAACTTATACCAAAATCTGGTATAATGATGATTCAAATATAATTAATTATATTATATATAACTAAAAAATATTTATATTACATTAAGATCAAATTTAATGAATAATAATGATTTTTAATGAAATGAAATGATAGTTTTAAAAAAACTATATGTCTCATTATTCACTGAAAAACAACGTTTTTAAAAAAACCCAAAAATTTCACCCCAAAATAATTTGAGATAATGATTTAAAAAATTATATCATTTTTATAACATAATGTTGATAATATTATAAATAAATAATTATAATAATTTATCATAAAAATTTAAAAAAGATAATTTTTGAAGAAAATGTATTTTTGAAGCAAGAAATGAATTTACTAAAAATTGAGTACTTATGTATTATTCATAGTAAATAAATTTTTATTATATAAAAAATTTATACATATTTTTTATAATAAGGTTATTAATATTTATATCTTCTAATTTAAGGTTTATGTAATAACTATGAAATTTAAATAATAATATTTTTTTTGTTTCTCATAATTCACTTAAATCTCGATGTTGCATGATAAGAAAGAAATCGAGCATAATGTTGTTTTAAAATATTAGGGTATAAAATTCTACACCTATATAATATATTATTTCCTCGCAATTTTAACTTTATATCAATAATTAATGGTTTAACATTTGAAAATACTGTTGTTAGAAACATAAATCATGAATAAGGTTAATAAAAATTTCTTTATAAAAGACGAGAAATTCATCTAAAGAAACAAATTAACGAATTCCCATATTAGATAAAATTAGTGGGAAGTGAAAATATATACATCAAGGAAAAAATTAATTTCAAAAATAATGATGTACAATGACAGAGAACACTAATCACAGGAAAGACAAAAATAAATAAAAAGATGGCCTTCAGACCATTTGGGGTAAAGAAGGGTGAGCTGAAACTCTTAGTTAGTGTAAATATAGAAATTAAAAATTGAATTTCATCAGTGAGTATAATATTATAATACGGGTAAGATTTCCTAAAAAATCATGGGCATATCATAAGATAATTCATACACATCAAAAACTGGATCATAAAACATAATACATACAATAAAGCTTTAACAAAAGACAAGAGTCGTATAATTCAACAATCATGAGCTATGTGAAAATAGTCTTTAATAAAAGTATCCATTAGAACTTTATGAACTAATAAATAAAACATATTGGAAACATGGAATATCATTTTCATATCACTCTTAAAATCAGTCTTACAAATAAAAAAACATGCCCGACATATTCCAATAATCCCTTGGGAGAAACCTATAACAAGTTCACTTCGCCCCATTACCAAATAAATTAGAGAGATATATAAAACATACCCATCATCCAGAGATATATCAAGACCACCATTAATTATCAATAATTTCCATGTATCATATTATAATTAAAATATTTAGAATCTTTCACTTTTAAGCATAACACCCTTGAAAAAAAACTAATATTCCTTTATAGATTTGTTAATCCATGGAAAATAAATGGGTTACATGTCAATATATTTGAAACAATAATAATCATTATATACAAAATATAATTATGGTTTCATTGAAACCTATCCCCATTGGAGCACTAGTGACATCAAGGGTTGATGTTAATGATAAATAGAAATACCATTAATAGATCATTAAAACAATTATTCTGGAAAATACTCTTTCCAAATTGAAAATGACATTTTAAAACTAAACATTTCCATACCATTATGAAAAACATTTAATTGTAAAATAACCAAGAATACATGTAAATTAATATTCAAATAATTCAATTTTTATGATGGTGAGAAATTTTATTCATTTCTTAATCATTAAAAAATGATTTTATTCACAACTTTGGTAAAAAGTACATTGTTCAGAAAATGATATAAAGGATATTTTTAAATATCTTTATAAAAATTAAAACAAGGGTAAAATGACTTTAAAAATAGTTGAATAATATTCAAAAAAATATAGAAAATAATTTATAAAACATGGATATAGAAGAAAAAAATTTCTAACCGAATGAGGAGAAATAGGTCGGATTTTCATAAAACAAGTCTGAACTATTTTGAGCACCAAAGTGAGAAAAAATGGCATATAAACTTCAAAACTCTAGAAATATCCAAATTTGAATAAAACTAAATGGTTTTATTATATAATTATGATATAATTTCCCTCAATTGAAATTCAAGCATAAACAATCCTGATTAAAATGAGATTGAAACATAAATCTCTTTCCACTTCAGTAACTTTTGAATCGTAAGCCCCATGAAATCATAAGAAAAAAACCTTTAATATCATGATCATAAGTATAAAAATTATATAACATTATAAATAGGTTTTATATACACCTCATAAGATAATATAGGTGCATGACATAACATATGTTTGTAAAAAAGACAATTTGAGATGATAAACCCTTACCACTTTGTTAACTTATCAATAAAAATATCATGAAATAAAGAACCTTAGATGGATTTTAAAATCCACAAAATTTTCATTATAATAATCATAAAATAAATTAATTGGTAGTATATATACACGAAAATTAAAAAAGTGGTGAATATGGCATATGATTTACAGAAATAAAAGTGATATGAGAAATCCTTTTAGTATAGATATTTTGATTTGTAACTATAAATATCAGGAATTAAGAATTATTCATGATAAAAAATTTTAAAAAGGTAATATATACACCCCATAAACATAAATTGGTTCATAAAATAAAACTAGTATCAATAGAACTATATTGAGACAAAGAATCATTACAATGATCATATCATTAAAGTTAGAATTAATCAATGAAGTGATTATGCGTAACAATTTTAACACAAAATAATTTAATAGGAAATAAAACATAATAAAATAATAGTTCATTTCACAAATAATATTTATATATAATATTCATTTAATTATATTTATAATTCCATTAATGTAAATTGAGTTAATAAACCCCTTGCCTCAAGTCTAGAGTTGGCATATATGTCCTTTAACTCTTGTATAATAAAATCTAATCAATTATTTACTTTCTTAATAACTTTTAAAAATTTCAATAATTTACCATTAAACCATTTATTTCATTTATTAAATTTAATTCATTTATTTCAATGAAAAATTAGATTACATAATCAGTTATGTCCATGTCAGGTATTTTGAGGGCATTCGGTTCATAATTTCAAAACAACACTGGCATGTTGATCATAGTAAAAGAGATCATTATTAAATTATCTCTAGAATAATAATAATAATTAAATAATTATCATTTTTTTTAATTCATTATAATTTTATAACCATACAAGAAATATGGTTATGAAAAATGAATTATGTTACAATCATGGAGACAGTGGGTCATACGTATACATGACTAACACTTCCAATTTTTTATGAACATGAGGTAAAGAAGTTAAGTATCATTTTATACTTCATAAATATTTATTATATCATAAATATCATATCATAACATTAAATACCCATACATATACCATCCATGTGAGGCATTTATGAAAAACAAATCATATCACTTTATAGATGTGGTAATCCACACGTACGCACAAACGATGTTATCATTTTTTAATTGATGAAATTATAAGACAATAAGTGATATTTTATCTTTAAATAGTAATAATTATTCAATGAATATCATATAAATATATATAATTTATATCAATAATAAAGAAATAACATTATATTTTTTATGGAAAATGCAGAACATCAGTTCGTGAGGCAGATATCCGCCGTACACATGAATGATGGTTTCATTTCTCATTTGATAGAAGACGGAGATGGATTAAGGTTAAGAAATTATTATATGGGAGATAATTATGTAATTATATCAAAATAGTTATAAGAGTTTTGAAGGAGGTATAAGAATAGATAAAAATAAAACATTCGGTTAAACGTTATACATCCTATCCTGACAACCACCTTTGGTTTACACCTTAAACCCTCTAAGGTTGGTATTATAAAAAAACTAATAACTCTAGGAAGAGGAAACAAATTTTTGGAATAGATATGGTCATTTAATGCATTAAATTGATTTCTCAAAAGGTATTAGTAAAATAGGATATGAGGGGACCTTTTAAAAGCGATCAGAGTGGTACTCTTGGAATTTTATGAAGTATTAAATTAATATAAATTAATTTTATGAGGAAAGTGAAAAGAAATCAATTTATTTAGAATAAATGGTGAGTTTGATTGAAATGAAACTCGTCCAATAAAATTTGGACATTATTAGGTAATGTTTACACCCATATTTCTAGGTCTTAACCCCTATTAACCCTTTTGATGATTATCGTGATATCACGTGAAGGTGGTAGTGTACACATACATGAACGATATTATCACCTTTCAGTGCGTGAAAAGGTAAAAAAATTAAATGATATATTATATTCTCATAGTCCTTATTATTCCATTAATATCATTATTATTTCACCTATATAAAATATATTCATTTACTTTATCCTCATCACCTTCCATGTAAATCATAAGTGAAAGACGAATCACATCGCTTTGCAAGGCAGTAGTCTTTCATACACATTAGTGACGTTATCATATCCCCTATGGAATGAAAATTAAAAAAGGAATATATGATATAATGACAGGATAGGTATAATTATTTTATAAATATTATATATATACTTTATATCCATTATCATACCCAGTCGTGAGAGGTGGTAATGGAAAAAAATGAATGGCATCGGTTCGTGAGGTGGAAGTCAATTGTACACACGAATGATGATTTCATAACCCATTTGACAGAAGTGGTGATGATTTTAGTTCAAAAACATAACATAAAAAATATAATTATATAGAAAATATTTATTCTATTATATAATCATGGTTTAATAATAATTTAAATAGGTGGAGAAATAAATAAATTAACAACGCTCATTGAAGAATGTTACCACTTCTTTGGGTAACAACCTTAGGTTTTCACAAAAATCCTTACTAGGTTGGATTTATAGCCAAAATTATGAATACAGTATTAGGGTGTGCAATTTTATGATTTCTTTGGTTATTTATTTTATGAACTGAATGTTTTTGAAGGTGTGAATAAGAGAGGAGAGTGGGTGGCCCTTCATAATTGGGGTGAGTTTCACAATAATAATTTTTGAAAATAAAATGATGTACCCACATTTTTCACATTAAAAACGGTTAAAAATTGACTATTCATGATCTTTAGACATTATATGATCTGAATATTTCCATAAAAGATATTTTATAAAAGTTTTTAGGTCTTTTTAACCCATATCATTTTACTTTAACACCTTGATAAACCCATTTTTACCATAACTGCAGCAAATAATTTTTAATGTCTTACAATTAATTATGGTCAAAATTAATTTTACCTTATTAGATTATATAAATTATTTTTATTCTAAAAATCTAACACATTTTCCAAATTCCTGTCACTTAAGTGGAAAAATATATTTTAAAATTAATCCTGATGATGCGACGAGAAATATGGTTTTTAATGAAAAAATGTTCAAAACTCTTCAAGGTTTTCATATGAAATTTAAATATTAAAATGATTAAAATGAAAAAAAATGGATTAATATATATATAAATTAACTAAATTATCTTTAAAACCAATTAAAAATATAATTTACCATTATAAATATTTTAAATGAAAACACAGTTTTCAATTAAAATTTGTTATTTTTCAATATTCTTCAAAAAATGAATCATTTTAAAAAATCCCAAAAACTCAGCCTATGAAAATTTTTATATGATGATTTTAAAAAATTGATTTCATTTTATCAAATAAATTTTCTAAAATTGGTGAAAATTAATTTTAAATTATGTGTGCAAATCATGACTAAACCATCTTTTAGAAAAAATATAGTTTTTTTAGAAAACATTTAATTTTTTTTAAATTATTCAAATTTTATTTATAATAAATAGATATAAAATGTATGTTTGTAAACTATATATATTTTTCAGAATTTATTTAGTTCTATTAATACCCTATAATTTAACGTTTATGTTATAATGGCCCTGTTTAAATAGTATTTTTATAGTGTATCAGGTTTCTTTTTAACCTGGTGTTGCATGCATCTCATGCTATAAAGGAAATTAAATATTTTATAAAAATATATATTTTAAATTATTAGGGTGTTAAATTATCCCCTATTATTAAAATTTCATCCTTTAAATTTCAAGGATATTAACTTCTAACAAATTAGGTTTGTTCTTTTTTATAGCATTCTATGTTTCCCATGTTGCTTCCAACATTCTGTGATTTCTTTAAAGTAACTTTACCAATAAAAAAGTAGTCAGATACCAAATAATTTCAAAAAAATATCAATAATTTGGATGGGTTATTCATATTAAGATAGATCTGGTCCCAATTATATTTCATTAGAGGTGAGATCATGTGTTGGGTCTTGCATGTAATTCCTTAATAATGATATATGTAAAACATCATGTACTTTTGAGGTATTCTGTGGCATTGTGAAAAAATAAGAAAAAATCAATTATTTATAGGATTTAAAATGGTCGGATGTACCTAGGGATCAGTTTGATTTTCCTACCAATCCTTATAACACCATTCCATAGAGATACTTTCAAGAAAACATTATCACCCACTTGGAATTCTAAATCATTCCTCTAATTATTAGCATAACTATTTTTCCTACTTTGAGAAGATTTAATGTAAGGATGAATAGATTACACCTTTATTCTTGTCTCATAAACCAATTCTAGGACTACATGTTTACATTCCAATCTTCATCCTAACAAGTTGGAGTACTACATGTCTTTCTATAAAATTATTTATATGACACCATTTTAATACATCAATGGAAACTATTCTTATAGGAAAACTCCATAAAAGGTAAATAATTATCCCACATACCTTGTAGGTCAAGAAAAAGTAACCTACACGTGACATTAATTATCTAAATAGTCCTTTTGGACTATCCATCAGTTTAGGGATGGTAGGTTGTACTCAAATAAAGCTTAATATAAGGAGCCTTTTGAAGACTCTTCCAGAATTTCGATGTAAAATTGGGATCCTGATCAGACACAATTGAAATAGGTGTGACATTATGTCTTAAAAGTTCAATCATATATGTCATTTTGAGGCTCTAAATTTATAAATCATATCTTCTTATGAGTAAATGTGAATATTTGGTTAGGTGATCAATGATAACCCATATTTCATCATTATTTCTAAAAGACTTTTGTAGTCTTGTGAGAAATTCCATATTATAGTAATTCCATTTACAAAAAGGAATAAGAAGATATTTCATGACTCGTCTAGGATGTTTTCTCGTAGCTTTCACTTATTGACAAACCAAACATCTGGACACATAATCTCAATTTCCCAATTCATGTTATCCCACCAAAAATGTTCCATCAAATCCTGATACAAATTTATGCGACCAGTGTGTGAATAGAAATTTGAGCAATGAGAAACAACCAAATATTCAATTTTAGATCAATTATAGATGTAACACATAATCTATTTACAAATTTTATAACACAATCTTCATAGATGAAGTATTATAATTTACCACCATTCACATATTTAATTTTCTTTTGAAATTTGTCATCATCCGGTTGAGAACTTGTTATATTTCTTAATAAAGATGGTTTCTCAGTCATATGAAAAAAGAGTGACTGGTCACATTCCTTAATAATTACCATATCCATCTTTATAGGAACCGTGGACATAGGATCCCTATTGATCCTAATTTGTGTCAAGAATCTATTATCTTTCCTACCCAATGCATCTACTGGATTATTTTCTTTCCCTAAGTGGTATTGTATTGTGAAATCATGGTCCTTTAGTATCTTGAGCCGTTGACTTTGTCTCATATTGATGTCTTTCTATGAAAATATGTATTTTTGGATTTTATGATCCATGTATATATCACATGTTTCACCATAGAGATAATGTCTCCATATATTCATTTAAAATATAATATTTTCTAATTCATGATCATAGGTAAGATAGTTCTTTTTATGATTCTTCAATTTCATTGATGCATATGCAATAAATTTATCATATTTCATTAACAAAATACCAAGTCCCTTCTTCGATGCATTATTATATATAATAAATACATAATTTCTATATTGTAGAGTCAAATTACAAGCATTGACCAATCTCCACCTTAGTTCATCAAAAAAATGTTCACATTCCTTTTTCCTAAAAATCATTAACCCCTTTATGTGTAAACTTGGTTAATTAGTTATCCACTTATGAAAAATTATAAATGAGTCAATGATAGTAACCTTATAAACTAATGAAACTACATACCTCTATTATGTTCGTTGGTATAGGCCATACTCTAACTACCTTCATCTTTGTTGTATCAACTGAGATTCTATCTTAGAGACAGTATGGCCAAGAAAAAAACTTATTGAATCCATAAATCACACTTTATAAATTTCCCACATAACCCTTTCTTCTAAGAGTCTCAAGAATTATCTGTAAGTGATTCTCATGGTCTTTGTAGAATTTAGAATACACCAAAATGTTATCAATGAATACCACATAAAAATCATCATGATATTCCTTAAATAATCCATTCATTAGATCAATATATATTGAGGATGAATTAGTCAATACAAATGGAATATTTGTGAACTCATAATATACATACCCTATTTGAAAAGATATTTATAGAATGTGTTCCTTTCTTAATCTCAATATATGATACCCATAGTGATGTTCGGTCTTTGAAAAATATTGGGCTCTATAAAGTTGATCGAATAAGTCACCAATGCAAGGTTGAGGATAATATTTTTATCATAATAGAATTGATTTCCCTATAATAAATACATCTCTATAGGGATCTATCTTTCTTCTTAATGAAGCGAATATGGGATACCCATAGTGAAACACTATGGTGAATAAATCCATAGTTTTTCAACTCCTCTAGTTGTTTATTTAACTCCACTAATTCCACAAAGACCATTATATAAAGAGTATTTGATATTGATCTTTCATTAGGGGTTATATCAAAGGAGAAATCAACATTACGATCTGACTGGTTCAAAGTAATTACTTAGGAAATACATTAATGAATTCCTATACAATATCTATATCCTCAATTTGAATATTAACTTATCCATCCCTAAAGTTTCCTTTTAATAGTTCTACATCTTCCTTACAAAACATAATTTCCTTATTATTGAAATAAAGTTTTTCATCATATCTTGAAATCCAGTCCATACCAGGTATTATATAGAATTAAACCCTAGGTTGATAATAAGTTCAAAAAATAAATCATGTTTATGTGTCAAAAAAGGGATTTCCTTACACATACTCATTGTAGTGAGATTTTCCATGGGAGTCTCAACTGATAAATACCTTCTTAAATTTAAAGTTAAATGCCTAATTTTATTTGAAAAATGGGTAGATATAAAACATTTTGAGGATTCATAATCAAATAAATCATTAGATAAATTTGAATAAATATTTAAAGTACCTTCCAAAAATCATTGGGTTCACCCAAATCAGCTGTAGTGATCACATAATCCTAGCCTTCTCCCCTTGGCCTCTTCTATGGTAGATTCCATTGATGGTTGGGGTATTTTTTTTATATATTGAACTATCTCACTATAGTTAAAACTTTTAATAAAAGTGTTTTCTTTCTTCCCTTTACATTATTTTTCCTAATGACCATTATCTTGGAACTTATATCAAATTCTCAATCCCTTAAAGCATTTCCCTAGGTGATTCTTCCCACGGTTTTCAAAAGATAGAAATCATTATATTCTATTATTATTTGAAGCATTCTATTTCTATTGGTGATCATATGACCTATTCTTCTCATTATTTACATTAAATATGTTAGATCTAGATAATTAATTCTCTTTTTTTGTCGAACATAAAACTGGTTCAACATATGATAAAAAAAATATGAGAGACTTGTTCCCTTCAGAGACTTGGAAGAATACTTTAATGAAATGGTCAATCTAAAACCTTGTTTTGTGTGTGTAATCTATAGAAAACCAATACAACCTTGTAAATGTGGCTCTATACTCTATAACACATTCTTTTCTCCTTTTTATTTATGCCAAGGAACATTCTTTTCATTTTATTTTGTTACTTAGAAGGGAAATGTTTTTCAAAGAATGTCGCCTTTAAATCTTTCCATTCCATGGGTTTTATTTCCTCTTTCTCCTTAGTATTCAAGATCCATGACCATCATTGATCAGTATCAACTTTGAGACAATACATTTCAAGTGTACCCTTTTTATTTTCTCCGCATCTCAATGCCATAAATATATTCTCCAAATACTTAATCCATTTCTCATCTACCATTAGATTATAAGTTCCCCCTAATGATAAGTAATTTTATCGCATAAATTTAACCGATATAAGAGAATCTTTCTATGGAATAGGTTTATCCATGAGGGTAAGGTTATTTTTTATAACCTAATTATGCTACCCTAATATAGCTATAATTGTTTCAGTTCTAATAGATTCTGTATTGGCTTCCTCAACAGGGAAATATTTACATTGGCCAAGAGTATTGATACCCTTCTTCCTTTTGGGAACCATTTCTCGAAAATTTCATATACTAGATTATCTCATAATATTATGAATTTTAAATAAAAATGTCTAATTAAAAATATGGTGTAACACTTAACATAAATTAAAATTAAAAAAAATTAGATCTCAAAATAAAAAAACATGGTTTCTTTGGGTATATCTTTATTTTAAAATCCATAATAATGGTATGAAAAGAAAAATTGAAATCTCAAAAGTATATCCCTAGAGAATGTCAAACCATGTGCATAGTAAGGATTTTTTTTCATATACTAGGTGAGGATCATGTAAATCCCAATGTTCTATTTTTTAATTTATCACTCTTAAGTACCACTGTTTCATAACGATGTCCACTTGTAGTATCTAGATAAATATGTATTTCTAGGGAAAAACATATAAAGTATTCCTTATAAAAACTTTAGAAAGTCCATCTATAATTATCCTCAATGTTTAAAATCAGTTTATATTTTTTAATATATTTTTTCTTTAATCAATTTCCCAAGGTTTCTACTGAGCATCCTCTGATACCAATGATAGAGACCCCGAACCCAATAGCCTAGAACCAGTGTCTGCTTTATTACATTGTCACGAGATATAGGGAATCGCATCCCAAAAGACTGAATATTTTAGCAATCTTTGAGAACTAGATACATCCATGATACCCATTGTAAATTGGGAATATAAATAAAAAATAATATAAATAAAAAAAATTCATCCTTGAACTCATTCCATGAATTCTTTTTCATATCCTAGAGAAATGAAAGAAAATAAGGGTGAGCTAAAATGCTCAGTAAGGTTTAATTAGAATATAATATATCATGAATAAATAAGCATAATCAGAATGGGATGGTAAATAACTGAACACAAATTTCATTTAAATAATTTGAATATCATGATAAGATAATGAATAATCAACAAGGAAAGGAGAATAACTGAAAACACGTGTTATTTAATCAATTACTAATAATGAAATGTATCTGGACATAATATCATAGACAAAGTATCATGGATAATAATAATAACTATATTCCCAAAGAATTAAATTCTTAATAATTAGACACCATGATCTCAGTAATCATGATACCTCTACCATCAAGGCCATTCATAAGACAATAAAAACTATCTTTAGAGACCTAATTAATTTCTATAACTAATTAGTCTCATGAGACCTACCAATGAATTATAGGGATATATAATTCAATTCCTCACCCATCATTTAATTTCCAATTCATTCCTCACATATCAAATAATTGATTTAATTCAGGAAAAATATGCCTAATCAATTACAGACATACATATCCAAACAACACTCGATACAAATATTCACATATTTTCATGTGAACAGGTTCATGTGTGTATTGTATATATACACCAATACATTTGTGTATGAAAATAAAACATGATAAGAGGAATCAATAAAATGGAAATAAATAAATAATATAAGAACAAAACAAAACATAATAATACTTATCAAGAAAGGAAACACTAGCTAATCTATTTCTTGAACTCGTTCCTTACCCAAATAGATTTCATAATCAACCTCAAATAATTTTAAAACTCTAATTTAATTCATGAAAACCATCCGAAATATTTTATTGGAAAAAAATATAATTTATCCTTTAATGCGGATAAAAAACACCAAATCCACAAGAACCCAATTGGAAATCAATTATAATCCCTTAAGAAGCTTAAGCAACATAAAATATTTAAATCAAATTAATCCCAAATAAAAATTATAATTGTAGAGAAACTAATTTCAAACAACCAAGATTATGAAAAGAGTTAGGGAACAATGAAAGCATAAATACACTTACCAAGGGATATCATAGATGCAGAAAAACCCTCATCAAAAGTGAGTGGAAGGCTTGAAGAAGAAGGGAAAGCCGTACACACATTTAAGTGATGAGGAAGAGAAAATTACATAACTTGTATTTGAGCTTTGATTCATCTAAGAGAGAGTAGAGATATCGTGAAAGCTTGGATTCATTTGAGCCTTGATTCAAGCCTTGATTTCAACCTTAGATTTGAGGAGGAGCATCGAGAGCAGGTGGCTTCCACAAAAAGCTTGAGATATCATGACTAAAACAATGACATTTAGGATTCCTTAAATAGATCAAGGAGACTTTTATCAGCACTTCCAAAAATGTGTGGATAAAGATATCTTTTATCAGCGCTAAATTAATAAGTGATGATAAAATATATGTTTATCGGTGCTAAAACTATAGCACTGATAAAGGGTCTTTAATTATAATTATTAATAAAAAAATCTAAATATATTTATAAATTAAAGATATTTAATAAAATTTTATAATAATTAAAATATATTATTATTTATTTATAATTATAAATATATAATTTTATAAATACAGTAAATATATTTATAAATATATTTATAATTTTTTATTTATAATTATAAATATATTTATATCGTTATATATATTTATATCCTTATATATATTTATATAATTATTAATATTTATATAATAAATATATATAATTAATAGATTTAAATATAAATAAATTAAATATGTTCATTATTTAAATATATTTATTAAAATTTTATAATTATAAATATATTTATATCTTTATATATATTTATAGAATTATATATATTTAATAATATACATATATAATTATAATTATAGTAAATATATTCTTTAATTGAAAATATTTTTTATAATTTTACAATTATAAATATATTTATATCGTTATATATTTTTATAATTATATATATATATAATAAATATATAAAAATATAAATATAAATATAGTAAATATATTTATTATTGAAATATATTTATTTTAATTTTATAATTATTTATATATAATTATATAAATACTTTAAATATATATATATTAATATATTTATATAATTATATATATATTTAATAAAAATATATACATATAAATAAAAATATATTAAATATATTCATAATTTAAATAAATTCAATAAAATTTTATAATAATTTATATTTTATTTATTTAGAGTTATATAAATAATTTTTTCAAAAATAATATTTATTTATTCATAATTATAAATTTATAAATTTATAAATATAATAAATATACATTTATAAATATATTTACATAAAAATATTTATTTAAAAATATATTTTTATCTTTATTAATGAATATATAATCTTAAATGCACGCATGTTAAAAATGGTTGAAATTGAATAACTAAAAATGAGCATACTTTAAAAATATTAAAGAAAATGATATGTTTTATTAATTAAATATAAATTATCAATAAAAATATAGATATATATATTGAAATAAATATGAATATTTATAGAAAATATTAAAACCTAGTAAAAAAATAATATAAAGTGATTGAATTCCAAAATAACTAAAAAACTAAAAAATATTATAAATGAATAAATAATATCTATATATAATAATATTTAAAGAAAATAAATAAAATTTTGTGATTAAAAGAACAATATATTAAATGTATCAAGTTATAATGAAATTATAAAATGAATACTAAAATTTGAATAAATTACAAAAATATTAGGTGTGTGTTTCTATATAAGATTTCATTAATTGTGTAAATATTTGTGTGTGTTGCGTATAAAAATTCATTAATTATGTACAATGAATGTGAAGTCAATATAACACACATTTGATACATGATAAATATAAAAATCCAATTACATTCAATTATTTCCATTACTAGATGTAATTAGTCAGTATTTTTAATTAATAATAATTTTCAATTATAGACCACTAAATAAATGTCTTATTTAATGTAAGAATAAATATTTTGTATTATATAAATTATATTTTAGGAAATATTATATATATTTATATGTGTGTGTGTGTGTGTGTGAATATATTTCCACATTAAATTTATTAAAGAGCAATTATGTATAAAGGCAATTTAAAATGAATAAGATGATAATATATTTTAATTAATAATTTTTTTATTTCATATATTTATATTTAATATATAATATTTATAGTTAATATATATATATTAAACTTATTGATTTTCATTAATAATTTTTACATTAATAATTTTTCTAATGATTTTTTAATTTATTCATTTTATTTTAATTTTTTAATAATTACAATTTATGATGTTTTTAATTTTTTTTGTTTAATTATTAATATTTAATCATTTTATGTATCTATATTTAATATATACTATATTTTAATATTTATAATCTATATATTTTTTATATTATGTTTATTCATTTTTATTTGTGATTATTTAATTAATAAAAATTTTAATATTTTTCTTGATTTAATCGTTTTTAATTTTTATTAGTTTAATTATTTAATTTTATTTAGAACCATTATCGGTGCTAAAAATAAAATGTTGATAAAGGTTACCCTATATTAGTGCCAAAAATAAAGTCTTGAGAAAGGGTGCCTTTTATCATTGCTTTTTGTTTATCACTGAGAAACATTACCATTTATCAGGGCTTATTTTAGTATTGATAAAGGGTGACTTTATTGTTTCATTTTTCTAGCGCTAATAAAGGAAAACACTGTTAACGGGCTATTTTTTAGTATTAAAATCATATCTATGTATCATTAGAGTCGAACAATACAACTACATACTCATATCCAGTTGAATCTTCTATTTTTATTATCATTTTCACTGAGTGTAAATAAAGATAATATTGGTGGATCCTATTTTTCATGAACAATTAGAGTGAATAATGAAAATTTGAAAAACTAATGATGATAAAAAAAATATCAAAAATATCTTTTAATGAATAAAATTTGTAACATTTTGATATGTTAGAGAAGTCAAGGCAACAAAAAATGGAAATTGAAGAAAAAAATAATGGCTTTCAATGATTTTAAAGGGTTAAATAATTTTTTTAATATTATTAATTCTTTTATTTTTATTTTAATTAGCATGAATTATATAGAATATAAGACAACAATATCAACCACCAGTGTAACCTTTGTAATCACGTTCAACAAGATTTTTTTATAATATTTTTAACACAATGGTGGAAGAAAATCTAATTTACCGCATTATTAAAATGTTATTGTTTTAGTATTATTTTAACTTTTTGTATTGTAGATGAGAACTATTACTATAATGTTGAATTTTAGTTCTCTATTATGTATTTAATTTTATTATTGAACTTAATTTAGTTAGATGTTGTATTTGTTCTCAATGCATGTGACTGTGGTCTATGGTTTTTTAATTTAAACTGATATTGACAGATGTGTTAGGTGAATATTTGAGAAATTTTTGTAAATGTGTTAAGGATTTAGAATTTGAGGTTTCAAACTTCCAATGAGAAGTCTAAAAGTTATTATTTCAAAAAGTTACAAGAGTCATAAATTTCACAAGGTCCCCAGAAGACATTTATTGTGATACGTAATACCCTTCCTAAATCAAAAAATGAAAAATGTTGATCATAAATTGATATATGTAATATCCTTCCTGAAATATATAATATATTGTCTTTCCTTAAAATAAAAGAAATTATAAATTGCATAATTTCACTCCCTGTTTTTGTAAGATTTTTTTTGGAGTGCATTCTGAAAATTTAAAAATGGAGCTACCACCTTCAGAAACATAATATTTTATCAATATGAAGGACTTTGAAGTCTTAGGAGTCCACTGAGAGATATACCATATTTTATATATTACGTAGTTTTTTTTATCCTATATAAGCATAAATTGGATAAGTTAAATCATGTGTAAGATTATGTTATTTGAGGAAAATTTGGTAAAGGGAAATTGCACTAGAACATACATAATTTTTTTATTATGTGTGGACTTTTTTGGATGATCAATAAAAAATAATGTAAATAACATTATAAAATACATAAGAAAAATAAAATATTTCATAATAGAAATCACTGTAAGAAAATGTATAAAAGGAAAAAATATTCTAATACATAATAAATATAACTTCTTATGTACATTTTATTAGTTAGGAAAATGTGAGGATCATGTTGCTTTTTTAGAAGATAAAATTGAGTCTTAGAAGTTTATGTTTTTGTATTAGAATAACTCTAAAAATGTTGTTTCATTCCTAAAGTCTTAAATATCATGATGCTTATGTGACTGAGCAGTGATTCATGTAGATGTTTGTTGATAATTAAATACAATAGTATCTACATCATGATGAAGGTTTTTATATCATCAAACATTCTGAGGAAAAAAGTCCAGCTAAAATGGATATGATATTTGAGTCATTTCCATGCCTTGATTAGAATTTCATATCATGGTATATGATGAATTAGATATCACTGAAGAGATTCATTTTATGATGTTATGTCCTGGAAAGCCTTGATTTATTAAAACAATATTCATGTTATTTAATTGGGTGTTGGTAAAGCCAATATAGTTGTGAAATAGGAAGTTAATTTACACCAAACTATAGTGTAATCCATATGGTGACTACACAATACCTTTGAAAATGGGGAATAGTATTTTAGGAGTTGCAGAGAATATGATGGGTCCTAATATAGAGTGATTACATGATTAATTCTTACTATGATAATAGGTTCCACATCATTACCATGAAAAAACCTAATGAACCCCATGTTGTTAATAAGTTCTTTATAATCCCAATATACGTCATTTCATGTATAAATGGATAGGATAATGTGGGTATCATGGAGAGAGAAATGTGTGATTCTTCTAGTTATCCCATGGAGAAGTAAGGCTATGTTTTGTGAAGATTAAATGAAATATTTATAATTTATTGGTTATATGAGCTTCTGATGACTAAGAATGGTGGGGCATTGATATACTAAGATTAAAGTGTTTTTTATGAAATTTTGGAGGATTGATATACTAAGATTAAAGTGTTATATGAGCTTCATTGTTAATTGTATCCTAATTGATCCTATCAATCGGTATTAGTGAAAAAGTTCACTCTCAGTGTTCTCTATTGATGAGTATTATTGATCAACATAACTCTTTTAATGGAAAAGGTATTAAAACATTTGAGGGAATGAATTTTCATATTTGGAAGGAGAGAATAATACCCTATCTTCTCTATCTCGGAATAGATGTTCTAGATTATATTCAATAAGGGTTCACATTTCTAGTTCATATTTATACAATATATCTTTTTTATAAGGATAATTTTTAAAGTGATGTAAAAACAAGAAATCATGTATTATCCTCTTTATTTAGTAAATAACTTATGAATGTCATTTGTTAAAAACTATAAATGAAATTTGGGAAAAATTCAGAGTATTTATAAACGAAATAATAAGGTTAAGGAAGAATATTTTTAAATCTATAGAAATTAGTAAAAAGATATTAGAATTTATTTAGAAGAATTAGTTGATTAATTCGAAAAAACTTCAATTTTATTTTCAGCGCCATCAAAGGATTTGAAGAAACTCTATAAGATTATATTATGGTGAAGAAACTTATGATAATTTTACCTAATAAGTTTGGTGCCAATATTTTATCACTTGAATATAATTATCTTAATGATTTCACTATTTATTAACATTACAGTACTCTTATTAGCTATGAAATGAAATGAAGAGTTTCTCTCATAAAAAATCTCAGAATGGGAAGAATATTTATTTAAAATACATTATGTATTTGAAGAAGGTGGATGAGAAGATTTGTTCTAATAAAGAAGATCAAATGAAAGATTATATTGACACTCACTCTCATTTTAAGGAAATTTACAAGAGGTATAGGTTGGTATAAATGGAAACATATAATTGAATGCCTTAATTATTGAAACAAAATTAAGTTCTATGTGTTAGGGTCAATATGAGATATTCACGACATTGAGTGGGTTAATTAGTATAGGATGACTTTTTACCAATTAAAATTTCATCCATCCTTTTACCTATTCACGTATTTAGTGAATGAATCTCTGTCAGTGAACCCTCTCTATTGGTTTTAATGCATCTATATAAACCCAAAATGTAAATCAATAAGGACACCAAGATTTGTTGATGAGGTTCACTTCCATTTAAGAAGATTGTGTCCTTAGTTCATCATGGTTATTATACTATTCATACAACTTACTAATTATTTTCAAAAAATATTATAAGACTATGTATGAACTTGATCCTATAATCCTACATCCAACCAACTAAACTAAAATCACCAAATCATGGTTATAGAATATGTTATATCAGTCTAAACCCCTTAAATATTGATTGATAGTAAAAACACAATTCTATTCTAGATGTAAAGAAACTAATCTTCTTCCATAAACATATATAGTCCCAAGGAATACCTATTCTTCACAAAAATCGTAGGTTTTTCTTAATTATATAGTAATCAAGGGTTTCCTTTCTTCTTATTCTACCATAAAATATAGATATATTATGGGTTAGGTTCCTCAGTTCATCTGATTCTGACTATAGGATCTTCTGTATTAATAATAATGATCTTACTCACTTTCTTATTTTTCTCCAATTTACTATTTTTTTAAATATTGTTTCACCTTCTTTGATACTCATATGACACTCAGAAATCAATAACAAGTTCTCTTCTCAGATAAAAAGAATATTGTTCTACTTTAGAGTTGAATCAAGGTCTCTCTTTTCTCCACTCCACTTTTTATTTATCATCTCAATTATATTCAAAGAGGATCATAAAAATATATATTTATGTTTGAATATATAATTCCATTTAAATATTATTTTGAGATATCCTCTTTTTTCTCCAAGGCCTTCATGTGGGTTTATTCCCATGATCACCGAATATTTTATTCTTAATAAACTATAGTATCAACTAATTTTATAGGAAGAACATCTCTCATTTTGCATTCACATTTTAATCTCACATAATCAGATTCAAGACATTCATTCACAACCTCCTTAAGACTAAATATTTTATTTACAATATATTTGATATATCAATTCCTTTTTTTCTTCTAATGAATTATAACATTAATTCCTTTAAATTTTCTTCCTTGAATTCATACAACATGCATCATTGTGATGTTGAAATCTATATAGTGGTGTGGTGGCTGAAAACATCATCTTCTCCCTCATCTGGTTCATTAATTTCAAAATTATAAAATCAAAACAATCTTCCATTGAAACACTATGATATTTAAATCCATGAATAACTCTTCAAAAATTGTTAAATTTAATTCATATTTGATCATTAATAATGATTTTCAATTTTTTTTTTTTTGAAAATCCTAGATATATATAATAGTGATCGACTAATTTTAATCTTCTTCAACTAATTCCTTGAATCATGGATTAATGTGGCATCATAAATATATAATCCATGAATCCTAACTCTAAAAACATTAGGATTTGTTCACTTCTTTAGAATTATTTATTAAAGAATTCATCAAATATTCAGACATAATAAATTCATATATTTTGATAAATGGAATCACTCATACAGTGTCTCATATGGCTCATATATAACTACTATAATGAGTCATCTTCTAGTCCAAATTACTCATACATTGAGTCCAGTGACTCGTACATTGGTCAATATGACTAATACATAGGTCCTTTCCTTTTATAAATTTTTATTTTTTTCTATGAATGAATCATAATATACTTAAAGGTGACTCATACTGAGATGACATACATGTAGCTTCAAATGACTTGTATGTAGCTTATAAGACTCGTACAAAGTTCCATAAATAGTTTCAATTCAACTAACAATGTCATCATATGAGTGAATGAATAATATTTAGTGTTGAATGACACATACACAGAATTTAAATACACATTTACAAAATCCAAATGACCCATATGTTGTATGATTACCCTGATGTAGTTCTATAATCACTCTTTTGTAAATTATTTTTCATTTGAAATCACTTATATGGTGTTCTAAAATGAATAATAATCAATCATAACATTGAAAAATATCCAATATTATCATGAACTAAACCACCAGGGCCCACCTGGATGGTAGAAGACTGAGACACCACTACCCCATTCCCACCTCCAATAGGCTAGGGGATGGAAGGCAGTAGTGAGTTGGAATATCACATATACGGGAGGCCTTAGCCTATGAACTTGAATGCACACACATAATGCCTCCATGAAAAAATATAGAGGAATACTAATGATAAGACATCTAGAGTGTAAAACATATATGAAAAAAAACACTTGGAAAACTTTAGATAACAACACCAAAGAAAAAAGGGAAAAATACATGCCTAAAAAGAAAAGAGTCCCAACAAAACTAAAACTAGAAAATATGGAAAACTAAAGAGTGCATGGCTCCAATATCTAAATACACTACCCTACACGGCCTACACCAAGAGATGTTATACTCAACCATATACAAACCCATTGATATCGCTATTTTTTATTGTCTTTGTAAAACACAATACATGTAGGAAAATCACAAACATGGGTGATTATATGCATACCTAGTAGGTACCCCAAAAACCCAAAATAAATGGGAGAGGCTACCATGAAATCTATCATCATATTAATCCAAACACATAAAAGATGGTCTGATTAACCCAATCAATGTATGATCAAATAAACATAAAAGGGGATGAAATGGGATCCCCATATCCATATCCCAAATAATAATGTTGAGTCATCATATAGATCCCTATGTCCATATCTAGTTCCAGCACTAGATGTCATGTCTCCTCTCTCTGAAACCCCACACAAGCTCAAATAAACCCTACTGGAGAGGCCTACCCCTCACTACTACACTCACATATAGGGGAGAACTCACTCTAAACCAATCACTATGTGCATCCTCTTTGGAGAGGAAAAGGAGATACCTTCAACATGACACTGCACCATAGATGAGGGTGTACTAACTTCAAACCATCTTCTGAAACCTTTGAAGAACCCTTATGGATATTTCTTTACCTATCTATTTTGAGGGGTCACTAACTCCTAACCATTTATAACATGTATCAAGTAGAGGGGCCTTATCCTTGAAATTGTACTCCATATCCAAGGGAGCTCCAACTCTCATGAAGTACCCTCACCCTTATGGATCTCAAAGATAGGGGAGTACCACTCCATAGATAGCGGGACTGAAACCAAGTGTATTAGATCTCTACTTTTATCTATTTGATTGATATAGGGGACCCACACCTTGATGTGAAAAGGGAGTACCTAACCTGGGACAACTACTCCATGGGAAAAGGATACACACCCTCTATTGGGGAGTTCTATCTCTACTAGTCTGAGAGGTAAGGGAAACTCATGACCTGTTAGGATAGAGTATTTCTAGTCCCAGTGTGTCTCTAAAAAATCATCCTAATATCTAACATCATTCAAGAATCACTAAAATGAGTGTCATGCTCTTCACACCTCACAATGTGTCTCAAATATGGATAGATGAAATATTCCTTGGTAATATGGGAGCATTGATCTACTAACCCCAAGAGTCTTTGTGACTTGCATCCTTGTGTGACAGGGAAGGTTACCAACACTAAAATATCTTTAGTGATCTATCAAGATCACTACAAAAGGTCAAGCAGTGATGGAGTAACATCATGCTTGAATCATGCCATGTTAAATCTATCATGGAACTATGAAGGCTATTATTAAGTTATATATGTAAAACTTCATAGGATAAAATACTCATGAGCTTAAATCCGAGTCTTGAGAAAGGATATATGCATGGTGGAAATATCAAGAAAAAGTACATAATGTTTATCGGGATTTATATGGAATGTGACCCCACCTAAACATATAACTATGTACTCTACCACACGGCTTGGCTAGTAGTGTGAGATTACATGGTTTTTACATGATGTACATGGAAGGTATTACCTCACCCAGGCCCTGGCCATGTCCTCTTCCCATATGGCATGGCTATCCATGTCTTCAAACCCAGCATGTACCCCCGGTACACAGTGTGCCCTAGAACCTGAACCTTATGTTCTTGTCTCCTATCCCATTCCCATCTTATCATCATATGTCCATTCACTCAGGTTGTGTATTACCACACAAACATCTCCCATGACACAGCATGTCTTCCCAAGTCCTCGGCCACATAGCTAAGGACCAATATATAGCATTCACCCCTGGTACGGAATGTGTATTTTACAAATATATTCTCCTCAGAACAGGAAGAACACATGACGTATGCTCTTGAACTAAACGTTGTGTGATTGGGTTTTCCAAATAGAAAATCCATAAAATTCATCCAAAACATATTTTCCCTCAAATTTTCCTCAAATAACCCATTTGGGATCCTCATTAGTCCTTATATGGCTCTAAACATCAAAAAACACATATAAAGTTGATAGAGGCTTAAAATCAAATCCAATTACCTCGAAGTGAAACACCAAAGATTCAGGTGGATCTGACTCACCAGTATAGTTTTAATCATGTCACAAAGAACACATCTTGGTGGGGAAAAATCAAACCAATTCCTTTTATTCTTGATGTATCTTTATGATCCACTAACATTGGGATCCATTAATTTATTACATCACCTTGAAGAATCCAGGCTAATGGGACTCTCTCCCTTGAACATCAACAATCACTGTCAAATATGTGTGACATTGGTGAATCACCCAAAATTGGAACCTCTTTTTAAATCCACTAGGATTCAATCCCAATAAGAAACATCATATCTCGCACAAGTGATATGAAATAAATTACTCATTATAGAGTCAAAAAGTACTAAATAAAAATTATATAAAACATAGAGTACCTTGAATCATCTCGTGTGCATCTTGTTCATATCCTTCCATGTCCTGAAACTATTCATGTCCTTGACTGTCAAATCCCTGATCCTGACAAGGTCCACCAAGTGATGGTGGTAGAAGTATCTCATAGTTTTGCTATCCACCAGTAGCTCCTACCTTCATAGCTCCACCTACTCCCGCTCCTCTACCAGCTCTGCCTTCCCATTGTATACCCAGACCATGCTTGGGAGATACCGAGTCATAACACTACCTCTTTAACAGAGGACCATCCACTGCCTGACCATTTTCTAATGCATGACAGGTTAGGTAGCCATATTCCATGTGACCTCACCCATCACAAGTATAGCATCGTATCTCACCTGGATAACTATAGTCTTAGCATGACTCATATGATAATGACCAACATGTCTGAGTATGAGCATGGGTTTGCCTCATGCACCATGATCCTAAAAATTGAATCCTTCTAGCTAATGCAGATGACATGTAACAGACCAAATCAGGCCTACCAGACCGTCACCCATGTCATCCAAATACGGGGTGTTTTATAACAATGATAATAAACCAAGTATCGTATATATGGAAAACAATACATACAACTAGATTAAAAAGTGGTAACAAAGGGAGATATAACCAATCCAAACAATCTAAACTAAAAAATACAACTAGTATAGAAAACAAGTCTCCATGTGACAAATTTTCACCTTTGAACCATCCCAACCCAAAACAGCTACCTAAAGAAAATCCAACGTGCTACAGGTTTCTCTTCCCTTTACATGTATCTTGCAAAACAAGGTCTATAGACTCCCATATGAGGAAGCAGGGTTTGATCAATAGAGCCCAGTTGGTTACCACCAAGTGATATATAAAATTTCTAATAAAAAGAATCCAAAAGTTCATCCTTTGAAACCAAACATTTTTATATGATATTTTATAAGTATATCCCTTTGAATAAATTTTCCAAATAGTCCTTGATTTTTCACAAATTACATGTCGTAATTTTCAAATCCAAAACAAAGTAAGTAATGATACTGAAATATAAACATCGATGTGAACCAACATCCATGAAATAATCTATCATGTAATAAACAACCAGAAACAACACTTCACCATCCAATCAGGCTCTATCATATGAGACAATACAAACTTGACACACAAAATCCTAAAAAAGTATATGTTTGGATCTAACTAACATCTAGGCCTACCTCATTCCATATATATACAATAGGTTTCCTCATATTTGGGTCACAAACACTAAGGCTACCCATGTCTCTTTCTCTATCCACCCAAGGTTCCCACTCTACAATGTTTGTCAATTTCTAATTTTAAAAACCATTCTCACATTTTTATAAAACCATTTAAAATCCAAAGGGGATTAGAACACTTGAATATATCCACCTACCTCAAGGATGTAGAAAACCTACCCACATATCCCAATGGGGATTAGAAACCAAAATATTTTCCTTCGGATGACAAGACATGAAAAGTGACTAGAAATTTTGATAGAAAACATAATATGATTTAAAAACAATATCCAAAAACACAACTGAAACCAAATACAAGGATGATATGAAAAGAACGTTTACCTGGAGAGGATAAATCCAACCTTAACAGTGATCAATCACTAAAAAAATTTACCTAGATGGGAAGGAAACTCCCAAAAATTCCTAGGGAAAAAGATCTTGCAAGGAGGAGGAGGCTGTAAAAGGGAATGAACATTCAAACACCCATAAGACTCACGGAAATCTTTAAATTGGGGTATTACATAGAGTGTAATACATTACACATCAGGAAACTTTTTTATGTCATGTTATGACGAAAAATGTTTCACTTTTAAATTAAAAATACATTTTTCACATTACATGATATGTAACTGTTACACACCATTTACAATTCTCACATTGAGAAATAAATTCTTGGGGTATATGTGGAAATCATGGCACATAATTTATTCCCATAACACATCGTGTAACTTCCTAGAAAATAGAAGAAACTACAGCTCCATGCTGAAAATTCCAACAAATATCTGACATTACCTTTATAGTTTTCCTACCAATTCAAGTTGGAAATAACCGACAAATAAAAAAGGAAACCAAAAGTAGATATTAGAACATACCTAACAAAAAGGTAATGGGACATTGCAATCGCCCCACCATAAATGATTATTATCCCTAGAAAGTGATCAAGATCCTGGATCTGAAAAAATAGAAGGTCACTACTTCCTCATCAACAACTCCCTCTCCCATATCTTTTGATGTTTCAATCTACACTACTATAGTACCTGGACTAGGGGAATCATTTTACTATGTATTACCTTATAATGGTGATCCATAATCTGAACTAGCTTCTCAACCAAAGTGTTATCAAGATGACTATCAACATCCTCTATTCTAATCACATGGAATGAATCTGGTATAGAATTCTTCAACTGGGAAACATAAAACACATCATGTACAGAAGATAAACCATATGGTAAAATCATCTGATAGGCCACCCTCCCTAGACATCAATGATCTCAAAGGGGGCCACAAACCTTAGTGCCAACATACACAACATACAAAACTGACAATTTCCCAAGCAAGGTGAAACTATAATAAAGACCTGATCACCAGCCTCAAACTCTAGCAGCCAACGACGACGATACACATAATATTTACAAAAACTCTTTATTTTGATCAAATTATTTTGGATCAATAGTACAATCTCTATTTTATCCTAAACAACTCTCACCCCAACCTAGGACCACCCTCCAGACTCTTCCCTACACAAGTGAGATTGATATGGCTACCTATATAAAACCTCAAAGGGTTCTATCCTGATCTAATACAAATAAAAATTGTTCTAGGAAAACTCAAGAAAAGTTAAATTATTATCCCATGTTCCACTTAAATCAATAACACAATCCTGTAGCATATGCTCAGTAACCTGGATATCCATCTCTATCATTCCATCTGTTTGTGGATGTTAATCCATGCTTAATTTCAACTTAGAACCCACTTCCTCCTACAAACCTTTCCAAAAATCTAGATGTGAACCTCAAGTCCCTATCAAAAAAACAATATAGGTAACCCCATGAATTCTCATGATCTCTTGGTCATAGTTGTCCCCAACTTCTTCTACATTCATTATTTTTTATATTGGAAAGAAATGCACTAATTTAGTGATTCTTTTGATAATTAACCAAATTGAAACCTTCTCACTAAGATTCTATGGTAAAAAAATGATGAAATCCATGTAAATATCATCACACTTCAATACTAGAATAGTTAAATGCTACAATAAACCTGTATGTCTCTAGTGTTTCACCTTAACTATTTGAAAATTGAGACCCCGCAATACAAAATCCACAACTTACAGCATCACCCTCTACCACTAATATCAATGTATGAAATCGTAGTACAGATTTTTATCCCTAGGGTTCACTGTCCAACATGACTAGTGTCCACTATTTAGGAAATCTCGTCTCAATGAAAGTGGAACAACCAGGTTTCTTTGGAAGCACAAATCTTCACTGGGAGACTGACACTACTCACTTAAGGTCTCCCCACCATTTAGGATTTCTCATAAGCATTGACTCTCAGTGTTTGTCATCTTCTCAAGTCGAACTCACTCCTCAAAATATGATTGAACATTTATAAAATTTAAGAACACATGTCCACCAACCTCCTTCAATCCAAATATCATATCAGAAAACAAACTCATCAGAGAACATTGATCAACAAAATCATTTATGTCTTCTGTTGGTTATTCTCTTCTTAATATATCAGAAACCACATTTCCTTTCCCATGGGTATCTAGGATATCAAAATTGAAGGTCTTAAGATACTCACCCAAGTGTCTTTGTCACAAGTTCTGATCCCTCTATGTGAAAATATACTTTAGGATTTTTTATCATAATACATTGTAAATATCTCCCCAAAATATATAGTGATGCCACATCTTGATTGCATGCATAACAGTTTTAAAATAATGATCATGGTTAGGGTAGTTCTTATCATGATGGCATAACTGGCGAGATTTGTAATCCACAAATTATTTCCTATGCATAAAAAAAATCTCAAACCTATACCAGAAGAATCATAGAAAACATAATAACCTGAACCTAGTTCCATAAGAATCAAAATTGTTGTTGAGGTCAACCTCATCTTTAACTCCTAAAAATATCTCTGACTCTTTTTGTTATATTCAAACTTTACACCCTTATGGTTTAAATATATCATTGGATATGTGGTATTAGAGATGTCCTGAAATAAATCATCTATAGTAACCTTCCAAACCCAAGAATCCCTGGATATCAAACACATTTATTGGATTCTCTCAAGAAATAACTACTTGTACCATTTCATGATCTACTAAGATGTCCCTCTCAAATATCACATTCCCTAAAAACAATACCTCTTGGCTCAAAAACTCCCACTTTGAAATCATACCATAAATAAGGTGTTCTTTCATGGTTCAGAGAATGATATTCAAATGGTCTTTGTTCTCCTCCTCTAACTTGTAGAACACCAAGATATCATCTTCAAACACATAAATAAAACTCCATGAACTGATAAATTATCTAGTTTATCAAATCCAAAAATACTGCAGGATAATTTCTGAGATTGAATGGAATAATCAGACACTTTAAATGCTCATATTGACTCCTAAATGTTTTATTTGGTATATCCTCTTCTCAGACATTCACCTGGTGGTACCCCAACCATAGGTAAATTTTATAAAACTAATGATCTCCTATATGCTTATTAAATAGATCATCAATTTTAGGTAAAGGATACATGTTTTTAATGGTCTCCTGATTTACCTTTGGATAGTAAATACAAAGTCTAAGTCTCTCATCATCCTTCTTATGAAATATTACAGAAAAATACCATAGTAAAATGCCAGGATGAATAAATCCTTTCACATCTAGTTCCTCAAGATGTAACTTAAGTTCCACCACCTCATCAAGTACCATTTGATAAGATGTCATAGAAATGGACATCATTCCAGGGAGCTGTTGTATAGTAATCTAAACCTCTTTATGTGGTGGTATACCATAAAAATCATCTAAAAAGATCTCAGGGTATGCATGAAACAACAACAGGTATTTGAACTCCCAATCAAGGTTCAACTACAGCAAGAAACATTTTTACCCAATACCATGAGATTATATCAGAATATGAAACAATGGGTCCCAACCTTCTCAATTTAGAGTCCCACTCACCCAAGAAAACATGAGTGACCCCATCAGCAGATAATAACTATACCCGATAGTGAAAATCGACTCTATGTTCCTTAATTATGATCATCCAATCCATGACAATAATCAAGTCAAAGATGTCAAGATCGAGCACTAAGAAATCCAAAGCCACCGCAATGTTGGTTATCACCACCCAACATATGGTGCACTTAATACCTTTTTTGGAGCTCTTTCTAAAAGAGATGGAAAGATCCAACATGAACAACATAAGATCTGAATGAAAACCCAAACTTTCAACCAACTTTGATAATATAAAATAATGTTTAACACCTATATCAAACAAATATAGATCTATAGAATATGAAATAAACATTATACCTCTAATAGTAGTTGTCCCTGATTCAGATTCCTCTAGAACACATTCAACCGCATATTGTTTTCTAGACATAGCCACCTGGACATCCCTCCTTAGCCGGAGAATGTTCCCCACAATCCATAAGAGCATTAATGTGAACCTACAACCCCTTGGTGAAACTAGATCCAACCATTATACCATGGTATATCATAACACAGAAACGTTTTAGATGGCTAGATCACCCACATATATGACAAGTCCTAGAAAGCTCTATACAATGAGGCCTGGTTTAACCATGTCTCCCACACTATTAAAATATAACAAGTTTCTTCTATAAATAATCCCCTAAAAATGGTCCTGTGTAAAACTGAAAACTCTTGTGCTTCCTTTTCTAACCATAATAAGCACCATGACTAACCAATACTCCCACTAAAGCTCCATGCAAACCTATCCTTACTGCAATGTCTTCCTATTCCAATGTTGGTTTATCAACTACCCCCACAAAGGGTAAAATAAAAAAAATAACTAGCATCGATCAAATATATGCCCTCAACCCCATCTCGAACCTCCAAGCCTTTAGGTAATTATTGTTGAATGTCTTTGGTTCTAAACCCACCAACTCAGCAAATTGGGTAGATTACTCCAGAATGGTATGCTCCCATTGATACAATTTTAGAAACTCTTGGGTCCTTACTTCACATAATGTCTCAAGATAAAACTTCTTATTAAACATAATCTTGAAAGAAACCCATGTAAGAACATCATGTAACTTATCTTGCACTAAAGATTCCCACTATCTCCATCTTTGCCCCTCAAGAATATACGTGGAAAAACTGACTTGAGAATCTTTAGGATGCTATAAAAATTTGAAGAACCTTTCAATTCGTTCAAGACACTCCCCTAATTCTTGGGTCCCTTTATCACCTTGGAAATTTTTTGAATGCTTCTTAGTAAATTTTGAGACATGATCAACTACTCATCTTGGTTTCACTACACCCATTGAATCCAGAGTCTTAAGGGTCCACTAGA
This sequence comes from Viscum album, assembly GCA_963277665.1. Classification (NCBI taxonomy): domain Eukaryota; kingdom Viridiplantae; phylum Streptophyta; class Magnoliopsida; order Santalales; family Viscaceae; genus Viscum; species Viscum album. The sequence continues at coordinate 838,648,310 of OY728165.1, forward strand.
GGATTTACCTCTGAAACCAGCCTCATGCCTTCCCCTATCGTATTTGAAAGATCTCTTCTAGGAGGAATTGTCTGTTAAACACAAGAAAATACCTAATCAGTCCTGATTAACTCCAAAACCATTGAAAGAAATTATATAATCTAAAAAAATTCTTTCAAACAATAAGAATTTAAAGTAGTTATGAATTATTACACAAAAAGGAAACACCTTTTGAAAGGAAAGTACCCATCTAAATAAAATCCCCTATTATTTTATTCAAATAACCATTGACACACCATGTCCCCAAACTTTATAGATAGTTTAATTTAAATAAATTTCTTATACAATCCATTTAAATGGACCTATAAATATTTTCCAACCACCTATGGAAACTCAGATTTAGTCACAGGAGTGAGCTGGTCAGGCCCCTTTTCTACACCAACTACCTGAATCCCAATGATCCTACTCTTGTCTAACTAAGAAACAGAACCAACATAGGTAATGCTAACTCAATTCAGTATGATTAAATCCTCTAATACCAAATTGTAATAGAACAACCTGGTCCATCCATACATATCACCTAAGTCAACCCATTATAGGGTCATCTATAACAAAGATAACAAAACAAGTCTCATATATAAGGAAAACAAGACATACAACCAGAGTGTAAAGTTGAAGCAAAGAGACATACAACTGACTAAACCGACAAAACAAAAAAGTATGAAAAGTATATAAAACAAGTCTCCATGTTACCAAATATCACCTCCAAACCATCCCAAACCAAAACAACAACATAAATAGAAGCATTCATTCTATAGGATTATCTTTCATTTAATTGTATCCTACAAAACAAGGTCTACATCCACCCATAGGTAGAACAAATTTGTGAGTAATAGATCCCATTAGGACACCAAAAAAAGATCTATACAAATTCTAATAACAATAGTTCACATGTTTAGGATTTTAAACAAAATAATTTTTGATAGTTTTGATTATTTTAACACATTGAAAACATTTCCCAAAAAATCCTTCAGTTTTAAAAAATATATTTCATATTTTAAAAATCTATAAAAAAAATAAGCTAAAGATATTGAAATATAAACATCCATGTGAAACAACATTCATGAAATAATTAATCATTTAATAAATAACTAGAAACAACAATGCACCTTCCAGTCGGCCTTTAGCCTATGGGAAATAACATAAAAGACACCCAAGAGCCTAAAAAGTAATAAGGTTGGATCCAACTAACATCGAGCCCTACCACAATCCATTGATATACCATAGGATACCTCCTGGTGGTGTCGCACACACTAAGGCTACCTGTGTATCTTTCTTGATTCACCCAAGGTTCCCAATGTGCATTTTTTTTCAAATTCCATTTTTAAATACCATGCTCAAATTTTTATTAAAATATTTCAAATTTAAGATAATATACTTCAATGTTTGAAATTAAATTTTCTTTTTTTTCAAATATAGTCACTTATATTTTCAAATAAAAAACCCGTATAAATGTAAAACCATGCACTTTTCCATTTCACCACATGAAATTCCATTTCAAATCTCAAGTAATCAATAAGAAAAATAAGCAATTAAAGATATTAGAATACTTGAAAAGGTCCACCTACCTCAAAGACATAGAAAACCTAACCTCAATTGATAATGGGGATTAAAAACCACAAGATTTGATTTTCAATGATAAGGAAAAACAAGATACTGTAAAGGATTAATAGAAAACACAATATGATTACTAAACCATAGCTAACCTAGAAGCGCAAAAAAACCAAGGATGATACAGAAGGAATGATAACCTGGATAGGAGAAATCCAACCACAATGGTGATCAATTGCTGAATAATGTGATCTGGATGGGAAGGAAACACCCAAAAACACCTAGGGAAAGAGCTCTGTCCAAGAGGAGGAGTCTACAAAAGAGAATGAACCCTCAAACACCAGTTCAAAACCAAAAAATCTATAACTCGGGATATTACATGGAATGTAATACTTCACACATCATGAAACTATTTTATTGTAAGTTACGCCAAAAAAGCTTCTTTTTAATTAAAACCCAATTTTTCAAATTACACTATGTGTAACCCTTACAGGATGTGTACAATTATCACACAGAGAAATCAATCGAAAGGGTATGTCCAATAGTTATAAAACATCATGTAATCCCATAAAACGTCATATATCTACCAAATAAATAGTAAAAACTATAGGTTCATCCTTAAAATGCCAAAAAAAATCTATGACTTCACCATTATAGGTAAACTCCTAATTCAATGTCTGAAATACTCACCCAATGAAAAAGGAAGCCAAAATATGATATTAGAATATACCTGACAGAAAGGTAATGGGGTGTTACATGACTCAACCCTATGATAACCACTACCAACTCCTTCCACTAGACCATATTCTATGAAGCTCTCTATCACTAGAGTTCACTCCAAAAATCCCTCAGAAGAGGGAAGGCACAGAGAAACCATGCCCACATTAATATCTTTGTGGAGGCCCTACTCAAACTTCTATACCCAGAAATATCCATCTCACACCATGTCAAGTGAGTAATGCATGAGGTTGGTGAACACTGACATACTCATCGAATAACATGTCACCCTAATACAGCTCAAGGATCTCCTAAATCATCACAAAACACAAAATTTAGGGGTAGTAATATTCCCAGAATAGATTCTATAAGTCTAACCATGATATTTTTATCTCATCGTGGGCATGCGTCATCAAACTCCACCAGCACCCTACTGCTCCCAAAAGAAGACTAGCGGCAAGTACAACCATTTGATCATTCGGGGTCTGTACTAGACAAAAAACATGGACCAATGCCTCAATACAATCCTATAATACCTGACGATCTATCCTGTCATGTATCTTAAACGGTCTTTGTTAATACAACACATGAATTGCGCTAATCATGTGCACATCATCATCACCATGACCTGTGGGAACTATCGACTACTCAACAAGCAATCAGTCAACCTCTAAAACATCTATAGCTGGATCTACACACTACTCAGCTTGGGAAGCACTACTTTGTTCCCACATAGAGAAAACATGTAACACCCCGAGCTTCTATGATACGCCTCTCATTCAATAATGCAATAGCTTGCATTGTACGCAACTTCGAGTTCTAACACACCACACCTAATCAAAGTAGCCGTTATGAATAGTAATACCCACTTTTTGAAATTATATAAATTTTATATTTCAAAATGGACTTCATTTTTGTATTCAGAATATCGAAATTATCCTAAGTTGAGTTTTTGTAATTTTCTGAGAACTTTCAATTTTTTATGAATAGTGAAAAATACTTAAAACAACTTTTTTAATCAAAATACTTTATAGTGATAAATTATACTATTTAGTGGTTTTAAAGTATAATTAAAATATATTTTTACCATTTTATCCAATGGTGGTCATTAGAATTAATTTAACATTGAAATTGGATATAAACAATTGTCAAACTTTTGATATAAATTGTTTCTTAAAAACACGCTATTTGTTGTGACAGCGGGAATTAATTATAAAATTAATTAATGCAACTTATATGTTTGGAATTTTTTAAAATAGACATCATTTTTGAATTCGGAATATCAATTATAGCTTAGGGTGAAATTTTGGCATTATTCTGAAAAACTTCAATTTTTGATGAATAGTGAAACCACTAAGTGGTAGTTAAATAACTGATTTTTCGTTTAAATGAAATATTACCACTTCTGTGTTTTGATTTTCAAAAATCCGACATACATGGTTGTCATTAATAAGTAAAATGTGTTTCAATGAGATTAAAATAATTTTTGGTGAATAGTAACCTTTAAGTTCTTAATCGCGATTAGAGGTAATTAGTGTAGTTCAAGGAAAAAATAACGTTTTAATAATATGAGATGAGCTTGAAACATGTCCTACCCTCATTGTATGTGTCATGGCCGACCAATACAATCCATGGGTCAACTTGGGGACCCCATGGAGCCACTTTAGTTGGAAAATGACATAAATACCTTTTATTTAATGTTAAAGTAAAAAATGACACAAACATGAAATGTTTTACTAAAACAAGTTTTACATGAGGTTATACAAGTAATATTTTTTACTATAAATAGTCATTGGAAATATAAAATGATTTCCTACATCATAGTATTTTTTTTATAATTTTTAGACATTAAATAAATTAAATTATTTATGACATCATTATGATGCAGCGATGACCTCATTATTTAACGATTTTAATAAAATGAAAAGATAATGTAAAATCCAAGGCTTACACTTGTACAAAGACTATTGGATGGGTAGATTTAGAACCCTTATCATGTTATCCACTAATTATATAAGTGTGGGACCTTTATAATCCGAAATTCATTGTATAATAATGTAAAATTTCCTTACTTTCCAAGAGTGCCCCTCCTCTCCTCTTATAAAAGGCCCCCACCTCTACCACCTCATTCACACTTTCAAACCATTTGTATCGGCCAACCTCTGCCCAAATACTCTCCCAACATCCCCCTATTAATCCTAGAAGCCTCACTTTGGGCAGAACTCTTCCCAAGGAAGCCTTTGGCTCAAATCAAAAGAGTTACCTGATTTTAAGGTAATGTCTTCTCTTATGTTATTTTGTTTTATTTTTCTTCTCCAACCCCATAAACTTTTTTTATTCATTTATTTTGTAACAACAAAAGTATCCTCAATATACTAGGATGTTTTGATAATAAGTATTCGAGCTACACTTACACACACCTACATCTAATGGTTAAATAACATACGGTTTCTGTGGATTGTGAATTTCTTCCTCACGAAACGATGATTGTTCAACACTCATAAAACACCTTCAAATGTGGCCATTAAGATGTCACTCTATTTATAAATGATATATAATATGTTTATGTTTTACTTAAGGTTCTGTATTTTCATTTATTGCATACCTTTATTATTTCCATTATGGGTAAACTTGATATTTTCATTTTAGGAAGTGCGGGCTACCGCCCCCTCAAAATGATTTGAATCGTTAATACCATATGTGGGATGTATAAAGGATGGAGTAAAAGATATTATATATGATGTTATACTGGAATTATAATATACCTTTATATCATTATGATTTCATTAAATACGAAATAGAAATGAAATTAGCGTTCATGCGTACGTACAGCTTACCGTCTCCATGAATGGTGCATTTCATTTCTTACCTCTAAACGTTATGGAATATTATAAATTCTTGTATATAATGGATATATATGAGATATATGATATCTATATCATAAATATAATTCTGGATATAATGGATATATCACCACATGAACAACTTGTAATTATAAGAATTTTATTTTTGACTCAAGTACCTAAGATCGACAAAATGACCGTTATAAACTTTAATAATTACATAATGTTCATAACATGGTAATAAGGGATATAAAAGGAATAATCAACATGAAAAAGGTTCTTAAGTAAATAGAAATTAAATCTAGTTTATTATTCAGGAGGTTAAAGAACGGTCGAGTCAGGACAAGACGCAAGGTAAGGGAACTTCTTAACCCAATTTCCATTCTTTGGGTTAATCTTCTACATTAAAATTATGTCATGATATTATTATGTCCTATCTTGTATTTGTACTTGATTTATGTGTACTTATAGTGAATACACATTATAGATGTACTTTATTTAAAAAAATGATCTTTTCAAGGACTTCGTCTCAATCCCCTTTCATTGAGGCATATTTGGTTTTATACACAACTTTCTTTTATACGGTGTATAAACCCCTTTGACTTTTACGTTTATTCAAAAGGAATCTTTTTTATATGAAGAGTTTTACTAAACGACAAAAAGGGAATGTTTTTCCTTCCGTAATTATGCGGTGACAATGACTTCTCCGCCACCGTGACCATTATTTGAGTTTCGGCTTCCTCTACAAGCCATCCTTTTTTTAATGAAAAATAAATACAAAGTTTTAACTTTCTTTTATTTTGGTATTGAAAATGGTTTTGAAAGCGTTTTTATTATATCAATGTGTTGTATTAATATCTTGTGATTGAAATGTGGAAATGTTATGTTTCCTTTATGCATGTTTTATGTGATACGATTATGTTATGGTTTATGATATGTTTAAACCTATTCATATGAGGAATGCATTGGACTTAATAAGTGACGGGTGGAGCCTGCTATAGCTCCTCGATGCATCGGAAGGTCTCATGAGACAAACTAGTGTCTTGGCACGAGGCCTTGACAAAATCTTATTTGTGGTCTTGGCACGAGGCCTTGGCTACGTGGTTATGATAGTCTGTCATTATGCATTACATAATTATGAAAGTGGTTATTGATATTTCATGTGATTATTCGACTAGTAGAATATCCATGCGAAGAAGTGAATGGCATTATCTCATTTCACTTTTGCCATATTATGTTGAAGTTCAAGTTTAAAAGGCTTTTGTTTAGTTATACATTGCCTTAAATGTTTATGTTTATTGATGAAAGATTCCTCTATATTGTTATCCTTACTGAGCATCTGAGCTCACCCCTTTCAATGTTTTAATATTTTTCAGGATGTGAAGAAGTATTTTGTGAATGACCTGCAGGGATAGTCATAAGAGGAAATGATTGTGGACTATGGAGACTTTTTTATTGTAGATTTTCACTTTATGATGTAATGTAACATTTATGAATGTATCTAGTGTTTCCAAGGCTACTAAACTAATCGGTCTTTCGAGACTTGATCATTTGTGATCAAGCCAATGTTACGAAGTAATGCACCGACTCTGGGTAGCTGGGGTCGGGGCGTTACAGTTGGTATCAGAGGCAGTTTAGTACTAACCTTGGAAGCTAGATTTAGATAAACTCTGATTAGAGCACATAGCCCGAAGATAGACATTAAGGATTAGTATATAAGAACTTCCTAGAATTTTGGTATTATAGAGATTTTGTGAGTTTTCCGAGCAATACATCCCTGTCTGGATATGAGCAGGTAGAGGCGGCTCTGGCACAGATGTACCTAGGGGTAAAACCCAAAAACACCGCTTTGAGCTAGACTCGAACGGGAACTGGTGCACGACAATGGGCCTTGCTGCACTCTTGGTTACGACACTCCCGGGGGATATGCTTAGGATAATTCACATTTTCTTTACAAACCACTATGAAGGGTTATGAGTATATACTTCCTAAAAGAAAACATTTTTTATGATTATGGATTATATCCATAAATAGTTCAATTTATTATAAGTGTTTTCAAGTTTGTTATTATGTATTTCGATTCATAAACGAACCAAGTTTATGGCATTATATAGAAATGACGCCCAGTAGAAGGAATGTGAACTCCATCAATACGTATGATCCAAAGAGTAAGAAGGATCATATCTTTCATGGTATTAAGCCAACATTTAGAAGGGAAATATTCTCCCATGTGTTATCAACATATGAAGAAATAGTATCATGTGTTAATAAGATAAGTAGAGAATTCACTGAGTCTTATGGATTTGAAGGGATGAAAGAGAAGACAAGGATGGAAGAGATAATGATGAATAAAGGGACGAGGGAAAAGAAGAATTTTCCAATATATGATAACTGTGGGAAGAAACACCTTGTAATTTTCCTGAAGGGAATGGGAATTTGTTATAAGTGTGGAGAAAAAGGACACCAAGTGTGTGACTGCAAGGGTAAGAAAAAGGTTTCAAATGTACAGTGCTTCATCTGCAAGGAGTGGGGACACTACGCAAACCAATGTTCAAATCATCAGAGTATGCCCCAAATGATGTTATCGGATAATAATAAAGTTATGATACTACCACAGATGAGGAGGAATGATTAGAGTTCTTATGTTGTTATTAAAGAATTTTGTAATTTGAGTGTTGTATAAATGATGTACTAGTTATAATAATTATGGAGTATATAAGGATTTTATTGCAGTACTATTTCATCTAGGACTTGAGACTGTGTGGAACCAAGAAAAGTGACTCCACAGTAGGTTAAATTTTTGGAAAATATATGGTTGAGAGAAAGATAAACCATAATATGGTTCTGATACCGAGATAGTGATTTTGGAATAAGACATGATTGATTCGGATAAATTACGTTGGATATTCTTAACATCCTTGAAACTGATTAATGATTTGTATACATTTTTGGATAGAAGGAGTATATCTAGTTTTCTATAAGGAATAAGGGATCATGAATGTAATATATAAGGATTTATGGTAATTCAGTATGTTGCAGTGTTTTAAAAGAATACATGATGAAGGTGTTCACATGTTGTTACGCAGAAAAAAAAAGAGCTTCATTATGTTTACCTTCCTCATAAAATCTGGACTGTGAGTTGGACAGAAGTATTTTGGATAACTATAAAGGTTGGAATGGATTATATTTTACATTGGATACTATTGTTAAGGTTATTTTTGGAAATTTATAAAAAGGACAACATGCAGACCGAGTGACAACCCATCGCATCGGACAAAGGTGTGGGAATCGAACCCACAACCATAGTGCGATTGGGATTAATCGCCTACCACTGGACTACGTGAAGTCCCTGGTTATTACAAAATAGTTTTTCTAAAATAAACGGTATGTGATAATATTTGGAACCTTATAAAATTAGGATAAATAGAATATTTTTGAGTTCTATTACCTTTTAGAGTGAAAGATGGGTTTTTGGTAAAAATTTATTAAAGAATGAAAGTCTACATGACAAGTATGTATATTCCCTTACATTCTTAGTAAATCTCCTAAATAAATTCATTAACTTTATAAAAGGTAACTTAAAACAAAAACGTTGCCGGTTAACTTTTCCAACTGGGGATTCAATGACCGTTTAACCAATCAAAAGTTTGCGATTTTCTTATTGTTAACTTTCTCCTAATCCAGTTTTCTACAACTCTCCATCAGACCTTGATGGTTTGTTTTTCTTCCATATCCATATTTTCATAGAATCCTAGTATGGGCTATCTCAGGTGACCTTTGTACTTATCTTTCTTTCTTTTAAAGTTATATTTTTATTAACCTTATTTCCGATGTGGGTTTTCTACAAAGGTATTTTATATTTTCAACCTTTTATTTTCCAAGAAAATTTTCAAATTGCGAGGACGCAATTTATTGAAGGAGGGGAGAATGTAACACCCCGAGCTTCTATGATACGCTTATCATTCAATAATGCAATAGCTTGCATTGTATGCAACTTCGAGTTCTAACACACCGCAACTAATCAAAGTAGCCGTTATGAATAGTAATACCCACTTTTTGAAATTATATAAATTTTATATTTCAAAATGGACTTCATTTTTGTATTCAGAATATCGAAATTATCCTAAGTTGAGTTTTTGTATTTTTCTGAGAACTTTCAATTTTTTTATGAATAGTGAAAAATACTTCAAACAACTTTTTTAATCAAAATAATTTATAGTGATAAATTATACTATTTAGTGGTTTTAAAGTATAATTATAATATATTTTTACCATTTTATCCAATGGTGGTCATAAGAATTAATTTAACATTGAAATTGGACATAAACAATTGTCAATCTTTTGATATAAATTGTTTCTTAAAAACACGCTATTTGTTGTGACAGCGAGAATTAATTATAAAATTAATTAATGCAACTTATATGTTTGGAATTTTTTAAAATAGACATCATTTTTGAATTTGGAATATCAATTATAGCTTAGGGTGAAATTTTGGCATTGTTCTGAAAAACTTCAATTTTTGATGAATAGTGAAACCACTAAGTGGTAGTTAAATAACTGATTTTTCATTTAAATGAAATATTACCACTTCTATGTTTTGATTTTCAAAAATACGACATACATGGTTGTCATTAATAAGTAAAATGTGGTTCAATGAGATTAAAATAATTTTTGGTGAATAGTAACCTTTAAGTTCTTAATCGCGATTAGAGGTAATTAGTGTAGTTTAAGGTAAAAATAATGTTTTAATAATGTGATATGAGCTTGACACATGTCCTACCCTCATTGTATGTGCCATGGCCGACCAAGACAATCCATGGGTCAACTTGGGGACCCCATGGAGCCACTTTAGTTGGAAAATGACATAAATACCTTTTATTTAATGTTAAAGTAAAAAATGACACAAACATGAAATGTTTTACTAAAACAATTTTTACATGGGGTTATACAAGTCATATTTTTGACTATAAATATTAATTGGAAAGATAAAATGATTTCATACATCATAGTATTTTTTTTATAATTTTTAGACATTAAATAAATTAAATTATTTATGACATCATTATGATGCAGTGATGACCTCATTATTTAACGATTTTAATAAAATGAAAAGATAATGTAAAATACAAGTCTTACACTTGTCCAAAGACTATTGGATGGGTATATTTCGAACCCTTATCACCTTAGACACGAATTATATAAGTGTGGGACCTTTATAATCCGAAAATCATTGTATAATAATGTAACATTTCCTTACTTTCCAAGAGGGCCCCTCCTCTCCTCTTATAAAAGGCCCCCACCTCTACCACCTCATTCACACTTTCAAACCATTTGGATCGGCCAACCTCTGCCCAAATACTCTCCCAATATCCCCCTATTACTCCTAGAAGCCTCACTTTGGGCATAACGCTTCCCAAGGAAGCCTTTGGCTCAAATCAAAAGAGTTACCCGATTTTAAGGTAATGTCTTCTCCTATGTTATTTTGTTTTATTTTGCTTCTCCAACCCCATAAACTTTTTTTATTAATTTATTTTGTAACAAAACAAGTATCCTCAATATACTATGATTTTTTTATAAGAAGGATTCAAGCTACACTTACACACACCTACATCTAATGGTTAAATAACATAAGGTTTCTGTGGATGGCGAATTTCTGCCTCACGAAACGATGATTGTTAAACACTCATAAAACACCTTCAAAGGTGGCCATTAAGATGTAACTCTATTTATAAATGATATATAATATGTTTATGTTTTACTTAAGGTTCTGTATTTTTATTTATTTCATACTTTTATTATTTCCATTATGGGTAAACGTGATATTTTCATTTTAGGAAGTGCGGACTACCGCCCCCTCAAAGTGATTTGAATCGTTAATACCATATGTGGGATGTATAAAGGATGGGGTAAATGATATAATATATGATGTTATACTGGAATTATAATATACCTTTATATCATTATGATTTCATTAAATACAAAATAGAAATGAAAGTAGCGTTCATGCGTACGTACGGCTTACCGTCTCCATGAATGGTGCATTTCATTCCTTACCTCTAAACGTTATGGAATATTATAAATTCTTGTATATACTGGATATATATGAGATATATGATATCTATATCATAAATATAATTCTGGATATAATGGATATATCACCACATGAACAACTTGTAATTATAAGAATTTTATTTTTGACTCAAGTACCTAAGATCGACAAAATGACCGTTATAAACTTTAATAATTACATAATGTTAATAACATGGTAATAAGGGATATAAAAGGAATAATGAACATGAAAAAGGTTCTTAAGTAAAGAGAAATTAACTCTAGTTTATTATTTAGAAGGTTAAATAACGGTCGAGTCAGGACAAGACGCAAGGTAAGGGAACTTCTTAACCCAATTTCCATTCTTTGGGTTAATCTCCTACTTTCAAATTATGTCATGATATTATTATGTCATATCTTGTATTTGTACTTGACTTATGTGTACTTATAGTGAATACACATTATAGATGTAATTTATTTAAAAAAATGATCTTTTTAAGGACTTCGTCTCAATCCTCTTTCATTGAGGCATATTTGGTTTTATACAAAACTTTCTTTTATACGGTGTATAAACCCCTTTGAATTTTACGTTTATTCAAAAGGAATATTTTTTATACGAAGAGTTTTACTAAACGAAAAAAAGGGAATGTTTTTCCTTCCGTACTTATGCGGCGACAATGACTTCTCCGCCATCGTGACCATTATTTGAGTTTCAGCTTCCTCTACAAGCCATCATTTTTTTAATGAAAAATAAATACAATGTTTTATCTTTCTTTTATTTTGGTATTGAAAATGGTTTTGAAAGCGTTTTTATTATATCAATGTGTTGTATTGATATCTTGTGATTGAAATGTGGAAATATTATGTTTCCTTTATGCATGTTTTATGTGATACGATTATTTTATGGTTTATGATATGTTTAAACCTATTCATATGAGGAATGCATTGGACTTAATAAGTGACGGGTAGAGCCCGCTATATCTCCTCGATGCATCGGCAGGTCTCATGAGACAAACTAGTGTCTTGGCACGAGGCCTTGACAAAATTTTATTTTTGGTCTTGGCACGAGGCCTTGGCTACATGGTTATGATAGTCTGGCATTATTCATTCCATCATTATAAAAGTGGTTATTGATATTTCATGTGATTATTTGACCAGTAGAATATCCATGCGAAGAAGTGAATGGCATTATCTCATTTTACTTTTGCCATATTATGTTGAAGTTCAAGTTTAAAAGGCTTTTGTTTAGTTATACATTGCCTTAAATGTTTATGTTTATTGATGAAAGATTCCGCTATATTGTTATCCTTACTGAGCATCTGAGCTCACCCCTTTCAATGTTTTAATATTTTCCAGGATGTGAAGAAGTATTTTATGAATGACCTACAGGGATAGTCAGAAGAGGATATGAGTGTGGACTATGGAGACTTTGTTATTGTAGATTTTAACTTTATGATGTAATGTAACATTTATGAATGTATCTAGTGTTTCCAAGGCTACTAAACTAATCGGTCTTTTGAGACTTGAACATTTGTGATCATGCCAATGTTACGAAGTAATGCACCGACTCTGGGTAGCTGGGGTCGAGGCGTTACAAAACACCTCATCCAAGGGTCCTTAAAGTAAGGCCTCATCACTCAATGTATCATCATCATGATCATGTAGAGCTACCCTAGCTTGTTGTCTTTGTGGAGGCATCCTAAATTTCTTTAGACCTACCATGGTAAGATGAGGATATACATATGGGGAGGTGACTAGAAAAGAAAATTCAAAAGACTTAATCCTATATAACTCATGTAACAAAAAACACTCAATCGATGTCTTGGTGTGTTGAGTTGACAAGTAAGTAGTTAGAGTCCTTGTGCATGGATATGTCGGCTTTCACACCAACACTGGGTTCTCTATCCTAAATGTTGCACTCAAATCACATTGACATCATTACCCTATGTCCCAAATAATATTCATAATGGGAAAAGATCAAACACCATCCCAAAGAATGAAGTGCTCTAATACCAATCTTTATTAACCCGACCCACTGAGTCCACCCTAGTTGATGGAAGGGTAATCCACAATGACCCTAGTCGCACCTCTAATAGGCCATGGGATTGTGATCAGTGTTGAGTAGGAATATCACATACATGGGAGGACTTATTCTATGAACTTGTACGCACACACACAATGCCTCCATGAAAAAAATTAGAGGAATAAAAATGATGAAAAATATAGATTGTAAAACATGAATGCAAAAACCTCTAGGAAAATGTCATAATACAGAAGTATAGCACAAAAGTGAAAATAGGAAAATACACACCCAACCAGTAAATAGAACCATCCTAAATAAAACTAGATAATATGGAAAACTGAAGAGATATCAGCTACAATTTGTAATTTAAAAATCATACACGGCCTGTACCAAGATCTTATATGCTCCAACATATCAAAGACCACCAATATCAATATAATTATGTCTGTTTTTTTTATAAGAAACAACATGTGTGGGAAAATACAATGTAGGGTGTATAGAAATACCAGTTAGGCACCCCAAAAAATTAAAATAAAGGGGAGAAAGTACCCCATAATCAATCATCAGCACAACCTGAACTCATAAAATATTTTCTAGTCAACCAAATTCCGGTATTTTCAAAGAAACTCTAAAAAATATGAAAGGGGGTCCCCACATCCATATTCTAACTGAGAATTATTAGTTTTTCTTCAAATATCTAGGTCCAACTCTATTTCCTATCACCAGAGGTCCTGTATCTACTATCTTGTTCATCGTATAAGCTCAAATAGCCCCAAAAAATAGGCCCTCCCCTTGAAATTGCACTCACATATGAGGGAGCACTCAATCTAAACCAATAACCACAAGTAATCTATCAATGTAAGAAAAATAGGGACCCAAACCTAACCACTGCCCTATAGAAGAGGGATTATTAACTCCTAAACATCTCATGAAACCTCTAAAGAATTTGTGTGGAGATGATCATGCATCACTATGTCAAGGGAGTAGTAACCCCTAACCATATATCAGGCATATAAATTGGAGGGGATTTCTCCTTATAACTAATCTCCATAGTTGAGTGAGCTTCATCTCCCATGGAAGACCCACTCCCATCTGGAGCACAAATACAGGGAGTACCACTCTATATATAGAGTAATCTCACCCATGTGTAACAGAGTTCCATATCTATTTGTATAAACTATATGGGGGACCCTCACCCTTACTCCACAGGGGAGTACCAACCCCAATAGAAATACTCTGTGTGTAGAGGGCTTACACCCTCTGTGGGATAGTCCCATCTCTACCAGACCGAGAGGTCATGGAAACTCACACCCTTGTTAGGACATGGGAGTTCTAGTCCCAACAACTCTCTAAAAACTCAACATGATCTCCAACGTCACTCAAGAATCACTAAATGAAGCATCAATATCATCATGCCTTGCATCATATCTCAATTATAGATAGAGGATCCATGCATTGGTAATAGGAGAGAATTGTTCTAACTTCTCATAGAGTCTAGCAGGCCTGTATCCTGGTGTGACATGGATGTTTACTGACCTTAACATCTCTCTAGTGATCTATCCAGGTCACTACCCAAGGTCAGGAAGCACTGGAGAAAAGTCTTACTTGGATCATGCCACATCATATCTCACATTCCACTATGAAGTTTACAATAACGTTGTACATGAAAAACTACTCAGTATAGACTACTCAGGAGCCTAAATCTGAGTCCGAAGAAAGGAGATACATAAGGAGGAAACCTCTACGAAAATTACACAGTGTGTATTGGGATACACACATCATGTTACATCAACTTAACATAAACATGTTCTCTCTACCTCATGTCTTGTCCAGCCATGTAAGATTATATAGCATGTACATGAAGTACATTGTGTGTCTTGCCTCACCTAGTCCCCAGTCATTTTCTCTTCCAACGTCGATTAGCTTGAAACATATTTAAATACATAGTGTACCCCTAGTACACAACATGTCCTAGAACTTAGGCCTTATGGTTTTTCCCTCCATCCCATGCATATGTAAGTATTTTGTGTCTATTTACTATGATTGTGTGCTACCAAACCATCATGTCCCTTGACATAACACGTATTCTCAAAACCTTGACCACATGGACAAAGACCACTACATGGTGTGAACCCCTGGTACATGATTTTTAGTCCTCATTTTCTTCTTACCTGGATGGGAATAACACAAAATGTGTGTTCTTACACAACATATAATTTGATCAGGAATTTTGACCTGAAAAAACTATGATTTACCCAAACTCAGTTTTTTCCAAAATTTTTCTCGGATCGACCCTTAGGCGATCCACAACAGTTTTTATATGGCCGTAAAAGCTTAAAAATCATATAAAAGGGATCATGACTAAATATTCAAAACCACTTACCTCGTGGGGAAAGGTCAAAGATTTAGATGCAGATCCAGGATCTGTATATGAAATATCAATCATCATCATCTTCAAAATAGTATTTTCCAAGAAAATAAAGTCTTCTTAACATAATATTAATATTGGAAGTACCTTATAAAACATTATTTACATGTGAATATATCTCCATGAATAACCAATTACAACACATACTCTAACATATCAAATATTCTCTAGTATATTCTACCCACAAACGTCAAGAAACATTCATATTATTTCCTATAAGAATAATGGGGATAACCTTCTTCAAATATTCAAGGATAATTTCTAATCATCATATAATATGAATTATGCAACACATATAATATTACCTTTCTTGGAAACTTTTATTTATTCTTTTATGGTCTTGCGAACTCCATTATTATTCAATGTTGTTCAAAATCAACACATATTAACATAATGAAAATTTCACCCAAGCACATTGATCCTTGTTGAAAAAATACAACAAAAAACAATGTGGTTTCAATAATATTCCAACTATCCCAAGAAAATTAGAAATGAAATTGAGGATGATGAAGCTTCTAGGAAATTCTCTAATAATGGAGGTTAACTGAATTGAAATAAATCTCAATCAAATGGAAAAAACACCTAATTTTTTTAGAATTAATTTTTTATCTATTAAATAAAGGAATTTTAGGAAGTGAGTAATGTAGTAATGATTATAATGATCCGAAGTAGGCTATTAATAATGTCTTCATGGATAAAAATGAAGATTAACATGATTTACAAACTATGAAGAATAAATTAATAGTGAGTTTTCTTTTAATGAAGTAAAATCAATCAATGATTAAACCATGATATTATATATCAAGATGTTCGTTATGAAGTTTTTAAGGCTATGAGATGTAAATTGACAGCTAAAAATGAACTTTGATAAGTATAATCAAATCAAGATTTAGAAAGACGTTATGAAAAAATAAGTTTAAATGTTAAATATTTAGAATACTATAAAAAAAATTATTGATGACATTACGTCTATTATCATAATTTTAGATAACAATATAGACAAACTAAATATGAACATTTCTAAAGCTGAGAAGATAAAAAATAAAAATTCAATTGCAATTATAATATAGATGTTTTAGGAACAACTAAGTGTTCTATGAAATAAGAAATATATACATCTATTATATTTGATGATGGACATGAGAAAAAGAAATATACTTATATTTTCCAAAATAAAATCTATCTTTTGAAAGATTTAGTTGGAAAAATCAATCTAAAATGGTCATAATTTCTTAAGAAAAGGAAACAATTGTTCGTATTTGGAAGGAGAATAGAATGGATAAATGTCCACACCAACCCCAAAAGTTGAAATGTGATATCCAAAAAACATTTAGAGAAAAAACCCATTATAAATCAGATAATGGAGTTTGAAAATAACCAATGAAATAAAAAAACTCAATAACAAAATGAGGTTTGTATCTTACTATTGGTTTTATGGTATCTTGGAATGTAAATATTATAATTACTGGTATAAAATGACATTATCTTGTCTAATAATAGGATATTAATCAAGGGGGAGATAGAAATAATATGTGATAACTAACCATATGGTTTAGTATCTTGAGAAGAAGGTTGAAATGAAAAAAAAATATTTTGACATTTTATAAGAAGTTTTGGGTAGATGTGATGTAACAACCCGATATTTTAAAAAAATTATGTTTGAGAGTGTATATGACACACAACATTGGGCCTAAAAAATCACAAAATGTTATTATTTAAATATTATTATTATGATCTGGGCATTAAATTGGTGAGAATAACTAGAATTAACTACTTTGTGAAATATATATAAGGGTACCACTTGAAATAAATTGATTGATAAATTCTTAGTAAATAATAACTTATTTTTTAGTCACGAAAATTTATTTTTAAAAAATAATTTTTCTTCAATAATAGTTTTTATTTATTTTTGGGAAAAATATTATAATTATTTTTTGGAACTTTTAGAATTTTTATTTTATGAAAATTCTATCCTTTTTGAAATCAGTATATAAAAATTAACTTTGGGTCAATTTTTGGGTTTTTATTAAAAATATTTTTTTCAATGAATAGTGAAAATATAATGATTAAACACATTCCATTTATAGTCTTTAGAATGAGTTTTATACTTAAATATGGCATTAAAACATTTTTATACTTAAAAAAATGTATTTTTCTAAAAAACATGATTTCTTTGTGCTTTACCATTTCCTCTTAAATTAAATTCAACCATTTCTAGAAATTGAATCAGGAAACATGGATTCCATATTATGAATCATAAGATCCAAATTTGGTAAATAGGTCCCTTTTATTTTCTGTTATTATGAATAGTAACCCTATTTTTTTATCCCCATTATAAGGGTAAATCGAGTAATTACGGTAGAAATAATTTGATAATGACTAAAAAATAACCATAACATTATAATATATACTACTGGATGGGTTTAATTTGGCCATTTCCCTCCATGTTTCTAAAATATGTAAAAAAATCTTTATTCTTTGATTTTGACCTTTATATTATTTCATGAAATGAAAATTCAAAAATGTCATTCTCTTTGTTTTTTTATCTCTATATTTTTTTCATAGTGATAAAAAATAGTATTTTCAAATATAAAGTGTTATTTAAAAGATAATTTTTTACCCAAAAAATTTATTTATAATTTTTATTGATGAAATAATTATTGTAAAGGCTTATGTAGCACCGATATAGTATTTAGTCAATTAATAGACAAATAAAATAAATTATTATAAGAACATTAAAAGTGATATATATTAAACGAATTATTATTTTCCAAAAAAAAAATTAGATAAATATAACCTATAATGTATGTTTTTATATATTATATTTGGATAAAATTTTTTCATGTTGTTTTCAAACTCAAATTAAATAAAGTGTGAAAATGACATTAATGATATTTTATGTTAAATAAAATCTTATTAAATTATTTAAACGTAATACAGAACATTAAATAGTACAATTATGATGAGAAATGGTCAATAATTTCATCCCTTGTCCATTTATAATAAAATTTTCATCTTATAAGTAAAATTACAACCCATTAATTGTGAAAAAAATCATTAATTAATTTAAGGATAAAATTGGTTAGCCAAGGGGCTAATCCAAAAGATAAGGTTTAAAATAATATCAAAACCTATAAAAATTTTATTGGATGGTTATATTAAGATAATATATTCTTTATATTTGAATAATAGTCATTTTGAAACTCTTTTACATGAGTTAGACACATATTACATTATAATATTTTATATAGTTCCAAAATTGTCATTAATGATATTTTATAAAAAATAATACTTTATTAAATGATATAAAATTCCTAAAAATTCTAAATTTGAAAAAAAAAATTATATATTTAAAAATATCTAAGATTTTACACTTATGGACCAATTTTTTTATTGTAATTATATTAACCCCTAAAGATTAAATACATTGTTATCACGGTAATTGTAAAAAATGGTTAATAGAGATTAGAACAAAATTCTAATGGTAAAAAACTAGTTTAAACAAGTAAAATTTTTATTTTATGATATTATTTCTACCCATACCCACCCTATATTCTAATTATATTATTTTGGATCTATTGTTTCATAGAAATAAATTTATATTAATTTAATACTTTACGTAATTCTAAGAAAACCCCTCCCCTCAATGTAAAAGAGAACCCCTATCCTTTTTTCATTAAACTTAAAAATAATTTTATTTAAGAAAAAAAATACCCCAATCTTTTTCTTAAATCATTACTCGCATACTAGAGTATTTTTTTATAAAAAACGACCTTGTAAAAATTTTGGTGTAAACCTTGTGAAGTGATCCGAAGAAGAGGTATTGTTCTTAATCAAAAAATTTAGTATTATTTATTATTCCACCCCATAAAAATATTATTCAAACATGATAATATAATATAATGATTTTTTATTTTTTTAATTTAATAAAATAAATTTTTCTCCTCTTAAATTAAATGAGAAATTAAACCATCATTCATTTGTATGGTATACTACCACCCCGCGAGCTGATGTAATTCATTTTCCATCACTATTTCTCATTGATGTTTATAATGATTGATTTAATGTCTATATCTGATATTCAGAACATATTAATAATTATTTAAAATTAATATATAAATTCTTTTCATACCTTTCCACTCATTTTAAAATGATTACATTGATCATGCCTACATTTGGATTTCCATCTCCAAGAAGCAATGTGATTCATTTTCATTACCACATCACCTGGATGGAATATATATGTTTATTTAAATAATATGATATGATATTTATGATTTAATTATAGTTTCCGAAATATAAAAATAATACTTCCCATATTCCCAAAAGGATCATCTAAAATTGGAAATGTTAATCATGTGTAAGTATAACCAACCATCTTCATGATTGTAACATAGTTATTTTTTTAACCATCATTCATTTTTAGTATTAAAATTATAATTAATGTAAAAATGATTATTTTTTAATTATTATTATTTTATTTATGATTTAATAATTAATTATTAGACCATATAAAACCTACCTAAGTTGAAACACACAAATCTTCCATAGTACGTTTCTCTTTGAATAATAAAATATCTTGTGTTGTACGCAACTTCAAGTTCTAACACACAAAAACCAGTCAAACTAGCCGTTATGAATAGTAATACCCATTTTTTTAAATTTTATAAATTTTATTTTCCAAAATGGACTTTATTTTTCGATTTAGAATATCAAAATTATCTTAGTGTAAATTTTTGGTATTTTTTTGAAAATATTCAATTATTGATTAATAGTGAAAAACACTATGTTATTGTTTAAAACTGACTTTTTATTTAAAAAATTAGTTATTTTAGTTCAATTTATTTTAGGTAAAAATAGATACATAATACCTACATGTGTTCAATGTATTTCATTAGATTCATTTTATAATAATATTAGATATATAATGTTTTATTTAACTTTTTAACGTCTTTTACCCACCCTCTAGACACATTTAAAAATTTGCATAAAACATAATTTTACCACTTATGTGAGTTGAATTTTAAAAATCTGAGAGACACAGTTGAAATCAGTAAGTAATAATTGGTTCAATAAGATTGAATAATTTTTGGTGAATAGTAACTTTTCACTCATTTTCCATGGTTAAAAGTAAATAAGGTAATTAAAGGTAAAAAAATAATGTTATAATTACCTTAACACATGTCCTAATTCTATTGGAAAATTTTATTTCAACCACAATCAATATTATGAAAAATATATAAAAATTTTCATGCACTTGGATTAGATTGGGATATTTATTATTATTTTATTTAAAGAATAGTTAAAAGTGTTAAATTCAATTTTTAATAAGTAAACCATTTTTAATATAGGTTTATACATAAGATAAAGAAGAACTATAAAAATTAATTAGAAAGATAAAAATATTTCCTACATTATTTTATTTTATTTATTGTTTTCAGACATTAAATTATTAAATTTATTTATTACACAATGATGATGCAGTAATTACCTTATTATTGAAATATAAAAATAATTGATATTATAGATATTAATATAATTTTAAATTTAGACTTTTGATGTATTCCACTAATTTTATAAGTTAATATGACATGTTAGGGTTTATTAAATAAATTTATTTTTAAGTGATAAATTTTTTATGACTTTTACAGAAACAAAATACCAAATAGTGTCAAAATTGACATAAATGGGTTTTTAAAACAAATACTATATTATTAATTGATATAATATTTCTAAAAATCTAAGGATTGGAAAAAGGACTTAGATAAGGTTATATATATCAATAATGAACCACATGGGGTTTTCTTCTATTTTTATAGTTAGTTTATTAACCATTTTTATAATAATACAAGAATGCATTGTAAAAGTTAAGCTATTTAAAGAGTTAAATCTAAAAGATAAGGTTAATATGGTGAAATAAACCTATATAAAACATATTGGTTAAGAGTTTTTTGTCCCATCCCCACCTTTGCCTCGAAATAAATCCTTTAGGAGCCACTATAAAATGTATATGATTGTATAATATAAAATATTTCAAGCTTTTCCTGAAGTGACCCGCGCCTCTCTTATAAAAGGGTATTTCACATTCTCTTAATTTTATACCTACAAAGCCATTTGGATTGGCCAAAACCTAATCAAATATCCTCCCAACTACCCTAACTTTGACTTAAAGGCCTTACTTTGATCATAGAGCCAACCTAAGGTGCCCTTTTGATCAAATCAAAAGGAAGCACCCGAAGAAGAGGTAATAATTTCTCCCCCTCTTTCAAAGTTCTTTTCTTCTTCCACTTCCTATTTCTTTGTTATTTCCATAACAAAATAATAAATCTAGTACCTTATACATATTTTGATGTTATTTTAAATATGGTAAAACCATATTCATTGTTCTATCTATCCTATGAATGACAAGTCACCATACGTGCATACCTACGGCTTTCCATCTCCACATAATGGTGTAATTTGTAATTCAAACACTTCATTATTTGGATGGGTATAGTAGTGAGTATAACCATGGTCAATAATAAATATAACATGTTAATTATTCTTTATATAGGATCTACTATACAATTACATACAATTTCACCATCAATATAATGATATTATCACTCGTGCGTACGTACGGATTACCGTCTCCACGAACGTGATTAAATTCATTTCCCATCATAACCATTAATGAAAAATTTTCATTTTAGGATTAAAAATAATGTTTAAAAATATAATATCAGAATATATATGAATAATATACATACTATTCATAACAAACATGTCATATGTATCCAAGCATATAATGGAAAACAAATTAGTTAACGCATAAAACAGTGAGACTACTGAAATATTATAAACAAAGAAATATTATAAGAGAATATACGATATTATATTTATGTATGTGGATATTGTATAATTTAATAAAAATTATTTAACTATGATACAGGAGGTTAACGCACCCTCTATCAAGGATAAGTACAAGTAAGGGTTAATTCTACAATCTCTTCATTATCTGATGTTGTTTCTACATGTGTATCCACTGGGACCTCTCTATCATCTACATCTATGTTTCTTAAAAATGTATTTCAAAACATTTTTATTATTACCTAAAATATGGGTTAAAGTCATTCATACCCTTTTTTGAGTTTTTATAAAATGTTTCGAAAAAAAATTTTCTGCCTTTTTCAATACAAGGTACTTTATGACCTTTTCAGTGAATTAAGGAAAGAATGTTTTTTAACTTATATGGCGTGTGCGGATATTTTCCTTCATTATAACACTTTTGAAGCTTCCCTCACAAGATTATAATAATATTTTCAAAATAAATGCTTTATTTTATAATTACATGACTTTTACATGATTTCAAAATCTAAAGAGATATTTCTTTTAAATAATTTTGATTTTATCTATGTCAACATCCTTTGATGGATTTTATACTTGCTTGAAGTTGATTTATTATGATACAACATTCCATATTGTATTAGAGGTTTTGTGATATATTTGACTATGGATGTGTTATTTTTATTCCATTCTTGGTTTATGGTTAAAGTATTAACATTTCATATGCTTGTTTTCATACGAATGTTTATGTTATGTTTCAGCCTTTTCATATGAGGAATGCATTGGACTTAGTAAGTGAATGGTGGAGCCTTCTATAGCTCCTTGATGCCTCGGTAGGTCTCTTGAGACAAACTAGTGTCTTGGAACAAGGCCTTGGAAAAATCTTATTTGTAGTGTGGGTGTGATCCCTTGACTTTGTGGTTATGATGTCTGGCATTATGCATTCCATCGTTATGAAATCAGTTATTGATATTACTTGTTATTATTTGACAAGTATAATATCCATGTGAATTTGTAAATGGAATTATCTCATTTACCTTTTCCATATTATTATAATGTTTATGTTTAAAAAGGCTTGTTTTTTAGTCTTATACATTGCCTTAAATGTTTATGTTTATTTATGATAGTTTCTACTATGCTGTTATCCTTACTGAGCATCTGAGATCACCCATTTCTTATATTTTATTTTTCCTAGGATGCGAAGAAGTATATTAAGATTAAACTTCAGAAATATGATAAGGGATATAAAAGTGTTCAAAGGTGACACAATGTTTTTTTTATTTCATGATGTAATGTAAAACTTATGTATGTATCTAGTACTTCTAAAGCTACTAAACTGATTGGACTTTTAGGAAATGATTCCTTATATCATGAAAATATTATGTAATAATGCACCGACTCTGGGTAACTGGGGTCGGGGCATTACTGTTTGTATCAGAGGAAGTTTAGTAAAAACCTTAGAAACTAGATTTAGAAAAACTCTGATTAGAGAACATTACCCTAAGATAGACTTTGTGGATTGGTATAGAAGAACTTCCTATAATTTTGTTAATTTAGAGATTTTTTGAATTTTCCAAGAAATAAATCCCTATCTGGATATGATCAAGTAGAGGCTTCTCTGGAACAGATATACCTAGGCGTAAAAACTCTGACCTGGAGTTTCAGGCTTGACCTGTGGTATCCTAATACATGATAATCGGCATTGCTTCAATTTTGGTTATGACATTTTCGAGGGATATTATTAGGATAATTTACATTTTATTTTCAAACCATTATTAAGGATTTATGAGTATATACCACCTCAATGAAATTATTTTTATTATTATGGATTATATCCATAAACTGTTCAATTTATGTTCAGTGTTTTACAAGTTTGGAATTATGTATTACAATTCATAAACTAATCTAGTGTATGTCATTGTTTAGAAATGGATCCAAGTGGAAGTAATGGAAACTGTATCAATACATTTAATCAATTTAGGTATTTCCCTCATACTATTGATAATAATAGTGGAGCTAGTGATGCAACCGGTGCTGAACAACTTATTACCGTATTGGGAAAACTCACTTAGGTTATGAAAATTAACCTTACCTGTATGGATCACCCTGATCCACAATGCAAAGGATAAATGTTAGACCTATAAATGAGGCAACATCCACTAACATTCAATGGTACTACAAATTCATTTGTAGTTGATCAATGGATAAGTTCCTTAGATAAAACATTTCATGCTTTGAGGAGTTAAGAAAAGGAAAAAGTTATCATGGTAGTTTATCGCCTCACAAGAGATGCAGATCAATGGTGGTAATTAATTTAAAACACAAAGGAAGAAGAATAAGTATTAAATATGTAATGAAGGGAGTTTAAAGATCTTTTCTTAGAAAAATACTTTCCATGAGACCATTTATTGGATATGGAAAGAAAATTTCTGAGTTAGAGGAAAAAGGAGGATCATAATGTCGCAAAGTATGAGGATAACTTTACAAGGTTAGCAAGTCATGAAGAAAATTATATATGTAACCCAAGGAGTAAGATTAATTGATTAATTTATGGGTTAAAACCATTTATCCATTTATAATTAGTCTCAAAATCCGTCTCATCATATGATGATATTGTCTCATGTGCTATCAAGAAAGAAAAGTAATTCTCTAAGTATTACGACTTTAAACAAAAGAAAGAGAATAAGAGATCTTCTAAACACTCTAGAAATAGAAATAAGGGGAATAAGGGAAATTTTTAATTTCCATCCTACAGTAAATGTGGAAAGAAACACCCTGGTGCTTGCCTAAATGGAATGGGATTCTATTACAATTGTGGTGAAAGGGCCACTAAGCTCGTGATTGTAAGGGAAAGAAATAGGTTGTCAATGTTGAAAGCTAAAATTGTAGAGAAATGGGGCATTATGAAAATGATTGTCCTAATCATTACAAACACTTACCAAAGAAAGGGCTAAGGGAGAAAGGCCAAGCTTACACTAACACTACTGCTGAGGTTGAAGCTCTGAATGACATGGTCATGAGTAATTTAATTGTTTCCTCAAGTTTACCAAATAATTTATTTGATTCTAGATCATTGCATTGTTTCATATCATCACAGCTTGCTAAGAAAATTAGATATTTCTAATTTGACGTAACAAAGGAGTTGTTAGTCAAAACTCTTAATGGAAGTATCGTTGCAATAATGTTTTGTGAATTAGTTCCCATTAGGGTATATAAATGTTTTTTATCTACTAATCTCATTATTATACCCATGATTGAATTTGATATAATCCTCGGTATGGAATGGATTTCAGACCATGATGCAAAAATTTATTGTAAGAAGGAGGTTAAAATTTTCAATGATGATAAGGAGTACCATAGAATTAGATAAGAAACGTCACCACCTGATTCTTATTTAGATCCTCCCCCAGTAGATCTACTAAATTCAATTATTGGGTAGGAATAGAGTGAAATTACTATGGTTGAGGAAAGGAATGTTCAAATAAATGATGCACCTATTGTGCAAGAGTATGTTGATGTGTTCCAAAGGATTTACCAAGACATCCTCCAAAATGAGAAATTGAGTTTTCTATTTATTTAAATCCTAGTTCATGGCCCATATCGAAGACCCCTTATAGAATGGCCACTATGGAATTAGTGGAACTAAATAAACTACTAGTGGAATTGAGTAATAAAGGATTTATTCACCCTAGTGTTTCTCTATGGGGATCCCCTATTCTTTTTATTAAGAAAAAAGATAGATCTATGATGTTATTCATTGACTACAGGGAGATCAATGATATAACAATATAGAACAAGTATCCTCTATCTCGCATTGATGATTTATTCGATGAAATTCACGGAGCTCAATATTTTTGATAGATTGACCTTCGATCTGGATATCATCGGTTGTGTGTGAAGAAGGGAGACATTCCGAAAACAGCATTTCGAACCAGGTATGAGCAATATGAGTTTACAGTAATGCCTTTTGGACTGACTGATGCACCATTTGTTTTCATAGATCTGAGGAATAGTGTTTTCAAAGAATATCTTGATGACTTTGTAGTGGAATTTATTGATGATATCTTGGTATACTTCAAAAGCAACTAAGATCATGAAAATCAGTTGCGCACTATTCTAAAGACTCTTAGAAGAAATTAATTACATGGGAAGTTTAGCAAGTGTGAATTATGGCTTCAAGATAATTTTTTCTTGGCGATATTATCAGTAAGGATGAAATCTTTGTTTATCCTTATAAGATAATAGAAATACAAGAATGGACATCACTGATGAGTATAATTGAGGTATTAAGTTTTATTGGTTTAGTAGGTTATTATTGGAATTTCGTCCAAGATTTTTCCTGATTGGCTAACCCATTAAACAAGATCACATGTAATGGGGTTAAATTTGTTTGGGAAAAAGAGTGTGAAAAATGATTTGAATAACTGAAGAAAATATTATTCAATTATCCTATCTTGACTCTACCACAGGGGAATGATGGGTTTGTTATTTATTTTGATGCTTCAAAAAAAGGACTTGGTTGTGTCCTTATGCAGAATTATAGTTTTGTTGTCTATGCATCACAAAAGCTATGAATTAATGAAAAAAACTATCCTACTCATTATCTTGAGTTAGCATCTATAATATTTTCTTTGAAGATATAAAGTCAATATCTCTATGTTGAATAATGTGAGTTATATACCAATCACAAGATTTTGATGTATATTTTCTTAATGAAATAACTCAACCTAAGGCAAAGAAGATGACTTGAACTACACAAGGATTATGATTTCTCTATACAATACCACTCGAGGAAGGCAAATAAGGGCGAAGATGCTTTGAGCAGAAAGGATCATGGAGTTTTGAACAAGATGAGAGTTGAAATGGATCCTATGTTCATGTATTTAGTAAAGATATTTATGGGAATAATCATGTAAGGTGAAACATCAATACTTTTTCAAATGGTTTCCAAACTATCTTTACTAGAAAGGATAAAATTTTCTCAGACAGGTGATGAGGATTTTCAAAAAAAATTAATGTTGTGAACGATTCGATATTGATCGAATTCGTATATGAAGATGGAATTTTAAAATTTGGGAAGAGAATATGTGTTCCTCATATACCTGATCTAAAAATGGAATTGTTGGATGATTCTCATAGCTCCAATTTCTCTAAAAACCCTAGTAGCACTATGATGTATAGAGATGTAAAGGAACATTTTTTGTGGGACAACATGAAGAGTTATATTGTTGATTATGTGCCAAGATGTATAGTTTTTCAATAGGTTAAGGCTGGAAGACAACATCCTAGAGGAGTCATGGAACCTCTTCACAAACCTGAGGGTAAATGGGATGATATTACGATAGACTTTGTTATTGGGCTACCAAAGACTCCTAGAAGGAATAATTTAATATGGGTAACTGTTGATCGTCTTACCAAGTCAGCAAAGTTTATTTCTATAAGAGAAGATTTTCCACTTGAAAATTTATCAAGACTATATATTAATGAAGTTGTGAGATTTCATGGAGTACCTATATTGATTGTTTCTGATCGTGATCCCAATTTTACATTAAGATTATGGAAAATACTTAAAACATTGATGGATACTAAACTTCATTTGAGAACTTCCTACCACCCTCAAACTAATGGATAATCATAACGGACTATTCAATCCTTCGAAGACATGTTGATATCTATCTCACTTGACTTTAAAGGTATGTGGGATTAATATTCACCACTAGTAGAATTTTACTATAAAAATAGCTTCCATTCACGTATCCAAATGGCGCCATATGAGGCGTTGTATGGAAAGAGATTTCGCACACCAACTTGTTGGGATGATTTTGGGGAATGAAATATTGTAGGCCCAGAAATGGTTGAGGAAACAATGGAAAAGGTAACGATTATCCAAAACCACATCAAAGCAGATCAAAGTAGGCAATGAAGTTAGGCCGATAACTGAAGGAAAGATTTGTAATTTCAAGTAAGAGGTCATGTTTTATTGAAGGTATCTCCATGGAAGGGTGTTGTACGATTCGGTAAGAAGGGTAAATTAAGTCCTGGTTACATCAGACCTTTCGAAATTCTAGAACAAATTGGAGTTGTAGCTTATCATTGGGCAATGCAGCCAAGTCTCTCAAAAATTCATGATGTGTTCCACGTATCACTATTGAGAAAATACATGCCTGACCCAACGCATGTGCTCACCTATGAAGAAATAGAACTAGAACCAAATTTTTCTTATTGTGAAGATATTTTCAAGATTCTTGGTACCAGAGAACAATTATTGAGAAAACGAATGACTAGTTTGGTAAACGTTCTATGGGGAAACCATAAGATGGAAGAGGCAATGTGGGAACCTGATGAACTTATGATGAAGAACCACCCGAACCTTTTTAATCAGTAGTATTATAGAAATTTCAAGAAATAAATTATTTGAAGTAGGGAAGAATGTAACAACCCAAGCTTCCACGATACGTTTCTCTTTGAATAATACAATAGCTTGTGTTGTACGCAACTTTGAGTTCTAACACACCACGACTAATTTTACTATCTGTTATAATTAGTAATACCCACATTATGAAATTTTATAACTTTTATTTTAAAAATTAGACTTCATTTTAAGAATTGGAATATAAAAATTAGCTTAGGGTTATTTTTTTGTATTTTTCTGAAAAAATATAATTTTTGATGAATAGTGACAAAAACTGCAGTATTGTTTAAAACTAGATTTTTTATTTAAATAATTAATAATTTTATTAAAATTTATGTTAGGTAAAAAAATTTGGATTTTGTTATACCAAATATGCACAAGAGGGGGTGAGTTTTGTCTTTTACAAATTCTTCACGTATCATGATTATGACAGAGTCTATCCTTTTATCTTTATCAGGTTGTTTGTGCAGTGAAAAATAAAAAATTAAAGAATGCAAGGATGTATAGTGGTTCTAGGAATAGAAGGCCTCTAACACACTCCACCAATTCTCTACTCCATAAGCTTGGTGATTTTCACTATCTGGTCCTCTTATCAATAGACCGTCCACAACTGAGTATAGACAGTTGACACCTTTAAAAGTTAAGGATAAAACAGAGTCATTTGGTTCATACACAGAACCAAATACACATCTTAGTAAAATAAGCTGATTACTCAATACAAGAATATTTATTTTAAAATACTTTCTAGATGTTCTTCATAGTTGAAACAACATGAAACTGACAGTCAATAGATCGTCATCTTCAGAGAGAACGTTCTTCAGGTCAAAGTAGTTCTGAGTCGATCTGGTTGCAATAGATGTAGAAGTAAATTCAACAAATCTAACAACATTGGATTCAATATTTATCTTCGATGTAGAAAAAATGAATCTTCAATGTGTTTCTTCTTCTTTGGAAAAAACAGAGTTTGATATATCATGGTAGCAGCAGATCTGTGTGACTCGTATATCTCTGTAAAACTGTAGTGAAAAAACTCAAGGAAATGTTTGTATAATCATTTCACAATGATCCATCACGCAATTTGTAATTCAAAATAACACAGATATATATAATAAAGACAATATTTTTCCTTTCAAATTTAGATCCACAAAAGCTGCCTTTAGAATCGTGATTTTCAAAATCTTTGAATAATAGATCAATCGGCACTCCCCTTAACATTCAGTATAAAAATCTATTCTTAAATTGAGCCTTTGAATAAAAAATAAATGGCCTTGAATCAGTCAAAGACACATTTTAAAATTGGGCTTTTAATCTGGCTTTAAATTAGCCTAATAATCTGCATAAAGACCGTTTCTCAATAAAGTCGAATTTTAAAATTTCTAACACCAAACATATGGTTGAACAGTATAGCATACATTATCTAAACGTAAGATTCTCAATGTATGTTTGATCCGAAAAGTAAGAATTGATAATCCATTCTTAATCGTATGGTTGATATCAAACGTAATGTTGATCATCCATACTTTTCTCTTCAACTTTCAAACGTACGGTATATAATCCATACTTTTGTTAAATTCTAAATGTAAGTTACATGATTCAACATAAGGTTGTTTACAAAAGTAAGGCTGGTAAACCAAACTTTTGAGAAACAAACAAGACATTCCAAACTAATATAGGTTTCTTCTTCATTACTATTTTGATATCCCAAATGTAAGGTTCCTTACAAACATATGTTTCTTCTTCTATAATTTTCTGATAACGTATGGTTTCTTAACCATACTTTTCTGATAACCCGTAAGCGACGGATTTCATCCTTACGCTACGCTCCTCAACATAGGGTATGAACAGTGTTTCCAGAACTTTTCTAAAGGGATTTTCGAACATGTTGAGCATGAACAGTGTTTCCAGAACATGCTAATACACTAAAATGATTTTTGAATAATTTATCAAATATTCTATGAAGACTAAAATTCTTAAATATTATTCCAAAATTTAGAAATATATTATATTAATTTCCAGAAATATATTCAAAGTTAAATCATTAGAATAAATATAAGGGCGTTTTTGAACATCAAAATCATCATAAAGAGATATATTATTGTTCTCAATGATCTCTCCTTAATAAAATAGATTGTTTTTGAAAACAACAATTTCTCAATAATCTCCCCCATTTTGATGATCACAAAACCGATGAAATAACCAATACAATTATCTTAAAAAATTAATTTCATATAATTTAATGTTTTCAAAGATAAAAATAATATTTTATTTTAACAAAATAATTTCTTAATTTTTACATTTTCCCCCCTTTATAAAGTAAAAAATATATCTCCTCAATAAATAATGAATTTTGTGAGTTCTGTTTATCTATATTTCTCCCCCAAAAAATATATTGTGTTTATGCATATTTCTCCCCAAAAAAATATGTTTTGTTTATCAATTTTTCTACCCCTTTTTTGATATAAAAAAGAATGATAGAAGACAAAATAGAACACATTTTAATGTAGCACTGAACATAAGTAAAAGTTATGATAAACTATTTATCAATATCTGAATTTGGATTACTGGAATTCTAACATAGACTATACAGTAAAACAAATTAATACATAAAAATGGGATGGAAATATATTTTATTGAAAATATAATTACATGTACAGTAAGAACAATAAGAATCAAGGTTAGGCTAAAAAGGTTTGAGAAATGGGTTTCAGTGCCTCTGAATGATTTTCTTGTGCTCTGAGATCTACACTCTCAACCTTTTCATCAGTCCATTTCCTAACTGGACTATGAGATCCCTTCATTCCTGAGTCAGATGGATGTCTTAAATTTAATTGACTCTGAAAAACTCATTTAATTACTCTTCCTTATCTATAAACTGATTGAGTTTATCTGTGAATATATTCAACAAAACTCGGATCCCTGGTTCAATTGAGGTAATCTGGTCAACCAGAAACTTTTGATTATCCAGGTCAATAGATAATGGAGAACTGTTACACTGTAAGTCTTGTAGTATGTCATTCATATTTCTCATTTCTACTGTAATGCTCTGAAATCACCTTATCAGATTAGGCAAAGTACCTGATGTACCTATTTGACTATCCCTAACAGTTCAAAATTGTTTCTCCATGAAAATTCTAAAATCATCCAAGATTGACTTCATTACTATTTCATTTTTCATTTTTCTAACTTTAGCTAACATTTTATTTTTTACAACTTTCACTTCCATTTTTGAAACTAAACTATATTTCAAGTTCTAAAATTTCTATCTCTCCTTTTCTATTGATCTTCTCAAAGATGCATTTCCAGCTTGAACTTTATTATATTTTCGGATTAACTCCTCCACATGATCATTATCAGAATAAGAGGCACATTTTTCTTGATTCTTAGTCTGATCTTCCACTGGATTTATTAGAGATAGAGGTAGGGATTCAG
Organism: Viscum album; assembly: GCA_963277665.1. NCBI lineage: Eukaryota > Viridiplantae > Streptophyta > Magnoliopsida > Santalales > Viscaceae > Viscum > Viscum album. Next base: position 838,680,625 of record OY728165.1, read on the forward strand.
TATCTAAATTCCCTTCATCATTCCTCTGTTATAGCTTCTCCACCAATTTTTCCTTCGAGTCCTTTCTTGACTCATCCACAGAAAATTCCTAACTAATAATTTCAGTTTTAATTTCAGAATGGTTCTCTGCTTGATTCATATTCACAGGTTCTTTCTCATCTTGAGAATCTTCTTCATTGATTTCTTCCAAGATAGGTTTCTCTAATATAGGTTCATGTTGATCTAATTCCTCTTGAACAATTTCAGTAGGTTGTATTGTTTCAGATCAATCCACTTCAACTTCTCTGGTATTTTCAATAGTTGGATGCACAATTTCTTTTTCTACATGAGGAGTCACCTCAATCTAAGAAACAATTGGTTGTGCAATTTATTGTATTGTAGATTCTCTAATAACTTTGTAGCTTATAAGAGGTTCAGTTGCTCCAATATTTTCTAGAACAGGTTCCTCACCATCTCGATCCACTCTATGCCTTCTCCTCTAAAGTCTTTCTTGACTTTACTCATCAGTAGGTGGGTAAAATATCTCAAATTTCAGTCTTATTGAGGTTCCACTTACTCTAGATTCTTCCATACCTTCCTTAGATTTTACAGGTTTTTTCCCCTGAGCTGATTCCTAGTCTTCCTTAGCTCCAACAGGCATAATCTTTCCTTTCACAGTACTCCACAAGAATCCAATCTTTCTTAGAGTTACAGCATTGAAAATATTTTTGTGATGGCATCTTACTCTGGAATCTTACTTTGGCATCTATTAATATCACCATATCAGACTTAAACAATAATTTGGAGATTAATCTTTCATAGGGATAGAAGTTCATTCTAGCCTCTGGCTGGTAGCAGTAATTGAGATATCGTACCATATATCTTGGAAAATTCAACATGATTTCACTCATAATAAAAAACATTAAATACATGTTAGTAAACAAGATACTCCCTATCTCTAACATCCTAGGTGAAATCCCTTTTTGCTCAAACATAGCAAGAATCTTCTAATCAGGTTCTAGATCCTTCACTAACATTTTTCTTATGCTTGTAAAACCAAATAAAAATGACATAATGTTATCTGAATTATGTTCATTATCTATAATATTCTTTAAATTAAAATGATAAACTCCCTCATGAGGGATGTTTAAGATACTAGCTATTTCTACAGATAAGATTGAAAAATCCCCATCTTCAATTTTTGCACATATGGAGTCCTATGTGTCCCCAAGACTGAACTCTACAGATTTTAAAAAGTGATGAATCACTACCTCATATAGAAACTCTGTATTTTCTCCATTGAATGTTTTCTCGAAATTTTGAAATGTGAGGGCTTTCCACAGCATTAAATTTGTTTGATACAGTCATTCCATGTCGATTACTTTTCCCTTTAGAATATTTCTTCCTATCGTGTGCAGATGCTTGGGATTACTAGATTATCCTTCTTAGATTCTCTTTAGCTTGGCCATTTCTTTTTGAATGTTATGAAGGCTCAAAGTTTTAGGGTTTTGAAGGTTTATTTGAAGGTATACGAAGGAAGAAGGTTTATTTGGTGATTCAAAAGGTTTTGAGAAAATGAATGGGTCTGGAATTAGAAACGATTTTTGACATCCTTGATTCCCATGTCATTACACACATAGTAATTATTACATTATTTAAAAGTAAAAACTTATGTGGAAAAAATATAATGCATAACTGATGAAGTTTTTAAATAATTTACAAAACAAGTAATAATAAAAACAAAATAATAAGAATTAAAATAATTATTTTAAATTTTAAATTTCATGTAAAAATGAATTAACCTAGCTCTCCTATAATAAAATCAAACCATGCAGTGGGAAGTGTTTTAGTAAAAATATCAGCTAATTGAATTTCAGTGCCTACATATTCTAATAATATATCCTTTTTAAGAACATCATCTCTTAGAATATGATGTCTGATATCAATATTCTTAGTTCTAGAATGATTAATATTGTTTTTGAAATATTTATAGAACTTGTATTATCATATAAAATATGTGTATTATTAAAATTTAGTTTAAATTTTATAAGAGAGTTTTCTATCCAGAAAAAATGTTCACAAAAACTGCCTACAGATACATATTTTGCTTCTCTTGTTGATAGGGAAAGTGAGTTTTGTTTCTTACTAGACCATGACACTAAAAATTTTCCTAAAAAGTGAGAAGTCTATGCGGTGCTTTTTCAATATAATCTGTAACTTCTAAAGTCATCATCTGAATATGAAATTAAATTAAAATCAAAAGTTTTTGTATTGACAATATATTGAAAAATAGTTCCTTTTAAATATCTAAAAATTATTTTAACAGAACATAAGTGACATTCTTTAGGATCAGATTAAATCTAGCACAAAGAAATATTGAATACATTATATCTAGCCTGCTAGCAGTAAGATATAATAAACTGCCAATCATACCTCTATATGACTTGTTGTCAACTAATTTTCTAGTTTCATCTAGATCATGTTTTATATTAGTACACATAGGATTTGTATATGTCTTACTATTTTCAAGTCCAAATTTCTTTAGTAAATCAATAATGTATTTGCTTTGATTCAAAATAATTCCAAAATATTTTTGATAAATTAGAAGTCCTGAAAGGAAATTTAATTCTCCAATCATACTCATTTAAAATTTATTTTGCATTAAATTAGAAAACTCATGACCAATTTTTTTGTTTATTGAACCAAAAATTACATCATCAACATAAATTTGAAAAAATAAAATATTAGAGTTGATAGTTTTCTTAAAAAATGTTGAATATGTCGTCCCAATAGTAAAATCATTTTTCAAATGAAAAGAACATAATTATTCTTACTATGATCAAGGTGCATGTTTAAGTCCATTAATAGATTTAGTATATTTGATAATAGAATCTAGTTTCTGTTAATTTTCAAAACTAGAATGTTTCTCAACATAAACTTCCACCAATAAGTAACCATTTAAAAAAGGCAGACTTAACATCCATCTGAAATAATTTAATGTTCATATGAGACACATAGGCTAAAAGTATTTTAATATCTTCTAATCTAGCTATGGGTGCAAAGGTCTAATCATAATCTATACCTTATTCTTGATTATAACCTTTAGCTACTAGTGTTGATTTATTTCCTAGTTATTATTCCTTTATCATCTTGTTTATTTCTAAAGACCCATTTAGTTCCTATAACTGGATAGTTATGAGGTCTTTCATCTAAGTTCAAAAATTCATTTCTTTTGAATTGTTTTAGTTTTTATTGCATTACTATCATCCAACATTCATCAACTAAGGCTTCTTCTAATGTCTTAACTTCAAATTGGGATAGAAAGGTAGTGTATTCCACAGGATTTCTAAAACTTATTCGATTTTTTATTCCAGTGTCTAGGTCTCCTATAACTCTTTCTAAAGGATGATTTTTTTGGATTCTAGACTATCAAGGTAGTACACTTGTAGGTTCTTCAATGTCATGTTCTTCTAAATAGCACTGAATTTCATTTATATCTTTTTCAAAATCATCTTTCAAGTTCTCAAATCTCATGTTATCATTAGAGTCAGATTCAACAATTTGGTTTTCCCTTTTATCAAAGGAATCATATTCATCAAATTTTACATGAATTGATTCTTCAACAATCCTTGAATTTTCATTAAAAACTCCATAAGATTTGGAAGTAGCAGAATATCCAAGGAAAATTCTTTCATTAGATTTTGGATCAAACTTACCAAGATTTTCCTTGGTGTTTATGTTGTAATACTTGTATCCAAAAACATTAAGGTAATTTACTTTAGGTTTTCTGTTATTCTAGAGTTCATAGGGTGTGTTCTTAAAAATTGTTCTGATTAAAACTTTGTTCATTATATAAAGGATGTGCTTACAGCTTCTTCCTAGAAATAGGTAGGAGGACTATATTCATTTAGCAAATTCCTATCCATTCCTTGAATAGTCCTATTTATTTTTTCAACAATTTGATTTTGTTGAGGTGTTCTTAGTGTATATAAGTTATGTTTAATACACATATTTGCGCAATAAGAACTAAATTCCAGATTCTCAAATTCTCCTCCATGATCACTTCTTAGTGAAATAATTTTAAAACCTTTTTCATTTTGAACATCTTTGAAAAACATTCTAATATATTGAAATATTCATTTTTATATTTTAGAAAATAAATCCAAGTAAATCAAGAATAGTCATCAACTAATACATATACATATAATTTATATGCCAAACTTTCTATTTTTTAAGATCCCAAAAAATCCATTTTGATAAGTTCTAAGGGTTTATATGTAGCAATTTTGTTAACAGATTTGAAGGATGATTTATGTTTTTTGTCATTGACATGCATCACAGAATATATCACTTTCAAATTTGAGACTAGGAAAATCTAAACTAATTGTTTCTTAGATAACTAATGTAAATAATATATATTACAATGTCAAAGTTTTATGTGCCATATCCACGATTCGTTTGTCTTAGCAGCTAAGCAGTTTACTTTTTAGTTTACACAAGGAATTTATGTCCAGGGTATAGGCATTATCAGTTTTTTGTGCTATAAATTTAAGAAATTTATCTTTTAAAATAGAACATTAGTTGCTAGAAAAATCAACAAAATATCCATCATCACATAGTTTAGAGATACTTATGAGGTTTTTTTTCAATCCTTGTACATAGATTACTTTATTGATTGAGACTACTTCTGGATCTCCAACTGTTCCAATGCCAATAATTTTACCTTTGGCATTGTCACCAAATGTGACTAATACTCCATACTTTTGAGTTAGTGTTCTAAAATTTGATGAATTTCCACTCATATTCCTGGATTAGCCACTGTCCATATACCATATAGATTTTTTGCATCTGTAACCTACTTCCAGTAAAGGTATTTAAACAAAGTTTTATTTTGGTACCCATATTCTGTTGGGTCCAGCATTATTAGTTAGCAGAGATCTTTTAATCTAGACTTGCTTTGTTTTTCTATTGTCAATAGAATCATATAAACTACTAGAAATAAAGGCTTTCTTAATCCCACTTATTTAATGTTTCCTTAAATAATCATTTTTAGATATGTGACCTTTTGTTCCACAGTAGTTTCAAATTTTACCTTTTACACTTGGTACAAAATTGTTCTTATGCAGTTTGGGTTTCTCACCTTTACTGCATATTCCATATCTTTCCTTCTTAATCAAATTCCTTCCAAGAATTTCATTTAGGGTATTTTCCCCACTAGTAAAAATAAGAGCTTCACTTTTTTTTGTTAATACTTCTGTTTGTAGAGTTTTTATTATAGTTTCATTATCTATATAGTTTGTTTTTGATGAATTTTACTTTTCAATTAACTATTGATGTTGTTTTAGAATAGTTTCTCTTTTTCTTAAAATAACCGTATCAATATTTTTTAGTGATTTATGTTTATTAAATAAGGAATAATATTTCTATTCTAGCATATTGTAGTAGGTTGTAAGTTTTTATTTGAACAACTAGAATTAGGATTAGAATCAGAGGAGTAATAAGATTGTACTTCATCAACTTCTACCATAAAGCACATGTTTGCTTTTAGATTTGATTCTTCTTTTTCTGAGTCGGACATTGATGAGCTGGTGGAGTCTTCAGAAACACTCCAAGTATATTTCATTTCTATTTTTTCTTTCTTCTCATAATCATTGTTTTTGAAAAAAAAATATTTTTTTCTTTTAATTGAGGATAGTCAGGTCTATTGTGACCCATTATTTTTCATTCATAGCATCTAACTTCCATTGGTTCTTGTTCATCCTTTTTGAAGGATTTTATGAATCCCTTCTTCTTTCTAGAGAATTTTATGAACTTTCCGACTAGATAATTCAGTTCCACATCCGAATTCGATGAATCAGAATTCTTTGATTTCACTTTGATTTCATTCTTCATTTTTTACGCTTTTATTTTTGAGATGTTAACATTAAAGCATTATTTTCATTTCTGATTAAAACTTAATGATCAGTTGCTTCATCTTCCATATTAGCTTTATACATCAAAAAAGTTCTAATTAACTCTCTAATTTGTAAGATCTTTGACTGGTGAGTATTTCCTAATAGCATCCAAAATTCCATTCCACTTAGGTGTCAGTACTCTTCGAACTTTTAGAGCATGATCTATTTGTTTGATAGGCTCACCCAAGGCAGTGATATTATTAACAGTTTCTGTAAGCCTTCCATTAATCTGAGTGATGATTAATCCTTCAAAGATTCTTAATGTGTCAAATTTTAATTTTTCAGTGGCATACCTCATCTCTCTGACATTTTCAGTTGCATCACTGGCAACTGCATTCGTCTGCCACATTTCATAAGTCGTCGGTTACTGAGATACTCTGTTGAATTCATCTGGTACAAGACCAAAGATGAATTCTTTAATATCTTTTGAGTTTATGTCGTACTCTTCTTCTATATCAGCACACCATGTTTCATTTTTCTCTAGAATCACATAGAGAGTTAGAATTTTTTTAGTAGACTTTGTATCCAGGATTCTTTAAGTATATGATCATCCTTGATTTTGAGCATCCATAATTTTTATCATTGAAGTACGGAGCATGAACCATTGACATACCCTCTTGTGTATCAGCCATTGTGTTCTGTATAATCCAAAAACAATCATCTTGTTATAGATTTACCAAAAGAACCACCACTGAAACCAATTATTGAATTGGGTTATACCAAATATGCACAAGAGGGGGTGAATAGTGTCTTTTACAAATTCAGCATAAATTGCGATGATGACTGAGTCTATCCTTTTATCTTTATCATGTTTTTTATGTTGTAGAAAATAAATATTTAAAGAATTCAAGGATGTATAGTGGTTTGGGGAATATAAGGCCCTTATTTCACTCCATCAACGCTCTACTCCACGAGCATGGTGATTTTCACTATCTGGTTCCCTTATCAACAGATCTTCCACAACTGAGTACAGGAAGTTGAAACCATTACATGTTTAGGCTAAAATAGAGCCTTCTGGTTCATAAACAGAACCGAATACACATCTTAGTACGAGAAGCCAATTAATCAAAACAAAAAGAGTACTTATCTTGAAATGCTTTCCGGTTGTTCTTCACAGTTGCAACATCACACAACTGATAGTCAATATATGGTCATCTTCAGAAAGAATGATCTTCAGGAAGAAGTAGTTCTGAGTTGATATGGTTACAATAGATATAGAATTGAATTTAGAAACTCTAACAACAATGGATTCACAATAGATATTCGATGTAGAAATGATGAATCTTCAATGTGTTTCTTCTTCTTCAGAAAAATAGAGTTCGATAGATCATGGTAGCAGCAGATCTACGTGACTCGTATATCTCTCTAAAACTATAGAGAAAAAACTCAAGTAATTGTTCATCTAATATTTTTAAAATGATCCACCTTGCACTCTATAATTAAAAATAACATAGATATATATAATAAAGACAATCATTTTCCTTTCAAATTTAGATCCACAGAATCCACCTATAGAATCGTGATATTAAAAATCTTGAATAACAGTGCAGTCATAACTACCCTTAACATTCATCATGAAAAGCTCCTTATAAATCGATCTTTTAAATCCCAAATAAATGGCATTGAATCATTCAAAGACACATTTTAAAATCTGGATTTTAATCTACCTTGAAATATTCCTAATAATCTTCCTGAAGACCGTTTCTCAATAAAGGTAAATTTTAAAATTTCTGACGCCAAACATAGGGTTGAACTGCATAGCATAAATTCTCTGATCATAAGGTTCACTACATAAGGTTGATCAAGAAAGTAAGATTTGATGATTCATTCTTCAAACGTAAGGTTGATCTCAAACATAAGGTTGATCAACCATACTTTTCTCTTCTAATTTCAAACATGTGGTATATAATCCATACTTTTATCATCTCTTAAACGTAAGGTATATGAATCAATGTAAGGTTTTTTACAAAAGTAATGATGGTGAACCAAACTTTTGAGAAACAAACATGACATTTTATACTAATGTAGGGTTCTTCTTCCATACTTTTCTGATATCTCGAACACAAGGTTCCTTCCAAACGTATGTTCTTCTTCCATACTTTTTTGATAACAAGGGTTCCTTATCCATACTTTTCTAATAACCCCTCTGCTACGGATTTCATCCTTACACTAAATTACACAACGAAGGGTAGGAACAGTGTTTCCAGAACACGATAAAGTGATTTTTGAAAATGTAGAGCATAAACAGTGTTTCCAGAACATGCTAATATGCTAAAACGGTTTCCAAATACATTATCAAATACTTTACATGAATTAAAATTCATAGATATTATTCCATAATAGATAAATAAATAATATTAATTTCCTAAAATATACTCGAAGTAAAATCATTAGAATAACAAATATGGGTATTTGTGAACATCAAAATCATCAAAAAGAGATAGAGTATTGTTCTCAATGATCTCCCCTAATAAAATAGAGTGTTTTTTAAAACAAAACTTTCTCAAAATAATATAGATACATAATACCTATATATTTTCAATGTAATTCATTAGAGTCATTTTATAATAATATTATGTATATATATATAAGTTTATTGAACTTTTTAACGTCTTTTGCCCACCTTCTTGGCACATTTGAAAATTTTCATAACACATAGTTTTACCACATCAGTGAATTGAATTTCAAAAATCTGAGAGACATGGATGAAATCAGTAAGTAAAATGTGGTTCAATAAGATGAAAATAATCATTTTTTGAATAGTAACTTTTTACTTTTATTTACCACGATTAAAATTAAATAGGGTAATTAAAGGTAACAAACGATATTATAATTACCCTAACACATGTACTAATTCTATTTGATAAGTTTATTTTGACCACAATCAACCTTAAGAATAAAATATGATCCTTTTGGTTCACTTGGATTAGATTAGGATATTAATTATTATATTATTTAAAGAAGAGTCAAAAGTGTTAAATTCAATGTTAAATAACTAAACCATTTTTAATATAGGTTTTTATATAATATAAATTCTACAATAAATATTAATAAGAAAGATGAAAATATTTCATACATAATGGTATTTTATTTATAATTTTTAGACATTAAATAAGTAAATTTATTTACGACACAATGATGATGAAGTAATTACCTTATTATTGAAAGATTAAAATAATTGATATTATAAATATTAATATAATTGTAAATTGAGACTTTTGATGTATTCCACGAATTTTATAGGTTAATATGACATGTTAGGGTTGTTTAAATAAATTTTTTTCAAAGTGATAAATTTTTTATGACTTTCAAAAAAACAAAATACCAAATAGTGTCAAAATTGACATAAATGAGTTTTTAAAACAAATAATATATTATTATTTGATATAGTAATCCTAAAAATATAAGGTTCATACAAAGGACTTATATAGTGTTATATATATCAATAGTGATCCACTTGGTGTTCTCTTGGCTTTTTATAGTAACTTTATTAACCAATTATTATAATAATACAAGAATATATGGTTAAAGTTAATCTATTTAAGGAGTTAAATATAAAATATAAGTTTAATATGGTGAACTAAACCTATCTAAAACCAATTGGATGAGTGTTTTTTTACCCAAACACACCTTAGAATCAAAATATTTCCTTTTGGAGACATTATAAACTTAATATGATTGTATAATAAAATAATATTTCAAGCTTTTCCTAAAGTGACCATCATCTCTCTTATAAATGGGTACTTCTCTTCCTCTGAATTTTACACATCCAAAGTCATTTTTCTCAGCCAAAACCTACACAAATATCCTCCCAACTACACTCATTTTGACCTAGAGGACTTACCATGAACATAAATCCAACCTAAAAAGTCTTTTTGATCCAATTAACATGAAACAACTAAAGAAGAGGTAATAATTTCACCACCTCTTTCAAAGTTCATTTCTTCTTCCACTTCCTATTTCTTTGTAGTTTCCATACCAAAATAATAAATATGGTACCTTATACATATTGTTATTTTATTATAAATATGGTACAACCATATTCATTATTCTATCCATCCTATGAATGACAAGTCACCATACGTGCGTACGTATAGCTTACCGTCTCCACGTCGTGGTGTAGTTTGTTATTCAAAAACTTCGTTATTTGGATGGGTATAATAATGAGTATAACTGATTTAAATAAAAAATATAACATGTTAATGATTTTTTATATATGATATACCATCCATTTACATACGATTTCAACATCAATATAATGATATTTTTTCTTGTGCATACGTACAGATTACCGTCTCCACAAACGTGATGAAATTCATTCCCCATCATAACCATTCAAGAATAATTCTTATTTTATGATTAAAAATAATGTTTAAATACTTAACATAATTTTATATTTGAATAAAATACATACTTTCCATAACAAAAATATCTTACGTAACCAAGCATATAATGGAAAATCAATCAGTTAACAACCAAAAAATGACACTACTAAAATATTATTCACAAAGACATGTTAGAATATCATATATGATTTCATATTTATGTATGTGGTTCTTGTATAATTTAGTAACAATTATTTAACTATTATACAGTAGTTTAACATACCCTTGATCATGGAAAAGTACAAGGTAAGGGTTAATTCTAGAATCACTTCATTATCTGAGTTTGTTTTTACATGAGTATCCACTAGGACCTATTTAACATCCACATCTGTGTTTCTTAAAAATGTATTTCAAAATAATTTTAGTATTTAGGATAATATGGGTTAAAATAATTTATACCCTTTTTTTAATTTTTATAATTTTTTTTGAAAGGAATCTTTCCATCATTTTCCAAACAAGTTACTTTATGACCTTTTTGAAGAATTAAGGAAAGAATGGTTTTTTAACTTATACAGCAAGTGCGGCTATTTTCTTTTCGTTATAACACCTTTGAAGCTTCCCTTACAAACTTATAAGAATATTTTCAAAATAAATTTTTCCTTTTAAAATTACTTGAATTTTAAATGATTTCATAATATAAAGAGATATTTATCTCAAAGATTTTGGATTTCATCTATTTCAACATCCTTTGATGGATTTTACACTTGTTTTAATTTAATTTATTATGATATAATATTTCATATTGTATTGAAGGTTTTGTGAAATGTTTGACTGTGGATGTGTTATTTTTATTCCATTCATGGTTTGTTGTTAAAGTATTAACATTTTGTATGCTGGTTTTAATATGAATGTTTATGTTATGTTTCAACCTTTTCATATGAGGAATGCTTTGGACTTAGTAAGTGACAGGTGGAGCCCTCTATAGCTCCTCAATGCCTCGATTGGTCTCATTAGAAAAACTAGTGTCTTGGCACAAGGAATTGAAAAAATAGTATTTGTAGTCTTGGCATGAGGCCTTGACTATGTGGTTATGATATCCGGAATTATGCATTCCATCATAATGAAATTAGATATTGATATTACATGTGATTATTAGACTAGTAGAATATCCATGTGAATAATTAAATGGACTTATTTGATTTATCTTTTCCATATTATTCTTAATTTTATGTTTAAAAGGATTATGTTTTAGTCTTATACATTTCCTTCAATGTTTATGATTATTTATAATACTTTCTGTTATATTGTTATCCTTACTGAGCAACTTAGCTCACCCCTTTCATACGTTTTATTTTTTCCAGGATGCGAAGAAGTATATTATGATTAACCTACAAAAATAGGCTAAGGGATTTAAGAGTGTTCAAAGGGGACACAATGTTGTTTTTTTTATTTAATAATGTAATGTAAAACTTATTTATGAATCTAGTACTTTTAAGGTTACTAAACCGATTGGTCTTTCGGGACATGATTCCTTTTATCATTCCAATGTTATGTAATAATTCACCAACTCTGGGTAACTGGGGTTGGGGCATTATATAAGTCATTTAGTACATATGAGTCAAATGACATAAAAACCTCTCATGTGAACTTAATTAATTAATTAATTAATTATAACATAGAATTAAATAAAATAAAATAAATAATAAACATGAAAATTTTTCTTAATCAAGTAAATAATTTAAATAAATTTATTGTTCAAGACAATGACGGATGTACGTGACGAGTCAGATTCATGCTAAGGGACTTTCTTTTTAAAATCGTCTTTTAAAGTATCCCTTCCAATTATTTTTCTTCCATGTCCTGGTCCTTTTAAATATTACAATCCTTAAATATATTTTTAAGTTCATTAAAGACCGTATTAGAGTTTTTTTAAAATATTTTTAAGGTTTTATGTTACATACCCTTTAAATTAAAATTATCATTTTAAATATTTTAAATAATTACTTTGAAAATCATTCTATTCTATGTCCATATTCTTAAAATAATTTTATGAATGAATTTATATAGAAATAAATAAAATATAAAAGAAATTCTATGTATCTTTTACTTTATTTCAATTATTTTCAAAAGGAATCTTCTTATAAAATTCCTTGACTTTCATAATGAAAGGAAAAAAGGAATGATTTATTTTAATGTATATGATGTTTAACAGATTTTCTTGCTGTCAAAACCATTATTTTATTTTTGCATTGCTTTAAAATATTCCATATTTGCATCAATGAACCCTGTATTTACTTTGATGGGGTAATACAATCCTTAAGTTCATTTTCCTGACACCTTATTTATAAAATCTCTAGGATAATGATATGAGACAAGATTATACAACCCATTTCTTTACATGGGTAATTAATATGTTTATTTTTAATGATTGAATTCATTTTTTGGAAAACATAAGCTTGTAAATATTATGATGGTTTCTCCCAGATATCACTCAAATTCATTGCGTAATGTTTTAGTCTCATGATACATTATATAAGGTATTATGAGTAAACCTAATCCTTTATGGGACTTTTCCCTACTAGTTGATGTTGTCTTAGTTGTTATCCTTCACTTATTCTTATGGCATGTTTTTATTTTATTCCATATTTCCTATGTTACCATCTTATGATACCATGTTCTTTATGTTATGATTCAATTTGATTACTCAAAACCCTAATATTTTATGATATCATGCTATACATTTAACTTTCACATTATACTTCTTTATTATGTTTATTACCTTACTTATCTTTGTGTGTTCATACCATGTTTTAAAAAAATCATAGGGTTTAAGGATGAGTTTGGACAATGATAGGTTCAAGATGAATATTGTGAATATGTTTCATTAAAGGAAAACTTATTACAAAATAAAATTTTGGTATTCTGGAAAAAATGGATACTTGGTGGAAGTTTCCAATTTATAATGTAATATTGATTTTTACATGTTGATGGAATAATTATCCAAAAGTATAATCCATAAAGATCATTAAATTTAATAAAATTAAATCATGATTAAAAACTTGATGTTATGTAATGTTTAAGGTTGAGTCCCTACAGTTGGTATCAGAGGAAAGGTTTAGATAACTTTATAGATTATGATATTTTCATGTAAGATAAACTTCAGAGTTATTGATTCCATAATGAGTTTATAAGTTTAAGGTTGATCATAAGATCAAAGTATTATACACCTTTTTTAGGTTTTAAGTTATAGAACTTTGAGGTTATTAATGATATTTTGAGATACATTTTATTGAGTTGAGGTATATGTAACCCTTTGGTATAATGTTGAGTATTTTTTTCAAAAGAATTATATTTCACTATTGGGGATATAAGACTAATGCTATAGTTTCACCTTTTATGTTAAAACATTATTTTATGATGAGTTTTTTGAGGTAATTTGGGATGTGGGGTTACTTATCTATCGAATGATATATGTTGAACCTTTGGTGTTATTATGGAAATTTTGGAGTGACATTTATTACTTCTTCACATTAAAGTATATAAATTTTAGATATAATTTTACCTTATTATAATCATTTTGGTTTTGTCTAATTTTTAAATATTGTAGGATTATATTTTTATTCTTTTTTGGAATATGTGATACAAGAAAATTTTATTTCAGTGCTTTAAGCATTAAAATTCTTCTTGAATAGTAATCATTTAATGAAAAAGATTTTATTTTGAGTATTACCATTATATATATATTATAAATTAGTTAATAATCACTCAATTTATAATATTTTCATTTTATTCTTCAAAAATATGTTTTCTTCAATAATGGTCTTTATTAATTTTTTTCAAAAAATATTATAATTAATTTTTTGGAACATTTAGATGTTTTAATTTTTGGAAATTATATAATTTTTTAAATAATCCTATCAAAATTATTTTTGGGTGAAATTTTGGGATTTTTTTGAAAAGTTTTTTTTCAATGAATAGTGAAAATACTAATTTTTATTAAAATATGTATTTTTTCAATTATTTACATAGTGAAATTATATTTTAGAAAAATTTTAATATTTAATCATTTCTTTTTTATTAAAAATAATCCAATTATAGTATTTTTAATGAATTTTATACTTGAATATGTTATAAAAACATTTTTATACTTAAAAAATGAATTTTTTTTAAAAACTGCAATTTCATTGAATTTTGTGTTTTTATCTTAAATTAAATCCCAAAAATTAAATAAATTAAATAAATAAAAATTGATTCCATATTTAAAATTATGTGGTGTAAGTTTTTTAAATAGGTCCCTTTTATTTTTTGTGAATAGTAATAGTATCCTTAGTAAATTTATGTCATAATGGTAATGGTTAATAATGTAATTAAGGTTAAAAATAATTTGATAAGTATAAAAATGACCTTAAAAGAAGATATTTTACTATTTCATGAGTGTAATTCTAAAATTTACATACAAAAATTTTGAAAATATAGTAACTTTGTGCCAAATTTCTTCGATTTTTTCGATTATATTATTTTTTTACAGAAAAGTAAAAAATTTCATTCTCTTTGTTTAATTATCCAAAAAATTTGACATAGGGATAAATTTAGAAAAGGTTTAGAGAAAAAAGTGTTATTTTAAATAAAAATTAATCTTTTTTACCAAGTAAATTTATTTCTGATTTTTAGTGTTGAAATAATTATCGTAAATTCTTATGCAATTCCAACACAGTATTTATTCAATTAATAACAAAAAAATTATTTTAAAAATATTAAAAGTAATATAATTTGAAATAATTATTGTTTTCAATGAATTTTTTAGATAAATATATCCTATTATAAGTGTTTTAATATATTATATTCTAATTTAATTTCTATCATTTTTTTCCAAAGTCAAATTTAATGAATAGTGTCTGAAATGAAATTAATGATTTTTTATGTTAAATAATATTTTATTAAATTATTTAAAATTAAAATAAAGTAAAAATTTATAAAAATTGTCTAAATTTCATATCCTTTTCACTTATGGGCCAATTTTTACCTCATATGTAAAATTATAACCCTTTAATGTTGAATAAGTCATTACCACGATTATCGTTAAAATTTGTTAACCAAGGGGATAAACTAAAATATAAGGGTTAAAATGCTATAAAAACATATGAAAAGTTTATTGGGTGATTATATTAATATCATGTATCCATTATCATTGATTATAATTCAGTTTGGAATTATTTTACATTAGTTTGACACATATTACATTATAATATTTCATATAGTTTCAAAATTGACTTTAATAATATTTTATAATAA
Source organism: Viscum album (assembly GCA_963277665.1). Lineage (NCBI taxonomy): Eukaryota > Viridiplantae > Streptophyta > Magnoliopsida > Santalales > Viscaceae > Viscum > Viscum album. The sequence goes on from OY728165.1 coordinate 838,696,175, forward strand.
ATAAAATTTTATCAAATGATTTAAAATTCCCAAAAATCCTATAATTATAAACGTGATTGGTATATATTTAGAAATATCGACTATAGTATATTTAGGGACCAATTTTCCTTTTATAATCACTATATTGGCCCTTAATGTTTAAAAACTTTGTTATAGTGGTAATTTTCAAAAAAGTTAAACACAAGTTAAAACAAAAAAATAGGGTAAAAACATATATCAACTTGTACCAATTTTTTTGGATTATATTATTTTGACCAATCCTTACCTATCTCCTGATTATATCAGTTTTTATCTATTTTCTCCTAAAAATTAATTTATTTTAATTTAATACTTTATGTAATTCCATGAATGCCCCTCCCCCATTTTAAAAGGTCATACCATACTCTATTATATTTACACGTAAAAATATTTTCATTTCATAAAATACCTAACAAAATCCATTCCTAAAATCCCTCCTCATATCCTAATGTCCTTGGTTTTATTAGAAAACCATCCTAGGAAATATTTTTGTGTAAACTACGAGAGGTTGTTTGAAGAAGAGGCATCATTCTTAACCAAGGATTTTTATTTTATTTATTTTAAAAAATGATTATATAATAACATCTTTATATATCATATAATGAGAAATTATTATATTAATTTAAGAAACTAGATCCATCTTTTCTTCCATCGAATTAGAAACGAAACCATCATTCGTGTGTACGGCGGACTACCACCTCAAGAACTAATGTAATCATTTTTCCATCAACGCATCTCATGGATATTTATGATAACAATTTTAATGTATATATATGATATTCATTAAGTATTTATCTTTATTTAAAAGTAATATATTATATATTTTTCTATTGTTCCATTCTTTTTAAAATTATTATGTTGTTCATGGGTATGTGTGGATTACCACCTCTATAAAGTGATGTGATTCATTGTTCATTACCAAGTCACATAGACTGTATATATGTGTATGTAAAAATAATAATATGATATTTATGATATAGTTATAACTATATAAAAATAAAAATAATACCTACCTTATTTCTATAATGATCATTGAAAATTAGAAATGTTACTTATTCGTACGTACGACCTACTGTCTCCATGATTATAACATAGTTAATTTTTCATAACCATATATCATGATTGGTTTTAAAATTAAAATTTATGTATATAAATGATAATTATTTCGTGATTATTATTCTTTTTATTAGGTAATAATGAACTCTTTAACCATATTCAACCTACATGATTCATTTTTGACATAGGAATCAAATATCATCAAAACCTTTATGTGAACGTAATAAATTAAGTTTTTAATATAACATAGTATTAAATAAAAACATTAATAATAAAAATTAATAACTTTACTAATTAATTAAATAATTAACATAATTTTATTATTTAGGAAGATAAAGAATGTACATGGCATGTTAGACTCAAGGTAATGGTCTCACTTTTAAAATCCTCTTTTAAATTTTCACTTCCAAAATTTTTTATTACATGTCTAGGTTCTTATAAATGTTCTAAAAAAATTATTTATTCTTAAATGGATTTTAAAGGAAATTTATTACTATATTTTACTGTCTTTATAATTGTTTTTAAAAATAGTCAGATTAAAATTCTATGTAACATCCATATAATTTAAAAATATCATTTTAAATGTTTTAAATATTTATTTTCTATGTAAATGTTCAAAAAAATTAATAAATGTATTATTTTATATTTAAATGAAATATAAAGGATATTTAGGACCTTTTTCACTCTATATCAATGGTTTTTGAAAATAATCTTTTTATATAATGTTTTGACTTTTTTATAAAAGAAAAAAAGAAATCTTCCATTTTAATTTATATGACGTTAACAGATTTTACCACCACCACAACCATTATTTGATATTTGTATTACTTTATAATATTACATATTTAGTTAAAATTAAAACCTTGTTTACATTAATGGGTTAATACATTTCTTAGCTTTATTTCTCAAATGACTTCTTCATGAAATCCCTTGGATAATTATTTGAGACATGATTTTTCAACACCTTTATTTTCATGATTAATTGTTATATTTATGTATAATGATTGATTTCCTTTTATAGAATACATAAGAATGTACATGCTATGATGGGAGATCCTAGAATTTGTTCCAATGAATTAGGTAATGTTGTAGTCTCCTAAGAAGTTATGTATGGGATTAAAGAGTAAACATAATCCACTATAAGACTATGTCCAATAAGTGATGTTGTCCTGGAAGTTAGCATTGACTTATGATTATGTCATGTTTTTCATTTCTATCACATTTCTTGTGTTACCATATACTTATGATACCATGTTCTTTATGTTATTCACTAATATGATTCTACATGCACCTTATATTTTATGATATCATGTTATACCATTGATTCAAATGTTATGCTTCCTTATTATATTTATTTCCTCACTTATATTTTTTTTCTCAAACCATGAGTTATATGATTTTAAAACCTCATTATTTTCATAGGTTATTCTTTCATGAAGTGATTAGAAAACCTATCACTTTTCATAGTTTATTATGTGATAAAATATTAATGATGCCTATTTAATTTCATGGGTTATGATTTGATGTTTATAAAACCTATCTATTTTTATGGTTCATTATATAATGAATGATTTATTTTGTGGAAAATGTGTGAATGATGTTATTATAAAATGGGAGGGACCATTATCTCCCTCCAATGCATTTGAAAATTATGGATGAATCCTGAGTATAAATGTTATGCATGAACCTGATTACATGTTTACAATGTTATGCATGGACCTGATTTCATGTACATAAATGTTTGTGTGAACTGGATTACATGTTCACAATGTTATGAGTGAACCTTATTATGAAATCAAAATGTTATGTGTGAACCTAATAACATGTTCACAATTTTATGCATGGACCTGGTTTCATATCCAAACTTTTATGTGTGAACCTTGTTACATGTTCACAATGTTATGTGTGAACCTAATTGAACATTCACAACATTATGTCTAGACATGGTTTCATGTCCATAAGTCTATGAGAGGGCCTTATTTAAGGTCCTTAACTTAATGTGGGAACTTGTTTCTACTTATACATGTTCACTATGTTATATATTGATGTGTATTTTATAATTCCATGTCATAATCATGTTATGCTTTCATGGAATATTCTCTTGATTTAATTATGATTCATATCTTCTGAACTACAAATCTTTATTCCATGATTCATGTTTATGATCTTTGATATGTAGGTTATGATATTTTAATGATAATTATCATGTTTGTATACCCTTATGTTCCCTAAATTCATATGCATTTACCTTAATTACCCTTATTAAGAATTTGATCTCACCCCTTTCTTATGTTTTCTTTCCATAAGTTATAATGAAAGGTTTTTTATTATAATTACTAATGGCGAAGATATTTTTGTTAAACATTGAAGATAGTTCACTAATCAAGAATATTTTTGTTCCATGTTTCCAAAGCCAGTAGATTAATACAGTCTTTGGGTGTCTATTTATATAGTTTTTTAATTATTCTAAATAAATTATATATTAATTTATAAAACAAGAGGGACCATATAAGAGGAGTAAAAACAAATTTCTACATGATTATGAAAGATGACAACAATATATTAAAAATAATGTTTGTTTATACTGGCTATAAGAGTATGAAGAAATCTCTCCTAGAATTGGCTATGAGAAATATTCTAGTTCTAAAATAAGACACTATAACTATTTACAAAACAAGTTAAAACAAAATATTACTGAATAAAGGTAAAAGGTAGTTAGCATGCATACTATAAGTCTACTAGATCTTTTTCAATCAAATTTTTATGGACCCCAGAACAAGAATTCCATAAGTGTTAAAGGTTATTTTATTACTTTCATTGATGACTTCACTCGAATAACCCTCATCATGTTTATGTTTCATAAATATCAAGAAATAAATATATTTAAATATTTTAGAAATATTTTTCAAAATAATATTGGTTTTTATTTTAAGAAACTAAGGTTATATAATGGTACAAAATATGATAAAAAATAGTTTTTATAATATCTTGATAAACATGGAATAATAGATGAGTTTATTTCACCCTTTACTCCTCAATATAATCAAATTTTTAAAAGAAATAATAGCATCCATGTATACATGTGAATAATAATGCTAATTGAGCCTGATAATACAAGATATTTCCTATTGAATGTAATTACCACTAATGGAATCATTCAAAACATAGGATTATTGAGGCCCAATTGTGATTGGAATTCTTAGGAAATATAATTCAATAAGAAGAAAATTTTAAAACACTTTAGAGTTTTTGTGACTCCATGTTTGATCAAGAATAAATTCAAAAGTGGGGTAAACATTGATAAGAATGATGGAGAAGGAATATTCCTTGGTTATACACCAAATGGATGTTATTATAAACTCTACAACAAAAAATTAGAAAAAATACTAGACTGTGATGATGTAATAGTCATTAAGAATGTACAAGAGGTCAAAAATTTAGACATGGAAAATGATATGGATAATTTTGTTAATATTGAACCTATATGAATAGATTGATGAAAACACATAGATTCAGGAACTGGAAGTTGATTATTCTAAATATAGTTGTGATACTGAAGATATAAATCCCAAGATAACACATAAAATTATAAAAAACATACTAATATTGAAAATATCATTTGGGATTTGAATCAAGGGTTGTAAACAAGAATAAAAATTATTTAAAATGGACAAATTAGTTTTCTTTGATAAATTGATCCCTGAATAGTTGAAGAAGATTTTGATAACCAATAATGGATCTAAGAAATTAATTAAGAGTTTGATCAGATATAAAATAATGACATATGGTATCTTGTTCCTAAACCTAAGGATAATACCATCATTGGGGGAAATGGGTTTTTAAGAACAAGATAAATAAAAAGGTAATGTTGAAAGAAAAAAATCTAGACTTATTTATAAGGGATACATACATATTGAGGGAATTTATTTGGATGAAAAATTTTCCCCATTTTCTAGAAATGATTGAATGAAAATATTCTATGAAATTTTAGCTCAAAGAGGCTTCAAAAAAATAAAATGTATGTAAAGTTTTATTTTATAAGTGTTGATATAATTAAATAAGTCTATATAGAGAAACCTAGAGGTTTTATGCTTGATTCATATAGAATAAAGGTTTACATATTGAAGAATGATATTTATGGGTTAAAACAAACCCCAAGAGCACGGAATTTTACTCTTGATGAGGACTACAAATGTAAAAATTTTAGAAAAGGGTAGGTGTACAAAAATATGTATATAAGAAGGACCAAAACCACATCACTCATTGAAATTGTGTATGTTTATGATTTAATTTTCCTCCTAATGTGTATAATTATAGTTAATAATTCTCCACAAAAATTAATAAAACATTGAAATGTATTAGAGATACTAAATTTTTCTCGGGTTTATAAATTACCAATGTTACTTGTCAAATTTCCATTTCTCAAGAAAAATATACCAAAGAGTTGTTAAGAAGGATTAACATATAATAATATAGAGGAGTTTCTACACCAATATATGTTGGCACTAAGTGAAGTAAATATGATTATGTAAAACATATAAATGTAACTGAATTTATAAAATTTATTGGTACTATTTTGTAGTTTACTACACCCAGAACAAATATTGTATTTGTAGTTATAATTTGTTCCATATTTCAATCAAATACTAAATAATCACATATATTAGTAGAAAATAAAACTCTAAGATACATCATAAGAACATCTGATTTTGGTTTGCAGTATTATAATTACTAAGATATAGACATATATTTCTACAAAGATTTTGTATGAGAAGGAAACATTTATGATAGAAAATCTACAACTGGAGGAGCATTCTACTTTGGGGGAAGATGTGTTTCATGGAATTCTTAAAATAATTCATATGTTTCATTAATCTCTACTGAGGAAAATATATTTCACCATGTCAAGAATCTTTATAGATGATCTGCATGAAGATAAATTTTAAGGATATGGATATTGATGCTAAATATCTTCTAAGTATTGGTTATAATAACAAAATTTCCAAATATTGGTCAAAAATCCATTGAAACACTCAAGTTCAACTTAAATTGATATAAAATATCATTTCTATAAATAAACTGTGGTTAATGGTATCTTAAAGGTGTAATTTGTTTCATCTAAGGATAAAATTACATGCATTCTTAGAAAACAACATCCAAATGAGTATTTTGAGAATCTATGATAAAATGGGGGAATTCATCTCATTACCTAAAAGTATTGAGGTTTGTTTTTTAATTTTCCTCACCTCTTAAAATTATTATTACATTTATAAAAATGGGGATATGTTTTTTAGGGAGATAAACATACTTTTTTTAAATATTTTAATATTTTTTTGAGTGTGTACAGGATTGTGTTTGAAAAATATATGTTTCCTATGTCTTTAAGTTAGTTTGGTTTGTTGAAATATTATGTAATTATTTTATATTCATAAAAATCACACTTTTTTTCACTAATCTTCCCCAAGTAGACTTTGATTTGATTGGTTTATGAAACAATGCTTTAAATGAGTTGATATCACCCTCTTTAGTAATTTTTTTCCTATAATTGTCAATATAGGGGAGAAAATAATTTTCACATTTCAGTTCTATTGCATTGATTAAGGGGGATAAGATTTTATATGTAATATGAAATTGAAACATATGGTATTAAAAAAATACAAAGAGGGGGATTGTTAAACCCAGTTTATTATGATGTTTTATTTATTGTCAATACATGTGATTATGGTCTATGGTTGTTTGAGTTTATCTGAGGTTGATTGAGGTGTTCAATAAAGGTTTGATGAATCTTGAGAAATTTTATAATGATTTATGTTTTTAGGTTCAAAAGTCCTAGTGAGAATTCCTAAATTTATGATTTTTAAAAGATACAAGATTCATAAATTTGATAAAGTCTCTAGAAGACATATATTATGACACATAATATTCTTCCAGGATCCAAAAATTATAAAGGAAGAACCTGTACTATACATAAAATCTTTCATGGAATACATAATATATATTTTACTCATAATTGAATAAATTATAAATTTAATGATTTAAATCCCTAGTTATATAAGTTATTTTTTGGAGTTTATTATAAAAATTATAAGGGAGGAACCACCCTAAGATACATAATATTTTCTTTTGGTAAAGGATTTCGAAAATTCCAGTATATCAAGTAATATATGTAACTTATTTAATATGTTACGTTAGTGTTTATACTTCTAGATAAGTATAAATTGGAAATAGAAAAACATATGTAATATTATACTATTTGAGTGAAATTTGGTAAAGGACTAGATCACTTAATATTGTTTAAGGTTTTTTTATTACATGTGGTTTTTGTTAGAAGATCGATAAAAATAAGGAAAAGTAATGATATTTATTCAATACATAATAATAACAAAATCTTATTGAAGACCCATTATTTTTAAAAAATGTGTAAAAGATAATATCTACATTATGATATGTTAAAAATATATATTCTTACATAGGTTTTATCAGTTAAAAAATGTGAAGATAAAGAAGTTTTTGTCAAAGTTAAAAGGGAGTCCCAAAGGATCATATTCTGAAAGAATAATAAGTGTAAAAATGATTCATTATTCCTAAAGTTGAAAATATCAAAATGATTTTGTGATTTATCCATGATTGAATCATATGTTTGTGGATAATTAAAGGATAAAGTTTCTATGACATGATGAAGGTTTGTATGCCATAAAGCTATATGGGGAAGAGAGACTAGTTGAATATAGATCTATTATTTGATATATTTTCATTTCATGGTGAAAATTACATTCCATAGTACATGATGAAGAGGATGTTTCCAAAAATATTTTTGTTGTACAGATATTTCATAAAAAACCTAGTGTTTTTAAAATGATAATAAAACTATTTCACTATGTGTTTTGAAGGCCATGGTGGTTGTGAAATAGAAAGATAATGTAGAATACTATTGAGGAAGCCATAGGAGGATTAAAAAATACCAATGAAACTTTTTTATAACATCAAGGATGTTGTGGAGGTTGTTTTGAATAACAAGAGAGAGTGGTTGTAGGATTGATTCATGTCATGACAAGAGGTACCATGTTGTTACCACATAAAGCCCCCATTAATCCCACATCATGAGGAAGTTCTTCATGATAAAAATACATGCCAAAACATATATATATGGGTTGGATAGATCAAGCATTATTGAGAGATAAAGAACCAATTATTCTGGTTATCCTATGTTTAACGAACACCAAGTTTTTATGAAGATTAAATGAAGACATTATTGGTGATCGAGGTTATATGAGATTTTTATTACCATGAATAGTGGAGTATTGGTATATCAAGATTAAAATATTTTTTATTTAATGTATGAAAATAAAATTTAAGAGAGAGGTAGAGTGTAAAATATTAAAATAAAGTAGAATAAGTTCTTTGATAATACTAAAAAAATTATAAATAAATACATTGAGTTGATAAAAACCTATGTGAATTAGTTTGGGACATGAGAAAAATGAAGATAGAAATATAATTAGATTATGGGTGGATTTTGTATTATTTGGTGGAATTTATTCACTATGTTTTTTTAGTTTTATATATTTTAATAATCCTAGTTGGTGATAGCATTTGTAGCAGGTTAAAGGTCATTCCCTTATCTGTAGATACTTCTTGGTAAAAGAAGGAGAGTTTTTTTGGATAAAAAGAAGCATACAATGAGAATGTTGTCATATTCCGTATAGGTGAACCTCACCAATAATCTTTTTTCACCTTTAATACTTCACCCTTTTGATTTAGAGAGATCCTTGTCGAATAAGTAATAGAGTAATAGAGAATTTTGTATAAATATCACTAACACTAAATCACCCCACAGTCCTAATTTCATCTCAAGTGGTCCTATCCAATAAATTTTGATTATTTTATATCATTTTGTTATACTATAGTTATTCTTTGTTATCTTATCTTCCTTTGATAAGTTGATGTTATTTTTTCAATGACTTTATAATCGTTTCTAACTAAAAATTATTCAGGTAAGCTTGCATGTGTTTATTTTATCTGGTTATTGAAAAATATATTTATTATAAATAAATTAATATATATATTAAAAATTTAAGTGGTTTTATATTAATTCATTCTTTATTTTTATAAATAATTAGTATAATGTATTTTAATTTTAATTTTATCTTATATTTATGTATTATTTATTTAAACTAACATAAATGTAATATATAATTTATGATATATGTATTTTTTACTAATTTGAAGATTATTATTATATAAATTTCATTATATATATAACTAGTTAAATATAATAACTATGAATAAATTATTTATTTATTTTTTTAAAAATTATAAAAAAAAATAGACAAAAAATTATTATTTCTTCATAAATTAAAATTAATATTTATAATTTTATTAAAAAATTACAAAATAAATCTAATATTAAAATATAATAAACAAATAAATATAGTTAATTAATAATATATTCACATGATAATAGGATTAAAAAATAAAATATATGTAATAAATGACATTGTTACAGTGTATTGACAGAATTGGTGTTTCTCTATAGAAAATATCTATTTTAGCACATGGGATAATGTTTGTGGGAGGAGGACCTTTAAATCATTTTGGTGATCTAGCTCCAAAATGGAACCCCATTAGAGATTCCCTAAGACATCATTTTTTCTAAAAGAAAACTTTCCATGTGGATGATCATGTGGGAAGTCTAATAGGCGTTGAAATGATTGTGACACATGATGTTTTCCATTTATTGACCCATGATAATGAGTATAAATATAAGAATTAATTTTGATAACATTTCAATTTAATATGATTTTTTGGTATTATACATGATAATGAAAAATGATGAGAAATATTTAGTGGGTTCACTGAATTATGAACATTTAGTGAGTATTACATGTGGTGTAATTATCATTAAAAACTCTGTATATGGACATTTTGGATACAAGTGGTGGTTGGTGTACTAGTGTGCAAGTTTATGTAACAATGAATTATTTGATACTCTTAATTCTCTCATTAATTTTTATAGGTAATTGTTTTATAAATAGTGTGGTTTAAACTATATATGAGTAATTCAATGGTTTTCTAGACAGTGCGATGGAATAACTAGCTTGTGATTGAAAATGTTTGGGATGATATTTTGTTGACCAGCTAGATTAACACCGAGATAATACCTATTGAGTATGATATTTTAATATAATTATATTGATGGAAGATTTATCTACCTAATAGTTATATGAACTATGACTTTATATTGGTATATTTGTTCATAGAAACAATAATGTGGTAACGATATGATTTGATAGCATTGACTACAGATGATGGGGATGGAATTATGAGTTTTCACTCTATGTTGTGAATCAAGGAATAGTAGTCATATGATTTTTAATGATTTCATAATTTTTTAGTGCTAAAAATATTGTGGACAATAGACAATAGAGCTTTTCTAATCATTAGCCTAACATCAAGATGGGAATCTCTATGGCTATGAGTTATGGCTTGGGTAAACATATATGGAATGATCCTTCCATTGGTTGGGTTAAGAATCTCCTTGAAAAATATATTTCACTCAACATTTTATGGATTTTCCACCTTGGTTTCATTATGATAATGAAATTATATTCATTCAAGATGATTGGTTATTCATCAAAGCTAAGGGTTTGGCTATTGATGGGACCCTGTTTTAATTTTGGTATCATTGAGATATTTTTTATTTGGGGAGGGATATATATGGTGGTAATAGGAGTGGTAATTCTATAGATTTTCTAGATTTATTAGTGGTTAACTATATATATTGAGATGATCTGGACTTGTATATAGTATTTTATAAAGCCCGGATGATTATAAAGTTTGTTATATTTTTTCCTTAGATTACCAATGGGTGATTTTCCTCTTTAAGGTCAAAAAAAATTATTTTGATTTAAAATTATTTGATTATTTTTCATGCGTGAGGATAAATTTGGTATTTCTAAATGATTGGGATGGTGTATTTTTATGTTCCACTCACCCATGTACAATAACATTTGTTGTAAAAAACTTGTGGTTGTACTAATATTTTATCATTTTCATGAGTACATGGTGATGGGGAGTTGGTGGTGTTGATCTGTAGAGGTATATTGGGTGGTAATCATAAGTTTTTCCTCTGTAACATCTCATCTCATCTAACATTGAACTAGTAGCCATACCAGTGTGTCACATGACCTCTAGCGCATCTCCCCAAACACCCGAGGCTACTGATTAGAAATGATGGCCTATGGGGTGTTTGTGGGGAGACTTTTCCCCCATGGGTAAGATTATACATAGAAATTAATAATATATAGTAGATAGTAGAATCATAATGAGAATAGATAGTAGTAGAAACTGTAATAAATAATTGAAAAAGAAGCGGGGGATAATAATTAACAATTTAATAAAAGTGGCCAACATGAGATTATACAACAGATGAATTCATGTCATGGTGATAATACATAACTGGAAGTATTAAATAATACATCATTATTTACAACACTGTAAAATAATAAAGGACAACAAATCCCCACTGGTGATCTCTGTGATCATCCTGATCTCCAGTTTGGTCCTTTCCTTCTAACTCCTAGGTATAAGAAATACAACGATCAGCCCATATCCTACAAATATAAGTTCTAATTGGGTACCCATGGTACCTAATCGGGGGGTGATATATAAATATTAGTAGGTCAGCACCCATGATGTCTAAACCAATCTTGAAAATGCAATATAATTAAGAAGTGTGCCATATAAAATAAATAAAGAGTGATAACAATTAATAATAATAACTTAGTCTCGGTTCCTAAATGGACACATGTCCCTTACCACATGCTTTAAACTACATTATAAATTATAAAGGAGGTACATGTAATAGCGTAATATGTGTACCGGTGTAAAAATTAACTAGGAAACTAAAAAGGTTCACCCCCAAACACGTGCTTAGGCTTGAGGTCCAATTCTCATGTCATCACGTAATTATGCTAATAAGAAAGAGAGAAAAGTCACAAGTGCATGCTCTAATATAAATTGAAGCCACAAGTATAGCACAAGAAATTAACCAATGCAATAAATCAATTAAAATCAATGAATATATCCAATCTAGTAGTGGAGCTTGAGCTCATCCCTGAGGTATCGCTACGGTACATCCATTCAAAATATCTAATGCCACTGAGCCCATCCAAGGTGATCCTTTCGAAGGTACAAGTATCCCTCATGTTATGGTAACCAATTATTTCATCTTAGGTATCACGCGTAAGGGAACGAGGATCACCTAGGGGTTGGCGTAGCCATATTTCCAACGGATCCATCCTTGGTTTCCACTTAGGGAACTGGTATCACCTAATAGTATAATAAAAAGCCCTAGGGAGCCCTTTCCTGGTGATCCTAAAACACCGATTCCCTGGTGTGTTGTGGAATAACCACCCAAGCACCAGAGTCCATCCATGATTACTTAATAAGAAACCCATGTTCTCGCCCGGCCCGTATCATGTTAACCATAGTTTCCAAAGCACATTACAAGGCAAACATCAATACATATATCACATGGAAATCATATGTATAAATCATGCTATCAAACAAGAATCATGAGCCGCAATCTATTCAAGATATCAAATAAAAAAATCCAATCCATCAACATGGAATAATTAATTTAGCACAAAATTATCCCAGGGATCTAAGAAATATAACTAGGTAATAATCAATAAAAATAAGCAAGGTTCAAGCATGAAGCTTAACAAAAAGGCATAATCTCTAACTGTGAAATGAAACAAGAGACACATGTAATTAGAATGCCTTTAACCATATGTCATTAATGACATATCAATGTTGCGGGATATCAAGATTAACCCTATATTTTATAAAACAAATACAAAACACTTTTCAAATAACAATATACATACACATGCATATGCACAAGGCCGAATAATAAGAACTAGGCATGTGCATTGTCAAAGGCCCATCCCATAGTTCAATTCCAATTCCTAAATCAAGTTATAAATTTAGGACATTAATCCTTGGTACCACACACTCACCCAAAGGTGAAACAAAACACAAGGTATTAGGAAATAAGTCCATTTAGGTTGGGCACACCCAAAGGGGTGGCCAAGAGGAAAGGCGAACACCGCAAATGATTTTCTCCTTAAGTGAAGGCCATAACGGACACGATAGAACAAAATAATCAATTTAATAAGCAATAACAAGGTTTTGTTGAAGGTTTTAGAGAGCGGCAGAATTGTGAAACATGAAATAAGTGACAAATTACGGGGAAGAGGATAGATGGCCTACACTCGCCAATCTATTTGAAAGTTGGGTCACGTACTTAGGAGGTGCCTTAGATCATCTATCATTTTTCAATTGAAAAAATTATCATTTATAAATAACAAATAAGGGCCATGTACAAGCATTCCATAAATCTATACAAGGCATTAAGCAATAAGGAACAACTGAAGAAACAATTCCATGTAAGCTAAATAAAAATAAACTTTCACTGTAATTTTTTACAGATAGTGAACCTATGTTTAAGGGTTTTTATTATAAAATCCTAATTTGTTTATCACAAAAAAATTATCAACACTAAACACTTATTCTAAAAATCAAGTGGCATAAATAAATATCCAAATGAAGTGAATGAAGTGAGTAATTTAATGAAATCCCTAATTAAAGAAAAATGATAAGGATCCTACCTCAAAAAAACCAATCTGAACACTCGACACTTGACGGATTTAGTATTCACCTCCAAAAATCACACAATAAAGTCCCAAGAACTACAAATTAATTTCTAGGGACTCAAAAACTCTTTTAAAATCCTAAATTAACTAATCCAAACTAAACATTAGATAGAAAACCTCACCTTGGGAGGCGGTGGTGAATCGAAATAACCCGAACCACTTCGCCTTTGGAGATGGTTGTCGGAACATGAAATAATAGATCTCAGGAGACCATTCACACAACAATAAACTAAAAGAAAACTGAAATCAGGGTTAATCCTCAACCTTGGGGTTTGGACGAATGAAAAAAATAGGGTGACATGTAAGCAAAATCAGCCGAAGTGATGAAGCAAATGGTAGGAGAAGGCCTTAACTCATGGGATAAAACAAGATTATTGGAGGAAACCAGTAAAAATTGGAGTTTGGAGGAGGCCAGAGAGAAGTAATCACATGCACCTAAGGGGTTTGGACAGGGGGTGTCACGTCACCTGGAGAGGAGGTCGTGTGGAGGGAGGTCGACCAAAGGGATGACACATTAAGGGAGGTCACACAGAGTGAGGTAGTGAGGTGGGAGGTCGCATGAGTCAAGGGGGAAGCCTCAAGGGGTCACACGATGCACACAAGAGGGGGAGGATACACACTTTGTTTTTCTAAAAACCTAAACTAAAATAAAAAATAAAAATATAATAATAGTAATAATAGTAATAATAATAATAATACTTGTAATAATATTTTTATTATTATTGTTATTATTATTATTAGAGAATTGCTTTTTAATTTATTTTTATATAAATTATAATTCAATTTATTTAGAAGACACGTTAAAGTTTCAACTCAAAGAAAAATAAGTTATGATGCACAATTTTAAGAATGGTCAACCCAACAAATTGAAAATTTTAAATTCTCCTATAATTTTTTGTCCGATTCAAACCACGGTTCATTATGACCTCCTCAACTTATAACTTCTCATCCCCAAGAATCCTTAAAGAACAAAGAAAACATCACCCAACCAATAAGGGTTGTGAATTCTCTCACAAACGTTCATGTTGTGTCTCCAAATGCCCAACAAACCTTCAAGCATTGGTTAGGAAATCAAAACTTAATCCATTAATATTTGAACCAATGCTCATTTTCCAATAAAAACATTGCAACGGTGCTTACCCAAGCCCATTTAGATAGATACATAGCCATGTCCTCATTTCTTGAAACAACTAACTGGTGGTGCTCTCCACCATGGGTCGTAGAATTAAAAGGGTCTATCTTCAAGCCACAGTACCTTTCACTGTTGGAATTTACGACAAGACACACCCTTAAGTCTTCTAGTGATATTTCTCATGTAATTTCCAAAAAAAAGTAAAATTGTCCATTCCCCCGTCATCCTCAAAGCCCATGTCGAGCCAGATTTTCATGTAAATCCCTTGATGAAACAAACCACACTCGTCTCACCTAACGATGTTACAAAAATATTCCTTCACTAACTACTCCATTGAACAAGAGAGAGAGATAGTCAAGACACTCAAACTGACCTTTCAAGAAGTATCTCGGCTTAAATAACTTGAATTTTACAAATTGAACTTTGAAGTATTATTCCATGGTACCTCGCATTTAGTACGAACACGTCCAAAAATTTCCATACATGTCTTCTGGTGACATTTATTGATTTAAGAATCACTGAGACTGACAAAAATTCTAGTATAACCACAGATTGGCATGATAGGACTATAATGAACTAACATAAGGTTGTCCATACTCTAGGTTTATGAGTGAGATTTTGGTACAAATCCAAGATGTCAACATCAAATATTTGACTGGGCCCAGAGTAGCATCAGCCTAGCGGTCAAGAAAGAAGAAATGGATGGTGTAAAAGATTCCATCCAAGGAATTAATACATAAGAATACAAGGGTCACTCAATATTAACCAAGCATTGATAAGAACCATGAGTTTAGTGTGCAACTGGATATATATTACCCAATAGCTTTTAAAATTTAGTGCGGCGTAAGACTGATGATCTCTTAGTGCATCAAGGATTATGTCAAGATAGGGGACATGATCTTCACTAAACCAGAGTACATTGGGATTATTTTTAAAAAAATAAGGAAAATAGTCGAACAACTACTGGTCGATACCTTAGAAGGAACTCGGCTTCACCTGTCGATGCATCATCATTAACTGATCACCGAGCCTTTACCACTTGAGGCATCCCATGATCGTTTGAGATTAACCACCGTACTCCACCCATGACCAATGGAGTAACTAAATGGTTTCATACAACACCAACCACGCCCAAAAAAATTTCCCAAGAAAGCACAAACTCGATTGAAAGTTCACAAGACTCATGGAATTTAAGTCAACCTGATCATTCTCTAATGGTACTCTTTGGTTGTGCTTTTTTTACCCAGAAGGACACGTATATAATAGAACCAAAATGAAACTCCCCACCTTAAGAGTGTCATAATCATTAAAAATAAGAGATGGAAGAGCCGATCAAAAGCATGATAAGTCATAAATTCCATAAATGCAAATGTTTAAACAATTGGCATGAAGATCAAAACCAAACTGACTGGAATTTTAAATCAACCAAGTCATTGGAAGTCATCTTGAGCATTGGGAAGAACTTGATTTCTTTATTCCCAAGTCACTCTACTCTGAATATGACCCGAGACCACACACAATAGTACAAGGCTCAATGATTCCAATGAACTCAACCAGTTTGTCACAACATTAAACACTTGACGGAACCATGTACGTGAATGCATACTACCCAGAGGTCATTGAGAAGCAAGACGATAGTTGAATTAGATGATGACATACCTATTCATCCATCATTTGGTAGAATATGGGGTTGAACGACCTAAAAAGTATCTGAACATGTTTGAGGCATGTATAACCTTCTGAAAATGAGCATTACTCGATGCTCAAGTCTGAAACAAAAGTCAAGGATACTTCACCACCCATCCAAAAGGGGGTTAATTTAGAAAGTAAGAGTCCTACAAGGGGCAGTTGTACCCAAACAGAAACATACTTTAAAAAATTCATGACATTAGTAATTCATTTTTGTTATAAGTGTGCAACCTACCATGGCCTAGCCACTTATAAAGAAAAAACGTCAACCCTAACACTGGGTCACACTAAAAAAGTCACTAGGATCAAACTCTAATCATATAATACATTGCTAAAAGAAAGATCACCTATAGAAAACACTTATGATTCCATTCTATGGAAACACAAAGAATATTTATCTAACCTTACACAAGGGTCTTAAATAGAGTACACCACTACATATTCTATTTCCAATCCCTTCACATTTAAAACCATCTCACAATTTAACATGCACATTTTCAATAGTCCAGTCATATGGGCGGCCATCTACCAATACATAAAGTGACCATAAATTTATAGGTGGAATTTGGATCCAATTTAATTGCAACCAATCCATTTATCCCAAGAAATAAATTATGTTAAAAAAACTAGCATGAAATTACAAGTAACTAACACGGGGAAGAAATGCTATAGGAAAGGAAGCATGACATACTAAACAGTCAAGTCATGCAAAAATGGTAGGTAGCATGGAACATTAATATCTAACCATGTTATGTAAGAAAACATGATAAAGAAAATAAAAACATGACATATCACTCAAGGCACTCAATCTATTCAGTAATCAAATCACTAATGCAATTACACGGCATGGCACTATTCATGGCATGTGAACTTCTCTGCACTTAATATGATTCATGTTATGTTTCATACTCACAAAACCATTCCAAGTATAAATTTACATAAATAAAATAAATCATAAGTAGTGTAAAGTATATAAGTCACTCAAGGTAAAATCAAATCAACCGTAATAATAAACAGCATTAAAAACAATTTCTAGCCCTGGCCACTTGGTTATTTCTCATACATGGGGTGATCAATCCCAAGAGCGACTATTAACCCAACACTGAAACATTCTTAGTCTTTTGTATACCAACCAAAAATAGTAATAAAAAAGGATAATAAGCCTCTAATACCACTTTCTGACATCCTGTCTCGGCTGGCCTTCCAACCGGTAGCTGGATCGGTGGGTCACATGACCTCAAGAGCATCTCCCCAAATGCCAGAGGCTGTTTACTAGTAACGAGTGCCTAGGTTGTGTATGTGGGGAGACTATTCCATCATAGATCAGAGTATTCACTATGGTAAGAAAAATATATCCTATATAATAGGATCATAACAAGAACAGAAATTAGTAGAAACAGTAATAAAAAATTGTCAAAGTAGTGGAGGACAATAATTAACAATTTAATAAAAGTGTCCAATGCCAGATTATACAACAAGGGAATGAAAGTCATGGTGATGATACATAAATAAAAGCAGTAAATAAGGAATAATGATTTATAACACAGTATAATAATAAATCTAGGAAAACAAAGCTCTATGGGTGATCTCCATGAGAAACCAGAGCTCCAGCTCAGTCCTTTGCTCCTATCTCCCAGTTACAAGTAATACAGCAATCAACCCAGATCCTGAAAATATATGGTCCACTTGATCACCAGGTGTACCCTAGTGGGGTTTGATAAATATTTCATGGTAGGATAGAACCCATGGTTTCTATCCAAATCTATAGAAAGAAATATAAATTAAGAATTATTCTATATAAAACAAATGAAGAGTTATGAAAATTAATAATAGAAACATGGTTTGGGTCCCTTAACGGACACCCATCCCATACCATCTGCTTTGGCCTATGACAAAAATTATAAAGGAGGTACCTACGCAAGCATAATATGTATACCAGTTCCAAAATTAAAAAGGAAACCCAAAAGTTGCACCCCCAAGATTGTGTTTAGGCTTGGGGTCTAATTCCCATGTCATCATGTAAGTGTGCTCATAAGCAAGAGAGAAAAGTCACAAGTGCATGCTCTAATACAAATATAAGAAAGAAGTATAGTATATGAAATTAAAAAATGCAATCAATAAATCTATCAAATCCAGTGAAGGAGTTTGAGACCATCCCTGAGGTATTCCTATGATACATCCATTCAAAATATCTAATGTTGTCGAGCCCATCCAAGGTGATCCTTTCAAAGGTCCATGTATCGCTTGTGGTATGGTAACCATGAGTCCATCCTAGGTATCACACATAAGAGACTGATTATCACCTGAGGCTCTTCATATCCATCTCACTAGTGGGTCCATCCTCAGTTTCCCCTTAGGGAACCAGTTTCAACTAATAGTATAATAAAAATATCAGGGTAGCCCTTTCTCAATGATCCTAAACCACCGCTTCCTTGGTACGTTGTGGTATAACCACCCGAGCATGATATTTCATCCATGAGTCCTTAATACGAAACCCATGTTCCCACTTGATCCATATCAGGTGAACCGTAGATTCCAAATCACATTGCAAGGCAAGCATCAATACATATATCACATGGTGAGAATATAAATAAATCATGCTATAAAAAAAGCACAGTGATCCAAAAGCTATTCAAGATATCAAGTAAAATAATACAAGCTATCAATATAGCATGAGTCATTTAGAACAAAAGTTACCCAAGGATCTAAGAATGATCACTAGGTGATAAGAAATAAACATAAGCAAGGTTCAAGAAAGAGGCGTAGCGACAAGGAATAAGATCTAACAATGAAATGAAACCAAAGTCTCATGGAATTATATTTCCTTTAACCATAAGTCATCAATGACATATCAAGGTATCAATCTATCAATATTAACCCTGTATTTTATACAACCAAGCCAAACCAATTTGGAAAAAATAATATACATACAAAAACATATACACAAAGCTAAAGAATAAGAACTAGGCATACACATTGTCAAAGGCACAGTACATAGTTCAATTCCCATTTTCAAATCAAGTTATAAATTTAGGACATCAGTCCATGTTACCACACACTCACCCAAATGTGAAACACAAATCAAGTCATTAGGAAAAAAGTCCATTTAATTTGGGCACACCCAAAGGGGTGGCCAAGTGGCAAGGAAAACACCCCAAATGGGTATGCCCAAAAAGAAAATTTCACAATAGACACATTAGAACAGACCAAACAATTTAATATGAGATAACAAGGAATCGGTAGAAGTTTTTGGTGAGTGACACAATGAAGCAACATGAAATAAGCGATGAAGTAAGGGGAAGAGGATAGACCCCCTACACTGGTAAATCTAATTATAAGTAGGGACCTGCACTTAAGAGGTTCCTTAGATCATATTTCATTTTTTTCAAAGGAAGCAAAGTTATTTATAAATAAACAATAAGGTACATTTACAACCATGCCATAAATCTTGACACAGAATTAATCAATAACGAATAACATAAGAAACAATACCAAGAAAGCTAAATAAAAATAAACTATGGTTGTGAGTTTTCATAGATAGTGAACCTCCATTGGAGGGGTTTTAGTATAAATCCATGATTTATTTATCAAAACTAAACACTTATTCTAAAAATCAAGAGGGTTAAATAAATCTCCAAATTAAGTTTGGGAAGTGAGTAATTTAATGACTTCTCCAATTAAAGGAAAAGGATATGGATCCTACCTCAAAGGAACCAATCCAAACACTTATCACATGAAATATTTATAAGAGACCACCCGAAATCACATAGTAAAGTCCAAAGAAATAAAAATTAAATTCTAGGGACTCAAAAAACACCTTTAAGATCCTAAATTAACTAAGAAAAATTAAAAAGTGGAAAGAAACCCTAACCTTAGGAGGTGGCGGTGAACTAAAATGACCATAACTACTTATCCCTCGGTAGAGGTTATTAGAACATGCAAGAATAGTTCATGGGAGACCATTTTAAAAACCTTAAAACAGAATAAAATTGAAATCAGGGTTAACCCATGACCTAGGGTTTTTGCCGAATAAAAAAATAGTGTGAATAGTATGCAAAATCATCATAAGTTGTAAAAGTAATGGGATGATAAGGCCTTACCTCATTAGATCAGATAAGAAGCTTGGAGGAAACCACTAGAAATAGGAGATCATAGGATTCCAAAGGGGGGGTGTCATGCATGCCTAAGGGGTTTGTCTAGGGGGTATCGTGTCACCTGAAGAGGAGGTCGTGTGGAGGGAGGTCACGCAGAGGGAGGTTGCATGGAGGGAGGTGGTGAGGAGGGAGGTCACACAGGTCAAGGGAGAGCCCTAGGGGGTTGTGTGACACACATTGGAAGGGGAGGATACACCCTTATAGTTTATAAAACCCAAAAATAAAATAATAAAATAAAAGGATAAAAATAATAATGATGATTATAATAATAATAATAATAGTTATAATAATAATAATAATCCGAGTAGTAATAATAATAATAATTATTATTATTATATTATTATTATTATTATTATAACATTACTTTATTTCATTTTATTCTATTTAAATTTTAATTAATTTTATTTCAATTTCATTAAAATACACATCGTAATGTCAACTCTCAGAAAAATAAGGTCTGTTGCTCGATTTTTAAAACAGTCTGCCCAGCAAATGGAATATTTTCAGTTCGCCTAGAATGTTTCATCTGGTTCAAAACATGGGAGGTTACATCCATAATGAAGGATTCATCATCTATACATTTACATTTTCCTTTATGTTTTAATTTTTGGATATGTTTATTCCATATTAAGGAATTAAATTGTATATATTTGTATAGGATGTTGATGAGGTATTATTATATTCCTGACTAGTGGGATTCCATATATAGATCCATGAATTTTAATTCACTTATGGATTTCTGTTTTATAAGATTATTTTCAATAGAATTATAGATAATTTTTTATATAGGTTTCAAAGTAGAATGGTTTCAGAATTTTGTATGTACCCTATTAAAAATAGTTGGGATGCCCCAGTCCAACACTCCTGGGCTTGGTGATAAAAACTATTTTAAAAGTGAGTTACCTAAGCCCAACTAAATAGTACTTTTTGATTACCATATTATTGATATAGTGAGTTAAGCATGATTTACTCTTAGCATTATAGTTTATATATTTCTACATCCACTATTTAAATGGTAATATCCATAGATTAATTATCATATTAGAAGGTTATAGAATATCCAAAGCTTTAATGGGAACCTTGAGACATTATAAAATAATCAGAAACATATTCCTCTTATAAAGTTACATCATACTTACTGGACATAGTTTATGTATAACTATCAATTGTTGGGGTCTCATAATCATTGATAATTATTCTTAGGAATTTTTCACTTCATGGTCTATGGTAGGTGAGATCATGGAGACAGACCTTCTAATAAGAACACTACATGTTTTAGGTTTCATTTGATGTTCCTATCTATGGAATTGAGTATTGATATCCTTGCTTGATCCAAATACATTTTTTATTTTTGAAATAAATCACTTTTTGGTTTAGTGAGAACCTGACAATCATAATGCATCCAAATGATAGAATCCAACACATCCAAAGAGAAAACCAAAAATTTCAACATCAAAAACATAAGTCGCGCCACAAAACACTAATCGAGCTCCAAAATTCAAAAAGAAAATTCAAATTGATCACAGTTTTACCTTAAAGTTGCCTTGATCCCTCCCCAATACCACCGCCTCAGGCCACAAACCTCTATTAAAAGTTCAAAATTCAAAAAAAAAGGAAAATCACATCTCATCATCATCACCCCTCGGGTCGCGAGATTGCCTCAAGCCACCACCTACAAGACAAGCCCTAGAGTCGTCCTAATCAACAGAGAACTGTCATGATCAACACTAACCATCCTCAACAATGTTGACAGCCGCAACCGGCCACCACCATAGAACTGAACACCGGACTATCACCAGAGTGGATTATCAGCATAAACAAACCCCGCATCAGCTAGAGTTGTGTCGCTGCCATCCGCTATCATCACCAAAGTAGGCCACCGTCGTCGTCGATATCGACACCGCCCAAACCGCCAGAGCCGATGACCACAGTAAACAAAAACCAACCAGAACTGAACATCACTGCAACCATAACTTGATCATTTTTAGAAAAATTACAATAAACCTTAACTGATGGCTCCGAGGAAGAAACGCAAAGAAATCCATTACCAAGGCCGAAGACACCACCGCCGTAGAAAAAAGAACTAGAGAATCTTCAAAGGATAAACAGCCACTAGTCATGCAAAAAACACCACCGACCACCAAGTCCCACATCCCAAAGACTGAAGATAACCACCGCTCGAGGTCCGACTCAGAAAGGAGCAGAGGAGATTGAAAATAGAGCTTGGATTTGAGCAGCCGAGGGTTCCAGATGACGAAGAAACTGAATCTAGAAGCCGAACAAGTACAAGCCATCATGAGAACGCCGTGAGAAACCATTGACCGATGTACCACAAATCCCAAAACCACCTTTTAACCCCCACTCCAGATCTGACCTGGAGAGGGGAAAAGGAACTCGAGGCCAGAGCAGGTTTAAATGGCGAGTGGATCCCACATCAAACAATCGTGACAGTTCCATCGAAACAACCCTGAAAAACCACAGATAAGAGCTATGCCAAAATCCGGGGAGCAAGATCCCACCTCAAGGAGAGGCTAGAGGAGTGGGAAAGGAAAGGAGGATGCGCAAAGAAGCAAGGGAGATGAGGGGGAATACACAGGCGCATCCTCCCCCTCAGAATCACAACTGAGGAAAAACCTAAGGTGCGAGAGAGAGAATTCGATGTCGCTCTGAGGCCTCCCATTATAAATCCTCTTTTAGTATCCTTTCTTGAGATCATTATCAATGTGTTCCATTTTATCATGTACTTTGATTCAAGAAAAAAACCATGACAATGAGGTCATGGTGAGGTAGCTTGTGTAGGGTCCTTCATTGGTGGTATGGCATTGGTTGAATAGACAAGATAGAATTCGTCACTTCTAAGTTTAGGAAGTAATATCTCAGGTTTGGTTGATTAGGATGGCAGTACCTTCATAAATCCATGATCATGTTTGGCGAAGGTAAGTTGTTCTAGACAGATCAACAAATAATAAAGTAATAAAAGATTGTGACCCAAGTGTGTGTCTTTCTTTATGATATATCATATGACAAAGATATTATATTACATAGTGCATGTTCATAGGTTGGTTGTCATTGTTATGACTATTTTTTATCTCTTTAGGGGCCTTGATTGGTTTCTATAATCTGCTCTTGGTTTGTGAATACTATTCACCGTTATAGAGATAAGGACCAAGAGGGTCACACACAATAGCATATTCAAGAATCTATCATATTCAGTTGAATGGGTATATAAGAAATAGTGGGGCCCACCAGGGAAACTGAGAGTTGTCAAAGTATTATCAATCACCCATAAATAAATAAATTCATTATTATTCGAGTATAGAAAAATTGGGTTGAATTTATTTATTAAAATTATTTACATATTTTTATAGTAAATAAAAGTAATAATATTATGCGAATGAATATTAATTTAGTATTCAATGTTCATATAATATTAGAGAGATAAATTCTCAAACCAAGTGAATAACTCAAGAACACCATCATGGATAGAAGGTTTGAGATTGTGGTGATCATCACGAAGTCAAAGATATTTTCATTGCACAATGCTAGAACCTAGAATTCGATGAATTACATGCACGTATATTCTTGAAGCATGTTTGAATGATCTATAGGGGTACAACCTATGATATTTCAAGAAATGATCATCGGTGATGTGCAACGGAAGAACACACTTCGATTTAGAATGTGGTACTCATTCTATTTTATTTTATGTACTTCGAATAATCCATGTGAGATCGATAGACCATATCGGGGATCAGATCTCCAGAGATGACAAGATTCACCCCTACGGTGATAAAAATCATAAATCCTTGGCCCACCAAATTCCACTATGAGCCTCAGTTCCAACAATTGGTATTAGAGAAAGTGCATGGATTTTCTGAGCCAAGAAAAATTATTTTTCTTTAAATTTAAGTAGAGTCTTTTATTTTGATCCCAACAGAATAGACCACGCGTTAACATGATTTCTAATGGCCACATTATAGTCATCTGAAAACAAATTATGGTTTGAAAATGGTATTTTTCAAGGGGTATTAAAATTTAAAAATAGTGCGATGAAAAAATGATAGAAATTATTATTTTAGGTAACCCAATTTATTCCAGCCAAGAACAATCCAGAATCCATCCATCGAAATATATTTGGTTGATGGCTAAATTATTCCAACCATATGGAAACAAAAATAATATTATAAAATTTCAATTTTTTAAAAAAAATAAAATCCTCTTTTTTATAGGTTATTGAATTTATTTGAAGCATGAATAATTTGAGAAATTATTGGGTGTCATGAAAATTATCAATAAAATGAATCAGGTGTCCATATTTTTCAAAAATCCTACATTGTGGATTTTATTATATATATATATATATATATTAATTTTAAAAGGGGGTTGAGGATCATACCTCGCAAGACACCTCCTATCGTTCTCACCCCTCCTTTGGCCACACCCAAGGTTTCTTATTTGTATGGTTACTCTCTTCCCTGTCTCATTCCCTATCTGGTCATGGGTTCTTTCTCCTACTATCCGAAAACATTCCTCCAACTAGAGGCCTCACCCCACCATGGATCAAACCACCGCTGGTCTGACGTTCCTTTATGCCACCGCGCCCAATAGTCATTGCCTCCCCTTCATTGAACAGTGTCGCTAGCACAGGGAATCCCATGCCTCCATATCCCTCATTCAGATCGACAGGATCCCACTAACGCTTGGACATCGTGACACCACCCTTGACACCGGTATGCTTCCCTTCACATACCATGACCACCGCTCATACTGCCAGCCACCGCGATGTCTGGATCGGGCTGTTGTCCAAACCATCGCTGTCATCATCCTACCTCACACCCAAGCCACCTGGTCACCAACATCCTTCAACATTGTTGAGGTTGATCCCATGTCATCTCCTTTATCTGACACCATCACCTCATCCTGTTCTCCTAGAACCAAATCCCCACTGGTCGTCATCTGACACCATCGCTTCCTCTTCGAAGCCCATCTGTCCTCTACCAGTGATTCCCCTAGCCGACTAACTTGGTACTGAGTGGCATGAGCAGGGTAACCCCTATCATGAGTTCTGTTGGACCTGATCCACCCTACACTAGGATAGTGTGGGTCTTCCCAACCTGGAATGGATCTGGCCGGACCTATCTGGCCTAGAACAACCATGTGTGGGGTTTTCCCTACCTGAAATGGTCATGGACGACATTTCAAGGATCAGGTTAATTTTATAAAATCAAAAATTAATAGAATTAATTAATTTAATTGTAGTATGAAATTTAATTAATAAAATATTAATTTTTGGTTTACAATGTATTAATTTAACTCCCCAAAAAAATTAATTTAATTTAGATATTTAATTTAATTAATTAATTAATTGAATTTTTGTAATTAAAATTAAATTAATATCGGGTTCGAATAAATTATTTGAATTTAAATAATTTATTTAATTTATTTAAAATCTCTCAAACATTAAATTTACTGTAATTTAATTTTATCTCACAGACTGGCCTTGAGAATTGTCCAACCTTATGTATGTTTGGATTATTTTATTTTATTACTTATTTCCTGTGTGAGATGTATGTAATAAGTAGTTAATATTTATAACAGTCTTCACATCATATTTTTCATTTAGAAATGTATAAGGGCTTGTGCACCCATCTGTTTTCTATATGTGCATTGTACTCCTGAGTCACCCTCGCCTACGTGAGATTATTTTTGAACTTTGATGTTGATATTGCAAGTCGTGGACCACACCATGTTGAGATGAAATCGAGATGATAAATGGCACACTATACCAAGAATGAGTTGCATCATGAGTCAAGCTATGACTCAGGTATGATACCCCTAGCTCATGGTTGATGCATTTATTATAAATGGATCAACCACTTTTAGATGCTGAAAACTAGTTGGGTTTTTTCCTTTATGCATTTATTTATTATTTTATTCATTTTCATGATAGTGTAAAACACATAAAATAACAAATAGTAAAATGCATAAAGAAGTTATGAATATTTTTTCTATTAATGTCCAGTTGTGAGATTGTAAATATAGAATGAAAATATTTATAGAAATGGATTTCATTCATCGAAAAAAATTAAAAATCCTCATAGAAATCTAAATCTATAAAAGCCTTCCATCATTTGAATTCAAAAAAACATGTGTTCGGGGTGCTCGTCAGCCAAATTTTAGGGCGCCTCTTACAATCAGAGAGTTCTTATAATAGTGATGAGTTGGCTTAACTGATGTTGGAAGCAAATAATTATCCAAATTTTTCTTGTAGTAACTTTAGAGGAAAGTTTTGATTAAATCATATTTATGATTTTATGACTAGGGACTTAGCTCAACATATCATGGAGTTGTTTGTTAATGTGCTTGACTAGTCTAAAACCTACCTTGAACTATCAGAGTAGTGGTGTGGTCATATCTTGTGGACTATAGGGATACGTTCACAGATCCATGCCACTAGAATACTCAAATGACATGGTATTTTGATTCTAGTATATAGGGATTCTAGAGTTCAATAAAATAGTGTGAGACATTTAATTATTTAATTAATAAATAAATAATGTATAAATCAGTAATCCGGATAAAATTATTAATCTGTTAGATTTTATTTTTGTAGGAAATGGAAAGTAATACCACATGGCACTGTGATTTTATTGGATAATTAAAATTTTCTAATATGGAATGAGTTCCCAAAAATTTGTACAAGAACTTGTGTAATGTACTATGACATCATAAATTCAAGGTTCTAGGTTCCTAATACCTATTAATCCATCTCAGGATGTGAGGGTGTTAAAATACTTACAGGAAACTCATATATGATGAATATGATGTTTATGTCATAATTTTATCATCGACATCTAATGTGATTTGTGGCTATAACATCAGGACATGGATGTTTTTACATGTTGTCTCATCTCCAAGAATCTTGTGAGTGGAATGAGAAGGGTAGATATGAATAGGTGTGATTACACTAGATATGTGTAAATTGAAAGATGGATCCTGATCCTTCAATGGATCGCTTTCTCAATTCATTTTCACCAATTTACTCTAGTTTCATTTAGGATCACAAAATGAAGAATATGGAGGAAATTATTTATTACCTTTTGGGTGAGTTTTTTCAAGTAAATAAGAACATAAATAAAGTATAATCTTTAATTATTTATTATTATGGAAAACAAGTTCAAGGATGATATGAAAAGGCCAATGGAAAGAGTGAAAAAAAAGAACATTTGTAATGTCCTTTAAATAAAAGAGGTTGTTTATTGTAAAATAAGTTATTTTCTTTACATAAGTCTATGGAATTTTAAATGCAATCTGCTGAATTAAGGAAGCATGTAATAATTTCTTCTTTAGGTATATTCATCAATATAAAATGTATGTTTTAGTCATACTTATTGCATATTAAATACATATGTTTATGTGTATTTTTTAATACTAACCAAGTAAGTATAGAAATTTTACTATAAGTATGGTGTATTCTCCTAGTGGATGAGAAAGGGTGGTTCCAAAGTCAGTAGTGAGAAACACACAACTTCTATATTTTCTATTTTAATGATCCCAGTTGAACATTTAGAGTATCACCTAAAATTTTATCTCATGTTTTCATTAGAAATAAGAATAATTTATTCAATTTTGGAATTAACTTTGTTTCTGGTTTATGATACTCAACCAATAATTCAATGACACGTGAATCATTGGGAATATATGATGAATATAAAATGTAAGACTTATTTACCCAGTTATGGAAATATTAAAAAAATTCAAGAAAAACTAAGAATTTTTCAAGGATATTACTTGTATGGTTTTAGACTCATTAGGGTTCAAGACCTTAGGTATTATTGATGTAATTATTTTTGGACAAGGAAACCTTTTGAAATAAAGGTAAGTCACAAAGATTTGAGAATTAGTTCACCTTGATATCATGAAGTATTCCAAGGGTCCTCTAATGGTAAGTATACTTTATAACGCTCATTTTAGTGTTTAAGGAATGTGAAAGTGAATTATAGTATATGAATGGTCGACAGATATGATATGATTTGGGTTGGTGTGTCGAAGAATATCTTGACCAATAATTCATCAATCAATATAATGTAATGTGGAGTAATTCCGAAACACACATTACCTTATTCACATCAGTGCTATTATGATAATAATGAGGATCAATGATGAGTATTACATGTTAAAATTGCTCAATAAAATTTAGAGTGGATAATTCACTAAACACACATTTCCTTTTATACATCATAGTCATGATTTAAGTAAAATCATTACCAATTTTTCAACTTGCCTTTATTGCAAATACTTCATTTATTTTTAAGATATGAATCGTAAATAATGGTGTTATACCAAAAAAATATGTCAACTATCATGAAAAATGGATATCATATGAGTTATAGTAGGATGTAAATTTATTATGTCCTAAGAACATGTATTTTGAGTTTGTTGATGATACAAACAAACTTGCATTAAGAAAAAACATAATGTGCATCTAAAGTAATCATCCTAATGTTTTCTATGGATAATATAGAAATCCCAGTCATAGAAAGGTTATAGTCAAGTGATATTCTGTATTTGAATAAAAGTGTGGACAACTCTATTTAAGATAGTGGGACCAAGATTGAATTGGGTTTAGTCAATGTCTGAGATGCATTAATAATTTACATAAGAACAAGTTTCACAAGAGATTGTAGAAAAGGAATATTCTAGAGAAACATTATGCATAGGAAAAATAATACAATTTTTATGGTTTTACATTCACCCCGGATGGTGATACATTATTAACTGAGAATAATAATTCCTACAAGTAGGTAGTATATAGAAATTATCTAAAATTAATTAGATCAATTAAAATTTTATAATGGATTCCATTTATCAAATTACAGAGGGATTATTATTTTGAATACTATGGTGGGTATTCAAGTGAGACTGTATATGGATGGTATAAGAGAGGTACCAATAAGGCTCGATTGGTAACACCAAGTCATTATACCTCAATCCATTGAAATTTTACTAGTTATAACTATTTTCTATGATCATTTTACTAAGCATTGGATATTAAGAGTAGTAATCATGGAATATTTCTATACAACACAACCAGAAAGGGATGGTAACATCAAATAATTCCAATAAGGAAGAAAGTTACTGAAATTCAATTAAGGATTAAAATTAAGAATAAAAATATTATAATATCCATTTGTAATGAATCTTTAACATCTATATACCAAATTTTAGTGGGATCACCATTTTTTTTTGAAGTACAGCATGTTTGGTAACATATGGAAAAAATCTATTTCTCTTACAATTAACTAAGTGTAGAATGAAAGTAAATCTCCAGTGATTGACTTAAATTAGAAACCTAAGTTCTAGGGAATATGATCTAGTGAGGTAGATCTAATGGTTTCTTAGACCTATCTAATCATACATATACTGAAACAGTATTGAAAAATAAAAGTAATGACAATTAGAGATAGAATTATTACCAATGTCACATGAAATAAATCTCTCTAAGAATACATTTATGGAACATAAGAAGAGATTAATGTGGTAAGTTTAATTCTATATGCTCTAGTGGTGGATCAATCATGTATTCCATGATATGTTCAAGATAATATATTTCAAACATATACTTTATAGTAGGAAAATATCAATTATATCCATGAGAACTATAAGGGAAGTAGTAAGAACTATCTAATTTTACTTAAGCATGTACAAATGATATGTTCTCGGTATGTAGAGAGGAAGGGATACTAGTTATAAGGGGTCAAAAACTAGTTTTTCTATAAGGTCAATATGATCTAATATTATAGTTAAGATAAAGTATTGAGAAAGAAAATCTCATTCAATCCAGTGGTATCCATGTATAAAAATACTGAGTGTGTTATGATTTTTGAAGTAGTTAATAAGTATTGTAAAATATGAAATAATATGTTCTCATTCTTGGAATCTCACCTAGTAAGTAAGGTTTTATCGTAATTTAAATTATGATACTTATACTAGCAATTATGTCCAGTTTTGATGATGAAAAAAAAGGAATACACTTGGAGTTTACATATTTAAAGGATTATTACTCAAGTAGATGAGGTCTCACATAGGAAAATAGCCATGCAGTAGAGATATGGCAGACCTAGCAGCTAAATCCGTGACTCATCAAAAACATGATATTAATCTTGTTAGAGCTAATAGGGATAGTTATCCAATTGGCTCTAGTGCAAGTGGGAGTGTTGTAATAGTGGGTACCCTAGACCTAACTAAACGATACTTTTTTATTACCATATCATGGATAAAGTGAGTTATGAATGATGTAAAAATAGCATTATAGTGTAGATATATCTACATTCACTATTTAAATGGTAAGTTAAATAGATTATTTTTCATATCAAATGTTAATAGTAGATACAATGATATAATGAGAACCTTGAGATGCTATGAAATTAATTTTAAACAAATTACATATCATATAGATACATCATACTGGATAGAAAAGGTTGGTGTTTAACTACTAAGTTTTATGGGATCATAAGCATTGAAGCTTATTCTCTTGAAGCATGCACTTGATGATCTGTGGTAGGTGAGATCATGAGGAAAAACCTGCTAATAGAAACACCACTTTTTTTGGGTTTCACTAGATGTTCATATATATGGACATGTGTATTGTTCTGATGACTTGAGATCATTATTAATGTGTTTCATTTGATCACATACTTTAATTCAAGGAAAAAAACATGATAATAAAGTTGTCATGAGGTAGCTTATATCAGATGCATTGTTGTTGGTATAGAATTGGTTGAATGGTCAAAATAAAATTTTTCACTTTCAAGTTGAGAAAGTAATATATCAAGCCTTATTGATAAGGATGGTAGTACCTTCATAAATATATGGAAATGTTAGTTGAGGGTAAGTCTTTCATGATAGATCCACAAATAATAAAACAATAAAGGTCCTTTAAAAATGTGTGTGCCCTGCTTTATGTGATATCATATGACAAAGATATTATATTACACAGTGTGTTTACATAGGTTGGTTTTCATTGCTATGATTATTCCTTGTCTCTTTAGGGGTCTTGATGGGTTTCTAGACTCTACTCTTGATCTGTGAATATTATTCACTACTATTGATATAAGATCCTAAATGGTCACACAAAATAGTGTATTCAAAAATTTCCCCTGTTTAGGTGAATATGTATATAGGATGTGGTGGGACCCAACATGCGGTATGAGAGTTATCCAAGTAATATCGATCATTAATAAATATATAAATTCATTATTATTTGAGTATGGAATAATTTGGTTGAATTTATTTATTCAAATTATTTACATGTGTTTGATTAAATAAAATGAATAATATTATATGAAAGAATATTTTTTTAATATTCAAGGTTCAATTAATATTAACGGGAATTATGAGTTGGGTTAAAGAACCGAGTTTATCACATAATATATTTAATATATATTACGAGTATGTTATGAAATATACATAATATTTTTTATGCAGTTAGTTTTTAAAAATTATTTATTTATTAGTTATTTAGTGGGAATTAAATATACAATGGTCAGGGAACCCTAGATGGGTATTCTAGACATACAATATAGAAGTCGAAGAGAATCTCATTTTTTCTACTATTCATCAGTTCAAATTTGAGAGCTTCTCTCTCCTCCATATTCCTAGGGAGAGAAAGGCTCTGACCGAGTGAACGATCTAATAATGCCTTCATAGATTGATGGTAGGGGAACGTGGTGATATTAAGAAAATCGTTCTAGCACATGGAATTCGAAAAATGACAGGTGTGTGGATTCTTAAAGCATTTTTGGATGATCTATAGGGGTTTGGCCTTGGATCCTTTAAGAAATGGTCATCATTGGTGTGAGAAAATGAATGCTCTTTAATTCAAAACAAGGTACTCAATCTATTTTATTTTCTATGCTTTGAATAATCCATAAGATATCCTCTGACAGTACCTAGGATCAGTTCACCAGAGGGGACAAATTCCATCACTCTAGTGATAAAAATCATAAATCTCTAAACCTCCAGCTTCTACTGCGTGCCCCGGTAGAAAAAAAAATGTACGCATTGACCTAAATACCAAGTGATATGATCCAGGCTAAAATTTAATACATTTTACATTAATTAAACTTTATATCATACAATACTATCACAACCCCAAGAACCAAATGTTTTTTTGGATATTAGCTTAATAAATGACTTATTTTACAACACTTCTTAACATTTCCCTATAATATCACCATACCAGATATCCTTCAATACATCTCATAGGTTGTACTCATCTTCATAACCTAGGGACTGGAAATCATAAGAAAATGGTGATCTCAAACACTCATAAAGTGAAAATATTATCAACATATCATCAAGGGTTAGATCATAATCATGAGAAAACATTATAATGGGAGAAATATCTAATTAAAATAAAATTAATCAATATGATTTTTCTATATAATAGAAGTAAATGTGATCTCAAATAATCATAAAAATATCATGGAATAAGGGTATTGAATTGTGAAACAATTAATTAAATTCCATGATAATAACAAATTAATATAACATAGAAATTTAGACTGAGTATAAAAATAGGTAATCAAGAAATTATGGGTGTGTAGAAATGAAAATAGATATATATATATATATAACATTAGTATTCTTGTTCTAACCACTAACATACCTTATTGTTCTTGGGTTTACCACTTGCGTACCCTTGGGATTTGGATAGCCTCTTGAATACATTTTTACTTGGGTTAACCTTCTTTGTACCCTTTATGAGGGATAAATTCACATGTACATTTTTTATTTATGTTATATAAAAATTAACAATGAATTTTAGGGTTATAACGGGCTCACCCATCACAAAATAATAATCCATTCATATATGTGATAAAATAACATGAAAACATAAACCATTCATTCAAATATTAATAAACTTGAGGGTAATAAATAGGATTCATGAAAACTTCCTTGAAAACAATCATTATATAACATATAATTAGAAAACTAGTTAAATAAAATGGGTTCTTTGACATTTCTAAATGGTATCACATGAAATGACCTCATGATTCACATCGGGTGATACCCAAAATTCAATCACCCAAAATGAGTATTTCAAAAGAGAATTTATGGGTTTATTCATGTAAAAATACTCCAAAGTTGATATATATTTTGGATTTAAATATAAAAATAAAAGTGAAATCATGATAGGATATTTCATAACACATCTTTATCATTATTTAAAAAAAATCTGAAGTTATGGGTCACTTCAAAAATTCATTTTTGAAAGGGAAAAGTGAAAAGTTTTGAAAATTATTGCATCTAAAAATATTATTTAATAATAAAACCTTGAAAAACATATAAATTTTTTCCGTTGGAAATATAGAGTGTAATAAAAAATATATTATCATGAAAAGAAAAAAACCTTTTAAAATATTTTAAAATACAATTATTAAAACCCACATTGTATAAAGTATGGTAAATTTTTTATATAAAAAAGTGACATAGATAAATATGGATAAAACATGACATAATCCATATAAAAGTTTAAAAATAATGAAATAAATCATATATGAAAATAAATAATATGTATATGGAGATGATAAAACCTTAAAGTGGAAAAAGATCATTCTTAATAACGTTTCATTTTTATGAAGAACAAAGTTCACCAATGGAAAAGAATTAAGGTAACAACCCCAAGAAAATGAGTTCATGAGAAAGAAATATAAATACCAAGAAAAATTATATTAAGTACAATATAATCCAATAATAGGGTATATTGTACCCAAATTATAGGATTAAAGTTCAAGAAGAATGATCATAACTTGATAAATTGAAATTGATTTCACCAAAACCCTTATGAATTTTGTAACCTTTGAATCATAACCCCTAAAAAGATAAAAACATTAAATATAAATTCACTTATGATGAATAAAATTTAATCATGATAAAACATTACACATAGGTATTATATAAACTATATAGAGAAAATATGTGTATAATATGAAACATGTCTCAAAGAAGGATGTTTGAGACGAAAAAATCATCCAAAATTGGTATCTCGTGAATTGAAATCCAATGAAAGGTGGAAATTATGATGGATTTTTAAATCCATTTAATTGAATTATATTGTGATAAAAACATCCATAGTTCATTATATACACAACACAATACAAAATTTAATATGGAATATGTCTCAAATAAAGATAAATGATATGATAAACCCTTACCTTTTTATTCCCAAATTTCTAGAATAATACTTAACCACATGTATAACAAATATAACTATATTAATAAATTATTTTATAACATTATTTGTAAATATTTCATTTTATAATATTTTATTGTATCATTCACTACACATGTATTAGTTAGTTAAGGTTTATTTTCATCATCAGATGTTAGTAATTTAGATTATTTTGCGTATTTTTCAGAATGGGAACGTCGAACCCCATTATTTAATAGAAAGTACATTAGTCTAAGGTTATTAAATTTACTTTAATATGTTATCCCTAAATATTTATAAACATTCATTATCATTCCATGAGTTTTTTATTTATGATTTATGAATATGAAATCGATAACGATCTGGTTTTTTATAATTTATTAATATCAATTTATAACTTTATAACAATCATTGGTGTTTTGTGTCATGATTTCATAAAAATATTCACGATATATATTAATTCTTCCATCGAATGGCCTGAAGGCCTTCATTTTTACTGAATAATAATTATGTTATAAATATCATATATATATTAATTAAATAATCTTTATAACCATCCATAGGGGGTGGTGATGAAAAACAAAATATGTCGTCTATACAGATGGTAGTCCATACATATACACAACTGAAGTCCTCATTTTTCTAATGGAAGAGAGGGGAATATATAATTGTTATACCATGAATATGCTAAAATATAAATATAAAAAATATACTGATTTAATTATATTAATAATGTTATATTATTTTTCTATGATTATGGATTAGATAATAATGAATAAAAGACTAGGGGTGGATATTGCTCACATTGAGGATTTGAGTATTCTATTAAAAGGATTCATAGAATTAGAGGGATTGGGAGATATTATTTTAACAAAAGTATTAAAAACATGTCAAGGCATTATATTATTTTTAAAATGGTATGGTTTTCAAATAAATTTCAAAGTATATGCCTGTCTTGAAATGGGTTTAATTGAACACCCTTTAAGCTGAAAAAGAGGGAATTATTCATGGAATTGATTCTTATGTAAGGGGTAAAGGTGGAATCACAAGGGAGTTAGGTGAGTTAGGTGAGGAAAGGTTATTTTAAAATATTTCAATGACTTTAAAACATGATAAAGTTCTTATATAATGTCTAATTTTCATGTTAACTTAATAAGATTTGAGCAACATTAAGTTACCCCTTTTAACTCATGTTAACCATGGCTAAATATTTACCATGGTAATTATTTTTTACTAAAAATATAACATGAACCATCATACCTAATATTCATGTGATAAATATTTATTTGGACTCTATTTAATATAATTAATATTCTAAATATAATAAATTTAACTTTTAAATCAAAACATATAATATATAGAAAAACTGTTTTTATAGAAAAATGACTTTTAAAATATTAATTATTCTTAGTCTAATTTCATATAAATGGATTATGAAATGAGTTTTAATATATCGTTTTATATCTATAAAAATTACATCATATTAATTAATTAAAATTGATAAACTTAATTTAATTAGATAATAATTATACAAGAACTTGTAAAAATATTCTTTAAAAATAACCCATTTATCATTACTGTGGTAATTAACTTTAACCTTGGTAACATTTTTTTTCCTAAAAATAAAATTGGACTCATTTAATAATTTTAATTTGATTATTAAAAATATTAAATAAATTTTATCATATTCTATTTCAATATTTGATAAAAATTAATTTTAATATAAGTGGTCATAATACACAAAACTATTTTTTTAATAAAAATTTTAGTATAAAAATAATTTATCTATATTATTTTCCAAGTGAAAATATTTAGATGAAAGTTAATTTAGTTATATATATATATATATATATATATATATATATATTATTAATATATTCTACATTATTCAATAGTGATCAATTGTTTTAAAAATAAACAGTATATATAAAGTATAATTATTTTTGAAAAAATATTTTTTATCACCAAAAGGTTATATTCTTAATTATTTTATTTTGATTAGTTATTTTATAGGCATTTTTTAAATTTTATCAATACATTGGTTTTAAAATTTATTCTTTTAATTTAATGATTACATTAAATAATTATTTAAAAATTGTAAAAATAATCGTATGTAATGCATATGTATATATTTTTATAATAAAATTTTATAATTAAATATTATATTTTTTTTGTATTGAATTCTCATAATGTATCAATATTTATCTTGTATTGTAATATTTTATCTTAAATGTAACATGGATTTTTTAGTTTTATGTTGAGTGTGAATAAATCTTTTCATAATAGCATTTATATAATGTAAAATATATACTAAAATCTTGGGGTGTCACATTCTACCCCCTTAAATAAATTATGTCATCATAATTTGAATTTATATTAGTAATAAAAAATTTATAAGGATATACATAAGTTATAAATGACTGAAGATACAATTTCTAATTAAATATCTACCTGAATATCATTGATAATATTGGAAACTCATATTTTCCCATATAGTTGGCATATATTGGGATTCTCATCCATTTGTTCCAAATACGAATCCTTAATGGCTATAAGTTTTAGGAATTTCTAGAGATGTACCCATCAAAGATTTAATTTCATGATCATGTTTCCAACCAAATATTAAAACCGAAATGGCTATGATATTATCATATAAAATCTATGTAAATGGTAATATGAATATGAAAACTCAATCATAATATATCTTCCCCAATGACTCCTTCATTTCAACCTATAAAAATTTTGGCTCAACTATGATATAATGGGATTAACCTATAACTCCTTTAATTTAACCCAGGTTTTTCATCATCATTTTCATTTTATATTCTCTAACCTGGATAGTTATATATTAAATCTCTGACTCACATTTAAATCCTCCATAATGGTTCACAAAAGAGTGTTTCAATTACTATATCATATCACATAAGAGTGTCAAAGCAGTTGTTTAGTTAGGCCTCTTTTTCATGCATTGGGTAAAGATAATGTTAATACCCAACCAACCTTTTTAAGGTTATTACCCATAGATGCATCTGTGTCAGAGCCTTCATCCACATATTTATATAAAGGAAGATATTTCATTAATAAAAAACCACACAATCTCTAATTTAAAAAAAATGAGGATGTTATCCTATACTTAGATTTATATATAGGGTTTACACAAAAGTTATCTCATCCTAATTCCAAAAATAAAAAACCTAATACCTAAAAATAACCATCCCTTTCTATGATACCAACTGAGATGCCCCAAACCTATACTCCCTTGTCTGGTGCTATAAAAAACTATTTTTCACACTATCATAGATACCAAGTGAGATGACCCATGCTAAACATTCATATATATCTCATTAATTAAACATTAAATATAACAATAATTTGAAAACCCTGAGAACAAATGGTTAATGTATTTGGATATTACCTACACAAAATACTTATTTTATAGTACCTATGAAAGTTTCTCCATAATCACACCACACTAGATACCCTTATATAAATATCTGAGGTTATACTAATCCTTATAACCTAGGTAATGGAAAACATAAGAAAGGGGTGAGCTCAAATGATCAGTAAGGGAAAAACTTATCAATATATCATCTAGGGTTATATCATAAGCATTAGAAAACTTGAGCATAGGATAAATATATAATTAAAAGAGAATGAATCAATAAGAGATATCCATATAATATAAGGACATGTGATCTGAAATTACCAAACACATATCATGGTGTAACACCCCAACCCAAATCACCAGGTCTAGTTTTGGATTCCACATGACCTCATGCCTCCTCCCAATACACAAGAGTTTTATGACAAGTGTATAGGTTTAAGAGGTAAATAATGAGGATATAATTCACTCAGTATTAGGTAATCATCAAAGTATACAATAGAAGTGATAACAATAAAAATAAATATGTAAAGAAAAAATAAATCATCTGAGTAGAAGTATGATTATAAAGTACCATCCCATTAAATAAAAATATGGAATTCTATTCACACAACCCAAAATAAATAAAAGGATCCCCACATGTGATGGATCAATGTATGAGATAAATTAACTATGTAAAGTAGCAAAAAAATTTCAAATCAAAGTTGACCTAAAACACCCCATACCCTCCTGTTTATCCTTCTCAACTAACCAATGTATGTCCCTTTCCCTTCACCATATCCCATGTTATAAAATCTACATGTGCACAAAAAAATTTGTATAGGATGTGAGTTTAAAACCCACTAAGAAACAATATCTACATGGGTCTGTATCTTAAATTCGTAATATATACTCATGTATTCCATGAAAATAAAAAATAGAATATAATTAATAATTATATCACATAAAAAAACATATATGTTGGGCCCTTAGATACTGTCTCTACAGGCTCCATCTCAATGGGGAAGGAATTTAAACAAACCACCTAACACATCTCCCATCGATGGGATATTTCAAATAAGTCACCTAACATATCCCCCTCAATGGGATATCCCAAAAAAATGTTTGACACGTCCCCAAAGAAGGGATAACCCTTGTACATTCCAACCAAACTTCTGATACATCCCACTTGGGGGTGGTGGTAATCCATATGGATCAACCTATATGATCATCTACAGAATATAGAGGAATTTCACACTAAATAAATGATACAAGATGAAATATATAACATCACGTCATGTCAAGTGAGAGTCACAACTATCAAAAATCCACATGTGAGAAAAAATCAAGAATAGGTCTCACACAAGGCTATATAAGAACACCACATGTAATCAAACATCAAAAATAGTTCTCATGAGGCAACACATGCATTCCAAAAAATAATTCCAAGAACCCGTATAAATTTTCACTAATGATAAGGACCACCTCATTAAGTGAAATGGTGTTTCGATGATAAGGGTCATTTTCCAAGTCTAATTGAACTACTCATAAACCTAAGACCATCCTTGTTCCATTGTGATTTAGAAATATAGATCCAAGGTTAAAGAGAATTCACATTCAAAAGGTTGGACAATATCACACATGCCCAAGAATATCTAGTACTGACAACAGTGAAGGTCCAAATAGTATACATATGCCAATCCCTAGAATTCAGTACTGATTCTATCATAGACAAAAAAGTACCTTCTTATTTCATGCCAAAACCCTTAGATTTGATCGGGACATCACGAAACTAATTTTTTGACCAAGGAAAAGATGATAAAATTGTTCTAGATCAATATAGAACTCACCATATTTGGAATCAAGGAGTCAAACTATTGTACGGGAATTGAAGGGATAAGATGGATGGAGGTAAGAGATCCCCAAATTATCTTAAGAGAGATACTAGGTTTATGGGGGTTGAAAGATTCCTGAGAGAATAATAAATAGTAAGAGTAGTATAATTTAAAAAAACCCTTGACATAACATGTTAAGATTACTGGGCCCTCAATAACACCATCAGTGATCCAGTGGCCTCCACCATCTATCTGGTGGCTTCTAGATAAAACCAATTCTACCTCGGGTTCCCACTAGTTGTCCAGTAGGAGCTTCAGTTGTATAGTACATCCTATAGACTCCACCATCTATCCAGTGCGTCTGTTTTAGCTTTTCAAAATACACAATCATGCACCAGCTCAACCTTTTCCGATTTTAGCCTCTTAGACACCTCTAACCCACCTAAAAATGCATTAAAATATATAAAGATGATATGGTAAATCTGAAAAGGGGGAATACCTTAAATAGAGTGCCTCTTAATTCTCCACCTCTGATGACTTCTTTTCCTCAAGATGTGTCTATAGTTGTATGCTCGAATAACTCGGGCCACTGCATCTAAACTTCTATCTCCTACTCCCATTCCCCTTCATGAAAACACATATGATTCTATTGGACCCAAAAAACAGGTATGGAATTCCATGGAATCACCCTCTCACTTTAGTAAACAATCTGAATGGGCCCCTCCAAAAAAATCATATAGTTTAAAATACTCACAGTTCATCACATGCACATGATCGGGCTCATAAGTCCAAAGTAGAGACACATGGAACACATTAGCATACCATAGTACTATCGAGGAATATCCAAAATATAGGACATCATCCATTTTATATTCATGAATGGGAAAACTTACTATATTTCTAACATCTCTTTC
Organism: Viscum album; assembly: GCA_963277665.1. Classification (NCBI taxonomy): domain Eukaryota; kingdom Viridiplantae; phylum Streptophyta; class Magnoliopsida; order Santalales; family Viscaceae; genus Viscum; species Viscum album. Next base: position 838,737,268 of record OY728165.1, read on the forward strand.
TTCCTCAAATGTGTATTCCCCCACCAAGGAAATATCCACAAGAAAACCATATCACCTACAACGAAATCCAAGGATCATCTCCTCCAATAGGCATATAATCGATTCTTGCTCTAATCCATCAGCTTTCACTTCTGAATAAATTGCATTAACTTTGAGGTCTCCTATATATTTCTAGTCCCAACAACTAAATATTTACCCACCTTATTTCAGTGTAGTAGTGAACAATATGAAAATCCCTATAGATCCTCAAAAGAAACCATCTAAATCAAATAATGGAAACTATTGTTGTATAAAAACTCTATTAGAGGCAGGTGATCATAAAAATATCCTCTAAAATATACAACACACACTTGAAAAATATCCTATAAATTATGGATCATTTTCTTTGGTAACCCTTCAGTCTGAGGATGATAAGTCGTACTCATCTTCAACTAATCCCAATTTCCTTCTAAAAATCTTTCCAAAACTGTGACGTGAACCAAGAATATATATCAGATAATACACTCAACATCACTCTATGTATCCACAAAAACTCTATAACATAGATATTTTTTAGCTCATCCACCAAGTTAGTCTCTCAAATTGGTTAGAAATGATCCACTTTGGTCAATTGAGCCACTACAACCCACATGATATTTTGACCTCTTGGGATCATAGGAAATCCTTTCAAAAATTATATATTCACCTCATCACGCTTACATATAGGAACTGGAAGTGGTTGTATAAACCCTCTAGGTATTTAATTCTTGACCTTGATCCTCTGACAAGTTAAATGATGAGAGAAAAATTCTTTAATGCCACTTTTTATGTCAAGATACTAGAATTGTCATTTGATATAGTGATACATTTTGGTTGACCCTAGGTGAACTTCCCACTATTAATCTTAATATCCTTTCATAAAATATTCCCTCATAGAAGAAGGAATCACCACACATCCATGAACAAAAAGCACATCATCTCCATCTAAGGTTCATCTTGGAATGGAAACATTTTTTTCCAACCCCTCGTGCATCATGTTACAATATGGGTCAAACTCCTAATTGGTATTCACACATTCCAACAAAGATGTTGTGATCACCAAGGGTACAAAATTTACTACCCCTCAATTCTCACCAACGCCCACCTACTAATTATTTATAAAATGTATACACTTCCACCCTACTTTTTACTTTCACTCTCTAACATCCTATATCTTCTAGCTAAGTTATTCTGGAATTAAATTCCCTTTCCCAAGAAAACACTCCATCTCAAATTTTAAAATCAATAAGAATTATAAACATTCCTTTGACATAGATTTACGTATTTCTGAGAGAAAATATACTAAAGACTATTTTAGTCCAAGTATATGAAAATATCTCATTAAATAGGTTGTGTGGAAAATGATTCAATTTATGAAACAAAACTAACAAATTTAAGTATTGAGTGGGGTAGTTCTTCCCATGGGGTCATAGCTGAAGAGACATGTAAGAAACTACCTTTTGATTCTTCATTAAAAAAGATTCTTAAGAAACACTATAATCATCGCAATACACTACATAACCAACTCCTTACTCATGAAAAATCAGAATTAAATCAAACATAAACCTTTTTTAACTCTAAAAAGGACTCTTCACACTGATCTACCTATCTAAATATGAATACCTTTTTATTGAGTGTGTTTATAGGTATCATTGGGTGAGAAAAGTCCTAAATGAACTTCTTATAGTACACTTCCAAACCAAGGAAACTCTAAATCTCAAACACATTCCTTAGTCATTCCTAAGACATAATTGTTTCTACCTTCTTTGGATCAAAATACATTCCTATCTGAGAAACCACATGATTAATAAAATTAACCTCATGTATCTAAAAGTGAATCTTTGATAACCTAGAGTAATGTTGATGTGCTAAAATAATAATCAATACGATCTCAAGGTGTCGAGTATAAAACTCTAAAGACATAGAATATTTCAAGATGCCATCAATGAACACAATGATGAAGGATTACATTTATGGGTAAAATTTATTATTTATGAGATCCATGACCCTAAAGAATCATTATTTTGTCCAAAATCCATAATTATATACTCATAGAACATATGTCTTCTCCTAAAAAAATTCTTTGATATGTATTCCCCATAGCCTAAAGTTTATTGTATCTAGAGTGAATATCAATATTTAATAACTATTAATATCCCTTTAATTTATCAAACACGTCACTAAAAATGGAAATATATACTTATTAATCACATTTATTTGGTTCAACTTCCTACAATCCAAACAAATTATAATACTGTTAATTATCTTTCTTAGACTAAACATTAATTTTTTATTTCAAATTAACTTTCCAGGAATATGTGAGAAACCTGAAATTTTTTTCTTAGAGAATAATACCTTATCACCCCAAGGGGAAGTTCTATTTCTGAAATATCCTTTAGTTTCAAGATCTTCAAGTTTTACTTTAAACTCTTTAAATTCAGCTAGTTCCATGTGATATAGTATAATTTATATAGTTCATTGAATGGTTATGAGCTTGATCAAAAACTCATCTATCCTGTCTAGAGGTAACCCTGAGAAATATTCTAAAAAGACATCTGATAACTAGTCTACTACAGGAGGATAATAGGATGGATTCACCTTCTGATCCACTATAAGGACCATGCTAGCCACATGTGATAAAAATACCTCCCATTGATGTTTATCTAGTCCCACTCTACCTTCTTTGTGATATCATTAACCAGTTTACATGAACTTCTCCCCTTTCACTAATGTAAAATTCAGATGTCTTTGATAATAATAAAATTTTTCATGGTAGCTAGGCATCCAGTGCATGCCATGGATCACATAAAAACCCGACATCTTCAGAATTGTGAAGCTCCACACATGAAGAAATATAAAAATAACCACAGAACATTATAGATAGATATAAATATGATAAACATTAATTCCCAAGTGTGTATTGATAAATAACAGTCATAATAGAACTTAATCGATAATTCTAACACAGTAACTACTTATGAAGATATGAAGATATGGGATATGCCTATATAAAATAAAAAACAAATAGTATAGAAGAGATCATGACCATACCTTGAACATTCTAAGGTCCTTCTCCAACATCAAATACAGCCTAATAAACTATATAAACCCTACCAAAAAAATACTCCATGATACACCAAAGCCTTATGAGTCACTCGATTCCCCAAACTTTCTGGGATCTACTCCCATTACTGAGATCCTCCAATTGCATCATTTCTGAACCTTGTTATGTGAATTAGTGAAGCCTTTGTAGGTAACCTCTTTAAATGGACATTATTTACACCCTGATGACATGTCTTTATAGAAATAGAACTTCCCTAGAGATAATTTCCCATTCTCCTATAGTTATACCATCTATAAATTCCATCTCCTACAGAGTTAGTTGAAGAAATTTTCTTTTTTATTACTATAGAACACTTCCCTGACATCCATCCTATGAATTCCTATTCTTACTCTTAGAATAAGAAGCTGAAACATTACTAGATGAAACACAATTTGATCCACTAGAATTTGGAAGAAGACCCACACCTCAATATTCCTTGATAGATTTATCTGTCATTAGATCATTACGAAGCACCGCAATGTAAGTTATTTGGTCGAAGTTCTTAACATGGACTATCAGCTCTAGATGAAAGTTTGTTTCAATCTTACTAGATTTAAATGATCCATTCCTATACATAATAGGACCAATGTGTATCAAATCATTGAATTGTTTCGAATATGAAGACACAAACATCATCCCCTATTGAAGCTTCATGAAATTTTGAGCATGGTCCAACTTCATCACATTAGAGAAAAAACTCCTTCAAGAAGAGTCCTTTAAGGGTTCCCATGTCATTACATCACAAAAACCATCTTGAAATATAATATCCCACCAATTTCTTGCAGAGACCAGAATCATAAAGGTCACAAGATTAACCTTTCTATCCTCCAGAGTCTCTACCTGATCAATGATCCTGTCAATGACTCATATCCAATCCTTTTTATCCTAGGGAAATCTAGTTCCCTAGAATACTAGGGGATCTTGGATTTGGAATCCATGAGTGTATTCGACTATTTCCATCCCACCATGGTGTGTTCCTCCACCATGGATAGGTATTATCTAGAAGTGTCCCAATTATATTTGTTCTATAGCTTGAGCTGCTAGAACATCCATGGGGGAATTCTCTGCTTCCCTAACATGTTTCAAAAGATTTATATGAGGCATAAATTCTATAATTTCCTAAAAAACTTTTATAGAAGACCAACCACTAAACCAAGAAGACGGATAATGGATCATAAGCAGACATAAGATTTTACAACAAGGTTCAACCTATGAGGCTACCCCAAAAAATTCATAACCCCCTAAGAACTACCCATGTCCCATGAAAAACCTTTGGTACATTCACATTAGTAACAACCATATATATACCCACAAGCATAGAATACTCAGGATCAAACAAATGAATGCAAAAATAATGCACCAAAATCACTTATCATAAATTTCAATAAGTGTTTTACTTGTTTTGGATTTATCTAATGGAATCAACATACATATGGCATGAGATTATACGTGCCTAAACATGATGCATGAATACACACCATATACCACAAATTAGTACCCCAACATCATGTGTATCACCCAAGGATAATCAAATCAAAGGCAACATCGAACACCAAAAACACCAAATTTTATTTTCATCCAAACTAGGACGTCCAATATATTGTGAATTCTAGGTATTGACACAGTTCTCCTGCCTGAGTCCCAACCATCATATTTACTATATACCTTTTCCCAAATAAATTCAATAAAATTAAAAATGTTATTGAACATGATTCTCTGATACCATTTTGTAACACCTCAACCTGAATCACTCAGTCTGGACCTAGATTCCACATGACATCATGCTCACCTCCCAGTGTGTAAGAGTTTTTTGACTAGCAGTGAGGTCTAAGAGTGATATCATGGGGAGACTATTATATTAATATCAGGTAATAATTTTAGTATAAAATAGAATTGATAATAATAAATATAAATAAGTAAAGAATAAATAAATCATCAGAGTATCTTCATACACATAAAGTGAAAACCCATATAATATTAATATGTCATTTCAATCACACAACCCATAAGGAATAAAAGGATCCACAAAGTTAGTGGGTCAATGTATGAGATTAATAAACAATGAAAATTATCAATAAACATATAAACTAAATGCTTTCCTATAACAGACCATGCTACCTCTTGTTGATCATACTCAATCGCCCACTCCTAGGTCCTTTCCCTTAATCAGATCCCTGGACATAAAATCATCATGTCCACCAAGATTTCCAAATAGGGTGTGAGTAAAAACCCATTAGGGCGCCACTAATAGGTCTTTAACATAAGTGACAATATATACTAGTTCATTCTATAAAAATATATAAAAATTATAGATAAGAAAAAAGTATATCGCAAAAGAATAACATATTTGTCGGACCCTTAGGGATTGACTCTACTTGATTCATCTCCAATACATAAGGAATTCCAACGAGCCCCTCGAAAAAATAATCCTCAATAAGATAGACCAAAAACATTTTTTACACATCCCCTCGAAGGGATATCCCATGTACATAATAACCAAACATCTGAAACATCTCACTTGGGGGGGATAATACATATGGATCAAAGGTAGAAGAATGACACATGAAATTCAATATATTGGATGATAGATAAAACATCACATCATGTCAAGAGATCTTCACAACCATCACAAATCTACATGTGAGAAAATGTCAAGAATAGGTCTCAAAGGGCTACAAATAGACACCACATGAGATAAAACCTAAAAAATAGGTCTTACGGGGCTAAAAATGCATGCAAAAAAGACATTCCAAAACCCCTTATAAATATATGTCAATGATAAATACCACCTACCTTAGGTGAAATGATGTTTCAATATAAAGTTTCATTTTCTGTGTCCAATTGGACCAATTTAAAACCTAGGATCATCCCTATTCCCCCATGATTTAGAAATATAGGATCAATGTTTAAGATAATCCACACCCAAAAGTTAGGAAAAGATCACACTTACCTAGGAATATTCATAGTAGATAATGATCTAGGTCTAAATGGAGCGTAGATGCCAATTCCCCAAATTTGGGTGCATAATCTACCAATGACCCATAAATATCTTTTTATACCACGACAAAACAATTAGATTCAATAATTAAATCAAGAAGCTTCTCGTTTTGACCAAGGAAAATATGAGAAAATTGACATAAGTCAAGATAGAACTCCCTGGATTTGGACTCATTGAATAAAATTATTGTTTGGATGTCAAAGTTAGGATATATAAGGAGTTAAGGGGGCCCCAAATCACCAAAATAAAGATCTTATATTTTTAGGTGTTGAAGGATTCTTTATAGAGTGATAAATAGTGAGATAGTTTGGGTTTGTTAAAAAAATTGATGTAACCCATCGGGCTTATTGGATGTTTCAGATTCTATCCTCATAGAAACCTTTAACCCTCCTCAAAATTCTTAGAAACATACAAAAAAATATATCTACAAGATAAAAAATAGAAATACCTTAAATAGAGGGTGCCACACATGGATTAAGGCTTTGGAATCATGAGACATGCCATCACATTCCATCATAATAACAAAAAAATATAATATAGAAATGTTGAATAAATTTAATCATGTGTAATAAAAACATTGTGGATGTCTGAAAATGTAATCATATCCATGTATAACATCAATAGGATTGGGATAACAACCTTTGTAGTTTATTGGGCTTGGGCTGACCACCCATATACCCTTAGGCTTTCAATAAGCTATTTTGTTCCCTTTTTCTTGAGATAACCTCCTATATACCCTTTTTCTAGGGATAACATAACATTTACCCTTTTTACCTCATAATATATAAACATTACCAATGAATTGGAGGGTTATAATGGACTCACACTTCACAAAATAATAAACCATTCATATATCTACCACAAGAACATGAATCCATTTAGAATTCTTTCAAATATTAATTAAATCATGGGTAAAATTGGGTTTCAAGAAAACTTTCTCAAAAAATTATCATCATAGAACATATCATGATGAATCCATGGAATGAGAATGGGTTTTGTAACATTTAAAAATGTTATAACATGAAATGAACTAAATAGTTATATCTGGTGATAACTAAAATTAAATCACCCATAATGTGTACTTGATATGGGAATATATGGGGTGATTCATTAAAAATTAAACCAAAGGTGATAGATATTTTAGAGATAAATATTAAAATGGAAGTGAAATAATGAAAAGAGATTTTACAAATCCTTTTTATCCTTGTTGAAAAAATATGATGTTTTGAGTCACATTCAAAATTCATTTTTGAAAAGGTGAAGTGAAATTTTTTGAATAAATAATAATTTTAAAAGGAATAATTGATAATAGACCCTTTAAAAACACATAAATGTATTATAGAGTAAATTTATAGTGGAAGATAAAATATATAATCACTAAAAGAAAACCATTTTATAATATTTTAAAACACTTTTATTGAATCCCGCATAATAAAAAGGTTGATAAATTTTATTTCGAAAATATGTAAAGAAGAATAGGGATAAATAATGAGATAATCCATATTTGAGTTTAAAAATAATAAAATAAATCATTTGTGCATGAAAATAATATGAATATATTGGTAAAACAACCATTAAAGGGGAATAGGATCATTCTTAACAATGTTTTATTTTTATGAAGAAAGAATTTTTTCAATAAAGAATAATTATGGTAACCCCTTGAAAAATAGTTCATGATAATGATATGTAAATCCCAAAAATAATGACCTGATTTAAAATATAATTAAATCATAGGGTATTATTTATCCAACATATAAGAATAAATTTCAAGAAGAACAATCATAACTCACTACATCTAAATTGAGTTTTAAAAACCATTACAACATTAGAAACCTTTGAATCGTAACCCTTTAAAAGATAAAACATAAAAAATTACATTAATTTCCATGAATAGAAGATAATAATGATAAAATAATCCATATAGATATTATATAAACCATATAAACAAAATATGAGTATAATATAAAGCTTGTCTCAAAGAATGGCTTTTCAGATGAAAATCCTTTAAAACATTTGTATCTCTAGAATCCAAATACCATGAAAGGTAAAAACTGTGATGGATTTTAAAATATCATTAAGTTAATTTTAGTATTATAAAAACTTCTTTAATTCATTATAAACATCACAGAATATAAAACATGTATTTAATATGGAATATGTCTCAAAGAATGAAAAGTGAGGTAAGAATCCCTTACATTTTTATTTATGAATATCCCAAAATATGATTAAACTCATGTTTAATAAACATAACCATATTAATAACTTGTTTTATAACCTTATTAATATATATAAGTTTTTATATTCATTGATCAGAATCATTCACTACACATGTATTATTTTTTTATTTTTTGTTTTCATTATAAGATATTAGTAATTTTGAGTGTTTTGCACATGCTTCGTAATGACTTAGTCAAACCTAATTCTTTAATAGAAAAGTAATAATTCCAATATTATTCAAGATAATATAAAATAATTCCCCTATATATTTATAGAGTTCCATTTTCATTCCATTGTATTTTTAGTTATGATTCCTGAAGATGAAATTGGCGACGAGCTTGTTTAGGGTAATTTACCGATATCAATGGATTACATTATAAGGATCATTGTTTTTTGTTTTATATTTTAATAAAAATATTAATGACATATAAAAATTCTTAATAAAATTTATATTCACAAAATATATTTTAAAACTATCCATGTAATTTGGTTATGAAAATTTAAAAACATTATCCATGGAGGTGGTAGTCTACACGTATGCATGAGCAACGTTTTCATTTCTTCTAATGAATGGGAAGAATGTATGATAAATAATAATTTATCTTTAAATAATCATAATAATGTTATAAATATCATATATATTCATTAAATTAATCCTATAACCATCCATAGAATACATTTATAAAAAACACATCGACCATAGTGGCGGTAGTCTGAATGTACACATAGGTGATATTTTCCTTTTTTGAATAGAGGAGAGGAGAACAGATAATGGTTATACCATGAATATCATAAAATTGAATAATAAAAATTATACCAATGTAATTTTATTAATATTTTTATAATAGTTTTTAATGAGTGTGAATGATAATGGTAAATAAGAAAATTCTTGGGGGTGGATATTACTCACGTTCAAGATTGGAATATTCTCTTGAAATACTTCTTAGAATTATAGAACTTGGGACACTTTATTATAACCAAGGTATTAAAAAAATTAAAATTTATTATAGGAGAGGTAAAATTATTAGTGTTTCAAGTAAATTTATATTTATATTTTTGGCTTGAAGTGGATGAGATTGAGCTCCTTTTATAGGTGAAAATGAGGGAATTTTCCTTGGAATTGAATGGTAAATAAGGGGTAAAGGTGGAATCGCTTATGAATTGGGTTAGTTATGCGAGGAATGGTTGGTGAGAAATTTTTATTTGACTTTAAAATATAGAAATTAATTTCTAAAAGGCCTAATTTTCATGTATACATAACAAAATTTGAGTCACTTTAAGTTTCCGCTTTTAACCTTTATTAACTATGATTAAATATTCACCATGGTAAATATTATTTTAATAAAAATATAAGATGACCCATACTAAAAAATTATAATGTGATGATTTTAAATTTTTGCACCATTCTTTTAATTAAATCTCTAAATATAATAGGATTAAATTTTAATTTAAAACATATAATATATAGAGAAATTGTTTTTTATAGACAAATGTATTTTTAAAATATTAAGTATTTTTAGTATAATTTCATATCAAATAACATTTAAATGAGTGTGATTTTATTTTATTATATATATGAAAATTTAATTATATTTATTATTTAAAATAGATAAACATAATTTAATTAAATAATAATTATGCAATCACTTGTAAAAACAATTCTTTGAAATTAACCATTTTATCCTTACTATGGTAATTATATTTAACCATAGTGACCTATTTTGGTAAATAAAAATAAAATTTCGATCATTAAATATTTTTATTATATTAATTAAAAAAATTAATTCATTTTATCAAATACAATTTTATATTTGATAAAAAAATAATTTTAATAGAATCATACATAACTCATAAAAACAGTTTTCAGAAAAAATATATTTTTTAAAGATAAAAAATAATTGATTAATATTACATGCCAAGTGAAAATATTTAAATGAATTTTATTAATTTTTATATATGTTATTAAAATATTCTAAAATTTTAAATAGTGTTCAATTTTTTAAAAAATACACAATATATAGAAAATTATAATATTTATGAAAAAGTATTTTAATCACCAAATGATTTTATTCCTAATTCATTAAAATTGACTAATTATTTAAAATGAATTATTTAAATTTTAAAAACACATTTGTATTAAAATTATTTCTTATATTTTATAAATACATCAAAAAATTCATTAAAAAAATTCAATAATAATAATATGTAACACATATGTATATATTTTTATAATTAAATTTTTAAATTAATATAATTTTTTTGTTTCCTCCAACATTATCATAGTATATCAATGTTTATATTGTGTTATGACATTTTATCTAGAATGTATCATGGTTCATTTTAGTTTTGTGTTTCATGTGAATAATTTTATTAGACATAGTGTTTAATTAAAGGAAAATATATACTAAAATCTCAGGGTGTTATATAATTCAATGAATCCATGCCCACTAGAGGTGGTCATAGAGAGGCTCACCTATCATCGTCACCAACCTGAGTAAAGCCATTATAGTTTGGTTCATGTCAAAGTGGTTATATATTAGGTATAGATTTTGGATTTAGTCACATTAGAGGCTTTGGAATGAGAAGCTAAGGCTACAATACTATATGTATTTAAATTTAGTATATCAGGACTAAGAAGATAGTAGTAAGGTGTGGTTTTAAATGAATTATAACGAATGGATATAATTGTCTCATGGAAGACTTGAGTTCATAAAAAAATATTTGTAGGGTATAATTATTTATATATATATATAATGGTTAAACATGATTTGTGAACATGTTATATTTCAATAAGGTCTCTATTTTAGGATAGAAAATTGGGAAATTATAATCATATTTTTTTAATTTACTCTATTCTGTGTTATGTATAAATTTTGAATTTTGAATTTATTATAAATGTGATGTGTAACTTTTTAAAAATTATATGTGATGTCTTCATCTAAAGATGTTCAGGTCATCACTTATCAATGTGCCACCCAAGGTTACTCCTGAAGAAATTGAGTAGATTATCTAGGGAACATTTTATGATGAATCAATACCTACTACTACCATTCCATGGATTGGGATCACTATAGACATTTCTAAAACTCATGTTTGTGAGATATCATATGAGTTTTATTAGTTGATGTGAAATATCTGTCAAGGTGAGGTTGATGCTAAGTGGTAGAGCCTTGACTAGACAATGTTGACATTATGTTGCTACCTTAGAGAGGACAATTGTCATGACCTGTCCCCTGGGGCCCATGTCGTGACTACCCCAAGCCCGCCTTCCATAGGCCAGGGGCTGGTGACTAACACCAAAGGGGTAAATCTCTAAAATTGGTAAGGTATTGCATTTATGTAGAGTAACCTCTCACAACAAAGTACGAGATGAAATCAAAACACTAAGTAAAGATGTCTACAAAAGAGTGCGGAAAAGAAATGGGGGCCGGAAATACAAACCAAACAGGAATGTACAAGTACAACTGAAAAAAAGTAAAGCAGCCACAGGGTCGTCCTCTGTGATTCCTACTTGAAGGGTAGGTACAGATGGCCTCCTTATCACTCCTCATCCGTCAGTCTCCTCTGTGCACCGACTCATCGTAAGGTCCACCTTCAGGTACTATCCAGTCCTGCTACTCAGCCTCAGTCAACACTGCCCATCGTCTACATCCAATACAATGTGGTGCGGGCATACCCCGTGTAGGGGTGAGTATAACAATACTCTGTAGGGACCCCAAGACCCCCAAGGTCTCACAAAATCTAACAAGGATAAACCAAAAATTATGAAATCAACAGATAACCCCACTTTGGTATATGCCCATACATATACCTAATTTATCATGTAATCCATCCCAATCACGAGGAAACACAAGAGTTACTGACTCTGCTAACACTGGTATACAACTTATATAGAGAGATAGAGATGATCAGATATAGCCACTGAATCATCAGAGTTGTCGGACCAACACAAGATCTAGGACGAGCTATTCTGTCGGACCAACACATGATCCAGGAATAGAAATCAGAACTATCAGACCAAAACATGATCCAAGAATAGTCGTCAGAGCTGTCGGACCAACACATGATCCCGGACCAGCTATTCTGTCAGACCAACACATGATCCAGAAAAAAAAAAAGAAGCCAGAACTGTCAGACCAACACATGATCCAGGAATAGTCGTTAGAGCTGTTGGACCAACACATGATCCAGGACCAGTAGTTCTGTCGGGAAAACACATGATCTAGGAAGAGAAGTCAGAACTGTCGGACCAACACATGATCCAGGAACAGTCATCAGTGCACAGCTAGCAACAAGGTTTCCACAAAGCACGCTTGATTCTAGGAGGTTTTTCTCCTCAATCCATGTTTCAACACGTCAACTACCACCAAGTTCCATGAAGAAGTATCTCAAAGGTCTGTATCATCATAAGGGTCTCAATGCAATAGACACCGCATCAATCAGACGCTTGGTCTGTGAGTTATTAGATTTTTAGTCCCAGGGCCTAGTTGGATTTGTGTACGATCCAACTTGACCGCATCTCAACATTAATTTGAACTCTAGTGGGGTATACTAAAAGGGACCGCCGTGCTCCAAGAAAACTATTTCAGCTGACGGGTCTTCAAAAGTTCATCTGGTGTCAAAGATACTTCTAAAGGAAGTAACAGGGTCGGTAATGGGCCTGGGCCCAGTCTGACTCGGTCGAACCAACTCGGCCCAACCCAGACTAGGTTGACCCGGTCTGGGTCAACCCGGTCAGACCTGATGGGTTCAGCCCGGTCCGCTGGACCCATCCTGGCGGACTGCAGGGGCGGTTCGGCCCGAAGGTCGCCGCGTAGGCGGCTCGGCCCGGAGGTCGGGGCCAGTTCGGCCATCACCACATTGGGAGCGGCTCGGGCAGCTCGGCCCAGAAAGCCAAGCCGGTTTGGCCAGTGACGCTGTGAAGAACGCCACAGGCCGGCTCAGGGGCCGGCGTGGCTCAGCCGATTCAGCCGAAAGCCTGGGCGCGGTCAGGCCGTGCGTGGCGCGGGCACTGCGCGGGAAGGCCATGGGGCACCGGCCAGGCCGAGGGCAGTCCACGGGACACCGGGCACGGCACGGGTAGGTCGGCGGGGTGCGTGGGCAGCACGGTGGTAGGCCATGGGGCGCGCGGGCAGATCGCGGGGCGCGCGGGCAGGGTGCGGTCATGTCGTGGGGCGCCGGACAGCGTACAAGTAGTCCGCATGCCATTGGGCTGCCTACTGGTGGTGGTTGGGCAGGCCGGTTCAGCGTGGCTCGGAACGGCGTGGGTCAGCGGTGTTTGGTCGGGAACACCAGTGTGCCGCGGGGGCAGCGCGGTTCCGAGAGGTCACGGGTAGCGCGACCATTGTCTTCAGCGCCTTCGTCGCCTCATTACCGCTTCGTCGTCATGATGAAAGAAGCTTCAAACGTAGATCGGCAGAGGGAGCCAGGCCATGATAGTTTGGCCCTCACCCTCCTCGTTTAGGGATGATTACAATTGGTTCAACAAAGAGGAAGAAATTTTAACAACAATTGTTTACAATGCATCGCATCGATTCATTTTAAATAAAGATGAGAAGAAGGAAAGGAATAATACTCAAGGTAATCATCCTACCTTTGATCGTTGCTAGATGATGAAGTCGTGGGAAGAAGACGATGTTGCCAGCGTTCGTCGCGTCTACCATGCACTTCCAATCTTAGATCTTGCGTCAGTTTGTTGACGACGATGAGGAGGGAAGATCGGCTGAAGACATCCCGTGTCAAAGGGGGTTCCGAGGAAGAAATTCGAGGAAGATCGTTATTCGTTTTCGATGGTCTTCTTCATTGGAAGTGTTCTTTGTTGGGAGCCTTCTCCCAATATTTCTCCCAAGCTCCTCCTTTCTCTCCACTCCACCCAAAATGAAATCATAGCCAAATAATAAATTAGGATCTATTATGTTTGTTGGTGTAAATTCAAAATGAGTGATTTAATTAAATGAGTTGACTGATTTATTTAATGGGGTGGAGTTGGCATAACAATTAAAATTAGAGATTTAAATTAAGGCTCCACCTAATTAATGATTGGGAGGTGGTACAAATTAATTAAAGGGGAGTGGTCTCCATTAAGGTGGAGAAGTTCAAGGGGTTTCTCCCCATTTAATGGGGAGTTGAGTAGGTTTTACCCTCCTCCATTAATAATGGGTTAAGCCTCGTGTGGTCCTCACGTCATAACCTCTCACAGGAGGTTATGCTTGGGTGAGCCCCACCACCATAACCTCCCAAAGGAGGTTAAGGTTTGGTGGTCCCACATCCAACTCTCGTGGGGAGGTTTTAAACACTGAACCTTCACATGGTGGTTAGGAATAAAATAAAGTGAGATTACTTTATTTTATCACTTCACACGAAAACCCAAAAACTAACTTTTATCCTCGACTCACTGTCGTCAAAGTGAAAGTCTTATTAAGCTAATACTGGAACTGTGAGTTCAACAGTGCTCTCGGATTTCAATTCTGTGCACTGGTTAAAAAGTTATAAAAACCCACTCGTACGGTTACTAAACGTACCCAGAAAAAACTTGAAAACTTGATTTCAGGCACACTGGGCCTCGGATTCAAGTGTCGTCAGTTTCCGTGATCTTGTAAAGTTCTCATGTATTAAAAACAATTCCATAGGATTTTAGGGACTTTACATTCTCTCCATATTAGGGCTTTATGTCCCCATAAGATATAACTCGAACTAAGGAAACAATTGGGGGTACTGAGCACGCATCTAAGCATCTTGCTCCCATGTGATCTCTTGGAGGTTCCCGTGCTGCCAGTGAATGCGCACCCAAGGTATCGATCTTCCATGTAGGACTCACTCCTGTCGATCCTCAATCTCTATTGGAACCTCTGTGAAAGTCACCCCATCATAGATGTCCAGGTCTCCATGGTCGATGATGTGATTAGGGTCATGCACTTATCTCCTCAGCTGAGATACATGGAAGACGTCGTGCACTCTGTGCAACTGAGGTGGAAGAGCTAAGCAGTAATCCACCTCACCAACTCTGCTAAGGACTTGAAAAGGTCTGATGAATCTCGAAGATAACTTGTCGCCTCGGCCAAATCTTTGTAGGCCTCGTCGAGGTGAGACCCGTAGAAAGATGTGGTCATTATCCTCAAACTCCAGAGGCCTCCATCTCCTATTGGTATATGACTTCTGCCTGCTCTATGCAGTCCTCATCTGCTCCTGGATGATCTGCACCTTCTCTGTGGTATCTCGTACCATCTCTGGTCCCACAAGTGCTGACTCCCCAGGGTCTGTCCAGCATAAGAGTGATCTTCAAGGTCACTCGTACAATGCCTCAAAATGTGCCATCCCCATGGTGGACTAATAGCTATTTTTGTATGAAAATCCACCAAAGTTAAGTGGTCCTCAAAGTTGTGACCGAATTCGAGGACACAAACACGTAGCATGCCCTCGAGGGTTTGAATGTTCCACTCAGTCTGACCATCTGTCTGAGGATGGAAGGTGGTTCTAAAATTAATTTGTGTCCCGAAAGCCTCTTGTAACCCCTTCCATGGATGGGAAGTAAATCATGTGTCATGGTCGGGGACAATAATCTAAGGTATACCATGTAAACGCATAATCTCCTTCACATAGAGGCGTCCCAATCTCTCTACTGAACCCTTCTCTTTGATCGGTAGGAAGTGGGTCGGCATGGTGAGTGGGTCGATGATCACCCAAATCGAGTCGTGACCCCTAGATATACGTGGAAGACCTGTCATTAATTCCATGGATATCCCATCCCACTTCAACTATGGGACCTCTAAAGGCTGAACCAAGCCTGTTGGTGCTTGGTGCTCCGCCTTCACTTACTGACAAGTGAGGCATCGTGAGACAAACTCTGCTACCACCTTCTTCATACCTGGCCACCAGTGCTATCATCTAAGGTCCTGATACATCTTCACCACCCCTGGATGTACCGCTATAGGGGTTGTGTGGAACTCCCTCAACACTTCCTCCTAAAGTGAAACTGGTACCATAGTACGTCCTCTGAAGAGGATAACACGCTCCCCACCTACAGAGAATACCTCAGGTGCATGACCTGTGGATAACTGATCACGTTGTGTCTCGCAGTCAGTATCTCCACGTTGCGCCTCCCTGACTCACTGAAGAAGTGGGGGAGTGACTGTAAGATACTGAAGGAAAGATGCTCTATCTCTATCAACAAAGGATATCTTTGAAGTAGCCATATACTTTGTCGCCTTACCTAGTAGTTGTATACCTGACCTCTTGGTGAGTGCATCTGCAACAACGTTACCCTTCCCATGAGTATAGACTATCTCAATGTCATAGTCCTGGAGGAACTCAAGCCAAGGTCGTTGTCTCAGGTTTAGGTCTTTCTAGGATAAGATATACCTGAGACTATTGTGATTAGAGAACATGGTAAAACGTTCACCCATCAGATAGTGCTTCCACAACTTCAAGGTGAAGACCACTGCTGCTAACTCCAGATCATGGTTAGTGTAGTTCTGCTCATGTTTTCTCATCTGCCGAGAATGATATGCGATCACTCCTCTATCCTACATCAGGACACACCCGAGTCTGGTCCCTGATGTGTCGCAGTAAACTAAGTACCCTACGCCCTCCTATGCATGATTCCATCCTGTGCTGCTTGGGTTTCCTTTTCACCGACCAAGGAAAACCTCATTCCAACGTTTTAGAGAAACTAGAACCTTTTCCCTAATACACTAAATCTGTGTATGAACTAGGGATTCCCAGTCCATACCCAAACTAACGTCATAAGGCCTCGACACTGCCACCAAGAGGTTCTAACCAAAACTCTTGCCTCAATGGTTAGATCACACTATCAACCTAAGTGTGATTATCGATTCTCCTCCCAAAGGTATCTCAAGACGTGAGGGTCGATTCAACGGTTTAATCGGAAACTCTAGGTCCTGGACAATATTTGTGGAAGGAAGGAATGATTGGTACCTATCTATTAATACAGAATCTAGTAGACATATACCATACCTCGAATCATTCCTAGAGCCCTTGGGTCACATTCCTTGACCACATGTAACAACTCTCTTCCCCTTCCCTCCAGCTCTCAGAGCCTGGAGGGGTCCACAAAAAGGGGGTGGTTGTAACATGTTGAAAAGTACACCACCACCTGCTGCTCTCCCAGAACTTCTTCCACATCTTCTTCTGTGTAGATTCATCTGTCCTTAACATATCCTCTTCGTGAAACACTTTACATGCCCAAGTCTCTGAGACTGGCGCCAGTTCTCTGCTTACTCACTGCTAACATTCACTGATTGTATCCGTTCATCCAAAGAACATTCAACCACCAAGGTTCCCTCTAGCACCCTATAATAAGTAGGAATGCATAGAGGAATAGTGCTGTCTTGGATGTCCTTTAAACACACCTTTCTCTAAAGTTTGAGACCTGAAGCACTGATCGTATCGTATTCATCGAGTGCCAAGAAAAAACAGTATGCCACGATGAATACTTAGCTACCGACATGTCATCCTTCCAAAGCTGTAAAAGTTGTAGGGAACTCTCAGCCACCTCCTCAATCTAGTCCTCAGCCGCCTGTGAGTCAGGATTGCCTCAGAACCTGAGGGGTATCTAATGCTGAAACACATGTAAGGCACTAAGCCTACAAGTGCCCTCTACCAGTACTTTCGGTTATAACTACTAACCAACGAGAAGTGATATAGCTGGCGCACAACCCGAAGGTACCATATCAGGAATCAGTCCACGTACCAAAGCCTCATCACTATGTGGACCATCCTCATGGTCACTCACAAAAAAAGACTAGTAGCTAAGATCACCATCTTCTCTACTAGTTTCTCAACTAAGAGAAAAACTCTAGTAATCGCCTCCATCAAGTCCTCTGCTTCCTGGGAAGTTGTCTCGCCTCGAAACCTCAGAGGCCTCTATCGCTGGAACTCATGCAACGTGCTCATTCGGCATGCACCGTCTGCCAGTGTGGATGGTGGAATCTACTACCCAACGGGTGGTGGTGCTGCTGGTACACCACTCGAAGGTGCCAACATAGTAAGAGGGCCCTACACCAGAGCCTCATCACTCGGTGGGCCGTCATCATGTACTCTCTCAGAAACCCTATCTGGCTGTCTACGCTACGGCATCCTGATAAGGAACAGGTGTGCCACGGTCAATAAGTTATACCTGGTGAGCTGACTCAAAAATATCACAAATAAAACTCTTGAAACACACACACAATTACTATTTTCGTGCACTAAATCCGAAAATAGAAGTCAGGGTCCCAGTGTATGGATACGTCTGTCGCCGCACAAAAACTGGACTCCCTGAACTGAAAGCTACACTCAGTACCCTTAACATTGTTTCTTCACAGAAAATATCAGTCCTAAGTTCTGTGGTAGAACTGACTCCTCTGATACCAATTTGTCACGACCCATCCCCTGGGGCCCGTGCCATGACTACCCCAATCCCGCCTTCCATAGGCTAGGGGCTGGTGACTAACACCAAAGGTTTAAATCTATAAAACTGGTAAGTCATTGCCTTTATGTAGATAAACCTCTCATAACATAGTTTGAGCTTAAAGCAAAACACTAAGTTAAGTTGTATACAAAAGAGTGATAAAAGGAAAAGGGGCCGGAAATACAAGCCCAACAGGAATGTAAAAGTACAACTGAAAAGAAAGTACAACTGAAGAAAAGTAAAGAAGCCACAGGGTCTTCCTCCGTGGTTCCTTCTTGAAAGGTAGGTACATATGGCCTCCTCAGTAATCCAATTCTATTAGTCTCCTCTGTGCACCGACTCATCGTAAGGTCCACCTCCTGGTACCGTCCAGTCCTGTTACTCAGCCTCAGTTAGTACTGCCTGTCATCTGCATCCAATACAATGTGTTGCATGCATAGCCCGTGTAGGGGTGAGTATATCAATTCTCAGTAGGGACACCGAGACCCTCAAGGTATCACAAAATCCAACAATGATAAACCACAAAGTATAAAATCAACAGATAACACCACTTATATATATGCCCATACCTATACCTACGTTATCAAGTAATCCATCCCAATCACGATGAAACACAAGATTTACTGACTCAGCTCACACAGGTATACAACTTATGTAGAGAGATAGAGGTGATCAGATATAGCCACCGAATCATCAGAGCTGTCGAACCAACACATGTTCCAGGACCAGCTATTCTGTCGGACTAACACATGATCCAGGAATAGAAATCAGAACTATCAGACCAACACATGATCCAGGAATAGTCATCAGAGCTATCAGACCAACACATGATCCAAGACCAGCTATTCTATTGCACCAACACATGATCCAGGAACAGAAGTCAGAACTGTGGGACCAACACATGATCCAAGAACAGTCATCAGAGTTGTCGGACCAACACATGATCCTAGACCACCTATTCTATCGGTCCATCACATGATCCCGGAACAGAAGTCAGAATTTTCGGACCACCACATTATCTAGGAACACCCATCAGTGCACAGCTAGCCACAAAGTTTCCACAAACCACGCTTGATTCTGGGAGGGTCCACTCCTCAAGCCAAGTGTTGACATGTCAACTGCTACCAAGTCTCTTGAAAAAGCATCTCAAAGGTCTGTCTCATCATAGGGGTCTCAACCCAACAGACGGTGCGTCAATCGGACGCCCGGTCTGTGAGTTATTAGCTTTTTTGTCCCGGGGGCCCAGTTGGATTCGTGTACGATCCAACTAGACCATATCTCAACATTAACCCGAACTCAAGTGGGGTATACTCAAAGGGACCGTCGTGCTCCATGAAAACCAGTGTCGCTGACGGTTTGTCAAACGGTCGTCTGGTTCCAAAGATACGGCCAAAGGATGAAACAGGGTCGGTAATGGGCATGGGCCGGGTCCGACCCGGTCGGACCGACTCGGCCCAACCCAGACTGGGCGGACCCAGTCTGGGTCGACCCGGTTCAGCAGACTACTGGGGCGGTTCGGTCTGAAGGTCGCTGTGCAGGCGGCTTGGCTCGGAGGCTGGGGACGGTTTGGCCAGCACCACATGGGGCGTGACTCGGGCGGCTTGGCCCGGAAAGCCGAGCCAGTGCAACCAGCGACGCCATGAAGGACGTTGCGGGCCGGCTCGGGTGGTCGGTGCGGCTCAGCCGGTTCGGCTGGGAGCCAGGGCACGGGCAGGTCATGCAGGGCGTCGGGCAGGTCACAGGCAGGCCGCGCAGGGAGCAGGCTGGTCTGCTAAGCACCGGGCAGGGTGCAGGCAGGCTGCGCGGGGGGCGGGCAGCACGCTGGCAGGCCAGTGGGGCAGGCGGGCAGAGCATGGGCAGGCCGCGGGGCACACGGGCTGCTCACGGGCTGGCCGCGGGGTTCCAAGTAGGGTGCGGGCAGGATGACAGGTCAAGTACAACACACGAGCAGACCGGCGGGGCGCGCGGGCAGCGCGCGGGAAAACGGCGGGGCGTGCGGGTAGTGCGCGGGTACGTCGTGGGGCACGGGGGCAGTGTGCGGGAGGCAGGCGGGGTGCCCGGCAGCACGCTAGTAGGCCACGGGCAGGCAGGCCACTGGCTAGTGGTGGCCGGGTAGGCGGGTTCGGCACTGTTCGGACCGGCACAGGTCGGCGGTGTTGGTTTGGGAACACCGGTGCACTGCGGGGGCAGCGCGGTTCACAGAGTCTGTGGGTAGCATGTATTTTTTCGTCAACGCCTTTGTCGCCTCATTGCCGCTTCATCTCCATGCTGAAGGAAACTTCGCAAGGAGATCAGCGGAGGGAGTTGGGCCATGTTAGTTTGGCACGCACCCTCCGTGTTTAGGGATCATAACAATTGGTTCAACAAAGAGGAAGAAAGTTGAACAACAATTATTTACAATACATCGCATCAATTCCTTTTAAACAAAGATGAGAAGAAGTAAAAGAATAATACTCAATGTAATCCCCCTACCTTTTATCGTTGCTCGACGATGAAGTCGCGGGAAGAGAACGATGATGTCGTCGTTCGTCGCATCTGACATGCACTTCCAATCCAAGCTCATGAATCAGTTTGTTGACGCCGATGAGGAGGAAAGATCGGTCGAAGACATCCCACGTCGAAGGGGGTTTCGAGGAATATCTTTCTTTGTTTTCGAAGGTGTTCTTCATTGGAAGCGTTCTTCGTTGGGAGCCTTCTCCCGATATTTCTCCCAAGCTCCTCCTTTCTCTCCACTCCACCCAAAATGAAATCATATCCAAATAATAGATTAGGATCTATTATGTTAATTGGCGTAAATTCAAATTGAGTGATTTAATTAATTGAGTTGACTCATTAAATTAATGGGGTGGATTTGGCATAACAATTCAAATTGGAGATTTAAATTAAGGCTCCATCTAATTAATGATTGAGAGGTGGCACAAATTAATTATGGGTGAGTTGGCTTCATTAAGGTGGAGAAGGTCAAGGGGATTCTCCCCATTTAATGTGGAGTTGAGGGGGTTTTTCCCTCCTCCATTAATAGGGGGTTAAGCCTCGTGTGGTCCCCACGTCATAACCTCTCATGGGTGGTTATGCTTGGGTGGGCCCCACCACCATAACCTCCTAAAGGAGGTTATGGTGTTGTGGTACCACCTCCAACTACCATGAGGAGGTTTTAACCACCCAACCACCACATGGCGGTTAAAAATAAAATAAATTGAGCTTACATTATTTTATTACTTCACAAAAAAACCACAAAACTAACTTTTATCCTCGACTCACTGTCATCGAAGTGAAAGTCTCCTTAAGCAAATATTGGCGCTGTGAGTTCAACGGTGCTCTCGAATTTCAATTCCGAGCACTGGTTCAAAATTTATAAAAACCTGCTCGTACGTTTACTGAAAATACCTGAAAAAAACTTCAAAAATTGATTCTGGGCACACCGGGCCTCGAAATCAAGCCCCGTCAGTTTTTGCGGACTCATATAATTTCCATGAATTAAAAAAATCCAAGGGATTTCTGAGTCTTTACAATAAATATATCTCAAAAACTTCTTTCCACAATGAGAATGATTCATGGTTAGAGGGAATATAGTGGAAGATAATAATTTAGGTCTTATGTGATGAGAATTTTGACTATAATATAGAGCATTATATTGGTTTTATAGGTTTTGGATAATGAATTTGATAATTGATGGGTTGTAGTGATATGATATTCATTGTGGTTTTTTTTCCTGTTATCAAGCATGCCTCTTTATTTTAGGATTTATTTTACTATTTTTCAATAAATTTTGAATAATAATATTATTTGGACTCATTTATAAGAATAGGGTACTAAATTTTTATGTGTTCTAGATAAATTTTATATTTACACATCAAACATGTTTCTAAGTTCAATATTAATGATGATTTATTTTTGTTAAAATCAATATTCTAATAGAATTATACAACCATGATACATTACTGGTGACTTTTTTAAATAATAACCAACAAATATAGTATATATGCCAATGAGGTGTCATTATTCTAGAAAAGAGATAGTTCATTTATAGTTGGTTGATATGACACTCTAATGACATCATCAAGAGGAGTTAGATGAGTGTGTAGAGATAATATAAAGGGTAATGAAGAATTTTAAATAAGAATTTCATAACAACTCTTTTTTCATTGTATAAAATACTCCAAATATTTTTAGTTTCTTCATATATATTTTTAATTTGTGATCTATTTTCATTATGGTGGGGAATGATTCATATAGAAGGTATTATCCTAGGGTCTAAGTTAGAAATTTTTTTCCATTTTTCAATAACTATGACTCTCTACTTTATTCATCGTGGTACAGGTCATTGAAATAATGTTTACTATTTGAGAAAGATGGTGAGGGTAGAGTTTGGGGTGGTAGTAGATAGCTTTTCCTATCTATTTCATGAAACCAATAACAATATCTTTTATAAAATTAGTGGAAAAAAAATATACAATTGTTTGTATTCGACTATTGATGAAATAATTACTCACTAAAATCAGTAAATTGATCTTTTTAACCTTGTAGGGATTAAATGATGGTGATTTTATCACAAGATTCATTAATTTTAGTGATATAATAGTCATGGAAATGAAGGGAATGTTTTCTCCTTGTGATGATAAATTTACATCATTGATATGATAACCTTTACTGGAAAATGGTAGAAGATCGTAGTGTCTCAAAAGGTATGTTAGCATTTGAAATCCATAAGGGTATGGATTAGCTTCCAACAATGTTCATGGTTATGGAATAAGATAAATAAAACTATTTTATGGGGTTAATTTTAAACACACCAAGATTTTACTATATATTATTCTTTTAAATAGGTATAATTTTTTGATAGTTTTCTTCACATGCAACACCAAACCAAAAAAATCAAGATATATATCATTAAAATAAAATTTTATGTATTAAATTTATGTTTCATAATTGAATTGTTTGATATAAATTAATGTAACCACATTTTGAAATATATGTAGAAAGAAAAATAGAGGGGTCATTTTTAATACCAGTGCAGTGATAAAATTCAATTAGTATATATAAATAGCTAATAAGATCATTTTATGATTAAAAATATATTTTTCTAAAAAGTTATATTTTATATGTTGTTTATTTTTATCTTAATAAAATAAACACATTTTTTTACTGATGATGAAATATATTGTTTATATGAATTTGAATAGTAATTGATAAGAAATAAGAATAAGAATAGTTAATATTAAAAAATTCATTTTTTATATAAAAACCATTTCTCATTCTATTTCATATTTCCATTTAAAAGATAAATTCAAAAAAAATATAAATTGAATTTTTAAAACTAAACATCATTTTTAGATTCAAAATTTCAACATTACGTTAAGATAAATTTTTTATATTTTTCTTAAAAAATTGATTTTTAGGTGAATATTGAAAAATATTATCTTTAAAAATACCAGGATTTTAACATAATTATAATATAAAGACAACTTAAATATTTATAAAACCATTTTTATAACCATATATGTATTTAATAATTAAAATATTATGTTTAAATATTATGTTTAATTTATACTACCTATGTTTAACATTATGGAACTTGAGTAATATTTTATAAAAAAATTGTTTTCTATCTTCTATTTTAATTAAATATTCTCTAGGTGAAATTCAGTTTTGGATTAATTTTAAATCAATATAACTCTTACAAGTTTTATAATAAACCAATTAATGTTATGAATATTAGAAACATTGATAATTTTTTCATAAACATTATTATTATGCTTAAAATACACTTTTTCTTAAAATAGTTTTTTATGTGTTATGGGTACAAATATTAAAATTAATTTTTCACACCCAATGAAATTGGATATAATATTTTTAATTAGTGGGTTTAAATTTATAAAAAAAGTTCCATTTTATTTTTAGGCTTAAAAAATAAATTACTTAGGTAAAATTTAGTTGTCATAGTTATAACCAAATAAGATAAAAGTTTAAAACATAAGATTAAAAGACTTAGAACATGCTAAAAAATTTCTTCAAAGGAATGTTTGATCAATGTTTTCAAAAAACATTATCTCTAATGCATTAATGTATATTTTTTATTCCACATTTCATTTCAAACATGTGCTCTCTGTATATTGATAAATTGTATTTACAAAAATGTCATTCTCTCTAATTATGAAAGGGGATTTTCACCACCCCTTCAAGGACACTCTATAATTTATAATTAATCTTGAAAAATTGACCTCTTTAATTAACCTATAATTTTATTCCACAAACATAATCCTCTAGTCACAATAAATCATCTTAATTCCTTCATTTATAATAATCTCTCCAAGGGAAAGATCAAGTTCTCAACTTGACTACTAATCAATCTATAACCACTTTGGTTTTATATATTTAACTTAAAAATATAATTATACCATTATTATATAATTTAATAGTTTTTTTGTATAATTAATGTTATTATATTGAATTAATAATCATTATCCACCTTTCCCCTTTTCCATTGAAAAAATTAAAATGTTGTTCAGGCATACATGTTGCCAATCACCTTCACAAAGAAATGTGTTTCATTTTCATTCACTTAATTACATGACTGGTTAAAAGGGGGTATTTAATGAGTGAATGTGTTATTTATATCATGTTTAATATTAAAAAAGTTAAACTGTATTCTACTCTATTTATATTCTATGTAAAATTAAAATTTCATTTGTGTGTACATACGAACTATCACCCCCATGATACTATGTATTTCATTGTCCATTATCACCCTACTTTGAGGTTTTAACAATGTAATTAATGGACAAATATGATATTATTATGTAAATAATTGTTTTTTGTGGTTTTTTAATGGTTATATTAATATTCAACATGTTATTAACATACCAAATTTTTCTTCTAAAAAATTACCAAAACAATTTCGTCACGGATTTCCATCATCATGAATCGTGGCTAAATTTTTAATGGAATAGAAATATTTATTTATAAATCATTATAAATAATATATTATAGTACCTTTAATAATATTATAAATATGAAATTTCCATCAATTAATGGGAATCAATAACTATATTTTAATGTATACACGAAACAATCAAAATCGCTAGAATCCGATAATGATAATAAACTATAACTACCTGATAAATGTATAATAAATGAATAAAATTAATGGGTATATAGTGTCATGGATATAAATAATTTTATTAAATAATTTATTCAGATATATATATGTTTATTATATAGGATGTTTAAGTGATTTCATGGAATTTGATGGTCAATGTAAAGGGTTCTTCTCAAATTTTTCTTTTTTGAGATGTGTTTTATATTATGAACCCTTTTTCATTTATATGGGGTATATACTACCTCTTTGAAATAATATTTCATGATTCATCTTATTTCAATTTTAATTTCAAAATTTCCATTTCAAGATATTTTTAATGAAATGTTATAAAATCCAGAAGGGTGTTTCTTAACTCAATACCCTTTTGTTGAGTTATAATGCTTCTCCTTCGACATCATTATTAAATGTTGGGTAAATTATCCTTTAATTTTATTATGTTTTATTTCATAATTTTTATATGGATTTAAAATTATATCACCTAAAACTGATTTCAAATTGTTCTTACTTCATGAATTATGATATTCATAATGTATTTTATTAACTCAACCTCATTTCATTGGGTTAAAATGTTTCATCTTGAACTTATTTCTTCTATTCTTTGTTTCCTCCACCCCTAGGATTTTATTATATGGTTATTTTTCTTATTATGTAAGGAATATTAAATTTTAATTCAAATCTAATTTAATAAATAGTTTCTTTCCCATAAAATTATATTATTGTTAATTATAATTCACATGCTCATAAATATGTCCTTTTTCTTCAATGTTCAAATTTTATTATCTTTTTAATATTCATCACATTATTTGGAAACCCAATTATGTATTCTTTCATGTGACCTTCATATTTCTCTTTATAATTTTTTAAAACAATGTTTTATTATCCCTTTTATAAAATGGGTTTCCAATAAATGTATATCAAATTAATAAAATGGATTTCTTTCCATGATCATATGTTTTATCTTCCACTCCAAATTTTCATGGGATAGCCTTTATCCTTTTCAAGGATTCATTAATAAGGATTAATTCTAAAATTAAAATATTTCCAAAGTTTTCACATCACCTTTTCAATAATGACTTTTGAAAGTGACTCATAACTTTGTCTTTTTATGATGAAGTTATAAATGTTTTATCAAATATATTTTTAGAATTTTTCCATGTTAAATTTTTATTTTGTTGTAATGACACTTTTTCTCAACAAATATTCCATTTCATGATTTAAAATGCTTTTATAGATAAATTTAATTCTTAATGATTTCAATAATAAAAGTGGTATTTCCTCTTATTTTCAAGTTAATTATCCAATGATATTAAAATGATGTTTTTCATTTATTTCAACACAATTATTGATCCTTATGTTTCAATAGGGGTATTTTTAATCCCTCGCCTAACATCATTCTCTAGATGTCTTATGGAATGTTATAAGAAATATTTTCATGAAACCTAACTATTTTAAATGGGTTAACTAGGTTATATTTAATGTTTAAATGATTTCATGTTCTAATGGAACACATTTGTATGGATTATTATTATTATAAAGGTTAGGGTATTATATAAAAATTCATTTAATTCGTTAAGGATTTGAATCTCATGAGATAATGACTTCGTACATGAGTATAAGTGTGGTCATTTATGATCACAAGGATTGTAAGAAAGTAAAAGTGTACTTAATTATGTTCAAAAATTTTGTGTGTGAGTATAACTTTGGTTATTTATACTCACAATGACATTTCCTAGTCATGATTTTGAATGGTTATGTCCACAATCTTATAATTTTATATTCTATTGTATATGATGCATTTCTTTGTTATATTCCTTCGATATTCCCTATTGCTTATGTTTATTCCCTTGTGTATATTATACCACAAAATTATGACATGGTACATGTTTTTTCATTTGATATTATATATCATTTTATTTTTAATTTGGATAACTCCTATTGTTCCTCATTCTTTATAATTTGATATTTCTCCCCTGTTCATTTTTTTATATGTTTATGATTTAACCCTTGAATGATATATTGATGGGTTTTTTTCTTTAATGGATGTTTGATATTACCCAATTATTATATTTTCATTTCCCATGTTGTGAATATTAATATAATATAAGAGAAGTCCAAAAATGAGTATAGTGTGGCTCAATTGTGGAGAAATGTTCACAAGTGTTGTAAAATATGTTGCTTGTGTAGCTAGTCCTCAAAGAAACCAAACCTTTCATTCTTGGGATTGTGTGTTTTTTGTGAGATATAATATTTAACTTATGGAAATTATTTAATATAATGATATGTTTAGATTAGGACATCTCATATGGTATAAAATCCTATTCTTAAAATATATGTCTTTAGAACTAGACCTTTGAGTTTTGTCTAGGGCACCTCAATTGGAAAAATACCAAGGTTTATTATTTTTAGAGATTATTTTTGTTATTTTGTTAGGATTATGGAAATAAAACATTAGTAAAAACATTGTGGAAATTATATATATAGTATAACACCCTAAAAATTTGGTAAAGTAGAGATTGTGTGGTTTTCTTGGAAATGGAATCCATATTTGGATACTATAAGTGGATTTAGGATCTAGAACAGATGTACCAAGGGTTAATAACCTTGAAAAGTCTGGTTGAGTATTAACTCAATCTTCATCTGATGTATGAAAAAGTGGCCTAACAACACACATGGTTTGAAACTCTTGGGGGTATTATTTGGTAAATGAATATTCTCTTTAAAAACGATTATAATGTATTTAAATAGAAGTTATTGATGTAATGTATAACTATTTAAGTTAGAAAACCTATTAGGAATATGATTACAGATAACCAATATTGAAACATAGAGATTCAGTAGATGGGTTATGCATGTAATTTATGAGTTACTTATTCTGGGATTATAGTTTCCATTTTATACATCTCAAAATATATGTACTCTCATCACAAAATATTCCTTTATTTAATTATTGTATGGAGATTGGAGTTGCTAAGTTAACAATGGGTATGGTTGAAAATGTTGTTATTGTCTCAATGGGTAATCAAACATGATTGGATATGGAGTGTGAACATTTATGTAAGCACTGTATCATGTTATAAACCACAACCGGAATCATTCTGAGCCCTTGAATTCACCAAAGAAGGTGAAAATTTCTATTGAGTCTTTCATACATCAAGGACAGCTATCCTTTAGTGGTCCATATGATCCACTAATTATTGATAAATGGATAGAAACTGTAGGAAATATTTTTCCCATTCTAAAGATCATGGAACAAGAAAATGTTTTTTTGGCTATTTATCATTTATAATTTGAATCTAATAAATAGTAGACCCTATTCAAGAACATGATTCCAAAGGAAAAAAATCCAATCTATTAAATGAGAGGAGTTTAAAAAGGTATTTTTTAATAAATATTTTCTCCAAACTCTTCACATAAAAATGGGGAGATATTTCCTTGAGTTTAAATATAAAGTGGATGAATTCATTAGTACCTATGAAGTACACATCATGAGAATTTCAAAGTACACTACTAGTTTTATCATTAACCCTATGAGAATGATTGATTATTTCTTCAGTGGAATAAAACAAAGTCTTAGAAAGGAATTAACTATAAGAGAATTTAGAATTTTTGATGAAATTATTCAATGTGCATTAATGATAGAAATGGAAATTGAAAACTCTTATTATTCTAGTGGTTTAGGGAATAATCATAGAAAAATATAATTTCATGGGAAAAATGTCATAAAACCAGTTGAGAAAATTAAATTCACCTTCCAAAATACCAAAAATGTTAGAGGAAGCATGGGAAAACTATCACCTGTGAATAGTTAAATGCTTCAAGTGTGGAAGAATATGTTATCGAGCATATGAATAATATAGGGAGATGAAGAGGCCAACTTATTAAATGGGCAAAAGTAAATATCAAACTAATAAACTAACCATATTATAATATTTAAATTATTAGGAGTATGGTCATTATGCTAAAAATTTCACCAAACCAAGAATTAATAATGAAAACCAACATCTGAAACCTCTTATGATAAGGGAACAAGGGAAATCCTATTCAATGACTACCATTGAAGTATATCATGATATTTAATGTACACTTATCCACTACTCTATATTTAAAATGACTTATTATATTTTGATTATGATAGAATCAAATCACCACCCCAATGAATTTATATTAAATTATCATAGAAAACTTGTAATTATATGATTATTGTATCTAAAGTTTAAGTTTTTAGTGTTGTATCTCTCGTTTCCCTCGTTGTTTGATTTTCATGATCACAATCACCTTATTATTTGTCTAACCTTGTTTTTAAGTGTTGTGGATGATAGGAAAAAGATTGCCAAAGGATTGGCCCAAGAAAGCTGGCAAAATGGACTGAATTTCAGTCCACCGGCCAACCGGTGTGATAGCACCGGCCAGCCGGTGGACCTGGCAGAGGCATTGCCCACTGCCAGGTTCCACCGGTCAGCCGGTGGCTCTGTCACCGGCCAGCCGGTGGCACCCAGACCAATGGGGCAGCTACTGTCTCCCCACCGGCCAGCCGGTGGCTACTCCACCGGTCAGCCGGTGGAGCCTGGACCAAAATTCATCTCCTCTGCCAAGGCACCGGCCAGCCGGTGGAGCTGTACCGGCCAGCCGGTAGCCCTGGTCAAACTAGCCGTTGGCTTTGACCAGTCAACTCCAAAAGCCTCCCAATGGCTCCGAGGCCTTTTCCAACGGCTCCAAAGCCCTCCAACTGATACTTGAAGGTTCCTAGCCTATAAATAAAGGCCTAGGAAGCCCCGGAACTTCACCCAAGCCACCGGACACATTGTTGATCATTTTGGCGAACCTCCGGAGGATTTCCTCAAGGAACCCAACGTGCTCCAATCCAATTCCACATCCAAGAGCACCATCAAAGAAGCTTGGAAGCGGCCTTCAACATCTCCAATCAATCAAAGGCGCCCAAGGCTTCTCCCAATCACGGTTTTATTGTTTTATTTATTTTGAGCGTTAAATTTGGGTTTGTGCCTACAAACCCCAAACTCTTTTCTCACCCTCCCTTTCTTTTGGGTTTCACATCACCACTAAGGTGTGAAGAGGTTCACAAGATTTTCCTTTAAAAAGCTTGAGACATAGGTGAGCTATCCTTCACCTGTAAGAAGGATAGTGGGTTCTTGCTAAACCATTAAAAGCAAGTGGGTTCTTGCTCAACCATCAAAAGCAAGCTGTAATAGGTCCTAGTGCTACCTCAAAGCCTAGTGGGTTTCTTGCTAAAACCATTGAAAAGCAAGCGGTAGGAATCTCTCAACGGTTGAGTTGGGAGCGAAGACGTAGGCCGGGTTTTGGCCGAACTCCATTATCAATTTCTTGTGTGATTGCCTCTTTATTTCCGCTGCATCTTTACTTTGTTTTTAATTTGTTAATCATCTTTTTAAAAGGCAATTCACCCCCCCCCCTCTTGCCATCCTTCCCTTTTTTTTCCGACCCAACAATTGGTATCAAAGGGAGGTTAATTTGAGTAATACCTTAAAAGGTTTCAAATTCAAAGATCCATTGTGATGGCATCTACCTCTTTCGCCCCAGAGGGCTACTCATTGGGTCGGGCTCCATTTTTTGATGGAACCGACTATAATTATTGGAAAACCCGCATGACCACTTTTTTAAGAAGCATAGGTTATCCGATTTACAAAATTGTCATGCAAGGTTATTCTTTGTCTTCCCCCGACGAATCCAAATGGACCCCCGCCGATATTAAGAATTTTGAGCTTGATGGAAAAGCCATGAATGCTCTTCATTGCGGGTTAGATAGAAATGAATTTAATCGTGTATCCACTTGCACCACTTCACATGAAATTTGGAAGCTTTTAGAAGTGACCCATGAAGGCACTAATAAAGTCAAAGATACTAGATTAGATATGTATAGACAAGACTTTGAATCTTTTTCTATGCATCCTTCCGAATCTATTTCCGATATGTTTACACGCTTCACTGACATTTGCAATGGAAGGAAATCTCTTGGTGATGATGTTTCAGCCGAGACGATGGTCAAGAAGATCTTATGGGTCCTTCCGAGCTCATGGGCACCAAAGGTGACGGCGATCCAAGAAGCTAAGGACGTCAAAAATATGCCGGTAGAGGAGCTCATCGGATCTCTCATGACTTATGAGATCACGATGAGGAGGCAAGCTCAAAAGGAGGGCACACCTATCAAGACACCAAAGAACATTGCCCTCAAAGTACAAAAGGAAGTAAGCTCCTCCTCATCATCCTCATCTTCCTCATCTTCTTCATCATCAAGCGGCGACTCGGAAATGGAGAATCTCGCCCGCCAAATGCACAAGTTTATGAAGAAGCACAAGAAGAAGAAATCCCGCAAGCATCGAAAGCAAGAACCCACCGAAAGATCTGAGCCCAAGGTAAAATGCTACGGGTGCGGCGAAAAGGGCCATTACAAGCCCGATTGCCCACTCAACAAAAAACGGGCTAAGGAAAAAGGAAAGAAAAAGGTCCTCAAGGCGACATGGAGTGACTCCTCATCATCCTCCTCCTCCTCCTCCTCGAGTGACCAAGGTACAAAATGCCTAATGGCATTTCATGAGGTAACATCTTCCGACTCCTCCTCCTCTTGTTCTTCAAATTCAAATTCTTTAAATCATCTTTCTTATGAAGAACTCTCACACGCTAGAGACCAACTAGAAAAAGGTTTTCATGCTTTATCGTCAAAATTTGTTGCTTTAAAAAAGTCTTTCAAAAAACTCTCCTCCGAAAAAGAACAACTTCTCAAAGAGAAGGAGGAGATGTCCCTTAAAATCCAAAATTTTCCAAATGTTGATTCCATGGAATCAACCATCAAAGACCTAAGGGAGACCCTAGCTAAGTTCACCCAAGGGGAACAAAATTTGAACAATCTCCTAGGTTCCCAACGAATTTCTAGGACCACTCAAGGGCTTGGCTACACCAACCAAGCTTCCTCCTCCCATGCACCCACTGTTTTTGTAAGGGGGAGCTCTAGTTATAAATTTTGCAATTATTGTAAAAAACCCAGGCACCTCATTTATGAGTGTGATTGCAAAAATGCCCGGTATGGCCGCCCCAAAAGTATTTTCTTTAATGATGAATTTTATAGGAGAAGACCCGCCATGAGACAAGTGTGGATTGAAAAATCCCTTCTAGCGAGTCTCACCGGGCCAAAATTTGTCTCGGTTTGATAATCCTCTCCCCGGTGTTTTGTTGTTTTTATTTAGGGGGAGTTAAGTTTGTTTAAGCATTTTTTTTTATTCAAACTTTCAATTTCAACACTTGGTATCAAAATTTTCATTTCAAAATATTCAATTCAAATTGTTATTCAATTCTCTTTTCAAAACTTTCAATTCAAACTGTTATTCATTTTTTGATTCAAAACTTTCAATTCAAATTTCAAAAAAAATTCATTGATTTTCAAATCTCAATCTTGTTTTTCAAATCTTATCCTTCAATCAAGTTTTATGCACCGTGCTATTTTGATAATCACAAAGGGGGTGAAATTTCTTGATTGATTGGGGGAGAATCCTTTTCATCATGCTTAGCATTTCCTTTCAATTTCAGTATTTTACTTTAATTGTTTTGGTGATTGTGATCATCAAAATAGGGGGAGATTTTTGTATCTCTCGTTTCCCTCGTTGTTTGATTTTCATGATCACAATCACCTTATTATTTGTCTAACCTTGTTTTTAAGTGTTGTGGATGATAGGCAAAAGATTGCCA
Organism: Viscum album; assembly: GCA_963277665.1. Lineage (NCBI taxonomy): Eukaryota > Viridiplantae > Streptophyta > Magnoliopsida > Santalales > Viscaceae > Viscum > Viscum album. The sequence continues at coordinate 838,770,827 of OY728165.1, forward strand.
AAGGATTGGCCCAAGAAAGCTGGCAAAATGGACTGAATTGCAGTCCACCGGCCAACCGGTGTGATAGCACCGGCCAGCCGGTGGACCTGGCAGAGGCATTGCCCACTGCCAGGTTCCACCGGTCAGCCGGTGGCTCTGTCACCGGCCAGTCGGTGGCACCCAGACCAATGGGGCAGCTACTGTCTCCCCACCGGCCAGCCGGTGGCTACTCCACCGGTCAGCCGGTGGAGCCTGGACCAAAATTCATCTCCTCTGCCAAGGCACCGGCCAGCCGGTGGAGCTGTACCGGCCAGCCGGTAGCCCTGGTCAAACTAGCCGTTGGCTTTGACCAGTCAACTCCAAAAGCCTCCCAACGGCTCCAAAGCCCTCCAACGGATACTTGAAGGTTCCTAGCCTATAAATAAAGGCCTAGGAAGCCCCGGAACTTCACCCAAGCCACCGGACACATTGTTGATCATTTTGGCGAACCTCCGGAGGATTTCCTCAAGGAACCCAACGTGCTCTAATCCAATTCCACATCCAAGAGCACCATCAAAGAAGCTTGGAAGCGGCCTTCAACATCTCCAATCAATCAAAGGTGCCCAAGGCTTCTCCCAATCACGGTTTTATTGTTTTATTTATTTTGAGCGTTAAATTTGGGTTTGTGCCTACAAACCCCAAACTCTTTTCTCACCCTCCCTTTCTTTTGGGTTTCACATCACCACTAAGGTGTGAAGAGGTTCACAAGCTTTTCCTTTAAAAAGCTTGAGACATAGGTGAGCTATCCTTCACCTGTAAGAAGGATAGTGGGTTCTTGCTAAACCATTAAAAGCAAGTGGGTTCTTGCTCAACCATCAAAAGCAAGCTGTAATAGGTCCTAGTGCTACCTCAAAGCCTAGTGGGTTTCTTGCTAAAACCATTGAAAAGCAAGCGGTAGGAATCTCTCAACGGTTGAGTTGGGAGCGGAGACGTAGGCCGGGTTTTGGCCGAACTCCGTTATCAATTTCTTGTGTGATTGCCTCTTTATTTCCGCTGCATCTTTACTTTGTTTTTAATTTGTTAATCATCTTTTTAAAAGGCAATTCACCCCCCCCCCTCTTGCCATCCTTCCCTTTTTTTTCCGACCCAACATTTAGGAATATGAATCATTCAGATGTTGTATTCTTACATTATATGAATTTGAAAAAAAATTGACAAAGTAATTATCATTTCAAAATATATAACCTAAATATATAAATTGTATTTCATATTCTGAATCAACTTATGATTATCTATTAGTGCAAGGACAACTAAAAGTCCATGGGAAAATTAATTCCATTATATTGGTTTTAATACCTAATCATGTGGTGTATTTAACTCAAATTATTGTACACAAACTCAATATTGATGATATTTCTAGGTTTCTTAGTCTTACTAATGTTTTTAAGGTTGATACCTCATTAAAAATAAAATCATAATTCATGTCTATCTTATGGTCACCCTTAATTATTTTATTAATGAGTAGTAATTAAAATTGTGAGGATAAAATTTATTTAATGTGGGAGGATTTAATTCCCCAATATTTTATTCTATATCATTATTTTATATAAATCTAATGTGTTTAAATTCTTTCTTCACATGCAATATTGAACTAAAACAAAACCATGATACACTTTATTAAAATAAAATTATAGGTAATGAATTTAACCATTATAATTGAATTGTGGGGTATAAATATAAGTAACCAAATTTTTAAATATATATAGAAATGAAAATAAATGGGTAATTTCTAATACCAATTCACTGATAAAATTAAATTATTATTATTAAATATCTAATATGATCATTTTATGATTAAAAATGTATTTTGTTAATTGATTTTTTATGTGATATATATGTTTATCTTGAGAAATTAATATATTATAGTTTAATTATGATAAATATATTATTTATATGAATTTAATTGTTAATTTTTAGTGAATAAGAATAAGAATAGTTAATATTTAAAAATCAATTTTCTTATAAAAACAATTTTTTATTATATTTTATATTTCCATTTAAAAGTTAAATTCTAAAAATTTAGAATCTAAATTCGAGAAAATAAAATTCATTTTTGGATTCATTATCTCAATATTATATTATGATTAATTTTTTATATTTTTTTGAAAAGATTTATTTTTAGATAAATAGTGAAAAATTCCCTTTTACAATTATATATATTTTTATGACATCATTAGGACATAATCAAAACATAAAAATTTATAACACATTTTTAATAATAAAATTTTTATTTAATAAGTAAAATTATATATCTAAAATATTATTTTTAATTTATAAAACCTATGTTTACTATTTGTGAACTTAACTAATAGTTTATAAAAAATGGTTTTTCATCTTTTATTTTATTTAAATATTCTCATGGGGAAATTAATTTTTGGAATGATATAAAAGACACATAGGTATTCATAGTTTTATAATAAACCAATTAATTTTGATTAAATAAAAATTATTGATAATTTTATTTTAAATATTATTTTTATGCTTAAAAATACGCTTTTTCTAAAAACAGTTTTTTACGTGTTAGGTAAGCTAATATTAAAATTAATTTCTCTTACCCATATAAATTTTATTAAATAAAATATATTTTATATTTTTAATAATTATTTATAATTTATGTAACAAGGACCATTTTATTTTTAGGTTTAAAAAATAAATTACTTAAGAAAAAATTATTTACCACGGTTAAAAAAATGGTAATAGTGTAAACACTAAGGGTAAAATAATTAGAATATTATAAAAACATGTATTCAAATGAATAGTTTAGGTTTGGGTCAAAAAACATTATCTCATTTCCATTATTGTACATTTTGGGATCCTCTTCCCATGTTAAACATGTGCTCCCTATATATTAAGAATTTTTATTTAGAAAAATGTCATTCTATCCACTTATAAAAGGGTCCTTCCAAAACCCCTTCAAGGTCACTCTACAATTTCAAATTCCTATTGAAATCCTAGAAAATTTATTTCAGATATAATAATTTTCCACATCCATAAGACTCTTCTCACAATAAATCTTCTTATGTCCTTTATTTCTAAGAAGTCCTCCAAGGGAAATCATGAGTTCTCAATGTGAGTACTAATCAATCCATAGCCCCCTTTCTTTTCAATCTTTCACTTCCAAATAAAATTTTCACATTATAATATAAGTGAAATAGTTTTATAAGTTTACTTAATTTTATTATGTTGGGTAATTAATAATTATCCATGTTTACCAATTCCATTAGAAAAATGAAAATGTCGATTGTGTGTTCGTACAGATTACCACCTCCAAGAAGTAACATGTTTCGTTTTCCTTCACAGCATTACACGACTAGTTAAAAAGGTATAGTTAATGGATAAATATGTTATTTATAAAAATTTAAATATTCTTAAATTATAAACCATTTTATACTTTCTTTCTATAGTATAGAAAATGAAAAAAATTTCATGTATACGTACAAACTACCGCCACCATGGAACACTAATGTAACTCATTTTTTATCACCACCCAACTTGGATGGTTATAAGAATGTAATTATTGAATAAATATGATATTATTATGTAAATAATGTTTTATTTTTAGTTATATATGGTTTTTATTAATATTTATTTCATTATTAACAAACAAACTTTTGTTTTTAAAAAATTGTTGAAACATGCTCATCACTGGTTTTCATCTTCATGAATCTTGAATAAATTCGCATGGAATGAAATTAAGGCTATATAAATCATTATAAATCTTCTATTTCACTAACAAATAAATGTATAATAGAATACTATAATTAAATTTTATATAGGTTAATGGATAATAATAAGGTTATAAACTAATTTATTAAGAGAATTAAGTTTATTATATATATGGTTAAAGCACTTTCATGGAAGTTGAGAGTTAAGGTAAGGGTTTTCTCTAAAATTTTCCTTATTTTTAGATTGTTTTGTATTATGATCCTATTTTTTATACGGTTTATCCACTACCTATTTAAATTATTATATCATAATTCATGGTATTTAAAATTTCGTTTTTATTTTTCTATTTTAAGATATTTTGAATAAAATGTTATAAAAGTTGCATGGGTGTTTCTTAACTCAATATCCTTTTGTTGAGTTATAATGATTCCCCTTAGACATCATTATTATATTTTGGTAAAATTATACCCTATCATGGTATTATTTAGTTTTCCCTTTTCATTTTCTAGTGATTTACAGTTATATCACTTTAACCCCATTTTAAATTTGTCTTACTTATTAAATTGTTATTTATTTGGTGGGTTTTGTTAACTCAAGCCCCTTTATTTGAGTTATAATATTTCTTCTTAAAATTATTTATTATATTATTGTATTTTTTCACCTAAATATTTTATCATATTTTTTTATTTTTCTCTATAGAAAATTAAATTTTAATTCAAATCTCATTTTGAAATGATTTTATTTCTCATAAAAGAATAGAATTGTTTAGTATAATTTTCATCATCTTGAATATACAATTTTTCTTCCATGTAAAAATTTTATCTTCCCACTAATGTTCTCTAAACTTTTTGAAAATACAATTATGTATTATCTAATGTGGACTTCATATTTCTCTTTATCCATTTTTAAAAGGAAGTTTTATAATCCCTTTTATGATGTGTGTTTCCAACAAAGAATTTTATTATAATAAAATAGTTTTTCTTCTATGATTATTTGTTTTATCTCTCACTACAAATTTACATTGGATAAATTAGATGCCTTTTCAATGATTTATTATTGAGGATGTTGGTCGGAGTAGTTCACTCAAGAGGGGGGTGAATTGAGTAACTATAAAAATTTCTGTAACAAAAAAATATATTATTTTAAAAGAAATGGTTTTCCCTAATAATAGATACAGCCCAACTAATCCAGGTTATACTGTTATAAGAGTTTGACTATTTAAACAACTTATTAGAAGAATGATTAGTTCTCAGTAATCTTAATATGTATTATTAATATTACTTTTGAAGTTATCCTACTAAGACAAATCAGTTATAACTTCTTTCCAAGACTAACTATCAAAGTAAAATTAGAGTTTTCTGGATTATACAATAAAGCAATAAAACAGAGAAGACTAAATTTAAATAGCACAGTGGATATGAAACAAGTGATTTAGTCTCAAGCCGAGACCTAATCCACTCCACTTGGTGATCACCTTACACCAAGAATTTTATATAAATAAACTTTGATCCACCCCCTGGGTCGGGGTTAACAATAGTACACAGACTATCCAGGTCACACAGGGACCTCTTCCATAGTTTTCGTGGGTAAACAAAAACAATATCCAGGCCACATAGGGACCTCTTCCACAGTTGTTGTGGGTAAAAAAAATAGAGAGTTTGTTGTAAGGATTTAGAAATCCTTCAGTTTAGTACAGGAGTCAGTGTGTGTGTGGAATATATAGAGTATACACATTTCTAAAAAGATAGGTAAAATAATCACTAAGATAGATTATATATGATTTTAGAATGCTCTAGTGATTTGAATTGTAGCTCTGGACTCCTTCGATTTAGCAGAAGTTCTTCTGAGTCCTTCTCTGGTTTTTGTCTTCAAAAATAGAGTGTCGCGATTCATCTTGTGTTCTCCACAATATTTGGCAATGTGAAGATGTTCTCTAGATTCCAATTTACTTCATATGTTCTTCATAATAGTCGGATTTTATGCATGTGAAAATGGTTTCTTTGAAAATCTTGCAAAAGTGTTCTTCGTGGTAATGCTCACATGCTTGTTTTCTATTCAGTATTGTGCTCTATTGTCGTTGGGCACTCTCTACTCTTTATCTTCAAATGCATGATATTTAGCCAACAGGTTCCATGTTTTTCGTGCCTCGTACCTCGTACTATGTCTACAAAGAAACATTAATTATGTCAGTGCATTAAAGGCATCAAATGTGACCGTTAAACATTAAATTGAAAGACGACAAAATAGTTTAAGAAATGGTGTCACAGTAAGTTGAGAAAATGGTGTCTCCTTCACAGTGTTTGAGTGTCACGATCTGAGTGTCACAGTGTCTGATCTTCATGGTGTCTTGGCCTACGGTGTCTTGGTCATGGTGTCTCAGTCACAGTGTCTGGCTAACTGTGTCTTGGTCACGGTGTCTCGGTCACGGTGTCTAGAAAACTTTGTCTTGCTCACGGTGTCTGGCTAACTGTGTCTTGCTCACGGTGTTTGGCTAACTGTGTCTTGATCACAGTGTGTGGCTAAATGTATCTTTCTCACGGTGTCTGGCTAACTGTGTCTTTCTCATGGTGTCTGGCTAACTGTGTCTGATCTTCACGGTGTCTTATACTTAGGAAAATAACAGTATTCAGACTTAAACAAAAATATGCATGAATTGGATTGAGCATAACCATTATAAAGCATGAGTGAATTTAAAACATAAATACACATGATTGAATAAAATTTGTGATCATTAATTAGATTTGGGATCATTAAAGAGAGTTTTTATTATTAAAGATATTTGGGATTATTAAAGGCATTTGTGATCATTAAAACATGATTAATACATGATGAGTCCAACAATCTCCCCATTTTTGATGATCACAAATCATACACAGTTAAAGTGGAAATTAGATTCAGCTATACATATAAATTCTCCCCCTTTTGGGATTATCAAAAAGTTAAAATAAGAGAGGGAAAACAGTGTGCATTCCATTAAAAATAAGCAGAGTGTAGTACATCATAAAGTAGAAATACAGAAATGAATGACATCCCCATCAAAAAGTGGTAAGCATTGGGCTTCTTCAGGGATTGGCCTTGTCATTTCTTTTATCAGCAGCAGAAGATGAAGCCATATGGGCAGTGGTTGATGTAGAATAAGGCAGAGAGGTGGTATAGAGAAGGTAAAGGGAGACCTTTGATGACTAAGGTAGCCAATGTAGGAGAACTGGAAGATCTGGTTCGTTGCTGGTCAAGAATGACAGGCCTGATCTAACTAAGAGCTTGGCCAGTAGACATGGTAGTTGAGGGTAAGGCAGAGGTAAATTTAGTTAGTCCAGGTCTGAGAGGAGCAGCCAATGGAGCAACAATTGTCATACTATGGACATGGATATATGGTCTCAGAAGTTTGATGAAGTCTGCAATGATTTCTCAACCATATTGCATGGCCTTTTTAATGTCATCTTTGTTTTCCATGAACTTTTCCAACAATCTGGTAAACTGGGTTAGCTGCTGGACTTGATTTTTGTAGGCTTGGGTTATAGGAGGAATTCTCAGATTCTCTACAAGTTATTTGAAGTGGTTTGTCATACCAGCCTTGAAGAAAATCCGATTGAAATAGAAATCCAATTTCTTATAAATATACTACTAGGAATCATTGGAAATCTTGGAATGGATTTTTTCAAGTTCAAGAACTCTATCACTGTTCTTGACAACTTCATATAAAGAAGTCACATTAAATCCACTTAAAGCAGTCTGAAGCTCTTCTGGGGCTATAGATCTGAGCAAAGAACTGTCCAAGGAAGGTGTAGAAGATTCACTAGAGCTATGAGAAGCTTTGATGGATGTGGTTAGAGACTTGAGCTGATTCGGTACCTTTTTAATATAGCCAGTGTATTCATCAGTGAGTTTATTTAGATTCACAAAAAGCTCTCTCATTTCTTTCAACAATTGTTTGTGCTTTTCTGCAATCTTTTCATCAAAGTATAATAGGTAAGGGTGAATATGAGACACAACATCTCGAGAGATTTGTGACATAGAAGGTTCTAGAGATGTACCAACAGGTTCTGATCTAGAATGCAGTTCTTTCTGCATATCTTCAAATATGCTTCTTAGGGTTGAGACTTCACTACTGAGCAATTAATTTTTAACTTGAACTTCTTGAATTTCATGGAGCATTTTGGGTTATATATGGCAAATAATCTTCTCCAAAAGTAGTGAGGCATCTCTCTCACTCAGATGTGTCATAGCACGAGGTTGGGAATTCAAAAGCTTCTCAACTCCAGACAGGATAGTGTCTCCAAAATCATTCAAATCGTCCTTACTGACAAAGGGAAACTGTTCAGGTAGAGGTTCAAGTGAAGGTTTAGGTGAAGGAATTCATACCGGGGTAGGTTTAGGTTATGGTTCCTTCACAGGAAAAAATATAGAAACTGACTTCAACTGAAGCAGTGAGGAAAGATCAAGCCCAGTGGCAGTAACTTACTGAGATTCACTCACGTCATAAAAGCAAGGTAATTTGTACTGAGTTTCCATAGGACTAGACTCAGCCAGATGTTATGCTTCATCATTCTCAAGATTTTGGGTTTCCTCCCCCTCAATAGATGCTTCCTTTTCTGGATCTAGAGGCTCAAGAGCTAGTTCTAAATTCACTGTTTCATCTCTTAATTCCTCATTCATCTCTTGTCTAGCCAACTAAAAGGCTATCTCCATCCTCTATTCAGTAGAGGGTATTATCTCAGGAACAGGTTGTTCTTCTGGGAGTTTTTCCAGATTTTCCTCTTCCATAATAGAGAGGTGTTCCAGATTTGTTTCTTCCATAACAGGGAGTTGTTCTATATTTGTTTCTTGGATATCAGGGAGTTATTATACTACACCCTCTCCTATGGCTTGCTTTTGAGATTCTGTTACAACTGCTACTCTTTCTGCCTCGGATTGGATGTTCATAATGACATCATCTCTAGGGGTAGGAGGTTCTTCTTCAAGAACAACAGAAGTAATAATAGGACTTTCTTCCTCAACAAAAACTTCTTACCTATGAGGTACTTCAGCTTCTTCTTCCTCTTCTTCTGAATACTCACCAATTTCATCTGGTTCTAAACCAGGATCAGCAATTTCCTTTGGCCTTGATTGGATAATCCACAGGATTAAACTTCTTATAAATCTTATCGTTTTCTTCCAGACTCTCCTTTTTCCAAGGATTCCAGTTTATTTTCATTCTTCTGATGATGGGTTTAGAGATACAGTACTCGCAATCCACAAGCACTTCTTTATTGGGTCCAACTACTCCTTTGGAAACAAGCATGGCTGAAATCAGCTGAGAGTAGAATATAGAGATGGATTTGGATGTAACCTTGATCAATTCACACATATTATGAATGATATACTTGAAAAGGTTGATTTTGTATCCATTCTTTAAAAGATGAATCATTAACACATCTTGGTAATTTAATATAGAAAAATCACATTTCCTCGGGCTAACCAAATTTTGAACAAACATAAACAACATCCTTGTTTCCCCATCAAGTTCAGCAGTTATGACCCTTCACTTGGTGCCATTCCCGGTTAGGGTTTTTAGAGCATCTTTGAGGTCAAAGAAATCAGTTGTAGGTGGGGGTTCTCTCTGATAATCATCAAAAATTCCTTCGTGGGGTATCCTAAGGCATGCATCACATAACCTTGATTATAAGGAACATCTTTGGCCAATTATACAGCTCCTCACAACAAATCTTTCACCAGAGTCAAAAGGAAACTATGTGTACTGATAGAACTGAGAAACTAACCTCGGATAAATGGGTTTATTCTCCTTTGAGAACCATTCTAACCATCCTTGTTCTCTTAACACTTTTAAGACTAGAGATTTTCTAGACAAGAGCCATTCGGGGAAAATTTCTTTCTTAGGAACAACACTTCGATTTACCAGGTTCGGATTCAATGGTCCTTCGGGCGTCAGCTTATGTGCTATCTTCTTTTTCTTTGAGCTGCACTTCTCAGGTGTCGATGAAAAATTTCGCTTCATTCTTATCATTCACCAAAGGTCGAGAGAGAAGGAGGTTTTCAAAGTTGGAAGGGTTCAAAATGAGTGAGTAGGGAAAATTTTGGGTGAAGAACCGAGTGAAACTCATTGTTTTATCATTTGGGAATGTCAAACGACACAAAAAACACGGGAAAGTAAAAGATGTGAAATAAAAATTATCGCGATATGGGTTTAAAGAAATTCATAAATAATTTTCACGGTGAGACAGTGAATCGTTGTTACAATGAGACAGTGATTGGTTGTCACAGTGCGACAGTAAATGGTCATTACGGTGAGACAGAAAGTGGTCATCACTATGAGACAGTGAGTGAACGTCATGGTGACATAGTGAGTGAACTTTTCAGTGTGTGTTACGGTGAGACAGTAAATGTCAGACCGTAAGTACAAAGTGCTAACGGTGAGACCGTAAACATGAGAGATAGTAGCTTAGAAACCGTAATCATGAAACAGTAAAGTAAAACCTAGTAAAATATTGAACAGTAAGAAAAGTAAGATATCTATTTGATATTTATCATGCTAAGATCATGTATGATATAGTCCATTCTCTCATAATGTAATGGTTTAGTGAATATATCAGCAAGTTGATATTCAGTACCAATGAATTCAAAGGTAATATCACCTTTTTGATGATGATCTCTCAAAAAGTGATGTCTTACATCAATGTGTTTTGTCCTAGAATGTGAAACATGATTTTCTGAGATGTTAATAGCACTTGTGTTGTCACAATTTATTGGTACATGTCTGAATTGATATCCATAATCTATTAATGTGTGTTTCATCCACAAAATTTCTGCACAACAATAGCCAAAAGCTATGTATTCAGCTTCTGCAGTAGATAATGCAACTGATTTTTGTTTCTTACTACACCATGATACTAGGGACTTTCCTAAAAAGTGACATGTTCTAGAGGTTCTCTTTCTATCTAACTTACAGCCACCGAAGTCAGCATCAGAATAACTAACTAGTTAAAATGATTGTCCTATAGGATAGAACAGTCCTAGATTGGGTGTATGCTTGAGGTATTTGAAAATTCTATTTGCAGCATTTAAATGAGATTCTTTAGGATTTTCTTGAAAACGAGCACACATACATCCACTAAACATAATGTTGGGATGGATAGCAGTTAAGTAGAGTAAACTTCCAATCATTCCTCTATAAGTGGTTTGATCAACAGATTTTACGTCTTCATCAAGATCCAACATATAGGTGGTACTCATGGGATTGTCACTATTTTTAGTGCTATCCAATCCAAAACGTTTTAGAAGATCTTTAGTGTATTTACTTTGAGTTAAAATAATTCCATCATTATTTTGAAAGATTTGAAATCCAAGAAAGAATTTTAGTTCACCCATTAAACTCATTTCAAATTTGTTTTGCGTCATTTTAGAAAAATCAATACATAATGAATTTTTTGATGATCCAAAAATAATATCATCTACATAGATTTGAACAACTAAAACATCATTAGAAATTAGTTTTATAAAGAGGGTAGGATTAGTTATTCCTTTTTTAAAACCTTTGTAAATAAGACAAGTAATCAATATGTCATACCAAGCTCTTGGATCTTTTTTTAAACCATATAAAGCTTTTGATAGTTTGAAAATATGATTGGGAAAATGAGGATTTGTAAATCCAGGGGGTTGTTCAACAAAGACATCCTCAACTATATACCCATTTAAGAACGCACTCTTAACATCCATCTGATATAGTTTGAAATTCAGATGTGATGCATAGGCAAGTAGGATTATGATGGCTTCATGTCTGGATACTAGAGCAAAGGTCTCCTCATATTCAATTCCTTCTTCTTGATTGTAGCCTTGTGCAACTAATCTAGCCTTGTTACTAACTATGTTTCCAGCTTCATCTACTTTATTTCTTAACACCCATTTAGTGCTTATGATGAAAGTGTCCTTGGGTCTTTCAAGAAGTTTCCAAACTTTGTTTCTTTCAAACTAATTAAGTTTTTATTGCATATCCATTACCCAAAATTCATCGTTGATGGCATCATCAATGTTTTTAGGTTCAAGTTGTGAGAAGAAGGATTGATGTTCAACCTGGTTTCTAAGAGAAACTCTAGTTTGTGTTCCTTTCTCTATGTCTACTACAACAGTATCTAAAGGATGGTTTTTAAGGGTTCTAACCTTTATAGAAAAAGAGGGACTAGTGATTTCAGGTTCATCAATAGATTCTGGTTCATTATGACTCGATTGAAGAGAATTTCCAGAATTTGAAGTTTTCACAGATTCTTTCACAGAGGAGTTTGAGGATTTTGAGTTGATGTTCGAATTTGATACATCATCCTCCAGATTTTATAGTATGGTTCTAGGCTCATGTGGATTTGTTTCATCAAATTGATATGAACAGATTCTTCCACACATTTAGTTCTTTTATTGAGTACTCTATAATCTTTACTTAATATTGAGTAACCTAGGAAAATTCCTTCATCACTTTTGGATGAAAATTTGTTAATATTATCCTTAGTGTTGGGAATAATGACTTTGAAACCAAAAACTCTAAAGTAATTAACCTTAGGCTTCCTATTGTTCCAGAGTTCATACGGGGACTTTTTGAGAATTGGTCTAATCAAGACTCTTTTGATTATGTAGCATGATGTATTAACAGATTCATCCCAAAAGTAAATAGGTATGTCATATTCACTAAGCATTATTCTATAAATTTCTTGCAAGGTTCTATTTCTTCTTTTTACAACACCATTTTGCTGAGGTGTTCTAGGGGAATATAAATTGTGACGATAACCATTTTGTGAGAAAAAGGATTCAAACTCTTGATTTTCAAACTCATGACCATGATCACTTCTTAAAGATTTAATTTTAAGGCCACTAAGGTTTTCTAAAGACTTGGAATACTTAGTAAAATAAGAGTAGGCTTCACTTTTGTGAGCCATGAAAAAGGTCCAGGTATATCTAGATAAATCATCTACTAGAACATAAACATAGTGCTTCCCATTTAAACTAGAAACTCTAGATGGTCCAAAAAATCCATGTGAACCAATTCGAGTGGTTTAGAAGTAGAAAATTGTTTCTTTGATTTGAAATTGATTTTTTGTTGTTTTCCCTTTTGACAAGTATTGCACACTTTGTCATTTGGAAACTCAAGTTTGGGTAAGTATTTAACTAGACCTTTTCTAGTTAGATTTATAAGGGAGTGAACATTACAGTGTCCTAGTCTCCTATGCAAGAGCCAAGATTCTTTATGAAATAAACTTATGCATGAAATATTTTGAGAAGTTAAGGAATCTAAATTAACAGAATAAACATTCTCATTCCTTGATGCATAAAATACTAATTCATATTTAGAATTAAAGACATTATAGGAATCATTTTCCAATTTAACATGATATCCATCATCACATAATTGTGAGATACTAAGCAGATTATATTTTAAGACATTAACAAACAGTACTTTAGAAATTTAAATCAAATCAGAGTTACCAATCTGGCCTAAGCCAATGATATTCCCTTTGGAATTGTCACCAAATTTGACATGTCCTCAATCTACTTTTATCAGATTCTTAATGCATGAGTAGTATCCTGTCATGTGCCTTGAACACCCAGTATCCAAGTACCATAGATTCTTGTAGGAGCTCTTTAAGCAGCATTCTTATAACATGATCAAGTAAAGACAGATTTTGGTACCCATACTTGTTTGGGTCCAGTAACATTAGTAATAAGTGCTTTAGGAACCTATATTTGTCTCACAGGTTTCCTAAAATCATTGTGTAAAGTGTCTAAAAAATAAATTGTATTTGGTCCACAAAAACATGAAACAGTTGAGTATGTATCATGACTCGAGAAAGATGAGTTGTGTACAGAAATGGGAACAACATTATATGTCCTACACTTGGAAATAAAATTCATTCTACTAAGGATTCTTTTACCAGGTTGATAACCAATGCCAGTATTGTATTTAGGGGTGATTTGTTTTTCTATCATTTGGGTAAGGGTATTTTTCCCATTAGTAAACTTTTCTATGTCATGTTTTAATTTCTCATTAGACATTTTTAATTCATTGTTTTCTTTGATTAGTTGAATATTTTTCTCTTTTTCAATAGTAAGTTTACAGTTAACATTTGCAGTGAGAGCATGTTGTTTGTTCAGTGATTCATATTTATCTTTTAATTCATTACATGTCTCTTCAAGCATGTTACAGTATTCAAACATTTATTCCTTATTCATATTTTCAGAGTAACTTTCCTCTTCAGAATAGTATGAATTATGCATAGAAGAGTTCAATGTTACCTAAGATCTGTTTTTCATAAAACACATATTGGATTTGTTATCCTGTTCATCATGTAATGTCTCTTAGTCGCTTGAACTATCCTCAGAGGCACTCCAAGTTGCTTTCATTTCCTTTTGTACTTATTTTCCTTATCCTCATAATTCTTATTATATTTGAGCTTTGGACAGTCAGCCTTTATATGCCCTTTTCTCTTACATTCATAGCATAAAATTTCATCAGTTTTGTCATTTATTTTCCATTCCTTTTTTCAGTTTCTTTTTTGATCATACTTTCCCATAAAGTTAGGATTTCTGAAAAATCTCTACTTTTTGTAAAGACACGTGAATCTTCGGGCCAGTTGAGCCATATCCTCATCACTATCAGGTGATGATTTTTCAGTGGTGGAACTTTCTACAGGAGCTTCCTATTTCCCTTTGTCTTTGTACTTTGAGAAGGTGGTCTTGAATGCTACAGATTTCCTCTTTGGTTCATCCTCCTCTTCTTTGTTAACTTTCATCTCTTCCTCATACAACATCAGTTGCCCAATGAGTTATTTTACCGATAGCTTGCTGATGTCACACAATTCTCTAACTGAGATAGAGGTTCCCCTCCATCTGTTAGGTAAACACCTAAGAATTCCTATGATCTGTTCTTTGGTAGTTACTTCTCTTCCAAGATAAATCATTGTGTTGACAATCTCATTGAACCTAAGATACATGTTAGAAATAGGCTCATCAGGTTTCATCTTGAAATTATCATATTTTATAGTATAAGTATTAAGTCTCATTTCCTTTACACTAGATGTGCCTTCATGTGATACAAACATGGTATCCCAAATTTCATGGGCAGTTTTACAAGCATAAATCCAATTAAATTCTTCATCTTCTCAGGAACAGTATAAATCATTCATGGATTTGCAATTGTTATTGTAAGAAATTTTTGTAGGTTCATCCCATGTAATTCTATTAGTCACTGGAAGTTTTTATTCAACTATATGGATGACCAAATTTTAAAGATCATGCTCTCTAAATGAATTTTCATTTTAATTTTCCATTGATCATAGTTGGTTCTATTAAATAATGGTGGTCTCTTGGTTGTAGCACCTTCCAATATATTATCCATACTAAAAAATTACTTTAAAAGAGCTATAAATTTAGAATTAACAGAAATTTACAGATCTTTAAAGTACAACTATAATCACAGTTTATTAAGATTACACAGAGTCCTAATAAAGAATCCGCTAATACCAAATGTTGGTCGGAGTAGTTCACTCAAGAGGGGTGGGGTGAATTGAATGACTATAAAAAAATTTGTTACAAAAAATATATTATTTTAAAAGAAGTGGTTTTCCTAAATAATAGATACAGCCCAGTTAATCATGGTTATACTGTTATAAGAGTTTCACTGTTTAAAAAACTTCTTAGAAGATTGATTAGTTCTCAGTAATCTTAATATGTATTATTAATATTACTTTTCTAGTTATCATACTAAGACAAATCAGTTATAACTTTTTTCCAATACTAACTATAAAATTGATATTAGAGTTTTCTAGATTATGCAATAAAGCAGTAAAATAGAGAAGACTAAATTCAAATAGCACAACAGATATGAAACAAGTGGTTTAGTCTCAATCCGGGACATAATCCACTCCACTTGGTGATCACCGGCCACCAAGCAGTTTATATAAATAAACTTTGATCAACACCCTAGATCAGGGTTAAAAACAATACACAGACTGTCCAGGTCACACAGGGACCTATTCCACAGTGTTCGTGGGTAAACAAAAACAATAACCAAGCCACGCAGGTACCTCTTCCACAGTTGTCGTGGGTAAAAAGAAATAGATAGTTTTGTGTAAGGATTTAGAAATCCTTCAGTTTAGCACAGAAGTCAGTGTGTGTGGAATATACAGAGTACACAAACTGCTAAAAAGGTAAGTAAAATAATCACTAAAAGAGATTAGATAAGAGTTTAGAATGCTCTAGTGATTTGAATTGCAGCTCTGGACTCCTTAGATTTAGCAGAAGTGCTTCTGTGTCATTCTCTGGTTTTTGTCTTGAAAAATAGAGTGTCGTGATTCATCTTATGTTCTCCACGAGCTTTGACAATGTGAATATGTTCTCTGGATTCCTGTGTACTTCGTATGTTCTTCAACAGATTTAGATTGCATGCATGTGAAAATTATTTCTTTGAAAATCTTGAAAAAGTGTTCTTCGTGGTTGTGCTCACATGCTTGTTTTCTATTCAGTATCGCGCTCTACTGTCGTTGGGAACTCTCTACTCTTTATCATCAAATGCATGAGATTTATCCAACAGGTTACATGTGTTTCATGCCTTGTACCTCGTACTATGTCTACAAAGAATCATTAATTATTTCAGTGCATTAAATGCATCAAATGTTACCGTTAAAAATTAAATTGAAAGAAAACAAAATAGTTTAATAAATGGTGTCACAGTAAGTTAAGAAAACGGTGTCTCCTTCACAGTGTCTGAGTGTCACAGTCTGAGTGTCACGGTGTCTGATCTTCAATGTGTCTTGGCTTACGGTGTCTCGGTCACGGTGTCTCAGTCACGGTGTCTCGGTCACTATGTCTCAGTCACGGTGTATGGCTAACTGTTTCTTGGTCACGGTGTCTCGATCACGGTGTCTGGCTAACTATGTCTTGCTCACGGTGTCTAGCTAACTGTGTCTTTCTCACAGTGTCTGGCTAACTTTTTCTTGCTCACGGTGTCTGGCTAACTGTGTCTTGCTCATGGTTTCTGGCTAACTATGTCTGATCTTCATGGTGTCTTATACTTAGACAAATAACATTATTCAGACTTAAGCAAAAATATGCATGAATTGGATTGTGTGTAACCATTATAAAGCATGAGTGAATTTGAAACATAAATACACATGATTGAATAAGATTTGTGATAATTAATTAAATTTGGGATCATTAAAGAGATTTGTGATTATTAAAGAGATTTGGGATTTTTAAAGAGATTGGTGATCATTAAAACATGATTAATACATGATAAAGCATGAGTGAATTTGAAATATAAATATACATGATTGAATAAGATTTGTGATCATTAATGATATTTGGGATCATTAAAGAGATTTGTGATTATTAAATAGATTTAATATTATTAAAGATATTTTTTATCATTAAAACATGATTAATACATGAGGAGTCCAATAGTGGATTTTTTTTAAATGTAATTTTTTTTAAAAATCACTTCACCTTTTCACGTATGACTTTTGAAATTGACCTATATCATTATCTTTTTACAATAATGTTAAAAATGTCATTTAAAAATTATTCTTAATGAAGATTAATTTTAATGATTTAAAATGGTTTTCCAAATAAATTTAATTACTAATTAATTTAAAAATTGAAAGGGAATTTCCTTTAAGGACCTAATTTTTCTAGATCCCTTCCTTTTCATTTCAGGTTATTAGAGGTTTCTGGGAGGAAGAATGATGAGATGAAGTACAGTTGATCTGAAATTTCAAATACATGGTATTTCTATGGAATAAAGCTATATTATATGGAAAATGGTGTTTCTTATAGAATTTAGTTGTGTGTTACACCATGGAGACCAGTTGGGATCTAAGGATGCGTTGTGGATGGAGAGTTGTGGAGTGAATTATTCAAAAGAGAAGTTTTGGTGGTTCTCCTTGTTTCATTATCACTGTGGCATTGGTGGTAGGCTGTAGTGTGGAGTTTGAAAGAGGATATTTTTGGTGTTTCTTCCAATTTTGGGGTTTTTGTTACATGGTGATGGTTTTTTTCATGGCCTTTTTCATTGGTGTTAAAATCTTACAGTGTGTTCTACTTTTCAGTTTCATTGTATCTCATCATTAACTATGTTGTCGATCTCATATGTATCTCTAACCAGGTCTATTTTTTCATGGTATTTTTCTTTAATTCGTGGTTTTTTCTATGACATTACCTTTTAATCTGGTTATGGAGTGTTGTGTTGGGGTCTTCTAATGTCTAGTTTTCCTATAAATTCTCATACCCCCTTCAAAGTAGTATTTCTTACAAACTTATCTCTCAAATCATATGAAATAAGGATACATTATTAAAATTCCTTTAAATATCTTTGAATTCCATTTTATTGGATTCAACCCCCTCCTTCTAAATATCAATATGTGGTGAACTGAGGTTAGTTTATCCTTCCCCGATGGCTATGTTATCTTATGTTCTTCATTACTATGTTATGGTGGGTAGTTCTCATATATTTTACTATAATTTTTATTGATATTGATAGAAGTATCTTGTTAGGTTAATGTTTTATGGATTTTTGGTTTCCCATTGAATAGGTAATAAAATTTTGGTTCATGGTGTTCTATTTTTTCTCAAGTGAACATTGAGATCTTCATGTTCAGGTAGGGGATCTATTACATTTCTCTTCTTAAAGTTCATGTGCGGTATTATCATGATTTTATTCTTTAGGTAACCGTGGATTGAAACAAATACTAATAAGAGAATGGAATTTAAAAGGAATAATGAAGTTGTGTTTTGGGTTTTGATCACTTTTTCATTCCTATTGATGCCTCATCTTTTATTAAGATAGTATTTTATCTTTAATTTGTTGATTTTTTGTGCTTAAAATAGTTATAAGGATAGAAATTTAATAAATAGTGTCAATCTAGGATAATTATGGTGATGTGGTTAAAGAAATAGGCATATTTATTTTCATAACTATTTTTCCTTGTTTTTATGAAAAATAAAGAAATGCTACATGCATGTTTAATTTGTTTCCAATATTTTAAATATCTAATAAGTTATAGGTTACTTGTTTATGAAAATCTATTCATAATGAACCAATTAATTCAATAAGGGAATAAAAATGGTTTTTTTAAGATAAATTTTTTGTGGTTGTGTGGTCTTGTTCTTGGTATGGAAGGATTTTATGCATTGGTTTCATATCCTTAGTTCCTTTACCTGTATGTGGAAAATAAATTTATTTTTTATTTTTTATCTTGAAAATTTATATCCTTATTATGATTTAATTATGACCTTGTATGGTCGGTTTTCCTTGAAGATCAATGGGCTAAGAGC
Source organism: Viscum album (assembly GCA_963277665.1). Taxonomy (NCBI): domain Eukaryota; kingdom Viridiplantae; phylum Streptophyta; class Magnoliopsida; order Santalales; family Viscaceae; genus Viscum; species Viscum album. The sequence continues at coordinate 838,789,817 of OY728165.1, forward strand.
CCGAGGCTGTTTGACTAATGTTTGTTTTTTTATGGTTGGGAACCTAGGATGAGCAATGGGTTGGGAGCCCAGTTTGTGGTGGTGGTTGATGTCATGATGGATGGATAGTTTACATTACATGCAATGGTGTGGGACACTAGGGTGGTAAATAGGAGTTCATAGGGGGGATTGATCGTATATTTTTATCCTACTTTATGCTTACTATATGTCATGTTGGATGGATGTTATTTTTTAGTTTCCCACTACTTGAAGTAGGCCGACTCTCTGCACAACATGTGCAGTTCTAATGTGGTATCTTAGGCAGGGTCCTAGAGAACCCGAATAATTTTATAAATGATAAAGGGGTATATAATCAACTCATGGGATGGGGTATTATTTATGGATGTAATGTCAAATGTTTAATATTAAATTAATAAATATGAAATTCTTGATAATGTAAGTAAAGAATTCATAGTGAAATAGACACTTAGCTTAAGAGAAAAAATGTTAATCCTTGAAATGAAAATAGTAATAATTAATTAATGGTTATTAATTAATTAATTTAAAGATTGATTATTGTGTTCTTGCTTATATCTTAGACCATATCAATGGTAGTTGGGAGTCTTGAGTGATGATAGTGTCATATGAGTCGAAGGCTGTGTAGTTTTCCTTATTGTGGTTTTTGCATGATATATTGTATATTTCTGATTTCATATGCTTCCCCGCCATAGTTGGTAGGGTAACTAACAGCCAAATTTTTTGGGGGTGTTTTATCCAACATCCAAGATGGAGAGGGAATGGATGACTTACTTCTCACTCGCCCCACCACTCTCCCTCTATACAATGATGATTGGGTGTATCATGGGATATAATGGCTTACGGTATTGGGTTCATTCTTACTAGGGCTATAATGGATCACAATTATACTATACATTTATGTGGTGGTCATAATGGCTTGAGTTATATCACATACCTGTGTTTGGACATTTTGGTTTTAGCTTCCCATGGGTGTATATACAAGGGTTGTTATGGAATGAGGTATAATTCATTTACACATTCTCTAGTGGCTTTTGATCATAAACTTTGTTATGGAAGAGATAATGTTGATGATTAGATGGATATGTGGATTGATACCAACATGATATGTCGGGACCAGGGTTGGACTAGGGTGGGTAGGGTTGAGGTATGACCCACAACATGTGTGACATATTAGAGGGAATAGCACATTACGTTATCGTTGGGGTATGAGAGAAACAAACCAATGGATAAGTGAAAGCAGGGTACCTTCATTTATATATGTTTGTGTGAGTGTGTGTGTGTGTGTGATTTTGATATATAATGGTTTATTTCTATTTTTTATTTGGTGAGTGATACATGGTGAGGATAGGAAATTATTATTACCTATTTAGGTGATGTGTTAGTTTCATTTGTTTTTTTCAATGGGATTTAGTAAGCTTCTTTCACATTTCTCATGAGAGGCTTCAGGAAGGATCCTACTGAGTATACATGTTATGCTCACCAAATGTATATATAAAATATTTTTCAGGTTAGTAGGAATATTTTAGTGATCATTCTATACATTAGATGCTTGGAGGAGTTGTTTATTAGTTTTTGAGAGTTACTAGATTTCATGGTCACTGTCTAGTTTTACTTTGGTACTTGTAGTTTCCTTTCAATTTATATATGAAATTTTATGTATTGGGATTTATTATATTTTATAAATAGTTTTTATTGGTGGTTTATCCTTCTTATATATTTATCTTTAAACTTTATACAGTGTAATGTCTTCCATGTGTGTGATTGATATACCCTTTGTGCTAATTAGAAACACACGGCCTATTGGAGGAGAGTTTCATGCATCAATATCTCTATTCCTGTATTCAGGTGGAGGGGGTCATGAAATTTCCTCTTACATTCAAGTGATTTATCCAATGATCTTAAAAGGTTATTTTTCATCTATGTCAACATCCTTAATGATCCTTAAGTTACACTTTGAAATTTAGTATGCCACCATCTAACTTCTTTCTCTGAAAGACTCAAGGAAGTTTCTTGGAGTTTTTTATAAAACTCATCTATTTTACATTGGTTAATTAAGTGATATTTGATGTAAAATATGGTTGTATTATAATATAACACATATGTATATATAATTATAATTATGAATTTTAGGGCCCTATATCTCCCTTTAATGCTTTGGTTAAGGATTTTAATTTTAAGAGATAATGACTTTGTGTGTGACATTAAGTGTGGTCAATTGTGTTGAAATGGATTGTACGTGAGTATAGATGTGGTTAGCTATGATCGCAAAGACTATTTTTGTGTTTAAGTGTAATTAGTTATGATCATAATGATTGTTCATGGATATAATTTCTAATGGATATGTCTATAATGTTATAATTTCCTATGTTATTATGTACCACATATTTCAATGTTATATGCCTTTATTATACTCAATTAATCATGGTTACTGTCTCAGGTATATTATATCACACTCTTATGTCATTGTATGTAAGAACCCAGTTCTTTCTTTGAATTATGGATCTTTTCTATTCAATTTTTATTTATGAAAACTTGAGATAAAGAGGCTAAGGGATTAATTTAGGACTATTTCACACCATTACTAAGGGTTACATGCTGTGTAATCTCAATACACACCATGTATTGATGTCGATAGGCCTTTTATAACATGTAAATGAAGCAGGTGAAAGGAGGAAAAAATGGAATATACACGGGGTTTATATTCAAAGTACATTTCATCTATTTTGTAAAACTTTCTAAAATGGTAAGTAGCCTCTTTTTCTCATTTTTGGACAAAACCTAACTCAGGTTCTCTCAAACAGCAGTACCAAGCATGGATTTTTCTCCTGATTCTTCGTCTGAACTCCTATTCGATCACTGTCAGATGCGTTAGAACCCAATAGGTAAGCTCTATATTCCTAATGAACCATTATTAATGATTTATTCTCTTGACCTAGTTATAGAAGGTTAATAATTTATATCCATTTTGTATATGTACCCAATTCTAGGTCGAATTAGAGGTTGATGTTGGATGAGAAGAGTTGTATGACTATGAGGTAGGTGGTCGTGTTCCTTTAATGAATTGTGTTATCTTTTATATTTTCTGAAGTGCCATGCACCCATGTTTAGGGAGTCTCCTTGAATGTAATTGACCAATGTTATTGCCTAATGTTAATTTGGTAATTGATTATGTGAATTAAATCATGTTTGAGGTTACTTGATGTGATTGAGGGCCACCCATAGGTGTGTTCCCCTTAGATAACTAATGTTTAGTCATTTGGCCTAGGATGCCTATGGGTATACCTTTGTTTTCGTTTCTAATGTTGTTAAAAAATAAAATTGGTTAATTGAATGTTTTCTCACATGAGATAAATAATTTTTAAGCCTTTTCATGGTCTAATTCACTTGTTAGGCATGTAATGTGAATTTCCTATGTGAGTTTATAATTGTTATGCCTGGTAATGGTTATATTACATGAAATTCTTGTGACATGTTTGATACCCATGTGAGTTTTAATTTTTATTAACCATGTAATAGTGTAAATTACATGTGTTTTTTTATACTAAAATTCTTATATACTAGGTTTTACCCATACGCATGCTGAAATACTAATATACCATGCTTGACCCTGATTGATTGATGCTATACCTACAGGAAAGGTTTTGTTATGCCTGTGGGAGAGGTTTTGCTATACCTCTGGGTGAGGTTTTTCTATGCCAATAGGAGTGGTTTTTTCTATGATTGAGGGTGAAGTTCTGAATTGAATAATAAAATGGATGTCTTTTGATGCATCTTCCATGCCAAAGAACAAGCTTGGATTCTCCCTTTTCTTATATCTATTTATATAGTCTTTTGAGAGATTAGTTGTGCCTACCTTGTAAGGGGGATTGAAGAGTCGAGTCCAGATCTCAAGAACTTTATAATTTAATAAAATTGAATTTTATAATGAACGTGGACTGAATAAATGGAAATTAGTACTTATAGGATTGTTTCATTTTGATTACTTCCTAGTTTACTTCTTTCATTTTTTGGTATACATCCTGTTTCATATACTCATAGATAGATAGGTGCAGATATTTTGTGGTTTCCTACTAGGATTTATTTCTCACACCTATTTTGGGTCATGTTTTCGGGCATAAAAATATTATATGATTGTAGGTGTCGGTAAGGTAAAGTTCCCTTCTATAGGTACCTAATATGCTGTTTAAGAGAAGGATAGCATGGGACCAAGACAAGCCTTCTGATTCTTCTGTGTTTTCTTTTTTATTTTTGTACCTTGGTATTTTATATTTTACTTGATTTTAGTGTATCTTGTTTTGGCAGCTTTCATAGAACGTGTGACTTGAAGCATAACCTATTGTATGTTATGACTTTTGGTTATCTCTATTATCATCCCTCTATTTTTTACTTTAGTTGTTGGTATTTATTGCTTATGCTATTGTATATATTTTTTTTCATGACACTTTGCCAATGAAGGCATAGTTTCCCCACTATCACACATAGGCCCTCACTACTAGTCAACAACCTCTGGCATTTGGGGAAATGATCTTGAGTCCATATGGCTAATCGGGTATGGGGCACCTTTGAGTGGCTTCTGAATCTGGGATGTTACAAAGTGGTATCAAAGAAATTTTCTTTTCTATTTTTCCTTTTTTTAGAAACATTAGACAGGGATAGGAAGGAAATGGAGTTCGGTAAAAAATTGTGCCTGGGAGTAGCTACCCCATGAATAGGGAAAATCCAAATTGCCTGAAATTGACTTGTGATTTTTGGATTTTGATTTGTTACAGTTGATTCGAATTCACCATTGGGTGATGCACTTGTTTTTGCTATTATTATTGATATTATTTTAGTTCTATTTTGTTTCAACCTAATGAGATGAGGGTATTCCATCTCATTAATCGTATTAGAACTTGTTAAAAATCACATGCTATGCATTCTTTCCATGCCATTTAGGAGCATTACTGATTGCGTGTTTTTGTGATAAATGTCATACAAGATATGAATGTTCTTATAATAGGTACCATTATAGATATACATACTGTTGTGATAGGTGTATTAGTACATTCTAAGGTTCAAATTGGATGGAAATCAAACTTTTTTCCCTGAGGTGTATGGGCCCTCTTAGATTGGAATTTGGTGGATCATATTTCATCCTTTTATATATAATTGTATTGTAATATGTTATTATTGGGTTCCAAAAATTGATTCACGAGGATTATGGGCCCACACGGATCAAAATTTGGAATGCCACTAGTTGGTTTTTCTACAAAACAGGGGTTTTCTAGGCAATCTGGAGTTTCTGTCCAAAAAAAATCAGTTTACACAGTGGGTAGTTTAGCCTAAAAAGCCATGTGTTCTTTCTATTCAGGGAAGGAATATTTATTTTCTTAGTTACACATTGTGAACTAATATTATATTTCATGTGGTTGGTGATCGTGTGTTCTACCGTGTGATAAGGAACATGGGATGGTGGGTTTCGCAAGTACATAGTTGTGTACTTTCAGCACACACCGTGTGGTCATACTCAGGCAAAACCCATGTGAATATGGTTGTGTGGTAGTACATGGTTAGGAGAAAATAATTGAGTACACTCTATGTCCCCGTCTGACATGATGTGTACCAAGGATGGTTACACACCGAATATGGTGGAAGTACACGACTAGGTAGGATCTTGAGGGTACACATCGAGTATGGGTTCTACATGTCATGTACTCTTATTTTGGTAACCGTTATGTATTTTATTCTCCTGTTTATTTCTTGTGCTATTGAACTTTGAACCTTGATGATCTTGAACTGAGTTGTTTACTTGACCATGCAGAGCCATGCATCCACAGTGACCTCTATTTGTGCACCAGGTGAGTGAAGTTGATCATACCCTAGAGGTGGTAGGCCATGGTCTACCAGTGGATCCTCTAGTCATTCCAGTTGCAGCACCAGCTATTATACCTGATGAAGGTGTGGATGCACAATTTCGTGAAGGTTTTATAAGGTTCATGAAAACCTTTCAGAGAGAACCACCACCTGTTGCATCTATGGTAGAGCTGATGTGAGTATTCCAACAACAGCATTCGCTAACTTTTCCAAGGGATGGCAGACCACAGGCTACGAAATCAAGGTTGTAGTCAATGTTTTATATCTTTGAGAATTTTGAGATGCCTTTTAAAATGAGGTTTAATCTCATGACTTATATGTTGTGTGATTCCTTCAAAAGGTGGTGGGATGTTACCACATAGACAGAGCGTCAGTGGGACATGGCATGGGAATATTTTCAGATGGACTTATATGAATACTTTTTTTCCAAGACGTTGAGGGCCAATCGAGACTGGGAGTTCATCCTTCTAAAGTAGGGTGCTATGTCAGTGATGGACTACTTTTCTTGATTCATTGAACTTCAGTAATTTGAACTTATTTTGATGGCTAATGAGATATCAAGATCTAAGAAATTCGAGGATGTTCTCCGATACGACATCTGATCATAGGTGAACATTTTTAGGTTGCCCTCGGTATATGCTATCATGAATCAAGTGCTGATTACAAAGAATACTTTGTGGGAAAATAGAGGTGCGAGCTAGGGTAGTTCAGTACCTAGATGTGGTATTATCTCTACCAAAAATAAGAAGCGTAGTATGTAGTTTTCTCACAGTGATAGTAGCAGTTGGAATGTATCTTCTGGTAGCTAGGCAAGGTGCTACCAGTGCGGAAGATCTAGTCAAATGAGACCTCAGTGTCTGATGGACCCAGTTCAGTGCTGATATTGTGGCAAGATGAGCCATCAGCAGCATTTCTGCAAGGTGTTTACACCAACATCTAGTGAGAGAGGTTCTTCACCGACTCCATGTTCAGGAGCAGGGCCTATAGCTTCTCATCAGATAGGTAATTGGGGTATGTCAGGGTATTCAAGATGAGGTGGTGGTCAAGGTCATGGTATCCAAACCCTAGGATCTCAACGACAGTAGGGTGGATCAGCTCAAGGTAGCCAAGTAGTGTCATAAGGCCACAGTACAGGTTAGACTTATGCAGTGACATAGACGTAGGAGGAGTAGGATCCTGGACCTTCTACTCTAATATGTACTATTATAGTCGCCTCTATTTTATCTTTTGCACTTTTTGATACTGGGGATTCACATAGTTTCATATTTGTGTTCAATGGGGAGAGCCTTGGGCACTATGTTTTTAATTCTAATGATGTTTTGATTCTAGACACTCTGTTAGGTATTAGAATGGAAAGTCTATGTGAGTGAAAGGAGTGGCCCCTTGAGGTTCGTGAGTGTCACTTCTTATGATTTCTCTATATCTTAGAGATGACAATATTTGATGTCATTCTCAGAATGAACTAGTTGGTCTCCTTTCAAGCCTTTTTCAATTACTATCATCACATGGTTAGTTTTACATCACCAAAGGGAGAATCATTTCTTTACAAGGTTGAATGGGATGTCCATGTGAGACGAGCTAGACCTGAGCATTGTGGGTTTGGATGGATGATAGCTAAGATTGTGAGCTTATATTAGGTTGACCAGGGGAAACATCAGGTAGATTCTATCATGTATTTGATCACATCAAGGATATCTTTCTAGGTGACTTTTCATGCCTACCTCCAATGAGAGGGGTAGAGTTATCTATTGAGCTAGTTCCAGGAGTTTCATTGGAATCCATTCCTCCTTAATGGATGTCTACGACAAAGTTTCAAGAGATCAATAGGTAGCATGAATGTTTGGAAGCTAAGGGTTTCATCTGATCCAGTACTTCTTTGTGGGGTTCACTGGTCCTTTTTGCGAAAAATAAAGCTGGTACCCATGCCTAATGCATCGATTATCGAAAATTGAACCAATTAACAGTTAAGAACTAGTATCCTCTACCATGAATTGATGATCTATTCGATTAGCTCTGAGGATATAGAGTATTTTATAAGATTTATTTTAGATATGGTTATCATCAGTTTCATGTTAGATCATCATACATACCTCACATAGCCTTTTAGAGAAGGTATGGTATGTACTAGTATCTTATTATGTTGTTCGGTCTCATGAACAAGCCAGTAGTTTTTATGGCACTAATGAACTGAGTGTTCCATTCTTATCTAGATTCATTTATTGTGGTCTGTGTGGATGATATCTTGTTGTATTCTCATAATCTACATGACCAAGCCACCCATATTGAGATTGTTTTGAGTACACTGAGAGAGAATTAGTTATATGTTAATATCACAAAGGTCCACTTATGTATGGATCAGATTCACTTCCAAGATCACATCATCTCGGAGATAGGAGTATCAGTGGACCCAGATAAGGTGAGAGAATTAGTTTTATGGGAACATCCCAAGAACGTCTTTGACATACGAAGTTTCTTGGGTCTATCTAGTTACTATAGGGACTTCATACAGGACTTCTCACATTTACCAGTGCCACTAATAGGCCTGACTAAAAAGGGAGTCAAGTATGTATGGAAAAATTCCTATGAGATATACTCATAGGATTTGAAAGGGAGATTGAATTCAGTGCCAATACTAATTTTTCTAGAACCAGTAAGTAGTTACATTGTGTATTATGATGCCTCAAGTATCATTATAGGATCAGTTCTTATACATGTGGATTGGGTTGTTTCATATAGATCTCGTCAATTAAGGCCTCATGAGAGTAATTAATTGATGCATGCTCTCAAGTTAGTTGTAGTTTTTCATGATTTACACTGTTGGAGTCATTACTTATTAGGAGAGAATTTTGTGGTGTACACAGACCACAAAAGTATCAAGTAAATATTTACATAACATGATCTAAATTTGAGGTAGTGAAGGTGGGTGGAATACCTTTAGTCCTTCGACTTTGAGCTTTCCTACATGCCTTGTAAGGGAAATTAAGTGGCTGATGCTTTGATCTGGAGGCCTCAGATACAAGTAGTTTAGTAGGATAGTAGTGAGTGTCAGCTTATGGTGTTGTTCTCTAAGATTCACTTGAAGGTGCACGATAGTGAGGGACAAAATTTTATTTCATCCTTAGTTGTTACCTCTACACTACTAAACAGAGTTAGGATGAGGCTGCTATCATATTCTGAAGGCCTAGTTATATGGGAGAGTGTTGTAGGTGAGGACCCTCCTCCTGGATATACCATAGGTGGGTATGAGGTTTTGCATTTACATGGTTGTGTATGGGTTTTAGTAGACATGTGTTCGGAGTTGATGCAAGAGTTTCATGCCTCTATATGGGTAGTGCATCCCGACATCACCAAGATGTATCAGGATTTACATCATCAGCATTGGTGGCCAATTATGGAAAGGGATGTGGCTGGTTTTTTCATGAGGTGCTCTACCTATCAGTAAGAAAAGGCTAAAAACCAATGAACAGTCATAATTTTACAGCATCTACCCATTCCTTAGTGGAAATGGAATGATATCGTGATGGATTTTGTGGCAGGTTTACTGAGGTTGCCTCAAGGTAATAATGTCATATGGGTTGTTTTTAGCAGGCTCACAAAGGTTTTACATTCCATACCAATCAAGGAATCCTTCAGTGTTGATGATCTTGGGAAGTAATACATCAAAGAGATTTTATGCTTGAATGGGGTCCCACATTCTATCATTTAATATAGGGATTCCCAGTTTACTTATCATTTCTGAAAGGGGTTATAGAGTGTTCTAGGTACAGAGGTACTTCTGATTAGGGCATACCACCCTCAGATCAAAGGATAGTCAGAGTGCACGATTCTGGTGATGGAGGACATGCTTCGGGCATGCATCCTGGATTTTGGGGGTTCTTGGGAGAAACATGTACCCTTGGTTGAGTTCTCTTATAACAATGGATTTCATGATACTATTCAGATGGTGCCATATGAGGCTTTTTCTGGTGGACCATGTTGATCACCCCTCTGTTGGTTGGAGGCAGGAGAGGAAGCTATGTTGAGACCTTGACTTATCTAGGAGACCACTGAATAGGTTCAGTTGATTCGGAAGAAGATGGCTACTGCAAAGTCTCCTCAAAAATCGAATGATGATCGCCATAGACACCCTCTAGAGTTCGAGGTCAGGGATCGAGTTTTCTTATGTGTTGCACCGAGTTTGGGACACAAGATGATAATGAGATAGGGTAAGATTTCATCGAGATACGCCGGGACGTTTGAGATTCTGGAAAGAGTTGGTCCAGTTTCCTATCGGTTGTAGTTACCTCACAGGTACCGAGCTATGCACGAAATCTTCCACATTTATCAGCTACAACATTACTTATCAAACCCATCTCATGCTTTACAACTTAAGGAGGTTGATTTAGAGGTAGATGAATCTTTTGAGAAGCATCATATTCAAATTGTCGATCATAGCACAAAGATTCTATATGGTTTGACTATTCCTTTAGTACAGTTACTATGGAAGCATGGACGAGTGCTGGACGAGACCTGGGAGAGGGTGGGCGATGTATGATTACAATGGCCAGAGTTGTTCTCAGATATTTCTTCACCACCCTTGGAAGGGAAATTCAGGGACGAATTACTTTAAGGGGGATTTTGTAAGAACCTGATTCTTTCTTTGAGGTATGGATCTTTTCCTTTAAGTTTTTAATTAAGAAAACTAGATAAAAAGAGGCGAAGGGATGAATTATGGATAGTTGCACAATGTAACTGAGGGTTACACACTATGTAATCCTAGTACACGCCATGTATTGATGTCGGTAGGCCTTTTATGACATGAAAATGAAGCCAATGAAAGGAGGGAAAAAACGTACATACATTGTGTGTATATTGAAAGTAAACACCCTGAATTTTGTAAAATTTTCTAAAATGGGTAGTAGCCTCATTTTCTCATCTTTGTAAAAAACCTCACTCGGGTTCTCTCAAACTGTAGCACCGATCAAGGATTTTTCTCCCAATTCTCCATCCAAACTCTGATTTGATCATCATCAGATACGTTGAAACCCAATATATAAGATCTTGATTCCTCTTGAGTCATTCTTCGTGATTTTTTTCTCTTGACATAGTTATCGAAGGTTGATATTTTATAATTTTTTTTAGATCTACCTCATTCTAGGTCGAATTAGAGGCTGATGCTATACGAGGAGAGTTGTACGATTATGAGGTAGGTGGTCTTATACCTTTCATGAATTTTTTTGTTGTTTATATGTTCCAGAGTGTCTCACACCCAGGTTTATGGTGTTTTCTTAAACGTAACTGACCCATGTTATTTTCTAATGTTTATTTGGTAATTGATTAAGTGAATTAAAGAATTTTTTCAGGTTCCTTGATGTGACTGAGGGCCACCTGTTGGTGTGTTTTCCTTAAATAACCAAGGTTTAGTTTTTTGGCCTAGGATGCCTATATTCATGCCTTTGTTTTATTTTCTAGGGTTGTTAATAAATTAAATTGGTTAATTGAATGTTTTCCCACATGAGAAAAATAGTTTTTTAAGACTTGTAACAGTTTAAATCACTTTTTAGGCTTGTGATGTGAATTTACCATATGAGTTTATAATTGTTAATCCTGGTAATAATTAGATTACTTAAAAGGCTTGTGAGATGTTTGATGACCATGTGATTTTTTATTTTTCATAACCATGTAACAGTGTAAATTATATGTGCTTTTTTTATACTGAAATGCTTATATACCGGGTCTTACCCTAACACATGCTGAAATTCTTATATATGGAGCTTGTCCTGGATTGATTGATGTTATGCCTATGGGTAAGGTTTTTCTATGCATATGGGTGGGGTTTTTCTATGCATTTGGGTGGGGTTTTCTCTATGCATGAGGGTGAGGTTCGGAACTGAATATTTAAATGGATGGATTTTGACGTGTCTACCAAGCCAGAGAAAAATCTTGGATTCTCTCTTCTCTTATATCTGTTTAGATGGTCTTTTTAGACATCTGTTGTGCTTACTTTATACAATGGACTGATGGTCCAAGTCATGATCTTGAGATATTTATAATTCAATACAATTGAATTGTATAATGAATGTGAACTAAATAAATGGAAATTAGTACTTGTAGGATTGTTTACTTTTGAGTACTTTCTTTTATACTGCTTTCATTTTTTTATACACCACCAGTTGCATATACTCATAGACATATAAATGAAAATATTTGGTGGTTTCCTACTGGGATTAATTTCTCACACCCTATTTGGGTCATGTTTTTGGGCCCAAATATGTTATATGATTTCAGGTGTCTATAAGGGAAATCACCCTTCTACAGGTACTTGATACGCTGTTTAGAAGCAGGAGGGCATGGGACTAAGTTGAGGCTTGTGATGCTTCTGGGTTTTATTTTGTATTTTTATACATTGGTATTGTATTATGTTCTTGATTGCAATGTATCCTATTTTGGATGCTTTCTTAGAACATAAGACATAAAGAATCATCTATTGTATGTTATGACTTCAGGTTATCTCTATTATCAGTCCTCCATTGTAACTTAAGATGTTGGTATTCACTACTTCCACTATTGTATATTATTGTTACACTATATTACACTATGCTAATGAGGGCATAGTTTCCCAACTATCACACGTAAGCCCTCGCTGCTAGTCAGCAGCCTCTGGAATTTTGGGGAAATACGCTTGAGGCCATGTGGCCCACCACGTATGGGGCACCTTTGAGTGGCATCTAGATCTTGGATGTTACATGGTACATGTTTGTTTATTTGAGATTACATGTCCTATAATTACTTATGGAAAACTCTTATTATCCCATGTTCTTTTTAATAAGTGATGTACCTTTTATTTCACATTGTTTTCCACATCATTTCATTAAGATTTTGATTTTCTAATTTATTAAATGTGATTTAATTGATTAATAATTTAACTTTTGAAATTTTTTTGTTGAAATTGTTAGTTTATCAATTTTCAGTTTAATTTTTTGTTTTATGTTTAAAATACTAATTTTTTCATTCATTTAATTTATTTTATTTTATTTATATTTATATTTTCTCTTTTTTCTTTTTTCTTTTAAATTTTGAACTGTTTATTTTTAATCTTGATGTTGAGTAATTATATTTTATATTTTTATCTTTTTAATTAATTAATGGAACTTGATTTTAATTTTTTATATTTTCTTTTAGTGTTTTAATTTATTATAATTTTAATTTATAAATCATAATATTTAATGAGTTTCAAATTTTTAAAATTAAATTTATTTAATTTTTTATGCTTTTATTTATTTGATTTAAAATTTTGTTTCTGTAAACTTATAATTTACATATTAAATAATTAATTAATTTATGGTAAAATTTTTAAATAATAAGTTTTTAATGTTCTTATATTAGAAAAAATGGTATTTTATAATTTTTCTATTTAATTTTTCTTAATGGGGTAGTGAAAATTTTCCAATTTTAGTGTATTTCACGTAGCCGATTTCCACAGTCTTAAGCACATAGCCAAATTCCTAGTAGTTACTTATCCAAATTTCTAGAATCTATTACATAAAAAAAATCATGTATACAAATTTCAAATGGAAAACCCATGTGTCCAAATTGGGGAAGAGTGCCTCGAAACCACATAACCAAATTTATCATAGTTTTTTATGGATTTTAAAAATATAGTTTCTTATAAATGGGTTACGGTCCCCAATAATTTTAAAAAGGGGACCCGAGAAGTATGAATGGGGTTCACGCTCCTCTTTCTGCCACCAGAGAAGCGTGAACCCTATACACAATTCCCAATCATGGCAGAGGAAGCTTGAACCCCATTCATGCTTCCTTCATAAACGTTATGAGGGATGTGTGAACTGGGTTCATGCTTCTTCTCAGCCAACTTATATAAATGGAGGGGCCCCAACCCAAATCTCATTGACCTTCGTTGATTTTTTTGTGAAGCCCTATAGAAAATCTTTCTCAACATATATTTTCTACTTTTAAGAAGGCAAAATTTCTATTTAGAATTTTAATTTTTTAATTGCGTTTATTTATTTTTGTTTTTAAGGTTTATTTATTATATTTTTGATGTGTAAAATTAGTTTTTTTTGTGTATAGTTTACTTATTTAATATGTATTGATACATGAATGAAGGTATAAATTAGTGTCTTTTGTATGATATAATTTTTGAATGCATTATTGTTTTTTGTATGATATAATTCATATTGAATGATTAGGAAATTTAAATATGGTGTGTCTAAAATGTAATTTATATTTAGGGAAATATTTTTTTAAAAAAATCTATATATTTTTAATTTAAATGGTGTTTTGAATATATTTATATGTAACACCCCAAGCTTTTATGGTACATTTCCCATTGAATAATGCAATAGCTTGCATTGTACACAAATTCGAGATTCTAACACACCGTGACCAATCAAACTAGCCGTTATGAATAGTAATACCCACTTTTTGAAATTTTATAAATTTTATCTTTAAAAATGGACTTCATTTTTGGATTCAGAATATCAAAATTAGCTTAGGGTGAATTATTGGTATTTTTCTGAAAACATTCAATTTTTAATGAATAGTGAAAAAACTGTGTTATTAGTTAAAATCGACTTTTTATTTAAATAAAAAGTTATTTTATTTTAATTTATTTTAAATAAAAATAGATACATAATACATATATATTTTTAACGTATAGCATTGGAGTCATTTTATAATAAGTTTAGATACATAAACTTTTATCGAACTATTTATCGTCTTTTACCCACCTCCTAGGAGCATTTTCAAATCTGTATAAAACTTAATTTTACCGCTTCTGTGAGTTGAATTTCAAAAATATGAGAGACATGGATAATATCCTTAAGTAAAATTTGGTTCAATAAGATGAAAATAATTTTTTCTTAATAGTAACTTTTTACTTTTATTTACCACGGTTAAAAGTAAATAGGGTAATTAAGGGTAAAAATGATATCATAATTACCCTAACACATGTCTTAATTATATTGGATAAGTGTAATTAGACCAAAAAACCTTAGGAATAAAATATTATCCTTTATTTCCAATTGGATTAGATTAGTACATTTATTATTATTTTATTTAAAGAATAGTTAAAAGAGTTAAAATCATAGTTTAATAACTAAACCACTTTTAATATAGGCTTATACATAAGATAAATTAGACTATAAATATTCATTAGAAATATAAATATATTTCCTACATAATTATATTTTATTTATAATTTTTAGACATTAAATAATAAAATTTATTTATGACACAATGATGATGCAGTGATTACCTTATTAATGAAAGATTAAAATAATTGATGTTATAAATATCCAAATAAATTTAATTTGAGACTTTTAATGAATTAAATTAATTTTATAGGTTAATATGACATGTTATGGTTGATTAAATTAATTTTTTTGAAGTAATAATGTCGTTATGAATTTAACAAAAACAAAATACCAAATAGTGTCAAAATTGACATAAAAGAGTTCTTAAAAAAATATTTTATTATTAATTGGTATTCTATTCTTTAATATCTAAGGATCATCCAAAGGGCTTAAATAAAATCATATAATTCATTTATGAACCACTTTAGGTTCTCTTGGAAGTTTATACTAATTTTATTAACCATATAATATAAAAATACAAAGAGACATGGTAAATGTCAAACTATTTAACTAAGAGTTAAATCTAAAAGATAAGGATAATATGATGACATAAACCTATCTAAAACCTTTTGGTTGAGAGTTTTTTTACCCATACCCACCTTATCCTATAAATAATTCATTTTTGTGCCATTATAAACCGAAACTGATTTTATTATAAAATAATATTTCAAGCCTTTCCTAAAGTGACCCTCACCTCTCTTATAAAAGGGCACCTCCCCTTCTCTCAAATTCACACCTTCAAATCTGTTTGGCTCACCCAAACCCTACCCAAATATTCTCTAAAATGTTCTTCCTTCATCCTAGATGAATTAATTTAGTAATAAAGCCAACATAAGAAGCCCTTTTGATCAAATCAAAAGGAAGAACCCGAAGAAGAGGTAAATATTTCATCACCTCTTTCATGTTCTTTTCTTCTTCCACTTCCTAATTCATTGTTGTTTCCATTCTAAAATAATAACTCCAATATCTTCTATATACATTTATGTTATTATAAAAATTTTACAACCATATTCATTATTCTATCCATCCTATAAATGACAAAGTCACCATATGTGCGTACATACGGATTACCGCCTCCACGTCGAGGTGTAGTTTGTCATTCAAACACTTCATCATTTGTATGGGTATAATAATGAGTATAAATGATGTAAATAATAAATATAACATGATTATTATTATTTATATATGATATAACATCCAATTATATATGATTTTAATATCAAAATAATGATATTGTCGCTCGTGCGTACGTACGGATTACTGTCTCCACGAACACGATGAGATTCATTCCCCATCACAATAATTCAAGAATAATTTTCATTTTATGATTAAAAATAATGTTTATGAACATAATATAATTATCTATATGAATGAAATACATCCTATCCATAACAAACATGGCTTACAAAACCAAGAATACAAAGGAAAATGAATCTGTTAACACCCAAAATGATGATACTACTAAAATATCATTAACAAAGAAATATTACAAGATCATATATGATATAATATTAATGTATATAGTTCTTGTATAATTTAATAACAATTATTTCACCATTATATAGGAGTTTAACCTACCCTTAACCAAGGAAAAGTACAAGGTAAGGGTTAATTTCACAATCTCTTTATTATCCGAGGTTGTTTTTACGTAAGTATCTACTGGGACATATTTATTATCCATGTCCATGTTTCATAAAATATTTTTAAAAGGTATTATTTTTAAGGGACTTTTTTTACTAAAACTTCATTTAATATGTTTTAAATATTTATTCTTCTAAATCATTCTCATTAATTTCCATGTTTTCAAAATGGTTTTTAAGTATTTATTTATTTGGGCATGAATGTTTTTAAAATGTAAATTCATTTCAAAAGTTTCAATGTGGTATGGGACACATTGATTCAAAAATGTATTTAAATGTATTCCTTTCAAAATTGTGTGACTATTAAATATTTTCCAGAAAAAGGGATATTTTTCTCAAAGATTTTTATAAATCATTTTCATCTATGTCAACATCCTTTGATGTATTTTAAACTTGTCTGATATTTATTTATTATGAAACAAATCTTCTGTTTTGTATTGAAGGTTTTGTGAAATGTTTGAATATAGATGTGTTATTTTTATACTATTCATGGTTTATGGATAAAGTATTGACATTTCATATTCTAGTTTTAATATGAATGTTTATGTTATGTTTAAATCTTTTCATATGTGGAATGCACTGGACTTAGTATGTGATGGGTGGAGCCTGCTATAGCTCCTCGATGAATCAGTATGTCTCATGAAAAAAACTAGTGTCTTGGAACAAGGAAATGACAAAATATTATTTGTAGTCTTGGAAAAAGGCCTTGACTATGTCGTTATGAAGTCAGGCATTATGAATTCCATCATTATAAAAGTGGCTATTGATATTCCATGTGATTATTCGACTAATAAAATATCCATGTGAATAAGTAAATGGAATTATTTGATTTTATCTTTTCCAGATTATTCTAAATTTCAAGTTTAAATGGATTTTGTTATAGTCTTACATTTCCTTAAATGTTTATGCTTATTTATGAATGTTTCTGCAATATTGTTGTCCTTACTAAGAATCTAAGCTCACCCATTTCTATGTTTTATTTTTCCCAGGATGAGAAGAAGAATACTATGACTGACCTATAGGGATAGTATAATGAATATGAGTATGGCCTATAGAGACTATGTTGTTATAGATTTTCATTTTATAATGTAATGTAGAACTTATGAATATATCTAGTATTTTAAAGGCTACAAAACTAATCGGTCTTTTGAGACATGAGCTTTTTTTATCATGCCAATGTTATGTAATAATGCACTGACTCTAGGTAACTAGATTTGGGGCATTACAGTTGGAATCCGAGGAAATTTAGTACAAACCTTGGAAGATAGATATAGAAAAACATGGATTAGTGAACATTACCCTAAGATAGACATTGAGGATTAGAATATAATAACTTCTTATAATTTTGGTACAGTAGAGATTTTGTGATTTTTCTAGAAATAAATCCATGTCTGGATACGAGCAGGTAGAGGCGACTCTAGTACAAATGTACCTAGGGGTAAAACCTAAAAATGCCGCTTTGGGCTAGACTCGAATGGGAACTGCTGCATGACAATGGGTCTTGCTGCACTCTTGGTTATGACACTCTCAGGGGATATGTTTAGGATAATTCTCATTTTCTTTACAAACCATTATGAAGGTTTTATGAGTATATACTTCCTCAAAGAAATTTTTTTTATGATTATGGATTATATCCATAAATAGTTTAATTTATGTTAAGTGTTTTATAGGTTTGGAATTATTTATTTTGATTCATAAACTAATCTAGTGTATGCCATTGTTTAGAAATGGAGCTCAGTGGAAGGAATGGAAACTGTATCAATTCATTTAATCCATGTAGGGATTTCCCTCCTACTCAAGATAATTAAAGGGGAACTGGTGAAGCAACTGGTGATGATCATCTTATCACTATACTGGGACAACTCACCTAGGTTATGAATAATAACCTTACCCGTATGGAGCACCCTGATCCACAACACGGAGGATCATTGTTAGACCGCTTCTTGAGGAAACAACCACCAACATTCAATGGGAGTAAAAATACATTAGTATCTGAGCAATGGATAAATTTCTTAGAGAAAATATTTCACGCTTTTGGGAGTAATGAAAGGGAAAAGTTATCATGGCAGTTTATCGCCTCACGGGAGATGCAGATCAATGGGGGTCATTGATTCAAAACAAAAAGGAAGATGATGAAGTATCAAATATGGAATGGAGGTAGTTTAAAGATCTTTTATTAGAAAAATACTTACCTTTTGTCCCTCAGGAGGATATAGAAAGACAATTTCTTTGTCTAAGTCAAAAAGAGGATGAGATTGTCGCAAAGTATGAGGCTAACTTTATAAGGTTAGCTAGCCATGGGGCATATTATATACGTAACACAAGAAGTAATATTAATTGATTCTTTGATGGGTTAAAACCATTTCTTCCTCAAGATTTAGTCTCAAAATCCTTCTCATCATACGAAGATATTGCCTTATGTGCTATCAAGATAGAAAAATAATTCTCTAAGTCTTATGACTTTAAAGCAAAGCAAGAGAAGAAGAGATCTGTTGAACACTCTGGAAATGGAAATAAGGGGGATAAGGGAAAATTGAATATCCATCCTCCAGTAAATGTGGGAAGAAACACCCTAGTACTTTCCTAAATGGAATGGGAGTCTGTTACAAGTGTGGTGAAAAAGGCCACCAAGCTCATGATTGCAAGGGGAAGAAAGAGGCTATCAATGTTGAATGCTAAAATTGTAGAGAAAGGGGGCATTATGAAAATTAATATCCTAAGAGCCAAGGAAACTTACCTTAGAAAAGGCCAAGGGATAAAGGTCAACCTTATGCTATCACTACTGCTGAGGTTAAAGCTCTGAAAGATGAGGTGGCATGTAATTTAATGGTTTCCTCAAGTTTAGCAAATGATTTATTTGATTCTGGATCATTGCACTATTTCATATCTTCCCAGTTTGATAAGAAAATTAGATATTTTCAATTTGACTTTACAAGGGAGTTGTTAGTAAAAACACCTAAGGGAAGTATCATCGCAACAATGTTTTTTGAATCAGTTCCCATTAGGGCATATAAATGTTCTTTATCTACTAATATCATCGTCGTACCCATGATTGAATTTGATATAATCCTCGGTATTGATTGGCTTTTGAACCATTATAGGAAAATTTATTGTAAGAAGAAGGAGCTTACAATTTTTGATGATGATAAAGAGTAGCTTATCTTTAGAGCACAAATGTCACCACCGGATTATTATCTATATCCACCCCTAGTAGCTCTACTAAATTCAATTATTGGGGAGGATGAGAATGAAATAATTATGGGAGAGGAAAATAATGTTCAAATAGAGGACGTACCCATTATATAAGAATATGTTGATGTGTTTCAAGAGGATTTACCTGGACATCCTCCAAAATTAGAAATTGAGTTTTCCATTGATTTAATTTCTGGTTCAAGACCCATATCGAATACCCCTTATAGAATGACCACTGTGGAATTAGTGTAACTAAAGAAACAAATAGAGGAATTGAGTAATAAGGGATTTATTCTCCCTAGTGTTTCTCCATGGGGAGCCCTTGTCCTTTTTGTTAAGAAGAAATACGGATCTATGAGGTTGTGCATTGACTACAGGGAGATCAATGCTATAACAATAAAGAACAAGTGTTCCTACCTCACATTGATGATTTATTCGACCAACTTCATGGAGCTCAATATTTTTCAAAGATTTACCTTCGATCTGGATATCATCAGTTGCGTGTGAAGAAGGAATACATTCCGAAAACAACATTTCAAACCAGGTGTAGGCATCACGAGATTACAGTAATGCCTTTTGGATTGACCAATGCACTCTCTGTCATCATGGATCTAATGAACATAGTTTTCAAGTAATATCTTGATGACTTTGTATTGTTATTCATTGATGATATCCTGGTGTACTCCAAAAGCTATGAAGATCTTGAAAATCAGTTGCGCACCATTCTGAAAACCATCAAAAGCAATAAATTATATGGGATGTTTAGAAAGTGTGAATTCTAGCTTCAAGAGATTTCTTTTCATGGCTATATTGTCTCTAATGATGGAATATTTTTTGATCCTTCAAAGACCAAGGAAATCCAAGAATGGCCAGAACCGATGAGTATAACCGAGGTACGCAGTTTTATTGGATTAGTATGTTATTATCGGTGTTTTGTCCAGAATTTTTTTCCGATTGGATAACCCATTAACCAATATCACAAATAAAGGGGTTAAATTTTTTTGGTAAAAAGGAGTGTGAAGAGTGTTTTGAATAATTGAAGAGAAGATTAGTCAATGCTCTTATCTTGAATCTACCATCGGGGAATGATGGGTATGTTATTTATAGTGATGCATCAAAGAAAGGACTTGGTTGTGTCCTTATGCAGAATGATAGGGTTATTGCCTATGCATCAAGATAGCTAAAAATTCATGAGAAAAACTATCCCACTCACGATCTTGAGTTAGCAGCTATAATATTTACTCTAAAAATATAGCGACCCTATCTCTATGGTGAAAAATATGAAATTTATACTGATCACAAGAGATTGAAGTATATTTTCTCAAAAAAAGAACTCAACATGAGGAAAAGGAAATGGCTTAAACTACTGAAGAATTATTATTTCACAATACACTACCACCTGGGGAAGGCAAATAAGGTGTCAGATGCCTTGAGCAGAAAGGATCATGCAGTTTTGAACAGGATGAGAGTTGAAAGGGATCATATTTTCTTAGATCTAGTGAAAATGAATATGGGAATAATAATGGAAGGTGAAACATCAATACTTTTCAAATGGTTTCCAAACCATCTTTACTAGAAAGGATAAAAAGTTCTAAGGATGATGATGAGGAGTTTCAAAAGAAGATTAAAGATGTGAATGATGGAAGATTGAGTGACTTCATATATAAAGATGGGATTTTTAAATTTGGGAAGAGACATTGTGTTCCTGATATATCGGATCTAAAAAGGGAATTGTTAGATGATGCTCATATCTCCAATTTCTCCATACACCATGGTAGCACCAAGATGTATAGAGATGTAAAGGAACATTTTTGTGGGATGACATGAAGAGGGAGATTGTTGATTTTGTGTTACGATATATGGTTTGTCAACAAGTGAAAGCTGGAAGTCAATGGTAAGGAGAAGTCATGCAACCTCTTCCCATACCTGAGTGGAAATAGAATAATATTATAATGGACTTTTTCATGGGGCTACCAAAGACTCCTAGAAAGATTGATGCAATATGGGTCATTGTTGATCATCTTACCAAGTCAGCACATTTTTTTGTTATAAGGGAAGATTTACCACTTGAACTTCAAGCAAGACTATATATTAATGAAGTTGTAAGACTTCATGGAGAACCCTTATCGATTGTTTCTGATCATGATACCTATTTTACATTAATAATCTGGAAAAGTATTCAGAAGGCCCTGGATACTGAACATCGTTTGAGCACTGCCTACCACCCTAAAACCGATGGAAAATGAGGATAGACTATTCAAACCTTAGAAGACATGTTGAGATCTATCTCACTTGACATTCAAGGTATGTGGGATCAATATTTACTTCTGGTAGGATTTTCCTATAACAATAACTTCCATTCAAGTATTTAGATGGCACCATATGAATCGTTATATGGAATGAGATGTCACACACAAACTTGTTGGGATGATATTGGTGAAAGAAAACATGTAGGCCTAGAACTTGTTGAGGAAACAATGGAAAAGGTGAAGGTTATCCAAACCCCCATCAAAGTAATCCAAAGTAGGAAAAAGAGCTATGCCGATAACCGAAGGATGGATTTCGAATTTCAATTAGGAGACCATGTTTTCTTGAAGGTATCTCCATGGAAGGGTGTTATACGTTTCAGTAAGAAAGGTAAATTGAGTCCTAGGTACATTGGACATTTCAAAATTCTATAATTAATTGGAGTTGTATATTATCATTTGGAAATGCCTCCAAGTCTCTCCAAATTTCATGATGTGTTCCACGTATCACTATTGAGAAAACACATGCCGGACCCAACAGATGTACTCACTTAGGAGGAAATTGAACTGGAACCTGATCTATCTTATTGTGAAGAGCCTGTCAAAATTCTTGATACAAGAGAACAAGTTTTGAGAAACTGGACGACTCATCTGGTAAAAGTTCTATAGAAAAACCATAATATTGAAGAGGCAACGTGGAAACCAGAGTAACTCATAATGAAGAACCACCCGAATCTTTTTGTACGGTAGTATTATTGAAATTTCTAGGATGAAATTATTTGAAGGTGGGAAGAATGTAACACACCAAGATTCCATGGTATGTTTCCCTTTGAATAATACAATAGCTTGCATTATACGCAAATTCGAGATTCTAACACACTGCGACCAATCAAATTAGCTGTTATGAATAGTAATACTCACTTTTTGAAATTTTATAAATTTTATCTTTCAAAATGGACTTAAATTTTGGATTTGGAATATCAAAATTATCTTAGGGTGATTTTTTCGTATTTTTCTGAAAACATTCAATTTTTGATGAATAGTGAAAAAACACTGTTATTGGTTAAAACCAAATTTTTATTTAAATAATTAGTTAATTTAATTTATTATATTTTAGGTCAAAATAGATACATAATACATATATATGTTTAACATAAATCATTGGATTCATTTTATAATATGTTTAGATTAAAAAAAAATTATCGAATTATTTACCGTCTTTAACCCACCTCCTAGGTGCATTTGCAAATTTGTATAAAACTTAATTTTACCACTTCTGTGAGTTGAATTTCAAAACTCTGAGAGACATGGTTAATATCAGTAAGTAAAATTTTTTTCAATAAGATGAAAATAATTTTGTGAATAGTAACTTTTTACTTTTATTTACCACGGTTAAAAGGAAAAATACGGTAATTAAGGGTAAAAATGATATCATAATTACCCTAACATGTGTCCTAATTCTATTGGATAAGTGTAATTCGACCAAAAACAACCTTAGTAATAAAATATGATCCTTTAGGTTCACGTGGATTATATTAGGACATTTATTATTATTTTATTTAAAGAAGAGTTAAAAGAGTTAAAATCAAAGTTTAATAACTAAACCATTTTTAATATAGAATTATACATAAGATAAATTCAACTATAAATATTAATTAGAAAGATAAAAACATTTCCTACATAATGGTATTTTATTTATAATTTTTATACATTAAATAATTAAATTTATTTATGACACAATGATGATGAAGTAATTACCTTATTAATGAATGATTAAAATAATTTATATTATAAATATCCAAATAAATTTAATTTGAGACTTTTAATGAATTAAATTAATTTTATTGGTTAATATGACATGTTAGGGTTGATTAAATGAATTTTCTTTGAAGTAATAATTCTCTTATGAATTTAACAAAAATAGAATACCCAATAGTGTCAAAATTGACCTAAAAGAGTTTTTAAAAAAAATATTATATTATTAATTGGTATTTTGTTCCTAAAAATCTAAGGATCGGCCAAAGTGATTAGATAATATTATATATGTCATTAATGAACCACTTGAGGTTCTATTGGAGTTTTATAGTAAGTTTATTAACCATATAATATAAAAATACAAAGATACATGGTAAAAGTAAAACTATTTAACTAAGAGTTAAATCTAAAAGATAAGGTTAATATGATGACCTAAACCTATCTAAAACATATTTGTTGAGCGGTTTTAAACCCTTACACACCTTCTCCTATAAATAATTTATTTTCTATCCATTAGAAACAAAAAATTATTTTATTATAAAATAATATTTCATGTTTCTTCTAAACTGACCCTCACCTCTCTTATAAAAGGGTACCACCCCTTCTCTCAAATTCACACCTTCAAAGCCATTTGGATCAGCTAACCCATGCCAAAATATCCTATAAACTATCCTCCCTTCATTCTAGAGGCCTTAAATTTTTCATAAATCCATCATGAAGAGCCCTTTTGATCAAATCAAAAGGAAGAACCCGAACAAGAGGAAAATATTTCATCCCCTCTTTCAAGTTCTTTTCTTTTTCTACTTCCTCTTTCTTTGTTGTTTCCATTATAAAATAACAAATCCGGTATCTTCTATATACTATGATGTTTTTATAAAAATGGTACAACCATATTCATTATTCTATCCATCCTATAAATGAAAAATTCAACATATGTGCATATGTACGGATTACCGTCTCCACGTCCGGGTGTAGTTTATTATTCAAACACTTCATCATTTGGATTGGTATAATAATGAGTATAAATGATGTAAATAATAAAAATAAGATGATTATGATTCTTTATATATGATATACCATCCAATTATATATGATTTTAATATTAAAATAATGATATTGTCGCCTGTGCGTACGGACGGATTACCATCTCCACGAACGTGATAAGATTCATTCCCCATCGTAATCATTCAAGAATAACATTCATTTTCTGATTAAAAATAATATTTATGAACATAATATCATTCTCTATATGAATAAAATAAATCCTATCAATAAAAAACATGGCTTACGTAACCAAGCATATAAAGGAAAATGAATCAGTTAACACCCGAAATGATGATACTACTAAAACATCATTAACAAATTAATATTAGAAGATCATATATGATATCATATTAATTTATATGGTTCTTGTATAATTTAATAACAATTATTTCACCATTATATAGGAGGTTAACCTACCCTCGACCAAGGAAAAGTACAAGGTAAGGGTTAATTTCACAATCTCTTTATTATCGGAGGTTGTTTTTACGTAAGTATCTACTGGGACATATTTATTATCCATGTCCATGTTTCATAAAAGAGTATTAAAAGGGATTATTTTTAAAGGACTTTTTTACTAAAACATTATTTTAAATGTTTTAAATATTTATTCTTCTAAATCATTCTCATTAATGTCCATGTTTTCAAAATGGTTTTTAAGGATTATTTTATAAGGACATGAATGTTTTAAAATGTAAATTCCTTTAAAAAGTTTCAAAGTGTTATGGGAAATGTTGATTCAAAAATTTATTTAAATGTATTCCTTTATAAATTGTGTGACTATTAAATGTTTTCATGAAAAAATGATATTTCTCTAAAAGAGTTCTATAAATCATTTTCATCTATTTCAACATCCTTTTATGGATTTTAAACTTGTTTGAAGTTGATTTACTATGATACAAATCTTCCATGTTGTATTGAAGGTTTTGTGATATGTTTGAATAAGGATGTGTTATTTTTATACCATTCATGTTTTATGGATAAAGTATTGAAATTTTGTATTCTAGTTTTAATACGAATGTTTATGTTATCATTAAACATTTTCATATGAGGAATGCATTGGACTTAGTAAGTGACGGGTGGAGCCCGCTATAGTTCATCGATGCATAGGTAGGTCTCATGAAACAAACTAATGTCTTGAAACAAGGCCTTGACAAAATCTTATTTGTAGTCTTGGCACAAGGCCTTGACTATGTGGTTATGAAGTCTGGCATTATGCATTCTATCATTATGAAAGTGGCTATTGATATTTCATTTGATTATTCAACCATTAGAATATCCATGTGAATAAGTAAATGGAATTATTTGATTTTATCATTGCCATATTATTCTGAATTTCATGTTTAAAAGGATTTTGGTTTAGTCTTACATTGCCTTAAATGTTTATTCTAATTTATAAAAGTTTCCACTATATTGTTATCCTTACTAATCATCTAATCTCACCCCTTTCTATGTTTTATTTTTTCCGGGATGTGAAGAAGTATATTATGACAGACCTGCAGGGATAGTATAATGGATATGAGTGTGGCCTATAGAGACTATGTTGTTGTAGTTTTTCATTTTATATTGTAATGTAAAACTTATGAATGTATCTAGTATTTCCAAGGCTACTAAACTAATCGGACATTCGAGACTTGATCTTTTGTGATCATTCCAATTTTATGTAATAATTCACTAACTCTGGGTAACTGGGGTTGGGTCAATACATTATATGTATATAAAATATGTTATTTTTAAAGTAATATAAATTTAAATTATAATATTTTATACTCTAGCATAAAATTGTTTTTAAAAAGTCTATATTTTTATTTTAAATGGAGAGTGGAATATATTTATATCTATATAAAATATTTTATATTTAAATTAATATAAATTATAATTATAATATTATATACAAAATCTATATAATTTATTGAAACTCTATTAATTAAATTAAGTATCATATTTAAATTTATTAAAAAATATAAACAAAATTCTATCTATTAATGGTATAAAAAAATTCCTATAAATAATAATTTTAAGTTATATTAAGGGTAAATAATTATTATTTTAAGTAATTAAGTATGAAATATATTTAATTAAATATTTTAAAATAGAAAAATGAAAAAGAAAATTATATATATGTAATATTATAAAATTGAAAATAACATAAGTTTATAATATTTTAATGGTTTTTATGTCAGTTTAAATTATATTACATTTATTTACTAATAATAATAATTTTAATAAATAAATTTAAATTAAATTAAGTATAAATATTTATTATTTCAAGAAATAAAGTATAAAATATATTTACTTATATTTCGAAAGTAGTAGAATGTGAAAAACATATTATATATACATATTCAATTTTATAAAATTGAAAATAACATAAGTGTTCAATATTATAATGGTTTTAATGTAAGTGTAAATTATATTATTTTTAATTAAATTTATTTAATTTTATTATGAAATATATATATATATACATACAAATTGAAAAGTTAAATTTTTGGAAAACATGTGTAGATATTTAATATAAATTTCATATAGCAATAGGTAAAGTTATATAATATTTATAATATAATAAGTATACCAAAAAAAAATATGTTAATATTATTGTGTGGTGACTGATCGTGTGATGATCGACCAATGCATAATTGAAATTGTGTGTCTTTTTTTGTGTATGTGGTTGTATAATTTGTAATAATTGCATTTTGTCGACTTTTATGACATGTGAGTCATCCCTCACTAAGTATGTATGGACCTACATTTCCACATAAAAAGGCTTATTTATTTAATACCCCTAGACCCTCTCACATGCATGTGAGTAAATTTTTAATTAAAAGGTGATCAACAAGAGGCTTCCCCAAAGTGGCATTCGAGAATAGGCGTTCCACAAGAGGCATTGTTGTTTGAAAGGAGACCAGTGGTTGCTGAAATATTTAATAATAGAGAATCTAGGAGTCCACCCATATGTTTTGGTTAGTTTATCGTATAATGATAAATTAATCTCTAATAAGTCTCATGATCAATTTGTGGTTATTTATTCATAATAATTAAAATTTATGAAACATTTGATGATGTGTTATAAAAATATATGATGTTTGACCATGTTGTCATGACTTGTCAAATTTATTATGCCTTTAAGGATGATTTATATTATATATAAGACCCTAGTTTGTCTCTCAAGGAGCTTTTATGGGTTTGGAGTATTTATTTTTAGTAAAAAGTACAAAAAAAGGGGGTGATTTTCAAATCAATTTTATGAAACTAAATTAATTTAAAGAGTTTAATAGTTAAAAATGAGCTATATTTTGAAAATATATGATAATTAAGTGATCATTGTGAAGTTAATACACCACTTGAAAAGTTCCTTGTTCTTAATTTATTATTAGGTTTTTGGTATAATCCTTTGATTGAGGGTTAACCAAGGTCTTGGGTACCCAAAACCCATAAAATAATGAAAATAGGACTAAAATGTGGCATAAAATCATGTAGTTAAGTTAAATCCCATAAAAATGAATTAAACTTTGTCAAGGAACACTAAAATATCAAAAATTTGGAAATGAAGAGAAGTCTTATGTTGTCCAATTGGAACAATACACGTCACACACTTAAAATTGCACATCGATCAGTTATGAAATAAGAAGTTTTTCAATTAAATGTATCAAAAAAAGTTAAGAAACATATAAAAGAACAATTAAAAACCACAATATACACCAAACCAGTATAGAATTGTGTTCTGTAACTCCCACTTTAAGTGTGTAGCTCCCTTGCAACGATCACATACCGCTTAGCTTGACATCAGGAGGAGGAGGAAGCTTGGGTGGAACTCCTTATTCATTATTGGTCCCCCTATGAGAATAGAGGCCACCAAAACATATTATATGAGGAGAGGGATCCCTTGGGACTTCAAAATTTCAAGTATTTTATTCTGATTTGAACTTACAAATGAGGATCCCAAGGTTCCATTTTATAAGCAATGTGGAATGTGG
Source organism: Viscum album (assembly GCA_963277665.1). Classification (NCBI taxonomy): domain Eukaryota; kingdom Viridiplantae; phylum Streptophyta; class Magnoliopsida; order Santalales; family Viscaceae; genus Viscum; species Viscum album. The sequence goes on from OY728165.1 coordinate 838,818,673, forward strand.
TTTTGGGCACAAAAAAAATCTTAAAACTAATTGGACTATGGATTTAGATGGGAATATAGTCTTATATCATTATTTAAGTAACTAAAAGGTTGTATCCCCACCTACTAACTATCTCCACCAAAACATTGGAACCATTTTGAAAATAATATCTAGAGATATAGATAGAATATAGAACACCATTTTTGACTTTTTGAAGAATCATTTTTCTGGAAATATTGGTTTGGATGGGACCCTTAATGGATGAATAGGGCTTAGGATTATTCATATGAAATGTATCCAACTTAATTTTAGACTAGTAAAAAAATATCATCACATTTGGATGCATGGTTTAATATAACTGTTCGATTTAGTAAACTGGTGTTCTTGGATCCTGTGCAACATAGCCCATTTTTCTTGAACTTCATCATGAGCCCTCCAACTCCCATACACCTTCAATGTAATTATCAAAACAAGTAACATTTACCCTTTTAATAGTGATAAAAATTAATTTAATCAAACTTGAAGTAAAAGTTTTTATTATTTTTATAATTTTCAATAAAAAACTAGTTTAACACAGTGGTGTAAGGGTGAAAATGAAATAGTGAATCACGGTGCAATCAAACCCCCATACCTAAACATTTTCACTCCTAAAAAAGTATTATTTCCAAAAATTATGCATGTATATATTTTCAAATTTATAAAGAAGTAACATTTAATAAAAATATAATTCCTAAGAGAAATGTGATTAAATAAAAAATCACACTTAGGAGTTATTCTCAATGATCATGGAAAAAGATGTCTCAAAAATTGTATCAGAATGAAATTCTAAGAGATAAATAACACCAATCAAAGAAAATAATTCAAAAGTTAATCATGTCACTAATTTTCCACATGAGTGTGTGACAACCATTTCATGCTATTCTTCTCACTTTTTATCAAGTAAATATAATTTATTTTAAAAATTGTCTACATACATGATCATTTCCACTGAACCAACCCTATATCCTTTGAAATCAAATTCTAAGACCCACTCACTTATGTATTCCTAGAAGTCAAACCATAAGCTCCCAACCTAGAAATACTTATGTGTTTCACATTTCATTACTCCCCTCATTTATTTATTTTTTACAAAAGATTCACTTGGAAAAAATATCACACTCTTATCTCAACCCTTATTTGATCTCCTCAAAATGCTAATTGTAATAGTTATAACATGATCAAAAGTCAAGGAAGGGTGGTTTTTCACCTGCCCAATGTACAACCGTTTTTTATTTTTTATTTTGAGGGCATACAATAGTCGGATAACAGGTACACATGCATAGGTCAATCTCATATCGTAATAAGATAGATCAGATAAAGAACGAACATATGTAAAAATCATTTTTGAAAGTAGATAAAATTTAAACTAACTTATATTTACCTTCCATTAAGTAGTAAATTTTCACACTTCATTGTTGGGTGCAAATATGTGTGTAGAGGTTAAGTGAAAAAAATATCCCTTAAACTATTCACACAAAGAGTACCATTCTTATAAAAGGTTTTAAAATGATACAACCATTTATATCATCGACAAAGAACTAAATTTCAAAATAAAGTCACACCATAATATTGAATTCTTTCTGAAATTCACATTTCATCAGATTTTTTTAATGTTAAAACAACATGAAATATGAAAAAATCTACATGAATTTTCTATAAATTCCATGATTAAATGGGAATAATTCTCCATTATTAAGTGGACATAAAAAATGTAACATTCTAGAACAAAGGTGTGGGGGAGGGAAAGGGGGAAAGTAAAAATACTATTCAAAAATATAAAAAGAGAAAAGGAAGAAAGATGATGAAAATTCCTAACTAACCCAGGAATATAACCATCCCCCCCCCCACCTAAATTTTGCAGTTTCCTCACTGTAATAAAATATAATGTGGTAAGGAAGGATAAATCCTAGTGGGTGTCATTCATAGATTACTTCTTGAACATGTATTCCCTCTATTGGGGACTCCGCAAGGGCTTAATGAAAGTGCTTCAGTTGATGCCCATTGATAGTGAAATCTTTCTTGGTTTCTTTATTTTGAACCTAAACAACACCAAATGGAGAAACATTAGTAAAATTGTATGGTCTAAACTAGCAGGAATGAAGCTTACCTGGATATAAATTCATCCTTGCAATGTATAAGAGGACCATCTACCCAATGTGGAACTAAAGATGAAGGATGATATGGTCGTAGGAATCCTTGGTTCTATCCTTATAAATCTAAGCGTTCTCATATGAATCTCTTCTCATTTCCTCTAGATCCTGAATCTAGAACTTCCTTTGCGAACCTGCACCAGAAAGATTATAATTGCATTGTTTAATGGCCCAGTAGTCCCATTGTTCATTCTCAATAGGGAGGTGAAAACTCTATCAAAAAACAAGATGATAGGGTGACATTCCATTGGTAGTTTTAAATTTAGTACAGTAAGACCATAATGAGTCATCAAGTCTAATACACCAATATTTTTTATTGGATTGAACCGTTTTTTGAAGAATTTTTTTACCTCTCTATTTGACATGTTGGCTCGACCATTGGTTTGTGGGTGATATGCAATAGACACTCAATTCCAGACCCCAGCAGACACAAAAGAGATAGAATTGTTTAGTTTCTTAAATGAGAACCCTAGTAACTGATGATGAACATAGGTAATCTAAACCTATAAAAAATTTGGTTTCTCAAAAAATCCAAAATAGTCTTGGAATAATTAGTCATTGTGGCGCATGATTCTACCCATATTGAACCATAATCCACTACCAGAATAATGTACAAGTTTACAAATGATTTGGGGAATGGTCCCATAAATTCAATGCCCCAAACATCAAAAATGTCTTGGGAGAGAAAGGGTTGTTGTATAATTTCATTTATTTTAGATACATTCCCTATCCTTTGACATTGAGGACAAGATTTACCAAAATCATTGGTATCCTAAATAAGTGTTGGACAAAAGAGACCAGAATCAAGGAACTTATGTGTAGACTTCTGGGAACCAAAGTGGCCCCCACAATCAACAGTGTGGTAGAACATAAGGATAGACTGAAACTCACTATCTAGGACATAATGACTCAAGACTTGATCAATTCATGTGCACCAAAGGTAGGGGTTTTCCCAAATGTACCAATGGGACTCATGTTTTATACAGTCGACTTGGTTTTTTGTAAATCTATAGGAATGAATAATGCAACCAAATAATTTAAAATTTCAGCATACCAAGTAATATCATCTTGTACTTGGTACAATTTCTCATCTAGAGACATGTCATTTATGAGAATACATGGGGGGTGAGTCAATATACAATGATGGGTGGATCCAACTGATATGGTTAGCCACCACATTCCCTACTCCTTTTTTATCCCTAACTTTTAAATTGAATTCTTGAAGGAGGAACATCCAAAAAATGAGATGTGTTTTGGATTCTAGTTTCTTAATGAGATATTTGAGGGCTTCATGGTTTGAGAACACAATGACTTTGGACCCTAAAAGATACAACTTGAATTTATTCTAGAAAAATACAATTGCAGGAAATTATTTTTCATTTGTGGAGTAGTTTTCTTGGGTAGGGTCCAATGTACGTCAGGCCTAGGTAATGACATGTCAAGCTTGATCGACCCTTTTGGGATAAGACTGACCCAACTACATAGTTAAAGGTGTCACACATGAGATAAAATGGTAAATTCCACTGAGGTGGTTGGATTATCAGGGGTGATTTGAGACTATTTAAAATTATTAAAATATTCCTCGCATTCTTTATCAAAAAAAATTCCTTTTAATTTTAGATCAATTAGGAGAGGGGGAGTGCAATTTTACTAAATTCATGAATGAAATAACAGTAAAATTCATCATGACCTAGAAAATACCGCACATCCCATACATTTTTGGGGAATGGTAGAGAATAAATAACATCAAATTTTTATTTATATACTTGGATACCATCCCGAGAAATTATATTTCCCAAAACTATACCTTTTCACACCATGAAATGGAATTTATCATAATTTAATACGAGGTTCTTTTCAATACAGTGATGTAGTACTTAACCAAGACTACTCAATAATTCATCAAAAGAGGATCCATAAAGAGTGAAATCATCTATGAATGCTTCCATGAAATTCTCTATATAATCTGAAAAAATACTAACCATGCATCACTGGAAACTACTCGAAGCATTACACAAACCAAATGGCATCCTCCTATATGAAAATGTACCAAAGGGGAAAGTGAAGGTTTTCTTTTCCTAGTCCTTTGGGGAAATATTGATCTGAAAGTATCCATAATACCCATCTATAAAAGAGTAATGGGACTACCCTACTAGCCTCTCCAGTATCTGGTCGATGAATTGAAATGGTAAATGGTCCTTCCAAGTGTGTTGGTTTAATTGGTGATAGTCTATACTGACATTCCAACTGTTCTACACACGAGTTGAAACCAATTAATTATTTTCATTTTTAATTACCATCAAACTTGTTTTTTTAGGAACCAATTGTACTGGACTGACCCATTTGTTGTCATAGATGGGGTAAATGAATCTAGTAGCCAATAATTTTGTTACCTCTATTTTAAAAATATCTATGAGGTGTGGGTTCAGTCAATGTTGTGACTACCTCCCTAGTTTAGACTCATCATTTAACAATATATGATGTGTATAAATTAATGGGATAATTTTGAGAATGTCAATAAGTGTTCATCCCAAAGATTCTTTATACTCCCTAAAAATTTCAATAAGACACAATTCATGCTCAATTGGGAGTGAAATATAAATGATAATAGGAAACATGTTTCCATTCTTAATATATTAATATTTTAAATCTTAAGATAGTTGTTTTAGTTCCAATTCATGTGGATTTTGGATTGATGGGAGTGTGTAAAATTTAGAGGTCACATATATCATCTAACTACTTAATGGAATCATACTCAGATGAGAAATGGTCTTTTAAAATCTTAGTAGTATCATAGATGGTCATGTGATCTTCCCTGTTCAAGAAATCATCAATTAATAAACATGAATAACATTTTTCTAAACTGGTACAATATTCTATGCACAATTCATTTCCTAGAATTTCAATAAATGATGTAAACTCAGAAAGGGAATCATTGGAATAAAAAAGAAATGTTTTTAGGGTAAGGGAGTACATTTATAGAGTTAACAAAGAGAGAGGAATGTTCTTCTGATGGGTGATTCATGGAATCAAGTATGTTGAATTGGAAAATTTCACCAACAAACTATAGATAATATATCATTATAGACATTAATTATGGTTTTTGCAATTTTCATGAAGGGTCTCACCTATAAAATCAGTGCATGTACATTCATCTTATCATCTTCCATTTTTAGCACATAAAAATTAGTATGAAATTTTAAAATTTTCACCCTCATAAGAATATCCTCTAACACAACAGAGGGGTGCGCAGTACTCTAATTTGAAATTCAAACAAAAATTCTTAGGGGCTTCAATTCCCCAACCTACAATGAAGAATAAATGGACCGAGGAATCACATTTATAGAGGCACTTAAATCAAGCATAAAATTGGAAAAGGAATACTACCCTATGGTGCACATAATTGAGAATATTCCCAGATCATTTTATTTGGTGGGAAGTGATGGCTCTATCGATGCTAATACATTCCTCCCCAATCTTACCTTCTCATCACCTAGAAGTCACCTTCTATGTGTACACATCTCCTTCAGAAACTTGCCAAATCTTGGAATTTTCTTCATGACATCAATCAAGGGGATGTTAACCTGTAATTTTTTGAAAGTTTCCAATATTTCCTTATCAAGTTTATTTTCCATTTGTTTTCTTGGTTGGGTGGACCTTTAGGGAAATGGAAGAGGATTGGTTGAGATAGGTGACTCATTAACAAACACACTCTTTCCTTTGGAAGCGCTTCTCTTAGGACAAGGATTTTTTTCTCTTGGACCATTTTTAGAAGTTATTGGGATGGTGGTTTCCCCATGATGGGATGACTCTATTAGAGGGGTAATTTGGATTTAAAGCTTATTTCCACTCTTAAGGGTGATAGAAGTAACATTTCCTTCATCCCTAAGGTTAACTATTAGTTGAGAGGGTATTTTACCTAATCCATGACTTTGAATTTCCCCCAAAAAGTTATTGAGTTGGCCTAATTTGGTTTTTTAGGTCTTGTATGGAGGCTTGGGTGGTCTTTTTGAATTGGATATTGTTGAAAACCATTTGTTTCATCATATCTTCTAGGCTAGTCTCAGGTTTTGGAGGGGTTATTGGAAAGGCCTTTGTGGTGGTTTGGTATTTCTGGGTAGTGGTAGTGGATGACTACTCGGGCCTAGTTGATTCCATTGTTTTTTAGGTTGGTTTGAATACCCCCTTTCATATAGGATTCTTTGTCTTTCCACACATGGTTGGATGGATAGTATGGTTCTTTCCAAAAGGGTTGGTTATAGGGGTGGCCTGGAAAGATTTCCTCACAACTCTTAGAAGTTTATCTCAGTTGGGGGCATTGGTCAGAGTAGTGGGTGTTAGAATAACATATACTGAAATTGATGGGAGGAAGAGATTGGGTTTTACCTTTATAAATAGCATGTTTTTTTGAATAAGGGTACTTACCTCTTCAAACATCGTGTCCACCTTCTTATCAAATTCAGTACTTTTCACCTCATGGACACTTCGAATGGGTACACTAGACCTTGAACCAGAATTTTGAGTGTTTTGTGCCATGTTCTCAATCAGGTTCCTTACAGAAATTGGGGTTTCATAAACTAGTTCACCACCTATAGCAGCATCTATCATATTTCAATCAATAGAAATTAAACCTTTATAAAAATACCAAATTAAAAGTTGATCACTTATTTGGCGGTGAGGAGATCTTTAACCTAACCTATTAAATCTATCTCAATATTCATGAAGTGGTTCCCCTTGTGATTTTTGTATCCCATATATTTATTTCCTTATTGTTTCGGTACTAGAGGTTGGGAATTATTTTCCAATAAAAAGGCGTTCCATGTCCTCCCATCCTCTAATTGGTGAATTAAAATAATACAATCAATCTTTCACAATGTCTTATAATGAAAATTTGAGTGCTCTATGATTAACTTGTTCTTATTCCATATTAAAAGGTTTTAAGGTTGAATGAACAGTATGAAATTCTTTTAAGTGCTTATTTGGATCTTCTCTAGAAAGTCCATGAAATCTTGGCAATAGATGTATTAGACCAGATTTTAGATCAAAATTGGGTGCCTTGCCTTTCATGTGAATATATGTGGTCTGGATATCAAAATCAGGAGAGGTTAGTTATTTTAGTGTTCGATTGTTTTCATCCATGTTATACATGTTAATTTCATGTTCTAATTTAGTTCTAAAAGAATAGGGGTTTAGAAAAGTCTCAAGTGGTAGTATGTCCTCCTTCAATGGGTTGTCTTGTGCATCTCGGTGTCACTGATGTAGGATCCTCTCTTGTTTAGGTTTGAAATGTGGTAAGTCTCCCAGAGTAGAATGTTTCATGCAATGAATCTACACAAGAAATGAATTATAATACAAAAATATAGGTAAAGTTATAAGATAAAACAAATAAATATTGATAAAATTTCAAAAAACTTAAGAAAAACATTCATTAAAAACCAAAGCACTCCCAGGAAATGGGGACAAAATTTGACCGATTTTCATGACACATCAAATTTATTATGTTTTTATGTTCTATTTATATTATAAGGAAGATCCAAGGTCATATCTCAAGTATCATTGATAGGTTTAGGGAATGTTTTATTAATAAAAAGTACTAAAGAGGAGGGTGATTTTGAAAATTGTTTTATGAAACTAAGTTACACTTAAAAAGTTCTTTTTTCTTCATTGATTATTAGGATTTTGTTGTAATAATTTTATTGAGGGTTAACCAAGATCTTGGGTACCCACAACCCCTAAAACGATGAAAATAAGACTAAAATATGACATAAAATCATATAGTCAAGTTCCAACCCATATGCATAAATTAAGGATTGTCAAGGAACAATGAAATATAAAATGTTTGGGAAAGAAGAGAAGTCTTATGTTGTCCCATTAGAGCAACACAAGTTTCACACTTAAAAGTGCACATTGATCAGTTATAATATAAGAAGTTTTTCAATTAAATTCATAAAAACAAGTTAAGGTAAAAATAAAATAACAATTAAAAATAAAAATATACACCAAAATAATATAGAATTATGTTCTAAAACTCCCTTTTCAAATGTGTATCTCCCTCACAAAGATCACCCACCGCTTAGCTCAACATCAAGAGGAGGAGGAAGTTTGGGTGGAACTCCATAATTATTGATCCCTCTATGAGGATAGGGGCCTATAGATCTTCTTGGATGAGGATAGAGGTACCTTGGGACTCTAAAATGGAAGATATTTTCTTATGGTTTGAACTTATAAATGTGTATCCCAAGGTTCCATTTTATAGGCAAAGTGGAAGGTTGTTTTAGGCACACATATTTCGTAATACCACTTGGCCCATAGTTTTATATATCTAGAAAGTCTTATATACTTTTTAGAAAACTAAAATGTTTTATCCCTACCTCCTAAATATCTTCACCAAAAGTTTGGTACCATTTGGAAAATCATATCTTGAGATATAGATAGAGTACAGAACACCATTTTTGACTTTGTGTAGATTCAGTTCCCTAGAATGATTAGTTCGAATGGGCCCCTTAATGGATTTATTGGTATTGGTTATCTTCATATTAAATGTATCTAACTTAATTTTTTACCATTACATAGAATATTATCCCATTTGGATGCACATTTTAGTAGTAGAGTGCAGTTTAGTGAACCTGTGTGCTTAGATCTGACGTAGCTTGGCCAATTTTCCTTAAACTCATCATGGGCCCTCCAAATCACCTCCACCTGCAATGCAATTATCAAAACAAGTAACATTTACTTTTTTAACAAACACACAATAATGCAATCAAACAAGAAGTTCAATTTGTTATTATTTTTTATAATTTTCAATACAAAACTACTTTAGCACAGTGGTGTAAGGGTGAAAATGAATTAGTGAATTGTGGTTCAATCAGTATTATATAAATTTGATTTCATAATAATATCACCATCACTATACATAAATATTTATAAACTAGTCTATAGAAAAAGTATCAAGATGAAGTCAATTATTAAATAATAAACAATTTAAATAATTAAAAAAATTCATGTAGTATATAATATTTTATTACTTGTTTTTTTTCTAGGTAATCATGTCTGAAAAAAGAAATTGAAATATTGATGCAATTTATATAGAGTAGGGTTTTAGCTATAGTTTTCCTCCTGAAAGAGTGGAAAATATTCATCGTTGTATGAAATTGGATGAATTTCTCAATAAGATTCATAGTTGGTTAAAACTAAGGGATGATCAATAAATTACTTCAATAACATATCAAAATCTTCAATATCTTGAATTTTTATGGAACACCGAGTACCCTATATTCGATGATGATGATTGAATGTATATATCTTTATTATTCAGGTAATAGTGTAGTATTTTTATGATGGAATTTTATGTGGTGATTTGTGATATTAATTTGGTGCAACTGATTACTACAAAACCATGTTTTGTGAGCTCTATAGAATTCGGTCCTTCACAACACACTTATTCATTACCTCCTCCTAATATGAATCCTATAATAGAACCAAATTAGGAATAAGATTACTAGAATTTTGAAGGAAATATAGGGGATATCTCTTTTTGTACTACTGATATAGTGAATGAATGTTCATCTGAGGGTGAAGTATTTGTTGAGGCATCAGGAGATGATATGGGTGAGGGTGATGTGGGGAATGGACCTTCCGAGGTTCCTATGAGAGACAGGCATCCATGGAAAGGTGATGTGGGGAATGAACCTTCTAAGGTTCCTATGAGAGATAGGCATCCACAGTATCCACCAGTTAGTGGTAATCATCCTTCTATTTTGAGTTCCTTCGTTGAAGGAATGTATCATGATTATTATTTTTATTGGGATGTCATTACACTATCTTTTGAATTTCCTAGAATTATAGATAATTGACCTACATCCAATGATAATTCCATCTATATCAGGAAAGAGTTCAAAAGTAAACTTTCCATGAAAAATGTTATAAAATAATACCACATAAAGTGGCATTTTAGATTTGTGGTTGATGAGTCAAAGAATAAAAAATATCTAATTCGATGTGAAAAATATTGGTCGGAAAGTTAATTTCAAATAAGATAAATATATGATATTTTTTTCATGTTGGAAGATAACCAAATTAGAAGGGCCACACACTTGTGTGCGTCCAAGATTGTCGCAAGATCACTCTTCACTTGATGTAGAGTTTATATCAACTGTTACTTTTGAGATGATATGAACATGTTAGTATATTCACATTTCCCTTGTTCATGAAAGAATTCAATAGTTGTTAAACTATAAGATATCCTACAACAAATCTTGGAATGAAAAACATAAGGCAATTGTAAAAGTGTATGGTGATTGGGATGAATCTTATGCAATATTTATACAACTTGTGTAATTTTTTTCATTTATCAATCAGATTATTTATCATTTGCACACTATTTAGTATGTGTCCCATAATCATTGAATTGATCGATCAAAGGTGATGTTCAATATGATTTTTTGGGCATTCAGACCATGCATTGCTACTTTTCCCTATTGTAAAAAATTCATTCAGGTAGATAGAACATTCTTTTATGGAAAGTATACACGTGTTCTACTTATTTATGAAACATAGAATAGTAATCATGCTTCTCTACCACTTACATTTTCTATTGGTGAAAGGGAGAATTTTGAATCCTAGAGCTGGTTTTTGGCATGTGTATGCATTCAGGTCACACAAAACTAGAGAGTGTGTCTGATATCTAATTTTTATTGAGCGATTATAGAGGTTGTAAACAGTGATTGGGTATTTTGGACAGAGTATAATTCTTATCATTGATATTTCATTAAACATATTTCAAGTAATGTGCATAAGAATTTTAGATATGAGGAGATAAAGAAGGCAGTCCTCAAGTTGGCTATGTTTTTATATACTTACTTTTTCTAAGAAAGCTTAATATTATATTTAATACATCATTATCTTATGGTTTCAACATATGAGCCCCAACAAGAAAGGTTTGATTGATGTCTTGAAGAGATTCAAAGGGATAATCAAGATATGTATGAATATATGATGCATATTTCAAAGAAAAATGGTCATTATCATATGATGGTGGTAGGAGATATGGTCATATAACCACTAATATAGTGGAGTGCATAAATTGGTTCCTCAAGGGTGTGTGTAAACTCTCAATCATAAGGTTAGTGAAAGATAAATTTTATAGATATGTGCACTAATGTATTGAATGGTCCCAAAAGGCATATCAGAGGATGGAAAATGGAATTCATTTTACTCAACATTTCCAAAGTGACATTGATCAGATACTACATGAAGCATCAAGATAGAGTGTTTTAACATTTGATTAGGAAAAGAGTTGTTTTCATGTAATAGAGTGCTACAACCGGGCTACATGTACCATTGTTCGAGTGCTTGTGGTCATGTTGGATAACAGATACTTTGACTATGGAAACTTTTGGGCATTGAGATATCCATGTGAACATGTTGTTGCAACTTGTGATTTGGTAAATATATCATCAGATCCCTATGTTGACCCGATGTATCACATGAACACTTTGGTTATATATTAAAGTGCATCTTGGATGCCTATTGGTGACTTTAATTCTATCCCATTTCATGTTTATCATCTGACTATCTTCCTTGATATTTCCACATTTTTTAATTTGGTTTTGTTTTTATTTATGTTTTTTTAATTTATATCATTTTTTAAATTATTGGATTTGTACTTCTAGGTTGTTCCCCAAGGAAGAACAAAGTCTAATAAAATCAGAAATGAGATGGATTGGCCATAAAAATGAGGATGGGGACTGTGATGCAGTATTTTTCATGCAGAAGGACATACTCGTAAGAGATGTCCCCAAGTGGAATGATAGAGCTCCACATCCCGTCATCCATGATCGAGTCTGTGTATTTTATCATGAATGTGTATATTTCGTTTTATATGTTGGTGTTTGGATAAAGAATCCTTTTATTTCTTTCTTTCATTATTTCTTACATGTTTCAATTTTGGTTTGCTTCATTTTAGGAGTCTATCAGAAAGATTTTTGTGATACTATAACTACAAAAAAAAAATATACATATAATGAAAATGAATATATCATGCATCCACATGTTCAATGTGGGTTTCTCATCACTATTTATTTATATAAAAAATAGAATAAATTAAACTTCATTGGAGATCAATAAAACAAGAAATTCATAAAATAAACCAACAACACCACCCACATAAATTTTTCTAAATTATTTTTCCTTTTTGTAGTTTAAAATAAGTTTAAAATTTTTATTGACTTAACTATAAAAAATTTAAAGATGGTATAATTTTTGTGGATGGAAGGTCCTTCATTTCTCACATCCTATGATACTCATGTTTCCCATCGGGTTTTAGACGGACGTCATGTGCCTCCATTGAGTGTACATAGATCTTGTCATTTCTACCATGTCCCACTACCTCACGCTATCAACACCCATCTTCATCGCACTGGGTTCTATGGTGTAGTGATGTGTGACTTTAGATTTTTTGAATATCATCTCATTGCTACAATCATTTTGAGATGGAGGCCATAGTCACATAATTTCCATTTTATAGAGGAGTGATAACTATTACACTACAGGATGTGTCCATTATGTTGGGCCTCCCCGTCGTTAGTGTGGCTGTGAAAAGCTGAGTTGGAGCATATTGGTTTCAGATTGTTCATAGATTATTGGGAATAGAGGTCCATGATGATGGAAGGCCCATCATTGGTGGTAGATTATGCATGACTTGGTTAGACCATCACTTCATACATCTAGCATAGGATGCTGATGAGATCACCATGATATGATTTTCACCTGCTTATATTTTGAGGCTAATCAGTGGCAAGATTTTTGTTGATTAGTCCACTATATTTTTACATCTGATGTATTTACTCTTTATGGAGGATTTGGACCTAGAAGGCTGGTATAGTTGTGGTCTATCTTTCTTGAATATACATACAGGGTGCTATGAAATGCATTTCACATCGATAATATACAGATCACAGGATGCGTTGTTCTTTAACAAATGTGGGTATGGGATCACATCCCTCACATAGATCCACATTCTTGTGTGCCACTGCTGACAGATACTATAGTAGAGACTGCACGTGGATAAAGGTATGTTATTCCTTCCTTATAATTTCTAACTTAATTGTATAACTTTCTATTATAAAATGTAACTATAACAATGGTGTCTAGAGGTGGAGTCAGGAACATCAACATTCAGATATCACCAGAAATGACGTCCATGCCTAAAGACTTATGTTGGACAGCCTTCATCCAGACGATGTAAGTGATTATTATTTATATTTTCAAATATTTATTCTTAACTGTACATCTCTTCATTTATTAATTGATTATTCATTTTTTTCTTTCAGATTACATGGATTCCATATACTGATGATATCATCTATAATCTTTCACAATATTGTATGGTGATATTTTCTATCAATGCATGTATGGTTCCATTGATTCATTTTCATGTTTTCGAGTGGCATCAGAATGATAGAGTTATGAGGTAGTTCAAATTCCTTCAGCTCATTCTCGACCCACCCAGTCAATTACATTCAATTCATTCCCGGAAGATGTCAGGGAAGAGAGACATTGATTGGAGGAGATATCATGCCACATATATTGATCTATGGGACAGAAGAGAGGGGTATCAGTTACAAGGGGTGGGGATAGTTCATTTTCATTTAATCAATCAGCTGGATTATGCATCTTGGTACTACAGGTCCCCATTCAGATTTCAAACACGATACAGACTGGGCTTTCATCAGTTGGAATTCATTCTTCTTTCCAGTGTTGAACCATTTTTTTACTAACATTACTTAACAATGGATTTTTTTTGTAGGATTCCTGTATCACCTGTCTCCTTCACATATCACATCCAGTATGGGAATTGGAATTTGACTAAAAATATTTTCACAGTGTTATGGAAGAGTTGATTCCTTCAATGGATGATATTTATCATGGAATTTTCTTTGAGCCACCACACAATACTGAGGCTGTTGAACCATATATAGATGTACCAAGGGTGAATAACCTATTATGGATTATAATGTTGTACATAAGGAGGGTGGTCACCATGATCATCTAGATTCTCCTCCAGCTTCTCAGACACAACTAGAGGCAGATATAGTGGTATGTTGGTCTAAGATATATGCTTTATTATGCCCAACTTTGTAGACATCTGCATCACATCATCAATATTATTCATTTTTTGGTAAGAGTTTCATCCAGTATCCACTATCCTTAGAGGCATGACAGGGTATAGGTGGTGAAACTGTACATCCACCACCTATCGTACCGGAGGATGTAGAGGTGGTTTTTGATGATTATATACAATATTAGTTTATGCTGGAGCGGAGATGTAGATAAACACAGCATGGACGCATCCCATATATTCCTAGTTGTGGGACAGAAGAGCATCTAGACCACAAGAATAGATTATATTGACATTATATTTATGAAACATATTTTATGTTCCTTACTGTTATCATTTATAGTGTTTTGTTCTTTTTTCAATAAGTGACATACTATTATAAAATTATCTATCAAAATCAATAATTATTATTTTTTATTCATATTAATACTTATTATTATTATCTATAATTGTATAATAAATAATATTATTAAATTAATTAATAAATATTAATTATATTAATTATTTTGAATTCAAAAAGAATATGGATGAAAAGCTCTATGAACATGAAGAAATCTTGAAAAAAAATTATTGATCTCAATGATTTTGAAATTAGATGTAAAATCCTTGAAGATCATGGTACATGAATCTCTGTTAAAAAAATAAATTGCATAAAGAATAATTTGAATGAATAATTGATATATGTGAAGACTTGGTGATTATGATTAAATATAAAAAGACCCACAATATGAGATGTATGGAATTAGAAGTTCATTTGTCCAATTTTTAGAAGATACATATGCAGACATTATAAAAGAAGGAGATATTTTATACTAGTACACAATCTTCATTGGAGGATTTTAAGGTTAGAATACCGCCATTATGTGATAAAATTAGGGAAATTATGAAAAATATTGATTTGATATTCTTCTAGAATAAGAAACAATCCTTAAGATGGTTAATATTTCACCATACATAAAAGATAATAAGGTAAAAAAACTCCACACAAATCAGAATGTAATGTGATGATATCCCTATTAAACCAATATACATCAGAATAGATGTTTAGATGTGAAATCATGAATTCTAGAGGAATTAGACCAACTTCATTGAGAAAAAAATATCAACCTTTCCATTCACATTAAGAAGGAAGGAATATCTGCCATATTTCCTTAATCATTGTTTTTTTTATTCTTATGGTGTAGGGAATTGATGGCGAACCATGTTCTCTAGGAGAGAACATGAGAAGTAGTGAGTGCTATCAATTCTTGATTATAAATATGAAGAATTTATCATCTTTGAATGATTCCTCAAATGGTTTTCAAATACAAATAAGAAAAAGGGTTATCATTGATGAATTTTAAGAATGTGTCAGCATATCCAAGTCAATAAGTATAAAGAAGATATCATCATTTTTTGATCATATGTTTGGTATCCTAGAGAATAAGTATTGAAGAATATCAACCTTGGAGAAGTTATATAAGTTTTAAAATCTAGAAATTCATAATCCGAAGATGAATTCTGATGTATTATCCATATTGGAACATCTTGAAAACCATTATTGAAGATATTCATAGTTATATAGATGTTTATGAGTGTTTATCTTAAGGGGATGGTAAATGAAGAAATATGAAGTTACTACTCAAATTATTATATCAATTAGAATCAAATAAAATTATTGTATAATGTTCATAAAGATCATGTTATTGAAAGAGGTATATTTTTTTAAATATCTCTTCCTTAACAAAAAAATAAACTCAATAGAAATAGATTTTAATTGAATTAATCAATTACATAAGAAAAGTTGAAGTATGAATACGCTTAAAGGCCACTTATCCTTCTTATTTCACTTTAATGTTTTTGATCTATTTGTTAAACTCAGTGCATGAATTTTAGGTTGATTAGTATAATAAAAGTTACATATCTCATTTAATATCTTCATCCTGAAATAAAATTGGATTTCCCTTGATGATAAGTACATGAGTTCTCATTTCCTGTGGTAACATGATCTTTTGGTAGAGGAAAAAATTGTTTCCCAAATCAAATCCAATTGTTTTCTACACAGAGTATGGCTCATATAGACATAGAATGAAATAATCGATGACACATTTCTTAAGTATGAATTGATACCATTTTCCCTTTAACATTTTTACTTCCTATTAATATACAAGAGAAGAAGTGGAATGGATTTGGTAATGTAATGTAGAGATATTGACATATTTACATATTCAATTGGAAATAAATTTGGATGTATGGCTCTACTGCAAAAATTGATGAACAAACACTATTGGCGATCGACCAATGCACCATGAATCAGACCAGTTAATCAAAATGGGCATGAACACTATTATTAATATTTTTAATTATATAATTAATATGTATTAATATTTATTTATATTTATTTATATTTATTTATATTTTATACATATTGATGATTTTTTAATTAATATGTATTTATATTTAATTTTTTTTATAACTATTGATGATTTTTTTAATTAAAAATTCTAAAGGAAGTGTAAACTAGGTTCATGCTTCATACAATTCACACAGAAAGCATGAACTAGGTTCACGCATCTCAGGACCCTTTTCTAAAAATAACTTAAACCTACCGATCTTTCAAGACCAACCGTAGTCAATTTGGTAGATAAAGAAATTATCCTACTATCCACATATCCAAAATATAAACCACATACCTGATTTCTCTCTATATCGAAGATGGGAGCCGAGGTGACCAATACTCCAATGAGGATGACTATGAGGGATGTGTTGATTCGAGGTCGTCTTGTCACTCATGGATGACCGATGAAGATACTACCTTTTGTCTTGGATTCAGATCTGGTTGAAGAAGTTTTCACATAATCTAGTAGACAAAGTCGAGCGTATGGAGAATCAAAAACCCATCCCAAGTATACTGAAGATGAATTGAAGAAAACTCATTAATCTGACTATTGTGGTTGATGGGCAGTGGGAATGAAACAACAAATCAACCACAAAGGATTGGTAGATCACTGGTGTTCTCCGCAGATGAAACAAAAACCAAACAGAAACTAGATTAGTGCATAAAACTAAATGGAACAAAGTGATTTATGTTCTTCGTCCCCTTTGGGACCTACTACATTGAAAGAACACCACACACACTCATGCTTTTATTACTATGAAAAATAAAACTAGAATTTCAATAAATAGAATCATCCAAAAAATAGCGAAAAAAAGGCAAACACGTACAAAGCTATTTCGAAGAAATAATAAACTGAAAAATACTTACAACGCCTTGGTTATCTATACCTAGCAGTCTGAATCTCTTCACGCTTTGAAGGTTAGGTCATCATCCTCTGGATCTTGAAGAAGTAGTGGTGTTTTTCACCTCAAACGGTTCTGAAACTCGTCACCAAAAGTCGCACATATTTTGTTTGGGAAAGATCGTTGCCTCCACCACACACCCATCACCGATCAGACGGTCATGATTGAGAAACATGAAAGAATGAGAGCTCCAGAAAAGAGGTATTAAGCACAAAACTAGGAGTCAGTCACTAGGTCTCACCGAGGAAGAAATAAACAAACCACCACAATGAGGCTGAGAATATGAACATGCTGCCTCTTCAGAACAGCCGTAGAAGAGGTGATAAAACCCCATGTGAACGAATGGAACAAACCCTAACCGCTAGCCCATTACATCCCGAACTAACTAACCAGTTCAAAAAACAGAGTGAAGGATGAACGGATAGCATCAAAAGGGCGGTGAGGGTAATAAACTATGTAAGATTAACTGAACAAGTAAAACAGATTTCCATCATGGAAGTAGTGACAATCTAGTGTGGATAAAAGAATAACTACTGTAAATTTAAGCTATAGACATGATTTAAAACCATGGATATAAGTCCAAAAACCGTGGTTATAGGTTATATCCATAGTTTTATGAATGGTGGCTAGTATTGGCATGGTTATTGGGAAAGACCAATAGCCACGGTTTGAAATTGTGGCTATATCCCTATAGCCATGGTTTGAACCGTGGTTGTAGCCCTAGAGCCACGGTTTGAACTATGGAAAAACACCTAAATCCATGGTTTGAAACTGTGGAAGAACCTTAAGGCACATAAAAATATAGCCACGTTTTGAAACCATGGCTATAGGGTTATAGGCTTGGTTTAAAACAGTGGCTATATGGTTTTCCATTTCATAGAAAAACACCCCCACACCCACCCCCTATAAACCCCCCTGCAACACCGCTTCCCCAATACAAAGCCCCAATTCCAATCCCCCATGGAAAGACCACCCTGGAAAACCCCCCTCCCCCCCCAGATATACCCCCTTGCATACCCCCCTACAGCATCCCTTCCCCCATGAAAAGCATCCCTTCACTCCCCCTGGACACCCTCCTAGATAGACACCCCCCTGGATAGACCCCCCCCCCCAAGACTCTAGACAGACCCCCCCCCCCCTCAGACAGACCCTGGATAGACCCCCTCCCTCCAAGATAGACCTTGGATCACCCTCCCCCACCCTAGACACCACCAACCCCTAGACAGACCCCCCCCCCCCCCGTAGCACCCCTTCTCCCATGCAAATCCCCACCATCCACTCCCCCTTGGATACCCTCTCCCCAGACCCTAGACCCCCCCCCCCCCCATATCACCCCTTCCCCTATGCAAAGCCCCCCCATCTACTCCCCCTTGGACACCCTCCCCCTAGACCCTAGAAACCCCCCTAGACCATGGACACCCCCCAGATAGACCATGTATATACCCCCCCACCCCCCCAGGATAGACCTTGGATAGATCTGGTTGAAGAAGTTTTCACATAATCCGGTTGACAAAGTCGAGCGTATGGATAATCACAAACCCATCCCAAGTATCCTGAAGATGAATTGAAGAAAACTCATTATTCTGATTTTTGTGGTTGACGGGAAGTTTGAATGAAACAACAAAACAACCACAAAGGAGGAGTATATCTCTGGTGTTGTGCGTAGATGAAACAAGAATCAAAAAACAACTAGAGAAGTGTAGAAAAATAAAGGGAACACAATGATTTACGTGCTTCGGCCCCTTTGGGATTTACAACATGGAAAGAATACCACAAATACTCATGATTTTATTACTATGAAAAAGAAAACTAGAATTAAAATAAAGAGAAACATCCAAAAAACAAGGAACAATAGAGGAAAATAGGAACAAAGTTATTTCTAAGAAAGAAAAAACTACAAAATACTTACAACGCCATGGTTATCTATACGCAGTAGTCTAGATATCTTCATGCTTTGAAATATGGGTCATCATCCTCTAGATCTTGAAGAAGTAGTGGTGCTTTTTACCTCAAACGGATCTGAAACTCATCAACAAAAGTCGCACATCTTTTTTCAGGGATGGATCATTACCTCCACTACACACCTGTCACTAATCAGAGGGTCGCGGTTGAAAAACCATAAAAAACAAGAGCTCCATAAAGAAGTTCTTAATAAGAAAACCAGGATTCTGACACTAGGGCTCACTGAGGAAGAAATAAACAAACCACCAAAATGAGGCTGAGAAGATGAACATGCTGCCTCTTTAGAACAGCCATAGAAGAGGTGATAAAACCTCTTGTGAACGGACAGAACAAACCCTAAACTCTAGTCCATTGCATCCCAAACTGACTGACCGGTTCAAAAAATAGAGCGAAGGATGAACGGCTAGCATAAAAAGGGTCATGAGGGTAATCAATGTTATAGGATTAACCGAGCAAGTAAAACTGATTTCCATCATGGAAGTGGTGACAATCTAGTGTGGATAAAAGAATCACTACTGTAAATTTAGGCTATAGACATGATTTAAAACCATGGATATAAGTCCAAAAACCATGGCTATATGTTATAGCCACATTTTTATGAATCATGGTTAGTATTGGCGTGGCTATTGGGCAAGACCTAGAACCACGGTTTGAAACCATGGCTATAGCCCAATAGCCATGGTTTGAACTGTGGTTGTAGCCCTAGAGCCATGGTTTGAACCGTGGCTAAACACCTAAATCCATGGTTTGAAACCGTGGTAGAACCTTAAGTCATAGGAAGATATATCCATGGTTTGAAACTGTGGCTATAGGGCTATAGCCACGATTTGAACCCTAGCTATACGTCTATATCCATGGTCTAAAACAGTGGCTATATGGTTTTCCATTTCATAAAAAAAACACCCCCCAGACCCACCCCCTACAAAACCCCCCTACAGCACTGCTTCCCCTATGCAAATCCCCACCTCTAATCCCACTAGACAGCTCACCCTGGATAGACCCCCCTAGACAAAACCCCCTTGTATACCCCCCCACCCCCCCTACAGCATTCCTTCCCCCATGAAAAGCCTCCCTTCACTCCCCCTAGACACCCCCCCCCAAGACCCTAGACAGATGCCCCTAGAAAAACCCTAGATAGACCCCCCCCCCCAAGATAGACCCTGGACCCCCCCCCCCCCCACCCTGGACACCCCCAACACCTAGACAGACCCCCCTCCCCATACCAGACCCCCCTGTAGCACCCCTTCCCCCATGATAAGCCCCCCCATCCACTCCCCCTGGACACCCTCCCCCCAGACCCAAGACACCCCCCCCCCAGACCCTATACACCCCCAGATAGACCTTGTACAGACCCCCCACCCCCAAATCAAATCTAATTGTTTTCTACACGGAGTATGGCTCACGTAGACATAGAATGAAATAATCGATGACACATTTCTTAAGTATGAATTGATACCATTTTCCTTTGTAATTTTTTACTTCCTGTTAATATACGAGAGAAGAAGTGGAATGGATTTGGTAATGTAAATTTGAGATATTGACATATTCACATATTAAATCGGAATGAAATTTGGATGTATGGCTATGCTCCAAAAATTGATGAACAAACACTATTGGCGATCGACTAGTGCACCATGAATCAGACCAGTTAATCAAAATGGGCATGAACACTATTATTAATATTTTTAATTATATAATTAATATTTATTTATATTTATTTATATTTATTTATATTTTATACATATTTATGATTTTTTAATTAATATGTATTTATATGTAATTTTTATTTATAACTATTGATTATTTTTTTAATTAAAAATTCTAAAGGAAGTGTAAACCAGGTTCATGCTTCATACAATTCACACAGAAAGCGTGAACTAGGTTCACACATCTTGGGAGCATTTTCTAAAAATAACTTAAACCTACCGATCTTTCAAGACCAACTGTAGTAAATTTGGTAGATAAATACATTCTCCTGCTATCCACATATCCAAAATATATACCACATACCTGATTTCTCCCTATATCAAAGATGGGATCTGAGGAGACTAATACTCCAATGAGGACGACTGTGAGGGATGTGTTGATTCGAGATCATATTGTCACTCATGGATGATCGACGAAGATCTTACCTTTTGTCATGGATTCAGATCTGGTTGAAGATGTTATAACATAATCTGGTTGACAAAGTCGAGCGTATGGAGAATCACAAACCCATCCCAAGTATCCTGAAGATGAATTGAAGAAAACTCATTAATCTGACTGTTGTGGTTGATGGGCAGTGGGAATGAAACAACAAAACAACCAAAAAGGATTGGTAGATCACTGGTTTTGTGCGCAGATGAAACAAAAACCAAACAACAACTAGAGAAGTGCAGAAAAATAAAGGGAACACAGTGATTTATGTGCTTTGGCCCCTTTGAGACCTACTACATGGAACGAACACCACACACACTCATGCTTTTATTACTATGAAAAAGAAAACTAGAATTACAATATATAGAAACATCCAAAAAATAGCGAACAAAAGAGGCAAACAGGCACAAAGCTATTTCGAAGAAAGAAAAAACTAAAAAATACTTACAACGCCATTGTTATATATACCCAGCAGTCCGGATCTCTTTACGCTTTGAAGGTTAGGTCATCATCCTCTAGATCTTCAAGATGTAGTGGTGTTTTTCACCTCAAACGGTTTTGAAACTCATCACCAAAATCCGCACATATTTTTTTTGGGAAGGATCGTTGCCTCCACCACACACCTATCACCGATCAGAGGGTCGTGTTTGAGAAACAAGAAAGAACGATAGATCAAGAAAAGAGGTCTTAAGCACAAAACCAGGAGTCGGTCACCAGGTCTCACTGAGTAAGAAATAAATAAACCACCACAATGAGGCTGAGAAGATGAACATGCTTCCTCTTCAGAACAGTCGTAGAAGAGGTGATAAAACCCCCTGTGAACGGACGGAAGAAACCCTAACTTCTAGCCCATTACATCCCAAACTGACTGACCAGTTCAAAAAACAAAGATAAGGATGAATGGATAGCATCAAAAGGGAGGTGAGGGTAATCAACGATGTAGGATTAACCGAGCAAGTAAAACAAATTTCCATCATGGAAGTGGTGACAATCTAGTGTGGATAAAAGAATCACTACTATAAATTTAAGCTATAGACATGATTTAAAATCGTGGCTATAAGTCCAAAAACTGTGGCTATAGGTTATATCCATAGTTTTATGAATCGTGGCTAGTATTGGCATGGATATTGGGAAAGACCTATAGCCACGGTTTGAAATTGTGGCTATATCTCTATAGCAATGGTTTGAACCGTGGTTGTAGCCCTAGATCCATGGTTTGAACCGTGGATAAACACCTAAACCCATAGTTTGAAACTGTGGTAGAACCTTAAGGCACATAGAAATATATCCATGGTTTGAAACTGTGGCTATAGGGTTATTGACATGGTTTAAAACAGTGGCTATATGGTTTTCCATTTCATAAAAAACACGCACACACCCACCCCCTACAAAGCCCCCCCTGCAACACTACTTCCCTAATACAAAGCCCCACTTCTAATCCCCCCATGGACAGACCACACTGAACAACCCGCCCCCTCCCCCCCAAATAGACCCCCCTTGCATACCCCCCAACAACATCCCTTCCCCCATGAAAAGCATCCCTTCACACCCCCCTGGACACCCCCCGGATAACCCCCCCCCCCCCCAAGACCCTAGACAGACCCCCCCTCCCCCTCAGACAGACCTTGGATAGACCCCCTCCCCACCAGGATAGACCCTAGATCCCCCCCCCACACTAGACACCCCCAACCCCTAGAAAGACCCCCCCCCCTGTAGCAACCCTTCCCTCATTCAAAGCCCCCCATCCACTCTCCCTTGGACACCCTCCCCCCAGACCCTAGACACCCCCCCCCCCAGACCTTGGACACCCCCCAGATAGACCATGTATAGACCCCCCAACCCCCCAGGATAGACCTTGGACAGATCTGGTTGAAGAAGTTGTCACATAATCCTGTTGAAAAAGTCGAGCGTATGGAGAATCACAAACCCATCTCAAGTATCCTGAAGATGAATTGAAGAATACACATTAATCTAACTATTTTGGTTGACGATAAGTGGGAATGAAACAAAAAAACAACTACAAAGGATTTGTAGATCACTGGTGTTGTGCGCAGATGAAACATGAACCAAAAAAGAACTAGAGCAATGTAGAAAAATAAAGGGAACACAATGATTTACATGCTTCGGCCCCTTTGGGACCTACTACATGGAATGAACACCACACACACTCATGATTTTATTACTATGAAAAATAAAACAATAATTACAATAAAGAGAAACATCCAAAAAACAAGGAACAATAGAGGAAAACATGCACAAACTTATTTTGAAGAAAGAAAAAACTGAAAAATTCTTACAATACCATGGTTATCTATACCCAGCAGTCCAGATCTCTTCACACTTTGAAGTTTGGGTCATCATCCACTGGATCATGAAGAATTAGGGGTTCTTTTCACCTCAAACGGATCTTAAACTCGTCACCAAAATCCGCACATCTTTTTTTTGGGGAAGGATCGTTGCCTCCACCACACACCTGTCACTGATCAGAGGGTCACAGTTGAAAAACAAGAAAGAACGAGAGCTCCAGAAAAGAGTTCTTAAACAGAAAACCAGGATTCGGTCACCGGGGCTCATTGAGGAAGAAATATACAAACCCCCACAATGAGGATGAGATGATGAACATGATGCCTCTTTAGAACAGCCGTAGAAGAGGTGATAAAACCTCCTATGAACAGACAGAACAAACCCTAACCACTAGCCCATTACATCCCGAACAGACTGACCAGTTCAAAAAACACAGCGAAGGATGAACGACTAGCATAAAAAGGGCGGTGAGGGTAATCAACGATATAGGATTAACCAAGCAAGTAAAACAGATTTCCATCATGGAAGTGGTGACAATCTAGTGTGGATAAAAGAATCACTACTATAAATTTAGGCTATAGACATTATTTAAAACCATGGATATAACTTCAAAAACCATGGCTATAGGTTATATCCACCGTTTTATGAATCATGGTTAGTATTGGCGTGGCTATTGGGCAAGACCTATAACCACAGTTTGAAACCATGGCTATAGACGTATAGTCATGGTTTGAACTGTGGTTTTATCCCTAGAGCCATGGTTTGAACCTTGGCTAAGCACCTAAATCCATGTTTTGAAATTGTGGTTGAACCTTAAGGAACATATGGATATAGCCACGGTTTGAAACTGTGGCAATAGGGCTATAGCCATGATTTGAACCCTGGATATAGGTCTATATCCATGGTCTAAAATAGTGGCTATATAGTTTTCCATTTCATAAAAAAACACCCCCACACCCACCCCCTGCAAAGCCCCCCAACAGCACTGCTTCCCCCACGCAAAGCCCTACCTCTAATCCCCCCTAGACAGCCCACCCTGGATAGACCCCCCCCCCCCAGATAGACCCCCCTTGTATACCCCCCACCCTATAGCATCCCTTCCCCCATGAAAATCCTCCCTTCACTCCCCCCTAGACACCCCCCCCCCCCCCAAGACCCTAGACAAACCCCCCTAGACAAACCCTGGATAGACCCCCCCCCCAAGACAGACCCTGGACCCCCCCTCCCCACCCTGGACACCCCGAATCCCTAGACAGACCCCCCCTCCCCAGACTAGACCCCCCTTGTAGCACCCCTTCCCCCATGAAAATCCCCACATCCACTCCCCCCCTTGACCCTAGACACCCCCCCCCCACCCTAGACCCTGGAAACCCCCAAATAGACCCTGTACAGACCCCCCCCCCCCCCCACCCCCACCACCAGGATAGACCTTAAAAAGACCCCCCCCCCTCCCACCCTGGATAGACTCCCCCCAGGATAGACCCTAGACACCCCCTAGACCCTATACAGACTCCCCTCCCCCCAGGACTAACCCTGGACACCCCCCCCCCCCCACCCCTTATAGCATCCCTTTCCTCATAAAAAGCCCCCCAACTCATCCCTCCCCCCTCCCTTCCCCATGCACCCCCCACCCTTCCAGTCCCCCCCCCCCAAACCTTGGACAGAATCCCCCCCCCCATGATAGACCCTAGACACCCCCCCCCCCACACACACACACACCATGATGCACCCATTCCCCCATTAAAATACCCCCTACCCATGAACCCCCCAACCAGTCCCCCCCCCCCCCCCCCGCCACCCCCTGCCAGCCCCCCATGACCAGATCTGCACCAAATCGGTTGCAGTAGGGGTTTTCAAATTTGGCGTTTTAATCCATGAAATTATTCCATGTATAGAAATGTTTTGAACTATATAATTAGTACATTTACGGCCATGGGTTAACCTTTTAAATTAGAGTATATTACCACGGTTAATCCCATGGAAAATTTAGGATAAACCCATGATGTTAACAATGGTAATTTTTAACTACACCCTTGGTTAAACCATGGATCTTTGTCCCTAATAACACTTTCAAAACCATGGAAAATAGTCCCTATAACCATAGTTAATAATCATGTAAATTGATTCATACCTATCTATACTTAATCACGAATTGCTTCCATAATAGCTACATCTTATAGTTATACTCACATCCTCTAGCTAAGAGAAAAAAACACCACCTTCCAAATAAAACTGAACTCAAACATAATACAATATATCTCATAAGAATTCAAACTATCTCCAATATAAACAATATAAAATTTCAATATCAATATCATTATAATAAAAAGAACTATTTGATGAAATTAAATGTATAAACCTAGAATAAGATTTACATCTGAAATGTACCTCAATTTTAGCGTCACCAGAACCATCATGACCCCCATCATCTCCTATAGAAACACCAACATCAATATCACCTCCACTCAGACCACCACCACCACCACCATCATGATCATTGAAGTATTCATTGGTTTATGTACTTAAATCAATGGAAGGAGTGAAGAATCCAAATAAACATAATGAATACAAATGATAACACATTTAACTAATGAAAACATTTAATGTTTATATAGTGATTAATATAATATAATTATGTTACCAATAAAATACTTAATATAATTCATACAAATTAGAACACATATAATTAATGAAAATCCCTAAAAACCATTCGTGAGGTCTTCCCCCTACCCCCTGCCCCCCCCCCCACCCACCCACATTCCCTCTCCCCCTACCCCCTTCCCCCTCCCCTTCCCTATAGATCCCCTGAAAACCACCCCCTACCCTGCTGACCTCCCCCCTACCCCCTACCCTGCAGACTTGTCCCCTACCCCCGCCACCCACCCCCTCCACCCTACCCTACAGACCTGGCCCCTGCCATTTTCCCCTGCCCCCTCCACCCACACCCATCCCCCCTCCCCCCTCCCCTCTCCCCTACCCTGTTGACCTCCCCCTACCCCTACCACTGCGCTCTTCTCCCCTCCCCCCTCTCCCTTGCTCCCTGCCCCCTCCCCCCTTCCCTTGCAACTGCTTCCAAAAACTAGCCCCTAATATGGAGGACCCACACTTTGAGTATGTTGGGTAGTGTAGAACACCTGGAAATAATATAGAGGAAGTAAATCCTGTAATAAATCAGTTTCTAAGTTAGTATATAACTCTGAATATAATTATGAGGAACTGTTCCATGTCACTATTATCTCTCTTTTAGAGTACTTAACTATGTTCCTTCTCTGATTAAGTTGTCCGAGCCTAGTAGTTTTCTTTTGTAGGGAAAATAATATAAAACACTTTACAATTCATTATAAACATTATCTTATGTATAAGATGATCATACCATCATTCTCTAAATATAAAATTACTCTAAATATAATATTT
The DNA here is from genome assembly GCA_963277665.1 of Viscum album. NCBI lineage: Eukaryota > Viridiplantae > Streptophyta > Magnoliopsida > Santalales > Viscaceae > Viscum > Viscum album. The sequence continues at coordinate 838,846,054 of OY728165.1, forward strand.
TATTTTCATATGATGAAACATAGGTGAGAAGAAATGAGAAACATAGTAAGTCACATAGTATACTGAATGTACTTTTCATAACATGGTTTGTGAGTCAAAATAAAAGGAAGGGCATGTAATGTTTTCATATATCCATGTTGAGTTAACTATAAAGTCTATCCCAATATGGTACATGACATATGGGACTGATGAGTTACTTAGGAATCTACCGCCAGTATACATCGAGCCAATCTAATGTAACATAAATGTCACGTTTCTCCATTACACATGGTGCATTTATGTTAATAGGTGTGTCCTATACTAATACCTATGTCATGTTATCGATATCATACATGTAATATATCCTAGAACACACAACATGTGTGTTAGGGTGTGATGTTAGGGTTGGTATTCCTATACATTCCGACTTATGAGGTTCGAAAAACACAGTATGTGTCCCCTAGGTACACACCATTTAATATAACAAAGAAATTTCATCAAGAATGATTAGTATAAATTGATTCAAAATAAATAAACAATTCAATAAATAAGAACATAAGATTTAGTTTTATTTGGTCCCTTTAGGGTCTATGTGCATGTAAATTATAAGGATACATGTGTCGAATGTATGTTTAGTTGTCTTTCCCTTATTTAATACAAAGGAATCAAATGTGGGATACAATAATTCTGGTCAGGCATATAGAGTTTTCATTAGTCTAAAATTAGGTAGATATGGGACCCATGGTCCATAAAACCTAAGGAAAATTGGTCTTGTATAGTTAATAACCATGTAAATCGATTCCTAACCAGCTATACTTAATCACCAAATTCTTCCATAATAGTTTCACCTTATAGCAGTACTCACATCCTCTAGATACGAGCAAAAAAACACCCCCTTCCAAATAAAACTGAACTCAAGCATAATACAATATATATCATAAGAATTCAAACTCTATCCAATATAAACATAAAATTTCAATATCAATATCATCATAATAAAAAGAACTATTTGATAAAATTAAATGTATAAACCAAGAATAAAATTTACATCTGAAATGTACCTCAATATCAGCATCACCAGAACTATCATGACCCTCATCATCTCCTATAGAAGCACCAACATCATTATCACCTCCTCTCAGACTACCACCACCACCACCATCATCATGATCATTGAAATATTCATTGTTTTATGCACCTAAATTAGTGGAAGGAGTGAAGAATCCTGATAAACATAATGCATACAAATGAGAACAAATTTAATTAATGAAAACATTCAATGTTTATATGGTGATTCATATAATATCATTGTGTTACCAATAATATACTCTAATAAAAATAATGAATACAAATGATAACACATATAATTAATGAAATAATTGAAATATTCTTATGTATAATGATTCGTGAACTTGAAATTGAAGAGAAATAAGAAGGGTGTTTAGAATATAGATCAATAGTAAGACTCTTATTGTCTAAATAGAACAAAATAAGAATGAGAGAGTAATCATGTTTGAAGATGGTTTAAATAGTAAATAATATTTATTTAATGATGCTATTATCCATGTATGGATTTCATAAAAGGGGGTAATTATTATAATTTATTAAAATAAATGAAAAATTAGTCCATAAAGGGGGGACATTATATGCTATTGTGTGAATATATAAAGGTTATTCGTGAATGAATTCATCATTAACCTATACCCCACAAACATTACACGCCCGCCCCAACCCCTCCCCCCTTGCAACCCACATGCACCCTCCCCACTGCCCTGCAGACCCCACCTGCACCTCCCCACTGCCTACAGACCCCCCCCCCTCGGTCTCCCTGCCCCCTCCCCCATGCACCCTCCCCCTGCTAGTTTTCCCTCTCCCCATTGCCCCCTCCCCCCTTTACCCTCCCCCATGCCAGGTTCCCCCCCCCCCCCCACTGCCCCCTTTCACCCCTTGCCCCACCCCCTTGCACCCTGTACCCTGCAAACCCCCCTGCAGACTACCACCCTCTCCCCCTTCCCTTACCCCCTCCTCTTACACCTGCAGAACCCCCTACACCCTCCCCCCTCCAAACTGCACCCTCCCCCCTTGCACCCCATCTGCACCCTACCCCCTACCCCCTCTCCCTACCCCTTCCTCTGCCCCTGTAGACCTCGCTTCCCCTAAAGACACCCCCGCACCAGACCCCCCCCCCCCCCCGCACCCTCCCGCCTTGAATCCAATAACTCTCAGTGTAAAATTTAATCAATAATAATAAAAGTGTGTGAAATTTCAATATATAATGAATGTAAGGTGCATGAAGAAAATATTCAAAAATTTAAGGATGACTATAAAGATAAATTAAACATTATTAAATACTTGAAAAAAAATATAAAATTTAATATTTCCTGAGTTAGAATTTAAATTAATGAACTTTGAAACCACTAAAGTTGAATACTAACTTGATGTTGAGAGAGGAATCTCTAACAAAGTTCCTAATAAAATTCGTACATCACAGAAGACTGATTATAGTAGTGGGATTAGAATGAGTAAATTAAAAGAATCATCTTCTTAAAATCATAAGAATATGTTAACCCAACATTCTAATGAATATGTATACACAAATTCCACTACATTGAAAAGTTATGGTTGTAATTATCCATGAATATGGGTGAATAAATATATTGTTAAATTCACCACTTCAATGAAGATAGAAGAAAGAAGTATTGTAAGAATTCTCCCATAAGGTGACAATATGGAAAATTTTCTGAAATATCTCTCCACGAGTAAAATTATACTCAATGGAAGAATATTAGATTTCTTGGAAACTAATAGTGTTGGGGAATGTTCAGGACCTAGGAAATTGACTATTGGAATAATATAAAAACTATTAAAAAGGATATAGTGCATGTCAAGGGCGTGAAGAATAAGATTTAATAAAATTTCAGATAAATTCAATATTATTAAATGGCAATGAGAAAATATTTTGAAAACAAATTTCAATATATTGGAAAATTCATTTGAAATTTTGGATGTTATGGTCATGGTGATGGCGAGTAATGGGTGAAAACTACCAAGAACAAATTCAGTACAAATAATGAAATGAGACCACAATAGTGGAATAAAAATAAAGGGAAAATAGTTGGTAACTCTACTATGGGTTGTAAAGAAAATTAAGTTACAAAGAAGGTTACACCATTGTTGAAAGTAAAAGAAAATGCCACACTAAAACAAAGACGCTTATACTATGGAAGGAAAGGCCACTTTTTGGAAAGCTATAAGAAATCATTGAATATTAATGTTAATGAAATCACTATAAATAAATAAAATTGAATCAAAACAAGAATAACACAAGAAAATTGGAATGGTGTAAGACATCTCCAATAAATAAGTTAATCTTAATTGGAAGTTACCACTGATGGGTAACATTAGAGAGGAGAATACTCATTTTGGATGATATAAGGATGTTAACCACACTCTAAAAAATTAATGACATGATTACCTAGGTATGAGGAACTAATAAATAAAAATATTCTTTTTTAATAAGATATGAAGGTTTCTGTGAAAGAAAAATAAACATATTATGAAGGTTTTCATGGATATATAGACAGAAAAATTTGATGAATCAACGAGATTGGATGAAAAAGAAAATAAGGATGAATGTTCATTTATAGATTACATGAAGAAGAAAACCCCACATACAAAAAATAAAACATTTAAAAATAAGTTTATAAAGCCTAAGAAGATTAATTACTGGATAATCAAGAGTGGACACATGAAGAATGATTAAGGTAACATGAACATGGGTTTTTATTGAGATAATACACTCAACCCTATTACTCTAACTAATAAGGAAAGGTAAATTGGCCATATTCCTTGATTAGTTGTGATGTGGTTCAATGAAAAAGGAAATTTCGGGTGATGAAATTGAGTAATTGTTTACCCCTGTAAAGAAATAAATGTTACAGTTGGGGATTTTGGAGACCTAATAAAGTTGATATAAAGCATAAAAAATCCCAGATAGCTAAGAATTTAGAAACTGAATTCTAATGTTCTAGTAAAGTGAACATTAAAGTACCCATAGACTAAATCTATATATGATGGTGAAGAAATTCCCAATATATAAAATACATAGAATTTAAGTTTCTTTCATATATGAGGGACTTTTTCCATAATTTCCTATTATTATATGAAAACTGATGATTTAATAAAATGGGATAAAATTTATTTATTGATGAAAAAAATGATTTCACAAAATGGTAGAAACCTGTTATTTCGTGTTTTATAAATTTTAATCTGTCTATTGAAATGAATGAAATAAATTAAGATGAATGGAAAAATAATTAATTTAACCCTAAGAGATGATTTTTTTGAACTTGGAAACATGTTGTTAATTTTTTTTGAATAGTATTAATGTATGGTTATATCACACTTGTCTTCTAAAACAAGCATAGATCAAATAGAATTAGATTTGGATAATTTGGGACCTTTTATTTAAGAAATGGGTTGTTGCCCGTATCTTAATAAACATAATTTCCATATTCAGTTCAATGGAAGATAAAGGAAGAAAAAGTAAAAACATGAAGAAATATTTCCCTCATCTCAAAATTTCAAAGGGATTTGAATTTAGATCAATAAGAAGAATGGAAAAGTGAATACATTTATCCCAAACAAAGTGACATTGAATTTTTATTAGTATAAGGTAGAGAATAAGTCTTTAAATTTAAGGAAACATTAATGAGAAATTTTTATTGAGAATAAATATAAAGTGTGATATTGAATTACCCAACAAAGGGTCATGGTAACATTTTATATTTTTTATCAATAGATTACAGAAATATAAATGAATTAATCTAAATAAAAGTCAACGAAGTAATTGAAGGAAAAGTAAAATGGAAAACAATAAGGAAAATTTGAGTTTCTTAATGTTTTTCAATGTCATCTTAATAATATTAATGTTGGATAGATCTTACATTATTTTGTTAAGTTAATCTAAATATTACTTTATAGAACTATTGGGTTTTATCTTAAAAGTGAAATTTTGTTTTCTTTTATAATAAATGTTGATTAAAGAGGCTATCGTGTATAGTTTTTCTAGTTTAAGACAAATAATAGTAGTTGTAGATTCAAAAGAAGTTTCCCAAAGCACTTTATATCCTAAAGAATGCAACATAAAACTACATTATTTAACTAAAACATACATGGAAACATATTTATATTCTATAATAGTTTTCAGGTTTTATTTATAGTAATAATAGGTTTCATGGGATTACATATGGAATCAATTAAGCCTTATTGAACTAGCAGGGATCTCATCATATTTTTTAAAATGTTAAATTCATTATCAACATCAAATTTTTCAATTTCGAACATAGTTTTTGAAAAGTTTAAAAGAAGATTAGATGTCTAGCTCTTGCATACAATGATAAGTGTACACCCCTAAAATATAACCAATCTCAAACATAAACTATGTTTATCAAAATAGATTTGAAATGAAGGGGAATTATGAATGTATAATTGGATCTAATCAAATATAGTCGATAAATAGAGGAAATTTATGGAGTGATCACAATGCAGAAATACAACAAATCAATTATTGACAAAATAAATTGGTTGGATAGAAAAGGAAAACAAGTCTGGATTTGATACAAATTTGTGAGGGGTAAGGCTGAAAAGAAAAAAAGAAATAATATACAAACACCTAAGGACCAATATGGGGATTTGAAAGTAGCAGTCCAATACAACATAATCTAAATATTCAAGATGCAATAATTTAATAAAAGAAGTAAGGAACACGTAATTTATGTTATTAAGTCCCTTTGAACCCTACATGCACAGCAAGAACACCACCCAGACTCAAGTATTTTAATAATATCAAAATAAGAAACAATTATAGTATACAATGATGAATAAACATCAACATGATAAAAAAATACAACTTTAAAATAAGATTCGAAGATTTATAGTGCCAGACACAAAGAGGTCTGGTTTTCCTAATCACATAATATTCTTTTTCAGTAGGATTTACTAATACTTAAAACTTATGGAGGGTAATGGTGACCACTAAAGTTTTCATATGGTCTAGAAATACTCCCTCTTGGGTACTCATCCTAGTGTTTTAGTCACTGAAGAATGATGTCATCAAAGATCCAGTAGTGTATTATGAATATTAGAATGTACTGTAACTTACCGTTGAGGAGGAAGAACATCCTGTAAAGGGTTTCAGTGCTAAAAAAAGGGAGAAAAACTAGATCACAGAGGATGAGTGACCGTGTATGCTGAAAAAGCAAGGGAGAAAGTGATTATTAATTACCCCTGACACATGTTGCAGTCATTAGTAGCACACCCTATCATAGTGCACCATGAGACCAAACTGAACAGAACGCCACATAATGCACTCAGACACCCTAGATAAATGGATGGTGCAGATTAGTCATATAATGTGAGGGATCAATAATTAGTAAAAATACATCATAGATCAGTTTCCTATAATAGATATGGGAAAAAATCCCAACTGAAGGCCAAGGCCCTAAGGATATGCCCACATGAGAATTAAATGACCAAACATAGAGAATAAGCCCAAAAGATAAATTTTTTAGAAAATTAAATAAAAGAATAATTTTTTCATGCATGCAACTTATGACAAATAAAAATTTAATATTAATAATATGGCCAATTCAATATGAATATAAAATATCTAGTACAATAATTCACACAGAAGATTGTGTGTAAAAATACCTGACATTCAGAAGGAAGAAGATGAGTTTGAATTATATTGTTTGAGAGATTTCTTATGTTCATCGGATCATCAAGAACAATATAATTGTGTGATTGTCTGAAAAATTGAATTTAGATTCAAAAGAATAATATTTTGAAGAATATAGATTTTTATAAAGAATAAAAAATTATTAATTGATATTGGAGAAACTTGTGTTCATGTTATTTATGTACAATTATGTTCATATAAAATTTTTTGAAGTATATGGAAGAAAGAACACTTGAAATAAAGTGAGGAACATTAAATTTATGTGAATTAAAAAAATAATTAAGATGATGTTGAGCTAGATGATCAAATTTATTGAGGCCTACATGTACATAATTATATTATTCAAGGGACATCAGAAATAAAAAATCATATCTTGAGAAGGAAATAGAAGCAATGGAGGATGTGTTGATGATGAAAATAAGTGAACCTAAAACTATTACTAAAATCAAAGCAGTAAAGGAAGAACTGGTATTACATTCATAAGGCCAAAAATAAACATACTAGTAGTGCACAACAAAAAAATTTCAAACCACATACCACCATAATTCACTTAAAGGGTGAGTTTTGTCATAAATTCATCATCACTTTCACAAGTATTTTCACAAAAATTCTAGGTTCACACACCAGCATTTATTGGACTTATATATGTACTTTTCCTTTTATGAGTGTTGGTTTTAAACAAAAAGTACAATAAGGACTCTAAATCAACCATAGGGTTTAACTATTTCACAACATTCACAACATGCACTTAATAAAACTTTCAAATTCATAGAAAGGATCATTACTTAGAAATAATAATAAACTGGTAAAACACGTAAAAAAATACATCCCCATAAATTTCATTTAAAGTTATATCATTTCCTTCATTAGTTAATCTTTCCATCCACCTAAGAGAAAACTAAATTATACTAGTTTTACAGATGCAAAAATTAATAGAGAATAAGAATCACATACCTAAAAGTAAGCTTTAAATCAAACTAAACCAAAAATAGGGGATATATGAACAATTTTCACTGCCTCAAAATGATGAACAATGCTGCATAAAATAAAGGATGAATGGGGGATGTGAACATACTTATAATCATGAGAAGGAAGGATTTTGGTGGAAGAAGGATACTATCAAATCTCAAGAATGAATTTCACTTATACATGCTTGAGAGGTGAGATGTTGCCACAAAGGCAACCAGGTTGCATCAATCGGTGCCAGTGACGAGCAGCGTCATGAGGGGGATGGGGATGGGGCAGCGTCGCGAAGGCCTTTTGAGAATCATTGGGGGATGAAGATATGTGATAGGAGAGGTTGTGAAGGTTGTCGGTGAAGAAGGGTCACTGCCGAGAAGAGAGGTCGCCTCTGAGAGTACAGGTCGCCGCCGAGAGAGGAGAAGTCATGAGGGTGGAGGAGGGTGGACAAGGGGAGAAGTCGTACTGAGAAGAGAGGGCCACGGAGAGAGAACAGGTCTTGGGTATAAGTTTGCTTGTGAGGGTTCGGGGAGATGAGAGAGTCTCGGAGTGTTTTAGCAACCATATATCCACGGGTTATAATTAAAACTATGGCTATAAACTAACCTATAGCCACAGATCACAAAAATGTGGATAAAGATCTATGTTTAGGGGTCATTTTTCTAGTAGTGAATTTAAATAGAATATTTTAATATGAAAAATAAAAAAATGAATTAATAGAAAATTAAATTTCACAAATCTACAACATCTTAAATTAAAAAATGTGATGTTTTTACCCCTAAGGTTATAGAACAGGTAACAAGTCCAATCAATCTAAAAAAACATGAATTTAGATAAAGCTATAACTTTAGTCAAACTATCAAATGGGTTTCTATCAATGTGTATCTTTTTGACACACACAGTTCCTTATTCTATAACATCTCTAATGAAATGTAATATAATATCTGTGTGTTTTGATTTTCCATGGAAAACTAATTTTTTTATAAATGGAGTGTTGATTGACTATCAAAATAAACATTAATGACTGAATTAAAAGGTTTGAGTTTAGAAGACAAGCATTTAAGCCATAATTCTTCCTTTATCGCCTCATTAAGGGAAATGTACTTAGACTCTGTGGTTGAAAGGGAAACCACATATTGAATGTTTCACTTCCAAGAGACAAGACCACCACATGCAGTGAACATGTATCCAGTCAATGATTTTTTGGTGTCAATATTACCTGCATAATCAGCATCTATAAAGCCTACCAAAATATCATAAGCATCAATATTTTTTCCATATGACAAAAATAAATTAGATGTACAAGAGAGATATCTAAGAATCCACTTAAGGTCATGATAATGCGGCTTTCTAGGTGAGACCAAAAATCTTCTTAAAGTGAAGATTGCAAAGGCAATGTTAGTTCTGGTGCAAATCATAGAGTATATTATACTACCAATAATGTTATCATATGGAATTTTAGACATAAATTTTATGTCATCATCAACAGTGGGTGCTTGTGTTAAAGACAACTTAAAGTGTTGAGTAGGAGGTACATTAACAAGTTTGAGAGATTCAAACATGTATCTCTTTAGGATCTTTAAAATACAAGCATGCTGATATAAGTATAGCAATTTGTTTGGTCTATCTCTAATGATTTCAACACCCAATATATTCTTAGTTGCGCATAAGTCTTTCATCTCAAAATTTCCTTTTAATTGAGATTTAATAGAAGTGATAAAACTCATATTCTGACATATGATTACCATTTCGTCAACGTAAAGTAGTAGGTAAATCATACAACTTTAGATTGATTTAACGTAAACACATACGTCATTTTGACTCCTGGTGAATTGGTTATTTAACATGAAGGAATCATATTTTTAATACCATTTCCTAGACACTTGCTTTAAACCATACAAGGACGTATTTAATAGGAAAACATGGTTTGGATTAAATTACTTAGAATAACCATCAAGAGGCATCATATAGTGTTTTACATTCAAATACCTATGTAGAAAGGCAACACTAACATCTAGTTGTTCAATGTGTAGATTGATATAGGCAACGAAGGCTAATAAGAGCCTGATAGAAGAGTGCTTGACAATAGGGGAAAATTTTCAGAATAGTCAATTTTTTCTCTTTGAAGGAATCATTTGTCAACTAGCCTTTCTTTAAATTTAACTTTATTTCCCATGGTATTGTATTCATTTCTCTTATATATCCACTTTGACCCAATCACCTTAACATTAGGTGGATTCTTGACAATGGTCCATGGGTGATTTTTCTTTACAGATTGCATCTCTTCATTCATGGCAAATATCCAATGTTTTGAATCTTTATCATTTAAAGCTTACTTATACGATTGAGGATCATTATCAATGAGATCTTAATCCACATGAAAGGAATATAAAGCCATATCATACTAGCTAAACCGATTATGAGGTCTTGGGACACTTCTTTGTCTATATCGGGTTAATTGATAATCCTCATGAGTGGTAAAAGGTCCAAAATCGGAATCTGAACCAAAATTAGACTCGGAATTAGCCGCAACTGTGGGATGAGGAGGAGGTAGAGTAGGATAGACATCAGTATCAACATGATGTGGTGGATCATGTTCATCAGACTTATAAAGGTTCGGTTCAATACTTCTAGGTGTAACAGTCATGGTCTTAGGGAAAGATGATTCATGGAAGACCACATCCCTACTAATGATGCACTTTTGGTATCCCAGATTATCTTCCTAGAGTTTGTATCCCTTAAATATCTCAGGAAAACCAATGAAATTCACTTGAGGGATCTAGGTTCTAATTTATCAATCTTGACATGAATGTAGGTTATAGACACAAAAACCCTTAAGTAGTAATAAGAAGGGGGCTTGTTGGTCTAGAGTTCTTCAGTATTTTTGAATTGATTCACGGAAGAGGGACACCTATTCATTAGGTACACAGTAGTGCTAGTGTCCTTGGCCCAAAAATATTTGGGGAGGCCCGAGTATGCAAGAATACTACAGACTCTTTAAAGTATAGTCTGATTTATCCTCTCTGCTATTCTATTATATTGAGGAGTTTCCCTCACAGTTCAATGTCTTTTAATTCCTTCAGACTTTCAATATTGAATGACCTCAGCGGATAGGTACTTAATTCCATTATCAGTTTTCATTGTCTTAGATTTCTTTCTAGTTTAGTTCTCAACTAAAGCTTTCTATGTCTTGAAAGTTTGTAAAAAAATTGGATTTATTCTTGAGGATGTAAACCCAAACCTTCCTAGAGTAATCATCAATGAAGGTGATGAAATAGGATCCTTCACCATGTGAGGTCTTCCTAGTTGTCCCCCATAAATCGGAATGGATATACTCTAGTGGGGTAGTAGCCTTGAATGAGGACCCATTGAAGATCACCCTTTAAGCCTTACCCATCACACAATCTTCACAAAATGGAATATTTGATGGTGTGATGTCACACAATAGCCCCTGCTTATTGAGTTCTTCTAGCCCTTTAGAGCTTACATACCCCAATCGTCTATGCCATATCATTGTGTTGTCAGTGTTTTTATTGTAAACACTACCCAACTGTCTCGAATGGGTCTTCCCATTCAATACATACAACTCATTCACAAGAGACCCTCTTTATATGGTTCTATATACCTTAGATATTTTAATAGAACCTGATTCTGGTCTAAAGGTGTATCCTTTTTATCAACGACTCCCAAGGAAATCAAGTTTCGTCATAGGTTGGGGACCCACCTCACATCAAGTAGGGTAATGACTGATTGATCATCCAACTCTATCAGAATAGACCCTCTACCCTAAAATATTCACTTCTTGTTGTTTCCTAATAGGATTTCCCCTTCAACTTTCTCAACCACCTCTAAAAAAGACTCTCTATGCAGACACATGGGGAAAGAGCAGCCAGAGTCTAAGACCCACTCACAATCGATTTTATGGCTGGAAACATTCAAGACTTCGGTAGTGTTTCACCCAGAGTCGCCAAGAATAGAATGTTCAGTGGGTTGTGTGAATTCTAATTCACCCTAAAGATTCCTATACTTGGGCTTAATGTGCCCAAGTTTCCTGAAATGGAAACAGGCGAATTTTTTATCTTTGGAATTACCATTCATCTTTGGTTCTTACCTTTTTTTTTGGTACCTTTACTTTTGACTCTACTAAACTATTTCTTTTTGCCTTTACCCAGAGGTCTCCCCCTAGTAAAAAAACTCTTGACCTTGCCTTTTACTTTAGGTTTAGAGTGATGTTCTTTGGATAGAAGGGAAGACATGACTTCTTCTAGATTCAAGGAGTCTCGACCATACATCATGGTCTCGACTAGTGTGCTATAATTATGGTCAAGAGATATTAAGAGGATTATCACCTGATCCTGGTCATCTATAGAAACATTATTGTTGGCTAATTCTAACATGACTTTGTTGAATTCATCAAGATGGGATTTTATAGAAGTACCATGTTTCATCTTAAAGGTGAATATGTGGTGCTTCTTATAATGTCTTCCTACTAGGGTGGCAGTCATGTATAACTTTTCATGTTTTAGCCATATTCCAGCAGTATTAGACTCATAAGACACTTCCCTAAGAACCTTATCACCTAAGGAAAGTAAGAGTGAACTATGGTCTTTAATAAGAGTTTCAAGGGGGACATGTTGGTATTCTGTAACTGTTTGACCAGTTTCATTAACAGTTGAAATGGGTTTAATAGGCCTAGATAGGCTGTCAATAAGGGCTTTTTAGACTAATAATTCCTTCATTTTTATTCTCCATAAATTGATATCATTGTGTCCAAAAAAAATTTGATTTCATATCACATTGTATAAATGTTTATCCAAATTAGTAGATGTTGAATGATTGGGGACAACAATAAGCGTACGCCCCCAAAAATTGACGGATCTCACTAGGTAAATGTGTACCATGAGATATAAATGTGAAATAATTCTATGAATACAATGATTTCACTCGAAAGTAAAGAAAACAACAACAACAATGTTCAAGTAGAATTTGAATAGATTTAAATGTAGAAATCAAATAAAGAAAGCCAAATTAATGAGCTGCAAACCAAGTACTAAACAGTAAATATAATACAACCCAACATATTATAATAAGGGTGTAAACAATGTGAAAATGGGATGTCAACAGAACGTTTTCATCCAAGGTTTAAAACAAAAAAAGGGAACAGCTAAACAGGTACAATAGGAAAAAAAACGTCTTTAAAATAGATTATACACAGAGGCAACAAACAGGAAGATTATTAAACAAATGGCATAATGAAATTTGAAAGTTGGGAAGGTGTGGGAGACAGATCTAACAATGGTAGAAAACAATGATATCATGAAATTTGCAATTAATGAACAGTTATAAACACAAAATATAGCAAGAAAATCACATAAGCACAAAGTGTCACAGGCTGAATTAAGAAAATAAACCAATCACAAGGCACAGAATCAAGGTTGGATCTAATATCACATGTTTTGGTTGATGGGAAGTGGAAATGCAACAACAAAACAACCAAAAAATAGAGCTAGATCACTGGTGTTGTGCGTAGATGAAACAAGAACCAAACGACAACTAGAGTAGTGTAGAAAAATAAAGGGAACATAGTGATTTACATGATTCGAACACTTTGGGACCTACTGCACATCAAGAACACCACACACACTCAAACTTTTATTACTATGAAAAATAAAACTAGAAATACAATGAAGAGAAGCACCCAAAAAATGAGGAACAACAGAGGAAAAAAGGCACAATGCTATGTCGAAGAAAGCGAAAACTACAAAATACTTACAACGATGGGGTTATCTATACCCAGAATTTCGAATCTCTTTGCACTTTTAAGGCTAGGTCATCATCCTCCGGATCTTAAAGAAGCAGCGGTGTTTTTCACCTCAAACGGTTCTGAAACTCATCACCAAAAGCTGCACATATTCCATCATGGAAGGATCATTGCCTCCACCACGCGCCCGTCACCGATCAGAGCATCGCGGTTGAGAAACAGGTAAGAACGAGAGCTCTCGAAAAGATGTATTAGGCATAGAACCAGGAGCCGGTCACCAGGGCTCACCGAGTAAGAATGAAATACAGCACCGTAATGAAGCCAAAAAGACAGATGCACTGCCTCTTCAAAACAGCTATAGCAAAGGTGATAAAACCCCCTATGAACAGATGGAACAAACCCTAACTGCCATCCCATTGCATCCAGAACTGATTGATCAGTTCTAGAAAAAAGATAGAAGGATGAAAAACCATCATCAAAAGGGCGGTGAGGGTAATCAACAATGTAGAATCAACCGAGCAAGTAAAATAGATTTTCAGCATGGCAGTAGTGACAATCCACCGTGGAGAAATGAATTTAAACAGCAGATTTTAATATGAAAAATAAAAAAATGAATTAAGAAAAAATTCAATTTCACACTGACCAATGTTGGGAAGTAGAACACTAAAGTCACCAACCAGAATGTAGAAGTTGATCCTATTCTGACCTGAAATTCCAAATGCCACTACTGAAGAATGAGGTCGAGGTCGCCACTACTGCTAAGGTTTGAATCACAACTTGCTGGAGAGGACAAACCCAGTCGACACCAAGCCCCCCGTACCTGTGAAGGTTGAAGAAGAAAACGATGATCCATCATCAAAGTAGAAGGTCAGAAGTTCAATCGATTTCTGAATATGAATCCAACCAACACCTTATGGACCTACCAACATAAGAAGACAGTTGGATCCCTTTTATGAGAAGTATGTGTAGTAGATATTTACGCATGTTTTGGGTAGAATTGAATTAGGTGGAAAGATATCAATTTACACCAATGGTGAAAATCTTCAATATGAGTTTTTAAGGAGATGATGACATCACTCACTATCATGTGAGATTTAAAAGGTTGGGTTTCAAATGATTAAAGAATAATGTTTAAGTTTTATTAAAAGAATTGGAGAACTTCTCGAATAATAAATTTCTATACCAGTTACTAAAAATTAGTAAGAGATTTTTGTTAAAGTGGCATGTGTAGTGAAACGAGGATAGAAAATAAATTCTTCTGCTTTACAGAGACCAAATGACACTGGAAAATAAATTCAGTGATTTTTTAGAGAGAATAAAAGAAGCATTAAAGTTGTTTTTGAGGGGCTGCATGACCACTTTTTTCATAGACACATTCTGGAGGGGTTCTAACACAAAATCTTTAGAATGAGAGCTGAATATTTTTTTCAGTAACATGAGAAAGAAGCTTCATTGGGTGGAAAAATAATATTTGAACTGATAAGAGATTAACTTTGACTCAACCAATAAGATTTCTTCTCTCTCACACTATTCCATCCATTGTATTCCAATTTTTTGGGTTCATGTTTCCATTTTTATAAACATTAATTCCACTTAATTGAGTAGGGGTTGTAGATTGTTTCGCTAAATATTCACAATCTTCATTTTGTTGGGAAAGATGGAAATGTGAAAAATGCACAAACAATCGAAAAGCGAATGCACAGTGGAAATAAAATCTTTCCCCCAAATAAAAGCCTACAAAACTAATGTGGATTCGCATTGAACAAAAGTAAATGTGGAGAATGTAAAAGGTTAACATCGAAAAATTTTGAATTGGAAAACCCAAAAAGGTAAAAACCACGGGACCTAGTCCAAAATGAGGAATCCATTAAAATAAAGATGTAAATGATAGAGACTCCCCAAAAATGGAAGGGATCTCAAAATTAATACTCTCTGATGCAGAGGAAAAATGATCATCAATGAAAGGAGATCACCAAATTTTCTATGCTCTTGACATTGTGGAGGTCCTATAAATGTTTTTTTATTTCCTCCTTTTATAGAAAAACAATCCGTGTCAAGATGTGTCACTACTTCAAAAATGCATCTTCACGTGAATTAACTCACACAGTCTTGATCTGCATTAAACACACCTCATTAATAAAGAAACTTTGTGGTTGTCCAATTGAAGAGTTGTTACATGGTGTGACAACTAGGAAGGTGACCAACAAACTCTGCCTCCAACTCAAGTGTGGATAATTACCAACCCTTTTGCACTGCTGCTTAAAAAATATCAGTCTCCACTGTAAAAATAAATCCAAAACCTAACTCTGACTATCATCAACAACGGAACATACCTCATGACTCCTTCTAGTCAATCAGACTTTCGATATCCCCAAAACACCTCTGGTATCTCTGTTGTCTTTCGATAATGTCCTTCGAGTCCTTGAAAAACTGTCCCACCAGATGTTTTCCATCGCGTTCTATAACCGATGACTTCAATCAATCCCTCTGATACCAGATGTTGGGAAAGATGGTAATGTGATGAACACGCAAACAATCAAAAAGAAAACGCGTAGTAGAAATAAAATCTTTCCCCCAAATAAAATCCTATAGAACTAAATTGTATGTGCAGTGACCAAAAGTAAATGTGCATAATATAAAAGGTTAACACTGGAAATTTTTACGTTGAAAACCCAAAAAGGGAAAAACCACGGGACATAGTCTAGAGAGAGGAATCCACTAAAATGAAGATGTACATGGTAGAGACTCCCCAAAAATGGAAGGGATCTCAAAAGTAATACTCTTCGATGCAGATGAAAATTGATCATCAATGAATGGAGATCACCAAATTGGCTCTTCTCTTGACATTTTGGATATCCTATAATTGTTTTGTCGTTGCCTCCTTTTATAGAAAAACAACACACATGAAGATATGTCGCCACTTCCAAAATGTGTCTTCACCTGTATTAATTCCCGCGGTCATGATCTGCGTTAAAAACACCTCATTAATAAAGAAAAAGTGTTGTGATCCAATTGAGGAGGCATTATGTGGTGTGCCAAACAGGAAGGCAACCAGAAAACTCCCCCTCTGACTCAAGTGTGGATCATTTCCAACCCTTTTTCACTCCTGATAAAAAAAATAACAGCCTCCCCTGTAAAAAGAAATCCAAAACCAAACTCGTACTATCATTAACAACGAAACATGCCTCATAACTCTTGCTAGTAAACCGACATTTGATATCCCAAAAACACCTCTGGAACAACCACTGTCTTTCGATAACGTGCCTCGAGTCCTTGAAAAACTACTCTACCAGATGTCTTCCACCACATTCTGCAACTGAGGGCTTCAACCAATCCCTCTGATACCAAATGTTGGGAAAGATGGCAATGCGACAAACGCGCAAACAATCGAAAATCGAACGTGCAGTGGAAATAAAATCTTTCCCCCAAATAAAAGCTTGTAGAACTAAATTGGATGTACAGCGACCAAAAGTAAATGAGTATAATGTAAAAGGTTAACACTGGAAATTTTTACGTGGAAACCCCCACAAAGGGAAAAACCATGGGACCTATTTTAGAAAGAGTAATCCGCTAAAATAAATATGAACACGGTAGAGACTCCCAAAAAATGGAAGGGATCTCAAAAGTAATACTCTCCTATGTAGAGGAAAAATGATCGTCAATGAAAGGAAATCAAAAAATTGGCTCTGCTCTTGACATTGTTGATGTCCTATAAATTCTTTGTTGTTGCCTCCTTTTATAGCAAAACAATCTGCGTGAAGATGTGTCGCCACATCAAAAATGCATCTTCGTGTGAATTAATTCACGTGGTCTTTATCCGCGTTAAAAACACCTCGTTAATAAATAAATCATGTGGTTCTCCAATTGAGGAGGCATTACGCGGTGCGCCAACCAGGAATGCAACCAACACATTTGAGTGATATTTTTCAAATGGATTTCAATTTATAGATTTTAACAATTGAATGATTTTTGTACATGATGAACTATAAAATCTTCTAGTTTTTTGTCATTCTACTTGATTGAGATTTTGACTACATTTTTTTATCATTTATTTTAATTATAAATTTAAAAATGAGGAAATACATTTACTGGACAACCAATTTTCTCTTGATAATCTTTTTCATGTTTCTTCTCTTTAAAAAAGTTTGTTTTAAAAAAAATTAACATTTCTTTTCACATCATCTTTCTTCACAAACTTGACACCATTTAAATCATCATTTTATTCTATGATTTCTATAGTTTATAAAATTTAATAAGTCCATTAGAACATCTAACCAACATTCCCTACGGTACGACCTTACTCGCCACTATGCAGAATAATAGGAAAATATAAATTCTTAATTTGATTGGCGCTTCAATGACCAAACCGGGATCAAAATTTTAAAATATTTTCAAGGACTGAGTGTCTTAGGGTTATAAAATATTAAAAGAAAATTAACACAAAAAGAAAAAAATATAAACATTAAATCAAAAAAATCTGGTGTGAAAACTGCCTGTTTCAATGCTTTATCTTTGCATTTGTCATTGAAACCTTATTATTGTGTGCACTATTGCTATTGAATATTTTTTTACACTTAAATCATATATTTTAAATTTAAAAATTCATAGAATAGATGGTCAAGAAACAATATCAGCTTCATTAAAAAAGATGAAGATAGATGTTTTTATGCTTGTAAAAGGTTTAATAATTTCCATGTTCAGTGCCCTGATCATGGAATTCACATAAGAATGTTTTTATATTAGTTTTTTAATGGATTTAATGGTGAAGAGAAATTTGATTTTGAGAAACTCACAAGGGGATTTTTGTAGTTTGATAATGATGAAGAATTATGGTAAATTTTTGATGAATTGGCTAGAAATGATACAAATAAATTCTCATCTTAAGAGTCTTTAAATGAGGGAATTTTGGAACTTTTGATCCATGAAGGGGACAAATTCTTTGAATTTATCAAAGTTTAAATTCCTAAATTTAATGAAATAACTTTGAACGTGAAACTAATTTGTGAAATATGTGATCAATTTACTAAATCATTTTGGGACTTAAATGATTCAATTCATCAAAAAGATGAAATTAAAAATTATTGTTTGAAAAATTAAGGTCAAATTTTTCACAAAATAGAACTTAAAGAGATCAAATTAAGTGCTCATGTTTAGGAAGAAAACCCCAAACTCCTTGAGTGTGAAATTAAAATTACCTACCAATTGTTAGTGGAATTTTTTTACATGGTGGTTGAGATAAACATCTTTGATTAATTTTTAAAATTCTGACCCCCTATTGCTTTCTGAACTAGAAATATAGGTTTCGGAACATGATTTAGAAGTAGAAGAAAATATGGAAAGTGGTTTACCATTGGCTTCAAATGGTTCGAAAAAAATTCAAAATAAAATTAAAGTACCTATTTCTCAAATATGATTTCAAAACTCAACTATTTTCACCCCTATTTTTTGTAATATGAGGGTTATTTTGGTAAGGAAAATCTTGGGAATTCTTCAACAACCATTTTAGATATTTTTATTCTTCTTATATTTCAAAATAACTTGAAATGGATCAATTATCACTACATCAAAAATATCCATTTGCAACAGGTTATTTGCGACGGTTCAGGGGGCCGTCACAAATAACCCGTCAGAACGGGTTATTTGCGACGAGCCCATTTTCTCGTTGTAAATAATAGACATTTGCGACGGGGGGGGGGGGGGGGGGTAAGGACTCATCGTAAAATGTTTGGCAGTAAATGAGCACCAAACCGTTAGAATGAGTATTTTTAATGAGTTTTTATTCCCATCGCAAATGTCTGGCGACAATTTTTAGTATTTGCGACGGGATACTTTTCCCATCGCAAATAGAATTTTGGCAGATACCCATTTGCAATGGGACCGGTCATAAATAATTTTTCCCAGTAGACTATAATTAATGCGGCCAGTGGACATTTTTGATGGGACCCATCGCAAATGTAAATATTTCCAATGGGCTTACCGTCGCAAATAAGCATGTTGCAAAAAATCTAACCTATATATACCCTCATTCGTTTTTCTTCTCATTCTACTTCTTTCTAAACTTCTCTCTCTCTCTCTTCTGAAAACTTTTCTTCTAAAATTTTTCATAGTTTAAACTTTTAAATTGATGCATAATCAGCGGCTTTTGTACTCTGAAAGTTAAAGTTTCAAGGTAATTATCTATTTTTTTAGTGTTCATTTAATTTCATTTATTTTAAATTGTTTATAAATTTTGTTAGTTATATGGAATTAAAATAACTTAGAATTATATATTTTTTCATTATATATTTTTATGAATAATTATGTCTAAGTGTTAATTATAAATAATTACTAATAAATTGTAATAATTAGGAACAAATTGTCATAATTAGTAATAAATTTTAATAATTAGTAATAAATTTTAATAATTAGAGAAAATATCAATTTGCAACAGGTTATTTGCGACGGTTCAGGGGGTCATCGCAAATAACCCGTCAGAAGGGGTTATTTGCGACGAGCCCATTGTCTCGTTGTAAATAATAGACATTTGCGATAGGGGGGGTAAGGACTCGTCGTAAAAGGTTTGGCATGAAATGAGCACCAAACTGTGGGAATGAGTATTTGTAATGAGTTCATATTCCCATCACAAATGTCTGACAACAATTTTTAGTATTTGTAACGGGATACTTTTCCCGTCGCAAATAGAATTTTGGCAGATGCCCATTTGCAACGGGACCTGTCGCAAATAATTTTTCCCAGCAGACTATAATTAATGCGGCCAGTGGACATTTTTTATGGGACCCATCGCAAATGTCAATATTTCCAATGGGCTTACCGTCGCAAATAAACCTATTGAAAAAAATCTAACCTATATATACCCTCATCTGTTTTTCTTCTCATTCTACTTCTTTCTCAACTTCTCTCTCTCTCTTCTGAAAACTTTTCTTCTACAATTTTTCATAGTTTAAGCTTTTAAATCGAAGCATAATTTGCGCTTTTTGTACTCTAAAAGTCTAAGTTTCAAGGTATTTATCTATTTTTTTTATTGTTCATTTAATTTAATTTATTTTAAATTATTTATAAATTTTGTTAGTTGTATTCAATTAATATAAGTTAGAATTAGATATTTGTTCAGTATATATTTTTATGAATAATTATGTCTAAGTGTTAATTATAAATAATTACTAATAAATTGTAATAATTAGGAATAAATTGTAATAATTAGTAATAAATTTTAATAATTAGTAATAAATTTTAATAATTAGTAATAAATTTTAATAATTTGTAATAATTTTCAATAATTAGTAATAAATTTTAATAATTAGTAATAAATTGAAATAGTTAGTAATAAATTAAAATAATTAGTAAAAAATTGAAATAATTAGTAATAAATTGAAATAATTCGTAATAAATTGAAATAATTTGTAATAAAATTGAAATAATTAGTAATAAATTAAAATAATTATTAATAAATAGTAATAAAATGTAATAATTAGTAATTAACTATAATAATTAGTAATAAACTGTAATAATTAGTAATAAACTGTAATAAATAGTAATAAACTTTAATAATTAGTAATTAAATATAATAACTAGTAATTAAATGTAATAATTAGTAATAAATAGTAATAATTAGTAATTAAATGTAATAATTAGTAATAAATTGTAATAATTAGTAATAAATTGTAATAATTAGTAATAAATTGTAATAATTAGTAATAAACTATAATAATTAGCAATATTTTTTTTAAATTGTAATAATTTTTAATAATTTTTAATAAACTTTAATAATTTGTAATAATTTGTAATAATTTGTAATAATTTGTAATAATTCATAATAATTCGTAATAATTAGTAATAATTAATATTAATTAGTATTAATTAGAAATAATTTGTATTAATTAGTATTAATTAGTAATAAATTGTAATACTTAGTAATAAACTGTAACAATTAGTAATAAATTGCAATAATTAGTAATAAATTGCAATAATTAGTAATAATTAGTAATAATTAGTAATAAATTGTAATAATTAGTAATAAATTGTAATAATTAGTACTAAATTGTAATAAATTGTAATAATTTGTAATAATTTTTAATAATATGTAATAATATGTAATAATTTGTAATAATTTGTAATAATTTGCAATAATTAATGATAATTTGTAATAATTAGTAATAATTAGTAATAATTATTAATAATTAGTATTAATTAGTATTAATTAGTATTAATTAGTATTAATTAGAAATAATTTTTATTAATTAACATTAATTAGAAATAATTTGAATTAATTAGTATTAATTAGTAATAAACTCTAATACTTAGCAATAATCTAGAATAAATTGTAATAATTCGTAATAAATTGCAATAATTAGTAATATTTTTTTGAGACTGAATGGACCTAAGGCCTTCTTTTTTATTGATTTTCTGAAAACCCCCCTTTAAGGGGATGAGGGGGAACCCTTAAAAGTAATATAGGCTTAGGTATTACATTTCTCGTAGGCTTGGAGACATTACAGGACCCGTAGGTCTTAAAAAATCATACAGACTATGACTACTTGAAACTGCTCACTACTAGAAATGGGGTTTTTACCCACGCTTCTTTACCAACTATTTGCTTAAACCATTGGTGAAGAAGGGCTAGGAAACCCTTTCCCAATGGTTCACTAGAACCGTTGGGAAAGGGTACCCCTTTGCCAATGGTTTCATAAAACTGTTGGTAAAGGGGTGTTCAACTTACCCTTTCCCAACGGTTCTAGTAAACCATTGTGAAAGGGTGCCCCTCTACCAACGGTTCTGCTGAACCGTTGGGAAAGGTTTCCTTGGACACCCCTTTGTCAACGGTTTTTAAAAACAGTTGGTAAATATTTACCCCAAATACAGTCAGGTCGCTGCTCTCCCCCATTCGCGATAGAACCCTAAATCTCTCCAACGCTCGGCTCCTTTCGCGACTTCCCCCATCTGAACTGGTGAAACTTCATCTGAATCATCTCAAATCAGGTATTTTCTTCTTTATACACATAAAATATTTAAGTTCTACCTTGTTTTTATTGTTAGTCATCTAATATTTTAGTTTTATGTTTTGATTTTGATGTGTATATCATTTTTTTGTGTTTTGATTTAATCTAGACTTTCTCCATTCCATTCTAGATTCTATATTTTCTAAGTATATGTTTTTATGCCTTTTCATCTTCTTGTAATTAATTGTTACTTGGAAATTTATTTATTTGTGTTTATTAATTTTCCTATTTTCACTATAGAGGATATGTGTTGAGACCCTTTCAATATTGTTGTGTGATTTCACCCTGAAAAATAGGAAAATGAATGAATATTTGGTTAATTAATTAGGTTATCGTGGAATATCATTTTTGTTATAATGTCCATGCCAAATAAAGGGGTAATGTAATAAAAGACCTTGAATAAATTACGTAAGTTGGGGTATGTTTCTTCTATGAGAGGTTTTTTATTGTGTTTCATTGTATGTTGTAGGATGTTGTATGGTGATTGAGGTGACCAGTTGGGCTTTTTGATATGTGGGGTTGTAATGTGATGGTTAGTGGGAATGGATGTGACATGTGAAGTTGTGTGATAGTGATGATGTGTGGTGGTGTTGTGTCATGTGGAGGTGTTGTGTGATGAGGTTGTGGTGGTGAGGTGGTTTTGGTTGTGCGGTGGTTGTGATGTGCAATATTTTTGTTTTGATATGTGGTTGTTTTGGTGATATGGTTGGCCGATGTAACATGGCGACGATGGTTATTGTGAGATGGTGAGTTGTTGTGTGGTGGTTTTATTAGTTTCCTGGTTATCTATGGAATAAATTATGTTGTTAAAACAAAAAAACAAGATAGTAAAAAAATGAGATGGAATAGAAATGGATGTGTGGTAAATGGATTTAATTAATTTAACATTAAATGAATGGACAATGTAAGTGTGAATGAAATGGATTATAAATGAAAGTGGGAAATGCTATGTGTCTTGTGTGGTGGTGGTTTGGTGTGTTGCATATAGTGGTGAAAGTGGTTATGATGGTTTATGTGTTGTATGGTAGTAGTGAAGTGGTGTGTGATTATGTAGTTAATGTGAACCCGTAGGTTGGGTATTTTGTGATGTCTATATATCATGTATTTTATGTTATTTCTACACATTCCCAACCAGAGTTGGATAAACTTACCAACGATTAGAGGTTTTGAGTTATGGGTATTTTTTCTAATATCTAGGATGGTGGTTATATGGTTGGATAGCTACCATGTCTTCCCTACTCTTCCTTCATAAGTGATTGACCATGTGTTTTTAGGCAAGATGCGATGTGATTGTACATGTGTCTTCAGGTGAGATGTACAATGATTTCCCTAGTGTTTTCAGGTGAGGTGTGATGTGATAAGGCTAAAATAAGATGTGGCATGTGGTTGGGGTAACGTAGGGTAGGAGGATGGAACAAGGTTGATGTTATTCATGTTCATGATACCTTACTAATATGGTTATGGGATGAGGCTTGCTATGATGTGATAAACTAAGTGTTTTCAGGTGAGATGTGATGTGATAATACCTGATACTAGCATTGGACGCTAGACCTTGTGAGGGTGGTGTATGTGGGGATGCGTCCCAAGCCACATCATAGATAACTGGTATGTTATGGGATATTTTTGGAAGGTATGGGAGCATATGACATTCAACATTGAAGAGTGAGAGAAGAAATTGGCTGGGAAGTAGCAGTGGTGTTTGTTTCTTTATTTTGATCGTGATGTTATATTTCTATATTGGATGCACAATTTGGTGAGTGATCCTTGATGAGGCTGAGTTGGTTAGTTGACCTATTCAGGTTCTTGTTGGTTTTACATTTTTTCAATAACACGTTAGTATGTTTTTTTTCACATGTGTGGTTGATACCTTGATTACTTCCTTACTGAGTATACATGTTATTCACACCCTAAATATACAATTTTTTTCTAATTTTCTAGGAGAACTTTTGGGACCATGTTGGACATTAATAGTTCAGATTGGAATTTTTGTCGAGTCACTATTATATGACTTGTCTTTTGGTACTTTTCTTTTGAGACTTTTACATGTATCAGGTTACTTTATTGATGTATTTTTGGATGGTATTGGGTTTACTTTTATATTATCTTCAGGAAATTTATTTATATGTGTTTACAAGCCATGAACAACCTATTAGTGTAGAAGCCTAAAATTTATTCACCCATGGGGTGCGCTTGACTTGGGGAAGTAATTGGGTAATGAAAGGTATGGCCATAGAGGTGCCAATAATGAGTTACTGAACATGAGTGAATGATTTGGGATGCTTATAACACATGATGGGACCTGAGGCATGTGCCTCTTATAGACCTAATGAAAATGAATTTAAACAAATTTTAATTTAATTTATGAGTACTTATTCTTTACATTATTTTAATAGTTCATTACATCGACTAGAAACTTCTTCCTTTATCATTTACTTAAAATTATTTTCTATTAAAGTTCAATCCTATTGAATTGTTTATGATAAAGTGACTTATATAAATTCTTTTTATAAAATAGACAGAAGTTGGATGTATGAAACTGATCAGATCTCAAGCGATTTTCAAAAAAAATTAGAGGGCTTTATAGATTTTGCATTTCACAATGCTTCAGATAGTGGTCGCATACACTGCCCATGTTCCAATTGTGTTTTTTGACCTTGGTTGAGCCGTTAAGAATCATCTACCACATAACCAAAAATGGTTTTCAAGAAAACTAATTTGTGTGGTATCACAATGGGGAGAAAATGAAATCTCAAATTAGTGATGATCGAAATGAAAGGACTGGAATGGAGAATTTTGATAGATGATCAGTTTCCGTTTATTCGTCATCATGAAAAAGAAATGATTTCAACTCAAGAAGACTTCGATAGGAGGAAATATGATGCATCTAGTGAAAATGATGATATTGATAGGGTGAAAAAATTGAATGATGCTGCCACGACTCCAGTATATCGACAATGCGATAAAATGAAAAAGCTGGAATTTTTAATCCGATTGTTTCATGGGAAAACTATGTATGGGATTTATAATATAGAAATCAATTAAATTCTTACCCTCTTGAAGGATTTACTTCCAGATGATGTAGATATTCCCTCAAACCACTATATGGCATGGAAGTTAGTTGAGGAACATGGATTTTCAAGAAACAAAATTCATGCTTTCCTGAAAGATTGTAGTTTATTCTAGGAGGAAAACATTGAATGAAATGATTGTATAAAAGGTGGCACATCCCGCTGGAAGTCAAAATCTGATGGAACACCATCCCGCGTTCCACAGAAAGTAATGTGGCACTTTCCATTGATCCCCAGACTCTAGAATATTTTTATGTTTGATGACATATCAATAAAAATGATATGGCACGATACCGAGAGAAAGAAGACTAATGATGAGTTGGTTCATCCTTCAGATGGATTTGCATGGAAGCGATTTGATGCTCGACATCCTAATTTTGCAGCTGACGTGCGTAATGTGAGGTGGGGTCTTTCATGCAACGGTTTTAATCCGTTTGGGCAGATGCTTACTTCGCACAACACATGGCCAGTTTTTATACACATTTATAATCTTCCCCCATGGTTGTGTATGAAAAAACCTTTCACTTTCATGAGTATACTCATATCTGGTCCTTCTGATCCCGACATTGATATTGATGTATACATGAAACCTTTAATAAAAGAGTTGAAACTTCTTTGGGATGTGGGTGTGCGCACATACGATGGATGTTCAAAAGAAATATTTCAGATGCATGCTATGCTTATGTGGAAGATCACTGATTTTCTAGCTTATGAAATGATGTCTGGATGGATAATAAAGGAAAAACTTTCATGTACAGTTTCTATACAGAATACACGATCCAGAAGACTAAAACATCGTTGTAGTTTCAGTTTTATGGGACATTGATGATTCTTGCAAAAGGATCATCCATATAGAATGAATCGTCGAAGATTTGATAATACCATAGAGACTGATGATCCACCTCAGCGTATTTCTAGAACTGATGTGCTTAATGAATTGAAATATTTCAGTTTTTCATTCGAGAGGGGTCAAATGAAATCTGGAAAGAGAAAGAATGTTTCCACTGAAACCTATTACAATTGGAGGAAAAGGAGTATCTTTTTTGATTTGCCTTATTGGTCAACCAATTTGTTACATCATTTCTTAGACATAATGCATATTGAAAATAATATATGCGAAATGTTTCTTTCGGTTCTTCTAAATGTCAAGGGGAAGACAAAAGATGATTTACGATCTCGACGTGACTTGGTGGATTGGGGCATCAAACCAGAATTGCATCTTGTGCGTATTAGTGAAAATAAATGGAAACTTCCATGTGCTTATTATGTGATGACACCTACAGGAAAAAAACAATTTCTAGAATTATTAGAGACTATTAGAGTTACTGATGTATATTAAAGCAACATATCTAAACGGGTCAACAGAAGAGAGTTGAAGCAAAAATCTTTAAAGACTCATGATTATCATGTTCAACTGCATGAGTTGCTTCCATTAGAAATTCGTCATCTTCTGTCCAATAATGTAAGGGTGACTGTTATTCAGTTGTGCCATTTGTTTGGAGATATTTGTGCTAAGAAGTTGTCCAAGTCTTTCTTGCAAAAAATGTTTACAGATTCCCCCTTAATTTTGTGTGAGTTGAAGAAAATATTTCCTCCATCATTTTTCACATGCATGCTGCATCTGACTATCCATATTCCCACTGAAATACTTCTCAAAGGACCTGTTTCTTTTCATTGGATTTATCCAACTGAAAGAAATATGTACACATTAAAGTCTTAAGTCTAAAACAGGAATCATCCCGAAGGTTCTATTGTGAACGGTTACTTGGCTCAAGAATGTATGGATTTCTGCTCAATGTATTTGTCTGATCTTACTACAAGAATGAACAAACCAATGAGAAATGAAGAAGAATAGTATGAGAAAATTGAACCCAGTTTTCCCTCACTTCCTCAAATAGGAGGAATTCCTAGATTATATACATTGAATACATTAAGCCATGAAGAGCGGGAGATGGCACATCACAAAGTTTTGTTCAACTGTGATTTGTTCGATGACTATATTAGGTAACTAAATTGAATATGTATATCTTACATATATATATGTTAAACTATTCATATTTTTTATCTACAGGGAACATAAAACAATGATAAATAGAAAGCATCGTTCTTTATCTTTGAGAAGGAGAAAGACTTTGCATTGCAAAGAGTTTTCTGCTTGGTTAAAATTGAAGGTATAAATATTTCTGTTTAAAATAATTATATCAATATTTAATTAATTTTTATAGTCATTTATATTGCAGGTATTGAGTTTGTCTACTGACTCTGTCTCTGAGGAAATAAGATCATTGGCTTTTGGTCCTAATATCGTGGTTCCTGAATGTAAATCAATTGTTATCAATGGGTAAAAATTTATTGTCACTGAACGAGCAAAGAACATGAGAACACAACATGATGGTGTTATGGTTACTGCCACAACAGATTGTTATGCCAATGCATCAAATAGTAGACCACGATTTGAAAATGTGGGTTATTATGTAGTCATTGGGAAAATAATAATATTGGATTATTACTCTCATGGAGGAGTCACAATGATGAAAATCCATTGGTTTGATTTGATGACGATACAGGTCACATTTATTGATGATTGTGGATTTCAAGTAATTAATATTACTCGCACTCTTACTACTGAAGAACCATATGTGTTGGAATCAATGGATAAACAATTATTTTATGTCAAAGACCAACTTCGACATGAATTTGGTGTCATAGTTGAAGTAATTCCAAGAAATATTTTTGATGATGGTGATGATGGAATTGACACTGTCCCAAGTGCCATTGGAACCAATCCATTTATTTCTTTTGATGACTCCAATATCTCAATTTTCAGAGTTGATTGTGAACCTAAAGTTATGGTTGAAAATATATAGAATCATTCATCCATGTTATCAATTTTTTTGGATTACCTTGAGTTGGGTTGTTAATGTTGGTAATATTCGAATTGATTTAGTATTGATCACAAATATTTTTTAGCTGACTTGAACGTTATGTGAATTTTCAATGTTTATTGGTTGTAGTTTTATTTGAATTGCATTTTCTGATTTGGAATTGAACTGTATTCAAACCTAGTCAAACAATATTTCTAACTTGGTGAACATTACAACTTGTATGATTTATTAAATCCATTCAAGCTCTTCTAAAACAATTGATAGCTAAATTACCAATGAATCCCCCGATTCCCTCATATATTTAGTTTTTTGGGTTACACATTAGTTTCCTTTTTCTAATTAATTACATATTTGTTTTCAAAAGCAGGAAATGCGCCCAATTAAAGAGAGATGAAGGAAAAAATGATGGAGAACAATCATCGAATGGTGGATTTGGGCATTCCACCATTAGTTACTATAGTGAGTACTTTATTTTAAATATATACATTTAAAGAATATATAATGTCATGTAATTAATTTTTTTTGTAAACATTTTTGTAGGATCAACCTATACGTCGAAAGTTATTCGACGAGGAGCCTAGTACTGGTCCTAGTACTTAGGCTGGTGGTACGAGGAGGGTTTGTACCAGAGGTGGACGAGCAGCTTCGTGTACCCGACTAGACCCTGCACCTCTCACTGACATTTCACCCTTCCCACATTCTGATATCGGTGTGCCGTTAGGGACACACGAGATATTTAGGCCTCCCATGTTTTTTCCACCTTTTGCATCTTCTGACCCATATTTTTCATATCCCATGATGATTCCCACTCCCCAGTCAAAATCCAGTCATACAGCTGTCCCATCTTCTTTTCTGTATACTTATGCCTCTCTGAGCTTCTATATTCTATCGTCTTTGACTCCTGTTCCACCACAGGGTGTTCTATCAGTTTTTGGGGATCCAACAGTGCTCAGAGATCTGACTGGTATAGGTATATTTATAGAACCCTAACAAAATTTTTTAAAAATATTTATTTTCATTATAACATGTTTTGAAAAAATATTTGTTTTTCTTTCATGATAGATACATCTACTAACACGAGGTGGGGGCGGGGGCAGGGATGTACACACATGTGTGCGGTGTGAAATCGCCGTACACAGGTTGTGGAGGATTACAATGAACACAACCAAATGATTGAGAAAATAGGGCAGCAATGTTGGAGTTTTTTGGCGACTCTTGAAAAATACTCCAACATCATTTTCGTCAGCCCACTATCGTGGAGACATTTTCCACATGAGGTCAAGGATAGAGCTTGGGCATAGATATGGGTAAAAAAATCTGTTGTATTTAATGCCATGAATTATTTTTGTATTTATATGAATTAATATTTTGATGTCAGCTTCGATTTAATTTTCGCGATGGTGAGGGTGCACGACCGGAACATCTAAAGGATTTAGGAGATCTTTGGAGATCCTACAAGCATGAGTTGTATATTGGCTGGCATACTAGATTTTGAAATAAGTTAGAGGCGGTACCAGTGGTGGATGATTTTCCTATAGAGCAGTATCGTCAGATGATTACTCATTGGATGACTACCCAGTTTAAGGTATTAATTACATTTGAGATATTTAAATATTAACTTTCATGTTTTTCATTAATAATATATTTTTCATTATTGAATTTTATTTAGGAATCATCTCGAAAAAATAAAAAAACATTGATGCAAAAAAATACCTCCACACACTGGGACATTCTATGATGCCTGATCATGAGAGGAAGTAGGTATGACAATTGTTTATAAGTTTTCTTGACAACTTAAACATTATTTTGTTTCTTCAATTATATAATAATTTGATAAATTTTTCATATAACTTTTGTTTTCAATCTCATTGTAGTGGCAAATGAAGAATATTGAAGGACGTGTGCCTTGAGCAAAACTATTTTGCTCGAGTAGACGGAAAAATGATGGAAGTGGCGTCAACGAAGCGACTCAGCAGCAGATTGTAAGTTTTAATCACTTGATTTTATATTTTAATATCTATTTTGTAACTTAATAATATATTTATATTTTTAACAGGCTGCTTTAGAGGCCCTCGATGCCCAAGAACCAGACAATTTTGGGCCAGCTGATTACTTACATCAGGTTTTGGGAGAGGAGCATCCTGACAGAGTATGATGCCGACCTAGGATAGCCCCGACAAGGTATTGTCCCTCCTCAAGTACGAGTTGTAGTGCCACCGAGCTACAGAAAGGTAGGGCATAGGCAGAACAGGCTGACAAAAGGGCCACAGGGATGGCAGAACAGTCTGCTAGCTAGGGAAAACAGTTCATTTTTGAAATTTATTGATGTTCTACATCCAAAACATCCACCGGAGTCCAGTCCAAATTTTGATGAATATATGTCATCAATACGTTCTATATATGGTTC
Source organism: Viscum album (assembly GCA_963277665.1). Taxonomy (NCBI): domain Eukaryota; kingdom Viridiplantae; phylum Streptophyta; class Magnoliopsida; order Santalales; family Viscaceae; genus Viscum; species Viscum album. Next base: position 838,876,849 of record OY728165.1, read on the forward strand.
AATAGGTGGAAGTTATAGTGGTGTTCAAGACGATGTCCGTCCTGACAGTGATTATGGTGAGAAGACTGATGCGGAAGAGGAGGGAGAGGAGGAGGGCGAGGCGGAGGGTGAGGGCGAGGAGGAGGGCGAGGAGGGAGAGGATGATGATGGGGATGAGGATGAGGGTGATGATGATGGTGGTGATGGTGATGGTGTTGTGGGACAAGTTGATCTATTACATTTTTATTAATATTACTCAGATTTGATGTTTAATCTATTCTAGTTGTTGGTTTTATCCAGACCCGTAGTATAGTATTTGAGTTGAGTTATTTTTTTATATTGTCTGTTTTCATGGATTTTGATGTCTTTTTGTGTTGTTGGGAACTCCCAGGACAGCCCCCCTCCTTCCTGAACCCTGGACAGCCCCCCCACCCTCCTCCTTGGTCCCCGGACATCCCCCCAGACACCCCTCGGACAGCCCCGTGGGCAACCCCCCGGACAGCCCCCCACCCTCCTCCTTGGACCCCGGACAGCCCCCTGTACATCCCCCCTTCCCTCCTCCTTGGACCATGTACAGCCCCCCCCCCCCACCCCCCCCCACCCCCCGGACAGCCCCCCCCCACCCTCCTCCTTAGCCCCCAGACAGCACCCCGCACAGCCCCCCGCACAGCCCCCCCCCCCCCCCCCCACCCTCCTCCTTGGACCCTGGACAGCCCCCCGAACACCCCCCGGACATCCCCCCACCCTCCTCGGACCCTGGACAGCCCCCCGAACACCCCCCCCCCCCTCGGACAGTCCCCCCACCCTCCTCCTTGGTCCCCGGACAGCCCCCCAGACAGCCCCCGGATAGCCCCCCCCCCCCCCCCCCACCCTCTTCCCTGGACCCCGGACAGCCCCCCAGACAGCCCCCACCCTCCTCCTTGGACCACGGATAGCCCCCCGAACACCCCCCGGACAGCCCCCCGGACAGCCCCCCCCCCACCCCACCCACCTCATTGGTCCCCGGACAGCCCCCCGGACACCCCTCGGATAGCCCCCTGGACAGCCCCCCCACCATCCTCCCTGGACCCCCAGACAGCCCCCCCACCCTCCTTGATTTCACATGCCTCTTTTTATTTCTCTGATCATGCAATGTTATTTAGGATTATTCCATTTTTTGTATGTCTTGAATTATATGAATGTCTTGGTAAGCTTATTAGCTCATACTCATCAAATGCATGTGATGATATGCTTTAATTTGAATACAAATCCTTGTTTTACATTCTCCATGTTATGTGAATTATGACTTGTTTGATTTGGTTTACTTGTCAATTATTTGGATAAAACATGGGTTACATGTTAAGGACTCATGGAAAAGCTCGGGGAATTTAGACATGAAATTCTAGGATGTATGCTTTGGTTTCTAGGTGAGGGCTACCAGGATGGTTTCTATTACTCATGAGTGATATTGGTTCCTTGAATATAAACCGAGGACATTTCTGTTTGGAAAGATGGTAATACCATGCCTCAGGTGTGGCCGGTAGCACTCTAATTGTGTCTCTTTTGTTTAAAATGAATGGGATTTTAAGTGAAAAGAACAACTGGCATGTGGAAAACCGGCCAAACGCATTTGGATTTGGTTGATACTATATCACAACGATCCATGGGTCATATGTGACGTGTACGAGTCCACCCCAGCTCAATCCGAGTCGCGGTGTGGTCGGGATCACTCTAAGTGTCTCTCTTATGTTTAAAATAGACAACATTTTAAGTACATATGGAAAACTGGCCAAACGGATTCTGATTGTATTGATACTTTATCACAATGATCCATGGGTCATATGTGACGTGTACGAGTCAACACCGGCTCAATCCGAGACGCGGTGTGGCCAGCACCATTCAAAGTGTCTCACTTTTGTTGGAAATGGATAACATTTTAAGTGAAAAGTACAACAGACATATGGAAAACCGACCAAACGCATTTGAATTTTGTTGATACTTTAGGAAAATGATACATGGGTCATTTTTGACATGTACGAGTCAACCCCATCGAAATCCGAGGCACGGTGTGGCCGGTAGCACTCTAACTATTTCTCTTTTGTTTAAAATGGATGGGATTTTAAGTGAAAAGAACAACCGGCATGCAAGAAAACTAACCAAACACATTCAAATTCTATTTATACTGTATCACAACGATCCATGGGTCATATTTGATGTGTACGATTCAACCTTGGATCAATACGAGTCGCAGTGTGGTCGGGATCACTATAAGTGTCTCTCTTATGTTTAAAATGGACAACATTTTAAGTACATAAGAAAAACCAACCAAATGGATTCTGATTATTTTGATACATTATCACAATGATCCATCGGTCATATGTGACGTTTACAAGTCAACCCCGCCTCAATCTGAGATGCGGTGTGGCCAGCACCATTCGAAGTGTCTCACTTTTGTTTGAAATGGATAACATTTTAAGTGAAAAGTACATCTGACATATGGAAAACAGACCAAATGCATTTGAATTGTGTTGATACTTTAGGAAAATGATACATGGGTCATTTATGACATGTATGAGTCAACTAAGTCTAAATAAGAGGCGCGGTGTGGCCGGTAGCACTATAATTGTGTCTCTTTTGTTTAAAATGGATGGTATTTTAAGTGAAAAGAACAACTGGCATGCGGAAAACCGACCAAACACATTCGGATTCTATTGATACTATATCACAATGATCCATGGATCATATGTGACATGTACGAGTCAACCTTGGCTCAATACAAGTCACGGTGTTGTCGGGATCACTCTAAGTGTCTCTCTTATGTTTAAAATGGACAACATTTTAAGTACATACGGAAAACTAACCAAACGGATTTTGATTGTGTTGATACTTTAGAGCAATGATAAATGGGTCATATGTGAGGTGTACGTGTCAAACTTGCCTCAATCTGAGACACGGTGTGGCCGGAACCATTCTAAGTGTCTCACTTATGTTTGAAATGGATAGCATTTTAAGTGAAAAGTACAACTGACATATGGAAAACCGACCAAACGCATTCGAATTGTGTTGATACTTTAGAAAAATGATATATGGGTCATTTTTGACATGTATGAGTCAACCTTGTCTAAATATAAGCCGTGGTGTGGCCGGTAGCACTCTAACTGTGTCTCTATTGTTTAAAATGGATGGTATTTTAAGTGAACAGAACAACTGGCATGCGGAAAACCGACCAAACGCATTCAGATTCTGTTGATACTTTAGGAAAATGATTCATGGGTCATTTGAGAAGTGTATGAGTCACCCTCGTCTAAATCTGAGGTGCGGTGTGGCCGGTACCACTCTAATTGTGTCTCTTTTGTTTAAACTGGACAAAATTATAAGTGAAAAGAACAACTGGCATACGGAAAACTGACCAAACGCATTGAGATTCTGTTGATAATTTATCACAACAATCCATGAGTCATATGTGACATGTACGAGCCAACCCGGGCTCAATCCAAGTCTCGGTGTGGCCGAGATCACTCTAAGTGTCTCTCTTTTGTTTAAAATGGACAACATTTTAAGTACATACGGAAAACCAACCAAATGCATTTGGTTTCCGTTGAAACTTTAAGAGAACGATCCATGGGTCATATGTGACGTGTATGAGTCAACCTTGTCTCAATTCGAGGTGCGGTGTGGCCGACACCATTCGAAGTGTCTCACTTTTGTTTGAAATGGATAACATTTTAAGTGAAAAGTACAACTGACATATGGAAAACCGAAAAAATGCATTATAATTGTGTTGATACATTAGGAAAATGATCCATGGGTCATTTGTAATGTGTACGAGTCAACCCCATCTAAATCCGAGGTCCAGTGTGGCCGGTAGCACTCTAACTGTGTCTCTTTTGTTTAAAATGGATGAGATTTTAAGTGAAAAGAACAACGGGCATGTGGAAAACTGACCAAGTGCATTCAGATTCTATTGATACTGTATCACAACTATCTATGGGTCATAAGTGACGTGTAAGAGTCAACCCCAGCTCAATCCGAGTCACGGTGTGGTCAAGATCACTCTATGTGTCTCTCTTTTGTTTAAAATGGACAAAATTTTAAGTACATACGTAAAACTGACCAAATGGATTCTGATTGGGTTGATACTTTAGCACAATGATCCATGGGTCATATGTGACATGTACGAGTCAACCCCGCCTCAATCCGAGACACGGTGTGGTCGGAACTATTCGAAGTGTCTCACTTTTGTTTGAAATGGATAACATTTTAAGTGAAAAGTACAACTGACATATGGAAAACTGACCAAACGCATTCTAATTGTGTTGATACTTTAGAAAAATGATCCATGGGTCATTTTGGATGTGTACGAGTCAACCCCATCTAAATCCGATGTGTGGTGTGGCCGGTATCACTCTAACTATGTCTCTTTTGTTTAAAATGGATGGGATTTTAAGTGAAAAGAACAACCGGCATGCGGAAAACCAACCAAATGCATTTGGATTCTGTTGATATATCACAAAGATCAATGGGTCATATGTGACATGTATGAGTCAACCCCGGCTCAATCCGAGGTGCAGTGTGTTCGGGATCACTCTAAGTGTCTCTCTTTTGTTTAAAATGGGGAACATTTTAAGTACATACAGAAAACTGACCAAACAGATTCTAATTTTGTTTATACTTTAGTACAATTATCCATGGGTTATATGTGATGTGTATTAATCAACCCCGCCTCAATCTGAGGTGCATTGTGGCTGGCACCTCTCAAAGTGTTTCACTTTTGTTTCAAAAAGACATCATTTTAAGTGAAAAGTACAACTGACATATGGAAAACTAACCAAACGCATTCGAATTGTGTTTATACTTTAGTAAAATGATCCATGGGTCATTTGTGACATGTACGAGTCAACCCCGTCTAAATCAGAGGTGCGGTGTGACCGGTAGCACTCTAACTGTGTCTCTTTTGTTTAAAATGGATGTGATTTTAAGTGAAAAGAACAACTGGCATGCGGAAAACCGAAAAAATGCTTTATAATTCTGTTGATACTTTAGGAAAATGATTCATGGGTAATTTGAGACGTGTACGAGTCAACATCGTCTAAATCTGAGGTGTGGTGTGGCTGATACCACTCTAACTGTATCTCTTTTGTTTAAAATGGACAGAATTATAAGTGAAAAGAACAACTGGCATACGGAAAAATGACCAAACGCATTCAGATTCTGTTTATAATTTATCACAATGACTCATGGGTTATATGTGATGTGTACAAGCCAACTCAGACTCAATCCGAGTCGCAGTGTGGCCGGGATCACTCTAAGTGTCTCTCTTCTGTTTAAAATGGACAACATTTTAAGTACATATGGAAAACTGATCAAACACATTCAGTTTCTATTGAAACTTTAGGAGAACAATCCATTGGTCATATGTGACGTGTAAGAGTCAACCTCATCTCAATCTGAGGCACGGTGTGGCCGAAACCACTCAAAGTGTCTCTCTTTTGTTTAAAATGGACTTCATTTTAAGTGAAAACAACAACTAGCATACGGAAAACCAACCAAACGGATTTTGATTGTGTTGATACTTTAGAAAAAAGATCCCTGAGTCATATTTGATGTGTACAAGTCAACCCCACCTCAATCCAAGGTGTGGTGTGGTGACACCATTCATAGTGTCTCTCTTTTGTTTAAAATGGACATCATTTTAAGTGAAAACAACAACTGATATTTGAAAAACTGACCAAACGCATTCTAAATGTGTTGATTCTTTAGAAAAATTATCCATGGGTCATATGTGACATTTACGAGTCAATACTGCCTCAATCTGAGGTACGGTGTGGTCAGTATCACTCTAAGTGTCTCTCTTTTGTTTAAAATGGACAACATTTTAAGTACATACGGAAAACTGACCAAACGAATTCTAATTGTGTTGATACTTAAGAAAAACTATCCATGGGTCATATGTGATGTGTATGAATCAACCCCACCTCAATCTGAGGCGCAGTGTGGCCAGCACCACTCAAAGTGTCTCCCTTTTGTTTCTAAAGGACATCATTTTAAGTGAAAACATCAACTGACATATGTAAAACTGACCAAACGCATTCATATTGAGTTGATACTTTAGGACAATGATCCATGGGTCATTTGAGACATGTATGAGTCAACCCTTTCTAAATCTGAGATGTGGTGTGGCCGGTACCACTCTAATTGTGTCTCTTTTGTTTAAAATGGACAGGATTATAAGTGAAAAGAACAACTGGCATAAGAAAAACTGACCAACCGTATTCAGAATCAGTTGAAACTTTAGGACAATGATCCATGGATCATATGATACATGGATCATATGATACATGTATGAGTCAACCGCACCTAAATCCAAGTCGCAGTATGGCCAGAACCAACCAAAGTGTCTCTCTTATGTTTAAAATGGATAAAATTTTAAGTACATATGGAAAACCATCCAAACGGATTCTGATTGTGTTGATATTTTTGCACAATGATCCATGGGTCATTTGTGACGTGTACGAGTCAACCCTGCCTCAATATGAGGCACGGTGTGTCCGGTACCACTCAAAGTGTCTCTATTTTATTTAAAAAGCACTTCATTTTAAGTGAAAACAACAACTGACATATGAAAAACTGACCAAACGCTTCTGGAATATATTGATACTTTAGGAGAACAATCAATGGGTCATCTGTGATGTGTACGAGTTAACCTCGCCTCAATCCGAGGCACGGTGTGGCCGGTATCACTCTAGGTGTATGTATTTTGTTTAAAATGGACATCATTTCTAGTAAAAACATATGGTATACGAAAAACCGATCAAATTATGAATTGATTTCCAGGTTCCACATATAATTGTCATCTAAATTTTAAATTAAATTATAAATAAATTATGTATTTATATAATTACGTTGTGAATTCTGATTTAATTCTGGATGTGTATAGTTCTAGGATGCATTATATGTTAAATGTGTATGAATTTGTTCTCTATATGTATGTGTTAGTTGGTTATTGCAGGTACAATAATTGTATATGTATGTGTTAGTTTATTGTAGGTACAATAATTGGAAATGATTGAAAATGAGAGGGAATGGACTAGCTGGTGTGAAAATTGCAGGCTGTTGTGAAATTTTAACAACATAGGCTATGCCAACGGTTTGAATCCGTTTGCATAGAAATATGAGTATTTTTTTTACCAATGGTTCTATGAACCGTTGGCAAAGAAATGCTCTGCTTGGTTTTCCCAATGGTTCATGCCAAACCGTTGGGAAAAACTATCCCAACAGTTTGGCACAACTGTTGGGATAGGTTCATTTTTTGTAACCTATCCCAACGGTTTAGTGTAAACCGTTGGGAAAAGCTTTCCCTACGGTTTGCAGAACCATTGGTATAATATATACCAACGGTTCTGCAGCCTTTCCCAATAGTTTAGAACCATTGGGAAAGCCTGCATTTCCAGTAGTGGATCCTCCCTTGCATCTACATCGTGATCAGCTCTCCACCATTGCATGATTGTTTGGCTATCATGTCCATGTGTAGAGTTGCACAGGCACGGTACCATTGGAAAATTTCATACCCTCTCATTCTTCCTATGTTCATTTATCCCTTCTCTGGTGAATGCACCCTGCTCTTTTCTCCTCTAGAGTGGTTCCTTATAGAATCTATCTGTGAAACTGCAAATCAGGTGTCCTTGAAGGCCTTGAGGTGGCCCAAAGGCCATGAGGTGGCCTAAAAGCCTTACTAAACCGAAGGCCTGGGTGGCCCGAAGGCTTTAAGGACTCCAAGCCCAAACTGGTGGGCCAAGGTGAATATTTCTGGCTGCTACAGTACCGAACAATACTAGCTACAGTACTGCTACAGTACTGCTACAATACCCTTGGAATTATGCCTCCGCCGAGTTTTGAACCTGTGTCTTATGGATACACTTAGAGAGACCTCACTAACTGGGTTGAGGATCATGTGAAAAGGTATTGTTGGGTAATGAGGTATTGGTGTGGCCTCCACAATAATTTGTAATAATTTGTAATAATTTGGAATAATTAGTATTAATTTGTAATAATTAATAATAATTTGTAATAATTATAAATAATTAGTAATAATTATAAATAATTAGGATTAACTAGTAATAATTATAATTAATTAGTAACAATTAGGATTAATTAGTAACAATTTGTAACAATTATTAACAATTAATATAAATTAGTAATAATTAGTAATAATTAGTAACAATTATGATTAATTTATAATAATTAGTATTTATTAGTAATAAATTGGAATAAATTTGAGTACATTGATAAACTGGCACAATTTCCAGTGGATTGTTGGCATTCTTTTTTATTGATGCATAAGCTCCTTGCAACTTTCTCCCACTGAAATCAGTATGAAAAATCTGCTCTGACATATGTGAGAGAAGATTTTTCATAGTGATTTGAGTTAGAGAAAGTTGGAAGGAGGTGATCTGTCAGCCAAAAGTGGCTCTTCTGCCCAACATCTCTATAGAACTTCTCTGACTTAAATAACTATGAAAAGTATGCTCTAACCTACAGATATTAATTTTATTATGCACAAGCATGGAGAGCAGCACACTCCATCTTTGTGCATATGAAAATGGATATTTGTATGTCAGAGTAGACTTTTCATAGTGATTTTAGTCACATAAAGTTACAAGGGGATGAGTCATTGGGAAAAAGAGCTACCGTCAATCCATTAGAAATTTTGCCACTAGTAATTAACAATAATTAAAACAAAATACCTGTAATTAATAATAATTAGTGGTAATTAGTATAATTTTTTATAAATGAGTGTAGAATAGTATAAAAGCTTAAAAAATAGTATAAATAACTATAAAAAATATAAATTATTAAAAATTGCTAGAAAAGAGAATTTAACTGTTTTATCTTTTTTGGATAGTGTTTATTTTATATCTAATTATACAAAATAACTAATTATTTCATATTTTATTAAAAAATATGGAACAAGGAAGTCGACAAAAGTCATTATTAGATGATCATGATTGGATAAATTAGTGCAGGAATCCAAACGGTTCTGGTTTAAATCCTGTATATATTGAGGGTATTCAAGCTTTCTTATCATTTGCATCATCACAACAAAAATTTGTTTTAGAAGGGACAATTAGGTGACCTTGTAGAAAATATTCTTTGTGGATGTATGACATATTTGAAAATGATGAAGGTTATTTATTGCATTTTTTTTCAACCATATTATATTTTTTGGTATCAACATGGTGAACATAGTTCCCGAGAAATACTAATAATTTGGTTCGAGATCCAACACGGTTTCAAAATTTAGTACATGATGTGGCGGGTCCATCTTTTAACAAACTAAAACTCAGGATGATATTGATTTAACTCCTGAGTTAGAACCATCTCATTTATATGAGTTGTTGAGGTCCGTTGAATATGTCTTATATCCTGGTTGCAAGATAAAATTTTTTGAAGGAGTTGAAAATTTTATGTCTATTAAATCAGATAATGGAATGTAAAATAGTTGTTTTGATCAGATATTCTCTTTGTTAAAAATACTGTTACCTGAAGGAAATGTGTTGCCTGTAAATTTTTATGAGAGCAAGAGGTTGGTTCATAATATGGGTCTTGTTAATCAGAAGATTCATGCATGTTCAAATGAATGCATCTTATATTATGGTGAAAATGAGTTATTGGATAGTTCTCCTACATGTGGATAGTCAAGGTGTAAAGAAGCTCAATCAGGGAAGTCTATATTTGTTCATGTAAAACAATTGAGATATTTCCTGCTCACACCCAGATTACAGCATTTATTTATGTCTCAAAACACAACATCATTGATATTACAGAACAAAACCAACATTTAAACCAGTAAAATCTTAAATCATCCCTCTAATGGTGATTCATAGAAATATTTTGACCAAGTGTATCCATATTTTTCTTTAAAAGCTTGAAATATGTGTTTGGGTCTTTTTACTGACGGTTCCTGTCTATTTAGTTCTTATAGTAGTAAGTATTCATGTTTGTCTATCTTTATAACTCCATACAATTTATCTCCATGTATGTGGATTAAGGAGGCATATATCTTTTTGACCTTATTAATTTTAGGTCATCTGAAAAAAAAAATTATGTTTATTTGAAACCATTGATTGATGAATTAAATTCATTATGGATTAATGGTGTCACTACATATGATGTTGCTGCGAAACAAAACTTTCTACTGAAAGCTGCATTGATGTGGACAATTAGTGAATTCCCAGCATATGTAATGTTATCTGTTTGGAGTACACATGTTCTAAAATCATTTTTGTACTATATGAGAGATAACAAAGCATTTCTGCTCTTCAATGGAATTTTTTTTGTTTTTTTACTGTTATCATAGACTTCTTCCAACCAATCATCCTTTTCAAAGAAACATATATCATTTCATAAAAGGAATAGTTGTAAAAGATGGGGATCCAATAATGATCTCAGGAGTAGTGTTAAAATCAATTGTCACTTCATTACCTCCCATCACATTTGGACCAACAATAAACCAATAGAAAAATTATGTGTTTGGAAAAGAGCACAATTGGATAAAACAAATCAATTTTAGGGATTTGTCATGTTGGTCTGATTTTTTGGTCCATCACATGTTGGATGTGATGCATATTCAGAAAAAAAAAGTTTTGATAATTTATTTCATACAGTTTTGGATACACTAGGTAAGACCAAACATAATGTAAATGCACGATTAGATCTTTCCCAAATTTGCAAGCGACCGGAACTTAAACTATTTGAAAATGTTAGATCACATAAGTTAATGAAGCCAAAAGTAGATTATATATTTTCCAAAAATATTCACTTATTATTTTGTAAGTGGATTGAATATTTGAGACATTCATATGGTTATGATTCTAATTTGGTCATATGTGTCAGAAATGGTCATATTACTGAATTGAAAAGTCATGGCTGTCATGTTTTAATGGAAAAACTTGTGTCGATTATAATAAGAGGATTGTTCAATCCTATGATTTTGGATGTGCTAATAGACATATCATTTTTTAGATATTTTTGTATCAACCAAATACTATGATGCAGTAAGTAAACTAAAAGAAGATGTTGTTTTAATTTTATGTAAACAGGGAAAAATCTTCCTGCCAGATTTGTTTGACTCGATGGAAATTGTGATATTACATTTGATGCATGAAAAAAATGTAGAGGTCTGATACTGTTTATATGGATGTACCCATTTGAGAGATACATATAGAAATTGAAAAAAAAGTATGTAACAAAGCGTCGGTTTAAGGATCAATTGAAGAAGCTTATTTGCAAGAGGAAAATTCTTTTTTTCTCTCATTACTTTCAATCTAAATATCCCTCAAAACATAATCGCATGAGCCATAATGAGGAAAATGATGATGATGAAATGATCAATAAATTATTAGTTATCAATCAGCCCAAACATGGCTTTAGTAGAGTTCATGAACAATGACTTTCAGATGATGAACATCATAGAGCTCATACATATATTCTACTCAACTGTGAAAAAATGAAACCATTTTTTCTCTGAGTGCTCCTATCACTTATTCAATAATTTTTATAATAGTACATTAATCTTATTTTATTTTTAGGTTATATGATAATCATATCAAGAAACAGTTGATAGGTGGCCCCATTCTCCCACCGAGTGCACCCTCAAGCGTGTTCTGCTTCTGCCCAGGGTTTCCTCGCGATGACGCAACTCCTCCATCCTGTTCCTTTATTATTAATTCCTTTTCTATTTCCTTATTTCTCTCATCTCCTTGCATACAAGATCTTATTCTTTCATCTCTCATGGTGTTTTTGTTGAAGGTGGTTAGTTGTGGAAGCCTCAGGCCTCTTTAGCCCACTCTGATCTCGTGTTCCACCACACCTCTCCAGGTCGGATTTGGAGCGATATTATATCTTGGTTTTGGGATTTTTGGATCATTGGTCAACTGTTTTCAGCCGCACTCTAGAGTCAGCTCATTCTCTTCTATTTCTATGGTTTTAGCCTCATAGAGATGTCATTGTTCGGATACCTCGATCATTCAATCCTCTTCCCTGACTTCATGTCCCTCAGCACCTATCCTAGTCAGATCTACAGTGGTAGCTTCTTAGAGGTTTTGAGAGGTGAGTTTTGATGGCTGACAGTGCCCCTCGTGCGATCTGCTCTAGTTTTCTTCTCCATTTAAGTTCAGGTTTTGGCATAATCAATTGTTTGTTTCGGTCATTTCTATTTTATTCCTCAAGTTATTGTGAAGGTTTGGTGCTTTTTTCTACGGAGGGATTTTTTTTCAATGTTGAACCCGTTTTGTGTTTATAGAGTGAATTCGTTTATATTTGTTTTTGATTCTACAAAGGCCTTATTAGATCTCTGGAATGTGGTGTTTAGATGGTGGTGATGATGATGTCTATAGGATGATGATGATGACAGTGGTGATTTTTTTATAGTTTTCAATTTTTCTGGTGATAGAGATTTTGCTTTGCAACTACTTCATTAGACCTTGTCTGGTTCGATGGAGTTGAAAGAGATTGTTCAGTTTGATTACCGATGTGGTTGTTTGCATCCGTCAGCATGATTAGGATTCATATGTGATGTTTTAAGGGGTCATATTGAAGGAGTTCTATGGTCTCAATGTTTCTGATGGTGGCAGCTCGTCGCTCAGAACTCGCGGCCTGAGGTGATTAGTGTTGCAGGTTTAAATTTCAATCTCATTTCAAATTTGGGTTGGTGATGGGTGTTTTCAATTTTAGAATTTGGGGTGTTTTTTTTTGGGATTTTTGTAATCTGTGGTTTCCACTTAACCTTGAAGTGGTTTTTTAGAAAATTCAAAAAATTGGATTGGAGGCGGATATCAAGAAACAGTTTCCACAAATTATAGTAGCTTCTCTTGAAGAACGTCACCAAAAAAATTCCTACTGGTTTCAAAAAATAGTATCATAAATTATTTTTTATTTCGCATAAAAAATCAATTTAATACTTGTTATATTGATAATTGTTTTACAACATTTCAGGTATCTCAATATGATGATAAAATTGATAATCGATTGTGTGTATTGAGTAACCCACCATCCAAAATGGTTAAATCTTATAATGCATTTGTGGTGAATGGTTTTCGATTTCATACATGTGCATATGGGGAAACAAAAAAACAATGAATAGTGGTATTTTCTTAAGAGGATCTCATCATAGAGAAACTTAAGTTGACTTTTATGACATGATGGAAGAAATCATTGACCTTTGTTATCTGGGACAACATTACGTAATAATGTTTAATTGTCAGTGGTTCAATACTGAGAGAGGCTTGCGTGTTCATCTTATCCATGGAATCATTGATATTAAATAAAAAAGTCTTTTTGTAGTAAATAAACCATTTTTATTAGATCATCAGGCACATCAAATTTATTATGCAAATTATTTTTCTACTTCAAGGGAGTTGGGTGATTGGTGGAGCATAATAAAAATTAAATCTCAATAGAATCAGTTTATTGAAAGTGAATGTGGTTCCACTGAAGTGGAAGGAATTTAATTTTTTTAGGAGACCTCTTTGAATCCATCTCTTACATGAAAATACATGAATATCATTAATGACACCCCATAGTTAAGGGATGATGGTGATGATGATGTAAATGATGTTACAACTGAATTTTAAATTACAAGAGATGATGAAACTGAAACTAATATGGAAATTGATGATGTTGAGGTGGAAGATGAAGACATTAACACTGAAAGCTATAAAGATGAGTATGAAGATGGACTTTGACACAGTTAAATGTTTTTTATAATCATATATAATATATATCAATATATAATAGTTATTTTCAACTATTTGATAACACGAATATTTCTTATTTCATATGGAAAAGGATTTGTATCATTTGTTACAGGAGGATGATCTATCTTTGGATGAGCAGGAGGTCTGATAATCTGACCCTCAGACTGCTGGCGGTTCAAGGGGCACTCAGAGTGGGTGTGTTCTTTCCCGACTGATGATTCTCGGCCCTATCCCCGAGCGACATCCACTTCTTGGGTTTGATCTATTCACACAGATGTATGTTTACCAATGTATTTTAGTTAGTTTTAATTAATTAATTTATATTCTAATTGTTTGATTAATTGTTTTTTTTTCAGCTTTACACAAATAGCAGCTGGACAGGGGAGTGCTATATTCCACAATTATTTTTCTGATTCATGGGTGTTATGGGATCAGATTCCCATTGATGTAAAACAACGCATGTTTGAGCATTTTCTAGTATGTAAATAAATATTATTTATTATTGAATTAATTTAATTAATAACTTTATATAATAAATTATTTTTAGGGTTTATGGTATCTTATTGGTGAGAGCATGTGTGAGGCTATATGGAAGGCATGAGAGTGAGCTATGAATCCATGTTGCAATCAATTTTTGTATAATTTGAAAAGGAATGAAATAAAGAAAGCAGGAGTGAAAGAGTTTGATGAGACATGTCACGTCCACCGACCTGATTATATTTCATCTCAGGTTTGGGTTGGATTATGTACACACTGGTTGAGTAGGTGGTTTCAAAGTAGATCATCATTAGGTCGGAAAGATCAGGAGAGGAAGGAGGTGACACATCGATCTAGTAGTTGTACATTCAGTACGCATATAGAGCATATGTTAAGTACATTTTTTAAACATTGTATATAACTTTAAATTTAAACGGTTTATTTTATATTCATATAGGAAGTCTCACAACCTGATATTATGGAGTACGACATTTATAAGAGGATTTATAGTGATCTAGCCAATAGAGAGATTAGAGGTGCTCGCCAGTGTTAGATTGTGTTCAATATAATTTATTTTTGAGTTTTAAATTTAACTACAAATAATATTATAACTATTTTAATTTTAAATTGCTTTTAAAGAAGTTATATGAGGCCACGACGTCTCAGACACATAGCGAAAGTCTGGCCGAGACCGATGGTCAGTCAAGTGCCCCTCGATTTGATGATGTGGTATGAATGCAGACGACCCAATATTCCTTTGATAAAGACCGAGTTATTGGTATCGGCTCTCGATTGACCCCTGAGTGTTTTATGGCACCTCTGCGATATCAGCGTCTAGCTCGAGAAGAGATCACAGAGAGCGATCATCATCTCATGCACAATATAAGGAGCAGCTGCAAGCTAAAAGTGAGCTTATAGAGACTAAGCATAGGGGGTGGGAGCAAATGCGATAGCAGCAGCTACTGCAGGAAGAGTTCCTACAACAGCATCAACAACAGCCAAAGATGCAGGATGAGATTCATCAATGGCGGCATCAGTAGGAGCAGATGGAGTACATGCGATGTCTGACCTACAGTTTAGGGATGGAGTTCCCTCCACCATCTCCTCCAGCTCCTCTAGACGACCCTCCCCCTCAGTGATGTATTTTTATTTTATAATGAAACATTTGAATGTATTTTTTTGTAATATTAACTATTTAACATTTTAAATAGCGTTTTTTTATTATCCTGAATATTAAATTTTTTATTATTTTTTTATTTTTTTATTATATTTATTATTTTATTAATTAATATATTTTTATATTTTGGAAAATACCTAAGTTTTTATTATATTACTAATATTAATATTATTATTTCATTAATATTAATAATATTATTATCATATTATTTAATTGTTTTATAATTATTTTTTATAAATAATAATAATAATATTTTTTTTCTATTAATATTTTTTTATTATTATAATTATTTTATAAATAATTATATTATACTGGTATTAATTTTATGATTTCATTTATATTGATATTATATTATCATTAATAATATTATTGTTATTTTTAACTATTTGGGATGGGTCTGTCGCAAATACTAATTGTAATGGTCCTTCGTAAAAGGGTTTATTTATAGTATTTGAGATGGTCCATTGCAATTAATATTTATGACGGACCGTCACAAAAAAGTAAAAATTGGAAAAACTATTTGCGATGGGTGGTTGGCCCGTAACAATAGAGTTTTTAAAAAAATCTCCAAATTATTTTTGTGATGGTTCCACTACCCATCACAAATAATATTTTTTTGCTACAGTCCATCATAAAATGTAATATTTTTTATGCCATTTTCTGAAGGATTTGGGGTAGTTGTTAGGGACTTGGGTTTCTCTATATAAGTTTTTGAGCTAATTAAACTCAGTTTATAACTAAAAACAAATGGGGAAGTCACATGTGGTGGTTCCTACTTAGGAAACCACATCCACCTAGTGACTATGGTTAGTTTCTAAGAAATTTCAGTTGCTGACAATAAAAAATAGAGGTTCTTGGGAGGAAACCCGTGTTTTAATTAAAATTTTCTTGTTTTTTTTGTTTCATTTTCATTAAATAAAATCCATCATATTCTTATCTTTTGTTCATTCATTTGACCACCTTATCACCAATAGTGGAAGGAGGCCTCACTCCCACTTACTTTCCCTCTCTTTTCATGGTTTTATATTTTTATTTTAAATGATTATAAAACACAGATACTCAATTATTTACTTTTTTATAGCTTAACTAGAAGAAACCAAGTGTACCTTGAATTTTCAAAAAAATGCTTCTTGTTAGAGATAAATAGATAAACTTTCTTAAACATAACCTCTGGTCACATTTTCCTTTGAGCTTAAATTTTTTAAATCTAATGATTATATGTTCAATTTCTATGTACTGTGAGTTGAATAACTAGAGTGATAACATTCAAAAATAAACGAGGTGTATTTTTAATGAACTTTATTTGAATAAAGATTCAAATAAGGGGAGTTTTTTATTCCCTTTAATTTTCTCCACTCATTTTTCTTGGTGTTTTTAATTAAGCATGGGAGAGTGATACCCCTTCATGTTAGTTTTTCTGTTTTAGTTAATCTATATTATTTGTTTGGTTTTTAGCATGCTATATTCTAGGATATTGAAAATAATAATTGAAACAACTTTCAAACTTTCTGGCACCATAAGAATGCATTGGTTTCTTGTTTTTGTTTGTTTCATACTCAATGTATAGCATGATACTATTTTAAACCTTGTTGAAAATATTTTTATAGTTACTTAAAGATAATCCATGTACCATTTTAATATATTTGAAAAATCCTAATTGTGGAAACATGCTTTTTGAATTTATGATGACCTTTCATCATACTCTTGAACTTCTTATTGAAAATCTTTTTGAGCTTAACTGAACAATAGTTTATTCCACATTAAAGTTCAACAATAGGAACATTGTTGGATTTTAAGTGTGGGGGATTTATTTAGGATAAACTATAATTAAATGTAGTACATATAGAAACCACCCCTTAAATGTTTTGAAATTTTGATTGGTTTTCAAGATTCATATTTCTTATTTAGTGGATTAGATTTTTTCTAAAGTTTGAGATTTTAATTGCCTCCATGAGGAGGTTAAATTTTTCTACTTTTCCATTGATTTAATCAATTTGATCAATATATTCCTCTCTCGAAAAGTTTTGTTTTTGTTCAATCATTAAGAGTAGTATTTACAATCATCATTGGTTTTAAACCTTTTGATTGAGTTTTTAACTTTTAACTTATCCATTTTAATGATCTATGAAATGAAAATATTAATCCAAGCTATAATTTTCATCTCTTCATCCATTCATTCTTTTATTATTTAAGTTGTTGGGTGAGTTATTTATACTACCTTGTAATTATTCAAATTTCACATCCAAATAGTGTGTCTATTTATTATGCTTTATAATTATGTGTGTTTTTCTCCTGGATGTAAAGAGAAGTTTAAAAATTTTAGTTAAATAAAAATTTATATTTGTTTAATCTCTTTCAAAATTTCCAATTTAAATCATTTTTGTAAATCTAAAACCAACTTTTGACTAAACCACCTATTTATAAGAGAGCAGTCACATTTTCTTCTTGAAAGATTTTATGAAGAATAATACTTTTTTTAAAATGACTCTTAGTGGTAACTCACTTTTTCAACCTTAAGAATTCCTTTTCTTCCACTGATAATATTTAAATTAATTTCTTGAGGACAAACAATGCTAAAGTGTGGGGGAATTTGATATGACTTTTATTTCACACCCTTTTCCATATCATTTGATGAAGTTTTTGATTATTTAAATAATTAAACCTTCTTTAATTTTTTACCAATTTAACTTTTTTAAATTTTTTGTTGAAATTTTTAGTTTATCAATTTTTAGTTAAAATTAATATTTTTATGTTTAAAATATTAATTTTATCTTGCCTTCATTTTCTTTTTATTTTATTTCTAATTTACTTTTTCATTTCATTTTTTTAGTGTTTATATTTTAATCTTGATGTTTAGTAATTAAATTATATATTTTCATATTTTTATTTTATTAATAGAACTTGATTTTAATTTTTTATATTTTTTTGGTGTTTTGATTTATTTTTATTTTTATTTACAAAATGGAATATTTAATCGGTTTTCAAATTTTTGAATTTGAATTTATTTAATTTTTTAAACTTTTAATTAGTTAATTTAATAATTTGTCATTTTCAAATTATAATTTACATATTTAATAATTAATTATTTTTATGTTGAATATTTAATATTTATTTTTTAATGTGTTCATATTTAGAATAATGTTATTTTATAATCTATTTATATTATTTTTCTTAATGGGGATGCAAAAAAATTCCAAATGGAGTGGATTTAAAATAGTTAATTTCCAATGTCATGCATCATGTAACTTACTAGAGATGAAAACCCAATCTGATGTCGAGCCTCCTAAGCTTATGAAGGTTGAAGAAGAAAATAGTGAGCTGTTGTTGAAGAAGAAGGTCCAAAGTCCAATTTATTCCAAAAGATTAATCAAAGAGACACCTTATGGACCAGTCAACTGAAGAATATGATCATACCCACTATCAAAGACACTGATGATGAAAAAAAAAATAAGTGTGGTGTTGATCTGAGTTTCTAATGAAATCTAAATTTGAATTATAAATTTCAATTCGTTTATTTTTTCATATTGAAATGTTATGTTCAATTTATTCTGCCAATTCAATTTGTTTATAATCATTCATGAAAAAATATTTTCTTTATTATAAATGTTCAATATTCTATGTTGTTGGGATTATTCCTCTATTGTTCCATCCTTCTCACATCGGACTTCTTTTTGGGCCTTGGCCTTCGGCCAGCCCAACTGCCCACACCCCCCTATGACACCCTGGTGATCTTTGTGACTTTGTTTGTTGGACATTGATCCACATAGGCACCCATTTCATCAGCACCGTCCATCTATCCAATTGCTTAACTTCTCCATTGGGTTTCTATTTTGGCCGCATCTACGTGGTGCTTGTTGATTCGCTCTATGACCCTTCTATCCACACAGATAACATCTTCCCCTCCATTTGATGTATTCCTCAAGGTTCTTCTTCCCTTCTTTAGAAATCTCAATCTTCCTTTCTTTATGATCCTCAACATGCGAACATGCATAAAATTCTATCTTCCTCTTATTTGATGAATTAGGAATACCACTAAATTTCACCTTGTCAATCATATATCGCGATGATTGATATGGCATAACCACAATATCATTCTCTCTAGGAATTACACAATTTTGTTTCTCACAGTCACCAATTTGTCCATTCGATTCAATGTTAACCGAATTCCTTCTGGTTCCCTCCATTAACTAAAACACAAAAAGAATTCTGTGAGAGGAAAAAATCATGATAGGTAAAACAAAATAATAGAGGGGGAGTAACTTCAATATCTAACATCTTAGGTTTAATTATAAGATCATTACCGTAATTCTGGGACTATAACCTATACTTATACTTAACCTTAGGGACATCCCTAGACATACCTTAGAAATATCTCTAGGGATCTCACTAAAGTTCTTGCATCCTAGTTTCCAAAGGTTAACTAAACCTTTCCTTTGATACCAACTGTAGAGACCTGAAGCTTGACGTTCATGGACATTACATTGATTTTGAGGAATATTTAATACATAACAAAAATAGACACACAAGGACTATAATAGTTTAGTGTCTTTGGAAACTTGGAATATAAACTTTTAATCATGTTGAAAGATCTTCAACATCTCCCATAACGATCCTCTCCTTTTTGTTTCCTTACCTAAAACCTTTCTTTTAATCCTGGTTGAAAATAAAATAGAAAAATGGTGAGCTCAAATGCTCAGTAAGGGTAAGCATGGTGAAAATAAAACAAACCATATACATTTGAACTTAAAAACATGAACATAATATTTAAACATCAAAATCTTGAGCAATGACATAAAACAAGGCAGTACGTAAAGCATAGATCATACTGGATCATCAATCACGATAAAATAGCATAGGAATAAAGCATGTAATTGTATCATCCATTAAGAACATGTAATGATTTCCATAGTAGCCAAGGAATTACTTCCATGACCATCTTAGTGGACAAGGTCCCTTTCTGAATCGAGTTCACTCCTCGTTTCAGTCCTGTAACACTGAACCTGATTAACTTACCGTTCCAGCCATGTCTATCTCATGAGATATAAATCTTTACCCAATGCATTGGAGGGAGATATAGGTCCCACCAATCTCATAATGAAATCATTCTTACTTATGCCACAAAATAAACATAAATCATTCATAAAAACCCAATAAATAAAATGGGTTTCATAAACATCATCCCATCATCACATAATCCATATAAAAGAAATGGATATCATTTCATAATAAGAAAAGTGAAACCATGTAAATCATAGAGACATTATACTTGAAACATACACATATGAAATAATGTCATCTTAGATGAAAAATGGTTTTGATAAAACACTTGAAATGAATTCTTGTGGAAAGTATCCTTTCTTCTTCA
Organism: Viscum album; assembly: GCA_963277665.1. Taxonomy (NCBI): domain Eukaryota; kingdom Viridiplantae; phylum Streptophyta; class Magnoliopsida; order Santalales; family Viscaceae; genus Viscum; species Viscum album. Next base: position 838,897,580 of record OY728165.1, read on the forward strand.
AAATCATTTTCTTTTCACAAAATTTCATTCAATTTTAAAAGAAAGATATTTTTTTGAAAATAGTCATGAAATCTTTTGGTTAAAGCTTCCTAAAAATAAGGCTTTATAAAACCGTAAAAATCCTTTCATGCCGTATAAGTTAAAAAAACATTATTCACGTACTTTTTCCGGAAAAGTCAATAAAGTACCTCGTAAAAGAAAGATTCCTTCCATACGATGTGGTAAAAGTAGAAATGGGTAAAAATGACTTTAAACATACATGGAAGAAAAGTAAACATTTTATGAAAACATTTTGAGAACATATGGACATGGATAATAATCATAACCCCAGTAAATACTTACGAATAAACAATCTCGGATAAAAACGAGATTGGAAAAGTTATCCATTACCTTAGGTCTGATATGCTTCGTATGGATCCGAACCTCCTATATATTGATTTAAATAATGTCATTGACTTATTACAGAATCATATTCATTGTTATTATATCATATATGGTTCACTTATGACTTTATATTACCTATTCTTTTGTAAATTAATGTTAAAGTAGTGTTTTGGGTAAAATCGTTTCATTTGTCGTTCGTGTTTTAACTTGTAATTATTCATATGATTAATTAGATCATGGTTACTTACATCCAGAATGTAAAACATGATTTATATATAATATATATTCAGAATATACATATATATAATAGATCGATAAATGTAAATAAATACATCGTTCATGGAGACGGTAGGTCGTACGTACGCATGAACGCTGTTTTCGTTTCCTTATTGAATTGAATGGAATTAAGTAGATGACATACATATATATATACATAAATCCAGTATTATTATTATGTCATATATTTCATTATTATTTATTATATATACTTTATAATCATTCATGAATGGTTAATCATTGAGAATAAATCTCATCGCGTCGTGGAGACGGTAGTCCGTACGTACGCACGAGCGATGATATCATTCCCATGATTGTTGAATTGTATTGAAGTGTGTGTATAATATTTAAGAATCAATATCACTTTACAATAATCATATATAGTCATTATTTACACCATTATACCCATCCAAGTAAGGTGGTAGTGGAAAATATATTACACCACGGCGTGGAGACAGTATTCCGTACGTACGCACTCGCGGTGATTTCGTTTTCCATAGGATGGATAAATGGTGAAATAGGGTTGTTTAATAATTATAATAAAATATCAGTATTTGAATGATACTGATGTTATTAATTCATAATGAAACAACTAAAGAAGAAGAAATAAAGTTGAAAGAATCGGTAACGAACATTACCTCTTCTTTGAAGCGCCTCTTTGAGACCTCCTATTAGGGCACTAAAATTGGTCTTTGAAGAATACCAGGACCTCTAGGATGTTTCTAGGGAAGTGTAGAAGAGAATTTGGTAGGGTTTGGCCAATATTGAAGGCTCAAATTGGTGTGAGGAAGAGAGGGATGAGGTTCCCTTTTATAAGGGAGGGGAGGGGCACCTTTGGAAATCTTAAAACTATTAATTTATAATAAATCAAACACCACTTAAAAACCTCCAAAAATGACTCATATTTGAATATTAGATGATATATGGTTGTAATATCATCAAAAAATAGAATTTATACATGTTCGAAAATTATTTTAAACATTATCAACTTGATTTATCCGTACTTAATCAATTTAATTTTATTTGTTGTAATGACATTCTAAATTTTAAATTATAACAAATAATTACTTATTTGTTGTGAATTTTCCATAATTGGATACTTTATAATATTTTAGACTATATAAATTTAAATTTATAATTTTTATATATTTTTGTGATTTTTAAACAATTTTATAATATGTTATTTTTATAAAATAACAATAGTGTCAATTTTGACACTATTCATTTATTTGAATTTAAATAAAATATATACAAAATATATGTTCAAACTAAAAGCTTTAATAGATTCATAAAAGTATATATGTATCTATAAAATTAGTGGAGAACATTAAATAGTTCATATAATATTTATTTTATTATTTTTAAAACCATTTATTTGGTTTATCACTTAATAAAATAATTACTACAACATTTTTGTATAATTATTTAATATACTTATTTGTTGCATAAAAATTAAAACTCAAATCCTATCATGAAGATAAATCTATTACCGTTAACAATAATACTTTTACTTGAATTTATCATCTTAAAATATCAATATTTAAATTGTTATATATATTAAATTATGAAGGTGACAACTTTGGTATCATTTAAAATAAAATAATATAAGTGTTATAATCACTTTTATAAGACTCCAAACGGTTATATATTAGGTAATTGGATGATTAAGGTGTAGATATACACTACCAACAAGTTTTGGTCAGGTTCGTGGGCATTTTAATGGGTATTATTATTTCAATAAAAACTATATTACTGATTCTTCACTTAATAAATAATTTCTACATCATTAATGTATCACCATTAATGACAATTATTTAATCCCTAAAAATTCAAAATAAATTATCATGATGTAGATTATTTTATTAGATTTCTGGATACTATTCATGTTTTAATTTTTATGATGTTTATCACTAAATTAAAATTATTATACTTATAAGATTTAAGAGAGTGACATGTTGTCACTTTCTTTGGTTTTAATAATAATTAAATTATTTTCATGGTCAAAAGTCCAAAAAATGAATCTAATCCGACCATTAGGTGATATGGGTATACTTTTAGCCATCCAATAGAATTTTTTCATGTGTTAGGTTAATTTTATAATATTATATTTTCCCTTAATTACCAGATTTACCTTTAACTATGGTAAATAAAATTTACCGTAGTTACTATTCATAATTCCCAAAAATAAAAATTAGCCTATTAACATAATTTGGACCCACTGATTCCAAATATGGAATCCATTTTTTCAAATTCAATACACAGAAGTTGCATAAATTAAATTAAAATTAATCCTATTGTCGAATGAAAACGGGTTTTTGATTAAAACATTGCACAAGATTGAATTGATTTAACCTACGAATTCAATATAAAATCAATGCTAATGACATACATTATATTAAATGGAAAAAATATATTCTATTTATACTTTAAAACCATTCAATATTATAATTTAACCACATAAGTTATTACGATGAAAAAAGTTGTTTTTAATTAAAATATAGCATGTTTTTACTATTCATTAAAATATGAAAGTTATTAGAAAAATATCAAAACTTTATCCAATGTAAATTTTTATATCCTGATTCAAAATAATAATTTTATTTTGTCAAATTGAACTTATAAACATGTCAACAACTATATTTAAAGTGGGTACGCCATCAAAAGGCGGCAAAACTACGTTTTTTGAAAAATAATTATTTTACCCGAAAAATTTATTTTGTTCTTATACCATGTTCTAGAAAATTTTTAAGATTAATAATAATGTTATAAAATTAAAAATGTAGTTAATACTATCATCACGGCTAGTTCATAATAATATTATAATAATATACCATTGTTTAGTAAAAACCGGTATTGTGTACAACACACACTATCGAGGAAGGTCGCGATTGCGTGTAATGAAAGCCAAGTTAGGGTTGCGTGTTGTGCAAGACCCCTTTGTTGTTTCATATAATAGAATCCAACCATATTTCATCTATACATTGAATATATATATATATACACTCAATGTTGCGTAGAATGACTATTATCAAATGAACTTGAAATTGTGTGTAACACAATCTAAGAATAGTGTTGCGTATACTGCAAGATAATACATTGTTGCGTATAGCACAAGATAATCTTGTTGTAGCATAAAACATATGACATCAAATAAATTAAAAAGAATACTTATCATAAAATATCGGGTTGTTACATTTTACCCCCCTTAAAATGAATTTCGCCCTCGAAATTCTTCGGGGTTATTCATGGTTTTCTACTTGAAAGTTTATTTAATTAAAACCCACATCGTAAAATGAAATACCAAAACTTAAATTTCAAAACTAAAGTATGAAACGTAACAGTTACCCAAATTAACTCATCATTGGATTTCCACATAGGAGAACATAGGTGAAAATATGGATATGGAAGAGAAATCTAACCATCATGTTCTGATGGAGAGTGGTAGAGGACATGGCTATGAAAAATACAACAATCACAAAGCCAAATATTTGTGATGATCTAAGGTACCATATGATTAATCGGATATAAGGGCACGAGGACAACATTTTTGGTTTTCATGATCATTTCCCAAAAGTTGAAGAATTTGAATTAGAAGAAATACTTGCTTGATTTTGGTACAATATCACAGTTGTTCATTCTTTGAACAATTTCCACTTCATCTCTTAATGAAATGAAGTTGAATTTGTTATTCGTGAAGTGTTAGAAGATCATGTGATAGAATGATGGGTCATTCCATCTATTTCAAACAAAAGGTTAGAAAAAGTTATAAGTCCATCTCATGGTTACATTAATCGTATATGGTTCCAAAAATGAACTTATACTTCATATATCATACCGCTTAATAAAATAAAACTAGTTTCTACTAACTAGGGACTTCCTATAGGCCAGTAGTAGGCGATAAAGGCCTTTCACACTTCGGTTGTGGGTTCGATTTCCACAGCCTTGTCCGACACGATGGGCTATCGCCCGTCCTGCAGGTTGTCCTTTTTCTAAAACTACATTACTATAACATCCCATCAATAATATTGAAAAAAATTTCTATCCTTAAACAATACTAACTTATGTCCAACATAATCCATTCCAATATTTAGTCTTATCTAAAATACTTTGGTCCAATCTCATAGTATAAAGAAAACAATTACTAGAAAGGTCACATAACAAGAATGTGAATAACATCATTTATCATACGATATGTCTTTTTGGTCACATCTCAAACATGTGAATTCCTTAATCATTTATTCTATTGCAACATGAATTACCACAAAACCTTAGTTGAAAACATGACTGCTGTCAAAAGTTTTCTATTTCCACATTCCAAAATCCCAAAAATTCTATATACTCAAACCATGATACCACTTAGTCCTTATATCAATCATGAGTTCATGAATACTATCAAACATATTAGATTCTCTTTATCCCTTCATTATGTGCATATCATCTACTTTCCAAAATATTTCAATCACTTTTCATGGTTATCGATGTCATATTCTTATGGAAAACCACAATAGACCAATACATAGATATTCCAATATACCATAAAAGTACCTCAATAACATTATTCTTGAATACCAATACATAAACACTTCAAACCATCATCTTCAATTATTGTCATGGAATAAGTCCTTCTTTGATTTAGAAGTAACCTCTTAGGTCAGGGCATTGAGTTGGGTAATTCCCATGTTCTCCAAAGATAAGACATTGAACTCCATAACAGTCTGTCACTCTATGACCCTTATCTCCACATAGATAACATCTTCCCCTCCATTTGAGGTATTCCTCAAGGTTCTTCTTCCCTTATTTAGAAATCTCAATCTTACTTTCTTTATGATCCTCAACATGAGAACATGCATAAAAGTATATCTTCCTCTTATTAGATGAATTAGGAATACCACTAAATTTCACCTTGTTAATCATATATCGCGATGACTGTTTTGGCATAATCACAATATCATTATCTCTAGGCATTACACAATTTTTTTTCTCATAGTCACCAATTTGTCCATTCAATTCAATGTTAACTGAATTCCTTCTGGTTCCCTCCATTGACTAAAACACAAAAAGAATTCTGTGAGAGGGAAAAATCATGATAGGAAAAACAACATAATAGAGGGGGAGTAACTTCAATATCTAACATCTTAGGTTTAATTTTAATATCATTACCGTAATTCTAGAACTATAACCTATATTTATACTTAACCTTAGGGACATCCCTAGACATACCTTAGAAATATCTCTAGGGATCTCACTAAAGTTCTTACATCCTAGTTTCCAAAGGTTGACTAAACCTTTCCTCTGATACCAACTGTAGAGACCCAAAGCTTGAAGTTCATGGACATTACATTAATTTTGATGAATATCTAATACATAACAAAAACAGACACACAAGGACCGTAATAGTTTAGTGTCTTTGGAAACTTGTAATATAAACTTCTAATCATGTTGAAAGATCTTCAACATCTCCCATAACGATCCTCCCCTTTTTGTTTCCTTAACTAAAACCTTTCTTTTAATCCTGGGGGAAAAGAAAACATAAAAAGGGTGAGCTCAAATGCTCAGTAAAGGTAATAATGGTGAAAATAAAACAAACCATATACATTTGAACTTAAAAACATGAACATAATATTTAAACATCAAAATCTTGGGCAATGACATAAAACATGGCAGTACGTAAGGCATAGATCATAATGGATCATCAATCATGATAAAATAACATAGTAATAAATCATGTAATTGTGGAATCCATTAAGCACATGTAATGATTTCCATATTAGCCAAGGAATTACTGTCATGACCATCTTAGTGGACAAGGTCCCTTTCTGAATCGACTTCACTCCTCGTTTCAGTCCTGTAACACTGAACTGGATTAACTTACCATTCCAGCCATGTCTATCTCATGATATATAAATCTTTACCCAGTGCATTGGAGGGAGATATAGGTCCCACCCATCTCATAATGAAATCATTCTTACTTGTGCCACAAAATAAACATAAATCATTCATAAAAACCCAATAAATAAAATGGGTTTCATAAACATCGTCCCATCATCACATAATCCATATAAAAGAAATGGATATCATTTCATAATAAGAAAAGTAAAACCATGTAAATTATAGAGACATTATACTTGAAACATACACATATGAAATAATGTCATCTTAGATGAAAAATGGTTTTGATAAAACACTTGAAATGAATTCTTGTGGAAAATATCCTTTCTTCTTCAAAATCATTTTCTTTTCACAAAATTTCATGTAATTTTAAGAGAAATATATTTTGTTTAAAATAGTCATGAAATATTTTGGTGGAAGCTTCATGAAAATAAGGCTTTATAAAACTGTAAAAATCCTTTCATGTCATATAAGTTAAAAAAAATTCTTCACATACTTTTTCCAGAAAAGTCAATAAAGTACCTCGTAAAATAAAGATTCCTTCCATACGATGTGGTAAAAGTAGAAAAGGGTAAAAATGACTTTAAACATACATGGAAGAAAAGTAAAAATTTTATGAAAACATTTTGAGAACATATGAACATGGATAATAATCATGACCCTAGTAAATACTTACGAATAAACAATCTCGGATAAAAACGAGATTGGAAAAGTTATCCCTTACCTTAGGTCTGATATGCTTAGTATGGATCCGAACCTCCTGTATAATGATTTAAATAATGTCATTGACTTATTATAGAATCATATTCATTGTTATGATATCATATATGGTTCACTTATGACTTTATATTACCCATTCTTTTGTAAATTAATGTTAAAGTAGCGTTTTGGGTAAAATCATTTCATTTGTCCTTCGTGTTTTAACTTGTAATTATTCATATGATTACTTAGATCATGGTTACTTACATACATAATGTAAAACATGATTTATATATAATATATATTCAGAATATACATATATATAATAGATCGATAAATGTAAATAAATACATCGTTCATGGAGACGGTAGGTTGTACGTACGCATGAACGATGTTTTCGTTTCCTTATTGAATTGAATGGAATTAAGTAGATTACATACATATATATATACATAAATCCAGTATTATTATTATGTCATATATTTCACTATTACTTATTATATATACTTTATAATCATTCATGAATGGTTAATCATTGAGAATGAATCTCATCGCGTCGTGGAGACGGTAGTCCGTACGTACGCACGAGCGATGATATCATTCCCATGATCATGGAATTGTATTGAAGTGTATGTATAATATTTAAGAATCAATATAAATTTATAATAATCATATTTAGTCATTATTTACACCATTATACCCTTCCAATTAAGGTGGTGGTTGAAAATAGATTACACCACGGCGTGGAGACGGTATTCCGCACGTACGCACGCACGGTGATTTCGTTTTTCGTAGGATGGATAAATGGTGAAATAGAGTTGTTTCATACTTATAATAACATATAAGTATATTAGTGATACTGATGTTATTACTTCATAATGAAACAACTGAAGAATAAGAAGTGTAAGAATAAATAAAGTTGAAAGAATCAGTAACGAACATTACCTCTTCTTTGAAGCGCCTCTTTGAGGCCTCCTCTTAGGGCACTAAAATTGGTATTTGAAGAATAACAGGACCTATAGTATGTTTCTAGTTAAGTGAATAAGATAATTTGGTAGGTTTTGGCAGATCTTGAAGGCTCAAATTGGTGTTATGAAGAGAGGGAGGAGGTGCCCTTTTATAAAGGAGGGGAGGGGCCCCTTTGGAAATATTAAAACTATTAATTTATAATAAATCAAACCCCACTTAAAAACCTCCACAAATGACTCATAATCAAATATTAGATGAGATATGGTTGTAATCTCATCAACCAATATAATTTAGACATGTTATGAAATTATTTTAAACATTATTAGCTTGATTTATCCTTACTTAATCAATTTAATTTTATTTGTGGTAATAACATTCTAAATTTTAAATTATAACAAATAATTACTTATTTGTTGTGAATTGTCCATAATTGGATAATTTATAACATTTTATACCATATAAATTTAAATTTATAATTTTTATATCTTTTTGTGATTTTTAAACAATTTTGTAAGATGTTATTTTTATAAAATAACAATAGTGTCAATTTTGACACTATTCACTTATTTGAATTTAAATAAAATATATACAGATGATATGTTAGAAATAAAAGATTTAATAGATTCATAAAAGGTCATATGTATCTATAAAATTATTTTAGAACATTAAATAGTTCATATAATATTTATTTTATTATTTTTAAAACCATTTATTGGGTTTATCTCTTAATAAAATAATTACTACAACATTTTTGTATAATTATTTAATATACTTACTTGTTGCATAAAAATTAAAAATAAAATCCTATAATGGACATAAATATCTTACCTTTCAGAATAATACTTTTACTCTAATTTATCATCTTAAAATCACAATATCTAAATTTTTATATTTATTAAATTATGAAGGTGACAACTTTGGAATCATTTAAAATAAAATAATATAAGTGTCATAATCACTTTTATAAGACTCCAAACGGTTATATATTAGGTAATTGGATTATTAAGGTGTATATATATACTAACAAAAAGTTTTGGTCAGGTTTTTGGGCCTTTTAATGGGTATTATTATTTCAATAAAAACTATATTACTGATTTTTCACTTAATAAATAATTTCTGCATCATTAATGTATCACCATTAATGACAATTATTTAATCCATAAAAATTATAAATAAATTATCATGATGTAAATAATTGTATTAGAGTTCTGGATACTATTCATGTTCTAAGTTTTATGATGTTTATCACTAAATTAAAATTATTATACTTATAATATTTAAGAGAGTGACATGTTGTCACTTTCTTTGGTTTTAATAATAATTAAATTATTTTCATGGTCAAAAGTCCATAAAATTAATCTAATCCGACCCTTAGGTGATATGGGTATACTTTTATCCATCCAATAGAATTTTTTCATGTGTTAGGGTAATTTTATAATATTATATTTACCCTTAATTACCCGATTTACCTTTAACTATGGTAAATAAAATTTACCATAGTTACTATTCATAATTCCCAAAAATGAAAAGTAGCATATTAACATAATTTGGACCCAATGATTCCAAATATGGAATCCATTTTTTCAAATTCAATACACAGAAGTTTCAGAAATTAAATTAAAATTAATCCCGTTGTCGAATGAAAACGGGTTTTTGATTAAAACATTGCAAAAGATTGAATTGATTTAACCTACGAATTCAATGTAAAATCAATGCTAATGACATAAATTATATTAAATGGTAAAAATATATTCTATTTATACTTTAAAACCATTCAATATTATAATTTTACTACATAAGTTATTACGATGGAAAAAGTTGTTTTTAATTAAAATATAGCGTGTTTTTACTATTCATTAAAATATGAAAATTATCAGAAAAATATCAAAACTTTATCCAATGTAAATTTTTATATCCTGATTCAAAAGAAGAATTTTATTTTATCAAATTTAACTTATAAACATGTCAACAACTAGATTTGAAGTGGGTGTTCCCTCAAAAGGCTGCAAAACTGCATTTTTTGAAAAATAATTATTTTACCCGAAAAAATTATTTTGTTCTTATACCATGTTCTAGAAAATGTGTAAGATGAATAATAATGTTATAAAATTCAAAATTTAGTTAATACTATTCATAACGGCTAGTTCATAATAATATTATAATAATATACCGTTGTTTAGTAAAACTCGGTATTGCGTACAACACACGCTATCGAGGAAGGTCACGATTGCGTGTCATGAAAGACAAGTTAGGGTTGCGTGTTGTGAAAGACTCCTTTGTTGTTTCATATAACATAATACAGCCATATTTCATTTATACATTGAATATATATATATATATATACACTCAATGTTGCGTAGAATGACTATTATCAAATGAACTTGAAATTGTGTGTAACACAATCTAAGAATAGCGTTGCGTATACTGCAAGCTAATAAGGTGTTGTGTATAGCACAAGATCATCTTGTTGTAGCATAAAACACATGACATCAAATAAATTAAAAATAATACTTATCATAAAATATTGGGTTATTATAGTTCGGATTTTATAACTATAGGTGTAAGAACATTGCCAATTTTATTTGAAAATGGTGGAGATTTGTCAATTATGGCTTTCAATTCATTTACGTTTTCATGTTGAAATGTTATGTTCAATTTATTCTTCCAATTTAATTTTTTTATAATCATTTATGAAAAAATATATTCTTTATTTTAAATGATCAATATTCTATGTTGTTGGGATTATTCATCTGTTGGGCCATCCTTCCCATGTGGGTCTTATGTTTGGTCATTTTCCTTTTGTTGTCTATACTGCCTGAGCTCCCCTATGACACCCTGGTGATCCTTGAGGATTTTTTTGTTGTCCATTGATCCATGTCACCACCCATTGCATCAGCATAATCCATTTATCCCACTACTTAATTCCTCTGTTGGGTTTCTGTCTTAGCTTGTCGATCTTCATGACTTCATCTCATAGCCATTTTTACAGTGGAGACAATACCCTTCCTTGGTGGAAGAAGTGTTGTGCCTTCTTAGTGATAGTTCCACAGGAATGATAGGAAGAAGGTGAACCTTTGGATCCAGGTGCGTCACACATCAAGTTTCTAGTGTGAAGAGAATAGGACCACTGGAGTGTTATTCACTTCAGCACTATAAGTATTTGCATTCAGTTTTGTTCAATTTGAGACTTGTAAATATTATAAATTCACATCCATGATTTTATTTTTAGGCATTCATTTTTTTTAATTTTTGGACTTATCTTAGTTCCATAGTTTTCTTTATAATTTTTAGAGTAAAATTGGATTTTTGGACCCAATAGTAGGTGGTTCATGATTGGTGCATAGTTAGGGAAACTATGCTCCAACCTAGGGGATACCATGCACCTTGGATAGTGGCAATATCTAGGATGCACATCCTACTGAATGAGCATGAAACCTCCCCCAAGAAACCATGCAATCTCATTCCTCTTAGACATAGGGGGATTCACAATTTGAAAAACCATGTAGGATAAACATGTGACCTATCCATGTCATTAAAATTCATGAATTACCTTTCTACCCTCCCCTAATTTTAACACTAAACCGCCTCTAATTTGAACCATACAGGATTTGTGGCCCTAGGTGCTTCCTCCTCTCCCTATTATCCCCCTTGAAATTAAATGTTTGGGTGGATTTGGCCTTGGATCTTCAAGAATCATCAACGCATCTCTCTTCTTTTGATTTCTTCCATCTGCTGGGGTTCTTCATTCCCCTTTCTTGGGTTCTCTTTTCTCTAGTGGGTTGGTTTCCTTAGAATGGGTTAAATTATGGTTCCTTGGATAAAATCTTGACATTTTTTTTATCTTTCATCTATAGGTTTCTCTTATTGTGCAGTTTTGGGTTTCCATTATATTCTGGAAGTTTTCAAGATTGAGGTAAGTGATTTCATGTTTTGGAATTATTAGATGATTTCAGTAAGCTTTCTTTGTTTCTTGGACATGTTCTATAGATTGTGGTAATGGTTAAAAATGTTTTTTCAAGAGGTTTTAAGGTGAAAATGGATTGAAAGATGGTTTTCAAAATGATATGGGTTGTGTTTTCATGTGTTCTCCCTTATTGTGTTTCTTAAATGTTTTCTATAAATTGTGTAATTGGTATGAAGCATGTTTTTAAATGGATTTGGTGTGCGTAGGGAATTCTCTGTTACTATGGGATATTGCCTCCATTGTTGGGCATCCAATCATGGGGAGGGGGTAAAAAAGGGAGGCTATGACTCTGTTTGGTGCCTCGGTGGCGATGCCCTAGTGGTGATGCTCACAACTCTGGGCCCCTACTCCCCATTGAAGGGAGGGGAAATGGCCTCCCATACTCCATTTTGGCTCTATCTTTCACTTAATTCACTAATATGGCTTTTCTCCCTCATTTCCCTTCGATCCCTCTTTGCCCTAAGGTTCCCGGTCTTCATGAAGTCTTGTCTCATCTCTCTATTTCTAAGAAGGAATTCAATGATGCCTCAGACATTCACAGATCGACACTTGTGGCTCAATTCAGGGGTCTCCATCCCTCAGTTGATGCATTTTACATATTTCTCTTCGATTCATGGGGTATTCATGATTGATTAGTGGTGGTCCTTCTCGATCAACGGTAATTGATGATATGCTTCTCCTCAGAAGAGGACATGATCGCCGCTTGGTCCGACGCTCCTCGTGTCTTCAACGGATGCAGTTTTTATATGATTCAATGGACTCCTAAGTTCATCATGAATCGTGATGCACCTTTATGTGGGTAAACTTTCCAAACCTTCCACTCCCTTTCCAGAACCCTTCCATTATATGTGTGCTAGGGAATAAAGTCGGCAAATACTTGTGCTCTGATGATCGAACGGCAGCGGTTTGTCATCCAATACTACCTCACGTATGCATTGAGGTTGATGTTTCAATGCCTCCAATAGAGTATAAGGCCCAAGCCTTAAACCTTACTTAATCTTGATTTATTACAAGATTACACATTGAGGATCTTTTCAGGTTTAGAGTTTTAGAGAATTAGATCATAAAACTTGCATTACATTCCACATTTAAACAAAGTGGTTACATAAAATATAGTATTCATTTTTCCCATCAACGGAAACATATTTAAAATAAAACATGGATTCTTTCTTGACACTTCCTTGACACTATCATCATATCATGTACCCTTTCCTTGACCTATGAAAAACATTTCAAAAACTTGGGATGAGCATAAAAAGCTCAGTAAGGGATATAAAAATATGGAAAGGAAACATGAGTACATGTATACAAAAGAATGAAATCATACTTTACCCATAAAACATAAGAACTTTAACATACCTCATAAAATCATGAATAAATCATAGAAATCATAAGACATAAAGGTAACTTGAGGCATTCATAACATTCTTACGTAGGGATTAACCCTCTTGGTTACGTTTGGAATACCCATCACAGTATATTCCCTAAATCTCTTCAGAGAAACCTTAACATTTAACCCCTTTGCATTACCCAATGCATTGGAGAGCTATATCGGGCTCACCCACCCTTAGTTTATCATGGAACCACCCGTCTTCATAATAATGCCCAAGAACCACAACATAATCGTATCACATAAAACATGCATAAAGGAAACATAACATTTCCACCTTTCAATCACAAGATATCAATACAACACATTGATATAAAAACATTATGAAAACCGTTTTCAATACCAAAATAAAAGAAAAGTAAAACATGGTATTTATTTTTCTTTTAAAAAGAAGTTATGGATTGTAGAGGAAGCTGAAACTCAAATAATGGTCACGGCGGCAGAGAAGTTGTTGTCGCCGCATACGTATGACAAAAACATTCCCTTTTGTCATTTTGTAAAGCACTTCGTATAAAAAAGACTCATTTTGGATAAAGGTAAAATTCAAAGGGGTTTATACACCATATAAAATATCGTTGTGTATAAAATAAAATATTCCTCAATGAAAGGAGATTGAGACGAAGATCCTTACAAAGACGGTATCCTTGGTTTAAGGATAAATCAATTACATAATTATGTGTGACAAATGAATACACCAAATATAAGTGGATATTAAGTGTAAAACAATCAGAGGTTATTAACACATATTCATAGAACAACATATTAAAGGAGTACAAGCTTATCCCAAAGAATCAAAATTGGGTTAAGAAGTTCCCTTGCAAAAATTTGACAGCCTAACGGCGTCACTACAAAATTCAGAAAATGAGTTGTTGAGAGATAAAAAGGGTATCTCATCACTTGGAAATAAAATTTAAATCACTAAGGATATAGAAGAACATATCCCAACATAATGTTATGTGAATTAAAAGGCATAACAAAAGAAGTCTTTTAAAAAGAGGAGGGTGAAAGGTTCCCTTACCGACATGGGTATCCTTCAAAACATACACCCCGTGAAAGAAGGACAATACAACATTGATGTAAATACTCATAAATGAAAGTATATTACAGAATGAGTAAAATAATGGGCAGTACATACACCACTCAAAGGAAATTGTGGAAAATTTAGCATAAATCTCACGGGAATAAAAGTGAGATGAAAAATCCCTTACGAAAACTCGGTAGCCTAACGGCGCCACTTAAAACTTCCAAAAATGGATTGATGAGATCAAATAGGGTCTCTCATCATATTAAAATAAAATTTACATCAAGAGGAATATAAAATAACATCCCCCATCATAACAAATAGGATCTTAAAAGAAGTGACATAAAGGAGAGTACTTAAAAAGAAAGAGAGAGGTTAGATCTCTTACGAAAATTCGGCAGCCTAACGGCGCCACTAAAAACTTCCAAAATGGATTGAAGAGAGAGAATAGGGTCTCTCATCATATTAACATAAAAATTATAGTAAGATTAATATAAAATAACATCCCAATCACAAGAATTATGAGCTTAAAAGGAATGACATAAAAGAGTGTACTTAAAAAGAAAGAGAGGAGTAGGATCCCTTACCTCAGGTCTGACTTGACTCGATCGTTCTTTAACGTCCTAAATAATAAACTTGAGTTAATTTATACTTGATTAAGAACCTTTTTCAAGTTAATTATTCCTTTTATATCACTTATTTCCATGTTATAAACATTATTTAATCATTTAAGTTAATAATGTTTGTTTTGTCGATATTTGGTTCTTAAGTCGAAAGTGGACTTCTTACAATTACATGTTGTTCGTGTTGTCAAAGGATCATTATATCCAGAATGATATTCATGATTTGGATATCATATATATCATATATATCCAGAATATACATATATTTATAATATTACATAATAGGTAAGAAATTAAATGCACCGTTCATGGAGACGGTAAGATGTACGTACGCATGAACGCTACTTTCATGTCTATGTCATATTAATGGAATTAAAACTAAATGATAGGTATGTATATTTTAATTCCAGAATTATATTCATAATTTATATGTAACATAAATCATATATAATAACTTTAAATACATCCTTTATATATCCCACATATGGCATTAACGAATCAAATCACTTTGAGGGGGCGGTAGTCCGCACTTCCTAAAATGAAATTATCGTGTTTACCCATAATGGAAACCATAAAGGTATGCCACAAAAGAAAAATACAGAAGCTTAAGTAAAACATAAACATATTATATATCATATATAAATATAGTGACATCTTAATGGCCACCCTTTAAGTTGTTATATGAGTGTTGAATAATCATCGTTTCGTGATGCAGAAATTCTCCATCCACAGAAACAGTATGTTCTTTAACCATTTGATATAGGTGTGTGTAAGTGTAGCTCGAATTATTCTTATAAAAATATCCTAGTATATTGAATATACTGGAGTTGTTTCAAAATAAATGAATAAAAAGAGTTTAGGTGGTTGGAGAAGCAAAATAAAACAAAAGAACACAAGTGAAGACATTACCTTAAAATCGGGTAACTCCTTTTGGTTTGAGCTCAAAGGCTTCCTTGGGAAGACTTATTCCCAAAGTGAGGCTTCAGGGAGTAAGAGAGGGAAGTGGAGAGACAAAATGGGCAGGTTTTGGCTGAGCCAAAGGCTTTGGAAGTGTGGGTAAGGAGGTAGAGGTGGGGGCCTTTTATAATAGGAGAGGAGAGGCACTCTTGGAAAGTAAAGAAATGTTACTTTATTTGAAAATGAGTTTCAGATTTTAAAGGTCCCACATTGATGTATTTCGAGGATAAGGTGGTAATGGTTCGAAATATACTCATCCAATAGGTTTTGGACATGTGTAAGTTATAGTTTTAGCATTATCTTTTCATTTTATTTAAATCCTTTTTTTAATGAGGTAATTGCTGCATCATCATGATGTCATAAATAATTTAATTTATTTAATGTATAAAAATTATAAAAAATATATAATGATGTAGTAAATATTTTTATCTTTATAATTAATATTTATATTCAAAAATATAACTTGTATAACCCCATTTAAAAATTGTTTTAGTGAAACATCTCATGCTTGTGACATTTTTATTTCAACTTTAAATAAAAAGTTATTTATGTCATTTCCCAACCAAAGTGGCTTCATGGGGTCCCCAAGTTGACCCATGGATTGTCTTGGTCAGCCATGACTCATCCAATGAGGGTAGGACATGTGTCTAGGTCATTTCACATTATTAAAACATTATTTTTAACTTAAATTACACTAATTACCTCTAATCGCGATTAAGAACATAAAAGTTACTATTCACCAAAAAATTATTTTAATCCTATTGAACTACATTTTACATCCTAATGACAACCATGTATGTCGGATTTTTGAAATTCAAAACACAGAGGTGGGAAAGTTTCATTTAAACAAAAAATCAGTTTCTTTAACTACCACTTAGTGGTTTCACTATTCATAAAAAATTGAAGTTTTTCAGAAAAATACCAAAAATTCACCCTAAGCTATATTTGATATTCCGAACTCAAAAATGATGTCTATTTTACAAAATTCAAAACATATAAGTTGCATTAATTAATTTAATAATTAATTCCTACTGTCAAAACAAATAGTGTGTTTTTAAGAAACATTATCTATTTTAAGATTGACACTAGTTTAAGTCCAATTTCAAAGTGAAATTAATTCCAAAGACCAATATTGGATTAAATGGTAAAAATATATTCTAATTTTACTTTAAAAAAAATTCAAAAGACAATCTATTCATATAAATAAATTAGATTAAAAAGAGGTTTTGAATTAAAATACAACATTTTTCACTATTCATTAAAAAATGAACTTTATCGAAAAGATACCAAAAATTTACACAAAGTAAATTTTGATGTCTCTATTCTAAAGAAGAATTTTATTTTGTCAAATATAACACATATAATTGTCAAAAAGTGGATTTAAAAGAGATTCGCCATCAAAAGGCGGTTAATCGACCTTCTAAAGAATATTAGAATGTTTACGCTAAAAATTGAATTCATTCACATTTTTAATCCTCTAACATTTATTGTAAAAATTAAAAATATTTGACAAACATATATAATCATTTTTTAGTTAGTTATGTTTATCCCCTCCATTACAACGGCTAGGCGTTAACTACCATTTAAAATAATATTATTTTATTATTATAGTGCAACATAAGATTTCAAAGGAACTCATTGTTGCGTATTGGGTAAGCCATCAAGCATAGCGTCCCCTTTAAATTAATATTAACATTTTATTCACAAATAGGGATAAATATAAATATTTCATATTCTTTATTTACCTGGGGTGTTACATCCTTCCCCCCTTTTGGGAATTGCGTCCTTGCAATTTTAAAATTGGGCTCGGAAACATCCTTGAAAGTCCCACATCGGAACAAGAGTCGGTAAAACAATCACTTTAAAATAAATAAAGATAAGTACAGAGGTCACCCGAGTTAACCCATAATAGGATTCCATGTAGGAAAACATGGACATGGAGGAGAAAACATAGGGTCATGTTCTGATGGAGAGTGATAGAAAACATGTTTAGGAGAAAGTTAACCACAAGAAAATCACAAACATTTGATGGGTTAAACCGTATTCGATTCCCTAGTAGGAAAATTTAATAGAAAACATTTTTGTTTTAAGTTAATTTTTATTGAGGAATTTATTCATAAGGAAACATAATTACTTATCATGTTGACTTTCAAATTTTATTAGATTTATTACACAAACTCATATTTTCTCCAAAAGATGAGTATTTAGGAAGACTTGTTCACTATAATCAACTTCTAGAGAATCACCTAATCCACAAAAGAGAACTATATACTTCCCATGTCTTTAGACTTTAACCAAAACCAAAACCAAAATGGTTATTACAAGATCAGATAATCCAGAAAAGGATAACCCTTTATAAAAATAAAATCTATTCTTAATCTCCAAAATTTGTCCAACAAAACCCAAAGTTCAACGAGGACCTTTTGATAAACAATTTGTCCATAAAATTCTTCAAATTAAACCAAACTAAGATTGAAACACAAATATTTGAAGGATTTAGTCACATAGTCTTCCAAGGTACAAATTAACTTTTATCTCCAAATAACATCAGTTGCTCTTAAATTATCATATTGAAAAGTAATTAACCTAATCACATATCCTCGATGATAGGTTAATCATTTCCATAGATAACCCAAAATAAACTTACTATTGACTCCTAAAATAATCTAACTAAAAATAATTAGTCAAACTAACCAGGGACTTCACGTAGTCCAGTGGTAGGCGATAAATACCAGTCGCACTTTGGTTGTGGGTTCGATTCCCACAGCTTTGTCTGACGTGATGGGTTGTCACACGGTCTGTGTGTTGTCCTTTTTCCAAAACTATATAATTCTTAAAACATTCCCCAAAACGAGATAAAATCTTCAAAAATAATCATAACATATTTTAACCTCAAGTTTATCTCATTCCTTTCATTTTCCATCATAACATATAATAACCCATAATTACCTCAAAAGTAAGGATCATATAAACTCTAATGGTTACCTTTATAATTATTACCTGAACTTCCACATCGATTGGTAATCTCGTACATGATGCATTACAGATCATACCAAGGTTCAAGTGGTTGATCATGACTCCTTGATAGTTGGTTTAGAACAACCACGAGTTTCCTCATTGAATCCCCCATTTTATCTAGTATCTTAATCAGAGAACCACCACAGTTTCCTTCAAACCTGTTGTCTCTTTGGTGCCTGCTAGATCCATCCATTCACTAAAAACAGAAATTTCAGTGTGAGTATATCAACAAAATCATCATATACTAATGAGGAAGGTAAACACTAAGATATACTTACTCATTCACTTTATCTAAAACTAGGACTCTTTCTGAAATCCTAACCATTATGGTAATGTCACTTATGCTTAGAGAATACCCTAACCTCTAAAGTTATCTAAACCGACCTCTGATACCAACTATAAGGCCCCAGACTTAACCTTACTTAATCTTGAGTTATTACAAGATTACACATTGAGGATCTTTTCAGGTTTAGAGTTTTAGAGAATTAGATCATAAAACTTGCATTACATTCCACATTTAAACAAAGTGGTTACATAAAAGATAGTATTCATTTTTCCCATCAACGGAAACATATTTAAAATAAAACATGGATTCTTTCTTGACACTTCCTTGACACTATCATCATATCATGTACCCTTCCCTTGACCTGTGAAAAACATTTCAAAAACTTGGGATGAGCATAAAAAGCTCAGTAAGGGATATAAAAATATGGAAAGGAAACATGAGTACATGTATACATAAGAATGAAATCATACTTTACCCATAAAACATAAGCACTTTAACATACCTCATAAAATCATAAATAAATCATAGAAATCATAAGACATAAAGGTAACTTGAGGCATTCATAACATTCTTACATAGGGAGTAACCCTCTAGGTTACGTTTGGAACACCCATCACAGTATATTCCCTAAATATCTTTGGAGAAACCTTAACGTTTAACCCCTTCACGTTACACAATGCATTGGAGAGCTATATCGGGCTCACCCGCCCTTAGTTTATCATTGAACCACCCGTCTTCATAATAATTCCCAAGAACCACAACATAATCGTATCACATAAAACATGCATAAAGGAAACATAACATTTCCACCTTTCAATCACAAGATATCAATACAACGCATTGATATAAAAACATTATGAAAACCATTTTCAATACCAAAATAAAAGAAAAGTAAAACATGGTATTTATTTTTCTTTTAAAAAGAAGGTATGTCTTGTAGAGGAATCCGAAACTCAAATAATGGCCACGGCGGCGGAGAAGTCGTTGTCATCGCATACGTATGACAAAAACATTTCCTTTTATTGTTTTGTAAAACGCTTCGTATAAAAAAAATTCTTTTTGGATAAATGTAAAATTAAAAGGGGTTTATACATCGTATAAAATAAGGTTGTGTATAAAATAAAATATGCCTCAATGAAAGGAGATTGAGACGAAGTCCCTTACAAAGACGGTATCCTTGGTTTAAGGATAAATCAATTACATAATTATGTATGAAAAACGAATACACTAAATATAAGTGGATATTAAGTGTAATAAAATTAGAGGTTATTCACACATATTCATAGAACGACATATTCACAAAGTACAAGCTTATCCCAAAGAATCAAAATTGGGTTAAGATGTTCCCTTGCAAAAATTTGACAGCCTAACGGCGTCACTACAAAATTGAGAAAATGAGTTGATGAGAGATAAAAAGGGTATCTCATCACTTGGACATAAAATTTAAATCACTAAGGATATATAAGAACATATCCCAGCATAATGTTATGTGAATTAAAATACATAACAAAAGAAGTCTTTTAAAAAGAGGAGGGTGAAAGGTTCCCTTACCGACATGGGTATCTTTCGAAACATACACCCTGTGAAAGAAGGACAATACAACATTGATGTAAATACTCATAAATGAATGTATATTACACAATGAGTAAAATAATGGGCAGTGAATACACCACTCAAAGGAAATTGTGGCAAATGTAGCAAAAATCTCACGGGAATAAAAGTGAGATGAAAAATCCCTTACGAAAACTCGGCAGCTTAACGGCGCCACTTAAAACTTCCAAAAATGGATTGATGAGATCAAATAGGGTCTCTCATCATATTAAAATAAAATGTACAGAAAGAAGAATATAAAATAAAATCCTCCATCATAACAAAGAGGATCTTAAAATAAGTGACATAAAGGAGAGTACTTAAAAAGAAAGAGAGAGGTTAGATCTCTTACGAAAATTCTGCAGCCTAACGGCGCCACTCAAAACTTCCAAAATGGATTTATGAGAGAGAATAGGGTCTCTCATCATATGAACATAAAAATTAAAGTAATGGTAATATAAAAGAACATCCCAATCACAAGAATGATGAGCTTAAAAGGAATGACATAAAAGAGTGTACTTAAAAAGAAAGAGAGGAGTAGGATCCCTTACCTCGGGTCCGACTTGACTCGATCAATCTTTAACATCCTGAATAATAAACTTGAGTTAATTTCTATTTCTTAATAACCTTTTTCAAGTTCATTATTCCTTTTATATCACTTATTGTCATGTTATAAATATTATGTAATCATTTAAGTTAATAATGTTTGTTTTGTCGATATTTGGTTCTTAAGTCGAAAGTGGACTTCTTACAATTACATGTTGTTTGTGTGGTCAAAGGTTCATTATATCCAAAATGATATTCATGATTTGGATATCATATATATCATATATATCCATAATATACATGTATTTATAATATTACATAATAGGTAAGAAATGAAATGCACCGTTCATGGAGACGGTAAGCCGTACGTACGCATGAACGCTACTTTCATTTCTATGTCATATTAATGGAATTAAAACTAAATGAGAGGTATGTATATTTTAATTCCATAATTATATTAATCATTTATATGTAACATAAATCATATATAATAACTTTAAATACATCCTTTATACATCCCACATATGGCATTAACAAATCAAATCACTTTGAGGGGGCGGTAGTCTGCACTTCCTAAAATGAAATTATCGTGTTTACCCACAATGGAAACCATAAAGGTATGCCACAAAAGAAAAATACAGAAGCTTAAGTAAAACATAAACATATTATATATCATATATAAATATAGTGACATCTTAATGGCCACCCTTTAAGGTGTTATATGAGTGTTGAACAATCATCGTTTCGTGAGGCAGAAATTCGCCATCCACAGAAACAGTATGTTCTTTAACCATTTTATGTATATGTGTGTAAGTGTAGCTTGAATGATTCTTATAAAAACATCCTAGTATATTGAAGATACTGTATTTGTTTCAAAATAAATTAATAAAAAGAGTTTAGGGGGTTGGAGAAGCAAAATAAAACAAAAGAATACAAGTGAAGACATTACCTTAAAATCGGGTAACTCCCTTTGGTTTGAGCTCAAAGGCTTCCTTGGGAAGACTTATGCCGAAAGTGAGGCTTCAAGGATTATGAGAGGGAAGTGGAGAGACAAAATGGGCAGGGTTTGGCCGAGCCAAAGGCTTTGGAAGTGTGGGTAAGGAGGTAGAGGTGGGGGCCTTTTATAAGAGGAGAGGAGGGGCACTCTTGGAAAGTAAAGAAATGTTACTTTATTTGAAAATGAGTTTCGGATTTAAAAGGTCCCACATTGATGTATTTCTAGGATAAAGTGGTAAGGGTTCTAAATATACTCATCCAATAGTTTTTGGACATGTGTAAGTTATAGTTTTAACATTATCTTTTCATTTTATTTAAATGCTTTATTAATGAGGTAATCGCTGCATCATCATGATGTCATAAATAATTTAATTTATTTAATTTCTAACAATTATAGAAAAAATATCATGATGTAGGAAATATTTTTATCTTTATAATGAATATTTATAGTCAAACATATGACTTTTATAACCCCATTTAAAAATTGTTTTAGTGAAACATCTCATGCTTGTGACATTTCTATTTTAACTTTAAATAAAAAGTTATTTATGTCATTTTCCAACCAAAGTGGCTCCATGGGGTCCCCAAGTTGACCCATGGATTGTCTTGGTCGTCTATGACTCATCCAAGGAGGGTAGGACATGTGTCTAGGTCATTTCACATTATTAAAACATTATTTTTAACTTAAATTACACTAATTACCTCTAATCACGATTAAGAACATAAAAGTTACTATTCACCAACAAATTATTTTAATCCTATTGAACCACATTTTACATCCTAATGACAACCATGTATGTCGGATTTTTGAAATTCAAAACACATAGGTGGAAAAGTTTCATTTAAACGAAAAATCAGTTTCTTTAACTACCACTTAGTGGTTTCACTATTCATCAAAAATTGAAGTTTTTCAGAAAAATACCAAAGATTCACCCTAAGCTATATTTGATATTCCGAACTCAAAAATGATATCTATTTTACAAAATTAAAAACATATAAGTTGCATTAATTAATTTAATAATTAATTCCCGCTGTCAAAACAAATAGCGTGTTTTTAAGAAACAATGTCTATTTTAAGATTGACACTAGTTTAAGTCCAATTTCAAAGACAAATTAATTCCAATGACCAATATTGGATTAAATGGTAAAAATATATTCTAATTTTACTTTAAAAAAAATTTAAAATACAATCTAATCATTAAAAAAATGAACTTTATCGGAAAGATACCAAAAATTTACACAAAGTAAATTTTGATGTCTCGATTCTAAAGAAGAATTATATTTTGTCAAATATAACACATAAAATTGTCAAAAAGTAAATTTAAAAGAGGTTTGCCATCAAAAGGCGGTCAATAGACCTTCTAAAGAATATTAGAATGTTTACGCTTAAAATTGAATTCATTCACATTTTTAATCCGCTAACATTTATTGTAAAAATTAAAAATATTTGACAAACATATATAATCATTTTGTAGTTAATTCTATTCATTCCCTCCATTAAAATGGCTAGGCATTAACTACCATATAAAATAATATTATTTTATTATTATAGTGCAACGTAAGATTTCAAAGGAACTCATTGTTGTGTATTGGGTAAGCCATCAAGAATAGCATCCCCTTTAAATTAATATTAACATTTTATTCACAAATAGGGATAAATATAAAGATGTCATATTATTTATTTACCTAGGGTGTTACATAGAGTGGCTGCGGATTTTGGTGGCAGAATAGTTTACATAGAATCAAAGTGTGGTGTATGAATCATGGCCCGCATTCTGATATGGATGCCACAAGCCCGGCCATTTTGTTTCTGGTTGCCGTCACGGGATCCAGGTTAGGCAACATGTGAGCAACAATTCTGAGGGAGTCGAGGTGTAGGTGGATCCCATGGTGAACCACCAGGTGTAGGAGAGCATAGTTTTGGGAAAGAATGAGGAGGTGTGTGGGGTTTCTTCAATGGTGATAGACCATGAGGAATTTCTAGCCACTATGTCCAGCTTTTGGGAGACTCAGCTCCAGGAGTGGCATCCCTTGGATTCTGTAATGGCAGTAAAGAATGTGAAGATCAAGGTTGATGAGCTATGAGTTTTGGACATTTTTGGCCATTTAAAATGTGACTTGGGTATAAATAAAGAATAAGAGGATGGCCCTGAGTCTGTTGGAGTTTATGGTGTTGTTTTTCCATCTTCTGGGGCAGTGGCTCCACGCACGTACACTATGGCGGTGTGCACTAGAAGTAGCAGAAATTCTGGAAGGGTGGCTCCTGGTGAGAGTAAGTCAAAGGCAGGTGATTATCTGATAAAAAACATATTTTAATTAAATTTTAATGGTATTAAATGCTCATTTTTGATCTTATGGTCCTGAGTTAGTGGATTTTAATTTTGAACATTGATTCTCATCATTTGTGCACTTCATGCCTAATGTACACCAATTTAGGCCCAATGATTCATATGATTTTATGGAAAGTAATTTTCTATATTTTAATTTTATATTATTTGAAATGTATCTAAACTTTAATATGAACATTTTTTATTAAGGGATCGATGGAGGATTAATAAAGGATTATGGGGATATTTGTAGATGAATGGAAGCAATTTTAGAGAAGGCATATTGGACATCATCCCACTGATGAGAATGTGGGGCCCACAATATAGGCCCAATGAATCCCAAATTTCGTGGGATGCTAGAAAACATATAAAAGAACAAATAATTATTCAGGATCTGGTGCTAATTCAACTTACATGATGGAAATTAAGGCGGCGCAAATAGAATATCAAAATCTGATCCAGAATCTGCATCCCAGAATATTATCCCACTAAATACGCCATAACTCTCGATTCACAACTCCAAATGGGCCCATATTTTATAGCTGATTATGAGACATCCGGAGATCCATTGTCGTCTTCTATGGACCACTCTAATTCGTCCATCTAGAAGGTCCTTTCGACACGTCTGTTCAGTGGTTGCAAGCGGGATGCCACCGTGTGTCACGAGTGTAAAAGTCCAAGTTCCACAAGCTTTCCACCGCCCTAGGCCTACCATAATAAAGTGGGATGATTTGTACTGTTATAGGCTCGACCCAAAGATCCAAAAATTATTATTATAGGCAGTGTTGTTGGAGGATTTTATCATCTTCGGTGCTTGGTTTCATTGTAGTGTTATGTTGTCGCTTTGTGTTTGTAATCGCATTTCTTTCTCATGTAAGTTGTTTAATTCACCCTAGTTTCTTAATAAAAGTTCTTCTTATAATATTATTAGATTTTTATCTATCTCACGTTGATTCTATTTCCTCAAAGTGTTAATTTATTCATACCAAACATTGTGAAATTATTCACACAATGTTGGAGTGATCATTTTCTTTTTATTGTTTTTTTACTTCTTCAATTCCTCCCTAATGAGTCTACTTCCTGCTTCCATTAAAATCATAGAATCAATGTAGGGGTAACCCACTTATGGGTTGATCCAAGGGAGTATTAAGGGGATTTATTGGATGTTATTTATCACCCCATTAATTTTTAATCACTTCTTTTAATTGAGATTTTTATTTGATGTTTTTTAAACTCCATCGTCCTTGTTGAATTTAAGGCCACACACTTCATGTGCTAATAAGAACCTTTACCTTGAAGTTCTCAAAACATAGATCCTTCAAGTGTATAGGTTATTAGTATTAAAGTGTGTAGGTATTAAACCAGTAAGTGAGGATGTTGTTTGATCTTCTTAAATGAACCAATCTCAAATATAATAAATTGAAATCATTAAAAAAGAATTTCATCCAATCCACCCTGAGTGATAACCTAGGATCAACTCATTCTTTTAAATTGGATTCACTTAAATATATTATTTATCCTTAAAACCATCTAAAATCAGCCTAATATGGCCACTTCATAGCCAAAAATAGTCCTTAGAATTTGCGTGTCAATAGATTACTTCTTAGGTCTCTGAGGATTCGATAACCCAAGCTAGACTACGAGGACCGTTCTACCTTCTTCTCTTGGGTAAATTTGAGCGTGAATGAAATTTTGGTGTCGTTTGCGGGGATCTAAGTAAGTTATCTCAAACACTATTATCCTTTTTTTCATCCCTATCTTTTCTCACCCCCTCACTCCTATGGAATTCAATTTTGAACAAATCCAAACATGGGAAACCTATTCCTACTTTGATAACCCAACCCCATGTGTGATGTACAATGACCATCCTAATTTATATTGGTGGGATCATCAAAAACCTAATGAACCACAATTTTTTAACTCCTATGATCCACAAAACATTCCAACATATTATGAGTTTCAATCCCAACAAGACCAATTTGAACATCCTCCTATGGAATTCCAACAACATAGTTATCCTCCTGGAATAAACCATCTGTCTCAACCCCTTATCCATCCTGATCCACATCCATTACTTTAAAAACTATGTCAAATAATAGAGATAATGAATTTGGATGTTTCATCATTGAGATTATAACTACAAAGCATTAATACTTGTGAGGAACCCATCCCTACACAAACTATCCCTTCCATAACCTTATGTGAAGTGTCTTGTTTCCCACAAACCTTTCATGAATTTACTGAAGAGAAAACCTTTGGATTTGGGGAAGATGAAGAGGATCAAGGAATTATTTATGGGTGTTTAAATCAAGAAAAAATTGATTTTTTGGATTCAAAAGTGGAGAATTTGACATCAGGGGTTGAGTCTTATAAGGATAACTCCATTGATGATTTTTCAAAAACACCAATCACTGAAACATTGAGATAAATCACAAACATTGAGTTTATACCCATTTCTAACACCGATCATCCCAATTTTGTGGTTGAATCTTCTTTTTAAAAGGAACCGATTCTGTTGAGAAATTTGGAAAATGAAACTGAGTTAGATTCAAAATCTCAACCAGTGTCTAAATGTCATATCCAACCTGAGCTCAAAATTATTATCCTTCCTTACCCACTCAAGTATCCATTAATAGGGTATAACCATGTACTTTCAGTTGGAATTCATGCTTCTATTGAGAAATAAAATGTAGGAATGATTATTGATGTCTTAGGTAAGACTAGAGAGGAAACTAGATCCACCATTTCTGATATTCCTTGGATTTAACCAGTCATTTTAGGACATAGGTTTATGAATGAAAAAAATTCTAAACATAGAATAAATCTCAACCTAGTTGAATTGGTGAAACATGTGGTCCATAAAATTTTGAAAGTTGGTATTGGATAATTTGGGGGGTTCAAGTTAAGCTAACGACATTAAACAAAAGCGTTGCACAGGAGGAAACCCGTGGTTTTCATGTTTTCAATATTTTTGGAATCATATTTAAGTTTCAAAAAGAATTAATTAATCATCTTTATATTTAAAAAATAAAAATATATATATTGTTTTCCTTTTCTTATATTATGTGTATGGATGGGTATGAAAGGGGATCACCATATTCATCTGTGTCACGTGGTGTGTTCCTTGAGTAATAACTTACCCAGAAATTTAAAAAGAAGACAATGTATCATCAGTTAATTTTATTTTTATTTGTTTTTAGATTAAAAAAATATATATATTAATAAAAAAAGGGACACTTCATAGGTTGTGGTTCAAACCCCATCACAACTAGTGAAGCTGTGGGGAATCGAACCCGAGACCGAAGGGAGACAGGGGCACATGCTTACCACTGACCTACGGATTTTTGTGCATCCTTATTCTATAATTTATATATATATACTAATATTTTACTTTTTTTATTATATGACTAAATATGTATATATATATAGTTTTGTTTTTTGTTTTTTGTTTTTTTCTTTTTTCCACTAGGAAACTCTCCAAGTGACATGAAGATTAAAGGAGTAAATTGGAGAAGTAAGAGCTTCAACTTAAACCACCAAGTGACTTTGTTCCATGTTTATTATTTCAAATTCATTTTAGAACTCATCTCCAGTATCTATACCCCCTTTGAAATTGTATTTTCATTAAACACTGGGGATAGTGTTATTTTTAGTTGGGGGAGATGAAATACTAATTTTGCTTTTGTGTGAAAAAAAATGATTTGAAAAAAAATTGTGTAAATGGAAGGAAAAATTCCTTTAACTTTGAACATGATAATACACATTGAAAACTTTGAAACTGAATATCAAATAATTTAGCATTCCCCGATTCTAATTTTAATCCATTTATAATTTCATGAGCATTGATTTTGGAAAGTGTGGTTGTCCAATGTGATATTTCATTGTTTATATTTTCATCCAAATAAAAAAAAGATCACAATGCACGTCCTTTGGATAGTGGGGTATTATTTTGAGTTCATGGGGTCCCCTAAATAAATATCATAGGTTTGGTAATCATTTTAGTTTTAATATGAGTATTTAAAAAAAATTAAAATTAAAAAAACAATAAATTTGCGCGTAGAGCAATGAAATGACCTAATGTGTGGCTTTCGACACTTGGGGATCGTGACTCCATAGTTTTCTGGACCAGAGTTAGTAATTTTATCTCTATTTTTGGTAATTTGAATTTTTTTTTTGACTGCGTTAACTTGAGATGATGCCTGAGTATGTGGGATTCACTTGGTTCCCTAAGGTCTTTGAGCCTAGGAGTCATCGACAAAGTCTCACTATAGGGATTGACTCTTTTGAGTGCAATTTAAATTACCATGGAAAAATTGAAAAAACAAAAAAAATAAAATAAAATTTTTTTAATACTCATCCTAATATTGAAATTTGATTCCACTTAGCGCTTCCATCATTTACCTCTTGAATAAAGATGAACCCCCCATGTCTAATGTGATGCACAACACATCATCACTCTTAATTGATATTGGATGAAATATGACGATGAATTTGAACAAATGAATGGGATTGGGATTGGGATCTTATAATGAAAATATCTTGTATTAAAATATTTTTATGGGTTTCATGATTGTTTGGTATAAGGGTATTTTGTGATCATTGTGTATTAAAATGTTTTTGGAAAGGGAATTCGAATTTCATATTGTTGAGATGCATTTTTCTCGGGACTAGAAAATATCAAGTTGGGGGTGTTATTAGCCAATAAAAACACATATTTTAATTACATTTTAATGTTATTAAATGTTAATTTTTGTTCTTATGGGCCTGAGTTAGTGGATTTTAATTTTGAACATCTATTCTCATCATTTTTACACTTCATGCCTAATGTACACCAATTTAGGCCCAATGATTCATATTATTTTAAGGAATATAATTTTCCATATTTTAATTTTATATTTTTTGAAATGTATCTAAACTTTAATATGAACATTTATCATTCAGGGATCAATAGAGGATTCATAAAGGGTTATGGGGATATTTGGAGATGAATGGAAGCAATTTTAGAGTATGCAGATTGGACACCGTCCCACTAATGAGATTGTGGGGCCTAAAATACAGGCCCCATGAAACCCAAATTTCATAGGATATTATAAAACTTACAAACGAACAAATAATTCTTCAGGATCCAGTGCTAATTCGGCCTCCATGATGGCAATTAAGGCGGACTAAATAGAATATTAAAATATGGGCCAGAATCTACGGCCCAGAATATTATCCCACTAAATAGGCCATAACTCTAGATTCACATCTCCAAATGGACCACTATTTTAGAGACGGTTAGGATGAATCCGGAGATCCATTGTCATATTCTATGTCCCACTGTAATTCTTTCATATAGAAGGTCCTTTTGACGCATCTGTTTGGTGCTTGCAAGCTGGATGCCACCTTGGGTCAAGAGAAGAAAAGTCCAAGTTCCAAAAGCTTTCCACCACCCTAGGCCTACGATAATCAAGAAATATGATTTGCACTTTGGGATGCTCGACCCAAGGCTCCCAAAATTCCTATTTAAGGTAGTTTTAGTGGAGGATTTTATCATCTTAGTTTCTTGGTTTCATTGTAGTGTTATGTTGCCGCTTTGTGTTTGTAATCGCATTTCTTTCTCATGTAAGTTGTTTAATTCACCCTAGTTTCTTAATAAAAGTTATTCTTCTACTATTATTCTATTATTCTCCATATCACTTTGATACCTTTGTCTCAAGGTGTGAATTTATTCACACCAAAAACTGTGAAATTATTCACACAACGGTGGAGTGATCATTTTTTTATTGTTTTCTTTACTTCTTCAATTCCTCCCTAATGAGTCTACTTCCCGCTTCCATTGAAACTGTAGCATCAATGGAGGGCTAACCAACTTATGGGTTGATCCAAGGGAGTAGAAAGGGGGTAGATTGGATGTTATTTATCACCCCATTAGTTTCTAATCACTTATTTTAACTGATATTTTTATTTGATTATTTTTAAACTCATCGTCCTTGTTGAATTTAAGGCTACACACTTCATGTGCTAATAAGAAACATTACCTTGAGTTATCAAAACTTTTATCCTTAAAGTGTATAGGTGATTATTATTAAATTGTGTAGGTATTAAACCAATGAGTGAGGATGTTGTTTGATCTTCTTAAATGAACCCATCTGAAATATAAGAAATTAAAATCATTCAAAGAGAATTCCATCCAATCCACCCCGAGAGATAACCTAGGATCAACTCATTCATTTAAATTGAATTCCCTTAAATCTATTAGTTGTCCTTAAACCCATCTAAAATCAACCCTAGTTGGCTACTTCATAGCCAAAAATAGTCCTTAGAATGTGTGTGTCTATAGATTACTTTTTAAGTCCTTGAGGATTCGACAACCCAAGCTCGACTACAAGGACCATTCTACCTTATTATATTGGGTAAATTTGAGTGTAAATCAGCAATCCATGAGTGGGAGTATAATTCAAATTTGGTATGCAGGACACTGGATACCAAGAAGGACACCAACTCGAGGAGAAATCTATTCTGCAGTGACTTCTGCAACCATTTTGGAAGCTTAAGTAATGAGGGAGAGTCTGAGGGAAATTCTAAGGGTCCATATGAGGCTGAGTATGAGGGTTATGAGCATCTCTTTGATGATAATGGATTGGGAGGGGTGGGAAAAGGCTTGCACAACCAAAGAAGGAAGAAGGGGAATAAAGAGAATTTGGACCGGGTGGTGCATTGTTTCTAGGAAGCTGAATCCGAAGGGGCGCAAAGACTACACCTACTTTTCCAAGACCGATGACCAGGTCAACCAAAAAAGGGGGGATGCGCAAGGAGCCCTAGATTAAGCCAATGAAGGGAGAGGAAGGCTAGCAATCCTTGGTCTCTGAGTCTCAAAATCAAGAGAATGGTCCCTCAAAGGAGGAAGAGTAACAAGAAGAGTTGCACCTGCATATAGAGGAGGTGACATCGACGGTGACCCCTGGTCTGCGGTGTGATGGAGAAACTAGTATGGTTAGTGCAGAGGGAGTAGAGGTGCATGAGAGGTAAGGGTGTAATTTTGGCCCGACGGCCTGAAATCCCGACATGTCCAGCCCGGAATCTTCAGTGGCCCGGCTCGGCAAAGCCCGCGTCGTGCCAGGCCGGGCTCAGCTTGTTGGTTCATTTGATCAGGCCTGGGCCTATCCAAGAAGGCCCATGGGCCAGGCTGGGCTGACCTAAAAAAGCCCAACCTGCTGGCCCGTGCGAAGCCCAACCCGCTGTAAAAAAAATTAACGGGGAACTGCTGGTAGGGATATTCGATCCCCCTACCACAAGCTTTCAAGGCTACGCCTGGACCACCTATTATATTATCACCAAAATTTATATATATGTATATATATATATATATCATTATATATTAACAAAAAATAATATATATATTATAATATATATATTATATATTATATATATAATAATGTGTATATATATACGTATAATTATTATTATATATAATTATAATGTGTGTGTGTGTGTGTCTACAACGATATATAATTATATATATATATATATAATAAAGTATATATATAAACAAATCCATTAATAATATATAACAATTCAGTGTGGCTTTTAAAAATTCATTAATAATATATATATTTATATATATATATATGATTTAATATAATATATAGATAAAAAAAGATATTAATATATATATATATATATATATATCAATGATTTAATATTATATATATATATATATAATAACTTGTTGTATATTAATAAAAAATAACACACTCACCTAATGATGTTCGTGCACATCCCGCAACATCATTATTTTTTTTAATTATGTTGCAACTTGCATATATTATATGTACTATATATTTATAAATCTATTTAGAAAAAAAATTAACTCACCCATTGCAGCGCATCCCCCAACCCCTAATTATTATTTTTACAATTTTCTCATATCACATACATATATATATACATCAATCATTTAACATTATATATATATAAATATAATAACTTATTATATATTAACAAAAAAATAACACACTCACCCAATGATGTTTGGGCACACCCCCAACTTCATTATTTTTTTAAATATGATGAAACTTGAATATTATATATATATATATCCATTAATAATATATATATTAATGATATGATAATATATATATTTATAAACAAAGCCATTAATAATATATATATATATAAAGTTATTAATAATATATATTAATTAAGTGTGGATTTTAAAAATCAATTAATAATATATATATGTGTGTGTGTGTGTCAATTATTTAATATTATATATATGATAACTTATTATATATTAACAAAAAAATAACACACTCACTTAATGATGTTTGTGCACGTCCCCCAACCTCATTAGTTTTTTTAAATATATTGCAACCTATATATATTATATATAAATCTATTTAGAAAAAAATTAACCCACCCATCGTGGCGAACCCCCTAACCCCTAATTATTTTTTGACAATTTTCTCATATTATATATATATAACAACTTATTATATATAAAAAACTACTCACCCAATGATGTTCATACACCCCCCAACCTCATTAATTTTGTTTAAATATGATGGAACTTGCATATATTATATATACTATATATACATATATAAATCTATTTAGAAAAAATTAACTCACCCACTACTGTGCACTACCTAAGGCTGTAATTTCAGCCTGGCCCGAATAGGGTCAGGTCGGGTCGGGCCTTCCCGGAAAAAAAAATCAAAATCGTTTAAAAAATGTTTTAAATTAAACAAACATTTAAAAATACTTCTCATAAATAAGTTAAAAAAATAAATGTAAAAAACATTTTAAATAAATGATAAGAAAACGTTTAAATCACAACGCTTTAAACTCATTACCCACTGCTGCGCACCCCCAATCCCTCATTATTATTATTTTTCAATTTTCACATAATATATATAAATTTATAGACATATATAAATCTGTTTAGAGAAAAATAACATATCCACCCACTGTAAAATGTTAATAAAAAATGTTTTTACATAAAACATGTTAAATGTTTAAAAAAATACGTGTAAAAACCTGAGTTAAAAAAATTTAAACTAAACGTCTAAAAGTAAATGTAAAAACATTTTAAAAAAGTGTTACAAAATAGTTTAAAAAGGTTTATATAAAACTTTTTTAAACAAATGTTTTAAACAAATTTAAAACAAACACTTAAATTAACTTTTTTAAAACAAACACTTAAGTTATTTTTTTTAAACAAACACTTAAAAAAATAATTTTTACATTAAAATATGAAAAAATTTAAATCTTTTAAACAAATGCTTGTAAAAATAATGCATTTAAAAAAATTAATTTTTTTAAATTAATTATTTTAAAACAAATCTAAAAAAACGTTTTTAACAGATGTTAAAATGTTTTAAATAATAACATTTAATTAAAAAAAATTAACAAACACTTAAAAAATTATAAATTAGTTAAAAAAATGTTTTAAAAAAATGTTAACAAACATTTAAATAACAAGGATTTAAACTCACCCACTGTTGCGCAACCCCCAACCTCTCATTAATGTTTTTTATAATTTGCAAATAATATATATAGATTCACAATATATAAATCTATTTAGGCAAAAAAACATATCCACCAACTGTAAAATGTGAATAAAAATAAAATAAAATTTTTTACAAAAAACATCTGTATTAAAATAAATGTAAAAAAATGTTTCAAATAAATGTTAAAAAATGTTTAAATAGAAACTTTTAAAAAAAATTAAAACATACAATTATTTGGAAAATAATAAAGGCCCACCGTGGCCCGACTTGAAAAAGCCCGGGCTGACCTGAAAAAGCCAGGCCCGAACTGATGGTTTGGGCCGGCCTGAGGTCGGGCTCATTCCGCCTCATGGGGTTATTCCGGCCCAGCCTGAATAGGGGCCAGCGGCCCAATTTTTTTAATGTCAGGCCCGACCCAGGCCGAAATTACACCCTTAATGAGAGGGAACCAGTTTCACCATCCTGGGTGGTAGCAGAGGGGATGCCTGGGGAGCCGAAAAGAGAGGCTATGATCAAGGAATATACATGGCAGTTGCAATTAAAATCTAAGGAAGAGATGGCAGAGAAGGTGGTATCCATACGTGCTTCTACTGAGACTGCAGAATGGATGAAAGCAAGATTGATTCAAGTAGACACGAATAAGGAACAAAGAGAGTTGATTGGTAAACAACACCTAATCCTAGTCAGAGGTTTCAACAACAAGAAAATAGTTGAGGAGGAGTTCTTGAGAGTGTGGGGTATGCTAGCTTCTCATTTCAAAGAAATTATCAGGGACGACCCCGGCAAAAAGTTAACAACTCTTTCATGGAAATTGTTTAAGGAAGTTAATTCTAACAGGTTCAAGCTAGTTTTTAATAATTTTGTTATGTGCTATGGTGTTTGATGTCTGGGTTTTACTTTTTGGTTTCACACTTTCTCCATAAAAGTATTTTAATAAAAATATATATGGATGGATTTGGTGTGTGTATGGATTTGAAAGAGGTTTTACCTATGAAAAATGATGGTTTTCCATGTGTATTCATATCAGTTCACTAAAATATGACCTGATTAGAGGGGTTATTTTTTAGTTTAGAAGTGGTTATAACCCCTTCTAAACACATTAGCGGTGATTATGAGGGACCACCACCAATGTGTCTGACTACTATTGTTAGAGTCAGTTCTAAAGATCTGTTGGTAAAGTAATGGGAAAATTAGTGTTGGTTAGATTATAGGGGTTAAACCCCCCCCCCCAATTTCATTAAGGAATTTCATATTAGAGGGGGTTTAAACCACCTCTAATCTATTTAACAGAATAGCAGTGGTTGGAAAACATCATTATTTGAATGATAAGTTATATAATAGAGGCAATTATGAAAACTGCATCTATTTAAGGCGAAATTAGAGGGGGTTAAAACCCCCTATAATAAAGGGCATTAGAGGAGGTTTTCATAACCGCCTCTAATTAGTTATTTATTTTTCTTAAATGATGAGCAACCCTCCCACCTGTTATCACCCCGCACTCCCCATCTCCCTCCTATTCCTCTTGTTCCTACCCCTCTCCCCTCCTATGCACCGCAATCCCCCTCCCTCTTGTGTTGGTCACACTGTAACTATGTCATACCGGTCCGCCCCTCTCCCTCATGTCAGTCCCGCTACGCCCCTCTACTCTCCCTCCTGTGTTTTTCCAGTCTCGCACCTCCCTCCCTCGCCTCATGTTCTTGCCACCTCTCCCCTTTTGTAAAATCTAAACCTGTTGGGTTTTTGAACAGTATACCTCCAACATAAACTGTGTGCCCTGTCATCATTATGGAAACCAAATTATTGCATATTATTTAGACATTATTATATTTATATACATTTGTAAGGAGAATCAAATATATATTATTTGAATAAATAGTTAAATAGATATAAATATTTATATATGATATATTTGTGTATAATATTTATATATAATATATATTTCTATACTATATATATATATATATAATTTATTTGTGTATATTATATATATATAATGAATTTGTGTATAATAGATGATGGATATATTTATCTATAATATATATATATAATATATTAGATACATAAATATTTGATAATATATAATATATTTGTGTATAATATATATATATATATATATATATCTGTGTGTGTGTGTGTGTGTGTGTGTGTGTGTGTGTATAATATATATATATATGTATATTATTTACATGCATAAATATATATTTATACATATTTTTTGTAAATCTATTTATATTTGTGTGTGTGTATTTATGTATTTATAAAATATTTATAGATATAATATAATTATAGTATATATATTTATATAATCATTTTTATATATTTTTATATATGTATGTGTGTGTAACATTAATAATATTAATATTTATTAATATTTTTATTACACCTATTTTTTAAACTATAAAAAATATATGTTGGTTTTATAAATACTATACGTTTATATATTTTATGATTTATATTATACATATATTATATTAAATACATTTATATTATATATTTATGTATGTAATTATATACATTTTTATTATATCATATATATACACACACAAAACTAAATACATTCATATAATTGGAAATATATAATATAATTAAATGATATATATATATACAAAATTAATTTATAATTAATATGGTGTAATACAATATATATATAATAATTATATAATATATATAAATTTATATATAACAAAATATTTATAATATAATATTTATAATATAATTAGATAATATAATTATATTATATAATTATATAATATATTTATATTTAATTTTAATTTTAATTTTGTCTATATTATATATATTTGTATACATTATATAATATAAATGTATTTATATAAAAATATACAATAAAAAATGTATTTAATATAATATATGTATAATATAAATCATCATATAAATGTATAGTATTTATAACACCATATATAAATTTTATAAATTTGAATAAATATATTTAGAAATATATTTATATTATGTATACCAATATTTATATATTTATACATTTTTGCTTATATGTATAAGTAGTTATTTAAAATATTTATATAATATCCTTATATATATATTTATAATATATTTAAATACATTTATATAATGTGTTTATGTAATATATATACACACATGCACGCGCGCGCACACACACACATATTATAACATTTGAATTTATATGAGATTTATTTTAAAAAATAAATAAAAATTTAGAGGGGGGTTCAACCCCCCCCCCCCCCTAATTTCATCAATTATAGGGGGTTCAAAACCCCCTCTAATCTAAGGGATTAGTGGTAGTTCATGAAACCCCTCTAATATCTTAAATTAGAGGGGGTTGGGAACCCCACTATTTCCTTTTAAAAAGTAAATTTTATATATATATATATCCAATTGAATAGTACACACACACACACATCCTCTAAAATCCAACCAAATATATAGCACTACTAATTATTAAATTACCAGCGGTTTTGACATAACTGCCTCTAAAATCAAACGAAACACTAAAACAATAATGATAAAAAATTTAGAGGGGGTTTTGAACCCCCTATTAATTTGATGATTACAAGGTGTTCAATATAACCCCTATAAAAACCCACCACTAATCTACTATTTTTTTGTAGTACTTGGTGTGTTTATTTGAAAGTCATGATTTATGTGACACGTGAAATGAAAATTGATCACCAATATAATCCTAGGTATCTATGTGGGCGAACTATTATTAGTATGCTTGTAGTATTAGAGGGGCCATGGAGCGGTTTCTTCTAGAAGAATTGAAGATACAACACTAACTAAACTTTGATGATGATGATTGGAAACCACCAGAATTTTGGATAGATTCATCTCTAGTGGCTCATGCATGTGGATGTTGTGGGTCATGGTTGCTATACCATTTTCATAAAGATACAAGGTTCTTAGTGTCCCACTAGTTCTAGTACCTTTATGGATTACCGATGGTGATCTCTCTCTTATGATGTGGTGCTTACTGTCAGCATACGGTGGACCTAATGTACGTGTTGGTTTGAAAGCATGCTTTTCTTGAAATTTTTTTCCACAAAATGTTTCTTAAAATGTTTCTAGTTTCTTTCTTAAAAATTTTATGTTAATTTTTTTTACAGTGTTATCACATAAAATATTCATTTGGGTGGCATCCTACTAGGCTTGGGTTCACACCCTACATACACCCTTGGGTGTATGTAGAATTTGTTATATATGACCCAGTTGAAGTCAAGATGTATCATTGTGGTTATGGTGGATCTGGTTTCTAGAGTTTCTTTCCTTGTAGGTGTTGGTGGAGGTTGCTTGAGGGTGATGGCCCTCTTGTTGCATGGAGATTTTGGGGTGTGTAGTTGGATGCCCTCCCCATTTTGGTTTTAGTTTAAAGTTGTAAAAAGAATAACATGAAATTGTTGTATCTCTTTTGGTTGTTGATATTGATCTTTGTGTGATGTTTTATTTTGAGAATTGTTCATGGTTGTTCATTATGGGTGAAATCATTCACAAAAGTGTATTATTGATACCCATACACTAGTTTCCAGCTTGTGGGGATCGGGAACACCCTTCAGGCCATTTCGTGGGCCGAGTCAAGTGTTAGGTTGGATGGAATCCCAAATTGGTTCATGATAAAATGGTATCAGATCCAGGTTTCACTCTTCTTGGATTCATGATATTTGGGAGATTCTGGATAGAACGAAGCTTAGATTTTCGAGGCTTGAGGTTCTGGTTGTGAGTGGGGTGTGTGGCCAACAAACCTCATGACAGAACTTGGGTTTCCATCGGATGTTGGGAATTGGGTTTGACTTCTCCTCTAGGTGAGATGTATAGGTTGTAGACTGTACATAGACATTGAGAAGGGGTGATTTGGTTTGGATGTTTTTTGTGATGGATATGGTTCTGTTTTAATTTTTTTAAGTTTTTGGGATTTGTTTTTTCTATTGAGAATTTTTTCAGAATGGTGTGTTGATGGGTTTCTCTTGTGATTTTTGCTTAATGTTGCAAGATGACTCCTCAGATACTTCATTTGCAGCCATGGGAAGAGGTCTAAGAGTGTTTTCTCTCACCGGTTGATTAGATACTAGTGGAAGCCATTGTTATTAGCTATCTAAGCCTTGAGTCAGGGAGAAGGGTCTGGTCCTACTCATGTTTTGGAAGATGAACTGGTTCCTAAAAAGGAAAAGGCTCATGAGTTCCTCAAGAACAAGCCTATATCCTTCCGGGGTGGCACAGATACCCAAGAATAAGAGGAGATTCTTAAGAAGATAGAGAGGATGTTTGAGTTTCTTGAGACTACTGAGGAAATCATGGTGAAATGTGATTTGTTTTTTGTTGGAAGGTCCCAGTCAGAGGTGGTGGGACTTAGTGGATCAATCTAAGAAGCATGAGAAGATGGGTTGGAAGGATTTTAAGGTCATATTTAATGAGCAGTATTTCCCCAATACCTTGACCTTCACCAAGACCTGAGAGTTCTTGGATCTTCACTAGAGGGATCAGACCGTGATGGAGTATG
The DNA here is from genome assembly GCA_963277665.1 of Viscum album. Taxonomy (NCBI): domain Eukaryota; kingdom Viridiplantae; phylum Streptophyta; class Magnoliopsida; order Santalales; family Viscaceae; genus Viscum; species Viscum album. The sequence goes on from OY728165.1 coordinate 838,937,494, forward strand.
CCAATCATTTTTCTAAGTTAGTCTGATTTGCACCAAAAGTGGTTTCCAATTAATATATGAAGGTTTAAAAGTTTAAAATGTGGTTGTGACTGGATATTCGGTCCTATGTCTTCTTGTTTAATTTGAAGACTTATGCAAAGGTGTTTGATTGGGATTTGATGGTAGATATCGATCGGAGTGGAAAATTTGGGTTCTCTAGAGCAGATTTAACAGTGGTCCAGGGAAGTAACAGTTCATTTGGAAATAAGAGGAAGTGGTAAAATCAAGAGAATAAGGGAGGTGGTAGTTTAGGCTACCTTACTGACTATCTTTTTTTGTTGCTTCATACACCAGATCAGTCCTATAGCATCAATGTGGGAAGGGAAGGCATGTTTAGTCTGTGTGTTCAGCTCCACCTAGACCTTTCCATCTATGTGAACATATAATACACCTATAATGATTTTTTAGAGACACACATCCATATCAAGGTGGATCAAGTTATGTGATCTTCAAAGGGATGTCTTCCCAATCAGATCCATCTAGGATAGTGGGCTCCTGATTCGGTGTTCATGGCGGTAGGGTTAGTTATTCTTCTAGACAAAATCATTTCAAGGCAGAGCTGCAGGTCAGTGGTCATCCTCGGGCCTAAGGAGAGATGATGCATCTTCATGCTCTGGATCATGCACTAGCGGAATTCGATGATGGACCTACCATAGTTTGAGGTATGATCTTTACTACATCGTCTATAGTTGTTAATTTGTTTGAAACGGGTGGTTATGTTTATTTAATTTCTAACCATTTTGTGGATTTGATGAAATTTTCCACTAAGCTTATGCTGTTTGTGATGGATCTTGTGACACCACTTGGTAAGAAGAAAGAGCAGGGTTTTAGTTTCCCATCTTGTGCACTTAACATGATAGGGGTCAAGCTAGAATGAGATTTCTTGGTTATAGAAATGGACTTCTTTGATGTAATCCTTGATATGGATTAGATGGTGTGATTTTGGGTGCACATCAATTGTTATCATCAGCGAGTGAGTTTTGTGACACCTGATAGAAGTACCCAGGTTTTTCAAGGTGAATGGGATCCTCGGTTGGGTCATTATGGACCTCTACTTTTGGAGTTGGGAAGTATTTCTTTTCAGACCGTGTCACTTAGGTTGGAGGAAGATGATAGAGGTTTCACGAATAGATTACCTTCTATGGTGGATGAGTTACCTGAGGTGTTTCTAGATGATTTCTTAGGCTGGACTATAGAGAAGGATGTGGATTTCACCATTGATTTGGTGTCAGAAACACAACTGATATATCTTCCCTTACTGTATGTCATCCACTATGTTGAGGTAATTAAAGGTACAACTATATTATTGGAATCTAAAGGATTCATTCTCCTGAGTGTGTCCCATTGGGCTTCCCCAGTTCTGTTTGTGAAAAAGGCTAATGAATCTATCTGATTATGTATCGATTACTAGAAGAAAAATAAGTTAATGATTAAGAACAAATACCCTTTTCCCTACATTGATTAACTTTTCGATCAACTTAAGGGGGAATGGGGGTTCTTTAATATTTTTTCCCTTCTGGGTATCACCAAGTTAGAGTTAGAGAGGTGGATTTTCCCAATACATTTTTCCAAAGTAGGTATGCCCATTTTGAGTATTTGGTCATGCCTTTTGGGTTGAAAAATGATTTGGTGGTCTTTATAATTATTATGAACCATGTTTTCAACTAGTATATCGACTCCTTTATCGTGGTTTTTTTGTGTGAAATCCTGGTCTATTCGAGGACCAAGGAGGAGTATTAGTGGAACTTGAGGATTATGCTAGGAACTCTTCAGGGTTATCATCTCTATGAAAAGTTTTCCATGTATACCTTTTGGATTAGGGAGGTGAAGTTTCTTGGTCGTGTGATCTCAGAACGAGGGGTTTTGGTGGACCCTGATAAGATCAGTGTAGTGATGTTGTGGGATCATCTAAAGAATGTTTTTGAGATCTAGAGCCTTTTGGACTTGGTGGGGTATTATAGGCAGTTCATTTGATATTTCTCTCATCTTATTTTGTCCATGACTATGATTACCCCAAAAGGAGTAAATTTTGAGTGGAGCTGAGAATATCACGCATCCTTTGAGGAGCTTAAGTGGTGTTTGACCACAACACCTACTTTGATCTTTCTAGAATCTATAAAGGGATATGTGGTTTATTGTGATGCCTTGAGTATGGTTCTTGGGTGTGTGTTGATGTAGGATGATCATGTGGTGGCATATGGATCTCGCCAACTCCGACCACATGAAAATAATTACCCAACCCTGACATGGAGCTAGAGACAATGATTCGTGCCTTGAAGAAATAGAGTCATAATATTTTTGGGGATAATTTTGTGGCCTATTTCAATCATAAGAGATTAGCCTATGGATTATCCAAAAAGGATATGAATCTAAGGTGTCATCATTGGGTTGATTACCTTTAGGATTTTGATTTTGACATCTTCTATACCCTAATAAAAAGGTAATGTGGTAGATGTCTTGAGTAGTAAAGTGTCAGTGAAAGCTTTGAGAAAGTCTAGTGATGGGTGTACATTAATTGGCATTTTATCCTAGATGTATCTGGAGGCTAAGGAAAATAGTGGAGGTGTGTTCTTGGCCAGTGTTCAGCTGACACCATTCCTTATTGAGTTGATTCGATAAGAGAAGTCGGGTAATGAGTAGTGTCAGCACTCTCTGAAATTCTGTAATGGTGGAGAGGTGCCTTGTGAATGTCCACTACTAGAAATATAGGTATTTGGAAGGGGTCATTTGCGACGGGATCCCGTCGCAAATGGCCTTTTGTGACGGGGCCCCGTCTCAAATAACCCGTTGCGGAAAACGGCGTCACAACTAATTTTTTTTGCAACGGGCTCGTCATAAATAAATTGTTTTGCGACGGAAAATGGGCTCGTCGCAAATAGATTTCTGGTTTTTTTTAAAACAATTCTGCGACGGGCCCGTCGCAACAAAGTATCTGCGACGGGCCCTTTTACCGTCGCAAATAGTTTCTTCGAAGAGCCTATTTGCGACAGGCCCGTCACAAATAATAAAAAAAAATTAAAAAATTAAAAAAATATTTTTTAATACTTAAATATATTAATCTATTTATATTGATATAAATATGTTTTTGAAAGGATCTATGGAAATATAATATTAATTTATAAGATATTTAATAAAATAGGAATATAAAATAAATTAAAAAATATTTTTAATTAGTAATTTTGTAATTTTTATCAATTAATAGTCTTTTAATAACTCTTTGAATATAAAAAAAATAAAAAAATTAATGAAAGATAAAAAATAAGTTGAAAATGAAACCCAAACTTCAAACGTCCATAACTTTTGTTCTGATACTCCGTTTGAGCTCTACAGCATATCAAATTGAAGCCTGCGATGAGCTCTACGTCGCTATGATTGGGGGGACCCCAATCAAAGGATTTTAAAGGCCAAAAGAGGCCCAAAAGTCCTCTAAAACTGATTTTTTAGTCGGGGTACCCCAGTTTTTTACCATTCAAAAATCTATAACTTTTGATCCCGATGTCCGATAAACCTGTACCATATATCATATCAAAGATCGTTTCATGTTCTTCTATTTGACTAATTGTAAAGCTGAAACGGACACCTGGATTAGAATTTATGGTCGTTTTAACATTCAAATGGCTATAACTTCTGATCCGAATGTCTGTTTGGCATGTACCGCATATCATATCGAATATCATTTCATGTTCTTCGATTTGACTAGTTGTGGAGTTGAAACGGACTTACATATTAGAAGTTATAGTCGTTTTAACATTCTCGATGGATTTTCACCCCCTCATTTCTATGTATTCATTCATAACTATACATATATATATATATCTGTGTGTGTGTGTGTGTGTGTTGTATATATGTATGTATTTATTTATTTATTTATTTATAAATACACATAAAAAAACATATTTTATAAATTTATTTTAAACTAAGTTTATAAATATATATTAATATACAAATAAATATACGAATAAAAATTTATAACTACATATATATATATAAATAGATATAAATATATATTAATATACGAATAAATATATATATTAATATATGAATAAATATATATATATATATATATATATTCATATAACCATATTAATATAAATCTATATTAATATACGAATAAATATAACTATATATATATATATAGATAGATCATTAAATGTATAAAAAATGAAATAGATTATTTGTAAAGGTTAATGCATGCATATAGGAGGTTTATTAATAATTATAAGTAATTATTAGTAATTATTAGTAATTATTAGTAATTATTAGTAATTATTCGTATTTTTTCTTATTTTTCGTAATTGTTCCTAATTATTTCCTAATTATTCTAAATTATTCTAAATTATTACTAATTATTACTAATTATTACTATTTATTCCTAATTATTAGTATTTATTACTAATTATTAGTATTTATTCTTAATTATGACTAATTATTAATAATTATTCCTAATTATGACTAATTATTATTAATTATTCTTATTTATTATTAATTATTTCTAATTATTATTAATTATTCCTAATTACCATTAACTATGAACAATGAATACTAATAATTTAAATTTATTAAATAACAAAACAATCTAAACATAATTAAATTACAACTAATTAAGAATAATTAAAACTAATAAAAAATTTAAAATAAATATTAAATTAAAATGAACATAAATACCTTTCAAATTGATCTGAGGTTGATCTATGATAGTTGTTGAAGACTTCAATATCAACTCCGGAAATAAAAATTAAACTTCAGAAACTGTGAACTCTAAAAATAGAGTTTTGAGAGAAGTAGAAGATAGAGTTTGAGAAGGAATGAAAAAAAACGGATGGGGGTATTTATAGGTTAACTTATTTACGACGGGATTATTTGCGACGGTACCCGTCGCAAATACTTTAGCCCGCATTTATCACGGTCAACAGTTAAATAGTTATTGGCGACGGGACCTGTCGCAAATAATAACCTGCTGACATACTATTTGCGACGGGGGTATATTCTCGCCGCAAATATTTTTTACCGCCGCCGATTATTTGCGACGGGTGGTAACCCCCCATCGCAAATAACATTCCCATGGTTTGGCACGCATTGCGCACCAAACCTTTTGCGATGGACGAGCTTTCCCCGTCGCAAATAAGTAGTTATTTGTGACGGGAAAATTCCCCTGTCGCAAATAAGTTTCTAACGGGACTATTTGCGATGGGATTTATCCCCGTCGCAAAAACCCCTTTTTCCCGTAGTGGTACATTGTCTCATGGGGTAGATTCATGTTTTAAGGACCTCTTTATAGTGTCATTGTCATTACAGAAGGTGGTGATGTAGGATAGCCACCAATATTAGCAGGCCTTCCATCCCGGTACCACCAATATGTTTTATAATGTGCCACATCTGTTCTGGTGTCCAGGTGTATGGCAGTATATAGCAAACATCGTATCTAGGTATTATACATATCAACAGGTTAAAATAGAACACCAAAGACCCTCCGGTTTGCTTCATCCATTGCCCATTCTTACCTAGAAGTGGGATGAGATCTCCATGGATTTTATTTTTGTATTACCTCATACACCTTGAGGATGGAATGCCATGAGGGTAGTGATTGACTATCTGACTAAGTCAACCCATTTTATTCTGATCAGATATTCAGTTAAGGTGGATGAATTTGGTCGATTGTATATTTATGTAATATTGAGGATTCATGGTGTTCAATCCACAATCATTTCAGACAGGAGTTCCATTTTACCTTGAAGTTTTTGTAAGGCCTTCATAAGTAAATGGGGTCACAGGTCTAGTTGAGTACAACATACCATCCTCAAATGGATGTTCATATGGAGTGTGATAATCAGATCTTGGAAGACATGCTTTGGGAATGTGTGTTGGATTTTTGAGGCTCATGGGATATCCATCTTAGTTTGGTCGAGTTTTCATATAATAACAGCTACCAATCCTCAATTTGAATGGCTCCATTTGAGTCACTTTATGGTTAGTTGTTTTGGTCCCCTTTATGCTGGGTAGAGGTGGGTGAGACCATGTTATTGGGACCGATCATGGTGTAGGATACATCTGATAAAGTCAAGTTGATCAGGTAGAGTTTTTTGACGGTGTAAAGTCTCCATAGGTCTTATGTCGATCAGAGACACAAAGATTTGGAATTATTTGTGGGTGACCGGGTGTTTTTGAAAGTGGCACCTCACTTGGGTCACTATCATCTTGGTAAGAAAGGGAAGCTAACATCGAGGTATTTCTGACCATTTTTAATTACCGAGAGAGTTGGTAAGGTGGCATACAAGTTGTATTTTCCATCCCATTTGATTTTAATTCAAGACATTTTCCGTGTCTCATAACTAAAAAGGTATAATCCGAATATGTCTCATGTGTTAAATTGGGAAGAGTTGGAGTTAGAACTAGATTTGTCTATGTTTGAGCGGCCAATACAGATTTTAGATTCCCAAGAGAAAGTTATCTAGGGGAATTCCATACTATTGGTCTGAGTTCTTTGGCAGTATGGTAATGATGAGCATGAGAATTGTGATAGAAATTATTGTGTTGAGAAGCAATATTCGTTTTTGTTCAGTAATAAGACTCTATGATGACTTTCTGAGGGAATAAAGTTTTCATGGTGGGAAGAATTTCCACATTATTTATTTTATTTTTAGGTATTCCTTTGTTTATTTATGGTCTTATCTTGGTTCCATAGTTTTCCCGAAATGGGATTTTTGGACTCGATATTAGGTGGTGCCTGATTGGCGCATGATTTTCGGAAACCATGTGTCGACCCAGTGAAAACTGTGCACCTTGGAAAATGGAATTGTCTAGGTTGCATGTCCCACTGCATGGGCATGTGACCTCCCCCATGAAACTATGTGTCCTCTTTCCTATTGGAAAGATAGGGATGCATGGTTGTCGTACGTTTTAGAAAAACGTGCGGTCTAACTGTACGGCCTATCTAGATCATTAAAATTGGTTAATTTCCTTTCTATCCTCCCCCAATTTTAACCATAAACCACCCCTAATTAGAACTAGATGGAATTTTCATACCTAGGAGCTTCCTCCTCTCCCTCTCACCTTGAATGTAATGACCCTCCACTGCCCAGATGATGGAAGGGATGGAAAAGTGTTGTGACCTTCCTTATTCATGATGATAAAGAGATAATGTGTAGAGACCCGAAGCTTGACGTACATAGACATTACATTAATTTAGCGAAATACTTAATACATGACAAAAATAGATGCCCAAAGACCTTATTAGTTTAATGTATTTGGAAACTTGAAACATAATCTTCTAATCATGGTGAAAGATCTCCAGCATCTCGAATAAATATCTTCCCTTTTTGTTTTCCTACCTAAAACCTTTCTTTATATCCTGGGAAAAAGAAAACATAAAAAGGGTGAGCTCAAATGCTGAGTAAGAGTAAACATTTAGAACATAAAAACAATCCATAAACATTTGAACGTAAAAACATGAACATCAAACATCAAAATCTTGAGCAATGACATAAATCTTGATGGTACATAAGGAATAGATCATATTGGAACATTAATCATGATAAAATGTAATGGGAATAAAACATGTAATTGTGGAAACCATTAATCAATTGTTATGATTTCCATAGTAGCCAACGCATTGCTACCAAGACCATCATAGTGGACAAAGTCCATTACTGAACCGAGTTTACTTGCCGTTCCAGCCCTGTATTACTGAACCAGATTCACTTTTCATTCTAGCCATGTCTATCTCATGAGGTATAAATCTTTACCCAATTCATTGGAGGTAGATATAGGTCCCACCCCTCTCATAATGGAACCATTCTTTTGTGTGCCACAAAATAATCATAAATCATTCATCATAACTTAAAGAATAAAATGGGTTTCATAAACATCATCCCATCATGACATAATCTATATGAAACTAAGGGATATCATTTCATCATAATAAAAATCAAACCATGTAAATAATAGAGACATTATACTTGAAACATAAACATGCTAAATAATGTCATCTTAAATGGAAAATAGTTTTGATAAAACACTTGAAATGAATTCTTGAGGAAAATATCCTTCCTTCTTCAAAATCATTTTCTTTTCAAAAAATTCCATTAAATTTTAAAATAAAAGGATTTTGTTGAAAATAATCATGAAATATTGTAGATTAAGATTAATTAAAATAAGGTGTTATGAAACCATAAAAAATATGTTCATGCCATATAAGTTAAGAAAAACATTCTCCTCGTACTTTTAACGGAAAAATCAAAAAGTACCACGTATGGTAAACAAAAGAAAGATTCCTTCCATAACACAAAGAAAAATTCAAAGAGGGGTAAACATGACTTTAAAAATACATGGAAGAATATTAAAAACTTTATGAAAAACATTTTTTATGGACATGGATGAAAAATATAACCCCAGTAAGTACTTACGTATAAGTAATCTCAGATAAAAATGAGATTGAAAAATTATCCCTTACCTTATTTCCAATTTATTCTGTATGTGTCCGAGACTTCTGAATAGTGGGTTTAAACATATTATTAACTTGTAATAGAACCATAATAATATTTATTTTATCATATATGATTCACTTACGACTTTATATTACCCGTTCATTTGTCAATTCCATGTTAAAGTATCGTTTTGGGTAAAATCATTTCATTTATCATCCGTGTTTTGACTTGAAATTATTCATATGATTTCTTAGATCAAGATTACTTACTTACATAATGTAAAACATGATTTATATATAATATATATTCAGAATATACATATATATAATAGATGAATAAATGGAAAAAAAATACATCGTTCATAGAGACGGTAGGCCGTACTAACGCTTGAACTTTGTTTTCGTTTCCTTATTAAATTGAATGAAATTAATTAAATAACATATACATAAATATATTATCATTAATATGTAATATATTTCATGATTTTTTATTATATATACTTTATAATCATACTTGAATGGTTAATCATGGAAAATGAATCTCATCACATTCGTGGAGATGGAAGTCTGTACGTACGCATGAGCGATGATATCATTCTTTTGATATTAAAATATTATGTAATTGGATGGTATATCATATATAAAGAATAATAATAATGTTATATTTATTATTTATTTCATTTATACTCATTATTATACCCATCCAAATGATGAAATGTTTGAATAACAAGATACAACACGACGTGGAGACAGTAAGTCATACGTACGCACGTGTTGTGACTTTTTGATTCATAGGATGGATAAAATAACTAATATGGTTGTAAAAATTTTATAATAACATCATAGTATATAGATGATACTAGAGTTATTATTTTAGAATGGAAACAACAAAGAAGGAGGAAGTGGAAGAAGAAATGAACTTGAAATAGGTGGTGAGATATTTACCTCTTCTTCAGGTTCTTCCTTTTGATTTGATCAAAAGGGATCATTAGGTTGACTTTATAACTAAAGGAAGGCATATAGAATGAAGGTAGGATAGTTGAGATGGTATTTGGGAAGGTTTTGGATGATCCAAATGGCTTTGGAAGTGTTAATTATAGATAAGGGGGAGTTCCCTTTTATAAGAGGGGTGAGGGGCACCTTAGAAAAAACTAAAAAAATTATTTTATAATAAATTCATATTCGGTTTATAATGTCTCCAAAGTGACTTATTTCGATGATAGGGTGGGTCTTGGTAGAAATATTCTCAACCAATAGGTTTTAGACAAGTTTAAGTTACCATTTTAACCTTATCATTTAGATTTAACTCTAAGTTAAATAATTTAACTTTTATCGTGTCTTCTTGTATTCTTACACTATATGGTTAATAAACTTACTATAAACTGATAATAGAACCCCAATTGTTTAATTAATGTCATATATATTATTATATAATCCTTTTGGCCTAACCTTATATATTAAGGACCATTATATCAATTAATAATATAATATTTGTTTTAAAAACTCTTTTATGTCAATTTTGACACTATTTGGTATTTTGTTTTCTCTAAATTCATAACAGCATTATTACTTCAAAAAAATCATATAACCACCCTAATATGATATATTAACCTATAAAATCATTTTAATTCATAAAAAGTCTCAAATTACATTTATTTGGGTATTTATAATATCAATTATGTTAATATTTCATTAATAAGGTAATTACTACATCATCATTGTGTCTTAAATAAATTAAATTATTTAATGTCTAAAAAATATAGAAAAAATACCATTATATAGGAAATATTTTTAGTTTATAATGAATATTTATATTCGTATTTATCTTATGTATAACCCTATATTAAAAAAATTTTAGTTATTAAACTTTGATTTTAAGTATTTTAACTATTTTTTAAATAAAATAATATTAAGTGTCCTAATCTAATCCAAGTGGACCAAAAAGGTTCATATTTTATTCCTAATGTTGTTTTTGGTCGAATTATACTTATCCAATAGAATTAGGACATGTGTTAGGGTAATAATAATATCATTTTTACCCTTAATTGTCCTATTTACTTTTAACTGTGGTAAATAAAAGTGAAAAGTTACTATTCACTAAAAATTATTTTTATCTTATTGAACCACATTTTACACCTTGATATTAACTGTGTCTCTCAAATTTTCTAAACTCAACTCACATAAGCGGTAAAATTAAGTTTTATGTAAATTTGCAAATGCTCCTATCAGGTGGGTAAAAGACAGTAAAAAGTTCAATAAAATTTTTATATATCTAAAATTATTATAAAATGACTCCAATGAATTGCATTGAACTTATATAGGTAATATGTATCTATTTTGACCTAAAATAAACTTAAATAAAATAAATGATTATTTTAATAAAAAGTCGTTTTTAACCAATAACTCAGTGTTTTCACTATTCATAAAAAATTGAAAGTTTTCAGAAAAATACCAAAAATTCACCCTAGGCTAATTTCGATATTCAGAATCCAAAACTGAAGTCCATTTTGAAATATAAAATTTAAAAAATTTCAAAAAGTGGGTATTATTATTCATAACGGCTAGTTTATATAATATTTTAATAACATATCATTGTTTAGTGAAACTCGGTATTGCGTACAACGCAAGCTATTGAGGAAGGTTGCTCTTGCGTGTAACACAAGACAAGAATAGTGTTGTGTATACTACAAGCTAATACGGTGTTGCGTATAGCGCAATATAATCTTGGTGTAGCATACAACAAAATAAATCAAAGAAATTAAAAAGAATAATTCTCATAAAATCTCGAGGTGTTACATTCTATCCCCCTTAAAATGAATTTCTCCCTCGAAATTCGTCGGGGTTATAAGTGGTTTTCTACTTAAAAGTTTCTTTCATAGAAACCCACATCGTAAAAAGTAATACTAAAGTATCCTTTTAAAATGGAACGTTAGAAACATAACGGATACCTAAAGTAACTCATCATTGGGTTTCCATATAGGAGAATATAGGTGAAAATTTGGATATGGAAGAGAAAATATAATCATCAAGTTCTCATAGAGAGTGGTAGAGAACATGGCTATAAAAAATCCAACAATCATAAAGCCATAAATTTTTTATGATCTAAGGTACCATCTGACTCATCAGATACGAGGGAACTAGGACAATATTTTTGGATTTCAAGATCATTTCTCTAATGTTGAAGAATTTTTGAATTAAAAGAAATACTTACTTGATTTTGGTATAATCTCACTATTGTCTGTGCCTCGAACAATTTCTACTTCATCTCTTAATGAAATGAAGTTGAATTTGTCTTTCGTGAAGTGTTAGCAGATCATGTGATAGAATGATAGGTCATTCCATCTGTCTCAAACATAAGGTTAGAAAAAGTTATATACATAAGTCCATCTTATGGTGAGATTAATTGTATATGGTTACAAAAATGGACTTATAATTCATCTATCATACCGCTTAATAAAATAAAACTAGTTTCTACTAACCAGGGACTTCCTATAGGCCAGTGGTAGGCGATAAAGGTCTGTCGTACTTTGGTTGTGGGTTCGATTCCCGCAACCCTGTCTAACACGCCGGGTTGTCGCTCGTCCTGCAGGTTGTCCTTTTTCTAAAACTATACTATTATAACATTCTAGAAATAATATCAAAAAAAGGTTCCATCCTTAAACAATATTATCTTATGTCCAACATAATCCATTTCAAATATTTAGACTTGTCCAAAATACTTCTATTCATGCTCATAGTATAAAGAAAACGATTACTAGAAATGTCATCAACCAAGCATGTGAATACCATCATTTATCCCCCGTATATCATAAGATATATCTTGTTGGTCACATTCCAAACATGTGAATACCTTAATCATGTATTCTCTTGAAACATGAATTACCATAGAATCTTTTTGAAAACATGAATGCTATCAAAAGTCAACTCTTTTCACATACCAAAATCCTAAAATTTCTATATACTCAAACCATGATATCACTTTGTCATTATATGAGATCATTAATACTATCAAACATTTCATTATCTCTTTATCCCTTTATTATGTTCATATCATCTGCTTTCCAAAAATATTTCAATCATTTTTCATGGTTATCGGCACCATTCCACATATACTTTCAGATACTTTCGGAAAAACAACAATGTAATAATCCTTAGATGTTTCATTATTCCATAGTACCATACATTATTCTTGATAAACATGCAATCATTACACTACCATCACAAACCATTGACCGAGCTTCAAAACATCTTTCATCTCATATATCATTTTTAGTCTCTTCATCGTCATCAACATAAATACTAACCATATGACCATGGTGATTCTATTCATGAGACTTTCCCTTAGGGAATTTGTTTGCATAATTCTCATACATTCAACATTTAAAATATTTAACCGTTGTTGATGTCTTAGCAATACCATTATCTTTGTCCATGGAGTTAACTGAACCTTTTCCTTTGCAATTACTAGCTTTGTGTCCTTCTTTTCAACACTCAAAGAATCTTCCAGTTCCTTTGAAACATTCTCCTTGATGCCTCTTCCCACATGATTTAAATGAGGTAAATTGAACTTTCTTTCCTCTATGATCATCATGAAACTCCATCTTTCTCTTATTAGCCAAATCAGGAAACTTACCAAAGTTGATATTATTGATCATATTATGAGATTTATTATTAGGAATAATAACGATGTTTGGACATCCAAATCCTATTTCATTTGGTTTCTCATTAAGAATATCATTCCTTTATCCATCATATTCTCCATTAACATTAATCCTCCTATTTCCTGTCATTTCTTAAAACCCAAAAAGAATAGTATGAGAGGAAAAACTCGTAATATAAAAACAACATAATCAAGGGGGAGTACTTTCAATCTCTAACATCTTAGGTTTAATTCTATGATCGTTACCATAATTCTAGGACAATAACATATACTTATACTTAACCTTAGAGACATCCCTAGACATACCTTAGAAATATCTTTAGGGATTTCACTAAAGTTTTCACATCCTACTTTTCAAAGGTTAACTAAACCTTCACTCTGATACCAACTGTAGAGACCCGAAGCTTGACGTACATAGACATTACATTAATTTTGCATAATACATAATACATGACAAAAACATATTCCCAAAGACCGTATTAGTTTAGTGTCTTTGGAAACTCGGAACATAGTCTTCTAATCATGGTGAAAGATCTCCAACATCTCCCATAAATATCTTCCCTTTTTTTTCTTACCTAAAACCATTTTTTATATCCTGGGGAAAAGAAAACATAAAAATGGTGAGCTAAATTTCTCAGTAAGGGTAAACATTGAGAATATAAAAACAATCCATAAACATTTGAACATAAAAACATGAACATAAATCATCAAAATCTTGAGCAACGACATAAATCTTGACAATACATAAGGAATAGATCATAAGGAGCATTAATCATGATAAAATGGCATGGGAATAAAACATGTAATTGTGGAAACCATTAATCACATGTTATTATTTCTAAAGTAGCCAAGGCATTACTACCAAGACCATCATAGTGGACAAAGTCCATTACTGAATCGAGCTTACTTGTCATTCCAGTCCTTTATTACTGAATCAGATTCACTTTCCATTCCATCCATGTCTATCTCATGAGATATAAATCTTTACCCAATTAATTGGAGGTAGATATAGGTCCCACCCATCTCATAATGGAACCATTCTTATGTGTGCCACAAAACAATCATAAATCATTCATCATAACCCAAAGAATAAAATGGTTTTCATAAACATCATCCCATCATGAAATAATCCATATAAAACCAATTGATATCATTTACTCATAATAAAAATCAAACCATGTAAAAAATAGAGTCATTATACTTGAAACATTAACATGCTAAATAATTTCATCTTAAATGGAAAATAGTTTTGATAAAACACTTGAAATTAATTCTTGAGGAAAATATAATTTCTTCTTCAAAATCATTTTTTTTTCACAAAATGACATAAAATTTTAAAAGAAAATGATTTTGTTGAAAATAATAATGAAATATTATAGATTAAGCTTCATGAAAATAAGGTTTTATGAAACCTTAAAAATCTTTTCATGCCGTATAAGTTAAAAAAACATTCTCCTCATACTTTTAACAGAAAAATCAAAAAGTACCACTTATGGTAAAAAAAAGAAAGATTCCTTCCATAACACAAAGTAAAAGTCAAAGAGGGGTAAACATGACTTTAAAAATACATGGGAGAATATTAAACACTTTATGAAAAACATTTTTTATGGACATGGATGAAAAATGTAACCCCAGTAAATACTTATGTATAAGCAATCTTGGATGAAAATGAGATTGCAAAATTATCCCTTACCTTATGTCCAATTTCTTCTGTATGTGTCTGAGACTCCTGTATAGTGGGTTTAAACATATTATTAACTTGTAATATAACCATAATAATATTTATTTTATCATATATGATTCACTTATGACTTTATATTACCCATTCATTTGTCAATTCTATGTTAAAGTATCGTTTTGGGTAAAATCGTTTCATTTATCGTCTGTGTTTTGACTGGTAATTATTCATATGATTAATTAGATCATGATTAATTACTTATAGAATGTAAAACATGATTTATTTATAATATATATTTATAATATACATATATATAATAGATCAATAAATAGAAAGAAATACACCGTTCATGGAGACGGTAGGCCGTAGTAACGCATGAACGTTGTTTTCGTTTCCTTATTAAATTGAATGGAAGTAAGTAGATAATATATACATAAATACAGTATCATTAATATGTAATATATTTCATGATTATTTATTATATATACTTTATAATCATACTTGAATGGTTAATCATGGAAAATGAATCTCATCGTATTCATGGAGATGGTAGTCTGTACGTACGCACGAGCGATGATATCATTCTTTTGATATTAAAATCATATATAATTGAATGGTATATCATTTATAAAGAATAATAATAATGTTTTATTTATTATTTATATCATTTATACTCATTATTATACCCATCTAAATGATGAATTGTTTGAATAACAAACTACACCACGACGTGGAGACGGTAAGCCGTACGTACCTGCGTGTGGTGAATTTTTCATTCATAGGATGGATAAAATAACTAATATGGTTGTAAAATTTTTATAACAACATCACAGTATATAGAAGATACTAGAGTTATTATTTTAGAATGGAAACAACAAAGAAGGAGTAAGTGGAAGAAGAAAGGAACTTGAAATAGGTGGTGAGATATTTACCTCTCCTTCAGGTTCTTTCTTTTGATTTGATCAAAAGAGTTCCATAGGTTGGATTTATGACTAAAGGAAGGCCTCTAGGATTAATGGAGGACAGTTTAGAGGGTATTTGGGCAGGGTATGGCCGATCCAAATGGCTTTGGAAGTGTGAATTAGAGAGAAGG
Source organism: Viscum album (assembly GCA_963277665.1). NCBI lineage: Eukaryota > Viridiplantae > Streptophyta > Magnoliopsida > Santalales > Viscaceae > Viscum > Viscum album. Next base: position 838,953,386 of record OY728165.1, read on the forward strand.
GAGAGTGCCCTTTTATAAGAGGGGTGAGGGGAAACTTAGGAAAAACTTAAAATATTATTTTATAATAAATTCATATTCGATTTATAATTGCTCCAAAGTGACTTATTTCGAGTCTATGGTGGGGAATGGTATAAATCCTCTCAACCAATATATTTTAGACATATTTAAGTTACCATTTTAACCTTATCATTTAGATTAACTCTAAGTTAAATAATTTAACTTTTACCGTGTCTTCTTGTATTCTTACTCTATATGGTTAATAAACTTACTAAAAACTGCAAATAGAGCCCCAATTGGTTCATAAATGTAATATATATTATTATATAAGTAATTTGGCCGAACCTTAGATTTTTAGGACCATTATATAAATTAATAATATAATATTTGTTTTAAAAACTCTTTTATGTCAATTTTGACACTATTTGGTATTTTGTTTTCTCTAAATTCATAACAGCATTATTACTTCGAAAAAAATCCATCTAACCAACCCTAATAGGTTATATTAACCTATTAAATTATTTTAATTCATAAAAATTCTCAAATTACATTTATTTGGGTATTTATAATATCAAATATGTTAATATTTCATAAATAAGGTAATTACTGCATCATCATTGTGTCATAAATAAATTAAATTATTTAATGTTTAAAAACTATAAATAAAATAAAATTATGTAGGAAATAATTTTATCTTTTTAATTAATATTTATAGTCGAATTTATTTTATTTATAACTCTATATTAAAAATGTTTTAGTTATTGAACTTTGATTTTAACTATTTTAACTCTTCTTTAAATAAAATAATAATAAGTGCCCTAATCTAATCCAAGTGGACCAAAGAGGTTAATATTTTATTCCTGAGGTTGTTTTTGGTCGAATTATACTTATCCAATAGAATTAGGACATGTTTTGGGGTAATAATAATATCATTTTTACCCTTAATTACCATATTTACTTTTAACTGATGTAAATAAAAGTAAAATATTTACTATTCGCCAAAAATTATTTTTATCTTATTGAACCACATTTTACTCTTTTATATTTGCCGTGTCTCTATTATTTTCAAAATTCAACTCACAGAAGAAGTAAAATTAAGTTTTATGTAAATTTGCAAATGCTCCTAGGAGGTGGGTAAAAGATGGTAAACAGTTCAATAAAATTTTTATATATCTAAAATTATTATAAAATTAATCCAATGAATTACATTGAACTTATATAGGTATTATGTATCTATTTTGACCTAAAATAAATTTAAATAAAATAAATGATTATTTAAATAAAAAGTCAGTTTTAACCAATAACTCAGTGTTTTCACTATTCATCAAAAATTGAAAGTTTTCATAAAAATACCAAAAATTCACCCTAGGCTAATTTCTATATTCCAAATCCAAAAATTAAGTCCATTTTGATAGATAAAATTAATAAAATTTCAAAAAGTGGGTATTACTATTCATAACGGCTAGTTTATATAATATTTTAATAACATATCGTTGTTTAGTGAAACTCGGTATTGCATACAATGCAAGCTATCGAGGAAGGTTGCTCTTGAGTGAAACACAAGCCAAGAATAATATTGTGTATACTAAAAGCTAAGACGTTATTGCGTATAGAGCAATATAATCTTGGTTTAGCGTACAACAAAATACATCAAATAAATTAAAAATAATAATTCTCATAAAATCTCGAGGTGTTACATAATGACCCCTGAGTTCCACCTCTAGTAGGCCCCAAGGTGGAAACCAGCACCAATCATGTACTAATCTCACAAAATGTGAGGCATTACCTTTTTATAGTAACCAAGATCTGGAGATAAGATCTATCAACCTCTAAAAAACTCTAAGACACATATATAAATGAATCCAAAATCCATCCCACATACATGTTTAAAGTAAAACTGCTAGAAATACAATGAAAAACTTCAAAGTAAATACCAAAGGAACAAATCTAAGCAGCGAAACAACAACTCTCCTAACACCTGAGCTAGTAGGGTCCAACACAGTCTACGTAATCTCCATAGAAACATGAAAACATTTTTATATACATAGGGTGATCATACAAGTATACTCAGTAGGAAAAACCAAAGTCACTCATGCACAAGTGGGAGAAGCATACTAATGCCCCCATGAGAAAAATATCAGAAACTCAAAATAACCTAAAAATGTATACTATCCACCCCAACCTCACCAGGTCATGCTCACCAAATAAAGAAAGTAAATTAAAGTAAATTAGTAAGCACATCGATGATAGGGTACCCCGCACCACTTTCCACTGGTTAACTACTCATTCCTAACGGCAAACATCTTGACGCTACCACACTCTTCCAAAATCCCCATTGCCATAACCTTCCCTCACACACTTGGTCCACATACCATATCCTAGTCACAAACACCTAGGCCATAACCACATCACATCCTACCCATAGACATCGGGTCCAAAAATCCACAACGTCACCTCGAAGGCACTTAGAAAAGCACAACACATCTCATCCCGAAGACACCTGGGAAAACACACCTCTCCCGCAAACACCTGGGCCTCAAAACCGCACCACAACCTGCCCAAAGAGTCTTGGGCTACCAATAACTAGAAAAGGGAGTAGAGAAGAGCCAATAACCATCCATCCATCCTCCCACTGGAATATTGGGAAATGACACCCTCCCCCATAACAATGGGGGTGTTCGGCATGTAGTTCTCAACACGAGTGGGGTGTGTATATAAATCATAAGTAACTACATGTATATATAGGTACCAAACAGTCATCCCAACCTACGGGTTTTCAAAACAAAAAAAACTATCCTACACAAAACTTCCCTTTCTTCCACCTCTAATGCATAACCATATAGCCAGCCACAAACTTAATTCATAACCCCAACCAATTCATTTAACAAATTGTCATTATTTATTTAACAAGAAAAAATTATTGATTCTATTCCTACATGGGCAAATACCAAACATAGAACATGTTATAAGGGAGAAGAAACCATACCAACCACTTCTAAATCCAAACAGAGAGAGGACTAGGGTAGAGGAATCTACTCTAACACACATTCCTAATATACAGGTCTCTGGAAACTCTGGGAGAAATTCCCAACCAAGGTAACATCATACTTCTTCAAAATTATCCCTCCCAAACCATCCTTGCTAGCCCCACTGCACGAAAAGCACCACATCCAGTAAAACAATAGAACTCAACCATATTGTAGTCCCACTACATAACAAGTTCATCCATTTCACAATCAACAACCTCTCAACCTAAGATTTTATTACACCTCCCATACCACCCCATACATGAAACCCCCAACAACCATCACCAAAGTTTCAACCCCGCTGCACAAACATGCCACACTATACCCACAGATCCAACCCCCTTTTTCGCCCCTGCACCCGCAACCATGCTACCAGCCGCAACACCATACAACCTACAAAAGGAACTAAAATAGAATTGAACCATACACATCACACAACCATACCTATCAAACAGAGTGTTCATATTTGACCAATGTTGTTCTTTAATTCCACTTTCATAATTAAGTGTTGATCATAACACATGTTTAATCATGGGACATCTATTTATTTTACCCGGTGTACAAGATTAAATATATTCTCATATTTGTATTCATTTAACATAGGATCATCAAAAAGTATAAATCTTCACCCGTGAGCAAGAAAAGACCACCAATGACCAAGATTTTTATAAGGATACTACCCATATAATTCACAACATGGATCAAAGATATTATATCAAACAAACGACCATCATCAACATCACCCCATCCCTCATTTATTATTAATGTAGTAGGTTTGATTATCTTCATTGTTATCATATTCCATCACCCTTATTTATCTTTGTTAAATTGGGTTAAACTGTACCCACAAGAGGATATCAGTACACCCACCCCACATGATACACAATTAAAATAGAGATAAAGGAATTCCTACTCTGAAAAAAAAGACAATCAACAACTCCTCCTTGAACTAAAAAAAGGGTCGCGCAAGAAGCAAAAGACTCAAAGGGAAACTAAATAAAAAGTCCACAATGCAATACATGACTCTATGGAGAAGAAAGGCTATGTTCTCACCAAGATAAAAATGGAAACACACAGGGAAGAGAAGATCTTAGCTTAGAAGAGCCAGATCCAATATCAATGGAAGGAAACAGTTTCAAGGTCCATTAAAGTCAGATCCTGATCAAGATTATGTTTTTTAACTATTTAAAAGTCTTGGGAGCATTAAGATATTAAATATACTATTAATATCCTTTAAAATTACTTTATAAATTTTCAAAAAAGGTTTTAAATTCAATTTACATCAAATAAAATGTAAGAGGGGTGAAACTAGAAAAACATGAAAAAGCTGGAAATGACTCACCGATGAGTGAGTCACCAGTGAAATTCAGAGAAAATGAGTCACCAACACGACCCACTGATATAGATTCACTAACATTCCCCACCGACGCTTGACTCACCGATGAGAGTAACCGACGCCTGACATACCGACGCCTGGCCTACCAATGCCCGACCTACTGACACTGAGCCACCAATGTTGATCCACTGATTTTGATCTACATACACTGAGCTACCGACGTGAGATACAAATGTTGAGTCACCGATGCGACCTACCGACACTGATCCACTAACACTGAGCCACTGACATGACCTACCGATGCTGAGACACCGATGTTGAGTCACTGACGTGTCCTACCGATGGAAAAACTGGAATTTTGGAAAACTCTTGAAATGAGCTATTGTTGCCTCCTAGAACACCCTAAACACTAGATTTTGAAAAAGTTATGAATCTAGGAGGTCTATTCCATTACATAAGATTCCTCTCAAACTATTTTCTCCCCTAGAATTCAAAACCAAACTCGGGACAATGAGGGGTCCGAACAACCGCTCAGTAAGATACCTCTCAAGGATAAACTGCCCTATGTTGTTTGAAAGTTGTAGTAAAACCTCAACATCCAATAACACCTCCTCCAACATCTGTTAACACAAACATACACAAGATACCCCACACAAGCACCAACTATCCAAACACATGAATTAGGGAATTCCTTTTTCCATATCAATATACTATCTTCTCTAGGCGACACTGAATCGCCTGTATGGGTTTAATTGCATCTAAATTAATGCATCTTGATTAGTAATTTGTTCTCCCCCTTTTCACATGTTATGAATTTATCATACATTACAAAAAAAGGAAACAACTCATCTCATAAACAAGGTTCGAGCATTACATTATAAGCAAGCACATAAGAAAAAATCCAAAAAACTCTGGTACTGGGCATGCATCTGTGATTCTCACTACCAATTAGTCTCCTCCAAGACACCATGCCTCCAAAACATGCGAACCAAAGTATTAGTACATCCACATATCACCTTATCCCAACAATACTAGGTCTCTATTGGCTGCTACCCAAACATTGCATCATCCTTGATATTTAACTCTCCCTAGTCAACGACGTGGGATTCATCATGTCGATACAGATGTAGTTGGGAGACATGAAAGATTTCATGGATCCTCTGAAACTAAAGTGGAAACACCAACTAGTATTCCACCTCTCCAACTCACCCCAACACCTCGAAGGGTCCGATGAACCTGGGAGAAAACTTACTCCCTCAACCAAACCTCTTTTTTCCATGGAGAAGGGAAACCTTCAAGAACATTTGGTCTCCAACCTTGAACTACAAGGGCCTCCTACTACAATAAAAATATGAATTCATTCAGTCATGTGTTTCCTTCATCCTCTCATGGACAAGCAAACCTTCTTGGTCATACTCTGCACCACATCCGGACCAAGAACAGCTGCCTTCCCAACTTCTATCCATCACAAAGGTGAACAAAACAGTCTCCCATACAAGGCTTAAAATAGATCCAATCTAATGGAAGAGTGGTAGATATTATTGTAATTAATCTTTACCAAGAGACGGTTTCACACCCAAGATACTCCAAAATCAAAGACACATGCCCGCAACATGTCCTCCAATGTATGGATTGTCCGTTAGGTCTGTCCATCTGTATGTGGGTGGAAAGTAGTGATGAGGCATAACTGAGTACCAAAAGTAATATTTAATCCTCTCCATACTCATGAGGTAAATAATGTGTCCAAATCCAGGACAATGGATCATAAAACTCCATGAATCCATACCACCTCATCCACATACCTATGCACTAAGGCATCCACTACACCGGACTCCTTAATTGCTAATAATTGAACCGATTTAGTTAGCTGATCCACTACTACCCAGATAGCATCATAGCCTCCATGAGCCCTAGGTATTCCTATGATGAAATCCATTGAGATGTCATCCCACTTACACTCGGGGATATCTAGGGGTTGCAATAAGCCGCTGGGAACACGGTGCTTAGCCTTCACCTACTGGAACACTAAGCATCTTGCCACAAACTCCATCACTACCTACTTCATCCCAGGACACCAAAACTATTCCCTTAGGACACAATACATCTTGGAAACTCCTGGGTGTACCTCTAGGGATGATCTATGAAACTCACAGAGAACTCCCTCACACATCATCACCAGAACACATAATTTCTCACAGAACAACATCTGATTCTGACCATCCTATGACCATTCCTTTAGAGCATCTCCCTAGTTAATGTGATCGCGCATCACCTCCACCTCTGAGTCTCCCCATTGAGATTCCTCCACCTACTTCCTCAGAGATGACTACACCATCATCTGAAATAGAAAACCTCTACCATTATCCATTCCTATACCTAATTTTAAGGAAACCAACTCCTTCATCTCCCTCTAAGCATCCAAAAATTATCAAACTACCTCATTATATGAATTTCTGCTCAAGGTATTAGACACACCATTCCCCTTTACTTATGTGTTGGAGATCTCAAAATCATAGTCCTGAAAAAACTCCATCCACCACCACTACCGCAAGTTCAGATCGTGCTGGGAAAAGATACACCTCAAGATCTTGTGTTCTATGAAGACCATAAAGCACTCCCCAATAAGGTAATGTCACCAAAAATGCAGCATGAACATGACCACTGCTAGATCCAGATTATGGGTGGCATAGTTACGTTCATGGGTACGTTACTTCCTAGACTCATAAGAGATCACTCCTTGTTGCTGCATCTGCAGATACCCCAAGACTAGATGGAAAGCATCACAAAACACATCAAACATCGCATCCTTCTCTAGAAACTGGAGCACTTACCAACTTCCCCTTCTGATGTCCAAATGCTTCCTGGAACTTCTCACTACACATAAAAATCTTGTCCTTTTCTAGTCATATTCATAAATGGAGATGCTACTTGAGAAAAATCAGGTAAAAATCTCTAGTAATAGCCTGCTAAACTAAGAAAACTATGAACCTCTGCCACACTCTTGGGTGCTACCCAAGAAATAATTGCATCGACCTTTAACAGGTCCACTTCTATCACCTACTGAGACAGAACATGACCACAGAAGTTTACCTCTCTTGTTTAGAAATTACACTTAGAAAACTTCCCATAGATCTTGTGGTGTTGAAGAACCTCTAAGATAGTTCTGAGATGCTCGGTATGATCCTCCTCTGACTTCCAATAGATCAGGATGTCACTATTGAAAATGACAATGAGCCGATCTAGGAACTCACTAAAGATAGAGTTCATGAGGCCCATGAACATAGTTGGTGAATTTGTAACATCAAATGCCAAGACCATGAACTCGCAGGGCCCATACCTTCACCTAAAAGTAGTCTTCGGGATGTCACAGCCTTTACCCTCAAATGGTGATACCCATACTATATATTGGTCATAGAAAACTAATTTTGTCCCCTTAGCTGGTTGAAAAGATTCTCTATCCTCAGGAGAGGGAAACGGTTCTTAACTGTCACCTGATTCAACCTCTAGTAGTCTATGCACAGCCTCAGACCACCATTTTCCTTCTTTGCAAACAAGATCGGAGCACCCCATGGTGACACACTAGGCCAGATAAATACCTTATTCATCATATCATCAATATTAATCCTTATCTCTTACATGTTAGAAGGTTTCATTCGATAAGGATCCGTCGAAATCGGAGAAGCACGAGGCTACAAGTCTATCCTAAAATCAACGTCGCGTTAAGGGGGTAGAGTCACAACCTCATCATGAAAAAAATCCAATAACTCCCTGAAACCTTTGTAAAACCCCACCATCTTAGCATCCACCAATTCCACTAACAGTATGTCCAACAAGGAAATAAGAGGCTCCACACACCAACTTCCCAGCATACAACTCTACTCTCCAACAAAAGCCACACGTTTTCCATCCACACATGAAAACATGAATCTTCTTTGGAAGAAGTAGATAACATAATGAACAAAGTAAAACTAGTCGATTCCAAGGATGAAATTGTATTTTTTTCATCTTCAATAGGAAAAGATCCCCATAGTACTGATGCATTCCCATCATCGGTTTATATCCCCAGAAGACCTCTGACTGGTGTACTCAACAATAGGGGCACATAAAGTATCTCAATGTTTAGTCCTAGAGCATGGGCTAGATTGGGTGAAACAAAGGAGTGTGAAGCTCCAAAATCAAACAAGGCTCAAAAAAGAGTACTAAACAAGTTGGTCATACCTCGAACAATATCTAGCCCCACTAGAACTACTGCCTTTGTGGCATGAAACAAACTATAACCATCCCCTCTACCAAACTACTATAGATCTCCTCCTTGAATATGTATGTGTTGAAGTCCCTAAGGATCACCCTGAGGTCAGGCACCACCTACACTATCTCCCCTCAGTGGAGAAGAAGCCTGTTATCCCTACTGCTGAAACGACATAGCCAGCAACTACTGCTGATGTGGGTGCTAAACCTACCCACCTCCAACATACTGATCCCAAACTGAGCATTGAATCTGAAGGTGTTGGTGACTTCCACAAGTGAAACACCTAAGTTCTAATCCTATGGGAAAATCATGAGGACCAGAAGGTTGAAACTGAAACAGCTGAGGTCGACTCCCCACTGGCTGAAACCTCGAAGGCCCTGGTGCCTGAGACCTGCTGCTAGAAGCCTTTATCTTCATAGAACATTACTGGATCACCTCTCATGGAATACCTCCTCTTGATTGCATTCTCTAAACCATTTCTTCCTTCTTATGGACTTCTAGTTATGTTGGCTAAGTGGAGGGAGTAACTGTGTACTAGAGGGAAGGACATGGTGCCTCCTCTAAGCATCTCTCCCAAGACTTCTCATATGGAAAGAGATCAAGAGAAAAATGAAGGAGATCCTTGAAATTTATCCCTATTTCCTATACCAACATAATCCCCTACTAGAGGGAGAGTAACTCATATCACTTTTCATTTTTCATGGTCGAAGAAAGGAATTATTCTCGGAACTCCTTCTCAAAATCAACCCACGGGACATTAGCCTCCCTTCTCTCCCTCGGGTACAATGTCTACCACTGACGCACAACACCCCACATTCGCCTCACTACCATAGGGACCCAGTACTCTGTCAGAGCCCATATCAAACTGAAAGTGATCAACATCCCCTCAATCCAAACCTTTGTCTCTATATCTGAAATTCTACCTTCATACTTTCCCAAAGTCTATCATTGGAAAGCACGATGCATCTTCTACCACTTATCATCCTCCCCCACTAGTTCAACCCTCTGTCGGTCAGCCAGATCGGCCTACGAAAACTCCATTTCCTGAGCCAATCGTGGAAGATGATCGGGTTCCATAGATAAAATATAAACAAAGAACTCCTAAGCCTGAGTAGTATAGAACATTATTTAAGGTTAATTTTAACTTGTTATTATTTTATTTCCTATAAATTCCCAAGTCAAACAACAAAACAAGTCATCATGATTCATGCACCTTTCCTAGGGTCTCTACCCTGCAAACAGTGTAGCCTCACTTAGTCATTTGGTAGACTCCGAGTCCTTGCATCAGATCAGGGGGAGCCATAAAATCTTGTGTCCTAACCAATCTTCCCTGGCCTATGTCATGCACCAATATTTCCTAAAACACTTTCCCTACCATCCCATGCAATATTCATTGTTCATAACTCCAAACTCCACCAGATCTTTCAACCTCCCTTTGATACCATTTTGTCACGACCCTCATTTATCTATATGAGGGAAGGGATGACAAGGTGTCAAGCCTTTCCTTCTTCAAGATGAAAAAGAGATAATGACCCCCGAGTCCCGCCTCTAGTAGGACCTAGGTAGGTGACCAGCACCAAGGGTGTATAAATCTTACAAAATGAGTGGCATTACCCTTTTTATTGTAACCAAGATCAGGAGATAAGATGTATCAACCTCAAAAAAGCTCCAAGAAACACACAAACACACACACAAATATATATATATATATATATATATATATATATATATAAGGATCCAAAATCCATCCCATATGCATGTCTAAAGTAAAACCGCTAGAAATATAATGAAACAATCTGAAGTAAATACCAAAGAAACAAAGCTAAGCAGCGACACAACAACTATTCTGATGCCCAAAGTAGTATGGTTCATCACAGTCCATGAAATATCCATAGAAACCTAAGAATATTTTTATATACATAGGTTAAGAATACAAGTATACTCAATAGGATAAGCCGAAGTCACTCATGCAGAAGTGGGAGAAGAATACTAATTCCCATGTGATAAAAACAGCAGAAAATCAAAAACACCTAACAAGATATACTATCCACCCCAACCTCACCAAGGAACACTCACCAAATAATGAAAGTCAATTTAAGTAATGTAATAATTACATCAATGATAGGGTACCCCACATCACATCCCACTGGTTAACTGATAATCCCTAACGGCGAACGTCCTGATGCTAACATGCTCTTCCATAATCCCCACTACCATAACCTACCCTCACACACCTGGTCCACATACCACATCTCATACACAAACACCTGGGACACAACCACATCACATCCTACCCATGGAAACCTAGGCCAAAAAACCACAACCTCATCCCGAAGACACCTAGGAAAGCACAACACATCTCATCCCGAAGACACCTGGGAAAACACACCTCACCCGCAGACACCTGGGCCTCAAAACCGAACCATAATCTGCATGAATATTCTTGGGCTATCAATGCCTAGTATATGGATAAGAGAAGATCCAATAACCATCCATCCATCCTCCCACTAAGATTTTGGGAAAGGTCACCCTCCCCCATCACAATGGGGGTGTTCAGCACATAGTTCTCAACATGGGTGGGGTGCGTATAGAAATAAAAAGGAACTACATGTATATATATAGGTACCAAACACTCAACCCAACCAATGGGTTTTAAAAACAAACAACCAGACCACACAAAACTTCCCTTACTACCACCTCTAATGAATAACCACACAGCCAACCCCATACTTAATTCATAACCCCAGCCAATTAATTTAACCAATTTTCATTCTTTATTTAACAAGAAAAAATTACGGATTCCATTCCTACCTGGTAAACTACCAAACACAACACATGTTATAAGAGAGAATCAACTATACCGACCACTTCCAAATCTAAATAGAGAGAGAAGGAACAGGGTAGAAGAATCCACTCTAACAGCCATTCCTAATATACCGGTCTCTGGAAAATCCAAGCGAAGCACCCATGAAAGTTAACACTATCATTATTCAAAATTATCCATCCCAAACCATCCTTGGAAACCCCACTACACAAAAAGATCCACATCCAGAAAAAAAAAACAAAACTTAACCAGATTATAGTCCCACTGCATAAAAAGTTCATCCATTGCACAACCAACAACCTCTCAACTTGAGATTCCATTACACCTCCTGTAACACCCCATACACAAAACCCACAACAACCATCACTAAATTTGTAGCCTCGGTACACCAAGATACCACACTATTCCCACATAGCCAACCCCCTTGTCTACCCCTGCACCCACAACTGTGCTTCCAACCACAGTACCTTAAAAACCACCCAGGGCACTAAAATCAAATAGAACCATACACATCACACAACCACACCTATGAAATAGAGTGTATTCATATTTGACCAACATTTTTATTTAATTCCAATTTCATAATTCAAGGGTGATCACATCGTAAGTTTAATCTAGGGGCATCCATTTATTTAACTGGGTGTACGTGATTAACCAGATCCTCATATTTGCAGCCATTCAATAGAGGATCAACAACAAGTATAAATCAAAAATCATTCACAAGAAAATACCACCAACAGACATGATTTTACTAAGGATACTACCCATACAATTCACAACAGGGATCAAATATAACAAATAAAACAAATGATCATCATCAACATCACCATATCCCTCATTTATTTCTAAAGTAATAGGTCTGATTATCTTCATTATTATCATCTTCCATTCCCCACATTTATCTTTGTTAAATTGATTTAAACCATACCAATAAGAAGAAATCAGTATACCCAGCCCACATGATATACAATTAAAAGTTATACGAAGGAATTCATACTTCAAAAAACAGACGATCATCAACTGCTCCTTGTGCCAAAACAGAGGGGCGTTCAAGCAGCATGCGACTCCAAGGGAAACTAGATCTGAATTCCACATCACAACACATGACTCAACAAGAAATAAAGGCTCTGGGTGCACCAGGAGAAAAATGGAAACACATAGTGAAGATAAGATCTTTTCTTAGAGGAGCAAGATCATATATCAATGGAAGTAAATAGTTTCATGGGCCATTAAAGTCGGATCACAATAAATATTACATGGTTTGACTATTTCCATGTCCATGGAGTGTAAGGATATTAAAGATATAATTAATATCATTTGAAATGACTTTATAAATTCTCAAGAAAGGTTTTTAACTTGATTTACGTCAAATAAAATGTATGAGGGGGAAACTGGAAAAACTGGAAAAAGATGGAAATGACTCACCGATGGGTGAGTCACCAATGTGAGTCCCCAACAGTGAGTCACCAACGTGATGCACCGATGGTGAGTCACAGATGTGACCCACCGATAGTGAGTCACTGACGTGACCCACCAACACTTGACTCACTAACGCAATTGACCGACACCCGACCTACCGACACCCAACCTGCTGACATTGATCCACCAACGATGAGCCACCGACATGAGATACTGACACTGAGTCACCAACACAACCTACCAATGCTAAGCCACCGACACTGATCCACCGACGTTACCTACCGATGTTGAGCCATCGACACTGATCCACTAACACTGAGTCATTGACGCGTCCTACCGATGGAAAAACTAGAATTTTGGAAAAAAAATTAAATGAGTTATTGTTGCCTATCAGAACACCCCAAACAGTGTATTTTGACAATGTAATGGACTGGGGAGGTCTGGGCTATTACATTGACCTTCAATTTTTGGTTGGATTTGGCCTTGGATCTTCAAAAATCACAAAGTAAGTCTCTCTTCTCTTGATGTTTTCCATCTTCTAGGGTTCTTCTTTCCTCTTTCTTGGGTTGTAATTTCTCTATTGGGCTGGTTTACCTAGAATGGGCTGAATCATGGTTCCTTGGGTAAAATCTTGATGCTTGTGGTTCGATCTTTCCTTTATAGGTGCAATTGTAGTTTTCCACCAAATTTAAAAAGTTTCAAGCTTAAGGTAGGTGATTACATGTTTTAGAATTATTATATAATTTTTGTATGCTTTCTTTGCTTCCTGGATGTGTTCTAGGGATTGATTGAAAGGTTTAAAATGTGTTTTCAAGAAGTTTTAAGAAGCGTATATCTTGAAAGGTGGGTTTAAAAATGATATGGGTTGTTTTTTCAAGTGTTATCTCTTGTTTGGCTTCTTAAATGTGTTCTATAAATTATTTGTAATATTTATTTGGAGGTTTTACATTCTAGATCTCATGAGGTAAGGGAGTTGGGGATGGAAACACCTACTAGTTTGGGTGTTGGAGCAGCAAAGGAGGTCTTTATCCAGGAGGCGCAGTCATTTCCCCCCTGATCCAAAGGTTGTTGATATATTTGATAGATAGAAATGTGATTTGGATAGGGTGTATGTAGTAGGAGATGAGGACTAAATGAATGAATCTAGGGTGGAAATTACTGTGAATCCAATGGACACCGTAGAAGGAGGAAAATATGAGGTGGTGTTTCAAGCGATAGGTGAGGAAGATGCAATGGTTAATGGAGGAAATGAGGGATGGAATAATGAACCATGGAGGGTGAGGATGAGAAAATTCAATCTAATGATCAATGTGAGTAGCCATTTTGAAGGTCTAGAGTTTGAAGGATTGGTGTAGGATCAAGAGGATTCTATTCAAGTTGGAATGGGCATCCAAAATACAACACAAAACCTCGCTACTGATCTAGGATTTTATTGGACAAATATGGAGGTTGAGGCATCCAGCTAGGTTTTGATGGATATTTTTAATGATGTGCATAGAAGAGGCCTACACAACCTAAGAAAAAAAGAAGATGTGTAAAGGCATATGGTACTTATGGAGATGCATATTGTTAAAGAGAAATAAGTATAAGGGACGTAAAGAATACTCTCAGTTACCTCAAATGATGGAAATAAGGTCTGAAAAAAGAAATAAGGAGATTAAAAATGAACATATGCTTCATGAATAGGTAGTAAAATATAGTATAATTCTTCTGAGAGAAAATAAAATGGTGGAGTTTGATGAAAGGGCACTCATCATTAATTTCAATGAAGAAATGGTCGAGGAGGAATTTGGGGTAAAGGCTACACATGTGAAATTTGATAGGATGGTTGAGAGGGTAATTTGAGTTGACATTAATAATGGACAATGTGATTGGATTAAAAAATAATATCGCCTCTTGACATGTGGTTTGAACGAAAGGAAGATTAGTGTGGAAGAGTTTATCCAAACTTGGGAGAAGATGACCTACAGTTTTGAAGACCTCATCATGGACAACCCAAATGCTAAGGTCACTTATCTCCAATGGTTTCTTTATAAAGGTATGGTTTTTAATAGACTCAAACTTCATTTCAATGATTCATTTATTTAATATTTTTTATATTAAATTCTTTTTCTGTACTTGGAAGGTTTCCCACTTTATCCTTAAAAGTTCTTCTCATAATAAAAAAGTTAATTTGAAGTCACTTCTATAAATTGTTTAAGTGGTGAAAAACATTTTTTAAAAATGATTTGGTGTGCGTATGGATTTGAAAGATGTTTCTCCTATGAAAAATTATGGTTTTCCATGTGTATTCATATTTATTGGTGTGTGTATGTGAAAGTGATGATTTATGTGACATGTGAAATGGAAATTGATCATAAAAGGAATCTTAGGTATCTAGGAGGAAAAACTAGGACTAGTAATCTAGTTGGATCAGCAGGGCCAAGGCCCAGTTCCTTCTAGAAGGATTGATGATAAAACACTAACTAAACTATGATGATGATTATTGGAAGCCACTAGAATTTTGGATAGATTCTTCGGTAGTGGATTATCTATTAGGATGTTGTGGGTCATGGTTTTTATACGATTTTCACTAAGATATGAGGTTCTTAGTGTCCCACTAGTGCTAGTACCTTTAGGGATTACCCATGGATCTACCTCTCTCTCTCTTATGATGTGGTTCTTATCATTATTATGTGGTGTACCTTATGTATGTGTTTTTTTCAAAGAATTATTTTCTTGAAATCTTTTTCCTTAAAATGTTTCTTAAAATGTTTCTAGTTTCTTCTTAAAACTTACATATTATTTTTTATTATGATGTTATGGCATGAAGTCTTCATTTTGGGTGGAATCCTACTGTCCTTGGGCTCATACCCTATATACACCCTTGGGTATATGTATATTTTCTTATGTTTAACCTATGTAAAGGCAAAATGCATCGTGGTGGTGATAGTGGATATGGTTTCTAGAGTTCATTTCCTTGCAGGTGTTGGTAAAGGTGGCATGAGGGTGATGTCTGTTTTATTGCATAGAGATTCTGGGTTGTGTAGTTGGATTCCCTCCTTGTTTTGGTTTAAAGTTGTAAAATTTTTAACTTGAAATTATTGTATCTCTTTTGGTTATGGATATTGATCTTGGTGTGATGTTTTATTTTAAGAAGTGTTTTTAGTTGTTCATTATGGGTGAAATAATTCCCAAAAGTGTATTTTTGATACCCAAACACAAGTTTCCAACCCATGGGGATCAAGAATTCCCTTTGGGCCATGTCATGGGCCGAGTTGGGAGCCATGTTGGATGTCATCCCAACTTAGTTTGTGACATGTACACTTCTGTTCCTATTCTTCCAATTCTCGCTGGTTTTTATTAGTAGCATTATATTCTTTTGAGATTAATAAAATACGTGAGTTGGGTGGTGTTCTTGTCATGCATGTAGGTCCCCATGGGACCAAATCATGTTAAATAATTTTGGTCTTTTCTGATTTCTTTAATTCTTGAATTTTTATTGTTTGAATATGTCATAAATCTTCAATATCTTATAGAAATAGTCAAATTTGGTCCTTTTGGGTTTTGTTGTTCTGCTTATGTTTGGTTCCCCATTCCCCCCTCACATTGAGGATAAGGTCGCATATCCCACGATTGAGTTCGTCCATGTTCGATGCATAAGTTTTAGGTGTTGTGCAGTCCGTGCTGTGTGAATATCGATTGAAGCTTGGAAATCATTGACCATATATTGTTGACCTCACAATTGAAGATTTTGGTTGCTAGGATTTTCATTTATTTGCAGTTTGAGTTAAATATGATGATGAGTCCTCAATGCTCATGAATTTTGCGGATTCAAGATCACTTATTTTTTGCGTTCAAGGTCTTTGATTGTTTTCTTTTGATAGAATTACATATTATTTATGATTGCGAACCTGTGAGATTGATCCAATCTAGAAATAATTGTGGGTATTAGAGGTGATTTATGTAGAAGAGGTCTCACCATTATAAGAGTTTGAACACTGATAGGGCATCATTGTTGACTTCTGTAAACTCAACTGGGATGATGTTGATTGCTGAACTTGAGCTCGTGGGATGTTGAGGCCAGAGAATCCAAACAATAAAAAGGAATGTTAAAGGCATGAGAAGTATGGGAATTCTAGATTTATGCATGGTTTGGGAAGAATTGGTTGAGATGAACCAGTATGGGGGGATTTAGTTAGGTGGGAAGATTCCACTTTATGACAATGGAGTACATATACAAGATGATTTTGGAAGAAGATGATGATAGAACTCCCTTTCATGTGATCTTTAAATGGTTGGGTTTTAAATTATTAAATAATAAAATTTAAATTTTTTTAAAGGAATTGGAGAACTGCTGGAATAATAAATGCCTTTACGAGTGGATAAAAATGATTCGTATAGTTTTTTTTTAAGTGAAAAGAGCATTGAGAGAAGGCCAAAAAATAAATTCTTTCTCTTGGTGGCCCTCAAATGAAGAGGGGAAATGATGTTGGCGATTTTCAGGGGAGAATCAAAGAAGCTACAAGGGAATTTTTGAGGGACTAGACCACCACTTTTTTCATGGACACATTCCGTAGGGGTTCCAACACGAACGCTCTGAAGCGAGAGAAGAGGATCTTTTTGGGAACATGAACAAAAGATTCATTGGATAGAAAAAATGGATTTGAAATGAAGAGATATAAACTTCAACTCAATCGATGAGATTTATTCTCTCCTTCACCTTTTCCTCTATTATATCACAAGTTTTTTTGTTCCTATTTCCATCTATAAATACAAGAATGTACATAATTGAATGGGGATTTTAGAATGTTTCGATACATATTACAATATTCATTTGTGCACTCTATTTAAAATTGATTTCAACTTCTTAATTTTAACAATTGAATGAGTTTTGTATGTAAAAAACTGAAAAATCATCAGATTGTTGGTCAATCTACTCAACTGATACTTTGGATTCTTGTTTTTTATCATTGATTTTAATTATATCTTCACAAATGAAAAAATACATTTAGCGAAAATTTGATTTTCACTTTGAAATCTTTTTGCATGTTTCTTCTCTTTGACATACTTTTTTGTTAACAAAATTAAGAGTGATTTTCACATATTATTTATACACACACTTAACACCTTTTTAATCATCATTTCATTATATATTTTCTATAGTTAAAGACATTTAATAAAGCCCATATAACATCTCACCATCCTGCCCTATGGTTTAACCCTGCTGGCCATTGTTCTAAATAGTAGGAAAATATCATTTGCTAATTTGACCAGTACGTTAACAACCATGCCCCAAATAAAATTTATTGGGGGTCTTTATTTAGGATAAATTATACTTTAATGTAGAACATATCAGAACCACCCCTTAAAATTTTGAAAATTTGATTGGTTTTCAAGCTTCAACTTTCTTATTCAGTGGATTTTTTTAAGGTTGATATTTTAATTGATAGATTAAGGATGTTAACTTTTTCTGATTTTCCATGGATTTAATTGGTTTCATCAATTTATTTCTCTCTTGATTTTTTATTCTTTTTTTAAAACTTTAGGATTAGGTTTTACAATATTCATTGGTTTTAAAAAAATTTATTGAGTTTTAAACCATTAATCTATACATTTTAATTATCAATGAAATGAAAATCCTAATCCAGGTTAGACATTTCATCTCTTCTTTCTTTTATTTATTTATTCTTTAATCTAATAGATGAGTTATTTATACATCCTTGTAATTATTAAAATTGATCATCCAAATAGAGTGTCGATTTATTATATATTTTTATTATGTGTGTTTGTACTTATAGAGGTAAAGAGGAGTTTGGAAGTTTCAGTTAAATGCAAAGTGGCATTTGTTTAAATTTATTCAAAATTTCTAATTTCAATCATTTTTGTAAAATGAAAACCAACTTTTGACCAAATCAATTATTTCTAACAAATTAGTTACATTTTCTCGTTTAAAGAGTCCATGAAGAAGAATATTTTTAAAATCTCATTCTTAGTGGTAACTCACTTTTTCAACCTCAAGAATTCTTTGATTTCACTAAATTTGATTAAATTGAATACTTGATGACATACAATGCTTAAATATCGGGGAATTTGATGCGGCTTTTATTTCACACTGTTTTCCACATCATTTCATTAATATTTTGATGTTTTAATTAATTAAATTTTCTTTAATTGTTTAATAATTGAACTTTTTTAAATTTGCTGTTGAAATTGTTAGTTTGTCAATTTTGAGTTTAAATTTGTTTTTTATTTTTAATTTTATTTTTTTAATATTAATTTTTGGGTATTTCTATTTTAATCTTGATGATTATTAATTAAATTTTGAATTTTTAAATTTTTATTTAATTAATGGAACATGGTTTTAATTTTTTTTATTTGAATTTAAATTTACAAATTGGAATATTTAATCAGTTTTCAAATATTTGAATATGAATTTATTTAATTTTTTAAACTTTTATTTAGATGATTTTATATTTTGTTTTTTTATACTTATTATTTTCATATTAAATAATTTATTGATTTTGTGTTTATTTTTTTATTTAGTTTTTAATGTTTTCATATTTAGAATAATGTTATTTTAAAATTTCTTTAATTTATTTTTGTTAATGTGGTAGTGAAAATTTTCCAAAAGGAGTGGATTTCACTGATTTCCACTGCCTGTTCCACATAGCACAATTCTCAGCAGTCACATATTTAATTTTCTAGCAACTATCATGTAGTAGAATTTCACAGATTCAAATTTCAAATGGAAAACCCATGTTGGATATTAAACCCATATTCCATGGATGGTGCCAGACATCCACTGTAGCGATAGAGGCTTGGAGATCTTCAATGAAGGCTGCTTCAACATGCTTGGCATTGAAAGCTTGGACGACACCTAATTCAAAAATTTGTGGACTTTTTATTTATCTATGTTTTGATCATTTATTTGTCATGTGGATGTATCCCTATAAATAGGGAGGGTCGTGTGTGTTATATTTCATCAGAATAGAGAAATAAACAAAAATTATGTTGTTGTTGCTCCATTTCTATCATTTTGATCACCTCTAGTGATCTGCATGTGCTTATGGTTTGTGTTACCCCTGCATCAATCCTCCATCAGTGGTATCAGAGCAGGTTGAAGGTGTTTCTGCTAATCTTTAGATGAAGAAGACAACAGTTGATGGTGGGATATGAAACCCCTAAATTGTTCAGCGAAGGGAGAAGAAGGTGAATAATGACTTCCTCCCGCTTTTTTTTGTTTCCACAACCATTTGTCTTTCCCATTAGTCAAATTTTTCATTTTTCAAAAAAGTGGTCACAACATTGATTTATTCACCCCCACGTCTCCCCATTTTGAGGGGTGATTCTCTCCCTTTCTTCTCCCAATTATCACACCTCTCACCTCCCATTTAAAAATAAAAAAACAAAAAAAAAGGAAACTGTTTCCCCTTATTTTTCTTCCATGCCACCCCATCTCCTTTTCCCACTTTACTTCTGCCATCATCCCATAAGAAATAAATCCATTCATTAGTATCAGTGCTTCTCATAAAAAAATTATTGGAAGGCATTTTTGAATCCATCCAAGTCAACCTATCCAATAAAAAAATTATCAATCTGCACTGCTAAAAGAAATTATTTATATATAGTAGTTTGCATCTCTAAAAAAATACTCTACCCTTCAAGATATTTGTATCTGTTATTGTTCATCAAAAAGAATTTTCCATCATGGAGAATGAATTTTCACAAGCAATTATCCTGAAGCTAACAAAGAACAATTATGATAATTGGTTCATCCAAATGCGCACGGCACTTAGCACCCTAGATGTCATGGACATCATGGAGGATAGATACACTGAGCTGGAATCCAAAGTAGCGAAGGATGCTCTACCAGATGTTCAAAAGAACACTCTTTAGGTGGAACGAAATCGGGACTACAAGGTGAAATATAACATTTATCAAGGCCTTGACGAAGCGACTTTTGAAATAATCGCTTCGTCGAAATCATAAAAGGAGATATGGGATACCCTTCGCAAAGCTTCCCAAGGCGTCGACAAAGTGAAGCGGATTCAAATTCAATCTCTACAAGGTGAGTTTAAATCCCTATTTATGAAAACTTCTGAAACTGTTACCGAGTATCATACTCTTGTAATGGTTGTGGTGAACCAACTATGAAGAAATGAAGAAGATATTGTCGACATGTGGGTATGTGAGAAAATTTTATGATCCCTTGATAAAATATTTGATTACAGAGTCGTTTCCCTAGAAGAAACAAAGGACCTGGAGACGACCTCTATCAAAGGACTTGTGGGGTCTCTTCAAGCGCACAAATTGAAGGTGAACCACCAGAACGATACAAATGGAGTGGAGATTTCCTTGCAATCAAAGTTGTACATTAACAACTCCAAAAAGGAGAAAGGGGGGACATCTTGAAGAACCTGAGGCAGGGGATTCTGTGGACAACAATTTGATCCAAGAATAGGAGGATGAGGAGGGAATGGTAGAAGAATCCCAACTCAAGGAGGCCATGAATATCAAACATATACTCCACAAGAACACGGACGAGGAAGAAGAGGTGGATTCAACAATTGCCAACCGGGAAAAAGAAAAATTCAATGATATAATTTTCAAAAATATGGAAATTATAGCAATAAATGTTGGTACAAGAAAACCATAGAGAATGACATTGAGGAGGCACATATAGTCGAATCAGAAGATCATTTTAACTAGTCTCATGTGTTTATGGCACAAACATCGACACAAAATCAAGGAATGTGGTATCTTGACTCTGGAGCTAGCAATCACATGACAGGGAACAAATACCTATTTAATAACCTGGATGAGTGGGTTCGAGGATAGATTTCATTTGTAGATCTCTCGATAGTATTTTTCCATGGAAGAAGAGATACTTTGATCAAGCAAAAAGATGGCAATAATGCTTTCATCTCCTACGTCTAGTATGTACCCAACATGAAGACCAACATCTTGAGTTTCAGGCAGCTGGTGGAAAAAGGATTTCATAAAAGTCAGCAAAATAAAAAAATGGTGATTGTCGATGACAGAGGAAGGTTGATCACAAAAGTAATGATGGAGAAGAACCACATTTTTTTGCTCATGATCCAACCCGACGTACCATGATGTTTGGCGATGGTACGTGGTGATAAAGATTGGATATGGCATCTCAGGTTCAGACATTTAAACTTTGAAAGTTTAAGATTATTAGGAAGTAAGAAGATGGTGAATGGGAGTCCTATCATCTAACACCTGAATCAAATATGTGAAATTTGTGTTCTAATAAAACAACATAGAAACAGCTTTACAATGAAGGCCAACTGAAAAGCTGCAGTACCACTGGAGCTCGTTCACACCGATGTGTGTGGTCCATTGAATCCAAAATCAGATGGACAAAGGAGGTATTTTTTGACATTTATTGATGATTATAGAAAGAAAACATGGATACATTTCCTCAAAATTAATTCAGACGTGTTTGGCATCTTCAAAGATTTCAAAGCACTGGTGGAAAATCAAAGCAAGCATCGCATAAAAACTTTGCGATCTAATCGAGGTGGGGAGTACACCTCCGATGTTTTTCAAGAGTACATCAAGAAACATGGAATTCAACATCAGCTAACATCGTCTTTCACACCCCAACTCAATGGAGTAGCTGAGAGGAAAAATCACACAATTCTCAACATGGAAAGAAGCATGTTGAAAGACAAATAAGTGCCCATGAATTTTTGGGCAGAATTGGCCTCATGTGTGGTGTATTTACTCAATAGATTCCCAACAAAAAAACATGAAGCAATGACGCCATATGAGGCCTGGAGTACTCACAAGCCAAGTGTGATACATCTTATATTTTTTGGTTCTATTTCATACGTTAGGATCCCATAGGCAAAATGGACAAAGGTTGAGGAAAAAGGTATGAAATGTGTCCTATTGGGATACAGAGACTGAAAAATGGGATATCTCTTGTATAATCCCATCACGAAGAAGATTTTATTCAGTAGAGACGTTATCTTTGATGAAAAGGAGACATGGAAGTGGAATCAAGATGATGATTCTAGAGAGGTACGAGTCACTCTATAAGATGATGAAATAGTTGAAGAAGTACCATTGGAGGAACAAAGAACTGAAGAACCACTGATGTCGTAATCAAATATTCTGACATCTGAAGACATTGAATGAGAACTCTCTCATATAATTCCTCAAAATGTTCGAAGCCTTGCAGATATGTATGAGAGAATGGAACTAATTGAAGAGTATGATAATTTGTACTGTCTCTCAGCAACTTCCAATCTAGTTGGATTTGAGGAAGCTAAAACTGATGACATGTGGAAGAAAGTGATGGATGAGGAGATTCATTATATTGACACCATTGAAGGCTAAAAGCAAAAGTAAGGCTTTGAATTTAGGGAAATCATTACACCGGTTGGTCACCCACCTGGATATGATGAAAAATCCTGCGTCACATGGAATATGAGTTTAAGGGGGGATGTTGGATATTAAACCCATATTCCATGGATGGTGCCAAACATCCACTGTAGCGATGGAGGCTTGGATATCTTCAACGAAGGCTGCTTCAACATGTTTGGCGTTGAAAGCTTGGACGACACCTACTACAACAATTTGTGGACTTTTAGTTTATCTATGTTTTGATCATTTATTTGGCATGTGGATGTATCACTATAAATAGGGAGGGTCATGTGTGTTGTATTTCATCAGAAGGGAGAAATAAATAAAAATTGTGTTGATGCTACCCCTACATCGATCCTCCATCAACCCATTCTGACCTGAGATTCTAAACGCCACTACTGAAGAAAGAAGCTGACACTGCCACTATTGTTATGGTTTGAATCAAAGCTTGTTGCAGAAGATAGTCCAAGCCGATGTTGAGCCTCCCGAGCATACAAAGTTTGTAGAAGAAAATGGCGAGCCGCCATCAAAATAGAAGTTCTAAAGGCCGATTGATTCCTAAAGATAAATCCAAGTGATGCCTTCCGGAACATCCAACCAAAGAAGTTGATTAGATTCACTATGAATGTCATTGATGATGACTGAAAATCATTTGGAGAGTCGATTTTATTTTTCTGATGAAATCTAAGGATGGAGTCGCACATCCCATGATTGAGTTCAGCCAAGTTAGAATCGTGATTTTTATGTGTTGTGGAGTCTGAGCTGAGTGAAGTTCAATTGAATCTTGCAAATCTTCATCCATCCATTGTTGACCTCACAATTCAAGATGTTGGTTTTCTGGGATTTTCATTTTTTTTAGGTTGAGTTGAAGATAACAATGATTCCTCAATGCAATCGAATGTTGCGGCTTCAAGATCATTGATATTGGCATGAAAGGTGTTTGATCATTTTATTTTGAGAGCATTGTAGATGATTTCGGGTTGTGAACCTGGGAGATCGATCCGATATTGACAATACTGTGGGTAGTGAAGGTGCTAGATGTGGAAGAGGACTTGACACTGTAGAGGTTTTAGCACTAATTAGGCATCATTGTTGACTTTTTTTAACTTGATTGGGATAAAGTTGATTACTGAACTTTTTCCTGCTAGATGTTGAGATCCAAGACTCTGAAAAAGAGAAAGGCATGCGAAGGATTGGCAGTGGAGATCTATGCATGTTTTGGGAAGAATTGGTTGAGTTGAACTAGTGTTGCAGACTTAGTTTAGTGGGAATATATAACATCCAATTATCCATTTTTAGGAATTTTTCTTCATCTTGACTTGTTTTCCTTTTCATTTGGGTACGTCTTGGGACTCCTGAAAATGGAAAACATTTTTTGGGGAAAACAACTTAAATTTTGGAGATGTATATTTATTTGAATTAAGTTGGTCTGGGTATAAATGTTTTGATGGTTTTTTGGGATTCTCCCCTAGTTTGGAGAATACTCGAGGTGGTTTGGTGTTTTCACAAAAGAATTGTCAGTTCTACTATCTATAGGAAATTTAAACATCGTGTAATGTTAGTACACAATGTTTAGTTGTTGGCAGACTCATGTCGTGCACCTAATACATAGTTTGAAGGGAGTACATGATGTGTAGAGGTTACACGTCGTGTAATGTTAAAAATCATGTTTTTAATAAAAATACAATGGGTTTTTTGGCGTGTTTGATCCCCATGGATTACATGACATGTAAAGAGATTACATGTCGTGTAATTATGGAGAGAAAAGTTTTTGTTGGAATTAGTGCCCTAGAAACCAACTTCTTTGTACTTTATGATAAAATTGTATTCATTGGATGAATATTAATAAACTCTATCACACCATGATTGTTCTTCTACATAACATAGTATGTGATAATGTTCTAAGAATAGTTATCACACTAAAAGGTCATAGAGGATCCCTACTATGATGAGAACCTAGAAGTGGCATAACACTATCCTTGAATATATGTTCTATGGCTGGATGATATCACTTCAAGGGACACAAATGATATTGGCTATCAGGGGTGGAGACTCATGAAACTTTGAGTCACCTTCTCATGGTGTGCACCCTTGGTAATATCCAGAAGCATATTATGAGAACAAGACCCGCCAGTAGGAAATCCACATTCATAAGTGTCATTGGATGTTTCTATCTGTGGACATGTGTATTGGTTCTTAGACTTTAATATTATTATTAATGGGTATTATTACTCGTGCACTTAGATGTTTTGACAAAAAACTGTGGTGACATATGATCATGGTGAGGTGGGATATGTTGGGTGCGTCACAAGTAATACTCTGTTAATGAATAATGCAAGAAAAGATTTGTAACTTCTATGGAAGTAGATATCTCAGACCCTTTGATGGAAATGATATAGCCTAACTAAATCAATGACCATGGTGTTCTCTAGGCAAGTTCAATTTTTGGAAGTCAAAGAATGAGAAATAAAGCACATGGGTTGATGACACTTGCATGCAATCCGCTTGATTGGAAATATCAGGACAAAGAGATTACATTACATGATAAGCATTCGTATGAGGTGACATGTCATTGCGACATCAACTTATTTCTCTTGGATGCCTTGACTCGTTGCTAGACAGTAATATTGGACTTTTAGCAAACCCACCTAATGCCAATGAGAAGGAGGCCTAGAGGTTCACACACTAAGTATATCCAGTATCTCAGTTAAATAATTTATTTATTTATCAAGTTGAATAAATATTATTCTCGTCTACGGTTTAATAATTATTCAAGTATGTCTGATCGCATTTATTTCATCGATAGTTATTCGAGAGAATATATTCTGGGAAAAATATTTATTTATTGGAGAATAATACAGTTATATTTATTTAATAAATAAATAGTCATTATTCAAGGCCCGATAAATATTGTGGAGGATTGGCGGACCAAGTTATGGGTCCAATGAGAAATCATATTAAATATTATTTGGTTAAATAATATTTAAATATAACGTGCAATTTAATCACATGTCATGGAAATAATAACAATGCTATTATTATTTAATATGAGGTTTCCACATGAAATAATAAATTAAGTAACGCCACTAGTGAAAATTATTTATTATTACCTGGTGAATTAAATTCATTAAGCACATATCATGAAAATAATAGCATTGGTATTATTATTTGATATGAGGTTTTCACATGGAATGATAAATTATGTAATGACACCTGTCCTAATTATTTATTATTACCTAGTGAATTAAATTCTATGTTATGTAATTATTTTCTATAGAAGCCAATGGGTCATTCCACCGACTAACCAATCGTTGTGTGCACAACATCCTTAGAGAAAAGATCTCGAGTCTAGAGAACTCTTCCCTCTCCAAGAACGCTCTCAA
This sequence comes from Viscum album, assembly GCA_963277665.1. Taxonomy (NCBI): domain Eukaryota; kingdom Viridiplantae; phylum Streptophyta; class Magnoliopsida; order Santalales; family Viscaceae; genus Viscum; species Viscum album. The sequence goes on from OY728165.1 coordinate 838,979,997, forward strand.
GAATGAGAGAGATCCTCCTCTACCAGATCTAGGATGACGCTTTGGAAGTGATTATCGAGGCACTCAAAGACAGACATCGCAAGCAAAAATATCTTCCACGCTATCACTCAGAGACCCCTTTGACAATGTATGGATATATGTGGAGCATGTGTGGATCACCATTAGAGGATTCCTATCCTTGGATTCTATATCGCAACGAAGTCACACATCAGACCTGTGGTCAAATGCATCAACGAAGAAATAATCACCATAAAGGTAATTCTTTAATTAAATTAAATTGATTATAAACAAAATTTGATGAGGTTCCAGGTTCTCTCCTTTATCGTTTATCATTGATTAAATTCCATGGATACTGGTGTTCATCGCCATATTGATCTCGAATTAATCATCGATTATGATAATTTGCAATGTTGGGTACACATCCGTCATGCGCTTCTGTTGTGCTCAAAACCTACAAGTGGTATCAGAGCGGTCATATTTTTGTTTATAATTATTTAAATAATTATATGATGATTTACACTTTAGTAATTTAGTTTTTCAATTCATGTTTAATCACTCTTGTAATAAGAATTTTGAGATCTCTTCCTCCTTTATCATTTCTCACAGATCTAACAAAAATGAATAATTTTATGATTAAAATTAAATTGAGGATCTCATCCAGAGGCGCTGACGGTTCTGTCCAAATAACACAAGAATACAAGTCGTGTAGTCGGATCTACACGTCGTGTATTTGTGTTCAATGCATCAGGAGTAATTTGGAAATCACTCAAGACGTGTTCATTAATAACACATGGTGTAGTTAATTCTTACACTGTGTGTTGACCAGGAAAGATTAATGCACAGTCAGCCAGACTATACACCGTGTGGCCCACTGGACACAGTGTGTAGTCCCTTCGAGTTAGGGTCAAGTTGTGTATCTCATACAAGGATTTCCCGGCTGGTGACCATGTAACTCTGAGTCTACACAACGTATGGCCTGCTGGACATGTCGTGTACTCCAAATATTTTTGAAGTACACCTCACACGTTGTTTCCCCAGGCATTTACTTCAAATGGACGGTGAGGAGGGTATATGCCATACAGTTGGATCTACATGCCGTGTACTATTTCCAGATTACACAGATTTAAAAATTTATTATTATATTATGTTACCCTTGAGACATATACCTTCTTGTGGGCATAAAGCTGGGACACAACATGTGATAGGTGTTCGATATATATGTGTGTGTGTGTGTGTGTGTGTGTGTGTGTGTGTGCGTGCTTAATTAACATCTGTGTAATGTTCAAAGATCTGCACATCATGTATGAGTTGTATTACGATTATAATTCTGCGTGCATGCTACATGTCATAAAGAATAAAGTGTATTATTGTATTAATATATGATGGGTAGTTTTTCACGGGTATTCATAGGTTTGCTTCCAATTTACAAGTTAAGTACAAAGATATGGATGAGAATCTCAAGGAAATTCATAAAAGGATTAAGATAAAAAGGATTGATTAATTAAATATATTTATTAATCGATTTGAGCATAATTTATCTTAATAGGAATGATTAAATAATTGAATTATAGTTTTATTAAATGCATAATTCGTTGCATGTATGTGGATGATCATGAGCTCGACCAGACTATTGTATGTGATTGGTTCCCTTTAAATCTATTTATTAAATTAAAATTGTTAGCCTGCATGCCTTCTCCTCCTTAAAATGTTGGGCCTACATACCCATGGTTTCTTTTATGTAAACCTCATTTTACCCCATACCTGTGTGTGAATTAAAATCATATATAATGGATGGAGCTCCCAAACTAGATGAGGCGGTTCAATTTAGGAGTTGAGGAGAAACCAATCTAAGGAGATACAACGGTGGACAGGTGGAAAGTTGTAAACACAAACCTTAAAATGGTTCAAGGTGTTTCTCCCCTAGGCTAGGGTTAGTTTATCAACTGATAGATAAACTAACCAATAGTAAAACTCATGATCATACCCTTTATTTTATTTTTGTCATTTGTGTGGTTATTCATTATGGATGTTTGACTCAATCACATAATTAATGAACTAATAAGCATACAAGATGGAACTAAAATAAAAAATGGCGTATGTGTAAATATTATCAATACATGGTTAATCAATTAAGTATATCACACTTAACATTAACAAGCACGTGAAAAGATAATAAGTGTAAATTTACACATAAAGGATAAAATCCCTCAACTAAATATTAAGTCGGTATAGCCTTCCATTACTTCGATTAGAATCGAACCATAATTCAAAGTGCTTGACCAAACCTAGTTGGGGTGCTTTCAATTATTAGGGAATTATAATTTAAATTTTTGGGTCGACATAACTTAGTTTACATCAAGTGTTGACTACCCTAGTAGGAATTGGTGTTACTGAGAGGCAAAGGTTGAGGAAATTCAAAATTAAGGATTTCAGGATTGGGGAGTCCACTCAACAGATCAAGGAGATGTGAGTTAATGCAATTGACATTTGGAATACCTAACTAAAACCTTTCAAGTTTCTTGACCCACCCTAGTTGGGGTAATGCAAAGGGAGATATGGATCCTTTCCACTAGAGTTTCCAAGCAACGGGATATTCTAAAACCAAAGGTGGGGGCTATTGGGTTTTGAAAAAATAGTGAGAGACTAATAAATATTAATTTATTTATTTTTCTATATTTATCAAGATAAAGTACAAAAACCTTCTTCGTATTAATTTGTAGAAACAAAAATTAAAATGACATCAAACATATCATTGTGATCCATACTTGAGAAGTAAAACCTTCTCACCAGCACTAATTTCCAAGAGTGGCAAAGACGCCTTCAGGTTATCCTTCTCCATGAGAGGAAAATTTATGTGCTGGAAGATCCTTTACCAGTAGTGCCTGGAAATGAGGGGAGTAATGAGGAACTCTATGTGTATGAGAAACATTTGAATGATGATATGGATGATTAGTGCCTCATGTTATCATACATGACTAATGAGCTCTTGAAGAAACATGAGGAAATGGATTCTTATATCATGATGTCTCACCTTTGGGATCTCTATCAAGTGAATACGAGACAAGAGAGGTATGAGATCTCTAATGCTTCGTTAACTACTAAGCTTGGAGAGTCTGCGCCAGCTGAACCGTATGTAGTCATCTTATTGACTACATTGAGCATCTGTACATCTTTGGGATTAAATTCCTAGATGAGTAGAATATAGATCTCATAATATCATCACACCCTAAGACCTTCTCTAGATTTATTGTGAATTATAATATGAGCAATAATTAGAAGGGTCTATCAAAGATTCTTACCCTGATTCGCCAAGTGGATAAGAACATGGGGCGTGAAAAACTCACAGTCCTTATAGTGAATAGGAAGAGGAAGGACAAGGAAATTGGGCCTAAAATTTATAAACAATCTAAATCCTCCAAGCACCATCTGACCAAGAAGAAGAAGATCCAGAGTCAGAGTAAGGAAAAGGAGGCAGTATTCTTTGCATGTGGGAATTCAGGCCACTGGAAGAGGAACTGCACTATGAAGAAAGGGGAATCCAATGGTGCATTCGTTATCGAGTGAAATATTTCCATTTCTACACATTAGGTATTAGATACAGCTTGTGGAGATCACATATGTATTCAAATATAGGAACCAAGTAGATTCCAAAAAATTTCTAGAGGAGAGGTGGATCTGCGAGCTGCCAATGGTGCGAGGTTGGATGCTCTTTCAATTGGTGACTACCACCTCACATTACCGATGGGAATGATTTTGGTTTTACATGGCTGTTATTATGTACCTAGTGGTACCAAGAACATAATTTCTGTATCGAGTTTAGATACAGATGGATTTATTTTCAAGTTTGGAAATAAATGTTGGTACTTTTATAAGGACAACATATGTTATGGTATGACACATTTAAATAATAATCTGTACGTATTAAATTACAAGAACCAAGTGTTGGTAATTGATAATGAACCAAGTTCACATGAATCATAAAACACCCAATTGTGGCATCACTGCCTTGGTCATGTAAATGAGAAGCACCTGAAAATGCTCTGTTAAGACATTTATTTATAATCTTCCAATCTAAAACCACTTCATAGATGTCACACTTGTTTATAAGGTAAAATGAATAAAACCCATTTTTTGGACAGGGTGAAAGGGACACAAAGATTCTAGGATTGATACACACTAATGTTTGTGGAACATTTCTAATAGAAGCTAAAGGTGGATATTCTTACCTAATTACTTTTACTGATTACTTGAGTAGATATGGATTTGTCTACTTAATGAGGTATAAGTCCGAGTCCTTTGAGAAATTCAAGGAGTTAAAGAATGAAGTAGAGAATTATCTTAGTAAAAAGATAAAAAATATTCAATCAGATTGAGGTGGAGAATATCTTATCCAAAAGTTCATAAACCTTTTACGGGAGTCTGGGATTCTACCTCAACTAACTCCACCTTATACACTATAGTGGATTGGTGTTAGTGAAAAGAGAACTGTATCTTGTTGGACATGGTAAAGTCGATGATGAGTCATGCAGATCTTTCATTATCCTTTTGTGGATATGCATTGAAAACTACAGCATACAAATTAAACCAAGTACCAACTAAGGAAACAAATGGGATTCCCTTCGAGATATGGAGTGGAAAGAAAGCCACATTGTCGTATACACGTGTATGGGGATGCGAGTCAATTTTTAAGGCATTCTCAGGAAACAAACTATCATCCTGGGGCATGAAGTGTATGTTTATAGGGTATCCCATTGAAACAAAGGGATACTACATATATAACCCATCAGAAAAGAATGTGACTGTTGCACAGGTCCCCATGAAAGAGGTAGTTCCAGAAACACAAGTACTTTGTAGGAGTACAAGAGAGTTAAGGGAACCATAGAGATGGTTTCCTTGTCATCGAGGATGGTGAATCATTATTGTTGGACAATGATGGACCTCTCTCCTACAAGGAAGCAATAGGAATCTTAGAAGCTGCAAGATGGATAGAATCTATGAATTATGAGATAGATTCCATGTATTAGAACCAACTCTGGGTTCTAGTCGATGCGCCAATTGATGTAAAGATTCTTGGGTGTAAATGGATATTTAAGAAGAAACTGGACTTGAAAAGTCAAGTCAGTACCTATAAAGTAAGGATAATGGCTAAGGGTTTTAAACAACATCAAGGAATTGACTATGATGAAACCTTTTAACTAATTTCCATGTTTAAATCCATAAGAATCATACTTTCCATAACACCTTTCCATGACTATAATATTTGGAAGATGGATGTCAAAACTACATTCCTTAACGAGAACCATCATGAAGATGTCTATATGACACAACCAGAAGGGGTTGTGACACCAGGTGATGCTAAATGGGTATGCAAGTTGTAGAGATCCATTAATGGATTAAATCAATAATCCAGGTCATGGAACATTCCATTTGATGATTCTATAAAAGAATTTGGTTTCATTAAGAATGAATGTGAGCCATATGTTTATAAGAAATTTAATGGGAATTTGGTTGTTGTCCTGGTAGTGTATGTTGATGACATATTTCTTATTGGAAAATACATACTAGTCTTGTAGTCAGTCAAGGATTGGTTGAACAATTTCTTCTCCATGAAGTACTTTGGTGAAGTAGCATACATTCTAAGGATCAAGATCATTCATGATATATCTAAGAGGCTGCTTGGACTAAGTCAAAGTACATACATTGACCAGATACTAAATATATTTAGTATGGAACAATAAAATAGGGAATTGGTTCCAGTGTCACATGGTATACATCTTTCCAAGAAAATGTGTCCCCATACACAACATGAGAAAGATAGGATGAGTAATATTCCATACACTTCAATGATAGGATCTATCATGTATGTCATGTTATGTACCACACTTGACATTTCATATGCACTGAGCATGGTAGGTGGATATTAAGCAGATCTAGGAGAAGAACATTGAAATGCTATCAAGACTATCCTTAAGTATCTGAGAAGAACTAAGGATATGTTCTTGGTGTATGAAGGATATGAGAAGCTTGTCATCAGAGGGTATGATGATGCTAATTTTCAAATAGATCAGAATGATATAAAGTCACTACTAGGATATGTTTTATGTCTCAATGGAGGTATTGTGAGTTGGAAGAGTTCAAAGTATCTAGTTCTTGATAATTCTATAGAAGAGTCTGAATATATAGAGGCCTCTCATGCGGCCAAGGAAGACGTTTGGATTCGAATCTCTTTCCAGGAGCTTGATGTGGTACCTAGCAGTAAGGACCCCATTACATTTTATTCTGGTAATACTACAGCGGTGGATCTTGCAAAGGAGCCAAGGTAACATCAACGGAAAAAGAACATACTCTAAAAGTATCACCTCTTAAGGGATTTCTATCAAAAGGGTGAAGTTTTAGTAAGTAGAGTGTCCACAGAATAGAACATGGAGAACCCGTTGACTAAAGTCCTATCTTAGCAGAAGCATGAATATCATGTGAGAGCTAGTGGACTAAAGGTTATTGGTAGTTGTCTCTAGTGAAATTGGGAGTCTATTGGTGTTTGTGCCCTAGAAACAAACTTATTTTTTTACTTTATGATAAACCTATATTCATTGGGTGAATATTAATAAACTTCTTATCACATCATGATTGTTCTTTTGCGTAACATAGTATGTGATAATTTCCTAAGAATAGCTATCGCACTAAAAGTCATAGCAGATCCCTGCTATGATGAGAACCCGGAAGTTCCATGAAACTATTCTTGAATATATTTTCTATAGTCGAATGATATCATTTTAAGGTACACAAATGATATAGGCTATCAGGGGTGGAGACTCATTAAACATTGAGTCACCTTCTCATGGTGTGTGCCCTTGGTAATATCCAAGAGGATATTATGATAACAAGACCCACCAGTAGGAAATCCACATTTATAAGTGTCATTTGATATTCCTATCTGTGGACATGTGTATTGGTCCTTAGACTTTAAGAATATAATTAATGGGTATTATGACTCTCACACTTAGATGTATTAATGAAAACCATGATGACAAATGTTTGCGGCGAGGTAGGATATGTGGGGTGCGTCACAAGTAATACTGCATTAATGAATAATGTGAGAAAGGATTTTTCACTTCTATGGAAGTAGATATCTTAGGCCCTTTGATGGAAATGATATAGCCTAACTAAATTCATTTCCATGGTATTCTCTAGGAAAGTTCAATTACGGTAAGTCAATGAATGAGAAATTGATTACATGAGTTGATGGCACTTGCATGCAAACTGTTTGATTGGAGATATCAGTACAAAGAGATTATATTACACGATAAGTGTTTGTATAAGGTGACATGTCATTGTGACATCAACTTCTTTCTCTTGGGTGCCTTGATCTGCTTCTAGACAGTAATATTGGACTTTAGGAAAGCCCGCCTAATGCCAACGAGAATGAGGCCTAGAGGGTCACACACTAAGTGTAACCAGTATATAATTTAAATAATTTATTTATTTAACAAGTTGAATAAATATTATTCCTGGTTTTGGTTTAATAACTATTCAAGTATGCATGATCATATTTATTTCATCGCTTGTTATTTGAGAGAATATATTCCAGAAGGAATATTTATTTATAGGTGAATAATGCAGTTATTTTTATTAAATAAATAAATTGTCATTATTTAAGGCCTGATAAATATTGAGGAGGATTGGTAGACCAAGTTATAGGTCTAGTGAGAAAAAATATTAAATATTACTTGGTTAAATAATATTTAAATATAACGTACAAGTTAAGTGCATGTCATGGAAATAATAACATTAATATTATTATTTGACATGGGGTTTTCACATGGAATAATAAATTAAGTAACGTCACATGTGCTAATTATTTATTATTACCTGATGAATTAAATTCATTAAGCACATGTCATGGAAATAATAGCATTTCTATTATTATTTGACATGGGTTTTTCATATGGAATAATAAATTAAGTAACGACACATGTGATAATTATTTATTATTACCTAGTGAATTAAATTCCCCATTATGTTATTATTATCTATATAATACAAGGGGTCATTCCACCGGCTAACCAATTGTTGTGTGAACAACATCCTTGGAGAAAATCTCCCAATCCTATGGAACTCTTTCCTCTCTAAGAACGCTCTCAAGAACAAGAGAGATCCTCCTCCACTAGATCTAAGAGAACTCTTTGGAAGTGATTCTCGAGGCAATCAAAGGAGAATATCGCAAGCACAAGGATCTTCTGCAGTAGAACCCGAATACTCCTTTGGTGATGTCCAGAGATACATGAAGCATGTTTGGATCACCTCTAGAGGATTCCTATCATTGGATTCTACATTGCAATGAATCCACACCTCATACTCATAGTAAAACATGGCAATGAATAAAGAATCACTTGGAGTTAATTCTTTACTCTAATTAAATTAATTATAAACAAAATATGTCGATCCTCTCTTCTCGGTTCTTGGTCCTCTCCTTTATCTTTTATCTTCAATTCAATTCCATAGATACTGTCATTAATCTTCATATTTATCTTGTATTAATCATCGATTATGATAATTTGTAAAGTTGGGTACATGCTCATCCTATGCTTCTGCTGTGTTTGAAACCTACAGTTTTTAGGGTGCTGCTTGGCTAAAATTTTATTTCATTCATCCATAGCTCCTTTGGATCTCGACCTAGAAGGATTGTCTGGTGATTTTGGGGGTCTCCGTTTGTTCTGTATTGATTCATTCAATGATTGATCACCTTTGTGGTTAGTTTGTGTCTCTTTTGGTGAGTGGGCCTCTCTGCTTCTTCATTGCTTTGATTGTGGTAGTGTCATTGCGTTGTGCTATCATATCCATTGACCTGTGGTGACATTTCTTTTATTTTTCTTCTATATATATTGTGTGATAATATTATCGGGGTCATTACTTTGTTTTTTGTGGTGTGGTGGGTCTACGTTCTTGAGGTATGTGTGGATTCCTCTTCTCCACCAATATGTGTAGGTTAATTCTAGGGCCTCTATTGTCGTTGTTGGTTCCTCCTTATTTGTGGATTCTTCTGTGGGTGTGTGCAGCCTGATTTTTGAGGTATATGGTTCCACTCTAGCCTATATTGGTGAATTTCATTACTTTAATTTTGATAAACTATTTTATTAAAGGAAATGACATTATATGATCGATTTTCTTTGTGTGTGTAGAACTGAGTTTTTATAAAAGATGGTTTTCTCCTAGTTTTTTAAATGAAAAAGGGTTTTCAAATCATTATTAAATGGTTTTCAAAGCATGAAATGATGTAAATTTTTTGATGAATTGATTTCGAAAATAGAGAAAATGGGAAGTCTTGGGTACTCAGGTGGAAGATATAGTAATAGGTCTCGTTCGCTGTTAGGGGGTTTACTCATGGGGTTTTCTTATTCTCCCTAGGTTCTTTGTTCTAGGGACTTTTTATACCATTTTGGAGGTTCACTTGTTTGGGTGTTCCTTTTCTCTCTAGACCCAATTAATATGTCTAGTGGATTGATGCGTATGTGATTTTATATGTTAGGTACGAGTATCCTAGCTAACTTGACCTAGTGTGATCCCTGGCGTGATGTTACCTATGATGCTTTTTGACTGATTTGGGCTTCTACTTTTGGTTTGTACTATTTTTCTGTATTAAAATGGACTTGATATGAGAAATGATGCATGATTTTATTTGTTTTGACTTGATATATCTATTGTGATATATGGATATGAAATGCTTTGAAACTGATTTAACTGCATTATTTGAAAATGTGGAAAAGGAGGAAATTAAACTGTTTTTCATTCTTTTGATATAAAAACTGTTAAATTATTATCATGCTTTGTTTTTTTAGAATTTTATCATGCTTGATTACTTTTTAGAGACTTCATTAGGAACACCTGGGTGAGACCCTACTGAGCCCGTTAGCTCACACATTTCATACCTCTTCAGCAGTGCGTAGACCTACACTGGTAGAAAAATACCCTATACCAACAGTTTGAAACTGTTGGTATAGGCCTCCAAACCGTTGGTATATCCTATACCAACAGTTTAGAGAACCGTGGCCAAGTAATCCATGAGGATAGGTCTATACCAATGGTTTTCAAAACCATTGGTATAAGTAATATGAAAAATCTATACCAATGGTTCCATAAAACCGTTGGTATGTTTATTTCAAAAAAACATTCTATTGGTTTTGATCCTAGTACCTACTGTTTAGGATTGATGACCTAACCACTAACCTAACTTGAGTTTTGTGAACATAATTTTATAAATATATATATATATATGTGTATTATCATAAATATTTTAAATTTTGATTTATTTAATGTTCTCTATAAGAATATTACATAAAAAATACATGTAACTATACCAACGGTTTTGAAAACTGTTGGTATAATTCTTTGATTTTGGGACCTATACCAATGGTTTTGGACAAACTGTTGGTATAGGGGGGACCTATACCAAATGTTTGGGGAAACCGTTGGTATAGGGTCTCTATTATGGACCTATACCAACGGTTTGGCCAAAACCGTTGGCATAGGTCCATAATAGAGACCCTATACCAACGGTTTCCCCAAACTGTTGGTATAGGTCCCCCCCTATACCAACGGTTTGTCCAAAACTGTTGATATATGTCCATATTAGTGACCTATACCAACGTTTTGGCCAAACCATTGGTATAGGTCCATATAAGTGAACTATACCAATGGTTTTCCCAAAACTGTTGGTATAGATCTTATTTCCAGTAGTTCTGGTTATGGCTTTCGATACAGGAAAAGGCAAGATGCTACAGTGAGGCGACAATGTTTTCTATTAGCTAAGATGGGTATCCAGTGGTGAGATGGAGGGAGTTTCCCATGCTATCACATCGAGTAGTTGTTTTTCCTATTTTTATAGTCCTTGGTGGTTGGACTTGTACTTGGAGATTTTTTTTCTACTCTTAAGTTTTGATTTTCGCTGTTTGTTTCAGTTATGACATATATTTATCTTTTCCAGTGTTTTCTCTACTGTATCTATATAAGCCATGTTGTTTCTTTAGGTTGGGTGAGATCATTCCCTCTATTTTTTGGCTGGTTTCCCCGTGCTTGTCGCCAACCCATATGGATCGGGAATGACCTTTGAGTATGTGGAAGATTGGTTTGGGTACCAGTTTGAGAGGGAATTTAGGTTGGTTCATCATGGAAGATGTCACTTTATGTCAGTGGAGTATGTTTGCAACATTATTTTGGAAGAATTTTATGAAAAAACTCACTATTATGTGACCTTTAAAGTATTTTTTTAAATGATTAATGAATAATGTTTAAATTTTATGAAAATATTTGGAGAACTACTGGAATAATAAATGCTTATATTAGTGGCTAAAAATTAGTTGGAGAGTTTTGCTAAAGTGAAATGAGTAGCGAACGAAAGACAAAAAATAAATTCTTTCTCTTAACGATCACCAAATAAAGCAGGTAAATGAAGTCAATGATTTTTTGGGAGAATAAAACAAACTATCAGGAAGTTTTTGAGGGACTGTACCACAACTTTTTTCCCAGACACATTCTAGAGGGGTTATAACATGGAAGTTTCAGTGTGAGAGAAGATGATATTTTTTAGGAACATGAACATAAGCTTTATTGGATGAAAAAAAACATATTTAAAACGAAGAGATATTGACTTCAACATGAGCAATGAGATATCTTCTCTCATTCACTTATTCCTTTGCTGTATCACAATTTTTTGTGTTCGTGCTTCCATTTGTAAAAACATGTACATTATTTAGTGAGGATTTTAGATTTTTTTGATACATATTTCCAATCTTTATATTTGTGATCTTTTTCAAATTGATTTCAACTTCTTGATTTTAACAATTGAATGAGTTTTTATGTGACTAACTACAAAATCATCCAGTTGTTCGTCAATCTGCTCAAACAAACATAGTTTTTCATCATTGATCTTGATTATAACATTACAAGTAAGGAAATAAATTTACTGTAAAATCTATTTTCTCTTGATATTATATTTTCATGTTTCTCATCTTTAACATAGTTTTTAACAAAATTAACTATTCTTTTCACACCTTCTTTTTGCATACACTTAACACCTTTTCGATCATCATTTCATTATCTATTTTTAATAAATCCATTAGAACATCTCACAGCCTTCCATATGATTAAACCCCACTCGAAACTGTGCCAAAGAGTTGGAAAATATAAATTGTTAATTTTGCTGGTGTGTCAACATTCGTGCCATAATCAATAAGCTATTTCTCTCATGCTCATGTTTTTTCATATGCTTATGATCTAACCCTTTGATGACATGTTGATGAGTTATTACTTTAATGAGTTTTTTAACTCTTATCTTTCTTATGTTTCCATTCTCCAAGTTATGAAGATGGGTATAAATTATGATAAGTCTGTTAGAGAGTCCAGTGTGACTTAATTATGGAGAAATGCTTACACATTTTTTAAAATAAGTTTTTTATGTTGATATTCCTCAAAGAGAATAAACCTTCAATTTTCATTATTGTATGTTTATTGTAAGATATAATTTCTAAATTATGAGGATAATGTAAATAAAGATAATTTTATTTTGGTTCATCTCACTTGTTATAAAATCCTATGAATCAAATACGTGTTTTTGGCAGCAGATTTGAGAGTGTGAGTCTAGGGTGCCTCATGATGTTGGTAAAATTTGGACATACTCATTGATTATAGTACTTGATTAAAATAATTGATGGTAAATTCATATGTGAACGATTATTTTTATAAGATCCCTGAAAAGTTTTCTCCATAAATATTGGGGAAATGATTTCCTCTCCTTGAAATGAATAAAAAATTTAGTAATGAATTAGTCAAAGTAGTTGTTAATGATCATCATTTGAAATTGATGAAATCTATACCTTTTCCTTGCATAAATATTATTAAGTTGAAGTGACCTACCAAATTTACTATAGATCTCTATTCATTAGTTTCACTACAAAGGTATATAAAATCTCTTACATCATTACAAAGGGATTATTTTTGAGAAATAATATTTAAGAGAAAATGTTCAAGTGTTTTTTAAATATAAATGATTATGATGTTGATCCATTCAATAATGTTTTACAATTTTTCGTAGAAGGTTCCACCTTGTGTGTTATAGATTATACCATGATCTTTGATAAAAAAATCATTGGAAAAATACGTGAAGGTTTATCAAATTTTTATGTGAATTCCTTATTAGTTATTAGGTGGAGGATAATAGGTTCCTGAGAGAGAAATAAAAGTATATATTAATAATAGAAGGAATTAAAATGGTTTGAAGGAGAAGAAGAAGAATAAAACACTCCTCAGAGACATTTATCTAAGGCCCAAGGTAGCTGCCTGAAAATCTACACAGCAGATCATATACACCATAAAATACAATCCTTCCTCCATACAACCATCAATTCCCTTATTTATAGACTCAAATGGAAGCTTCTAGACAAACCAACAAACTAACAACCCAACCAAATAACCAACTAACAAGACATTTACATATTTTCTCCATCTCACATTATTATCACCCATATACCTATCAATACCCACCCCTTGAAAATCCACCTGTCCTCAAGGTGAAAATTTTCAAGTCACCTCTTCTCAACCGTATGGTCCATACTTCTCAGGACCCAACATTGGTTCATGTTCATCCCCACTAGGTGGATCAATATTCTCCCACATCATCATCTTGTAGCCCTTTTCTAAACACCAATGTCCTGAACTAAATCTTTGTCCACAAGCATAGCATAATCCCTTATTTTTTCCATTCATAAAATTCTTCTTTGGAAAATCTTTGGACTCTCCTCTATCAAGGTATATTGTAACCTCCACGTTGGTCCTTTTCTGTACCTTCTTTTGGTTGAACCAGTTTCAATGTATTGGGGTTCCAAATTTTCTCTAGGCTGCTAAATACAGTATGCCTATCTCGGGGTTCAAGTTGTGAAAGTATTCTCATGGATAGCTGCTCACATTCTACTCTCCTAGTTTGATTAAGGAGTCGTGCCTTGCTTGATGGTTTGTGAGTCATAACCATGCTACCAATATTTGGTTTGAGCCTACCAATAAACTTACTCTTGTACCAATTCTTAGAATGGTCGGGTATCCAAAAATTAATTCATTCAAATTTGTCAATATATTCATCTACTATCCCACCTTGGTGTATGTCCTTCAAAAAAATCATTTGGTATTCCTCTATTGTGATGCCATATCTATTGAGTAGCTCCTCCTTGAACTGTTTCCATAAAATTTGTGGCTGAACTGACATCAGAGAAAGCATCCAATACTGAGCCAACCCATCCATACTCAGTTGTGTCAATGAAACTTTTTATTCTTCACATATGTGGTAAATAGAAAAAAAACATTTTAGTATGGGTAATCCAAATAATCGAATCCTCACCAGAGAAAACATGCATTTCTAGTTGTCTAGTTGATGTCTTGCACAATGTCTCTCACTCCATTTTATACACTCCCACCAACCATTAATGTCTCTGGTCTGTGATCTGTATCCAAATCAGTTGTATTTAAACTGATTCCCCCTTCATCTAAGGAAATTGACTTCCCCTTTTCAGTATTGTGACTCGGTTGTCCTGCATGATTCGTCCCCAAATGGGCGAACATTACCTTCAAATCCCGCATTTGGTTCTTGAGCTACAACTACCCGACTTCTTGTCATTGGGAACTAGCTCACAACTCTTCTATTGATGTCTCTAACCTAGAAACTCTATTCCCCATTCACGTGGGAATAAATCTGTTGTACTATCAAAACAATGTATGAATTAATCTTTTAATAAGAAGTCTGTGATAGCTACTCCGCATGGTCCAAGTCCACTAACCTCAGGTATGACATCGTCCATTGTTTCCATGTTCTAACGAGCTAGAAGAGGGCTTAAAAAACACATCTACTGGTTTGGGTGAACTTGTTGGTTTGGTGTAGCCCGATCTTCTTGGGCCGAATGCTTATGGCCCGTACTACACACTTGACTGCAACTTTCACGGGTTGACATCCACGGTGAGCTTGTTGGGGGTTGCATGGGGCAATACATCCATACTTCGGGGGTCCAGGGGCCAAAGGCCCCCTCCCCAATTTCTTGGGTCACCTTAGAATCATTGACCCCTATAGTAGAGTTGATTGACCAACATCGACAGGCATTGTAGCGATGTGGACTTCCAGCCGTTATTCACTATAGCTTATTGGACTTCCAGTCGGAAGCCACTATAGCACTTTTGACTTGTGTGGGTGGATTTCACTATTGTGATGTGGACTTTATGATGGTTGGTGGAATAGTGTTTCATCCTCTACATTAGCCTATTTTCGGGCTAGGTTTTCTGTGTGTGTGAGAGAAACTACTACAAATTATGCTCCCATATTTTTCATAGTGAAGTTATTCTGTGTCTCAGTAGACTTAAGGATTATTCATGAACCACATAAATCATTTAGTTCTTGTTATTTATTTCCATTTTACTCTTCTATGAATCATTTTTTTTATTGCGGCTCTCGATGTCTCTACATCAGAACTAGTCTTCGTGCTTTTCCTTGTTCCGCCTCAATTGCTATGGTTGGCATGCCACAAATGTGTCTCACTCTTTTTTTCCCCTGTCACGAGCGGTGCGTCTTTCTTTTTTGCGTCTGGTGCATCAACAAAATAGGTATTAACTGCTGTGTTCGGTGCATTGTGAACCATTGGTACAACAACATATCAGCTATTGCATCCGGTGCGTCATGAAGGAGTGGTACAACAGTGTCTCAACTGCTACTTCTAGTGTGTCTTAGCTACTTTTGCGGAAGGCAGGTGTGCGTCATCCGATCAAAATAAAAAACAGAACAGTGCGTCTCAGTCACGTCGAGGAACATAGAACTCAAGAGTCTCTATTTTCAACTATCGTCTCCAGCTAAGGCAACATCGCGGCAGTGTTTATCACAAGTAGTGAGTACGCACTCTAGCAGAAAGGAACTGAATAGTTCACAGTCATCTGCTAAATCCATCGATAACTGTGAACAAGAATTGGTATGTCTACCTTATATGCGTACCAATGGATACTGATGATGCGCGCCAACAGTGAAAGGTAAGCTTCACCGGTCGTGTGGTATCTCGTGTCTCCTTTGATCTCTAGTGTCAGATTTTGATTTTTTTTCAAGTCTCTCTCTAAAATATCACTCAATCCAGCTGTGATTTTCTCTCTCAATTATCTCAATCTCTCAATGAAAGCACCAATAGATAGATTCTTGAGAGAGAAATAGAAGTATTTCTGAATAATATAAGGAATTACAATGGTTTAAAGGATAAGAAGAAGAATAGAACACTCCTTAGCGACATTGCTCTAAGGCCCAAGGAAGCTGCCTGAAAATCTACATTGCAAGTCCTATACACCAAAAAATTAAACCCCTCCTCCATACATCCCTCAATTCCTGTATTTATAGACTCAACAAGAAACTTCTATATCAACCAAAAAACTAACCAACTAACCAACTTACAAGACATTTATATATTTTTCACATCGCACATTATTATCACCCATATACCTATCAAAGGTCGAGTGATGAGATTCTATAAAGTTTTTGGGTTAGTCCTAGATTTTATTGTGATGGAAGTGATATGAATCATGATGATTATATTAGTTGATCATCTATGAAATCTTGAAAGTTTGTGACAATACCAAAGATATAATTTTACTATTTGAATATTAGGCTTGATTCTGAATTATTCTAGAGAAAGGATTCGTTAGTGGTATCATACAATTGTACATAATTTGGTCATATTATTACATGTAATTCTATTGATGATTATCTATGATTTCTATGTTCATTTTATCTCTTATTTATCGTAGAACTACTTGAGTTTTTAATAGACTTATATACATTTATGTATGATTTTCTACTCATAGAGTATTGAATCAAGACATGTAGCCAATGGCTCCTTCCATGCTCTCAGGCTCTTGTGTGCCTTGTTCTTCTACTTCTGATGATGGCGATCTTCCTCTTCACGTGGCTGGAGCTTCGTCACCTCACCCAGTGGCCAAGGGATCTCAGGTAGGGACTCCCAAAGGGGTATCTTTTAGGGATGATCTCTTTGGCGATTTACCATCATCTGCTTCCAGGGAGACGCTTCCTCCTATTTTTGATCCCTCCAAGTCCATCCCACTGATTGAGGTGGAGTTCAAGGTGCCAGGGAAGGTCAACGGGTCTCCTGTAGTGGATCTTTCATTCTCGGAACATCCGGTGGCTACCTCTTTACATGATCTCTCTCTGGTGGCATGCTTTGGTCGCAACAAGCTGTCCCTGGGGTTCTTTAAGAGTTTCGTGGGTTCTTGGCCCCTTCAATTCTCCACAGCGGTCTCGGATCTCTCTCAATCTTCTTTTTACATACACCTATTTTAAGTGGAAGAATTTGTGGCCACCTAGGTCTGAGGGGATAGGAGGTGTGGTTCTTGGCATTTCTCCCTCTCTAGGTGGTCGTGGGACAGCCATTTCGGCCAGGAATCGCCTCAAGATGTTGTCTGACTCTGCTTACCCGGTCCCCCCTTGCCTTTTCACAACTCATCTATTCTAAAAGCGATGGGTGATTCTTTGGGATCCTTTTTATGTTTGGACCTGAATACCAGATGTCTACAAGCTACTTCTAATCTTTGGCTGTGTGTGGAGATGAACCTTTCGATGAAGCGACAATCGCGCATTCTCTTAAGAGAGAATGATGGATTTCAATGGTGGAAAAGGATCTTCTATCAGTATCCGACAAAGTTCTGTGGAATCTGTGGATTGCATAGACACTCATAGGAATTTTTCCGAAGGAAACGGTCGAAGGAAAGCTCGACTAGTGCTGGTGCTCCGGTTGGGCAGACAGTGGGACCCGCTAACTCGTCGACATCAAAATCGGAGCAGGTTACCGTTGAGAGGGTTTTTTCAAATTCAAATTTATACAGAGGGCATCACGTGACTGGAGCATCCTATTTGGGTGTCCATTCTGATGTGGTTTTCCCCCGGACGACCACACCTTCCATTCAAGCTGACCTTATTTTGTTGTCTCCTGATCTCGGTTCTCCCATCAAGTTTCCTTTTTCCAGACCCCAAAAGGCGATGTCCCCTCCACCGCCAGCCTTGTGCATATCCTTGAAACTCTCTCCGGAGTTTGTGCACAGATCCTTGGCGAGTTTCATGGAATCCCCTATTGAGACTCATCCTCAATAGAGCTTGATTCTAGAAGGTATTGAGAGGGAACTTCAGGCCATGAATTCTTCTCCTCAATGACTTCTTTTTCTCTCAGTTCTTCATCAGGATGTTTCTACATACCCAAACCACCTTCCTTCACATACCAGGTTGTCTTTGGTGGAAGACACAGAAGCATCCTTCAAGAAGAAGATACTCACCCCAAAATGGGGTGCCGCTTTGGAAGGGTTGTCCGAACCCATCACACATTCTAAGTCAAAGGATTCAAGGTTGTTTGCTTCTACTCTTTTCTCTAAACCTTCTAGATAGATAGGTTGGAAGTGCCTACCCTAATGGTTTCTCTCTTTATTTGGTATGCACAGGTCTTGGGAATCCAAGCGAAGCGTTCCTATGTTGCTGTCAAATATAAGAAACACCTTACTTCTCTTTTCATTATTATTGAGCCTAAAAAGGTCCAGAGAAACTACCTTTTATAGCCAGAAGAATGGGATATCTGAACTCTCTACATGGTGGACCAGATAACTTCCACATTTGGATATGTTGGGAGAATCACTTGTCTTTCTAAGTGGTGATCCTCACATTGCAATGCATCAACACTAAGGTTTATGGAAATGGTATGGAAGTCTTCTTTTCATTTGTTTACGATGGTATAGATCCTATTGAGAGGAGAGCTCTATGGAAACATCTAAAATCCTTTGATTCAGGCACCCTCCCATGGTTCATCGAGGGTGACATTAATGAAATCATGGACTCATCTGAAAAAATAGGTGGCTCAGTCTCCAACCTTGGTGGTGCTCAAGATTTTTGGGGCTTCGGGGCCTCTGCGGGTTTACTATACCTGGGGTTCACAGGTTCCAAGTACACCTGGTGCAACGATCATCGAGGTTATAACCGTATATGGTGCTGTGTGGATAGGTGTCTCTCGAATATCCAGGGGCTGGACTCCTTCTCTAGGGTGTCAGGTTTTCACTTTCCCCGTACACATTCGGACCATGCACCGCTTCTGGTGGATCTTAAATGAGACGTCTCCCACAACCAAGGTTTCTTTTATTCCATCACGTGGCGCCAAAACGAATCTTTCATGCAAATGGTGAGAAAATTTTGGGAGAAAGGGGGGGTGAGACAATCTTGGCGTGGCTTAACTGATAGACTCAAGCAACTCAAGGAGGATATCAAATGCCGGTTATCTAATAGACTGAATGACGAAACTAGGGTGGACCGATTGCAAGCAGATATTGGTAGTTTGGAGGAAGATATTCTCTATTATTGGTATGATAATACATTTATTACTCTCTACAATAAGAGAGAAGCCCTAGCTGTGAAGCTGTTAGAGATCAAGACTCTTTTCAGGCAGAGGTCCCGGGTGATATGGCTTAAGGAGGGCGACCACAATAATGCCTTTTTTCATACATGTATGAAGGAGAGGAGGAATAAGTATATCAACTTTAATCCAGGCAATGGGGTGTTCACCTCGGATGTGAAAGTGGCAAGTAGGGTGGCTTTAGATCACTTCACATGCCTCTTAGCTGGGGATTCAGACCACAGAGTTGAGCATTCTAATAACACATCATCAAGAGTGGGGTTCTTAGGTTGCTTGCCATATTTGGTGAGGATGTCTGATAATATGACCCTGCCAGGAGTGCCTTTGGAGGAAGAGATCAAGGACTCGGTTATGAGGATGCTGCATGGTAGTGTGCCTGGCCTGAATGTTTTTCCATCCTCTTTCTATGTTGCAGCATGGGAGGTGGTAGGCCCGCAGGTTGTGTAAGCCGTCCAGGACTTCTTTTAGGGCGGAGTGTTGAATTTAGACACTTGCTCCTCCCGGGTGGTTCTTATCCCTAAGAGGAAGGCATCCTTTCCCCTTATTGTTGTCGTCATGGTATGATGGGTGTCTCGCACTTAATGTTTGCAGATGATATTTTGATTTTTACTAATGGAAAATGCAGGACCCTGTCCAAACTCATGGAAATTATGATGGCCTACAGATACTTGAGTGGCCAGCGTATTGTCATACTAAAATCCATGTTTTTATCATCAATAGGTTCTCGGGTAGAATTATGATCTCATTCACTTGGCCCTGATGCCTAATCAAATGCAGGTTTTCCAAGGTATTGTTACGAATAATGAGACGGACTGATACTGATTTACCCGGTCCAGTTCGGAAAGGTTTACATCACGGGATTATAGAACCTTCCTTCGTGTTGATTCTAATATGTCTGAGTGGTCTCCCTAGTTTTGGTGCAAATAGATTCCCACGAAAATGAGTTTCCTGGTTTGGCGCTTATGGAACAAGGCCCTGCATACTGACGATAACATCCAAAGGAAAGGTATCCCACTTGCATCCCGCTGCTACTGTTGTGTGAATCCTCAAACGGAGACCGTGCTTTATTTTTTCTTCCAGAGTAGCTGGGAGAAATATCTTGGGTCCTTCTTCACGCCTCACACCTGTATGGACTCCAAACATATGTCAATTCTTAGCTTCATGTCTGCATGGCTTGGAAAGGAAGGTGCGGTATGTGATTCTCATTTCCATATGTTGGACCATACTCGTACACCAGAGTGAGTGGCTTGTGGATCTGATGGGAGCCCCTCTCGGCTGAATGTGGATGGTTCATTCTCAGGCGGGATGATGAGGGGTGGCGGGGTCCTTCGAAACTCCTAGGGCTCAGTTCTTCTGGGTTTTAGTGCCTACTTTGGTCCTGGAAGTTCTCTTGGTGCGGAGGCTTGTGCGCTGTTGATCGGGCTCACACTTTGTAGGGGACGCAACCTTCAGGTGGATGAGGTGGAATTTGATTCAGAATTTTAGTGAAAGAAACTCAAGGACGTCATATGGTTCCTTGGGAGTGGGTCTACACAATTCGTAGATGTGCTTTGGAGACCAATAAAGGACATATTCTTCATCATAGTTGGAAAGAGTCAAACTTCAAGGCCGACTCTCTTACACGCAGGGGAAGTCCGAAGAATTTCTTGGTCCTTTATGATAATCTGGGTTCCCTTCCTGATGATTGTAAGGCTATCATTCAAGGAGATGTCCTTGGTCTCCATTGTTTTTTGCCCCCTTGAGGGGCGTGTGTCTCGGTCTTGAGTTCTTCTTCTTAATAAAAATTAAGTTAGTAGCATGATTTTATACTCACTAGTGGATGAGCATGAAGATTAGTCTTGATATGTTTGTATTGATATATGATGATGAGGCATATGGAAATGAATAATGGAACTGAGTTGACGTAGTGATCTAGTTGTGTTGTGGATTGATGAAGACTGACTATTTGTAAAAAATATCTCTAATATCCATTGAATGTTTTCATGATTCTTAATGGGATGGAATCAGCTGGATGGGAAACATATGTATTCATATTTTTTTATTGATAGATGAAACTAGTGCATAAATATATGATGTGTTTGTCCTATATTCACCTCAGGCGAGGGTCATGGGGACAAGAGGACCCTCAACTGAGTATTTATGGGTATGTGAAATGATAATATTTTAGTAGCATCTCCTCCTGATGATGTTTTTCTTTTTGACATGAAAAACATTAAAGGTGTAGAGAATGTAATAACCTTAGTATTGAATTGTGAATAACAAAGCTTGTGATCATAGTTTTTCTCTTATTTCAATTCAATTGGATTTGTTAGTGCCTTTATTTATTAAATTATAATTTTTTATTATTTAATTAAGTTGCATGGTAAGTTTTGAGTTAGAATATAGAAGTTTTAATTAAAAAAACAAGCTCCTCCGAGAAAAAAATGCAAATATATAGTTTTTCAGAAATTCCATTAGTGTAGTATTATTTGGGTAATGATACATAATTTAGTAGAGGTATAATTTAATAATGGGATATGAGACTATTTTTCTATAAATACGTAATTAATACTCCTCACAATTCTATTTTTGAATTTTCATAAAGGAGAGGAATGAAAGGGGAAGATAAATGATTTTCAAAATGAATGAGATAGTCATTTTTGTAGGTTTTTTGAGCCCCCTCATCAATTTATACATTGAATTTAAAATAGTGTTCAGGAATTTTAATTTATTGATTCATTCCCCATTACATTTGGATTATTGTAACAAATTTTGAATCAAACAGATTGTTCAATTGGATTGTATTTACTAGTGTGTTACAGTTAATTAATGATAATAAAATTCTAATGCACTGTAAGCTTTGTGAATTTTCCTGTTTTAGTGTTTTGTTTCTCCTTCACTACCACAAAACTGGGTTTCCGCAGTGCCACCATTTAATACCACTAAAAAAAGCACTCATAAAGGGTACTTTTAACAGTGCTAAAAATAGTGCTGTTAAAAGTGACCCTTTATCAGCACTTTTTTAGCGTTGTTAAAGGGTTCCCCTTTATCAATGCTTTTTTAGTAGAACTGATAAAGGGAGGGATTTATCAGTGCTTTTTTCTCTAGCACTGATAAAGTGTATATTTCAAAAAAATCATAAAATATATTGATATATAAGTATATTTATATTAATATAAATATAATATATATTTTTGAAATATGTTTTAGATCGATTTGATATGTGGTAGACGCAAAACGGACACCCAGAACAGAATTTATGGCCGTTTGGAGGGATTAAAGACCTTTTTGGGCCTTGAAGAATATGAGAAGGTGTTCTTATGGTCAACATCGTGTATTTTTATTTACAAGCTTCTTTTTTATATGTGGTAGAGGCAAAACGGACACTCGAAGTAGAAGTTATGGCAAGACGGACACCTGGAGCAGAACAAATGACCGTTGGGAGGAATTATGGGCCTTTTGGGCCTTGAAGAGCGTGAAAAGGGGTTCCAGTGGTCACCATAGTATAGATATTTTCACAAGATTCGATTTTATATGTGGTAGAACAAAAATGGACACCCGGAGAAAAAGTTATGATTGTTTGAAATTGAGCAACCCTCCTAGCGCCTAAAAACCTAAGAAACTCGTAACTCTCTAAGACAACCATAACTTCTACTCTGGGTGTCCGTTTGAGCACTAAAACTAGTAAAATCGAATCTCATGAGATGAGTGAGGACCAAGTCCAATCGAAACCATGATAAGAACAAAGAGACCGAAGATATGTCAGTTATACCACTCTAAAAAAACTCCAACTTCAAACAACCATAACTTTCGCTTCGGGTGTCCATTAGGCTCTACCACATATCAAATCAAATGAAACGAAGATATCTATGCATTAGGTTGACTAAAACAATGTTATAATTAGATACTAGACTCTAAAAACCCAAAAATACATCAGAAGGCCTCCAAATATCCATTTCCGTGTGTGGTGCCTTGTCAAAATTTTCTTAAAATAGTAATAACTCCCTATCCATATGTCTGTTTAGCCTCCTCCACTTATTATATTGTATTTTGTTCCATGAGCTTCAGTTTGACTGGTCACGGATTTGAAACGGACACCCGGATCAAAAGTTATGCCCGTTTCAGTGACTCAGCGGTTTGTTAGGTTTTTCAAGCCCCCATTTCTAGTACTTTTTGTTGAAATAGTGGGTTCTCTAGACCCAACTATTCAGTGATTTTGATTACCATATTGTGTATAGAGTTAAATATGCATGATTTCATGTTACAATTATAGTGTAGATTTTTCTGCGTCCACTATTGAAATGGTAATTTCCAAAGATTAATTATCGTATCGAAAGGTTATAGCAGTTCCCAGGCTATAATGAGGACCTATAGATACTATGACATTAATCTTAAATATATGTTCTATGATCTAGATACATCTTACTAATTGGACATAGTAGATGTCTGACCATCAGGTGCTGGGGGCTCAAAATCATTGAGACTTCTTCTCATAAAGTCTGCACTTAGTGATCTCTAGTAGTGAGATCATGAGGACAGACCCGCCAATAGGAACACCACATGTTTCGGGTGTCATTGGATGTTCCTATCTACGATCGTGTGTAATGGTCTCTTGACTTGACATCATTACCAATGTATGTCATTTGATTGCGTACTTTGATGCAAGACGAAAACCATGGCAATGAAGTCGTGGCAAGGTAGTTTGTGTCAGGTGCGTCATTGGTGGCATGACATTGGTTGAATGGTCAAGAAAGGATTTGTCGCTTCCAGGTTATTAAAGTAATATATCTCTAGGCATGTTGATATAGATGGCAGTACCTTTATAAGACCATGGCCATGGAAGTCGAGGGTAAATCCATCCAGTTACATCAACAAACAATAAAGCAAGAAAAGGCCGATGACACGAGAGTGTGTCCTGCTTTATGAGATATTATAGACAAAGAGATTATATTACACAGTGCGTGTTCGTAGGTTGGTTGTCGCTGCTGTGACAATCCTTATTTCTTCATGGGCCACGATGGGTTGCTAGATCCCACTCTTGGTCTGTGAATACTATTCACGGCTGTCGAAATAAGGTCCTAGAGGGTCACACATAATAGCGTATTCAAGAATCTGCCATATTCAATTGAATATGAGTTTTGGACATGGCGGGCCCCACCATAGGGGTCCGGGATTTGTCCAGAGTTAAACGACCACCAATGAAATAAATAAATTCATATTATTCAAGTTTAGAATAATGAGTACTGAATTTATTTATTAAATGTATTTACGATTTTTAAGTAAATACATGAAAAAATATTAATTGACGAATATTAAATTATTCAAGGTTCAATTAATATTCATGGGAGCGAGGAGTCAGGTTAATGACTTAATTATTATCATGTAATATATTTTAATATATTACAATTAAATGATAATAATATTTATGACTCAGATTAGTAGTCATAAATGTCGTTGATAGTGCGTTATGTATTCAGGGGCCGGTGAGGCGATGCCGGGTATTTTAATTATGCACTATAAATAGAAGAGGAGGGGCATTTGACAAATACTATTCATGGAGCTTATCTCTCCTCTCCTCTCTCCCAAATTCTAGAGAGAGATACTCTGGATCCAAGGAGCTCGGATGAAGCTCTCTCTCGGCCATCGCTAGTGATGCGATGCAGTGGCCGTTGGAGCATCGAAGGCATCGTCGCAAATCCGTGCTAGCGCCCGGATTATGACGAACGGCGCTCCCGCGGATTCCCTGAAGTGCGTATGGACGATCTAGAGGAATTCAGCTTCGGATTCTTCAAGCAGCGATTGCCAATGACGAGCAGACGTCGTGTGCGGCTTCGGATCTAAACCAGGTATTTTACGGTTTATGTTTGTGCTTAAAACCCTTCACGCGTGGTCCTCGGCTTTGACCGGGTTGCTTTTCACCGACGTCGTCAAGTTCACGTCGAACGGCGGTGGAAATTTTTTAAAAACCGATTTGGGGCTTCCGCTGCATGCCCGGTTCCAACACTTTTGTCATGTCTTCTATTTTTTCAAATAGTTGTAACTTATGATCTGTCTATCCATTCAACCTCCACCACCTATCATATCAAATATCATTTGATGATATTTTATTTGACTGGTCACAGATCTGGATCAAACTATCAGATCAGAAGTTTTCATTGTTACCCTGAGTTTAGGGTTTATATGACTTTCTGACTGTATTTACGAGTTTTGAGGGTTTCTCTATTTTTACCTATTTTTGATGTTTTTAGGGCTTGTTATCATTTTTCATAATTTATTGTTATTTATAATCAAATATATAACAATATATACATATTTTTTTATATATTCACACATAAAAATTTAATTTTATAAATAATTAATTAAACATATTTACATATAAAATATATTTCTCAATATATAAGCCTTATATAAATAAAAAACTAATATCCATTTTATTTAAAATACAAATATATGAATATTTATATACCTATATAATGTGTACTTGTATATATGTGTGTGTGTGTGTGCGTCTGTATTGACAAACTGATATATATTATCTATACATTCTAAACATATGTATATACATATTAATATATAATATTTGTAAATATATATAAATATGCATAATTATACTTATAGATACACATATAATATATATATATATGTTTGTGTGTGTGTGTGTGTGTGTGTTGTATATATGTATTTATTTATTTATAAACACACACAAAAAAGTATATTTTATAAATGTATTTAAAACTGATCTTATAAATATATATTAATATAAGAATAAATATATTAATATATAAATATAACTATATATATATTAATATAAATATATATATATATATATATATTAATATAAATATATATATGTTAATATAAATATGTATTAATATATGACTAAATATAGCTAGATATATATATAAATAAATAGATATATTAATAAATGAAGAGGAAAGAAATACGATGTAGTGGTAAAGGCTTAGGTGTGCAGGCAGTAGGTCCCGAGTTCGAATCCAGGGAAAGGCAGGTCGCGCGCGTGGGTGGAATAAGGGCTAGCACTGTTAAAGGGTGGGCTAGTGCTGTAAGGGGGGGGGGGGCGTGCGGGCTGGGGTGGGTGGGTGGGGGCTGTTGAAGGGGGAGGTTCAAGCACTGTTGAATCCCCTCCCTGTTTTTTAGATTTTTTAATGTTTTTTAACTTTTAGCAATGTTTTTAAAAAAGCACTAATAAAAGGGGTATTTTATCAATGCTAAAAAAACATTTATAAAGAACCTATTTATCAGTGCTTTTAGTGTTGATAAAAGGGACCTTTATCATCTCTTTTATTATCACTGATAAAAGGGACCCCCTTTATCTTCTCTGAGATTAATTGCACTTTTTTAGCACTGATAAAGTCCTTTTTAGCGTTGATAAAAGCCTATTTTGTGGTAGTGCTTGTTTGTCAAATCTGAAGAATTTCATGTTCATTCAAAATAGAACTCATATATACTAAACATGTGTAAAATAAATGATAATATAGGTAAAACCAATTTTTTTTTAACAAATTAGCGACTAGACGAAATTTCTAGCTACCTCTATCACTTGAAAAAAGTTGGTACAACCATGATCGGTCTCATTCAAGAAAAAATATCATGGATTGGTTTAATTACACCACCACTAAGTAGACTAACCTAAGAGATCTATCAATGGTCAACTAAGACATGGAATGAAAAATTAGTGAAGTGGTGTAAATTTGACAGTGGTTTAACTTCCAACTTCTTGTGGGGGAGACTTCATAGATGTGGTTTATATGAACATAAGGGACCGACAATGTCTTCTCAAGAAGGGGTGGAAATGGTCACTGAGTCTATAAATGATACAATAGTTTCTTTGGGAATAAAAAACATCGTATGTAAGGTTTTAAACTATTAATTTACCAAATAATAACTGAAGAAAGAAAATTGAAATCCTAGCCAAAGGCTAGGTGGGTATCAGAGAAATCCCCCTCCAAGGTGTCATGAAAGGGTGGGGGTGGCATGCTATTTGGCAGTTTTCTAAGGGGATAAAAAAATTTAATTTGGGGATAGCTATTTGATCATAAATGAGAAAAGGGAACCCCTTTTAGCATGCAAATGATGTCTGATAAGGAATATCCCATGACAACCCATGTGTTAATATATACAAATAAACTCATATATATATATATATATTATTTATTGTACTATTTTTTTATTTTTTTAGTTTAGAAATAACCAATGTCTATTTGATACCTGTTAATAGTCAATTTCACTTGTTTTTCTATGTTGATAACAATGGTGAGATCTTTGAGGCCATTAGTGGTCATTTAAAAATAAAAAGAAGGCCTTCGGGCCATTCGGGCAAGGGTATTTTTTTGGTTATTTTAAATAATTTAAAATCAAAATTGGAGATAGCCCAACATGAGAAAATATTGAGTGTTTTTTTCTCGTTTTATCAAGTATAATGAAATGGTGTCTTTTGTGTGATTGAAGATCCTAGGATAGTGTTTTTTAAAGAATACTTTTGGCATGAACATGTGTACTTGTAGTCCAATGGGTGTTGAGGTGACTATGAAACATGATGAGTTTCTAGTGAGACCCACTATCATGATTATGACAATGGGAATTAATTTTGATCAATGTTCCATCTTAACATAAGTGTTTGATGTTATTATTGGTAATGGTGAATGAGGAACAATATTTAGTTGGTTTACCTAAGTATGAACATTTAGTGAGTGTTGCATTTTATTAATGAGCATTGAAGACTTTGGAGCTGGAAATCATGATTTGATATGATGGTTGGTGTTAGTGCATCATTTGATGCAGCAATGAAATTTATAATACTCATATTTACTTCATCCATTTATACCGGTGGTTAGTCTGATATAGAGAATGGTTTACACTAGGTTGTATTTATTTGATAGTTCTCCACATACTATGATAGAGTAAATAATTTATGAATGAAATAGTTTGATATTTCAGTCTATTGATCAGCCTAATTGCTAGAAGGAGTTGACCTAGTGAGTGTGATCTCTTGAGATGATGGTATTGATTGTTAGTTTTTCTACTTAACAGTTGTATGACCTATATCATAATATTATTGGACTTGTTATTGGGGATTATTATTTGATTGTAGTATTACTATTTATCTTGGGTTTTAGATTATTAAAGATGATTATGTGAGTTTTTCCCTTCTAGTTATTACTCCATGAATGGGTTGTTGTTTGATTCTTAATGATTTATTGATATTTCAATGAAAACATTGTAGTGGATTTTCACCTAGATATGTTTCTCGATGAGGAAATAATATCGATATGGGGGGTCTCAATTTTTAAGAGTTATGACATAGATAAAAATATGGAGTATAAATACCCTCATCCAATATCATATATGTTGGGGCATGGGTCCCCTATATTTAGGATGAGGTATGTATCCCCTTTTTCAAAAATATCATTAATAGAGTAGGGGTACCCCATATGAGAGATGGGGTTAGGTGTTCCCCATCTTCCGATTATATTCATTTATGGGGATTAGGTACAACATTGGTGGGGTTAGGACTGCCCTCAACCGATGTATTTCTCTTTATTGTGTGCGGGTCCTGCAGCTTGGCACCATTATTTGGATGAGTATACTTCTACATCATGATGATTGATTATTCTTTATTTATAATGGTGTATCAAGTGTTGGAGACCTATTTTTGTATGCCTATCTTCATGAGATTTATTATTTAGAGATTGATTATTTTGTGAGATTGGGAATATGATTTCTATTAAAAAGTTATATTTACAGATGACGATCTATCCATAGTGTCAAGAGCTAGACTTGT
Organism: Viscum album; assembly: GCA_963277665.1. Classification (NCBI taxonomy): domain Eukaryota; kingdom Viridiplantae; phylum Streptophyta; class Magnoliopsida; order Santalales; family Viscaceae; genus Viscum; species Viscum album. The sequence goes on from OY728165.1 coordinate 839,009,247, forward strand.
ATCCAATATATTATGAGAATTAGAAAATGATGAATTTTTTTAGATTTTTTTATCCTAGATTAAATCTATATGGTATTTAGTAGTGTAATCATGACTATATATTATAATTTTATATTCTTTGATTAGTATGCATGAAAAATCATGGATTTGGAGTCATGTACTTACCCTTATAGGAGAACTTGTGTAGTGATATAGTTGTGGTTGTGCAAATAGGTTTATGCCACATCAGGGAATTGTATTATATACAATTTTGTATTATATTTATTATGTATTACTATATTCTTTATTTATGTGATTTTATATGTACTTCCATACATTTAAATTTACTTGTGGTTGTAGGCTTAGAGAGGCACACCCAGCCTTTCCACTGACCTGGGAGGGGTCCTAGACGGTCGGGTCATGCCAATGATATCTACGAGTTCTTAGAAAAAATATCATATTTTGTTATGGGGATCAAAACATTTAATATGATAGGGATATGAAATCAATTATTTATATTTTTTTGGGTACAACGCCCACACCTAGGTACGGGGCTTGAACCCATGACCTCAGTCCCATCCCCGTACATTGGTTCCACCCCATCTGAATGTGGGTAGCATTATATATATTATTTCTTTTGTTATTCATTTCTCAAGGTATTAGGGATTGAATTTTCCATGAACTATTTTTTTAAAACCATATGTTATTTATTATTCATTTTTAAAATGAATTTTTTATTCTTTGAAATGATAATATCAATCTAAAACTTTCCATTTAAATTTCATGGGATTTCTAAAAAAACCATTATCTATGAATGTACTATCATTTATTGTTTTAAGAAAATAATTTTCAAGGACTCTTAAAATATTTTTAAATTAACCCCCCCCCCCACACACACACTTAATGGTTTCCACTAAAAAATATTTGTTAAATCCTTGAATCATGATATATATTTGGGAATCTAAAAACCCCTGAGGTATAATCCATGGAAACCTTGTATCTCATCAAACCATTAGATGAAAATAACACCTCTATACCTCCATTTTTTATGGAGCCGACTACAACTATAAGAAGACTATATAGGGACTTATTTTTTCAACATCATACTATAAAATTAGATTATAGTAATGAAAAAACCCGGAAATTATATAGAGTAAACTGAATACTCTATACTACGCATAAGTAGTGAAATTTAAGATTATATATTGATTAACAATTTTTTTCATGTTTATAAATATTAATAATTGTTTTTAAAAAATTAAAATATTTCATCTTTTCTAGATAAAACAATATGTGACTCATTATAGAATTTAGAAGGTTCTCAACATCAAGAAATCCATGATTTACATAAACTTCAGAAAATATGAGGTTTTATTTGGAAAATTCATTGCATGAATATTGAAAAGTCACACTATAATTGTCTATAGAATTAAATTCACAAGATAAAATGATCTCATGATCCAACACTATTCAAAACATTCATGGGGATCCATCCAAGAGAATGGGATTCCAAGATAATATCTCTTAAAGTCACCAGTGAGATCACCAAATTCATACGTGATGAGGTGATTGACACTTTGATGTAATATAAAATTTGATTAACTAAGTATAATGTGTCTAAAGTAAATTCAATAGAGCATTACCATTAAAACCATGACCGCTGAAATAATAAAAAATTATTTACCATTGACTGATGAATAATTTTTCTCACTTGTAAAATAATATGCTTCATGTGCACCAAATAAGAAACCTTTTAAAACCAAAAATAGATCAAACCTATTAAATTATACATAAATAAACAAAAATATATTCTTTTATTGAAATTATCTATTATAAATTTCGAATATCAGTATAGATGAATTTGGAGGGTCTAATACTGAAATAGGAGGAACATAACATTAATAATATGAAAAAATAAATTCCTAAAATAAGTTAACTCACAGACTGATGGTAAGGACTTAACTAATGATAGTGGATCTAGATATGATAACTTGATCACTAGGAGAAACTCATTCTTCAATCTCAAACATCAATAGATCATACAGAGTGTCAGATGGCTCAGGTACATATCAATTTTTTCCAAATACTCTATATAACCATATATAGGTACCCTAATTACAGATTTGAATGAGTATTATGATTATTTAGAAACAGTATTGAGCTTTATGATAGTTAAATATCTAAAGGTAAAAGTAAATCTATCAATAGAATATGTGAAAATTTTGAATTTATTTATTTCGCTCTCTTTTCTCTCCCTTCACCTACAAAACCATAATTTAATAATAATTAATTGTTCATGGTTAAATCAGTGAGGGATATTTTAAATATGTCCTTAATAATATTATTAAAGGCTATCATAATTTGAATGAGGTTATTTATTTCTAGATAATATTTGGTCTAAAAATTAACATGAATATTCATGTTCTACTAGAAAGACATTTTATATAAAATACTTCTCCAGATGAAGTAATCAAAGATATGTAAGTGAAGTACCATTTGTAAATATTCTTATATTGGCGGGAATCATACATAGTGATATATGATGAAAATATAATAACATTTTATAGCTTCTTATGTAGCCATTTTCTACATGATAGTTAACTCCCAAAAGAAGAATGTCAAGGAAGTTAGGCTACCTAATATTTTATATGTTATCCTGATGGGATCTATGAATATGCGAGTTCCAAAATCTATTATCAATTGATTGATTTTAAGATGATATACCAAGTTCAATCATAAATATAATTGTTAGTATATATACAATGGGTTATCCTTTCACATGAAAGGTGAACACCCCACCTTCTAGACCTTGAAAACACCAATAGTGGTCATGTTACATTTGGGAACAACACACATAGAAAAATCATTTTCCTTTATGGGTTATGAATTAAATGTAGATGTATTAAGTCTAATGTTATATTATTATAGGAAAACACAATATTATAAACATAAGTTCTAGGAACCCAATATTTATTTTTATAATTATTTTCATTCCTTAATCAATTTTAATGATATTTGTGTTATCCTAGAGAATGACTAACTAAAAATTCAAGAGGGGGTGAATTGATTTCCTAAAAGTTTTATTTACAAAAAATATCCCTCTTCAGGTATGATAGTTCAAATATTTTCCTAAATAAGAAACAAAAATAGAAATATAAAAACATAATGGAAAGATATTTAACACATGAGATTTATAGTGGTTTGAGGAACAAAAATCCCCTAGTCCACTCCACAACACTTTACTCTACAAGTTTGGCGATTTCCACTAGAAGCATCCATTTACCAGGGGATCCAAACTAAGAATAAGAAGTTTTAACTTAATACAAAGGTTTGAGTGCTTTCAACAAGACTAAGACCTATCCATGGTCTCAACACACACTCTGAAAATGAGCATAAAAATGAGATAAGAATAAATTTTTGGAAGAACAATTGCAGCACATAGTTGTAAGCAACAACTGACAATAGTGGAAGATACATTCTGAGAAGATGACGGTCTTCAAGGTATATCTCAGAATTATATTTAATGGAACTGATAAGATTTTAATCACAACATGAGTGATTATAATTGATATTTTCTTTGTACATATGTCTTATTTGATCATAATGTTTGTATGGGCATGCGTCTTGGTTTTTCTCCCTTTTTTCATATAGTAGATAACTCTTCTTTTTTATATTTTCTCTTTAATTTTTAACTTAAGCACGAGATAATCATGAAGGTCGAGTGAGTAATTTTTTATGATGTTGATAAGACAGGATATTAAGAACATGCATTCAGATTGACCTTTACTTAAATGGAAATTACTTTTGCATCAATGATGTTAGAAATATTCGTGTTCTTCATATCTTCTTATTCATGGAAAAACAACGTATTGTACAGATAAACCTTTATATAAATGGATAATCCTTTCTTTGATATGATATAAAATCATGAGATGAATTATCAAGAGATTAGAAAATTAATCATGACATTCTGCATAACAACTAGATCTCTATAAGATAGTCAAATGATAATGTTGTTCATCGTAAGATAACTTCTTGAGAGACTTCGTAAGATAAATCAGATCTTTGAATTAAATTGTGCATAAGATAAACTTACTTCAACATTGTGTAAGATAAATCTTTAGCATAAGATAAATATGTTACTACAATATGATACTTTGTTTTCTCAATTTCTTATATCTTTGGTAAGATAGTCATTTACATATATCCTTTTCATAAGATAACATCTTTTCATAAGATAACATCTTTTCATAACTTCATTCTTTCTGAAATATATAACTTTTATCATATAGAAACTCAATAATATTTTTCATAAGATAATATCTTACATAGTAAGATAATACTTTTAACACAAAATTTTCTAATTCTAAGTATATGGAATATAATCTATGATTCTCGTAAGATAAAATAATTTGTCTTAAAATAAAAACTTCACACGACGTAAGATAATCACTTATAAAATCACTGTAAGATAAATATTTTTGATGAATGCAATCTGAAACACTTAATTCTAACTCATTAGAATAAAAATAGGGATTTTTTGAATCATCAAAACTCATAATAACTGAGATATATTGGAACAACATAAGCATATCCAACAATTTGGATTTAAAATAATAATTTTTAAAATGATTGATTCTGAGTTTGGATAAATGGTATGTAATGACCCTATCAAATATATGAACTAATAAAATCATTGTTTTATTATTTTATAACTATAAAATAAAAATCAAAGATATATAATAATCATATCTTATAAAAAATGTATATAATAAATAATAACAAACACCCTGACGTAGAGTTGAAGATATCTTGACCTATAGTCTTTAATAATCAATATACTACTAGGAATCATAGTTTCATGAAAATAACAACTCTAGCATTGAAATAGATATATTTTAGAGTTAATTTAAATCATTAAATGAACTTGTAGAAATGAGAATGGTAATTTTGATACAAAAATTGAGACAATTTGTAGAATTTTATAATAGCTATTAGAGGTATAGAAGTCCTTAATAATGTGATAGTTAGAATAGTAATGTTACCTTTAGAACAATAATTTAGTCTATAAATGAATTTTCAAGGTAAAAAATACGTGAATATTAGAAATACATGATAGCCAATGTAAATAGTATATGTAATTTAAATAAATAATGGTTATGAATCAACAAATTATAACGAAATTTAATATTTACTTCTAATAATAATAAATATTTCATTTAAATGATCAGTAATATCTAAGACCTATAAAATTTAAATTTTTATGCTCTTAGAGTTTTTTATTAATATTTAGATTTATTATACATAGTTATTTGTTTACATTAAATTTAATAGTTTTTGAACACGTATATATAAATAATGTAAACATGATTTTTTGGTATTTTTTATAAATATTATAATATATATGTGAATAGTAAAATATAGTAAAATATAATACACAAAGAATATGTAACAAAAATATTATACCATATGTAAAAATGACATAATTTTGACCCAAATAAGTTTAATATTATTTAAATTCATAAAATTAATCACTATTGTGATTCTTGCGAATGAATTATACTATATTCATTTTTAATTCAAATATATCATCTCCCTTACTTATAAAAAACCCTTATATATCCATTATAAACCACTACAAAAAATAATCGCTCTCTTACAACTATGCTCAAAGTTATACATAAAACATTGTTCAAAACCATATGAAGGTTTTTTATTCCAAATTCAAAACTACCAAAATATATAAGGAAATAGGTGAAGTAGAAATTTTAATGAATTATAACAAGGTCTTTCATTTAATTATTATCTTTTATTTTATTTCATATATTTTCATAGAAAGAATTGTTTATATCTAAAAAATAAAATAAAAGTTATAATAATGATAAAAAAACTATAAATAAATAAATAAGTAATTTAATTTTTATTCTATTTCAAACTTAGCACACCTATAACAAGTTCGGTTTATCTAACTACAAGGTTAATGAACTTCTATGATCATTATTTCCTTTATGGATGGTAAATGAAAAATAATTATTAATAAATATGACACTAGTAATAATTTTCTGGAATGATATATTTTGTATATATATAATTAATAAAAATAACTACTTTATTATCAGTAACACTGCCTTGAAAAAATGAACTATGAAATATCGATTTGTGAACCAGATCTTATTTCATTATGGAATGAACTTGGAAAATCAAAACTTAAAGAGAATTTTAAACAAATCACCTCTAAAGTCCCAAGTAAGATGAATGCTTATACAAGTATAAATTCATGAAATCATAATACTGTAACGACTATAGAACACCTAGAATAAAACCTCTATCAATGACATATATGGAAAAAAAAGTAATAAATAAACAATAATTAACATAAAATATTCAATAATAACAAAAATAAAAATAAATTTCATTTTTAAATAAAGTATTAATAAGTTATGTTAGTTTTATGGAGATTTAAATTGTGTTTTTTCAAGTTAGGATTTGAGGAAAGGGGATTTCTTGTAGTTACCTAGATTTTTCCTTGTTCTAAACATAACTCTTATTTTAGCTTCAAAGTCTCAAGTCCCCTAAAGTGGTAAAATAGTAAATTTAACATAGTGAATATCTTCTGAAAAATTTCCTAAGCGTTCCATTAATCTTGGGGAATAGTGTTTACTATAATGATGAGTTTTGGTGGAATTATAAGCCAGTTGAATTTTAAATAATATTTCACATTTATTAAATAAATGAAATTCATGAATGTGAATATCGGTCTCTCCTAAAAAATATTAATTGAAAATTTCAACATCAAAGTTGGGTTAAAAATGGGGTATTTTACCAACATAAGTTATAATCTATGATCTCAATTGACGGCTATTAGACCAATAATTTTTCATGTATTTCATTATTTTACCGACTGACCTTTTTGCCCATTATAAATTCAACCTTTTTCCCTTGACTGTAACACCCTGACCCGAATCATCCAGTCTGGTTGGAGTGTCACATGACCTCAGGCATGCCTCCCTATACGTAAGAGTTTGTCAACTAGTAATGGGGGATTGAATGGTACGATGGGTAAGTTATACCCTCAGTATCAGTGGTCATTTACCAGAAATAGTAAATAAGAATAATAATCACCCAAAAATGGAAAGTGGAACAAGGTAATAACAATGCTGCAATAGATGACATGCCAAGTTAATCTGATTCATATAAAGTAAAAATCAAGGACCCTAATGTACCAGGTCAAACAAAGTGTATGAAAAGAAATAAATGAAAGTAAAGACACCATGAAGTCACTACGGAGTCCATTCCAGTACTACCTCCAAATGCCAAGCTCCCTCTCCCCAACTCCCTATCGTTGGGCCTTTTACCTTTCTTGGATATTTGATCATAAGGTTTGCATGTGCGTTGATATTCCTATGAAAGGTGTGAATATGAACCCAGTAGGGCACCACCAATGTGTCCTTAACATAAGTGCATATGCATAAGGGGTATATTCCCTGAAAATAATTAAATGAGATAGAAAATATAAATAAAACTTGTGTTGATAAGTTGTTCAATAACCAAGCCACCATGAACCTTGGATGCATCTATTTCAACTCTATACCAGAAGAAAGTCAAACAGAAGTCATGAACATGGTTTTTTATGAGGCCACCACTTATATCCCTGATCAGCCATAATTCCATCAAGTCTTGGGTTGGTTCATAGGGTTATCGTGTCTCGTATCGGTCAAGGGTTAATCTAAAAGTCCATTGTACCTTGTATCTATATAGGTCCATGAAATAATGTCATCATATCCCAACATTTCCATGAGTTAGGCCCCAAATCTGTCACACTCCTAACCTATGTCTCGGTCCATCGTCATCATCATCGCATGTCGCACATTCTCCCACTCTAAGGGATGACTAAGCCACAATAGTTCACCTTTCAAATTCTATCATAAGTAAAACCTCCACTGGCCATAAAATCACACACAATATGGAATAACACATATAGGTGCAATATATCATATCATGTATTTGTCTTGTGAGCTACACACACACATGTTGTTACATCTGTGATTTTGTTTTGAGGTATTCTTTTTCCTTATTGCTGGTATTTCATTTATCCTTGGGTTTCCCCTTGAGTTTTTGGTGAAAAGTATAGATTTTGGTCTTGACATTAGGTGGTGCACGATTTGGGGAAAACATGTGAAAAATATTCATTTTGGACAGTGGTGACCGCACAGTTTGGAAAACCGTGCGGGCTAACCAGGTGGCATGTTCCTCTTGGACAATGTGGGACACACGGTTGCCACATGGTTTAGAGACTTTGAGCATAAATGACCTCCCATCCGCTCCATATGGGATTTTCAGCCATGGGAGCTTCCCTCAAACCTTTTTGGAGCCTTTGAGCATAAATCTTTGGGTAAAGTTATCCTTGTAACTTCAAGTAATCATCAAGTAAGTCTTTTTTCTCATGTTTTCTCCCTTATTATAGGGTTTCTCTTCCCTCCTTATTGAGTTCTTATTTTCCAGTGGGTTATTTGATTAATTAAGGTCCAATATTGAGTTTTTGGGTGAAATCATAATGGTTATTGTTTGATCTTTCATTTATAGGGTCTTATGGTGGCATAATTGTGGTTTTCCACTGGTTTCCAAAAGTTTCCAAGTGTGAGGTAGGTGGTTCCATACTTTTACATTATTAGATGATTTTGGATTGCTTTCTTAGTTGTTTAAATGTGCTCTATGGATTTTTTGTGTGGTGTAGGATACGTTTTGGAAAGGTTTTTAGTTGCACAAATGATGAAAAAATGGATAATCTGAAGGAAAGTGGTTGTATTCCTTGTGTGATTTATTGTGGTGTTTCTTGAATATGTTTTATGCCTTGTGTGAAAGGTGTGGAATGTGTTTTTTAAGATATTTAAAGGTGTGAATGTGTTGAAAGTGGTATTTCCAAGAGAAATGGGTTTTTGTTGCATGTTGGACTCTTTTTTGCGCACCTTAAATGTTTCATTGAATTTTGAAAGCGATGTGAAGCATGTTATAAAATGGATTTGATGTGAGTATGAATTTTAAAATGGTTGGATTTTATATGTGCTCTTCTTGTTTTGTTTCCAAATTGGTTTCATGAATTGTGAAAGTGGTGTGAAATTTATTTCCAAATGTTTTTGTGTGTGTATGAAATGGAAAGTGATTTTTATGGAAAAGGGTAGTTTCTATGTGGACTTTGATCATTGGATCAATGTGAAAATGTGAAAGTGGTGATTTCCTTGTGGGTTTATAATGCTTGACATGTGTATGTGAAAGTGATGATTTATGTGATATATGAAATTGAGTTTTGGGCACAAAGGAAATCTCAATTATCTAGGTGGGAGAACTAGAACTAGTATGCTAGTTGAATCGGTAGTGGTGAGGCCTGGACTCATCTAGAAGGATTAACACTACAACACTAACTAAACATGTGATACGACTGGAGACCACCAGAACTTGGTATGGGATCCCCTCTAGTGGATCATGCATGGGAACACTTTTGGTAATGACTTATGATTTGGAGACCACTAGACCTTGGGACACGTTTCCCTCTAGTGTATCGTGCATGATAATGTTATTGGTAGTTTAGTTGGAGGATTTTGATGACCGAGGTATGAGGTCTCTAGGGTCGCACTTATGCTAGTTACTTATAGGGATTTACCATGGGGCTATATTATGGAATGATGCTTATGTGATTTGGTTCAATCCATTTTTATATAATATACCTTGTGTACTCTTTAATTTCAAGAAAGCTTATTGGTGAAAAAAGGTTTTTCCTATAAAGTGTTTCTTGTGAAAGTTTTCCTTAAAATGTTTTCTTAAAAATGTTTCAAATTTTTTTATGGAAATTTGTGTGTTGATTTATCTTCTAATGTTATAGTATGGAATCCTTATTTTGGGGTGATATCCTATTGGGATTTGTCTCACACCCCACATACACCTTTGGGTGTATGTAGACCTTTTTATGTATGAACCAATTAAAGGAAATATGTGTCATAGTGGTGATGGTGGATTCGGTTTCTAGTGTTCCACTTCTTGCAGGTGTTGGTCGTGGTGGCTTTAGGGTGAGGACCCTCTTGTTGAATGATGGTTTTTGGGATGTTTTTTTTGTTCCCTTCTCATTGTAGTACTTTTGGTTTTGGTTAAAGTTGTAAAAATTGAATCTGAAATTTGTTGTACCTCATTTGGTTATGGTCATCAGTTATTGTGTAGCATATTCTTGTTGGTTGGTTATTTTTTATCCAGGATGAAATCATTCCCAAAGTTCAATTTTGATACCCAGGCACTCATTTCCAGCCTGTGGGGATCAGGAACACCCTTCGGGCCATGCCACGGGCCGAGTTGGGTGTCGTATTGGATGACACCCTAGCATGGTTCATGAAAAAATGGCATCAAAGCAGGTTTTGATCTTGTGGGACAATTTATTTGGGAAAGAGTCTAAATAGACTAGAGCTAGAATTATTAGGGCTTGAGGTTTTGGTTTTGAGTGGGGTGTCTAGCCAACACACCTCGCAACAAGACTCGAGTCTCCATGAGATGTTGGGATTTGGTTTGACTTATCCTCTAGGTGCGACGTATAGGATGCCGACTGTATATGGACATTGGGTAGGGGTGGAGTGGTTTGAATTTTCTTATTATTATGATTGATTTGGTTATGTTCTGATTTACGAGAGTGTTGGTATTTTTTTTTGCTAGAAATTTTAATAATGGTTGTATTAATGGTTTCCATTGTGGTTGCTGCTTATTATGGAAATATTCCTCCCTAGATAATTCTTGTGAAACCATGGGAAGAGGTCGGAGAGATTTCTCCATCACCAATTGTTTATAGGTTAGTGGAAGTAGTGGTTCAGGTTATCCAAGCATTGGGTTAGAGAGAGGGTGCCGGTCCTAATTAGGTTAGAGAATCCAAACTAGGTCCTAGAAAGGAAAAAACCCAAGAGTTATACATGAACAATCCTCCCTCTTTCCGAGATGGCATAAAGCCTTTGGAAGTAGAGGTGTGTCTTGAGAAGATAGTGAGGGTGTTCTAGTTTCTTGATACTCTTGAGGAAGTCAGAGTGAAATGTCATTTTTCATGTTGGAAGGTCCCACTCAAAAGTGGTGGGAATTAGTGGTGTAAGATGGAAAGCACGAGTAGATGGGTTGGAAGGATTTCAAGGTCATCTTCAATGAGTAGTATTGTCCTGAGATTTTAGCCTTTCCAAGGTCCTAAGAGTTTTTGGATCTAAGCCTGGGAGATTGGACTATAATGGACTATACGAACCTCTTTGTAGAGTTTGTTCGGTATACACCCGAGATCACTTCCAATGAGTAGCTGAAGGCTCATAAGTTCAAGATGGGGTTTCGGCTAGAAATATGATCTTAGGTCTTCTTGTTCAAGTTGGAGACTTATGCGGAGGTGGTTAATTGCACCATGATGGTCAAAATTTATTGTAAGGGAATGTCTAGTTTCTCTAGAGAAATGTTCATAGTGGGTAGTGGAAGTTCATATGAGAATAATAGGAAACATGATGAGAATTAGAAGAAGGGAGGTGGTAGTTTAGGCCTTTCTTCCCAAATATCTTTGTTTGTGGCTTCCGATTCTAGGCCAGTTGTGTTCCATCAGTGTGGGAAGGAAAGACACATGTGATTTGTGTGCTCATCTCCACCCAGACCTTGTCACAGGTGCAAATATGTGGGTAACTTTTAGAGATTATACAATGTGATGCACCTATATCAGAGTGGTGCATGATTAGTAGCTTTAAAAGGTATTTCATCCTGGTAAGAACCATCCAGGAAAGTGGGTTCTTGGTTCGAAGTTCATGATAGTAGGGCTGGATCATCTTCTGAGTAGAGTCAGTTCTGGGAAGATCTGCATACCAGTGGTCATTTTCAGGGTCAGGAAGAGATGAAGCATCTTCATACTACAGATCGGGCACTAGTGTAATCAGATATAGGGCTTTCAATAGTTTGAGGTACCATTATTATTACATTGTTTTTAGTTGTTGTTCTATTTGATAATGGTGCTTCTATTTCTTTTATTTCTTTTTGTCTTGAGGAAGTGTTAAAGCTGCTATCCGAGCTTAGGCCTCATGCTATGGAGTTGGTAACGCCACTTGGTAAGAAGTGAGAATAGGATTTTAGGTGTCTGTCTTGCATACTTACAATGTCAGGGGTTGAGATGGAGTGGAATTTTATGGTTTTGGGGATGGAACTCTATTACATGATCCTTGGTATGGATTGAATCATAGATTTCTTGGTGCACATCGATTGTTATCAGTGGTGAGTGAGTTTTGTGGAACCTAATGGGAGAAGCCAAGATTTTTAAGGTGAATGAGATCCTCGGTTGGGATGTGTTGGACCTACACTTATGGAGTTGTGAAATATTTTTATCAAATCTCATCACTCACATTGGAGGATGATGATGGAACTCCTGAGCGTGGATTACCTCCTGTGGTGTATGAGTTCCCAAGGGTTTTTCTAGATGATTTCTCCGATTTTCCTCCAGAGTAGGATAGGGATTTCTCCATTGATTTGGTGTTGAGAACACAACTGATATCTATTCCCTCATACCATATGGAATCCACTATGTTGAGGCAATTAAAGGTACAACTGGATGATTTGGAATCCAAAGGATTCATTCATTCGAGTGTCTCACCTTGGGCCACCCCAGTTCTATTTGTGAAAAGGGATGATGAATCTCTCTAGTTATTCATTGATTACTGGAAGATGAATAAGGTAACAATCAAGAACTAGTATCCTTTGCACTGAATTGATGAACTTTTTTGACCAGCTTAAGGGGGAAAGGTGTTTTTCCAAGATTGAATTGTATACCATGTATCACCTGTAAGAGTTAGTTTCCTAGAACCAACTGGTTGTACTTTGATTACATGGATATTTAATGTATTTAAATCTTATTATATATTTTTCATTGTTCTGCATGACTATGATGTAATAATATCCAAGAGTATTTGTTTCATTGATAAGGTCATGGAAGTTCCCCGATATGATGAGAACCTTGAAATTCTGTAAAAAATATTCTTAAATATAGTTCTACAGTTGCATGACATACTATGATGGGACACATAGCATGCAGACCGTCAGGTTTGAGTACTTGTAAGCTAATGAGACTTCCTCTCATGATGTTCACACTTAGTAATCTCTAAGACAGAAGATTATGAGAAGAGACCCACTAGTATGAATTCCACATGTTTGGGTGTCATTGGATATTTCTATCAGCGAACGTGTATAGTTATCCTTATACTTTAATATTATCAGTAATATGTGTCATGACTTGCACACTTTGATTTACTGACGAAAACCATCATGTAGATAGTTGACGGGAAGTAGGGTACATTGGGTGTGTCATGAGTGGCATGTTATTAATGGATAAGTTGAGGAAGGATTTGTCCCTTCCATTTATGGAAGTTGATATCTTAACCCTTTGATTGAAATAAAACTGTCGTGTGAAATTCCATGGCCATGGTGTAACAATGAGTTTATTTCAGGTAGTCAGAGAACGACGTATCAAGCATAAAAGTTGATGACACTATCATGAAACCTGCTTGATGAGATATTGCAAAAAATGTATTATATTACACAGTGAGCATTTGTATGTGGATGTCGTTGTTGTGATTTTATGTTCTTTCTATTGGGAACCTTGACCCGTTTCTAGACATTACTCTTAGACTTTAGGCAAGCCCGCCTAATGCCAATAATAAATAATCATAGAGGGTCACACACTAAGTGTTTCTGGTGGTCTCAGTTAAATTCTATGTGAATTTAATTAATAAATATTATTCTCAAGACAATGGAATATTTTTATTCAAGTAAAAATGATTTCATAAATTTAATAAATATTTATTCATCAGATTGTGGTTAAAATATTTTTATTTATTTAATTGAACATTTAAAAAACAATTATTTACTAGTTTGTAAATAAACTATTTATTTAAGATAATAAATTATTTACTTATTTATTCGAGTATTCAATAAATGGGAGCAGAGTTCAAGAGGACCAAGTCTGATCTGATAGTTAACTAATTATTTGCAAGAAGATAAATAATTATTTAACTAGTTGACACAAATTAAAATAACATTTTTATTATTTTGTGACAAGGAATTTAATTTATAATTCTGTTTTGCGCAAGTTGGAACACAACAAATAATGAAGCGGTGTTATTTTTAATAGCATGGGTTTTCTCTAAGGTTATGAATGTATTTAATTTTTGTTATGAAATTAAATATTGTAACTGAATCCCCATTTCAATAAATAGACACATATGTCTATTGTTCCATATATCGAACTTCACACCCGATGAATTGAGAATTGTTGAGATAGACAATCTCTCTTTCAAATCCTCTTCCTACCCCTCTCAAGAATGAGAGACATTCTTCAAGACCAAAGAACAAGCAACCAATAATGACCGACACAAGTCACTCACTTTTCTGCGCTAGCACCCGAAGAACAAGCAGTGTCGATCGGAGGCCATCAGAGCACGTGTAGATCATTGCTAGAGCGATTATAGTTTGGATCTTTGCAAGCGCAACAAGATAATCTAGAATGGTCATTTTTGATGATCAACATCACCAACAAATAAAATATCATAGATCTAGGTATTATTTTCATTATGAAATTAATTAAATTAATTATAAACATGATGTGCAAGATCCTCTCTAAAGGTTTCAGGTCTCTTCCTTATTTATCAAAATCTTCGATTCTATTCCATGGAGACTGGAATTCATTGTCATATTGATCCTATAATAATCATTGATCATGGTAAAAATCATAGTTGGGTACCAGCCTAACCATGCTTTCGCTGCACCCAGAACCTACAAGTGGTGTCAGAGCGGTAACATCATAGTTTATAATTATTTAAATATTTTTTTGATGATTTATGTATTTAATAATTTAGTTGTTTCAATTCATGTTAATCGTTCTGCAAATCTGAATCTCAAGATCTATTCATCCTCTCTCGTTTCTCATTTACCTTAAAAAAATGATCTTTTATTTTAATTTTGATTAAAATAAAACAGAGGATCTCATCCATAGGTTCTAAATCTTCCAAGCCGTACAACACTGGAACAAACGACGTGTATTCGATAGTACACACCATGTAGCCATGGTTCAACAAAATGGGTCTGGTCCGCCAAACCAAGCTGTGTCATTGGAGTTTTTCTAAGTCTTAATGACTCCGTGTGTTGACCAAGAACAGGTGGCATGCAGTTTTCAGATTACATGTCATGTGGAAAACTGGACACGACGTGTAGTCCCTTTGGGTTAGGGTTAGACCATATACACTAGTGCAGAAAACGTTTTTTACGTCGGTTATTTTTTATTATTTACGTCGGTTTTTAGGCGACGTTAATACGGACGACGTTATAAATAACGTTTTTTACGTCGGTTATTTAAAACCGACGTAATATCCCTAACATCACGGTGGTTATCACGTCGGTTCATATAATAACCGACGTGATAAATATGCGCGGGGGGCTTTATCACGTCGGTTATTCCCTAAACCGACGTGATAAAACGCCTGGGATATCGTTTATCACGTCGGTTATGTCATAACCGACATGATAAACCCTTCCCCTGGCCTATTATCACGTCGGTTATTTAGGAAACCGACGTGATAAAAAGGCCTGGGAAACGTTTTAGCACGTCGGTTATCCAATAACCGACGTGGTAAATCGATTCCCAGGCCTTTTAGCACGTCGGTTATATTAACAACCGACGTGATAAAATCCCCAGGAACGGTTTATCACGTCGGTTCTAGAAAAACCCGACGTGATAAACCCCTACCGATTTATTTACCACGTCGGTTATAAAATAACCGACGTGAAAGAAATTTTTTTTTTTTTAATAATTGCACTGCTCTCACCAAAAAGCAACCAGAAACCAAACAAAAATAACCATGCCAGCCCTCCCCCAAGCCCCAACTGAACCCCACCCTCATCTATACCCACCTAACAACCTGGCCAGCCCTCCCCCACCACATTGGAGCCCCACCACAACCCTTGGACACCCCTCCCATATCCCTTGGACACCCTCCACCCCTTGGACACCCCCCCACCCCTTGGACAGCCCCCCCACCCTCATTTACACCCCCAAGACCCCTAGTACAGCCTCAAACACCCATTGGACACCCCCCCACACCTTGACAGCCCTCCCAGACCCCTTGGACACCCCCCCCCCTCATTTACACCCAACCGGCCCCTTGGACAGAACTCCCAGACACCTTGGACACCCCCCCACCCCTTCGACAGCCCCCCCACCCTCATTTACACCCCCCGAACACTAGGAAAGCCCCAAACACCCCTTGGACACCCCTCCCATATCCCTTGGACACCCCCCCACCCCTTGGACACCCCCCCACCCCTTGGACAGCCCCCCACCCCCTGGACACCCCCCCGACCCCTTGGAAACCCCCCTACCCCTTGGAAACCCCCCCCCCCCCATCCCCTTGGACAGCCCCAAACACCCCTTGGACACCCCTCCTATATCCCTCGGACACCCCCCCCCCCCACCACTTGGACACCCCCCCACCCCTTGGACAGCCCCCCCCCCCCCCCACCCTCATTTACACCCAACCGACTCTTTGGACAGCCCCAAACACACCTTGGACACCCCTCCCATATCCCTTGGACACCCCCCACCCCTTGGACACCCCCCCACCCTCATTTACACCCCCCCCCCCCCCCCGACCCCTAGGACAGCCCCAAACACACCTTGGACACCCCTCCCATATCCCTTGGACACCCCCCAAACACCCACCCACCCCCTTGGAACCTCTCCCCCCATACCAAAATCCAGACCAGAAAAACCATCAACAGTAGACCAAAACAAGAAGTAGAGAAAAATTAAACATTCACTTATATAACATTCAAAACTTACAATGTCAACTTCAAAAAAAACTAAATCCAACCTAAACGACTACGAAATACACAATTACATTGACAATATTCAAAATTACATTTTACATTACAAACAACTAAAAGTCAATCAAACCTGTAAAATAATTTGACCACTCCACTTGTAAGTGTTTGATATCTTCAACAGTAAAGGGTTGAGGGTCATCAAAAAGCTACAAAGGAAAAGGATAGTAGTCAACGTGTATAATGAATAAATCAAATTGAAATATTATTAGAAAGAGGAAATCTTACCAGGTCAAAACTCAGAACTGTCCCAGTTGTTATTATTTCATACATAAATCTTAACATGTAATATCCGCATTCGATGATGCCTTGTTGCTCATGACATTTCTGTTTGAATGAGTGTAAATTCAATATATTATTTTTATGTAATAAATCAAAATGTACAAATTATAAATGGATATTTACCTTCGCATGTACATATTTGATCTTGTAATTCCTTTTCTTTGCGCTTTTTCGAAAGTGGACCCATGCCCTGTTAGAAAATAATACGAATGGGGTAAATTTAAAATTCATTATAATATATAAAACTATTGTGAAATTGAAACTTACGTTTCCAATATATTCTTAAAACTTTCTCGCACATCATCATGGAGAGAGCATATCCAATAAAGTGTTTTCTCCCTAGGGCAAAAAACCCCTAACATCCAATGATCCCTGAGAAAAGGAAATTTAACGTTAGTGGTTTTTTATGTTAAAAGATAATTAACTCTTTGAGAGGGATGTGTTTCATACCTCTCACAAAAAGGCATCATCCAACACTGTGTGATTACATTCTTTTCAAATCTATCAGCAATATAAAGCATTCTTTGTTCCTCATCCAATGCACATGCTTCAGGGGAAATCAATTGTGGGTCCACGAATCCATATACATCTGTCAGCTCATTCCTCTCACAAATTTTATACATATACCTAATACAAAGCAGACATAAGTATACATTTTTAATAAAATGTAACGCAAGGAAAAGGTGTTAAGACTTACATGATAAAAATTTGCACCACGTTGATGCCCAACTTATCTCCAGTGACAAACTCCATGATATCAGTTTTCATAATCCCCACACATAGTTCACGTCCACAGACATGAGCTTCCATTGTAAAGTCATAATGATCCGCCAACAAATTTGAATATCTTGACAATTTGTCAAGACTGCTAGTATCTGCATCTGATGTCATAGCTATCTGTCTTTGTTGTTGTCTATACAGTATTTCTTTACCTTTGAAGTATTCCTGTAAAAATAAATTGAAAAATATATTAGTTTTCAAATGATAAAACATTAATAAAAATATAAAATAAAAGATATAACATCCATACCTCTATGGTAATGAGTCGAAGAAGTCTGGATGGCCAAAGTAAAAAATGGCCGATACTATGTCCAACTGTCGTCACCTCATCTGTAGGTAATGGTATCCGAGCTGATCTATCTATAATATCTTGTACAGTGACCCTCTGATTCTCTACCTCTAACTGTTGATGATGAACTGTATCTCCTATACAATATACCATCCCATATGCAACTATATGATGTTGAGGATCATCAACATACAACTCACAATAAGTAGGTAGCTGCGGCGGAGGAGGAGGATCAAAAATGGGGTCCGCAGGCTGAGGTGGGGGAGTGGGAGCTACTGGGAGAGGTGGAGTGGGAGCTGCACCCTGAAATTGTCTTTGCAAGTCTGCAAACATTAACTGCACCGATGCTCTAATATTGTCCTCCATTGTCGCATTAATATTATGGACTTCAGCCTCCAAGGATTCTATTTTTTTTTTATAAACTCCCTCAACGTTAGAAGTTGAGGAACGTGGCAACACTTTTCTTACCGATACACCTGCCGGATATCCTCTTACACGGCCAGGATGTTCGGGCTTTCCCAATGCCACAGATAAAATATCTTCCCTCCCAGATGGTGTAAATGTCCCCTGTGAACTCTGCTCCTCAAGAGAGTCCTGTAATAATTAATTGAACATTTCTATAATGATTGGAAATATATGACAAAAATAGTAAACTTAAATAAATAAAATAGATATCTTACAATCCTCTCAACTACGAGTCTCGATTCTTCCGAAAGATATTGTCCTTTTTTGCCCTTCCGAGCTCTTTTCCATTTCTCATGTCTAGATGGAGGGGATGGAGGGGCCACCTCTCCAGAGCTTGAAGACTCAGCTCTTAGTTGTTGAAATTTTTCTGCCATCATTTGTTCTTCCAATAATGCATACCCTCCCCGAGATAAACTATGAGGGTATACATTTTTAGATTGGATCTCTTGATGAGATTTCCTTGTTTGCTGTAAATTAAGAATAAGTAATCATTAACAAAACAATAATAAGATCATTTATATAAGAAAGCTTATAAAAGTTTACATTGCCCTTACCAAAAATGATTCTTTTCTTCTACTTTCAAACAATTCTCTCCATGTGTCTTCATCTATAAAAGGATATATACGACATGGATTCTCACGACTCCTATGACCATAAATGAAATCAGATGAGAGGGTTGATTTGAAATCCCTCCATCTCCTAGCAGCCAACGATAAGCATTTCTTCCTGACTCCTCCAGTGTCAGGAATATCAAATGTCATCTGATAAAAAAGAGGTTAAAAATATTATATATACTAGAAACATTTAAAGAACAGTCAAACAATAGCAAAAGATCTTACCAAAATGGTCTCCCACAGCTGAGAAATTATCGCCTTATCCACACTTCTCCAATCATCATAGAGAATGCTTACTTTTCTCTTAGCCTGAGTTGCTACAAAACCCTTAAAATCTTTAGCATTTGGACTTCTAGGAAGATCATCCTCATCAAACTCCACGACTATCCTCTCCTCCTTCGTACGGGCAAGTGATAATTTTGGTAAACGTGTGCACCCACGCTTACCAACCTTTGAACTCTTTTTCGTAATTGGAGCATGTGAATGTTCCTCCCCAGATGTATGACCAATATGCTCATCTCCAGAATCATGTGGCTGATCAACTGATTGATCTGTCATTTTCCTTCAAATCAAAAAAACAAACATTAGTTCACAAATAGAAAAGTGTACTAAATTACATAATAGTAAACATCGGTAATATGGTAAGCATGTTAAACAATGATAAACATGGTAAACACAGGCAAAATGTTGCCAAGGAGTTGGCATAAGAAAGCTGAAAAGTGGACTCACTGATGCCACCGACCGGCCGCTGGCTCACCACCGGCCGGCCGCTGGATCACCACCGGCCGGCCGGTGGACCAGACAGAGAGCCTTTCTCTCTGTCTAAACCACCGGCCGGCCGCTGGTGATCCAGACAGAGAGGAAGGCTCTCTGTCTGGTCCACCGGGCGGCCGGTGGTGATCCAGCGGCCGGCCGGTGGACCAGACAGAGAGCCTTCCTCTCTGTCTGAACCACCGGCCGGCCGCTGGCTCAACACCGGCCGGCCGCTGGTGATCCAGACAGAGAGGAAGGCTCTCTGTCTGGTCCACCGGCCGGCCGGTGGTGAGCCAGCGGCCGGCCGGTGGTTCAGACAGAGAGGAAGGCTCTCTGTCTGGACCACCGGCCGGCCGCTGGCTCAGCACCGGCCGGCCGGTGGACCAGACAGAGAGCCTTCCTCTCTGTCTGAACCACCGGCCGGCCGCTGGCTCAACACCGGCCGGCCGCTGGTGATCCAGACAGAGAGGAAGGCTCTGTCTGGTCCACCGGCCGGCCGGTGGTGAGCCAGCGGCCGGCCGGTGGTTTAGACAGAGAGGACCGGTTGCCGGTGCGCCCAGGACTTCTCCTCTTTACGGTTTTTATTGTTTTATCGTTTTGGTTTGATACATATTTTAATAAGTAAAAAATTTACAGTATCTAACATTATATGAAAAAACTAAATGTAAACAAGAAATAAACTTGTGTTACCTGTAATTTTAGGAATGTACAGTTGGATTGTTTTCCCAAATTCCTTCTTCGTGATCGTTCCTTATGGCACAAACCATGTCTTCAACATACTCATCATTATGTTCTGTTAATCTTTCCATGGAAGTAGGGATCTCACATAAATCAGCATCTTCATCAAATTCATCCTCACCAACATATTGGTTTTTCCCTTGTAAAACAACAGCCCACTGCATATCTGATTGATCTACTACATAGAAAATTTGTTTGGCATGTGTTGCCATTATAAAAGAATCAGCTGTGTCTTCCAATCTATTCAGATTAACAAGTGTCGTTCCAAATTCATCGTGTCTGACACTGTTGTTACCGATAAACCATTTAAAGTTAAAAACGGGAACTTTAATTTTAAAGTAATCAGCCTCCCATATGTCTTCAATCACTCCATAATATGCACTTGATGCCGAAATTGGGTTTCTGTCCTTAGCACTCGAAAAATGCATTGCTTCTGCAAACACCAATACACCACTATTCTGAACTGCACTTCTGTTGTCCTGAGCTTTCGTATGAAATGTATAGCCATTAATGTCATAAGAGGACCATGTTATCACATTTAAAGATGGACCACCCACTATCCATTTTAATGTCTCTGATACATCTGATCTACCAAGCAAGTTCTTTTTAAACCATGGCAAAAAAGTTTTGTTGTGCTCATTCAAAATCCACATTTCTTTCTTCTTTGGATGACATTGTTTCAACTCATTTATATGCAATGTGATATACGGTTGAACATCAGCTATGTTATTCAAGATGTATGATTCTAACTTCTTCATATGTTCAGCTGACAGTGATTTGACTTTCAAGCCACGAATCCCCTTTCCCTCATTATTAACCCGTTCATGGCGAGATGGAGGCAAACCTATGTGTTGCGCCGTAGCCAAGTAACTCGTACAAAACTCTGCTACCTCCTCAGAAATATACTTTTCAATAATGGAGGCTTCAGGTCGATATGGATTTTTAACATATCCCTTTAATATTTTCATATACCTTTCAAAAGGATACATCCAACGAAGATATACAGGTCCACAAAGCCTTATTTCTCGAACCAGATGAATCAGTAAATGCACCATCATATCAAAAAAAGTTGGAGGAAAATACATTTCCAAATGACAAAGTATAAAAATTGCATCCTTTTCCAAAATGTTCAAAGTATTCACATCAATCGCCTTGTTGCAAATTGAATTGAAAAAATAACACAACCTCATTATAGTCTTTCTGACACGGATGGGCAATATTCCACGCAGTGCAACTGGTAGAATTTGTTGCATCATGACATGACAATCATGTGATTTCATACCTATCAACTTCAAGTCTTTCAATGAGACAAAATTTTTTACATTTGAAGAATAACCTTGAGGCACTTTGATATCATGAAGACACTGACAGAAGCTACTTTTATCCCTCTTCGATAATGTATGACAAGCCGGGGGAAGAAATGTTCGTCTTCCTTTAGGAGTGGGAGCTAACTCCAAACGTATTCCCATTGACAGTAGGTCTAACCTTGCATTCAACCCATCTTTTGTCTTTCCTTTAATATCTAGCAATGTTCCGATCAAAGAATCACAGATATTCTTCTCCACGTGCATGACATCAATATTATGTTTGACTTCATGATACCTCTAATATGGTAGCTCAAAAAATATTGACCTTTTCTTCCAAATATGTCTATCATTACCAGATTTCTGTGTCTTTCCCAATGTCACATCAAGGTTTTTCACCCTCTCAAAATACAATTCTGGGGATAAAGGTTGAGGAGCAGTATCAAATTCTTGTGAGCCATTGAATGCCTTTTTTAGTCTTCTATAAGGGTGATCCATAGGCAAAAACTTTCGATGACCCATGTACACTGTTTTCCTCCCATGATGCAATTGACAATATGACGTCTGTTGTTCGCAAATTGGACATGCTTTATGCCCTTTAACACTGTATCCAGACAAATTTCCATATGCTGGGAAGTCATTTATAGTGAATAGAAGCACTGCATGCAGTTGAAAATATTCCATTTTATAAGAATCATACACCCTAATACCATCAGCCCATAACAGTTTCAAATCATCAATCAGCGGTGACAAGTATACATCAATATCATTGCCGGGTTGCTTTGGACCAGAGATCATGATACTCAACATGACATATTTGCGCTTCATACAAACATCAGGAGAGAGGTTGTAAATTACCAATAAAACAGGCCATGAACTATGTGTGCTACTGAGGGTTCGGTATGGATTCATTCCATCTGTGCACAAGCCTAGTCTCAGATTTCTAATTTCATTTCCAAATGTAGGGTATTGGGCATCAATTTTCTTCCATTGTGGACAATCAGCTGGATGACGTATTTTTCCATCACATACCCGCTCATCAGCATGCCATCTTAACCTTTTTGCATCATGTGAATTAGCAAATAAACGTTTGAAACGAGGAATTATAGAAAGATACCAAAATACCTTTGAAGGGAGCTTTGTAATCTCTACATCAGCTTGTGATTTTTCTTTCACCTTATACCGTGATGTCCCACATTTAGGACACTCTTTCAGAAATTCATATTCCTTCCTATATATAATGCAGTCATTCGGACATGCATGCATTTTCCTGTATCCCAATCCCATCGGGCATAATATTTTTTTGGCCTTATAATGTGAATCTGGAAGATCGTTATCTTTTGGAAGAATGTCTTTCATCAATTGTAGCAGCTCTGTAAAACTTCTGTCACTCCATCCATGTTTCACCTTCAGGTTAATCAATCTTAACACCGCCGACAAAACCGTAAAATCTGTACAACCAGGATATAATGGTTTTTCGGCATCACCATATAGACGTGCAACTCTCGGTTCTATCTCAATTTGTTCTGCTACAATATCGCGAATCATTTCTTCAATTCCATCGGAGTTACCATCTTGCGATTCATTATCATCAGTGACATTCTGTCCAGTTTCGCCATGCCAAATCCAAGGGTTGTAACTCGGATTGAAACCATGACAAATCAGATGATCTTTTATCTCTCTACTTTTCAACTTCTTCATATTCAGACATTTCAGGCATGGACAGAAAAAAATGTCACTACTTGGAACATTTCGTTTAGCAAATTCCAAAAAGGCATCAACACCTTCCTCATATTCATTGCTCATTCGATGTGCCGTAATCCAACTTCGACTCATTATTACCTATAACAAATAGCAAAAATATATATATTTTTTAGATAAGACAAATATATGTTTATATGAAAAAAATCATAATTTGAATATAACAATTTTGAAATATAAAACAAATCGATGTGTAAACCCCCCTGGACACCCCCCGACCCCTCTGGACAGCCCCCCACCCCTCCTGGACACAACCCCCCACCCCCGACCTGCTTGGACACCCCCCTGGACACCCCCCAACCCTCTGGACAACCCCCCCACCCCTCCTAAACACCACCCCCACCCCCTACCCCCTTGGACACCCCCCTGGACACCCCCAACGCCCACCCACACCCTTGGACAGCCCCCCACACCCACCCACCCCCTTGTAAACCCCCCTGGACACCCCTTGACCCCTCTGGACAGCCCCCCACCCCTCCTGGACACCACCCCCCACCCCCTACCCCCTTGGACACCCCCTAGACATCCCCCAACCCTCTGGGCAGCCCCCCCACCCACCCGGACAACCCCAAATACCCTCTGGAGAGGCCGCCACCCACTTGGACAGCCCCCCACACCCATCCACCCCCTTGGACAACCCCCCACACCCATCCACCCCCTTGGACACCCCCCTGGACACCCCACCGACCCCTCTGGACAGGCCGCCACCCCCTTGGACAGCCCCCCACACCCACCCATCCCCTTGGACACCACCCTGGACACCCCCCGACCCCTCTAGAAAGCACCCCCACCCCTCCTGGACACAACCCCCCACCCCTGACCTGCTTGGACACCCCCTGGACACCCCCCAACCCTCTGGACAGCCCCCCCACCCCTCCTAAACACCACCACCCACCCCCTACCCCTTTGGACACCCCCCTGGACACCCCCCAACACCCACCCACACCCTTGGACAGCCCCCCACACCCACCCACCCCCTTGTAAACCCCCCTGGACACCCCCCGACCCCTCTGGACAGCCCCCCGCCCCTCCTGGACACCACCCCCCACCCCCTACCCCCTTGGACACCCCCCTGGACATCCCCCAACCCTCTGGAAAGCCCCCCCACCCACCCGGACAACCCCAAATACCCTCTGGAGAGGCCGCCACCCACCTGGACAGCCCCCCACACCCATCCACCCCCTTGGACACCCCCCTGGACACCCCACCGACCCCTCTGGACAGGCCGCCACCCCCTTGGACAGCCCCCCACACCCACCCATCCCCTTGGACACCACCCTGGACACCCCCCGACCCCTCTGGACAGCCCCCGACCCCTCTAGAAAGCACCCCCACCCCTCCTGGACACAACCCCCCACCCCCGACCTGCTTGGACACCCCCCTGGACACCCCCCAACCCTCTGGACAGCCCCCCCACCCCTCCTAAACACCACCACCCACCCCCTACCCCCTTGGACACCCCCCTGGACACCCCCCAACACCCACCCACGCCCTTGGACAGCCCCCCACACCCACCCACCCCCTTGTAAACCCCCCTGGACACCCCCGACCCCTCTGGACAGCCCCCCGCCCCTCCTGGACACCACCCCCCACCCCCTACCCCCTTGGACACCCCCCTGGACATCCCCCAACCCTCTGGACAGCCCCCCCACCCACCCGGACAACCCCAAATACCCTCTGGAGAGGCCGCCACCCACTTGGACAGCCCCCCACACCCATCCACCCCCTTGGACACCCCCCTGGACACCCCACCGACCCCTCTGGACAGGCCGCCACCCCCTTGGACAGCCCCCCACACCCACCCATCCCCTTGGACACCACCCTGGACACCCCCCGACCCCTCTGGACAGCCCCCGACCCCTCTAGAAAGCACCCCCACCCCTCCTGGACACAACCCCCCACCCCCGACCTGCTTGGACACCCCCCTGGACACCCCCCAACCCTCTGGACAGCCCCCACCCCTCCTAAACACCACCCCCCACCCCCTACCCCCTTGGACACCCCCCTGGACACCCCCCAACACCCACCCACACCCTTGGACAGCCCCCCACACCCACCCACCCCCTTGTAAACCCCCCTGGACACCCCCCGACCCCAAATCCATGCACCTATGCCATGGTTGTGTGTGAATAAAGTAGTAACAACTGTAAAAGGGCAACCCATCCAAATGGACACGCCCCAACCCTCTCGGGGATTTATAGAAAACGATGAAAAATTAGTGAAATCATAAAATTACTCAATATTGCAAGTCGAACAAATAGATCTAGGGATGATAAATAAGATTATGGTGCCAAAACGAGTTAAAAGGGTTCGCAATCGAAGAATCTTAGCTAGTTTCAACAAAAAAATCACAACACATATATATTTACTATCCGCGAAAAAAAACGAACGAGTGGGAGGATTACCTGAGTGCTGCGAGTTTAGATGATTGATCCGAGGAGATTAAATATGAGAAACGATGATCGCAAAATGAATCTAAACCAACAAAATGGACGAGCCGATTCGGGTTTACGCGCGAGAGAGACGAGTCGCGACTGTCGAAGGTAAACTCGCGAATGACAATCCACGGGTCTGGGTAAATTTTTAAATGAGTTATCACGTCGGTTATTCAATAACCGACATGATAATTGTTTTAAAAACATTTATAACGTCGGTTATTTCAATAACCGACGTCAAAACCTTCCTCCGATTCATTTTTTACGTCAGTTATTTTATAACCGACGTTATAAAGGGCTCAAAATCCGCGTTTTTTTACGTCGGTTATTCCATAACCGACGTCAAAAACATCTGCGGATTCTTTTTTTACGTCGGTTATTTTATAACCGACGTAAAAAAGCCTTCAAAAACCGCGTTTGTTACGTCGGTTATTCAATAACCGACATCAAAGGGCCTTCGAAAACCGTGTTTTTTACGTCGGTTATAAAAATAACCGACGTAAAAAACGAAGCCGCGCGATTAATAACGTCGGTTATAAAAATAACCGACGTTAAATGTGTACCGAACACAGGTTTTTACGTCGGTTAAGAAATAACCAACGTAAAAAACCTCGTTTTACATATTATGACGTCGGTTTTATATAACCGACGTAAAAAATGGTGACGTAAAAAACGTTTTCTGCACTAGTGATACCTCATACACATCTTTCCCGACTCGAGACCATGTAATGAGGAACTACATGACATGTGGCCCACTGGATGCGTTGTGTACTTCGAAGATTTATGAAGTACACTCACACACTGTTTCCCCAGGCATGTACTTCTGATGGATGGTGAAAATAGTAAATTCTATGTATTTGGAACTACACACTGTGTACTCATCCAAATTATGCAAATTTATTAAAATTTATTATTATATTATACAAACCCTTGAGACATGTACCATCGTGCGGGTGTAAATCTAAGACACAACATGTGATAGGTGTTTTATATATGTGTGTTTAATTTAAAATTTGTGTAATGTTCATTTCTACTCATTGGGTAGTTATGAAAAGGAATTCACTGGGTTGCCTTGAAGGTACAAGTTACGTACACAAATAATTTTAAATGAATTTATTTGTTTAAAATTACGATGGATGCGAATCTCAAGGAAATTCAGAAAAGGGTTTAAGATAAATGGATTGATTAATTAAAGATGATAATTAATTGATTTGAGAATGATTTATCTTAAACAAAAATGATTAAAGAATTGAATGTTAGTTTTATTTATGCATAAATATCATTGCATGTATGGATGATCATGAGCTAGACCAAGACATTTGTATGTGTATGATTTCATTTAATTTATTTATTTAAATTATTTTTTTGGCCTGCGAGCCTTCTCCTCATTAATATGTAGGGCCTGCGTGCCCAAGTTTCCTTTTATGTAAAACCCCTTTTTACCCATCACCTTCATGTGAGTTAAAAAAGGCATATGTAATGGATGGAACTCCAAAGCTAGTGGAGGAGGTTCAAGCTAGAGCCGAGTTGAAACCAATCCTAAAGGATATAGAGGTGGATAGGTGGAAAGCTGTAAACACGAACCCAAAAGGTTCAAGATGTTTCTCCCCTAGGTCAGGGTTAGTTTATCAACTTCTAGATAAACTAACGATTATAAAATCTCATGATCATTCCCTTTATTTTATTCCTGTCAGTTGCATGGTTTATCATTATGGATGTGTTTTCACAATCACATAATTAATGAATTAAACAAGCATGCAAGATGGAACTAAAATAAACCATACTTATGCATAAATATTATCAAGAAATGGTTAATCACTCAAGTAAGTTCCACTTAATATTAACAAGCATGTGATAATGATAATAAGCAATTCACACATAAGAGATAAAAATCCCTCAAATAAAATATTAAATCAGACGAAGCCTTCTGGTACATGATTAAAGAAAAAACTCAATAAAACTATGTGTTTGACCAACCCTTGTTGGGACACTTACTTTTATACAGAAAACCCTTATGAAAGGTTTTGTGTTGAATTAACCATATTACATCAAGAGGAGTAGCCTTTTCTAGAATTGGTGTAATATTGGAGGTAATAGTTAAGGAAATCCAAAGTCATGATTTCGGGATTGGGGAGCCCACTCAACAGATCAAGAAGTTACAAGCCTACAGTTAGCAAATACCATCCTACCTAAATACCTTATAATAGATTGATCAACCTTTGTTGGGGTTATGATAAGTGTAATATGGATCCTTTCCAATAGAATTTCATGGCAACTGAACATTCTGAGTTCAATGGTGAGGGTCATTGGGACTTGATAAAATTATGGGAGACTTAATAAAACTTATTATTTCTCATAAAATGTAATCAAGAAAATACTAATGATCTAATCTTTTAATTGTAGAATAAAAATGAAAATCTCGTTAACCACACTATCTCTGCGATCAATTCTAGATAAAGACAACATCATCACTGACAGTAACTTCTAGGAATGGTTTAGATGCCTTCGGGTTATCCTATTCCATGAATGGAAGTCTTATGTGCTAGAGTTAGTATTACCTGATCCACCTTCCAAAAAGGTGAGTGATGAGTATTTTTTGGTCCATGAGAAACATATTAATGATGCAGTCGATGTTCAATGTTTGATGTTATCATTAATGTCTAGTGATCTCATAAAGTCTCATGAAAACAAGGATGTTTATAGCATGCTCAAGCACCTCTGTGGTCTTTACTAGGAGAGAGAATGATAGGAAAGGTTTGCGATCTCTAATGAACTCTTTTAGAGTAAGCTTATATAAGGTGCCCCAGCTGGGCCTTATATAGTCAATCTCATTGGCTATATTGAGCACCTGGAGGTTCTGGGGTTTAAACTCCTCAAAGAACTGGGAACCGATCTCATTCTCACATCACTCCCTCAGAGATTATCTAACTTTTTTTTCAATTTCAAAATGAAAAACATTGAGATGTCTCTATCTGATCTTCTTATCCTCATTTTCTAAGTGGAAAAAGATATGAAGTGAAAAAATCCTTCTATCCTTATGGCGAATAAGAGGAAAGGGAAGCTGAAGAGCTTTAAGCCCAAAGATTCTTCACAACCTTCCAAGAAATGGAATATCAAAGGAGAGACAATGGAACAAGTGGTTGTTTGTTTTGTATGTGGAAAAAAGGGTCATTGGAAGAAGAACTGCACCCAGCCTAAGGAGCAAGGGGAAGATTCAGGTGAATTTGTTATCGAATTCAATCTATATGTTTCTACAAATTGGGTATTAGATACAACTTATGGTGCTCAAATTTTTATCCAAATACAGGAACCAAGTATATTTAGTAATATTGGATGAGGGGAGGAAAATCTATGAGCATCCAAAAGAGCCAGACTTGCTATTGTAGCTATCAGGTACTGCCACCTCATGTTGCCAACTATGATGATCTTGGTGTTAAAGGGTTGTTATTATATTCTGTCTATTACTAAAAACATTATTTCTATATCTAAGTTAGATACATATGGATTTTTTTTCAAGTTTGGAAATGAATTTTTCTTCTTTTACAAAGATATCATTTGTTTTGGTAGGGCACATTTATACCATGTCCTTTTCATGTTGGATTACACAAACCAAGTAATGGCAATTGATAACAAAGATACTTCACATGACTCATACCACACCCAACTTTGGAATCACCATCTAGGTCATGTAAATGAGAAACGCTCGACAAAGTTACATCAAGATAGATATTTAGATTCTTTTGAACTAAAAACACTTTGTGTATGTCATGCATGTTTACAACAAAAAATGACCAAATTCCCATTTAGTGGGAAAGGTGAATGGGCTAATGAAAATCTTTAATTGGTTCATACTGATGTGTGTGGACCATTTCCAATTGAACCAAGAAGAGGGTACTCATACATCATAACTTTTACTGATAATTTTAGTAGATATGGATATATCTAGTTAATGAGGTATAAGTCAGATTCTTTTGATAAGTTCAAAGAATACAAGAATGAAGTTGAGAACCAGCTTGGTAAAAAGATTAAGAAACTCCGCTCAGACCAAGGTGGAGAATATATTAATCAAGACTTCATTTATTACATACGAGAGTTTGGGATCCAATCCCAACTCACTCCTTCATACATGCCCTAGTGGAATGGTGTGAGCGAAAAGAGGAACAATAACATGTTGTACATGGTGAGATCAATGATGAGTCATGTGAGTATTCCATTATACTTTTGGGGATATGCGTTACAAATAGTGGCACACATACTGAACCAAGTGCCAAAAAAATCGATAAATGGTATTCTATATGAGTTATAGAGTGGAAAGAAAGCCATATTATTGAATTTACATGTGTGGGGAAGCGATGTGTTTGTTAAGACCACTTCAGGTAACAAACTTGCACCCCAAGGCACAAAGTCTACCTTTATAGGATACCCCAAATGAAGGGGATATTACCTATACAACCCCTCAGAAAAAAGGGTTATAGTGGAAAGACATGCCATATTCCTTGAGAGGGAGCACATCTCCAAAAGAGATAGTGGGAGCGAGATAGACTTCAATTAATTTGAGGCTCAAGGTACACAATAGTTAGTACAGGAACCGATTCCACAAATCCCTATGGAAGAAAGAACTGTTCCAGAGACAGAAGAGCTGCGTAGGAGTACAAGAGAGGTTAGAGAACTAGAACGGTATGGTTTTCTACTTACCAAGGATGATGAATCATTATTAGTTGATAATAATGATCATTTAACCTAAAAGAAATCAATTAGTGACACAAATGTTTCCAAGTGGCAAGAAGCCAGGAATTCTGAAATGGATTACCTATACCAAAACCAAGTCTAGATTTTGGTAGATTCTCTAGTTTATGTAAAGAATATTGGTTGAAAATTGGTATTTAAGAAGAAAATGGACATAGAAAGACAAGTCAGTACCTATAAGGAACAACTAGTTGCAAAAGGTTTCAAACAGTATCATGGAATTGACTACGATGAAACCTTTTCACTAGTTGCAATGCTGAAATCCATCAGAATTCTATTGGCCATTTCCGCTTACCATGACTATGAGATTTGGAAAATGGATGTCAAAATAGTCTTCCTTAACAGGAACCTTCACAAAGATGTATACATGACACAACCTGAAGGTTTTATGACTCCAAAGGATGCCAATAAGGTATGCAAGTTGCAGAAATCCATTTATAGATTAAATCAATCATCTAGGTCATGGAACATTCATTTTGATGAATCCATAATGAAAGTTCATTTTATCAAGAATTAATGTGAGCCTTGTGTCTAAAAACGGTTTAGTGGGAGTGCAATTGTTTTCCTAATAGTATAAGTGGATAACATATTACTTATTAGAAATGAGATACCAATCTTACAGCCTGGTAAGGCATGGATGAATTAATGTTTCTCCATAAAGGACTTGGGCGAGGCAACATATATTATTGGGATCAAGATCCATCATAATAGATCTAAGAGATTGTTGTGCCTAAGTCAAAGTACATAAATTGATAAGATACTGAAGAGATTCAGTATGGAACAATCCAAGAGGGGATTGTTGCCAGCATCACATGGCTTTCATCTTTCCAAGAAACTGTGTCCTCAAACACATGATAAAAGAAATATAATGGCAAGAACTCCGTACGCATTAACAATTTGGCCAGTCACATATGTCATGATATGTACTAGGCCGGATATCGCCTAGGCCTTGAGTGCGGTAGGAAGATATCAAGCTGACCCAGGTGATCACCTTTGGATGGAAGTCAAGACTATCCTAAAGTATCTTAGGTGTACTAAGGATATGTTCATGGTTTATGGAGGAGATGAGGAACTAGTCATCAAATGATATGTAAATTCTAGTTTTCAAACTGATCAAGATGACATGAAGTCAAAAACAGGATACATCTTCAATTTGAATGGAGGTACAGTGAGATGGAAGAGCTCAAAGTAGAGTGTGGTCACAGATTCTACAGTAGAGTCCAAGTATATCACAACCTCTGAGGTATCTAAAGAAGAAGTTTGGATGTGAAGCTTCATCTAGGAGTTAGATGTGATACCTATTAGTAAAGATCCCATCACACAGTACAGTGATAATACTGTAGTGGTGGCTCTCGCAAAAGAGCCAAGGACACATCAGCAGAAGAAGCACATACTTCAGAAGTATCATCTCTTGAGGGTTTTTTCTCAGAGAGGTGAAGTTGTAGTGAGTAGCATTTCCATAGAAGACAACACGGTAGACCCCTCGACTAAAGCCTTGACTCAGCAAAAACATGATCACCATGTAAGGTCTAGTAGACTGAAATTTGTAGATAGTTGGCTCTAGTCCAAGTGGGAGTTTCTAAGATCCGGTGTCCGAGAACCAACTGGGTTTACTTTTATTACATGCATATTTAATGTATTTAAATCTAATTATATATCGTTCATTTTTCTATATGACTATGATTTAATAATGTCATAGAGTATTTTTTGCATTGATAAGGTCATGGAAGTTTCCCACTATGATGAAAACCTTTAAATTCTATAACAATATTCTTAAATATAGTTCTATGGTTGGATGAAATACTATGATGGGGAAGATAGCATTCAGACCGTCAGGTGTTAGTACTTGTAAGTAGATGAGACTTCCTCTCATGATGTTCGCACTTGGTAATCTCCAAGACAAAAGATTATGAGAACAGACCCACCAGTAGGAATTCCGCGTGTTTTGGTGTCATCGGATATTGCAATCTGCAAACTTGTTTAATGATCTTCAGACTTTAAGATTATCCTTAATATGTGTCATGACTCGTACACTTTGATTTACTAATGAAAACTGTCACACAAATAGTTGATGAGAAGTAGGGTACATTGGGTGTGTCAGGAGTGGCATGTTATTAATGGATAATTTGAGGAAGGATTTGTCCCTTCCATTTATGGAAGTTGATATCTCAGTCCTTTGATTGAAATAGAACCATTGCATGAAATTCCATGGTCATGGTTTAATGAAGAGCTTATTTCAGGAAGTCAAAGAATGATGTATCATGCATAAAAGTTGATGACAGTATCATGAAACCTCCTTGATGAGATATTGCGACAAATTGATTATATTACACAATGAGAATTCATATATGGATGTCTTTGTTGCAACTTTAAGTTCTTTCTCTTGGGTGTCTTGACCCGTTGCTAGACAGTACTCTTGGAATTTAGGTAAGCCCGCCTAATGTCAATGAGAAATAATCCTATAGGGTCACACACTAAGTGTTTATGGTGGTCTCAGTTAAATTCTATCTGAATTTAATTAAAAAATATTATTCTCAAGACAATGGAATAATTTTATTCAAGTTAAAATGATTGTATAAATTAAATAAATATTTATTCATCGGATTGTGGGTGTAATATATTTATTTATTTTATTGAACATTTAATAAATATTTATTTTCTAGTTTGTAAATAAAATAGTTATTTAAGGGAATAAATTATTTATGTATTTATTCGAGTGTTCAATAAATGGAAGTGGGGTTCGACAGGACCATGGCCGACCTGGTAGTAAAATAATTATTTTCAAGAAGATAAATAATTATTTAACTAGTTGACACAAATTAAAATAATGTTGTTATTATTGTGTGATGTGGAATTTTATTTATAATTTCATTTTTCACAAGATGGCGCACCATAAATAATGACACGGTATTATTATTAATAGCATGGTTTTTCTCTAAGGATATGAATGTATTTAATTTCTATTACACAATTAAATATTGTAATTGAAGCCCCATGTCAATAAATAGACACATACGTCTATTGTTCCATGTACTGAATCTTACGACCGGTATATTCAGAATTGTTGATTTAAACAATTTGTCTCTTGAATCATGTTCCCGCCCCTCTCAAAAATGAGAGACATTCTTCAGTACTGGAGAACAAATGATCAAGAACGACCGACACAAGACACTCGCTTTTCAGTGCTAACACCCAAAGAACTGGTAGTGTTGATCGGAGGCCATCAGAGCATGTGTGGATCACTGCTAGATGGATTCTAGTTTGGATCCTTTCAAGCGCAATAAGATAATATAGAAGGGTCATTCTGAATGATCAACATCATCAATGTATAAAATATTGAAGATCCATGTATTATTTTCTTTATGAAATTAATTAAATTAATTATAAACATGATGTGCAAGATCCTCTCTAAAGGTTTCATGTCTCTTCCTTCTTTATCTAAATCTTTGATTATATTTCATGGAGATGGGTGTTCATCATCATATTAATCCCGGAATAATCATTGATCATGGTAAAAATCAAAGTTGGGTGTCGGCCCAAACTTGCTTCTGCTGCGCCCGGAACCTACAAGTGGTATTAGAGCGGTTACATAATATTTTATAATTATTTAAATATTTCATTAATGATTTAAGTATTTAATAATTTATTTGTTTCAATTCAAGTTAATCGTTCTGCAAATCTGAATCTTGAGATCTATTCCTCCTCTCTCGTTTCTAGTTTACCTTACAGAAACGATCTTTTCTTTTAATTTTGATTAAAATAAAAGAGAGGATCTCATCTGGAGGTGACAAAGGTTCCTGGCCGTACAACACCAGAACACACGACATGTATTCAGCAGTACATTCCATGTAGCTAAGGGTCAATGTACCGATTCTAGTCTACCAAACCAAGTCGTTTCATTAGAGTTTTTCTAAGTCTTAATGACTCCGTGTGTTGACCAGGAACAGGTGGCACGCGGTTTACGGATTACACATTGTGTGTCCAACTGGACACAATGTGTAGCACTTTCAGGTTAGGGTTGGATCATGTACCCCATACACGACTTTCCTGACTCAAGACAGTCTAACAAAGAACTACACTGTGAGGGGGCCTTTTGGATTAGGGAGGTGAAGTTTCTGGGTCATGTGGTCTCATAATGAGAGGTTTCAGTAGACCCTAAGAAGATTAGTGCAGTAATGTTATGGGAATAACTGAATAATGTTTTTGAGATCAGGATCTTTTTGGGCATGGAAGGGTATTACAGGTAGTTCATTTGAGATTCTCCCATCTTGCTTCATCCATGATAGTGCTTACCCAGAAAGGGGTGAAGTTTGAGTGGAGCCTCGTGTGTCAAGTGTCCTTCAAGGATCTTAAGAGGCTTTTGACCATAGCCCCTATTTTGATCTTTCCATAATCTGGAAGTGGATACGTGGTCTACTGTGATGCTTCAGGTGTGAGTCTTGGGTGTGTGCTGATGCAGGATGATCATTTTGTGCGTATGCTTATCACAAACTCTTACCACATGAAAATAATTACCCAACCTATGACTTGGAGTTAACAGTGGTGATGCATGCCCTAAATACATGGCATCATTATATTTTTGGGGAGAAGTTTGTGGTATACTCTGATCATAAGATCTCAGCCTATATTTTCTACTAGAAAGATCTGAACCTGAGGCAATGTCACTGGGTTGAGTACCTTCAGGGGTTTGATATTGATATAGTCAATATACCTAAAAAAGGAAATGTGGTGGTAGATTCTTTGATCAATAAATTTACAATGAAAGCATTGAAAGAGTCCTGTGATGAGTGAACTTTGAGGGGGCTTTTTGCTCAGATGCACCCAGAGACCCAGGGGCATAGTGGAGGTGTGTTATTGACTAGTGTTCAGCTGAATCCTTCCCCTATGGAATTGATTCAGTAAGAGTAGTTGAGTGATGAACTATGCCAACATTCTATGCATTTTCTAAATGGTAGGAAGGTGCCTAATGAGTGGTCACTGTTGTTTAAAAAGTGGGTGCCCTTGACCCAACTATGTAGTACCCTTGGTTGACAGATTGTGTATATAGATAGTGTACATGATGTATTCTTACCATTACAATGTACACTTTTTTTCATCCACTATTTAATGGTAATGTACTTAATTAATTGTCGTATCAAAAGATTATAGCAGATCTCAATCTATAATGAGAACCATGAGATAATATGACATTAATCTTAAACAATGGTCTTATGGTCTAGTTACATCATACTGAGTGGACGTAGTAGATGTTTGACTATCAGGTACCGGGGGATCATAAGCATTCATACTTTTTTCTCATGATATTTTCACTTGGTGATCTCTAGTAGTGAGATCATGAGGACAGACCTTCCAGTAGGAACACCATATGTTTTTGGTGTCATTGCTTGTTCCTATCAATGGACATGTGTATTGGTCTCCCGACTTGATACCATTACCAATGTGTTCCATTTGATTGCGTACTTTGATGATAGGAAAAAACAATTATATCGAAATTGTGGCAAGGTATCTTGTGTTGGGTGCATCATTGGTGGTATGAAATTGGTTGAATGGTCAGGAAAATATTTGTTGCTTCCAAGTTAAAAAAGTTGTATATCCCAGGTCTGGTTGATCCGGATGGTGCTACCTTCATAAGTCTCTCGCCAGAGGAGATGAAAGATAAATCCATCCAGATTGATCAACAAATAATAAAGCAAGAAATGGATGATAACACAAGTTTTCATCCTTATTTTTGAGATATTTATAGAAAAATAGATTATAGTACACAGCACGTGTTCGTAGGATGGTTGTCGTTGCTATGAAAATACTTATCTCAATAAGGGTCTTTATTGGTTTCTAAACTCCGCTCTTGGTCTATGAATTATATTCACTGCTATCAAATAAGAACCTAGATGGTCACACACAATAGTGTATTCAAGAATCCACCCTATTAAGTTGAATAGTTATATTGGAGATGGTGGGATCCACCACAAGGTTCGAGTATTGTCCAAGGTATCGATCACCAAAGAAATAAATAAATTTATTATTATTCAAGTTATGAATAATAAGGATTGAATTAATTTAATGTATTTACGAGTTAAGTAAATACGATACAATATTATTCAAACAAATATTATTTTAATATTCAAAGTTTGTTTAATATTAAGTGGGAATGATGAGTTGAGTTTAATGGCTCAGTTTTATCATGTAATATTATATATATATATATATATATATATATATATATATTAAAAGTATGTAATAAGTTATTAATAATATTTATGGTGCGGTTTAGTTCATCATAATTATTATTTAGTGGATGTTGAAATAAATGGGGGTCGGGAACCCAACCGGGTATTTAGCAACTCCACTATAAATAGAGGAAGAAGATCTCTCATCAACGACTATTCATGGAATTTTGGCCAGAGCCTCTATCCCCTTCCGCTTACTAGAGAGAGAAGCAGTTGATCCAAGAGCTTGGATCAAGATCTCCCTCAAGCATCAAATGCATCTCGATGCGGTGATCTTCCGAACATCGAAGACATCATCGAATCACCGTGCTATCACCCAGAATTCGACGATCGACATTCCAACAGTATTTTAAATCACATGTGCATGATCTAGAGGGTTCCTACTATGAATCCTTCAATAAACGATCACCATTAACAAGTTCCAGTTAAGTGCAACTTCATATATGAATAAGCATGTTTTTAGTTTTAATTTACATGCTCTTTTAATTTACGCGAGATCTTCAGACCATATCAGGGCTCGAATCGTTGGTGACGAAAAGTTACATCTTTTCGATGATAAATTTTTTAAAATCAATGGCCCATCGCCTTCCACTGCGGGCCTCAGTTCCTTCAATTGGTATCATAGGGACCACTTAAATTTTCTAAGACAAATTAAAATTAATTTTCATAAAATTTGATAGAGGGTTTAATTTTGGTCCCAACGGTTCAAACCGTGTGTGGATCCAATTTCGAATGGCCATGTATATAGATCAAATTTGCAGTTTGATCCTTGGTTTTCAAAATTTATTCACTATTTTCAACGATCCTGAAAAAGCGGTCAAGTTAAGATCATTGTTAGTTCATCGGAAATAATACCAATTCTATGCAAATTATTTTTTTAAAATTTTACAATTTGCATAATAATTTTATTATTTTAATAATATTTATTTTATTATTATAATAAAATAATAATAATTTATTATTCTATTATATTATTATTATTATTATTATTATTATATGTAAAGGAGAATCAATATCCTTTGGAAAAAAATAAAAGGGGGGTGTGGATGTTGAGAGTGGTGGGCTTGACCTGGGTGAATGAGATCAAAAATCAAAAAAAAAAAAAAAAAAAAGGAGATTGTGGCTAAAGTCTAGTCAACTAAAAAAATGAATCCGTAAAGGGGGTCTGCACCGACCCCACAGTTCCCTCCCTTTCTGGCACACGACATAGCCCACACGACACCGCCCTACCCGGCTTCCGGTTCCCCTACTCGCCGCAGCTGCCTCCTCAGGTGCCCCTCCTATTCACCAGCCACCCTTAGACCCTGCTGGATCGCCCCAACACCGTACCACCTCTCTATCGACTCCCCAGGTCATGGTGCCAATCTTAGATCTGGGCTTCCGTAAGGGCCGACTGATTCCTCGGTCCTCCCCTCACCGTCACGCCAGCCGGCGCTCCGCCGACATCCTCGGTCCTCCCCTCGTCGTCGTGCCAGCTGACGCTTCGCCGGTTCGTCATCCCTTTCACTTCCAGTGTGGCTTCCACCACCCAAAGTTTCTCTCTCGAGGACCAAATCGTTGTCTCCCTTAGTTCGCAACCCCGCTGGAGCATCGCAACAACGGATCCTCCATTCCCGCACCAGGCCGCCAGAAACCCCTCCTCCGCTCGACCTAGGTCCAGTCACCACGTCCGGTAGCCGCTGCAAAGACTTGCAGCAATCTTGGCCCTCACAAACGTAGAATCTGGACGTTGTCAGACCAACTATGGTCATTTTGGGCCACAAGGTATGTTTGCAACAGATCTGCCCAACCTGCTTTACCCCCATTAATGACCTGGGCAGGTTGGCCCAATCCAAAATGGTTTTGGGTTGACATGTATGGCCATGAAATGCCAAGAACAGGCATTGAACTGCCCAAAATGGTTTTCACGGGTTTAATGTGACCCGCTTTAGGACTGTGTGGTGTTGCGGGGTCAGATCTAATCTTAATTAATTTAATTAATTAATTATGGTATAACCAATAATAATTTTTATTACCTGAGTAAAATTAATTCAATTTTTGGTATTAAAAATTAAATTAATTATTGGATCGACAAATAATTAAATTATTTGAATTATTTAATTCATTTAATTTAATTAAATAACCCTCATGCTTTATTTAATACATTAATTTTATCATGCATTTTTATACCCATTTACCGGTCTTGAGCACCGACCTATGTATGTGTGCATTGAATAATTTATTTAGTTAATTATTTTAATTGCGTGTGATGTCTATAATTAATTAAATGATAGTCTACCCATTGTCTTTATTTTCTGTTAAAATGTATAAGTACCTATGTGTCCAATTCACCAGATGTACATTTATACCTCAAGTTCTCCTTACCTGTGCATGATTATTATTGTATATTGGATGGAGACGGTGTATGATGTAGATCCCATCAAGATAAGGTGGTGTACATTGACCAAGATGATGCAAGACATGATGTGGACCCTGCCAAGACTAGGCGGTACTCAAGAAGAGAAGTGAACATACAAGATGGGGGGTGAGCTGCATCAAGAGTCAAGTGTCGGCTCAGGTATGATTTCCCTAAGTTATTTAAATTCTCAAGACCATTCGGGTAGTAGTTTACCTTTATGCATTTATTTATTGTTTTATGCATTTTAATAACAACGGGAAAAATATATAAAATAATAAATAATTAAATTCATAAAGAAGCGACATTTATTTTTCTATTAATATTTAGTTGTGATCACGACAATAGAGATAAAAAATATTAATATAAATGTATTACATTAATCGAGAGAAAAACACAAAAAACCATGAACGTAATATTAATATATTATCGCCTTCCATCATTAATGTTTGAACAAAACTGGGTGTTCGAGGTGCCTATCGTGCCAAAGATGAGGGTGTCTCTTACTACCGGGGAGTTATTATGATGGTTGTGGGTTGACTTAACTAAAATTTCACCAAATAAATAGCAAAAGACATCTTGTTGTAATTTTAGAGGCAAGCGTTGAGTAAATCAAGTAATTATTTTAAAATATGGGACTTCACTCAATAGATCAAGGAACCACGAGTTAATATGGTTGGCCTGCCAAAATCCTACATTAAACCCTTCGAGTAGTGGTGTATCCATAGCTTGTAGACTATGAGAGGATGTTCAAAGATCCTTTCCACTATAACACTCATGCAATGGAGTATTCTGATTCTAGTATAGAGGGTTCATAGAATTTGAAAAAAATAGTGGGAGACATTTAATGATTTAAATTAGTGGGTAATGTCTCGTTCGAAAATCAATATAAATGTACTAATATTCTAAAGTTTATTTTGGTAGAAAATGGAAAGTAATACCACAACGAAAAACTGTGATAAATATTGGACAAAGTGAAATGTTCAAACTAGCACAAATTTCCAACTGTAGTATAGGTACTTCTACATATTACTACAATATAAGAAATTCAAGAACCCTATGTGTTAAAATGCTTACAAGAGACTCATGAATCTAGCATATGACGGTTCTGTCATAATGCTATCATCAATCATTTGATGTTAGTTGCAGACACTACATCATGACATAGATGGTATTACATGTAGTCTCATATCCAAGAAGTTTGTGAGGAGAAAGTGAAGCAAGATTTTAATGTGATGATTACACTCACTTTGTGTAAAGTGAAAGAAAGTTCATGATATTTCAATGCATCCCATTCTTATATCATTTTCACCCATTTATTTTAGTTTCATTTAAGGATAAAAACATACAGAATGGAGTAAGCACTTCAAACCTTTTAGGTATTATTCTCCAAGGAATAATAATATTAAAGAAAGTACAATATTTAATTCTTTTAGAGAACAAATTGAAAAGGCGATGCGAAAAGTACTATTCTAAGTCACGCAAAAAAAAAATCACAATTTTTTTAATAAATAGAGGTTGGTTATTAAATAGGAGTTTATATTCATTGCATATTATGAAATAAATTATGGAAGTTTAAAATTCAATGATCTAAATTGAATAAGAAAGAACTCAATTCTTCTTTAGTATATATTCATCAAATAAAAGTATTGTTTCTAAAAAAAATATTGGATATTAAATACCATATGATTTTCACATATTTGTATTGAAATACAGTGACCAAGTTAGTATAGAAACATTACTAGGAGTAAGATTTCTTCTCCAAGTAGCTGATAAAGGGTGATTCCTATGTCAGCGGTGAGAAACACATAACTTCCTATTGCTAAGTGAACGATTTGAGTTGAAAAAGTTTTGGAGTATAACCAAAAAC
This sequence comes from Viscum album, assembly GCA_963277665.1. Lineage (NCBI taxonomy): Eukaryota > Viridiplantae > Streptophyta > Magnoliopsida > Santalales > Viscaceae > Viscum > Viscum album. The sequence continues at coordinate 839,050,796 of OY728165.1, forward strand.
TTTATATCACGTTCCCTGTGGACATAATGAGACATTATTCCAAGTTTTGGAATGAATGTTGTTTGTGGAGTTTCATACTCATCGTATAGTTTAATGATACTAGAATCATACGCAATAAGTGATGAATATAACAATGTAAGACTTTTACCCAGTTGTGGAAAAATAATTCTTTTTCAAGAAAAACTAAAATATAGGTCAAGTATATACCCAATATGGTATTTAGGTTTGGCACAACTAAACACATTTGGTATAATTGACATATTTAGTTTGGAAAAAGAAACCTTTAGAAATAAAGGCATGTCATAAAGATTATGGAATTAGTTCAAAAAGTGAGTGTGAACTATTCCAAAGAAAAGCTAGCAGTAAAGATACTTCACAAGATTCCTTTAAGAGATTAAAGAATGTGATAGTGAAGTATATGCATCATCAGAAGATATGAGTTACTTCGGATCGACATTCCTATAAGAACCCATATCTTCATTTCAGGTACATTTTTCTTTTCTAGTTGATTTTAAGAAGATATGAGTTTCTGGAAATTTCAGGAGTACGCGTCGTGTACTTTAAGTACACACTGTGTACCAGGTTCCCACTGGTGACAGTGTGTTGGCCGTGTAACGGCTGAGCACATGGCCGTGTGTGGTGACCTCGAGACCGCCTAAAGCGGAGTTCAAGAAAGGAAAGTACACACCGTGTACTTTTAAAATACATTTCGTGTACTTTATTTTTTTTCATTAAACAGATCAAGGTTGCTTCTAATCAACAGAACCCTTTTTCTCTTCATCCGTCTCATCTAAGAGTGACCATATAGCCTCAGATATTTGCCGAGCCCCTGACTCACCGTCCGTTCTCTGAATCAACCACCGCTGATTGCATTGGAATCAGATCAGTGAGTTCTTACTTCTTCTTGAACATCATCTCTTGCTTTCTTCTCACTCGCAAGTTATCCTTAGTTGAACGTTTTTAGAATTTTTGTAAATCTACGACGTTCTAGGGAAATTCAAGGCCTGAGGGTCACGTATATCGATCTCACAACACCAAGGTAGGTGGTTTGTGCCTTTCCGTAGATATTCTTTGAATTTTATGTGCAAAAGTGCCAATACACAAGAACGAGGTATTGTGTGTTTATGATGTTTTGACCTATTTTTCCTTCTACACCTTATTTGTTTGGATAGAGGTTGTTTTTTTATGAATAGGGTTAATTTTTCCATGCTATGGAGGCTTTTCTCATGTTTTCTTGTTTTGACTGTTTGGTCCAGCTTGCCTGTTAGGCTGCTTTGCTTCACATGCCTAGTATTGTTAGGATTGAGTGATTATTATCTTACATGCTATAATATGTGATAGATTGTTTATCCAAGTATTTCTTGAGGTTTACTTTGTCTTCCATGTATCGTTTGTGCACGACTGACTTACATAGGGCCATGCGAACCTAGTGTAGTAGATCATAGGGAGAATCGACATTGAGGGCTTCTCCAGAGTGTATTTTTTACAGTTACATTGCAAGACCATAGGGGGGATGGACGTAAGTGCTACCTCAGAGTGTCTGTAGTTCCTAGATATGGGCCATAGGGTGAATTGGACATTGATTTCTTCCCCAGAGAGCCTATTAGTTACCGATATGAGAATATAGGGGGATTTGACGGTGAGGGATTCCTCGGAGAGTCTGTGATAAAGCTGAACTAGAGGGGTTAGACTGTGTGTACTTCCCAGATGGTTGCTTATATTGTTTGGTTGATCCATAGGGTTTAGGCTGTGAGTACTTCCCAGAGGGTTACCTATTCATGATTTTTTTCTGCTTACTTGATATACGAAATTTAATGCATTTGAAACTGTAGGATTGTTTACTTTTGAGTAATTCCTTGTTTACTGCTTCTCTTTTCTTATTGTTTGCCATATATAATCACTAAATATTAGGCACAGATCGTTGGGTAGTTTCCTACTGGGATTAGTCTCACACCCTGTTTGATTCATGCTTTTGGGCCCAAACAGATTATATTGTTGCGGGTATAGATAAGGGCAAGCGCCCTTCTACTTTAGGTACTTGATTGCTATGGAGCGGGAGAGCATGGGACCAAGCTAAGGCTTGCGATGTTGCTGGAGTTTATCTGTTTTTCTTTTTTACTTTGGTTTAGTACTATATTCTAGCATTGTGATTTTTTTGGTTGTTTTTCTAGACATATGTATCATGCATCATTTATTTATATATGCTTAGTTGTTATTACTTCCAGTCTCCCGCTGCTTACTGGTTTATGGAATGTTTTACTGATTCTACTATTGGTATCTGTTTTACTTCCATTGTGTTACTCTGCCAATAAGGTCATAGTTTCTCCACTATCACACCCAAGGCCCTCACTACTAGTCTGCATCCTCTGGCGTTCGGGGAAATGTGCTTGATGCCATGTGACCAACTGGGAATGGGGCACCTCTGGGCGGCTTCCAGAAATGGGATGTTATAAAGTGGTATCAGAGGCATTCTTTTCTTCTCAACTTACTGTTTGGAGCCTATATCCAGGGATATGAAGGAATAGGTACTTGGTAATAATATATTCCCAAGAGTAGCTAACCCGTGTACAAGGAAAAACCAATTTACCTCGTTATTGTAATTTTTCTAGTTTTGCTATTTTACAGATGATTTGATTTCACCATTGGGTGATTCACATGTATTGTGCTGTTAACATTGATATTATTAAGGTTATATTACTATTTCAACCTGATGAGATGAGGGTATACCATCTCATGCATCATATATGTAAAGACTCGTAAATTTCAAGGAATTTTTTCTTCTTCTTAATTTTTCTTTGGAATTTTACAAGAACACAGTTTCTGATGGCACGTGATTCCGAGGCCTGGTGTGCCCGGAATCATTTTCCGAAGTTTGGCTCGGGTATGTTCAGTGAACGAACGAGCGAGTTTTTCTAACTTTTGAACTGGTGCTCGGAATCGAATTCCGAGGGCACCGATGGAATCGCAGCGCCGTTATTTGCTTAGAAACGCCTCTTCCGGAGTTGCGTTTACTCGGGTGTGGTTTTTAATTTTTGGGGTTAAGTTAAGAAATAAAATAAAGTGGTGCGATAACTTTATTTTATTTCACTTAAAGCCACTTAAAGCCACTTAATGCCACTTGATCTAAGTTGAAGCGGATAGGGTGCAATCCAAAATATCCTACCCTCTTGGTAGGATATTTGTGAGGTGGCGCCCGCACGAGCCCCACCATTTCTTTTCCCCTAAGTAACGCACCCGCGAAAACCCCTCTTTAATGAAAGTCAACTGGTGCGTTTTCTAAAACTCTTAACGCCCCTATTAAATGGACTGTTAAGTCGTTACCATTAATTTACCAAATTTATGGTTCATTTCTTAACCTGTTTTTCAAACTGTTGGCATAATAATAAAATAAGACCAACACCCTTTTTGTTGACGTGTTGCTTGTTGAGAGGATTTGGAGAGACTGTATCTTCATCCTCCGCGAAGAACGCGAAGAACTCGAAGAACGCGAAGAACGCGCAGAACGCCGGCCTTCAACGAAAGGCGACGAAGAACGCCGAACCCTTAGAGATCGAAGACGCGACGCCGACGATTATCCTTCTCCGACGTTATTCTGCGACGATTCTCCTCCCGCGACAAATCTTCGATCAACTGCTTGAGGTAGGAGATTACGGAACTTTTAAATTTCCTTTGTGGATTTTATCCTTAACATGGATTTAATTCATGAAATTAAATCTGTGTGTTTTCTTAAACCCTCGGAGATCGTCGACGCGATGCCGTATACCGCGACGACGCGACGCGACGGTCCTCTTCTTCCGCGATGGTCAATTCCGCGAAGAACTCTCGTTCGACGACTATGACGAGGTAGGGGTTTTATTTGAGAATAATATTTATTCCTATGGTTGTTTCCTTCTAAAACAAAGAACCCAGATCAAAGTTCAATTTTAATTTATTAAAATTGTGCCTTGTTGTGTTTCCATGTGTTGAATATTATTTCCAATTTGTTATCACATAATGCAGAGGGTGCTGGCCAAACAAACACGGCCCGACAACCCTCCGTAGTTTTTCGTTGATGCGTGGATTAAAGGCGTTTACGCAATGGGATCAGATTGGTGATTGGAGGACTTCACAGCAAATTTCAGATCCCTGGAGAGCCGTAGGCACAAACCGCAGGCAAAACGGACCACGGGAGTGCGTCCGGTGGTCCACGGAAGTTCCCGCTGGCGTGCCACGCCGGCAGCGGCCGGCCGCCAGGAAGCGGTTTTGCCCGGCGCGCTGCCGGGAAGACCTGCCGCGGCTGAAGCCGCGGCGGCGAGAGCCGGTCCCGCGGCCACGCGGGACCGCGGGGAAGGGACGCGGCCTTGCGCCGCGTCCGGTGACACGGAGCGGCCCCCGCGCCGGGGGTCGCAGCTCCTTCGGCGCAGCCGCTCGGCTAGCACCGAGCCGCCAGGCCGGCAGCCGAGCCGGGCCGGGCCGCGCCCAGCCGGGCCGACCCAGACCCGGGTCGGGTCGACCCGGTTCGGGCCGACCCAGGGAGTCGCGGGCCGGGTCGGTCCGGGCCCGAAACCCCCGTTTTCAGAACCTTTTTGGTCTTTTGGCCGTATCTTGAGCTACGGGCCTCCGATCGACGCGCCGTCAGTGGCGATGCGATCCTTGGATCGAGACGGTTGTTTCGGTATATCACACTCAAGGTTTTGGAATACTTTGGGTTCGGACAGGTTGGTTCGTACACGAAACCAACCGGGCCCTCGGAGTGGAAACGCTCATATATTGAGCTCCGGACGTCCGATTGACGTGCCGTCGACTTTGGTGGATTCCTCTAAGTGAGAAGGATCTTTTGGCTTACTCCGCCCGAGCTTTGGACGCAGGTGGAGTATGGTCAGGTTGGTTTTGCCTTAAAAACCAACCGGGCCCCTTGGACGAAAAAGCTAATAACTCTCAGACCGGGCGTCCGTTTGACGCGCCGTCTGCGACGTTGAGTTCCTGTTGGCGATACGGAACTTCTGGATACATCAACTCTGGACTATGTGTCAGTTGATATATCAGCCCCTCGGCTCGTGGAGCGGACCTTCCCGAGCGAGCTTGCTTTGTGCGGGAACCCTAGAGCTGGCTGCGTCTGCGACGACAATGAAGACAGTACGGGAATCCTCTGTGGGTTCGGTAGTGACCACTACGGTACTTTTGGGATACATCAACTCCGGACTATGTGTCAGTTGATGCATCGACCTCTTGGCTCGTGGAGTAGACCCTCCCGGAACGAGCATGCTGTGTGCGGAAACCCTAGAGCCGGTTGAGACTTGACGACTGCTGATCGAACGACTCGGTGTGTTACGGATAGTCCAGTGAGAAGCGCTTGGTTGTAGCAGCAGACCCACGGCGGAGGAGCGCTTGGTTGTAGCGGAAGACCCGCGGTACTCAACAAAAGGAGTACCTCTGGAGGCTATGAGGGGGAGCGCTTGGTTGTAGCGGCAGACCCACGACGGAGGAGCGCTTGGTTGTAGCAGCACGGAGGAGCGCTTGGTTGTAGCGGCAGACCTATGACGGAGGAGCGCTTGGTTGTAGCGGCTGACCCGTGGTACTCAACAGAAGGAGTACCACTAGAGGCTATGAGGGGGAGCGCTTGGTTGTAGCGGCAGACCCATGGTGGGAAGCGCTTGGTTGTAGCAGCAGGCCCACAGTACTCGATAGGTGGAGTACTACAGCAGTCCAAGGTTAGAGGGAAGCGCTTGGTTGTAGCGGCATAACCACTGTACTTGATGGAGAAGGAGTTTCCCAATAGCTATGGTTTCAACTTCATGATCGATCCTGTGTGGGTCATTGCGGGGGGTAGTACCTACCGATCCTTTGTGGGTTCGACGGCTTAGATGAATCAGTGGCTACATCTGATCATCTCTATCATCATTCAAGAAGTATTCCTGTGTGAGCTGAATCCCGTTTTTCTTTCCTATGTGGATTGTGTTGTGCTATCCTGTGTGGATTTACGTTTTTCTTTCCTATGTGGATTGTGTTGTGATATCCTATGTGGATTTACGTTTTGCTTTCCTATGTGGACTGGGTTGTGCTTGGGCTCGGATGTTGGAGCCGATCGGGAATAGATGACTTAGGTATATGTATGGGCATATACCTAAGTAGTGTCGGATGTTACTTCGTGATTGCATCTTTCCTTTGTGGATTATCCTTTGCGGATTCTGGGAGACCTTCGGGGGTATCGGGGTCCCTACTGAGTAGCTTATACTCACCCCTGCACGGGCTATGCCCGCACTACGTTGTGTTGGTTGCAGACGACAGACAACGCTGATCGTGGTTGAGGCTTGCGGAGTAGGACGATACCTGGAGGTGGACCATTGGGCGGGACGTACTCGGAGCGGTCGGCTGGACCCGAGGAGCAGTGGAGGCTATCTGTACCCACCCTTCAGGTGGGATTTCCAGTGGACAGCTCGACGTTGCGGCTTTACTTTTCAGTTGCTGTTTTTCCCTTCCAGTTGTACTTTACTTTCAGTTTGGGTTTGTATACTGGCCCACATACTTTTCCGTACTTACTGTTGTACTCAGTTTTTACTTAGTGTTTACTTCTACTGCATGCTTACTTTGTGGTGTTTGTTTACTTTACAAAGGCAATGCCTTCCCTTTTTACCGGGATTTACGCCTTGGTGCTAGTCGCCAGCCCCCTGGCCTATGGAAGGAGGGCTTGGGGTAGTCACGGCACGGGCCCCGAGGACGGGTCATGACAATATAGGCCCTTGTTAGAAATCACATGTCATGCATTCTTTCCATGCCATTTAGGGTGCATTAGTGATTTCATGTTATTGTGATAGATGTTGTGCTAGATATGCATGCTGTTGTGATAGATGCCTTGATAGAATACCTACTTTTTATAGGGTATTGAATTGTGTAAGGTTTCATTTTAATGAATGCCAAAAATTGGTTCTTGAGGTGTTATGGGCGCTCGTGGATTAAAATTTTGTGGATCATTACACTGTTATGCTTGAAAATGACATGTATAAGATGTCAAGATTTGATTTGCGGGGAGTATGGCCCCTCATGGATCGGAATTTGGAACCTTAATGTTCGTTTCAATGTTTTATGGGTTCCGGAGTAGTTTCTAAGTCTTACTGTCTAGAAGAACCCAGAATACATAGCGTGTAATGATGAATACATGCCATGTATCCTTCTGTTCGGGAAGGAACTGTTTTTCTTAAGTACACTCTGTGTACTATATGTACATTTTGTGTAGTCTCTAACCGTGTCACTGGCTGTGTGGGTATAGACACGAGGTTAGGAAATCTTTGGTGAGACATTCCATGTACCGGATGTACACGCCGTGTTGTGTAGACCATGTTTCCACCCATGTGACTAATGAAACGGATGGATAAAACATAAGTTATACACACCGTGTCAATCTTCAACACGCATCGTAGTGTAACCCATGTATCCGACCATGTATCAAACAACACAGTTCAGTGAAATATTTCTAGTACACATCGTGTCTTCAATAAACACGCTGTGTAGAGTCATCCATGTGACTAGCAACATGGTTCGGTGAAGTTCGTCTAGTACACATTGTTTCTGGAACTAACATGCCATGTAGTATGGTTATAGGAGGACCCTGTGGCTTATTCGTGTAGAATAATTCATGCATGGGAAGAGGATTCAAGTACACGCCATGTGTTAAGACAACACGTCGTGTGAATGGGGTGTTACACGACCTGGGTTGGTAGAAGTACACGCCCATGTGAAGGCTTAAGGAACATGCCGTGTAGGCATTTTACACACCGTGTAGGCATTTTACACGCCGTGTATCTATGTTTTGAAAAAAAAACTTGAATGCTTTCTTTCTCTTGTTCCCTTATTACACTTCTAAGTTTCAGTCCTTGTTAATCTTGATCTAAGGTGTGCGCTTGACCTTGCAGAGTCATGTCACTGAGACGTCCTCCAGTTGTCCGCCAATTATAGGGTAGTGATCAGACACCAGATATGGGTGATTAGGGACTACCGATAGATCCTCAAGTAGTACCAGTCTTGGCACCATCCGTCATTCCGAACACAGGTGTTGACACACAGTTCCGAGAGGGCTTTATGAGGTTTATGCAGTCCTTCCGAGGAGTACCACATCCTTCCCCTTCTATGACATAGTTGGCATGGGTTTTCCAACATCAAAATCCTTCCACCTTCACAGGGAAAGGAGGACCTCAGGCTACAGAGTCATGGTTAGAAGCCATGATTTCGATCTTCGAGCATCTGGAGATGCCTCCGGAGAGGAGGGTAAAGCTCGTTACTTATATGCTTCAGGACTCCGCCAAGAGATGGCTGGCTGTGATATCATAGGCAGGACGCCATCAAGTTATGGCTTGGGATGAGTTCCAGCCTGCCTTTTTTGACTACTTCTACCCAGAGACTTTGAGGGTGATCGAGCCCGGGAGTTCATGAGTCTGGAGCAGGGTACTCATTATGTTATGGAGTATTCTTCTCTCTTCACAGAGCTTCAGTGCTTCATGCCTATTCCAGGAGGTGATGAGTTATTTCTGGCACGGAAGTTTGAGGATGGTCTCAGGCACGAAATTTGATCTCAGGTAAACATCTTCTGGTTAACATCCATCACATCTATAGTCAACCAGGTGCTGATCATGGAGCCCAATATGAGGGATTTTGGATTGGTGAGCTAGGGTGGTTCGACATCTAGAGTTGGTATCCCTCCTACTTACAGTAGGAAGTGCTGTAGGGAGTCTATGCGTGGAGATCCATGTAGGCGGGATGCACCTCCAGGTATCCAGGTGGTATGCTACTAGTGTGGAAGGGTCGGGCATACAAGGACACATTACTCAAGAGACCCAGTGGAGTGTCGATCTTGCAGAAATGTGGGTCATCTTCAGTGCTTCTTTCAGATCCTCTCACTAGTAGATGGTGATAGGGGTTCTTCTATGACACTTTATTCAGGAGCAACACCACCATTTTCTCATTTGTCAGGGAACTAGAGTTCTTCCGGCCGTTCAGGCCGAGGTGGAGGTCATGGACATGGTAGCCAGTTTCCAGTCTTTCAACGACAACATGGTGGATCAGCTCAGGGTGGTCAGGCAAGGTTGCATGGCCATAGTATAGGTCAGACTTTTGTAGTGGAGTAGACCCAGCAGGAGCATGATCTCAGACCCTCTATAGTTCGAGGTACGATCCTAGTTGCCTCAGTATTAGCTTCTACTATTTTCAATATGGGGGCTTCCCATAGCTTTATATCTGTTGCTTTTGTGGAGATCCTTGGGCTCTATATCTTTTCTTCTCCGGATATTTTGATGCTAGACACTATGTTTGGGACTAGAACGGCTAGTATACATCAGTTCAAGGGCTGCCCTCTCGAGGTTGGTGGGTGTCACTTCCTATGGGAAATTTATGTCCTAGAGATGATATGCTATGATTTCATTCTCGGAATGGACTTGTTAGTTTCCTTATAGGCAATTGTCGACTACTATCGCCGTAGGGTGATTTTCACATCACCATAGGGAAGATCGTTTCTTCATAAGGGTGAAGGGGATGTTCAGGAGAGAAGAGCGGGACCCGAGCATCATGGGTTGAGAGGAGTTACACCCCAGATTATTGGTCTATAACTGGATGACCAGGGAACTTCACAGATGGACCTTCCTCTAGTGGTGGATTGTTTTAGGGATGTCTTTCCAGAGGAACTTTTAGGTTTGCTTCTAGAGAGAGGTGGACTTTTCTATTGATCTTGTGCTAGGAGCGGCACCAGTGTCTATTCCTCCTTACAGGATAGCTACACCAGAGTTGAAGGAGCTCAAGAAGCAGTTGGAGGAGTTGCAGGAAAAGGGTTTTATCTGACCCAGTACTTCTCCTTGGGGTTCACCTATCCTTTTTGTGAAGAAGGTGGACAATACCCTCATACTTTGTGGGAATTATCGGAAGTTTAACCAGTTGACGGTCAAGAACTGATATCCCTTTCCTAGGATTGATGATCTCTTTGATCAACTTAGAGGTTCCCAGGTGTTCTTGAAGAATGACTTGAGATCCGGTTACCATCAGTTGTGCGTTAGTCCATCAGATGTACCTCTTACAGCCTTTCAGAGAAGGTATGGTCTATACGAGTATGTGGTTCTGTCGTTCGGTCTCACGAATGCACCTACAGTTTTCATGGCGCTGATGAACCTAGTGTTCCATCATATTTGGATTCTTTCATGGTGGTCTTCATGGATGATATCTTGGTGTACTCTCACACTCGACATGACCATGATACCCATCTTGAGATCATTTTGAGTACACTGAGATAACATTATTTATATTCTAATCTCTCAAAATTCCACATTTGGATGGACTAGATTCACTTCTTGGGTCATGTTATCTCAGAGATAAAAGTATCAGTAGACCCAGAGAAAGTGAGAGCATTAGTTTCTTGGGTGCAACCGAAGAATGTCTTTGAGGTATGGAGTTTTCAATGGATGGCTGGTTACTACAGATGTTTTATATATGAATTTTCACGCTTAGCAATGCCACTGACGGGCCTGACTAAGAAGGGTGTGAAGTATTTGTGGTTAGATTATTGTGAGTTAGCCTTTCATAAGCTGAAAGGAAGGTTGAATTTAGCACTGATACTAGTATTTCCAGAGCCGAGAAAGAGCTATAATGTTTACTATGATGCATCAGGTATCAGGATGGGAGTAATGCTTATGTAGGGAGAAGGGGTTGTTGCGTATGAGTCTCGACAGTTGAGGACACATGAGAGGAACTACTTGACACATGATCTCGAGTTGGATATTTTTGTTCATGATTTACACTGTTAAAGACACTACCTATTGGGAGAGCATTTTTTGGTTTTCACCAACCACAAAAGTCTCAAGTATATCTTCACTCAGCATGACCTGAATTTGAGACAGTGAAGGTGGGTTGAGTACCTTCAGTCTTTTGACATCGATATAGCCTACACGCCTGGGAGGGGCAACGTAGTGGCTGATGTGTTGAGCAGGAGGACTCAGACACAAATAGTTTAGGAGGCTAGAAGTGAGTGGAAGCTTATGTCTTTGTTCTATGAGATGCATTTGGAGGTGCACAACAGTCAGGGGAAGACGTTTCTTTCTTATATGGATTTTACCTCTACTCTACTTGATCGAGTGCGAATGAGGAAGCTATCGGATTCTGAAGTCCTGGTCCTATGGGAGAGTGTGTTAGGAGAGGACCCTATTCTTGGATAGACCATAGGTGAGGATGAGATCTTTCGTTTTCATGGGTGCGTATGGGTGTCATCAGACAAATGCGAGGAGATGATACATGACTTTCATTCCTTAGTTTGGGCAGTTCATCATGGTGTCACAAAGATGTATCGTGATCTATACCATCAGTATTGGTGGCCAAGTATGAAGAGAGATTTTGTTGGGTTTGTCATGAGATGTTCCACCAGTCAGCAGGTGAAGGTGAAGCATCAGCAACCAGCAGGGATTTTCCAGTAGTTACCCATTCTTGAGTGGAAGTGGAATGAAGTTGCAATGTATTTTTTGATGGGTGTACTTATGTCGACTCTAGGGAATGATGCAGTTTTTGTTGTCATTAACAGAATCACAAAGGTTGCTCACTTTTGGTCGATCAAAGAGACCTTCAGTGTTGATGATCTAGGAAAGTTATACATCTGAGAGATTGTACATCTACATGTGGTTCCACACTCCATTGTTTCAGATAGGGATGCTCATTTTACTTCTCGGGCCTAGCAGGGATTATAGAAGGATTTGTGTACATATGTACTTCTGAGTACAACATTCCATCCCAAGACAGATGGCCAGTGCGAGCGTACGATTTAGGTTCTTGAAAACATGCTCCGAGCATGCGCCCTGGATTTTGGAGGTTCTTGGGAGAATCACATACCTCTTGTGGCGTTTTCCTACAATAATTGTTTTCAAGAAACTATTCAGATGGAACCTTATGAGGCCTTGTACGGTAGGCCATGCCAATCACCCTTAAGCTGGTTGGAGGTAGGTGAGGCAGCTATGTTGGGACCTCGAATTGTCTAGGAGACCACAAAGCAGATAGAGTTGATTTAGAAGAGGATGGCTACTACAGAGTCACGACAGAAGTCTTATGCTAATCGATGGAGACAACTTTTGGAGTTCGAATTTGGAGATTAGGTTTTTCTATGTGTCTCATCGAGGTTGGGACACTGGAGGATTAAGAGGCAAGGTAAGATTTCACCGAGGTACGTCGGACCATTTGAGGTGTTAGAGAGAGTCGGGCTAGTTGCCAATTGGTTGTAGTTACCTCAGAGGTATTGGGCTATGCATGATGTCTTCCACTTTTCTCAGCTTTGAAATTAATTTTCAGATCCATCTCATGTTTTCCAACCCGAGGAGGTTAAGCTAGAGGTGGATGCATCCTTCGAGGAGCATCTTATCCATATTGTTGATCGCAGTGAGAATGTTCTCTGTGGTCGGTCTGTTCCTCTGTTATGAGTGTTGTGGTAGCGTAGGTGAGTACAGGATGAGACTTGGGAGAGGGAGACTGATGTATGATCACAGTGGTTGGAGCTGTTTGAGGTTTCTTCTTCTACGCAACCTTGCTAGGGAAATTTGGTGAAAATTTTCTTTAAGGGGGGAAGTTTGTAAGAACCCATATCTTTTTTTCAGGTACATTTTTCTTTTCTAGTTGTTTTTTAGAAAAGAGGATTTTATGGAAATTTCAGGAGTACACGCCGTGTACTCGGTTTCCACTGGTGATAGTGTGCTGGCCGTGTAACGGTCGAGCACATGGCTGTGTGTGGTGACATAGAGACCGCCTAAAGCGGAAGCCACAAAAGGCAAGTACACGCCGTGTACTTTTAAAATACATGTCGTGAACTTTATTTTTTTTCATTAAATGGGTCGGGGTTGCTTCTAATCGACATAACCCTTTTTCTCTTCGTCTGTCTTGTCCAGGAGCGACCGTACAACCATAGATCTTCATCGAGCCCCTAACTCACCGTCCGTTCTCCGAATCGACTGCCATTGATTGTGTTGGAATTGCATCAGTGAGTTCTTCTTTCTTCTTGAACATCATATCTTGATTCCTCATCTCTCTCAAGTTGTCCTCAGTTGAACTTTTTTAGCGTTTTTGTAGATCTAAAGTGTTCTAGGGTGATTCAAGGCCTGAGGTTCATGTATATCGATCTCACAAATTTTAGGTAGGTGGTTTGTGCCTTTCCATATATTGTCTTTGAATTTTATGTGCAAAAGTGCTAATACCCAAGAACGGGGTATTGCGTGTTTATGGTTTTTAACCCTGTTTTTCCTTTTATGCCTTGTTTGTTTGGATATAGGTTGTTTGTTTATGAATAGGGTTAATTTTTCCATGCTATGGAGGATTTTCCCATGTTTTCTTGTTTTGACCATTTGGTCTAGCTTGCATGTTAGGCTGCTTTTCATCCCATGCCTAGTATTGTTAGGAAGGAGTGATTATTATCTAACATACTATGATATGTTGTAGATTGTTTAGCCAAGTAGTTCTTGAGGTTTACTTTGGCTGCCATGTATCGTTTTTGCACGACTGACTTACACAGGGCCGTGAGAACCTGGTTTAGTATACCATAGGGGGAATGGACATTGAGGGATTCTCCAGAGTGTCTGTTTTACTGTTACGTTGCGAGACCATAGAGGGGTGGATGTAAGTGCTACCTCAAAGTGTCTGTAGTTCCTCAATATGGGGCACATGGGGAATTGGATGTTGAGTGCTTCCTCATAGAGCCTATTAGTTACCTATACGATACTATAGGGGGAATTGATGGTGAGTGCTTCCTCAGAGAGTCTGTGCTAAAGTTGAAACAGAGGGGTTACACTGTGTGTACTCCCCAGAGGGTTGCTTGTCTTGTTTGGTTGAACTAGAGGGGTTAGGATATGATTACTTCTCATAGGGTTACCTGTTCATGATTTTTTCTTCTTACTTGATATATGAAATTGAATGCATTTGAAACTATAGGATTGTTTACTTTTGAGTACTTCCTTGTTTATTGCTTCCCTTTGCTTATTGCCTACCATATATATTTACTGACTGTTAGGCACAAATCTTTGGGTAGTTTCCTACTGGGATTAGTCTTACACCCTGTTTGGGTCATGCTTTTGGTCCCAAATAGTTTATATTGTTGCAGGTATAGATAAGGGAAAGCGCCCTTCTACTTCAGGTACTTGATTGCTGTGGAACTGAAGAGCATGGGACCAAGCTGAGGCTTGCGATGCTGCTGGAGTTTATCTTTTTTTCTTTTGTACTTTCGTTTAGTACTGTATTTCGGAATTGTGATTTTTTTGGTTGTTTTATTAGACATATGTATCGTGCATCATTTATTTATATGTGCACAGTTTTTATTACTTCCAGTCTTCCGCTGCTCATTGCTTTATGGAAAGCTTTAATACTTCCGCTATTTCTAGATGTTTTACTTCTACTGTGTTACTCTGCCAATGAGGGCATAGTTTCTCTACTATCACACCCAAGACCCTCACTGCTAGTCCGCAACCTCTGACATTCGGGGAAATGCGCTTGAGGCCATGTGACCAACTGGGCATGGGGCACCTCTGGGCGTCTTCCGGAAACAGTACGTTATAATTCCACATAATATATTGACCAAACAGTCATCGATCATGATAATGTAGTGTTGAGTAATTCATAAATGCACATAACCTTATCTACATCACAGTATTGATGTTCATAAGTATGGTCGATGATGAGTTTATGTTAACATTGATCTACAAACATGTAGCATGGAGAAAATCCTAAACACACATTTGATACATCAAATTCATGATGTAAGTAGTATTAATGTTAGACTCTGTAGTAATTTCCATTATATTTCAAGACGTGCATCACAAATAATGATGAAATTACATAACTAATATTCCAATGATAATGATAGATGGATATCATACGAGTCATAGTATAATGGAAATCCATTATGTTATAGTACATGTGTTTAGCTGCAAATAATTTGTTAGGACATAAAAAAACTAGCATCAAGCTAAACACATAGCCCATATAAGTAATTATCCTAACAGTTTCCTAGGATATTATATAAATCCATAAGATAGAAAAGATGTATTCAAGTGATTGACTACTTTTATATATAAGGGTGAACATCACTACTTGAGATAGTGGGAGAAATATTGATTTGGGTTTAGTCAATGCTCGATAAGCACAAGTAGTCGGCATAGGAACAAGATCCACAGGTACCTGTAGAAGATGAATGTTCCAGAGACACATACTGTGTAGGAAGGTTAAAAACCATGGTGCTGGTTTTATAATCATCATGACCAGTGATACATTATTCATTGTGAATGTTAATTCCTACAAATAATAATTATATAGAAATAATTTAATACTGACAAGATTAATTAAAATTCAATGGATTTCATGTATCAAAGTGTAAAGAAGATTATACATTGAATACTGTGGTGGGTATTCAAGGGAGTTGATACATGGATGGTAGAAGTGTTGTATCAATAGGACTCGATTGGTAATACCAACTTGGTGTTACAAAATCCATTAGTTTTTTTACATGTTATAGATAACTTCTAATATCATTATATTGGCCATTTGATGTCAAGATCTACATTCATGGAAGCTTTCTATACAATGCAATAAGAAAGGGATGATGACCCCATTGAATTCCAATAAGGGTTGAAAGTTACTGAAATCTAGTTCTGGATTAATGTAAGAAACAAAATATTAGAGCGTTCAATTGTAATTAATCATTTCCATGTGTCTACTAGAGGTTAGTGGGAGCGCCATTGTTTTCCAAGTGGAATATGTTTGACAACATAAGGAAAATAGATATTGGTCTTATAGTTAGTTAAGACCATGATAAAAGTAATTCTCCAATGATTGACTTAAAGTAGCAACTTAAGTTCTAGGGAACATGATATAATGAGGTAGATCTAATGGTTACTTGGACCTAGTCAATCATACATACAACGACATGGTATTTAAAAAGTCAAGTCAGAACAATTCAATTTTAGAATTTTTGCTAATGTCACATGGCTAAATATCTCCAGGTTGACATAATCGGAACATGGGAGGAGAGTAAAGTTGTGAGTTGAGTTTTATATGCTTCAGTGATGGATCAATCACATATTCCATGATATGTACAAGAACCAATATTCCCATCATATACTTTATAGTATGAAAATATCAGTTGTATCCAAGAGCAATACAATAAAAGCAGTTAGCACTATTTGATTATACCTGGGCAAGAAAAAAAGATATATACTTGGTAAGTGAAGAAGAAAAGAAAACTAGTCATTGCGGGACACAAAATAGTATTCCATAGATCAATATGATCTGGTATCATAGTTAGGCTAAGGTGATGAGTGAGTAAAGCTCATAAAAGCCAGTGGTAGCCATGTCTATAAATATCGAGTATGTTGCAGCTTCTAAGGCAGCTAAGAAGTAGTTATCAAATGCAGCGCTTTGTTCCAGTTCTTAGAATTTCACCTAGTATGTAAAGTATTATCATAATGTAAATTATGATATTCTTGATATTGAGGATGTCATGTTATGACAATGGAAAAAAGATATATACTCGGGGATACCATCTCTTGAGAAGTTTTACTCAAGGAGATGAGGTCACATATAGAAGAATAACCACAGAGAGGAAACGTGGTAGACCCAACAGCTAAATCTGTTACTCAACAGAAATGTGATTTTCATCACATGAGTAGCTAAAAAGCATGTTTTACATGTTAGATCTAGTGAAAGTGGGAGTATTGAAATAGTGGGTGCCCTAAACCCAACTATGTGGTACTCTTGGTTACCATATCATGTATATAGTTAGTGTACATGATGTACTCTTACCATTATAGTGTAGACTTTTATAAATCTATTATTTAATGGTAATGTAAAAGATTAATTTGGATATCAAGAGGCTATAGTAGATCCCAGGCTATAATGAGAACCTTGATATACTATGACATTAATCTTAAACAAAGGTCCTATGGTCTAGATACATCATATTGACTTGACACAGTAGATGTTTGACTATCACGTGCTGGGGGATCGTAAGCATTGATACTTATTCTCATGAAGTTTGTACATGGGGATCTCTAGTAGTAAGATCATGTGGACATACCTGCCAATAGGAACACCATATGTTTTGGGTGTCATTGGATGTTCTTATCTATGGACATGTGTATTGGTCTCCCGATTTGAGACAATTACCAATGTGTGTCATTTGATTGCGTACTTTGATGCAAGGAAAAAATCATGATATTGAAATCCTGGTGAGGTATCTTATGTTGGGTATATCATTGGTGGTATGACATTGGTTGAATGGTCAAGAAAGGATTTGTCACTTCTAAGTTAAGGAAGTTGTATATCTCATGCCTGGTTGATCTAGATGGTGCTACCTTCATAAGTCTCTGTACAGAGCAAAGGAAAGGTAAATCCATCCAGATAGATCAATAAATAATAAAGAAAGAAATGGATGATGACATAAGTGGGCATCCTAATTTATGAGATATTTATAGATAAATATATTATAGTACACAGTACATGTTCATAGGATGGTTGTCATTGCTATGAAAATCATTATCTCTTTCGGGGCCTTGATGGGTTTCCAAACTCTTCTCTTGGCATGTGAATTATATTCACTAATATCAAGATAAAGGACTAGCGGGTCACACACAATAGAGTATTCAAGAATCCACCATATTAAGTTGAATAGGTATATTGGACATGGGGGGCCTCACCATAGGTTTCGAGTATTGTCCAAGGTATCGATCACCAAAGAAATAAATAAATTCATTGTTATTAAAGTTATGAATAATTGGGGTTGAATTTATTTAATGTATTTATGAGTTAAGTAAATACGATAAATTATTATTTGAACAAATATTATAGTAATATTCAAGGTTTGTTTAATATTAAGAAGGAATGCCGAGTCGAGTTAAATGGATCGATTTTATCACATAATATATTTTATATATATTAAAAGTATGTGATAAGTTATTAATAATATTTATAGAACAATTTAGAACATCATAATTATTATTTAGCAAACGTTGAAATAAATGGGGGTCGGGGAACCCAATAGGGTATTTAGAAACTCCATTATAAATAGAGGAAGATTCTCTCTCATCAATGACTATTCATGGAATTTTGGATAGAGCCTATCTCTCCTCCCGCTTCTTAAAGAGATAAGCAGTCGAACCAAGAGATCAGATCAAGATCTACCTCAAGCATCAAAGGAATCTTGATGCAATGATTGTTGGGATGTCGAAGACATTGTCAAATCTTCACGCTAGCACCCAGAATTCAATGATCGACATTCTGGTGGAATTTTGAAGCACATGTGGATGATCTAGATGGTTCCTTCTATGGATCCTTCGACAAACGATCTCCGTCAATAAGTTTTAGTCAAGTGTGGATTCAGATCTAAACAGGTATTTTTTGAGTTTTAATTTACATTCTATTTTAATTTATTCAATATCTTTGCACCATACCGGGACTCAGATCATCAGCAATGACAAGTTCCGTCATCCTGATGATGAAAATTTTAAAATCCCTAGCCCATTGGCTTCTACTGCAGTCCTCAGTTCCTTCAAATATCCCTTGAGGGGGGTGTTTTTCTTTAAGGGTCACTTCGTGGTACTGTTGTCAATGGGGAAGGTGGTGATGCAGGATAACCACCAGTCTCTGTGGTTCATTCATCTTGGTGGCACCATGATGTTTTAGGACATGCATCGTCAGTTCTTGGGGCCAGCTATGAGGTAAGAAATAGCTTAATTTTTATCACAGTGTTATAAATGTTATCAGGTTAAATCAGAGCACCAAAAGCCCTCTGGTTTGCATTAACCACTTCCCATTCCTACCTGTAAGTGGGATAGGATTTCCATGGATTTCATTGTTCACTTACCTCACACGCCACGGGGGAGAAATTCCATTTGGGCAGTGATTGACCATTCAACCAAATTATCCCATTTCATTCTGATCAGGTATTCATCCAAGGTGGATGAGTTGGGTTGGTTGTATGTTCTGAAGATCATGAGGCTTCATGGTGTGTTGTCGGATATTTTTTCAGATTGGGACCCCTGATTCACGTTATAGTTTTTTTGAAGGTTTTTAGAATGATATGGGGCCATAGGACAAGTTGAGTACGACATACCACCCTCAAATGGATGGTCAGATGAAGCGGGTAGATCAGATTTTGGAAGACATGCTCTGGGCACGTGTGTTGGATTCTAAAGGTTTGTTGGATAAACATTTGGTATTGGTTGAGTTTTAATATAATAATAGTTACCAATCCTTTATTTTAATGGCTCCTTTTGAGGTGCTTTATGGTTAGCCATGTTGTTTGTGTTTGTGTTGGGCGTAGGTGGGTGAGACCTAATTGTTGGGACCGAGCCATGTGTTGGAAATGTTTGATAAAGTTAAGTTAATCAAGAAGAGGTTGTTGACAGTGCAGAGTCTCCATAAATATTATCCAAATCAAAGACTTAGATATTTGGAGTTTTCTATGGGTGACTGAGTTTTCCAGAAAGTGGCACCTCATTTGGGTCATTGTCGTTTGGGTAAGCATGGGAAGCTAATGTCGAGGTATGTCAGAACCTTTGAGATTATTGAGTGGATTGGTAAGGTGGCATACATGTTATAATTTACCTCTTATTTTACATCAATCCATGATGTGTTACATGTCTCCTAGCTAGAAAAGTATAATTTGGATCCATCTCAGGTGCTGAATTGGGAAGAGTTAGAGCTGGAGCCTATTTTTTTTTGTGTTTGAGCGGTTGGTATGAATTATGGATTCTCAAGAGAAAGTGATTTGTGGGAAGTATATTCCATTGGTCCGAGTTCTTTGGAATCATGGTACTGATGAGCCTAAGACTTGAGAGTAGAAGTCTTAGGTTGATAAGGAGCATTCGTTTTTATTCTCTAATCAATATTTGAGTTGATTTTCTGAGGAATTTTTTTTTCATGGTGGGGAGAATTGTCAAATCATTGTTTTTTGTTTTGAGGCATTATTTTTTTTATTTTGGGTGTTGAATTTATCCTTGAGTTTTCCCTTTAGTTTTTGGTGAAAATTTGAGATTTTGGTCTTGACAACAGGCGGCGCACAGTTTGGGGAAACCATACACCCTCCTCTAGGAAACTCTATGGAAAATATTCATTTTAGACAGTGGCGACCACCCAGTTGTTGTACGATTTGGAAAACTATGCAGGATAAATGTGCATCATGTTCCTCTTAGATAGTACGGGATGCACGATTGCTGAAAAGTTAGGAAAACCATGCGGGCTGACCGTGTGACCTGTCCAGGTCATTTAAAAGTGGAAATTTACCCTTATTCCCTCTTTGATTTTAACCCTAAATCACCTCTCATATGCCCTATATAGGATTTTTAACCATGGGAGCTTCCTCCAAGCCTTATTGGAGCCTTCTAGAATCAATATTTGGATGGTTTTAGCCTTTTAACTTCAAAGAATAATCATGTAATTCTCTTTTCACATGATTTATCCCTTATAGGCCCCCTCTTCCCTTCTTCTTGAGTTCTTATTTTTTCAGTGGGTTATTGGACCTAATGAGGGTCATATCTTGAGATTTTGGGTAAAATCATGATGGTTATTGTCCAATCTTGACTTTATAGGGTCTTGTGCTAGTGCGATTGTGGTTTTCCACCGGTTTCTAGAAGTTTCAAAGTGTGAGGTAGGTGGTTCCATGATTTTACATTATTATATGATTTTTGATTATATTATTGGTTATTTAAATGTGTTATATAGTTTTTTTATGGTGAAAAATATGTTTTAGAAAGGTTTTGAGATGAACATGTGATAAAAAATGGGTTTTCTAAAGGAAAGTTATTATGTTCCATGTGTGTTTCATTGTGGTGTTTCTTGAATATGTTTTATGCCTTGTGTGGAAGGTGTGAAATGTGTTTTTAAATAGATTTAAAGGTGATAATGTGTTGAAAGTGGGTTTTCCAAGAGAAATGGGTTTTTGTTGCATGTTAGCCTCTTTTTTTTCACCTAATATGTATCTTTGAATTATAAAAGTGATATTAATTCTGTAATAAAATGGATTTTATGGGATTATGAATTTGAAAATGGATTTTACCATGGAAATGGTTGGATTTTATATGTCCTCTTCTTATTATGCTTCCAAATGGGTTTCATGAATTGTGCAAGTTGTGGGAAATGTATTTCCAAATGTTTTGGTGTGCGTATGAAATAGAAAGTGGTTTTTTATCGAAAAGGGTGTCACCCACGTGGATATTGATCATTTGATAAATGTGAAAATGTGAAAGTAGTGGTTTCCATGTGTGCTTATGATGCTTGGATTGTGTATGTGAACGTGATGATTTATGTGATATGTGAAGTGGAGTTTTGAGCACAAGGGGAATCTAGGGTATCTAGGTGGGTTAAGTAGAACTATTACGCTAGTTGAATCGATAGTGGCGAGGCCCGAATTCATCTTTTCGGATTAATACTACAACACTAACTAAACATGTGATATGATCTGAGACCACTGGACCATGGGATGGGATCCCCTATAGTGGCTCGTGCATGGAAAAAATGTTGGTATTGGCTTATGATATGGATACCACTAGAACGTAGGATGTGCTCCCCTCTAGTGGATTGTGCATGAGAACACTGGTAGTAGTCTAGTTGGAGGATTTTGATCACTGAGGTATGGGGTCTCTAAGGTCCCACTTGTGCTAGTTACCTATAAAGTTTTCCTATGGTGCTCTCTTTTGACACAATTCTTATGTGATATGGTGTTAACTATCAGTATACGATATAACTTGTGTACTCTTTAATTTCAAGAAAGCATATTAGTGAAAAGAGTTTTTCCTATAAAGTGTTTCTTGTGAATGTTTTCCTTAAAATGTTTTCTTAGAAAATTTTCATATATTTTTATGGAAATGTGCATGTTGATTTATCATCTATTGTTATAGCATAGAGTCATTCTTTTTGGGTGATATCCTACTGGGATTTGGCTCACACCCTACATACACCTTTGGGTGTATGAAGATTTTGTTATGTATGACCTTGGTAAAGGCAAGATATGTTGTGGTGGTGATGGTGGATCTAGTTTCTAGTTTTCCATTTCTTGAAGGTGTTGGTGGTGGTGTCTTGAGGGTGATGGCCCTCTTGTTTCATGAAGGTTTTTGGGATGGTTTCATTGTTCCCTTTCCGTTGTAGTACTTTTGGTTTTGGTTAAAGTCGTAAACTTTGAATATGAAATTTATTGTGTGTCGTTTGGTTATGGTTTTCAGTTATTATGATTCTCATTCTTATTGTTTGGTTATTGTTTATCATGGGTGAAATCATTCCCAAAGTGAATTGTCGATACCCAGGCACTAGTTTCCATCCCGTGGGGATCATGAATGCCCTTCGGGCCTTGCCATGGGCCGGGTTGGCTGTAGGGTTGGATGAAACCACTTAAGGGCGATGAAACTCTTATTGCATGAAGGTTTTTGGGATGGTTTTGTTGTTCATTTCCTATTTTATTTCTTTTCTTTTTTGGTTCAAGTTGCAATGTTTTAATCTGAAATTTAATGTACCTCATTTGGTTATGGCTATCAGTTTTCACTATGAGAAAACAGTGTTTTACCGCGGTTTTTTCCCGGCGGTTTTAAAAACTGCAGCTAAATTTTTTTTGATAAAAAATTTAGCGGTGGTTTTTAAAACCGCCACGAAAAAACCGCTGCTAATTTTTTTTAAAAAATATTTGTAATTTTTTTAAACATATCTTCTAAAAAAAATTAATTTTTTAGCGGTGATTTTAAAAAAAAACCGTCTCGAAATAGAAGTGGTTTTTTGAAAACCGCTTCAACATTTTAAAAAAAGAATAAATTTAAAAAATTATTTATTATTTATTATTAATTAAATTTTTATTATTTAGAATTAAATATAGTTTATTATTTTTTATTTTTTATTTTTTTATTATTTAAAATTAAATATAGTTTATTATTTATAATTTTATATATTTATTTATTATTTAGTTATTATGTACACATTAATTATTAATTTATTTTTAATTAACTAGTTAATTAATTATTGATTAATTATTATTTATTATTATTTTATTATTCATTATTTATTTATTTATTTATTATTTATTTATTTATTCGTTATTAATTATTAATTAATTAATAAATAATTATTAATTGATTAATTATTATTTATTAATTTTAAATTATTAATTATTAGTTATTAGTTATTATTATTTATTAATTAATTATTAATTATTTATCTATTTATTTAGTTATGTATTTATTTCTTTATTTTTTATTTTTTATTTTTTATTCTTTATTATTCATTCTTTATTATTTTTTTAATTTACTAAATATTAATTTATTATTAGTTTATTATACATTTATTAATCATTAATTATTAATTATTTTTTGATTATTTATTTATTATTAATTAATTAATTATTTATTATTTACTAAAAATATTAAATATTAAAATTAAAATAATTAATAATTAATAATTTTATAATCATCAATTATTAAATATTAATTTTTACTAGTTATTAGTTATTAATTATTAATTATTTTTTTATCTATTTATTTATGTATTTATTTATTTATTATTGATTGTTTATTGATTATTTATTAATTAAATATTAATTAAATATTAAATATTTATTAAATATTGAATATTTCATATTAAATATTAAAATTAGAATATTAATTATTAATTAAGAATTATTCATTTTATAATTATCAATTATTAATTATAAGTTATTATTAATTATTAATTATTTATTATTTATTTACCTATTTATTTATGTATTTATGTATTTATTTATTATTTATTTATTCTTTCTTATTTATTATTTATTATTTATTATTTATTATTTATTTTTAATTTATTAAATATTAATTTATTATTAGTTGATTATTCATTCATTATTTATTTATTTATTTATTCATTATTCAGAATTTTTTAATTATTTATTATTTATTTATTAATAAATTATTAATTTTTAAATAAAAATTCTTAATTCTTAATTCTTAATTCTTAATGATCAATTATTAATTATTGGTTATTTTAAATATTAAATATTTATTATTTATTATTTATTATTTATTATTTATTATTTATTATTTATTATTAATTATTAATTAATTATTAATTATTAATTTATTTATCTATTATTTATTAATTTATTATTAATTTATTATTAATTTATTATATATTACAATATTTTTTAATTAATTTATTGTTTATACATTACTTATATATATATATTATGTTATATATTATATGTTATATATTATATATTATATATTATATATTATATATTATATATTATATATTATATATTATATATTATATGTTATCGATTATATATTATGTATTATATATTATCTATTATATAATATATAATATATAATATATATAATACATAATACATTATATATTATGTATTAGATATTAGATATTAGATATTATGTATTATGTATTATGTATTATATGTTATATATTATATATTATATGTTATATATTATATATTATATATTATATATTATATATTGTATATTATATTTGATTAATTAATAATTAATAATTATTGATTAATAATTATTTAGTTTGTATCTATTTGTTATGTATTACTTGTTTTTCCAATTAATATATATATATATATATATATATATATATATATATATATATATATATATGTCTGTATAAGTATATTAAATTCGATTTATTGACAACATGAAGAGTCTGCTGGAGTGGTAAAGTCTTTGGAGAATAAGAAAGAGGTAAGGGATTCAAATCTCACCCAACGCAGAATTTATATATATGGCATGGGCATGTGCATGGGCATAGGCTTATGCATGGAGAAGGATGGGCATGTGCGTGGTAATAATAAATAAATAAATTATGAAAATAAAGAAATAAAAAATTAAAAAAACTAAAAAAATTTAAAAAATTTAAAAAATTATAAAAATTATAAAAAAATTAAAAACGATTTAGCGACGGTTTAAACCGCCACTAAAAACCGCCGCTAATTAAAAATTAAAAAAATTAAAAAAAATTTTAAAAAATTAAAAACGATTTAGCGGCGGTTTAAACCGCCGCTAAGTATTTCCCGATGCACAATTTAGCGGCGGTTTTCCAACACTGTCGTATAATGATTTCGCGACGGTTTAACCTGCTGCTAAATACAAATTTTGGCGTAGTGTTTTGTGATGCTTGTTATTGTTGGTTGGTTATTGTTATCATGGGTGAAATTGTTCCCAAAGTGCATTGTAGATACCCAGGCACTAGTTTCCAACCTGTGGGGATCGGGAATACCCTTTGGGCCATGCCACATGCAGGGTCAGGTGTTGGGTTGGATGGAACCCCGATTTAGTTTGTGACACATGTGATTAATATCAAACAATGGGTCACATGGGATACACACACACACATTCACATGTGATAAAACTCAAACATGGTTCTCAATACACATAAGAACACACCAATATATCATGCCAATAACCATATACACAGGCTTTATATGGTAAGAAGAATCCTACCTCAAGTGTGTTGATGCTAAAGTCAAGATTCATCAAGATCTGATTTCCAAATCATGCCCACGTACCAACAAGATAAAATCTTCATGCTAAGAAACCATATAACCAATCCTAAATCATCACAATGGAATTCAACAACAAGAATCAATAATAAGATAGTGAAAATGGATTAGAATAAAAAAGTCTTATGAAACATAAAACATTGTCAATGGTAAATCAAGATCCGATCTAAGGAAGAAGACTTAGTTACTCTTGAGAACAATAACTAGAGAAGAGAGGATAAGATCACCATAATCCCAGACCAACAAGAATATGTCTAAGAAGAAAAGAATAATTCTAACCCACTACTCAAAGAAGTAAAAATGTTATAATCTTTAGCTTTTTTTGAAATCAACTGGATCAGATGAACTAGAAAGAGGAGGAGGGAGAATGGTTGAATAAAGGAAAAAACAAGTTAATAACACATTAAACATCCCCTCTTGAAGATATCAGGTGTTTCCATTAAGATTCATAACTCCCCCAAAAGATCCATAGTTGAATAGTCTATTTCAAATTATGAAACAACTGTCACCACTGTGTGGTGGTTCCCACCACTATCATGGTGGCCTTTATCACACCTAGCTTTAGAAACCCGAAATAGTGACCCTCTATAGTAAAGTGTTAAAACCATTCCCATTTTGCACTCACTAAGACTTCCACCATAGTGAGGTGAGGACACTATAGATAAAATCCATAGGTTTTCTCGTAGTGCTACACACCAGAGACCATTCCCCACCATGGTGGTATTGGTCCTACCCATTTGACAAAGGTAGTTTCTGAGCTTAAAATGGTCCATTCCATGGTGTGGTTTTGCTCATGGTGCACCTAAAAACACCAAAAAATATTATTTAAGTCTCCATGCCATATCTAGATCACCCGAACCTAAAATTAACCATCAAAATTATCATAAACACCATTTAATGTATGTAACTTAAATTAACATACCTTATAAAATATAGGGTGTTGCAAATCTCCCCCTATAATGACTTCTCATCCTTGAGAAGTACCTCTAGTGATCCTTCTCAAATAACTCAGGCCATTATTCCTAAATATAAAACTCTTTCTCCAACATATCCTCTTAGATATGACTATGATTCAATAAGACTCAATACAATGGTACTTTCTCCCCCTAAAAGCCTTATTTCTTCAATCTATAATTCACACCTGGTGCTCCACAAAATATTCATCTGGTTCTAACTCAATGTCACTGCATTTGATCACAAGAACATTATTGGGATTATACCTCTGATGTTGAGATATGTGGAACACATTATGTATACCTTGATATAATGGATGAAGGTCCATTTATTAATCCACTGCTTCGATATTCTTGGTGATCTCAAATGGTCCAACAAACTGTGATTCTAATTTCCCTTGCCTTTGCGAATGATGATGCCCCAACCAAGGTAACACCCATAAGAAAACTCATCCGCCCACATCAAACTCAAAGGGTCATCTAATATGGTCATCATATGATCGATGTTTACTCTATGTAGTAACCAACTTATTCTTGATCAACTACATCCTCTTAGAGGTCTCTAGCATCATACTCATCCCAACAACCTCTACCTCACCTGCCTCGTACCAATACAATGATAAGAAACATGACCAACCTTAGAGATCCTCAAAATGTTACATTTGAAACGAATCCTATAAGTTGTTATTTTACACGAACTATACCAAGTATATATGATCATCCTATGCACCCCTGAATTCTAGGAAGCATGCTCAAAGAATGTCATCCAAGATCTAGATTGTCCACTCTGGATATCCATCAGTATGTAGATGATTTTCCTTACTCATTTTTAGCTGAGTAACGAAATCCTTCTACAAGACTCGCCAAAACTGTGATGGAAAAAGAAAATCCTTGTATGATATGATACTAAAAGGCACTTCATGTAGCCATACAACCTCCTGAACATAAATATTTCCCAACTCACCAACAAAGTGAGTATCTCATATCATCAAAAAATGTGACAATTTTTTCAATTGATCAACTATCACCTAAACAATATCTCAACTTATTGGGGTCCTAGGGAACCGTGTCATTAAGTCCATCATCACATTATCCCACTTATACACATGTAATGGAATTTATTGAAGTAAAACCCATGATCATTGATTCTCTTCCTTGGTCCTATGATAGGTCAGACAATAAGAGATAAATCATGTTATGCATCTCTTTATTTAAGGCCACCAGAAGCGTCACCTAATATCTTGATACATCTTTATAGAACATGGGTATACTTCCCACTAAGAGGCATGGGAGTCCATCATTATCTCTTACCTCATGAAATAAAGAACCAAAACCCTTCCATGAACATTGATAACATCATCACTATCTAAGGACAATCTTAGAATTGCGTCACTCCCTGTTAACCACTCCGACATCACTATGCACTCAGGTCCAACCTCTTGGTAAGATTTCACTCGGTCTACCAATACAAAAGTGATAACAAAAGGAAAAATTTCATAACTCCTCAATCCTCCAATGCATCAATAACCCACTCAACCATCAAACTCATCAGGTTTCATTACCCCTCATAAGGTCTCTCTCCAAGCTCCCATTCTTTCCTACTGAGAGCATCTACAATAAAATTACCTTTCCTCAGAGAATAATTCATTTTAAAATAAAATGTATGTAGATACTCCACCCAACAATTCTATCATAGATTCATGTCCTAATAATAAAATTTATAACACAATATCTTGTGGTTCATGTATATAAAAAGTATTCTATTGAATAGATAATGTCAGCAACACTTCAGGTTATGGACCACAACTGTTAACTCCAAGTCACACATAGGGAAGTTCTTCTCATGGGACCATAGATAGTGAGACCAATAATCCACTACCTGATCCATCTACCTCATTATATATCCTAAACCAATACCTAAGTCATCATAGTTAAACACATATCCAATCCCATGTTCTGGAAATTTTAGAATCATAGATATTATCAGTCTTCTCTACATATTTAGGGAAGACTCTTCACATTTATCTATCCACTCAAACTTCACCCCCTTCTTGGTAATACCAATCATAGGTTCTTCCAAATGGGATAAGTCTTGAATGATCTATTAGTAGTGTTTTTTTACCCAAGGAAACTCCTTATCTCAAACATATTTCTAGGGCATTCCCAAGACATCACTGTTTTATTTGGTTCCCTAGAACCAAATTATGTGTACTTTTTGATAACCTGTATTCATAGTTTTTATTATTAATAAACTCTTTATTATATCATGATTGTTATTATGCATAACATAGTATGTAATAATGTTCTAAGAGTAACTATCGCACTAAAAGGTCATCGCAGTTCCTCACTATGATGAGAACATAGAAGTGCTATGAAACTATTCTTAAATATATGTTCTATAGTTGGGAGATATCATTTGAGGGACACAAAAGATATATGCTATCATGGGTGAAGACTTATAGGGATTTGATGCACCTTCTCATGGTGTACGCCCTTGGTAATATCCAGTGTAGGATATTATGATAATGAGACCCGATAGTAGGAAATCCACATTTATATATGTCATTGGATGTTCCTATCTATAGACATGTATATTGATCCTTAGAATTTAATATTATCATTAATGAGTATTATGAGTCACCTAATTTGATGTATTGATGAAAACCTTGATGAAATATGTTTGTGACGAGGTGGGATACGTTGGCTACATCACGAGTAATATTGAATTAATAAATAATACGAGAAATGAATTGTCCCTTATGTTCTTTAATAGAAGTTGATATCTTAGGCCCTTTGATTGAAATGATATAGCCTAAATAAATCCATTTCCCGAGTGTTCTATAAGAAGTTTATATTTCATGGAATTCAAATAAAGAGACATCAAGCATATAGGTTTATGGAACCAACATGCAACCTACTTGATTAGTGATATCATGATAAAGGGATTATATTTCATAGTAAGCATCCGTATGAGGTATTATGTTGTTGAGAGATATTTTTTTTTCTATTGGTGCATTGGCATGTTTCTAGATTCCAACCTTGAACTTTAGGATACTAATCCTAATTCCATTTAGAAAGAGGCCTAGAGGGTCACCCACTAAGTGTATCCATAATCTCAGTTAAATAATATATTATTATTTATTATTTAACATGTTGAATAAATATTCTTCCCACACATGGTATAAGAATTATTCATTTTTTCTTGATCAAATATATTACATCACTAGTTATTCAAGAGAATATAATGTGATAAGAATATTTAATAAATATTTATTTTCTATTTAGTGAATATAATATTTTTTTTATTTATTAGAGAACAATACAGTGATATTTATTTATAAAATAAATATTCATTATTCAAGGCATGATAAATATTGTGGAGGAATGGAGGAAAATTTTTTAAGTCCAGTGAAAAATAATATATATTGAATATAATTTGATCAAATAATATTATATTTTAATTTTCAAGTTAAGAACATGTCAAGAAATAATAATATTATCATTATAGACATGGGGTTTCTCAAGATATTAAATAAATAATAAGGGGCACTTGTGAAATTATTTATTTCTAACCCTAGTGATATATAAACCCAATTGTTTTATTTTCAAAGAGAGCCAATTCATTTTCTTGGTTGTTAAAAAAAATTGGATAATCCTCTCAATCCCTAGAGATCTCCCTTCTCCAAGAACACTCTCAAGAATGGAGAGCGATATTCCTCCACCTCCCACTATCGAGTCTAGAGAGCTCAAGGAGATATATTCAGAAGCGATTCACATGGAGATTAAAGGAGGATGATGTAAGCGAGGGGATCTGCTAGGCCAAAATTCAGTGATTCCTACGGTGATGTTCAGAGTTTTTTGGAAGAAATGTGGATCACCACTAGAAGGAATATTCTCTTGATTTCTACAAAACAATGATGATACAACACATATATATTGTCAGATCCATAAATGAATAAATAATTCCAACAAGGAAATTATTTAATAAATTAAATTAATTATAAATAATATGCAATGATATGCACTTGGTTTCAGCATTCTATCCCTTGTCTAGTTTTTTGATTCATGTCTTTGATCACGATGTTTATCATTGTGTAAATCTTGGATTGATCATAAATCATGAAAAAAATCAATGTTGGGGATGACCCATCACATTCTTTTACAATGCCCAAAACCATCAAGTGGTATTAGATAAGGTCACATAATTATTTATAATTATTTTAATATCATTGATTGATTTATTCATTTTTCATTTAGTTTTCAATTCAAGTTTAATCATTCTTTTAATTTGATTTTCGAGATATGATTCTTCCACTTTCTATTCTCATATATCTAATCAAAATGATTAATTTTATAAATGAAATAAAATTGAAGATCTCATCTAAAGGTGCCAAGGATCTTGTCTGGATAAAAAAAGAGTACATGTCGTGTAACCTGAGTTATATGTTTTGTACTAGTGTTCAATGAACTAGGAATTAATTTGGAATTAATTCAAACCATGTTCATTGACTATATGTAGTGAATTTAATTTCTTACACCTCATATTGACCGGGCCATCCTGGTGTACGGTCAGTCAGATTTTACATCATGTATCCCACATACACGATGTTTAGTCCTTTAAGTTACAGACAGGCTATGTATTTCATTACACATCCTACCTGACTAGTGACCATGTAATTTAGAGACCACATGAAATGTATCCCATTATACACACCGTGTACTCCAATTTTCCTGAGGCCCGATTTACATGTTGAGTCCCTAGGTGGGTACCTTAGATAGACAGTGAGAGAGGTACACCTCATTTATCTCACCTATACATGCTGTGTACTTATATAAAATAACTCAGAATTAAAATTGATATATTATACGGAGTAAAACTTATCAACATGTGCTTGTGTGTGCTCATTAAGTTGATAGGAAATGATATGTGATGTGTTTTAATATATATATATATATATATAAATGTTTAATTAATTTCTACATAATATTAAAATATGAATATCATATATGATTCGTTTTATAATTATTAATTTATGTGCATTGAATTGTGAAACATGATAGAAAATTCATGTGATTTGTGTAATCATTAATTTGATAGTACACATCATTAAAGTCGGTGATAAGTCATGTATTCCATATGTCACAAGAGTAAACTGTATATGAGTATAATTCATGTTGGTTAGATTCAGATGGGTAATCACCGTGTTGCCTCCAAGGTACATTTACGTAAATTATTAATTTTAAATAAATTTATTTAATTTGTTTAAAATTTTTATGGATTATAATCTCATGGAAATTCAGATGAGAATTGAAATAAAAGAATTTATTAATTAACTAAGTTAATGAATTGATTTGACCAAGATTTATCTTAAGTAAGAATGATTAATAATATTAAATTAGTCTTATTAAATATGTAATTTTTTGTATTCATGTGGATGATCATGAGCATAAATGATACCTTTGTATGTGATTAGTTTCATGTAATTTATTATTAAATTAAATTGTTGGCACACATGCCTTCTCTCCTCTTATTATGTAAGGGCCTACAGACCCATGGTTTCTTTTATGTAAACCCTTTCCCCTCACCTGCATGTGAGTAAAATCATATGTAATGGATGAAGCTCCCAAGATAGTGGAGGCGGTTCAAGTTTGGAGCCGAGGTGAAACCAATCCAAGAGAGATACATACGTAGATAGGTGGAAATATGTAACATGAACCTTAATTGTTTCAAGGTTTTCCCCTAGGTCAACATTTAGTTTATCAATAGCTAGATAAACTAACCGTTATTAAAAGATCATGATCATACCGCTTTATTATTTTATTTTTTTCAAGTTTCATGGATATTTCATTATAGATGTTTTTTCACGATCACATAATTTAATGAATTAACGAGCATGCAAGATAAAACTAAAATAAACTAGTTTATGCATAAATATTATCTAAGACATGGTTAATCACTTAAGTAAATCCACATAATATTAACAAGCATGTGATGAATATAATAATTGGTAATTTGTGCATAAAAGGATAAAATCCCTCAATAATATATATTAAGTTGGTATAGCCTTCCACTACCTTAGTTAAAATAAAACCATAGTTAAAAGTGATTGAAAAATCTAAAGTTGGGGTGCTTTCAGTTATCTAGGAATTCTAAATTTATGTTTTGGGTTGACTTAACTTTGTTCACATAAAGGGTTGACTGCCAAATCAGGATTTGGTGTAACTGAGAGGCAAAGGTTGAAGAAATCTAATGTAAGGATTTCAGGATTTGGGGGGGGGGTCCACTCAACAGATCAAGGAACTATATGTAAATGTAGTTAGAATTTGGAATGATTACCTAGAACCATTAAAGTTTCTTGACTAACCAATGTTGGGGTAATGAGAAAGAGAATATGGATCCTTTCCACTAGAATTTCAAAGCAATAGGATATTTTTAAGCCAATGGTTATGGATATTGGATTTCTATAAAATATAGGGATATTAATAAATATAATATTTATTTAATTGTGTAAATTTTATCAGAAAAGTACTAAAATTATGCTTATCTTATTTGTATAAATCGCAATAAAATGACATCAAACATATCATTATGATCCATACTTGAGAAGGATAACCTTCTCACCAACACACATTTCCAAGAATGACAAAGAAACCTACGCGTTATCCTTCACCATGAAAGGAAATTATATGTGCTGGAAGAACCAATTACTAAAGTGCTTGGTAAAGAGGCTCGTGATGAAGAGTTATCTCTCTATGAGAAACACCAGGATGATTCTAAAAATGTTTATTGTTTCATTATATAATCCATGACTAATGAGATTTTTAAGAAAAATGAGGACATGGATGCATATATCATGATGTCTCACTATTGGGATCTCTATCAAGAGAAGGCAGGCAAGAGAGATATGAGATCTCCATTGATTTTTTTACAATCAATCTTAGAGATTTTGTTCTATTTGAGCCTCATATAGTCAAGATTACTGGATACATTGAATGCTTAGACATATTAGGGATTAAATTAACAGATTATTTTTTATAGATCTCATACTTTCATCACTACTCAAGACCTTATCCAATTTTATTGTTAATTACAATATGAGAAATAATTAGAAGATTCTTTCATAACTTATTACTTTGATTTACCAAGTGGATAAGGACATGGGGTGTGATAAACACATGGTCCTTATGGTGAATAAAAGAAGGAATAAAAAGGAAAATGGGACCAAGACTCACAATGAGTCAAAATATCCCAAGAACTATCCTTTAAAGAATAGGATGATCTAGAGGCAGGGTAAGGAAAAGGAGGCAGTATGTTTTTCAGGTGTCAAGCCAGACCACTGGAAGAGGAACTACACCTAGAATAAAGGTGAAGTTAAAGGTGTGTTCATTATTGAGTGTAATCTTTCAATATCTATAAATTGGGAATTAGATACATCTTGTGGTGCTCACATCTATATCCAAATACAAGAACCAAGTAGATTCTGAAAGATTTCTAGAGGAGAGGTGGATCTGAGATCCGCTAATGGTGTGAGGATAGCTGCTCTAACCATTGGTGACTACAACCTTTCATTTCCAACATAAATGATTTTGGATTTAAAATATTTTTATTATGTACCAACGGTTTCCAATAAGATAATTTATGTATCTACCTAGATACATATGGGTTTATTCTCACGTTTGGAAATAAAAGTTTTTTTCTTTTATAAATACATCATATATTATGGTATAAAACATTTAAATAATGGTCTTTATGTATTAAATTGAAAAAACCAAGTATTCTCAATTGATAACGAATCATGTTCACACGACTCATATAACACCCAACTGTGGAATCACTAACTCAGTCATGTAAACAAGAAGCATTTGACAAAGCTCTGTCAAGATGGTTATTTAGACTCATCTAAGCTAAAACCACTTGAAAGATGTTATTATCATTTACCAGAAAAAATGACCAAACCAAAATTTTATGGATAGGGTGAAAGGTCCACATAGCTTCTAGGTTTGGTACACACTGATGTGTTTGGAACATTTTCAATAAGAGTTATAAGTGGGTATTGTTACTTTTAACTTTTATAGATGACTTGAGTAGATATGGTTATGTCTATTTGATGAGGTATAAGTTTGAGTCCTTTGAGATACTCAAGGAATAAAAGGATGAAGTAGAGAACAAACTTGGAATTAAGATATATAATATTTTATTGGATCGAGGTGGTGAATATATTAACCAATAATTTATCAAATTTCTAAAGGAGTTTTAGATTCTATCTCAACTCACTCCACCTTACACACCATAGTGGAATGGTTTCAGTGAAAGGAGGAACCATTCCTTGTTAGAAATAGTAAGATCAATAGTAACTCATACAGATATTCCATTATCCTTTTGGGGATATGAATTACAAACTACACTATAAACATTAAACTGAGTACTAACTAAACTAAAAAATGGAATTCTGTTCGAGTTATAAAGTGGTAAAAAACTCGTTTTTTTGTATACACGTATATGGGGGTGCACAGATTTTGTTAAGTCCTTCTCAGAAAACAAACAATAACTCTAGGGAAAAGAGTGTATCTTTATAGGTTATCTCATAGAAACAAAGGCATACTACCTATACAACCCCTCAGACAAGAATTTGACTATCACCAGAAAATCTATCTTTCTTGAGAGGGAGCACATACTCAAAAAGGATAATGGGAGAAAGATTTCATTCAATGAAGTTGATGCTCAAGATACACAAGAGTTGGTATAGGAAAAAAATTCCATATGCCCCTATAGAAGAAGTAGTTCCTGAAATATAATTACTATATAGGATCACAAGAGAGTTAAGAGACCCAGAGAGATATGGTTTTCTCATCACTAAAGATAGTGACTCATTTTTAGTTGAAAATCAGGAACCTATATCCTTTAAAGATGTTGTGGAGAGCTCAGAAGCTACAAGATGGGAAAAATCCATGAATTCTAAAATGGATTCCATGTATCAGAACCATGTTTGGGTTCTAGTCAATGCTCTAGTTGATGTAAAACCCATAGGATGAAAAATGGGTATTGAAGAAAAAACTGGATATGGAAGGTAAATTAAATAGCTATAATAAAAGGCTAGTGGCTAAAGGGTTTAAACAACATCAAAGAATTGACTATGATGAATTTTTTTTACCATTTTCCATGTTTAAGTCTATCAAAATTCTATATTCTATAGTATCTTACCATGACTATGAAATTTGTAAGATGGATGTCAAAACAACATTCCTTAATGGGAACCTTTATAAAGATTTATATATGTCACAACCAGAAGGGAATGTGACTCCAAGCGATTTCAAAAGGATTATTAAGTTTCATAGATCCATTTATGGATTAAAGAAATCATCCAAGTCATGGAACATTCAATTTGATTAATCCATAAAATAATATGGTTGCATTAAGAAAAAATGTGATCCATGTGTTTACAAGAGGTTTAGTGGACTTGCATTCATTATCATAGTAGTATATGTTGATGAAATATTACTTATCAAAAACAACATACCCATCTTATAGTCTATTAAGTAATGGTTAAACAAGTGTTTCTCCATGAAGGAATTAGGGTTAGTATCATATATTATAGAGATCAAGATCACTAGTGATAGATCCAAGAGGCTGATTAGACTAAGTCAAAGTACATATGTTGACCAGATACTAAAGAGATTTATTATGCAATAATCCAAGAGGGGGTTGGTTTATTATCACATGCTTTACATCTTTATAATAAAATGTTTCCTCAGACACAATAGGAGAAAGAGATAATGAGTAATACCCCATACTCTTCAGTGATAGGATCAATCATGTATTCTATGTTATATACTAGAATTGATGTTTTCTATGCATTGATCATGATAGGAATATATCAGGATGATTTAAGAGAACAACACTATTCTATTGTTAAGGCTATCCTTAAGTATTTAAGAAAAACTAAAGATATGTTCCTGGTGTATGGAAGAGACAAGGATATGATCATTAAGAGTTATACTGATACTGGTTTTCAAATAGATCATAATTATTAGAAGTTGCTGTCAAGATATGTTTTCTGTCTCAATAGAGGAATTGTAAACTAGAAGAGTTCAAAGCAGTTAGTTGTCACTAATTCTACAATGGAGTCAAAGAATATAGAATCTTCTGATGCATCCAAGGAATCTGTTTCGATATGGAACATTTTCCAGGAGCTTGATGTTGTACCTATAAGTAAACACCCTATCACATTGTATTGTGATAATACTACAACAATGACTCTTGCATAAGAGCTAAGGTCACACCAAATAAAAAAGAATATACTTTGGAAGTATCACCTCTTGAGGGTTTTTTATCAGAGAGGTGAAGTTGAAGTAAGAAGAGTATCCATAGAAGAGAACATAGCAGACCCCTTAAATAAAGTCCTATCTCAGCAAAAGCATGAGTATTATGTGAGAGCTATCAGACTGAAGGTTGTTAGAAATTGTCTCTAGTAAAAGTGGGAGTTTGTTGGAGTTGGTTCCCTAGAACCAAATTTTGTATACTTTATGATAACATGTATTCATATTTTTGAATATTAAAAATCTTCTTATCACATCATGATTTTTATTCTATGTAATATAGTATGTGATAATGTCCTAAGAGTAGTTGTTACACTAAAAGGTCACAGTAGTTCCCTATTATGATGATAACCCATAAGTGATATGGTAATATTATTAAATATATGTTCTATAGTCATATGATATCATTTTTGGGTCACAAATTATAAATACTATCAGGGTTGGAGACTCATAGGACTTTGAAGTACCTTCTCATGGTGTTCACCCTTATTAATATCTAGTGTAGGATATTATGAGAATGAGACCTGAAAGTAAGAAATCCACATTTATATTTGTTATTGGATGTTTCTATCTATGGATATGTGTATTGATCCTTATAATTTTAATATTATTATTAATGAGTATTATATGTTTTGTACTTTGATGTATTGATGAAAACCATGATGAAATATGTTCACATCGAGGTAGGACAAATTGGATACATCACGAGTAATATTGAATTAATGAATAATAAAAGAAAGGATTTCCCCTTCTGTTATTTAATGAAGTTTGATATCTTAGTCCCTTTTATGGAAATGATATAGCTTAAATAAATCCATGTCCATGGTGTTCTATAGGAAATTTTAATTTCCAAGAAGTCAAAGAAAGAGACATCGAGCACATAGGTTCATGACACCAACATGAAAACTGCTTGATTAGAGATATCGAGATAATGATATTATATTACACAGTATGTGTTTTATGAGGTATTATATCATTTCACCATTAAATTATTTCTCTATGGGTTCCTTGATGTGTTTCTAGACACTAACCTTGTACTTTAGGTTGCTTCACCTAATGCCACTAAGAAAATGGCCTAGGGAGTCACACACTAAGTGTATCCAGAATCTCAGTTAAATAATATATTATTATTATTATTTAACAAGTTGAATAAATATTATTTCCACACGTTGTGTAATAATTATTCATGTTTTCTTGATCACATATATTCCATCACTAGTTATTTTATAGAATATATTGTGAGCATAATATTTAATAAATATTTATTTTCTATTCAGTGAATATAATATTTATTTATTTATTGATGAATAATGAATTGATATTTATTTATTAAATAAATATTCATTATTCAAGTCCTGATAACTATTGAAGAGGAATGATACACTGAGTTTTTAGGTTCGGTGAAAAATAATATATATTGAATGTTATTTGAATAAATAATATTTAATTTTAATTTGGAAGTTAAGCTCATACAAGAAATAATATTATTATTATTTTAGACATGAGATTCCACAAGGGACTAAATAAATAATAAGGGTCACTTGGGAAATTATTTATTTCTAAACCTAGTGATTTATAAAACCAATTATATTATTTTCAAAGAGAGTGAATTCATTTGTTTGGTTGTACACAAAAAATTTAGAGAATCCTCTCAAGCCCTAGAGAGTTCCCTTCTCCAAGAATGCTCCCAAGAATGGAGAGTGATCTTCCTACACCTCCTACTCTTGGGTCTAGAGAGATCAAGGAGAATTATTTGAAATTGATTCTCATGGTGATCAAAATAGGATGATGAAAGCAATAGGATCTTCCGTGCTAGCACCTTGAGATTCATACGGTGATGTTTAGAGATTTTTGGAACACGTATGGATCATTGTTAGAGGGAATATTCTCTTGATTCCTACAAAAAAATAAATATAAAATAAAATATATTATCAGATCCATCAACAAAGAAAGAATTTCAACATGGTAATTCTTTAATTAATTAATTTAATTATAAATAATATGTGATGATCCTATGATTGGTTCTAGCATTCTATCCCTAATATGGTTTTATTTGATTCAATTCAATTTATTATGAGGTTTATTATTTTGTAAATACCAGATTGATCACCGATCATGACCAAAATCAAAATTGGGAATGATCCATCGCATGCCTCCACTTCTCCTGGAACCATCAATCACAACCTCTACCTTATATTGGATTTCATAAATTTCTGCCTCTAAGATCACATGCCCAAGAAAACATACCTATAATATCAGGATGTGAAACTTCAAGCGTTTAACATAGAGATATTATGCTCAATGTGCACTCAATAAAATCTTCAGGTGATTAGTGTATACCTCCGAGATCCATGAGTATATATGGATATCATCAACAAACACCATAATGAAGGAGTCAATATATGGATGGAATATCATGTTCAAGAGATCTGTGAACACTTTTGGTTATTTTTTCAACCCAAAATGCATGATAAGATACTCATACAGTCTGTATATTCTCTGGAATATTGTATTATTAATATCCTCCTCCCAAACTTGAAGCTAGTGGTAGCCTAATAATAGGTCAATCTTAAAGAACCACCAAGATTTCCATAACTAATCAAACAAGTTATCATTCCACAAATATTGGTACCTATTATTTATAGTTACTTGTTTCAGCTTCCTATAGTCCATATATAACCAAATAATACCATCTAACTTATTTGCAAACAACACAAGAGAACCCTAGAGAAGATATGCTCAGTTTGATAGAACCATTTTCCTATAATTACTTGAGTTTCACCTTCAATTCGTTTAACTAGGTCATTACCATATGATATGGAATAATAAATATAGGTTTCTCCCTCTGAAATGAGTTCAATATCAAATTCAATCACTCCATCAGGAGGGATTCCTAAGAAACCTTATAGAATTACATTTTGATAAAGGTTCATAATGGGAGGAAAAAAAGAGGAGGCTGCTGCTTGATCCACCACAAGATCCAAGCCTACTACCTATGTCATGATAAATCTAGTTTGGCTAATGTTTAGTCCCATTCTACCATCCCTAAAATCTCATTCACCAGTCAGTCCAAAATTTTCTCCCTTTGGCATAATAAAGGATACTCATCTTCTATAGCAATTGATGTGTTCTCGGTAACTAGTCAACTAGTCCATACCAAAGATCGCATCAAAGATAGTCATCTAAAGAATCATAAAATCCCATAAATTTACATCGCAATAAATTACTTTTGGACATTTTGGACATATTTAGATATGATCTGATTTCCTCTATGTGAGCATGTAAAGACAAAGAAACCCAGAAGATAACTTGACCGAAAAGTCAAGCATATGAAAAAATTTAGAAGATATTAATGAATAGGAATCTCTTGTATCAAACAAAGAAGTAAAAAGAAAAAAGAAAATATGTAATCAATATTGACCGTGAATAATTGATGGTCCCTATCCAACATCAACTAGAACCTAGTATGTTGTATAAACTCTACCCACCTTAGCACCACCAACCTTCCCCTGAGGCGCATAACATACCTAGGTTACTAAATTATATAGGGAAATAAACTATTACTAAGGAACATGAATAGATCCGTAGGTCAAAATCCACATCTACCTTGAACCCCTATAAGAACCTATCCCAAACATCCTCAAATAAAACTACTAAAAACACCCCATATTGTCACACATATTACAATTGATATCAGTTATTTGGAAAAAATTGAGATAATTCTCACTATTTCTATAGTTGAAACACTAAGGACCTCCTCCTCTCACTGGGGGGGATGAAGAAACCATACTCTGTTCTGATTACCTACCACTTCCCTTCCACATCTGCTTAGCATTATTTTTATTCTTATTACTACCAAAAGAGGCACTCATTGCTGCATTGGAAGGTTCACCATATAATTTACTAAGATCTAGAAGAAGACTAGTACCTTTTTCTTCCATCATACCTTTCTTGATGGGTAAGGACTTATAAAGAACCTTTAGATATTTCATCAGGTAAATGATCCTAACCTAACATCTCAACTATGACCTGAGTCTGATCTTGGATGTTCATGCCTTTAGTGACATATCCCCAGCCAAAAGAGGAGAAAAGTGATGAAAATCCATGAAATTGGTAGAGTAAGAAGATACCATCATCAGTCCCTACTGAAGATCAATAAACTATGGAGTATGTTCTAGCTTCAGCATATCCAGAAAGAAATCCTTGAAGAAGAGGTCCTTGAATGTCACCCATGTGACACCATCACATCTTCTTGCATGATTCATGACACCCACCATCTCATAGTGGGTTCTTGAAGTATGAAAGTAGAAAACATTACCCATCAATCCTCTGGGTTTCTAAGAGATAAAAGATCCCCTTGATGACATCAATCTAGTCCTTAACATTCTAAAGGCATTTGGTTCCTTGGAATAAAAATTAGGATGATGGATCTTGAAGTCTCGAGAATAATTGACCACTACCCCGAAAAATCCTCCACCCAGATCAAGAACTATGTGGAAGACCACATTATAGAAAAGTTTCACTGCCTGAACCATTGGATAAGGCATAGGGGAATGCTAAGTTGCATCCCCTATCCCTCTGGTGGTGGAACAAGATCATCCTCTCTAGCAGGAATATTATGACTAGCTTCCATCAGTAGTCCCCTTAGATATCTTCTACTTTTAATTATCTGTAATGCTAAAAGAACACATAGGTTTCCTATCTTAGCTTATTGAGATATCAAACTAATATGTTTATTGGCACACACAAAGGATTTATTTGGAAAACCTATATAATAAGGCTACATATAACATTATAGAATAACCCTCATAGATCCACCCGAGGCTCAAGACTAGTTCTCCATTCCTGCACATTAGTCTCAACCACATACATATAACAATAAGAAAAAATAATTTAAAATAATCTAAATGTAAAAAAAAATATCACACAATCACAAATAATAGATCCTACAATTTAAATAAATGAACTAACATGGATAAAAATCAATGAGTATAAATTATATGTGATATTATGTTCCTAGTTAGGATGTTTGAACACACCCAAATCCCATAAACGGTAACAGGAAAACATACACAGGATCAACATGAAACTGTAAATCCATAATTTTAATAGCATTCTCATCATCAGTAACTCAAAGGTATGTCACATATGGTCTATCCAGGAACTTATGTGACTCCACTTCCCGAGTTCCACATAGCCTACTCCTTTCTAGCTTTCCCCAAACATAGTAATGAAAAAATAAAAGGAAAACCTATATTTGATACCACTTTATAACAACCTAACCATAATCACCCAGTTTAGCTAGAGTACCACATGACCTCATGCATGCCTCCCCATATATAAGAGGTTTCTGACTAGAATAGAGGTTATAAATAGAACAATGAGTAGACTCTAACCTCAGTATCAAAGGAAAAATAAAAAATAATAAATAAGAAGAATAATTACCTAATAAGGCATGGTTAAATAAGGTAATAAAAATGTTTCAATAGATAAAAATCCAGTTATATAAAGTTAAAACAAAGGACCCCCAATTTGTAAGGTCAACCAGAGTGTAAGAAAAGAAATAAGTAAAAGTAAATACATCAAGAAATCATTAGAGAGTCCATCCTAGCACGAAATCTGAACACTAATATCCATATCCTTAGATCTCGATCAATGTGCCTTTTTTATTTCTCAAATCCTTGATCCTAAGGTATACATGGGCATTGAGATGAACATGAAGGGTGTGCGTATAGACCTAGCAGGACACCACCAATGCATATTTAACATAAGTGTTCATTCATAAAAGGTGTAATCCATGAAAATAATTAAATTTATGATTAAGTAGTAATCAAACATGTAATGAGTAATCGTGCACTAAAAAATCCACCATGAACCCCAGCTGTACCTGTTTCGGCTCTATACTAGAAGAATAATAAAAAAGTAGTGTTAGAAATGGTCATCCACGAGGACACCACTTATATACCTGAGTATCCAAAAGACCTACAAGTATTAGGTTAAGAAACAAGTTATTTGTTTCCATTACCAGTCATGGGTCTAGCCACAAGGCCATCATACCTTATCTGTAATGACTTAGTGTTTATTAGTAAAATTTGTTTCCTAAATAAATGTGTGTTTTATTATATTATATAATATTGTACACATAAAAAATATAGAGAAAATAATAAAAAAATTATTGCATTAATAAATACTATTACATTAATCAGCAATGAAACCAATTAAAATTCCAAACAACTGGTTAAATAATATAAAATAAAAAAGCTAAAATAGAAAAATATGGATCCCCCCAATCTACTAGAATCATCTCCCCCGCTTCCAACACTATAGAAAAGAAAAAAAATGTTAGTAAACCAATAAAAATTATGGAAATATATAACATTTATAGGAATTGAGATGATTATTGAGTGAAATAATGAAGTGGTAAAGTAATGTGACCTTTGGAATAGTAACCTTACTATTAGGAATAGTAACATGATCATTGGGAATAGTAACCTGATCGTTGGAATATTTATTTTAACTCAAAATAAAATTTTGTGATATAAATAAAATTTATCATGATTAATTTATTTAAATATAAATTTTATAATTCCATAAAATAAATATCATGATTAAAAAAACCTAAAGAAAATATAAGCACATTTTTAATAAATAGTATTTTAAAGTATTTAATCAAAATCATAATATTTATATTAAAAATTAAAATTACTTATTTTAGAAATTTATTTTTA
This sequence comes from Viscum album, assembly GCA_963277665.1. Taxonomy (NCBI): domain Eukaryota; kingdom Viridiplantae; phylum Streptophyta; class Magnoliopsida; order Santalales; family Viscaceae; genus Viscum; species Viscum album. The sequence goes on from OY728165.1 coordinate 839,094,298, forward strand.
TAAAATTAATATAATTTCTGAAATCAGCATGTCAATTTTATCTAAGGGTTATTTTTTGGTAATTTTCTAAAATACTTCAATTTTTGGATGAATAGTAAAAATACAGTTTTGCACATAATCGATGTGTCTTAATTTACATCATTCGTGATGTAATAATGTAATAATACTTTATATAACTTTATTTTTTTCCATGATATATTTTATTTCATAAATTAGTCATTAAAAAACAATAAAGTTAATTTCCAATCCTAAAAAGAACATTCCAAAACCTAAAGTCAAAAGTGATTCCTTAAAATATCAATTTCTAATTTTTTACACTTTCCTTTTTAATAAACTAATGAATTTGAATTATAAAGGAGATTTAAAGTATTAAACCCATTATATTATATTTATATATGATTTATATTGGAAAAAATTCACTATTACATGTTTTTCCTTTGATATAATATTTTATTCTAAAAATACCCCTCTCCTCAAGTATAAATAACCCCTCACCCTCCCCTTGGAAAACCACTAATTACACACTTTAAAAATCCAAATATCTACAAAAATAATTCATCTAAATCTCCTTATAATCCTTAGGTACATTCTATATTAATCCAACTCCAAACATTAAGGGATTTTTAGTGGCGTACAAGAGAAGCTACACCGAGGATTAAGTAAGTTTCAAACAACTCTTCTTCTTTTTTATTTATTCTTCTTATTATATTTATTTTTCATGAAACTTTAATAAATTAAAAACATAATATTAATTATTCATTAAGTTAAAATTATACTAATTATTTTAAGCTACTATGAGTATCATATTTACTAAATATATAAATTTCAAACTTTCCTTTCTCACTCTCCCGATAATGTCCCATCAAAAGTTGGTTTACCACATACAGAGATATTTTCATGCCAATATTTATAACCATCATCTTGGATGGATATTATGAATTATATATAACATATAAAAAAGTAATTATATTTATAAAAAGCTTCTGTAATTAATTATACTATTTTATAAATTACATTTTACAAAATAGAAAAATCAAGGAAAAACAGTAAACATTTAAGTAAAACATGATATCAAAATTACTACCATATAGAAAATTAAATTAATAAATACAATAAAATTAATATAATTATTAAATAGTGTTAAAAATTATAATAATTTTCTTATGGATCAATTATTTAATAAAACTATGTTTATTATTCAGGAGGCGCAAAAGCAATGAAATAATGCAGAATTTAGGTAAGGGGATTCTCTAACCCAATTCTATTTCTTTGGGTTATTCCACCTTAACATCGTTTTTGGCTTGAATATTGCTCTAATGGTTCATAAATATCTTTTCTCTATTCTTCCCTTTTATTTTTGGGATATACCTGTTTTCAACATGATTTATTAAGCCAAATAATAATGATTTTATAAAAAGGATATTTATTTCCAAAACAAATCTTGAATTATCTTGTATTGTTTCTTATCTAAATAAAAAAGAATATTTATTCCAAAGTATGATATCCATTTTTAATTTGGTAACCCAAAGGTTTATTAATTAATGTATTCTTTATGAAATCCTTATGAAACCCATTAATTTTTGTGATCTATTTCATGACTATGATTGTTATATGTTCTATGTGGCATGCATGATTATGTATATATTATTATGTGATTGGTGGGACCATAATTATATAGCCCCATAATGAATTGGGTATGTGATGTATCTCATGAGATTATGTGTATTATGTGTGAACATGATACTATTTTTTCACAAAGATGTTTTTATGATTATGCACATATATTTTTCATGAACGTGATGCTAGCTTTGTTCGCAACCATGTGTGGTATTTGACCACTATGACATGATGTTTCATTTTTATACATTTCCAAATTCCATGCCATTATCACATGTTTCCCTCATGATGTTGAATATTATCCTATGATTATGATATATTGATGATTATTATTATTATGCTCACCCATGTTATATTGATTCATGTCCATTATTCATCATCTTACTAGGTTTTTAGCTCACCCATTTCATTGATGTATATCCTTATGTGATTACTTATTCTAAGAAGAATAAGAGGGCCACCAAGAAGATATATAATAAGTAATTAAATAACGTTTATGTTTTATTATGTAAAAGTTTTTTATATGCCAAATTTTCCCAAGAAACTAAACATTTTGATACTAGATTTGTATCTCTATTATGTTGTTTATCATAAAAATGATGTTATAGTTATGTAATAAATATAAGGGTCACTATTGTATCTATACATTGGGTCAGGCCACGAAGTTGTCATTTCCCGACACTAGCATGGGTTAGGCCTCAAATTCATAACACCCCTACCCTGTGTATTAGTATATCATCATCATCATCACATGTAACACATGATCCCCCTATAAGGGATAACTAGTCTATTATGGTCCACCTATCACTTTCTACCGGAAGTGAAACCTCCACAGGCCATACAATCACACAAAACAAGGCATAGCACATATAGGAAGAGTATAGCATATCAATCTTGTGCCTCGTGGGCTATACACACACACAAGATCAAAATCAATCATGGGTCTCAATATACATAAGAATATACTATCATATCATGACAACAACTATATAAAATGGATTTATATGGTAAGGATATTCCTACCTCAAGCATTTTGAAACCAAATCCAAGATTCATCAAGAACCAGTTCCCAAATATTTCTTGTATACCAACCGAATCCAATATGCATTCCATGAATCCTTATAAACAAATCCAAATTCATCACAAAAGAATTATAAAACAGGAATCAAGAATAATAAGAAGACAAATTCTTATAATCAAAACAACTTACATAATATTAACCACCATCAATGGAGGATCTAGATCTAGTCCAAGGAATAAAACTCAGTCAATCTCAATAACCATAACTAGATAATATAGGAAAATATCAACATGATTGTAGATGAATAAGAATAGATCTAAGAAGAAAGGAATAACCCTAGTAATTTTCTCATTGAATTAATATTATCCAATTATTCACTATAGTTTTATTAAGAATTATATGGATCATAAGAAGTAAAAAGATAAAGGGGAATGCTTTAATCAAGGTAAAAACAAGTTAATAACAAATTAAACCCCCCCAATGATCACACATGTTTTTATTAAGATTTGTAACTCCCCTTAAATAATATGTGATTGAATCATCTGTTTCAAGTTCTAAAATATCCATCAACAGGGTGTGGTGGTTCCAACTAGAGTCGTTGTGGCCTCGATCACACCGAACTGAAGAAACCCACCACAGTGACCTTCTAGAGCATGGTATCAAAAACTTTCCCATTTTGGAACCAGCATGCCTTCAACCATGATATGGTGTGGCTACTTTGGTTGTTTTCCATAGGTGGATTCATAACACTACATTCTTGAGACCATGCCCCACCACGATCTTGTTGGGTATAATTGTTTTAGAAAGGATGTTTCAAGGATTAAAATGGTCTACACCATGGTGTGGTTCTATCCGTGGTGCACCTAAAAATTCCAAAAAATCTAGTTTAAGCCTATGACAACCCATATCTTTAATACACTTTAATTCATGATTTATAATATAAAAATAAACATAATACAACCCAAAAGATATATAGGACTAGTGTATTTGGTTAATTAGGTACATAACACAACATATTAAATAGGGGTATATCAGCATTATCTAAAACATCCTTAACATGGTCTTAATATTCCATCATTCTTCTAAAACTACATGAGATAAACTGTGGACGTACGTAAGAAAAGGGTGAGCTATAAAGCCCAGTAAGGGAACAAACAAAAAATAACATGTTAAAATTATTAAATTTTAGTTGATAGTAATATCAATGAGACATAAAAAGGGAATGATAATCATAAATATAAACATTGATGCATTATATATGATGATAACATAAAAGTGAAATGGGAATGTGGAAACAAAATTAAACATGACATCATAAACATAGGTCAAGGATAACCACAATGAAATCATAACATGGTGGAAAATTCCAATAATGGATTAGGTTTACTCCTTAATTCCATACATTACATCTCATGAGACTAAAACATTACCCAATGCATTTGAGCTCTATATAATTTTGGGCTCACCTGACACATTCATATCACATACATGCATAAGTGCGCTACATAGACCATTCAAAAAAGGATCATATTTTATAATATTTAATCCCATTATAATGGAGTGTAAATTAAATACATATAAGTCCCCAATAAAGGAAGTATACATACATATAGTTGAATACCCTTGAGTGTAAATGGGTACGGGTATTCACTGCATAAATGTTGGGAATTGAAAACCACATGACAATTTTTACAGCATAACAAGGGTATATAAAGGTTCATGAGAGGGATTAATGAGAGTGAAATGGGTATATAATCACTTTTAAATAAAAAAAATATAAGTAATAGGTATGTGTAATTGTTTTCCAAAATGAAAAAATGGAAATGAAAAGGTATAATATAAAGGAGGTGCTTAAATAAAGGGGAGAAGATATGATCCTTTTCCTTGAGAGGGTAACTACAAAAGATTGGGATGAGCTTCTTGAGAGTTTGGGGCAATATTATGAGGAATATATATAGGGAAGGTTAGGGTAAGAAAATTATAAAAGGGTTTTTAGTGAAGAGAAATTGGATCTAGGTGGGGTTTATATAGGAAAAGAGATGGACTTCTTTATTATTTTTAAAACATAGGTTTTGAACTCTATATAATAATTTAATCCAAACCAAAAACCATCTCATGTTTTTCCCATGGTTTTTCCCAAAGGGTAGTGGATTTAATTATTTTATAAGGATAAGGTAAAAAATCATTAAATTAATACCCATGATGATGTGGAAGTGAGTCATGTTTATAAAGAATTTATTTTAAAAACTTAAAATATATTACAAGTTTCGTGGATTAATAATGGGTTTATAAAATTAATTAAATAAACTAAAAAATAATTTATTTTTAAGGGGAAACATAATTTCGACTAGGGATACTCTTTATAGTATTTATTACATCACTTTTGGGCATTTATGATGTCATAATACATACTATATATTTATTTCATTTTAAAATTTTTCTAAAAAATTCAATTGTCCTGGAAAATTTAAAAAAATTAACCATTAGATAATTTTTAATTTATGATATCAAAAATAATATTTATTTTATTAAAATAATTCTCTAAATATGATAATTTTCACTTTTAAAATAAAAATATCTATTTGTTGAGAAGTGTTAGTTTTTTTGACAATAACAGTTTTCGGACCCTTATTAAAATTAAATTTGACTTAGTAAAAATGATATTATAATTTATATTGGATAAATATTAAATAATAATAATATTAAATTAAAATATAATTTATTTAAAAAATTATTGAATTCATCAAAAAAAAGTTTCTTAATTGAAACTATAAATTTCTCAAAAATACAGTTTGTGTTTCATCATATCAAAATCTATTTTTTGATCAAAATTGATATTTAATCACAAAAAAATTAATAGTATAAGTAAATTAATGTAATAATTATTTTATTAAAAATTAAATAATGTAAAAATTCATTATATTAGTTTTTAGATACATAACCCTTTATTACACCAGTGAACGCCCTAAGGGTAAGGTGTGTGATTATGAGATTTTATTAGAGTGGTTCAATGTATATGGTTTGTTTCATGATCTTGATGAGATTGATCTTCTACCATAAATGGTTTTTCTCATGATTAAGTTGTTGAATCTCAGATTAGTCTTGGTCAAAGAAAATTACTAGTAACACTATCTCCCTTGGAAGCTCCAATAAATGGGCTTAATAGGGTATGGTCCTACTAGTCGAGGCCATCACTTCCTTTTTCTATGTTAATTGGATTTTTCATAACCATATTTATATAATAATAATAGGATCAATATATAATGGCAATATTATCAACCATTATTATTCTTAATGACATTTTAAATTTGATATACTATATAATGGTCCAAAATAACCAAATTAGTGCATGTGTTTTCTATAACTACATTACTTAATTAAGGAATTTATTTATTCAAATGGTATTTTAATTTATAAAAGTTTGGTTCATTAAATTATTCCCCAATTCAGAAATTTTCACTCAAAATTTTTAACTCATACACTAAAATATATGAGGTTATTTATATTTGATCACCTCCTCTAGTTCCCATGTTGCTTCCTCAAACTTGTGGTTTTTCCACAACACTTTGACCATGTGATTTGTCTTGTTTTATAAAACATTTTCTCTATGATCTAAGATATTCACCATATTATATTCATATTAAAGACCATTTTCCAGTTTTACCACCTATTAATTTAATATATGTGATGGATCTGGAATGTACTTCCTCAAGAGGGATACATGGAATATATCGTGCACTTGAGAAATGTTTTGTGGAAGTGATAGTTGATAATCCACAACTATGATATGATCAAGAATCTCAAGGGGTTTGATGTACCCAAGACTTAACTTACCCTTATTTACAAATATCATAACATTATTCCATGGGGATATATGGAGAAAATCATTATCCCCAACCTCAAAATCTAGGTCTCATTGATGATTGTTAACATAACTCTTTTGTTTACTCTGAGAATACATGATGTGTTTCTGATTGGTCTTACACTTTTCCACTATTTCTTAAACCATTTCATGTCCCAACAGCTTATGTTAATCAACTTCATCCTATCACACATGTGTTCTACATCTCTTCCCATAAAGGGATTTATAAGGGGCCGTTTGGATGCTTGATTAGAAGCTATTATTGTGTGATAATTAGACCATAGGAAAATGTTGACCTCATACTCCTTTAAAGTACATTGAGATTTCTCTCAACATGTATTCTAATGTCTGGATGGTCTTCTATGATTGTCCATTAGTCTATGGGTGATATGTTGCGATGAAGTTTAAAACATTTTTTAGACCATGCTAGAGACTCTTTTAGAGCATGGATGTAAATATTATATCTTAATCAAATATAATCGATTGTGGTGTTCCATGTAGCCTCACCACTTCTCTGATATATATCCTTATAAGTTGATCGAGTGATTAGTCCTCTCTAATTGAAATTAAGTGAGAAGTATTTTTAAGATACAATTGATAGTGGTGTTCCATGTAGCCTCACCACTTCTCAGATATATATCCTTATAATTTTATTGAGTGAGAAGTATTTTTAAGATGATCCACCACAACCCATACAACATTATTTCCTCTTGATATATTCCTAAGACATGTGAAAAAGACCATGGTGATGTTTTCTCATTTCCATGTAGGTATGGGTAATGGTTGCATCATCCCCTTATTTTTTTCCTTTTATCATTCACTTGCTAACATAAAAGACACCTTGATGTATATTCCATGATCTTATTTTTTATATTGTCCTACTAATAGTGCTATCATAGATCTAAATACATCTTCATGCTCCTTAGGTGGATGGAGAAGGTCGATCTTTGTGCATCATCCAATAGATCCTTCATTAATTCAATATTTTACGGTACACATTTTCATGACCCAAATCTTACAAATTATTATTAATAAATATTGAACTCTAAGGATTTCCCTTTTCTTATAGCTCCATCCATATTATATATTTCCATGTCATCTCTTTGAGTATATTTAATCTTCTCTAGAAAGGATAAATAAGAAATAATTTGTGAAAGTATTGATAATGTTCCTTCCTTTATGATTCTCATGTCCATCCTCTTCAAGTATAAGAAGATTGGACCCTTCTCAATTCTTATAAATGATAAAATTTCCATATCCTTTCTACTTAGAGAGTCTGTTAATTTATTTTCTTTCCCAGGATGGTAGTGGATTAAGAAGTCATAGTCCTTGATCAGCTCTAACCATCTTCATTGATGTATATTCAACTCTTTTTGTGTGAATATATACTTGAGGATATTATAATCTATATATATTTATCACTTCTCCCCATAGAGATAATGCCATTATATTTTCAATGTGGATATCACTACAACCAACTCTAGATCATGCATTGGATAGTTTTTCTCATGATATTTCAACTTCCTTGAGGGGTAGGATATCACCTTTTCATTATACATTATCACACAACCCACACTCTTATTTGTAGCATTATTGTATACCACAAAAATTTCCCCACTTTTGATTAGTGTGAGAAAAGGTGCAATGATAAGTCTCTATTTTAAAATCTTAACTCTCTCTTCAAATTCATCATTCCACAAAAACATAACTCCCTTCAAATTTATCTTGGTTAGTGGGTTTGAAAATCCTGATAATTTTCTCACAAATCATTAGTAATGCCCAGTTAATACAAGGAAACTACGGATATCCATAAAAAATGTTGGTCTTAACCTTACTTCAATTGCCTCTCTCTTAGAAGTGTCTATAGATATCTCATTATTTATGATATCATTCCCTAAGAATGATACTTCCTCCAACTATAACTCACATTTATTGTAATTTTTATAAATCTATTCCTTTCATAAAGTATTTATCATAGTATTAAAATTCTTATAATTCTCCTCCTTTCTTTTAGAGTATTTTAGAATATCATCCATAATGACTACCAAAAACTTTTCAAGGTAATCTCTAAAGACTCTATTCATAAAGTCCATGGATATTTATAGATCCTTAGTGAGTCCAAATGGCATCACTATGAACTCATAGTGATTGTACCTTGTATGAAAAGCAATCTTGGGGATATCCTCCTTCTTCACCCTTATTTGATAACATCCCAATTGAAGATACACCTTAAATAAGTACTAGGATCCATGTAGTTGATTGAACAAGTTATCAATCCACAATAGAGGATAATTTTTCTTTATCATGATCTTATTGAGCTCCCAATAATCATTGAAAAAGTGCATTGTCCCATTCTTCTTCTTGATGAAGATGAATTGCGCGCCCCACGGTGAAGCACATGGGAATATAAACTCATTTTCCAGATTCCCATGAAGTTACTTCTTCATATACTCAAGTTTAACAATGTCCATTCAATTTGGAGTCTTGGTTATTGGAAAATCTCTATGTATTGTCTTTATTGAAAATTTAACCTCTTAACTAAGAGGAAGATTAGAAAATTCTTTAGGAAACACATCAACATATTCCTTCACAATGGCCATGTCGTCAAGGATTATATTTTTCTTAGTCTAAATCATTTAAGAAAGATAATAATAATAAGAGGGAAATAATATCAATTCTGGAGATGATGATACCAAATAATATTCACCCTCTTCCTTTCAATTTTATAGAATTGTAGCGATATATGTGATATGGAGGGTGATTTCATTCTCTCTTCAATTTTTGTTTTCTCTATATCATGAAATACATGCCCAGAATATCATCAAATTATACTAAGGAGAGAACCACATGGTTTTATGGTAAATTCATCCCATAAATTTTGATAGGGGAAGAGTTATATACTTGGGATACAATAATTTTCCCATTTTTCATTTTCACATATTCCTTCACTTCCATATTTTTGAGGTGGTGTTTGAATAGTTCTACTAAACTTGTGTGATATGAAATAATACATAGAACCAAAATCAAAAAGTGCATTCTCCATCATTGAGTGAAGAACTAGTGTACTTATCACAAATTCATTATCAGGATCCACCTCAACAGTTGTGATGACATAAGATCACCCTTGCTTCTAAGTAGGTTGTTGGCGTTTATTTCCTCTGACATCCCTAGGATTAGTTAATTAGTTTGAAAATTGTCCTTATTCCTTCCAATTGAAATAATGAACAATAGGATAAGGATTTACTGGATCATTCCCTTCTTCTATCACATTGGTGGGTTTCTCCCATTGACAATCACTTGGTAGGTGCCCTTAATTTCTACACCTAAATCATTTTTTCATCCCCTTTAGGTAATTTCTAGGATATTTCTTCCAACACTTTTAATAAGTGATATATTGTAATTTATTTCCATAATTAGATTTATCCCTAATACTGCTCGAATTAAACTCAAATTTATACTTCTTATCCTCATGGAAACCTTGATATTCTCTGACCTCCATTTTGGCTTTGCGGAAACATCGAATAATTTCCTCATAAGTTTTAAAGTCCCAAATCTCCAAGGATTTTCATAGAATCATATTTATCCCACAAAAGAAGTGTTATAATTTATATTCAGGGGTAATGAAAAATCTAAAGGTGTATCATAAAAGTCTTGTGAATTTTTCCTTGTATGCCCTGATGTATTCGTCATAATTTTTATTAAGGGAAAGTAAATCCCTCTCCATTTTTTAATGAAGAGTGTGAGGAAAATATTTATTAAAAAATATTTTCTGAAATTACTTCCGCTCCATCCCTTTGATATCTTGCTTTTGATTGGTATTTTTAACCAACATCCACCATTGATCAGTTTCTCCCTTTATATGATAAACAACCAACACAACCTTCTCTTTCTCAGAGCATTGAAGGATAGAAATGATCAATTAAATGGAGCTGATCCATTATTCTATGATTATGGGATTGAAAGATCCACTAAATTTAGGAGGTCCTTGTCAAATAAATTTCTCAATTGAAACTTTTCATTTCTTAGGGGGATTTGTGTGTTCCTCATGATACATGTTATTCTTTATATACTGATTTAACTAAGAGATTATTGTTACAAAGTTCATGATTCCTTCTCCCATATGGCTGAGTATTTTATTTGGGAAGTCATCACATTTCCCTTTATATTGATTATTTACTAAGATCCTCCTATTTCAAGAAATTAAATAGAATAAAGAGAAAATTAGGAATAAGTACTTTTATACAATTAAACACATAAACGGGAAGCCATTAACATTAAAAGGATAACTTGTAAATAACATATAATCCTTAACTTATGAATTTATGGCCTTTAATCTAAGTTATCAATGATATATTTTCTAACATAAACTCTTATAATAATTTATTCTCCCTTAATAATGGTTCATAATTAGATTAAAAATTTACTAAATCATATCCCATAGGAGTGTCAAACCAGGTATGAAAAAGGACTATTTTTGTGTACCCAGTAAAGATTGAGTTAGGCTCAATGCGCCCATTTTGGGGTTTATTACCCCTGGGTACAGATTTTTCAGATCCATATCCACTTGAGAAATTAGGTATATAAAATAAAATCTTAAATACGGGTTCATAAAAATTAATTAAAACTTCCTTAACATGATCTTAATATTCTATCATTCTTCTAAAACTGTACAGGAAAACCTGGAGTCATAAATAAGAAAGGGGCGAACTATAAATCTTGGTAATGGAATAAACAAAGAATAACATGTTGAAAGTATTAAATTTAGTCAATAGGAATATAAATGAGAAATAAAAGGGGGTGATAATCATATACATGAACATTGAAGTACGATATATGATGACAACATAAAAGAAAATATGAGAATGTGACAACATTAAACATGACGTCATAAACATAGGTCAAGGCTAACCACCAAGACATCATATAATTGTGAAAAAAGTACCATAATGGTTTAGAATTACTTCCTAATCCAAGACATGATGTATCATTACACTATAACATTACCCAATTTATTGGAGGGCAATATAATTCTGTGTCCACCCATCACATTCTTATCATGTACATACATAAGTGTTCCGCATAGATCATTAAACATAGGATAATATTTCATCACATTTAATAACATGATAAATGAGAATGAATTAAATAAATGGAATTAAAAAATCAGTGAAGTATAGGTACATCTATGTGAAAACCCTTGAGTGGGAATTGGTATGGGTATTCACTACACAAAGGTTTGGCATGGAAAACCCAAAAAAAATTTCGGCAGCATAACAGAGGTATATAAAGGTTCATGAAAGGGATTAATGAGAGTTAAAGGTGTAAATAATAAATTTTAAATAAAAATTTTAGTAATAGGGATGTGGAAAAATAGGCAACAACAAGAAAAAATATAAATTAAAAGACATAAAATAAAGGATGTGCTTGAGTAAAGAGGAGGAGAGAGGATCCCTTAACTTGAGAGGGTGATTCCAAAAAGCTTGGGAGGAGCTTCTTGAGAGATTTGGGGAAACTTGGGAGGACTATAGAGAGATAATTTAAGGTTAAGGACATGATAAAAGGTTTTTTATTGAGGAGAAATGGGTTCTTGAGTAGGTTTATATAGGAAAATAGAGGAGATTTCTTTATTATTTTCAAAACACAAGTTTTGGACTCTATTTAATAAATTAATCCAAGCCACAAACCATCCCAAGGTTTTTTACCAAGGTCTCTACCAAATGGGAGTGTATTTAATCATTGTCTAAGGTAAAGGGTTAAAATAGTTAAATTAACACCCATGGTGATGTGGAAGTGAATCATGTTTATAAAAAATGATTTTAAAAACTTAAAATATATTATTGGCTTTAGAGGATTCATAAAGGATTTATAAAATTAATCAAATAAACTGAAAAATAAATTATTTTAAATGGAATATATAATTTTGTCTGAGGATACTCTTTATAGTATTTATTACATCACTTTTGAGTTATATGATTCCATAATACACGCTATATGTTTATATAGTATTTAATTTTTACCCAAAAATTCAAATATATTATAAAATTAAGAAAAATTCACCATTTTATAATTAAAACATAATTAATTAAAAAATAATATTTATTTTATTAAAATAATTCTATAAATATGACAATTTTCACTTTTAAAACCAAAATCTCTATTTATTGAGAAATGTCGGGTTTTTGACAATAACAGTTTTCAGACTCTTATAACAATTAAATTTGACTTCATAAAAATTATATTATTATTTATATTTAATAAATATTACTTAATAATAATATTCTATTAAAATATCATTTATTTAAAAAAATATTGAAGCCATAAAAAAATATTTTCTTGATTGAAACTATACATTTCTTAATAATACAGTTTGTGTTTCATCATATCAAAAATTATTTTTTGATCAATATTGATATTTAATCACTTAAAATTTAATCATAAAAATAAATGAATATAAATAAAATATTATTAAAAATAAAATAATATAAAAATTCATACTATTAGGGTTTAGATACATAACCCTTTATTACACCAGTGAACACCCTAAGGGTAAGGTGTGTGAGGGTGAGATTTTCTTAGGGTGGTTCAACATACATGGTTTGGTTCAGGATCTTGATGAGATTGAAATTATCCTAAAATAGTTTCACTCATGTTTTAGTTGTTGAATCTCATCTTGGTCTTGGTCAGGGGAAAATTATAGTGATGCTATCTCCCTTAGAAGCATTAATAAATAGGCTTTATCGGGTATGATCCTACTAGTCGAGGCCATCAATTAATTTGTCTATGTCAATTGGATTTATCATAACCCTATTTATATACTAATCATATGATCACTTTATAATGGCTACACTACAAATGGTTATGATTCATAAATAAATTTTAAATTCAATAGACTATATAATGGTCCAAAATAACCAAAATAGTGAAATTGTTTTCTATAACTACATTTCATAATAAGAAATTTATTTATTAAAAATGGAATTTTATTTATAAATGTTTGAGTTGTTACAAAGCCACCATACTACCACCAACTCATCCTAGACCCAAAATTAACTATCATAAGGCTAAAAAACAATTTAAGTTATGTTGGAACTTAAATTAATGTGACCTCTAGACTCAAGGGTGTTACATCAACCTAGGGTTATCCACTACCAATGGAGATGGAACCCTAGATATTTTATAGTGGGAAGAGATGTTCATAAATGGCGATGAAATCAATTTAATGAGATTGTGGTGGATTCATGAGTCAGTGAATCGATGGTGGAGGAATATTGAAGCATCAATTTTCACACCATGAGGTTATTTATCTTCATAAATAATATTTTCTTATTCTTTCTAATATGTAAAAAAATTGGAATAATTTATATTGTTGAATTATTTACATCTTGAGAACAATGGGGGATTTGTTTTTTAATTATTATTTTTACTAATGAATTCTTTCTTCTATGATTATAAGTGAAAAAATGAGTAATTTACAAGGATTTATATTATCAACATATGAATTATATAATAAATTACAACAAAAGAAGAAGAAGAATGGAAAATGGAGAAGAAGAGGAAGAGTTTATGATAATTATAACTAAATCCAAGGTTTATTCCTCCATAATAGTAAAGATGAATCCAAATTAAATAACACCTATACGTACCCTTAACTACTACCCCTCTCCACATTTATTAACCCAACTAACTTAAAATATAAATATCATGAATTAAAGGACTACCTCTACTAGCTTCCTAACCCTATATCCTCATGTTTTTATCACTTATTCCCTCTAGAAAAATAATATTGTCCTCAAGGTTAATCCTATGAGTCCACTCCTTCGAATAAAGATCTAGTTTTCTTCTTCAATAGTTATACCAAGCCTATTTTGACTTCCTTATGAAGTGTCGTAATAAAAAACTATCATAAATTTTTTTTACTCGTTATTCTTATTTGATCCACCACACCAACCCTCACAAAAACTGAAACCTAAATTATTCCTTTAATTTGACCACTTTTTTAAACTCATGTGGAACTATTGTGGTAAGAAGATACATTAGTAGTGTATAAAGGGGTGAACTAGATGGTGAAAAGATCATAGTGGTCTTCTATCCCTAGTCCTGCTCCACTTATAGCCTTTAAGGATTTGATTATTTCAAAATACTATAAAACGTGGACTCCTTGTAAGTATAATAAAGTCACAAGGGTATATGCAACTTAAAACTCTATTTCCATAAAGAACAATTTGCAATAAAAATGTGTCCCAATTGAAGAAATCACCTTGTTTCTGTCCTAAAGGTTCCATGATATAAAATGCAGAGTTAAATAGAGGGATTGTTTCTATATCATTTATGTCATGTGAGAAGTTAAATTAGTAAAGTCTTGATGCCTAATTATAAATATAGATTAAAATAGAATAATCTACAGTGGATTTGTAAAATGATCCCCTTGGTTCCCACTCTAGTAATTGGAACATTCTAAAATTATCAAGAGTAAGATATATAAACTTGACCTCAATAGGTTGGAAGCTGTACACAATTACATCTGATGATTTTAAAATCCTCCTTCCAATAATAGAAAATATAGAATTTGGGTTTGGGTCTAAGATAAGAAATATCTCAATAGTCTTATATTCCTAAAAATTTAATTAGGTTTCAGAAACTTAATTATTTCCTAAACCACCACCAACCACACTCTAAATTAACATTCCTTTAAATCCACTCAAAGATCCCCTTTAGTTTGTAGTTGTAATTAAAAACTTTCAACACCCTATTACACTACCTCAATTATCTTGAAACATTGATAAAATGTGGAAAAAGACTTAGAATTCATATTCCCATATATCTCAAACAACTGAGTAAGAAATCTCCCATGGATTATCTTTGGAACTATCTATAGCCTATGAAAATTGTTTGGTAGAGCGGGATTATTACCACTACTAGTTAAAATATTATTTTGTTTTTCAATTTTATAATGTTATTGGATTGTAGTAGAAGATGTCACTTATTCCATATAAAAAATATTAAGAATATAGGTATGATCCTTTTGATTCATTGTATCTTTTACTCCTTTATCTTCTCTAGGAAGCTCAACAACTACTGATAGATCCACTGATGAATGATAAAAATCGAGATGCTTCCAAAAATTAGTCCCAAGTGAAGCACCATTCCAAAGGAGAAGTTATGAAAAAAATAAGTAATTCAAATTTCCTAGGATTACACTATAATTCCTCTCATCCTATACATCAAGCTACCATAAGTTGAGAAGTCATAATATCCTCATACGACACAAGGTGAAAGACACCCCTAGAGCTTAGTTTGATATTTTATTATCCTAGGAAGTGATTATAACTGTACCATGCCAATACTATATAGAAAATTCAATATAAAGATGAAATAATTCGATAGCTTCAATATTTGATCAAACAATTATACCATATCATATGGGAGAATCAGCTTGAGCTAATCTTTATATAGCTTCTTTTCCAGTTTATTTCCTATTTTCATGCCATACCAAAAAGTATCAATACAGGTCCTCTTTTTCATTCCTATCCCATACAGACTAAAAAACATTCAAACATACTTTGTAAGCCTTCTAAACTACTATATATTTAACCAATGGATTCATCTAATCCATTTTAACCACTTTCATAGATTTCTAAAAACTAAAAGGATGATTTTGAATAGAGTACATACACAATGGTCACCATTATATATGTAAGGAATATAGGTTCTATGAATTAGGTTGTACTAAAATTTCAGTGAGACCCCTAAACCATACCATATATTCCTCTCAATTCCTTCCTTAAACCATTTTATCTATCTCTAAGTCATCATCCTCATCAACCTCTTATGGAATATGTTTCTATACTACTTATTGAATGATTGTAGAATATGTTTCTATACTACTTTTTAAATTGAGAGTTCTTATACAATACTATTAAACTACTGATGCTCATGTAGGATATTAGAGATAAATTCCAAATATACTTTCATATTCATTTGAACCTCATACAACAATTTTTCATAAAATATGGCTAAGGATAAGGATACTATACATTCCTATAGTATATGATTCAACACATGTTTCTTCCTCAGTAGATCAGAAAACACCATCATCTGACCTATAAAAGATGACCAAACCTCCTACAACTATACTTCCTAAATTTTATGCCTCTGCACCTAATATTGAATAATAGATTCCACCAAATTAACTCTCATCTCCATTTCATTTATCATTTACCATGATCCTCAATATATGACTAAAAATACCCTTGATTGCACTAATTTATAAGATCATAGGTGAGAAAATGAGTAATTAAAAAGGTTTTTTATTTGGAATGTAGGAATTATAGTAGAGATAACAGTATAAGAAGAAGAATAAGAAGAATGGAAAATGGATAGGAAGAGGAAGAATCTTCGAGGATGCTCTCTGAATTCAATTTCTAGGCCTCCACAACAAAAAAGATGAAATTAAATGAAATAAAATTCCTAAGTCCCCCTAAATACTCCCCATGTCCACATTTATTAACCCATTTACCCCAACCTACTACGAGAAAGAATTATATAACTTCCCCTCATAGTTACCAAACCCAATAAACCTATGTTCATATTAATTTTTATGATGGTTTGTTGATTATATCTCTTGGTTATTGGTATATGATCATCCTTTGCTTTTATTATTTGGTATTTTAAAATTAATTATGATTTTATAGAGGGATTTACTATCTATTTTTCCTGAATTAATTTTTAGTTCATTAAATTTTAGAATTACTCCTCCCTCCCTTGAACACTATTTTAAATTCCTTGAATCTATTTTTCAATTGATATAAGATTTTTGATTGATGATTTTTCTGGTTAGAATCACATTGGCCAAATTTTTTCTTTTTTACCCTTTTTATTTCTCATTCCAAGGTGAAATGATAATACACTTATGTCCTTTGAAATGGTCAATAGTGATATTATAAAATGGTGGTAGCATCATGGAAGGGTAAGGTGGCTTGTGGTGAAGCTTTGTAGTGATAGAAGTTGGGCGATCTTAGATGTGAGTACAAGGGAGAATAAGGTCAGGTTTGATAAGGATATAAATGATAAAAACATGCATAGATGAATTATATAATAGACAAATAGTAGTTATGGAGGTTCCTCAGATGGTTACTAGAGGTATGGTGGTAGCAGCAGTATGCTTTGAGCGGTTCATCAGCTGTTATTTGCAGTGAAAATACAATATATGATAGATAGAAATGTGAAAGGGGAAGAATCTTGGAATTTCTTGACTACATGGTGTGTAATTCAATAAATACACATAGTGTACTATTTTACATTTGATGGATAGGGTTTTCGGGGGAGATACATATCACACTTCATGTAGCCCCGAAGTAAATGTCGTGTATGATTACTAGTTGGTATCTAGGGTTTATGTGTAGAGTTAAATATCACCTGGAGTGTGGTCTAGAAGAATAAGTTGTATAGTAATAGGTCAACCAATATAGTGTATACTTGAGTACACACCCTTCCACACATCCTGTATATAGGAATTGTATGTCATATACTAGGAAATCTATGGTGTTTATCAAATCTTCTCACTCAGGTGTCATAACTGGACACTTGAGCAGTCCATTCTACATGTTTTTCCATGCAGAACACAATGATACTTGTCACATCACTTGTAGATTTTTGAGTCATTTTTGGTATATGGTAATACATAGCTTTTTTGAAATGGAATTCGAGTAAGGGTGAGAGGCTCAATGCAGACATGGGTTCAGTAAACCGTGGGTGATATTATGTGGACAAGGCATGGGTCCCCCATATGCATTGTGGATTGAGGTACCCTTTGAGGATTTGAGGCATAAAAATTCCATCCCCGGGGAATGGTTCCTCCATTTGGGCATTGGGATGGTACCCCCATGATCCTGATGAGGTTTGGGTCCCTCATACTATAGGTAGAGTAAGTACTCCCTCATAAGGTAGGGATAAGGTCTTTCAGCTATAGATATTGGTGTTTTCATATGAAGTAGGGTGTGAGTCATTAATCAATATATAGAGTAAGTAACACCTTGACTGATTCACATTCCATGTGATGAGGCATTGTTCCTCTATTAGGGTCAATACCCCTGTGACTTACATACACTCCTCAATGAACATGAACACTATATTTTGTTCTCCTTTAGCCTTGTTCTTCCTTGGTAACTACCTTCATGAAAATGAACACTATATTATATTTTCCTTTATCCTTAAATTGGTCTAACACTCTGTTCTCAAAAAACTTTCTTATAAAGTGGTACTTCAACTGAATATTCTTCATCTAATAATGAAGCATCATATTTTTAACTAAGTGAATTGTGATCTTTAAGTCACCAAACAATGTTCCAACTTATGTTCCTCTTTTGAGATCCTCCAAAAACCACTTCAACCATAAAAAATCCTTACTATATTCCCAAAACATGATTTATTCCATCTTCATTGTTAAGAGTGTGACTACTAGCCAAATTTTGAACATCTAACTCAATTTCATTCGACTAAAAGTAAACAAATAACCAAAGTTTCTCTTCTATGTGTATGAATCTCTAAAAAATTTGAATCTATAAAACTTTACAAAGTATCATATATTCTAAATCAAAGTGGAATTCTTTTGAATCCCTTTATGTAGAAAATAATTCATCTCACCATATACCATTACTCTCTTTCATGATTCAACATAAATATACTGAATTCTCTCACTTGTTTACAATGTATGGATGATTAAAAACCATGGAATACATAAAAACTTTGAGATATGATGCATATAGAACCTTAACCATGTACTCAAACTTATATTTTGTTCATTGTGACTTCTTATTTCTAATATTGGAGTTCCCATCCATGGGTATGGACACCATATTTACTTCAATCAAACCGAGGCACTATAATATCTTCCAAATATTGTCATCCTAGGTTATGTACAAAGTACCATAACATAGGTTCTTCATGATCCTTATACTTAAGATATTCTTCAATAGATCAGGGCCCTTCATCTTGAAACTTCTAAACAATTCATCCTTAAACTCGTCAATATTTTACTTTACCAGAATTATAATAAGCATGTCATCTATGTAGAGTAGTAGAATGGTACAACTCCCATCACCAAACTCCTTTTGGTAATAACATTGATTAGAATTTCCTTGGATTAACTTTCATTGATCTATAAATTTTTTTAACTTTCTATTCCAATTCCCCAGTGCTTTCTTCAAACCATAAATCTAGATGATCAAAATGAAGTCCTCCTGGTGAAACCATACACCACAATGTTCAGATAATCATGTTCTTAACTACCAATGAAAAGTTATATGATAAATATACATCTTCCATTTACTAAAAACCATTCATGAATCGAATATACTTGTATAACCTTCTACCATATACCTCTTTCTTTAGTTGATATACCCATTTGTTTTATAATACTTTCTTTCCAGTAGGCATCTCCATTATCTCCCATGTTTCAGGCTTATGAAGGGAATCAAGTTCATCACTTATAAAAAACTACCACTATTATGAGTATTTAAATCTCCTCACCTCTTCCATAACCTCTATCTTATATTATAGGTAATTAATGAAAACTATCATAATACCTTTATACTAGGATCCCTAGTAGATCACTTCAACTTTCCCTATGGTTGAGTTATTCTTGGTACTGTAACTTTTGATGTTATATATTCTAATGCTCATTCCTCTGTAATACTTGAACTATCTGGTACATTTGTCTTCAGAAACACCACTGTAACTTGATATCCAACATCCAATAACTCCACTGGATGGTCTGGTGTTTACATTTCTAATGTGATTGATGGATTTTCTAGCACATCCATAATTTTTGAATGTCCATCCCACTGACCCTTATATTCTATCGATACTTTACTTTCATCCATAAATTTCTAATATGTTTCAATCCTTCTATAGGATACCATCCTTAAATATTTCATTTCAAATTTTAATGACTTTTAATGAGTCATTATCTTAGAGTAAAAATCCAAAATTGTCTTCTCCATTTCCAATAAAAATGCTGGAGACATAGCCTCCATATTATCTCAATCCTTGGAATCAACATGGGAATAGGAAATCAATTTGAAGACTTTGCGGTGGTTAAAATATACCTTACTTCTAGACCATTAAATATCCAAAATTTACTATATGATTGGTGATAATGGACTCTGATTTATTAGGTACATCAATAAATTTATTTATTCCATCCAAAACACATTGGAGAACCCTACATGGGTCTGCATACTCCTTAACTTCTCAACCAAATCTCAGTTCATCCTTTCTACAACTCTACTTTATTCTAGAGTACCTGTAATGTTATTCTCAAATATAATCCTTTTATTCTAGAGTACCTGTAATTAAGGAACATCACATAGAAGAGTGATCCTCCATGAGAACACACTAGAGATAGACCCCAAAAATCCATGTGATCCAACTTTAACATTTGGTGCTTTAATGTTTTCCCCTCTGCTTGAAAGGACACCTTGCACAACTCTTGAAGATACAATCCTCACACATTTCATATGATCTCAACCTTCAGTAATAATTTAGTAGTAATAATCTCAACCCCCTTCTCATTGAGGTGACTTAGATGGCCATTCCATAGCTTCATAAAAGTTAACTCTTCATCTTTCATCAACTGTTTCAGTGAAGCTAGGTAGAGCATCTCATCCTTCACTCATTTTCCAATGACCATGGATCCGTGTAAAATTTTTCATGCTCCATCTATTAATGAGGTATAGAATCCTGCATCCTCAAGTTTTATAATATAAATTAAGTTATTCCTTAAACCTAGAATTTATCTCATATCCTTTAACTTTAACATTATTTTGTTCCATGTCTAGATCGAACCACCACCTTTCCACACTATCATGGTAACCTTGTTGTCTGTAAGACACACCTTGATATTCTTTACAGTAGTATAATTCTTCATACTTCCTCTCTATAATGTTGAGTAGAATTATTCTTTAGAGTCTATCACACAAAACCACAATAAACTTGTGGCACTTAGAAGAAAGTCACTTCTATATTCTGATATAGGATTCACAGACCCACTACCAGATTCATAGCTTCCCTAGTTCTCCCTCATTTCACTATAATATTTCTTTCGGTGTCCTTTTCTCTTATAATTCCAATACAATGGAAAAACATTAAATGAGATAATCTAATTTTCTTTCCTCCATCATTTTATTTTATATTGAAATTTTCATCCAACGATAAATCCTCTCCCTTACGCATTACATGATTTTTTGGATAATGCCTAAATATCCTTCTAAAGAATCTCCTCATTCAAGATAAAGTCCAAATTTTTATGAAATTTAAGTATAACTTTCTACTATATTCACTCACAACATTCACCATACTTTACCAAGATTATAGTAGTGAATAGAGTTACAATAATTCCCAAATTTAGGTCTATAAAGGTTCCCTTCACTAAGTTTTTCTAACTTTGAATAACATTGAATTCATTAATAAGATCAGAATTTGACTAACCCTTCAACATTCACATGTAAAATAGTATTCTTAGAAAGAATAATTTATTCATTATCATGGTATTTTAATATATTTTAGTGTGTGTATTCATGAGTTATGATGTTGTATTCACTTCTCTAATGTTATATTCCTTATTTTGGGCAAGTGAAATTTGTATCAACCTGAGTTATTTCTTATCCAACCTATCTCATTATTACTATTTCATTACTTCTAGCTTGGTGCTAGTCAATAGGAGGTCAATGTCCTTCTATAGAATACAATCATCTATCTATGTCACAACCTGACCCATGTGGGCCTTCCTGACCAATAGTAAGTCAAGCGTGACATGCTAAGCCCACCTCCAATAGTCCAAGGGTTGGAGACTAGCATCGAGTAGGACTGTCACACACATGGGAGACCTTATCCTAAAGTACTTGGACACAGACCTCCATGCACTAGTATAATTCTAAATGGAAAGATGAAACTAATAAAAATATGCATGAATACACTTAATCCCAGACTAGAGTACAATAAAAGTATAATAAAGAATAAAAGGACAAATAGAATCCCACCAAAAATGTAATAGAGTCCAACCTATTAGAAAGGCAGGGACTACTTACAAATGTATCTTATAGAACTAAACAGTATGTCTTGATCAACTATGATATTATTTCACCTAGTCTGCCTAGGCATCTTTCAAAAAGTCTATCATCTTCATAAGATATGACACATACTATTAGATCCCATACATGGGTGAGTATAAAATATCTAGTAGGACACCTAAAAAGCACTAAAAATAATGTATCAAGAATATTAGAGTTTATATCATCAACATGAAGGTGTATCAATCAGAATATGAGATTACAAGAATAATCTCGATATACTCTAGATAGACACAAAGCCTCAAAATAAGGTCACAACTATACTTCCATCATATGATCCTTCTCGAGGATTCAATGTAATTCTTGTTTGGGATAAATCACTCCACCGGTCTTTTTATCACTAATGGTTCTCATCTGGGAGGTCATTATCTTCAGGCCTCGCTATAAATAAGTACACACTAAAATTAGAAGACATCAATACATAGATAGGGGATCCCACCTAAGGCCTATGGGAGACACCTGAACCTACTCACAATAAACCACTAGGATGAGGATCACACAACCTAGAAGTCATAATGTGATTCCTAACCTAACCTAGGGAAGAAATAATGATAGGGGATCACACCCCAAGATATACATAGAGAAACTTGAATCTATCTAAGACTAATCTATATAAAGGATCACTTATCTTGTGCTTAAGTTGGGATACCACACAATACCCTCTTAGGAATGGACCAAGGGAACACACTCTACTGATACTGATCTACAATAAAGAGAATACGGGTCTCCACCTACCCAGGTAAAATTACATGATGTGTAATTGGAGTACACAACGTGTCTTGCTAAGTTAAAGCCTTCCCATGTCCATTATCATTTTCATTATACTGTGTCCATGTAATCTTGTTGTGCCTATATATGGTGGTCATTCCCATATACTTGGGTCATGTCTGAGTACCTGGCCATGTCCAAGTATATGGTCATTCCTGTGTAATCTGGTTGCTCCTGTGTGCCTAGCTGTGTCAGTGCCCATGTACCCCATGGTATATGCTGAGCCACCACCATCAAGTTACATAGTGTATGTTCTAGCCACCCAGGATGTGATATTTTATTTTTAGGAAACTCTAGCTAATGTAGTAAGGGACTACACAATTTTTGGTTTTTTGAACAACATATTGTATACTTTAGTACTTTCCATAAATTCGGGAAAGACTCATGAATCTTCACCTACACTATTGATTCATACAATAAAACCATGGAATCTATCAAGGAACTCAAATACGGTGTTGATCAAACCTAATCCATATTCAGTGGCCAGTTCTTGACCATCCAATATGCTCAGTAATTTATCTTGTCACACTGCACCACCACATAACTAAAATATACATGAACACCATCAATCTGATCTCTAATCCACATCTGATCCCCCAATACACCATGTCATGCCAAAATAATTCCCTTGATCTCAAGTCCAAACCTATGGAAATAATTTTCTTCACCAAGTATCAAATTCACAATGATCAATTTCAAGATATTGTCGAACCACCGGTCAAATGTCACACTGATGATGATCACCTAAAGAACAAGGGGGGAAATCAAAAACCATAAAATTGAGGAATGAATTTTGGTTTTTCTTTGGGTTGATCTCAATTCATTGACATATAAATCATAAAATGTAAGGAATAATCAAGTATTAATAAGAAATACCGATTCTTAATTCTATGAAGATAAATATGTACCCATAAATAAATGATCAACCAAAAAAATCAATTTGTTAGGAAGATTAATTCACATTCAACATGAGATAATCAAAATGGGGATTAAATCCATTGAAAAAAATTTCCTATATCAAGCTTGTATTGATCATAGATGAAGAACAGTTCTACATCATTATTGTTGGAGAGTTCATTGAACCCCTAGGTTTCAACGATCACCAACCCAAAATCCATTGTCATTTTTCAAGAAATCTCTTCCACTCATCGCTAATCCTTATGATTATGTGGATAACCCTAGGTATTTTCAAGAAATGGGATTTTATAGAGGTGTTTAGGTCAAGAAAATTAAAAAAAAATTTATTTATTAATATTTTCATGACTTTACTTAATCCAAAAACCTGATGTGAACAATGATTATATCACACCTACTGTAAAATCCACATTCTGAAAATAATGGTGGTATGATATTTCCCATCTAGAATACTATTCAAGAGTTATTACATAATTTTATAAAAACTACACGCACGTGATATAATATATTTAATATTTTTTAAAAATCAACATCGTGGCTCACCGAGCCCCAAAATCCTACACTGAATCGACACATAGCCTTGGAAATATTAATTAAATTATTCAAATTTTTTACAAGGAAAAAACAGAGTTGTAATATTATCCCCACATTAGAACTTTTCATCCTAAAAAGAAAAAATCCTACTAAAAAAGATGAGGGTATCCAGCTCACATCTAGTCCACCCACTCTCAGTTTCTATCTTAAAGATTCATTAACTTCCACTAGAAATGGCCCATGGGAATTGTTCACCCATGAATGATCTTATCTTATAGATCCTCAATCTCTATCAGGTAATCTAAAAAGGTAGATCCATCATCAAATTTCATCTCACCCTAGTCGATAATGTGCGATGGGTCGTTCACATACCTCCGCTATGACACATGGAAGAAATCATGTACCCTATCTAACTGCGGTGGTAGGGACAAGTGGTACGCCACCTGAACAACCCTATGAAATATCTTGAAAAGGCCAATAAATCTTGAAGATAACTTTCTTTCCTAAACAAAACTCTATAAACCTTACCAATGTGAGATATTTAGGGCTCATGGTCTCCCCCATTAAAGTACAGAGGCCTCTATAATCAGTCTTCATAAGACTTATAATGTCTTTGGGTAGTCCTTATCCACACTTGGATGATTTTAACCTTCTATATTGTCACTCACACAAAATCTGGGACCATGATTTATGACTCTCCTGAATTAGCCTAGCACAGATGGTAACCTTTAGGGTCTCCTATAAAATTCATAGAATGGTTTCATGCCAATTTTGGAGGGGAAAATATTATTATAAATTAACTACACTAAGGGTAGGTGATCCTAAAAACTATGATTGAAGTAGAACATGAAATACAAAAGCATGTCCTTCAGAAACTAAATGGTCCATTTAGTCTGACCGTATTTCTGGGTGTGAAATGATTTGATCAACTGTAACTAATTCCCAAGGGAATCCTGAAATACTCTCTATAATTATGATGTGAAGTGAGCATCACAGTCTAAAATGATCATTAAGGAAACTACATGAAGTCGGACTACCTCCTATACATAAAGGAATCCCAAGCATTCTACTAAACTCTTCTCTTGGATGACTAGGAAGTGGGATGACTTGGTGAGTTAATCTATAATCACCCAAATTACATCATGTCCTCTATTAAATAGTGTATTACCTTTCATGAATTCTATATAGAAACCATTCTACTTCCACTCCATCACCTCAAGGGGTTGAGCTAAACTCACTGGAACCTGATACTCATCCTACTCCTATTGACAAGTGAGGCATCAAGAGACAAACTCAGCTACACAATTCTTCATTCCTAGTCACCAGAACTTATAATGAAAGTCATGGTACATATTTTCTACATATGTATGTAATAATAAATGGTATGTGTTAAACTACTTTAGAATCTCCTCTCACAATTTATTTGGTACCATCACCATCCCTCATAAAAATATGGCATGATCTCCACATTCACAAAGACCAAAAAGAGTATATTTAGTAGATATATGAAAATAAAATTTCTCATAACAAATATATCCAAGTTGATCCTTCTTAACATGCTGAATTAACATAGGGGAAACAACTATCTACTAGATGTAAGGTGAACCACCCTCATCCACTAAGGAAAACTATAATGAGGAAAACTACTCTGAATCCCTGCTTAACAAATATGAACAGGATCTTTTGTTCAAATAATATGCTATCATGTTCCCCTTCCTAGGAGTATAGAATATCTCAAATACATAATCCTAGAATAACTATATCCATAACCTTTATCTCAAGTTAATATACTTATATGAAAAGATATAATTAAGACTTTTTTGGTTAGAATAGATGATAAATTACTCACCTATAAGAAAGTGTCTCCATATCTTCAAGGCGAAGACCACTATTTCTATCTCCAGATCATGGGTTACATAGTTATATTAATGGTGAATTAGTTTTTAGGGTTTATAGAAAATCATTTCATACCTATCAATCATAACACATCTAGTCCATGTTCCAAAGGCATCAAATAACACTATATACATGACACCATCCTGTAGTAGTCCCAAGATGTGGGTGTTCAACAACCTCTATCAAAACTCCTAAAAATACAACATAAAATTATATATCCACACAAAATTATTACCCTTTCACATTAAATTAGTCAAGGGTTTTGATATCCTAGAGAAATTGGTTATGA
The DNA here is from genome assembly GCA_963277665.1 of Viscum album. Lineage (NCBI taxonomy): Eukaryota > Viridiplantae > Streptophyta > Magnoliopsida > Santalales > Viscaceae > Viscum > Viscum album. The sequence continues at coordinate 839,121,327 of OY728165.1, forward strand.
ATCTCTAATAGTAGTATGCCAACCCAAGGAAGCTCCGCACCTCAGTCGCGCACATGGGTGGATTCCAAGCTAGAACTGCCTCAACCTTTGTTGGGTACACTACTCCCCCATCTTTTAAGATGACATGTCCCAATAATTGAAACTATTGAATCAATAAATAACACTTTTAGAGATTCCCGTAATGTCGATGCTCTTAGAGTATGTCCATGACCATCCTTAAGTGCCTCATGTGCTCATCCTTCATCACTGAGTACATTAGGATGTCATCGATGAAGACCATTATGAACTAGTCCAAGAAGATATGAAATATCTAGTTCATAATCCCATGAACACTACTAGGGAATTAATTATACTGAAGGATATCCCCAAATAATCATAATTACCATAGTGACATTAGAATGTTGTCATCACTATATCCTCATCTCGAACTTAGAGCTGGTGATAGCCCGACCAGAGGTCAATCTTCCAGAACCACCTCACCCCTTTCAACTGGTCAAAGATATCAACAATTCTTGGAAGTAGAAACTTATTTTTTTATGTTCACTTAGCTTAGGTGATGATAATATACACATAACATCAAACTCCCATCCACCTTCTTGGAGAACAACACTAGGTTTACCCAGGGTGACACATTGGGTTTGATAAATCCTTTCCTTTGAAAATCCTTTAATTTCACCATCATATTTTTAAGCTCTATAGGGGACATCTGATATGATTTAGTAGATATAGAGGTGGAAAATGGGTAAAATTTTATGTATATATTGATCTATTGTTGTTTCGGTAAGCACAATAAATCCTTGGATAAGATGTACTTATACTCCACCACCATCATAGGAAGTTGAAAGCTCATAACATACACTTCTAAAAGGTTAATACTAGACAAAAAAATGAGTAATTAGTTGCATCCTCCTACATATAATCCCGTCATTATATGCCTAGGTCTCCTTCTCACTAATAAATAAAAAACTCACCCCATCAATGCGAACTCGTCACATACTCTTCCTGAAACATTAAATTTTTTCATAAAACATAGAGAGAAATTCTATACCTAGAATGATATTATAAGGAAAAATCAATTCTATAAAAAGATTCCATAAGAAGTTATATCCTCTAAGATTCAGGTCACACAGTTGGTAGAAGTGTGTGATCACTGAATCTCCTCTGGTAGGAGTCTCCAAGCATAAGGGTCAATCCAAAGGATCAACTGGAATCTATAAATATTGAATAAGCGATTTAGAAAGAGAAGAGTGGATCGTGAATTTTTTTATCAATAAGGAAACAAAATTATAAAAAACACAAATTATACATTTAATCATCCCTAGAGCCTTTTGTTAAAAAGTCTCCACTACCCGCAGCTTCCCACATCCATGAACACCAGCTCCCTAAGGTGCGTACCACCTAGGGGTGGTGATAGAAATAGATCAAATCATTAGACACCAACCGCTACCCTCCCAACTCCTATTCCACATCCACCATGTTGCGGACCACCCTACTCTAGTTATTGACTCTTCCTAGGTAGTTTATCAATCATCTCCCTATCAGATGCATAACAGGTTGGACAATCCCACACGAGATATTCCCACCCATCATAGGAGTAATATGATCTCTCCCTCTACTGAATAGAACTTTATTACGAGCCTTGAATTGTTGGCCTCTACCTCTACCATGGAATGATTAGACACTCCAAAATAAGTAGTAATATAAAGAGATATCACTTCATCCCTGATATTTAATGGAAGTCCACACTCGAAGGTACATTCTTGGAAGAACGCATCTCGGGCTATATCCATGGAGTATCATGAGAGGATGGTGAACCTCGACACATACTCTACTATTGTAAGGATTCTCTGATGGTTCTCCAGAAGCTCTTGGATATACACTACCCATAACATCATCAAGTAAAGATCTCTGCTAAAGAGAAACTCAAACTCAATCTAAGAGAGAGTCACCTCATCACATATCATAGTCACGAGACTCCACTATCAACCTGTGGAGCCATGGTTAAGACTCATCACTAAGACCACTATCTGATGAGGAGGTTTCCTAATAAGGAGGAAAACTCACAAAACTGAATCAAATCAGTCCTTCGATTTCTAATGGAATATATCTCCCTAAAACGTAAAGGGTATCAACCTCTGAAAATCATATAGTGTGCTCATCATGTGCACATCATCTGTTGGTACTTCCAGTGCAACCTTCTACTCATAGGGTAGTGGTAAGACTAGAAAACCACCCATAGGTTAAACCTATTGAAAAGGCCCCTAAACAAAATCGTCATCACTTGGAAGAACATCCTCATGATCCTACTATAGAAACCTAGATATTTGTCACCATGTAGGAATCCTGAAAAGTCAGGATGTACCATGGTCAAAGATTATATCTAGGGAGCTGACTCAAGATGGATATAGAAACCACTTCTCATTCTTACATGTTGAATGTACCAAATTTACCCAACAACTAGTTCCTACATGTACTAATTCAAAAAGTAGGTTATCAGAGTCCTCGTGAATGGATACATCGACTGCCACTCCAACACTATAATATCTAGTCTGAGATCCAAACTTGAAAAAACTTAACACCATTCCCCTAGTTCCCAAACCAAACCTTCTAGATTGAAAATCTAAAAACTATAGTACTAAGAAAAATGTCCATTGATACCCCTCAGTCATAACCCGACCCATTGGGGCTCACCTAGCTGGTGTTATACTGAGCATGACACCCCAATCCCACCTTCAATAGGACATGGGTGAAAAATAGCTCTGAGTAGGAATATCACACACATGAGAGGAAATAGACTAAAGTACTTGTACACACACATACATATCCATAAACCATTATAATGTTGAAAAGTAAGATAAAATTGATAACAAAATGAATACATACACTAAATCCCACATCCGATCATAATACAAGTATATGAAATCATAAAGGTAAAAATCTAATCCCAACAACACTATAAAAGAGTCTAACATATTAGAAAGGAGGGGGCTGCTTCCAAAGAGAACTCCTAGAACTAACTAGAATGTCAATCTCAAATATGATCTACCTACTCTTGGTCCACCTAGGACTCTATTAAAATGTCTTTTATATACATAATACATGACACATTTGGGCCGAGCCTATATAGGGGTGAGTATAACATACCTAATAGGAAACCTTAAAATCACCAAACATAAATCATCAAGAAGAGTATAGGTCGGCTCATCAACATGAAGGTGTGTCAATCAGAATATGAGACACCATAAGAATAGTCTAGATATACTCAATATGGACACTGAGTTTCAATAAGTTCACAACCATACAACTATCCCAGGATCCTACTAGAGGCTTCAAGGTAACACTCATCTGAGAGAACTCACTCCATGAGTCTTGTTATCACCAATGTAAGTCATCTGAGAGATCGTTCTTGTTAGACCAAACTATAAATACGTACAAAAAGAACTCATAAAATATCAATACACATATAAGGGATCACACCCATGGCCTATTGGGGACACAAATCCCAACCTAGATCAAACCATTAGTATGGGGATCACATTCCATGGAATTCGGTAACACGATTCCTAACCCAACATAGGGAAAAAAGAATGATATAGAAACACAATCCAAGACCATATAGGGGGACACCTGAATCTATCCATGTCTAATACGCATAGGGGATCACTCATCTTATACTTAGGATAGGGTACCTCACAATACCCACTTTATAATGGACCAAGGGAATATACCCTACAGATACAGATCTACACTAAAGAGAACGGGGGCCTCAACCAACCCTGGAAAAGGCACACAATGTGTATTGAGTGTATAAAACATGTTCCTCTAAGTCTATACTTTCTCGTGTCTATTCCCATGTTTATCAACATGTGACCATGTACATTATTCATGACCGTGTACACTGTTTGTGCCCATATACCTAGATGTGTTTGAGTACCTGGATGTGTCAGAGTGCATGGCCATTCTCATGTAATCTAGTGGTGACTGTGTGTCTGATCATGTCTGTGATTATATACCCAAGGGTACATACTGATTAGGTAGCATTGGGTCACATGGAATGTGGTATAGCCACATAACATATGATATTTTATTTTTGTGAAACCCTAACCACCGTAACAAAGGAATACACAACATGTGTTCATCTGTACCACACATCATATATTATTAATTTTCTAGAAATTACATGAATTAAAATTATTCTCAACCCATGACACTTCTTCTTGTGATCCACCTATGAAATCCACTAAGGAACTTATATCTGGTGTTGACCAAGCCTAATCCATCATTGGTGGCCAAATTCCAGCGCACCATCACATTTTCAAACTATAAATAAACACCCTTAGTCTAGTACTTGATCCATGTATAATCCCCCATCACATCATATCACTCCTCAATCATGCAATTGATCTAAAAAAACCCCACCAAAATTATCTATTACACCAAGGAATGAATGATCAATGACAAGTTTTTGGGTATTGTCCAACCGCTGGTCAAATGGGACACTGATGATAATCACATGAAGAACAAGGGGGGAAAGTACAAACCATAAAAGTGAGTAAAATATGTTGTCCATTGTTTAGGTTTTCCCCACTCTATTGACATAGAAAACATCAAACACATAGAATAATTAAGGATTAACAAACAATATAAATACATATTTCTAGGAAGATAAATTTCTACTCATAAATCAATTATCGACCCATGAATCATTTTCTTAGGAATGTTGATTCACTTTCAACATGAGATAATCAAAATGAAGATTAAATCCAATGAAAAAAACTTCTTACCATAAGTTTGGATCAATTTTTTATGAATAATGGTTCTATATAATTGTCATTGGTGAGATCCATGAATTCCTTAGCACACTGATCATCAACCCACAATCTGTTATCATTTTCCAAGAACTGTACTCCAATAGAACCTATACAATCCCTAGGGTTATGCAGCTAACCTTAGGTATTTTTATAAATGGGATTATATAGAGGAGGTTAGGTCTGGAAAATTAATTAAATAATAAATATATATATTTATTTATCCTCCCATGACTACACTTAAGGAAAACACCCAACACACACAAAGGTTATGTCATACCTAGGGTAAAACCCACATTTTAAAATTAATAGAGGTCATTGAATTCCCATAAAAAACACTGTTCAAGAGTGATTTCAATATTTAAAAAAAAATTATGAGTGTGATATAATATATTTAATATTTTTATTATATCAACACCAAGGAACCCAAGTTTCTAACCACATAGATATTTTTTAAAATATTCCAAAATTTTACAATGTAAAAATAGATTTGTTACAATATATACATTTAGAACCCAAAATCCATTTTATAAATATTCTCCACCTAGAATGTACTCTCCTCCAACACCATCCTCCAAAAATTGTGAACACCCACTATATCCAAACAATGTAGAGTGAGAGGTCAAGAACTGCTTATTAATATTACTCTAAAAGTTAAAGGGTAGAATATTTCTATGGAACAGAGCTTTGAAACACATTCACTAGGGCTTGATATTTGAAAAAATTTCAAACATGAGCTTTGAAACCACTTTTTTATTCCATGACCACCTACCAATAAACCCCCAAAAGAAACACCACCAAAACATATCATATGGAAACAAAATATCCATAATAAAACCCATATTAAAATGTTTGAAACTTGGAAGTCAAACCTACACCGAAGTCACCTCACTTCAATATAAAACCACTAGAAAAATAGACAGGAAACATTGATTTAAATGATCATAAATTAAACAAGGAAAAAAAAGAGACTACGAGGTTAGGACTAACATCCTATTTAATGGTGGAATGTTTCTTTACTTTTATTAAAGTGAATGAAATGTGATTAAAATCTTAATCAGTACATCACAATATGATCATACCCTTTTCAATAGTAGTTCCAAATTGGTTCTTCTAGTCTCCACCATCATCTAATCTTAATTGATTGAAATACACCATGGATTATCTTTGTGTATGATCTTTCATTTGGTCAAAGTCTAACTTCACCTCAACCGACTCACCTAGTGTACTGTTCCCATCATCCAAAGATATCCACAGATACATACCCTAATGTATCATATGATAACCAAACCTCTAGTGTTCTCTTCTACTACATATTCCCATCTATCATCATCTTACAACTTACAAATATAAAACTTCTATCACAGATATTCCATCATCCATTTTGGAAATAAAAAATTAGATTATTGGAGATTTGCCTTTTGGTGGTCTTAGCTTCTTAAATTGGAAAATGAAACTCACATGACCCACAACATAATTTCTAATCAATATATTTTAATTAAATTTAATTATATCACTTATAAATAATCATTTTAATTTTTTATTTCTTTTCATTTGATTTTTTTCCTCAAAATTTATTCAATTTTTGTCATAAATTTTCTTTTCGTCTTATTATGCTCCATTTCATTTATGCTATGTATGAAAACCCATATCTTTATTAAACTTTAATTCATGATTTATTACATAAAATCAAAATTAATACAACCTATAAGATTGATATTACTAGTATCATTGGTTTATTAAGTACATAAAACAACAACATTAAGTAGAAATACAATGATATTATTGAAACAATCCTTAACATACTCTTAAAATACACTGTTCTTCTAAAACAGCAAGGGATGACCAGGGGATGTACATAAGAAATGGGTAAGATATAATTCCTATTGAAGTATTAAAAAAATCATAACATAAATAAATTGTTACATTCTAGTCATTAGGCATATAAATGAGACATAAATAGGGTGAGAATCATAATCTTGAACAATGAGGCATGATATAACATGATTTCATAAAGGCAACAAGGAAATGTGGAAAAAAATTTAAACATGACATAATAGACATAAGATAAGGTTAAAAACTAAGAGAACATAAAATAGTGTGCTTAAGACAACCTCTCACAGACCATACATGGAATCGCATGATATTAAAACATTACCTAATTCATTAAAGTTCTATCTGGGTGCACCCATCATAATCATATTGTGTCCATGAAAAATTGTAATATATAGATCATAGAATAGAAGAAAATATTTAATCACATGACGAGGGAGTGTGGATTATATACATGTAATTAGCCAATAAATGAATTATATTCACATATATGTGATTACCCTTGAGTGGATATGGGTATGGGTATTCACCACACAAATATTTAGCATGAAAAATCACATAATAATTTCGACTGTATAACAGGGGTGAATAAAGGTTAATGGAAGGTATTAATCAGAGTTAAAGGGTTTTATCATCACCTGGACATAAAAATTATAGTAATAGGGATGTGTAAAAACACATTCCAGCATGAAAAAATGGAACAAATAAGAATAACCTAAAATAGGTGCTTGAATAAAGAGGAGAAAGAGAGGATCCCTTACTTTTGGAATGGTAACGACTTAAGTAATGATCATAAATATAGGGGATAAATTATATCTCATTATTAGAACATAAATTGGATAGTATAGGTATGTTTATAAAGGTATGAAAAAATAATCGATTGAGATTAAAATGGATAATTACAAAGAAAGTTCTTAAATGAAAAAATAAAATAAAAATCCCTTAATTTGGGCATGGTAACGACTTAGGTAAAGTTCATAATGAGAGAGGATAAATGATATATAATTATTATAAAATTAAAAAAAATTAAATGGATTTTTATAAATTTATTAAAAAACAACCAATTGATATTAAAAAGGATAATTACAAAGAAGGTGCTTGATGGAAAAGAAGAGAAGAAGATCCCTTACATTGAGAGGGTGATTCCAAAAGCTCGGGAGGAGATTCTTGAGAGATTGGGGAATATTGGGAGGGATCTGAAGAGGGAAGGGAAGAGTAGGTACATGATCAAATATTTTTTAGTGAAGATAGTTGGGAGCTTTATTGGTTTTATATTGGAAAAGAGAGACGATTTCTTTATTATTTTCCAAACATAAGTTTTGGACTTTATATAACAAAGTAATCAACACCACAAACCATACCTTGGTTTTTTTATGGTTTCTAGAAATGTGAATTGGTTTTATTTTATTTACATGTTTAATGACTAAGAAAATTAAAATAATATTCTTGGTGTAATGGAAGTGAGTCATGTTTATTAAGAATTGATTTTAAAACCTTAAAATATGTTATAGGTTTTGGTGGATTCATTAAGGGTTTATAAAATTAATAAAATATAATAAAATGAAATTATTTTAAAGGGGAAATAATTATTTGGTTTTGTATAATTTTTAGGGAATATATTACATCACTTTTGAAATTTTATGATGTCATAATACATATCATATAATTACATCATATTTAATTTTCACACAAAATATGACTGTCTCATAAAATTATGAAAAATTCACCATTAGATAATTTAGGTGTGACAGTTCAAAAATTAATATTTATTTTATTATAATAACTCAACAAATTTGATAATTTTTAATTTTAAATTAAAATCCCTATTTATTGAGAAACGTTTATTTTTTTGACAATAACATTTTTCAGACCATTATAAAATTTACATTTGACTTCATATAAATTATATTATCACTTTTATTTTATAAATATTATTAATAATATTTTATTGAAATATCATTTATTTCAAAGATTATTTAATTTATCAAAATCATGTCTTAATTGAAACCATATATCTCTCAAAAATGCAATTTGTGTTTCATCATACTGAAATATGATTTTTATCAAAATTATTGTTTAATAATTTATAAAGTAATAATAAAAATAAATAAATATAATAAATATTTTATTGAAAATAAAATATATAAAAAAATATTGTTATAGTTACTTTTTTCTAGTCTTTGTTAAATTATTTTCACCCGTAATTAACCTATTTTCTTTTTTATTTTGGTAATAAATATTTACTACGGTTACTATTCATATTATCCAAAAAATAATTTGACCTTACTAAATAATATTAATTATGATGATTAATATTATGGAATCAATTTCCTAAAATTAATTTCATATAATTGGTAAAATTTAATTTAAAATAAAACCTATAAGTGGAGTGAAAAATAGTTTTTCAAAAAATGCATTTCTCAAGAAAAAGATGATTTTACATTTACTCTATAAATAGTAATATTAATTATATGAATTTAAATTTATAAATATAGATATTTAATCTATATATTTAATCAAAACCATTCCTCATTAAGTGTTGTTTTAATTAATTAATATAGAGAAACATAATACACTTTAAAATAGTTTTCGAAAAAATGTTTTTTTAATCTTAAAAATAGACATATACTAAAATTCTATATAAATATGATTTAAAATTTATTTATATAACTAAATAATAATTATTTTAATTTTAAATAAAATTATAATAATAATTGAATATTTAAATTACTTAATTAATCAAAATAAATGATAGTTTTATAAAAAAATTATATTTTTCACTATTCACTGAAAAATCAATATCTTCCAAAAAATCCAACAATTTAATCATAAGTAAATTTTGATATTATTAATTTAAAAATTAATTTTATTTTATAAAATAAATTATCTAAATTTTATTTAAATTAATTATAATATTTTCTTACAAAAAAATGATTTTTTTTGAAAAAAAGTATTTTTGAAGAATAAAACGACATTACTAAAAATTGAGTGATTATTTACTAATAATTTATTAAAAAATTTATGTCATGTAGGGAATTTATATATATTTCATAAATTGGTAAATAGAATTCATAACCAAAAATGTAATAGCTAGGCTATAATGGACATATTTAAATAATCATGGTTTGTTTGGGTTTGGTGTTCTGTATCCCATATGCTATTGAAGATAATTTTCTCTTTTAGAAACACAGTGCGACAGATTCTCCCCCATTTAATAATTTTTTTCCTCTCAATTTGAACTTGATCTTCGTAAAAAAAATTACACTTGAAGACATCTTTATTAAAACCCCACATTGTAAAAAGGGTTAATAAATGATCCACTTGAAAAGGGAAAACGAGAAGTATAAAGATCATCTGATAACTAGGTTTCCAAGTGAGGGAACATTATTAGGATGTGAAAATATATACATGGAAGAAAAACCTAATTCTCAAAAACTAATAGAAAGTGATAGATAACATGGTCTAGAGAAATTCAATGACCTCAAAACCATAAATGTGTGATGTGGTAAAAGAACTTTAATTCATTGAAAATGATCATAATATGACATAATTTTTCTTTCAAGATTCATTTCATAAAGTTAAGGAATTATTTTACCATATATACTAAGAACATTAGAAAATTTATTTACTTGAAAAGTATAATTTAATCCTTTAATAAATTTCCCCTACAATCTCTTCTTTTTCTCAAATAATGTGTACTCAAGGTGAATTTTTCATGCCTTGAGAACTAAAGTATGCTTCTAAGGAATCACATAATCCACAAAATAATAACCATAAATTCTTCCTATCTTTAATAAAACCCAAATTATTATAATAAAGTATGATAATATATAAAATAAATAAACCTTCATACATTAATCTCCAAAAATTCAATAATAAATCCAAAGTGTTTAACATAAATAATTCCTTTAATAAATATCCCTATTTCCCAAATAACACCATTAACCATAACATTTAAGAATGTTTTAACCATAGAGTTTGTCTCAAACCATTTATATAACACCCAAAAAATGTGATATAATTTTTCCCAAATAATCCTTTATATTAAACCTAATGGGTATATATACCTCAACCCAAAAAATGTATCCCAAAATATCATTAATCATATCAAAATGAAATTATTTGATCTTAAAATATGTTTCTGAAAATAAATTTAATATTTATCTATCAAACCATTTAGGTAAAAACAATGTTATAATAACCAAGACATTTTGTAGGTTAGTGGTTGGCACTGCACCCTTATGAGCCTTCAGTTGTGGGTTCAAGCTCAGAAGCCTTGCCATATATGATGGGTTGTTGTTCGATATGTGGGTTTTCCTTTTTAAAAAACTATATAATTCATATAAAAGTCCCAAAATATTATAAACATCCTCAAAATAACATTAATAATCAAATCACCCTTTTTAACCGCTAATGTTTTCAATAAGATATATTTTGAAAAATGTACTAACTCTTTTATCCTAATAAACCATAAATAACTTAACCTAAAAAATCAAATTAACCCTAAAGGTTATCTATAACTTTAAAATTTAGTCCAAAAAATATAAATGCATTATTCCCCAAATCACCTTTTCAATAAAACATATACTAAACCAAAGGGCTATATTCCCATAAATGTATCCCAAAATATCCTTAATCACACTAAACTCCCATCACATACAACTTTAAAAGTGATATGTATGATTTTAAGCATATGATTGGCCATATACATATCATCCCAAGAAAATTTTAGTTTATCCCAACATAAAACACATATTAAGGTTTATAAATCCCTCAATCACATGCTTTAAAAAATATCACCTTATCACAAAATCACTTTTATAGGTTATCGGTACAATTCAATACATATTTTCAAATCCTTAAAGAAAAATACTTTTTAAAAATCCTCAGTTGTTTCATGATTCTTATATCCATAATTTCATTGATATAATACTTCTACAACATAATTCTCAAATACAAATACATAAATAATTTAATCCTTTCACTTCAACGATTTCAATAGCATAGGACCTTCCTTATTCTAGGATTTAACACTTGGATTAGTTCATTGAATAGAATAATTCTCATATTTTCCATGTATAAGACATTTAACTCAAAAGGATTCCGCATGATGTAATTTATTCCCTTAAATCACACTCTTGATTTTTTTATGGAAATTATATACTTTATTCCCTATTTTTTTCACTCTTAAAACACCTTTGTTTCCTTTTGTGACATTTCCCTTAGTTTCACTTTCCAAATTTTTGACACTCAAGAAATTGAATATTCTTTCATTTTTTACCTTTATATGATGAAATTCCATGAGACACCACCCTCCTCATCTTTGACATGTTTAGAAATTAAAAAATGTGCTATTTTTTAATCATGATTTGTTATATCTGGTTTTTCATAATCACAAGATTTCTTACTTTAGCTCCCATAATGTTGGGAATCTTCCTTGGGGAGTCCTAAAATTGGTTATTTTCATGGTTTCTCCTATTTCCAAAAGTTTAATATAAAGAAGGTAAAATTAGGGATGATATATCTTAAACTAGTAAACACATAAATAGGAAACCATTGACATTAAAGGGATTACTAATAAATGGAATAAATTCCTTAACATTTAAATTTCTAGGCTTCAATCTAAGTTATCCATGATCTATTTTCTAATAAAAAATATTATTGGCATTGTGTTCCCTTAAGAAAGGTTCATAGAGAGTTTGTAAATTTACCAAATCATATCCCATGGGAGTTTCAAAATAGGTATGCAGCAAGACCCATTGTCGTGCACTAAGTGAAGATCAAGTCTAGCTTAATATACCACTTTGAGGTTATTAACCCTAGGTAAAACTATGAAAGATCCATAACCACTTGTAGTATTTAGATAGATATGTATTTTATTGGAAACCACTTACTCTATACTTTACAAAAATTTATAGACGTTTTACTCTGCTTAGTCTTATCCTTAAGGCTTTCACTAGAGTTTTCTAATCTCAATTCCTAAAAATGACTAGTTTTTTTTCTTCCAACTAAAACAACCCATATCTTTATTGCACTTTAATTCATGATTTATTATATAAAAATTTATTTAATAAAACCTAGAATATCAATATGCATAGTGTATTTGGGTGATTAGGTAAATAACATAACAACATGATGCAGGGATAAATGACATTATTGAAAACTTCCTTAACATTAACTTGAAATTCATTGTTTCTTTAAAACTACATGGGATGACCTGGGGACATACATTAGAAAAACATGATATATAAAGCCCAGTAAGGGAATAAATAAATCATAACATTAAGAAATTATTATATGATCTCCAATCATCATATCAGTGAGATATAAACAGGGTGAGAATCACAATCTTGAATAATGAGGCATGATATAACTTGATTACATAAAAGAAACATGAGAATATAGGATCAACATTAAACATTAAATAATAAACATAATATAAGGTTAAATACCATGACATAATAATATAGTTTTCTTAGGATAAACTCTTGTTCACTATAAATGGAATCTCATGACATTATAACATTATCCAATGTATTGGAGCACTATCTAGGCGCACCTATCATAATCATATCACGTATATGTGTAAGTGTTACACATAGAACATATAACATAAAAAAAATTCATCACATTTAATACCACAATAAAGGAGTTTGGATTAAATACATGTAACTACCAAAAAATTAAGTGTAGGAACATCTAGGTAGATACCGTTGAGTGGAAATGTGTACGGTTATTCACTACATAAATGTTTAGTATAGATTATCCCAAGACAATTTTTTGCAGCATAACGGGGGTACCTAAAGGTTAATATAAGGTCTTAGTGAGAGTTAAATGGGTCTCCAATCACAAGGTAATAAAAATGGTAGTAATAGGGATGTTTATAAACATACCCCAAAATTAACAAAATGTAATTAAAATTCATAATATAAAAAGGTTCTTGAATAAAGAGGAGAAGGAGAGGATCCCTTACTTTTGGCATGGTAAAAGCTTAGTTAATGGTCATAATGAGAGGGGATACATGATATACCAGTATTATAACATAAATATGAAAGTAAATTTATGTTTATAAATTTAGGAAGACACAAATAATTGAGATTATAAAGGCTAATTACAAATAAGGTGCTATAATGGGAAAGAAGAGATGGAGATCCCTTACTTTTGGCATGGTAATGACCTAGGTAATGGTCATAACGAGAGGGGATAAATGATACATAATTATTATAACATAAATTGGATAATAAATGGATGTTCATAGAGGTGTTATAACATAACCAATTTACATTCAAAAGGATTATTATAAAGAAGGTGATTGAATGGAAAAAAGAGAGGGAGATCCCTTACCTTGAGAGGATGATTCCAATAGTTTAGGTAGATATTCGGGAGAGATTGGGGGAAAAATGGGAGGGATAAAGATAGATAAGGTCATATAAAGGACATTCTACAAGGTTTTTTAGTGAAGATAAATGAGATCTTGAGTGGTTTAATATAGGAAAAGAGAGGGGAGTTCTTTATTATTTTTAAAACATAGGTTTTAGACTCTATATAATAAGGTAATAAAAACCACAAACCATCCAATAGGGTTTCCCATGATTTCTGATAAATAGGATTGGTTTTAATTATTTTAAATTTTTAATAACTGATCACATTAAAATAATACCCTTGGTGATGTGCAAGTTAGTCATGTTTATAAATAATTGATTTTAAAACCTTAAAATATATTGTAGGTTTTGGAGGATTCATGAAGGGCTTATAAAATTAATAAAATATTATCAAAAATAAATTATTTTAAAGTTTAAAAACATATTTGGATTTTTTTACATTTTATTTCATATATTACATCAATTTGTGTATTTTATTGTGTCATAATACATACCATATAATTGTACCATATTTAATTTTTACCCAAAAGTTCTACTATCTCGAAAAATTATGAAAAATTTATAGTTGGATAATTTTGAAATGATTATTCAAAAAATAATAATTATATTATTATAAACATTATCTAAATATGATAATTTTCACTTTTAAATTAAAATCCCCATTTTTTGAGAAATGATGGTTTTTTACAATAACAGTTTTCAGGCCCTTATAGAAATTACATTTGACTTAATAAGAATTATATTATCATTTATATTTAATAAATATTATTAATAATATTTTAATAAAGTATTATTTATTTTAAAAAAATTAATTAATCAAAAGAGTGTCATGATTGAAACTATATATCTCTCAAAAATACAATTTGTGTTTCATAATATCAAGATCATTTTTTATCAAACTTATTGTTTCATCATTTATAAAGTAAAAAATAAAAAGAAATAAACATCAGATTTATTTTATTGAAAATAAAATATAAAAATTCACACTTTTAGGGTTACATTTTTTCTAGTCTTTTTAAAAGTATTTTCACCCTTAATTAACATATTTTTCTTTTACTATGGTAATAAATATTTACCACAGTTACTATTCATATTATAAAAAAATTAATTTGGCCTTATTGCCTAATATTAATTATTATTATTATAAATATGGAATAAATTTTATCAAATTCAATTCATATATCAGCCATAATTTTCTTTAAAATAAAACATGCAAGCATGATGAAAAGCAGTTTTCCAAAAATGCATTTTTTTAAGGAAAATGTGATTTTACCTTTACTATATGACTAGAAATATTAATTATATGAATTTAAATTAATATATATATTTCATTTAATTCATTACTCATTAGTTTTTATTCTAATTAATTAAAATATAGAAATATTATGCAATTTAAAATAGTTTTCTGAAAAATGAGCTTTTAATATTAAAAATAAACTTATAATAAAATCCTATATAGTGATGATTTATATGTAATTAATATAACTAAATAATAATTAATTTTTATTTTATATAAAATTAAAATAATAATCATACATTTAAATTACTTAATTTAAAAAAAATGATAATTTTACAAAAAAATGGTATTTTTCACCATTTATTGAAAAATCAACATCTTCTGAAAAATCCCAATTTTCACCCTAAGTTAATTTTGATGTGATGATTTCCAAAATTAATTTAATTTTATAAAATAATTTTATAGATTTTATATAAATTAATTATAACATTTTCTCCCAAAAATAAATAAAAAACATTTTTGAAGAAAACATTTTTTGAAGAATAAAATCGAATTACTAAAAATCGAGTGATTATTTACTAAGAATTTATAAATAAATTTTAGTTGAGTATGAAATTTATATTTATTTAATAAATTATTAAATCCAATTCATACCCATAAATGTAACTACTTGGTTATAATCTTCATATGTAAATAATCATGGTTTGTTGGGTCCCGTGTTGTGTATCACATATGCTATCGAAAATAGTTTTATCTTTTAAAAACTCAGGGCGTTACACTATTTCATGGAATAGAAAATTGTTTTTTAAGTCATACCTTTAATTTATTGGTTAGAAATATTTTTATTAATTATAATTAATGATCCTTTTTATGTTATTATTTAGATATGATGAACATATATTTGATTATATTATAATATAATGGGTGGACTCAAAATTATATATCTTCCAAATTAATTGGGTTTCAATTATTATTTTTATGAAAAATTATTATTATAAAATTCATGATATTTTATCTATGATCAATTTATGTATATTTAATGAACCTATTTATACTCTATGATGATTTCTATTTTCACAACTCATTTTATGATTCTTCTCCTTGGAAGTTAACTCACACTTTTATATTTAATATATCTCCCTATGGAATAATTTTAAAATAAATAATATGTCCTTGTTAAATATTTCCATAGATCTTCATGAATAATTTAATAAAATATTAAATATCTATGTGTGGTGTTTGGTAAAATATAACAAATCAAAAAAGAAATTAATCTATAGAGTTTTTGGATATTTATTAATGTATGTGATTTTATTTATAAATATAAATAAATGATATAAAAACTATATATATGGAATCTAGGCTATTACTTAAGTGAATTTTCATATTATTTTTCCTCATTTATTTTTTAGAGTAATAGATTCATAACTTATAACTTAGAGGATAAAAACACTATCTTCTAATTAACAAATGAATTTATATACCGTTATTTTATAAAATTTCTCCACATTAAAGATTCATTTTTTATTTTATGTAAAAATAGACATTTATTTTCTTATGAATATTTGGATGTTAAAACAATAATATACCTTCCAAACTATCCAAAAATTTACTTATAAAGGATCTATCAATTTATAACATTAACAATTTAAAGTTTTAAAATCATCTCAAATTTAGAAAGATACATAGGCCTAACCTTAAATTTATGAGTAGAGTGTCAAAAAATACATATATGAAACTAATTTATTTAGATCTATTTAATACAACCAATACTTTATGTATTAAAGGGAAACACCATGTTAATGACTACAATGATGACCAGTTTGTTCACACGTGGGTTTTCATTATTTCCTAAATGAGAGAATATTTTATGATTTTCAAAAAGTTCTAATTTTTTTATAAATATGGAAAATTTTATTTTGTTATTTTCATTCACAGTGATCATGGTGGTTAATTATAAAATCATTATTTTGAAAAGTTTTACTGTAAATGGATTTAAAAATAAATTTTCTATAGTAAGAGAACCTTAATAGAATGGGTATTTAAACAAAGGAATAAAACTCATTATTACTTTTAATAGACTCTAGTGAGTAGGTATCATATACAAGAATAGTTTTGTGATTCATTATTGAAGAAAAATTATCACACTATTAATGATATTTTGATTCACATATTCTAAAAAGTTAACCCCCTTTTATTTATTGATTTATATAAAACCGAATATTGGATACTTATAAGCCTTTGGGTGTAATATATTTATTCTGAGAAATTAATACTTCCATGGAATGTTTGATCCAAAATTTAAATGATGAATCTTTCTTGGATACAACACAATGACTATAGATTATTTATTTTTCAATAAATTTACACACACCATTGAATAAATGGTGTAAGTAAAATTTTATGAATATTATCATTATGAAAACCAACACTTTCATCATTCATAGGATAATACTTGTCAAATATTTTTAAATAGATTTTATTTTCCTACACTTAATAAAATTTTTAATGAAATAATAGCTTATATCTATCATTATTTAATTAAAGGTGATATATTGACTGATGAAACAAGGAAACTATAATTAAATAATCTCATGATTGAAAATTTCATATATTATTTTTAGAAGACAAATAGGTTCCAAAATTATGATGGAAATGAGTTTGAACATATTACTTTACAATACTATATTAAACAAAAAATTTATAATAAAACGTTTATTTATAGACATTGTGTTATGGATATGAAAGATGAACTTAGTCAATTAAAATTAAACAAAGTCTTCAAACTTATCAAATGATTGAAAGATGATTTTGTTATATTAGTAATGTTGTTTTTAAAAAATATGAGTATAAAAAATGTAACTATTTTTAGAAATAATGAAATTATAGTATTTAAGGGTTACAACAATAAGAATGAATATATTGTAATAAAACCATCGTATTAATAGAATATATTTTATTAATCTTGAGATTAATCAATCTATGAAATGTCTCAACTAATCAATTTTACAAATTGATATTAAAATTTCATTTCAAAAATATTATTTTTTGAGGAAGTTTTTTATGGATAGCCAAGGATTTTTAAAAACCATTAACAAGAACTGACCTTCTAGGGCCTCTCATAAAATAATAGTTTGGTCAAGTGTGCCACCAAAATCCAGCCTCCAATAGGGTTGGGCCCGATGACTAGCACCAAAAATACATAACACACATATTAGGCCTTATCCTATATGAAACCTAAAACACACACACACACACATAGATATATATATATATATATATATATATATATATATATATATATATATATATATATATATATTCAGTGAATAAAATAACCAAAAACCACCATATGTATATATAAATGACCAAACAATATAATAGTAATTCATACATGAGACGTAACCATTAATAATAATGCTATAGAGAAATCCATCAAAAGAAAGAAACATGTAAGACAAAGACACTAAATAAAATAGATACGTAACATGATAAAACACATCATCGCTTCAAGGAATCATAACTCGATATTAGGAAATATTCATGTCTATCATGAACCATTGTACACCACCAATCCCTAACTCTACTGGCTTTAATAAATCCATGTCCTCCTAGGTCATATTTAAATTGGGTATCATTTGAATAGATAGAACATGTGTTGGAATGATGCCCCGTATAGGGATGAGTATAAAAATCCTCAATAGGATCCCTTAACACATGAGGAAAATAAAAAAAACTAGTTATATCAAAACCCAAGATAGAGAGAGAAATAAGGACTCCCATAGAAACCCATATATTATTTGAGGATTAGTAAACTAATCCCATAATGAAGTCCCAAGTACACAACTTAGTTATAAGTTGTATATCAAAGGAAACCATATATGTCAATATATCAAAAGAACCAAAACACATGAACTACCTAAACTACCTATCTTTATTATAATGACTCAAAATTTTATAAGTGAAATTTTCTTCAAAATGAATAAATCCTTTATTAGGAAATATAGTTATAAAAAGCACATACACTATATGTTATTGGTTATTTTTTATCTTTATAAAATATATCCATAATTCACATGGAGTTCTTAAAAGACCATTAAAAATAATAACTATTTTTAATATAGTTATTATATAGTGACTATTAAGATTAGTATATATTAATGTTTATGATATAGTCAAATAGATATATAAGGATAAAGTGACTTCCTCGTTTAGTTTGATCATACCCTATGAAGCCCATTTATCATAGCTTCTGAGAGATATTGAATCACTAAGGTTTTCTATTAACCAATCATAATCCAAGATTTAAAAACTAAAACTCATGTGAAACCATTTATGGTATAATTTTAAGCTTATAGAGATCACAACACAGACCATGCTCATCAAACCAACCCAAGAAAGTACCACCATCATGCACCTTACCCTTAGGGCGTACGCTGGTGTAATAAGGGGTTATATATCTGGACCCCAATAGTATGAATTTTTATATTTTCTTTCTAATAAAATAATGATTATATTTATCCATTTTCTATATAAATTTATATATATACATGATTATATAATTAATTTGGTAAAAATTAGTGTTTGATATGAAGAAACTAAAATTGTAGTTTTTGTGAAATATATATATAGTTTCTATTAAAACACTCTATCTAAAAAATACAAGAGTTTTGAAATAAATTTTATTTTAATGAAATAGTTTTATAATATTTATTTAAATATAAATAAAAATTTAATATAATGGAGTCCCATGTAATTTTTATAAGGGTCAAAATGTTATTCATGCTGTGAAAATTGGTATTTTTCAATAAATAAAGGTTTTATTTAAAAGTGTAAATTACTATATTTAGAAAATTATTTTTTTAAAATAAATATAATTTCTAAAATAATCACATCAAAATCATCTAATGGTGAATTTTTTATAATTTTCAGAGACATCCAAATTTTCGGATAAAAATTAAATACGAAAAAATATATAATATATATTATAACATCATAAAATCCCAAAATTTATGTAATAACTACTATATAATAAATCCATGAAAAAAATATATTTTCCATTTAATATAATGTGTTTTTAAATTTATTTGATTAATTTTACAGACCTATAATGAATCCTCTAAAACCGATATTATTTTTTAATTTTTAACCATTATTTATGAACATAACTCACTTCCACATCATGAATGAAATTATTCTAAAAAAATTTATCCTTAAAATAATAAAATATTTAAAACTAATCCTCTTTGAAAGAAACTATGTAAAAACTATATGGAGGTTTGTGATTTGGATTATATTATTAGTTAGAGTAAAAAAACACAAGTTTAGAAATTAATAAATAATTCCCCTCTCTTTTGCTATAAATACTAATACAAACTCTCATTCCACAACACTCAATACCCATTTATCTTTAATTTAATCTCCATATACATAACTAAATCACTCACATTGTGTTATAAATCTCTTAATAATATCCTCCCAAGTTTTAAGAAGCACCCTCTCAAGTAAGAGATTCTCTTCCTCCTACTCTTTATTTAAGTAACTTCTTTTTATTAAGCCTTTTTATTTATAATTATTCATATTTAAATATGTTTTTTACAAATCAATTTACATTAATTATGATTCTCATGTAATTATATACCACCTTTAACTCTCACTAATATCTTCCATAAACCTTTATGTACATCTAGTATACTGTCGAAATTACCCCAATATTTTCCTTGGAAAATTTTGGTGTTGTGAATACCTATCCCAATTCCCACTAAATGGTATTAAAAATGTTTTACGTATCATTAATTTATTAGAGAAATTTCATGTGAATAACCCATACTCCATAATTAATGTATTAAATGTGAGGAAATACATTCTTATGTTATATGATCTATGGGACAGAAAAATTCATGTACATAATATGAATGTGATTGGTAGGAATGAAATTTGTATCCCTAAAATGCATTGGGTAATATTTTTATCTCATAAGATACCATTTATGGTGCACAAGTGGATATACTAAGCACACTATGTTAATATTTATTATCGGTTATCCTTGACTTATTCTTATGATGTCATGTTTATATAGTTCCCAAATTCCAATGATTCTTTGATGTTAAATATTATATCATGATTTGATGTTAATTATTATGATTATAACCTTTATATGTCATCATGTTATGCCCCTGGACTCAAATTTATTTCTTTAATTCATACTATTATTTTATTATTCCTATACTGGACTTTATAGCTCACCCCTTTCTTATGTACGTCTCAAAGTTATCCCATAAAATTTTAGAAAATCAATAGAATTTTAATGGCATGTTATGAAGTTTATAAACAATTCTATTATATCTTTGTTTCAAGTTATGGTGATATTTATCTAATTTCCCAATGAAAATAGGCCTCTCAATATTTTAGGATTATATTATGTTTATCTTAATGCATTAGATCATGAATTATAGTGTATAAAAGATATGTCTTTTCATAGTTGGTATCAGAGAAAGGTATAGTTATTTTTGGGGATTAGGAAAAGAATATATTAATAAAAACCCATGGAATAATTCTAATTATAGTAAAACATCCTAAAATTTTGGTAAAGTATATATAAAGTGGTTTCCATGAAAAACAATTTTTTTCTAAATACTACAAGTGGATGTGGATATAACATAGATGTATCTAGGGGTAATAACCCTAAAAGGTATCATTGGATATTAACTCAACCCATACCTAGTACATGAAAAAGAGGCCTAATTGAACACTTGGTTTGACACTTTCAGGGGATATACTATATTAAATTCATAAGCTCTTTTTGAAACATTATGAAGGGAACAAAAATTTATATGAAATTTATTTTAAGAAATAAATTGTGGATATCTTTGATTAAAACATAAAAATTAATATGTGAAAGAATATATGTAATTTATGTATTATCCTTTAAATGTTCATAATTTCACTTTTATATTTTTAATATTTTAAAAATTATCATCTATAATTTTTCCTTTATTTAGGCAATGGATAAAAATAAAAAGAATCACCTTTACTACCAATTTGATAAACAATGTGATGAATTCCAAACAAATATTCACAATTCAATGGGAGAATGAGTCGAGAAATTCATGAAAAAATTACTAAATTAACTCAAGTTTTGAATAGAAGCTTGAATCTAGATGAACACCCATATCCACCTAAGAAAGAAAAAGTTATAATTGAGACCTTTATGTGATAAAGACCTCATGACTTTTAGTGTATCATTTGATCCCTTAATCCTAAAACAATGAATCAAATCCATAAAAAAGTTCTTATCTGGCCTTCAATACTCTGAGAAAGAGAAGTTCATGTAGGATATTTATCACATGGAGTGAGAATATGATCAATGGTGGATTTTTATCAAGAATATTAGTCGTAAGGAAGAAATCGAAGTGATGGATTTGAAATAATTTAGGAAAATTTTTTTTAGTAAATATTTTCCTTGAAATATCTAACTTAAAATTGAAAGTGAGTTCCTTGGAATCAATAAAGTAATATGGTGAATTCATTGGGGAAAATAAGAAAAACATCACAAGACTTTCACGATACACCACCAACTTTGTAATTAACTCTAAAATTAAACTTGACCACTTCTTTAGTGGGATAAATCCAAATATATGAAAATATTTTTAGATTTTAGAATTTGATAGCTATGAAGAAATAGTTTTATGTGCTCTGAAAGTCAAAATAGAGATAAGTGAATCTCAAGAGTCTCATAAATCTAGATATAAGAAGAAAATAATGGGGGAATGATGAAGAAATCTCACAGTAATAAGAATATCCAACATACCACTTGTTAAAAGTGCGGGAATAAGAATCTATGAAATTTACAAAAAGGGATATGTAAATGATTTAGGTGTGGTAAGTAGGGGCACCAAGCTAATAAATGTTTATGTGATAAATCCAGCAATGTGATCGAAAAATGGAATGATCTAGTCAATCATTGTCCTATTATCAAATGTTTCAACTTCAAGGAATAAGGAAATTATGTGAACCTAGGAAATAATCCAAGGGTTTTTAAAGAAAAATAGAAACAATAAACTCTAAGTACTAGACAATACGGGTGATCATATTCCATCACAACTATTGAAGTGGATCCTGACAATGAAGTGGTGACAAGTACATCAGTTTTTCATTCAAGAACAGTGAAAGTACTATTTCATTATAGTTCTACTAATTGTTTCATAACACAAAAGTTAAGTAAAACTATTCAAACACCACATAAAAAATGAAAGTCAGGTTATATGTGAAAATGAGAAATTAGGCAATTATCCCATCCCAAATATATAACTTATCCCCTATCAATATTTGCAAGTTGAATTTTCTAGAGAACCCTACGATACCCTATTTAGAAGAATTATAATCTATTATGGGTATGAATTTACTTTAGTTATATAGATCCAACCTAAATTTATAAGAGAAGTAAGTAACCCTTGGTATCAAAAATCACTTTATGACTCTATACAAGGGTGAGGAGGAGGATTAAAATCCTTTGGATTCATCATCTCATAAATAGATGTTATTTCTGTATAAGTAAGAATATCTAGCTCAAATTATTAAGACTAAGGAAAATATTATCCTTGATGACATTACCATTATAAGTGAATATATTGATGTGTCCACTAAGGAATTTTCTGGTCTTCCTCCAAGATGTGAGGTTGAGTTATCAATTGAACATATACCCATATATTTTCCATGATCCAAGACTATATACAGAATGGACACTATTGAACTTGAAGAGTTGAAGATGAAAATACAAGAGAATATGGATAAAGGGTTTATATACCCAAGTGCTTCCCCATGGGGTGTGCTAGCTCTTTTAATCAAGAAGGTTGAGTCAATGAACCTCTTAATTTATTATTACAAGCTCAAAAAGATCATGATAAAGACTAATTATCATATTCCATGGATTGATTACTTTTTCAATTAGATACATAGATCCTGGTACTTTCTAAGATTAATCTTCAATTGGGATATTATCAAGTAAAGGTGAGGAAATCAAATATCCCCCACACTACTTTTTACATAATGTATATTCACTATGAGTTCATATTGATATTATTTTTACTCACTAATTCCCCAACTATCTTCATGAACCTAATGAATATATTCATTTAGGTATTTCCTTGAAAATTTTATGGTAGTATTTATAGAAAATTTTCTTATCTACTCTAAATGAAATGAGGATCCTGAGGAGAATTTGAATGTTTTACTAAATACTTTACGAAAGGAAAATTTATATGAAAAATATAACAAATTTTAGTTTTGGATGAAGAAACTAACATTTACATGGAATTTTATTACCAGTAAAGACATATCTATGTATCCTTTTAAGAAAATTATAACTGAATGATATCCCAGACCAATATCTATGATGCATATTTGTAGTTTAAGTAGTTTAACTGGGTACTATTTTTGATTTATGAGAAACTTCCCATGATTGTCAAACCCACTAAACAAGATAACTCTAAAGGGAGTGATGTTTTTATGGATCGGTGAATTTGATAAGATATTTAAAGAGTTAAATAAGAGTCTAATCAATTCACCTATGATCACATTACCCACTAGTGGGGAAGAATTTTTTTAACTAAAATGATGTCTCCAAAAAAGTATTAGGTTGTGTACTGATACAAAATGAAAAAGTGACAACCTATGAATCCTTCCAATTAAATATATATAAGAAGAACTTACTAGAACATGATCTATAATTGGATGTAGTGATCTTTACATTGAATATTTTGTGACATTATCTCTATGGGGAAAAGTATGACATATATACATATCATAAAATCCTCAAGTATATATTCATACAAAATGAGCTCAATATGTACTAAATAAGGTGGTTAGATCTGACCAATGACTATAACTATTCAATCCATTATCATTATGGGAATGTTAATAAAGTGTAAGATGCTTTGAGAAGAAAGGATCCCATAACATTATCCATGATGAGGTATGAAAGGGACCCAATCTTCTTAGACATGAAAATTATGGACATGGGAATAATAAAATTATTTCCATACTACCTTTATCAAATAACTTCTCAACCATCCATTATTGAGAGGATCATGGAGGCCCAACAAAGATTATAAGGAGATACAAAGTAAGGTATTTAATATTCTAGATTTCAACATTGCTAAATATGGGATTAAAAAATCTAGAACCTATATATGTGTCCCATAAAAACTAAAACTGAAGAGGTAACTTTGAGATAATTCTCATAGATCATCCTTATCTATTCATCTAGGAAGCAATAAGACATATATAAAGCTTAAAAAAATTCTGGTGATATAACATGAAGAGGGAGATTACTGAATTTGTATCTCAATTCATGGTATAAAAATAAGTCAACATTGAACAATAAAAATATCAGGGTATGATGTAACCATTTCCCATACTAGTATGGAAATAAGAAAACATAAACATTAATTTTATTATAGGATTCCCTAGGAAATCTAAAAGACACCTTAAAATTTTAGCACATTTTGTTTCTATCAAGGAATTTTTATCTCTTGACTAACTCACTAAGATATATACAATATAAGTTATAATACTTCATGAGGTACCAATCTCCATTATATTTGATCAAGATTTGAGGTTTACATCATGTTTCTGGAGAAGCCTTCAGTAATAATTCGATATATATATATGAGTTTCAGTGATGCTTATCACCCTCAAACTGATAGTCAATATGAAAGAACAATTCATTCACTAGAGGATATGTGGATATCGTGTTCAATGGATTTCCAAGGATTTTCAGATCAACACATTCCCCTAGTGGAGTTCTCATATAACAACAGTTTCCATTCTCGTATGTAAATGAAACCTTATGAGGCTCTATATGGGAAGAGGTGTCAGATTTTAACATATTGGGATAAAGTTGGATAGAAGAATCTAATGGGACCTATTTCTATCCAATATATGGTATATAAAGTTCAATCTATTCATCATCATATGAAATGCACACAAATTTGACAGAAAAAATATACAGATAGTCATTGAATAGACCTAGAGTTTATGGTTAGAGATAATGTTCTCTTTCATATATCACCATAGAATAAAGTCATGAGGTTTGGGAAGAAGGGAAATCTTATTCCTAGATACATCACCCCCTTTGATATCCTTGATCACATCATATTCATGGTCTATTGACTATCGCTCCCACCTAACCTATCTCAACTACATGATGCATTCCATATATCCCTCTTATGATATTAAACACTAGACCCTTCACATGTACTGAATCCAGAGGTGGCACCTTTGGATAATGATATTTCATACTCAGGGCATCCAGTGACAATATTAAATCATAGAGAAAAATTTATATGAAATAATACAAAACACATTGTCAAATTAATATCATGGAACCAAAATTTTGAGGACGAAACACGAGAACCTAAAAAGGTGATGAAACAGAAGTAACTTAATTTATTTTAGTGTAGGAAATAAAATTTCAAGGATTAAGTTTGTAAAGGCGGGGGGGATTGAATGACCAAAACCTTTATAAATTAAATTCCATTTTGAATGAATACATTCCTTATTAAGTAATGTAGTTACAAAAAGTACATGTACTTATTTAATTTTTTATTTTACAACATTATAAAATATATCCCTAATTTTTATATAGGGAATAAAATATAATTAATCATCATAACCATTGTTAATATATTCATTATGTAGTGACCATAAATATTATTACATATTAAGGGTTATGATAAATTATAACTAACACAAAAGGAATAAGTGATGGTTGTGACCAGTTTGATCGTACCCTATGAAGCCCATTTACCAGAGAGTATGAGAGATATCGATCATTGTGATTCAACCTTGACCAATTATAATACAATATTCAACAACTAAAATTTGATAAAAACTATTTACTTAAGAGGTTCAAGATTATATAGATCACCCTATAAATCATATTCTTTGAACCAACCTAAGAAAGTACCACCATCAAACACCATACCCTTAGGGTGTATGTTAGTGTAATAAGGGGTAATGTATCTAGACCCTAGTAGTACGGATTTTTATATTTTATGTTTAATAAATCAATTTTCATATTTCTTCCTTTTCATTATTACTTTATATATATAAATGATTATATAATGAGTTTGATAAAATTATATTTTCATATGAAGAAACAAAAATTGTATTTTTGGGAAATATATATAGTTTAAATTAAAACACTTTTTCTAATAAATCCAAGGGTTTTTCAATAAATTTTATTTTCATGAAATAATTTTATAATATTTATTTAAATATAAATGATAATATAATTTTATTAAGTCCCACATATTTTTATAAGGGTCGAAATGTTGTTTATTTCGTGAAAACTTGTATTTTTCAATAAATAAGGATTTTTATTTAAAAGTATAAATTCATATATTTTAAAAATTATTTTTTTAAAATAAATATCCTTTTTGAAATCAGAAGGTCAAATTTTGCCATTTTTTATTTTTTTATAATTTTCTGAGAGACACGAGTTTTTGGGTAAAAATTAAATACATTAAAGTATACGGTTTGTATTATGACATCATAATAGAACAAATGTGATGTAATAAATACTATAAAACGAATACTTGATAGAAAATATATTTCCCCTCTAAAATAATGTGTTTTTAAGTTATTTGATTATTTTTACAAACCTATAATGAATCCTACAAAACCAATGTTATATTTTATGGTAAAAAAATATTTTGGAACATGATTCACTTCCACAGCATAGATGGTTTTATTTTAATGATGTTGGTTCTTAACCTAAAAAATATATTATAAACCGATCCTCTTTTGTGAAAACTAAGTGAAAAACACATGGAATGGTTTGTGATTTTTGTTATTTTATTTCTTAGAGTCCAAAACCAATGTTTAGAAATTAATAAAGAATTATCCTCTCTTTTTATATAAATACCAACCCAACCTCAGATTATTATTCACTAAAAAACTATTGACCATGAAGTTTATATCCCAATTCCTCTCTAAATCTCTCCCAATTTTCCCCCAATATCTTAAGAAGCTCCTCCCAAGATTTTATAATTAGCCTCTCAAGCAAGGAATTCTCTTCCTCCTTATCTTTATTGAATTAATTTCTTTATATTATGCTTTTTTTATTTCTAATTGTTCAATTGTAAATATGTTTCTAGACATCCATTTAATTTCCTTATTATTCCCATGTAATGAGAGACTATCTTTTAGTCTCACTAATCTCTTCCATGATCCATTATGTACACCCGTTATGTTGCTAAATTTTCCCATGATTTTCCTTGCCAAAATTTTTTGTTGCAAATACCCATCCCCATTTTCACTCAATAGTATTCAACTAGTTATTTTTATCCTTTATTGATTAGTTATATATATGAATGTAACCAGAACTCATTAATCATAGGATCAAATGTGATTAATTTCATTCTTATCTTATATAATCTACGTGCAACACATATGCATGTGGTAATATGAATTTGATGGGTTGAATAAGTATTATATAAACCTCCAATGCACTGGGTAATGTTTTTATCTCATGAGATACCATGTATTTTGCATGAGTGTTTATCCTAAGAACACTATGTTGTGATGTCTCAGTGAGTATCCTTGACTTATGATTATGATTTCATGTTGTATATTGTTTCCACATTCCTATGATGCTTTGATGTTATCATCCTATAACATGCTTTTATTTTTATTATTATGATTCTCACATTTATATGTCATTATGTTTTTCTTCTTTACTCACATGAACTTATTTAATTTATATTATGCTTTGATTATTTCCTTACTAGGAATTATAGCTCACCCCTTTCTTATGTACATCCCATGGTTATCTTCTAAACTTTTAGAATACCAATGTAATTTTAATGGAATTTTATAGAGTTTTTAAGTAATGTCATTATATCCCTATTTAAATTTATTATTATATATATATATCTAATTATCCAAAAAACTAGGCCACTTGATATTTTGGTATTTTTTTATATATATCTTAATGTAATAGATAGTGAAATAAATTGTACAATAGATATGGGTCGTTACATGTATAACCTCTATGCTACCTCTACCCCTATAGTGGGGTCCATGAATCATTGAGGAAAATTTATATTTACCAAGGTATTATTGAATCCTATGGATGGAGGATTGTGAACTGTCACACAGGGGAGTATATGAACTCCATCTACTTAGCTTCCTTAACTTCCATACTACATCTCTGAAACTATAGTAGGGGACTATGCCTTTTAGATAGGAAATGTATCGATTGAGGAGTAATAAAACACTAAGGAGGGATGATCATTACCATAAATAAGGGGTAGAACCTAAAATCCATCATTTATATGGGGTACCATACCCTAGAATGAGGATTCCACATGGGGTGCACCTGAACCCAATCTGTCATATGGGGGACTTCACCCCAACACAAGGATATCTCTAGGGGGTACCTAAACCCTATTTTTACTATGAATTACTCACATAAACCCCATAATCTACTTTATGAGTCTAAGATAATAAAACTATCAAAATTTAGTCATAAACAGTTTTTGATGAAAATTTTGATTATATTTTTGTGTTCTAACTAGAAAAAAACTAAAAATGGACTATTCATTTGTTAGGTTTTGAAACCCCAATGAGAAAACTTGAAAACCCAAAATAACAGATGGTACATGACATATAATTTATTCAATATGACGTGTGATCCTTAGGTACTAGCTCGATGTTTACAGATATCATCTAGTCATGTTATGTAAACATTCATGACATGTCCTTATATATAACATGGTGTTTGGATCTCGATGTCTATTTAATCATATACTCAAGGTCCATGCCATGACATTTATTGGGCATATAATATGATCTTGACTACACACCATTTGTAAAAGACATGGTGGATTGGTGTGTATCACTATTACCTAGCTATGTCATGTCAACCTATATGGCATGTCATTAATGTGACTTGATATATGAGACTTGGTAGTTAGTCAAGCATATATCATAGATATATGGTGACATGACACCCAGAGAGACAACATGGATTACTCAGAAATATAAACCATTATAGTCTTGGTCGTGTGTCCAAGATAAACACATCCTATTTTAAAACTATAAACCATGTGATATTTATCTCATTTATGTAAACACTAGATACCACTTAATTCTATACATGATGTTTTCATAGGAAAGCACACATCGTGTGATCCTAAAATAAAACTACATAAACCATGGCCACCAAGATCTTCCTCCACCACTGATGCCATGATCTTCACAAAAGACTATTTTGATCATTATTGGCCAGATTTCCTCTATCATTTTCTATAGACTTCTCTCTCATCACTCATTGTTACTCCCCATCAAACCCACATTCAAGTTAATGCCTGAGGACCCTCCTTTGTACACCATTCACTACCACAACACACTA
The DNA here is from genome assembly GCA_963277665.1 of Viscum album. Taxonomy (NCBI): domain Eukaryota; kingdom Viridiplantae; phylum Streptophyta; class Magnoliopsida; order Santalales; family Viscaceae; genus Viscum; species Viscum album. The sequence continues at coordinate 839,152,005 of OY728165.1, forward strand.
ATAACTCTCCCCTTTCACTGTTACCCCACTGATCTACATTTCCCCTACCTCATTGTCGATTGATCTACCATCTTGGGCTATTATTATCAAACATTCAACCATTATGGAGGTCATTGGTGATATTTTTTCATGAAATAACAATATAAAATTTGATGGGGAAGAAAAAAATATGATGTTTGAGAATATGGATAATATTGTACATTGTATCCATCCATTATAGTTAGGTCTACATCATACCATAGAGTAATACATGAGATGGATTATGGGTGGGTTTCCAAAGGTTTTTTTGGCCACCCATTCCTCATTCTTGTAGTAGTTTTCAATGATTATTAAAAATAATAAATAATCTACCAAATAATTAATCTTAAGGAAAAAAACCACAAAATCTGAACCACAAGATTTACATGATGATTTTCAAATCAACATGGTATAAATAATAAGAAATGAAAATTAAAAATTGAAAATTATTCCTTACCTTGATGGTGAATCACCAATGCTTTGAGACATTATTGTGTATCTACCTTCACATTGTAGGTGTCAATGGGTCCTCCTAAAAGATTCTATAACCCTAATATCCTATGTTTTTTTATTGTTAAATATTTATGATCTACAAATTAATGAGATTAGTGACCTATTTATAAGCTCTAAAGTTGATCAAATAGTATAAATTTTTGATTTCCTGATGTAATAAACTAGAATTCTATTAATGATATTTTCTTTCTAATGTTTATTTAATATAGTACAGATCACATAAAACCACTTATAAAACACAATACAAACTTTATAAATGAATAATGAATTAAATAAGTGGTAATTCTAGAAGTTAAAGAACATATACAGATGAAATAGTAACTTGACCTTAGAAATAGTAATATGACCCTTATGAATAGTAAATCAGCCAAATAAATAGAAATTGCACCCATGAATGTATAAATATAATTTAGTAACATTATAAATGAAAGTATCATATAATTATATCATATTATAGGTAAATTATTATTTTAAAAATTATTAATTAAGTGTTGGTATTTTTGTAAGTCATAAATATTTAATTACAGTTTTATAATTAAAAAAATTATTTAAAAGAAAATTAATTTTGATAAAATGTATTCATAAATCAATATTTTATTGTCTTATGATTTTAGGATAATTTTATGATACCTTAGTTAATTTTTGAAAGTCTTATAAAAGTAGTTATAGATTTAAAATATGTATTTTTTAAGTAAATGATGGTTTTGATTGAAAATTTAATTTCTCATATTTTGAAAATTATTTTCATAAAATAGAGTCCATTTTTTAATTATAAACGTAAAAAAACTGTTAGTGTGAATTTTTAGGATTTTTCTAAAATACTTGAATTTTTGGTGAATAGTAAAATACAATAATTTACGGAATAAATACATTATAAGTTAAATAAACTATTCCTTGAGTCATAGATGATGTAATAACCATAATATATAACATTAACTAATAATTTTAATATATTTTATGATAATTATTAAACTTCATAGTCTTGAGCGAAAATAATAAACAAATGAATTACATATTCAAAAATCACCCTTCTCCTCCAATATAAATACCTCCCCACACCACCACTTCTCCTCAAACATCTAAGACTTTGATCCTTATACAATTTCTACCCAATATTCTCCAAAATACTCTCCCTCACATCTAGGATCTCTTTTTATCATCAAAATACCAAAAAAAATCTTCTTAAGGAGGTTATTAAGGAGGAGTATTCAAGAGGTAAATCCTCTTCCTTTTCCTTTTAATTTATTTTCATGTTCTTTTGTTTTATTATTCTATCCTCACATCCTCTATCCAAATTATCATGATATTGTAGGACCCCGGGACACCCTGAGAGGGGAGGGGTGAATCAGGGTGTCAACTTTTTCTTCTTAAAGTTGTGGATCTTGTTCCCACGTTGGTAGGAACTACTTAAACCTGTATGATGGATATGATCAGCAATGAAACACTCACATGCAGAGAGATGACACATCTATTTTTACTTGTTTCACCACTAAGGGCTATATCCAAGGATCATATGCCGACAGGTTGTCAGTCGTACCTAAATCCACTATGCTTTACTAGCTGTAGATTACAAAGGTTCGGGTACAGTCACTCTGTCCCAGGCTCACTGCCTTCACAAAAGGTTCAGGGATAGCTCACTACTTCCCTCGGGTCACTCCCGTTGACTCCCCATGGCTCACTGCCGTTAGTGAAGTCTCACTCAGTTTATAGACGTGAAGGTCTCTTCAATAGATATGCATTGAAGTCTTTGTCTGCTGTTCAGCATGAGACTTTTCTTGCATTAGAGTCCTGAGTTGATTCTCTTTTGTATTCAACCTTTTACTTGAGTGCAATGACTAAATGCACTAGATCCCCTTGTCTTCATTTGCCTGAATTACAATCACTTGTGTGATTTCTCAATAAATGATTCTCTGTTGAATTCCAAATTTCATCCACTGATGAATACCCCGTTTTCCTTTTTCCACTGGGTGAAAAACCTTTGGAAAGGGCCTTCACAAAGTACCCTACTTCGCAAGGCTCCCAATTTTGCAAAGCTCAAACAAGCCTTCACGGAGTTCTTGCCTTGTCGCGAAACTCAATCGCGAAGCACTCTCGCGATGCTCCTGCCTTTGCAATGCTTGGCTATCGCAAAGCTCCAGCCTCTTCGCGAAGCTCACTGAGCCAACGTGGGGTGCACAACTTTCGCGGAGCTAGAATAGCCGCCGCGAAGCTCCTCTTTCGCGAAGCAGACTGCCTTCGCGAGAGACCTTTGCGAACTGAGAGCAAAGGACTTTCTCTGAAATTCTCTCTACTTCTCTCGAGGGGGTTGGACTCTATTTATAGGAGATTCCACCGACCCTCGACCCTTCCGCGTGAAGTCAACACCACGTCATCTCAAATCGCGAAGCTCCAAAGTTTCCACCGGAATTCAGTCCAAATCGTGAAGCACCACGGCAATTTTCCATTCGCGGAGCTTGACGTAGTCGCGAAGCATCACCGTCAACATACCTTTGCGCCTTCGCCGCGAAGCTCCCTCGCAAAGCCCTTCACCGCCGCGATGCGCTTCAACTCTTCCATTCGCGAAGCTTTGACGTAATCACGAAGACTCACTGCCTCCATTCTTCTGGTCTTCGAGATTTCCAAACCATGCCTCCTCTCTTCACTAAATTCATGCCATTTCCATATTTAATTATTATCTTCATGGAAATCCACCTTTCACGATGCTCAGAAACTTCCAGATTTTGGACCCCAAAAATCTGGAAAACACTGGAAAACGGCGCCACCTTCTGCTGGTTCACATTCTGAACTTCCACTGAAGTTATTCCTTTCTCCCCCTTTGTCAACAATCCCAAAGACCGGTAAAGTGTTGAATGTTCTACTCAAACCATACTCCCCATGGATAGTATCTCCCCCACAAACCTGAATCACATCCATAAACAGATAAAGATAGTTATCATAATCTGGGAGAGAGGTATCTCAGATCCTCCTTATGCACTAGGAGGCGGCTGAACACCATGGTTCAACCGATGCTTTTCAAACACAGCTGCTGACAATGGCTTTGTCAGGATGTCAGCCACTTTCTTATCAGTTCCTTCATAATCCATTCCTTTTTCGATGTTCGTTGAATAAAACATGGATTATTATCCACAGTCCTCGAACTTGACATGCCACCATAGAATCTCTTTTGTCAACAAATTTGTATGTCGTCTTTTTGCTTTGTCAACAAGCACGATTACCTCAACAACACTTCTTCCTGGTGATATGTATCCTTCAGCAACTCTTCTGCTTTTATCACAAACTCCACTATTGTGATATGTATTCTTTGAAGGCATAGCTTCAGCATCATCATCTTCTATGACAATGTGATGTGCATGGCTACCGCAGGATTCCAATCATTGCACGACCTTCTTAGAATTCCAATCATTGGCACATTGTCTTCTTCATCAACCGTCATGATCAACTTCATGCAAACCATGTGATTCTATTCTTCAAGACGTCTCTTGCATGGTTCTCATGCAATCATGAGTAATTGCATGGTCTTCATCAAAACCCATGGTTCTCATGCAATAATGAATAATTGCATGGTCTTCATCAAAACCCATGGTTCTCATGCAATTAGGAAGAATTGCATGGTCTTCATCCAAAAACCCCATTCTTCTTTAATCATCCTCAGATGGATTTCACCTCACCTTCTTCATTGTTGTAAACAATGTATCACCTTTGACACATGTTCTTTGAACATACCATCAGTACAACAATCATCTGAATCACCATTCCTCTACTTCATTGGATTACTTCATGATCTCCTTCATTTTGATCTTCCATTCCTCCATTTCATTGGAGTACTTCTTGATCTCCTTCATTTTGATCTTCATTGACAAAAATTGACAACAAATACAAACTTATACACAAAGTGGTTCCAACAATCTCCCCCTTTGTATTTTGTTGTCAATACCTTATACATCTTCTGAAATGAATTCGTCAATGTCAAAATGAGAATCTTCTCTTCAATCAGCTTTTCTTTTCAAACTGTCATTTCAGTTTCTCTCCCCCTTATTGAAAAGAAATACAAAGTGCATGGTAGAGAGGGTATCGATCCATACTTAAGAAATGTTTCATAAATCATTTCACTCTAAGTATACTTGAGCAATGCTCGATGTAGAAAACAAGAGGATTTGATTTAGTCAATAAGGCTGTCCATTATTCACAGATCATGATACCAACATGAGATGAGAACTCATGTATTTTTTCTTCAAGGGTTTACCACTTTTATTTCAGGTAGAAGAAAAACAAATGTGATAGGGAATAATAAACCTGAAACTCCTGCACTCACATCAGCAAACAGATCAAAAACATTCAAGTGCTATCGGCAAGATAAGTGACCTTGGGGAACTTCCATTCTTTTTATGTCACTGATCAATTCAGTTACTCCCCCTTTGTAGAATGATCTTTGATCTGAGTAACCAAGGGATAGAGATTGAGAAATGACATTACTTCTCCATTGACATGTTCTTCAAGAAATTCACAGAGTAACTGCTTTTGAGTCCAGCTGAAGTTGATATTGATTGACATAATGATTATGGAAGCTTCTTCATTTTTGTCCCCCTAAGGGAAAAACTCCTCATCATCTTCATCAAGAGTGATCCTTCATCATCATAATCTTTGAATATCAATTAAAGAATCTACTATAGATGGAAACTTCTTTAGCTTGGCTATCAAGAGTTGACAACATTCACTACTTCTCAGGTTCTCCCACTGAGAGCATGCTTCACCTTCAATTCCCTGCATTATTAGCACAAATACAATACACAAATGAATAAGGGAATAAGGTGGTTCCTCCTTGCTTCATCAACAAGACCTGCATGGTTGGGGTTCTTTTCTCAACCAAGTTCCTCTGTTCACTCCAGTCTTCATGCCTGCACAATTGAACATATGTTCTGACATCTGTTGGTGTGGCATGGCTTTCTTCACATTCTCTTTTACATTGTGTGAGGAATTTTTCTGCTTAACAGCCATCATTAATGATACATTCTTACTCCTCTTAAGGACTGCTTCTTGCTCTGGTATTAAGGTTAGGCAACCTTTTGCAGTGTGACCATATTTCTTGCATCTCTCACACATAACTTCTATGACACGTGTGTTTCTCTTTACTTGCAATCTCTCATGCACTGTGTCTTCATCATGTGAAAGTTTTCCTTTTCCTTTGTCACCAACCTTGGCCTTTTCATCTTCAAGTTTCCTTATTCTTTTCAAATCTTCTAGCCAGATGACCAATATGTCATTTGGAATTGTTGCAGCTGGTTTGGGTCTTCCACATGGGTTCATCTGAGTTTCATCGCACTTAGTGTTTCTTTTGGATGAATGACCTTTCAATTTCATGGACCTAAAATCCTGGGTCTTCTTAGCTACCCTACTTGAGATCTTCTTGGGGAAATGTGTGTTCACCATATTCTTCTAATTTCTTCCCAGGGTACTTTCTAAATACTTAGACGACATCAGAGGTCTTCTTTTCTTATCAACAGTGAAAGCATGTTGATATGGACATGTGCCTACCTTGTGACCACTGTCGTTGCATACATCACAGATGTTATGAAGAATTCCAAATCTGTTTGCGGTAAACAGATGCTTCTGGACCTGCGGATGTTGCTTCTTCTTCTCTGGATTCCTTCCCTTTGATATAGGCTTTCCCTGTGCTTTTCCATGTAAGGGATTGTAAAAACAATCCAGTGCATAGTGCCCAAATCTGTTGCAGCACCAACATTGGCCCACAAATCTTTTCTTCTTTGTTTCTTCTGTATGAGGTTATTGGGCCATCTTCTTAATCTTTTGTGCTCTATTTGAGTAACCAACTTCCTCCTTTTGCTTCTCATCCACCCTAGCCATGGTGGTAGGTTTATTCCTCTCATCTTTCCTCATCCATACTTAGAACTTTTCTTCCAACATGCACTGATTGTAGGAACGTATTTAGAAACATGAGTACAAGATGGTTTGGATGGTACCTTCACTTTCTTAGTTTCTTGTGATAGATCAATGAGTGAAGTCATGATCTTCTTATCACATGTTGGAGGTATTTTGACAATAGAATCCTCCAGTGATCATTGAGTACCAGCAGCTACTGATTCTTGAGGTGGACACTCAAGAGTTGTAATAATCTTCTTGTCACATGTTGGAGGTACTTCAGCTTTAGTAGCCTCCAATGAACATTGAGTACCATCATCTCCTGTTTGATTCTTTTGTGGAGTCTCAATATGTGTCTTCTCAAGATTTGTCAATCGGTCTTCCAATTTTTGACTTTCATTATTGAGGATGATCTTCTGATCTTCAATCATGATCATCTTCTCTTCACAAGTCTTCTTCATTCTTTCAACCTCATCCTCATGCATCTTAACTTTGTTTTGTAACAAAGAGTCAAGTTCCCTAAATTTCATGGAAGTTTCTTCCAAACAAAAACTCTTGACTTCATTTCTCTTCTTCAGCTCAGCTTCAAGTGAATGGATCCTTTCTTTTAGAGTCTTATTGACTTCCTCTTTTTCTTCAAAGACTTCCACCTGTTTGGTGAGATTCATACTTTCCATAACTTTTCTTTCCAACCCCTTTTCCATATTGTCAGCTTCCCTTTCTAATCGAGTGATCTCAACCTGCATAGATTGGAATAGGCTACAAATAATCGCAGACCTTTCTTCAGGAATATCATGCAGATATGTTTTGAGTTTTTCCTGAATGCTTGAATTAGGGGTGTCATCCTTTCCTCTGGAAGAATCCTGAGCCACCTGCTTGATACTTTCCAAGCCTGATGTTTCTTCATTATTGGAATGGCATGGAGAACAAGACACTACACCTTTTTTGGATATGAGGGACTTCGCCAACTGCTTCTTATCTTTCTTTTTCTTGTTTGTCATGGTTTTGCAAGATGCAGACTTCTACTTAGAAATGACTGCGTCATTATCAAGACTGATCTTCATTGTTGACTTTAGGAAAGAAACTCAAATCCTCTTCTCTATATAATTACTGGAGAATATCCAACATACGTTAACCTAGCTTTGATACCACTTGTAGGACCCCGGGACACCCTGAGAGGGGAGGGGTGAATCAGGGTGTCAACTTTTTCTTCTAAAAGTTGTGGATATTGTTCCCACATTGGTAGGAACTACTTAAACCTGTATGATGGATATGATCAGCAATGAAAAACTCACATGTAGAGAGATGAAACAACTATTTTTACTTGGTTCACCACTAAGGGCTACATCCAAGGAGCATACGCCGACAGGGTGTCGGTCATACCTAAATCCACTATGCTTTACTAGCTGTAGATTACAAAGGTTCGGGTACAATCACTCTGTCCCAGGCTCACTGCCTTCACAAAAGGTTCAGGGATAGCTCACTGCTTCCCTCGGGTCACTCCCGTTGACTCCCCCTGGCTCACTGCCATTGGTGAAGTCTCACTCAGTTTATAGACGTGAAGGTCTCTTCAATAGATATGCATTGAAGTCTTTGTCTCCTGTTCAGTATGAAACTCTGCTTGCATCAGAGTCCTGAGTTGATGCTCTTTTGTATTCAACCTTTTACTTGAGTGCAATGACTGAATGCACTAGATCCCCTTGTCTTCGTTTGCCTAAATTACAATCAATTGTGTGATTGCTCAATAAATGATTCTCTGTTGAAGTCCAAATTTCATCCACTGATGAATACCCCTTTTTCCCTTGTCCACTGGGTGAACAACCTTTGGAAAGGGCCTTCACAAAGTACCCTACTTCGCAAGGCTCCCAATTTTGCAGAGCTCAAACAAGCCTTCGCGGAGTCCCTGCCTTTTCACAAAGCTCAATCGCGAAGCACTATCGCGATGATCCAGCCTTCGCAATGCTTGGATATCGCGGAGCTCCGGCCTCTTCGCGAAGATCACTGAGCCAACGCGGGGCGCACAACTTTCGCGAAGCTAGAATAGCCGCCGTGAAGCTCCTCTTTCACGAAGCAGACTGCCTTCGCGAGAGACCTTTGCGAACCGAGAGCAAAGGATTTTCTCTGAAATTGTCTCTACTTCTCTCGAGGGGGTTGGCCTCTATTTATAGGTGATTCCACCGACCCTCGACCCTTTCGCACGAAGTCAGTGCCACGTCATCTCAAATCGCGAAGCTCCAAAGTTTCCGCCGGAATTCTGTCCAAATCGCGAAGCACCACAACAATTTTCCATTCACGGAGCTTGATGTAGTCGTGAAGCATCACCGTCAACATACCTTCGCGCCTTCGCCGCAAATCTCCCTTGCAAAGCCCTTCACCGCCGTGATGCGCTTCAACTCTGCCATTCGCAAAGCTTTGACGTAATCGCGAAGACTCACCACCTCCATTCTTCTGGTCTTCACAATTTCTAAACAATGCATCCTCTCTTCGCGAAATTCATGACTTTGCCATATTTAATTATCATCTTCCTGGAAATCCACCTTTCGCGATGCTCAGCAACTTCCAGATTTTGGACCCCAAAAATCTGGCAAACACTGGAAAACGACGCCACCTTCTGCTGGTTCACATTCTGAACTTCCACTAAAGTTATTCCTTTCTCCCCCTTTGTCAACAATCCCAAAGACCGGTAAAGTGTTCAATGTTCTACTCAAACCATACTCCCCATGGATAGTATCTCCCCCACAAACCTGCATCACATCCATAAACAGATAAAGATAGTTATCATAATCTGGGAGAGAGGTATCTCAGATCCTCCTTATGCACTAGGAGGCGGCTGAACACCATGGTTCAACTGATGCTTTTCAAACACACCTGCTGACAATGGCTTCGTCAGGATTTCAGCCACTTGCTCATCAGTTCCTTTATAATACATTCCTTTTTCGATGTTCCTTGAATAAAACATGGATCATTATCCACAGTCCTCGAACTCGACATGCCACCATGGAATCTCTTTTGTCAACAAATTTGTATGTCATCTGTTTGCTTTGTCAACAAGCACGATTACCTCAACAACACTTCTTCCTGGTGATATGTATCCTTCAGCAACTCTTCTGATTTTATCACAAACTCCACTATTGTGATATGTATTCTTTGAAGGTATAGCTTCAGCATCATCATCTTCTATGACAATGTGATGTGCATGGATACCGTAGGATTCCAATCATTGCATGGCCTTCTTAGAATTCCAATCGTTGGCACGTTGTCTTCTTCATCAACCGTCATGATCAACTTCATGCAAACCATGTGATTCTATTCTTCAAGACGTCTCTTGCATGGTTCTCATGCAATCATGAGTAATTGCGTGGTCTTCATCAAAACCCATGGTTCTCATGCAATAATGAAGAATTGCATGGTCTTCATCAAAACCCATGGTTCTCATGCAATTAGGAGGAATTGCATGGTCTTCATCCAAAACCCCATTCTTCTTTAATCATCCTCAGATGGATTGCACCTCACCTTCTTCATTGTTGTAAACAATGTATCACCTTTTACACATGTTCTTTGAACATACGATCAGTACAAAAATCGTCTGAATCACCATTCCTCTACTTAATCGGAGTACTTCATGATCTCCTTCATTTTGATCTTCCATTCCTCCATTTCATTGGAGTACTTCTTGATCTCCTTCATTTTGATCTTCATTGACAACGATTGACAAAAAATACAAACTTATACACAAAGTGGTTCCAACAGATATATCCAGTATAATCTCTATAATATAATTATATCATGTTAATGGAATATCCTTCATCGAACTTCTTTCTCTTTCTCTTTTATTTTAAAAATGAAATCATCATCCCTGAGAGGGTGATTTACAACTTTCATGGATGACGGATTTTCATTCTTCAATTTATCCTTAAATTATGGTAATTACACCATTTTATGGTTAAAACATACCATTATATATTTATTAAAACCTATTTAATTTTCTAGAATTAGTATATATACATAATATTTATTCGTACGACAAAACTAGTTCGTGATGATCGAAAAACCAAGCAAATGATCTAAATGACTATCCGTAATGTTTTATCTAATGACTCATAATCATACCATATGAACAAATGAATTATAAAAACTTGAACTTATATATATTCATTAATATTATATAAATTAAATTCTAGATAATTATACCCATTACACGTGAACTTCCATACTCATATACAGGTATACCGACATGAAAACCAAGGAAACGAACGCTCCCAAGTAATAAAATTATATATTATAACTCATAAAAAAGGAAATAAATGAACTTAATAAAATTATAATAAATAAAATAAATGTATATAATGTTATAAATTAATTAATTAATGGATTTAATTTTATTATATAGGATTTTAAGGTAAAATTCATAACACATTAAGACACAAGGTAAGGGTTTTCTTCCCGAACCTCCATTTTCAATTAGGTTCACTTTCTTTCTCTATACACCAATGTAATTATTAATATATTTTATATACTTCTTATAAATTCTTACCTATGTTCCAAAATCATGTATTATTATCATTTCATCTTTTTTTTTGTGGGAAAATACATGTTTTACAAGGTTCCCTTCTCAATTATTCCCGATACACAAGCTCGATTAAAGGGAACATCTCGATTTATTACAAATTTTCAAGTACCATTTATAATATATTTTAAGAACACATTATTTTTATAAATCAATAATTTTATCAAGAAAAAATATATTTTTTTATTTTTTGTCGTATAAAAACAATCATGATAATTACAAATGATTTTTTGAAAAGAACTCATCTTTGAAAAGTAGAAAAAGGGTATTTCTATTAAGAATTACTCAATGATTTTGTTAGAGTATTTTCATATATTTCAAAACATATATTTTATTTTATTTTTTATTGAGGTTTACCTATTATGTTTATCATCCACCATATTTTATTAAATGGTTTATGATCAGTTTAAAGGTGGATGTGCTATCTTGATACTATTAACCATACTACTCATAATGGTTAGTGATTATATATACATATTAGGGAAAGTTATTAACATTTCATTTTTATATGTTGTTTTTTTATCCCTATTCATATGAGTAATGAATTAGACTTATTAAGTGATAGTTGGGCCCTGTTAAGCCTCTTGATTCCTTAGTGGGTCTCACGAGACAAACTAATATGGTTTTTTACCCATTATGCACGGTGTCATGGTCGAGGCCTTGACAGTACGATTATGATATATGAAATTTTTTATTCCCTCATTATGAGTCTATTAATTGATAGTCCATGTGATTATTCGACAAGTAGAATATCTATTTTTATGTTATATTATAGAATTATTTAATCATATTTTAGTCTAACCATATTATGAGAAAGATTATGTTTTAATGGAATGTGTACTTTTAGTTATTCACCATGAATTATTATTTATGCTTCCACTATTTTAATTACCCTTAATAAGCATCTAATATCACCCCTTTCTTATGTTTTATTTTTCCCAAGTATGTGAAGATGTATATTTTGAATGACATGCAGGGATAATATAATATTTATGGGAGTTACTAATGGAGTTGCTATATTTTTTTTCCTTTCAAAGTTGTAATGTAAAATTATGTTCATATCTAGTTTTACAAAAAATAAACTATTTAGTTCTTTTGGATATAATTTCCTTTTTTATATTCCAATGTAATGAAGTAAGGTAACAGATCATGGAAACTGGGGTTGGGGTCTTTATAGTGGGTAATAAAGGATGTTTAGTAGAAACCTTGGAAACTAGATTTAGAAAAAATAGATTTGGGAACATAATCCTAAGATAAAATTTGAGGATAAGAATAGAACAAATCCTAGAATTTTTTTAAAGTAGAGATTATGTGGATCTTCCTAGAAATACATTCCTATATAGATACTACAAGTGAATGTGGTTCTGGAACAAATATACCTAGGGGTAACAAGTCTGAAATGGTGTCTCAGGCCTAACTCAGGGTAACCTGGTACATGACAACGGGCCTTACTGTGCACCTAGTTTGACACTCTAAGGGGATATGCATATAATTATTGAAATTTTCTTTAAAAACCATTATAAAGGATTTAAAATTAAATATTTATTATTATGTGAATAATTATGCATAGAATTTCAATTTATGTTAAGTATTTTTCTAGTTTGAGATTTTACATTATGATTCATAACCTAATATATTGTATGCCAATATTTAAAAATTTCACCTAGTAGAAGGAATAAAAATTGTATCAATTCATGTATCCCATATAGGGATTTCCCTCCTGTACAAAATAATGATGTTGGTATCAGAGAAGAGACTAGTGCGGAGAAACATATAACTCTACAGGGAAAACTTGCTCAGGTTATGAATAATAAGCTTACCTGTATAGAGCATCCTAATCGAAAACATAGAGGAGAAATGTTAGACCACTTTTTGCATAAGCAGCCTCCATAATTCAATGGGAATACAAACCCATTTATAGTAGAGTAGTGGATAAGTTCCCCAGATAAGATATTTCTCTCTTAAGGATGTAATGAAATGGAGAAGGTTATTATAGAAGTTTATCATCTCTTAGGAGATATAGATCAGTGGGGGTCGTTAATTCAAAACAAAAAGGAGGAGGATGAAATATGAAATATGGATTGGAACTATTTTAAGGAAATTTTCCTACAAAAATATTCTCCTTGTAAAAAACAAGCGGATATAAAGAGGAAATTATTGATTCTAAGACAAAAAGGGGATGAAAATGTTTCCAAGTATGGATATAACATTAAAATATTAGAAAGGAATTGTATGGACTACATATGTAATACAAGGAGCGATATTGATTTATTCTTTGATGATTTAAAACCATTCATCTAAAGGGTACTGGTCTCCCAAAAATTTATCATCATATGAAGATATAGTATCATGTCCTATCAAGATAGAAAAAGAATTCTCTAAGTCTTATGACTTTAAAGGAATGAAAGAGAACAAGTGGGATGATAAACACTCTAGAAAAGGAAATAAAGAAAAGGGGAAGAAGGGAATAGTTTATTTTCTATCCTGTGATAATTATAGGAAGAAACACCCTAGTACTTTCCTGATGGGCATCCCTGTTTGTTACAAGTGTAGAGAAAAAGGCCACCAAGCCCATGATTGTAAGGGAAAGAATGAAGCTGCCAATGTTCAATGCTAAAATCACAAAGAGATGGGATATTATACAAATTATTTACCTAATATTCAGGAAAAATTTCCCCAAAGAAGGCCAAGGGATCAAGTCCAAGCTTATATGGTTACAATTACTGAGGATGAAGTTTCTAATGATGTGGTGGATGGTACATTAATCATTTCCTCAAACTTATCCAATGCTTTATTTGATTTTGGATTGTTACATCATTTTATATCTTCCTAATTTTCCAATAAAATTAGACATTTCCCTTTTTATTTAATAAAGGAGTTGTTAGTAAAAACTCTTAAGTGATGTATCATTGCAACAAAGATGTGTCGATATGTACCCTTTATGACACAAAAACTTTCTTTTGTTGCTGAACTTATCATCATACCCATTATCTATTTTGATATCATACTCAGTATGGATTGGATTTGAAATTATGATGCAAAAATATATTATAAAAAGAAGGAGGTTACAATTTTTGAGAATGATGTAGAATCCCTTATCTTTAGAGAAAAAACCTGACCATTTGATTATTTTCAAGATCCAAAACTAGTAGCTTGACTGAATGCAATTATTTGGGGTGATAAGAACACAATATATATAGGTGAGGAAAGAAATATTAAAATTTAGGATGTACCTACTGTGCAAGAATATAATGATGTATTTCTAGAGGATCTACTTAGACATCCTCCAGAGCGGGAAGTTGATTTCTTTATTGATTAAATTCCTGGTTCAAGACCTATATCAAATATTCATTATATAATGGACATTGTGAAATTAGTAGAAATAAATAAACAACTAGAGGAATAGAGTGACAAAGGATTTATTAAGCCTATTTTTTCTCTATGGGGATCCTTGATTTTCTTTGTTAAGAATAAAGACATATCCATGAGGCTTTGCATTGATTATAAAGAAATCAATGCTATTATCATAAATAACAATTATCCCCTACTTTGCATTGATGATTTATTTTATCAACTTTAGGAATCTCAATAATTTTTGAGGATTGAACTTTGATCTGGATATCATTAGTTACATGTGAGGATAGAAGATATTCTAAGATAGAATTTCAAACTAGGTATTGACATTATGAGTTTACATTAATTCCACTTGGACTAACTAATGCACCCTCTATTTTAATTGATCTAATGAGCCTATTTTTTATGAAATATCTTGATGGATTTTTTCTGGTTTTATTGATGATATCTTGGTATAATACAAACATTATGAAGGCCATGATAATCACTTGTGGATTTTTATGAAGACTCTTGAAAGAAGTGAATAATATGGGAAGATTAGAAAGTGTGAATTTTGGCTTCAATCATTTTCTTTTCTTGGCCATATTTTCTATAAGGATGGAATCTCAGTTGATCATGTGAAGAAAAAACTCTTCAAGAATAGCCTACTCCAACAAACATAAATGAGGTATATAGTTTTACTGGTTTAGAAGGTTATTATCGAAGTTTCATTCAGAACTTCACCTGATTAGCAAACCTGTAAACCAAGAATACTCAAAAAGGGGTTAAGTTTATATGGAAAAAGGAATGTGGAGAATGTTTTGAAGAATTGAAAGGCGATTATTGAATGCTTCGATATTGAATCTACCATCTAGAAATGGTGTATTTTTGATATATAGTGATGTTCCAAAGAAAGGACTTGGGTGTGTCCTTATATATAATGATAGAGTTATTTCCTATGATTCAAGGTAGTAGAAAAATTAATGAATAGAACATTAAAACTCATGATCTTGAGTTAGAAGATGGATCTTTTCTCTGAAGATATGGAGACACTATCTCTATAGAGAAAGATGTGAGATATATACAAATCCCAAAAGCATGAAATATATTTTCTCTTAGAAAAAACTCAACATGAGGCAAAGGTGATGACTTGATCTACTCAAGGATTATGATTGTTCAATACACTACCACCCAGGGAAGGTGAATAAGGTAGCAGATGCATTGAGCAGGAGGGATAATGGAGTTCTGAACAAAATGAGGATTGAACAGGATCTTATGTATATAAATCTAGAAAATATGGCTATGGAAATTACCAAGGAAAGTGAAAGATAATTACTTTTTTAGTTGGTTTCCTAACCATCTTTATTAGAAAGGATTAAAAATCTCATTTTGATGATGAGAATCTTCAAAGAAAAATTAAAGTTGTGAATGATGTGAAGTTTCCAGACTTCGTTTGTGAGGATGTAATTCTAAAATTTGGGAGGAGGATATTTTTTCCCTCTATACTGTTAAGAAAAATAGGGGCCTATATACCCTGAGAGGGGGGTGAATCAGGGTATGGATATTCTTTTCCAAAATTCTTCCTACCCCACTGGATCTTGACCTCTTTATTACAAGGATCACTTTTTTTGCACATGTGTGTTTATTATGACCACTTATTTTATTCTTTATCTGATGATGATTCTTTAAATGCAAGGTAGGGAAACAAGCAGGTAGACACAAGGATTTTTACTTGGTTCACCCTCACTGGGCTACGTCCAAGGAGCGTACAACGACGATGTGCCGCTGTACCAAATCCACTAATGATTACTACCAATAATGTTTGGGATAGATCACTTATATTCCCAGGCTCACTGCCTTTACAATGATTAGGGTCAGCTCACTACTTTTCCAAGGTTCACTCCCTATTTATCTCTCTCTTTGGCTCACTGCCGGTAGAAAGGATAACCTTCTTCCTCTTCCTCTAGTCACTGAACATGGAAGGGATCCAATCATAGTTTATAGACCTGTAGGTCTCTTCACTTGCATGAAGACATGCATCCTCAACTTTTCATAGAATCTCTGTTGAAGTCCAAATTTCATCCACTAATGAATATCCCTTTTCCCCTGAACACTGGGAAATTCCTTTGAAAATACCTTCGCAAAGCACCCTACTTCGCGAGGATCTTTATTTCGCGAAGCTCAAACAAGCCTTCACGAAGGTCCTGCCTTTTCGTGAAGCACTCTCATGAAGCACTCTCACGAAGCTCAAGTCGTCACAGAGCGACTTCCCTCATGAAGCTCACTGAGCCAACGTGGAGCTCACAACTTTTTCAGAGCTATATTAGCCTCCACAAAGCTCTTCTTTCGTGAATGACACAACCTTTGCGAACTACCTTCACGAAACAAGAGCAAAAGATTTTCTCTGAAAATTCTCTCTACTTCTCTCGAGGGGGTCGAGGCCTATTTGTAGGCTATTCCACCGATCGTTGAACCTTCCACGTGAAGTTAACGCCACGCCATCACAAATCGCGAAGCTCCTAAGTTCTCGCCGAAAATCTCTCAGAATCGCGAAGCACCATGACAATTTTCTGATCGTAGAGCTCATCATAATCTCGGAGTGTTCCATCATTTACTTCACGTCTCCACCATGAAGATCCCCTCATGAAGCCCTTTTCCGCCATAATTCTCTTCAACGCTTCCATTCGCGAATCTTGACGTAATCGCGAAGCATCACCACCATCATTTTTCTGGTCTTTGCGAAATCCAAACCTTGAATCCTATATTCGCAAAACTCATGACTTTTCCATATTTTGATGAGTTCTTCAAGGATATCCACTTTTCGCGATGCTCACCAACCTCCAAATTTTGGACCCAAAAATTTGGCAAACACTAGAAAACGGTGCCACCTTGTACTACTATTTTGTACCACCTCCAGATCACCCGTTCCTTATTTTAACATGGATTGTCAAAAACTTCTCTGGAACTCGAAAATTCCCCATGGAAACCTGCTTTTTCAACAAACACAATCAACCCAAAAATGCCGTAATGTTACCTTGAGGGATTTTTTCCCAACATATACCATAGCTAAAAAGGGAGTTATTGGATGATTCCCATAGTTAAAATTTTTATATACACCATAGTAGAACTATAATGTAAAGAGATTTGAAGGAACATTTCTAGTGGGATAATATGAAATAGGAAATTAATGATCACGTATCAAGATTTTTAGTTTTTCAACAAGTGAAGGCTGAAAGAAAACTTCATAGAGGATTCATGCAACCTCTTATTGTTCCTACATGGAAATGGCATGACATAACTATGGATTTTGTCACTAGATTACCAAAACAACCTAAGAAAGAATGATTAAATATGGGTGATTGTTGATCTACTTACCAATTCTACACGTTTCCTTGCTATAAGGGAGGATTTTCCACTGGAGCACCTTGAATGACTCTATATTAATGAAGTTGTAATAATTCATGGAGAACCTATATCAATTGTGTTTAATCATGATCCATGATTTATATAAAAATTCTGGAAAAGTCTCTTGAAATATTTGGATACTGAGCTTCATTTGAGTACCTCTTACCACACTCAAACTGACGGACAATCCGAAAGGACGATCTACAATTTAGAAGAAAAACTGAGATCATGCCCACTTGACTTTCAAGGTATGTGGGATCATTATTTACCTTTGGTGGAGTTTTACTACAATAATAGTTTCCATTATAGTATTTAAATGGCACTATATGAAGCATTGTATGGAAAGAGATGTCGTACACCAACTTATTGGGATGAATTTGGTGAAAGGAAGCTAGTGGTCCCAGAGCTTGTAGAGGAAGAAATAGTAAAGGTAAAGACTATTCAAACCCATATTAAATCATCTCAAAGTAGGAAAATGAGCCATGTCAATAATATAATGAAGGATTTGGAATTTCAAGTGGGAGATCATATTTTCTTAAAAGTATCTCCATGGAAGGGTGTTGTAAGATTTGGGAAGAATGGGAAACTAACCCCCAGGTACATTGGAACTTTTGAAATTCTAGAGAGAATTAGATCTATGGATTATCATTTAGAAATGCTAATTGGCCTTTATAAAGTACACAATGTGTTCTAAATCTCTTTGTTAAGGAATTACATGCTAGACCCAACACAAGTATTCACTTATGAAGGAATAGAATTGGAACCTGATTTATCTTATTGTGAAGAGTCTATCCGAATTATGGACACTAAATAACAAGTGTTGAGGAATAGAACGATTTGGATGATAATGGTGTTTTGAAAAAATCATGAAATTGAAGAGTTGATGTGGGATCTTGAATAAATTATGATGAAGAACTACCCAAATCTTTTTATGAGGTGACATTCTAGAAATTTCGAGGATGAAATTTCTCTAAAAGGGAAGAATGTAACAACCTTGAATTCTATAAATAAGATTTCCCTTCTTATGTTTATTTCATATAGTACATATCAAAAAACATCAGTTATAGAATATAATGAAACATTAAAAATGAAGAATGAATGAAATAAGAGGTATTTCTATAAGTTAAAGAACTTATTATGATGAAATAGTAACTTGACCTTAGGAATAGTAATATGAACTTTATGAATAGTATATCATCCAAATGAATATTAACCTCACCCATGAAGGTATAAATAAAATTTATTCACCTTAAAAAATAGATTATCAAATAATTATATCACAGTTTAGGTAAATAAATATTTTAAAAATTATAAATTAAGTGTTGGTATTTTTGTAAGTCATAAACATTTAATTACAATTTTATAATTAATAAAAAGATTTAAAAGAAAACTATTTTTTATAAAATGTATTCATAAATCAATATTTTGTTTTCTTATTATTTTAGTATAATTTTATGATACCATAGTTAATTTTTGATAGTATTATAAAATCAGTTATAGATTAAAAATCTATATTTTTATAGTAAATAATGGTTTTAATAAAAAATATTCTTATATTTAGAAAATTATTTTCCTAAAATGGATTCAATTTTTTAATTATACTCATTGAAAAATGGTTTGGGTGAATTTTTTGGATTTTTCTAAAATACTTGAATTACTCGTGAATAGTAAAATATAGTAATTTATGGTATAAATACATTATAAGTTAAATTCACTACTCCTTGATTCATCACTAATGTAAGAAACATAATATCTAAATTTCATTCACTAGTTTAAAATGTTTTATGACAATTCTTAAACTATTCGTAGTCTTGAGCCAAAATAATAAAAAGATGAATTAAATATTCGAAAATCACCCAACTCCTCCACAATAAATACCACCCCACACCACTAATTCTCCTCACACCTCTAAGACATTTATCCATGTGAAATTGTTTCCCAATATTATCCCAAATCCTATCCCACAGGTAAAAGAGATCTTGTTTTCATCAAAAGACCAAAACTAATCCCTTTATGGAGGTTCTCAAGAAGGAATATTCAAGTGGTAAAATCCTCTTCCTTTTCCTTTCAATTTCTTTTCAAGATCTTTTATTTTATTATTCTCTCCCCACATCCTATGTCCAAATAATCATAATAACTCCAGTATCATCTATATACTATAATTATATAATTTTGATGGAATATCCTTCATCAAAATCCTTTTTTCTCTCTCCCTTTTATTTTAAAAACAAATTTATCATCCGTGAGGGGCCGATTTACAACCTTCATGGACGAAAAATGTTTGTTATTCAAATTATCCTTCAAGGCTGGTAATGAAACAATTTTTATAGTAAAAAAAATACTATATTATATTTATTAAAACCTATTTAATTTTATATAACCATTAAATATACATAATATTATTCATACGACAAAACTAGTTTGTGATGATAAAAAAATGCCAAAATAATCTAAATGATTATCAGTAATGTTTTATATAATGAATCATCCTCATACCATATAACCAAATGAATTATAACCATTTTATATTATTTATGTTTATTAATATCATATAAATTCAATTCTGTATAATTATACTCAATCCACATGAACTTTTATACTCGTATATAAGTATACTGATCATGAAAACCAAGAAAACAAATGCTCTCAAGTGATAAAATTATATCTTATAACTCATAAAAAAGGCCATAAATGATATTAATAAAATTATACCAAATAAAAAACATGTAGATAAGGTTATTAATTAATTAATTAATTAATTTAATTTTATTATCCAAGACATTAAGGTCAATTGTAGAACACATTCAGACATAAGGTAAGAGTTTTCTTCCTGAACCTCCATTTTCATTCAGGTTACCCTTTCATCCTCTAAACACCAATGAAATTATTTATTTATTTTATATAATTTTTATAAATTCTGATATATGTTCCAAAATAATGTATTCTGATAATTTTATCTTTCATTTATTGGAAAATACTTGTTGTACAAGGTTCCCTTCTCAATTATTCTCGATACACAAGTCTGATTAAAGGGAACATTTTGATTTCGTACCCATTTTCATGTACCATACATAATATATTTTAAGACTCCATTATTTTTCTAAAATAACTTATTTTGTCCTGAAAAGCTATATTTTTTCATTTCTGGTCTTATACAAACAATCAAGTCAAATACAAATTAATTTTCCAAAATAATTCTTCTTTGAAAAGTAAAAATAATATTTATCTCAAGAATTCCTCTATGATTTTATAAGAGTATTTTCATATATTTCAAAACCTCTATTGAATTTTATTATTTATTGAGTTTTATCTCTTATGTATTTTCCAATATATTTTATTAAATTCTTAATGACTACTTTGACTATGGATGTGCTATCTTGACACTATTCACCATACTATGAAGGATATTTAGTGATTATGTGTACAGATTAGGGAAAGTTATTTACATTTCATTTGTATTTGTTTTTTTATACCCATTCATATGAGGAATGAATTGGACTTAGTAAGTGATGGGTGGGGCCTGATATAGCCCCTTGATGCATCAGTAGGTCTCATGAGACAAACTAGCCTGGATTTTTACCCATTATGTATGGTGTCTTAGCCGTGGCCTTGATAGTATGATTATGATGTCTGAAATTATGCATTCCCTCATTATGAATCTAGTAATTGATATTCCATGTGATTATTTGACTAGTATAATATCCATGGTTATGTTTTATTATGGAATTATTTAATTATCTTTTATTCCTACCATATTATGCTCAATATTATGTTTTTATGGAATGTTTACTTTTATTTATTCACCATGAATTATTATTTATGCTTCCACTATTTTACTTACCCTTACTGAGCATCTGAGATCACCACTTTCTTATGTTTTATTTTTCCCCAAGATGTGAAGATGTATATTTTAAATGACATGTAGGGATAATCTAAGAGTTATGAGAGTTACTAATGGATCATCTATATTATTTTCCCATTAAAATATGTAATGTAAAACTTATGTTTGTATCTAGTTTTACAAAACTACTAAATTTTTTATCCTTAAAGATATGACTTACTTGTTTATTATGATAATGTAATGAAGTAAGGTACCGACTCCAAAAAAATGGGGTCAGGGTATTTACACTTGAGATGAGCTCATTTCGGGGCCCAAAACCTAGACAATAATTTCACTTCATCTAGGAAAACCCCCCACCCTGAGCACAATCGTGGTTTTAGAATTTCCAACCAAATATCTTTTTACGAGACATTAGAATTCACATGTGAGATATAGATATTAATTTATTAAATAAATATTAAATATTACTTAAAACTCAACAAGATTTTGATTTCATCAAAAATAAACCAATGTGTAACCATCACGTGCCAAAATAAATGAGGAAAAAAATTTATGAGGTCATTCATTATGGAAAATTTACCATTTTTCCTTGATATGGGTTTGTAGCTTTGAAACTCAAGAATGAGCTAAGTCATGCTGGTGGAAAAAATTACATCACTACATTCTCTCCACCTTTAACCATTTCAACCTAGAAAAGATAACAACTATACCATTAAAACAAGAATCTCAAAAACTGACCTCTTACAATAGGTTGATAAACCCTCACACATGATTCATTAACTTCTGGAGGTTCATCTTCTATATGAACACAGAATAAGAACCATATAAGAGAAACATTCTATTTAATCACCATCAAAAAAACTTCCTTCCCTAGACCTAAACTACTTAACTAGAATGATAGGATCAATCTTGATTGGAGAAATTCCTCGAAAAAATCAAAAACTCATTACATTATAGTTGAAAAGATTTCTCACGCAACACCTCTCCAATCCATAGGTAGTTTATCTTCATGGTATGATGTGAAACTATGGTCCATTAACATAAATTTTGAAATGTTATGTTAACAAGGGAACTTACGA
Source organism: Viscum album (assembly GCA_963277665.1). Lineage (NCBI taxonomy): Eukaryota > Viridiplantae > Streptophyta > Magnoliopsida > Santalales > Viscaceae > Viscum > Viscum album. The sequence goes on from OY728165.1 coordinate 839,174,638, forward strand.
TGAGACATTCTGCTCCCCACCTTTAATGAATGACTCTTATGATTATTCCATGAGAATAATATATTCATTAAAAAATCCTACACTGAGTGAAACAATGAAAATTATATAGTGACACTAGAATATCCTTATGGTAATGTGATCCCCAAGGCCCAACTTTACTTCTCGTAATCACTATAAAAAGTGTATATACTAATTTCTCCCACTTAAACACAATGATATTATTATTAAATATTTCATCTAACTATTGTATGGATCCATGCCACCTCACTTAGTTATGTTTTGATAATTAAAAAATTATTATTTTATTCTTTTTAACATGAGTGAAAAAATGTGTTTGAGACTTGTAATACATATATAAGAAAAACATAATGTTGATTTTGTTTATTAAACTATTATTCATGTTTGTTATGTGTCTTATGAACAAATTTTGGAGAAAAATAAATATTAGTATGAAAGTCATATTTGTATCTTATAATTGAATATCTGAACCTTTTAGTAGTTTTTCCAAGCCTTGTGAGACTTTTTCTTAACCTTACGACTACTTGACTAAACATTAAAATTTTCGTTTTGAACCTTACGAAGGACTTGTCTGAAACTTATAAGAGAAATTAATATTATTCATGAATAAATATATTATGATATTAGTTAAACCTTATATGATTATAGATACTTAAATTCTAATGTGACCATCCTAACATAGTAAAAAAATAATTATTATATATATACTTAGAAAAATTATTAATACACATGTTTCAAAAGCTTATTTTTAGAAGACTTAAAATATGATATTTTTTTCTAATCTTTTTTTTATGTTTATCTAATGCATATACCTGTTTATTTTTATAAATTATTTATTTGTACCATAATTATTTTTTAATTATGTTGATCATATGAAATTATATTGAAAAATATTTTTTATTAAATTAGATAAATATCATGAGAAAGTAAGTTTGATTGATATTAATGTTTCACATTTACTTAAGAAAATTCAAAATTAATATTTTATAGTACTTTTAGAAAGTTTTTAAGTATGTTTATCTTGGAACTCTATAAAATATTTATGGCAGATTTCAATGATATTAAAAGTTAGTTTAGTGATGATTTATTACTTTAATAAAATTATTCATTTAATATTCTAACAAAATTGTATGTACAATTTTTTATATTTTACAATGTATCATGAATATGAAAGGTTTCATCTATATGATGTATTTTTGAAGACATTGGAATAAAATGAGAAAATATCCATTGTTATATCTCTCTATTTAAAGAAATATGAAATAGGTAATTAATAGAATATACACATTGGGCTTTATTGTTTGAATCATTAGAGATTCATCATTTACACTATATTAATGAGACTTTGTTGGTTTAACCTAGTATCATCATCTATATTGATAATGGTCAAATCATTACCTATTCTCATCACCAACAACCTCTTCGATAATCATCCACTAGTTTCATCATTATATATTTCACTATACCTTAATTATCTGTACTATAAATCCATTAACTTGTGCATCTATGTTGTGATGGATTATACTTCACATTAGAAAGGTATATCTGGTTATTCTTACCAATCAATAAGTAGGTCTCACTATTTGTACCTTGGTTCGATAAAATGTAGGGGTTTTTAAATGTGTCTTGGTCCGAATAGTGACAAGGTTGATTCTTAATCTACTTCAGCAGTAAAGTCCCAGATTATGCCTCTAGATATGAAAATGGCATGATATTAGGTTATACCTTTAGGTATAAAAATTTGGTTATTGGGTTGTGACTTCAGGTTTCAAAAAGTTAGCTGTAAAGGGTTGTGACTCTCCATAAAAAATCTAGTCACTATTTAGTGGGTGAAATATTCTCACATTAAGAGTTTAATGAGTATAAGTAGGATCACTTTGATCTAAACTACTATAAAAATACATGTGTTCATATTTTTATTTTTAACTATATAAGTATATTAAATTGGATAATTCTTTAAAATTTTATAAATAGGTATATTCACCACCCCCTCTCCTCTTGACCATTCAGTTATCTTTCCTAATTAAAAAAATGGTATCATAGCATAGAACATGAAAGAGTTATTTGATTTGATTTATATATATCTTTTATTAGTAAATAAATAGTAAATTTTTTCATTTAAGGAAATGATAAATTTGATATCGTAGGATCATGTTTTAATGATGGATGGATTCCATAAAGATCACCATTCTTTGATAGTAATTATTATGGCTATCGAAAATCCAGGATATAATCCTATATTTAACATCTAAGTATTGATCATTAGAAAATAATGATAAAACCTAATTTTTTTGAGGTTGATCCTAATTCTCTTACTGGTGATGAATCTATTTGATATGTTATAAATTATAAGATCATGAATATATTTTATTGTGATATAAACTGAATTTTTTTTAATCATATTTCTGCTTGTAAAACTACTCATGATATATAAATAATTTTATAAACTACTCATTATGGTTCTGATAAATTAATTAGAACTAAACATGGTATATTAAAGGAAGATTTTCATGATTTTATAATAGTGAATAATGAAACTGTAAACTAGATATTTCACAGTTTTACTAGTTTATTAAATTGAATGAGTAATCTTGGAGAGGCATTGAACAACACTACCTTGTTTGAAAGTGTTTTAAGATCACTAATCAAAAAATGGAATGCCAAGAAAATTTCAATTTTTTAGATCAAGAAATTTAACGATTATAATTTGGATGATATCATTTTTTCAATAATTCAACATGATTTTTATTTGAAAAGCATTGAGAATTAGTTTTATGAAAATAATTATGGTATAGTATGTAAAACTATTTTTTCTTCACAAAGTTATTTTGATGATTTAGGTTCTTCACCTTATTAGAATAAAAGAATTGAAATTTTTTTGAATTGATTTTATAAAGAAATCAATAAGAACCAATATATAAAGAGAAGAAAGTATAATAAGGAAAAAGATAAATGTAATTTTAATGATTTTGGTCTTATTATTTATGATTTTTGCGAAAAAGGGAACATTATAACTGATTGGTTGTGGATTAAAAAAATAAAATAAGTTCAATAAAAAAGAAAATATAGATTTAGATACATATAGTGACTTGAGAAATATATATTCTAGTACTAATTTAGAAACTATAAAAGAATCTAGCCATCTTTGTTTTGTGGTGAAATTTGTTAATATTTCTTTTTTACCTTCTTATTCTTATGTTTCAAGGGACTTGAGAGAGTCTTCTATGAAAGATGGAAATATTTTTGTAATGGGAAGCATGGATGAGTTTTCAAATTGTGATAATAATTCTAATTCAAAATATTAATATTATAAACCTACTGTTAGATAGATTGAAAAGAGAATTGATGAGTTAGAAGAAGACAAATTTCATCATTTAAGGTGACTATAAGAAATTAAATAAGGAGCACAAATTTTTTATCAAATAAAAGACAAATATTGATTCTAAAATTTTGAATTTTAAAGAGGGAAATGTTATGTTAAAATATTTTATTTCAAATAATAATAAACAATAAGAAATAAAAATTAATATTTTGTTAAATGATATTTCTCAAGTAATGAATGAATCTAATAGGCTTAAGAAAGAAAATAAAAAATTGAGAAATACTACTTCTAGTTATAATGTAAAAGTGTTTGTTGATTTTGAAGTTGTTCAAAAAGAAAATGATAATTTGAAAGATGAGATTTAAAATAAAAAAAATAACTACTTTTCTTAAAGGATGATAAATGTATGTAAATATTATGTATTTGAATAAAATGAATAAAAATAAAAAATGGACTTGGTCATGACGTATTTTTACCACAAATGTACAAAATAAAAGTTTTAAAAGGTAAAAAGGAAATAATTTATTCATTTAATGGTTTTAAATGTTGTGCTTTTGGTCATTATGCATCTGAGTGTTCTTTAAGGTTTGTTTAATATATTGGATATAAAATCTATATTTAAATCTAATATATATAATTCTTCAAAATCTTGGGTTCTTAAAGGTTCTAATGAAAATTTAATTGGATTAAAATTAAATTGGATGACAAATAAATTTACCTTTTTATGTCCAACATGCATAACACTTTAGTATTTTATCATATGGTATGATGGATCTTAAATCCTATTATATTCCAGAAGATTATAGATATATACCTGTTTATTGGTAGTATCTTTTCATTCTGAGTTCAAGATCCTTCTCAAAGGATTAAATTAGGTCACCTTCATAATCTTACTACATGTCAAATCTATTAGTTTGGAACTTATCACTGTTATGAATTGATTCTATCTTGTATGATTAATATTCTTTTACTTTTTGGTTTGCTCACATGAAATTAAATCTATTTTTGATTTTTGGATAGTAAGCATGGAAATTTTATTTTATTATAAGGTTTATTTTTATATTTTTTAATGGTTAGATACTATTAAACTCATTACAAATAATATTATAATTCCTTGAATATCTGATAATGTTTTTGTTGCTCCTTCTGGTATTTAAAGTATTTTTTTGGATGAGTTTTCACTATTTCATACAAGCAGTTTTTGAATTTGTAAGATAGGAAATTTAAAATATACAATTTATTTTGAATATGTTGATACTTAAAGAAGGAAAGGAATATTAAATTAAAGAAGATATTTACTATTTTATTTAAATTTATTTCATCTATTATTTATCTATTTAATTCATAAATTTAGGGGGGGTAAATCTGCTTAAAGCATGTTGAAATATGAACATTTTATTTAAATTAAAGTATTTTGTTTTTATTTTCATACAATGTAGGCATGAATTTTTTATTCTTCTTATTATGTGTGGAAATTTCAAATTTATTCATTTATTATAATCATTATGAGTAGTGTCTATTGTTCCACAATGTTTAAAACATGTGGAGTCATTATTTTTATAAATTAAAGCATATGAAAACTATTTTTGAGGATAATTTTTTTCATTTTTATATATCTAGAAGAGGACTTATTTTATTTTTTAATGTGTAGTTTCAGGGGGAGACATTTTTGTTTAAATCTTCATAATTCATGTTAAAATACACTAAACATTTAAATTTTCCGTAATCATGTTGTACATAATTTTTTCAAAAAATTTTCATATTTTTTAAACAAAAAAGAAAAAATTTGACCTATTTTTTTAAATTTAACTGAAAATTTTAAAATGGGGAAATGTTTTAGAAAATATATCAAATTTTTTAATTATCAAAAGGGGAGATTATTGATTGGATCCTTTTCACTTTACTTAATTATTTTTTAATAACTGTAAAATTATTTTTATTCCCTCTAATATCCTATAATTCCAATTTTCCATTTTCATGAAAAGGCCATTTTTAAGGGTGTAATGGGAACCCGAACAAACAAAGTCTATAAATTAGGTTAAACAACAAAGGATTAACCCAAAACATTACAAGAAAATTTTAACATGTTAGTAGATTGAACCCTTTGTAAACTCTATCCAATATTGAATTTACCTAGCTCTAGTTCATTATGAATTAGATCCTCAAATAAAGATGCCATCCTACCCCAAAACTAGAGATATTCCTCCAAATTTATCTTCCGTTAATTGAAAAGATGAACAAATATGATATCTTGGGTGTTGATCCAATTCCTTTCCTCCTCATTAGCATTAATATGGATCTTCCTCTCATATATTTTGTTGATGTCCTCTGGATAGGAATTGATGAAAAAGAAGGTCTAAGACACAAGTGACTTAAACCTCTTCTTCTTTCTCCCTTCTTACTTCCCTTTTGTATTTGAACTAAAGAAAACTGTCATGAAATATATCCACTACCTTTGATTCCTTTAATTCATGGGTAGATTTTGCCATCCTTTCTTTTCCAACTTAAGTTTCTAACTGTTATGGGCATGTGGATTCCTTGACCATGGTTTCTCCTCTACCTATCCCATTAGAACCATCAACTTTAACCACCAATCTAGTAGTAATTAGTTTTAGTAAGTTGTAATAATCTTTATGAGTTCTAGTTTTTTGCCTTTGTTAACAAGATATTCTCTATAGTAAAAACCACCCATTGTCATGTTCTTCACAACTAAGCAGAAGAAATCATAAACCTATCCATCTTCTTCATAGTCCAAAGAGAACTGAGAATCTTCCCCTTAAATAGAAAATTCATTGGTCTCAGATTTATGACACTGCTCATTGGTCCCTAGATCCTAATGTTTATTCCATCTAATGTGAGTAAATAAATGTGTTTGAATCATTCATTACTTATATAATAAAAGAATATTTTATGTTTTTTATTCCATTGTTCTTTAGGATTGATATGGGTCTTGTGAAATGATTTTAGAGAAAATACATATTAGTATAAAATGTATGTATCTATCATACAACTGAATTTCTAAACCTTATAATAGTATGTCTAAACCTCACGAGACTTTGTCTGAATCTTATGATTGGTTTAATGAATGTTATGAATGTGTGTATGAACTTAATGAAAGACTTGTTTGAACATTATGAGGGAATTTTATACACTTTACAAAGAATAACCTTAGAATATTAGTTTAACAATAAAAAAATTATTGATCTTTACTATATTATAAGATCATCCTTATGTAGTAGAAAGATGATGTTTACACAAATACTTAGAAAAATGATTCATACACATGCTTTAATAGTTTTTTAGAAGACATAAAATATGCTATGTTTGTCTTATAATTTTATATTTTGATCTATTGAATATATAAATTGATTATGATACTTGATTTATTTGAACCATAATTATTAATTAATTATATTAATCTGATGAAAATTATATTTGAAATATTTTGTGTATAATTGGAAAAATACCCTGAGGGAGTAACCATGATTGATTTTAACATTTCAAATTTTGAATGTAAATTAATTTTTTTAATTTTCATGGTATTTACAACAAGTTGTTGACAGTTTTTATCTTATAACTCTGAAAATATTTAAATATGATTTCTATGAGATTAATGGTTTACTTCTTTATATATTTAATGTTGTAATTAAATTTTTATTCATTTAATATTATAAAAAAATTTTATGTGCAGTTTTTTATATTTTATAGAGTATCGATAATATTAAAGGTTTCAACCACATGATGTATTTATGTTATTTATTATTGTTTGATATTTATTAAGACTTTTTAATTGAAGGAGAACACAGTTGTTGTTATTTATATCTATTTAAAAAAAGTTGAAGCATAAAATGTATAGAATATACATGCTATAATTCATCATTCAAGTCTTTCAATCTTCACAAATAACATTACATTACAGAGACATTGTTGATTTTCCCAAGTTTCAACATCAACATCAAGATGGGACAAAGTATTACTTATTCCCATCACCAACAGATGATTGGAATTTTTGGTTATCTCTTGTTCTAAATAATGGAATAGTTGGTTCTTCCTCCACTTCAAAAGAAAGGTTTTTGGTTGTGCCTCTAGATGCAAAAAAGGTAGAATATTGGGTTGTGCCTCTAGGTAGAAAAATTAAGGTATTGGTTTTTGAATCTATGTGTTAAAATTTCAGTTGAAAATAGTTGTGACACCCCAACAAAATAAGGTCACTATTTAGTGGGTTTCATATTCATGTTGGGAGTCTAAAGAGTAGACATAGGATCACATTGATCAAAACTACTAAAAAATAATTTTTTAATATTTTTATTTTCCACTTCATAATTATATTAAATTTTACAGTTCGTTAAAATTTTATAAAAAGGTCAATTCACCCCCAACCCCTCTTGGCCATTCAACTATCTCACCCACTGGACAAACAACAAAATTATCAAAAACTATATATCTACAGCTCAGAACCCAAAAAAACATTATATCCACTGTAGTGGATGAATTGGTTGGTCTGTTATCACTATATCATGAAATTTACTGATGAGAACATAAAAAATAACCAAAAAACTCAAACTGATTAGAAACTATTAAATTATCATAAATTTCTATTCCAACACAATATAATGTGGATGATATTTTCTTGTTAAAATTGCCCCTATTTTTGGCTCCAGACCCCATTATAACATCTTTCAGTACTCGATTTACTAAAACTATAACCTACGGTGAAAATTATACATCATTTAGATAGGGTTTCCACATGATGAAGATGAATGAAAGCTCATTTAGTCACACAACTCTAAATAATCATGATCTACAATGGTTATCCTTATTCAAAAATGTATATTGAAGAAATCAATACAATCCCCATAAAACCACCAAACAACCTCAGAATATGTTGATGTGATCCTTGTATTCATAAAATCTTTAAGGTCGATTACTTGAGAATATCTATCCATGAAAGATCTCATAATTGAAGTTAGAACATTTAGCTTCCCTCACTAAAAGGAGGAGTCTAGGGGCAGCATCAATAAAAGGTAAGTTCAATCCCCCTTTCCCTTCAAAACTAAATGTATCAAGGCTAGCTACTCAGAAACCACATCCATCAGCTAAGCATGGAACTTTATATGAAGGGAATCAACCACCACACTATGTTTTCACCATTCTAATCACATTCTTATCCTATATAAACCTAAAATAGACATATATATCTCTAATGAAAAAAATAACTAAAACTCACCAAATTTATATATATATATACATATAAATAACTAAAAGTCTAATATTAATTACTTTAAACTAATTAGAGATAGTCCAAGTCATTTAACCTTAAACTATATGGCACTCTAGTCATTATCACTTGATGTTAAACTAAACGACATATGGTCCACCCAAAAGTACGTTAAACTGATTTAAGTGGTTTCTCTTATATAACCTAATTCCATTATGTGTGATCCATACATATTTAAGTGATCATATTGTACAAGTTTACCAACTCATGTCGCGTCTTCTCCAACAACCCTACACTAGAAAAAAAATAATTTTATTTTTCCTTGAACATGGGTTAGTTATGGGAAAAGTTATTTTTAAAAACTACATATGGCTAGATTCATGTTCTTATGGGATACATAGTGATATCTAAATTCCCCATAATAGGATGAGCCACCAAATAAAATTATATTCCTAATTCTAACCATGTTATGAGTAATTTACCAATTCACATCGATTTTAATCTTTACTTCTATCACAAAGGCTCCCATACATTTATACCTTTTATCTTTCACATGGGATATATATTTACAGAGACCCTTTCCCAGAACTACATATGGATTGATTCATATTCTCACATGCTAAGTAGTGATGCCTGAATCTATTATCTTGGACCCACTGAAAAAATATCTTTTATATTTAATACTCCAATGACCCCTACACTAGGATAAAGCCATTCTATATCAAAATTTATGTGTAGCTTGATTCTTGGTATCTCAAAATACATAGCGACACCCATATTTCTTGTTGGGTCCAGCCACAAATACTATTAACTTTAATCTTTAAGGTGTGATCCTTCAGTAATCCATGTTTGGTTATCTATATTACCCACACACCGACACACCATATAATGGAATTAGGATCTCTTATCCTAGGTTGAACCATAAATATTCTTCTAGTTCTAATCCTATACCATAATAAAAAAATACCATATAATTCCCCATATTGAACCACTAGGTCCAAACTAGAGTTCCACATGACCTCTTGCATGTCTCCCTATACACAAGAGGCTCTTGAATAGCCACATGGGTCTAAGTTCTTCAATAGGGATTTTATGCTCTCAGTACCTTTTAATAGACCAAATAATATCATAACATTATATAATATAATATAATAATTAGAGTAAATAAGTAGTAACTATATAGATAGAATACCAGTTATAAAATAACCATGCAGGGTACCTAAAGTGGCTATCCAAACCCAACTATAAATGATAGTGGGTAATAAATAAATATACAGTAATATCCTTTGGAGTACGTCCCAGTACCACACTCAACTTCATACTCCTCAGTTTATACATCTTCCATGGGATCCTTTCCCTTTCTTGGATCCCTATACATGAAATTTGCATGTGCATTGAAATACTCATACAAGGTGTGAGTAATAAAACTCAATATGACACCACCAATTCATACATAAAAAAATTTCACTTGTATAAAAAGTGTATTACATGATAATAATAAATGTGAAATAAATCATAACAAACACTCAATACTTCACCTAGCATTCATGAACTAACCAAAATTTCACAAACCCCTAGGTATTCCTGCTTCAGCTCCATGCTTGAAAGCTGATCAATGTTCATAGAAAAATATCGAGAACAAGACATAAGGATGGATACATGTATCTTAGTATCATCAAGTCAATGATATGATCATGCTACTTTGTATCCTCAAGAAATTGGGTTTCATCAAGTTCCTTGGTATCCTCAAGGCATCGAGTCTCGTTCGAACCATAAGGAAATCATTCTACAACATCTTCATCATCACACATCATGCACACTCCCCTATAAGGGGTAATCATACCATGGAAGTAACCTATCACATGTATCTAGAACCAAACCTCCAAAGTCAAGTTAATAATTAATAAGCTAAATCATGATAAAAAAACATAGCAGGGAATCATGATAAATATAGAAGAAATAAAAACACATGTGAATCAATATCAACTATCGTGAGAAGAAACTATAGAAATTATCATGGAACAAAGATCATATATGGGTATCACAACAACACACAAACTCGTAAGTAATCACCATCAATAAATAATAAAAAACCTTGCTTACACATAAATCATACCATGGAAAAAAGTGAATATGAGAGTCCCAAATGGTAAGAAACATCCCACCACAATGATGTTGAAACACAACTCCAAGGTTTTTCATGGAAATGAATAACAAACCACTCTGTACACCACAAATAAATTGATCTCATGTAAATGTTCCTAACATGGGTTATGTTTCATAAAGAATATATTTATGATATATTCTTAAGAGAATTCCATGTCAAGAGCATCATTCACATATCATATGGAGTCTATCAAAAGGATCATTTTTGAGGTATGTCGAAAGAAGGAATGAAAATTCACTAAATCCATCATTAATAGAAGAACATATTGTGAATTTGATTTTTATTTTTGAAGAGGTCATGAACTCTATCCAATGATCTTTGTTCCATCATTATTTCATAAATGGAAAAGGGATTTAAGAAGAAGGAAGTCCCATGATGATTATTCTAGAGAAGATTTCCCAAAAACGTCATTGTTCTTGAAGAATTAATCTATGATGAAGAGAGTTGGTCATTAAAATTTTTATTTTAACATCCAATATATGATAATTTTTTCAATGGACTAAGTTTCTATCATAGATCCACTATCACAAAAAGATCGAGGATTATGATTCCAGAAAACTTACCCAAATAATTCCCATTTTCAATGGTATATCTTGGTTTGATCAAGAAACATTGTCAATATTCTAGATCTCATATTTATTTATAAATAAAAGGGTGAATTAATCATCAGATCATGATAGAAAACATAGATCCATCATATATCAATGATCATCTCACAAGAAGGATGGAGAATTTATCATGGACTCATTGATTTCACATTGTCAGACTGTTCTAATGAAAGAGAGACATGGAGAGGTGAATGGGTGTGAAAGGATTAAAGGTAGTAGCTTAAAGAATTTAATTATGACCATGGGTTTCAGATTTGGGACTTACAGAAGGTCAAAACCATGTGGAATTAAAATCCTATGAGGTGAATAAATTTCTCCCTCAGAATTGGAAAACTGGTGGGCCAGTGTTCCTGGAAGAATGCCATGTAGTTTTACATAGCCACCAGTTGGTCTGTGGGGTCTATTGTAGTCAATATACCTACTGGAACCCCACTAGATGTCTACTGGGTTCCCTGGATAACCGATGGATATTTTCCAACCACCTTAAATCCAATTCATTTATCAACTAAACCACTTTATAACCCATGCCATTATCCATTAAAAACCATCCTCTTAACTACCCATATAAGAGAAGAACAAATAGATTAAGGATAAGTTTATAATCTTTAAATATATCATACATTGAAATAATATGAGTATTTACTATTGTCCCCCAATAACAACTTCTTTTCCTGGAGAAGTACCTTCAAAGGTTCTACTCAAACAACTCAGGGCATTGGGCCTGAACATCAATATCATACTCATAGGTCTCCTCTTAGATCCATCCATGGAACCAAGGAATCTAGAATAGTGGTACCATATTCATTCTAATGAATTTATTAATATGTTCTACAACCTATATTGAATACTTAATATATAATGCATTAGGTTCTAGCTCCACATCCTCACAATCAATGAGACACATAGGATTTGGAAAATACCTATAGAGTTGTGACACATGAAACATCTCATACATACATTGTTAGTAAAAAGGAATATCTAGATGATACACCATTGTCCCAACCCGATCAATGATCTTTAAGGGTCCAACCCATCATGGCACTAGTTTCCCTTACATCCTCAAACATCAGTGGTCTAACCAATGAGTCACTCTCATAAAGTCTTGATTGGATATAGAAAACTCCAAAGGTCTCCTCTTATGGTTGGAATATGACTTTTGTTGTCTCTATGATTTTATAAACCTCTTATAAATTATCTAGAATCTCTTAGAGGTCTCTTACACCAAACTGGACCCCACCAACATTGCCTAACTAGCCTCATGCCAGCAGAAAGTTGATCGATATGGCCTCCGATATAGATCCTCATAAGGTTCCATATGAATCGAATTATGGTAAATATTTTTGTAATAAAACTAAACCAAGGATAGTTGATCATCCCAAGATCAAGTATAGGTCATAAGACTAAAGTATATCCTTCAGTATGTGAATTGTTCACTCAAACAGTTTATTAGTTTGGGGATAGTATGATGTTCTCAATCTCAACCGAGTCCCTAAGGCCTTCTATAAACTCTTCAAAAACCATGACATGAAATATTCATCTCTTTCATATATGATGCTCATGGTAAATTCATGTAATAATATTATCTCATGGAAATATATATTTACTAGCTCATATACTAAGTGAGTATCATGGATTAGTAAGAAATGAGAAACTTTCATCAGCTGATCGATAATCAACCAAACAGTACCACAAATCCTTGAGGTCCTAGGTAACCCTATCCAAAATTCTATTGTGACATTACCCCACATACACATGGTAAATATAAGTGAATGAATCAAACCACTGGTATTCTAGTTCTCTACCTTTATCCTTTAATAGGTAAGGCATCAGGATATAAATCCAAGAATGTATCTCTTCATCCCTAACCGCAATAATTGTCATATAAATTCTTGGTATATCTTTGTCACACAAGAATATACCACCCACATAGAGGTATGGAGGTCCCTCATTAGATCCTCCTTGATGGAATTAAGGACTAATACTCTCCCATATACATGGAACACATTGTTATCACTCAATGAATACTAGGGTATCAGATCAACACCAACTAGTTGTTCCCGCATCACAACACACACTGGATAAGTCTCCTATCCAACCTTTACACAGTATACTGGAGAAGATGTGACCACCAAGGGAGAACATGACATTGATCCCTAATCATTATAATCATCCATTCTCTACTCAACAAAAATCTCATTAGGCGTCACTTCTCCTCTGATGGTCACTGACCAAGATCCTAAGCTACCTGCATAATACAACTAAGAGCATATTAGATGATGTTTCTTTTCCCTGATGTATAATTCATATCAAGGTAGAACATCTGTAGATACTCTACCCAGTGCCTATATCTTAGATTGAGGTCCCTCTGTTTGAAGTTATAGTAAAGGATTGTTTTTTCATTGTAGACAAAAAACCACTCAAAGAAGATATAGTATTTCTAACATTTCAAGGTGTGGACCACGACTGCCAGCTCCAAATCAAAGGTAGGCCAATTCCACTCACGGGGTCACAACTAACATGACCAATAAGATGATACAATCTCTCTCTACATCAGTACTACTCCCAAAGAAACACCTGATGCATCATAGTATACAATATATTTGATCCCATGTTTAGTAAGAATCAACATTGGAGCGATTTTTAACCACCTATTCATCTCAATAAATGCCTCTTTATACTGGTCCAACCACTGAAACATTACTCCCTTATTATTATAATAGTCATAGGTGCTGACAAATTAGATAAGTCCTCGAAAAAACACTGATAGTATCATGCTAATCCTAGAAATCTCATGACCTCAAACACTTTTGAGGACATATCCAGGACATCACTGCCTCCAATTTCTCTAGTTATATGGATATAACTGTCTCAAAAACCACATTCCCAAATAATTTCACCTCTTGAACCCAAAAGTTAAAATTTATTAAATTAACATAAATATAATGTTCTTGGAGTCTACACATGACTATCTCGATATGTCTAGGATGCTGCTCTGGAGTCAGTGAGTAGATAAGGATTCCTTCAATGAACATCATAATGAAAGAGTCTAGATATGGGTGGATGATCTTGTTCATGAGATCCATGAACATTGGTAGTGTATTTTTCAATCCAAACAACATTACTAAGTACTTGTATATCCCATATCAACTTTGAATTGATATCTTTAATATTTTCTCCTATCTAACCCATAGCTAGTGATAACCTTGTCAAATATCAATCTTAGAGGACCATCAAGATTACCATAACTAATCTAAGAGATCAATGATCCTCATAAAATGATATTTTTTCTTCATTGTTACCAGAATTAGCTTTAGGTAGTCAATATAGGGTTAATGACTACCCATTATATTCTTGGAAAACAAGATAGGTTCACCCCATGGTGAAGTAATCGATATGATAATTCTATTTTACTCTGAGTCCTTAAACTATACCTTGAGCTCCTTCAGTTTGGATAGTGTCTTATAATAAGGGGTTTTCAAAATGGTTTTCATACCTGATATGAGCTCTATCTCAAATTCAACTCCTCTATCAGGGGGAAGTCATGATAATTCACCTGGAAAGAGGTTCTGATAGATATCCACAACTGGAGGAAAATATGGGGGGGGGGTTCTGATGATAATGCTAAAAGATCCATTCCTAAAATATGCATTTTCATTTTCCTAAGATCACAAAAATTTGAACCAACTTTACATGCTCCTAGTTCTCATTATTTTTTCATCGCATATCTCTCCTCCTTTAGAAAAGTAAATGAAACTTATCTATGATAGTAATAAATGTGAGCTTCGAAGCTTGTTAATAATTCCATTCCAAGAATCATATGGTAGCTCACCATCTTTAGAATCACGAAGCCCAGTATATTTCCAAAACTAGAAAATAATATGAAACTTTGGGAATTTCTGAAGATAGTCCACTTTCATTACCAATGGTTTATCAATGGAAAGTAACTCAAAGGATAACCTGATTGGCAAGTCAATTCTAGTAAAAAATTGTGAAGATATAAAAAAATATGAATCAATAGCATCAAAAAAGGTATTAGATAAGGTATAAATGATCAAAACCATTCGTTGAATAATAGATGGTCCCTCAACACCATCTTTTGGAGTCTAATATACTACATAAAGATGATCTACCTTAGTTGTGTATCCTTATCCCACATATGTATGAATGGCTTGATTCATCTTCTAATTCTATTAATAAGGACCCGACTGAATATCTAGGTCATAGATCATGTATTTCCTCCACCCCTACAAAATTTTATCCTCAAAGACCTAGAGAAAAACTATTTGAGATGCCCCATATTTTCATGCTATCAATAGGTGGTCTGAGTTACTGTATGGAACTTGTGATAATGCCCAACCTTCCCACAATTAAGGCACTATTAAACTCCTCCAAAGGGGGATTAAGAAGTTATAATCCACTCTACCATCATACCACTACTATACTTCATTTCCCCAGTCTTTCTCTTCCTTCTACCAAAGGAGACAATCACTACAGTTATAGGAGGTCTACCTATCTGCGTACTAAAGGGTAGAAGAAAACTACCTACTCAATCTACCTCTAGAGCCTTCTGGATAGGCAAGTCCTTATAAAGAACCTCTGGGTATATATATGAGTCAAAAATATGAACCTTACACATGATTTTGAGATAAAGTCTAATCTCAAAATTCCAATCCTTCTATGATATATTTTTTCTAAGAGTTAAAAAAGGATGTTGGGTCAACTAGGTCAAATACCCTGAGGGGGGGTGAGTTAGGGTATGAAAGATTAAAATTATTTCCCCTTCAGATATTATTTCATCATTAAAAAAAACACACTTCTCTCTTTCTCCCTTAGAAATGTATAAACAAATATTGAATCATGAACATGACACACTGATTTTACTTGGTTCAAGTAGCGACTTAGGGTTTTGGCCCTGTCAAACTTTGGAATATTTCTATGAATAATTAAAGAGCTAGGTGCGAAGACGGCATGCGATTCTGAGTCCTGGTGTTCCCAGAATTAATTTTATTAAAATATCAAGTATTTTTATACTATGAACATAGAGGGGGTGTGTTATCTCCTAAACGGTAGCTCAAAATGGGAACCTGAGGGCACGGTTGTGTCTGAAGCGTTCCATTTACCCTAGGCGGGGTGTAATCTTGGCAGGTGTGGGCCTGCTGTGAGAAAAGCCACCAGGGGTGTTTTGTAAATAAATGGAAAAGTTTATTTATGAGAGACAGCTTTAATAACTCCTAAATAGAGTCTCAGATCGCAATTCTGAGTACTCTGTTGCATTCAGAACGCCGTGTTTACCCTAGGCGCGACATAGTTTTAGTCGGCGTCGGGTGCCGGGTTGGAGGCAGGTTGGCGGGGAGATGAAATGATGTTTTTAATTAAAAAAAAGAAAATCAATCATCACCCCCCATTCTCCCTTAACGCATGGAGAAACCCTCCCCCTCACCCTCTTTTCTTCACCGAATTGAGCCGTAACCTTCCATTTTCTGCGTCGATCATCAGCGGATCAAGCTCCAGCGCGTCGCAGGCGTCGTTCTGCACTCGAAGCTTCGGTGATCCGTCAACAGGTAGGCAGTTTGAGTTTTAATCCCCCGATCCTATTTTTGCTTCGAATTTCTTTGTTTTTTTGTCATAGTAGGGAAGATCGGGTCCCAGGGTTGCACAGGCACCTCCAGATCGAAAAACGGGCCACTGGGGTGGTCCCGGCGGTCTGCGGAAGCCTTGTAGGAGCGGCAGCGCCGACGCCGGCGAGGGGCGGCCGGCCACGCTGGGCCGACGCAGCAAGGCAGCGGCTGCCACTTGAGGGGCGGCGGTGCGCCACCTAGAATGGCGGAGGGTTGCGGTCCCACGACGGGGCGGGCTGGCGACGGCGGCGGCCGAGCCGGTTCGGGCTGGTCCGACCCAGTCATCGTCCGAAGGTTCTTTAAACCCCCGCAGTTTGCTAACCTGGTGTCCATTTCACATGCACCCGATGGCGACACGACCCTAGTGGTAAAGCGAACCCTTTTTGGTGGGTTTGAGAGTTTTATGCTTCGGGATCGTGGCTCAAGAGCTTGAAACGTCGAATAAAATAATAATATTTTATTATTATTCGAATTTGGGCCGTTTTATCTTCTACCCGGAGCGTCCGATTGATGTGTCATCAAGGGAGTTGAGCCCCTGATGGTACGACGAACTTTTCCTGTTGGTTTTTTGGTGTTGGGGCCGAATTTGGGGTGTGGACCCCATGAGGCCGGGTTTGGGCGTTTACGGAGAAACGCAGCTTTCTCACCAAAAGTCTGATTTTGGTGGATGAATAATCGATCCTGTGTGTTTTTCTGAGAGGATCTCAATGGTGTGATCTGTTCGATGAGTTTTAGGATTGAGGCATGGGCCCCACCCGAGCTGGCTTCAGTGAATAGTACCTTTTTCACCAGGGGTCTGTTTGGGACGAACGAGTAGTGGATCTCGTGTGTTTTTCCGAGGGGATCGCAGTGGTATGATCTGCTTGATGAGTTTCGGGATCGTTGTGTGGACCCCCACGAGCTAGCTACGGTGAATAGTGCCTTTTTCACCAGTTGTCCGTTTCGAGCGAGTAAACAGCCTATCCTGCGTTTTTTTCCATGTGGATCGTGGTGGTGGCCTTGGTATGGGGCTTTGAGGTGCGTGGTGTGGTGTTGTGGCGGGTCGCTCGAGTTAGCGATGTTTGGACCGGTAGTGGTTGAGGGTAAACCCTTGGTTCATTCATATGAGGGTTCGCACGATATCACAACCTTAGTATTGGTTTGTGATCCTCTCGATGGGATGTTTAATCTATTAGAGTTGTGGCATCCCTCCGGTGGGCCCATAGCGGGATCCTCTAGCATCGTTTCCCTAGATCGGGTTCTTGGTATCGCTGTGACCGTTTATCCAGGGGCGACGATCCCCTATCTAGCAGGTTAACCCCATAGGGTTTGTGGCATCATCTAAAGTATGATCCCTTATGCAGTGGGCTGTGATCAGTATGGTTGTGGCATCGTTGGGTATACAATCCCATATTCAGCATGAGGATTTTAGTAGGGTTGCAGTATCGTTTGTTATATGATTCCCTACTCAGTGTGGGGTTTCTGTAGAGTTGAAACATTGTCAGTTTGATCCCCTACAGCATGAGATATACCAGATAGGGATTTCGGTATTGTCGTGACATGGGTGATGATCGTCTATCTGAGTGGCATGTTTCTGTCAAATTCCTGATCGGGTTGTGGTATCCCCCCAGTGGATCCTGGGAGTGATCCCCTATCTGTGATATCTACGAATGCCAGATCAGGTTGTGGTATCCCCCAGCCGACCTTGGGATTGATCCCCTATCTTTGAGATCATCATATACCATTGTGGGTTCTGGTATCCCCTAGTGGACCCTAGGAGCGATCCTCTATCCGAGGATTTTGGTGTTTATGTTGTTCCCATGAGGTTTCCACAGTGACGATATCTGACGAGGTTTCCTCGGGGACAATATCCAATGAGTGTGATCTCTCAAGTTAGCGTATGAGATGTTTATGTGGGACCCTATGGAGTGTATCTCTCAGACGAGTGTTATCTGGGATGATAGTGATCGTGGAGTGTGTTCTCCTGGTTGCGAACAGTTGCTGGTGATTAGGTCGGTACCTCATGTGGCTTGGTGCGTGAGCTGAGTATAACTGGATGTTCAAGGTGTATGTATGGGAATACACTTGGTTTAAGCTGACTAGTTGTGTTTATCCAAGGACGGTCACGAGATGTAGTTTCTCTCTCATATGGGTTCCCTCTAGCTGGAATGAGCAGACTGTTTCCCTTCAGTTGCTCTCTTTTTTTGGGTTTTTTGGGTGCCTACTGAGTATTGTTAAACTCACCCCTGCACGGGCATTGCTCGCACTTGTTAATGTCTTGTTCAGACCATGTGCCTTTCGACGGAGTTTCAAGAGGACCTGGAGCAGGTAGAGCATAGTGAGCGGGTTTGACCGAGGTTTTTACCGAAGTTGTGCCGAGGAGATTACCGGCAGGTGTTTTTGGAAATGTTTTCCCTCTTTATGAGTAGGTTGGACACTTTGTAGTTTTCCTATGGTGGGCCCTATTTTTTCCTTTTTGTACTATTGTTGCACTCTAGTTTGGGATAGATTTATGCATGCATTTTCTTTCCAGTTTTATATATCTATGCACTGTTTCATGGAGGTGTATGTGGGTGCGTGTGTACAGGTACCTTACGCTAATGCCTCCTTTGTGTGTGATAGCCTACTCGGTGCTAGACGCCAGCCCCTGGCCTATTGGAGGCGGGCTTGGGGAGTCGCGGCTTGAGCCCTGTTGGGTCGGGTCGTGACAGAGTGGTATCAGAGGAGGTTCCAACTTTAGGATCTCAGAGCGTAGCTGGTCTAGCTGTGAGTTTGGTTTGGGTTACATAGCGGCATTGTTAGGATGTTTTGAGTTCAGCTTTCAGGACAGGGACTCTAGTGTTGGTGTGGTGGCTGACATATCCATTCACTAGGACTCTGATAACTTGCCTTTCGACTCGGGACATTTGGACAATAGTCATAGTGACAAAATAGTGCATGCATCATATAGGACTGGGTTTTCGGGTTTCCCATATTCTTCTTAAGTCATATCTCCAAATATACTCTTTGATAATAGTGTTCCTTGAATGTATTTCAGGATGCCTCCACGATGATAGCTAGCGAGGGTTCCGTAGTGGGATTGTGGTGATGAAATGCCCCATGTAGAGGCTGTAGACCAGGGTGCAGGTTCTGAGGTTGGACCTTTAGGTGGTTCTCTAGTTGAGCCACCACCTGTCGAGCAGCTGGTTGTGCCAGTAGTGCAGGATGAGGATGCACGCAGGCTGAGTGCACTGCACGAGTTCCAGAGGCAGCAACCTCTAAGGTTTCTGGGTGATCCAGACCCTCAGGCAGCAAATGATTGGCTTGAAGCATTCACCCGAGTTTTCCTCTTGGTGAGGAAAACTACAGATCAGATGGTGGTCCTAGAGGCAAGCCTTCTGCATGGTTCAGTTGGTGGAGTTTAGTGACACAGTCTCATGATGAGGAGATGCTCACGTGGGCAGAATTTGAGCGACTTATTAGGGAAGAGTTCTATCTGGTGGCACTGAGGTCAGTGCGAATTCAGGAGCTCCTGCAGCTTCAGCAAGAGGGAATGACTATGTCGGAGTACTCAGTGAGGCTTACAGACCTGTCGCGCTACTCCCTGGATATGGTTCGAGACCCGTTCTTTATGGGTCAGACCTTTGAGCAGGGCCTACGCAGAGACATTTGGGCAGGTGTGGTTTCCTTGTGTCTGCCCACCTATACTAGAGTGTTGGAGCATGCCTTGGTGGTGGAGAGCTTTTTGGATGAGCAGATTCAGCCCGTTAATGTTGGGCGCATGGAAGCTGAGACGTTGGCAACTGATAGCTGGTGGCAGGCCAAGGGTCTGGATGTGGCCGACGTTTTAGGAGGCGACCCCAGGATGGAGGACCTGAGGCTCAGGTCTCACAAGGCTTGCAGGCCAGTTTTGGTCAGCCGTAGGAGAGGTGGTGTTACGCCTGTGACGGTCAGGGACATCTTGTTAGAGCCTGTCTGCCCCGTCGTGCTTCTGAGAGGGAGCTGGTCGACAGATCGCCTTGGCAGAGGCAGCGTCTCGAGCAAGGAGGTTCGCAGGGTGGCGGACGTGGAGATGGAGCTAGTGCAGCAGCAGGAGGTGGTAGGCGGTATCAGTTGCCACCACCCCCACCCCCAGGTGGTCCACGCCAAGCTCTGGGAGTTGGGGGACGAGGGTGAGGAAAAATTCATTCCCTAGAGGCTGTTGACCCAAAGGCTCCACGAATGGATTGAGGTACGCCTCGTGTACTTTCTACTTTCTGCAGTAGTTTGATAGACACTTTTTAGCGGTACTCTTTCCATTTGGTTGCTTGCTCGAGTTTTTTTCAGGGAATTGGTAAGACCCCTGTGTGGGTGTTGTTTGGTGTTCTTCGAATGCGTGAGGAAGAGGGATCCTTCTCCCACCGAGATGTGTTTTTGTGACGCGATCAAAACCGTGCAGGCGAGTCATTGCTACCCAAAATGGATAGTGTTGAGGTAGGGTGGATGAGTCCCTCTGACTTATGTGTTCGAGTGGGGGTGTTTGTTGGTGGACTCGCGGGCATGGGAGACCCAATTGAGAGTCCAGTTGCTTTCCTTGTGTTTAGGGATTTTTGAGGACGAAAAGTTCTAAGGTGGGGAGGATGTAGCGACTCAGGTTTTCACCCTGTCATACTCTGGAATATTCCAATGAATAATTCCAGATCTAGGCGTGAAGACGACGTGAGATTCTGAGGCCCGATGTGCTTGGAATTAATTTTATAAAAAGAATAAGTTTTTTTTACAATGCACGAGGCGAGGGTGTGTTATCTCTTAAACGGTAGCTTAGAATGGGAATCTGAGGGCACAGTTGTGTCCGAAACGTGCTGTTTTCCCTAGGCGGGGTGTAAACTTTGCGGGCGCGGGCCTACTGGGAGAAAAGCCACCAGGGGCACTTTCGTAAATAAATGGAAACGTTTATTTATGAGCGAAGGCTCGAATAAATCCTGAATGAAGTCTCAGATCACAATTCTGAGTGCATCATTGCATTCAGAACACTGTGTTTACCTTATCCGTGACATAGTTTTAGTCGACGTCGGGTGTCCGGTCGGAGGCGGGTTGGCCGGGAAATGAAATTAAGTTTTTAATTAGAAAATGAAAAGAAAATAAATCATCCCCCCCCATTATCTCTTAATGCATGAAAAAACCCTCCCCCTCTCCCTCCGTTATTTTCCGAATCGATCCGCAACCGTCCGTTTTCGGCGTCGATCATCAGCGGATCAAGCTCCAGCGCGTCGCAGACGTCGTTCTGCACTCGAAGCATCGACGATCTGAAAAAAGGTAGGCGGTTTGAGTTTTAATCCTACGATCTTATTTTTTTTCTTCTAATTTATTCATTTTTTTGTCGTAGTAGGGAATATCGGGTCTTGAGGGTCACGCAGACACCTCCATATCAAAAAACAGACCACCGGGGTGGTTCCGGCAATCCGCGGAAGCCTCGCCAGTGTGGCACCGGCACGGCAAGGCAACGACGGCCGCCTGAGGTGCAGCGGTGCACCACCTAGTGCGGCGGAGGGCCGAGGCAGGATGAAGATGGCCGGGGAAGACCGGTTCATGCTGGTTTAGGCCGGCTGAACCGGCCAGGTTGGGCCGGTCCGGCCCGATCATCGTCTGGGCATTCTTTAAACCCCTGTAGTTTGCTAACCTGGTGTCTGTTTCGCGTGCTGTCTACGGAGACGCAACCATGGTGGTAAGGAAAAACCTTTTTGGTGGGCTTGGGAGTTTTAAGTTTTGGGATCGTGGCCCGAGATCTAGAAACATCGAATAAAATAATAATATTTTATTATTATTCGACCTCGGGCCATTGTATCTTCTACCTGGAGCGTCCGATTGATGTGCTGTCAGAGGCGTTGAGGCCCTGATGGTACAGAAGACTTTTCTTATTGTTTTTTGGGTATTGGGGCCGAGTTTGGGGTGCTGGCCCCATGAGGCCGGGTTTGGGCATTTACGGAGAAACACAACTTTATCACAAGGAGTCCGATTTTGGTAGATGAATAGTCAATCCGGTGTGTTTTTTCGAGAGGATCGCAATGGTGTGATTCGTTCGATGAGTTTTGGGATTGAGGCATGGGATCCACCCGAGCTGGATTCGGTGAATAGTTTCTTTTTCATCGAGGGTCTATTTGGGATGAAAGAGTAGTGGATCCCGTGTGTTTTTCCGAGGGGATCACAGTGGTATGATCTATTTGATTAGTTTTGGGATCATTGTGTGGGCCCCTCAAGGGCTAGATATGGTGAATAGTTCATTTTTCACTGGTTTTCTGTTTTGAGTGAGTAAACAGCCTATCCTGCGTGTTTTTCTGTGTGGGTCATGGTGGTGGCCTCAGTATCGGCCTTGGAGGTGCATGGTGTGGCGTTGTGGTGGGTTGCTCGGGTTAGCGACATTTGGACCAACAGTGGTTAAGGGTACTCCCTTGGTTCATTCCTATGAGGGTTCACGCGATATCACAACCTTAGTATAGGTTTGTGATCCTGTCAACAGAATGTTTAATCTGTTAGAGTTGTGGAATCCCTCCGGTGGGCCTGGAGTGAGATCCTCTAGCATCGTTTCCCTATATCGGGTTCTTGGTATCGATGTGACAGTTTATCCAGGGGCAGCGATCCCCTATCTAGCAGGTTAACCCCGTAGGGTTTGTGGCATCATCGGGATTATGATCCCCTACACAGTGGGCCATGCTCAGTAGGTTTGTGGCATCATCAGGTATACAATACCCTACTCAGCATGAGGATTTTAGTAGGGTTGTAGTATTGTTGGTTATACAATCCCCTACTTAGCGCGGGGTTTCTATAGGTTTGCGGCATCGTCAGTTTGATCCCCTACAGCGAGAGATATACAAGATAGGGTTTTAGGTATCGTCGTGACCGTCATGAAAAGGGTGATGATCCTCTTTCTGAGTGACGTGTTTCTATCGAATGTCATATCAGGTTGTGGTATCCCCCAGCGGATCCTGAGAGTGACACCCTATCTATGAGATCTACGAATGCCAGATCAGGTTGTGGTATCACCCAGCAAACCCAGGGAGGGATCCCCTATCTGTGAGATCTTTGTATACCGGTGTGGGTTCTAGTATCCCCTAGAAGACCCTAGGAGCGATCCCCTATCCGAGGAGTTTAATGTTTATGTTGTTCTAGCGAGGTTTCCTCAATAATGATATCAAAAGAGGTTTCCTCAGTGATGATATCCGATTAGTGTGATATCTTGGTGCGGCGGCCGATGTATCCATTCACTAGTACTCTGATAACCTTCCTTTCAACTTGGGACATTTTGAAACTAGTAGTAGGGACATAACGGTTCATGCATAATATAGGACTGGGTTTTTGGGTTTCCATTGTTCTTCTTAAGTCAGCTCTCCAGATATACTCTTTGACAATGGTGCCTCTTGAATGTATTTCAGGATGCCGCCATGACGAAAACAAGTGAGGGTTCCGAAGTGGGATTGTGGTGACGATCCGCCCTGTGTAGAGGCTGTGGACCAGGGCGCAGGTTCTGAGGTTGGACCTTTAGATGGTCTGCCAGTTGAGCCACCACCTGTCAAGCATCTGGTTGTGCCGATAGTGCATGACGAGGATGCGTGCAAGCTGAGTGCACTGCATGAGTTCCAGAGGCAGCGACCTATGAGGTTTCAGGGGGATCCAGACCCTCAGGCAGCTGATGGCTGGCTTGAAGTAGTCACCTGAGTTTTCCTCTTAGTGAAGACACCTCCAAATCAGATGGTGGTCCTAGCGGCGATCCTTCTGCATGGTTCGGCCGAGCGATGGTGGAGTTTTCTGACAAAGTCTCATGATGAGGAGACGCTCGTGTTTGCAGAGTTTGAGTGGTTCTTTAGGGAAGAGTTCAATCCGGTGACGCTGAGGTCAGTGCGGATTAAGGAGCTCTTGTAGCTTTGGCAGAAGGGCATGACTGTGTTGGAGTAGTCAGCGAGGTTTACAGACCTGTCGCGTTACTCCCTGGATATGGTTCGAGACTTGTTCTTTAGGGCTCAGACCTTCAAGTAGGGCCTACACAGAGACATCTAGGAAGATGTGTTTTCCTTGTGTATGCCCACCTATGTTGGAGTGCTGGAGAAATCCTTGGTGGTGGAGAGCTTTCTGGATGAGCAGATTTAGCCCATCACTGTTGGGCACGTGGCAGCTGAGACGTTGGAAACAGGTAGCCGGTGGCAGGTACAAGGGTCTGGATGTGGCCGACATTTCAGGAGGCGACTTAAGTATGGAGAACCTATGGTTTAGGGCTCACAAGGCTCACATTCCAGTTTTGGTCAGCCGTAGGAGAGGTGGTGTTACAATTGAGACGGTCGGGGACATCTTGCTAGAGACTCTCTGACCCTTCATGCTACGGAGAGGGAGCCGGTTGATACACCGCCTTGGTAGAGGTAGCGTCTCGAGCAAGGAGGTCTGCAGGGCGGCGGACGTGGTGACGGAGCTGGTGTAGCAGTAGGAGGTGGTAGCCGGTATCAGTTTCCACCACCCCCACCCCCAGTTGGTTCACTCCAAGCTTTGGGAGCTAGGGGATGAGGGTGAGTACAACTTCATGCCCTGGAGGCTATTGACCCGGAGGCTCCGTGGATGGATTGAGGTATGCCATGTGTCTTTTCTACTTTCTGCATTAGTTTGATAAACACTGTTTAACAGTACTCTTTCCTTTCCGTTTCTTTCTTGAGTTTTGTTCAAGGCATTGGTAAGACCCTGTGTGGGTGTTGTTTGGCGTGCTTCAAATTCTTAAGGAAGAGGGATCCTTCCCCCACTGAGACGTGTTTTTGTGATGTGATCAAAACCGTACGGACGAGTCAGTGCCGCCCAAAGAGGATAGTGTCAAGGTGGGGTGGATGAGTCCCTTTGACTTATGTGTTCGGGAAGGGGTGTTTGTTGGTGGACTCACTGGCGTGGGAGACCTAGTTGAGAGTCCAGTTTCTTTCCTTGTGCTTAGGGATTTTCAGGGACGAAAAGTTCTAAGGTGTGGAGGATGTAGCTGTCACACCCCGACCATGGACACCAGTTATTTTTTTCTTTTATCGGTCTCGCATCATTGGGATGAGGTTTAGTTGGGTCCATGTTTGAACTTTTCCAATGTTTTCTATTTTTACGGGTCTCGAGCCGGTGCGCGGTCACCGCACCGCTAGCAGCGACTGTGCGTTCGGTCCTGGAGACTGTGCGGTTGACTGATTATTTTCATTATTCAAAATGAAATGAAAAAAAGCTTTCATTTTAAATACCATTTAGTTTATATTAGTACTATTTTGTTGTTATTAATATTATTAATATTATCATCTTATTTTTACTATTATTATTATTATTATTATTATTATTCAGAAAGAATTTTATTTTAATTCTAGTGTTATTATTATTATCATTATGTGTAGGTTATTATTATTAACATATTAATAAAAATGATATTATTTTTATTATTACTATTACTACTATTTCTATAATTGTTGTATTATTATTATTATTAAAATTGTTATTTGTTTTATTATTACTACTACTATTATTATAATAAAAAAGAAAAAAAAACAAAACAACTTAAACCTAGCGCTACCTAGCCCCCTTTTTTCCCCCACAACGCAGCACCGTGCACCAATCCCCTCACCCCACACACATTCTCTCTAGCCTTGATCATGCCCTCTTCTCTCGCCCTTGGTCCGCTCCCCAGCTCTTGGCCTTGTGGTTCCGGCCATCCCTCCATCCCCATGGAGGGAGGCACCTCCTTCCAGCAGCAGGAGGCCTTCCTTCCGCAACACTGCACCAGGCCTGTGACCCTCCACCTCTTGCCCCCTTCAGGTCTACACTTCCTTATCCCTTTGCCTCTGGCTCTCGTCCGAACAACCCCATCCAACTCCAGCCTCGCCTCTCGCTCCATCCACGTGCCCAGGCCTTCTCGCACCAGCCTCTCCACACCTCCCTTGTCAGTGTTCTCCTCCTATGGTACTTATTTATTTATTTATTTATTTTTGGTGTTATTATTAAATAAATAAGCATTCTAATACCGCATGTCGTTTGTTTTTCACATTTTTCTTGACATTTAGGATGTGCGATGGGTCCGCAAAATTATTTTCTCCCTTCCATTGATGCACTGTTTTGTTCGCATGCCTACGTGGTAGATTTATCCATATTTTCCCATTCCAATTCAATCCATATAATGTTTGGAGGATCTAATTATTTTTTTGGCATGATTCCCACCACTAGTATGTCTTTGGTTAAATTATGGTTGTGTTTTTGTAATAGATTTTTTTTTCAAAAGTAGCTTTTGAAGTATTCTCTTATTTATGCTTATGCTGTTAATTCTAATTGGGTGTGGTTAAATGTTAATTGGTCTTTAATGGTGATGTTGGATGGTTTGTGTGTCATTTTACCTTATAATTATTGTGTTAAAATGGTTGGGTTTCAATTTAGGCTCTGTTGTGAAGTAATAGTGATTTTTTATGGTGTGATTTGTAAGTTGTTTGAGAAAGATTTATTGGTTTCTAAAATGGATCAGGGTGTGTTTTGGATATAAATATTTTTGGAATCATTTTATTGTGTGTTATGACGTGTGCATTTAGTTTTTGTGTGTCCTTGGTACTTTTGCTCATGCGTTGGTCCTTGCCGCCTTATTTTTTTGGATACCTTTTGTTATAGTGAATGTATGGTCAACGACTAAGGACGCACACACATACACCTAAGGTATGTATATATATAATATATATATGTCCTCCAAGTATGTATTCCCTCATGGAATGGGGGATACATGCATTGGATTATGGATATATGTATATATATATATAGGTATGTGCGTACGAGTGCGGGCCGATTTCAAGTGGTCTCCGCCCTTTTTGTCAAGTTCCAAAGTGTTCGACATGACCCGGTTCTTCCTTGTGGTAGGAGAATCCGCATTTTCCCTTTTTAAAATAATTATATTTAATGCTTGCATGTTTTTAATAAATTCTTTCACTAGATTAGTATCTTTGAAAAATAATTGGCCAACCTGCTATAGTATTTTCTAGTTTTCTTTTGGGCTTGTTAAAAGTAGATTGTTGCATTATATTCTAGTTTGTGTAATTAGTCAAATTTGTTAATATAGTTTTCTTTTTTTTAATGAACTATTTGTTTTGGTTATGGAATGACTGGTGAACTATTTGTGTTGCTCTATGTGTTTTAGAAAAACATAGTTTTAATGGGTTATTTAAGGTTTAACCGTTGGTTTCGAAACATGTTTTGGTTTTTAGCGTTGTTTAAAAAATAGTTCTTAAATGTTTATTGTTTTTTCATGTTTTGGTAAATGCGTGTTTTGGTAAATGCAGGTTTTTTTGAAAGGATATTGGCACATTTTGGTCCGTCTGACCATGTTTGTATGAAATGATGTTTATTACTATTTTGAAAACATTCCTAAATGTTTTGGTGAATGGTTGATGAGGTAAACCTAATAGCCCATTTGGCATTTTATATTAACTGTTTACAAAAGTTCTAATGTGTGTAAATTGTATGAGGCCCGTTTGGCATCTTTGAAACTGTGTGTTTGGTAAAACCCCTCTTTGGTTAGGCCCTTTGCCTCGTCTGTTGATCATGTGACAGGAGGGTCCTCGGCATGGACCTACTTTTGATAATTTTTATGTTAAGGAATGGGACTAACCTTGAGGTGGTCGGGGTGGTGTTGATTTGTGTCGCGTACTGGATTATATTTATATGTCTTGTTATTTGAATGTGTGGAACACCTCTTTGTGAACATAACACAGAAACTTAGCATAGAAAGGGGGTTTTCTGAGAACGATTGTTGAACTAGTTTAGACTACGCACTAGCTAGTGGCCCCTAGTACGGATTATACTCTGCTAGGGGATTGGGCCCCAAAGTTAGGCCATGTAGGGAAACACCGAGCGTTAGGGCGTTATGACGTCATCGAGAGTAGGCATGCCTTCAGGATGAGCCACATGTATAGTATGCTCGGGTCTCCCTCCAAGTTCTTAGGTTTTCCGTGATCCTTTCATACGAGCACTATTAGTACCATTGGCCCTACTATGTGTCGAATCATACCCTTGAACTTGGTTTTTGGTGTTTTCTTGGAAAATGTTTTGTGTGTAAGGTTGCTTTTAAAATGAACTTCAAAGTATCTATTTTGGAAAAGTTTGTGTGAGCCCTATTTTGTTTTCATTTCCTTGTTTTTGAATTATAAGGGCAATGAAATTGTGATTGTTAGTTTTCGAAATGCAGTGTAAATATGAAAATCTTATTTTTATAACTGTAGTTCAAACTAGTATTTTTGGGCTGTTTTGGAACTGGAAAATGCATGAATTTTGTGGTTCGCTTTTGGCATTCCTACTGAGCATTTTAATGCTCACGCCTATCTTACCTTTTCACATGCAGGTTCAACTATTTGGTTCAGTTTTTTGTTTTGTATGCCCATGTGAGGCAGACTGTTTGTTGTTGGAGGTGACCAAGAGGTCACATGAAGGTATGTGCAGTTTTGTTTCTTGCTGCTGCTAGTTTTCTTTCTCTTTTCTTAGTGTTTATTAATTTATTTGTCTTCCTTTTTTGGGCGAAATCATTCCCACTTATTTAGTTTTGATTCCCAAAACTAGTTTCTAGCCCGCGGGGATCAGGAACGTCCCTCGGGCCATGCCGCAGGCCGGCTCGGGTGACCAGTTCAGGGTTGACTCAGGTTGGTTCATGATAAAATGGAATCAGAGGAGGTTCTTGTTATTTTTGGTGTCTGGTAGAAGAATATTAGGACTGTCGGGGCTCAAGAGGTTAGTTACGGGTCGGTTCCTGATCACCACTGCTCGCAACGAGACCTGAGTTACCAGGGGTAGTCCGGGATTTGAGTCTTTTGTCTTTGATTATTTTTGATTGAGGGATGATAATGGGGGAGAATTTGTTCACGTTGTGGCCTCACATGGGGTGGTGACCCATGCAGAGTCCAAGTGCTGGTTTAAGGTCCTCTTAGTGTTATTCCTTACTTGGGGCATGGCTCACCACCATGTCGTCGGGTTTGGCACAGACACTAGTTCCTCTTTTCGATGGTTTATAGTTGGTTTTGTTTCATTTTGAACTTGGTCAATGTGAGTGTGTGTTGAAAATGAGAGTGATTTCAAAATAAAAAATGGGGTTTCTTCCAATTTTTTTTTGAAATTAGTAAAGTGGGTTTTTAAAGAGACAGTGTATCGGTTTGGAAAAACTTGTCATGTGTTTGTATTTGGAAAGGAAAAGAAGTGTTTAAACCTTGGCACTCTTAATGGAAGGTCACATGTTAGTGGGTATATACGAAGAGTGCATGGGGGCACTTGTTTGCAGATGATATGAAGGAGATTGAATGAATTCACATGTGACGGTTTATAAGGTGCCATAGGTGGGTTTTAAATTTTTAAAGAAATAATGGTTTTTGAAAAGTGATTTATGCTTGTGTTTGTATATGTTTGGATTATGGGCCTATTTCCCTTGACTTGAATTTTTGATCTGATTGAGTTTTGGATTGATGCCAATTTTGATTGTGTTTTTTGTGTTGTTCTGAATATGCTTCCCAAAAAGCCTCCAAAAGTGGTTAATGAGTTATTCCCAGTTCCCATTTCTTTTTTTCTATTGTTGTCTTATCGAGGTAATTGATGTCTATTAAAGGTATTCGTATAGTTTGGAAAGATGGTGTGTCTTCAGGTTGTTGGAACTCATAGGGTAGTTATGGGTCATACCATCTTAGAATTATTTTAGGGTTCAGTTCTGGACTAGTAAAGATGAGATGTTTCAGCATCATTAGAGTTTTGGGTGTGATTAATGGTGGTCGACTTCTATGAAGGTCCCCCTTCTGGTGAGAAGTGTGGGACAATGGAACCTATCTTCAAGAAACCATCCTCTTCTGTACTGACTCCCAGATCATTGGACCATTCTCTCGCATTCCACTAGTGTCACTGGTTCAGGCATTCTAAGCCGCCTTGTTGGATCCCCACGAAGTCTTACTACCATGCTACATTCCGATCCACCAGAGAGAGTTCTGAAAAAACATTGTTCGGGAGGAAGGAGTTAGGGACTGGAATACGAAAATGTCTAACTGTGGGGTAGAAGATGCTTCAGTCATCAGGGCCCCAACCATAGGTCCTGGGGTGAAGCTCGCACACAGTCAGCAGTTGTCGAGGGTGTGTGAAACCTCGATCCGGATAATGTTTTCATCTTTGGAATGGAAATATCTGAAATTTCCTTATTCTATTCTCGTCATTGTCGTAATCTCATCCTTATTGTGGTGGTGTGATGAGAACGTTCTACCACAATCCAAGCGGTCTTATCTGCTCTCAGCGTGGTTTTTAAATTGTTCGGTCTCTTTGAATGGTGTGGGCCCGTAAATAAACTGACCCGTTCTGATTTTGAGTTGGTTTCATCTGTACCCGTTAGGGGAAAGTTGGTATCGTGAAATTGTGGGGAATTGTTGAGTTCATTTCTCATCCTTAGGTTTCTATGTTGTTTCATAGTGAGATTTCTCCTATGTTTTAGGAGTGTTGTTCAGTCCACGTGGAGAGATTTAATGAGTTCTGTTTGGGAGTTCTCGTATTGCCCCCCCACGGGGGAGTTTGTTCAGGTTTCAAGGTTTTCTGTATTAGTGAATTCTTGTGGTGGGGAGAACCCTCTCATGTTATCCCCTCAATCTCGGACAGTGGTTTTCCTTGAATTGGTCGGGTGTGACGTTTGTGGGGAATGGTCACCCCGAGGCTCTCGGTTCTCTATGTTTTGTCTGGGCATGGACTCAAGTGGTGACAAC
Source organism: Viscum album (assembly GCA_963277665.1). Lineage (NCBI taxonomy): Eukaryota > Viridiplantae > Streptophyta > Magnoliopsida > Santalales > Viscaceae > Viscum > Viscum album. The sequence goes on from OY728165.1 coordinate 839,206,273, forward strand.
TGTTGACTTGGTGACTTTCTGGGGGCAGAAAGTGTTTGTGGTGGGGAGAATTGTCACACCCCAACCACAGACACCATTTATTTTATTCTTTTATCAATCTCACGTCATTTGGATGAGGTTTATTTGAGTCCCTATTTGAACTTTTCCGAAGTTTGATATTTTGGTGGGTCTTGGGCCGGTGCGCGGTCATCGCACTGCTAGCGGCGACTGTGCGTTCGGTCCTGGAGACTGCATGGTTGACCGATTGTTATCATTATTCAAAATTAAATGAAACAGAGATTTCATTTTAAATACCATTTAGTTTATATTAGTACTATTTTGTTATTATTAATATTATTAATATTATCATCTTATTTTTACTAATAAAATATTATTATTATTATAGAGAAAGAATTTTATTTTAATTCTAGTGTTATTATTATTATCATTATGTATAGGTTATTATTATTATCAACATATTAATAATAATGATATTATTATTATTATTATTATTATTTCTGTCATTGTTGTATTATTATTATTATTATTTTTAAAATTATTTTTTTATTATTACAACTATTGTTATTATAATAGAAATAAAAAAAAACAAAACAACCTAAATCTAGCGCTACCCATCCCCCTCATTTCCCCCACAGTGCGGCACAGTGCTACCCAACCCCCTCTTTTCCCCCACAGTGCGGCACAGTGCACCAACCCCCTCACCCCACACACCTTCTCGCCGGCCTCGCTCAGGCCCTCTGCTCTCACCCCTAGTTCGCTCCCCATCCCTCGACCTCACAATTCCGGGCTCCCCTCCTTCCCCACGGCGCGAGGCACCTCCTTCTAGCAATAGGAGGCGTTCCTTCCACAACACTGCACCAGACCTGCGACCCTCCACCTCTGGCCCCCTTCAAGTCCACGCTTCCTTCGCCCTTCGCCTCTGGCTCTCGGCCAAACATCCCCAGCCGACTCCAGCCTCACCTCTCGCTCCATCCATGGACCCAAGCCTTCTCGCACCATCCTCTCCACACCGCCCTTACCGGTGTTCTCCTCCTCTGGTACTTATTTATTTATTTATTTATTTTTTGGTGTTATTCTTAAATCAATCAACATTCTAATACCACGTGTCATTTGTTTTGTGCGTTTTTTCTCAGCATTTAGAGTGTGCGACGGGTCCGCAAAATTATTTTCTCCCTTCCATTGATGCGTGATTGTGTTCTCACACCTCCGAGGTAGATTTATCCATCTCTTCCCATTCCAATTCAATCCATACAATGTTTTTCAGATCTAATTATTGTTTTGGCATGATTCGAACCACTAGTATGGATTTGGTTAAATTATGGTTGTGTTTTTGCGATAGATTTTTTTTTCCAAAAGTAGCTTTTGAAGTATTCTCTTGTTTATGATTTTGTTTTTTATGCTAATTGCGTGTGGTTAAATGTTAATTGGTCTTTAATGGTGAATTTGGATGATTTGTGCATCGTTTTCCCTTATAATTATTGTGTTAAAATGGTTGGGTTGCAATTTGGGCTCTATTGTGAAGTAATAGTGATTTTTATGGTGTGATTTGTAAGTTGTTTGAGAAAGAGTTATTGGTTTCTAAAATGGATCAGGGTTTTTTTGGATATAAATCATTTTGGTAGCATTTGATTGTGTGTTATGACATGTGCATTTAGTTTTTGTGAGTCCTTGGTACTTTTGGTCATGCGTTGGTCCTTGCCGCTTTATTTTTTTTGGATATCTTTTGTTATAGTGAATGTATGATCAACGACCATGGACGCGCATGCATACACCTAAGGTTTGTATATATAATATATATATGTGTCCTCCAAGTATGTATTCCCTCATGGAGCGGGGGATACATGCCTTGGATTATGGATATATGTATATATATATATGTATGTGCGTACGAGTGTGGGCCGATTTCAAGTGGTCGCCGCCCTTTTTGTCAAGTTCCAAAGTGTTTGAAATGACCCAATTCTTCCTTGAGGTAGGAGAATCCACATTTCCCCTTTTTAACATAAGTCCATTTAATGCTTGCATGTTTTTAATAAATTCTTTCACTAGATTAGTATCTTTAAAAAATAATTGGCCAACTTGCTATACTGTTTTGTAGTTTTCTTTTGGGCTTGTTAAAAGAAGTTTGTTGCATTATCTTCAAGTTTGTGTAATTAGTCTGATTTGTTAATATAGTTTTCTTTTTTTAATGAACTGTTTGATTTTTTTATGGAATGACTAGTGAACTGTTTCTGTTACTCTAAGTGTTTTGGAAAAACATGGTTTTAATGGGTTCTTTAAGGTTTAACCATTGGGTTCGAAACATGTTTTGGTGGTTAGCATTGTTTTAAAAATGGTTCGTAAATGTTTATTGTTTTGGCATGTTTTGGTAAATGCATGTTTTGGTATATTCATGTTTTTGTGAAAGGATATTGGCATGTTTTGGTCCGTCTTACCATGTTTGTAAGAAATGATGTTTATTACTATTTTCATAACATTCCTAAATGTTTTGGTAAATGGTTGATGAGGTAAACCTAATGGCCCATTTGTCATTTTAGATTGACAGTTTACAAAAGTTATAATGTGTGTGAATTGTATGAGGCCCGTTTGGCATATTTGAAATTGTGTGTTTGGGAAAACCCCTCTTTGGTTAGGCCCTTTGCCTCGTCTTTCAATCATGTGACAGGAGGGTCCTCGACATGGACCTTCTTTTGAGAATTTTTATGTTAAGGCATAGGACTAACCTTGAGGTGGTCGGGGTGGTGCCGATTTGTGTCACGTGATGGATTATATTTATATGTCTTGTTATTTTAATGTGTGGCACACCTCTTTGTGAACATACACAGAAACTTAGCATAATAAGTGGGTTTACTAAGAACGATTGTTTCAGTAGTTTAGACTATGCACTAGCTAGTGGCCCCTAGTATGGATTATACTCTGCTAGGGGATTGGGCCCCTCGGTTAGGCCATGTAGGGAAACACTGGGCGTTAGGGAATTATGACATCATCGAGAGTAGGCATGCGTTCAGGATGAGTCACATGTATAGTACGCTCTGGTCTCCCTCCAAGTTCTTAGGTTTTTCGTGATCCTTTCATATGAGCACTATTAGTCGTATTTCCCCTACTATGTGTGGAATCATACCCTTGAACATGGTTTTTGGTGTTTTCTTGGAAAATGTTTTGTGTGTAAGGTTGGTTTTAAAATGAACTTCAAAGTAGCTATTTTGGAAAAGTTTTTTTGAGCCCTGAAGTTCCAAGGATCGAATGTCAACTGAGAAGGGGGGGGGGGGGGGTTGAATCAGTTGATATCTTTTATAAGTTTCAAAACTTTATAAAACTTAACCCTTGCAACCTGTTAAGATTTAATTCCTTATCAACCTTTAGCAAGTAACCCAAGCATGCAAGAAAGGTAAAGCAAGAAAACCACACAAGAATTATAAGGTTCGGCCTCAATAAGAGAACCTACGTCCTTGCCATAGCCACTCTCGTGGGTATATGGAAATCCACTATAATGAAGAAGTGAATACAACTTGTGCCAACTCCCGTTGGACACCTTCTATCTCCCAATAGGAAAGATTATACTGACTCCCGTCAGTTTACAATGTTTCCTTAAAGAACAATTGAGCCAAACATAAGAAAAAGACTTTGTCAAGCTGCTGCACAAAATTATCACTCCGAATCTTCAATCCAATTTCTTGGATTCAATTTTCTGAAACTGAACTTCTCAGCAAGAAAACTATGACTCCGCAAAATCTCACTCCGAATCTTCAATCCAGATTTCTTGAATTCGGTTATCTGAAACTGGTCTTCCCAGAAAGGAAACTATGACTCCACAGAAATGCCCACTCCGAATACTCAATCCAAATTCCTCGAATCTGATCTTCTAAATCTGAATTTCTTAGCAAGATAATAATGATTCTACAGAAATGATCACTTTGAAAACTCAGTATGAATTTCTTGAATCTGGTTCTCTCAGCAAAGAAAATATGACTCAGCATAAAAGCTCACTCCGAATTCTCCAGTGGTCCGCCTTTTCCGCATGTGTAAAAAGGTTGTAGATGAGCGAATGATCTGAGCACATATTTACAGGAAACTTAGAAAACAAATACGGGAATCTTGAAAAACTTTCCCACTTCCTCAAATATCAAAAACACCCCAAATCTCTCGCATTTAATCTTCAATATTTGACTTATTCAAATCTCATTAAATTTCTCTGAGATTTATGAAAAGTTGAAGTATGGGTTTTCTTGAACTCTTCATATCTTCCTAAAAATGATAAGGATAGATATTGGTTCTAATTTTAGGTTCAGGAAAACTGGTTCAGGAAAACTAGTTCAGGAAAACTAGTTCAGGAAAACTAGTTCAAGAAAACTGGTCCAGGAAAATTGGTTCAGGAAAACCGGTTCAGGAAAACTGGTTCAGGAAAACTGGTTCAGGAAAACTGGTTCAGCAAAACTGGTTCAGGAAAACTGGTTCAGGAAAACTTGTTCAAGAAAACTGGTTCAGGAAAACTGGTTTAGGAAAACTTGTTCAGGAAAACTGGTTCAGGAAAACTGGTTCAGGAAAACTGGTTCAGGAAAACTGGTTCAGGAAAACTGGTTCAGGAAAACTGGTTCAGGAAAACTGGTTCAGGAAAACTGGTTCAGGAAAACTAGTTCAGGAAAACTCGTTCAAGAAAACTGGTTCAGGAAACTTGGTTCAGGAAAAATGGTTCAGGAAAAGTGGTTCAGGAAACTTAGTTTATGAAAACTGGTTCAGGAAAAGTGGTTCAGGAAAACTGGTTCAGAAAAACTGGTTCAGAATTGTCATTCCGAATTTCTAGTTCAAGAAGTCCACTCTTAATTTTTGGTTCAGGATGGCCACTCCGAATTTTTGGTTCAGGAAATAGACTCCACACTTCTGGCTTGGGTAGACTCCGATTTTCTGGCTCAGATAGACTCCAAAAAACAGGTTCATAAGAACTAGTTCAGGAAAACAGGTTCCGAATTTCCTCAGAATTTTCCTTAGTGAAAAAAACTCAATCCTCTTCACCATTTCTTCAACAGCTTTTATCATGGAAGTTTTCATGATGTGTGAGAACTATAAGATCAGAAAAGCATCATCTGATTTGTTTAAGAAAGTTTGAGACACTTTCTTAACTTCTGACTTCTCATTCTTCAACAAAATCTTCTTTAAGAAAAACTTTAGCAACCAACAACTTCAACTTTCTATAATTCAAAAACATTCTTCAACAAAAAGATTAGTTTTCAAAAAATACAAAAAAGGTTAATCAAAACACCCCAAAGGATCATCAATCTCCCCCTTTGGATTTGTTGGCAACCCTGGTTAACAAGTTTTTACCTCACAAGACTTTCATATCTCAAAAATGAATTTTACCAAAACATATCCTTTCTCAAAAGAGAGTGTCCTGACACCACACTACTGGAAAAAGTAATATTTTTGAAGGATTTCCATCCCTCAGTGAGAAGAAAATATTGCGGCCATGTAAGGGTAAACTTCACCTTACTCAAACTCCCCCTCAATATTTATTTTTCTCATTCTCACTTTTCTTTTACTCTCTCATTTTTTTTCTCATTCTCACTTTTCTTTTACTCTCTCATTTTTATTTCTCACTCCCCCATTATATGATAACCACTTCTTTATATTCATAAAGAAAACTTACTCTCTCCCATTGTCAACATAATCCAAAGTACGGTGGGGGATTCTTCCTTATGAGTTTTTAAGAATTCATGGGAGGAGGTTAAACATGGAGTTGCAGCCTCAGCTCAACAAACCTCTCCTTTGACATTGCTTTTGTGAAAATATCAGCAATCTGATACTTTGTTGAAATATATTTTAGCAAGATTTATCCAGAAGCAGCTTTCTCTTTTAAGAAATTATACTTTATATCAATGTGTTTTGATCTTGAATGTTGAACAGGATTCTTGGAAATATCAATGGCACTTTGATTATCACAGAGTATCTTCAATGGTTTAGAAACATTCACTTTCAAATCTTCCAACTGAACTTTCATCCACATCATTTGAGTATAAGCCCGAGTAGATGTAACATATTCGGATTCAGATTTACTTAAAGTAATTGAACTTTGTTTCTTACTGTGCCAACTCACGCAACATTCCCCTAAGAAAAATGTTCCTCCTGATGTTGATTTTCTATCATTACAATCACCAGCCCAATCAGCATCAGTATAACCATGAAACTTCATCTCATTGTTTCTCTTGTATAACAACCCATGTGAATTTGTTCCTTTAACTTATCTCAGAATCCTCTTGACTGCCAACATGTGTGATTCTTTTGGATTACTTTGATATCGGGAACAGAGAGTCACCGTATAAGCAATATCAGGCCTTGAAGCTGTAAGATAAAGAAGACTTCCTATCAAATTTCAAAAGTCTTTATGATTCACACTATTCCCGGACTCATCTTTTCTCAACTTTGTGGTCACTGATATAGGAGTTGAAACTTCCTTTGATTCTTCCATCCCAAACTTCTTTAACAATTCCTTGGCATACTTTTCTTGGGACAAGAAAATGTAGTTTGATTGTTGATGAACTTGTAATCCAAGGAAGAAAGTTAATTCTCCCAACATTGACATTTCAAAATTTTCCTTCATTTCTTCAGCAAACTATTCACAAAACTTTTCTTCATCACTAGAAAAAATTATATCATCCACGTAAACGATTACAATCAAAGTTCCGGATTTGACATCTTTAATATACAAGTTGCTATCAACATTTCCTTTAGAAAAATTTATCTTTCTCAAAGAATTGTCAAGATTTGAATACCATACTCGTGGAGATTATTTCAGACCATATAAGGCTTTATTCAATTTTCAAACATTTTTTTCATCATCATTAAGAAAAAACCCACAAGGTTTTTCAATGTAAACTTCTTCCTCAATCTCACCATTTAAGAAATATGACTTTACATCCATCTGATAGACCTTGTAATTCCGATGAGCAGCCACTGCAAGAAACATGCGAATAGTTTCCAACCTTGCAACAGGGGCAAAGGTTTCATCAAAATCCACACCTTCCACCAGGGAATATCCTTTACACACAAGCCTCGCTTTGTTTCTTGTAACTTCTCTATGCTCATTCAATTTATTTCTGTAAACCCATTTGGTTCCGATAACATTCTTATTTGCTGGCCTTGGAAAAAGTTCCCATGTTTCATTTTTCTCAATCTGATCCAGTTATTCATTCATAGCATCCACCCATTCTTTATGTTGAATAGCTTCTGAAACTGATTCTGGTTCAACTTTTGAGATAAGGGAAGTCTGATCTTCTAATCTCAACTTTATTCTTGTCTGAACTGGAGCCTTCTGATTCCCAATAATATTTTGGGATTCAACATGTTTTCATAAGGTAGGGAAACTCACATCTTCCTTCCCAACATCACTTTCTTCCCCATGTGGCTCATCTGAGTCACTTTCACTCTCGTGGGAATTCTTTGATTTATCTTCCACAATATTATCGACAAATTTTGTGAAGGAACTTGTATTTTCAATTACCTTCACAGCATATGAGTCCACCAACTTCTGTAAACGTTTGTTCCAGAATTTGTAACTTATTCCATTTGGTGAATAACCCATAAATATTCCTTCTTCAGCTTTCTCATCAAACTTTCCTAAGTCAGTATTTTTGTTTTTGAGCAAGCATGGACTTCCAAAAACTTTGAATTAATTAAAAGAAGGATTTTTGTTATACCACATCTTGTAAGAAGTCATGTTGGTTTCCAGTCTCAACAAGAATATATTTTGAACATGTACCGCAGTGCTAACAACTTCTCTCCAGAAGAATTTTGAAAGTTTGTATTCTGATAACATACTTCTTCCCATTTCCACCAAGCTTCTATTTTTCCTTTCTGCTACTCCATTTTTTTGTGGAGTATAGGGAGCACTATACTGATGTCTGATACCATGCTTCCTTAGAAAATTTTCAAAAGCATTGCTTGTGAATTCGGTACCGTTGTCTGTTCTCAACTTCTTTATGGAAACTCCCAATTCTTTCTCAACATCTCTTTTGAAGAATTTAAACATTTCAATATCCTCTGACTTATGATTCATGAACATGATGTTTTTCATCCAAGTGAAATCATCAATAAATGTGATAAAGTATAAATCTCCTTTTGTTGATTGATGTCTCATCAGCCCACACAGATCGGAATGAATAAGCTCAAGTGGTTTGTAAGATTGAATCTCAACTCTTTTATGACTTTTGTTAGTCATCTTTCCTTTCTAGAAAGTAACACAAACATCTTCATCTCTTCTTTTCAGTTTTGGAAAATTTCGAACAGCATCAACTTTAGAAAGCTTAATCATGTTCTTCTACCCCAAGTGGCCAAGTCTTCGATGCCACAACTTGTTTTCATCTTCAGCACTCAAATAACAAGAGTTATTGGATTCTCCAAATTGAAAGAGATTACCACTGGTTCTTTCTCCTTTTGTAATCAATTTTCCATTTTTCACACTTTTGATTACACAAGAATATTTTCTGAAAATAACTTCTTTTCCATCATCACAAAGTTGACTTACACTAAGTAAGTTATGTTTTATCCCATCAACAAGCAAGACTTCCTTAGATTTCAGTTTCTCTGGTTCAATCTCCGCCGTTCCGATTCCCTTAATTTTTAAGGAACTATCATTTCCAAAAGTAACTGCTCCTCCATCATGACTTTCAACATGCTCCAAGATTATTATATCACCTGTCATGTGTGAAGAACAACCACTATCAAGAATCCATGGTTTGTTTCTCTTAATTTATTTTAAAGCTTTCCTAACAACAAAAGCTCTCTCATCAACCTTCTTATCTTAAGCTTTCTTTTCTTTCATATCATAAGAAACTTGTTCTAGAAGAAGAGTCATACATCGTTCGGTATGATGAACAGACTGATCACATCTTCCACAAAATTCTTCCAAACATTCAAATTGATTCTTTGTTGGCATGTTTCTGGCATCTTGAGAATTCTCCTTTTCATCTTTCTTTGAATATGGAAGGTTACTCATTCTTCTTTCGTTATTTCTTCCACTTTTCTCAAGCCTTCTTTCGGGTAGAGATAAATTGTTCCAACAATTATAAGCTCTATGCCCATACATTCCACAACACCAACAATAACCCTCAAATCTTGATTTTCTATTAAAGAAAGGTCTTTATTTATAGAAACTTTGGTGAGGTTGATAACTTCTTTCAGCTCTAGGGAACTCAGGATGTAGGCCATCTCTTCTTTTGAGTGAGTTTTCAATTTTTGTAGGATTGAAAGGTTTCTCACATCCTTTCTCCACCCAAGTTTTACTGATACTTTTTCCACAACCTGAAATGTTAGAAGAATTAGATAAAACATTATTTTTGATAGGAGAAGATTTCACCTGATTCTCATGATAAGCCTTTCCAGCAGTCTTGGAAGTCTCAACTTTTACTTCAGTGTCTTTGTGGAAGTTTTCATTCATCTTCCTTAGGAAATTTTCGGACTCAATAACTTTTGATTGCAACTTGTTGACCTCTTCTTCTTTAATTTCCAGCTTCTTGCTAAGATCTTCTATCATCTTTCCTTGTTCAACAATTCTAAGTTTGTGACTTAAAATTTCTTGAATGTATTCATCTTCCTTCTTGGTAACATCTTTACTTCCATCATGAACTTCTTCATGATTTTTATTCATCACACGAGTTTCTTTCTTGAGGGATTTGTTTTTCTCCAGACATGAAAGAATTTTGGATCTTAGATGATATTCTTTGTAAGATTCTTCACCACCTTCTTCACTTTCTGAGGAAGCATTTGTTTTCTCAAATTTTGTAATGATGATTCTGAATCTTTATCTAGTTTCATCTTATGAGGAATCATTGTTAGATGATTCAGATTCAACCTTCTTGCTCAACATACTTCTTTTCTTTCCATAAAACTTCTTCTTGATTTCTTTAGAAGTCTTCTCTTCTTTTTCATTCTTGTTATAATTCTTCCATCGAGTATTCTCAATAAAAACATCTTGATATTCTCCAACTTTCTTATTTGGGAAATTCATAGAAAAGTGCCCGATTCCACCGCACTAAAAACATTTGAGAGGAAGTTTCCCTCCATATTTTCCCCTTCCTCTTCGATAGTTCTTGGATATGAGAGACATGATTTTTTCATTCAACTCTTCATCTTCCTTATCAACAGACTCACAAGGATCAACTTTATCATCATCTTGGATTTTCATCTTCCTCATAGCTTCAAAATCCATTTCATCTTTCATCTTCTTCTTAAAGATAAGAGATTTCCTCATTTCATAAGCAACAAGAATGTTATGCAGTTCATCAAGAGATAAATCATCCTTATCTTCTAAAGCTGAAATTTTAGAATCAAACCTGTCTAGAAAGTTTCTCATAAGTTTCTTCACAATTGTAGAATCTTTCAAGTCTTCTCTGAATCCCCTGATGTTGCAAACAATTTCATTAACTCTGGTGAAGTATTCATCAATTGTTTCGTCATCTCTCATCCTGATGTCCTCAAAATTACTATGCCAGATTTGTAGCTTGGCTTCCTTGACTTTTGTGTTTCCTTCAAAAACACTTTCCAGCTTGTCCCACATGCCTTTTGATGTTGTGAGACCCATCACCTTCTGATAAACATTTTCTGATAAGGACATGAGAATAGTATTCCTAGCATTTCCATCAACTTCTATGATCCTCTTGTCGGTAAATGTCATAGGAGCATTTTTCTCAATAGGTGGAAAGCCAATAGTGGCAGCATCAACAACTTCAAGACCAAGAGATAGAAGATAAGGAATCATCATATTTTTCCATCCATAATAATTCTTGCCATCGAATGTAGGAATTCCTCTACTGTTGACAAAATTGATATTATCCATGATAAGGAAAAAAATAACAAGGGAACCTACCTCTGATACCACTTGAAGTTCCAAGGATCGGATGTCAACTGAGAAGGGGGGGGGGTTGAATCAGTTGATATCTTTTATAAGTTTCAAAACTTTATGAAACTTAACCCTTGCAACCTATTAAGATTTACTTCCTTATCAACCTTTAGCAAGTATCCCAAGCATGCAAGAAAGGTAAAGTAAGAAAAGCACACAAGAATTACAAGGTTCGAACACAATAAGAGAACCTACGTCCTTGCCATAGCCACTCCCATGGGTCTACGAAAATCCAATATAATGAAGAAGTGAATAAAACTTGTGCCAACTCTCGTTGGACACCTTCTATATCCCGATAGGAAAGATTATACTGACTCCTGTCAGTTTACAATGTTTCCTTAAAGAACAATTGAGCCAAACATAAGAAAAAGACTTTTTTAAGCTGCTCTACAAAATGCTCACTCCGAATCTTCAATCCAATTTCTTGGATCCGATTTTCAGAAACTGAACTTCTCAGGAAGAAAACCATGACTCTGCAAAATCTCACTCTGAATCTTCAATCCAGATTTCTTGAATCCGGTTATCTGAAACCGGTCTTCTCAGCAAGGAAACTGTGACTCCGCAGAAATACCCACTCCGAATACTCAATCTGAATTCCTCGAATCTCATCTTTTGAATCTGAATTTCGTAGCAAGATAATAATGATTCTGCAGAAATTCTCACTTCGAAAACTCAGTATAAATTTATTGATTCTAGTTCTCTCAGCAAAGAAAAGATGACTCAGCACAAAATCTCACTTCGAATTCTCCATCGCTCCGCCTTTTCCACGTGTGTAAAAATTTTGTAGATGAGCGGATGATCTGAGCACATATTTATAGGCAACTCAGAAAACAAAGGCGAGAATCTTGAAAAACTTTCTCTCTTCCTCAAATCTCAAAAACTTCAAAAATATATCGCATTTAATCTTCAATATTTGACTTATTCAAATATCCTTAAATTTTTACAAGATTTATGCAAATTTGAAGTATGGGTTTTATTGACCTCTTCATATCTTCCTCAAAATGATAAGGCTAGATCTTGGTTCTGATTTTAGGTTTAGGAAAACTGGTTCAGGAAAACTGGTTCAGGAAAACTGGTTCAGGAAAACTGGTTCAGGAAAACTGGTTCAGGAAAACTGGTTCAGGAAAACTGGTTCAGCAAATCTGTTTCAGGAAAACTTGTTTAGGAAAACTGGTTCAGGAAAACTGGTTCAGGAAAACTGGTTCAGCAAAACTGGTTCAGGAAAACTGGTTCAGGAAAACTAGTTCAGGAAAACTGGTTCAGGAAAACTGGTTCAAGAAATTTGGTTCAGAAAAACTGGTTCAGGAAAACTGGTTCAGGAAAACTGGTTTAGGAAAACTGGTTCAGGAAAACTGGTTCAAGAAACTTGGTTCATGAAAACTGGCTCTGGAAAACTGGTTCAGGAAACTTGGTTCAGGAAAACTGGTTCAGGAAAATTGGTTCAGGAAACTTGGTTCAGGAAAACTGGTTCAGGAAAATTGGTTCAGGAAAACTGGTTCAGGAAAACTGGTTCAAGAAAACTGGTTCAGAATTGTCATTCTGAATTTCTAGCTCAGGATTGTCATTCCGAATTTCTGGCTCATGATTGTCATTCCGAATTTTTGGTTCAGGAACTCCACTCTGAATTTTTGGTTCAGGAAGTCCACTCCGAATTTTTGGTTCAGGAAATAGACTCCACACTTCTGGCTTGGGTAGACTCAAATTTTATGTCTTAGATAGACTCCAAAAAATAGGTTCAGAAGAACTAGTTCAGGAAAACAGGTTCTGAAAAACTGGTTCCGAATTTCCTTATAATTTTTCTTAGTGAAAAAAACTCAATCCTCTTCACTATTTCTTCAACAGATTTTATCATGAAACTTTTCATGATGTGTGATAGCTATAAGATCAGAAAATCATCGTTTGATTTGTTTAAGAAAGTTTGAGACACTTTCTTAACTTCTGACTTCTAATTCTTCAACAAAATCTTCTTTAAGAAAAACTTCAACAACCAGCAACTTCAACTTTCTGTAACTCAAAAACATTCTTCAACAAAAATATTAGTTGTCAACAAATAAAAAAAAGGTTTAACAAAACACCACAAAGGTTCTTAAAGCCCTCTTTTATTTTCATTTCCTTTTTTTGAATTATAAGGGCAATGAAATTGTGATTTTTAGTTTTCGAAATGCAGTGTAAATATGAAAATCTAATTTTTATAACTGTAGTTCAAACTAATATTTTTGGGCGGTTTTGGAACTGGAAAATGCCTGGATTCTGTGGTTCACTTTTAGCATTCCTACTGATCATTTTAATGCTCACACCTATCTTACCTTTTCAGATGTAGGTTCAGCTGTTTGGTTCAGGTTTTTGTTTTGTATGCCCATGTGAGGTAGACTGTTAGTTGTTGGAGGTGACCAAGAGGTCACATGAAGGTATGTGCAGTCTTTTTTTCTTTCCACTGCTAGTTTTCTTTCTCTTTGCTTAATCTTTATTAATTTATTTGTCTTCTTTTTTTGGACCAAATCATTCCCACCTATTTAGTTTTGATGCCCAACACTAGTTTCCAGCACGGGGGGATTGGGAACGTCCCTCGGGCCATGCCGCGGGCCGGATCGGGTGACCAGTTTAGGGTCGACCTGGGTTGGTTCGTGACAGTAGAGACTTAGGTTTTGGAACTGTCAGACTTTGGAATATTCCTATGAATAATTCCATAGCTATGCATGAAGACGACATTCAATTCTAAGGCCTGGTGTGCCCGAAATTAATTTTATAAAAATATTATGTATTTTTATACTATGCGCATGGAGAAGTGTGTTATCTCCTAAAAGGTATCTCACAAAGGGAATCTAAGGGCACGGTTGCGTCTAGAGCATGCCGTTTACCCTAGGAAAGGTGTAAACTTTGCGGGCATGGCCCTACTGTGAGAAAAGCCACCAGGGGCGTTTTAGTAAATAAATGGAAAATTTTATTTATGAGCGACGGCTCGAATAACTCCCGAACGGAGTCTCATATCACAATTATGAGTGCGTCATTGCATTCAGAATACCGTGTCTACCCTAGGTGAAACAATGTTTTAGTCGGCGTCGGGTGCCGGGTCGGAGGCGGGTTGGCGGGGAGATGAAATGAAGTTTTCAATTACAAAAAAGAAAAGAAAATCACTCATCTCCACCCCATTGTCTCTTAACACACAGCGAACCCATCCCCCTCCGTTCTTCACCGAATCGAGCCGCAATCATCCATTTTCTGCGGCGATCATCAGCGGATGAAGCTCCAACGCGTCGCAGAAGTCGTTCTGAACCAGTAGCTTTGACGATCCGCCAACAGGTAGGCAGTTTGAGTTTTAATCCCATGATCATGTTTTTGCTTTGAATTTCTTCATTTTGTTGTTGTATCAGGGAAGATCGGTTCCTGAGGGTCACGTAGGCACCTCACGGGCGGTGATCCCCTGTCTAAGAGGTTAACCCCATAGGGTTTGTGGCATCATCGGGAGTATGATCCCCTATGCAGTGGGTTGTGCTTAGTAGGGTTGTGGAATCTTTGGGTATATGATCCCCTACTCAGTATGTGGATTTTAGTAGGGTTGTGGTATCATTGGTTATATGATCCCCTACTGATCTTGGGGTTTCTGTAGGGTTGTGGCATCGCCAGTTCGATCCCCTACAACGCGAGATGTACCAGATAGGGTTTTTGATATCGTTGTGACCATCGTGACATGGGTGGAAATCCTCTATCTGAGTGACGTGTTTCTTTCAAATGCCAGATCAGGTTGTGGTATCTTCCAGTAGATCCTGGGAGTGATACCCTATCTGTGAGATCTATGAATTCCAGATCGGGTTGTGGTATCCCCCAGCGGACCCTGGGAGTGATCCCCTATTTGTCAGATCTTCCTATACCGGTGTGGGTTCTGGTTTCCCCTAGCGGGCCCTAGGAGCGATCTCCTATCCGATGAGTTTAGTGTTTATGTTGTTCCAGCGAGGTTTACTCAGTGACGATATCTGATGAGGTTTCCTCAGTGACTATATCCGACGAGTGTGATCTCTCGGGTGAGAGTCTGAGATGTTTGTGTGGGACCCGATGGATTGTATCTCTCAGACGAGTTTTATCTAGGATGATAGTGATCGTGGAGTGTGTTCTCCAAGTTGTGAACCATTACTAGTGATGAGGTTGGTACCTCATGTGGCTTGGTGCGTGAGCTGAGTATATCTGGATGTTCAAGGTGTATGTAAGGGAATACACCTGGTTTGAGCTGACTAGTTTTGTTTAGCCGAGGATTGTCATGAGATGGAATTTCTCTCTCGTATGGGTTCCCTCTGGCTGGGATGAGAGAACTATTTCCCTTCAGTTTCTCTCTTTTGTTTTGGGTTTTTGGGGAGCCTACGGAGTATTGTTAAACTCACCCCTTCACGAGATTTGTCCACACATTTTTGTGTCTTGTGCAGACCACGTGCCTTTCAACGGAGTTCCAGGAGGACCCAGAGCAGGCAGAGCATAGTGAGCGGGTTTGACCGGGGTGTTTATCGGAGCTGTGCTGAGGAGCTTATCAACAGGTGTTTTTGGCAGTGTTTTTCCTCCTTCTGAGCAGGTTGGACACTTTGTAGTTTTCCTTTGGTGGGCCCTTTTTTGACCTTTTTTTACTACTATTGCACTCTGGTTTGGGTTAGATGTATGCATGCATTTTCTTTTCAGTATTAAATATCTCTGCACTATTTCATGGAGGTGTATGTGGGTGTGTGTGTACAGGTACCTTAGGGTAATTCCTCCATTGTGTGTGATAGCCTACTCATTGCTAGATTCCATCCCCTGGCCTATTAGAGGTGTGCTTGGAGAGTCGTGGCTTGAGCCCCATTGGGTCGAGTCGCGACAGTTCACCCTCATTGGGATACATCCAAGAAGCATACAACAATGATGTGCTAATGTACCAAATCCACTAAATCTCTCTACCAATTACAAGGTTCAGGCTTGGTCACATTTATGCTGAGGCTTAATGCCTTTATAAGATTCAGGGTCTACTCACTGCATTCCCAAGGGTCACTCCCTATGTCTTTTTATTTGGCCCACTACCGGTGGAATGGATCATCATCTTCCACTTAATTTGCTCAATTCTCTTGGAAGGGATCCACTAAAAATTTATATACCTATAGGTCTGATGTTATTAATATTTTCATGACTTATTATATACTCTCTTTACTGATTTTATATGAAATGTTCATAATTTATGTTAAATATTAATGTTTAAGTACTACGTATAATTTTTGAGAATTTTTAGAAGTAGTCCAATAGTGTCGGTTTACGATTTTATTTATAACTCTCACCCTACTCATCCAAATTATATGGTTATGATTTTTTAAGATTCCTTATTCAATATACAACATTTCATTAGAAGGTGTTATGGGCCAATTCTGTCATTTGAAGGCCCATATGGACTACATAAGAAGGCCTACAAAATCTATGAAGAAACTGAACCAGCCATGAATATTTAATTGCTGGGCTCAATCAGGAAGTCCAAATTCTTTTTTACCCCTCCAAAGATCAGGGGACAATGAAAGGAGTCTTGGATAAAATTTTCAAGGCCCAAATCCAAAGACAAGGGGGCCATTTTGGGTACCCTTTGTTGATTTCACCATGTTATCATATGCTTGAGGGAAAGCATCCATTTCAGTGAGGGGGAGAGATTGTCATTCAGTGTTTTTTGGGGAATGTAATGTACTCTTTTAATTTAATTTTGTAAATTTTATTGACAAGTGTTAAAAAAAGCAGAAAAAAAACACAATAAAAAAATGGGTTGTGTCTTGGGTAGGTCAAAAATCACAATTTCTCAGCCTTTGAGAAACAACATTTACTTTCACATCAAGGGTACCTATGGCTATCTTTTCAAAATGTGTGTTTTCACCCCCATTTTTGATTCTTGAGTTTGTGGACCTTTGAGCTGAATTTCTTACTTTAGTGTACATTAAAATGATAGAGGCATTTTCAGAACCACGTTAGAATCACAATAGTCAAATAGCCTCCCATTTACCTTACATCAATCCTCATTTTGAAAGCCCCTTCAAGCCTATGAAAACCTTTTCATTGATAGCCACATTACAAGCCTAATACCTTATCCAACCCATTATCAACATGGATTTTTCATTGCCTATTTTTTTTTTAAATTTAAGAGTGGTGGGATGGATTTCATTTTGGGTAACCTTTGTTGATTTCATCATGTTATCATATGCTTGAGGGCAAGCATCCATTTTTAGTGTGGGGGAGAGGTTGTCATTTAGTGTGTTTTGGGGAATGTAATGTACTTTCCTTTATGTAATTTTGTAAATGTTGTTGAAAATTGTTCACAAAACATCAAAAAATAAAAAAAAATAAAAATAAAAAATAAAAAAATGGGTAGTGTCTTGGGTTGGTCAAAAATCACAATTTCTCAGCCTTTGATCTTGTTATAACTATTACAATTAGTGTCATGAGGAGATAAATCATGGGTTGGGATATTAGTGTGAGATATGTTTCAAGTTCAACTTTGAAAAAAACAAAAAAAAAGATAGAAAAAAGAAAATAAGAACAGTTGCATTATATTCTTATGTCATTAAGAGAAGTTTTGTGGTTTGTAAATATTTCATCTTCTTATCCACTTCAAATTTTCTTCGTCTCTTGTGTCTTTCTTCACACAATAATTCCCTTGTAAATATGTGTTTTCATTTCCTTCCATGTTTCATTTCAAAAGAAAAATGTGCATTGATTTTTCCATGTTGGTATTTTCCCCCTTTTTTCCTATCTCTTGGATATCATCTTCCTATCGTCCCATAGCCACAAAAAAAACCCTAAAAAGACCTCTTGATTTTTGAGCACTTTAGGATAGGGATTGGAAGCTTAGAGCTCTTACGAACTCTAAGATTTTCACTTTTGGTTTGTGAATGAGTGAAGCTCCATAAATTAATTTTATCATCTTGAGAGGAGTAATTTTTGTGTACCACTATTTCCATTTATAAATTTGAGAATGAAAAAAAGAGTAGTTTACTCAGCTAATGTGTATATCAGCACTCGGGTTGAATCCTCGGCGATTATACTTTTTTATAGTCGGTTGTTTTTAGTTAATTGTGTTCTGATTGGGGGGTTTTTTTTCAGAGCTTATGAAATAATTTATGGATGATGTTTGATTTAAAAAATTGATAAAGATTTGGGTGATTTCATTATTAGGGATTTAAACTTATGATATCCTTGAGCTTTGCTTTATATTACATTAAATTAATACCCACTTCACTAGATGATTTTAATCGGAATTCCCTAGTGTTAAAGCTTTAATCCAAGCTGTAACTTAACTTGGGGTTCCAATAATTACCATTACTTTTTTATGTTAGTGTATTTTTGGTTCCAATAATCCATGGAATCAACATATTAAACAAGACATGTCATTAATCCATGACATATAAAGTTCAACATACACAATATTAACTCAAAGAATACTCATTGAGCAAAGGCTCTCAATCACTTAATATCCCCAAATTATAACTCCCCCCAATGGTAGATTTACTATACCATTTAAATTATTAGTAATCTGGTTATAATTATTATGATGATAAATTAAGAAGATAAGAAAAAGAAAGGGATAAGAAAATAGTGGTGCATCGAACACACACACACACGATCAAGGGAATTAAATACCGACTTTAGATTGAATGAGAAAGAAAAATAAGAGAAGGGGATTAAACTGTATTTAAAATATTTTAAGAAAATTAATATTAAACTACAGAAGGTGGATGAGAATAAGAGAAAATGAAGAAGAAACTTTCAATAAAACAGAATTACAAAGAAAGAGACATGATTACAAAAATGAAGAACCCAAAAGTAAATGAAAAAAAAGATAGAAGGAAAGGTATCTCAAGTGAAAACTTGAGTATGGAAGGTCCTCCCAAACCCTTGTCAAGGATTTGTTCATGCTAATATGTGATCCTCTCTTCTGAAATTCCAACTCCTTTGAAGGAGAGGAGGGGGATGAATTTATAGCCCAAGGAAGTGGACTGTTGGCATTCCCAATCTATCCCTCCACTTGGATCGATGATTTAGACTTCCAGACAGAAGAATATCGAGATATCCTCTTCTTAAAAGTTGTAGATAATAATTTTGTTTGACCTCTATCAAATCATGGAGTCATTTGGACCTATGGAGACAAAGTTATGGTAGTTTGATTAAACAAAGTTAAACTGTCCATTTCAATCCACGCTTTTTCAATGGCCAAAATGTGAATGGATTTTGTAATAGGAAGATGCCTTCAAATTTGAATTATTTATTCAACATTGTCGGCCACATATATATCCTCTTTCACACTGAAAAATATCAGCTTGATTTTATTACTATATCAGGAGAAATATCATGAATAATTTACAGATTTTAATTCCATGCTAGAATGATGGGCTGAGTTTAAATGAATTATTTGGGCCCCTTGTATTTGGTTTTGGGCCTTGAAATTTTTATCCAAGACTCCTTACATTGTCCCCTGAATTTTGGAGGATAATAAAGGAATTTGGAATTCCTGATTGAGACCAGTAATTAAATCTTCATGGCTGGTCCAGTTTCCTCATAGATTCCGTAGGCCTTCTTGTGTGGTCCATATGGGCCTTCAAATTGAAGAATTGGCCCATGACCCCTTCTAATTAAATGTTTTATATTGAATAAGGAATCCTAAAAAATAAAAACCACATAATTTGGATTAGTAGGGTGAGAGATATAATTAAAATAGTAAACTGACATGAAGCGACTCTTCTTAGAGAAATTCTTTCCCGCTTCTCGTACTGCTTCTATCCGGAAGGAAATAAGTGGTATTTGTAAATTCCCAAATGAATCACACCATGAGTACTGGTAGAGGTTCAAAAAGCTTGTTGAAACCTTCCCACATCACCAAATTCCTGACCAACACTTGATCCAATACTTCTATGTGGGGTAATTGGCTATGGAGAGAACCCTCATTGATGCTGCAAGTAGTGGTGCTCTTGTTGATAAAACTCATGCAGCTGCAAGAGATCTCATAAGCAACATGGATGAGAACACACAACAATTCCATACTCAAGAATATGCTCAAGTAAACCAAGTCCAAGACAATCTATCCATAGAGCCACACAAGATGACCGAGTGGATGCGTGAACTTACAGGTAATGATTAGAACCCTAAGTCAAGTTACGGCTTGGATTAAAGCTTTAACACTTGGGAATTTCGATCAAAATCATCTTGTGAAGTGGGTATTAATTTAATGCAATATAAAGCAAAGCTCAAGGATATCATAAGCCTAAATCCCCAATAATTAACTCAACCCAATCTTTATCAATTTTTTAAATCAAACATCATCCATAAATTATTGCATAAGGTCTGCAAACAAACCCCCCAATCAGAATACAATTAACTAAAAACAACTGACTATAAAGTATCATCATTGAGGATTCGACCAGAGTGCTTCTATGCACATTATCAGAGCACCGAAACCTTGACCGGTCGATAGGAGACAATCGGCCATGCTTTCAAATGGCGTAGTTTCCAGGGATGGAGCTTTATGTAGTCATTAGTTTCTAGTTATTGTAAAAACCCAAAAAACAAAATTTTCTAAAAAACAAAAATTGAAGAAAAACACCAATAAAAACCCGCCTTCTCATAAAAATCATAAACTGATAAAAAAACACAAAGAAAAATCCATCTTCTTCTTTCTTCCAACATCATTCTGAATGCCCCGTACCCTCCCAAACAATCCCTCAGATTTGTTTGACCCTGAAATTGAGAAAACTCTTCACCAACTTTGGAGGAACTTAATAGATAATCAACTCATTCAAGAACTAGTCCTTGTCCAACCTGTTGAATTAGATATGGCTAATCCTAGGGAATAAACACTTAAAGAACTTGTTACCCCTTATATGAATTACCAACCTCTTGGTATTCAATATTCAAACATAGAGTCTGACTATGAACTCAAATCAGGTTTGATTCATCTTCTTCCTCATTTCCATGGGCTAGCCAGTGAGGATCCACATATCCATCTTAAAGATTTACAAGTGGTGTGCTCTACCATGAAGCCTCAAGGGTTTTCTGAGGAACAAATCAAACTCCAAGCATTCCCTTTATCCCTAGCAGACACTGCCCACATTACCAAATCCTTGACCAACTCTTGATCCAATACTTCTATTAGGGGTTATTGGATATGGAGAGAACCCTCATTGATATTGCAAGTGGCGGTGCTCTTGTTGATAAAACTCATACAGTTATAAGAGATCTCATAAGAAACATGGCTGCAAACACACAAAAATTCCATACTCGAGCACATGCTCAAGTAAAACAAGTCCAAGACAATCAATACATAGAGACGAACAAGATTACTGAGTGGATGAGTGAAATTATAGGTCTTGTGAGACAACTATCTATGGCTACCAAAGCCCCAAATTTATCTTCTCCACAATCAATGTTTCCTGGACCTATCAAAAACCGTGGAATCTGCCACTCTCCAGCTTATCCAACTAACACATGTCCATAACTTCAAGAGGATCAATTTGATTCATCTAGACCAATGGAGCTCAATGCATCATTTGCTCAGAGGAACACCAACCCTCAACAATCAGGTCAGTTCATTAGAAACTTAAACCAACCTCACTCTGAGCCCTTCTCTTCTTCCTATAACCAAGGCCTAAGGTATGGTAATTCTGTCTCTCATCCCCCTCAATTCCCTCATCAAAACCCAAACCAGTTTCAATATGGTCTAGGTGTTGGTAACTTCCAACAACCTTACCCTTTTGATCCTCAACCTCAGAGGATCAATCCTCCTCCTGGATTTCACTATACTAGTGAGCCTTTCCAATTCCAAAACCAATAAAATCGCTTTCCCAAGAACCAAAATCAAGGTAATCCCAATTCGGGACAAGCCACTTCTTCCAAGAACCCATGGGAAAGTGTTGTTAAAGATCTTTCCTCCTTTACCCATTCTAGTATCAAGAACATTGAAATCCAAATTGGTCAACTTTCATCCCACCTTAGTCAGCAGAAACCATGTAGTTCTTCCCAACTTCCAACTCAACCATTACCCAACCCCAAGGGTAATGTAAGTGAAAGTGCACTTACATCGGGGAAGAAAATTTTTATGCCTCAAGATAAGTCCTCCAACCCTCCTTTCAATATTGAAATAGAAAATGAAAAGAAAAAAACATGAAAAGGAATCTGAAGTCATTCCCTCAACTCCTTCCACTCCACTTAGGAAATCAATTCCTTTTCCTCAAGCTATTTCAAATCCAAAAAAGTCCTTTGAACCCAATCCTAAAATGCTCGACATGTTTAGACGTGTTGAAGTTAACATTCCCCTCTTAGATTTCATAAAACAAATCCCTAAGTATTCCATGTTTCTTAAGGAATTGTGCACCCATAATAGGCAACTTAGGACCTTAGAAAATGTTTCCACCCAACAGTCTATTCCCATAAAGTGAAAAGATATAGGGAAATTTATGGTTCAATGCCAAATTAGAAGTTCTAACTTCGATGATGCACTCATAGACCTAGGAGCCTCAATAAATTTCTTTCCCAAATCTATATTCTCCAACCTTGTTCTATGTTTCTTACATCCAATGGGTGTTGTCATTTAGTTATCCAATCGAAGCAAAACCAGTCCTGAGGGAATAATCGAGGATGTCCTTGTTCGTGTGAATGATCTTATCTCCCCAGTTGACTTCTATATCCTTGACATGAAAGGTGAGACAACTTCTTACCAATCTCCTCTGATTTTAGGAATACCTTTTCTCATGACATATAAAACCAAAATTGATGTCCATGCTGGCATCTTATCCATGGAAATTGGTGACCAACTGGTCAAGTTCAATATTTTTCAATCCATGCAATACCTATCAGAGAATGAATCTGCATTCTCAATCCATTCTTTAGAAACTCTTACTGAGAGTGTGTCAAATCCCAATCCATCATGTCCTTCTTATTCTACTGATAGAGGAGTTTGTGAATATTGCATCCTCATTAACCAAGTCATAAATGGAGAAGTTGATGTTGACATTATAAATGCAAACTCTATTGATCTAAAGGATCTTGAAAAATCTTTAGAATCTCATCTTGTCTCTGACCTCTACTTGTCCAGATTGGATGATAATGAAGAAAATGAACTAGAATGCTCATTTGTTGATTCAGATCAGTTTCTCCAAAATTCCTCATTTCCTATCTGTGATTCTGAAAATTATGTTATATGTGAGGTTAACCCTAAAAAAATTTGTTTATCATGTCCCAATGAGAGTGAAGGTTTTGATATTTGTTCCCTAATTAATAACGTGATCATTGGTGATATTGAAATTGAACATTCCTCGGAAAAAAACATTGATATAAAGGATATTGGAAATTTCATTCAGTCTTATGACTCTACCGATCCTCATTACTCTACATCAGTAAGTGATGAAATAAATGAGTTGAAAACAATTGGGATCTCATACTCTGGTTTCGTGTTATCTGAACAATACATAAATGAATCAATAGAATTGAGACATCTTCTTGAATTTCCAAGAACTAAAAACCATCACTTTGTGGATAAAATCATTCCTCATGTTGAAGACCAAAGGGAGGATAGTCATATTCTCTTTACAACCCCGTTGAATTGCAAGAACACAATCAAGGAAGGGGATAAATTATCCAATGAACAATCAGGCGTCCCAAAGGAGAAGTTTTTCTGGAAGCACTCTGGAGTTGAAAAAATACGGTGTCCACCATCGGACTATGGGTAGTCCACTGCAACTGTCTAGTTGTAGACAAATAAATGTAGCACTTCTTGGGAGGCAACCCACGTTTTCTTTTACTTTTATGAAATTTTAATTTCTTTTTAGTTTTTCATTTGATGAATATTGATTTTTCTTTTTCAGGTAACATCCCACAATCCTAGAACCACATCTACTTCCATCAAATCCACAATAGACCCACCACTGGATGGAGATGACAACCCACCAAATCCAAACCAGGGGGCACCTCTTTCCCTTTACCTCTCTCTCAATCTCTTCCTATCTCTCACTCTTTCTTCTTCTTCCTCTCTATTCCATTTTTACCACTTTTTTCATCAAACCCTTTATTTTTATCTTTCTCTTTTGTGTGGGTGTGTATTTAAAAGAACACTAAAAAAATAAAAAATGTAAAAAAACCAAAAGAGTCATACTTTCTGACCTTTAATTTTCAAATTTTGTCCAACCATTTTGGGGAGTCAAAATACATGGTTTCAACTAAATTTTTTTGTGTTTTCATCATATATTTGGATAAAGAATTTTGTGTCAAGAATAATACATTTTGAATGTTCAGTTGTTGATTTGGAAAATGATTTTCCCCACCTATGAGAAACAACATTTACTTTCATGCCAAGGATACCTATGGACATATTTTCAAAATGTGTCTTTTCACCCCCATTTGTAAGTATTGAGTTTGTAGACCTTTGATCTGAATTTCTTACTTTAGTGTACATTAAAATGATAGAGGAATTTTATGAACCACATGAGAATCACAATAGCCAAATAGCCTCCCATTTCCCTTACATTAATTCTCATTTTGAAATCCCCTTCAAACCTGTGAAAACCTTTTCTTTGATAACCACATTATAATCCTAATACCTTATCCCACCCATTATCAGCATGGATTTTTCATTGCATATTTTTTTTGAAATTTAAGTGTGGGGGGATGGATTTCATTTTGCGTACCCTTGGTTGATTTCACCATGTTATCATATGCTTGAGGGAAAGAATCTATTTTAGTGTTGGGGAGAGGTTGTCATTCAGTGTGTTTTGGGGAATGTAATGTACTTTTCATTTATGTAATTTTGTAAATGATATTGTCAAGTGTTCAAAAAAATCAAAAAAAAAAAAACCAAAATAAAAAAAAATTAAGTTGTGTCTTGGGTAGGTCAAAAATCACTATTTCTTAGACTTTTATCTTGTTATAACTATTACAATTAGTGTCGTGAGGAGATCAATCATGGTTTGGGATATGAGTGTGAGATCTGTTTCAAGTTCAACTTTCAGAAAAACAAAAAATAGAAAAAAAGAACACTTGCATTATATTCTTATGTCATTAGGAGAAGTTTCGTGGTTTGTAAATATTTCATCTTTTCATCCACTTAAAATTTTCTTCCTCTCTTTTGTCTTTATTCAAATAATCATTCCCTTGTAAATATGTGTTTTCATTTCCTTCCATGTTTCATTTCAAAAAAATATGCATTGCCTTTTCCATGTTGGTATTTTACCCCCTTTTTTCCTATCTTTTGGATATCATCTTCCTACCATCCCATAGCTATAGAAAAACCCTTAAAAATACATCTTGATTTTTGAGAACTTTAGGATAGGTATTGGAATCTGAGATCTCTTACAAACTCTAATATTTTCACTTTTGGTTGGTGAATGAGTGAAGCTTCATAAACTAATTTTATCATCTTGAGGGGAGTATGTTTTGTGTACCACCATTTTCCTTTTATAAATTTGAGCATGAAAAAAGAGTTGTTTTTGGAACATTGTTTCTATAAAAATTTGAGGTGTAATTCAATATGGATGAATGAAATCGTCTAAACCTCCCCTGGTTGGAGAAAACAAAATTTGAATATTTGTTGGTGAGTGAAAATGATTTTGTCATGTTTTTATATTTGTTGCACATGAAGACATGCACAATACTAAGTGTGGGGGAGTTGATGTTATTAATATTTTCATGACTTATTATATACTCCTTTTACTAATTTTATATGAAATGTGCATAACTTGTGTGAAATATTAATGTTTTAATACTAAGTATAATTTTGAGCATTTTTAGAAGTAGTCCAATTGTGTATGTTTACTATTTTACTTACAACTCTAACCCTATTTATCCATATTATGTGGTTTTTATTTTTTAGAATTACTTATTCAATATACAACATTTCATTAGAAGAGTTCATGAGCCAATTCTACCATTTGAGGGCCCATATGGACCACACAAGAAGGCCTACATAATCTATGAAGAAACTAGACCATCCATGAAGATTTAATTTCTGGGCTAAATCAAGAAGTCCAAATTCCTTTATTCTCCCAAAAAGTTATGGGGACAATGTAAGGAGTCTTGGATAAAAATTTAAAGGCCCAAATACAAATAAAAGGGGCCCAAATGATTCATTTAATCTCAGCCCATCATTTTGGTCTGGAATTAAAATCAGTACAGTATTCGTGACATGTCACCTGATCTAGTCATCAAATTAAGATTCTATTATGTAGTGTGAAAGAGGAGATATAAGTGGCCAACTTTTTTGAAGATAGAATTCAGATTTGAAGGCATATTCCTATTCTAAAATCCATTCCCATTTCGGCTATCGAAAAAGCATGGATTGAAATGGACAGTTTAACTTTGTTTAATCAACCCACCATAACTTTGGCTCCATAGGTCAAAATGACTCCAAATTTTTAGAGAGGTTGAAAAACATTATTATCTACAACTTTGAAGAATGAGATAGATCGAGATTCAGCTGTCTGGATGTCCAAATCATCAAGCCAAGCGGAGGGATAGATTGGGAATGCCAACAGTCCACTTCCTTGGTCTATAAATTCATCCCCCTCCTCTTCTTCAAAGTAGTTGGCATTTTAGAAGAGAGGATCACATATTGGCACGAAAAAATCCTTGAAAAGGGTTTAGGAGGACCTTACATAGTCATGTTTTCACTTGATATATCTTTCCTCCTCTCTTTGTTTTTATTTACTTTTGTGTTCATCATTTTTGTAATCTTGTAAGTCCCTTTCATTGAAATTCTATTTTAATGAAAGTTTCTTCTTCAATATCTCTTATTCTCATAAACCTTCTATAGTTTAATATTAATTTTATTAAAATAGTTTAAATATATTTGAATCCCCTTCCCTTCTTTTTCTTTCTCATTCAATCTAATGTTGGTATTTAATTCCCTTCATCGTTTGTGTGTGTGTTCGATGCACCACTCTTTTCTTGTCCATTTCTTTTTCTTATCTTCTTAATTTATCATCAAAATAATTATAATGAGATTACTAATCATTTAAATGGATGAGTAAATATACCATTGGGGTGAGTTATAATATGGGGATATTAAGTGATTGAGATCCTTTGCTCAATGAGTATTTTTTGAAATTATATTGTGTGTGTTGAACTTTATATGTCATGGATTAATGAAATATTTTGTTTAATATGTGGATTCCATGGATTATTGGAACCACAAATACACTACCATAAACAAGTAATGGTAATGATTAGAACCCTAAGTTAAGGTACGGCTTGGATTAAAGCTTTAACACATGATAATTCCGATCAAAATCATCTTTTGAAGTGGGTATTAATTTAATGCAATATAAAAGAAAAGCTCAAGGATATAATAAGCTTAAATCATCAATAATGAACTCACCAAAATATTTATCAATTTTTTAAATCAAACATCATCCATAAATTATTTCATAAGCTCTGCAAAGAAACCCCCCAATCAGAATACAATTAACTAAAAACAACCGACTATAAAAAAGTATCATGGTCGAGGATTTGGCCCGAGTGCTACTATACACATTATCAGAGCACCGGAACCTTGACCGATTGATAGGCGACAATCGGCCACACTTTCAAGGTTAATTCATTTTCTGGAAATCACATATTCTAAACTATAGGTATATGCTCTGTTTAAGTCCCCTTTTCACCCATAGATGAAATAAAACTTTCTACGTATTGTTAGGTTACATAAATTACTTTTGCAAACTGTTTTAGTGCTTTTGTAAGATTCTTTGTGTCCTCTACGAACCACCTTGATTTCTCCATAAACTGCAATGCACCGCGTACTATGTGTGCTTCACTGACTATCTCTCCTATACGAACTATCTCAACTTCTGTGAATTGTCTTCCTTCTGTGTACCCACCTCCTTCAGCATATTGTCTTCCTTCATAGACCACTTCTCCCATAAACCTTCTTCCTCCATGAACTACCTACACTTCACAGACGAGTTATTCCTCTATGGACCACCTTCATTCCCTATACCATATTCCTCCACATAATCTTCATACTTTATAGGATATAGTTCCCCATAAAACCCTTTCAGTATAATTACTTATACGCGAACCATTTCACCCTTCATGTAATTCTCCCTCACGAACTTCTTTTGGACTTCACAGAATTCTTAGAGTGATGATATTTTATAATGAAATTATCTCTCTCCTTAATGATGGGATTAATAGTCTTTATATAAGAAAATAGATCTGAAAAATAAGTTAATATGAGATTTACCAAATCTTCGATGCGGTATAGACTTCACCGTGTACTGAGCTCCCATAAACCATTCTCCTATACATAGTATGTGTACCTCCTATATTCCTTCATAAAGATCAATCTATTCTGTATACCACTTGATTTGAAGCTCCTCAAATCACTTTCTCATTTTCACCAATGATAATCCATCCTGCATACTGCAAGCCTTCTGTGAATCATCTGCCTCCTGTGAACCACATGCCTTCCCGCAAACCATTTCAGTATGTGGTCCGCATACCTCCCTTCACGGTCTGCATAATGATACTATGAAAAATCCTTTCTTTTCCAAAATCCCTTCACCATTCTGCGTACCACATTACGTGATCTGTGAACTTTTCTTTGCAGTTTTCATACTGTTCACTCCTACATGGAAATTTATTGTTTTCTAAAAACCAACTCTCCATTTTGAGACTCAAAAAATTGTCAAACACTGGGAAACTATGACACCTCAAAAATCTGCTTCGGAAAAACCCTAGCCATATTCATTTGCAGTCATATGGATTTTTCAACAAAAAAAATCACTCCCAAAAACACCGAGAGGATTTATTGAGGGATTGTTTCTCAACAATCCCCCCTTTGGGTTTGTTGACAACGCTTCACTTTTTGATACATCGTTAAAGCTTCTTTTATCTTCTACCATCATCTGCTTATTTTGATTAATATATAAATTAAGGATTTACTCAACACATACTCTAAGCCCACATGAGAGTGATTAGTGTGAGAAACAAGAGTATAATGAAAAGTTCATCAATAAATAACCTCATTCCATTCCAAAACCATTCTTCTAATTTCATCAAGATCCTCATATGTCATGATATATATCCTTTGATTGATCAATTCTAGCATTTTCAGATTTAATACCTCCCAACATCACCACTCCTCCAAATAGATTCAGCTCAGTTTCAACTCCCCCTATCTTGCTGATCCACCCAACAACTTATCCCCATGCCTTGAACAATACATTTTCTCCCTTTAATATTAAAAATTTCTACCCCATTGTCAACGAACCTAAAGACCACTCCTTTGAGGTATGCAATAGGGTAAATAACAAATATCAGCACATTTGGTAAAAAACACAACATACCTCAGGGATATGGGGTCCCACATCCACACTTTTTCAAGTATAGAGAGTCGACTGAACTCTTAGAGCTAGTTGATTCCTTTCAAATTCTTCTTTGGGTAAGGCCTTTGTCAGGATATCTGCAACATATTGTTCTATAGACACATATTACAACTTCATAATCCATTTCTCCACCTTCTCCTTAATAAAATTATACATTATTTCAATGTACATTGTCCTTGAGTGATGGACTGGATTTTTGGTCAGATTTATAGAACTTAAATTATCACAATGGATTCTGATCAGAAACTTCACTTCAACTCTTATATCATCAAGCTACTACTTCATCCACAATAACTGTGTCCATGATTGAGTATCCACAATATATTTAGATTATGCAATTCTCAATGATTTTTAGTCTTGTTTCTTTCTTAGATAAGAAGTACACAATCCACCAAGATAGAAAGCACCTTTTAATGTTGATTTCCTATCATCTTCTAATCTGGCACAATCTGTGTATATATATCCCAATAAATCATACAAATATTTTTCATTGTACATCAAAATGAAATCCACCATGCCCTTGATATACCAAAGTATTATTTTCACTAAATACACGTGGATTTATTTGGGATTTATTTGATACCGCACTGTTTGACATGTGAAAAAAAAATCTGGTTGTGTCGTTGTTAAGTACAATAGGCTTCTAATGATCTGCATCTATTCTGTGACATTGACTACATTGCCTTCATCTTCCCAATATAGTTTTATCTGTATGGACACAGAAGTCTTCATATCCTTAGAATTATCCATTCCAAAAAAATATAAAACTTACTTGGAATATTTAGCCTTAGAAATGAATTTACCATTCTTTTATTATGTTACCTGTAAACCAAGGAAAAATGTTAGTTCACCAATCATTGATATTTCGAACTCAATTTTCATGAATTCAGAAAACTATCTTCATTGAACTTCATCTGGTCCACCAAAAATTGTGTCATCATTATAAACCATATCCATCATCCTTTGGTTACTATCATTGTTAACATAGATATTCTAATCAAATCCACCACACTAAAATCCAAGCTTCTTCAAAAACCGATCTAGTATTGAGTACCATGCTCTTGGTGCCTACTTCAACCCATATAAAGTCTTCTTCATCTAATAAACTCTATTCTTATCTTCATGAATGATAAAACCATATGTCTTCTCTATGTAAACTTCTTCTTCTAGAACTCCATTTAGAAATACTGACTGACATCCACCTAGAACAATTTAATCTTTATTAACACTTCTATTTCCACAAATAATGTGATTTTCTTTAACCTTGCAACAGGTGAAAATGTATCATCAACATCAATTCCTTTTATCTAAGAGTACCCTTTGCACACAAGTCAATATTTATTTCAAATCACCACACTGTCTCCATTCATCTTTTAATGAAAGACCCATTTAGTCCCAATGACATTATTATTTGTTTCCCTCAAAAAAATCTACCAAGTCTAATTTTTCTCAATTTGGTGAAGCTCTTCATTCATAGCATGAACCTAATTCTCATCTCCAGCTACTTCATCAAAACATTTAGGCTTAACCTATGATTAATATGATGCTTTCTATAGAGTATTCATTCTCCTTGGCTGTACTTTCACTATCTGATCATCAATTATATTCTGTCTATCAATTTCAGATCTTCTCTTCTATATTTGTACATATTATGAATTCTACTTATCCTTTCCATTATCTGAATTTTCTTCTGAATCATCCTTTCGAACAAGAATATACCATGGTCTACTTATCTCTTCATAATTATCCTCTTGATACTAATCATGTATTTGCTAAAGATTATGGTCATTCTCCACTATAGTTACATCATAACTTTCAACTATCTTTCCTAGCCACTTGTTGAATCATTTATATGCTTTTCTTTTCTTTTAGTATCCAAGAAATATCCCTTAATCTCTATAGGATTCAAACTTCATGTGTTTCTCCTTATTGATAATGAAACACTTACTTCCGAAAACTCAAAAGTAATTCAATGATGGATTCTTTCCATACCATAGCTCACATGGAGACTTATCTTATTTTAGACATATTAACACTCTATTTGAAGTGTAGAATGCTGTTATCACTACTTGTTTCCAAAATTTCTCTAGAAGGTCTTTCTCAATGAGAATTGTTCTGGCCATGTTGTGGAAAATCTGATTAATTCTATCAACTAATCCATTCTACTAAGGAATTCTTACCACTGAAACATGATGCCTTATACCATGCTTCTCAAGATAATCCTCCACTTGGAAATTTGTGAACTCTGTTCAATTATTTGTATGGGTCTTCTTAATTGTTTTACCCAGTATCTTCTCAA
Organism: Viscum album; assembly: GCA_963277665.1. Taxonomy (NCBI): domain Eukaryota; kingdom Viridiplantae; phylum Streptophyta; class Magnoliopsida; order Santalales; family Viscaceae; genus Viscum; species Viscum album. The sequence continues at coordinate 839,237,807 of OY728165.1, forward strand.
CTTCCCTTCGATAAGTTTTTATGAAATTTAACACCATAGATTTGTGGGTGATGATTGATACCCATTCCATTCTACTAAATCATCAATAAAAATAACAAAGTATCTCCTCCCATTAACATCCCTTGGTAAAATTGGCACACACACATCAATATGCACCAACTCAATCAATTTTATTGACCTTTTTTCTTTTGGATTATATGTATTTCAAATGATCTTACATTATTGACATACATAACATGTATGGGCACCATCACGTGATAATATAGGGAGATCTCAAGCAGCATTATATTTCACCAGATCTTCCAAGGATGTTTGGCTCAAGTGGCAAACAAGTTTATGCCAAAACTTATTTTCTTCTTCCTTGGACAGAAATCACATATCTTCTTCTCCAATTAGGAGGAAGAGATTCCTTTTTTATTCTTTCCTTGTAATATGAAAAACCCACCTTCTTCATTGATGAAAAATTATTTCATTGAAAATATTATGGAATTTCCTGAGTCACATAGTTGTATTACACTCAATAAGTAGTGACTGATACCTTCAAAAACCAATACATCTACTCATCTCATGTCTTTTCCTCCAAACTTGGCTTCCCCTGAACCAATAATTTTCAGGCCACCATCATTAACATATATTTTATACCTTCTTTATCGTATTTGATTCCCCCCACAAGATCCTAATTTGCTATCACATGGGAAGTGAATCCACTATCAATGATCCATATACCAGTGCGATCTTATGCTATGAACACAATTTTTACAACAACTGTCTACTCAACCCTTTTCTTTTTGACCCATGGATTTGACTTCATACTTGAAGTGGAATGATAATATTGATCTTCCTTGGTATACAATGGACCTAATTGATCTCATTGAGATGAAAATTGATTTATAAATTTCAAATCCTTTTATGAAACATTTTTCAACTACTTATGAACACATTAAATCTACTTTGGAACATCCCTTTATACATTTGATGAGAAATATATTTCCATGTGTTTGAATCCTCTACACCTAAAACAATGACTATTAAATGATGAATTGAAAAATTGGACTCTGTATGACTTCCTCTATTGGTCTTGCATACTTTTTTACCTCTTATCTATAGAATGGACATTTTTTTAGTGTCCCATATTTCTAAAACAATAAAATCTCATGCGGGGTACATTTTTGTGTGGTAATAATGCACCACTGGTTTTCCCTTGAGGTCTCTGAATCTTCTAATTTTTCTTAATATTCAAATCAATATTTAGTATGAAAGTGAGTGATTATGGTTTGAATTCAACCTTTACTACTTCGTATTTTTGATCAAGCTCTATAATGGACATATCATTTGGATTTGATTGTTTCTTCTATTCTGCTAGACTATTATTCTCAACTTTCATTTTTATTTTTTCTTGTATGATCTGATTTCATGATGTCACTCTAAGAGTAAATAGATTTTATTGATCCTTAAATCTTAATCACAGACCAAAAACTTCCTCTTCAAGTTTTTAGATACGTTTTATTTGATCATTTCCATTTTTAGTCAAACTGACTATTTATCTATTCTATTCTCAAATTTTGAGCTTGTAATCAACAACCTTATATAAACTCTCTGGAATTGAAGAATTTAGTTTTTCAATTTCTTAATTCATATCAGAACTCTCTTCTTCCTACTGTTATATATATAATTTTGAATCATTAACCACTTTTTTCGATTTCTTCATTATGGCTCTCCAAACATCTATTTCCTCAAGAGCCGCTTCAAGTTCGACCTAAATGTCAAATCTTCCTTCAGCTTCACCTTCTTTATTTTTTATTTCTTCTTTTATCACATAATTTATGAAAACTACTACCATAACATCATCTCCATGATCCTTATAGTCCTCCAATTATTATTCTTTATATTCTTATGAACTTTCATCTTCTCTTGAAAGCAGATTCTTCTTTTTGATGAAATTTAACTTAAACATTTTCTTCCCTTTCATGTAGGCTGAAGAATTATTCATAGAAATTTTATATTCAAACTCTTTATCTTATTAAAACTTCTTAGGGAACATCACTACAAGATGTAAAACATTTCTACATAGAAAGCATGAAATTGGAAGTTTCCCTTTGAACTTTCCTTTTCCTCTTTAGAGATTTTAGAAAAGGAATGACACCACCTCATCTATCTCTTCATCTTATTATCCATCTTCAATAGAGAGATTCTTCTTGGCCTTAAATGAAACCTACTTGGATTTCCCCTTTTCCAAAACATCATTATCATCATTTCTCATTTCATATCCTAGAAGGGTACTATGCATGTTATCCAATGTTAGCTCTTTTGGATATTTATTTTCTAATACTGAAACCTTTGGATTGAAATGAGGTGGAAGTTCCCTCAAGATACACTTCATAATCTTTATATCTTCAAAAAAATCTCCAAGACCATGAAGTTTTTCCACAACCATATTTATCCAGTCAAAGAATGTATCCACAAACTCATTATAGTGAATTCTAAGATCCACATATTTGTTCCATAAAACCTATAGCTTTACTTATATTACTTTTGAGTTACCCTTATATATGTTCAAAAACATTTCCCACATTACATGTAATGAATTTCACGACATCACCTTTGTCTATATGAAATTGGATGGGGATCCCACTAAATCATTGACCCATTTAGAATCAATATCCAATTCCCTTATTTTTAGCTTCTGATAAGGCACTGCTGTCAATACTAGCTGAAATACCATGCATCTCTATTGTAAAGACATCCATTTCTAATGATCAGACGTAGTGATGTAACTGATTATTCTATAATTGAAAATTATTTCTATTGAAGATTGGAATCCATTTGTGATTGAAAACCTCCATTTATTCTACTTAGAGATAACTACTAACTTTCAAACTTTTCCTTTGATACCTATTCTTAGGTCCACTTGGTCAAATACCCCAAGAGGGGGGCTGAATCAGGGTATGGAATATTAAAACTACTACCCCTTCAGATCTTGTTTCATCATTAAAAAAACACACTTCTCTCTTTCTATCATAGCAATGCATGAAAAAAGATTATGTCATGCACATGACAAAATGATTTTACTTGGTTCACCCTTACTTGGCTACATCTAAGGAGAATACAATGATGAAGTGCCGATGTACCAAATCCACTAAAGTTCACTACCAAATATAAGGTTCCATATAGATCACTTCTATTCCCATAATCACTTCCTTTATAAGATTTGGGGACTGCTCAGTATATTCATAAGGTTCAATCCCTATGTCTCTTTCTTTGGCACACTACTAGTGGAAAGGATCACCATCTTCCTCTTCCTTCACTAACTTATCATGTAAGGGATCCAATCATAGTTTGTGGACTTTTAGGTCCTTTTATTTTCATGAAATCACACATCCCCAACTTTAGGTAGATGATATGTTGAAGTCTCTTTTTCACCCATTGATGAAATATACCTTTCAGTGTACTGTTAGGTTATGGAAATTACTTTCACAAACTATTTTTGTGCTTTTGAAAGCTTCTTTGAGTCCTTTGAGAACCACATTTATTTCTTCGTTAACTTCACTACACCGTATACTGCATGTGCTTCATGGACCATATCTCATACGCAGACTACCTCTGGTTTCGTGAATAGTCCTCCTTGCACATACCTTCCTCCTTCAGCATATTGTATTCCTCCATGGAACACTTCTCCTGCAAACCATCTTCCTCCATGAACTGCCTCTGCTTCACATGTGAGTTCTTCCCTTGTAGGCCACCTTCCTTTTTCATACCATCTTCCGCTACAAACACTTCTTCGTTTTTTGGCTATAGTGCCTCATAAAACCCTTTGTTAGAATTTGATCTATGTGAACCACTTCACCCTTCACGGAATTCTCCCTTATGAACTTCTTCCGGACTTAGATGAGTTCCTTGAGAAATGATCTTTTCTAATGAAATTATCACTCTCATTAATGATGGGATTAGTGATCCTTATATAGGCAAATATATTTGAAAAATCTACTAATATATTATTTACCAAATCTTTGATGTGGTACAAACATCACCGTGTACTGAGCTCTCGTGAACCATTATCTACTACACAGTCCGCACACCACCTCTGATCCTTCATAGTGGTGGATCTATTCCTCATTCCACCTCATTCATGGCTTCTTAAATAACCACCTCATTTTTTCCAATGACAAGCCATCCCACATATTGTAAGTCTTATGCAAACCATCTTCCACCCACAAACTGCATACCTTCCCACAAACCATTTCGGTACACGGTCCACATACCACCCTTTACGTTATACATAGTGCTACTAAATAGAATCCTTCATTTTTTAAAATCCATTCTCCATTCTTCATACCACTATACACGATCCACGAACTATGCTTTGTGGTCTGCATATTGTTCACTATTATGTAGAAATCCATCCTTTTCCAAAAACCAAATCCTGATTTTTAGGCCCAAAAAATTGGCAAACACTAGGAAACTACACTACCTTAAAAACCTACTTCATAAAAACACCAACCATACTCATTCTCAGTCATATGGATTTTTCAAAAAATACAATCACACAAAAAACACAAAGAGGACGTCTTGAGGGATTTTTTACAAACAAAATAGGACAATCTCTATAAAACAAGTGGAGCATGAAGAAGATATCATGAACCCTTGATTTAGATCCACGAACTTCTATGCTCTGTTGAACTTCATCATATAAGGAATCAACACCCTGAAAAACATTTTCTATAAGGTATCCCAGGTGAGATAATCAAATCTATTAGCCTGTCCCATGACACTCCACCAATACCTGGAGGATTACTACAACATGAATGATATCTTATTCACCTTTTGGTCCCCAGGTGTCTCAAAGAGGTTAAATAAACCCTCAATGATGTATATCCAATCCTCAACAACCCATGGTCTATCAATACACTAAAAATATGGTTGATGGTGCAACTAGAAGTCCTTGGTATAGTGGACCATGGACCTTGACACCCCTCCACCCTAAGTAAGAACTAGTGGAAGGACTCCTAGATAGAGTGGGCCTATAGTCTATGATACTTGAGTAGGTATTTGAGCATAACCATCCTATATAGCCATTGGGGTAATATGTTCATCTTACCTAGTGGGAGTACCCCGAACAACATCAGTTGGTAGTCCCATCAGTCTTCTTTAAATAAAAATATTCTATAACATGAAGGAAAGTATTTTGAGTTTTTAAGAAAGATATTAATCAATCTATGGGATCACACAATGGTTTCCCTATGAGTCTACTTGAAACCTAAGGTGCATCCCTCCTAGCACTAACTAAGGCCAAAATCCCTGCACATTAGTCACAATCATATATATAAAAACATATTAGCATGGTTAGGTTATACTAATTAATTCTAGAATTGATATATCACAATATTAAATTAAAACATGTATATTACATTATTGAAAAATTATCCTAAATTGATATTACAAATCATGAAATTCAATTAAATAATATGTATCACAAAAAGGTATATATATAGAATTTAAACCAAAATGATTAATCAGGATGCATGAACACATCTGAAATCTCATAAAATGTAACAAAAATCCCATAATTGGTAACTTAGAGGCCCATTACACATCAGATGGCAAGGCACATAGAATCTGAACTACCAAATTCCCATGCAGTTATCTCTTTTCTACAATGTCTTAGGTTAGTCTTAAAAGAAAAATAAGAAAATTTTTCTCTAATACCATTTATTTAATGCCCCAACCTAAACCATAGTGTCTGAACAAGAGTTCCACATGACCTCATGCATGCTTCCTCATATGTAAGAGGCTACTCAGTAGAAGAGAGGGTCTAAGTCCTTCATAGGTGAGAATACACCCTCAGTATCATGTCATAGCACAAATAATAACATAATAGAATATGATAAAATATAATAATCAAAGTAAACATGTGGAAACTATGTAGATGGTATACCAGTTATACAATATGTAAATATGGATCCTAAAGTGGAAATAAAAACCCACGTAAAAATGAAATAGGGTAATAAATAAATAAACAGGAGTATCCTACAGAGTATATCATGGTACCACCCCTATCTCCATGCTCCTTAGCTCAGTCATGTTCCACTAGTCCCTTTTCCTTGCTCAAATCCCTATACATGAAATCTACATATACATCTAAACACGCATACAGGGCATGAATAATAAACACAACTAGGAAACCACCAATGCACACTTAACCAAAGTGTATATATATAATAGATTTGTACCATGATAATAAGAAATGTGAAAAAAAGCATAAAAAACACCCAAACATGCATCAAGTGGTCACGCGCTAACCAAACCTCCATAAACCCCCAAATTTACCTACTTCATCTACATGAAAGAAAGATGATCAAAGATTGTCATAAAAGATTAGTAATGATCCACAAGGTTAGTGACATGTATATCAGTATCCTCAAGGCATTTAGATTATCATGCTACTCGGTATCCTCAAGGCATCAAGTTTGTTCATGTTCCTTAGTATACTGAAGGCATCGAGTCTTCTCTTGGCCATAAGGATATCATGGACCATCATTGTCATCATCACAGATCATGCGAACTCCCCCTATAACGGTTAATCATACCACAAAATTCACATTTCATGTGTATCATGAAACAAACCTCCAAAGGTATGATAATATACAATAAGGTAAAGAATGATAAACAAACATAGCATAGAATCATGAGAAATATAGTATAAAAAATGCATGTAAATCAACATCAAGCATAATGACAATCTACTCTATAAATTCTCATGAAACAAGGATCATATATAGGTATCATAATAATTCACACACCGACAAGTAATCAACATCAATTAAGAACAAAAAATCATGACAACACATAAATCATACCATGGAAACAAGTGAATAAAAGATCCCCAAATAGTAAGTAACTTCTTACCTTAAGGTTGCTGATAAAGAACTCTAAGTTTTGTCAAGGAATCAAATAACTAACCACACTGCACACAACAGATAAGGAGATCACACATCAAGGTGCCTAACCTGGTTTCAAGTTCATTAATAAGAGATTTAGAATGTTGTATTAAGATAATTTTGAGTCAATAATTTCATTCTAGAATTACATGACTTAAGGATTCTATCAACGAGATCAATTATAAGGTATTTCATAGGAAGGAACACCGATTCATTGAATCCATCATTGATCAAAGAATAGATTATTGATTATTTATTGATTCTAGAAGAGAGACTTGGATCTATATAATGATCATTTATCAATCATTATTCCATTAATGGAAAAAAGATTCATGAAAAATAAAGTCTCGTGATGATCATTCTAGAAAATATTAGTTGGAAATGTCACCATTATTGAAGAATTAATATCATATTAAGAGTGGTCGTCATTGAATTTTTTTTCATCACCACCAATATACCATGAATTATTCAATGGATTAAGGTCCTATCATCAACCTTCTATCAATAAGAGTTCAAGGATGATGATTCAAGAAAAATTACCCAAATAACACCCATTTTCAAAGGTAGATCTTGTTCTAATCATGAAATGATATCAAAATGCCTTTTCTTCCAATGATCTATGTTGAAAGGTTCATAATCATATCATGATAGAAAACAAAAATCTATCATATATATATTATCATCTCTCAAGAAGGATAAGGAATTTCACATGGATCTAAACAAATCTCATATATTTCACATTGTCATATTGTTTTAACAAAGGAGATCCAAGGGGAGTAGAATGGGAGTGAAAATATTAAATAGAGGATATCTATGATTCAAATTATGATAACGGGGTTTGTATTTTAGAGGTAAAGGGGTTAAAAATTGTATTGAATTAAAATCCCACTGGGTACGTTAATTTCACCCTTGGACTCGGAACACCGGCGAGCCTGTGGGCCTCACTGGTCGATTGGTGACACCACCAGCTACCTAGTGACTGGCCATCAATGAGCCAATGTGACTAGAAGAATAACATGGTATCTTCCATATCTATTGTTGGGATAATGGGGTCTTATGTAGCTAGAAGAACTATTGGAACCCCATCGAATGGTTTGTGGGTTCCACCGGTAAGCCGATGGCTATTTTCCATCCACCTCAAGGATAATCCCTTTATCAACTCAACCACCTTCTAACTTGAACCCTTATCCATTAAAAACTCATCCTCTTAACCACCCATATTATATAATGACAAATAGAGTAAAGTGAAATTTTTTAACATGAAATATCCCATACATTGAAATAAAACAATGATGTTATGACCCCTATTGAGAACTTTATATGAATTAATTACCATTTCTTGTTGGGATATGTAGTAATGCTTAATGTTTTAAACTAAATCCCAGCCAAAAACCTACTAATGTTAATCCTCCTTTATTTCCTAGTGTTTTTGACATCAACTCATTCGTGTAGGGTTTTACCATGGTTATCCATTAAGATCCAACCATTCCATTTTATTTCAGTATTAAGACCTCATTCATGTCAGGTTTCATCCATTCTCACATGAGGATAACCATCCACGTTATAACTATATCCTATGTACATGATCTAAATCAATGAATACATATTTCATAAGAACTATGTGTGTCTTGATTTCTATTTTTCTAGGATATGTATTGAAATATTTTTTATTTTTCTTATACCTCGCCAAAAATTATGTTCTTATCCAATTTTTTATACGACCCTAATACTTGGATCCCTCAGTTCACATATAGTCTTCCATAATTAACCATGTGTTAGGATAATTAATTCCCACCAATATCAATTCCCCTCCCCATCCTAGTATTTAAGAACCCTCATTCACTTCAGTTTCTTCAATAACCATGCATTAGGATGAAGTTATTATCATCTCCCCTATGCATAATCCAAATTAGTGTAGAGATCATTCATAAGAACTATGTGTGGATTGATTCCTTTATTTACATGATATGTAGAAATGTATGAATCATCTATATCAATCTTAGTCACAAATCATCATCCACTTCCACTCCCTCTCAATGTTCAATAACATCTTGATTGTGGTCACTTTTGGACTAGAGTATTCCAATCAACTTTTGAATCCCACTTCCCATATATCACACTTTGTACCTTAAGTGTTTGAGTAACCACAAACCTCTCATGATTTTTTCTAATGACTGTATCTGATTGAAAAAGGCCCCCTCTTATTGGTGAAAACATACTCATCCCTCTTATCGCCAACCATAGGTATACTTTCATCCTATATAGAAGGTCCTATAAGACTATATTTCCTCAGTAATACTACAGTGGAACCCATCATTCGAATTTGATCAAATATTATCCTCATCATATTTGTTCTATTTCTTCACCTCATGATATAAATAACTCAAGTTATTATTTACACCATTTTCATTCATTTTTCAAAAGTGTTAAAGAAATTTGAGCTGTCAAACCCCCTTTTTTTTGTCACACACCACTCCTTGGTCCAAGAATTATGACCTTAAACTTCATGCACAATTATATATACAAGGTTTATTTTATTGGTGTTTTCATCATTCATGTTGGGTCAATTCTACCCTTTACACTAGATATTAAACCTCTTGTTCCAAGAATTACAACCATAAACTATGTACATATTCCATTTTATAGGTCGTGTATACTAATATAGGCTCTCAATTCACCTCGAGTTATCACCTTTACCTTATCAGTTTTCCTCACCTTTCATGGTCTAAGAATTATGAACATAAACTATGTTTGTACTTCCCTTCGGGGGTGATTTTTACTAGCATGATACATATCAATTCACATGGGGTCGGTTTTACCTCTATACCAAATATACAACCTCACCCTTCATTCAATTAAATATGATTTGAGCAATATAACCTTAAACTATATGTACATATCCTTGAGGTTGTCTATATTAGAATTGAGATCTCAATTATTTTCATATTTATCTTTACCTTATTAAAATATAGATCATCCCATCCTTTGGTAAAAGTTTTATGACCTTAATTTTCAACCTCATTTTGGTAAAATTTGTTCGACCTTAAACATAATATTTATTAGTATGGATTGTAAGACCTTAAACTGTCCATGTAAAGAGACACAGTATTCTCTAGGTTAAAAACTCAAAAAGTGCGGACTAAGAAAAAGACGAGTCTCTACTCGATAATCCTGAACCTCACATAGATTAGGAAAAATTTTGAACATTTGAAATAGAAAAAACCACAAATATTTTTAGATTTGAAGCCCACAATTGTAGAACTGAGTAAAAGATTAATTCATTCCCACTAAGACTATCCCCTATCACAGATTAAGAAAAGGTTAAGGCTACAATGAAAAGACATAAATCTTATAGGTATAACCATTCATACCTATAAAAAGTTATATTATTCTTAATAGGTCCATTGACCTAGGAAAAGGTTAGATCTCCCTTATATTCCTTGAATGTACTAGTTTAAATGATTTGTAAAAAAATAACAAAGATGTAATTTTAGGTTACTTCATCCCTTTTTATCACTGATAATCTCATTCTAAATTCACCTTTATAATTTTTATTATGATGAGTAATTCAACTCTTCATATCTGAATGGAATAACCTTTGCTTATGGTAATGGAAATCAGGTCTCATGTCCAAACTACATATATTCATATAAGATTACAATTTAATGAGGATGATAAATGATTCACCTCTCATAACCAAATAGACTAACCATGTAATATAGTGATGGTAACCATGCTACATATTAGGCACTCCTATATCCATATAAGACTACAAGTTTTAGAGGAAAAAAACATCACAATCTTTTGTCTCATATACTTTCCCCAAATTATAGTGATGGTATTTTTATTTCATATGTATCTCACCTATATCCATATAAGGGTACATGTCTTAAAAATAATATATTGATTCATACATTTCATCATCAAATCAAGTGTTTAAAAATTATGATTTACCAAATCCATTTCCACATAATTTTTAGATGGATTCAATTATTTTGATATTACTATTTATGAGTTTCATGGATTATAAAAAATTTATGGTTTAAGAAACATGGAAGGAAAAAACTAATAGTGATTTGAGAAAGAAAACATTATTATTCAAACAATAGAGGATAATCCCAAATCTGGACTCTCTCTCTCAGACCATGTACAAAAGGAATGATTAATTGGAAGATTATTATAATTTATGCTTGATGGAGTCTCAATGTTGGGTCATGGATTGTTTCGAGCCATTGAAACCTTTATAGAGCTTAGATAACCTTACATCTTCTACCTCTTCATAAAAAAACTCTTATATCCTTGTGACAACATCCATACCTAACATTTTAGCCTCATCAACTAAATTTTATTGACCCTCTAACATTTTCTTGGTGATTACCATCTCTTGAAAAATTCATTCCACTAAGTCCCTTCCTTCCATATCCTAATGTTGTCTCATTTCTACCACCACCACATATTTAGGCGCCTCATGAAGTGTCATGACCCTGATATTTTTAAATCTGAGCATAGATTTTATAATTTATAGCTTCAATTGTAGTGACCTTACATGATCATGGGAATAAATTCACTCCTTCACACTATCATTGATTATGATTTAATCATACCCTCCATAGCTTATAGTGGTGAACATGCATTTATGGTGATGAAATTTCCCATTGATCTCACTAAGGGGGTTTCAGGAATGATCCTCTAGATGTCCCTTTATACCCATTATCACATCCTCAATTTTAGTGAAGCACTATCCAAGTATGAGTTGTAGTCTATCAGGAATTGAAATATAGTATGAAACTAAATCACCCAGATAATGTTAATTCTAAAAATTATCCTGATTGAGTTGGGACCAAAATTATTCATACCCTTATGACTTTTTCCAGTTGAGGCACTGAATTAGTGACCCCCCTGTGTTTTCATGCTCCGAGGTAGGGTTTTCAAGATTAACATCTCAAAATTTATTAACCAGTGGACATAAAAGAAGGAAGAACAAAAATAAATATTGACACCAACCTTCACTCACTGATGCATTTACATATCCAACCATCTCTCCTCTATTGTAAGGCATGATATATGGGGATTCTTATGATGGTCCCTAAATAGGACTTTTGGACGCCTAGTCCACCTCTAAGAGAACTACCCTACCTAATGGAGTTGTGAGTATAGAGGGTGTCTCTACACCAAATGTTTCTTGAACAACATGTTGGGGAGATACATAGAGAGATCGATATTGATTAGTGTGATTAATAAAGAACGTGAAAATTTTAGGATAGCACAACTTCTTATAGAGACTCAATGAATACAAAGACCCTTGATTTAGGATGGTTGGATAGGTTTTTGACATCGAGGAGGTCATCCACTAAATGTGATGACCTGTGAAATGATATTATGATGTTATATAAAGAAGTTCCCTAGTGGACTGACTTTATTAAGAGCTAAACAAACAAGAAAGTGGTTGAGGATCAGAAGAAGCTATTTGATAAGTCTGAAAAGGTGGTGATATATGTTGTTAAAATCTTAGATGTGTTGTATCTTGATGAAGAGGTGGAAGATGAAATATTAGATGAGACACATCAATCCATCAATGATTCAGAATAAGTAATGAAAAAACTTCAAGAGTCCATTGAGTGTTCCTTTAAACATTATTACAATTTATACTTCCTTTTTAATAGAGTTAGAGAGAGAGAGACTCCATATTATGTATGTGCATCTATTTTTTGAGTAAAAAATATTTCTATACCAAATCAATATCAATTATTTTGTCTTCCATGTTTTTTTAACCATCAATTCATGACGATCCATGAAAATCATAGAGTAACATCACAATAATTAAATACATCTGAACATTGTGTGGAAATGGATATGGTAGATCATAATTTCTAAAAACTTGTGTCAATGATGAAATTTAGGAATAAATTTATTATCTTTAAGACATGTTCCCTCAGACGGGTATATAAAATTTTGATATATAGTAAAAATACCATCATGTAATATAAGGAATGTCTATGAGACAAAAGACTATGAAGTTTTATTTCCTTCTGAACTTGTACTATTTGATGAATATATATAGGTTAGATACACGATATGATTACCATCAATATAAGATAAGGTTAGTATACCTGTATATGAGAGAGATAAATAACTCAGTATCTTCCTAAACTTATTCTCTTAGATGGATATAGGTTGGTCATACATGTTTCATGATTACCATGTAATCCAAGGTTAGTCGATTTGAATACAAAGAGGTGAAAGCTCAATATAATGGAAATTATAAAGGGGGGTTTTTCAAGATAGGATTAATGCTCAAAAGGGATAAAGTACCCTGAAATTACATCTTTATTCATTTTTCAAATATCATATGAACCAATATATTTTTAGAAAAATAAGTGTGATCTAACATTTTTTGGTCAATGGACCTAATGAGCATAGCTTGAAGTTTTACAGGGTCAAATAGCAGTCCCTAACATATTTTTGTATTTTTATTTTAGACCTAACCTTTACGTAATCCATGATAGGAGAGAAGCATAGTGGGTATAAAATCATCTTTTTCTTAGGTTTATCTTGTATGGTTTTTATCTAGATAAGATTTATGATTTTTCCTATTATAAATGCTCAAATGTTTTCCTAAAATATATGAATTTTATGCTTAGTGAGTCAATACTAACTTTTTACCCAGATTTCCCATTACAAATTTTTATCCTAATTTGTATAGTGTCTCTTTCCATGGGTAGTTTAGGATTTTGAAATCAAAACCAATAAAGATTATGTTTAATTTTAAACAACTTGGACCAAAATTACACTAAACATTAAGGTCATGAAACTTTGACTAAAGGGTGAGATAGTTTATATAATAATAAGGGAAATATAACCCCAGTTTGAATTGATATAGACTACCTCAAGGAAGGGTGAACATAATTTAAGGTTATAATTGTAATATATCAGACCTTATTGGACTATTACTTTTCATATTTTCATGTTAAAAGTGTTAGGATAAGGTTAGAAAAATGAAGGTATTACTGAATTATATATTTCAATAGGAAGAGGTGTGTAATGGTGTATCCATATGTGTTGTGCCATGATGGTGGGTTGGGAAGTTGTGTTGTAGCTTAGGGAATAAGTCATGGTATTTTGGTTTTGTGTTTTTTAAGGAGAAATTCTAGATGCAACATGAGGGTTATTGGTCATATAATAGAGGATTCTGGGTTATTATTACAATTTAGGAATCTTATGCATGAGAATTGTGATATGTAAGGTTTTTTTGTTTTGAGTGTACCCATATGTATGATATTATCCCAATTTGAGGAGATTTAATCAGGACATGAAAGGTCTTAGGGAGTTTGTGTAATTTTCCATGAGTGGATGTTGCATTTTTGTCACATATGTGGTGACATGAAGCCCTGGGTGACTGATTTTCTAGTTATGACTTTCTAGTTATCTTTTTATTATAGTGATCCTATTGAGTTGTGTCTCAGTTTGGGATTGCACTATGTTTTTTAAAGGATCATGCATCATGAAATTACCACCATGGTTTCATTATGACCTTTATTGGATGTTTATATTTAATGAAGTTTTGACTGTAAGATTTGGGTGTAGATAAGGGATATCATGGCATGATTTCCAAAAGTTTTCTCAACCTAGCCACATTGCATCATGACAAGGACCTATCACACAAATATTCTTTAAATTACTTTTTTTAGTATAAATTTGTAATATCATTAAAATTATTTTAAATCCATTAATTTTTTCCCAAACCTTAGGTGACCAAAGGTGCATCCATAGAGACCATTGAGATCCCTTCGGTTGTTTTCCCTCGAATTCATGAAATCAACCACTTTGTGATACAAGGTGAGATTCTCTTCCCTTTTCCCTGGTTCTATCTCAATATTTATTCTTTGAGATTCTATAGAGGTAGTTTGACTTCAGCTTTATGGGACATGGATCTTGATTTTGTTATAGGTTTCTATTCTCTAGGATTTTGAGTTTTTCCATACACATTCTATCCTTTAAATCACCTCCACCTATTCTTGTATAGTGACTGTGTAAGTTCCAATTGAGGTAGGGGATTAGAGACATCTCCTTATTTATTTTGTGTAAATTATAGAAGTTTCATGATTTTGTATTATTTTTATGGATGGTAAGGGTTAAAGTAAAGTAGATAATGAAATGGGATATAGTAAATTAAAGGAATGGATGGTTCATAAATATTTTTATATGATTTTATGTTATTTCATGTGACTGATGGAAAATTGTTGTTATTTCAGATAGTTATGTTTTTTTGTTGTGATATATGATCTATTTGTATCACTAAAGTGTTGGAGTACCCAATAATGAAAGGATAATCATTTAAAGATGGTAATGAAATGGTTACTTTGAAATTTGGGATACTAGTAATTATTTTTATGTTTATATGAAAATAATGAAATGAGAGTGGTTTTTTTATTTGTTACTCATTTTGTTGTGGTTTATTATTGTTAATTTTTTCCCTTATTTTGGTTAGAAATGTCATAGTTTGTGATTTTTTTGGATAGTTTTTGGGTGTCAATATGATTTGTGAAATTGAATCTAATTTTCCTTGGTTGTCATGAGGATAAGTATTTGTTGATGTGGTGGTGGTGGATGGGTTGTTATATGGATTGGAACAGTGGCATAGATGGTTATATGGGGAGTAAGTGGCCTTTTGGTGGTAGTGGTAGTTTATTGGTTGGTGTTTTTCTAGTGGTTTATAAGGCCCTAAGATAATGATGATATAGGATGTGTCATAGTTTTCCAGAGACATGGAAAATGGTTAAACTAAATAGAATTTGGTTCACATTAATGAATATGGTAATGAAAAGTGGGAGATTAATGAATTTTTAATAGTTTAAAGGAATGGTAAGTGGATAGAATGAATGTGATTTATGGTTAATGAATGGTTTTACATTAAATTTGGATAAATAAATAGAATAATGAATGTAACTTGGCTGGTAAAATGGTATATCTAGAAATGGATTAATGGGAAATTGAAGATGTTTTTATGGCTACTTGTGGGGATGGGTGGGAATAGTTTGTAGTATATTGTATGAATCTTTTAATAACCATGTTCATGTTCATATGGTAATTTTGATGGGTATTATTAGTTTTGTTTTAATATGAACACTTAGGTTGGTCTGGTGTGTGAAAATGGTATATGTTTTAATTTCCTTCTGATTTCTTACACACCCCACCCAAGTCGGATAACCCTATCGATGCCCAAATGTTTATAGTTCTAGGTGTTTTCACTAAAATATAGGTTGTTGACGGAATAAATAACAGAATAATACCTCCTTCAAACTCTCTCTTCTAGGAATGGTGTTAACTATAATGGACTGAGTTTATAATGCATGGTCTATAATTTCTAGAGGTTGGAATGAAAATAATGTGATATGATGTGACATGATGATGATGAAATGAGATGTGAAAGAGGATGTGATACATAGTGGGGGTTATGCATGGTAAGATGAGGATGTGAAGTTCATTTTATTTATGTTCATTATACTCTAATATGATATAGATGTGATGTAAAATTATGATGTTGTTATACATGGTAGTGCTATTTGGTATGATGTGAAATATAGTATGTGGTCATGGTGATGATGTGGTTGTGATACAAAGTAGGGTAGTGTATGATATGAGGAGGGTACGTGGTTAATATTCTTCACATTCATGATAATATAATAAGATAAGGATACAATGTGAATTTATTATGTGGTTATACATGGTTGAGGTATGTGGTATGATGTGGTATAAAATATATAGTGGTTGTGGTTAATATGCGAGTATTTTATGTGGGTTATATGTAAGGGATATAACTATGAGGACATTTTTCATTAGAGCATGAGAGTGATAAATTAGTGGGGAAGTGGTTGTAGTGTAAATTATTGATATATTCTTTTTACATAATTATTTTATACATGGATGTGATATTGGGTGAGTTACACTTGGGGAGGTTAAGTCTTTGTTGAACTTGCTTTGGTTCATGTTAGTTCAATTATTTATTCTCTCAGGAATTAGTATGCTTCTTCCACATTTTCATGAGAGGTATTAGGGAGGATCCTACTGAGTATACATGGATAATCTCCCGTATATATAATTTTTTTAGATTTTTTGGGAGGGATTTAGTAACTGAGATACAAATTACCAGCTCAAGGCTTAGAGATGTTGTTAGAGTCACCACCATAGAGGATTTTCTTTAGGTATTCCATTTTTTAGGACTTTTCTTCAGTATGATATTTACTTTTATTATGGGATATTGGTTTTTATTTTATATTATTATATTTATTGGTGGTTTTCTTTATGTGAATTCTGTGATTATGAGGGAAATGCCTTATATTTTGGTGTTTCATACCCTCAGTGCTATCCGTTAACCTATTTCCTATTAGAATATTGTTTCAAGGGTCACACTCATCTCTATTGTAGTCCTAGGAGGGGTTCTTAGTGGGGGTGACAATAGTTCTCACACCAAAAGTTTATAGGGTTTAAGGTCATACAACTTCGACTAAAAGAATGGTGAGGTAGTATATTTAGCATAGAGACAAAACTAACATGGAATGAATTGATGTGTTCTATGCTAGTAAAAATGACCACTTAAGGGGATTATGTATTTATTTTAAGGTAATAATTCTATGGGTAAAGTGAAAAACTTGTGTGAATTTGGAGCCCATATTAGTATAGATGACCTCTGAAGGGAAATATACACATAGTTTAAGGTCATTTTGCTTAGATAGAGAGGTTTCACATTTAGTTGTAAGGGAATAAATGACCGAACATGAATGATGAAAACACTAATCTGAGGAACCATGGGTATAAAACGATATACACAGTTTAAGTTTATAATTATTGGATCAAGTGGTTGGGTGTGACAACCCAAATGGTTTGGATATATTGGAGTTCTTTAACACCTTTTAACAAGGAATGAGAATAATATAAATCATAAAATGAATTATTTTAATTGATAGTTTATGAAAAGTAAGAAATATGTTGAGGTTGAACACTGATCAAATTAAAATGATGGGATCCACCATAGTATTTTTTAGGAAATATGGTGTTAGAGTAGATTCTCCTCAGGATGAAAATAAACCTCTAGTTGTCTATAAGTGAGCCAGATATAAGGTGTATAAGTTATCATCAAGAAAAGGGGCTCATTTGGAATTGGATAAACTCGTTATCAAAATCCATAAAATGTTTACAATGATTCAAACACTTAACATACATAGTTGGTACATTTGAAGAGGATATTCAAAAGGTGATTGGAGTAATCTAGTCCAAAAACGACTAAGGTCAGGTTATTATAGAACATTGAGAGGGAGTAGAATTGGATAATGATATTTGGTTGGTTGTGAGATTGATGGTTCACACATTATTATGTATCATATAAAAATTGGAATCAAGACACAAGTAGTTATTATGAAATATATCTAAGTATATTTGGCTCATGCATAGGGGAGATGATCCAGCTTTATCTAAATGCAGGGTCATTGAATAACTTGACATGAAAAAGGGATCCCAGACACTAGGATGGAGAGGGTAATTGAATTTGGTGGTAATTATTTATCCTATAATAATTTTAATTAGGGAATAATATATTTTAATTGAGGGACCCAAGTATTAGGGTTGTAGAAAAAATGGGATAGGATAGAATTTGTGGTTGGGTCTAAGACAGATGATATGGGCATCACTATTTATCTTAGAATAATAGGAATAAATCCACATGTAGTTCTTTTGAGATATATCTTTAGAAATATGGAACATGTGTAGGGGGAATGGTTTTAACATGGATGGTTATACTAGTGTGATATGGGAGAAAATACAACATGAATGATGCCTCATCACCAAGATAAAATGGAACAATTCCATTCTAAAGCATCGATGTGGGAAAACACTATGTGAATAAGATGAAGGTATAACACAAGGAAAAAAAGAAGACTATGATTAGTAGGATTTTTGGTTGGGCCCTGGTGGAGAACTTCTAGTGTCACTACATATCCCATAACGAAATGGGAATCAATCCACATGTAGTTCTCAATAGGGGGTCATTTTATTCTAGTATATAATCAACCAAAGGAATCTCCATGGTTATACCCAGGTTAGGAGATCATGATTTCTTGATATGGTTTCTTAGTGTATGGGTAATATAGATAAACCTACATGGATTGGTTAAGGCCCACACAATTAGGATTAACATTAATGGTATTCACATAAGGCCTCGATATAAAATCTAGGAGTTTCTATATATCATGAGATACTAGGAATCAAGAAACACATAGTTCTTGATAAAAATATATCATCTCATCATATATTGTAATATAGAATGACCTAAAGTGAATGAGAGGAATCCATATAATAGGAGGGGTTTTTTTTGATGAGGTTTATGGTTGGTCCTGGAGTGGGAAATCAGGGAATCACTATATATCCCAAAATAATTGGAATCAAGCAACATATAGATATTGATATAGGATAGTTTTATCCTAGTGTTGGGGCCATTTTAAGATTAAATTGGAAAGATATTTTCATGTTGGACACAAGATAAGAGATCTAAGAATCACTATGTTTAATGTGATAATAATAATTAATCCATACATAGTTTAGGTAAAGGTTCTCTATATAAATCTTTCTTATGAAGAAAAAAGGGATAAATATATGGGTGCCCAGGTGAGAGAAGGAAGGATTAAACTTGATGTGAATTTGTAAAGGTGTAATATATGGTGAAGAATAAGGAATATAAATATAATCTATGATCTAGCCTAGTGTGTGATATCTAGGTGTCACTACGTATCCTATAAGAATAGAAATCAAGCCACGTGTAGTACTTAAAAGTAGCATCTGTACATATCTGGCTCATGTGTAGGGAAAAATAAAATTATTTCATCATAATATGGGGTTTTTGGAGAAAAATAATTTTGAATTAGTAAAACCATGAACTAGGAACCCTTATATAGATTAGGACCATGTATAATGGAATTAGGTCATATAGGATAGAACACTCTAAGAAGTTTAAGTCCATATAGGGTCAACCATATGATGTGTAGTATAACATCATGCAACATGGACTAAAGTTTCATGAAGTTTAGGGTTATACAATTAAGACCATATCTAATAAGTTTAATGTTATGTGTATTTTTCTTTTAAGGAACATAATTTTTTTTATTAAAAGTATTTCTTAAGAAACCTTACATTTGTTGAAAGCTTGATATGTGCTTAATCCATTGTAATAAGAGAGTAAAATCCATTGAAGTGGACCTTATGCATGGTATGAGGTCCTTCAATTTTTTTCTCAAGCTCTGAATTTCTTTCCCAGGTATAATGGGAGTTATCAAATCCAATACTAGTTTCCCTTGGATAAGTTAGTAGATACGGACATTCTTATTGAATGCTTGTGTGACACAGTTTTGATAAATCTCAAGGTTTTGTGGTGTGCATAACCTTTTCTCATAAAATTTCTCATATTCATCAAGTTATATTTGAGACTACTTTTCTTCAAATAGTAGATTGTAAATAGAAATACAAAGAGAGGGTAGTCTAACTTCAATGGGAAGAAATGACTATGTCCCATTCACTAGGGAGTGTGAGGTCACCTATGTGGAATTACAGGTCATGGTGTGATATGACCACATATCATATAGAATCTTATCTGGACAATATTTATTGCCTTTTCCACCATATTATAAACTATATTTTATATAGACCCATTAAAGGCCTCTATCTATCTATCCATTGATTCATTATAGAAAGATGAGTGGTTAAAATGGATATTTTAATACTAATATTGCCTCATCAATTCAGAAGCATAAAAGTTTTTGTTGTTTTCCATCAATATTGTGTAATGGACTCCAAATTTGGTAAAGATATTGGAATTTATAAATTTGATGATAGATTTCATTCCGAATTATTTAAGGGTCACCACTTCAGCAATTTTGTAAAAGAAATTAGTGGTAGTAAGAATGAACTAGAACTATATTTCTATGGATGGAGGGTATGAACCCATATGACAAGTGGACAAAAGTATTTGGAAAATTAAAAAAACTCAAATGGTTGATGAACAAAATTGTTATGTATTTATCATGTATGCAATTTCATTATGAATTCCATGTAGTCATGCATCAACAGTGGAAAATTTTTTCATGCCTCTTGATTTAATGGAAGTGTTTAGTTGTTGACTGGTGGGATTCTCAAGAACTAGAATGGAATTCTTGTATAATAGTGAGGTTATGTTCTCCTTCAATACACATGTGGAGGACTCAATTAAAGCCTCACTAGTAAAATACCTTTTGGGAATCTGGATCATCATAAAAGAAGAAATTTGATAATGGTCAAAGAATATATTCCTTTTAGATTTATCTTATAGAAGAATCCTATTTTGAAGTTACTTCACTAGGGAAGAAATCCATATAATTATGGAATAAATTTTAAAGGGTAAAGGCTCACCTTTATCTATAATGGAATCCACTTCATTTATTTCTTCCATAACATTACTGATAAATGGAGTGATCACCCTATGATGTTCAATATGAATGATCATCTCATCTTAATATGTATCTACCAAGGGTATAGTTTCATTATAGAGTGAATCAATGTGGGTATAATATGAATTAAAGATATGAGAGTGTCATATTTAAGTGTAATTTAGAAATTTCCTCCATACATAATCAAGAAAGGAAATCAACTCTTCCTTCTTGATGGCACAGTCACCCCTGATTTTTTAAACCACCAACTCTGAATCACCCCTAATATTTAATTGGGTAACCAGTATTTGTAATTCTAGATACAAACCTACAATTAGGATATGATATTCCACCTCATTATTAGTATATTCCTTTGATAGTAGGAAGGAGTAAGGAAAGACTGCTTTTTCTAGAGAGACTAACACAACCCCAAGTCAAATTTGTTGAGATTTATATTTTCCATTCTTCTACCTATTGGGATCCTAGAAGAACCATCAAAGTACATCTCCCATGCTTGGAAGGTTTAATGTATGCAGTATTTTTCAAGATTAGGGAGTCTCATATCCAACAATAGCTTCTCTAGGATAGGTTGTGTCATGAGAAAATTTGTTAATTATTTCCCTTTAATCACCCTTTTAGACACAAATTGAAAGTAAAATTTTTATAGAATGACCAACCATCACACTAGATACATGGTTAGTATCAAAAGACTAATGAAATATTTGAGCATGTTAATACGAGATCAGGTGGACCTCATGGTGCTATAATTAGTGTCTCATATTCTACACTATGAAAATCAATGTAAGGTAGTTTTTATTGATATCATAATATTTAATATCAACATAAAAAATTGTTCTGATGAGATAATATAGGTTTTTCTATTTTCTTGTATAATTATTATGAGTAAGGAGGTCACCAAGAGATTGTTCCATGGTTTCCACATAGGGGACCCCTTCTAGGGGTGGCATCAAGATCAGTGGTTGTATAAGGTATTATTTGTGATCATGGAAGTATTTTTTAACAATATTAATCTTAGAAATAGGTAAACCCATTATTTATAAACTTTTGGAAAGAAAATAACTTTTTTTTTAGGTTGGATATGAAGTTCTTGATATAGTTGATCCTTCCTTGAATTCCTCTCAATTCTGCGAGGCTTTAAGGAGGAGGCATATCAAGTATCACCTTGTTCTTTTTACGGTTGATCTCAATGCAATGATGGTGTACCAATAATCTAAGAAATTTTCTATATTTTACCCCAAAAGAATATTTTATTTTATTCATATTCAATCTATGTTAGTGAAATTTATTGAAAATTACCTCATGATTGGAAATGTGATCACATCATTATTGAGATTTGATCACCTGATATCCCATATAACATTCTACAGTCTTCCCCAAAAAGGAATTGAAAATGTGGTGCATGACATGTTGGTAGGTAGAACCAGTGATTTTCAAGACAGATATAATTACTTGGTAATAGTATTTTCCTTGGGGTTTCCTAAAGGAAATAACCTTCTCATCTTCGAAAGCTATTTGAATTTAGTTATAACTGCAATGCCTACCCAAAAAAAGTTGTCCTGAAAACACATAGTTGTAATGATCAAGAGTTTGGTGATCATGACTAGAAAATCAACCTTTCGGAAATGGTGGTTGAGATCCCTAAAATCAATGAAAATCCTCATTTTCTCTTTTCTTTATTGATGATGATGATGTTGGAAAGCTGCAACCACTCAAGTGAAGTTCACTTTGATCATGTTATCAACCTCAACTTTGACCTTGAAAGCATGGGTCAGATGAATTTTTTGGGTTGCCTCTTTATATCAATAGTGGTTTTCTAGTATACCCAAATGATGGGTATCCACTTATGAATATAAACTATGAATTTTCATGCATTTCTATGAAATTACATATCGATGTAACTATAACGCCCCATACTTAACATACATTGTTATTACTTCAGAATTGAAGCATACTTATTACAATATATAACAAAAACCATGATAGGACTAAATAGGTATAGAGTCTTTAGAAACTGGGAAACATAAAAAACTGGTTCATAAATCATCTACATTGTCTCCTCCTTATTTCTTCATATCTAGAGTCCCTTTTGGGATATCTTACTTAATACCCTTCTTCCTAACCTGGGGAAAAGAAAACATACAAAAGGGCGAGCTCCAATGCTCAGTAAGGGTAAACAAAGGAAATATCAATCATATCATATTCATAAGAACATAAAATTTTGAAAATCTTAACCTGCAAAAGAGATCATTATATCATGACATGGGATAAATCATAGTAGTGAAATATAATCCTAATAATCATATCATAAAACATGAAACTTTTTGGTATACACACATAATAATATAAAATCATTTCATATTATTCAAGACTCATTTCCAAGACTATCTTAGCGAACAAAGTCCATTTCTGAATTAAGTTCACTCCCCGTTCCAGTCCTGTATCACTGAACCAGATTAACTTGTCGTTCCATCTATGTATATATCATGAGATATAAATATTTACCCAATGAATTGGAGGGAGATATAGGTCCCACCCATCTCATAATAAAACCATTCTTATGTGTGCCACAAAATCATAAATCATATATCATAGCATAACCCATGTAATAAAAATGGGATTCTTAAAGATCATGCCATCATAACATAATCCATATAAGATAAAAGGACTTCATAAAAATAATTCCATCATAACATAATCAAATCAATGTAATAATAGGGATATAAACAGAACCCTATATTATCTTTGATGGAAAATAATTTTGATAAAACATTTGAACTCCATTCTTGAGGAAAATATCTTTTCTACTTCAAAAACATTTTTCCTTTCTTAACATGTCATACAATTTTAAAATAAAAGAAGTTAATTAACAATAAACTTGAAAATTTGTAAAGTAAGATTCATGGAAATAATGTTCTATGAAATCATAAAAATCCATTCATGCTGTATAAGTTAAAAAAACATTCTTCTCATACTTTGGTCGAAAAAGTCAAAAAGTATCTTGTACTTAAAACGAAAAAAGATTCCTTTCATATCTTTTAATAAAAATTAACCAATAGGTAAAATTGGATTTAAAAATTTTTAAGAGGATAGAAATAATATTACATATTGAGGAAACATGGATGTGGATGATAAATATTCCCCAGTAAATTCAGAAGTATAAACAATCTCGGATAAAAATGAGATTGCGAGATTTTCTCTTACTTTAGGTCTGATATTCTTCGTACGTGTCCAAACCTCCTGTATAATGATTTAAATAATTCTATTGAATTATTCCAGAATCATACTCATTATTATTATATCATATATGGTCATATTCTTAGCTTCTTATTAGTAATATTTCATTGCTACTTGTTATTCGGGTGTTCATTGCTTTATGTTCTTATACGTGTTTTGTCGAATAAATTCATATTCCTCTTTTTAGGTTATAGATACATAATTTACAGAATGGTAGTAGTATAATATTTATCATATTTGTTCATTCAATTAGTTTATATAATCATGGTTTAGTGAAGATCATGTAGAACGAATCACATCGCATCGTGGAGATGGTAAGCCGTACGTACGCACGAGCGACAATATCATTCCTATAATTATTGAATGATCTTGGAGTGGATGATAGAATATCTCAGAATTAGTATCATGTTATAATAATCATATATAGTTATTATTTACACCATTATACCCATCCAAGTAAGGTGGTTTTGGAAAACAAATTACACCACAGCGTGGAGACGGTATGCCATACGTACTCACGTGCAGTGATTTTGTTTTCCATAGGATGGATAGAAGGTGAAATAGGGTTGTTTCATATTTATAATAACATATCATTATATGATTCATAATTATGTTATTAATTTATAATTAAACAAATAAATAAGATGAAGTAGAAGAAGAAATAAACTTGAAAGAATCGGTAGAAGAGATTACCTCTTCCTCGACATGCCTCTTTTAAAATTCCTCTTAGGGAACTAGAGTTGGTCTTTTGAGAAGACCAGATCCTCTATGAAATAACTAGAGATGTTGAGAAGAGAAATGTGTAGGGGATGGAAGAGCTTGAAGGCTCAAAATTGTGTGAGGAGGAGAGGGAGGATGTTCCCTTTTATAAGGGAGGAGAGGGGCACCTTTGGAATTATAAGAGATATTAATTTATTATAAATTCCAAAACCACTTAAAAACCTCAAAAAATGACTCAATTAGAAGTTGAGATGATATAGGGTTGTAATATCATCAAACAATAAAATTTATACATGTTGTGAATTTATTTTAAACCTTATCAAATTGATTTATCCTTATTTAATCCATTTAATTTTATTTGTGGTAATAATATTCTAAATTTTAAATTGTTATAAATAATTACTTATGTGTTTTTAATTGTCCATAATTGGATACTTTATGAAATTTTAGACCATATAAATATAAATTTATAATTTTTAAATATTTTTGTGATTTTTAAACAATTTTATAATATTTTATTTTTATAAAATATCAATTGTGTAAATTTTGACACTATTAATTTATTTGAATTTAAATAAAATCTAAACAGAGTATATATTCAAAAAAAATATTTAATAGATTCCTAAAATTTCATATTATTCTAGAAAATTTTTGGATCACATTAAATAGTTCATATAATATTTATTTTAATATTTTTAAAACCATTTATTTGATATTTCAATTAATAAAATAATTTTAACATTACTATTGTGTCATCATTAATGATAATTATTTAATCCCTAAAAATTCTAAATAAATTCACATGATTTAGATAATTTTATTATCTTTCTGGAGACTATTCATGTTTGAAGTTTTATGAATTTTATCTCTAAATTAAAATTATTACACTTATAAGATATAAGAGAGTAACATGTTGTCACATTCTTTGGTTTTAATTATAATTATATAATTTTCATGGTCAATTGTTCATAAAAAAAATCTATTCTGACCCTTTTGTGATATGGGTCGACTTTTATTCATCCAATAGAATTTTGGAAGGTGTTAGGGTAATTTTATAATCTTATTTTTACCCTTAATTACTAGATTTACCTTTAACTGTAGTAAATAAAAATTACCGTAGTTACTATTCATAATGTCAAAAAAATAAAAGTAACCAATTAACATAATCTATACCCACTGAATCCAAATATGGATTCCATTTTTCAAAATTAAAAACACAGAAGTTGCAGTAATTAATTTAAAATTTATCTCGTTGTTAAGAAAACGGGTTTTAAAAGTTAAAATATTGTCAAAGATTGAAATGTTTTTACCTATGAATTCAATATAAAACTAATGGTAATGACATGAATTATATTAAATGGTAAAAATATATTCTATTTATACTTTAAACCCATTTAATTTTATTATTTAACCATCTAAATTATCTTGATGAAAAAAGTTTTTTTTAAGAAAAATTTAGCGTATTTTTACTATTTATCAAAATGTGAAAGTTATCAGAAAAGTATCAAAAATTTATATAATGTAAATTTTTATATCCTGATTTAAAAGAAGAAGTTTATTTTGTAAAATTTAACTTATAAAAGTTTCAAAAATTATATTTAAAATGGGTGCGCCATCAAAAGGCGGTAAAACTGCATTTTTTGAAAAATACTTCTTTTATCCGAAAAATTGATTTTGTTTTCATATCTCATTCTAGAAAATGTGTAAGATGAATTATAATGTTAAAAAATTCAAAATTCAGTTAATACTATTCATAACAGCTAGTTCATAATATTATAATAATATATCATTGTTTAGTGAAACTCGGTATTGCGTACAACACAAGCTATTGAGGAAGGTTTCTCTTGCGTGTAATGCAAGCCAAGACCGTGTTGTGTGTAGTGAAAGATTCTCTTGGTGTTGAGTATAACATAAGACACAAAAAATTATTTCTCATAAAATATCAGGGTGTTACATTCTACCCCCCTTAAAAAGAATTTCTCCCTCGAAATTCGTCACTTCATAACAAACAGATGAGGATACCTCTCCCTCTTCATATCCTCAAGTTCCCATGTATCTTATTCTAATTGGTGGTTCCTCCATAAAACATTAATGAAGTGAGTAGTCTTGTTTCATAGAACTTTTTTGCTATGATCCAGAATCTCTATCGGCTGTTCTTCATAAGAAAGATCTTGCTCCAACGGCACAACTTCTGATCTTAGTACATGTGAAGGATTAGGTATGTATTTTCTCAGGAGAGATACATGGAACACATCATGAACTTGAGAGAGATTTGGTGGAAGTGCCAATCGGTAAGCTACCTTCCCAACACGATCTAGTATTTCAAAAGGACCAATATACCTAGGGCTCAGCTTTCCCTTCTTTCCAAATCTCATTACTCTCTTCCAAGGAGATATTTGTAAGAACACTTTATCCCCCACTTCAAACTCTAGGTCTTTTATTTGGTTATTGGCACAACTTTTTTGTCGACTCTGAGCTGCTCTTATATGTTTTTGAATAGATCGGACCTTTTCTTCCATCTCATCAGTAAGATCAGGTTCTAATAGCTTTCATTCCCCAACTTCATCCCAAGAAGTTGGAGTTATGCATTTCTTTCCATAGAGAGCTTCATAAATAGCCATCTGAATACTAGAGTGAAAGCTATTATCATAAATTTCCACCAAAGGTAGGTGTTGATCCCAACCACCTTTGAAATCCATATATAAATCTCTCAACATGTCTTCCAAAGTTTAAATTGTCCTCTCAGACTGACTGTCTGTCTGAGGATGATAAGCAGTGCTGAAACTCAACTCTGTATCTAGAATATGTTGAAGACTTCGCCAAAACTTTGAGGTAAACCTTGGATCCTGATCAGATATAATGGAAAGTGGTACTCCATGCAATCATACCACTTCTTTCACATATATTTTGGAAATCTGATCAAGAGAGAAATCCTATCTAATAGCAATGAAGTGTGCCAACTTCGTAAGACAATCAACTATAACCCAGATAGCATTATTGCCTTTGGATGTTTTGGGAAGTCTAGTGAAAAAGTCCATAGTGATGTTTTCACATTTCCATTCTGGTATGGGTAATGGTTGTAAAATCCCCCTTTGACTCTTGTCTCTCATATTTAACTTGTTGACAAACCAAGCATCAAGAGACATATTCAGTAACATATTTTTTCATGCCATCCCACCATAAGTATTCCTTCAGGTCCCTATACATCTTCATGCTTCCAAGTTGAATAGAGAATGAAGAACAATGAGCTTCATCCAATATTTCCTTCTTTAATTCTAGGATGTGAGGAACACAAACCTAATTCCTGAACCTTATTATTTCATCTCAATCAATGTGGAATTCAAGAACATTTCTCACCTTCTTTTGCAACTCAAAATCTTCTTTTTGTATCTCTTTAATCTTCACATGTATAGATGGTTGAACATTTATTTGAGAAAGATAAAATTTTTCCCCATCCATTATAATTCCAAGATCCATCCTTTGTAAATCCATAAATATTGGATATTTTGTGATCCTCATCATGGATAAGCTAGCATGGTCTTGTTGACTTAATGCGTCTGCCACCTTGTTTGCTTTCCCAGGGTGGTAATGAATTGAGCAGTCATAATCCTTAATCAGCTCCAACCATCTTATTTGGCACATATTCAGCTCCTTTTGTGTGAAAATATACTTTAAACTTTTATGATCAGTATAAATATCACACCTTTTACCATAAAAATAATTCCTCTAAATCTTTAAGGCAAAGATTACCGTAGCTAAATCCAAATCATGAGTTGGGTAATTTTGCTCATGGATTTTCAACTGTTGTGAGGCATAAGCTATCACCATATCATTTTGCATGAGAACACACCCCAAACCCTTCTTGGATGCATCACTTTAGATCACAAACCTTTCTCCACTACAAGGCAGTGTGAGTATGGGTTCACTGGATAACCATCTTTTTAACTCCTTGAAATTCTCTTCACACTCCTCCGTCCAAACGAACTTAACTCCTTTTTGAGTCAACCTGGTGAGTGGATTAGATAATCGTGAAAAATCTTTCACAAAACTTCGATAATATCCCGCCAAACCAATAAAACTTTGGATCTCAGTTACTGTTGTTGGTCTCGACCATCTTTCGATAACCTCTGTTTTTGCTGGATCCACAGATATCCCCTCTTTTGAGATTATGTGACCCAAAAATGAAACTTTTTGAAGACAAAGTTCACACTTGGTAAATTTGGAATAAAGATTCTCCTTTCTTAGGGCCTTTAATACAATTCTCAATTAATCTTCATGTTCTTCCTTACTCTTTGAATAGACAAGAATATCATCTATAAAGACTACCACAAACTAATCAAGATAGTCTCTAAAGACTCTATTCATTAGATCCATGAAGATAGTAGGGGCATTAGAAAGACCAAATGGCATCACTATAAATTCATAGTTTCCATACCTTGTACGGAAGGCCGTCTTTGGTATATCCTCCCTTTTGACCCTTAATTGATGATATCCTGAATGAAGATCAATCTTGGAAAAGTATTGAGCTCCGCGTAGTTGGTCAAATAAGTCATCAATGCATGGGAGAGAATATTTTTTCTTGATAGTGATCTTGTTGAGTTCTTGATAATCAATCCAGAGTCTCATTGATCCATATTTCTTCTTAACAAATAGAACAGGTGCTCCCCAAGGTGATGCACTAGGGCGTATAAACCCCTTATCAAGATTCTCTTGGAGTTTATTCTTCAATTCCTGCAACTCAATTGGGGCCATTCTATAAGGTGACTTTGAAATTGGAATAGCACCCGGTATGAGTTCTATTGAAAACTCAACTTCACAATTTGGTGGATGACCTGGAAATTCCTCTATAAAGACATCATCAATCTCTCGTACAATGGGAATATTCTTAATCGTGAGTTTCTATCCAACCATTTGATATAAATAACCTTAATTTATTGGGATCAAGACACATAAGATGGAAGAAATTTCCACTGGAAGGTTATATTCATCCTTGCATCGATAGATGGTCATAGATTGATCAGGAATATGAAATGTGACTTCCCTTCATTGGAAATCGATATGAGCTCCATATAAGGAAATACAATCCATTCCAAGAATCACATAAAATTCCACTATAGGAAGGATCACGAGATTTGTAGGAAGCACTTTCCCACAAATGTCAATTGGATAAGAATTATAAACTTTTGATGCAACCGTTGTGCCATTAGGAGTTTTCACAGCTAACTTAACAGCTAATTGTTGAGGTAGTATAGGGATACCCTCAGAAAATTCTTTAGAAATAAAAGAGTGGGTGGATCCAGAATCAAATAAAACATTTTCTACTTTAGAGTGGATGGTAAGTGTACCTTTCACCACTTCGTTATCAAACTCCACATTGCTGATAGAAATTGCATATGACTTTCCCTTGTCTTTGGCCTTAAGAGTTTGTTGAAGTAGATCATCATCAACAACCCATGGATTTGGGCATTGATTGGCATAATGCCTCATTTCTTTGCACTTGTAACATTGAAGTGTAGGATGTTTATTCTGTGTAGCCTTTTCTTTGTTCATATCACTAGACATATTTTTCCCATCAATGCAGAACTCAAATGCCCGATGACCTTCTTTTCCACATTTGAAACATTTACTTGTCCCTTTAAGACAACCCCCCCCCCCCCCATGTTTCTTTCCACACTTTGAGAATAAGGGAAAACTCATCTTTTTTTTCAGTGTGATATTTAGATTTCACTTTGAATTCCATTTTCCTCTTCTTATCAAACCCATATTACTGATGGGTTACTCCAATATCCATCTCATCATTGAGAGCACATCGAAAAATTTCCTCGTAGCTATTGAAGTCCCTTATGGATAATGCCCTTCAGAGACTTGGTTTTAAGCCACTAAAGAATCGATCGATCTTACTCTTAGGTTGGATAATAATCCCAGAAGCGTACCTTGCAAGCCTTGTAAAATTTTCTTTGTACGTACCAACAGATTCACCATCCTTTTGCTTCAGTTCAAGAAACTCCTTCTCCATCTTTGTTCGAAGAATACGAGGGAAGTAATTATTGAAAAATAAGTTATTGAACTCATCCCATTCCATGGACTCAATTTCGTCTCTTTGCCTCGTATTCTTGATAAGATTCCACCATTGATCAGCTTCACCTTCCAAATGATATACTGCTAAGATGACTTTATCATGTTCAGAACATTGAAGAACTAAAAATATCTTTTCAGTGGTACAGATCCATTGTTCAACCACTAATGGATCAGTAGAACCACTGAATGAGGGTGGACGCTGCCTCATGAAGGATTCAACAGAATGTTGCTCCTTCCTTTTCTCATTTGGAAGTCCTGCATGATTCATATCTTGAAAAAGTTGTGTGAGCATGGCTGCAAGATTTTTCATTCTAGCTCTAATAACGTTTGGTTGCTCAGGGGGACAATCATTGTATTTCCCATCACATTCAGCATTAACATGGTTCCTTCAGGTTCCATCCATTGACTAAAACCAATAAGCATAGTGTGAGAAACACTAATTATAATAGGAAAACCACATAATCAAGAATAAAATTTCACACTTTAGGTCTTATCATAGGTTATTCATGTCCATTTCTAAAACACTAATATTGTGTTCTATGCTTAGACATATCCTTAGGGTTCTTACTAAGGCTTTCACATCCTAGTTTCCAAAGTTTGACTATACCTTTCCTCTGATACCAACTATAATGACCCATAATTAACATACATTGTTATTACTTCAGAATTGAAGCATACTTATTACAACATCTAACAAAAACCATGATAGGATGGTATAGGTATAGTGTCTTTAGAAACTGGGAAACACAAACAACTGGTTCATAAATCATCTACATTGTCTCCCGCTTATTTCATCATATTTAGAGTCCCTTTTGGGTTAACCTACTTAATACCCTTCTTCCTGACCTGAGGAAAAGAAAACTTTCAAAAGGGTGAGCTCAAATTCACAGTAAGGGTAAAAAAGGAAATATTAATCATATCATATTCATAAGAACATAACATTTTAAAAAATTTAACCTGCAAAAGAGATCATAATATCATGACATGGGATAAATCATAGTAGTGAAATGTAATCCCAATAATCATATCATAAAATATGAAAATTTGTGTCATAAACACATAATCATAGAAAATCATTTTATATTAGTCAAGACTCATTGCTAAGACCATCTTAGAGGACAAAGTCCATTTCTGAACTGAGTTCACTCCTCGTTCCAGTCCTTTATCACTAAACCGGATTAACTTTTCATTCCATCTATATCTATCTCATGAGATATAAATCTTTACCCAATGCATAGAAGGGAGATATAGGTACCACCTATCTCATAATGAAACCGTTCTTATGTGTGCCAGAAAATCATAAATCATATATCATAGCATAACCCTTGTAATAATAATGGGATTCTTAAACATCATGCCATCAAAACATAATCCATATAAGATGAAAGTAATTCATAAAAATAATTCGATCATAACATAATCAAATCAATGTAATAATAGGGATAGAAACAGAACCCGATATTATATTTGATGGAAAATAATTCTGACAAAACATTTGAACTCCATTCTTGAAGAAAATATCCTTTCTACTTCAAAAACATTTTCCTTTCTTAACATGTCATACAATTTTAAACTAAAAGAAGTTAATTAAAAATAAACTTGAAAACTTGTAAAGTAAGATTCTTGGAAATAATGTTCTATGAAATCATAAAAATCCATTCATGCCGTATAAGTTAAAAAACATTCTTCTCATACTTTGGACGAAAAAGTCAAAAAGTATCTCATACTTAAAACAAAAAAAGATATTCCTTCTATATCTTTTACTAAAAATTCACCATTAGGTAAAATTGGATTTAGAAAATTGCAAGAGGATAGAAATAATATTACATATTAAGGAAACATGGATGTGGATGATAAATATTCCCCAATAAATTCATAAGTATAAACAATCTTGGATAAAAATGAGATTGTGATATTTTCCATTACCTTAGGTCCGATATGCTTTGTACATATCCGAACCTCCTGTATAATAATTTAAATAATGTAATTGACTTATTCCAGAATCATAATCATTGTTATGATATCATATATAGTCATATTCTTAGCTTCTTATTAGTAATATTTCCTTGCTACTTGTTATTCGAGTGTTCATTTCATTATGTTCTTATGCGTGTTTTGTCGAATAAATTTTTATTCCTATTTTTAGGCTATAGATACATCATTTACAGAATGGTAGTATTATAATATGTATCGTATTTATTAATTCAATTCTTTTTTATAATCATGGTTTAGTTAAGATCATGTAGAACGAATCACATCGCATCGTGGAGACGGTGGCCGTACGTACGCACGAGCGACGATATCGTTCCCATAATTATTGAATGGTATTAGAGTGGATGATAGAGTATATAAGAATTAGTATCATGTTATAATAATCATATATAGTTATTATTTACACCATTATACCCATCCAAGTAAGGTGGTGGTGGAAAATAGATTACACCACGACGTGGAGACGATATTCCGTACGTATGTATACGCGGTGATTTCGTTTTCCGTAGGATGGATAGAAGGTGAAATAGGGTTGTTTAATATTTATAATAACATATCAGTATATTATTTATACTTATTTTATTACTTTATAATTAAACAAATAAATAGTAGGAAGTAGAAGAAGAAATAAACTTGAAAGAATTGGTAGAAGAGATTACCTCTTCCTCGACGTGCCTCTTTTAAACTTCCTCTTAGGGCACTAGATTTGGTCTTCTGAGAAGACCAGAACCTCTATGATATAACTAGAGATGTTGAGAAGAGAAATTTTCAGGGGATGGCCGAGCCTGAAGGCTCGAAATTGTGTGAGGAGGATAGGAAGGGGGTGCCCTTTTATAAGGAAGGAGAGGGGCGCCTTTGGAATTATAAGAAATATTAATTTATAATAAATTCCAGCCCCACTTAAAAACCTCAAAAAATGACTCAATTCTAAAATGATATGATATATGGTTGTAATATCATCAACCAATAAAATTTATACATGTTGTGAATTTATTTTAAACCTTATCAAATTGATTTATCCTTATTTAATCTATTTAATTTTATTTGTGGTAATAATATTCTAAATTTTAAATTTTTATAAATAATTACTTATGTGTTTTGAATTTTCCATAATTGGATACTTTAAAAAATTTTAGACCATATAAATTTATATTTATAATTTATAAATATTTTTGTGATTTTTAAACAATTTTATAATATGTTATTTTTATAAAATAACAATAGTGTCAATTTTGACACTATTCATTTATTTGAATTTAAATAAAATCTACATAGAGTATATATTCGAACCAAAATATTTAATAGATTCCTAAAATTTCATATTCTTCTATAAAGTTCATGGATCACATTAAATAGTTCATGTAATATTTATTTTAATATTTGTAAAACCATTTATTTGATATTTCAATTAATAAAATAACTTCAACATCACTATTGTGTCATCATTAATGATAATTATTTAATCCCTAAAAATTTTAAATAAATTCACATGATGTAGATAATTTTATTATCTTTCTGGAGACTATTCATGTTCGAAGTTTTATGAAGTTTATCACTAAATTAAAATTATTACACTTATAAGATATAAGAGAGTGACATGTTGTCACTTTCTTTGGTTTTAATTATAATTATATCATTTTCATGGTCAATAGTCCATGAAAAGAATCTATTCTGACCCTTAGGTGATATGGGTCGACTTTTATTCATTCAATATAATTTTGGCAGGTGTTAGGGTAATTTTATAATCTTATTTTTTCCCTTAATTACCCAATTTACCTTTAACTGTAGTAAATAAAAATTACCGTAGTTACTATTCATAATGTCAAAAAAATAAAAGTAACCTATTAACATAATTTGGACCCACTAAATCCAAATATGGAGTCCATTTTTCAAAATTCAAAACACAGAAGTTGCAGTAATTAATTTAAAATTAATCCCGTTGTTAAGGAAATAGGTTTTAAAAGTTAAAATATTTTCAAAGATTGAAATGTTTTTACCTATGAATTCAATATAAAAATAACGATAATGACATGATTTATATTAAATGGTAAAAATTTATTCTATTTATACTTTAAAACCATTAAATTTTATAATTTAACCATCTAAATTATCTTGAAGAAAAAACTTGTTTTTTAAGAAAAATTTATTGTATTTTTACTATTTATCAAAATGTGAAAGTTATCAGAAAAGTATCAAATGTTTATCCAATGTAATTTTTTATATCCTTATTCAAAAGAAGAAGTTTATTTTGTAAAATTTAACTTATAATCTTTTCAAAAATTATATTTAAAATGGGTGCGCCATCAAAAGTCGGTAAAACTGCATTTTTTGAAAAATACTTCTTTTATCCAAAAAAATTGATTTTGTTTTCATATCTAATTATAGAAAATGTGTAAGATTAATTATAATGTTATAAAATTAAATATTCAGTGAATAATATTCATAATAGTTAGTTCATAATATTATAATAATATATCATTGTTTAGTGAAACTCGGTATTGCGTACAATGCAAGCTATTGAGGAAGGTTTCTCTTGCGCGTAACTCAAGCCAAGACAGTGTTGTGTGTAGTGAAAGATTCTCTTGGTGTTGCATATAACATAAGGCAAAAACAATTATTTCTCAAAAAATATCAAGGTGTTACAGTTACTTCATGAAAAAGATGTATTTCTCATGCTCATTGGGATTCATAATAGCACTAATAAATATAGGTTATGGGTCTTATTTTTCACCCATATTTACAACTATAAGTTCATAAATAGTGTTTGATACACCTTTTTTGAACACCAGGAGAGTATCATTGATTTTTTCTTCTTCCTCTTCACTATTGTAGAAAGTGTAAAAAGGAATAGCACCATGGGAACTAGGTGATAATATAGGGGCATTAATAGTTCTATCGGGATCACATTTATTTAATAATGGAAGGGATCGTTTGGTGTAGCTAACACCACAAAAATGAAAGATAATGTGCCAAAACCCCATTCTCTTCTTACGAGATTAATGTCTAGACAATTAAAGATCCCTTATCATGTTGTTTGAATATCAGTTATACATTTTCTTGAGTAAATATTATTGGGTGAATGGTTGATATGTAAGGACTGTACATGGGACTCCTCTATTTATGGTGGCTTCTAGATAAAGATGTCAACATTAACATCATACGGTAGGAAAGTGATTGGAGGGTTCATATCATTGTCCAATATATCATAATAGTTTCCCAAAAATGAAATGTTTACCTCAATTTGGTTGATGGAAAACCAAAAATCTTCATCGAGTTAACTCCATGTACTAAAAGGGGATACATCTAGACTATTAGGGCCAACAATCTTGGTGGAATTATTTACCAATGGCTTCTTCCCCTATATTTATATGTCTCATGCTTCTATGTATTAAGATTTACTATACTTAAAAGGTAAGATGTAATTATGCAGTCCCTTGAATTTCCAATTAATAGATCATTTCAAGCACTAATGATATGAAAAGGGAACTATTGCATGCATATAAAGGAACAACCTTCCCATAAATACAGTAAAAGGTATGATTTTAAGGACACCATGAATTAGAGTCAAAAAAGATATCTCCAAATTGGTTTCTCAGTTTAATTCTTTGAAGTGGTTGTTTCTTATTCTTATCGTACCCTTTCATAATTGGATAAGAAGGAGATAAGTTTTCTTCAATATAGCCTAGAAATTAAAGGGTTCAAATTAGGATGACTTTTATTCAAAAATTGTTACTAACTGGGGACTTATAAATTTATATATCATTAAAATTTTCAAATATATATAAGGGCATAATGTTCCTTTGTATGGTAGTTTCCTAGTGTTGTTCCATAAAATAAGTGATTATGTAGAAATCAGTGGAGCTAGTTTATTCATGATATGTCTCAGTTGTAGAAACTTAATTTCTAAACTCTTGAGGACTTGAAAAGGCCTCAGTAAAGGATCCTATGTGTTCTTTTGACAAGGTAATGAAATCCAAGATTGAGATCCTAGTCAGGAAAATAGAGAGATACTTCAAAATGTTGTGCTTCTGAGTTATGGGCCAATGTTTCCTGTTATGAGACTACTCCCTACCTTAGGGAATGAAGGTCAAAGCTAACTATGTTGGTGAATCCTTCCCATAGAAATACATGGGGTGTATTTTCCTTCCATGGGTTGTGTTGTACTAACCTACCCATGTCTCAGTGTTGACTAGATGACTATTTTTCTATTAATTAGTCCATTAATATGATCAAATTAGAATGATCCCGAGAGTATTTAGGGACAAAACAATATTCCATTTTCACTCATTGAAGAACCTTTAATCGAGCCTCATTTGTACTTATAAATTCAACTGAAATGACACCTGACCATTGAGGATTATTTCAACAAATCCTTCCTCATCCTCTATAGCCTCCTCCTTGATTATTAAAAGGTAACCTAGGTTTATATTATTCCTCTTCATCATAAAATGGGTCTATAAAGTGAATGAAATTGACTAAGTCATATTACAACTCCTCTTATGATGAAAATTATTTTTGGTGGAGTTGTTCCAGTCCTTCTAGTAATGGGGGTAAGAAATCCAAAAGAGTTTGAACTAGCTTGGGTACCCATGGAGGATCCTATTCTTATTTCATATTCCCCCAGTGATGATTACATTGAATCTTCAAATACTATAATGATGAAGTTCTTTTATTGGGTTTTTAATAAAGAATTAGGTCACTTTTTATTTATTTAGTCATGCCTTAATGATTTCATGTGTTGGTATGACTGATTTCCTGGTAATTTGATCATTAAATTTCAACACATGTCTTATCAGGACTTGATTCCATTTTCCTTCTTATTTTGGTGGGGTGCCAGAGACAGAAGTCTCCTAAGCTAATTTTTTTCTAATTTTATATTCCTTAATGATTTGATGTTAATAAATGATCAATTTCATCATCATACAATCATAAAATTTATAAACATTTCTTCTTAGGGATTTGTATCATTCTCTTTCATTTTTTAGATGGAGTGGCAGAATAACTAGTCAATTGATCCTAGGGTTTAACAAATCTTACATGCATGAGGTTAATAATCTTCCAGATTATATCCTTCACGTATAAATATTCTTAGATATTATTCTTTAGTATTTAGTGTAAGGGGAAGTAATCAGAGTTATCATTCATATTGAATTCATTGGGTATCCTAATCTTTGAAAGTTTAACCAAGTTATTTTATAGGGAAGAAATTAAAAATCCTAGAACCTACTCCTTCCTAAAGGAATAAAGCATGTTCTTATATTATTTTAATTTTGGGATAGTTTTCTCCTTATTTACATCTTGATGATGGCATTTTTTTGATGTTGTTGTTCATAAGGAGGCACCACATGATAGTTAATGGGCTTATGGTTAAGATCTTACAATGAAATTGGATGGAGAATAATAGTTGCAGTCTCTGGCTTAACATATTTATTCCTTTTTATCAATGTATTTAGTCAATATTTCACCTTATACCACTAGATATAATCTTTCATTCATTACACTACTACTAAGAACTTTTAAAATAAACCTAGATACTTCAAGGGGATAGAGGGAATATGCAACTCATCTTAAAGATTCTCTATTCATATCTCTAATATATTCTATTATAGAAGCTATATATTCAGAAAATATGTCAATTCTTTCTACATGGAAATTATATTTGAAAATATTTCATTTTATTTTTGTTCTCAATTTGAGAAGTTTAGGATAGTTTTCTTTCTCATCATGGAGCTAAATTGGTATAGGAACCATTGTCAAAGATCATCATAATTAGTGATAAATATTGTTGGAAGATTATTTTACTAAAAAAATGAAAGTCCTTCCAATGTCTAGATGAAACACCTGGGTTTCTCCACCTCCTAATGCTATGTTTTTCTCATAATAGGTCTGTATTATGATATAAAATGAATAAGGTGATTCTATAGATCTTCCATGATATTTATATATCAGGAAGGTGGGATTCCAAAATTTGGGTGGAGGAGGAGTCAATTCCACCCACTCAGGGTATGGTTTCCTCTTTTTCTGCATTGAAACTTGTTTCCCCTCCATGAATTACATCCGTGAAGAAAGGGACTCGATGGAGTCAATGATTTCTTATGGAATTATTTCTTGTACCGATTCATGAGTGGTGGTAATTGAAAAACCTGATTAGGTCATCTCCTCTGTGTCTGGTGTT
Organism: Viscum album; assembly: GCA_963277665.1. NCBI lineage: Eukaryota > Viridiplantae > Streptophyta > Magnoliopsida > Santalales > Viscaceae > Viscum > Viscum album. Next base: position 839,277,409 of record OY728165.1, read on the forward strand.
GATAACCATCTTGAGTTGTCTTAGTGTAACTCACCTGAAACTGTGGAAGTTGTTTCCCCAATAAAGGGAATTCTAGAAAATCCACAGTATTTAGGGTTAGATAGACTATTTTTCTAGGCCTTAGGTTGTTCAGATCATTAAAATTTTGTCTTTTTGGTTGAGTATTTCCTTATTATTAAAGGGTATATGCTGGTGGAGAGATATGAGCATCGACCTTGGAATTTCACTCAATGTATATATTGCCTTTAAGAAATTTTCTATTGAGTTTCCTTATCTTCTCCAACACAAAATTATACTAGGAAATTTTCTCCTCAGCAGAAATACTATAAACTTATTTGGGTAGAGAGTGGGTTGTTGATGTAGATACACCTTTCCCTTTATCCTTATTTAAAGCACATTGAGTAGGCAGTTGCTGGTTGTTCAAAGGATCTCATAAATCATGAATCTTAGTTTGATGTCAGATTCACATGATACATTCTTTAGACATTTTGGTGTCTACTACATTTCAAATGGATTTTTCCTCATCATTTTCTTCTATGTATTTTACATATTCCTCTTTACAATTAGGATTAATTCCAACAACATTCACTGATGTGAATCATGCAGTGAGAATAAAATCCTCATATGTGTCATAGTAGTAAGGGAATTAATCATATTCTAAATATCCTTTGATGGGAAGTTCATAATCCCCCTTGATATTTTTTTATTAGAAAACCATTTTTATGTACGACCCCGACAATGTATATCCCTCTCTTCTTCATTCTCTTCTAGAAGTGGTTTATGGAAGATAATTTTAATGGGGTCCCCTAGGGATTTCATGAAACATGATCCTGATGAAGGATATGAATCATGAAATATCAATAGAATAATTCATGGAGGTTATACATGGGAATCTTCTCCCAGTCTTGAAAATGTGGACTTCCTTAGAGGAGGGAAAGTTAAAAATTCCTCCACCACCCTAGGCCCAGGATAACATTGTTATACTAACATCACAGTCATGCCTCACTGTGGATTTCATAATTTTATGGGTGGTTGTGAAGGTAAAAATACCCCTAGAGCTATGGTATTAGGTTTTACATATAATGCCACTAAGAATTTTTTCATGGGCAACATGGCCTTTTGATCTTTATCCTGACATAATCTGGATACAATGCATTTTCTATGTTAGATCGAGTATTCCTTTTCTTGGACTTGTGTATGGATAGATCTAATTGGATGAAGCATATAGCATATACAGATCCAATCCTTGAGACTTGGCCTTAAGTGATGATATTGAAAGATACTTTCCATGGAAAACCTTTTAAGTATGTGAGTGAACTAAAATTATGAGATCCATATTCGTCCCACCCTCTTATGTATATGTTAGGTGAGTTATTAATGATTATCTAGAGAAGCACCTTAAAAATTCCCAAGAAGGTGAACTAAATAAACTCATGTTGCTTCCTTGATTTTAGATTTCTTACCACTAAAATGGTGTCTAAGTCAAAATAGTGGCATATTTTATCTAATGCCTTGAAATTATTAATATAATCTTTTTATGATAGGTATACAGTCTTGAGATGATGGAGTGTCACTCATAAGTTGTAGGGAAGATAAGGTATGAATTTCTCCTTTAGTGTCTTGGGAATGTCATACTTAAGTGTGTCCATGGGCTAAAAATGACTGATATTATGTCTTTAGTCGATTCATTCCTCATAAAATCGGAGTTATTCTCATCCAAAGTGAGGGGTTATTCGACCTCATTGGACCATACATGTATTTTCTCCATTTTCTTTTTGGGAGGAATGAGATCGCTTTTAAAACTCCTCCATCACATCCAATGATTCATGGTCTTGGGAAGGAACAAATGATGATTGTTTCCTTGGATTACCCCTTCAATGAAATAAGAAACTATTGATTGGTGATGAGACTCCCAGTGTAGTTGGCCTCATTTTCTTAGGAACCTCTTGATATGAGGGTAACCTCGACATGGGGAGGACCTTCATTTTGAAATGATGTTTCATTATGAGTAAGGCCATTAAAATGAGCACCATGAAGAGGGCCTCCATGGTTGTTGATTTTAGATTCTCCGTCACAGTGAGGACCTCTACTTCAGTTGTTTACTTTGTCACAGGGAGGGCCTTTGTGACATATACTCTATAGAGGACCTCCAAAGTTATCCACTTGATTTCCATGGGGAGGGCCTCCATTGTTATTTATTATTGATGAGCTGATGAGGGGAGAAGCTCCTTGTCAGTCAATTTTTGTGTTATGGAATGGAACTCCTCAACCAACATCATGAAAAGTGTCTTTTTGATCAACTTTAAAATTATCATGAGGAGGACCCCATGGATGATGGTCATATATTTGATACTATGAGGAGAGACTTCATGCATGGTATGTTCAATGTCATAAGAAAGAACTCTATAATAGATGCTCTATGTAGGACCACCAAATCTATTGATTATGGTGTTGTAGGGAGGATCTTCACATAAAATTTTCTATAGTGGAAGTATAGAGTTGTTGATTATGGTATTTACAGGGAGGACCTTTAAAGTAGATACTCTATGGAATACCTATATATTATTTGATCATAGTTTTTCAGGGAGGTCATTTATAGTAGATACTTTGGGGATGGCCTCTAGAGTTATTGATTATGGTACTATAAGGTGGAAATTCATAGAAGTTTCTCAAGGGAAGACCTCCATATTTTCTTATTATGGTTTTATCAGGAGGACATTCACAACAGATTATTTGAGGAATAACTCCAAAATTTTTTATCATGGTTTTGCAGGAAGGACCTTCACAATAGATTATCTGGGGTGACCTCTAGAGTTTTTTATTAGGATATTATGGAGAGGACCACCATGGATATAAATTACTTCACTTTGAGCTACTATTAGGGTATACTAATATGCCTCATAGATGTAAAAGACCATAGGAGTAGGGAACTACTCATGTATTATGGATTACCACTGGAGATCCCTCCTTCTAGATGCTTTTGGAAGACTGAACAAGGTTGGAACCTCAATCATGAGTTGGGTCACATAATGTTGTAAGGGACCATCATGATTATTCTTCCTTATAGGAATCTGCTTAGTTTTCTCTAGAATATATTGATGAGTTTTATGAGCATGAATGTGAATAAGGGTGTGAACCTACTCCTGAGATCCAGCATCCAACTACCCCTAGCGAGAACTATTCTTGGGTGTCCTGGTTTAAATAATTGGGTTTAGGATATCTGAGGTAACCTCCTCAACATTCTATTAAGGATTTAGGGTCATCCAACATGGGTAACAATGGTGACTAGAGGGATCCCTCTTGGGAAAATCTTGAACCATAGTGGGGACATAGATGATTTCCTCTTATGCACCCCAAGATAAGGGGGATTGGTGTTTTCACACTCTAGAGATAGACTCCCAAAATGATTATATGTGGAAATAGGGGCCACTTGCTTTCCAGTGCCCTATCATTGGTAAGACGATCAGTGGTGCCTCATCTCCTAGAGTCTTTCAAGAGATTCCTCCAACATCAGGTCAAAGTTGTTGAGGTAATATTCCTACACTAGGTCATTCACCACATAACACCAGAGGTGTTTGGTTTTCGAAAATTTCCTTTTAATTTGTGAGGTCATGGCCTTCATCACAGTCGAAACTACCACAGATTTAGCTTTATCCAATGATACTCCTTATCAATGCTAAGAAAAAGCTCCAATAAAGGGGGTACTTTTATCAGCACGAAAAGAAGCACTGATAAAAGGTAATATTATCAGTGCTAAAAAATTAACTGATAAAAGTAGCCCTTTATTAGTGCTGAATTAAGTACCCCATTTATTAGGGTTATTTTAGTGCTAATAAAAAGAACTTTTATCAACGCTGAAAAAATTATGTCTTTTATCAGTGCTAGAATGATTTTTTTAGCCTTGATAAAAGTTATATTTTATAAAAAAAGTTATATATCATTAAAAATCATATATTAATATAAATATAATATATTTTATAAAATATTATTTATATAATAAGAAATATGTAATCACACTTAATATATAAGATACATAGTAGAAAATTGTTTATAAAATAATTAAAAAATTGTGAATTATTATTTAGTAATAATAATTTAATAACAATTTGAAGATAAAAAAATTCAATAAATTAATAAACTATCTAAAATAATTTGAAAACATGACTCAAGCTTCAAACAACCATAACTTTTTTCCAGGTGTTTGTTAGAGCTCTACCACAAATCAAATAAATTTATGTGAACATATCTATTCAAAGTTGAATTATAACTCCGAGTCACTTTTTTAGGGGTCAAAAAGGCCTATAAGTCCTCCAAAAACGAGTTTTTTTTTCAGCGTACCCCCATTCATTAACATTTTATGTAATTTTATCCTTATTTAAGGGAGTATAATTATCTTTTTTTAGTGGTGACTCAATTTATTCTCAAGTATTACCCTCATAGGGATATTGTGATGTTAAAATTTTATCATTTTTCATAATTTACTATTATTTATATTTATATATATAAACATATATACATATTTTTATATATTCACACTTAAAAAAATTAATTTTATAAATAAATATTTAAACATATTTACATATAAAATATCTTTATATATATATAAACCATATATAAATAAAAAATAATATCCATTTTATTTAAAATAAAAATGTATGAATATTTATATACATATACAATTAATGTATATATAATGTTTATATATGTTATTACTAGGGTATGTAAGGGATGATGGTCGGCCAGGGGTTTTAAAATTTTTCTCTCACTAGAGTGATGAAACCTCATCATCTATGATGATCTGAACCCTAGTAAGGTCTAAGGATCTCACGTGGTTTAATCGAAGCACAAAAAATAAAAAGAACAAGTACCTCATTCCGATTTGAAGCATGCACGTCTGTTGCAAGTTGACGGATACCATTGCTTTAAGGATATGACGCTGAAACCCTCTAGAACATCCATACACACTTCTCAAATTGGCACATACACCATTCATCAGATTTTGGGTACTGGCACAGTTCTCTTATGATCTCTTCGACACTACGACGATCACCAGCCTTCGATCTGTGAAGGTGTTCTCTGATCGTTCACTTTAATTGAGTGACTCTCTCTCTAGGATTTAGAAGCAGAGAGAAGATCCCAATAATTATTGATGAATAGTCACAAGAAAGAGCTTATCTCTTCACTTATATATTGGTTTTTTAAATACCCGATTAGGGTTCCTTGATCCCCCATATATTGAACATCCATTAAATAATTAATAAATAAATAATTATGATGAATTAACAAAATCATAAAAATTATTTATATTTTATCACATACCTGTAATATATAGTAAATATACTATTTGATAAACCTGGATTATTAACTCGAGTCGTAATTCTCGAAAATATTAAGAACCTTAAATATTAAAATAATATTTGTTCATATAATATTAATCCTGATATTTGATTAAAACACCTGTAAATACTTTTAATAAATAAATTCAACCCAATTATTAATTATTTGAATAATAATGAATTTATTTATTTATTGGTGATCGATAAAACTTGTCCAACACTCAGAACCCATTATGGGGCCCACCATGTCCTATATTTATATTCACCATAGTATGAGAGATTCTCAAATACGTTATTGTGTGCGACCCTCTAGGACTTTATCTCAATAGTAGTTAATATTACTCAAGTAATGTAATACCCAAGCTACCACGGTACATTTCCCTGTGAATAATGCAATAGCTTGCGTTGTACGCCACTTGGAGATTTAACACACCACGACCAATAAAACTAGACGTTATGAATAGTAATACCCACTTTTTGAAATTTTATAAATTTTAATTTTCAAAATGGGCTTCATTTTTTGATTTAGAATATCAAAATTAGCTTAGGGTGAATTTTTGGTATATTTCTAAAAACATTCAATTTTTGATGAATAGTGAAAAACACTACGTTATTGTTCAAAACCGACATTTTATTTAAATAATTAGTTATTTTATTTTAATTTAATTTAGGTCAAAATAGATACATAATACCTATATATGTTCAACTTAATTCATTGGAGTCATTTTATAATAATTTTAGATATATATAATTTTATTGAACTTTTACCGTTTTTTACCCACCTTCTAGGAGCATTTGAAAATTTGCATAAAACGTAATTTTATAGCTTCTGTGAGTTGAGTTTCAAAAAATCTGAGAGACACGGTTGACATCAGTAAGTAAAATGTGGTTCAATAAGATGAAAATATTTTTTGGTGAATAGTAACTTTTGACTTTTATTTACCACGATTAAAAGTAAATAGGGTAATTAAGGGTAAAATTGATATTATAATTACCCTAACACATGTCCTAATTCTATTGGATAAGTGTATTTTGACCAAAAACAACATTAGGAATAAAATATAATCCTTTAGGTCCACTTGGATTAGATTAGGACATTTATTATTATTTTATTTAAAGAAGAGTTAAAAGTGTTAAATTCAAAGTTTAATAAATAAACCATTTTTAATATAGGGTTACACATAAGATAAATTCGACTATAAAAATTAATTAGAAAGATAAAAATATTTCCGACATAATGGTATTTTATTTATAATTTGTAAACATTAAATAATTAAATTTATTTATGACACAATGATGACGCAGTAATTACCTTATTAATGAATGATTAAAATAATTGATATTATAAATATCCAAATAAACGTAATTTGAGAATTTTGATGAATTAAAATAATTTTTCAGGTTAATATGACATGTTAGGATTTATTAAATAATTTTTCTGAAGTAATCATATTATTATGAATAAAAAAACAAAATACTAAATAGTGTTAAAATTGACATAAATGAGTTTTTAAAAGAAATTTTATATTATTAAATGATATAATATTCCTAAAAATCTAAGGTTCAGACAAAGGACTTATATAAGGTTATATATATTAATAATTAACCACTTGGGGTTCTCTTGGATTGTTATAGTATTTTATTAACCATATAATATAAAAATAAAAAGAGACATGGTAAATGTAAAACTATTTAACTAAGAGTTAAATCTAAAAGATAAGGTTAATATGGTGACCTAAACCTATCTAAAACCTATTTTTTGAGAGGTTTTAGACCTATCCCCATCTTATCCTTTAAATAAATAATTTTAGATCCATTAGAAACTGAAAATTATTTTATTATAAAATAATATTTAAATCTTTTCCTAAAGTGACCCTCACCTCTCTTATAAAAGGGTACTTCCCCTTCTATTAATTTCACACCTCCAAAGACTTTTGTCTCATCAAAACCCTACCAAATATCTTCCCACCTTCCCTCAATTTATCCTAGAGGCCTTAATTGGATCATAAATCCAACCTATGGAGCCCTTTTGATCAACTCAAAAGGAAACACCTGAAGAAGAGGTAATAATTTCACCACCTCTTTCAAAGTTCTTTTCTTCTTCCACTTCTTATTTCTTTGTTGTTTCCATACCAAAATAATAAATCTAGTATCTTCTACATACTGTGATGATATTATAAATATGGAACAACTATATTCACTATTCTATCCATCATATGAATGACAAAGTCACCATACGTGTGTACATACAACTTACCGTCTCCACGTCGTGGTGTAGTTTGTTATTCAAACACTTAATTATTTGGATGGGTATAATAATGAGTATAATTGATTAAAATAATAAATATAACATGTTAATGATTCTTTATATATGATATAACATCCAATTACATATTATTTTTCATCAATATAATGATATTGTCGCTCATGCGTACGTACGGATTACAGTCTCCACGAACGCGATGAGATTCATTCCCCATTGTAATCATTCAAGAATAATTTTCATTTTATGATTAAAAATAATGTTTAAGAACTTAATATAATTATGTATATGAATCAAATACATTGAATAAATAACAACCATGCCTTACATAACCAAGCATATAAAGGAAAACGAATTAGTTAGCACCCGAAAGGTTGATACTACTGAAATATTATTAACAAAGAAATATTAAAGGATCATATATGATATCATATTTATATATATAGTTCTTGTAAAATTTAATAACAAAGATTTAACTATTATACAAGAGTTTAACGCACCCTCTACCAAGGAAAAGTACAAGGTAAGGGTTAAATTTCACAATCTCTTTATTATCCGCGGTTGTTTATACATGAGTATCTACTGGATCTTCTTTATCATCCACATCCATGTTTTCTTAAAAATGTATTTCAAATCATTTTTAATGTTTACTAGGATATGGTTTAAATTAATTCATACCCTTATTTGACCTTATATGTTTTGAAAGGAATCTTTCTGTCATTTTCCAAACAAGGTACTTTATGACCTTTTCGAAAAAATTAAGGTAAGAATACTTTCTTAACTTATACGTCGGGTGCATGTATTTTACACTGTTATAACATCATCTAGCTTCCCTTACAATATTATATGAATATTTTCAAAATAAATGTTTTCTTTTATCATTACATGACTTCTAAATGATTTCAAAATAGAAAGAGATATCTCTCTAAAAAAATTGATTTCATCTATGTCAACATCCTTTCATGGATTTAAAACTTGTTTGAAGTTGATTTATTATAATAAAAATCTTCCATATTGTATTGAAGGTTTTGTGATATATTTGACTGTAGATGTGTTATTTTGTTACCATTCATGGTTTGTGGTTAAATTATTGACATTTATTATGCTAGTTTTAATACGAATGTTTATGTTATGTTTCAACCTTTTCATATGAGTAATGTATTGGACTTAGTAAGTGAAGGGTGGGGCCTGCTGTAGCTCCTAGATGCATCGGTAGGTCTAATGGGACAATTAGAGATGGAATTTTCCAAGAACTTTCCCAATTTTGATATATGGTTTTGGTTGAGGCCTTAATCATTTTTAGACATCATGGCCGAGGTCTTGACAAAATGTTTTTGAATGTCCTGCATTATACATTCCCTCATTATGAAAATATTATTTATGGTTCATGTGGTTATTCGACTAGTAGAATACCCATGAATATTTTTTATTATGGCATTATTTACTCATCTCATATTTATTCCATAAAGTTTTCATGTTTATTATTTGTAAAGGCACGTGTTTTCAATTATTCACCATGACCAATGTTTATGTTATCTTCCACTGTATTTCATACCCTTACTGAGCATTTGAGCTCACCCCTTTTCTATGTTTCATTTTCCCAGGATATGAAAAATTTAGTTATGAGTGACTTGTAGGCATAATCTAGGAGGTTTGGATGTTTCCAATGGAATAAATTAGTGTTGTATTTTTTTTCAAGTTATAATGTCGAACTTATATAAATATCTTGTTTCCAAGGATAATAAACTGATCGGTATTTCAGTATTTGATCCCTTGTGATCATGCCAATATTATGTAATAAAGCACCAACTCTGGGTAACTGGGGTCGAGGAATTAAAATTGGTATCATAATAAGTTTAGTACTATCCTTGGAAACTAGATTAAGATAAACTCAGATTAGAGAACATTAGCATAAGATAGAATTTGAGTATTAGTATAGAATAATTTCATAAAATTTTGGTAATGTAGAGTTTTTGTGTATTTTCCAACAAATACATCCCTGTCTGGATAAGAGCAGGTAGAGGCAGCTCTGTCACAAATGTACCTAAGAGTTAAAACACAAACAAGGAGTTTTGGGCTTGACCTGCGGTATCTTGGTACACAACAACGGGCCCTGCTACACTCTTTGTTATGACAATCCCGGGGGATATTCTTAGGATAATTCACATTTTCTTTACAAACCATTATGAAGGATTTATGAGTATATACTTCCTCAAAGAAAACATTTTTTTATGATTATGTATTATATTCACAAACTGTTCAATTTATGTTAAGTATTTTACAAGTTTGGAATTACATATTTCGATTCATAAACTAATCTAGTGTATGTCATTGTTTAGAAATGGTGCCTAGTGGAAGGAATGTGAACCGTATCAACACACGTAATCCATGTAGGGATTTCCCTCCTACTTAAGATAAATATAGTAGAGCTCGTGATGCAACTAGTGGTAAATAGATTATCACCATACTAGGAAAACTCAGTCGGGTTATGAATAATAACCTTACCTGTATGGAGCACTCTGATCCACAATGTGGAGGATCAATTTTAGATAGCTTCATGAGGCCACAAACACCAATATTCAATAGGACTACAAATCCATTTTTAGTCGAGCAATGGATAAGTTCCTTAGAGAAAATATATAATGCTTTAGGGAGTAGCGAAAGGGAAAAATTCATCGTGGTAGTTTATTGCCTCACTGGAGATGCAGATCAATGGTGGTCATTGATCCAAAACACAAAGGAGTATGAAGAGGTATCAAGTATGGAATGGAGGGAGTTTAAAGAGATTTTCATAGAAAAATAATTTCCTCATGACCATCGAGCGGATATGGAAAGACAATTTCTAAGTGTGAGGAAAAAGGAGGATGATAATGTCGCAAAGTATGAGGCTAACTTTACAAGGTTATAAAGGCATGCAACAGATTATATACATAATCCAAGGAGTAAGATTGATCAATTCTTTTATGGGTTAAAACCATTTCTCCATCGAGCATTTGTATCAAAATCCTTTTCATCGTACAATGATATTATCTTATGAGATATCAAGATAGAAAAGGAATTCTCTAAGTATTACGACTTTAAAGCAAATGAAGAGAAGAAGATATCTACTAAACACTTTGGGAAAGGAAATAAGGAAACATGGAAGAAGGGAAGAGTTGAATTTACACCCTATGATAACTGTGGAAGGAAGCACCTTGGTGCTTGTCTAAAAGGAAAATGAGTATGCTACAAATGTGGACAGAAAGGCTATCTTTCTGGTGATTGTAAGGGGAAGAAAGAATCTACCAATGTTCAATGCTACAATTGCAGGGAGATTGGACATTATGCACTTGAATTTCCTAAGCTCCAAGGATACTTATCTTAGAAAAGGCCCAGGGAGCAAGGCCAAGCTTATGTGATTGCTAGTACGGAGGGTAAAGCTCTGAAAGACATTATGGCATGTAATTTAATGTTTTCCTCAAGTCTAGCCAATTTTGTATTTGATTTTGGATCATTTCATTGTTTCATATCTTCCTAGTTTTCTATGAAAATTAGATATTTTCAATTTTACTTAACAAGGTATTTGTTAGTCAAAAATCCTAAGGGAAGTATCATTACAACAAAGATTTGTGAATCAGTTTCCATTAGGGCATATAAATGTTCTTTATCTGCTGATCTCATTGTCATACCCATGATTGAATTTGATATAATCCTTGGTATGGATTAGATTTTGGACTATGATGAAAAAATTTATTGTAAGAAGAAGAAGTTTACAATTTTTGATGATGATAAGAAGTACCTTATCTTTAGAGTAGAAACATCACCATCTGATTCTTATCTAGATCCACCCCCAGTAGATCTACTATATTCAATTATTGTGGAGGAAGAGAATGAAATAATTGTGGGTGAGGGAAGGAATGTTCAAATAGATGATGTATCTTTTGTGCAAGAATATGTTGATGTGTTTCTAGATTATTTACTTAGACATCCTCCAGAACAAGAAATTGAGATTTAAATTGACTTAATCCCTCATTCAATGACCATATCGAAGACCCCTTATATAATGGCCACTGTGGAGTTAGTGGAACTAAAGAAACAACTATAGAAATTGAGTAATAAGGGATTTATTCTCCCTAGTGTTTCACCATGGGGATCCCCTATCCTTTTTGTTAAGAAGAATGACGAATCAATGAGATTGTGCATTGACTATAGGGAGATCAATGGTATAACAATAAAGGACAAGTATCCCCTACCTCTCATTTATGATTTATTCGATCAACTTTATGGAGCTAAATATTTATCAAAGATTGACCTTCGATCTGGATATCATCAGTTGTGTGTGAAGAAGGAATACATTATAAAAACCGCATTTCGAACCAGGTACGGACATTACGAGTTTACAGTAATGCATTTTGGATTGACTAATGCACCCTCTATTTTCATGGATTTAATGAATAGAGTTTTCAAGGAATATCTTGATGACTTTTTAGTGGTAGTTATTGATGATATCTTGGTTTACTCAAAAAGATACGAAGATCATGAAAATCACATATGCACTATTTTGAAAACCCTAAGAAGAAATGAATTATATGGGAAGTTTAGAAAGTTTGGATTATTGATTCAAGAGATATATTTTCTTGGATAAACTTTCTATAAGCATGGAATCTCTGTTGACCCTTTAAAGACCAAGGCAATCCAAGAATGGACAGCACCAATGAGTATAACTGATGTACGTAGTTTTATTGGTTTAACAGGTTATTATCGACGTTTCGTCCAGAATTTTACCCAATTGGATAACCCATTAACCAAGATCACACATAAAGGGGTTAAATTTGTTTGGACAAAAGAGCGTGAAGAAAGTTTTGAAGAACTGAAGAGAATATTAGTCAATGCCCCTATCTTGACTCTACCATCAGGGAATGATGGGTTTGTTATTTATAGTAATGCTTCAATGAAATGACTTGGTTGTGTCCTTATGAAGAATGATATAGTTATTTTCTATGAATCAGGGTAGAAAAAAATTCATGAGAAAAACTATCCCACTCGTGATCTTGAGTTAGAAACTGTAATCTTTCCTTTGAAGATATGGAGACACTATCTCTATGGTGAAAAATGTGAGATATATACTAATCACAAGAGTTTGAAGTATATTTTCTCACATAAAGAACTCAACATGAGGAAAAGATGATGGCTTGAACTACTCAAGGATTATGATTTAACTATACACTTCCACTTGGGGAAGGCAAATAAGGTGGCGGATGCTTTGAGCAGAAAGAACCATGGAGTTTTGAACTTGATGAGATTTGAAAGGGATTCTATTTTCATGGATCTAGTAAAGATGGATATGGGAATAACCATGGAAGGTGAAACATCAATACTTTTTAAATGGTTTCCAAACCATATTTACTAGAAAGGATAAAGAGTTCTCAGACTAATGATGAGGAGTTTCAAAAGAAAATTAAAGTTGTGAATGATGGGAGATTGATTGGCTTTCTATATGAAGTTGGAATTTTGAAATTTGGGAAGAGAATTTGTGTTCCTAATATACCTGATCTAATAAGAGAATTGTTTGATGATTCTCATAGCTCCAATTTCTCTATACAACCTGGTAGAACTAAGATGTATATAGATTCTAAGGAACATTTTTGGTGGGACAACATGAAGAGAGAGATTGCTGATTATGTGTCGAGATGTATGGTTTATCAACAAGTGAAATCTAGAAGCCAACATCCTAGAGGAGTCATGCAACCACTTCCTATAACTGAGTGGAAATGGGATGGTATTATGATGAATTTTTTCATGGGGCTACCAAAGACTCTTAGAAGGAATGATACAATATGGGTCATTATTGATCGTCTTACCAAGTCAACACATTTTCATGATATAAGAGAAGATTTACCACTTGAACGTCTAGCAAGAAAATATATTAATAAAGTTTTAAGACTTCATGGAGTACCCCTATCGATTGTTTCAGATCGTGATCCCCATTTTATATCAATATTCTATAAAAGTCTTCGGAAGGCCCGAGATACTGAACTTCGTTTGAGCACTGCCTACCACCCTCAAACCGATGTATAATTAGAATGGACTATTCAAACTTTATAAGACATGTTGAGATCTTGCTTACATGAATTTCAAGGTATGTGGGATCAATATTTATCACTGGTATAATTTTCCATATAACAATAGCTTCCATTCAAGTATTCAGATGGCACCATATGAAGTGTTATATGAAAAGAGATGTCGCACACCAACTTGTTGGGATGATGTTGGTGAAAGAAAACTAAAAGGACCAGAACTTGTTGAGGAAACAATGGAAAAGGAGAATATTATCCAAACAAACATCAAAGCAGCCCAAAGTAGGCCAAAGATCTATGCCGATAACTGAATGAAGGATTTGGAATTTCAAGTAGGAGACCATGTTTTCTTGAAGGTATCTCTATGGAAGGGTGTTATATGTTTTTGTATGAAGGGTAAATTGCGTCCCAAAAACATCAGACCTTTCAAAATTCTAGAATACATTGTAGTTGTAGCTTATCATTTAGAAATGCCTCCAAGTCTCTCCAAAGTTCATGATGTGTTCCACAAATCATTGTTGATAAAATACATGTCTGGCCCAATGCATGTACTCACCTATGTGGAAATTTCACTAGAACCTGATTTGTCTTATTGTCAAGAGCCTATAAGATTCTTGATACAAGAGAACAAGTGTTGAGAAACCGGGCGACTCGTCTGGTGAAAGTTCTATGGAGAAACCATAAGATGAAAGAGGCAATGTGGGAACCCAAGGAACATATAATAAAGAACAATCTGAATCTTTTTATGCGGTAATACTCTAGAAATTTTGAGGATGAAATTATTTTAACGAGGGTCGAATGTAACACCCCAAGCTTCCACAGTACGTTTCCCTTTGAATAATTCAGTAGCTTGCGTTGTACGCCACTTGGAGTTTTAACACACCACGACCAATCAAACTAGCCATTATGAATAGAAATACCCACTTTTTAAAATTCTATAAATTCTAATTTTCCAAATGGACTTAATTTTTGTATTTGGAATATCACAATTAGCTTAGGTTGAATTTTTGGTATTTTTCTGAAAACTTTCAATTTTTGATGAATAGTAAAAACACTGAGTTATTGTTTAAAACTGAATTTTTATTTAAATAATTATTTATTTTAATTTAATTTATTTTAGGTCAAAATAGATACATAATACCCATATAAGTTTAATGTAATTCATTGGAGACATTTTATAATAAGTTTAGATATATAAAATTTTATTGAACTTTTTACCGTCTTTCACCCACCTTCTAAGAGCATTTGCAAATTTGTATAAAACTTAATTTTACAACTTCTATGAGTTGAATTTAAAAAATCTGAGATACACGGTTGACATCAGTAAGGAAGATGTGGTTTAATAAGATGAAAATAATTTTTGATGAGTAGTAACTTTTGACTTTTATTACCACAGTTAAAAGTAAATATGGTAATTAAGGGTAAAAATGGCATTATAATTATCCTAACACATGTCCTAATTCTATTGGATAAGTTTAATTAGACCAAAAAAAACCTTAGGAATAAAATATGATCCTTTAGGTCCACTTGGATTTGATTTGGACATTTATTATTATTTTATATAAAGAAGAGTTAAAAGTGTTAAATTCAAAGTTTAATAACTAAACCATTTTTAATATAAGGTTGAAAATAAGATAAATTCAATTATAAAATTTCATTATGAAACTAAAAATATTTCCTATATAATGGTATTTTATTTATTATTTTTAGGCATTAAATAATTAAATTTATTTATGACACAATGATGATCCAGTAATTACCTTATTAACGAAAGATTAAAATAATTGATATTATAAACATCCAAATAAATCTAATTTGAGACTTTTGATGAATTCCACTAATTTTATAGGTTAATATTACATGTTAGGGTTTATTAAATAATTTTTTTTCTAAGTAATCATGCTGTTACAACTTTAACAAAAACAAAATACTAAATAGTGTTAAAATTGACATAAATGAGTTTTTAAAATAAATATTATATTATTAAATGATATAATATTCCTAAAACTCTAAGGTTACATAAAATTACTTAGATAAGGATATATATATATTAATAATTAACCACATGGGGTTCTCTTGGCTTATTATAGTAAGTTTATTAACCATATAATATAAAAATACAAAGAGACATGGTAAATGTCAAACTATTTAACTAAGAGTTAAATCTAAAAGATAAGGTTAATATGGTGACCTAAACCTACCTAAAACCTATTGGTTGAGAGGTTTTCGACCCATCCACACCATATACTCTAAATAAATCATTTTAGAGCCATTAGAAACCGAAAATGGTTTTATTATAAAATAATATTTCAAACTTGTTTTAAAGTGACCCTCACCTCTCTTATAAAAGGGTACTTCCCCTTCTATTAATTTCACACCTCCAAAGCTTTTTGTATCAGCCAAAACCTACCAAAATATCGTCCTAACTTCCATAAATTCAACCTATAGGCCTTAATTTGAACATAAAGCCAACATAAGGATCCATTTTGATCAACTCAAAAGGAAACACCCGAAGAAGAGGTAATAATTTCATCACCTATTTCAAAGTTCTTTTCTTCTTCCACTTTCCCTTTCTTAGTTTTTTCCATGCCAAAATAATAAATACAGTATATTATATATAATTTTATGTTATTATAAATATGGAACAATTATATTCATTATTATTTCCATCCTATGAATGACAAATTCACCATATGTACGTACGTACAACTTACCTTCTCCACGTCGTGGTGTAGTTTGTTATTCAAACACTTAATTATTTGGATGAGTATAATAATGATTATAATTAATGAAAATAATAAATATAACATGTTAATTATTCTTTATATATGATATACCATCCAATTACATATGATTTTGTCATCAATATAATGATATTGTCGCTCGTGCGTACGTACGGATTACAGTCTCCACAAACGCGATAGGATTCATTCCCCATTGTAATAATTCAAGAATAATTTTCATTTTATGAATAATGTTTAGTAACATAATATAATTATGGATATGAATCAAATACATCCTATCAATAACAAACATGTCTTACGTAACCAAGCATATAAAGGAAAACACATTAGTTAAAACCCGAAACGATTATACTACTGAAATATTATTAACAAAGCAATATTAGAGGATCATATATGATATCATATTTATGTATATAGTTATTGTATAAATTTAAAACAATTATTTAACTATTATACAGGAGGTTAACTTACCCTCGACCAAGGAAATGTACAAGGTAAGGGTTAAATTTTACAATCTTATTATTATCCGAGCATGTCTATACGTGATTATCTACTGGGACATCTTTATCATCCACATCTGTGTTTTCTGAAAAATGTATTTCAAATAATTTTTACTATTTAATAGACTATGGTTTAAAGTAATATATACCCTTATTTTATCTTATATGTTTTGAAAGGAATCTTTCCGTCATTTTCCAAACAAGGTACTTTATGACCTTTTTGACAAAATTAAGGTAAGAATGTTTTCTTTTTAACTTATATGGTGGGTGCGGCTATTTTCTGCCATTATAACATCATCAAAGCTTCCTTTACAAGCTTATAAGATTATTTTTAAAATAAAGTTTTTCTTTTATAATTACATGACTTCTAAATTATTTCAAAATAGAAAGAGATATCTCTCTAAAAAAATTGATTTCATCTATGTCAACATCCTTTGATAGATTTTAAACTTTTTTGAAGTTGATTTATTATGATACAAATATTTCCTATTGTATTAAAGGTTTTGTGATATATTTGACTATGGATGTGTTATTTTTATACCATTAATGGTTTGTGGTTAAAGTATTGACATTTCGTATGCTAGTTTTAATACGATTGTTTATGCTATGTTTCAACCTTTTCATATGAATAATTTATTGGAGTTAGTAATTAACGGGTGGAGCCCGCTATAGCTCCTCGATGCATCGGTAGGTCACATAAGACAATTAGATGTGGAATTGTCTGAGGGCTTCCCCAATTTTGATATATGGTTTGGCTAAGGCCTTAAACATTTTTAGACGTCTTCGACGAGGCCTTGAGAAAATGTTTCAGAATGTCCTGCATTATACATTCCCTCATTATGAAAATATTATTGATGGTTCATGTGGTTATTAGACTAGTAGAATACCCATGACTATGTTTTATTATAGAATTAATTACCCATATCATATTCCTACCATAAAGTGTTCATATTTTTTATTTGTAAAGGCATGTGTTTTCAATTATTCACCATGCCTAATGTTTATGTTATCTTCCACTGTATTGATTACCCTTACTAAGCATTTGAGATCACCCCTTTCTTATATTTCATTTTCCAAGGATATGATGAAGTTAGTTATGAGTGACTTAAAGGCGTAATTTAGGATTTTTTGATGTTTCTAATGGAATAAATTAGTGTTGTATTTCTTTTCAAGTTGTAATGTTGAACTTATGTATATATCTTGTTTCCATGGATACTAAAATGATCGGTCTTTCGGGATTTGATCCCTTGTGATCATGGAAATGTTATGTAATAAAGCACTGACTCTGGGTAACTGGGGTCAGGGCGTTACAAGTAACACATCATGGCCCTTAAAGTGATGAGGAATACTCATAGAAATAACAACCAACCTACAAACACACACTGTGTAATAAAATCTCTCTATCATATGATATCTCATAAAGAAGGATGCATAATTTTGTCATCATCCTTTATTTATTTATTATTTATTGATATATCTAGATAGATTTACATTTGACTACCATGGCCACAGATTTATGATGATATTCTATCTTGGTGAACATAGCCAAAGATATCACTACCTCAACTCAGAAGTGAAAAATTCTATCTTGATCATTCAACCAATTTCTTACCACTAATGATATACCCAACACAAACTACCTTTCCATGACTTCATTATCATGGTTTTGGACTGAATCAATGTACATGATCAAATGGAACACATTGATAATTATATCAAGTCAGGAGACTAATACAAATGTATGTAGATATGAACAACTAATAACACCCAAAACATGTGATGTTCATATTGGTGGGTCTTTCTTTATGATCTCAACTACTAGATATCACCAAGTGAGAAATTTATGAGAAGAGGTATCAATTCTTATGAGACCCCAACATCCGATAGTCACACATCATCTATAAACTGTTAGTATGATGTATCTGTACCATAAGACATTACTTTAAGATTACTTCCATAGTATCTATAGTTCATTATTATAGCTTAGAAACTACTGAAATCCTATGATATGACTCGTAATCCAAATACATTACCATAAACGTAGTGGAAATATATGTTTTGACACTACTATGATAAGATAAACACATGTATATATATCAAACCGTATACATGTAGTGGTAATGAAAGTACATTACAAGTTCGATCTAGGGAAACCACCTTCAATAATACCACCTCCAATAGAGACAATTAATAATAAGTGTCAATACACTATCTATCACATAAACATTAAGCTTCTGTAAAGAGATGGATTTTGTCAGGGGTCAGCCACATTGTCCTTTGTGGCTACTCTGCTAACTGCGAATTTACCTCTCTGAGTAAAATCCTTCAAGAGCCGCAATATACTCAAATTATTCTATAGAATCAGAAACCATAGGTTTCTTCGAGCTTCTCTAGATCAGTTCACCACCATTCAGGAAAATGATATAGCCTAATTATAATTTCCGATCTGTATGATCTGTCTAGAAACTAGCATTAGTGTATCATATCCTTACTAGTTCCTTATATCCTCTATATACCAGGAACATATCCTTTTTACCCCTCACATATTTCAAGATATTTTTGACTTCTTCTCAATACAGTTCTCCAAGATTAGATTGATATCTTCACACCATGTTTAAATCAAAGCCAACATAAAACATAGTACATTTCATGACATACATGATAGATCCCACTACCGAAGAATAAGAAATTATACTCATTATTTCAATCTCTTTCTATGTTTGAGGACACATTTTCTTGGAGATATTTATACCATGTGACATGGGAACAACCCTCTCTTGGATTATTCCATACTACACCTTTTAAGTAACTTTTTAATATATTTACTTTAACTTAGCTGAAGCAGCCTATGAGATCTATCTCGATATATCTTCATCCCTAGAATATATGCTACTTGCCCTAAGTATTTTTTGGAGAATCTTTTATTTAACCAAGTCTTAAATTACTATAAGACTTTCATTTCATTTCCCATAATTAAAATTTCATCAACATATAATACTAGGAAAATGATGAAATTCCCAATAAACTTCTTATAGACACAAGGATCACTTTCATTTTTGACAAAACCAAATTCTCTTATGGACTCACCAAAAAAAATTCCATGATCACAAATCTTTCTTTAACCAAGAACTGTATCTCTATAGTTTTCACACCTTACTGGCATTTTTTGAACAACCAAACCATTTGGGTTCAGTCATGTTGACGTCATCAACCAACTTCCCATTTAGAAAATCAGTTTTATCATCCATTTTCTAAATCACATAATCATGGAAGACTATTATTGAAAGCAATATTATGATGGATTTTAGCATTGATATTGGTGAGAAGGTTTCAATTTATTTTATGCCTTGACATTGTCTCAAACCCTTCACTACCATCCTTTCTTTATAGGTGTTGACATTACTATAAATGAATAGTTTTTTCTTGAATATCCATTTTCACCTAATGGATTTTCAATCAGTTGGATGGTATTCCAAAATACTAGGATGGTTTTGATAAACGGACTCCATCTTAGAATGAATGTAATATTTCCATTTAGTATCATCCTTTTCTTCTACTACTTCCTTATAGGTTAAAGGTTCATCATCCTCATGGGGTAATGTGTCACCTGACTCAGTGAAAAGATTACCACAATTCTCTGGTTCTCTAACCTCTCAAGTTGACCTACGTAGTACTTGTATCTCGAGAACTTCTTCATCTCCCACTCTACCTTCTGGAGAGTGGTCCCATACCAAATCATGTACATAAAAAGAATTAAATTCATTAAAGTAAATATTTATCCCACTATTTACAATGGAAAGGGGTTTACTTGCTAGAAATGTGGATTTTATTTCCACAATAACTTTTATATAAAAAGGGTTATATATTTAATATCCTTTTTTCTCTTTAGGATAACTTATAAAGATAAGCTTCATGATTCAGGATGCCGATTTTTGACTAGGCATAGTATTGAAAAATTAGTCACATCCCTATACACATATGTATGATAGAATTGGTTTCTTTCTATACCACAAATCATATGAAATCCCATCTGTATATTTAGTTGTTACTCGATTAAGGGTATATGACATTGTCTACATGGTGTATCCACAAAAGGATAATGGAAGCGTTGCCTGAATCATCATTGATCTGACCATGTCTAGGAAGGTCTGATTATGCCTTTCACTAAGACCATACCACTATTCTTTTTAAGGAGGAGTGAGTTTGGATACTATCCCACACTTCTTCAAGTTATCAATAAATGCTTGGTTAAGATACTCCCCACTTAGATCTGAGTAGGGTGCCATACTCTTCTAACCAAGATGGTTTTCTACTTCAGGTTGATAATATCTAAAAGGAATCTGAATTATACCACATTAAGTAGATATATCCATACCTACTATAGTCATTGGTAAAATCAATGAAGTAAAAAACCCTAACCTTGGATCTACTGTAAATGGACCATATACATCAGTGTGAATTAATTACAACAATTCAATGGATCTTTATCCCTTCCTTGAAAAGGGTGATTTTTTCATTTTACCTTATAAAAAAGAGTGACATGCATCCAATGGTTTTAACTAAACTAAGTCTAAATGCTCTACTTTATGTAATTTATATAATCACTTCTCATTTACATGACTAATAATGAAGTGCCATAGGAGGGTGTTATATGAGTCATGTTTACTGGTTTTTTCATTGATTTCCATTACTAGGTATTTGAGTTCTAATATATACAGCCCATTGTTAATATGCACTATACAATAACACATTTTATCCATATTAAATAGATAATAATTTTTTCCAAACATGAAATGAAATCCCATGGTGTTGATACTTGACACTGAGATTATGTTCCTAGTTATTGAAGGTACATAATAACAATTATTTAATACAATAAACAAACACTGGGAAAAGTTAGATAATAATCTCTCACTGTTATGTTTTCTAGAATCACAACATTTTCAACATGTGGATCTACTTTGCCTTTTTCAATCATATTATGTCTACTTGGTTCCTATATATGAATAAAAAGTTGTGAACCACATGTCATATTCAACACCCAACTTGTAGATAATGAAATATTTCATTCAATGAAAAAATATACAAAATAGAAGTGTCACCTTTCTTCTTTCCTTCTCTAAAATTACTCTTTCAGTGGACTTTTTTCCATATAGAAAGTAGAAAGAATCCAACCTGTTATCCTACCTTTGTGTCCTTTGATTTTTGGAAGGATGGTGCAATGGTGTCTTCGGAATGGAATTAACCATTGAACCCTTTTCCTTGCCCTTCCTTCTCTTATTCACCATAAGGACTGAAGAATTAGTATTATTCATATCCTTATCATCTTGGAAAACTAAAACCAAAAGACACAAGAGATACTTTAATATGAAATTCAAATTATAGTTAACAATAAAAGTTGAGAATCTTAACGGTAAAGAAGCAAGAATGAGATCAATTGCTAGATATGGGTCCAACATGAACCCAAGGGTGTCAAGTCTCTCAATGCACCGAGTCATCTTGAGTACATGAGTTCTTTCTTAATTCCCTTCTTCTAGCATGCACCTATAAAGATAACTTGATATCTCATACATTTCTTTGATAGCTCTCTCCTATTATAACTGTTGGATATGAGTTAGAATCCTATAGGCATCTTCATCCTCATGAATTTTATACAATTGACTAGACATAGATGAAAACATAATACACTATACATCTAGTGCATCATCTATATGCTTCTTATACTTATCTTTGTCCGCCTTTCTTCCTCACTAATAAGGTTTAGCATGAAGTGAGGACTCTATCACATAAAGCTTCCTTTCTTATCATAGTACTATACACTAATTCTTGTACCACTCTTGGATGTTATGGCCACTTAGGATATTTTCTTTATCCAATATGGATCACAGGGATAATGTTCTGGTGGTGTTGGTGATTTCCATTTTTTGATCTACAATAAATAAATCTAGCAGTAAATACTTTATCTTAATTACCTTTTAGGTATTTTTTGATTAATTGATTTTTAAGTCCTTAAATGTCTCCAACTATTTTATCAAACCTCAATAGACCTCAATATTATATTTGGAATACTATGTTACTTGAGTATTATAGAGGAAATGATCATTGAAACCTCCCCTCATAGTATAAAAGTTATGGCTACACCACTACTCAGAGAGTTTCAAGGTAGTCTCTAGGCTATCGAACTGCATTAACTCATGGTTCTTTGATTTTTTGAGTAAAGTTCCAATTTATCAAAATTAAAACCTTTATTCCATCAACAATTTTCTTCTAAAGTGATAGAAAGATTTCTATGGCCAATATTTTGTTACCAATTTTAGTCAAGTCAACTCATTACTCTAATAAGAACTCCCTGGTAGTAGGAGACACTATCAAATTTGGTTGGATAGCACCCTGAACAACCTATTTTGTTCAAATTTGATCAAGGGAATACAATACGACTTAATATATCTTTGAGTGATTTTTTTATTTCTTGATAAATGTAATACATTTCTACTAAATATGTTCAAAATATGTTGTCACGCTCACAACTGAACATGCATTAATAGAAAAACATATGTTGAATCCTTAGGAATTTTTTCTTGTCTATTATTTTATGTGATCTCACAATAAGCATGCACTTGAATAAAATAACAAACAATGCATAAAGGAAATAATTTTACCTTACTGGTCTTGAGCATATAATTATGATTGATCCATTTTAAAATGAATGGATCAATTGTGACCTATGGGTTTTCATACCTTAGTCGATTTTTTACTCGAATTGTAGCTCACCCTAGATCTAGTGTATACACTTCTCTTCTGGTGTACCTTCTCATCCTAAATCATTGTCATCTAATGTAAAAATATACTTACACATAGGAGAATGGGTCTATGGGAGTAATATACAATAGATAAATTGGATACACATACCCTTATATAAATTAAACAAAAAGTTAATTCCCTTACTGTCATTTAATTACCTACTTATTACAATTATCACACACATGTAATAAATAATTAAAGCAATCAACTCAAAAATATACATGTATGATCACTACCTCAACATCAGTTGGTATAATAAATAAATGCATGATAAAAATTAAATTGTAATAAGTTTAATGTATGAGGGTATTTAAATAAATTAAATGATTTTTTTATAAATTCAAATAATTTATTTTATTCAGTACTCTAAATAATTTAATTTTTAATTAAAAAATGAAATTAATTAATTAATTAATTTAATACCAAATTAATTTAATATTTTGGGATATTAAAAATTATTAATTTCATATAAAAATTAATTTTAATTAATTCAATTTCATGCTAAAATTAAATTAATTGAATTAAATAATTTTTGACTATATTAATTTAACTCGGGACATAAACACCCCGCTCGGACCCATTGTTGGTATGGTCGTAGCCCCACAGGCCCATTCCAAGTCGGGCAGACCATCTTTGACCAATTTTGGGGCGAATTGGGTTCGACATGATCCATGAAATCCCTGACAGGGGTACCCAATGGCCATGGAGACAACTATATCAATGGTGGCATGATGGAAGAGGCCGAGAAGAACACAGTTCATGGAGGCAGCGATGTAGAGAAAGTTCAACACAACGGGAGGATGTGTGACTAGTGCAGGTGTCGGTCAACTCGTCAGTGAAAGAATGGAGGGTGACCCGTAGAAAGGGAGGAGCTAACTAGATTTGCTACTATAGGGTGGAAGGAGACCCACATGAAAGGGAAACTTCCACAGGAAGAATTTACTACAGGGTCCCTCAGGTAGATTTTTCCAGACCACTTTATTTTTTAAAGTTTTTCTTTTAAAATTCACGACTCCCATGGAAGAAATTTCCCCTCTTGTTTGGTTTTATGTGGAAAAATCCACAAAAATTATAAAATATTATAAATAATATAATATTTCAATTTCTGATGATGGAAAAATGGGTCACCAACTGGAGAGAATTTGGTGGCCAGATTTCAGCCGGTCTTTGACCAAAAATCACTATTTAGAAGAACACGATCATGTGTGTGTATTTTTAACATGTTCATCAAAAATTAAAAATCAAAATTTTAATATCCAAAAAAATACCACCGCTTTAGATCTATAATTTGTTTCAGAGGGCCATAACATGGCCATTCTAAATTTTATTGAAGAACAGGTGGATCGGTTGGTACAGTTTTAATACCCTCTACTTAAATTTAAAGAAAAATAATTTTTATTGGATTAGTAAAACTACATGATCCATCTGATTCCAATTTTTGGTACCAGGGCACACTACAGAAGCTGATGGGCTGGAGATTTTAATTTTTTTTCATCATCGAAGTGATAAAACGTCATTATCTCTAGTGATTTGAGCACCAATACGGTATGAGGATCTCACATGGTATAATCATAGAACTGAAAAAGAGTACCAAATTATGATTTTAAGCACACATGTCTGTCGTAAGCCACTGACAACCATTTCTCAAAGGATCCAATACTGAACCCATCTATATCATCCACACATGTTTCTTAAATATACACATATGCCGTTTGTTAGATTCTAGGTTCTATCATAGAGCTCCAATAATATCTTCAACGCTACAACGATCACCACAGTCACCAATCTTCAATTCGAAAAGGCACTCCCTAATTGTTCAATCAAATCGAGAAATTCCCTCTCTTGGATTTGGTAGGAGAGAGAAGATCTCAATTCTGACTAATGAATAGTCATAGAAAAGAGATTCTATCTTCACTTATATAGTGGATATCTAAATACTTGGATAGGGTACCCCAAACCCCCATATATTTAATATACACTAAAAAAGCAATAAATAATTAATTATGATGAATTAACAAAATCATAAATATTATTTATATTTTATCATATACTTATCATATATATTAAATATATTATGTGATCAACCCAAGTCATTAACTCGACTTATAATTCTTAATAATATTCAACAAACTTGGAATATTGAAATAATATTCGTTTATATAACATTATTCCTCATATTTTATTAAACACTTATAAGTACTTTTAATAAATAAATTTACCACATTTATTCTTTACTTAAATCATAATTTATTTCTTTATTTATCAGTGATTGATAAAACTTGGCCAACACTCAAACCCCATGGTGGGTCTGACCATGTCCTATATTCCTATTCACCAGAATAAGGCAGATTCTCAAATACACTATTGTGTGTGACCCTTTAGACCCTTATCTTGATAGTAGGGAATAGTATACACAGGCCAAGAGCGGAGTCTAGAAACACATCAAGACCCCTAAAGAGATAAGGAATGGTCATAACAATGACAACCAACCTACGAACATACACTGTGTAATATAATCTCTTTACATATGATATATCATAAAGTAGGACACACACTTATGTCATCATCCTTTCTTACTTTATTATTTGTTGATCTATCTAGAATAACATTCCTTCGACTACCATGGACGTTAATTTATGAAGGTATTACCATCATAATCAACCTGTCTAGAGATATCACTTCCTCAACTCGGAAGCAACAAATTCTATCTTGATCATTCAACAAATGTCATTCCACTGATGATACAACCAACACAAACTACCATACCCTGACTTAATTTTCATTGTTTTCTCCTTGCATCCAAGTACATGATTAAATGACAAAAATTTATAATGATCTCATGTTTGGAGTCTAATACACATGTCTATAGATAAGAACAAGAAATGAAACCCAAAATATGTGGTGTTTCTATTTGTGGGTCTGTCTTCATGATCTCAACTACTAGAGATCACTATGTGTAAACTTCATGAGAAGAAGTATCAATGCTTATGAGCCCCTAGCACCTGATAGTTTCACATCATCTATGTCATGTTAGTATGATGTATTTGGACCATAGGAAATTACTTTAAGAATACTGTAATAGTATCTCTAAGTTCTTATTTTAGCCTAAGAAGTTCTAGAACCCTTTGATATGACATGTAATCCAAGGAAATTACCATAAATATAGTGGATGCAGAAGTATCGAAACTATTACACTAAAATAAACAAACACACACACACACATATATAATTTTATACTTGTAGTGGTATTCAAATTACATCACAATTTGGGTCTAAGGAACCCACATACACTATAACCAACTACTAACAAGTCTCAATCCACCATCTCTCACATGAAAATCATACTTCTGATGAGATATGGATTTTGTCAAGGGGTCTACCATGTTATCCCTTGTGGATTATCTGCTAGTTGCGACTTCATCTCTCAGAGTAAAATTTTGAATGAGAGGGAACTTCCAAAGTATTTGATTTTTTTCTTTAGTGTGGCATGGGATCCTTGGTAAGAACCACTACTGCAAAATTATCAAAAAAAAAAAAAAATTGGATTAGTGAATGCACTATTAGGCACAACACCAATGTCTGAGATAAAGTTTTATATCCAAACTAATTCCTTTGCTACATCAAAAGAAGCTATATACTTGGATTTTTCTGTTAAATCGATGACCATAGGTTGCTTCAAGATTTTCTAGCTCACTACAACACCATTCAAGAATAAGATATAGCCTGATTTTGATTTTAGATCATCATGATCTATCAAGAAACTAGTATCTTTGTATCCTCTCACTACTAGTTCGTCATCTCCTCCATACACTTGGAACATATCCTTTGTATTCTTGATGTAGTTCAATATAGTTGTGACGACTACCCAATGTATCTATTTTGGATTAGCTTGATATCTACCAACCATGATTAAAGTAAAGGAAACATCAAACCTTGTACATATCATGACACACATGATAGATCCCACTGCTGAAGCGTAAGAGATTCTACTCATTCTTTAAATCTCCTCCTATTTTTGAGGAAACATTTTTTAGAGATATTGATACCATGTGACATTGAAAACAACATTATCTTGGATTGTTTCATATTGTACATTTTATGTTCCTTGTAATTATATGTACTTTCACATATCCCAAGAAGCCTCCAAGATCTATCTCGATATATCCTGATCCATTGAATATAGGCCATTTCACCTAAATATTTCTTAGAGAATCATTCATTTAATAAAATATCATCTGACTATAAGACTTAAATTTCACTTCCTATAATTAATATGTCATCAACATATAATACTAGGAAAATGATGACATTCCCATTAAACTTCTTATATACGCAAGGCTCACTTTCATTTTTGAAAAAACAAAATTCTATTATGGCCTCATCAAAACAAACATTCCATGATCATGATTCCTTCTTTAACCCATAAATTGATCTCTATAGTTTACACACTTTACTATCATTTTTTGACCAAAATAATCATTCGGGTTGAGTCATGTATATGTCTTCAACCAACATCCCATTTAGAAAATCATTTTTATATCCATTTTCCAAATCTCATAACTGGGGATCTCTACTATTACAAGTAATATTCTGATAGATTTTACCATTTCTATTGGTGAGAAGGTTTGATCACAGTCTATGCCTTGACATTTTCTGAAACACTTTTCTACCAGTCTTTCTTTATATGTGTTTACCTTACTATCAATGTCCAATTTTTTATTGAATACCCATTTTCACCCAATGGGTATTACATTAGCTTGAGGTCCTATCAAAATACAAACTTTATTTTGATACATGGAATCCATCTCAGAATGTGTGGAATCTTTCCATTTAGAATCATCCTTGCCTTCTACTACTTCCCTATAGGTTATAGGTTCATCATCCTCAATGAGTAATGTTTCACTTAACTCAATGACAAGAAATTCATATCACTATGGTTATCTAACCTCTTGAGTTGACCTACATAGTACTTATGTCTCAGGAACTTCTCCATCTCCCATTGTCTCTTGTGGAGATTGTTCTCGTACCCACCCCTATGCATCTGGAGCATTAACTTCATCGAATTCAATATTTCTCCAACTATTTATAATTAAAATGTGTTCCCTTTCTATAAATGTGAATTTTCTTTCCACAATAAATTTTCTATCATAAGGTTTATATAGATAATATCCTTTTGTCTTTTTCGGATGACCTATTAAGATTCACTTCATGCTTCGGGATGCAAAGCTTTCACTAGGTATAGTCTTGAAAAAATACTTTCATCCCCATACACGCATGTGTGATAGACTAGGTTTCTTTCCATACCAAATCTCATATGGTATACCATTTGTAGCTTTAGTTGGTACTCAAATAAGGGTATATTCTGTTATCTACAAGGTGTATCCCCAAAAGGATAACAAAAGAGTTTCAAGACTCATCATTGATCTGGCCATGTCTAAAAAGGTCTGATTCTTCCTTTTAATAACACCTTTCCACTGTGGTGTGTAAGGTTGAGTGGCTTGGGATATTATACCACACTCCTTTAAGTTATCAATGAAATCTTGATTAAGATACTCTTCACTTCAGTCTAAGCAGAGTGACTTAATATTCTTACCAAGATGGTTTTCCAATTCATCTTGATATTCCTTAAATATCTGAAAGGAACTTAACTTATAACACATTAAGTAAATATATTCATACCTACTATAGTCATTGGTAAAATTAATGAAGTATGAATACCTACACCTTGCCTATACTAGAAATATACCACACATGTTAGTGAGAATTAGTTCTAGTAATTCTGTGAATCTTTCTCCCTTCCTAGAAAATGGTGGATTGATCATTTTCCCCTATAAACAAGCATGACATACATCCATGGTTTTAACTCATCTAATTCTAAGTACCCTAATTGATGTAATTTCTTTAATCACTTATCATTTACATGACCATTCGTAAAGTTCCACAGGCGAGTGTTATATGAGTCACGTTCATTGGTTTTGTCATTTATTTCAATTATTGGGTTTTTGAGTACTAGTACATAAAACATATTGTTAAGATGAACCATACCATAACATATGTTATCCTTATAAAATATACAACATTTATTTATAAACATTAAATAAAACCCCATAGTTTCTAGACTTTAAACTCATATTATTTCTCTAGTTAATAAAGGTACATAATAACAATAATTTAATATAAGAACCAAACCACTAGGAAAAGTCAGATGATAATCTCCCACTGCCAATGCTGCTATAATTTTACCATTTTCATATCAAAGATACACTTTTCCTTTTTCAATATTTTTAAAATCTACTTGGTTCCTATACATGAATATAAATTTTTGAACCACATACCGTATCCAATACCCAACTTGTAGATAATGAAATATTTCATTTAAAGGAAAAAATACCTGAAGTAGAAGCATCACCTTAATTATTCCTAGACCTACAATTCTTCTTTCATCAGCCTTACATACCACAAAGAAAGAAGACAACCTCCTTCTCATTTCCCTACCTCTGTATCCTTTTCCTTTTAGAAGGGCGGTGCAATAATGTCTTCATCTTGGACTTATCCTTTGACCCGTTATCCTTTCCCTTCCTCCTCTTGTTCACTATATACACCAAAGAATCAGTATTATTTATATCCTTATCATCTTGGAGAACTAAATCCAAAAGATCCAAGGGTGAATTTTTAATGTTATTTATATTCTAGTTAACAATGAAATTCAAGAATATTGATGGTAAAGAGGCAATAATGAGATCAATTTCTAATTCTTGGTTCAGTTTAAACCCAATGGCTTCAAGTATTAAAATGTACCCAATCATCCTGAGTACATGAGGTCATACTTGTTTTCTTTTTTCTAGCGAAAATCTATAAGGTACACTTGATATATTATATCTTTATCACCTAGCTCTCCCCTAATATAACTACTGGATATGAGTTAACATCTTGTAGGAATGTTCATCCATATAAATTTTCTGCAATTGACTGGACATAGATGAAAAAATGATACACTATACGTCTAGTGCATCATCTTTATACTTATTATACTTATATTTATCCTCCTAACTTACTCCCTAAAGAGCCTCAGCAGAAAGTGAGGACTCCATCATATAAATCTTCCTTTCTTGGCATAGTATTATGTGAAAGTGTTTATACCACTCCTAGAAGTTATGGCTAACCAATATATTTTCTTTATCCAATATGGATCACAGGGATAATGTTATGATGGTGTCAATGATTTTAATTTTTGATCTAAAACAAATAAATTTAGGATTTAATACTTTATTCTAATTACCTTGTAGAATTTTTTTGATTACTTAATTATTAAATAATTAAATGTATCCCACTATTTTATCGAACTTCAATATCCCTCATTGTTAGATTTTGAATAATTTGTTGCTTGAGTTTTCTAGTGGAAATAATCCTGGAAACCTCCAATCAAAGTCTACAATCTATGGCTACACCTCTACTCATAGAGTTTCAAGGTATAATCTGTTGGGTCTGAATCAAATCATCTGGTGGGTAAAAATTCAATTGAAACAAAAAAATTATGAGAATCACCAATTTAAATGAAATGAAAAACAAAAAATTAGAAAAATAAATAGGGATATATAAATTTAAAATGAAAAAATCCTCTAATGCAGAGGATTAAAAAACCATGGGGTAACTCTATGAAAATCTACTAGTAATCAGAGAGTACAAAAAAATCCAAGTAATGCATGAAACATGAATTGCACATATAACATATAAAAACTATGTGAAAATTCACACCTTGATATGCCTCTTTCACCTCTCTAAAAATTTTATTATGATAATATCTCACTTATTGTAAATTAAAACCAAACATGAAACATTATTGAAGAACTTCAAATAAGCTATTGTGAAAACTAGTCTAGCTGTCGCCCACTGCTACCCATGCCCATAACCGTTTCCCACATATTTATCCTCTGCTATGTCACTGCACACCATAAATCATATGATTTTTGTGTCACTGCCTCTTTCATTTTTATAGGCTCCCATGTGCAGCCCATCTCATTTAGAAATAGAGATAAAAAATATCCTATATCTCTCAAGCCACAAAAAAATAGAATATCTGAATTTGAAAAAACCCTATATTCATAAACAAAAAATAAATGAAACGGGTTATTCAGGATAAACCCCATCAATCTCCCCCTTCAGCCCATCAAAGAAGAAGATGAATTACAACACACTCTGTTTGATCATAAGTTGGTTGGTATCACACTAACCATCATCCTCTAGAAAATATGGAATCCCTCTTTTTCATCTCTGATAGGAACCTAATATCTCTCTCTAAAAAAGAAATACAAATTCAGAAGTCTTCATTATACGTATAGCTACTTTGAAAATATCGGAATAAAAAATATCTGGCTCCCCCATAATTGTGATCTAGGTATAATTTTGAGAACCTACATGAATTAATTTCTTTCTCTACTCAACGTCCTCAAAGTAATATGAAACTCTCAACGCATCACCATGATATTTGATTTTAATTCTTTATTCAATTTTTTCACTCTCTAAAGAAAAATAATTAGGTGTTAGACTTGAAGTGCCTGGCCTGACCTCCTTCATATTCCAAACCTTCAACATCTTAGTCGATGATCTTTGAATCATGCATGAAGATCATATGTACCACAAATATGACGAATTCCTCATCGCAATTTCATTCATCACATCAACACACACCTTTACATCCATTCTATAATGTGTTCCATCCATTATTCCTCATGTATATACCATAAATTTTATGGGTAATTTCTATTCTCCATTTCCAAACAAACTCCTGAATACATCATTATCAAAAGTACAAGAAGATAACAAATTATGGTGTATACCTGAAACATTTCACAAATATCTTAACATAATCATAAAAATTTCATTAATAGTGATACAAATATCACCAACACAAAGGACATCAGAATAATATCTATTTCCCATATTTAATATACCAAATTCATCTTCTTTTTATGAAGAATTTTTTCCCACTTTGGTGAAACATGTTACGACGCTACTGAATCAGCCACATATTCGGTGTATAGATATGACCTACGAAAATCAACACCAACTTAAAGTAAATCACAATCACCCTAAATAAGAATGGTGTTAGTATCCTCAGAATTGGTGTCATGCACCTTCTTTTCCTTTTTATAATCTTTTCCCAAGCATAGAATTTTCTCTGCACATGACCCTCCTTATCTCAAATGAATCACCTAAACTTTCTTCTTGTCTTTGACCGACCTCCCTAATTAACATGTCCATCTGCCACATCCAAAATACAGCTATTACCTATAGATTCACCATAATTGGTCTTCTGTAGAGTCTTATTCATCAACAACGATGAAATAAAATCATCAAAATTCAGCATGCCTTTCCCAAATAATAGTGTGGGGATGAGATTATCATATAAATCAAGAAATGAACCCAAAAGAAGCAAATATTTGTCTTAATTTTCCATTTCAATGGGTACAAAATTTCCTTTATTATTAATATTGACTACCATTGAAGACAAATCCATTAGAAGTTTGGTGAACTCGTCCAGATGGTAACCTAAATCTCTATTCTCTAGCATTTACAAATGATACAATCATTTTTTCATATATAAATGATTTGTGAGGGATTTCTATTTATATCAAATTTCAAGATTCACTCAGATCTCCTCTGGATCTATGAAATTCAACACTTCCCAAAGAGTATTATTATCTAAAAATATCTTAATTATACTTGTTTGCAACACTCTAATATCCTTCCAATCACCAAATCTCATTGTCTTTAGTTTATCTTCTTTTTTTCAGTGCCTTCACTATTTTCTCACAGACTGGAATATTTTTATCTTATTGCTACCATAGAGTAAAATATTTTTTCCAATTAAATATTTCAACATTAGAATAAATCATGTGGCATGAATGACCCAAATCCAATTAGAAATAAACACAAATATATCCCTTTTATAACGAATTTTGGGTCAGAAGTGGATCAGCCTGAGGATAAAAATTCAATTAGGACAAAAGAATTATAAGAATTTCCAATGTAAACAAAACATAAATATAGATAGTATGAAAATAAATGGGGACATAAAAATTTAATTTGAAAAAACCCTTTAATGAAGATGATTAAAAAACCATAGGGAAAATCTGAAAAAATACACTAATAATCAGAGAGTATAAATAAATCCTAATAAATACCAAAACATGAATTGAAAATATAACATAGAAAAACTTTGTGAAAATCCACACACCAATACAACTCTGTTGCTTCTCTGAAAATCATATCATGATAAGAATTCACCCTTTTGAAGTCAAAATTGAACACTCGACATCATTGTATTACCTCAAATAATCCGTTGTGAAAACCACATTTTTTGTTTCACACTGCTACCCATGCCAAAAACTATCGCCCATGTATTTATCCTTGACTAAATTGCTTCACAACACAAATAATATATGTATTGTTTCATTTCCTCTTGATTTTTTATAGGCTCCCATGTGCAGACCATCCCAATCAATAATAGAGATAAAAAATATCCCATATCTCACGAGCCACAAAAAGGGAAGATATGAATTTGAAAAAACCCAATTTTTAGAAACCAAAAAACTACATGGTGGGATATTTGGGATGAATCCCATTAGGATCTTTGCTGGATAACCATATTAACTCATGGTTCCTTGATTTGTTGAGTAAAGTCCCAATTTATTGGAATTATAACCTTTATTTCCTCAATTATTTTCCTCTAAAGTGATAGAAAAAAAAGATATGGATACTCCTTTTCAACTAAATTTAGTTAAGTTAACCCATTAATCTCATAAGAAATCTCTAGTATTAGGTTTAACTCTCATCTATGAATGATGAGCACCCTGCGAACTTTATTTTGTTCATATTTGAGAAATAGAATGAATTATGACTTAATATATCCTTGAGGGATTTTATTATTTCTTGATGAATGTAATCTATTTCTATTAAATATTTTAAGAAAACATTATCTCACCCATAACTGAACATACATTAATAGAAAAACATACATCAAATCCTTATGAATTTTTTCTTGTTAATTATTTTATGTTATCTCATAGTAAATATGCACTTACATAAAATAACAATCAATGCCTAAAGGAAGCAATTTTACCTGACTGGTCTTGAGAATCTAATTGTGATTGATCCATTTTAAAATTAATGGATCAATCATGACCTAGGGGTTCTCATACCTGAGTCGAGACTTGGCTCGAATTGTAGATCACCCCCAATCCAGTGTATACGATTCTCATTTGGTGTACCACCTAATATTAGAGGGGTCCTCAAATTAAAGCATCATCATCTAATGTAAATATATATTTCCATGCAGGCGGGGGGGGGGGGGGGGGGGTTAGTGACACAATATACAACATATAAATTTGAGACACAAGACCTTATAAAAATTAAATAAAAATACATTGCACAAACCATCATTTAATTACCTACTTATTACAATCATCACACACATGTAATAAATAATTAAAGCAATTAACCCAGAAATACATAGGTATGGTCACTTGCTCAAGACCAGTCAGTATAATAAGTAAATGTGCGATAAAAATTAAATTGTAATAAATTTAAAGTATGAGGGTATTTAAATAAATTAAATATTTTTAATAAATTCAAATAATTTATTTTATTTTATTTTATTGGGAGCACTGCCTCTCAGCCTTCGTTTCTTACTTCTCTCATTACATTACTTCTACTTCCTTTACGTCATGTTTTTCAATTCCTCCTAAGGCTCTTCCTTTTGGGTGGAACTATCTCATTTAGAAACCTTAGTTTTTGGCACACTTCTTCGATGGTGAGTGGACCATCTACTTATCATTCTTTCCTTCTATGGGCTTTTGTCTCTGGTTTTTTAAACTTTGACCATGAATCTCAACTGCTTTGTCAATCGAATCTATCCTGTTGGACTCCATTTTTCGTCTTGTTTGGAATTATTCATGGTGTTTTGGGATGTGTTGGGGTTTGTGGTCATTTTTTGTTGTTGAGGAATTTCCTAAATCTTTATTTCTTCTATTAATTTTGGGTATTTTTCTAGTTTTTTGTTGTTTTCCATCCTATATGTCAAAATCTTTATTTGGTGATGGTGTATTTGTGCATTTGCAATAGTATTCTGTTCTTACTAGTTTAGTTCGTCTTGGATGTGATTTTCTAGTGGGTTTCTTTGGTTCTTTCAGCTCAAGTTTCGACTTTAATGGCTGGATGGATTTGTTCAGTGTGACACTGATGGTGGTTCTGAAGATTTTGGTTCATGGGTCAATTGAAGGTCACCCCTCTCTGATTAGGCCTACCCTCTCAAAACTCTGATCTGGCCTCTAGTTCCTTCTCACTAAGCCAGGTTGTCCTGGCACATTGGATATTGGTGAGGTTTTGGGATGGTGATGTTTGAGCTGTGGTTGGAATTTCAGGAGGTACAACCTGGAAGACGGTGGATGCTATGATGGTGGTTCATTTGTTCACAATGGTGATGCTGCAATTTTTTTGATTTTGATGATGATGATGGTTCTTAACAATGGATTTCGATGGCTTCCTCACCAAAAATCAGTGACTGGTGGTGATGAGGATGATGGATTACCAAAGTTGATGATGTCTGATGGAAGGTGAAGTGACCCTGACTGAAACAGGTGACTCAAGGATCGAGGCATCGGGTTCTGTGTTGTTTTTGAATTAAAAATTTTGAAATTGGTTATGGTTTTGTATCTTGTAGCATTGGATTCCTTCTTACGGGTCAGAATGGACTGAAGGCCTTCATTTTTTATTAATTTTTATAATCCACCTTTCAAGGGGTGAGGTGAAACCCTTACAAGGCCCGAAGGCTTAGAGACAATTACATGACCTGTAGGTCTTAGAGGTATCACTCAGACAAGACAACTTGGAACTGCTCCTCCTAGTATAGGTCATGATATCAGCACTCCACCTTTACAGGGCTGGTTGGCTAGCTATCCTATACAAATCTGCATAGGCCTGGTACCGATGGCAAAGCCATACCTTCTCATTCTTCCAATTCTAGTTAGCTCTTCTCATGTGAAGGTGGTTTCCTTGAATCTTCCTCTAAAGCCTTTGTCCCTTGATGTCTGACTGGTACATATGCATTTCATGTGGCCCGAAGGCCTTGGGGTGGCCCAAAGGGATTAAGGTGGCCTGAAGGCCTTGAGAATCAACTTGCCCGAAGGCATTGGGTGGCCCGAAATCCTTGAAGGATCTAAGGACCAAACCGGTGGACCAACGACTCAGATGGATGAATAGTTCCAGCTGCTACTGTACCAAATAGTATCAATCATCACCTACTATAGTGCCTAATGCAATACTGCTATAGTACCCCAGAAATATGCCTCCACCTGGATTTGGTCTTGGGTCTCTTGGATGCACCTAGCGAGTCCTCACCAATCGGGATGAGACTCATGTGCCCTTCTTATTGGATTCAGTAACTTTGGGTCTATAACTTTGGTTACGCTTATCCTTAAAGTGGTTATCTTAAAATAAAAAATTGATTTTTCAAAATAATTTACTTTATTCATCCATAAAATTATTTTAATTTTTAATTCAATACTAAAATTAAATTAATATTTTGGAATATTAAAAATAATTAATTTCGAACCCAAAATTAATTTTAATAAATTCAATTTCATGTTAAAATTAAAATTAATTAATTAATTAATATTTTTGTTATATTAATTTAACTCGGGCCCCAAAAGGCCCTTCTAGGCCCATTGAGGGCCTAGCCATATCCCCGTAGGCCCGTTTGGGGCTAGGAAGACCCCATGTAGGGGTATTATGAACCATGATGGCCCGCCCAAACCAGTTCCAGTTTGGGAGAACCCTCCCAGACCCGTTGTGGGGAAGAATCAGGTCGAACAAGACACATGAAATATGTGACAGGGGTACTTCACAACCATGGAGGCAACCAAATTGATGGTAGTGAGCTGTAGGAGGCAACAACAGATGGGGTTCATGAATCCAACAGTGCAGATAAGGGCCACCCTTAATGGGAGTTATCTTGGTCAGCGATTGTGGTGTCCCAGTCTGGGCGGTGGTGACAATGGTGTCCTGGTTTGTAGGGTCGGTGTCTGACAATGGGAAGGTGTCGGTTAGGTGCACTGTGGTGGGAAACTGTTGGTACAGCCTTGGTTGGTAGCGGCATGGGTTGGTGGAGTCCAGACTGGCCAAGGGAGGTAGCGAGTGATGAGGATGGTGCACTGGCTTCGGCCTTCATGGGAGGATAGGGGGGAGACCATGGGTTCGGGATTGAACTATGGAGGATGAGTTTCCGCAGAGGGAGGAGGCATGGTCGAGACCTGGTGCAGGTGTCAGTCGAATCACTAAGGAAAGAGAGGAGGAGGGAGACTCATGGTAAGGGAGGAGGCGCCTAGATTTGGTGCTCTTGGTTGGAAAGTGACCCACATGAAATGGATACTTCCACTGGAAGAATCCGCAGTAGGGTCCCTCAGGTGGATTCTTTCACACGCCCATTAATTTTTAAATTTTTTCGTTTAGACTTCATTTGGCAGAGGGGATTTGGAGAGAAACGACAAGAAATAGAGTGATGGATTTTCATTTCACATGTTTGGCGGTGTGAGATTAGAGTGAGAGAAACCCTCAGTGGAGAAATGGAGTGAATCCAATTTCTCTCCCACTACTGGTCTCAAATCACCCCAATATTGGGGTGATTTGGAAGGAAACGAAGTGGAGTGTGCTGTTTTTTTTAAAATTTCCCCTATTATTCTCCAATGAAAATTTTATTTTATTTAATGATTTATTGAATTAATATTTAAATAAATGGCATCTTTGTGATTATTAAAAATAACATTACTATCATATGTATATAAATATTTTGTTAAACATGATTTATAAATAATTATTTTTACAACATCAATATTATTTTTTGTAACAATAAAAAATAATTATAAATAATTATTATTTTGTGCATATAAATAATTATAAACAATTTTTAAATAATTTTTATTATAGTTAATTTTGATTATAAATAATTTTTATTATCTTGATTTAGTAGTTTATATATATAATTTATGTACATAATTTATAAATAATGTTGAATTAATAATTAATTATATCTATATAAATATTCATAAATAATTTATAAATAATTTTGGTTATAGATAATTTTGATTATAAATAATTATGATTATCTTGAATTAATTGTTTATATAAATAATTTATAAATTTTTTTAAATTAATAAATATTTTGAGTTAATAAATTTGAATTAATAAATGTTTTGAATTAGTAATTATTTTGAATTAATAATTATTTTGAATTAATAATTTTTAATTTATAATTTTTATTACCTTGAATTAATAATTTTGAATTAATAAATTATATAAAAACTTTTGATTATATTTAATTAATTTTTTAAAATTTGTATTAATATATATTCATTGTTTAGTGTTTACCTAATTTTGGTGATATGAAAGATAATGATTTATTAAAATCAAAATTAAAGTGTTTTAATTTATTGTAAAAAATGTAACACAAATACATTTTTTAAAAGGTTATTTCTGTCATTTAAAATAAATTGTTGATGTTGGAAAAATATGGTGGTAGGTGTGCTGCTTATACAAATTTAATCTATATTTGTTTTTTCATCTTGGGAAAGTATTCCCTTTAATACTGTATATATGTGTTATTCTTTAATGAAGGTTATTTGTGTCATTTGAACCAAAACAATTTTTTTTTTCTTTTATTTTAAACAATTTCACCAAACATGATAGAGATAGATCCAAATCATTTATTTTCTTTTACTAAGTTATTCATCCAAACAAAAGGAGATAAATCACAATAATTTGTTTCCATTTCTTTTCTTTTATAAATTATCAAATCATTTATTTTATTTTACTAAAATTTCACCAAAAATAGTGTTAATAGTTATGACAACTGTGGAAAAACATTCCCCTCTTGTTAAAAAATTATACTTGTTTGATTTTATGTGGGAAAAACCACAATAATTATAAAATATTATAAATAATATAATATTTTAATTTATTCCAATGGAAAAATTGTTCACTGGCCGGAGTGAAATCAGTGGCCGGATTCCAACCAGTATTTGGTCAGAAATCACTATTTACAATAATAAAATCATATAACGTGTTGTTCAAAAATTAAAAACACAAATTTTAATATTCGAAAAAAATAACCACCGCTTTCAATCAATAATTTTATTTCCTTGATGGCCATAACTTGGCCATCAAAAATCATATCAAAGTGCAGGTGGATCAATTGAAGCCATTTTAATACCATATACTAAAATTTAAAGAAAAATAATCTTTTTTGGCTTAGAAAAACTATGTGATCCCTATGATACCAATTTTTGTTACCAAGGAATGCCGTGAAAGCTAGTGGGAAAAAGATTTTAGAAAATTTCCATCTCCAGAGAGGTGAAACTTTGTCATCTCTGGTAACCCGAACCCCAGTATAGTCTGAATATTTTTCATGGTTTAATCAGATCAAAGAAATTAAAAAAACAAGTACCTCATTCTGATTTGAAGCATGAACATCTGTCGCAAGTCGCTGATGAACATTTCTTCATGGATATGAATTTTAATACCTTTATATCATCCACATATGCTTCTTGAATCTATGTGTATGCCATTTATCAAATTTTGAGTGCTGGCATGGAGCTCCGACGATCTCTTTGACGCTGCGATGATCACCAAGATAATCAGCCTTCAATCTGCCAAGGCATTCTCTGATCATTCGCTCGAATTGAGTGATTATCTCTCTAGGATTTAGGAGGAGAGAGAAGCTCTCAATTACTATTGATGAATAGTCATAGGAAATAGATTATCCCTTCACTTCTATAGTGGATTTCCAAATACCTAGTTAAGGTTCCCCAACCCCATGTCTATTTAACATCCACTAAATAAGTAATAAATAATTAATAATAATGAATTAAATAAATCATAAATATTATTTATATTTTATCACATAACTGTAATATATATTAAATATATTACGTGATAATCTAGAGTCATCAACTCAACTCGTAATCCCCGATAATGTTAAACGAACATGGAAGATTAAAATAATGTTCGAACCCATAATATTTATCCTCAAATTTACTTAAACACTTCTAAATAATTTCAATAAATAAATTTAACTTAGTTATTGTTTACTTTGATAATAATTTATTTATTTTTTATCAGTGATTGATAAAACTAGGTAAACACTCAGACCCTATGGTGGGGCCCACCAGGTTCTATATTCCTATTCACCAGAATAAGTGAGATTCTCAAATACACTATTGTGTGTGATCCTTTAAGACATTATCCTGATAGTAGGTAATAATATTCATAGATCAAGAGAGGAGTCTAACAACACATCAGGACCCCTAAAGAGACAAGGAATAGTCATAGCAACGACAACCAACCTACGAACATGCACTATGTAATATAATCTCTTTTTCATATGATTTATCATAATGTAGGAAAAACATTTGTGTCATCGTCCTTTATTAATTTGTTATTTTTTGATCTATCTAGAAGAATTTACCTTCAAATACATTGGACATGGATTTATGAAGGTATTACCATCCTAATAAACCTATCCAGAGATGTCACTTCCTAAACTCGGAAGCAGAAAATTCTATCTTAATCATTCAACAAATGTCATGCCACCGATGATACACCAAACACAAACTACCTTACCATGACATCATTGTCATGGTTTTCTACTTGCATTAAAGTACGTGATCAAATAACACACATTGATAATGATATCAAGTTAGGAGTCCAATAAACACGTCTACAGATATGAACAACCAAGGACACCCATAATGTATGGTGTTCCTATTGATGAGTCTATCCTCATGATCTCAACTACTAGAGATCACCACGTGTGAACTTAATAAGAAAAAGTCTCAATGTTTATGAGACCACAACACTAGATA
Source organism: Viscum album (assembly GCA_963277665.1). Taxonomy (NCBI): domain Eukaryota; kingdom Viridiplantae; phylum Streptophyta; class Magnoliopsida; order Santalales; family Viscaceae; genus Viscum; species Viscum album. The sequence goes on from OY728165.1 coordinate 839,319,024, forward strand.
GTTTCACATCATCTGTTTACTTCCAGTATGATGTATCTAGACTATTGGACATTACTTTAAGATTACTGTCATAGTATCTCTTTGTTCTCATTATAGCATGTGAACTGTTATAACCCTTTGATACGACATGTAACCTAAGGAAATTACCATAAATATAGTGGCTTCAGAAGTATCAAAACTATTATTATAAGATAAACACACACACACACATATATATATATATCAAACTTTATACATGTAGTGGTAATCAAAGTACATCACAAGTTTGGTTCAGGGCACCCACTTTAAACAATATATATATATATTTATATTTGTGTGTGTATTGACAAACATATATATATTTATCTATATATTCTAATATATATATAAATTTTCATATATAATATATGTAAATAAATATAAATATGTATAATTATATTTATAGTCACATATATATATATGTGTGTGTATGTATGTATGTATTTATAAACACACACACACACAAAACAAATTTTATACATGTATTTAAAAGTAATTATATATATATATATGGATTAAAAAGGTATATATATATATATAAGTAGATATGTCATAAAATACTTAACAAAGAAATATATAGGTGTGGTAAAGGTGCAGATATGTGATGGGGAGGTCTCAGGTTCGAAACACAGTGAAGGCAGGGGCGTGCTGCCATGTAAAGCTGGTGGAATGGCACTGTTAAAGGGGGGATTCAAGAACTGATAAAGGGTTGGGTGGGGGGAGGGATAGATGAGAACCTTTAAAAAGTAATGGTGGGGGGATTCGAGCACTGATAGTGGGTCTCCACCTCTGAATTTTCAAATTTCAGGAAAAAAACTTCTTTTAAAAAACTTCTTTTTTGACTTTTATTAGCGCTTTTTTTGAATGTTGATAAAATGAGTATTTTATTAGTGATGAGAAAATATCCCAATTATTAGTGTTTTTTATTTTGCATTGATAAAATACCCCTTTTTTAGAACCTTTATCAGATCTTTTTAGCACTGATAAAAGGAGTCATTTATGAGCACAAAAAACACTTTTAAATGGGGCCTTTTATCTGTGCTTTTTAAGCACTGATAAAATATCCCTTTTAACAGTAGTAAAAAAAGATCTGATAAAAAAAAAATTAAAACTATTTTTTTCTTGAAAATTACAAAATCAAAGGTTGATATTTATCCCCTTATATCAGCACTCAAAGCCCCCACTCCTCCTTTTAATAGAGCTCATGTATCCCCACCCCCATTTTCAGTTCTTTTTTCTACATTGATAAAAAATCATTTTTATCAGTGCTAAAAAAAGAACTAAGCACTAATAAAATGGATACCCTTTTAATGGCGCTGGGACTATTATTGTTTTTCAAATGCTGATAAAAGTTATTTAAAGTGATGTTTAAAGGGGGATTTGTGGTAGTGCAAGGTTTATTTCTGATGCATCAACTAATATTGTATAGCAACCTAATATTTATTTCAACTAACACTATCTTATTTGGGGATATTGACACATGGTGATGTGTTTGGTGTTTCCAATATGATATTAATGCAGATCTTTATGGAAAGCTACAAACATGGAACCCATTAGTGCAACATCATAAGAAAAAGTGAATGGTCAATCGATATATTTCATGGGTAAAGGATTTCACATCGGGTTCACCATTTTTATCTAATGGGTTTCCCCTTCCCTCATGTGCCTATTTTGTATTTTTTGAGTCTCATACAACTCTGTTGATTTCCAATGGTAAGAAGCCTCTCTATCAAATGGGATGGATACAATGGATAATTTGAACCAATATTTTTAAATTTATATCTAAAATATTTATGTTAATCAGCCCCATATTTTCATATTTTTTGATACATGGGTTGAATCTAGAATTAATTTGTATATGGATTTAATTAATTTTTTAACTGATTTATTCATTGTTTTAAATAATTTGGAATGCAATATTTTATTTTAGGTTGATTTGGAATTAAATGTGAACCATATTAACTTGGTGTTTTAAATAATTAAATTGATTTTTGTGAATTAGAAGTCCATGCCAAGCATTATTTTTGAGTTTTTGATGATTTTTCTTGGAGAAATATAGCTGGGGATGAATAAAATTTATAAAAGAGTTGTTGTGTATGAATAGAGTGGTTTTGGGTAGTTTATGTATGATTAAATGGGTTTCCTAGATGCTGTGTATTATTAACTACATATTTTCAAGGTTTTCATGATAAAAATGCAAAGACTAAGGAAATAATTATCATTAAATTGGGAAGGCCAGACACTACATGTGAATAACTCAATGGGATTCCACTCATGTGTGGAGATTATTTCTCTTCTTATCCCTAGTTCATCCTCCCTATCTTGGTGTTCCTTCCCTCCTTCAATTCTATTGTTTTCTGATGGGCATCGTTCACTGCTCACTACCCCTCTTTCCACATACCCCGATGCATCAAACTCCCGTTTATAGTCTAAATTCTGATGCTTTTGGTGGTTTAGGTTTTTTTCAGTGGTCACATTCCATTTTATTCCTCTCCACTACCCTTTCAAGCCAACCGATCATGCTCAACCCCATTTTGGTCAGGCTTGATGATGGTTTTGAGGAAACTAGGGATGGTGTGCGGGGGGGGGGGGGGGTTGGTGGGAGTCATGGTTTATTTGATCTTTATGTTGGTTTTTATATGATTATTATATAATCATGTGCAGTGGAATACAACCCAAACACAATAAGATCTATCTTTAAGAATTAATGCATAAATAAACTGTATAACCTTGTACTTGGAAATCACCAATGACAACGATTTTCTTCCTCAACATAGGAGAATGCTTGATGAAGATCATGTAGAAGGGAACAAAATCAACCTACCTATGAGGAGGGTACATCAACCAATGGATCAACGATCATTTTTTGCGGATTCTTGAATGTTGAAGGGTTTATATCACCTTTATCTGATATAATGAACAACAATGTGGGAGGAAGGGGGAAAGGAGAGGCTTTCTCACAATTTCTTGTCAAACTTAGGAGGGATCAAATCCCTTTATATATCTATCCATGATGTGTTTCATTAAATGAAAATGCATTGTCCATATTAAAGTATCCATATAAAATTATTCCCATAATTCACTGATTTCTATTCATTGATCAGTCAAGATAATTAATCTATTCATAATGGATTGTAACTGATAATTAATCCATTTTCAGAGAAATAAATATGTATCATATATATATATATTATCACATGTATTTAATACATGCATTACATATATCAAATTCATGTAATTAAATATAAACTTTATATATATATAATATCAAATATATATATATATATACATATAGTTTATATCTAACAATCTCTCACTTTCCCTAAAATCCCATAAGGGCTTTATACATAATTTCACAATTCTTTATGAATCCATCCAAAATCTTTTGGATACATTTTTTTCATCAAACTCTCTTCATTTTAAAAAAACAATTTTCCATAATTTTATCCTTATCCAAGGGCTTAATTGTGTGACCCTGTGGCCCATAGAAGCGTTGGAAAAAAACTATGAAATCTCTATTTCATATATGTAAGAAAAGAGAAGCCTCTAGAAAATAATCAATGATGCTCAAGATAGTAAGGGGTCTGGTGTGATCTCCATCAAACATAATTATATCTATATACGAACATGTCCACCACAAGATGTATTATATACACCAAATGTATCTTATATAATACCTTTGTCTATGACATTGAGTGACCACTAGACATGGAACATCTAAATCTAGTACAAGCCTCTCATCATTTTATAGATTCTATGAAAAATACTAATTGAGTGGATAAATACATCACATGTTATTCATCAATATGATAAGAACATCACATGTCACTTATCCAAGTAATTGAACAAATCATATGCGAAACAACTAAGCATGGACATGCATTTCCTTAGTATAATTAAATCAAGGGCTAGATATATTTCCTTGTCATACAAGTGGATAAATCCCTTCTTAGTTTCACTACAATCGACGACATGATCGGCAACATACCCAACCACCCCCTTATTAGCTATGTTCATATGCCAACTTGAGAAAGTAGGGTATCAAAGTATGATACTTCTCATTCTAGTTATCTCACCAAAATCAGGTAAGAAGGATTGATAATAAGTATACACCCCTAAGTATATCTATGACTATATGACATTCCATGAGATATAAGTTAGTAGATCAGTCCTGGTAATAAGTATCTACTTATTACCTATGGAATCTATTCTTAAATATATCATATAAAACCCATTGTAATGGATATAAAAATCTATTCAAGATAAACTTTACATATCATAACAACCCATTATAATCCATGATGAGCATTGGTTAGGGAAAACTCAAAGTTTTCACTTTGAGGGGATATTTAACATTCAACTATTCATGTAAAATATATTGCAGCAGACATGGATTAATAATAAATGGAGATTTACTTTATTATAACGACATGAGATAACTAAGGGTGTAATTTTGGACCGACGGCCCGAAAGCCCGACTGGCCCGGCCTGAAAGCCCGAGCGGCCCGGCCTGATAAAGCCCGCATCGGGCCAGGTTGGGCCGGCCCGAAAAAGCCCGGGTCACTGGCCCGCGCGAAGCCCAGCCCGCTGGCCTGCGCGAAGGCCTGCCTGTTGTAAAAAATTTAATGGGGAAACTGTGGGTAGGGTATAAATATATACACACATATATAGAAAAATATATATGTATACATATACATGTATACATATATTATAATGTGTGTATAAATATATATACACAATGATATATAATTATATATACAATAGTGTATATATATAAACAAAGCCATTAATAATATATATCAATTAAGTGTCGTTTTTAAAAATCCATTACTAATATATATATATATATATGTATATGTATCTGATTTAAAATAATATATATATATAAACAAAGCTATTAATATATATATATCAATGATTTAATATTATATATATATATATATAATAACTTGTTGTATATTAATAAAAAAATAACACTCACCTAATGATGTTTGTGCAAGTCTCTCAACTTCATTAATTTTTTAATTATGTTGCAACATGCATATATTATATATACTATACATATATAAATGTATTTAAAAAAATTAACTCACTCACTACGATGCACCCCCCAACCCCTGATTATTATTTTTATAATTTTCTCATTATATATATATATATATCAATCATTTAACATTATATATATATATAATAACTTGTTATATATTACTAAAAAAAATAACACTCACCCAATGATATTCACGCACACCCCCAACCGCACTATTTTTTTTAAATATGATGGAACTTGCATATTATATATATGTATATATGAAAACAAATTTACTAATAATAATAATATATATATATATATCAATGATATGATAATATATATATATATATATATATGTAAACAAAGCCATTAATATTATATATAAAGCTATTAATAATATATATCAATTAAGTGTGGCATTTAAATATCCATTACTAATATATATGTGTGTCAATGATTTAATATTATATAATAACTTATTTTATATTAACAAAAAAACAACACACTCACCAAATGATGTTTGTACACGTCCCCTAACCTCATTAATTTTTTTAAATATGTTGCAACTTGTATATATTATATATAAATTTATTTAGAAAAAAATTAACCCGCCCACTACAGCGCACCCCCCAACCCCTAATTATTTTTTTACAATTTTCTCAAATTATATATATATATATATAATAACTAATTATATATTAACAAAAAAATAACTACTCACCAAATGATATTCGCACACCCCCAACCTCATTAATTTTTTTAAAATATGATAAAACTTGCATATATTATATATACTATATATACATATATAAATCTATTTAGAAAACAATTAACTCACCCACTACTGTGCACCTGCTAAGAGTGTAATTTTAGTCCAAACTGGGCCGGGTCGGGCCTGCCTTGCAATAAAATTAAAAAATGTTTAAAATTAAACAAACACTTAAAAATAATTTTCATAAATAAGTTAAAAAAATAAATGTAAAAAACCATTTTAAATAAATGATAAAAAACGTTTAAATAACAACAGTTTAAACGCACCACACACTGCTGCGCACCCCCCAATAACTCATTAATTTTTTTTAATTTGTACATAATATATATAAATTCACAGACATGTATAAATTTATTTAGAAAAAAATAACATATCCACCCACAGTAAAATATTTTTACATAAAATGTGTTAAATGTTTTAAAAATACATGTAAAAAATATGCATTCAAAAAAACCTTTTAAATTAAACGTCTAAAAATAAATGTAAAAAAACGTTTTAAACAAGTGTTAAAAAATGGTTTAAATTAAGGTTTAAATAAAAATGTTTAAAAAAGTTTTTAAAACAAACATTTAAATTAATTTACAAAAAAAAACACTTAAAAAATACTTTTTACATTAAAATATGAAAAAAGTTAAATGTTTTAAAAAAATACCTGTAAAAAGCATGCGATTAAAAAATTCAATTTTTTTAATGGATGTTAAAAAATGGTTTAAAAAATGATTAAATAAAAAATATTAACAAATGATTAAAAAATTATAAATAAGTTAAAAAATAAATATAATGTTTTTAAAAAAATTGATAGAAAAACGTTTAAATGATACGACTTTAAACTCACCCACAGCAGCTGCGCACCCCTCATTATTATTTTTTTACAATTTGAAAATAATATATATATATATATATATATATATATATATAATCACAATATATAAATCTATTTAGAAAATAAAAACATGTCCACCCACTCTAAAATGTTAATAAAAAATAAAATAAACATTTTTTAAAAAAACATGCATTTAAAAACAAATGTAAAGAAATGTTTTAACTAAATGATAAAAAAAGTTTTAAATAAAAAAAATTAAAAAGAGACAATTATTTTGAAAATAATAAAAGCCCACCATGAACCGACTCGAAAAAGCCCGGCCTGGCTCGAACAAGCCCGACCCGACCCGATGGTTTGGGCCGGCCCGAGGCTGGGCTCGGGCCGCCTCATGGGGTTGTTCGGGCAGGCCCGAACTGACCCGAATAGTGGTCAGCGGCCCGAATCTTTGCATGGAAGGCCTGGCCCGGGTCGAAGTTACACCCCTAGATATAACCAATATTTTATAGACATATAACATGACCCTCATCGGGTTTCTGTATTAATATATTCATTTTCTGAACTTTACATCCATATGTAATTTCCATCATATCCCTATGTGAAAATATGATAAAATACTCTCAAAAACAACTAGCAAGTGACATTTATTAAGTAAGATAGTTTGAATCATATTCCTTAAGTTCAACTCTTTGAACTTATATTCAAAATCCTTAACTTCATAACATCAAATATTATAATGTTATATTCTGTTGTTTACTTAGAACTATTTCTATGTACATCATCATCATATTTGTAACCTTTTCCAACAAACTTATTCCTTGAAATCTTCAATAATTAATGTCACAATGTAAAATTATTTACATTTATATTTACCAATATTTCCTAACCCTTTGAGAAATCAAATGAATTTCACTCTGTAAATAAGCTGTAATAATAGTGATATTTACTTTATCACAGTAACTAAATGTAAATATCTATATTTTTATTTACCATCTCATTTCATAACTATTTAGGATATAATGTGAAAATTACTAAAACAAAGATTGGCACAATCATTTGTTTGTTAAATTTGAAATTCACTAAGTACAAACATACTCCCACTTGTCTCTTAGACATTACATTCACTTTAGAATATCTTTCTAAGATTCAACACAAAATACTTTGTGTTTTATTAAATAACATATATTTCCTTTTAGTAGGAACATTTAACAATTAAATAATTGTTTCCATATCATATATGGTATTCTATGTGTTTGGAAACTTTTTTTCTTAAAGAATATTTTATAAAAATATCTCATTGATGGATGGTGGGAACACATTCCATTATATTTTAAGAAATATCTAGATAAACACTTTTATTCTGGATAAACATTTTTAACCAAATATTCTTCTCAGAAAATGTCATATAATTCCAATGAATCGTAAACCATTTGTATACATTTAATCATCTCATAACAAGCATTTATTGAACATTCTCTCTTATCATATAAGAGAAGTGAAATAAAGATATACATCTTTTACGTAGATTCATCCAAGCTTTACACATTCCTTTATATTCAAATTCTTGATGTAGTAACTATTTACTTCATCTCATGAATATAAACTACAAGATAGATCAATTATATATTTGATTTGAACTATTTATATTAAAAAACTTTATAAAATATTCATTCAGTATAACATAACTTTCAAAAATAGCAGAATTAATTTCTATAAAATTCCTTACATTTTTACAAATTCCATCAGGTATATCATCAATATATTGAATTATTTTTATTCCTTTCCTAAAATCCCTAGGTTTCAAAGACCATGATTTGTTTTTTGAATAATTTTTTTGAAATTTTCAACTAATTTATCTTCTTATGGTTTAAATGTTTTCCCAACTTGTACTATTTATATAGTATTAGAATCCAGATATCATATCCCCAGTTCATTCATTCTCAACAATTTGAAAATATCGGGTAAACCATTTTCATTGGATTTAATAATATTTTCAGAAACATTCCATAATGAAAATAGGATAAATTATCTAAAAAATTCAAGAAATTTTAGTATCCTCTTTAAATAGTGTTATAGAATTAAACTAATCATAAACCATGTGTAAAAATACCCATCTCATTTTACTTAAATAACCATCATTTACAACCTCTTCTTATGATTTAATGAGGTATTATACACATCTTATGATGATTTTATCCAATCTTGAAGCATCTAAGTTATCAATGTAGCAAATCCTTTTCTACATTTTCTTGAAAAAAAAATCAATCTTCAATTATTTTTATATTTATAACCTTCTATATATTTAAAATTTTTTTTAAAACATATAGTTGATATAATATATTTTTTAGAATAATATAATTGATTTCTATAACTAAAAAATATTTTAATAAAACTTTTAGTCTCACCAAATACATTCAATAATATTTAATATAATTTTATATACCCAATAATATTGAGTATATGAGACTAAAATCATTGATTTAACCAATCATATTGAGTACATGTGTGGAGACTAAGATTCCTTCAATCATTTGGAATCTAATTACAATGAAACTTAAAAAAAATCATCCCATGATTCCATAAAAATCTTTATTTTCTTTTTGAACAAATTCAACACTTTATTACATATGAATTAACTTTTATAACACATAAAATATCTCTCTTTCTTAATAAATTTTATTAAGAATCTAGTCCTTGGAGTTTGTTGCTATAAAATCATTATTTTAAAGAAAAATTTAAAGTTTATTTTGGTGATGATGTTTCATCAATAGAAGATTTTATCATATGTAGTTCATGCATTATATCTTTTCATTAATGACTTTTAATGATAGTTCTCCCACTAAAATTTATTACCCAAAACATCATATCCATTTAGTGATCTAAGATACATATTTCATTAAGCTCCAGGCAACTTTACCATTTATCCCGCTACTTAGCTATTTAGGTAGGGTATCATCCCAATCACAATAGTTGTGACTCTTGGATGGTTGATTAGATAAACCTTTATCCAAATCCATCACATGGATTCACTCAACTCTATTCCTATGGCAACCTAATCTTGTTAGGGTCTCTCGGCTTGTGTAACCAAAAGAAAACACCAAAAACAAGCTAATAAAGGAAGATCTAGGGGCACCCAAATTTAGCATGACCCACCCATAGAATAATCCAGAGTCAATCATTACATTCATTCATTACCCTAGATAACCCTTAGGTTCCCAACATTATCATGACATACCTGGTTGGATGATCGAGTTCTTGAAAAGTGTCTCTTTGGAATAAATCTCACACTTAGTATTTGTGGTGATTTATTTTAAGGTCCACCAATTTAATATACATCATTTGAATATTAAATTCATGACTGTTACATCATATGTAATCATTATATTATCATATCTTATTCCCTTTTAGTGAATGCATGCTTCTAGTGATTTGGTTTTGGAATCCTTATTCCAACCACCGAATTAATGTGTTCACAACACAATAATGTGTAACTCTCTACACATCCCACAAGTATGTTCTAGTAACAAAAAATATAAGTTAAGTATATTCATACATATCCAAATGAATCATATTCATAAGTTACATGAAAACTTCATGTAAAATCATAGATTTATATGAGATTAGTAAAATACACATGAGTAAGCCTAGAGTGAAAGATATCCAACCATATTCAGTTTCCTAGACAACGCAAGCCTCTAGGAAAGTAGGTTTTATGACCCTAAGTCCCTCTACCCTAGGATACTTTAATCAAGGTATAATTCAATTCATGAAAACTATAACTCTTAATATGTACAAACTATTCCCAACAAATACCCTCAAGATCATAACTAAAATTAAAAACCGAGGCTAGGGTAGATGAAAGCTAAATTTTATTATATCAAACCTAGCATGATACAAAATTTCCTATCCTAGAAGTAATTTATCATATAAATTTTGGCATACAGTTATTCACAATATAAAAAATGTATAACAATGAATAAAAATGGAATAATATTTACATAAATGAACAATTCAAATATTTAAACATGAGATAAAAATTTATGAATAGTTTCATAAATAAAATCTTATTATAAACCCTTTTATAATTTTATCTTTAACATTATTGAAATTCAATAATTTTGAATATAAAATCTTTATATTCTTTCTAATATGAATTTTTTTCATATTTATCATAAAATAGAATTTTTTTTAAATATATAATATTATATTAATTATAAACTACTTATAATTCAATTTTTATTATGTAAACCTTTTACAATATATAAACATCATATACTTAATTATTATTTAAACCTTGGTAATAGCAATTATCAAAACACATTTTGATGTGGCTTAAATAATATCCTAATAAATGCCAGTTAATTACAAAATTTTCAAATTAATTAATTATGAACTAAACATGAATATTAAGAAAATTTAGTAAATAAACAATTTATTTATATAAAAAAATATTAGACATTTATGAACTATTCATAAATAAATGATAATGTTAAATATTTGAAAAATTAAAAAGAATATAAACTCTTTATATTATTATCAATATATAACCTTTAACATTTTTATATTAAATGGAATTTATATGATATTTCATGAATTATAAACATTTTATAATTTAATATTTATTATATAAACATTTATATAATCTAAATATCATATATGTTTGAATTTATATACACTTCATAAATCCCATTTTCTGATTTCTAAATAAACCATTTATATCTATATCATAAATCATGCCATTTACTTTATCCAAAGATATTTAAAAAATATTTATCAATTAACCGTAAACATTTTATAGTTAATTAATTTTTAAAACACTTTTATAAATTTATATAAATATTCCAAAACACGTTTTCCATTATTTATAAACAATTTATAAATAATATAATTCAATTAAAAATTTAATTCTGTTGATTAAAATAAATACTTTATTTATTTTCATAAATAAGAATAATATATATAAACATTTCATATTTATTTTTAGGATTGAAAAATCTCATTTTACTATTAAAATGTATTTTTCATAAATTAATAAACGCGTTGATTTGTCAAAGAAGCCTACTCTTTGATACCACTATTGGGTTTTGTAAGATCATCATATAATCATGGGAGGGGAAGACAACCCAAACAAAAGCAGATCAATTTTCAAGAATCAACGTATAAATAAACTATATAACAACGTACCTGAAAATTTCCAATGATAACAACATTATTTATCAAGAATGGGGAATTCATGATAAATATCACGTAGTAGTGAAAAAAAGAACCTTGTCTCTGAGGGGGGGGGGGGGGGTACACTAGAAAATGGATTCTCGATCATATCGTGAGGCTACTTGAGTGCTAAAGGGGAGCTAGATCTTTCATCTCATATGATGAACAATAGTGTGGGATAAAGAGAGAAATAAAATGCTTTCTCACAATTACTTGTCAAAAACATGAGGGATTACATCCCTTTATATAGCCATCCATGATGCGTTTCATTAAATGAAAACACATTTTCCATATTATTATTCCCATAATTAATTGAATTCTTTTTAATGAGAAGGCAATCTAATTAATGCATTCATAATGGATTATAATTGATAATTAAACCATTTGGTATAAATAAATATATATCAAATACATATATATATATATCTATTATCATATGTATTTAATACATGAATTACATATATCTAATGCATGTAATTATATATACACTTTATATTTATAATATCATATTATATATATATTTAGTGCATATCTAACACTTCATTGGTGTTGGATTTCTCATATCTTATTCATGGTGTTGAAAGATAAACTAGTTTTTCCTTGGACGATGCCAACCTTCTACTATTGTAATGGAGGCCTGATGACTTCAAACTTGGTGGATTGATATGTATGGATATGGATGCTTGGGTAGGACCTACTACACCAAGTCTGTAGACTTATTTTCCTCTATGTTTTCCATAATTTTTTGGTGTGTGATTGTATTCCTATAAATAGATGTGTGGTATGTGGGTTGTAAGATCATGTAAGAGAAGAAATAAACCTACTTTTCGGCTGTTGTTATTTTTCTTCTATAAATCACCTCCACTAATCTGCATCTTCTTCTATTATTGTGTTAGAAGCAGCTAAATCCACCTTATATGGTATCAAATAATATGAAGGTGAGCTGTGATAAGTGAATGGCCAGTGAGAGCAACTTTCAATATGTTTCAGTGAAACCTACTACTGATCTATTGTAGTGGATAGAGGAGAATGAAGATGAATAGTTAATAGTATTCATTCTGATCCAAAATCATTGGCATGAGTTTTTTTAATTCCCATGTTACTTTTCTTTCCCCATTTTTCAAAATAAGGGTTGAAAATTGTCAATTTTGATTTTCACCCTTTTCTACTCCTCCCTTTATTGATGGATTTCCCATGGATTTTTTATGATCTACCATGCTATCTCATTTTTCTTTCTTAAAAAAACTTCCCACCTCATCACACATCATCTCATTTTCCATTCCATCCAAAAAACAATTCATCCACCATAATTTCATGCCTCAGACAATTTTTTACAAAAAAATGGAAATCCATTTTGGTGTTATCCAATATCAGCACCCATTAGAATTTATGAAGAAATATATAGTAGTTTATAATTATGAAAAAATTGTCAGTCTGCACTTTCAAAAAAATTTCAATCTAATTATCCAAAAGAAATGGTAGCACACACTTGAAAAAAATTGCAACCCTTCGATGAAAAAAATTGGAAATATACACTCCTAATATATATATATATATATTGTATTTTACAACTCTGAAAAAAAATATTATGCACTTCTGGATATCTTCTTCTATCATTTTCCCACAAAAAATTAATTTATCTCTATAGAGAATGCAATATCACAATATTTGACCCCAAATCTGACAAAGAACAATTATGATAATTTATGCATCCAAATTTGAGCACTCCATGGAACCCAAGATGTCATGGACATCTGGGAAGATGTATACACCAAGAAAAAATCTAAAGTAATGGAGGATTCTCTTCTGGATGTTCAAAAGGAAACTCTTTAGGTGGAATGGAATAGGGGATGAAAGGACAAATAAATTATTAATCAAGGCTTTGATGAAGTGAATTTTGAAATAATCACTCCATCAAAATCATCAAAGTATATATGGGAAAATATAAGAAAAGATTTCAAAGGCACCAAAAAAGTGAATAGGATACGACTAAATTCTATACGATGTAATTTTGAATCCCATTTTATGAAATATTATGAAACCATTGTTGAGTATCACACTAATGTAATGGTTTCAGTGAACCAACTATGAAGAAATTGAGAAACTATTTTCATTATGTGGGTATGTGAGAAATTGTTTTCATCCTTAGATCCAAAATTTTATTACATTTTCATTTCCCTAGAATAAACAAATGACCTAGAAAATATTTTATTCAATGAACTTGTGGGATATTTACAATCCCATTAACTAATGGAGAATCACAAGATTGATACCAATGGCATGAGGCAAGCCATATAATCAAAGTTTCATCTCAAAAAATATGAAAATAAGCATGGGGGTTTTCAAAGAGGCTGAGGAGGAGGATTCTGTAGACATAAATTTGATTGAAGAAGAGGAGGACATAGTGGAATAATCCCAAATAGAGGAGGTCACGAATATCAAAACTATACTCCATGAGAATGAAAACGAGGAAGAAGATAAGGATTCGATAATCTCCAAATAGACAAAAATAAATTTTCAATTTTATAATTGTAAATGAAATGGAAATTATAGTAATGAATGTTGGTATAAGAAACCCATGGAAAATGAAACCAAGGAGTCACATGTCATCGAATAATGAGATAATTTTGGTGAGTCCCATGTGTTGATGGGACAAACATTAACTCAAAATTACGGTATGTGTTATCTTGAATCTAGAGTTAGAAACCATGTGATAGGTTACAAGCACTTGTTTATGAACCTAGATGATAGGGTTTGAAGAGATATTTCATTTAGCGACCTATCAAAAATATTTTTCTATGGAAGTGAAGATATTATGATCTTGCAAAAATATGGAAATCATGTTTTTATCTCTGATGTCTAATATGTACCAGACATGAAGACCAATATCTTGAGTCTTGTAAAATTAGTTGAAAGAGGAGTTTATATAATCCTACAAAATAAAAAAATTAAGATTTTGATGCGGGGGGGGGGGGGGGGTGATCAGAAAATTACCGATAGAAAATAACCATATGTTTTTACTTATGATCTAACCCAACAATGGTACGCGATGAAAAATATTGGATAAGTAATTTCAGGTTAAATAATTTATGCTTTAAAAGTTTAAAATTATTAAGAAATAAGAAGATGGTGAATTAGATTCCCATCATTCAACACCCAAATAAAATACGTGAAAGATATTTTCTAAGAAAACAACATAGAAAAAAATCAATGAAGGCCAACTAGAAAGCTACTGTACCACTAGAGCTAGTTCACACCGATGTGTACAATCCATTGAATCCAGAATCAGATGGACAAAGGAGTTATTTTTTGACATTTATTGATGATTATAGTAGAAAAATGGATATAATTTCTCAATAATAAGTATGAAGTGTTTTGAATCTTCAAATAATTCATGGTGTTGGTGTAAAGTCAAAGAAATAATTGCATTCAAACATTGTGATTTGGTCGAGGTGGGGAATCCACCTATGATGTTTTTCAAGAGTACCTCAAGAATCATGAAATTTAGCACCAGCTAACTCCAGCTTACACATCCCAACTCAATAGAGTAGTAGAAAAAAAATCATATCTATTCCCGACATGGTGAGAATCATGTTGAAAAAAATAGTTCCCATGAATTTCTAGGCTGAAGCAGCTTTGTATGAGGTTTATCTACTCAATAGATTCCCAACTAAAAATCTTTAATAAAATACACTACATGAAGCATTGAGTAATCACATGCTAAGTGTAATACACCTCATAGTATTTGGTTTAATTGAATATGTTCGGATCTTAGAGGAAAAATAAAAAAATATTGAGGAAAAAGGTGTAAAGTGTGTCCTTATGGGATATGGAGACCAAGAAATGAGATATTGATTGTATAATCACATCACCAAAAAGATTATATTTATTAGAGATGTTATCTTTGATGAAAATGGTACATGGAAATTTAATCAAGATGATGATTCAAGATAGGTATGAATCACTCTATAAGAATAAGAAATTGTTGAAGAAGTACCATTGCAGGAATGAGGATTTGAAGAACCATTGATGTCATCACCACATACTCCTAAATATAAAGACATTGAACTATAACTTTCTCATATACATCCCCAAAATTTTTTAATCCTTGAGGATATATATGAGAGAATGGAACCAATGTAAGAGTATTTAACTTTGTATTGTCTTCTGTGACTTCCAATCCAGTTAGCTTTGACGAAGATAAAACTGATGAAATGTGGAAGAAAGTGATAGATAAGGAAATTAATTCCTTCAACGCCACCAAAGGATATAAAAAAAGAATTTATTGACTACGGTGAAGTCATTTCACATGATCATAAACCACCCAGATATGATAAAAACTCACAAATCATAAGAAAATCAAGTTTAAGGGGGATTTTTAAAGATAAACCTATTTTTCCTTGGATGGTGCGAACCTCCAACTGCTGGAATGGAGGCCTCGAGGCATCAAAGTTGGTAGCTTGAATTGTGTAGATTTGGAGGCTTGGGCGCAACCTACTAGACCAAATCTATAGACTTTTTTATCTATTTTTTACTCATTTTTTGTGTGATTAAATTCTTATAAATATATGTGTGGTGTGTGGGTTATAAGATCATATTAGAGAATAAATAAACCTAGTTTCTTACTGATGTTATTTTTATTCTGCAATCACCTCCATTGATCTTCATCTACCTCATGTATTGTGTTAGCTACTACAAAATCCACCTTCATGTGGTTATTTAATTTATATTCTGTTGGTTCTATAGGTAAATCTCGTTCTTCCTAGCAGCTTCATCCATTTGGTTAACATAGTGTGCTGGAAAACGATTTAGGTTGGACTTGATCTATTGGTGTCGGATGACCTAGTTCTTCTATTGGGATGTGGTTGTTACGTATGACTGTTAGAGGGATATTTTGTGGGTTTTATACCTATTGGTGGAATCAGTGTGTTCCAGGTTTCATTTGGGTTGTTTATCTTACTATTTTGGGTTCGTTCAGTTGGAATGTTCTATGGAAGGACATTTGGAATTAGTCGTTGACATTGACACTAGTTTTATTATTCTTTCGGTATCTTCTTCAGGGAGTGTCCTCATATCTATCTATCTAACCTAGCTCTTATATCCCATACCAATGTTCAAGACCCCATCCTGGTCAAACTCATTAGTACTTTAAATTGGTTTGGGTCTATCATGATAGAATTGGTGGTGATGGGGTTTACTTCCTCCAATCACTTGGTTCGAATTCGGGTGGTCGGGTTCTTCAGAATAAAAGTGGTCGAAATATCATGTGAGTTGGAATTTATTACCATGGTGTTTAAGTAAATAGTTATATTGGTTTTATAGATTTGGTTCAGGTGATGTATGGTGGATCTTTTCTTCTTGCTACAGTGGTAACAGTTCTGGTTTCTAGTGGGTTGTTTTCACTAGTACTGCGGGAGATGAAAAAATTGTGATTTAGTATTGGGATATGTAGCTTAAGTAATTTCTTCACCTAAAGGGTGTCACACACTTCTGTTATAATTCAAATTTGTAAATTTGATGTTGTAGTATCTGATATACATTATGGTTCTCTCTGGTGTTATTTGGTTTTACAGTCAAGTATTGGTATTTTGTGCTTCCCCCAACTAAAAAGTAGTCTTCTCATAAAATATAAAAAATATACTTTGATGGTTTTAATTAATATCACTCATGTCAGGTGAATAGTCATACACACAACCTCATGTTGGGGGAGAATCTTGTTCTTAGGAAAAAACATTCCAGTGAAACAATTTTTGAGAAACTCGATGAAATATGGAAGTGATATAAAGAAGAATAAATAAATTATAACACATGATTTTTAATGTAAAAACCCCTCCAATACAGAGGATTAAAAAACATGAATAAATTACAAAATAAATAATATGAATCAAAGAGTATAAAATAAAAGTAATTCCAAAATGTTAATTAGAAAATAGAGAATAGAAAAAACTTGTGTGAAAACCACACCTTGATACACCTTTCTCTTCTCTATGGAAATCATCTCAATCAAAACAAAATACTCAAAGATTAATCTGCAAAAAAGTATCACCCTTCTCTAGATAAAATACCACTACCTCGGAGATATTTATCTAAACACACACTAGCCTCATATAATCATATAACACCTGACGGATTTTTCTCTCCCATCATCTCTCAATCATGATGTACTATCAATCGTCAACCAAGAAATGTCGCTTAATCACTCCAATCAAGAAGACTTTCAATACATAGCCCTGATAAAAAATATCATTATATTTTATTTTCACCTTTTCTATGTCAATTCACCACACATGATACCACAAACATAGTATCCCATCATATTATAGATCCACCATTGATGCTTTATTCTCCATCGATGATGATCCACATAGGCTAATGAAAATGTGGAAGCCCCTTTCCCCTTGATTAGGCATCTCTCTCTCTCCCTCTCTCTCTCTGTTTTCCACTAGTTGTATCCCATTTTTAAGAATTCAAAGTATCTTTTTTCAAATACATATAAAATATAAAATATTGTGTCTTAAATTTCCAAATCACCATGAATCTTCCAAGTTAATAATCCAAAGTCTGTCTCATCGAAATAAATATAAAAGATATATCTCACCATGAGAAATACATGAAACCTTATCTTTGTGATAGGATAAATGAAATCTTTAATTAAAAAACATATTATCTCAAATTTGGTGACACCCAAAAGCTGGATCCTATCACCTAATGTTATAATGCACATATCCCTCACATATGAATGAAACACCCCTAGCGCTAGGTGACCTGAGTCCCCAATCACTCACATGTAATTAATAGTCTTGTACCGACACCTATGTAAGGTGAACTCCAAGTGATTTTGTAACTTCCAATCACCCCTTAAGATAATCCAATACCCCCTCATGTGTGGTTGATCTGAATCTTCCATGTATAATTAAATAATTCCTATGTGGGATTAAATCTAAATTCACCTAACCAAATTTAGTGATCAAATAGATTGAAAATCTCACATTCTCTCTACCTTTTCACTTCTATGAGTATCACTTGAATCTACACATGGACCCCATACACGGATTATTAATCATAGAAATATATTTATGTAATTTCAAACACTATAAAATTTTATGGAGTGGGCGTCATTTAGAAATTCTACCCCTCAATTGTATGCATGGAAGTTAGTCTAGGATAGGGAGATCACACTATCTTTGAGGAAGAATAAGGTGAACCTTGATGACTGTAGATATATTTACCTTCTCTAATTTTAAGAGATTATAGACTTGTACTTTTCCCTTTATCAAATTATATTACACTTTTCGTAATTCAATTGTTTTAATGTTAATACAATGTTTTTTCTTTTTTTTTGTGTTGTTTTCTTCTCCATTTTCCTAATTCCTTTATTTTTCTCAACCTCTATTATGATGATGTGATCTCATACTTCATGATGGTGAGGTACTAACCCATTTTGTGTGGTATGAGGGGAATCACAATGATGATCTTGAATTTCTATATTTTAATCCAAAAAACTATCTACCCAATTCTGATGGGTTGGGAGGGGTAGGGTGTTGTGGAGTTTATTTTCACTCTATATTCAATCATCATTATTTTATTCTTTCATTATTTGAACATAATATTATCCAACAAATATAATCAATCAATATATCCTTGGAGATGAGTGAATTGATAGGATTAATGGTATGTGATTTCTGTTAGGTATTTTAGTAGCTTCACTTTCTCAGTTGAGGAGTGTTCTTTCCCACTCACCAAGGAGAAAAATGAGATACTGGTATTCTTTATAGCCCTAGAGTAAAATAGTATTCTCTTACATGAAAATCAATGAGGGATAATTAGGTGAATGGTGTTAATTTTTTTATTGGATTAAATGATTTAAAACAAGTGTAAATGATGATAGAACACATTGAAATTCACCCAAGGACCATATATTCTTACTAATTTCTTGTGTTTTTGTATTTATTTATTATATTTATTAAAATAAAAATACATTACAATGTTATATTCTTCTTTCAAAATTTGACAATAATAAGAAAACAATAATAATTCTTATGAAAAACAGTATTTCACTCATCTCCACAAGTTTGAAAACTCTTATCAATCCCACTGGACAACATTTGAAGTTGTAAATATTTTTTTAACTATGAGGTCTACGATATTCGCTTGTCAAATTGGCATCGTTATTGGTGAGCCATATTATCACTTTATTTTTTTTCACAATATATAATTAGTTCTTACTTTTATTTTCTTTTTTTTTCTCTATATTTTTTCAATTTTATTTTCTTTACTTGATTTCTTTCCTTCTTTATTTATTTTCTTCCTTTCAATTAGGTTGATAATCAAAGTGGAAAAATTCTTTAATAGATCCAAAAATATATTCCCAGTTCATAGAGATTGATAAAATCTATATTGAGGTTAGAGATTCACTCCTATCTAAATTATTCATTGCTAATCAATCTCTCTACCTATAAGAGTACAAGGAACAAATTCAAGAGTATCAATATGAGAAACCTTTTGAAACATTCAATGGGTATGATAATATAAGTTACTAACCTCACAAACCTAATCATCATTCAATCCATATACCCTCACATAATCATAATAAAGGATAACTAACACCTTAGAAGATTCAAGAAGTAATTAAAATCTCTATACTATAAGACCAAAATATTAATAAGCAATAGATTTATTTGGGAGAACTGAAGGAAATTATGGGTATGATTGGAACACCCTCTAAGTACTCATAGATCACAGAAATAAACAATAACAATAAGAAGTAAGAAGTCGAGGACATTATTTCCTTTTTTATAAAAAGATATCCAAGTGGTGGAAGAAACCATAGAATATCCTTCACACTGATAAATTTTAGAAATATTTGATGAGGCACTCTATAAAGAATAAATTATGTTAGGTGAAATATTATAGGGAGATGAATAAATTATAGATTTACATTTTCTACATATTCTAAAATTCACATGAAAAGTAACCCTCTTTTCTTTTATGATACAGATTCTAGATTGTTGGAGTATTACTTGAATGAGGAGGAAGAAAATGAGATGGGTATATTTGATGAAAATATGATTTATCCACTACCCTATGATAAAAACTAGTATAGAGACATGAATTAAAGAGAAAAATATCACAATCATTACAACCAAGGTATTTGATATTTTTTGGATTTAATTTCGTTGATATTTATTTATGGGAAACACATTTCAAATCTTCTTTTTCTAAATTTCAAAAACTAATCTAACTATATATTTCCATGGATAGTGAATAAAATATAAATATACTACCATTAAAAAGAAAATGGCTCTAGAATTTGAAGGGGTTGTTGGTCAAAAAAAGAGGATTCTTTGGTACCTATGGGGAAATGAATACCTTCTCAACATCAATATTAACAAAAAATTGAGGTGGGTACTGTAGAACTTTGGGATGACCCTTTCTATGTTACCCCACCCCTTATATATATATTTTTTATCTTATGGTATTTTGGATGATATAATCTTCTAATTGAGTACTCCTAGATCAATGTCTACTTATAAACAGTGATATAAAAGTGCATGTGGAGATTTATATCAAAGAAATCCATCCCAACTTATATTTGGGGTTGAAAAACATAAATTTACAAACTATAAGTTTTTTAAAAACACATCACCAATTTAGGGAATGTTTCAATATTCTTCTCCCTTCCCTATTTCATTTTTTTATTTACTTTTAATTTTCACATACTATTTTTATTTATCTTTTATAAAGAACCAGTGGGCAGTAACTAAAAGTGTAACTCAATCCTACCATTGGGATAATAAAATCTGTTGTATTATTCATTTAAATTAGTGTAATAACCTCAAGTATATTATTCACATGATGGAATTAAAATGGGCAGTGTTAGATAATTGTGTGTATGGGGTGGGGATCACACATGTTTTTAGGATTTGTTTAAGAAAATTTATGGATATTGTTCTTTCTCATTTTAATTTTTTGAGTGTTTTTTGATAGGTAATTTGAACTATAATGACTTCCTACCTTGTGGAAATGATATTTTTAGTTTTGAGGATTTAATTATCTTTGAAACTGTTGAGTTTAAGTGATTTATTATGTGATTTTGTTTTCTAATTCCATGGAAGTAAACATGTATTAGTAGGATATAAATGATTGTATATTCCTTGAATTATCTATCAAATTATTCTTAATCATCAACCAGAGGGACATTATAATCCCATTTTGACATATTGTACCTTTTAACCCATTTATTATGAGTCTCAGGTCATGTTGTGAAACTATAACATTGTTTGGTTCTTGTTTTAAGCCATGGGATTAAAGTATATTATGCATAATAAAGTCCATTGTTCAATTGAAAAATACCCTTTAAACCCAAGTTTCTGGATACTTTGACATTTGAATCCCATTAATCATTAGAAACCATGAAATACCTATTATGTTAGCCACATTACAAGATATATTTATCCCTTCACACCCAAATCATTTTTGAATTTCATGTTATAATATCATATGCGTGTGGGGGAGAGGGTGTGTTCTTGGAAAATCTAGGGAGAAAGTACATTGTTTTGGACTGAGTGAAGGGAGACTTCAAAACTATTTTGGTATGTGTGTTTATAATCCAATTTTATCATTATTATACATTGTTCCATTATTATCTTTAAGAAAAAATAAAGATTTTATACATATGAAAAGAATAAAAAAACACACACATAAAACACAAATAAAAAAAGTTAAAAGATTGAAAATAGGTTGTTTAATTCAATATTGTTCACTGTTACTATTGTGACTTGTAAAAGGAACAAAGGGGAAGAGTGAGCTGGGAGTGATACATTTCTGTCAAGGGATGAGTTTAATGCATTCACTATTTTACACTAGTTATAATTTTAACATTATTTATTCTTAAGGTATCAAAACTCTTCTTATGGCTCTGATTTTTCAAATCAAAATCCAATTGGAACTGACCTCACAATATCATATTAAAATTATTCTTGAGTATCACAGTTAAATATACCAGTAGATAACCTAGGATCTTGGAAAGTTTACTCTAGGAATGAGGAAAACTTCATTTTAAATGTTTCTAGAGCTAAGATGGAAAAATTACATTATAGGTAAGGCATGTAGTGGTTGGGAGGAATTTTAAGGATAAAAAAATGATTAAATAAAGTGGGGAAGTGAGTTGTAATTATAAATGAATCATGATAAATTTTCAATAGTGGATAATTAGTGGTTTTATATTTTCTATTTTGAGTATTTTATCATGGAAGAAGAATATTGTTTTGCATTAATTCCTTGCATTTCCCAAGAGTGAAATGGTTTTAGTGTGAGAGAGTGATTAGAGCCAATTTTTTCCCTATTCTATTTATAATTTTAAATGTTTAATAATACCATGTTTTTATTAATTCTGCATAGTGTTCACATTTTTGGATACTGTGGTTTCATCTAGAATTAATGTGTAAATGGATTGAATTTATTATTTTTAATTGATTTATTAATTTTTTCGAATTATTTATAAATACATACTTTGATTCAGTATTGATTTGTAATTAAATTTGAATAAGATCAACTTTGTATTTTAACTGTTTATATTAATTATTATGAATTATATGTCGAATCTGAACTTAATCTTTGAGTGTTTTATGATTTTTCTAGGATAAAGAGAAGGTGTAGATGAATAATATTGATAAAGTAGTTTTTACAAATTAATTGAGTAGTTCTAGGTAGTTTGTGTATGATTAAAGTTTTTTCCTAAGCCCCACCATTGGTTGTGAGGTGGTAAGAGTTTAGGGGGGTGAGGGGTAGGTTATCAGATCAAGTCCCCTTACCTATATGTTTAATAAAATCTATTTTTTTGTGTTGTGTTCCGTTGTTCTAGATACAATCAAACTTATATGTATGGGGTTATTGAAAAAAGTGCAGTATCCACTACATAT
The DNA here is from genome assembly GCA_963277665.1 of Viscum album. Taxonomy (NCBI): domain Eukaryota; kingdom Viridiplantae; phylum Streptophyta; class Magnoliopsida; order Santalales; family Viscaceae; genus Viscum; species Viscum album. Next base: position 839,342,795 of record OY728165.1, read on the forward strand.
TTTAAAGGACTGTACCAAAATAATGAAAAGTCTAAGGTGCTATGAATCATTAAGTTGGTGAGGTCAAGAATTGCATGCGAATAACATAATATGAATAAAAAAATGAGCTATATCATGTAATAATTTCATGCATCATGTGAACTTAAAGGGGATTTCACTCACATATATATAAAAGCTAGATACATTAGGTGAAATTTAAGGTTATTTATCTCACGTTTGAATAATCATTACTTGGGTTAGGTGATTACGCAGGCCAACTACCTCCTATCATAATTATAATCTCCCTCACATAAAAATGAAATTCCACTCACATTAGGTGACCCAAGTCCTTATCCGCTCACATGTGATTAAAAGGCTCACACTCAGACACATGAAAGGTGAAATTCAAGTTAGTTACATGATTCTAGTAATCCATTGTGACATTCCAAGCCCCATTTCTATACAATTAGACTATAGCTTCCATTTTGAACTAATGACTCTTATATGGGATTATAAATACAATTTCAACCAATAAAATTTTGGGATCAAAAAGATTTAAAATACCCCATTCTCTTTGATTATTCACATCATGAAATATCACCTGAAGCTCCAAATGACCCCTATCTAAGAATTAGTATTCATGGGGGAATTGTTAAGTAACTTAACACATTGTAGAATATTTTGTTGTGTGAATCATGTATAAATTCGACCCCTTAGTTGTATAGGTTAAACTTGCTCCAATATGGGGAGATTAGTCCTAAATTTGAGGAATAAGAAGGATCTGACCCTTGATGACTATAAAAATATTTCTATTCCCTACTTATAAGAGATTCTAGACATGGAATTTGGACCTGCTTAGATTATATTATTTTTTCAATAATTCATTTGTTTTAATGTTAAAACAATGTTTTGTTATTTTTTTTGTGTTGTGTTCTTCTCCCCTTCCCTAATTCATTTGGGTTTCCCAACCTCTATGATTTTCTTAGGATTACATTATTTTTTATGGTGAAAAATGTGCCAGTTTTGGGTGGTCCAATGGGAATCTCATTAGCGATCTTGAAATTATACATTTTCATTCCTAAACCATCACCATAATTTTGATGGGGGTAATGGGGGTGGGGTGTTTAGGATGTGATTTTCACTCAATATTCCTTAACCATTATCATGTTATTTTACTATTTGAACTTAAAAGTCTATCACCAATCAAATTTCTCACTATAATAGTGGAGGTGAGTGAATGAAGAGGTTTAATGTGGTTGTTATCTAGTGTTTGAGTAGGATCACTTTCTTAGTTTATGAGTGTTCTTTCCCACTCACGAAGGATAACAAATGAGTTATTGGTATGCTTGAGGGTCCTTGGGTAAACTAGTATTCCCATGGAAAAAATTTGAGGTAAGTAGATGAATGGTATTGAGCCTGATAGTTGGATTATGTGATTTATAATAAGTGTAAATGTTGATAAAACTCATTGGAATTCACCCAAGGACCATATACTCTTCTTTTAAATTTCTTGTTTGATTTTCTTCCTTTTTTATTTCATTAAATAAAAAACACAAGATATTAACCATTTTTGTTTATCTTTAAAACAAATAAAAAAAATTATATGTTCTAGGATTGTGAGTATTTAGCTCAGATCCTCAAGAGATATAAATTAGGTTAGTCCCACAAGACTATATTCCTAGTTAAAAATATTTGTTTGACTGTGTAGCCCGCGATTTTCATACATCAATGGAAATTTTTTTTGGATGAGAGGATTGGTGGCTAGATCATTTCTTAAGGGGTCTTATTGCTTATTTTGAGACTCTATTATAAATTTAATACATATTCATGAAATAATTCCTAGTAATAATTCTATTTACCTTGGTTGCGAGAGTGATCGATTAATATCATGTATTGATGTGAAAATTTGTGTGTATAAGAGGTTATCTATATTTTATCTCAGAATTTGATTATAATATGGTTTAAAGAAACATAGTTGGAAACTCTATGATTTATCACCATCTAGATAGGTGATGGATGTTATGGAGTTGGTATTGGGTCCATGATAGCGGCTTACTACATTTCCCTATGAATGAATTTGAAACCACATAGTTTAATGCCGCTTAAGGGGACACATAATAACTTTTAAGGTCATGTAAAAGGATCGTTGTAGTTCCTTTTGAGATCATATAGTCATGAAAAAAAAATCATTTTAAGGTGACAAAATCAAGACCGATGATGTGCCTTTTAAGGTTATGAAACCCAGATCATGACATCTTATAGTTTAAGGTCATATGACTAGGATCTATTTCGATCAGTTTAATGTCATGAAGAATAAAAACTATGTAGAAGGGAATACGAAATTGTTTTTATGGTACTTATTCATTAGTTTCCCTTTCATATTTTCTATTTCAAACTAAAAAATATATGGTAAATATGGGGTTTCCACCGAAGAGGCCCATGATTTGTATGGTTCATTGATAGGTCATTGTGATCATCAAATAGAACATGAATAGGGATTTCCCAAAGTAGGAGACCTATAATATGCTTATTTATCTCTTGTATATTTATCATTAGATATGAAAGGGATATTGGTCTCATGGTTGATTTGAACTAGAAAGGAGGAGTTGAGACTTACACATAATCGAAGGCCCATATACATCTTCGAATCATTGATTGGAGACATTAAAAAATAACCAGGTGGGGGGGGGGATGGGAAAGGTAGACTAAGATAAACTTATCTCATGTATGTCAAGAAGATATAGGTATGATGATTGACTATATGATGGTTATTCGAGGTCATCCCAGAGCATCCAATATGTGTGGGTAGGGTCAAGCAGAGTCCCACCGGTCACCTAGGTGAAATAATTTTCATTATTAATAGAATACATGACTGTCAGTGTAATATATCATTACTGATTTCAAGTACCAATTATCCATCATTTTGATTCCATTTTTGGTTTGGGTGTGTTTCTAGATCTTTTTAAATATTTTTCTTTTTTTGGGAAAATTATGGTTTTATAAGGTGGGTTGTGTCGTGGAGGGCAAGGGATGCAACATGGAAAATTTTTGTGTCACTAAAATATGTAGCCTGGATACAACATGGTACTATGGTTTTGGCATGGTGGATTTTAGAGGCACTTCCTTTTTAGGCTGGGTTGCACCGTGGTCCATCAGGATACGACATAGTAAGTTTCAGAGCCACTACTATTTTAGTTAGGGTTGTGGCATGGAGGAGGATGTTGTGGCATAATGGCATGAGGGGTAGATTTAGTTAGTTTTTACAATTGGGGTAGCCTTGAGTCATGGTGTATGGGATGAAACATAGCCCAATTCCACTTAAAGTAGATATGTGACATGGTTTCTTGTAGGCCATTTAACTAATGGTGGCTACGATTTGGTCTGGGGTGACTGTACTATTGTCTAGCCATTTTTAGTAAAATTGTGTCATGTCCATGGAGGAATTCATTAAAGTCTATGTTTTTAAAGACATAAAAATCCCAATCCTCCCCAATTTTATTTATTTTTTTAGTAAAAAAATATCATGGCCATGGGGAAAGTGACATGTTATATGTTTTTATAGACTTAAAAATCCATATACTTCCCCATTTTATTTCATTTTACTTTTGTATAAACCTCATTAGATTTTTTGATCTTTCAATTTTCTTAAGAGGTGGAATTGACTCCTACAACACCTTCTCTTTACAGATCAAAGATCTAATATTTTCATTTTATTTCCTCAGGGTAAATGGATATCCACTTGTTTGGTTTCTCTCTATCTTTCTTTCTCCCCTCCTTAGAGAGTGATAGATCATCATGTTATTGATTGATCTAAAATTTTATTTTATGGATCTTGATTATAGGTTTGATTTACTGATAACCTTCTCCTTTTTTCTTCATTGAGGTTACTGATGCGGGTGTCGATTTGATATCTAGGTAAATTTTAGATGGTTTCATAAGAATTATCCCTAAAAATGGAACTTTGATTTTATTGATTGATTTGAAATTATTTTTCAATTGAATATAAAATATTTATTTGAATTTATTTGAAATTTGATTTTATAGGGGCATGAAAATCATGGAAAACCCCACATTTCAATGGTATTGAAACTGTTGGTAGGATTTGTAAAAAATATGGTTTTTAATGAAATAGATTTTATAAATGATTTGATTATTGATCCTTTAAAAAATCATAAAATGAATGATGATTTTGATTGGCATGAATTGATAAAAAACCAATGGTTTGATTTTGAACATGAAAATGACATGTTGAAACTTAAACTGGGTAGTTGAATTGTGAATGATGATTTGATTTGAAATGAAATGATATTACCGTTACTGATTGATTGATTGATTGAAGTGCATGTTATCCTGAGTTGTTAGTGGGTGACTAGGATAATCATGACAGGACTTTAAATCCCTAACATTGGATTGATGATGAAAACTCTAACTAAACCATGTTCGACATGTTTTCCCCATATGGGGAGTTAATTGATTATCTTAATGGCCCCATCTTAAGGACATGTGAATAGAAAATGAGTCGTGTTGATTGAATAGGATGTATGAGGGTCTAATAAACATGAACTAACTAACCACATGGCATAAAAATCATTTTTCTTGGTATTTATTTGACTGTATATGCCATTATTTATAGAACTTATGTATTCATTACAACTATTGATTTATATAAATTATTTATATAAAATGTAAATTTAGGCTTGTGATTGATATATCTTACATATACTTTATTTGAAATAGTTCTTTGATTTAAATCTGAAAATTTTATTCCATGCTTTATTTTATTTAAATTGGAAGCATAAATAGTTTAATTGTTATGGTATTGCTTATGGAACACTTGGTGAGACCCTAATGAGTTGTTTATCTCCCAACCTACATTTTTTTGTTTGGGTGTTTATAGATACTATTATACCAGGTCTAGGAAAAGGGGAAGAACCAATTGGATGTGGTAATTGTGTTTGGTCTGTAGGAATCATAAGTGTTGATGGTGACTGATGGAGCTATGATCCCCTCATTTTATAGGTTTTTGAGGCATTTTCAAGTTGGATATTTCTTTTTGTAGTTGATGTTTTACCTTGGTATATTTTTGTATATATTTTGGTACTTTATCCATTTGGAATATTTGGAATACTAACTCTTTAATGTTTAATCTTCTGTTGTGTGAACATTTTTGTGGAAAAATTCATTCCCTTTGAGTTTTGATATAATTCTAGGTGCTAGTGACCAACCAGTGAGGATCAAGAATTCCCTTCGGGCTATGTCAAGACTATATTGGGTGTTAGTGTACTAAGTTATTTGGGTTTTTTCATGATAGTTAGTTCCCTGTGGACTTTATCATTTATGAAGGAAAACTCAGGGGACATTTTTTACAAAGTGCATGATTCCCATTTTCAATGGAATAAAAGATTGAAGGGAGACACACAAACATTCATGGTATCCTGATCAAGAAAATATAATGTCTTTAGAGGATTTATTGATGTAATAGGATTTTTGGGGCTTAGACCATGGATAAAGGAAGTCAATGGGGTTTTTCAAATTAGTTCAATATAGGATATGACTTGCATAGAAAAAAAAGGTGTAAAGGTGGCCCAGGTGTCCACAATAAGGATTTTCACAATGTAACTAACTATAAGACAAATATTTCATGGTGATAGACTATTGTAAAAAGGTAAAAATTTAATTTAGGAAGCTTGGATTTTAAATAATATTGGAGTTCTTTATGAGTGTGTAGGGTTCAAAAAATTTATGGTGTTTAAATGTCACTGATCATAAAGGAATTATCTATGTGGCCCTCTATAAATAAGTTACACTGTAATATATCAGAAATGATCCTATATGAGAGGCTCTCTGAAGTTTTTATGTGGTGATGGGATTAATATGAATTTCCTATGTGGTTAACTTCCCCCCTATATCAGGATTAGTCTCATAAGTCACTTGAGGTAATGTGTTAAAGGCTTTACATGAATGGATAGTTTTCAAACTGGTTGATTTGTATCTCAAACTTCATGCCATAGAAAATTTCTTCCTACTTCCTTGAAGTGTGTGTTAGAGGTATTTATATTCTATATGCATAATAATTCTCCTATATTTGATGGAATTTTCACTGCAAAGAAGGTTTGTGGTGGCATAAGGATTCCATTATAGAGTTATAAATGACATCATGCAATGAACTATTTAATCTGAGATGGAAAAGGATTAAATATAAAGTGATGAAGGTTGTATTTTAACACGGTGAAGAATGAATCTAATGCAATTAAGTCTATATTTAGATGTGGCCATGATGGTTTTATTCTGATGTGACCACTAAGTATTCTGATTGAACCTTATATTATAGTGAAGACAACCATCTTAATCTAATGACATCATGCAGCTTTGGCCAGTTCAACTGTAATATATCGGAATTTCTGTATAACATTTTTTAAATTATATGGAATTATTTTGAGACCAATAACTAAGACGACATGTGATTATAAGGCCCAGAGTGCCCAAAATGATCTGTTGAAAAATGTTAAGCTTTAAATAGTGCGCATGTGCGGTTTTACAAAAAAGTATAATAACTCTTAAACAGGCTCCTGGATAAGAAATATGATGGCACCATTGTGTTCAGGATGTCTTTTTTACCCTCTATCAAGGTTATTTTTTTATAAAAGAGATCACTTTGAGGGAAAGTGATAAAACCATATTACAAGCCAACCTCATGTCAAACCTCATAAAAGGTTACCAAACTATTCCAAAAAAACTTTAAATGTTTTGAATTAAACACCCTATGTACGCTTAATGCGATAGAAGTTACTTTTGTATCTGGGTTGTATTTGATGAGATCCTCAAAGTAGTCGATCATCCTATCCCAAGTTTGAATGTATTCATCCAGGTTTATTTTCTTCTCACTAATTCCATGAGCCAAGATCTGGTCTTTCTTGTCGATCCACCTAGCTTTCTCTTCATTAAGCTCAAATTGGAATGATCTAGCATACATTCTATTAGATTCCTCCTTTGGAACATTGACAGTAAAATGATTATCTACTATCTCTTCCTTAGAATGTAGGAGAAGTTCCAGGTCATCCTCCTCCTTCCTTGCCTTCTCCTAGACATCCTCCAAAGCTTCCATGTCCCTTTCCCAGTTCGGATCCTCAAGCTTGTCACTTTTAGACTCCTCCAACTTGTCATGGAAGAATTGTTGGTCAGGCTCCTAAAAATGTATACCCTTTCTAGAATATCGGGTTGTCATCAGTTTTAGAAGGTATAAGTATTCTCTCCGAGTCTTGGTCTTCCACCCGGTATGAATCGAATAGTCCCTAACATCAATGAGCTTTAGCTTACCTTTTGAAATCCTATCATGTGAGATCCACTTGAGTTTATCATCTTCCGTAGACTCTGGGGGAGATTGGGGGGTCTTATCTAAGGCTGCTTCATCAGCAGTGGATGGACTCCTATACTTGGCCTTCCTGGGATTCACCTTGGTCTATTCCCGATTATCCATGGTCCCATCCACACCATGAGTCAGCAGCAAGATAGAACTTCCTCCCAGCCTCAGAGAAACTAATACAGGAATTCCTGAACTATACCCCGAGGGTCCATTCTCATGCACTAGGGATGTGATGGTGTGGCCACCCTTAGCACCGACCGCTTCTAGATTGCATCTCAAGGGGGAAGATAATGTAGCCGCATAGGATTTCGTATCAGCAGTAACCTTTTCCCCACCTTCGCTGACTATATCTATGGAATCTCCTCCTTTCCCACAACTTCAAGCCTGTTGAAGATTACCCAGATTACCACAACAACAACATAAATCGGTCTAACAATAAATAATAACCCTCTATTTGATTCGGTAATCAGTATCAATCTCAATACACACAAAATCAACTGGTGGGTTGGAAACATCGACCTCTACATAGACCCGTGGAGAAATTGGATGGAAGAGAGATCATGATCGGTCATCAAAACATAAGAACCTACCCACCATATTACCAATCCCCGAAGAATGGAGGGGTTTTGGAACGGAAGTGGAAGAATGGGGAATCTTACCCAAATTGGATCCATTGGAGGATCACGCCTCAAATAAAAATTGAAGGACCATCCGAAGAGGAAGAAGCATGCTCCGTTGTAGGTACGTTTGTTGTCGGTCCAGGTGGTGATAAGGTCGTCTTCAGTCGCGAAGTGAATAAGAAGGGGTTGAGGTTCTAGAAGCCCAATAATAGCATGGTTATTTAAACCCCATGACTCGAAGACGAAGAGGTCAAAGGCATCAACGAATGGATGATTCTGACCAAAGTGTGCCACCATAGAGTTTGTCCTGTTTACCCTAGCATGACTTAAGTTTAATCAGCATAGCCCTCTAGTGAGAAAACCCCAAAATGACATAACTATAAATTAAACAATTAAATAAAATTATTTTATTTTTCAAATGCTTATAACTCATGAACAACGACTCAGATTAGAAATATGAGACCACCACCTATCTCATGAGGGTATTCTTTCCTTAGGAAGATCCTAACATTGGACGACGTGAGCCAATGGTTGAAGTTAGTTTTTGGCCATAAATAAAATAATCAATTAAAAATTATTTTATTTTCAGATCCTTATAACTCCTAAACAATAACTCGTATTAAAAATCCAAGAGAATCATTGATCTTGTGATGGTGTGTGCCCCTTTGGAGAAGCCTAACCTCTACCGGCACGGGTCGAGGGTGAAAGATAATTTTTTAACATCATTTAAGGTACATTCAGTTAACGTGTGAGCAAGATTTTAAAACTTTTGAACCAGTGCTTAGATCTAAAATATAATGGAACCGTTGAACTTGGAATGCTGAGATTATCTTAGAAAGGACTTAACTTTGACCGGTAAGGGTCGGACATAAAAGTTAATTTTTGGGACATTTCGGAAAAATAATAAAATAAATTTAAAAAGTTATTTTATTTTTCATTCACACCATTGATTGGTGGACGACAACGCTATGGTGCAGTGATGATGAGTCTATGAGGTACAATTAAGGAAGCCTCTTAATAGATCATTCTAAAAGTGTAACTGCTATGCTGTTTCATAAATTAAATAGTGTAATGACGCAACATCACAGCGTAACAAAAACGTTGTAACATGTCTCTTTTATTAAACAAATGCATTGGTGGAATGAATAATTAAACATTAAAGATTCTCTGATGAACCTCTGATGAACTTCCTCTCCAATGAATAATGATAAACGCCAATGAATATCAAAAATCTTCAATGCACCTCAAAGAATAGAGTCGAAAGCGACGAACAATGTCGACGTCTAGAAACCTCGAGGATGTAACGTTGCGGCAACGAATGTTAAAAAGGTAGGGTTTTAATTTATGAAAGTTATTATTTTTTATTATTCTAGGAACAATAAACTCAGATCAACCCATGAATTGGTTGATTCATGAATCAAGCGTTTATGTGGGAGGGTGAATTTTCTTTTGGGAGTTATTATTCAGGATTATTTTATCTCTAGTTTGATTGAGCCACAATCCTTGAGCCTCCTCATGATTATGAATTCTAACACGGAGGGCGCGGGACAACACGAACAAGGCCTGAGCCCCTCCTCATGTGCTCTATTTGTGAAAGGTTTGACCAAATCGCTGGTAAGGAGAGTTTGAGACCTTTGTTGTGAAGAGGATGCTCCCCAGATGTCGTAGGTGTAGGTGGCGTAGAGAACGAACCATCTGAGCGTGTCTGGTGGTCCGTAGAAAAATCTGCCGGTGATGGCACAGACCACATGCTGGAAAGTGGGAAAACATACCACCAACCATGAAGGACTGTGGGGAAAGAGGCCTCTAGCCATGCCGGTGGCCAGGTGGAGCGGCGCACCCGTTGGTGCGCAGTGGCGGCAAGAGGCTGCGGGGGAGCCGTCGGCTGGGCTGGCGGCTGGCGGAGGAGAACACGTTTGCTCGACTGCGTTGGAGGGCCGCAAACGCGGCACTGTGCCATGTCCTACACGACCAGCCGCTGTCACTCAACCACGATAGAGGAGGTGACTCATGGCGACCCGTGAGGCGATGTCGGTGGATTGGACACGTCACCCGGACGCATCCCAACGAGGTGGACCAAGTGGGGTACGAACTGCCTACCGGGCCAGACCTGCATCAGCGGGCCGAACCCGCAACCCAGCAGGCCAGTCATGCTCTCAGTGGGCCAGATCCGTGCCAGTTGGGTCAGGCCAGACTAGACTGGGTCACCGGGCGACCTGGTGAGCTGGACCCTTTGCCAAGCCGGGCCGGGTCCAGCAAGGCCCATTGGGCGTGGCCCACTGGCCAGGCCAGACTAGACCGACCCAGAACCGAATCGGGTTGGGTTGAGTTGGTCGAGTTAAACTGGGGTATGTGGGACCCCCTGGTTGGGCTGGTTGGGTTGGTCCGACTGGGTCGGACCGGGCCCAGATGCAACCGACCCCCGTTACACTAAAATGCCAGTATCTCTCAAACTAGATGTCCGATTAATGCACCGTTAGTGGCGTTGGAACCTTTGTGACGAGGTGGTAATTTTAAGATACCCTAAATGAGTTTTGGTGGAATTTTTCATATGTATGGGTTGGATTGAACTTGAATCCAACTGGTTCTTTTTTACAAAAAATGACCATATCTTACAGACTTGGCGTCTGTTCGACGCGTTGTATATTGTGTGGGGACCCTTAAAATGAGATGCTCCTTTTGGGTTACTCTATGTGGGAATTTGTGGTAGTTAAGGTACAACTAATGGCTTGAGGAGCAGATCCTCTTGGAATCAAGCATTCTAAGTGTGGGAATCCAGTGGCTGGCTGTGACATAAAGAATGAATAGCGATCTAGTGTGGGTTAGCAAATAGTGATTCTTTGTAGGTCAGCACATAGAGATCATATGTGGGTAATCACCTAGCGATCGTGTGTGGGTTTTCACATAACGATCCTGTGTGGGTCAGCACTTAGCGATCCTGTGTGGGTCAGCACCTAGGGATCCTGTGTGGGTCAGCACCTAGAGATCCTATGTGGGTCTGTACCTAGCGATCCTCTATGGGCCATCACCTAGAGACCTTGTGTGGACTAGTAGCAGAGACTCACAATAGAATAAGATGATCTAGCTCTATGAATAGTCATATTTACTTTTTTACTAAAGTTATACCAGGTGTGAGTTGCATCTTTTAATTTATGCTAAGTGTTTGATATCTTTCTTGGTGGTCTTACCTATGTGGTATATCGTTTATGATGTTTTATTTATAGATTTATGAGAGGCCCTTGGGGGTCTCAGGGTCCCTAATGAGTATTTTTATACTCACCCCTGCACGGGCTTCACCCACACCACTTGTGTCTTGTGTAGAGGACGTACTGCTTTAACTGGGACTTTGGGGAGCCAGGACTGGATGGTTCTCAGAGGTGGATCGATAGATGTGGTGTGCTGTAGTGAAATCTGATAGAGAGATGTAGTTACCCTTTCGGTATGATCATTGGAGAACAAACTACATAGATTTTACTTCTTTTGATGTACTTTTCTTTTAGTTGGGCTTGTATTTTGGCCCCTTTACTTTCAGTTTACACACTTTACTCTCAATGGTGGTACCTTGTGGTGGTTGTATTTCTTTTATTTCCTTTATGGCCAGATTTGTATAGAATTCCCTGTCTGTGTGTGTATATTTTTAAAGGAAATGCCTTCCCTTTTTGGGATATACATTTCTTGTGCTAGTTACCAGCCCCTAGCCTAAGGAAGGAGGGTTGGGGTAGTCACGGAACAGGCCCTGGGGGATGGGTCATGACAAAGTGGTAAGAGAGGGAGGTCAGTTTTACTTGAAGAACTAATATTCTAAAATTTTTCAGTGGGGGAAATGGTTTCAAGTGTCTTGAGTTTGTCTTTCAGTCCAGGGAGTCCAGTATTGGTGCGGTGGATGACGTATCCATACACCAGGACCCTGAATTTTTTTTCCAACTCGATAAACGAAAACACTGGTTGCATGTGTTGTGGAAATGTTTTTTTATCTTGATCTCTTTTGAGTAAGCTCACTAGGTATAACTTATCAACTTTGGTTAATCTTAATTCCCTTTCAAGATTCCTCCATGCAGATAGCCAGCCATGATTCCTGTGTGTTACCATGAGGATGGTCCATATAGTGATAAGGCTTCATCACAGGGATCATTGCTGGAGATGGTACCTTCGAGTGGTGTCCCACTAATACCACCACATGTTGATTAGTAGTCACTACAAGAACTAATGATAGATGACACATGTAGGCTCAGTGCCTTATATGAGTTTCAGTGATAGTTACCCCTCAGGTTCCAAGGAAAGCCTGAATCACAGGCAGCTAAGGATTGGCTTGAGGGGTTGACTAAGTTTTCATCAACCCAGGGCACCATTAGATTAGATGGTGGTCCTAGCAGTGAGCCTTCTACATGGCTTAGTAGGGAGATGTAAGGGTATATATTTCTTATATCTTATGATGAGGTTACTTTTCTATGGACAAATCTTGAGAACCTTTCTCAAAGAAGGGGTCTGTTTCCATTAAGAAGTTAAGGGGTATGTGTTTCCAAGAGGTTTTATAGCTTCAACATAATGACCTGTTGTTAGTTGAGTATTCATTATGGTGTACCAACCATTCTAGGTACTCGATGAATACAATACAACCAATGCTTCAGGGATCAGACCTCCGAGTGAGATGTGTTTAGGGATATCTGATCCACCACTATTATCATGTGCATTCCTACATATGTTAGGGTTCGGGAGAGAACCTTTTTGGTTGAATGTTCTTTAGTTGGACAGATACAACTAGTGAATTTTAGTAGTGGGAATGTAGGAAATCGATGTTAGTCTCAGAGACTTGGACGTATAGAATGTTTTTAAAAGAGGAAGTGATAGGTACAGATGAATCTGTTGGGAAAAAGATGCGGAAGTGGATCTAGGAGAGTAGCATGAGGTGGTATAAATTTCAACATGTTAGAATCACCACTCCAATGGGGTTCCCACCAGGCTCAAGGATCTGAAGAACACGGGAAGGGAGTGGCTGCATGCATTCAAAGAGTATGACCAAAAGTCTCCAGGAATGATTCGAGGTACGATATGTGTCTTCTACTAGCTACCATATTAATAGACAAAGGTACTAACCATTCCTTCTTATCATGAATCTTGTTCAAGAACTAGAGTTTTAGGTTAAGCCATTGACTTGATCCTTACATTTGGAGATACTTATGAGAGGATACTTGATAATAACACTTATTCCAGTGTGATCTGACCCTTGAAGTGAGAGTTTTAGTTTGAACCTCTTGGTGGTAGTGTTGAGGCCTAACGAAGTTAGTTTGGGTATGGAATGGTCATCCATAGTTTATTCTTATATTGATTTTTTTTGGGAAAAAATATGTGGTATATTTGCAGAATTGGAATGGGTTATCCTTGGTCAGTGAAAAAAAAGGAAACCAGGCAGCACGGGATAAACTAATGTGTAGGAGGGTGCAGCCAATCACTCTTGAGTCAGCCAACCTTACCCTCGTGGCAGTGGATGTTTTGAGTTTTCAGTTCCCAATAGTAGTGGAAGAGTGAAATAAATTCCTTTCTAAAGATGTTTCCAGGATTACCTCTCTGTAGGGAGAGGGAATTTTTCTTCATTCTACACCCCAATATAGAACCGATATCAACATCAGTATATCTGAGGGCTTTCGCAGAGCTTCGTAAGTAGGGGCGTAGGAGGGGGACTTGAAGAGGAAGGGCTTAATAAGACCTAGTGTTCAAGGTTATTTTTGGATTACTTACACTTTAAAAAAGTGTTAATGAATAAAGAGAACCCAATACCAAAGGGTCTATGGGAACATCAATCAGTTAAAAGGGGTTGCCTTTCACGTGGATGGAAAAGTGCCCTTAGGATTTTCAGCAGTTGAGACAGCCATGATGGATGGTGTTCCTCCAGTACCATGACTTTGAGATAGTCTATAATTATGGGAAGGGTAACGTGGTGGAAAACACACTCAACATGAGGTCGGGTTTACAACTTCCAAGTGAGGTGACAGAGTAGCTAGCCGCAATGTAGATATCCTTCATGGATAGTGATGGAGCAGCTTACCTCTAGTCTATGAATGTCACTCCCCCACTCTTACTGCAAGTTAGGGAAGCAGAAATTGTGGATGTTAACTGTGAGGCCTCACGTTCTCATTTATCCTCATGACAAGCTCATGATATATTTTCAATAGGTGGGGAGCACGTCATCCTTTTGAGAGGATGCACCATATTACCAGTGACGTTATAGGAGGAGGTGTTGAGGGATTTCCATATATCTCCTTTGGAGGTACATCCTAGAGTGGATAAGATGTACCAAGACCTTTGGTGTCATTACCGGTGACCAGGGATGAAGAAAGTAGTGGCTGAATTTATTTCACGATGCTTCACTTTTCAGCAAGTGAAGGCCGAGCATCAGGTTCCAGCAGGCTTGGCCCATCCACTCAAGGTACCTGAGTAGAAATTGGATGATATCTAGATAGAATTTGTGATGGGGTTACCACATAAATCCAGGTTCCACAACTATATCTGGGTGATTGTTGACTAAATCACCAAGTCATTTCACTTCCTACCCATCTGGGTGCAGGGACTGGTAGAGGGATTAGGATGCCTCTACATCCATGAGATCATGCGACTTCATGGGGTGCATTCGACAGTCCTATCAGATCATGATGCTCACTTTATGTCCCGACTATGTAGGGGATTATAGGAGGCCTTCAGGACACAACTACGCTTGAGCACATCTTTTCATCCCTAGGAGGATGATCAAATGAAGCAGAACATAAAGACCTTGAGGGACATGAATTGTGCTTGTGTCATGGATTTTGTCCAGAGTTGGGAAGACCACCTACCACTGGTGGATTTTTCATACAACAACATCTATCAATCCACCATTGGAATGAAACCATTTGAGGCCTTGTACGAGTGACCTTGAAGATCACCCCTATGCTAGACAAACCTAGGGGAGTTAGCACTCATGGGTCCAGAGTTGGTACGGGCTACCACCAAGAAGGTGTAGATCATCTAGGAGTATATGAGGACTGTACAGAGTATGAAGAAGTCTTATGCCAATAGGAGATGAAGACCCTCAGAGTTTGAGGAGGGAAATCATGTTTTCCTTCAGTTCTCACCCCAATGAGGATTGCAGAGATTTAGCAGGGGTGACATGCTATCTCCGAGGATAATCAGAACTTTTCAGATCCGGAGAAGAGTTGGTGAGGTGGAATACCACATATAACTCCCCCCATAGATACATGGAGTGCATGATGTTTTTCAAGTGTCACAGCTAATGAGGTACATTCTTGATCAATCACACATAATCGACTGGGGAGAGCTAGACATTGACTATGGGGTGATGTTTACAGAGTTCCCAGTGGAGATAGAGGATTTACAAGAGCAGGTACTTCATGTACGGTTGATTTCTCTAGTGCACGTTTGGTGGAAGCATAATAATCTGAAGGAGAGAACTTGGGAGTGGGATGCTCATATTCATGCTCAGTACCCCCACTTATTTGATTAGCCTTTGATTTAAAATTTGGGGATGCAAATCCCTAAGGTGGGGAAAATGTAATGTATTGGAATTTCTGTAATTGTTTTTAAATTATATGGAATTATTTTAAGACCAGGCACTAAGACAGCGTGAGATTCTAAGGCTTAGAGTGCCTGAAATGATCCGTCAAAAAAGTTTAAGATTTGAATAGCGCGCTTGAGCAGTTTTCCTGAAAAAGTGTAATAAATCTTCAAAGGGTGCCTAGATTATAAATCTAATGGCACCATTGTGTACTTGATGTCGGTTTACTCTAGGCATGACTTACGTTTATTCAGTGCAACCCTCTTGTGAGAAAACCCAAAAATGGTATAACTGTAAATAAAATAATTAAATAAAATAATTTTATTTTTCAAATGCTTATAACTTAATAATGGTGAATCTAATTAGAAATTAGAGACCACCACTAGGCTTGTGAGGGTATGCTTTCATTAGGAAGATCCCAACATTGGACGGCGCGGGCCAATGGTGTAAGTTAGTTTTTGGTCATAAATAAAATAATTAAGTAACAATTATTTTATTATCAAATATTTATAACTCCTAAATGGTAACTTGGATTCAAAATCCGAGAGTACTGTTGAGCTCATGAGGGCTTTTCCCCTTAGGATGAGCCTAACCTCT
Organism: Viscum album; assembly: GCA_963277665.1. Taxonomy (NCBI): domain Eukaryota; kingdom Viridiplantae; phylum Streptophyta; class Magnoliopsida; order Santalales; family Viscaceae; genus Viscum; species Viscum album. The sequence continues at coordinate 839,358,900 of OY728165.1, forward strand.
ATTGACACGGGTCGAGGGTGAAAGTTAATTATTGAACTTTTTTGAATGTACGTTCAGTAAACGTGCGAGTGTGATTTTATAAATTTTGAACCGGTGCTCGGATCTAAAATCTAAGGGCACCTTTGAACTCATAATTCTAGGATTCACCCAGAAAGGACTTAAATTCGACCAACAAGGGTCAGGTAGAAAAGTTAATTTTTTGGACTTTTTGGAAAAATAATAAAATTACCTTTAAAAAGTTATTTTATTTTTATTTTTCACCATTGAGCGGTGGACGGTGATTCTACGGTGCGGCGATGATGTGACGATGAGCAACAATTAAGGAATCCCCTTAATAAATCATGGTGCACGCGTAACCACTACACTATTTCATAAATGAAATAGCATAACGCTGCAATGTCGGAGCCTAATAGAAATGTTGTGACATATTTATTTTATTAAACGAACACATTGGTGGAAAGAGGAATTAATCTGTGAGGATTCTCTGATGAACCACCAATGAACTTCCTCTCTAATGAAGAACGACAAATACAGATGAATGTCAATCATCTTTAACACACCTTGAAGAATGGAGTCGAAAGCAAGGAACGAAATCGACGTCTTAAAACCTTTGGGACGTAAATGTTGCGACAACGAAGGTCAAAGAGGTAGGGGTTTAATTTGTGTAAGTTATTCCCCATTCTTATTATAGAAACGATGAACGAGGATAAACCCATAGACATGTTGATCCAAGAATCGTGTGTTTATGCAGGTTGGTGACTTTTCTTTTTGGAGTTATTATTCGGGATTAGTTTATATCTTGTTGGATTGAGACACAATACCCGAGCCTCCCTATGATTATAACTTCTAAAACGGAGGTCGTGGGCTGACATGAACAATTCCCAAGCCTCTCCGCATGTACGATATTTGGGAACAGTTTGTCTAAATCGACAACATGGTGGGTTTGAGACATTCGTGGTGAAGAGGATGCTCCCTCGGAGGTTGTAGGCATATGAGGCTCGAAGAAAGGACCATCGAAGCACGTCTAGTGGTTAGTCAAAGAATCTACCGGCGACGGTGCCAGCCGTGTGTCAGATGGCGGGACAATAGGCCTCCGACCATGCCGATGGCCGGGTGGAGTGGCGAACCCGTCAGCACACCGTGGCAGTAGGAGGTCACAGAAAATTAGTCGTGGCGTAGTGGGAGGAGCCGCCGGCTGAGCCAGTGGCTGGCAGTGGCGGACCCTATTGCGCGATCGAAGTAGAAGAGGCACCCCACGATGAACCACGAGGTTATGGCGGCAGACCAGACGTGGCATCCGGCCACGTCCTAGTGAGGCATATTGAGCGGGGTGTGAACCGCCCAGTGGGCTGAACCCATGGGCCAGTGGTCCAGACCCGTTCCATTCAGGCTAGGCCGGACTAGACCAGGTCGCGGGGCGACCCGGCGAGCTGGACCCTTGGTCAAGCTGGGCCGGGTCTAGTATGGCTCATTGGGAATGGCCCACTAGCCATGTCGGACCAGACTAACCCAGAACCAAACTAGGTTGGGTTGAGTCAGTCGAGTTTAAGGACGGTATGTGGGACCCCCAAGCTAGGTTGGTCGGGTCCTTTTATCCTGGTCCAGACGCATCTGGACCCCGTTACACAAAAATGCTCATATCTCTCAAACTGGGCATCTGATTGACACGTCGTCAGTTTATTTGGGACCCTTGAAATGATGTGGTCCTTCTAAGACACTCTACGTGAGTTTTGGAAGAAGTTGATGTATGGTCAGATTGGATCAGACTCGAATCCAATGGGGTCCTTTTTACAAAAATGTCCATATCTTACAGACTGAGTGTCTGTTCGAGGAACCATCTATTGCGTGGGGACACTTAACGAAGAGAATGTCCATTGGGGTTACTCTATGTAGGAATTTTTGGTGGTTGAGGTACGACTAATGACTTGAAGAGGGGATCCTCCTAGAATCAAGTGTGCTAAGTGTGGGAATCCAGTGGATAGCTATGATGTGAAGAACGAATAGTAATCATGTGTGGGTTAGCACCTAGAGATCCTGTGTTGGTTAGAACATAGCGATCCTATGTGGGTTAACACCTATCGATCTTTTGTGGGTCATCACATAGCGATCCTGTGTGGGTCTTCACCTAGTGATCCTGTGTGGGACAGTACCTAGCGATCATGTGTGGTTCAACCCAAGAAACCCTATATGGACTAGCAGCAGAGCCTCTAAATAAAATAAGATGATATATATCTATGAATAACCATCTTTACTTTTGAACTTAGGTTATACCTGGTGTGAGTTGTGTCTTTTACTTTGTGCTTAGTGTTTGAGATCTTGCTTAGTGGTACTACCTCTGTGGTATTTCCTTTATGGTGTTTCCCTTCATGGATTACTGAGAGACCTTCAGGGGTCTTGGGGTCCCTACTGAGTATTGTTATACTCACCCCTGAATGGGCTTCGCCCACACCTATTGTGTCTTGTGCAGAGGACACACAACTTTAACTGGGACTTTGGGGAGTAAGGACTTGATAGTGCTCAGAGGTGGATCGATAGATGTAGTGTGCTGCAGTGACATTCGACGGAGAGTTGTACCTACCCTTCAAGTAGGATCATAGGAGGATGACTTCCAGAGCTTTTACTTATTTTTCTATATTTCCTTTCATTTGGTCTAGTATTATGGCCCCTTTACTTTTAGTTTACACACCTTAATCTCAGTGGTGGTACCTTGTGGTGGTTGTATTTCTTTTCTTTTCTCCGTGGTTAGCTTTGTGTAGTTTTCCCTATCTGTGTGTGTACAGGTTTAAGGGAAATTCATTCCCTTATTGAGATAGGCTTTTTAGGTGCTAGTCACCAGCCCCTGGCCTATGAAAGGCGTACTTGGGGTAGTCACGGAATGAGCCTTGGGGGACGGGTCGTGAAATCAACCTTATGAGAATACATAGTATTCCAGGCTCATATATTTAAATAATTTCCCAGGTTTAGATAATTTCATTAAACTAAAAGGAATTTATTATATTATGTCACAAATTATGATCACCAAAAACAAGAATACTTCAGAGAACGATATTATTTATTAATAGTAAATTTTCCTTTACTATTTTTTCTTTCTTCCTCCAAATTTTTGACTTTTGATTTTCTTTGAAATGTGAACTGACTTTTTTGAGTGTCAATAATGGTACTATTGTATTTTATACATGATTCATCAACCACTTTGAATAATTCCACAAAGTTATCCATAAAAGGAAACAAATACATAAGAAAAGGACACCAAGTACGATGGATATAAAATGAATAAAAACACCTACTCACTACATATACTCCTAGAGAAATATATGATAGTAATTTTCTCTATTTGTAACCAATGTAAACCACTAATAACTAGGTATACTAGCTATTCACCCACCAAATTCACCTCTAAACTATGCGTTAACTGCATAGAAATAACATGTTTGTGCATGAAATCACATACAAGGATGAGTATAAAAATTCCTAATATTATTCCCCAAAATATAAAGGAAATAAAAACATGTAGTAAACTCAAAACATAATATTTAAGGAGAAACAAGGAATCTTATAAAAAACCATATATTATTTAATGATTATTTAACCAATGTTATGAAGACCCAATTTTCATTACATTATTTTAACCATAATTAATTGATGAAATATTACATAAATAAATCTAAAGGTCATTTTTAGGTTTAGTGTATAAGAGACTTGGTACATATTAGAATCTATACACGGTACATAAGTAAAAACATAAAAAAATTAAAATCTTATTGAGAGTATTCCTTATTATCCCATCATATATCATCACACTACATAGGATTTCCTAGGGACATTTATCAAATGAAAGGAGTGGTCATAAATCCCAATAAAGGATAAAAAATGTAAGAAGACATCCTAAGGGAAATATGAAGCATGACATAAGATCATCTACATAATAAGTTGAGGCATAATGTAAGTTCATGAACATATAACACGAGGCATAATATAGAAATGTGACTACAATATAAACATGTAACATTCATAAATATATCACCAAATCTCATCACTAAAGTGTCATAAAAGATATTAGAAAGGTGTCATAAAAATTTACCAAGTCATTTTTCCAAGGTATCATGAATATATCATCTTTATATATTACTTCTTTACCCAATTCATTGGAGCTCTATTAGGGTGCACCCTTTATACATCTAATATTTTATGTGCCATAGCGATAAAAAATAATAAGTTCATATAATTTCTAGCTGATGAGTATGTAATGTGGGGTTTGATGCATGTATTTCTCCTATAAATAGTTTAATGATACATATAATTAATACCCTTCAATTAAAATAGGTTGGGGTATTCATGACATGAAAATATAGCTTGTAAAATCAAGAGTTTATTCCAATAACATAACGAGAACAAAAAATAAATCTTTGAACATGTTTAATGAGAGGGAAAAGAAAACACTCATTAATAATACATCATATATAAAATAATGGGGGTGTTTATAAGCACATTACAACATAATAAATTGAGAATCAAAATCCTTATACAAAATAAATACTTTTATTGAAAAAGCAGAGGAAGATATCTCTTGCCATGGGAAGATGCTTCATAAAGATAGAGAGAGACTCCTTATAACCTTAGAAAAACCTTGGAGAGAATCTTGATAGGGATATTGAGAGAGAATTAATTATCAATGTCTTTGGTGTGGATAGTGGGGAGGGAATGGGGGTATTTATACCTAAGAAGGGGTGTTTTTAAGGGATAAAATAATAATTATATCATTATTAAGGTTAACCACTTTTGAGTGGAATTAATTTAAATTAATTTAGTTGATAATAAATTTTGAAAAAACATTTATGGATGATAAGATCAACCACCAATTTAATGTTTTCATTTTTAGTTTTTTATGTCTTTACATTTTAATTTTTACATTTTATATTATTTTACCTAAACTATGGTAAATCCTTTTTTTACCAAGGTAACTTTTTGTTCCCAAAATGAAGTTGAATTTATTACCTAATTTTTATATTCTAATTAAAAACCTTAATTTATTTTAATTGATTCAATTTATAAAAGTGATAAAAATTATTTCTAACATGATATGTGTATAACTCATAAAAACATTTTAAAAAAAGATAAAATCTTGGTTTTCAAAATGCTAAGAATTTGTTTATAAATATAACACACTATGTATTATTTTAGTCCTTAGATAAATTTTGATCAAGAGGAAGTATTAATAAATTTTAAATCATGATCATGTCCTAATTATATCATAATAGTTATTTAATTTTGTAAAGAAATGGTATTTTCACTTTTTACTCTAAAAATAAACCTTTTTAGAACATTACCATAATTTACCCAAAGATAATTTTGATGTGATGAGTCCAAAATGATATTTTTTTATCAAAATAATTCTATAGATACTAAAAATTTAACTTTTAAATAAAAATCTTTATTTATTGAAAATTAACAATTTTATGACAATAAATTGTCTAACCATTATAAAAATTACTTAGGTCTTCGTTGAATTTATTTTTCATTAATGAGATGTTTTATAAGTTTATTTATTGAAAAATAAATTTATTTAAATTAAAAAAATCATAAAACATACTTTTAATATAATTTAAATAAATTTATAGTTTCCAAAAATATATTTTCGTTTTCTTCCATCCTAATCCTAATGGTTTCTTTATTATATCTTCATAACAAACAATGATAATGAACAATTGTCTTATTCATATTGGTCACAATGTCCATCAATCATATTTTCAAATGTTCATAATATCAAATGACTATATTTTCCTATAAATACACCATTGTACTCACTTCATCATTAACTACTTACAACGTTTCTTACACATACCTTCATAATATTTATTGTTTTCCTAATATTTTTCTTTCAATATATAGTCATTATGGTGGGAGAGAGCATTATGGTGGAATTCAAGCCTATGGAGTTTATTTAAGTGAATGTATTATTCTTCTATGTGTATATACATTTACTATTCTAAGTTATACTAGTCCATATTAAGGCATGATGTGTAATGTTATTATGAAATTTAATAGTCTTTCTATGTGATAATAATAAAACAATCATTATAAAATAATAGTTCTTATATCAATAACACAAATAAATTTTTGGGTCATTACATCCACCCAAGAAATTCATCCCTAAATATTTAACTCCTATCTCAAAATAACTGGGGATGTTTTTTATTCATAACTTATTTAGGTTCCCAAGTAGCTTATTCAAACTTTTAATTTCTTTATAGGAATTTCATAAGTCATGTTGTCTTATTTCTTAACACCTGTTCCCTTATTTCAAGAATCTACATTGGCTCGTCTTGTTATGAAAATTCAAGATCCAATTGAACACTATTAATATCAAGTATATGTGTTGGGATAGACATATACTTTCTAAATATATATAAGTGGAAGACACTGTGGACTTTGGAAAGGATTATAGGTAGTTCCAATTAATAAAAAAACATCTAATAAGATCTTGAATTTTAAAGGGTCCAATGTATATTGGAATTAGTTTCCCATTCTTTTTTAATATCATAACTCCTTTACAATGTGATATCTTGAGAAACAAATGATCCACAACTTGAAATTTCAAGTCCTTATTTGATTGTCTACATAACACTTCTGTCAACTCTTAGAAACCCTAATGTGTTTCTAAATCACTTGTATATTTTATGCATTATCCACCACAATGTATGGTCCCAACCATTTCCCTTCTCAAACATTATCCCAACATGTTAGAGTTCTACACATATTTCCTTAGATAACTTCAAAAGTTTCTATTTGAACACTTGAGTGGAAACTATTGTTATAAGAAAATTCAATAAGTAAAATATTTTGGTCTCTAATCCCTTGAAAATCAGGAGATATATCTCTTAGCATCTCTTCCAATGTTTGAATTTTCCCCTCAAAATTCCCATTAGTTTGAGGATAATAGGTTGTGCTCAAGTTTACTTCTATATTCATAGAATTTTAAAGGTGCCTACAGGACTTATAATTAACCCATGGATCTCCCTTAAAAACAATTAATAGTGGTACTCCATGGAGTCTTCGTACTTCTTGGATATATAGGTGATCTAGTCGCTCAAGGGAGAAATCCTCTCTTATGGAAATTAAATAGGTAGAAATTTTCAACCTATTAATGATTACCCATATAGAATTGTTTCCCTTGGATGTCATATGTTGGTCAGTGAAAAAGTCCATAGTGATGTTATACCACTTCCATATAGGTATGGGTAGTGGTTATAATAACTCTTTAGGAAGTTTTTTCTCCAACATCACTTGTTGACACACCAATAACCTTGTAATGTAATTGATAATTGCCCTTTCCATATTATCTGACTAATAATGATCATGAAGGTTCTTATATATTTTAGTGCTTCCGAGATGTATAGAGAATATAAAGCTATGAGATTCATCCATTAGTTCTTTATTTATCTCAAGAATAGATGGGATACATAACCTTGTACCAAATATAAATTACAATTCTTTATAAATAGTGGATTCAGTAAACTTCCTATTTTTTATAGCTTCTATATTATTTTGTATCAAAGGATCATCTCCTTGGGTTTTCTTGATCTTCTATAGTAATGATGGTTGGGAGGTAATTTGGGATAGGATTGATTATGTCTATTCCTTTATGATTCCCATTTGAATTGCTACTAAGTCAATAATAAATATATCTCCTTCAATTTTCATCCTTTTCCTAACACTAGGATCTTTCCTAATCAATGCATCCATTGATCTGTTCTCTCTTATAGGGTGATAATGATTTGAAAAATCATAGTCTTTAAGAAGTTATAACCATATACTTTGTCTCATGTAAGATTCATTTTGTGAAAATATATAATTTAAACTTTGGTGGTTTATATATATATATATATATCATTTTTTCTCATAAATATAGTGTCTCCATATCTTCAGAGAAAAAATTACTATAACTAAATCTAGGTCATGAGTAGGATAATTCCACTTGTGAGGCTATAACTATCGATATACATAGGGGGTACCTAAGTTTTTTCGAATAAGAACACATATAATCCCTTTTATAGATACATCACTATAGATAAAAATTCATTCTCGGAAAAAGGGTAAAGTTAGAAAGGGAATACTAACCAACCACTTCTTCAGTTCTTATAGGATTTTTTGCAATATTCCATCCAAATAAAGTTTATCCCCTTTCAAGTTAACTTTGTTATTGGATTTGAAAGCCATTATTTTTTTTCAAAAACTTTATATTATATAAAGCTAAACCAAGGAAACTATTAATTTCAATCACTTTTTTCTTGATGAGGCCACTACTCTACTGACTTAGTCTTTGATGGATCGATATAGATTCCTTTACAAGATACAATGTGTCCCAATAATTCCACTTATTGCAACCCGAACTCAAATTTACTGAATTTTTCAAAAATTACCTTTTCCTAATTTTTTAATATGAATCTTAGGTGTTCTTGATTTTCCTCATGACCTCTAGAATATAGAAAAAATACCTCAATAATACTACTAAAAATTTATTGAGGTAGTATTTAAAGACTATATTTATAAAATCCATAAATATCACAAGATAATTAGTCCATCCAAAGGTAATAACAATGAACTCACAATGAACATACCTTTCTTGAAAATATTTCTTTGGGATATCTTCTTTCCTCACCCTCAATTGATGATACCCTGATCAAAGATCAATCTTAGAGAATAATTGAGATCCATGAATCCAGTCAAGTAAATAATCAATTCTTAGAAGAGGATATTTTATCTTCATTGTGATCCAATTAAGTTCTTCATAGTTAATTCATAGCCATTTTGATCAATACTTATTCTTCACAAAAAGAATAGGTTCTCCCTTAGGAGCCACACTTGTAGGGATAAAACCCTTCTCCGAGGTATCTTTTCATTTCATCTTCAATTCTTTTGGATCCATGAATTCCATTAAATATGGGGTATTTGATATTAGTTTGGATATAGGTATACGTTTAAGGGAGAATTTAACCTCTATTTATAGGGTAGGTCTAGATAATTCTTTAGGAAATACATCAATGTATTCTTAAATAATGGGTAAAAATTATATCTTTTTTACTTTCAATTTCTTCTCCATATTTAATAATAATTTCCATAAATAAGGTGGTAAGAGGTAATTATTGAAAAAATTGGGTTGAGATATATCTCCTTTAAAAATGATTTCAGGTTTCCCACCAAGAGAATATAAATTTCTTTTATTCTTCAATTGATCTTGGTATTATACTTTGAGATCTAATACATCCCGAATATTATATCGAATTCTACCATTGGAATGAATACTATATTTGTGAGGATATTAGTATAAAAAATGTTAATATGGGAATCCCTCTATAATATTTTGTCTTTAATAGATCCTATATAAGTTTAACTGATAAATCTAGTTCTAAAAAATATGGGTTTGATTTTATGTTAATTGAAAACTTAAAAGAAATAAAGGAATGTGTTGAACTAGAATAAAAAAATGCACTAGAAAGCCTTGAGTGAACAACAAGGGTACCTGCTACTATATCATTTGGATCCATGGATTCATTCTTCATGATATTAGAGGAATAATCAATTAGCTACTTCTGGGGTTGATTATAGTATCCATCAACCTTTCTCTAATTTGGGAAATGGTTCGAAAATTGACCAAGCACCCCACAATTGAAACATTACACCACATGATTCAATTTCTCCATCTTCCCCTCATTATTATCATTGGGATACTAAGGTTTTACATCTCCCTGAAAATTTCAAGTAATGTGGTGATCCTTTACATATTTTTATCACTTCCCACTTCCTTGAATACTAATCCTTGAATTCCTTTTTCCACAATTATACCATAAGGGAAGTTTTATTTTCTTTAACTACTTGTCTTGGTTAGGATTATTCCTAAGGTTTTACTCCATCCTTCCATTTTTATTGTAAGAGTTAGTGAATCCACAAATAATATCTCCATCTTAAGGTCACATCATACTATTTCCTTATAAGTCCCTAAGTCCTTGATTTCTAAATCTTTCAATAGATGAGGTATGAGCACACTAAATAATTGGTTGATCTTCCCATCAAAACTTGTTACAAATCTTAAAGAGTAATGTGTAATCCTTATGAATTTCATCTCACAATATCAAAAAGATTTTCCTTACTTTTTCTTTATCTTAAAGAATTCAATTTCCATGTCTTTCCATATGGTTCGGGGAAAATACTTATTGAAAAAATATATTTTTGAAATATTCACACATCATGGCATCAATTTCTTCGTTGGGTTTTCTGTTTTTAATCAATGTACACAATTGACCAGCTTCCCCCTCCAAACCATACGTATACAAAAAACATTTTCTTAATCAGAAAAGTATAGTACAAAAATTAGTTTATCAACAGTATTGATCAACTATTTTTCCATCAAAGGGTCTGAAAAAGTCTGGTGGTCATTAACGCATGAAGGATTCAACGACTAGTTGTTATCTCCTAGGTGAATTGAGAAACTATACATGATTCATAACATCTAATAGCATCATCATGATATTTTAAAATTTTACTTCCATCATATTAGTAATGATATCATTTTCTTTACCATTTCTACTTTTATTTATGCGATGCCTTCTATTTCCATCAATTCTCTAAAAAATCTCAAATAAAGAGGGTAATTTTAAGAATCACTAGGATAATTAATTTGAATGTAGAGTTTAATCCTAAATTTTTTCGATTATTGGGATTCTAAGATCATATACATTAATATTTTATTTCATTTAATAGAAAAATTTACACTTTTTATATATCCTTTCATGTTGGTTTGCAAAACTATTCTGATGACAAAAGAATATCCCCCTAGGAGTTTCAAAATAGGTGTGTAACAAAGCCTCTTTTTTATGCACTGGGTGATGATCAAATTAAATCCTAATGCTCCATTTGTTGAGTTTTTTTCCCCTATATAAAACTATTTTAGAGCCACATCCACTTGTAGTATCAGGATAGGGATTTTATTACTTGTAAATCACTCTCTTTACACTTCACCAAAATTTTAGGAAGTTTTACTATATTTATAATTATTTTAAGGTTCATATTAATGTTTTTCTAGTCATAATTTACCCAAATAACTTAACTATCCTTTTATACTAACTATAGAAACATGCCTTTTTATTTTATGATATTAACTATAATTCCTTGAAGAAATATTACATAAATAACTCTGAAGAACCTTTATAGGATTAGTGTCTTGAAAACTAAGTATATATTACAAAACATTCATGGTAGATAAAAGAAAACATAAAAAAATTTAAAATCTTCATGGAAGGCATCCTAATTATCCAATCCAAGATCATCTCACTGCATAGGATTTCCTAGGGACCTTTATTAAATGAAAGGGGTGAGAATAAATCTCAGTAAGGGATAAACAATGTAAGAGGTCATCATATGTGATACATGAATCATAATATAATATCATGTATATAATAACTTGAAGAATAACGTGAGTAAATGAACATATTATATGATGCATAACAAGGAAATGTGGCTACAACATAAATATGATACATTCATAAACATATGACCAAAACTCATCACTAAGGTGTCGTAAAACATATTAACAAGAATTTTGATCATGGTATTATAAAAATTTACCAAATAATCATTCTAAGGAATCATGAACATGTCATCTCTAAATATTACTTCTTTACCCAATGATCGGAGCACTATCACGGTTTATCCATGATATGTCTAATATTATGTGTTCCACATCGATTGAAAATTATTAGTTAATATCTTTTATAACCCATGAGTAGGGAATGAAGGTTTCATAAATGTATTTACCCAATAAATAGTTTAATGATATGTCTAAATGAATGCCTTTTAGTGAAAATAGGATTGGATATTCATGACATGAATATATAGCATGAAAATCAAGGGTTTATTTTGGCAGCGTAATGGGTGTAAAAAAGAATCTTGGAACATATTTAATGAGAGGTAATAGAAATATATCATTAAAAATAAATCATATTTAAAATAATGTGGGTGTTTATAAATACTTGATGACATAATAAATTAAGAATCAAAAGCCTTATAAAAAATAACTACATGAATTGAAATAATGGAGGAAGAAATCCCTTACCTTGGGAGGATGATTTTTAAATCTAGAGAGAGACTCATTATAATCTTATAACCAAATTGGAGAGACTATTTATAAGGATATTTAGAATGGATTAATTCTCAATGGATTTGGTGTGAAGAGTGAGGAGGTAATTGGGGGTATTTATACTTGAGAAGGGGTGTTTTTAAGGGATAAAATAATGATTATTTTGGTATTATGGATAACCACTTTTTAGTGGCATTAATTTCAATGAATTTGGATAATAATAAAATTTGATTTTTTAGGGATGAAAATTACCTAAAAAATCCATTTAATTTTTATATTCTTAGTTGTCTGGTATCTTTACCATGATTTTAGTCCGAATGGCCTAAAGGCCTTCTTTTTTTATTTTTTTATGGATAACACCCCTTTTAAGGGTTGAAGGGGAACCCATACATGTTCAGTAGGCCCAATGCACAAGGACCAACATGACCTACAATACATGTCCTGAAGTCCCAGAGGCATATTATGCCCAATACATGACCTAGAGGCCCAATCCAATTAGAACTGCCCTTTCCCACCTTCTGCATCATTGATCACCAAGCTCCCCACCTTGCATTGGTGATCGTCTAGCATTGCCTCATACAAAGCTGCACGGTGCATGGTCCCGATGGTTGTTTCTATACCCTCTCATTCTTTCAATATAGTTAGCTCTGCTTTGGGTGACTGCTCTTGTTACTCTGATCCTCTTCTAGGGCCTTCTCTGTGTGAATTTGGCTAATCCATGGTCTATGTGACTCGAAGGCCTTGTTTCTATATGTCCTTTGATGGCATGAAGGCCCTTGAGACCTGTAGGCCCAAACCGGTGGCCCGAAGGCCCAAATTGGGCGAATAGTTCTGACTGCTACAGTACCGAACAGTAATTGCTACAGTACTGCTAAAAATGAAATTGCCCTTATTAACTAATTTGGAACATATAATTACAAATATACAATCCATTTTAATTTATTCAATTTATAAATGTTATAAAATTAATTCTAATATGATATGTGTATAACTCATAATTTTTTTAGAAAAGATAAAATCATGGTTTTCAAAATTATAAGCATGTGTTTCTAAATGTAACACATTATGTATTATGTTTTCTTTAAATAATTTTTGATCAATAAGAAGGATTAATAAATTCTAAATCATGATCATATCCTAATTATATCATAATATTTATTGTATAACGTAAAAAATGATATTTTCACATTTTACCCCAAAAATGACTTTTTTAGAAACTTATCATAAAGTCACCCAATGATAATTCAATGTGTTCAAAAAATGATATTTATTATATCAAAATAATTATATCAATATTATAATTTTAACTTTTAAATAAATAATCCTTATATATTGAAAATTAAAAGTTCTTATGACATAGTAAATTGAATGACGGTTATAAAAATTACTTAGGGATTCATTTAATATATATTATAATTTAAAAGTTGTTTTTTAATATTATTTAATGAAAATAATTTTTTTTATAACTTCAAAAATTATCACAAAATATACATTTAAAATAACTTAAATATGTTTATATTTTCCAAAAATTAAATTTTGATTTCTTCCTTCATAATCCCAACAATCACTTTATTGTATCTCCATAACAAATAATAATAATGACAGACATTCAAATTCATTAATTGCCACAATTTATAGAAATTGTACTATTGAATGTTCATAATGTCGAATGACCATATTTACCTATAAACACACCATCATTATCACTTCATCATTCTATTCTTATAAAGGTTCTCACACATCCCTTTATAATATCTATTGTATTTCTAATGATTCTATTTATTTTTATAATCATTATCGTAGGGGAGATATATATGGGAGAATTAATTCCTATGGAGTTCCTTTCAGTGAATGTACTATTCTTTTATGTGTATATCACTTTACTATCCCTTATTTTACTATTCCATATTAATGTATGATGTTTAATGTTCTTATGAAATGAAATAGTTTTTCTATGTGCTCATAATAAAAAATTCATTATAAAATAAGAATTATTATATCAATAACAAAAATTTATTTTTGGTTCATTAAAATATTGTAATCATGTCCCAAGTCCACAACCCAGTTGTAATTAGTATCTTGAAGGAAACCATATATGCCAATACATTGAAAGATGTAAAAAATAATAACTAACTGAACTACCCATATTTATAACCTATATGACACCTCTTCAACTATAGTGGAGAAATGAGACTCATCGAGGAAAATATGCATCGATCGCAAGAGTACCAAATCCCATAGATAGATGATAGTTCCCCATCAGATGGTAGAATACATTCATTCTATCTATACAGCTTATATAACATCCAAATAACCTCTATGTAACTGTAATAGGGGACTATGGCTCATTTAGGTAAGATATATTGATTGAGGTAGAAGCAAAAACCTATGGATGGAGGATCATTCCTTGACTCCTAGTGGAGTATAAAAACTACATAAATCATATATGGGACCATACCCTATCAGGAATATTCTTATAGGGGAGTAGCTGGACCCCATATAGGGATTTCTCTAAACACCTCACCTAAACCCTATCATCACCTCTACATGGATAAGATCATTAAAATACCCAAAATGACTCATAGATAGAATCTAATAAGGATCATTCCATTTCATTATCCATGAAAAATGCATTAAGTAGACTCTTTTTTCAAATGGTTCTTCATCCCTAGAGAAATAAGTGTGAAAAACCAAGTAAAAAATAATACACGATGTAATGATTTATTTTATTTCAAGTTATTAATCTCATGGGATGTTATAATTTTTAAATCTAGATAAATATTTATTATGAGCATTGAGATTTGGATTGGAATCTTGAGATTTCTATATTTTTTAGGTAATGTTTTTGTATATGGATTGAGTCTTAGGAGGTGTCTCAGGTACATAGGTGAGTCTCGAGATCTTCAATCTTAGGTTTGGAAATTGGAAAAGTGGTTTTACCTGTGAACAATTATCATATAGTTAAGGGAAATTGTAAGGGTAAACCATTCAAGGTGGTTTGGACTAAGGGGATTGGTTCATGGTTTCTTCATGGTTAGGGAAAACCATGTGGGGTATATTTTTCTTAGGTCTTGTTACATTATTGGTGTATGATTTTAGAGAAATAATGAAAAACCTACAACCATAGGTTTAGAGGGTTTGTTCAGGGTTGGTGCACAGTTTGGAAAACTATGTAGCCAAACCATGAGGCCTTCCAGATTACACTAAAAATTGAATTTTACCTTTTTTTTCCTTTGTGATTTAAACCCTCATCCCTCTCATTTCATCTACCTTATGTGCATGATCAAGTGTCTTTGTCCTCTCTCTTATACTTCAATTCCACTTGGAATTGGGGATGTTTTAGTGAAATTTATTCAGATTATTGAGGTGAGATATATATCTTCCTTCTTACTTGTTACTTATCCTTGATAGAACTATTATTTTGGGATTATTTTTTATAAGGGCTCTTGAAGAAATTACACTAGAGCATAGTGAAATCATCCCGATATGATAAGAATTTTTTCAAGGGTATCCAGAGGATGTGCCGTAAAGATGAATTGACATAGCCTCATGATATTTCAATGATGGAACGTTTATCAATGAATTTTATTAGGGTTTTTTATTAATTTTTTTGGATTTTTTCATTAAAACAAGTGTATTAATTGGGACTTTGGCATGTCCTAGGTTTGGGTGCTTGTCTGGAGTAGATTGCACCCCATTTCTTGTTGTTTTAGGAAGCATATGATATATGGTGAGTTTCTAAGAATTATTACTATTCAATTAAAGTTTTTTGATTAATTATAATTTATTAAAATTTATTTATTCAAATTATATGGCATGATTTAGGGCTTCATATGGGTTGAAAATGACTGATTGTACTTGGATGAGATTGAACGAGTCATTAGGGTGCAATTAAAGGAAAGTACTTCCCATAAGGTATGCGGTCCTTATGTGTTACCCTATGGTTTACGAATTTTATTATGTGTAATATCATATTTGTTCTCTCCATTGAGGTTTATTGGCCTTTAATTAAAAAAATATTTATTAAAATAATTTTTTTGAATGAAGAATCATGTGTCATGGGCCATGATTGACCCTTGGATACTAGTCAACTTCTCTATCACCAATGGATAGGAGTATAATTATAACTATCTTCCTTTAGATACATGTAAACTATAGGGGTGCAATAATTTTAGGTAAGAACAATGGTCCTTATTATTGGGGCCTTGGTGACCTATGAGTAGTGGTATGTGATCAGGTGGGAGTGATTTTCCCTAGTAGGCCTTTATTGAGCCTTAGGATTTGTTATAGTCTGAGGGATAGTTGATATGAGTGTGGGGTGAGTGTTCCTCCACCTATAGTATGTTAAAAATAGGTGGGTATACCCTATAACATTCCATGTTTTTTAAAAGAGAATACCATGTTTGATATTGTATCAGACACGGAACACTGAGCACAAAAGAACCATGATTATTTAAATTTAATTCTTATAAACTAGTAGTTAACTCGATGGGCATGAATAGGATAAAATACATACATATAAATATATATTACCAACTAAATTTAATTTATTTATTAATTCTTAGTAAACAATCACTCAATTTTAAGTAAAGTCATTTTATTCTTAAAAAAATTCTTCAAAAAAATATTACTTTGTGAAAAAATATTATAAATAATTTATAGAAAATTTAGAAAATTTAATTTAAAAATAAAACCTAATTTTTGAAATAATCATATCAAAATTAAATTAGGGTGAAATTTTGGGATTTTTTAGAAAATATTGATTTCTCAGTGAATAGTGAAAAATACAGATTTTAGTTAAACTAACATTTCTTTTTATTAAATTTAGTAATTTAAATGTCCCATTAATATTGTAATTTTATTTAAAAATAAAATGGTAATTAGTTAAAAATATAAAGTCTAATTAATTACTTTTAAATCATATTTATACCGGATTTCAGTGTTAGTTTATTTTTAGGCTTATAAATGAATTTTTTCTGAAATCTATTTAAAAGTGCACTATGTTTCTCCATTTTAATTAATTAAAATAACCATAATTAATAACTATTTAAATTAAATTTTTATATTATATATCTATAAATGTTAATTTAAATTCATATAATTATGATTAATAGTCATAGAGCCAATATAAGATTGACTTATGCTTGAAAAATATATTTCTTGAAAAATAGCTTTTTCATCGAGTCTGAAGGTTTTATTTTAAATTAAAATTTCCAATTCTATGAATTGAACTGGATAAAATAGATTCCATATTTTTAATAATAATAATTTATATAAAAAACTAAGCTCAAATTTTTTTGTCAAAATGAATAGTGAAAATAATAAAAATTAATTACTACGATTAAGGTTAAAACGAGTTTACCTGGAGTTAAACTAAATAGATAAGGGTTAAAAACACCTAAAACATACAAAATTTCTATTTTATTTCCATTTTGACCTTATATCATATAATGTTCTAAAATAAGTCATTTTTTACCCTTTTTTCATGTGAGAAATATGGGTACACCTTATTCTTTTAAAATATTCCAACCATGTCCTCTCCACCACTTATAAAATGACACCTACTATCCTATCATTTACATAATTAAAAATAATTATGGTTCAGAAAATATCTTATCAAACAAATTACTTAATTCCCTACCCTCATCCTATAATCATTCATTGATCATAAATCCAATCTAGGTAGGCTTAAGGTATAATCCTAAAGAGTTTTTCCGGAGAACTGGTATTGTTCTTAACCAACCATTTTTTTTATTTATTCTTCCACATCCTATAAATATTATTAAAAAATTATGAAATAATAACATAAATATATCCCATAAAATTTTATTTTATCATGTTAATGGTATAATCTACATCCATATCCTCTTCCATCTAATTAGAAATGAAACCATCGTTCGGGTATAAGGCGGACTACCGCCTCACGAACTGATGTAAGTCGTTTTCCATCGTCACCTCTCATGGATATTGATGGTGATGGAATAAATTTTTATATATGATATTAATGGAATATTAATAATTACATAAAATTAATATATCATATAACTTCTTACCTTACCATCCATGGAAAAATTATTACGTTGTTTGTGTGTACAGAAGACTACCACCTCCATAGGTGATGTGATTTATTTTTTATTACCACATCACATAGATGGTATATGTAAGTGTATTTAAATAAATAATATTATATTTGTTATATAATTATAATTCTATAAATATAAAATAAAACTTATCTTCTTTCCATCATGATCAATTAAAAATGGAAACATTACTCATGTGTATGTATGAACTACCCTCTCCATGATTGTAACATAGTTAATTTTTTATAACCATCATTCATAGTTGGTTATAAAAATATAATTTATGTATAGAATTTATAATTAATTAATCGTTATATATTTTTTATATTATGTAATAATTAATTATTTTTCCATAATCAACCTACCAAATTTATTTTAGACACAAGAACCAAATACCATTAAAATATCTGACGTGGAATTAATTGATTAAGTAAATGTATATAAGATGATAAAAAATAAAATAAAAGAAATAATAAACCTAAAAATGTTCTTAATAAAGAAAATAATTAACATAAGTTTATTATTCAGGAAGATAAAGTATACGTGTGATGAGGTGAACTCGAGTTACGAGATTTTATAACTCAATTTATTTCATTGGGTTAAATTACATCTTTATTTTTATTGATAGGATAAGATTTTGTGTTTAATTAACATTGATTGTTTTATCTTTTATTTCAACTAGTTTTATTTGGAATTACATTTTACACACATAACAACTTCACTTATTAATTCCCACTTTAATGATATGTTCTTTGTAAGGGTTTTCATCTCACTTTTTTTTCGTGAGACATATTCAATATTCACCACTTATTTATTTGGTGTGGTGTACATACATCCCATTTTATATGTTATATCATGAATCTATTTATCTTCATGGTAATTAAATTTTCAATTTAATTTATTTCTTTCATAGGGGTTAGGATTCAAAAGTTACCAATGTGGTAAGGGTTTATTTCAGAATCTCATAATTATTTGGGATTATTTATGTTTGTGTCTCCACTAGGAAAGATATTTCTATCTTAAACCCAATATGTTTTATTTTCATATAGTTATTAATGAAATTTTTAACTAATAATACCATTTTACTCTCTTTAGTACTTAAAATTACTTAGATTTTTTTAAGGAAAATATACTTTATTTATCTCTTCTATCGAAAACACATATTATTCCTATCCATGTTTTCTAAAAAAATATTTTTTTTTAATTCTCAAAATGATTTATTAAGTACATTTGTAACCATTTTTTAATTTTTTACAAAATGGTTTTAATGGAATTATCTTGTCATTTTTTGAATGAGGTACTTTTTAACCTTTTTACAACAATATAAAATGAATGTTTTTTAAAATTTTACATTATATAAGGAATTAACCACCATCACAACCACTCAATTCTCCCAATCCTCCTTTATAAGATTCCATGGTTATTTTTGAAGAAAATTTTTTCTAAATATTTTGGAAATTTTCATATTTTAAGAAGTGATTTCAAAATGAAAAAGAGTATTTTTCTTATTAAATATTTGATGCAATCTTTTAAATTCATTTTCATCAACAACGATAACCTTTGATGTTACATATTGCTTATAAACTATATATATATTTATCTCAATTATATAAAAAATCTTATTCTCCCTGAATTTGAAGGGGTAATACATGCCTTATGTTCATCTATAAAATTCATTCATTGAAAAATATCCTTATATTATGATATGAGATAAGATTATGCAACCCCTTTCTTTACATGGGTAATTATTATGTTTTTGGATTATGATTGATTTCTTTTTTTCACAATTAATCATGAAAATGTTATGACAGGTGAACCCAGATAGTTATAAAATACATTTGGTAAAGCTTTAATCTCATGAGACATCATGTATAGGATTAGAAAGTAGGCCTATTCCATTATGGGACCTTATACACCATGTGGTATAGTTTATTCAGTTAGCCTTGACTCATGGTTATGTTTATGTTATATGTTACTACCATAATTACTATCTTTCCATGATATTACAGTACCATGTTCTTTATATTATGATATCATTTTATTATTCATGTTCCTTCCCTTTTATTATATCATGTTATACCATTGACTCAAATGTTATGTTTCTTCATTATGTTTATTCCCTTACCAGGATTTATAGATCACACATTCTTTCTATGTATTCCCCAGGTTATTCCATATAGTTTTAGAAGCTAAAAAGAATTTATGAGACAATTATGGAGAATACACTAAATATTTTTTATTTTAGTCTCACTTTGATATATTGTTAAACTATTCTTCAAAATACACTTGTCCTTTTCGATCCTCGTTGTGTATTAATGGATATTTATGTTAATTTTTTTTAATAATACGTGTAAAATGTATTAGGTCTCTATAGTTGGTATCAGAGGAAAGATTTATCTAAAATTTGGAAACTAGGATGGAAAAAATTTAGTGATAAACCTAGGGATAATTAAAAGTACAAGTATACATATAGGAAAATATCCTTGAATTTTGGTAAAGTATAGAGTAAGTTGTTTCAATGAAATTACATCCCTATCTAGATACTACAAGTGTATGTGGTTCTAGAAAAGTTGTACCTAGGGTTAATAACTCCAAAAATTACGCATTTGGATTTGACCCGATCATTACCTAGTGCATGGAAAAATGCCTTATTCCACACCTAGTTTGACACTCTTAGGGAATATGCTTGGGTTAATTCACATTTTCTATATGAACTATTATGATGAATTAGAGAATATAACCTATGGAAACCTATGATATGTCATAATGATATGGTATAATCCTAAAGTGTATTTGGTTGATAATTTTAAGGTCAATCATATATTTATAGGAATAGATACCCAATTGGATGATTCATGTTATGGGTGTTTAATATGATTAAGGATATTTTTGGGAGACATTTATGGGAATACAAACCTTGGGGTTACTATGTGTTTTAGTGAAAATTTTATTTGAGTAATTATGCTTTAGTATTTTATGAACATAAATTTTAAGATATTGGTAACCTTTAGGGTTAATATGATCATTAAATCAACAATAATTAATTAATATTATGATATTTTATGAAACAAATAGTATTTTAGAAAATATTTTTTTGTCAAAAAGTGATTCTATGACTAATTTTATTTTGAGGATGTTCATCATATTTTTGGAACATTATAGGAATTATATTAATATAGTTTTATGAAAAGGACAACCCACATGTCAGAAGACAACTTTTTGAATCCATAAAGATGATTCGTGAACCCACAACTAAAGGGTGATAAGTGTTTAGTTCCTACCACTTGACTATGTGATTCTTGGTTAATATGTTATTGTCTTTACTCAAATAGGTTGATGGATAAATATTATGTCGATCAAATATTTCTTAATTTTTTTAATTTTGAGGTGACTAATGATATTTCAAGAGAATTTTTATTGGGATGAGTTATATATAACTTTTAGGTTTAACGTAAAGGATTATTTGGGAATAATTATATTACATTTTTGGAGATGTAAGATGAAGGGTTTGATTTTCTATTGGAATTTCTCTGGTTGGAGTAGTTTTGGGTTCACACTTACCCCTTAAAAGTGTCTTTTGAAAATATAAAAATATATATTGTGGGGTAATAGACTATGTTGAACATTAGGAGTTACTACTGATGTGTTAGAGATTAATTTATTACATTGGATAACTTTTTATAACCACGTTGGTTTTATTAAAGGCATAATGAATAGATTTTTATAAATTTTAGGACTATGTGATTTGTTAGAAGTTAATTTTAGTGCTTCGGGCTTGAAAAATTCATATTGAATGCTCATCATTTGGAGAAAAGATGAGATTCTGGTGGAAATTGATTAAAGGATGAAATTACACTTTTCAAGTAAGTATAATTACACATTTTATTAGTTTAATGGTAAATTAATTCCTCAACTCTAGGAAATGGATCTTGAAAAAAATCTATCATAGAACTTTATTTCTGATGAACCAATGGTCTTTTCACATCTCTTGGGATTATAGTTTTGTAGTTGTTAAATTTATCATTGTCATTTAATTTCTTGTGATCAATGATCCCTATCACTCTACATAGTTATTTGGGTATTAATATCTTCTTCCATGTCTATATCATTACTTCCAATTAAGTTTATCCTATTTGGAAACCTAATTATGTGATGACCTTTATATTTCCTTTACCCTCTTTTCAAGAGGAAGTTTTATTAACCATTTTTATGATGTGGGTTTTCAATAAAGGTATTTGAAAATGTAAAAAAAATTATTATAGGGTTCAAGTTCAAATTTTGAGGACAAAATTTATTAAAGGGGGGAGAATATAACACCCTGATATTTTTTTTAAAGTGAAAACCATGTTTGATAACATTTGGGACACACAACACTGAGCCCAAATGAACTATGATTAGTTATATATGACCATTATAAAATAGATTTTAAAACGGGTTTTGTGAATAAGATTAAAAACATTATGATATATATATATATATATATATATATTTCCAACTCAATACATACTTATTGATCAATTCTTATTAAATAATCCTTGACTTTTTAGTAAAGTCATTTTATTCTTCAAAAATTATGATTTCTTCAAAAATTATTTTTGTTAATGAACATTGTAATTAATTTATATAACATTTAGAAAATTTATTTCATAAAATAAACATAATTTTTTAAATCATCGTATCATAAATAACTTAGGGTTAATTTTTTTTATTTTTCAGAAGATATCAATTTCTTAGTGAATTGGGAAAAATACATATTTTGGTTAAACTATCATTTTTTTAAAAATTAAGTAATTTAGAAGTCCCATTTATATTTTAATTTTATTTAAAATAAAAAAATGTATGATTTAGTTATATGTAATCCTATTAATTACTTTTAAATCGTATTTATATTGGATTTTTGTATAAGTTTATTCTTTGGCTTAAAATGCATTTTTCTGAAAACTGTTTAAAAGTGAAGGATGTTTCTCCATTTTAATTAATTAAAAAACATATAATTAGGAATTATTTTATTTAATTTTATATATTAAATAACCATAAATATGAATCTAAATTCTTATAATTATTATTACTTGTCATAGAGTAAATATAAGATCATTTTATTCTCATAAAATATATTTCCTGAAAACTGCTTTTTTCGCCACGTCTGCAGGTTTTATTTTAAATTATATATTAATACTTATTTTCATTAAATTTTATAAAATGGATTCCATATTTTTAATTATAATAACTTATTTTAAATAATAAGGTCAACTAAATTTTTGGTCAAAATGAATAGTTAAAACTGTAAAAATTAATTACTGATGTTACAGTTAAATTAGGTTTACCAGGGGGTTAAACTAAAGAGATAAGGGTTAAAATGACATAAAATATTATCCAATTCATATTTTGTGTAACTATTTAGACATTATAATACATAATATTATAAAATAATCCATTTTTATTCATTTGGTATGAGAAAAACGTGGGTTCACTTTATTCTTTTCAAAAATTCAAACTCGAACCTCTCCCCCACTTATAAAAGGTCACACACTCTCCTTTCCTTTAAACAATTAAAAATCATTCTATTTTGTCTAATTAGTACCCAAATAAATTCCTTAATTAAATACCCTAATTATAAAATCATTTATTTGATCAGAAATCCAACTTAGGAAGGCTTTAGGTATAATCCTAAAATAGTGGTCTGAAGAGGATGTATCGTTCTTAACAAAGCATTCTTCTATTATTTCTTCTAATACCTCTGTAATGACCCAAAACCCCATCAATGATATTAACCTTCTTATTTTTATTTCATATAGTATAGATCACATAAAATCACTTAGAGACCATAATAGAAACCTCATAAATGAATAATGGATGAAATAAGAGGTATTTCGACAAGTTAAGGAACTTATACCGATAAAATAGTAACTTGACCTTAGGAATAGTAATATGACCCTTATAAATAGTAAATTTTCCTACTTAATAGTAAACTTTACCAATAAAGAATAAATAAAATTTAGGCACCTTATAAATAAATATATGATATAATTATATCATAGTATAAGTAGATGCATGTTTTAAACATTATAAAGTGTTGGTATTTTTGTAAGTCATAAATATTTAATTAAAATTTTATAATTAATAAATGGATTTAAAAGAAAATTTATTCTCATAAAATTTATACATAAATTAATATTTTTTTCTTATGATTTTAGGATAATTTCAGGAGACCTTAGTTAATTTTTCAGATTGTTATAAAATCAGTTTTAATTTTAAAAATTGTATTTTTTAGGTAAATGATGATTTTTATTAAAAATTAAATGTACCATATTTAGAATAATTATTTTCATAAAATGGAGTTAATCTTTGAATTATATACATTTACAAATGGTGAGGTAGGATTTTTTATATATATCAAAAATACATGAATTTTTTATGAATAGTAAAATACGATAATTTGTGAGAAATGCTAAATACATGAATTATAGAGTCATGGGTGATGTTTGAATGATTTAAGCACCATTTTATCAAAATCACAAGCAGTGATTACTATATTTATTTTCAAGAATAATCACTATTTCATATCTTGAGGAAAAAAATAAAATAATGAATAAAATAATGAGAAATCACCCCTCTCCACTATAAATACCACTCCTCACCCATATTTTTATCACACCTCTAAGACTTTAATCCTTGTAAAATTTATTCCCAAGCCTCTTACCCACGTCTAGGGGCTCTTGGTCCCATCAAAAGACCAAAACCAGTTCCCTTAAGGAGGTTCTCAAGGAGGAGTATTCAAGAGGTAAAATCCTCTTCCTTTTCCTTTAAATTTCATTCATTTTGTTATTCTCTCCTCACCTACTCTATAAAAATTATCATGATAACTCTAGTATCATATAAATACAGGAATTATATCATTTTAATAGAATATACATCATAAAACTTCTTTCTCTCTCTCTATTTTATTTTAAAAATGAAATCATCGTTCATTAGTGGCGGATTTACAACCCTCGTAGACAATAGATTTTTGTTCTTCAATTTATCCTTAAAGGCTGGTAATTAAAGAATTTTTATGCTTAAAAAATACTATAATATATGTATTATAGCCTATTTAATTTTCAATAACTATTATATATACATAATATTAATTTTTATGACAAAAATAGTTCATGATGATAGAAAAATCACCAAAATAATCTAAATGGTTATCACTAATGTTTTATGTAATGAGTCATGATCATAAAATATAACCAAATTAATTTTAACCATTTGATATTATGGATGTTCAATAATATCATATAAATTCAATTCAGGATAATTATACCCATTCTACATGAACTTCCATACTCATATATAAATATATCGATCGTGAAAACCAAGGAAACAAACACTCTCGAGCGATAAAATTATATATTATAACTCATAAAAAAGCCATAAATAAACTTAATAAAAATATAATAAATAAAATAAATTTAGATAATGTTGTTAATTAATTAATTAATGGATTTAATTTTATTATCCAGGATTTTAAGGTCAAGTTCAAAACATATTCGGACATAATGTAAGGGTTTTCTTCTCGAACCTTCATTTTCATTTGGATTATGATTTCTTCCTCTATAAACCAATTTGATTCTTCATTAATTTTATATAATTCTTATAAATTAGGTGTATAAATTAAAAACTCATTTATCCATATCATTTCATCTTTTTTTATGAGAATTACTTGTTTTACAAAGGTTCCCCTCTCAATTCTCCCCGATACGTAAGCCCGATTAAAGGGAACATCTCGATTTCCTACCCATTTTCAAGTGCCAAACATAATTTGTTTTAAAAAACCATTATTTTCATAAAATTAGAACTTTTTCAGGAAAATTTATATTTTTCATTACTAGTTGTGATTAATCAATCATGAAAAATAAAACTGAATTTTCCAAAAGAACTCTTCTTTGAAAAGAAAAAAGGGTATTTCTCTGAAGAATTACTCAATGAATTTATTAGAGTATTTTAATATATTTCAACATCTCTGATGAATTATATGTTTTATATAAGTTTATATCTTATTTTTATCATGTAACATATTTTATTAAATGGTTTAACATCAATTTGGTTGTGGATGTGCTATCTTGACACTATTCTCTATACTACTTAGAATGGTTAGTGATTATGTTTAAAGTATGGGGAAATTTATTTTAATTGAATATGTATATGTTATCTTCATTCATATGAAGAATTAATTGAACTTATTAAGTGATGGTTGGGTCTTGCTATATCCCCTCAATGCATTGGTAGTTCTCAGGAGACAGACTAGCCTTGGTTTTTACCCATTATATACGGTGTCTTGGTCGAGGCCTTGATGGTATTATTATAATGTCCAAAATTATACAATCACTAATTATGAATATATTAATTGATTTTCCATGTGATTATTAGACTAGTAAAATATCCATGGTTATGAAATTATTTAATTGACTTATATTCTTGTCATATTATTCTCAATATTATGTTTTAATGGCATGTGTACTTTAAGTTATTCACCATTACTTATTAATTATACTTACTCTATTTTACTTACCCTTACTGAGCATCTGATCTCACCTCTTTATTATGTTTTATTTTTCCCTTGGATTCTAAGATTTATATTTTAAATTACATGCAGGGATAATCTAGGAGTTATGGGTGTTACTAATGGATCTGCTATATTGTTTTTGCTTTCAATGTTGTAATATAAAAATTATATTTGTATATGGTTTTAAAACACTACTAAACTATTTGGTCCTTCGAGACATGAATTCCTTATTTATTATACCAATATAATAAATTAAGGCACTGGCTTTGGGAAACTGGGCTCGAGGTCTCTACAGTTGGTATCAAAGGAAGTTTAGTAGAAAACAAGGAAACTAGATTTTGAAAACATATATTAGAGAACATAACCCTAAGATATTATTTGAGTATAAGAATAGAGTAACATACTAGAATTTTGGTAAAGTATATATTATGTGTATCTTCCTTACAATACATCCATGTATGGATACCATAAGTGGATATTGTTATGGCATATATGTACCTAGGGGTAACAACTCTAACAAGGTGTCCTAGGCCTGACTTTGGGTAACCTGGTACACAACAGCGGTCCTTACATTTCAACTGGTTTGACACTCCTTGGGAATACACTTAAGATAATTCACAGTTTCTTTACAAACCATTATGAAGGATTTAAAAGTAAATTTTCCATCAAATAAACCATGTTTGTGATTATGAGATTAACTATGCATAGGATTTCAATTTGTGTTAAGTATTTTTATAGTTGAGATTATACATTATGATTCATAACATAATATAGTGTATTCCATTATTTAGAAATGGAGCTTAGTGAAAGTAGTGTAAACCTTATCAACGTACGTATCCCATATAGGTATTTCCCTCTTATACAAGATAATTATTTTAGTATTGGAGTTGGGACTGGTGTTGAGCAACCTATAACTATTCATGGATATCTAACTCAGGTTATAAACAATATCCTCACCCATGTGGAGAATCCTGATCCCCAAGGTGGAGGAGAAATGTTAGACCACTTTATGTAATAACAGGATCTATAATTAATTGGGACTACAAACCCATTTATAGTAGAGCAGTGGATAAGTTCCTTGGAGAAGATATTTCTCGCTTTGTTGAGTAATGAAAGGGAGAAGGATATCATGGTAGTTTATCATCTCTTGGAAGATATGGATAAGTTGTGGACACTAATTCAGAAAAAAGGTAGGAGGATGAAATATAAAATATGGAGTGGAATTATTGTAAGGAAGTTTTCCTAGAAAAATATTTTCCTTGTCAAAATCACGCGAATATGGTGAAAAAATTATTGAGTCTAAGACAAAAAGTGGATGAAAATGTTGGAAAGTATGAATCTAACATTTCAATATTAGAAAGAAATATTTTGGACTATATACGTAATACAAGGATAAAGATTGATAGATTATTTTATGGTTTAAAACCATTCCTCCAAAGGGCACTAGTCTCCCAATATTTCTCATCATAAGAAGATATATTCTCATATGCTATCAAGATAGAAAAATAATTCTCTGTGTTTAATGAATTTAAAGGAATTATAGACAAGAAGTGGGCTACTGAACTCTTTGGAAAATGAAATAAGGAAAGGGGTAATAATGGAGGAATTTATTTTCCATCCTATGATAATTGTGGATAGAAACACCCTAATACTTTCCTGAAGGGTATGGGATTTTGTTTCAAGTGTGGAGGAAAAGGCCACCAAGCCTGTGATTTTAAGGGAAAGAAAGAAGATACCAATGGTAAATTCTATAATTACAATGATATGAGACATTATAAAAATTATTGTCCTAAGCATCAAGTAAACTTTCCCAAAATAAGTCCAAGAGAGAAAGGCCAAGCTTATGTGATTACAATTGCTGAGGTTGAAGTTTATAATGATATGGTGGATGGTACTTTAATCATTTTATCAAACTTATCCAATGTTGTATTTGACTCTATATCATCAAATTATTTTATATTTTCCTAGTTTTCCATGAAAATTGTATATTTTCCTTTTGATTTAATAAAGGAGTTTTTAGTCAAAACTCTTAAAAGAAGTATTATTATAACAAAGATCTACCGATATGTCCTCTTTATGACATATAAAAATTATTTATTTTCAAACCTTATCATAATACCCATGATTGATTTTGAAATCATACTCAGTATGGATTATATTTCAAATTATGATGTGTAAATATATTACAAGAAGAAGGAAGTTACAATTTTTTATAATGATGTAGAATCCCTTATCATTAGAGTAGAAACCTCGCCATCTAATTCTTATCTAGATCCACCCCTAGTAGCTTGATAGAATTAAATTCTTGGGGAGTATGAGAACTCAATATATATGGGTGAGGAAATAAATCTTTAGATTGGGGAAGTACCTATTGTGGAAGAATATTTTGATGTATTTCCAGAGGATTTACCTAGACATAATCTAGATCAAGAAGTTGAGTTCTATAGTGATTTAATTCATGGTTCAATACCTATATAAAATAATCCTTATGGAATGGATAATTTGGAATTATTAGAACTAAATAAATAAATATAAGAATTTAGTGAAAAATGATTTATTCACCCAAGTGTTTCTCCATGGGGATCCCATGTTCTCTTTGTCAAGAATAAAGACAGATCCATGAGGATATGCATTGATTATAGAGAAATCAATGCTATTACCATAACGAACAAGTACCCCCTTCCATGCATTGATGATTTATTTGATAAAATTCATGGATCACAATAACTTTCAAAGATTGATCTTCGATCTGGATATCATCAATTGGGTGTGAGGAAGGAAGATATTCCCAAGACATCATTTCAAACCAAGTATAGACAGTACAAGTTTATAGTAATTCCATTTGGAATGACTAATGAACCCTTTGTTTTCTTAGATATAATGAATAGAGTTTTTAAGGAATATCTTAATGAATTTGTTGTGGTATTTATTTATGATATCTTTGTATACTAAAAAAGCTACGAAGGCCATGAGAATCACTTGAGGATTGTTCTAAAGACTCTTACATGAAATGAATTATATTGGAAGTTTAGAAAGTGTGAATTTATGGATTCAATCTCTTTCTATTCTTAGATATATTGCCTCTAAGGATATAATCTAAATTGATCCTATGAAGACAAAGGTTGTTCAGGAATGGCCTACTCCAACAAATATAACTGAGGTATATAGTTTTATTGGTTTAGCAGGTTATTATCAGTGTTTCCTTAAAAAATTCACCCGATTATATAACACATTAACTAAGGTTACTTGTATAGGGGTTAAGTTTGTATGGAAAAAAGAATGTGAAGAATGTTTTTAATAATTGAAGAGGAGATTAGTGAATCCTATGATCTTGACTCTACCATCAAGAAATAGTGGGTTTATTATTTATAGTGATGCATCAATGAAATGACTTGGATGTGTATTTATACAGAATGATAGATTTATGACTATGCATAAAGGTAGTTAACAACTCATGAATAGAACTATCCAACTAATGATCTTGAGGTAGAATTTTTAATCTTTACTCTAAAGGTATGGAGACACTATCTCTATGGTGAAATATGTGAGATATATTTGTATCACAAGAGTTTGAAATATATCCACTCACATAAATAACTAAACATGAGGAAAAGCAAATGGATTGAGATGCTCAAGAATTATGATTGTTCAATACATTACCACCTAGGGAAGGAAAATAAGGTAACATATGCATTGAGCAGGAAGAATCATGGAGTTCTGAACAAAATGAGGATTGAAAATGATCCTATGTATATGGATATAGTAAGTATGGATATGGAAATTATCTAGGTAGGGGAAGCATCTCTAGTTTTTCAAATGGTTTCCAAACCATATTTACTAGAAATAATTAAAATTTCTTAGTATGATGATGATAGTCATCAAAAGAAAATTAATGTTGTGAATGATCGGAAGTTAGCAGACTTCATGTATGAGGATGGAATTCTAAAATTTGGGTGGAGGATATGTGTTACCTATATCCCTGAGATAAAAAGGGAGTTATTGGATGATTCCCAGAGATCAAATTTCTATATTCACCCAAGTAACACTAATATGTATATATATATGAAGGAATATTTCTTGTGGGATAATATAATGGATGAATTTCTGATTATGTATCAAGATGATTAGTCTGTCAACAGGTGAAGGCTGAAAGAAAACATATTAGAGGAGTCTTTCAATATCTTCTTATTCCCAAATAAAAATGGGATGAAATCACTATGGATTTTTTCTTAGGATAACCCAAAACTCCAAGAAATAATGATTCAATATGGGTAATTGTCGATCAACTTACCAAATCTACACATTTCCTTGCTATATGGAAAGATTTTCCATTGGAGAACCATACTAGAATCTATATCAATTAAGTTTCAAGACTTCATGGAGAACCTCTGTCAATTGTGTCTGATCATAATCCATGATTAGACTTAAAATTTTGGAGAGGTATTCAGAATGATTTTGATACTGAGCTTCATTTGTGTAATTATTATCACCCTCAAACTGACGGGCAGTTACAACAGAAGATCCAAACTTTATAAGACATGTTGAGATCATGCTCACTTGATTTTCAGGGTACGTGGGATTAGTATTTACCTTTGGTAGATTTTTCCTATAATAATAGTATCCATTATAGCTTTCAAATGGCAGCATATGAAGCATTGTATGGAAAGAGATGTCATACACCAACATGTTGAGATGAAGTTGGTGAAAGTATTCTTGTAAGCCTAAATCTTGTGAAGTAAAAAATAGAAAAGGTAAACACTATTGAAACCCATATCAAAGAAGCTCAAAGAAGTCAAAAGAGCTTTCCAGGTAATCATAGGAAGGAATTGGAATTTCAAGTGGGAGATCATGTTTTCTTAAAAGTATCTCCATGGAAGGGTGTTATAAGATTTGGGAAGAAAGGGAAACCGAGCCTTTGGTATAGTGGACCTTTTGATATTCAAGAAAGAGTTGGAGTTATGGCTTATATTTTAGTGATTCCACCGAGCCTTTCTAAAGTAAAAAATGTGTTCCACATCTAATTGTTGAGAAAGTAAATTCCATACCCAATAAATATCCTCACATCAAAAGGAATATATTTAGAACTTGATTTATCTTACTATGAATAGAATATCTGAATTCTCAGCACTAAAGAACAGGTGTTAAGGAATTGAAAGACTCATCTAGTAATGGTACTTTAGAAAAATCATAAAATTGAAGTTTTAACATGGGAAATTGAGGAGATTATGATAAAAAACTACCCAAATCTTTTTTTGGGTGACAATCTAGAAATTTTGAGGATGAAATTTTTGTAGGAGGGGATAAAATAATGAACAAGAACTCTATCAATAAAATCTTCATTCTTTTGTTTATTTTATAGAGTATAGATCACATAAAATCACATAGAGGACATTATACAAACATCACAAATAAAGAATGAATTAAATAAGAGTTATTTATATAATTTAAGTAACTTATACTGATAAAATAGCAATTTGACCTAAAGAATAGTAATATGAACCTTATGAATAGTAAATCAGTTTAATAAATAGTAACATCTCCCATGAAAGTATAAATAATTTTTTTTACCTTATAAATGAATTTATGATGTAATTATATCATAGTATAATTAAATAAATATTTTAAAAATTATAAAGTATGTGTTAGTATTTTTGTAAGTCATAAATATTTAATTATACTTTTATAATTAATAAAAAGATTTAAAAGAAAATATATTTTCTTAAAATGTATACATAAATTAATATTTTATTTTCTTATTATTTTAGGATAATTTTATGAGACCTCAGTTAATTTTTCTACATGTTATAAAATGATTTTTAGTTTTAAAAATTGTATTTTTTGAGTAAGTGATGTTTTTTATTAAAAATTAAACTTCTCATATTTAGAAAAAAAATTCATAAAATTGAGTTAATTTTTTAATTCTAAACACGTCAAAAAATGGTTAGGGTAAATTTTTTATATTTCCCTAAAATATATCAATTTTTAGTGAATAGTAAAATACGATAATTTATGATAAATGCTAAATACATGAATTATAGATTCATGAGTGATGTTTGGATTATATAAGTACCATTTGTTCAAAATAAAAAGCACTCATTGCTAAATTTAGTCACAATAATCAACACTGTTGCATGTCTTGAACAAAATAATAAAATAATGAATAAAATAATGAGAAATCACCCCTGTCCTCCACTATAATTACCACCCCTCACCTCTATTCTCCTCACAACTATAAGCCTTTGATACTTATCAAATTTCTTCCCAAGAAAATTCCCCACATCCAGGATCTCTTAGTATCATCAAAATACCGAAACCAATCCCCTTAAAGAGGTTCTCAAGGAAGATTATTCAAGTGGTAAAATCCTCTTCCCTTTTCCTTTTAATTTATTTTCAAGTTCTTTTCTTTTATTATTCTCTCCTCACCTCCTCTATCCAAATGATCATGATAACTCTAGAAGAATATATATTTTAGAATGATGACATTTAATGTAATATCCTTCTTTAAAACTCCTTTCTCTCTCTACTTTATTTTAAAAATGAAATCATCATTCATGAGGGGCTTATTTATAACCTTCGTGGATGACAGATTTTTGTTCTTCAATTTATACTTCAAGGATGGTAATGAAATAATTTTTATGGTTAAACCAAACTGTAATATATTTATTACAACCTAATTAATTTTCTAGAACCAGTATATATACATAATTTTAATTCATATGACAAAAATAGTTCGTGATAATCGAAAAACCACCAAAATAATCTAAATGATTATAACTAGTGTTTTATAAAATGACTCATCGTGATACCATATAAACAAAATAATTATAACCCTTTAATCATATAGATGTTCATTAATATCATTTAAATTAAATTCAAGTAAATTATACCCATTCCACATGAACTCCCATATGCATATACAAATATATGAATCATGAAAACCAAAGAAACAAACACTCCCGAGCAATAAAATTGTATCTTATAACTCATAAAAAAAGTCATAAATGAACTTAATAAAATTCTAATAAATAAAATAAATGTAGACACATTTATGATTTAATTAGTTAATGTTTTTAATTTTATTATCCAGGATGTTAAGGTCAAGTTTAGAACAAATTGGGACATAAGGTAAGTGTTTTCTTCCTGAACCTTCATTTTCACTCGAGTTATGATTTCTTCCTATATACACCAATGTGATTCTTCATTATTTTTAGATGATTATTCTAAATTATATTTATAAATTCAAAAATCATTTATAAAAATAATTTCATATTTTTTTTTATGATAATTACATGTTTTACAAAGGTTTTGTTTTCAATTCTTCCTGATATGCAAGCCCGATTGAAGGAAACATCTAGATTTGTTACCCATTTTCAATTACCAAACATAATCTATTTTAAGAAACCATTATTTTTTTAAAATATGTAATATTTTCAAGAAAATTATTTTTTTTCATTTTTGGTTTTATATAAACAATCATAACGAATTAATATGAATTTTCCAAAATAAATCTTATTTGCAAAGTAAAAAAGGGTATTTCCCTCTAGAATTCCTCGATGATTTTATTATAGTATTTTCGTCTATTTCAACACCTATACTAAATTTTATATTTTATTGAGTTTTATATCTTATGTTTATCATCCACCATACTACTCAGAATGGTAAGTGATTATGTTTACTATTTGGGGAAAGTTATATAAATTGAATATGTATATTTTGTTTATGTTATCCCCATTAATATGAGGAATTAATTGGACTTAGTAAGTCATGGGTGGGGCTCACTATAACCCATCGATGCATTGGTAGGTCTCATGAGGAAAATTAGCCTGGGCTTTTTTACCCATTATGTATGGTGTCTTGGTCGAGGCCTTGATGGTATGATTATGATGTACATAATTATTAATTCCTTAATTATGAATCTAGTAATTGATTGTACATGTGATCATTCTATTAGTATAATATACATGGTTACATAATTATTTAATCAGCTTTTATTCCTACCATATTATGCTCAAAATTATGTTTTAATGGCATGTCTGTTTTTAGTTATTCACCTTGACTTTTTATTAATAATTACTCTATTTTAATTACCCTTACTGAGCATGTTAGATCACCCCTTTCTTGTGTTTTATTTTTTCCTAGGATGGTAAGATGTATATTTTGAATGACATGCAGGGATAATCTAGGAGTTTTGGGAGTTACTAATTGATCTGCTATATTTACTTTCCTTTCAAAGTTGTAATTTAAAACATATTTTTATATCTAGTTTTCAAAAAATACAAAACTATTCAGTCCATTGAGATAAAACGTCCTTGTTTATTATGAAAATGTAATGAAGTAAGGCACTAGCTCTAGGAAACTGGGGTTGGGGTCTCTACAACCTCTTTAAAATATTATTAAACTATGCTAATATAATAAATTTGTTATATACCATAAACTAAGATTTTATTATGTTAGTGTAATAAACTACATTCATCTCCTCTTCCATCAAATGTTAAACAAAACCATCATTCATGTGTATTGAAGACTACTGCGTTGTGAACCGATGTAAGTCATTTTCCATCATAACCTCTCATGGATATTAATGATGGAAGAATTAATGTTTATATATGTTATTAATTAATTATTAATGATATCTAGATAATTAATATATCGTATAAATTGTTACCTTACTATCTATAGAAAAATTATAACATCGCTCGTGTGTACAACAAACTACATCATTAGGAAGTGATGTAAATCATTTATTATTACCGAGGAACACAGATGGTATATGTAAGTTTATTTAAAGAAATAATATGATATTTATGATATTTATGATATATTTATAGTTATATGAATATAAAATAACACATACCAACTTTCCATCATGATCGTTGAAAAATTGAAACTTTACTCATACGTACATACATACATACATACTTCCTTCTCCATGATTGTAACACTATTCAGTTTTCATAACCATATTTCATGGTTGGTTTTAGAAATATAATTGTTGTATAAAAATGATAATTGTTTGGTTATTATTATTTTTGAGATGATTTAACAATGATTTATTTCACTATAATTAACCTACCAAATTTATTTTAGACACATGAACCGAATACCATCAAAACGTCTGACATGAAATTAATGGTTAAGTAAATGTATATAAAATGTTAATAAATAAAATAAAATGAATAATAAACTTGAAAAATGTTCTTAATAAAGTAAATAACTAACACAATTTTATTATTTAGGAAGCTACATTATGTACAGGATGATTCAAACTCAAGGTAAGAGATTTTATATCTCAATTTCTTTCATTAGGTTAAATTAATTCTTTATTGTATTTTATATGCTATGATTAGGTGTGTAATCACCATTGATTATTTTATATTATATTTCCACTTGTTTTATGTGAAATTAAATTTGACTCACATAATAACTTCATTGATTAATTTTCACTTTTATGACACGGTCTTTGTAATGGTTTCTCATCTCAATTTTACTTTCATGAGACATATGCCATATTCACCAAATATTTGTTTTTTTGTGGTGTACATACTTCCCATTTGATATGTTATATCATGAATATATTTATATTCATGATATTTACATTTACATTTTATGTTATTTATTTATTCCTTATGATTGATTTCCTTTTTGTGGAATACATAATCCTTAACATCTTATGATGAGTGAACCCATATAGAACTCTAATGTATTGGTTAAATATTTAGTCTCATGATATGTTATATATGGGATTAGGGAGTAAACTTAATCCATTATGAGACTCTATACACCATGTGATATTGTTTAGGAGGTTATCCTTGACTTATATTTATGTAGAGTTATATGATACTACCAAAATTACTATATTTACATGATCTTATGATACCATGTTATTTATGTTATTCTCTCTTGTGATTAATCATGTGCCTTATCTTTGATGATATCATTTTATACCTTTGACTCAAACATTATGTTTCCACATCGTGTTTATTCATTAACTGATCTTTATAGATCACCCATTTTGTTTATGTATTCCAAAAGTTATTCCATACAGTTTTAGAATCTCTAAAGGATTTAGTAATTCATTATAAAGAATAAAATAAAAAAGTTTTATTTCAGTCACACTTTGTTGTATTATTAACCTATTATTATAAATACACTAATCCTATTCAATCTGTGTTGTGTATTAATGGATATTTATGTTAAAAACCATGTAATAATATGTGTAAAAGGGCTTGGGTCACTATATACCCTGGTTAGATTATAGATCGGTTGGGCCTATGAGGACCAGCCTTGGATGACTTTATAACAGACATGGGATTTTAGCCATCTCTTTAGTGTGATTCTAGTGCGTCTATCCCAAGAGTCCAATGAATTTATAATGTGATAATAATGATGTTGAGGGATGTTGTGTCATATGAGTGAGGATTTGGGCCTGAGATATGATATTGAGGGAAGAAGAACCCATATAGGTAATCTTTTTTCTGATATAACCAATGGGAATATAGTGGATTCCCCAGTATTATGCTAACCCTTGAGGGGGTGAGTGTAGGGAGATAGGTAGTGTCAATATTAGGTGTCACCATAGAACCTGAGGATCAACGGTAATCATCTAGAATGGATGTTGGGATGATAATTGGGTTGTATGATTGAAAGGCCTTCCTAGGATATGCATGATGGGTTTAAATATCTGGTTGAACTATATGATTTGACTTGAAGTTTAGGGGAGGATGCACCCCTGGGTATATATGTCATAAGACATGAGATTCCAAGGAGGATCTTCCCCCTTGTATATGTGATTATGTGAAGTGTACATGTATATGTATATATATATATATTAGTGTCATATATATGAATTTGGGATTAGGCACTGAGGCATATATGTATCTCCATGTAATGAGGGCCTGATACCGATTTTGGGTAGGGGCGAAACCCATCAGGTGTATGAGATTTGATGGTTTTGGATGAGCTACAGCTCTGAGTGTATAGTAGATATGGCTCCAAATTGAGACACAACCTTGGTAGGATTCTCAGGGTTCTGAGGTTGGATGTGGACACCCCCAGGTAGATATTCACATGGTTTAGGGGTTGGGAGTGGATCTACCTAGGTAGATATTCTCTTGTTTTTAGGGTAGTAAATGTCATGAACTAGCCCAGATAACTATATAAAATAGTACTTGAATAAATCTTGACATATCCTGAAGGGAGTTCTTGATCCCCATGGTATGGAAACTAGTATTTTGGAATCAAAACAAATAAGAGGGGATGATTTCACAATAAGGATAACTCAACAAGATAAAATAATAGATAAGAATCAATAAACAATCAGTATTCCAAAATACTCATCAAGATAAAAGTACCATAAGAAGATGGATAAAAGTCACAAAAAAGTACATCAAAGAAAGTCATCACAAAACCATCAAAGACACCATCACAAGTATTCTGTGAAATTTTTTTATCACATACTCCATTAGTCACCACCAACGTAACACCCCGAATTTTTAAAATATGAATATCATATTTGATAGATATATGACAAAAAACACCAAGTGTAGAAGGGAATATAACATCCTGGGACTTTGGGATATATTTAATATTTTAAATAAATTTAATTTGTTATATAACTTTCAATTCATTAAAAATTGAGTTTAACTTGTGTTACCCGCAATAATGGTTTTATTCAATGGCTTGTGTTACACACAAGACCGAGTTTTACCGAATACTCATAAGATTATTATTTAAAATTTAAATTATCTCCTATAAGTTAAATTTGAGCTAATGAATAGTATTAAATAACTTATGAAAATATATAGTTGAATTCATTAGATACCAATTAATTATAAATGAATATAAAAACCAATAGAATATAAAGTATATGATTTTATAAAAAAATATTTTTATACAGGAAAAAAAGACTTATCTTAATTAAATTAATTACTATTAGTGAATTATATTAATGAAATTTATATATTATATATTCAATAATATGTTTCACATTCATCTGATTATTTAAAAGGCATAATATAATAACAAATCCAATTTTATGCATAAAAATTGCATTTTTCTAAAGGATGTATTTCCGCATTTTAAGGGTACACTTGTTTTATAACTAAATTTTCACACTTTTATAAACTTTATTTGAAAAAATAAACATCATTTTTAAAATCATAATTTCAAAATTTTCTTAAGGTGATTTTTTTTTCATTTTTTATAGAAGTTTCATTTTTTAAAGAATAGTGAACAATAATGAACTTTAATTGAAAACTGACTTTTCATATAAATAATTTACCATGTTAAATTATGTTTAAAAAAAGTTCTAAATAATTATTATTTAAATTATACATATATTAATACAATTTATTTCATTGGGATCAATTTCATTCTTAAATTGGATATAAAACTTTGTAAACTTTTAAGCATTTTCACTTTAAAAACCAACTTTCTCATCACATCTATGGGAATAATTTTAAATTAACACTACCCCTAATGTGATTTAAATTTCTAAAAAATAGATTCCATATTTGGAATCAGAATAATTTATAATTTATAATTATAGTAAGTTGATATTTCACCAAAGTGATTAGTGAAACAGTTAAAGTTAATCATAGAGATTAAGGTAAAAATCTGCTTACTTAGTAGTTAGACTTATAATATATAGTGTAAAAATGACCCAAAAATTGTCCCAAACCAATATTATGGACATATCTAGACCATAAAACTTTATTTATCTATTTTTGAAATTATTTAATCATTTTTAGGTAAAAACATGTGTACACATAACTTCTTTTAAAAACTGTCAAGTGTGTCCTCTCCCCCATTTATAAAGGACCACCCTCTATCCTCCCCACTTAACACCCTATAAACACTTGGGTTTAGAAAATACTTACCCAAATAAATCCAAAAAATCCCTATAAAAATATTATATGCATTATATTAGGCCTAAATCCAACCTAGTAAAG
This sequence comes from Viscum album, assembly GCA_963277665.1. Classification (NCBI taxonomy): domain Eukaryota; kingdom Viridiplantae; phylum Streptophyta; class Magnoliopsida; order Santalales; family Viscaceae; genus Viscum; species Viscum album. The sequence goes on from OY728165.1 coordinate 839,398,608, forward strand.
TTTTAGTGCAAACCAAAAGAAAATATGTGACACGAAGAGGTAATGCTCTTCAATGAGCACCTTTATTTTACTTCTTTTCCCACCTCATTAAATTCTAATTAAACAATTATTTTATAATAAAATAAGTTTGTTAAATATACTAGTACTATTTAATATTAATTTCATGACCTATATCCCTCCCCTCTTCCATAAATTAGGTTATAAAATCATTATTCATGTGTGTGACGGACTATCGCCTCAGGAACAGATGTTGTTTGTTTTTCCATTTCCACCTTTAATGGTTTGGTATCATGATGGATTATATATATATATATATTATTTATAAAATTATTATACCTTTGGATTAATTATGTAATATATATCTTTTTACCTTCCATTTCGTAGGATATATGATAACGTCGCTCGTGGGTACGATATACTACTGCCTCATGTAGCGATGTGATTCGTCTATCACTAACGCTTTACATGGAAGGTGATAAAGAAAAACATAAGGATTATATATTATATAAATGAAAAAATTATGATATTAATTTAATATTCACCATTCTCGTAGATAATATATATCATTTTAATTCTTTCTTTTTCATTAATGTAAAGTTGATAACATAGTTTGTGTGCGAGTGGGCTACCACCTTCACGAAGTGGTGACAATATTTTCACCAAAAAAACACATTGATGATTATATACAAGTATATAACAAATTATATATGATATTATTATCATTTTTAAAAGGTAAAATATTTCTTACCTCATTTCCATAATAATCATTTAAAAATGGAAACATTGCTCATGTGTACGTACGACATAACGTATCCATGATCGTAACGTACTTAATTTTTCATAATTGTCATTAATGATTGGTTTTAAAACTATAATTGATGTATAAATATGATAATTATGTAATTATTATTATTCTTGATATGATATAACTGTATAATATACCATGAACAAGATCATTCATGATGAAAAACACATGAGAAAATTAGGCAATTAACACCCGAAATAATGAAAACAAAGAAATATTATTAATGAATGGGTAATTAGATGTTATAAAGGTATAATATATTATATTATAAATATTAATATGGTATTTTGATAAGTTAATAACATGTTTGAAACCACTATACATGATTTCACATCATGTTCAACCAAAAGAAAGCATAAGGTAAGGGATATCATCTTAATTTCATTTCATTGAAGAAAATTATAATGTTATGCACCTAGTTTCTTTTATTTAGTGAATAAAATTACCCATTGACAAGTAATATCATAAATAATTAATTATTAATGGTAATTTATGTTAAAATTTGATTTATTTTATCTAAGTGTATTTGAAGTAAAATTTACCATGTTGTAAAGAATTTCATAACATTATTTCCATTCATTGAGTTATATTACTTCTTTATCATTAATATTATATAATTATATGTATAATAACTTTTGATTATATATTTTTGTATTTAAACTTTTTTATGTGGATTTAAATATAATAAAAAAAATTATTCATTGATTAATTATCAACAGATGTTATGATCATTCTAATGGTTTGTTTCTTTCTAATCAAGATTGTTTATTCATGAATTTTTATTAAAGGAAAATATTTGAAATTTTTTTAATATACTGCTTAACTTTATTAAACTCTGTTTATTAAGGATATCTTAAAATTAATAGTAACATTTTTTCACTATTTGTTAATTAAAGTATTTTAGAAAATGTTTTCAAGATAACCCGAGTTCATTTCTCTCTTCAGTCGGAAATATGTTTTTCTTCAAAAACCATGTTTTCTAAAAATGATTTCAAAAAATGTTTTTAAATTTTAAAAAGGATTAATCAAATAAGTTTTAACTAATTTTTACTCTAATTTTTTTTCAAATGAATCATTATGTCATTTTTAAAACAATTATCATTTAGATTTTACTGAAAAAGTAAAAGCAATCTTTATTTTAACATGTATTGAATGAACAGAATTTCCAGCCATCATGAGAAATAAAATGTTTTCAAGATTATTTAAGAATTTTCAAAGGTTATTTTCAAATAATATTATTTTCAAAATGTTTTATCATATTTTATTTTTTAAAAGTGATTTTTAAATGAAATTGTTTTCAAAATGTATTTCAAAATGAAAAGGATATTTTCCTCCAGAATGAATTTAAATATTTATTATTGAATATCCATTAATCAATGAAAAAAAACTTTATTATTACTACAATGGGTATATGTTTTATTGATACCATCTTTATTCTTCCTCTAGATGGTTTATGATCATTTTTACTAAGGTAAATTTCGACATTCACTTCTTTGATCCATTTTTGTAGTCAATAACATTCCCTTGAAATTTTCACATTTCTATAATACTTAAAAATTAAATTTCTCCAAAATATACATACTATTTATCATGGATATGATTAATTCCTAAATTGTTTACCATTTTTACAGACAATGTTTACTTTGAAAGCTCTTTTATTGGTTGGGGAAATATTGATAAATATGTATCCTTTAATCAATTTAGATGCATTATGGTAAGGCACATTATTTATGAATTAAATAGATTATTTGATATATGAGGAATGATTTAGACATGTATTATATGGTTTGAGTACTAGTTAATGTAAGAACCCCCATGCATCAATACCCTCATGAGACAAAATCAGCTAGATACAACCCCTATGTATTTGTAGAAAGCATGATTTAAAAAATATTTTAAAATGTACTAACAATAGTATGATAAACCATCTTGTAAAAGGTCTTGATAGTAAAGGTGTCAAGTAATTGGAAAACATGTCATCCAACAACTAGGCATTTCCTTCATTCAAAATTTAGTTATTATTATCAATGATATTTTCACTAGGACAAAATCTATAGATGCATTTCATTATCAACTTATTGATTAAAGGGCATGTGTTTTTAGTTATTTACCTTTACATATTGATTATTCATTATCATGTTATTTAAATGGCATGTGTGATCTGTTATTTACCTTATTATATTGATTATTCTTTATCTAATTATTTAAATGGAATGTGTATCATTTTTTTACTTTTCCATATTGATTATTTGATATCTCATTATGATATCCAAGTAATTGATTAAATGGAATTTGGGTTCTGTTATTTACCTTGCCAAATTCCTTATTTATTCATGATAACTTCTACTGTACTTAACCCTTATGGAGAATTTGATCTCGCCCTCATTTTGTTTCCTTTCCTCAAGATTCTATGATGTTTACTATGACTGATATGTAGAGATATTATAGAGAGAATAAATTTTTTCAAAAAAAAAATTATGCTGTGATTTTTTTATTCAAATACAATGTAAGAATCATGTATGTATCTAGTTTTCTAAGACTATTAAACTATTCAGTCCTTTAGGATGAAATTTCATGTATCTTATGCCAATATAATGGTAGTAGGAAGTGACTCCATATATACTGGGGTTTGGGTCTCTATAGTTTTTATCAATATGAGTTTAGTAGAAGTAGTGTACACAATATTTATCCAAACATATATTAGAGAACATGACCCTATGATAGACTTTGAGGATAAGTATAGAAGAAAATCCTAAAGTTTTGTTAAGGTGGAGTTTATATGGCCTTTCTTTAAAATACATCCTTATTTGGATACAATAAGTGGACATGGTTTTGGAATAGATATAACTAGGGGTAATAACTATAAAAAAGCACATCGGGCTTAATTCAAGCATTACCTGGTATATGAAAATGGGCTTTACTACAAACCTGGTTTCATACTCCTGGGGGATATTCTTAGGATAATTAACATTTTATTTAAAAAACATTATGAAGGATTTTAATAGACGATGAAACTTAATGACCTCAGTTAAACCTTAGACCAAGGAAGGACCTATGTTTAAGTAAAATAGATGAAGTATTTATATATTTGGATTAAATAAATTAATTGTATAAGTACTTTTACCAATGGTATTTTGGTTATAAGAATCATAATAAATCTAAGGATTGTGTTAAATTTTATATGCACATGTGTATTAATTATGGGTAACATCATGTGATAATGATTTTTAGGTTGATCATAAGGTCAATGTCTTAAAACCCCCTTTAAGAAATGATTTATTGTGGGAATGTCAAAAGACTATAAACATTTTAGAGAAATTTATGGAAAGAATTTTTTTAGTAAAAATCTTATTTAAAGAATGATGCCTTCACATTTAAAAGACATAATTTTAGAGGTATATATAACCTTTAGGGTTATTTTTATCATTAATAAAACTGTGATAATATTCAAATAATATTATTATACTTTTTGAAGAAAACGTTGTAGTGAAAACCTTAGAAAATGGTTATTTAATGATTCAATTTTTAGGTTGTCGAACATATTTCTTCTTGGAATTATATTAATATGGTTTTAGAAAAATGGTAACATGTATTCCAGGTGTCAACCCATAGACCCTGGAAATGTTGTGGGGCTTGAACCTATAACCTAAGGAATATAATGGCTTCACACTTACCACTATCCTACGTGGTGTCTTGGTTAATATGTTATTCTTTTTAGTTAAAAAATTTTCTGAACAAATATTAATGATAAACCAGTAGTATTAATTGAGGTTTATAGATTAATTTATTATCCACATTGGATTTTTAAAATAAGTATAGATAGACAGAAAGACTTTCCACTCTTTTATGGATCTTATTATCCATTAAAAGTAAATTTTAGTGCTTCAAGTATAAAAAAATTCATTTTATAATATTTATTTTGTTGATTAAAGGGATAAAATTGGAAATTAAGTAAGGAAAAAAAATGATGAAATTGTTCTTATAAAATGTAACGAAATCAAGTGAGTATATCTTTATGTGAAAGTTCGGAAACTTTAGGAAAAAGGATAATTAAATAAAATGCTTCCATATTATCATCAATTATGATGATATCAATGACCTTTTTCACACCTCTAGTTTATGGATATTTTATTGGTAACTTTATCCGGACCATGTTCTCTATCACTATCCATCAATATTTGGGTGTTATTTTTCTCTTCCATGTCTATGTTTTCATTTCCCAGCTATGTTATCCTACTCAGAAACCTAGTTATGTGATTATTCCATATGAAATTTATACTTACCTTTCTATCTTATCAAGAGAATATTTTATTAAATCTTTTTTTGTGTTTTTTTTCATAGAGGAATTTAAAAATATCAAAACCCGGATTACTGAGATCAAGTTCAATTTGACAGAACTCAATTTATTTAAGGTGGGGAGAATTTAATACCCTGAAATTTTAAAATATGAATACCATATTCGATAGTGTGTATGAACCGTAACACCAAGTGTAAAAGGGAATATAACATCCTGAGACTTTACAATAAATTTAACATTTTAAAAAAATTCAATCTATTTTATAACTTTTAATGCATGTAACATTAATTTTATCTTTTGTTGCCCGCAATAATGATTTTCTTTGATGGCTTGTGTTACACGCAAGACCAAGTTTTACAGAATACGATCAATATTATTATTTAAAATGAAAATTATCTCCTAGACATTAAATTTTTAGTTACAAATAGGATTAAACAACTTAATAAAATATATGGTTTAATTCACTGGTTACCAATTTATTTGAAATGAATATATAAACTAATTGAATATAAAAGAAATTTTTTATAAAAAACTACTTTTATGTGATGAAATAAATTTTATCTTAATTAAATTAATTACTATTTATGAATGATATTAATGAAAATTTAAAATTATATAATCAATAAAAAAAATTTATATTCATTCAATGTATTTAATATGAATAAGATAAGAACAAATCCAATTTTACACATAAAAATCTGTATTTTTTTAAGGGTCATTTTGCCACCTTTTAATAGAGAACTTGTTTTAAAAATAACCTTTCAAAATTTTATAAAATTTATTTTAAAAAATAAACATCATTTTTCAAATAAAAATTTATAAAATATCTTAGGGTGAATTTTTGGTATTTTTTGAGAAGTTTTATTTTTTGATGAATACTAAAAAATACTAAATTTTAATTGAAAACTAACTTTTAATTTAAATAATTTATAATTTTAAATTATATTTTATTTTTTTAAAAGTATTATTAGTTAAATTATAAATATATTAATCCAATCTATTCCATTTATATCAATTTTATATTGAATTTGGGTATACAAAAATGTAAGATTTTAAACATTCTCGCTTTAAAAAACCGCTTTCTCGTCGCAACTACAAGATTAATTTTAAATTAATTTCAGCCAAAACTATTATTTGAATTTGGAAAAATAGATTCTATATTTAGAATCATAATAATTTTAAATTCCTGATGAGGCAAGCTTAATTTTTTTAACAATGTGATTAGTGAAACCATTTAAAGTTAATCACACCAATTAAGGTAAAAATGATTTTACTTAGTGATTAAACATAAAATATACAGTGTAAAAAAGACACAAAACTTTTCCAAAACCCATTTTATGGACATATATATACCTTATAAATTCATTTATTAATTTTTTTTATTATTTAATATTTTCTTGGTAAAAATGTGTGTACACCTAACTTCTTTTAAAAAATACAAAGTGTTTCCTCTCCCTTGCTTATAAAAGGCCACCCACTCTCCTCTACACTTCACACCCTCAAGCCACTTGGTTTTGGAAAATAACCAAAAAAATCACCCCCCAAATTCCCTCACATAATCTTAGAATCCTCATATTTTTCATAAATCCAACCTAGGAAAGGTTTAGTGTAAAGAAAAAAGAAGATACCCGAAGAAGAGGTAATCTTCTTCAAAGAGTGCCTTTATTTTACTTCTTTCTCGAAATTAATTTATTATTGAACCATGATTATATAATTAACTCAGTATATTACATATATAAGGTTTTTTTCTAATAATTTTGTGACTTATATCCCTCACCCCTTCCATTAAATGGGTTATAAAATCAACGTTCATGTGTACAGCGGGCTACCGCCTCACGAACTGATGTCATTCATTTTTTCGATTCTACCTTCCACGGTTGGGTATTATGATGGATAAAAATTATATATATGATATTTATAAAATTATTATACATATTTAGTTATTATATCATATATATATTTTTAACTTCCATTCCTTAGGAGACATGATAACGTCGCTCGTGTGTATGGTGAACTATCGCCCCTCGAAGTGATGTGATTTGTCTTTCACTAACACTTCACATAGAAGGAGATAAAGGTAAATTAATGATTATATATGATATAAATGGAATAATTTTTATTTTAATGAAATATTTATCATTATCTGAAGATAATATATATCGTTTTACTTATTTCATTCTCACTTATGTAAATATGATAACATCATTCATGTATGTGTGGACCACCGCCTTCCCGAAGCAATGTGACTCTCTTTTCATAACGAAACCACATTGATGATTATATATAAGTATATAATATATTTTATATGATATTATTATAATTATTTAAAGGTAAAATATTACTTACCTACTTTTCACAATGTTTATTGAAAAATAGAAACGTTACTCATGTGTACGTATGACCTACCATCTCCATGATCGTAACATACTTCATTTTTCATAACCATCATTAATGATTTGTTTTAAAAATATAATTTATTTGTCATGACCCATCCTTGGGGCCTGTTCCGTGACTACCCCAAGCTCGCCTTCCATAGGCCAGGGGCTGGCGACTAGCACCAAAGGCATAAACCTGATAAAAGGGAAGGCATTGACTTTAAACCTGTAACATACACAGTCTGAACACAAGCTGTAGAAGCAAAAAAGTACTAATATAGAAAAGAAAAGTGTTCTGAAAGTAAGTGGGCTAGTATAAAAACATAACTGAACAACATGTACCAGTAAAAAGGGAAAAAGCTCTTGGATCGTCCACCGGGGAATCCTACCTAAAGAGTAGGTACCGAACTTGAACAACTCGTCCCTGAAGTGCATCTCGTCTAGTCCAGCTCAGAGAAGCCTCCCGTCCATCACCATCGGCCTCGATCATTGCTTTCCATCTTCTGCACAGAGCACAACATGGTGTGGGCGAATCCCGTGTAGGGGTGAGTATAACAATACTCAGTAGGGGACCCCGAGACCCCCGAAGGTCTCCCAGAATCTACAAAGGATAAACCACATAAGAAAGATACAATCAAAAATTATCAACCAACCCTACTTAGGTATATGCCCATACATATACCTAAGTTATCAATCACAGTCCGGGTCCAAATCTCGAGCCCAAGCACAAACCATTACACAAAGAAAATAAAGTCAATCATCTTGATGATATCGACTAAAATTCAAGACTCATCTCACACAGTTGTACATCTTTTGTAGAGTGATAGAGATGATCAGATGTAGTCACTGATTCATCTAAGCTGTCGGACCCACAAAGGATTCAGGACCAGCTAAGTTGTTAGACCCACATAGGATCTAGGATCAGCTATTCTGTCAGACCCACACAAGATCCAAGAACAGAAGTCATAACTGTCGGACCCATGGAGGATCCCGGTACAGTAGTCATCGTTGTCAAACCCACAAAGGATTCTGGTACGGAAGTCATTGTTTTCGAACCCACAGAGGATTCCAGTATAGAAGTCATCACTGTTGAACCCATGAAGGATTCTAGTATAGACTTCATCACTGTCGAACCCATGAAGGATTCCGGTACAAATGTCATCACTGTCGAACCCACATAGGATTCTGGTACAATTTCGCAGCCTGCCCTAGGGTTCCTGCACACATAATGCTCGACTCCAGGAGGGTCCGCTCCTCGAGCCAAGTGTCTATAAATCAAATATCATGAAGTCCTGAGTTGATGTATCCTGTAGTTCCATCTCATCATAAGGAACTCAACAGGACAGACAGTGCGTCAATCGGACGTCCGATCTGTGAGTTATTGGCATTTCCGTTCCAGGGGCCTGGTTGGTTTTTAGGCTCAAACCAACCTGACCATACCCCAAATGCGTCAAAACCACAAGTGGAGTATTCCAAAAGAATCGTCTCGCTCTAAGAATTCCATCACCGCTAACGGTTCATCGATCGGACACCCGTAGTCCAAGATACGGGCAAAAAGGTGTAAAAGACCAAAGCGGGTCCGAGTCCGGTTTGACCCAGTTGGACTGACCCAGCCCGACCTGGTCCGAACCGGGGTCTGACCCGATCCATGGGTGCATCCCGATATGAGTGGTCGGCCTGGATCGAAGGTGGGGCCCGGCCCAAAGGTGCAGCTCGGCTCGAAGGCGCGGACAGGCCTGAGGGTGGCCTGGACCGTGGCGGCCCGGCCCATGGTGGCCTGGCCGAGAGGCGGCCCGGCCGAGGGGCAGCCGAGCCGTGGGGCAGCCCGGTCGAGGGGCAGCTCGGCCGGGATGGTCCGACCGAGGGGCGGCGCGGCTGAGGGGTGGCGCGGCCGTCGGACTTCCTCAGCACGGCGCGATGGCGCCGCGCTGTCTTCGTTCACAGTGGCCCTCATGTTCTTGGCCCCCTTCCCTCGGTGCAGCGCGATGGCGCCGCACCTCTTCCGTCTACCACGACTCGCCTGGCCATTATTCGTCTCCGGCACGGTGCGTCGGCACCGCGCCCTTCTGGCTCCGCCTCCGTCGTCAACCAATCAAGAACCAATTGGAGGGAATCAAGCCATGTTTGTTCGGCCCACACCCTCTATATTAGGTGATAACAAGTGGACATCATAGAACCAAAATAAACGATGAGGAACGAGGATATAATTCATACATTAAAATAATCAAATCCCCCAACCTTTTAATCGGCGATCACTTGACGGAGTTGCGGGAAGGCGGCGTCGTTCCATTGACATCGGGAGGAGATAATGTCGTCGTTGGCGATGTTCTTCATAGGTGGCATCTTCCCTTTCTTTCCCCAGTAGGAGAAGGAAGTAGATGACCAAGGAAGAAGTCGAATATTGAAGGACGTCGCCGTCGTTCTTCACGTTCTTCATTATGAGGAAGAGGTGTTCTTCATGGGTGATGGTTCTTCGTTGGAGAGGATAATTCTCCAAGGATTCTCCCAAGTTTCAACCAAAGAAACTAATCCAAAATAATAGAGGAAGTTCTCTATTATTTTTATGGCACAACAACACAAGAGTTGTCGTTAATTAAATGTGACAACTAAATTAAGTTAATGCGGAGGAATGGATTCGAAATTTAAAATAAGGAAAGTGGAGAGTTTCAATTAATGAAGAGGGGTGTCAAAATAATAATGGAGAGTTAATGGGGGGGGGGGGGGGGTTAATGGAGGGTTTGAAGCTCATGTGGGACCCACTAGATAATATTCTCCCTTGGGAGGTTATGCGCTGGTGGGCCCCACCTCTAACCTCCCTTTGGAGGATTAAACCACCACTCAAATTTAAATATGCTACGCATATTTTTATTTAATTTATTTAGAAACCCCAAAAATTAACTTCCACTCACGATAAAATGCAATTGCAGTAAAGGTCTCTTTAAGCGAATATCGGTGCTGTGAGTTCAATAGTGTCCTCAGATTTAAATTCCGAGAACCTTTTTAGAAGATATAAAATCCTGCATGTACGTTTACTGAACGTACCTGAACAAAACTTCAGAAATTGATTCTGGGCACACTGAGCCTTGGAATCAGGCGCCGTTAGAAACCGCAGACTCATATAATTCGCATTTTTTAAAAAAAATCACAAAATTTTAGGGTCTTTACATTCTCCCCACCTTAGGGATTTACATCCCCGTAAGCTACAACACACACTAAGGGAACAAATGGGGGTACTGGGCATACATCTGAGCCTCCTGCTCCCATGTGCTCTCCTGGAGGTTCCCATGCTTCCAGCGAACACGCACCAGAGGAATTGACCGTCCAAATAGGATCTGATCTTATCGATCCTCAATCTCCACTGGAACCTCAATGAATGTCGCCCCATCATCGATGTTCTGCTCCCCATGGTTGATGATGTGGGACTGGTCGTGCATGTATCTCCTCAGCTGAGATACATGGAAGACGTCGTGCACTCGGTGCAACTGAGGTGGAAGAGCCAAGCGGTAAGACACCTTGCCTACCCTGCTGAGGACCTGGAAAGGTCCGATGAATCATGGAGATATCTTGCCACCTCAACCAAATCTCTGTAGATCTCATCTAGGTGAGACCTGTAGAAAGACGTGGTCGCCCTCCTCGAACTCCAGTGGTCTACGTCTCCTATCAGCATAGGACTTCTGCCTGATCTATGCAGTCTTCATCCGATCTTGGATGATTTGCACCTTCTCCATTGTAGCTTGTACCATCTCTAGTCCTACAAGTGCAGAATCCCCTAGGTCATTCCATCATAGAGGCGATCTACAAGGTCGGCAGTATAGTGCCTCGTAAGGTGCCATCCCGATGGTGGAGTGGTAGCTGTTGTTATACGCAAACTCTACTAAGGGTACGTGATCCTCCCAGTTATGACCAAAGTCGAGGATGCATGCACAGAGAATGTCCTCGAGAGTCTGAATGGTCTTCTCAGTCTGACCATCTGTCTGAGGATGGAAGGCGGTGCTCAAGCGAAGCTATGTCCCGAAAGCCTCCTACAACCCCTTCCATAGGTGGGAAGTGAAATGAGAATATTTATAGGAGATGATCGTCTATGGCACACCATGAAGCCGTATGATCTTCTGTACATAGAGGCATACCAAGATCCCTACTGAGCCATGCTATCTGATCGATAGGAAGTGGGCCGACTTGGTGAGTCGGTATACGATCACCCAGATAGAGTCATGTCATCTAGATGTATGTGGAAGTACCATCCCAAAATCCATATTTATCCCATCCCACTTCCACTATGGGACCTCTAAGGGATAAACCAAGCCTGATGGAACCTGGTGCTCCACCTTCATTTACTGACAAGTGGTGCATCATGAGAAAAACTCTACTACTGCATTCTTCATACCTGGAGACCAGTGCTGTCGTCGGAGGTCCTGATACATATTCGCCACTCTTGGATGTACCGCTAAAGGAGTTGTGTGGAACTCCCACAATACTTCCTCCTGAAGTGCAACTGGTACCATGGTCCGTCCTCTAAAGAGAATGATGTGCTCCCCGCCTTCAGAAAATCAATCAGGTGCCTACCTTGTGGATATCTGAGCATGTCGCGTCTCACAGTCAACGTCCCCACGTTGTGACCCTCTAACTCGCTGAAGAAGTGGAGGAGTGACTGTGAGAGACTGCAGAAATGATGCTCCTTCTCTATCCACAAAGGATATTTGCAAAGCAGCCAGATGCTCCGTCGCCTCTCCTAGCAGCCGAATTCCTGATCTTCTACTGAGAGCATCTGCTACAATGTTCCCCTTCCTAGGAGTATATACTATCTCGAAGTCATAGTCCTGGAGGAACTCGATCCATTTTCCCTGTCTCAGGTTTAGTTCCTTTTGCGAAACGATGTACCTGAGACTCTGGTGGTTAGAGTAGACTGTAAAATTCTCTCCCATCAGATTATGCCGCCACATCTTCAAGACGAAGACCACTACTACTAACTCCAGGTCATGGGTAGCATAGTTCTTCTCGTGCTATCTCAACTGCTGAGATCCATACGCGATCACGGATCTCTCCTACATTTGGACATACCCGAGTCTGGTCCCTGATGCATCATAGTATGCTACATACCCTACGCCCTCCTCTGGAAGCCTCAAGATGGGCACACTAGTTAACCTCTGCCTCAGCTCCTAAAAGCTCTACTGGAATCTCTCTGACCACATGAATGGTTTCCCCTTCTTCATCAATGATGAAGGAAGTTCTGAAACTCTAGAGAAATCTAGAACAAATCTTCGATAGTACCCAACCAGTCCTAGAAAACTCTGTACCTCCGTCACACTCCTGGGTGGCTCCCAAGTAAGCACTGCATCAATCTTCGCTGGATCCACTACTACTCCAGCCTTCGAGATTACATGTCCCAGAAAGTGTACCTCTCAAATCCAAAACTGGCACTTCGAGAGCTTACCATAAAGTTGTTTCTCTTAGAGTGTGTCCAGTACTACCCGCAAATGGTAAACATGCTCCTCCTCAATAGTCAAGTAGATCAATATCTCATTGATGAAGAATACGACAAAGCGATCTAGGTAAGGAAGGAATATCCTGTTCATGAGACTCATGAACACTGCTGGAGCGTTGGTTATGCCGAAGGGCATAACCAAGAACTCGTAGTGGTCATACTGAAACCTGAAGTCCCTCTTCTGCACATCCTCATCTTGAACTATGAGTTGGTGATAGACTGACCTAATGTCTATCTTTGAGAACCATCGTGCTCCCTTGAGCTGATCAAAGATGTCGTCAATCCTCAGAAGTGGGTAGTTGTTCTTCACAGTCACCTGATTCAGGCGACGGTAGTCAACACACAGTCGCAATCTCCCATCTGCCTTGTTGGCAAACAAAATCGGGGATGCCTAGGGTGAAACACTGGGTCAGATAAATCCCTTCCCTTGCAAGTCGTCCAGCTGTACCCGCAGGTCACGAAGCTTGGCGGGAGCCATCCGATATGCTGTAGTAGATATCGTTTCCATCCAGGGGTACATGTCAAAGTATAAGTCTACGTCTCAATGAGGATATAGTCTAGAAACATCTTCAGGGAAAACATCTGCGTACTGATCCTCCATAGCAGGAAAGATCGGACTCTGCACATCAACCGCTCTAAGGATAAGACTAGCCAACTGATGTGTGATCGGCTGCCCCCTCCTCTGTGTAAGTCCATCCTGCACTATAAAGGCTCCCTTATCACCGGTGAAGGTGAACCTTGTCCCATCCACGTGGATACACTTCACTTTGCACCTAACAAAATCAGTCTGATCATGAACTGTGGATAACCAATCCATACCCAAGATGACGTCGTAAGGCCTCGATGCCGCTACAAGGAGATCCCAGCTGAAGCTATCGCCTCCTAGAGTAATCTCACACTATCGGCACTAGTGCGTAATCATCGAGTCTGCTGCCATAGGAGTCTCTAGTCGTAAGGATCGAGCCAACGACTCTGTCAGAATCTGTGAGCTCTGAATGAGGGTAGTGGAAATAAAAGAATGACTCACACATGTGTCTATGAGTACTGTAGCAAGGGTGGAGTAGACACAGATAGTACCTCGAATCATCTCAGGTGATCTGTGGTCGTAGGCCTCAACTTCCTGGAGCTGAGCCCGCCTCTGTCCTCCAGCTCCCTGTGGTTGGGGTGGACCACCTGGTGGTGGTGGTGGTAGGGCCTCGAAATGTCATCCACCACTCACTACTCGGCCAGCTCCTCTTCCACATCTGCCTAATCCCGGTAGACCACCACGTTCGAACCTCTGCCTCTGCCTGGGAGGTCCCTCTAGTTTATGCTACTCATCTACATGGTGGGTCGGGCAGTCACGAGCCATGTGACCCTACCCACCGCATGCATAGCACTCACTTATCCTCGTATAACAAGCTCTGTCTCGTGTTCCCCGCACAACTGAACCTGTATCCTGGGGTCTCCCACCTGATGGCCTGATCCGCTTGGACTTCTGCGACATCTGTCTACTGTCGGCCAAGGGGTGGCTTAGTCGTGGGGCGGCCCGGCCGTGGCGGCCCAGTAAAGGGGCGGCCCGGCCGAGGAGCGGCCCGACTGGGTGGTGGCCCGGCCGAGGGGCAGCCCGACCATGGGCCTTCCTTGGCATGGCGCGACGGCACCACACCGTCTTTGTTCGTCGCGACCCCCTTCCTCCAGTTCTGCACGACGGTGCCGCGCCTCTTTCTTCTGCCGGGGCCCACCTGGTCGTGGTTCTTCTCCGGTGCGGTGTGTCGGCACTATACTGTTCCGGTTCCACCTCCATCGTTAACCAATCAAGAACCAATTGGAGGGATTTCGGGCCATGTTTGTTCAGCCCGTACCCTCCGTATTAGGTGATAACAAGTGGCCATCATCGAACCAAAATAAACGACGAGGAATGAAGATATAATTCATACATTAAAATAATCAAATCCCCCTACATTGTAATCGGTGATCACTTGACGGAGTTGTGGGAAGGTGGCATAATTCCGTTGACGTCAGGAGGAGATAACGTCGTCGTTTGTGACGTTCCTCACAGGCGGCATCTTCCCTTTTTTCCCCTGGTAGGAGAAGGAAGAAAACATCCAAGGAAGAAGTCGAATAACGAAGGAGGTTGCCGATGTTCTTCACGTTCTTCGTTGGAAGGAAGAGGCATTCTTCATGGGTGATGGTTCTTCATTGGTGAGGATAATACTCCAAGGATTCTCCCAAGTTTCCACTAAAGAAAATTAAGAAAAAATAATAGAGGAAGTTCTCTATTATATTTATGGCACAACGACACAAGAGTTGTCATTAATTAAATTTAATAACTCAATTAAGTTAATGTGGAGGAATGGAATCAAAATTTAAAATAAGGGAGGTGGAGAATTTCAATTAATGAATAGGGGTTTCAAAATAAAAATGGAGAGTTAATGGGGGGGTTAATAGAGTGTTTGAAGCTCGTATGGGCCCCACTACATAATATCCTCCCATGGGAGGTTATGTACAGGTGGGACCCACCTCCATCCTCCCCTTGGAGGATTAAACCAACACTCAAATAAAAATATGCTACACATATTTTTATTAAATTTATTTAGAAACCCCAAAAATTAACTTCCACTCATGATAAAACGCAACTGCGGTAAAGGTCTCCTTAAGAGAATACCGGTGCTACGAGTTTTATGGTGTCCATGGATTTCAATTCCGAGCAACGGTTCAAAAGATATAAAATCCATCACATACGTTTACTGAATGTACCCAAACAAAACTTCACAAATTGATTCTGGGCACACCGGGCCTCGGAATCAGGCGCCGTCAGAAACAACGGACTCGTAAAATTTCAATGTATTTAAAAAAAATAACAAAATTTCCGGGTCTTTACATTATGTATAAATATAAAAATAATAATATTATTATTATTATTGATATGATATAAAAATATAATATTTGAAATAACCAGATCATTCATGATGAAACATTGATGATAAAACAAGGTTATTAACACCCGAAACAATGAAAATAATGAAATATTATTAATGAAAAAGTAATATAATGTTATAAAGTGATCATATATGATATTATAAATATTAATAATGTTGTGGTATAAGTTAATAACATTTTTAAAATTAATATAAATGAGTTTAAAGCATGTTATATCAAAAATAAGCATAAGGTATGAATTTCATCTCAATTTCATTTCATTAAGGCATATTATAATGTCATTTACCTAGTTTATTTTATATAGTGTATATAATTTCCCATTGACATGTAATATCATGAGTAATTTATTATTAATGGTATTTTATGTCTCAATTATATTTATTTCATCTAATATATTTTTAATTAAAAGTTACCAAGTGGTTAAAAAATTCATAACTCAATTTCCTTTCTTTCAGTTATATTACTTATTCATTATCATTGATATTATATGATTATCTGTATTAAAAATTTAGACTATATATTTCTATATTTACACTTTTTTATGTTTATATAAAGTTGATACACATAATGTGTTCATTGATTAATTATCACTTCAATTTATGATCATTTTAAGGGTTTATTTCATTCTAATCAAGATTTTTTTTCTTGAATTTCCATTAAAGAAACTTATTTGATCATTTTTTAATAAAAACTTTAATTTTATTCTCCTCTATTTAGTAATTATTTTATTTAAAGTAACAGTACCATTTTCCCACACTATGATACTTAATTTGTTTTAATAGAACCCAACTTCATTCCTCTCTTTGGTGAGGAAAACTATTCTCTTCAAAAACATTGTTTTCTACTAGTGTTTTAAAAAATGTTTTTAACTTTTCAAAGTGATTTATCAAAGTCAATTTTACCCTTTTTTAATATTTAAAAAAAATAAAAGGAATTTTTATGTCATTTTCAAAATAATGGTCATTTGGCTTTTATCGAAAAAGTGAAAGGAAACGTTGTTTTCACATGTATGACATGATAAGAATTTCCAGTCTTCCGGACCACTAAAATGTTTTAAAGATTCTTTTATAAGATTAAAAGGTTATTTTTAAGGAAAATTATTTGCAATGTTTTTTTCAAAATGAAGGGGATGTTTTCCTCGATAATTCCTTAAAGGATATTTTTATTGTATTTCCATTCCTTAATGACAACCACCCTTTATTCTTACTCCAATTGGTATATGTTATATTGATCCCACCCTTATTATTCCTCTAGATGTTTTATGATCATTTTTAATAAATAAATTTTTAAAATTAACTTTCTTGATCCATTTTTGTAGTCAATAACATTCCCTTAAAATGTTCACTTCCCTATGATCATTAGACAATAAATTTTCCCTAAATATTTATATTATTTATCATAGATGTGATTATTTCATAAATTTTATAATATTTTTATATATATTGCTCAAATTTAAAGTAATTTGATCAATAGGGAAATATTCATAAATTTTTATCCTTTAATAAATATGGATACATTATGATAAGGCACATTTTTTATGAATTAATTCAATTATTCGATATATAAGAAATTATTTGGACATGCATGACATGATTTAGAAACTGGTTAATGTAATCACATTGATGCATCGGTGGGAGGGAGGTATGAACATTGTTTCCTTGGTTCTATCTCCCCCTTTCCTCCCTATCCCCTCCTTTTTCCTACCTTCTTATGGCCCACATCATTGGTTCTCTTTATATTCCTTGTAATGTAGTAGTTCTTTCATTCTGGTCATTGGTTCTTCTCCTGTGGGTTTTTGTGTCATGTCCCTCACTTCCCGAATATTATTTTTGCCCTTATTGTTAAACTATACCCATATATGGTCTGGTATGAAGGTTCTTGTGGCTGATTGGTATTGTGAGAGGTCCAGGTTCTCATTTTCTTCAGTTGTTTCTCTTGTATTTATTCTACAGTTTCTCTCTCTGATGATGCCTTCATCGGTTATTCATCAATTCTTACTACACAATTACTGTGTTTCTGAACCTGTCTTGGTCTGGTATGTTGGTTTCTTTGGGGTGGTTTGGGTTGTGCAGGTTGAGCCATCAGTGGTTTCCCTAGAGTGCGAACTACAGTTGGTCTCCTTCCTTTATTTTTTGGCTCCCCTCTGGTGGTGACATTTTGAGAAGACTCTTCAATAGGTTTATTAGTCTATGGAGGGAGAAGATAAATCTTTGGTTTTAAAATTACATTTAATTTTCAAGTTCTTTTCTGGTTTTTTCATTGTATGGGTCCCCAAAGGAAGGGATGAAGCTCTTGTGAAGGTGTGAACCCCTACCAAGCCTATGTCTGGAAAACATTGTTCTAATGTACTAGTACATCAATCCATTCCCCATTAGTTTAGTTTGGTGGTCTCTAAGGAGGTTTTGAGATGTCTTTTTTGGGTTTACAACCATTTCTATGAGAAGCATATAACATTGGATTTTCCCCTACAGGACCCTATTGGTGTTTCTTCTTATAGCTTCTCAATGATTTTGTTTTGTTTAATACTGGTTTGTTTTATGTTTGATCAATATTGGTGTTTCCTTCTCAGATTGATTTGAGGTTGTTTGTTTTGGATTTCTCTAGTACCTTTAGTGATCTTGCCGACAAGTGCAGATGTTCAAAGAAGTGGATGAACATTACACGACGAAGTTGAAAGTGATGTGATTTTTTTGCAGTGGGATGTTGATAGGTGGGTTCTCATAGGAATTTTGGTGACAACTAGGGTTCTAGAGTTGGCTTCTGTTTGTGTCGGAAACTATGATTTCCAGTGGGTTCTCACCAGTATATTGGTCATGAGGACTATGATTCAGTGTCAAGGATCATGAATCAATGTGGCCCATGGATTAGGATCTCATAGACTAAGGTGATAGGGTGGTGTTGAGATTGATGTGTGTTTTAAAATTTTAAATATGGGGTTTTGGATGATTACAGTTTTGAATTATGAATTATATTTTTACAATGTCAGGTTTCTATATTGTTTTTGTATTTGGAAAGGAACATTTACCACTAAACCTTAAAGAGGATTTTATAAAATACAAGAATATTTATTTTGAGGGAAAACAATCTCTTGATTCATTTAATTTTCATCTTACTGATTAAATGGCATGTTTTTCAGTTATTTACCTTTCCTTATTTATTATTCCTTATCTAGTTATTTAAATGCCATGTGTGTTTAGTTATTTACCAAGCCATATTGATTATTCCTTATCTAGTTATTTAAATGGAATGTGCATTAGTTATTTACCTTGCAATATTTATTATTTCCTATTTCATTATGCTATCCAAGTTATTGATTAAATTTCACGGGTTCTCATTTATTTACCATGCCATATTTTTTATGTATTATGTTTACCAAGAAAACTAAACTATTTGTTACTTCAAGATTAGATTCCTTGTATCTTATGAAAATATAATGGTATTAGGCACTGGATCCGGGAATAATGGGGTTGGGTTCATTATAGTTGGTATTAAATGAAGTTTATTAGAAAACCTATGAACTTGATTTAGGAAAAAATAGATTATCGGACACAACCATTTGATAGACTTTGAGGATAAGTATAGAAGAACATCCTAAATATTTTGTAAGGTATAATATATGTATTTTTTACTTTCAATACATCTTTGTTTGTATACTATAAGTGGATTTTATTTTTAAAAATATATACCTAGGGATGATAACTCTAAAAAATGTGCATTGGGATTGACTCATGAATTACGAGGTACACGACAATGGGCTTTAACATACATCTGGTTTGACAGTCCTGGGGGATATTCTTAGGATAATTCACATTTTATATATAAACCATTATTAAGGATTTAAATATATTTTGATAATGAATGAACAAGGTTAAACATTAGACCAAGGAAGGGAATATTTTATAATAAAACAGATGAAGTATTTATGTATTTGGATTCAATAATTAAATTGTAAAATTACTTTTACTAGTGGTATTTTATTTATAAGAATCATGAAAAATCAAATAATTTTGTTAAAATTTATAAGAACATGTGTATTAATTATGGATAACATCATTAATTAATGAGTTTAAGTTTTATCATAAGTTCAATGGCTTAAAATCCCCTTTTAAAAAAATTGTTGTTGGAATGTCAAAAGAATAAGGAAATTTTGGAGAAATTTATGGAAAGAAAATGTTTTAGTGAAAATATTATTTGAGTAATAATGCCTTAAAATTTTAAAGACATAGGTTTATAGGTATTTATACCTTTAGGGTTAATATTAACATTAATAATAATGTGATAATAGTCAAATAATATTATTAGACTTTGTGAAAAAAAGTATTAAAAACCTTAGAAAAAGGTTATTTAATGATTAAATTTCAAGGATGTCTATCATATTTCTTTTTTTAATTATATTAATAATGTTTAAGAAAAATTAAAACCTATATGTTGGGTGACAACCCATCAACTTCAGTAAGGATGCGGGGCTTAAACCCATGGTCGAAGGATGATAATGGTTTCACAACTACCACTAGCCTATGCGATGTATCGGTAAGTATATCATTTTTTTAGTTAAAAACATTTGATTAATAAATATTAATGATGAACCAGTAGTTTTACTTTTGAGATTTAGAGATTAATTTATTAACTATATTTTATTTATAAAATTATTATAGATAGATGAAAAGACTTGTCACCATTTTATGGATGTTACGATCTGTTAAAAGTGAATTTTAGCTCTTTGGGCATAAAAATTTCATTTTAGGATATTCATTCCTTGTACTAATGGGATAAAATTGTAAATTGATCAAGGAAAAAATAAATCATGAGATTGTTATTATAAAATTGAATGATATCAAGTAATTATATATTTATGTGAAAGTTCATCAACTTTAGGAAAAATGATCTTGAAATAAAATATTGTCCTATTATCATCTTTTATGATGATATAAATGACCTTTTCACACCATTAGTTTATATCCTTGTGATTTTTAACTCTCTATTGACCATGTTCTCTATCACCCTCTTTTAGTATTTGGGTGTTATTTTTTTCTTCCATGTCCATGTTTTCATTTCCCACTGTTATACTTCTACTCAGAGACCTAATTATGTGATTATTCAAGATGACCTTTGTAATTATCTTTCTATATTATTAAGAGGATATTTTATTAACCCTCCTTAGATGTGGGTTTTCCAAAAAAAGAATTTGATAATATCAAACCTTGTATTATCAAGATCATGTTTAAATAGCGAGGACATAGTTTACTTGAGGTGGGGAGAATGCAACACCATAAAATTTTAAAATACGAATATCATATTTGATAGCAAGTATGAAATGCAATAAAAAATATTGAAGGTAATATAACATACCAAGAATTTATAATAAATTTAATATTTTAAGTAAGTTAAATCTATGATATAACTTTCAATTCATGAAATACTTAGTTTTTATTATATTACATGAAACAATGACCTTCTTTGATGGCATGCATTATACACAAGACTGACTTTTTCTGAATAATATTAGTATTATTATTTAAAATAAAAATAATCTCCTAGATGAAAATTTGGTGTTTATGAATACGATTAAATAACTTATGAATAGATATGGTTGAATTCATTGGTTACCAATTAATTATAAATTAATATAAAAAACAATTGAATATAAAGTAATTATTTCTATAAAAAAGTACTTTTATACACCCAAAGAAATTTTATATTAATTAAATTAATTAATATTAGTGAATGATATTAATTAAATTTATGTTTTATATATTAAATATTTTTTTTACATTTATCCAATATATTTAATATTCATAAGAAAAGAAAAATTCAAATTTCACGCATAAAAAGTTGTATGAGTCTAAAGGTAGTTTTTTCGCCTTTTAATGGTGCAGTTATTTTAAAACTAAATTTTGAAAATTTTTTAAATTTTATTTGGAAAAATAAACTTCATTTTTGAAATATTAATTTCAAAATTATGTTAGGTTTAATTTTTTTTATTTTTTTGAGAAGTTTCATTTTTTGATTAATAATGAAAAATACTTAATTTTAATTAAAAAATGACTTTTTGTTTAAATAATTTATAATGATAAATTATATTTTAAAATTTGTTTTAAATTATTATTAGTTTAAGTATACATATATTAGTACAATATAGGTCATTGGGATAAATTTCATATTAAAATATGATATAAAAACTTTGTAAATTTTAAACATTTTCGCTTTAAAAACTGGCTTTCTCGTCGCATCTACAAGATTAATTTTAATTTAATTTAAGCCACTAATGTGATTTGAATTTGGAAAAATGGATTATATATTTATATTAAGAATTATTTATATTTTCTAATGAGTTCAAATTAATTATTGACCAAATTTATTAGTGAAAATATTGAAAGTTAACAACAACGATTAAGGTATAAATGAGTTTAATTAGTGGTTAAACATAGAATATAAGGTGTAAAAATGACCCAAAACATGACAAAAATCAATTTTATGGAAATATTTAGACATTAAACCTTCATGGATATAATGTTTTGTAATATTTATACCTTTTTAGGAAAAAATATTGGTAAACCTAACTTCATTTCAAAAATTCCAAATGTGTCCTCTCCCGCACTTATAAAATGTCACCCCATCTCCTACCCACTTTACACATTCAAAACACTTAGGTTCTTTCAATAAATAAAAAAATGAATCCCCAAATTCCATATACTCATTATATAATCTTTATCTTGGGCATAAATCCAACCTAGGAAAGGTTTCGTGCAAAGCAAAAGAAGGTGTCTCGAGAAGAGGTAATGTTCCTCAACAAGTGCCTTTATTTTACTTTTTTATCCACCTCATTAATTTATTATTAAACCATTATTATATAATAAACTCCATATATTACATATAATAGGATGCATTTTTAATAAATTTTTTGACCTATATCCTTCCCCTCTTCCTTCAAATGAGTTACGAAATCATCGTTCGTGTCTATAGTGGACTACCACCTTGCGAACCGATGTCGTTCATTTTTCCATTTCCAACCTTCACAGTTGGGTATTATAATAGATATAAATTATATAAATTATATTCATAATATTATTATAATTTTTTATTCAATATATATTTTATATATTTTTACATTATATCCCTTAAAAGATATGATAACATCGAACATGTGTAAGGCGGACCACCGCCTCACGAAGCGATGTGATTCATCTTTCACTAACACTTCACATGGAAGGTGACAAAGATAAAGTTAATGATTATAAATTATATACATGAAATATTTATCATTATTTAAAGATGATATATATTATTTTACATCTTTATTTTTCACTCTCATAAATATGATATCATTATTACTGTACGTGTGGACTACCGCTTTTACGAAGTGATGTGACTCTCTTTTCATCACCACACAAAATGGATTATTATATATTAGTATATAATATGGTATATATAATATTATTATAATTATGTAAATTTAATATATTTCTTAAATACTTTCCATAATGATCATTGAAAAATGGAAATGTTACTCATGCGTACGTACGACCTACCATCTCCATGATCGTAATGTACTTCATTTTTCTTAACCATTATTCATGATTTGATTTAAAAGTATAATTGATGTAAAATTTGTTAATTATGAAATTATTATTATTATGGAGATGATATAACCATATAATATTCACAATAATCAAATCATTCATGAAGAAACAATCATGGGAAAATATGGAAATTAACCCCCAAAACAATGAAAATAATGAAAGATTATTAATGAATTGTAATAATATGTTATAAAGGGATAATATATGATATTATAAATATTTTTATGGTTATGGTATAAGTTAATAGAATGTTTAAAACTACTATATAGTAGTTTAAATTATGTTCAACCAAAAGGAATCATAAGGTAAGGTATTTCGTCTCAATTTCATTTCATTGAGGTGTATTAGAATGTTATGCACCTAATTTATTTTATATGGTGCATATATTTCCTCTTTGAAAAGTAATATCATGAATAATTCATTATTCAGGTTATTTTAACTTTAAATTTGATTTATTTCATCAAAGGTTATTTTAATTAAAATTTACCAAGTGGTAAAGAATTTCATAAATCAATTTCCTTTCATTAGGTTATATTACTTCTTTGTTGTCATGGATATTATATGAGTATGTGTATAATGAATTTTGACTATTTTTTTATTTCTAGTTGTTTTATTTGTATTTACAGTTGATATACATAATTGATTCAATGATCAATTCTCACTTCAATTTATGATCATTTTAAGTGTTTATTTCATTCTAATCGAGATTATTTATTCTTGAATTTCCATTAAAGGAAAAAAATTCACATTTTAATAAAACCATTAATTTTATTCTCATATGGTAAATAGTGATATTTTTCAAGTATTAGTAACATTTTCCACTCTTTGGTACTTAAAATGTTTTAGAAAATATTTTTTAATAAAATATGACTTCATTCCTCTCTTCATTTGGAAATCTTTTTTTCTTCAAAAACCATGTTTTATAAAAATGTTTTCAAAAAAAATTTCAAAAAATTATTTTGAATTTTTTAAAATGATTTATAAAATGAATTTTCACCCATTTTTTCTCTTTAATTTTTTTTAAAGGAATATTTATGTTCTTTTCAAAACAACGCTTGTTTGTCTTTTACTGAAAAAGTGAAAGGAAACATTATTTTAACATGTATGAAATGAATGGAACTTCCATCCATCATGACCCATCAAATTTTTTCAATACTGTTTTCTGTGTTTGAAAGGTTATTTTCAAAGAAAATTATTTTCAATTTTTCTTATGAAATTTTAGTTTTTAAAATTTATTTTCAAGGAAAATTATTTTCAAAAAAAAAAAAAATAATGAAAATTATATTTTAATAAATAATTTTTTAAAATATAAATTTATTGTATTTAAATTAATAAATTAAAAAATAAGACTTTTTTATAACTCTAATTGGTATATTTTATATTGATACCATCCTTATTATTCCTCTATATGGTTTATGATCATTTTAACTTAGTAATGTTTTGACATTCACGTTCTTGATCCATTTTTGTAGTCAATATAATTCCCTTGAAATGTTCACTTTCCAATAATCATTGGATATTAAATTTTCCATAAATATCTATATTATTTATCATGGATATGGTTATTTCCTAAACTATATAACATTTTTACATATGATTTTCAATTTGAAAGTTATTTGATGAGATGTGGAAATATTTATAAATATGTATCCTTTACTCAATACAGATATGTTATGAATAGGCATATTGTTTATGAATTAAATCTATTATTCAATATATGATGAATGAATTGGATCAATATGACATGGGTTGGGGAACAATTAATGTATGCCCCTGGATGTAGTGATAGTCACATGAGATGAAATTAGTCAGACACAAACTCTATGTGTTTGTAGCCAGTATGTTTTAAACTATCTTGTGAATGGTCTTGAGAGTAGTATGCTAAACCATCTTGTGAATGGTTTTGATGGTAAAGGTATCAAGTACCTGGGAAACATGGAATCAAATAATTAATCATTGTCTTCATTCAGAATTTGGTTATTATTATCCATGAGATTTTCATTTTTATAAAATCGATGTATGCATTTCATTCTCATATTATTGATTAAATCAAATGTGTTTTCGGTTATTTACTTTTCCATATTGATTATTGCTTATACAATTATTTAAATGGAATGTGTGTTTAGTTATTTACCTTTCAATATTTATTAGTTCTTATCTAATTATTTAAGTGGCATGTGTATCAGAAATTTACCTTTTTATATTGATTACGACCTCTCTCATTATGATATCCAAGTTATTGATTAAATGAAATTTTTGTAAAATTATTTACCTTTCCATATTCATTATTGATTCATGATAGATTCCATTGTACTTAACCCTTTCTGAGAATTTGATCTCACCCATATTGTGTTTCCTTTCACAATTATTTCATGAAGTTTACTATGACTGATATACTGGGATATTGTAGATGGAATACATTTAGTCTAAAAAATTATACTGTAATTTGTGTATTCAAATGTAATTTAAGACTCATTTATATATCTAGTTTACCAAGAATGCTAAAATATTAAGTATTTTGAAATGTGAAGGTATTAAGCCTTGACTTTGGGTACACCGGGGTTGGGGTCACTACAACCAACTTCCAAGGCCCCATTAAGAACACCCACTACCTTCGAGTTATGCCTTTCCTTTTCCAAGACTCCCAAGGTACCACTAACCGCTAATCAAGAACACCAGCAACCTTTGAGAGATGCCTTTCCTTTTTCTATACCCAGCATAAGAAAGTAAAAAAATTTCCAGAAGAAAAGGTTGAGTGTGAGTAACAGTAGCCCAATATGATCCCGCTAGGTATTCTATAAGTAGTTAATACCAAATAAACCAAATATAGAAAATTTTAAATAAAAAATGGCATGGTAATAATTTTATAGTTCATAACTAAACATGATTTTCATAACATTTCAAAGGCTAGTATAAGACTCTTACAAAATCATTTACATTAAATAGTCATATATTAGAATTTCTATCTAAACTATCGTGTTTAATTCATTTCATAAACATTGTCATGTATAAATAAATTTAAAGAGTTCATTTTCAAACATAAAACCATAGTTTAGAGACCCAGGGTTTTGTTATTAAAAGGATTCTCACATATCTCAGTGAAATATGGCTCCAAGTGTGCACCTATTCCTAGATATTAGTATTAGCGGGTTATGATAACACCTGAAAGACTGAACTCCCTTTTACAAACATTGTTTTGTTATACTTTCCATCATTAATCATTGCTAGTTAGAGATAATACATGCCTGGTTTGTGTTATTCCCACCAAAATACTTAGGCTCCCATGTTCTTTAGATAAATCATTCAATAAATCAAGGGGAAAATAATTCATCTCAGTTTAGTTTCATTAATCATCATTTAGAATAAACAAATCAAATTTATAAACATTCCATTTATTTTTGAAAAACAAAATCAAATGGTTTTTAAAAAAAATGATGCCTTTAAAAATAATCCATTATAATTCAAATTCCTGAAAAATTTAATGCCATCATTTCTCAATAATCATCATTGAAATCATAATTATAATCAATCATTCCACTTTCAAAGCTATTTTATAGAAATCATCACTATATTTTAAAATCCATAGTAAAAGTAATTCAACAAACACCATGCCATTACAAATAATTTATCAAGAATAAAAAATCATGATTTTTATATAAAATAGATTTCCATTTCAAATCAAACTAAAATTAAAGGTTTTAATTGATAAGAATATCTAACGAAACCACCTACCTCAATCAGGTTATCATCAACAAACAATAATGGTTCCTCGGTCGAAGAGGGAGAGAGACAAAGGTTATAATCCATCAATAAGGGGTTATAGAAACATAATTCTTGAATAATAATATCTAATTTATCCTCTCTAGAATAATGAGAGAGAGAGACAGATAACACACACACCTCAAATATTATCAAAGAACTCACAACGACCAAAAAAGATTTGGAAAATAAATCCTAATTTTATAATAGATCTATAATAAATATAATTTAATAATGAAAAAATCTAAATATCAAGCATCAGCATCCCTAAACATGATTCTATTCAAGAGAAGAAGTGTAGATCTAAAAGAATAATGTATAACAGTAATAAATGGGCACATAACTTTAAGAAAATGATCTAGCATCCAATGATCTATCAAAATCAAACACGAGGAGGCAAGGAACCCCAAAATCTCAAAGAGGAGTCTCCTTGGTTGATATAATTTTCTAATGGAATAATAATGAGATAAAACATATGTTTTTGGGTCTTAAAATTAAAATTCAGAAAAATTAATATGTGTCACATGGTTTGGTCGAACGGTTTAATAAAAAAGTGTTAACCATGAACCCCCATGTGGGATACTAGAAGAACTACATGGTTTGGCCACATATCTTGACAATACATGTGCCACATATCCATGTACCCACTATCTAAAGTATTATGGTATGAGGGGTAGGCCACACAATTAGTAATAACCATGCACCTAACCATGTACCCCCCTCTTGGACTCAAAAAATGTGTACACTTTTCTATAATGGCCGACATAGTTTTATCTTATTGTTCATCAACCATGAATAATACCAAGATCCTATAAAAATTTTCAAAAGTCACTAAAAAAACCGGATAAAATATCCAAATAAGATATGGTCAAAAAAGCAATATAGGTACTGAAAATGGTTGTTAGGATGTGACGATTCTTTCCTCCATAAACTCTTTCTCACCCAGAAATTCTTTCAAGAATAAAACAAATCAAGGAGGTTTGGCCACTACTCTCACAACAATGACTCATTCCCCAATGCATTGTAATAATCATAACCATTATACCATAGCACCCAAACCAAAGGTATAAACTTCTAATGAAGAACCCTTATCTAAGAATCAATAATTCAAACATGCTGCTCAGTCACAATTATATAAGGTTCCACATATAGGTCCTCCCAACTCAAAAAATGAGGCAAGTCTAAAAGGTACTTCTTGAGACATTACATGTGAAACACATCATGTATCAATGTCATATATGTTGTAAAATCTAAACAGTATTCCAGCTTCCACTCCACTCGACAACCTTAAACAATCCCTTATATCTATGTTCTAACTTCCCTTGTTTTCCAAGCAGTTGGTGACCTAACTAAAGAGAAAATATCAAAATAACCTATTCAAAAAACAAAGACTCAAAAGAGAATTAAAGATAATCAACATAATAATTGTACTGACATTTCACCATTACCAAACTCTAATTAATCATCTAGATCTTATTTATCATATTCTAAACCAAACTAGGTCCCAAAAAGGGAAGATTCACCAACTGCCAACCAATAAATAAGAGACTTACAAGGTTTTCCATAAAAGGCCTCAAAAGGATTCATCTTAATGGATAATTTTTAACTATTTTTATAATAAAACTCACCCAAAACCAAGTGGAAATTCCAATATCCTCTATATTTTTGAAAAAAATCATGAAGCATGTCCTCTAGAATCTGTATAGCCCATTTTTTCTGACCATATATATATGGTTGGTATGTCATTATAAAATTTACTTGTGATACCATTGCATCCTATATGCCTCTCTAAAAACAAAATGTGAACTAGGTATCCCTATTAGAAATAATGGAAGATATAATTCCACTCAATCTGATGATATCATACATGTACAGATTTCATAATTCCTGAACTTTGGTTCTATAAAAAATTGGAATAATGTGAGATAAATTGAATAAAAAATAAATCACTACCCAAATTCTATTGTTTACTCATGGATTATGCGGAAAACCAACAAAAACAATCATTGATATCTAATCCAATATCTATATTGTACAGGAAGTGGTTGAAGCATGAAAAAAGGCTTTTTATTCTCAACCACAATCTACTCACAAGTATAGTAGTGAGAAAAAAATCATATATGTCTTCTTTCATTATTTTCCACCAAAAACTATGCTTCGCATCATAAAAGATCTTCATTTCTCTTGGATGTACCACCCATTGGGAATAACTACACTCTCAGATCATATCTTTTCATAGTAGTGGTATAACAACAAAGAGGTTCTGGAAATAAAGGATACCCTCTGAATACATAGACCATTCGTTGATGGTCTTCCCACTATATAAAGAACCCCTAATGCCTCAGAACTCATCATAAATATTTTATTCCTATAGAATCATCTTGAGATGATAGAATTCAAATTAAACACAAACCAATACAACCTTGGTTCCATCCTCTCAAACTCCCAAATGCATATGATCAAAGAGAGCCATATGGTTCCACTTCTTAGAAAATTATTTCATAGAATAGGATGGAAGTTTCTTTGTCAAGGTATTAGTAACAATATTCCCCTTTCTACAGGCATGTAAATGAAAAATTAAAAATATTTCAGGTACTCCACCCATCTCCATTGATAGAGATTCAAATATTTTTGAAAGAATATATAAATCATGATTTTTTTCTGAATAAATAGTAAACCTATCCTTTAAAAGGTAGAATCTCTATCTCTTAATAGAATTAATCACAATTATGAGTACAATATAATTTGTGGGATAGTTATTATCCTGATTTATAAGTCATTAAGAACCATAATCTACCACATGATCACCCTACATGAGAACGTAGCCCAAACCTGAAATGAATTCATAAAAAAAGAACACATAAGCCTACCCAACATATGAAAGAGTCAAAACTAGAGCATAAGTAAAATGAAGCATTAAATCTTTAAAGGAAACTTAACACTTCAAATCCAAAATGAATATCACTCCCTTCTGAGTGATAGTGGTAAAATGTTAATCCAACTTTGAAAAATCCTTTACGAACAGGTGGTAATAGGATACTAAGACTAAGAAACTTTTTATATAAAAGAAATTATGCAGTTCTTACCAAGACATGATGACATTATCCTTTTTAGGATCAACTAAAATAACTTATTTTGATACCACATTCCCCAAAAAATTCACTTCTAAAATCAATAAATGGATTTTTTATAGCATAGAATAAAATCGATGATTTTTAAAGATGTCCAGAACTGCTCTCAAATGATGCACATGATCCTCCTTGGTTTTAGATTAAACCGTGATGTCATCCCTGAATACCACCATGAAAGAATCGAGGTAATGGTGAGAAATCGTGGTCATCGGTTCCATAAACATAGCATGGGAATTTTAAAAACCAAATTGAATAATAAGATACTCATAATTTCCATACCTTCTCTTGAAGGTAGTTTTTGGACGATCAAACAACTTAATCCAAAGTTGGTGGTAACTAGACCAAAGACCAGTCTTAGAGAACCACTTCATCCATTTCAGATGATCAAACAAAATTCATTATGGGGAAATTATTAATTTTTCTTGACATTAACCCAATTTATTTTTTGATAATCAACTCATAAGAAAAGGGTTTTTTCAACCTTCTTGACAAAAAACACTAGTGACGCCCAAGGTGACACGCTAGGCCGAATGAAGCCTTTAGACATAAAGTCATTCAAATGTGTCTATAACTCCATTAGTTAAACTGGTTCCATATGGTAAGACGGAATAGATATCTGATGAGTATTGGGTACCAAATCAATAGAAATCTCTACCTCCCTTACAGACAATAAACTAGAAAATTCTAATGGAAAAGCATTGGTAAATTCATTTGCTACTAGAGGAGGATCACCACCTGAAGATCCATTCTACAATTCAAAATAAAACATAGATATCATCATTCATAGGTTTATAATATAATTTCCAACACAAATAGACCTTGGGTCCCATTATCCCTAAAATACCTGACATTCCATATCATGAGCAGTAAAAGATATCGAATGATGATAAAAAATCAACCCAGGATTTCTGAGAAATCAGCCAGTCCATCTCCAGAATGATGTGTAGAGGTTTCACATAAAGAACTAAAAAATCCCAAAAAATCTTGATTTCTCATTAATAGAAATTAAAATAGGTACATTGAAGAACCTTCTCTCTCTTCATCCTAAGAGTCATTGTAATATCCATTAAATAAGACATGATCTCTATATGAAAATTCAAAATTTGCATAATGCTAGTAGATATAAAATAATGAAGGGCACCAGTATCAAATAAAGTAGTCACTTAAGATTAAGAAATGGTAAGGGTACCTCTAACTGTTATTGGACTTTTATCAGTTTCCACTAAAGGCTCATCCCTTGTATGGAAAAAAATTCATTCCTAATGTCGATTGTTGGAACCCCTTAGTTCTTAAAGAATATGGCAGTTCTGAAAATCCTACTAGTACTATCGATACAATACCACTATTCAAAGTGGTACAACATTTAAAACCTATAAAAGTGACCTGAGTTCCCATAATAGTTGTTGATCTCCAGTGCATCCATTAAAGCATGCTTCAAGTACCTGACTTTTCTTAATTTTAAACAAGTTAGTGGACCATTATTTGATACTGTAGAAGATATTGAAAAAGTTTTTTTCCAAGGACCACCACCACTATTTCCACCACATGACTCATTCCACTTCCACTTTCCTTTAAAGGAATCATTGAATCTTCAACTAAGAGTAAGAGAAACCCCCATTAACCCTAACTTACCAATGTTGACAAGTTACACCATTAGAGATCTATCTCGAAAATTTGTATACTAGGTAAAATTCAGCATTAAGACTTGATATTAGATATCTAATCAAAGATCAATCAAAAAAATTCATGACTTTAGCTTCTAATTCAGTACTACCATTAGTGAGAACTGAGTAAGTTTAGAAAAATGGTTGGAATAATAAATCAGTTTTTGTTCAAGGTTGAGGAACTCCATGGACTTATCCAACACCATAAAAAATGTATAAAATTACTCCATGAAAGGGGTTTTTTAATTCTTCCCATCCAATCCCACATTCATCCCCATCAAAACTACAGAATATCACCACCTTCTTATAGGCCCTTCAATCTTGAAGATGACAAATTTCACCTTAACCAAATCTGACATCTTCAAAAACTCAAAGAGTTGCTCAATATTTTTAAACTTATCATCTACCTCATAAGGATATTTATTTTCTTAAAATGATAGTGGTTCTTAATGAAATAATTCCTAGGAACACCCTCTATTATAATCCCTATGAGTTACAACCTCAGAAACCTAAATGGGAATAGGTGTAGATACTGGTAAAAAATCTTGGACTGCACACACAATAATATCTACAAGTTTCTAATTGACTGTGGTGGTTTCTCAATGTGGTTCATAAGCTAATCCCTCATGAAGTTTTTTTAAAATACCTTATTAAGGGAATGGTACTACACAAAATCAATAGATAATAAAGAAACATAAATGAAGAGACAAAAAATCATCAACTCCATCAATAAAAATCCAACTTAGTAACCCAAAAATCATATCAAATCTTGGGAAAAGTCTAAAACCAGATTAAAAAATTCCTCAAAGACACTTTTCCCAATAACCCATGGTAACTTAAGGCTTGAGATGAAGAAATATTGTCAATAACTCACCCATAATGTACCCATTAAGTCTCAATAACCATTTCTACTATCTACCAATACATCCCAAACTGTATGACAACATCAAAGAAAGGACAAAACCTTCCATTGATGCAAATTTTTCAGAAACCAAACTAGATAATACACTAAACCAATAACTAAATCAATCCGAACATGGTCTGAAGGGCATTACTAATCTCCACAGGCAGGCTGCTAGCACCTAGGAATCAAAACCAACAAGAGGGGACAATTTTTCCACAATGATAACTTAACAATACTCAATAGTGGATAATAATCAGTAAATAGTCTATATATCAAAACAAACATCAAGATAAATGTAACACAAATAGATAGATACAAGTTCGAAAAAAATACACATCAACCAAATTCATCACATAACCTTGAAATACACCATCATAAGTCCTCTTTGTAATAAGTAGATCACATACCCCACTAGACACTACCAACTCCCAAGTTCACTTTAATCAAGATCACCCACCACATTTTAGTAGTGCCGTTCATTTTCCCGTACGTATAATAATAAAGTCTACAAGTGAGCAATGGAAAAATTAGGGTGTGAGAAACAATATCCCATTAGGATCCCAAAAATTATTCCATAATAAGTCCGTATAAAATGAACCAAATATAATTAATATTAAATAAAATACGACATGACAATATTTTCACAGTTCATAAATGAACATGGTTTTCAAAACATTTTGATGGATAATATAATATAGGTTCAAAATCATTTATATTAAATATGCATGAATAATTATTTCTATCATAATAAACCCAATTAATTCATTTCATCAACATTGGCATGAATAAATCATTTTCAAGGGTTTATTTTCAAACATATCACCATGGTTAAGACTCTTGGGGTTTCGTTAGTACAAGGATTCTCACACATATCAAAGAAATAAAATTTTAGTTATGAACATGTCCCTATATCTTAGGACTAGGGGGAATAATATAACACCCAAAATAATGAACTCCCTACCCTTATCATAGTTTTGTTAACATTTTCCTAATCAATCTATTTCTAGGTAGAGATAATACATGCCTAGTGTGTATTCTTCCCACCTAACTACCCATGATTCCATGTGCTTCAGATTAATCATTCAATCAATAATGGGGAGAATCATTCATCTAAAATTCCCTTCATCAATTATCATTTAAGAATCCCCAAATCACGTTTTAAAACATTCCATTTCGTTTCAAAAACCAATATCAAATTTTTTTCCCATAAAAAAAATATGCCTTTAAAAACAATCCATTTCATTTCAAATTCATAAAACATTTCATTCCATCATTTCTCAAGAATCAACATCAAAATCATCATTCAATCATTACTTCCACTTTCAAATCCATTTTTCATAAACCATTACTATATTTAAAAATTCATATTCAAATATATTCAACATGCACTATGAAATTCCAAAAAAAATATCAAGAATCAAAAATCATGATTCAGAAATAAAATAAAACTCCATTTAAAATAAAAAACATTAATGTTTTCAATTGATATAAATTCCTTATGAAAACCATCAACCTCAATCATGGTATCATCCACACACAATAAGGGATCCTCAATAAAAGAAAGATATATAGTCTAGATCAATAAATAATGGATCCTAGAAGAACAATTCTCAAATTAGAATCTCCAATTAATTATCTCTAGAATAGAGGGAGGGAGA
Organism: Viscum album; assembly: GCA_963277665.1. Lineage (NCBI taxonomy): Eukaryota > Viridiplantae > Streptophyta > Magnoliopsida > Santalales > Viscaceae > Viscum > Viscum album. The sequence continues at coordinate 839,433,185 of OY728165.1, forward strand.
GAAAACAGATACCTTAATGATTCTATAATATTTTACAATGACCAATGATGATTCGAGGAATGAATCCAAATACCACAATAGATCTATAATAAATATAATTAGATCATGACACAAACCATCAATCTAGAATCAACATCCCCAATATATGACTCCATTAAAGATAGAAGGGAAGATCTAGAAGAATAACAAAAAATGATAAGAAATGGTCAAAAACCATTGAGAATATGGATCCAGCTTCCAATGATCTATCAAAATAAAACACCGTTAGGAAAGGAATCCCAGAAATCACTAAGACGTGTCTCATTAGATGAGAGACATTTCTAATGGAAGAATAATGAGATAAAAAAGGTGTTTCATGTCTTAAAATTAAAATTCAGAATAATTAAAATGTGTCACATGGTTTGGACAGATGATTTAACAAATCATGCGCCAACGGTGTGCCCTCTTATGTGATACTAGAAGAGATATATATTTTGGAAAAATTATTTGAAAAACCATGCACTGTACATAAATAACCCCACTATCTCAAGACACATGGTTCAATATGTAGGTTGCACAGTTATTTCTAATTACGCGCCTAATCATGTTCCCTTCTCTAAGACTCAAACACAAGGCACATAGTTTTATTGTGTTTACCCACAAACTTTTATCTAATTCTGCACCAATCATACATAGGTAAAAAACTCTAAAAATTTATATCACGAACCATCCTCAGGGCCTGTTTCGTGACTACCCCAAGCCCACCTTCCATAGGCCAGGGGCTGGCAACTAGCACCAAAGGCGTAAATCCTAATAAATGGGAAGGAATTGCCTTTATATATGGAAAGAAACACAACAGAGTACGCAAGCTATAGTAAACACTAAGTAAACTGAGTTCAAAGTAAGTGCTAAAAAGTAAATGGGCTAGAATACAAACCCAACTAAAAGTACAGTACAACTGAAATAATGTACAGTAGTAGAAAAGTAAAGCAGCAACACCGAGCCATCCACTAGAAATCCCACCTGAAGGGTGGGTATAGATAGTCTCCTCATCTCCTCAGGTCTGGCCGTCCGCTCCATGTATTTCTCGTTCAGTGATCCACCTCTAGGTACTGTCCAGCTCTACGAGCCTCCACCTCAATCAGCGCTGTCTGTCATCTGCATCCAACACAACTTAGTGCGGGCATAGCCCGTGCAGGGGTGAGTATGTGATACTCAGTAGGGACCCCGAGACCCCCGAAGGTCTCTCAGAATCCAAAAAGGATAATCCACAAAGGAAAGATATAAAATGAAGTATCAACCAACACTACTTAGGTATATTCCTATACATATACCCAAGTCAACAATTTTAGTTTGGCTCCAACTTCAAAGACCAAATTCAACCCAGTACACATAGGAAAGTACAACCCAATCCACACAGGAAAGCACAACCCAATCCACATAGGAAAGCCCAACCCAATCCACAGAGGATAGCAAGTCAATAATATCGGAGATAATGATTGAAAGTCAAGACTCAACTCACACAGGTATACTACTCACGAAGAGGGGTGGAGATGAATGATGTAGCCTCTGAATCATCTCCTCTGCAGAACCCACATAGGATCCAAGTACATATGTCGTTGTTGCCGAACCCACGTAGGATACAAGTACAGTAACTATCATTGCCGAACCCACGTAGGATCCAAGTATAGTCATCTTCGCTGCCGAACCCACGAAGGATCCAAGTACAGTCTTCCTCGCTACTGAACCCATGGAGGATCCAAGTACAGTCGCCATCGTCGTCACATTCACAACCATCTCTAGGGTTCCCGCACATAGCATACTCGATTCCGGGAGGGTCCACTCCACGAGTAAAAAGGGGTGGATACATCAACTGTCATGAAGAACAGAGATAATGTATCACTACATTCCGTCCAAATTCATAGGGGAAAAACCGAGAAAAAATTGCCTAAGTCACAGAGAACAAGATGACCAAGCCATTTTTCCAAAAGTACACGGCATGTAGATAAGTGATACATGATGTGTCATCAGACACCGGGTACTGCCCGTGTGATGTGGCCCGTGTCACTGGGCTGGTCGTGTAAAAGGGTAAGTACACGGTGTGTGATATGGTTACATGCCATGTCTTCAGTCCATGGGTACTGTCCTTGTACCACAGACCATGTCGAATGGTTGTTCGTGTAAAAGGTAAGTACACATCGTGTGATATGGTTACACGCCATGTCCAAACTTCTGGGGTCGGATCCATGTACGCTGGACATGCTTGGCTGTGTGGTGGAGTACATGCCTGTGTACTCCACCCCATGTCCGTTTATCCCTGGGATACACGTCGAGTCCTGCAAAGCTGCTTCTTCCCTTCTGAGAAGAGAATACGCGCCGTGCCTCTTGGCCGTGTATTGCTGCTCATGTACGTGTATTTCCCAGAATACACGCCATGTCTCACAAAACTGCTTCCGCCATTATGCGTAGAGATTACACACCGTGTGATCGGGGTCACATGCCGTGTGTTACTCGACGAAACCCAAAACTCAAGCCGTAGTACGCCCACACTACACGGTGTGTCCGTCAGAGGTACATGCTGTGTATTTTGGAATTTTCCAGAGTCGACGCCTTCGGCCAGCGCCCCCCTGTGATGTCCATTCTTCATTCTGATAGTCCGTTCATCATGAAACTATAGACACAAGGTCACCCCGATGTCCCGTAATCATCTCCGGTGTTTTTAGGCCTCCGATCAGCTCTGAAAACACAATTTGATTCACCCGATTGAAGAACAGTCGAGGGTCTGTCCTTCCGGTTCCGGTTTGATTCGTCGCCTGCTATTGTCATCGCACCTCCACTAGGACGTTGTGATGTTGGGTCTTCAAATTGGGATCGTTGCGTCGCACAACGATCTCACAACGATCCGGTGTTCATCACCCATGAAGAACAGAAAGAACACACCAAACATTCACAAAAACAGCGGAGGGATCGGTCCGTGTTCATTTGGCCCAGTCCTTCCGTGTTAGTTTGGTAGCAAGCAGTTTAAGAGAATCAACACGAAAGGAAGAATCAGTATTGCTCAAATAAAAACACACCCTTACCTCAAATCAAGAAGGTTGATCGCTTGATGAAGGATGGATATGCTTTCATTGATGTTGCCATGGAAAGGCGGCGTCGCTTCATCAACGTCGAAAAGAAAGAAGCCGAGGTTGGTGCCGAAGTTCTTCACGTTCTTCAACGAAGAAGATGAAGTTCTTCAAGAATTTAGAGATCTCTCTCCCAATATCTTCACACAACCACTAACCCTCCAAAATAAAATAAGACTTATCTTATTTTATTACTTCAAGCCATGCATTTCAATTTTTTTAAAATTCAAACACATAACCCAGTTCATTGATTAAGCTTGAGTTGTCTAATTAAAGAGGAGAGAGGGGAGAGTTACAAATTAATGGGGAGTTAGGGAGTTAAAAGAATGTGAAGGGGTGGGGCTCGTATGGGCCCCACCTCACAAATATCCTAACATGGGTAGTTAGGAGTTTGTGGGTCCCACCCCAACTACCCCATGTAGGATATAACCATTAGTTAATGTAAATAAAATTATACCACAATTTTATTTATTTCACATTTTAATCCTCCATTTTAACAACTCCTCCCGAACAAACGCACCTTCAGAAAAGGTCCTCTTAAGTGAATACCGCCGCTGCGGTTTCATCGGTGCCCTCAGATTTCAATTCTGAGCACTGGTTCAAAAGATATAAAATCCCGCTCGTTCGTTCAATGAACGTACCTGAGCTAAAATTTGGAAAAAGATTCCGGGCACACCGAGCCTCGAAATTAGGATCCGTCAAAAACTGTGTACTCATAAAATCCCAACAAAATTAAGAAAAAAATTTCATTGAAATTTACGGGCCTTTACAATTTAAAAAATTCACCCAAAACAATGTAGAGAAATATCAAAAAAAGATATGGTCAAAACAAAGAAAAGTAAGTACCTAAAAGTAGGTGTTGGGATGTTTCAGGACATGGATCCTGCTGGGTAGGATATGATGATTCTAGGGGATCTATGACCTAGTTAGGTTATGGTTATAGAGAAGGAATTGGTTTCCATATGTGATATATTTTATGCATAAATATGCTTTATAAATGGCTGATGAAGGTATGGTTTTGAGGTAAGAAATGGATCCCTCTGAGTAGTTTATATGCTTGGACACTCTGAAATTGGTCAAAGAAGGTATGAATGATCCTAGTGTCATGTTAAAACCTAAGTATTGACAATATTAATTTATTTATGCTTCTTCCCTATATTTATTCAAATAATCTTATTAAATTTTAATGCACTACTTTACTGGTTATGTATGGGACCCCATTGGTGGTGCCCTACTGAGTTGTTCTCACACCCTGCTTGGGTGGTCATGACATTTGGGGACCTGAGTGGACTTCACTAATAATAGGTTTATGTTGAAAAAAGGCCCAATGTTTCATGATTTAGATGTAAAAATTAGATAGAATTATATATTTGGATAAGGTGAGGCTTGGGGATGGAAATAGAGCCCCAATATAATTTTTTTCTTTTATTTATTTTTTTATTTGTGATCATCTTGATGGGTGATCATCTAACGTATTTTGGTATGATTGTGTGTCCGTATGATTGTATATTTCTATATTTCATTTGATATAGCATGATTCTTGTTTATTGATTATACATACTCTGATTAATTTGATTTTGTGAATGTCATTTTTGTATTTCTTCTACCACTTATCACTATGATATGAGGGTACATCCAACCCATAGTAACACCTTATACTCTCCCTGCTATTTAAGAGACTCTAGAATATGGGGAGGCATACCTGAGGTCATGTGGAAACCACCAGTCTAGACACCAGTCGAGTGGTCTGGGTTCCAGGGTACTAAAAAGTGGTATCAGTGCATATTTTTAGTTGTGTTATTATTTAAGTATATCATTGATAGGTAATATAGATGTCACATATCTTATGATGGACCTCATACCAGTGCATCGTGAACACCTTTTCCAATGTAAAGTTTATTGTACTATCACAATGGGACTGTTATACTTGGTTTATTCTTTTATGGTCATATGATTTCACCTAGACTGACTCACTTGGGATTTTGGATTTATGAATTATGTATTTTTTTGGATATTGGACCTTTGGTAGGAGGCTTGTGTATATGAATCATATTTCAAATGTAGAATTCACATGACATGCATGTGTGTGCTTATGATTGATATCACTGAAGAAATATGGATCATTTGTTTAAATTTTCTATAACTACTTATATGGTGTTTTCTCATATAACTTTTTGGATCTATTCTACTAAACTGAGCCATGGTATATTTCCTCTGATGAAAAGTTATGTGTATTCTATAAAGGGAGGCTCCTTTATGGGTACTATGAAGTCCCCCTTACAAGGGATGTATAGTGACTTTTATTGGGTCAGTATAGACATTTGAAGCCTTGGTACTAATTATGAGAGAAAATAGGATCTATTATTTAATGTGTCAACAAAAGGGTTTTAAACGAGTCTAATAAAAATTTAGGATTAAGTATAAGCAATATAAAACCATTTCTGAGGATATCAAAGTAAGATAATATGAAATGTGTAATAAAATTGAAATTAAGAACTTTTTTAAATATGGTACACCTTACACCGAAGAGCCCCTACATCATTCTTGATATTCTTTGGATATTTTTGAGAGAGATCACAAAGTGGTAAACAAAAGAATCCCACCTCCTTAGTGTATCCATGGGATGATCTAAATAATTTGGTGTTTGGATGGGATCTATCCTTCTTTTATGGAATGCTAGTGTCTCATGCGCAAAGAAGAAGAATGGAAAGAGATTTGTGTTCCAAGGAGTCATTGTAAAAATATCCACACACCTACCATATTCTAGGAATTTTTGTAACAGAGGGTTCTTTTCACTCAACAAGATCAATACTTTTCAAATACCATATCATGTATAAAGTGAGTTATTCATGATGTACACTTACCATAATAGTGTTTATATTTTTGTATCAACTATTTAAATGTAAATTTACTTAGATTACTTTTCGTATCAAAAGGTTATAGAAATTCTCAGGCTATAATGAGAACCTCAAGATACCATGAAATTAATCTTAAAAATATGTCCTATGGTCTGGATACATCATACTGACTAGATATAGAAGATGTATGAATATCACATGTTGGGGGAACATAATCACTGATACTTATTTTCATGAAGTCCTCACTTGTTGATCTTGAGTAGATGAGATCATGAGAACTAACCCGCCAATAGGAACACCACATGTGTCATGTGTAATTGGTAGTTCTTATCAACAAACAAGTATAATAGTATACTAACTTGATATTATTATCAATTTATACTATTTGATCACACAAATTTATAAAAGAAGAAAACTATGGAATTTATGTCATAGAAAGCTAGCTTGCATTGGGTATGTCCTTGGTGGTGTAAAATTGATTAAATAGTCAAGATAGAAGTTTTATCTTCCGAAAGGAAGTAATATCTCAGGCTTGATTGATCGAGATGGTAGTACTGTAACTAAATTAATGATCATGGTAGAAAAAGGTAAGTTTATTCAATTATATCAATGAAAAATGAATCAATAAAGGATAATGTCACAAAGTATTCATCCCGCTTTATGAGATATGATGAGACAAAGAAATTATATTACACGATGTGTATTTATAGGAAAGATTTTTGTTTCTATGACTTTCCTTATCTATTTAGGGTGCTTGATGGGTTTATATACTTCACTCATCGTCTCTAAATAGTATTCATATATATTAATACAATGTCCTAAAAGATCATGCACTTATCATATTAAAAATTCAACCATATTCTAATGAATATGAGTGTAGGATATGGTGGGTCCCACCCTGGGGTTCATGATTCTTATGAGGATATACGATCACCAAAGAATAAATAAATTCATATTATTCAATTTTATATTAATTTGTATTGAATTTATTTATCAAATTTATTTACAAGTATTAAAGTGAATACTCGGAAAAAATAATATACGAATGAATATTATTTTAATACTCAATCTTTGTTTAATATTTTTAGGAATGATGAGTCAGTTAGTGGTTAAATTTTATCACACAATATAATATTATATTAAAATTAAATGACAAAAATATAAATGATATTTATGACTCAATAAAGTAGGTATAAGATGTTATTCATTGATTTTTTAGTGGGTAATTTATATCCAGGGGTTGGGGAGCCTTTTTCATATATTTGTAACATCACTACATAAGTAGAAGAGATTATCATTTTCATAGACTATTTATCACATGAACATGAGATAATCTCTATCCTCTCTCTTTTACCCTAAGAAGAGAAGCTCATGATCCAAGAAACTAGACTAAGCTCTCCTTCACCAATCAATGGAACACTGATGACGTAATCTTTGGGACATCAAAGTAATTATTAAATCTCTATGATGGCACCCAAAATTTGAAGAATGATGTTCCGACAGACTTTTGATGATTGTGCGGATGATATAAAGGGATCTAGCATTGGTTTATTTGAGAAACATCCACCAATGACGATCGATACATGATAGTGGCTTCAGATCGAGCTAGGTAATTTTTCATTTTTTTGTTCTTAAAATTATTTATGCAGGTTCGTCGAAAGTTTTATCAAGCTTCACTATGCTAGTGATGATGATGTTATGTCTATCTTGGGTGAAAAAAATTTAATTCCTTTGCCCAAATGATTCCATTGCACACCCTAATACCAATAACTAGTATCAGAAGGATACTGTGAATTTATTAATCCAATTTAAAATTAATTTTTTATTAAATTCATGTAGAGGGTATCACAATAGTCCCAACACCATAGAAAATGATCCAATCCGATATTCAATGTCCATGATATGACCATATGAGGAATGAAAGGAAGATCAAAATCAATTTTTATGTATTAATATTTTAAAAAATCTCTATGCATATATATATATATGAGCTTTTTTATCTGGGGTTAATTTCTGGTGGAATTTTCTATAAATTTCCATTATTCCTTCTGAATTCTATGCATGAAATAGTGTTTTTAGGTTAGGTGTTTATTTCCATATAATGGTGGCATTGGTTTTTTAGTTGATTGATTTTTTAAAAGGTATGTAATGTTAAAAATTTAAAACTTTAAAAAAAATTCAAAATCCAAATGGGCAGTGGCTATCAGAAGACCAAACCAAAAAAAATAGAGGCATAAACTTTTTGGGTGGCTAGATGGATAATAAACAAAGAAAAATATATTAAAAAAATGAAATTTTCCTTTATGGGTAGGGGAGATATCAAGAAAAAAACCCTAAAACCTAAAAGAGGTGGAAATAGCACTACCCCACTATCAACCACTTCCATGCTAGACCCTAATGGAGGCCCATAACCGAACATGACAAATTCATCTTCTCAATTTCCCCTCCCCCAATGGCCCATCGACCTTCCATGAGCTGACCAAATCCCTCTATCTTCACTGATATTCTCCCGTACCCTTTCTACCATCTAGCCTCCCCTATGAAACACGAACAGATCTCAACAAGATCCTAGACCACTAATTATCATATTTAATTCCCTCTTTTATAGGATGCTCTGATCATGTATGGAGATCTTGTCATGTGTTCATTTTTATAGGTGGTCGAATATTGTTTTTGTGATTTGCTGGAAGGAATTTTTATCTTGTGGAAATGAGTCATGCATGTGGAATGAGGCATCGTATAGTAGGTATTTCACATTTTCATTCAATTTCACCAGTATGATGGGCAAGGTGTGAGGTATTGTTGCACTTTCAGTGGGTTTCACAGGGATTGTGAAAAGGTTTGGAATTTCAAGTAGGTTTCCTCACAGTGGGTTTCATCACGGTAGGTTTCATTGTGGTGGGTTTCATGGCAGTGGGTTTCGTCGTAGTGGGTTTAATCACAGAATAGTTTGTAATTTACATTTGTTGGGTTTTGTTGGGAAAGTTATGAATTATTATGAGAATTTTGAGGTATTGGGGTATTTTAGTGGAGTTTTCCATGATTGTTTGATAATAAGGCACTTATAGTGGTTTTTCCACACTACAAATCGTCGAAGTAGCAACACAGTTTTCTGTTTTTATTTTTGTTCTACTTATAATGGATATGAATGAAGGTATTTTAGATTATATTTGAATTATTTTTACACTATGTTTTTTGGTAAATCTGGAATTATTTTTTATCAATGAATGTATGATGAATCATTTGAAGGTATTGAAGATTGTATTTGAAGTTTTTTTACTATTGATTTTGTGGTAAATATATATAAGACCATATTCTGAATTTTATAGAGGTTGTTTTATTGAAATAAATATATAGTTTGGTTTCATTGTGTAAGTTATATTGTTTCTTGCTGTGGAAGTTCTGAATATCCTTTAAAAGTTCCGTAGGACCTTCCACTGGAGCTTCCATTAGACACCTTCCACTGAAACTTCTACTAGAACTTCCAATAGAACTACCACTCGAACTTCCACTTGAACTTCCACTAGAACTTCCACTAGTACTTCTACTAGAACTTCCACTAGAACTTCCACTGGAACCTATAGTGGAAAATAAATTCAATTTCAAATTTTTTATACAATACAAAATGATAAATTAAATCATTTTAATAAAAATTATTTAACATTTTCAATTCATATTTTCTATAAATATATTTAACATTAATATTTTTATAAAAAATTCAAATGGAAGCTTCACTTGTATTGTTTTCCAAATTATGTAATTTTTATTTACATGTTTTTTTAAATATTTTATACATTTTTAAATGTTAAATTAAATCATATTAATAAAAATTATGTATTTCATAAGAATATATTTATTAAAGTATAATTAATGTTCATATATTTCTTAGTTTTATAAATATTCATTTTTTAGTAAGGAACTTCCACTGGAGCTTCAACTAGAACTTCCACTGGAAAATCCATTAGAAAATATATTTAATATATCTTATAAATTTTTTTATTTATAATTTAATAAATATAATTTATTTATATATTTGTAAATAATTAGTTTCCTAATTATATAATATTTGGTTACATTTATATTTATATAGTTTATAAATTTTTAAATAGATTAAATCTGGTTATAAAATTAATGTATATTTCTTGAGCTTAATTTTTTTTATAGGTTGTTACAATTCTAATGATGTTTATGTTTTAGTAGATTTTATTAAACCATTTATAGGGATGATGTTCAAATCACTGTATGAAGTGAAATGTATTTATATAATGTATGGAAGAGTAAACGGGTTCAGTGTATGCTGACAATAATCTAAAAAAGAAGAAAGGGTAAATCAATTTTCACATCAGTCCTTTATTCATGTAAAAAAAAGGTCATAGGAAGGTTGAAAAACATGATATCATGGTTAAAGTTCCTATGGATGAGATACGTACAATTTTCCTAGCTATAATGAGGGTTATTTTATTATTATTTGGTAAATAAGCATGTATAGTATTTGTTAAAGAGAATAATAATCTCTTTCATATACCTGAATAAATTCATATGATGAGGTCCCAAAGAAAAATAAATGAAGCACAAGCAGCTGGGTTAGATGTGAATGTTTCTGTAGGTATTAAGCCAAATGAATCCTCCTTTGAAATATCTATTATAGGGGGATGAGATGTTATTGGGCACACATGTGTTGATTAGTTGAAAATTTGAATGTCTAAAAGAGAAATAAAATTTCTTCATGGTGAAGCATGTTGTATGTTAGAGTACCTAGAAAGTCAAATTTAGGACAATCCATTATTTTTCTATACTATATAGTTTGAAATGAATGGGAAAATTAGTAATATTTTCTGAGTTGATCCAAAAATGAAGATAGATTATGTGTTGTTTGGAGTTGTTGTTTTTACACCACTTTCATCACTAATAAAGAGTAAATTACCTTAGGTATATTTTTGTGGTTCAATAATCATTGAGATATTATTGTTTTTATGGTAACATTATTATATGATGAAACTATGACTTTTTTTCTTGGTTGTTTCAAAAATAATTAAGGTGAATCCTAGGAAGGGACCTCAAACATTATTTAATGATCAGGATGTATCAATGGGAAAATCAATTTCTAATGTTTTAGTGGGAACTCAACATGTCCTTTTTTCATGAAATTTGGTGAAAAATGGAATTAATCATTTAAATAATTGGATTAAATATGGATCTATTTTACTAACTAGATTTAATTAGTGTATTTTCCAATACCATGATGCAAATAAGTTTGATTGGGAGTGGGCTTCCTGTAGAGAAGAATATGGGGATGGTAAATCGTAGTGGTTAGATGATGTATTCATTTTGTGAGAAAAGTGGTTGCATTTATTTTTGAAATATTCTTCAACATTAAGTATTCATAGCACTCGATTAAGTGAAAGTTTTAATGGATTGCTTAAATATTATGTTCATCTATAGTGAAGTGTTGTTGATTTTTTTATGTAGTTTGAGATATTGTTGGAAAAAATTGGTATCGTGAAACAAAGTTAGAATTTGAGATACTGGAGATGTTTCCTCGTAATATTTAACCTTACCATGCATTGATGTGCCATGTTTCTACTATATATGCACCCATGTTATTTGATTTATTTCAACATGAATATAAAATGATTGGGGATTATTTTTTGATATCATGTGTTGAAATCAGAGTTCAATTCACTTATGCTATTGGAATGGTTGGCTATGAAGATCAAATCTATGTATCATATGAAGCTTCCAATGAAGTTGTTGGATGTTCTTTTTGAAAGATTGGGTTTGTTAGGTATCTGTGTTATAATGTTTTAAAAATTTATGATCTTCTTGATGTTAGATCAATTCCTAAAAATTATATTTTTGGGAGGTGGTCCTGATTGGATAGATATATTTTGATGTTCTAAGGATATTCTATTGAAGTAAATACTGATAGAAAATCAGTTACAAAAAAACATTAAAAAGATTTAGCATGAATGGGAATTAAGTTGATTATCATAGCTTGTGAGAAAAATGTGGGTTATGACATTGCCATCTTTAATTTCAAGAATTTTGAAAAGGGGTTTACTACAGTAAATAAATCATTGAATAGAGTTAACGATCATGATATTTGAGAGATAATTTTAAGAAATGATTCTTTTAAAATAAACCGAACAAGAAAGTCAGAGATAGAATAAAAATATTGTTAGACAATGGATTCCAAAAGGGGACATACTTGAATAAATATAAGAATAATTGTACTACTATGAAGATGGTATGATTTTATTCTATGATGCATTTCATTTATATAAGTATTCATCTAATTCTAATGTGGTATTTGATATCATTTTTCCTTGCCCGTAGGGAATTTCAGAGCAAGAAATATAATATTTTGGTGTTGCAGTAACTAAAATAGTTTTAAATGTATTTTTTAGAATCATTCTTTTATATAAGTGTTATAATTGTGTTTTTTTCTATTGCAGGAATACTTTTCAACCAATTTTGAATATTATCTTTGGAGGTAGACTGGAATAACATTGAAAGAGGCTGAGTAGTGTAGACAACATTGGATGATAATTTTTTTTGGGTTGAATTGTGACCATGTACAATATATTTTAAATTGCAAGGACTGCATTGAAGAATTTATAGAATGGAAGAAGTAATTGTCCACTTTTGGTTGTAATGGATTCAGATACCATTTCAAGCAATTGTAAATGTTCTGTATACAATTGTTCTTAATAGAAATGTGTAAGTGACACTAGTGATGATCATATTTGTTGTACTAAAAATTTGAACATAACCATTCCTACAAATAATATTAAATATCATAACATGGAGAATCCATTCCTAATTTTAATCCATGTTCGTCTTAATGTTGAAACATAATACAATATAAAATTTGATATAAAATAATGGAAACTGAGCTTGGGGATAATTTTTAAGAGGATTGTGTTTTAAATATCATGGATTAAAATTAGGGAAACTAAAAATGTGATACATTATTTTCATCCCAAAAACTACTTCCAAACAACCAATTACTAAAACCAAACAGTTCCCCTCAGAAGAAGATTATATTTCATTGAACATTATATAAAATCAATATAATACCTATATAAAATAATTATTACATCAATATCAATATTTAAATATAAATATTGCAATTGGTAAATCATAAATACAATGACATTAAAGCAGTAAAATAAAAATATAGTATCCTATAGTATAATATTGATGAAATATCCATCAACCAACAACCTAAACAATTTTGAACAAAAAATCACTAATAATTAAAAATCGATAACAATAAAAAAAACCACCATTAGTATTTATTTAAAAAATATAATAGAAACCCTGTTATTAGACGTCTATGAAATATTGAAAATCTATCATTGAAACAAAACCACACAATGAAATATCCATTCCAAATATAACAATCAGAATCTACCATAGAAACTAAAACAAACATTTTTGAACATCCATTTAACCAAAACCACCAGACCAAAAAACATCTACCACACTGATCAAGTTTTATAATATTGATGATATAATCACATAAGAGTTATATTCAATAATAATTTCTAAAATACCATGTGATTTAATAATATTGAAATAAAAAAATATTTATGACCTCAATAAAATCATGTAAATAATTAGATAAAACAAAATTTTAAAAAATAGACAATAACAAACTTATATAATCACATGACATAATTCCCAAGTAATTTCCATCACCACCCAAAATAAGAATTAATAGTATAACTAGGTTGTATGAATAATTAACAACCTCACAACATTCTAATCTAGTTTATAGTAAAAGCCATAAAACTGGGTTGTATAAATGTTTAAGAACCTCATAGCCTTTTCAATTCCTATTTGATTTCTTAGATATATAACCAGGATGTTTAAATTTTTATCTCAATTCCAACAACAATATTTTCTATTGGGAAATCCTGATTCTCAATGATTTTTCTATCCAGCTGTTTCTAGGGTCAGTACGGAAGAAATGTTCCATATAAAGCCCTGGGTCATCAATTTTATCTTGTTCTAGCTTCTTATTATATGATTGATCAGTTTACAACCTCTCTCTCAGATAAAAAATTATTATTCCACAGTCTAAGGTTTCATCACCCTATTGAAGAGTGTCTTCCACTATGAATGACAACGCATGAGTAGTCTTGTACATGTATTCGAGGTTCCATTTTTTGATGATTTTTCGATAAATGATTTATGAAAATTTTATAAATTTTATTCAGTCATTTGGTTTATATTAAAATGGATTTCTTGTGAAAGAGGATAATATTTACAATTTATGAAGCATATTTCTCATAACAATCATCTCTAGTACCACCCATCCAAGGTTTCATGGATTTATAGTTGCTGAAATATTTTCTCCAAATATCAAAAATGAGCAATGTATAATGCATATTTTCTATGTTTATAGGGATGAAAAATTTTCCATTTAAATTTATTTCATTATTTATTGGTTTCTTTACCAATATCTTTATCAAATTTTAGTTTTTTGTTGGATATTATTCCTTGTAAAAATGAATAAAGTTAGAAAAACTATTAATTAATATATTTAAAACTTTAAGAAAATAGAGAATATTTCACTCACCATGAAAACAATTGTAATAATCCTTGATTTAGCTGAGAAAATTCCATCCATATTCTTCATTTCACACTTCTTTTTTATAATGCAGTCATAAGAATCTATAACCTAATATCATTAAAAAGGAATGGAGGATGTTATACTAATTGAATATTATTTTATATTAAAATTGGTTAGCTTAAATACTAACCCTACTACTTATCATGGTTTTCTTGAAAAGAGATAAAATATCATTCATTACAACTAAATATAAATTTTTCTCTATTCCCAGACATATTCACTATATAATAATAATAATAATTTATAAAAAAACATGTAAAATAAAGTAAAATTTAATATAATTTTTTTGGGAGGTCATTACCTTTGGTCCTAACAACATAGCAGGATAGGTCTAACTGTAGAATATTCTCAAGCTACTTGTAGTCTTTTTTCAGAGTCGCTTACTCTGCTTGACCAATTTTGGCATAACTACCAGCTTGGTAACAGCCCCTTTATGCTGTGGTTTCTTTGAAATAATTGAAAATTTTGTTTTTTTTCCAAAGGATCTGGATATCCTACAATTTTTGAGCTAATATTGATCTTCTTATAGTATTTAAGGTTTCATATAGATATTATGAATCCAATTTATTCTATTTTCTTACTCTTGATTTCACATTTCTAATCATTTATCGAGTTCGACAAGTTTCTATTTCTGGCTGTTCTGCTTGGCTAATGTTAGGAAGAGGTGTTTTCTGTTTAGTAGTTTCTTTCACATGATCTGTGTCCTCCTAGATCCCAGCATCATTGGTAGCTTATATCTGGTTTTCCTCAATTAGAAGAGGCGTCATCTTCAACTGTTCTACTGGGGTAATTTCTGGGACAGGTTTGGTTTTTTCAGAAGGTTGTTACACATGTTCTTCCTCCTACATCCGAGCTTCATTGGTACCTACTATCCAGTTTTTCTCATATACATAAGGGTTCATTTCCTCTCTAGAAATGATAGCTTCTCTTCTGATTGCCTCTTTTTTGGCATGGTCACTTACCAACATCTTTAGTTTTTGAATTTTTTTCATCTTGTGTCCTAACTATTGCATCTATTTTCTATATTTTTCTTTTCTATTATAGATTTTTTTTTCAAGACCTTTTTTTTGAAGTTCTTTTTATCCACCTTTTCTTGTTGGGAAACAATAGATTCCTTAATAGTTGTCATCTCTACAACGATTTCTTCGTATTTTTGTATCTTTAATATTTTTTTACATACCCTTGGGTTGATAAAACCATTAAATTTTGTTTTTAATTGGTATAATTACCCCACTAGCTATAAGTTTTTGAATCTTTATTTTTTTGCAGCAACATCAAAATCTAACAAGCTCCATTTTGTAAAAGGTGGATTTCTAGTTTTTTCATTTCCTTTCACTATTCATATTTCCTTTAAATACCAATACTACAATTATAAAAACCCTATAAAGACTAAATTATAAATATAGGGGAAAATAAATATTAATTGATTCCAATAATTAAATAATATCCCTCGTAATCTTTGCGCACTAATTTTGAAATTATTTAATAGATCTCATCAATTGTTGGTGGATTCCATGAGACCACCTTAGTTTTCTCATGTATCCCAAAGTATCTATGAAATTGATAAAACCACACCTCAAGTAAGCACATGTAGTCGGGAAAAACATAGTATCACAGGTGTATAAACATAGAAGTGTTGTTTTTTCAACAAGATTGACTTTTTTATTTCCTATTATAACATCCAAAAGAGATAATTTGATTTCATTTTGTGTTAATAACTTAACATATATTTGAAATATACTTATATAAAATGATTACATGGTTATATTAAAAGTGGATTCCTCCATTTTTGTTTCACCTTCTATTATTCCAAATATCCTTTGGACATCAACTTCATAGAAACATTTTTCCACTCCACCAAATCAGAAATCATTTTTTGAGGGAGCATAGTTATCCAGTATATAAAAAATAGAACTTTCAAATTTCTTATGATTTGATGATGATGTATTATTGGACAGAAACACATGAAACATATTCCAAAAATGAGTTTTCCATAAAGAATTTGTATGAACTTCTTTCAATTTTGATTTTATTTCTGGTGTAACTCTTTGTAAAAATGTCATACTCCACCTAAAATTCACACATGAGAATTGAATGTAATACTTTTCATTGATAATCACCAAACATACAATAGGACTAGAAAGAATAGATCAATTCCATTCTAAATCCAATAAAAACTCCACTACAAGATAGAAAATATGGGAATTATTAGGAGAATCCACAAATTACAATATAGAAGGTAGAGTAAGACTATGAGTTTTAGTGGAAGCTCCACTAGAAGTCCTATGGGAAAGAATAACACATCTGGCTAAAAAGGATTGGAAGTTCCGATGGGATTTCCAGTGGAAGTTCCAGTAAAATTTCTATAAGAAGTTCTAGTGGAACCTCTTGTGGATATTCCAGGGGAACCTTCAATAGAAGTTCTAGTGGAACCTCTTGTGGAAGATCCATTGGAACCTCTATTGGGGAATCCACTACAAATTAATGACACAAAATTCACTTCTGAATACTTTAAAAAATTTACTATAATTGTTTTTTGGGGATTCAACAAATTAAACTACGGTTTTTGAAGGTAGAATATGACTGCAAGTTCCACTAGAACATCCATTGTAAGCTTTAATGGAAGATTCAATGGAATTTCTTGTGGATATTCCACTAAGAAATAACAACATGAATTTTTACTTAAGGTATATTTTCACTATAATTTGGTAGAATAGGTTTTAGTGAAATTTCTCACCAGTGGAAGTTTCAGTATAACCTCTAGTGGAAGTTCTAGTGTGAGAGAATGGCATGAAATTAATTTGTAAATACTATAAATATTTTTCTAAAAATATTTTTATTGGGGGATTCCAAAAATTACAATATAGGTTTGGAAGGTATAATATGAATTCAAGTTCCACTAGAACTTCCACTATAACTTCTAGTAGAAGCACCACTAGAAGTCTACTAAAAGTTACAATGGAAGTTCTAATGGAAGTTCCACTCAGAAATAACAACACGAATTTTTACTTATGATAGATTTGCACTGAAATTATATAGAATAGGATCTAGTGAAACCTGTAGTGGAACCACCAATGGAAGTTATAGTGTGAAAGAATCACATGAATTTCACTTTTATATATTGTAAAATTTTCACTACAAATATTTTTTTGGCATTCCAAAAATTATAATATAGGTTTAGAATATGTCTAGAAGTTCCTCTAAAACATCTAGTGGGGGATCCACTGGAACTTCCAGTGGAAAAGAAAAATAAGAATTTCTATTCTGGTAGCTTTTCACTATAATTAGATCGAATAATTTCCATCTGATCCAGTGGAGCCTTTGTTAGAGGGTCCAATGGAATTTACATTGGAAATTAGAGTGGAACCTTCAGTGGAAGAACCAGTGGATCCTCTAGTGGAATTTCCAGTGGATGTTCTAATGTAGGTTCCATTTGAACCTTCAGTGAAGGTTCTAGTGCAACCTCTAGTGGAACCTCTGATGGATGTTCTGGTGAAACCTCCATTTGAAGTTCCATTGGGGAAAAAGAGATCAATTCCCCATCAACACTGCAAAAACAACAGTGCAATATATAACATGTTTTTTGTGGATTCCAAAAGATTTAGTAGAACACCCAATGGAACATTCATTAATATAGATGAAAAATAGTTTCTTTTTCCTCTATTCACATGGGTTTCAGTGAGTTTAAAATAGGGGAATTCTGATATTTTTAATGGGAAAGTTGTAGACATACAACATTTATAAAAAAATACTCATAAGAAAATATATTAAAAAATGAATAGTAACAACAAAACATTTAGTTTTTTTCATAATGAAATAGATATTCTCCAATATATATTTTAGTGGAAATAGATAATCTATAGCACTTTCTACAGCCATTACTCACTTTTTTGTAGAAAAAAGAGTGTCAAGCACTAAGACTAAACACCACCAAAGTCAAGGAACCTCTAAAAGAATAATAATCACACATTTTTATTGGAGGAGACTTAGAGAAAACATGATACTATGTTAGGTGGAGTTGTCACTATAGGATTAAAGTATTATATGTAGATGTTCAATTACAAGAGGTGGAAGAAATCTTATGTTTAAAAAGTTTTATTTTTAACCTTAAGGAAAACTATGTTTAACAAATTTATACAAGTTATATTCAAAAATCGTCTTTTAGTTCTATGATGAAAACTTTCTTAGGGTTCATAAATATGAATCCGGAAATGAAACATAAGAACAATTTTCTTAAAGGATGATTCTACCATAAAGAGTATAGAATCTTATTTATGAGAGTAAGTAAAATACAAGAAAGTATAAGAATGTTATACTTTCTTCCTTTATCAAAATACTACAGAAATAAAACTTGAAACAAAAAACATGTAACAAGTAGGTAATATTTTAAACCAAAGAGTAGGGTATCCAACAACATTGGATAAAAGTATATTGATTTATACTTTCAAGAAAGTTTGTCCTAACCACACCAGGGTAAGCCACTGATAGGAATATCAG
Organism: Viscum album; assembly: GCA_963277665.1. Classification (NCBI taxonomy): domain Eukaryota; kingdom Viridiplantae; phylum Streptophyta; class Magnoliopsida; order Santalales; family Viscaceae; genus Viscum; species Viscum album. The sequence goes on from OY728165.1 coordinate 839,452,285, forward strand.
AATATGTCTTGCTATCCCCGAAAGCCCTCAAACATTAAGGTAGTTGTCACCTTTATCTTCATATCCCTGGAAGCCCTAAATTTTACTCAATAACAATCAGAGTCCCATGAAGAAATATGAAAACAATGTTCACTACTGAAAAAGATGTTCATGAACCGCCCAAAGCATAAGAGTCTTTCTCTCTCTAGAAATCACTTCACAGCATCACAACATCGCATCATGTAATCTATAGGGTGATAAATAGATGGATTGATTTTGAGATCATTCAAATGAACTCTTATATATAGTCAAGACCTCAATGGTCGTCTCCCTCCTCCAATTGTCATATTATTTCCTTGAATTTTGGAGGGACCTATACATGTGTCACTCAACCAAAATTTATTTATAAATACAATGCACGACATCATTTTATATTTAAAAATCATGTGTAAGGAAAAATTAATTAGCTTAATGAATTCGGAATATCCAGAGTCTATGGAAAAACTAAATTCGAATTCTAATAAAATAAACAATAAGATTTTAGAAAAAATGGATATTCATATTTTGTTTTTCAAATAATTAGGAATCTAAATTCTATAGAATCCAGAGTCTGAATTCCAATGAATTTAGAGTCTGAATTCTGAGCAATTTGGAGTCTTAATTATGAGGAATTGAGAGTCTGAATTCTGAGGAATTCGGAGTCTGTATTATGAGGAATTTGGAGTCTTAATTTTAGGGAATTCAATGTCTGAATTTCAGAGAATTCAGAGTCTAAATTTCAGAGAATTTGGATTCTGGAATTCAGAGAATTTGGAGTCTGAATTTTAGTGAATTTAGATTCTAAATTTCAGATAATTAGGAGTTTAAAAATAGAAGACTCAATATCCAAAGAACTGTAAGATTTTGAGGTTTTAGATAGTTTCTGAATATTTGGCTTAGTAATAAAATGAACTTGGTTTAGAGAGAACATAAAAAGAGGTAATTAAAACAAAGTTAAGGATAAAAATTTCCATAGAGAAGGGAAATTTTCATTAAGAAAGTAATACCTAGGGAAACATAATTTTCCTTGAGATAAGGTTTTTGTGATTTTCAAAACATAGAGGGATGGAAAAGTCATAAGGAAACCTTATTGAATCAACAATATCCTCCTTTTTGGAAAGAACAAAAAACAATTAGAAAAAGAATATTAGGAATAAGAATTTTCTTTATGAACTTTAAAAAGAAAAACTTGTTTCCCTATACTTATGAATCATGAGGAATATGATTAACTCCCCCTTATGTTTTTGAATCCCTAAGGATCATATTCTTGACTTCCTTAGAGATATTTTACTTTTTCTTACCTAAGAAAGTCTTTTTTAAGTAAACCCCCCTTACTTGAACTCCCCCTTACTTAGGGAATTCCCTTTTTTATACTTAGTATTTTTTGGATTATTCTTTTCTCCCCCTTTGTGATTTTCAAAAAGGAATAGTGGGAATGGAAAAAATGGTACCTGAAAGATTAGAACTATATAAAAAAACAAATGAAGGACAATATAATTTTCATTATGATTGGAAAAATTGATATAGGGAAATAAAAAAAAGATCGGAATTCCATTCTCATTCTTATTTATTTTAATTCTGCATGATCTTACTTAAGGTAGCTTTCAACTTCTTGAGATCCTTATGATTATTCTCAAATTTCTTGAGCAATAATTCCTGATACTGGTTTTTCTTATCAAGAGCCTTGATTTTTTCTTCCTGAGACGTAAGAGTTTCTGGCTAAGATTTCATTATCTCTTCTTGATGGTTGAACATTTCTTTTAACTCTTACCTGAGTTCCCTTTCTCTATTAAAATTTTGAGAAACTGAATTTAACTTTCCATACAGATCTTTATCTTCTTGCTTCCGGGTTACTTGCTCAAGGTTCATTTTCTCTGTAAAACTCATTGAAATATTTTTTTTCTCCTCTCATCTGACTTATTAAAGGCATCTTTCACTGAGTCATGGATGTCATCAAAGATTCTAAATTATTCAATTTTAATTTTGGACAGGTTTTTAATTTCTCTACAAGATCTCCTGTAATCATCATAACTGATATAAAAGGTTTTTAATTCTTTCTGAAGCTTAATGAATTTTTTCATGAGAATTCTTACGGAATATAACTTCTTATTAAAAGAGTGTTGAAGAAACTGGAATCTCAAATTAATACTAAGAAATAACGGTATGATGTCTACTAATTTCTTTAGATATTTCACAAAAAAATCACGACCCGTGGAAGATGATTCAGAATCTGATTCCCTTGAAGGTGAAGATTCTTTTTCTATCTCTATAGCCTTCCTTTTGGATGATCCACCAGCATCCTTCTTAACCACTACAACCTTATGAGGTGTATCAAAAATCACTTGTTTCCACTTTTCATCTTTGTAAATAGTCTTCATAGCCTTCGGAGATTCATGCTCACTATTTGAAAGTTAATCAATTTTGTCTTCGTCAAACTCTTCTTTCTCAGCATCTTCCTTAAGATCATCAAGTTGGATGAAGTCATGAATGCTAATTTCATCATTAGAAGGTTTGTTAACCTCTTCCTAACACTTATCTACTTTTACTTAAGAAATAATTTTAGATGATTCAGCTTGGTAAGTCCATATTGAAATCTTTTCATAAGTACTTTCCTTCTCATGATATTCTTCAACATTCTTTATAAAATCATCACTTTCAACCCATTATTCTTATTATTCTTATACTTCTTCTTCCAAAACTATTTCTTCTTCAACTTCATGTTATAGAATTATGACTTTCTTTTTTGGAGTCTCTACTAGTACTGGTTCTTTGAGAAAGGATTCTAGTACTTGATTCTTTTGAGAGAATTTCTCAGAAGCCATTAGAAGTTATTGAAAAATCTCAACGTCATAAATTTTTTTCTTTTGTTTCTTCTCTTTTTCTTGATTCTCTAGCTCTTTATCAGTTTTAATCTTCACATCCTTTTATTCAGAATCATCTATGAAGAAACTAGGATCTTCTTTTTTCTTATCCTTCTTCTATTCCCTCCACTTTTCTAAAACTTCATCAAGGAAAGTCTTTTTCTTCTTCGGTTTTGGTGGAGCAGACTATGTTTCCAGAACAATAGTCTTCTCTTTGATTTCTGGTATTTTTTTATTTCTCTTCTTCTGATCTTTCTTGGAAGTCTCTCCTACCTCAATTTTCTTATCTAGAACTTCAATTTCACTTTCTAAAAGATCATAAAATTCTCTGAACATGGTATTGAAACATACTTTCATTCTTCTCAAGGTTTCATCACTTAGTAGCAAGATCTTGAAACTTATTTGTTTGGAGTTGTAGGGAATTTTAAATGATTCTAATCATTTCACTATGATATTAGACAAAATTTTCAGATATATGATGATCTGGGATTTGAGAGTTCCATTATTGATATTGGTGATTGTTAGAATAATATACTTCACAAGATTTATCTTCCTTGGGTTAACCAGAAAACCCAAGATAAAAATGTCACTTTTCTTTAAGGAGTCCTTGCCTCCTTTTCCCGGAATGAGTAAACCATGTACCCATAGTTCTAGAATCCTGAAATTTGTTGATAGATGATTGATCTTTTGGTTTTTTTTACTTTTTTGAGTCCAAGGAACTCAATTTCCTTTTCCTTCTCAAAACATCCAGACTGATCTAGCAGCTTGTGGGTGCAGAAAATTACTTCCCCTTGATACAAAACTCCAATAATATTTACTTCCATGTTGAAATATAGGGAATAAGTTTTCCTATAACTCATTAAGGAAAATTTCTCTCATCCACCTTCATTAAAAAAACTTATTGTATCATACAATTCTATAATAAACTCTGGATAAAGAGGATCCTAACTTTTTGGTTTGGCTATGCAAAAGTTATCCCATCCATTCAGCATAATTTTTTTCGTAATCACAGAATTATAGATAGTGAATTTTTTTGGATCAACTAAACTTTACCTATATATTTTCTATTTTCTGACTTCCTTGGTTAAAGAAATCTTTTTCTGTGTGGAGGATTCCAACGAAATCCATAGTTTAAGAAAACTTGGAAAAGCAGAACAAGATTTTTGAAGAGAGGCAGATCTTCGACATATAAAATCTTGAAAACCAATGTGGGGTGAGGAATAGGGGAGCCTTTAAATAAGCTTTAAGGTGAAGTTTAGAATCCCCAATTTTATCTAATAGTTGAAAAGATATCACACAGATCTGACAGTTGATATGAAAGATGATAAAGGATTTTGTTGGTTCTGATCTTTTGAGGTTTTAAGAAAAATTTTGTGTTTAGGAAAAGTGAATCCGATAAAATTTTTCTTATATACCAGCAAGTAAAAAAATAAATTACGAAAATTTAACTAAGGAAACATACCTTTTGGTTTTCCAAAAAAATTTTCATTAATGAAAAATATTCTTCTTGAAGAACTTTAGATTCCAGAAAATTTTATTAAGGAGAGGAAATTTTGGTTCCAGAATTTTGAGTTCTAGAAAAAAAATTGGTCACAATTTTTTTTATTAAAAATAAATTTGGTTACAAACATTTTGATTACGAAAAATTTGATTAACAAGAAAATGTGCTCCCCCTATGAGAAGGAGTTACTTAATGTAAGAAGATAGGTTTCAACAAAAAGTTAACATGGAATATTACCCTATAGTTATAATTTCTATATTTGGTTTAATATATTAAAATCTATTGGAGGGTAAATATTTTGTAAAAATATCAGCAAGTTGATCTTGAGTTCTGATAAACTGAAGAATGATATCTCCTTTAAGTGTGTGATCCCTAAGAAAGTGATGCCTAATATCTATGTGTTTTGCACGAGAGTGATGTGCATGGTTTTTTCTTAGGGAAATGTCACTAGTGTTATCAAACAATATTTATGTTTTGGTAAAACTCATTCCATAGTCTGTGAGTGTGTGTTTCATCCACAACACTTGAGCATAGCAACTTCCAACTGCTACATATTCATCTTCAGCTGTGGAAAGTGCTAATAAATGTTTCTTTTTACATGACCAATAAACTAAAAAATCTCCTATAAAACGACAAGTTCTAGATATAAATTTTCTATCAATTATACATCCACCAAAATCAGCATCTAAAAATCTTTTTAAAACAAAATAATTTCTAGAAGTATAAAAGAGTCGCAAATCCATGGTTCCCTTTAAATAGAAGAAAATTCTTTTCACTGATTTTAAATGATATTCCATTGGATTATATTGATATATTTCACATAGGAAAACTAAAAACATTAAGTCTGTATGACTAGCTATCAATTATAATAAACTTCCTATCATACCTCTAAATGATGTTTGATCTACTGGTTTCCCATCTTCATCAAGATCAAGAGAATTTGAGGTACCAATTAGAGTGCTTAAACTTTTAGTGTTGTCATATCCATAATTTTTAATATTATATTTAATATACTTATTTTTTATATGTATGTTCCTTCTAGTTTTTGAGAAATTTGAAAACCTCGGAAAAATGTTAATTTACCCATCACACTCTTTTCAAACTCAAATTTCATTATATTCTCAAAAAAATCAGTTAAAGATTAGTGAGTTGAACCAAATATAATGTCATCAACATAAATTTAAACAATCAAAACATTTTTATTATCTTTATTTATAAAAAGTGTTAGATCAGCAGTTCCCTTAACATAATTTTTTTGTAACAAATATCATTTTAGTCTATCACACCAAGCTCTAGGGGCTTGTTTAAGTCCATATAATGCTTTGGTAAGTTTGAAAAAAAAAATTAGGACATTTTGTGTCTTCAAAACCAAAAGGTTGTTCAACATGAACTTCCTCTTGAACATATCTATTAAGGAAAGAACATTTTACATCAATTTGAAAAAAGTTTGAAATTAAAGAATGTTGGAAAGGCAAGTAAAATGAGAATAGATTCAAGTATAGCTACTGAAGCATAGGTTTCTTTATAGTTTATTCCTTATTATTGATTATAGACATTAGCAACTAACCTAGCTTACTATGATTCCATTTTCAAGACACTTATTTCTAAAGACCCATTTTACTCCAATTACATAATTTTCCTTAGGTCTTTCAACCATGGTCTAAAATTTGTTCCTTTCGAATTCATTTAGCTCATCTTGCATGGCTTTAATACAATCCTCGTCACCTAAAGCTTCATCATTTATTTTCAGTTCTAATTGGGAATGAAATGATAGATGTTATACTTCATTTCTTAAGGAACTTATAGTCCTTATAGGTTGATTTACATCACAAATTATACTATCAATGGTATGATTCTTGATAAGCAACTGATTTGGGTATTGTAAAACCTATTCATCAACATATGGTAGAAAGTCTTATGGGTAAATGCTTCAAAAATATTTTCTTGAACATTTTCCTTATCAGAAGTATCTTCTATCAATTGTTAATAATTAATTTTTGAAAACACATCTTAGGATGTGGGTTGTGTTCTTTAAAAAAAGGATCACTTTCATCAAATTTGGCATTCACTATTTCATCAACAGTACAAGTGTTTTTATTAAAAACTCTATAAGCCTTAGAAGTAGTGGAATAGCCTAAGAAAATTTCTTCATCAAATTTGGGTGCAAATTTATGTAAGTTATCTTTAGTATTCAGGGTGAATACTTTGCAACCAAATACTTTTATGTATGAAATTCTTTGTTTTTTACCAATCCACAATTCATAAGGTGTTTTGTTAAGAAAATGTATGATTAAAACTCGATTTATTGTATAATAAACAGTACTAATAGCTTAAGAAAAAAATGTTTAGCAATAGAATATTCACTCAACATGGTTCTAGTTATCTCTTGAATAATTCTATTTCTTCTTTCAACAACACCATTCTGTTGAGGAGTTCTTGGGGCTGAGAAGTTATGAGTAATGCCTTTCTTAGGGAAAAAAGTTTCAAAATCTGAATTTTCAAATTTTCCTCCATGATCACTATGAATAGTTATCAAAGGAAGGTTTTTCTCATTTTTAACTTAGGATATAAAACTTTTGAAATAAGAAAAAGCTTCAGATTTCTTTGCTAGAAAATAGACCCATGTAAATCTAGTGTAATCATTAACTAAATCAAATACATAATATTTGCCTCCAATACTTCCAGTTTGTGTTGGACCAAAAAGATCCATATGCACTTACTGTAATGCATCAGATGTTGAGACTTCACCAATTGACTTAAAACTTGATTTATGTTGCTAGAAATATTGAAAAGGATCACAAACGTTTTAATAATAAAATCTAAGATTTGGTAGATCCTTAACAATTCTTTTCTTTGAGAGTTTTCATAAGTTCCTAAGGTTACAGGGTCTTAACCTTCTATTCCAAAAACAAGATTGATCTTCCATTTCACTAAGGAAAGGTAGATCTTGGCTCTGAATGTTTTCTAAGTTTTGTGTGTATACATTCTCATGCCTACGGGCAGAAATAGTAAACTCTTCCTTGGAATTGTGTACTAATCATTTAACATTTTTAAAATGCACAAGGTAACTTTCATTACATAATTGACTTATGCTAACGAGGTTGTGCTTAAGACCCTTAACAAAAAAACATTTGAAATTCAAGTTTTTCCAAGAAGAATAATGTTACCTATTCCAAAAATTTCTCCCTGAGCATTATCTCTGAAAGTTACTTTTCCTCCTTTTATCTTGATAATCTTTTTAAAGAAGTTTTTGTTACCATTCATATTCTGGGAACATCCACAATCCATGCAACATGTATTTTTGTTGGTACTTTTTTTTTATTTTCTTAAAAATAAAAGAGTTAGACTTTAGGAATCCAAATTTTCTTGGATCTAGAAATTTCAGAATGTAAAATTTTAGGAATCCACATTTTCTTAGAAAAATATGCTTTATGAAAACCTAAAGATTGAGTTTTTTTTAAAGAATAATTTCTTTCCCAATGTCCATTACACTAAAATTTGGGGAAATATAGAGCACTTTTGGGAACAAAATAAATATTACTAAAATTAGGTTTGGTGTGAGTATAACCAATTCTTAAACTATTTCTTAGAGGATGAATTTGAGAATACATTTTATCAAATTCTTTCCTTTCTGAGGTAAAACTTGATAAAAGTTTCTTTAAGGAAAAAATTTTGGATTTTAGTTCAATGACTAAATTATTATCCTCAATGTTATTGGAATTAGAACCAGAGTTATCCTCTAAATTTTTTTTCAAAGAAATAGAAATTTCAAGATCCTTAGAATGTTTTTCCTTCTTAGAATTAACTTTCATAAGTTTTTTAGAAACACTTTCAAAATAAAAAATTTTCTGATCAAGATATTTAGAATGATCTGATACATCTTTAGTTAGAATAGAAATTATAGAAATTTTCTTTTCTGACTCCTTTTTTTATTTTGAAATTTTCATTTTAAAGAAGTTTAGAAAACCTATACACTTCTTCATAAGAAGGTAAAAATTTATTTTCAACAGAAGAAGATTATTCATCTAAAGACTTATAATATTTATCATCAGTATAATTTTTATTCAAAGATACAATAGTAATAGATTCATCATTTTGTACCTTGGCTATTAGATTATGATTTTCATTGGGTAGTTTGGCTAGTAGACAAAGATTTTTCAGACTAGAAGTTTCATACACTAAAGTCTCATTAGATGAGTCACCACCACTAGCACTCCATGCATCATTAAACTTCAAGACTTTATTAGCATTAGAATTGTAATACTTTTTTCTATTCTGCTCAGAATTATTTTCTTTTCTATCTTTTCTTTTAAGCATGGGACAATCTGTCCTGATGTGCCCAACTCTTTTTCATTCATAGCAAGTGTCTTCTGAGACTTTCTAGTCTTTTCATTCTTCCTTCTTATATCTATACTGAAAGTCTTTCTTTCCAACAATCTTGTCCATCCTTCGAGCAAGATTAGATAACTCATTTTCAGAATGTTCACTTTCACTAGAATCATATAGAACATTGACTTTCTTAGACTTAGATCTTGTAATCATTTCCAAAGTCTTGACTTTAGTAGTAGTAAAAAATACACTTCAATTTCCATTCTTCCTCTTATTCATATCAAAATATCTTTTCATTGTTGTCTCATGTTGAAGAATGGTTCAAATGTTCATCATTATTAATATTGGAAACTTTCCTATTCTCATCAATGGTTATTCTTTTGGATTCCCACTCATTGGGTATAATATCTATTATCTTTTCCACAAGAACATTATCATCTAAACCTTTTTCTCCCTTAGATTTAATACTATTTATAATAGTCATAAATCTTGGTTGCACTTTGCAAACTTTTTCTCTATAAAGAAATAATAATCCATTATATTCAGCTCTCAACATAGATCTTCTAGTTTCAATCACTTTAGAAGTCCCAAAATGCGTAACTTTAAGTTTATTCCAAATGCAGTTGTTAGCTTCACATGAAGATATTTGACTATATATGTTCATAGTCATAGAACACAACAAATTATTCAGTTCCTTGTAGTTTAGTTGATATTCTAATTTTTCTTGGTTGGTGAAGCTTTTGACTTCCTTGTCTGAAATTTTTTAATCACTAGTAAGCATAACAAAATTTTCTACTCTAGTGTTAATGACAATGGTCTTCATTAGATCTCTCCAGTACTCATAATCATTACCATAAAAAATTGGTGGTCTGGTAGGATTAAGGTTTTCAATGGAACCAACATTTATACTTGCCATTATATAAGAAAATATATTTTCCAAAAAAGCTTGTTAGTGGTAAGAGTTTATAAGTAAATATAAAATATTTAAGCAAAACATGAAAAAGAAAAGTTAAGTAAGAAAATAAAACTTGAGCAAGAAAAATTATATGCAAGTATAACTATTTCGAATAACTTCTCTGATACCAATTGTTGGATCGAAATAGTATATGTAGATTAACAATTACAAGAGGGGGTGAATTGTATGTTTAAAAACATTCATTTTTAACCTTAAGGAAAACTATATTTAACAAAGTTAAAAAAGTTAAATTCACATATCCTATTTTAGTTCTATGAAATAAACCTTCTTAGGGTCTGAAAATATGAATCTGGAAATGAAACTTAATATTTTTTTTCTTAAAATAATATTATACCTTAAATAATATAGAATATTATTTATTAGAGTAAGTAAAATACAAGAAAGTATAATAAAGTTATACATTATTCATTTATGAAAATACAATGGAAATATAACATGAAACCAAAAACTAGTAACAAGTAAGAAATATTTAAACCCAAAGAGTATGGTATCCAACAACCTTGAATAAAGGTACCTTAATTTATACTTTCAAGAAAGTCTATCTTACGCACACTAGGGTAAGCCCTCGATAGGAATATCAGAATCTGTCTTACTATCCCAGCAAGCCCTCAAACATTAAGGAAGTCAGCACCTCTTTTTTCCTATCCCTGGAAGCCCCCAATTGTACTTAGCAACAATCGAAGTCGCATGAAGCAAGATTGAAAATATTTTCACTACGAAACAAGATGTTCATGAACTGCACAAAGCATGAGAGTCTTTCTCTCTCTATAAATCACTTCATAGCATCATAGCATGTAATCTCTAGGGTTATCAACAGATGGATTGATTTTGAGCTCATTCAAATGAACTCTTATTAATAGGAAAGACTTCAATGGTCGGATCCCTCCTCCAACGTTCATATTTTTCCTTGAATTTTGGAGGGACCTATACACGTTTCACTCAACCAATAGTTAGATAGAAACAAAATGTACAAAATATTTTTATATTTACAAAATCATGTGTAAGGAAAAACAAATTAGATTAACCAATTCTGAATATCCTGAGTCTAAGGAAAAAATGAATTCATAGTGTAATCAAATAAACAAACAAATTTTGGTAAACATGGATATTCAGATTCTTTTTTTTAAAGAATAAAGAATTTGGATTATATAGATTCCAGAGTCTGAATTCCAATGAATTTAGAGTCTGAATAATGTGGAATTGAGAGTCTAAATTCTAATTCAGAGTCTGAATTATGAGGAATTCTGATTCTAAATTTTGAGGAATTCCGAGTATGAATTTTAGAAAATTCGGGGTCCGAATTTCATAGAATTGGGAGTCTGAATTTCAGAGAATTTGGAGTATGAATTTTAGAGAATTCAGAGTCTGAATTTTAGAGAATTTGGAGTCTAAAGTTTAGAGAATTTGGAGTCTGAATTTCAGAGAATTTGATGTCTGAATTTCAAAGAATTTAGAGTCTGAATTTCAGAAAATTTTGGATTCTTCATTTCATAGAATTTGAAGTCTGGATTTCATAGAATTTGGAGTCTGAATTTCAGAGAATTCAGAGTCTGAATTTCAATGAATTTAGAGTCTGAAAACAGAAGACTCAATATCCAAGGAAATATAATATTCCTTGGTTTTAGATAGTTTCTGAATATTTGGCTGAGTAATAAAATAAACTTTTTTTGAGAGAACATAAAAAAAGGTAATGAAAACCAAGGTAAGGATAGAAATTTCCTTAGAGAAGGGAACTTTTCCTTAAGAAAATAATCCTTACGGAAATATAATTTTCCTTAAGATAAAGTGTTTTTGATTTTCAAAACATAGAGGAATGTAAAAGTCATAAGGAATCCTTATTTAGTCAAAATTCACCACCACTGAAGTCATTGGGCTCACCAAAGTTTTCACCAAAGTTAAAAAGATTTGTGGTAGCCATTGTAGTGTTAGATTCGTGGTTTTTGTCGCAGTCCCCACATCTGAATTCGATCTGTATCAAGGATTTGATTTTCCTCCAATAAGGGAAAAATCATCTATGAATTGACCGGAGAGGATGTTGGTCTATCCTATGTAACCCCATTTAGCCGCCTCTCAGCTGACCACCTTGACCGACCACTTCCCATCACAGCCCCTCACCACGCAGCCATACACAAGATGAAACCACCAAGTCCAATAAAACCCTTACCATATTCTTTCCCACACGACCTCTTATTTATCAGTTGACCCTTGTCCTAAACCAAGTCTACCTGACCTGAGCTGGGGTAGGTCATGACCTGTCTGACCTGTCTCCCCCATTTTGGGTTTAGATGAAGCCTGATACCCCTTAGAGAGGTGTAATAAGGGAAATGGGGGCCTAGAATAATAAAAAAATATTTAAAAATTAAGTAATAATTTTTCGAATAAAATTATTCTTTTTAAAATGTGACCAAGTGATATATTTTTATTTGAATCAAAATTGTTAGAATTAATTTAATTCATTTAACACTCTAAAAACTAAATTAATCATAGTTGTAATTTATATTACACATTTAAATTGTGCATCATCTGATCTTATGCATTGACTGAACAATGCATGTCTAAAAATTATTTATTTATTTATTTATTATGAATGCATGTGGTTTGTAATAATTAATTTAAACAGATGGTTTTTTTATCATTAGTTTTTCTCACTTAATTTGTATAAGGGACTTCATGTCCATGGGAGATGTATTTCATGTGTATTATAAATTATGAGACCACCTCACCTATGAGAAGGTATTTATTTATCATGATGAGGATGTTATAAGATGTGGACGATGATCAGATGAGGCAGTATTCAAGATGAGATGGTGATACATTGGAATGGGTTGTGAGCTTTGATCTGAGTCAGACACGACTCACAGATTTTACCCCAAAGGTTATGGTAGATCCATTGAGATTAAATGGATCAACCAGTACCAGAATTTCAAGATCATTTTCCATTTATAATTAGTTTATTCAATTTTTATTTTTTTCTAATGAAATTTTACATGAAGACATGAAATAATTAACAAATAATGCCTGGATTAAATTAAATTAAGACAAGATGAATATTTTTCTATTTATTGTATTGTCAGGTTGTGATTATGATCAAATATTACAATTATATTAGATAGAAAATGATTTCATTCATTGAAAAATATTAAAAACACTCAAAAAAATATTAAGTCGTAACACCTTCCATCATTTGAATTTGAACAAAACAAGGTGTACAATGTGCTCATCATCCCTAGTTCAGGGTGTCTCTGACTAATAGGGAGTTATTATGAAAGTGATGGGTTGACATAACTAAATATATAAAACAAATTAGTATCCATATCTATCTTTTTGTTTCTCTAGAGGTAAATCATTGGGTAAATCATGTTTATGATTTCTAGAAACTAAGTATTCACTCAACAGATCAAGGATACATGAGTTAATGTGGTTTTATAGTCAAAATCCTACCTTAAAACTCTCTGTGTGGTGCATTATCAATATATTATTCTATGGGGAGAGGTTTTAGGGATCGTTTCCACTAGAATACTCAAGAAACTAAGTATTCGAAATCTAATAGTGAGGGATATTAGAGTTTGATAAAATAGTGGGAGAAATTTAACGATTTAATTAGTTGGTAATGTCTAATTGTTAATCAATATAAAAGAATTCATATAATAGTGTTTATTTTTATAGACTAATGGAAAGTGATACCACATTGACACTACGATTATTTTTTGAAAAAGAACATGTCCTATCCAGCATAAGTTTCCAAGCGTAGTACAAGCGATTGTGCAAAGTACTATGAAAGAGGAAATTTGATGTTTTGGAGTCCCCGTTAACTATTGAGACGCCTCAAGAATCAAGGGTGAGAAATATTCTTATAGAAGACTCATATATGTGGTATTTGATGTTTACAAAAAAAATTGTCATAAATATCCAATGAGTTGTGTAAACCACATCAAGACATGGATGATTTCACATTTTGTCTCATCTTCGAGAAGTTTTTGTGGAAAAAGTGAACCAAATTATGAATGGGCGATGATTACACTAGATATGTGTAAATTGAAAGATATATTACGATATTAAATACACAAATTTCTATTATCGTTATCACACGTTTACTCTAGTTTTTTTAATATTAAAAAATGAATATAATGGAGAAAACCAATTCATTTCCTTTTTGGGTAAGGTTCTCTAAGTTGATAAGAACATAAATAAGTTAATATTTTTCTCTTATGGTGAACATGTTAAAAGAAAAGTCCAAAAGGCCAATGAAAAGTTTAATGTCGAAGGAACATTCACAATTTCCTTCAAAGAATTGAAAAAAAGAATTATACAAGAGGTCATTTGCATCACATGTCATTAGATAAGTCTATAGAAGATTAAATTAAATGAATTGAAGTAAAATAAAGTAGAAGCTTCCACATAGTGTGTATTCATAATTGCATGTGATGTTTCTATCAAACTTCTGGGTATTAAATACATTATTCCTATCAGATATGTGTATTGAAATATTGTAACCAAGTAAGTGTAGAAACATTACAATAAGTAAGGTAACTTCTCCCAGCGGTTGAGAAAGGTTGATTCTTATGTTAGTGGAGAGAATTACACAACTTCTAAACGCTAAATATTAATGGTTATAGATTAAATTTTATTAAGTATTACCAAAAACATTATCTCATTTTTTCATTGGAAACAAGGAGATGTTATTCCATTTTATGAATGAATTTTTTTTATGGTGTCCAATACTTAACTAATAGTTTAGTAATGTTTGAATCATTGGAAATAACTGATGATTATAAAATGTAAAACTCATTTATTCCGATTTTTGTAAAGATAATTATTTTTCTAGTAAATCTAAAAGTAATTATCATAGTTATACCCAATATGGTATTTATACACTGTGGAGATAAATAACTTAGGTATTATAAACATATATAATTTTTTATTTTTGGACAAATAAACCTTTATAAATAAAGGAAAGTCATAAATCATATGGAATTAGTTCAACTACAGATCCTATACTATTCCAAGGATAAACTGAAGGTAAATTCTTATACTTAATAAGATTCCTTAAAGAGATTTAAGGAATGAAAAAGTGAAGTATGAAATATGAATGATAAAAATATATGTGTTTCTTCAGGCCCATGTGATGAAAAATATTTTGACCAAGCATTTATTGATCATTAAAGTATAGCATGGATCAAATCTTAAATGAAAATTTCATTATATAACTCAAAGAAATAGTGTGAGTATAGAGGATCAATTATGAGTATTACATGAAAACATTGATCAATAAAATATAGGATGGAGTAATTTTTAAATTCTTATTTATTTATACAAATTATATTCATGAGGCATGTAAAGGTTGAATCGATGTTTAGATTCATATGCATCATAGAAACTTTTATTTTTTTTAATACATGCTTTGCAAATAGCGCTGTAATCACATAATCCAACTATAAGGAAAAATGGATATCATATGAGTTATAGTGTGATAAAAATCCATTATGCCATAAGAACATATGTTTGGTTGAAAATAGTTTGTTATGAATATAATCAAATTTTCAAAAAGAAAAATACAAAGTCAATCTAAAGTAATTGTCCTAAAATACTTATAAGGATAGTAATTAGAACCCTGGGATAGAAAATTGATAGAAAATATTTCTATAAAAGAGTGCACATATCTATTTGAGATAGTGGGAGAAAATTGAATTGGTTTAGTGGATGCAGGAGAAACACAAGTGGTTGTAATTGGAACAAATTCCACAAGATCTTATGGAAAAGGAATGTTCCATAGAATCATACTTCGTATAAGGATAAAACCATACTAATGGTTTTATATTCACTAAGAATGGTGATAATTTATTTATTGAGATTAATGAATCCTAAAAGTAAGCGATAAATGGAAACAATATAAGATTGATAAGATCAACTAAAATTCAATAATGGATTCTACTTATCAAAGCACAAGTGAATATTATTTTTAATATTGTGGTATGTATTCAAGAGATAATATACATGGGTAGTACAAGATTGGTACCCCTAAGGATTTATTGTTAATACTATGTATATATGCCTAAAACCATTGGAATTTTACATTTCGTAGCTATTTTTTATGAACATTAAATTGGGAATTAGATGTTAAGATCACCAATCTTAGAAGGCATCTATACGATGCAACATAAAGGGTTGGTGACACCGTATAATATCAATAAGGTGTGAAATTTACATAAATATAGATATGGATTGAATTAAGAAAAAAGGAAATAGAATATTCATTTGGAATGTATTTTTTTATGTGTCTAGAAGAGGTTAGTGGGTGCTCCACTTTTTTCCAAGTAAAATATTTTGATAACCTATGGAAAAGAGCTATTTCTCTTAAAATTATTTAAGGCTTGAATAAAAGTAACTCACCAAAAATTTTCTTAAAGAAGTAATCTATGTTCTAGGGTATGAGATCAACTGAGGAAGATCTAATGGGTTTCCTAGACCATGTCAAAATATATAAGTTGATAAGATATTTAAAAATAAAAATTATAACAATTCGAGAGAGAATCATTTCCAATGTTACACAACATAAATATCTCTAAGAAAACAAATATGATACATAAGAGAATATTAATATGGTGAGTTCAATTCATATTATTTTGAAATGGATCAATCACATATTCCATGATATGCACTAAATGATATATTTCCAACATATACTTTATATTAGGAAAATATCACCTATTTCCAGGAGAACTGCATGGGAAGTAGTTAGAATTATCCAATTGTACTTGAGAGAGTACAAAATATATGTTCCTGGTGTTTAGTGAGGAAGGTACACCAGTTTAAAGGTGATAAAATTAGTCTTCTAGAGATTAATATGATCTAATATTATAGTTAGGCTAATTTAGTGAGAAAGTTAAGCTCATTCAAACTAGAGGTAGTCATATCTACAAATACTGAGTTTGTTGCAGCTTAAGATTCATCTAAATAAGAATTATAAGATATTTATGAATTTTTTCTAGTTAAAATAATTTCACCAAGTTGATAAAGTTTTATCATAATATAAATTATGATAATCCTATTATTATTACTAGCAAAGATATAAAATTTTGAAAATGTAAAATAGGAATATACTAGAGGATATCATCTCTTAAGGAGTCTTACATAAGATGGTGAAGTTGGAGATAGCATAATAGCCATGAATTGATGATGTGGTAGGCCCAATGACTAATGATATAACTCAGTCGAAGCATGATCTTATCATGTGTGCTATAACAAGTTTATTTATAATGTTGTCTCTAGTGTAAGTGGTAATGTTTTAATATTGGGTTCCCTAGACCCAACATGAATGATACTTTTTGATTACCATATCATGTATACAGTGAGTAATGAATGATGTACACTTACCATAATATTTTTTATATTTCTTCATCTACTATTTACATGGTAATGAACTTAGATTAAATATTATATCAAAAGGTTATACCAGCTTCCAGCCTGTAATGAGAACCTCAAGATAGAATAAAATTAATTTTAAACATATATCATATGGTCTAGATACATAATACTAACTGGACATAGATGATGTCTGGATATCAAGTGTTGGGGGATCATAATCATTGAGACCTATTCTCATGAATTTCTCACTTTTTGATCTTTAGTAGATGATATCATGAGGACAAACCAACTAATATAAACACCAAAAGTTTCATGTGCTATTTGAAGTTTCTATCTTTGAACACGTGTAATGGTCTCCTGACTTGAGATTATTATCATTGTATGCTATTTGATATCATACATTGATCGGAGATGAAAGCTATTTAATTTACATCATATCAAGATGGATTGCATTGGGTGTGTCATTGGAGGTATGACATTGATTGTATTATCAAGAAAAAAAATTTCACTTCCGAAAGGTTGTGATATCTTAAGCCTATTTGATCAGGATAGTAGTGTCTTCACTAAATCCATGGACATGGTAAAAGAATATAATTATTTCCAGTTATATCAATTAATAATAATGCAAGAAATAATGATGACACAAAGTATATATTCTTTTTTATGATATATTATGGGATAAAAATATTATATTATAGAACATGTGTTTATAAGAAAGGTTGTCATTGCTATGAATTTTCGTTTTCTCTTTAGGTGTCTTGATGCATTTCTAGACTCCACTCCTAGTCTATGAATTGTATTCCTTACAATCGAGATAAGTCCCTACATGGTCACACACTTATCATTTTCAAAAGTATTCCCTAATATGATGAATAGGAGTTTTGGACAGTGTGGGTCCCACCATAGGGTTCATGATATGTATGAGGATATATGATCCCCAAGAAATAAATAAATTCATATTATTTGATTTTATAATAGTTGGTATTGAATTTATTTATTAAATGTATTCAAAATTGTTAAAGTAAATACATGAAAAAATATTATATGAATGAATATTATATTAATATTCAAGGTGTTTTTTAGTATTTGAGGGAAGGATGAGTCAATTTAATGATTGATTTTTATCATAAAATATATTTATTATATTATAAGTAAGTGGTAGAAATATATTTGATATTTATGACTCGGTAAAGTGGTCTTAAGATTTATTTATAGCTTATTCAGTGGGTAATATATATCCAGGGGTTGGGGACCCTTTTTAAGGAATTTATAACTTCACTATATAAGTGGAAGAGGATCTCATTTGCAGGGATTATTCATTTCAAGATTTTATAATCCTCTATATCCTCTCTTACATATCCTAAAGGGAGAATCTCTCAATCCTAGTGATCAGACTGATCTCTCCTTCAGAGATCAAAGGAAATTTGATGCGATGATCATCAGAACATTTATGTCACCCTTGAATATCTATGCTAGTGCCTGAAATTTAATGAAAGGTATTCTCACAGACATTCAACATGTGTGTGAACAATCTAGAGGGATCTAGTTTTAATTCCTTTGATCAATGACCATTAGTGATAATCAATTCATGAATATAGCTTGAGGTCAAACAAGGTATCTGTTCAATTTATTTTTTTCTTTAAACTCTTCATGTGAGATCCTTGGAAGTTTTATCAGGATATGCTTCACTAATAATTATGAAGTTACATTCATCTTTGGTGAAGAAAAAAATAATTCCCCAGCCTATCTGCTTCCTCTGCACTCCTCCATACCTCAAGCAGTGCCTTTATATATATTTTATGAACGCTTCTCAAAGAAGCTTGCATTAATTAATATGTTTATAATGGATGTATTAATTCCTAAAAGAATTAAATCTTCATATGAATGAATGAATTTAACTCCCATATTTTCTATATGAAACATATAATTAAATGATAGCCTAATAGATATATTGAACTATCCTAATGATAACTATTGTCATAGGTAGTGTAACTAATATTCTTCTTGCTGTATTCACATCATAATTCTTATGCAAGATAACATACAACCCATAAATATATCATATATAAATATGGATTTAGGAAATATCTTCTTAAATATCCCACTTATGCTAAATCCTAATAGACTTTGTTCCATTTTACCTTATATTTTATCATATAGAATAACTTTTGAAACTATATCCAAAACTGCTTTTTGATATCTTCCAAAACACTTTTGGAATTTTTTCATCAAATTCACCTTTTATCACATCATATTTAATACCTTGTGAATACCTATCCAACACACTTATTGATTAAATCTAAAGCACATTCAAATTCACTCTCTAATTCAAACCCAATCCTCATTTATTCCACCACAAAGTGTAGCCTTGTGGGCCTTTATATTATTGACAACAAATAAGAATCTCTGGATCCATATATATAATCAAAGAGTGGCCTCTAGAAAAACATTAGTATTACACAAGAGATAAATGGATATGGAGTGATCTCTATAAGAAATACATATCTCTATACCTATTTACTCCTTTTTCATCATACAAAAATGTTCATTCTCATATTTTTCATTTGTATAAGACATTGAGTGACCACGGGACACAAAACATGTCATTCCCATATATCCAAATGATCTATTCTCAACTCTCTGGTTATAGACTAATCTGATCGATGAATACATCAAATGTCATTCATCTTTATGGATAAGCACATCACATATCCCATATACGTATAGCTAAATAATATCTAGGTGTGGAAGCATACTCCCACATTCTATCTCAGTCGAGGTCCCAAATGTTATACTCATCATACGAGGGGAAAAATACCATCTTTGTTAATCTCTAATCGATGAAATTATCAGCATCATACCCAACCACATCCATATTATCTATGTTAATATGTAGACTTTCATAAGTAGGGTATCAAATTATAAGGGTTTTCAGGCTAATTATCTCACCAACCTTGGGTAGTAGGGACTCAAATATGATCCATGAACCCCTGGTATATCGAAGATATCTCTTTATGATACTCCATGTGGTATACTTGGTTTATCATCCAACGAAAAAAAAAGAATCGTATTATTTGTTTTTCCTAAATAGAATATTTTGTATCACTATACAACAATCCGACTCATGGTAACATTAAATTTTTTTCATAACCTATAATAATCCATGAAGATCATCAGTTAAGGATAAACTCAAAGTCATACTTTGACAGTTCAATTATCATTTCACTTCACATAATTTATATCTATATATAAATTAATGTAGACAAAGTGAAATAATGATAAAATGAAGGTTGCCTTTAATATGAAACAATTTAATATTCTTAAAATCTTTAATAATGTTTAACAAACCCAATATTAGAATCAGTTTATCATATCATATTTTATAAAATTCTAGATCAGCCTTATGTTTGCTACACATTTTTGGATTTCGTAACATATTACATAATATGTAATCTATGTCACATCTTTACGTGACCATCTGATAAAACCCTCCAACTAAAATATTTAGTGGGAAATATCAATGAAGTATTCAAGTTTTAATAATGTTGATATTTAGGAATCATATTCCATAATATTAAATCTTTGATCATATTCAAACTTCTTAACATAACAACATAAAATGTTATATTGTAAACTTTTTTTTCTACTTAAAACTCTTTCAAAGTTAATAATAATCAACCTTGTAACCCTATTCCATCAAATTTTTTTCTTAAAATAATGAATCTACTTACTTATTTTTAATCGTTCATCCTAAACTCTTTTAGGATAAATTTTAAAGAAAAATTTCTATGAAAACTAATGTAACTCTTTACCTTTCTCATTACCATCATATCCGAAAACTCTTTTAGCATATAAATTATAATTCACTTTGTAAATATTATTTGTACAATCCTTAAATAAATAGTGTCTTTAACTTTTCATGATAACTAAATGTATTTATTTTCCTTTTTCTTTATCATCACACATCCTAATATCTTTGAGGATATTTATTGAAAAAAATTAATCTCAGACTAGTATAATAGTGATATCCACTATCTAATGTTAATTAAATTTAACACTTTACATTTTTATTTACCATCACATATCCTAAACATTTAAGGATATTAATTGGAAAAAACATAAACTTAAGATTGGTGTTTTTCTTTATCTATTAATTTTGAACTTATCTAAGTCCAAATATACTCCCACTAGCCTCTTAGACAATATATTCTTTTAAGAATATGTTGTTATGAAATAAAAAAATATTTATTATTAGAAAATAGCATTTATTTTTTTTAGTAGGAGTATTTAATAAATAAACTATATCATATATAGTATTCTATGTGTTTGGATTATTTTTATTTGAAAAGAATACTTTATTAAAATATACCACTGATGGGTGGTAAGAACACATTACCATATATTTTAACACATAGATGGATAAACAATTTATCCTTGATAAAATAATTTTATACATATCTTCTTCTCAAAATATATTATAGAAATTGGTGAATCATAAACCATGTGTATATAATTAGTAATCTAATATTTTTAATAAAAACACTTTTTTATCAAGAATCTTTTTCTATTGCATAACGGAAATGAAATAAGGATACATATATTTTACTTAGATTCATTTAATCTTGATAAAATACTTTACATTCAAATAATCTATGTAGTAACTATTTAATTCATCTCATTAATATAAAATACAAGCTTGATCAAGTATTCTTTTGATTTTGAGCTCCAATATATTTTCAACACTTTGTAAAATGTTTATTCTGTATCACATACCCTTCAAAATAAAATAATTAAGTCTTATAGCATATATACCTGTCATGGGAATTCCATGGATTTTCACAAACTCTTTTAGGTATATCTTGGATAATTAAATCATATTGAATTATTACTATTCTTTCCTGACAACCCTATGTTTCAATGACCTTGATTAGATTCTTAAAGAATCATTGTTGAACTTTTCAACCATATTTTCTTTATATGGTTTAAACATTGACCTATGTATATTATCTATATAGAACTTTATAACATATAAATCATATGCCTAGTTCATATATATATATATATATTCCCAAAACATTGATAATATTTGTTAAAAGTTCTTTTGATTTCAATCATATTTTCAAAACATTTCTATAAATGACAATAGGATAAGTTACCTTACCAGAACAATCCATTTCTAGTCTCCATTGAATCATGGTATAGGACTTAACAAATCATTACTATGTGTATCAAAAATACATTATCCCATTTAATTTATACAACTATTGTTTACATGATCTTCTATTGAACTAAATGAGATAAAATACACATGTTATGATGATTTTATCCAAGCTTGAAGCATACATGTTATCAATGTAGCAACTCCTTTTCTATATTACTTAAAAGAAAACCACAAGCACAAAACATCAATTATTTTATCTTTATGATATTTTCTATATTTACTACACTTTGTAAAATATAAATTTGATATCAACTATATATTAGAATAATAGAATTTATTTCTATAACCATTAAATATTTAATGATACCTTTAGTCTCATTAATTTATTCAATCATATTGAATATAATGTGTCATACCTAATCATATTGAGTATATGGGACTAAAATTCCTTAAATAATTGATATACCCAATCATATTGAGTACATGAGTAGAAAATAAGATTCATTTTGACATTTAGTATCTAATGCCTTTAAAACTTTAAATGAATCACTTTGTGCTTCTGTAAGCATCCATATTCACTTATTGATCAATTTCAACACTTGGTTACCAATGAAGAAAATGTTATATCATATAAATTTTTTCACTAAGAACTTTTCTTAAATCACCAATATTTCTTAAGAACATTTCTCAAGCTACTAGTCATAGGAGATACTTACATTAGGTTTATACTTTTGTATGATTAATTATAAGGTTTATAATGATGATGATGATGAAGATATTATAAACAATAGATGATTTTATTATATGGGTTTCAAGTATTATTAACCATTTAATAAAGAATTTTATTAAATTATCTCCCAATAAAATGATGTCCCCTTTTGTGAATCTTATCTATTAGTGGTCCAAGATCCATATTTCACTAAACTCTATGTCCCTTTATCATTTCTACCATTGATTAGTTATTTATGTAGGGCATCATCCCAATTATATCATATATCAATCCAGGATAATCGAGTGGTAAACTCTTTGTCTAATCCATCAAATGGTTTAACTAAACTCTGTTCCTCAAGTAACCAAATCCTATTAGGGTCTCTTAGCTAGTGTAACTCAAATAAATTGAAAATAACAAGCTAACAAGGTACAATATTTGAGCACTCATCTTTAGCATGACCTACCCAACAAGACAATACAGGGTCACTTGTTACATTCTTTCCTTACACAAGATAATCCAGGGGCAACCAACTTTAACATGACCTACCCAATTAGATGATCGATGTCTTGATAAGTAAAACGATGAAAGTAATCTCACAATTAGTTTTTAGGGTATTTTAATTTCACCATCTTATATCATGCTATTCCATTTTATGTATAATTTATTTTGGAATCATATCCCCTCAACCTAATCAATATATTCAATACATATGGATGTGTAACTCTTTTCACAACCTAGATGTTTGTGTTACATACCCTAAAATATAATTCAAAAATATTGATACATATCTAGATTTATCATATGAATATGGTATATGAACAATTCATGTAAAGGTGAAGAGTTAAATGAGATTTACAATCTCCACATGGGTAAGCCTGAAGTGATTGATATCCAACTCCATTCACCATCATAGATAACACATAAGCCTCTTGGTATGTAGGTAATCTAACCCCAAGTCCCTCTACCCGAGGATACTTTACATAAGAGAGAATCCAATTCATCATAACCCTAAAACATAATATGTACAAACTATATTCAACAAATAAATTCAAGTTAGTTAGAGACTGAGGTCAAGGTAGATGAAAAACTATATTCATTACAGAGTCAATCATAGAATATAAATACAAGGCACTATCCTAGAAGTAGTTTAACATTTTAAACACAACCTTTCAAAAAAATTTAAACAATTACTAATTATGAATAAGGTAGGGAATAAAATTTAAAAAAATGAAAAATTAAAATATTTAAACATGTGATAAATATTTATGAAGAATTTATAAATAAAATCTATTTGTAAACCCTTTTATAATTTCAGCTTTAACATTATGGAAATTCCATAATTATCAATATAAAAATTTTATATTCATTAAAATATGAACTCTTTAATATTAATCATTATATGGAATTTTCATTTTAAATTTATTATATTATATGAATTATAAATATTTTATGATTAAATTTATATTATTTAAAAATTTTACATAATCAAAATATCATATAACTAATCTATAACTTTACTTTTTTAAAAAAAAATTAAAGACACGAGTACAAATAGAAAAATAAAAAACATGATAGACATGAACAAAATAAATGAAAAACAAGGGGATGAAGGGGGATGATAGTGATGAAGGCCCTGAGCATCCCCACAAATGATGCTCTTATAGTCACAGGGGATGGAATCAAAATAGTGAAATATGTTCACACAATCTTCACAGCTTGTGTGTCTTGAAAGAGAATCAGCACCAAAATTACCTTCTCTAAGAGTGTTCTGGATCTCAAGACCGTGGCCTAGAATCATCATAAAACCCCTGATAATATAAATAATATCCCAAGTATTAGACTTTATGGAGAAAAGTAAACTCACCATATTAGAGGAATCAGACCCTTTCACTGAAACCTTAAGATCAAACAGGTCACAAAGCTGCAAGCCACAGTGCATGGCCCTCACCTCCGCACTCAGTGGTGTCCCTAGTCCAAATAAAACACTGAAGCCAAGCCATATATATTCGTTGCAATCCCGAACTAGGCCCTCACCCCATATAATCCCCTACTCACAAGAACCATCCACATTCAGCTTTAAACCCTTCCTAAGAGGTTCCCATTTAATCCACCGACCACAGCCAGAACTGATCCTATTCTCAACAGGCCTGCAAGCTGCTGGAAGAAAGACTTTGAGAAGGGAAAAAATCTTGTCACCGATTAGAGAAGAACCAAGTTCAATGACCAAGGCTTTAGATCGAACCATCAGGATAAGGGAAGATGCATGCCTACCATTTTTTGAAGCATTTCTGGACTCCCAAAGACTCCAACACACCGCTAAGAACACCATCGATCTTCCTTTACCAACATCACCAATGCAGCTAAAGCCTTGAAACTAAGACAAAATGAAATCACCTAAGGAATTCCCATGCAGGTTTATGCCTAGATATTTCCTAAAGTAGCTCCACAAGAGATGTGCCCAATCACTTCTGAAGAGGAGGGGCCACAAAACTCTTCACATGGATTGTAACAACACCAGCAACGAGAACACAAACGAACCCCTTTATTTTGAATATTATATTATGTTGGGATGGCTTGACTCCTAAGGTTCCAGATAAGAAATATAAGTTCCACTGAAATTTCCTTACACCAAAGTTTGGGGGCTAGCTCATCTGAAACACTGGGAACATACAGCCCTGCATGAAACATCATGCTACTAAATTGTCTGGTTATAGAATCCTGGAAGACACACCTATCAAGATCCGACTCCAAGATGATGCTCATATGAACACCATATAATCAAATTCAAGTGTAGCACCAAAAAATCCAAAAATAGGCTCACCTACCTTAAAAAAATTTCTGGCATTGGACACCTAGGATAGAAAAGTGGTTCAACATCAGCCTAGTAATCCTTCCAGAACCGTAAATCACTGATACAAACCACCCACCTTGACTTTTCACCAAGTAGGTCAAAAATATCTTCCATACACCTCGCCATCCTCGAATGTCTCTTTGGGTTCTCACCCCAAGATCGCTAGTCTCCGCCAAATTTCAAATGCATGATCCAAGCCTATAGAGATCTACCTTCGATAATATCTTAGGCTAATTTAGCCTACATGACGTTCATGGACCCCTATACACTATGAAGATTAATCCCTCCCACCTCAAAGAGCTTCACCATCCTATACCATGCTGCCCAATGGCATTTATTGGATTGATTAGAATCCCAAAAAAGTCTAGCTATAATCTTCTCAATGAGTTTAACAGTTCCCTTAAGAGGCTTAATGACCACAAGAATATGCAAAGGAATAGAAGTCAGGACACTATTTATCAAAATGATCATTCAACCGAATGATAATTTTTTTTTTCAGTTATGAATATGAACCACGATTCTGTTAATCAGGTCATCAAACAAGTTTTTTTGACCATACCATTTAAAATGGGGGTACCAAGATAGATCATAGTCAAATATTTCCTATAAATCCCAAGGATGGAATGAATACTCCTACACCTCCAAACTGATCATTTTGATGGAGGATCGATGCAGCGGTAACACAAACCACATGCACATGCAGATCACAGGAGATGATCGCAACAACACAAATATATATCAGCAGCACCGTGGTATTTATTTCATCACCTATTATAATGAAATACAACACACACGACCCTCCCAATTTATAGGGACACATCCATACAACAAAAAATCAAATAGAGATAAGTAAACATCTGCAGAGTAGGTGCCACCCAATCTTGATTTTCCAAGAATCCTTCATTGAAGATCTCCAAGCCTCCATCACTATAGTGGATGCTCATCACCATCCATGGAATATGAGTTTAATATCCAACATCCCCTCTTAAACAAATATTTCTCATGATCCATGATTTTTCATCATATTTGGGCGGTTGTCCATCTAGTGAAATGACCTTAACAAAGTCAAATCTTTCCTTTTTCTTATATACTTCAATGGTTTCGATGGAATGAATTTCAACTTCTATCACTTTCTTCCTAATGTCATCAGTTTTAGCTTCCTTGAATCTAACTAGATTGGAAGTCTCTGAGAGAAAATAAAAATTTACATACTCCTCCATTGGTTCTGTTCTCTCATATATATCTACAAGATCTCTAACGTTTTGGGGATGTATATGAGAAATTTATCATTTGATTTCTTCAGATGTTGGAGTATGTGATGATGGGGTCAGCAGTTCTTCTGTTCTTTTTTCCTTCAATGTTACTTCTTCAATGATTTTTTCATCTTCTAGGGTGAGTCGTACCTCTCTAGAATCATCATCTTGATTCCACTTCCATGTCTCATTTTCATCCAATATATCATCTCTACTTTATATAATCTTCTTGGTGATGGGATTATACGACCGATATCCCATTTCCCGATCTTTGTATCCCACAAAGAGACATTACATACCTTTGTCTTTGAGTTTTGTTCATTTTTCCTCTAGGATCCTGACGTAGGTAATAGAACCAAAAACTTTAATATGACTCGCACTTGGCTAGTGAGTACTCCAGGCTTCATGTGGCGTCTTTACTATATAGTTTTTTTGTTGGTCATATATTGAGTAGATACACCGAACATGAATCCACTTCATCCCAGAAAGTCATGGGCACTCCTCTGTCTTTCAACATGCTTCTTGCCATGTTGAGAATGGTGCAATTTTTCTACTAGGCTACTCCATTGAGTTGGGGTGTGTAAGTCAGTGTCAGCTGGTGCTGAATTCCATGATGCTTGAGGTAATCTTAAAAAACATCAGAGGTGTACTCCCCACCTCAATTAGATCGCAATGTTTGTATGTGATGCTTGCTTTGATTTTCAACCAGCACCTTAAATTCTTTAAAGACGCGAAACACTTCTGACTACATTTTGAGGAAATATGTCCATATTTTACTGCTATAATCATTGATAAATGTTAGAAAAGACCTCCTTTCTCCATCTGATTTTTGATTTAATAGACCACACACATCGGTGTGAACTAGCTCCAGTGGTGCTACAACTTTCCAGTTGGTCTTTTTTGAAAATTTGTTTCTATGTTGTTTTCTTAGAACACAACTTTCACAAATTTGATTCGGGTGTTTAATGATAGGAATCCCATTCACCATCTTCTTGCTTCTTAATAATCTTAAAATTTCAATGTTTAAATGCCTGAACTTGAGATTCCATAGCCAGTCTTTATCATCACATACCATCACCAAACACTGTGGCATGTCGGGTTGGATCATGAGCAGAAACATTCGATTTTTCACCATTGGTACTTTTGTGATCAACCTTCCTCTATCATCGACAATCACCATTTGTTTATTTTGAAGGCTTATGTGCAAGAATTTTTCCACCAACTATCCAAAACATAAGATGTTGGCCTTCATGTCAGTTATATAATAGACGTCAGAGATGAAAGCATGATTTTCATCCTTTTGCTTGATCAGAATATCACCTCTTCTATATACAAATACTTCCGAGAGATCTCCAAATGAAAGTTCTCCTCGAACCCGCTCATCGAAGTTTGTAAACAATTGTTTGTGCCATGTCATGTGGTTGCTAGCTCTGGAATCAAGATACCACATACCCTGATTTTGTGTTGATGTTTGTGCCATCAACACATGGGACTCGTCAAAATTATCTTCTACTTCAGAAATATGTGCCTCCTCAGTGTCATTCTCCATGGGTTACTTATACCAACATTCATTTCTATAATGTCCATATTTTTGAAAATTATAGCATTGTATGTTTATTTTGTCTGGTTGGCGATTTTTGAATCCACCCCTACTTCCTCATCCACGTTCTCATGGAATATAGGTTTGATATTCATGGCACCCTCATGTTGGGCTTCTTCCACTATTACCTCCTTGTCCTCCTCTTCTTGGATCAAATTGTTTTCCACAGAATCCCCTGTCTTGGTTTCTTCAAGATGCCCCCCTTGCTCCTTTTCATAGTTGTTGATGTACAACTTTGATTGTAGGGAATTCTCCACTCCATGGGTATCACTCCAGTGGTTAAATTTCAATTTGTGGACTTGAAGAGAACCCACAAGCTCTTTGATAGAGATGGACTTCAGGTCCTTTGTTTTTTCCAGGGCAATGACTATGTAATCAAATTTTGGATTAAGGGATCGCAAAATTTTCTCACATGCCTGCATGTTAGTAACGTCTTCTCCATTTCTTCACAGTTGGTTCACCACAAACATTACACGAGTATGATACTTAGAAACTATTTCAGAAGTTTTCATAAATAGGGATTCGAACTCACCTCGCAGAGATTGTAGTCGAATCCGCTTCACTTTGTCGGTGCCTTTGAATGCTTTGTGAAGAGTATCCCAGATCTCCTTTGATGATTTCAATGAAGTAATTATTTAGAAAGTCTCTTTGTCAAGGCATTGATAAATGTTAGTTTTCACCTTCCATTCTCGCTTTCATTCTAACCAAAGAGTGGCCTTTTGGACATCCGGTAGATCAGCCTCTATTGCTTTAGATTCCGGCTCAGTGTATCCGTGCTCCACGATGTCCATAACATCTAGGGTGCCAAGTACTACAGGCATTTGGATGTACCAATTATTATAATTGTTCTTCATCAGATTTGGGATCATATCTTGTGAAAATTCATTCTCCATGGTGATAAATTATATTTTTTTTCAGAAGGAAAAATGACAGATGCAAATATCTAGAAGGACAGAGTATTTTTTTTTGAATTGAGAGTTGCAGCATTTTTTTGGTCACAATATTTTTTTGAATAGGATTGGATATTTTTTTTTGATATCACACTATGTTGTCCTTACACCAAATGAAATGATATTTTTTTCAAAATTCAATATAATGAAAATGTGCGTGGGAGGCTGCTTGTTTGATGAGTATGTGGAGATTTTTTTTGATGTATAGAGAGGACAATAGATCCGTGAGGAGCTTGGATGGGGAAAAATCAGCCAGGGAGAAAAAGGATGGGAGGTGGGGAGACAAAAGGAAAATTGATTACTTTAGTGGGACCCTTAGGTATAAATACTCGCAAAAGTGGCATGAGGAATATAATTAAAGAAAAACATTTGGAAAATTTGAAAAAGAGGAAAGATGGAAATCTCATGCGACATTATGAATAGTTCTCTAACACTATTCATCTTCTTCTTCTCCGCTCTCGTGCTGCAACAAATTGGTAGCATATCTCATGGTGTAAGTCACCTTCAACATCCATATTCTTCCGTTGCAGGTTGATAGAAACACCATTAACCTCCCCTGAAACCACTAATGGAGGATCGATGCAGTGGTAACACAAACTGCACAGACATTCAAATCACTGGAGGTGATTGAAACAACACAAATATATATCACCAACAACACGGTATTTATTTCTTATCCTCTTCTGATGAAATACAACACACATGACCCTTCCTATTTATAGGGATAAATCCATAGAACAAAAAAAATTCAAACAGAGATAAGTAAACGTCTGCATAGTAGGTGTCGCCCAATCTTGATTTTCCAAGCAGCCTTTGTTGAAGATCTCTAAGACTCCATCGCAATAGTGGATGTTTGGAATCATCTATAGAATATGAGTTTAATATCCAACACATTTTTTGGGCAAGAAGACATTGCTTTTATATTTATTGATATGCTTCCCACACCAACAGCTGTAGTTCTCCATAACTCTACTGAAACCATCTAGAGACCATTTCTTTCTATTAAATAAAAACAAAGAGTCATCCACAAACATAACATGAGTGATGGTAGGTGTCTATTCCATGGACCTGAAAAGAAATATCATCCCATACTCCATATTACATTGGACATTCCTAGAGAGAACATCTTAAACAATAATGAAGAGACTTGGAGACATAGAATCCCCATGTCAAAGCCATGAACAGATTTGAAGAAACCAAACACCTTGGATGAAAGAGAAAAAGAACCAATGGGAGGAATAAAACCTAAAAAAAGGTTTCATTCCCAATATGAGAAGCCAAAAAACCACATGGACTTAATAAAGAAACTCCATTCGAACCTATCATAAGCTTGGTCCATATCCACTTTGACCATCCCATTGTGCCCCTTTGCCTTCTTGTTGGGATCACCAACTATCTCAGTGGCTATAACAATAGACCCTTGAATGTATCATCCTTGAAAAAATCCATTCTATTCTTCATAAACAAGCTTTGGAATAAGCCACCCACCCTTTTATTAAGAAGGCAAGAGAAAAAATTTTAGCTGAAGTTGCATAAAAAAATAGGTCTACACTAATTTAAAGATGAAGGGTCTTTGACCTTGGGAGTGAGGACCAACCTAGATGAACTCACAACCCTTTTCAAAGAACCACCCTTGAAAAAATATTATATAGCCTCCACAACCCGAGCATTGATAATATCCCAAACAGCAATAAAGAATGCCCCCAAGAAACCCATCAAGTCTAGGGGCACTATCTGGGTTCAAACTATCCATAGCCTACTTAATTTTATGGAAACTTGGAGGGGAACATATTGATTCATTGTCACATATATGCACAAGACCTAGAATACACTTCCAAAAAGTAGCAACGTCATCCACCCCCACTCTACCCCTCTAGTAAAACACCTAGGGCCCACCAGAAGGTCCATGAATTTCTCCTCCATTAGAGACCCATCCACCTTCACATCATTTGTGAAATACCCATCTTCCAAGTGTATATTGATTTTGGTAGAGGACTTATTTTCCCTTATTCAAGCCAAAAATAAAGAAGTATTTCTATCTTTAAGCCAGATGGCATGAGATCTATCTCTGCAAACTTTTTCGACCTCCAGAAGCTTGGAAGCAGGAATGGACGACTTGCTAACTAAGGCAGCAAAAACATCATCATCCCAATTCACTTGCAGATCATCTTCTAAATTTGTAATATCTGACTTAAATATGATCATTATATATTTTGGCCTAATTTCATATTTTATAACACTTTACAAATTATCACGTATGATTTCTAAATAAAAACATTTATTTCTAGATCATATGTTATTCCATATAATTTTGTAAAATGTATTTTCAATATTAACATTTAATATTTGGGGAAAATAAAATTTCTATAAACATTTAATTAATTAATTATAAACCATTTATAATTATTTAAATAAATTATAATCGTTTTTTAATTAAATATTCACAAAATAAATTTTATAATGATTTTTAAACATTTTATAAACCATTAAAATCATTTAAAAATTTAAAAATAATTTTTCAAATCTTTTTTGTTTACCCTTGCATAGGAACCCATTCCAATAAAAGGGTATCCTCCCCTTGTCGTTATATAGACACTCTTTATAAGGGTAACTATCCTCAACAATTACATAGACACTCTATGGAAGGGTAATACCCTTATATAGCACTAACTTGAAGTTCTTTCATTAAGGTAAGTCATTACATAACATTACAAAACTCAACTAAAAAGTGTTTCATAAAGGTGATGAGGATACTACTTTTATGTGATCACTTCATGTAAGGGTAGTTATCAATATAAATTTACACACCCTTCAAGAACCAATGTGTATCACATCACATAATTATATAACCTTTACATATCCATTTACATATAAGGGTAAATTTAGTTGAATCTTTCATAGAACGATCTATACAAGGGTAACGTGGGATGAACCTCACAAAAAACCATTTACCCTTACATGAACTTTGAAATCATTTTTTATGTAAAGGTATTTCACAATAACCCTTACATAAGATTTAAAATTACCTTTACTTAGCCTAAAGAAAACCTTGTTTACCCTTACATGAACCCCTTCACATAAAGGTAATCCAAAGGACACATTTACATGACCAATCACATATAGGTAACATCCTAGATACCCATACATAACTTAGTTCTGTAAGGTAAAGGCCTTAGTTTCCATTTCACAACTTAGCTATGTAAAAGTAAATCATTTTTTTTATATTTTCAAAAAATTGAAAAATGATGCTATGTTTTGGTTTTTTTTCATTTCCATGCATAATTTCTTGAAACTTATGCATGGATCCATCTGATACCACAAAATAATTTTAAATGAGTCTGATAAACATTATTAGATAAAGTGGAAGAGATATAAACCCATGTACGAGGATCTCCATGAAAGATAATATAAAACATGTTATAAAACCAAAATGAAGAACTACTATAAATATGGTGTACCTTACACAGAATACCCAATTCATCAATCTTGATCTCCTTTAGATGAGTTTGATAGAGATTGAAAAGTGGAAAAAAATGTATCTGTAGTGTATCCATTGGCCGATCTGAATCATCTGACATTCAGATGGGATCCATCCTTCCTCCATAGCATGCTTGTTCATCATGTTCAAAGGAGATGAATGAAAATAGATTCAGGTTCCTAGGATCCATTGGCCAAATATTCAAACACCTTTCATTATATAGAAGTTCCTTTGTATAGCTTTTGAGTATGTTCCCCAAAGAATAATGCATTAATTCATGTTTTTATAATCCATTTATTAATGCCTCAACTAATTCATTTATCATATTCATAAATGAATTTAGCTCATATACTCCTCCAATGGCCCGAAAGCCATTATTTTTTATTGATTTTTGATAATCCACCTTTCAAGGGGTGAGGTGGAACCCTTACAAGGCCCGTAGGCATAAGTATTACATGGCTCGTAGACCTTAGAGGAATTCATTACCCGTAGGCTTCAAACATTACAAAAAACACAGACTAACTACTTGGAACTACTCCTCCCCAGCATCTTCAATATGAAGTCAGCTCTCCACCTTCGCATGGATGTTCGACTAGGATTTCCGGTGCATGCACAGGCTTGTCCCGATGGCAGGTGCCATACCCTCTCATTCTTTCAACCCATTTAGCTTCTATTGTGGTGAAATCTACTTTTCCATCCTCCTTATAGAGCTTGTTCCATGTAGGTTGTTTGGTTTTCATCAGCACTAAGGTGGCACGAAAGCCTCGAGGTGGCCCAGAGGCCTTACTAACATGAAGGCTTGGGTGGCCCAAAGGCATTAAAGGACTCGGGGACCAAATCAGTGGCCCGAAGGCCCAAACGAGGGCATATTCCCAGCTGCTACAATGCCAAACAGTGCCTGATACAGTTCCCGCTATAGTACATGCTACAATATTGTACAGTTCCCACTATTGTACATGCTAGAGTAACCTCAAAATTATGCTTCCGCCTGTATTTGATCCCGGGTCGCCTGGATGCACTTAAAAAGTCCATACAAAATATATTATTAAATGATAGCTTCTTAGAAGATAGAACTATCCAAATGACAACTATTATCATTGGAATTATAAAAAACATTCCCCTTTATAAATTAAAATCATAATTTTCGTGAAGGAAAATATAAAACCCATAAATATATCATATATAAATGTGGATTTAGGGTATATATCCTGCATCAAAAACAACCTATATAGTTTTTTCCCATATAGATTATTGATTTCATTCTACTAAACTAAAACATATGATTATGGTATAATCAATATGGATATTCATGGTATAATCCTATTTTATATTTTTTAATGTGTGTGTGTAGAGATGATATTTAGGTCCTCTAGGGGGTAGTCTCATATGTAGATGTCCATTAGGATTAGTGCGCAACATTGGGGTGATGACTTTTCATTTGATTCCTAAGGTGTATATATGTATATGGGAACTCAAGAGTGGGTGTTTTTTCATGTGAGTTTCTTGGAAATATTTGATATGTAAATATGGATGTTTCCTTATGAATCATGACCTATGTGGGGTGTGGATTATGGTATAGGTGAGAGAGATTACTTCCCCAGAGATGTGGCTCGGGATATTGGTGAGTCAAGTGTAATGACTGAGTAACAAGGCATTCTCTTGCTTCTTTTGAGATGTCATATGTGTGAGGGTAGCCCAAGAGGGGGGTTATCCAGGACTTGTGAGTGCCTTAGAGATATGAATAATGGGAGGATGCTTTGAGTTATGAGATTTGTACATGGTATGTGCTACTGGGTATATGTTATAGGCATGGTGACGCCTAGGGTTGTGTGATAAAAATCACTTGAGGTGCATTGGTGTAAGAGTTTCTTATGGGAAGTATTGGTATGATTCATAACACTGTTTATTTTGGGTTGAGGTTCTCGATGAGGTTATAGATCCTGATCCTAGAAGGTTGAATCTAGAAAGTGTGTAGCAGCTTCTAGTTTTTTGAGATGATGCTCGAGTGGTAGGTGACTGTGTGATTGGACATGGCATCAACGAGAAGTTCTTATTTTTGGGAATAAATAACTAAGGTGCTTTGGATTAGATGAGATTGAAATGAAGTGATCATGATAAGTCATTTAGGTGTGCGATCCAAGGTTTTAAGGGATATATGTTCAGATGATCTCAGCCAGATGATATGATAGGGTGTCTCCAAGGTGCACACTTGTTTAGGTATACTTTGTTTTAATAATGGGGGCTATTGAGAACTGTTATAAAGGATGATTCATGTGGTGGAATGACATTTTCCTGAATTATTTTTTAAGTTAGAATGCTTTAAATAACTCAAGGAGCTAGTGTTTGAGCCTCGGTTGATGGAGTGCGACTCATTGGAGTATAATTCAAATTGTGTGAATGAGTGGTATGGGAGAATTAAACTATTATGTTGGATAAAATTAAGTTTGTATATATTATTTATGTGTGGTACCCATTGGTTATGTATTATTCAGCAATCAAGTGTGATATGATGACCAATGGACTTGAAGGAACATTTTTGGGCTTGGTTTGTGAGAAATTTCATGATAATGGAAAATGTCCCTCAATGTTGAGAGGTGACATCAGAGATGGATCTTTTGTAAAAGTGGGTTCCCTAGACCCAAATTGAATAGTATTGTTCTATTACTATATCATGTATATGGTGAGTTATTCATGATGTATAATTACCATAATAGTGTTGATATTTTTATATCCACAATGTACTTGGTAATTTCCTTATATTATTTTTCATATCAAAATGGTTATATCAGTTCTCATGCTATAATGAGAACCTTGAGATACTATGAAATTAATCTTAAACATATGTCATATGGTCTATATAAATCATACTGAAAGGACACAGATCATGGGAAACTATCAGGTGGTGGAGGCTCATAATCATTGAGACTTCTACTCATAAATTTCTCAATTGGTGATATAGAGTTGATGAGATCATGAGTACTGAACCACCAATAGAAACACCACATGTTTTAGGTATCATTGTTTTTTCCTATCTATGAACACATGTAATGGTATCCTGACTTGAGATTATTATTAGTTTATTCTATTTGATCGCATAATTTTATGCATGGAAAATACCATGACATTAATTTCATATCGAGGTAGCTTGTGTTGGGTGTTCCATTAGTGGTATGAAATTGAATGAATAATCATGAAATGATTTCTCCCTTCTGAAAGGAAGTGATATCTTGAGCCTAGTTGATCAGGGTGGTATTACCTTCACTAAATATATGGTTATGTTAGAAGAAGTTATATCCATCTAGTTAGGTCAACAAACAATAAAGAATAAAAGGATGATGAAACAAAGTGTGCATCATTCTTTATAAGATATTGCAAGATAAAGAGATTATTTTACAATAAATGTGTTCATAGGAAAGGTTGTTGTTTATACGGAATTTCCTTATCTACTTAGGGGTCTTGATGGGTTGCTAGAATCCTCTCCTAGTCTATGAATAATATTCATTGTTATCAACATAAATACCTATAGGGTCACACTCTAAGTGTATTAAAAAGTCTAACCTATTCTTATGAATAAGAGTATAGGGCATGGTGGGACCAACAATAGGGTCTGATAGATGTCTAAGTATAAAAAATTACCAAGTAATAAATAAATTTATTATTATCTTAGTGTAGAATAATTGGACTTGAATTTTTTTTATTTTATGTATTTAAATGTATAAAAGTAAATACATGGAAAAATATTATATGAAAAAGTTTTATCTTAGTATAATTATTTTGTTTAGTATTTGAGGGAATGATGAGTGGAGTTATTGGCTTGATTTCATAACATATTATATTTATTATATTACGAGTAAGTGATAAAAATATAAATGACAATTATGACTCAGTAAGTTGATCATAAGATATATTTTATGGATTATTAAGTAGGTAATAAATATTTGGAGGCCAGGAAGCCAATTATAGGTATTTTTATACCTATCTATAAAAATAGGAGGATCTCATTTTCATTACTATTCATGGATTGATTTTCAATATCCTCTCTCTCCTCTCTCTCGATTATTAGAAAGAGAGGTTGATGATCTGAGCAACCGATCTGTGTTCTCCTTCACATATCAAAGGATCATCACTACAGTGATCATCAAGACATCGACTTTTTAAGCACGTTTTAATGATCTAGAAGGATATAAAATCATTCATTTTTTGAAACATACATTGATAATGAATCATTGTTGAAGGTGGATTCAATTAAAATGAGTTAATTATTATTTTTAGTTTTGTGCTTAAATCTTTAACATGGGATCCTCAATTTCTATATCATGATATATATCATGAAAAACAATATAGTTATGTTGATTCTATGATGAAAACTTCTAAATCACCAACCCATATGTTTCCATTTCTATCTCTGACACCTTTAATTTGTATCAGAGGGATCACATGAAAATTGTCATCTAATTAAAATTAATTTTTCATTAAATTCATAAAATTAGAATCGTTACGGTGTCATAGATGTAGGAAGCTATCCAATCTAATATTGGATGGATGATATATGGCCATACGAAGATTTAATGATGGATCAAAATCGATATTTTAGGTTTCATTTTTAATGGTGTATATTTATATATATGTTATAATTTACCTATAGGTAGTCGACATATTTAGTTTCCGATTAACCCCAAAATTCAGGACATTTTTTGGTGGATAGAATAGTGTTTTTTAGATACCCGTTATTCTATAAAATAATGGAATATTAATTTTTTCTTTCTTCTTCAAAATCCTATGGAAAGTAGGCTGTCTTATTTTCAATAAAAAATAATAATAATATAGGGATGAATGTGATAATCGGGGTGGAAGAATCTAGTGACACACAAAAAAGATATAAAATAAAATTCATATCCTGATAGTAATAGCTTGAAAAACTTCTTACAAGACAGAAGGTTTAAAAAAAATGGGGCTAGGGTTGTTGATAAAATCTAGAAAAATAAACTAAATGAAAAAACTAAATGAAAAATAGGGGTGGTGGTGCTTCCTCCCCTCACAAAATCAACCTCTTGTCCTTCAATTTCCCTTCATCAGTGTATGAACCCCCACCATCTAGAATCCCTACCTCGGCACAAGAATGCCCTACTGCACGACTCTCCCGTAGTACTCGAATCCCCATACCGTTGGCACCTAGCCCTACCTCCTGCAACACAAGAACCACGATGGCCTCCCACTTTGCATAAACCTCAATGGCCTCCCACCACGTTGACCTTGTTGAAGACCTCCACTTAGATGACCCCCTCTTTCTACTCAGCTAATCCCACTAGTGGTTCTCACTCACCACCCATTGTCCCTATACCACATGTGGTCACAAGGAGGGAATTTCTATCAGCTTACCCTTGATCAAGACGGGTCTGCTTGGCCTATGTCAAACCTTAACTGACCTACCTGACCCATTTCAAGCCCATAATAGGCTCAAAACACCTTTTGGGGTTTTCTAGCTACCCAAGGCCCAAATTGTTTTTTTTATAAATTTGAAATATTAAGTTAATTTCTTGAAATAAAATTATATTTTATTTGGGACCCAATGATAAGCATTTTTGTAATAAAATTAGATTGTATTATTTTAATTCATTTAATTCCCTCAAAATAAATTTATTACATATTTAATTTTTCTTGCACATTTAATTTTTGTATCTATAGATCTTCAATAGTGAACCATAAAAGTATTTATAAGTTTAATTAATTAATTAATTATTTCATGTGATTGATGTTTGTATCCATTAATTAATTAGTTAGATGGTCTGTGCATCATCTGTCTTCCACATTTTATGTATAGGGATTTGTGTGTCCATGAGTGTTGTATTTCATGTGCATTATGCATTCCCAATTCCCCCTCACTTGTTTACGGTTAATTATATATTTTAACAAAGATGAAAAAATATATGGACAACATAGAGATGAGGCAATATTCCATACAAGATAGGGATACATTTGAACGAGGTGTGAGTTGTGATACTAGTCAGACTCAACACACATATTTTAACCCTAGGATCATGGTTGATCCATTGAGAGTAAATGGATCAACCAATAATAAATTCTCAAGATTAGTTACCTTGATTATTTAATTTATACATTTTTTAATATTTGTTTAGTGAGTTTTCAAGTTTACATGATCACAAAAAATAATAATGTAAATGTATAGAATAAAACAACTTAATACATGATGAATGTTTTCTATTTACTATATAGACAAGTTATGAGTGAGATAAAAAAAATATGAACATATCAGATAGAAAATTAATTATTTCACCAAGAAATAATTTAAAATCCCTAAAATAAATATTAAGTTGTAATGGATTCCATCATTTGAATATGAAAATAAACCAGGAGTACAGGGTGCATGTTAACCCTAGTTGATAATGCCTCCAACTACTGGGGATTTATTATGAAAGAGATTGGTTGACTTAACAAAATAAGGAATCAAATAATTATCCATAGCTATATTTTTTCATCTTTAGAGGTAAAGTGTTTAGTAAATTTAGGTTTTGATTCATAGAAGCTGGGACTTTACTCAATAGTTCAAGGAGTCGTTAGTTAATGTAGTTGGCCAGTCAAACGCCTAACTTGAAAATATCTGAGTTGTGTAATAGCCATAGATCATACTAAGAATGTTGGTATTAGGTATCATTTCCAATAGAATACTCAAGTTACTGGGTATTCCAAATCTAGTAGTTAGGGAAATTAGATTTTGATAAAATTGTGGGAAAAAATTAATGATTTAATCGGTAATTCCTATTTGGTAAAAAAGATAAAAGTAAAAATATTCTAGTGTTTATTATTTAATATAAATGGAATGTAATACCAAATATATATTTTGATTAATTCTCTATAGATTACATGTCCTATAAAGCAGTAATTTCTAGTTTTAGTATAGGAGTTTACACAAAGTACTACAAAATGAATTGGAATTCTAGGCACTATAGTTCACACTACCTCTTAAGACAGCTCAAGAAGAGAGGGAATGGAAGGTGCTTATAGGAGGCTCATGTGTGACACATCTTATGTTTATAAGAAATAATAATGGTCTAATGGTTTTTGGAAACAACATTAGGATATGAATGATTCCACGTGTTATTTCATATCTGAGAGGTTTGTGAGTAGAAAGTGAAGAAAGATATGAATGAGGTGATGATTACACAAAATTGGTGTAAAATGAGATATGCATCATGATATTTAAATACATCTAATTATCATATAATTTTCACCTAACTACTATAATTTAATTTTGGATTAAAAAACATATATAAAATGATTCATTACTATTTGGGTAATGTTCTCCAAGATAATAATAACTTAATGAAAGATTGGTCTTTAGTTCTTATGGTGAACAACTTAAAATACGACGTGGAAACGCTAATGGAAAGTTTGATGCCAAAAAAAACTTCCCAATTATTTTTTCAGGAAAATAATAATGGAATTACATAGAGTTTTATTTTCATTACATGTCATGAAATAATACTATGCAAGAATAAATTCAATGAATTGATGTATAAGAAATTAGAGGCTTTCACTTAGTGTATATTCATCATTGTATTTTATGTTTCTATTGAACTTATTGGGTATTAAATACTATATACATAACATATATGAGTATTGAAAGATAATAAACAAGTAAGAAAATAAATATTACAAGAAGTAAGTTACATTCCCTAAGTGGTTGAGAAAGTGTGATTACAAAGTCAGTGGTGAGAAGTAGAAAGCTTTTATAGTTGAATTTCTGTTAAGTATTACCAAAAACATTATCTAAAACAATCATTTGACATATTAATATATTATTCCATGGATAAATGAGTGTTTATTCGTGTCTATTACTCAACCAATAGTTCAATAATGCTTGAATCATTAACAATACTTGATGAATATAAAATGTAAGACTTTAACACCCAGTTGTGGAAAAATAATTCTTCATTTTGTAAAACTAAAAGTAAATTTTAAGTATATACCAAGTATTTTATTTAGAATATTTTGAGTTAAAAACTTTATGTATTATCAACATAAAATTTATTTAGTTTTGGTCAAAGAAACTTTTAGAAAAAATTTAATCCAAAAATATTTTAGAATTAGTTTAACTAGAGAGCATGAACCATTCCAAGGTGGTAAATATAATTCATAAGATTTATTAAAGGATTTTTAACTAATTTAAAAGTGAACTATGAATTATTAATGGTTAGAAAAAATGAGTATATTTGATCCCATTCCCAAATAATATATTGACCAAGCATTCATCGATCATGAAATTTATAGTGGATTTCTTCTTGAACTCACATTTACTTACATACATAAAAGTTATGATGTTAGTAAGGTATATTAAAGATAAGTCTTGTTGTACCTCTCGTACCCCTCGTGGTTTAATTTTCATGATCACAATCACTCTCCTTTTTATCTAATCTTGTTTTCAAGTGTTTTTGTTAATATGCATGATTTCAGGAGCGAGAAGTGGAAAAGGAAGAAAAGTGGACTGAAAATCAGTCCACCGGCCAACCGGTAGAAGACCACCGGCCAGCCGATGGAGGCCTGGACAGAAGGATTCTTTCTGTCCAGACCACCGGCCAACCGGTGCCTCACCAGCGGCCAGCCGGTGGCACCCAGCAGAATAGTGTCAGCCACTGCCTCAGCACCGGCCAACCGGTGGCCTCAGCACCAGCCAGCCGGTGGCACCTGATCCCGAAGGCCTCTCTATTTTGCACACACCGGCCAACCGGTGGCCAAGCACCGGTCAGCCGGTGGAGCCAGTCAAACTAGCTGTTGGGCTTTTGACCAGCCTGTCCACTTGGCCTCCAACGGCTCCGAAGGCCTCTCCAACGGCTCCGAAGCCCCCCAAAGGCCATTTGAGGGTTCCCCCTCTATAAATAAAGGACTAGGAACCCCCGGAACCCTAAGGATTCA
Source organism: Viscum album (assembly GCA_963277665.1). NCBI lineage: Eukaryota > Viridiplantae > Streptophyta > Magnoliopsida > Santalales > Viscaceae > Viscum > Viscum album. Next base: position 839,494,271 of record OY728165.1, read on the forward strand.
TTGCATAACCATTACCAAGCCACGGAAGCCCAAGGGATACATTTTTGATCATTTGGCGAACCTCCGGCGGACTTCCTCCAAGGAACCCCACTTGCTCCAACACACTTCCACATCCAAGGAGCACCACCAAAGATGCTTGGGAACGCCCTTCATCAGCTCCATCAATCCATTGGCGCCCAAGACTTCCCCATTACGGTTTTTATTGTTTTATTTATTTTGAGCTTCAATTTGGGTTTGTGCCTACAAACCCCCCAACTTCTTCTATCCTCTCTTTGTTTGGGTTCTCACACCACCTTCAAGGTGTGAAGAGGTTAGTCAAGCCTTCCCTTTAAAAGGCTTGAGACATAGGTGAGCTAGCCTTCACCTGTAAGAAGGCTAGTGGGTTCTTGATCAACCAATTAAAAGCAAGTGGGTTCTTGCATAACCATTTAAAAGCAAGCTGTAATAGGTTCTAGACTACCTGAAAAGTCTAGTGGGTTTCTTGCTAAAACCATTGAAAAGCAAGCGGTAGTAAATCTCTCAACGGTTGAGTTGGGAGCGGAGACGTAGGCTTGGGTTTTAAGCCGAACTCCGTTATCAAGTTGTGTGTATTGCCTCTTTCATTTCCGCTGCACTTTCACTTTGATTTTTAATTTGTCAATTAATTTTTAAAAGGCAATTCACCCCCCCTCTTGGCATCACTTCCTTTCTTTCTTCGCCCAACAATTAAAATCAGAGGGAAATTTGAGTAATACCCTAACCGGTTTCAAATTCAAGATCTTTTTTTTGATGGCTTCAACTTCTTTCTCCCCCGAAGGCTATTCATTGAGTCGGGCTCCATTCTTTGATGGAACCGACTACACTTTTTGGAAAACTCGCATGATTACATTTCTTAAAAGTATTGGCTATCCTTTATATAGAATTGTTATGAAAGGCTACACTTTTTCTAACAAGGATGAGTCCAAATGGACCCCCGAAGACATTGCAAATTTTGAGCTTGATGGCAAAGCCATGAATGCTCTTCATTGTGGGTTAGACCGTAATGAATTTAATCGTATTTCTTCTTGCTCATCTTCTTATGAAATTTGGAAACTTTTAGAAGTAACCCATGAAGGTACTAAAGGCGATGACAAGCCTGATTGCCCATCCCACAAGAAAAAGGCCAAACGAAAGGAAAAGAAGAAGGCATTCAAGGCCACATGGAGTTATAGCTCCACATCCTCCACCTCCTCCTCAAACGACAATGGTAAAAAATATCTAATGGAATTTCACGAGGTAACCTCTTCCGACTCCTCTTCCTCTTGTTCTTCAAACTCTTTCAATCATTTATCCTATGAGGATCTCCAATATGCAAGAGATCAATTGGAGGAAGGTTTTCACGAACTTTCTTCCAAATTTGTTGCTTTAAAAAAGAATTTCAAAAAACTCTCTTCCGAAAAGGATCAACTTCTCAAAGAGAAGGAAGATTTGACCCTCAAAATCCAAAACCTTCCCGATGTTGATTCTATGGAATCAACCATCAAAGATCTAAGGGAATCACTAGCTAAGTTCACCCAAGGGGAACAAAATTTGAACAATTTGCTTGGTTCCCAACGCATATATAGAACCACCCAAGGGCTTGGCTATTCCAAGCAAGCTTTCTCTTCCCATGCTCCAACTATTTTTGTAAGGGGGAGCTCCCAATTTAAATTTTGTAACTATTGTAAAAAACCCGGGCACTTAATCTATGAGTGCAATTGCAAAAACGCCCGGTATGGTAGGCCCAAAACCATTTCTTTTAACGATGAATTTTTTAGGAGACAACCCGCAACTAGACAAGTATGGATTGAAAAATCCCTTTTAGCGAGTCTTACCGGACCAAAATTTGTTTCGGTTTCAAAAACCTCTCCCCGGTGATTTGTTGTTTTTATTTAGGGGGAGTTAGGATCGTTTAAAATTTTTTTGCGTCTTTCAAAAATTTCAATTCAAAATTTCATTTCAAACTTTCTATTTCAAAATTTTTGATTCAAAACTTTCAATTCAAAATTTCATTTCAAAAATTTCAATTCAAAATTTTCAATTTTCGATTCAAAACTTCCATTTCAAAATTTCACTTCAAAACTTTCAATTCAAAATTTCATTTCAAAACTTTTCAATTCAAAACTTTCAATTTCAAATTTTCGTTTCAAAATTTCATTTCAAAACTTTCAATTCAAAATTTCATTTCAAATCTTTCAATTCAATACTTTCAATTCAAATTTCAAAAATTTCAATTGGTTTTAAAAACTCTATCTTGTTTTTCAACGTTTCCCTCAATCAAGTTTTCTGCCCCGTGCTATTTTGATAATCACAAAGGGGGAGAAATTCTTGGTTGATTGGGGGAGAAATCTTTCTCTAATGCATTGCTTGTTTTCAATTAATCCTTTAAAGCATGCCTTTCATTTATTTTTTACATTGTTTGTTTTGGTGATTGTGATCATCAAAATAGGGGGAGATTGTTGTACCTCTCGTACCCCTCGTGGTTTAATTTTCATGATCACAATCACTCTCCTTTTTATCTAATCTTGTTTTCAAGTGTTTTTGTTAATTTGCATGATTTCAGGAGCGAGAAGTGGAAAAGGAAGAAAAGTGGACTGAAAATCAGTCCACCGGCCAACCGGTAGAAGACCACCGGCCAACCGGTGCCTCACCAGCGGCCAGCCGGTGGCACCCAGCAGAATAGTGTCAGCCACTGCCTCAGCACCGGCCAACCGGTGGCCTTAGCACCGGCCAGCCGGTGGCACCTGATCCCGAAGGCCTCTCTATTTTGCACACACCGGCCAACCGGTGGCCAAGCACCGGTCAGCCGGTGGAGCCAGTCAAACTAGCTATTGGTCTTTTGACCAGCCTGTCCACTTGGCCTCCAACGGCTCCGAAGGCCTCTCCAACGGCTCCGAAGCCCCCCAAAGACCATTTGAGGGTTCCCCCTCTATAAATAAAGGACTAGGAACCCCCGGAACCCTAAGGATTCATTGCATAACCATTACCAAGCCACGGAAGTCCAAGGGATACATTTTTGATCATTTGGCGAACCTCCGGCGGACTTCCTCCAAGGAACCCCACTTGCTCCAACACACTTCCACATCCAAGGAGCACCATCAAAGATGCTTGGGAACGCCCTTCATCAGCTCCATCAATCCATTGGCGCCCAAGACTTCCCCATTACGGTTTTTATTGTTTTATTTATTTTGAGCTTCAATTTGGGTTTGTGCTTACAAACCCCCCCACTTCTTCTATCCTCTCTTTGTTTGGGTTCTCACACCACCTTCAAGGTGTGAAGAGGTTAGTCAAGCCTTCCCTTTAAAAGGCTTGAGACATAGGTGAGCTAGCCTTCACCTGTAAGAAGGCTAGTGGGTTATTGCTCAACCAATTAAAAGCAAGTGGGTTCTTGCATAACCATTTAAAAGAAAGCTGTAATAGGTTCTAGACTACCTGAAAAGTCTAGTGGGTTTCTTGCTAAAACCATTGAAAAGCAAGCGGTAGTAAATCTCTCAACGGTTGAGTTGGGAGCGGAGACGTAGGCTTGGGTTTTAAGCCGAACTCCGTTATCAAGTTGTGTGTATTGCCTCTTTCATTTCCGCTGCACTTTCACTTTGATTTTTAATTTGTCAATTAATTTTTAAAAGGCAATTCACCCCCCCTCTTGCCATCACCTCCTTTCTTTCTCCGCCCAACAAGTCTGACATGAAATCATTTATCAATAAAATTTATCATGGAGTAATTTCCAACCTCACATTTTTGTATACACAGTAGAGTTAGGATGCATGTAAAAAGAGAATCAATGTTAATATTTATATTCATTTCAAATTCTTCAATTATTTTTCAAGAAATGATTCTAAAATAGTTGTGTTAACCCATAAGCATATGCTAAATTTAATTTAAAAAGTATATTTTATGAGTTATAGTATGATATAAATCAATCATTTCATAATAACATGTGTTTAGATGAAATTTTTTTGATAAGGATATAAACAAAATTTCATCAAACAAAACATAATGTGCATCTAATGTAATTATACTAAATTTTTCTAAGGATATTACTAAAATCACTAACATATAAAATTTATGTTCAAGTGATAGACTATATTTCTATTAATGGGTTCACATCTCTATTTAAGATAGTGGGAGGAATATTGACTTGGGATTAGTTAAAGTTGGGGATGCATAAATAGATGGAATAAGAACAAGTTCCATAAGAGATTTTGGAAAAGTAATGTTCTAGAGACACATTCAACATATGAATAATGAAACCATTATAGAGGTTTTGTACTAACCACAACCATTGATACAATATTCATTGAGAACAATGAATCCTACTAGTAAGAAGTAAATTGACACTTTTTTATAAAGAAAAATTAGATAAAAATTCAAAAATGGATCCCATAAATCAAATTAACTGTTCTCAGTATTTTGAATGTTTCAAATATTGATATTGTGGTGGTACTCACGGTAAAAAATACATGGATTTTTATGTTTGGAACTATGAGTAATGATTAATAGTCAAAGACAAAAAATAATAGACATAGTCTATGTAAGTTCCTTTAAACCAATTTTCGTACTCAATTAATTATAATTCTTATTATCATAGACACTTTCTATGATAAGTTTATTTGGAACTGGATGCCAAGTCCACATTTCTTGGAAAGTTTCTATATGATACAACCAAAAAGGTTTAGTGACACCATAGGATGACAATAAGGGGTGTAAGTTACTAAAATATTGTTTTGGATTGAAGTAAGTAATAAAATCATAGAAGATTCATTTATAATAAGAATTTTCCATGTGTTTATACGATGTTAGTTGGAGAATCATTGTTCTCCAAGAAAAATATGTTTGATACCATGTGAAAAAAAACCGTTGGTCTTATAGTTATTTTAGACCATAATGATAGTAACTCTCCAAATATTAGCTTAAATTAGTAACCTGAGTTCTAGGTAATGAGGTTTACTGAGGCAGATCAACTATGTTTTATAAACTAATTCAAGTGTACATATACTAACAAGGTACTGAAAATATACATGTTCGAAGTATTTGAAAGAGAATTATTACCAAGGTTGTCCGAAATAAATCTATCCAAGAAGACATGTATGAGACATAAGAGAAAATAAATATGGTAATGATAATTTCATAACATTATATGATGGATCAATCACATTTTACATTCTATGTAATAGATGTGATATTTCCAACATATACTTTAGGGTTGGAAAATATTATTATAATCTAGTAGAACTGGAAGGGAAGCAGTCAAAACTATCCTATTATATTTGAGAGAGTACAAAAGAAATATTCATTGTATTTGGATGTAAAAGAGACAATAGTTTAATTGGGCACAAACTATTCTTCCTTTGGATTAATATGATCTAATAGCATAGTCAAGATAATGAAATGAGAGTGATAAACTCATTCAATCTAGTGGTATCCATATCTTAAAATACTGAGTATGTTGTGGCTTTTGATTTAGCTGAATAAGTGGTGTTAAATATGAAAATATTAGTTCCAGTTCTTAGAATCTCAAATAGTAAGTAAAGTTTTATCATAACATAAATTATAGTAATCCAAATACTGAAACAAGAAAATATGTTATGTTTTGTTAGTGGTAAGAAGTTATATAATCATGGATATCATATCTAGAGGAGTCTTACTCTCACGGAGTGAAGTTGTAGATTGCAGAGTAGACATGAAACTGATATGTTCCAGGCCCAACCACTAAAGACCTAACTCAATAGAAGCGTAATATTATCATGCGAGAGATAATTGGGATAGTTAAAAAGTTGACTCTAATGAAGTATGGAGTGTTGTAAAGGTGGTTTCCCTAGACCCAAGTTCAATAGTACTTTTCAAATACCATATCATGTATACAATGAGTTATTCATGATGTATACGTACCATAATAACATTGATATTTCTACATACACTATTTACATAGTAATGTCCTTAGATTATTTATCATATCAAATGGTTATAGTAGTTCCTAGAAAATAAGGAGAACCTTGAGATACTATGATCTTAGTCTTAAATATATGTCATATAGTCTAGAAATATCATACTGAATGGACACAGATCATGTCTGGATATCAAGTGTTGGGGGCTTATATGAATTGAGGGTTATTTCCATGAAGTTAACATTTGGTGATATTGAGTAGATGAGATCATGAGGACTTACCTGCCAATAGGAACACCCCAGGTTTTATGTGTCATTGGTTGTTCCTGTCTTCAAACATGTATAACGGTATCCCGACTTAATATTATTATTAGTGTTTAATATTTTATCATGTACTTTGATGCAAGAGAAAAAAAACATGACATTAATTTCATGATGAGGTAGCTCGTTTTGGGTGCACCATTGGTGGTATGACATTGATTGAATAATCAAGACATAATTTTTCAATTTTGAAAGGAAGTGATATCTCGGGCCAAGATGATCAGGGTGGTTTTACCTTCACTAAATCCATGGACATAGTAGAAGAAGGTAATTACGTACTGTTAGGTTATTGAATAATAAATTAAGAAAGTATGATGACACAAAGTGTGTGTTCTTCTTGATGAGATATCATGAGAAAAAGAGATTATATTACACGATGTGTGTTCGTAGGATAGGTTTTCATTTATATGAATTTTCCTTATCTCCTTAGGGGAAGTTTTGGTTTTATAGACTCCAATATGGGTCTGTGAATATTATTCCTTGTTATCGAGATAAGGGCCTAAAGGGTCACATGTTAAGTGTTTTCAAAATTCTAGCCTATTCTTATAAATAAGAGTATATGACATGGTGGGACCCACAAGTGGGTTCGAGAGATGTCAAAGTATAAATGATCACCAAGTAATAAATAATTTCATTATTATTTGAGTATATAATAATTGGAGTTGAATTTATTTATTTTATGTATTTACAAGTATTAAGGTAAATACATGAAAAAATATTATACAAATGAATTTCACATTAATATTCAAGGTTCATTTAATATTTTCTGGAACGATGAGTCAAGTTAATGACTCATTTTTATAATATAATATATTTATTATATTACAAGTAAGTTATAAAAATATAAATGATATTTATGACTAATTAAGTAAGTAATATGATATCATTTTTTTCTTATTACTAGGTAAAAAATATTCTGGGGATGGGAATCCAAATCCAAGTATTTTTTAACCTAACTATACAAGAATGAGGGGCTATCATTCACATCACTATTAACTGCTAAACTTTTGGGAGCCTCTCTCTCCTCTATTTTCATCCTAGATAGAAAATCCAATGATCAGAGCAACCGATCATTGTTCTCTTTTATAGATCAAAGGATCATTATGGTAGTGATTGTCAGGACATCAAAGGCATTCTCAGATCTGTACACTAGCACCTAAATTTCAATGATAGATGCTTCTATAGACTTTAAATGTGCATGTTGATGATCTTTCTATATCTGAACTTATTTCCTTTAATAAACTATCACCAATGAAGTTGTTTTCCAACACAGATTCAGTTCGAATGAGGTAATTTTTAGTTTTATTTTTAGGCTGAAATATTCCACGCAGGATCCTCAGATTTAATACCAGGTTATGTATCACCATATAATTCCTATGTACACCAATATAGTGATGGAAAATTATAAATTCCCAACCCATCTTATTCTACTTCTCACCTTAGTACCTTTAGGATTGGGGTGTTTGTTGGTACTAGGACACGCTGTGGAAGTAGATGGGTCAGAGATTTAAAATAGTCATCACTGGATCGATGTAACAAAACTGTCACTAGTGATTCAATCCCAAGTAAAATTTTTAGGATCACACATAAATTAATCTAAGAACAAAAAATAAATGAAAATTTACCTCATTCGAATTGAAGGATCATTCAACAACTGTTCATCACCAAAAACTATTACTCAAAGGATATGAGGTTAAAACCCTCTAGACCATCCATAGATGCTTTGAAAGTCGATAGGAACACTGATCATAGAAATATGGGTGTTGGTGTAAAGTTTCTACAAATGATTTTATATTCTAAAGATCACTATTACACCATTCCATTGATCCATGAATGAAATCATGGATCGAATGCTTGGAATGGGAACTTATCTCTCTAGGATGATGTTAGGAGGATATAAGATCTCCCAAATTCAAATGGCTGAATAGTCCATCAAAAAAGAGCTCCCTCTTACTTATATAGTGGTGGTTAAACGTACAAAAAGGTCTCCCATTCCATAATATAAATAATTACCATGAAATAATTCATAAATGACATGTTATGACCAACTAACTATGTTATAAACATCATTTATATTTTTATAACTTACAAATTTTGAACCATGAAAGCTGAATTTTTAAAAAAAGTATAGAAGGGGCTTGGCCCCTTATTTCTTTCACATAACAGGAGGGTGCCTATCTCAATAATGGATCCTCTACCTCTCCTAAGGATACTTGGATCTCCTCTATTCGAGCTCCAATTAAATTTCCATTCATCACATTTGATATCACTCAGTAATCTCTCAAGTCTACTTACTTCTTTCCTTCATTTATCATACCGTAGGAAATTATAAATCCTTTAGAACTCTTTTCCCTATTTTTAGGGTATTAGTCAATTCTTCTTATTCTCTTAATTCAACTCGAGTTAAAGGTCAATAATGGATGAGTGGAACTGCCTTGGTATAAGGTATGTGGTCTTTGTATTTTCCATTAAATTCTATCTTGTTTATAAAATAAGTTATTATGCTGCACACTAGATTCCCCATGTGTTTCCTTTATTTATGAAATTAAATATGTGGAATTAAATAACCATTGTGCTTTTAAATGAACCATTTATGTTTATTCACCAAAACCTTCACCACCACCTTGGGTGTGTTTATTTTATGATCTTGACTTGTTCTTAATCTATTAGATTAAAACACCCTTTGAGGGAAATTCTTTAAATGCATATAATTATAATTCCTTTCACTTTTGATCACCATTTGAGTCCCTCTAGTAAGGGATGATTAAATTGAATTAAGATATTCGGAATGATAACCAACATGTCATGTTTTATAATAAAACCACCTATATGGTGATTTTTGTTCTTAGAAAAAAGGGTCATTTAAATGGGAATATTCTAATGATGAAAAGAATGGTGTTTCCCAAAACCTTCTTATTTTCGTTATAAATGAAACAGATTGAATGATATGATTGAATTGAGTTATAAATTCTTATGGACATAACAGATTTGAGTTTAATTAAATGAAGTGTTGTATGGTGTGTTCTCTCACGTGGCCCAATAATTTATTAGTAAATTGAATTAACTAAAAAGAACAATCATAGAGAATTGGTTTGACATGGTTACTTTTATTGCCTATGATATAAATTTGAATGTATGGTGTCAAATACTAATAAATAGTTCACCTGGCCCTTTTTATAAAACTTTATGATGCTCAGGCATGGTCTCCTTTATACTTGTGAAACTAGTAAATGGTTTCCCTTGGGAATGGTGTCCCTTATCCTTGTGATACCTGAGAATGGTGTCCCTTGGGAATGGAGTCCCTTATACTTGTGATACTCAGGCATGACATCACTTATAATTTTGATACTCAGGCATGGTGTCCCTTATACTTGTGATACTTGGGCTTCACATCCCTTATGAATTATGATACTCAAAAAATAGTGTACCTAATTATTCCAGGAGACTCTAGTGACTATCCTTCGATTTCAAAGTTATGTCTCGAGTGCTGGCTTGCACTACATATCTATATATTTGGATATGTATATGTTAATAAATATATAGTGAATGTATATACACACATACTTATACACTGATATTTATATATATGTGGTAAAACCTCATCAGAGACATTTTGTATTTGGCCAAAGCTGGTATATTTAGTAAGGTTTCCTTGAGGAACTCATCTTGACCCATTTAATTTTATTTATTTCTTATCTTATTCATTATATATGTACACTATTTTAGTTTATATTCATGGAATGTATTTCTTTACACACTATTGGTGGTGTCCTACTGAGTATATATCACACCCTGTTCGGGACACCGTTGCAATGGGGTACCCGAACATACCTCATGTTTCTAGGTTCAAGTTTATAGATTATGCTTTTGGTGTTTATTTATACAAGGGAGCTTAGTATCATAGGGATGACCTGAAGCTTGGGGTTCTCATAGAGTTAGGCCATGGGTAGTTTTGTTCACTTTCATTATATAAGTACTATTCAGTATTCTACTGCCTACTATATTATTACTACTTAGATTATATAGCCTCATCTGGATATGAATTCATGATTTTATTTTTGGCATTTTCCACTTTATCAGTTATTATTAACTCTCATTGCTCTATCCTTTATTTATATTTCTTCAGTTGTTGTTTATTTATTTTTATTACTATACTTATGTGATACTCTGATCATGAGGGTATAGTCTCCTCACTATACCATAATTCAACCCTCAATTCTAATCGGCAACCTCTGGCATATGGGGAGACACGCTTAAGTCCATGTGAACAAATTTTTCGGGGAACCGTTTTAGTGGATCCTAGGTCAAAACATTACATAGGTAATATCCTTTAGTTTATTTATTATAACCTTTAAAGATAAAATTTGTGATTCTTGGTTCTAATTTTTCACTAGGTATAGTATTAAAAAATCCCTCACATCCCCATACAAGTATGTGTGATAGACTGGGTTTCATTCCATACCACAAATCATATGGGATTAAAACTGTAGATTTAGTTGGTACTTAGTTAAGTTTATATAAATTTTTTTTCAATGTGTATCCCCAAAAATATAATAGAAGTGTTTCTTGAATCATTCCTAATCTGGACAGGTTAGAAAAGGCATGATTCCTCCTTTTACAAACACCATTACATTGATTTTTATATGGAGGAGTGAGTTGGGATATTATTACACACTCTTTTAAGTGATCAATAAATTCTTGGTTTAGATACTCTCCACCTCGGTCTAAGAAGGGTCCCTTAATCTTCTTACCAATCTGGTTTTCCACTTCATGTTGGTATGTCTTAAACATCTAAAAGGAATCTAACTTATACCTCATTAAGAATATATAACCATACCTACTATAGTCATTGGTAAAAGTAATGAAGTACGAAAACATAACGCTTACATATAATGGAAAAAGAGCACATACATCAGTATGATTTAATTATAATATTTCAATATTTCTTAATCCTTTCCCAGTGAAGTGTTCTTTGTTCATATTCCCTTATAAACAAGTGTAACATGCATCTAGGGGTATTAATTTGGTTGAGTCTAAATACCCTACATGAGGTAATTTTTTTAAACCCTTCTCATTTACATGACCAAGCCTAAAGTGCCATAGGTTGGTGTCATATGATTCGTTTTCATTTTTATGGTCATTGATTTCCATTACATGGTTTTCAATTTAAAGTACATACAAGACATTATTAATATTCACTATACAATAAAATATGCTATCCTAAAAAAGAAAACATTTATTTATAAATATTAAATAAAATCACATGGTGTCAAAACTCAGCATTGATATTATATTTTTGGTAACTAGGGGAACAAAATAACAATTTTTGAAAACTCGAATCAAACCACTAGTCATGGTCAGATGATAATATCTGAATGCTAAGGTTATTAGTCTCACTCCATTTGATGCCCAAAGATCCACCAAACCCTTTACAATCTTCTAGAATCTAGTTAGTTCTTATAAATCAATACAAATGTGTGATCCACATGCTTTATCCAATACTTAACTTTTGGATAAAGAAAAATTACATTCAATGAACAAAATATATGAGATAAAACAGTTCATTAGTTTTTTTCCTAGCCTTGAAATTATTCTTCTAATGTCCTTTGTTACCATATAAAAAGTAAAAATCCTCCTTCTCATTTCCCTACCTTTATATTTTTCACTTTTTGGAAGTATGGTGCATCGATGTCTTAGAATTGGGTTTATCCTTAGACCCCTGATCCTTTCCCTTCATCTGCTCGTTCTCCATAAGAACTGAAGAATTCGTTTTCTTCATATAATTATCATATTTGTGAACTAAATCAAATAGGTTTGGGAGTTAAATTTTCAAGTTATTCATGTTGTAATTAACAATAATAGATTATAAGCTTGGCAGAAAAGAGGTAAGAATGGGATCAGTCTATATTTACTATTTTAGTTTAAACTAATGGGATTAAAGTCTCTCGATACACCCAATCATCTTGAGTACATGAGGTCCTACTTTATTCTGTTCTAATATCTTTCACCTAAAAAGTGGAATTGATATCTCATACATTTCGTACCTTGAACTCTTTAGATATAACTCTTGGAGATGAGTTATCATCTTTTAGGAATCTCAATCCTCATATGTTTTCTAAAATTGATTGGACATCAATGACAATATGATATGCTGTAGATCTAGTGTATCATCTATATGATTATTATATTTTTCTTTATCTTCCTTTGCTTCTCCCTGATTATTCTCAATCAGAAGTGAGGAATCCAACACATAAATCTTCTTCTTTTGGTGTAGTACTATGTAAAAGTTCATATACCACTTCGAAAAGTTATGGATGTTAAGGATATTTTATTTTTCCAAAATTGATCACAGTGATAATGAATTGGTGGTGTTGATTTCCATTTTATCGATAATAAATAAACTTATTATTTAGTACAATAATTTTATTACCAATTAGATATTACATATTAATTAATTAAATGTATCCTACCATTTTATTGAGCCCTAGTATTTTTCATTAGTATATTTAGAATCCCTATCAGTTGAGTATTCTAGTGGAAAGAATCCCTGAAATATCTTCTAATAGTCCAAGATATAGCTATGACACTACTCAAAGAGTTTCAAGGTCAGAATTATACTATCCAACTACATTGAATTGTCACTCCATGAATTGTTAAGTGGAGTCCCAACTTCTAGGAATTGTAACCTTGATTCCCTCAACACTTTTCCTCTAAAGTGGTCTCAAGATAACTATGACAACTTCATTACTACCTTTTTTAGTTTAGTCAGCTCATCACTCTCGTAATAACTCCCCAGTAGTAGGATGTACCCTCAAATAGGGGTGACAAGCACCTTGTATACCCAGATTTTGTCAAATTTAAGAGATGTAAGGCATTAGGAATTAATATTACTTCAAGGATTTTTTATTATTACTTGAAAATGAATTAATTTTCTATTTTATAGGTTCATACTATGTGATCATGATCACAACTAAACAATAAACTAATATAAAACATTCATCACATCTTTATATGTTTTTTATATTTATAAACTATGCATTTAAGTTTATCATTTTATGTGATTTTATAAACACTCATATCCACAAAAACAATAATCCGTGCATAAATTAAATAAACAACTCAAATGATCTTGAGAATTTGGTATTGGTTAATCCATTTTGATTAATGGATCAACTATGAAACTAGGGTTAATATATCTTATTTGTATCTAAATCATATTATATCTCATTCCCTGGTCCAGTGTTTCCACATATCATCCGGAATACCTCCTCATATCAACAATTTCCACATCTTATAATGTACTCTTCATAATATAAAAATACTCACACATAGGTGAGGTGGTCTTAGGAATGTGAAATGTAGCTCTCATGGACACATAGGCCCTTATACATGTTAAGTGATTAAAAATTATGCACATACCATAAAAAATAAATTAGTGATGAAATTTATCTCAAAAAAATATAATAATTAAATAAATAAAAAAAATCCAAGATAAACACTGATCAGTCAATGCTCAAGATCAATCAGAAGGTAAATTAAATGTGTAATAACAATTAAAATGTGATAAATTCGTGTTGAGAATAATTAAATGAATTATTTTAATTCAATTAACTTTCAGTGTGTGGTCCCAGATTAATTTTTTTTTAATTACAAAAATTTAAATGAATTTTTGAATATTTTTTTCCAGGAATTCTAAAACTCTTAAAAGGGGTTTAGGGATTTTCTAGGCCTGGATGGGATTGACTGGGTCAAGAGTAACCTATCCTAGCCTACTCTGGATCAGGAATGACCCATCCCAACCTCTTATGGGTCAAGAAGAACCCACTATAGCCCCTTTTGGTTTGGGGTGAACCTGTAGGATGATGTCATTAGGTTGGGGATGATGGGGTCTGGCTAGTCGGGAGACCAAGATGGAGAGCCCGACCATGGTAGGATGGCACTGGTGGTGCTAGTGGAAGTCCAACTGAGAGGGAACATGGTGTAATAGCCCATATTTTCATGAAGGTATATATCATTTGTCTTTCAATTTTAATCCCTTATTTAATCATGGTAAAATTGTATCACAACCTAAGGAAGGTACTAGGAGTGTACGGGGCTTGTTCGGTGCCTGTATTTATAGAAAATGGGAAAAAATATTGGTCCTCATGAATATTTCATGATTAGCAGTAATTGTTAAGGGTAATTGTGTGGGGAACCTTGTGAGTAGCAGGGGCCGCACATTTTTTTTGAAATTGTGTGAATCTAGGCACGCGATGATGTGAAAAACTACATACATTTGACATTGGTTTTTTGCATGATTTGCGCATAGTCAAGGAAACCATGTGGTATAAATGTGTGTGGTGTTATTTTGGGTAGTGAGTGTAATCTGGGTTTTCAAACCATGCACCCCTATTTTGAGGGTGAAAAGTGAATTATTTTTCTTAATGAATTAATAAAACTAAACATTCTTTCTTCTCCTCCCCTTTCCAGTGCCTTTGTGAGTTTCTTCTTCTCATGATCTTCCACCTCTCTCAATCTAGCCTATGACATATCTTCTGTGTCCTAAGTCTAAATCACAATCCATCAGAAGCATCATATCCATATAGTATAACCTTCAATCCTCTACCTTTATATTTCAGTTTATCATTGGATCAATAATTCTATTTAGGCGAAATATATTTTTACCTATTTTCAGGGCATTGGAACGTTTCTTATATTTCTTCTAACCTACTTCAAATATGATGCCTCAATAAAAAGAGGAGTTTTCAATGAACCTAAATTAGGTGGTATTGTTATTTTCCCTAATATTTTTGGTGTTTCATAGCCTTTATATTGTGCCACATGTCGGCCTTTGCCGCCCATCACCATTTAATTGTGTTCTTCTTGTTAAATTTAACTACGTACCTTGATACACATCTGTTGAACCTTGTTTGGTAGATTATATGTTTTTTACCTCATTTATGGACACCCCTTGGTTGTGCCAAATTGATAAACCCTTTATAGTTAATTACTTAATTTCATGGAAATCCTTCTAAGCATTCATCATAGATTTTAAATTGAATTCTCCTTGTTATATGAATTGTTAAATAAATCTAAGGCACCTTATATATTCTTGGACTAACTCAAAGTGGAATTACCCATATAGGTAATTTCCCAATTAGAAATGGTACCTTCTAAGTAACCCTTTGAGACTTTTAAAATTGAATTTCCATTCATTATTTAATTGAATGGAATGAATTGAATTGAAGGTTTTTCACATGATGGATTTCCCTTCTTTAAATGAATTGAATTAATTAAATAGAATGAATTATAAATGATGTTATGGCCATGTTGTTTATTTATGATTTATTATATGATCATTGTGAATTGTAATTCCTTGATTTAATTGGATTTGACTGTTGGGATACATGATAGGTTATGCCTCATTCCTTTAATTATAATTACGATTACTCCTTGATATAGATTGTGGTATGATGGTAAGGTATTTTTTGAGCATGAAGATATCATACACCCTTACATCGGGTGTTGAGAATGACATCTCACACCATTGACACTAGTTGGACGGTGGGATTGATGTTCCATGTCCCTTGCTTTGGGTGTTGACATAGTGGTACACTCACCATCTTGAGTGACATGCATGACATCCCCCACTCATTATGGGATATAGGGAATGTAACTTGCTGCTTGAGCTTATAGGCTTGATTAGAATGGTCATGGATGTCTGAGTTATACCCTGGTCCAACAAGCACCAAGTATTCTAAGTATATGTCCACTTATGATCGCACATACTTAGTACATATAAGTAGATGAAATATATATAACTATACTATATATATATATATATTACTATATATATAGTTACCGATCATACACTCATCCATTCCATGAGCCGAAGCAGGTAGAGCCACTAGGTGTCCTTTAGAAACCTGAGTGTCCTGGTTATTTAATTATTAAGAATTTATTTCTTATTCTGTTTATACCTACACACTGTTTAGCTATAAAATCTTCTTAGATTACTTTTAGACACAATTGGTGGTGGCATATTTTGATTTAATATCACACCCTAATCGGGATTCCTTTAGAAGTTGAGAAGATTATATGATGTTAGGTATGGATAAGGGAAATCATCCTTCTATATGTTCTTGATATTCTTTACCTATAGATAGAGCATTGGAGAAGAGGACCGAGCATTCGCTTGAGATGCTAGTGGAAAAACCTTTTGTTCTTTTTGTAGTTTTTTGTAAAGTATGATTTTATATTATTTTCATCATGTTCCATTTTTGTATATTAGCATGTCATGCATCCATGTATATGACACTGCCTAGTTGGTTTTGATTATTATTTAGTTACTCAGTTATTTACACTTCCATACATATTTAGCTTATCTGTTATATATTGTTCTTCTATTACTTAATTATTTTTTATATTTATATTTTGATTTCACTATTGATTGTATCTGATGTTCCACTAAAATATGAGGGTATAGTCTCCCCATCATAACACTGTTACACCGTCACTGCTAGTTTCCATCCTCAACATTCGAGGAGGTGTTCTTAAGGTGATGTGACCCACTGAATCAGGGCACGGGTTAGGTGGATCCCAGTTTAGGACGTTACAAAGTGGTAATATAGCATATTTTAATTTGTCTTACTATTTGGTTATTAGACAGGAGAGTAGGAGTTAATGGGATTTCGAATTGACCTTGTACCCGGACATAGCTAACCCATGTACATGGGAAACCCAAATTACATAGGATGGGAAATTTTTATTATTGATTACACCATATATGGTTGATACAACTTCACCGTTTGTTGATGCACTTGTTTTATGGTGTTATTATTATTGGTATTATTGAAATGGTGATTTATTTTACCTAGGATTGATGAAATGAGGGAATTTCATTATAATAATCATTATAAGCACAATAGGACTAATATGTTGTGCATTTTTTCATGTCACTTATACTTTCAATGTGAATATTTCATGTTGTATATTATTAGTTCCTTGGTTTTGTATTAAAATGCATTGATATTTCTTGTAGGAGTCATAATATGTAATTAATACTTAAAGTGCCTACCTTAACCTAATAGAGTTTTCCTGTATAGGTTAGAGTAGACACCTTAAGAAGTTAATTATGGAATGTTGAATAATGGACCATTGTTCACATGAGTTGGAACTTGTTATGGTGTGGGTTAAGTGGATGCCATATTTTGGTTCATAAAAAGTATGGGCCCTTATTTATTGGAAATGGTGTTCCATCTTATTCAATCATCTAAAGTGATTTAAATATTTAAATAATAACAATATAAAAAATAATATGAATTAAGAAATGAAAACAACAGTTATATTATATATGTGAAAGAAAGACCTAGACCCAGAACTAGCCTTAGTAGTGGGTAGTTGGAGAGTATTTTACATTTATATGGCCTTCTATGGTCTTTATTTATTACATAGTCCTAGATTTGGGAGCAGATAGAGGGGTATGATCTATTGATATGAAGGATATACACCTATCCATGTTATATATATAACAGCTTTTTTAATTTTCTAAGATCACTTCTAAGATGTGTGTTTGGAGTTGTATTATCATGCCATTGTGAAATCATCCAGTTGCATACCTTGAAGGTAGTGAAGACCATGTACCTGAGGTGGTGGGCCTTAGGCCACCAGTGATTCCTCTTGTAGTTCCATCCATGACCCCCATTTCTATACCTGATATGGGAATTGAAGATGAATTCTGAGAGGTTTTCTTATGTATGTTGTAGTCTATCCAAGGCATTTCTCGGCCTTCCCTGGGTATGGCAGAGTTGACTCAGGAGTTCCAACAGTATCATCCTCCCACCATTTTGAGGTATGGTGGACCACATGCTACTAAGTCTTTTCTTGAATCTATCCTTTATATATTCAAGAATCTTGGGACACCTCTATAGAAGAGGGTCAATCTTGAAGCATATATGCTATCTGATTTTATTAGGCAGTGGTGGTACATTATTATCTAAGAATATCGGCATCATGATATGATCTGGGTGGATTTACAAACTATCTTTTATGATTATTTCCATCCCTAGACTCTGAGGGATGACTGGGATAGAGAATTCATGAACCTATAGTAGTGAGGTATGTCCGTGATGGAATACTATGCTTTTTTTTATTGAGATACAATGGTCCTCTTCAACTCTAGAAGGTGATGATATTATGACCACTAGGTGATTCGAGGATGGGTTGGTTTACACCATCCAGTCATAGGTGAATGTATTCAGGTTGACCACTATTTTGAAAATAGTTAACCAAACCCTTATTATAAGGAGAAATTTGATGGAAGCTGGTGGTGAAAGTTAGGGCGATTCAGCACCTTGATCTATGGGTACTTATTCTTCTACATAAGGCATTATTTTTTGGTTTCTCAGATACCTAGTAGCATTTAGGATCCACGTACATATATCTTCTTGATATGTCACTTGTGTGGGAAGATAGGACATACGAAGCCTATGTGCTTACTAGACCTAGTGCAGTGTAGAGGCTGAGACAATATGGGACATATTTAGTGTTTCTATCGAAATTTTCCATTAGTGCCTAGCGATAAGGGATCTGTGTGTACTCCATGATCTAGAATGGGGTCAATAATATCACAATAGGAAGACAATCATAATACCACTAGTCAATTAGGGCAAGGTGGTAGTCGAGGCAAAGGTATTCATACTCATGATTCTCAGAACCAGCAGAACAGGATTGCTTAGGGAAATCATCCAGTGACTCCGGGCTATGGTACAGGCCAGTTACATGCAGTCCCTCCTATTCCTGAGGAGAAAATCACCATACTTTCTACTATATGAGGTACTATTCTAGTGGCGTCCACTTTAGTATCTTATTTTTTTGACATAGGAATGTCTCATTCATTTTTATCTAAGGCATTCACAGAGAGTCTGAGCCTTGAGATCAAACACTTATATGGTATTATGAAGCTATAAACCCTGTTAAGTATCTGATATGAGGGAATTCAACATTCTAAGTATTTTCCTCTTTAAATAGGAATATACCTCATTGTTTGGAATCTTTTCATCCTTGACATTTTCAGCTTTAATGTAATCATTATAATGGACTATTTAGTTCCCTATCGATCCAAAATTAACTACTATCATCATATGGTAGTAGGTATGTGCATATGGGAGAATGGGATGTTCAAGAAATGAGACCAGGACCTAGAAAATAAAGGTTGGGTAGAGTGACAGAAAAGATCGCTAGTTTTTTCTTAGATGATCAGGGGTTACAACCCACTATTTTTCCTCCTATAGTGGAGTATTTCAGGTATTTCTTTCTTGAAAACTTATTAGGTATACCTCTAATGAGAGGGGTATAATTTACCATGGATCATGTTCCAGGAGTAGCACAAGTGACTATTCATCCTTATGGAATGGCGCCTACGGAGCTTCCAGAGATTAAGAATAAGTTGGAGAATCTTAAAGATAAAGGATTTTTATCCCCCAGTACTTCTCATTGGGGTTCATCGGTTTTTTTTCAAGAAGGAAGATGGTACCCTCAAGATTTTTGTGAATTACTGGTTATTAAACCAACTCATAGTAAATAAACTATATCCACTGACTAAAATTAATGACATCTTTGATCAGCTCTAAGGGGAGAGAGTGTTTTCAAAGATATATTTGAGTTCATATTATCATTAGGTGCATGTCAGGACTTTAGACATACCTCTCACAACTTTTTGGAGTATGTATAGTCTATAAAAGTAATTGTTCATGCAAGTCGGTCTCACGAATGCACCTATAGTATTTATGGGTCTAATGAACCGGGTTTTTTACCTATATTTGGATCCAATAATGGTAGACATTGTTAATGATATCTTAGTGTATTCATGACCCATACATGGTCACTCCAATCATCTTGGGATCATGTTGAATACACCAAGTGAGCATCAAATCTATGATAATCTCAGTAAATGCTACTTTTGGATCGACAAAGTCCAATTACTGGGTCACATCAGCTCAGAGTCACAAGTTTTAGTAGAGCTAGAGAAAGTGAGAGTTGTGGTTTATTTGGAGCATCCGAAGAACATCTTTGACATCCGATGTTTCTTAGGTTTTTTTGGATATTATAGATGCTTTATCTAGGATTTATCACATCTTATTTTATTACTTTTAGGATTTAAAAAGAAAGGTGTGAAATTCATATGATCATAATATTTTGAAGTTTCTTTCAAGATTTTAAGGGAAAATTAACATCAGCACTGATATTGATTCTACCTGAGCCAGGTGGGAGATATATTATTTACTATGATGCATCAGGTATCTGGCTAGAAGTTGTTCTAATATAAGATGAGCAATTTGACACGTATGAGTCTCTTTAGTTGAAGAATCACAAGAATAATTACCAAAAAAATGACCTCGAGCTTGCTACTGTAGTTCATACTCAACATTTTTGGATAAACTACCTACTTGGAGAGTGTTTTGTGGTATACACTGATCACAAAATCCTCAAGTACATATTTACATAGTGCGATCTAAATCTCAGATAGAGTAGGTCGGTTGAGTACCTATAGTCATTTGATTTTTATTTTTATTACATGCCTAGTAAAAATAATTTTGTAGCCAATGATCTAAGCTAGAAGACATAGATACAGGTAGTTTAGCTGGCTAGTAGTGAATGGATGCTCATGGCCTTATTCTTAGATATGAATATTGAGGTTTAGGAGGGCCATGGTAAGAATATCCTCAAAACCTTAGTAGTGACCTCTAATATTAAGGAATGTCATAATGATGAAAATATCCAATCTCAAAGGTCGTGTCCTAAGGGGAACAATCTCATATAATGATACATCTTTAGGTTGGATAGTGGATGGGGATAATAATCTATTATTCCATGGGAATGTGCGGGTCCCTAAAGATATCATAGAGGATCTACTGTGGGAATTTCATGCCCTGGCATGGGATATTCATCTTGATATCACCAAGATGTATCAGAATCTATGGCACTGATATTGAGAACCTGTTATGAAATGAGATATTGGGGGATTTATCACTTGGTGTTCCACCTGTTAACAGGTGAAGGTAGAACATCAGAATTTGGAAGTTTTTTTATAGCCATTGTTCATTCCTGGGTGGAAATGAGATGATGAATCAATTGATTTTGTGATTAGTTTACCCAATTCACCTCATGTAAATTATACAGTTTGGGTTGTTTCTGATCATTTGAAAAAGTTCAAACACTTTTTACCAGTGCGAGAGACCTTCACAGTAGACAACCGAAGAATAATGTGCATTGGTGAGGTTGTACATCTTAATGGAGCTCCTCATTCCATTTTTTCTGATAGAGACACTTTCTTTATATCACTGTTCTAGAAGGGGTTGTTGAAGGCCATGGGTACATAGTTTATTCTGAGAATAGTCTAGTACCCACAGACCGATGGATAGATAGAACACATGATATAGGTGATAGATGATGTTCTCTATGAATGTGTCCTTGAATTCAAGGGTTCTTGGGAGAGACATATTTGTCTTTTTGAGTTCTCTTATAATAACAGCTTTTATGATACTATCAATATGGATCCTTATGAAGCATTATATGGTAGGCCTTACTGATCGCCTTTATACTGGCTAGAGGCAGAAGAGGAATCTATGCTTGGACCATGTCTTATGTAGGAGAATACAGAGCAGGTCCAATTGATTCAAAAGAGCATGATGACATCTCAGTCCAAAGAGTAGTCATATGACGATAGATGTCTATGACCTCTCGAGTTTTGGGTCGGTGACCAATTTTCCTTATGAGTCTTACAGAGTTTGTTCTATAGACATATTTAGGGGCAGGGTAAGCTCTCACCTAGGTTCATTGGATCCTAGGATATTGTGAAGCGGATCAAACCAGTGTCTTACCAGATATCATTTCCTCAGAGATACCAGTCTATGCATGATTTCTTTCATGTATCTCATCATTCTTAATACTATCCAAACCTATCACATGTATTTAAGACTGATGAGGTTAAGTTGGATGCAGATGATTCCTCTAAGGACTATCTAGTGTGTATTATTGAATAGAGTATGATGACACACTAAGACGATTCAGTACATTTTGTAAAGGTTCTATAGAAGAATGACAAAGTACTTGAAAAGTCCTAGGAATGGGAAGCTAATATATGATCTTAGTGGCTGGAACTCTTTACCGACAAATCCCCTTTACCCTTAGAAGGAAAACTCAAGGATGAGTTACTTTAAGGAGGGGAGGTTGTAATGACCTGTATTTTCAAGAAGGTGAAGATCATTTTTTTTCAAAATGAATCCCTAGTTTAATCATAGTAAATGTGTTTCGCAGCCTAAGGAAGGTATCAAGAGTTTCTGGGGATTGTTCGGTTCCCAAAGTTTTGGAAAATGTGAAAAAATACTAGGCCACACAGTTACTGTGTGGTTCTAAGTAATTGTGTGGGGAACCTTGTGAGAAGTAAGGGACACAAGGTTTGACTGAAACCTTGAAACTCTAGGCACATGACCGTGTAAAAAATTATAAACATTTTACAGTGGGGTTTCCCACAGTTTTCACATATTTAGGGAAACTGTGAACCATAACTATGTGGGGTCTTCCCTTAGATAAGGAGGGGATCATGGTTTGCACACGGTTTTTCAAACCGTTCAGAATAATCGTTAAGTCCCTATTTTGAGGGTGAAAAGTCCATTTCTACATTAATGAATTAATAAACCTAACCATTATTTCTTCTCCTCCCATTTCCAATGGTTGTGTTAGTTTTTTTCTTCTGTGAGCAACCACATCCCTTGATCTATGAATTGAGATATATTCCACATTCGAAGTCCAAATCTTGATCCATCGGAGGCATCAGATCCGTCTCGATAAGACCTTAATTCCTCTACCTTCCCATTTAAATTTTTCTTAAAATCCATTACTCTATTTAGGTGAAAGCTCTTTTTCTCTATTTTCATGGCATTAGACTATTTATTAGATTTCCTCCATCCTAATTTTAATATGATTCCACTATCATGCATGGAGTCATCAAATTCCCTAATGTAGGTGGTCTCATCGTTTTCCCTAAGAGTTTTTGTGTTTCATATCCTTTTTATTGTGTCGTATTCCGGTCGTTGTCTTGTGTCACTGTTAAATTGAGTTCCTCATGCTAAATTTATCTATGCACCTTTATACACATCTATTGAACCTTTTTTGGGAGATTAGAGGTTGTTCACATCATTTATGGATACCCCTTGGGTGTTCCAAATTGATATTCCCTTTATGGATAATTGCTTAATTGCTAGAAATTCTTTCTAAGAAATAGGATTAGGTTTTAAATTGAAATTAAATTGTTATATGAATTGTTAATTTAATTAAAGACACCTCATATGATATTGGTCTAACTTAAAGTGGAATTACCCATGTAGTTAAATGCCCAATTGGAAATGGAACCTTCAAAGTACCCCTTTGGGACTTGTAAAATTGAATTGTCATGCATTGTTTAATTAAAAGGCATGA
Source organism: Viscum album (assembly GCA_963277665.1). Taxonomy (NCBI): domain Eukaryota; kingdom Viridiplantae; phylum Streptophyta; class Magnoliopsida; order Santalales; family Viscaceae; genus Viscum; species Viscum album. The sequence continues at coordinate 839,517,930 of OY728165.1, forward strand.
ATTGAAATAAAGGGTTTTATCATGATGGATTTACCTCCTTTAAATTAATTGAATGAATTAAATGGAATGCATTATAAAGGATGGTAAGTCCATGTAATTTATTTTTGTTGTATTATTTTCTCATTTTGAATTGTAATTCCTTTATGTAATTGGATTTGACTATTGCGATACAGAGAAGTGATTCCTCAGGCCTTTCATTATAATTTTGATTGCGCCTTGATATAGGTTATTGTAAGATGGTAAGATATTTTTTGATCATGATGGAATAAACCTCCCTTGAATCGGGTGTTAAGTAGGACATATCACACCATTGACACTAGTTGGATGGTGGGATTGATGAGCCACATACCTTGCATCAAGTGTTGACATGATAGAACACTCACTATCTTGAGTGATGAGCACGACATAACCCACTCATTATGAGATGTAGGAAATATAACATGTTGTTTGAGATTATATGATCCTTTAGACTAGCCATGGATGTCTTAGTTCTACCCCGGTCTTTCCAGTACCTAGTATCCTAGGTATATGTCCACTTATGTCTACACATACTTGGTTCATATAGGTGGATTCAATATATATAACTATATTATATATATATATATATATATATATATATTATTACTTATATATTGTTATTAATCAAACACTCATCCCATCCATGAGTCGATGTTGGTAGAGCTGCCATGTTTTCTTTAGGAACATGACCGACCTAGTTATTTATTTATTTAGCATTTCATTCTTATTCTATTTATACCTTCACACTGTTTAGCTATGAGCACTTCTTGGATTACTTATAGACACTGTTTGAGGTAGCCTTTTGGGATTTAATATCACACCCAACGTAGGATAACTTTGGTACCATAAAAGATTATATGAATGCAGATATAGATAAGGGAAAGTATCCTTATACAGGTTCCTGATATGCTTCACCTTTTGATAGAGCATAGGAGTAGAGGACTAAGCATACCCTCTAGATGCTAGTGGAGCAGCCTTTTATTCTTTTTGTAGTTTTTGTATAGTATGATTATATATTCATTTCCCCTATTCCTTTTTTATTTATCATCATGTCATGCATCCATGTATATGACAATGCCTAGTGTCTTTTGATTATTATTCTATTGTTTGATTATTTACGCTTCCACATGTTCAATATATTAGTTTTATATTATTCTTCCACTGCTTATTTATTTTATCTATTTATATTATGCTTACATTGTTGATTGTATCCATTTTTCCTCTCTGATATGAGGGTGTAGTCTACCACCATACCATTGTTACACCCTCACTGCTAGTCGATAGCCTTTGGCATTCAGGGAGGTGCGCTTGAGGCTGTGTGACCCACTGACTCCGGACAGAGGTTAAGTGAATCCCAGGTTGGGACGTTATACATATAAGAGGAGGATTCCATTGATGGGAGGAGTGCGAGTGGAGGCTATCGAGGCCATGTGTAGTGGGTTTCTATTAGAGGGGATGACACGAGTGATGGGAGGTTGTGCAAGCGGATTCTTTAGGGGGTTCATGGATAGGAAGGTTGATGGTGGGATGAGAGGAGGTGACAGTGGGTGTTGGGGAGGCTGACTGCAGTGGTGGGTGACAGAGTAGGGGAGGAGGAGTGGAAAATGGGGTGGCCACACTACCACCCCATTTTCAATACTTAGGTTTTATTATTGACCTAATAACATGTAGTCCCAACCAATTATACCTTTCTATTTTTGATTTTTTTTTCCGGGTGTAAATTTTTCCCCCTTTTTAAAAAAATTTGAAAAATCCAAAATTTTATTAATAGCCATTAAAAATTTTACACAATTTTTTGGAACAAAATTCTTACCAGAAAACTTTGTTTCGGCCACCAGAATATGGCCAGAACCTAGTTGGAAAATAGAAGGTCACTCAAAATATCTACCAGCTACCACCTCTGGGTAAAATAGGAATATATAAAATGATATGTACTTTAATTTTATACCCATGAAAAAGGTTTTGATATGAATTAAAATTTTGGATTGGCATAACCTGATCATCAAAGATCAAATTGAAGCATAGTCTTTTATGTTGGGACTGAAACAATTCCCTCGATATGAATTTAAAATAGATTTTTTTTATTGGATTAAAAATTCATGTGATCACTCCGATACCAATTATTGGTACTAGGGTGCACAATGGAAGTAGATGGACCGAGGGTTTAAAATTTTTCATTGATATATTGATGTAATGATTTTTTAAGTAGAAATTCAATCCCCAGTAAATGGATGAGGACATCATGTTAATTAATATAAACATAAAAATTAAATGAAAAATTACCTCACTCTAATTGAAGTTTCATTCAACAACTACTCATCATCGATCAATTTTTATCCAAGGATCCGAATTCAAATCCCTCCAAATTATCTACATATGCTTTGAGAGTCCATAGGAACACCGATTGTTGAAATTTTAGTGATATCACGGAGGTCTGACAAAGCCTTCAATGTCTTGATGATCACCACTACTCCATTCCTTTGATCCATGAAGGAGATATAATAATAAATTCTTAGAATGGTCACTTATCCCCCTATGACATGAGAGGGAGGAGAGAGGAGCTCCAAAATTCGAGTGGGTGAATAGTCCCTCAGAAAATTGCTCACACATACTTATATAGTGGAGGTTAAACACCTAGAAATGTATCCTCAGCCCCTGTATAAATGAATCCCACTAAATAAGACATAAATGACATGTTATGACCAAGTAAATGTTTCATAAACATTATTTATATTTTTATCACTTACTTGTAATATAATAAATATATTATGTGATAAAAGTAAGTAATTTACTGGACTCGTTATTCTTGAAAATATTAAAATAATATTTGTTTGTTAAATATGTTTCAATGTATTTACATAATACTAATAAATACATTAAATAAATATATTCAACTCCAATTATTCTATAATTGAATAATAATGATGAAATTTATTCATTGGAGATCATTTATTATTGGACCCTATGGCGGGTCCCACCATATCCTATACTCATATTCATAAGAATATGCTAAAATATTGAATATGCTAAGTGTGTAACTCTCTAGGACCTTATTTTGATAGTAGTGAATACTATTCATAGACCAGGATTATAGTCTAGAAATCCATCAAGTTCTCTAAGGAGATAAGTAAAAGTCATAGCAATGATAACCTTTCATTTGAACACACACCATGTAATATAATCTATTTTACATATGATATCTCATGAAGTTGGATTCACACTTTGTTTCATAATCCATTATTTCTTTATTATTCCTTGACCACACAAGATGGACTTAAATCCTTCTACCATGACCGTGGATTTAGTAAAGGTACTACCATCCTGATCAAATAGGCTCGAGATATGACTTTCTTTTGGAAGAAAGAAATTACATCTTGAGTATTCAACCAATGTCATACCACCAATGATGCACCCAATGTAAGCTACCACACTACGAAATTGATTCCATTTTCTTCTTGAATCAATGTTTGTAAACAAATAGTATTCACAAATTATAATCTCAAGTCCAGAGACTATTACATATATTCACCGATAAATACTACCAATGACACATGAAATATGTGGTGTTCCTTTTAGCAGGCCAGTCCTCATGATCTTATATAATCAAGATCAACAAATGTAGACTTTATGAGAATAAATCCCAATTCTTATGATTCCCTAGAACTTGATAGTCACACACCATCTCTGTCCTATCAATATAATATATATGGACCATAGTAAATAAGTTAAGGATTACTATCATGGTATCTATAGGATATCATTATAGCCTAGGAACTACTATATTCTTTTGATATGAAATCTAATCTAATAAAATTAACATAAATATAATGGATGCATACATATCATCATTATTATAGTAAGGTAAATACATGTATAAATCAAAATGCATACATTTATTGGTAATCAAAGTACATAAAGAAACGGGGTCTAGGGAACCCACACATAATAGTGTAGTGGTGCGATCGATTGGGTGAGTTCCATAACACTGATTTTCATGAAGGTGTGTTATTGGAACCTATTTAGGTTATGCTTGAGGAGAGGTATAAGGGAATCCATGTAATGGGTAATGGAATATTATCTATTAGAGGGTGTGGCCCTCGTTATAGGAAAAATTTAATGTATCCTGAAGATGACATTCTTGGTGATTTGGGAAATGAGAAGCAACTGATGACTCACATTAGCACTTGGGAATGAGTGGGATGGTCATTTCAAGTTATTACATATGGTAATGGAAAAAGTTTGGGCCATGTAAATATAATTCCCATGTTTGTAGGGTCATGCATGTGATGAAACTAATTGTTAGATAATTGATATGAAAATTAGATATCGATGTGCAAATGGTTTCAGTTTTATCTGGTTCATTATATAATACCATATTTGAGGCTTGAATGTGGTATTATATGGGGTTTGTGTGTTGGAATCAAACTTGGATTAGTTTTGGTGTGATCTTAGGGTGGGTTGAATCGATGTTGCATTGGTGCTCGGGGTGAGAGTATGTTGGTTGGTTTGGTTGGTTGAGGGTTTAACAATAGAATTACACTGAGTGTTGGGTGTGGAATTCGGTGTGGATATTTGGATGATCTCATGATGACTTTAAGAAGTTAAGGATTCCTTATTGAGTTGTAATGAGATAGCACATTTTTGGGTGTGGCCAGAAATTTTGTAAGATGGTCTACCATAGGAGGTATGACCAATTTTTTTAATGTAGTTGTGTATAGTGATATGGAAATCACACCAAACAGGTCAATGGACCACTGAGATTCTGTTTTAGTAGGCGATTATGATGGTAGGGAGTATCAAGCCTCATAATAATCCTCTAAGAGCTGAGACTTGTGGAAAGGAGTAGCATAATCCTCCAGATGAATCGGTCAATGAAACCATGGTGTCTGAGGATAAAAAATCATGGGTAATCACTATCTCAGTGATTTGGTAATGATGATAAGTAGGTGGCTAAGCTTTTATTGAATAGTGTGCCTCATGGTTGGAGTTGTGCAGTTGAAGCTCAGTTGTCATTTGGGGACAAAACATGGTAAGTTTCTCAGGTATTAGAAACTAGGATAGGTCGATATTTGTAGTTGAGGACCGTCAGGGCTTCTCATGGATGATAATTGAGGCTCCCCAAACCCACACTCCTGGGTCCATTTCTAATAACACATACATTAAAATTTGTCTTTGATACCAAGTGAGATGAGTCAAAATAAACGTGAATATATTTCACATTTCCTTAATAATTTAAACATTACATCTCACAAATAATCCCACTACCCTAGAACCCAAAGGCTTAGGGTCTTTGGATGTGACGAACCAGCCCGGAGTACCATCTAAACCGATATCCAATCCAATTCACCAATATCTTGAAGAGCGTTCTTGATCTCCATGGGCTGATGAAAAGCAACAAGTCATCAATTAATAATCAATGGTAATGACTTCACCCACAAAAGATTACAATAAAAAATGTATACTGCAGAAACATTATCAGATACATACATCAGTATAATCATATCATGTACAAGGAAAACATAAAAAAATTAGAAATAAAACAAAGATTCCAACAACCCAACTTCTGGTGGTCTACAACCACCAACCATGTCTCAAGTCACCCATCCTATGTCAACCAAACACAATGGTACAAAATAATTTTATTATCACATGAGCAGCTACTATAAGAATAAGTTTATGAAAATACCAAATAGTACAAGAAGGGTGTGAGCTGTAGATCCCAGTAAGATTCCACTGAAGACTCTATGCAGTTACTTCATAATGTAAGTCAAATATTCTAATAGAGGTGTACAATAGATATATTACAAATATTAGTTTGAAAATAGAGTTATAAACATTATAGACAAATTTATCAAACCAAATCTGTAAAACATGCCATTTCAGCACTTAAAACTAAACATTTTCTTGAAAAGAATTAAAAACCATTTCACAAGATAAAGTTAGATTAATCAAGAAAAGTAAGAACTTTCACCTGATATTAGATAATGTACAAGATTCAATACAATAGAGTCAATTTGAAACATCTTAATAAATAGATTAATCAAGATCATTAATCAATAAAGCGAGGAAACCCCAATGCCAAGTAGTGAAAATGAACGCTTTCAGGTATCAGGTATCAAGTAAATGGATGTAATGGTAACAATTGATCACATGAGGTCATTGACATGCATGTCAAATTATAAATTTATAACTCCTACTACGCACTATGACAATGGGGCAGGGTGGAACCAAAAGAAAGGCATGTGAAATTATCAAAGGGATAATAACATACCTATTCATATGAAAATAGTGGAAAACCAAGATGAATGATTCTTTTTTTATTTATGATTAAAGAAAACAAAAAAATAAAGAAGTAGAAAAGAAGAAAATGAAATAAGAAAGATAATGAGAAAAGATAATGATCATTATAAGTGCTGAAAATAAAATTTAAGGGGAATGTCAACTTTTTATTTAAAATAGTTTCTCATTCAAAAAAAATTAAAATGTCAAAATAAATAAAAAACTCCAATTAAAAGTTGAATTTATAAAAAGTAAGTACTGCTGAATTAAATAAATTCAAATTCTATTTTTTAAGATCCAAAAATAAAAAATGAAACATGAAAAATGGTAAATTAATTATTTTAGCTACTAAATTACACAAGTAAGATTATTTAACAAGTAAATCACAATTAACTAAATAAATAAAAAATATTAATAAAAATATGTGTAAAAACATATAATTTAAAGGTCGCATCAAATTACCTCTTAATTAATCATTGATTGTTCTAAAGAAATTACTAATCAATTTCAGTGAGAAATAATAAATCTCAAAATAGAATAACAGTAATGCCACAAATAATTAATTGATGTAAAATTATTTTCCTTCATGAATATTTTTAACTTGAATGTATGAATTATCTCAAAAAATAAAGTGGATATACTAAAAGAATTAATTAGTGTTATACTAATATGATTTATTTTGAGGATTTTTTAATTTAATTAAACAAACATCAACATGCATTTAATTGGGAGTTCCAAACTTCTCTTTACCACCAGGTGAGAAGACACACATAAATTATTAGTCAAATAATTAGACACAATTTAATGGATGAGTAGTTTCAATAATTACATGACACAATAATTAACTCATCAAACAATTTTAGATTATAGAATAAAATAATGAATGAATTAAGGAAAGAAGCTCAACACGAATTAGGATTTTTATTTCACAGCGCATGTAAATGCATGTCTTATAAATCTGATTCAATCAAATTAAAATATTACCATTAAAAAAAGATTTCAATATGGTAGGAAATTATTTACTCAATTAAATTCATGGGGTAATTAAGAATAACCATTTCAAAATGGCATAACAACTTTCAAAATTAAGAAAAATTTTGACCCACAAGAATTGAAGATAAAGACTTGAAAATTACCCAATTTGGAAAAAATTTAAAGGGATTTCATGGGTACACATTAAAACAGAGATTTAACCAAATTAAAAAGACCCTCTCCCCCACTCTTAAAACCCAACTTTTTCCTCAAAGTTTAATTAAAATGTGGAAGAAAACAATTAAACATATTGGTTCAAAATGATTTTCAATTCAATAGTTTAATGGAATGTTAAAGTGTCGCAATTCAGTTCAAACAATATGTTTGTCACAATCAATGTTTTGCAACAAATTAAAAAGGTACATGAATTATCTTCAAGGCATATAAATAACAATTTTACAATAATGTTCAAACAGTATCATGTTAGATATTGAGTACATAGTGAATAGGGTGTTAGCAAGTTTGAATATTTGATTAAATAATATTTTCAACAACATAAAAAATAGAATGTTAATCACCCAATTAAGACAAATTACCCTTTTAAAGATAGACTACCAAGGGGTTTTAGTCCCCCATACTTAATTTCACACTATCTAAAAATTAAAAAAAAAAGAAACTAAATTTCCAATGGCATATTGACAACAATAAGGTTGAGCAGAATAGAAAAGAAGAAATTAAAATAACTCAATCCCCTGATTAAGGAAGCTTTAATCAAATCAAGTTTATTCAAAAAACTCTATATTAATTTTTAAATGTAATATCTGAGGTTATTTAACACTCATTAGTAGAGGTTGAATTTAAAAGAGTATCCATCCTTCTACAAAAAATAAATATATATAAAATTCAAAGTACACTTGGTCTCTTCTAGTTAATCTCTAAAAAATTAATGTTCTGGTCATCAATGTATTTCAATCATTGAAAATCAAAATATGAGTCCAAGAAAAGAGATAAAAAGGAAGTGATAGTGAAATATCAATCTATATAGAGGAGAGCAGGTGATCATACAAATGATCACAAGATAAAAACTTTTGACATTTTATTCAAACATAAGAAAAAAAACAATTTTTTTTATTAAAACATGGGTTTCCTCCCAAGAAGTGCTATATTTAAAGTCCCCAACTAGACTTTTCTATAAACCAACCATAGTCACTCGGTGGATGCGATTTCCTATGTAGTAACCACCTCATGTTTTTACCCATTTGTTTTTAGTGATAATTTTTTTCTAATGGGCACCTAACCTTCTAAGGAAAAAACCAAGTCCCCATTCCATAATTCCATCAAAGACACTTTTAGAAAGTATAGAAGGTAAGCTATCTAGATTTTTAATAAAATTATTCTCATTTCCCATTCTAGAATTGATAATAGAATTGGCCCAGTTTAAGTCATTTTGTAGTGGAATAAGAATGAAAGGATCAATAAAGTTAATAGAAGATCTCTCTAGATTTTCTCTACCAAAAGCAACCTCAAATTGAAAATAAAAAGAGGCAATAAAAGATGAGTTTTGAAATTCTATTTGAGGAAATGATTCTTCAATTTATGTTTGAATTTTTTTTGTTCTATATTATATTAATTATAATCCTATTTCCATATTTTCCTTAGCTTATAAATAAATTTGGAAACCTCTATTTATAGTTTAGAAATCAAATGAATGTTGAAAATTGAAAATTAATCAATGATGTTTATTTCATCCTCCATGAAAACAAATTTTGTTAGCCTAACTATGTTAAATACCATGAGAGGGATAGTGAATCATGGTATGAAATTTTAAAACATTTTTTTCTTCAAATCTTGTTTTGTCATTAAACAAAACACTATTTTATCCCTTTAACATGGAAATGTATGAAGATAAATTAAATCATGAATGAGGAACTTCAATTTTATTTAATTCACCCATACTAGGATACTTAAAAGGAGAACATAAATATAATTTTACTATGTAACAAATTTACTAAAGCGTACTTTAGTTAAAAAGTTTGGAGAAGACTTATTGTCCCTCCTGGTTGAAACAAATCACAATGTGAAAGCTCACTACTCTCTCTATTGAAGTATGCCCACTGATCCTTTAGAAGAAACTTCTATTGATCACTAGAATCAATATTTTTTAAACCACTTTTACTCCATCATTAAGTTCCTCTTTCATCCACTTGATGAATACCTATTTACTATAGATTTACTGGTCAACCCCTTCTGGTTTTCATGAGATTTACTTTTGGGAAAAACCAATTACCTACTATCAAAAAGTTTCCCAATTATTCATTAGAGTGTCCTTATTTAATGATGCTTTCATCTTTCTCAATGCTCACTACTTTCATGAAGCTCACATAGCTTTCGCAAAGCTCACTCATTTTGCGAATCTCACTTAGCCTTCACGATGCTCACAACTTTCACGATACTCAAAGTGTTTGTGAAGAAAAGATATCCTTCACAAATTCCCTTTATCCATGAAATATATGATCTTATGAAAACTACCATGAAAGAATGATCTTTCACGAACCACCTTCGCAAATTTAGAGCCTTTAGATATTCATTAAGGCCTCTTCTTCTTCTTAATGAGGGGTAACCTATTATTTATAGATATAGTATTCCCTTTGTGAAGAATTCAACCCCACCAAGATATTTTCATAAAGCTCTTCAACCTTTCTCATGAAGTACCCTATCTTAGAAAATTTCCCAGAGAAATTTTCCCATTCATGAAGCTTCTCATAGCCACATAGATTACCATAATTCCTTTAAGCTCAACCCTCTTTCGTGAACCTCCAGACCTTCACAAATTATTGAACATTCACGAAGCACCAGACCTTCATTAAGCATCATCCATTCATTAATTACATGAATTTGACATATTTTTTTTGAGACATTAGTGGAAATCTAACGTTCATGAAGCTTGAGTCCTCCTCCAAATTTTAGACCCAAAAATTTTAGAAAACACTGGAAAATGACACTACCTTATATACAAAATTTTCTGTATGGCCTCCAAAGCATCCATTCTTTTATCTTGGATCTTTTTCAACATACCCTTTCAACGATATCTATAGAACTCTACAACTGACCTTGTAAACCAAATTTTTTAATAAACACAATCAACCCAAAAACACTTCCAAGTTACCTTGAGGAATTTTTCTCAAAAAAATACACTAAAAATTGGTTATAAAATTCAATTTCAGGATTGCGTTTTGTGTATTTTTCTTCCAAAACAGGATAAATTTATTCAATATCTTTAAATTAAATTTTTTGAAAATTTGTACTATTTTAATTTTTCAAAAATTGAATTTAATATTCATGTTTTTTAGAATTACATCATTTAAGTCCCAAAAATATTTGGTCAATTAATTTCTTTTTTCACCCATCAATTTAATGTTCAATTATGTTTCTTTAAATTTAGGAATTTCCACCTTGATAAATTCAGAAATTGTGTTTTTTTTGCTGATAACCATTTCCATCAATTCTTCATATAAGGACTCCAAAGATAAAGGTTTCTCATTCAAGGTTTGGTAGTTCTTCCTATGTTCACAACTTAGCTCCTCAAAAAATATTTCACAATTTTACATTACTGTGACTTACTAGAAATCCCCCTATGAATCTTTTTACATTATATTCTTTTTAATCATTAAAAACATTAAAGAAACACTCTAATAGTGTTTTTATATAAATTCCATGATAATATAATTGAACTAGAAATTCATTGAACTTGTTTCGTGCATCAAAAAATCTCTCACTATCATCTTTAATGTAGTTTCTAATCATGAACCCAAATGATTACATCATTGGATAGTTATTCAATGCATTTTTAAATTAAATGATTCGATTGAAAAACAATAGATCACTCAACAAATAAATTTTAGGAAAAAATATAGAGATAAAGGAATTAAAATAAGTAGTTGACAAATAATTTTTTTGTGTTTCAATTTTTTTGTATTTAATTTCTTTTTTCGAATTTTCTAACCCTAAGACACTCAAGAAAAAGTATTCCCTGAAAAAGACATGAAAATTTGATCATGTTCGGTCATTGATGCATGTTTTAAATTAGAAATTTTTAACTCATACTACACACTAAGAGTGTTGAAGGTAGGGTTAAATGCAAAGGAGGACATGTGAAATTATAAAAGGGGAAATAAAAGACCTATTCTACTAAAAATATTGGGAAATAGAGATGAATGACTCTTTCAGAATTTTTTATTAAAGAAAAAATAAATAGAAATAAGTAAAAAAGAAAAAAAATGGAACAAGAAAGAGATTTATAAAAGATAACGTTCATTGGAAGCATTGAAATGAAAATGCAGGGGAATGTCAAATATTTGTTTTAAAATAGTTTCTTTATTCATAGAAAATTAACCGTATGAGAAATAGAAAAAATAACATGGTTAATCTCCCTCATCAGGTGTCACGTCTGTGATTATTTTAGGCATTCCTTTATTTTTTGTCCCATGTTTATTCTTTAGTTTCTCCAGGCATTTTTGGTGAAAATTGGAGATTTTGGGCTTGATAGTAGGCAGTGCATGGTTAGGGAATTTTGTGCACCCTTTTCCAGGTAATCATGTAACCAGTTTCCCCCTGAATAGAAGAGGCCGCAAAATTTTCACATACTTTGGAAAACCATGTGGGATAACCATGTGACATGTTCCTCTTGAATAGTGAAGGATTCATGCTTTCTATGCGATTTGGAAAACCTTGTGGGAAAATCGTGTGGCCTATCCAGGTCAGTAAAAATTAGAAATCTAGTCTTTTCCCCTCTTCGTATTTAACCATAAATCACCCCTTATCTAATATTGATAGGGTTTTCAGCATTGGTAGAATCCTCTAAACCTTCTTGGATCCTTTGAGCATCAATATTTGGGCGGTTTTGGGGTGGATTCTTTGAGAAACCATCAAGTCTCACTTCCATTGATTTCTCCATCTTTATAGGGTTCCTCTTCCCTCCTCCTTGGGGTTTCCTTTTCCAATGGATTGTTTAACCTAGTGAGGGGTCGATCTTTTTTTTGGGAGAAATATTGATGGTTGTGGTTGGATCTTTCCTTTATAGGGTCTTGTTGAGTTGCAGTTGTGGTTTTTCACTGATTTCTATGCATTTTTGAGCTTGAGGTAGGTGGTTCAATTCTTTTACATTATTAGATGATTTTGGATTGCTTTCTTGGATTTATAAATTTATTATACGGATTTTTTTTGGTGAGAAATATGTTTTAAAAAGTTTTTCTGATGAATATGTGATAATATATGGTATTCTAATGGAATTTGGTAATGTTTCATGTCTGATTTCTTTTGGTGCTTCTTGAAAGTGTTCCATGATTTGTGTGAAAGGTGAGAAATGTGTTTTTAAAGGGATTTGAAGGTTTGAATATGTTGATGGTGGTTTTTTCTAAAGTAAATGGGTTTTTTTCATTTTGGATACTTTGTGGGGCACCTTAAATGTGTTTCAGATTTGTGAAAGTGTTGTGAAACATGTTATAAAATTGATTTGGAGTGAGTATGAATTTGAAATGGGATTTTCCCATTGAAATGGTGGGATATCATATGGATTTTCTTGTTGTGATTCCAAATGGGTTTTATGAATTGTGAAAGTGGAGTGAAATGTATTTCCAAATGGTTTTGGTGTGCATGTTAAATTGAAAGTGGTTTTCTTTACCAAAATTGGTGGTTTCTGTGTGAGCTTTGATCGATGGAGAAATTAAAATTTTGGAAGTGGTGATTTCCTTGTGTGTTAATGATGCTTGGCAAGTGTTTGTGAAAGTGATGATTTATGTGATATGTGAAATGGAATTTGAGCACAAAGGGAACCCGAGTATCTAGGTGGGAGAATTAGAGTTAGTATGCTAGTTGACTTAGTAGTGGAGAGGCCCAAATTCTTCTTGTAGGATTGACGCTACAACACTAATTAAACATGTGATACGATCAGAGACCACTTGACCTAGGGTTGGGATTCCCTCTGGTGGATTTTTCATAGGAACACCATTGGTTTTGGATTATTATATAAAGACCACTAGACATTGGGATACGTTCCCCTCTAGTCACTAGAGAAAAATCGGGTGATTAGAGGGGGGGTTTTATAGAGGTTATGCACAACCCCCTCTAAATTCATTTTCTGTGAAATTAGAGGAGGTTATATACAACCCCCTCTAATAATCAAAATTAGAAGAGGGTTATGAACCCATTCTAAAACCATTTTTTGTATAAATTATAAGAGAATATGTGTGACCCCCGCTAATCATCAAATTTAGAGGGATTTAAGAACCCCTTCTAATTTCTTAAATTTGAGGGGGTTTTGAAAGCCTCTAAATTTTATAACATTATTTTTTTAATATCTGGTTGGATTTTACATGGGGTTTTGAACACCCTAAAATTTAAGAAAATTGAGGGGTTCATAACCACTATTATTCAATGATATTAGAAGTGGTTCACAACCCCCTCTAATATCTTAAATTAGTGGGGGTTCAAAACCCCCTCTAATGTCTTAAATTAGAGGGGGTTGTGATCCCCCACTGTTAAAAAACACAAATTCCATATATATATATATAATTAAAATACTATATATAAATGTATTTAAATACCTTATATAAACATATTATATAAAATATTTATATGATTGTATTTAATTATATTTATATGTATACATAAACATAATGATATAATTTTATGTACATTTATATATATTTATTTGTATAAATTTTATTCCATATAATATTAATTATATATAATATAAATTCATCAACATATTATATAAATATATAAATAAATAAAAATTTAAAAAAATATCATATAAAAACCCAAACATGTAGTTTTTATAATTTATATAATAATAATAATAAACATATTTTTAAATAATTTGTTTATGATTTTATATTATATATAATTAATATCATATAATACACCATTTATAGAAATAAATATATATTAATGTACACTATTATATAATAATATATATTGAAATACATAGATATTAATGTAAATAATATTATACAATTATATTTATTGAGATATATATACTAATGCGTATAATAATAAATTTATGTATTGAAATACATTATATAAATATTTTTATAAATTTTATTTCATATAATATTAATTATATAATTATATAAATTATATTTCTTATAATATTTATTATATATAATATGCATATAAATTATATATAATATAAAATTGTATTTCATTTAACATTATATAAATATTTGTATAAATTTTATTTCATATATAATATTTGTATAAGTTGTATTTCAAATAATATAAATTATATATAACATAAATATTTGCATAAATTGTATTTTATATATATTTATTTCATATAATATTAATTATATATATTATTATATGAATAAATATATATTAATTTACATAATAATAAAAATATGTTTTAAAATACATTATATAAATATATTTTTAAAGACATTATATAAATATATTAAATTAATACTTATATATTTATATTATATAAATAAGAATGTACATAATATATAAATATGTATTTAACTATATAAATAATTTACATAAATATATTTATAAATACATAAATACATAAATACATAAAAAAATATAAAATATATAGTTTATATAAATGTATAAATTGAATATAATATAAATGTATTATAATATAAAGATATAAATACATAATATAAAAATGTATATATTAATTAATATAAAAATATATATATGTTATATATTTATATTTATTTAAATATGTATTCAAATAGTAACACCTCAAGATTTCTTGGTTTGTTTCTTTTTAAATAAATTCAATAGTTTGCGTTGTATGCAACACTGAGTTCAAGCGCATTATGACCTATCAAATTTTCCGTTTAAAAAAACGGTTATGAATAGTATTATCCACATTATAAAATTTATAAATTTTATTTTACAAAATAGATTTCATTTTTGAATTTAGAATCTCAAAATTAGCTTTTGGTAATTTTTTTTTATTTTTATGAAAAGTTTTAATTTCAGATGAATAGTGATAAATATTGCATTGTAGTTAAAAACTGAATTTTGCATTTAAATAATTAATTTAATTTAAATTTATTTTAAATTCATAATAGATAAAGAATACATATATTGATCTAATTTAGTTCATTAGACTCATTCTTATAAGAGAATTATATATAAAAAAATTATTGAACTTTAGAACATCTCCTTTACCCTCCTTATAGCCATATTTGCAGGATTAGCATTAAACGTAATTTTACCACTTTTGTGAATAGAATTTAGAAAAACAGACATAATTGGATGTAATTATTATAATATGTTTGATCTAATAGGATCAACTTAATTTTTTTTGGTGAATGCTAACTTTAGTAATTTTTTATTTATTTACCACAGTTAAGGATAAATCAAGTAATTAAAAGGAAAAATAATATTATAATTTTTAAAAGATACCCTAAAACTTGTTCTAATTTCAATGGATAAGTGGTATTCAGACAAAATCAATCTTAGTATAAAATTGTGATCTTTTTAATCCACATGGGTAAGAATAAGACTTTTTTTATATTTTATTTAAAGATAAGTTAAAAATATCATACTCAAAGTTTTAATAACTAAATCATTTTTAATATAGGTTTATTCATTTGATAAGTTAGACTATAAATAATAATTTGAAATATAAAATGTTAATATACATCATGATAATTTATTTATAATTTTTAGATATCAAATAATTAAATTTAATTGTGGCATGATGATGATGCAGTAATTGACTTATTAAAGCAAGAATCAAATAAATGATATTAATAATATTAAAATAAA
This sequence comes from Viscum album, assembly GCA_963277665.1. Taxonomy (NCBI): domain Eukaryota; kingdom Viridiplantae; phylum Streptophyta; class Magnoliopsida; order Santalales; family Viscaceae; genus Viscum; species Viscum album. The sequence continues at coordinate 839,533,986 of OY728165.1, forward strand.
TATCATATGAAATATTTTATTTCATCCACAAATTTTTTGGATGACTATGACATGTTAGGGATGAGTTAAAGTAGTTGTTTTAAGGAATCAAGATGGTAAGTTTTTTTTGAAAAAGTCAATTAATAAATAGTGTAAAAATTAACATAAATGACATTTTAAAATAAATAATATTTTATTAAATAATATAAAATTCATAAAAATATATATTTATGAAAAATAACTATTATAATGATAAAAATTTAATAAATTATCCAATTGGGGTTTGTTGGCATTTTATTGTAATTATATTAAACCTGTAGTGTAAAAAAGAAAAGTTGTCGTGGTAAGGGTTAAATTGTTTAACTAAGGATTAAAGCCAAAATATAAGGTTAATTTTATCACACAAACATGTCTAAAATCCATTGGTTGAGATTATTTCTACCTATCCTTATCTAATATTCAAAATAACTTACTTTGTATCTATTTATAATTGAAATTCAATTTATATTAAATGAATAGTTTTGGAGTTTTCTAAAGTTCCCCTCCCCTCTTTTATAAAAGGGAACTTATCCTTATATTTTTTTAACACATCTAATGCCCTTTGTCTCGACCCAAACCTTCCCATTTCTACTTCCAAAATCACCCACTTCATCCTAGAGGACATAATTTGGGCATAAATCCAACCTAAGGAGTCCTTTTGTGAAAATCAAAATGAGACACTTGAAGAACATGTTAATGTTTTACCTAACTCTTTCAATTTATTTTCTTCTTCTACTTCCTCTTCCTATGTTTTTTACATACTAAAGTAATAACTTCCAAATCTAATATGTTCTTATTTGTTTTTCTGGTTATGGGACAACCATATTCCCCTTTTTACCCATCCTACAAAAAACAATATCACCATGCGTGTGTATGTACGGCTTACCATCTTCACGTCGTGGTGTAAACTATTTTTCATATATAATTTATTTATATGGGTATAAATATTAATATAAATGATATAAATAATAAATATGACATTATATTATTTCTTTATAATTAATATACCATCAAATTCCATACCATTTAACCATTAAGGGAATGATATCGTAACTTGTGTGTACGTACGACCTACCATCTCCAAGATGCGATGAGATTCACTATCAATGTTAACCATTCAAGAATGATTATAAAAATATATATAATTAATAAGTTTTAAATATATGACATAATAATTCTAATGTAATAATATATATATATATATATATATTTATTTATATATTTCATTTACTTTCTTCCATTCAATACGATAAGAAAACAGAAACAATGTTCATACGTACGTACAACCTACCGTCTCCATGAATGGTGTGTTCTATTTCATTTATCTATCTATTATATATATTTATATACTGAATATATATGATATATAAATCATGGTTTAAATTATGGAAGTAATTAAATCATGATATATTAATAAGTTCAAGAATGATAAGTCAAAACACGTACGATAAACAAAGCGATTATTTACTGAAATGTTGCTTTAACATGAAAATGTTAAATAAATGGGTAATATAAAGTCATAAATGAATCATATAGGATATCATAAATATTATTATTATTATATTACAAGTTAATAATATCTTTAAAACCATTATACGTAAGTTTCATACATGTACGGAGAGTATCATACCTAAGGTAAGGGAATTTCCGTATCACTTTTAATTTTAGTGAAATATAAGCCATGTTCACCACAAATTTCTTCTACGTGGTGTATGTACTTCCCCTAATATATTTCTTATAATGAATAAATTTATCTTAATGGTATTTAAATTATCATTTTAAGATATTGTACTTATTGATTTTAATGTTCAGAGTGGTATGAGATGCTTTGAATGTTTAAAGAATTTATCCTTTCTCAATTTCAATATTATTGATATTGTCATACATATTTATTTATATGTATATAAAGGTTTATAAAGAACATTTTATGTCTATTTTTAATTTCATTCAAAAAAATCAAAAGAAATATTTTTAAGGTTTTATGTTAGGGTTAATTTCGTGTTCTCATTTTTATTTGGGATTATTTATACGCAAGTATCTACTGGGAAACATTTATCATCTATGTCCATGTTTCATAAAAATGTATTTTAAAATATTGTCAACAATTATTTAAATTCATTTTGACCCATTTTTGAATTTTTATAAAAAATTTTGAAAGGAATATTTCCATCTTTTTTCAAATGAGCTACTTTATGACCTTTTTTAAAAATAAAGGAAAGAATGTTTTTAAACTTATATGGTGCGAGTGACTATTTATGTTGTCATGATTCCTTAATGTTTTAAATATTCCTATACAATATAACATGGTTATTTTTAAAATAAATGTTTTCTTTTATAATTTAGTGACTTTTAAATGATTTTAAATTAAAAATGATATTTCTCTCAAATAGTTTTAATGATTTTATTATATTATTTTCATCTATGTCAACATGATTTGTTAGATTATATGCTTAATTGAGGTTGATTTACTATGATACAATATTCTATATTGTATTGAATGGTTTATGATATGTTTGAATATGGATGTTCTATTTTGATACCATTCACGGTTTATGGTTAATGTGTTAACATTTTTTATGATATTTCTAGTATGAATGTTTATGTAGGTTGTATTTAACCCTTTTCATATGAGGAATTCATTGGACTTAGTAAGTGATGGGTAGGGTCCGATATATCCCCTAAATGAATCTATATATTTCATGAATGAAAATAGATATGGTTTCGGCTAAGTCCTTACCCCATTTTTAGATTCTTGTCATGAAGCCATGAAAGTATTAGATTAATGTCATGAAGCCTAGATAATATTAGATTTTTGGCATGAATCCTTGATGGTAAGTTTCAGATGTCCAAAATTATGCATTCCCTCATTATTAGATTAGTTTTGGATATTAAATGTGATTTTTCGGCTAGTATAATATCCATGATAATTTTTAAATGAAATTATTTAATATATTATTTCCATATTATGCTGAATATTAAGTTTAAAAGTCTTGTGTTTTAGTTCTATACATTTCCTTTAATGTTTATGCTTATTTATGATATCTTCCACTAAAGTTTTTACCCTTACTGAGCATTTGAGATCACCCCATTCTTATGTTTTACTTTCCTAGGTTTCCAAAATGTATATTATGATTGATTTGTAGGGTTAATCTAGAAGAATAATGTCATTCTCGATGGATTATCTATGTTGTATTTTGTGTTTTTAATTGAAATGAAAGGTTCATGTATTTAATCTATTTTCCAAGACCTCTAAACTGACCGGTCCTTTAGGATTTGATTCCTTGTAATCATGCCAATGTATTAAATTAATACACTGACTCTGGGATTATAGAGTTGGTGCATTATAATTGGTATCAAATAAAATTTAGAAACGACCTTGTAAATTAGATTAAGAAAACATAGATTAGGGAACAAAACCCTAAGGGAGACTTTGAGGATAAGTGTAGAAGAAAATTATAGAATCTTAGTAAGGTCGAGATTATGTGGGTATTTATAGTAATACATTCCTATTTGGATACAACAAGTGGATGTGGTTCTGGAATAGATGTACCTAGGAGTAATAACTATAACAAGGTGTTTCAGTCATGACTCAGGGTAACCTGATACATGAAAACGGGCCTTACTGTTCACCTAGTTTGACACTCCCAGGAGATATGTTTAGAATAATTCACATTTTCTTTACAAACCATTTAGAAAGATTTAAAAGTAAATATTTCCCCAAACAAAACCATGTTTACGATTGTGAGATTATCTATGCATAATTTTTTCAATTTTTGTTAAGTGTTTCACTAGTTAGGGATTATTCATTATTTTATGATTTAATCTAGTATATGATATTATTTAGGAAAGGATCCTATCATAAGGAATGTGAACTCCACTAATGCACGTTATTCAATTAATAAGGAGGATGATATCTTTCGTAGCCTTTAGTCAACATTTCAAAGGGAAATATTCTCCCAAGTATTCTTATTATATGAGGACTTAATATCATGTGGTAATTAAATGGGTAAAGAATTCTAAAAATATTACAGCTTTAAAGGAAGGAAAGAAAAGAAGATTATGAAAGGTCGAAAATTATATGAAGGGAATATGGGAAAGAATGATTTTGCCACATGTGATAATTGTGAAAAAGAATCAACCTAGGAAGTTCTTGAAAGGATTGGGTGTTTGTTATAAATGTGGAGAAAAGGGTCACCTAGAAAAATAATGAAAAGGGAAGAAACAAATGTTTGATATTCAGTGTTTCAACTATATTGAAACGGGGCACCATGAAAATAAATTTTCTATGATTCAAGGAAATATAGCTCAAAAAATCAAAGGGATCCAGGTCAATCTTATGTCATTACTGTAGTCAAAATCGAATAATTAATGTATTTTTGTTTTTGGGATTCAATAATTATATAATTTAAATATTTTATTAATAATGTATTGGTTATAATAATTATGGAATATATGAGAATTTCACTGCATTACTTCTTCTTTAAGTATTTGGAAGATTGAATGTTTTCATTATGGTTTTATTATGATCATGGTATTTATATATTTGGATTGTGACAATAAGAGAAAAATTATGTTGTTTGAGGAAAATCTGATGCCAAAATTTATTTTTGAAATTTGGAGACCTTTTTGGACTGTTAATTTAGATAAAAATATTTTTTATGAGTCTCAAGGTCAAAATACATTGGATATTATTTCTTAAGGTTATTTATAATGATATAGTTTTAGAGAAAGGACAACCCAGAGGTCAGGTGACAACCTGTCACATCTAGTAATGTCGTGGGAATTCAACCAACAACTAATGGGCGATAATGGTGCATCACCTACCACTAGCCTATGTGATTTCATGGTTGGTCTAACATAGTTTTATTTATTAAAAATCTATAACAGATTAAGAATAAGTTCATTTTTTTAAACCCTATATGATTAAGATAAATATAATATTTTTGAATTTTATTATCATTTGAAGAGAAAGATGAGTTTGTAGTAGGAATCAATTAAATGATGAAACTCTACTAGTCAAGTAGGTATGCTTCCTTGTGTTCTTAGTCTCTGAAGTAAATTAATTCTTTAACTCTAGGGAAATGATCTTGAAACCAAAAATTCTATCTTAGTACTTTTTTCCAATGAATCAAATAATCCCTTATATCATTACATATTTAGAGCTTCGTGATTGTTAATGTTCTCCTCATCATGTTCTGCATCACCCTCCATCAGAACATAATGGTTAGATTTTTCTTTCATGCTCATGTTTTACTATATAGAACCCTTGAATGTGTTATCTCTAGAAAATTTCATACATCCTAGTATTTTCTTTTTAAATAAATTAAATAGCTAGAATTGTACGCAACATTAAGTTCGAGCGCACTATGACTAATAGAATTAGTCGTTTAAAGACTAGTTATGAATAGTATTAACCACATTATGAAATTTATAAATTTTATTTTTCAAAATAGACTTAATTTTGGTATTTTTCTGAAAATTTTCACTTTTTTATGAATAATGAAAAATACTGCATTGTAGTTAAAAAATGACTTCCTCATTTAAATATTTTATTTTATTTTATTTTATTTTAAAGTCTCAATAGATAAATAATACGAATATTAATCCAATTTAGTTCATTTTAATTGTTATTATAATAGAATTAGATATAAAAAACTAATTGAACTTCTGAACGTCCCTTTTACCCGCCTTCTAGCCACATTTGTGGGATTAACATTAAACATAATTTTAATATTTCTATGAATAGAATTTCAAAAAATAGACATACATGGATGTAATTACTATAAAATTTTTAATCTAATGGGATCAACTTAATTTTTTTGGTGAATAGTAACTTTAGTAAATTTTTATTTATTTGTCGCGGTTAAGGGTAAATCGGGTAATTGAAGGTAAAAATAATATTATAAGATTTATAAGTTTCCCTAAAACTTGTCATAATTGAATTAGATAACTTGATTAGACTAAAATCAACCTTAGGATGAAATTATGATCTTTTTTAAGCCACTTGGGTAAGAATAAGGCTTTTATTATATTTTATTTAAAGATAAGTTAAAAATGTCATACTCAAACTTTTAATAACTACATCATTTTTAATATATGGTTATATATAGGATAAATTAGACTGTAAATAGTCATTTGAAATATAAAATTGTTATCTACATCATGATAATTTATTTATAATTTTTAGACATTAAATAATTTAATTTAATTGTGACACAATGATGATGCAATAATTGATTTATTAAAAGAATAATCAAAAATTTGATATTAATAATATTAAAATAAATTACATTTGAAATATTTGATTTCATACATGATTTTTTTGGATGAATATGACATTTTAGGGATGATTTAATGTAGTTTTTTTTATAAGGAATCAAGTTGTTATAATTTTTAAAAAATTCAATTAATAAACAGTGTCAAAATTGACACAAATGAGATTTTAAAATAAATAATATTTTATTAAATCTTATAAAATTCATAAAAATAAATAATTTTTAAAACTAACTAGGATAATGTAAAATATTTTATAAATGATCCAATCTAGGTTCTTTTGGTATTTTATAGTGATTATATTAACCTTATAGTATAAAAAGACATGTTGTCATGGTAAGAGTTAAATTGTTTAACTAAGGGTTAAAGCCAAAATATAAGGTTAATTTTGTTACCCAAACTGTTAGGTATTGGGATGGGCAGAAGAAGCTGGTGGGCTAGGAAATTAATATTTTTCGCATCACTGAAGTGACATTACAACATCGACTCCGCTGTGCTATCCCGATACAGTCTGAGGATCACGCGTGGATTTGATAGAGCACAAAATATAAAAATGAACAAGTACCTTGTTCAGATCTGATATGTGCCAGTGAGTCATAGGTTGCTGGTTACCGTCACTCCAAGAATCCCATGTCGAAGTCCACTATATTTTCCACACATACCTTTCTAATCAGCACATGCGTTGTTCATTGGAATCCGGGTGCTAGCACGACACACCAACAATCTCCTCGACGCAGTGGTGATCACCACAAGGCAAGGAACTTTGATCCAGGAAGGAAGTTCTTGAAGTTCTTCCTTACTTTAGAGGATCTCTTTATAGAATTCAGAAGGAGAGAGAGGTTCTCAAAATGATACATGAATAGTTACTGGGGTAGAGCCTCTCTCTTTCTTATATAGGGGATATCTAAAATACCTGGTATGGGTTCCCGACCCCCGTGTAATAAATATTCTCTGTATAAGTACTATAAATTTTTATTTATGTAAAATAAATATTTTCCATAAATAATATTTATAATTTTATCACTAACTACAATATATATATTAATTTATATGTTGTGATAAACATGAGTCTTATAACTCGACTCACTTCTCCTGAAAATATTAAATGAACCCTGGATATTTAAATCTGTTTGAATAATATTTTTTTTGTATTTACTGGTCACTTGTAAATACATGTTATAAATAAATTCCACATATTATTCCAAGCTTGAATAATTAAATAATTTATTTACTACTTGGTGATTCATAGAACTTGGATAGTACTCAGACCCTTTGGTGGGGCCCTCCAAGTTCTATATTCCTACTCACAGAATATGGCTGATTCTCAAAGTGTTGTTCTGTGTGACCATCTATGCCCTTAACTCAATAGCAGTGAATCAAATCCACCAACCAAGAGTAGGGTCTAGAAACCCATCGAGGCCCCTATAGAGATAAGGAAAATTCAGAGCAATGACTACCTTCCTACGAACACGGTCTATGTAATATAATCTCTTCGTCATCGATATCTCAATAAAGAAGAATGAACACTAGTGTCATCATTCTTTATCTTTCTTTATTTTATTTTTTGATTTTTCCGGATGGTCTTACCTTTGACTACCATGGCCATGGATTTAATGAAGGTGCATCCATCCTAATCAACTAGGCCTGAGATATCTCTTCCTGAACTCGGTAGCGACAAATCCTTTCTCAATAATTCAATCAATGTCATTCCATTAATGACGTAACTGATACAAACTACCTCTCCATGACTTTATCATCATGGATTTTTCCTTGCATCAAATGTACGTAATAAAATGGAATTCATTGATAATGATCTCAAGTATAGAGACCATTACACATGTATGTAGATAGGAACAACCAATGACACCTAAAATATGTGGTGTTCCTATTATGCGTGTCAGTCCTCATAATCTAAACTACTAGAGATCATCAAGTGAAAACTTCATGAGATGAAGTCTCAATGCTTATAAGCCCCCAGCACCTGATGGTCACACATCATATGTGTCCTTTCAGAATGATATAACTGGACCATAGGACATTACGTTAAGATTACCATCATTTTATCTCGAGGTTCCCATTTAGCCTAGGATCTGCTATACCCCCTTGACATGACATGAAATCTAATGAAATTTCCATAAACAAAGTGGATGCAAAAGTATCTACACTATTATGGAAAGAAAAACACATGTATTATAACAAACTGCATACATGTAGTGGTAATAAAAGTAAAATACAAGTTGGGTCTAGGGCACCCAATTTCAATTGGTTGAGATTATTTGAACCCATAATCATTGTATATTTTAAATAACTCACTTTGGAGCTATCAGAAATCGATAATCAATTTATATTAAATTAATACTTTTGGAGTATCCTAAAGTGCCCCTCCCCTCTCTTATAAAAGGGAACTTATCCTTATATTTTATTCAGAACTCTAAAGCTCTTTGGATCCTACAAAACCAATCCTTTTCTCCTTAAAACTTCTCTCAATTAATCCTAGAGGCCATACTTTGGGCATAAATCCAACTTAAGGAGTCCATTTGTGCAAATCAAACGGATACACTCACAGAAGAGGTAATTATTTTACCAACTCTTTCAATTGCTTTTATTCTTATACTTACTATTCATATATTTTTTCTGTACTAAAGTAATAAATATATAAAATAATATATTATGAGATGTTGTTATGGTTATGGTACAACCATATTCCCCCTTTTACCCATCCTATGAAAACAATATCACCATGCCTGTATACGCACGACTTACTGTCTTCACGCTATGGTGTAAACTTTTTTTCATATATAATTTATTTATATTGGAATAATTATTAATATAAAAGATTTATATAATAAATATAATGTGATATTATTTATATATAATTAATATACCATCCAATTCCATACCATTTAACCATTAAGGGGATGATATCTTCGCTTGTGCATATGTATAACCTACCGTCTCCACGATGTGATGAGGTTTAATATCCATGTTAACCATTCAAAAATGATTATAAAAATATTTATATAATTAATAATTATGAAATATATGACATAATAATTATACTTTAATAATATATATATGTCATTTACTTTATTCTATTCACTATAATAAGAAAACAGAAACAACATTCATGCGTACGTACGACCTACCATCTCCATAAACGGTGTGTTCTATTTAATTTATATATATATTTATATACTAAATATATATGATATATAAATCATATTAAATTTTTTTAAGTAAGTAAATCATGATCTAAGTAATAATATCAAGAATGAAAAGTCAAAATTCGTATGATAAACAAAGCGATTATTACCCAAAACGTTGCTTTAACATGGAATTGTTAAATAAAATGGTAATATAAAGTCATAAATGAATCATATATGAAATAATAATAATAATAATAATTATTATTATTTTATAATTTAATAATATGTTTATAACCACTATACAGGAGTTTCAGACATGTACAGAGAGTATCATACCTAAGGTAAGGGAATTTCGGTCTCACTTTTAATTTTCATGAAATAAAAGCCATGTTCACAACCTATTTATTATGTGTGGTATATATAATAACCCTAATATATTTCAGATCATGAATACAATTATCTTAATTATATTTAAAGATTCATTTTAAGATATCATGCTTATGATTTAAATGTTAAAAGTGGTATGTGACGCTTTGAATGTTTAAAGAATTAATCCTTTATCCATTTCAATATTCTTGATATTATCATACATATTTATTTATATGTATATAATGGATTATAAATAAAATTTTATGTCAATTATCAATTTCATTCAAATTTTTTCAAAAGGAATATTTTTAAGGTTTTATGTAAGGGTTATTTTTTCAATCTCATTTTTATTTGGGATTGTTTATATGTAAGTATCTGCTAAAACACATTTATCATCCATGTCCATGTTCTTTAAAAACTCATTTCAAAATATTGTCAAAGATTTTTTAAAGTCATTTTTACCCATGTTTTACTTTTTATAAACCTTTTTGAATGTAATATTTCTATCGTTTTCCAAATGAGGTACTTTTTGAACTTTTGAAAAAATTAAGGAAAGAATTCTTTTTTAACTTATATGGCACTAGCGGCTATTTCTACTGCCATGACACCATAATGTTTTGATGATTCCATTACAATATTACAAGGTTATTTTTAAAAGAAATTTTTCCTTTTATAATTTTCCATCTTCTAAATGATTTTAAAGTAAAATGGGATATTTCTCTCAAATATTTTTAATGATTTTATTAGATTATTTTTATCTATATCAACATCCTTTATTGGATTTTATGCTTAATTGAGGTTAATTTATTATGATATAATCTTCCATATTATATTGAACATTTTATGATGTGTTTGAGTTTGGATGTGATATTTTGATACCATTTGCAGTTTACGATTAAAGTATTAACATTTAGTATGATAGTTTTAATATGAATGTTTATGATGGTAATAATTCAATCTTTTCATATGAGGAATGCATTGGACTTAGTAAGTGACAGGCAGGGCCCATTATAGCTCATTAATGCATCAATAGGCTTCATGAAACAAAATAGATACCATTTTGGATGAGGCCTTACCCATTTATTAGATTCTTGGATGAAATCCTTAAAATAATTAGATTCTAGGCATTAAGCCTTGACAATATTATATTTTTTGAATGAATCCTAGAGGGTAAGTTTCAGATTTCTAACAATATGAATTCACTCATTATGAGATTAGTTATTGATATTATATGTGATTATTCAACTAGTAGAATATCCATGTGAATGTTTAAATGAAATTATTTGATTTATTCTTGCTATATTATACATAATATTATGTTTAAAAGTATAATGTTTTAGTTTTATAGCATTCCTTAAATATTTATTCTTATTTATGATAGATTTCACTATATTTTTTACCCTTACTAAGCATCTGAGCTTACCCCTTTCTCATGTGTTACTTTCCTAGGTTGTTAATATGTGTATTATAATTGATATGTAGGTTTAAGATAGGAATAATAATGGTGTAATCAATGGATTATCTATGATGTATTTAATTTTTTGAATTGAAATGAAAGGTTTATGTATGTAATATATTTTACAAGACAACTAAATAGATCAGTCCTTCAGGATTTGATTCCTTGTAATCATGCCAATGTATTAAAATAACACACCAAATTTGAGCTTTTAGGGTCAGAACATTACAAAAATACTATTTATTTACATCAGCTTCATAATATATATAAATAAAATAATGTGTAACAAAAATAGAAATTTTTTTTATAGTGGTTGAGGGGAAAAGGAGACATTTTAGAGGTCACCAGTTTGAAACCCACAAGGTGAAACTTTTACAGGCAGGTAGGTGCGATGAGATTTTTGGTGGCCATGAGGAATTAGAGGGGCGCAAGAGAATAAATATACAGGAGAAGGTGGGGCTCACCAGTGGGGAACTAATGGGAGGGTATCATCTGTTAATGGTAGGAATGGGAGGAAAATGGGAGGGGGAGGCTCACTAGAGAATAGGAATGAGCTCACAACAAAAACAATTATCAGAGGAAATTAAACACCCCTTTAATTCAGCCTTAAATAGAGGCGATTCCCAAAACCACCTCTATTATGTGGAATGTATCTCAATTAGCGCGGTTTTTTAACCACCACTAATATTTTATATAAATTAGATTGGGTTAAAACCCTCTCTAAATAGAGATTTTCTAGTGAAATTAGAGTAGGTTTTAAACCCCTCTAATACAACCGCTGCTAAATTACTCTTTCCTTTACCAGTGATTTCCTCAAAAGCACCTTTAATAATAGTTGGAAAAAATAGTGGTGGTTCCTCATAACTACTGCTAATTTATTTAGAGTGGGTTATACCCCCCTCTAATAATAGTGGATCGTGCATGAGGACCCTGTTAGTTTTGGTTGGATGATTTTGATCACCGAGGTATGGGGTTCATAGGGTCCCACTTGTGCTAGTTACCTTTAGGGGTTTCCCATGGGGCTCTCTTGTGATATGATGCTTATGTGATGTGGTTATAGCCATTGGTATATAGTATACCTTGTGAACACTTTATTTTTAAGAAAGCTTTCTTTTAATAAATTCTTTCCTTTAAAGTATTTTTCCCGAAAAAATGGTTCCTTAAAAACTTTTCCAAAGTACATATGAAAATGTGCATGCTGATTTATCTTCCAATGTTATAGCATGGAATCCTTCTTTTTGGTGATATCCTACTAGGGTTTGGATCACACCCTACATACACCCTTGGGTGTATGTAGAATTTGTTATTCATGACTGAGGTAAAGGAAAAATGTATCACGGTGGAGATGGTGGATCTGGTTTCTAGTGTTCTACTTCTTGTAGGTGTTGATGGTGGAAGCTTGAGGGTGATGTCCCTCTTGTTTCATGGAGGTTTATGGGATGTTTTTTTATTTCTATTCCATTATGGTATTTTTTGTTCTTGTTAATGTTGTAAAACATTGAATCTAAAATTATTGTACCACCTTTGGTTATGTTTATCAGTTATGTGATGGTTATTCTTGTTGGTTAGTTGTTGTTTATCATGGTTAAAATCATTCCCAAAGTCAATTTTCAATACACAAGAACTAGTTTCCAGCCCTTGGGGATCGGGAAAACCCTTCAATCCATGCCACAGGTAGGGTTTGGTGTTATATTGGATGGACCCCCGGCTTGGTTTATGAAAAAATGGTATTATAGTAGGTTTATCTCTTTTTGGGTCAAGTTATTTGGGAATATTTTGGATATGAAGGCGCTATTATTGTCGGGGCATGAGGTTCTAGTCATGAGTGGGGTGTCTAGACAACAAATATTGTGACAATACTCAAGTTTTCAAAGGATGTTTTGAATTTGGTTTGACTTATCCTCTAGGTGAGATGTACATGATGGAGACTGTGTATGGAAACCAGGTTAGGGTGAAGTGGTTTGATATTGTTGATGAGTTTTTATGACTTTTTTTAAGTTATATAAGTTTTTGGAAATTATTTATTTTGCTAAAAAATTTTAGAATGGTTTTATTTATAGTTATAAATTATGTTTGTTGCTTGTTGCAGCAAGATGCCTCCCTAGAGACTTTCTGTGGAACCACAAGAAGAGGCTGAAGAGATTTATCCCTCACCAATTGATCACAATTTAGTAGAAGTAGTGGTTCAGGAAATCCAAGATTTGGGTAAAGGAGCACGTTCTGGTCTTGATCAGGTTAGAGAAGCTGAACCAGGTCTTAGAAAGGAAAAATCTCGAGAGTTCATCAAGAATAATCACCCTTCCTTCTAAGGCAGCACAAAAACCCATGGAGTAGAGGAGTGTCTTGAGAAGATAGAGAGGGTGTTATAATTCTTGACACTCCTGAGGAAGTAAGGTTGAAGTGAACTTCATTCATATTGGATGGTTCTAATCAGATGTGGTGGGACTCAGTGGTGCAAGCTGGAAAGAACAAGCAGATGGTTTGAAAATATTTTAAGGTCATTTTAAATTAGCAGTACTGTCTTGAGATTTTGGACTTCTTCAAATCCCAAGAGATTTTAGAGCTCATGTAGTGAGACCATACTGTGATGGATTAAGCTAACCACGTTGTAGAGTTAGTTTCGTTTGCACTCGAGGTCACATCCAATGATAATTTGAACGCTCAGAAGATCGAGATGGGATTGCAACCAGAAATATGATCCTAGGTATTTTTTTATAAACTAAAAACCTATGATAAGGTGGTTAATTTCTCTATGATGATATAAATTGATTATACAGGAAATTTTGGTTTCTATAGAGTTGTGTCATCCATGGGTTGTGGCAGTTCATCTAAGAAGAATACTAAGCGGGACGACCAGGAAAAGAGGGGACGTTGTAGTTCAGGCCATCCTTCCTAGTTTTCCTCATCTATGGATTTAGGTTTTGGGTTAGTCATGTGCCATCAGTGTGGGAAATAAAGTAACATGCAGTCTACATGTTCATCTCCACCAAGACCTTTCCACCAGTGCAAAACTATGGGGAAATTTTAGTGATTTTTCAAGATGGTGTGCCCATATCAGAGTGGTACAAGATCTATAGCTCATAGAGAGATGTTATCCTAGTCAGAACCATCTAGAAAATAAGGTTATTGGTTTGGAGGTTATGAAGACAGGGCTGGATCTTCTTTAGGGAAAAGTCAGTTCAGGTTAGAGCTGCAAGTTAGTGGTCATTCTCAGGCTTGGGTAGAAACGTGGAATCTACATGTTATGGATCGAGTGCTAGTGTAATCAGATGCAGGTAATATGACAGTTCGATGTATTATTCTTATTGAATCATCTTTAGTTGTTGTCTTGTTTGATATTGGTGATTATATTTATTTCAATTCTTCGTGTCTTGTGAATGTGTTGAAATTTCTAACCTATCTTATGTCGTATGCGATGGAGTTGGTAATGTTGCATTGTAAGTAGTGAGAGCAGGGTTTCAGGTGTCTAATTTTCACACTCACCATGTCAGGGATCAAGTTGTAATGGGATTTCCTAGTTTTGGAGATGGACCTCTTTGATGTAATCCTCATAATGGATTGGATAGTTCTTTTTGAGGTGCACATCGATTGTTATCGATTGTGGGTGAGTTTTGTGGAATCTGATAGGCGCACCCAAGTTTTTCTGGGAGAATGGTATCCTCGGTCAGGACGTGCAAGATGTCAACTTATGAATTTGGGTAATCTTGTTCATCACTTTTTGTTTCTCAGGTTAGATGATGGTGATAGTGGTCCCGAAGTTGGATTACCTCCCATGGTGGACGAGTTCCCAAAGGGATTTCTAGGGGATTCCTCTGGCTTTCCCTCTGAGTGGGATGTGGATTTCACCATCAATTTGGTGCTGAGAACAATGACAATATCTCTTCCCTCATACCGTATGATCCCCACCATGTTCAGGGAATTAAAGTTACAAATGGTTGATTTAGAATCCAAAGGATTCATTTGCCTGATAATCTCACCTTGGGCTGCCCCAGAGCTATTTACTAAGAAGGAAAATGGATCTCTCATGTTGTGTATTGAATACCGAAAGTTTAATAAGGTGATTATCAAGAATAAGTACCCTTTTCCTCATACCGAGGAAATTTTTTATCAGATTAAGGGGGAAGGTGGTTCTCCTTGTTCTACTTGCATTTTGGGTATCATCAAGTTCAAGGTTAAGAGGCGAATGTTTTGAAAAATAACATTCTAAATAAGGTATGACAATTGTGAGTATTTGGTCATACCTTTTATGTTAAAAAATGCTCATGTTGTCTTTATGGAACTCATGAACAGGGTGTTCCGCCAATAGCTCAAATCCTTTGTTGCGGTATTCATGGTAGACATCCTGGTTTACTCAGGGACCGATAAAGAGAATGAAAACAATTTGAGAATTGTGTTGGTAACCCTTCAGGATCATAATCTCTAGGGGAAGTTTTCCAAGTTAAACTTTTATATTACAAAGGTAATGTTTCTAGGTCATGTCGCTACTGTAAATTTAACCTATTACAATGGTTTAAAACCATTGGAATAGCCCATGGAACTGTTGAGATAGCCTATCCTAATGGTTTCAAGAACCATTGGTATGTGGGGCGTTGTAGTAGCTCTATACCAATGGTTTCTGGTGAACCATTGGTATAGGTGGTCTGAAATTAATTTTTCCCAATGGTTTAAGTAAAACCATTGGTATATATGTGTACCAACGTTTCAAGAACAATTGGTATACATATCATCCATCATACATACCAACGGTTTTTTAATAGTTGGTATATATTATATCCCAACAGTTTCATCAAAACAGTTGGAATATATGTTGTCCAGACTGAATACCAATGGTTATGTGAACCGTTGGTATATGTTGTCCAGCATTTGAATACCAATGGTTCTGTGAACCGTTGGCATATTTTTTCTAGGATATTTAATACTAACGGTTCTGTGAACCTTTGTTATATCCTCTACTCCCTAGCTAACATCAAATCTGGGTAGAGGGCATAAACCAAACCTGTAAACCCACTTCGAGCAGTAAACCTACACCTCTAAACCTATAAAACGTGCACATCTAAACCTATAAAACCTGCACCTCTAAACCTGTAAAACCTACACCTGTAAACCTTCACCTCTAACAATCTTCCAAAGAACACTTTACACCTATAAAATTTCACATGTAACTGTAAACCTGCACCTCTAACAGTCTTCTAAAGCACCTATAAACCTGCACCATCATGCACCTCATGTGGAAGTAGCTTCACATGATGAGTGGGAAAAGTCACTAGGTTTTTTCCATCTTGGTTTAGACTATTTAGAGTCTAAAAATGTTGAAGATGATTCTATAGATCATAGAGATGCTCAGGGTGGTTTTACATTGGTAGAGGATGAGGTTTCATGTAAGGGGGATCCCTCCTCTGGTTCCAAATTTCCTAGACTATCATAT
This sequence comes from Viscum album, assembly GCA_963277665.1. Classification (NCBI taxonomy): domain Eukaryota; kingdom Viridiplantae; phylum Streptophyta; class Magnoliopsida; order Santalales; family Viscaceae; genus Viscum; species Viscum album. The sequence continues at coordinate 839,550,673 of OY728165.1, forward strand.
CCAGACTCATATAGAGATAGTGATGGTGATGACCATAGTATTCCACCAGAGCATGGTGGACCTACTATCTCATTTAAAGTTGGGACATATCCTAAGGGATCCTTAGTTAAGAAGATTGACCAAGTAGGTGAGCTTCAGGATTTTCCCTTAGATGTACCTACCAAATCATAACCTAGAGAGGCTTCTTTACCTAGTGTTGAGAGAGTTGTTTCCCTAGTGCCTTCAGATTTTGTATCCATAGTATATTTATAACATTTCATAGAAATACATCTTTTAGATTTCAGTAGAATTTTGAGTTATCAGGAACCTCCTATTGTTGCATCTACATCTAGTGTTTCACCTCCCTCATATTTAGTTGATGCTGATTCGATCTAGTCTATAGTCAAATAGTATCTCCATATTGTTATAGGTGATGTGAATTCATCTCATCAAGATTAATTTAGGGATATTCTGTAGAATAGTTAATCAAGGAATAGGTTGACTATTTGATAGTGATGACAAATCTACTCAAGCTATTCATGGATGAGAAGATTTCTTTAGTAGTATAGAGAGATGAGGAAATATTATTATAGACTTTTTCAGTATTATGAATCATTTAATATATGTATCCAATACTCTAGTGGTTGTGGGCCACAAGAATTAGGCCCAACCGGATTAGGCTACACCAATCCAACAAACTCCCTTGTTGCATCCCTTGATGAGAAGGAGGATAAGAGTTCCCTTTTTTCTCCAATTCCTGAGAGTGTGGATGGTCCTGATGGGTTCAGAAATAAATTCTTTATTTTATACTAGGACATAGTTCGTGATGATATCTTTAACACTATGAGTGAGTTCTTTAAACATGCCTCAATGCCCTATGGAATCAACTCCAATTTTATTTCCCTGATCCCAAAGAAGGAAAATGGTGTGGATGTAAAGGATTTCAGACCTATTGCTATTGGGAATACCTTTCAAAAAATCATTAGAAAAATTATTGCTAGGAGGTTAGGTCCCATTGCTCGTGGGTTTATCTATTCAAATCATTTTGGCTTTATCCCTAGTAGGAATATTCAGAACTACCCTTGAATGTGTTAACATCATGAAATGAAAGGTTAAACATGTGAAATTTGCTTTAAAGCTTGATATCTCAAAGGAATTAGATACAATAAAGTGGAGTATTATTTTTGAAATGCTCATAAGGTATGGACACCCCCCTTCACCCCCATGCCCCCCTGGATAGCCCCCTTGCACCCCCCCTAGACAGCCCCCTTACACCCCCACTGGACACCCCCCCAGACACCCCGAGACACCCCCCTGAAAGATCCCAGACACCCCCTCCTAGACACCCAACTAGCACCCTCCCCCCTGCCCTACAGACCCCCCCAGACAACCCATTGGACACCCCCTGGACATCCCCACTAGACACCCCACCTACACCAACCCCCTACCCTATATACCCCCCCCATACAGCCCTTAGACACCCCCTAGACAGCCCCCCTAGACACCCCACCTGCACCCTTCCCCCTACCCTACAGACCCCCAACCCCCCCCCCCCCCCCGGACAACCCTTGGACACCCCCCTAGACATCCCCTCCTAGACACCCTACCTGCACCCTCTCCCCTGCCCTACAGACCCCCCCAGACATCCCTTGGACACCCCACATGCACCCTACCCTGCAAACCCCTCTGACAGCCCTTAGACACACCCCCTAGATAGCCCCTCTTAGACACCCCACCTGCACCCTCCCCCCTACCCAACAGACCCTCGAGCACACCCCCCGGAGAGCCCTTGGACACCCAACCTGGACAGCCCCACCTAGAAAATTCTATAGTCATCAGTACCTTCACTTCATTATGAAAGAATTCTAAATGAACAATGCCTTGATACTTTTCCAAGAACAGTCTTTGTCAGGCTTACTCTGAATAATATACTTCCACCACTTATAACTTGGACCCTCTACTAGGATGGTTACAAAAACAACCTTAAGAGACTCATAAATATAAAGCTGGATAAAAACATCCTCAACCTTAGTACCAAAACCAATTCATCCTAAGAATCTTGTTACCCCAGAATTATTGTGGGGATACCATCTTGATTCTGGGGTTCCTAGGTGTGCCTTCAAGATCGATTTATTCAAGGCTTTTGATTCGGTCAGGTGGGACTTCTTATGGGATGCTTTGGATCTGCTCAGATTTCCGGCTAGGTTCTCATCTTGGGTTAAAATATGCATCTCTATCCCAATGTTCTCGGTGAACATTAATGGTAGTTTACATGGCTACTTTGTGGGGAAAAGAGGGCTCAGACAAGGGGATCTTCTTTCACCTTTCCTTTTTGGGATTTGCATGGAGTTTTTCTCGCGCATTCGGGACTCCCTTATTTCATCTTCAAATGCTTACAAGTTTCACTAGTGATGTGGTAAAACCTTTATTTCTCACCTTTTTTTTGAAGATGACCTTATCTTTTTTTCATAAGGTGATTTGGATTCAGTTTTAGTCTTGAAGCATGCTATTGATCTTTTTTCTTCCCTATCTGGATTGAATGTTAATCTTTCGAAGTCCCTAATGTGTAATGACCGAATATTTTTTTGGAAATTCCTTTCTTATAAATATGTCATAATCACATGAAATCACAACATAATTAACTACTAAGTCCTATGTGACCCTAAAAACATAAGTTGTCATTTCTGTGACCTGAGTTTTAAAAATCAGACATAAACAGCTGCGATCAGTAAGTTATTTGGAGTCCAATAAGAAAAACTTATTTTTTGGCAAATAGTAACCAACCCTTACGAATAGTAACACACCCTTGTGAATAGTGGTATGCCTTAATGAATAATATCCTTAATTATGATAGTATATAAATAATATTCAAGTGTCAGTACGATACACCTATGCTTTAAAATAAGAAAACAAATGTTTTAAAACTGTTATTTTTAGAATAAATTATGATTTTAATTAAATATTAAATTAATAATATTTAGAAAATCATTTTTGAAAATGGACTTCATTTTTGGATTCTGCAAATCGAAAAATGGTTGGAGTGTATTTTTGGTATTTTTCTGAAATACTTGAATTTTTTATGAATAGTGACATACCATAATTTGCGAAGTTAAGATAAATACACTAATTATAGAGTCATGTGTGATGTTTTTATGATGCAAGACCACTTGGTTCAGGATCACATGATAAAATTACTATCCTTGTTCATGGAATACTCACTATTCCTTGTCTTGAGGAGATATAATAAATTAATGAATTTTATATTAAAAATCCCCTCTCTCCTCCACTATAAAACCCCCTCTCACTCCCCCTTCCATTCACTCCTCTCAAGTCTTGTTCCTTCTTCAAATTCTTTCAAAATACCTTCCCAACCTCCTCCCCCACGTCCAGAAAGCCTTGGTTTCATAAAAAGACCAAAACCTCTCCTTAAGGAGGTTCTCAAGGAAGTTTGGTTCAAGAGGTAAATTCCTCTTTTCAATTCTTTGTCTTTCCTTTCATGTTCATTTGTTTACTTTTTCTAGTACCTCTCCCTATCCAAATTTTGTGATGACTTCAGTACCTTATATTTACTGGAATTTTTTCATGATAGTCGAATAATTTATCATCATCTTCCCCCTTTTACCTTCTTTTATACTAGTAGCAAGAACACCATCTGAAATGTGTCAATTTTCCACATTCAAGGACAATGGACTTTTGGTTTCTATTATCATTCTCAATTCTGGTCATGAAACCATTCTTGTTATGGTTGAACAAGATTATTATGTATGTAATATAACCTATGTAAGATTCTATAATCCCTTTTTACAAATGTTATTATGTTATAATGAAAAATGAGTTCATTGTAATAAAAAGCCACAAATTAACCGAAACAATTATCATTAAGGTTATATATAATAATTCATCCTATTTCCATGAAATCAAGTTATATAAATGACAAATAACACCTATTTATGTTGATAAATAATATATAATTTCAATTCTGGAGATTTACATCTATTCCACATACTTAAAAACAAGTAAACCAAATATGAAAATAAAGAAAATGAACACTCTGGAACGATGGAATTCAATACAATAACTTATCAATAAAGAAATAAATGAACTAACCAGAATTATGATAAAATAAATACATGTACAATAGGTTCTTAAATAAGTTATTAATAAGTATAATTTCATATTCCAGGGGCTTAAGTTTGAGATAGGAACACATTCGGAGTTAAGGTAAGGGTTTTTTCCACCCGAACTTTCATTTTCATTCGGGTTACTTTCATCATCTAATTGTCTCAATAAAATTCTTATGTATTGTTATGTACTCCTCATAAATTATTTTTTAGTATTATATATATGTTTATCATCTATAACCCTTCCTTATTTTATGGATAGTTACATGTTTTAAAAGGAACTTTCAAAATTATCTCCAAAATACAAGCCTGGTTCAAGGGAATTTCTCAAATTCTTACCTATTTTCAAGGGCACACTATAATCTATTTTTGTAAAGCATTATATTTAGAAAATCACTCGTTTTATTTTGAAAATACTATCTTAATTCACTTCTGGTTTTATACAAAGATTTTTCCAAAAGAAGTCTTTTTTTCAAAATAAAAGAGTATTTATCTCAAGATCGCTTAATGATTTTATAAGAGTATTTGTGATTGTTTAAAAACTCTTGTTGATTATTATGTATTATTCAGTTTAATAATTTATGAAGTCATATACCATATTTGATTTAATGTTTTATGACTAACTCTATTTTGGATGATCTATCCTAAAACCATTCACCATATAACTCGGAATGGTTAGTGTTTTATATTTAATGATTGGGGAAAGATAATTACATTTAATATGATAGTTTCAATATGAATGTATATGTTGTTTATGTTTTTTTCCCGCTCATATGAGGAATGCATTGGACTTATCATATGATGGTTGGGTTTTGATATATCCCCTCGATGCATCATTAGGTCTCATGAGACAAATAGACGTGGAATTGGTTGAGGCCTTTCAAAATGTGATATAGATTTTGGCAGAGGCCTTAATCATTTGACGTCTTGGCCGAGGCCTTGAAAAAATGTTTCAGAATGTCTGGCATATGAACTTCCCTCATTATGAATCTATTAATTGAAAGTCCATGTGGTAATTTGACTAGTATAATACCCATGATTACGGTTTGTTATGGCATTATTTACTCAGATCATATTACTTCCATAATGTGTGCAAGTTTATTCTTAAAGGCATTTGTTTTCAATTATGCACCATGTCTTATTTATATGCTATCTTCCACTGTATTGCTTACTCTTACTGAGCATTTGAGCTCACCCCTTTCTTATGTTTCATTTTTCACAAGAAATGAAGAATTAAATTATGAATGACTTGCAAGAATAATTTATGAGACATGATGTTTCGAGTGTAATAAATTAGTGTTGTATTTCTCTTCATGATTTAATGTTAAACTTATTTATGAATCTTGTTTCCAAAATCTACTAAACTACTTGGTCCTTCGGGATTCATATTCCTTGTATGTATGCCAATGAAATCAAATAAGGAACCAACTCTGGGCAACTTGGGTCGGGTTGTTACAGTTGGTATCAGAGGAAGTTTAGTAGAAAACATAGAAAATAGATTTAGAAAACATAGATTAGGGAAGAGTCCCAAAGTTAGTATTTGAGGATAAACATACAAGAACATCCTGGTATTTTGGTAAGGAATAGATTATGTGGATCATTCAAGCAATACATACCTGTCTAGATACGAGTATATAGAGGTGGCTCTGACACAGATATTCCTAAGAGTGAAAGCTCAAATAAAGAGTTTTGGGCTTGACCCAGGGTATCCTGGTTTACAACAACGGGCCTTGCTGAACTCTTGGTTACAACACTCTAGGGAGATATGCTTAGGATAATTCATGTTTTCTTTACAAGTCATTATGAAGGATTTAAATGTAAATTTTTCCTCAGAGATATCATGTTTATGATTAAGAGATTAGCTATGCGTAGAATTTAAATTTATGCTTAGTATTTTACTACATTGAGATTATAAATTATGATTAATACCCAAATCTAGTGTATGCCATTATTTAGAAAGGGGACTAGTGGAAGGAATGGAAACCGTACGAATGCACGTGTCCCCTGTAGGGATTTTCCTCCGATGCGAGATAATGATGTTGGCTATAGTGCTGTGACTGGTACTGAGCAACTCATAACTATACTGGGACAACTTACTCAGGTTATGAATAATAACCTTACCTATATAGAGCATCCGGATCCACCACATGGAGGAGTTATGCTAGATCGCTTTATACGACAAAAGCCTTCATAATTCAATGGGACTACAAACCCATTTGTAGCTGAGTAGTGGATAAGTTACCTCGAGAAGATATTTCTTTCTTTGGGATGTAATGAAAGAGAGAAGGTTTTCATGGCAGTATATCATCTATCAGGAGATGCAGATCAGTGGTGGTAATTAATCCAAAACACAAAAGAGGAGGAAGATATAGAAGAGTTGTAATTGAGGTATTTTAAGGAAATCTTCTTAGAAAAATATTTTCCTCATGAGAAACGAGCAGATATGGAGAGAAAATTCTTGAATCTGAGGTAGAAGGAAGATGATGATGTTGAAAAGTATAAAGCTAACTTTACAAGGTTATCGAGACATGTTGTGGACTACATACGAAATCCAATAAGAAAAATTGATCGATTCTTTGATGGACTAAAGCCATTCCTCTAGTGGGCACTAGTCTTCCAATGTTTTTCATCAAATGAGGATATAGTTTCATGTGTTATCAAGACAGAAAAATAATTCTCCAAGTCTTATGACTTTAGGGGAAATCAAGAAAAGAAAAGGGCTACTGAGAACTCTGGGAAAGGAAATAAGGAAACACGAAAGAAGGGGAGAGTTGAATTTCCACCCTATGATAATTATGGAAAGAAACACCTTGGTGCATGCTTAAATAGAAAATGAGTATGATACAATTGTCGTTAGCCATTAATTTTCAATGCTATAATTTTCACGAGATGGGACACTATGATAATGATTGTCCAAAGCTTCAAGAAAATATGCAACAGAAAATGCCACGGGAGCAGGGACAAGCTTATGTGATCACAACTGCTGATATTTAAGTTCCTAATGATGTGGTGGCAGGTACTTTAATCATTTCCTCATACATATCCAATACTTTATTTGATTCTGGATCATCGCATTCATTTATATCTTCCCAATTTTACAAGGAAATTAGATATGTCCAATTAGATTTAATAAAGGAGTTATCAGTCAAAACTCTTAGTGGGTGTATCATTACAACAAAGGCATGACGATTAGTCCCCCTCGTGACATATAAACGTGCTTTAGTTTCTAGCCTTATCACCATACCAATGGTTGAGTATGGTATAATTCTAGGAATGGATTGGCTATCAAATTATGATGCGAAGATCTATTGCAAGAGGAAAGAAGTTACAATCTTTGAGAACGGTGTAGAATCCCTTATCATTAGAGAAGAAACCTCTCTATTTGATTCTCATCTAGATGCACCCCCAATAGCTCAACTAAATTCAATTATTGGGGAGGAAGAGAATGAAATAACTATGGGTGAGGAAAAGAATGTTCAAATAGAATATGTACCTGTTGTGCAAGAATATATTGTTGTCTTTCCAGAGGATTCACCTGGACATCCTTTAGAGAAGGAAATTGAGTTTTCCATTGACTTAATTTCTGGTTCAAGGCCCATATCAAAGACCCCTTATAGAATGGCCACTATGGAGTTAGTGTAACTAAAGAAGCAACTAGAGGAATTGAGTGATAAAGGATTTATTCATCCTAGTGTTTCTCCATGGGGAGCCCATGTCCTCTTTGTCAAGAAGAAAGATGGATCTATGAGGCTGTGCATTGATTATAGGGAAATCAATGCTATTACAATAAAGAATAAGTATCCTCTTCCACGAATTGATGATTTATTTGATCAACTTCATGGAGCCCAATATTTTTCGAAGATTGATCTACGATATGGATATCATCAGTTGCTTGTGAGGAAAGAAGACATTCCAAAAATAACATTTCTAACTAGGTACAGGAATTATGAGTTTACAGTAATGCATTTTGGACAAACTAATGCACCATCTGTTTTCATGGATCTTGTGAACAGAGTCTTCAGGGAATATCATGATGACTTTTTAGTGGTGTTTATTGATGATATCCTTGTATACTCTAAAATCCATGAAGATCATGAAAATCACTTGCTCACTATTCTAAAGACCCTTAGAAGAAATAAATTATACTGGAAGTTTAGAAAGTGTGATTTCTGGCTCCAATCAGTTTCCTTTATAGGCCACATTGTCTCTAAGGATGGAGTATCTATAGATCCTATGAAGACAAAGTCTGTGCAAGAATGGACTACTCCAACAAACGTAACTGAGGTACGTATTTTTATTGGTCTAGCAGGTTATTATCAGTGTTTTGTTTAGAACATCGCCCGTTTAGCTAACCCAATGACCAAGCTCAAACGAAAAGGAGTTAAGTTCATATTGAAAGAGGAATGTGAAGAATGTTTTGAAGAATTGAAGAGGAGGTTAGTGAATGCTCCAATCCTAACCCTACCATCATGGAATGATGGGTTTGTGATCTTTAGTGATGCATCAAAGAAAGGACTTGGTTGTGTCATTATGCAGAATAATAGAATTATTGCCTATGCATCTAGGCAGCTAAAAATTCATGAAAAAAATTATACAACTCATGATCTTGAGTTAGTAGAGATAATATTTACTCTGAAGATTTGGAGACATTACCTTTATGGGAAAAATGTGCGATATATACAGATCATAAGAGTTTGAAGTATATATTCTCACAGAAAGAACTCAACATGAGAAAAAGGAGGTGGATTGAGCTACTGAAAGATTATAATTGCATAATACACTACCACCCAGGGAAAGAAAATAAGGTAGCAGATGCTTTGAGTATAAAGGACCATGGAATTCTGAACAATATGAGAGTTGAAATGGATCATATGTTCATGGATCTAGTAAACATGGATATGGGAATTATCAAGTAAGGGATCATATCAATACTTTTTCAAATGGATTCCCCACCTTCTTTACTAGAGAGGATAAAAATTTCTCAAGCTGATGCTGAGGATATTCAAAAGAAAATTAAAGCTATAAATGATGGGAAGTTGACTGACTTCGCATATGAAGGTGGCATTTTGAAATTCAGGAAGAGGCTTTGTGTTCCTACTATTTCTGAGCTAAAGAGAGAACGTTTGGATGATGCTCATAGCTCTAATTTCTCTATACATACTGGTAGAACAAATATGTATCGAGATCTCCGAGAAAAATTTTGGTGGGACAATATGAAAAGGGAGATTGATGAATATACATCAAAGTGCCTAGTATGTCAACAAGTGAAGGCTAAGAGGCAAAAGTCTAAGGGGAAAATGCAACCACTACCCATTCCATCATGGAAGTGGGAGAACATTTCCATGGACTTTGTCACTAGACTTCCAGGGACATCTAGAGGAAACAATGCTATATGGGTCACTGTGGATCGTCTTACAAAGACAACTCACTTTATCACGATTTGAGAAGACTTCTCATTGGATCAACTTGCATAGATTTACATCAAAGAAGTGGTAAGGATTCATGGAGTACCACTCTCTATTGTATCTGACCAGGATCCTAGATTCACCTCGATGTTCTGGAAAAGTCTCCAACATGATTTAAGAACTGAAATGAACTTCAGTACGGCCTATCATCCTCAAACTGATGTCCAATCTGAGCAGACTATTCAGACACTAGAAGACATGTTGAGAGCATGTTCTATGGAATTCAAAGGAGGATGGGAGCAACATCTTCCATTGGTTTAATTCTCCTAAAACAAAATTTTCCACTCTAGCATCTGAATGGCACCATATGAAGCCCTTTATGGGAAAAGGTGTAGAACACCAGCGTGTTGGTATGAAGTTGGTGAGAGAAAGCTTTTAGGACTTGAATTGGTTGAAGAAACGGCGGAAAAGGTGAAAACCATTCAGCAGCATATCAAGGCAGCCCAAAGTCGACAGAAGAGTTACGTGGATAACCGTCGATGAGACCTTGAGTTCAAAGTTGGATACCTGGTATTTCTATGCATATCTCCATGGAAGAAGGCCATGTGGTTTGGGAAGAAAGGAAATTTTTGTCCCAGGTATATTGGCCCCTTTGAGATCCTTGATCGAGTAGGAGCTGTGGCCTATCATTTGGCACTTCCACCTACCATGTCGAAAGTACATGATGTCTTTCATGTATCCCTCTTAAAGAAGTATATACCAAACACTTCACATGTACTCTCTTCAGAAGTGGTACAGTTGGAGGATGATCTTTCTTATGAGGAGCAGCCAATAAAAATCCTGGATCGTAGAGACAAAGTTCTATGAAACAAGACTACGCATCTGGTCAATGTACTATGGTGAAACCCTAAGTACAAAGAGGAAACATGGGAACTGGAGGAATCAATGAAGGAAAATTACCCCCACCTGTTCTTGGCCTAGATTGTAAAATGAAATTTCAAGGGTGAAATTTTTGTAATGAGGGGAGAATGTAACGACCCAAAATTTTGTTGGAAATTTATTTCTTATAAATATTTCATAATCAAATGAAATCGAAACATAATTAACTAATAAGTGCTATGTGACCCTTAAAACATCTGTTGTCACTTCTGTGATGTGAATTTCAAAAATCCGACATACATAGTTGCGATCAGTAAGTTATTTGGAGTCCAATAAGAAAAACAAAATTTTTGGTGAATAGTAACCTAACCTTAATAATAGTAACATACCCTTATGAATAGTGGTATACCCTAATGAATAGTAACCTTACTTATGATAGTATATAAATAATATTCAAGTGTGATTACGATATACCTATGCTTTCAAATAAGTAAACAAATGTTTTAAAACTGTTATTTTTAGAATAAATTATGATTTTAATTAAATATTAAATTAATAATATTTATAAAATCATTTTTGAAAAACAGAATTCATTTTTGGATTCTACACATCAAAAAATGGTAGGAGTGAATTTTTGGGATTTTTCAGAAATACTTGATTTTTTTATGAATAGTGACATACCATAATTTGCCAAATTAAGATAAATTCACTAATTATAGAGCCATGTGTGATGTTCTTCAGATGCAAGACCACTTGGTTTAGGATCACATGATAAAATTACTATTCTTGGTCATGAAATACTCACTATTATTTTTCTTGAGGAGATATAATAAATTAATGAATTTTATATTAAGAAATCCCCTCTCTCCTCTACTATAAAAAAACCCTCTCACTCCCCCTTCCATTTACTCCTCTCAAGCCTTGTGCCTTATCCAAATTCTGTCCAAATACCTTCCCAAACTCTTCTCCCACGTACATAAATCCTTGGTCTCATAAAAAGACCAAAACCTCTCTTTAAGGAGGTTCTCAAGGAAGTTTGGTTCAAGAGGTAAATTCCTCTTTTCAATTCTTTGTATTTTATTTCAAGTTCATTTGTTTTCTTTTTCTATTACCTATCATTATCCAAATTTTGAGATGACTCCAATGCCTTATATGTACTGGACTGTTTTCATGATAGTGTAATAAGTTATCATCATCTTTCCCTTTTTACCTTCTTTTATACTAGTAGCAAGAACACCATCCGAGATGTGTCAATTTTCCACATTCAAGGACGATGGACTTTCAATTTCTATTATCATTCTCAATTATGGTCATGAAACTATTCTTGTTATGGTTGAACCAGATTATTATGCATGTAATATAACTTATGTAATATTCTGTAATCCCCTTTTACAAATGGTATTAAGTTATAAAGAAAAATGATTTCATTATAATCAAAACCCACAAATTAACCGAAACAATTATCATTAAGGTTCTATATAATAATTCATTCTCTTTACATGAAACCAAGTTATATAAATGACCAATAATACCTATTTATGTTCATAAATAATATATAATTTCAATTCTAGATATTTACATCTATTCCACATACTTAAAAACAAGTGAACCAAATACGAAAATAAAGAAAATGAACACTCCGGAACGACAGAATTCAATAAAATAAATTATCAATAAAGACATAAATGAACTAACAAGAATTATGATAAAATAAATACATATCAAATATATTCTTAAATAAGTTATTAATAAGTATAATTTCATATTGCAGGAGCTTAATTTTGAGAGAGGAACACATTTGGAGTTAAGGTAAGGGTTTTCCACCCGAACATCCATTTTCATTCGAGTTACTTTCATCATTTAATTTTATCAATAAAATTATTATGTATTGTTATGTACTCCTCATAAATTCTGTGTGAGTATTATATATATGTTTACAAACCATAACCCTTCCTTATTTTATGGATACTTACATGTTCTAAAAGGAACTTTCAAAATTATCTCCAAAATACAAGCCCGATTCAAGGGAAATTCTCAAATTCTTACCTATTTTAAAGGGAACTATATAATATGTTTTTTAAACCATTATATTTATAAAATTACTCATTTTATTATAAAAATAAAATCTTACTTCACTTCTGGTTTTATATAATGATTTTTCCAAAATAACTCTTCTTTTCAAAATAAAAGAGTATTTATCTCAAGATTGCTTAATGATTTTATAAGAGTATTTGTGATTGATTCAACACTTTTGTTGATTATTCTATATTATTGGGTTTAATCATTTATGAATTAATATACCATATTTGATTTAATGTTTTATGACTAAATCTATTGTTAATAATCTATCCTAAAACCATACACCATATTACTCAGAATGGTTAGTGTTTTATGTTTAATGATTGGGGAAAGATAGTTTTATTTCTTATGATAGTTTCAATAAGAATGTATATGTTGTTTATGTTTATCCCCACTCATATGATGAATTCATTGGACTTATTATGTGATGGGTGGGGTCTGTTATATCCCCTTTATGCATCGGTAGGTCTTATGAGACAAATAAACGTGAAATTGGCCGAGGGCTTTCCCAATGTAATATGGATTTTGGCCGAGGCCTTAATCATTAGACGCCTTGGCTGAGGCCTTGAAAAAATGTTTCAGAATGTCCGACATATGCACTTCCCTCATTATGAAACTAGTAATTGAAATTTCATGTGGTTATTCGACTAGTAGAATACCCATGATTATGTTTAGTTATGGCATTATTTACTAAACTTACATTCCTTCCATAATCTGTTCAAGTTTATTATTAAAGGAATGCGTTTTCAATTATTCACCATGTCTTATGTTTATGATATCTTCCGCAGTATTTCTTACTCTTACTGATTGTTTGAGCTCACCCCTTTCTTATGATTCATTTTTTACAAGACATAAAGAATAAAATTATGAATGACTTGCATGCATAATCTAGGTGACATGAATGTTTCTAGTGGAATAAATTAGTGTTGTATTTCCCTTTATGATGTAATGTTAAAATTATTTATGAATCTTGTTTCCAAAAGATACTAAACTACTTGGTCCTTCAGGATTCGTATTCGTTGTATGTATGCCAACGAAAGCAAATAAGGCACCGGCTCTGGGAAACTGGGGTCATGTCTTTCCATAATGTTTATGGCTGGTATCTCTCCTAATGTTTATGATTCTATTGAAGATATTATTGGGGTTAGGAAGGGGTCTCTTCCTCTTTGTTATATGGGAGTTCCCATCATCAATTCCAAGCTTAGAGCTTCTGATTGTGTGGTATTGGAAGAGAAAATTGTTCGAAGAGTTAAAGTTTGGACTAATAACTCTCTGTCCTATGTTGGGCGGTTACAACTTGTTCAATTGGTTCTTTTTTAATATGAAAGCGTATTGTTGTTATCACTTCATTTTACCCAAGAGAGTGGTCAAATCCATTGTAGCCACACTTAAGAATTTTCTTTGGAAAGGTCCTTCGCTGGCTTCCTCTGTGGGTGGCCTTTTATTTTTTCTGTGCTGGAGGTGTGGTTTGGATGGGGGATGGGGTACTGGTTTTGCAGGCTGGTTGTTTTGGCTGTATGTGGTGGCGATGGTTTTATAGTGGATGGGGTGCTAGTTTGTGGTGGAGCTGGGTGCGGGCTGGTGGTGTGCAGGGTTTGGGATTTTTGGCTAATGCGGTTGGTGTTTGTGGCTGGTTTGGGCTAGAGTGGCTGGTGCGGGTTGGAATGCAGATGGCATGGGGCTGGAAGGGGGTGGTGCGGGTTGGAACAGGTGGTATGGGGTTGTTTTATAGGTGGCAGGGGTTGTTTTATAGGTGTGGGATGGAATGCAAGAGGCTGGGGGCTGGTGCAGGCCGGAGTGGCTGGTGTGGGTGGGAAGGCAAGTGGCAGGGGGATGGCAGGGGGCTGGTGTGGGCTGGAATAGGTGGTAGGGGCTGGTGTGGGCTGGATTGCAGGTGGATGGGGGCTGTTGGGAATGTGGCAAGGGATGGTGCGGGTGGGGATGTAGGAGATCGGGGGCTAGTGAGGGCTAGAACTGGTGGCTGGGGCTATTTTGCAGGTGGAAAAGGGCTGGCAGGACAGTTTTGCAGGAGTCTGGGGGTGTGGGTGGTGTGGTGGCTGGTGCGGGCTGGATTACAGGTGGCTGGGGGCTGGTGCGGGCTTGAATGTAGGTGGAAGGGGGCTGGAATGTTGGTGGAAGGGGGATGGTTGTAGGCGGGGGGGGGGGGGGGATGGTGCGGGTTGATTCAAAGGTGGTAGGGGGGCTGTTGTGGGCTCAAATGCTGGTGGCAGCGGGCTGAAATGAAGGTGGAAGGGGGCTGGTGTGGGATGGATGTGGCTTGAGTAGGGCCAAATCACAGCATTACCGTGGTTTGACCGTGGCGTGACCGCGGCATGACTGCGGTGTGACCGCGGCGTGTTGGACCGGTCCAGCAACATCTGCAAGGAAACATCTTCCGGCCAGGAGCGATGGGAGCGAGAGGAGGCAGGGAAACATTCAGAATGTCGCTCTGTTGGCAGAAATTGTGATTAGTCATTCTCAAAATTGATCACAAGGGTCATGGAATACTATCACTATGAACCGTCGTGGGATATCATCCTGGAGTAGGGCCAAATCATGGCATTACCGCGGTGTGACCATGGTGTGACCATGGCCTGACCGCTGTGTGTTGGCTTAGTCCAGTAACATCTGCGGGGCATCATCTTTTGGCCAGGAGCAAAGGGCGCGGGAGGAGGCGGGGCAACATTCAGGTCGTTGCCCTGCCGGCGAGAATTGTGATTAGTCAGTCTCAACATTGATCAAAAGACTCATGGAATACTGTAACACCTCAGAATGATAAAGGGTTAAATGACTAAATGATATGACTCATGTCAACAATATGCACCTTCCTTTTAGGGAGCCTGTTTGATTAGAACTCCATTGTTAAGCGTGTTTGGCCTAGAGTAGTGATCAGGATGGGTGACCTTCTGGGATGTTTCCCAGGGTGTGTGTGAGTGAGGACAAAGCACACTAGAAATTACATGTGTTGGCCCGTGGGGAAAATCATTAGTCAGATGACCCATTTGAGCATGTGGGTGGGCCCTGGGGTGGGCCCCAGGTGTTTGCGGGGGCAACTGGTGGTACCTGGTAGGCCAGGACCCGATGACCATGTAAAGGCAGCGTGTATGTGCTGTCACTAGGACCCAATTGTCCCAAATACTATCACTATGAACTAACGCGAGGTGTCTTCCTAGAGTAGGGACAAATCATGGCACTACCGCGGCGTGATCGCAGCTTGACCGCTGCGTGACCGCTGCGTGTTGGCCCGGTCCAGTGACATCCGCAGGGCAGCTTCTTCTGACCAGGAGCGAAGGGAGCGGGAGGAGACATGGCAACATTCAGGTCGTCGCCCCACTGACAGAAATTGTGATTAGTCAGTCTCAATATTGGTCACAAGACTCATGGAATACTATCACTGCAAACCGCCGCGGGGTGTCTTCCTGTTGTAGGGACAAATAACGACATTACCATGGTGTGACCACGGCTTGACCACAACTTGACCGCGGCGTGACCATGGCGTGACCACTGTGTGTTGGCCCGGTCCAGTGATTTCCGTGGGGCAGCATCTTCTGGCCAGGAGCGGAGGGAGCAGGAGGAGGTGGGGTAACATTCTGGTCATCGTCCCACTTGCAGAAATTGTGATTAGTCAGTCTCAACATTGATCACAAGACTCATAGAATACTATCACTGTGGACCATCGTGGGGTGTCATCCTGTTGCAGGGCCAAATCACAGCATTACCGCGGTGTGACCGCAACGTGAATGCGGCATGACCATGGTGTGTTGGCCTGGTCCAGTGACATCCATGTGGAAACATCTTCCGACCAAGAGTGAAGGGAGCGGGAGGAGGCGGGGCAACATTCTGGTCGTTGCCCCACTGACAGGTGATAGAAAAAATCAAATATTTAATATGCTATAACAAGGGATCTCTAGAAGGTTGTAGCGAGTGTCACAATGACACAATGTCTAAAGGGAAACAAAATTACAGAAAAGAATCATACACCCTACACAAACCATTTACAAATTCATTCACATTGCCTAAACATGGAAATTGTATATATAATATGCAAAGCGTGAAAAGGAAAGTGTCATGGTCAAGGCATATGCCTACTCAGGAAATGTCATTTGAGTTAAACGTGTATGATGAGCCAATTTATATTATTAAAAAAACTAACTATCCACAAAACAGTCACCAACCAGAGGCATATGAAAGAATCAAACCAAATCTAAACATGATACAAATAACTATCACTACACTTTGGTTTAGAAGATAGCGCACCACCATTGGAGTGGTTTTATTATAAAATCATGGCATTGCTTTATCACACAATTACTTTAATTATATTTAACATTTTTTCTAAAACTCATTCAACACAAATAAAATGAAATAATTTAAGCAACTAGATCAACATAACTATCACTGTGAGTTTTCGCAGATAGTGCACCTCCGTTGGAGGGGTTTTATTATAACAACATGACTTTAATTGTCAAATGAAACAATTATATTCAAGAACACTTATTCAAGATATGAAATTCAATATAATTAATAAGAATTAAGAAAGAAGCTAAATTCAATTTAAAGCATTCTTGAATTAAAGAGGCTAGAAGAGGGATCTTACCTAAAGGTGTAACCAAACCATCCACTTCTTCTCTTGGAGCTTTCTAACTAAAATTTGATGCTCCCCCACTGGGTATATGCACCTTCATACACATGAAAGGACACGTATCCCCTATGCACACACCCGCATGGCCATGAGCATGTTCAAGGGGATCCTTGCACATATGCTTATATGCATATACCAGTCCCCACTCACCTGCGTATACATTTTTATATATATACATGGGCACACATATCCCCATACATGCATAATCATTACCATGGTTGACTATACACGTAACGGGGGAACCAACACACATATACTTTCTAGGGAGGAAAGATATCAGTTTTGCAACTTCTTCAATGATGTAAAGGTTCTAGAGGGGTATTCATCAAATATCAAGAACATAGTGTCAATGAATGATTTGAAGTTAAAAGGTTTGAAATAACATGATTTCCATGTTTTGATGCAAGATCAAATTCCTATAGCTTTACGTTGCATTTTTCCCAAGAATGTTTGTCATACGTTAACCAAACTTTGTTTCTTTTTCAAAGTTATATGTAGCAAAGATTTAGACCCGGCGAAATTGCCAACTATAGAAAAAGAAATTTTCATCATATTATGTGAATTAGAAATGTTCTTCCTGCCAACATTCTTTGATATGATGGTTCATTTGATGATTCACTTGGTGAGAGAGATTCAACTTTGTGGTCCTGTGCACTATAGATGGATGTATCCTATTGAATGGTATATGAAGATTTTGAAAGGGTGTGTCAAAAATCGAAGTCGGACAGAGGGTTGTATAGTGGAGCGATATATTTTTGAGGAATCCATTGAATTTTGTACTGAATACCTATCTGACGTGGAAAGCATTGGTCTCCTGAAATCTCATCACATTGGACACATTGAGGGTGAGGGAATTTCTAGAAGAGAATTTGTGACAATCAGTATTACAGATCGGAAGCATACCCATCTTTACGTTTTACATAACATTTTGGAGGTTGTTCCATATATTGAAACTCACAAAGAAATTCTTAGGCAGCTGAATCCATCAAGGGATGAAAAATGGTTATCAAATACACATAATCACGAGTTTATATGATGGTTTCAGAACCATATTTTTAAGCAGTTGGAAGAAAATCTGTATTCAATTTCAGAACGACTTCGACGTCTAGCCACTGGACCAAGTGTGTATGTATTATCTTATAGTGGTTATGTAATTAATGGTTATACATTATATACAGATGAACATGATGAAGATAGTAAGATGCAAAATAGTAGAGTTACACTTGTGGATGAAGCGATGCATGTTTCTGGTAGTAAGGACATAAATCCAATTTATGTAAATATGTAATACTTTGGAATTATCAAACTAATATGGGAGTTGGATTATACGAAATTCCAATTGCCGATTTTTCAATGCAAATGGGTTGATAAAAACAGTGGTGTCAAAATAGATGAATGGGGATTTGTGAAAGTTTCTTTTAGTAAAGAATGGTACAAAGACGAACAGTTTATAATGGAATCAAAAGTGGTACAATTTTTTTATGTTCCAGATCCTACTAACCAAAAGTGGTCGATTGTTCTGTTATCATCCAAAACTACAAAAGGTTCTAATAAAAATTCAGTTGAGGATGATCCTTTTAGTGGTACGTCGCAATCATTTCGAAGAGGTACCAATGTAGATGATGTATTGTATGTTAGAGGAGACCACAATAAAGGGATTTAGATAATCGATAGAGGTGTCAAATCCCTTCAACCTTTGAAAAAAAGAAAGAGAGTTCAATAAATAGGTTATATTTTGTTTTTAATATAGATCTTGTTATATCATTTTATTATCTTATCATTACTGAATTTATGTAATCTAAATTAACTGTTCAACCACTTTTGCAGATATTGACTTATGCACATTCTGGTTCTCCTAACCTTGAGGCTGAACAAGTCTCTCAAGCTGCTGCTGCTGCTGCTGCTGCTGCTCCTACAGCTGCTGTTTCTCTTGCTGCTGCTCCTGTTGTGGATCATGTTGCTCCTGATGCTCCTCCTGCTGTGGCTCCTTCTGCTCCTGCTGCGGCTGCTGCTGCTCCTGCTACTTTGGCTCCTTCTGCTTCTAGTGTTGAGGTCTAGTAACCATCAGCACATGCCGTGGATACCATTTTAGATGAACATATAGATGATGTTGATATTGATGAAATAGTCGGGAATGAAGGACCAACGTCGCAGAAAACACAGGTGCGTCGTAGTTTGACGGTGTTATCCAAATTTCTTTACGAAAAAATAAAAGGCATCAGATTTTAAGTTGGTTGTAATGCACATGGCTGACATGTGAATACCAATAAGGCTATGTTTAGTAGCTACATTGGAGTTGTCACTCGGCAACGTGTGCCGATTGACATAGATTCATCGCACCATGTTGTGTCCAGGCTGAAGGCTGTGATCTGGGAAGAAATTATGGTAACATTATGAATTCATTTCATTAATTTACTAGAAAATAAAATAATGAAACAATATCTTACTCTTCTCAATCTCTTTCAGAGTACATTTATAGTAGATTATTCACACAAGGATTATGTACTAAGGCTTGCAGGAATGATTCATCGAGGTTTTCGCACTAATTTAACTAGATGTCACCTGAAAGATTCCAAAGGTAAAATAAACCTGCACCCACCCATTATCTATGCTCACCTGATATCCCAAGAAGCATGGGATGAAATTATTGTCCACCTTGGGGATGATAAGTTTCAGGTACATTGTGGGTGAGAATATGTTGTTTGAGGATACCTGTATTCATCACTTTGACTGTAAATATTTCATTTATGAAACAGAAAATCTGTACTGAAAATAAGGAACATGCATCAAAACCAGCATACCCATATCATAAAGCAAGGATGGGGTATGCTTCATTAGAAAAGAAAATGGTACTTATTTTAAATTTACATTAATATTATTAGGTTCCAACAAACAACATCATAATTATATTTCTATGTTTATCTGTAGATTGATGAGTCTAAAACCAAATACCCTTCCATCCCATGTCATGTGCTATGGAAGGTGCCATGTGTGAATAAGGAAGGGAAGTTAGTAGATGAGAACATACAAAAAGTGTGGGAAATATGTGTATGTATGACATGATGATAAAAATATTTGTTTTAAATTTCTATTACATAAAAATAATTAGTTATTTTCCTATATCTGACAGTCACTGGAATCAGCTACTCCTGTAGCAGATACAGACCTATTATCAATGGCTTTGAAGCAACCAGAAAAATAAATTCGTGTTAGAGGTGTGGGGTTTGGGGTGACACACCGAGTATATTTTGAGAAGAAGAAAAAAAAGATGATACAGATGAAAAATTGGATCAAATGAGTGAAAAAATAGCAACCCTTGAAGAATGATTTCAATGGTAGGGAGAGTTGCTAGAAACTTTTATGGGTGGGAAGCAAAGGGAAGACACAAGTCAGGAACAACCAGCGCGTGAACATCCCACCCTACCCCCACCAGCTTTGAGGCGAGCCATTCCCCACAAAGAACTGTCTTAGTCGTGGTAATCAATATTTTAATAGTTGTTCCCATGAAATGTAAATCAGACAAACACTGATAATTTTTCTGTATTGATCTTCTAGAGGGTGATAATGATTGTGATTTATATCTGTCAACACCCACCTATCACCTTGTAGCGATGGCTACATTGTTCAATATCCCAGATGCCACGATGGATAATAGACCACTTCCGAAAGTTCATCTGAAAGTGATGATTACTGTAGCTCATGATCCAAATGCCAATCTACATATTCCACTTATTGAAGATGATATTCATACGGTCGAAAAGGCTATTGGGGAATTCATTGCATGGTCGTCACAATTTGTAAGAGTACATACAGACAAAAAGGTATTTATTTCCTTTTTTTCAAGATAAACCTTTAACAATTAATGAAAAAAGGGTTTGAACCAATGATTGTTGTTATAGACGGAGAAAGGGAAGGGGGTGACAAACGTCTGCTCAAAAACATCTAAGGGATTGACCAACCAATCCGAAGGAGCTACAAAAAGCACAATAACACCACCTGTTCTCTATCCCCATTTACTAGCATTGAAGAATCATGTGGATACGAAGCTAAAATATTATAATAGTCATATAGTGGTTTTCGAAGAGAATATATACGGAGAGGAAATTCAAGATTTCGTTGCTGCTGAAAATGTTAATGAGATCCTTGAAAACAGTTGGCTAGGAAGCACATTTGTAAATGTATATATGAGGTATGTTTCCATGAATTGATTTTCTAAAAGCTGAGCTAATGTGAAAATTATGACTAAATGCATTTTATAGTGTTGACAGACGCATTTATGAAAAACAGTTGAAGGAATTTTCCCATGAGACAAGATTTGGACTCGTTAGTCCTCATACCACATCAACTCACCTAACAAAATTAGAGCCATCAAAAAGGGATGCAATAGTGAACGGCTTGCTGAAAACATTTGAAAGCAAGATTACAGGTGATAGACTCTTCCTAATACCAACCATGCATTGGTAAAACTCTATGATTAAAGAATATAAATTATATTTTAACTTCTTTTATTACTTATTCCTTTTTATGTTTTTAGGAAACATTGGTTTCTAATTACGGTGAACTTGGATACTCCAAAGATTTATTTTCTGGATTCAATGCAAGGATATCCATCAAACAGACCACACATGATGGAGTTTGTGAATCTGTAAGACACTAAATCTTACGTTTTGGGTCTAAAAATCAAGTAATATAATTTACATTATCTTTTACTGAGGATTCTGTTATGATAGGGCGGTGTATCATTATCATCTAAAAAAAGAATGAGGACATGGGCTAAGAATAAGGAGGAGAGAAAGTACTACGTCTGGACAAATATCAGGGTATATATAATAAGATTTCACTATCCAAACACATCTCACCACAAGTTACTTATTCTTCTAATGATCATTTTTTTTGCAGTGTCTAAAAAAAACAAACGATAATGATTGCGGTTATTATGTTTGTAAATTTATGAAGGAGATTGTTTTTCATCCAAAAACAAGCATCCCTAAAGAGGTATTTTCAAAAACAACTAATAGTTCATTTAATTTATTTTTTAATTCTTTATTTTTATATTTTTCAGTACTACTATGAATGCCGAAAAGCCTCATACTCACAAGAATATATAGATATGTTCAGAAATGAGTGGGCCACATACCTGATGACAGATTGTACACAAATAACATGAATATATGACTTGGGGACCTATACAATTGGCAGTAATTTTTGAGAGTGGTTAAGGGGATCAGAAGATGAAAAATTGTTGTATGTAAATGTTCGTTGGAATATTGTAACTGTTATTAAATAAAACATACTTTCTATAATGATTCAATTTCCCATTTTAACCGATGATATACACCAATAACATGCAAGAATGATGAACCACTCAATGGTCCTTTCTTTTGTTTAAAATAGACATATTTTTAAGTGAAAACAACAACTGATCTACAAAAATCCAGATTTGGGTGGCTTCTCATAGTAAGGTGATGTCCCCCATGTTTGGTTTTGTTTGGAGAGTCCTTCTAGATACTTGGAAGCAACATTTGGGGCTTTGTTTTTCAAGGTTACATTGAACATCATGTCAATGAATAGTTTGTTTCCCAGAACCAACCCTTCATATAAAATTCAAATTTGTTCTGGGATTGAAAATCCATGGTGAGGTACCATATTGAGTGTGTCTTTGAACCATTCCCATGTTTCATAAAATGACGCCCCTTATTTTTCAAAAAATCTTTGGATGATATTTTAAAGTGAATTTTTTTGTGATGGGGAAGTATTTTTTCTATAATTATCTTTGAAATTGGTCCTAGGAGTAGATTTAAATAAAAAAATTCCTTTTGTGAGCAAAAAAATTTACTTTTGTGTGCAAAAAAAATGATTTGAAAAAAAAGTGTGCCTTAATGGAAGGAAAAGTTCCTTTAACCTTGAACATGATAATACACATTGCACATCTTGAAATTGAATATCAAATAATTTTACATGCCTTGATTCTAATTTTTAATGCAAGTTTAAGTTCATGTACACATATTTTGAAAAGTTCGTTTGTACGATGTGATTTTCACTGTTTATATTTTCATCCATTTAATAACAAAAAACACAATGCACATCCTCTGGATTGTGGGGTGTTAGTTTGAGTTCATGGGGTCCCCCAAATAAATAGCATAGTTTTGGTGATCATTTTAGTTTTAATGTGAACATTCAATGAAAAAATAAATAAAAAACAATAAATTTGAACATCGTGCAATGAAATGACCTAATGTGTGGCTTTCAGCACTTGGGGATCATGACTCCATAGTTTTCTAGCCCAGAGTTAGTAATTTTACCTCTAGTTGGGGAAATTTGACATTGTTTTTGACTAAGTTAAATTGAGATGATTCCTGAGTATATGATCTTTACTTGGTTCCCTAAGGTCTTTGAGCCTGGGAGTCATCAGAAAAGTCTTGCTACATGGGTTGACTATATTGAGTGCAATTTCAATTACCATGGAAGATTTTCAAAAAAAAAATTGAATACTAATCTTAATACTGAAATGTGATTCCACATAGAACTTCCATCATTTTCCCCTTGAATAATGAGGAACCCCCATGTCTATTGTGATGCACAACACATCATCATGATTAAATGATATTGGATGAAATATGACGATAAATTTTAACAAGAGAATGGGATTGGGATTGGGATATCCATATGAAACTATCTTATATTAAAATATTTTTATGGGTTTTATGATTGTTTTTTATAAGGGTTCTTGGTGATCATTGTGTAATAAATTGTTTCGGAAAGGGGAATTCGAATTTCACATTTTTGAGATATATTTTGCTTAGGACTAGAAACACTGAAGTTGGGGGTGTGATTAGCCACTGAATGAGGATAATATTAATTTTTAATATATATAACATTCATGTTATTTATTATTAATAAAAACCATTTTAGTGAATTTTATACTTTGAACATTAATTCACATTATGATTGTAATTCCCTCTTAAAATGCACGATTACATGGTACATTTTTGAAAAACTCATAAAATACAAAATGGTTGTGATTTTATTTTCTTATTTTATTTTCAGGTCATTAATGCGATAAGTAACAATTCATGCTTTTGGAGTACTTAAAGATTCACATTGGAATACCATCAAAATGAGATTTCATGCCTAAACATTATGGGAAATGTAAATTGGAATGAATTCCAATAATGAGACTATAGCGGCCAATATCCAACTCCAATGATTATAGAAATTGAACATAAGATATATCAAATCAAGGGGAACATTTCATTTAATAGTTTACAAATATAATTCGGTTGTTTTAATAGAGTTGTAAGTGGACCAAGTTGAAGATGCAATATTGGGCCTGATTCTACGGCCCAGAAAAATAGACCACAAATTTAATTATATCTCGCAAAACATAAACTATTTTGGATTTCAATTTTACAGGATATCAGGGTACATACATGTCTTCATTTTTGTCTTATATGGCCCACCAAAATTCTTCCATCTAAATGCTTGTGTGAACACATATTTTGAGTCATGTAAGTTGGATCAGATTGTTTTTCAAGGGTGGAAAAATCAACTCTCCCTCAACATTCCACCCACTTATGGCCAACCACAATTAATTGAGGAGACTTGGACTATTGGAGTCGCAACCCAAGGCTTCAAAAATTCATATTTAAGGTATTGTTGTTAAAGGAGTAGGGAATAATTGGTGCTTTCATTAATTTTAATGTTGTGTTGTAATTTTGTTGTCTCATGTTTGTCTTTCACATGTAAGTTTTTCTAATTCATCTTAGTTTCTTAATATAATTTATTCTTCTTCTATTATTCTGTTCTTCTCTGTATCACATTTATACTATTGCCTCATGGTGTGAATTTATTCACACAACGGTGGAGTGATCATTTTATTTTTATTGTTTTTCTACTTCTTTAATTCCTCCCTCATGAGTCTACTTCCTGCTTCCATTGAAACCATAACATCAATGGAGGTATAATCCTATTATGGGTTGATCTAATGGAATAGGAAGGGGTTGGATTGGATGTTATTTCTCACTTTATTAATTTCTAATCAATTATTTTAATTGATAATTTCATTTAACAATTTTAAAACTTATTCATCCTTTTTAAAATTTAAGGCTGAAAAATTCAAATGATAATACATAACATTACCTTGGAGTGCTCAAAACATTGGTCCTCTAAGATTATAGGTGATTATCATAGGGTGTGTGGGTATTAAACTAGTAAGTGATGATGTTGTTTGATCTTATTAAATGAACCTATCTCAAATATAAGAAATTGAAATAGTTGAAAAAGGAATGCATCAAATCCAACCCAAGTGATAACCTAGGATCAACTCATCATTTTAAATTGAATTCACTTAAGTCTACTAGTGTTCAGTTAAACCTATCTAAAATCAACCCAAAGTTGGCCACATAATAGCCAAAAATAGTCCATAGAATGTATGTGTCTAAAGGTTTATTCTTAAGTCTCTAAAGATTCAACAACCCAGGCTAAACTACAATTGACTGTTTAAACCTAAAAACTCAGGTAAATTTGGGAAAGACCATCCTATGTGGGGAAAACACTCCAATAGATTGAATTTGAAAAAAACTGGGTGTATGGGGTGCTCGATCTTTCAAATTTGAGGGTGCCTCCTACAACTAGATAATTCTTATAAAAGTGATGGGTTGACTTAATAGAAGTTGGTAGCAAAGGAGAAGTCAAATCTATCTTCCTTGAACTTTAGAGGAAATCATTGAATAAGTCATATTTATGATTTTATAATCTGATACTTCACTCAACGTATCATAGAACCGTGAGTTAATATGGTCGGTCAGTCAAACTCTAACCTTGATCTTTCTGATTAGTGACATAACCATAGATTATAGACTATTAGGGGAGGATCAAGGATCCTTAACACTAGAATACTCAAGTGAAAAAATATTCTGATTCTAGTACATAGGGTTTCTTGAGTTCTATAAACTAGTGGGATATATTTAATTATTTAAATAATTGGTAATATCTAATTGGTAATCAAGATAAATGTACAAATCTATTAGATTTTATTTTTGTAGAAAACGAAAAGTAATTCCACAAGACATAATAAAATATTTTTTGTACAAAATTCAATGTCCTACCTATCAAAAAATTTCAAAGAGTAGTATAGAAACCTGTTAAAAGTATAGAGATATCAAAAATTCAAGTTATTGGTATCCCAATAGCTGTTAATCCAACTCAGGAAGTAGGGGTATTAAAAATTCTTACCAGAGACTCATGTATTCGCATATGATGGGAATGTCATATTGATATCATAAATGTCTAACGTAAGTTGTCGATGCTACATTAGGAAATGGATGAATTTATATGTAGTCTAATCTTCGAGAAGCTTGTGAGGAGAAACTAAAGCGCATATATGAATATGTGATGATTACACTGGATATGTGTAAATTGAATGATGTTTCACGATCTCAATGGATCCTTTTCTCATATCATTTCAACCATTTTCTCTATTTTTTTTAATGATTAAAAAATGAACCATATGAATAAAAAGCTTTGTTACATTCTAGTAAAGGTTCTCCAAACAATAAGAGCAGTGAAGAAAGATTAATCTTTAATTATTATGGGGAACGAGTTGAAAGAAAATGAGAAAAGAACAATGGAAAGTGTGACATCAAAGGCATCTTCACAAAATCCTTCAAAGAAAAGAGGCATTAAATAGGAGGTTATTTTCTTTTCATGTCATGAAATAAATCTTTGAAAGTTTAAATACAATGAACTAAATCACAGAAGCAAGTATTTTCTTCGTCATTAGGTCTATTCATTAATATAAAATGTAATGTTTCATGTTATACTTATTGGGTATTAAATAAAATATTTCTATTATATATGTGTATTTAAATACAATAACAATGTAAGTATAGAAACAATACAAGAAGTAGGGTTTGTTCTCCAAGCTCCCGAGAAAGGGTGGTTCTTAAGTTAGGGTTGAGAAGTACACAACTTCGAAATTCCAGGTTAATGATTCTAGGTGAACTTTTGTTAATTATTACCAAAAAAATTATCTCAGGTGTCCTTCGGACATAATGAGGCATTATTCCAGTTTAGGAATGAATGTTTTTCTGATGGTTAATAATCAACCAATAATTCAGTAATACTTGAATCATTGGAAATACCTGATTAATATAAAATGTAAGACTCTATTATACCTAATTCTAGCCAGATAATACTTTTTCAAGAAAAACTAAGTAGTTTTAAAGGATATACTATGTATGGTTTTAGACTCTTTAGAGTTAAAGACCTTAGGTATTATTCACACACTTATGAGCTCAGTTTTGGACAAAGAAAACTTTAGAAATAAATGCAAGACACAAAGATTTCAGCATTAGTTCAGATACAAAGCATGAACTATTCCAAGGGTAAACTAGTGGTATTTATACTTCATGAGATTAATTTAAGTGTTTAAGTAATATTAAAGTGAAGTATGGTATATTCATGGTCAGAATATATAAGATGCTTCAGGTTGGTATGATGAAGAATATCATGACCAAGAAATCATCGATCAACATAGTGTAGCATAGAGTAATTCCTAAATGTACATTTACTTATCCACATTAGGGCTACGATCCTAATAAGGAGGATTGATTATGATTCTTAAATGTTAACATTGATAAAAAAATATAGCACATATTAATTCATAAATGCACATTTCCTTATATTCCTCAGTGTCATGATGTAAGAAAAAGAGCATCAATGTTGAGTCATATATTCATTGCAGTGACTTCCATTATTTTCAAGACATGCGACACAAATAATGGTGTTATCACATAACAACATGACAACTATAATGAAAAAATGGGTATCCTATGAGTTATAGTATGATATAAATCCATTATTTTATAAGAACGTGTATAGAGGGAAATATTGTTTTGAGGATATAAAAAAACTTACATCAAGAAAAAAATAATGTGGATATATAGTAATCATCATAATGTTTTATAAGGATATCACATAAATACCTATGATAGAAAATATAAAGTGAAATTACAAACTATATTTATATAAAAGGGTTCACATCTCTATATGAGATTGTGGGATCAAGATTGAATTGGGTTTAGACAATGTTAGAGATGCATAAATAGTTGATATAGGAACAAGTTACACAAGTCCCTGTGGAAAATGAATTTTTCAGAGACACATTCTATATAGGAAGGATAACAACTATAGTTATTGTTTTATATTCACCTCAGTTGGTGATACATTATTCATTGAGAATAATAATTCCTACAAGTAGGAACTAATCAACAATTTGCTAAAAATTACAAGATCAATTAAAATTTAATAATGGATTTAATCTATTAAAGTAAAAGGGGCATATTTTGAATAGGTATGTAAGACATGGTGGGCCCCACCACGGGGTTCGAGAGTTTTCCAAGATTTATTGATCACTGCAAAAATAAATAAATTCATTATTATTTGAGAATAAAATAATTGGGTGGAATTTATTTATTAAAAATATTTACAAGTGTCTATGTAAATACATGGAATAATATTATATAAAAAAGTATTATTTTAATATTCAAGGTTTTTTTAAATATTTACAGGAATTCTGAGTTGAGTTAATAACTCAGGTTTATTATGTAATATATTTAATATAAATTACAAGTACATGATAAAATAAAAATAATATATATGAAGCAGTTAATTTATCATAATTATTTATTTATTACTTATTTACTGGATGTCAAATATAGAGGGATCAGGGAACCCTAATTGGGAATTTTTGACCTCCACTACATAAGCCGGAGAGAAAATCATTCTATATATTGTTCATTCATTCAAAATTATATATTCTCTCTGCTACCACTTCTTAGAGAGATAATGTCTCTCTCTGAGCAACCAATCCAAGGATTCCTTCGATGGATCAAAGGAATATGATTGTTTTTATCATTGTGATGTAGAATAATTCATCGGAGCTCCACGCTAGCACCTAAAATTTTGACAAATGATGAGCATGTAGATTCTTGGATAATGTGTGGATGATCACTATGAGTTCAACTTTAGATCCTTCAAGAAACGATCACTGATTATGATCATGAATCAATTTGAACAAGGTACTCATTTTGGTTTAATTTTTATGCTTTTAATAATCCACATGAGATCCTCATACAATACTAGGCCTCAGATCACCAGAGATGACAAGTTCCGTTGCTTCAGTGATAAAAAATTAAAACCACTAACCACCAGCTTCCATTTTGTTCCTTGGTACATTAAAAGTCAAGAGACGTTTCAACTCATTAAAATAACTCTAACAAATAAAATCCCAAATAAACTTCACTCCTTTCAAATTGAGAGCGTTCATTCAAGAAGCCAACATTGAGATATCTTTCAGGAACCAGAGATAATACCCCTCCAAACCCAAGAATCTATGAATCTTAAAAACATTACATGGTTGTTCTCATGTCATAATAGCTTTCACCTTCTTATGTTCAATTGAAATACCATGTTTTGATACCAGTTGTCCAAAGAAAATCACTTTCCAAATTCAGAAATCCCATTTCATTAGCTTGGTATAGAATTAGTGATTTCTCAAAATTTCTTGAACTACTCTCAAATGAAGCACATGATACTCCTCGGCTTAGATTAATCCAATATATCATCCACAAGGACTACTAAAAATGAGTAAAGGTAGCTATGGAATATCATGTTCATCAACTCCATAAAAACTATAGGATACTTGTTTAGACCAAAAGGCATAATAAAGTACTCATAATGGTAATACCTACTCTTGAAAGAGGTTTTTAGAATGTAATGTTATTTAATTCTTAATTGGTTATAACCAGACCAAAGATCAATATTTGAGAACCACTTCACCCCTTTAAACTATTCAAACAGATCATAAATATGTATCAATTGATACTTTTTCTTCATCGTAACCTGATTGAGTTTCCGGTAATTAATACAAAGGATAAGGGTATTGTCAGCTTTCATTGAAAAAGAATAGGCATTTCCCAAGGTGACACGCTTGGTCGTATAAATTCATTTTCTAACAAGTCATCTAGCTTGGTTTTAAACACTTTATGTTCAATTGGTGTAATATGGTAAGAATGAATGAATATTGACTAAGTACCAGGTACCAAGTAAATGAAAAACTCTACTTCCCTTACCGGTGGGAGGTCCGAAAAGTTAGACAGAAACATGTCAGGAAACTTGATGAAAACTATATGGAGAGCACTTCTCAAGGATTCTCCCTCAAAATAAAATGTCAAAATAGATATTAATCTACCCAACTTTATAAAATTTCTATCTCTATTTGATCTCAAATCTCATTCTCCCTGAAAAACATGACACACCCCCATCGAGCACGGTAAAGGAGATCTGCCAAAGATAATAGTGAATTAGGGATTTATGGAAAATCAACCAGTCCATCCCCAAAATGATTTCAAGAGAATTAACATCATGAAACAAAAAATCCCATGTGAGCTCGATCTCAGATAAATAGAAGACACAAAATTTGCATGAGAGGACCTGCTCTCTCTTCATTTCAAGGGGCATAGTAATATCTATTATGTAAGACTAAATATTCACAGTAATATTTAGAAAATAAAAAACATGAGTCGATACAAATAAATGAGTTTCACCAAGATGAAATAAATTAGTCACTAAAGAAGAATATATAGTGATGGTACCTCCCATTATCATTGGACCCACATCAGCTTCCTATGGAGACTTTACCACTACATAAAGAATATTTGTTCTTAATTATTGAGACTGTAACCCATTAGATCTAGAATAATCTGATTATAACATAGTAATTTTAGGTTTTGATGAGTCTATTCCATTTTGAAGGGTAGAAAATATATTGCCAAACTTCTGCAAGTGGTTTGATCATCCACATGAACAATAGATCTTAGATGCCTCAGTGAAAACCCATTTCGAATGCCAAAAATTCCCACACTTGAAGCAAGGAAAAAGGAACTTTTCTTATAACAATAGGAGGTATGGACGAAGCCTATTATTGATATCCACCACAAGACTCATCACTCTTTCACTTTCCCTATGAATTAATAAAATTTCCAATAAGAGTAAGAGAAACTCCCCTCAACCCTGACTTTCCAGTCAAGTTAAGTTCATTCATCAATGATCTATCTAGAACATCATCATAATAAGTCATTTTCTTCATGAAAACTTTTAATTAGATATCCATTTAAAGTCCCATATCAAATATTCATGTCTTTAATTTCTCATTTATCACATCCTCAGGAGAAAATAGAACAACCTTAGAAAGACAGCTTTCATATTGTATTATGGCCCTTATCACCTTGTTGAAGGATGAGGAACTCTATGGGATTTGTCAAAACCATTAACTCTGGATAGATTATCTCTTTTAAAAGAGCTCTGACATCTTTCCACTCCTATTCCTCGTGTTTATTCACTGTAACCATCGAATCTCATCATCTACTACTAGGTCTACAAGCTTGAAGGTAACACATTTAACTTTAATAGAATCATGCCTTCCCAAGAAGTCAAAAAGTAGCTTAATATTTTTCAACCAATATTATACCTCTTGAGGATCATTTGAACCTTGAAAATGTATTTACTTATAGTGAATAAAATCTTGATCATAGTCTCTAGATTCATCCCTTTAAAGTTCCACAATTGGAGCCTAAACTGGAATGGGTGTAGTTACAAGTCCCAATGCTTGGACAACACACACCACTACATCAACAAGCTTCCGATCAATTGAAGGGTTTCATTTTCATAGATCATCAATATCTCCCTCTTCAAGACTTTTAAAACATCTTTTTGGGGGAATGATGCTACACACATCAAAAGAAAACAAAAAAACATCAATAAGGATACCCAGATCATCAAATCAATCAAGAGATACAAGAAACATTTATTATATCAAATAGAATTAAAGTCTCTAGGATTTAAAAACACTAAAATAATGTAGAAAAAATACTAGAATTAGACCAATATATTCCATGAGGAGACTTCTCCAAAAAAAACCATCATGACATAAGACTTTTTACAATGAGGGGTTTTCAAGAACATGATCAAAACTACCTCTTGTATACCAGGACATCCCAGAATGCATACCGACATCAAGGAAATGTGATCAACCTCCTTTGATACCACTTTTCCATGAACCAGCCTAGATACTCTGGTACATTGATACCTGATTCATCTGTGACATAGCCTGATGGGAATTCTTGATCCTCACAGGTTGGTGACTATCACCTAACATCATATTATCTATCAAAGGGAACATTTTTTCCACAATAATGGTCAACGAGAAGAATATAAAACCATACATAGTAGGTATGTTAAAAAACCCACAAAGATAATGTTCCAGAATAGATAAAAAAACATCCCAAGGTAAACCATAAACCAAAGTACAACATTGCATCCATCAAAATAAAGTCTCTAAAAACTCATGTAACATGTGGAAAATGACACCATTGGTCACCACTGTCACTCTATGATCTCATTCTCAGGCACACCCACCACCTAAAAGTGATGATTTTACCTTTCCTAGACCTAGAAATAAAAAATCTACAAACACCCAAAGGAAAAGGAAGGGTGTTAGCTAGGAAGCCTAGTATGGTCTCACTAAGTGTTCTATAATAAATTATATAACAATTAAACTATTTATTCTTTCAATTTAAAGAAAAAAAGGCATGGTAACATTTGTATATTTATATAAAAACTTGATTTCAAATCAATAAAATGGAATATATATAAAAACATTCTTAAATGAACATGTTATATAAAAAAATATATAAATCAACATACATGAATAAAATAGTTCTTCAATCAATGGCATGTAATAATCAAGTCAAAAACCAAGAAATGTGTTTCAAAAACCCTATGGTTAGATCTAGGTTATATGATATTCACACACATCAGTCAATCATCATGGTTTAGTTTTTATGCACATGTCCCTAAACTCAATCCTTCAGTGTATACAATCAAAACCTCAAAAGGGAAAATCATGATAAACATGGTTTGGTAAGAATAATCATCGGCAAACCAATTATACGGACTCATAGTCCTAGCATGCTTGTCCTAGTCATCTAATAAAAACACAGGCTAACTTGTTATTCATTAAATCGATCAATCATGGGAATATCATTTCATTTCACATCAAATCACCATTCACAATTCAATTGCTCAGTTACAGTTTCAACATTCCATTTTCAATTTCAAAAGCAAACCATTGGTTTTTATCAATTCATATCACTCAAAATCATATTTCATTTAAATCTATTTTTTCAAAGATCAATCATCAAATCCATCTTCATTCAAACCGATTTTTTCTGAAATTTACCCAAAATTTTAAATACCATTAAAATTAGGGTTTTTACATGATTTTCATTTCTTTTAAAATAAAATGTCAAATAAATTCCAATAATTAATTTATAATCAATTAAAACCTCATTTCAAATCAATCAAGGAAACCAAAGATTCAGTTTTAGGGTAAATCCTTATAGAACCACCTATATTTATCAATGATATCAAATAAACACCCGTAATGGGAATGCCAATGAAGAACGAAGATGAAGGATATAAAGAAGGAATCCCTAGATCATGATTCATCAAATGAAATATAGATACATAAATATAACTATGATACATTATTCTCAAATAAGGAGAGAAGAGAAGAAATAAGGAATTCCAAATCAAGTAGAGATTACTTATTTGAGAGGAATTAAATGCTTCCATCAGAGCTTTGATTCAAGGGGAATGGAGGTTGGAGGTTCCAAAATGCCACTTGGGATCCTTAAAAAGCCATAAATTCAAGAGAGATTCAAGTTATATAACTTTGGATAACACACAAGGATTGGGGTATTTAAGTTTTTAAAAACAAATTCCATGCCATATCCCCCATGGGAATGGTGTAGCCCCTCCCAATCAACCGAACTCTTGAAAGTAGTTATAGAATCACCTTACTCTATGTAGGTATATGGAATATGCCACACACCATGCCACAAATTCCCAAAAAATGTAATAGGAACCATAATCTCACCCCAAGGATCCATGGTGTAGATGACACCCTATGTCTTAGTAGTTCTCAAATTGGGAGAGGCACCATAAACTCTATCTTAGGGGCTCCTGATGCAGTTGACTTCCTACAGTGTAGCAATAACTAAAATGGAATATTCATGAAAATTACCTACTAAATATCCCTATGATCCATGACACAGTAGTTCCCAAATTATCAGTGGCCCAAAAATTGGCCTCTCTACAACTACATACTCCACGTCACAGCCATACTACCCCACACTGGTTATGTCATTGATAAGGTCCTCCACATCACAACAACCTGCACAAAAAATATCATCCCTCCAAAAACTCTCTAGAAATAATGACACATGACTATCATGGGTTGTGACAAAAAAAAATTATTTACTAAGTTAAAATGCAGTAGATTGGTTAATGTAAGTTGTCTCCAAAGATGAGTGCACAAAAATCAAGCTATCACTTTAAAATTAGAGAAATAAATGGTGGTTGTTTTTGAAATTCTTTGATTTTTGAAAAGAAAAGAAACTAAAAAAAGTAATGTAATTAAGTGTAAGATTTAAATAAAATTAACAAATGATGTGATTTAAATCAGTGGTATGAAATGGTGATTTTTTTAGGGTCAGTTTTCAATTTGTTATTCTATCACAGTTCAACTTATCTAATTCTCTTCTGTTAAGTCGTTAAGAGTGAGAATCTATAATCGTTTCTTATCACTCCCTTGGTCAAATAATAATGTGAGAATAAACCTTAATAAAAAATCATATTGATATAATATCCTTTAAATGTATAATAGAGTCATAGAAAATACTCCCATTAATCTTAGGTAATTCCCAATCAAGACTTATTTATCCCAAGCAATTAAGAACATCCACTACTCCTCACACACGTACCAGCGATCACCAAGTATTTCACCACAGAGTCATGGTCTATTCCATCATATATAAACTAGAAACTAGTAGAGGGAAATATTGATCATTTACCAAATAAATATAGAAAACAAAATCTAAAATCAAATACAATCATACCTAATACTAAAAACTGTTATAAAAAATTGAAACTGATTTTTCAGAAGAGAAAAGAGGATATTAAAACATTAAGTGCAAGAAATAAAGAATTAAATGTGGGTAAACCTACCCATCCCCAATCACTCAGAAGATATACCCCACCATGGTAAGGGTAACCGAGTTGAAGTGGAAAAAATAATTCATTTCAAAGCTAAGAAGAACAAAATAAAGAAAAGAAAGAACATAAATTTTGATCCTCTAGAATCTGTTCTCCAAAATTATTCCTATGTTATGACCACTATACGACCTCAATAAGCCAATATCCCTTCTTATAAGATGTTATAAATTAATTTTTCTATCGATCCTCAAAATATCAAAGCCTTTGGATAGGTGGAAATGAAGATATGGATCGATAAGTGAGTTTAACTTGTTCTGGCCTCCAAACACTATTTCACCCACTATACTTAAACTCTCTCAAAAGATACCTTAATGAGCTTATTATTTTATTAAATTAAAATTAAAACTTACCTTGTAATTTAAATGTCTAAAAAAACTATAATCACTTCAATTTAAGGTATTTTTAATGATATATGACTTGTTTAATAAGCTGGGTTTCATTCTGTCGGACAGCAAAATATCTCCTCTTGATTGATTTTTATGTACCATTGGGTTTCGAATTGGGTATTGGTCCAGAATACAAACATGAAGCCCACGAACATATGAAGCCTAAAAAAATAATTTCTCAATTTTGATCCTAATAGAAAAAATTATCCGTGAAATACATAAGTGAAATAAAACTGGTAAATTTATAGAATTAAGAAATTTTTACAATTAAGCACAAAGTTCACAAAAAACAATTAAATGATGAAAATATACTCAAATTGACTAATTGAGAGGGATTTATTCATTGAAACACATATGAAAATAATGAAAATATTAACTCTATAAATTCCCCCACACTTATCACTTGGACTCCTGGACAAGTCAACATCACAATCGAATCAATGCACCTTCAAAACACAAACCCATGAGATCTACCAATTTGACGGTAAGAAAAAAAAATATATCATACCTCATCAAAAACCATAATTCTAAGTTATTCATTTAAGACCATTCAATATATTTCCTCTTCATTTATCCTCTCATTCACACAAAACACTTACCTAACTTTCATTATCTTTTATCACAAAAATTTCATTTTTTATCAATTTCTTTCTCATCCAAACTCATACAAGGGTCACCATAGGCTTGATAAATTTATAAATCTCCACCCAATGTGAGTCAAAGACCTATGTTTATCATGAATACTTTTCAAGGTTGTTTTGTGGCTTTAGGTTGGTAGGATTTCGATGTGAAAATTCTGAGGCTGAATGAAGAGGGCTTAACTCTTTTTAAAGGAAAATTGCAGTACTCTAATTTTCACACAAGTATGGCCTCCTCTTCACTCCGTTTTATAGAAAATAAGCTCTGTCATCATGAAATATTTAGTAATTTTCACAAAGTTCATCATTTCAGTAGAAAAAATTTCAATCTTCTCAAACATAATATTTTTTGAAAGCTCCAAAAAAGGCACAACTTCTCTTACAATGAAAGCTCTAGAAAAGGCACAGCTTTCGGCAGAATATTTTT
Organism: Viscum album; assembly: GCA_963277665.1. NCBI lineage: Eukaryota > Viridiplantae > Streptophyta > Magnoliopsida > Santalales > Viscaceae > Viscum > Viscum album. The sequence continues at coordinate 839,587,406 of OY728165.1, forward strand.
TTCAGCAGCAATAACATCTATTAAACATTATATTTTCACCCAAAGTATCCCCAAATAAGGTAGAACAATAAAAGATATCTTACCCTACACTTAAGTTCAACTAGATCATGCCATTTTACTTCAAGAGTGGGTTAGATAGGGAAAATTAGCTTGTAATGTGGCTATCCTAATAGGATCATCATGGATTCTATAGGCTACAAGGATTAAATGTTCAATGAAGGCCATTATAAAAAGAATTTTATTAAAAAGAGGGATTTAAAACCAAAGAAATTCCTCAACCGTTTAAAACACATGTACCTCAAACCCTAATGTTTTGATAAGAATAAATCAAATGCTGGTTAAATCAAGCATTGTTTGGTTCTCTCAATAAATGAGGTGAATGAAATGAATATGAAAATAATAGGTTCCTAATACCCACGAGAATATGATTCGAAATATAAATATAGTGATATGTGGCATGGGATTCAAAAATCAAAGTACTTTTCATGATATTTTCAAAGAATTTAACTTGAAATAATGTCGTTTTCTACATTCATTTAAGCTCAATTTCCCGGAATAAATTGTTTCACTCTTAGACAAGGGTTTAAAAAATGTCAAAGATAATAATTTCTGCTCAAAATTTTCAAAAACACAAAAAAATTGAAAATTAACTCACAAAAATTTGAAAAACACACTTTAAAAAAAGCAAAAACACAAACAAATGAAAATACTAGACTAAAAAGTTTTTCTCCCCCAGACATAAATGATGTAGTTCCCACAATACATTAAAGGGGATTTAATCAAGAAAATGTAAAGGAGAGTTATGACCTGGTTGATTTTATTGATAAACAGGTTGGAGGAGTGTGATTTCCTCTACTGGATCTGATGGAATGGTCCCACAAAATTTCTTTAGCCTATGTCCATTAACATTGAATGGATCATGCACTCCATCCTTCACAATCTATACAACACCAAAAGGATATACACAGGTAACTGTAAATGGACCTTCCCACTTGGAATGAAGTTTACCTAGCATCATCTTGAGTCTTGAGTTGAATAACAACACTTTTTCTCTAGGAAAAAAGTCTTTGGGTTGGATCTTCTTATCATGAGTCCCTCTTGTTCTCTCTTTATAAATACTATAATTTTCAAAAGCTTCTCTTATAATTTATTCCACCCCCTACAACTGCAATCTTTTCTCTTTTCCAGCTCCTTCAAAAATCCAAATTCATCGTTCCCACAGCCCAATATACCTTATGTTCCAATTTCACTGGAAGATGAAAAATTTTCTTATAAATCAACCTATATGGACGTTTTACTATTGGGGTTTTATATGATGTCCTATAAGGCCATAATGTATCTTACAACCTTTATCTCAAATCTTTCCAATTTGGATTTATAGTCTTTTCCGAAATTCCTTTTATTTATTTATTGGATGCTTCAGCTTGCCAATTAGTCTATGGATGATAGGGAGTTGATGTTTTATGATGCACCCCATAATTCTTCAAAAAATCCTCCATTATACAATTAAAAAAGTGAGTCCCTTGATCACTGATGATGGCTCTGGGAACTCCAAACCTACAAAACATGTTAGCCCTGACAAAATCACAAACAACATTAGCATTGTCAGTCCTAGTGGATTTTTCTTCCACCCATTTGGAAACATAAGTAGCTACAAGAAAGATATAAGAATTTCCAAATAAAATTGAGAAAGGTCCCATGAAATCAATCCCCCAAACTTCAAAAATTTCACAAAAATTAATTGGATTTTGGGGAATTTCTTGTCACTTTAAAATATTTCAAAAAAAAAATGACATTTTTCACACCTTTTTCCATATTCATGAGAATCTTTAAAAGGTGTGGGCCAATAAATTCCAGATTATAAATCCTTCCTTGCAATCCTTGGAGGTCAAAAGTGGCCTCCACAAGTGAAAGTGTGAAAAACATAAAGACATAATAAATTTAAATTTCAGTAAAACAACTTCTTATCACTTGGTCAATGCGAATCTTTCAAAGAAATGGACCATCCCAGATGTAATATATAGCTTCAGCTTTCAATTTGTGAATTTAGTGAGAATTTAACGGAGATGGGACCTGAGATGTTACCAGATAATTTACCATTTCAGCATACCAAGGTACTTCTCCTTTAATCAAGTACAATTTCTCTCCTGGAAGGTGATCATTCAGTGGTTCTTTGTTTGGAATTTCAACTTCAGTGGTGTTGGGTATGTTGGAGTTGGTGGTCTAGAACCAACTACTTTGTACTTTATTCATTAAATAAAAACCTTATCACATCTTGATTGTTCTTCTGCATGACATGTCATGTGATAATTTCATAAGGACAGCTGTTGCATTAAAGGGTCGTAGCGGATCCCTGCTATGTTGAGAACCCGGAAGTGCCATAACACTGTTCTTGAATGTTTGTTCTATGGCCGGATGATATTATTTGAGGGACACAAATAATACAAGACATTATGGGTGAGGACTCATAAAAATTTTAGGCACCTTCTCATGGTGTGTGCGCTTGGTAATATCCAGGAGGATATTATGAGAACGAGACCCGCCAGTAGGAAATCCACATTTCATAGTGTCATTGGATGTTCCTATCTACGAACGTGTGTATTGACCCTTAGACTTTAAGATTATTATTAATGGGTATTACAACTCACAAACTTAGATGTATTGACTAAAACTGTGATGACACACTGTTCGCAGCGAGGTAGGATACGTTGGGTGTGCAACGAGTAATACCGCATTAATAGATAATGCGAGAAAGGATTTGTCCCTTCCATTCCATAACGGAAGTATATATCTTAGACCCTTTGATGGAATTGATATAGCCTAAATAAATCCATGGCCACGGTATGGTACATGGAAGTTCAATTCCAGGAAGTCAAAGAAATAATAATCAAGCACATGAGTTGATGGCACTAGCATGCAACCCGCTTGATTGGTGATATCAAGACAAATGGATTATATTACACAGTAAGCATTCGTAGGAGGTGACACGTCATTGTGGCATTAACTTCTTTCTCTATGGGTTACTTGGTGTGTTTATAGACGCTAACCTTGGACTTTAGGCAGGCTCAGCCTAATGCCACTGAGAAAGAGGCCTAGAGGGTCACACACAAAGTGTGTCCATGTATCTCAGTTAAATATTAATTTGACAAGTTAAATAAATATTATTCCCGACTGTGGTTTAATAATTATTTAAGGATGTCTGATCGCATTTATTTTGACACTAGTTATTCGAGAGAATATATTGTGGATGAAATAATATATTTATTAGCGAGTAATGCAGTTAAATTTATTTAAGAAATAAATAGTCATTACTCAAGGTCTAATAAATGTGGTGGAGAAAAATGGAAAATAAAAGTACACGCCGTGTAGTTTTTCCAGTTGGGATTTTGAGGATTTAATATTTTTTTATTAAATGATATTTATTATAATCAGTGTGGGCGTATGTCAAGGAATTAATAATTCGACATGGGGGTTTTCAATAAGAGTTAATGAAATAAATAAAACGCGTAACACATTTATTTATTGTCATAACTCTATTAACCTCAAAACTGATTATAAATATCCTTACAACCCCAACATATTGAGAGACATTATTGTGCACAATGGATTTGGAAATACTCTCATGCCAAGAGAGAATTCCCTTTCCACCAAGAACGCCCTCAAGTTATGAGAGCAAGATCCTCCACCGGATCAAGGCGGTCGAAGGCGGACATCCCAAGCGAAGGTTCATCCGCGCTAGCACTCAGAGATCCCTTTAGCGACATCCGGAGATATGTGACACACGTGTGGATCACTGCTAGAGGAATCCTACACTTGGATTTTACGACGCAAATATGGATCACCGAATCGTGACCGGACACATCAACGAAGAAAGAATTCCAATGAGGTAATTCTTATGCATTAATTAAATTAATTATAATCAACATATGATGATCCTCCACAAGGGTTCCAAGACTCTTCTTTTCTTTTCGTTCTTCATTCTATTCTGAAGATTCAGTGTTTTATATCATGACGGATCTCGGATTGAACATTGTTTAACGCTAAAATTAAAGTCGGGCTAACATACCAACGCGCTTCCGCTGCGCCCGGAACCTACAAGTGCTATCAGAGCGGTCATATCGTTGGTTATAATTATTTAGTTTTTCGTTGATGATTTATGCATTTAATAATTTAGTTATTTCAATTCATGTTTAATCATTCTGGAAATCTGAATCTCGAGACCTGTTCCTCCTCCCTCATTTCTCGTTCACCTCACAGAAACAGTTTTCTCTTTTAATTTTGATTAAAATAAAATAGAGGAAATCATCCGGAGGAGCCAAACGTTTCTGGCCGTATAACACCAGAATACACGGTGTGTATTCGGAATTACATGCCGTGTAGTCTAGGTTCAATGCATTGACTGATCTGCCAAATCAGGTCGTGTATTGGACTCTTTATAAGAATTTAAGACACCGTGTGTTAACCAGAAACAGGTGGCACACGGTTTCCGGAATACACGCCGTGTGGTCCAATGAACACGGTGTGTAGTCCCTTCGGGTTAGGGTTGGGTCGTGTACTCCGTACACGGCCTGCCCTACTGGAAACCGTGTAATGCGAAAACTACACGGCGTGTGTCCCACTGTACACACTGTGTACTCCAAAAATTTCTGAAGTACATTAACACGCCCTATCCCCGGGTGTGTACTTCGGATGGACGGTGAAGAAAAGTACACGCCATGTAGTCGGAACTACACGCTGTGTACTCACCCAAATTATGCAGATTTATTAAAATTTATTATTATATTATACAAACCCTTGAGATGTGTACCATGGTGCATGCATAAATCTGAGGCACAACATGTGATAGGTGTTTTATATATATGTGTTTAATTTAACATCTGTGTAATAAATGGGAATTCACCAAGTTGCCTCCAAGGTACAAGTTACGCAAATGGATAATTTTAAATGAATTTATTTGTTTAAAATTATGATGGATGAGAATCTCAAGGAAATTCAGAAAGTGGATTTAAGATAAAAGGAATGATTAATTAAAGATAATTAATTGATTCGAGCATGATTTATCTTAAACAAGAACGATTAAATAATTGAATGCTAGTTTTATTTATGTGTAAATATCGTTGCATGTATGGATGATCATGAGTTATACCGAGTCCTTTGTATGTGAATGGTTTCTTTTAATTTATTTATTTAAATTAAATTTATTGGCCTGTGAGCCATCTCCTCATTAATATGCAGGGCCTGCGTGCCCAAGGATTCTTTTATGTAAAAATACCTTTTTACCCCTCACCTGCGTGTGAGATAAATGCATATTTAATGGATGGAATTCCCAAGCAAGTGGAGGCGGCTCAAGTCAGGAGCCAAGGTGAAACCAATCCAAGGAGATACAAAGGTGGACATGTGGAAAGCTGTAAACACAAACCCGAAAGGTTCAAGGAGTTTCTCCCCTAGGTCTTGGGTTAGTTTATCAACCGCTAGATAAACTATCCAATAGAAAATCTCATGATCATACCATTTATTTTATTTCTGTCAGTTGCATGGTTTATTTATTGTGGGTGTGTTGTCATGATCACACAATTAATGAATTAAATGAGCATGCAAGATGGAAGTAAAATAAAACTGGCTTATACATAAATATTATCTTAGACATGGTTAATCACTTAAGTATATCCCACTTAATATTAACAAGCATGTAATCAAAGATAATAAAATGGAAATTTACGTATAAGGATAAAATCCCTCAAAATAAATATTAAGTCGGCATAGCCTTCCATAATCATGGTTAGAATCGAACCATAGTTCAAAGTGCTTGACCAACCCTAGTTGGGGTGCTTTCAATTATCGAGGATTTATAATTCAAGGTTTTGGGTTGACTTTACTTGGTTCGCATCAAGGGTTGACTGCCACAGAAAGACTTGGTGTGACCAAGAGGCAAAGGTTGAGGAAATCCAAAAAGGATTTCAGGATTGGGGAGTCCACTCAGCGGATCAAGGAGCTGCGAGTTAATGCAGTTGGCATTTGGAATGCCTACCTAAAACCCTTCAAGTTGCTTGACCAACCCTAGTTGGGGTAATGCGAAGGGCAATATGGATCCTTGCCACTAGAATATTCACACAACAGAATATTCCAAAGTCAATGGTGAGGGCTATTGGATTTTGATAAAATAGTGGGAGACTAATAAATATTAATTTATTTATTTGTCTCACTTTTGGTAATAAAGTACTAAACCTTTTCTCATATTAATTTATAGAAACGACAAGTAAATGACTTCAAACATATCATTGCGCACCATGCTTGAAAACGAAAACCTTCTCACCGGAACCAATTTACATGGGTGGCAGAGGCGTTTACGCGTCGTCCTTCACCACGCAAGGAAATTATATGTGCTGGAAGAGCCTATTCCAGTTGCTCCAGGGAAAGAGGCTAGTGATGAGGAATTATCTCTCTACATGAAACACATGGATGATTCCACAGATGTCCAGTGTTTCATGCTATCGGCCATGTCTAATGAGCTCTTGAAGCAACATGAAAACATGGACGCGTATAGCATGATGTCTCGCCTTAAAGATCTCTACCAAGAGAAGGCGAGACATGAGAGGTATGAGATCTCCAATGCTTTGTTTACCATGAATCTTGGAGAGTCTGTGCCAGCTGGGCCTCATGTAGTCAAGCTTATTGGCTACATTGAATGCCTAGACATCTTAGGGACTAAATTCCCGGATGAGTTGCGTACAGATCTCATCCTATCATCACTGCACAAGACCTTCTCTAGCTTCATTGTCAACTATAACATGAGGGGAAATGAGAAGTGTCTATCGGAGCTTCTGACCTTGATTCTCCAGGTAGATAAGGACAAGGGGCGTGACAAACCTGCAGTCCTTATGGTGAACAAGAAAAGGAAGGACAAGGAAAAGGGACCAAAGACATATAAACGGTCTGAAGCCCCCGAGCACCGTCCCTCCAAGAAGGGGAAGATCTAGAGGCAGGGCAAGGAACGGGAGGCAGTGTGTTTTTCATGTGGCAAGCATGGCCACTGGAAGAGGAACTGCACCCAGAAGCATGGGGACGCTAAAGGTGCATTTGTTATCGAGTGCAATCTTTCTATTTCTACACATTTGGTATTAGATATAGCTTGTGGGGCTCACATCTGTATTAAAATGTAGGAACCAATTATATTTAGAAAGATCTCCAAAGGATTGGTGGATCTTCGAGCTACCAATGGCGCAAGGCTGGTTGCGTTGGCTATTGGCGACTACCACCTCTCATTGCCGACTGAGATGATTTTGGTTTTACATAACTGTTATTATGTGCCTAGTGTTACCAAGAACATAATTTCTGTATCTTGTCTGGATATGGATGGATTTGTTTTCAAATTTGGAAATAAGGGCTATCTCTTTTATAATAACAACGTTTGTTATGGTATGGCACATTTAAATAATAGTTTGTATGTATTGAATTACGAAAACCAAGTGTTGGCAATCGATAACGAAACAAACTCACATGACTCATACATCACCCAGTTATGGCATCACCGCTTTGGTCATGTAAATGAGAAGCGTTTGACAAAACTCTGCCAAGATGGATATTTAGACTCTAGTGAGATAAAACCACTTGATATATGTCACACTTGTTTACAAGGAAAAATGACCAAGCCGCCTTTTGGTGGAAAAGGTGAAAGGGCCACAAAGCTTCTAGGATTGGTACACACGGATGTGTGTGGACCATTTCTAGTAGAAGCTAGAGGTGGATATTCTTACTTCATTACTTTTACTGATGATTTGAGTAGATATGGATATTTCTACTTAATGAGGTATAAGTAAGAGTCCTTAGAGAAATTTAAGGAATTCAAGAATGAAGTAGAGAATCAGCTTGGCAAGAAGATAAAGAAGCTTCGATCGGATCGAGGTGGAGAATATCTGAACCAAGAGTTCATCGATCTTCTACGGGAGTCTGGGATTCTATCTCAGCTCACTCCTCCTTATACACCACAGTGGAATGGTGTTAGTGAAAGGAGGAACCGCACCTTGTTGGAAATGGTGAGGTCGATGATGTGTCATGCGGATCTTCCATTATCCTTTTGGGGATATGCATTACAAACTGCAACATACACATTAAACCGAGTACCAACTAAGGCGGAAAATGGAATTCCATCTGAGTTATGGAATGGAAGGAAACCCACTTTGTCGCACAAACATGTATGGGAATGCGAGGCATTTGTTAAGGCATTCTCAGGAAACAAACTTTCACCCCGAGGCACAAAGTGTATCTTTATACGATATCCCAAGGAAACGAAAGGATATTACCTATATAACCCTCAGGACAAGAAAGTGACTATCGCCAGACAAACTGTCTTTCTTGAGAGGGAGCACATCCTCAAGAAGGATAGTGGGAGCAAGATTGACTTCAATGAAGTTGATGATCAAGATACATAGGAGTTGGTACAAGAACAAGTTCCACATGTCCCCGTGGATGAGGTTCCAGAAACACAAGTACTGCATAGAAGCTCAAGAGAGGTAAGGGAACCAGAGAGATTTGGTTTCCTAGTCACCGAGGATGGTGAATAATTATTGTTGGACAATGATGAAACTCTCTCCTACAAGGAAGAAGTAGAAACCTCAGAAGCTGCAAGATGGATAGAAGCTATGAATTCTGAGATGGATTCCATGTATCAGAACCAAGTTTGGGTTCTGGTCGATGAGCTAGTTTATGTAAATCCTGTTGGATGCAAATGGGTATTCAAAAGAAAGCTGGACAGGGAAGGTCAAGTTAGCACCTATAAAGCAAGGCTAGTGGCTAAAGGATTCAGACAACGTCAAGGAATTGACTATGATGAAACCTTCTCACCAGTTGCCATGTTTAAATCCATAAGAATCATACTTTCCATAACAGCTTACCATGACTACAAGATTTGGCATATGGATGTCAAAACAGCATTCCTTAACGGGAACCTTCAGGAAGATGTCTATATGACACAACCAGAAGGATTTGTTACCCCAGGTGAAGCCAAACGGGTTTGCAATTTGCAGAAATCCATTTATGGATTGAAGCAAGCATCCAGGTCATGGAACATTCGATTTGATGAAGCCATAAAGGAATTTGGTTTCATTAAGAATGAATGTGAGCCATGTGTTTATAAGTGGTTTAATGGGAATGCGGTCTTCATCCTAGTGGTATATGTTGATGACATATTGCTTATTTGAAATGACGTACCAGCCTTACAGTCAGTTAAGGACTGGTTGAACAAGTGTTTCTCCATGAAGGACTTAGGAGAAGCAGCCTACATTCTAGGGATCAAGATCATTCATGAAAGATCCAAGAGGCTGCTTGGACTAAATCATGGTACATACATTGACCAGATACTAAAGAGATTTAGTATGAAAAAATCCAAGAGGGGATTGGTTCCAATGTCACATGGCTTACATCATTCTAAGAAAATGTGTCCCCAGACACAATAGGAGAAAGATAGGATGAGAAAGATCCCATAAACTTCGGCTATAGGATCCATCATGTATGCCATGTTATGTACCAGGCTTGATGTTGCCAATGCACTAAGCATGGTAGTCAAATATCAAGAAGATCCAGGAGAACAGCATTGGACTGCTGTTAAGACCATCCTTAAGTATCTGAGAAGAACTAAGGATTTGTTCCTGGTGTATAGAGGAGACGAGGAGCTTGTTATCAGAGGGTATGACAATGCTGGTTTTCAAACAAATCAGAATTATCTAAAGTCACAATCTAGATATGTTTTCTGTCTCAATGGAGGAGCTGTGAGCTGGAAGAGTTCAAAGTAGCCAGTTGTCGACTATTCTATAGCAGAGTCCGAGTATATAGAGGCTTCTGATGCAACCAAGAAAGACGTCTGGATTCGGAACTTTGTCCAGGAGCTTGATGTGGTGCCTATCAGTAAAGATCCCATTACATTGTATTGTGATAATACTGCAGTGGTGGCTCTTGCAAAAGAACTAAGGTCACATCAACAGAAAAATCACATACTCCGGAAGTATCACCTCTTGAGGGATTTCTATCAAAGGGGTGAAGTTGCAGTGAGCAGAGTGTCCATGGAAGAGAACGTGGTGGAACCCATGACTAAAGGCCTATCTCAGCAGAAGCATGAATATCATGTGAGAGCTAGCGGGTTAAAGGTTGTTAGTAGTTGGCTCTAGTCCAAGTGGGAGTCTGTTGGAGTTGGTGGTCTAGAACCAACTACTTTGTACTTTATTCATTAAATAAAAACATTATCATATCTTTATTGTTCTTCCGCATGACATTTCATGTGATAATGTCCTAAGGATATCTATTGCATTAAAGGGTTGTAGCAGATCCCTGCTATGATGAGAACCCGGAAGTGCCATAACACTGTTCTTGAATGTATGTTCTATGGACATATGATATTATTTGAGGGACACAAATAATACCAGATATTAGGGGTGAGGACTCATAAAAATTTGAGGATCCTTCTCATGGTGTGTGCCCTTGGTAATATCCAAGTGGATATTATGAGAATGAGACCCGCCAGTAGGAAATCCACATTTTATAGTGTCATTGTATGTTCCTATATACAAATGTGTGTATTGATCCTTAGACTTTAAGATTATTATTAATGGGTATTAAAACTTGCGCACTTAGATGTATTGATGAAAACTGTGATGACACACTGTTCGCAGTGAGGTAGGATACGTTGGGTGCGTCACGAGTAATACCGCATTAATAGATAATGTGAGAAAGGATTTGTCCCTTCCGGTCCATAACGGAAGTATATATCTCAGGCCCTTTTATGGAATTGATATATCCTAAATAAATCCATGGCCATGGTAAGGTACGGGCAAGTTCAATTCCAGGAAGTCAAAGAAAGAATAATCAAGCACATGGGTTGATGGCACTAGAATGCAACTCACTTGATTGGAGATATCGAGACAAAGGGATTATATTACACGGTAAGCGTTCGTAGGAGGTGACACGTCATTGCGGTGTTAACTTCTTTCTCTATGGGTGTCTTGTCATGTTTCTAGATGCTAACCTTGGACTTTAGGCAGGCTCAGCCTAATGCCACTGAGAAAGAGGCCAAGAGGGTCACACACAAAGTGTGTCCATGTACCTCAGTTAAATATTAATTTAACAAGTTAAAAAAATATTATTCCCAACTGTGGTTTAATAATTATTTAAGGATGTCTCATCACATTTATTTTGACACTAGTTATTCGAGATAATATATTGTGGACAAAATAATATATTTATTAGCGAGTAATGCAGTAAAATTTATTTAAGAAATAAATAGTCATTACTCAAGGTCTAATAAATGTGGTGGAGAAAAAGGGAAAATAAAAGTACAAGCCATGTATTAATTATTACACGTCGTGTAGTTTTTCCAGTTGGGATTTTGAGGATTTAATATTGTTTTATTAAATGCTATTTATTATAATCAGCATGGGCATATGTCAAGGAATTAATAATTCGACATGGGGGTTTTCAATAAGAGTTAATGAAATACATAAAAGGCGTAATGTGTTTATTTATTGTCATAACTATATTAACATCAAACCTGATTATAAATATCCTCGCAACCCCAAAATATTGAGAGCCATTGTTGTGCACAACAGATTTGGAAATACTCTCAAGCCAAGAGAGAATTCCCTTTCCACTAAGAATGCACTCAAGTTACGAGAGAAAGATCCTCCACCGGATCAAGGCGGTCGAAGGCAGACATCGCAAGTGAAGGTTCTTCTGTGCTAGCACTCAGAGATCCCTTCAGCGACACCCGATGATACGTGACACACGTGTGGATCACCTCTAGAGGAATCCTACACTTGGATTCTACGACGCAACGATGGATCACCGAATCGTGACCGGACACATCAACGAAGAAAGAATTCTAACGAGGTAATTCTTATGCATTAATTAAATTAATTGTAATCAATATATGATGATCCTCCTCAAGGTTACCAGGACTCTTCTTTTCTTTTCGTTCTTCATTCTATTCTGAAGATTCGGTGTTTTATATCGTGAAAGATATCGGATTGAACGTTTTTAGCGCTAAAATTAAAGTTGGGATAACATACCAACGCGCTTCCGCTGCGCCCGAAACCTACAAGGTAGTCTACTTAAGTGATCATCCACTTGGTTCTTTGATCCCTTATTATCTTCGATTTCTATGTTGAACTTATGCAGTAGTAACATACTTCTCACTAGCCTCAGTTTAGCTTCATCCTTCTTCATTAAGTACCTAAGATCTTCATGATCAGATAATACAATGACTTTAGTTCCAAGCAGATATGATCTAAATATTTCTAAAGAAAAAAATGCTAAAAACTCCTTTAATATGGTTGTGTAATTGAATTGAGCCAAATACAAGGTTGTTGAGGCATAGGAAATGACTTGTGGCCTACCATTAATTCACCGAGAAAGTACCGCACCAACTGCTCGGTTTGAAGCATCACGAAGTAGATTGAATGGTACTTCTCAGTTTGGTGGTTACATCACCGGTGGTGTAATCAATATACTCTTAAACTCATCAAAGGCTTCCCTAAATGAACCATTGATATCAAAATTATCATCATTAAAAAGTAATCTAGAGAGTGGGAGATAAATCTTACTGAAATCTTTGATAAACCACCTGTAGAATCCTACATGTCCTAAAAATGATCTAACATGTTTCACACAAGTTGGGTAAGGAAAAGAATTTATCACTTAAATTTTTGATTTATCAAATTCTATACCCTTTTTGGAAATGCAATGTCCATGTACAACTCCTGTCTCAACTATGAAATGAACCCTTTCAATATTCAAAACAAGATTCTTTTCAAAGAAAGTTTTCAAAACTTTTTCCAGATTAAAAAAACGGTCAAAATAATTTCTAAAAACTGTGAAGTCATCCAAGAAAACCTCTAAGAAATCGATAATGTGATCAGAAAATATACTTACCATACACCTTTGAAATATACCTGGAGCATTACACAATCCAAATGACATTATTTTGTATGCAAAAGTTTTGAAGGGACAAGTAAAGGTAGTCTTGTCTTGATCCTCAGGAGCAATAGGTACCTAGAAATAACTTGAAAATCAATTCACAAAGAAATAATGAGTTCTCCCTACCAATCTCTCTAACATATGGCCAACAAATGGGATAGGGAAATGCTCTTTTTGAGTGACCTGATTTAGCTTCCTAAAATCTATGCATACTCTCCAGCTATTCTGAATTCTTAGAGGGATTAATTCATTTCTCTCATTCCTCACAATGGATAGGCCAGTTTTTTTTGAACTACAAGGATGAGGATAACCCATTGTGAATATGAGATAGGATAGATGATTCCATCTTCCAAGAGATTATCAATCTTCTTCTTCATAACCTTCTTCAGGGTGGGGTTTATCCTCCTTTGGGGCAGTCGACAAGTTTGGAATATCCCTCAAGAAGAATTCTATGTGAGCATATTTTTGGGTTGATTCCAGAGATATCACCTAATCCCCATCCTATTTGTTGTAAATTATCTCTCAAAAGATCAATCAAAGATTTTTCTTGAGTTTTAGAGAGATTATTAGTAATTATCCCAGGTAATTTCTCTCCCTATATAAGGTAAACATATTTTAAATCACTGAGGAGTGGTTTTAATTCCAAATGTAGAGACCCAAATATTGACGTACATGGACATTACATTACTTTTGCAGAATACTTAGTAAATAACAAAAACACACACACAAGGATCGTAATAGTTTAGTGTCTTTGGAAACTCGGAATATAATCTTCAAATCGTGGTGAAAGATCTTCAACATATCCCATAAATATCTTCCTTTTTTTAAACCTAAAACCTTTCTTTATATCCTGGGGAAAAGAAAACATAAAAGGGTGAGCTCAAATGCTCAGAAAGTGTAAACAAAAAAAATATCAATCACATCATATTCATAGGAACATAACATTTTGGAAATCTTAACCTGCAAAAAGAGCATAATTTCATAACATGGGATAAATCATAGTAGTGAAATGAAATCCCAATAATCATAACTTAAAACATGAAACTTTGTGGAATATACACATAATCATAGAGAATCATTTCTTATTAGTCAAGACTCATTTCCAACACTATCTTAGTGGACAAAGTCCATTTCTGAATCGAGTCACCCTCGTTTAAGTCATGTTTCACTGAACCGGTATAACCTACCATTCCAGCCATGTCTATCTCATGAGATATAAAATCTTTACCCAATGCATTGGAGGGAGATATAGGTCCCACCCATCTCATAATGAAACCATTCTTATGTGTGCCACAGAATATTAAATCATACATCATTGCATAACCCATGTAATAAAAATGGGATTCTTAAACAACATGACATCATAAAACAATTCATATAAGATAATGGAACTCATAAAAATATTTCCAACACAACATTATCAAATCCATGTAATAATAGGGATATAAACAGAACCCTATATTATCTTAGATGGAAAATAATTTTGATAAAACACTTGTACTCCATTCTTGAGGAAAATATCCTTTCTACTTCAAAAACATTTTTCCTTTCTTAACATGTCATACAATTTTAAACTAAAAGAAGTTGATTAAAAATAAACATGAAAACTTTTAAAGGAAGATTCTTGGAATTTGTTTTTTAAAAAATCCATTCAGGCCGTATAAGTTAAAAAAAACATTCTTCTCGTACTTTTGTCGGAAAAGTCAAAAAGTACCTCGTATGAAAAACGACAAAAGATTCCTTTCATATCTTTTACTAAAAACTCATCGGAGGGTAAAATTGGATTTAAAAAATTGTAGGTGGATGGAAATAATATTACATATTGAGGAAACATGGATTTGGATGATAAAATACACCCGAGTAAATACTAAAGTATAAACAATCTCGGATAAAAATGAGATTGTGATATTTCCCTTACTTTATGTCCGATATGCTTTGTACATATCCGAACCTCCTGTATAATGATTTTAATAATGTCATTAACTTATTACAGAATCATATTCATTGTTATGATGTCATATATGGTTCACTTATGACTTTATATTACCCGTTCTTTTTTAAATTCCATGTTAAAGAAGCGTTTTGGGTAAAATCGTTTCATTTATCGTAGGTGTTTGGACTTGTTGTTCTTGACATTATTATCACTTATATCATGATTTACTTACCTCAAGAATATATAACATGATTTATATATCATATATATTCAGTATATATATATATATATAGATAGATAAATGAAATGAAACACACCGTTCATGGAGACGGTAGTCCGTACGTACGCATGAACGCTATTTTCCATTCCTTATTGTCTTGAATGGAAGTAAGTAGATGAAATACATATATATATATATACACCTAAATACAGTAGATTTAACATTTCATATATTTCATTATTATTCATTATATATACTTTATAATCATTCATGAATGTTTAATGTGGAGAATGAATCTCACCGCGTCGTGGAGACGGTAGTCTGTACGTACGCACGCGCGGTGATATCATTCTCATGATCGTGAACTTGTGTTGAAGTGTATGTATACTATTTCATTATCAATATCACTTTATAATAATCATATATAGTTACTCATTACACCATTATACCCATCCAATTAAGGTGGTGGCGGAAAATAGATTACACCACGGCGTGGAGACAGTATTCCGTACGTACGCACGCGCGGTGATTTCCTTTTTCCGTAGGATGGATAGAAGGTTAATTAGAGTTGTTTCATATTTATAATAACATATCAGTATATAAGAAATACTGATGTTATTACTTTATCATGAAATAACTAAAGAAGAATAAGTTGAAGAAGAAAGAAATTGAAAAAGATCAGTAATGGATATTACCTCCTTTTGATGCGCCTTTTCTTAACCTCCACTTAAAGAACTAAGGATGGTCTTTGAAGAAGACCAGGACCTCTAGGATGATACTAGAGAAGTGGAGAAGATATTTTGGCCGGGGTTGGCCGAGATTTAATGCTCAAATTGGTGTGAGGAGGAGAGGGAGGAGGTTCCCTTTTATAAGGGAGGAGAGGGGCACCTTAGGAAAATCTCAAAATATTATTTTATATTAAGGTCAAATTCGGTTTATAATGGTTCCAAAGGGTCTTATTTATAAGATAAAGTGGTTATGGGTAGAAATCCTCTCATACAATAGGATTTAGACATGTTTTGGTTATTATTTTAACCTTATCAATTAGATTTAACTCTAAGTTAAATAATTTAACTTTTACCGTGTCTTTTTGTTTTCTTACACTATATGGTTAATAAACTTACTATATCAAGTCAAAAAAACCCAAAGTTGTTTATTATTAATATATATAACCTTATCTAAGTCATTTAACCGAACCTTAGATTTTTAGGAATAAAATAACAATTAATAATATAATATTTTTTTAAAAAACTAATTTATGTCAATTTTGACACTATTTGGTACATGATTTTTATGAAATTCATAACAGAATGATAAGTTCTAACCAAGTTACTTAAATAAAAAATAACAGGTCATATTAACCTATAAAATTAGTGTAAGTCATAAAAAGTATCAAATTACATTTATTTGGGTATTTATAACATCAATTATGTCAATATTTCATCAATAATATAATTACTGCATCATCGTTGCGTCATAAATAAATTAACATATTTAATGTCTAAAAATTACAAATAAAATACCATTATGTAGGAAAGATTTTTAGCTTTCTAATGAATATTTATAGTCGAATTTATCTTATGTATTACCCTATATTAAAAATGATTTACTTATTAAAATTTGTTTTTACCTATTTTAACCCTTCTTTAAATAAATTAATAATAAATGTCCTAATCTAATACAAGTGGGCCTAAATGGTCATATTTTATTCCTAAGGTTGTTTTTGGTCGAATTACACATGTCCAATAGAATTAGGACATGTGTTAGGGTAATAGTAATATCATTTTTACCCTTAATTACCCTATTTACTTTTAAATGTGGTAAAAAAAAGTAAAAAGTTACAATTTACCAAAAATTATTTTCATCTCATTGAACCACATTTTACTTAATGACATCAACTATGTCTCTCGGATTTTTGAAATTCCACTCACAGAAGCGGTAAAATTAAGTTTTACGAAAAATTCATTTTTTTTAACTACCACTTATTGGTTTCACTATTCATCAAAAAATGAAAGTTTCCAGAAAAATACCAAAAATTAAGCCTAAGATATATTTGATATTATGAACTCAAAAATGATGTGTATTTTACCAAATTCAAAACATATCAGTTACATTAACTAATTTAAAAATTAATTCCCGTTGTCAAAACAAATAGCGCGTTTTTAAGAGATAATAACTCTCAAAAGATTGACACTTGTTTATAACTGGTTTAAATGTGAAATTACATCCAATGACCAACATTGTATTAAATTGTGAAAATATATTCTAAATATATTTTAAAACCACTAAAATTAATAATTTATCACTATTAACTATTTCAATTAAAAAATTTGTTTTTAATTAAAATTTAGTAATTTTCACTATTCATCAGAATATGAAAGTTATTCAAAATGTACCAAACTTTCACCCTAAGCTAATTTCGATATTCCGAATCCAAAAATGAAGTCCATTTTGAGATATAAAATATCTAAAATTTTAAAAGGTGGTTATTACTATTCATAACGGCTAGTTTTAATAATATTTTAATAGCATATCGTTGTTTAGTGAAACTCGGTATTGCGTACTACACACGCTATCGAGGAAGGTCGTGATTGCGTGTAATGCATGGCAAGTCAAGGATGAATGTTGTGCAATATCCTTTTGATGTAGCATACAACACAAGACATTAATGAAATTAAAAAAAATATTTTTCATAAAATTTTGGGCTGTTACATTCTACCCCCCTTAAAATGAATTTGGCCCTCGAAATTCTCCAGGGTTATAAATGGTTTACTATTCGAAAGTTTCATTAATAGAAACCCACATCGTAAAAAGGAATACCAAACCCAATCTTTAAAAACAACAGTATTAAATGTAACAGTTACCCAAATAAACTAATCACTGGGTTTCCACATAGGTGAAAATATGGATATGGAATAGAAATCTAACCATCATGTTCTGATGGAGAGTGGTAGACAACATGGCTATAGAAAAGCCAGAAATCACAAAGCCATAAATTTTTGATGATCTAAGGTACCATCTGAATCATCAGATATAAGAGCACTAGGAAAACATTTTTGGATTTCAAGATCATTTCCCTAAAGTTGATGAAATTGGAATTAGAAGAAATACTTTCGTGATTTTGGTATAGTCTCACTGTTTGTCGTTCTTTGGACAATTTCCACTTTATCTCTTAAAGAAATGAAGTTGAATTTGTCATTCGTGATGTGTTAGCAGATCATGTGATAGAATGTTGGGTCATTTCATCTGTCTCAAACAAAAGGTTAGAAAAGTTATCAAAAAAATACATAAGTCCATCTATAGTAAGATTAATCATATATAGTTCCTAAAATGAACTTATACTTCATATATCATACCGCTTAATAAAATAAAACTAGTTTCTACTAACCAGGGACTTCTTGTAGGCTAGTGGTAGGCGATAAAGGCCAGTCGCACTTCGATTGTGGGTTCGATTCCTACGACCTTGTCCGACGCGATGGGTTGTCGCCCATCCTGCAGGTTGTCCTTTTTCTAAAACTATATTAATATAACATCCCATCAATAATATCGAAAAAAACTTCTATCCTTAAACAATACTAACTTATGTCCAACATAATCCATTCCAATCATTAGGCTTATCCATAATACTGCAGCCCATTCTCATAATATAGTGAAAACAATTACCATAGATTTAATACCATCGTTGATCCCCATATATCATAAGATATGTCTTGTTGGTCACATTCCAAACATTCAAAGGCCTTAATCATGTATTCTCTTGAATACCCATTGAACCTTAGTGAAAACATGAATGTAGTTAAAAAGTTTACACTTTACACATACCAAAATCCTCAAAATTCTATATACACAAACCATGATATCACTTAGTCCTTATATCAATCATGAGCTCATGAATACTATCAAACATATTAGATTCTCTTTATCCCTTCATTATGTGCATATCATCTGCTTTCCAAAAATATTTCAATCACTTTTCATGGTTACCAATGCCATAAAATTATTGAAAACCACTATAGACCAAAACATAAATACTATATACAACATTATTTTGGAATCCCATTACATAAACACTTAATCATTCCACCACATCATTGTCATATTCAACATCGCCAATGGTGATCACATGTGACTTCCCTTTGTCCTTGTCCTTAAGTGGTTGCTCATGTTGATCATCACTAACCCTTGGATTAGGGAATTTATTAGCATAATGCCCCATTTCCTTGCACTTGAAGCATTGAAGTGTAGTAGGTTCATTCTATGTGTCCCTTCCTTTGTTTGCATCATTAGACATCTTCTCCCCATCATTGTGGCATTCAAATTCCGGATGACCTTCCTTTCCACATTTGAAACATTTACTTGTCCCTTTAAGACAATCTCCACCATGATTCTTTCCACACTTTGACCATAAGGAAACATTCATCTTCTTTTCACCATTATTCTGAGATTTCTCCTTGAACTCCATCTTTCGTTTCTTTTCAAAACTATGAGATGGATAAGTAACACCAACTTCCATTTCTACCTTGATAGCACAACGCACAATTTCTTCATAGCTACTAAAGTCTCTTATAGCTAATGCCCTTCGAAGATTTGGTTTTAAGCCACTGAAGAATCGATCAACTTTACTTTCAGGTTGGATGATAAATCCAGATTCATACCTTACAAGCCTTGTAAAATTTGCTTCGTATATACCAACAGATTCATCATCCTTTTGCTTTAGTTCAAGTAACTCCTTCTCCATCTTTGTTCCAAGAATATGAGGGATGTACTTATTGAAAAATATGTTCTTGAACTCGTCCCATTCCATGGACTCAATTTCATCTCTTTTCCATGTATTCTTGATAAGATTCCATCATTGATCAGCTTCAAATTCCAAACGATATACTGCTAAGATGACTTTATCATGTTCAGAACATTGAAGAACTGAAAATATCTTTTCAGTGGTACTGATCCATTGTTCAGCAACAAGTGGATCAGAAGACCCACTGAAAGAAGGTGGACGTTTCCTCATGAAGGACTCAATAGAATACTGTTCTCTTCTCTGCTCATTTGGATATCCAGAATGATTCATAGCTTGTGTAAGTATAGCAATAAGATTTTTCACTCCATCTCCCATAACATTTGTTTGTTCAGGAGGACAATCATTGCATTGTCCATTGCATTGATCAACACGGTTCCTTCGGGTTCCAGCCATCGTCTAAAACCCAAAAAGAATAGTGTGAGAGGAAAAAATCATGCTAGGGAAAACAACATAATAAAGGGGGAGTATCCTCAATATCTAACATCTTAGGATAAATTCTATGATTGTTACCGTAGTTCTAGGACTGTATCCTATACATATACTTATCCTTAGGGACATCCCTAGATATACCTTAGAAATATCTCTCGGGATTTCACTAACGTTTTCACATCCTAGTTTCCAAAGTTTGACTAAAACTTTCCTCTGATACCAACTGTAGAGACCCGAAGCATGACGTACATGGACATTACATTAATTTTTCAGAATACTTAGTACATAACAAAAACACACACATAAGGATCGTAATAGTTTAGTGTCTTTGGAAACTCGGAATATAATCTTCTAATCGCGGTGAAAGATCTTCAACATCTCCCATAAAGATCTTCCTTGTTTTAAACCTAAAACCTTTCTTTATATCCTGGGGAAAAGAAAACATAAAAGGGTGAGCTCAAATGCTCAGTAAGGGTAAACAAAAGAAATATCAATCACATCATATTCATAGGAACATAACATTTTTGGAAATCTTAACCTGCAAAAGAGAGCATAATTTCATAAAATTGGATAAATCATAGTAGTGAAATGAAATCCCAATAATCATAACCTAAAACATGAAACTTTGTGGCATACACACATAATCATAGAGAATAATTTCTTATTAGTCAAGACTCATTGGCAAGACTATCTTAGTGGACAAAGTCCATTTCTGAATCGAGTCACCGTCGTTTCAGTCCTGTTTCACTAAATCGGTATAACCTACCATTTCATCCATGTCTATCTCATGAGATATAAAATCTTTACCCAATGCATTGGAGGGAGATATAGGTCCCACCCATCTCATAATGAAACCATTCTTATGTGTGCCACAAAATATTAAATCATACATCATTGCATAACCCATGTAATAAAAATGGGATTCTTAAACAACATGACATCATAAAACAATTCATATAATATAAAGGAACTCATAAAAATATTTCCATCACAACATTATGAAATCCATGTAATAATAGGGATATAAACAGAACCCTATATTATCTTAGATGTAAAATAATTTTGATAAAACACTTGTACTCCATTCTTGAGGAAAATATCCTTTCTACTTCAAATTTTTTTTTCCTTTCTTAACATGTCATACAATTTTAAACTAAAAGAAGTTGATTAAAAATAAACTTGAAAATTGTAAAGGAAGATTCTTGGAAATATTTTTTTTTTAAAATCCATTCATGCCGTATAAGTTAAAAAAACATTCTTCTCGTACTTTTGTCGGAAAAGTCAAAAAGTACCTCGTATGAAAAACGACAAAAGATTCATTTAATATCTTTTACTAAAAACTCACCGGAGGGTAAAATTGGATTTAAACAATTGTATGTGGATGGAAATAATATTACATATTGAGGAAACATGGATTTTGATGATAAAATACACCCCAGTAAATAATAAAGTATAAACAATCTCGGATAAAAATGAGATTGTGATATTTCCCTTACCTTATGTCCGATATGCTTTGTACGTATCCGAACCTCTTATATAATGATTTAAATAATGTAATTAACTTATTATAGAATCATATTAATTTTTATGATGTCATATATGATTCACTTATGACTTTATATTACCCGTTCATTTGTAAATTCCATGTTAAAGAAGCGTTTTGGGTAAAATCGTTTCATTTATCGTAGGTGTTTGGACTTGTTGTTATTGAAATTATTATCAATTATATCATGATTTACTTACTTCCAGAATATAAAACATGATTTATATATCATATATATTCAGTATATATATATATATATAATATATAGATAAATGAAATGAAACACACCGTTCATGGAGACGGTAGTCCGTACGTACGCATGAACGCTGTTTTCCTTTCCTTATTGTCTTGAATGGAAGTAAGTAGATGACATACATACATACATATATATATATATACACATAAATCCAGTAGATTTAACATGTCATATATTTCATTATTATTCATTATATATACTTTATAATCATTCATGAATGTTTAATGTGGAGAATGAATCTCATCGTGTCGTGGAGACGGTAGTCTGTACGTACGCACGCGCGATGATATCATTCTCATGATCGTGAACTTGTGTTTAAGTGTATGTATACTATTTCAGTATCAATAACACTTTATAATAATCATATATAGTTACTCATTACACCATTATACCCAGCCAATTAAGGTGGTGGAGGAAAATAGATTACACCACGGCGTGGAGACGGTATTCCGTACGTACGCACACGCGGTGATTTCCTTTTTCCCTAGAATTGATAGAAGGTTAATTAGAGTTGTTTTATATTTATAATAACATATCAGTATATAAGAAATACTGATGTTATTACTTTATCATGAAACAACTAAAGAAGAAGAAGTTGAAGAAGAAAGAATTTGAAAAAGATTGGTAATGGATATTACCTCCTTTTGACGCGCCTTTTCTTAACCTCCACTTAAAGAACTAAGGATGGTCTTTGAAGAATACCAGGACCTCTAGGATGATACTAGGGAAGTGTAGAAGAGATTTTGGCAGGGTTTGGCCGAGCTTGAATGCTCAAATTGGTGTGAGGAGGAGAGGGAGGAGGTGCCCTTTTATAAGGGAGGAGAGGGGCACCTTAGGAAAATCTCAAAATATTATTTTATATGAAGGTCAAATTCGGTTTATAATGGTTCCAAAGGGTCTTATTTAGAATCTAAAGTGGGGATGGGTCGAAATCCTCTCATACAATAGGATTTAGACAAGTTTTGGTTATTAATTTAACCATATCAATTATATTTAACTCTAAGTTAAATAATTTGACTTTTTCCGTGTCTTTTTGTTTTCTTAAACTATATGGTTAATAAACTTACTATATCAAGGCAAAAGAACCCCAAGTTGTTTATTATTAATATATATAACCTTATCTAAGTCATTTGGGAGAACCTTAGATTTTTAGGAATAAAATAACAATTAATAATATAATATTTGTTTTAAAAACTAATTTATGTCAATTTTGACACTATTTGGTACATGATTTTTATGAAATTCATAACAGAATGATAAGTTCGAACCAAGTTTCTTAAATCACCAATAAAATGTCATATTAACCTAGAAAATTAGTTTAAGTCATAAAAAGTATCAAATTACATTTATTTGGGTATTTATAACATCAATTATGTCAATATTTCATTAATAAGATAATTACTACATCATCGTTGTGTCATAAATAAATTAAATTATTTAATGTCTAAAAATTACAAATAAAATACCGTTATGTAGAAAATATTTTTATCTTTCTAATGAATATTTATAGTTGAATTTATCTTATGTATAACCCCATATTAAAAATGATTTACTTATTAAACTTTGATTTTACTTTTTTTAACCCTTCTTTAAATAAATTAATAATAAATGTCCTAATCTAATACAAGTGGGCCTAAATGGTCATATTTTATTCCTAAGGTTTTTTTGGTCGAATTACACTTGTCCAATAGAATTAGGACATGTGTTATGGTAATAGTAATATCATTTTTACCCTTAATTACCCTATTTACTTTTAACCGTGGTAAAAAAAGTAAAAAGTTACTATTCACCAAAAATTATTTTCATCCCATTGAACCACATTTTACTTACTAAAATCAACCGTGTCTCTCGGATTTTTGAAATTCCACTCACAGAAGCGGTAATGCTAAGTTTTATGAAATATTCATTTTTTTAACTACCACTTAGTGGTTTCACTATTCATCAAAAAATGAAAGTTTCAATAAAAATACCAAAAATTAGGACTAAGCTATATTTGATATTATGAACTCAAAAATGATGTCTATTTTACCAAATTAAAAACATATTTGTTACATTAACTAATTTAAAAATTAATTCCCGTCGTCAAAACAAATAGCGTGTTTTTAAGAGATAATAACTATCAAAAGATTGACACTTGTTTATAACTGGTTTAAATGTGAAATTACATCCAATGACCAACATTGTATTACATTGTAAAAATATATTCTAAATATACTTTAAAACCACTAAAATTAATAATTTATCACTATTAATTATTTCAATTAAAAAAGTTGTTTTTAATTAAAATTTAGTAATTTTCACTATTCATCAGAATATGAAAGTTATTCAAAAAGTACCAAAATTTCACCCAAAGCTAATTTCGATATTCCGAATCCAAAAATGAAGTCCATTTTGAGAGGTAAAATATCTAAAATTTTAAAAAGTGGTTATTACTATTCATAACGGCTAGTTTTAATAATATTTTAATAGCATATCGTTGTTTAGTGAAACTCGGTATTGCGTACTACACACGCTATCAAGGAAGGTCGCGATTGCGTGTAAGGCATGGAAAGTCAAGGATGTGTGTTGTGCAAGATACTTTTGGTGTAGTGTACAACACAAGACATTAATGAAATTAAAAAGAATATTTTTCATAAAATCTCGGGCTGTTACACCAAATCAAGGGGCTACTCAAGGGATAAAATAAAGTTGAGGTTCCCCACTTCAAAAGGGTGTACATCTTACATGCAAGAAATCATATCATCATATTCCCCATTTAACAAATCATCAATGAAATTGTATTTTACCTCTTCCTCTCACATGAAATCAAAATCTCTATAAGTTTTGACATCCACATGTTCATTGATATTTTGAATTAAAGAGGTATCACCTAAGGCTAAGAATTCATGGAACATTCCTGATTCTTTAATGGGTTTAGTACCAACTTCATCGGAGATTTTAAAGAGTTAATGATCATCAAATGGGTGCCTGATGGATTCAAAAATATTTAAGTGGATAGTGCTATCTCCAAACTCCATGGTGATTGTCCCTTCATGAGCATTAATGATGGTTTTGGCTATCTTCAAGAATGGTCTACCCAAAATTATGGGTGAGTGTGATGGTATCCTATCATCTTCCATACTCAACACATAGAATTTATTTTGGAATAAGAGATCTTTGACTTTCACAAGGACAACCTCCAAAACTCCTGCTGGGAAAATTGTGGATCTGTTTGCAAGATGGACCACCAATCTTATCGGATTCAAGTATCCAATATGCAAATAAGTGTATACTGAGTGAGGAAATAAATTTATTGAAGAACCTAAATCACACAAACAATTAGAGAAATTAAAATAACCAATGGTTTATAGAATGGAAAACGTCCATGGATCTTGACATATGGCTTGAAACTATGGTGTGATAAGGGCTGATACAATTCTTCCCAAGATGATCCTATCACCCCCTTTAAGTATCCTATTATTTTTTCAAAGATCCTTCAAAAATGTAGCATATTTGGTAATTTTTTTTAGTGCGTCAAGTAGGGGTATATTGATTTCCACTTTTTGGAATGTGTATAGAATTTATTTTTGAAGAACTTCCTCTTGATTCAATCATCCTTGATGGAAATGGTGGGGGTATGTCTTTCATCTCCATTTATTTCATTTTAAATGGTGTTTCTTGTATCTTATTCTATGCCCTATCCTTCTCTTCCTTATCTTTCTTCTCTTCTTCTCATGAAATTTTCAATGAATTTTCTGAATTCTCTACTTCATTCTCCCATAGCCCAGGTGGTCTTGTTTCAGGCTCAATAGTGGATGGTGGTGGGATTTATTTTCCACTTCTTTTTGTTATC
The DNA here is from genome assembly GCA_963277665.1 of Viscum album. NCBI lineage: Eukaryota > Viridiplantae > Streptophyta > Magnoliopsida > Santalales > Viscaceae > Viscum > Viscum album. Next base: position 839,613,377 of record OY728165.1, read on the forward strand.
AAGATGAAATTCTCTTTTGGGTTATGTATTGTTTGGGAAGGGAGTTTACCTAGATGTTTTGTCAAAAATTCCATGAGACTTTCAAACTTGTTGGATAAATGTTTTACGGTGTCTTTCAGCCCCTCAAACTTAGATTTCTATTGTTGGTTTTGAATTGAAGGTTATGAACTGGTGGATGGATGATCATAGGGTCTCTAGAAAGTGGGTGGTTTTTGGTATGAAGTCTGATTATAAGATTTTTTCTATTGAAATGGTGGTGTGTTCTAAAATTGATTCTTGAATGGGGGTTGGTTTTGGAACTGATTTTGGCATAGGGATCTAGTTTGATTCAACTGATTTCAAAATCCATATTGGACTTAGTTAGTAACTCTATATCCTTGATTTTTTTAGAATTTCTTTAGCTGAAAGTCTGCCACACAAATTTCCATTCTCTGTATTTCAGCACACTGGTCAGTGAAATGATCAAGTGATGAGTATAAAGCACATAACTTAGTGAGTGCTTGTTGTTCACCCACTTGTTTCAAGGCCATATGTCTCACCAAACTATTTAGATCTTAAATTCTAGTTTATAGTAATGGTGATGCTCAAGAAGTTCTTACCTCCGGAATATCTCTTGTTCCAATACCTATTGTACCAAACTATTCGGAGTTCTGATAAATTTTCTCAATCAAGCCCTTGGCTTCTTCTGGTGACTTGTCAATCAATGCACCTTTAGATGATGCATCCAAAATGTTTCATTACTTTTCTAGTAATCCTTGATAAAATAATACAATAAAGTGATTCTACTCAATTTCTTGATGTAGACATCTGGCACATAGCTTCTTAAATATCTCCTAGTACTCGTAAAGAGTTTCTCTAGATAACTGTCTAATGGCATAGTTTTCCTTTCTGATTGTAGTTCTTCTTGAGGTGGGGATGAATATTTGCATGAAAAATCTTACCATGTCATTCCAATAATTCACATATACTGGTTGTAATCCATACAACTATTATTTAGCATCTCCTTCCAATGAAAACGGGAAGGCCTTCAACTTTACCTACTCCTTAGCTACTCCACAGGGTCTGGAAGTAGAGAAGACATGTGTGAACTGTTTATTAAGTTTGTTTGGGTCTTCACCTGCCAAGACATGAAATTTTGTAAGAAATGGAATCATGTTAGGTTTCATATCAAAATCATTTCGTAACACTGGCATGGAAGGTTGATTGTTTTGATTAAGGAATTGTGGTGCACAAAGATATCTAAGAGTTTTGTTTTGATTTTCATCCATGATGGAAGGCTCAGAGTGAAAACTTGAAGTTTCAATTGAGTCTACAAGATAAATTTCCTCAAATTCAGATTTTAAATTCAGGTTTCTAAGTCTATTCAACAAGGTTCTTTCAATTTTTGGATCTATGGGGAAAGAGTCAAGGTTTGTAGTTATAGTCATACAAAATAAGAAAAAAATATGTTAGCACTACCTCCTCAGAAATGGTGCCATGTTTTGAAACGTGTCTATCATGGGGTGTGGAAAAAATAATTATTTACCAAGTTAAAATGTAGTAGAGTGGTTAACCTATGTTTTCTCCAGAGAGGAGTTCACAACAATCAAGCTGTCACTTTAAAAATAGAGAAAGAAGTGGTGGTTGTTTTTGAAATTATTTGATTTTGAAAAGAAAAGAAACTAAAAAGGTAAATTAATTAAGTGTAAGTTTTAAAAAAAATTGACAAATGATGTGATTTAAATCAATTATATGAAATGAAGATTAGGTTACGGTCGATTTTCCAATTTTAATTCTATCACAGTTCAACTTATCGAATTCTCTTCTGTTAAGTTGTTAAGAGTGAGAATACATAATCGTTTATTCTCACTACCTTGGTCAAATAATAGTGTGAGAATAAACCTTACTAAAACCTCAGATTGTTCTACTCTCCTTTCAATCTGTAATATATTTTTAGCGAATACCCCCAATTATCATAGGCAATTCTCAATCGGGTCTTGTTTATCCCAAGCAATTAAGAACATCCACTACTCCTCACACATGTACTAGCGATCACCAAGTAGTTCACCACTAAGCCATGGTTTATTCCATCGTATATAAACCAAAACCTAGTGGATGGAGATATTAATCATTGAACAAAGAAATATAAACAACAGAATCTAAAATCAAATACAATCGTACATGATACTAAAAACTCTTATAAGAAATTGAAAATGATTTTTCATAAGAGAAAAGAGGATATTAAAACATTAAGTATAAGAACTCAAGAATACAAAAGGGTAAACCTACCCCTACCAAATCACTCAAAAGATATACCCCAGCATGGTAAGGGTAACCGAGTTGAAGGGGGAAGAATAATTTATTACAAAGCTAAGAATAACAAAAGAAAGAAAAGAAAGAACATAAATTTTGATCCTCCTGAATCTATCCTCTAGAAGTTTTCCTATGTTATGCCCACAATAAGGTAGAACTAAGATAATATAACTTCTTATAAGATGTTAGAAATTTAGTTTCTTATCGATACAGAAGATATCAAAGCCTTTGTATTGGTAGAAATTAAGATATGGCTTGATTAGTAAATTTAACTTCTTCTATCCTCCAAACACTATTTCACCCACTGCACTTAGACTCGCTCAAAAGATATCTTAATGAGATTATTATTTTATGAAATTAAATTTGAGCCGTCCCTTGAATGTTATATATAAAAACCATCTTTAATAACCTCATTTTAAGGTCTTTTTAATGAGATATGACTTGTTTAATAAGGTTGGTTCCATTCTGTCATCCATAAAAATATATCCTCTTGATTAATTTTTCTGTACCATTGGGTTTTGAATTGGGTTTTGTTCTAGAATACAAACTTGAATCCCAAGAACATATAAATCCTAAAAAAATAATCACCCAATTTGCATCAAAATTGTAAATGTTATCCATGAAATACAAAGGTGAAAGAAAACTGATAAATTTTCAAAATTAAGCAATTTTTACAATAAAGCCCAAAGTTCACCAAAAACACTAAAATGATAAAAATATAATCAAACTGAATAATTTATAGGGATTAAATAATTTAAACACATATAAAAATAATAAAAATATTAACTCTATCAAATCCCCTAAAAGACTCTAAACAAAACTCAAACAAGAGATGATAAAAAAAGGATCAAAGGTACCAGAAAGTGGGAAACAAGATATTATAGTCTGGTTATATTTTCTTATATATCAGTAGACAGGGAATGAATCGATCTAAGAACATAAAATTGGGAATAAGATCCAAAATCTTCCTCACTTTTTCATATTCCCCATGATTCATTTTCAATGCTCATACATCCACTTTGGTGTAAATCATTAACTTTTCTAGCCAGTAGGGACATATTCCCCATTTGTCTGATTATCTTTCCTCATCCATCAATGAACGGGGAATGAATTAATATATGGGCATTCAATATGGTGTAAGTCCCAATATATTCATTACTTGAAAACATTCCTTTTGGGTCATATCCCTGGCTTGTTCATCCACTTTGGAGAATGTCCCAGACTTTTATAACTAATAGGGACATGTTCTCAATGAGTCTGATTATCATTTCTCATCATAACTTGGCTATATTCCCCATGAATCATAAACATATCTTGGGAATCCCATTTAGATATAAGTATATAACCCTCCAACTCATGATGAAATATTCCCCATGAGTTTAATTCCCTTTCCTTACCCACCATAGGGCCAGAAGAAATTTATATCATTAGGCTCATGCATGAACCCCGGGGAATCTCTATATGAACTATGTGGACATGGATTCCGATTATAAAAAAGATACATAGGATGCCTTTTAAAAGCTAGATCCACATATCCAATGTCATAATGACCTCATATATTAGGAATCAAATATGGTATAATACCCAATCTAATATTATCTTGTCCATAATCCTCATGATTTATATCTATAGTTTGGGCATCCAATTTAGTGTAAGTCCCACACATGTCCATACTCCAGTTCATAGGGAAATATTTCCCATGAGTTAAACTACTCTGTCTTTCCCACCAACGGTCTAGGATCAAATCATATTGAGCAGATCATATGCGTAAACCCCACTTAATTCTTCTATTTTCACACTTTCATGACATAGTTATCCCACATGGGAATCCACTATGTTGTATGTCTCTAATGTTTCTAGACCACAAGGTCATATTCTCCATAAGTCATATTATCCTTGTTCATCAGTGGATGAGGAATGAACACATACCATGAGCATCCCACCAGGTGTAAGCCCCAAATTCATCCATATATGGGCATATGATACAGTGTAAGTCCCACAGCTTTTCTCATGGGGTCATATTCTTTGTGGTTCATAACCATATCATGGGATTCCATCCTGGTGTAAGCCCCATAATTTTTCCACCCATAAGTCTATATTCCCAATGAGCTTAATCATCCTCATTTATCCACAATCATGTGAGGAGAAAATCATATCGGGAGACTTCTGCATAAGCTACACTAGTCCCTCGAGCCATGTAATTAGATAGCCATAACCTCTTATTTCTCACATCGAGAGCGACTCAATTGGGATTAGAGTTTATGTTTAGTGGGTTTATAAATGACTTACCATATAATACATACTCATCGTATGAATTTACCTACATGGTCGACAACCGAACTACATGGGCACTGATTCTTGTTTTTTATAGGATATGTAGGACACCCCCTGAGGTTCAAACCCAACATTATACACCCATATTATCACCATTCAGTACCCTATCATTCACATGGACATATTCTTTGTGAAATATCATAACATCACTTGTAGATCCATATTCTTCACAATATCCATAACCATATTCCTCACATGGCATCCCCTTTATGTGTAGGCCCCACGTAATTCACTATTGTCACACCTTCCATGATACAGACATCCCTATAACACAACATTGAACTGTATGTCCAACTTCTATGTTGTATGACGTCAAAATACATGGTTTATATTCAAACTATGTGGGATTTGATTCCTATCTTCATGGGATATGTAGGATTCCTCTCTAAGTAAACCCCCCCCCCCCCAGCATGAAAATTATCCCCACATATATATATATATATATATATATATATATATTACATCCCTATCACATTTTATTAAATTGTATGTCATCAAAACTATGTGGACTCTAATTATTATCCCCAATACTACACAGGACGCCTCTCTATGATTCGAGCCTCGTCTTTTGCATTAATATTCCCCAAATATAAATTTTCATATCTTGTCTCCCATAGGGAAATATCCCTAGTGGGGATGATGACCCTCCATATATCATCTAGTCCCAACATTGCTATATTCTATATGAGAAGATTAAAATTTCCCTTTATACATATATTTTTGAACTATGAAGACTTTGATTCATGTTCTCATAGGATATGTAGGAAACCTCTCTAAGGATTTATCCCAACATCATTATCCCCCATATGAAATGACCACTTTAGCATAATTTTTTTTCTATGAGGACATATCTATCGTAGAAGAATAACATAACTTCTACATCATTGTTATATCTCTTGTGAAAGCTCGTGTCTCAATGTGAAGACCTATATTCTCTCTGAGACTCATAAATGCTCTCACTGGGAAATATCCTACATCCTTGTTGCAGGATGTTAATCCAATCGACGTCAGAATTGTGTGGACTCAGATTCTTGTTTTCATAGGCTCGAGCCCCATAGCTGGTGTAAAAATGTCCCCAAAATCATTAACTCGTGTAATGGAGACTGAATACTACTTATACATAAAATTGTGATCCCATTTACTTTTAATCTTGATCAACCATTTTCATGAGGGTAATAATAATATTCACATCACTATTGGGTAAGATTCATGAATACATCTTAAATCTATAAGAGTTTCCCAAAGTGGGCAATAATTCTCCCTTAACAAGGCATGGATGACCCAAATATCTCATCATCTCAATTCAACATGTATTCAAGGAGTCACTTGTGTGTCCCGGTGACTACCTTCCTTTATAAAGAAGGACAGGGAATGACATTAAACCAAAGGTACCAGAATCATGGTAAAAAATAATGATGAACCTGATGTGAATATTATAATCATGAAAATGTTTGATTGTGAATTTCATACAAAAAATGTACATGTGTAATATCACCCCAATAAAATTCATGTTTCACTAAAATAGGAATTAGATCAAAAATTGTGAAGCCGAATTGAATATTATAATCATGAAAATTTATTATTGTGAATTTCCATACAATAAAAATTTATTTGGGTGATATCACAATTATCATCTTCATGTTTCACTGAAATACACATAAAAAATGGTGAAATTGACATGAATATTACAATCCTAAAAATGTTCAAATGTGAATTTCCATAAAAAATGTATTTGGGTAATATCACCACCATTGGATTCAAATTTCACTATAATACACATTGAAAAAATGGTGAACCCAACATGAATCGTATAATCATGAAAATGCTTGACAATCGATTTCCCTCCCCTACCAATAAATACTGTGGTGGTATCGAGCATCGAATTCAAATTTTTATTTCATGCACATGGAAAAAATGATTAACCTAATATGAATCTTACAATCATGAAATTGGTTGATCAGTGATAGATAATAATCACTCTCATGTTGCTTCCACCATGAAAGTCGCAGCACGATCGACCCGAAGAATGTTTTCAACATTAAAAAAAATCAAATAATTGAATAAAGATTATGGTATATGTGTTAAAGAAGTTAAAAAATATGGTGAATCACAAGAAAATGTAAAAAACTATATTCCTTATAGTGTAAATAAAAAAGTGATATTGGTTAGCGAATAAATCTATAGTCACTAGTGAATTGTGTGGGAATCTGAAAAAAATATAGAGATCAGAAGCTGGAAAAGTCAAAAGGAAATAAAGTGGTGATAATTTAAGAAGTTATATTTTATGAGAAGTCATCTACAAATGATGACTTGGAAATTATGAGGTGTGAACAAACTGATCATGGCATAAAACATTGCATGACAATCCAATTATCCCAAGAAGAGAACTTGAAGAAGATATGTCAAGTACAAATCAAAGAATCTAGTACTGAAGAGGAATATACATGCACATCAGAAGTTTCATATGATAGTATAAAGTAGTCAAACATTCCAAGAAATCTTTGAATAATAATAATTCAAAATGTAGAGGAGACTCTCAGTCTAAATGTTTCTTCTAAAGACTTTTAAGGTTCCTCTTTATTACCTTATTATTTTATTGGAACTAAAATATAGGTAATTGAAGGAGAAGATCTATTCATCATTGAGAATATCTATTCCCATGATGATGAATGGAGTATATCTCTTTATGGGGAGAAACATTGATGCTAATTTGTGATCATCACATTTGAACATCTTCCTTAATTAAGTGAAACTACTTATCAAGGGTGAGTGGTCATGAGAATAATGAGTTTTAAGGGGGACACAATTTTATTCACTTTAAATATGTTGATGTGTTTGTTAAGATGTGTGTAAGATATCTCTTGAAAAAAATTCTTGGATATACCATGAAATGAAGAAGATGGTATCACAGATAAATATTCTTTAGGGGGAACTTTGATTCTATGGTAACATCACTCTTGTTTTCTATACTGGATTAGTCCACATAAATTTAGAGTGGACTAACTAAAATATCATTTATTTAAGAATGAAAGTGATTTCATTATTTAAGTTTAGAGAAGATTGAAATGTATGAAAAAAAATTGATAAGATGATATAAGAACTCCCACTAATCCTTTGCATTTGATTGAAAATAAGGGGGAGAAAATAAGTTGATCCATATATTTACTTGTATGATGTGATGAGATATTTTCAAAAACAAAAAAGGGTATATTGTTGAACCCACTGGTCTTGGATTGTATTTTTTGAAAATAAGGGTTAATATGTGTTTGTGATTATAAGAAGAGTGAAGAATAATGTAAAATTACTCTTCAGCATACAATTGGGATGATCGTTCAACTGATCTTTAATGTTAAATACATGTTCCCAAGATAGACAATTTCATACAAAACATGGAAGACCATTGTTACCATTGATTTCATAGTCGGGGCCCTACATCATCTTGAATAGGAAGAATTATTTTGTTTCCCCACATTCTCAATTTCCAAAGGCAGGGCGGCTTCTATCACTAAAATCAATTATGTAGGCTCAATAATCAAAACATGATGATGGGATGTCGGTTACTCCTTCCATGGTTTTCTCTATGGAGCTCGCCACCTAGTCTAGGTCTCCCTCATAGATTTATGTCATTTTCATGAGAATCATTATTGGTTCCATCTCGAGGTGGGTGACAATTAGTTATGTTACTTCTATCTCAATAGGGCATCAACATTCTGTTAGAGTAGATAATAACATTAGGCGTGTCTAAGAATTTATGGATGTTGAGAAGGTTGGGAATCTGTAAAGGCTTCTCTCTTTGAAATCATAGGCATTTCATTGGAGTCATGTTAAGTGAGGAACCTAATGAATCCCATATCATCCACAAGTTATTTAACACTAGGGTCATAAGCCTTTGGATGCTTTTTTACCTCAGGAATCCCATGTTTATTTTATAGGGTTTAGATTTTGGATTGGGTCAAAGATTTACTGTCTTAAAGGGATGTATGTGTGGATGGTTTAATGCCTTGTGGGGACATATGGGTCATTGGTTTAATGTCTTTCCATATAGATGGGTCACAGGTTTATCATCATGAAGGAATAGATGGTCAGATGTTTAATGTATTGCGGGGATAGATGGGTAACTGTTTTAATGTCTTACGAGGAAAATGGGTTGTAGTTTTAACATCTTGTGGGAAGAAATGGGTGGTTAAGTGTGTCCCCATGGGGGAAGATGATGAAACTTGAGGGTTGGATTGAGCATGTACCTAGGGGAGATGACCAAGCTTAGGTTTCTACCTCCCAGGGGGAAGAAATGCAGGTTTGGTGGGACCATTGGGATATTAGGATTGAACCTCAGGGTGGTACCCCAGCTATGTTAGGATGTTAGAATTGAAACTCAGGGAGGTATTCCAAATTTTTTGAGATTTAATCTCAGAGAGTTAGCCTAAGTTCCCTATTAAAAGAAAATTATCAAAACACTCATAGTTTGATGTTCCAATTCAAGGTCATATGACAGGACTGATCTAGAAATTTTAACATCATGCCGTAAGGATGCTCTTGTCATAAAAGGAGAATAAATAAGGGATGGTGTGGGGATTATGCGTAGGGGATGACCATTATAGGTGTATCATCCCATGGTGGGGGAGAGGGTGAGAACCCATGATGATTATACGTGGGATATCCCATGTTCATCACATGGGGGTAAGTCCAAATTTTAACATCATGTACAAAGGATGTTGTTGTGTTGTTTAATGTCATATGACTAGGGTGATGGTGGAACCTATATTTAGGGAGGACCATGTCACAATGATAGGAATATCATGTATGAAGGCTTTAACTGTATACCAAGAAAAATGGATAGTCTCTCTAATTATGCCACATTTAGGTCTTATGTGTCTTTATCTCAGTCACCTCTGGGTGGGGTGTGGTGATAACATGGCCGTAGTGGTGCATCAATTAGGGGTCCCAATGTTAAGGTGTCTATTCTTAGGAGAAAAAATGCATCAGGGTACCAATGATGAGGAGAAAATGGTATGGTAGGGGACCAGGACACACTTGTAGAAATGTGCATAGACATAGGGGTAGGTTTTTCCAGATGCACATATATTTTGGGTGTGTTTGTACTAGTTTTGGATGGGTACAGGGGCCCTCATCACCAAAATTTCGTGAAAGGTGGTTGAATGAAAGGCACATGAAGTCCATGTAGATTAGTTTTGTAAACTTTGGGGTTTTTTGAAAGTCCTGGATCCTGTGAAGGTCAAGGGCCTCGTAAAGGTCACTATCCTCGTGAAAAATATGTTTTGGTAAACTAGATGACCCTACCTCAGAGTAGAGTCTTGGTTCCCATGGGGTTGGTTTCGTGAAGGATAATTATCTCACGAAACCCCAAGAACCATAAAGAGAATTCTTCTTGCATGAAAGCCATAAAATTTCATGCGAAGAATCTCCAACATGGGTTGGGTTTCTCAAAATACAATGGGAGGAGGTGGTTTTGTGAAAGATGGATACCTTTGGAAATTCATTTCCTCTCCTGATTGTGAAGCTTCTGAGTTTCACAAATTCTAAATTCTGTTCTTTTCATAGAAGATGAATGGTCATGTCTCTTTAAAAGTAGGAAATATGGGGTATTTATAGGACCAATAGAGGTAAGTTCATTTGTTTCATGAAATTTGAAGGCTTTTGGGGAAGATTATGAGCTTCGCCAACTGATGGGATTCCACGAATCAGAGTTACGATGCACAAAGTATACCACCTCAAGCTCCGCGCGACTAAGGATTTTAGTGAATTGGACTTATGCTGCATGAAGGTTACCACCTAAAAATTCATGCATGGGTGACTTCCACAAACCAACCTTATGTTGCATGAATTTTACCACCTCAAGCTCTACAGAGGGGGGACTTCCGCGAACCAGACTTATGATGCACAAAGGTTACCTTCTAAAGCTCCACAAAACAGGGGATTTTCGTGAACCAAACTTATGTCACGTGAAGTCTAGCACATCAAGATCCACATGTGGGTGACTTCCACGAATCATAATTATGATGCGAAATGGTTACTGCCTCATGCTCTATGTAGGGACATCCGCAAACTAGGGTCACTCGTGAAGCGTTTTGACATTCGCGAATAAGGCCCTTTATTGAATTTTTGGGCTGTTTTAGCCCAAATTAGTTTCGAAATGATCGTTCCTTCTTCGACCTCAACCATGAAACACATATTTTGGTTGAAAAACCTCCCCCTCCCCATATAATTTGATCCAAACAGGGATATGAGAGTCAGATTCTCAGGGATACCCACCAAAAACTGGTGTTTTCCAAGACCTATTTGCAAAACTTGGTCTGACCCTGTTCCTATAAATAGAGGTGGGTCCCCAAAACTACTGGTTTGAGTGTGATAAAAAGGTGGGAAACACTGTAGAGGCAGATTCGATTCAGTGTGTGGAGAAACAACTCCAGAACTAGAAAATATGGGTCCTGCACTGGTGGGAAGTGTAGGGAGGGGAGAAGTAATTGATGGAGGATTGATGCAGCGGTAACACAAACTGCATGCACATGCAGATCACTGGAGTTGATCGCAACAACAAAAATATAGAGGAATAAACTGGTATTATTTATTCTCACTATAACTCTTATTAAAATACACAACATGCTCTCTATTTATAGGTTACAACTATGCAACAAAGAAAACAAAAGAAAACATAGGGAACAAAAGTCCACAGTTGGTCGTGGTAGATGCCGTCCGAACCTCTGGATCCACAAATGTCAAGCCTTCTTCGTGGAACTCTTCAAGACTCTATCCCAATAGTGGATGGTAGGTGTTGTCTGATGAATAAGAGCTTAATACTTCCAACATCCCCCATTAAACTCGTATTCCTTGCAACCTAAGATTTTTCACTATGTTCAGAAAGGTAACCAACCTGTATAATGACTTCACCATAGTCATTAGCTACAATAAAATCAATAACACATGTGGCATCAAATAAGAAGATCACTAGAGGTGATTTCATGATCAAAATCACATCACCAAGAAGGAAACTGGATTTTTTTGCTTTGATATGGAATTCTTCCATCTCATAATCCACATGAATTGGATTCTTGTCCATGGAATATTCTACCACGGGTTCAGATTTTTTGAAATGTCCCCCATTTCTGCGGGGCTTCATCAGTAATCAGACACATTGGAAGGTGGCATCGCTATTTTTCACCAGAGAAACTAACATGGGGCTTTGATGCTTCAATCCTGAACTGAAGGATGGTTTTCTGAACACAACGTTGATGTCAGTCTCAACTTTCAAGAATATGTCTGTGTTTGATAGCAATACATGTTCTTCGATGCCTTTTGGGAAGGTGTCTGCATTGGTAAATGGTTCGATAGATACAACGTTGACCAAGGTCTCGAATTTATAAAATTCATCTTCATTAGACATCAATTACAGCTCTTTGGTGGATTTAATTGCAGACGATTGATTCATCTTTTGGGTTAGAAGAAGAAGGCGGAGGGTGTTTGTCATTTTTCTAAATGTCTGAATATAAGTCGAAGTAATCAACAAAATTGAATTCACTATCCAGTAGAATCATTTTTTGGATAGTAATTGTTTTTTTAAAATTGTAAACATCCTATTTTTTCATAATTGAAGACTAAATTTTTTTTTGGAATTGAAGATCACAATTTTTTTTGAAATGCAATATTCTATATTTTTTTCCTTCAAAAGAATGAATAATGTTTTTTTGGATAGATGAGCGTGGAGGATAGCAAAGTCAAATGGGGGAAAATGTGAATATAAGATAATAAATAGAGAGATTCCAAATTTTAAAAAATGTCAAAAAAGTGGCATAAATGTTATGGGAGGAGAGAAAAGAAGATATGTGTGGGATAAAAACTAATTTGAATAATGCCAAAACAGGGCATAGAAAATGGGAAAAGCAAAAACACCTTTTACAATCAGAAAAGTGAGATAAACTCTTGTTTTTTGTCTCAAAACGTGATGGGAGAGGAAAGATGAAACTCAACTATTCATCTTCTTCCATCTTCCGCCTTCTGTAATATATGGGAAGGGGATATCACAGATCCCTCTCGGTGCTGCAATTGACAGATCGGGAGCATAGCCCACAGATTGATGTCTGCTCAGCTCACCTTCAACCCTTTGAAACCATTGAAGGTGGTTATGGGCAGCACAAGCTTCAACCTCCTTTGATACCACTGATGGAGGATCGATGCAGCGGTAACACAAAACGCACGCACATGAAGATCACTAAAAGTGATCGAAACAACACAAATACAGTGTAACAAACTCGTATTATTTATTATCACTAGATGTATTATTACAACACACAACATGCTCTCTATTTATAGGTTGCGGTCATGCAACAAAACAAATAGTGAAAATCAAAGGGAACACAAGTCCACAGTTGGTTGCGGTAGGTTCCGCCCAAGCCTCTAGATCCACACATGTCAAGCCGTCTTTGTGGAACTTTTCAGGCCTCCATCCCAACAGTGGATGGTAGGTTCCATCAAAGGACAAAGAGTTTAATACTTATTCCAACTGTAATAGGACTGACACTCTAAAGTAAGCGGCATTGGGAAGAAGGTGGACCCTCTAGGGAAGTCTCGAGGGAACACATACAAGGTCTAGGGATGTAATTGTGACACTGAGGTTTTCCTAGTGACATTGTTTTTTATAACACAAAGGATAGTTAGGGAATCCACAAACAGATCATCTCTCTCTGTGGGATATAGTAATGTCTTCAATCCAAGGGAATATTCCTCATAGGGTTGGGTCAGGTGAGGGGAGGCTTCTATGTTCCCTGAGACAAGGTGACGCAATACATGGAGATGCTGTAAGACCTAGTTTGCTATCATGACTTCACTCATCCCTTGGACGATCGCATAAAGGTGTTGTTGGTAATGCATTCTCATCCAGGTCTTTATGTGGGCAACGTAGCTATTGGTGCAGCCGCGGGAAAAGGATTGGAGGAGACCTATGGAAGCGATGACTATCAGGGATCCCTTAAGGATGAAAATACTATTATTGATCATATAAATATTATGATATTGTGTGACTTCGATTTTACTCAACCCCTAATATTTCTACATAAATAATCTTTTACTTGTGGAGGAATTGGCGAGCAAGGAGGAGGCCGAGGGAACCTCATTCCTTCAAGGGGTGGGAGTGGGGTCTCCACCTGGTACTGTTGTCCTAGGTGGTCCTTCATATGCGAATGTCTCACCTATAACTGGGGTGATGACTTAGCTCCTGATGGTTGGGGGATTTCCTATGAACCTATCTGAGTTACTCACCAGATTTTACCAGTCTTGTAAGAAATTTTCTCTATTCACCTATCCTTTTGTGTTTTGTAACTCAGAAGTCATGATTGGATAAACCTACACATTAAATGGATGTTCAAACTATGTTTGGAGCCCAGCAAGCTACGGTGATGGTTGAGCCTAGGGTAGTGACAACAGACAGGGCTACACCTTTGAAGAAGGTGGAGGAGGAGGCTATGGTAATTGGTCCTACCATAGAAGTTCCACAAGAGGTGGATATTAGATCTGAAGCCTCAATGGAATAGGAAGAAATAATTCTATAAACCATGATGATTGGGGAGGCTATGATGAATGTACCTATCCTAGAAGTGTCATCAATGGTAGTTGCAAAAGATGAGACCTTAATGAAGGTGTTTAAGATCATGCTGCCGAAGGAGGTGGTCAAGGAGGTTTTGGTGGACGATCATACCTTAGAGGGTACACAGAAGGTTGATGGGTCTTGTGCAATAGATGAGGGGTATAACTAGAACCAATTTTCCTTAGAACTGAATATCAACCCAACCAAGTAATTGCCTGTAGATGACCCGATCACTAATGTGTTGGTATTATTCTCTCAGTATGAGCCTGCGCCACCTGAGTAAATTGGGGATTTTGTCTTCTAAAATTTTGAGGAGAGAAGTGTTTTCCATCTCATTCATGGATTATTGTTTGTAATTTCATCACTCACACTCTACTAGATGATCTTCAAAACTGGGTGAGATCTCTCCACCATTGGTTAGTCACACAGGGGGCTAGCCGGGTGGAATCTAGATGCCTTCATGAAATAACTCAAGGATATATTATAGAACGGGTGTGTTATGAGTGGAAGGAGTTTAATGTCTCTTGGCACAAAAATAAGGCAACGAGCACCTGGGTGCTTGAGGCAGATGAGGAATAGATCACTCGTCTAAAGGGGCATGCACAAAAGCATGCATCCATCATCACTTCTCAAGAAGTGATCATCATCCAACCGAGGGCTTAGGTGGTGGAAGCTGATTACAGAGAACCAAAGGTGACATATCTTGTTTCCAAGTTCAATGTCAAGTAGAATTTAGTGTGAATTAGGGTAGAAGAAGTTTTCCCTACCATTGAGGAGGAGGCGGGCAATCTAGTGGAGTGGAAGTGAACTTTGGAGCTTACTCAACAGAGACCAATCGAGAATGATTTCTTGGTCATTGGTCCTGAACCTTAGGGAATATTATCTTATCTCTAAATAAATAATAGTATCCAACATGTGGATGGACATCCTGTATCTTTTTATGATTTGTTTTAAATTCTTTATATGCTTTAAAAATGATTTCCTTTTTCTGTGTCTCTGATCATATGAAAAAGGAAATGAACAATGAATCTCTAAGATCAAATTAGTCATGATCGATGTGGAAAACAAGGGAAAATAGAAGATTGATCATTTATATCATAGTAATATAAAAGGGATGGAATATAGTGGTATGTAATCATTTATTATCCACCGAGAGTGTCCTCATTGAGAATGTTTTGGCTAGACCGTGATACTCTCTGTAAAGCTGACTTGCTTTCTCAACGTGTAGTAGTGAAAAAATCAAGTAATGATAGTTGTATTGAATTCAACCCTAACAAAAGGGGATGTTTGAAGAGTATGAATCCAGACTCCTGATATCTAGAACAAAAAGGTTGTGGTGTGATGATAGATAAAAAATGTTGACCATATTTGAAACACATAACCCATTATAATTTTTCTAAGGATGGGGTCAAAAAAATGAGGATCAATTGCTTGACATGTTTGAAACATAGTACCTATCTCAAAATTTCTTCATAAGTAATTGGGGTCATGAGGTCAGGATGATAGTTGAGCTAGTGCGGCCCGACACAATTTTCGTTAGGGGTGCCCATTCAAACATAGAGGATGATGGGGATCCAAGTCAAGGGGGATGCGATGCCTGGGAAGGAACTAATGGAATGGTCAAATGAGGTTAAACACTCTTGGAATTACACCATCGTGGCTTTGAGATCATTGGGTAGGAATATTGGTTTGAAAAATGGTCAAATTCTTCTTTCAAGGGGAGCATCGTCTTGGGTTTTGAGTGATGGTGGAGGAACATGATTTATGTGATAGGTGACTGACACTGAAGGGGTAAAGGGGATTCTCATACGATGTCCTAAGATGCTTGATAGTTTTATATCATTCAATGAGGAAAATGTATACATAGTTTAACATCATGCAGTGAGGATGACACACACACATTTAAATGTCATTTGGTGAAGACGATGAATACGTAGTTTAACATCATATGGTGAGGATGATGCATATGCATTATAACTTCATATGATGAGGATGATGTGTCAGAAAGTTTAACATCATGTGATTAGGATGTGTGAACCAACATGAATAACATCTGGCCAACCAAAGTGATGGCAGTTTAAGAGGGTAACGCAACGGGGAACCTCCTAGAGGAGCTCGTGAGGAAAAGAGATCTATGATTTGGTTCTAACTTCTTCCTGAACTAGTGGGTTCTACAGGCATAGAAAGATTTTTTCTAGGGTCTATAGTGGTTCCCTATTGGATATTTACCTCTTTATTTTTATCCCCTCATTCATTTACCATGTCACAAAAGCGACATGGAGAGGGGAATCTGACCCTTTATTAGGTTTCCCCTATGGTATTTCAACCTGACATACATTTGTGCATCTTGGATTTGGAAGCTTAAGTCCATACCAGTCAGACCAAAAAGTTTTAAATAGTTTAAGGTCATAATTCTTGGACCATTGGGTTGAAAATAGTTTAAGGTCGTAATGTTCGGAAAATGAATCCATGTTTATGGTCATAGATCATGAACCATGGATCCTAGTTTATGGTCATATATCTTTGACCATGGTGCTGCAAATAGTATAAGGTCAGATGCTTGGACCATATGGGGATCATTCAAGATAGGTTATTATGATGATGTAGGGTTCAAAATCATCAATAATGGTGTTCCCATAAGCCCCTACACCCTGAAAAATAATCTAGGGTGAGTCACACATAGTTTAAAGTAGTGATTCTTGGACCAAGGGTTATGTGCCTCAAAGCTATGTTTGTGGCATAAGGGAGAGGTATCCTGATGTTAATGGGGATCCTTGGAGGCCATGCCTCATGGAAAATCTCTAAGACATCTTTCACATAGGTTAAGGTTGTGATGGTTGGACATGGGATCCTAGTTCGGGGTTGTAGATTTTGGACCAAAGGGTTAATGCCACTAAAAAAACATGTTTATCATGAACGAGTGGAAACCCGATGTGAATTTAGGGCTATAGAGGCCCAATGCCACATAACACATTCCTAGGGTGACTTTCACATAGTTTAAATATATGATGATTGGACTCAGGCTCCTAGTTTATGGTCATAAAGTTCAAAACAAAAATTCACAAATAGATTAAGGTCATAATTCTTGGACTATGGGTTATGTGTCTCGAAGGAATATGCACGACATTGAAGAAAGGTTACCTAATGTGAAAGGAGGGCCATGGAGGTCACCTGGTGTCACACAGAAAATCTCTAAGACAACCATAAAAGTGTTCAATGACCCAAAATAACATTCATGGAACATCATATTAACAACCGGATGTGAATTTGGGGCCAATGAGGCATGAATCCACATATAATGTTCCCAGGGTGACTTTCACATAGATTAAAGTCGTGATGGATGGACTTTGGTTCTTAGTTTAAGGTCATAGAGTTTAGACCAAAGGAGAATCAATGTGTCTCAACCTTGTTTAGGGAAACTCCTAACAAACTCCTAAACTTATGTGATCCATGCTCAACACGAGAAACAATGAGTTTTATAAAGTTTCCCATTATTTTTTGGGGGAAAAATAAGGGGTAGCGGTGATCAACATTAGGAAGTCATGTGAGGGTAGATCTTGACTTCTAAGACTTGGATAGTAAAAGGGGAATGGATGATGGGTGAGGAACAACCATTGACAATGATCGAAACATAGGTTCTTCATATACACCGGTCAAGGATGGGGTAATAAAATGTGGTAACTTTGTTCATAGATATCAAAACATAGAAGACACTATCCATTTCCAAGGATTCATTGAGACATGATCCCAAGATGGTAGGTGAGCTAGTGTGGCAAGGCACCATGTCATTAGGTATCCTACTTAGATCGGGAGGTGGATCAATATTCAAATAGAAGAAACAAAAAATGATGACATGAAAGTAGGGAATGAACCAGGGAGAATGTTGAGTGCCCTAGAGATCCTCCTGCCACATGCTCAAGTATGTTAGATGAAAGCATGGATTGAAGAAGATGAAGCCTGGAATAGGGGGAAAAGACCTCGAAATGAGTAGATAATGGGGGATAGACCCATGATATGCGAATTGAGCGTCACTATATATCTTACTAGAATTATAATCAAGCATCATGTAGTTATGGAATGTGACATAGAAAGATACTGACATCAGTATGGGATGTCCCCTCAAGTGGGGGCATTGAAGCATCTCATATTTGTGATATGAGTCATCCTATTTTCATTTAATAGTGTAAGAATATAGTTTAATTTCATGTTCTAAGGATGTTGGTTTTTTCATCTCATTTTTTTCATATGAGGCATCCTGTATGTACATGGTGTAAGGCAACAATTTAACAACTTGTGTTGAGGATGTGTATTTTGCAGTTTAAAGTCATACAATTTGAACTATGGCCGCTACTAGTTTAAATTCATAATTCTTGGACAAAAGAGGTAGTTGATAGATTAGTGTCATAGAGCTCAAACCAAAGGGAGTGGGTGTCCTAAGAAGAAATTTTTGACATAAAATAGTGATATCCCAACATGAATGAATGGACAAAGAGACCCTTTTGCACACAAAACATGACGAACCATACCCAAGTTTATGTCGTGATTTTGATGGAAAAAGGCCCCATGATGTGTTAACATTGGAGGTTTGACCCAGGATATGAGATCTGAGCATCACTATATATCTCATGGTAATGAGAATCAATATGTGTGTAGTTTTGGAATGTGGAATAGTGAATGACACCATTATGGGTTGTCCCCTTGAGTAGGGGCATTGAAGCATGTTTTATTTACGATATGAGGCATCCAATGTTCATTGCAAAGGGTAATGTTACAGTTTATCATTGTGTGCAGAGGTCATTGGTTTTTTCATCTCATATTCATCATATAAGGAATCTTTGGTGTACATAGGGTAAAGCTATAGTTTAATGTGTTGTGCTGAGGATGTGTGTGGGGATTACACATTGAGATTCCCTTTCCTTTCTTCCTTATGTCGGGTCATGAGGGCATCCCGATTCACTAGAAATATGAGGAATATAAGTGGGGATTATGCCTAAAGAGGAGTCCCTTAAGGAAATTTAGAGTCAATAGTGTTATAGGTAATTGGGGGTTTTGTGATGAATTCATGGCTAGGCCTGAAGATAAGAGATCTAGGCATTACTACATATCCAATGAAATTGGGAATCAAGCCACACATAGTATTGGAATGTGGAACGGTAGAGGAAAACAATGAAAGTGTTGAAGGATATCCTCTATGATGAAGATGAGGCATCCATTTTTTTAGTTTAATTGTTGTATAGATGGTTCTTGGATGTGAATTTTAAGGTCATACAGCTAGAAGAAAAGGGAATTTGGAAATAATTTTAAAGTCATGATGTTGGGACTGTGGAATGTTTCTTTTTAGGATGTTGGAATGACACAAAATAGGTAAAACCTATTGTAAATTGAGGGATATGCAATCCCATGTATGCCATAAATATCATGAATCGAACTGGACATAGTTTAAGGTCATAATTCTTAGACTATAAGTGGGGCCAAAGGGACAAATGTTGATGAATATAATCCCCCTATTGGGGAAGGGTTTATGATGAATTGGTGGTTGGGCCCAAAGACAATGGGTTTTGGAATCACTATATATCCCATGTGGATGGGAATCAATCCACACATAGGTATACAAGTTATTATCTCTAATGAGAGAATTGGGGAATCTCACAGTTGTCATGGGGCATCCAATGATTATGACATGGGGTAAGGCTATAGTTTAAAGTCGTGTGTGGAGGATGTTGTTTTTTTAGTATCACACTCTATATCTTAGGAATCCTATGTTTATTTAATGGGGTAAGAATATAGTTTATCATAATCTTCTATGTAATTTGGGCTCTATAGTTTAAAGTCATACAACTCAGACTATGGTTGTCACTAGTTTACGGTCATGAAGCTCATACAATAAGTATTACGAATAGTTTAAGGTTATAATTCATGAACCATAGGCAATATTCTTAATTTAAGGTCATAAATAATGGACCTTGGTTTTAGAGGTTTAATGTTTTATAGTTTTGACCATGGTTGTTTCAATTTAAGACTGCGTAGCATTGACCGTGGTTTTTTGTAGTTTAAGGTTGCAGAGCTTTGACCATGGTTTCATGTGAAGTACTACTTTAGAATCTTGCTGTGGGTGTGAGGTGTGATACTCTATTCAGAAACAGTGATTAAAGAATATGATCTATTGGAATAAACCTTATGGATAATGTAAGGTCCATCCCATTTGGCCTCCAACTTCGGTGACTTTTTGCTGGGTGTCATTGACATTCTGAGATATTGCACCACGTCGCCCTGGAGGAAGAAGTATAGAAAAACATTCTTATTGAACATTCTCATTATCATGTTATAGTACCCCACTATGTTATGAAATTCATTAATCCTATTTTCCTCTAGGACTTTTAACTCAACCATATGGATGTTTTTCATTCTTTCTAGCATCTTCTAGTCATAAACAACCATTCAGAGCAACAGAAACTAAACCTTGATGGGTAATACTACCACTATTCCATACACCAGGAGTATGAAGTCACCTGGGTGGAATTTCAAGTCATCATGCGATATACCCAGAGGGAATTAGGGAGTTTGTTGGGTCAAATCATTTTGTTCTGGCCCACCATGTTCTGCAGGATGTGAGAGAGGGTCTAGTTTAGTGCCTCAATCTACACATTTTTATGTGTATGGTAGTGAGAATTATGGTTCGACTAGATGTTGTACATGGAATATAGTTTCTTCATCTTGAAAGACTATAATTTTTCTCCGTTGTCTCTGAGAATCATGTTAGGAACCTCAAACCGATGGATGATGTGGGAGCTCACAAACTCAATCCTGAACTGGGTTTTGACTTCTTTAAGGGGAAATGCTTCTGCCCATTTCAAAAAAATGTATATCATGGTCAAAATGAACTTTCACTGTCAAGTATTTACTAAAGGTTAGGGTACAACAATTTCAATTTCCCATAGTACAAAAGTATAAGAATATTTGTTAGTTTGGAGAAGCTCTTATAGTTGATGCACAAAGTTATCATGGATCTAACATGCATGAATCCTTTTAGCGAACTCAACACAGCTGTGAACCATGGTGGGCCAAAAGTATCCCAACCTCAAAATTTGATGGGAGAGCATCGATATTGCTCAATGGGAACCATTGGATCCAACATAGACCTCCTACATAACCTGAGTTATCTCATCTCCCTAGATGCAGTGGAGGAGAATCCCATCATAACTATTCTGGTAGAGGGTTTTATCATGGTTAGACCCCACCTGGAGGGTAAATGTCGATGGATTATCTCACACTCAACTTAGTCTAGTGGGAGAATGTCATGTTGGATATACTAAACAATGGGATTTATCCAAGATGGAATTTCCTCGGCTTTGGGGTGATTCAAAGGTCTTGGTACAGAATTACCAATGTCCAAATGATATACCCATAAGTTTCCATCATATAAAGTGGTGGGGATGATAACACATCTATGTTCCACATGTATGAATAGGTCATCCTTGTTAGAATCTATCAGGGACGTGGGTAAACTTGAAAAATAATCCACTCGACCATTCTATGAATAAGTAACATGGGTCACACTTGGATGGGAAGGGAACAATGCCATAAGCTGGTAGGTTTATTCTAGCAGGGGCACAAGCTCTTTTATTCTGACGGCATGGCCACCTAGAATTTTCTTAATGACTAGATTGAAGTATACCTTCATGTGTAAATAGGGGAAATCAATTTTGAGGGCCAATTTGAGATTAGTAATGAGTGACTAGTACTCTTCCCCATTATTTGTTTAGACTTATGATAGTAGGAAAGTGTAAAGAAAGATGGCATATACCAGAGTGATGAAAAGAATCCCCAGGTATACCCTATTGCGCATGGGGTCATTGAGACTTCTACCCGTTGGAATCTGAGAGGCACAATCAAAATTAATCTTCCAACATGGTACAACCTATTTCACTAATATAATAGCCTCGTCTATAAAATAAACATCTATGAGTGGTTCTTTGGTGGCTGGATGTGTGTCCAGGACGTCTTCTAGTGTTTCTCCTTTAATAGCCTTTTACAAGACAAAACTGACGTCAAACTACTGGAGGAATACCACCCAACATGCCAGTCTTCCTATCAACATGGGTTTATTGAGTACATAATTTAATTAGTCTACTCAATCCACTAACTATATCTCATGGTGTTACAAATAGTTTTGCAACTTCTTCACCCCAAAGAACAGTGTGATACAACTCTTCTCGATGAGTGGAGTATCTAGTATCTATGTTATGGAGCATGAAGATGAGATAATATAGGTTGTTTTCTTTACCCTCATTGTTTTTAGGCTAGGAGGGAACCATGGGACCATTCCAGAGTTGTCACGTAAAGGGCCAAAGGCCTTCCCAAGATAGGTGGCATCCGAACCGGAGGCTGTAGCAGGTACTACATAATATCCTTAAAGGAACTCTAACATTCCTCAACCTACTGGTAAACAACACATTTTTCTTGAGCCTCAATAAGGTCTTAAAGTTTTTTGGCCATTTTTTTGATAAATATGCATATTTTGGATAAGTGGCCTTAGAGGTCACACTACTCCTAAATATTTCTTGGTGGAGGGATCCGATTGACAAGATTGATTTTCTCTTGGTCAATATCAATGCCTCTATATCTTACAAAAAGGATAAGAAAATTTATAAAGGTAACCCTAAAGTTTCCTTCCAGGGGGATAATCTTTATGTGTATGTAGTAGAGTTAGATGAACACTTTATCAAGATCCTTGAGATGGTCCTGATGCTGGTGTGATTTTCCCACCAGATCATCCACATATCATTCCACCAATGTTCTAAGAATTATCTTAATGATGTGGTGCATGGACTGCAAGTTAGTGGCTCTAGTGTTCTTCAAGATAAAAGTCATTATATTTTTGTAGAAAGTACCTTGGGGTTCCTTAATGGTGACATACTCCTCATCCTTAGGGTCCAGTTGGATTTTATTATATCTAGAGTATTCGTCCATGAAGGAGAGGACCAAGAACCAAGTAATAGAATCAATTGACAACTCTATCAGTGGTAGGGGAAAATCAACCTTCAAGAAATGGTGATTGAGGACTCATATATTGATGTAGACACTGATATGTCCATTCTTATTCATGACTGTGGAAATATTGGCGAGCCACCTTGGGTACTAGACCTCCTTGATAAAGTGTATTGTGATAATATTGTCAAATTCGGCCTCGACCATGACATCGTGATATGGGTGAACCTTTCTGAGAGTCTTTTTAAACCCGTGATAACCCATTGGGAGGCCAATGTGATGATAAAAAACCCAATGTTCTATCCCCATAATCTCATCATAGTTCAAGGCGAACACATCCTAATGCAGTTTTAGGAACGCAACATACTGTTGGTGTTCCTCTAGGGACATGGTTGCATTAATCAGTGTCAGCCTCAAACATTCCTCAGGGCCAAGGTTTACTTGGGATAGTTAGTCAACAATGGTGAAGGAAACCTCTTTAAATGAGGTAGGAGTGTCCTCAATATCCTTTGCATCATTTGAGACTGGTGGATTAGAAGGAGGAGGTTACTCTTCTTGGCTATCTAACCTTGGGGGAGTACTAGTGTATGCTTTGGAAGATACAGAATCCTCAACAAGGGGTTCTCATTATTTGAATAATGTGGATACAGAATCTATTGATCCAATTTTATTTGGTTTCCATTTATGATTTCCACTCTTGATATTTAATTAATCATGACGAGTCAGCCTCCGTCCGTTCAGCCCTAATTTGTGGGATATGTGGGAATGTTGTGGATCAATGACTATGGGGAAAAATTCTCGGTACTTCATGGGTGTAAGATCATCCAGAATCATCCATGTTGTTTAGTGTAGGATTATGAGGTAATCTATGTGCACTCCTTTTTCTTGAAAATGATGAAACAACTCCCAAAGTCTGGCATTGTGGGCTCCAATTGGTGAATCGAGGGAACTAATATGTCTATCCAGTCTACCCATGAATCTATTGTAGTGGTTGTTTGATTGTTAGGGGAATTAATTCACTCAACCCTATTGGTTTGGACCTACTTTCCTTTCCTTTTGTAGTAATGGTCATCCATGTAGAGAGAATCACAAGAATCAAAAGGGGATGCATCACCCTAGAGTATCCCTACTCATCCATCCATGGAGTATTTGATGCACTTTTGGTATGAGGAGGGGATTTCTGTATACAAATGAATCCAAAGCCTTCCCATCAGAGCATTGTAGGTAGTATCCTTTGAGACTACCCTAAGTTTAATTCTTGATAATAGACCAATGAATTGAGTTTCCAGATGAATTTTATCATGCGACTTCTACTCACTCTTGTCATGCCCTTGTATTTCCAGGTTGGATGGAATTATATCTCTTTCTATAAGTACCAAATTATTTAGTGTCCAAGTTAGAATAAGATTAATCTCAGAGATGGTAACTGCATTTCATTTGTGTATTTTCATTCCATTGAACTGACATGTGATATATAATGGGCGTATGTTCCCCTGAATAGTGACACCCTTGTCTTCTCTAGAAAAAGAGATGATGGCCCAAAAATATTCTCACTCAGTCTCTTCTACATATAAGGCCTCAAAATAAACTACCTCATCCATGAACTAAAGTAATATTTTAAATTATTTGGCAAGGTACTCTCTCTTTTCATTTGACAAGAGGAGAACCTTGAGAATTGAGAGACTCACGAGTATTATGGTAAGGTGATTTAACACATCATACTTCCGTTCTAAGGGAATATTTCTTCTTGAAAAGGGTAGGGGTGCAGTGGATATCATTGGTCAAACATTTTGGACCTATCTAGTAATTACAATATTCTATTGTTGGAAATTTTACCTACTCTGAACAACTAAAGGCTAAGAGATGGTTCGATGAGGTCAGGCCTTGGTTGTACATAGTTGATTGTGGCCCAATTGTGGCTGAGTCGCATGGTTAGCCAGTGTAGTTGGCTGTGAAGGCATTCTCGACAGAGAAGACAAGATGTCTTCAATTTTTAATCTCTATGCGAGGTCTGGCATTTTGTTTCAGCAGCATGAACAGCTTAGTCGAAAGCACTAACTTGAGAGTTTAATATTTTGGAAGCTCATCTTCCTCTCCTTCAATGATATCGGACGTTAGCACCTAAGGGGCATGCATAGTGTTCCTCATTGTTGGGAAATGTGAAGTGGTCCACTAATTCAAGATAATTCAAAGAGGTGTATTCTTGCTCTTTATTATTGGAATAGTCTAGGTTTGGACACACTCTAGGCGCATATCCCAAATCGGAAGGCATGAAGTCACCAAAGGTGTGAGATGGAATTGTCATCAGTGGGGTAGTCTAAATTCCCATACACCACTAACTTTTGTTCTTCTGATACTTGGGAGGCTACAACACATATATAGGGGTGGTAATCAGAGGGGGTGCAGTAACCACATGAGTTTATTGCTTGATCAAGCTAGTATGGATTATTCCATGATTGGGAGAGACTTCTATGATCCAATCGGTCATTTTACTTCCATGTCCCTTGGATAAGAACCTGCTTCCACTCACTAGAGTATTCACTTTCACTATCAGGTTCAGCAAAGACATGTTCCACCTTTATTGGAATGTTTCATAATTTTACTGGGTCACAATCTAATTATTCTTAGAGATAATCATTGAAGACAAATCATTCATTTGTGGTGTTTCGAAGGATTATATGATATATGCAGTGATTGGTGTGGATAGTGAGTTCTTCTTCCTGAGGTATCCTGTATTATAGAAACTTCAGGATCCCCTTTTCTAGATCAAATATAAAGTACCCTAATACCTATGCATCCATGAAGGATTAGGCCTTGTTTTTCCATTTTGTGGAAGGCATCCTAGGCGTCTAGCATTGATAGGGGCTGAATCCATATTCTATTGACGAAGTAGATGTGATTGTTAATGCTATTTCTGGCAGCGCTTCACTGGGTGAGGTTTTGATTGGTATGGCTCATTCAGAAAAAGTGCTTATGGGTGTATTGGATCAGGAACCTCTTCATGCACAGTGGTGGTTTTCTCTAATTTTATAAGCCCTCTAATGAGAGCTCTAAGGGGAAATATGCATGACTGTTGCTTAGTCCACTACAAGGATTATTTTAGATACTAATCTTTTTTGGAGAACTCTCGAAACACTATAGGGTAGATTAGGGAAATGAGGGTAGGGATCATCTCATTTATAACATTCTACATGAACATTGTAATTTTTTTTGATAAAGTGGCATGTTGAGAAAATATTTGATTCCCTTCCATCAGGTGATAAAGACGACGACTCACTCATCGGGCCTTTTTCAACACTTAAAGAGGTTAGTGATGATTTTATTACGTGAGGTGGAGTTGAAGTGTTAGAGAAAGTGTTACAGAGGTCATCCTAATTGGAAACAGACTCTATGAGAAGATAATTTTACCATAAGAATGTGGTCCCTTTTAATGTCTAAAAAAATCATAGGAGCTTTGTAGCTTCCTACTGTTCGGGATTCCCCAACATCAGACTAGACCTTGAGGAAAAATGATCCAAATGCTATATTGGATCACCCATACCATTAAATGGGGTGAAATTGGGATTACCAAACTCTGGGAGTGCTCAAACATGGTCTACCCATACTGGATATGGCTTCCCTTCAGGCAGAATTTCCACCAGTCGCATTTCTGGAGCCTTGATATAGGTGATGAGAGTGGTTATCAAGAAATCTTAGTGAGGATTTGTGGCCACCAATGCATTTATGGGATCATCATCTTGTATGTCATCATGAATTTTATCCCTATGTGGATAATCATAATGATCAAGTGGGATGGGTGACTCATATCTTAGTCGTTTTTTGTTGCCCCGACCTCTACCCTGGCCAGGTGAATGATTCCACCAAGTTCAAATTGAGGAACTTGGATGAGGAATATTTATTTACCAATGGAGGATAGACGGGGTCACTTAAGATGTTTCTAGGTTCTAGGAATTATTTGTAAACTCATATGGGCATGTGAACTCATAGGCCCCCTTTCCTTTTTCAACATACTAGTGGACCAATAGTAATTTCTCATTGGTGGGGGGGGGGCTCACATGTCTAATCTCCAGTCTCTACTGACAAGTAGAAGCACCTTTTGGGAGGGTTTTCTTCATACTGTGTCACCCTTGGAGGTAGGTTTTCCCTGACCTTCCCTTCATTGTCAGTCATTTTACTCTTATCCTCTAGATTTTAAATGGTTACCACATTCACCATGGAGGTTTTGAGAGAGAAACCTTCATTGTATGTGGATGGGTCAGATTAGAAGTCTTATCACTACTATATGATAGGGAAGAAATGGAGGGTAGCATACTATCCCTAGCCTCTGATCTACACATGTTGGGATGCCTCCTTCATGACCTGATAGAGAACAGTGAGGATCATAACAAAAATATTCTAGAGAGTCTGGAGGTATCCATATGATTTTGGATTTTGAGGTACTGGGAGCGCTTTGATATCAACCCTCTCACACTGTTGGTGAACGGCATTGAGGTGATCATGACTCCTAGGGTAGGTCAGTTGATGGCCCTATAGGTGATGAATTGTCACCTAGATATTATAGTGAAAACAAACTACCTAGACCTCAATGAGGAACTATATGATGACAAAGTTTATAGATTTAGGTTTCCAAAACACGACTGATAGCTGGTTGGTGGCTAGGAGTCCCCACAAGTCTTCATATTCATTACCAAGGGGATTATCCTACTCATAGTCATCCCAATCCAAGATTTTAATAGTATGAGTTAAGGGTGGAGTCATTGATGAAGATCTATTTATCTAATAATTTTTTTAGGATAGGGGGAACCACCTGAGTAAAATTTCCACTCGATACAGAAATGTATCTCATAGGTCGAGCCAACTTCAAGATCCTAACCATGTAAGATGGGGTTTTTTCCCCTTCCTCGTGTGTTGGAGTGGAATTATCCCTTTTAGGTTCAACAAAATTCTCACCATCATTTATGGGAAATAGCAGAAAACATGAAATCTCTCCTAATTCTTTTCTATAGGTAGAAAAAAGGTAAAATAATGGTGACAAAGATGGTTGCAGTGTGGACCCTTGGAAGGAGGCTAGAACATCCACCACCTATAGGTATCTGTAGAGGGAACATGGGATCTTTTGAACCCTAGCTTCTAATATTTTAAGCCTTAATTGACAGGATTATTCCCTAAAACATTACATTAGGGGTGAAGGTTCCCTCATAGATTCATCCATCACTTTGGAGTCCAAGAATTCAATGGTGACATGATGCTTCCCATGGTTCAGCCATTGATGGTGTGGGAATTCCCTGAGCCTGATTTTTTTGAGAGTTTCTTAGGTTTCCCCATATTTTTTGCGACCTGCACTGTGAGAAGAGACCCCATGAATGTTGTTTTCCCACCCACCCCAAGATGGTTCTTCGGAGCATGGCTGTTTTCGGTACGGGGATGATGTCTGCGCTAGTCGATGGTAGTGTGGGGATGACAACTGTGTTTGTACTCCTCATCACAAAATTGTCTGTAATGGATACTGGCGGTGTCATAAAATAAGAGAGTCAACCCATCCTACCTTAGAGGTGGATGGTGTCTTGATACCCGAAGGTCTAAGACAGATCCCCATTGAGTACTTGTGGGGAACTGGTGGGATACGCCAATGGTGGAAAGGGACACTAGAGCTATAGAAGATGCATCATATTGGGGATGTTTTTGGGTCTTCCCCCAGCATCAGTGCTGCTTGTTCTGGATCGGGCGGATATAGAGGGTGTGGATTCAACCCACTCATCAACTTGTGGGACCGATCGATGTTTGCAGTGACGTAGCCTAGTGGGAGCCCTTCTGGGAAGCTCATGAGTTGTGTTTGGGATTGGTACAACTCAAACATCCCTTACATCCTTAGCATTGGAATGTGAGATATCATAGCACTCTTGGGAGAGGCTTTGGGAGTGGTTTTCCATTGTGAAGGGGGAGGTTTCCCCCTGCATGACCCTTGGAGGTGGTAGCATTGATGAAGTGTTGAAGCCTTGAGGTATTAGAGGGGAAAATCACAGGAGGTAATGGGACATTCTTGATTGTATCGAAAAACAAGGGTATTAATCACCCTCCTCTAGATGACCTCAGAGGATGAAAAGAGGCATGGTCTCACAATATCTGAAGGTGTGGTCGATGTTGTGGTAGGAGAATAGTCCTGTGGGATTATCTCACTACCATTTTCCTTACCCCTGCACCTATTAGAGGTTTATCACTAGTTTTCTATAAATTGAGTTATATAAGGTATGTGGATTCATACATCAATATAGGTACAATGAAAGCGATGCCCAATGCCCAACATTGTCCATTATTCTTGGAAGAGAGGAGGGATCCACACTAACGCTTTCATGGACCTAGGGCACCCAATGTTATCTGCCCCAAAATCATAGGAGATTTGTATACCGGGCCTACCACTTTTATGGTGGGAGTTGGAGCTGAATATCTAAGTCTAGTGACATGAAAATCTAATGGTTACCTGATGTTACTAGTAACCATGGTTTAAAGAGAATAGTTTCACATCCGGTTCGCTATTTTTTTTCTGACACTTTCCTTATCGGGGTCATGCATAGTTCGTACAGAGATGTGTGATTCTGTTTCCCCACATACTCTCTTCACAAAGGTGGTTGGCTTCCATCACCAAGATGGGTCACATAGGCTCCTTAGTCAAAATAGAATGGTGGGATATTGGTTCCTCCATCCATTGTTTCCTCCTTGGAGCTATTCACCTAGCCTGGGGCCCCATTAATGATTTGAGTCATGTTTTTGAAACTCTTCCTCGATGTCGTCTCAAGATAGACATGAGTTAATTATGCTATTTATGTCTTTACTGGGCAACAACCTTCATTCAGAACTTATAGTAATGTTGGGCATGTATGGGAATTTCTAGATGTTGATCAGGTTGGGAATCTGTAAATTCTTCTCTATTTGAAATCAGAGGCATCTAAGTAGATGCATCTTAGGTATGGATCATAAGACATATCGGGCCAGTCACAATGTATTTAATTCCAGGGATGCAAGTCTTCTAAGTATTTATTACCTCATGCATCCCTAAAGGTACCAGGGCACACAACAAAATTTGATGTGTCAGAGATTTAAAAATTTTACACCAACAATCAACATAACATCATCATCTCTGGAGAAACACATCCACAATAAATCCTGAGGATCACACGTGAATCAATTTAAGCATAAAAACTTAAAAAAAATACATTTTTCAATCCAAAGTCACGAACGACATCTACTTGTCAGCGGTGATCCTTACTTGAATAATCTGAAGTCGAATTCCTCTAGATCATCCACACGCACTTCAAAAATCTGTGGGATCATCGATCATCAAATTATGGGTGCTAGCACAGAGATATAATAATGTCTTCGATGTTCCAATGATCACCGCATCAATGTGAATTCAATGCATGTGAGAGAGCTCGATGCAATTACCTGGATCAAGAGCTTCTCTATATAGAAAGAAATAGAGGAGAGTTAACTCTCTTAAGATCTCACCATGAATAGTATATTGTTGAGAGCCTCTCATCCTATTTATATTGTAATAATAAATTACCCAAAAAGACTCCTCGGCCCCCAAAATATTTAACAAACTATACAAACGATATATTATGACTATTTTACTGAATCATAATTATCATTTATATTTTTATCACTTTCTTGTAATATAATAAATATCTTATATGATAAATTACAAGCCATCAACTCAAATCATCATTCCTACAAATATTAAATCAACCTTGAATATTTTAAACTAATATTCATTCATATAACATTTTCCATATATTTACTTTAAAACTTGAAAATGTGTATAATAAATAAATTCGATGCCAAATATTCTTAACTTGAATAGTATGAATTTATTTATTCCTTTAGTGATGGTACATCCCTGAATAAATTTCAGACCCTGGTGGTGGGGCCCACCATGTCCTATTTACCTATTCACCAAAATAGGGAAAAAATTTAAATACACTATTATGTGTGACCCTCTAATCACTTATCTCGATAGTAGTGAATATCATTCACAAACCAAGAGAAGAATCCTGAAACTCATCAAGGACCCCAATGATATAAGGAGCAGTCATAACAATGAAAACCAATATATGAACATGCCCTGTGTAATATAATCTTTTTGTCTTTAGATATCTCATAAAGTAGGATGCACACCTGCATCATCGTTCTTTCTGGATTTATTATTTATTGATCTAACTGAATGGATTTTCCTTAGACTACCATGTCCATATATTTTTCAAGTTAATACCATCCTGATCAACTAGGCCCTAGATATATTACTTCCTTAACTCAGAAGTGAAAAATTTTAACTTGAACATTCAACCATTTTCATACCACTAATTACACATCCAACACAAGCTACCTCACCATGATTTCATTATCTGATTTTTTCCTTTCATCGGTGTATTCAATCAAATTTCACACATTAGTAATGATCTCAATTCATGAGACCAATACACATGTCCATATATAGTAACATCCAATGAAACCCAAAACATGTGGTGTTCTTATTGGCGGGTCTATCCTCATTATCTGAACAACTAGAGATCACCAAGTGTGAACTTCATGAGAAAAAGTCTCAATGTTTATGAGACCCTAACACCTGATAGTCAAACATCATTTATGTGCAGTTTTTATGATGTATCTAGACCATAGGACGTATATTTAAGATTAATTTCATAGTATCTATAGGTTATTGTTATACCATAGGATCAGCTATAACATTTTGTTACAAAAATTAATATATGGGTATTAACATTTAATAATGGACACATAAATATCTACACTAAAATGGTAAGTATACAACATTCATAGAACATTGTATACATGATATGGTAATCAAAAGTTTTAAGTAGTTGGTTCTAGAGAACCCACCATTACAACACTCCTATTTTCACTAGATCCAACTTGCTAACCAACCATGTTAGCTATCACATGACTAAGATCATGTTTCTACTAATTCATGGATTTAGTTTCTTTGTATGCCACATTTTCACTACATGGATATTCTACAATATGTGACATCACCTCCTTGAGTAAAACCTATCAAGAGACGGAAACCCCAAGTGTATTTTATTTTCTACACTATCAAAACTATTGGTCGGAGAAGATGACTCAAGAGGGGGGGTGAATTGAGTATCTATAAAAATTTCTGTCAGAAATATCTTCTTTAAAATAGAATCCCCCAATTAAAATAATAACCAAAGTTTGTTTTTAGTGAATTTATAAAAGTTGTGAAAGTTCAATTAGTTTCTCAGAAGATTGATTAGTTCTCAGTTTTACCAATCTAAGATTAGCAAAACTTTTGAAACTAATATACTAATTCAAAACAGATATAAACACTTTCTAAACTAACTATCAAATTTAAATTTATCTTAATGAAAGAAATACATAATAGATAAAAATATAAGACAAACAACACAACGGTTAAAATAAGAGGTTCAGTCTCATGCTGAGACTTAGTCCTCTTCATATGGTGATCACCTACCACCAATAATTTTATATTAATAAACTTTTGATCCACACCCTGGATCAGGGTTCAAAACAACACGCAAGGCTATCTAGGTCACACTTGACCTCTACCATTGTTATTCATGGGAAAAACTAATAAACAGATCACACAGTATCTCTTACACAGTTCTTTGTGGGATACAAGAGTAAAAGGGATTGAGAGTGAGGATATTTTGGTATCCTCCAGTTATGCTTAGGAGACAGTGTGTGTGATACAAACAGATATACACACTTCTCAAATAGTAACAACAAGATCAAAAAAGAGTTATGAAATAAGAATAGGGTTTATAAATCTCTGTGTGTTGTGCAGTAATTCTCTGGACTCAAGGAATGTAGAGAAACATGATATTTGAGTCCTCTACTGAAAGTTGGCTTCAGAACAGAGTGTTACGGTTTCTCTAATATTGCTTCCAAGTGTGAAAAGTTTCAACTATTCTTTTGTGAGGATGTTTTTAAAGCTTCACTAGGATTTTTCTTGTAAAACTTCTTGTGTGCTCAAGCTTCGAGTTCCTCTATTTTCAATATTTCATATTTTCTCAGTCTGTTTTTTAGTGTGTTTTTTGAGGTCTCGTTTTTAGGATGAAGTTTATGTCCTTTTATACTTCAAGGTCTACTTGGCATGAAGATCTCTACAAGTGCATGTACCTCATACTATCTACAGATAGTCCAACAGAAAACATTAAATAATGTCAGAAACATTAATTTGTCTAAATATGACCGTTAGAAATAAATTTTAATTAATAAAAATGAAACAGTTAATTATGACTATCGGTGATTCATTTGCATCGGTCTGTCTTCTTCGGTCTGTTAGCACCGGTCTATCATCTTTGGGGTGTCATATTTGGTGTGTCATCTTCGGTGTGTAATCTTCGGTGTGTCATCTTCGGTGTGTCATCTTTGGTGTGTCATCTTTGGTGTGTCATATTCGGTGTGTCGAACATCAGTGTGTCGAACATTGGTGTGTCGAACATCATTATGTTGAACATTTGTTCGTTGAAAATTGGTGTGTCAAACATTGGTGTGTCAAACATCGGTGTTTCAAATATCGGTGTGTCGAACATTGGTGTGTAGAACATCAGTTAGTTTCCAGGAACTCTAAAAATCCTATGATGAGTTTTTCTTACACATAACATTAAACGACTAAGTGACATCCAAAATACATGTAAAAATACACTTGTAAACATATGGATTTATAAATATAAGTTATTGACTTATTAAAGTATATTGTTCAGTATGATATAATTTATTTACTTTGAGATATTAAATGGCATGAAAGAGTAGAATCCGTAGTTAGATATTATTTGTGATTATGAAAACTACCATATCACAGAGGGTCCAACAATCTCCCCCTTTTTGGTAATCACAAATTATGGTATACATACAAATATAAGGAATCAAAAGTAAGTGGAAATAACATACAACACTGAACAAAGCTCCCCTCAATAAAAAGGATTATGATGATGACATTCCATGTGTCCAATACCAGAAATGCTTCCCCATATATAAATAATGTATGCCTTATCCCTTTTCTCCCCATTTTGGGAATAACAAAAAAAGAGAAGCAGAAAATAAGAGGATAAATATCATAAAATAAAGACACCATAAATATTTACATTAAGATACAGAAAAGTACAATCCAAACAAAAAGATCAAATACCTTTCAAAAATACAATCCATCACTAACTGTTTGGCTTCTGAGGGGCTTTTCCATTATCTAAATGATCTGAAGGAGGAGGAGAAGGTTTCGAAGTGGTAGAGAATAGAGGTGGTTTGGATATAACACCATGAAGGACAACACCTATAGGTACATTTTCTTCAAGGATAGGCCTTCTTCTTGAAAATACATGACTGGGAGTTTTCTCTGTGATGACCGGTCGAATCTGGGAAAGAGCTTGAGAGATAGTCATTAGAGTAGGAGGCCAAGAGGTAGTACCAATGGAAGCTGCAGGAGTGACCGCAATGGCTTCATCATAGACCTGCTGATATGGATTAAGGAGATCGATGAACTCATTAATGATTTCACCACAATATTTCATAGCTTTCTCGAATTCATTCTTATTCTCCATGAATTTATTCAGCAAAGGGGTAAACTCCTTCAATTGAGTAACCTTCTTTTTGAAGGCTTCAGTGGCATGAGGTATTCTGATATTATATGCTAGAAACATGAAGCTATTTATGAGGTCATTCTTGCTATAAATCTTCGTAAAGTACTTATCCACCTTTTCTCTAATATATTATTGAGCAATAGAGGCTTCCTTGGTGCACTGCCTAACTATATTATACACAAGGTCTATATTTCGATGCACCTTTTCAAGAGTTTATTTGTTTAAAACACTCTAAAGACGTTGGAGTCACTCTCTAAACATATCATTGAGAGACTCCAAATCAGAAACAACACCTTTCCCACTTCTAGAACCGCATGGGCCAGTTAACATTTTTCCAAGCTCCTCTTTCTACTTCTTCAGATCCACACTGAGTAGATGAGTCACCAAGTTCCTAAGATATTCCAGAACACCATTGAAGGAGGTCTTGAAGTCATAGGTTAGAGAATTTAACTCATTTATAATCTTTATTACTTATTCTCTTAGTAAAGTATTGTGCCTAATAATGGTTTCTACTATGGTAATGAGTTTTGGTTGAATCTCCTGGATCACTATTCTTATAATACTTGCTGCATCAGCATCTGAAATACCTATTAAAGTAGAGGCTTCAATTCTAGATCCAACTGAAGCTATCAATGACTCAAATATATCATTTTTGAATTGTTCCAAATCAACCTTAGTGACATAGTCACTAGGCATGGTCTGTGCTACTGGCACTACTACAGTAGGTGAAACTGGTGGAACAGGTGAACCGGGTTCTAGTTCAGCTTGGACTTGTGGAATAAGAGGAGGAGGCGCCCTCTCCACATCTAAGTCATACTCCAAACCAAAAATAATGTATCCTGGATCATTATTCCACTCTCTAGTACAGGTCCAATCTCTTGAATCAATAGTATCAATCTTGATCTTTCTTCCCTGAGGCTCATGAACAACATCATCTTCATCAACTTCTTCATCCAGTCCTCTAGCCATAACAACATTTCTGGGTACTGGAACCAACTGAACTTCAGGTTCTACATTATCTCTAGCCACTTCAACTTCTCTAGGAACTTCCTCAATTTGAGGCACTTGATCCTCAACTTCTTCCTCAGGGCCACCAGCCATTAGGATGGGGTGATCTGTCCTCATGTTCAACATCTCTATGATCAACAGCCTCTTGTTCGACATTCTCAACACCATCACCAGCTCCATGTATAGATTCCTCACTGGATCTATCCACCACTTGTTGTCCCCTTATTAAATAATCACTTACATGCTCATAATTTCTTCCCCCTCCTCCTTCTTCTTCATCATCATCATCAGACTCCTCATTTGATTTACTTACATATCCTTCAACTCTAGTAATCTCGGTCTCTTCCTCATCCTCATCTCCTAATAAAGGTTCTCTTGAGGGTACGTCTAAAGGTGGAATAGAAGGTCTATAAGACATATCTTTTGGAATTTCAACAATATCAGAATCACTCCTATCATAAAAAGTAGATCCTTCTTCCCTTGTCACTTCCGGATCATCTTCCTCATCAGAATAAACATGTTCTTCTTCTGGTTTGACACCTGGATCAACTTGATCCTTTGTTCTAGTAGGATGGTCAACTGGATTGAAATCCTCATATAACATTTCCTCGTCACCTACCCAACAGTTCTTCCATGGGTTCCATAATATCATTATCCTTTTACAAATATATTTTTTAAGATAGTAACCACTTCATGTATTTATCACTTCATCTCCATCTTCCACACAACCTAACATTTTTAACATGGCAGCGATCATCCTCGGATAGTATAAACACGTTGCCTTCTTGTATGGATTTATCAAATCAGATACATTCACCATTAGATACCTACATATGTTCACTTTTATCTCATGTTTCAATAGATAGATCAGGAATACATCCTGATACTTCACAGTAGAGAAATCTCCCTTTCTTGGGCAGATTTGATGTTGAATAAACATAAACAATAATCTTATTTCTACTTCAAACTCACTTGAAATAGTCCTCCTAGATTATCTATTTTTAGTCAGCTCCTTCTAAGAATTTTCATAAGAGAAAAAATCAGAGGAAGGGGGAATATTACCCGGATAATCAGCATCGACACCTTCATGAGGCATCACTACTGAAAAAACTACATATACCCAAGGTTCAAAACCGTGGGTATAGCCCCCAAAACTGTGGGTATAGCCTATACGCACAGTTTTGGGAACCCTGGGGCTATGTGGCGTCGCAATAGGGGTCTTAGGCTATCCCCACTGTTTGGAAGAACTGTGGGTACATATAGGGGTCACCGTGTACCACACCACTGTATAGGTGGCGTAGGACTTCCCCCACGGTTTGAAAATTGTGGGAATTTATATATCCAAAAATAGTTGCAAGCGGAACTCGAACCCGGGACACGCCACTGGCAGAACAATGTCTCCGACCAACCGAGATATCAACATAGATAGTATATATGTATATATTTATATAAATATATTAATATTACCGGTTTTCAAAAAATCAAACGTGCCAAAATAATTGATGCTGGTGGGACTCGAACCCGGGATGCTTCACAGGCGGAAATACCTCTTTGATCAACCAAGCTATCAAGTTATTTGATATTTTTATATATACACTTATATAAATATATTAATATTACCACTTATCAAAAAAAGGAAACACGCGAGATTCGAACCTGCATCTGTCAAAGAGATCTTTTGGCGCTTAACCAACCAAGCCACAACATTAATGGGTTTATAAATTGCTATCAACCTAAATATATTAATAAAGGTGCTTACCAAAAAATGAGAACACCGAGATTCGAACCCGCTACCGCTACAAAGATGATTCGTGACCTGACCAGCTGTGTTGGAAATTTTTTGTTAACATTATCATATATCTATTTACTTATATTTTTAATTATATTAACCCAAACTGTGTTCCCGCCAATTTTTTTCGTTGTCCCGCATAATTTTTTTCCCACTTCCAGCTATACCCACGATTTTGAAAAACCGTGGGTATAGGTCTTAAAAAAAATACCCCAATACCGATGGTTTTTCAAAACCATGGGAATAGGTATTCTGAAAATACACTATACCCACGGTTTGGCCAAAACCATGGGTATAGGTCTTTAAAAATAATCTATACCCACGGTTTGGGAAAAACCGTGGGTATAGGTCCCCATATTATCCCTATACCCACAGTTTTTTGTAAAACTGCTGGTATAGGCCTGTTTTCCAGTAGTGCATCTCTAAGCACTCATCCCATTTCTTAGAAGAAAAAGATACTTCTTTTCCCTTTAATACTAACTTCATTCTTGTTGATTCGGCTTCATCCAGAGATATCATAAAATGTTGATAGAATTCACAAACTAGCTGGGGATAATAAGTTCTTTCATTGTTAGAAAACCAGCTCAACCACCCTTAAGAATCCAGTACTTTTAATAAAAACAAATTGCTTGACAGAAGCCACTCAGCAGACACTTATTTTTCAGCCGTAACCACTTGGATTTCTACATTCGTTTTTTCAGTCCCACTAGACTCACCTTTCTGATGCTTACCAGAAGGTGATTTTGGTTCTATGATACGGATTGTTGCATAATGTCAAAGAGATGAAAATTTAGAAATAATAGAAATTTTGGGATCTTTGAAATACAACTATAATCACAGTTGACAAGATTTGAAAGACTAAAAATAACTTTCAAAAATGCCTCTGATACCAAATTTTGGTCGGAGTAGATGACTCAAGAGGGGGGGGGAATTGAGTATCTATAAAAAAATTTGTTAAAAATTGGTTCTTTAAAATAGCATATCCCAATTAAAATAATAACCAATGTCTGTTTTGTAGTGAATTTATAAAATTCGTGAAAGTTCAATTAGTTTCTCAGAAGATTGATTAGTTCTCAGTTTTACCAATATAAGATTAGAATTTTTTTTGAAGCTAATCTACTGATTCAGAACAGATATAAACACTTTCTAAACTATCTATAAAAGTTCAGTTCATCTTAATGCGATAAATACATAACCGTTAAAAAAACAGCAGAGCGGTTAAAACAAGAGGTTCAGTCTCAAGCTGAGACTTAGTCCTCTTCACTTGGTGATCACCTGCCACCAAAAAATTTATATTAATAAACTTTTGATCCACACACTATATCAGGGTTCACAACAGCACACATGGAAGTTCAGGTCACACTTTGCCTCTACCATAGATATTCGTGCGAAAAACTAATAAACAGATCACACAAGATCTGTTCCATAGTTCTATGTGGGATACCAGAGTAAAAAAGGGATTGAGAGTGAGGATATTTTGGTATCCTCCAGTTATACTCAGGAGACAGTGTGTGTGATACAAATAGATATACACACTGCTCAAATAGTAACCGCAAGATCACAATAGAGTTATGAAAGAATAATAGGGTTTAGAAATCTCTATCTGTTGTGCAGTAAAGCTCTGGACTCAATTAATGTAGATAAGAATGATATTTGAGTCCTCTTCTAAAAGTTTTCTTCAGAACAGAGTGTCATCGTTTATGTAATATTGCTTCCAAGTGTGAAAAGGTTCATCTCTTCTTTTGTGAGGATGTTCAGAAAGCTTCACTAGGTTGTTGCTTTTAAAACATCCTGTGAGATCAAACTTTGAGTTCCTCTATTTTCAATATTTCATATTTTCTCATACTTTTTTTAGTGTGTTTTTTGAGATCTTGTTTTTTGGTTGAGGTTGAAGTCCTTTTATACTTCAATGTCCACTAGGCATGAAGATCTCCGCATGTGCATGTACCTCGCACTATATACGGATAGTCCTACAAACAACATTAAATAATGTCAGAAACATTAATGTGTCTTAATATGACCATTAAAAATAATATTGAATTAATAAAAACTAAAAAGTTATTTATGACTATCAGTGAGTCATTTTCATCAGTCTGTCTTCTTCGATCTATCATCTTCAGTGTTTCATCTTCGGTGTGTCATCTTCTATGTGCCATCTTCAGTGTTTCATCTTTGGTGTGTCATCTTCAGTGTGTCATCTTCAGTGTTTCATCTTCACTGTGTCATATTCGGGGTGTCATCTTCAGTGTGTCATCTTTGGTGTGTCATCTTCGGTGTGTCATCTTCAGTGTGTCATATTTACTGTGTCATCTTTTGTGTGTCATCTTCGGTGTGTCTAACATCAGTGTGTTGAACATCGGTGTGTCAAACATCGGTGTGTCAAACATCGGTTCATTGAACATCGGTGTGTCAAACATCGGTGTGTCGATCATCGGTGTGTGGAACATCGGTGTGTTGAACATCAGTTCATTTCTAGGAACTCTAAAAAGCCTATGAAGAGTCCATCTTACACATAACATTACACGACTAAGTGACATCCAAAAATACATGTAAAAATACACTTGTAAACATGTAGATTTATAAATATAAGTTATTTCTTTATTAATGTATATTGTTCAGTATGATATAATTGATTTACTTAGAGATATTAAATGGCATGAAATAGTAGAATCTGTAGTTAGACATTATTTCAGATTATGAAAACTACCATATCATAGAGGGTACAACAAAAACATTACATCTTAGCAAGTTAGAATATCATAATTTACATTATGATAATATTTTACATACTAGGTGTGATTGTAAGAACATGAAAAAATCATTGCATATAATAACATCTTCTTAGCTTCCTTAGAAGATTGAATGTACCCAGTATCTGTAGGTATGGATACCAATGGCTTGTCTGAGCATGTCTCGCTCATTATCATATCCTAAGTACAATATCATATTACATTGATCTAAGGAAGACTAGTTGGCGATCCTTGAAAACTAGTATCCTTTCCGCCCCACTTTCTAGGTACATATCCCTTTTGTACTTTCTCAAGTAAAATTGGATAGTTCTGACTTATTTCCATGCATTACTCATAGATATAACTTATATCTTCCTACAATAAATTATATCTTGACAGTATAAATTCTTATACGTATCATGGAATACATTTTTGATCCATTGTTAATGTTTATAGAATTCAACTCAACATGTTAATCTCATCCTATGATTTAGACATGTCTACCTGGAGAGATATTTACAATGTGACACTGGTAAAAAATTTCTCTCAAATTATTCCAACTCTTATTTTTT
Source organism: Viscum album (assembly GCA_963277665.1). Classification (NCBI taxonomy): domain Eukaryota; kingdom Viridiplantae; phylum Streptophyta; class Magnoliopsida; order Santalales; family Viscaceae; genus Viscum; species Viscum album. Next base: position 839,654,317 of record OY728165.1, read on the forward strand.
CAATACTATGTTAGTATGTTTATGATTAACTTGGTCTAAGAAACTGTTAGATCTATATCAGTAAATCCTATTCCCTAGAACATAGATTTTTAATTTAAGTTAATCATTGGAGAATTACATTCATCCTCGTCTTAGCTAACTGTAAAACCAATAGGTTTTTTCTATATGTTATCAAAAATATTTCACTTGGAAACTAGGGTGCTCCCACTATACTCTGGTAGGAACATGGAAAATATTTTTTCAAGATGAATATTCTATGAATTTTTTGCTTACTTCAATCCTAAACTAGATTTGAGTAACTTACACTATTTATTGGCATTCTATGTTGTCACTATTCCTTTCTAGTTGCGTCATATAGACACCTTCCATGATTGGTGGTCTTGACATTCAATGTCTAATAAAATGATCATTGATATCATTTATGATAAGTAAAATTCTAATGGATTTAGGAATATTGACTTGGTATAACTACAAAGGGATTATTAGTACCACACTTGTACCATTCATGTATCTTCTCACTTGAATACACACTGAAGTATTCAAAATAATAATCCTCTTTTCATTTTGATACATGGAATCCCTTATTGAATTTTAATTGAGCTTTTCAATCTCAGCTAATTTCCATATACTGCTTGTAGGATTTATTATTCACAATAAATAATGGATCATTGGACATTGTGAATACAAAACCATCACCATGGTTTTATCTTTCCTAAGTAGTATGTGTCTCTGGAACATTCTCTTCTACAACCACTTGTGGGACTTGTTATTATTCCAACTAATTTTTCATCACCAGTATTGACTAAACCCATGTCAATCTTGCTCTAAATATCTCAAGTAGAGGTGTTCACTCTCTTATAGAAATTTATTCTATCAATTGAATACCTATTTTATATTATAGGATTTTTTTGTAATATCCTGAGAAACTTTTAGCATAATTACCTTAGATGCACATTGTGTTTTGCTTAATGCAAGATTTTTTATATCCTTAAAAACTCTTTGCATCTAAACACATGGTTTTCAGGACTTAATGTATTTCCATCATATAGTAACTCATATGATATCCATTTTTCCTAATAATTGGAATATGGTTTTGGGATAACACCAATATTTGGGAAGCATGTCTTGAAATATAATGGATGTTTCTACAATGCATAAATGTTAACATTGATTCTCCTTTTACTGACATCATAACTTTGATTTATAAAATGTGCATTTAGGAATTGGTCCATGCTACATTTTAGTTGATCAATGTTAACATATAAGAATCATCATTGATCCTCATTATTAACATCAACTCCATGATGTATATAAGGTGATGTGTGTTTAGGAATTACTCCATGTTACATTATATTGATCAGTGAATTCTTGGTCAAGAAATTCTTCAGCAATCCAGCCTGAAGCAACTCATATATTTTTACCATGAAAAATAAAATACTTCATTTTCATATTCCTTAATTATTTAAAGGAATCTTATGAAGTATATTTACCACTAGATTAACCTTGGAATAGTTCAAGATCTATTTCTGAATTAATTCCAAAAGATTTTTGGAATACTTTTATTTTTAAAGATTTCTTTGTCAAAAATCTAAGTATATACGTTGATAATACCTTATGTGTTTAGCTTGAATGAGTCTAAATACCATACTAGGTATATCTGGGATATACATATTAGTTTTTCAGGAAAAATATTTATCTTTCCACAACTGGGTAAATTAGTATTACATTTTATATTCATTACATATCGCCTATGATTTATGTATCACTATACTATTAATAGAGTATTCCACACAAAAAACAACATTCATTTCTAGACTATGAATAATGTATCCTTATGTCCAAAGGACATGTGAGGTAAATGTTTTAGTTATACTCAATCAAGATTCTATAAGAATCATTCACTTATCAATATAGAAGTCGTGTATTTATCACAGCTAACATAGGCACCACCCTTTCTCAGCCACTTTGAGAATACACCTTACTAATTTTAATATTTCTACACTTACATGGTTAATTTATTTCAATATACATATGTGATAATCATATTGGATGTAATACCCAAGAATTAAAACTAAACATTACTTACAATGATGAATAATCACTAAATAACAAGTGAGTACTTTATTATTCAATTTAGTTCATTTCATTTATCTTCCATATAATTATTTCATGATATCAAAAGAAAATAACCTCTGGTAAATACCACTTTCTATGAAGGATGTTGTGAAGGTGCCTTTGGTGTGACACATTCCATTGTCCTTTTCACATTGTATTTCAATTTTTTACAAAATAACTAAATATCAATCTTTCTTTACTATTTGGTTCTCTTGGAGAACCTTACCTAAAAGGTAATGTAGCATTTACTAAATCCTGTTCATTTTGAAATCATATATGAAACTAGATAAATTCGGTGAAAAGATATAAGAATGATATGTCTTGAAATATCATGGTCCTCCTTTCAAATTTACATATAACCAGTGTAATTTTTTCTTATTCCTATATCGCTTATCTTTCCCATCACAAGCTTCTCAGAGATGATACAACATGTAAAATCAGCCATGTCCAGATGTTCTAACCACAACAGACATCAAACATTGATGAAATCATTATGAGGTCGCTTAAAAGGTATTGGGGACACCCGAACCTTGAATTTCTTATATCATAGTATTGTGCACATGCTCTAGTACTATTCTTTGAAAACTTGTGTTGGATAGGACATTGTATTTGTCCAATAAATATCACAGTATGTCTAGTGGTATCACATTCCATTTTCTACAAAAAAAATTCTAGTTGATTAATACTTTTTATCTTGATTACTGATTTGGACATAACTGATTAATTAATTAAATCATTAAATGTCTCCCATTGTATGATCGATTTCTAGGAACCCTCTATACTAGAATCAGAATACACTATCTCTTGTGTATTCTAGTGACAAGGATCCTCAAAATTCTGCTCATAATCTATAATTTATGGCTACGCCACTACTCGGAGAGTTCAATGTAAGTGTTTGACTAGCCAACTGTATTAATTGGTGGTTCCTGGATCTGTTGAGTGAAGTCACACCTTCTTGGAATCATAACCTTAATTCCCTCAACACATTGCCTCTAAAGTAATAGAATGTTATAAATGGATAATCCTTACTACCAACTTTAGTAAAGTCAACTCATCATTCTTATAAGAACTCCTCAGTTGTAAAAGGCGCCCTCAGATATTACTGACCAAGCATACCAGACACCTGGTTTTTCTCAAATTCAAATGACGAAAGGAAATTAAAAATTAATATTTCTTTGAGGTTTTTATATTTTTGAATGATGAAATTAAATCATTTTCTATTTCATAAGCACGTATTATGTGATTTCAGGAACACCTGATCATGAAATAAATAGAAAATATTCATCGTGTAACATGTTGGTTTTATCTGTGCATGCTTGTGTATTATTCTATGTGATCGCGTATAAACAACACATATATAAAATAATAAACCATGCATAAATAAAATGACAATGTGATCATGATCGAATACTAATAGTAGATCCATTGAGTGAATAATGGATCAGCCTACACCCTAGGGGTAACTCTTTGAGTCACGTTGCTTGTGACTTGAGTTGTAGCGCTTTCCTATCTAATGCATCAAAATCATGCCTGGTGTGTCTCCATAACTTGTAGTGAAGTATGTCACCGATCATCTTCACAATTATACAACAATATACACACACAGACAAGGGGGTCTCGGGAGTACAAAATACAACTGGAAAATTGTACACATGAGCCCTAATATATATAATGACAAAGATGACTCACAAATCACCATTTATCAAAAAAATATTTAAACAACCATTGAAATAATTTAATAAAAAAAATAAAAAAACACCAAACATGCATTGGCCAGTTTATGGCTCTTGACCAGTCAATATGTATTAAACTCACGTATTAAAATTAATTCCATAAATAAAATTAAACTTGGATTAACTTATTTTTGAGGACTTTTTATTGAATTAAAAACTCACTCTTATTTTAAATTCAATATCTATGTCATTCCCATTAATTAATTTAATTTTAATTCCAAAATTAAATTAATTAATTAATTTAATTTAACACCTAAATTAAATTAATTTAACATTTAATATTAAAATAAAATTTTAAACCAAAAATTAATATTTAATAAATTTAATTTGAAACCAAAATTAAATTAATTAATTTGATTAATTTTTTATTATTAAAAATTACCTGGTCCAAAAAAACACAAAAAAAGACATGTGTGGGTTGGAAGAACCTACACAAACATGTTCGAGGTGTATCGACACCAACATAACCTGCAGAGATTACATCTCCCCGACGTCGCATAGCAGCACGGTGGATAGAAGGCCAGGTGGTGGTCATTCGAAATGGTTGTCAGTGGAGGGATCTCCACAGGAGGTAGTGGCCCACCAATATCGGTGGTCAGTGGACATGTAGTCCCGACGGTAGGGAGGGCATGGAGATCTACTGTAGCGGGCGACAATGGCTTCAGTTATGAACGGCTGTGAGGTCAGGTGCCGACATCGAGTTAGCCAGTGTGGTCGGCCCAATTTGTGTTGGGTTAGAAACAGATTAGTTTCAAATATAAACTAAGTTGCGACAACAACAATTTGTGCGAATAAACAATGTAAACGAAGCACCAAACCGAATAGAAGAATAAAAAACGAGGACACAAATTTTAACATGAAGAAACCCACCTTTCGATGGATTAAAAAAACCATGAGGCAACTCCGAGAAAATTCACTATGAATCAGAGAGTACAAAAAACCAAGTTAAACCCGAGACTTGAATAAAAAATAAATCTTAAAAGCCTATGTGAAAAACCACACCCTGATACGCCTCTTTTTCCTCTTTGATAATAGTCTATGACAGTACGTCACCCTTCGGAGATTAAAATTGAACTCGTGGCGTCATTTTAGCACCTCATTGCACAACCTGATTTTCCGCTACTCGCTACTGCCCACGCCCTAGAAAACAGTCACCCAAGCATTTTCTCTTCTTTTGTTATCGCACACCACCAAATTGTCACCTTCCGTTATTCAACACTTCCCCTTTTATATGTTCCCATATGCCACATATCTTGATTGAAAATGAAATATGAAAATATCTCAAAAAAGATATTATGAGATATCACCTGAATCTCATGCTGGAAGATACACAGTGGAAGGATCTTGAATTTCCAAAAATATATCTTCAAATCTAAAAGATACATCATATCTCAAAAATAGAAACATCCATGTGCAGTATAAACCCTAAAAATATCCCCCTTCATCCCATCGAAGAAGGAGATCGCATCCAAAAAACTCAGTTGGAAAGAAACCCGGTTGGTATTACACCAACCGCCATCCTCTGTAGAAAATATGACATCCCTCTTTTGCATCTCTGACAGAAACCTTAAACCCCCCCCCCTGTAAAATGAAATCCAAATACTGAAGTCTTCATCATACCTATGTCTGCACCACTAAAACTAGAATCAATAATATCTGGATCCCCCATAATTTTGATCGCCACATAATCTAGAGCACCTACAGGAATTACTTGCTCCCTCTACTCAACATCCCTTAAGCAATCAAAAACCATATATCCTCTAGAAAAAGTCCATCTTCCACTGCCAAACGAACTCCTGAATCCATCAGTATCAAGAGCACTAAAAGATAACAAATTATGGATTATACCTGGCACATGTCGCACATCCTTCAATGTTAGTGTACAACCTTCATTTGTAGTGATACAAATATTAAAAAAACCAATGAAATCAATAGAATCTCCATTTCCTATCTTTAATCTACCAAGGTCACCTTCTTCATATGAAGAAAATAGTGCCTTATTTGGTGAAATATGGTATGATGCTGCTGAATCAACCACCAATTCGGTGTACAAATCTGACCTGCGACAATCAATGCCAACTGAAATTAAATAACCCTCACCCGGAACAAGACTTACACTAGTACCCTCAGAATTAGTGTCATGCACCTTCTTTTCCTCCTTAAGCTTTTTCAATTCATAGAAGCATCTCTGCACATGACCCACCTTATTGAAAAAGAAGCACTTGACCTTTCTTCTTGTCTTCGACCGACCTATCTGATTATTGTGTCCATCTATCATATCAATAGTACCACCATTGCCTGAAGATTCACCATCATTGGTCTTTCATCGACTATCCTTCATCAACAACGACTAAATCACATCATCCAACTTTAGTGTATTTTTTCTAAATAGTAATGTGGTGACAAGATTATCATATGAATCTAGAAATGAACCCAAAAGATGAAAATACTTGTCTTCTTATTCCATTTCAACAGGTACCACGTAACCCTTATCATCGATATTGACAACCACCAATTACAACTCCATTAGAAGTTTGGTGAACTGGTCTAGATGATTTCCTAAATCCCCATTCTCTATCATTCGCAAACAATACAACCATTTTTTCATATATAAACGATTTGTGAGGTATTTCGATTTATACCTGATTTCAATGTTCTCCCAAATCTCCTTTGGATCTGTCAGACTCATCACTTCCCACAGTGTATTATCACCCAAATACATCTGAATTATGCTTGTCGATAACTCTTGAATATCCTTCCAATCACCATCGCTCATCATCTCCATCTTCTCTGATTTTTTCATCAATGCCTTCACTATCTTCTCAACTACCAAAATATTTTTAACTCTTTGCTAGCAAAGTGTAAAATCATTTTTCCCATTGAACATTTCAATGTGAGTATAAATCCCACAATGTGAATCCCCCATATTAATTAGAAATAAAAAAAAGGATAACCTCCTATGATACCAGATTTTGGGTTGGAAATAGATTAGTTTCCAATATAAACTCAATCGCGACAACAAAAATTTGCGAGAATCACCAATGTAAATGAAGCACCAAACCAAACAGCAGACTAAAAAATTAGGACACAAATTTTAATCTGGATAACCCTCCTTTCGAAGGATTAAAAAAAAACCATGGGGAAACTCTGAGAAAATTCCCTATGAATTTGAGAGTACAAAAAACCAAGTTAAACTCAAGATGTGAATAAAAAATATAGCATAAAAACCTATGTGAAAAACCACACCCTGATACGCCTCCACTGCCTCTCTGATAATAGTCTATGACATTATGTCACCCTTAAGAGATCAAAATCGAACACACAGCGTCGTTGCAGCACCTCATTACACAACCTGATTTGTTGTTTCTAGCTACTTCCCACACTTTAGAAAAAAGTCACCCAAGTATGTGCTCTCCTTGGGTTGTATCACACCACCAAATAGTCACCTTACATGATTCGTTGCATCCCCTTTTATAGGATCCCATATGCCACATATCTGTAGGATCGAAATATAATATGAGATGCTCAATATACAAGAGGGGGGTGAATTGTATACTTTAAAAATTCCTTTGGAACCTATAAAGTTAGTTATGAATAACTAAAGTTTCCTTAAGAAAAGGAAAGGGCTAAGTTTAACAACATTAAACTAAGTAAATTCACAACACCTCTAACACCAAACTGAACTTGGAAAGAGATTCCAAAAGTAGGTTCCGGAAATATGATTCCGGAAATTGAAACTTAACAAAAGTTACAATATGAGATTCTACCTTAAAGCGTATAGAATCTAAACTAATCAGAGTAAGTAAGGAAGTATAAGAAAGTTATACTTTCCTTAAGATACAAATTACAGCAGAATAGAAACAAGTAGTAAAACTACTAGTAACAAGATAATATTCTTTTAACCCAAAGAGAAGGGTATCCAACAACCTTGGATAAAGGTCACTTGATTTATACTTTCAAGCAAGTCTGTCTTACCCACACCAGGGTAAGCCCTCGATACAAAGATCGGAGTCTCTGTCTTGCTATCCCTGCAAGCCCTCAACTTCAAGGTAGTCGGCACCTCTGTCTTTCTCAGCAAGAAAGCCCTCGATCTTTAAGGTAGTCAGCACCTCTGTCTTTCTTAGCAAGAAAGCCCTCGATCTTTAAGGTAGTCGGCACCTCTGTCTTCCTATCCCCGGAAGCCCTCGAATGTAATCACCAACATTCGGAGTCGCACGAAGCTTTGAGAGTTAATAAGAGACTCTCTCTCTAGAAATCACTTCAACAGCATGTAAGCACTTTTTCAACAATCAGCACCGAGCTCTTTCAAATGAGCTCCTATTTATAGGTAAGGTCAGCTCCTCTCCAACGGTCATATTTTCCTTAAAGTTCGGAGGGACCTGTACACGTGTCACTTAGACAACGGTTAGTTTATAACAAAACAGACGACATCGTTTTATAACAAAACAAGTGTAACAGAATGTACGACATCGTTTTAAACTCTAACATAAAAGTTCGGAATAGAAATTTCGGAGTGAAAGTTTGGAGTGAATAAATTCAGAGTGTATAAAATAGTGATAATCAGATTTTGTTTAATAGGTGAATTCGGAATGAGAATTCGGAATAGGAATTCGGAATAGGAATTCGTCATCAGAAATCGTAATGAGAATTCGTCATCAGAATTCGTAATGAGAATTCGTCATCAGAAATCGTAATGAGAATTCGTCATCAGAATTCGTAATGAGAATTCGTCATCAGAATTCGTAATGAGAATTCATCATCAGAATTCGTAATGAGAATTCATCATCAGAATTCGTAATGAGAATTATTCATTGGAATTCTTAATGAGAATTCTTCTTCAGAATTCGTAATGGGAATTCGGAATGGAATTTCTTCATTAGAATTCGTAATGAGAATTCTTCTTCAGAATTCGTATCCTGAATCTGGAATAGAACTTAGTCAGAGTTCATATCCGGAATTCGGAATGAAACTTTCTTATAGTTCTTGTCCAGAATCCGAACCCTAAAACAGAATGCTTTATATCAAAGTTTCAATGATTCTGAGAAAATGAATCCGAAACTCATACTTAAGAAAAATATGAATGAAAATATGATAAGGATAATTTTTCTTATAAAAGCGATTTTCCTTAAGAAAGCAATTTTCCTTATAAAAGCAATTTTCCTTAAGAAAGAATTTTTCCTTACAAAAGCGATTTTCCTTAAAGATAAGGTGTTTGTGATTTTCAAAACAAGAAGGAATGGAAAAGTCATAAGGAAAACCTTATTGACTCAACAATCTCCCCCTTTTTGGAAAGCACAAACATCCTTACGAAAAATCTATTCTAAGAAGAAAGAAACACATTAAAGCTTATCTCCCTTGGTTTAAGAATATAGATGAATACGACTAACTCCCCCTTAGGCTTTGAAACTCTAAGGATCGTATTCATATTTCCGGAGTGATGTTTCTTTAAGAAAAACTCCCCCTTAAACAAACTCTTATTAGAGTTATTTTTCCATGGGTATTTTCCTTTCTCCCCCTTTGATAAGCACTTATTAGATTTCCTCTTTTTCTTAAGGATCTTTTCCTTCTCCCCCTTTGTGATTTTCAAAAAGAATTGGAGGGAATGGAAAAACTTAACAAAGTACCTGAAAAATTAGTAATGACAACAATAGAAACAACAAGCACGATTCTCATTAGATTTGAAATGTCAGCAACAAAATAATTACAACAAAAAGATCGGATTGGTCATTTCGGATCTTTCTCCTTCGACATTAGCCCCTTATGAATTGTCTTGATCTTCTTTAAGTCTTTGTGATCTTCCTCTGCTTGCTTCTCTAAGACGACTATTCTTGCTGACTGAGCTTCAATTATTTCTTCCTGAGCCTTCAACTTTTCTTCCTGAGCTTTCATCTTCTCTTCCTGAGCCTTCATCCTTTCTTCAAACTCGATCCGATAATCCCTTTCATATTTCCAACTTTGATTAACGGAATTGAGCTTTCCATTCAGATCTCTCACTTCCTGAATCCGAAAGTTCTTTTCCTCTGTTAATTTCTCTTCGAACGACGCAGTTAGCTTATGAAACTTCTTGTCCTCGGTTTCAAATGCATCCTTAACGTTATCCTGAAACTCATCAAGCAACCTCATCTCTTCCACAGTTTTCTTAGACCAGCTTGTCATCCTCTTGCAAGATCTTTTATGTGCTTCGTAACCAATAAAGAAATTTTTGAACTGGGCTTCAATCTCAACACATTTATCCATAACCATTGATACGGAGTCGGTTTTCTGATTCAGCGCATGTTGAAGCATCTGGCATCTGGAGTCTATAATGGAGAAGGTCGGAATGGTTCCCACCAACTTCTTTAAAGACTGGACAACAAAATCATGCCCCAACGAAGATGACTCCGAATCTGAAACCTTGCTAGGAGAATTTTCTTCCTCAACAAGCTTCAACTTCCTCTTCGAAGAACTACATGCTTCCTTCCTCATCCTCTTTTCTGAACTCGGGGTATCAGCAAGAATTCGTTTCCCCTTATCTTTCTCCGGAATAGAAACCTGTTCCGGAGATTTCTTCTCACTGTCAGAAACTTGAACAACCAAATCTTCCTCATCAGCAACTTCTTGAACACCAACTTCTACGTTTCCCATCTGAGCAATATCATGTAAAGTTGTTCTTCTTCTCCATGATAGGGAACTTCTTCTTCCCCTTTCTCTTCTTCTAATTCAGGAGTAACAAGCTTTGAAGATTGAGCTTCAGATGTTCGGAGCGACAGGTGTTCCGAAGGAGTTCCCTTGTATTCATCTACTTGTTTGAGCACATCTCCTGTCTCACCACTTCCTTCAGCAGCTTCTTCAACTTGTTCCACTTGCTCTTCTACCTCAGTATTCTTAGCAACATTCTCTTCCGGAGCAGAAAGATTTCTTCCTGGAGTCTCAGGTAGAGATTCCAGAGAGAAAGATCTCGGAACGAGAATGGTTGCTGAAACCATTTCATTGAACTTTAACAATGCTTGCACAACCTCGGCTTCTGACATTTTCTTCTTCAGTTTCTTCTCCTTTGCTTGTTTCTCGAGCTCATCAGCAGCCTTCTCTTTCAGAGCTTTAGCCTCTGTAGGATCCAATCCGAACTGCGGATCCCCTTCTTTCCTCTTCTCTTTATCAGCTCTCCACTTTGCTGCAACCTCATCAGTATAGGTTTTCTTCTTCTTAGACTTAGGAGGTGCAGAGTGGACTTCCTTGGACTTGGGTTCCTCAGCTTCGACTACCACTTCTTTCAGCTTCCTCTTCCTTACCGGCTTAGATGATTCCGGATCAGCATCTTTCGTAGCCACTTCTTCTTGAAAAGGTAGATCAATAAACATTCCGGACTTCTTGTTGAAAGCTACATTCATTCTCTTAAGAGTGGCATCGCTGACTAGCATGATCTTGCACACCCTTGGTTTTGAACTACAAGCAACCTTGAAAGATTCTAGGCACCGAACTATGAGCTTTGACAATATTGCTGGGTACATCACGATCTGAGCTCTCAGATTCCCCTTCTTCAAATTCTCAATATTAAGAAGAATATGCTTCATCAAGTTTAACTTCCTTAGATTTATCAGGAAATCTAAGATATATATCTCACTTTTCTTCAGGCTATCCTTATCTCCTTTTCTCGGTACAATAAGCCCTTGTACCCATAACTCCACCATCCGGAAGTTTGTAGATAGGCTTGCTATTTTCGGAGCCTTGTCATCATCCAATCCGAGAGTTTCTAATGCCTTTTCCTTGTTGAAACTACCCAAAGAGTCTGGCAATACGTGAGAAATAAACTCAGCATCTCCTTCATAGGATAATCCTACCAAGCTTGCAGCCTTGGTGTAAGAAAGCTTATATGTCTTGCCATACGATTTGAAAGAAAATTTTTCTCTATTATCTTCCTCGAAGAAAGCAACTGACTCATAAAACTCAACAAGCAAATCAGAGTAGACTTCATCTTGGTTGCCGGTTTTTGATACCGCAACATCTTCCCAGCCATTCAACTTGATATTCTTTGAAATAATAGAATCGTAGTTGCTGAAGAAAGTCGGATGGACTAACCTTTATCTGTAGACTAACCACTGAGAAATGGGCTTGGTTGAAGACATTTCTTGAGAAGCTAACTCTGCAGACATTCGGATCTGAAATCTCTGAGAAGTTCGGAATTGAGAAGACTGAAGTTCGGAATGGCCTTAAATCAGAGAGTCAGAGCTTCAGCATGCAAAATCTTGAGATCGATGTGGGACTCGAAAATAGGGTCCCCTTTATATAGGCAATGGGATGACGGTTCAACTTCCTCGGTTGATCTAACGGTTTAGAATGATCTGAGATTAAATCTGACGGTTGAGAGCTTGAATCCGATCTTTTTGAGGTTTTTATTAAAGTAAAGAATTAAGAAATCCAAAAACCGAAAACAAACTATAAGAAATTGCCAGCAAGTAAAATATGATTACGAAAACTTCAGTAAGGAAAACATACCTTTCGGATTAGCATAGGAAAGTTATTCATAATGGATAATATAAAGACGACTACGAAAAACTCAATACGAAAAACTAAATACGAAAAACTCAATGCGAAAAAGTCAATTCCAAAAAGTTAATACGAAAAAGTAAATATGAAAAACAAAACTTGGTACGAAAATTTGGTTATGAAAATCCCAGTACGAAAGTTGTCCATTACGAAAATTTTCAATACGAATACTTTCATTCCAGAAGTATTCTGTACGAAAATATCCATTCTAGAAAAGTTTCATTCCGGAAGTTTTCATTCCGGAAATCTTCGTTCCGAAAAGTTTGAAAACAAATTTTGAAAAACTCTTTTTTTTAAAACAACCAAATGTACTCCCCCTATGAAAAGGAGTTTATTACCGTAAGGAGTTTTTTTCAACAGAAAGTTAATTAAGAAAGATTACCTTACGGTTATCATTCCTAACTTCTGTTTGATATATTCAAATCTATCAGAAGGCAAAGATTTTGTGAAAATATCAGCAAGTTGATCTTGCGTTCCGATAAACTGAAGAATAATATCTCCTTTCGCATTGTCTCCGAAAGTTACCTTTCCTCCTTTCGTTTTGATAATCTTTTCAAAAAAACTTTTGTTACCAGTCATGTGCCGGGAACAACCACTATCCATGTACCAAATATTGTTGCTGGAACTTTCTTTATTTTCCTGAAATTAAGAACAAAGTTAGATTTTCGGAAATCAAACTTGTTTGGATCCGAGATTTCCAGACAATAAAATTTTAGGAACCCACATTTTCTTAGAAAAATAAGCTTTATGAAAACCTAGAGATTGGGTTTTGTTTAAGGAACAACTTCTTGCCCTGTGACCACCACATTGACACTTAGTACAAAATGGGGCACTTTGAGGAACAAAATAATTGTTACTGAAAACACGTTTTGCATGGGTATAACCAAATCCGGATTTATTTCTTAAAGGTCGTATTTGAGAATACATTTTATCAAAATTTTCCTTACCATGGGTAAAGTTTGATAAAAATTTCTTTAAGGAAAAAATTTCGGACTTGAGTTTTACAACCAAGTTTTTATCCTCAAAATCATTAGTTTTGGAACTAGAGTTAGGCTCGAAAACATTTTTCTTAGAAATTACTTTTTCTAACTCTTTAGAAAGTTTGTTCTTCTCAGAACTTACTTCCTCAAGATTTTTTGAAATACTTTCAAAATCAGCATTTTTCTTATCAAGATCCTTAGAAAGATCTGATATCTCTTTAGTAAGAATAGAATTCCTAGAATTTGCCTTATCAAGTTTCTTGTTGAGTTTGGAATTCTCAATCTCAAGAAGTTCAGCAAATCTAGAGACTTCTTCATAAGTAGGTAAAGTATTTTCCTCATCAGAAGATGATTCTTCATCAGAAGAGTTATAATATTTACTATCATTAGGATTTAAAGAAACATTGGTCAATGATTCAGCATTTCGTACCTTAGCCATAAGACAATGATTATCAATAGGTAATCTGGCTATAAGACCAAGATTCTTCTGTCCTGAAGATTCATATTCAGAAGATTCATCTGAAGAGTCACCACCACTGGCACTCCAGGTGTCATTAGCTTTCAGAACTTTCTTAGCTTTGGCTTTGTAATACTTCTTCCTTTTCCTGTCTGAATGTCTTTCCTTTCTTTCTTTCTTTTTGAGCATAGGGCAATCTGGTCTAATATGTCCAGCTCTTTTACATTCATAACAAGTAACTTCTCCATCTTTCTTATCTTTCCTGTCCTTCTTCTTATACTTGGATTGAAAGTTTCTCTGTCCAGCTATCTTGTTCATCCTTCGAGCAAGATTGGCTAATTCATTTTCTGAAACTTCACTCTCACTAGATTCGGATTGGAAAATAACTTTCTTAGACTTGGATCTGGTTACTCTCTCAGGAGTCTTAGCTTTCATCTGATTTGAAGTTGAAGTAAAAGCAACAGTACCATTTCCATTCTTCTTCTTGATGTTGTCAGCATCTCTCTTCATTCTGGTCTCATGTTGTAGAAGAGTTCCAAATAATTCATCAAGAGTAATTTGAGTGACTTTCCTGTTCTCATCTATAGCTGTTCTCTTGGATTCCCACTCATTGGGCATAATGTCAATTATCTTGTCCACAAGAGCTTCATCATATAAACCTTTCTCTCCCATAGATTGTAGACTGTTGACAATAGTCATAAATCTTTGTTGAACTTTACAGATAGGTTCTCCATAAGGAAAATTGAAGCCATGATATTCAGCTCTAAGCATAGCTCTTCTAGTCTCAATCACCTTAGAAGTCCCAAAGTGTGTAACCTCTAACTTCTTCCATATACAGTTAGCTGCTTCACAAGAAGAAATTTGGCTATATATATTTATAGTCATTGAACATAATAAAGTATTGTGTACCTTATAGTTGAGTTGATATTCTTGCTTTTCCTGGTTAGTAAAGGTTCTGACTTCCTTGTCAGGAATTTTATAGTCACCAGTAAGCATGACAAAGTTATCTACACCAGTATTGATAACAAAATTTTTCATACGATCTCTCCGGTATTCATAATCATTACCATCAAATATTGGTGGCCTTGTAGGATTCAGATTGCCAATCGAACCAACATTAATTCCTACCATACTAAAAAAAAACTTTGCACACAAACTTGTTAGTAGCAAAGATTCGTAATAACAAAGTTCAGAATGAGAAAAGTTCGGAATGGATAAATCGGAAAGAAAGAGTTTGGAATGAAAAAGTTGAGCAAGAGAAACTTGTATGTGAGTACAAGTATTTCAGAGACCTCCTCTGATACCAAATGTAAGAATGGTATAGAGTAAGAGGTTTCCAACCTCTGATACCAATTGTAGGATCGAAATATAATATGAGATGCTAAATATACAAGAGGGGGGGTGAATTGTATACTTTAAAAATTCCTTTGGAACCTTTAAAGTTAGTTATGAATAACTAAAGTTTCCTTAAGAAAAGGAAAGGGCTATGTTTAACAACATTAAACTAAGTAAATTCACAACACCTCTAACACCAAACTGAACTTGGAAAGAGATTCCAAAAGTAGGTTCCGAAAATATGATTCCGGAAATTGAAACTTAACAAAAGTTACAATATGAGATTCTACCTTAAAGCGTATAGAATCTAAACTAATCAGAGTAAGTAAGGAAGTATAAGAAAGTTATACTTTCCTTAAGATACAAATTACAGCGGAATAGAAACAAGTAGTAAAACTACTAGTAACAAGATAATAGTCTTTTAACCCAAAGAGAAGGGTATCCAACAACCTTGGATAAAGGTCCCTTGATTTATACTTTCAAGCAAGTCTGTCTTACCCACACCAGGGTAAGCCCTCGATACAAAGATCAGAGTCTCTGTCTTGCTATCCCCGCAAGCCCTCAACTTCAAGGTAGTCGGCACCTCTGTCTTTCTCAGCAAGAAAGCCCTCGATCTTTAAGGTAGTCGGCACCTCTGTCTTTCTCAGCAAGAAAGCCCTCGATCTTTAAGGTAGTCGGCACCTCTGTATTCCTATCCCCGGAAGCCTTCGAATGTAATCACCAAAATTCGGAGTCGCACGAAGCTTTGAGAGTTAATAAGAGACTCTCTCTCTAGAAATCACTTCAACAGCATGTAAGCACTTTTTCAACAATCAGCACCGAGCTCTTTCAAATGAGCTCCTATTTATAGGTAAGGTCGGCTCCTCTCCAATGGTCATATTTTCCTTAAAGTTCGGAGGGACCTGTACACGTGTCACTTAGACAACGATTAGTTTATAACAAAACAGACGACATCGTTTTATAACAAAACAAGTGTAATAGAATGTACGACATCGTTTTAAACTCTAACATAAAAGTTCGGAATAGAAATTTCGGAGTGAAAGTTCGGAGTGAATAAATTCAGAGTGTATAAAACAGTGATAATCAGATTCTGTTTAATAGGTGAATTCGGAATGAGAATTCGGAATAGGAATTCGGAATAGGAATTCGTCATCAGAAATCGTAATGAGAATTCGTCATCAGAATTCGTAATGAGAATTCGTCATCAGAAATCGTAATGAGAATTCGTTATCAGAATTCGTAATGAGAATTCGTCATCAGAATTCGTAATGAGAATTCATCATCAGAATTCGTAATCAGAATTCATCATCAGAATTCGTAATGAGAATTCTTCATTGGAATTCATAATGAGAATTCGTCTTCAGAATTCGTAATGAGAATTCGGAATGGAATTTCTTCATTAGAATTCGTAATGAGAATTCTTCTTCAGAATTCGTATCCTGAATCTGGAATAGAACTTAGTCAGAGTTCATATCCGGAATTCGGAATGAAACTTTCTTATAGTTCTTGTCCAGAATCCGAACCCTAAAACAGAATGCTTTATATCAAAGTTTCAATGATTCCGAGAAAATGAATCCGAAACTCATACTTAAGAAAAATATGAATGAAAATATGATAAGGATAATTTTTCTTATAAAAGCGATTTTCCTTAAGAAAGCAATTTTCCTTATAAAAGAAATTTTCCTTAAGAAATCATTTTTCCTTACAAAAGCGATTTTCCTTAAAGATAAGGTGTTTGTGATTTTCAAAACAAGAAGGAATGGAAAAGTCATAAGGAAAACCTTATTGACTCAACAATCTCCCCCTTTTTGGAAAGCACAAACATCCTTACGAAAAAGCTATTCTAAGAAGAAAGAAACACATTAAAGCTTATCTCCCTTGGTTTAAGAATATAGATGAATACGACTAACTCCCCCTTAGGCTTTGAAACTCTAAGGATCGTATTCATATTTCCGGAGTGATGTTTCTTTAAGAAAAACTCCCCCTTAAACAAACTCTTATTAGAGTTCTTTTTCCTTGGGTATTTTCCTTTCTCCCCCTTTGATAAGCACTTATTAGATTTCCTCTTTTTCTTAAGGATATTTTCCTTCTCCCCCTTTGTGATTTTCAAAAAGAATTGGAGGGAATGGAAAAACTTAACAAAGTACCTGAAAAATTAGTAATGACAACAATAGAAACAACAAGCACGATTCTCATTAGATTTGAAATGTCAGCAACAAAATAATTACAACAAAAAGATCGGATTGGTCATTTCGGATCTTTCTCCTTCGACATTAGCCCCTTAAGAATCGTCTTGATCTTCTTTAAGTCTTTGTGATCTTCCTCTGGTTGCTTCTCTAAGACGACTATTCTTGCTGACTGAGCTTCAATTATTTCTTCCTGAGCCTTCAACTTTTCTTTCTGAGCTTTCATCTTCTCTTCCTGAGCCTTCATCCTTTCTTCAAACTCGACCCGATAATCCCTTTCATATTTCCAACTTTGATTAACGGAATTGAGCTTTCCATTCAGATCTCTCACTTCCTGAATCTGAAAGTTCTTTTCCTCTGTTAATTTCTCTTCGAACGACGCAGTTAGCTTATGAAACTTCTTGTCCTCGGTCTCAAATGCATCCTTAACGTTATCCTGAAACTCATCAAGCAACCTCATCTCTTCCACAGTTTTCTTAGATCAGCTTGTCATCCTCTTGCAAGATCTTTTATGTGCTTCGTAACCAATAAAGAAATTTTTGAACTGGGCTTCAATCTCAACACATTTATCCATAACCATTGATACGGAGTCGGTTTTCTGATTCAGCGCATGTTGAAGCATCTGGCATCTGGAGTCTATACTGGAGAAGGTCGGAATGGTTCCCACCAACTTCTTCAAGGACTGGACAACAAAATCATGCCCCAACGAAGATGACTCCGAATCTGAAACCTTGCTAGGAGAATTTTCTTCCTCAACAAGCTTCAACTTCCTCTTCGAAGAACTACCAGCTTCCTTCCTCATCCTCTTTTCTGAACTCGGGGTATCAGCAAGAATTCGTTTCCCCTTATCTTTCTCCGGAATAGAAACCTGTTCCGGAGATTTCTTCTCACTGTCAGAAACTTGAACAACCAAATCTTCCTCATCAGCAACTTCTTGAACACCAACTTCTACGTTTCCCATCTGAGCAATATCATGTAAAAGTTTTTCTTCTTCTCCATGATAGGCAACTTCTTCTTCCCCTTTCTCTTCTTCTAATTCAGGAGTAACAAGCTTTGAAGATTGAGCTTCAGATGTTCGGAGCGACAGGTTTTCCGAAGGAGTTCCCTTGTATTCATCTACTTGTTTGAGCACATCTCCTGTCTCACCACTTCCTTCAGCAGCTTCTTCAACTTGTTCCACTTGCTCTTCTACCTCAGTATTCTTAGCAACATTCTCTTCCAGAGCAGCAAGATTTCTTCCTGGAGTCTCAGGTAGAGATTCCAGAGAGAAAGATCTCGGAACGGGAATGGTTGCTGAAACCATTTCATTGAACTTTAACAATGCTTGCACAGCCTCGGCTTCTGACATTTTCTTCTTCAGTTTCTTATCCTTTGCTTGTTTCTCGAGCTCATCAGCAGCCTTCTCTTTCAGAGCTTTAGCCTCTGCAGGATCCAATCCGAACTGCGGATCCCCTTCTTTCCTCTTCTCTTTATCAGCTCTCCACTTTGCTGCAACCTCATCAGTATAGGTTTTCTTCTTCTTAGACTTAGGAGGTGCGGAGTGGACTTCCTTGGACTTGGGTTCCTCAGCTTCGACTACCACTTCTTTCAGCTTCCTCTTCCTTACCGGCTTAGATGATTCCAGATCAGCATCTTTCGGAGCCACTTCTTCTGGAGGAGGTAGATCAATAAACATTCCGGACTTCTTGTCGAAAGCTACATTCATTCTCTTAAGAGTGTCATCACTGACTAGCATGATCTTGCACACCCTTGGTTTTGAACTACAAGCAACCTTGAAAGATTCTAGGCACCGAACTATGAGCTTTGTCAATATTGCTGGGTACATCATGATCTGAGCTCTCAGATTCCCCTTCTTCAAATTCTCAATATTAAGAAGAATATGCTTCATCAAGTTGAACTTCCTTAGATTTATCAGGAAATCTAAGATATATATCTCACTTTTCTTCAGGCTATCCTTATCTCCTTTTCTCGGTACAATAAGCCCTTGTACCCATAACTCCAGCATCCGGAAGTTTGTAGATAGGCTTGCTATTTTTGGAGCCTTGTCATCATCCAATCCGAGAGTTTCTAATGCCTTTTCCTTGTTGAAACTACCCAAAGAGTCTGGAAATACGTGAGAAATAAACTCAGCTTCTCCTTCATAGGATAATCCTACCAATCTTGCAGCCTTGGTGTAAGAAAGCTTATATGTCTTGCCATACGATTTGAAAGAAAATTTTTCTCTATTATCTTCCTCGAAGAAAGCAACTGACTCATAAAACTCAACAAGCAAATCAGAGTAGACTTCATCTTGGTTGCCGGTTTTTGATACCGCAACATCTTCCCAGCCATTCAACTTGATATTCTTTGAAATAATATAATCGTAGTTGCTGAAGAAAGTCGGATGGACTAACCTTTCTCTGTAGACTAACCACTGAGAAATGGGCTTGGTTGAAGACATTTCTTGAGAAGCTAACTCTGCAGACATTCGGATCTGAAATCTCTGAGAAGTTCAGAATTGAGAAGACTGAAGTTCGGAATGGCCTTAAATCAGAGAGTCAGAGCTTCAGCACGCAAAATCTTGAGATCGATGTGGGACTCGAAAATAGGGTCCCCTTTATATAGGCAATGGGATGACGGTTCAACTTCCTCGGTTGATCTAACGGTTTAGAATGATCTGAGATTAAATCTGACGGTTGAGAGCTTGAATCCGATCTTTTTGAGGTTTTTATTAAAGTAAAGAATTAAGAAATCCAAAAACCGAAAACAAACTATAAGAAATTTCTAGCAAGTAAAATATGATTACGAAAACTTCAGTAAGGAAAACATACCTTTCGGATTAGCTTAGGAAGGTTATTCGTAATGGATAATATAAAGACGACTACGAAAAACTCAATACGAAAAACTAAATACGAAAAACTCAATACGAAAAAGTCAATACCAAAAAGTTAATACGAAAAAGTAAATATGAAAAACAAAACTTGGTACGAAAATCTGGTTATGAAAATCCCAGTACGAAAGTTGTCCATTCCGGAAATTTTCAATACGAATACTTTCATTCCAGAAGTATTCTGTACGAAAATATCCATTCTGGAAAAGTTTCATTCCGGAAATCTTCGTTCCGAAAAGTTTGAAAACAAATTTTGAAAAACTCTTTTTTTTAAAACAACCAAATGTACTCCCCCTATTAAAAGGAGTTTATTACTGTAAGGAGTTTTTTTCAACAGAAAGTTAATTAAGAAAGATTACCTTACGGTTATCATTCCTAACTTCTGTTTGATATATTCAAATCTATCAGAAGGCAAAGATTTTGTGAAAATATCAGCAAGTTGATCTTGCGTTCCGATAAACTGAAGAATAATATCTCCTTTCGCATTGTCTCCAAAAGTTACCTTTCCTCCTTTCGTTTTGATAATATTTTCAAAAAAACTTTTGTTACCAGTCATGTGCCGGGAACAACCACTATCCATGTACCAAATATTGTTGCTGGAACTTTCTTTATTTTCCTGAAATTAAGAACAAAGTTACATTTTCGGAATCCAAACTTGTTTGGATCCGAGATTTCCAGACAATAAAATTTTAGGAACCCACATTTTCTTAGAAAAATACGCTTTATGAAAACCTAGAGATTGGGTTTTGTTTAAGGAACAACTTCTTGCCCAGTGACCACCACATTGACACTTAGTACAAAATGAGGCACTTTGAGGAACAAAATAATTGTTACTGAAAACAGGTTTTGCATGGGTATAACCAAATCCGGATTTATTTCTTAAAGGTCGTATTTGAGAATACATTTTATCAAAATTTTCCTTACCATGGGTAAAGTTTGATAAACACTTATTTAAGGAAAAAATTCCGGACTTGAGTTTTACAACCAAGTTTTTATCCTCAAAATCATTAGTTTTGGAACTAGAGTTAGGCTCGAAAACATTTTTCTTAGAAATTACTTGTTCTAACTCTTTAGAAAGTTTGTTCTTCTTAGAACTTACTTCCTCAAGATTTTTTGAAATACTTTCATAATCAGCATTTTTCTTATCAAGATCTTTAGAAAGATCTGATATCTCTTTAGTAAGAATAGAATTCCTAGAATTTGCCTTATCAAGTTTCTTGTTGAGTTTGGAATTCTCAATCTCAAGAAGTTCAGCAAATCTAGAGACTTCTTCATAAGTAGGTAAAGTATTTTCCTCATCAGAAGATGATTCTTCATCAGAAGAGTTATAATATTTACTATCATTAGGATTTAAAGAAACATTGGTCAATGATTCAGCATTTCTTACCTTAGCCATAAGACAATGATTATCAATAGGTAATCTGGCTATAAGACCAAGATTCTTCTGTCCTGAAGATTCATATTCAGAAGATTCATCTGAAGAGTCACCACCACTGGCACTCCAGGTGTCATTAGCTTTCAGAACTTTCTTATCTTTGGCTTTGTAATACTTCTTCCTTTTCCTGTCTGAATGTCTTTCCTTTCTTTCTTTCTTTTTGAGCATAGGGCAATCTGGTCTAATATGTCCAGCTATTTTACATTCATAACAAGTAACTTCTCCATCTTTCTTATCTTTCCTGTCCTTCTTCTTATACTTGGATTGAAAGTTTCTCTGTCCAGCTATCTTGTTCATCCTTCGAGCAAGATTGGCTAATTCATTTTCTGAAACTTCACTCTCACTAGATTCGGATTGGAAAATAACTTTCTTAGACTTGGATCTGGTTACTCTCTCAGGAGTCTTAGCTTTCATCTGATTTGAAGTTGATGTAAAAGCAACAGTACCATTTCCATTCTTCTTCTTGATGTTTTTAGCATCTCTCTTCATTCTGGTCTCATGTTGTAGAAGAGTTCCAAATAATTCATCAAGAGTAATTTGAGTGACTTTCCTGTTCTCATCTATAGCTGTTCTCTTGGATTCCCACTCATTGGGCATAATGTCAATTATCTTGTCCACAAGAGCTTCATCATCTAAACCTTTCTCTCCCATAGATTGTAGACTGTTGACAATAGTCATAAATCTTTGTTGAACTTTACAGATAGGTTCTCCATAAGGAAAATTGAAGCCATGATATTCAGCTCTAAGCATAGCTCTTCTAGTCTCAATCACCTTAGAAGTCCCAAAGTGTGTAACCTCTAACTTCTTCCATATACAGTTAGCTGCTTCACAAGAAGAAATTTGGCTATATATATTTCTAGTCATTGAACATAATAAAGTATTGCGTACCTTATAGTTGAGTTGATATTCTTTCTTTTCCTGGTTAGTAAAGGTTCTGACTTCCTTGTCAGGAATTTTATAGTCACCAGTAAGCATGACAAAGTTATCTACACCAGTATTGATAACAAAAGTCTTCATACGATCTCTCCAGTATTCATAATCATTACCATCAAATATTGGTGGCCTTGTAGGATTCAGATTGTCAATCGAACCAACATTAATTCCTGCCATACTAAAAAAAAAACTTTGCACACAAACTTGTTAGTAGCAAAGATTCGTAATAACAAAGTTCGGAATGAGAAAAGTTCGGAATGGATAAATCGGAATGAAAGAGTTTGGAATGAAAAAGTTGAGCAAGAAAAACTTGTATGTGAGTACAAGTATTTCAGAGACCTCCTCTGATACCAAATGTAAGAATGGTATAGAGTAAGAGGTTTCCAACCTCTGATACCAATTGTAGGATCGAAATATAATATGAGATGCTCAATATACAAGAGGGGGGGTGAATTGTATACTTTAAAAATTCCTTTGAAACCTTTAAAGTTAGTTATGAATAACTAAAGTTTCCTTAAGAAAAGGAAAGGGCTAAGTTTAACAACATTAAACTAAGTAAATTCACAACACCTCTAACACCAAACTGAACTTGGAAAGAGATTCCAAAAGTAGGTTCCGGAAATATGATTCCGGAAATTGAAACTTAACAAAAGTTACAATATGAGATTCTACCTTAAAGCGTATAGAATCTAAACTAATCAGAGTAAGTAAGGAAGTATAATAAAGTTATACTTTCCTTAAGATACAAATTAAATCGGAATAGAAACAAGTAGTAAAACTACTAGTAACAAGATAATAGTCTTTTAACCAAAAGAGAAGGGTATCCAACAACCTTGGATAAAGGTCCCTTGATTTATACTTTCAAGCAAGTCTGTCTTACCCACACCAGGGTAAGCCCTCGATACGAAGATCGGAGTCTCTGTCTTGCTATCCCCGCAAGCCCTCAACTTCAAGGTAGTCGGCACCTCTGTCTTTCTCAGCAAGAAAGCCCTCGATCTTTAAGGTAGTCGGCACCTCTGTCTTTCTCAGCAAGAAAGCCCTCGATCTTTAAGGTAGTCGGCACCTCTGTCTTCCTATCCCCAGAAGCCCTCGAATGTAATCACCAACATTCAGACTCGCACGAAGCTTTGAGAGTTAATAAGAGACTCTCTCTCTAGAAATCACTTCAACAGCATGTAAGAACTTTTTCAACAATCAGCACCGAGCTCTTTCAAATGAGCTCCTATTTATAGGTAAGGTCGGCGCCTCTCCAAGGGTCATATTTTCCTTAAAGTTCAGAGGGACCTGTACACGTGTCACTTAGACAACGGTTAGTTTATAACAAAACAGACGACATCGTTTTATAACAAAACAAGTGTAACAGAATGTACGACATCGTTTTAAACTCTAACATAAAAGTTCGGAATAGAAATTTCGGAGTGAAAGTTTGGAGTGAATAAATTCAGAGTGTATAAAACAGTGATAATAAGATTCTGTTTAATAGGTGAATTCGGAATGAGAATTCGGAATAGGAATTCGGAATAGGAATTCGTCATCAGAAATCGTAATGAGAATTCGTCATCAGAATTCGTAATGAGAATTCGTCATCAGAAATCGTAATGAGAATTCGTCATCAGAATTCGTAATGAGAATTCGTCATCAGAATTCGTAATGAGAATTCATCATCAGAATTCGTAATGAGAATTCATCATCAGAATTCGTAATGAGAATTCTTCATTGGAATTCGTAATGAGAATTCTTCTTCAGAATTCGTAATGAGAATTCAGAATGGAATTTCTTCATTAGAATTCGTAATGAGAATTCTTCTTCAGAATTCGTATCCTGAATCTGGAATAGAACTTAGTCAGAGTTCATATCCGGAATTCGGAATGAAACTTTCTTATAGTTCTTGTCCAGAATCCGAACCCTAAAACAGAATGCTTTATATCAAAGTTTCAATGATTCCAAGAAAATGAATCCGAAACTCATACTTAAGAAAAATATGAATGAAAATATGATAAGGATAATTTTTCTTATAAAAGCGATTTTCCTTAAGAAAGCAATTTTCCTTATAAAAGCAATTTTCCTTAAGAAAGCATTTTTCCTTACAAAAGCGATTTTCCTTAAAGATAAGGTGTTTGTGATTTTCAAAACAAGAAGGAATGGAAAAGTCATAAGGAAAACCTTATTGACTCAACAATATCTTGATTGAAAAGGAAATATGAAAATATCTCAAAAAAGATATTATGAGACATCACCTGAATCTCATGCTAGTAGATACATAGTGGAAGGATCCTAAATTTCCAAAAAATATATCTTCAAATCTAAAAGATACATCATATCTAAAAAATGGAAACACCCACGTGCCAGCTGAACCCTAACAATTTTCTCTAGGGGAAAATCAGGAGGAGGAGTTGGTGGTCGAGGGAGGTTCTCTTGAGGGAGGTGTCAACTGGAACAGGCGGTATCCTATTGAGGGTGGTGTAGCCGAGCTTGCAATGAAGATACAACAAGGATGGCTGGGATGATGATAGTGGTGTGTGGTTTCCTACTGCTTAAACCCGATGGATCTAAGAAGAGAGTTTAGTTGGTTGGGTTGTCTCACTGGTGAGAGGGGAACTCTGTAGAGGAGGCCTCTTGTGGATTGCTGGCTATGGAGGCAGGTGGTGGCAGACCGTCCAGTGGAGGGTAGAGAAAGGTGCCACTCTTGGTCTCCTGAGGGTTGTGGCATCTGATGAGGGATGGTCGGGCTTCCAGGGAGGAGTCGCATGCGCCCAAAAACTAGCGGACAAAGGGGTCCCCCGATTTTTTTAAACAAATTAGGCTTTTGACTAAAAAAATTCCCCACCCAAAATTTTTTCCCCTGGTATCTTAGTCCAACTCACCCACATTAAAAATAGGTTGTAGATAGAATTAATAATAATTAATTTTTAACAATTATTATGAAAAAGTGCACCGATGGAAAAATATATGGGGGCCGACAATCACTATTCTGATGAATGGAATCCCAAAGGTGATCAGATTCACTAGAAAAACCTTCATTATATAATAAAATATATATTAAAAATATTTGTTCTTCATAATTTACTCAAAAAAATTGATATCAAAACATATTAAGAACTTCAAATGGTTGCAGACTGACTATCCAATGTCGTATTGAAATACCATTTATGGCATTGGGACTAGAATGACGCCCTCTTAAAAATTTAATGAAAATTTAATTTTTATAGGGATTAAACTTTTCATGTGTTGCTTTGATAGCAATTGAGGGTACCGAGGTGCGTAGCAGAAACCGATAGGCTGATAAATTAAAATGTTTCACCGAAGATCAACGTAACATCACCATCGTCGGCAAAGCATAGCCCCAATAATGCTCAAGGAGCACACATGAAGAAATTTAAGCACAAAAACTTAAACCATAAATACATGGTTTAATCCAAATTTTCACTCGAAATCTACTTGTCACTGGAGATCGTAGGTCGAAGAATCTTAAGTCAAATTTCTCTATATCATTCACACGTGATTCAAAAATCTACAGGAGAAACTATCTTTGAATTCCTGGTGCTAGCACAGAGACCCTATGACACATTCGATGTTCTAATGATCACTGCATAGACATACCTTTGATGCATGAGAGAGAGCTCAATCTAATCTTTGGAATCGAGATCTTCTCTCTCTAGAAAGAAAAAGAAGAGAGATAATCTCTTTCAAAGGCTCGCCATGAATAGTCCATTAGTGAGAGCCCCTTCTCCTTTTTATAGTGTATTAATAAATTACCTAAAAAGAATCCATGACCCCCAGAATATTTAATAGATTATATCAATGATATATTATGACAGATGTATTGAATCATAAATATCATTTATATTTTTATCACTTTCTTGTAATATAATAAATATATCATGTGATTAATCCTAATCCAATAACTCGACTCGTCATTCCTACAAATATTAAATGAACATTGAATAATTTAAACAAATTTGCGTTCATATAATATTTTCCGCGTATTTATTTTAAAACTTGTAAATACATATAATAAATAAATTCAATGTCTATTATTCATAATTTGAATAATATATATATATATATATATATATATATATTCCTTTGGTGATCATATAACCTTGAAAAAATATCATACTGCAGTGGTGGGGACTACAATGTCTTATTTACCTATTCATCATAATAGAACTGATTCTTAAATACCCTATTGTGTGTGACCCTCTAGACCCTTATCTCAATAGTAGTGAATATAATTTTCAGACCAAGAATAGAATCTAACAACCCATCATGACCTTTATAGTGGTAAAGAGTATTCATATAAACAAAAACCAACCTATCAACACACACTATGTAATATAATCTCTTTGTCTTTAGATACCTCATAAATAGGACACACACTCATGTCATCTTCATATCATTATTTATTATTAGTTGATATAACTAGATGGATTTATCTTGAACTACCATGGTACTGGATTTATTAAGGTACTACCATCCTGATCAACCAGATCTGTGATATATTACTTCCTTAATTCAGAAGAGAAAAATTATATCTTGACCATTCAGCCAATGCCATACCACAAATAATGCACCCAACACAAGCTACCTCAAAGAAAATTCATTATAATGGTTTTTCCTTGTATCAAAGTATGAGATCACATGACAGAAATTGGTAATGATCTCAAGTCATGAGATAAATACACATGAATGTTGATAGGAACATTTGATGACACCCAAAACATGTGGTGTTCTTATTGGTGGGTCAGTCATCATGATATCAAGTACTAGAGATCACAAAGTTTGAACTTCAGGAGAAGATGTCACAATGCTTATGATCCTCCAACAACAGATAGTCCAACATCATCTCTGTCGAGACATTATGATGTATCTAGATGATAGAAAATATATTTAAGATTAATTTCATAGTATCTCGAGATTCCCATTATAGCATGAGATTTATTATATCCTTTTGATACGAAAGTTAATAAATTGGAGTTACCATTTAATTGTGGATGTAGAAATATCTACACTAAAATGGTAAGTGTACATCATTCATATCACACTATATATATGATATGGTAATCAAAATTACTGAATATTTGGGTCTAGGGAACCCACTATTACAACAATAACATGTTTATTTTATGGGGTAGAGAATCAGGAATGGGTCACGTATTTAACATCCTACAGAGACGGATGGGTCACAGGGTTCACATCTTACATAGATAGATGGGTCACTGGTTTAACATATTACACGGAGAAAAGGGTCATAAGGTTAATGTATTATAGGGACATATGGTTCACAAGTTTAATATCTTATGGATAGAGATGAGTTACATGTTTAACATCTTCTGGGGGAATATGGGTCGTGAGATTAACATCTATCGAGGACAGATGAGTCACAAGTTTACCATCTTGTGGGGACACATGAGTCACAATTTTAATGTCTTTCGAGGATAGGTGGGTGGTTAATTGTGTCCCCATGAGGGGAGGTGATTACACTTAATGGTTGGATTGGGCATCCCCACAAGGGATATGATCATTCTCTGGTTGCTACCTTCTAAGGGGAAGACATGCAAGTTTGATGGGAGTATTAGGACATCAAGATTGAACCTTAGGAAGGCACCCCATATATGTCAGGATGTTGGGATTAAACCTCAGCGAGGTATCCTAAATTTTTCAGGATTGAAACCCAAGGAAGTTTCCTACATACCCTGTTAAGATACATGGATCATAAACCACATAGTTCATTTTTGTCGTTTAAGTTCACATGATAGGGCTAGTCCTTACACCTTAACATAAAATGGTATGGATTCTCATATCGTAGAAGGAGTGTCGATGAGGGATGGTATGAGGCTTACACCAAGGGGTCTCCCATTTTTGGTGTCTCATCCCATGGTGGGTGAGAGGGTGGAATTCCATGATGATCATACATAGGGTATCACGTGTTCATCACATGAGATAAGTCAATAGTTTAATGTCATGTTCTATGGACATTGTCATGCAGTTTAAGATCATGCACCTAAGAGTTTGGTGGAACCTACATCTGGGGAGGACCACATCAAGACAAGAGGAAGATCTGACATGAATTCATTAACTCTCTACTAAGAGAAATGGATTGTCCCCTCATATGAATCCAGCTTAATCTCTTACATGTCTACAACCCGTTCACCTCTAGGTGGGGCGTGATGTAAACACAGTCGTGGAGGAGTATCAATAAGTAGTTCCACTATTAGAGCTTTTATGATTAGGAGAAAAATAAATTAATGTACATATTCTTAGGAGAAAAAGGTAAGGTAATAACCCATGTTACACTTGGAGCAAAGTGTGTGGATACAAGGGTAAGTGGTATCAGCTACACAAAGATTTGGGGTGCAGTTGAACTAGTTTTGGATGGGTACAAGGGCCCTGGGCACTCAAATTTCACAAAATGGGATTGGATGAAAGGATGTACCATGGGAGGCCTGGTAGATTGGTTTCTATCAAGTTTGGAATTTCAAAAAAAAGTGTGGGGTCTTTCGAAGCTCATGGGCCTCATGAAAGAATAGTTTTTGTTAAACATGGTGACCCTACCTTGGAGAAGCGTCTTGGTTCCCAAGAGGTTGGTTTCGTGAAGGATATTTATCTCATGAAACCGCGATATCCACAAAGGAATATATTATAGCATGAATTTCATTGAAATTTTCATGAGGAATCTCCAACATGGGTTGGAGATCTCAAAAATCCATGGGAGGTGGCTGCACGAAAGATGGCTACCTTTGGAAATCCATCTCCACTATTGCTCATGAAGCTTCTATGTTTTGTGTATTCAATGATTTTCTTGGAAGTTAAAAGGTCACATACTTTTGACGTTCAGGAATATTGGGGTATCTATAAGCCCAATAGAAGCAAGGGTATCATTTTATCCAAAGTTGAATTCTTTCATGGAAGATTTTTTGCTTCACGCACGGACGAGGTTCTATGAATCGGAGTTACACTGCATGAAGGTTAACGTCTCAAGATCCATGTGGAAGGGGATTTCCGTGAACTGTACTGATGATATATGAAGGATACCTCTTAAACCTCTACAAATTAAGGAATTAAATGAACTAGACTTACTATACGTGAAGGTTATCACCTCAAGATCTGCACGTGGGGGACTTTCACAAACCAGACTTACTATGTTTGAAGGTTACCACCTAAAGCTCCATGCAACCAAGGATTTCTGTGAATATGACTTATGTTATGCAAAGGATACCGCCTCAAGCTCCATGTGTAGGGGAAATCTGTGAACTAGACTTACATTGTGTGAAGGTTTCCACCTCATGCTCTGTGCAAGGACTTCTAGGAATTAGGGTCGCTCATGAAGTGTTTTCACTTTCACGAATTAGGACCTTTAGTGGATTTTTGGTTAATTTTTCCTCGAATTAATTTCAAACCAGTCATTCCTTCCTCAAACTCTCCCATGGAACTCATATTTTATCATCAACAAACATGGAAAATATTATTTTTCATGATGTGTATTGAAGTTAATTAACAAGTTTTTAGGAAAGAATTGAGGGCTGTTGAAATTATAACACAGTGTAATTTTACACTTCTAAGTATTTGAAAAAAATTAGTCAACCAAATCCACCTAAGCGGGTTAGCTCAACCACATATGGAAGCTAGGTCCCAACTACATGAGATTCAAACCATGAATGGGAATCCACGATGGCAGAAGTAATGGTGGATGCATACCACCTTCTGGATTCAGCACAAGGTGTGCACATAGTGCGTATGAATGTGTCTAAGACACCGTGTGAGGTGGCATGATAGCGTGGTGCATGAAGTGTTCCAGGTGAAAACCCCGGTGTCATGTATTGAAGTGTTAACAACACATAATTGAATATAAAGCACAAACCATTTGAATACATTTCCAATATGTGATAAGAAAATGCGAGTATTGGTCCCCCATAATAAAAAACATACGAATATAAATGTTGGTGTTCAATATCTTTGATCTAAGAAGTCTGATTGGAATGAGAAATTAACATTAATATCAACTTTCTTCTAGGTGTTCTAGTTCTCCATAGTTCATGCTGAAAATCTGATGGATCAAATAAGGCAACTGAGAACATTCCATTCTCATGAGAATAACTCGTAATAGTCTCAACATAATGCATTCAATCCATGTCTTTCATGTATGAAATTATTTCAAAGGTTGAACTTTATCTGAATGGAAACAAAGTTGAAAAGGGGAATCTAAGTGTATTGATTTGTTTGGGATTATAACAAGTGATCAAGAACATGATCAATATCACATTCATGTTAGAAGAAAATGTGAAGTCATGTAAGATAAGACACCATTTTTTACATAGATAATTTGAGGATATCTGAAATCTTCAGGTGTTTTAATATGCATGAAACATAATATTTATCAAAGACCCAATGCATAATGACTTCAAACGTAACTATATAAACAATGTTATGGCTGTAAAAGTGGTTTTAGATTATTTAAGAAGAGCTCTAATTTTATGAAGAAAACATCGTGTCACAAAACCCTTTGTCTCGCAAAGTGGGTTTGTGCACTATAATTTCATAAATAAGAGATGTCAGGAGAATTATAATTATGTTTAACACACTCAAATTGATTCACAAAGAATGTGTTCCGTGAATCCATTCATAATATCATGATATCCTTACACGTTATCTTTATAGTTTTCCTAAACTTTTGAGATACTGTGTATTATGATACATAAAGAAATATAATATTTAGGTGCACTAAAACATGTGAGATATACTTGCACTAAGAAGAAGAGTGATATTGGTCCTTTATAAATGTTTTACATGGAAAACACAATGTAACATGTTGGTGAGGTGTTTTGATCCAAATGTCATTGGCATTGGGAGTATATGTCAACCTATGAAGTGATCTCCCCAATTGAGGTACAAAGTTCTATGAGCATTGATTCGAAGAGACTCATGTGCGGGTCCATACCATCTAGTTGAGCTTGAGGGAGAGTTTCAATGGTGACAGATGGGTGATTTTTCTAATAGGTTAGACCACATGTTATATTCATAATCCACCATCCCTCAATCAAGGACTATAATTTTGTATTACTTTATTGTTAATAGGAAATTACACCAAGTAGTTTTAGGATGAAAAAAACTAGACGAGGAAGAAGAAATAGTTCTTGGGAGTCCTTAATGCTCTCCTGCACAAGCCCCAGACCAAATATTCAATAACAACCTTGCATACCCCTCCTCAAGCCTGTACCTATCCTCTTTAATAGAATCGACACTCCCCCCTTCCACATGTTTACCAACTGGGTATAGTCACCTAATAAATTCTTCTAACTTTATGGAAAGTAACTCTTGCCTATCCTAGAGTAAAAATTCCAGAAACCAAGTAAATCTCAGGCTCTATTACCCTATCTTGGTGTCATCCCAAGAACTAACCTATATTTTGGATCTCATCTATGAAGCCCATCAGCCTTTATTGGAAGCATCCTAGGAACCTTCCAATATTATATCTCCCATCTATGAAGCTCATCACCCTATCTTGGAAACATCCCAAGACTCATATCATATTCCAGCTCCCACATATTAAGCCCATCACCTTATCATGGCAGCATCATTGGAGTTGGCTTATATCCCAACTCCATCATATGAATCCAGCCACACTATCTTGATGGAATCTCAAGAACCAGCCTATATTCTGGATCCCATCCATGAATCCCATTAACCTATCATGGTGGCATCCAAAAGTTGTCTCATATTCTAGCCCCAACATATGAATCTCATTGGCATACTCTAACTGCAATAAGAGGAAAAGAGTGGGAACATACCCCCACATTAATAAAATATTTATGTCATCAAATCATTAAAATGGTAAGAAAGAGGGCTAATCTTTATTCTCATACCCTCCAAAGCCACCATAATATCCTAACAGTGAAATAGGATATTCACCAACGTATTCCGACAATCACACATGAACCAGAGCATATCCTTATTCCAATGGCCATGGATGTGAAACAACATGTTCAACATGATCATAAAACTACCTCAAAGAAATCACATACTCTTTCTCCCTCTCGGGATGATTATCAGATTATTCTGATAAAGAGGGAGGCCAAGGACAAGGATTATATTCCTGCTCTAACTAAGGTTGGATGGAATATTACAAAAGCAAATCAAAACCAAAGATGGGATCATATCCCTATCCCAGTAACGAAAACCCACCAACATTTGATAGAAAGACCTATATCCCTACACACGTAATACAAAGTACCTAGGATATTCTGACCTCAGCAGCAGAAGACCACAGCCGACATATTCCAGCAGTTAATAGAAGTTAGGCACATACTCCTGCACCTGCCGATATGGGCACATATCAACATCCCTCAAAATCCATATAAGATAAGGTTTATATTCCTTATCCAATTTTGTGGGTCTGCCGCGTATCCTAATGGGGAATCCATATCGGAGTTAGGGGAATATTCATGCTCTAACTAAGGCTGAATAGAATATTCCAAAATCCACTTAAAAAATGTTTATATCCCTATGAAGAGTCAAAATAATCACCAGCATACTCTGACATCTACACAACAATGGGATAATATCCCCAAAATTGTGGAATAATGATCATCCATTTGTTCTGATTATGACCACATATTAGGCCTAAATCCTTGCTCAAACCCGTATAGCGGGTCATCACATCCTGACAATAATACAGGATGCTCATATCACCACCCTATTGAATGCTATCATCCTTGAGGTTATACAGTTCTTATCTAGATATTCTTAAGGATCCACCGACTCTTTATCTAAATAAGGTCATATCTACCCTGAAATTCCTCCCTATGGTAGCAAAGAGATGGATCACAGGACCACTTCCCCTAACATCCATTGTAGACAACCTCTCCATCACTCTTAGAAAAGGACATCTTTACCTTGTCAGAGAACCTTCTTATAGAGCTCCAATCACATTCATATATAGAGGTGCCCAAAAGGTTGGATTCATCCATATACAATATACTGAAAATATCAAATAATGACTCCTCTCAATTGGTAAACGACTCTAAGAACATTACACCATCCTTACCAACCTCAAGGCATGCATCATATTCCTTAAGAAGAGGCCCATATGGTTCGACCAAGCTGAGAATAAAGTCTATGTAGAGAAGTCCTTTGTGGATATGTGGAAATATCTGGCTAAGAGAAATATTCCAATTATTTGTTGTCCCCTAGCCACCACTAAATATCAAATACCATAGGAGATGAAGGCATAATGTATACATTACTAGCCATTTACACTATGGGTGACACATCATCATCTCAAGGTGAAACATATACCCTATAAAAATATGTTGAGCATGACAAGATAGCAAATGATCTTTACAAATAATTGGATTTTTTTTCCCACTCATTGGCGTGAAACCCATAGTCCAAAGATAAAAATAACAAACGAACTTTCTTTAACATCTTGGGGACCCTCCACCAAATTATTATCAATGCCACAAATCATGTAAGCATTAGAGGATGGGGTAAAAATGTCACATTACATTTCTCCCCACTCTCGAGCTAGAAGAGTCCTCCAATGTAGGTAACCTTGCAATGCCATAACATTGGGTCAAGTCATGGGACTAAATGGTGCATATGCCGACTAGAATATTCAGTGAAGTCTTGAAATCTCTAAATAATGAATGTGATGTACTCACTGAGAGGGATTGATCAGTTGCTACAAAATCCATCTCAAAAGGTCGAACATGCCTCTCACTAGAGAAAGGTAAGATCATATACTGAGGAGTCCCCTGTGCAATCCTGAAATTCACACATGGAACATACATTGAACGCCATTAATACTCAGTTAAAGGCATGAGGAATCAATTATATTTCCTACTTCATATCCAAAGTATCAATACAAGATTAACCAAAGTCCATAACTCACAGGATTGTGGAAATTTATATGAAATTTACAACTCCTGTCACCCATAGTATCATCACACCCCCAATGATATATGGATTTAGTAGTGGTGGAATCCAACCAACCTCACCCTGTAGGGATGGGAGAAGTTATATCATCTTTACCTTTCCCATATAGAAAGTAAATTTTCTCTAGGATGGGAAGCAATTTATAAGACACACCCCATAAATTCCTACCAATGCATGATACACCCTTTCCTCCATTTGGGGTACACTAAATTTCAATGAAAGGAAACTCTTCACAAGTGAACTTCTTCAAATTATCCTATGGGGAGTGGAAAATGGGGAATATAAAACCCCAAAAAGTTTTTATGACCAAACAACCCTCCAAAAATGTTTATATAAATAAAATCATAGATCTAGTGACTAATAAGTATTATGAGGGAAGGAAAACTCCCTATGACTCAGAAGCAGATGAAGACATAGACACAATGAAATGATATGCCTCAGTTAATTTGGTTGACCCCATATATGAAAATACTGACACAAAGGAGTATGATGATGAGGTATTGGCCCAAAATGAAACCCATGCAGAGACATGCACAGAAGGTGCACATACACATCATGAGAGGTGGGATCAAAACCTAGAGTCTCCTAATAATCTATTCTCACCTCCATAGCATCCCTCGACCAAATATATAGGAAAAGTCATAGCCACTTCTAGTTATCCACCAAAGGAGGTGAACACACTCACAGTCGAAGAAAAGCTGGCTAGGTATGAATCCATGATAGAAGAATTACAATGCATGACTGAGTTGATCAAGGGAAACACTACAACTGAGAATAATACTTTGAAATAAGTATATGGATCCCTTCTAATAACTATGTTGTATCCAAAAAGGGTCATTCAAATAGTGAGAATATAATTTGGTCAACCAATTGCCTCTAGGTCAAGGAAACTGATATATTTGACCTAATCGGTCTCAAACTATAGGGATTTCCTTCCCCTTGGGAAGAAAATGGGATCATTACAAGAAAATAAACCCTAGTTTGGACTAATTGGGTACCATCAACAAATACAGGTAAGTCACCCATATTAGTCCTCACTAAATCAGCTATAATCCCACTAGATCTTTTAGTGTCTATTTGAGTCCCTTGTAACATGGATCGAATCTATAGAGGTAAGGTGTGCCCAAGTTTAATTGATAAAGAAACCTTAACCTTTGTGGGTGGATGAAAACCCTCCACTTCTAAACTTATGAAACCCCACATTCCCCACTTTTGACAACAATGAAGACCCCGAGTAACATTTGACACATTTTGTGTCCCATTGTAGGACCACTATGGGGATGATAGATCAAAAAGAATCTAATAGGATTAAGTGCTTTGTGAAAACCTTGGAAGGACTGGCCTTTTCGGTTATAATTTCCCACCAGCCATATCAGTGGCCAATTAGGAAGACTTGCATCACCAATTTTTATATTAATTTATTTCCACGTAGATTAATATGATGCTAACACACCTCTTGAATTGTAAACAACATGAAAATGAGAGTCATGTATTTCATCGTCATGTAGAAGGATCTAACTTATTCACCTGAAATAGAGTCACCAAAAGACTATATTATAGAAATTTTCATAAAAGGATCAGGGATGATCTTTATACACCGCTTGTCCTGATAAAATTCTATGGGGGGTTTAGTTGGGTAGTAGAAACATTCCAACGTCTAGAGGGTACTATTTTTTGCTACATGTTCATGTATTAGCTGATGCTGGTGGATTAACAAAGGTGGATTGGAAATTACAAGATAATTGTTTTCACACTTAATATAGCACTAGTGCCAAATTCAGCTCCAAAACCTGCTCAACATCATACGATACCCCTTCTAAATGATCACAACAACAACACCCCCTTAGGGAAAAAATAAGGAAAAGAGTCACCCATGATTTTATGATAGAAGTAATAAGAATCACTCCTTAAAAAATATAAAGTCCCATGATTATTTATTACAGCTCTGGAACATGATCTGTTTAAGCTTCCAGAAATAAATAAACTAACAAAGGTCGATAGTCATGACCACCTAGATTATTTCCCCTACCAGTGCATGCCAGGAAACAAAATTTTGGATAGTTTTGTATTCAAAGACCTGATTTAGAAGATGGTCGACTATGGAGAGGTTAAGATGGGTAGGACCCAAGAAAATGTAATATGTGTTTTTGTTATTCCTCTAGAGGAAGGGGAGTAAAACCATGTTTTGAATAGATGAGTACAAAATTTCAAAACTTGGATGAAAAGAAAGGAAATTGATCGAGAACACACCATCATCAGGGCCAAACTAAACTATCCAGTTGCATCCCTTACCCCCTCTAAAATTCTTAAATCGTTCTCTTCGAAACCAGAACTCTTAAGAATAGGCATGACCACTGATGATGAAACTAGGTATAGGAATAAGAAGAAGATGAAACTTGAAATATCCTCAAATCAGTCCTAACCTTTCAAGACTTGTTTACTCCAACATTGAGACCCCCGCTAAACAAAAACATTATCCGAAGAAGACCCATTACATTGATCCATCAACATTATCCATTTGATTGATTATTTTTTTGATGACGAGACTACATAGGAACTCCGTTACCATGCATATAATTGGGAAGGAGGTCGTCTAGGTCAAAGAGGCCAATGAGAAAAAGTAGGATGAGGATGTCGAGGATGAAGTCATCCTCTATAGTCAAGCATGATTCCCAAAGAAGAAATATATGTAGCCTAAACCCATAGGAAGAACTTCAGTGAGCTCAAAAAAAGCATGTATCCAATTATGAACCTTCAAGGACCCACTTTGGCACAATCATATTAGAAAATATATTTTCAAGACTGAAACATATATAAGGGACACTTTACTACATTCGTTTGAGTATTGTTATAAGAGGAGGGTTTGGGAAAATATGCCTCAGGGGTAGGCTGGTTGTTTTTCTATTTTGTATATTTAAGTAATCAGTGACTGTCTAGAAATGGGGTATCGAGAATTGTATTCATCTTTGTTGAGGGAGGCTCTTGTCTTTTCCCAGGGACAGTCCACAAGAATATTCTACTTTCTTCTACATTATTTATTGTAAAAAATAATATAGAGAACAAAACTAGGAAATAATTTATGTTAATCATTTACATAATATATCTACTAATAAGAACTTTATGATTTTATCTGAGGAGCAATAGGCGCTACACTAACCTAACTAC
Organism: Viscum album; assembly: GCA_963277665.1. Classification (NCBI taxonomy): domain Eukaryota; kingdom Viridiplantae; phylum Streptophyta; class Magnoliopsida; order Santalales; family Viscaceae; genus Viscum; species Viscum album. Next base: position 839,691,982 of record OY728165.1, read on the forward strand.
AATTATCGAAGATCCCCCTACTCCAACTCAAGAGAAGACATCATTTCTGCAATCAGTACCGATCTCAAAGTTGCAAACCATAGAATAACATCCCATGAGGAGATGCAGACCTCTGACATAAAAATATGATATACTCAAGAAATTATCTACTACTCTATCCAAGATCTCACTTTTATATGCTCTTCATAAATCCATGGATCTTCAGGGGTGTTGATTTAATCACTTTTAATTCTATAAGAATTCTAAGTGGAGGTCGCCGCAATCGTGGATTATCAAGTAGAAACATGCCTAACTAAATTCCACATGGTTATTTCCATTACAAAATAGGATCAAGAGGATTTCATACAGGGAAAAATCTGACCATTATACCTTATATAAAAATTTCAACAATATTGAAGTCCATCAATCCCTATTCGACAATTGCTTCTGGGTCACCTCATACTTGTCCGGACCCATCATCTCATATGTTTCAAAAAAAGACTAATTAGTCCCCCTCAAATATGACTATTTAGGTATATAATAAAAGTGAACAAAAACCTCTTGAGAAAATTAAATTATGGAATCAATTCGATGACCTCATCTCAAACTCTATGTACATGGTGGTTCTCCAGGACACAACATTCAATTTCTTACTAGAAAGGTCATGGATCTGCATACATGCAGCAATACCTTCATCATACCATCAACATTTAAAATAAATATTTAACAGATGGGTTACGGTGCTATATAGAGATAACTCTCCCTTAAACTCATGTGATACCTTGTACGTATAAGAAGACTTATATAGAAGGGAAGGAAAACAGACAGTGACGAATGAGATCATCTTGATCGCTACTCTAAATGGTTTGAATACTGATGCAACCAATCCAAAGAGGTAACTTGGTGATGAGTATATGATACTCATTAATCAAGTCTAGGAACTGGTCTAAATTAAAAATATTATAAATTCCATTCAATTCTAGGAAGTCCAAGTGCCTCCACTGCTGTCTCCATGATAGTGGAAAAAACACCCCAAGAGGGAATTGATTCCTAGTAAAGAAAGAGTGTCCCCAATAATGATACACTTCAATACTCCTTGGGTTCAGAAGATTCTTCCTTGACACACCCCTTGGGTGAAATCAATATCAAATTCAACATTAATAATAATAATTCCCTTATATTAAACATAGAGTCTCTACGTGTCACCCAACTTTCATTTTCAAATGATGAAGGTTCCCCTTTCCCATCGACATCAACATCCTCATTAGAATCACAATGGGGTGGCATTTAATAAGATCATGGTGGAAACTCTCATCAGTCATCTCCAATGAATGGTTTTTCCTTCATACGTTGAAAATAAAACACATTTATCTCTGATTATATTCTGGGTAACTTGGAAGACAAATATGAAGATGAGGAGGCATAGGGAGGAGAATAATATATTATAGATGTGCCTCCAAAATTTAAGGAAGGAATCCTCCCAGCGATTTAATTATCATGGGGTTTCCATGCATCAATGTATGTGATCACATGAGAGACATTGGAAATGATCTCAATTCAAGAGATCAATACACATGTATGTAGATAGGAACATCCGATGACACCCAAAACATGTGGTGTTCTTATTGGTGGGTCTGTCATCATGATCTCAACTACTATAGATCACCAAGCATGAACATCAGGAGAATAAGTCACAATGCTTATGATCCCCCAACACCAGATAGTCAGACATCATCTCTGTCGAGACATTATGATGTATCTAGATGATAGAAAATATATTTAATATTAATTTCATAGTATCTCAAGGTTCTCATTATAGCATGATATCTATTATAACCTTTTGATATGAATGTTAATCAATGGGAGTTACCATTTAATAGTGGACGTAGAAATGTCTACACTAAATTGGTAAGTGTACATAATGCATAGCACACTATATATATGATATGGTAATCAAAATTACTAAATAGTTGGGTCTAGGGAACCCACTACTACAACAATACCATGTTAATTTTATGGGGTAGAGATTCAGGAATGGGTCACATATTTAACGTCTTAAAGGGATGGATGGGTCACAAGTTTGACATCTTACAGGGACAGATGGGTCACTAGTTTAACGTATTGCATGGATAAATTGGTCATAAGGTTAATGTATTATAGATACAGATGGGTCACAAGTTTAATATCTTGTGGATATAGATGGGTTGCATGTTTAACATCTTCTGGGGGAATATGGGTCGCGAGATTAACATCTTGCGGGGACAGATGAGTGACAGGTTTACCGTCTTATGGGGACACCTGAGTCACAGGTTTAATGTCTTTCAGGGATAGGTGGGTGGCTAATTGTGTCCCCATGGGGGAAGATGATTACAATTTAGGGTTGGATTGAGCATCCCAACATGGGAGATGATCATTATTTAGTTTCTACCTTCTAAGGGGAATACTTGCAGGTTGGTTGGGAGCATTTAGACATCAGGATTAAACCCCATGAAGGAACCCCATATATGTCAGGATATTGGGATTGAACCTCAGGAAGGTATCCTAAATTTTTGAAGATTGAATCTCAAGGAGGCTTTATTAATACCCTTTTAAGAGAGATGGATCATAAACCACATAGTTTATTGTTGTACTTGATGTTCACATGATAAGACTAATCCTTACACCTTAATGTCATATGATATGGATGCCCATATCATAGAAGGAGTTTCGATTAAGTATGGTATGAGTATTACAAATAAGGGTCCCCCATTGTAGGTGTCTCATCCCATGGTGGGTGAGAGGGTGGAATTCCATGATGATCATACATAGGGTATCTCATGTTCATCACATGAGATAAGGCCATAGTTTAATGTAATGTGCTAAGGATGTTATTGTGAATTTTAAGATCGTGCACCTAAGAATTTAGTGGAACCTATGTCTGGGGAGGACCACATCAAGGTGAGAGGAAGATCCGACATGAATTCTTTAACTCTTTACCAAGATAAATGTATTGTCCCCTCAAAGTAATCCATGTTTATGTCTTACATGTCTACAACCCATGCACCTCTAGGTGGGGCGTGATGTAAACATGGTCACGGAGGAGTTTCAATTAGTGGTCCCACCATTAGGGCTTATATGATTAGGGGAAAAGGGAATTAAGGTACATATGATTAGGAGAAAATGTTAAAGTAATGACCCATTTCACACTTGGAGAAAAGTGGGTGGATACAAGGGTTGGTAGTATCGGCTGCACAAAGATTTAGGGTGTATTTGAACTAGTTTTTGATGGGTACAAGGGCCCTAGGCACTCAAATTTCAAAAAATGGGATTGGATGAAAGGATGTATCATGGGAGGCCTCGTATATTGGTTTCTCTCAAGTTGGGTATTTCACAAAAGTGTGGGGTCTTTCAAAGCTCATGGGCCTCACAAAAGAATAGTTTTTGTGAAATAGGGTGAATCTACCTCGGAGAAGAGTCCTGGTTCCCAAGAGGTTGGTTTCGTGAAGGAAAATAATCTCTTGAAACCCCAAGATCCACAAAGGCATTTATTCTAGCATTAAGGTCATGGACCTTTTCATGAGGAATCTCTAACATGGGTTGATTATCTCAAAGATCCATGGGAGGTGGCTGTATGAAAGATGGCTACCTTTGGAAATCCATCTCCACACTTTCTCATAATGCTTATGAGTTTTGAGAATTCAGAGATTTTCTTGGATGTTAAAAGGTATAATCCCCTTAAAAGTCAGGAATATGGGAGTATATATAGGCCCAATAAAGGCAAGGGTATCCGTTTAGACAAAGTTGAAGGCTTTCATGGAATATTATGAACTTCACAAACTGACTAGGTTCTGTGAATCAGAGTTATACTATATGAAGGTTACAACCTCATGCTCCGTGTGGAAAGGGATTTCTATGAAATGGACTTTTGATATATGAAGGTTACCGCTTAAACCTCTACACATTGAGGAATTAAATGAACTAGAATTATAATTCTTGAAGGTTACTACCTCAATATCCACACATGGGGGACTTTTACAAACCAGACCTACTATGTTTGAAGGTTACCATATGTAGCTCCTTGCAGCCTAGGATTTCTGTGAATAGGAATTATTTTATGCGAAGGATACGACCTCAAGATCTATGTGTAGGGGACTTCCATGAACTAGACTTACATTGTGTGAAGGTTTCCTCCTCAAGCTCTATGCAAGGACTTCTAGGAATCAGTGTTTCTCATGAAGTGTTTTTTCTTTCATGAATTAGACCCTTTAGTGGATTTTTGGTTCGTTTTGCCTCGAATTAGTTTTGAACCGGTCATTCCTTCATCAACCTCTGCTATGTAACACATATTTTAGCATCAAAATCCATGAAAAATATTATTTTTCATGATGAGTATTGAATGTAATTAAGAAGTTTTCAGGAACGAATTCAGGGCTGTTGAAATTATAATATGGTGTAATTTTACACTTCTAAGTATTTGAAAAAAAAATAGTCAACCAAATCCACCCAAGCTGGTTAGCTCAACCACATATGAGAGCTAGAGCCCAACTAAATGAGATTCAACCCATGCATGGTAATCCATGATGGTAGGAGTGTTGGTGGATGCATACCACCTATAGGATTGAGCATAGGGTGCACCCATAGTACGCATGAATGTGTGTAAGACACCGTGCGAGGTGGCATAAAAACGTGGTGTGTGAAATGTTCTGGGTGAAAACCCCAGTGTCATGGATTGATGTGTTAGTGGCACATAATGGAATATGAATCATGAACCATCTAAATACATTTCCAATGTGGGATAGGAAAATGTGAGTACTGTTCACCCGTAATAAAAAACATATGCATATAAATGTTGCTATCCAATCTCTTTAATCTAAGACATCTGATTGGAATAAGAAATTTTCTTCAATATCATCTTTTTTCTGAGTGTTCTAGTTCTCCAGAGTACATGCAGAAAATTGGATGGATCGAATCAGGCTATTGTGAACATTCCATGCTCATGAGAATAATTTTTAATAGTCTCGACATAATGAATTCAATCTACATTTTGCATGTATGTAATTATTTAAAATGTGTTGAGGCGCAGTGGAGGTGTGTGGTACCAAAACCACAAAAAATAGGAGAAAACAAAGAAACATAGGGATTTAACATGGTTCGGCTTTGAAGCCTACATCCACAGAAGAAAATAGGGGGTGTTTTATTCTCTCCATTCTCGTCGGAGGATCACTCAAAGATTATAGATACACAAAAACCTTACACCCCGTACACACAAAAAATATTTCTCCCTTTAAATAGAGGAAGAAAAAATCATTTTGTCTTCAATTGGTGGAGGGTAGCTCATCTACTGCTGATGACTTATTTGTTGTTGGCTACTTCAACATTGGCAGTTTCAATGCTGGATGCTGCCCACCATGCTTCCCACCATGCTTCCAACCAAAGAAGAACCCACAACTGCCTGAGTAGGTGTTTCCATCAAAGGAGACTCCCAAAATGGGAGTGTCCCCCACAAATCTCCACCTCACGACCAATTTGGGGTAGAATCATGACCTACAGTCTCCTTGAAGGTGTTGAAAACTTCATCAACAAATCGAACACGATTATTCAATCTAGATGATGTGGAACTTCCACTATCTTTAATAGATCTCAGTCTGACTACGGTCCCCATCAAATGATACAGCCCTTGAGACTCCTTCCAAGTAATCTTCACTGCATCCCCATATGATACTTCCAACACTCCACCTGCTATAGAAATCTTGAGCCCTTTTGCATTAAGCCTACTTAATGATACCTAGTTCCATCTCATCCTTGGAATGGATTTCATGTCCGCAAGTTTACAAACTCCTCCATCAGGTGTCTTCAATTTCACCGTCCTGACTCCTCGAACCTCACATGTTAACACATCACCAAGTCTCGCCGAGCCTCACAGCTATTGAAAAGTATCAAATGTACCTCTCATCGTACATATGTGTGCTGAGCTCCCTGAATCCAGAACCCATCTGTCTTCCTTTGGATTTTGAGCCCGCTCGTTCTTCCACTTTAGAAATTGGCATTCCCGCTTCATGTGCCCGTATATTTTGCAGTAATGGCACTAAACTTCTTCTTGATCAACTCTCTCATCTGATTAAAAACTTCTCATTGTCACACAGACTTCAACATCTTTCGATAATTATATGATGTTTGAATCCTACTCTTCAACTTTATTCTTCCCAGCAACGTACAGTTTGTGCTCTCCACAATCACTTTTATAGTGACCATTTTTCTCACACCAGAAACAGGTGATTTCACTTGGATCACACCCCCTGGATTTTGGCCTCCATTCTTTACCTCCTGAATGTCGATGTCAACTCCTCCCACATTGATCACCTCGCATCACCATGATTTTCTGACCTGAATTCATCACAAGTCTTCAGAATGCCTATAGATCTTGAAGTGATTCCATCACCTCGTCTAGCTACAATGTCTCCTTCCCCAGGAGAAATGCAGTCACAATCCCATCAAATGAGCTTGGTAGGGATGAAAAAAGAAAAAATGCTATGTCTTCCTCTCCAAACTTCACACTGAGGCCCAATAACTGTGTCAAGATCTTTTTGAATTCGTTTTTGTGATCCAACAAATTTGTTCCCTTATCCATGCCCAACTGGTACAGTTTCTTCTTCAAGAATAATTTTTTGGTGAGAAACTTTTCCATATAGCGCTGCTCCAACTTCTTCCAGATCTCCTTCAGTGACGTCTCATCCAACACTGAGTAATTTACCTCATTTTCCAGACACAGTTGAATTGTGCTGACAACCCACATCTCAATCTCTTCCCAATTATCTTTACTGGTTTCCTCAGGCTTTTCTCCGATCAACGATTTGATCATTCCCTACAGCTCCAAAATATATTTCATTTTTCTTTTCCATAAGCCAAATTTTTTTCGACCATCGAACTTCTCGATCTCAAATCTTGGTAGTGCTCCACCACCATCCATTATCGTTGTCACAAAACATGATCACCACCATCGATGGTACACCCTTCTGAAACCACCTAATATAGTGATAACATTGAAAAACTAACAGTACGAATGCATCCAAGAATGGTATAAATAGTTGGAATCGACTCCTGGATTGCTAAAATCAGACATCAATTGACCGAGATATGGTTGAAACACGTTCAACGGTCCAGATCACCTGCTAACATGGTGATGACATGGCATGCTGGAGTTCCTGCAAGAAACATGCATGAATTTTTGCCGACGGCATGAACCATACCATCTTATCCATGATGAGGTTATTATTCACCTGCGGGTTTGAACAAACTTTGACTGTGGTTATCTCCTTCATTTCAGATTCGTTTTCAACACCGCTTGTGCCGTTGGAATCGTCTCATCGTCCTCTTCATGGATCTGGCCTCAAAAAAGTTTTCCGACCACTTTCAATTTTCCAGTCACCAGAACATTCACTACCACATCACTGTCTCGACTTCGGTTGCTTTGAATCGCCTATGATACCACTTTTTAGGGCATAAAGAAGGTGTGTGGTAACAAAAACACACAAAATAAAAGAAAACAGATCAACACAAGGATTTAACGTGGTTCAGATTTGAATCTTATGTTCATGGGAGAAAACAGGGGGTTGTTTATTCTCTCTATTCTCGTCGGAGGATCAGTCAAATATTACAGATACACACACACCTTAAACCCCCGTACACACACAACATATTTCTCCCTTTAAATAGAGGAAGAATAAATCAGTTTGTCTTCGGTTGGTGGAGGGTAGCTCATCTACCGTTGAAGACTTCTTTGCTATCAGCTGCTTCTACATTGGTAGCTTCAATGATGGTTGCTACCCACCATGCTTCCCACCATGCTGCCAACCAAAGAAGAACCCACAGCCGCCTGAGTAGGTGTTTCCATTAAAGTAGACTCCCAAAATGGGAGTGGCCCCCAAAAAAGGTTGACCTTTATCGAAATGGAAACAAAGTTGCAAAAGTTCATCTAAGTGTATGGATTTGTTTGTGATTCTAAAAAGCTATCAGACACATGATCCATATCACATGCACATGAGGAGAAAATGAAAACTCATGTAAGAGAAGACACAATTATTTACGTAGATAATTTGAGGATATCTAAAATATTTAGGTGTTTTAATATCCGTGACATCTAATATTTATCAAAGGCACAATTCATAATGATTTCAAGAATAACTATATAAAAAAAGGTAGGTCCATAAGAGAGGTTGTAGAATATTTAAGAAGAGCTCTCATTTTTTGAAGAAAACATCACATCGCAAAACCCGCTATTTCTCCAAGAGGTTTTGTGCACTATAATGTCCTAAATAAGAGCTGTCAGGGGAATTTAAATTATGTCTAACACACTCAAATTACATCATGGAGAACTTGTTCTATGAATCCATTCATAATTTCATGATATCCTTATGCATTTTCCTTATAGTTTGTGCAAAATCTTTGAGATACCACATATATTGATACATTAAGAAATAGAATATTTATTTGCACTAAAACATGTGAGATATACTTACACTAAGAATAATAGTGATCTTGTGCCTTCATAATTTTTTTTCATGGAAAACATGACGTAACACGTTGGTTAGGTGTCTTTATCCTAGTGTCATTGGAGTTGGGATTATAAGTCAACCTATAAAGAGATCTCCCCAATCAAGGTATGAAGTTCTAGGAACATTGATTCAAATAGAGTCATGTGTTGGTCTATACCATCTCGTTGAGCTTGAGGGAGAGTTTCTATGGTGACAGATGGGTGAATCTTTTGATAGGTTAGACCAAGTGTTAGACTTCACAATCTACCATCCCTAAATTGAGGATTATAATTTTTTATTACTTTAATGTTAATAGGAAATTACAAAAAGTAGTTTTAGGAAGAAAAAAAATAGACAACGAAGAAGAAAAAGTTATTGGGAGTCCCCAGTGCACTCCTGCCCAACACATGAACAAATCTTCAATAACAACCTCGCATACCCCCCTCAAGCCTGTACCTATCCTCTTAAATAGAATCCACACTCCCCCCTTCCACATGGTTACCAGCTGGGTATCATCGGATAATAATTTTTCTTAACTTTATGGAAAGTAACTCTTGCCTCTCTGGGAGTAAAAATTCCAGAACCCATGTAAATTCCAGGCTCTATTTCCCTATCTTGGTGTCATCCCAAGAACTAACCTATATTTTGGATCTCATCTATGAAGCCCATCACCCTTTATTGGAAGCATACTAGGAACCTTGTTATATTATATCTCCTATCCGTGAAGCTCATCACCCTATCTTGGTAGCATCCCAAGACTCATATCATATTCCAGCTCCCGCATATCAAGTCCATCACCCTATCTTAAAAGCATCGTAGGAGTTGGCTTATATCCCAGCTCCATCACATGAATCCTGCCACCCTATCTTGATGTCATCCCAAGAACCAACCTATATTATGGATCCCATTCATGAAGCCCATAAACCTATTATGGTAGCATACTAGAATCTGTCTCATATTCTATCCCCAACATATAAATCTCATTGGCATATTCTGACTATAGCAGGAGGACAAGAGTGGGAAAAACCCCCAACATCAATCAAATATTTCTGTTATCAAATCATTAAAATGGTATTAAAGAAAGATAATATTCCTTCTCAGACCCTCCGAAAATACCATAATATCCTAACAATGATAGAGGATATTCACCGATGTATTCCAGCAATCACACATGAACCATATCATATCCTTATTCCAAAGTCCAAGGACGTGAAACGACATGTTCAACATGATCGTAAAACTACCTCAGAGAAAGCATATACTCTTTCTCTATCTTAGGAGGATTATCGTTATATTCTGATAAAGATTGAGGCAAAGGACCAGGCTTGTATTCCCACTCTAACTAAGGTTGGATGGCATATTAACATAGAAAATCCAAACCAATGATGGGATCATATCCCTATCCTAGTAAAGAAAACCCACCACCATACCCTACCAACAATTGATAGGAAAACCTATATCCCTACACATGTAATACAAATTACCTAGCATATTCTAACCTCAGCAGCAGAAGACCACTACCGACATATTCCAGCAGTCAATAGAAGTTAGGCACATACTCCTACACCTACCGATAAGGGCGCATATCAACATCCCTTAGAATCCATATAGAAGATGGTGTATATTCCTTCTCCCATTCAATGGGTCTACCTCAAATCCTGATGGGGAATGCATATCAGAATCAGGGGAATATTCACGCTCTAACTAAGGCTGAATGGAATATTCCAACATCCACTTGAAAAAATGTTCATATCACTACTAAGAGTTCAAATAATCACAAGCATACTCTGACATCTCCACAAAAATGAGTTGATATCCCAAAAAATGTGGAATAATGATAGTTGATATGTTTTGACTATGACCACATATTAGGCCTAAATCCTTTCTCAAACTCGTATAGTGGGTTAGCACATCCTGAAAATAATAGAGGAGGCTCATATCCCCACCATGTTGAATTCTATCATCCTTGAGGTTATACAACTCGTATATATAGATTCTTAAGGATCCACTGACTCTTCATCTAAATAAGGTCATAGCTACCCTGACAGTCCTCCCTATGGTAGCATATAGATGGATCACAAGATTAATTTCCCTAACATCCATTGTGGACAACCTCTCCATCACTCCTAGAAAAGGATATCTTTCCCTTGTCTGAGCTCCTTCGTATTGAGATCCAATCACATCGTATATAGAGGTGCTCAAAAGGTTGGAGTCATCCATATACAATATGCTGACAATATCAAATCATGAATCCTCTCAATTTGTAAATGACTCTAAGCGTCGGACATAATCCTTACCAACCTCAAGGAATTCATAATCATCTTCAGGAAGATTCCCATATGGTCCGACCAAGTTGAGAATAAATCCTACGAATAGAAAGCCTATGTGGATATGTGGAAAGATCTGACTAAGATAAATATGCCAATTATTTATTGTCCCCTAGCCGCCACTCAATATCAAATCCCGTAGGAGATGAATGCATAATGTATACATTACCAGCCATTTACCCAATGGATGACACATTATAATCTCAAGGTGAAACATATATCCTATAAAAATATGTTGAGCATTACAAGATAGAAACTGATATTTGCAAATAATTGGTTCTTGTAGCCCACTCAGTGGCGTGAAACCCATAGTCGGATGAGAAACATAACAAACGAACTTTCCTTAACGTCTTGGGGACCCTCCACCAAATTATCATCGATGCTACATATTATGTACACATTAGAGGATAGGGTAAATATAAAACATTACATTTCATGCCACTCTTAAGCTTGTAGAGTCCTCCAAGGTAGGTAACCTTGTAATAGCATTGAGTTGGGGCAAGTCTTGGGACTGAATGGTGCTTATGCCAACTAGACCATTCAATGGAGTCCTACAATCTCAAAAGAATGAATGTTATATACTCACTGAGAGTGATTGAACAATTTATAAAAAATACATCTCATAAGTTTGAACATGCCTCTCACCTGAGAAAGGTAATACCTCACCTGAGAAAGGTAAGATCATATACTGAGGAGTCCCCCTTGGAATCCTAAAATTTACACATAGAACATACATTGAACACCATTAATACTCAGTTAAATGCATGGGGAATTAGTAAGATTTCCTACTTCATAGCTAAAGTATCAATTTCATGATCAACTGGAGTCCACAACATACATGTTTGGGGAAATGTATATGAAATTTACCACGCTTGTCACCCTTAGTATCATCGCAACCCCAATGATATGTGGATTTAGTAGCAGTGGAATCCATCCAACCTCATCCTGTAGGGATGGGGGAATTTATATCATCTTTACCTTTCCCATATAGAAGGTCAATTTTCTCTAGGGTGGGAATCAATTTGTAGGACACACCCTATCTATTACTAATAATGCATGATACACCCTTTCTTCCATTGGGGGAACACTCAGTTGCAATGAAAGGAAAATCTTCATAAGTGAAATTCATCAAATTAGCCTATGGGGAGTGGAAATTGGGGAATATAAAACCCCAAAATGTTGTTATGACCAAACAAACCTCCAAAAAGGTTCATGTAAAGAAAATATTAGATCAGGTCACTAATAAGTATTATGAGAGAAGCAACACTCCCTACAACTCAGAAGTAGATGACAACATAGACCCAATGACATGATAAGACCTAGTTAATTTGGTTTACCCCATATATGAAAATTCTGACACAAAGGAGTACGATGGTGAGGTATTGGCCCAAAATAAAACTCATGTAGGGATGTGCACGAAAGGTGGGAGTACTCATCATGAGAGGTGGGATTAAAACCCAGAGTCTCCCAATAATTTATTCTCAACATCAAAACATCCCTCGACCAAAAATAAAGGAAAAGGCATAGCCACATCTAGTTAGCCACCAAAGGAGGTGAATACACTCACAGTCGAAGAAAAACTGGATAGGTATAAAGCCATGATAGAAGAATTACAATGAAAGACTGAGTTGCTCTAGGGAAACACTACAACTGAGAATAATCCTTTGAAATAAATCTATGAATCCCTTCAAATAAATATTCTTTATCCAAAAAGGGTTATTTAACAAGTAGGAATAGAATTTGGTCAACCAATTGCCTCTCGGTCAAGGAAACTGATATATTTGACCTATTCAGTCTTAGACTATTGGGATTTCCCTCCCCTTGGAATAAAATGGAATTTTTCCAATAAAATTAACCCTAGTTTGGACTAATTGGGTACCATCAACCAATACAGTTAATTCATCCTTATCAGTCCTCGTTAAATTTGCAACAATCCCACTAGATATTTTAGAGTCTATTTGAGTCCCTTATGACATGGATGGAATCTATAGAGGTATTGTGTGGCCGAGTTTAGTTGATAAGAAAACCTTAACCTTAGTGGGTGGATACAAACCCTCTACTGATAAACTTAGGAAACCCCACATTCCCCACTTTTGACAACAATTAAGACATCGAGTAACATTTGACACATTTCGTGTCCCGTTGCAGGCCCTCGATGGGGATGATAGATCAAAATAAATCTACTAGGATTATGTGATTTGTGTAAACCTTGGTAGGACCAGCCTTTTTCGATTATAATAGCCCACCATCTATATCAATGGAAAATTTGGAAGAATTGCATCACCAATTTCTATATTAATTTATTTTCACTAGAGGAATATGATGCTCATACACCACTTGAATTGTAAACAACATGAAAATTAGAGTCATGGATTTCATTGCCAGGTCGAAGGATCTAACCTATTCACTTGAAATAACATCAACAAAAAAACATCTTGTGTAAATTTTCATAAAGGGATTCAAGGATGAGCTTTATACACCGCTTGTCCAGATAAAATTCTATGATGGGTTTAAGCAGATAGTAGAAACATACCAACGTCTAGAGGATACTATTTTTCACTACATGGAAAAGTAGGATTATGATGTCGAGGATGAATTCATCCTCTGTAGTCATACATGATTCCCGAAGAAGAAATATATGTAGCCTAAAACCATAGGAAGAACTTCAGTTATCGCAATGAAATCATGGATCCAATCCCAAACTTTTTTAGGACCCACTTTGGCCCAATCATATTAGAAAATATCTTTTCAAGATGTCAACTAATATGAGGGACTTTTTACTACATCCATTCATGTAGAGACCCGAAGCCTGACGTACATTGACATTACATTACTTTTGCGGAATACATAGTACATAACAAAAACACACACTAAAGGATCGTAATAGTTTAGTGTCTTTGGAAACTCGGAACGTAATCTTCTAATCGTGGTGAAAGTTCTTCAATATCTCCCATAAAGGTCATCCCTTTTTTTTACCTAAAACCTTTCTTTATATCCTGGGGAAAAGAAAACATAAAAGGGTGAGCTCAAATGCTCAGTAAGGGTAAACAAAAGAAATATCAATCACATCATATATATAAGAACATAGCTTTTGGAAATCTTAACCTGCAAAAAAACTCATAATATCATAACATGGGATAAATCATAGAAGTGAAATGTAATCCCAATAATCATAACTTAAAACATGAAACTTTGTGGCATACACACATAATCATAGAGAATCATTTCTTGTTAGTCAAGACTCATTGCCAAGACTATCTTAGTGGACAAAGTCCCTTTCTGAATCGAGTAACCCTCGTTTCAGTCCTGTTTCACTGAACCGGTATAACCTACCATTCCAGCCATGTCTATCTCATGAGATATAAAATCTTTACCCAATGCATTGGAGGGAGATATAGGTCCCACCCATCTTATAATGAATCCTTTCTTATGTGTGCCACATAATCATAAAACATACATCATCACATAACACATGTAACAAAAATGGGATTCTTGAAACATCATGACATCATAAATAAATTCATATAAGATAAAGGAATTCATAAAAAATAATTCCATCACAACATGATCAAGTCAATGTAATAATAGGGATAAAAACAGAACCCTTTATTATCTTAGATGGAAAATAATTTTGATAAAACACTTGAACTCCATTCTTGAGGAAAATATCCTTTCTTCTTCAAAAACATTTTTCCTTTCATAACATGCCATACAACTTTAAAATAATAGAAGTTGATTAAAAATAAACTTGAAAACTTGTAAAGGAAGATTCTTGGAAATTTTGTTTTAAAAATCCATTCATGCCATATAAGTTAAAAAAACATTCTTCGTACTTTTGTCGGAAAAGTCAAAAAAGTACCTCGTACGAAAAACAACAAAAGATTCCTTTCATATCTTTTACTAAAAACTCACCGAAGGGTAAAATTGGACTTAAAAAATTGTAGGTGGATAGAAATAATATTACATATTGATGAAACATGGATTTGGATGATAAAATACACCCCAGTAAATACTTACGAATAAACAATCTCGGATAAAAATGAGATTGTGATATTTTCCTTACCTTAGGTCCAATTTGCTTCGTATGTGTCCGAACCTCCTGTATAATGATTTAAATAATGTCATTGACTTATTACAGAATCATATTCATTGTTATGATATCATATATGGTTCACTTATGACATTATATTACCCGTTCTTTTGTAAATTCCATGTTAAAGAAGCGTTTTGGGTAAAATCGTTTCATTTATCGTAGGTGTTTTGACTTGTTGTTCTTGACATCATTATTACTTATATCATGATTTACTCACTTCCAGAATATAAAATATGATTTATATATCATATATATTCAGTATATATATATATATAATAGGTAGATAAATAAAATGAAAAACACCGTTCATGGAGACGGTAGTCCGTACGTACGCATGAACGCTGTTTTCCTTTCCTTATTGTCTTGAATGGAAGTAAGTTGATGACATACATATATATATATACATAAATCCAGTAACTTTATAATGTCATATATTTCATTATTATTTCTTATATATACTTTATAATCATTTTTAAATGGTTAACATGGAGAATGAATCTCATCGCGTCGTGGAGACGGTAGTCCGTACGTACGCACGAGCGATGATATCATTTCCATAAATACTGAATTGAATTGGAGTGGATTATACAATATATCAGAATCAATATGATGTTGTAATAACTATGTATAGTTATTCTTTACACCATTATACCCATCCATGTAAGGTGGTGGTGGAAAATAGATTACACCACGGCGTGGAGACGGTATTCCGTACGTACGCACGCGCGGTGATTTCTTTTCCCGTAGGATGGATAGATGGTGAAATAGGGTTGTTTCATACTTATAATTACATATCAGTATATGAGTGATACTGATGTTATTACTTCATAATGAAACAACCTAAGAAGAAGAAGTGGAAGAAGAAATAAAGATGAAAGAATTGGTAACGGTAATTACCTCTTCTTTGAAGCGCCTCTTTGAGACCTCCTCTTAGGGCACTAAAATTGGTCTTTGAGGAAGACCAGAACCTCTAGGATGTTTCTAGGGAAGTGGAGAAGAGATTTTGGCAGGGGTTGGCCGAGCTTGAGTGCTCAAATTGGTGTGAGGAGGAGGGGGAGGAGATGCCCTTTTATAAGGGAGGAGAGGGGCACCTTAAGAATATCTCAAAATATTATTTTATATTAAAGTCAAAATCGGTTTATAATGGTTCCAAAGGGTCTTATTTCAAAGCTAAAGTGGGGATGGGTCAAAATCATATCAACCAATAGAATTTAGACAAGTTTAGGATATTATTTTAACCTTATCAATTAGATTTAACTCTAAGTTAAATAATTTAACATTTACCGTGTCTTTTTGTTTTCTTTCACTATATGGTTAATACACTTACTATAACATGCCAAACGAACCCCAAATTGTTTATAATTAATATATATATCCTTATATAAGTCATTTGGCCGAACCTTAGATTTTTAGGAATAAAATAACAATTAATAATATAATATTTGATTTAAAAACTATTTTTTGTCAATTTTGACACTATTTGATATATGATTTTTGTGAAAGTCATAACAGATTTAAATGTTCGAACCAAGTTGATTAAATCAACATTAATATATCATAGTAACCTATAAAATTAGTGGAATTCATAAAAATTTTCAAATTACATTTATTTTGGTGTTTATAACATCAATTATATCAATATTTCATTAATAAGATAATTACTGCATCATCGTTGTGTCATAAATAAATTAAATTATTTGATGTCTAAAAATTACAAATAAAATACCATCATGTAGGAAATCTTTTTAGATTTCTAATGAATATTTACAATCGAATGTATCTTATGTATAACCCCATATTAAAAATGATTTACTTATTAAACTTTGATTTTAACTATTTTAACCTTTCTTTAAATAAATTAATAATAAATGTCCTAATCTAATCCAAGTGGGCCTAAATGGTCATATTTTATTCCTAAGTTTGTTTTTGGTCGAATTACACTTGTCCAATATAATTAGGACATGTGTTAGGGTAATATTAATATCATATTTACCCTTAGTTACACTATTTACTATTAACCGCGGTAAAAAAAAAAGTAAAAAGTTACTATTCACCAAAAATTATTTTCATCTCATTTAACCACATTTTAGTCCTTGATATTAACCGTGTCTGTCGGATTTTCAAAATTCTATTCAAAGAAGCGGTAAAATTAAGTTTTATGCAAAATTCAGTTTTTTAACCTACCACTTAGTAGTTTCACTATTCATCAAAAATTGATGTTTTTCAGAACAATGCCAAAATTTCATCCTAAGCTATATTTCATATTCCGAATTCAAAAATGAAATCTATTTTACCAAATTCATAACATAGAAGTTTCATTAATTAATTTTATAATTAAATCCCGCTGTTAAAATAAATAGCGTGTTTTTAGGAAACAATATATATCAAAAGATTGACACTTGTTTATGTTCGGTTTAATTGTAACATTGTGTCCAATGACCAACATTATATTAAGTGGTAAAAATATATTCTAAATATACTTTAAAACCACTCAAATTCATAATTTATCACTATTAAATGTTTTGATTAAAAAAGTTGTTTTTAATTAAAATTTAGTAATTTTCACTATTCATCAAAATATTAAAGTTATCCGAAAAGTACCAAAATTTCACCTTAGGCTAAATTTGATATTCTGAGTCCAAAAATGAAGTCCATTTTGAAAAATAAAATTTATAAAATTTCAAAAAGTGGTTATTACTATTCATAACGGCTAGTTTTAATAGCATATTGTTATTTAGTGAAACTCGGTATTGCGTATTACACACGCTATCGAGGAAGGTCGCGATTGCGTGTAATGCGAGGCAAGTCAAGGATGCGTGTTGTGCAAGATCCTTTTGGTGTAGCGTACAACACAAGACATTAATAAAATTAAAAAGAATATTTTTTTATAAAATCTGGGGCTGTTACATTCTACCCCCCTTAAAATGAATTTCGCCCTCGAAATTCGTCGGGGTTATAAATGGTTTACTATTCGAAAGTTTCTTTAATAGAAACCCACATCGTAAAAAGGAATGTCAAAACCAATCTTTAAAAACAAAAGTATGAAATGTAACGGTTACCCAAATAAACTAATCATTGGGTTTCCACATAGGTGAAAATATGGATATGGAAGAGAAATCTAACCATCATGTTCTGATGGAGAGTGGTAGAGAACATGGCTATGGAAAAGCCAGTAATCACAAATCCATAAATTTGTGACGATCTAAGGTACCATCTGATTCATCAGGTATAAGAGAACTAGGACAACATTTTTGGTTTTCAAGATCATTTCCCTAAAGTTAAAGAATTTGAATTAGAATAAATACTTACTTTATTTTGGTACAATCTCACTGTTTTTCGTGCCTTTAACAATTTCCACTTCATCTCTTAAATAAATGAAGTTGAATTTGTTATTCGTGAAGTGTTAGCAGATCATGTGATAGAATGACGGGTCATTCCATCTGTCTCAAAAGGTTAGCAAAATTTATATACATAAGTCGATCTATAGTGGGATTAATCATATATGGTTCCTAAAATGGGCTTATACTTCATATATCATACTGCTTAATATAATAACACTAGTTTCTACTAAACAGGGACTTCCTGTAGGTCAGTGGTAGGCGATAAAGGCCAGTCGCACTTCGGTTGTGAGTTCGATTCCTATAGCCTTGTCTGAAGCGATGGGCTGTCGCCCGTCCTGCAGGTTGTCCTTTTTCTAAAACTACGTTACTATAACATCCCATCAATAATATCGAAAATCTTCTATCCTTAAACAATACTAACTTATGTCCAACATAATCCAGTCTAATCTTTAGGCTTATACATAATACTGCAGTCCACACTCATAATATAGTGACAACGATTACCAGAGATTTAATACTATCGTTGATCCCCACATATCATAAGATATGTCTTGTTGGTCACATTCCAAACATTCAAAGTCCTTAATCGTGTATTCTCTTGAATACCTTAGTGAAAACATGAATGCAGTTTAAAGTTAACACTTTCCACATACCAAAATCCTCAAAATTCTATATACTCAAACCATGATATCACTTAGTCCTTATATCAATCATGAGCTCATGAATACAATCAAACATCTCATTATCTTCTTATCCTTTCATTATGCACTTATCATCTACTTTCCAAAAGTATCTGAATAACCTTTCATGGTTACTGGTACCATTCATCATACACTTTCAAAACATAAGGAAAGACAACAGTGTAACAATCCTTAGATGTATCCTTATTCCATGAGATTACTTATACAACATTACACATGATAAACATGTAATTATTCCACTACATTCTTAGACCATTGACCGAGCTTCAACATTTCTTTCATCTCACATATCATTTGTAGTTTCTTCATCATCATCAACATAAATACTTCCCATACGACCATACTGATTATCTTCATGAGACTTTCCCTTAGGGCATTGGTTTGCATAATGCCCGCACATTCCACATTTAAAACATTTAACCATTGTTGATGTCGTGGCAATACCATTATCATCATCCATGTTGTTAACTGAACCTTTTCCTTTGCATTTACTTGCTTTGTGTCCTTCTTTTCCACACCCAAAGCATCTTCCAGTTCCTTTGAAACATTCTCCTTGATGCCTCTTCCCACATGATTTACATAGGGGAAATTGAACTTTCTTTCCTCTATGATCATCATGAAACTCCATCTTTCTCTTATTAGCCGAGTCAGGAAACTTACCAAATTTTACTTTATTGATCAAGTTGTGAGATTGCTGATTCGGCATAATAATGATGTTTGGACATCCAAATCCCATTTCATTTGGTTTCTCATGAAGAATATCATTCCATTGTCCATCATATTCTCCATTATTGTGAATCATCTTGTTTCCAGCCATTTTCTAAAACCCAAAAAGAATAGTGTGAGAGGCAAAAATCATGCTAGGGAAAACAACATAATAAAGGGGGAGTACCTTCAATATCCAACATCTTAGGTTTAATTCTATGATCGTTAGCGTAATTCTATTACTATAACCTATACGTATACTTATCCCTAGGGACATCCCTAGACATACCTTAGAAATATCTCTAGGGATTTCACTAACGTTTTCGCATCCTAGTTTCCAAAGGTTGACTAAACCTTTCCTCTGATACCAACTGTAGAGACCCGAAGCCTGACGTACATTGACATTACATTACTTTTGCGGAATACTTAGTACATAACAAAAACACACACTAAAGGATCGTAATAGTTTAGTGTCTTTGGAAACTCGGAACGTAATCTTCTAATCGTGGTGAAAGTTCTTCAATATCTCCCATAAAGGTCATCCCTTTTTTTTACCTAAAACCTTTCTTTATATCCTGGGGAAAAGAAAACATAAAAGGGTGAGCTCAAATGCTCAGTAAGGGTAAACAAAAGAAATATCAATCACATCATATATATAAGAACATAGCTTTTGGAAATCTTAACCTGCAAAAAAACTCATAATATCATAACATGGGATAAATCATAGAAGTGAAATGTAATCCCAATAATCATAACTTAAAACATGAAACTTTGTGGCATACACACATAATCATAGAGAATCATTTCTTGTTAGTCAAGACTCATTGCCAAGACTATCTTAGTGGACAAAGTCCCTTTCTGAATCGAGTAACCCTCGTTTCAGTCCTGTTTCACTGAACCGGTATAACCTACCATTCCAGCCATGTCTATCTCATGAGATATAAAATCTTTACCCAATGCATTGGAGGGAGATATAGGTCCCACCCATCTTATAATGAATCCTTTCTTATGTGTGCCACATAATCATAAAACATACATCATCACATAACACATGTAACAAAAATGGGATTCTTGAAACATCATGACATCATAAATAAATTCATATAAGATAAAGGAATTCATAAAAAATAATTCCATCACAACATGATCAAGTGAATGTAATAATAGGGATAAAAACAGAACCCTTTATTATCTTAGATGGAAAATAATTTTGATAAAACACTTGAACTCCATTCTTGAGGAAAATATCCTTTCTTCTTCAAAAACATTTTTCCTTTCATAACATGCCATACAACTTTAAAATAATAGAAGTTGATTAAAAATAAACTTGAAAACTTGTAAAGGAAGATTCTTGGAAATTTTGTTTTAAAAATCCATTCATGCCATATAAGTTAAAAAAACATTCTTCGTACTTTTGTCGGAAAAGTCAAAAAAGTACCTCGTACGAAAAACGACAAAAGATTCCTTTCATATCTTTTACTAAAAACTCACCGAAGGGTAAAATTGGACTTAAAAAATTGTAGGTGGATAGAAATAATATTACATATTGATGAAACATGGATTTGGATGATAAAATACACCCCAGTAAATACTTACGAATAAACAATCTCGGATAAAAATGAGATTGTGATATTTTCCTTACCTTAGGTCCAATTTGCTTCGTATGTGTCCGAACCTCCTGTATAATGATTTAAATAATGTCATTGACTTATTACAGAATCATATTCATTGTTATGATATCATATATGGTTCACTTATGACATTATATTACCCGTTCTTTTGTAAATTCCATGTTAAAGAAGCGTTTTGGGTAAAATCGTTTCATTTATCGTAGGTGTTTTGACTTGTTGTTCTTGACATCATTATTACTTATATCATGATTTAATCACTTCCAGAATATAAAATATGATTTATATATCATATATATTCAGTATATATATATATATATAATAGGTAGATAAATAAAATGAAAAACACCGTTCATGGAGACGGTAGTCCGTACGTACGCATGAACGCTGTTTTCCTTTCCTTATTGTCTTGAATGGAAGTAAGTTGATGACATACATATATATATATACATAAATCCAGTAACTTTATAATGTCATATATTTCATTATTATTTCTTATATATACTTTATAATCATTCTTAAATGGTTAACATGGAGAATGAATCTCATCGCGTCGTGGAGACGGTAGTCCGTACGTACGCACGAGCGATGATATCATTTCCATAAATACTGAATTGAATTGGAGTGGATTATACAATATATCAGAATCAATATGATGTTGTAATAACTATGTATAGTTATTCTTTACACCATTATACCCATCCATGTAAGGTGGTGGTGGAAAATAGATTACACCACGGCGTGGAGACGGTATTCCGTACGTACGCACGCGCGGTGATTTCTTTTCCCGTAGGATGGATAGATGGTGAAATAGGGTTGTTTCATACTTATAATAACATATCAGTATATGAGTGATACTGATGTTATTACTTCATAATGAAACAACCTAAGAAGAAGAAGTGGAAGAAGAAATAAAGATGAAAGAATTGGTAACGGTAATTACCTCTTCTTTGAAGCGCCTCTTTGAGACCTCCTCTTAGGGCACTAAAATTGGTCTTTGAGGAAGACCAGAACCTCTAGGATGTTTCTAGGGAAGTGGAGAAGAGATTTTGGCAGGGGTTGGCCGAGCTTGAGTGCTCAAATTGGTGTGAGGAGGAGGGGGAGGAGATGCCCTTTTATAAGGGAGGAGAGGGGCACCTTAGGAATATCTCAAAATATTATTTTATATTAAAGTCAAAATCGGTTTATAATGGTTCCAAAGGGTCTTATTTCGAAGCTAAAGTGGGGATGGGTCAAAATCCTATCAACCAATAGAATTTAGACAAGTTTAGGATATTATTTTAACCTTATCAATTAGATTTAACTCTAAGTTAAATAATTTAACATTTACCGTGTCTTTTTGTTTTCTTTCACTATATGGTTAATACACTTACTATAACATGCCAAACGAACCCCAAATTGTTTATAATTAATATATATATCCTTATATAAGTCATTTGGCCGAACCTTAGATTTTTAGGAATAAAATAACAATTAATAATATAATATTTGATTTAAAAACTATTTTTTGTCAATTTTGACACTATTTGATATATGATTTTTGTGAAAGTCATAACAGATTTAAATGTTCGAACCAAGTTGATTAAATCAACATTAATATATCATAGTAACCTATAAAATTAGTGGAATTCATAAAAATTTTCAAATTACATTTATTTTGGTGTTTATAACATCAATTATATCAATATTTCATTAATAAGATAATTACTGCATCATCGTTGTGTCATAAATAAATTAAATTATTTGATGTCTAAAAATTACAAATAAAATACCATCATGTAGGAAATCTTTTTAGCTTTCTAATGAATATTTACAATCGAATGTATCTTATGTATAACCCCATATTAAAAATGATTTACTTATTAAACTTTGATTTTAACTATTTTAACCTTTCTTTAAATAAATTAATAATAAATGTCCTAATCTAATCCAAGTGGGCCTAAATGGTCATATTTTATTCCTAAGTTTGTTTTTGGTCGAATTACACTTGTCCAATATAATTAGGACATGTGTTAGGGTAATATTAATATCATATTTACCCTTAGTTACACTATTTACTATTAACCGCGGTAAAAAAAAAAGTAAAAAGTTACTATTCACCAAAAATTATTTTCATCTCATTTAACCACATTTTAGTCCTTGATATTAACCGTGTCTGTCGGATTTTCAAAATTCTATTCAAAGAAGCGGTAAAATTAAGTTTTATGCAAAATTCAGTTTTTTAACCTACCACTTAGTAGTTTCACTATTCATCAAAAATTGATGTTTTTCAGAACAATGCCAAAATTTCATCCTAAGCTATATTTCATATTCCGAATTCAAAAATGAAATCTATTTTACCAAATTCATAACATAGAAGTTTCATTAATTAATTTTATAATTAAATCCCGCTGTTAAAATAAATAGCGTGTTTTTAGGAAACAATATATATCAAAAGATTGACACTTGTTTATGTTCGGTTTAATTGTAACATTGTGTCCAATGACCAACATTATATTAAGTGGTAAAAATATATTCTAAATATACTTTAAAACCACTCAAATTCATAATTTATCACTATTAAATGTTTTGATTAAAAAAGTTGTTTTAATTAAAATTTAGTAATTTTCACTATTCATCAAAATATTAAAGTTATCCGAAAAGTACCAAAATTTCACCTTAGGCTAAATTTGATATTCTGAGTCCAAAAATGAAGTCCATTTTGAAAAATAAAATTTATAAAATTTCAAAAAGTGGTTATTACTATTCATAACGGCTAGTTTTAATAGCATATTGTTATTTAGTGAAACTCGGTATTGCGTATTACACACGCTATCGAGGAAGGTCGCGATTGCGTGTAATGCGAGGCAAGTCAAGGATGCGTGTTGTGCAAGATCCTTTTGGTGTAGCGTACAACACAAGACATTAATAAAATTAAAAAGAATATTTTTTTATAAAATCTGGGGCTGTTACAATTCAAGTCTTCTTATATGAGGAGGGTTTGGGAAAATATGCCTTAGGGTTAGGCTGGTGGTTTTTATGTCTGTTATATTTAAGTAGTTAGTGACTGTCTAGAAAGGGGGTATTGAGAATTCTATTCAGCTTTGCTGAAGGAGGCTCTTGTCTTTTTCCAGGGAGAGTCCATGAGAATATTCTAATTTCTTCTACATTCTTATTTATAAAGAATAATATAGAGAACAAAACCAAGAAATAATTTATGTTAATCATTTCCATAATATAACTATTAATAAGAACTTTTATATTTTATCTGAGGAGTAACAGGCGCTACACTAACCAACCTACAATCATCGAATATCCCCTACTCCAAGTGAAGTGAAGACATTGTTTCTGTAATCAGTACTATTCTCGAAGCCACAAAGCATGGAATAACATCCCCAGAGTATATGAAGACCTCTGACAAAAAAATATGATATACTCAAAAAATTATCTACTATACTATCCATGCTCTCACCTTTATATTCCCTTCATCTATCGAAGGATCTTTGTGGGTGTTAATTTAAGCTCTTTTAAGTCTATAAGAATTCCAAGTTGAGGTTTTCGCAGTTGAGGATTATCAAGTAGAAACATTCCTGACTAAATTCCACATGGTTATTTCCTTTAAAAAATATGATCAAGAGGATTTCATACTGGGACAAATCTTACCTTTAAACCTGATAGGAAAATATCAATGATATTGAAGTCCATCAATCCCAAGTCGAAAAAAGCTTCTGGGTCAACCTCATACTGGTCCGGACCCTTAATCTCCTATGTTTCAGAAAGACTAATTAGTCCCCCTCAAATAAGATCATTCAGGTATATGATAAAAGTGAAAAAAAGTTCTTAAGAAAATTACATTACGAACTCAATTCGATGATCTCATCTAAAACTCTAAGTACATGGGGGTTCTCTAGAACACAACATTCAATTTCTTACTAGGAAGGTCATGGATCTATATACATGTAGAAATAACTTCATCATACCATCAAAATTTAAAATAAAAAGTTAACATATGGGTTGGGTGATATATAGAGATAGCTCTCCATTGGACTCATGTGATACCTATTACGTAGAAGAATACTTCTATAGAAGGGAAGGAAAACAGACAGTGACAGATGAGATCATCTTGATTGCTGCTGTAAATGGTTTAAATACTGATGCAACCAATCCATAGATTTAACTTGGTGATGAATGTATGATACTCATTAATCAAGTCTAGGAACTAGTCTAAATCAAAAATATTATCAAGTCCATTCAATTCTAGGAAGTCAAAGCGCCTCCACCGATGTCTCCATGATAGTGTAAAAACCACACCAAGAGGGAATTGATTCCTACTAATTCAAGAGTATCCCCAACAGTTATACACTTCAATAATCCTTGGGTTCATAGGAGTCTTCCCTGACACACCCCTTGGGTGAAATCAATATCAATGTCGACATTCTTAATAATAATTCCCTCTTATTATACATAGAGTCTCTGGGTGTCTCCCAAATTTCATTTTCAAATGATGAAGGTTCCCCTTTCGCATCAACATCAACATCCTCTTTAGAATAAAAATGGGGTGGCATGTAGGAAGTTCATGGTGGAAACTCTCATCGGTCATCTCAAATGAACGATTTTTTCTTCATACCTTGAAAATAAAACACATTTATGTCTGATTATATTCTTGGTGACTTGGAAGTCAAATATGAAGATGAGGTGGCATAGGGAGTAGAAGAAGATATTATAGATGCCCCTTAATAATTTAAGGAAGGCATCCCCAACACGGTTGATAAAATCTCAGGGAAGTTAATGAAGGTACCCAGGAACATTGAAGACTTACATTAATCAGGACCATTTTGTTTACCTAAGAATAAGAGGAATGTATATACTTCCTAAATCAAAATGAGGAAGTATTTTCCTATAATTTTACTGATATTCATGGACTGGAACTTGGGGTAGCCACCCACCATCTTAGGCTACTAGAAAATTCCCATGGTTATAAGAAAGCAGTGAGGATAATACATCCAACCTTTGCTACCAAAGTGGAAGTTGAGGGGGTTAATCTCATCACAACCAACTTAATTTGAGAAGTCCAATACTCAAAGTGGATAACCTATATGGTCCTGATCCAAAAGAAGAACCGAAAAATCCAAGTATGCATAGAATTTAGAGATTTAAAACAACATTTCCCAAAGGATGATTTTTTAGTCTCAATCGCTAAATTATTAGTCAATTCCACAACCAACTTCAAATATCTATTATTTGTGGATGGATACTATGGATATAATCAAATTCACGTGGCTTAAAAAGGTAAAGAAGTGATAACTTTTAAAAAACCCAAAGGGGTTTATTTATATTATATGATGTCATTAATCCTGAAAAATTCCAATGCTACATATCAAGGTGCCATACATTACATCTTCAAGCCCAATCAAGGAATGACAGTTGAATGTTTTGTGGATGATTTGGTGGTCAAGACTCAAAATCATTTGGATCACCTTTACAACCACAAGACGATTTTCAACAAACATTGACAACAAAATCTAATGTTGAATCTTCTAAAATTCATTTTTGGGGTCACATCAGAAAATTTCTTACACTTTTTTGTATGTCATTATTGAATCTTATTCTATCCTAAAATGACTGTAGAAACACCCAACATGACCCCACCTCAAAATCATATGGAATTGAGGGGACATAAAGGGAGGAATGCCAATATTCAGTGATTCATTTCCAATATGGCCAAGAAGTGTTTTTTCAGCAAACAGATGATGGAATCACTTACAAGTGGGACAATTTCTATTAGAAATATTTTTATGGTCTCAAGAAGTACATTATACATCTATGGGTCTTGATGTCATCGGTTGAAGAGAGGCCTATCATTATTTATGTGGAAGTCCTAGAGAGGTCACTTGGAAAGCTCTTAGCCTATTAAAATGATGTCGAAAAGAAAAAAAATTATATTATTTTAGTAGGAAAATTCTTAATGACCAGAAATGATATTCTTGTACTGAGAAGAGATGTCTTGGGCGGATCATTGTGGTACAATAGTTGAGACAATAATTGCAACACCATGACATCCATTTTGTGTATTATAACAAACTTATCATTTATATCATGAGTTTTCTAATGTTGAATGGATGATTAGAAGGATGGGTTTTCATTTTATAGCAGTTTTAAATTAAGTTTGCATCATAGAAATCAGTCAAAGGATAGGACTTGACAGATTTTCTTGTAATGTATCCCACTCTGGAAAATACACTAGTGTATGTGAGATACCTGGTTTATGAGGTTCTCATTATGTTCAATCCTCCCCAATGGTGGGATATGTATTTTAATGGTGCCTCGATAAGTTCAAGAGGGGAAATAATGGAAGAACCAAATGATAGTTCTATAGGACTGAGAATTATATTCATCTCAACAGCAAGTGTTGTCCTTCTGTATTCATTCATTCTAACTAAAGGTGTCTCTAATAAATTATCTAGATACCAGATCCTTATTGTTGGTTTTTAGCGGTATATCCAGCATTCAGTGGCCTGATTACATGTCGAAGGAGACTCAAATCTAGTGATAAACAAATTAATAGTGAATATTCCATAAAGAAATAGTAGTTGGTTGCTCTAAATGATTATGCTATAAAATTGATGACATGATTTTATCTTGAAACAACTATGACCCATGTTCCGAAATCACATAATACCTATGTCGATGCACTAGCCAATATAGCCACAACTCTGGTAGATCAAGATCAAGATGAGTTGATTGATCACAATTCTCATCAACTTATCATCACTCCATTTATCATCCATAATATGGAAGAAATTGATGAGGTACACATAGGTTATGAACTAGAAGATATATCACCTTTATGATCAAAAACAACGGGTGATTATATATCCTTGATCATCTAATATTTCTAGAATGGGATGCTCCCATCATATAAAGTGGAAAAGGAACAAACTCATCATTTTATAGTGAACTTCACCCTTCATTATAGACATATTTCTAAAAAATTACTCTATAAATAAATCTTTTAATGAATCCTCCTCAAATGTATTATGGGAGAGGAATATCCCATCATCACGTAGGAAGTTCATGTTGCACCATGTGGTGCCACAAATCAGCAGCCAAGTTCTCATATCAAATTATGAGGCTAGGTTACTTTTGGACAAAAATGATAAAGTATTAAATAGGGTTTTCTAAAAGGTGTCATGCATGTTTGATACACACCAATTTCATCCATCAATAACCAAACTTATTACATATTGAAAATTAATATTTTGTCATTTCTTACATGGGATATTGATGTTAGGGGGCCATATCCTCCAGGCACTTCCATACATTTCAAATATATCCTCACTGCCACCAACTTATCCAAATGGTTAGAGGCTACAACCCTATCGGAATAAGTCACCAAAGTTATCATCAACTTCACGAATTCACATATTATCACAAGATTCGGTGTCCCTCATGTGATATTGATGGGAAATGGTTCTAATTTGTGTTCCTCCATGTTGAAGGTGTTGTATGAACAATAAAACATCTAGTAAAATCATTCATCTTATTACCATGTGGAGACAAATGGATATAAATTTGATTTCTACAAGAATATTTCTAATATCCTTTAAAAAAATGGTGAACATGGATAAGATTTATTGGAAATATAATTTATTTTGTGATTTTTGGGCATATTAAACCACATCCTACACTGTCACACATAAAACCTCATATATTCTTGTGTATGGGAAAAATACAGTGATAGCTATTGAGGTTCATGTCCCATCGCTTCAATTGGACATCTACAATCAAATATCAGAAGATGAATAGAACTATAAGTGACTTGATAATCTTGAGTGTCTCAATGAGAAGAGGTTGAATATGTTACAGAACCTCTAAATTCAAAAAAAAACAAGTAACTTGTGCTTGTAATAAAAAGGTTCACCATTATTCATTCTTGGAAATATAGTTTGTATTATCCTTGAAAATCTCTGTGATTCGAGGAAATAAGCCTCTAAAATTGGATCCAAAATGGGTGGAGGCCCATATAGTGCATATGGTCTTCTCTAGCAGGACATATTCCCTGATCACCATGGATGAAAAGCATATAACACCCACCACTAATGTGATGATTCTAAAAAAAACTTTTCATAATAAAATATGAAAGGTCCAATCCATAAGAACATAAACTAAAAGTACTAATGTCCACCTTGTATGAAGGTAAACTACTTGGAATACCATGCAGGTCACATGACACTAAACTATATGAAAATGTACGTACCGCATATCCCCATGAACATGGATACCCCTTTCTCCAGGTCCATACCCCAAAGAAACCATTCTTATTGGGACATATCCCAAATGATGAAACTATTACCCTTACTAAAGGGTTATATTTTCTTCGGGTATCATTATATTTATTGCATTAGGACATATCCCTAATGAAATCATACTAGTACTAAGTTCACCATATTCTTTCTATACATCCCAATCCATTTTAATTAGGTAATATTACCTCTATGGATAACTAGAAAGGGAAACTAATTCATAAGTACCATATAATCTATTACTGTATATCTTTCACCTAATCGTCTTAGTAATAAGACGTTAAAGTACATGGTAGTCATCCGCTTTCACTTTATTCAAGCACCCTCATAAAGTACAAGTGGTAATCCGAATTTCCCTTGTCTCTCACATCGAGCATGACTCGTGTGTGTTTAGAGGGTTTGATTAGATACCTTATATAAACACTTGATACCTTATTGAATAAGTTTCCTCATTTTAAGAACTACATGTAGGCTTTATTCCCATCATTGTGGGATACATAGTAAACTTCAAGTTCTCTACTATAGACCCAGCTTCTGTCATCCTATTAAAAAATAGGAAACACACCCCCTTTACTTACACATGAGCCTGGTCTGTGTAGGGGATCCTTACATTAAGAACTATTTATGGTTTAATTATTTATTTTACAAAATATATAGTGATGTCCATATCACCTATCTGGGGCCTAATCACAATTTCTAAAATAAAAATCCCCCCCACATATGAGTCATATATATTAAGTGGGTTTTTATTCAAGAACTACATGTGACTCGATTCCTACTACAACATGATACGTAGTGACACTCAAATTATTTAATTTGGGACCATCCTCAATGTTGTTAACACTTTTCCCCATTTTATCATGTGTTTCTATTCACAAATTAATTTCCCATGTTCTCAAATGTGATTCAGATCTGTGTATGATTTGTTTTAAAAATTACACGTGACTTGATTCTTGATCAAAAGTCGAGTCTTCACTTGTAAAAATTCCCCTATATGAAATTCTAGAAAAAAATATAGATCATTAAAGTAAAAAAGGAATAAAAAATTTGGGGTCCATCACATTGTTGGTTCCAGGCATAGTGGAAGCTTGTGGTGGTGGGTGATATATTATAATTTATTTTAATAATTGTTATGAAAAATGAAGATCTAGGATATTGCACATAAAATTTATAATTAATTTATTTAATATTTGAATAAATAAATACATGGGATTAGGAACATTCTTTGTTGGTGAATATTGATTTTCCAAAAAGAATATTTTATATTTCCTTCATTTTTCTATGAGGATTCAAGGATAGAATTCATCTAGTGGTGATCCACATGTTCTCCTATGATCTCTAAAAAAACCACTCGATATTTGGGTGCTAGCACAAAAAGAAAAATGTCTTGTGTTGTTTGTTCGTTATTTCTCATTCTGCAGTCTTTAAAGAATCCATCTTGTTCTTCTAATTCTTGATAGGGAGAGGGAAGGAGGAGTCGAGAGATAATTCTTTGTGCACAATAATTCTCAATTTTCAATTTTTGGATTCACTACACAATAGACATATTGGCCGGTTTATAGAGTTAAGAATTAGGTTAGAATATTATTTAATTACATACCGAACATTAAATAAAATTAATCATTATTAATAAACCCCATGATACATAATAATAATAATAATAATAATATTATTATTATTATTATTTGACGCTCACTAGCTTGCACAATAACAAATATTATTTAAATAGCTTGTTACTTAATATTTGTCACCAGACATGGTCTTGGTCCATCCAAAATCATCTGGAATTTATTAAACACCCAGATTAAAATTGTATTCAAAAATAAATATTTCATTCACATACCAATGAATAAACATTTATTAAATATTCAATTAAGTAAATAAAATTATTTTTATTCCCATATTGGTGAATAAATATTCATTTAATTTATGTGATCAATATAACTTAAATAAAATTATTCTTTCATTGGCATTAGGCGTGCATGTCTAAAGTCTAATATTTATATCTATAAATGGGCCAAGTTACCACAAATAAATAACTTAATGTCATATTGTCAACAACTACATACAAACACTCATTGTGTAATATAATCTATTTTTAAGAATATATCTTCAAGCATGTTTCATGACCGTTTCATCAACCTATTTACTCGATACGTATTTATATGACTACTTAAAATAAACTTTTCATAAAACCATGTCCATGTAATTTAATGATATTATTCTTTTCCAATAAAATGGATAAGATATTATCTTCCATAAAGATGGAAGGGAAAAAAATACTTCCTTGACTTATCCTTTAATGAAATGTCAATCATGATGCACCCGACATACCCTACTTCCCACCAACATATGGTGTGAAAGTTCTAGTCAGTAAATCAAAGAATATGAGTCATGACATACATTAATGATAATCTTAAATTCTAAGGACCATTACTCATGCTCGAAGATAGGAATATTTTATGACACCAAATCATGTGGAATTTCTACTGGCAGGTTTATTCTCATAATCTATCATTTTGTAGATTACCAATTGAAACATTCATGAGAAGACTCCTCATCTACATATGAGTACCCTCACCTAATATTATAAATAATATGTTTCCCATCATATTATATTATCTAACCATGTGACTATATTAATAATACTATCATATAACTTCAAGGTTCTCATCATAGCGGGGAACTAATATGACCATATCAATGCGAAAAATACTATAGGAAATTATTACATTAAATCCATGTGGAAGATATAAAAAAATTTAAGAATATTCTTAATTAATATACAATAGATCAAATATTCATGTAATCAAAGTAAAATAAGCTTGTCCTAGGACACCAACTCTAAGAAACTCCCACATAGAATAGATTCAACAGCCTATGAATTTAGGTATGCTATACCTCACATGATAATCATGTTTCTGCTGAGTCAAGACTTTATTCAATGGGTATTCCACATTATCTTCCATGGAAAAACTACAAACTATAACCTCACCTCTATGATAAAAATCCCCCACGAGACGATTCTTCTGAAGTATGTGCTTTTTCATTGATGTGAGCTTGGATCTTTTGTGAGAGCCACTGATATAATATTACCCAAATATAGTGTGATACGATCTTTTCTAAAAGGTACCACATCAAGTTCTTAGATGAAGTTGTGTAGCCATACTGCTTCCTTATCTTCCTCAGAAGCCATGATATACTTGGACAATGTTCTATAATCTTTGAACACATCTTAATTAGATCTCTTTTAGCTCACAACAACTCTATTAAAAGTGAAGATATATCCTATCTTGTGACTTCATGTCATCTTGATCTATTTAGAAACTAGCATCTAAGAAACATCTAATGACTAGTTCCACATAACCTACATAGACCGATAACATATCATTAGTACACCTCATATACTTATGGATAGCCTTAATTTCAATAAAATGTCATTCATCGAGATCATTTGATATCTTCCTATCACACTCAATACTTAGGAAACATCTATCCTAGTACATAGCATATCATACATGACTGATCTAATCAGTGATGCATATATAATTATTACCATTTTGTTTCTTTAATCATGTTTTTGAGGACACATTTTCCTAGAAGGATGAATATCAGGTGATGCTAGCAACAATACCCTCTTGGATTGTTCCATACTAAATCTCTTCAGTATCATGTAAATGTATGAATTTTGACTTAGGTCGAGCAGTCTATTGTATCTATCACAATGAATCTTTATCCCAAGAATATATGATTCTTTTCCCAAGTCCTTCATGAAGAATCATTTATTCAACCATATCTTAACAAACTATAATATTGGAATTTCATTTCCAAGGACTAACATGTCATCAACATATACTATAAAGAAAATGACTACACGCCCACTAAACTATTTGTAGGCACACAGATCACACTCATTACTTATGAAACAAAATTATTTTTTGGATTCATAAAAATGAAAGTTTCATGACTGAGATTATTTATTTAATCCATAATTGGATTTTTTTTTTCAATTTACACATGTTATTAGCATCCTTTGAAGTCTGAAACTCTTCAGGTTGTGTCATATAGAAATTTTCATGAAGGTAACCATTAAGGAATACTATTTTGAAATCCATTTTCCAAATCTCATAATCATGGTAAGGTGTAATGGAAAGTATAATTATTGTGGATTTTCAAATTGCAACTAGTGAAATGGTTTTTTCATAGTCAATAAATTGACACTATTTAAACCCTTTTGCAACCCGTCGTGCCCTATAGGTACTAAATTATCATTATATTACCAGTTCCTTCTTGAATACCCATTCACTACCAATAGGATATAAATCTACTAGAGGATCCACCAAGACTGAAACATGGTTTCGGAACATGGTATGCATTTCAGAATTCATGGATTCTTACCACCTTGAAAAGTATGTTCCAATTAATGGATTTTTTAGGTCAGCTGAACACTATTATAAACTAATAATGAATCCCCATCCTTAGGGACTATAAAACCACAAAATTATAGTTCTCTATCCCCACTTGTACTCCTACATAGTACTCATGTCTCCATAACAATTTCATCTTTGAGGAGGCTCTGTGGAATCTGTTCATGTACCAACTTTTTTGTACCTTTAGCGTCAACTTCATCGAAGTCTTTATCACTCCCACTGTCTATTTTAGAGACTTTCTCTATATCAAGGAATATGAAATGTCTTTCCACTATAATTTTTTTTTCTAAGGGGTCATATAGTTAATATTCCTTTTTTCCTTTGGGTATCCTATAATGGTACAATTTGTGCATCGGGGTGAATGTTTGTTACCTGAAGAGGCCTTAATAAACAATTCACTTACCCACACATGTAAATTTGAAAACATGATTTTTCTTCCACCTTAAAATTTATATGGATTTCCATTTATATATTTAGTTGGTATTTGGTTTGTATATGTGATTTTTTTGTAACGAGTATCCCCAAAAGGATAATGGAAGACTCACATGTCTCATTACTAATCTTACCATGTCCAACAAGGTGTGGTTCCTCCTTTTTCTTATACTGTTACATTATGTCATATAGGAAGTCAGTTGGGATGAGATCTCAAACTCCCATAAGTAAATAATGAAATCTTGATTATGATATTCTATACCATAGTTTTAGTATAGTTTCATAATATTTTTACCAATATGTTTATCAACATCATTCTTATATTCCTTGAATTTATCAAAAGAATCTGACTTATACCTCATCAAGTAGAAATATCTATATCTACTAAAATAATCAGTAAAAGTTATGAAGTATGAGTACCTAAACATTGCTTCAACATTAAATGGTCCACACACATTAGTATGAATGAATTCAATAATCTCTTTAGCCATGCCACCTTTTCCACTAAATGGGGATTTGGTCATTTTTTCTTGTAAGAATGAGTGACATACACCTAGTGGATTTAGTTAAAGAGAATAGAAATATCCATATTAAAGTAATTTAGTCAACTCATTTCCATTTACATGACCTAAATGGTGATGCTAAAGTTGGTTGTGGTATGATTCATGTGAATTAACTTAGTTATAAATTTTCATTACATCATTCTTGAAATCCAACACATAAAGGCTGTTATTTCAATGTGTCTTACCATAAAAAAAATTATCTTTATAAAATGAGAAACATTTATTCCAAAATTCAAAAATAAATCCATTCGTATAAAATATAGATACAGAATTAATTTTTTTGGTAACATATTGCACATAATAACAACGTTTCAAAACTAAGATCATTCTTGTTGGGAACGCAAGGTGGTAGTCCCCGATAGCTACAATAATAAGTTTAGCTTCTTTTGTAGCCCGTAGATCTACCTCCCCTAAATCAGTCTTTTTGAATATACATGGTTTTTATATTTTAATACATATGTGAGATTCATAAGCTCTATCTAATAACCAATTTGTAGAAATAGATAAATTTCACTCAATAAAAAATGTACATGAAACTTCCCCTTGTATCTTTGGTTGGGTGTAGTTTTTCTTCAATTGGACCTTGTTTACATATGTGAAACATACATCATCTGGTTCCCCTTTCTTTCCACTAGATCTCCCTCTTATTGGAAAATAATGAAGAAGATTTGGAATTAAATTTATTGACTTTACCTTTCCATTTTTTCACCATAAAGATGGAAGGATTTTCATGCTTTGTGTCCTTATCTACTTAGAGAAGAAGAGTGATAATATCTAACAGAGACTTCTCAATGTTTTTCATATTAAAATTCACAACATAGATGGAGAAGAATTGAGAGAGTGACACTAAAATGAGATCAGTGCCCAGTTCCATAGGGAGTTTATGCCCCAAAACCTTTAGGTTCTCAATGTATCCAATGAGATTGACTACATGAGGCCCGACTAGATCATCCTCTCCAAGATTTATCTAAAAGAGATCCTTGTAAATATTAAACCATTCCTATATATCTCTCTCATGGTAAAGGCCATGGAGGTCCTCAATAATGAAATACACATACATGTTTTTGTGTGACTTCACGAGTTTACTAGACATTAATGAAAGCATAAAACATTGAATGTTGACCACATCGCTGAAATGTTTTTCATAGATAAGGAACTATTTATCACTTGCCTCCTAAGAAGAAAAATAATGCATTAAGGATTCTAAAATGTAAGATTTTCGTTCATGGTATAGAATAACCCGAAGGCATATAAGC
Organism: Viscum album; assembly: GCA_963277665.1. Classification (NCBI taxonomy): domain Eukaryota; kingdom Viridiplantae; phylum Streptophyta; class Magnoliopsida; order Santalales; family Viscaceae; genus Viscum; species Viscum album. The sequence continues at coordinate 839,728,229 of OY728165.1, forward strand.
CACTTCTATAAGTTATAGCCAGTTAGAAGGTTGTCTTTCAGCAATATTGATCATAGGGATAATGTGGATGATGATCTTGTCATTTCATTATACAATTAAAATAGAAGATTATTAGTAATTTTCTTAACTACAAATTATGTGATAAATAATAAATTAATTGATTTTATTAAATCTCCCACTATTTCATAATGTTTCAATACCCCTACCATTGAACCCAGAATGTCTAGTTACTAAAAATTATAGTTTCAAGGATCCATATTCTTCTTCGAATAATACCAAGAAGGGTTGGTGAAGCTATATGAATGTGTTTAGTTAGTTAGTACTTTGGTGAATTTTGGATTGTAGCTCCTTGATCCATTGAGTAGACCCCCCTATCCCAAAATGATGATTTGGATTTCCTCAAAACTTACCTCCAAATTAAACCAAGTATAGTAAGGGATACACCAATTAATGTAAAATGATTAAGTCTACCAAGAAATTTCTTAAGAAATCCCAATATAAAATTAAGGGTCCCAAAAGGGTTGGTCAAACACTTATAAAACATCCCTTTATAAGTTATAAAATTATCCTTTTTCAATGGTATAAAAAGCACTGACTACTGGAGCACGATTAAAAACCCTAGGATTTTATTAGTGCTAGAAAATCACTAATAAAGGGGTCCTTTATCAGCACTAAAATAAGCATTGATAAAGTACCCATTTATCAGTACTTTTAAAAGCATTGATAAAAGGAGATTTTATCAGAGCTTCTAAAGCACTGATAAATGCTTCCTTTATCAATTAATTAAATAGTTATGATAAAGGGTCACACTGTAGTGTTCTGTAACATCACACTATAGCACCAGTGCAGTGTTCGGTAATAACTCACTACAGTACCAAAAAAATCACTAGAAATAAGAAACGTAACAAACAAATATAGAATTTAAATGAATTTTAATTTACAACACAAATAAAATAAAAAATTCTATATTATATATATTTCAAACATTGGTTTAAACAATTACATGAGTAAGTAAAAATTATTACATACATTCAAAAACATCAATGTTCCATTTGGATTTCCCCTGACCTCGAATCATGCTATTGTTTGACAAACCACCCATGCTCAAAAAAATGAACACACCTATATAATGAAACAATTCTTATGTTAGTATTAATTTAAATAAATAAATTAAACATAAATTGTTAATTTTAAACTAAAATTTGAGTTTTACTAGGTATACTGTGTATCAGATTGAGATGCAGTTTATTCTTGCACGTCATTCCATTTCTTGTTCATTTTCTAGAATTATCTCTAAGAAAATTAACTAAATAAGTATAAGATAAAAATGGCAAGGAAATTGATAAATCAATAGCTCATAGAATAATGAGAAAATAATCTTGGATCATTTTCTTAGTTTTGGCAATGTGATGCGCATTTTAAACTAAAATGATACTTATATATTGAAAATACACACATAGAGTCATACCGGTCACACTGTGCATAGGATTGAGGTGTGGATGATTCCTATACATCCTAAATGAATTATGGAATTTTTTATAAAGTATCAAAACAATATGAATGTGTTTGCTCAGTTTTGAGTACGTCACTTGTCTTTTTTACTAAAATGTCATTCTAAACTGGAAACATGCACTTTGGGAAATATTGGTCAAATATTGTGTCTTTTTGACATTATTCTAATTTCTACACATAAAAAATAACATATAAATCATTTTCCTAAATTATCAAGACAATATGCGTGCGTTTGATCAGTTTTTGTGAGTGACACTTTTTGAACTAAAATATCAATCTTAAACTGATAACGGACACTTTGAGTCATACTGGATGCATCTTGTATCATATTTAGGTGAGGATGATTCCTACACATCAAAAATGACATATGGATCGTTTTCTTAAAGTGTCAAAACAATTTGAATGTGTTTGCTCAGTTTTTAGTATGTCAATTTTCTTTACTACTAAAATTAATGTTAATTGTAAATAAAGATGCACTTGGAGTCATACCAGCCACACCATACAACAGATTGAGAAGTGGATGATTATTAAAAATCCCAAATTACATATGTATAATTTTCATAAAGAATCAAAATAATCTGAATGTGTTTTCTCTATTTTGATTACATAACTTGTCTTTTTTACTAAAATGTCATTTTAACCGAAAACTCACACTTTGAGTCATACCGGTCATATCATGTGTTGGTTTTAGGTGAAATTGATTCCTAAATTTCAAAAATGACTTATGAATCTATGTAATAAATTATAAATAAAATCCAATCATGGTTTATTGGTTTTTAGTGAGTGATACTTTTTGAACTAAAATGTTAATTTTAAATTGATATCAAACACTTTGAGTCATACTGGGCACATAGTGTATTAGATTGAGGTGAGGCTAATTTATATACATAAAATTTATCTTATTTATTGTTTTAATAAAGAATCAAAACAATTTGAATGTTTTATTCTCAGTTTTGAGTATGCAAGATTTCATTTTACCTAAAATTAACGTTAATTTTAATTAAAAAGATGCACTTTGAGTTAGATTGGTCACATTGTTTGTCAGATTAATGTGAGGATAATTATTACACATCCAAAATTGACTATGGGTCATTTTCCTAATGTATGAACACAATAAAAATAAGTCTAATCTATTTTTAGAACATCACTTTACTTTTTACTAAAATATCATTTTAAACATGAAACATACACATTAAGTCATATTTGTCACATCATGTTTTAGTTTGACTTGAGAATGATTCATAAATGTATAAAATGACTTATGAATACTTTTTATAAATTATCATGACAATCCGAATATGTTTTCTAATTTTTTAGTGAGTGACACTTTTTGAACAAAAATGTCATTTTGAAATAGATAAAAGAAACATTGAGTCATACCGAGCACATCGTGTGTCAGATTGATGTGTGACTGATTCCAACATGTATAAAATTACGTATGTATCATTTTACCAAAGTATCAAAATAATACTAATGTGTTTTCTCTATTTTGATTATGTCAATTTTCTTTTCTACTAAAATTTATGTCAATTTTAAATAAAAAGATGCACTTAGAATCATATCGGTCAACCATGCATTAGATTTAGGTGAGGAATATCCGTATATTTCTCAATTTTAATATAGACCGTGTTTCTAAATAATCAAAAAATCAATTTTTTCTCACTTTTGAGTACATAACATGTCTTTTTACTAAAATTTCTATTTAAACTAGAAACACATACATTAAGTCCTAATGGTCACAATGTGTGCCATTTTGATATGAAACTGATTCCTACACGTCAAAAATGAATAGTTAATCATTTAACTAAATTATCAAGATAATTAGAGCATCTTTTCTTGGTTTTTAGTGAGTGACACTTTTTGAACTAAAATATTAATTTTAAGTTGATAGTGGAAACTTTGAGTCATACTGGAAACATCATGTATCAGATTGAGGTGTGAGTGATTCTTACATGTTAAAATTGATGTATGGATCATTTTCCTAAATTATCAAAATAATATGAATGGGTTTCTTGGTTTTGAGTATTCCAGTTTCTTTTTTACTAAAATTGATGATAATTTTAAATAAAAAGACCCACATGGAGTTGTATTGGTCACACTGTGTGTTGGATTGATGTGTGACTGATTCCCAAACATTCCAAATGACTTATAAATAATTTTACTAAATAATAAAAACAATAAGAATTCATTTTCTCATTTTTGGGTATGTCACATGTCTTTTTTACTAAAATGTCATTTTAAACTGAAAACACACGCTTTGAGTCATACCAGTCACATCGTTTGTCAGTTATATGTGAAAATAATTCTTATATGTCAAAAATGTCTTATGAATCATTGTTAAAAATTATCTAGAAAGTATGATAATTTTTTTCTCAGTTTTTAGTGAGAGACACTTTTTGAACTAAAATGTCAATTTTAAACTAATAATAGACACTTTAAGTCATACGAGGCACATTGTGTATCAGATTGAGATGAGGTTTATTCCTACACATCAAAAATGAATTATGAATCATTTTCATAATGTATAAAAGTAATATGAGTGTGTTTTCCCAGTTTTGAGTAGGTCAGTTTTCTTTTATAAAAAATTTAAAGTAAATTCTAAATAAAAAGACACACTAAGAGTTATACCAGTCTCACTGTGCATTAGATTAAGGTTTAGATGATTCCTACACATCCTTGATGACTTTTGGATCATTTTACTAAAGTATCAAAATAATTTGAATGCCTTTTCGAGGTTTTGAGTATGTCACTTGCCTTTTTAACTAAAATGTAATTTTAAATTGGAGAAATAAACTTTGAGTCATAATGGTCACACAATGTGTTGGTTTGATGTTAGATTGATTCCCACACTTCAAAAATGACTTATGAATCATTTTCCTAAATTATCAAGACAATAAGAATATATTTTCTCAGTTTTCAGTATGTCACTTGTCTTTTTTACTAAAATAAATGTAAATTTAAAATAAAAAGACGCAGTTGGAGTCATATTGGGTACAACATGAATTAGATTAAGGTGTGGATGAATTGAACACATTAAAAATAACTTATGGATTGTTTTCCTAAAGTATTAAAATAATATTAATGTGTTTTCTTGGTTTTGAGTATGCGAGAAAGGTTTTGAAAAAAAATGTAAATTATAAACTAAAAACATACAGTCTGAGTCATACCGAGAACACTTTGTATCAGATTGAGTACAACTGATTGAGTATGTGATATTTTTATTGATTTTAACTATAAAAAATCTATAGAAGAGAGAACATGTTCCATTATGATAGAATAGAAACTCCATACTCCCTAAAATACATCACATTTCATGCAACATGGCGTTTCCTCGACCATAAAAAATGAACATGTTATCTATTCTATATATTATTGAAGATAATTTAAATAAAAATATGAATTCCTAAAATATATGTAAAAAAACTAAAAAATTATTAGACAAAAATTATAATAAAATTAGCTTACAAATAGTTGATAAAATGATGAAAATATTAATAAAATAACTAGAAGGAATCCACTTTTTCATGATGGTTGTATACATTATTGAACCATTTACTTGTATTCAATATCTCATTTTCATCCTCGAATTCAAATATCTTCTAAGCATGAGTATCTTTAAACAAACCATACTAACTCAAACAAAATAATCCTCATGTATATGAAAACAATTCTTTTGTGAGTAATACTGAAAATAAATAACTAAAACAAAAATACGAAATCATAAATTTATTCTATGGATAATGATTTTACTATGAAAACATCAATATGGCCTCTTTTGTTGAGCCTTGGAAGTGATTTTTCTCTTCCTATAAATGAAATGGAGGGAACATGAATCAATGTGATAAATTTCAACATTTAATTGGGGAAATGGTTTTGAGTGAGAAGAATTATGTTGATGTTTTGCTGAAACAAGCATGAAAGATGGATATAAATATTCAAAAATAAATAAACTCTTCAAGGAATAATGAAAATTAAATCAACATTTCAATATATAATTTTTTGGTAAACTATATAATGTATATTGTAACGTTAACTTTAAATCTTCTCAAAGGTTTTCCTTTGTTATTGTATGTTATTCTATAAGATTGGTAACATCATCTTGTTTAGAAGACATTATCTACATGAGTATTCTAACATTTTAGTTAGATTATGTTAATATATTAAAGAATATATAATATTATGATAACAAACAGAGTATATTAAAAAACACATTTAACTACTCATTAAGCTCTCTTTATTTTTTTAAATCTTTTAGGGATTTGGATCCTCTATTGAGAACCCAAATCCCCTCTTTTTTTCCACCTCTAATGAATAAGGCATTGTATACATTGGGTCTAGTTTGAAAAAATTATGTTCTCTCAATGAAAGGGTCATCCTCAATTGAATTTTCATATAAAACCACATTTATTTTAGTGTCTAGCTGGAAAATTAACCAATTCTGGTTTTTTGGATCTAATACATAAAATAATTTCACTTATTGTGATTCCATTTTGAATGGATCACCTTTCTCCCATTCCACATTGAAATTCACCTTCATAAAGACCATTTCATCAAATTTCATTACACTCCTATTGTCAACCCATTTTCAATATAAAATTAGCACATGAAATGTTGTATAATCCAACTTATATATCTGTTTGAAAATGTTAAAATATGACATATTTGCATAAATTGGATTTCTATTCGGAGAATCAGATATGTGCATTTCTTCATCCACCAACATAGCTTTAATGTTTTTCACTGTACTACATTCATCATATAATTTTCTATAGAGAATATAACCATTTAATACAAAACCAGTGTAAGTTAGAATATTTTCATTCGGGCCCCTTGCTAGCCATCAAAGACGTTCGGTAATTGAATTCATATTTTTACATAAATCCTTATAATTTTGATCTCAGAACCATCCTATAATATGCTGATTATGTTTATCTGATATCCATACTTTATCCTTTGATCGATTCAAATATTAAATAATTATTTTGTGGGCATAAATGTATGGATCATCAACTTCACTATTATCTAAAATTTAAAGGTGTGCTTTCTACTACTCTATTATGGTAATTGTAACAACATCTCTTCTAGAAATCCCTTCCCCCATAAGGTGTCTATTGTAAAGAGACTTTGGGAGACTACTTTTTTAACATCTAATAGATAATGGGTACATAATTCAACATATTATTCAAAAATATATAATTTTTCATTAAAAAATTGTGGCTAACATTGATTATTGACATACCATTTCAAAATACTCATATACTATTCAATGAGATACATCAATCTGTAATGGAAAAGGCCATATAGTTGAACCTCTCTAAATAAATGAACCATTAGGTGGACCATTATATCAAAGAATGATAGTGGTAAGAACATATCTAATTCACATAATATGACTAAAACCTCCTTATTCATGATTGGAAACTTCGTCAGGTCTATAACATTACTACATATGGTTTTGAAAAAGAAGTAGAGTCTAGTTAACATATATCATAAATTGTAAGGAAGAATTCAATGAAAAGAAACATGCATCAAATCATACATCAGAAAATTATATTCAGGTGATTTTAGACCCTATAAATTAAAATTAGTCTTTGATATTACATTGTTGATATTTGATGAATACCCCTATAGAAATATTACACTGTTATGAAAAAATAAAAATTGCAATTTTCCATATCTGCATAGAGTGTTATACGATGGAGGAAGAAAATTATACATATTACCCTTCATTGGTTCCAACTCTTCCCTTATCCCCATGTTAATCATGTCCGACCTAGACTTGATTCCTTCTTTCATTCTTTCAGGAACATTTATTAATGTTCCAATAACGCTATCAAAAACATTTTTTCTTCAAGTAGGAAATCAAGAAAATTTATGACATACAAAAAATCCCATTATGGTAATTAAATGAAAATTGATATATTCTTCCATAAAAGATTTAAGGGTTTTTGAAAATGTTTTACTGAAAATAGTTTCAATATAGTTTACTTTATTGAATAGTTGATCACCCATTAGTGGAGTTGGTGTTGTACCTTGTTTGATATTCCCATTGAATGCTTTCATCCAGGATTGGTATTTATGTAATCAAGGTAAAAATTTTGATATCCTAAAGTTTCATTCATTGAGGAATGTTTCAACAAAACTGAGTGTGTGTATTCTTCACAGATGGGACACCGCAACATTCCTTTAATTATATAGCGTAAATTTTTTCCATAAACAGGAAAGTCATTTATCATCTCATAAACAGAATGAACTCAATGTGAATTATTCACTTCTATGATCTTCGTACATTGTAACACATGTATCACAAATCAATTTCATATCTTTGATAAATATACATAAATAGATATCAATATCATTACCAGGTTGCTTTGGTCCAGATATAAGAAGATACAACTTAATGTATTTGCACTTTATCCATAACCATGGTGGAAAGTTATAATTTTCTAACAAAATGGTCCATGTATTGTGATTACTACTCTATACAAAAAAAGGATTTATTCCATCTGTAGATAACTCAAGATGAGATTTTCTTAGCTCATTTCCAAATTCATGATATTTGTAATCAATTTTCTTCCACTGAGGAGAATCTACAAGACGAAATAGGTTCCCATTTTTAATTATTTTATCTGTATGCCATTTAAATTGTCTCATGGATTACATACATCTAAATAGTCTTCTAAACCATGGAATGATAAGAATGTACAATACACATTTCAAAGGACACGATTCATTTTTCTTGTATCGATTCGTTCCACTATTAGGGAATTTTGTGAGTGATTCATGGTCCTTGAGAAAAAATATGTAATAATTTGGACAAGAAAGTATTTTTTATAGATCATTTGAATTGAATCTTTCATTAGTTTAGTGTCATATGTTCGACATGGAAGTTCATTTTCTTTTGGTAACATATCATTCAGAAGAAGTAGTTTTGTAAAGCCAGTGTTGCTCCATCCTTTACCATCTTTCAAATTATAAAACTTCATTAAAACTAAAAATGTTTTGTATTTACTACAATTGGTATACAATGGACTCTTAAGAAAATTATTTAACTTCTTTAACAACTTTGTACAATCATAAAGGTCATCTTAAATTTTCATTATCCTTGCTTCCATGTGATCTCCATCATTATTTACACTAGAATTCATATCAAATGATCTATAAACTACAGTATCATCCCAATCAGTGCACACATTTAGTTTTCCCCCTATTTAGTCCAACATATATAGCTCTGATCTATTCTGTGACAAATCAAATGGTCTTATAACTCTTTTTGACTAATTTCTCTTGAATAACAATAACTTAAACATAGACAAATTATTTGAGAAGTGTATTATGCATGCTCTATTGAAAACTTGATGAACTCTTTAACTTCATTTTCATATTATTTTTCAAACAGTTAGTGTGAATACATTTTGGATTCATATCCAACCAATTAAGTTCATAAAATATTTATATTTTTCAATAAATAAATAAATACACATAACATATTCATTATCAATGGTGAAAGTTATAGATAATTCTAATAACGGGAACCCAAAATTTGATTGTTTCAAATAATTTCATAATTATTTGAAGGAAATGGGTAATTGAATATAAGAATATAATTAGTCCAGTATGATGGGTTATATGCTCTAAATTTATCCAATGGTGAAAGTTATAGACAACTATTATCCCCATCAGCTTCATCTCCTGAAAATTTATTATTTCATTTTGTTGCTTGAGACTCATCTCACATATCTTATGAAAAAACAACTATATAGCCTAAACTACTCTAAGTAGTAGTCATCCTATACTGGATACCGATGGTTATTTTGGATGACTAATTATTAGAGTAGTTTAAGAAACATAAAAGATATGGGAGATGATTCTTATGCAACAAAATGCAATAATAATTATTCATGAGATGAAGCTAATGAGGATGAAACTAAACCTTTCATATATTAAATAATGGTGGTATATAGCATTTTTCAGAGTTTCTATTCCTAAAAGAACTAAAAATGAATCTAAAAAAATAAAATAACTTTTCTGTATAGAAAATAATATTAAATCATATAGAATAATTCACATAGAAGATAATTTCATTTTTGAATCTAGAGTTGTATATTTTTTATTAATAATTTTTAAAAAAGGTAATTAAAATAAAATTTTCCTCATAGCCATAGATCTAGGGTTTCATCTAGTTAAGATTTAATGAAAGAGAATAAAGACGATTCTTTAGTTCAACCAAAATGAAGTACAAGGCCTAGAAATCATAAACATCCATATCATGAATCCATATATTTCAAACCCTTCATTTTTCGTATCCATAGAGATTAACATAATAATATTCTAAAAAAATCAAATGGTTCCAACCATAGATGATTATCCCAGGTTATATAAAGAAGCATTGTATTAAAAATATGTTACGTTTTAGAAAGAATCATTTAATGATTAAATAGATTCTATTATGAGAAATAATACTTGAATCTTTAAAAATTTTCTAAAATATTCAAATCATATTTACAATAAATGTGCATTTAGAAGAAACTAGGACCCTAATGATAACATTCAAGTTTTTAAAGCTAGATAAGTAATAAAAGGTTTCAAAAAAATAGAATGGATTGGGTATTTTGATACTTATACTCATTTAGTTTAAATTACGACCATAATGATATTATTTTCCTTTAAATTCAATAAATCATTTGTGTGTTCATTAAATGGATGTTAAAACGATATTTTTAAATGGAATTTTTAGTAAAGAAATTCACATGGAATAATATGAAGTATTTATATGTAACATATTTAAAAGAAATTATGTAAATTAGTTAAATATACTTATGGTATTAAAGAAACACCTAAACAACATGAGAATTATGATTATATTTTTTAATATAGTTTATTTTTTCTTAATAACGTTGATAAGTGTAATTTTTTAATGTTCATAAAATAAAATTATGTTATTATGTGTATCTATGTTGATGAAAAATCAATTTTTAAAAACTACATGACTCGGTATTAATGAGATGAATAAATATATAGCCTCTATGATTAAAATATATAATATTAGAATAATATTCCAATGCCTCCTATTTCCATTAATTATGGTAGTTGAGAAACAATTTCAAAAGATTATAGTTTCATGTATAATGTAAAGTCTAAACATATTAGTTTTAGAAATTACATGTGAGATAATTATTATAAAATGTCACTATAATAATTATTTACGTAAAATCATGTAATAACCTTGTAGATCCATTTATAAAATATATATGAAGGGATATTTCTAAAAAAATAATAGTTAAATTAGGCTAAAACACTAAACACAATCTATTTAGTGAAAAGCGTGATCATATAGTAGTGAAATATATCCCCAAAAATCATAGAAACCCCCAACTAGAAAAGAAAGTAGTGATGGATAATGAATAACAAGAGATAATGAAAAAAAATGAAAAAAGATATTACCAAATAAGCAATCAATGAGTGAGGGGGGGGGGATAAAAATTAACATACATTGGATTGAAGTTTTGATTCTTCCGAGAGAAAGTAGAGATATCGCCAAAGCTTGGATTTGTTTGAACCTTTATTCATTTGACCCTTATATTTGAGCCTTATATTTGTTCAATTCTTGATTCAAACCTTGATTTGAGTTTGGATTCAATGAGGACGACCACCAAAAACTGCTGGATTCTACGGAAAGCTTCAGATTTCCTGACTTGTTGCAATGGGTTAGGGTTCTTTAAATAGATCAGAGGTACTTTTATCAACGGTACTAGGAAAACACATATAAAGATCCCTTTTATCAGCGCCAAATCATTAGTGATGATAAAGAATTTATAATTATAATTATAAATATTTTTTTTGTAAAGACAGTTATATATTTATATATTTATTTATTATAATTTTGTAATTTTTTAAATATATAATTATTTATTTATAATTATACAAACACTTTTTTTAAAAAATTATATTTTTGTTAATAAATATATATATATATATATATATAATTTTATAAATATAGTAAATATACATTTATAAATATATTGGTAATTATATTTATAATTATAGATATATTTATATCATTATATATATTTATACAAATATATATATATATATTTGATAAATATATATAAATATAAATATAATAGATATATACATTATTTAACTATATTTATTATAATTCTGTAAATATAAATATATTTATATCATTATATATATATATATTTATATACATTTAATGAATAAATATAAATATACTAAATAAATTAATTATTTAAATATATTTATTATAATATTATAATTATTTAAATATATAATTATTTTTTTATAATTATGTAAATAATTTTTTTTTTAAAAAATATATTTATATATTGTATATATTCATATAATTATATATATATATATATATATATATATATTTAAATATAAAAAATATATTCATTATTTAAATAAATTTATTATAATATTATAATTATTTAAATATATATAATTATTTGTTTCTAAGTATATAAATGTTTTTTTAAATGATATTAATTTATTTATAATTGTAAATATATAAATTTATAAATATAGTAAATATAAATTTATAAATATATTTATTTACAAATATTTACAAATATATTTCTAAAATTATTAATGAATATATAATATTCAATGCATGCATGTTAAAAGAGTGAAATTGAATAATTAAAAATGAGTAAACTTTACAAATATTGAAAAAATGAATAAGTTTTATTAATTAAATATAAATTATTAAAAAATGAATATATATTGAAATAAAGATGATTACATTTTGAAATTATTAAATAAAAGTAAATAAATATAAATAAATAAATAATAGAATGTGATTAAATTTTGAAAAAAAAATAATAAAAATTATTAAATATTAAAGATGACACCTAATTGTTATAATATTAAAAATAAATAAATAAAAATTTCCATTTAAAGACATAATTTATTAAATGCTTCATTTTATAATGATAGTCTAAAATGAATACTAAAATTTGAATAAATTACATAAATTTTAGTCGTATGTGTTTCTATATAAGATTTCATTAATCACGTAAATATTTGTGTGTGTTTGTTGTATATAAAAATGAATTAATTGCGTATATGTATGTGAAATAAGTTTAACACATGTTTGATAAGTTAAATTGAAAAATCAAACAACATTCAATTATGTCCCTTACTCGATGTAATCAGTGAGTATTTTAAATTAATATCAGTTTTTCATTATAAACAATTCTTCGCTAAATATATGACTTATTTAATGTAATGAATTTATATTTTTTATTATATAAATCATATTTTAGGAAATATTATATACATTCATATATATATATACATATATATGAATATATTTCTATATTAAATTAATTAATGAATAATTATGTATAAAACCATTAAAAATGAATAAGACATTAATATGTTTTTAATTATTACATTTTATTCATTTTCTATATTCATATTTATTATATGTTATTTGTTAATATTTATAATATATATAAATATATTAAACTTATTCATTTTTTTAATAACTTTTTCATTAATAATTTTTTAATTTATTCATTTTTATTTTTTTAATTAATACTATTTATTCATTTTTAATTATTTGTTTAATTATTACAATTTATTCATTTTTAATTTTTTATGAATAATTATTACAATTTACTAATTTTATATATCTATATTTAATATATACTAGTTATTAATATTTATAATCTATATATATGTATATTAAATTTATTCATATTTATCAATAATTATTTAATTAATAAAATGGTTAATTTGTTTCTTAATTTACCCATTTTTAATTTTTATTTATTTAATTATTTCATTTTATTCATTTTACATATCTATATATATTTAATATATACTATTTATTAGTTTATATAATTTATATACATGTATATTAAATTTATTCATTTTTATCAATAATTATTTATTTAATAAAATTTTTAATTTTTTTAAAAATTTACTCATTTATATTTTTTATTTTTTTAGTTATGTAATTTTATTCCGGACCCTTATCAACACTAAAAATAAAGCACTGATAAAGCGTACTTTTTATCAGCGCTAAAGAAAAATGCTTATAAATGTTACAATTTATCAGTGATAGAAAATAAGTGTTAATAAAGAGTATCTTTTATCCGTGCTAAAAAAGTTCTGCTAAAAGGTACTCTTTATCAACACTTTTTATTAGCACTGATAAAGGCCATCATTATTAATGGTATATTGTGTAGTAGTGCTAGTTTTATTAAATTTTATTCCTAATCATGTAATTGAAGGCCAAGTCTGACATAATATTTAATTGGGGGAGTTATTCACTCATTAAGGGTGCCATTTGATGTTCAAAATTTTAGGATAACTTAGGAAGAATTTTTCTAGAATGAAATACTGGAGTTATTTGATGATAAATTCTTCTAGATGTGGATTATAGAATTGAAATTTTGGGGGGAAATGAGTAACAAATTTTGGAACAACGTTCTTGAAGACTACATTCTTTGATTCGACCATTAATTGGGTCAACCACATGAAAACGTTATAAGAAAGAATTTTGGAGACCAAAATCTCCCCCTTTCCTATAAAAGGAGGTGAAACCATCCTTTCCCAATCATCTCATACAATCAACTCACCAACAAGGAGGGGATATTCCATAAGGAGGTCATTTCCATGCTCTTATCTTCTCTCCTATTCTTCTTATTTTATTTTTATTTTTTATTTATTTGTTTTTTCTGTTTTTTTATTTTAAATGAAATTTATTTCTCTTTTAATAAAATAATCCATGCATGCTTTTATAATTTTGTTCCACCATTATATTCTTATTCTTATTTTCCCATTTTATATATTTTTCTTTAAATATAATAAATAATAATAATAATTATTATTATTATTAATAATATAATAAAAACATTCTTATTTAAAATTATTATTTTTTATTTTCATCTTATTTCCTTTTTCAATAAATATTCTCTTAATAATAATAATAATAATAAATATTACTATTATTGTTATTATTATTATTATTTTAACATTCTTTATAAATTATATATTTCTTTTCTTTTCTTCATTTCTTTTATTTTATATATCTGACTCTCTTTTCATCCCCCATCCTTCCTTTTTCATTTTATTAATCCCCCATTCTTTATTTTATTTTATCACTCTTTTTTTTCTTCGTCCCACTTACACAATTGTGATCTCTTACTCCTAGAAATGAGAGGATGATCCTGAGGCTTGGCCTGGGGGGAGTTTTAGGTGTTCATGAATTTTTTTTTAATTTTTTTTTAAATTTTTTTGACATAATTGGGTAGCATAGTTAGGTGAGGCAAATGTCCCTAATGAGGTGACTGCCCCCAATAACATGTAACTCAACCTATATGTATTGTTTTATTTAATCATTTTACCTATCTTCATTATTTATTTCTTCATATGGTAGGAGTTGGCCTAATAAATGGATGAAACAACATCGATTGAGATGGGTACAGGAAGATAGCACCTCCATGACCAAGGAGTGTCATCAACCTTTATTAATGGAGGATGCATAATTGAGAGTGTTTAGACATTCAATGATATTCCATAATTTCTAAATAAAAATAGCAATTCAAACATGATATTTCATGTTTACATTTTCAAAATGAAATCAAACACATAAAGTAGAATAATGATTGAAACTTAAACTAGACCCCAAAACCAAGTGCTTTCTTTCCTTAACACATTATGTGTAGTTTGCATGTTAGTTTAAATTATAATTTTACATATCATTAGAAAAGTAATTAAAACCCAAAAAATGATAATAATTGTTTTCATAATTTAATAAAAACAATAAAAATATATAATAATAGGTGAAATAGATTAAGTGGGTGAAATCATGAAGGTGTCTATTGAACGATATACACTGAAGGAATATTTCTTGAATTCTCATCCAGAATAATTCATACTCATTTTTTATTCCATAACATCCTCTAGATATGTCCTATTAAATTGAAATATGATGTTTAGATATAAAATTTTATTTTGATAATCTTATAAGAAGGTATCTTTTTTTATTCGAACATATGGTGGACGGAACTAGAGCCAACTTCTGGACTATAGATTCTGGAGGGTAAGTTACTACACCAGTTTCTTTTCTTATTTTTTTATTATTTTTATTATAGTTATATTTTTAATGTCATTTTAATTTCATTTATTTTAAGTAAAATCTAATTCATTAATGGTTGTTATTTTTATGTCCTCTTCAACACACCCCCTTCTTTTCTTCTTTTCTTTTATTCTCTTTTTTTCTCATTCCACCACGTTCTTCTCCATTGTGATGTCTAATACTCATGATCATGAGTAACTAAACCGAGGAATTTCATAGGGGATCAATCCAGTATAGTACTCGAGACATTGATCTTTCATGATTTAGGTTTATTAATTTTTTAGAGTTAGGATGGGGGGATCTTAGTGTGTAAGATGCCTTTGTGCCTCCATTTGGCACTCGAGGCTTGACTTTCTCTTCTGCAATATTTTTCCCTCAATCGAGGAGGTGGATGTACTTTCTATCAATGATATTTGAGTTCAATATTTATTCAAAATCATAGGTAGAAGATGATATTCACACATACAATGGAGAGTTATTATTAAATAAATTTGAGAACTAATAAATAGATGATGAATGTTCACTCTGGGTAATCTCCTCAGAGGATCTTTTTTCTTTATGCCATCATTATATATTCCTTAATTTTGTCCACATTGCATTATATATATATATATATATATTAATATTTCATGCATTTTTCAAACCCAAATCTTCATATAATTTAGTTTTATAATAAGTGAAAATATAAATTTGGTGTTGTGTGAGCTGCCTCCTTCAGACCAAATCTGGGTGTTCACTATATTTCATGCTTAGGTAAATGAAATATCAGTTTGTAATTTTTGATAAATCCTATCTCTTTAATTTGGATATGTATCTAGGATGGTGAAAAACATTCATACACCGTGCTTCATAAAACAACAAAAAAAATTATAAATTTCAAAAATTAAAAAATTCATTTTCAATGATGCACTACTACAAAATCGGCCTTTTATAGTGCTAAAATGACATTTTTCTGCACTAAATAAGCACGAACTACTATGGTGAGATTAAGAACTCGAGACTTTTATCAGCACTAATAAAAGGGAATACTATAGTGTGCTATTACAACACACTACAGTACCAGTTCAGTGTGCTATAACCACACACAGTAGTACAGAAAACACCACAAAATCAGAAAAATCAATCATGAATATAGAATTTAAATGATGAGAAAATAATTTAGGCTCGTTTCCTCAGTTTTGGTGATGTGATGAACATTTTAATCTAAAATGATACTTATATATTTAAAAATAACTTGGAGTTATACTGGTCACACCATTCATCGGATTGAGGTGTAGATGATTCTTACAGGTCTCTAGTGACTTATGAATTGTTTTCCTGAAGTATCAAAACAATCTGAATGGGTTTTCTCAGTTTAAAGTATGCCACTTTTCTTTTTCACTAAAATGTCATTTTAAACTGGAAACACACACTTTTACTCATATTAGTCACATCATGTGGCGGTTTGACATGATACCAATTCCTACACATCACAAATTACATATGAATTGTTTTCCTAAATTATAAAGACAATCCGATAACATTTTCTTGGTTTTCTACGAGTGGAAATTTTTGAACTAAAATTTTGAATTTAAACTGGTAACAGACAAATTGATTAATATTGAACACATTGTTTATCAGATTGAGGTTTGGCTGATTTCTACACATCAAAAATGAATTATGGATCATTTTCATAAAGTATAGAAACAATATGAATGTGTTTGCTTGGTTTTGAGCAGGTGAGTTTTCATTTTTACTAAAATTGATGTGAATTTTAAATAAAAGGACTCACTTGGAGTCATATTGGTCATACCATGTGTCTAATTTATTTTTGCATAATTATTACAAGTTATAAATGGATTATTGATCATTTTTGTAGTGTATCAAAATAATCTGAATGTTTTTACACAATTTTGAGTATGCCACTTGTTTTTTTAATAAAATGTCATTTTAAACTGGAAACACACACTTTGACTCATACCGATAACATCATGTATTGGTTTGACCTGAGAATGGTTCCTACATGTCACAAATGACTTATGAATCAATTTACTAAATTATAAATTAAATCATAGCATGTTTTCATGGTTTTCAATTAGTGGAATTTTTTGAACTAAATTGTTGATTTTAAACCAATAACAGACACATTGAGTCATGCCAGGAACATCGAGTATCTGATTGGGGAGAAACTGATTCCTACACATTAAAAATTAATTATGGATCATTTCCCTAATATATAAAAATAATCTTAATGCGGATTCTTGGTTTTGAGAAGGTCACTTGTCTTTTTTGTTAAAATTGATGTCAATTTTAAAAAAAAGATGCACTTGGTGTCATTTCAGTCACACCATGCGTCAGATTGAGGTGAGGATAAGTTCTAAACATCCTAAATGGAATATAGATCATTTTCCTAAAATATGAAAACTATCTAAATGTTTTTTCTTGGTTTTGAGTAGGTTAAATTTCTTTTTTATTAAAATTGTTGTCATTATTAAATAAAAAGAGACACATGGAGTCATATCGGTCACACTGTACATCAGATTGAGGTGAGACTAATTATTAAATGTCTAAAATGACTTATGGATCACTTTCTTAATGTATCAAAACATTCATAATTCATTTTCTTGGTTTTGAGTATGTCACTTTTGTTTTACTAAAATTTCATTTTAAACTGGAAACATTCGCTTTCACCTATACTGATCAGATCATGTATCAGTTTGATGTGAGAATGATTCTTACACATCAAAATTAACTTATGAATATACTTCACAAATTACCAAGAAAATCCATGTGTTTTGTTTTTCAGTGATTGACATTTTTTGAACTAAATTGTCGATTTTAAACAGATAACAAACACATCGTTTGATAACGGTCACACCGTATTTCGAATTGAGGTGTGGCTGATTTCTACATGTCCAAAATGACTTATTGATCATTTCCCTAAATTATAAATATAATCATAATATGGATTCTTGGTTTTTTGTATGTGAGTTGTCATTTTTACAAAAATTCATTTTAATTTTAAATATTAAGAAGCACTTGGTGTGTCGAATTGAGGTGTGATTGATTGTTACACTTCCCAAAGTATCAAAACATATCTAATTATAATTTAACCACATTTACATTGTATTTATATATCAAACTACCAATAATTCATATTGACTTGATGTTCTTAGTGGATTGTTTTTCTCATTATTGAAAATCAAAAGATCATAAGAAGTTTATGTTCTCACTATATCATGAGAAGTCACCATAATGGGCACATGAGCTTCCTATAATATCCTTTTTTCAACAATAAAAAATGGTTTTTGGCTAACAACATCGAATCAATATGCAGTGTTGGAATTTCAACAATGAAAGGCAATGAATATGAAAAATGTGGTTACATTGGTAGAAAAAATAATTTTATCTCTTTTATGGATTTTTTCCGATAGTTGAAAGTAAGATATGAATTCCCAAAATATATGTGAAGAAAAATAAATAATTATTAGATAAAAATGATAAGGAAATTAACTTAAACATAGTAAATAAAATGATGAAATAATTAGTTGAAAAAGTAGTAGGAATTCACCTTTCTCAGATGGTTTTATGAATTCTTGAGGAATTTCATTGTTTTCATTATCTCAGTTGCAGGCTCAAAATCCAATCCCTCACGATCATAAGAATATTCAAACAAACCACCCCAACTCAAACCAAAAAAATACACTTGTACAAGAAAACAATTATTATATGAGTAATACTGAAATGAAATAAATTATACATAAATATGAAATAATACATTAATTCCACAAATAATTATTTTACTATGCAAAAATTGTTTTCCACATGGATATAGATATAGTAAAGAAAGAATGTTGATAAAAAAATTCAAATAGATATCGCCAAACAATCAATCAACGAGTGACGAGGGTGAGGATAAAATAAGATACATTGTATTAAATATTTGAATCATCCAAGTTGAATCATCCAAGAGAAAGTAAAGATATCCTATTTGGTTCATAAAATATTCATTTGGTATAATAAATCAATAAATACACATAATATATTCATTATTAAAGTTACATGCATCCCATTTTTTGGAATTACATGGATGATAATCAGATATTTCTACAGGTGGAACCAAAAGGAAATGTTAAATAATGATTTATTTTAAGAAGGATTAAAGTAAAACATACGTAGTGTTTATTAGATGTGTGATGAAAGAAACGAAGTGATTTTTAAAAATTATTAATGAGTGGGTTATCATTTCAAAGATAGGAATATATTTATCAATTGCATAAAATACAAGCATGTTTGAAATTAATGAATAAAATTTCATTGGTGATCAGAAAGTTTCGGTGAAAAATACAAAAGTTTTTTAGTTAATTTTTTGTCCTAATTATATAAATATCTTAACAAAAAAGGTCATGGTAATGTATTATAATGATTTTTTTGTGTGTCATGTAATTGATATTGTCACATATATGGGGCATCATATTACCACTAGATGGAAATAAAAATGGATTTATGTTAATGTTAGTACACCATAAAATTCAATAGAATTAAGAATCCACAGTGAGCATATCATGTCATTAAATTATTAAATCCAAACTAATAAAGTGCACTTGAAGTGGTATTCTAAATGTGTAATGATTTTATCCATGAAAAATATTTTTTATTTCGACAAAATACATTATATTATTTTTTTTATTAAATTTACATCAATCAATGTTAATATTTTATTTTAGAAAAATTAGTTAAATATAGTGGTATAATATTTATTCTCGAATGATTTAAAATATTATTCAAAATTTAAATAATAGAAAATTTTATCGTTAAATAAGTTTCTTTTCTAAGAAAATATCCAATCTATAAAAATTTTGATCAATAATAAAGCATTGAGAATAATAAATTCTATCAAAAATGTACTCTTCTTCAACACCACATAATGAATCGATATTTTGTATCTTAAAACAACATGATACTGAGGTTTTTACTAGAAAATTACTAATTCATTTGTTTATTTCTTGAATATATTTCAAAAATTGAAATCAAAATATCAAATACATTTTATCTCAAAATCACTTTTTCCAGTATAATATAGTCCAAGGATTGTAGAACCTTAAAACTCTTTGATTTTTAATTTTTATTTCATTTATGTCATATTATTAAAATTTAAATTGAAATATTTAAAAAATAAAAACTGAGAACATCATATTTTTTCAAGAAATAGTTAAATAAATAAGACAACAAATCAAACATATATAATATTTTTTTCTCATTTAATTTTACTAATTCATCAGAATCATTTGACTACTACATTTCGTAAGATACCCCTAAATCTGTCCCAAGATTCATGAAATAGTTTACAATGATCCTAAATAAATCCATTTATTTTACACCATATTTCAGTGCTCATTATCCTAGAAAAAAATTCATGAAAAAATCATTATAGTTATTCCCATGTGTTAGATATTTCATAGTCTAATTTTTTGAAACAACTTCTAGAATTACCTTTAAAATAGAAGAGGATAATCCTACATTTTAGTTCCTCATCACTCAACCCTCTACGTTCCAATTGAAACATGAAATAATATAAGACCTCAATGATGTGTGATATTTCATCATCCATGTGATTTTTAATGTAATATTGAAAACCAATGACAACACTGACCACTATATAGATGAATTTTTCAAAAGTTTCCGATTACAAAGAGCTAGATGTCATGGAATATAGGTATTGGGGGCCTATTATACCTCACAATAACAAGTATCAATATTAGGTTTGACATATTTCAAGCCACAAAGTATTAATGTTGTCCCAAGGAGACCCACATGATATAGGGGAAGCCAATACTTCAAATATCTAAAAACAATGAATTTTGGGTTGTTTTTTTTAAGACGGTGAAACTCAACTTGTTAAGATACATGGATGTGGGATGAGAAGGTTCAGTGGATAACCACGGGAAATCAGAGATATCAAAAAACCTGGATTTAAATTGAGTTGTGGTTGCGTTCAATCATTGAATCGCTTAAGACTTGAATTTGAGCCTTAGAATAGTTGGAGCCTCGATTCTGGCCTAGAATCATGCTTGGATTCGACAACAAGGAGTGCCAGCAGCAGGTCTCTTTCACAGAGATCTTTGGATATAGCAAACTGTTTCACAATGGTTAGGGTTCTTAAAATAGATCGTGACACTTTTATCAACACTTTAAAAGATACTGATAAAGATACCTTTATTCAGTGCAAAGTTAATAAGCACTGATAAAATTAATCTTTATCAATGCTTTAGTTAGAACAGAAAAAATATATATTTATCCGTGCTATAGAAGGGATGATAAAAACAATATTTTTAGGGCTAATATTTTAGCACTAAAAAATACTTACAATTCTATTTTGTAAAAAAATAATTATTAAAAAAATTATAACTATTATATATAATTTTAATACTCATAGTAAAATTTTTTATAATTCTTTGAATATATAATTTTTTATTTATTATTATATAAATACACTTTTAAAAAATAATACTTATATCTATTTATATATATATAATCATTTTAAATACATTAATTATTTAAAAAAATTTATTATAATTTTATAATTATTTATTAATAGTTATATAAATATTTTTAAAAAACTAATATTTATGTCATTATATATACTATATAAGTATATATATATATAAACATAGAAAGTATATTCTTTATTTAAATAAATTTTTTATAAATTTTTTATTAAATATTTATAATTATGTAAATAATTTTTTAAAAAATATTATTTATTTATTTATAATTATAAATGTATAAAAACAATCAATATACATTTATAACTATATTTATTTATAAATATTGCTTTTACAAATGTATTTTTAACATTAATAATGTATTTAATCTTAAGTTCATGCATGTTCAAAATGCATAAAATTGATCAATTAAAAATGGGTATAATATATTGAAAATTTGGATATGTTTGATTAATATTAATCCTTAAAAAGGGACATATATTTAAATAAAGATGAATACATATTAGAAATATTAAAACATAGTAAATAACGATATATAAAATAAATAATATAAATTGATTAAATTGCAAAAAAAAATTGTGTGTGCATATGTATATAATATATATATATATATATATATATGTAAAATCAGTATAATACCTTTGATATATGTTATAAATTGAAAAAATAAACAAGATTCAATTATGTCCATTACTCGATGTAATTATTCAATATTTTTAATTTATATTAATTTTTTTATTATAAACTATTATTCATTAAATAAATTACTATTTAATGTATAAATCATAAATAATATAATGTTTTGTATTATATAAATAATATTTATATACATTAATATATATATATATATATATATTTAATATATTCCATTTATTAAAATTATCAATAATCATCTAATTAATAAAAGGTTTAATATTTTTCTCAATTTACATATTTTTAATTTTAATTTATTTAATTTTCATTTTTCATATATCTATATATATTTAATACATAATATTTATTAGTATTTATAATTTATATATAGTATAATCAATTTATTCATTTTTATCAATAATTATTTAATTAATAAAAATCGTAATGTTATTTTTAATAAACTCATTTTTTATTTTATTTATTTTATTTATTTATTTCAACTTATTTATTCGGACTTTTATCAGCACTAACAAAGCACTGATAAAGGATTCCTTTGTGAGTGTAAAAAATATAGTGTTGATAAAGGGTAACCTTTATGAGCTTTAAAAATAAAGCACTGATAAATGATACCCATTATCAGTGATAAAAATTAAGTGTTGTTAAAGGCACACTTTATCAGTGCTAAAAAATCACGAATAAAGAGTTAAATTTATTAGCACTTCTTTTAACATTAATAAAGATTTCATTTATCAGTGCTTTTTTCTAGTGCTGATAAATACCATCACTGTTAAAAGCCTATTTTGTAGTAGTGATATTTTCAAATGATTATTTCTTTAATTCATTGAATAATTACCCACTAGTGCAAGAACCAATTATTAACTCACCCTTGTCCATGGAGGATGGTGTTTATGTTATTGTTAGATAGGAGAGGTCAGTTTTTAAATCAAATAATGGGGAGATGGAAATAAAAGATTTCATATATAGCCTGAGGGAGGACCTAAGCAAAACAATTTTTTAAGCAAGGACATGGAAGATAACTGAGTTCTCCCATTTCATTCTAGAATTTTTTCCGGTGGAAAAGTTCTAAGAAAATTCCCCCTTAGTCTTCCCTGAATATTCTAAGGAGATCCAATAAATGTAGGAGCCTAACTAACTACCTCGATCTACTACGACTCATCTTTATGAGACACTTATCACTGAAGAAGTGATTGAAACAGAACCAACTCAAGAAGATGACCCTTTCTTGAACACTATCTTTTGTGATTTCATTCAATTTGATTTTAGTATCACTCGTTATGATTTTGAATTTTCATATTTGGTGAATCATTTAAGTTCCTTATAAGAAGATGAAGAAACTGGTCCTATACCTATTGAGGAATATATGGAGCTCCCTGGACATGTGGAATATTTTTTGAGGAAGTTCATGTGGAGATCCAAGTGGAATTTACTAAGTAATATGAGCCAAAATATGCTTACATTTATGGGGAATAATTTATTATTGATACTTATATTTTAATTTTATTCAAATGGAATTACACTATAACTTTCCCTTTAACTATTCTTCAAGTGCATTCTCCCTTCAGCAACTACTGGATGGAGAAAAAAATCTTACAAACATCACAACCAATGAAGAAGAGGTTTCATTATACATCCTACCCTCGCCATGAAAGATATAACACATTGCGAAGGTTATAGATCTTATGTACTCTATCCATGGAGTCCTCCGCATTAGAGAAGAAAAAGTCCATGATAGAAGGAACAACATGTGGTGGTTCGAGTCCAAGGAACTCCACCCACTAAAAGTTTATAGATAATAACTGGTACTACCATATAGAGGTTGTAAAAATTAAAGGCCCACATGGGAGATTATACCAATATTTATCTTTACATGATTTCTTGGAATTTATAATTCAATTTCATTTTTAGTATTAGTTTAGAATGCAACCCACTCTCCTATCTTTATGATTTTAATGACATGATCAATGTGATTAATTGAGTAATTTTATTTTATAGGTTCATGAAGACACATGTAATCCCCAAAAAGCCAATGAGGAAAGAGGAATAAGCTTCACTTCAAAAGGGATTTTAATTTTAATGTATGTCTTTTAAAAGTCCTTACATTTTGCCCGAGATTTTGATTCGATCATTAAAATGAAGAATTACATGCCAATACTTGGATTTCTTCCTTGACTTGACTAATCATGGAGACATGAGTTTATTATGAATCATGTGATTCCATGTTTTAGATTTCGATGTTAATAATATTTAATGAGTAAAAAGGATAATCAAATGAATAAAGTTAATCATGGATATTAAGATGAGGACTCATGATTTAAGGGAATTAGTTTATTTTTGTAAATGAAATTTCCTAAACATTTTTCCTACATTGAATATCTAAAATTCATGTGAATTGATTTATTATTATTATCCATGCCTTGGAATGATTTTCCGAAATCATATTTCCTATTACCAAGAGGATTTTTTGAACAATTACTTCCTATTTTATTCATGAGAATATTTATTGAGTGATCTTAGTACACGTCACTAACCAAAATGTGCATTTAAACTTTTTAAAGGTATTAATATGAAGAAAAAAATTATTGAGGAATCTTTTGATAAACCACTTATCCTTAATATAACACCTTTAAAAAAATCCTTCTTTAGCCCATAGAGACCATGAATGACCTTTAGAAGAATGATCCATGTTTGAACCATTGTTTTTCCATTCCTACCATCCTATTTATATTTTCATGATATTTTTAAGTTTATGCTTTCTGGTGAAGAGAATCATCATAAATGGGATGATTTATATTGTAAAGAAGAAGTGTGGGGGTGATTTTGTGGGAATATAAAATGGTTTTTGATTCATTAAATGTACTTAATTGTTTTAACATATTGTAAAATATAATAAATACAAAAAGGAATAGGTTGTGACTTAAAAGAATCAAAAATCACCATCACTGGATTGATAATTTTTTTTATATGTGGTTAGGTGGTGGATATGAGGTTTTTTCTAAGCATACCTTTTAAAAATGAAAAAAAGGAAAAAAAATATACTTTGAAAAGAAAAAAATGTTTAAATGTAGAGAAAAAATCAAGAAGGTGCACATCATTCATTATGCTTTCATTATTCATGAATTCTTCACTGCAAATTTTGGGGGATGTGGGAGATGCTACTTTGAAGGGGAGGATTCCATTAAGGACAAGCATGGTTTAATTGTGGGGGTATTTGACAGATCAAAATTCTGTACATATTTCTATTCAAATTATGACGATTTCTTCATTATATTCTATGATAAAACCCATGTATTTATAGTTTTTATTAAAATAATTGGTAATTTGATTTATAGATTGAAATGGGCTAAAATATGAAAATTGCTTAATTATGGAATGTTGACATATTTTAATCACCTTGGTATTTTAATCATAACATTTAAATTATAAATCAAAATCTTGTGATTAATTTTTTAAGATTCCTTGAGTTATAGGATAAAACTATCCCTTCTGGACCTCAATATAATTTGAACATCTAAAGGCCCTAAAAAATCAATCACCTCTAAAAGCCTTCCGGGTGAACAGAGTAGACCCCACCTCTATAAAGGTGGAATAAATCATGCTACATACCTCCAAATGAGACGATTCTAAATACATGTGAAAGAGGATTCATTTATGTGTTTATAAATTTAATTTTAGGGAGTTATTCACTCATTAATGGTGCCATTGTATGCTCAACATTGAAGTATGATTCGATAAGCATTAAAATAGAATAAAATACTAGAGTAATTTAGAGATAACATCTTATACACATGGATGATAGAGATAAAATTTTGATGGAAAATGCGGAACAGATTTTGGAAAAACTTATTTAAAGAATACATTTTCTTATTTGGGAATTAATGGGGTTACCAATACAAAACATTTGAAGTATGAATTATAGGTCCAAAAATAAATCCCTCTCCTATAAAAGGAGGTGAACCCCTACTTTCCAAATAATCTTATACAATCAGTCGACCACTATGGAAGAGATCTCCACCAAGGATTAGTGCATCACCATCTTCTTCCTCCCCTATTTATTCTCCTTAATTTATTACTTTTTTTAGTTTTTAACTGTAATTCATATTTCAAATAAATTCATGCATTTTTAACATCGTTCCACAATTTTATTCTTCTTATTTTAATTCTTCTTATTTAATAATTATAATAATTCTAATAAATAAAATTATTATTAAAATTATTATTATTAACAGAAAATTCTTATTTTAAAAAATTATTTTCTTCTTTATCTTATTATTATTCAATTAAAATTTGTTTCCTAACAATAATAATAATAACAATTAATATAAATATTCTTATTATGTTAACATTCTTTATAAATTATATATTTTATATATTTTCTTATTTTATTTTATTTTATTTCTCTCTATATCTCTCTCTTCTCATCCCCCATTCTTTAATTTTTATTTTATACATCCACTATTATTTCATTTATTTTCTCTCTTTTTCTATTCTTCACACTTCCACCATTGTGATATCTTACTCTTGGGAATGAGAGGATGACCTCGAGCCTTGTTCTAAGGGGAGGTCATGGTGTTCTTGAATTTTTCTTAAAATTTAATTTTATGTTTGTGATAAAATTGAGTAGCATGAATGGTGAGAAAAATGTCTATGATAAGATGAATTCCCACCAATGAAATGAAACTCAATTTATTTATATTCTTTTATTTAAATATTTTTCCTTATCTCCATTTGTTAACTCTTTATATGATAAGAGTTGAGCTAATCAATGGATGAAACATCATCGATTGACCTGGGTCATAGAAGATGACACCTCCTAAATGAAGGAGTGTCATCAACTATGATTAAAAGAGGAGGTGTAATTAAGGGTTATTAGTCATTCAATGATATTCCACAATTTATAAATAAAGAATACTAGTCCAAACATGTAATTTCATTTTTGTATTATCAAATTGAAATAAAATACATGAAAGAGAATAATGATTGAATCCAAAACTAAACCCAGAAACCAATTTCTTTCTTCTTAACTCATCCAGTCTTATTTCATGTTAGTTTAAATTATTATTTTTCATGTCACTATAAAAGTAATCAAAAACTCAAAAATATTGTTATTTGTTTCTAAAATTAATCAAAACAATAAAAATATATAGCTTTGGTGGAATAAATTAAGTGAGTGAACCAAACTGAAAGGATCCTCAAGTGATAAGACCCTGGTTGTCCACTATGCTGCACTAGGAAAAATATAATTGCTTTTTACCATGCCCTATGATAGGTATGCATCCGTATCTCCAGTCATTATTCATCTGTTATTAAACTTTTCAGAAAATGAAACACTTAATTGACAAGATTAATATGTCGATAGCATATTAATTCAACTAAGATTAAAGAACGAATAACATGAAATGAATTTCTAACCATACTTCACATAGATCAACAATCAAATAAATAATTATAAAGTTAAACATGACTGATTTGATAACACTTTTTGGTTTCAGATATAGCAAAAGAATATGGTGGTGGGTGATATACAAATTTTTTTAATAATCATTTCCTAAAAACAATAGTGAGGATCTCACACGTCAAATTTATAATTTATTTATTTATTATTGGAGGAAATAAATACCCAGACTTAGGAACTTTCTTCACTGGTGAATTTTTATCATCTGAAAAGACCCTTTTATAGTACCTTCATTGCACTTTGAGGATCCAATGATAGAATCCCTGTAGAAATGATCCACATGTTCTCCTATGATCTCTGAGGAACACTACTCGATCTATGGGTGCTATCATAGTGAGTAAAATTTCTTGCGTTGTTCATTCTTGATCACTCATTCTTTGATCTTGAAAAAATCTCTCTTGTGCTTCTCATTCTAAAGAAGGAGAGAGGAGGAGTTGATAGATAATTCCTTGTGCGCAAAAATTCTCTATTCTCAATTTTTTCATGCACGACACAATAGAAACAACCATATATTTACAGAGTTAGGATTTAGGTTAAAATCTTATTTAATTGTATAATGTTCATTAAATAAAAATTATTAACAATAATAAATATAATTCCACATAATAATAATATTATTATTAATATTTTGTGGCACGTTCCAACTTGCACAATAAAAAATATTATTTAATAGTCTTATTAATTAATATTTGTCACCGGACATTGTCTTGGTTCATTCAAACACTTATTTCATTTATTGAACCCCGAAATAAAAATCTTATTCATAAAAAAATAATTCATTCACATACAGATGAATAAATATTTATTAAATATTCAATAAAATAAATAAATATATTTTTATTCACATGTCAAAGAATAAATGTTTATTTAATTTATGTGATCAATATTTCTTGAATAAAATTATTCCTTGGACTTGAGAATAATATTTAATCCATTAATTTAATTCAAATAGAATTTAATCAATATTAATAAATGTAGTTAGTGTGTGACCCTATAAGATTATTTCTCATTGGCATTAGGCGATTTTGCCTAAAGTCAAAGATTACTATCTTGCAACAGGTTAAGGAAACCAAGATAAATAAATTAAATGTCTCAACATCGACAATTACATATGAATGATCGCTATGTAATATAATACTTTTATAAAAATATCTCATCAAGAAATTTACATGACTGAGTCATCAACCTATTTACTCGATGCATATTTCTTTGACTATCTAAAACAAATACATCATTACACCATGGAATTTTAATTTAATGCGATGCTTCTATTCCAATCAACGGGTCAAGATGTAAAATTTCATAAATATGGAATGGGAAAATCCTCCTTCTACTTATCCATTAATAATATATCAATCATGATGCAACCAACATACCATACTTCCCACAAACATATGGTGTGGATGTTTTGGTTAGTAAATGTAAGTGTGTGAGTCATGACATACATTACTGAAAATCTTAAATTCTAAGAGTCATTACAGATGATCGTAGATAGGAATATTCAATGACACCAAAACACACGGAACTACTAATGGAAGATCTATTCTCATAATCTTATATTTTGGAAATTACCAAATGATAATTTCATTAGAAGAATCCCCATATGCTTACGAGTACTCACACATGACAATCTAAATAATATTTGTCCCGTCATTGTATGTTATCCAAACGTAGAACGATATTAATTATATTTTCATAGAACTTCAAGGTTATCATTATAACAGGTAATTTCTATGACCATATTAATGCAAAAATACACTGGGACATAATTACATTAAATCCATGTATAAAACTTAACAATATGCAATAATATATTTAATTAATATTCAATACATAAAATATTCATGTAATAAAAGTAAATTCAGTTGGTCCTAGGACACCAACTCTAAATATGACTCTAACAAAAGTCGAGGTATGATCATCGAACCCCCTAGTTTGAGAAATAGTGAGAGTAATGATATATTATATTCCTTCACTTTGACGATGTGCTCAAGACACACTGGCTCAACTTCTAGGGTACTAGAACCCTTCTTGAACGTCACTTTATTCCATAAAAATACCTCATGTCACAAGTGTTTGGGTCTCCATTGACCTTCCATGTCTATCTAAAATGAGTATATATGACATGGAGGAAAAAATATTCTTTTCTATGCATACATGCCCCAATATGAATTTGTATATATGCCCCATGTGGTCTGACATAGATAGAAGTATCTCTATCCTGAAGGGAAGGAACTCTATCACCATATTCCCTAGTAGATTCACAATGAAACCTTTCATCCTAATCATGGTTGAATGTTATCCCTTGTGTATCTATCATATCCCATCATCCCCAATAAAAACTCTTTGAGTTATGATTTACATAGTCTAAAATTCCACTAATTCAAGTGGCCTCGATACCCTCAGTGTTACGCCTTTGTGCATCCTGTTCACATTTATGACAAGTGTATAATGCATCATTATATAAACATTATTTCAAACCTCATCTTGAATCGATCTAAAATGTATAACCTTAAACATCAAAGATATTTGGTCTAAGTTGTGTGACCTTAAACAACAGTCATAGTGTTTATATTGGTGAAAATAGAAAAAGGAGGCATAAAACTTCTCAGATTGAAAAATCACAATGGATGGTCTGAACAAAATCCAAGTACATACCCACTAAGTCCACCTTTATATGAGATTTAGGTAGAAGTTAGGTTAATAATAAAAAATATTAAAATCTTGTATGGTCCACTATATGAAACAAGCAAAAGTAAAAAATATGATTTATAGGCCCCTTGTCTTTAGAAAAAGTTAGATAACCCCTCTCATCATACTCACACTTGTAGTTTCCCCCTAATGTCGAATCAGACCTAGGTGGGAATCCACTACCTCATAACTGGGTCCCCCTTCATCTTTTAGACTTTATTTTAGAGAGGGGTCATTTTTTGACTCCTTACAGATGAGCATCGAAAATAAGAAGTGGTGAAAATATGCAAAGGAAAAGTACCATTTTGGGACAAAGGCACTTCAAAGGGAAAAAATAATTCACGCCCGAATCACATGACATCTTGATGTCCATTCAATTTCATAACAGTTCTAGAATCATGAATCACTTATGAGTCATGTGATTGCATGACCCTAACGTCATCATGTGAAGAAATCAGAGGAGGCTATCGACAATAGCCCGGTTTGTAGTTGATATGGATCACACAACTCCCCCAAGACATGTGATCAACTAACTCCCATAAGATCATGTGATGGGATTGGAAATGTTGTCCATGATGGATATATTTTATGTCATCAATGGTTAGGATACATTTCCAATGTACATGTCTGCACTAGATTAGCGATGCACTAGAGACACGATCAACGACATGAGATCTTAGTCACAAAGATCATATGAACTCATAATGACTTATGTGGGTGTCTTATACCACCTCAAACCTATGTATGTGGCTCACCAACCAGATGAATCAATACAAATTTTGGCGGTCGGGGTCTATAAAAACTCTCAGCTAATATTTAAAATAGAGACGAAAAAGGATACGATAAGAGGAAGAAGGAGAAAGACATTAAAGGAGAGTTAATCAAATTCAATGTTTCCTATTTTAAAATTAAGTAAGATATTTTGAACGAAAAAAACTTTTTAAAGGGATAAACAATGATAAATTGAATAAATTCTTATGCATGTATCCACCGCATAACCATCTACGCAAGGGCAGATCAGGTGAATCCATACTGAGTATGCATTTACATTATGACATTTCTGTCACATGATCGCATCACACTATTTCCTCACTTAATAACAGTTACACAATGACATGAACCTCTTCTCTTTATGAGATTATAAGACCCCTCAGTTTTCATGCAATTGTCTAACTTATATCTCGATAAGATGTGTCTTCATTCCATAAAAGTACTTCCTAGAATTATTGTTTCATGTCTTGTCCTCCATATACATGAATTCCTAGATTCCACACATGGTCACCATGGTAAAACATATGTTTTAATTATATGAAACCATATCATGGGTATCCAATCTGGTATAATCCCCAATATATTCCTCACATTGTCATATTCCCCGTGAGTCATATCCATAGTTTGGGCATTAACTTTAGTGTAATTTCTTCCATGAGTCTGATTATCTTTTATCGTCCATCAGTGGATGAGAAACAAATCCATACATGGTGTAAGTTCTAATTTCTTCCTCATGACCATATTCCTCATGAGTCATATCCATAGCCTGGGAATCCACTTTGGTTTAAGTCCCCATCTTTTCTAGCTCATAGGTGTATATTCCCTTTGATTAATTATCTTTTCTCGTCCATCGATGGACAATAAATGAATCCATATATGGGTATCCAATCTGGTGTGATCCCCAATCTATTCCCCACTTTCTATATTCCTCATGAGTCATCTTCATACCATTAGTTCAATTACCCTTCCTTTCCCACCATCAGTCCAGGAGAAAATTATATTGAGAAACTCATGGGTAATCCCCATGTAATCTTCATATGAACTATGTGGACTCTGATTCCTATTATAAATAGGACACATATGACATATAATCAAGGCTCAATCCCCATATCCAATGAAATAATTCCCTCATGTATTGGGAATCCAATATGTTATAATCCTCAATATCTTCCTCACTTGGCCACATTCCTCATGAGTCATATCCATAGTTTGGGCATTAACATTGGTGTAAGTCCCTAACTTTTTCAGATCATAGGTCAATATTCCCCATGAGTTCAATTATCCTACCTTTCCCACGAGCAAGCTAGGAAAAAATTATATTGGGTGGATCATATGCGCATGACCCTATCAATTCTCTTATTGTCACACCTTTCATGAAATTGGTATCCCACATGGGAATCCACATTGGTGTAAGTCCCGAACAATTATATCTCACAATGTCAAATTCCCGACGAATCTGATAATCCTTACTTGTTCATCAGCAAAAAAGGAATGAACCCATTACATGGGCATCACACTAGCTGTAAACCTCAACCTCATCCATATATATGCGCATCTAATATAGTGTAATCCCCAAAAAATTTCTCATTTTCTGTATTCCTTAACAACCATATCATGGGATTTCATCACGGTGTAAGCCCCACAATTTTTTTCTCAAAAGGACATATTCCACATGATCCCAATCATCTTCCATCATCTACCAGTGGGTGAGGGACAAATCATATTGGGAAGCTTATTCATAAGCCACATTAGTCACTCGATCTATGAATCTAGCTTACTATGACCTCTTGTTTCTCAGGCTGAGTGTGACTCACATGGTCTTAGTGGTTATGACTAGTTGTTTTACATCCAATTTACCATATTATATATCCTCATTGTATGAAATTAAACTACATGGTCAAAATCCAAACTACATGAACACTAATTCATGTTTCTTATAATATGTTCTAGATGCCTTCCCAAGGTTCGAACCCAACATCATACCCACCTATATTATCACAATTTAGTACCCTAGATTTCACATGGTCATATTCCTTGTGAAATCTCAAATCTTCTCTCATAGATACATATTCTACACAAGACCCATAATCATATTACTCACATGGAATCCCCAATATCTGTAAGCCCTGAACAATCCTCTTTTGTCACACCTTTCATGACACAGAATTTCCTGCAACAAGACATTAAACTATGTGGTCAATTTTCTCTTCATATGTTGTTAAACTACATGTCTGACATTCAAACTATGTGTGATCATATTCTTTTCTTCATAGGATATGTGTGACGCCTCTCCAAAGATCAATTCCCTCACCTATAACATGAAAATTTACCCATATATATGTATATTTCATCCTTTTTCACATGAAATTAAACCGCATGTCATTGGAACTACATGGAATTTGATTCATGTCCCGCAAGATATGTAGGACACATCTCTAAGGATCGAGCCCCCAAATCGGCATTAAGATCACCCCCATATAAATTTATATATCTTGTCTCCCAAGTGTCAAAATACCTCATGGTGATAATGACCCTCCAAATATCCTACAGTCCCTACATGGCTATATTCCCTATACAAAGATTTAAAATTCCCTATTATCTATATCTTATTGAACTACGATGACTCTAATTCCTATTCACATAGGATATGTAGGACACCTCTCTGAGGTTTGAGCCCGACATCGTTATCCCCCATATGAAATGCCCTCTTTAGTGTAATTTTATGATTTCTATGAAGAAAACATGGCCTCCACATCATTACCATATCTTTTTTGAAAGATAATATCTCATTGTGGAGTGATTTATTCACTATGAGACTCAAATTCCTTAATAGGGAAATACCCTACATCATTGTTTCATGGCATTACACTAAATGACATCAGAACTACATGGACTATGATTACTATTTTCACAAGAGACACAGGATTCCTTTTCAAGGCTTAGTCTCTATAACTAATGTAAAAAATTTATCCATAATACATTACCCATTGTAATGGAGATGGATGACCTCTTATACATAAAAATGTGTTCTCATTTCCATTCAATCATGATCAATGATTTTTGTGAGGGTAACTATAGAATTCATCACACTATTGGGTAAGATTATTGAATTCGTATTAAATATATAATAGAGTCTCGAAGTGGGAAGCAATTACCACTTAACAAGGTGTGCATGAGACTGATTTCGCATCCTATAGATTTGATGTGCATTCAAGGATTCATTGGTATGTCATTGTGATTGTCTTCCTTTGGAAAGTAGGGTCATGAATGACATTAAACCAAATAGACTTGAATTAGGATCTAAACAGCTAGGGAGATATTTTTTCATTAATATATTAAGTTTTAAATTTTCACGACCCTTCCTAGTGGGGCTTGTGCTGCGACTCCCCAAGCTCACCTCTAATAGGATAGGGGATGGTGACTAGAACCGAGTAGGCATATCACTATCACTGGAGACATTGCCTAAGTATATTTACACACACACACACAAATCTCCAAGCCCAAAAATACTAAAATTTAAAAAAACCACTAAGGAACAAAATGCATGCATACAACTAAGCCCAACCAATAGAGTACAACAGGAAGTAAAGTGTGGAAAGTAAACTAGGACAGAATATAATCCCACCAAAAGAAAGAGCCTGCAAACTACAAAGTCCAAACTATAAACAAGAAATAGGTATTGAGACTGCCACTCATAGCTGTAGGAACATATCAGATTGTAAGGAAGCTCACAAATCTTGATTCGACCTAGACTCTGTCAAAAGGTTGATCGTCAGCACAAGACATGACATGTGCAGGCAAAGACCGTGCATGGGTGAGTATTACAATACTCAGTTGAGGACCCTAAAAACTACAAATCACTACACAAAGTAAAGTTACAGTTATTTCTACAATGTATATGTATATAGAACATATATAAAAAGAAACATATCTAGATATACTCAAAAACCAGACTCGTAGTCTAGAGGTAAGTCCCAACGACCACATACCCACGCTAGAGATTCAGTTCGAAGATTCCATAAAGTACTCATCTGTGAGAATTCAATCTATGATCCGGATTTCTCTTATGAAGTCCATCCAAGAAGTATGTCTTTCGGGTTGTTTTATGAGATAAATAAAGATATAATGATAGATCATAAGAGAGAATAGATACACTCATTTCGAGATAACTCACTCCTATATGAGGAAAGATCATGATACACTGATGAGGATCACTGCCAGGGCCAGGCAGTATACCACAAATCATCTAGATTCACCTTCAAATTAGAGGATCATCATCTGATAAGATTGGTAAAATTGTTACTCAACTCTACCTAGTGTCAAGACTAGGTAATGAATCTTACTCCTGGCCTCTCAGAGGTATTCTGACTCTATATAGAAAGTCCCATTGAAGGGATCATACTCCTATGGATGGAAATGATACCTGAACTTTAGGGGAACGAGCAAAGGGGGAACTAACCCAAATGAAACTTGTACATGATATGGTGGACAAGGAGATCAGTACATGTACAGAAAAGAAAATGGTGTGTAGAAATGTCACATGTCGTGTTCTATGACCCTAGGTACTGCTCGTGTACAATGGCCCGTGTCGAAGATCTGGTCATGTAGAAAGAGATATACACAACGTGTAAGAGTGTAACATGTTTTTTCCTACTATATGGGGACTGCTCCATGTATGCTGGTCGTGTGCTTGTACATGGATTCAACTTGTTCCTTCCCACTCATGTACTAGTACATGGGGTAACTCATGTAACCGGTTTGGTCTGGCTTTGTGGTGGAGTACATGCTATGTACTCCACCCCATGTCCGTATATTTTCTGAGATACACGCCGAGTCCCACACAAGGACCCACACACTGTGTGAAATTTTTCTCATTTCATGTCATTGCTTCCTACATTGCAAAACCATAGCTGCCACTGAGCTGGCCCCACACGCCATTTTCTCTGGAGAACACACTGTGTTCATCACATTTTTTCAAAAAAATGAAGTTCTTCCTCCCACTACACATTTGATCTTCCAACCCTCAATCCAGCCATCCATTCTCCATGAAACTCAAGATCTGAGGTCACCCTACCATACCATCAATGTTTTTGTAGGTTTTGTGTGTTCAATCAGCCCTAAAAACTCATTTCAATCAATTGCATGAAGAACAGTCAAAGAATAATTTCTTCCAAACCATGTTGATTCATTTTCCACCATCATCGTCGAACCTCGGTTGGGTGGTCATGATGTTAGATTTATGATTTGGGATCATTTGATTGAGAAATGGATGCGTAATGATCCGTTGTTCATAACCCTGCATAGAACGTGAAGAACACAAGGTCAAAAAGGGAGAAGAAATCTAAAAAAAAGAGGAACGAACCCCGTCCATAATTTTTCATAGAATTGATCTTCTCCCCTTAGAAGGATCAAACCAAAACAAATAAAAAATGAATCAAATCATGTATAGATTAGTTTCCAAAAATAAACAAGATAAAAGACCCTCTTGCAAGAAAGAACTATTCATGGGTCAACATGTTCGTGGGTTGATTCGAGTTCATTTTTTATTCAATAACGGGAATAATGAAATAAAAAAATAACCCCTACCTTGATCATCGATGAAGAGGGAGAGTAGTCGTCATTCCGGATTCGATCTCGTCGTGCAACGATCCACGCATTATCGTTCTTCATTGTTCGTCGAGAATTCTCCAAGGGTTTCTCCTCTCCAAAGCTCTAGAGGATTCTAGGGAGTTTTACAAGGTTATTATCCTAACCTTGGGATTCTTCTCATTTAAAGAAAATTAATATTTCACTACATTATTAAAACATTTAAAATAAAATAATTTATAAATTTATTTTATTTCCTTTAAAACGTCCAAAAACTAACTTCTACTACCGACCCATGTTGGTCGGGGTAAGACCCCGCCTAAGGCAAAGCCACTTCTCTGAACACAGTGGTTCCCTCATATTTTTGATCTGGGCACTCATTTAGAAGTTATTCTACTTTTTCAGTAAAACAACTCACGCGTGCTATTTAAAAGTTTAATTTATTTCAAACATGTATTATGGGCACTCCATGCCCCATAATTTCATGAAATTGCAATGATTGGTCTCATAATAATTCCATATAATATTTTGAAATAATACATGGAAAATCTGAGACATTACATTATCCCCACATTAGGGATTTTACATCCCTGAAAATTCAAAACAAAAGGCTACTCAAACAAAAGTGGGTAATGCACATGAATCTGAGCCACCTACTCCCACTTTCTCTCTTAAAGGTTCCCATGCTGCCACCAGACACACACCAAGGGAATCAATCGCCCAAAAAGGATCCTCTCAACTCAAACCTCGATCTACCCTAATTACTCTTCAAAGGTCACCCCATCCTCGATATCCAGCTCACCCCATTTGATGATGTGCGAAGGGTTATGCTTGTACCTACTCAGCTATGACACATGGAAGACATCATGTACTTGGTGCAACTACGATAGTAGAGCTAGGTGGTATTCCACGTCAGCAACTCTGCACAGTATCTGAAAAAATCAAATGAACCTCGAAGACAATTTTCCACCCTGACCAAATCTCCACAACCCTCATCAAGGTTACACCTAAAGGAAGACATGGTCTCCCTTCTCAATCTCCAGTGGTCTCTGTCATATTCCATCATAATATTTATGCCAGCTCTATGCAATATTCATCCACTCCAGGATGATCTACACCTTCTCAGTTGTACCTTAAACCAAATCTTGACCCATGAGTGCTAACTATTTGGGGTCGGTCTACAAAAGTGGTGACCAAAAGGGTCTCCCATATAAATCCTCAAATAGTGCCTTACCAATGGTGGAGTTTTAGTTGTTGTTGTACACAAACTCCACTAGTGGTAGGTGGTCCTCCCAATTGCAACCAAAACCCAAGATACTTTCCCAAAAAACATCCTATAGAAATTGAATGGTTCTCTCTGTTTGAAAATTTTTATAGGGATGGAACACTGCGCTCAAGCATAGATGAGTCCCAAACACCTCTTGCAATCCCTTCCACATCTGGGATGTGATACAAGAATCACGATCTGAGAATATTGTTGAAGGGACTCCATGAAGGAAAATTATCTCCTACATGTAGAGGTGTCCCAATATCTCCATAGAACTCTGCTCCCTGATAGCTAGGATGTGGGCCGACTTGGTGAGCTGGTCGATGATAACCCAAATCAAATCATGCCCGCTGGACAATTCATGGTAAGCCCATCATGAAGTCCATTGATATTTCATCCCACTTTCACTTCGGAACTTCTAGGGGGTGAGATAACCCCATTGGAACCTGGCATTCATACTTCACCTGTTTGCACATAAGGCATTGAGAAACATACTTTGTTACTTCCTTCTTTATACCTATCCAGTAGAACTGATGCTAGAGGTCCTAGTACATTTTTTCCACTCCAGGATGTACCTCCAAGGGGATGTATGAAACTCCCTCAGAGCCTCCTCTAGCTACTCCACTGGCACAATTGTGTGGCCTCTAAAAAGGACTTATTACTCCCCACCTTACAAATATCCATCAGGAGCATATCCAATATACCAATGAGCATGTAATGTATCACAGTCAAAATCCCCTAGCTGTTTCTCCCAAACTCACCATAAGAGTGGAGGGGTGAAAACCATCAACTATAGATAAGCTACATCATTTCCATCCAAAAAGGATATCTGTAGAGATTCCAACTGCTCCAATTCCTCTCTCAGTAGTTGTAAACTCGATCTCCTACTATGATCATCAGCTACTATGTTCCCCTTCTTAAGAGTATAGATGATCTCGAAGTCATACTATGAATCCCATACTCTAAAAATCCACCAACTTCACCCTCGACTCATGACGATCTATGGGATACATATGATACATCAGTGAGAATATCAGTTCCATCCTAGGGTGTAAGTCGATGTAGAAGTTGATATCCTTGTAGGGAGGTAGTACTAAAACATCTTCTGGAAGGATGTCCTCATACTCCACCACCATCACTGGAAACTGAAAGCTCACAACATCTACTTCTCCATGGGTAAGTCTAGCCAGCTCATGAGTGATCGGCTACACCTTCATATTCATAAGACCATTTTGTGTTGCCTGAGTTTCCTTTTCACAAACAAAAGAAAACATTGTTCCATCACTATGGACAGACCAGACTCTGCCTAAAGCAATCAATCTGGGCACAGACTGATGATAACCAATCCATACTGAGAATGACGTCGTAAGGCATTGGTGCTACCACCAAGAGGTTCTAATCGAAACTCTCACCTCCAAGGGTAAGATGACACTACTGGAAAAGATGCATGATCATTGAGTCTCCTCCCGTAGGGGTCTCCAAGCATAAGGGTTGAGTCAATGACTCCATCAGAATCTCAAGGTTTCCCAGAAGACACATGGTGAGGGAAAAATGATCAGCACCTATGTCTATATGTATGACATCTAAGGTAGAAAAGAAACAAATCATACATTAGATCATACCTAGAGTCCCTAGGTCGTATTCCTTGACCGTATGTAGCTGCCCCTCCCCTATACCACAACTCCTTGAGCCTGGTGTGGACCTTCTGGGGGTGGTGGTGGAAGTAGGTCAAAGCGTCTGCCACCTCCTACAGCTCTCCTTGTTCCTCTACCACATCCTCTGCCTAAGAAGTCTTCCTGCTCCACTATACACCTCTTCCTCGGTGGTCTATCCACCTCTTCCCTATCATTAGTTCTATGGGTTGGGAAATCTCTAGCGAGATGTCCCCTACCGTTGCATGAGTTACATTGCCTCTCACTAGGCTGACTAGATCTAGCCTGAGATCTCTAGACCACAAATCCTTTATCTTGGGTCCTCCTATGATGTCTCCCATGTCATGATCCTTGTGCATGACATCAAATCCCTATTGATAAGGTCTATGCACTTATCTTCCTACTGTTGACTTCTACTGGATGTCTTTTCTCAGCCAAGAAGCTCTCGAACACCAAATATCACTTGAGAACTCCGGCATATGTCAAAATTCATAGAGGCACGACAATAGATCTAATGTCCCATTGTAGGCCTTGACTGAAGGTCCAAGCTCTGAAGTACTAATCCTTGGCCATATCCATCGAGTACCTAGTGAGGTTGGTGAACCTCTATGAATAGTCAGCCATTGTTAAACTGCCCTACTAGATCTTAAGAACTTCCTGGATATGCACTTCTCTCAGTGTTACTGGAGATAACTCCTCCCTAAAGAGTCCTCGAAATCCATCCATGAAAGAGTCTCCTCATCATGAGTCTGCATGGTCAAACTCCAACATCTTCCTGTCGAACCCTGAAGAAGGATCACTCCTAGGATCACCATATGGTCTGCTGGTGTCCTCACAAAACGAAAAACTCTACTCACTACCTCAAGCTAGTCCTCAACTGCCTAAGGGTCAGGCTCACCCTGGAACCTAAGGGGTCTCTATCATTGAAACTCATAGAGCGTTCTCAACCTACAATACTCGCCTGCTGGTACTATAGGTACCACGTGTTTCTCCACTGGTGGTGGTATAGTAGGAGCACTACCTAGAAGTAACGCCTAGGGAACTAGTCCCGAAATCGAATCCTCATCACTATAGGGTCATCCTCGTGATCAGGTTGTTGAATCCTAGTAGGTATGCATCATGGAGGCATCCTGTAAGGAAAAAAGATGAACCACGATCAAAGAGTATGTCTGGATAGCTAACACAAAAAGGACATGGAAAACACAACCCATTCCCAGATGATGTATGTACCATTCTTTTGTTTTCCCTATTGGGACCACTTTGTGTATGGAGATTTTATTGGTTTTCAATGGGTTTCAATGGATGTCAATGATGATAAGAATGAAGAAAGAAATTCTCTTAAGTGAAGGATGGTTGGAGTGTTCTTTGGAAGGAGTAAAATAAATGGAGAAGAAGAGGGTGTGGAAGAGGCTTGGAATTCTATGGTGTCCATACATGATATTTTAAATAGAAAGTGGCCAAGAATTTCAATGCATAATTAGTTTTATACTAAGTATTTTTATAATAATTACTTAAGAAAAGGGGGTCCATACCACTAGCCATCCATCCAACATCAACCTGAGGCTCATACAGGACCATTGGGGTCGAACGTGCCCACAGGGAAGCCAACCTTGCTATCCCGCAAGCAGCATGGTGGATGCATAGTGCGACCGCATAGAATGCGCCACAATGCAGGGTGGAAAGGAGTTAGAGGTTGGCATAGAGTGCCCACAGAACACAGTACGGGGCGGTACCATGGATGGAGAAGATGTAATTTGGGCTGTAGATGGGATAAGTTGATTGATAAACTGCGAAAATGTGGCATCTCTATTTCGATGTGGGACGCATTTTAAAAAATGAAGACGCCATCTCGACCATTCATTTAATTCTGCATCTTGCTCAACTGATCAATCTGTGACACATGGATTTAATCGTGGTCATCCATCATCCCACGCTGCACTAAATTGAATGTGATCAATCAATCATTCGTAGGTTTTGGTTTAAATTGCATCGTCTTCAACCTCTAGCACCTGAGACTGCCACTACCATCCACCAGAGTTGATGAAGAATCATTTCCTGAACCACCATGTCTTCTCATTTTTGGCATCATACCGAGCCCATGCATGCAATATTCATCTTGCATGCAAGCGATATCTTGATGAAGAAGGTTCAGATGAGGAAAACAAAGTTTCTGAGGCCACATAGACTCAAGTGAGGATTTAAACGGAGATTTCATGTGTTCTTTTGAACCCATGAATGTGATCCGGGAGAAGAGGCCAGCTCCTTCGAAAAGGAAACACGCTGCAAGTCCCAGCGTATCTCAAACGTGGGTTTGAAGATTTCAAAATGCCGAGAATATCATGCATTCAAACTGCCATCTCCATGGAATATCTTGAAGATTTTGAATGTAGAAAAGATCCTCTCCTCACCTATAAAAGAAGCCTCACCCAATCCGAGAGAAGTTTCTTCCATACACATTCTCGAGAGCTTCTGTTGAAAAATAGAGCCTCCATTTGAGCCTTCATTTTTCAAAAGGAAAGAAAGGAAAACCACAAGACTTTAAGGCTTCTTGAATAGAGGATTATTCAGGGCTTCAATAATTGATTTTAACTCTTGAGTGAGCTTCGTGAAGAACTACTATCTACAAAGAAATGGGATGGCGAACATCATCTACCTTGCCTCTTTGATGAACTGAGATGCGAAAAACCCACCTGGTTTATGAAGATCTTTAGAGATCCACGAGCTAGTGTTCCCACCGAGCTTCATGAAGACTGCACAATGTGAGCTTGGAAGATCTTTTCTTCACGAGGTTGCACTTGTACACCTCCTGCACGACAAAGAAGACCCATGAACTCTTCGGCTTTGTGAGGAAAGGGTGTGAGAATCCTCTTGTTTCCATGCTAATAAGAAATACTATATATAGGGGTTCCCATTTTGGAGAAGGAGATTTCAAGAGGAGAGAAATATGTATTTTCATTCCATCAAATGCATGATCTAAAGAAGCTTGAGGTATTGTGTGTGCGAATGTGAAGAACCCATCCAAGGGATATCACACATTCTGGTGTGGTTGATGAAAAGAGGAGAAGGAGAAAGGCATAAGCAGTGTGTGAACAAAGAAATCATCCAAAGGGGTTCACTCATTCGGGTTTGAAGAAACACCATGGTAGTTGACATCGTGAGTCTACAATATGAGTCTAACCTATGAGCCGGGTGAGTTTACACTAAGTCCAAATATTTTATACACGAGTTTACGATGAGTCTACGAGTTTGCTACTGAGCATGAACAGTAAACTCACCGAGTTGGACTACCTTGAGAAACACACATATAAACTAAAGAAACATCCCAACTAAGTTCTAGATAAAGAGAAGAGAATGGTGCATGCATTTGTGCATGCACATGCACATGTAAAGACAATTAAATAAGGAATCAAAAACCACATGTTCATGTGTGTAATAACTAATATTAAGTAGGAAGAAAAGGGTTCAACCTAAATACCACATGCATAATCACATGCATACATGATTAGAAGGAAAGAATTGATTCTAAAGATTCCAAGTAAGCTCATCTTCATTGTTTGAACAATCACATAAGATTTTTTGATTATGGACAATAAGGAAATAATGAGATTTAGTACAATCAGTTATTTCACTACATGAGAAGTTTGAATACAAAAGAGCATCAATTCCAGACTCTGATGCAAGAAATTTCTCATGCTGAATAGAGAACAAAGACTTACATGCTTATATGTTGAAAAGACCCTCATGTCTCTAAATTCAGTGGGACTTCTCCCAAAGAAGTGAGCCAAGGGGAGTCAATAGGAGTGACCCGAGGGAAGAAGTGATCTATCCCTGAACCTTTAGGCAGTGAGCCTGGGATATAGTGACTATGCCTGAACCTTTTTAATCCATAGTTAGTGAACATTATTAGAATTTGGTATGACCGGAAACATGTCAGCATATGCTCCTTGAACATAGACCATTGTGGTGAACCAAGTAAATGTGTTGTGTTTTCCTTCTGCATGTTAATGTTTTAATTACTTCACATATCTATCATACAAGGTTAAACAAGTTCTTACCAATGTGGGAACAAGATCTAGTAAAGAAGAGAAAATGTTGGCACCCTGATTCACCCCCTATCAGGGTGGTCTAGGGTCCTTCAATTATTATCAGAGACGGGTTCAGGTAGGTTGGATACTCTATAGTAATTTTATCAAGTGGATGAAATAAATTTTATTTCCTATTTCAACTATGAAGTGAATTTTTTTTGAAGATTCAGTTACCTATGAGCAGAAGCCTATATCAAGAAAGACCATGAAAAATAAGAAAAAGAAGTAGAAGAGGAAGTTGAATAAGTCCCTCTTATCTAAAGAAGAGGTAGTATCTGGTTCTATATGTCCTTCCAATATTTAATAAATATCAGGCCTGAAATGTAAAGAGTAGGTGGCTCAGGTAACCACCACAAACAAGGAATCCAACACAAGTGGTGATGTTGATCAAACTCTTACCTCACATGAGCTTGCAAGTTATCAAGAGA
Source organism: Viscum album (assembly GCA_963277665.1). Lineage (NCBI taxonomy): Eukaryota > Viridiplantae > Streptophyta > Magnoliopsida > Santalales > Viscaceae > Viscum > Viscum album. Next base: position 839,772,928 of record OY728165.1, read on the forward strand.
AATTAAGAACCTATCTGCATGATATTCCTAAAGAAATATTTGTTTTTATTTGTACAATATTTTAATTCATGCAGGTTGAGATCACCTGATTGGAAAGAGAAGCTGATAATGTGGAAAAGGGCTCAGTAGAAAAAATTTCAGAATTCTTAAAGCTCTCCAGATATATTAAAGCCTTTGAAAAGAAATAAGGGGTCAATAAGAATATGTAAGAAAAGATCCATAAACTTTTATATGATATGAATAATATCACTGAATTCAAGATTTTATATTTGAAAGAAACATCCATGAAATTCAAGGAACTTGACTCATTGTTACAAAACAAAGTTAAGTTGCATGAATTTGAAGTTAAAATAATAAAGGAATCTTGTGAAGAGAACATGACTACGATTGAAGACCATAAAGTCATCCTCAATATGATATGTATAAAATTGGAAGCTCATTTAACCAATATTGAGAAGACACATACTGAGTCTCCATAAAAGAAGGAAACAATTGCTATCAATGTTCACTGGAGTATTCTACTGTCAAAAGACCTCCAACATGTGATAAGAAGATCATGGATTTATCCAATTATCTATAACAATTAGCTGAGAAAGTAAAGGTACCATCCATACCATCTTTTATTAATGTATCTAAAGTTGTCTCTACAAAAAGTGCAAGGTGGAAGCAAATGTTTATACAAGTACGGATGATGAAAGGTGATGAGATACCTACCACCATGGCTAGGGTGGATAGGAAGAACAAGAAGTTGGAATATGGTTCCCCACGTAGAGAAAATTAAATCAAGAAGAAGTCCCAATAAACTTATCCAGATGATATCAATAAGTCATGATTTGTGGGAAAATGTATGTGCTGAAATAGGTTTGGGAATTGGAATTAGATTGTTGGTACAATTCTCAAAATGAAAAAGCACAAAAAAATACCTTCTCAAAGGGGAGAAATATAGATAAGAGGAAAAAACATCCTCAGGTCCAAAAACACTAGTTCACTGTAAACATATTTGAAATGGTTGACAACATTTGTGATATATGCAATGGTAGTGGTCACAAGGTTGGTATATTCTCATCTCAACATGCATCAAAAGCTAATAAGAAGACAAGACCACATAAGAAGCTGTGTGAATGATCCAATCTTGATGCCTTAATTCCTAATGACATATTAGTTATCTGGCTAGAGGATTTGGAAGGAATGAGGAAAATGGAAGTAGTCAGAACCAAACAATCACAACTAGAATTGAAAATTGAATGTGAAAGTATGCATAGTGGATCAAATGGAGCATCTTGGATGAGAAAAACACTCAACCAAGCTGTTCACATTGATTAAGTAAGGAGGATCAGCCTTATTCCATTAAATCTTTGTGTATTGTATCTGTTACTATAATATAGGGAAATGAAGGTGAAGGAAGATCTATGGGGGAGAACCTGAGAAGTGTTCCCTTGAGGGGGATACACATAAAGAAGCTACGAGGGCTATTATTTCAATTACCATCAACTTCAGTTGGTATCAAATTCAATTACACTGAATATTGTATGAATATCATTTTATTGGAAAAGGTATGTCATTTATCAAATCTCCCAACCTTTGTTACTCAAAGTAAAAAATATTTTACAAAGGGAGAGTAACTAAATCAATTAGTGACATAAGAAAATTGGATGTGCCTCAATACCACTTATCCTGCTTATTGAAAATAAATTCTTTGATCCATTTATTGAAGTGAGTGCAAGAGTTTAAAGATGATTTTTATTAAAAGGATTTTATCTCTTTAACATGTAATGAAATTGGAAAGGTTCTTAAAGACAAGTATATAAGTTCTCATAAGGTATCATGACAAGTGGATAATGGATAACATGTTGTCTATATCAAATCCTTTTGTTTTTTACCCCGAGAATTGCTCATGTAGACTTAGAGTGATTTGATTGATGGAACATTTCTTAAGTATGGAATGATTCCCTCTCTTCCATAAAATTTTTGTTTATTGTCAATAAGGGGAGATAAAGTGAAATGAGAAAAGGTGAAATGAGAAAAGATAAGTGAAGGGGAAAGACAACTGAATGGGGGAGAGAAGATAGAAGACTCTCATTTTGATATTGACATGATCTTTTTAGAGAACTTTGAAGAATAATCTCATTTTGTTATTGACATTCTCATTTTAGATAACTTTGAAGTATTGACAAAAAACAAAAAGGGGGAGACTGTTGGGACCAATTTGTGTATGAAGATTGTATTTTTTGTTAATAGGTATCAATGGATGTCAATAATGATCAACATGAAGAAGTAATTCTCCTAAGTGAAGGATGGATGGAGTGTTCTTTGGAAGGAGTAATAGAAAAGGAGAAGAAGAGGGTGTGGAAGTGGCTTGGAATTCAAAGGTTTCCATGCATTAGCTTTGAGATAGAAAGTATCCATTCATTTCAATGCATACTTAGTTTTCTACTAATAATTTATATATAGATTACTTAAAAAAAGGTGGGCCATCCCACTAGCCTGCCAACCAGCCTCAACCTAAGGCTCATGCAGGACCACAGGGGTCGACCACGCCCACAGGGAAGCCATCCCGCAAGTAGAATAGTGGATGCATAACGTCCCCGCAGAGCACATGCCACCGTGTAGGGAAACACAGAGGTAAAGAGGTAGAGGGTGGTCACAGAGCGCACTCACAGAACATAGTACATGGCGGTACTGTGGAGGGAGAGGAAGTAATATGGGCTATAGGTGGGATGAGTTAGTTGATAAACCGCGAAAATGACACATATTTGTTTCGATGTGGTACACGTTTTAAAAAACACAGATGTGATCTCAACCGTTCAACTAATCCCGCATCTTGCTGAAATGTCTGATCAATACTGATAGATAGATGTAATTGTGGTTTTCCATCATCCTTCACTGCACTAAATTGAACATGAGCTGTTTGATCTCCCATGGGTTCTGGTTTAAACCATGTCGTATTCAAACTCCAGCGCCCGATGCCACCACTACCATCCACTTTAGATGATGAATAATCTTGTCCCAAACCACCATGTCTTATCATATTTGGCATCGTAGCTATCCCAAGAATGAAATCTTCATCTTTCATGCATGAGGTATCTTGATGAAGAAGGTTCGACACAAAAAATGGAGTTTCCAAGGCCATGTGGACTCGATCTAGGATTTAAAAGTATATTGCAGGCGTTCTTTTGAACACATGAATGTGACCAGGGAGAAGAGGCTAACTCATTTGAAAAGGAAACACGTCGCAAGTCCCGACATATCTAAAACATAGGTGTGAAGATTTCAAAATTCCAAGAATCTCATGAATTAAAACCTCGCTCTCCACGACATATCTTGAAGATTTTTTATTTGGAAAAGATCCTCTCCTCACCTATAAAAGAAGCCTCACCCAAGCTGAGAGAAGTTTCTTCGATATGCATTCTTGAGAGATTCTGTCAAAAAACAGAGCCTCCATTCAAGCATTTAGTTCACAAAGGGAAAGCAAGGATAACCGCAAGACTTTAGGTATTCATGGAGAGAGTATTCTACATGCCTTCAATAAGTGTTTTTCACTCTTGATGGAGATTCACAAAGAACCACACTCTATAAAGAAAAGGGATATCACACATCGTCTCCCTTACCTTTGTGAAGAACTGAGATCTAAAAAACCCTCATAGTTTGTAAATATCTTCATAGAACTATGAGACAGTGTTCCCACTGAGCTTCGCGAAGACTACACATCGGGTGTATAGAAGATCTGTACTTTGTGAGGTTGCACTTGTGAACCTCCTACACGAGAAATAAGACCCATGAACCCTTCGTCTTCATGAGAAGAGGGTGTGATAATCCTCTTCTTTTAACGCTAATAAGATATACTATATACAGGGGATCTCATTTTGGAGAAGAAGAATATTGCAAGAGGAGGGAAATACGTATTTGCATGCCTTCATATGCATGATCTAAAGAAGCATGAGGTATTGTGTGTGCATATGTGAAAAACTTGTCTAAGGGATATTACCCATCCAAGTGTGGTTGATGCAAAGAGGAGAAGGAGAAAGGCATAGGTTGCGTGTTCATGAAGAACTCATCCAAAGGGTTTCACCCATTTGTTTTTGAATAAACACACATATAAACCTAAAGAAAAACCCTAACAAATGGAAAGATAAAGAGAAGAGGAATGTGAATGCCTTCATGCATGAACATGGAGACATGAAGGCAATTAATGAAGGAATCAAAATAGTGTGCACTGATCAGATGGCTCAGTTCTCCCATGGCCTTCAGTGCTCTCACGCCTTCATCTCCATCACCTAGGGTTTCTCCCCCTCCATCACTTCCCATTTCTCTCCCCTAATCTTTTCCCCTCATCCTCTTCTGGGTTTCCCTTCGGAGCTCTTCTCTTTGTTTTCTCCCTTCTGGTGCTAGTGCTCTAGGTTCCCTCAGATGCCCTAACCCCTCTCTGGCCTCAAGTATCTCTATTTATCTCCTTGTTGGATATGGAATGCTGGTAACCAAGAGGCTTTGGGTTCTGTGGTTCAGCGGAAGATGGGCTGCATGGAGCTTCTAGTGTCAGATCTTTTTTCTTGGTCAGCTTCTTCCCCCGCCGCCTCAACCAAACTCTAACCTCGGATTCCATTTCACCTCTCCAGGTCAGATATGGAGTGATGGATTTTCCGAGGTTTTTGGAAATTAGTATGGTGGTTGTGGATCTTCCCCTTTGGGTTTCATCCCCGGGTTCGTTCACGATTTTATCCCCATTTTTCTCTTTTCCCATTCCCCTTTTGGGTTTCATTCCTGATTCTGTTCCTTCTCTAGATTTATCTCGATGGCAGTCATTTCGTTTTTGATTGTTGGTTATTGGTGGTGGATGTTGGTGGTAGAGGATGGAATCCATGCCGTTGATGAGTCGAGGATGACAACGGCAATGGTGTCAAGACGGTAGGATGAATGTGTTGGCAGAATTGATCTTGGTGGTGCAATGTCTGTGACAACGGCGAGGATGATTAGATTTTGTGTGATGGTGGCAGCGGAGATGGTTTCCTCAAGAGTGACGACGGATTGGCACTGCTGTTCTCTCGTAAAGTGAAATTTTTATGTTGATTGACTGCTTTTCCGGGGACGAGATGAGTGTTTCTTGGCAAAAGGATTGGGGTTCAGTGATGTGTGGCTTGAAGTCAGGCGATGGTGATGACGGTGAAGTTTGGAGTGATCGGTAGCATTGTGTTCATGAAAGCGGTGATGGGAGGACGGTGATGGGGATTTCAGCAGTTCTCGCCAGAAGGACATGACATTTGAGGTGATTGGTGTGCATCTCGAGGCAGGTGCGGGACTCGAGACTCATATGGGATGATGATGGTTTTGTCTTATAAGTTGTTGAAATTTCAATTTGTGGACTGGCGCAGCTTTTAAACTTTTGAAATGTGAACTTTTGAAATGTAAGGTTTCCCGCTAACCCTGAAAGAGGCCTTTTGAAAATGCAGAAAAATTGATTTGGAGAAAATAGTGTGCACACGTGTGTAAAGACTAAGAATAAGTAGGAAGAAAAGCGTTCAACCTAAATTCCACATGCATACATGAACAGAAGGAACAAATTGATTCTGAAGATGAAAAGTAAGCTGATATTTATTACTTGAACAATCACATAGGATTTTGTGATTCTGGCCAAGAAGATAATAAGGAGATTTAGTGCATTCATTTATTTCACTATAAGAGAATATTGAATACAAAAGTGCATCAATTCAGGACTCTGGTGCAAGAAATGTCTCATGATGAACACGAGACAAAGACTTCTAAGCTTATCTGTTGAAGAGATATTCACATCTATAATCTGAGTTGGACTTATCTCAAGGCAGTGAGCTAGGGGGAGTCAAGAGGAGTAACCCGAGGGAAGCAGTGAGCTATCCCTGAAGCTTTAGGAAGTGATCATGGGACATAATGACTGTGCCCAAACCTTTGTAATCAACAGTTAGTGAAGATTATTGGAATTTGGTATGACCGAAAACCTATCGGCATATGATCCTTGGATGGAGCCCTTAGTGGTGAACCAAGTAAAAGTGTTGTCCTATCTTTCTGCATGTGAATGTTTTAATTATTGAACATATCTGTCATACCAAATTAAAAAAGTTCCAACCAACATGGGAACAAGATCCATTAAAGAAGAAAAAGGTTGGAAAACTGATTCACCCCCCTCTTAGGGTGGTATAGGGTCCTTCATCCCCCAAAAATAGTGTTCTCATGTACTGAGTTGAATAGAAGGTTATTAGAGTCCCAATGTATGGATAGATCGGCCACCCACACCAACACTGGGGTCCCTAGCTTGAAAATAGAACTCGAAACACTTAACATCATTTCCCCAAACCAATCTCACAGACACTTGGTCTTAAGGTAGAACAAACCACCTCTCATACCACTCTATCATGACCCATCCCAGTGGGTCCCATTCCCGGACCCCCAAGCCCACCTCCAATTGGACAAGGGCTGGTGACTAACACCGAGTAAGCATATCATTGATAAGGGAGGAATTGTATAAGTACCTATACTCACACACACATCTCTAAGCCCACAAATGTTGAAATGTAAAAAAACACTAAGGAAAAAAATTAATTCATATAACTAAACCCAACCAACATAGTAGAATGTTAAGTAATCTGTGGAAAGTAAACTGGGCCAGAATAAAAACCTACCAAAAGAAAGAGTCTGAAAACTACAAAGTCTAACTTGTAAGCAAGAAATAGGTATTAGGGCTGCCTCTCATAGCCATAGAAACACCATGGCCTATAAGGAATCTAAAAATATCAGTCCGGTCCTAGCCCACCCTTGATTCCCTCAAAAGGCCACTCATCTGCATAAGACACGACACGTACAGGTAAAGTCCATGCAGGGGTGAGTATAACAATACTCATTAGAAGACTCCGAAAATCAAAAATCAACACACAAAGTAAATGTACTGTATTTTCTACATAGTATATATCTACAGAACATATATCAATAGAAACATATCTAGATATACTCAAAAACCACACCCATAGTCTAGAGGTATGTCACAAAAACCGCATACCCATGCTAGGGTTTCCATTCGAAGATTCGACGAGGCACTCATCTGGGAGAATTGACTCCACGGGTCTGATAGCTCTGATGAAGTCCGTTCAAGAAGTACATTCGTCGAGAAGTGTCATGAGAGAGAGATATAGCAGCATTGATAGGTCTGAAGAGAGAACATATACACACATTCTGGGAGAAATCGCTCCCCAGTAGGGAAAGATCATGATACATGAATGAGGATCTCTACCAGGGCCTTGGCGTATACAAAAAATCATGTAGATTCACCTGATAAGTAGAGGATCAATGCCCTGTTTGATTGTTCACGTCGATACCTGACTCTACCTAGGGATACGAATGGGTAGAGGATCTCTCTCTGGGACTCTCGAAGGGATTCTAACTCTATCCATAAAGACCTGCTGAAGGGATCATACTCCTTTGGATGGAAACAATACCTAACCTTTAGGGGAACAAGAAAATGTGGAACTAACCCGAATAAAAATTATCCAAGGTATGGTGGAAAGGAAGATCATGGCATGTACAAAAAAGTACATGGTGCATAGAAAGGCCACACACTGTGTCCTATGACCCTGGGTACTGGCTGTGTACAACGACCCGTGTTGAAGAGAATGTCTTGTAGAAAGAGATATACACGTCGTGTAAGAGCGTGACACGTTGTGTCCTACTATCAGGGTCTTCTCATTGTATTCTGGTCATGTGACGATACATAACTTCAATTTGTTCCTACCAACCCTTGTACGAGTACATGGGGTAACCCGTGTAACCGGTGTGGTTTGGCCGTGTGGTGGATTCCATGTCGTGTACTCCATCCTATGTCTATGTATCATCTGAGATACACGCTGAGTCCTGCATAAGGACCCACATGTTGTGTGACTGTTGTCACATGCCATTTCATTACTTCCTACAATGTGAAACCCTAGCCGCCACTGAGCCTTCCCCACACACCTTGTTTTCCGGAGAACATGTCGTGTTCATTGTAATTTTTCAGAAAACGAAGTTATTACTCTCGTGCATTGTTTGATCTTCAAAACCTCAATCTAGCCATCTGTTCTCCTAGAAACTCAAGATTCGAGGTCGCACCACCATACCATCAACGTTTCAGGAGGTTTTGAGTGTCCGATTGACCCTAAAAACCTGCTTCGATCATTCGTAGTCGAAAAACGATTTCTTCCAAAATGTGTTGATTTACCCACTTCCATCTTCATCGCACCTCTGTTGGGTCGTCACAATGTTGGATCTATGATTTCTGATCATTGTGTTGCGAAACATATGCGTAACGATCCGTTGTTCATAACCCCACAATGAACTCAAAAAACGCAAAGAACACAGGGTTAAAAAGGGAGAAGAAATCCAAATAACATAAGAAGGAACGAACCCCAACCATCGTTCGTCACAACATTGATCTATTCCCGTGAGAAAGATCAAACATAAATAAATAAAATATGAATCAAATCATTTACGGATTAATTTTCCAAAATGAACCCGATAAAAGACCCTCGTGTAAGAACGAATGATTTGCAGTTCAACTTATCCATGGGTTGAGTCACGTTCACTGTTTAGTCCAAGAATGGGGAAAAAATGAAACCAGAACAACAAAACCAACATCGATCATCAATGAATAGGGAGAGCGGCGATCGTTTGGGATTTGATCTCGTTGCGCAATGATCCACGTTTTGTCGTTCATCATTGTATGTCGAGAATTATCCAAGGGTGATTCCTCTCCAAAGCTCCAGAGGATTAGAGGGATTTTTCCAGGTTTTTGATCTTAACCCTGGGATCCAGTTCATTTAAAACAAATTAATGTGTCGCTACGTTATGGAAACTTTTAAAATAAAATAAATTATTAATTTATTTTATTTCCTTTAAAACGTCAGAAAACTGACTTCTGATGCTGACCCACGCCGGTAGAGGTTAGGACCCACCTATGGTAAAGTCGCTGCTTTGAATGCATTGGTGCCCTCAGATTTCTGATTCAGGAACCTGTTTGAAATTTATTCTACTTTTTCAGGAAAACCACTCACTCATGCTATTTAAAAGTGTAATTTATTTCAAAAAATTATTCCATGCACTCTGGGCTTCGGAATCACATGTCTTCGCAAAGGCTGGTCTCATAATAATTTCATACAATATTTAAAAATAATACATAGAAAATACGAGACATTATAGAATTGGTTCCTTTCTAGTCTATGCTACAGTGTGTGTCATATATGGATAAATCCTTTTTCAGTATTTAATTTTCCTAGATATTTCATGAGGCTAATTTTGTGTATGATTTTATGGATAGGAATGGTTTTGATGGGAGAGATGTTTTTTGAATGATCATTTTCAGAGAGGTGTTCAAGAAATTTCATATAGTGATACTATTCATGTTGATGTTTTTTCAATTCTGACTTGTTCATGGAGGTTGCAATCTCTGATTTGTTTGTGGTATGCAATTTTGTTAATGCAACTTTGTTTATGTAACTATCTAGTTGTCTTTGGGAATACTAAGATGGATAGGATTATGAATGAATGTGTTCAAGAGAAAATTAGAGTGACTCTGATTGACCAGAAGATTATTAAAACTGGATTAAGATGGTTTTGACATTTTAGAAGAAGACCTAGAGATGAACATATTAATAGGGTAAACTAAATGATTCTTTCACTTATTAAAATAATTAAAGGTATACCTAAAAGGACTCATAAAAAATCATTCAAGATGAACTTGTTATAAATTGTTTCAATAAAAATATGATCTTCAATGAAAATAATTAGAGACATTTGATCCATGTAGTTGACCCCATTTTAATTGGGTTTAAGACTTATTTGTTGTTATTTCTGTTGTAACTGTGTTTGGGAATTATTGGATGATGACCCTCCATCATGTTTATAACCCTACTACTCCTTCATTGGTAACAACCTAAAATATTTTTCATCTAGACATTGAAACCATTCAAATTTAGTGTGGTTAAAATTGTCTGGATTATAATGTCTGCAATTTTTTTATCAAAAGGATGGGGTTGTTGATCATTATTATAAGTTGTCTAATCATCCTTCCACAGTTGACTAAAATTCTCTGAATGAAGAAGCTTGGCATCCACACATTGTTAACAATCAAAAAAATATTGGGCCTTTTTGCACATGCATCAGAATATTGATCTTCACATTGGGAATATCCTTATTGTAGAAGGGGATCTACCTTTTCTAGAATATAATACAGCATTGTTCATGTCCTTCTATGGTATGTGGTCTCTGTATGAAAATTTGGTATCTTCTCGATCTTCAAGCCCAGGCTTGTAAACAATCAAAATGTCAAGTCTCACTATGCATTGAAATGAAGGAACATACGAGGAGGCTGCAGCCGTAGTCCAACTGTAAGGGTGTAACTCTCATCCAACATTGCTTTAGTTGTTCTTGGATGAATATGCAGGGGTTCAAGGCTTGGAGATTCTTTTTCCCTCCTATTTATGTTTTGGATACAACGATGTTGATGAATTTTGATATGTATATCATTGTGTGGAATTTGAGATTGGAAGGTATCTGCATTCTGCTGTATAGAAATGGCTAATTGATGTTGTTTCTCTAAATGTGTTGTGTTGTTGTCTTGCCATTATTTTGTGTGGGTGTAGCTCTCATCCACTCTCCCTTCACAAGAACCATTCACACGGCCTCTTTGGAATCACTGCTTGACCCTCGCTTTGGTTGGCCCCTAGAAAGTCTACAAAAAACCAAAACCAAAACCATCACGAACATTCAATTGTATTTATTTTTTTATTAAAATAATACCACGTTATTTTTTATTGTATTTCTTATTTATTTCTATAAATAAAATTTCAAACTAAAAATAAACAAGGCATTTATTTATTTACATGCATGGAATATAAATCATTTATGACATAAAATGAAATTTTACCTATTAACATGGATGAAATATAAAACATAAAGCATAAAACATAATATGGGATATATTTATTTAAATTTTACACATTAAACATTATAACAGTGTACAATTTTGTTATTTAAATGTCACAAACAGGTAGCTTGTCACTTATATACATATAAAAAGTAAATATAGAAGTGTTATTTAACTATATTTACAATGTAATCACTATACATAAACTAATTAAATAAACTTATAGATAGAAATTAAATAAAAAAGCTTATAAAAAAACTAATAATATAGAAAAAAATCACACTTTTTAAATTTATAATTTCTTTAACTTATATCATCCAAATTAAATAATAAAAACAAATACAGATATAAGAAATGAATAATAAAAATAAAGAATAATTGACACTTACAAATGATTAACATGAAGTGGTTCAAGAAATATTTGAAAACACTATACCATAATCTATATAAAAATTGAAATTTTTATTATAAAGGAAATAGAGGAAAACACTGAATGTGGATTCTACATCAAAATGAAGACGTACATTAACAAAGAAAATAAGGATGCAAAACACTGGAGGTGATTGCAGGAATAAAATAACAGCAGCAAGAAATAAATTTTTTTCTTATCTTGGATGATATTACAATGCCTACAGTAAACCCTATTTATACAAAAGAAAACACACTACAAAAACAGACGATGAAAACCAAACAGAAATAAAAGTCAATAGTTTGGTGTAATAGGTTCCTTCAAATCCTCTGAAGCAAAACACATCAAACAACCTTCGTTTGAAATCTGCAATCCTCCATTGCAGCTGTGGAAAGTTGGTGTAGTCTGCAAAATAAGTTTATTATTTAGAATCCGCCCATAAACATGTTTTCATCGTGACCCCTAAATTTGCATCATATTTGGATGGTTGATCATTGGATGTAATGACCTCACCATATTCAATGTCTTCCTTTTTCTAGTATCGTTTTGTGGGATTAATGGAATTAATTTCCTCATCAATCACATTCCTCCATATTTCTTCAGTTTTAGCTTCTTCAAAGCTAACTAGATCAGAAGTCACCAAGAGACAATACAAATTCACATACTCCTCCATTGGTTATGTTCCCTCATATACATCTGTAATGCTTAGAACATTTTGGAGATGTATATGTGAAAGTTCTTATTCTATGTCCTCAGATGTAGGAGTATGTGGTGACAACATCATTGGTTCTTCAATTTCTCATTCCTTCATTGGTACTTCTTCAACAATTTCTTCATTTTCAAGAGTGAGTTGTACCTCTCTTGAATCCTTATCTGGATTCCAATTCCAAGACCCCTTTTCTTCAAAGATAACATCTCTAATGTAAATAATATTATTTGTGATGAGATTATACAAGAGATATCCCATTTCTCGAGCTTCGTATCCCATAAGGACACACTTCACTCCTTAGTCCTAAATCTTTGTTCATTTTTCCTCCGAGATCCTAACGAAGTCATTGTAACAAAAAATTCTAGGATGACTTACACTTGGCTTGTGAGTACTCTATGCTTCATGTAACCTCTTTGATTAAAGATTTTTTTTGGCATCTATTAAGTAGATGCATCGCTCACAATGTCGCTTCGTCCTAGAAAGCCATGAGAACTCCGTTGTCTTTCAACATGCTTCTTTCCCGGATGAGAATGGTGAAATTTTTCCTTTTTGGAAATCCATTGAGTTTAGGTGTGTAAGATGGTGTTAGATGGTGCTAAATTCCTTACTGCTTGAGATATACTTGAAAAACATCAATGGTGTACTCCCCAACTATATCATATATCAATGTTTGTATGCGATGGTTGCTTTGATTTTTCACCAGCACATTGAAATCTTTGAAGATGTCAAAAACTTTGAAATTCATATTGAGAAAGTATATGAATGTTTTTTACTATATTCATCAATAAATGTCATAAGATTCCACCTTTTTCCATTTTATTTGGGATTCAATGTACCCCACACATCAATGTGGACTATCTTGAGTGGCACAACAGCTTTCAAGTTGGCCTTATTTTCAATGCCATTTTTAAATTATTTTCTTAGAACATAGCTTTCACATATTTTATTCGAGTGTCAAATAATAGGAAATTCATTCACCATCATCTTTCTTCCTAATAATCTTAAACTTTCAAAGTTTAAATACCTAGACCTGAGATTCCATAGTAATTATTTATCATCACATACTGTCGACAAACACCATGGTTTTTCGGGTTGGATCATAAGAGGAAACATGCAGTTCTTCACCATTGGTACTTTTATAACCATCCTTCATTTGTCATCGACAATCACCATTTGTTTATTTTGTAGGGTTATGTGAAATCTTTTTTCCACCAATTTCCTAAGACTCAAAATGTTTTTCTTCATGTTGGGTACATAGTAGACATCAGAGATGGAAGCATGACTGTCATCTTTTTTCTTGATCAAAATTTATCCTCTTCCATGGAAAAATATTTTTACAAGATCACCAAATGAAATCTCTCCCTAAACCCTCTAATCCTAGTTCATAAAGAAGTTCTTGTGACCTTTCATGTGGTTTCTATCTCTAGATTCAGGATACCAAATACCTTGATTTTGTGATAATGTTTGTGCCATTAACACATTAGACTCGCCAAAAGTATATCCTTCTGTAATGATATGTTGCTCTTCAGTGTCTTTCTCCATGGGTTGCTTATACCAACAATCATTGCTATAATGTATTTATTTATTATCAATTATAGTATTGAACATTTATTTTTTCAGTCGGATGATGATATTTGAATCCTCTTCTTATTCCTCATCCTCATTATTGTTGAGTATAATTTTGATTTCCATGACCTCCTCGATTTGGGATTCATCCACCTTATCCTCTTCTTCTTGAATCAAATTCTTGTACAAGGAATCCTCTGTCTAGACTTTTTTAAAATGTCCCACTATCTCATTTTCAGAGTTTTTTAGATACAAATTTGATTTTAGGGCATGCTACACTCCATTCATTTCATTCCAGAGGATCACTTTTACTTCATGGTATTATAGAGATCCCACAAGTTCTTCGATAGAAATTATCTCTATGTATTTTGTTTCCTCCAGGGAAATGGCCATGTAACCAAATTTTGGATGTATGGATCACAACATTTTCTCACATACCTACATGCCTGTAATATTTATTCCATTTCATCATAGTTGGTTCACCAAAACCATTACATGAGTATGATACTCGACAATAGTTTCAGAAGATTTCATAAACATGGATTTTAACTCACCTCGTAGAGATTGAATTCGCATCCGCTTCACTTTTTCGGCTTCTTTGAATGATTTTACAGGATTATGTAAGATCTTATTTTATGATTTTGATGAATCTATTATCTCAAACATTGCTTCTTCAAAGACTTTGATAAATGAAATATTTGTCCTTGTAGCCCTTTTTATGTTTCTCCTGAAGAGTTTCCTTTTGAACATCTGGAAGAGTAGCCTCCACTACTTTGGATTCTGACTAAATGTCAACATATTCCATGATGTCCATGAAATATTGGGTTCAAAAGAGTGATCAAATTTGGATGAACCAGTATTCATAGTTTTTCTTCATCAGCTTTGGGATCAATGCTTGTATAATTGCATTTTCCATGGAAAACAATTATTTGGGATTGAAAATAGCAGATTCATACATTTTTTCTAGATAGTGAAGATTGAAATTTTTCTTTTTCAAGATAAAATCCTTATTTTTAAAAAAAATTACGGACTGATATTTATTTTTTCAGAAATATAGACTATAATTTAGTTTAGAATTGAGAATTACAATAATTTTTTGAGTCACAAAATACTAATTATTTTCAGCAAATGAATTGATATTTGTATTGTGTATTAGAAGGAAATATAGGAAATAAAAATGAGGTGGGATTTTTTTATGGGCATATTAATGTGGAGGATTTATGGTGGGAGGAAAAACCACTTTTGACTTATGAAAAAAGTGGTGTGGAAATTGTAAAAAATAGAACCAACTTTTGATAAATTGAAGAACAAAAAGTATGGGAAGGAAAAATTATTTGAAATATAATGGGAGGAATAACTCAACTATTCATCTTCTTATTTCATTTCCCACTTCAATGGATTGTGATATTAGGTCTCACAAACCCCTTTCTTAATGCAGCTTGCCTTCACCCCTATGATACCACTGAAGGTGGATCTTGTAGAAAAACAGAGATACACAGTAGTTGAGAAAATAAGGATGCAAAACACTGGAGGTGATTGCATGAACAAAATAACAGTAACAAGAAACAAATTTATCTCTTATCTGGGATGATATTACAATGTGTAAAATAGATCTATTTATAAGGATACAAATATAAAACAAAAACGAATTATAAAATCCAAACAAAAATAATGTCCACAATTTGGTGCAATAGGTGTTGCCCAATCATCCAAATCCAAACATATCAAGCAGCCTTTGTTTAAAATCTCCAAGCCTGTATCACAGTAGTGGAAAGTTGGTGCGATCAGGAAAATAATTTTATTATTCAACAAAAATTTGTATTGACATATAATAGTGGTAAATTATGAGGGAACCCCTAGATAATTCTAATATAGTCTAGATGAAGTGATAAAACTCTCAAGTTAATAACCAAACTCTCCGTTAGATCACCCTTGGAAGTGAGAATATCAACCATCATGTTCTCCTACTACTAAGTGTTTACAATCACCACATCTTGATGAATCATGTTCCTATAACCTATGATAGCATAAGCATTGCTCTAGTGGTTGGAGGAGTGCCCAAAAATGAGTGAACCACCAAAGATAATTCAAATTAAATTGTTGAGAGATAGATAATATTCATACTGTAATGAGTAATATCAGTGATCATTTCTTAGAGTTCTTATTGGATAGAGTTTACCTACCCATAGAAAGTGAAAAATACATGATGACTGAGCCCTGCAATTTTCAAATGATACCACTATCACGCATGATACCTTTGACATAGGAGTTTTCCTTGTTGAGCTTAATCTACTGCCTCAACACCTTCCAGCACAACAAACATCTATGGTTACCTCTATAATCCACTATCCTAGATGGGGAGAGGCCTGAAAATAGGTTATAAAATAACTATGGTATGGTTTCTCCATTGAACATCTAACATAGTGAGGTAATAAGGTCTAGATATTTGGATTTACGGTAAGAGGAATTAGTCTTTAGGCTTTGATGGTCAGAAACATTACAGGACTCCCAGATCATCAAAAAACCTATTGTGACAGTAATGCACTACCATTGGGAATCTAGTTCTACTCCTGCATAGACATTGATGCATGTTTTCAGGAAAATATCCACTAAATCATAGATAACATTAGTTATCGAGAGGCCCCCTAGGGAAGACCAAAAACTTCTCACCCAATCACCTTTAGTAAAAAAATGTTTAATAGATTATGTTTTAGGATTCTCATAGCACATACCTTTAAAGGAAAGCTATATTCATGTTCTTTGAATGTTCACCCCCATAGGTAATGATTGATCTTGAAGAAGGCAGACAATGAAGTTATATTTGATGGGAAGATCTTCACACCAAATATTTATACCAAGAATATCTGTATTTTGTTGTGCATGTATAATTTTTTGGTAATCAGATCAGTTGAAATTTCCCAAAAGAGAGGTAGTGAAGATATAATGATCAAGTTCATCAAAAAATTGAATGATGTAATATAAGGATTTTTTCTCGTAATTGAGAATTATTTCAACGAAGAAGGGATGGGAAATAGTTTTTTTGAAACTGATGGCTGGAACAATAAACCCTGGATAGAAAAGAGAAGATCCCACCTAGTTGTTTGTCTAGAAAGTAATGAAATCTTTACCAATAATCCATCCATACATATCAAAGATATTTTGAATATTACCTAATAAGATGTTCTATAGTTCGGATCATGTGCACGATTTAGACCAACTGGAAGGAGAGATTCTGTATTTCTTCATGATGAATTTGGTCTAGAGAGAAAGCATTGAGACTTCATCCCATCTCATCTTAGCTTGCAACCAGATCATAATTTCCTCGATGCCCCTAAGATCAATACCACCATTAGTAATTAGCTAGGAAATCAAGGCCCATCTAGCCCAGTGATGACGACCCTATTGGTTAGAGTCCCTTGTAATGTTCTTGATCTTAAGTTTGATGTTCTTTATAACTATCTTAGGGGACCTACATACCGAGATAACATTAATCAGAATGGAGGAAAGAAATTTTCTCACCAATGTGATACTACCTTTGAACAAGAAGAAAATACCATTGATGTTTGGGATGTGAATTCTTCCATTCAACAAGGGAGATCCTAGATACCGTATTGGAAAGTTACTTTTAGCGATTCCTAGTCTATTCTCAATAGGTTTGGAATACCATCTCGTTCACTTGTTATAGATTCAAACACTATTTTTTCTAGAATTAATGAACTAAACACTCTTTCCTCTATAGTCATTCAACATCTTCTTGAAATTTAGAGTTGAATTACTGCAACCATTAGTGTTGAAAAGTATATCCCGTGTGAAAAATAAGTGGGGGATTCCAAAGAAACCATACTGGCCTCAAAATAGATGAATCAACCCATTTGAAATACACATATTAATATTCCTACTGAGAATATCCTGAGTAAGGACAAAGAGATTCAAGGAGAGTGGGTCCCCTTGATGAAGACCCATCACTAACTTGAAGAAGCCAAATCTCTTCCCTATGAGAGAAATTTTGACCTAATAACTGCTTTACATGAAACCATATGTGATGAACCAACCAAAATCACTTTACCTGGACCTAGGTTGAACCATATAGACCTCATTCACACTTCCCGTTTAACACCTCGCCCTCCTCATTGGCCTAAGATGTGAAGGGGGAGATACTAGGTCTTATGTGACATCTTCAAGACACCAAAGGCTGACAATAAATTCCAAGGGATTCATAAATAGTTTGGGGACAATTTCACCATTTTAAAATAAAACAACCAAAAAAAGATAAAACTAACCAAAAAACCACTATATGATGCATGATAAAAATGTCATACAAATCAAAAAGTAACTAAACCAATAATAATAATATTAGAGAACAAAGCAGAAAGAAAAACTAATAAGACTCAAAGACACCCAAGACACCAAGTCAGCAACTCCCAACCTGATCCAAGATCCAAATCCACAATACATTCCCATGGTATCATGATGCATCACTAAAGAAATGATATAACTTTCCTTTACTTGTGTCTTAATATACAATATCTGCAAACACACCAAAGTTCCCAAGCAGGGGTGAGTATAAAACTCGATAGATTTTCCTCAATAACTTCCCAACTCACACCACTATGATAGAACACGTTATCAAATTTATATAAAATAGTGTAAAATAGTTTAAATAAATTTATAACAAAGGAAAAACCATTTCTAAGAAAGAATGTTTTCCATGGAAAGAAACCAAAAAATTCTTTAAAACCCTTTTTCAAATCCATTAGGCATAATGTATTCCATTCCACACATTCAAACATGCATGCCCAAGTGATAGTTCCATACTCTTGAGCTATCTCACGTTGATCTACCAAGTAATCACAAGTAACTATATACCAAGTTCCCCAATGAAACATGCCCCTTCCACAGGGTCACATCATTGCAAATAAACACACACCAACCATTTATGCCAAATACAATGCTATATCAAATGTGTCAAACCATTTCAATAAAATAATCCTTTTTGAAAAATTTTCTAAAAACCATATCCATGAATAAAAAACCATATTTTAAAATTACCATTTTAAAATAATGAAACAAAGAACTTTTCACAAAACAACCAATTTCAAAAATTTTACAAACCATCACTAAGGAGGGTTTCCATCAATATTTTCAAATTAATTTCACAATTCAATTCAAGATATATAATCAATTTGAAATAATGTCTTAAAGTTATTATTATTAATATTAAAGAGTGAATCCACCTACCACATAATGTTTAGTAAAAATGAAGAATAGAACAAAACTTCAAACTAAGATTGAAACTCCTAGAAACATCCTTAAATCCTATTCACTTTACACAAAACAACCATATATTTTCATTATTTTCATCGCAAAACATGAATATATCCGTAATGGGTTAGATTTATGCATCCAATAGAGAGAAAAAGAATAAAACAAAGGAAAAAACCAAGAACATGCACTTACCAAGGAATTTGGGCCTCCAACGCACTAAGATTCGCCTACAGATCACTCCCGGATCAAAGGGAAAGGTTTCCACAGCCTTGGGAGGGATATGATTTCGAGTTTTGGTCTATTTAGGGGAAGAAGTGAGGATTAGAGGATAAACCAAGTTATATCCACAAAATCCTAATGTAATTTTAACATTACATGGTTAGTAAAACCGTGTGCTAACCGTGAATTATCCACTACCTACAAAAACCCCTCATATTGTTAGATCACACGGTTAGACAAACTGTGCACCAACTATGCTAAAAATCTCTATCCAACATCACAAAATTTATATTTGGTGACCACAAAATTTTTCCAAACCGTGTGCCCAGCTGTGCACCTACCCAGTTCCCATTATTTCAATTATTGGGTTTCTTGGAAGGTTTTGTCCGATTTCCACTATCCAGGCTCAAACTATGAACCTCCATAAAATCATCAAAAACTTTCCATAACCCAATTGAAACTGTAGAAACATATTTCAATCAATTTATATACATTAAATAAATAAATAAAAGATTAATTACCTGAAACTGGGGGTGCTAAATTTCCCCACCATTGGTCTCTCCGTCCTTGAAAAGTTGAAAACCATCAATTTCCGAAAAGAGTTCAGGCCATTGTTCAACCATTTCCTTCTAACATTTCGTTGTTTCTTCCTAAATCTGACCACATTTCCTTAAAACCCACACTAGACTAATGGTTTTCCCATGAAATACCTTCTCTTATCTATCCAAAATATGCATTGGCACATGAACCAACATAGAATCTAGACCTAGGTCAACATGATCTCATCAGATCACATGGACAGGATCTGGTTGATACTTCTTTAATTGAGATACATGAAAAACATTATGCACTGAACTAATATTTGGTGGAAATTCCAACCAATATTCCACCACACCAACCCAATTAAGTATCTCAAAAGGTCATAGTATCAAGGATAAATCTTTACCTACTTCAAAAAACAATGATTCCCAAGACTTGGTGAGATACTCAAGAACACATGATCACTCACCTCGAACAACAATGAAAATATAAATGATCCACATTCAAATAATGAAAACTTTGAGCCATCTCTATTCTAATCTTGATCAAATGAATATTCTCAATTGTTTATTACATAAGTCATGGTACAACCAATAAAGTCTCACCTTTTTCTTCCCAAAAAAGTGGAGAACAAAAGGAATTCCCATACAATGCTTTAAAAGGAGCCATATATATCGAGGCTTGATAACTAATGTTATAAGAGAACTACACTAATGGTATGTGAATCTCACATGAGCCATGAAAGTCCATTACACAATCCTTAATCATTTCTTCCAACATTTTTATCGTCTATTCAGATTTTCCATCCATTTTAGGATGATATTCTATACTCATAGTCAACTGAGTCCTAAGGGATTATTGTAAGGATTTCTAGAAACAAGATGTAAACTTTATATCTCGATATGATATTATCAAAACCGGTATTCTATTAATATTTACCACTTCTCAGATATAGATTTTAGAAAATTCTTCCCCCATATTAGATTCAAAAATAAGAATAAAATGGGATCAATTTGTGTGTCAATCCACTATCACCCATATGACATCGTGTTTCCGAACCATCATTGGTAGAACTATTTCAAAAAAAGTATCTATCTACACTTATTTCAACACATTGAAAAGTAAATACTACAGCATACCCGTTGGCCACTGGTGCTCTGGCTTAACCTACTAATAAGTGAGGCATCTCAACACAAACTCATCCACCTTTCTTTTCATGTCATCCCACAAAAATTGTGCATTCAATGACTTATACATATTTTGTATTCCAAGATGAAAAAACCATATTTAATGGTGGTAAGCATGAAGAATTTGTTCATAAAAATCCATATCTATGACCAGTCAATTTTGATAGCACAAAACCAATACCCTTTCAAGCTTTCATCCCTAAATGGTACCTCCATCATTTAGTTTTGACCTCATAGAAACCCATTTAGAATCAAGTGTTTGTGACTATTTAACATTGTCAACCAAATTAGGAACAAAATAAATTGGGAAGAATACCACGACATGACCTCAACCTTCACAATCCAAGTGTATACTGACATTAGCTGCCATTGATTAGAAGCTTCTTTCACAAACTGACTATACGACTTCCTAATTAATGAATCCACCACCAAATTTCCTTTACCTGATGTATACATAAACTCAAATTCCAACATTTTTAGATATTAAATCTATATTATTTGTCTCATATTCAAATATATTTATGAGAAAATATGTTTCAAGTTCTTATGATCTATAAACACCATAAATTATCACCAAAAGCTAATGACACCAAGTCTTTAGAGCATGGAATACAATAATAATTCTTTGCTGAGTGTTGGGTAGTTATTCTCATTATACCATAATTACTATGAGCCATAATCGACAAATTGATCTCCCCACATGATAACACACCCTAACCATGTTCCTAAAGCATCACAATGCACCACATAATCATGTCTTGATTCTAGAAATATCAAGATTGGTGATGATGTAAGGTGAAATATGACGTATTGAAAATACTTATGAAATTCATCATTCCCTTGGAATAGAAAATATCTCCTTATCAAATATTTCATTAGTGAATCTATTCATGAAAAGTCACACATAAAATGACAGTAATAACCATCCAAGCCTAGGCAACTACGTATCTCAAAGACATTCTTTGGAAGTTACCAAGAGATCAGAACCAATATATTTTCTAGATCCATAGAAACACATTTTTCAGAGATAAAATGGATATGGAAATGTAACTCTCATATCCAAAAATTACACTTTAAATGTTTGAAATACATATTATGACCTCATAAGATACCCAACACTATTTACAAGTGTTTCTCATGCTCAGCCATTGTCCTTGAATACACCAATTTGTCATCTACAAACACAAAAAAAATACATCCATATACCATTGAGATATCAAATCCACCAATTCCATAAATAAAGTTAGATAATTTCTAAATCCAAAAGGCACAAATACATACTCATAATGGAAATATCTACTCCTGAAAGCTGTACTTGGAATATCCTCATTCGGAACTCGTAGTTGGAGATATAGTAAATGCAGTTAAATTTTGGATAACCATTGGGATCCACTCAATTTATCAAATATATCATCAACACATGGAATAGGGTACTGATTCTTTTTCATAACTTGGTTAAATTTATGATAATCTATATAGATTTGAAGTGATATATCCACCTTTTTCACACAAAAAAAACTGGTGTTTCCTGCAAAGACGTACTTGGATGAATGAACCCTTTTCTTCCAAAGTCATCAAATTAGGATTTAAATTCCCTTAATTTTTTGGGATTCATATGATAATATAGAATTGATATGGGACTAATCCTTGGTAATAGATCAATCATAAACTCCACTTTTCTTGGGGGTGGAAACCATGAGAAATTAACAGGAAGAACATAAGGAAACTAATCAAAAATTGTTTGAAAACTACTATTCACAATCTCATCCAATGATTTATAATTCAACACTTCCAACTTGTATAAGATATTTCCAACCAATGGTTCCAAAAATCTCATTCCCCTTACTTTCACATTTTGGTTACCTTTAAAGAGTCCTCCAATGCTATCCTTAGTTCTAAAACTTACCCTTAGGGTATAATAGTCAAGGTGAGATTTGAATATTTTCAACCAATACATACCTAGGATTATTTCATGAACATACATCTCAAGCATAGATAAATCCCAACTCAATTTCGCTTCATAAATTTTTATAGAACATGCTTTAAACATAAATTCTCTACATTCTCTTTGGCCTAGAGGATTTTGAATTTTCACAATATAAGGTATGATATCAACATGAAAATATAGAATATCAACAACAATAGAAGAAATAAATGAATGTGATAAACCTATATCAAAAAAATCTTTCATAATGGTAGAATTAAAAATAATCATACCTATCACCATCAAAGGTACATATTGATCATCTGAGATTATTTTATCAGCTCGTTACAACTGGTCACTCACTGCACATTTTTCATTATTTCTTTATTGAGATTGCACTGGTTAATGAGTCATGGTATTCCAAGAATAACCATGCTTTCTTTGGTTCTGTTGAAAATAAATATTATTCCTCACTTGTCCCATTGAAGCATACGATGTCTGTGAAACATGAGATGTGTCCTTAGAACCTAACCTGAGAGAACTATGACAATAGCACCAAAGATTCCCCATCTTGTTACAATTGTGGCATGCTCTAGGTGGTGTGGTATAATCTCACTTCTTGTGATTGAATGGACCACATTGAAAACAACCAATTTTTTCCTTTAGCTTAGGAAAAAGATTCACTAACCCAGTTTTCTAATTCTAATTCATACCACTACCTTATAAGTAGGTGTCCCACTTCCACTTATTCACAAAATTATAGTTTCCAATATTTCCCATATATATCAACATTCTTCCTCTACTCGTAGTTCCTGAGATGTCTCTTTTTTTCATTGTATCTCTATTTAAAATCTCCAAATAATCCATTATAAAAACACAAAAATATTTGAGTGAATATCTATCGTCAACCCTGATTAAAAAATGCATGCCTTTAAGGATGCACATGCAGGAACTTCTGGCGAAAAATAGACTAAATTAATCTATTTAGTCGCTTAATCTTTCACTATGAGGTTCTCCTAATTCAAAATAAATAAATAAATTAGTCTAAAATTTATGAATGTGTGAGGATAGAATTGTTTGTTTATATATTATCCAAAACCCTCCCATGAAATTCCTTGGTCCAATTTATCCTAAACGTCTGAATCCTACAATTGGTGTGCTAGATACTCTTACGTGTAACTTTCCAACTTCACTTTTAGCTTAGGTGGTGTGCCTAGGAAATCAAAGATTTGATTCATCCTATTTAGCCACACCTCTACTTTTTTTGTCTTGAATCACCCTGAATGATAGGTGGATTTTTAATTTTGGAACTGAATGAAATGATCCACTTTCCTTGGATCATCCCTTCTTTTCCCTCTATATACGGATTGAAAATCTGGTACAATATTTTGAACTAGATTTTGGTTCACCTGTGCCTTATGTACAACCACATTCTCAGCAACCTATTCTAGTTGATTTCATTTATGCCCAACATGTTCCATTTTTTATAACTACAAGAAAATTCATTTTTCTCTCAATCTTGAGAAAATTAAGACCTTATAGTTTCAAATTTACCACATCACATATATCACAACAAGGATTCCAAAAAATTAAACAATTTTTCTTCTTTCAAATCATTTTTGAAAATTCCACCCTGCTCTTTGTAAATCAAACAATTTTCAAATATTTCAAAAAATAAACACTTTTCATCAAATCATAAATCATTACTAAAAATGAGATATGAAATCCTAATTGGATTTCATTTTTATTAATGAATTTCATGCTCTTCTCATTGACTAAACCCATGATGATGAGTTTATATGTCCTAAAAGTGTTTGAAAAACTCTTATAAAAAAATCAATAGAAAGATGAAGTTCAACATAAATTGTTTAGCTAAACCTGTTTATTCTCTGTATTTCATGTTCCAATGATCCTATCTATTTTTATACCATAAAAATCATGAACTAAACAAAAATGATTTTCCAACTGCAAGAATGAAGAAGATGAAACCATTTTTCCCAAAATGAAAGAAAAATCTAAGACCAATACAATTTGTAACATCCCACCCCTCCTCATTGGTCTGAGAAGTGATGGAGGAACTATTGGGACTTAGGTAAAATCTGTAAAATCCTAGTTCTTGGTGCCACCCAAAGGTGCCCTGAACTCAGTTGATCACATAACCTCAAGTGCATTTACCTGAATGCCAGAGGCTTCCTACTAGAAGCGAGGGCCCAAGTAAGACATTGGGGAAACTATTATCTCATTATAATAGTGTACACAATAGAATGACCAATAATAAACAAAAGGGGAAGAATTAATACCATACAACAAAGTAAATAGCGGAAGATTGATTATAATATAACAATTGGAGCATACATAAATGATGCATGTCACATATGTTAAAGAAAGCGACCAAAAAAGTCACAGTGATGGAAATAAAGTACTAAAACCAACGTAAGAAAAAATAGTAAACTACAACAGCATCGCAAGCCTCAGCTTGGTCCCATTCTCTCCAGCTCCTACCATAATCAAGTACCTAATTAAGAAGGGTGATTTCCTTTATCTATACCTACAACCATATAATCTGTTTGGTTCCAAAAGAATGACCCAAACAGGGTGTGAGATGCATCCTAGTAGGAAACCATCAAAATATCTATGCCTATCTATTAGTGAATATATATAGCAGGAAATAAGAAGAAATAAAGCAATAAACTAAGAGATACTCAAAATTAAACAATCTTACATTTTTCAATTGCGTTCATTTCCATTTATTAATTATCAAAATTATTGAATAATAAAATCCTGTGATCTAGCCTAAGCATTGTATCCCCCGTGTAATAGAAAAATTGATGTATCAGAAGACCATATAAATAATCGAGTAAGACCGATTCCAAGCTTGTGTTTTGGCTTGGGATACTCATCAAAATCATGCAATCAATGAAAAAAAAACCCTCTAAGAAATCTCTCACAGTCTAACCCCTATGGTTTAACATAGAACTAATAATTAAAAAACGACCACCTGGGTAGATCTCACGGTCAATACCCCTCGGTGATCATGGAATGAAAAACTTATAAATGACCTTTGGGAAGCTCTCACGGTCAATACCCCTAGGTAAAAATCTACACCAAGGCTCTCACAGTCCTGTGTAAATAAAACTGGAAATCCCCCATAGTTTTCCAGGTCCAAATCACGATCCATTGGAAGATCAGTGTGCATATTATAACAAGCTAGCACACAAGGCTATCAGGGTCTTGTGTAAATAAAAATGGAAACCCTCACAATTTTCTAGGTCCAAGGATCTCACGGTCCATTGGAAGATCATCATTCATATCATAACAAGGCAGCACATGTAATATATAACTACTACATGGATAACATTCACAAGAATAACACATGAAATTTAGTTAATCAATAAAACTCCTTCCTAAACAACTCATCGCAAGGAAACAAGGTACCCCTCATAGGAAACCAAGGACAAGTAGCAATAAACAATCAAACTAGGGAAACACACCCATGGGGCGTCCCTTAAAAAAGAAATTTATCCTTGAAAATATTCTTCAACCCCTTCTCAATATTTAAAACATAGCAGGTAAATAGTAGGGTTAAATTCCAAAACCCGCAATACCCTAAACACGGTTCATTGACACTTTAACCATATATAATTAAAGGATAATCAAAGAAAGGCACAAAACACCTACCTTGGTGTTGTAAGATGAACACTCAAGAAAATCGGCCCTTGAATTGTCCTAGAATGAGGTAGATCTACAAAAAGGTTAAAAATGATCAATCTTGAAATACCCATGAGAGAGGATGAATCAGGAAGAGAGGCTCTTGGGGAAGAGAGAAGTCACCATTGGGAATCTAATGCACCTAGTGACATCTCAAGTAGATCTCGGATGGAGAACCGGGAGGATCTCAAAGTTATTAATTCATTCATCACTCTCCTATACAAACTGTGGGGAGAATAAGTGTTTTCTAGAGATGAAACGTGACCCCACTCCGACTGGGGTTGCATCTACCGTACAAAGCCTCATAAGGTACCATATAAATCATCACCTAAAAACTATTATAGTAGGAAAACTCTACTAGGGGTATATGTTTCTCCCTTGAGCCCCTAAAAGCCAGGATGCATTCTTGAAGCATGTCCTCCAAAACCTGAATCATGCACTCAGACTAGCCATCTATCTAGGGATGGTATGCTATACACCAGAAGTTCCTGGGTATGCAAAGCCCTATGTAGTCCCTAACAGACACCAAAAGTAAACCAAACATCCCTATATGAAATTATAGAGTGTGGAACCCCAGGAAAATTTATAATCTCTCAGATGTAAAACATTCAAACATCATCAACAATGAATGTTTTTTAATCGGAAGGAAATATGAAACCTTCTTGAGTTTGTCGATAACAACCAAAACAACATCATTCCTTAAAGGAGACATCAATAAACCTATCATGAAATCCATCATGACATCATTACACTTCCACTCGGTAATGGGTAACTGCTGTAAAAGCCTTTTCGGTCGCTGATTCTCCACCTTCACCTACTGATAGGTGGAACATCTCATAGCAGAACCAGCTACATACCTCTTCATACTTGGCCACCAATACCGACACTTTAGATCTCGGTACATATTGGGGACACAAGAATGAACTCCCCAAGAAGAGGAATGAAAATATAGCACCAAATACTCAGATATTTCTGTTGAATCCTATACACATCCATGGAAACACCATACCTCATCATCTCTAATGGTCCACCTAGGAGTAGGGTCCTCTCCTGACACACTCTCCCATTGGACTAGGCCTTCAGAATCTGATAGCTGCCTCATTCTCAATTGATCTGGTAGAGTAGAGGTAAAAGTTATAGAAGAAATAAAAATCTACCACTATCCATTTTTCACCTCTAAATGCATCTTAGAAGACATATCCATAAGATTCCACTAACTACTAGACTCCATAAATTTCTATATTTGTGTCCTCCTGGTCAACACATCAGCCACTGCATTGCCTTTCCTAGGCATGTAGGCAATCTCAAAGTCAAAATACTAAAGGTACCCAACCCACATTCATTGTCTCAAATTTAAATCTCACTGAGTAAATATATACTTGAGACTTTTGTGGTCAGTTAATATAAAAAAAATCACCCCCAAAAGATAATGTCTCCAAAAATTCATAGCATGCACAACTGCTAATAATTTGAGATCATCTATCAGGTAATTCCTCTCATGTGGACTCAATTGTTGAGACCCATACACAACAACCCATTCCCCTTTCATAAGCACCACTCCCAGCTCGATAACTGAGGCATTGTAGTAAACGGTGTAACTCCTACATGGATCTGGAAAATTCAGTATCAGTACTGAATTAAATCTCCCTTTCAGCTCCAGAAAGGCTAAATCTTAGGAATCTGTCCAGAAGTACTTTTTACCCTTCTTATTCAGGCTTGTTAGTGGTGATTATAAGAATGAAAATTCCAATATAAATCACCTGTAGTAATCATCTATCCTTAGAAAACTCCATACCTCACATACGTTATTTAGATTCTCCGAGGAAACTATTACTTTCACTTTCTATGGGTATAATGGTACTCTTTTCTCTAAGATAACATGACACAAGAAGTGAATTTAGTCCATCCAAAATTGGCATTTTGAGAGATTAGTAGATGAATGATACTCTCTAAGTGTACTCAAAACGATCTCAAGATGGGTAGCATGGTCAGGTCGAGTGTGAGAGTACACAATGATATCATCCATGAAGACTACCAAAAAGGAATCCAAGGAAGAATGGAACACTCGTTTCATCAGAGCCATGAAAACTGCTGGCGCATTCGTGAGACCAAAGAGAAAATCCAAATACTCGTATAGACCATACCTTCTTTGAAAGGATGTAAGAGGTATATCTAATGGTATAACATGAAATTAAGGATAACCAGATCTCAATTCAATATTCGAGAACACCCGATATCCTTGAATTTGATCAAAGATATCATTGATCCTTGACAAGGGATATCAGTTATTGACCATCAATAGGTTCAGTTTTCGATAATCCAAAAAGATTCTAAGGGTACCGTTGAACTTCTTCGTAAAAAGGATAGGCGAACCCCGAGAAGAAGTACTGGGTTAGATGAAACCCTTTTCCTGTAACTCCTCTAACTGCTTTTGATCTCTTGTAACTCTAGTTTAGCCATCCTATAAGGAGAAATGGACAGCAGTGCTACTCCTAGAACAAGCTCAATAGATAAATATACCGCTCAATCTAGAGGTAAACCTGAAAAGTAATCTGGGACGACATCGCTTAAAGGATCCACCACTGATGGAAAGTTCATCTATGAAGTCCCCTAGTCATAGAGATATAAACTACCAATATGGACTATAATTCCTCCCAACCCATGATGCTCGGCTCCGACACTGCTCGCCTGGGCATCCCATTCACCCTTATGTAGAAAAAAACCCACCCTCTTGTGACGTGAAACCCAACCTGTGATGAAAGAAGTCAAAAAAATCCTAAAAGGAGACCAACCAGTCCATTCTGAGAATGACATCGATTCCTATCACCTCTAAGATATAGAGGTCCCATAAGAGGTGAAACCCACCAACCTCAAGATGGCACTCCTTGTACTGACGTATACTAGCCGTCCTAATCCCCAACAGAGTGTCTAGAGGTATAATATCCTCATAAGTAATGATAAAGATCCCAAGACTCTCTACAACAACATATATAAAACTACGGTAGGATACTTATCAAAATGGCATAAGATAAAACTGAGGAAACAAGAATTGTACTCTAACCATAGAGGGTTTGGGATCCTACTCTTACTAGGTCTTCTCCACTGCAAAATTATGACCTGTACTGTAGACCTATAACCCTGCCTGACTACCCTAAGCTAATCCACCTTGTTGTCGATGAAAAACTATAGCCTAATTACCACAACCATGAACACCTCCTTGGATTGAATGGCATGAAAAACTGTAGTTCCCTGACTGTGGGAAACTGGGGGTCCTTGTCCTGAATGTGGAGTCATAATTGGCCCCCTATAACTATCTAATGGTGAGAAAAACTAGAAAAAAGTTGAAAATGACCCATCTTGATGCAATATAGGCACTCAACTGGGTCTCTTAGGCACTTACATATCATGTTCCCACTCTTTCCGCATTGGTAGCACCTCACCTGGCTACCTGTAGATACATCCCTGCTACTGGAATCACCACATGAAGGCTCCCTGTGGAGATTTTTGTTATCGAACAAAGGAGTACCAACCCTGGATGCTAAACCACCTTAGTTCATAGCTTCTAAATCCCTCAAATTGTGCTAAGTAACTGGCTCCTACATTACTATAGCAGTCATTGCAGTCAGCCTCAATATATACACCTACAATCGAATGTCATACCAGAGAGCATCTTTAAATTTCGTAGCCAAAGATAACTCATCACCTCCGAGAATAGGTGTGAAGTAATGAAGCTCTATAAAGCGAGATGAGTATTCCATCACTAAAATAGTGCCCTAATCCAAATGAATGAACTCTCAGGCTCAATCGGCCCTCAAAATCTTGGGATAAAAGTAATCCTAGAGGGTCCTTGGAAAATATTTCCAAACCATATCTTGATGACATCCCGCCTGTGAGAAAACACCCCACCATCTCATGGAAAAATCACGTAGCATGTACATCACAAACTCCACCCTCCTCTCTGAAGGAATCTCTAGATGCTCCAAGATAGAAATCATGGCCTCTAACCATGAATCTGTAGCCTATGGTCCTATATCCCCTTAAAAGGTGGGAGGATAACGCTGCTGGAACACTCACGTCAACTATGTCGTAGTTAGACCAGGATGTGGTGCTCCCTGAAAAGTCTGCATCATCCTCATAAATCCTTCATGGGACTGTGCATCCACACCTGCATCCAGTATAATAGCTGGTTCCAAGATGGACATGGCAAGAGGATCTTCTAGTAGTCCCTGATCTACCATTTCTAGTATCTGATCATTTCCTGATATCTGACATAAAACCGAAGGATGTCTTGGTGGCATCACTCTTCAAGGTCAAGTGCACACCTCATTTCAAGTCTATCAAGGACTGTAATTTAGAAGTGCAAGAACAAAACAAGGGAAGAAGAGCATTCAAGTTTTACAAAATAGGGTTACATGGAATGTATAAACTCTACATGTCATGTTTCCTCAAGACTTTAAAATTGTGTGTACCTATGCAAAAACTAGTCATGTAACACCCCTACACACTACATTTTCTTCCTAAGACACAGCGTTTACTTGAATTTTCATCCTACCCGGGTTCTTCTACAAGGATAGAACTACACTATTCTCACCTTGGTAATACTACATGACATGTTCAACCGAGACACAACCTGTACTACTTAAGTTATAACTTCCCGTGTTGTTATTCACACAACAAAATACACGGTCGACTCTACACGACATGCATAATCTAGACATGGCGTGTACACCCTGAGTTTCCTCCACCCATGTCATTAGTCATATAGACAAATACACAATCGATCACCACATATCATGTACAATCTAGAAAAGGAGTGTTATATGAAAATGTTTTTCAACACCGTTTCTCTACTCACATAGTCAGTCACACAGTTAAAGACTACATGATGTGTACATAAGGTACATGATGTGTACTTAAGAAAGGTTGTTTCCTCCAGAACATAAGAACAGATGGCTTGTGTTCATTACAAAACACACCGTGTTTTCTAGGTTTCCAGATAGTAAGCCTTTGAAACTTCTCTATAACCATTAAAAGATTAAACTTTTGTCTGAGGAATGACAAATTCTAACCCATGAGATCCCATACTCCTGCAAATCAATGTTTGGAATCCCTATTCATATCATAACTTGACATAATTCAATTTAGATTTCAAACATGATCCAACAAATTCCGATCTATGAGGTCCCATAACACCTTAGGGACCAAAGCCTGGGATCCATCTAAATAAATCTTTACAATTACTAATACCCTATCAAAATAGTAGGTATTCTATCATGGCCTCTATCCCAACATCATGCATATCTAGCACAACATCTATCACAACAACATATAATCAGTATTGCATCCTAAATGCCATGACAAGAATACATGACATGTGATCCCAAGAAAGTTCCTATATGATTCATGAGATGGAATGAACACATATCATAGGGTTTCAATGGAAATAAAACCACAATGATATCATTGATAATAGTACAAAACATGTGTGTCGCCCAATGGTGAAATCGAATCAACGGTTAAAATTGAAAAACTTTAAAAATTGTAATATCCAAGGTAAATGGGATTTTCCCTATACACAGTTTAGCTACTCCCAGGAATAGCTTATTACCAACTACATATTCCTTCCTATCCCTATCTATAGTCTCCAAATATTAAGGTAATATAGAAAATAACTCCTTTGATTCCACTTTGTAACATCCCGGTTTTAGGTGTCGCCCAAAGGTTCCCCGAACTCAGTTGGTCACATAACCTCAAGCCTATTTCCCCAAATGAATGAGGCTTCCGACTAGTAGTGAGGGCCAAGGTTAGACATTGGGGAAACAATGTCCTCCTTGGAAAAGTGTATACAGTAGAATAACCAATAATAAACAAAATCGGAAGTAGTAATACCATACAAAAAAGTAAATAGTAGAAGACTGATAGTAATATAACAAATGGAGCATACATAAATGATGCATGTCACATATGCCTAGAAAAGTATCCTAACAAGTCACAATGCTGGAAATAAAATACTAAAACCAAACTACAGAAAAGTAGTAAACTCCAACTGCATCGCAAGCCTTAGCTTGGTCCCATTCTCTCCAACTCCAACAACAATCAAGTACCTGATGAAGAAGGATGATTTCCGTTATCTATACATGCAACCATATAATCCATTTGGGTCCAAAATCATGACCCAAATAGGGTGTGATACCAATCCTAGTAGGCAACCACTGAAGGATCTCTTCCTAACTGCCAGTAAATATATATAGCAAGAAATAAGCAGAAATGAAGCAATAAACTAGAACGTACTAAAAAGTTAACAATCCTACAATTTTCAATTACATTCATTTACATTTATTAATTATTCAAACCGTTGAATAATGAAATCCTGAGATCTAGCCTAAGCTTTGTATGCCCTATGTAATCGAAAGACATATGTCTTAGAAGTCTATCTAAACAATCTAGGAAGACTGAGTCCAAGATTGTGCTTTGGCTTGGAAGACTCCTCACAATCGTGAAATCAATAAAAAAACCTTCTAGGATAGATCTCATAGTCTAAAAACTATGTTTTAACATAGAAATAACAATTAAAAAACAACCACCTAGACATCTCTCATGGTTAATACCCCTAGGTTAACATGGAATCGATAACTTATAAACAAACTCTGGGTCTCTCTCACAGTCAATACCCCCTCAGTCAAAATCTACATGAAGGATCTCACGGTCCTGTGTAAAAAAACATGGAAACCCCAAAATATTTCCTAGTCCAAGGCTCTCATGGTCCATCGAAAGATCATCGTGCATATCATAACAAGGTAGCACACAAGGCTCTAATGGTCCCATGTAAATAAACATGGAAACCCCCACAATTTCTTTGTCCAAGGCTCTCATGGTCCATTGGAAGATCAGCGCCCATATCATAACAAAGAAACACATTTAATCTATAACTAATAGATGGATAACATTCAAAAGCGTAACACATGAAATTTATATAATCAATCAAACTCCATCCTAAACAACTCAAGGCATAGAAACAAGGTATGCCTCATAGTAAACCTAGGCCAAATGGCCATAAACAGTCAAACTAGGGAAACACACCCATGGGGTGTCCTGTTAAAAGGAATTTATCCTTACACATATGATACAACCCCTTCTCGATAATTAAACCATAATAGGTAAATAATAGGGTTAAATTCCAAAACCTGTAATACCCCAAACATGGGTAATCAACACTTTAGGTATACATATATCAAATACAATCAATTAAAGGAACAAGCCACCTACCTTGGTGTTGTACAATGAACACTCTTGAACATAGGACCTCAAATCGGCCTAGAACGATGTAGATCTACAAAAAGGATAAAAATGATCAACCTTGAAATACCCACGAGAGAGGAGGAATCAGTAAGAGAGGCTCTAAGGAAAGAGATAACTAACTGGTGGTAATCTAATGCACATGGCAGTGTCTCAATCAGAGTTCAGATGGAGAACTGGGAGTATCTAAAAATTCATCGGTCGTTCATCTCTCTCCAGTATGAACTATGAGTAGAAGAAGTTTTTTTAAATATGAGACACGAACCAACTCCGACTTATCAATTAAAAAGAATAGTACATAGCGTGTTCATTTAATATACACACCGTGTACTAGCCTTAACCAACCCCTGCTATATGCAGTCTTCCAAGTCCCCTACACGTCCATGTACTCTACAGTTACACAGAAAGTACATAGCTGCTCGCAGAAACCAGGTACATGGCATGTACTCAGGAGTACACGGTGTGTAATTAGAAAATTCTCAATTCTTCCTTTTTCCTAAAAAACACCTGAAATTAATATTCACACCTAAAATGAAGATCCAGGTTCTTAAAACATCCCTAAGACTCCAATGAATGGAAATAAATGACAAGGGATTCATATTTATCTGGGGGATGGATTTTACATTTTTAAAATAAAACAACCAAACCAAGATAAACATAACCAAACAACCACTATATGATGCATGTGAACAACGTAATACAACTCAAAAAGTAACTAAACCAAAAAGAATAATATCAGAGTACAAAGAGGAAACTAAAACTAACAAGACTCAAAGAACCCAAAAACACTAAATCAGTAACTCCCAATATACTACATGCTCCAATTCAAAAATACATTCCCTTGGTATCATGATTCCTCACTAAAGAAATGAGATACATTTCCTTTACTTATGTCTTAATATACAACATCTAGCAATACATCAAAGTTCCCGAGTATAAAACTCAGTAGGTTTTCCCCCAATGACTTCCTAACTTATTCCACTAGGATAGAATAAGTTATCACATTTATATAAAATACTATAAAACTATTTAAATATGTTTATAAAAAATTGAAAACCAATTTTAAGGAACACATTTTCCTTGGAAAGAAACCAAATAATTCTTTAAAACCCTTTCTAAAATAAATTTTTCATAACCCATTCCATTAAAAACATCCACATATGAATTCCCAGGTGACAGTTCCATATTAATGAGTGGTCTCTTATTGATCTACCTAGTCATCGTAGGGTAACCACATACCAAGTTACCTAATAGAACATTCCCATTCCACAAGGTCACATAAATTAAAATGAATACACACCAACCATTTATGCCAAACACCATGACATACCAAATATTGAAAACAATTTCAATAAAATAGTCCTTTTATTGAAAACATGTTCACAAGCCTTTTCCAGGAATCAAATCAAAACCATATTTTAAAATCACTATTATAGAATCATGAAACAAAGAACTTTTCACAAAACAACCAATTTTAAAAAAATCACTAAACAGTGTTTCCATGAAGATTTTCACATCAATCTCACAATTAAATTAAAGAAATTAAATCAATTTGAAATCAATACTTTGAGTTATCACTATTAGGATATATGATTAAAGCCACTTACCTCTCAAAATTTGGTGAAAGCAATGAGAGACACAAAACTTCAAAAACTCATCTTGAAAAACTAAGAAACGTACATATATCTTGTTCCCATTACACAAAAAACCACATCTCATCATTATTGTAAGAAAAAAACAGGGATTTATCTCTAAGAGATTATATTCATGCATTCAAGGGAAGGAAAAAGAAGAAAACTAAGGAAAACAACCAAGAATGAGCACTTACCAAGGAATCTAGGCCTCAAATGCATGAAGATTACCCTATAAATCACTCCCAGATCAAAGGGAAAAGTATACAAAGACTTGGGAGTTATAGGATTTCGCATTATGGACTATTTTGGGGAAAAAAACAAGTGTATCAGAGGCTAATCTGAGTGATATCCCCAAAATCTGGATCTAATTTTTAATGTTATTTGGTTAGGAAAACCGTGTGCTAACCACGCATTATCCACTACCACAAAACACCACTCACATAGCTGGATCACATGGTAAGGAAAAATGTTTTCCAACCATGGTAAATACATATATCAAACATTAAATGGTTCTATTGGGTTATTTCATGGTTTGGTTGAACCGTGCACCTAACCATGTTCCTGCCTAGTGCCCACTATTTTAGTTTACATGGTTTCCAAGATGGTATTGCACGGTTTCTAGTAATCATTCTCAAACCATGAACTACTATAAAATCCCCAAAAAACATTTCAAAACTTCCTTGAAAATCATGAAACATAACATAATCATTTTATATACTAAAAATACATAAATAAAGGGTCAATTTACTGAAACTAGGGTGCTACATCCCCATATGCAAGAGGCTATTGACCAGTGATGAAAGACTAAGAAGAAACATGAGGTGAATATTCCCTCAGTAATATATAACTATTTGAGTACACATACAATAGCAGAAAAAATAAAAAATAATAAAAAACCTAATAAAAGTGTGGAAGTAATAAACAATCACATCCCAGGTTATAATAATGTCATGCATTACCCATGACATTTGTTTAAGAGATCCTTAATTGTGACAGATCAACACATAATAAACAATAAAACAAATAAATAAATAAATAGGGATCTCAAACAAAAGATCCAAGAGTCTCTCCTGACATCCCCTCGACAATCCATCTTCTCTTGTACAACCTCCCTATGTAGGGCTCCTAGATTCATCTGAATCCCTGTCCAATACAAAGGCTATACATGCACTGAGATGCCCATGAAGAGTGTGATTATAAACCAAACAATACACCAAAAATGCATCCATAGAATAAATGTAACATGTTACATAAATGTTTATAAAATTAATGAAATAAATAAATAAACAAACATAAAACTCATCAGATGATCATGCACTATCCAAGATGCCACGAACCCCAACCCTTCTCACTTTAGATCATTAATTGAAAGAATATCGATCAGTGAAATAGTAGCACATAAATACCAAGTCACACGCCTATATCCTAGGTCAAAAAATCATCAAGTACACTAACCCATCCCACATACATGGGAGTTTAATCATGTAATCTTGACCTAATATCGTCATCAGGGTACAATCATCTATCATTTGTCAACCCACACAGTCTCACTCAATATGTGGTCATCTTGGCCTTATCACTCAATGAAAAAGTATCTTCTACAACCACTAATCTATCACACACTGTATGGAACTACTAACAACACACCTACCCATCCCTATGGGCTCTAGAGAGGACATATATAATCGCACACACAATAATAAAAACACACAACAATCATGCAAGAAAGGGGAACTGTACCATCACCACATAGACCAATATCAAACTCAAAAATTTCATCATCACCACTAAACCTTGACCCTATTTCTCACTCATGATTACCATCATCACTAAAAAACCCTCGACTGATGTCTCACTCAAGATATGCATCCTCACAATCAGACTAAACCATTTTTCTCATGACCGTCCCCACATCACACATCAACTAACACATATCATTCAAGGTCAACCCATGCCATATCAATAAACTAACCATAAAATCACATCAAAAATTTAATAAATAAATTGGAACACCACTCAAGCCCTTACACCACTTACCCAATCCATTTTAACCCTTCTTGATCCCCAAAGACACTTTCCAAGTCCATTCGTCTAAGAGAAAATCCCTAACATCAACACCCATACAAGACTCAAATTCATTTATTACAAGGTAAACACTTATGGGGACTCACTATTTGAACCCCTATTACAATTACCTAATCCTCCATATCCTCAACCAAGCCCAAAAAACTTATCCCAAGCCTAAAACCTCAATCAGACAACCCTAAGAACATTCTCGATATATAACTTCCTTTCATCATTTTCAAGGTTCACACATCACACTACCCATATAAGAAGCATATTTTGTCAATCCAGAACTCACCCACTCATGATAAAAATAAAATAAAAGGTCACTCAGGGATACACACTCATTCAAATTCAAACCAAGCTATACATTTCTATAAAATTTTCATAGCATGGTAAATACTTCCTCCCTTAAGCTCAAAGAATCTAAACCAATAAGAATCACTGCCCGAATCAATACCAACAAGAAAAATCCCAAAATACAACCTCTAATTGTTTGGATTAGTTTTTTAAGGTATGAATAAAGAGAAATAGGTATTTAAAGCTAATATGTCATTAGAATCACTCAATGGAACCCACCCACAACCAATGATGCTAAACACACCTAGGAATTGAGTTAGAGGGGGATGAAATCATCAAAAAATAGAATCTCTAAGGGGATTGGTTTTAATGGGGGTTACAGGAGAGGAATAGAGAATAAAAAGGAGGGGGAGGGGGTTAATGGGGGAAATTACCCCTATTTACTTCATTTAAAAAACAAACATAGAACTCCACCAACTAGCCGATGATCCTTGAATCCACACAAGGTTTTTTATCCCTATTATGGTCAGTGAGGTGCATATGAAAATATTGAATCTACTCTTGAGGCACCATGATCCCTTCAAAATTCAATAACCATTGAAAAAAATGTTGGAACAAAGGTTTTTCTTTGCTAAAAATGGAGTATGGGTTGTGTTTGTTTTCAATACACATTAGTTTGATCATGGATTTTGCAAAGAATATGGTCTTATGAATGAGGATGAAAGAATTATTCAAGGTGGTGCAGTTTCCCAGTGTTTTCCAAATTTCTGAGCCTCAAAATCAGAAGTTTGTCTTTTTTCAGAGGAAGTATTTCTACATAAGAGGGAATGAGATCCATAATGGGGAAGGAAATCGGAAAAGTAAGGGAACTGTGTAGCATGAGACATGAAATGCATACCATATACTTGGAAAGATTTTCGGTCGACGAAGGGTGCTACATGGACTGGAAGTAAATGGTTCACAGAATGGAAAATGGTATATGGAAAACATAGGAGGAATGGTTCACAGAGCAAAGGAGGCTCATGGGAAGGACAACAGTTTGTGAATGGAAAATGGTTCACAGTATGAGGTGTCATTCATGAAAACAAGGTAGAGTTTTGAGAAACCGCAAAGGTTTTTTTTATAGAAACGAGTTGGTAATTTGTAACATTGTTTTGGGAGAATGGAAGTACATGAACTGCATAAGATATATAGTTCACGGGAATTTGCAGTATGCAGTGAAGGTGGTTCCACAATGAATATTTGGTAAATATTAGTTTAAAGTATTTACCAAAACTATTTTCTTATATAAGGATCACTAATCCCTAAATTAGAAGATGATATTGAGATAAAAAATTTGGGAGGATTTTGGTGAAGTGTAGAGTGATTTCCAGGAATACAACATTGTGAAGGAGGTTATAATTAGAAATTCGGGGAGAGTTGGTGATGCATGAAGTGGTTTGAAGAAAGTCATGTTTTCATAGTAGAGCTAGTATGCAGAGGAAGAACTCTATACATAGAAATCTTATAGCATGTAGTGTGGAAGCAGAGACAATCTGTAGAGTAGAGTAGTTTACGAAGAAAGCATGTGTAGTATGAAGAGTAGGGCAGTACGTGGAGCAGTGTAGTATGAAACAGAGCCAAGAAGTATGTGGAGAAGGTCAGTATGTGGAGGAAGGAGTGAAGTACATAGAGGAGGAAGGTCAGTTCACAGAGGAGTGATTCACAAACTATCAGTACACAGAAAAATAAATATCATCTATGTGTAAAATGGAACATCAATAGAGAATCCATCTACAATTAAGGATGCATGATTTAATTCCAACCCATTGAGGTGACCTTCATGTCGATAATCTGAGATCAGATTCTTCTCAATACAGTAAGAATGGGGGAGTCAACAGAAGTGATCTGAGGGATGCACTGTTCCATCCCTAAACCATATAAAGGAAGTAATCCTAGTATAGAATGACTACGTCAAAATTTTTTACTCCAAACTAGTAAATATTAGTGGATTTCAGTATGATCAAAAACTTGTCGGCGTATGCATCTTGGAAATAGCTCTTAGTGCTGAACCAAGTAAAATTGTAGTGTCTTCGCTTTTCATATTATTATCTATTTTCTACTCTTTCTCTTCATGAAAGTTTACCAGGATTCTTGCCAATGTGAGAACAAGATCCATTAGTTTAAAAGATGAATTTTAAACCCTCATTCCACCCCCTCCCATCTTAGGATGTTCAGGGGTCCTTCATGTGGTATTAGAGGGTAACAGTTGATGGTGTTAAATCTAACATTCATTTACTCAATGGATAATACTTTAAATGTTAGGGGAGTACCCCTCTTTGGTGGAATGAACTTTCAGATCTGGGAGAATAGGATGATATCTCATATAAGATCTATTGGAATGGAAGTTCTATTTGAAACTACATAAGGTAGACAGGTCACTCATCCAACTGGTATGTCTATGAATGATACATATAATAAATTTCTTGATTTAGATTCCATAGCACATAATTGTCCCTCACCACAACTCTTTTTGATCAAATATTTCTAAAAGTGATGAGATGTACGTCATTAAATTATATGTGGGAAAAAATGGAGAACAGATATGAAAGATACAACAATGTGAAGGAGGAAAAACTCCATGTTTTGTAGAACATGTTCTATGATCTAAAAATTAATCTAGATGAAAATAAAGATGTGTTTTTTAAATGAATTACTGAATTTTTTAGAGAAATACAAGGACTTGGTGAAGAAATCAAAGACATTTATATTGTAAATAAATTCATGAGAATACTTCCACCTCTTTATAATACAATGGTTTCATCCCTTTAAGAGAGGGATCTCTATAAACTTTCATTGGATGATTTATTGAGTAGCCTGGTGGTATATGAAATGAGAGTCAAACCCAAATATGCAGAGACTCATGTAAGCAAGGAAATGTAATTCAAAGCCATGGATAAACTAGAAATTTCAAGAGATAGTGTTGATGAAGATAATAAGCAAAAATAAATTCTTTCTCTCATTTACAACAAATTTAGGAAGGGAATACGAAAATTTGAAGGAAAGTTACCTATGGCTTGTTTTCATTGTGGAAGAGTTCGGAACATTTCCTCTCAGTGACCTAGAAAGTTTGATGTTAAAGAAAGAAAAATGTGAGAAATTTAGAAGCCTATGAAAAGTTTTTTCAAAACATGAGACTTCAAATCCAAAAAAACTATAATAAAAGAGTTTTGTATGTGAAGAATAAGGTGATGAAAATGAATTAATTGAGGAAGAATAAGCATAATTTATGTCTGTAAACATTGCGTGAGCTGAGCCTCTGAGGTACATCTCTCCCGTGACATCTCTATGCTAGGGTTTCTTAGGGGTTCCTCAGAGGGGGAGGCTGGTATGGTCTCTGGCTTCGTCTCCCCCATTTCCCTTCCTTTTGTATTTCCTCTTTATTTTGTTGTTGTGGGTGTCTTTTTTTCTCTGTGGTGGCTTCTTCGGAAGGGGTTAGTGGCCCAGTTGGGGTTGTGTCTCTCTGTTGAAGCCTTGACCAGATTCAACAACGACTATAGACTTTGGATCATATGTTTCTATCCTATTTGGTTCGCTATAGTGGATGCTCAGAGGCTTTGGGATGTATGGGTTGTCTATTCATCGGTGCTCCAGGAGGTGCGTCTTATGTTGGGATCAATTTGTGATGCAATGGTCTTCATTGGATGCGTGTTGTGCGTAGTGTTGGAGAGATCCCTTCTCCATCGGTGATGGATTCGTCATTCCAGGATGTGGTCCTGGTGGTTGGTTATCCATTGAAGCTTGGCCTGATCCCTTCGCTACTTTGGCATCACACTCCTTGCGCTGCTCTCCAAGTTGGTCGGCTGTGCTAGTTTCTAGCACACTCTGGGATGTGAATTCATTTGACCATGGTTTCCCAGAAGTCATCTCTAGTTCTGGATCCCATTTAATGAAGCTCTTCATTGTAGAGGGTATGAATAGTTGGTTTATTCTTTTGACGACTCTAGAATTTAGTTCGATCTTTTTTCTGGTTTTAGGGATCTGTATTCAGTGATGTGCTATAATGGTCAAAGTGTTGTTTGGGGTGGCGATGAGGACCTACGTGATGGGAGAGTTAGAAGTAGTGGGGGAAGCTTTCCAAATGATGATGTGTGTTCTCGGCTGAGAGATGGTGTCTGGTTATGTTGTCGATGACGGTGCTTCAATTTGATGAGGATGATGATTGGGGTGAGTAACAGTGGGATGATGATGGGCCGGCGATGCCGGTGGATGGTCTCATCGGAGACCTGCTATGATGTGATGATGGAGGTGCATGATGTTAGGGTTCCTAGCTTGATGTGGTTGTGTGTTACGAGGGGTCATGTGGCGTGTGGTGTTGTGTGGACCATGGTACATTCATGATTTCAATTGATCTTTGTGATTTGAAAATTTGAAAATTTTACTGGAATGCATGGGTACCATGACACGATGTGTGATTTCTGAGTTTTACTACTTGTTTGTTCAGTTACCAGAAACCCTAAAACTGACTTTTTAGAAAATGATAAAATGGATTTCATGATATGTCTGAAAACCATTTTTTCATTATGGATACAATTGAAAAAATAGAAACTTCAAAAGATAATGTTAGAGACGATTATCTTGATAATTAATGTAATAGATTAAATAAGTGGGAAACATTGTGGGAGAATCATCAAAATATATTGATTATCATGAAGCTAAAATTGAATGACTGGAAGAACTTATAAAAGTAGAGTCATCAATCCTTGAGAACATTGAAAATCTAGTGGAGATAAAACTCATAATTGAAGAATACTGAAATTTCATCAATAACCATACCTCCAGAATGGAAGAGAAGTCCAATACTGTTGAAGTTCTGTAGGAAGAAGTTGTTACTCTGAGGAGTAAACTCGAAAGTGAATCAATCTCAAATGAAATAGAGAATAAAATATAGTTAAAAAAATTCATAGATATTGAGTTGCTGGAGAGAGAAAGGCGTGGTTTTGGTGGAGTTGAAAAGATTTTGAATCACCAAAGACATGTGTGCATTGGTAATAGTGGAATCGATTGTGATGCCTAAGCATCGAATGCTGGAAATAAAATTAGTCAAAATAAACGAAATATGAAAGTTGGACAGGTTGAAAAGTCACCTGAAGTGCTGATGAAGAAACACTCAATTAAAACTAAAAGGATAACTAAAAATTATTCTAAGGAATACTCATATGATATGTAGTTAAACTACCCTCCTATTGAAATTGACATGATAAGTAATATTAGTGAAAATACATTCCCACTTATGAAATGTCAATTATGTGGCTATTTGGGTCATACCATGTCATTCTGTGAAGAGGCACAGAGATACTAGAATGGGAAAGAGCTAGGAAGTCAAAAAAGGATAATGAATTCATATCCTAATTCTTATAAAATAAATATTTCCAATGGATATTTTTTTCAAGGTTACAACTTTTTCCATAAAGCTCTTGATTTCAAGAAGAGGAATGGCATCAACAATTAATACAAAACTCAAAGACAAGTCAATAATAAACAACCA
Source organism: Viscum album (assembly GCA_963277665.1). NCBI lineage: Eukaryota > Viridiplantae > Streptophyta > Magnoliopsida > Santalales > Viscaceae > Viscum > Viscum album. The sequence continues at coordinate 839,816,191 of OY728165.1, forward strand.
GACAATGTTTCTCTTAAAAACATGTTTTCTCTTCTAGAAGAAGTATATAAGTATAAAGAACATACTCACCTAGAAGATAGATTTGAAAGGCCATCTTTATCCTGCACTCAATCTAATATTTTATTGAAGGAAAAGAAAAAAAATGAAAAATCCAACCATGTAGAAGTAGTTCTCAAAACTACCAAGAGCAGTAGTACGTGGATTCTTGATTGTGGATGGTCATACCATATTATGGTAAATTCATAACTATTTAAAAATATCAAGAAAAAGGTGGATGTAATAGTGAGATTCAGTAATGATAGTGCTTTAAAGATCAAAGGGAGTGTAAGTACTGAACATGCCAATGGTGAGCTGAAGAATCTTAAAGTTCAAGATGTGGATGAGTTTCATCACAATATCCTAAAGTTCTTGATTTTATGAGAACTTATCTCCAAATAGATGAGAATGATACTGAACAAACAATCAATGTTCTTCGGTCTGAAAATGTTGTGGATTACATATCCAATGAATTTGAAAATTATCTAGAGAAACACAAAATAAAACATTTGGGGGATTCTATGAGAACCCCACAAAAAATGGAGTTTTTGAGTGCTAGAATCGATATGTGAATATTATGTATAGAACTATGCTAATTGAGAGTCATATCTCTTGCCATTATGAGAAAGAGGCTATTCAAGCTACACATTATATTCCAAACCAAAAAAGGCTTTATATGAGGGAAACCAAGACACCCTATGAGCTCTGGAATGGATGGAATCCCTCATTAAATTATTTTTGAGGTTTTTAGAAGTAAATGTTTTATTTGAAAAAAATAAGTAAATCAAAGAAAGTACTGTGATGCTACAGATGAAGGAATATTCCTCAAATGTTCACTAAATAGAAAAGTGTACAAGTGTTTTAATAAAAGTCTTGGAAAAATTATGGAAAGTAGTTATGTGAATATAATTGAAGATAAAATCAAAAATTTCTCAAGAAATACATTTCCTGATGTGATAGATGATGAGGAATAATGTGGACATGGGACAGATCCAAATATAGAAATAGAGGAAGGTGTGAAAATCACTTAAGAATCACATCATGATGTTGACTCAGATGAAGGTTCAGAAGAGGAAACATTGGCTGAAGAAAAGTCTCCTAAACCTCACAAGAGAAATCAAAGAGTAGAAATTGATCAATCCAATATTATTGGGTATTGGGCAACTCCCACACAGACAAGGAGAATAAGGAATAATGCACAATATGAATTCCTATTAGTTGTAGATCAATCCTCATTTGAAGAAGCTGCATAGGTTGAATCATGGTTTAAATCCATGAATGAAGAGTTGGATTAGATCTATATGAACCAAACATGAGATCTAGTTAAGAGACCCAAAAACCACAATGTTATTGGTATGAAGTAGATTTTCAAAAATAAATTTGATGATCAAGGAAATTTGATCAGGAATAAGGAAAGGCTGGTATTAAATGGATATTCACAGATGGGATGTATATATGTTGAAGAAACATTTTCTCTAATGGACAGACTGTAGTCAACCAGACTATGTCTGGACAGGGACATTCAAAGAGGATACAAAGTGTGCCAAATGGATGTCCAAAAATCTTTCTTAAATGATGTTCTTGAAGAAGAGGTTTACATAGAACAACCAGTGGGTTTTCTACTTGGTAATGATGAAATGAAGGTTTGTTGATTAAAGAAGGAATTCTATGGATTAAAGCAAGAACCACGAGCATGGTATTCCTGATCATATTCTTATCTAAGGAACCTAAAATTTAAAATAGTAGGAGTGGATTAGAATCCATATGTGATGAATTATCTAAAGATCAGTTCATGGTAATGGTGTACATAAGTGATATTATATTTGGTGGAAGAAATAAGGGATTAGTGGATGAATTTTCCATTCACATGAAATAATAATTTGAAATGTCTATGATTAGTTAACTCACAAACTTCTTGGGGATATAGGTGACTCAGAGGAATGAATAAACATTCCATTCTCCGGAAAAGTATTCAAGATAGTTTCTAAAGGAATTAAATATGCATCATTCCAAACTAATGTCGACTCATATTGCGGTTGGGAAAAAATTGGTAAATCTTATAGATGGGATAACTATAGATCCCACAATTCACAAGAGAATCATTGTAATATTATTGTACTTGACTGCGACACAACCAAATATTGTGTTTGCAACATGATTAGTGGCCCCTTTCAAATTAATCTAAAGGAAGAACATATAGAATCATTAAAAATAATCATGAGGTACATTCAAGGTACTCAGAATTATGTCTTATACTTTGTTGTAGGAAAGGATAATTCAATTTTATCATTTTTTAATACTGATTGGGCTGGAGATGTGGTGGATAGAAAATTCACAAGTGGCGGAGCATTCATCATTGGAATGAAATGTGTGGTCTATTTGAGTAAGAAATAGGAAATCACTTATCTCAGTGCTACAGAAGCTAAATATATCTCTGATACAAAGGATTGCACTCAACTACTTTATATGAAGCAACAACTAACTGATATTGGTGATGAGGTAAAACAACCAATGCTGATTCACTGTGATAACAAGTGTGAAATTGATCTTACAAATAATCTAGTTCAGTATTCTCATACAAAACACTTTTAAATCATATATCACTTCATCAAGGAAAAAGTGGAACAAGGAATGATAAAAATGGATCATGTTGGAACTAATGATCAAGTGGTTGACATACTGACTAAGCCAATGTTAGCACATGTGTTCAAGAAGCATCGATTGAACCTAAGTATTTAGCCACCGCCCCGTGCATGAGGATGATACAAAGTCCCCTCTCCCTAGTTGTGATAACTTTTTTAATCTGTTTTTCATGTATTGAAGGTTTATGGGGGAGATATGATCTAGGGAGAGTGTTCTTAAATCTTTACAAGTCAAATTTGGACTCTTTAGGTTTATTTCTAATGTGGAACAACGGAGAAATTCAATGATAATAGAATGTTTTTTGGTTGGTTGTAGGAATATGGAGAATATATAAATTCAAAAAATGTTACAATAGGGTAGAATGATGCGTCATAAGAAACAAGAACCCAATTAACGCTCCTCTTGTTTTCTTCATAGAGATTTGATCACATAGACTTAGAGTGCTGTATGATTTGTTTCTCACATATTAGGTTTTGTTTGTTTTAGGGGATTCATTGAATCTATCTGTGGATTGCCAACAAACCCAAAGGGGGAGATTGTTGGAACCAAGGCTGTTATTTTCTAAAAATGGAGTATAGTTTGTGTGTGTTTTCAATACTCATTGGGTTGAACAAGAATTATTCAAGCAATATGGTCTTATGATTGAGGATGAAAGAAGTATTGAAGGTGGCACAGATTCCCATTGTTTCCCATATTTTTGGGCCTCAAAAGCAGAAGTTTGTTTTTGGAAATGGAAGGATTTTTGCAAAGAATTGAATGAGATGTATAATGGTGAAGGAAATCAGAAAAGGAAGGGAATATTGTAGAACGATTCATGAACTGTGTACCACGTACTTGGAATGGTTTGCAGTTGATGAAGGGGGCTATGCGGACCAGATAACAATGGTTCGTGGAATGGAAAATGGTACGCAGACATCGTATGAGGAATGGTTCGTAGAGTGAAGGAGGTTATCAGGAAGGCTGATGGTTCAATGATGAAAAATTGTTCATGATATGAGGTGTCATTCATGAAAATGAGGTAGAGTCTTGAGAAACCATGAAGGGTGTCATTTACAGAAATGACGTAGGGATTTGTGTCCCCGCGTAGGGAGAATGGAAGTATGTGGACCACATAGGGGATATAGTTCGCAAGAGATGTGTAGTACGTGGTGAAGGTGGTTATGCAATGAATATTTGGTAAATATCAGTTTAGCGGACTTATTGGATCTATTTTCCTATATAAGGAGAACTAATCCCTTCAATAGAAGATGAGACTGAGATTAAAAATCCGAGAGGATTTTGGTGAAGTCGAGAGTGGTTTAAAGGAATACAACATCGCAAAGGGGGTTCTAATTAGGAATTCAGAGAAAGTTGGTGAAGTGAGAAGTGGTTTTAAGGAAGACATGTCCGCATAGGAGATCCAATATGCAGAGGAAGAACTCAGTCCGTAGATCTCTTATAGTATGCGGAGTGGAAGTGGAGATAGACTACGAGGCAGTGTAGTTCGTGAAGGAAGCATTCACAGTAGGGAGAGCTGGGTAGTACGTGTAGTATGGTAGTACTCATCTGAGTAGGGTAGTATGCAGAGCAAGTCAGTACAAGGAGGGAGGAGCACAATATGCAGAGGAATAAGGTTTGTTCATGTAGGATACGTTTACAAACTATCAGTACGTGGAAAAATAAACTTCATCTATGGGTAAAATAGAACTTCCACAGTGAATCCATTTAATGTTAACGATGTATCAATTAATGCCAACCCATTTATGTGACATTAATGTCAATAAAATGAGTTTTGATTTGTCCCAATGTAGCGAGTAAGGGGGAGTCAACAGAAGTGATCTGAGGTACGCAATGTGTCATTGCTAAAACCTGTAAAGGAATTGATCCTAGCATAGAGTTATTGTGGTAAAAATTTTCACTCCAAAACTAGAAAATATTAGTGGATTTTGGCACCACTGAAAATCAGTCGACTTATTCTCCTTGTACGTATCACTTAGTGGTGAACCAAGTAAAATTGAATTATTTTCTCTTTGCATGTGATTGTTAGTTTTCTTATATTTCTAATCAGATAGGTTTAACAGGTTCCTACCAATGTGGGAACAAGATCCATCAATTTAAAAGAAAAATTTAATACCCTGATTCACCCCTCCCCTCTCAGGGTGTTCTGGGGTCCTTCAAAAAACACATCTAGGATAAAACCAAATAGTAATGCACCTTGGAAATATAAGGGTATTAAAAACCACCCCTCTAAGGACTTATTATCCTCAATAATTATAGATAATGTATCTCCTAAACAAATTGTAATTCCCCAACTTGGATTCCATTGAATGAGTGCCCTAGGGAAGTGGTCCACATTACGTCAACATACATCTCCATATTTTATAGGCTTCTAACTAGAGGTGAGGTCCTGTGAGGTTACCTTGGGGAGACTATGCCCTTATTACCATAGTGTGAAACATAGAAGAAAATAAATAAATTAGATACAACATCATAAATAATAATCGCATGAAAATAAAAAAGCACCAGGTGTTAAATACCAGGTCAAATACTATAAAATAATAGAACGATGTTACATACATGTAAGAAGGGTATATATAAAAATCAAGTCAAGTAAAACTAGACTAAATGGAATAAAAAAAGACTAACAGATTGCATAACCCTGAAAAACAAGAGCTCTATCGTGACTTCTATATATCAAAATCCAATATAGCTATATAATCAAGCATCAAATTAGGCCTTCCCCTGAACCTATATCCTATGACCAAGTAAAATATTCGTAGGCACCTAAGTTTCATGGAGGCCTAAAAGGGTTTTAATACAACTCATTAGGCCGCCACCAATGGTTCCTAATGAAAATATTGTTTTTGAGTGTAAATAATAAATTTGTGCTATAAATGTTTGATATAGTGGTAATCATAAGCTCTAGAAGATAAATAAAACTCAGTCAAGCCTTGGGCCCCAAGGGGGAAACCCAGGATGATACTACCTGCTTTGGACAACACTGGTATCTATGATCTTGGTTGAAGCATCGTGTATTATTTTTTTCCAAGTCACATCATTGAGTAAACCATACTCAAGCAGCCCGATAGGAATCCACGTGGATCTTATAGGCATTCCCAAAAACAAACTGGTCATGTCTAAACTCAAGGTACCACCCTTTACATTTAGAAGCTCGACTCAATTGGAATCCAGGTATTACACCCAAGGAATTACATACGAATAATAATTGATCCAAATCATGGGAGCTCATCTTGAGACATTCAGAAAGGGTCACCTTTAAGAATCTACAAAATTAATCCATGAAATCCAATAAATGAAAATATTACCTAAATCTAAGGGGGATCCACCCATGACATTTAGGATAATGAATCTTAGTATAATCCAATATCTTTCTCAAGGAATTATATAACATTAGGCTTAATTTAATCCTTGGAATTCCTCACTCCCGACATTCACATGAGCCTCCTATTAGAATACAAGGCTCATCCATGGCATTCTGCACAAATACATTTCATATGGAATCCAAGGAACTCTGTAAGTCATTTCGATGCTCGTAATCAATTCCAAATTTTCCAAACAAGTCATTATTCCATAACTAAACCTAAAGAAATTCAAAATAATAATACAAGATTCACCACTTTTTTCCATTTCACCTATATTACATTTTAACACCACAAACACCTATTTACATATAACTCAAATCAAATGTTCATTATGTGTTCAAAGGACAAGATAATTAATGGTTCCTAAAGGTTATCTTGGGAAAACAACATCCAATAAAAAATCCATTAAATTACCAAGGGTGGCCTGAAACCACCAAATTTAATTATCCTTTTCCAAGGAACAAGCCTAAACCACTACATTAATGGATTTAGAAATGCTCCACCCTAATCCAACATATTTTTCTAAGTCCAAGGGGTTTTGATGAAACCAATAAGTAAACTAATAATATAATTTAATTATTAGGTCAAGCATCCGATGATCCAACATGATCACAAAAACCAAAATGCAATAAAAAACCTTATAGGAAAAGTATGAGACCACCCACATTAACCTCATAGATATTTACTCAACCGGTATGAACCTTCAGTTTAATCTAATGTGAGAGAAATCAAAGAAGTATAAAAACACACTGAAATTAGGGCATAACTCACATAAAATGATATAGGTTCCAAAAAAGAGAAAAAATAAAGAAATGGAGGAAAATGACTCTGATAAATACCTTGGTACTTTGATCACCTCAAATTGAAGGATAAATGACCTTGAAATAGAGGAGATTAACCATGGAAAATGAGAGGAGTAAGGAACCAACACTACTAGAAATGAACCTAATCCTGAAAAAACAGGTTATGAAGAAAAGGGGTGAAGTGGTGAAATGAACCCTCCCACCTTTTAAAAATATCTTTCCAAACCTTACTGGTGATATGGTTGACCAATTGATGGTCGGTGAGCCAGTTGACCAATGGCTGGTTGGTGAGCCCAACAGGACTGCACCCCTATCAGAAGGCCATCAGCATGCCGATGGCCTCTAGCTGGAGGAACTGAATCCCCTTGGCTTCATGCCCGATCAACTCCCAACTTACCATACACCTCTAAGACCCCAAACCCCATAAATAACATCATTCCATTAGAAAAATGGATCTTTTGATGGGTTCCAACCCTCATAATTTGAATCTAAATATTGGTGGAAAATTTGATCCCTCCACGAATTGAAAACTAAAATTTTGATCAAAAACCAAACACCTATATAGACATGAAGTTTTACAATCTCCTCATCATACAATATCTCATCCATGAGTTTTACTACCATCCATCACCAAGTCTTGACTCATGAACAAACCACAGATCCTACTGATTATGGTCATACAAAAGCAATGCCCACTAGCTCTATAGCTTAAAACACCATCAGCTCGTGTACCACAAAACTTCCCTAGAATTCAAAATAAAAATGAAATCCCAATACAATTAATGCCTCTAAATTATCAATTCATGAACTTCACACCTTGTGGATTGATGTCTCTAGTATGCATGTGACCACACTAACCTAAAACCACCTCAAAAGTGAAATCTCTATTCCAAGACTATTTTCCTCATAAGGCCTCACCTCAACATTGAAAATTACATGCCACCTCAAAAAACTGAAGTCTCATAGACCCATTCCCCCAACCAGCAAGCCTGTCGAAACTTATATCTAGTCCAAACACCAAACCATCAATGCAAAACTATAAGCTACAAACATAAAGTCGTATGACTCCAACCAACTCTAAATAATTGACTCCTGTATGAGGGTGTTCCCCTAAAACCAAACTTTCACCCACTAGGTTTTTTAACAAATCACTTGATGTCATCCTAAATCATAGTTAATTCTATATGGGATTTAAAAATACAAATTTATTGTCACATGACTATACTAACTACTAGAACATAGAATAGAGGTAATATGGCGTTGATCCCATGAGGAAAAGGGTAATAATATTTCAATAGTTTCAATGATATCATGATTAAAATTAAACTAAATTGAACTAAAATACTTTAGGGATATTTTTTGTACTGACACAAAGACAAAAATGCAGATTATGGGATGTTAGTTAATAATTTGGATGGATTTTCATTAATTTACATCAAATCTATTTGTCATGATATTTATTGGGGTAAACAGTGATGCTTCTCAACATTATATAGAACTATCTAAATTAGTTGGCCCATATCTCAAGGTTTCTTACAACTAGTTTAGATGCATGATATTTATTCTAAAAATTGAAGGCTAAGTTAATCCCAACTCTCACTCTTCCACTCCACATTACCAAATTGAGGTTCATGATTTAAATTTCACCACCCTTGCTAGAAAAATAGAGGATATGATTTTATTTAAGTAAAAGTGATACTAATTAAAAGAAGATATCAATGTTTTATTTACTCACCCTATTTATAAACTTACCTTTACCTTGACTACTTATTTATTCATGGTTAATATCTATATTAACATGAATGCTATGAATTTTAAAGAAAGGATAAGAAAATATGTTCTAAAATAAAATATTTGTGAAAAAAATGAAAATATATAATTATTACATTCACACCAACATATGAATTCAATCTTACACACCAAAAAGGAAACTAGAAAATAAAAGTCCTTATTATGAAGTATCATGGTTGATGATGACCCTCTTCTTCCACTATTTCTTCAGATGATAGGAAGAGATCACCCACTAGCCTCCTACATTCTACTCCTTAATATTAATGAAACCTCATATGGTTTTGTGTAATTTTAATTTTTTGTCCCTCCTAGTCTAGCTCGATACCCTACACAATATTCAGACTCCTTTATTTATAGAGAGAACCTCCGGAAAATTCCCCCAACTTATCCTATAAGTTTAAATTTTCAATTAAATCTATTTAATTCTAATTTAATTGGAAAAAAATTCCTGTGAAGATAGACCCCCTACTCCCTATTTTAATTTTTCTCAATATATGTTAATGAGAGAGGGGATACTAGATGAATCTGGTACTGTATTACTCTGTTTGTATTTGATCCCTTGCCTTGGCCTATTCATCTTTTATTATGGAGTGTTTACAACTCCGATATTGTAGGCACAACTCCCATTTCTGAATAATATTATTTAAACTCCCCACGTCATGCATGAATCCCATGTATTGCCCAAAAGGTTTGGACTTTTGAATTTGCAGATAACCCATACCCGTACTTTATGATGGTGTGGCTATGGTGCAACCATTACCAATCTGTATATCCAAGAATAGCCTGTAGAATATACCAATACCCACGGCTTCAATAACTTATTACTCTATTTTTGAAGCTACTGCATATTTTCACACCTCTATATCACAATAGAGACCCTATGACACAACCCTTCATTAATTCTTTTCTTTAAGTTAGCCATGGTACAGAGGAGATCAACTACACCATAATATCATCTAACTTAAATTCGCACAATAGGGATCCATGATGCAGTGGTTTGGATGATGCCAAAATCTTTTTCTTCTTTTTAGGGTATAATTATACACTGTGCTGTGCGAAAATCCACAAAGCTACAATCATGTTCATTATTTCGATCTCTCTTTGAAATTACGTAACATAGTCATGGATGTGGTGTAGTGGAGCCCAATTATCTAGTGAAATACAAGATATCCTTGATTATACATGGTGGTTCTATGCTATATTGGGTTATAATTGTGGTGTAATGAATGATGTGTATGTGTTCAAGGAAGATTATATGTATGGATGAGAAAAATAGAGGCATTTTGATAGGTATGAACAATAACCATGCCATCCACATCCCACATCAATTCCATGGAGATATTTCCTCTACATAATAATTAAATGTGTACCATTTCTTTGGAACCATGACATATGAGGGTTAGAGGATGCCTGATGCCACCGTACATCTCTATGTGTTGATGAATCTTTCCACTTTCCACTGTGTGGTATTGACTCACATGCACTGACAGTTACTCCACCATGAATTCTTATCTTCCCTTTCATCGACCCTCACACAGGCTTACCCAAACCACATGGCCTTCCTAAGGTTAATCTTGATCTTTAGGCCCTTTTTAGTACTTCTATGTGTCTTTCCCTCCTTGGTTGAGGGATGGATGGTTGTGGGTATTTTATAGTAAGTCCCCCACATTCCATCCCTTTCCTCAAACACACAAAAAATACCCAGAATAATAAAAATAGAACATTTATTTAAATTTTATTTATTTATTTTTCAAAAATTTCTTAAAAATATATGAAATACCCATAAATGATAAAAAAATTATTAAAACATGGGAATTATCAATGAAAAACTTAATAAATATAAAAAATAAAATTTAAAAAATGTATACAAAATATTAAATCATCATAACTTCTGATGTTCATCAAATACTTCTTAAAAAATGCACCACATGATCAAATAGTCCAAGTCATACTCCCTGCCACAGGATATCCTTATCAGTGCTCTATGAGTAAAAAACCAGATAATACCCACCACCAACCAAACATTGGCATTCCTAATCCTTGCCTATGTTACTTGATTGAGTCATCAAAATAAACCTTTATCCAAGATCTATTAATATAGTTATATCTTATGCAACCACTTTCCAAGCTATGTTAAAACACCACTGGAAACTCAGTCTTGAAATTTATAGATAAGTTTCATTACCCTTTCCAATATCATGCCACTTGCACATCCCATTCATTTAGAGGCCTTTCCTAGAAAAATTTCACTTTTCAAATGAGACAACACTTGCAACACCTTCCAACTCAAAAAAACAACAACACTATCAAACAACATACTTCCAGACCTATTGTGATATATTCCAAATATCTCAACCCACAATAGTCATTTTCAATATACAATGCTTCCCTAAATGTAATCACCAATTGGGAATTAATACCAAAAATATTACAACATGTTTTCCACAATTCTAACACATTACACCCAACTTTCAGATGGTTCACCAGTCAAAAGTTGGTACAACTTCTCATTTGGGATCCTTAACCAAGTTGAAGAGTTTATCACCCCCTTAATATGGTCAAAATACTCCAAATTTCATTGGATGAACATTTCCATACTAAATTATGATCATTATATTCAATACAATTTACAGAAGTGTTTTCCAACCAACTATTTTCATTTTTAAACAAAAACAATAGCTAAACCCTCAATCAATTATTATACAAAATGCTTAGCTACACCTACTGACGCAACACCAAAGCACCTGATCTTGATTCCTTACACACCATAGGTAATCCATGACCACCCAACATTAGTTTACTAAATTCCAACTTTGAACTTTAGTGAAAATGTCATAGTTAATCCACCAATCAACAGTCTGTCATTATGGCCTATCATGAGCATCGACACCCCATCGATTAGAGTCACCATCATAAAATCTCTAGAACATATCAAGATAATTTAAATTATCGAAATTCATCTGAAATCACATCTAAATTTATTATTACCTTCCTCCATGGAATCCAAATAATTTAGATCCTCCAACTCAATAGTCATTCTCACCACACCGATAACACCGTAACCTAAATGCTGATACTGTAGAAAAAATATCAAAGTTACCAACCAATGGAGTGTCTTTATAACCACCGATGGAGAAAAAATCTTGATATCCAAATCCCATGTCATATTTTTTAGAGAAAAAAATAGTTGTATGTGGCTGTTCTATTTTAAGCTAAACAACATACATGATATAACAATCATTACTCATTTCTGAATGACCACAATGTCATCCATGTCATCCACCAAAACCTCATTTAGAGTGAAGGTCCTACCCCTAGAAAACTTGTGTTGTACTCCATACTACCTGAATTTACCTATACCATCCCTGTAAATAGTCCCAACAGGATCAACCATAAACATACATATACACTGCCAGTTCCTTCAAGCCATTATCTCCCGCATCGTCTACCCCTGGAACCTCTATTGGTAATAACTAGGATCAACAATGATAACCCACTTTGATCGTTTATGGAGTCAGCAACATATTATAGGATACTTCTAAATTCACATAAAAATTCTTATGTATTCATACCCAAAAGCATCAACAATTCCTCTCACAGGCAACCTTGAGAAGAACCTTCAGATCTAAACTACTAGGGTTCCACGACTCCGAACCAAGTAATTGTGAACCGAATCCTATGAAAAATTACTGTCATTGCATCACTTGATCTCTTATAAGACCCGAATGTTTTTCCAATGTTCTATTTCTATCCTATTTCATCAAAACAAAACCATATAATAGACCTCATATGTATCCCACATGCACCACTTCATACAAAAGGAGAATAATGGGTTCTCTCCCCCAAACCAAACGACCACATCACCTAAGAGGCCCCCATCCCCTTAAATAGCTGCATGCCATTTCAATTTTTACTAAAACCTATGGGTCACACATTCCTCGATGCCAAATTCCAACCCTAAACTAATAATCCTTTGAGTCATACCACACCAAGAAACACTCATACACTGAGTCATATAACTGACCATGCCATAAAATACTCCATGACCACCCATTACCCAAGCATCATTCTAGTATAGATCATATTTCTACCCACACTACATAATTTAATGCATTAAAAAACCATAGGGCTAGAAACATCGCTAATCACTCCTTCATGAACTATTCTAGACACCACAAATATGAGCTGTTAGGGTGTCATAGACCCCAGTCAGCTCACCAAAACTATTTTTCCTGAGCTGAACATTCTCAAGGCATCTCCATGGATGAACTAAAAACCTCCAAGAAAATACCATTATTCAATTACATAATATAGTGTTTCACTATGATTACTAATCCTAGACCCTCCTTTATAGGACTATCGCTAACCACGCCACAAAAAAACCCACTGAAAGATGACCGACCAGGCATATAAATGATATTTCCTTTGAAAAAGGACCTTATAAATAAGTTAAATAGAACATTAAGTGCTATTACTCACCAAACCTATGGAATTTAAATTATTGAAATCACACACTTGATAACACCTCCCATGAATTGACACTATAATCCCAATCTTCTACACACACTATATACCTCAAATTATACTTAAGAATGGGATAACCCCATCGTAGGTCACCCTCGTGGATCACTAAGGGTAAAGCCACTAAGAACCAAGGCCATGTTTTAGGGTCAATACGCCCTTTCACCTAGCCCATACACTAGAAAACATCAAGCCACAACAACTTGCACACTATAAAGGTATCATAACCTGGTCTCAATCCCTATCTCAACCACCCATAACGAGGGTCACCATAAATCACATGAGGTCACAACATGGGTAATCCCCCGAACTCACTTACCACTCAAGGTCAAAAACCTCTATTCCAAGGGGTTTAGTTTTATTCACCATATATAGGGTTTACATTATTCTCATTCACTTACGAATCTCACCATTTTACAAGTTTACATTTTTAAGTTACCTTAACTAGCCTCGAATTCCTAGTCTTGTGTAGATAAGATACCATTGACACGATATGTGGGAAAACACATGATAAATTGTTTAATATAATTTTATTGAACAAATAATATCATTTAACTTGATCCAGGTCTCATATACCATATAATTTTAGCTCCTTATCCATTCCCAGTCCCACAAAGTTTCAAATTTCACCACAGTAGTTTAATTATATGAAGTCTCAATCAAATGTTGTAGAGAAAAAAACCTTTATGTTGTGATTGGAACCCAATTTAACCGAAATTAGTTTATATTAAAAATATGAATCCCAAATTTAAGTTCAGTTTTGTTTAATAGCAACCCATGTTCTAATAACCTATGCGCACTATCGAGTAACATTCACTAACCAATCCATTTATCATTTCTATTACCATGGGATAAATTTTTTAATACTATTAACATTATTAAAATTCCACGTTTTAACCATTCATCATATATCTATATATCATATTCTAGGTTTGATAGATAGGATTATATTAAAAAGTTATAAAGTAAAACACCTTATAAATTTTTACTAGCATTTTATTTAACCCAAACCATAACATAATAACTAAATAGAATTCCACCATACACTTATATGTGAGAACAACCATATAAATGGTTGTATAAAGTTTAAATAACCAAACCCTATAAATTATTTAAATCCAAATGAAGATATAAATTAAAAGCATATATGATTCACAAACAGTTAATAAAACACTAACATATGTGAATCCCAAGGAACTATTAATCCTAAGAAGCATACAAATGACATTTAAATTATATGTTCCTAGTATGATGCATGAACACACAGAACCTCTTACCATACTAGTATAGAGTAAAAATACCTTGAAATAATAACATCGTGCCCAAGAGCACCACTCATGGTGGAAATCATTAAATAGTAAAAATATAAAGTAGAAAAAAATTCTCAACCTAGGAAACATGGATTTTACCTTATACATGGGTCTATAACTCCTAACTATGAGCTCATTACCAAGACCTGAAAACATCCTATTCTCCTGTCTAATATACCCAAACAGTAAAAGAAAAAAAATCTATAGTACTACTTTATAACACCATATCACGGATTCCACTGAATTGGTGCCCTTTACTAGTGTACTAAATGGTCTCAAGCACGCCTCCTCATTTTCTAGAGTCTTCCAACTAGTGTCAAGGGTGTATGAGGTTATAGTGGGGAGACTCTTCCCTCATTACCAGAGTTCACAACATAGGAGGAAATAAGTAAATCATATAAAAAATCATAAATAAGCATCACATATAGATAAATAAGCAACATGTGCTCTATAATAGGTCGCATCCTAGGTAATAATAGAATAATGTTACATATATTTAGATAGGGGATATATAATAATCGATTAAAGTAAAAATAATCTAAAATTAAGAAAAAGGAAATTACCAAAATACTACATAACCCTATAAGTCCTGAGAGCTAACATGAATCCTTGCTCCCAAACTCCATCATATACATAAAATTAAGAATCCCATCAAGCCTAACCATGAACCCATAACTTGCGACCCAATAATAGCTACTCAGGCACCTAAGTGCCATGACAGCCTGACCAGAGTGTGAGTACAAATCAATATCACACCACCAATGGTGTTTAATACAAATCTATTATGTGAGAATAAATAAAAAATGTTATATAAATAGGTGAACTAGTGATAATCGTCAGCCTAAGAAGATAAATAGAACCTGATCAAGCCTTGGGTATCAAGTGGAAAAACCAAGATGACACTACTTACTTCAGTGAACATCGGTATCTTTGATCTCAGTGCAAGTAACATGTATCAATTTGGTAACAATGTGAATAAATGAGGAAGCCACAATAAAGTATCCCTATAGGATATCATGTAGATCTTACATGCATTCCCTCCTAACAATTCCCAAGAAAAAACCACTAGTTAGGTTTGAACTCAAGGGACCACCCTCAAAATTCAGAAGCATGGATCTATTGGAATCCAATGCTTACTCCCATGGAATTACTTACTAATAAAAATCAAGTTGAATCCAAGGATCTCATCCTGGGATATTCAACCAGGGTCACCATCATTAATTCACATCATTAATCTGTGACATTCAATAAATGTAGACATCACATGTATCCAAGGGGCAGGCACCACATGAAAATGATGGTAATGAATATATGTATAATAAACTAGCTTTCTTGAGGTATTCCATAGAATTATACTTCATTTAATCCATGTAATTAATCACCCTTAACATTCACATGTTCCCCCTAATGGAATCTAAGGCTTGTAAATGGCATTCCACATCAATAAATTTCATAAGGAATCTAGGGAACTATCTAATGCATTCTTATGCTCATAATGAATTATAATATTCCCAAACAAGTCAATATTCAAAAATTAAACATAAAACAATTCGACAACTCAATCCAAGATTCACCACTTTGGTCTATTTCACCTATATATCATTTTATTTTCTCAAACCATGTTTTCTATATCACATAACTCATATTTCCATTAAGGATTTCCAAGGCCAAGATAACTAGAACTTCCAAAATTCCATCCTAGGATAACCATATCCCATAAGAAATCTATTACATTACCACGAGAATCGCTAAACCACCCAATTTAATTACCTCATTATAAGGTACAATCTTAACTCGATACTTTAGTGTATTTAACAAAGGTCTTTCCCAATACAACATGTTTTTCTAAGTCAGATGGGGTTTTAAGACACCCATAAGATTACTATAATGTTAATTTTATTATTAGGTCAAGTGCCTGATGAGCTGACATGACCACACAAACTGAAACATAATATTAAATAAATACCTTAAGGTAAAATCATGTGACCACTAACCTTAACATTTTAGTGACCCACCCATCCAGTATCAACATTCAATTCAATCTAAAATGAGAGAAATAAAATAATCATACAAACACCCTAAAATTAAGGCAAATCCCACATAAAAGGTGTGACGATTCTAGATGATGAAAGAAAGGAAATAAAGGGGGTAAGAGGAATCTTAAACATATCTTATTCCTTTGATCGCCACACATAGATAGAGAATTAGCCAATAAATGATGGTGATCCACCATGGAAAATGATAAGAGTATTAGGGAATTAACATATATATAATTGAACTAAAATGTATAAAAACCATGTTATGAAGAGGGGGGTGGGATAAGGGGTGAAATGACCCATTCTCCCCTTTATAAAAAATGATGTCCAAGACTCATAGTATGATGTTAGGCTCACTGGATGGTTGGGGAGTCCAACAAACCTAATACTATAGTAGAAGTCCATAGGCCAGATGATGGCATTGCATCCCCTTAGTTTAATGCCCTAATCACCCCCCAAACTTATTGTACACCTCAGAGAACCCTATAACATCTCATAGCACTTTATTCCATACCCAAAATGCCTTTTTGAGGAGTTTCAACACTCATAAATCAAATTTAAATTAAAATGTGGGTTAGGGGAGAGGTGGAGGGAGGAAAAAAGGGGGTCTAAGGGGGAACATTTCCCCATTTACCTCCATTAAAAAACCCAACTTGACCCCCACTAGTTAAAAGGTGAGCCTAGAAACAACACATGACTTCCTTTTTGGCCATCGGCTGGTCGGTGGCACTTCATCGGATTGTCAGTGTCACTTGAAACGTTTAATAAAGCTATAGGTCCCTCTTTGCCTTCTCATCTCTACTTTAGAGACAAACTAAAGAACAATTGAAATAAACACATCCAAGGAAAAAACAAATAGTAATGTACCTTATAAATCTTATGGGTGTTATGGACATTCCCACTAATGATTTATTGTCCTTCAGAAGTACCTGAATGGGTCTCTCATGAACAATACTAACTCCCAAACAAAATATATTATTCTCACTACCGAGTCCATTTATGGGAAATGCATTTTTCCAAAACACTTGAGAATGATACATTATTTTTCCACATATAATTTTATCATCTCATTCCTAACACCCATTGGAAGATCCTCTGTATAGAAATATTCCAAATGCCTGAATTCTTTTGCCAACGATCCATACAATGGGTCTTTATCTTTCCCAAAATCCATGGTAATATTTTATCTTACATTCTCAAGTGTCTATTCCTCTAACTAAACTTCACCACATTTTTCATGTGACTCAAATCATAAATCACACCATTAAAAAATTATATCCCAAAAAATTCTTGTTTGGCGAATCAAGCATCGTTCCACTAGTGAATGTCACCAGCACACACCTGATCACCTCTGATCGGTACCCAAATATTCCATTTATCAATACACATGGCTCCAATCACATATTAACTACTATTCTACCTCTATACATGGGTTATGTTCTTCTATATGTCACTACTAGAATATTCCAAAGAACTTACACTCCTACCGATCGATAAGAATGAACACATCTTGTGTCATCCAAACACTAACACATATGAGGATGCCAAATTTATTTAATAGGTTCACCCAGTAGAGATACAATAAGTTCAAATCGTAGGCTACATCCTCTCATACAAGAAAATTTCTCTTGCACCTCAACCCACTATAGCTCCGTTGGTTTTATCTAATGACCATCAAGATTCTTTAAAAATCACACACCATTATCAAGAACCTCCCAATACCTAAGACAATACACCAAGATTATAACCTCAATTTTTTTCCCAAAATCTATCATCCATTATAATCTCTATCTTCCTCTACTTGTGACACCCAACCATAATCAGTGTCACACCTTCTGGGATCAAAAAACGTGTCAACCTTCTAGACAACCACCGCGTCACGCAACTTGATGTGGATCTCTACCCCTTTCACTGAATTCCACCATACTATCATTGAGATACTCCGATAAGAACCACTATACCTAGAAGCCTCAACCCAAGGTAATAATTATGGGATTTACAACACCAATGGCTTAAAAACCTTAATTATATTCGCTAATCATAGGTCATAAACTAAGCGCTAACACCCAGTGCTTCATCTCGAAATTCCCAACACACCTCCACTTCATAACTCTAAACACCAAGCACAGACACACTAGCTTCACTCCAAAACCCTAATTTGATCCCAAAACAACATCAACCACATCTCAAATGACATTCTTCATATGTTCCCTACCTCACCACATCTATTTCTACAAATCAGCAATAGTCGGTCCTTCTAGAGATGACTTCCCCCCAAAGGTTCTAAGACATATTCTCGAATTCACTACCATATCCCAACCATGATTCCTTCACATATAAAAACCATGAAAATTCCTAAAACCAACATTTAATTTTGAAACCGTATTTTAGTTCAAATTCACTATCATATCCTTGACCAACCCTCATTCTCCACTCTGAAGCACTAACACATCTCTAACCTGACTCACCCATGGATTACAACAACACTCTCCTTTATATGAGAAAAACATAGAGAGGTATGAAGATTCACAACACATCTATTCCCAAGTAATTTCACCATGGAACTACCAAATACATGTACAAATACACCCAAAACTCTAGAGAAATTTCTTACTGTCATCATAAGCCAATGAAAACTATACACATAAAGGTCATTATCTGATTACCTTTCATAAAATCCAAGGTTCCTCTAACCCATCAACATAAACAACCAGGGAATTTACACATTCTTTTTCAATCACATCATCTCTTATCATGTCCCAATATCACCATTTATTGTGTGGTCTTTACCACCCCTCCAAGGAACAACAATGACATCATCCCACTTCATGGCCAAAATTTTGTCTCCAAGCTAAAAATGTAAGCCAAAAACACCATATTACCTAAATAAAATATCTTAAGAACCATCTTGGATCCCATTCATGTCCTGAATTCATCGCTCACACTGTGAATCATCACTGGAAGTAGAACCTTAATTTCTAGTTGATCCAACTTTCTGATACACATTATTGAATTGATCACAAGGTTCCAAACAACAAAAAATAATCCAAGTTCCCAACAAAATACAAATCAAGAATCACCACCTAGGGTCTCCACAACCTAGGTCCTGCACTACCAAACACATAATTCTATAACATTTTCTCACCATCCTCATAGGGTAAGAAGAATAAACCACTTTCATGCCATACTAAACCTATGAAGCATGACCTCACCACTAACCAATACAAAACTAATGATCTTAAAGTGAAAGCATTATCCTATGAAACTACTAACCAAAATCCCACACCTAAATACATGTCTCAAAAGACTAATAAAACTCCACAAAAAAAACTAATCTAAATCATGGGTCTCTACCCATAACAACACCCTCCTATCCCAACCACTAGAGGGATCACATATTTCTCAAGGGTCCACAAAACCACCGTCCATCAAAAACTCCACTCTAATTTATCTAGATAGAGCCGCACAACTATACCATAAAAACATCACAAGAAAAACTGACCCTTTCAAGGGTCTGTCAGTAACCAAGCTCATCAATCCCAAAGTACCCAACTATCTCTAATACCATCCCCATAGGGAGGATAATCACCAAACCATGAAACCAACATAAAGAATAACTATAAAACCATACTCTACTTCAACCACATAAAATAAAAGTCCCCCAAATGGTCTCACACACACATCATAAAAAACCTGGTTTTAAAGTTCCAAATGATCCTAATAAAAATCTCATCTTGACATGTAAAACAATTTAAAAATATTTTAAACCCATTTAAACCACATTTTCACCCAAAAAAATTTGGAATAAAATTCAAAACTATTTTAAAAACATTACAATTCAAATGCCCCTTTTTATTATATAGTAATTGATAAATACCCACCCATTTTCCCTATATGAAATAATTTCACCAAAAATAAAACTTTACCTAGTTTATGGTCCATACAAAGATAAACACCATTTTAAATCCCAATTCCATTTCACAACAAACCATTGAAAAATTTCACCATCACTTGGAATTTTAAAAATTCCTCCAGAAACCAAAACTCCATGGAAACCCTTTTGAAACCTTTTTTCTACGTGAATTAATCCTTTTAGAAACATTTTAAAATATCAAGTACAACATGATAAAGGAAAGAATATAAAATAATAATACTTACCTGCCTACTTGAGGATCAATTTTATTCTGTAAATACTTGAATTTTAGTCATATACATACCTAACAAAACTATCATTCTCTGGTCATATTAATCAAATGTCTCCAATAATGTATTTGGGAAAACATTGAATAAAATTTTGATTAAATTTATTTAATTTGAGCCTCTATCGACCACAGATAACCAAGAACATGACATATAAACCTATGTTCATATACATGATGCATGAAATCACCCACACTTTCTAATCTAACCAAGACTTAATCCCAAAAATTATAATACCAAAACCAAGATCATCACTCGAGGTGAAATCTGTCAAGAGTAACAGTGCCAACCAAACAACAATCCCACCCATAATAAATCAATATTTCCTTATATGTGGGTTATATAATCTCAAGCATGAGTTCTACACCAAGTTAGAAATTTTTTATCTCATATCTACCAATCCCTAAATAGTAATGAAAAAAATTGCTCTAATACCACTTTATGACACCCAACCCAAGCTAGAGGAGTGCTACATAGGCCTCATGCATTCCTCCAAATATGAAATAGGATGCCGACTAGCAGTGAGGATCTATGATGAAATGTGGATAGAATATTTACACGGTAATATATAACCACCAAGGTATACATAAAATAACAATATTAACAAAAAATAAGTAAAAAACATAACAAAAGTGTAGAAGAAATAAGCAATAACATCTAATGCTATAAAAAATTTTATACAATACCTAGCACATCAGTCCAGGAGATCCCCACATGTATAAGATCTATACACAATAAAAAAAGGGAAAGTATATAAATGAAACCTATCACCAGCAAAAGATCCTAGAGTCTATCCCAGCATTGCCTCAACCAAAATGCTCCTCTTGTATAACCAACCTATGTAAGGCCCCTTCCCTCATCTGAATCCATGTACAATAAAAGACTACACATGCACTAATATTCCCATTTATGGTGTGATTATAAACCAATTAGGGATCCACCAATGAATCATAATCATAAATTTAATATTTCATATATTATTTTATGTGATGATAGAAATAAATAAATAAACAAACATATAACCCGCCGAGTGATTTTATACTAACTAGGGCACCATGAATCCCAACCATATCTACTTAGACTCATTTCCATAAGGAATATCATTCATTAACACATTATCACACACAATCCATGGCCCATTCCAATATCATAGGTCACTACCTCTTCAAGTACCCAGACCCATCCCATATATCTGATAGGTTAATCAAGTCACCCCGACCCAATACTATCATCATAGAATTGTCATCTGTCATCTTTCAACCCATGCCCTCTCACATAGTACATAGTTAGTAATTTCTTCTCACTAAAGGATAAGTCCCCTTACACAACTACTACCATATCACTTAGGGTAGGGCCTAGCTACAAACACACTAGCCTATCCCCACAAGCTATTGGGAGGCCACATACAATAACACAGAAGCATCAACATGCACAATGGTCACAAATGAATAGGGAACCACCCAATCATATCTTATCCAAACATCTCACTCAGGATTCCCAACATCATATTTGAACCTCAAATCGATGTCTCACTCATGAATACTACTCTCACAACCAAATTGAACCATCTAACTCATAAAGATCCTCACACCACATGTCAACCAATCCATATCACTCATGGTTAACCTATTCCATATCAATAACCCAAACACTAAATAACATAAAAAAATCTAATACATAAAGGGGAAGAAACACCTAATACCCTACACCACTTACCCAAGTAATCATTTCCCTTATCAAACCCAAACGAAATATTACATGTCTATTTATCTAAGAAGATTTTACTAAAATCATCACCCATTCAAGACTCATGTTCGTTGATTCCACTACACAAAATAAAGGGTTTTACCTACCCCAACCCATTTTCTAACTACAAAATCCTTACAATCATAAACCAAACTCAAAAAACTCATTATGATCTTGAAACCCATGTTGAAATCCCTAAGTACATTCTTAACACATGACTTCCTTTCATCATTTTCAAGGCTCACTTGTCGCACTCGCCCTATAAAGATCCTACTACATCGATTCAGATAGTGCCTGCTTTGGATGATACCAAAAGTATATGTCTTCCAAGGACATGAAAATATTCACATGAAAAAAATAATAAAGTTTAATAAAAGTGTCATACCATGGAAATGACTTCTTACCTCAAGAACAATGAAGCTAAACCACCATGAATCACAAGCCAAATAAATCCCAAGATTCCAAATCCCTAAAACCAACCCCAAATTAATCATATCAGGGTTTTATAAGGAAAGAAAAAATAAAAATAGGGATATAAAGTAAATGCGTCATTAGAATCACCCATAGGGACCTAGTGCAATTGGCAATGCTTCAGACACCCAAGAATTGAGGGTGATGGAGCCAAAATATCCAAAAAGGGGAGCTATAAGGGCCAGGTTCAAATGGGGGTTGAGGTAAAGGAGGAGAGAATAAAAAATTTTGTGTATTGGGGGAAATTACCTCCGTTCCCTCTATAAAAATTCCACCTAGAATGCCACCAGATTGCAGGTGCCCACTATAGTATTTAAGAAAGCTATAGGTCCATCCCGAGCTTCCCAACTCCGCTCTCTTGCCACCTTTATCCATTGAATATCCAAGAAGCATTAAAAATCATTCATTACAAACCCCAATGGTAATACACCTTGGGAGTATTAGGGGAATTACACCAAAACCATTAATTCAATAAATCACAACCATCAATTATTAAGGGAAATATCATAAATAATATATAATAAGAGAAAGGGCATAGAAGAGTATCCAATACTATCACTTGTCTGTTCAGAGGTTATTGCAACTCAAACTAGTAGTGATCCTATAGTAAAACCCCTCACTAACTGAACAGGATGTAGATAATGGAATACTAATCATATCAACATAACAAACCACATCACCATATCCATGGATGTATCACTATCATTGTATCATCTGTTTCCTTATGAACACAATCGTGAGGCATTATAGTCCATTACCACATAACACCCAATCATATAATCTAAGAAACACATCATATCAAATATCAATCCACATATGATACAATCATTATAACCATGGATAAATAATAACCAAGAAACAAGGAAGTAGATGTGAAACAATTATCATTAAACAAGATCAATGTAATATTAATCACCACTATTAAATAAATCATCCTACCATTTACATCATTTATACATTACTTATTTGCATAACATGACTCAAAGTGCTATCATTTAAACATTTCATTAAGCATATCCTCATATTCATATCAATATAATTCCAACCATTTAATTTCATTATCAATAGTCACATCCCTAATTTAACCCCATTATTGGAATATAATTTTGTTTATTTAATTAAGAATATTTTCTTATTTAACTATATTTAAAATATTTTTAAACACAGTATCAATATTCTAATATCAATTCTGATTACTACTTCATTTATTTATTTATGCATAACTTATTTTTAAACAATTGATTCATTTAAAAGGTTTACCTTTATATTTTTGTAGTTTAATTAAATCATTGACACATATCTCCAGTAAACTATAACATACACCCCAAAATAATCATGCTGAATCTAAGGAAAATGTAACTCATAATTCAACTTCATAACTCTATAACCCACATAACCTTTTAAATTCCAAGAAGTATTACAACTCAGTTCTTGCATCTAAAATATTCCACCTATAATACCTAGACATAACCACTCTTCTGATAACACCCTTATCTTTCTATATTCCATTCCATCCACTCACATAACCTATCTTGTAACCATAACTAGAAACAACACCCTAGGGAAAAGTCTCGATACCACTTCCTATAAAGGTCTTTAAAGTTATCACCATTCAATATAAAATCATCATAACTACTAAAGATCATAACCAACATAAAATAAATTAAAAATTAAGGGATATAATTTTAATTCCAGTCATAAACTATCCCTAAACCCTACCTGAAGATGGCAACTTATAATAGAATAGGAACCTAGGAAACTTCATTGACATCCCAACTCTATAATAATATTATAGCATTACTTTAAATACTATTCAATATTAATTCTATATTTACACGTTCAATATAATTTCCACATTCCATGCATATTTCAACATAGTGTTATCCATGTCAATGCAATAACAAACATACACACATGAACACTCATGCAGAAACACACATTACCAAATCAAATTAGTCATATAATAAGAGAATTATAGTCAACATAATCACTTTTCCTCTTCAAATTCATATTTAGTCCATGTATCCAAAAAAATATCTTCAATAATAGTTTTATATAAAAACATTATAATGCAAGACTAGTGTATAAATTAATGTAAGAAAAATATGTTTTATACTAAAAAGGCATAAAAAATATAAAATAATGAAGAAATGAGTAACATACAATATCCTCTTCGCCTAGAAAAAACCCACACCATAAGGCTTGAGATAAGGGAGTAATGAAAGAAAAAAGGCATAAAATAACCCCTTACACTAGACTAAACAAACAATACATAACCCAAGATAAGAGTTAAAAAATGAAATGAAAAAAATAACAATCCATTCCCCTAGAACAAACCATCTTTATTGATCTAAATGAAAGAGTATGAAATTACTATGTAAAAAAATGTTTATAGAGTTTGGAATAGTAGTAGATTTTTAATGTTTTGATTGATACAAGGAGTTGTGGTGTACATGATTTAATGGGAGGGTTTAAATCAAGGAGAATTATGGTAATTCCAATCATTTTTTTGAAGGGTCTAACAATCTAAGATATTTAATATCATTTGATTTTAAGGGATAATAGTCCAGGGGTTTAGGATTAACACGAGTATCTTAGAAGGTCCATAATATATCAATAAACATATATTATTAAAGATAAAAGGAATATTATAAATCCACATTAATGAAACCAACAAATTTCTTATTGAGAGTACTGGAACTAATCACCAATGAGTTTTGTTGAAGATTCCAACAACCTACTTCATGTTGTCTGACATCAGCCCAATAAATCCAAAAATTATCACTATAACCACCATCTAGGTTATAAAAATAAGAATAAAAATGGATTAGGTGAGAAAATACCATGAAATTAATTAAATTTATATGCATGAATCATAAATTTATTCTCCTAGACATTTACCTTTTTTGAAATTTAGTCAAGCTTCTTAAATTTGATTCATATGGAGAATATCCCAACATAATTATAATGACTATGCTGAAATATTCAAATTCATTGAAATTAGGGCAAAAACCTGGCTAAGATGATGGAACTATTTATTACGTAAAAAAATCCTAAAATTTATAGGTTTTAGGATTTATAATTCCAATAATAATGATAAAATATGATTAAACCTAAAAATAAAATAGTAAAGGGTTTACTCTTATGCATGAGGAAATTAACTTTTATGTTCATATGAAATTACTCTTATATATCAAAAAATGAATCTTACATATTTTGATAATACTTTTACATATTGATAAATGAATCTTACATTTGGGTAAATAAATCTTAAGCATCAAAATATTACTTTTATGAATGAAGATTTTACTCTTATATATTAACATGATTACTCTTTCATATTAAATATTCAGAAAATTATGATGGGATTCATTTTGATACATATGGTTCATTTCATAGAAAATGGTGATACACAAGGGCCATCTAACTAAAAAGGAAATATGTAAGGGTCTTTATAGATAAAAATGTAATATATAATGGTTATTCTCAGGGATAAAGGGAATACATAAAGGGAACTTCCAATTGCCTCTTCAAATGTAATGGTCAATCCAAACTTATCCAAAAATCTATAAAAATAATAAAAATAATAAAAAATCCTCTTGACACCTCTAAGGCTACCCCAAAAATCCATGGAATCCCAAAACACCCATGAAACAAAAAAGTAAGGTTTTGGGAAAATATGGGCTCTTTCATTTTATACATCACAAATAATTATCATCCTCTAGAATCAGAATAAAACTTCAAAAAAGAGGATCCAAAATAGGTATGGGATAGGGAAATCCCATATGGGTTTGTGGTTACGTTGTGGTGTCTACAGAGTAGGGTGTCTTCCTCATTCTAGTATCTTCATATCCCTTGGTGGATATGATCATTGGGTTATCTCACATCACTATAGGGTTTGGGAGAACTCTAAATGGAATATTTTAGTGGGTTTCTATATTTGGGATAGTGTTGACGGTCGCATCGACAGGCAGTCGAGGAGACCGATTCTAGGATTTTTCTAGATTTTATGATGTCTAAGTTCCCTGTTTTGTGGTAACTCAGCCTTCTCTTTATGATTTCAGCTCCATATATGATGGTATTTTAGTTTGAATACTTGATTGGTTTGTTCATCCATTGTGGTTGAATGTTGTTTGTTGTGAATACTTGTATAGTTTTAAGTGGCGAAGTAGAGAAGTTGTGAGGTGGGGAAGTGGTGAAGTGGTGAATTGGTGAAGTTTTAAAGTGGTGAAGTCATGTTTGGTTTCTCAATTTTTCCTCAAAAGTGTTTGCATAATAATAAAAAACAATATTCATTAGCCAGACATTAAATAAATATAAAATGATTATCTTTAAGGAGAATCTAATCCAAACCCAAAATTAGAAAAGTACAAAGCATAATAACCATGGAAAGATACCTCTCACAAAGAACAAACTCACTACTAATACCCTCTAGGAAGAGTTGGGATATGATTCCAACTTACATCCAATAATAAAAATTCCAAAATACTCCCAATTATGAAAAATAAATATAAAAAATAACCTCATCACCAGGGAAATATGAACACCATAAAGAAGGAAACACCAATCACTATAATTCAAAATAGACCTCTTATTAAATACTATTTTATACTAAACCAAATTAATTTTAAAATAATAAATCATTTGAAATATTCTGTAAAACATTTTAAAATAATTTAAGTTTCTAGATAAAAAAATCCATTTAAAACTTCATATTATAACTCAAAAATTTCAGAAAAAGGATAGTTATTTTATTTTGAATCAAATAAACAAACCTATTTTTAAACTAAGTTTTATTATCATCTTAGAATTACTTGTAAGTTTTATAAATGAAGGAGTATAGTTACCAAAATATGACACACCTCACATACCATACATATTTAAATACCCACCAAATTTTATGTGACACACCATGCCTTAGAACATTTATACTCCTGATTCTCTACTGAAAAAAATGAGGATAGAACAAATAACCAATCCTCAGATAACTTTAAAGACTCAAGGACATGGATTAGATCCACAAAAAAATAAATAGGATTTACACACTTTTATTCTATGGTATTTTAGATTCAAATACAAATACATTCATCTTGAATTCTGTTCTCCTCTAAGCTTATGCACGTAATCATCTATCTGTGAAAGAGTATGTAAAATCTATACTGAACATTTCAAGAAGCTTCAACTAAGGAACCTCATCCTGGTGGTCACATTTCATTTCTTATCATATATAATAGTGTTATTAGGAAAATAATAAGGTTATCACAAATGTAATCAATCATATATATATCGTAGAGAACATAACATCATGCATGGAAATTCATGGAAAGAAAACCTACCCTGAATCATGTTTCCAATTTTTAAAAAACAAAAAGGGTTATTTATTCAAGAGTATATGGAAATAAAAACATAATACTAGAAAATTAATCCTAAATATATAAATAGATATGTATCAACCAAATCATGAAAATAAAAAAAACATTAGCAAGTAAATAACCAATCAACAACTAGAAAATAATAAAATAATAATTAGAAAAATAATCCACCATTAGTTTACCACCACTTCGATTATAAAATAACCAATTAAAATTTATGACAACTATTACTTTTATCTAAAAAATCCTCCCACAATACCAGATAAAATAATTCCATGGTTATCAATAAATACCACATTTAAAAAAATTGAATTGGTAAATCATCAGCTATAATAATCTAACATGAGGAATAAAGAAATTTATTACCGTCATGGAATATAAATATGTAACCAATTCAAAAAAAGATCAATAATCCATCACAAAATTTTAACCATCTTTAAGAGTAGTATTTCATGAGAGGTTCACATGAAATATTCATATTCATTATTTTATAATTATCAAATTCACATAATACACACATCACAATACTTCCACCGTATAATTTATTTACTAATATCTTATACTAAATTTAATTCATCTTTTATATTCCTCATGTTTCTATTTTATGATTTATACATAATCATCTATATCATAATAAATCAGGTAACAAATTAAAATCTTGTTTTAATAATGGTAACTCATCATACTAAACATGGAATAAATAACATTTAATATGTCACATATTTAGCATGCTTACATAACATATTTTTTAAAACCTTTAAAAACCATGAAAAAGTTTTCTAAAATAATAAGTCCATGTGATATTAAATATTCATTCAATATATTAGATTACTCCAATAAAATAATTTTCATGTTAAAATTATTAATTTCCCTTCAATGTTCATGTTTTTATCATAATCATATCTAATGAGCATCGTTTGAATTCATTTGATTAAAATATAGTTTAATATTTCAAACATATATATCAAAATAATGATCCAAATTATGTGATACTTCTTTTTTAGTTCTCCTGATTCAAATACTAACAAATAATTAAACTATAGAATTTTCTAATTCGGGCAATTTAAGGGTCATATGGACCACACAATAAGTCCCACTAAATTCGTGATGAAACTTTGACCTTCCATGATGATTGAATTTATGGGATCAATCCAGAAACCCAAATTTCATGAAACACCAAAATATTTTCCAAGATATCATATCACATATCTAATAAAAATTTTAATTCCCAAATAAACTAAAAGGTTCCCAATTAATGCATTAAACACCATACCAAAATTCTGTATGGGATTTGAAAATATCCCCCCATTCATGAAATTACTAACAATAAAATTGACCAATTGAGATGAAATTTTTTGGGGAGAAAGTAAATATTTATAAAACCAACTTTTTAGGAGAAATAGCTCACATTTAAAGGAATATTTCAGACTAAAAACCCATTCACATTGTGGCCTTTGAAAAGGTCTGGATAAAAATGGATTGTATAACATGGTTAAGGAAAATATCCATAACTTTGGCTCCAAGAGTCAAATGGATACCAAATTTATAGGTTTTACTTTAAAAATATATATATATATTTTTTATTAAGAATATATCTCTATATTTATCTTTATAAATGGTAAAATGGTTGATCCAACTTGAGGTATTGTTTTGGAAGACAAATAATACACCACCATGGGATATAAATACACTCCCCTCTTAGCATTGTAGGATTTTGGAATTTCAGAGCATAATAAGATACATTTTAATGACAATATCCTTTAAAAAGACCTTGGATGACCTACCAAACTCAAGTTTGTACTTGAGATACCTTTCCTCCACTCATTGTTTTCATTTTATTTTCTGTTCGCTTTCATTTGAACTCTTAGACGTTTTTGAGTTGTAATTTTGATTAAATATTAATGAAATTATCTTCATAATATATTAGTCCCATCCACCTTATATAGTGTAATATTAATGTTCTTAAATTTTTTTAAATCATGCTGAAAACCATTCCCTTATTTCTCTTTCTTATTCAATCAAAAGTGCATTTTTAACTCTCTTCATCACCCCTGTGTGTGTTCAGCACACAAATATTTTATAGTCCAATTATTTTTCTTCAATTTATTAATCAAAACCATAATAATTATAAAATATATTAATAACAATATCAATTTATTATTAAATGATCCATTATGGTGAGTCATAATTTTGGGATGTCATGTGATTGTGAGCTTTTTCTCGTTAAATATTCTTTAGGTTAACAATGTGTATGTTAAACATAAGATATCATGGATTAATGAATTGTTTTACCTAACGTGCGGATTCCATGGATTATTGGATCCATAAATATAATACCCTAAATAAGAATTGACTTACATTATAACCCTAGTTATGTTAAGGCTTGGATTGAAACCTCAACCCATGGGAATTCTGATAAAAATCATCTTATGATGTTATTGTTAATTTAATGCAATATCACCGAAAGATCAAGGATATCATAATGATAAATCATTAATAAAGAAATAAATCCAATCATTATAGTTTTTTAAATAAAACATCATCCATAAATCAATTTAATTAATACTTACAAACAAACCCCTCATTAAAAATCAAATTAGAAACAATCGACTAAAAAAAATAATTAAACAGCTGATGATTCAACTCGAGTTCCACTATACACATTAGCAATGCATTAGACCTTTGATAGGTTTATTTAAAACAATCACCCATACTTCACTATTTATGTCACAATACTAATATATTTAAAAAAATGCATCATTAATTTCCCTAAGAACAATATGTAATAGAGATGCATCACAACATTTTATTAAGGTATACATGTTATGTTTCAATACTTCATAACTCTAACATGATTTTTAATTAAGTTAACTAATTTTTAAAACCTTAATATAATTTAATTAGAATCTATAAATCATAGTTTCAAATTCACACATGTAAATCATTTCATATTAGAAAGTATTTACAATTTAAAACATTTCACTAATGCATTTCTATTAATTTTTTAACATAATTGATAATTAATCAAGGAGAAGCTTAATTGAGAAGGCTTCTAAAACAAATATTCATGGAAATAATGATTTTATAGGCATGAATAACTAAAAAAAATTTGCATACTAATTATATAAGTTTTATAGAACACTTTTTATTCCTAATATGCTCTAAAATATTTTCTAATTAACATCAATTAAACATTAAATTATAATACTAACCATGGAACATTAAGAAATTCAGGAATCATATCTTGTCATGAGTTTACAAGAAATAATTTTTATACGATCATGAATCAACTCCCTTTTTTGGAACGAATTAAATATAATCATACAAACTCTATCATGTAAGTATTGGTTAGCATAAATAAACACACTAACAAAATTACAAATCAAAATTTTAACTTAAATAAAACCTATGATAATGATGCACGAAAATTTCCAATATTCTCAATACTAAAATTAGTTTATTTTCATATAAACATGCTTAATATACCAACACGTTCCTTTCATCGGATCATGGATGGCCAAAAATACCTATGTCCAAGCCGATCTTCTCTGTTTATATCACTTTCTATGTATAAATGAGTCTATTTCCCTACTAGACCTATGAAATACTTACATGTACCTAACTTTAAAATATTTATTATATCTTAACAAAAATCTATTATACCATTTTATCACTATATGCCCATATAAAAACCTATCTTAGGTTGGAAGTGAAGTTTATCTAGATGTAACGAATCAATATTTTCCTTATAACAGTTTGGAATATTTTAAAGAATATTATTAGAGTTAGGTGTGGATTTAGTAAGGGATTTAAGGGACCATGGGGGCTTAATGTTGATATAATAAAAATATTAAATATAATGTATCACGTGTTCATAGTTTTTCTGAAATAATGGAATATATCCTAAAGAACATTTTAGATGGGAAAATTGAGGTCTCCATTAAATATGGAATGAAATTTTTACATTAGTAAAGACATAATCATTGTATGAAGGTGGAATTTTATTTAAGAGAGATCACAGTTAGAATAAAAAAAGAATTAATTTATTGTTTATTAATTGGTCTTTACCCAATACTCTAATATTTTATCATAGATATGAACAAATCCTATGGTTAGCCACATTAAACATGAGAATAGAGATGGACCAAGAGCGGAGACAAATGATAATGTGATTTTGGATCAATGATTTGTTTTATAAGGAGTTTGTTATCATCAATAAAGTTCTTGGATCTTTCCAAAGAAAATTATGAAAGAAACATTCTTCATAAGTGATTAATCCAATTTCAAGGAAAGAATTTTTTTATTGGATCGATCCCTGTTTTGATTCTCCCATATTGAAAATGAATTAGTTACTTTAGTAAATTAATTTTTGGATTAATTATTGTTTTGTGGTTGATAATTATTTAGGGAATTAGTATTTTATATGTGATTTTTTTATCCTTGATTATTCTTATAGATTCACTGTTCTCTCATTGAACAGATTAAGGCCGAACCAAAGGCTGGATGTTTTTTGTTTCCTCACTTTTGTGTTATGTAATTTTTTACCCTCATTATTTGAACATTCATCATAAGTATTTCATTTAATCAGTGGTTCATCTATACCTAGAAAACAATCATTATGCAATCGATATTTTTCATAATGAATCATTAATGTGGGATAGATTTTTGATCAAAGGCACAATCATGGTATGATGATGATGATGTAAGATCATGGTTGGATTAAGGGTTTTCATATGGGGGATTGAATTAGGGATATGTGATATGAAAGGGGATAAATTTTGAGTGGATTGTTATCTAAAATCTATCCAAAAATGATGGATTAGGTGTAGTCAAATCTTGCATAGATATTTGAGGGTTTGATTTTTGAGAAAAGTGTAGGATGAGGCAATGCGAGAAGATATACTTGGGAACCATGGGATTATAGAATATTCTGATATATAGGGTGTGTAGCTCATAAGAACACATTCCATATGTAACCCCTTATGTTTTGGTTATACATAGAGATAAGTATCACACGCCATGTGGCCTATCCACTTTCCATGTAACATGAACCATAAAACTCGGCATGCACCCATGGGTACATATGAAAGATCATAACCAGTGTACATGAGCATGAAAAGAGTACACAAGCATGACCATAGTAGTAAGCATGGGCTGATGTACACGATCAAAGACATAGAAATGTCCAGACTAAGTATGAAACATCGTGTATTCCTTATATATGTTGTGTACCCCCTTCCACGGTAGGATAGGTCCCCCATTCTCCTCAGTATAGTTGTCTATCAGTAGGGTATGTCCTCTTAGTCTACCCCTCTGAGAGTACAACATGAAATCCCATCTTTAGCATATGATGAGTGATCCAATCCATGTGTTAGTTCTGGATAGATTTAGATATCCATACGTGTGTGTCGAGGTGTGTTCCCTAATCATTCTTCCCTAGGTTGGGTTAGGTACCCCCTTACTGGATTTTGGGGAGTGTTATCCCCATCCAATTGGATTATTTCAGATAGGCTTTGGTATCCCCCATTGGCCCTGACTAGGATCCCTTAATTGTGTATCAACATGATCTAAGTTCCAGTGTGTACCTATTCTTTAGAGATGTTGATGAACACAACCTCTCGGATGATCACATTTATTGTTAGCATGTCCTGAGGAGTGTGTTCTTTCAAACAGGCTTTACCATGGATCCTCGAGTAGAGTCCTAGGATAGAAGTGAGGACATGCACTTAATTTTGAGATTTGGTGTCTATATTTGATCATATATAGGTATTTATAAAATTTATTTTGAGTTTATTCCATTATATGTTTTATGTTTGGTTGTTTAAGGATGTCATATTGGGTTTGTTTATACACACCCCTGTATGGGCTCTGCCCACATGTGTCATGTAGTATACAAATGAAATTCCTTTCAACTTATTCTTAGGAGGACCAAGAGTAGATGGAGATGAATTATGCTAGATGGAATGCATATATTTATAATAGTTTCATGTTGACAATAGTCCTCTTTTAATAGAAGGTTGTATTTTTTTAGTTTTGGTGGGATTGCATTTTTCCCTTCCACTTTATTGTATCATGTCATATTCTGATGTAGGATTAGTTGTATGCATTCATATTTGGTTTCATTTTTTTCTTTCCTTTTAGAATTATATTTTTATTTTTGACATGTGTGTGTGTGCGTATATGTACATTAGTTTAAGGCCTCACAAGTGTTTGATATGCCTGCTCGATGCTAGTCACCGTCCCATGGGTTGTTGGAGGTGGTATTGTGGTGTCACACATATTCTTTCACTAGCCAGGTGGGTCTCAGTGGTTTAGGTCATGAAAAATTGGTATTGGAGAATATGTCATATTATGATTTTAATTTGTAGAGAATCTATCAATGAGGATTGGTTTGGGAACTTTGGAGAAAATTCTAAAGTGTCTCAAGTTCAGCTCCCTGGCCAGGGGACCAAGTATTGGTGTGGCAGCTGATGTATCCATTCACCAAAACTCTAATAACCTATTTTTTTACATAGTACATGTAGGAATTGGTTTTATGTATAACATAAATAAATGAATCATATACGAATGATTTTTAGTTTCTATATTTCTCTTCTGTCATCTCACCAAATATTCTTTTTGACCATAGTGCATCTTGATTTTTGTAGGTTGCCTCTATGATGGAAACCTTCTTGGATTCCATATTGGGATCATGATGATGATCAACTCAATGAAGAGGCTTTATTTTGGGGGCTTATTTTAGATGTGGTACCTATGGGTGGTTCTACGATCTTACTTCCACTCGTTGAGTAGTCAGTTTTCTTATAAATATAGATAGATAAAGTTTATGTGATGAGATCACATCATGAGTTCTAGAGGTAGAAACTCCTAAAATTTCAGTGTGAGAAATACCCCAAGGGGATATTGTATTGGCTCAAGGTAGTTGGGTGAATTTTCTCCTTGTTAGGACCCCTCCCAATTAGATAGTGGTCATAGCAGCAACCCTTCTCCATGAATCCACTAGGATATAGTGGAGTTTGGTGAAACAAATGCGTGGTGAGGTGAATCTCACATATTCTTAGTTTGAGTTCTTATTCAGAGAGGAATTTTACCCAACAATGTTTTAGGTAATATATATCTAGTAGATTCTAGAGACCCATAAGGGAAACATCTTAGACGTAGAGTATGAATCAAAGATCATAAACCCATCATGGTATTTCATATACAAGATTCATAAAGAATACTTTTTAGAATGGAACATCATGTGTGACCTTCTCTGAAATGTATGGGCCGATGTAGTATTTATTTCCATTCCTTCTAATTCTAGGGTTCTAGAGTGTTCCTTTATTGCGGAGAAATTTATAGCTGAGTAGTCACCGACAAATGGTTCTGGAAATTGAAACCCTACAATTGAGACTTCTACAGCTAGTATTCTCTAATTGACTTAGGGATCTAGGTGTGTGTGGAATTTATTAATATATTCTGAGGACAAATTGTTTTCAATCTAGGGCTCTTAGGATTCTTCCTGTCAGATAAAGGGTAGGTGATGCTACTTCTGTGACGAGAAATGGTATATCATGTTGTATTTGATAACCCACTGCGCAACAGATAGGTAGATGATTGATGGACCACCCAGACAGATGAAATGTCCATATTAGGGAGGTCTAAAGAGAAAAAAATAGTAGAGGAGTTGGTAGAGAAACATGAGGTGGATGAAATTTTGATCTTTTTTTACACAACCCCCATGTGGTCCATGCCAAGATCAGGGAGTTGGTGTTCAGAGATGTGGGTATCTTGCAGGAAGTGGAGGATTGTGACTTAGTGGCTTTTGGGATGATTCAAGGTATGATTTTTTTCTTATATTCTTTATATGTAGTATTGATAAACATTCTTTAAATCCACTATTTCCTTACTAAATACCTTTCTTGAGATAAGAAGATTCTAGTGGAGCCATTTTCATAACCCTTTCATCTGGGGAGATTCAGTAATAAATTTCTTTTTCTGACAGCGTGACTTGAATCTTATGGGAGATAACTTCTAATATGATCTTTTTGTTGCCCCAATGATAGATTATGGAATCATTATTAGTATGGAATGGATCTCAATGGTTCCTATACATATTCAATGTTTTAGGATGAGGATGTAGTGCATCAATGTTGATGGGTTGAGATTTTTCTTCATTGACAAGAAGCAATTCATGGAAGAGTAGGATGAGTTCATATATCGGAGGACAAAACCTATTACTCATTAGTTGGATAGTATTACCCTTAGAGCAGTAGATGTTCTGAGCTCCTAGTTTCCTGCTGTAGTGGAAGATTATGATGATGTCTTCCCTAAGGAGATGTTAGACTTACCTTCCCATATAAGGAACAATTTCTATATAGAAGTTCACCCAAATAAAACCCTGATAACCATCCAATGTTAACTTTTTTATTCATGAAGGGAAAAGGGGGAAGGGGTCCATGAAGGACCAAACAAACAAAAAACTTGTATCATGGTGGTCGGAAATAATGGATCCCAATGGAATCATCCCATACAAGGTTCACCCCCTCCGGTTTCATACTGTAAACACTAGTAAGACAAGTCACCTGTGTACTAGGAAGCACAATAGAGGACATATGGTTCGCCACTTTGTTCCCCTCACACCGTGTGTGCGTAATGATAACTAAGTCATTTAGGAGAGACTTGCACCGTTTAATTGTATAGATGATAGACCAAGGTGTGGTTCTTTTGCCGAGAAGTGCATCATGGATTATAATAGAGTCTGTTTCCAAATGGGTAATGAGAATACCCTTGAGTCTGCAAAAGGATATGCCTATCAGAGCCACCATTGCTTCTTCCTGTATTGCAAATTCGCTGCCATAATGAGCTGAGAAGGCCAGCAGAAGACTCCCTTTGGGGTCCCGTAGAATGCCACCTCCCCTCATGTCACCCAAGACACATGAGCCATCAGTATTAAGCTTGAGCCCTTCGGATGGGGGGATCCAATAGATCCATCTACCCTGTTCCACCCTGCTATTCCGAGTAACACTCCTCAGAGGATCCTATAGCGCACTCACGGGAGACCTCTCACTCTCGATGCCTACGGAGCCAATCAAGTCAATCAGAATGCACTGGGTACTTTCCACCACAGACCGACTGGAGGATCTTTTCCCCTCATATTTGGCCCTTTTTCTGGCTTTCCATAAGCTCCAACATACTGCATTAAAGACTGCAGCTCGCACCTTGGACTCCTCTGCTGACACACATTCTTCCGAGAACCAGCACTCTATAAACAACTCCACATTACCCCCAATAGTCTGGTATCTTGAGTGGACACCAAAAAACCTCCACACATGCCGAGACCATTCTCCTTCAAAAAATATGTGATCCATGGTTTCTTCACACTTGTTATCGCATCATTGGAAACAAGATGTAAAAATGACTCCAATGAATTTTATTTGATCATTGGAGGGTACAGCTTTGTTATGTATCCTCCAGTTAAGGAAATTGAGTTTTTCTGGGATCTTGTGGCACCATTCCATGCTATTATACCTATCATTTTTCCCCTATATACTGACCATTCTGTGGAAATATTTGTCATTGAACCTCCCTGAGATGGAATGCGTAAAGACGCACCTATCCTGCTCAGGGCTCATAACCACAGAGTTGAAAAGTTCTTGTTGGGGGGTGTTCAAGACCGATCTGTAGAACAGGGGATACAAACTTTCCTCCTTGAAGGATATTAAGGGGGACGGGCAGCCCAGGTATCCAATAACTTCCCCGACCCAGTTGTGTTGCCAGAACAAGATACTCCCTTCCCCAACAATCCATCGAGATTGATGGTGGAGAGTTGGAATGATGTTGAACACCGAGGACCAAAGCAACAACCCCCTCGCAGATCCAGAAACCGAATCGTCCTTATATCTCTGATACCACTGTTTTCCCCACAAGGTACGAGCTTCAATGGACTCCCATTCAAGCTTCGCATGCATGAAGTGGATTGTCTCCGCCATACTCCTGACATTGATCCCCCTTCACAAATGGGTTGATCCATCTTACCCCACGACACCCACTCTCTCTTTCCCTCACTTGACGTGTCCCAAATGAAGCATAAAAGAATCTGGTTGATAGACCTTATGACTCCATTATTCACACACGTGGAAGCCAGGGCATGCACCGGGATTGCTGAGAGCACACTATTCACCAGGGTGATCCGTCCTCTAAACGAGAGAAATTGATTTTTCCAATTCAGGATGCGGTCTGTAATTCTGTTCATAACTTTGTCGAAATCTCTGATTCGCACCCGACCTGTCAAAACTGGGGTGCTAAGGTACTCTATGGGGATTGTGCCTCTCCCCATACACATCATGTTCTCCATCCTGGACACCTTTATCGGGTTACATGAGGCGGGAACATAGAACTTGCTCTTCTCCCAATTATTGAGTTGTCCACTCCACTCGTAGTGTTCCGTGAGGATCTGATTTAGCACCTGATGGGACCTCCACCCGGCATTCATGAACATGATAGAATCGTCCGAAAACATAAAATGCGACACTATGGGGAGACCGAACTTCCTCCGGTATGGCCTAATGGATCCATCATGAACACGTTTGATGATCATCCTACTCAGAGTGTTTTGTATAACAATAAATAAACAAGGGGATAGCGGATCACCTTGGTGAAGTCCATGCACGGTTTTGCAGAACCCCTGTGATCTCCCCATAAATGACAGCATCATCCACGGCGAACAGATGCATCTAAAAATAAGATCACAAGCCCAGTTTGAGATGCCCATCTTCGCAAGGACTCTATTAATGAAGCCCCACTACAACCTGTCATAATCTTTATTCATGTCAAGATTTATTGCAACATTGGATCCACAAGATGGAGTATTATGATCTCTTAATAGATCCTGTGCCATTGCCACAACTCCATGGATCGATCTACCTTTGACAAAGTCGTGCTCCTCCAAGACAACCCACCGGAGAAGGAAGCTGGCCATCCGCCTACTGAGAATGCTTACCAGGACCTTGTAGGCGAAATTACACATTCTCACGGACTGGTATTGGAAGAGGGAAGAAGGATCTTTAACCTCCGGCAAGAGGACCAGCGTAGTCGCAGACTCTATTTGTGGAAGGCTTCCCCCTCATAATAAATCATGGATAACAAGGATAAGGTTGATTTTCACCTCCTCACAAGAGTCCCTGTAGAATGATCCTGGGAAACCATCAGGGCCTGCCACACTATCAGTGTTCAATTTCCACACTACATCATGCACTTCCCCTTCTTCCAGAATGCCTTCCAACGGGGATTCTCCTGCACAGAGACAGTGTTCGAAATCCCTTCCCAAATCTCGGCCTCCCCTGAAGGGTACCCACGAGTCATGTTCACATTTGTACCCGCCAGGAGATCTTTAAAGAACACACAATCGAAGGCCCCGAACACATCCGTATCATTCGAAAATGAGCCATCCTCCATTGTGAGGTTGGGTTTCACAACACGCCTCCTCTCCCAAATGCATGCATGGAAATACACAGTATTGTTGTCACCTTCCTTTAGCCACTTTACTCTAGACCGGTCCCTCGCCTGACGCTCCAGAGAGAGCAGCAGCACCTCCAAAGAGCTCTTCAACTTCGCAAGGATACCATACCTACTATCATCCCAATTCTCCTCCATCCGGACCTCTTGACTTTGGATTTCCTATTTTAACTCATCCAGCTTCTGGTCTAGGGGAGGGAGAGACCTTTCCCACACCCAGAGATCTTTCTTTAGTCGTCTCAGCTTGTGGTGGAGGGACACCCATGCGTATCCCCTGTGGGGTTCACTCCAGCTTCTCTTCACCACTTGGTGGTACTCCGTAATACACGCCCAATGGCTGGAGAACTTAAAGTTATCCTGCGCAGCCTCTGTCCAGGAAGGAACCACCAGGAGAGGCGAATGATCTGATATAATTTGTGTCAGGTGCTTCACCTTCACATTCGGATATTCAGAAATGGCATGGACATTGAACAAGAACTAGTCCAACCTGCCCCAACTTCGACTCCCACCCCTACGGTTGTCGCACCAGGTAAACGGATCGCCAAAATAGCCCAGGTCCATTAAACCCCTCCCTGTCGCGAACTCCACAAATGACGTGCTTTCCCGCCTCGCAAAATCGCCACACCCCTTCCTCTCGGGTGGCTGCATAATGATGTTGAAGTCCCCTCCACCACCCACGTTTAGCCCCTGGCTCAAACCTATTCAGCTCATACCACAACACCTCCCTCCTCTGGGCATCACAGCTTCCATAAACCACAGAAAGATATAACTCTTCTCCACCACTCGACACCTTCGTCGTGATGTGCTGATCCTTAGCCTGCAACAACTCCACTGAGACGTCCCTCTTCCAGAACATCCATATATTTTTGTTTGTCGGCGATACATGTATGGACGCATGCATTTTGAGATTAAGGGAGAACTCCTGGATCTTGATATATTTATGCTTGTGTTCAATAATTGCTACCATCTTGGCATTGTGGATCCTCACTTCCGATAATAAGAAATCCGACTTCACCATCACCCCCATCCCTTGGGAAATACAAATGATTAGGGGAAACATTAAAACAAACCTATCCTAGATTTGGCCCCATGACCTATGGTCAATTCAGTCGAAACAGAGGATCTCTCCCCCTCCTGAAGTTTCTGCTTCATCTGTCTGGTACACACTCTTGGACTCGAGTACAGTAAATATGATGCAAGACAAGGTGGAGACAGAGGGGCCTTCGAGGAGGTCCCACCCACTGCATTGGCTGACCTATCTGGAGACACCTCCCTCACAGCACCACAGACCTCAGAAATCCTTGAGATGACACAACCACCTCTACTGGACGAGGATCTGGCCTCCGATAGTAGATGAACTCTAGCAGAGTCCCCACGCCCACTAGGGGTATCACAGGACATCAGCCAAGGGCCATCCGGGTGGACCACCATTAAAGGGCGTGCCCCTAGGCCTCCGACCTCCCAGAAGCACGAGGAATCATTAGAGCATGTGCCCCTGAAAAAACCTGGGAGCCGCTAAGCAGGGGAGACCAAGCCCTTGGGAACTCTCATAAAGAAATCCATTAACCCACCTTCCATCTGCTGCTTCTCTTAAGAGCGTAAGCACTTGGCCATAGAAACTGGCAACAATTAGGGAGAGGAAGCGGAGGTGCATCCAGAGGGGTGAGGGATCACAAGCGAACCCAATGGTGAGGCCGATCCACAGCGAGAAAAAGAAGAAACCGCGAGTGGATTTGAGCTGACGGTAGCCTGATGGCGCTCACCGGGTAGACGCCGACGACAGTTCTGAAGCGAATGGCCCTGTAGTAAATAGGAGGAGCAGTACCTGGGGAACACCGGGTACGCGACATCCTGGTCCCGGACCACTGACTCCGACACCTGTAGAGAGATCATCTCCGGAATCGGGAGGGTGAGGTCCAGATCTACACAGATCCACGCCACCAGGACCTCCTCACCGCGGCGGGTGTGTTCATCCGAGCACAGAAAGCCTCCCAACGCATCCTCTATGGCCTTCAAGAACGCACCATTCCAGAAAGGGAGGGGAATCCCTGGTAGGCTGACCCACTCTGCCGCACGATGTAATTCTTTCCTTTTTGAGCCTCCATTGACCAACGGGACAGGTTGAAGCGCCACTGGGCCACAGACCTAGGGGCGAAACACTAGGCGCAGATGAAGTCCACCTCTAAGGCCATCACTAAGGAGAACAAGTATTTGTGGATCACCAAAACACGAGCCTCACTCTGCAACCCCCAGGAGTTCACGAAGGGCTTAAAGACAGGGAGAGGGGGTTTCTCATCACCAAAACGAGCCACGAGAGTCCACTTCAGGCCAGCAGATGCTTCGACAAAGGCCGACGCTGGCGCCACCAATGACACTCACAAACCATCCCTCACCACCAAGTGCGAGAAACCTAAAATCTCTATGATCCAAGGGTGCGAAGCATCCTGTCCCTGACTACATAGGACGTCCCTGAAGGAGCGCACCGAGTTACCCACCCCGGGAGGCACCTCCATGGACCCCCTTACCGAACCAGCCAGCGGGGAGATAGAGCCAAGGACGACCACCATCAAAACCCAAGACGCCGCAACAAGACAGGGCACCGTGGGAGTAATGGTCGGAAAATTTTGAAAACCACACAACGCGTGGGGAGCGTTCTACGAAACTCTCATTGAGACTGAATACTACACCATCATATTTGATGGCCCCACATGGTTTTTATAACTAAAGGTGTAGTTAGAGGATATTTATAGGAAGGGATTTGTTAGACCCAGTGTGTATCCCCAAACAACCCTCATATTTTTCACCATGAAGGTGGATGTGAGCATGTGATTATGTGTGGATTAAATTTTTTTAAATCAAGTGACCAAGAGGAATAAGTATCCAATTATGAGAATCGATGGCCTATTTAACTAGTTAAAATGGGTGAGGTGGTTCCCATAGAGTGATCTTGTGTCAGACTATCACTATATTCTAGTTCTAGAGATGGATATACCAACGATTCCATTTTGATTTATCTGTAGTCAGAATGAGTACTTAGTGATGACCTTCATCATAGCAATCACCATAGATGTTTTTGTGGTACTTATGAACTGGATCTTTTAGTATTTCATAGACTGATTCATGGTAGTCTTCATCGATGACATCCTTGTGTGCCTAATATCATAGGAGGAGTACATGTGACATCTGAGGATGGTTCTATAGATTCTCCACAAGCACCATCCTTATGGGAAAAATTCAAAGTGCCAGTTAAAGATTTGATATATTAGCTTCCTAGGACATTTAATATTAAAATTGGAAGTATCATCGGATCTAGTGAAGTTTTAGGTAGTTCTATATTGGGAACCACCCAAGATCATGATCGAGGTGTGAGGCATCCTTGGGTTGGAAGGATACCATTAGATATTTGAGCTCAATTTATCTAGGATTTCACCAGCTATAACATTCTTAAACTAAAAGGGGTGGTCTTTTGTGTGGAAAAAGAGATGAAAATATGGATTTTCATGAGTTTTAATAGAGTCTTATGAGCACCCCTATATTGATACATCCATCGGAGGGTATTGAGTTTGTGGTTTTTTGTGATGCCACTGAAATTGGGCTTAGATAAATTATTATGTATAGATAAACAATGATTTATTATGGTTCTTAGACGCTGAAGCCCCCTGAGTAGAACTACGTGACCCATGATTTAGAATTAGTAGTGGTGGTCTCAAGACTGAAGATACTGTGAAACTAATGTTGTTTCTGATATATGAATTTCACATGAGGTGTCAAGGAAAAAATGACTGGTTTGAGGCAAATTTGGGCCAAAACAGTCCAATAATCCCCTTAAGGTACTAGGTTTATGAAATACACCATCTTCATGAATTTTTTATGTTCAAAAAATCCTAGGATACAGGAAGGTTTCATGGTAAAATATATGCATCATATATCTGAATTCATGGAGCTCCCTTCATAGATGCATAATGTTTTGATGGTAATCATTATACAACATAACTATAGTTTTTAGAATGCCAAACTATTCAAGAAAATCATAAAGTATCATTAGGGACTCTAAATTTCATGAAACCATTTCCCATGCCTATGTAGGGCCTATAAATACCCCTAATATCTAATATTTAAAGAAACTTGACCTTTCAACTTTCAAAAAAAAAATATATGAGTTCCCGATACCCCAAAGCTTTGTGAGTGATAGAGAATATGGATTTTCTAAGGTATCCATCTTCTATGAAGCTACCTCACACAGGTTTTTTAGAATCTCAACCCATAGAGGAGATTACTTTCATGAAGATCCATGGAAATCATGGAAGAAGAAATCCCTTTGTGTCACGTGGGGTTTCATGAGATAATTATCCTTTGTGAAAACAACCCCATTGAAAGAAAGAATTTACCATGAACTTGGACGACCCTATTTTGTGAAACATACATTTTACAAGACCCCTGCACTTCACAATACCACATCCTTCATGAATATCCAAACTTCCATGATGCCCCAACCTTTGTGAAATACATCCACTT
Source organism: Viscum album (assembly GCA_963277665.1). Classification (NCBI taxonomy): domain Eukaryota; kingdom Viridiplantae; phylum Streptophyta; class Magnoliopsida; order Santalales; family Viscaceae; genus Viscum; species Viscum album. The sequence continues at coordinate 839,860,496 of OY728165.1, forward strand.
AGACACTCCATGGTTCCTCCAATTAGATAATTCTATTTCATGAATGTTTAGTGAATGGGTCCCCTATTTCCAATATACTACTCCTAAGAATTGAAAACCTAATTCCAAATTCTCCTAAGAATAGTAACCTGAACATCATCCTCCTGATTTAATGCTCCTCCATGACAGTTCAAACACCATATCTAGTTTGGAGGTGAATGAGCAGTGGCAACGTAAGTCCTAGGATTGGTATATTTGAGGGAAACTACGTACCTGTCTTGGTATAGGTTCTTTAGGATGTATCTTATTCTCACCTTGACATGCCCCCTTGAAGTGTGATACCCGACCATGTCTGAGCTACAAGATGTAAAACTCCCTAGCTCCATGCCCTAGTTGTATGTTGTTAAATTGAATGACAATTTCCTCAGCACATGAAATAAAACTACATACTTACCCTATAAGATAAACATATGATTCCCATGCACGACCATCATGGGATGCCACATTCAATCATACCATGGGATGATCCTACACCCCTATTCATCTTCCATGCATAAGCCCCTCACCATCCTCCCCTATCACGGGATGATCCTCTACCCCTGTGAAAATACCATGCAGAAGCCCCATATTGTTACACAACGATTAATTCTCCTGTATATAAATGTTTATACACATAATCCCCTCACCATCCCTCATTGGCGATCCTTTCGTGACATGAGAGTCCTTACCAAATGATGTTAAACTACATGGAACAGTATTATCACATGACCTTAAACTTTTGAATCAGACTACATGGTTTTTGATCCCCATCTCTTAAATGAGGTACATAAGATGCATCTATGATTTTCAATCCTGATATCCATCCAAGTGTGATATCTTTCCTCCTAGGGAGAAAATACATATAGTTCGAAATTATTCTCCTTGGGGGTATGCACTCCACCATCTTAAGTGTGATATCTTCTCTCCCAGGGACACACTCCATGATTCATCTCCATGAGAAATCATGATCCATAGCCATAATATGTTAAACATGTGAACTAATACATCTCCACAAGACATTAAACCTATGACCTAATCTATCTCCATGATATTTCCGGCTCTATACCCACAGTACATTTAAGAATGTGACCTAATCCGTCTCTATGAGATGTCCTGATCCATCTCCCTGAGACATCCTAATCCATCTATACAAGACGTTAAACCCATGAAATGATCTTTCTCCATGAGGCATTGTTATCTATCCCTATAAAAATTTTAATCCTGTGGCCTGATCCATATCTAAGAGACATCCCGATCCATCCTCATAGGATTTTTAAACCCATAAACTGATCCTTATCCAGGATTTTTTCTAATATGTCTCCTCCATATGTTAAAACTATGACAACCCATCCTTTCAATACATTAAACTCATGCCTTAATTTAGAATCTGTACCCCATGTATTAAATGTGGGATTACTGAGGTAAAAATCCTTTGAAGACTTATCAACTTGACTCTAATTACCATGTGATAAATATGGGATTCCTTGGGTTCTATGTCTAAGAATCATTATAAATGAGATGACCTCCTAAGAGAAAGAATTTATAGGTTCCTCATATACCCAATGTCCAAACATGCTTGGATGTACCCAACATGACTATTCACCATAACTGAAGGTTTACGTCCTTCATGAAATTAGTAGTGCAATTAACTAGAATCCACCTAGAGATGGTATTAGAAAAAATTTATAAAAACAAGAATAAACTCTATGAGGGAGTCCCAGACTAGGTGACGTGCTCTAAGGAGGAATCCATGGAAAGAGGAACCGACATCCCATTATACCGTTTCTATCAAGGAGAAGTCATCACTGATAAAAGTGATGAAAACTTCCAACCTTTGGAAAGTGTAAATGTAGGGAAACAAGAAAGTAGTGCTTCGGCTTCTAGGTGGAGGGATAGAGTTGTTGTGCCCCAGTGAAATCATCAGAAATAGAAATGGTGAACCCGATGTGAATCTATTCTACTCAACCATGGAGACATGTAATTTCTGGGGCACTGATGGATTTTTATTTCACTAGATTATGATATTTGGTGTTGAGTATCTCCAAGAAAAGTGTAGACCCAACATGAAACTCACATATGAATTGGGGCAGTTGACCTTGGGAATCCTCGGTCTGCGATAATGCTAGTGTGGATTTCTTCTACATATCAAAAAGATTATACAATGTTTGAGAATTGAGCATCACTTTCATTGTACTTGTATAGAAAGATGAATCCACATTCCTTACAAGACCCAAGATACTATAAATAAGTGGCCTCTTTCCAACAAACACTAGGGAAAGGGGAACTTTGATGCTATAATATTTTATGATTCCCCCTACCACGAATTCCACCTTGTCTTAACCTAATAGGAACCACGCCCCATCTCACCCTCTGAGATCATATAGAGGAGGGTGATTAACACCATTGTGCACTGGTATGAGTAGCAAGGGTCCATTATCACTAGGGATATGGCCTGCCAAGACCTCGAGGAATCACTAAATCACTGATATGAAACCCCTGAGGGCTATATAGAGGTAAACATCCCCCATTTCTATAGACAAATACTTTGGTATTCTCTCCATAGAGTGCTTTGATAGCTCATTACATTACAATGAGGAGGTGGGGGATGCTCCATCTACACCTATAATAGTTGCTTCTCAGGAACCAACCAAGAGGGATCTCACCATGTTTCTTCAAAACCAACATCAAACATCCTCATAAGATAAATAGGTATTGACATCATCCACAATCCATTGACCCCGTTGCAGATCACTTATTTCCAATTTTAGGGGAAGAACTACGAAACTGCCCGACCAGAAGAATCTTCCATAGCTCTTGTGGACCCTACCACCACTAGAGTATCACACCATATCTCTATAATATGTTAATAGGGATTTTTCTTTTCTCACCTGGGATCAAGACCCCATCAACATCAATGTTTGGCTGGGTTCACTCTCTCAGTCACTGATACCACCAGCAGCTATTACGGGCCATCCTGTGAAAAGGGAATTAGTGTGGTGGTCCTCCCAGCTTCATGTTCAACTAGTATGGAGGTCATCCCCATGTTACCATCAATAAATGAAAAGTTCATACGTGCTTCTTAATCAACGGGCATGGAGGTCCTCCCCATTATACTACCAGTCTATGTGTAGGTCCTCCTTGATCCATCGATAGAAATCACATAGTTCCTCTTTGTGCTACAACTAATAAACATGGAGGTCATCCCCATGCTCCCACCCACCAGAATGGAGGTACTCCCCATGATACCATCAATCAAATAGTATTATATACTTACTCTATAAACAATCATTACAGAGGTCCTCCTCTTGCTACAACTAACTGGAACATAGGTCCTCCCAATGCCGATGACATACACTTGTGTAAAGAACTATCTTGGGGTAGAAGGGTGAACGCCTTCCATCAAATGCAGAACCCATGGAAGCACCACATCATTGTTGATCTCTCAGATTATTAGGTAATGTAAAACTCAATGATGGAACCTTCACCCAAACATCTAGAGTCTGGAGAAAATGTCCGAAAATTGAGGTTTTTATCTTATAAGAAGTGGTCCATAGGATCCCCAGATCCCTATGTAGGTACTTATAGGGGGAGTATGTTCTAGACTCTTTCTAGAGACTCACAATGTAGCCATATCTATCACCTATTTTTTCCATCCTCTCTACCTCACAAGAAGTTCAGGACAGCTCAGGTTTTGGATTAATTCTCTTAGGCAATGGAGATAACTCTTCTGAGCCAAAAATGGATTCCTCCACCCTTATACATGACATAATGGTGCTCAACCCATCCTATATAGATATGATTTTGATGTTAGATCCACCACCAAGAGATATCCTTATGTAAAGATGGTATATAAACCATGAAAAACTCCCTCTTATGGCTGGGAAGCTCCAAAGCTTGTCCAAATAAATGTCACCACCCATATCATGAACTATTCCTATCGATTCTTGGGGTGATCAGGACAAGGACCCTTCCTAAAATCAAGAGGGAATGTGGTATGTTTTGGAATTTGATCAACTTTAATTGGGTTCTAAGCCCCTAGAGCCCTAGAAATTGGCATACCAGATTACCAAACTGAGGACCATATAGTGTGCTTCCACCAGATCATCTGGGAAACATATCATTTCCTCTATGATCATCAGCTGACCCACTCGGGGAGCTAGGATCACCTCGATGCCATCAACCAACAATGAAGAATGGTTGATATTGCAACACTACTGATAGCTCATCATCTCGATTCATATGTATACCACCAAATCTCTGGAAGAATTATGTCAAGATCCTTATTGTGCTCCATCAGGTCATAGAAGTGGCCTCTCCGCATGTACAGATTAGATAATGGGGGTAGTATTATTCCATCCATTTCATCGCTATCCTATGACAGCTGCAAGACCTACATTCTAACCCATCTGTTGATGATGAAAGGTCCTCTCTCATTACCACCATGGTGAATATGGTCATATAGAAACTATCAGAGGATCAGGGGAATAGGGCCACCAACATGTTACATGATAGGGAGAATCTTCCCCAAGGGGAAACCTAGAAATAGGAAGACTTCCTAGATGGTGCACTCACTCACCTGTAGAGACTGGCACTAGGCCTCAGGAGTCCCACATATGAGACATCATTTCCCTCTTATTGGTACATTGATAATTGAAAGGGATTTGTCGAACCTTATGAACCATCTAGGGTTTCTCCAATGCCCAATCAGACCCCAGGATAGCCGCCCTTCTCCAAGAGCTCATGGATCACAAGAATCTCATCACTGAGCTCATTTATGAGTGGTTCTTATAACCTAAAAATGCCTTAAGGGAACTTGTTTCTCCTACACTGGGGAACATGATGATCATATTCCAGAGACCTCAATATGAACTCGATGTCCCTGCACATCCAGTCAGAGTAGAATCCAAGGGATATGGAAAGAGACCAAAATAAGAATTTATTACCCGCCTGAGCAGCATGACAGGCCTAAACAGTGTGTCTATCTACCTCAAGAGTAAGGTCATATTGAAAACCAAGTCAAAGATCTAGTCAATGCCTTGGTGGCTAGATACCCTCACCAAGATGATGTGATAGCCTCCCTTATCACCCATCTTAAGGATATGGAAACATGACAGGTGTCCATCCAGCCTTATAGAAATCCATACCCGGCATGGGTAGACAACGTATGGGCACCCCTAACATTTGAAAACCCGACCTTCACATATTTTAATTGGATGAGTGACTCGCTGTAGCAGCTGCCCCAATATTTCCCAAGGTGTGGTATAATGTTGATAAATCCGTAACTATAGGACGTTTCCATGTTTTGATGCATTGTTTAGACTCGGGAAGGGTCTGCATTGGTCTGGTACAACCAACTACCCATCAGATTAATTTTCAATTTGGAAGACCTTCAATGATAGTTCCACAACTAGTTCAGTTCCACCACATGTAATACATGTATAAACAACCAATTAATGTGAAAACATAGGCCTAATGCTAGATTCATTGACTTTGTCTCCCGATAGAAGGGCCTCACATACTCACTCGATAGAACACTTTCCCAAGACCAATTGATCCCGATGCACGTAGATAATGTTAGGAATGAGGTAGTTCTTACACTCATCTCCCTGAACTACCAAGGTGGATTCCAAAAATTATATGAAGAGGAACAACGTATATAAGAAGCCTTGATGTGGACCAGACAAAATTCACACCCATTTCCCCATCCCGTTACCACGAGAAACCTATAAAAGTAGAGACTATTTTCATTGTGAATTAAGAGGCCCCTGATCCAATAAATCACCAAAATTCTTTTCTAGAAGATCCTCACTGAGTGAAACCCTATTAGGCGTAGCCTTGTCCAGCATATCCATGCCATGTGAAGCTACTTGGATGAGAAAATGTGGCTCCATCCCCCATAAAGTATAAGCTCCTAAGATACCTTCCCAAGATATAATAAACAATAACAATTCCATTTGAGATTAACATGTCTGGACTCGACCCTACCTGTCCCAAGCCGCAACTACCTCAAGACTGCCTCCATAGGCTAGAGGCTGGTGACCAGTGCCAAAGGAGTAACAATCTTGGGGAGGCCATAGCCTAAGTACCTGTACACATGCAAACACGACCCACTCAATGCAGAAGTGCATAGTAAAAAAGAAAACCATAGGACAAAAAACTATAACCCAACCACAGTCATGCATCAACCACTAAATAGAGAAAGTAAAGTGCTAAAAGTACTAACAAGTAAACCGAACATAAATGGAAAAAACATGTGCCCAACCACAAAGGTGCCACAACCTAGAAACAGGTAACAAAATGAAACAACTGGATATATCCCCACCTGAAAAAACTGGCATGACCACGACACACTGTCCGAGCTCCTGTGACCCCTACGCTCCTCCGTAGTCACGATCGACATGTCTGTCATCTGCAAGGGAACACCAAATGCGGGAAAAGCCCAAGAAGTGGTGAGTATAAAGATACTCAGTAGGATGCCCTGAAAGCTTGAGGGAGCAACAAAGGAGGCACTAAAGAGGTGAGCAGTAGACAGAACCAGAATAGTAAAAGAGTACCGTAAGGAGAGTGCAGCTCAACCCAACAAGTGGAAGGAAGTATACTTGTCCAAACGCAGGGAGATAGGAATAATTAGAAGATTAACTTCTCGCTGTGTCTTCGCTACCTATAGTAGGAGAGTGGACTCAGACAACCAAGAAGAGCTAAACATGGAAGGCATGTGGCATACCCCACGCGTCTTCGGCCCTCCTAGAAGGAGAGTAACTAAACCCAAGGAGTGGGAACCAAATTCATGTGTATATGTATATATGATCAACAAGGAACCCGAACGAGTGTGTAAGGGGCCTCCATCTCCAAGATCAACCTTTAAAGAGTCGCCAACAGCTCTAAGGATATCCAAAACTGAACCCAAATGTCCCGCACTTCAACATAAAAGGTACAAGTCAAAGGGGAAATGCGCCCCTTGTCCTCGTATGTCCTAAGGTCATGTCAAAGCTGTCACGTCGCTAATCCGTGTAACCACGGATCCCACTACGGTAGTCATGGAGAAAACGTCACTGACTTTCCCTATAGAAAGGACTGAGTCTAAAAGAAGTCATCGGGTAACCCACTGCCCAGCCCAGCTGGAGGGTAAATCCCTAGAGGTCATCGGGTAACTCACTACCCAACCCCGCTAGAGGGTAAACCCTGATAGGTCAACGTGTAACCCACTTACCAACTACAATGGAGGTTAAAAATCTGATAGGTCAATGGGTAACCCACTTCCCAGCTCTAATGGAGGGTAAACCGTAAATGTCATCGGGTAACCCACTACCCAGCCCCGCTGAAGGGTAAACCCTAGTAAGTGAACGGGTAACCCACTGCCCAGCTCAGCTTGAGGGTATACCCTGATAGTTCGACGGGTAACCCACTACCTAGCCCTACTGGAGGGTGAACCCTCATATGTCGTTGGGTAACCCACCGCCCAGCCCAGCTGGAGGGTAAACCTGGGATTGGTTTGATAGCTCTACACTGCCCATGCTATCACTAGGGGTCACTAACATCATGGTCGTGAGTTGGGTTGGAGTGCGTCAAATAGACCTCTGACCAACTCCCTTTCATATTTCCACATTTAATAAGATCGCACAAGAGGTGTTTCTCACTCAAATAGATCATAACTTTGTAATCCTCATGGAAAACCACGCGAGATGGACTACTTACTCGCCAGAAACTGGCTCCCAACAGAAAAGTTACTCAACGCCTCTTTACGCCTACATAAAGTCTCGTGGGTCCCACTATTGGTCTTGAAAGAGATTTGGCAGAATGATCCATTGTGATGGCCTCAGAAAAACATGTTAAAACGACTATTCATCCACCCCAAACAGACGTATGGTGAAAACGTCGCAAAACGCTGCACGTCGCTTAAAAGACGGCCCATAGGGCTCACATCTCAACTCCGACTTCACCAACCAAAACTACACTAGAAATCTCCGCCTCGACACCAGGGATGCAATGATGCTGACGACGCTCAAATCGGATATCAAATGTGTCTGTGCCATCCAAAACAAGAACCCCTGGAAAAACACCAAACCACTTAATGGGCATGTCACGCCACCGAGGCCCCCTTCTTGAGAATTAAATCCACCAAAACTATCTCAAAAGATTCAACTTGATCCGAGGATTGCACTGCCATAGACCGCATGCAAAATGGACACCTGTAGCGAATGTTACGGGTGTCTGAAATCAGAGGGGACGAACCCCTGGGGATGGACCGGCTTGGTCCGGTCGGTCTGCCCGGTCGGGGCTGGCCCGTGCCGGCTGGCCCAGCTCGCAGCGCCGACCCGCGGCTCAGCCGCACAGCCCTACTATGGACCCTGGGTCCATGCGGTTCTGACCAGCAATCATGGCCGGTCGCGGTCTTGTGAGGAGTCCCGCTGAATGTGGGTCTCTGTTCCCGCACTGGGTCGGGCGCCGTGACCTCGCCCTCTTCACGCCCCGACAAGCTCGCCCGCCACTTGGATCCCCCTGCCGTTCTGTCGTCCCTAATATTCTTTGCTACCACTTGAAGCCCCTACTACGCCACCATCCCGGGTCCATGCCGCCACCGTCTGGAGCCACCGTGAGCTGCCGCCGCTGCCCACCGGAGCTCCTTGGAACCGCCGGAAAAAGGGGGAAAATGGCTGGGAAACTTCCCGAGGCTGAAACGGACGCCCTGGGACTCGAAATTTCGATCCGAAAGGATGCTTGGGAAGATAAAATCAGGATCTACACAAATATGGGCTTCTCTCGACGATCATACAACATTTCGATGCAAATAATTGAATTCAAAGGGGGTTGCATGAATTAAAACGAAAAAAACTCAAGCCTACCTCGATGGGTGTAGCCCGACGCTTCACCAACGGTCCATCAGAGTTGTTGTGCCTCACTAGAGAGGTGGAGGAGAATGGAAGATCTCGTTGAGAAGAAATTCCAAGGAGGGAGAAGGGGGGGGGGGAAGAGGTTGGGAGTGGTGTTTAAATAGAAAAACTCTTAAACCCCCCGCCCGTTGACCTCGTACCAGAACTTTCGGCGGGGTCAGCGTTAAGCCGCCCCTAGAGTCAAACCCACATTCTGAGTGCAACGGAAGTCTCAAAATTTTAATCTGAGCCTCTGTTCAAAAGTTGTATAGTCCACGCCCGATGCTGCTAAATTACAAAAACACCCCAGGTGGTGTTTTTAACAGAAGGGTCACGCCCGTGAAAGTTATACTCCTGCTAGGGTAAACGACATGTTCCGAACTCAACGGTGCTCTCAGTTATTCAATCTAAGCAACCGTTTAGGATTTATTTTGTTTATTTGGCGTGAATAGTGTGAACACACTTAAAAAAATTAATTTCGGCCACACCAGGGCTCGGAGTCACATGCCGTCTGAACGCCCTTCTCTGGAATAACATTAAGAAAATTTCAAAGTCTTACAGACTCAAAACCTAGGTTATTACATCATTCCCTCCTTCAAGTTTTTCGTCCCTGAAAGACAAAAATAAAAGAAAAACATAGGGTTCTGAGCTCGTATATGGATCTCCCGCTCCCAGGTGCTCTCCTACACCCTTCCGTGCTGCCACAATACACAAACTAAAGGAATGGCCCGTCCACGCAGAGTCCGCTCCTGTCGGTCCTCAATCACCACCGGGTGCTCCGAAAAGGTGGCGCTATCCTCAATGTCCAGCTCTCCCTATTCGATAATGTGCATGGGGTCATGCACATATTTCCTCAGCTGTGACACATGGAATACGCCGTGTACCCTCTCCAGCTACGGGGGTAGAGCAAGACGGTAGGCGGCCTCACCAACCCTGCGCTTGATCTGAATGGGCTCGATGAACCACGGGGACAACTTGCCTCCCCGGGCGAACCTCCGCATTCCACGCTGCGGGGAGAATCTCAAAAATACATGGTCCCCATACTCAAACTCCAAATCCATACGACGTCAGTGTACATAGGACTTATGTCTGCTCTAAGCCATCCTCATCTGCTCACAAATGACCTGCACCTTCTCCTTCATCGACTCCACCAACTCTGGGACCATGAGGGAGGTCTCCCCAACCTTTTTCCAGCACAATGGTGACCTGGAGGGTCTCCCGTAGAGGGACTAAAAAGGTTCCATGCCAATATTAGAGTGGTAAATGTTGTTATATGCAAAATCTAACAAGGGAAGGTGATCCCCCCAGCTCTAGCCAAAGTCTAACACGCACGCCCTGAGCATATCCTCCAACAGCTGGACAGTGCGCTTGGTCTACCGATCAGTATGGGGGTGAAATGTTGTACTCATCCGCAACTGAGTCCGGAATGCCTCTTACAGGCCTCACAATAGTCATGATGTAAACCGCCCATCACGGTCGAAGATGATCGTCGAGGGTACTCCATGAAGGCGAATGATTTCCCGAACATAAAACTGCTCTAGTATCTCCACCGAGCTCTTCTTCTGGGTAGCAAGTAAGTGTGCTGAATTTGTGAGTCACTCCACTATCAACCAAATGGAGTCGTGGCCCTTCACTGTGCGTGGAAGCCCTGTGACGAAGTCCATAAAAATTCTACCCCACTTCCACTCTGGGATATCAAGGGGCTACAACAACCCTGCCCGAACCTCATGATTTTCCTTCACCTGATGACAGGTAAGACACTGAGAAACGAACATTTCTATGCTCCAAATCATGCCAGACCACCAAAAATACCACTGAAGGTCTCTATAAATCTTCCCCAAACCGGGATGTATAGCTAAGGGAGAAGTGTGGAACTCCCACATCAAATCCTCCCGCATCTCCACTGGTACTAAAGATTGCCCCCTAGAATAGTATCTCATGATTACCTCCTTTGGAATACCCATCGGGTGGGTCACCTGTGGATATCTGATCACGCAGTACCTCGTTGTCGAAATCCCCCAGCTGCAACTCTCTCACAAGCACAAGGAGTAAAGGATTCAACACCATCGACTACAGAAAAGCCGTACCCTCATGATCCACCAAGGTCAGCTGTAGGGAAGCCAACTGTTCTAAAGCTTCCCGCACTAAATGAGCCTGGGACTTCTTGCTAATGGAATATACTACTACGTTTCCCTTCCTTGGAGTGTAGACTATCTCAAAATCATAGTCCTATAGAAACTCTAGCTTGCACCTCTGCCTTAGATTCAAATCCCTCTGAGTGAAGATATACTTGGGGATCTGGTGGTATGAGTAAACCAAAAAATGCACACCCAGAAAGTAGTGTATCCAAAGCCTCAATGTGATGACCACTGCTGCCAACTCCAAATCATGAGTCACATAATTCTGCTCATCGGACCTCAACTGCCTCGACCCATATGCAATCACTACGCGTTGCTGCATCAGCACACACCCGAGCCCAGCTCCCGAAGCCCTCCTCTAGAAGCCTCATCACTAGAGCACTAGTCAGCCTCTGCCTCAACTCCTCGAAGGCCTTCTGGCACTGATCAGTCCAGGTAAACTATTTTCCCCTCCGCATCAATGCGGTCAAAGGGATAGAAATCCTGGATAATTACTCCATGAACCTCATGTAGTACCGTACCAAACCAAGGAAACTCCGCATCTCAGACGCATTCTTGTGTGGCTTCCAAGAAAGCATTGCCTCTATCTTTGCGGGATTCACAACCAATCCATGTTCTGTAATGATGTTCCCTAAAAAGTGAAACTCGTGAATCAAGAACTGGCACTTCGAGAGCTTCCATTACAACTGGTTCTCTCGAAGTAAGTCTAGAACCATCCTCAAATGCTCAGAATGCTCCTCCTCTATCATCCAGTAAATGAGTATGTCATCAATAAAGACAACCACAAACTGATCCATGTACGGCTGGAAAATATGGTTCATCAAATCCATGAAGACGGTAGGCACATTCGTTATGCCAAAGGGAATCACCAGAAACTCATAGTCCACATATCGACAACCAAAGGCCAACTTTAGGATATCAGCCTCACGAACCTAAAACTAGTGGTTTCTATATCAAAGATCGATCTTCTAGAACCACTTTGCACCTCAAAACTGGTAAAGAGGTCATTGATCCTCAGCAAAGTGTACTTGTTATTTATCGTGGCCTGATTCAAGCGACGATAATCTACGCAAAGTCATAGGCTCCCATATTCCTTCTTCACAAACAAGACCGGAGCTGCCTAGGGGGACACACTAGTCCGGATGAATCCCTTCTCACGAAGGTCATCCAACTGAATTCTTAGATCCTGAATATCTGTGGGTGACATCCGATATGCCGCACAAGATATCGGAGCAGTCCCTGGCTGCAAGTCGATACAGAACCTCATCTCTCGCCTTGGAGGTAGCCCCTGAACATCCTCAGGAAAGATGTCCATGTAGTCCTCTAAAATGGTAGGGATCCAGGTTCATGTAGCATCTGCTGCTCCAAGAGCCATGCTCTCCAATTGGTGTGAAAAAGGCCAGGGTCTCTTGCTCAGAGTACCCATCTACTCTGCCACGAGGTCTCACTCACCAAGGATGGTGAACCTTGTCCCATCAGAAAACACTCCTCTGAGTAGCCTGTGATGAAATTATATCTGGGTGTGGACCATAGAAAGCCAATCTATGCCCAGGATGACGTCATAAGGTTCCATCATGATCATGAGAAGGTCCCACTTGAAACTCCCTCCTTCGAATGACAGTTCACACTATCTGCAGGTAAAGGTCACTAACGAGGAACTTACTGTATGAAAATCGAGGCTAAGTGCCGGTGTCAGCCCCTATACTGGAAGCTCCAACTCCCGTATGAACAACAACGATATAAAAGAGTGGATGGTGCTTGTGTCTACTAGTACTGAAGCAATTCTGAAGTAAACCCAAAGCGCACCTTGGACCGTATTTTGTGTTGGAGGGTCTCGAACACCCATGGAATGAAGCTATCCGCGACCCCTACCACCAGCTCTCTGAGCCTGGAACGGGCCTCCTGGTGGTGGTGTGGGAGGGATCTCAAAACTTCATCCTCCACCACCAGGTTTTGACGCTCTTCCTACACCACCTCCCTGAGAACCGCCCGGTCCCCACCTTGGTGACCCCTGGTCACGACGCTGCCTCTGCCTCTGTGGGGAACCTACTGGTTGCCACGACTGATCGATAAGCATGGTCGAGAAATCCTGTGCTATATGGCCCCAACCTTCACAAGCGTAACACTGGCTCTGTCCTGTCTCCCATGGTGCCCTACGGCGCCACTAAGGTGTACGACCTTGGACATGGTTCTGCTCACGGAAGGGCCTCCTCGGCTGAGGCTCGCCTCTATTTCATTTCCCAACTGAAGACTCCTCTTTAAAGAATCCACTACTAGGTCCTACCATCTGGCACCCCTCGGCCATGAAGCTCTTAGTCACAAGCGCCCACTGCAGTACCCCGGAGTAAGTGGGGTTGCACAAGGGTACCACACTAGCATGGATCTCTCTGCAAAGACCCTGCTCGAACTTCCGTGCCTGGAAGTAGCTGTCGCGGATCATGTCCTGCGAGTAGCATGTAAGATCAGTGAACCGGGCCGAGTACTGGGACACAAACATCACCCTGCTTTATCTCGAGAAGATTCTGGATCGGAATGGAGCGTAAACACGAGGGGGAGTACTCCTCCTGGAAAAGCTGTTGGCAGTCATCCCATGTGAGGGATGACTCATCATGGGTCTGCATCACCAAATCCCACCATCGCCTGGCTGTCCCGAGGAAAAGAATGGCTGCTAGGGCCACCATCTGGTCTTCTAGGGTCTGTACCAGCTTGAAGAGCCGTGCCACTGACTCAAGCTAGTCCTCCACCACCTGGGGATCTGGGTCCCTGCAGAACCTCGGCGGCCTCTGACACTGGAAGTCTCGTAGCACACTCAGTCTGCGTGCAAACTCAGCCTTAACTATCGGTACTAACTGCCACTCCTCAGGTGAAGGGGCTACTGCTGAAGCATTGGGCAGAAAGGGATCGTGTGAGGGTTCCTCAACTGACGCCTCGTCGCTCTCCAGGTCGTCATCACGAACTGGAGAGGGTAACCAGGCTAGCTGCTATCATGGGGGCATCCTGAAATTTATCAAGGATTACCGTGATTAGATGACCACATATATATATATATATATATATATATATAACAGTAATAACAAAGGGGAGGTAACTCAAACAAAGACAGTCAAAGACTTAGTCCTATAAGATACATGTTCCAAAGTTACCTGCAACAAGTGTCTCAGCATGTTGAGTCGACAAGTGGGTGATTAGGGTCCTGATGATTGGATACGTCGGCCGCCCGTACCATCACTAGACTCCCTGGCCTAAGAGCCACCCTTGAGACACATTGAAACCATTGCCCTAAATCCCAACCAATTCCTTTTTTGGGACATCCGAACAACATCCCAAGGAACGAACCACCCTCCTATACCACTTTTTCACGACCCGACCCTACCAGTACCGAGCCGCTACTACCTCAAGCCCGCCTCCATAGGCTATAGGCTGGCGACTGGCACCGATGGCATAACAATCTCAGGGAGGCCATCGCCTAAGTGCCTGTACACATGCACACACAACCCACTTGATGCAAGAGGGTAGAGTAAAAAGAAAACCACAGGACAAATAACTATAACCCAACCACAGTCATGCATCAACCACTAAATAGAGAATGTAAAGTGCTGAACGTACTGACAAGTAAACCAAACTATAAAAAGGGAAAAAATAGAGCCCAACCACAAAGGTTCCACAACCCGACAATAGTTAAAAAAAGGAAACAACTAGATAGATCCCCACATGAAAACTCTGGCATGACCACGACACGATGTCCAAGCTCCTGTGACCCCTACGCTCCTTCGTAGTCACGATCAACCTGTCCATTTTCTTCAAGGGCACACCAGGTGTGGGAAAATCCCAAGTAGTGGTGAGTATAAAGATACTCAGTAGTATGCCCCAAAATCTTGAGGGAGAAACAAAAGAGGCACTAAAGAGGTGAGAAGTTGATAGAAATAGAATAGTAAAGGTGTACAGTAAAGAGAGTGCAACTCAACCCAACAAGAGGAAGGAAGTAAACTCATCCAAACGCAAGGAGCTAGGAATGGTGAGAAGACAAAATTCTCACCGAGTATTTGCTACCTATAGTAGGAGAGTGGACTCATCCAACCAGGAGGAGCTAAACATGGAAAGCACATGGCATACCCTGCATGTCTTCGCCCCTCCTAGAAGGAGAGTAACAAAACCCAAGGAGTGGGAACCGAAGTCAGGTGTATATGTATATATGCTCATCAAAGAACCCGAACGAGTGTGTAAGGGGTCCTCCATCTCCAAGATCATCCCAAGAAGAGTTTCCAATAGTTCTAGGTATATCCATAACTAAAACTAAGCGTCCCTCACGTTAACCTAGGAGGTACAAGTCTAAGGGGCTCAGTTACCGAAACTCGATACTATTTGCTTTGGGTGGCACTGACTCGCCCGCATGGATTTTAGGTCGCGTCGTAAGGATGCGTCTCAGTGGGAAAAGCACCCCACCTCCTCGTATGCCCTAAGGTCACCTCAAAGCTGTCACATCGCCGATCCGTACAACCAAGGATCCCGCTATGGTAGTCACGGAGAAAAAGTCACTAACTAGCCCTATAGAAAGGTTTGAATCTAAAAGAAGTCACCAAGAAACCCACTGCCCATCCCAGCTGGAGGGTAAATCCCTAAAGGTCATCAGGTAACCCATTGCCCATCCCCACTGGAGGGTAAACCCTGATAGGCCAACAGGTAACCAACTGCCCTGCTGCGCTGGAGGGGAAACCCTAGATATGTCAATGGGTAACACACTGCCCAGCTCTGCTAGAGTGTAAACCGTAAAAGTTGTCAGGAAACCCACTGCCTAGAACCTCTGGAGGGTAAACCCTAGTACGCGAATGGGTAACCCACTACCCATCCCGGCTGGAGGGTATACCTTGATAGTTCGACGAGTAACGCACTGCCCAGCCCTGCTGGAGGGTAAACCCTAATACGTCATTGGGTACCCCATCGCCCAGCCCAGCTGGAGTGTAAACCGGGGACTGGTCTGATAGCTCTGCACTGACCGTGCTATCACTGGGGGTCGCTAACATCATGACCGTGTGTTGGGTCGTAGTGTGTCAAAGAAACCTCCGACCAACACCCTTTCATATTTACACAATTAATAAGATCATGTAAGAGGTGTCGCTCACCCGAACAGATCATACCGTTGTAATCCTCGTAGAAAACCATGCGAGATGGACTACTTACTCACCGGAAACTGGATCCCATCAGAAAAGTTACTCAACATCGCTTTACACCTACATGACGTCTCATGTGGCCCATTATTGGTCTCTAAAGAGGTTGGGCGGAATTCTCAATTGTGATGGCCTCGGAAAACATGTTAAAATGACTATTCATCCGCCCCAAATAGACGTCTGATGAAAACACCGTGAAATGCTACACGTCGCTTAAAAGGTGGCCCATAGGTCCCACGTCTAAACTACGACATCAATGCCCAAAATCGTAATAAAAATCTCCGCCTCGATGCTAGGGTCTCAATGCTGTTGACGGTGCTCAAATCGGACATCAAATGTGTCTGCGCCATCCAAAACAAGAACCCCCAGAAAAACGCCAATCCACTTCATGGGCGTGTTGCACCACCAAGAACCCCATATTGAAAATTAAAACCCCCGAAACCATCTAAAAATATTCATCTTGATCTGAGGATTGCGCTTCCACAGAAATCATGCAAAACAGACACACGTAGTGAATGTTAAGGGTGTTAGAAGTCAGAGGGGATGAACCCCTTGGGCTGGACCCGCTTGGTTCGGCCGGTCCGCCCGGTCCGGGCTGCCCCGCGCCGGCCGGCCCGGCTCGCAACGCCGTCCCGCGGCTCAGCCGCGCCGCCCGGCCGTAGACCCTAGGTCCACGCGGCACTAACCGTCCCTCGTGGCCGGTCGCGGTCATGTGTGGAGACCCGCCGAATGCGGGTCTCTGTTCCCGCACGGGGTCGCGCGCCGTGACCCCGCCCTCGTCGCGCCCCAGCGAACTCACCCGCCACCTGGAGCCCCCTGCCGCGCTGCCGTCCTAGATCCGTGCCACCACCACCTAGAGTCCCTACCGCCCACCATACCAGGTCCACACTGCCAACGTCTGGAGCCACCACCCGCCGCCACCGTCGCCCGCCGGAGCTCCCTGGAACCGCCGGAAAAAGGGGGAAAATGACTGAGAAACTTCTCGGGGCTGCCCCGGACGCCCCGAGACTCGAAATTTCGATCTGAAAAAACTGTTTGGAAGCTCAAATTGGGATCTACACAAATATGTGCTTCTCTAGATGACCAGAAAACACTTCAACATAAATAATTGAATTCAAATGGGGTTGCGGGAATTAAAACGACAAAAACGAAAGCCTACCTCGATGGGCGTAGCCCGACGCTTCACCAACGGTCCGCCGGAGTTTCCACACCTCACCGGAGAGGTGGAGGAGAGGGGAGGAGATCGTTCAAAGGAAACACCAAGGATGGGAGCAAGGGGGGAAAGAGGGTGTGGGTGGTGTTTAAATAGAAAATCACTTAAACCCCCCGCATGTAGACCCCGTACCCAAACTTTTGGCAGGGCCGAGTTAAGCCACCCCTAGGGTAAAAACCAAATTTTGAGCGCACTGCCAGTCTTGGAATTTTAATCCAAGCCTCCATTTAAAAGTTGTAAAGTCCACGCCCGCTGCCACTAAATTATGAAAACTCCCCTGTTGGCGTTTTTCAAAGAAGGGCTGCACCCGCAAAAGTTATACACCTCCTAGGGTAAACAACACATTCCGGACTCAATGATGCCTTTGGTTTCCCCATACGAGAAATTTTTAGGAGTCATTATGTTTATTTGGCATGCCTAGTGTAAACGCACATAAAAAAAATTTAATTCCGGCCACACTGGGGCACGAAATCACACGCCATCTGAACGCCCTGCTCTGGAATAACATAAAGAAAATTTCAAAGTCTTACAGGCTCAAAACCCAGGTTCTTACATGACAGGTCCCGGGACACTTCTTCTATTCCCTAGATTAGGTAATCCTAATGTTTCTAGAGTTTTAAAGACCCCAAGTGGCCAGACCCATGGGTCTCCCAAACCATTACCTGTATCACGGGATCCTCAAGCATAGTATCCTGGAAAGCATCATGTTTAAAGACTGGATCTAGGATCAGGTGGATCATGGATTAGTTAAGTTGGGAGATGTTCTAGTGCATGTGTCATATGTCTTCATAGACCCTGATAGTGATGGTTAAGATTTTGGTGAATGACAGTAGGTTCCGAGTTGCGAGACACAAAAGTACAATGACTGGTTGGCCTTAAAGTTAGTTTCTCACATTCGTGGTATTATCCATTACTACTTTGTAAATCCAGAACCATCTATGGTTACCATGACTCTTCTAAATACTACCTCAACATATTCATCAAAACCCTAAAAGTCTTATAAGAGTTGGATTCGATAATGCAATGGAAATCAGAGTCCCCCACTAGTACCAAAACCAACTCACACCCTTGGCGATTTAATGCCTCCCGAGTTTGAAAATGCACCGAAGGTACACCTAGATCTTGACTCCTCCACATATGACAAGAAAGAGTATGAATATATGAATACCATTGATCTAGTAGACCACTTTACAATGCCTGACAGTGAGGAGTTCTATGAAAACCACCTAGATGCTTCCATCTGATGTTGTCGAAGGAGAGCCAGAGGATACGTGAGCCATAAAAATGGGGAAGTAAGGACCTTAAAAGGGTTTTTAATGCTACTACGACCAAATAGTTATTGTCATAAAGTTATTAGAAAACACAATCCATCGGGTCTGCTCCATTATGTATGCCTTCATAGTCGACAGTTTCAACTGACCATACCGTGACAT
The DNA here is from genome assembly GCA_963277665.1 of Viscum album. NCBI lineage: Eukaryota > Viridiplantae > Streptophyta > Magnoliopsida > Santalales > Viscaceae > Viscum > Viscum album. The sequence continues at coordinate 839,879,333 of OY728165.1, forward strand.
GATTAGCCACATTCATCCACATCTTGAACCCAACAGACTGATACTCAGCTCATAGTTATTAAAAGTAGTCTAGTTAGTTAGAAGAAGAATATAACCAACACTAGGTAGGTCCTATTGTTTTCATTAATAATATCTGTTGCACCTCTTTCCAAATAGTGACCCACTATGGGAAGAAATATGTCCCAGACATAGAAAAATGATGTGATAGGGAACTTCGTTGACATACCTACTATGATTTTTATCCTTGAGGCTCTACAATTTTACATATAAATTAATTAATCCATTTCCAAATATTTTAAAACCACCATATAGTTTCAGTAAGAGGTAGATTCCACTGAGGCCTACTATATAGAGGATGATGAGTAAGGGGAATGTCAAGCTATCATCTCGTTTTATAGGGAAGAGGAGGGTGTCGACATTCAGGGAACATATTTATGATTTATATAACATATCAATTTAATATTGGGAAAATATACCACTTCGTAGTGGATATTTAGTCAAGGATAAATCTCATTCAGAAGAGGATGCTCCACAAGATAAGACTTTCATAAGAATATATGACTACCTCCAACTTGAAAATTCAGAAGATTGAGGAAAAGTCTCGTGGAAAGATTCATATGAAGACTCAGTTTAGTGTCCTAATATAAAAAACCAAATTCATGGTATTCTCATAGGGTACTACATATAATTCACTGTTAGAATGATTTTGAGTTCATTTTCACATGGAAGTAACCTCTTTATATTACTAGTACCTTAAATAACCCTTTAGTGGTAGTGTAGGGGTGATCCAGGGTGAAACCTCTCCCTTTGATTCCTAGGGACCCTACTAATTAGATATAGGATAATATAAAAGGGAAGGTAATATGGTTTATATTGAGAGGGTCAAGTGCATCAATGATCCCAATGATCTGACAAAAATTGATTTCATCCCAAGGGAATACTTGATATATAACTTCATTCTCCTGATTCACTGATTAGAACCCACAACCCTAGATTTAGGGTTTGTTTTGTCATCTCCAAAAAAATCATTCATAGAAAACCTCTTAATCCTATACCAGCTATTCCAAGCTGATACTAGAATCCCTTACCCTTGTGAGGTATTGAGGAGTTTTCCAAAAGGCCACTGATCCTCAAAATTCCAACATGTTCTGAGAAAATGGGGTAAATCAATGAAGAGTGACTTTTCAACATTACTTCGATATAAAGGGTGGATCTCGTGGTAAAAAACTAGATGGAATTGGCTCAACAACTTCTGTATCCATAGTATCAATAGAACAAGAGCCCCTCGATGGGGTTTATATATCCACCATGGTAGACACCTGTGTTTCCACCGAGTCAGTACGTTTAGAAGAGCCACCTCCTCCCTCTAATTCTCTTATCTCAAATGAAGTAGAGGATATGTAATATTAATCTCCAAAATTTTAATAGGGTTTCTCCACCATCATTGATGATTTTTCCTAGGTGAATCTTAGTATGGATGAAGATCTTAGGCTGACACTGATCATCACATCCATCCATCCAAAGGAACAACCGCAATATGCAGCTTCCTGAAATAACACCGTGAGGTATTTTCTTGGAGTAATAAAGAGATTCAATGTCTAATCCATAATACCACCATTCAATATCATGTCCTCCTAGTGAGTTATCATGAGTTTAAACATCCTCCTAGAATTATGAACCTCTATCAGGGTGCTATGGTTGAGGCCAAAGTTGACAAGCTTATCAAAGTAAACTTTGTGAGGGAAGTGTAGTACCCTAGGTGGCTAGCCCAAATTTCCCTATTAAGAAAAAAGAGTAAGAATATCAGAGTTTGGATTGACATTTAGGATCTCAACCACCATTTTATAAAAGATGATTTTTCTATTCCAGTGAAAAATCTATTGAGCAATGCTACAATTGGGTTCTAGGACCTCTCATTCATGGATGGATACCTAGGGTATAATCAGATCCATATAACCATAGAGTATGGGGATTCCACTACATTTAGGGAAAACCAATAGGCTATATGCTATCAGGTTATTCTTTTAGAATTGAATTTTTTTATCCACTTATTAAAGTTCCTTCAACCACATCATCAATCATATTCTCAGGATGTTGGTGGATTTCTACATGGATGATCTGGTGGTCAAATCTTTATAGCTCTAGGGCTATCTCAAGTATCTTAATAAAGTTTTCAGATTCTTCCAAACATGGAACTTGAATGTGAACCCATTGAAGTGCCTATTTAGGGTTAACTATGGAAAAATTCATCTTTTTTATAAGATACAGTGGCATCAAGACCTGGAGAAGATCAAGGCCATCCACCAGACACCTCCTTTAAGAAAACTCTATGATTTGTGAGGAATTCAAGGATACTTATCCTACTTATTTTGATTTATCAAAAATCTTGATGGTAATTGTAACCCCTTCATGTTACTCATGAAAAAAGGAACCACCTACAAGTGGGATGAGGAGTTCCAGAATGCATTTGATGATATCAAGTAGTATCTACTACAAACTTCAATTTTGATGCCAATCATTTCAAGAAATCCTTTGGTCCTTAACATGAACTCCCTGTATCAGTACCTTTCTTCCCTAATAGACTAGAAAACAATGAGGTAATGGAAAATATCCTATAATATATCAGTCACATGCTCCATGACATGAAGACTTAGTACTCCCCTAGTGATAAGAGTTACCCCGTGCCAGTCTTCACAATGTAGAAATTGTGACACTATTTACAACATCATGAGATAAATTTGGTGTCCTAGGTAGACTTGATAAATTATATGCTCAATAAACCAATGTGGAAGACATGATTGGAAATATGGGTGGAGATCCTCTAGAATTTCAATATTTGGTTCATCCCATAGGAGACTATCAAAGGCCAGACATTAGCAGACTTCCTAGCAGCACATCTGGATCCCGAAGAACTTACATGGGATGTTGATTTCTTAGATGAGGCTATTATTTTATTGAATCATGCTATGTTATGTTGAAATATTTATTTCAATGGTGTCTCTTAGATACTGGTTGGTAGAAGGCTCAACAATCCCAAGATTAACAAATTAGGCTTGGGGATTATCTTCATCACCCTAAAACATGCCATCTTTCCATACACTTTCCTATTAATAGAATGGTTCACTAATAATGAGGCATTGTATCAGGATATCCTTACTGGGTTTGAGTTATTATTTGGGATTTATGTCCCCAGTTTTCATCTGAATGGAGACTCTAAGATAGTAATCAATAATATTAATGGGGGAAAACATTTCCAAGAAGAATATCTCATGCCTATACTGGAACATACTCATTAGTTAATGGCCTCGTTCCCTCTTAATAGGGAGGTGAATCATGTTACTTGGTCATAGAAATTTCAAGTCGACAAATTGGAAAGTTTATCTATGTATCTTGAAGAGCCATATTTGGATGATATGGTTATCCATGTGTCACACTGGAGGGTCATAACCCCCACAGATTTAGATGATGGTAACCAATAAGTCAACCAAATGGCTACTGGTTCTTTTTTTACAAGATAATCGACCCCCCTATATCCAAGGAAACACTCGATTGGACAACTGCCATATTAGAGTATCCCCAAAATGGAATTATACCACCAGATCAAGCTAGGAGGGAGAAAATTCATAGGATTTCAACACAGTTTACCCTACATAGTGGGCCTAACCTTGAGAGAACACTCTACAGGAGTGGGTTTGATGGAATTATCCGATGATGAATATAAAGACATGAAATAATCACATTATTAAATAATTCTATGTTTGATCCTATGGCACCCATGAGACATGATTGAATATCACCCACCAAATTCATAGGTTGGGATACTTCTAGCCCACCATGGTTGATAAATGCATCATGTTTTTCAAGAGGTTTCATGTGTGTCAGATACATTCCAACTTTGTGTATTGAACTACATATATTCTACACCCCACCAAGTATTATTGATCATTTATAGATTAGGAACTTGATGTTATAAGACCAGAAACTCTGATGATAACTCAATAGTCCATGTTTATTTTAATCGAAACTAATTTCTTCTCTAAATGGGTAGAAGAATATCCCATTAAGGATGTTAAAACCTGGTTTTTGATTGATTTTGTGAGCTCCCACTTCATACATTGATTCATATTTCCCCACACAATTCTCACCAAAAATGGTAGAAATTTTCATGCCACTTTGGTGAAGAATTTGAATTCCAAGTACAAAATCCAGTCTAACCATACTTATTGCTCCCATGCATAGGTAAATTGGAATATTGAGGTGTTAAAAAAGACCGTTACTATAATCTTATTGAAAATGGGGGGCCATAACAAAAGGAGTTTTCTGGATAATCTCCCCAACACCCTTTTATTATATCAGATGAAAAATAAAAATTACTCCCCAGAGACCCCATAATCCATTGTTTATGGAAAAGAGGTAGTGATACCCATTCAGGTTAAGTTACCATTGCTCTAAACAACTATTTATAACCATCAGATGCTAGAAAAATTGAAAATTCTATATAGATGAGTTAGAAGACCTTGAGAAAAACAGGCTTCGGTCCATGTACAGCCTAAAGAGTTAACAAAATAGGGTAATGAGAACATTTAACAAGAAGATTTTCCTCTGATCCTTCCTCCAGGGTGACATGGTACTATCTCTTAGAATGCCGATGATGCCCAAAAAGAATCCACTAAATCTGAAGCCCAAATGGGAATGACCTTACATTATCTACAAGGTATATTCCAATGGATCCTACTATTTGATCACAATGGATGGAGATTGTATCTTTCCTTCTAACAATGCTAAGTTTCTCAAGAAGTAATTCATTTCAGAAGCCCCAGGGTCTAAGAATTAGCACCATAAACTTTTTGCAAGTGGTGTAAAATCTACAACCTTAAACTAGGATCCTGGGTTCAAGAAGTACAACCTTGAACTATTTTCATGTGTAGAAAACTCTAAAAACTTAAACAAGGATCCATGGTCAAAGCTTCATGACCTTAAACTATGTTCATGATTTTCCTATAGATGTTTTTGTAACATCAGGAAGCATCCTAGTGCCTACCCTTTATATCGATTAACCTTTTCTAGGTAACATGCATGTTCCTTCGAGGCACATCCACCATTTTACACGAATTATGAAATTAAACTAATTGTAATTGGTGAAAGCTATGCGATCTTAAACTATAGAAATCATGATCCGAGCACTATGACCTTAAACTAATAGTAGTCCCATGATAAAAGTTATGAAACCTAAAACTACAAAAACCATGGTCCAAAAATTAGAAACTTAAACTATTTATAAACCCTATAATCCATGCTTTATGACCCTAAAATAATAGAAACCAATGTTTGAGTTGTACGACATTAAACTATGAATCTCAACATCCTCAACGCATGACATTAAATAGTGATCTTACCAGGTATAAAACTGGGAAGCCTTATATGATATGTATGGTATGATGAAGAAGAATTAGACCATATAAAATAAGGATGCCTCACATAATGAATATGGGTTGATCTCAAACCAACATCCTCAACACATAATGTTAAACTGTATCCTTACCCTATCTAATGAACACAATATTCCTCACATACCATGTTTGGGATGGCCAAGAAAGAAAACTTCCTCAAAACATGATGTTAAACTAAAAACGTACCTTATGTTTTAAACATGGAATTCCCCACTAAAATCATGGTATGCCTCAATTACATCTTCATAGAGGGATTACCCCTTTTGATGTTGGTCCCCTACCACACCAAATCAGATAAATATGTGTGGATTGACTCTTATTTCAGTGGGATATGTATTCATTCCTAGACATCCTATATTCAGGCTCAGTGGAAAACTCACTACCCTTTTACCCTTTGGCCCCAACTAGTTTCCAATCATTATGACATTAAACTATGTGTAGCTCATTATAAGGTATTTGTGTGGTACATGGGTCTATATTCATTTTGTTAAAATTGGGTTCTACCTCTTTTGTTACATGTGAATACCCATCAAACGAAATCCAATAATCCAAGAATTATGTCTTTAAATTGTTTTCTATGGGCTAAGTCATACGACCTTAGACTATCTGCAATTGGAATAAGGATTTCCTTATGTGGTGTAGAGCCTCATCAGCTCCATTAATGTCAGGTTTTATCTCTTTTATACCACATGGAAATCTTTTAAGCACCACTCCTTAGTAAATAATATGAAGATTTAAAATTAAGAAACCTAGTGGCCTATGTTCTATGACCTAAAACTAGGAGCCTTTGTCTAAGAATTAAAACCTCAAACTATGTGTTTACAGACTTCTTGGAAACTCATTCAATTGGTTCTATTCATCCCTGATGTTTTAGAGAGCCTATGACCCACCCTATTCAAAAACAATGCATGGAATGATACCCATTCTCATGGTATATTTACATATTCTTAGACAATTTTTCTTTAGGACTAACCACAAATTCACAAAAAACCACCCATTACCCATGGAGTTATTACCCAAAAAACGATCCTCTGGGCCTCATATTCTTGTGTAAGACCCAATAATTATTTTTTAACCATTAGCTAGAAGAGTTGGCCTCATAACCCGACATGAAGATGAAAATAATGGGTGACTCAATGCGCAATCCCAAACAACACCCTCACCAAAAAAAGTAAAACTATAGACTAACCATGTTCCATAAACATAGGATGCCTCATATCATAAGTGTGAGATGATCTAGTATCCTCACTCGAAAGGATAACCCATACCAGTGTTGTTATCATATCAAACTATGTTTTAGAACTACATGTGGCTTGATTCCCATTTCCATGGGGTACATAGTTACACTTATATATCATGAACTAGGTCAAGCCCCCTTCATGAACACATACTAGAGTCTTCGTATCTCCAACATTAGGACATCGATCTAGTGTATGGTTTTTCGAGTTTTATATGGTAGGTGTCCTCCTATACCCCTCCTTTTACATCATGTTATCATTGTTTCATTCCATGTGAGCCTCATTAGGACGCTCGTTCCCCCTTGGTCCCTATCTCTATGACCTTAAATTAATATCTACCCCATTGTTCGAGTTCTATGATGTTAAAATAGTAGTAGACATAGTACGAGTTATATGATTATATACTGTAAATCCCAATTTCCTTTGAACGCTATGTTAAACTGTAGTCTCACCCCACTTGAAACCAGGATGCCTCGTATGATATGTATGGGATGAAAAAATACACGACCACATATAATTATGGGATGCCTTATATGATAAGTATGGTATAAACTAAACTATAATCCTCAGCACATAATGATAAATTGTAGCCTTACCTCATATAAAACCACGATTCCTTATAATATGAGATTATTTGATATCCTCTCTAGAGAGGATGTCACCCCTGGTGTTAGTCTCCAACCACACTATATAATAAAAGTATGTGTGGATTGACTCACATTATCAAGGGATACATAGTGATGCCAAGATATTTTATCATAGGATCAACCATACCATTTTATCCAAGGGTCCATCCCCATTGGGAAATGCTTGATTCTCCCCTTATGGTATATTTATGTAAAACATTTGATCACGTGGTAGAATAGATTTTAGATTACCACATTCCCTATGAGACTTTCCCCACATACACTACCATGCATCATGATTTCATTGATCTGGGTAATCAACCACCTTTTGATCTAAATCCACTCCCTAGGCACAATGGTTCATGGACACAATGGCTCACTTACCATCCCGGGCTCACACCTCGAAGGATCTTCAGTAAAAAATATTGAATCTATTGTTTTGAACATGGTCAATGCCCGATCCCACATTTATTTTCCCCATCATGAATCGCCCCGGGTATAGGACCTATAAAGACCATATATTTTATGAATAAAATTTCATTTATTTTAATTTCTTATATAAAAAACATGCACTTTTATTATTATTATTGGGTTTTAATGACTGTTTAGTATCATTTCCGGGGATAATATAACCATTTAACAGTTATCACATGATTGATATAGATTTATGGTTTTTAAAAATAATCCTTTAAAAACAGACAAAGGAGGGGATGACCTCATCTAGTAGACTAGAGCCATACAAAGCTCATTTGTTGGATCTCAGAAAGGAGGTAGTGTCCATGGGCTTCACTCTTGACCAAGAACAAGCTGATCTTCAACATGTTTACCTTGAACAATATCACCTATGATAGAAGTTCAAGTTAATAGAGACTACCACCCGAGCGATGTTATCCGAGCCACCCCAAGAGTCTTTCACCATCGCACACCTTACCCTTAAGTATTATGTGGGTGTTATAAGGGGTTATTTAATATGAAATTCGATACTAATTATGTAATCCTTTTTTTAAATAAAAGTCTTATTCCATCAATTCCATTATGATAATAGTTTTCTTGAAAATATAATTAATTTTATAAATAGATTTTTTTGGATAAAAAGGTACTTTTTAGAAATATATAAATTATTATATTAAAATGAGGTTTTATTAATATTGTTATTATAATAGTTTTATAAGAACACTCCTTTTAATTATATGTGGTGATTATATTTTTTTCCTTATTATTTTTATTCTATAAATGATAAGTATTCAGTTTGATAAGAATTATATTTTCATTCGATAAAACTAATTTTTTTAATTAAAGAATTTATTTTGATGAATTAAAGAATTTTTGGAATAAATAAAAATTTAATAAAATATTATTATTATGTAATTTTTATTAAATATAAATGATCATTTAATTTTTATGAATTCAAATTTAATTTTTATTAATGTTTGGAAAAATTTTTTGTCCAAAACCTTAAATTTTCAATAAATGATGGTTTTTTTTAAAGTGAAAATTCATATACCCAAAAAATTATTTAGATAAAATGAATATTATTTTTGGAATCAAGTCATCAAAATTATCCAATGGTGATTTTTCATAAATTTTTGAGATAATTGTTTTATTTGGGTAAAAAATAAATACCGTATAAATATATAATGTGTTTTATGACATCATTATGAACCAATAGTGATGTAATAAAATACTATAAAAGGGATATTCGGACAATATATGTTTTAAATTTAAAATAGTGTGATTTTATATTTGTTTGATCAATTTTATAATACCCTAGTTGACCCTCCAAAAGTTATAAAATATTTTATCATTTTAAAATGATTTCCTTGAGAGTGTGACTCACCACCACATAATCAAGCCTAATATTTTAATAAGATCAACATCTAGACTTATATAATAATGTTTTACACTCCCCTTTGGTAAAAAATAGGGGCAAAAATCATGGTAAGCTTTGTGGTTTTGAATATTAAATTATATAGATTCCAAGACCAAAGGTTGTGAAATATTAAAGAATCCCCCTCTCATTTCCTATATAAACCCACCCAATATCCAACTTCCCTTCACATAAAATCCTTGTAGAATGTCCATACTCTTCCATCATCTCTCTATAATCTTTTTAAGTCACCACAATCCCTCATGATTCCCCCCCCCTCAAGCTCGTGAAGTCACACACTCAAGTAAAGGATTCCTTCCTTTCTCTTTTTTTGTACAACTATCTCTATGTTGTTATACCATTATATTTTTGATTAAAAATTTTGGGGTATGATTTATAAATTCCCCCATACTTCCCTACATATGTTTTAATGATGTTATACCACTTTCTGCCTCATCAATATATCCCATGTACACCTGTTACCATGCCATAATTAAGTAACAGTTATTCTATTTCTCCTTTTTCGTCAAGTTTCTTTATTATGTTATGCCTTCTATTTCTAAATTATATGTGTTGGAGAATGTATATATTGGAACTCCTTGATATAAATTTTATGTATATATTTTTAGAGACCCTGTTCTCCCTCATCAACCATTTTTATGAATTTTTATGTCACACCGATAGGTTGCTGAAATTGCACCGCAATTTTCAATGCCAAAATCATCATGTAGTGAATACCATGTCTGTTTCTCTATCCAGGGTATTAAAATTTTTGCACATATACTTATTGATTATATAATTTCAAGTATGTATTCCAAATTTCATTATCATGGAATAAATGATGATGTTGAATGATTCCATGTTAAATGATCCATGTGGCACACTTATGCAAGAAATGAAATGTTTATAAATGGTGTGCCCTAATAGAGCTCTAATGAATTGGATAATGATTAGTATCATGATAAGACAAGTGAAATGAGGGTTTAATCATGATTATTAATGTGAAGTTAGGGTTTACTCCTGATAATTCATGTGCAATGAGGGTTTACTCATGCTAATCTATGTGAAATGATCCTTGTCTCATGCTAATATCATGATGTATGTTGTCCCCCCTTTATATGTCATGATAATAATGCAATATAAAAACATTATGTTAATGTTTCTCTTGTGCTCCATTGATATTCCTATTGCCTAACATGTACTTTCTTCCTCATGTTATTCCTTTTTTACTCATTTATTGGGCTTTATATATCACCCTTTTCTTATTGATGTCATCAGGTTATCCCATGCAATGCTAAGTATGAAGGATTGTTGTGGTAATGTAAATGAAGTTTTCAATATATATGTGGTATTTTATGTATTAATTTTTCATGTAATGTTCCTAATTTACAAATACACTAGATCTATAGACCCTTAGAGTTTCCTTAAGTACAATTTTATGTAATAAATTAGGTTTAAATATTTAATAAAGAGCAGGGTTATTATAGTTGGTATCATAGGATAGGTTTAGTTATTTTTGGGATTAGGATTAGAAAACCACAATGAAAGGCTTAAGTATAAGACTATGTATATGAAAAACATCCCTAAATTTTGATGAGTATAGATTAAGTGGTTTATCAATAAAATACATCCCTGTCTGGATATGATTAAGTAGAGGTGGCACTAGAACAGATGTATCTAGGGGTAAAACCCAAAAACACTAGTTTGATCTAGACTCAAACAATAACTACTGTATGACAACAGGCCATGTTTCACTCTTGTTTTGACACTATGGGGGTATATTCTTTTGTAAATTAATTAGCTTAGTATGAACCATTATTAAAGGAATAAGAAAATTCCCCTAAGAATATATATTGGAAAGTAGATCATGGATAACATAGACTGAATTCTATAAATTCGTTAGTTAAGGATATAAATGTAATCTATATGTTATCACTTTATGTCATTGGATTACCCTTGATGTGTTTAATAGTTCAATATAATTACACCTGACTTTTCTTTTATTCAATCCAATGGCCAGTAATAGGAGGACTCAGGCTAACAACCGATGTGAAGATCAATGTGATGAATGTTCTAATGAGATGCCCAATCCGGTGGGAGCAGGAATCACAATGTTTGTCATGATACTCTCTTAGTTAACTCATGTTTTGAATAGAAACAATGGTCAAGAGAAATGTACAACCCCCCCCCCCCCCCCCCACCAAGAAAAAACAAGATGAAATCAAGAGATTCATGAGATAAATCCCTCCTACTTTCAATGGATCATATGATCCATCAATCAATAAACAATTGATCAACTGCATTGAGAAGATATTCTCCATCCTTTAATGTACTGAATAGAGAATGTTCTTATAGAAGCTTATCATATGAAGGGTGAAGCTGATCAATGGTGGAAATTTATAAAAAATATGAAGCCTGAGGAAGATATTGAGGCCCTAGAATGAATGGATTTCAGGAAATAAAATTTCAAAAAATATTTTCCTCGCACCGTCCGACTTCAGATGGAAAGGGCCTTCCTTGAACTTAAGAAAAAATACGACAAATCCATCAGATAATATGAGGAAAAAATCACAAGGCTTTCATGATATGTCTTTTAATTTTTTGTTACCCCTAAATTCAAGGTTTACACCTTCTTTAGAGGGATAAAACATAGCTTATGGAAATCCCCAATGATCCGTGACATTGATAGCTCTGAGGAAATTGTCTGATGTTACCTCAAAGTTGAAATGGAGATCGGTGAATCTCAAGGGTATCGTGGGGATAAGAAGTGAAAAATGGAGTTTAATTCTGGTGGTCTGATTGTTAATCCAATAGTGCTATGAAATTCCATCTCCCCACCTGCCAAAGGTGCAGAAAGAAGAACCCTAGAAATTGTCTGAAGTGGATGAGGAAATTATTTAGGTGAGGAAGATAAGGGTACCTAACCATTAATTGTTGACAAGAAAACCTCGCTTCTATGAAAGAGGAGAGGAATGCTTCGTTTGACCCTCAACGCATTTTTCTTTGCTACAAATAGAAATAACCAGATACAATTTTAAACCAGTGCCCTAAGACAAGGGTTTTTTGAGGCAACCAATAACCTCCAAGGAAGAAATGGCAAGCTTTTTCCATCACTACCACTGAAGAAAATCTCGAAAAATATGTGGTGAAAAGTATTCAAGTTATTCATTCAAGAATAGAGAAAATATTTTTGGATTCTGGTACTACTCATTATTTTATATCCAGAATGTTTTGTAGAACAATGCTAACACCACAAAAAATCATGGATGTAGAGATTTCAGTGAGAATGAAAAATGGGGAAATTATTGCATCCCATGAATACAACTCCCCCTGTCACAATTTTTGGATTGAAATTCTTGGAGAACCTCTTAATACTCCCTTTGGTGGAATTTGATGAAATTACTGGTAAGTATTGGTTTTCGCTATATAGATCCAAAATAAATTGCAATGAGAGGGAAACCACTCTCCATATGGTGAATCAACCCACGATTCAGTACAAGTGCAAGGAGGAAGATGAATCTTCTTTATCCCCATCATATAAAGTGTGTATATTACTAACCTATGATCACACGTATCTTGCTCATATGATTGAGTATAACGAAGGAACGATCCTAAAAGACATTCCTATTGTGAGGGAATTCACTGAAGTATTTCTTGAGGTATTTCCTGGTCTTCCTCCTAGAAGAGATGTTGAATTATTGATTGATATAATACCTGGGGAATTTATAATACCCAAGACTCTATATATAATTACTATTGGTGATCTTGAGGAGCTAATTAAAAAACTACAAGAGAATACGGATAAATGGTTTATACACCCAAATGCTTCACCATGGGGTGCACCAGTCCTCGTCATCAAGAAGAAGGATGGGCCAATGTGCCATTGAATTAATTATCATGAGTTCAAAAAAATCATGATAAAGAAAAAGTATCCTCTTCCATGAATTGATAAAATATTTGATTAGCTACATGGAGCACAATACTTCTCCAAGGTGGATCTATGGTTGGGATATTACCATGTAATGGAAAAGAAGGAGGATATCCCCAAGACTGCTTTTCTTACAAGGTACGAGCAATATGAATTCATAGTAATGATTTTTGGACTCATAAATTCTCCAGAAATCATCAAGGAATTGATTATTAAGGTATTTTGATATTACCTTAAAAAATTTATGGTAGTCTTTACAGAAGATATTCTATTATACTCCAAAACCATAGAGGAGCATGAGGAGCATCTAAGTAATGTACTAGAGACCTTATGAAAGGAGAATATCTATGAAAAGTCCAATAAGTGTGAGTTATGGTTGAAGGAAGTCTCATTCTTAGGTCTTATCATCAAAAGCAATGGGATATCTATTGATACCTCCAAGGAAGATGGAATTAAGGGATGGAAGATGCCAAAATCTGTGATGGATGTCTATATCTTCCTTGGGTTAGCAAGATATTATCACTGATTTGTGAGAAATTTATCACGATTTTCAAACCCTCTTACCAATATAACTCAACAGGGATTCATGTTTCATTGGAATGATGAATGTAAAGCGATCTTTAAGGAGTTCAAAATAAGGCTTATCACTATGTTCGTTCTCAAACTACCCACAAGTGGGGAAATTTTCATGGTTTTCAGTGATGCTTTGATGAATTTCCTGGGACGTGTGTTGATGTAAAATAGCAATGTCATTTCCTATGCTTCCATGTAATTGAAAGTTCATGAGAAAAAAATCCAACACATGATCTGGAGTTGGATGTGGTAATCTATGCTTTAAAAAATTGGCAGCGTTTCCTATTTGGGGAGAAATGTGAAATATATACAAATCACAAAATCCTTAAGTATATATTCACATAGAAAGTGTTGAATATGCGCCAATGAATATTTTTAGAGCTATTCAAATACTATGACTGCTCAATCCATTACCACCCTGGGAAAGTGAACAAGGTGGTAAATGCTCTAAGTAGAAAGGATCCAGTGATTCTATCATTGATGATAATTAAAAAGGATCAAATCGTCTTATATTTGATGAATATGGACATGGGAATCATAAATAAGGAAAAATCATCAGTCCTTTCAGAAATTACTGTTCAACCATATCTTTTGGAAAGCTTAAAGGATGATCAAAAGGATGATGTAGGAATTCAGAAGAAAGTGGAAACTTTCAGAAAAGATAAATCCCCATAGTTCAATGTTAATAAAGAAGTAATTATGAGATTTGGGTCAAGAATATGTGTTCCATAAAATCTAGAGTTAAAGAAAGAACTTTTGGATGATGCAGATAGTTTGAATATCTCCATTCAACCAAGAAACAAAAAGATGTATCGAGATGTCCGAGATCATTATTTGTGGGACACCATGAAGAAAGAGATAACTTAGTATACATAAATGTGCATGATATGTCAATAAGTGAAGGATGAGAGGGAGAAGTATAAGGGGATGATGAAACCATTACCTAAACAACATGGAAATCATAGAACATCACCGTGGAATTCGTCACCAGAATTCTGAAGACATCCAAAGGAAACAATGCTATCGAGGTTGTTTTGGATCGTCTTCCAAAGACTATACACTTCATCTCAATTTGAGAGAATTTATCATTGGATCAACTAAAACAGATATATATTAGAGAAGTGGTAAGGTTACATGGAGTACCACAGTCGATTGTATCTAATCGAGATCCATGATTCACCTCTATGTTCTAGAAGAGTCTCCAACATTCTCTGAATAGTAAGATGAACTTAAGTACATGTTATCATCCTCAAACTAATGGGAAATTTGGGCAGACTATCCAAACATTTGAGGACATGTTGAGGGCATACTAAATGGACTTCAGAGGAGGATGAGATCAATATCTTCATCTGTTTGAGTTCCCTTACAATAGAAATTTATACTCAATCATCCTAATAGATCATTATTAAGACCTTTATTGGATGAGGTGCATAACACTAGCATGTTGGGATGATGTTGCGGAGGAAAAAATAATATGTCTAGAAATGGTCAAAGAAATGGTGGAGAAGGTTAAGACCATCCATAAACACATTAAAGCTGCTCAGAGTCAACAAAAGAGCTATACTAATAATCATCGACGAGACCTAGAGTTTGATGTTAGAAACATGGTATTCCACTACATATAACCGTGGAATAGAGTTATGAGATTTGGGAAAAATGGAAAGATTAGTCCAAGGTACATCAGTCCTTTTGAGATCCTTGGTTTCATTGGAGCAATGGCCTATTGACTAGAACTCCCACCGAACCTATATCAAGTACATGATGTATTACATGTATCACTCTTGAGGAAGTACACACCCAACCCATCACATATACTCAATCCAAAGGTGGTACAATTGGAGAAGGACCTCTCTTATGAATAGAAGTTGGTGAATATCTTAGATCATAGGGAAAAAGTGTTTTAGAGAAACCACAAGTTTGAAGAAGCAACGTGGTAATTGGAGGAAGTGATGAGGCAGAGTTACCGTAATATGTTTTAGTGTGGGAAAAATAAATATCGAGGGAGAAATTTCTTAAGGGGAGAATGATGTAATGACCCAATTTTTTCTTAATAAAATTACCTTTGTTTTAATGTATTATAGTAAGCACATGCACTTTTTGTTATTATTATTCAGTTTAAATTAACTTTAAGTATCATTATCATTGATAATATAACTATTGAATAGTGATCACATGACTGATATAAATTTTAGGTTTTTAAAATTATATTTTGACACATAAAAAGTAGGGGATGACCTCATCCAGTAGACTCAGGCCATACAAAGGTCATTTTTCGAAGCTCGGAAAGGAGGTAGTGTCACTTGGATTTTCACATGACCAATCCCAAGTCGAGCTTCAACACGTTAAGCTAGAATGGAATCTCCTACGAGAGAAGTTCAAGTTAATAAGGATTACAACCCAAGCGATGTTATCCAAGACACCCTAAGAGTCTATCACCATCTCACACCTTATCCGTAGGTATTATGTGGGTGTTATAAGGGGTTATGTAATAAGGAATTAGTTACTTATTGTGTAATAACTTTTTTTTAAATAAAATTATTATTCTATAAATTTATCTATGAGAATATTTTTTTCATAAAAATACAATGAATTAGATAAACTGATTTTTTGGGAAAAATGTTAGTTTTTAGAAAGATATAAATTATTATATTAAGATGAGGTTTTATTAAAATTGTTATTATAATAGTGTTATAAGTACACTCCTTTTAATTTTAAGGGATTATTATATTTATTCTTTTTTTTTACTCAATAAATGATAAGTATTCAGTTTGATTAGAATTATATTTTCATATGATAAAACTGAAATTGTAGTTTTAGTTAAGGAATTTATTTTGATGAAGTAATGATTTTTTGGAATGAAAAATATTTTAATAAAATATTATTATATAATTTTTTTTAAATATAAATGATCATATAATTTTTATAAAGTCAAATTTAACTTTTGTTGTGGTTTGGAAACTATTTTTGTCAAAACCCATCAATTTTTAATAAATGATGGTTTTTATTTTAAAAATAAAAATTCACATATTTATAAAATTTTTTATATAAAATTAATATTATTTTTGGAATCTTGACATCTAAATTATCCAAAAGTGAGTTTTTCATAATTCCCTGAGACAATCGATTTTTTTGGGTAAATATTTAATACAGTATAAATATATAATCTTATTTATGACATCATAATTACCCAATAGTGATGTAATAAAATAATATAAAAAGGATATTCAAACAATATATGTTTTAATTTGAAAATAATGTGAATTTATATTGGTTTTATTAATTTTATAATGCCTTAGTGGACCCTCCAAATCATATAAAATATTTTAGCATTTTAAAATCATTTCCTTGAGAGTGTGAATTACCTACACATAAGAAAGCCTAATATTTTAATAATTTAGGACTTTGGGCTTATAAAATAAATTTCTGCACCCCTTTTGGAAAAAACCATGGGCAAAAATCATGGGAAGGTTTGTTGTTTTGAATATGTAATTATATAGATTCCAAAACCTATGTTTGTTAAATATTAAAGAATTCCTCTCTCATTTCCTATATAAATCCACCCATGTTCCAACTTCTATTACCTAAAAATAATTAGATCACGACCATACTCTTCAATCCTCTCTCTATAATCCTCCCAAGGTGACCCAAGCTCTCATTAAGGCCCTCCTGAATCTCCTGAAGTCACAAACTCTAGTAAGGGATTCCTTCCTTTATCTTTTTTATCTATGTTTATTTATGTTGTTATACCCTTTTATTTTCAATTAAAAATTTTAGGGTGTGATTTTTAACCTCTAATATACTACCATCCTTATGTTTTAATTATAATATACCTCAATCTCTCTCATTAATTTCTCCCATGTACACTCATTACCATGCCGAAATTTCACAATAATTATTCCATTTCTCCTTTTTCTTCATGTTTAATTATTATGTTACACATTCTATTTACAAAGTCTATATTTTAGGACATGTATATATATTACCCTCTTACTTTCCATTTCATGTACATATGATGAGATACCCCTTCCTCTCTCATCAACCATTTTTATGAATTTTTATGTCACACCTTTAGGCTGCCGAAATTGCACCACAATTTTCCTTGCCAAAATCATTGTGTAGTAAATACCATGGCCATTTTTCTATCAAGGGTATTCCACCATTATGCACATATACTTGTTGATTATATAATTTCATGTATATATTCCACATTCCTTTATCTTGGAATAAATTATGATGTTGAATGATTCCATGTTATATGATCCATGAGTCACACTTATACATGAAATGAAATGTTTATAAAGGGTGCACCCTGATAGCGCTCCAATACCTTGGATAATGTTTATTATCATGACAAAACATGTGAAATTAGGGTATAATCATGCTAATTCATGTGCAATGAGGTTTTACTCATGCTAATACATGTTAAATGAGCCTTGGCTCTTAAGAATATCATGTTGTATGTTGTTTCCACATTTCCATGTTATGATAATCATTCAATATCATGAATTTATGTTCATATTTCTCTTGTTCTCCATTGATATGACTATTTCATAACATGTACTGTATTCTTCATGTTATTCCTTTTTTACTCCCTTACTAGGCTTATATATCACCCTTTTCTTATGTATGTCCAGAGGTTATCCCATGCAATGCTAAGTATGAAGGAATGTTGTGGTCATGGAAAATAAGTTTTCAATAAAGATGTTGTATTTTATTTCTTCAGTTTTCATGTAATGTTCCTAATTTACCATGACACTAGTCCTCTTCATCCTCATAGTTATCTTAAGTGATTGTTTTTGTAATAAATCATGTTTAAATATGTAATAAAGAGTAGGGTTGTTATAGGAGCTATGTTTGGAAGATGTTCAAAATTTGTTCCCCATTAATCAATCACCCCCTTTTCTCATCTAGGTCTGGAAAGTCATGATATCCCTTATGGAATTTGTTTGTTGATTTTGTACCCTTTTTTGTTCTCTTTTTCATGCAGGTAGGAACTCTGTACCGCTCCTTGTTTCATGAACAGATTATGGTTCACATGGGGTTATTAGTTGAGAGAATTTTTTTTAAATAATGTTTGAGATTC
The DNA here is from genome assembly GCA_963277665.1 of Viscum album. Lineage (NCBI taxonomy): Eukaryota > Viridiplantae > Streptophyta > Magnoliopsida > Santalales > Viscaceae > Viscum > Viscum album. The sequence continues at coordinate 839,898,098 of OY728165.1, forward strand.
ATATGTACACCATGCTATAGACTCTATGAACTTAAACTAGTATCAAGGTTTTATAAATCCTGACCATAAACTCTGTGCAAGTTGGATTAAAAATATTGTTTATAGTGTTAAGTGTCCTCCTAGGTCCCTCCATTCATGTCGAGTAACCTCTCATCAACTCTATGTATATTCCTTCAAGGCACAACTGTGGTCTAAAATCTATGACCTTAAACTAGGAGTCGCCGTCCAAACATTTTGACCTCAAACTATTAGAAATTCGTCTTAACTCTACAACTTTAAACTAAGATCTTAGTCAAAGAATCACGACTTTAAAAAATGTGACAATCAACCGAGAGATGCGTTGCATGGCTTCCAGTGGCCTTATAGGCCCCTAATTTCACATTGGGTTATTACTCTACCACACTAAACATGTCCCCTTATGGGGTGTTATTATGATGTTATGAGATATAATACCTCAAATAAATACCTCATGTATACGAATCATGAATTTAAACTACATTCCAATCATCCTTGGAATGTGTTGTGTGGAAATGAGCCTCCTTATCTTTCAATTCACATCAGGTTTCCACTCTTTTACACAACACCTATCCTTTTAGGATTCCCTCCCCCTAGTCCTAGAATCAGGACCTTAAAACTCCATGGAACTTGCCAATGAGACGTTTTGTGTGGGAAAGCCTCATTGACTCCATTAACATTTAGTTATCTCGCTCATATTCCAGAAACAATCTCTTTGAGATTCACAAACCACTAGTCTATTTGTCTTGATCTAAAACTATTCATTAATCTACATAGACTCTTTTATTGGGTGCAGAGCCTCATTGGATCTATTCCCATATGTTCACACATTTTAGTCACAAGATGATAAACTCAATGAATCAGTATCCTAATCACATGATGCTAAACCATGTGTTGATCATCCTTACCGTAAAATGTTAAACTATGTGTCTATCATCCTTATTTCATGACATTAAAATGAAAATCATATTAGGCCCCTTCCTAATAATCCCCCTATCCTTTTTGGTGTAAGTCTCATACCACATTGTTCATGCTCATTGAACGTCGCTCGAAATCCTAAACAACGCTCCCCCTAGAAGACAAGTTGGGTTGTTTTTATAGACCAATATGACCACCCAATATTCTCAAATCCATAGAGTAATAACTATGAGAGTGTTGAACTACTTTAAAAAAAATCCATCACTCAATCTCTACGCTTTTATAATCCCTTTATTTGGATCCCTATCATCCTCCACATCCAAACATACCCCCTAAGGATAAGGTTCCTAACCACCATGGCTCACCTACCTTCATATGAAAAGAACTCAAAATAATGTGCATTACATTTTGATATAGCTCCCATGTTTGAAACATGGTCAGCGGTTGAACCTCAATTTGTTTGTCCCCATTTTTAGAAAAATGATCAAGGATGTTTTGTTTCAAACATGGTCATCAGATATCCTCAGTCTTCACACCGCTCCCTTTGTGTTCTAAATCATGGCTGTCTCAATTCACGTTATTCATCCCCTCTTTCCAGGTAGAACTCAAAACTATAGGTGTTACCCTATTCTTACTCTATTACACATTGTAAAAATAGGTCAGCTATTTAGAGGGCACCATTCTCCAGCCATAGTCCTTCTTGTCCCGGACACTCCTGGTTGTCAATCAACAAATTAAGATTTCAAGTGTTCATCCATTACATGGAACTCTCATATAAATGAGTTTTCATATGGTCTTCCCTTTTTCCTCACACTAATCATGACTCATTTGGGATTAGGTATTGATCATTGGTTGTCTCGTTAGTGTGATTGAAGTGTAATAGTAAATTATGAAAAATAAACAATTGAAATCATGCATGAATTTAATTAAAACCATCCAAAGTTCAAGAGGATTATCCACATATTCAAGTCTCTCCTTTATTATTGGATAAGGTGAAATTATATTAATTATTTGCATCGATGACCAAGTGCTTAAGTTCGTACAACCTTTATCGAGTAGTCTCTAGGGGTTGTTGTTGATTTTCTAGGATGGCTATCTCCTCCTCATCTTCAGGACAAAATTATTTGGCCTTGATCCATATCTAGTCCTCCTCATCTTATCATTCAACCACAAAATATAATACCCCTAATTACTGAGCCTTAGATTCTTCCAATTGGGCCATTAGTTTTCCAATAATCTTAGCATGAGTGGTGGAGAAAATCCCATGCTATTGTGCCAACAATTCTAAATAAGAAAACTTCTCCTCATATTCCTGAAGCTCCTTGATACCCACAACCTTTTGTTTTCACCACTCAAGATCAAGATCCTTCCACTCATCACACATCCTCTCAATGAAAAAATTATCAATCTATTATGTGGAGGCCACTAGATTCCACCCCACCAATCCCTAGTTTTACTAACCAACAGTGGAGAGATCACCCTTGCATTGGAAAGTCAACCATTGAGGTGTAGGTGATGGCATTTTGAACGTAGCTCCAAGACTTATGTCATAGGGCTCAGTTCTCCTTGGTGGAATCTAATTCAGATTCCTTGAATTCCTCAAGCGGTGAAGGCTTGTATAGAAGAAAGACCCCCAAAAAATCAGTGGATGAGTCATCTTCAAGAGAGACCCTTGGAAAGATGAACTATATTTCTAGATGAAATAGATCATATCTACCCCTCACATAAAAAAAATCCTCAAAAATATCATGTGGCACATTTGAGTCAAGATCAACCATGGTTGCATTGGTCCCCACCACTAGTGGAATGATCTTGACCACCTCTGTTTAGGACTCAGCTCTGGTAGTAACCTCTTGTGATATCTCTGAGGTGGGTTCAACCATAAAAACGTCCTTGGATACCCTATCAATGGTATGGTCTCAGCCATATTTGTCAAGGCCTCATATTTAGTTTCTCCCTCTGATGGAACTTCTAAGGAAGGTGAGTCCACCACAGCCGCATAAATTTCCTTGCTTGCTGGAATGACACCCACCTCTTCTATTGAGGCCTTAGCTCTGATGGTCACCTCCTGCAACACTCCTATAGCTTCCTAGACCACCATAGCCTCCATATCTTGTTCAATAATGGGAACATTCTTGACCCCCTCCATCGAGGACACAGTCTCGATATCCCCTTCATATTTCTTCTCCATAGTTGGCCCAACCACCATAGCCTCCCAAACCATCTCTACTTTGGGAGCAACAACTTTTTTCACTACATCAAATTCATAGATCACCAAATCAGATATTGGTATTGATGGATGATCCCCAAACATAACTTTAACTACTATTTTAGAATGATCCATTCAAATGTAGAAAGTAAAAGAGGGAGAAGAAAAGGTAAAAAAGTGACAAGGCCTATGGGAATGGTATAGTATGAACAACAAATCCTAAATATTCACGGGTAATCCCCCTATAAAGTAAATTTCCTCAACGGTCATTGCCTCATTAATAGGAACCTATTTAAATAATGTTTTACCCTAATGTCCCATATATTAGGGAGAGACCTAATGATCACCCCTTGAAGGGTTTAGGCTCCCTCACCATCCATCTCAGGTTCATCATGAACCCCCTTCCATTATACTCGCCGATTCCAACAGAAGTGAGAAATTGTTAGGACACTATTGTAGGGGTTTGGTAATATCTGAGCCACGTAAGATCTGAATGTTTACCTGATCGACAATAGGACCCCTTCCATGGGTGATTCCCAATAGGAATTGATTTTCCAAGAATAATACGATCCATAAAGTAGAGGCATACAGAAAAATAACTCATCCAATAAGAAATCTGAGGGTGAAGGAATTCCTAGTATCACATTTACCCGACTAGTTAGTGGCTGTGTAGTGCATTGAGAGTGGATCAAGACTTTCATATCTCTTATATATTGAACATACTCATACCAATACACATGGAATCATTACCTTACATGAACCAACCTTGTGAGACGTATCCTGTATTTGTTAAGTAGCTTCCATATCCCAGGAAGAGTGGTGAACTATTTGTAGATTCCCCAGTTCTTCCAGGACTCAGGGAAGCATGTATTTCTAGGGACATCTAGGTGGCATAAACTATTTTACAAGAGCTTGTAAAAATTCCCCCGGGGCTACCATAGAGGGTTCTTCTTCCTCCCATGACCTCTTTTCTAGGAGCATGAAGCCCATTTCCACTCCCCTCCCTGTGGCCCCGATAGTCTGGGGCCAGGAACTGCTGACTGTGTAGCTACCAAAACATGACCCACTAGGCCAAATTTTCAAACATGGAGAGCTCCACCAAGTACTCTACATTGACCTCACATTTGTAGTCCCATTATTTATCGGCTTGAGTAGTTCACTACTTCATCATATCCCCTGGGTATGTGCTTTGCTAACTCTTTTTTTACTCATTAATGAGTCCATAAGAAGAAGTGGGAAGTGGAAGTTCATTTCTAACCTTTCCATATTTTCATGTTCACATTCACCATATCACCCTAAGGATCGTGGGATGGAATTCACTACAAACTTTTATATATACCCTCACATTTAACCGCTAGAGACACATGAATTAAATTACAAACTGGTATAGGGTGTACAACTCATTGATGACCTTGCAACCCACATTCACCACCATACCCTACCTAGGAAGTCAAAGAGGTATAAATTATACTCAATGGTCCCCCTACAATCATCGATCACCATCCATGTGAGTAGAGGGAATGGGTGGAAGATGAAGCAGTCTTCCTGCCTAATACTTGCATGGAAGTCCACTAGGCCCAAACTAAGAGGATGTATCCCAAAAAATATAAGAATCAAGGGGAAAAAGGTTTTTGTGGGAGGAGAGATATGGTTTAGATCTTCATATCCCCCTATGTTCATGGTGACCCAACCATAGAGAAAATGGACGGGCCCGAACCCACAGATAGAAGTCTTCCCCTGGCTAATTTGGAGGAGCACTTTGTACAGATTCTCTTGCACTAGAACCACCGGGTTAATGCACTACCCCATATCTAAATTTTTTTTCATTATAAATGTGCCCATCTATACCCCCATGCACACATCTATCATCATGATAATACATCCATATATTAGTGTGAAAATAAATCCTTTTATAATGACCACATGATCATTAGTATTTACAATGTATACCCACATCTTCAACTGACTATCCTCTGAGATCCTTTGTACAAGTTCTCCTTACTTCACTGGAATTCCCTTGTGCATCAAAATGGCCTCCCATGAATTCTCTCCATTTTTAGGCAATACCCAAACCATTTCATTAATGGGATATCCCTCATCACTGAATTATGCATTCTCTTCCCCTAAATTAAGAACAACAACTCCATTTATATGTTCGGAAACTACTCCATGTCCTCCTAAACATTCTCTGTGGGGTGGAAATCATCATACATATCCCCATGGATTGGGATCCCAACAATTTAGAAGATATCCCACAGGTTGATACCAACATCCCTAGGGTGCAGTTGGAAGTTATTGATCCTTGGATACCACATACTCATTTAATTTGACATAATCTCTAGGTGACTATAGACATGGAATTTGGAGGACCATGATGCCTCGTAGAGCCAAACCTACTTCATTTATGCCTCAAACTCATGAGAAGACTGGTATTCCTCATATACCCATCCCCACTCATTGATAATTTTTCTACCATGGCATATATCCCAACTCTCTCTCTACCACTTGAGTGGGTCCCCCAATACCACCATGGGAATTTTCTTATACTAAGGTGGGGGGGGGGGATGCCTCATCATCTAACACCGCCCCATTGACATTTTTTACATGGTTCCAAAGAGTGTGTTCTATGAGAGATGTGTTATCCTTAAGGATGTGTCACTAGAAGCCTCGTGCCATTGGTACAGTCTTGGTGAGCTCTAAAACTAGTAGGTGGGATCATCTCAGTCAGTGGTAGGGATAAACACATCATCCCTCACAAAAAAGTTATATAATGATAGCATATTTCATGGTTGATACTTCTAATGAGTCTTACTTAGTATCTTAGTTAACATGTAATAATTTGATGTGATTTAGATTCTCTCCCCAATCATCAGATTCCCAACGATCTCTTCTTTATTAGTATTAGTATAATTTTCACCTTCATCAACCATCTTGTCCAAGGAATATATTTTTTTGTGACTTGTTTGTGAAGGTATACTCATGAAGGTTGGGTTTATGAAGGTATATCATGGAACTATGTTCATGAAAGCATAGTCTATAAGGGGTTTTATTTTCATGAACGGTGAGGATGAGAATCACAGAAGTCTAAAAATAGTTTCAAGTTTCAATAAAAGTGTGAAACAAACCTATGTTTTGTGAAAATCTCATGGTCTTCTAGGGGGCCCCTTCCCCTATATGTAGGAAAATGACTAGGCCGAGTTTCATGAGTGGGGGGTTTTCAGTCACTAATTTTCAGTGGTTTTCTATTCAAATCTGACCCTCCTCCCAATCAACTATAATTTTGAGGGGGTGGGATTTATTAACACTGAACTACTTGTTTCATGGGAGGTTTCAATAAAAGAATGACTATGACGATGCAAATTTAGGCCAAAACAACCCAAAAACTCACATAAGGGACTAGGCTGGAAAAAGTACCAACCTACATGAATGACTATTATTTGTGAAATCCCCAGATTCATAGTGATTTGATTTTATCCTACACACATTGTAAGTCCAAATTAATCGATATATCTTCATGAACATGAGAATAATTGATGGTAACCTTCGCCCAATGTAACTCTAGTTCACGGAATTCCTATCAATTCACAAAACACATAAATTTTAACAAGAGCCTCTATATTTTTGTAAACCAATTCCTACACCTCTACAGGGCCTATAAATATCCCCTTATATCCAAAATTTAATGGGAAAAAACATTTAAAATTCCAAAAAGATCTGAGTTCATGATAATCCTAAGATCCATGAATTAGAGAGAAGATGGATTTTCCTAGGTATCCATATTTCACAAAACTACCACCCATGGATTTTTGAGTACCATAACCCATAACATAGAGACATTTCATGAAGTTCTATGACCTTCATGGAAGATGAAATATTTTTTAAGCACTTGGGGTTTTGTGAGATAATTATCCTTCATGAAACAAACCCCATGGGAACCAATAATTTAACCCGAGTAAGGGCCACTCAGTTTTTCAATAAATAATATTTCATGAGACCCCTGACCTTTATGAGATCCTATACATCATAAATATCTAAAATTATGTGAAGCCCCAACCTTCATGAAACCTATCCACATGACCTCTCCATGGTGCCTGTTTCAACTGATCCTCTTTCATGAATATTGAGTGCCTGAGCCCCATAATTCCTACCTAAAACTCCGAAGAATAGATGCCTATTTCTCTTATGAATAGGTACCCTAACTCCAGCCACTTAATTTAACACTCCTCCAAGGTAGTTCTGTTTCCTTTTCCTTCTAAGAGGCGCATGAGTTGTGGTCTCATAATCCCTAGGAGTGGAATATTTGAGAGAAACTATGTAACAATCTTGGTAGAGATTCCTTATGATGAATATTTCTATATCCTTGAGACAGTATCCCTTGAAGTGTGAGCCTTTCCTATATCTGAGTTGTGTGATGAAAAACTACCTAGCTCCACATCCTAGTCATATAGCTTTAAACATCCTAATAAAGTCCATAGAACATGACATAAAACTATTCCTTACACTATAGGATGAATATAAGATGCCCCATGTACAACCATCATGGTTTTCCACGTTCACCCATACCATGGGAAGATTATCCACCCCTAGGAAACTTCCATACATAATCCCCACACCATCCTTCCCTACCAAGGGATAATCCTCCACCCCTAGGTAGCTACCACATATAATCCCCATATTATTCCACAAAGATTAATCCTATTTTATAGGGAATATTCTACACATAAGCCCCACACCATCCCTTATTGACACTGTTTTCATGAAACGACCATCCTTACCACATGACGTTAAACTACATGGACCATTGCTATCACATGATCTTCAATTATGGAATCAATATATAGGGGTTTTGATCCTTTTCTCTCAAATAAGGCTTATGGGATTTCTCTAGGTGGTTTAATCATGACATTCATCCAGGTTTGATATCTTCCCTCTTAGGGACACACTCTATCAAGTGAAACATTATCCCCCTTTGGGGGATTTACTCCACCATCCTAAGTGTGATATCTTCCCTACTAGGGACACACTCCATGATCCTTCTCCATGATATATGTTGATCTATTTCCATAAGACATTAGACCCATGTCAGGATCTGTCTCTAGGACATGTCCTGATTTATCTCCATAAGATGTTAAACATGTGACCTGATCTGTATCTAAGATAAGTTCTGATCTATCCCCACATGACTTTTAATCATGTGACCTAATCCATCTCCATGATACGTCTTAATATATCTCTACAATATGTCAAAACATTGACCTGATCCATATCCATGAGTTTCCAAAATCTGTACCCATAGGAAGTGTAATCTGTTGACCAGATCCATCTCCATGAGACATCCTAATCTATCCCTATAGGATAGTTAAACCCCTACCCTAATCCATCTCTGTGAAATGTCATGATTCGTCTCATATAGTTGTTAAACCTATGACTAATCATCCCGAAAAGATGTTAAACTCATTAGTTGATCCAAAATCCCTACCACATTCAATAAAAGAGGGATGACTAAGATAATAATCCTCAGAAGACTTACACCCTTGGTTCCAATTACCTCATGATAGACATAGGAGGATTTAGGTTTTGCTCCTAAGATTCCACATAAATGAGATTCCCTATAAATAGGAACAGTTTATAGGTTCTTGATATACCCAATTTCCCAATATGAATAGAAGTGATCAATGTGACTACTCACCCATACCAAACGTCATTATCCAATTGAGATTTAAGTAGCATAATTAACCAAAATCCACCACGAGATAAAACCAAGAATGAGTTCCATGAACTTGAATTAAATATATTAGGGAGACCTAGATTAGGAAATGGACTCTAAAGAGGAATTCATAGGAGGAACTGACATATCATCCTTCCCTTTCAATCAAGCATAATACATCACTGATGAAAGTGATGAAAGACACCCACCTTTGGAAAGTATGAATGTGGGGTAATGAGGGTAATGAAAAAGTAGTGAATCAGCTGCCAGGGAGAGGTATAAAACTATGCCTTGATGAAAACCTCATAAATAACTAACTTATGAGATAATGATTTATCATATATTCTATTGTAAAAGTGGGTTACCAATACACAAATTTATCAGTAATTTATGATTACCATACCATGTGCACAATGATTTATACATGATGGATCAATTACTATAATAGTGTTTATATTTTTTCATCCACTATTTGAATGGTAATTTATATAGATTATTTTTCATATCAAAGGGCTATAAAAATTCTTAGGATATTATTAGAACCATGAGATACGATAACATTAATATTAAAAAAACATCTTATGACCTAGATATATCATTCTGACTAGATATAGATGATGTCGGACTATAAGGTTTTGGGTGTTCATAAGCACTGAGGATTATTCTCATAAATTTCATGCTTGGTGATATCTAGTAGGTTTGATCATGAGGACCGATACACCAATAAAAACACCATATGTTTTATGTGTCATTGGTTGATACTATCTATGAACATGTTAGTTGGTCTCTAAACATAAGATTATTATTAGTGTATAATATTTGATCACATACATTGATACAAGTAAAAAACAATGGAAATAAAGTCATAGTGAGGTTTCTTGCATTGGGTGTGTCATTGGTAGTATGAAATTGATTGGATAATCAAGAAATAATATTTCACTTCTGATAGGAAGAAATATCTTGGTCCAAGTTGATTAGGATTGTAGTACCATTAATAAATACATTGCCATGGTATAAGAAGGTAAGTCCATCCAATAAGTTAAAAGAATAATAAAACAAGAAAGGATAATGAAACAAGTGTTCATCCTTCTTTATGAGATATCTTGATAAAAAGTGATTGTATTACATTGTGTGTGTTCAAAGGAAGGTTGTCATTACTATGACTACTTGTTATCTATTTAGGGGCCTTGATAAGTTTCTAGACTCCACTCCTGGCCACTGAATTTTAATTTAGGATATTGAGATAAGGTCCTAGAGGGTCTCATAAAATATATTATTTAAAAGTCTTCCCTATTCTGTTGAATAAGAATTTAGGACATTGTGGGACCCACCATGGGTTCTAAGATATGTATAGGAATATATGATTTCCATGGAATAAATAAACTCACAATATTTAATTTAGTATAATTAGTATTAAATTTATTTACTAAATTTATTTACAATAATAAAAGTAAAAACATGGAAACTTTTATATGAATAAATATTATTCAAGTTAAATTTAATATCTGTGGAAACAACATGTTTTGTTAATTAGTCCTTTTTATCTTTTAACAAATTAACCTTTGATGTTGATAATGTAGAGGCTTCCAAATACACATAAGTACTTAAACATTAAGATTTTATTATTATAAATCTCATATAGATACATTTATGAATTTCTTCTGTAGAAGAATCAATTTTAAATGTGGACTATTTGACTAATAACATGTATATAAAAAAATAAACAAGTATAATGTTCAATTAACATAGTTGAAGCCATATCAACAATGATTCTATATTTTATTCCATAAAAACTATTTTATTGTTGTCTATAGTGTAGTAACCTAATTATGAATACCAGGCCTTTAAAAATAATCGTCAAAATTTTGATTTGTGCCTTCAAAATAATTATTAGTTTTGATTTTCTTTATAGAGTTACCACATTCATTTCAAGAATTCTCCTGAAACTTTTGACACCTTGAGATCCTCTTATTTCTATTTTAAGAACATAAAACATATAATATGACTGAAATAATTAACAATAGAAATAAAACAGTTATCTCTATTTATCAACTACAATATCATGGGTCAACATATGTCAGAATGAATTATCTCAAAGGGATGATACATCTGTATCACAACCTTATTTTATGAAGAATTTAATAGTTTACCTTTCTGGAATATGGAAAAACACCAATATCAACATATTATAATTTTAGGTATATCTTGAACACTTCCTTTAGGTGTCATCTTGATCTGATTTCTTTAGTATATATGACCCAAAATTTTATTCCATAACTGATTATCTTCTTTCATGCTTAGGTAAAATGAATTTTTAGGTTAAACTACCTGAAATAAGGTTTCATATGTTTATTTTCCTCTTATAAGAAGATTAAAATCATCAATAATTTTAAAAATAAAACTATATCTTATAAATAGATATTCATTTGCTTCATCATAAATCTATGAAACCCTAAATAGATTGTGTTTTATTCTATCAACAAATATGCGCTTTTATATTTCAACTTCTCTTTTCTGACAATAGAAGAACCAATGCCATTAATTCTGAGAGACTCACCATTTAGAAAATTCATTTTTTATTATTTATCGTCTTTAATATTATTCAATAGATTCAAATTTTAATTCTTGTGTGAAGAACACCAACTATCCAAAATCCAAGCTTGTTCTCCCTTTGTATCCTTGAGTGTAGTTTCCACCATAAAGACTAATCTTTTCCCTTTTATTCCTTCACCTTATGATTTATAATTTTATCATAAAAATATTTTTGGTATAATAGTATCAAAATATAACCTATTAAAGGGTTTTCAAGATGATCACACCTCTCACAGAGTGTTTAAAAATGTTGAAATATAGTCTTGATATTCAAATTGGATTTTTCAGATTTCTTTGGAATCTATATTTTTTCGAGTGGGATGATTACCCAATAAAACTAATCCCCCAAAACCAGTTATATCTATTTAATTATTTATTATTAGACTAAAACATATTTTTGATGTTATGGAATCCTCTAAATTGTAATGTCTTATGTTTTTGACCGGGTTGAAAATTCCATGAGAGTTTAAACTTTTCTATTGGGGGATGGGATATGTTCCAATTTGAGCTTTATAATGAAATTTTGAGAGTCAAAACAATTAAAATAATTGGTTTTCTAATAGGATTAATAAATAATAGGTTTCCTAGGAGTTTTGATGAGTTTCAAAAGCATCAAGTTCTGAAAAATCAATTTCTGAAGAAGAAGATAGTGTCACACAGTTTATTGTGTGACCCTCCAGGGAAAAAATGTACTACCTTGTGAAGGGGTGAAGATGATGTAACATGGTTTTTAACCATGTTCTTGAGGATACATACCTATGTGAGATATCTATAGAAAAATGTAAATAGGAGTGAAAGGGTTGATAAATGTTTGGAATATTGTGTGCCAAGCCCACATGGTTAGAGCATCTTAGGCACTGAGCCCACATAGTAGATGAATGGTTTTCCAAACCATGTGGCCAAATTAGGAAACTAATTAAAGGTATGGAATTTTCCATTTGACCATTCCACCCTTATACCATACTATCCTATTTTCGAATCCTCCTCACACACAACTTCCTTTTTATGGGTTCTTCCCTATGGATATCCTCCTAGGCTTTGAGAGAACTCATTTGTTAGGGATTGAAATCATTAACCATGAATTATGTGGGATATCCATTGGTAATATTATGATTTATCATCCTTATTCTCTTCATTTATCTTTCTATATTTAGTGCTATCTTTGTTCTAGATAATCCTCCATATTTTCAAGGTTTTTGTCTATTTATTTTATTACCTTATTCTAGATAAAATAAAATCCTGATAATGGATGAGTGAAGTATAATTGGTATAAGGTAGGTGATCTACATGATTTTCCTATAAACTTGTGTCATTTATAAAATGTGCCACTATTTCAAACACTGTAGTTACCATTACATTCCTTTAAATCAAAAAATGACTTGAATTAAATACCTAGAACACACCCATGATGTCCCGTAGACCCTTTAACATGTTTTCAAGTTCAAGACCACAACCCAAGAAACCAAATAATGTTGGTTTGATTTAAATATTCATAGGGACCATTGTTTCAAAAATTACCATGCCACCCCTATGGGTATATTGAGTAGGACCTTGCTAGTGAAATTCCATAGATGAACTAGATGATACGTTTGATGGTAATTTGTAATTCCTAGACCCTTATTATCACATAGGAAGTTCTTTGACTAAATAAATAAAAGTGATGAATCATATAATGGCATTTCTGATTTCATGATCCTTTTCTTTTATAATTATAATGATAATGTAACATATCTTGATGATTTGTGTTCATGCATGGGTGCTTCCCTTGCCCTTCTTGATTTTTATATGTTAAATTGTCTACTTGTAATGTGTGAAATGTAAATCAGCATGGATATCACTCAGGGACTATGTTTAATTATTAAATAAAATGTACATTATTGTAAGATTAAGAAATGAGAAATACTCTAGTTCCTAATAAGGAATGCCTTAATCAAGAACTGAGGATAACTAAATTATATTATACCTCGATAAATATCTCGGTACCTTACATGGAATGCATTGGATAGGTTAAGAGGTTAAAATGAGAATTGGACTTCCTGGAGATATAGCTGGGTTCCTTATGTGAAATTCCTAAGACAGACTTAGAGGTTAAATGAATTATACAATGCCTTTAACGACACTTTTGTTTTCAATACAGAACAACATGGATTTACAAATAGGTTAAATGGAATTATATTACGAAATGAATTGGGAGATACTTGGGTTCCAAATATAGAATTCCTTGGATGGAATCATGGGTCAAATGAATTCTATCAAACTTGATTGAAAATTGGGTTATCCATACTTACTAAGTATTTAATTCATGAAACATGTATAAATTTATATAATTATCATTAAATTGGATTCTAGAGATTATAGTAATGGGTCCTAAATTCCACTTAATTTTCCTGTGTTCAAATTCTTTGGCTTATACCCATACTTATATAATTACACCCTAATGATATTATTATGATTATTCTTGGATTCCTGAGTTATGCCTCTGGTCCTGGCTAGCATCACCTATCTATATATATGTCTATATATGTTATTATATATAGAGTTAATATATATACATACATAATTATATATATATACATGATTATATATACATATACCCATATACATGTTGAAACTTGTTTAAAGACATTTCCTTCTTAGGCCAAAGTAGGTATGGTTGGCCAGGTGTCCTTAAGGAACCTAAGACCGACTTGATTAATTTCTTTATTCACTAGTTATTGGCTATACCCGAACACTATTTTATTTTATATTCATGTATTGGATTTAATTAGACACCATTGGTTGTGGCCTACTAAGCTATAGTCCCACCCTGTTTGGGCTATCACTTGGTACCCAAATAGATCTCTTGGTTATAGGATTTGGATAATAGATCTTGTTATATGTTGTTTTCATTTACAAACTAGGACTAGACATTAGATCTTGGGAGTAGTGTCTAATAATGTACTCATGCTACCTTTCAGAGATGGAGTGATTATTAATTTATTTATTCTTACTGTCAATATAGACCTACTCATTGTATTGTCTATAGTATTTCATCCTTTTTTGAATTATAGAATGTTCATGAATGATTACTAATTAATTTATTATTTATTATTTATTTTTAATTATTTTCTTCCTATTTTATTTATTTATGGTTCCACTCTACTTATTACTGACCTAGATAGTATAGTATCCCTACTGTACCACCTTTACACCTTGGCTGCTAGTTAATATTATCTTGTGTATGGGGAGGAATGCTTAAGGAATTGCGACCAACCATATTCTGGCACCATTTTAGTGGCTCACGGGTCAGTACATTACATAAATTACCATAAATATCCATAAAAACGTATTTTCCTTTGAAACCTACATGCTTTCCTGACATGTGTATCTGTTTTATAACGTCTTTCTGAACCTCAATCATAGATCCATTTTTTTAGCCAAATTTTTTATAGAATCCTAACATATTTTTATTCATATTATACTTCTTATCATCTTTAATAGAGTCTCCAATTTTATCATATTTATTTAATGTTATGTTTCATTGAATTTAATTTTTTTTTAATTGTCATTTTTTATATACATACATGATATTCTTGACTTGATTATTTTTCTCAGAATCTTTACCAATATATTAATTTTTTTAACATTTTAATATGATCTTTTATGATTTTTATGGGGTTCAAACTCATTATATATTTCACCAAATTTTGAAATTTAATTTTTCAAAATAGTTATTCCCTATGCAGCTTCAACCATTTTATATTGTAAAGGGTCATGTTCTTTCTCTTTATCCTTAATATTTTCTACAATATTTATTTTGATTATTTTATCTTCATCATGTAACTTATTTAGGTTTTCAATATCTTCTAACAATTTTTTTTCTTATTTAATATTTTCTTTATTATTAATAGGTTGACCATCTTTCTTTACATTCTTGTTCTCCTTCGTTATATTTTCAATTTATGTGTCATTATTTCAATTCCCCTTTTAGAATTAAATCAATACAAGTTTCCTCCTCCCACTAATATTTTTCATATTTAGAGTTTCTACATCCATTACTAGTAAAATTCCCACCATTCACCCTTGCAATAAGAAACATTTATCACCTTCATCACTAGAATTTTCTTTTTCTTCTTATTCTTATTTGTCTTCACCCAATATCATTTGGATAAAAAATTTCTCTTTTTTGTTTTTAAGGAACTTATTATTCCATCATTTTTAATAATATTTTTATTTTTATACCTTCTTATCTTTTGTTCTTCATGGCCTTCTATTTTCTTCATCACTATCTACATCTTCCTTTAGTCTTGGAAAATTTGATGCAAAATGTCCAATGGCTCCACAATTAAAAAAATTAGTGGTAACCTTCCTTTATACATCCCCATGACTCTTTCAAAATTTATTGAAAATAAATTAATTAATTCATTGAAATTCGTAGTCACTTCATCTTCTAAAAAAAATCACTAACTTCTTTCTCAATAAAAACTTCGTTGAATTTTATTACTTAGTGGACTCAAAGGATATTTCCTGATCCACCATTCCATTTATTTTTATATAAATATCTCATATTATCTCATATATAATGAGAATACTTTGAAAATAACCCAAATAAATTATTTGAGCCTATCTATATTCCAATGATCATACTTGGACTCAAATCTATTCGGATGAAGTCTCAAGATCTTTTTCCATAACTATTGATTCATTCAATTTTTATGAAAATATTCTTATGGTGTATATAATATCATTAAAACTTGTAAATAAATAACCAAGAAATTCATTATCTCCCATATTCAGATTTTAATATTTAAATATCCAAATATTTTTGTATTCTTTATTCACTTTTGGGTTAACTTTATAAATATGCTTCAACTTATCCAATATCCCTATAGCCTTTCCAATTCCTTTGACCCTTGGGAATTCAATTTTAGAGAGATAAAGGAAATTATACCATTTATATCCCATACCTCATTCTCAAGATTCTTCACATCTATAGCTACTGATGGAGAACCTTCCAAACATGTAATAAAACCATCTATAAATTCCTCTATAACTTTATATCTAATGAATAATATATAGGGTACCATTCCATCCTTCAATATAGGATAGTTTTTCCTTCCAACAAAAGGAACACCATTCTATTAACTTTGTTATGATCATCCATAGTAGTATTATTCTTCTTAAAACCTAAAACAACCAAGATTCAATGAAGGAACCTATATATTATGCCAGTTTTAATGAATAGTCAGGATCTAAGTGACAACTTAGATGGGAGATTAGTGGTTAAAACCTTTATGTTTTTTTTAAATAACCTTCACCTATGTTTATAGAGAATTAAATATACTAAAAAACAATAGGCAAGAAAACCCACAAGTACAAAATAATATACAAGTTCCACTACTCTACAAAATTAGATAGTCCTTGTAATGATTTCAAAAAAATTTGAGGCCACACATTCCACTAGAAAACAATCATTTTGGTTTACTAAAAGTAGGGTATATCCATCACTTTCATTACACAGTATTCCTTTAATAGTGTAAGTTCTTACCACAAATATGATATAATAATATAGATTTTGTAACAATGTATTATTCTTTCAACAATAGTCTTAAAAACATCGTCACTATACTACATAGATTCTTCACACTTATGGTTCTACATGATAAATATTTTTCTTCATTAACTTTTGACATAACATTGAGTAAGCACCTATTTTTTACTTATCTTTATATAACATGATACTTCCATAAAAA
The DNA here is from genome assembly GCA_963277665.1 of Viscum album. Lineage (NCBI taxonomy): Eukaryota > Viridiplantae > Streptophyta > Magnoliopsida > Santalales > Viscaceae > Viscum > Viscum album. The sequence goes on from OY728165.1 coordinate 839,915,271, forward strand.
ATCTCTCTTAACCACCACACACACTACAAAGCATGATCTATAATAATTGAAGATATACATGTCTTGAATTCATTACTTCTTATATTTATTCTTAATTTGGATATTTATAAAACCATGTAAATATTTGAATTCAAATCTCTATAATTCTCGTTTTTTGTCATCACAATAACTTACATCGGAAACCAATTAAAAAATAGCATGTAATTGCTTGTAAACAGGTAGAAATAGCATGAACTCATCATCTCCCTTTAAATATAAAATTATTACACATTAAAACCCATAAAATCAAATTCAAATTTAAATCACCATGTTAAGAATCAATAAATTCATACGATCATGGAAACTCTAATATTGAAATTATTCCTCATAAATACAATCAAAACTACACATCATTCTTTTGATAATATTCATGAATTATATATTTCATATAAATATAAATGAATTCATCATGGAAGCTCTTATATTCTATTAATCTTGAAGGATTACATAGAAGTCATATGCTTAGACAAAAGATTATTCTTTTCCCCCAATGGCATATACTAATTCCATTTCTAATTTTCCATCTTAGTGAAGACATATACTCAAATTCAAAGGATTATTCTCATACTCAACCTTAGTGAAGTCATACACCCATGAAGAATTATAATCATGAAGAAATATACTCATCATGATAGTCATATGATCAACTTCAAATTCTTACACTCCTGCTCATCCCCAGTGAATTCATATCCTCATTATGTATTAGGATCATGAAGAAATTGTCTCAATATGAAATTTGTATGATCATGTTCAATGAATTACAATCCTTTTTGGATTTTTTGGTTGATCAACTGACCATATGAGTCCATGGTCACTTGACCTACCATGCATGTCTATATTCACTTGACCGATAGTGTGTGATATAATCAATCCTTTATGTGGTAGGCCTACATTTATTCATGTGTTATGTTCTCATTTCTTCATACAGTAAGTCTTGAATCCTTCACATGGCAGGTCATATTTTATTCCTATGGTAGGTTATAGTTTATTTATGTGGTATGTTCTCTTTTATTAATGTATTAGGAATATATTTCATAATTTATTAGGTCCAAAATTCATCATATGCTTTGTCTAGTGACTGTATTGATTTCTTAATTATTATAAAAATATTCCCTCTATAAAAACTAACACATGTTTTAAACCTTAAGAAAAAAATCATTTGATATTGTAACTCTTCCAACCATAACAAAATGAATTATTTTTTGAAAGAAAGACAACACCATAACCAATCGAAGTTCATGTTCACTAGTTTTTTCATCAACCCAACAATAACTTGAAACCTCTTGGTCTCAATAGTTGGGCATGTATCTGAACAAGTCATCAGTTGAGTTTAATCAAGATTGTATTTTTAATCTTGTATGATGGGTATGACATATGGGACCTAGATTTAGATATATTGAAGAAGTGTACCACCATACCTAGATGCGATATATGATATGCCTATCTATTTTATTAGGGGAATGTTATGATCTCATCTATCAGAGTGAATGACATGTAATGTGTTTAGATTCCTGGTCAATCTATACTTGGAGAATCAATAACTTATGAGTAGATATATGGGATTGACATACTACTGTATCATGGTTAATAAATGTCTTGGATAAATGTATCATATGAAAAATTCATTCTTGTATATGATAAAATTGGTGGAAAAATTATAAAGATACATGGGTTTGATGGAGATCATGCCAGATCCATTTGTAGCTTGGTTACCACTGATTCTCTATTAGAGGTGATTGTTTTATTACATTTATGAATCCAAAAATTCATATTTATTATAAATTTTATAAATATATTTACCCAACATAAACATATTCTTATTTTACATAACTTCCATAATTTAAACATCATTACTCACAAATCATCTCATAATCACATGAATATAAATTTTAGTGACTTTTAGGATCAACCACATAAGAAACGTAATTTATGAAACTTCAATAAATTTCACCCTAATTTAACCACACTAGAATCCAATCTATAATTATCACAAGTTATACTCATATTAATAACCTAGGTAAGGGAACCATAATGAAGGTGTGAGTGAAAATTCTCAGTATGGTTAAAATTATTAACATGTCATGATTGATTATATGATAATAATATTAGAAAACATGAGCATATGATAACAAAATTATTAAAAAGAACATAGAATAATAATAGTTGTCCATAAGTCAAGATACAAGGAAATTCAATATTAAATGAGCAAACATATACCATGGAAAAAGTGGATGAAATCCCAAGACATTAAAGATGAAACAAAGAGAATAATTATATCCACAAGATTATAATATAAAAGTGTGGAATAAACAGAAGCATAAAAATTATATTTCAAGGCTATCCACTAAGATATTAATTACATAGTAAGCTAGGTCTAATCACCCATGTACTTTCTTAGGCTTGTAATAATCCTTACATTTTCACATGGGCTTTAGATAATCCTCCCATATTCCCTTTGACTTAGGATAATAATTTTGTGTACCCTCTATCATGGTATAATTCTCTCGTGTACCCTTTGTCTTGGGATAATCCTCTCATGTACCCTTAATATCGGGATAATCCTCCCATTTACCCTTTGTCTTGGTATAATCCTCCAGTGTACCCTTTGGATTGGGATAATCCTCCCATGTACCCTTGGGGTTGGGGTAATCCTCCTCTGTACCTTTTGTCTTGTGATAATCCTCCCATGTACCCTTTTGAGATCATGAGATAGAAAATTTACCAATACATTTATGGTCAATATAGGATCCCACCAATAAATCATCTATACATATACATACCACTAAAAAATAATCTTTCATTACATCATTATGAAATCAAGTAAAGAAATACAGATTTCAAAATATTTCCATATGGTATCACAAAAATTGATCCCAAGAATGTAAATAGTTGATGCAAAAAATTCAATTTTAATGTATCGTGTTTATGAACCCTATAAAAATTTCCAACTTAATTTAAAATATATTTTTATTGGATGGTTTGTTGTAAGTTTTGATAATTGAAGTGAGGTTCCAAGGTTTTTAACATCCATAAATCATGTTTTTGGGCGTGGTTTATGTTTTGGTGGACGTATTGGGGGTTATGGTGAACATCGAAGGAGTAAAGAGTGTGATAGGATGTATGAAATAGTTGTTGTAGTCCATTCACATCATAAATCCAATTAACCATGTGAATGGGTTTCATGGGGTGTGACCTGGTAGATTCAAGATGTAAAATCCTAGGGGCTAACCTCAAGGAACTCATGATGTGTATATAGTTCACATCATGAATCTGTTCACATAATGAAACTAGTTGACACCATGAATCTTGTTGGATTGATTTTTGAAAGAGGATATTAGGGGATCAGACCCCTTGTTTACTTCAGGCACAAGAGGGAACCCAGGTCTCGTAGCGACTTCTCCTCCTCTCCTAGCATTCCTTGGAACTCCTGTATCTGATGTCTGAATTGAGTGCCATCAGATTCATCAAAATCATATCAGTAAGAATAATACTCCTCCTTTCCCCTTTCGTGGATTATATTTCCATAAGTAATGATAAATTCATGTGATCTAATTGACTTATTTTTAGGGTGTTTTTCAATTCATCTATTTTATTTCATTTTGGCTCGATTTAATGGATAAAAATGGATCGGTGGAACTCCCTTGGTATAAGGTAGGTGGTCTATCAATTTTACCTTAAAGTATATATTGATTATAAACTACACTATTATTCTACATACCATAATTCCCATTCACCACCCTTAAAATTTAAAATTAATAATTTTGAAGTTAATTTCTTAGATTAAATAACCATTGTGGTTTTAATCAAACCATTGGAGTTTGATCAACTCAACCCAAAAAACCCCCTTAAGTGAGTTGATTTTATAACCATGACCTATGATTCATCCAAGAGATTAAAACACCATTTTGGGTGATGTTATAAATTATTATAATTATAATTTCTTTCACTTTAGATCACCATTTTAGGTGTGATGATTGATCCCTGATGTACGGGATGATTAAATTAAATTAAGTGATTTGGTCATGATAACCAACATGGAACATTTTATAATAAAAAAACCTATAAGGCTAGATATATTATTAAATAAAAAAGGGAATCTAAATGAGAATATTTAAATGATGAATCTCATGGACTGTCCATAGCATTATTTATTTTTCTTATAAATGAAATGACTTGAATGAAATGATTGAATTGATTTATGGAAAGTTTATAAACACGAATAGTTTGAGTTTGATGAATTGAAATATAGTAGGGCATGTTTTCTCACACAACCGTCTTAGTTATTAGTAAATTAAATTTACTAAAAAGGAAGATCATGGAATATTATATACCTTTGCCGGTAACGTTATGACTGCTTATGAATAGTTCACCTGGACCTTGTTATATGAATTTATTATAATTGGCCATGGCGTCACTTATAATTGTGATACTATGGAATGATATCCCTTATAATTGTGATAATATGGCATGGAGTCCCTTATAAATTATGATACTGGAGAATGTCATCCCTCATGTAAAGAGTCCTTTATAGTTATGATACTCGAGCATGGTGTCCCTTATACTTGTGATACATGTGAATGGAATCTTTTATACATTTCCATACTCGGGAATTGAATCCATAATTATTCTAGGAGACTTTAGTGAATAATATTGTAACCTGAGTTACAAATCAAGTCATGGATTTCACTACGTATATATATATATATATATATGGATATATATGTTACTACATATATAGCACATATATTTAAAACACACTTAGTTTAACACACACACATATTGATATATGGAGACACATCATGAGGTACATTTTGGATTAGGCTGAAGCAGGTATGGCTAGCCAGGTTTTCTTGAGGGACCTGGACCTAACTTGTTTAATATTGTTTATTTATGCATTACTTTATTTGTTATACCTATAACTAATGTATTTTATACTCACATACTGGATTACCCTATACACTATTTGTGTTGGACTACTAAGTATATCTCACACGCTGTTCGATCCACCATTTCATTGGGGTACTTGAGCATACCTCATGGTTTCATGATCAAATTTTGGTTTTGGTTTAATTGCTGTTATTTTTTGATATAAGAGCTTAGGAGCACATGACTGAGTCAGATCTCGAGATTCTCTTAGAGATAGAACTCAAGTATTTTTTTCTTTAATGTATAAATGTATTGTATTTTATCGGTTGTTTTATGTTTACTACTTTATATTATGTATCTTCATATAGACATTCATGCATGGTTGTGTATTTGGCATTGACCATTTTATCCGTTATTATTATCTTCTACTTCTCTATTATTTGATTTACAATACTTCCACTATTTATTATTTTAGGATCTCTTATACTGTTGTGCTCCTCTGATCATGATTGTATATTCTTCGCACCATACCATCATTTTTCCCTCATTGCTTGTTGGCGGCCTCTAGCATATGGGGAGTTGCACTTGAGGCCTAGTGGAAAACTGCATTGGGGTACTATTTTAAATGGATCCTGGGTTAGGATTCAACATGTTGTATTAGAGGTGTTTTTTTCTTTTTTATTATTATTTTGAGATGGTAGATTGGAAACTAAGAATTTTTCAGTATTTGTAAATAGTTGTGTCTGGGAGTGATCAACCTACGTACAAGAAAAAGACTAAGGTCATGTTACTCAAGGAAAATCCCCCCACCATTAACCATCACATTCATCAAAGACACCATATAAATTGGAAGATCATTACCATGTATAAGCACCTCTTCATGAACATCCCCATTGTTGAGGATCTATAAAACCACCTATAGGGAGAATCCATGATGAGGGAACCATCGAGACAGACACCGAGGGGATGAAGCTAAAACACACCCAACCCGTCACCACCTCGGGACTATGCCCTATATCCTATGATCACTACTACACTGGTGGAAATTGGGGAAACTAATTTGGCTAGAGAATCCATCATTACTAGAATAGGGTTGGACCACACTAAACACCGACCATCAAAATAACCCTAAAACCAAGAATCGCCCCCACAAAATCCACCAACACAACAGTAGCCGCCATAGACACCTAAAATCCTGAATAGATTGGGGTCATGAATTGGGTAGCAGTGTGAAAGAATAGATGATGGATGGGGAGAAATATAACCCTGAAAAGGAGAGAAATATAATTGAACATATAAGTCAATCCTAGATTGGGAGTGACACATGATCATGTCAACAATTTATTCTGCAGATGATGCCACCCCGAATTTTTTCAATGGGAGGTAGGAATATGGGTTGAGGTAGGCATGTGTTCAGTGGCCAACCTGACCAAACCCATCATTGGAGAAGAGATGGAGGGGGGAGAGGCATCCTATAAATGGAGGTCCTTCCCAATATTTTTTCATTATGTTCACCCGATTTCTCATCACTAGTAGTCCATTATTATTTGAGTAGTATTTTTGTGGCAGTTTCCCCAGTTATTCTAGATGGATATTATGAGGGTTTTCTCCATGTAATAGTGAGGGAGTGTGTACCCACTTTTACTCATAGTGATTCTTTTATTTTCCCATTGGGTTTTACCCCTTTAATTTTAGGGTTGTTAGATGTTACATATGGTGTCATTTATTTCCACACTGAGCACTTTTTTTATCTCATAATTATTACTACACCAGTGGGAAAATCATTTATGATTTCAATAAGTGTTATTATAGGAAGGTTATGGCTTAGTTTTGTTCACATTTTTATGTATTAATAATTCTAAAAAATTGGAGTATTCTCTATGATTACGACTCCAATTGATCTTTCACATCAGAAATTTTTTTATTATGATTACTAAATTCCACAATTTGAACGGATGGTGTATCTAGATGGCAGTGAAATTCAAGATCAAGAAATTCAACATGAATGTTTTTTGTTGTGGGAAAGAAGATTCATGCAATGCTGCATAAGTATTATTATCGACTGGAAAATGGAGAAATACCAATAGATGTGATGATGGGGCATGGTTACAGTGGGAGTTAGAATCACGTAATGAATGAAAATTTGGTGATTACTTCTGGAAGTGTAGAAATTCTAGTCAGTGAAGTAGAGATGACTGTTGTAGGTAGGAAACATCTCAATGATTCATTAATAATCGACTCAGTAGAAACATAGCAGATGGAGTATTGAGAAGAATGGTTTGAACAGTATGAAACTATCCCATAAAGAAATGTGTACAAGGGATAATGATCACACCATAGAGATAGTTAGAGTCAACACCATAATATTGAATATGCATAATGGCATGGTATGAACCATCCAAGGGGTACACCATGTGAATGGACTAAAGAAGAACATACTGTCTTTGTCATAATTTGATGATATTAGATACAACACTCACATCGACTATGGAGTGATGAGAATTGTGAATGGAACACTTTTGGTAATGAAGGTAAGGAAAGTCTTGAAGAACTTGTATGTTATTATGGGTGAAACATACTAGGAGGTGAAGATATTTGTCACACAAACTACCTCGATGGAAGTATTGATGATGTTTTGTAATTGGAATCTTAGCCATATTAGAGAACTATGTCTGAATATTCTTATAGATCAGAAGTTATTTCCTGGTCTTAAAAAGGTATCCTTACCATTTTTTGAGAATTGTTTTTTGAGCAGGCAACACATGTTATAGTTTAGTACATCAAGAAAAAGAAGCAAGGAGAACTTAGAGTTGATCCATTATGACATTTTGAAAGAACCAATGATATCCCTAGGAGGGGAAAGGTAATTTTTATCCTTCATAAATGATTATTACAAGAGATTTTTTGTTTAACCAATCAATATGAAAGAGGATGTTTTTGAATCCTTAAAAACATTGAATGTACGGATGGGGCCTGAATCTCGAAAGAATATTGAGTGTTTGTGGATTGAAAATGGTGGATAATATAAAAGTGAGGACTTTGAAACTTTTTTTTCAACATGAAGGAATCAAGAGATAGTTCATGGAGGAATATACTTCTCATCATAATGGAGTGGCAGAGTGGATGGACAGAACCCTATTTGATAGAACAAGGGATATGATGAAGACCGCATGAATTGTGAAAACAATTTTGGTAGAAGTATTGAATACTACCTGTTATGTGATCAACCAATCCCCTTTAATAGTGATTGATCAAAAGACACTGATGGAGATGTGGAATGGTAGACCTACTGACTATTAATGGTTACATACTTTTAGAAGTCCCATATATGTATTATTTAATGAATATGAAATATTAAAGAAGGATTAGAGATAGAAAATTTATATTCTTAGGGTATGTTGATGGTTGAATGGGCATCATTTTTGGACCCCACATTCGCAAATCTTATCATCAATAGAGATTCCATTTTTGTAGAAGACAAGGTGAAAATGAAAATTGATGAAGACATGGAGAAAGAAGAATCAAAAACTTAAAAAATAAAACTGGAGGAAAAATGAAAGGAAGAACCAGTTTCATTCGATGAATTAATAGGGATTGAATATCAAGTACCAGTTGATTTTGGACCATGGTGGTCATCTTGGGTGAAAATAGAACAAGTATGGCACTCTGAGAATGTCACTAAGATAAATATTTCATAATACTTATTGAATGAGGATGAAGAGCCATCTTATTTTGTGGAGGTGACCTAGAGTCCAAATGTATTCACATCGATGGCTGCAATGAAAGAGGAACTTGAAACCCTACACAAGAACAAGACATGGGATTCTATTCCATTTCTGTATTAAAGGAAGGATGTAGAAAACAAAGTGGTCTTTAAGATCAAGAAGGATAGAAATTAACAGGTCGAAAGATATCAAGAAATATTGGTGGTCAATGGATATTATCAAAAGGAAGGTATTGATTTCAATGAAATATTTTCTCCTGTTGTTAGACTAATGAATTTTCGGATTGTTCCAATGATGTGTTCTATATACAGTTTACATCTAGATCAACTGGATGTGAAGACTTTTACTTCTCCATGGTGATCTTGATGAAGATATCTATATTCTCTAACTAGAAGGCCTTATAGATTAAGAAAAAGAGAACTTCATTTTAAATTTTAAATAATCTCTATATGGTCTCAAAAAGGTACCGACGTGTAGGTATAAGAGATTTTATTCATATATCAAGATACTTGGATATAATAGACTTCATTCAGATCCTTATGCACATTTTAGGGGTTCATATGGTAATTATTTCAGAAATATTATATTCTATGTGAATGAAATGTTTTATTGAAGACCCCAACACTTATTAGATCTAGGAGATGAAGGCAGAGATGGCTAGGGAGTATGATTTGAATGACTTAAGACCAATATAAAAGATTCTAAATATGTAGATTTATCGAGACAAATATAATTGGAAGATTTGGATATCACCGAAGAATTACTTATAGAATTTCTTGAAAAGATTCAATATGAAAGTCTGTAATCCAATATCCACCCCACATCCCATTAATTTTATGTTATCATCTACTATGAGTCATAACAATGAAGTGAAGAGGATGAAGATGTCTCGAGTACTGTATGCATCAGTAGTGGGAAGTCTATTGTTCGTTATGGTTTGTACTAGAGAAGACATTGCACCTGAAGTGGGAGTAGTTAGTCATCCCATGTATAATCCAGGACTGGAGCATTAGAGCATAGTGAAGTGGATCTTGGGATACAATAAGAAGTCCTTAGATGCTACATTATTCTATAGAGGATCATATCTCACTATTTGAAGCTTGGATGATTCATATTTTTTAGGATATTATTACAAAAATAAATCCACTATTTGTTATGTATTTACTCTTATAGTAGGAGATGTGAGATAGATTTAAATGTTACAGTTTTCTGTGAAATTATCCACGATAGAGGCGGAGTACATGGTAGTACATAGGTTTTCAGTAAGATAATGTGGATGACAGGGTTATTGGAGGATCTCAGGTAAAAAAAGGAGCATATTCTATTTTTTTATGATAGTTAGTGTGCCTTGCATATTGTAAGAAACCCATATATTTATTCCAAGATAAATCAAATTGGGGTATAATATCACATTGTTCGAGATGTGGTGAAGGAAAGAAATGTGGATATATAGAGAATTCCTATTAAATAAAATCTTGAAAATTTTATGATGAAGACGATTGACTCTAATAAGTTTAGATAATTTATATCCTTGAAAAACCTCACAGAATGTGATTAGAATGTTTGGAAGTATAAAGGATGTGTGGAGATTCTATCGATTCTCAATCAAATATCCAAGTGGGAGTTGTGTCAATAGTTTATTCATTAGGCGATGCCCCCCAAAATTTTGTCAAAGGGAGGGGGAAAATTGGTTGAGGTAAGCATGTTGTCGGTGACTGACCCCACTAAACCCAGTAGTGGACGAGATTATGAGGGGAAGAGGAAACCTATAAATGGAGAGACTCCTTAGTGTTTTATCATTAGCTTCACCTGATTTCTGATCACTGGTAGTTTGTAATTATTCGAATAGTATTTTTGATGCAGTTTCCACACTAATTCAAGAGAGATATTATGAGGGTATTATCCTTGTAATAGCGAGGGAGTGTGTACCCACTTTTACCCATATTGATCAATCTATTTTCCTATGGTTTTTCTCATTTAATTTTGGGGGTTTTTACACATGACATCTGGTGTCATTTATTTCAACACTTTTTATTTTATTTTATCTTGTATTTACTGCTACACTAGTGGGAAAATCATTTACTGTATAAATAGCTAAAATGTAGGATTAGAGTATTCAATAAACTATGGATAAACACAATGAACCTTGGAATATTATAGAAGATTAATCACTAAAAAGTAATGTTGTGGATTCATCCCCAACAAGTTATGTGCACTTAGACACTACAACAAAGATAATGAAACATATCATACAACTTAGGATGGACTGGATAGAAACCAACCAACACAAACATGAGAAAAAACCACATAACAAAAAATAACCCTTGGATGGAAAAACATCATCCTAAATACAAAAAAAAAATAAATAATCAAAAAAGAGAGAGTATAAGAGTTGGTACTATGGGATCCCACCATGATGAGGCATAATCAGGTAGATGGTACGCTTTTGAACTCAATACAAATACCAGGACACAATTAATCTGGGGCACACATATGATGATCCTTCATAACCAAACATCTATTAGACTCCCCCAATGAAGACCAACCAAGAGGAGCCTTACATTTCATACACAACTTAGGGATGATAAGATTTATAGGTTCTTGTAAACCAGGGGAATGAGCCATAAGTTATAAGGATGAAACCCATAGTGGAAAGTTCCACTATTGTAAGGAAGGATAATAGACATTAGTGAATTCTAGAACCCTAGAGAATTAAAGGGAAAAGGAAGGTGTTAAGAGTGTTATGAGATCCTGGGGAGTGATTTTCCATCTCGAATGAATAATTAGTTCATTAATTTTAATATTAGTAATCATAATTTATTCCTAAAATTAATTCAAACATATTAAATAATTTTAACCTGATAATATAAATCATGAAATACATTTTTTAGATTTATTTTCTCTAAATAATAAAAAATACATTTTAATTTAAGTGAAAAATAGTTTTTAGTGTAAAATATTACATAAGTCAATGAAACACTACACATGAAGTTAATAAATTTGACATAGTGTTTTTAATGATTTATTTTAATTTTTAAATTTATATTTTCATATATTAATGGTTTTATAAAATTTTATTCCATTATTTTATTTTGTTAATGTTATAAAAGCTATAATGTTAACAAAATTAGTATTTTTGAACTATTCTCTTAAAATTAAAATATCTTAGAGAAACGTAAAAATTTACTCATAAACTAATTTTTACATGATGAATATAAAAATAAAAATCATTTTATAAAATAAAACTATAAAATTTGTAATTTTATCTTTAAAATGAAAATAAAATATATAAAAAAATTACTTTAATTGAAAAACACCCTTTTAAAAGTTTAATTGTTCTTAATCCAATTTTGTTTCCATTTCTAATTGATTACAAAATCATTAATTACTAGTGGTTTAGTTATTCTAAAATATTATTAATAATACACAACTAATATGTCATGAGACATTTTAGTTTAGTATTTCATTTGAAAGAATCCATTTAATGTAACATTAATTTAGAAACAAAATATTCCAAAATCTTGGGGAATTACATTCCCCCCCATTAATGAAATTGCATTATCATAATTCTAATTATATCTTACTGGTGACACTAACTATGGATATCCTATAGATAGACATGAATCATGATATAATTTCTAGAGTCATATAAGAAACCATAAGAAATATATCTTTTACCCTCAGAATAGGTCAATCCTAATATTTTTTCTTCAATGAAACCTTCATTTCACCATACGATAGTTTCATTTCAACTATGTCATAGTTGGTTCATCCTATAATTCAATTGGTACAACGTAGGTTACCTTAATATGTGTTATCTAATAATTCTTAACTGTATACCTTATATTAATTAGGAAATCAATCCTTTATAATGTATTTTCCAATAAAATGTGATTAACTAAATTATATCCTATGGTAGAGTCTATGATTGTGTGTAGTTTTAGTCCCACTCATCTTGAAATAGAGTAAATAATCATTTGATACTCAACCATCATTTTTAGGATGATTAACCTTAGTTTCATTAGTTCTACAACCATATCCACTTTCCAGTATTCAGACAATGATGTAATTTCTAGAAGAACCACAAAATGTATACTTTACCAAAACATCGAGATTTTTTCATATACTTAGACTTATCCTTATGGTTTTCACAAAATATACCTTATCTTAATCCCTAAAAAATTACTAAACTAATTATAAATAATAACCAAAGCCTACTCTAATACCTATTATAGTGACCCAAGATAAACAAATTTTTATTTTACATTATTTTCATAAGTTAAGAATTAAAAATCACAAATCATCTCACAATCCCAAGATGAAATAATTAGCGTATTCAACAATGAGATACATAATAAACAGACTTTATAATACTTTTTAATATTTCTCTAAAATTTAACGACACTATAATCTCTTATAGACTTATCATATGTTATACTCATCCTCATAACTTGGGGAAGAGAAACATAAGAAAGGGGTGAGCTAAAATAATCAGCAAGGGAAAACTTATCAACATGTTATTGAGGTTCAGATCAAAATCATATGAGTTAACATGAGCCAAAGAGTAATATATTATTAAAAATAATATGGAACAATAAGAGTTTTCCACAATTCATTATATAAGGGCATGTAATCTCAAATGAGAAAAAATATACCATGGAAAATGTTTGCTGAATCTTGAGACATTAAATATGAGCCATGGATCATAATCATAGGAATAAATAATGTGGCATACAAATAAGCATATAAATCATCTATCAAGACTACCCAAGAATATATTCATCTCATTGTAGGAATAGAATAATCACTACTGTACCTTATTTATATTAAGATAATCCTCCTATATACCTTTTGTCTTTGGGGAATCCTCATGTATACCCTTGGCCTTAGGATGATCTCCCTTATACCCTTTATCTTCGGATAATCTTCCAGTACACCCTTAAGATAGGGATAATCCTCCCATGGACTCTTGGCCTTGGGATAATCATAATTTGTACCATTTTTCTTGGGATAATCCTCTAGTGTACCGTTTTTCTTAGTATAATTTTCTTGTTCACCCTTTTCCATGGGATAATACTCTTATATACCAATGGGATTGGGATAATCATCCTACATACCCTTTGGCTTGGGATAATCTTCCCATGTACCCTTTTGAACTCAAGAGATATAAAATTTACCATTTCATTAAATGGAGATATATAAAACCACTTATCAATCATCCTTCTATATGTGTTCCACTTGATAAAAATAATTTATTATACCATTAAGAACCCATGGGAAGAAAAATGGGTTTCAAAAAATTTCCTGACGGTATCACAAAAATTTAACATAAGAATATAATCAGTTGATACCCAATATTCAATCACCCCAAAAGATTTTTTTATAATAACATTTAAAGGATGATTAATAAAAAAATAATTTTAATTAAAACAAATCCTCAAAGAGATAAAGGGAAATGGTAGTGAAATTGTAAAAGAGTTCTTGGATTTTTTTTCATTTTTTTTCATAAAAGTTGAAATTAAAGTCACTTTGGAAAGCCATTTTCAGATAGTTCAATTTAGAGAAATATAAATTAATGAATTTTAAAAATGAATATTTTGAATGAAACCTCAGTAATTAATCTTTGAAAATAAATATAAGTTTAAAAAATGAGAACTGAAATCAGTTTGAAAAATTTTACTTTTAAAAATAATTTTTGATAATGGATACATGAGAAGGATATAAATATTTAAAAAAGGATAATTTTTATATTCAAATAAAATTAATTTTTTTAAAATAAATTAAAATAATAGATCCTTGAAATAAATAAAGGTTATTAAAATAAATATGTATTGGAAGATAAATCATTTTATTTTGAAAGTATGGTAAACCTTTTCAATAATTTGAAATAACTTTTTTGAAAACTCACACCATAAAAAGAGTAAAAACATACTTTTTAAAATATTATAAGGTAAATATGATGGTCATATAAGATAATAAAATTGGGTTCCAAATATAAATTAGAACATTGAAGGGAAATAAAAATATACCCAAGGAGGGGAAACCATTGTTAAAGAGGATGCAAATTATTCTTAACAATGAAATATTATTTATGGGGAAGAATTTCATTGATGATTAATTTTTTAGTAAAAAGTTTCATAGTACCTTGATATAAATATAAACTATCATGAAATATAATCATATTGTTTAATGAACCTATATTTGAAGAATTATGTTCAAGAAGACGTATTGTAACACAATGAAGAAAGTGGAGTTATCCAAAACCGTTACAATTTTTATTTATTTGGAATCAAAGTCCATATAAATAAAGGGAAAAATATGTGTCTTCAAACCCCATTACATACATAAATATAGTAAAATACATCCATTATAGGGTAATAAAACAATCTCAAAGATATCATGATGCACAATAAGAAATATGTCTCCAAGAATAAAATTTGAGACAAATAACCCCTTACCTTAAATTTCCTCTTAATGAAACTCACTCCAACCTCTTGATTAATTAAAATAAAAAACATATTAACTTATTAACTAACATTATTCAAGCCTATAACCTTATATAAACATTATTTATATCCATTTATTACAAATATATTATTTATTTATAGTTTATTTTCATTATTGAATTTTAGGATATTCTAGTTGTTTATTTCATACATGTTTCATAGTGATGGGGATGATTCTCACTTATTGGTTAGAATTTAGTCATTACAAGGTTATTCAAGATATCATAGTGATTTTTTAAAATGATTAATAATCTCCCATTTCATTAGGTTAAATACATGTATATGGTTCGTGAAAAAGAAAATTATGATGAGCTAGTTTTGGTGTGTTTAATGACTGAAAAGAGATATATTAAAAAATATATTAAATATAATAATACCTTTAAATAATAATTAAATCATATTCTATAAATTATTATTACATGATATTAACATTATATAAAAATATTTTATCATTCATCATGTAAAAATTATAACATAGTTCACTTACGTGGTAAAACTGACCCATACAAGAGCGAGTTATAATGATTTTATAAGCAAGGAAATATTTCTATATAATGTTAGTTTTTTTATAGAAGATTAAAAATTTCATAAATTTAATATATATTTATTAAATTCATTCCTATAATCATCCATTAAGGATGGTGATGAGAAAAGACTTCATCATTTGTTGATGTAGTAGTCCACCATACACACTTAACAATTCCATTTCTCATTGAATGGGATAAAATGAAGGTTTATGATAAATTGTGATTTCAGAATTATAATTTTTACATATTCCGAATATTAATTCATAAAATACATCATTTTTTTAAACTGGAAACATGGTGATGAAAAACTAACTACATCGTTTTGTGGAGGTGATAGTTCGCACATACCTATGATAGATGTTGTTTTGTTTTTCTTAGAGGGTATAAATTACTTAATAATTGTTTATAAACTAATATAATGAAATTAAAATATATTAAAAATAATTGTTTACTATATTTGGGTGGATAAAAGTATTTCTGAATTGGATCATTATGAAGAAAAGAGAAAGAAGTATGAAATATTCACATTGAGAACTCAGATTTCTCTTGGAAATATCCCTAGAAATAGAGGCCCTATGATATAAAATTGGGACTATAGGATTATAAAAATGAGATTGGATTATAGTAGTATAAAATATAATATTTTTAGTATGAAATTAGATGTTATATCTATATCATGAAGTGGTGGAAGTGATCCCCTTTTATATGTGAAGAAAATGGTAATTTTGTGAATACCCATTATTTACCAATAATTTCATGACACTATTCAAGGTTCAATAGATCTATAAATGTGAAAAAATAGTTTTATGGGTGATATAAAGATGATAAATCCTATAAAAATCATTACAACACATTTTTAAATACTTTTCAATCTTTTTACAACTTCAGTTTTACATATTACCATTTTGGTTTTACATCAATAACAAGTTTTTACCCAAGTAATTTATATTTTATTAAAAATATATGGTAATCTATTTTAATAAATTTTGTTGAGATGAACCTAAATTTAATCCCCATATACTCAAATTAAATTTTAAATAAATATAAAATTAAATTCTAAATGAAAACATTTAATATATAGAATTTGTTTTGTAGAAAAATATTGTTTTCACTATTAAGATTTCTTAATATTTTATAACATTAATTATCAATTAAATGAGTGATAAAATATTTTTTATAAATTAAAAACACTATATAATTTTAATTATATAAAATATAACATTTTAATTTATTATATAAACATTAAATGAAATTAGTAAAACAATTTTTTGAAAATAACCCTTTCATCTTTATCATGGTTAATGATAATAATTTTAGTAATCACACTTTTATTCCTAAAATTATATTGAAACTATTATTTAATTTAATCATGTTTAATTAAAATAAAATACAAAAAAATTTATATGTAGTTTATACAAGTAATGAAAACAAATATCTTACACATGAGAATACAAATAGTTTATAGAGTAAAATACTACTTATGTTTCCAAAATGTCACACACAAGTTTAATAAATTATAAATAGTATTTTAATTGATTTATTTTAATTTATAAATAAATATTTTTATATAGGATTTTTCTCTTTTTATAAGTAATTATTTTGTTTTGATAATTTCATAAAAGTGAAGGTATTAGTAAAATTAGCATTTTTTTCTTATTCACTTAAAAATCAATTTTTTTTAGAAAAATTTCAAAAATTAACCTTAAGATAATTTTGAACTTATGATTTAAAAATTGCAGTTAAATTTTAAAAATTAAAATTATAAAATTTATATATTTAACTTTTTTATGAAAATACAATATATAGAAAAAACTTCTTTTATTGAAAATTTCCCTTCTAAAACATGAAGTATTTTTAATCCTATTTTAATTAAAATTTTAAACAATTATAATATTTTTATTTACTAAAGGTAATTTTATTATTAAATTTTCATAACAATATTCATTCTATATGACACAAATCATTTTAGTTTGATGTTTTTTTGTGAAAGAATCAATTAAACATAAAATTAATATAGAAAAAAATATATTCTAAAATATTGGGGTGTTACAATAAAAGATCCATAGGACACACATTTTGGTTTACTAAATGTGTATTGAGTTATATAAAACATAGTGAACTGATTTAAAAGTGTGTAAATTTTATCAAAAATAGTTGTAAATGGATATTCCCATGGTATTGTATATGATGTGATATATGGTGATATTAATGAAAACATTCCAAAAGTGATATTAAAGATATAAAAAAGGATTTTTGAATATGGTTTCAAATGTTATTACATATGATACAATATAATGTGAAATGTTATTATGGTTTTTTATGATTTAGTTCGATAGGGATATTGATGGATATTTCCTTTTAATCCTTTTTATATATTATGTATATTTGGCCATATCATAAGAGACAATATAAGGGATATAATTTTGTACAATCTTCAAGATGAAAAGGAATATTTTATTCAATGAGGGAATATATTTTCTTATGATATATAGATACCTTAATTCATATACCTTAGCTAAAAATTACTGTTTGGTAGGATATATCATATGACACAGTGAACCCTATTTTATGATTCATATTACACCCTAAGATTTATTTAGGTATTTGAATGTTATGTGTAAATATTGAATAATATTTTACAAAGGAATATCATTATTATTATGTTTCATACAATGAAACATTTTGGAGATTTGACTGAACTTAAGAGTTACAAAGAGTTATATATGTGATCATTACTATCAAGTTATGTAAAATCTAAGTAAATTCAAGAATAATTGGGGAGTATCCTTGAGGAATATGAAAGGAACTCATTTATATTGAGAATGGAGTTCAATCTTATCCAAGACTCTCATTGATTTTCCCAAAGATCTCTTCCTCTATCTAAATTTTCCTTGAGAGATACTGGTATATCATGGCCAAATAAAGGTTCCTACCCAAGTATTGGGAGATTCTACCAGCCTGTGTATATACCATGGATGAAGGAACATGTGGGTTTATTCTCAAGGATATTAATCAAAAAACTATAATTAGAGATTGATATTATTTACAATATCAGTTTAAGTTAAATGTTATTCATTTTTATATACATTATTTTATTTTTTCATAACACTCTGATCTTGGGTTTTAGGTTTACTTCATCATTCACTACATTTGATAAGTGTTATTTTATCCTTATAAACCCTTCAAAAGATAGTGATGATAAATGGTAATTTTTCTATTTAGTATATTTATAAAACATAAACATTGACATGTTCTTACATGAATATATACATGGAAATAATTCAATTACATTTAAGGCATTAATTCTACAAAATATTCACATTCAAAATAAAACCATGTTCAATCTGGAATATATGAATTAAATAAATAAAAAATAATATAATAATTTTTTTAATACATACATATTTATAATGAAATTATTTATTAAAAAATTATTGTTCATCACCTTGTTAGGTTAGAATATAAAATAAAAATATATAATAAATTATATATATTAACTAAAGTGAATAAATAAATGATGTTATTGTGGAATATAATTGGGTGAGTACACAAAGATAATTATGGTCTGATTGATGAAAAGGACAACTCAATGGAAGTCATGAAAAAGTTCATTAAAGAGTCTAACCACTCATAACATGTTGTTTTATAGATATATACAAAAAAAATTTACTATTATTGTTATTAGAAAATATTTCCCTCAAAATCATGTCAATCATATAGATAAAATAAATAAATACATTATAAAAAAAACATAACTCTCCAAGGTCTAATACTTCAAATAAAAAACGTTGACATTGAATAATAAGTATCCAATGACTATATCATCCTTTTAGGGAAAATAAGAACCTATTTAAGTGAAACCTACAATTTAAAAATGTATGAAAAGGCATCTATAAAATAATTAAAGAAGTGGATCCAAAATATTCAGATTTTTCACCTTCCATGAAGCTTTTATTCAAGTTAAAACCAACATAAAATACTCTTAAAAACCATCCTTCTACCAATGTGATACCAAACATTAATGTTTTTTCTTAGTCTTACACTGATCATGTTTTTCTTCTATCCCTATAGTTTGAGTCTTTCATGTATTTTAATCCTTCACCATCCTAATATGAAACCACATCACCCATAAAACCTCTCCGTATTTATCTTTCACATTCCTTTAATATTAAAAATATGGGGGAACTCTTAATTTCTTTTTAGAAGATTAGAAAATCACTAAACCAAACAAAAAAAACTTCTTATCCCATGCTTTAAATTTTCTATCCAAATCATTATTATCACACCAATGAAACATATAATATGAACATGATAAAAATTATTCTCTGGTCACCTCTAATAAGAGTATTATCTCTAAAATAACCAATCATTATAAATCTTACATTATCCCATCTCATCTATAATTATACAAGAAATATTATCATCATTGATCCACTTGGAACATGAAATACATGAAAGAAATAATCATAAACTGATTTTTTAAACATCTTGATAATATCACACCCTTATCTACTAAGATCAGTTACCACTTTTTTTCCTTCCTCCAACCTGAACTAACTCCCTAAATAACTTAAACATTATTAATAAAATTGAAACTCCAAATTCCATCTTGATTCAATATATTATCAAAGTTTCCCCTATATCCTCAACTAAAATTTGAATCAAGTCTACTAAAAATATGATTATTGTGTTTCATTTTATCCAATGATATCCTATTTTTTATATGGATACTGGGAAACATCAATTTTTAGTAAAAAAAATAGTATTTTATCAATGAAAATAAATATTTTGTCAAATGTACTTGAGGCCAATATAACAGATATCAAGAAACTAAATCATCATAATATAGAGATTTTGTCAAGGTTTTTACATGTTTATTATAAATTATTTAAATTAACTGGATTATTAATTCACATTTGTCACATTTTTTATAACCTTTGTGGGTTTATTATTATTTTTTATAATTACAAATAGAGAGTGGGTTTGAATAATATAGAAAGTTTTTCATTGGTTAGTGGTCTAGAGATTATTAATTTAAACCATGAATTATGTGGAAGTTGAGATAGTGATAAATTCCTGGGTTTTTAATGATATTTTGACTATTTAGGGTAACTATACATTCTAAAACATCTACTGATTTTTTTTCATTTTAAAACTACATTATAATTTTAAGATTTTATTTTTGAAATGATTTATTGATTTTATTACTCTTTTTATATGTTTTTATGTCTTATGAGTTGGGTTTTAAATATTTTGGATGATTTTTTATTTAAAATAAAAGCGTTATGATATGTATTATTGTTATTTTTTTTAATTATTATCATATGTAAATTTTTTTATAAGTGATATTAATTTAATTATGAAGTCATCGATTGAAATTTATAAAGTTAGGATATGGATTAAATTTTTATTGAATTTCTATTATAATTTTTTTTGTTTTATTTTAATTTTATTATTATTATAGATAGGGGATATATAAATAGAGGAATCCCCAACTTCTTTCGCCTCACATTGGACCATATCCCATATGAGAGTAATACTTTTACTTCACTCTTCCTCTCCTAATCACTTTTCTTTATTGATCTAAGAAGAGGATAACATATAATTTTTCCCTACTTACTCTCCCCCTATTCTATTCCTTCTAATAACTCTCTCCCTTCTTCCTTATGTATAAATACACATATATAGTTCTTAGAAATTAGGTATTTCATTATATATTGTTGAATCCTATTGTTATTAGATTATGTAGAGAAGTCTTTCAAAAGGCATCTACCTTTTTTTAAGTCATATCATTATCTAATAGATCACTTACAAGAAATTATCCAATTTTTAATTTTTTTTCAAATAAGTATTATTATTTTTATAACTATTTCACTTGGAATACATTGGCCTAAATGTAGTTGATTATATTGATCTAAAATAGTGAATGTTTTTTAGGGTCAATGATCTAGGAGGCTCTATACCATATCCGTTCCTTTGATAAAAACCTCACTTTTTTTAAAATATTTTGTTTATAATTTTTAAATTTTTAAAAAATTATATAAGTGATGTTTTATGATTTTCAGGATTCAATAATTATTATTTCAATATTTATACACCAGGTTTAAATACTTTAAATATTTAAATCTTTATTAGGATTTATAAAGAAATTTTCAAATGAAACGAAGTTGTTTTTTTAAATAACACCTTTTTTATATTGTTTTTAATGTGATATAGTGGTGATATATAAATTAATTTTTAATTAAAAAATCCATGTTTGAATGTTATAAAAACCAAATTAATTTTATATTAATTCTAAAAAAAATTTTGTTCATTTTTATGATTGGTTTTTAATGTAATATATTCCAAACATTAATATTATTTTGACTATATATTGATAAATTATAATAAATTTATATGATACTATGAATCTTTGAGATATAAAATTATTTGTTATCCTTGATGGGGTTTCATCTATATAGGGATTTGGGAAGTGAGATTTTTGTGTTTTTTTTATGAAAACATTTTTTAATTCTTGTTTAAAACCTCATGGGAACAAAAAATCTTCTAATTGGGATGTAAATTTTTTTATCTGTTGGTTATTATAAGATCTTGTATTCTAGTTGGGTTCCCCCGATAATACTTAGGTCATTCAAGAAAACTAAGTAGGTTGGATCATATCACTACTTATATGGTGGTCCAATCAAGCCATATTTTATAGGGTGTTACCATTGGATAATATTGGGATTATACAATATTTATGAAAATTATTGTAACACTCGGATATTTTATAAAATAAAAAAATGTTTGATATCATATTCCACATGCAACACCAAACTTAAATGTTCTGTGAAATATATAATTGTTATTACCTAGATATTAAATTTAAGGATATGAATAGTATTAAAAAATTTAGGAATTATATATATATTTACTACTCAATATAAATTATTTATTAAATTTTTGTAAATAATAAATCAATTTTTAGTAAAGTAATTTGTTTCTTCAAAGATATGTTCTCTTCAAAAAATGTTTTTTATTGATTTGAATAAAAAAATTTAAATAATTTTTAAAACATGTATAAAATTTAATTTATAAAATGAACCTCAAATTTGACATATACATATAAAAATTTACATTGGGTGAAAATTTTACATTTTTTTTGAAAATATTCATTTTTCAGTGAATAGTGAAAATAAATATTTTTTATAAAAATGTCAATAAATTAAGAAAATTTAAAAGCAACATTATGTTTTAAATATGATTTAAAGGGAAATAATTTTTATTTAATTATATTTAATCCAATTAATTATAATTTAATCATATTTATATTGGATTTTAGAATAAGTAAGTTTTTGGGTTTAGAAATGGCTTATTTTTTTCTGAAAACTGTTTTAAAGTGTATAATGTTACTCCATTTTAATTATTTAAAATAACCCCCAATAAATATTGATTTAATTTAAATTTATATATAATATTTCACAAACTATTAATTTATATTCATAAAATTATTATTATACACAATGTTAATTTAAAATCAACTTTTTCTTAAACAATACTCTTTTTGAAAACAAGCTTTTTCATCGTGTCTGCAGATATAATTTTAAATTAAAATTTACAAATTATGTTAATTTAATTTAATAAAATAGAATAAATATATTTAATTAGAATAATTTATATTATATAATAATTTAAACATTATTTCTTACCATAATTAATTGTGAAAACATTACAAATTAATTAGTGTGGTTTAGGTAAAAACGACTTTACCTAGGGTTAAAGAAAAGGTAAGGGAAATATTACCAAAAAAATTATATAAAAGATATTTTATGGACATATTTTTACCTTATTTTTTCTAAGTCTCTAAAATAATACATTTTTTCTCTTTTTTATGTTAAAACGTAGTCACACCTTTTTTTTCAACAAATTATAAGTGTTCCACTCAACTCACTTATAAAAGGCCTCCCACTCTTCTCTCATCTTCACACTATCAAAGCCATTTTTATCATCCAATAACACCTCATATTCATTCATAAATTCTATCCCCATAATTTTTAACCATTTTTTTAGTTATAAATACATACTATAAGTCTTTTCGCGCTAGCCTAAGGAGGTTTTCTTATGAAGAGGTATCATGCATAAACATGCGTTTTTATTTAATTTTTTTTCCACATATTTAAAATTTTATTAAAATTTTATGGTATATAAAATTAGATAAAATATAATGATATGTTATTATGATAATTTCATAAACTAATTCCATTTCCTCTTCCATCAAATGGGACACAAAATCACCATTCGTGTGTACGTTGAACTACCTCCTCACGAACTAATGTCATTCATTTTCCATCATCACCTATCAAGGATTGTTATAATGACATATTTAAATTATATATATATATATGATATTTATAACATATTTATACATATATCATTACAATATCACACATTCCTTCTTACTTTCCATTCCATGGTGGAGACGAGAACATTGCTCGTGTGTACGATGGACTCTTGCCGCATAAAACGATGTGAATCGTTGTTTTGAAATTCTTTACATGGAAGGTAATAATAATAAATATTATAAATAAATTTAATATAAACAAAATTATTATTATATTAATTACATATTTATTATTATTAAATAGATAATATATCATTTTATTTTTTAAGCTGAAAAAATGATAATGTCTTTCTTACATATCTGTGGAGTACGACATCCATGAAGCGATGTTAATATTTTTTAATCATATCATTACATAGATGATATATATAAGTGTATTTAATGAAATAATATTAAATTTATTATATAATTATCATTCTTTAAAGATGAAATAATGACTAACGTTTTCATAATGATCATTGAAAAATGGAAACATTAGTCATGCAAATGTATGACCTACCATCTCCATGATTGTAAAATAGTTCATTTTTCATAAACATATTTATTTTTATTGAAAGTATAACTTTTTTATAAAAATAATAAAGTATTCATTTATTATTATTCTTGATATTTTTAAATAATGACCTCTTTAACCATGGTCGACACACCAAATCTATTTTGAAAAAATGAACCGAACATCCTCAAAACACCTGAAGTGGACTTAATTGATTAAGTATTTGAAGATGTAATTAAAAAAAATAAAATAACTAATTTAAGTATAAGGTATTGAAATTATAAAATTTTATTTATAAATAAAATAATTTATATAATATTATTATATAGGAGTTAAAGGACACAAATGGAATGCCTAGATTCGAGGTAGAGGTCTTCGTCTAAATTTATATTCATTGAGGTATATTGTAATGTTATGCTTCTAATTTATTTTATATGGGGTATAAAATTACACATTATATATTATTATCATGAATAATTTATATTTCATGGTTTTTTATGTTTTAATTTGAATTATTTCATCCAAATTAATTTTACTTGAAAATTACCAAGTGGTAACGAATTTCATAATTAAATTCCATTACATTGGGTAATATTTCTTCTTAATTTTACATTAAATTCTAAGATTATATGTTAAATGATTTTTTTATTATATTCTAACTTATTTTCAATTTATTTATTTTTATTTACTTTTGATACACACAATCGATTCATTGATTAATTACCACCCCAACGTTAAGATCATTGTAAGGGTTTTTGGTTTCACTTTTTATTTATGTGAGACATATGGAATATTCAACAATTATTTTTTTTGTGTGGTGTATTTGATGACCATGAATTTATTTTATGGTTATGTTTATGAAAATTATTTAGATTTAAAAATCCATATGATTCTCTCTCTTTCATGGGGTTTTGATCAAGAGATTACCAAATATGTAAGGGACTTTGTCCCAATTTTCCATCATTGAGTTATAATATAATGTTAAACAACTAAATTATTTTATAAGTATTATATTATTAACCTTTTACATTTTTTATCATTAATATCATTATTTTATTTACATTTAATATTTCATTCAATGTTATTCTTTCAAGGGGCTTATGATTTAACAGTTACCCAAGTGGAAAAAGATTTATGTTATAGTCTCCTTTCTCAAGGGATTCATTATGTTCAAGGTTCTATTAGAAGAAATAATATGATATTATTTTCTTGAACCAAATATATTTTATTATCCACTTATTATGAATGTGGTTCATGTTTCATTTCTATTTACTCCATTATTTATTGACAAAACATTAAGAAATTCATTTGTAAGTGATATAAATCTTGTATTTCTCTCCTTTATCAATGTTTCTTAAAATAGTTTTAAAAGTTTTATTTATAAAAACCAATTATTTCTTAAAATTATTTTACATGATATTTTACCTTCTTTTAAAACTTTTTTAAATGTAAATTTATTAACATTTTCTGAATGGGTAACTTTTGGCAGATTTTACAAAATGTTTGAAAAGAATGTTTTTCTTAAAAATTTATAAAATGAACGTATTTTCCCACCATCATTAACATTATTTTAATTGAAACTATATTTATTTGTTCCCAAAGTTTTTTTTCAAATAGAATTATTTTCAAAACATTTTGGTAAGTTTTAGAATTTAAAATAGGTTTTCAATGTAAAAAGTGTATTTTCTTCTAAAATATTTATAATAAAATTTTAGTGGTATTTCCATTAAACATTGAAAACTACCCTTGATTTTTATAACACTCCACTTTCGATATGTGGTATTTATAACATCGTTATTATTTCTCTAGATGGATTATGATATTTAAATGGAACCCTTTCTTCTCTATTGGTGAAAAAAGTAATGAAAGGACAATGATTATTGTTATGTTTAAAAGAAAAAGATTCTAGATTTCTTATAAATGAATGTTATTTGGAAATTATTGGTAATAATACATGATCCTAATACATATTATATAATTGGTTTACCTAGATATCACTGGGTGAGTCTATTATAGCTTATATGATGGGTGCACCTAGACAATTTCGATTGAGCCTGATATGGCTTATATGATAGGTGTGCCCATATGGTGTTGTGTGAGCATGATACATATTATAAGATGAGTGTTCCTAGATAGCTCTCCAATGCATTGGGTAATGTTCATTGTATGTAAATATAATAAGGAAGGGGTTACTGGATATTTTCTCATATTTATTTAGTCGGGGTCTATTTATTTATGACACATATTTAAAATGGGACTTGAATACAATGTTCCAAAGATACCAACACATTTTCATTAGGATTTATGTGGGTTTATAATAATTCTTTATATCAATATTGATATCACATGTTTTATGATTATTTAATTTTATAACCTTTCCTTTATTAAATCCTTTAACATGTTTTCTAGATTGATGATCCAAGTATTTATGGGAATGAATATTATTTTTTAATGCTTATGAACTTTGATTATGCCATCATACCCTTGTAATCATCTAAATCTAGATAATGAAATTCATTTTTTATGTTTATATTCACCATTACTGGTAATTTGAGCTCACCCTTCTTATATTTTCTTTTCCCCATTTTATAAATATTTATGATGAATTAATAATTTCCAGAAGTGTTTTATATGGATGATGATGATGAATTAATGTGAAATAAGAAAAGGTAGGTTAAAAAGGGGAAATTATATTTTAAATACATTAGTATTGTTTATGTAAGAGTTTTTCCTAATTCTCTAAAACTCTAAACCTAAAAGGTCCTTGGGTATATAAGTAATCCAATATTTCATTTTTAGTTTTTATGTTTTAGATAATGACAATTGGGTCACTTTTATTGATATGAAATATAAAATGTAAATGTTCATTATTTTAGCACTCGATTCAGAAGTGTAGGTTCAATGATATTATAGTTGGTATTAGAGGAGGGTTTAGTAATTTTTTTTGATTATTATGTTTTCATGTGAGTTTATCTTAAAAGTTATTAATTCTATCATGGATTTATAGGTTTAACATTGATCAGAAGTTAAAATTTTTAGACACCAATTTTTTATTTAAGTGATGAGATCTTATAGTGATTAATGAAATTTTTGGATACGTTTTATGGGGTTGAGGTATATGTAACCCTTAGATTTAAGGTGAAGTATTATTTTAGGAAGAATATTATTATTTTTTGGTCATGATTTTAATGGTATTGCTGACCTTTATGGTTAATATGATCTTGGATATCAAGATAATTATGGGGAAACATGTTTTATTATATACGTGACCATGAGAATGAAAAGTAATTTAATGAAAAATGTGGATTTCATTTCATTCATTTTTCCATGTCAGTTTAGTTGTTCTTAATTTATATTTAATTCTAAAATAAGTATTTAAGTGGTTAAATTTTCTATTAATATTTATTAATTATTAATTTAGAAATTTTATATTATCATGCTAAAATATTTAATATAATTTGTGAATAATCATAGTGAGTTATTTTTTGTAATGGTCCATGCCTTCTTAGTCTATTAAATTTATATTTTTGGTTATTGGAGGTATTCATGGGAGGTTCTAGTAGTTTTTGGTGGAGGATAGAGAAATAAGAGAGTTGTTTCAGTAAGATAACTTCATGTATTATTTACCTGATGGGTAAAGGTGGTTCAAAATTTGTGTAATCGGTTAGTTCATGGCATGCACATGGCTAAGGGGTAGTCTATGAAATGAGTACATTTTGTGTAAATGTAATTCATGATGTCTAATAAATAAAGGCCTAGGAAATTATTTTATGGTGAAATATGGATTTTTTGGAACCCGTGGATTACACATCGTGTAAAGTATACACAACCTAAAATCGATGGGATTCTTGGTTTTATGTTCTTTTATAAGATGATTCTATTCATTCAGCCATACTATCATGTCTCTCATTTTATGGTGAGTGCTGTGAGATTTTGGAGGTTCTTCTATCCTCCTTCCTTTGGATTTGATTTAATGGATCCGATGGATGCCCATTTTTGATCATTGGTAATCCATTTTCCTTCTTCATGGTTATTTTCCACTTTTTATTCTCTTGGGGATATTTTGTGGTTATGTTATCTTGGTTTGGGGTGTGACTTGGGCTAATTTTTTATGATCCTTCGGTGAAATTTAGTTTGATCTGCGGATTTCCATGTGTGGTTGTGGTTTTTAGGTGTTTCTTCTTCACCCTGTGGTCTGCAGCGAGTCAATTACGATTCTTTGATGTAGAGAATCCCTCATTTATATCTATTTTATATCTTGTAGGAGGGGATCACTCTTTTATATCTATAAGATATGGTTTTTAGTAGTTTAATCTAGGATAAATAACTAGATAACGTAAATTGAATGTGGAATGGGAATGATTATCTTGTTTTTATGGATTTGATATTATTATAATATGATGGATTATACATGCTTGATGCCCCATTGAAAACTATGGCCATTGGGGTATTTTTTTTCGTTGAATGATATGTTTTGTGACTTTTTTGTCTGTTGTGATTATTGTTATATCAACCTAAAATGTAAATTTTCTAACAAATTATATTTTTCTAATTAAACGGTTTCCCCAAGATTAGGGATTGTGTGATATCACCCATAAAATAAAGTGGCATGAAATAAAAATTAACTTTGTTAAATTTATAAAATAGTATTTGATGTGTTGTGATGTGTGGTCATGTTCTAGTGAGGATATGTGTGTTTTCAATATGATGTGTGGATGATGGGTTAGATGTGTCTATGATTTTGGGTTGGTGAGGTGGTGGTTGTGTGACCGTGTTTTTGGGGTGACGAGGTTGTGGTTGTTCTGTTGGAGTGGAAAGTTTTGGGTTGTGTGGACATGATTCTGTGGTAGTTTTTTGACAGTTCTTTTGGGATAGTGAGGTGGTGGTTCTTTGGATGTTCTTTTCGGGGTGGTGAGGTGGTGGTTGTTTGGCTGTTATATTTGGGAATTAATGTGGTAGTTTTTTTGCCACGCTTTTGGTGAGGTGAGGTGGTGGTTGTTTGGCCATGAAATTAATGTGGTGAGGTGGTTATTGTTTCGCTGTGATTTTGGGTTGGTAAGGAAATGGTGTTATAGAGATGATGGGATACTTGTGATGTGTGGTTTACTCATTCCATAAGACTGGGTTGTGATGGAATAATTATTTATTAATGAATGAAATGAATGAGCTTTTTTTTAGTTAATGGGATGGAAATGATTAATAAACAAATGAAACATGGGTTGTGTGGTCAAATATGGATTCTTCTTAGTAATGAAATGAATGGGATGGATAATCGGTTTGGTTGGAAATGTCAAATGTGGATTGTGGCACTTGGATTGTTTAGTGTTATGCATTTAGATGTGGTGACGAAAGTGCGAATGTTATGAGTTGATTATTATTTGGTTGTGAACCCATATGTTGGGATTATGTCTGTGGATATATGTATATGCTTGTATATTACTTATGATATCTATAATCTCACCACCTGTATCAATCATTATATGTTTACCACCATATATTCTCATATGGGATGTTTTTTCCAACCAATTGATGATGAGGATGGATGGAAGAATACCCACTCATTCCTGTTCTCTCTTCTAGGTGAGTAGATATGAACATGATGTGATGGAAAGAGGTATGTTAGTGCAATAGGTGATGACCAAGGTGTTTTCTGGTGAGATGTGATATGACCATGCTATGGGGAATCTAATGGCCGGGGTCATGCATGGTAGGAGGGAATGAGGTTGATTTTCATCATGTTTATAATACCATAATACTTTTTTATAGTTTTTATGTAATGGATCAGGTGTATTTGAGTGATATGATATGTGACCATCATATGTGGCGGGGGCCCATGTGTTTTCAGGCATGATTCCATGTGACTAAACAATGGGGTTGTGGTATATGTCACTCAAAAGAGATGGATGTTTCCAGACATACGATGTTGGGGTGTGAGAGAGGAAAAATAGTGGGAAAGTGATCCATGGTACCCTTCATCAATATGTGTCTTATTATTTTATTATACTTGGATTGAGTTATTTGGTGAGAATGCCTTAGTGATTTTGGGATGGATAATTTTCCTTTTTAGGAGCTATTGGTTCTACTGTTTTATCATGGGTATATTAGTATTCTTCTTTCAGATGTGCATGAGAGACCTTGGTTTTTCTATTGAGTTTACTGTATGCTCACCCTATGTATATAAAATATTTTTTAGGATTCCAGGAGGGTTTCATAGAACATTTTGGATATCAGTATCTGGGATATTTGGATATTTTTTGTGTCACTACTTCATCTTTACCATTGGATATTTTACATTTCAGACTTTTATCTGTATTAGTTTTATTTACACATGTATTGTCAGATGGTTTTAGTTTCATTTATATTTTTTCATGAGTTTTATTATGGTTGATTCATCTTATCTCCTGATATTATATTATTATAGAGTTTAATTCATCCCATATAATGATATTTTTATACCCTTCAGTTCTATTCTACAACACGGGGCCTACTAGAAGTGGGACTCGGGGGTCATTACCTCTATCCCCTCATTGGGATATATTTGGAAGGAGGGAGTCACCACAATGTGATATCAGAGGTTATGGTTAAGAGATATGTTGAATTTTGGTGTTAGTCTTAGTGGGTATTCCATGGGTTCATATGGAAACAGTGGTAGTTGGACAGAGTGTGTGACATAGGCTAGAGAGACTGGCTGGGGCAGGAGATTTTAGCCCTCTTGTGATTGAGTGAATGAACTCAATTCTTGTTGAATGGCAGTGTGAGGTAGAACAAAATTTAGGGTAGATAACTACGAGAGGTAAAATAATCAAGGTGACTTGTGTACCTATTTGAGTTGGGTGGTTTTCAGAAGGTTTAAATGAAAAAAGTGAATTAAAATGAAACTAAATAAAATTGCATACTACCGAGATTATGAGATTCTTGTTTGATTTTAGCTATGACTCTTATATGCTATCTACATGTGGCTTAGGTAGCTAAGGTTGAGTAGGAATATCTAGTTGATCACCTTGTAATTGATCTGAAATAGGAGTATTAGGCTGGGAAAAGGGAATTGAATGATTTTCAGTGACATGCTTTGGGGATGTGTGAGGGAAGTGTTTCATATGTAGAGACAGAGAGATGGCTGGAAGATCTCAAGATCCCTATTAGTTTAATCTAGGCCATGGTGGGATACTAGGTCCCTTTGTAAGTTAGTTATATATGGGTTGCTACACGTTAGTGGTGGACCTTGTATTTCGGTGAGCAGAAGGAGGTAGATGTTTCATGGGTCAACTATCAGAAAGTGTTCTGATCAGATATCCTTTCATCACCTATAAATGTAACAAAGGTGTAGTAGAATATTTCTCTTTAGTACGTGAGTATATTAGTGTGGGATTTTGGAATCAAGTTCAAGGAACTTCTATGTTTTCACTATATCTTTTCCCATACGAGGAGTCTTGTGTGAGGCATCTTGGGGAGGAACTTCATTCTTCTATCAAATTTTCAGTTACTAGTTTTACATTGCCAATGTATATGTAGTCTTATAAGAAGATGAAGGTTATTGAGAGGATACAGTCATGAGGTGGTTTACCATGAGAGGGGAGTCAGTAGGGTTCCTTGAAGAGAAAGGTTGTCAATGATAGGTCTTTGGAACTAGGACCTTTGAGGTTTTAATAGGTTGGGAGTCGACCTCAGTAGTTTCCCTTTCAGGATTTTTGGGATAGTGATTTTTTCCTTTCATGGAGATATCAAGAAAATGTTATTAGGTTTTGGTGTTCATGGACTTCTCCATATCTAGTGTCCACTGGTTCCTTGAGAAAATATTGGTGGAGGGGGACAGGTTCAGTTCCAACCTCATTAGATGTTTCTAGTGAGGTAATTTCAGCTGTAGGGGTAACAAGGTTATGCTCCACTAAGGGGAGATAGATAAGGAAGAGGAAGAACATAGGAATTTATCCATGTTTATGGACCTTGGACCGAGCATTTTCAAGGAGGTGGTCTTCAGTTGATAGGTAGAGGAGCAGGGTGTATTCAGTTACATATAGTTGAGGCACTAGTGCCATAGGAGATAGAGTATTCTTGAGGTATAATCAGTTTATTTTGTACCATTGTTTGTGATTTTTTTGATTTAGAATACTCACACTCTTTTATTGCACCCACTATTTTCCATTCTCTGGGTCTAGATGTAGAGAGGCTTCCCACAGCCTTGGTGTTGACTATGCTAGTTAGCGGCCAAGCCAGCTTGTTTGATGTTTGTCAGGGGTGTAGATAGTTGATGGGGCCATATTAGTTTCCTGGGGACCTTTTCTTGCTAAATATTAATCCATATAATTTCATCCTAATCATTTATTGGTTGTATTATATATATATATTTTGTTATCGACTACTTTCAAAGGAGATTCATGTTCTTGGATGTGGATAGCCAACATGTGATTTCCTCAGCGAACAAGGTTGTTAGGTGGGAAGTTAGTGTGTGGAGTAGCTTCTTTATTTGATGGATGAGTTTTTGGTGGAATCTATAGATTTCAAGATAGTGGGGGTAGCCAGGGTTGTGGTAAAGTTTGGGGATTTTTTCACAGTGGATGTTTTGTTTCTACCCCCTTGACATGATAATGAGTTTGGAATAGACTTATAGTCGGGTGCTTCTCCAATTTCGATGGATCCTTATCAGATGAAACCTTACGTGTTGTTGGATTTATGGATTTTGATAGAAGATATGATTTAGAATGGTTTTATTTGACCCCAGTTTCCCTGTGGGATACTTCAATGTTGTTTATCCAGATGGCGGATGGTATTGTATAGACTACCGAAGGTTAAATCAAGTGACATCCAAGAACCAACACCCTCTTCTATGGATAGATTATTTTTTTGACTAGTTGAGATGGGAAAGATGGTTTTCAAAGATAGATCAATGGTATGGATATCACCAATTGCAGCTGAAGGAGGGTGATATCCTGAAGGATTCCTTTAGATGTAGGCATGAGAAAATTGAGTTTGTATTCATACCTTTCAATTTTATAAACACATCAGCTAAGTTCATGAGTATTACAAACTACATGTTCTATAATTTCCTGGACAAGTTCTTCATTGTATTAATATATGATATCACTATATATTCAAGGTCATAGGAGGAACATGACGAGTATATAAGAGATATCTTACATTTTATTTGATGCCACTAGCTCTACGAAATGTTTTACAAGTTTATGTTTTTCATATTATAGGTGAATTTCTATAGGAACATGGTGTCTCAATAAGGTGTGGAAGTAGACCCATTAAAATTTATAGAAATTTTTTCTTGGGGTGCACCCAAGAACGTGGGATAGTTTTATAGTTTTCTTGTTCTTGCCGGTTATTATCGGAGTTCTATGACTGATTTCTCTCAATTTGTAGCCCCACTGACAACATTAACCTGGAAGGACTTTATTTTTGTCTATACTGATTAGTTTGAGTTTTTATTCGGTAACCTAAATCAGAAGTTGGTTAGCGTGCTATTGATTTAGTTTTGTGACGAGGGTGTGATTTTTAAAGTATTTGGTGATTTTTCCCATCTAGGAATGGGATGCGTGTTGATGTAGTATAGGGTAGTGATCTCTTATAAGTCTATAAGGTTATGTTTCCATGAGTATAACTTTTACAACCATGATCTGGAGCTAGAAGTGATTATCTTTACACTATAGTTTTGGAGGCACTGCCTTATTGGGGAGTGATTTTTGGTCCTCATGGATCATAAGAGATTCAAGTATATCTCTTCATTAGTGATCTAAATTTTAGGTAATAGAGGTGGGTGGAGTTTCTTTAGGATTATGATGTTTATATCTCCAAAACCTTAGAAAAATAGTATAATGTGGCCGATTCTTTGAATAGTAAGTCAGGGAATTTTTTTTGGGATTCTGGGGATTCATGGAGAGCAATGGAGGAGTTGGTATCCTTGAAATTATATTATAGTGTGGATATTAGTAGAGTCTATTTTTTTTAGATGATGGTTCAATCTTCATTGATGTTGTGGGTGGAGGTGCCTTAGTGGAGAGAATCCGTGGCATATGTGATGCACGAGAATGTTGTTCGTGGTGATGATTTGGAAGGATGGTAAGATAATAGTCATAACTGTAATTTATTTCAATGGATTTTCTTTATTATGGTAGGGAAGAATGAGGTATTCTTTCATGAGTTTTATATATCACCTTTGGCGGTAAACACATGATTTTTCAATATGTATCATAGTTTGAGGATGTAGTTTTGGGCATCTTGGATGAAATGGGTGGTGGGGGAGTTCATGGAGTGATGATTGGTTTTTCGATAGTTAAAGGCCTATCATTTTTTTCCTATTAGTTTTTTTGTATGCTTTGGATGTTCTCAAGTGGAAATGGAATGATATCTTGATGGATGTTTTCATAGGGTCACCCCAATCTTAGAAAGGTTGTGATGCTATTTGGGTGATCATGGATTGGTTGGAAAATCCATCTGCTTCTTAGTGATTAAAAAGTCTAGTGTTGGGGATTTTTTGGATAAGAGTTATTTGGATGAGGTGATGTGGTTTCATGGATTTACAAAGGAAATTGTCTTGGATTTGATATAATGGATTATAATATGCTTTTTTTACTCAATTATGCCTCATCACTAATTTCCTCCCTCAGGTAGACAAGCCGATGAAGAAGACCATCTAGATGCTTGAGGATATGTTTCAAGCATGCATTTTGGAATTTAATAGATCTTGGATATGAAACCTCACTTTGGTCATGTTTTCAAAAAATAATGGCAACCAAAATTCCATTAGTATGGCTCCACTTGAGGCTTTTTATAGGATACCATTTTGTTCTCCATTGTGTTGGATGGAGGTTGGAGAGGTAACAGTTCATGGGATTGATGTGGTGTAGATCAAAAAAGAAAAGGTTTACCCAGTTCTTGAAAATATGAAAGTATAATAGGAAAAAAATATTCATATACAAATTGCAGGAGAAGGCCCTTGGAGTTCATGGTTGGTGACCGTGGGTTCTTGAAGGTTTCCCATTAACATCATAAGTTTGTCATAGGGTTTAACATTTCTCCCAAGTATGTTGGTACCTTTAATGTGTTAGGGAGAGTTTTATAGGTTGTGTATTAGTGGTAATTTATGCTATAGATGGAGAGGATTATTGATTTCTCCCATGCCACATAGATTTATAGTCAACTTCATGATGAATCCCAAGTTATTAAAATGGATGAGTTTGATATTGAAGATGATTCGATATTCATGGAGTGACTAGTAGAGATCTAGGATCATCAAGAAAAGGTTCTATGTAGATGGACTGTACCATTGGTTTTTTTTTCTGGAGGCATGGTTTCCTAGAGGATAGAACATGGGAGAGAGAGATGCAGATGCATGAAAAGTACCTCGATATGTTTTGAGTTTTGATTTAATTTGTTTTGATTTTTGATGTGATTTTTGGATCATTATATTTTATAATATTAGCTCTTTTCTATGGTTTTTGATGTATAATGCGTGAAGATTTTCTGAAATATGAAAATGGAGAACCTTTTTCCTAATCAACACACACTATACTATGATGTGATTAAACTCATGTAGGTGAGTCAGTACTGACCAGAGTGGATTGTATCTTGACCGGGAGGATGGAGTTCAATGATTCCTTTATTTATGGAAGTATGACTTGTTGGTTGTAACAATTATTGTTTTGGGCTATTTGGAGGTTGGATGGCTATGGTGATGAGGTAGTGTAGTGATGTGGTTGTGTGACATGTTTTGTGTTGGTTTGGTGTGTTTGGTTAGTGGTATCATTTTAGGTATGATGAGACCCTTGAGAGGTATATCGTCAGGTGGTTGTTCGAACCCCTTTCCTTCTATGTTTGGTTTTGATTCTTAAGGGAGATAATCATTTGAATGATTTTTGATGTAATAGTCTATTCCTTCCATTTAATTAATTTTCTTTTTCTGACGGTTATAGGTGTTCAAGGGAGGTTCTGAAAGTTTTTAGTGGAGGCTGGAGGTGCAGCATAGTTGCGGTAGAATGTTTACATCATATATTGCTTACAAAATATGTAAATATGGTTTACGACTTGTATATCTAGCTTGTTTATGGATTTTATGCAGCTAATTGGTATCCCATGAAACCAATACATTTCATGTAATTATAATTAATTACATGTAATAAATAAGGGTCATGGCGATGGTTTTTCAATTAATGTTAGAATTTTTTAGAAACCCATCGATTACACACCATATAATGCTAACACGATGTAAAATTGATGGGGTTCCCGGTTTTAAGTCCCTTTCTCAACTAATTCACTTCATTCAGCTGTACCCTCCTCTCTCTCATTTTTTGGGGAGACCTATGTGATTTTGGAGGAACTTCAAGCCACCATACTCCCGATTCGATTCATTTGATCCAGTAGATATTCATTGGCAATCAGTGGAAATCCCTTTTCCTTCTTCTTGGTTATTTTCCAATTGTTCTTCTCTTGGGGATTCACTACAATGATTTTGTTTTGGTTTGAGATTTGATTTGGGCTATGTTTTGATGATGCTTGTGTACAGTGTAGGCTGATCCCTGGTTTCCTATGTATTTTTGTGGTATGTGGGAGTTTATTATTCTCTCTATGGTGTATAGTGAGTTGAAACAAATTCTTTCAAGTAGGTACTCCCTCATTTCTATTATTTGTGTGTAATTCAAGAATGATTTAATCATTTTTTTTCATGGGAGATGGTTCTCATTTTATTAATCAAAGATAAATAATTGGATAACTGAAATTGAATGGGGAATGATAATGATTCTCATGTTTTTCTGACTTTGATATTATTATAATATGATTAATTTTAAGGGATTGATGGCCAACTGGAAATTTTGTCCTTTGGGGGATTTTATTTTGTTCTAGATGACATGTGTTGAGACTTCAATGTCTATTGCGATATCACCCTAAAATGTAAATTGGCTAAACACTTATATTTTGATAACAAAATCTTATACTCAATATTACTGCTTGTGTGATAATTCCCATAATATAATTTATAATGCGATAAAAAGACCGTTTATTAGAATTATAAAATTATCTTCGATGTCTTATGACCCGTGGCTTTGTTTCAGGGAGGTTATGTATGTTTGAGATGTGATGTGGGGATTGTGGGTGAGATGTGGTCATTGTTTTGGGGCAGAAAGGTGGTGGTTGTGTGACTATTCTTTTGGGGATGTGTGGTGGTGATTGTGTGGCCATGATTTTGGGGCAGAGAGGTGGGGGTTGTGTGACAATGATTTTGGGGCAGCAAGGTGGTGGTTGTGTGGCTATGATTTTGGGGTGTTAAGGTGGTGGTTGTTTGGACATTATTTTAGGGCGATGAGGTGGGGGTTGTTTCGTTGTGCTATTGGGGTGGTGAGGAGGAGGTTGTTTGGATGAGCTTTTGGGGTGGGGAAGTGGTGGTTGTTTGGCCATGCATTTAGGGAATGAGATGGTGGTTTTTTGTCTATGCTTTTGGGGAGGTGAGGTGTTGGTTGTTTGGATGTGATTTTGGGGAGGTGAGGTGAATTTTTTATAGAGATTATAGGCTTCATAGGATGTGTGGTTACCTTGTTCTAGATACCTAGGTGGTGATGGATAATTGTTTAATAATGATTAAAAAAACTAGGGTATGGTTTGGCTAATGGCATGGAAATGATTAATGAGAAAATAAATTGTGGGATGTGTTTTTAAATGTGGATGATTCTTAATAATTAATTAAATATGTGGGATAATGAGTTTTTTATAAACGTGAAATGTGGATTGTGGATCATGTCTTGTGTGGTGTTATGCATTTAGAGGTGGAACCAGAAGTGGGGATGTCATGAATTAGTTAGCGTTTTTTTGTGAACCCATTGGTTAGAATTGTGTGCGTGGCTATATGTATATACTTATATATACCTTGTGATTTCTATGATCACCCAAACATATCAAGAACAATGTTTCAACACCCATAAATTCTCACATGGGGTGTCTTTTCCATCATATCAGTGATGCAGATAGATGACTAGCTATCCAATCTTCCCATATACTCTTCCAGGTGAGTAGATATTTACATGATATAATTGATGATGGTATATTAGTTCACTAGGTGATGACTGAGTTGTTTTTGGGTGAGATATGATATAAGAACACTGGGATTGGTGGACTAGGGTTTTTTAAGCAAGATGTGATATGACCATGCTGCGGGGAAGATTATGGTGGGGACATTCACTGTAGGAGGAGGTAACAATGTTGATTTACTTCATTTTCATGATACCCTACTACTCATGGTTCTGGTTTCAATGTGATAAATATGGTGTCTTTGGGAGAGATAAGATATGGAAGTTCTATGGCATGGTGGCCCAAGTGTTGTTCAGTGTGATGTGATGTGAACGTAATATGAGGTGGTGGTTTATGTTATTCAGAATAAATGGGAGTTCTAGGAATTAGGATATTGGGGAATGAGAGTGTAAAATATGTGGGAAGGTAGTTTGACGTACCCTTTATTGATATGATTCTGATTATTTTATTATACAAGACCTCCATTATTTGGTGAGCAGAATGTTGTGAGGTTGGGATGGATAATTGACCTGTTTGGGTGCTGTTGGTTTTGCAATTTTCTCACAGGTGAATTATTATGATTCTTTCACATGTGCATGAGAGACTTTGGTTTTCCTACTGAGTATATTGGTATTCTCACCATACATAATTAAACTGAATCTTTCATTTATATGAGGGTCAAATGGACCGTGATAGACCTTACTAGCTCAGATCTTTGGATAGTTGTTGTGTCGCTACTTTAACTTTACCTTTGGGTATTTTACTTTTTCATAATTATATCTGTATCAGTTTACACATGCATTGTGGGGTGGTTTTGGTTTTATTTATTTTATTTTATGGATCTTCTTACTGTTGATTCGTCTTATCTTCAAATCTCTTATTATTATTGAGGGTAATACCTCCCATTTTATGAGATTTTTATACCCTCACTACTAGTCACCAAACTGAGGCCTACTTGAGGCGGTACTCGAAGGTAATTATATACATATATATATATATATATATATATATATATATATATATATATATATATCTCATTGTGGTATATTTGGATGAAGGTGGTCATGACATTTGTTTATTTTATTTTTTTTTGTTTATTTTACTTTTTATAAAATATTAACTTTAAGACTTATATTATAATTGTTGTTCATAATAACATTTATTTTTTTTATTTTATTTGTCTTACATATAAAATAATTATTTTTGGATTTTTTAATATTTATCTTAGTTTTTTTTATGATGACATTTTTTTATTTTAATTTATTATTTCGATTTTAAAATTTTATGTTGTCTTTTGAGTTAGATTAGCGTAAATGGATTTTTAGCATCACTTTTTCATAAGATAATTATAATTTATGTATTGGATACTTTTTAAAGTCTCTTACATAAAAGAATTTTCCTTGCTAATGAGAAGTTAAAATTTCAAAGTACCACCTCCATGATAGATTATTGGAGTTTTTTATATGTTATTATACTTTTTTTAAATATACATAGGTTAAAATAAATTTTAAAACTATTCTTGAAAGGTAAAAGGGGGGGGCTGCCTTCACACCCCCACCACCTTTTCCTTAGATCAGTGACATGGAAAAGGTGATTGGGGGGGGGGGTTCTTCTTTTCACCTAAAGATAAAGAGAAAGGTGACATGGGGGTCCACCTTTTTCCTAATATAAAGGTGAAGGATTCCCCCCTGCCACCATTAGTTTAACACCCCATAAAAGGGTGCCCCCTTATCCTCACATTCAATTTCACTCGTCTCTCTACATTTAATGACTTCTCTATATGGAAAAAGTAATCTTCATGTGTGGTGGACCTGGTGGTCTAAAAGAAGTCCTGGTTTTTTTCGCTAAACTTCATTTATAGGTATTTTTTTTATTTAATGGATTTTTTTTTAGTTATAAATATTCCATTTTTTAATTAGATAAGTTAGTTCTAAATATTATATATATCAATTAGTTTATGTAGTTATATATAATTTTAAATAATAATTTTTATTAGTAATGATTATGCATAGAATAACTAATGAATAACATAGGATTAAACATTCTAAAACCATGGTAGCATAAATATTATGTGTTTATCTAAGTAATCAAATCCTTATCTGGATACAAACAAGTGGATGTGGGTCTGGCAAAGATGTACCTAGGAGTAACATCTCCAACAAGGTGTCTCGAGGCAGACTCAGGGTAACCTCATACATGACAATAGCCCTTGCTACACTCTTGGTTTGACACTCCCATGGGATATGATTTAGATGATTCATATTTTCTTTATACTCTACAAAAATACCTAATAAAAGAAAACATCAAATCAATATATTTATCAATAATAAAATGGAAATTATGATAATATAAAATGAAATGGACAAGGAAAAATACATTAAATAATGAATGTTATTATTAATAATTGAATTATTTTTAGTTAGATTTAAATATGTTATTTATTAAGTAGTTTAATTAGTTATATATAATTTAGAAGTAAATTTTTTTAGTAATTATTTAGTATAAAATAATTAATGAATAATTTGGATTAAAAAATGAATACATTTAATTATTATTTAATAATAATTAACTAATGAATATTGTATGATTAATTATTGAATAAGGAATGAATAAATATTGATTAAATAATGATTAACTAATGGATAACTTATTAATGATTGACTAGTAGTTAATGAATGACTATATAATTAAATTTTTTAATAAAAACATTATTATCATATTTTAGGATATAAGAATATGTTCTAAAATTTTAGTATCATAAATATTATA
Source organism: Viscum album (assembly GCA_963277665.1). Taxonomy (NCBI): domain Eukaryota; kingdom Viridiplantae; phylum Streptophyta; class Magnoliopsida; order Santalales; family Viscaceae; genus Viscum; species Viscum album. The sequence goes on from OY728165.1 coordinate 839,956,577, forward strand.
GAGTTTAGAAATAATTTTTATTATTAGTTATGATTAAGTATATAATAATTAATGAATAAATTAGGATTAAAAAATGAATACAAATAATGATTAACTAATAAAAATTAACTAATAAATATCATATGATTAATGATTGAAAAAGAAATTATTAAAAATTGATTAAAGAATGATTATCTAATGAATAAATTAGTGTATGATTTAGATGATTCATATTTTATTTATAAACTACTTAAAATACATTATAGAAGATTAAATATTGTACTAAGAAACATCAGTATCATAGATTATGAAATAATAAGATGTTCTAAAATTTCAGTATCATAAAGGTTATATGGTCAACCCTCATTGTCAATAGAATTCATAGAATGTTTTGGAAACCAAGGTAAAAAGAAGAGAAAACCAAATCAGTTTATTTTTCATTGATAAAATAAAAATTATGATCATATAAATTGAAATGGACAAGAACAAATACATAAAATAACGCATGAATTATTTACAACATACAATAAATACATTGAATTTTTTCTTAATAGAACACAATTTGGATGAGATGAGCCTCACTTTGAACATGAGGTAAAATGCAGATTATTTTAAGATTGTAGACTAATAACATCTTCTAAAAGGAGGCAAGAAAAAAGTTTTGTAAAGTACTTCATCGATAGACAAAACTATTCCCAGATGGGATTTCGTAGGTGATAAGGTTCAGAATTCACTTTTAATGAGAGATTGAAAAGAATATTGAAGAAGTATATGCTTATCATGACTTTTTTTCCACTAAGAAGGCTCTATATTTGAATTTCAAAGGCGTTCATACCCCATAAAAAATAGAATCAGTGAATAAATAGTGGTATTACTGGAAGAGAGAAAATGTCAATGTGGAAAATCTCAGAACTTATTGTTTCCATGCACACATTCCATCACAACATGTGCCTCTGTGAACATATAATGGGATGAATATATTCATCCAATGTACTAAATTGACACCACTTATAACTATTATACTACACCATGGACACCTATTGGGGAGTGTTGATATTTCCCACTGCCCAAAGGCCAGCTGATAGTGATACCTGACATCAACTAGGGGTGTAAACGAGGGAGACCGAAGGCCAGTAGGATGCGGCATGATATGGACATGACTAAAAAACAATGGAAATATTTGAGATGCACCATATTTCATTATTAAGGTTATAACCAGAAACCATACCCTAACATTGTTCGGCCTAGTTCACTCTATCTGCCACAATCGTGTATTTTCTCCATTATGATCTTCTCATATATTTAATTATATGATGTTAATATAATATCCTTTATTTTTTCATTATTTTCTGATAGTTCTGAAAGATTATAAAATTTTAATGTTAATTACATCCTTTTGGAAGATGTCATTAATCCAATAGTTGAAAATAACCTAGATTTTACCACACTTCCAAAGTTAGGATCATCTCATCCAAACCACTCTCTATGACTTATATTCTAATAGACATATATATAAAAAAACAATGGTATCATATTTATGTTTATAAAAAGTTTTTCTAAAATTGTAGTATAATAATGTAAAGAAATCAAAGAAAGTGATGAAATGAAAGAAAGAAAGGAGAAGGAGGCATTAACACTTAATCAATATTTCCATGGATAAACCATAAACCAAGCATGTGAGAAAATAATCATGAAACATACCATCATGTGGGAAATGATAAATAAATTACAAATCACCCAATTTTTTAATAAACCATTAGATAACAAAGAATATATATATATATATAAGAATATATTACAAAACACCCTTTTCTAGGTAAAAATAAATATAAGAAACACTTTATAAATATTCTTTAGGAAACATTAAGACATGCAATTTTCTTTTGGTATAAAATAAATTCATAAAATAATGTGAATAAACATAGAATGTCTTAAATTCTATAAGTCATAACATTCTACTGACCATAATGTTATATTTATATTTTACAATTATGAAAAATTACATATTTTACATACAAATAGAGAATATGATACTATTAAGTGAGTAGGCTAGGCATGTTTCCTATGCTGTGCTACAGGGTGGTGAGGTTTGATAGATCAGGGTGCATTGAGCACACCATTTCTATCACATGTTGCCTCCACCCTCCATTATACCAAACTTGTGTCGTTCTAGATTCTATGATGTTGTAGTATCTGATTTCACATTTGTTGATCATCACTTTCTTGCTTCCCTTCTGGAGAGGTGGGGAACATAGACACACACATTCCACCCTCTTTAAGGAGAGATGACCATCACCCTTGACCATGTGGCAGTCCATATTGGTCTTCCTATCCAGGGGAAGCCTTAATTGAACCCACCCATGCATATTGAGATGACCTTGTTTAGTTATTTCTAGGCATCAACATTTTGTCAAACCCTAGGGATATAGATGGCGGGTTGATTTATATGAGCTATCTTGAGGCACACTTTCAACATTTCCCTGATGAAACTGATAAAAAGACTATCAAGCGTAATGACCATGCATATATATTACTGATCATTGGAGGGACCATGTGTAATGAGAACTTAGGTATGCATGTGAACAAGATGTATCTAGGGTTATTGCAGGACTTTGATCAGGCTGAGACATATAGATGGGGATCCACATTTGGCTTACCCTTACAAATCATTTTGCATGGAATGCCATAGAGACTACAAGGATCTCGAGTGATGCATCATCCTTCTTCAGATATAGTAATGGGAGAACATTCCCTCACTCTACCTCCAGCTTGCGGTTCATCCATTTCCTATAGTGGTTCTGCATGACGCTCTACGTGGATGCTGGTATGATCACTCATATTTTTTTATTTCTGAGGGTTGTAGGAGTTATTGAATTTAATTTCTTATTATTTATCACTTTTGATGATCTATTTTATAGGTTTACTCATAAAAACAACTTCAAGATAATTATGACAAACCATTTAGGTGCATGTTGTCTCATGATGGATAATCTCACACCCGACGAGGTAAGTATATTTAATTTATAATTTTATAAAAAATTGAATAATGGTATCATTTTTTGTTTTTAGTAAGGAACATTATTGAAAAATCCCACATGTCATTTCATATTTCATGGATTCCATACTAGGATTTATTGGACCAATTTACAACATACTGAACTGCTAGAATTCGTGATGTTATGGCTATATTGCCACTCATTCACTTTAATATTATTGAGTGTTAGTAGTATGATGGATTCATGCGTCGGTTTGGTTTTGTTTGTCCCATTCCATTTGCATCGAGACAAACACATGATCATCATGGCTTGATATTGAAAGGAAGGTAGGATGAGGACTGGCATTGATGACATGCAGAGTATATCAACCCCTTGGGGAGATGTACAATGCTTTGTATCTAGGGCGTAGCTATGATGTGATCCTATATTTAAAAGAAGGTTGAGTATGATACATGGTGTAGATTGTAGTCTATACTATATCCCACTAAACACAGTAGAGGGATTCCTGATATATTATGTCAATAAATTTATATTTTTTTGTTTATTGTGCTATTTTTTAAATCATTTTGAATCTCTTTAAATTATAATAGAATATAGAAGATTATCCTCATGTCTGATTGAGAGGAGGAGGGGATTTCGAGCGATATATGCTACAACATTGGTGATGAGTCTATATTATCATGTGATTTATGAGATTATATTCGATCGTCCACCCTAGAGAGTGGAGGTTCCTACTCAAGAAACTCCTCCATCAGTTGTGGAAGCTAAGGATCCATGATGATGATGATGTCGACCATGTAATCCTTTACATGAATCCTTAGTTGTTCCACAGGAAGAGGTCAACCCACTAGTAGTCCAGCCTCAATTGTAAGATCCCAACCTTTTCTAGAGTCATCTCGGGTGTGTTTTTAGGTTATTTTTGATGTTTTAAGTACCTTTGTTTAGGATTAGCGGCTTGGGGTTCATTTGGGAGAATTATTAAGAAAAAATAATGGGAAATGGGCTACGTAGGGTTTGAAAACCCATGAAACTGAATTGTGAAACCTGTGCAAACCTTGGCAGAGAGGTCTTCACGGTTGGCACATAGTTTTCCTTAAATGTGTTCCCCTTCCCAAGAAACTGTGCACACGAGATTAATTATCCGAAAATCTTTTTTTAAAACCAACCAAACCCTTGAGACTCCCATATTTCAACCTTGGCTCGAGATTTACAAATTCTTGGTGATCTTAGATAATTTTTGAGGGATTCCAAAGTTATTCGAACATAGTTCTTCGAGATTAAAATCCAAGATTAAAGATCTATTATCTTCCCAGTAAAAGGATTTCACCCCATTGCTTCTCACGTTCGTTGTTCAATGTTTCCTTGATCTTTTCATGGAATATATCCACCATTTATGAGGATATAATACTATGAGTTGAGATCTAGATTTAGGATTGGGGATCTAGATCTAGATTTTATGATCTAGATACCTTTGATCTTAATTTTGGTTTAGGGATTTAGATCTGGATCTTTATTGACAACGGAGTGACACTAGAATTTTAGGGATTTCCATTGGGATAACATCCATTAATAAATTATGGTAGGTGGTCTAAATCAAACTACCATAGTCATGGATTTTATATGTGAATGTGAGTTTATGGATTTTCTAGCTTCCCTTGATATTCGATTTCCTAAATTGGAGTAATCAGGAATGTGGAATTGAATAGTGATTGCATTGGTGATTAATTGATAATTGAATCATGGAACAAATGAAGGGGTGTTTACTAAATAGATATTTGTTTTGGAGATTGGTTATGGGTTGAGATATTGTAATTGAGATATTGAATTGGTTTTTTTTATGATAATTAATTGGGGGAAATTAGTTATGAAATGATGTTTGTATATATAAGATATTTGACTGTGAGAATTAAATATGTTCCATAATTTTGATCAAAGATAATTAATTGTGATAATTAATTATGAAAAGTTTATATTTGAAATGGATAATTAACTGTGAAGAATTAATTACGGAATGAGAATTGTGTTGATTGATTAATTTATTGATTAATCAATTAATGGGTTGTGTGATTAGTTAATTTTTTATTTAGCTAATGACCATTTAAATGTTTAACTAATCTTTGGATTAGTAATGGAATGATTTGGCTAATTCATGTAAATTAAAGAATGATTAAATGAATGAGATTTTTGTGTTTCTAGACATGGCGTTCTAGAGTGATTAGAAGTTGGGACATGGACATGGAGTTCCTTCCCAATAGTTATCCAAGCATGAGATTTTGGGGTGCTAGGCATGGCGACCTACACCGAATGATATATGGATTGATATGCATGGTGACCTACACTGAATGGGTTTTTGGGTTTTTGAAATGATGTTCAACACCAAATGAATGATAATAATGAATGGTAATTCAAATGGAAAACATGAATTGAAACTGGGCCTAATATGTTGATTAAATATTAAATGACAATGTGATAAATGTTTAATTATTCATTGTATTTATTGCTTCATAAAACTGTATAGACAATATTTTTACTGGACTTGTTTTATACACTGTTGGTGGTGGTAAACTGAGTTGTACTCACACCCTATTCGGGCCACCTGATCGGAACATGAGTAGACATTGTAGTTGCATGATAAGATAGGATAAGGGAAAGTACATAGGATATGTTTCTGTTTTGGATTGGAGCATGAGAGAGGGAACCATAAGTGGTTTTGGATCCACTCAGGAGTCGTTGTGTCATTACATTTAGTTGCATTGTAGACACTTGACACTAACATTATCATAGCATGTTTTACCTTTCAGTTGAGTATTGTATTTTCTTGGTTTGAATATCATATGACATGATATTGTTCTAGTTATTTATATGCTTCCACACTTGGTTATTGTTGTTTTATTATGTTGGTGTTTTATTATGAATAAAGAGGGTATAGTTTCCCCAAGGATGACTTACCAGACCCTCGTTGTTAGTCGGCACCCTATGGCATACGGGGAGGCGTGCTTGAGGGCATGTGGCCAACCAGCTCACACTACGGCAAAATATGCATTTAGTGGCGGTTTGGGTTTACGTTTCGCGGCAGTTTAAACCGCCCCTAAATTGATTGGCGGCAGTTTTGAAAAACCGCCGCGAAATCGTGCGTCAGGAAACTATTCACGGCGGTTTTCAAAACCGTCACAGAACGTTTCGCGATGGTTTTTAGTGGCAGTTTAAACCACCTCTAAATTATTTAGCGGCGGTTTTTTTTATTTTTTTATTTTTTATTTGTTATTTTATTTTATTTTATTTTTTATTTATTTATTTTATTAATTTATTTCGTATTTTTTTATTTGTTTTTTTTAATTTCGTTTTTTATTTCTTTATTTTATTTTATTTTATTTTATTTCGTACTTATTGTTTTATTTATTATTTATTTTATTTATTTCTTATTTATTTGATTTATTTATTTTATTCATTTCTTATATTATTTATTTATTTCTTTTATTTATTTATTTCGTATTTATTTTATTTATTTCGTATTACTTTATTTATTTTATTTATCCATGCATGCAAATCTCATGCACATGCCCATGCACATGCCCATGCCCATTAATTTATTCATTTATTAATTTATTTTATTTATTAATTTATTTTATTAATTTATTTCATATTTTTTTATTTGTTATTTTTTTATTTCGTATTTTATTTAATTATTTAATTATTTTTTTTATTTTATTTTTTTTAATTTTATTTTATTTCGTATTTATTTTATTTCTTTATTATTTATTTTATTTATTTCTTATTTATTTGATTTATTTATTTGATTTATTTATTTATTTGATTTATTTATTTCGTATTTATTTTATTTATTTCGTATTTATTTTATTTATTTTGTATTACTTTATTTATTATATTTATCCATGCATGCACATCTCATGCACATGCCCATGCAATATAAAGAAATACTGCGTTTAGTGGGATTTGAACCCCTAACCTCTTGCATATTATCCAAAGACTTTACCACTCTAGCAAGCTCGCCATGTGGTTAATAAAAAGAATTTAATATACTTATATATATTAATTGAAAAAAAAATAATACATAACTAATAGATATAATAAATAATAATAATAATAAATAATAATAAATAATAGTAAACAAATAAAAATAAATAATAAATAATAATAAATAAATAATAAATAAATAATAGATAATAAATAATAAATAATAAACAATAAATAATAAATAATAAATAGTAAATAATAAATAATAAATAATAAATAATAGTAAATAAGAAACAATAAACAATAAACAATAAACAATAAAAAATAAAAAATAAAAAATAAAAAATAATAATAAAGAATAAAGAATAAAGAATAAATAAAAATAAATAAAAATAAATAAAAATAAATAAAAATAAATAAAAATAAATAAAAATAAACAAAAATAAATAATAAATACGAAATAAAAAAATATTTAATAATAAATATTAAATAATAAATAACACATAATAAATAAAATATTATTATTAATAAATAATAAATAATAAATAATAAATAATAAATAATAAATAATAAATAAAAAATAAAAAATAAAAAATAATAAATAATAAATAATAAATAATAAATAACAAATAAAAAATAAAAAATAATAAATAATATACAAGAAGTAAGAAATAAAAAATAAGAAATAAGAAATAAGAAATAATATATAATAAATAACAAATAAATAATAGTAAATAATAATTAATAAATAATAATAAAGAATAAATAATAAAAATAATTAATAATAAATAATAGAGAATAAATAATAATAAATAATAAACAATAAACAATAATAAACAAATAATAAATAATAATAAACAAATAATAAATATAAATAATAAATAATAAATAATAAATAATAAATAATAAATAATAAATAATAAATAATAAATAAGAAATAAAAATAAGAAATAAGAAATAAGAAATAAGAAATAAGAAATAAGAAATAATAAATAATAACAAATAAATAAAAAATAAAAAATAAAAAATAAGAAATAAGAAATAAGAAATACAAAATAAGAAATAAGAAATAAGAAATAAGAAATAAGAAATAATAAATAACAAATAACAAATAATAAATAAAAAATAAAAAATAAAAAATAAAAAATAAAAAATAAAAAATAAAAATAAAAATAAATAATAAAAATAAATAAAAATAAATAATAAACAATAAATAATAATAAATAATAAACAATAAATAATAATAAACAAATAATAAATAATAATAAACAAATAATAAATATAAATAATAAATAATAAATAATAAATAATAAATAATAAATAATAAATAAATATAAATAATAAATAATAATTAATAAATAATAAATAAATATAAATAATTAATAATAAATAATAAATAACAACTAAAAAATATTATTATTATTAATAATATGTTATTATTAATAATAAATAATAAATAATAAATAATAAATAATAAATTCTAAATAATAAATAATAAAAAATAAAAAATAATAATAATATATAACAAATAATAATAATTATTTAATAATAATAAACAATAAATAATAATAAACAATAAATAAATAATAATAAACAAATAATAAATATAAATAATAAATAATAAATAATAAATAATAAATAATAAATAATAAATAATAAATAATAAATAATAAATAATAAATAATAAATAATAAATAATAAATAACCAGTAACATATATTAATAATAATAATATTTTATTATTAATAATAACAAATAACAAATAATAAATAATAAATAATAAATAAATATAAATAATAAATAATAAATAAATTTAAATAATAAATAATAAATAACCCGTAACAAATAATAGATAATAAATAAATTAAAGTATATTATAAATAATAAATAATAAATAATAAATGAAACACATGAAAAAGTATGAAAAGACGTGATAAGGGATGAAAAATCATGAAAACACATGAAAACTGTAACAACCCGAGATTTTATGAAAAATATTCTTTTTAATTTCATTAATGTCTTGTGTTGTATTCTACACCAAGATTACCTTGCGATATACGCAACACCGAACTAGCTTGCAGTATACGCAACACTATTCTTGGATCGTGTTACACAAAATTTTGATGATAGTTATTCTACGCAACATTGAGTATATATATATATTTATTCAATGTAAAAATGAAATATGGTTGGATTCTGTTATACGAAACAACGAAGGATTCTTTCACAACACGCAACCCTGACTTGGCTTGCATTACACGCAACCACGACCTTCCTCGATAGCGTGTGTTGTACGCAATACCGGGTTTTAATAAAAAAGGATATATTATTATAATATTGTCATGAACTAGCCGTTATGAATAGTATTAACTTAATTTTGAATTTTATAACATTATTATTCATCTTACACTTTTTCTAGAACATGGTATAAGAACAAAATAAATTTTTCGGGTAAAATAAGTATTTTTCAAAAAATGCAGTTTTACCGCCTTTTGATGGCGCACCCACTTTAAATCTAGATTTTTACATGATTATATGTTCAATTTGACAAAATAAAATTCTTCTTTTGAATCAGGATATAAAAATTTACATTAGATAAAGTTTTGATATTTTTCCGATAACTTTCATATTTTAATGAATAGTAAAAACATGCTATATTTTAATTAAAAACAACTTTTTTCATTATAATATCTTATGTGGTTAAATTATAATATTGAATGGTTTTAAAGTATAAATGGAATATATTTTTACCATTTGATCCAATGGTGGTCAATGTAATTAATATCACTTTGATATTGGACATAAATGAGTGTCAATCTTTTGATAGATATTATTTCTTAAAAACACGCTATTTGTTTTAACAGCAGGATTTAATTATAAAATTAATTAATGCAACTTATATGTTATGAATTTTGTAAAATAGAATTCATTTTTGGGTTCGGAATATCGAATTTAGCCTAAGGTGAAGTTTTGGTACTTTTCAGATAACTGTAATATTTTGATGAATAGTGAAAATTACTAATTTTTAATTAAAAACAACTTTTTTAATCAAAATAATTTATATTGATAAATTATGAATCTTAGTGGTTTTAAATTATATTTATAAAATAGTTTTACCATTTAATTCAATGTTTTTCATTGGACATAATTTCACAATTAAACTAGACATAAACAAGTACCAATCTTTTGATAGTTATTATCTCTTAAAAACACGCTTTTTGTTTTAACAACGAGAATTAATTTTAAATTAATTTCTGCCACTTATGTGTTTTGAATTTGGAAAAACGGATTCCATATTTGGAATCAGGATGTTCAAATTGTGTAAATAGGTAACTTTTATTTTTAGACATTTTGAATAATTACTGCGGTAAAAATTTTATTTACCATGGTTAAGGGTAAATCTGGTAAATAAGGGTTAAAAAATAATATTATAATAATTTAAAATTACCTTAACACTTGTCCAAACATTATTGGTTGAGTCATTAACGACCATTGGCATCTTTGGGTCGATTTTGGGACCCCATTAAGTGATAATGACAATTTAGACTAATTAATTTAATGTAAAGGCAAAATAGACATAAACAAACAATTTTTTAGTAATTAATTCTTATATGGTTTTATATAACGAATAATTTTGACTATAATTATTCATTGGAAATCTAAAATGATTTCCTACATGATAGTATTTTTTTTAGAATTTTTAGACATCCAATAAATTAAATTATTTATGACACAACGATAAAGCAGTAATTACCTTTTTAAGAAAATATTAACATAATTGAAGTTATAAATGCCAAAATAAATGTAATTTGAGACTTTTTATGACTTAAACTAATTTTCTAGGTTAATATGACATGTTATTGTTGATTTAAGTAACTTGGTTCTAACTTATAATTCTTTTATGAATTTCATAAAAATCATGTACCAAATAGTTTGAAAATTGACATAAATTAGTTTTTAAAACAAATATTATATTATTAATTGTTATTTTATTCCTAAAAATCTAAGGTTCGGCCAAATGACTTAGATAAGGATATATATATTAATAATAAACAACTTGGGGTTCGTTTGGCTTGATATAGTAAGTCTATTAACCATATAGTGTAAGAAAACAAAAAGACACGGTAAAAGTTAAATTATTTAACTTAGAGTTAAATCTAATTGATAAGGTTAAAATAATAACCAAAACTTGTCTAAATCGTATTGTATGAGAGTATTTCGACCCATCCCCACTTTAGCTTCGAAATAAGACCCTTTGGAACCATTATAAATAGAATTTTACCTTAATATAAAATAATATTTTGAGATTTTCCTAAGGTGCCCCTCTCCTCCCTTATAAAAGGGCACCTCCTCCCTCTCCTCCTCACACCGATTTGAGCATTCAAGCTCTGCCAAACCCTGAAAAAATCTCTTCTCCACTTCCCTAGTATCATCATAGAGGTCCTGGTCTTCTTCAAAGACCATCCTTAGTTCTTTAAGTGGAGGTTAAGAAAGGCACGTCAAAAAGAGGTAATATCCATTACCGATCTTTTTCAATTTCTTTCTTCTTCAACTTCTTATTCTTTAGTTGTTTCATGATAAAGTATTAACATCAGTATTTCTTATATACTGATATGTTATCATAAATATGAAACATCTATAATTAACCTTCTATCCATCCTATGGAAAAAGGAAATCACCGCACGTGCGTACGTACGGAATACCGTCTCCACGCCGTGGTGTAATCTATTTTCCTCCACCACCTTAATTGGATGGGTATAATGGTGTAATGAGTAACTATATATGATTATTATAAAGTGATATTGATACTGAAATAGTATACATATACTTCAACACAAGTTCACGATCATGAGAACGATATCATCGCTCGTGCGTACGTACGGACTACCGTCTCCACGACGCGATGAGATTCATTCTCCACATTAACCATTCATGAATGATTATAAAGTATATATAATGAATAATAATGAAATATATTACATGTTAAATCTACTGGATTTATGTATATATATATATATTTGTATGTCATCTACTTACTTCCATTCAAGATAATAAGGAAAGAAAAACAACGTTCATGCGTACATATGGACTACCGTCTCCATGAACGGTGTGTTTCATTTCATTTATCTATCTATTATATATATATATATACTGAATATATATGATATATAAATCATTTTTTATATTCTGGAAGTAATTAAATCATGATATAAGTAATAATAATGTCAAGAACAACATGTACAAACACCTACGATAAATGAAACGATTTTACCCAAAACGCTTCTTTAACATGGAATTTACAAAAGAATGGGTAATATAAAGTCATAAGTGAACCATATATGACATCATAACAATGAATATGATTCTGTAATAAGTTAATGACATTATTTAAATCATTATACAGGAGGTTCAGATACGTACAAAGCATATCGGACATAAGGTAAGGGAAAATATCACAATCTCATTTTTATCCGAGATAGTTTATACTTTGGTATTTACTGGGGTGTATTTTATCATCCACATCCATGTTTGCTCAATATGTAATTTTATTTCCATACACCTACAATTTTTTAAATCCAATTTTACCAATTGGTTAGTTTTTAGTAAAATATATGAAAGGAATTTTTTGTCGTTTTTCGTACGAGGTACTTTTTGACTTTTCCGACAAAAGTACGAGAATAATGCTTTTTTAACTTATACGGCATGAATGGATTTTTAAAACATTATTTCCAAGAAGCTTACTTTTAAAGTTTTCAAGTTTATTTTTAATCAACTTCTTTTAGTTTATAATTTAATGACATGTTAAGAAAGGAAAAGTGTTTTTGAAGTAGAAAAGATATTTTCCTCAAGAATAAAGTTCAAGTGTTTTATCAAAATTATTTTCCATCTAAGATAATATAGGGTTATATTTCTATCCCTATTATTACATTGATTTGATTATGTTGTGATGGAATTATTTTTATGTATTCCTTTATCATATATGAATTTTTTTATGATGTCATGTTGTTTAAGAATCCCATTTTTATTACATGGGTTATGCAATGATGTATGATTTATGAATTTGTGGCACACATAAGAATGGTATCATCATGAGATGGGTGGGACCTATGTCTCCCTCCAATGCATTGGGTAAATATTCTAGATATCATGATATAGACATGGCTGGAACGGTAGGTTATACCGGTTCAGTGAAACAGGACTAAAACGAGGAGTGAACTCGGTTCAGAAAGGGACTTTGTCCACTAAGATAGTCTAGGCAATGAGTCTTGACTAATAAGAAATGATTCTATATGATTATGTGTGTATGCCACAAAGTTTCATGTTTTAAGTTATGATTATTGGGATTTCATTTCACTACTATCATTTATCCCATGTTATGAAATTACGCTCTCTTTTGCAGGTTAAGATTTCCAAAATGTTATGTTCTTATGAATATGATGTGATTGATATTTCTTTTTTTTACCCTTACTGAGCATTTGAGCTCACCCTTTTATGTTTTCTTTTCCCCAGGATATATAGAAAGGTTTTAGGTAAAAAAAAGGAAGATCTTTATGGGAGATGTTGAAGATTTTTCACCACGATTAGAAGATTATATTCCGAGTTTCCAAATACACTAAACTATTACGGTCCTTGTGTGTGTGTTTTTGTTATGTACTAAGTATTCCGCAAAAGTAATGTAATGCCTATGTACATCAAGCTTCAGGTCTCTACAGTTGGTATCAGAGGAAAAGTTTAGTCAACCTTTGGAAACTAGGATGCGAAAATGTTAGTGAGATCCCTAGAGATATTTCTAAGTTATGTCTAGGGATGTCCCTAAGGATAAGTATACGTATAAGATATAGTCCTAGAACTGTGGTAACGATATTAGATTAAACCAAAGATGTTAGATATTGAAGTTACTCTCCCTTTATTATGATTTTTTCCTCTCACACTATTCTTTTTGGGTTTTAGAAAATGGTTGGAGACAAGATGATTCACAATAATGGAGGATATGATGGACAATGGAATGATATTCTTCATGAGAAACCAAATGAAATGGGATTTGGAGGTCCAAACATCATTATTATGCCGAATCAGCAATATCATAATATGATCAATAAAGTAAAATTTGGTAAGTTTCCTGACTCGGCTAATAAGAGAAAGATGGAGTTTCATGATGATCATAGAGGAAAGAAAGTTCAATTTCCCCTATGTAAATCATGTGGGAAGAGGCATCAAGGAGAATGTTTCAAAGGAACTAGAAGATGATTTGGGTGTGGAAAAGAAGGACACAAAGCCAGTAAGTGCAAAGGAAAAGGTTCAGTTAACACCAGGGATGAGGATAATGGTATTTCTACGACATCAACAATGGTTAAATGTTTTAAATGTGAAATGTATGGGCATTATGCAAACCAATGCCCTAAGGGAAAGTCTCATGAAGAGAATCAGTATGGTCGTATGGGTAGTATTTATGTTGATGATGATGAAGAGACTACAAATGATATGTGAGATGAAAGAATTATTGAAGCTCGGTCAATGGTTTAAGTATGTAGTGGAATGATTACATGTTTATCATGTGTAATGTTGTATAAGTAATCTCACGGTACTATGGAATAAAGATACATCTAAGGATTGTTACATTGTTATCTTTCCTTGAGTTTTGAAAGTGTATGATTAATGGTACCAGTATCCATGAAAGGTTATTCAGATATTTTTGGAATGTAGATGATATGCGCATAATGAAGGGATAAGGAGAAAATTAAATGTTTGATAGTATTAATGAGCTCATGACTGATATAAGGAGAAGGTTATATCATGGTTTGAGTATATAGAATTTTTGGATTTTGGTATGTGGAAAGAATTAACTTTTGACAGCATTCATGTTTTCACTAAGGTTTAATGGGTATTCATTTTTCAAGAGAATACATCATCAAGGTATTCACATGATTGGAATGTGACCAACAAGATATATGGGGGATAAATGATGGTATTCACATGCTTGGTTGATGACATTTCAAGTAATCGTTTTCTTTATACTATGAGCTTAAACCGAAGTATTTTAGATAAGCCTAAAGATTGGAATGGATTATGTTAACCATAAGTTAGTATTGTTTAAGGATAGAACTTTTTTGATATTATTTATGTGATTTTATAGTAATGTAATTTTACAAAAGGACAACCTGCAGGACGTGCAACAACCCATCGCGTCAGACAAGGCTGTGGGAATGGAACCCACAAACGAAGTGCGACTGGCCTTTATTGCCTACCACTGGCCTACAGGAAGTCCCTTTTTAGTAGAAACTAGTTTTATTATATTACGCAGTATGATATATGAAGTATAAGTCCATTTTAGGAACTATATATAATTAACCTCACTATAGATGGACTTATGTAATTTTTGATAACTTTTCTAACCTTTTGATTGAGATAGATGGAATGACGCATCATTCAATCACATGATCTACTAAAACATCACTAATGACAAATTCAACTTCATTTCTTTAAGAGATGAAGTGTAAATTGTCCAAATAACGACAAACGGTGAGACTATACCAAAATAACAAAAGTATTTCTTCTAATTCCAATTTCATCAAGTTTAGGGAAATGATCTTGAAAACCAAAAATGTTGTCCTAGTGCTCTTATATCTGATGAATTAGATGGTACCTTAGCTCGTCACAAATTTATGGCTTTGTGATTGCTAGCTTTTCCAGAGCCATGTTCTCTACCACTCTCCATCAGAACATGATGATTAGATTTCTCTTCAATATCCATATTTTTACCTATGTGGAAACCCAGTGATTAATTTATTTGGGTAACCATTACGTTTCATACTTTTGTTTTTAAAGATTGGTTTTGGTATTCCTTTTTACGATGTGGGTTTCTATTAAAGAAACTTTTGAGCAGTAAACCATTTATAACCCCGACGAATTTCGAGGGCGAAATTCATTTTAAGGGGGGTAGAATGTAACAGCCCGAGATTTTATGAAAAATATTCTTTTTAATTTCATTAATGTCTTGTGTTGTATTTTACACCAAGATTGCCTTGCGCTATATGCAACACCGTACTAGCTTGCAGCATACGCAACACTATTCTTGGATCGTGTTACACAAAATTTTGATAATAGTTAGTCTACACAACATTGAGTATATATATATATTCAATATATAAATGAAATATGGTTGGATCTGTTATACGAAACAACGAAGGATTATTTCACAATACGCAACCCTGACTTGGCTTGCATTACACGCAATTGTGACCTTCCTCGATAGCGTGTGTTGTATGCAATACCGGGTTTTAATAAACAACGATATATTATTATAATATTGTAATGAACTAGCCGTTATGAATAGTATTATCTAAATTTTGAATTTTATAATATTATTATTCATCTTACACATTTTCTAGAACATGGTAGAAGAACAAAATAAATTTTTCGGGTAAAATAAGTATTTTTCAAAAAATGCAGTTTTGCCGCCTTTTGATGGTGCACCCACATTAAATCTAGTTTTTGACATTTTTATATGTTCAATTTGACAAAATAAAATTCTTATTTTGAATCAGGATATAAAAATTTACATTAGATAAAGTTTTGATATTTTTCCGATAACTTTTATATTTTAATGAATAGTAAAAACACGCTATATTTTAATTAAAAACAACTTTTTTCATCGTAATATCTTATGTGGTTAAATTATAATATTGAATGGTTTTAAAGTATAAATGGAATATATTTTTACCATTTGATCCAATGGTGGTCAATGTAATTAATATCACTTTGATATTGGACATAAACGAGTGTCAGTCTTTTGATAGATATTATTTCTTAAAAACACGCTATTTGTTTTAACAGCAGGATTTAATTATAAAATTAATTAATGAAAATTCTATGTTATGAATTTGGTAAAATAGAATTCATCTTTGGGTTCGGAATAACGAATTTATCCTAAGGTGAAGTTTTGGTACTTTTCAGATAACTGTAATATATTGATGAATAGTGAAAATTACTAATTTTTAATTAAAAACAACTTTTTTAATTAAAATAATTTATATTGATAAATTATGAATTTGAGTGGTTTTAAAGTATATTTAGAAAATAGTTTTACCATTTAATTCAATGTTTTTAATTGGACATAATTTCACAATTAAACTAGACATAAACAAGTACCAATCTTTTGATAGTTATTATCTCTTAAAAACACGCTTTTTGTTTTAAAAATGGGAATTAATTTTAAATTAATTTCTTCCACTTATGTGTTTTGAATTTGGAAAAATGGATTCCATATTTGGAATATGGATGTTCAAATTGTGTAAATAGGTAACTTTTATTTTTAGACATTTTGAATAATTACTGCGGTAAAAATTTTATTTACCATGGTTAAGGGTAAATCCGGTAAATAAGGGTTAAAAAATAATATTATAATAATTTAAAATTACCTTAACACTGGTACAAACATTTTTGGTTGAGTCACTAACGACCATGAGAATCTTTGGGTCGATTTTGGGACCCCATTAAGTGATAATGACAATTTAGACTGATTAATTTAATGTAAAGGCAAAATAGACATAAACAAAACATCTTTTAGTAAGTAATTTGTATATGGTGTTATATAAGGAATATTTTTGACTATATATATTCATTGGAAATCTAAAAAGATTTCATACATGATAGTATTTTTTTTAGAATTTTTAGACATATAATAAATTAAATTACTTATGACACAACGATGATGCAGTAATTACCTTATTAAGAAAACATTAACATAATTGATGTTATAAATTCCCAAATAAATGTAATTTGAGACTTTTTAGGACATAAACTAATTTTATAGGTTAATATGACATGTTATTGTTTATTTAAGTAACTTGGTTTGAACTTATCATTCTGTTATGAATTTCATAAAAGTCATGTACCCAATAGTGTCAAAATTGAAATAAATTAGTTTTTAAAACAAATATTATATTATTAATTGTTATTTTATTCCTAAAAATCTACGGTTCGGCAAAATGACTTAGATAAGGTTATATATATTAATAATAAACATCTTGGGGTTCTTTTGGCTTGATATAGTTAGTTTATTAACCATATAGTGTAAGCAAACAAAAAGACACGGTAAAAGTTAAATTATTTATCTTAGAAGTAAATCTAATTGATAAGGTTAAAATAATAACCAAAACATGTCTAAATCCTATTGGATGAGCGGATTGCGACCCATCCCCACTTTAGCTTCGAAATAAGACCCTTTGGAACCATTATAAACCGAATTTTACCTTAATATAAAATAATATTTTGAGATTTTCCTTAGGTGCCCCTCTCCTCCCTTATAAAAGGGCACCTCCTCCCTCTCCTCCTCACACAAATTTGAGCATTCAAGCTCGTCCAAACCCTGCCAAAATCTCTTCTCCACTTCCCTAGTATCATCCTAGAGGTCCTGGTCTTCTTCAAAGACCATCCTTAGTTCTTTAAGTGGAGGTTATGAAAAGGCACGTCCAAAAGGGGTAATATCCATTACCGATCGTTTTCAATTTCTTTCTTCTTCAACTTCTTCTTCTTTAGTTGTTTCATGATAAAGTAATAACATCAGTATTTCTTATATACTGATATGTTATTATAAATATGAAACAACTATAATTGACCTTCTACCCATCCTATGGAAAAAGGAAATCACCGCGCGTGCGTACGTACGAAATACCGTCTCCAGGCCGTGGTGTAATCTATTTTCCGCCACCACCTTAATTGGATGGGTATAATGGTGTAATGAGTAACTATATATGATTATTATAAAGTTATATTGATACTGAAATAGTATACATACACTTAAACACAAGTTTATGATCATGAGAACGATATCATCGCTCGTGCGTACGTACGGACTACCGTCTCCACGACGCGATGAGATTCATTCTCCACATAAACCATTCATGAATGATTATAAAGTATATATAATGAATAATAATAAAATATATGACATGTTAAATATAAAGGATTTATGTATATATATATATTTATATATATATATATTTATGTCATCTACTTACTTCCATTCAAGACAATAAGGAAAGGAAAACATCGTTCATGCGTATGTACGGACTACCGTCTCCATGAACGGTGTGTCTCATTTCATTTATATATCTATTATATATATATATATACTGAATATATATGATATATAAATCATGTTTTATATTCCGGAAGTAAGTAAATCATGATATAAGTAATAATAATGTCAAGAACAACAAGTCCAAACACCTACGATAAATGAATCAATTTTACCCAAAACGCTTCTTTAACATGGAATTTACAAAATAACGGGTAATATAAAGTCATAAGTGAACCATATATGACATAATAACAATGAATATGATTATTTAATAAGTTAATGAAATTATTTAAATCATTATATAGGAGGTTCAGATACGTACAAAGCATATCGGACATAAGGTAAGGGAAAATATCACAATCTCATTTTTATCTGAGATTGTTTATACTTTGGTATTTACTGGGGTGTATTTTATCATCCACATCCATGTTTTCTCAATATGTAATTTTATTTCCAAACACATACAATTGTTTAAATCCAATTTTACCCTTCGGTGAGTTTTTAGTAAAATATATGAAAGGAATCTTTTGTCGTTTTTCGTACGAGGTACTTTTTGACTGTTCCGACAAAAGTATGAGAAGAATGTTTTTTTAACTTATACGGCATGAATGGATTTTTAAAACATTATTTACAAGAAGCTTACTTTAAAATTTTTCATGTTTATTTTTAATCAACTTCTTTTAGTTTAAAATTGTATGACATGTTAAGAAAGGAAAAGTGTTTTTGAAGTAGAAAGGATATTTTCCTCAAGAATAAAGTTCAAGTGTTTTATCAAAATTATTTTCCATCTAAGATAATATAGGGTTCTGTTTCTATCCCTATTATTACATTTATTTTATTATGTTGTGATGGAATTATTTTTATGAATTCCTTTATCTTATATGAATTGTTTTATGATGTCATGTTGTTTAAGAATCCCATTTTTATTACATGGGTTATGCAATGATGTATTATTTATGAATTTGTGGCACACATAAGAATGGTATCATTATGAGATGGGTGGGACCTATATCTCTCTCCAATGAATTGGGTAATGATTTTAGATCTCATGAGATAGACATGGCTGGAACGGTAGGTTATACCAGTTCAGTGAAACAGGACTGAAACGAGGAGTGAAATCGGTTCAGAAAGGGACTTTGTCCACTAAGATAGTCTTGGAAATGAGTCTTGACTAATAAGAAATGATTCTATATGATTATGTGTGTATGCCACAAAGTTTCATATTTTATGTTATGATTATTGGGATTTCATTTCACTACTATGATTTATCCCATGTTATAAAATTATGCTCTCTTTTGCAGGTTAAGATTTCCAAAATGTTATGTTCTTATGAATATGATGTGATTTATATTTCTTTTGTTTACCCATACTGAGCATTTGAGATCACCCTTTTATGTTTTATTTTCCCCAGGATATAAAGAAAGGTTTTAGGTAAAAAGGAAGATCTTAATGGGAGATGTTGAAGATCTTTCACCACGATTAGAAGATTATATTCCGAGTTTCCAAAGACACTAAACTATTACTGTCCTTGTGTGTGTGTTTTTGTTATATACTAAGTATTCCGCAAAAGTAATGTAATGTCTATGTACGTCAAGCTTCGGGTCTCTACAAAAACGGATGGAGAAGCATGGAGAATGAGGCATTAGAAAGAATGAGAACGCATGAAAACTCATGAAAACTTTGGAAAACCCCTTAAGAATTCAACAAAATCATCATAATAACCCACAAAAAACAATTGATAAAGATAACAAGTCATGGAAACCCAAATAAACAGTAATAAATGGAGCAACTGTTAAAACCCGTCAAAACTGTCATAAAGTGACAAAACATTGGAATCACATTAACAGAGATAACACATGATTCGAGAGTCCATTCCAGATCCGCGACCAGTCAAATCAAAGATCCTAAAATGATCTTCGAGATGATAGGTGAAAGAGACTGAATGGACCGACGGATCGAATGTTACGACTATTTAAAAAAAAGCTGATGGGGAATGGTTGCTAGAAACAAGGTATCGAAAAACATAACAAATCTGATACCCACTAAAAATGCCATAACATATGATCTAGGAGTCCATGTGGGCGCCACAACCAGTCAAATCGAAACTTATGGAACGACCTACGATCTGGAAGGTGGAGGAGTCCGAACTGACATGCGGATCGAAATTTAAGTCCGTTTGAAGACAAGTTCGACGGGACACTGGTGACAGAAATGAGGTTTCGGAGGCCTTCCGAGGGGTTTTTGGGGTCGAAAAACTCGGAAAAAGCTTGCTTGGGATTATTTGGTGTGCAACTCTCTTCGCTGGCTTCGATTTGATATGTGGTAGAGCCTAAACGGACACCCGGAGTGAAAGTTATGGCAGTTTGAAGTTGGAGAACTTTTTTCAACTTTCTTATAACTCTCATATCTTCTGCAACTTAGATCGTCTCATGGTTTTTATTATACGTGCTTCTAGATCTCTTCATGGTCTTTGTTTTTACTGGTCTTGGCACCCCAATGGACGCCCGGAACAAAAGTTATGGTCGTTTTAGTGATTTTGGGGTTTCTCATGTTTTTTTTTATTTTTTTCTTTCCATTTCACAGTGGTTTTACCCAAACCGCCGCTATTTCACGACGGTTTTTTAAAAAACCGCCGCTAATCCTCAAAAAAATAAAAATAAAATTAAAAGATAAAATAATTTTTTTACACATTTCGCAGCGGTTTCTACAACCGTCGCCAAATACAGGCCCAAAATCTATTTCGGGGTGGTTTTTAAAACCGCCATGAAAAAACTGCCGCAAAATGCCTGTTTTCCTGTAGTGTCGGGGTACTGTTTAGTGGAACCAGTGTTGGGATTTCACAAATTTGTATTAGAGGAGTTTTCTTTTATTTCTTTTTCTTTCATCTTACTATTTTGGGAAAGGTATACAGGAGACCAGGAAGAGTCAAGACTTAGTAAAGAGCTAATGCATGGGAGTTTCAAACCCATGTATGGCGGAAATCTGAGTACTCAGGGTGGGATTGATGTGATTTCTGTTTTTTGTTACAGTTGGATATTATTTCACCTCGGGTGATGCACTTGTGGTGTGATGTGATATCTGTTTTGATAGTTTTTGAATATAGATTCATGGTCTAAAGAGGCATGATACTTGAGTCTGCATGCATCATTCTAGGAACTCGGGGTTGTTGGGACATGTATCATCCTAGGAACTCATGGGAAAATGATATATTGGCGAGTTATTAAACATAACTGATTTTCCTTGTTGTGAGATTGAAATAATGATGCAAAATGAGAACAAATGGGTGTCTAATGAGAAACTTGATTGATGAAATGGGTATAATTAATTAATTGATTTTTTAATTAATTAATTTTAGATAATATGATTAATTAATGGTTTAATTAATTAATGAGAGTGTATGTACCCTTGTTGATCAAGACCTCGGAGTATGATGGTTAAGGGTAGTGATAAGGCCTCAATGTTGACCATGTGGCAAGAAAAGGGGGAAAGGAAATGTTGAAACTTGTTGTGTTAGTTTCTCCTCTTATGTAAATGTTATAAGGTTACGTTATGAGACTTAAGACATGTGTTTGTATTTGTAGAGATAAGCCCCTACGATGCTTATTGAGGGAGATACTGAGGGGTATTTCCTAGAACAAACATCCAAATAGGGAGCTTGAGGCACCATTTGTGCAAGCTGAGGAGGAAGGGGAACAGTTCCAAGAGAACTTTTCTTATTCTATAAAATTCATGGAGAGAGACCCAGGGAAGACTCTAAAAATCATGTCTGAGTTGACAAGGGAGTTTCATATATATCACCCTTATACTTTTACTAGAGAGGGCGGAGATGAAAGAGTAATATTATAGATTGAATCCATAGAGATGACACTTGAACGTTTGGAGACTCCAGTTGGGAGGATGGTAAAGTTGGATGCTTATATACTACGAGGGTTAGTGAAGCACTATTGGGACATTCAGGTATGATCTGGATAGGCTGATGATATGTTAAGCAAGGAATTTATGGAGATGTTCTTAGATCACTTCTATCCAAAGACGCTGATACAAGAGAATGCTTTAGAGTTTAGTCATCTGCCTCAAGGAAGCATGTCTATAATGGATTACACTAAACGTTTCATAGATTTATAGTGTTTTTTTCTAGGTTTTGTGGCAGATGAGGCTTCTTCGACAAAACAATTTCATTACAGACTTAGGTGTGAAATTAAGTCTTAGTTAAATATGATTAGGCTGAGGAAATTATCATATGTTGTTAATCATGATCTTATTTCATCGACGAACCTAAAGGAAGCTTCCAGTACTGGATATGTAGTTATCACTAGATAATTAGGGAGCATGCCTTCTAAGAACAGGAAGAGCTATTACAAGAACCTTAGTTAGGACAATGTAAAACAAGGTGGATATCCCAGAAGAACATTTTCACAGGAACTTACTCATGTGCTTTTCCACCAGTGCGGTAGGTAGGGACACTATCTTACACATTTTCCTCAACCACCAATAGACTGCTTGTTTTGTGGAAATATGGGGATCCTATTGAAGTTTTGTATGAAGTAGGAGCAAAATGGCACTAAGGGAGTAGTTTCAAAGAGTCAAAGTGTGGGAAGGGGGTCTTATATACCATATTGGTCAGGTAGTTGGAACCATACAGGAAGAGGTGGTAGAGGTAGTAGATTTGGTTCTTCAGGGTATAAGAACTCGTATTATCAAAGTGGTTCTACTCAAGGGAGTCTGATGACACCACAAGGAAGAAGGACATGACGGTTACATGCAGTGCATCTTCCACTTATGGAGAGATAGGTTGGTCCATTGATAGTGATAAGTACTATTCTAGTTTCTTCTACTTTAGCTACTTCCTTATTTCATACTGGTGCCCCTCATTCCTTTATATCCGTGAATCTTATTAATAGTTTGAGAATAGAGGTGGATTTTGTATGTGGGGTGATGAATATCGATACACCGTTGGAAAAATAGTCTAGGGATATCTTTTTATACAAGGAATGATCACAAGATATCAAAGAGTTTCGTTTTCTCTGGGATATTTATGTCCTAGATATAACGGGATTCAACATGATTATGGGTATGGACTAGCTAGTCCCATATTGAGCCCACATGGATTTTTACCATAGGAGAGTGACCTTTGTATTTTCTAAGGGTGACCAGTATGTTCATCGTCGAGAATGAGATATCCATGCAGGCTGAACTGGGCCAATTACTCAATAATTGGGAGAGATCACAACCCAAATTGCTATCATTTTTCTAGATAATGGGATCGGTAGGCAGGATATACTTCCACTAGAAATAGAACTATTTCATGATGTCTTTCCTGAAGAATTTTTTAGAGTTTCCACCTGAGAGAGATGTGGAATTCACTATTAAGCTAAGTCCTGGGGTTGAGTTGGAATCTACTACACCTTACAGAATGACACCGACCGACCTTCAAGATATCAAAATTCAGTTGGAGGAGTTAGAGGATAAAGGGGTTATCTTTCCAAGTATGTTGCCTTGGGGATCACCTATATTGTTTGCAAAGAAAGACAATGGGAGTTTACACTTGTTTGCAATTACCAAAAGTTGAATAAAATGACTGGGAAGAACTAATATCCTCTTTTGTGTATCGAATATCTATTTTACCAGGTGATGGGGGATTTCTCATTCTCTAATATTGATATGAGATTAGGGTATCATCAGGTGAGAGTTCAGACATCTAATATACCAAGAACTGCTTTCAAGAGAAGGTATGGAATTTATGTGTTTTTTTAGTTCCGTTTGTGTTGAAAAAATTCTCCAATATTATTTATGGGTTGATGAACATGATCCTTCATTCTTACTTAGATCAGTTTGTGGTGGTGTTTGTGAATGACATCTTGATGTACTCTAAGACTCATGACGATCACGCCCAACATCTTAACATCTTCGTGGGTACATTGCGAGAGAATAAACTATATTCTAAGCTATATAAATGATAAATTTAGATTAACAGGGTACACTTTTGGGGGAATATCATCTCCAAAGAAGGTGTGGTAGTGGACCCAGAAAAAGTGCGTACAGTTATTTCAGGGGAGAAACCCAATAATTATTCTGATATCTGAAGCTTTTTGGGATTATTTAGTTATTACAAGAGGTTCATCCAGGAAGTTTCACAATTGGAAGCACCTCTTTCATGTTTGAGAAAGAAAGGAATAAATTTTATTATATAGAAGCATGTGAGAATTCTTTCCAAGAGTTAAAGAAGTGTGTGAAATCAGCACAAATTTTGATCTTACCGGAGTCGTTTGAGGAGTATAGGGTGTATTTTGATGCTTATAGGATCGAACTTGAAGTAGTGTTGATGCAAGGGGATCTGGTCGTTTATTAAGGGCCTCATTAGTTGAGGCCACATGAATGGAATTACCCTACAAATGACCTCGAGTTCATAAAAGTAGTTTATTATCTTATTCATTGAAGAAACTATCTTTTGGGTTGAAAGTTTAACATTTTTACAGGTCACAAAATATTGAAGTATATATTTTCACAGCGCGACTTGAATCTTCGGCAGCAAAGACAGGTAGATTATATGGAATCATTTGATTTTGAACTATCATATACACCTAGAAAGGGTAATTGTGTGGTTGATTCCTTGAACAGGAAAACTCAGACTTAATTGGTATATGAGTCGAGTTCAGAGTGGAAGATGATGAACCTGCTTGTGGAAATGAACGTGGTATTTCAGGAGTGTCAATAGAGGATAATTATGGTTTCTTTAGCAGTAGTGTCTACACTCTTGAGATAGATAAGGGACAGGTAGTATAAGGATCTGGAGTGTTTATCCTTATTTTAAATCCTTGAAGGTGGGGAGACACCTTTGTATTGGATAATAGATAAGGATGAGGTCATCTATGTGAAAAAACAAGTTTTTGTGCCTATGAGTATGCGAGAGGAACTCATGTGAGAATTTCATACCTCAAATTGGGAGTTATATCTTGGGTTGAAAAAAATGTACGGTGACCTACGATGATAGTTTTGGTGGACAGAAATGAATAAATAGATTGTAGGTTTTGTAATAATATGTTTCACCAGTCAGCAGGTGAAGGTAGAGCATCATTGACCTAGAGGCCTATTGCAACTATTGGCTACTCCATAATGGAAGTGGGATGACGTGACTATGGATTTCATGGTAGGACTTCCCAATAATCTTAAGACGAGTGATGAAATTTGGGTCATTGTGTATCAACTAACGAATGTATCATATTTCATTCGTATAAAGGAATCCTTTACATTAGAACAGTTTGGAGAACTGTACGTATGAGAGATAGTTCGTTTTCATTGGGTGTCACATTCCTTAGTTTTAGATCATGATTCACTATTTAGTTCACACTTCTGGCAAGGCTTATATAAGGATCTTGGTACATAGGTTTTTTTATGTACTACCATCCACCCATAGACATATGGGAAATCAGAGTGTACCATACATGTGTTAGAGGATATGCAATGAGCATGTGTGCTTGACTTTGGTTGTTCTTTGAAGAATCACTTGGATTTAGTGGAGTTATCCTATAACAAAAGGTATATGGAAACTATACAGATGGAACTATATAAGGAACTTTATGGTATACCTTGTAGATCAAATCTATCTTTGTTATAGGTGGGTGAGTCAGAGTTGTTGGAACCAAGTCTAGTTCAAGAGACATCAGAGTAGGTGCAGTTGATTCAGAATCGTATAGATACAGCTTAGAGTGGGTATAAGTCATATGCTAATAGACAGAGACGAACCCTAGAGTTTATAGAGGGAAATCGTGTATTCCTTTAGGTATTGACTATATTGGTTCACTATAGGATATGGAGTAAGGGAATGTTGGCACCCAGGTTTGTGGGATCATTCGAGGTGCTAGAGAGAATCGAGCTAGTGGCATGCTGATTATCCCTTCCATAGAAATTCAGCGCTAAGCATGATGTCTTCCAGGTTTCACAACTATGGATATATCACCCTGACCCTTCTCATGTGATATGTGTGGAATAAGATTACCTTGAAATAGATGCGTCCTTTGAGGAGCATCTAATATGTGTGCTGGGTCTCATTAAGAAAGTGTTATTGGGAAGGACAGTGTCATTAGTTCATGTGATATGGAAACATGGATGTGTTCAAGAGGAAACTAGTGAACATGAAGTAGACATGAGGGCTCAATGGCCTAATATTTTTGGCTTGGAATCATAGATAAGTTTAGGAGTATAGTTCGAGGATGAGATGTTATAATGTAGGGATATTTTAAGATACCGACCTTTTCTAGAGTCATCTTAGGTGCATTTTCATGATATTTTTGAAGTTTTTAAGAACAATTATTTTAGAGTAGTAGCTTGGGCTGCATTTGGGTGAAATTTTATGAAAAAATAACAGATAGTGAACTATAAATATATTGCGCATAGTTTGAAGAATCATGTGACTAAACCATGTCAACCATGGAAATCTAGACAGAGAGGCCCGCATGGTTTGCGTGTGGGTTTCCTTAACTGTGAGCCCCTTCCTAAGAAACTATGTGCGCATGATTAATTATCCAAAAATATACTTTAAAAATCACATGAACCCCTGATAATACCATATTTTAATACTATCTAATACATGAAAAATTCTAGGTGACCCCAAATCCTTCTGAAGGTATTAGAAGGCGATTCGATCAACATTCTTCAAGATCGAATGCCCGAATTAAAGATCTACTATCTTCCTGGTAAGTGGATTTCATTGCATTGATGCTCCCATTCATTCCTCTATCTTTAATTCATATTTTTATGGAATATCTCCACCATTTCCATGGATTTAAACCTATCAGTTGAGATATAGATCTAGAATTATGGATCTAGATCTAGAATTTCAAGATCATAATGCCTTTCATCGAAATTTTGATTTAGAGATTTTGATCTAGATCATGATTGACGACGTTGTTCCACTCATAATTTGGGGACAGATCCGTCTCCCACTAATGGTGTTCCTCCCCAATAGTTATCCAATCATGAGATTTTGGGGAGCTAGGCATGAAAACCTACACCGAATCAGATATAGTGTAATTGGCATGGAGACCTATACTGAATGAGATTTTGGATTCTTAACATGACATTCAACACCAATGAATGATAATAATGAATTATGATTCAAATGGAAAACATGAATTGAAACTAGGCCTAATATGATGATTAAAGATTAAATGACAATGACATAACTATTTAACTATGCATTTTATTTATTACTTCATAAAAATACATACACTATCTTCTGACTAGACATGTTTTAGACACCATTGGCGGTGCACTACTATGTTGTACTCACACCCTATTCGGGATTCCAGATCAACACCTGAGTAGACTTTGTTGTTGCAGGACAGGATAAGGGTAAGGCCCTAGGATAAGTTGTTGTTTGGGATTGGATCATGGGAGAGGTAACCAAACATGGTTTGGGACCCACTTGGGAGTCATTGTGACTTTAATTTTAGTTTTATTGAAGTCACTTGACATTATCATTATCATAGCATGTTTTACCTTTCAGTTTAGTATTGTATTTTCTTTTTTTGAATATCTAATGACATAGTATTATTCTTGTTATTTATAGGCTTCCACATAGGGTTATTTTTGTTTTCTTATGTTAGTATTGTATTCTGATAAAAGATGGTATAGACTCTCCATGACTGACTTACTAGAACCTTGTTACTCGTCGACACGCTCTGGCATACGAGGAGGCATGCTTGGAGGTATGTGGCCAACCGGCTCGGGGCACCGTTTAATAGAACCCCGTTGGGACATCACATCAGCCAATTATGGATAAGCATCAGGGGATATGAGATCCATTTTTCTTGACATAATATCCATAGTTTTCTCCAAAATTGGGGCCCTAATCCTTCATAGACTATATACTTCTTCCATGTGATGATGGTGGGTCCCTCTACGACACTAGTGGGAGACAGATCAGGTACACAGTACAAAATCCAGTGGAAATCTCCTTCCACTGACACACAGGTGGAACATGTGATGGTCGATGTTCCAGTGTCCTAGGATCATCCCTCTCTAGTTCAAATGACTCCACCTGAACACGAAGCTCTTTGATATTGATATGAGAGTCCCATACGCAAACCACCACATGGGACATAATCTCCTCATAGACATTGATTGTACTCTTTCATGAGTTTTGATGTGTTGGTTTAAGTACTTCATAACATTTATCAATGAATTTAGTTGGTATGTTTATTTGTTTATGATAAGGGACAATTATGAAACTTATAACAATTTAAATGATTTTTAGAATGAATTACACAATCAATTGGGAAACGGTATTAAGATTCACTAATCAAATCAGGGTGATGAATACATAAGGTAGGAATTCACTGATCATATGAGAGATTGTGGAATTGTTTCGCCACTCACTCCTCATGGAAAATAATATTTTAATAGTGTGTCTCATATAATAAATCATTCCTGAATGGACATGGTACAATCAATGATGTGTTAGTTTTATCTTATTATTTCACTATGGGTGTATACTATGAAAATAGTTTCAATTGTAAAAAACTATTTTCTATCTAATGTGGTGATGAAGAAAATATATGATATATTAACTGGTAAATGTTCCAAAATATCTTTTATTAATATTTGGGGTTGTGAATCACTCGTATGAAAATTGGTTTCAAAAAAACATAACCCTAAATTAGTGAACTGATTATTTGTTGTTTATCTAATGTAAACTATGGGTTATTATTTCAAAAAAAATAGAACAAAATGTGATTGTGGATGAAAATAATATATTACATGATAATGAATATGTTAATTGAGGATCTGGTGGGATGAAAGTTGATCTTGGAGAAGTTAAGGACCAACAAAAAATGTTCTCCAGATATGGAAGTTGAGTTAGTTCCATAAGGATATGTAGAAGAAGAACTAATTCACGTTACAAAATAACCTCAATTATCAAGTAGGATTCATTGGGAGCCTGAGATATATGAATTTTTTTATGCAAAATGATGAAGATTTAAGGATCATAGATGAAAAAACTAAAAACTATTGAGAGTACATTGAGAGTTATAAATATATGAAATTGTTAAAATCCCTAGAATCTAAAATGGACTCCATTTACATAAACCAAGTTCAAAACATGGTGTATGAACATCAAGGGGTGATACCGATAGGGTATAAGTGGGGTTATCATAAGAAAAATAATATTGATATTAGGGTGTCTACCTATAAATAACAGATGGTGGAAAATGTTATAAAAAAATTATGGTATTGATTATGAAGAAAAATTTTCATCTTTTGCGATGATAAAGTCTACCAAAATATTTCATATAATGACTTAGATATTTTATACACATTCTTATATCATCATTATCATAAACATCTATATAATAATCCTAATTATCTAGAGGTCCAACATCATTGGGAATTGGGTACAAGATAAAAACAAGAA
Source organism: Viscum album (assembly GCA_963277665.1). Classification (NCBI taxonomy): domain Eukaryota; kingdom Viridiplantae; phylum Streptophyta; class Magnoliopsida; order Santalales; family Viscaceae; genus Viscum; species Viscum album. Next base: position 839,987,021 of record OY728165.1, read on the forward strand.
CATGGTCTTTCATTCCTCTCTCCATACATTCTCCAAGAGACGACCCTAATCTCACTACCTAGAATATCTTGAAGACAAACATAAAATAAAGGAACATCCAAAAACTCCGTTAAAGTTTTTATAGGATAAAATTGGATAATATATCATGAGACTAAATAATCATAGAACAGAAACAAAATAGGAATGATTATGAAGCGTCGCTTAAAAATGTGGCATAAGAGCCAAATATCATAAGAGCATGGTAAACATAAGACAACATAGAGTGTGGAACAAACCTAAGACATCTCATACAAATTTATATATTTATAAAGAATAATAATATTATAGTTATATAATAATGACAAAAAATTAGTATTTAATAACACCAAATTAAGAATAATTCCATGTATAAGTGATTTCTAACAATATAAATTGAAATCATAATACACAAACCAATATGTTTATAAATATAAAAACATTTATAAATAAATTTTTTATACTGAAAGGTGGAAGTACCCCTATTTCCTTTCATATAACTCAAAAGGTGGTAGGGGGCCTTCCACATTTCATACAAAATTTTACTTTTTTTACCTATAAATTTTAAAAGAATTCATGAAACCTATATAAAAAGTCTATATTATTTGGGGTATCACCATAACAGAATATTTTATAATAAGATAAAATCTTCCCCCATAACATAATTATTTTACATGGTCATTGATTTAATTGAATTCTAATTTGAGGGATTCAGAATAGGGTTCTATAAATAGTGAAAAACATTAGTTTATATAACTGGGGGAGGTCCTTAACCGGCATTAGGGGCCGGTTTTTGTATGAATTTTTTATTCTCTAAGAGAATTTTGATAGAAGTGTTGACTAGAATGTGAATATAAAATAGTAATTATGTGTTTTTAGTGGAAAATAAAATACAATTTCTATGTAATAAAAATTGAAATATTCTATATTATAGACATACACTTTTTGAAGATGGGGAATTTTTTATTGGAGACTTCTAGAGTGGATCTTGAGTAGAGAGTAGTAGTAAGTGTATGATCTCTATCTAGGCCACAAGATTAAGGGAAGACTTCTTGTCTTATAATTACTCTTTTTTTGAAGATTTCATGCTCTAATTGTTTTATTTGAATCATAATATTTTTTTCTAGATAAATTCTCAGTAGAAAAAATTTGATTATTTTGATTTAACTTTTCAATATTTGTTTGTGATTTTTTTAAAATTATAATCAACTTATTATCTTTATAACATTGAGTTATTTTTTTCATTAATGATCTAATAAATCATGATATTTTTTGTTAAACTACTAGACCATGATTCTGAATAAATATTTTCAAATTTGGATTTGAATTATAATTTTTTAAATAAGGAAATAATTTACCATGCAATTGAAATTTTATTCACGTTTCACTCTTGTTAATATCTTTCTAAAATTGTTATTGAATTTTTAGCACATCATATTTCAAATCCTAATCTTATTCCTTTCAATTTTTTCCTAATAAAATATTTTCACCACTATTGTTTGCAGGTTCATGTGTTTTTCTTTTGTTTTTAATTTTCATTCTTGTTCTGCATCTCAACTATATTCCCTAAGGATTCGATATCCAAACTCACTACTTTATAGTAGTTTTTAGGTTTTAATTTACACTCATCATTTAAATATTGACCAACATTTGGTTTCATTGTTAAGGAAGGATTCATACATCGGAAAAGAAATATTAAAAAAATTAAATTATATTAAAATATATCATTAATTTTTATTTGTAATAATAGTAATCCTGTTGCGTTCTATTTTAAATTTCTGAGAAATTATATAGTACGTGGTCACAAGATATACTTCTTGTAATCTAGATCCAATAGAACCTAAAATTGAAAAATATTTGAGATATCTATGAAAAGAAAACAATTAAATGGAAATATGATAGAAATAAATCTTCCTAAAAATGAACAAAATTGTAATGCTTCTACCATCCAATTAAATATTTAAAGACCTAGGATAAGGTAGTTTAAACTCTCTAAAGGGTATCAATATTCATCGTCCATGAGGCTTTCACAAAGAGGCCAAAATTAATAACTTAAATAATCACATACATAACTATTTTCTACATTCAATGGGGTTTCTAATGATGAATCACTAGTGTTTATTAGAGACTTTTATAATATAGTGAAATAGTTACCTCTACTAAGGATTAATGAAAATTATATTAGGATGTGAGTGTTTACATTTTACCTTAAAGGGAATGCATGAAACTAATATTTGGGGCGAGAATAAAATATTATTGAAAACTAGGATGCGGTGTACCAATTTTTTCTGTGTATGACTTTGAATATTTATATTAATATTTTCAGTGACAGGTACTGTTAAAACATAAAATTTCAAGGCCATGGTGCCTGAAATTATTTTTTTGAAATATATTAAATATATTAAATATCAGAATCATAAATTTTTCCAAAATAAGTGAAATAACTCCCATGAGGGTGATATAATATGAATTTTAAGGGCACCATTTTGTTTGAATGTGGGTTTTACCCTAGGGACGACATTACTGTGATGTTTCTATTTCAACATATACATTCACACTTTCAAGTTATTTTAGATTCTATGATACTATGAGACCAATTTTATATGTTGGATGATCTCTTAAGGGGATAAAAATATCTTAAAATACTTATTCCTTGGAGAGGGTTACTTATATTTTACTCAAAAAACCATAGGTTGTACTTCATCAATCCTTATTGAATTGTTTTACCTGGTTCTATCTAAGTTTATTCTAATTCTTTCAATATCTCCCACCTATTCTGACATTTTCATGTATATTAATTTCCTATCCAATACCATTATATCTCCCTCTATCTCTCTCTCTCTCTCTATCTCTCATGTTTTAACCCCAATATTTTGAAGTCCGGACCATTCGGTTTGTGACTCCTAGTGTCAAAAGTTTGATTAAAATTTACTATGATTCACCATACAAAAATATAGTGTCATTGGTTATACATGTACTTGAAAAATTAGGTTTTAATGGGTTATAAACCCACTAAAAACATTATTTAGTACATAACTCACCATCTCATGGAGTATAGGGGTCTAAGAGTAGACATAGGTCCAAATTAGACCCAACTAAAATGAAATTTCTTACATTTATTATTTACTATTTCTTTGTATATTATCACTTATTGTTCATGATAATTAACATTAATATTTTTTAAAATTTTAATATGGTATATTCACCACCCTTATAGACAATATATATTCACTATCTCAAGAAAAAACAGAAGGCATCAAAGACTATACCTTATTTCGTATAGTTTAGCTCTATTGGTATTCAATTATTTATATTGAATTTTTAAAAACTAAATATTCTATAACTCACAATCTAATGAACAATATCATTTTAAAATGACATGAATGAATGTAAATGATAGTTTGATTTCTTACAAACCTTCATATATTGATGACAATGATGATGGATTGTAACAGTATAAAACTGTAGAATATCCCAAGAAACTCTATATTGATCATTTGAATCTAATGGTAAAACAATATACATTACATGATTCAGAATCTAATTATATTAATGGAAATAATGCTTATAAGTATGTCTCAAATTATACAATTATGATTATATTATATTGTGTTATTAATAAAATTGTCTTTAGTCATGTGTTTACGTGTAAGATAACTCACAAGATTTGGAAAATTATATAAGCAACTCACCATTCCTTAGATAAGATGATTGGATCCAAGCTTGTAAGGATATGGGATGCGTACCAATATGTTAAGACGATTAAAGATAAAAGTTTCAACCAGATGTTTCACCGATTCACTAGTATCTTTAATAAAATGAATTCCTATAGAAAAACAATGGATAATGTTGTTATTATTAAATGAGTAATAAGATAACTAACTAAGAAATGGAATGTGAAGAAAGTAGTAATCAATGAAAGAAAAAAATTTATTTAATATATGCTGTATGAACTCATTGGTTTATTACTTCACTGAAGAGGAGACTTAAAAGAATAATGGTATTTCATTTAACTCAAATTTTAAAATTTCTACTAAATATTTTGATTCCAATTTAAAGGAAAGTGATAAAAAATAACCAATCTTACTAAACATGTTTACAAAATAATTTGAAGAACGAGAGGATTCCAGAAACACTTTAGAAATAATAATCACAAGGAAGATCAAAAGAAAGGTAAATATGACTATACTGATATTTATAAACTGACATGGTATGTGTACATAAATAATGGACACATAAATCATAATATTTTAAAACTAAATAAAGAAGAAAACTATAATAAATATAATAAAAATTAAAAAATAACATTAATGATCAGATGGAGTTGCATATAATTATCTATTTCAAGTGATGAAAATGTAAGTGAAAAAATAATAGCTAACATATGTTTGATAGAGACAACTATTAATGATGTTAGTAGTAATTCCTTTTATGGTATATATTTTTCAAAAAATAAATTAACTAATATGTAATAATTAATTGAAATAAATAAAAAATCATTGAAATATCATTTAGTAATTTCTAATATGTATACAAATTAAAATGAAAATACTATGATCATCTTTAAAAATAAAAAATTGACACAATAAAATGATGTATAAAAAATACAGAATCTTATTCAAATTAAAACATTTTAATTATTTTTAGTTTTCTCAAAAATAGAATAAAAATATAAATAATTTTTTTTTGTTTGAAATAAATTCTATCTATTTTTATTCTAGGTAAATATTACTACGATAAAATGATGTTAATGATGAACCCATATAAAGATATATGTTCTATTGTTTATAATAGACAAATACATAAGTTTTATAAAACATTATTTGTTAAAAGCTATAAAGGATGTATTTCTAATGTTACATGATTTATATGTGGTATAAAAAATTATTATGATAATGAATGTTCATTCTGATATTATCATTCTCTAGACCATATATTTTTTTATCGAAAATAATTTATCTTCATGATTATCTATGAGTACTTGTTTCAAATATAAATGGGTACATAAAAATTATTATACTAACTTGATTGGACCCACGAAAGAATGGGTGAAAAATTATTTTCTACATAATTAATATTTTTAGGAAACATGCCTTAAGAGTTTAAAAGATATGTGGTATGTGGAAAAAGGCTTCACAAAACCTACCACTCGAGATCCATTGAAGTTTTTATAATATAGTCAATGATATGGTGGCTTTATAAAATTCAATGATAACTCAAAAGGTAAGGTTAATGGATTTATTAAAGTAACTATAACTTTCATTGTTTTAGTTTCTAAAGTATTATACATTGAATATTTAAAACATAACTTAATTAGTATTTAAAAATTATGAAATGATGGATTGCGAGTTAAATTTGAAGTAAATATATATTTAGTTTTCATTTTTTTATGGTAACTGGAAATTAATATTTATTATAAAATTATTTTGAGTTAACTAACCATAATGTTAAGTGTCTTAATGAAATATTGTTAGATAATATTTTATGGAATTAAAGGCTCAAAAATGCTAATTTAAACTATTACACACGCTTTCAAGGAAAGAACATATGCAACAACTACCAATTTGAAAATTTGCATGAATTTTATTTGTGATTACATGTTTAAACTTAAACCACATACATAATGGTTTATATATCTAAATATAGGTAAAAATTCTAGTGCCTTATAACTTACTCATTTATATTTATCTGTTCACATGAAACTTTCTAGTTTTGGAGGTAGAAAATATGTTTTTGGGATTGTTGATGATTTTAGTAGATTTATTGGGATTTATTTTGTGTATCATTAAAGTGAAACTTTATATAAATTAATTGATTTTATTTATATGGGTTAAAAATAAAAAAAATTTCATTTGTGTTTTTTATTAGAAATGATAATGGTGTAGATTTTTTTAATTTGGAATTTGAATTTTTCTTAAAAAATGAATATTTTCATAACTTTTTTTCTCATAGAATAACATAACAAAATAGTATTATTGAGTTAAAAATAGAACTATTATTAATATTTTTGTATTGAATTTTTAAATAAAACTATTTATATTTAAACAGAGTATCGGTTAGACATTTTTTAATGAAAACACCCTATGAAGTGTTTAATGTTAATATACCTAACGTTGGTTATTTTAATGTTTGTGGGTGTGGAATTTTTATTTTAAATACAAATAATGTTATAGATAAATTTAATTCTAAAATAGAGGAAGGTACTTTTATTTTATTTCCTAATATAAATAATTTTTTTGTTGTTTATAATAACAAAACTGTTATTGTAGAAGAATATTTTCACGTAATATTTGTTAAAAAATATGTGAAAAAGTTTTTAATTTTGATCATTATAATGATGTTTTAACATAATTTAATTTTGATGAAAAATTTCCAAGATAATATTGTAATTTTTGAGGGGGATAACACCCCTCATTTTGATCCTAAATTTTGGAAGGTTCATAAAGGTTTCTATATTAATAGTATTATAGGTAATATTGATTCTAGTATTAAAAGTTGTTTTTTTTTTCTAATTATGATTTTGTTTTAGAATGTGATACTAATGACGTGTTTGATGATTTCAATGATAATAATTAGATTATTTCTATGTAAGATTAAGTTAATCAATTTTCTTGAAACAATGTTTTGAATTTAGTTGAACCCCCTATATGTCGGAATTTTATTGAAATTAATGGATTTTTATGAATAAAATGGATAAATCTATTTTTTTTGTTAAGAATAATACTAAAATTGTATCTCAAGGTTATTATATCGAAAAAGGTATATATTTTGATGAATGTTTTTTCCTATTCCTAGGATTGAATATATTTTATTTTTTGTTTGTTTATTATATATTTTCAAAATTTTAAATTATTTTAAATGGACATTAAAATTGAATTATTAAATTGTTTTATTTTTGAAGAAGTTTATGTTTCTCAACCACTTGGTTTTGAAAATGTGAAATTTACCAATCAATTTTTTATTTTATCAAAGGATTTATATTGTCTTAAGAAGGAACATCATTCTTGGTATGATAGAAACACTTTGTTTTTATTAAAAAATAATTTTAATAAAGGTAATGTGGATCTTGATGTGTTTATTAAATGGCTTTCAAGTGGCATAATAATTGTTAAAATTCATATTTCTATATTGTTTTTGGAACATCAATTGAATTGATTTATAATTTTTTTTTCTAATTGAATGAAAATTGAATTTTATATGAGTTTGATTGGTGAACATAAATTCTTTTTAGTTCTTGAAATTAATAAATGAAATGGTGGAATATTTCTGAAAGAACAGATATATGATAAATATTTATTTAAGAGGTATAGTTTAGGATCTTGTAAAACATGTAAAAACCCTATGATTATTAATTGTAAATTAAATTTAGATAAATATAGTAAATATATAGATTCTAAAATTGTTTAAAGGAATAATTGGTAGTTTAATATCCCACCCCAACTCATTGGATTAGAAAGGTAGAAGGACGTTATTTTTTATTAAGTGTCATCCCCAAGGCACCAATGACTGGCAATAAATTACAAGGGCTTCATTACAAATCAGGGAAATTTTTTCCATTGAAGATAACACAACCATATAGACATGCCATAAACAAATAAACCACTACATGATGCATGATATTAACTAATGACATATCAATGCAATCCCATTATATAAATTCAAACTACATAAGATCTCTATAGCTGAAGATTACCAAATGACCATATACACAGTGGAAGAAAAAACTAAATCTCAATGACTCAAAGACACTAACTCCAAGATCCAACTCGAACTCCATGCCATGTATCTATAAGCACTGCTAAATAAGGGTGATTATTTAACTTTACCTATATCTTGATAGAAAATATCTACACCAATGTTAAAAAGTGTGGGTGTGTAAAGAAACTCAATAAATTTTCCCCAAATGACTTCCCTAATCATGCCACTATGATCAAACATGTTATAACATTTAAATAAAATATTTTATATAAAAAAATTAAATATTGTTTATATAAGAATATAAAACAGTTACCATATCAAAATAGTATTCCAAAAAACGCCATTTTCTAATAAAAGAAACCAAAAAATGCTTTAAAACCATTTCAAAAGTTTAATTTTTGTCATAAACATTCTATTCAACATATCCACACAACCAACCATGAAAGAAACCTAGACCTCCCTATACACACAAGTGGTGAGTAATAATTTCACTGAACTATCAATTAGTGAATAATTTTTATGGGGGAAAGACCTGAACCTTATCCATTCCATTAATGATGGGGGATAATTTTACCCTTACCCATATCGAATTCACATAAACACACACAACCATTATTCCAAATCCAATACCAAAAAGAAACATTACATACATTTCAATAAAATAATTTTTTATTGAAAAACTTCTAAAAAATACATTTCAATAAGACCGAAATTATATGAAAAAAACTTCCCAAGAATCAAAACCAAATCATCATTTTAAAATCATGTTAACAATTACACATTTCAAAAAATCCCCAATATCCACAATTCTATAAACGGTCACCAAAGAGGATTCGAAAAAAAAATTAACAACAATTTTAAAAACCAATTCAATCAAAAAAATAAATTTAAAAATATATTTTCAGCTTCTAAATAGAGGAGTAGAGAGTGAATCAACTTACCTCAGGTTTTCTGGTGAAAATGAAGAACAATACTCAAGTCCCAATAAAACAGGCCAGAACTCCAGGAACCCACCTTAGATAACTTTTGCTATAAATATAAATTTCAAATATAATCATACATATCATAATATAAATCATATCTATCCACATCCGATGTAGATATATGAAATCTAGAGAGAGGGAGAAGTAGATTAATGGAAAACCAAGAAAACTACCAATACCAATGACATGGAAAAATAATTGGGCTTTAAAGAACCAAGAAACACCTCCAGATCACATCTAAATCAATTAGATATGTCTCTACTACCTCTAGGAAGAGAAAATACTGATTTAGGTATGTTTTAGGGAAAACATTAGAGGGTTAAAACCTCAAAATCACATAGATCCACTTTTTGGGGATATTTTTTTTAAACCATGCATGACTATTCGCACAGTTAGAAGAACTATGAACTAACCATGAAAATACTTCTATATCAAGGGGTATTCATATGTTTGGATCAAATTATTAGAAAAACTATTTTACAAACGTGAAAAATCCAATTGTCCAACTATTCAGGGGTTCTCTTAGGTGGTCACACAATTTAGATAAACTATGCACATGTCCATATACCTTCTCCTTTGCCCGTATCTCACTGTGAATGGTTTCCAACAAGTGTTGCATGATTTTCACAAACTGTTCTCAAAACATTCAACTATAGAAAAGACCCAAGTATATTTAAAACATCTTTGAAAACCTCCCATGATACACCCAAAAAAATTATACACTTAAAATTGATAAATGATGGGTTAGCTACTTGAAACCAATGGTTCTACAAGTAGTTTGTTATATTACAATGTTTTTAAACATGATATTTTGTTTAGTACCTGTTTATGAGTAAGATTTGAATATGATCTTAAATTAATATCACTTAAAAAATAATAGGTTAATTATAATATATGTTAATCAAACTTAAAATTATGGACTATTAAATTCAAGATAAAATAGTTTTTATTTAATTAGTTATTTCAATTTTGACTTTGGAGGATTTGAGGATGATAGTAAAATTACTTCATGTTTGCATAAATTTCTTAATTTTTTTTTTCTTAGAGTCATAGGAATCAAAATTCTGTTTCATTATTTAATATTTAAAGTTAATATATTTTTACTATATGATTTTGTTCTTAATCATTATTAATTAAACAAAATTGTTCTAACTATTTTTTTAATTTTGAAAATATTATTATTTATTGTGAAAATTATTATACCCTTTCAATTTCAAAATATCCTTTAAAATATTCTAAAATGAAATACACTGACATGTAGTTTCATTATCTTGTATATTTTGTTAATAATGGATATATTATTCTTGAATATGTTTCAAATGAAAATTAACTTGTTGAAATGTTTACCAAACCATTCTATTTTTCAAATTTTGAGAAATTAAAATTTGATCTTAGTATGATTGAAATTTATTTTGTAATATTATTTTACTCATTTTTTAGTTTATAATAAGTATTAATTTATTAAAGGGGAGTTTTTATGTTGTTTAAGCTTGATTTATTTCGATTCTTCTTATATTTAATTTCATATTTTTATTTCATTTTTATTTTTATTAAAAGTTGATATTTTTATAAAGTGTATATTGATTTTTTAATTTTCAAAATGGTTGTGTTTGATTACGCTTGGTTTTTTCTAGATTTACCATGTTTTTTTTCTTTTTGACTTATTTTTTTGAATATTAAATATACCTCAAATGTTTTAATAGATATTTATGATTTCTCACAATATCATATACTTAATTTTTAATTTATATTTATTTTCGTTATTATATAATATTTTTTATAATGGATTATATATTAACTATATATATATTTATTTATAATGTTTTTTTTGATACAATCACTTGAAATAATACACTTTCACTTAGTTGGAATAATAGATTTTATACCTCATTCTCATAGTCAAAATATGCCACTCACCCCAAATACAAAAGGGCACCCCCTCTTCTCTCAACTTCAACCCTTAAAAATAATTTTTTTTCCTCAAAAAACATACCAAATTACTTCAAAAATCATATTACCTCATCTTATAAGAATTTTTTTTGTCCTAAATAAATCTATTTACGGTTTTTGTACAAACCAAAGGAGGATACCTGAAGAAGAGGTATTGTTCTTCTAAAAGTGTTTTTATTTTATTTCCTTCTCCACATCCATAAATTATTATTATAACTATTTTATATGGTAAAAAAATTATGTTATATACAATGAGATGTTTTTATGTTGTTATTACTACCTAAAACCATACAAAATTCCATCAAACGAGTTATGAAATCATCATTCTTATGTACGGTTGACTTCTGCCTCACGACCGACATCGTTCGTTTTTCGAATACCACTTTTAATGGTTTATAATAATGTTGCATTTATAGTTTATATGTGATATATATTATATTTATTAAGTTATTATTTTTCTATAAATATTATATCACACATAACACCATATTTTTTATTTGTTGGGAGTACGATATCTTCACTCGTGTGTATAGAGGACTACCGCCTCACGAAATGGAGGGATTCATTCACAATATACATGGAATGTATTAAGGATTGTTAAAATAAATTTTGTGATATATATGAAATATAAATTATAATATAATGATAATATATATTTTCATTACTTACTTTTCTTTCTCTTAATATGATAAGAAAGTGTAAATAATGTTTATGAGTACGCACGACCTACCATCTCTATGAATGGTGTGTTTCGTTTCATGTCACAAAATTTTATGGATTACTATAAATACATATATAATGAATATATATAATATTTAAGTCATTTTTTATATTATATATATGATGAAAACATGACTTAATTAATATGAACAAAAAACAATTAAAAACATACTAGAAAAACAAGGTCATTAACACCCAAAATGATGAAAATAATGAAAGATTATTAATGAATAGGTAATAATATGTTACAAAAGAATCATATACAATATCATAAATATTAATATGGTTCATGAGTAAGTTAATAACACATTTAAAACAATTATGCCCTCGGTTAAATCATGTTAATTCACAAGGAAATATAAGGTGAGAGATTTTGTCTCAATTTCATTTCAATGAGGCATATTATAATGTTATGCACCTAATTAGGTTTATATCATGCCTATAATAGACCATGACCTGTAATTTCATGACTGAATGAAAATTAATTTTTTATTATTCAAACACTTTTATAGAAAAAGTGAGAAATCATGAGTCCAAACACAAAAAGAAATGCTAGAACCATTGAAGAACAATTTATGCCTATCAGAATTAGTCTCTCTAAATAATTTCCATGAAATGTTTCTTACCTAGAAGTGTGGTTTGTCTATTATAAGGTATTCAAACTAAAAATTCAGATTCTCCCAAACCTAAATATATTCCTCAAGAATGATCTTCCCTTTGTAAAACCCCCAACTAAAATCAGATCTTGTTTATCAATCCTGGTATACTGCTCATCATTGAGGTTTGTCTTAAAATGCCACTCCGTCATTCTAGATGCTTCTTCTTCAGTATAATTAAGTGTCAGAACCTGCTCAAACACTTCTTCCACCGAGATCATTATCAATTCCAAGGCCCGATCAGGGGTGACATATGTCTTCCTCTTCTGACTATTTGTCCTGGATGAAGAGAGAGTACCACTGACCATCATCTTGTTTTTTGATTTCTTCATTGATTGTGTATCCATAGGTAGTGGCAAGAATGAGTAGTCATTTATTGGTTTTCGACATCCCTTCCTGTTTCCACCTCTCCATAGACATGATAGACCTTCACCCTGAATCTGAACCTCTCCCTCAACATCATCTGAAAACTAGCTAGAACTATCATCACTGGACTCAAGGTCCTTCTGCCTATCTATGGAAAACATATATGGATCCTTTTCATCCATAACCAATTTCTCTTTATGTATACCATCAAAACGGTTTCCCAAATCAATAACATCCACATCCTTACTAGGACAATCTCTAAAACACCTAGACTTACATTCCCATGGTTCTTTGGGAGCCGCTGTCTGACCTATATCAATGTTTACATGTAATGTCCTAAATAATTCATTATTAATGGTATATTATGCTTCAATATGAATTATTTAATTTAAATGGATTTGAATTAAATTTTACTAAGTTGTAAAGAATTTCATTACCCAATTCATTTCCAATAGTTTATATAATGTCCTCATTGTCATTAATATTATACGATTATGTGTGTAATTTTTTTTTGACTATATATCTTTGTATTTAAAATTGAATTTTATGGATTTATATATTATAAACATAATCGAATAATTTTTTGATTCTCACTTCAATGCTATGATCTTTTCAAGTGTTAACTTCAAAATCACATTTTATTCAGGATTGATTACACTAGAATTTCTATTGAAGGAAATTATCCGATCATTGTTTAATAATACCTTTATTTTTATTCTCTTATAGTTATTAATTATAATTTCAAATTAATAATACCATTTTCAACTCTTTTTTTAACTAAATTTTATAAATAAAACCTGACTTCATTTCTCTATTTTGTCAGAATGATATTTTCATTAAAAACCATGTTTCCTAAATATATTTTCAAAAATGTTTTAACCATTTTAGAATGATTTATTAAATACATTTTTACCCATTTTTAATTTTTAAAAAATTTATTGAAATAAATATTCTTATCATTCTCCGAAAAAGGATATTTTTTATTATTTTTTATAATGAAAAAAGAATGTTCTTTTTACCTTGTACAACATGTATAGAATTACCCACTATAATTTATTTTAATATTCCATTTCAGGTTTACATGGATATTTTTAAAATAAAATGTTTTTAAATATTATGTTCAATTAAAAGTATTCTCCAAAGGTTTTATGCTTTAAAATTTATTTTCAAAATAAAAAGGATATTTTCTTTATGAGTGTTTGTAATGATATTTTTTAAATCATTAGTAAAAAAACCCTTGTTCTTAATCTAATGGGTATAAGTTGCATTGAAACCATCCTAAATATTACTCTATATGGCATATAAATATTTTAAAAAATGATAGTATTTAAATTCACCTCCTTGAATCATTTTCATAATCATTACCTTCTCATAGAGTTATTCAATTTCATGTGATCGTTGAATAATAAATTTTACCTAAATATCCATATCATTTTTCATGGAAATGATTATTACCTAAATCATATAACATTTATACATATTGCTTTTACATTGAAAGTTAGTGGATTAACTTAAAGAATGTTGATAAATATGTATCCTTTACCTAATATGGATATTTGATAAGGCACATTATTTCCAAATTAAGTCTATTATTCAATATATGAGGAATGATTTGAACATGAGATACATGGGTTGGGGACCAGTTAATGAAAGCCTATTGATGTATTGGTAGTATCATTAGACAAATAAGTTATCAAGACATAGCTAATGGGTTTTTACCCAATATCTTTTAAACCATATTTTGAAAGGTCTTGATGGTAAAAGCTCCATATACCTAGGAAACATGTCATCAAATATTTAAGAATTGTATTTATTAAGAATTTAGTTTTTATTATACATGATATTTTCACTATGAAAAAATATATAGATGCATTTAATTATTGATTAAATGGAATGTGTCCTCAGTTATTTACCTTTCTATATCAAATCTTCATTATCTTATCATTATAGTTATGTTATTTAAATTGAATGACTTTTTAATTTTCAACAATTCCATATTATTTTCACACTTATTTAGTAGCTTATTGATTAAATGGAATGTGTGTTGGCATAAGAGCCTCAACCCAGTTGGCGAGGACTCTCTAGGTGCATCCAAGAGACCTGATATCAAATCCAGGTGGAGGCATATTTCTGGGTTACTGTAGCAGTACTGTTGCAGGTACTGTTCGCTATTGTAGTAGCTAGAACTATTCATCCAGCTGGGCCTTCGTGCCACCGGTTTAGACCTCGGGTCCTACAAGGATTTAGGGCCACCCAAGGCCTTTGGGCCAGTTGATTCTCAAGGCCTTCATGCCACCTTAAGGCCTTAGGGCCACCCCAAGGACTTCATGAAACATGAATGCAAGCCCCAGACACACTACAATAATGGAGTATCCACATAAGAGGATTTAGAGCATGTGAACTAACTAGATCAGAGCTAAATGGATTGTTAGAATGAGAGGGTATAGCAATGGCATCGGTACCAGCCTGTGCTTGCACAGGAAGCCTAGCCAGACGATCATGTAAAGGTGGAGAGAAACTATCAAGATGTAGATGTTGGGGAGGGGCAGTTCCTTGTAGATAGTCTGGTTGAATTCCCGAAGACCTTTGGGTCATGTAATCTCTTAAGCCTACGGGCCATGTAATCTCTGAACCTATAGGCCTTGTAAGGGTTCCCCCTCATCCCATGAAAGGGGGGTTATCAAAAATCAATAAAAATGAAAGAATGTGTGTTGAGTTAATTATCTTGTCATATTGATTATACTAATCGATTAATTATTGCATCCACTATATTTAACCCTTACTGAACATTTTAGTTTAAATTTACTTTGTTTCCATTCCCAAGGATTCGAAAGTGTTTTCTATGACTGATATATCAGGATACTCTAGATAGAATGTAGTTATTTAAAAAAACCATGTTATAATTTTTTGAATCCATATGTAATGCAAGAATCATGTATGTTTCTAGTTTATAAAGACTACTAAAATGATCGGTCCTTCAGGATTCATTTACATGTATCTTATGCCTATGTAATTGTAGTTGGCACTGTCTATGGGCTACTTGGGTCAGGGTCATAGTAGATGGTATCAATGGAATTATATTAGAAACCTTGGGAACTATAGTTTGGAAAAATTTATTAGGGAACATAAATCTTTGATATACTTAAAGGATAAGTATAAAAGAACATCCTAAAGTTTTGGTAAGGTAGAGATTATGTGGTCTTTCTTAATAACACATCACCATTTGGATAATACAAGTGGGTGAGGTTCTAGAACAAATATACCTAGGGGTAATAACTCTAAAAAGGGTACATCGAGCGTGACTCGATCATTACCTGATACAAAATAATGGGCCTTATTACGAACCTTGTTTGACACCATTGTGGGATATTTTTTGAATAACTAAAAAAAATTATAAACCATTATAAAAGATTTTAATAGATAATGACAATTAATGACATAGGTTAAACCTAACGTGTCTTTGATTGAAAATAATGTGCCAAGATTTAGAAATACTATAAATGATTATATGATCTTCTCGCTGTGATTATCATTTCTCACACTATGCTTTTTGGTTTTAGTCAATGGCTAGAACTTGAAGGACTCATATTGACATTGACCATGACGGAAAAAGAGGTGACAATGAACAACCATTTGGGATGTTTATTGGATTTAAAGATATAATTTTTATGACTAATAATTTCTCCCAAAATATGATTTACAATGTATACCTTAGGCAACATATGGAGTCACAAAATAAGAGAACTATAGAGTTTTCTAAGTGATCGAGTGGTGGAGACCATGGAGAAAATATGGCTCAATTTCCACCATGTAAGAAATGTGGAAGGATACCCTTAGGAAAGTGTCTCAATGGAACATGGAAATGATTTATTTGAAGAAAATAAGGGCATCAAGAAAATAATTTTTGAGGTAAAATAAAGGGAATGGTTTATAGAAAGAATATCATCCTAGTTATCTTTTTATTGTCTATTGTTTTATATATAGGCAACTCATGAATTACCAAAGTTAATTCCCTCTTCTAAAGGGTAACCCCTAGACCTGGGAAGGACCTATGTGGAAATAAAATGGATGAAGTTTTAATGTATTTTGATTGAAAAAATAAATTGTTGAAGTGTTTCAGTAATAGTATTTTGGTTACAATAATCATGAAATGCCTATGGAATCTATTAAATTTTAGAAGAAATTATGTAATAATAAAAATAAAAGTATTTGATACCATCATGTGTAGAATAGTTTAAGATTGATCAAAAATAAAAATTGTTTTGATAACACATTTTCGTTCTAATGTAGTATGACTGTCATATGATTAAGGATATTTTGGGAGATACTCAGAGAAATAATATGTTTTAGTAGAAAAGTTATTAGAGGAATATTGCATTAAAATTTTATATAAATAAGTTTAAAGGCATTGATAACTATTAGGGATGATATAACCATTTATTGTAATAATAGTTAAATAATATTATGGGAATTTATAAATTTTATTTATTGAAAACTATAGTAACATTATTATTTGATGATTAATTTTATTTCAAGGATTTCTATCATATGTTTTAAATTTATAGTAATTATATTAATATATTTAATAAAAAAGAAAGTCCATGTGAATGGTGAAAAACCTCCTTATCCAGTAAGGCGGTGGGGCTTGAACCCGTGAGTGAAGGATGACAAGGGATTCGTGGTTACCATAGGTCTTTGCAATGCCCTAGTTAATATGTCGTTGTTTTTATTTTAACAATTTTACGAATAAATATTAAAGATGAACTAGAAGTATTAATTTTTAAGTATTGATATTAATTTATTAATTGTATTGGTTTTAGAAAATATTTAGAGGTATACGGAAAAACTTCTCACTCTTTTATGGATCTTATGATCTATTAAAAGTAAATTTTAGTTCTTCCGGTATAAATATTTAATTTTAGATATTTATTCCTCTAAATAATGGATGAATTAGAAATTGATCAAAGTATAAATAAATTATGAAATTGTGAATATATAAATTTTTCATGTAAGTATATTTCCTTATATTTGTAGATAGTGAAATGATTTGTCAACTTTAGAAAAAATGAGGTTGAAAACAAATGTTATCCCACTACCATCATTTCAAATGATATCAAAGTCTTTTTCACACTGATTAAATTTACAGTTTTGGGAACATAATATTTCCATTTATCATTCAATTATTTTTTATTAATTACCTCAATAAATCCTTATAAATATTTATGCTTTTCCTCCATATCCAAATCTTCACATTCCGCTGATGTTATCCAGTATAGAAGCCAAGTCATGTGATATTCCAAATGACTTTGATAATTCTCCATGCCTCTTATTAAGTGGATATTTTATTAATCATTTTATGTTGTCTGTTTTTTGAAAATAGTATTTCAAAATTTCCAACCCCTGATTACTAAGATCATGTTTAAATTTCAAGGTCACAATTTATTTGAGGAGGGGAGACTGTATCACCCTTAAATTATAAAATATTTACATAATATTCGATAACATGTATGACAAGAAACACCAAACATAAAAACAAATTTAACAAGAAAATACTTTAAAGTATATTTAATATTTTAAATAAATTAATTCTATTTTATAGCATTAAATTTGTGTAATATTTAGTTAGCTTGTGTTTCACACAACAATGAGTTTCTTCGATAGCTTGCATTACACTCAAGACCGAGTTTCACGGAATACTATTAATATTGTTATTTAAAATGAAAATTATCATATATCCAATAATGTTTAGTTTATTAATAGTATTTACTAGATTTTTAAAATATAGGGTTGAATTAATTGGTTAAAAATTAATTATAAATGAATATAAAAACCAATTGAATATAAGGAAAATTATTTATAAACAAATTATTACTATTTTCAATAGATATTTTATATTAATTAATTAAATTAATTAATAACAGTGGATGATTTTAATGAACTTTTTATAGAATATATTAAATAATATGTTTTGGAATTCATGCAATATATTTTATAGGCATAAGATAAGAACAAATCTAATTTTATGCCTAAGAATTTATATTTTATTAAAGGCATTTTGCAACCTTTTAAGGGTGACCTAGTTTTAAAATTCGATTTTAACACTTTTAAAATTTTATTCGAGAATATAAAATTCATTTTTGAAGTAGTAATTTTAAAATTATCTTAGGATCATTTTTAGTATTTTTCTGAGAAGTTTCATTTTTTGATGAATAGTGAATTTTTTTTATTTTAATTGAAAACAGATTTTTCATTTAAAAAATTTATAATAATGAATTCTATTTTGAATTGGTAATAAAGTACAAATAGTTCAATTATAAATATATTAATAAAATTTCAATAATTGTAATCATATTTATATTGAATTTACATATAAAAACATAGGAAACTTTAGAATGTTTTCACATTAAAAATATGCTTTCTCATCTCATCTAAAGGATTAAATTTATAATTAATTTTTATAATTATGTTGATTGAATTTGGAAAAAATGATTCAATATTTTGAATAATAATAATTTATAATAGGATAAAATTAATGTTTTACCAAAATTTTTAGTGAAGACAGTTAAAATTAGTTATAGTGATTAAGAGAAAAACTACTTTACCAAGATACTAAACGTTAAAATTAAGGGAAAAAACATTGAAAAATTTACAAAACCCAATTTTTGGAAAAAATTAGAACATATACCTTATATTATAAATTGGTCTATTATTGGATCCACATGACGAGGAAAATATGTTGGTTGAGTTTTGAATTTTTAAAAATTACAAGAGCACCACTCACCCCACTTATAAAAGGGAACCCCTCTCCTCTCAACTTTACACCTTAAAACAACTTTGGTTAGGATAGGAACATCGAAAATAACTTCCCAACTTCAAAAAAATCATCCTATAAGAATTATATTGGTAATTAATGAAACTTATGATGGTTTGAGTATAAACATAATGATGATACCCTAAGAAGTGGTAATGTTTATCTAATAGAATTTTTGATTTAATTTCTTTATCATACTCCATCAATTATTATTACACCATGATTATATAATAACATAATTATATTAAATATAATTATATGTTGTTATTTTTAGGGTATAAAATAAAAATTCACACACTTCCATCAAATGGGGTATGAAATCATCATATATGTGTGTGGTGAACTACCACCCCACGAACCGATGTCATTCATTTTTCCATTACCATATTTAAAGGTTGAGAATACTGATGTATTTATATTTTATATATGATACATAAGATATTTCTGATTTTCTAATCCTATATATTTTTTATATCATAAATTTTTTCATGTTTTCCATTTTTTTGGGAATATGATATCGTCGCTCATGTGTACAACAGACTACTGCCTCGCGATGTAAGGTGATTCATTCTTTGTTTACATCGAATGTATTAATGATGGGTTTAATGAACATATGTGATATATGAAAAAAAATTACACAATAATATATATATATGTATAATTTAATTTTCATTCCCTCAATATGACAAAAAATGTAAACAATGTTCATGCGTACATAGGACCTACCATCTCCAAGAATGATGTATTTCATTTCCTATCAGAAAACTATATAGATTGATATAAATTCATATATAATGAATATATATTATATTTAAATAATTTTTTAATTCTCTGAGATGTTTAAATTATGATCAAATTTAGAGGAACAAAAAAAAGTCAACACATACTCCAAAAACAAGACAATTAGCACCTGAAATTATGGATATATTGTAATATTAATAAAAAAAGTAATAATATTTCATTAAAGAATCATATAAGATATAATAAATATTAATATTATCCTATAATAAGTTAATAATATGTTTAAAACCATTATATATGATTTTAAAGCACGTTCAACCCAAAAAATCGTAATGTAATGGATTTCATCTCAATATCATTTCATTGAGGGATATTATTATGTTATGCGAGTAATTAATTTTATATGGTGTATATGATACCCATTGACATTTAATATCATAATTAATTAATTATTCATAGTATTTTATGTTTCAATTTTAATTATTTCATAAGGGGATTTGAATTAAAAGTTTCCAATTGGTAAAGAATTTCATAACCCAATTCCTTTTCATTAGATTATATTACTTCTTCATTGCTATTAACATTAAATGGTTATATGTGTAATGAATTTTGGCTATATATTATTTTATTTACACCTTTTATTGTGGATTTAATATTGATATATATAATTTATTCATTTATGTATTCTCACTTCAACATTATGATCTTTTCAAGGGTTTAATTCACAATCTCACTTTATTCAGGATTGTTGAATTTCTATTGAATTCAATTAATTGATAACTATTTAATAATCCATTTAATTCCAATATAAAATGGTTATTGATGATTATTTTCAATTAATAGTACCATTTTTACACTCTATTCTACTAAAAATGTTTTATAAAACGTTTTTAATAAAGCCGGACTTCATTTCTATCTTTTGTTGGAAACCTGTTTCCTTTAAAAACCATGTATTCTATTTTTTTTAAAAAAATATCACAACCATTTAAATATTATTTATTAATGGAATATTTACCCTTTTGACTTTTTAAAAAATGTCTTAAAAGGAATTATCGTTTTTTTTCTAAACAAGCTACCTTTTTAACCATTTTACAATTAAAAGGATTGTTCTTTTTAACTTGTACGACATGTGTGGAATTTCCCACCATAGTTTATTTGGAGCTTACATTGTGACTTTACATAATTTTTTTTAAAAATATATGTATTTAAATATTATTTACAAATAAATATATTTTTAAAATGTTTTATGTTTTAAAAAGTGATTTTCAAAATTAAAATAATATTTCCTTAAGAAATTTTCTAAAGATATATTTTATATCATCAATTAAGAAAGCCTTATTCTTACTCCAATGGGTATATATTGTATTAATACCACCCCAATTCTTATTCTAGATATAATATGATTATTTTTACCAAGGATAGTATTGAAATTCACTTGAATCATTTTCATAGTCATTAGATTCCTCTTGAGTTATTCACTTTTATATAATCAATGAACATTAAATTTAACCTAAATATCCATGTAATTTATTAAGGATATGAGTATTTCATTAATTATATACAATTTTTTCATACGGTGTTTACATTGATAGTTTTTTGAATAAATATAGAAATATTGATAAATCTATATCCTTTTCTCAATATAGATAGTTGATTAGGTATACTGTTTATGAATTAAATAGATTATTCAATATATAAGGAATGATTTGGATATGAATGTCATGGGTTGGGAATTAGTTAATGTAATCCCCTTGATGCATTAGTAGTCTCATGGAACATTTTAGTTGGATAACCCCAGTTAATGGGTTTTTACCTATTATATTTTAAATTATATTATAAATGGTCTTCATGGTAAAGGATCCATGTACTTGGAAATCATGGTGTCCAATATTTAAGCATTGCCTTCATTATGAATTAATCACTTATTATGCATGAGATTTTCCCTATGAAAAAAATATATAGATTCATTTCTTTCCAAATTAATTGGTTAAATTGAAATTGTATTTAGTTTTTTACATTTCCATATTGATTCTTCCTTATCTTATCATGATATTCATTTTATTTAAATTTCATGAGATTTTAGTTATTTATCATGCCATATTATTTAGAAACATCATTCTTAGTTTATGGATTACATGTCATGTATGTTCATTTATTTACCATTCTATATTGACTATGGTAATCTATTAATTATTGAATCCACTATATTTAACCCTTACTAAGCATTTTAGACCACCCTAAATTTATTCCCTTTCCTTAGGATTCCACAATGTTTATTATGACTAATATGTAGGGATACATAAGATGGAATAATGTTATGTTTTTTAAAAAAATATATTTTAATTTTATGTATTCAAATTTAATGTATGAATCATGAATGTATCTAATTTAATGATACTACTAAACTGGTCGGTACTCAAGGATACATTTATTTTATTTTCTTACGCCAATTGAATGGTAGCAGGAACCGTCTCTGAGCAACTGGGCCAGGGCTGCTAAAATTGGATTATGGTTTGTCCAAAATATGGTTCTTATTGATAAATTACAATTTTCCAAGCAATATCTTATTTGTCTTGTGATGGATCAATTTTTTAAATAGATGATACCTTATTATAAATTGTTTTTCTTATATTGTTCACTTGATCTTCATGGTCTCTTGTCTTGGTACATATGGTTAGTCATATTTTTGTACAAGAATACAATTTTCCTCTCTTGGTTGATCAACCTCTCATGGTAATTTTAACCTCACGGTCTATGTACATGGTTTATTTTGGAATATGGTTAGTCTTATACATTATTTTTTCTAGAAATTTCAAACATAACTATTTTTAAAATTATTTTTCATATTTTTATTTCAAGTTTATAATAGATGTTTTTATTGCTTTTTTGATTCCTCAAACTCATATATATTATATGGAAATTATGAAAAGTGTTTTTGGAATGTTTTAATTACTTTTAAATAAAAATTTAAGTGTAATATTTTTTCTACAAACATACAACATGTGTATTGAAAATTTTGAATTTATTTATTATGAGTGATTCCATTGTTTTTAATGTCTAGAAGCTAATGATTAATAAAAAACATATTAAAAGTTATTTTATAGTATTTAATATAGTGTTATTAAATTTTTAAAATTTATATATGTGCATGAATATAGAAATTAGTTTTTAAAAATTCAAATTTCAATATCCCAAAAGGTAACAAGTTTAATTTTATCTGATTTATTTTACCTATTATTATAGATATATTTTGAAATATTTAACATTAATTATAATTAGTTTTAACTATTATTTAGTTATTGAATATCAATGATTATCATGGAATATTAATTTCTATTTCCTTCCAATAATTCTTTTATATTATTTGAATAATAATTATTTAACTGGTTTTATTGTTGTTGTTGAGAATTTATTGAGTTTTATTTAATGGGATTTAGTCTCAAGGGGAATCGAAAATTCCACAACAACTACTTCCTTGAATATGCGTAAGGATATTTTACTCAATGAACCAGAAGATATAATTCATCTAACTTCATCGACTTTATCTACTTAGTTATGTATGTTTCTATTAAAATTGTTTTAATCTCTCTCACCTATGATTACATTATTTGGTTTATTCTTTTCCAATCAAAAAAACATTCACTCTCTTAGGTTGTGACTCCCAGATTCTAAATTCAATACTCTTTCGTTTAGGACTCCCAGAGTCTAAAGTTAGTGTTGTAACTAGTTATAACGATCTATAAAAAATATCCAAGTGTCATTGGTTAGAATTACACTTGAAAAAGTTGGATGCAATGAGTCACTATTCCACTATAAAAAATCATATATTAAATAACACATTTTCTCTAAAATTGTAGGGAAATAAGTGTAGACCCATGTCCTGTAACGACCCGAACTATTATAAATAAAATTCCCCATATGACTTAAATTAAATGCTTATTGTGTAATATTATAATTAAAAAAACACGCATTAATTTTCTTTTATTATATTCTATATAATTTAAAATACTGATAAATATACCCATTGAATAGTGATCACATGATTAGAATAAATATAGGTCTTTAAAAAATCCAATTGACATAGACACAAAAAGTGATAGCCTCAACCAGTAAGATTTTACTCTATGAAGCCCATTTATTAGTGCTTCTGATGGAGATTGAATCATTGGGATTTTCCCTTGTCAAAACGTAAGCTGAGATCCAACAACTTATGCGTGGAAGAAACAATTTATGGGAGAAGTTCACGCTCATCGAGATCACAAACCAAACCGTGTACACTGAACCACCCCATAAACGTCTCAAATTCATGCACCATACTCTTAGGGAGTTTATGGGTGTATTAAAGGGATATGTATCAAGAACCTAGTTGTATAATTAGGTAAATTAATTATTTATATAATATTAAATATATTTTCATCCTAATTTTAGTACGTTATAAATTATTTTTACAATAAAAAAAAATATTATTTTTGGTTAATATTAAAATTCAATAAAGGAATTTATTTTGAGGATTTATAGATTTTTTAAAATAAATAATATTTATATAAAATATTATTATTAAATAATAATTATTAAATATGAAATATATTTTAATTTCAATGATGTTAAATTATGTCTTTATAAGGGTTGAAAAAACATTTATTGTAAAAATACCTAGAATTTCTCAATAAATTCCAATTATTAGTTTAACAATGAAAATGAAAATATTAAAAAAAATTTAAATGAATATTATTTTTGGAATCATAATTATGAAATTATCTAATTGTAAATTTTTCATAGTTTTTGGAGGTAGTTGAATTTTCAGGTAAATATTGAATATTGTATAAATATATGATGTGTATTATAACATAATAATGACCCAAAAAAGATGTAATAAATACTATAATGGGAATCCAAAAAAATTATGTTTTCTCTTGAAAATAATTTTAATTTATGTTTATTTGATTAATTTTATGATGCCATTATGAATCCTTCTAAACCATAAATATATTTTAAGGTTTTGAAATCATTTATTTAATAGTGTGACTTAGATTAACATAAGAAAGGGAATTATTTTAATATGTTCATACTTTTTATAGTAATATAATGGTAACGTCCCCTCTTTGGAAGATACCATGGGAGAAAAACATGAGATGGTTTTTTGGTTTGGGTTATTTTATTATATAGAGTCCAGAACCTATGTTTGTGAAAAATTAAAGAATTCCCCTCTCTTTTCCTATATAAACCCAAACAAACTCCCATTTGTATCCCTTAAAAATCCATGGAACACATAATTACTCTACCATTACCTCTTTATAATCCTTTCAAGGCACCCCAATCCCGTTAGAAGCCCCTTTTAAATCTTTTGGAGTCACACACACAAGTAAGGGATCTTTTCCTTTCTCCTCTTTATTAAAGTATCTTTTTTACCTTATGTATTTTATCTTAATTTATTTATTATAGGATATTTTATTCCAGATCTCCCTTAATTCATATTTTAATTAAAAATTATTAGAGAACTATTTCACTCTCATCAACCCATTTTATGAATTTTCAATGTGATGTCATTATGCTACCAAAATTTGACCATGATTTTCAATACCAACACAATTGTGTAGTGAATACCAAACCCATTTCCTATCAAAATTATTCAAATTTATACACTTATAACTATTTTAATTGTGACATACAAGAATTAATTCCACACTTTTTTTGTGGAATAAATTATTATCTTGAATGAATACATATTTAATGATCTATGTGGCACACTTAATCAAGAGAATGAAATGAATGTGATGGGTTTTCAAAGAATTATTTAGTTCTCCAATGCATTGGAATATGTTTAGAATCATGATACGTCGTGTTTAGATATGGAGTGAACCTTATTCTTTTCTGGGAATTTTTCCATAATGATTTCTTGGCAGTTAGCGCTGACCTATATTTATGATTCAGTGTATTAAGATGTTGCCATGTTTCCCATGTTTTGATTAGGATGTATATAATGCCTTATTAGTCATGTTTCTTTATTCCCCATTGATATATATATATTTTATAAAATTTATTATTTTCTTCACATCATGCAATATTTATTCCCTTACTAGGCTTTATAACTCACCCATTTCTTATGTATGGCCATAGATTATCCCATGGAGTTTTAAGTTCAACCATGTTAAGAAAGTTTTAAATAAAGATGATGTTTTCTTGTTTTAAGTTGTTTTGTAATGTACCTAATTCCTAAATAAACTATACTTATAAATATTCAATGTTGTATTAAATGTAATTTTATGCAATAAATAATTTCTTAATGTGGAATAAAGATAAGGTTTTTCATAGTTGGTATCAAATGAAATGCTTAAAAATTTTTGGGATTAGGATTAGGAAACTACAATGAAAGACTTAGGGATTAGAATATGTGTAAGAATGTATCACTAAATTTTGGAATGTTTATATTAAGTGGTTTATCTAGAAAATACATCCATGTCTAGATACTACAAGTGGATGTGGTTCTGCTATAAATGTACCTAGTGGTAATAACTCTAGAAAATAGTGCTAGGCCGAGATCAGTGTAACCTGGTACATGAAAATGATCCCTACTATGCACCTAGTGTGACACTCCCAAAGGAAATGCTTTGTTAAATTCATAAGATCATTACAAACCATTATTATGGAAAAAAAATTCCCATTAAATTATATGTTGGAAAATAGATCATGGATGACATATATTGAATCATAGAAATTGATATGCTAAAGAAATACATGTAATATATAAGTTATGAATTCAATTTATTTGGATTCCCTTTTATGTGTTTAACAGTTTAAAAATTATTGTCCTTAATTTTCCCTTTATTCTATCCAATGGTCCAACATAGAAGGGATCATGTAAATAATAAATGTGAAGGGAAATGTGATGACTACCCCAACGAGATGCCCAACCCTATGGGAGAAGGAATCACAAAAATCATGGTGATACTCTCTCATCTAAATAAGGTTCTAAATTGTATCCTACATCAGTAGAAGTGCACAAATCCACCTAAGAGAGAATAAGATGTGATTTCTAGATTTATGAGAAGAAGGCCTCTAACTTTTAATGGATCATTTTATCCCTTAATCGTGGAACAATGGATCAAATCCATTGAAAATATCTTCTACATTCTTTAATGTTATGAGAATGAGAAGGTTTTACTCATTTTTTATTAGATGGAGGGTGAATCTGATCAGTGGTGGATATTGATAAAAAAATATAAATCCAGAGGAAGGGATCAATGTGATGGATTGAAATGAATTCAATAAAATATTTTTTGATAAATATTTTCTTTTCTCACTCTAACATAAAATTGAAATGTATTTACTCCACTTAAAGCAGAAAGGATGTAAATCTAACAAGGTGTACGAGGAAACCATAACAAGAATTGCACTATACACCTGAGGATTTATTATTACCCTCGATTGTAAGGTTGATCGCTTCTTTGGTGGAATAATACATAGTCTATGAAAAGCCCTAGAAATATGAGAATTTGATAGATAAGATAAAATTTACTAATGTGACCTCAAAGTTGAAATGGAGGTCAGAGCATCTCAAGGGTACCATGCAGATAAGAAGTATAATATAGAGATTAATTATAGTAGTCCAATGGAGAAATATAATAGTTCCATAAAAATTTTAGCATCCCACATTCCAAAAGGTATCGGAATAAGTACCTTGTAAATTGCCTAAAGGGGATGAGAAAATACTATAGCTATGAGACAAAAGGTCACCTTGCTAGTAATTTCTGACTTGGTAAAACCACTACTCTGATGGAGTTAAAGAATGCTTTGATCAACCTTCAACACATTTTTCATTGCTTCAACAACAATGAACTAGGGAACTTTTATAATCAATACACTAACCAAGGGTTTTTAGAGACAACTAATAACCTTCAAGGTTGTAAGGGAGATATTTTTCTCTAACAAACACTGTGGTGGATCCCAATAATGATGTGGTGATAGATACACTATTTATTAATTCAAAAATAGGGAATGTACTTTTTGATTCTAGTTCTACACATTAATTCACATCACAAATGTTTATTAGAACTATCAAAACACCACCACAAAGCATGGAAGTAGAGCTGTTGGTGAAAATGAAAAATGTGGTAATATTTTCCTCCTAAGAATTTAAACCCCCTTACCAAATTTTGTGGGATAAATTTCCTAATGAACATTGTCATAATCCATTTGATAGAATTTGATTCAATTTTAGGAATGGATTAGAATTCCATGTATAGATCTAACTTAAATTCCCATGAGATTGAAATCACTCTCCTTATCGTTAATTTTCCTTGTATTTTGTACAAAGGCAAGAGGAATGATGAATCATATTTCCCACCAACATATCCTAAATGAGTATTATTTCTATTAGATAAATAATATATTGCTCAAATGATTTATTCTATGTAGAAAATCATCCTTAAAGACATTCCCACTGTGAGGGGATTACACTTATGCATTTTTGAAGGAATTTCTTAGTCATTATCCTACATGATAGGTTGAGTTTTCAATCGAGATTATACCTAGGGTGATTCCATTATCCAAGACTCTATATACAGTGGATATTATTGAACCAGAGGAGCTAAAAAAACAACTATAGAATAATCTGAATAAAGGGTTAAAATGCCAATGTGCTTCACCATGGGGGGTACTGGTCCTCTTCATCAAGAAGATGGATGGGTCAATGCGCCTTGAAATGATTATCATGAACTCAACAAGGTCACGATAAAGAAAAACTATCATCTGCAATGGATTAATGAATTTTTCAATCAGCTACATGGAACACAATACATCCCCAAGGTGGATCTATGGTCAGAATATTACCAAGTTAGGTTGAAGAAGGATGATATCCAAAATACTTTGTTTTATTCAATGTATGGTCACTGTGAGTTCAAAGTAATTCCATTCAGACTCAATAATGATCCAAGAATATTTATGGGCATGATGAATAGATAATTTAGATATTAACTTTCCACATTTATGGAAATATTTATATATGATATTCTAATATACTTTAAAATTAAGTAGGAGCTTGAGGAGCATCTGAGTGCTGTGCTAAAGGCCTTGTGAAATGATAAACATTATGAAAAGTAAAGAAAATGTGAGTTTTAGTTGAAAGATGTATCTTTATTGGGGAATATTACAACAATTAATGGGATGTATGTAGACCCTTTATAGATAGAATCAATTGAAGGATGACTGAAGAAAAAATCAATGATAGATATCTGTACATTCCTTTGATTATCTTTGTATTATCATCATTTTTTTGGAAGCTTATCATGATTGTAAAACCATCTAACTAAGCTAACATATAAGGGAGTCAAGGATTCTTGGAACAATGAATGTGATGAGAGCTTCTAGTAGTGAAAAAGGAGGCTTATCACTGCACACGTGCTCACAGTACCCTGAATTGGATAGCTTTTAATTGTATTCAACAATTCTTCGACAAAGGGCTTAGGCTGTGTGCTAATGAAAAATGACGAAGTCATATCCTTTGCTTTAAGGAAGTTGAAATTTCACCAACAGAACTACCCAACACATGATTTAGATTTGGATGTAGTGATCTATGCTTTGAAAATATGGCGACATTATCTCTAGGATGAGATGTGTGAAATATATAAGGATCCATAAGACTAAATTATATATTCACAAAGAATGAGATGAATATGCACCAATAAAGATGGTTATAGGTGATCAAAGAATATGTATTCTCAATTAACTACCATCCTGTCAATGATAATAAGGTGGAAGATACTCAAAGTAGAAAGGATCAATCAATTCTATCATTGATGAGAATGGAGAAGGATTCGATCTTATTAAAATGAAGAGGATTGACTTGGGAATCATAAAGGAAGGAAGATTGTCAATACTCTGAAAAATGACTGCTTCACTATCCATTATGGAGAAGATAAAGGATGAAAAAAGTGATTATGTGGTAATTTAGAATAAAGTTGAAACAATAAGGAAAGTTACATCATCAGAGTTCAACGTTAATGAATAAGGAGTTATAATATTTTGGAAAATATTATGTGTATTGTCAAATACAGAGTTAAAGAAGGTGTTTTCAGATGATGCACATAGCTCAACATTCTCTATTTATCCTGGAAGAACAAAGATGTATAGATATCTCTAAAAATACTATTGGTGGGAAAATATGAATAAAGAGATTGTAGAATATACATCAAGATTCCAGGTATGTCAGCATGTGATGGATCAAAGACAAAAGTATAAGGGGATGATGAAAACAATACCCATACCTACATGAAAATGGAGAAAATGACCATGGAAGTTTTCACTTGAGTTAAAAAGGCTTACGGAAGAAACAATGCTATCTAGGTTGTGGTGGATCATCTTACAAAGACTGCACACTTTATTACGATTCAAGTGGACTTCTCACTCAATCAACTTCTATATATATACATCAAGGAATAGGTGAGGCTTTATTAAGTATCTCTATTGATAATATCCGATCAATATTCAAGATTTACCTCAATGTTTTGGAAATATATTCAACATGTTCTAAACACTGATTTTAATGTCATCACATCTGATCACCATCAAACTAATGTCCAATCTGAGATGACTATCTAGAAACATGGGGAGATGTTTATAGAATGTTATATTGAGTTCAAAAGAGGATGTGATCAGCACTTTCCTTTTATTGAGTTATCTTACCCCAAAAGATTCCAATCGAGCATCCAAATGGATCCCTATAAAGCCCTTTATGGGAAGAGGTGAAGAACACCTTCATGTTGGAATGATTATTGGGAAATAAAATTTCTTGGTCATGAAATGGTTGTGGAAATGGTGGATAAAGTCAAGACCATTCAACTACA
The DNA here is from genome assembly GCA_963277665.1 of Viscum album. Taxonomy (NCBI): domain Eukaryota; kingdom Viridiplantae; phylum Streptophyta; class Magnoliopsida; order Santalales; family Viscaceae; genus Viscum; species Viscum album. Next base: position 840,017,802 of record OY728165.1, read on the forward strand.
CATCAAGGATGCATAGAGTTTTTAGAAGTGATATGTTGAAAATCATTGAAAACACCTAAATTTTGATGTGTAATACATGATATTTCTCTAAATATCTAAATGGAATAATGTAATGAGATTTTTTAAGAAGGGAAAGCATATTCTCAGATACATTATCCCCTTGGGATCCTTGATCGCATCAGAGCGGTGGACTATCGACTAGCACTGCCACCTAACAAATATCATGTAAATGATGTATTCCATGTATCCATTTTGAGTAATTGCATACCAAGACACTCAAATGTACTCAATCAAGATGTGGTACCATTGAAGAATGATATTTCTTATGAAGAGTATCTGGTGAAAATGTTATATTATAGATACACTATTCTACGATATAAGATAATAATCATTATAAAGTTATATGGAGAAACCAAAAGTTTCAAGAAGCGACATGGGAACTAGAGGAAGTTGTGAAACAACGCTACCCTCATTTATTATATTATGGGAAATGAATTTTTTTGGTGAAATTTACAAAGGGGGAAGATTGTAATGACCTGGACCATTATAAATAAAATTATCCTAATGATTTAATTAAATGCATTATATTGTTATATGTTTACAGAAACAAATCCACTTATTTTGTTTTATTATATCCCATTGAATTTAAAATACCATTAAATATAGTCTTTGAATAGTGATCCCATAATTTTTATAAATATAGGTATTTAACAAATTCAATTGACATAGACAAAGTAAGTGATGGCCTTAACCAATAGGATTATACCCTACAAAACCTATTTATCGGAGCTTCGGAGGGAGATATCATCACTTGGATTTGACCTTGAGCAACACCAAGATCATATATTACAACTTATGAATGAAAGAAACCATTTACATGATATGTTTAAGAAAATCAATATCACGACGAAAACCATGTACATAGAACCACCCCATAATAGTCTCAATGTCACACACCTTTCACTTAGGGTGTTTGCAAGTTTATTTAAGGGACATGTATCGAGACCCTAGAAATATGTGCATGTAAATTATTTTTTGATAGATTAATAAATATTTTTCAACCTATTATTGTTATATTATAAATGCTTTTACAATAAAACACAAATAATTTTTTTGTTTAATATTGAAATTAAATAAAAAATTTATTTTGATGAATTAATGAATTTATGAAATAAATAATATATTAATAATATTTTTTTATTAATTAATTTCTATTAAATATAAATGATCTTATATTTTTTATGAAGTACAATGTTGTTTCTATATTGGTTCAAAAATTGTTATTGTCAAAAAACACAAAATTCTTGAATAAATGTTGATTAATAATTTAAAAGTGAAAATTAAAATATCAAAATATTATTTTGACAAAGTGAATATTATTTTTGGAATCATAATGTTGAAATTATCCAACATTGATTTTTTTATAATTTTTAGAGACAATCGAATTTTTAGGTAAAAATTAAATACTGTATAAATATATACTGTATTATGACATCATAATGACAAAAAAGTTATGTAATAAATATTATAATGGGTATCCACAAACAAATATATGTTTTCCATTTAAAATAATGTGATTTATTGTTTTTTGATTAATTTTATAAAGCCATTATGAATCCTACAAAATCATTATTATATTTTGAGGTATTAAAATCATTTATTTAAGAGTGTGACACACCTACACATAAGAAAGAGAATTATATTAACAAGATCAGCTAGCTGGATAATAAAATATTGAAAACATCCCCACTTTTTAAGAAATCATGGCTAAAAACTAGGGGACGTTTTTTAGTTATTTATTTATTTTTTATACAGAGTCCAAAACCAATATATGAGAATAATTAATGAATTAACCTCTACTTTCTTATATAAACCCACCCATGATCCAATTTATCTTCACTAAAAATCTTTAGAACACATCCTTACTCTAACATCTCCTCTATATAATCCCCCAAGGCTCCCCAATCCCTTAATAATCCCCTTTTCAAGCCTTTGGAGTCACACACTCATGTGAGGGGTCTTTTCCTTTATCCTCTTTATTAAAGTATCTCCTTTACCTCATGTATTTTATCTTAATTTATATATTATGTAATATGTTATTCAATATCCCCATTACTACCTATTTGATTTCTAAATTATGATAGACCCCTTCCTCATTCTTTTACCCATTTTATGAATTTCTATGTGACACTATTATGATGATGAAATTTCACCGCGATTTTCTATTCCAAAAGAATTTTGTAGTGAATGCCATACCCATTTACTATAAATGGTATTCACATTTATAAACATATAGCTTTTTTTTGGGACTTAAATTTATGTAGTCCTTACTTATTTATCATGTAATAAATTATGATTATTAATAAATCCATGTTGAATGATCTTTGTGGCGCACATAAGAAAGAGAATGAAATGAATGTGAGGGGTGAACCCAGAATTATATAGAACTCCAATTCATCAGGTTACGTTTAGTATCATGATATGTTATATTGGGACATGGAGTGAACCAAAACCCTTTAAGGGAATTTTCCCACTCTGATTTATTAGCAATTATCCATGACCTATGTATATAATATAGTCTATTAAGATGTTTCCACTTTTCCAATGTTATGATTATTATGCTATATCATGACTTATTATTCATGTTCCCATATTCACCATTGATATGTCTACTACCTACCTTGTATTATTATATTCATTTTATTCCATATTTATACCCTTACTAGGATTTATATCTCACATTTTCTTATGTGTGTCCCCAGGTTTACCCATGTAATTTTAAGTGCAAGATTGTTATGGAAGTTTTCAATAAAGATGATGTTATTCTATTTTAGGTTTTTTTGCAATGTACTTAATTCCCTTAAAAACTAGTCTTATCTATATTTATGGTTATATTAACTGTAATAATTTGTAATAAATCATGTATTAATGTGAAATAAATATAAGAGTATTTATTAGTTCAAATTGGATTGAATTAAAATAAAATCTCATAATGCCATTCTATAATTTTCTACTGCATGTTATCATGTATTGTGCATGATAATTAACGTTAAAATTCCTTTAAAAAATTTAAACTGGTATATTCAGCCCCTCTAGACCATCAATTTTCACCAAACCCAGAACTAATAGTTATTTTTGAGGGTGGGGGACATAATGTTAGTGATACTATATAAATAAAATTTAATAGGAAATATAATAACCATATATATATTATACAAGTCAAAGTATAAGAATAGGGTGAATAAATGTTGTCATTGATAACAAAATTACACATTAAACGTAACTATTCAAGTGAAAATAGTATCAGTAATTCATAAGAGGGTTCAATTTGGTCATTAGGTTTTAAGACATCGTATGATTATACTAATATCATAACAATCCCTAGTGGTTCTATAAGATAAGGTTGAGAATTAGAATCTATCTTTTTTTCTCATGTTTCCTAGGAGGGAGTATGTTTACGAAACAGTAGAGTATGAGTATGAAACTACTACCATAGTTATGGTTAATAATTTATAGTAATATTTATACGTATTTAAATTAGATTAATAAAAAAATTTAATAATTGAATAATCCTTTTTGGAAACCATATCATTAAATAAACCATATATCAATATGAATTCCTAACCAAAAGGGACATCCTTTTATGTATAAAGAATGAAATTTTATGATCGTTTGAGATTACCTCGGAGTTAGGAAATTACCTATCACTATAATGGGTAATTTATTTTAATAATTAAAATATAAGTGTATCCTATAGCATATATAAATGAAAATCCCTATCATTGCATAGAATATTTGGGAATATAAGTGTTACATTGTAAATGTTACTCTGTATGCATTGGATATTAAGGATAATTTTCCATTAAATACTCTATTTTAAGAGGATTGTATATTTAGAAAAATATATGAGGGTATGTTTTATTAGGCTTAAATTTAGAAGTGATAACCATTTTGAATAATTTGATTTGGATTTTTTGAGACCATATACTGTAGCTTCCCATGGTGGAGTATTTTACAAACTAATTTTTGTTGATGATAATTCTAGTAATGTATGTATTTTCATACTTTAAAATAATTCTAATACATTTAAAACAATTTGATATTGGAAGAATATGGTAAATAATCTGACCGAAATAAACCGTAAGGCTATATAGTCAAGTAAAAATTTAAAGAATCTTTCCAAAAAAATCATTAAATTCTATAATTTTAATGATATGTTGATTTATAAAACTATTAATGATATGATTAAAAAATATATAGAACGAGGTAGATATTCTTTGAATAATGATTTAATTATGAATACCACACGAACCATTTTTGATAACTACTTCCATTTTGACAATCTATATGATTAATAGACATTGATTTAAAAATATTTGTTTTAAAACCAAAGAGGATATATTGAATAAGGAAAATCCTTCAAACGAAAATGTGAGGGTATCAAAATTTATTGTGTCTGTGAATTGAATATCCAAGGGATCTTAAAACCATTTTTATAGGTTACATAAATGGTTTAATAAGTTATAAGTTTTTAATTGATAAAACCAAATAATAAAAAATAATTGTAAGCCATGATATCATATTTCATGAGTTTTTCTTGAAATAATTAAATATTAGCTTAATATAGAGAATAATTTATTCATAATTAATATATAATTTATGTTGAAATATAATACAAAGAAATAGCTCAAAAAAACATATTTCCCCTTCTCAAGGGGAATAATCAGATAATAAATCTAACAAAACTTGTTTGGGTGGAATTTTATATTATCAATATATGTAGGAAAATGTGAAGAAGGTATTCCAACCATATTGTAAAGACCATTTCTTTAAAATATTTAATGAAATGAGTTATGACTTAAAATCATTAATTGATGTTCTCGTGACATGCAATGTAATTTAATATTTATTAGTTAATTAAAAAGTGTTATTTTTTTATCTCATGCTTATTGGGAATTAAAATATTCAATAGGTTCAAAAATCATTCCATGATGTTTAATGTAGAGATTTTAACATGAAGCTATTATAACACACTGATATTTTTTTGATATATTTATATTTATATAAGTTTTAAGTCTTTGATAGTTTACTTTTCACACAACACCGAGTTTAATTGAACCGTGATATAATATTGAAATATATTTATTAAATGTGACTATTATTACAAAGATGTTGGATTATAATGTATAAATAGGAAAAATTAAATATGAAAAATTATTTTTTAAATTTTTATTAAATTAATTCATCAGTAATCAATTTTTTATAAATTTAAATAAAATCATTTGAAAGTGAAAAAGAGTTTCTTTTAAGAAAAACTGTTTTTATATGCACAATGTGTTTTTATATTTATAAATTGAATAAATAAGTTTTTATGGATGAATTTAATAAAATTTTAATATAATATATTAAATAATATATTATAAAATTAATTTTATTGTTTTCAATAGGCAAAGAATAATAAGAAATATAGTTTATGCTTAAAAATGAATTTTTATAAAAGCTATTTTCGTTATTTTGTGAATGATTATTTTAAAATTAATTATCACCCTTATAGAAATTGAATAATAAAAAATGGTTTACGTATTCTTAATAATTACTTACCAATTTAATAATGATTTTAATGTAATTTTAGATCATTAGGAATAATAAATGAGGTAAAAATTCATTACTACAATAAAGAACTAAAGCATTTAGGAGGGGTTAAACTAAAGAGATAATAATTGAAATGATCTAAAGACATATCTAAATATTATTTTATGAATTTCTTTTGATCCTATGGTATCCCATATTCAAATTTGAAGAAATATTTAGCCACTTTCCCATGAAAGTGACTTTATTATATTTTAATATCATTAATAATTATAAGTGTGCCACCCCTCACTTATAAAATGAAACCTACAATTATTTCTTATAGGCACAAATTGATCCATTTAGATTGATAGTTATATAAAATATTACTCTCCCAAAATACTTATCCCAACTTTTGGGTTATGTTATTCCAAAAATTCACATCCTATAATCGTTAAGTTGCTTTTCAAAGGAGGATATTTGCAGAAGTGTTATATGTTCTTATCAATCATTTTCAGGTTTATTTTTTCTTAAATGACAACCAGATGTTAGATGACAATATTAACATGATCAAAGCACTATTTTTACCATATCTACATGATATTATGTAAATATTATATTTATTTTCTATCTCATTCCCTTTGTAAAATGATAAGACTACTCGTGCGTATGTGTTGACTACCACCTCCATGAGGCAATGTGATTTGTTTTTAATTTCCTATTTAAATGTATGGTATTCAGGATATATTTAATGAATATTTATGATATTTTTATATAATAATTATTATATATTTTTAAATCATTATTTACCTTTCCTTACATGCATCAGAAATTCAAAACATTATTCTTATGTACGTATGGACACCCGTCTCCACGAAGTGATGTAATTCATTTTTTTCATAACCAATTTTTATAAATGGTTATAAAAGTGTATATAATGAATATATATGATACTTATGAAATGATTAAGATTTTTTAGGTGATGAAACCATGACCAATGTGTAAGGACTAGAATCTTTGAACCGTTACACACATTGAAGAGAAACTAATTTTCACTCGAATGATCATTTTAATGAAGAATTTTTAATAAAAGGGAAATGATAAATTATAAGGGAATGATATATTATAATATTTATATCAATATGGTTTTTAAATTGATCTTTAATAAATCTATATTTATTATATAGGAGGATTTATTTCTTATGAAGCAAGACAAGACTTGAGGTAGGGGTTTATGTCACAATATCATTTCTGTTAAAAACTTTATATACTAAATTTCTATTAAGGGAAATTATATCCTTTAAATTATATATATTTTATCCTCCTCCAGGTATTCCTATAATTTTTAATTTTTAGAACCATTTTCCTCTCTATGGTACTTAAAATGTATAGGAAAATGTTTATGAAAAGCCGACCATATTTCCACTTTGGTTGATAAACATTTTCTTTTAGGTCCATGTTATTTAAAATGTTTTCATGAATGTCCTATTATATAAAATAATTATTTGAATTCATTCATAATAATATTTTACTTTAATTTGAATATTTAAATGTAATATTCCTTCCTTTTTCTGAATGAGGTTTGATTTATTACCAAAAGTGCAAAAAGAAAATCCATTTTAATGTTTATCGAATATGTTGATTTTCCCACTATCATACTAATTATTTTTATTATAAGGTTATTTTAAATGTTTCAAATGTTATTTTTAAGAATAATTTTTTTCTAAATATTCTAGGAATTTAATTTGTTTAAATATTCTGAAAGAAAATTATATTTTCTATTTTTTTGAATAAATATATAAATTCCATTTTAAAGTTATTTTTCATCTAGGTCAATATCCATTAATGATTTTTATGCTTAAATGGATACATGATAGTATGATACCAACCAAATTATGTCTCTATATATATTATGATGATGATATTTTAAGGATGTTTATATGAAACCTGTTTATTTCCCAAGTGTTAATTAAGTTATGATGAAAACTTGTTGAAACTTTTCTATTTTCTATGATTTATGCTATGATGAAATGATAATATGTTTATGAAACCAATTTATTTTCCATAGGTTATGCTATGATGAATTGATGAAGGTTTTTATGATCTTGTGGAAGATATATGTAAGGTTTTTATTATGTGATGTGTTGTCTAGAAGTTTTTTATCCCTCCAATGTATTAGGTAAATAATGATATCTAATGAGATAATATGAACTAGAATAAGTTTTGAACCATGTTAAATAAGGTAATATACCCACTATGATATTATTGTTGGTAGACCATGACTAGGTAAATTATCTATTATGGAGTAAAACCTATCCACCATGGGACTTTTTCAATTATGATAGTCCTAGAAGTGTACCTTGAATAAATAAATGATTTCTTATGCTTATGAGAATTCCAAAAAAAAATTTTCTTATGATTATGATATGTGCTCATGTATCATGATTGTTTACTGATTATTATATACTATTATGACATATTTTTTTTATAAAAATCCTTATGCGATGACTCATGATTGAGGAACTTTGACTCATTTTTTATGACTTTTATAAGTTATGATCATGTTATCTTACCCGTATACTTATCATATGATCTCTTATGATGAATTTTTGATATCTCTTATGTTTACTATTACTTAGAATTTAATTTCCCCCTTTCATATGTTTCCATTTCCCTTAGTGATGAAGAATGGTTTTTAGTTGGGTATGACCAAGAAGTTTAATATGTGAGAGGAACATTATGGGTGATATTAAAGATATTTTATGAAATATATTGATTATGTATCTAGTATCCAATGATAGCAATACTTAATGTTTATGGGGAATTTATTATTATGGGATATATTAAATATTCATTTAAAATAATGTAATATTTAGGTAAGTAATGCTTAGTTCACCTTATTTGTATCAATGTAGGGTTTAGTTAATTATGAAGATTAGGATCATAAAGCATTAGTGATAACCCTAGGTATATTTTTAAGTATAGGATAAAATCATGATGATTTTGGGAGCTAAAGATTATGTGGTTTCATAGTAATTAACTCCTCATATGGATACTGGTACGTGGATGTGACTATGTCAGAAATTCATCTAAGGGTAAACACCATAAAAAATAATAATTTAGTATCAAATCGATCTACACACGATGCATGATGAGTGGGCCTAAGACTGAGAACCTATTTAGACACTCATGTGGGATATTATTTGGTTAATTCATATTACCTTTATGAACAATTATGATGAATGATAGGATATAATCTATGAAACCTATGATAATCTATAGTGATATGAGATAAATTTTAAGTGCCTTATGTTGAAAGAAGGTGTTATAATTTATGATATCATAAGAATGATTTTCATAATAATATGATTCCTCACATTTATTAATAATGCTTTATGTTCATGAAAATAATTTTTTTTCAGTGAGGGATTGATTATAAAATGATGAAGTTGTGGCAATGATAGTTACGCCCAAATATCGAAGTATATCATTTGATCTTAGTCAAATTAATTACTCTATTTCTTAATAAGTATGACGTAATTTTAATTAACATCATTAATGATTATATGTTGAATTATTTGTAAAAAACCCCAATGGTCTGATACTCACATTTCAAGTCCATAAATCCTCTATGATATAAGATTATAGGATTATACTTCCATAAAATCTTGTGATTCTAAATCTAGTTGAATTTAATGTAATTTTAGGCATGTATTGAATATATATATATATATATATATATATCATATCAATTTATGGGAATTAGAATTCAAATTTTATATTTAAAATGAACCGAGGAACATATTTTGATGTGAGGATGAATATTTACTTTCAATGGAAATTATATCCATTGTATGGTTTTTATTACCTATACATGGGGAATATTTATCTCAAATACATAGGGATAAACTCAAAATTTAAGATATACTTATGGTTTGAGATTAGGAAAATGTATTTCATGAATTTTTTCCTAGTATTCTCTTATATCATGAAGTTGAATTTTCAATATAACTCATACCTGGTACCACACCTATTTCAAAGAATGGGAATTAATGCCCCCGGGCCTTTAGGCTATGTAATTAGCCCCCTCTACCGAGTCAAAAATAGGTATTTTATTTTCTTTAATAATAAAAGTGAGGCTATATCCCCAACATTTAAAAAATCACTATAAAGAATAAGTATCCTCTACCCCATATCGATGATATGGTTGATTAAATATAAGGAGATCAATAATTTTGCAAGATTGATCTTTAATCGGGATATCATTAGGAGAGTATCAATAAAGATGATAAACATAAAGAAATATTCCATATGAGGTATAATCATTATTAATTTATTAAAATTCAATTTAAACTTATCAATTAAACTTTGATTACAGTGGATTTAATCAATAATGTCTTTAGAATATCCTTTAATAATTTATGGCAGTATTTATCGATGTTTTTCCTATATACTTCAAGGATCAAAAATAGCATTAAGATCACTTGATTATTGTGATAAAGATATTTAGAAAAGACAAGATGTATTCAATATTTAGAAATGGTAAATTTTGGATACATGACGATTCATTCATGGGTCTTATTATCGCAAGAAACGGTATATTAGTGGATCCTTTAAAGATTGATGTTATTGAGATATGGCCCAGACCAACCATGTAGACTAATCCATAGTTTTCATAAGATGGATAGGTACTATAAAGGATTTACGACAAATTTATCTTGTAAATAAAATCCACTAACTGTGTTGATGTGGAAGGGATAAAATTTCCTTTGGATATGTTAATGTGAGGAAAATTTGATAGAGTCAAAAAGAATGATTGGGAGTGAAAAAATGTCCACACTACCCTATAGTGGAGAAGGGTTTGCAATCTATAGTGATATATCAAATACGGAAAATGATTCATCCTCATGGAGAATTATATAGTGATATATTATGCCTCATGCCAATTTTAAATTCATGAGAAAAATTATCCAATTCATGATTAGATATTGTTAGTGGTATTTTTTTCATTGAAAATATGGAGGAATACTTTTCATTGTGAAATATGTGATATAAATACTTATAATAAATGTTTAAAGTATATAATCACCTATAAATAGTAAAATATTCACCAATGTAGATAGTTAAAGTTGATTAAATATTATGAATTATCCAAACATTACTACCTTTTCAAGTTGAATAAGGTGGATAATGATCTTATTCAGATGTACTATTCCAGGTACTTCATAATAAGAATTTATAGAGATAACATATTTATGAATTATTAGTATATGGATGTTGAAATCCTGAAGAAAGGGGGAATATCCTATCTTTCCCAGATTAATGTTGAACCATCCATCCATATATGGTTTAAAGAAGCATAATAGGTATATGTGGAACTAAGAAAATGTGGGAAATGTTATTGAGATCATCCATGATTGCGATACAATAATAAGGCATAGGAACTATTTATGTATCTATTAAATACCATATTTGAAGGTTTTGTTGGATGAATCACATCTTTCACTATTGTATATTCATCAAGGAAATATAAAGATGTATAGATATTAAAAAATTATTTATAGTAGTAAAAGAAGGAAATGGATATTGTAGAGTATGTATCCCATTATTTTATATTTTATAATTTTAATGATGAGATACATAGGTCTTAGAGTATGTAAATGAGAAAACATCACCAAATATTTTGTCATCGGTCTCCCCAAGACACTTAAAGGCCATAATGTTGTTTGGGATATAATCGATTTCTTTATAAAGTCAGAAAATATCTATATTATCATAAAGTATTTCTATATTTATTAGTTTTTCATGATATATAATAATTAATTGGAAATTTTTCATAGGGCTTTTCAATATATTGTATCTGATTAGGATCTGAGGTTTAATTCAAGCTTCTAGAGAAGTCTTTTACATTATTTTTATATAGTGTCGAAATTTAGAAATATATATCATACTTAGAGAAATGTTTATTCTAATATAACCATTAAATAAACTAAAATATATGTTGATATATTGTTATTTGTAATTCAACGGTGGTTTGGGTCAAAAAATTTCTTTGGTCATGTTTTCTTACATTAATTGCATTCACTTGAGCAACCAGATTGATCTTTATGAATCCCTATATTTAATTAAGTGTAGAGCTAAAATGTAACGGAATGATGTTCGAGAATGAAAGCTATTGGGGCCTGAGATATATGAGGAAATAATTGAGAAGGTTATATCCATTCAAGAACACATTAGGTTAGCTTAGAGTTGATAGATAATTTATACTGACAATCATTAACAAGATCTGAAGTTTAAGGTTAGTGACAAAGCATTCCTATGAATATATCCATGGAAGAAGATTATGATATTTAAAAGCTAAGTATGAGACCTATATACTAGTACCTTTTAAATTATCTATTTTATTGGGAATTTTTCTTATTTCTTAACGCTTCTACTAAATCTCTCTTATGTTCATAATGTGTTCCATTTTTCTATCCCAAGGAAGTACATAACTGATCATTGACATGTATTGAACCTAGAGGCCATACCACTAGAGAATTTTATATCTTATATGGAATAAGAAACAAATATTTTGGATTGATGTGAAAAAGTTCCATTGAAAAATTAAAGTCACTTGTCAATGATTTGTGGTTAACCCCAAAATTTGAAGATACTACATAGAAACATGATGATGTGATGAGGTATAAGTATCTTCAGTTATCTGTATTATATTGATGAAATTTTGATGGATACATTGTTATATGGGTGTATAAATTAAAAATTTTATATTTTATGATATATTTCACTTTAAATTAGTTTCATTTATTAGACATCTTTCTTTATATGCAACACTGAGTTTAAATGAACCACGATATACCACTGAAATATTATTATTTAATGTTACTGTTATGACCTAGTCATTGGATTAAAAATTATGAATATGAATTTGTGATAAATTATTCTTTACACATGAATAATTTTATTTCATTAGTTATTTTTTTAAAAAATAAATGTATTTTATTATAAAAAAGATTTGTTTTTCTAAAAAACTGTTTATATGCACATAGTTTGTTTTATATTAATGAATTAAATCAATATATATTTATTAATCGATTTAATAAATATTTTAAATAATATATTCCATAAAATATTTTAACATTCATATAATGGTTTCACTAGGCATGTAATAAGAATAAAATAAATTTTAGGCTTTAAAATGCATTTTTTCTAAAAATGTTTTTCATTACATTATGTGAAATTATATTATAATGAATTTATTAAAATTATATACACTCAATTTGATAACATATTTTACATATTTTTAATCTTTATTTATAGATTTCATAATGATGTGAATTTTATTTTTGTTCATTATGAATAGTAACTGAGTTAAAAATTAATTACTATGGTAAAGGTCAACTAGTTTAACAATGGGTTAATCAAAAGAGATAAGGGTTTAGATAACCTAAAAATTATATAATATTATTTTATGAATTTATTTTGATCATATATAATCCTATCTTAAAACATGATACAATTTGGATCCTCTTTTCCATGAGAATGAGTTTATTATATTTTAATAGTTTTAATAATTATAGTTGTTCATCACCCTTAATTATTAAAGAGAAAGTCATACACTTTATTATAAACAAAACATAATAACATTTGGTAAAATAATAGTATGCAAAATAATCTCCCAACATCTTCATCCATGACCTTAATGTTCATGTCTTCCCAAAATTTCCATCCAAGAATCCTTAAGGTGCTTCTCAATGGAAGATACAGAAAGAAAAGGTATATATTATTACCAATATTTTTCATGTTTAATTCTTCTTAAACATCCAAAAAATGTTCTATAACCATATTAACATTATTAAATATGTATATATACTCTACAGATTTATTTTTTAGGTTAATATTATACTTATTTTCTATCTTCTTCTTATCTTCTGACGAATGATAATGTCACTCATGCATACGTTTCGACTACCACCTCCATGAATCAATGTGATTCATTTTTTCATTTCCTTTTTTAAATGGATGGTAATACAGATATATTTAATGAATGCATTTTATATATATTGTATAATTATTATTCTACTATGGTGAATTATTGTTGACATTTATTTTTTTCATCCATGGAAAAGTGAAAACATCAATCAGGAGTACGTATATACCACCATCTCCATGATATGGTGTCATTCATTTTTCATCACCAATTTAGAAAAAATGTTATAAAAGTGATTAAAATGAGTAAATATGATACATATGACTTGATTAACTTTTTTAGATGATGAAACTATGAAAAATTTCATGTATTGGAACTTTTTATCTAAAACTAGCATGGAAAGAAGATCAATTTTCCCCAAAAGGTTCATTTTAATGAAGAACTTTGAATAAAAGGGAATTTTTTCGTTGCGAACTGACCCTAGAAAGCCCAGAGCCAGTTCTTACTACCATTAAAATGAAATGATTTTAGATAATCTAATCCCAAAGGACTGATATATTTATTAGTCTTGGTAAACTAGATTCATACAAGAGTAATAAATTAAATCTAAATTCAATATTTTCAACATACATTTTTTAATAATAAAATTATTCCATCTAGAAAATCCTTACATATATTTCTTAATACACTTGTTACATTATTGGGGAAGGAAAAAATAAGGGTGATCTCAAATTCCCAGAAAGGGTTTTTTATAGTGGAACAAATAATGAATCAATGAGCATAATCAATATGGAAAGGTAATGAATGAACACACATTCCATATAATAGCAAAATTGAGAGAGAAGTGTATAAAAAATATTTCAATGTAAATAAATTAACACACATTCCATATGATCAACTTACTGAGAAGGAAGTGCATAAAAATATGCCAAGGTAAATAAATGAACACACAAACCAAATAATTAATAATCTGAGAAAGAAGTTCATAAAAAATATGGAAAGGTATATAACTAAACAAAAATGATATATATTCAATAAACTGAGAATGAAACACATCCTTGTAATTTTTTAGTGAAAATATCATTGATGATTAATTCTAAATCTAATTAAGTTAATGCTTAATTATCAGATATCATGTATCTGATACATGAACCACTATACTGTGAATGTTTTTCCTTAATGAATTTTTTGTATATGGGTAGAAACTCATTTGATTCTTCATGGAAACAAAATAGAATGGTTTTTTTCAATATATTTCATCTCATGGGACTACTGATTCATTGATGGGATTATTTCCAATGGTGCCCAACCTGTGCAGTGCATGAACAATGCATTTCTCAAATATCGAATAGTTGATTTAATTAATGAAAAATGTTCATTTTAAAGCATATGTATTGTGTAAGGAATAAATTTTATTTCAATATTTAAACACATAATTAAATAACTATCAAAGTAATCACCATATATAAAAATGATATATGGTTTAGGCAATGAACATATCCACGATAAATTATATAGATATATAGGGGAAACATAATTTCCAATGATCGCAGGGAAGTGAATATTTCAAAGGGACTAAAAAATGAATCCAGGAAGTGAATGTTAATACTATACTTATCCAAATCAATAAAAAACCATCCAAATTAATAATAAGTATGGTATTAATACAACATATCCCAAGTAGATTAAAAATAAAGGGTTGTTGTCACGGATTAATAAAAATACTTTAAAAAGATATTATAAAAACATTCTTGAGTAAAATATACTATTTTATTTTGAAATTTTTTTTGAAAATAAATGTAATTGAAAATAAATTTAAAAAAACATATCATAAAATTAATATTTTAAACATGAAAAGGAATATTCAAATAAATGTCAGTGGGTAAATTCGTACAAGGCGTACAATGTAAAAAGAACATTTCCTTATCACTGTAAAAATGTTAAAAAGGTACCTTATTCATAAAATGAATAGAATATTCATTTGAAATCGTTTTTAAAAAAATAATTTAATAAGTAATTTTTGGGATTTAAAAAATATTTTTGGAAACATTTTTAGAAATTTTTTTTTAAAATAAAACGTCGTTTTAATAGAAAATAAATTTTCATTGGAAGAGGAAAATAAAGTAGCCTTATCTTCAAATATTTTATAAGAATTTTAAGTAACAAAGTGAAAAAAATATACTGTTACTTGAAAAATATCATTAATAAATAGTGTTGATGCAAATAAAATGATTTATTGAAAAATGATATAATAACATCCTTCAGTATAAATTAATGCGTAAACAATCCCGAATAAAATGGGACTCTGAAGTAAACACTTACAATGATCATAATATTAAAGTGAGAATCAACCAATGAATAGATTATCTATATCAACATTAAATCCAAATATAAAAGTTTAAAAACAAAAGTATTTAGTCAAAATTTATTGCACCCATAATCTTATAATATTAACAATAGTGAGGAAGTGATATAACCTAGTGAAAAGTAATTACGTTATGTAATTCATTTCAACTTGGTAACTTATAATTAAAATCACCTAAGATTAAATAATTAAAATTGAAACATAAAATACCAGTAGAAATGATTTAATCATAATATAAACTAAAAATTTATGTATATAAAAACCTAAAAGTGATTTGGTGTATAATAATAATACTCTATAAAATGTAAATTGATAGAAAAATCCGTTCCACTTTGGTAAATTTTGAATCATGATATCCCAGAATGAATAAAATAAATTGATGATTTTAATATTGTAAAATAAATGAAATTAATTATATAACATGGCATAGGTTATTATATACACCATAGAATAAAATAATTGGTGAATATGATATATGTATCGCAGAAATAAAAGAGAGACTGGGAATCTGCTTACCGTACACTCCCTTTTAGATGAATGATATTTAACATCATTTAAAATTGTTTTATAAATTTTATTAACTTAAAATAGAACCATATTAATATTTATGATATCATATATAATCCCTTTTTAACATATAACAACCCATTACTTTGCAATATTTCATCATTTTTATTATTTAAGATGTTAACTACCTTGTTTTTTACTATATTTTGATATTTTATTTTTTGTTCATTTTATTTTTATCATGATTTCTTAATATAAATAATTTTAACAATAGATTAAAATATTATATAAATTCATTATATATATTCTTTATTTTACTCAATAAAATTTATAGACAGGAAATGAAATGCATTGTTTATAGAGACGGTAATCCATATGTACGTATGAACACTACTTTCATTTCTTTATCATATTTAAAAACAATATATATATATATATATATTATAATTAAATTATCTTATTTATGTCAAATATTTCACATATTTTTATTAAAACCATCGTTAAAACGTTCTACGTATAGTTTGAATAATTCACATTGCTTTGAGGTGGCGGTAGTCCACACATCCATAAAAAAGATACCGTATTCCCATAAAATGGAAATCATAAAGGTATGTGTTATATAAAAATTCCATAAATATAAAGAAATCATAAATATCATAAATAAACGGTAAATTAATAATTATTTTAATCCTTTAAAGGTGGTAATGGAATATTTAAAGACATCAGTTCGCAAGGCAGTAGTCCGCTATACACATGAACGATGATTTTGTATCCCAATTGATGGATGTGTGGGTTAGTGTAGGTCATCAAATTGACATAAAAACATCAAAATATATTTATTATATTGTTTTTATAATATATTGAATATATAATAATAATTTAATGGGTGGATAAATTAATAAAACAAAAGTGACCATTAAAGAACAATATCTCTTTTTCGGGTAACTCTTTTTGGCTTATACCAAAAGACTCCTTCGTTGGATTTATACCCAAAATAATGATTCTAAAGTGATGGTGTGGGGGGGACGGTGATTGTTTTTATGGTTTTTAACAATCCTAAATAATTGAGAGGTATGAATTAGCAGGTGGGGGTGAGTGCCTTTTTATAGTGGAGGAGGAGTAGCATTCATGTAAATATAAAAAGGTAAAAATTGTTGAGAGGTCTCCCTTACATCAGGTGCCTCTAATAATATAAAATATTATATAAAAGATAGGTTATGGTATAAATATTTCCATTTAATATGTTTTGAACATGTTTATAGGTAATTATATCCCTTAAGTTTAAGGTTTAGTCCCTTGTTAAGCTAAATTTCAACTTAATGATATAATAAATTTCAACCTCATTCCCCAATATTTTTGGTAAGAAACTATGTTGAACTTAATATTAATTATAAATTATGAGTATTAATAGTATTTAATCAATTTTTCCACATTCAAATCATATAATTGGTATAAATTCATTTAAAATCAATCCAATAAATGGGATGAAAAAGATGGGTTTTGAAGTGAAAATGTTCAAAAGTTTGCGATGTTTTTTTATCAAATATTAATTTTAAATTAATTAAAATTACATAAATTTTAATAATTGACGTATATTTTATCTAACATGACTCTAAAAAAATAAAAATAATAATTATATAGTATAAATTATTTATATGAAAATTTAGTTTTCAATTAAAATTTTGTATTTTCACTATTCATAAAAAAATGTAATTTCATAGAAAAATACCAAAAAAATCACCCTATGATAATTTTTATGTTTTGATTTAAAGAAAGAATATTATTTTTAAAAATATAATATATAAAATTATCAAAATTATTTTTTTAAAATAGGTTCTTCATTTAAAAGAATCAAAATTGTCTTTTAAAAAAATACAACTTCTAAACATAAAACACGATTTATTAATATATTATTCCTACCAAATATATTTTATGAATGCAATTTTTTATTGAATATATAATATATAAATTTAATTAATATTATTCACTAATAGTAACTGATTTAATTTATTATGATAAAACACCTTTGTGAGAAGAAAAACATTTCTTTTATATTAAATTGGATTTCATATTCATTTCTAATTATTTTGTAACCAATGAATTCATTTTATGTTTGTGTAAACCATATATTTTCATAATTTAGTTAATACTATTAAGAAACTTTAATTTATCTTATTGGTTATATATTATAAAATTAAATAAAAATATTTTAATAATTTATTATTGTTCAAAAAAACATGGTCTTGCATATAATGAAAGCTATCAAAGAAACCTGTTGTCGCATGCGATGTAAGATAATTCAGTATTGCATGCATTGAAAGCCATAGAATATCTAAAATTTATTTAAACAATATAAAATACCATAAGTTGGTAGTGTGTATATTCCAGTGTATATTTGGTGTTGCATGTCATAAATGTTATCAAGTAAAAAATTTACTCTTTTAGAATTTTTAAGGGTGCTACATTCTCCCAACCTTATATAAATTGTGTCCTCGGAATGTAAACTAAATATTGGTTATGATTTTTTTGATAATTGAAAATTTATTTTTTAAATCACACATCATGAAAAGGGTTGGTAAAAAATCCTCTTGAAAATGGATAATGGGATGTATCAAAGTCATACAGAATAACACAAAATAAGGTTTCCATATAAGAGAAAATCAGTTTAAAGTGATGATATGGACTTAGAGGAAAAGTGTAAATAATTTAATATGGTGATTTAGTTCATTGATTATAAACAAGTTAATGATCAGTTAATAGTTTATATCCTCAAATTCATAAATTTATGATGGTTTAAAAGACCATCAATTTAGAAATAATTATGGTATTATGGAACCATTTTATTCATAGATCGTTTTCATAATGTTGGGTAATTCTTTTACAACCTGATAATATAAGGAAATAAAATTACATGACATATTTTTATTCTATAAACACAAATTTCACCCTTTTTTGTGCTTTGATCAATTTTTAAATCATCTGTTATATCATGAAATGGTTATCTAAAAATAAATATTGATGACTGAAGCACTAAAAAAACCATTAACGAAACATAAGGCCAATAAAAGAGTAAAAAATCATTCCATTTGTATTTAAATATTCTCCAAATACACTATGGTTGAGACATTAATATATAAACCTAAAAATTAACACTACTCATTTGTCATTAATATTTCTTTATCAAATTGTGTAACTAAAAACAATGACATATACCATGATATTGTGAAGGATAGTGGTTGGTGTAAAACCCTTATCATCCTTAGATCATGGGTTCATGTCTTATGTCTTTTAAAAGATGGATGGATTTCTACCCAACATACATGTTTTCCTCTTCTAAAACCATATTAATATAATTCCAATAATATTTCCAAAAATTATGATTGAAATCCTATAAATTTAATCATTAAATAACATTTTTATACAGTTTTCTATATAACGTATCCTATTTTTTAAAGTCTCAAATATATTATTTGAAAATTATTATAATTTCATTAACGATTATATTAACCATTAATGTTATCAATACCTTTAAAATTATTTCTATAAAATTTAATGGTATTATTAATGAAATCAATTTTCTACTAAAACATGTAGTAAAATAATGAGTTATGTTTCTATAAATTTCGTAAAAAATATCTATAACCTTAGTAGTATCCCATCACATAAAACCTAAAAGTAGGTTTTTAATTCTTATAACTTATGATCAAAATTAATCTATATCTTACCAAAACATTATGATATTCTTATGTACTTATACATAATTTCTATCATAGGGTTATGTTTCCTAATCTATGTTTTCTTAAATCTAGTTACCAAGGTTGCTACAAAACTTTCATTGATACAAATTTTAGTGACCCAACCTCAGTAATCCTAGAGCTAGTGGATACTACCATTATAATTTAATTACTACAAGGAATAAAATCCAAAATGATTGATCAGTGTAGTAGTCTTGGTAAACTAGACATATACACGAGTCTTACATTATAATAAAATACAATAATTACAATACTGGTTTTTTGATAATAACTTTATTCCATCTAGAATATATTCAAATATATTTATTAGTATATTCAATGGATTCTTGGAGAAGGAAAAAAATAAGAGTGACCTCAAATTCCTAGTAAGGGTTAGGTGAAGTGAAAGGAATAACGAGTCAATGAGAATAATCAATATAGCAAGGTAATGTCTGAACACACATGCCATATTATAAATAAATTGAGTATGAAGCGAATAAGAATATATAATTGTAAATAAATGAACACAAACACCGTGTAAACAATAAACTAAGAAGGAAATTCATAATCAATATGGAAAGGTAAACAATTGAAAACACATAACGTATAATCAATAACCCTAGAAGGAAGTGCATAAAATATATGGAATGGTAAATAACTGAACAAAAATTCCATATAATCAATAAAATGAGAATGAAATGAATCCATAGATTTTTTTCATAGTGAAAATCTAAAGGATAATAATTAATTAATTTAAATGATGAAAATGCCTAATTAATTGATTTCATGTTTCTCGAAAATTAACCATCATACCATCAATATCTATCGTCAAGAAATTTTATGTATGTGAGTAGAAACCCATATGACTCTTCTTGGAAAAAAACTTGAAGTGGTTTTCTCCAAATTATTTCATCTCAAGATACTACCATTTTATTGAAAGGCTTATTTCTAATGGTCTCAGACCTTTGTAGGGCATGCCCAAATCATTCCTCATATATCGAATAATTTATTAAATTAATGAACAATGGGACTTATCAAATATCCATATTGATTAAAGAATATGTATTTATCAATATTTACCTAGGTAATCAAATAACTATTAAAGTAATTAACATATGTAAATATGGTATACAGTTTAGGTAGTGAACATATCCATGATAAATTATAAAGATAATTAGGGTAAATTTAATGTCTAATGATCATAAGAAAGTGAATATTTCAAGGGGAAAACAAAAAATAAATCAAGCAAGTTAATTCCAATAACATATTTGGGAAAATCAATCAAAAAAAATCTAAAGGAATAATAATGATGTTATTAATACAATATTTCCCATGTGGGAAAAATTAATGGATTTTTATCATTTATGAATAGAAATACTATAGAAATATATTTCAAAACATTATTGTGGAAAATTTAATTTTTATTTTGGAAATAATTTTCAAAATAATTTTCTTTTAAAAAAAATTTAAAAAAAAATTCTGTACAAAAAACTTTTAAAATTCCAAAGGAATCTTTGAAGAAATGACTGTGGGTAAATCTATAGATGTCGTACAAGGTAAAAGGGCATTCCTTTTTCACTGTAAAAATGTTAGAGAGGTGCCTTGTTTGGATTGATATAAGAAGAATCCTTTTATTTTTTTAAAACACCCAACAATAATTCATTAATATGAGTTTAAAAACATTTTTTAAAACAATTCTAGAAAAAAGGTTTAAAAAAACATTGTTTTAAATGAAAATATATTTTAGGCTGAAGAGGGAAATGAAGTTGGGTTTTCTTAAAACATTTTCTAAAAAATTATAAGTAGAAAAAAGTGAAAAATGGTAATATTACCTAAAAATTATATTGAATAAGTAGAGGATAATAAAATGAAAGGATTTATTGCTCAATGATAAAATAAGTTCCATTAATATAAATTCAAGTGTAAACAATCTCGAATAGAATGGTATTGTGGAGTAAACCCTTGAAAAGATAATAATAATGAAGTGAGAATCAATAAATGAATCAATTATTAATATAAATTGTAAATACACATAAAAATTTGAAATAAAATAATGTATATTGATAACTTATTGAAAATGTAATCTTATAATATTAATGATTTTGAAGAAGTAATATGACTTAATGAAAAATAATTGAGGTATAAAACTCATTACAAATTGGTAACTTATAATCAAAATCCCCTTAGTTCAAATAATTAAAATTTAAACATAAAAAACAATGAGTAATTAATTAATCATGATATAAAATTTCAAAGGAAGTATATACACTATATAAAAGTGCATTTTTTCATAATAACAAATTCGTCTCAATGAAATATAAATTGAGACAAAATACACTACTACTTGAGTAACTTTTGAATCATGATATCTCTGAAAGTATAACATAAATTTTAACAATTAATATAATTAAATAAAAGAAATTAAATATATTTCCTTTCATAGGATATTATATACACTAAATAATGGAACCAAGTGGTGAATATGGAATATATATCACAAGAGTAAAAGTGAGACTAGAAATGCCCTTACTTAACACTCCCTTTTGATTGAATTCTCACTAAACTACTATTTAATGGTTTTAAGAATGTTGTTAAATTATAATATATATTTTTTTAATTAATGATATCATATATAATCCTTTTATATCATATCCTAACTCTTTAATTAATAATCTTTAATCATTTTCATCATTTCGAGTGTAAATTTCCTTGTTTTTTGAGTATGTTTTGACTTGTTATTTTTTGTCACATTTATTTTAATTAAGATTTAATAATATCAAGAATTTAATTCATTGCATAAATGTTATATATATTCATTTTATATTTATTTTTTGTAATATATAAAATTTAGATATAATAAATGAAATGCACCATTCATGGAGATAAAATGTCATACATATGCATGGACACTAAATTCTTTTCATTATCAAAATTAAAAGTAAGTGATATATATAGGTATATTATAATTAAAGTATAATATTTATGTCATATATGTCACATATTTTTATTAAATCCATCTTTAATACATTCCATGTATGGAATGAATGGATCACAATTCTTTGAGGAAGAGGTAGTCCACATGTCTACAAACTGAGTTATCACATTCCCAAAAAAATTATAAAGGTATGTTTGATATAAAAATTAAAAATCATAAAAAAATAAAAATCATATATAAAATATAAATCCATAATTATTATCAAACTTGTAAAGTGGTAATGGATGAATGAAAAATGTTAGTTTGTGAGGCGGTGGTTCGCTATACCCACAAACGATGCTAAAGTATCTCATTTGATGGAAGTCTTTTTCATTATAGTTAATAAACATGAAATAAAAAATTTAATTTATATTTATGATACTGATTTTATTATATATTAAATATATAATAAAAAATTTGAGGGGTGGATAAATAAATGAAATAAAAGTGATTGTTGTAGAATGTTACCACTTTTTTGAGTAAGTCATTTTTTTTCTAAAAGACTTCCTTGATTATATTTATTTTCAAAGTGAAGTTTATATTATGAGGTAAGGTATGTTTAGAGATTATTTATTCATAATATGTATTATTAAAATGTAATTATATTTATGAATAAGTGGGATGGGTGAGTGCCTTTTTATAGGGGTGGAAGAGTGACAGTCTCGTAAATATATAAAGGTAAACAATATTGAGAGGCCCCCCTTACATATTGTGCCTTAAATGATGATCATAATTATATAAAATAGAGTATATGATATATATAATTCCATAAAATAGGGTTTGGAAATGTTTCTGGGTCATATTTCCATTAATTTTAAGGTTTATTCCCTTGTTAAACTTAATTTTACATTAACCGTTGTAATTAATTATAACAACATTCCCTAATATTTTGGGGTAGAAACTAAGTTAAACTTACTATAAATTAAATATTATGGGGATTAAATATATGGTATCAATTTTTTACATATTGAATTCATTGAATTGGTAGAAATTAATTTAAAAGTAATCCCATAGACTAGATAACAATGAATGTTTTTAAAATGAAAATGTTCAAAATTATGCAAAGTTTTTATGTCCAATATCAATGTGAAATTGAATAAAATTACATAAATTGGATTAATTGATGTATAATTGATATATTTTTGGATTTAAAACCAAATAAAAATATAATTTTTCCCTAAAATTATTTATATTAAAATTCAATTTTTAATTAAAATTCTATATTTCTTTACTATTGATCCAAATATAAAATTTTATAGAAAAATAAGAAAAAATAAACCAAATATAATTTTGATGGTGCAATTTAAAAAATTAATTTTATTTTTACAAATAAAATATATAAGTGTCAAAATTTAGTTTTAAAATATGTATACCATTAAAAAGTCTCAAGATTGCCGTTTCTAAAAAATACAAATTTAAGCCTAAAGTTGGGTTTATTCAAATCTGACACATATAAAAACTATTGAATGAATGTTAAAATTATTTTATTTAATATATATTATATAAATTTAATTAATATAATTTAATAATAGTAATTATTTTAATTTATCTGGATAAAATACCTTTGTGAGCATAAAAACATTTCATTTATATGGAATTTGTTTTCATATTCATTAATAATTACTTGGTAACCAATTAATTAATTTTATAATTGTGTAAATAATATGTTTTTATAATTTATTTAATACTATTAATTACCACTAATTTAATGTCTACATTTTATCTTATTATATTAAATATGAATATTTAAATAATATATTTTTCTTCGGTAAAACTTGTTTTGGCGTGTAACTCAATCTATTAACAAAACACTTTATTGTGTGTGAAACAAGATAAATGAGTATGGAATGAATTTAATTCAATATATTATATTATAATTATTTAAAATATTAAATATTCCATAATTTCTGTAGAGTAAATATTAAATTTTACATTTGGTGTTGTCTGTCAAACACATTATCAAATAAAAAGTTACACTTTAAGAATTTTTGAGGTGTTACAATTTTAAAATATAAGGGAATGATATATAGTAATATTAATTTGAATATGGGTATAGAATATATTTATATAAATATATATTTATTAGAAAAGAGTTTTTAACTCAAAAAAATAATGTCAGGACTTGAGTTAAGGGTTTATCATACAAACTCATTTATTTTCAGGATTTTCTATGCTAAATTTATATTGGGGAAAATTATATGGTATTTATCCTTTAAATCCCAAATATTTCCTTTTCCTTTTGTCATTCCTATAATTTTTAAGACCATTTTCCTCTCTATGGATCTTAAAGGAATCAATAAAATGTTTTTATGAAAAGAAGAAGTTATTCCCCCTTTGGTCACTGAACTTTTTCTTCCATTTCCATGTAATTTATAACTTTTTCAAGAATGTTAATTTATATGATAAAATTATTATTTAAAGTCCTTTAAAATAATATTTTACTTTAATATCAATTTTTCAAAAACAAGATTCATATCATTTTCGAAATGTGGTACTTTACTTTTTACTAAAGGAATCATCGTTTTAACATTTACTAAATGAACTCATTCTCCCCCCACTATAACTATTCATTGTTTATAATCCTTATTTACATGCTTCCATAGTAATTTTAAAAACAAAATTCTCAATATTATGTAATATTTTATTTTTTAAAATACTGAATGAAAATGATACTTTCATTATTTTCAAATTTTTTTAAATACTATTTTAAATGTATTTTTCATATATATAAACATCCTTTAAGGATTGTTCTGATTAATTGATGTTATTATAATATGATAATAACCACTTTAATTTCCTATATATCTTATGATTATGATGTTTAAATAATTTTTCTATAAAACCCATTTTATTTCTTGAGGTTAATTATGTTGTGATGAAATATTTATGAAACCAATTTATTTTTCATGGGTTATACTATGATGAAATAATTAATTTCTTATGAATCAACTTTATTTTCCATGGATTATTATATGGTAAAATATTAAATGTTTTTATGATATTCTGGTACACATATTTATTATTTTAATTATGTAATTGATGGGACCATAATTACATGGATCTCTAATTCATTTTGTAAAGAATTATATATCATAAGATAATATTTACTTGATGGGGTAGTATACTTAATTTAGTAAAAGGATCTCTCTACCCTATGATAGTCTTGGGAGTGAACCTTGAATACTGAAATGATGGAATTAGGAGTGAACCCAATCCCTAATGGGATGTTGTCTATTATAATGGTCTTATAAGTGAACATTGACTAAATAAATGATTTATTATGATTTTTTGTATCCGAAATACTAATTTATTATG
Organism: Viscum album; assembly: GCA_963277665.1. Lineage (NCBI taxonomy): Eukaryota > Viridiplantae > Streptophyta > Magnoliopsida > Santalales > Viscaceae > Viscum > Viscum album. The sequence continues at coordinate 840,044,195 of OY728165.1, forward strand.
CTTATGATATGTTGTCATGGCACATGATTTCATATTTTTGATCTGATGCTCTTATGAATTATTTCTTTTTTGGAAAAATCTTTATTATATGACTCGTTATTAATTATCCTCGAATAATTGGTTGTGTATTTCATAATTTATGAACATTTTATTGTACCTGTATGATTATATTATTCTCACGTACGATCATTTATTTTTATCTCATACGTTTAACATTACTGAGAATTTGATATCACTCCTTTTTATGTCTACATTTTCCTAGGTTATAAAAAATGTTTTAATTAGGGTATCTCTAAAAATGGTAATATGTGGGATGGAATTTTAGGGAGATGGTTAAGGTCATTCATGAAATATGTAGATTATTTATCTTGTCTGCAAATAAACTAAACCTTTATAGTTTGAGGGTGTCTATTGTTATGATATGTACTAAATATTTATGTAAAATAATGTAATATTTATATCTGTAATGATTGGGTAACCTCAGTTATGCCAAGGAATTATCAATACACTATAATTACAATGATTTAGGGAAGACAAATTTAATTATGAGGATATATTTTTTGGGGTTATATGAGGGTGTTTTTAGAAAATATTTATTAAGTGGTTTTGTATAATTAATATAAGAAATTAATGATAGGTTTAGAGATTTATCATAAATGACTAATACTAATGTTGGCCAAATTACTTAAAGTAGATGATTTTTTGAATATTTAATAATTAGGTTTTGGTATGGAATATTTTGATGGATGATTAAGGAGGTAATATAAGAGAGGGGAGGAGACAATGAATTTATGATAAGAACTGAGAAATTTAGTATATTTTTATGTAAGATTTTATAGTGGGTTAACTATAGAGACTGCAGTAGGAAAATTTGATTATAATATAGGGTGATACATTTATAGTTGAGTCAAAAATATATTTGATATTTTCTCATTTCCTTAGAGCTCCCTCATTCAATTAAATTCCTTGATTTTAGTGGTGTGTTCAAGGAATGTTGAATTAAAGGATTGAAATAGTGTTTGGTGTATTGAGGTGTATAATATGATTTATTCATTTATTTTAGAGTTTTTATTAAAATTTTCAATAAAATATTAGTTTCATTAAACCCAAGATCCTAATTTTTACATATTTTAGGTTTTAAGAAGTGATTTAATACTTTTGGAACGATCTTGATGTAATGGAACGAGGTCATTCCACTCACTAGATAATTATAATTTGACCTTTTTTTTCATTGTAATAAATTAAACTAGAGAGTTACATGGATATATTCATACATTCGAAAAGGGATATTCCACTATATTCTTACCATAATGTTTTAAAAAAAAGTCACACATGAACCATGTAAAATAACGCGTGTTGTTCCATAATGAAACATATGTAATTAGAAACATGAAAATGTAGTATTAAATTCCATATAGAAGAGAATTATTTTATTTCATTTATTTATAATTATTATTAGATGTAATATTTTTTTTGGTTTAGTGCTTCACTCCATAAGGATCATCAAATTGTGGGTTTTTAGAAACTCCAGGGAAAGTATATTTAGGTAGGTGTTTCTAAACTATTCCCATCACAGGTGAAGCTTAATATGAATTATTGATTATATTATTTTGAATAGTAATTATCTATCTATACATTTTTATAAATGAAAATATATTTGTGTTGAATCAATATTTGACTCAATTTTTTATTTTAATGAAAATGTATTTTTTGATGAAATGTGTTTTTTGACACCCATATTTAGATTTATCAAACTTATTAGTATTGATAAAATTTACAAAAATAATTTTAAGGATGGATTTGATATATGAATTCCAATTTTAGAATATGTTCTTGTTTTTCATCTTATATAACAATTTTTAAATTAATTTTTACTTGGATTATTTTTATAAAACTTTCGGTGTTGGGAAAAACTATGAAAATATTTTTTATTAGTTTTCAAAAATATGTAATTATGGTCATTTTTTATCTTACATTGAAACATTACTAAGTCATGTTATTTGAATTTAGGGAAAAGTATCTAATGGTATGGTTCCAAATGTTTTCATGAATTTTTTAAGAGTTATAATTCTATGTATGATTCTGAAATTACTTTTTTTATAAAGGTGAATAATTAAGTAATGGCTTATCTTAGATGGGGTGAAAAATAACATATTTTTTTATACCTTCTAATTTATTAGGATAAGAATAGTTGAAATTATATTTTAAATAATGATTACATTGTTAATGGTTTAAAATTTTACTTAATATTAATTATGGTCAAAACTTTAGGGTATCACATTTTTCTTTTATGAGTTATTAGTAGTTGTTGTTTAATAAAGGAGAGGTTAGTTTTCTTTTATTATAATATTATTTCCTATTAATGTTATAAGAGGTTAATTGGGAAGTATTGGATTAAATATTAATTTAAAATGTTTTATAATCCTTTAATTAACCATGAATGTTTTAATTAAACAATATTAATTTTTTCGGGCCTTTGGGAAGATCTACTACATTTACTTTCACTCACTATTAATGCATTTCAGTGGACTTATAGATATTATGGGACAAATTCTGGGAAATGAGAAGACTTAAATCCTCATTAGTGATGAGCCATAGATCTATTATGGAGATATGAATAAAGGATTTCTGTGACTTAAATATTAAGACACATTGTTATATTTCTGACTATAGGTTATCATCTTTTTTTGTTCGTTTTTAAAACATAATATTTTCTGCTTCAAAATAAATATTTTTTTTGTTTCTATATATGTGTTTTATATTACATGAATTAATGGTTTTTGTTCATTTAGGTAAAATCATCCCATAATGGCTTAATTTCCCCCCTCTACACTTTTTAGCTATTATTGGTAAATCAATAGCATTATTAAGGCCTTATAGTGGTCTAATTCTGGTCAACGAATTTTGGCACATAGATTATGTCACTAAAAAATGGTATTAAAGAAGGGTTAAATCATGGTATGTATGGTAGGTAGAGAGAATATTATGATGGAGAGTTTAAATATACCCATAAAAATCAGTATCTAACATTTTTATATTGAGCTTAAAGTTATCAGAAAGTAAAAGTAGAATAAAATTTGGAGGAAAAAATTATTCTAGTTCTAATAAGATCCTTACCATGAAACATTAAAACTATCAAGTTTTCATACATCATCATAGATATGATATAGCTACATCACAGAAGATTGGTTTTGAAAATGACTCTAAAAATGAATTTCCAATAACTCAATGATTGGTTCATTTTCAATTTTTTTGATAATACTATAGAAAAAAACTTGTTTGATTGTTTTAGTTGTTGTTTGATACCAAAGTTAGATAGAAACGAAACTAGATGTATATTGTAATATATTTGTGTGTTATTTATATTAATTATATTCTTGGGTAATGTATAATAATGAAAATTAAAATATATTATATTGGATGAAGATGTTGAGTAGTGGAAATAGATCATGTGGATCTTTAGATTTTAAGCATAACTGTACAGTCTATCTAACCAATAAATGAAGAAGATAACTAATATTTTTTTATGGGAATTTCATTATCAATAAATGTTTCCAAGTTATAATCCAATTTTTTTGGGATGATGTATAACATGAACTAACAGAATAGTGATTAGAGAAAATCAAATATATTATACCATTCTAACTACTTCTATATAATTTAAAGTTCGTTTTCATATATAATTTTTTTGATATTCTACATTAGTGGTGGTGGAAAAAAATAATATAAGATGAATATCACGAGGTCCTGAAGTTAAAGGGATTTTAAAAAATTTCAATGTTCACTATTAACTATTGGAATTAATGTTGGTGAAGGATAGAGTGTCTCTAGTGTTTTATAAAAGAAATTTTACAGTGATTGAATTTGAATCTATGTATCTAAAACATGAATTTTAAACATCATATTTGATAAAACATTATAATTTTAAGGCATGAATATTCAAAACATATCTTATACTATAGATTTTTTAAACAATCACTGTACTAAATTACCTAATTATTCCGAGGTTTTAGTACAACTTCTAGGTTAGAAGTTGACAAGGAAGAAGTGCATTGTGCAATAACTTTACTTACACATCCTAGTAATGGGAAGAGTTATTTTTTTCCTATAAGAGGAAGTAGAATTATTTAAAGAAGGAATTATAAAATAAGTCATCCAGGGAATCTGAATGTTTGAAGTTACTGATTTTTATCAATATTTAGAGAAGGGTAACCTAATGACTCATTAACCTATTATGTATTCATCTTGATGTCAATGTGGAAAGATGGGAAACTTTATTTTTTTCAGTTATTATCATAAATATAAAATTATATAAGATTTCGACCTAGTGAATGAATCACATATTTCATAGATAAGATGATGAAACCTAGGTTTATATATCAAGGGAAGATAAGAAATCTTCCTAAGGAAAAGGACTAAGTCTTTATAGATGATAAAGTGTCTAAAAAATCATATACTGAGGTAGGATCACCTATAATTTAATAAATTTTCAGGATTAATTATATTATAATTAATACTTTATTTCATATTATAATATATAATTATTTTCTATCTACATGAGTATTACAACTATTAGGATAGGAAATTGGGATGTTTCCTGACACTATAAAAATTTACACCCCATTGGGAGAGAAGAATGAGAAAGTTTTCATTAGTATCCTTGTACTATAATGGTAGTTAATGTTTAAGTATAATAGGATTTACAAGTCCTTTAGAATAGAAAAACATGGATATATCCTTGGGATATATTTTTTTATAAAAAAGTCTAAAATTGTTTCCCATTTTCAAAGAGTGATTATAATTTCACTTAAGGGTCTTGTTAATTCATTTCAAGGGGAGTGGGATGTCAATTCTAATAAAGGTTATCTAATTAATCATTGGGTTTATATATTCTCAGTTAGGGCGGTCAGTATTGAGACCTTGGATACAAGTAGCTACCTAAGATACCAACTATGGATGATAGGTATCCTAACGTTTTCATTGAGGACATCATAGGGTTACCTTCAAAATGAGAAGTGGAATTTCCCATTGAAGTTTTCCCTAGAATGAACCCAATTTTTTTACCATCATACCACAAGTTGATAGGGGAGTTGTGGGAGTTAAACACTATGATGGAAGAGTTAGATTATTGGGGATCCATTTTTCTGAGTGTTTCACCTTAGGAAACCCCAATATTATATTTTAAAAAGGATAATAGTAGTTCATGATAGTGTATTGACTGCCCTAAATTGAATCACGCGAAGTGAAATAATAAATATCCATTATATCATATTGATATTTTTTTGAATAATTTAAAGTATATGGGTATTTTTTTTAGATTTATATTCTCTTTGAATATCAATATTTAAGTTTAAGAGAGGAGGATGTACCAAAGACATATTTTCAGTGTCATTATGGCCATTATGAGTTCTTGGTCATTCCTTTTGGTGTAACTAAGGAACACATAAAGTTCATGGTTTTAATGAAAAATATTTTCAACAATTGTTTGGAAATTTTTTTATAGGGTTTATAGATGAAATTTATTGGTCACTCTGACATTGTTACATCTGATGGACTACTAGTGTTTTGAATATTATGTACCCAATACTTTACTAGACAACTATGAAATAAATAGTTTATGTCAGATGTTAGTCCCATAAGGAAAATTGATGAACCCCAAGAGTTTATATATCCTTTATTTTTGATTTTTTTTGAAATTAAAAGGATTAGAGATAATTAAAACTAATGTAATTGGTTTTAAAAACAATCAATTAAAAATAGAAGTAAGAAAATGATATTAAATGAATGATTTTTAAAAGATGTCATATCATTCATTAATGAATTAGTAAAAATTATTGGTTGTAATATTTTGGTCAGTTCTCTTGATTATACTTAATCTAATATATATCATTAGATTAAAAAATAAATCGAACTGAGATCATAATGTTCAATATTATATAAAAATTATGAATGAAAAATACTATTAATAGTTAAATCCTCTCAAACACCTTAGATATATGACCTTAATAAACCATTTTTTCAAATATTTATTGAGTAATGATATATTAATGATTAAACTCAAAGTGATTCCAAATCAAAAAAACCATACCATGAATGATTAAGAAAATGTAAAACTATAATGAATAAAGAAAATAAATTAAAAATAAGTTAGACTTACTTTAATTAGAGATAGAATTGATAAAATGATATTTATAGAATTAAAATGCACATATGAAAACTCAAAATAACTAAGGTAATTTTAAACAAAATCTAGATTTCATTTAACAGATATATAAACATTAAATATATAAACAAAATCAATAATAGTGTAAATGAAGTCACTATGCCATGGTGGGGATTTTTTCCAAGGTAAGAAAGGTCTATGTCTTCAATACGGCTTCTCCAAAATAGTTCAATCATCATATCTCGTCACTAAAATATCTTTTTTATGTTGTGGTGAGAAATATATGTAATAAACCATCCCAGAATACTGTATAAACTAATAACCGATTTGATTCTCCATAATTACGAAGAGCATTATTGATCTCCATGGGTTGGCGACAAACACTTGGACATTAAAAATTAACCAATGGGAATAATTTCTCCCACAAAATCCAACAAGTACAGATTAAAATGAGGAATCATAATCAAATATATAATGAACAATACATACATATTATGTACAAGAAGACACTAACAAAAAATGAAAGTGGAACACAACCACTAAAACCGGTCTCTTCGTGTTCCTCGACCACCTACCATGTCCCATGTCACCAACCTTGGTCACACAAAAATGAACCCACAAAAGAAGGTGAGGGAACAAACACTTTAAATAAGATAATAAAAGATGGAAACACATAAATGTACAAGTATTGTGTGAGATAAATATCCTAGTACGATTTCAACCTGGATTCTATGTATTTACTTAATAAGTTAATTTAAATATTCTAATAGAGGAGTACAAACAAGAGAGCTAGTAAATTAGTTAAAAAATAGAGTTTTAAACAATTACAATCATTCATAATACTAAACCAGTTGAACATGAAATTTCACTATTAAAAAACTAAACATTTTCATGAAAATATTTGAAAACAATTTCAAAAGATAAAGTTAGATAATTAAGAAAATATGAGAATATACATCTGATATGTAAAGAGTAATAATAATAAATTCAAAAGATTAATAGTGCATAATAACATGAAGAAAAGAAACTCTGGTGCCAAATGGTGACAACAATTGCTATCATGTATCAAGATCATGTATTTGGTTTTCATGGGTACAACCATGGTACGATAGTGAGTCTATACAAAAAATAGCTAATAAAATACAATATGGCCAATTTATGGGCATTCATATAGTTTCACAAGTCTAAGGAAAACTAGTTCCATGCACACCCTCTTTATTGGCTGCAAGTCCATAGCCTGAACCCTTCACTTTCTCTATAGATCTACTAGAAGGGTGTGAGTCTGCTAGTGAAGAATATATCTAGTTCATGTAAACTAACTATCTAGGTTCCCATGAATAGAAACAAGAGTTGAGTTAGATAATCGAGTTATGAGGATGATTGGATCCTTATAATTCAATGGCATTGTCCCTAATAACACATCTCACTCTCACCCACAATTCACTCAAAGTAAATAATCTCTTTTTCAACACCCAAAAATGAGAGGTAGAGGATGAAATAAAGTCACATAAGGGGTGATAAAAAGATAGGATAATAATAAATTGAAAAATGATCCATCAATAATAATCAATTATGTTAAAATTATTTTAAATAATTTCACCATTTAAAAAAGGTAACCATACCTTTTTCCTTTTACAATTCACTGTTAAAATTCAAAATGGGCCATTAAAATGATACAAAATTCATTTAATCATTTCAATTTTCAAAATTGTAAAAGTACCTACTTTATTTTAAAATGCATCATTAAAATTCCAAAAGGGCCATTAACATAATGTATTATTTCAATGCTTCCCAAAACAATTTAAAGGAAGTATTACAATTTTAAAAATGACTAAATACATCTCCAAACATGGGTTCACGCACTATTTCCATTGGAATAAATCATTTATTTCAAAAAACCCAAGATAACCCATTTCAAAACAAGGTTAGAATCATTCCAAGGTGATTCTTGTTCATTTAGTAAATCCAACCATTTGAGACTATTTATATAACATTAATTAGTTAAATTAATTTAATTCTAATCATGGAAATTCAGCTAATGAATTAGAACTCGAGCCAAAGCCCTCATTTTCATCAAAACAATCTTAAAAAACTCTTTAAAAGTAACTTCAAACAAACATGAAATATAATCAATTGAAAACAAATGTGAGAAAGATCAAGATTATAGCCATTCAATTAATACCATAATCAATTCAAAGAGAATAGTGTCAAAGAACCATTTATAAGAAATTTCATGGATGAATTTTATTGAACACGTATTAGAAATTTAGAAACATGTATATATTAATTTATCTAGAAACAATGAATCAAAATATGAATGGAAATCAATGAAATAACTAATTCGAAATAAGGAACCCAACTGAAATAATTCAAGATGCATATCCTTCGATGGAGATCACCAGATCTAAGGAAATGGAGCTTGGAAGAAGAGAGAGGAGATCCTAGATCAAAAATTGGACATTAATAAATCATGATACAAAAAAACTAAAGGAAATCATAACCTTTAGAAAGAATAAATCTATTGGAGAAGGGAGATCCACGAAAAATAGGAGAAGAACTCACTAAAAGAGATGATCTGCACTTCGATAGGTGCTTTGGTCTGATGTGAGATGAGGTTTGGCAGAGCCAAAATGGATTTAGAAGGATCCCAAAATATATAAAATTGATTTAGGTTAATGTGGAAGGAGATTAAGGTCAATTAAGGTGGGTTTTAGTTCTTTAATTAAAATTTTTGGAAGATTAATTTATTCATTAATAGTTTCCAGGGTTATGTCACATGGATTTCTCTAATCATGCACAAACTGTGCACCATGAATAGACCCACTTGAAGTGTTTCATGGTTTGGAAGCACACTTTATCAAATTTTGTTCCAACCATACAACCCCATAATATCCAGGCTACAAACATTATCAAACCGTGCTCAAACCATTCAGAAACTGTGCTAGGCATATAAACCATAAAAAATGTTAATAAAACTCTAGAAATGACATGTGAAGATACCCAATCAAAGGGTAATCAAATAAATGGGTCAAAACACATAAAAATCGGTAATAAGATGATAAAAATTACCACTATAAGACTTTCCATCCCCATAATGGTTCCAGTATGAAATATAGAACACGATGACACAATAATAACACCCTCACATATCTTTTGAGGTGAACGGTACATGGTATAGAAAAGAGACTCACCCAAAAAATAAAAAAACACACAACTCCATGATCAAAACAACAAGACCATCACAAGTCTCTAATAAAGTGAATTAAAAGAGACATATCATAGGTATCCCCACTAATTAAAGATTTAGTAAAAGGTATAATCATATGAAAAGTACGTCCCTTAAACCCAAAGAAGAGACATCAACTGTTTTCTTGGAGATAAAAAATTAAGATCATTAATATACAAGAAAGTTAAAGAATTGGAAAATGATTTATATCATGGAAAAGTACTAAATGCATCCTAGTAATTTTTTTTCAAACGGAACCTCATACCTCACAGAGATCATTAAAACAAACAAAAAATTCACACTCTTCATGGTCTATCAAAAATTCAAATCATCTATGTTAGCGGAGTACATTCCGTAGGAATATCAATTTACATCTATAAAGAAATCACATAAATAGGTCAGTAAACAACAGGGCACCCCACTATCACATGGGAGATTATAAAATTTGCTAAATTGAGGTCTAACCATCAAGTCAAAATATGATGAACACCAAAGGAAAAATAATCAAAACATTGAGAGAAGGAAACCATTATTACATCCACAATACAAAAATGGCCTAAACCATATTACACAAGATAACTCTACAAAGATACCAACATAAAAGTTTTTAAAAATAGAGACTCCAAAAGAAGGAAAAATCAAACTGTTTCCACTCTGAAGTTGGAAACATCAACCTGGAAACTGGAAGCTCCTCCACTGTGTGAGCAGGATCACTCTAATGACTATGGATATAGCCCTATCATCATGAAGCATATGATTACCTATAGTCAAGAGATGAAATTCCTAACCCAATTTCCCCTTTCAGTTCTCCCAGCATACAAAACTACATACAGTGACCAAAGAGGACACACCATTTAAAAACACTTAGAGATTTTGAAAACAACTTCTTAGAATGATAATGTTATCTAAATTAGAAACTCTGTAAATGTGGAATCTATAAATTCTTATTTATTTTCTATCACTACTTCATTAAAAAAGTCTCTTTCAAGCATCTCTGGGTAAGAGATCAATAATTTTACAAGAATGGTAGTTACAACGTCTAGGTGTATACCTTTTACAAAAGAAACATCCATACTAAATTAATTACCAAAAAGATAACGTATGAAACAAACCAACCATGAGAAAATATTTTAACACTTCACAACTGATATATCATCTTTCTTGAACCATTAGAACTTAGAAACATTCTCCTTCCTCGCTTCCTCATGATACTTTTATTGAATGAAGACTGACATGAATAATTTACAAGAAACTATTTCATACATACCAGAGGTAATCATAATTTCCCACCACTCCTGGATAGGTCCCTCAAATAAAAACTTGATGGAATTGACCTTTAGAGATTCAGGAGTCTTGAGAGTATCAAATATCACATCAACCTATTCAATCCCCAAAACTAGATCAAGAGAACCTTATTAACCTATATAAAAATGTGGATTACAACTCAAGAATTCATGGATGGGGTTCAATGTCTGGAATGTCTCTAGCTCCACCACTCAATATGGAGTCTGGGTGGATTCGTTGATAAGGGATTCAACTTCTGGAAAATGCGAGGAACTACTTTAAGGATTAGACTATAAGACATACTCTCTATCATTCTCAAAGGAATTTCTAGGAGATATTTTTTAACATCACAGAACATATGAATATCAAATAAAGCATCAGAGGACACTAAAAAATTTCAAAAAATCCTTTAAAGAAAGTAACAACCCACTATAATCAATACATCATTGATTTCACAACACAAAATATTTCACTATTTATTAAAACATTAATCTTTCATTTCAAAATTTTAAATCCTGTTATAAATCTATTTTAGTTTCAAAAATCCATTAACATAACATATAAATATTTCAATGGTTTCAGAATCATTAATCCTATTTATCAATTTAAAAAAACAATTTCTATTTAAATCAATTAAAACCAAAATTTCATCCTAAAACATTATTTTACCGGATCACATAATAGTCTTTGATAATTAGTTTTTCAAACCAAACATTTCATAAAACTCAATCTTTGGTAATTGATGACATTTTAAAAAAGACCCTAACCAAAATATTATTTACGAAAAAATATAGTTTTCATAATGGATTTAAAAATATCAACAAGGGATTAAATTTGAAACAAAAAAAATTGAGTTAAACAACCCACAACCAAAACCCACATAAATAATCTCACATAGGTGAATTCACTTGAAAGAAAATGGATAAGGTCTCATGTTTAGAGCCATGTTAGAATGGAAAAGGGATTTGTTGTATGGGCTATTAATCCACACACCAACCTCACAACTATTCATGGTTGGAATTCTATATAACCACACTGATTTTACATGGTTTTATAGAAGGTAAAAACATGGTTCCACCGTGGTCATACTATCATTATAGTTAAAAAACTCATATGATATTATCCAAATAAAATATAGTATCATTGGGAATCCAAATATAATTTATCTTCAGAAAACCAATAAATCAAAAGAAAGACTCAAGTCCTAACATCTATAGTAACTGATGTATCACCATGAAGGGGTGGGGATTAAGAACCCACTCATGGACTACCTCTTGAGTCCCAACACACTATTAATCTCCTTCATACAAAGAATCACCACAAATTACATAAGGAACTCAAATTCAAGTATTCCCCTTTATGTAAAGATATCATTTGGTATCATTTGTTATGAACCAATCCAGAATAACATATAGACCGGTACCAGTGTTGATTCTCTACTAAACCGAAGAGAATTTTTGATATCCATGGGCAAACTAAAAGAACATGCACATTAAAAATTCAATTATGGGAATTATTTTTCCAACAAAAGAAAACTGGGATAGAGTACAATGAAGAAAAATCATCAGATATATATCAACCGATACATATATACTAATTACAAGAAGACACTAATAAAACTATATGTAGAACACAACAAGTAAAAACCATCTCTTGGTGGTCCTAGATAACCAACCATATCCCAAGTCACCCACCCCTAGTCATAAAAGAATGAGCCCAAAATGATGGTAAGAGCATAAACCCATGCTATAATATAATAAAGGTCGCAAACACAAAAAGGTACAAACACGGTGTGAGATAATGATTCATGTGGGATTCCACTAAAGATTCTATGAAATTACATCATATGATAATTCAAATATTCTAAAATCAGAGTAAAAAGGAGAAAGAGATATGATTATTTTAAAAATAGGGTTTTCAACATTTAACAATCATTTATATAACTAAACCAGTTAAACATTCCATTTCACCATTTAAAAACTAAACATTTTGCTGAAAATATTTTAAAACCATTTCTCAAGATAAAGTTATATAATAGAGAAAATATACGAATATGAACCTAAGATGTAAAGATGAATAAGAATCAATACAATAGAGTCAAGGTGCATAATAAAATCAAGTAAGGAAACTCCAGTTCCAAATGGTGACAACCAAAAATGTCATGTATCGATATCAAGTATATGTAAGTTATGGGAACAACCTATGTACTATAGTGAGTTCACCTCTTAACATCAAATCAAATAAAATATGAATAATTTCTAGGCTTATATATTGTCTCACTAGTCTATAGAAAACCATTTCCATGAACACCAGCTTTCCAAGATGTAAGTCTATAGCCTGAACCCTTTACATTATCTATGGATCCACTAGAAGTTTGTGAGTCCACTAGTGATGCATGTATCTATGTCACCTTGACTAACTATCCATGTTCCCATTAATATTACAAATATTTGAGTGAGGTAACTATGTTATGAGGATCATTACATCCCTATCAATCCTGGGCACTAGCCCTAATAACACGTCTCACTCTCACCCAAAATTCCCATAAAGTAAACAATACCACTTTCAAAACCCAAATATGGGAAGTAAAACAAGAATGAAAGTTACATAATTTATTATTAAAAGAGAGGATCATCATATATTTCCAGCCAGGAAATCAAGAATCATCAATACAGTTAAAATCCTTTAAAATAATTTGAAAATTCAAAAACATAAACCATACTCTATTCCTTTCAAAATTCATAATTAAAATGCCAAACATTCCATTAAAATAATCATCAAATCATTCCAAATTCTTTTAAACAATTCATTATTCAAAAGGGTGATAATACACACATCCTTTTACAATTCATCATTTAAATTACAAACATTTCTTTTAAAATAAGAATTTATTTCAAAGCATCCCTAAAGCATTTAAAGGAAGTATTTCAATTTTGAAAAGGATTGAATACATTTAAAAACATGGGTTCACACCCTCTTTCCTTATGAATAAATCATTTATTTGAAATAACCCAAGATAAACCATTTAAAAAAGGTAAAATCGTTCAAATGGGATTCTTGGTAATTTAATAAAAACAAGAATTTAAGAATATTTAAAAAATATTAAATAGATCAATTAATTAAATTAAAATAATTGAAACTATTTTTAAAAATCAAAACCTCAGAAATGGACCTCATTTTTACAAAAATATCCTTTAAAAACTATTTAAAATTAAATCCAATCAAAAATGGAATTTATACAAGCTAAAAAAATGTGAGAAATATAGAGATTATATCCATTCAATAAATACCATAATAAATTCAACGAGAATAGGTTCAAATAAGAACTTATAAGAAATTTCATTGATGAATTTCATTAAACCTGTATTACATATTTAGAAACATGTATCTATGAATTTATGTAGAAAAAATGAATCAAAAAATGACAAAAAAGTATAGAGACACCTACTTAGAAATTAAGTAATCCAACCGCAACAATTTGAGATGTGTCTCCTTCGATAGAAATCACCTTATCTATGAAAATAAATCTTGAAAGAAGAAAGAGGACATCCTAGATATAAAATTCCACATCAATAAATCATGATAAAAAATTAAAGGCCATTATAACCTTTAGTAAGAATGAATCAAGAGTAGAAAATAGTTTCAGTAACAGAAGAGAAAAACTCACGGAAAAGGAATATCTATATTTCTATTTCACTTTGATATGCCAATAGATGATTTTTGGGAGAGCCAAAATGGATATATAGGGATCCCAAAATTGGATAATAGATTTAGATTTGAGTGGGATTAATTTAGAGTTAATTAGGGGGGTTTCATGTATTTAATTAAATTTTTTAGAAGTTTAATTACCACATGCATGGTTTCTTAGGTTAAGTCATACGATTTGAACTAACTAAGAACAAATCATGCTCCTAGAGCCGACCCACCAGACGTTTTTCACATTGTGGATGCACACATTATAAAACAGTGTGCTAACCATAGGATCCCATATATTATAGGTTGCACACTTTGTCAAACTATTCTCAAATCGTGCACAAACTATGCACATGTCCTGAATCCTTAAAAAATGTCTAAAAAACACCAGAAACTACCCACAAAGATAATAAATCATTGAGTAATATAATTATGGGGTAAAAACTCATAAAATTAAGTGTCGGGATGAGTCAATATCTCCCCATGGTTATTGATTCTTTTTAAATTATATGAGATTTTATAGGATAGATAATATCTAGATTTATATTTTAATCTCATATCCAATCACCAGAATAACATTGTCACATTACCATTATATAAAGTGTGTCATGATCTTCTATATGAAATATATGGGTCATATTTAGTTCGGGTCTTAGGAATTTCATTTTATTTCCTTCAAATGGAATTCAAAAGATCTTGTGTTATGGTATAAAGATTGTTATGGTAGAAGATAAATTTTCTTCTGGCCCATGAAATAGATTCTCTATAACATAGATTGGTCTTGGATTCCCATTTTTCTTTATCATATCCTTTATGGATGTTTCAATGTTTCTCTATGCTGTAAATGATCTATTTTTTTCTTCTTTTCCAAATTTATCTATTTAATCTATAAAGTGAACTTCCATAAAAAGTTAATCAAAATAAATATTTATTGGCCAAAAATATGTTGAATTAACAATAAAAAATGCATGAATAAGTGAACATAAAATGATGTATCAAATTCTCTAACACTTAATATTTTTTTCTTGAAAATAATGGAATAAATGATTTATGAGGAAAAACAGTCATTAAACAAGAGAAAAATAGTACCAAAAATAACAATAAACCAAAGGTTTAATTTAAGAGCATAAAATTTCAACATGATCATTATTCTTAGGTATCCAATAATGCCTCATCATTTACTTCACATTTTAACCACTCATTCTATTCATTGTCATTTTTCAACCATTCCTTACACATCCATGCCCATATTTTGTTTTACCTTTCTAGAATATTTTAACTCAACGCGTGAGATGAAATTGAAAAATATGGTTATAGTCAATCTCATGTTAATACATTCTATTTAAAAGATTTCACATAATCTTAATCTCTACTGAAAAATAGGGTTTAATAATTTAAGTATAATGCATGAATTATCTAATCATCTTAATAAAAAATATACCTCATTATAATCATTTTAAAATATATTAACTCCTAAAAAATCCTCATTACTAATGGTCCTCAATAATGACATTCAAAATAATGATATAATTTTCTTTTTCTCTTTTATAAATTTTTAATTTTAATTTTTAATTTTAATTTTTAATTTTTCTCCATGAAATATTTTAGAACCAACAAAGAAAAATATAATTTATATTTGAACTAATCACCTAATCAATAATGAAAATAAATAAGTCGTTATTTTTATGTCATTTTCATATGATAATACAATGAATCACAAATCCTTTATAAGAATTGAGATTCTACTATATTAATGTGACTGTTGTTTATAAAAATTTAAAAAACATAATTAAATAATTTAATTAATACTGTTAAAAATATATATTAATTAATAAATATTTATATAATTACTCCTATATTTCATAGATTAAAATAAAATTTACTAAAATAATAGTTGATGAAATTTCAGCACCAAATGCATGATTCTTACATACATAAGTTTTTTTTGTTAAATTTCACACATATATATAATTATTCTCATAAAAATTACCTTTAAGTTGGAATCATCATTTCAAAAATATCAAATTTTTTATTATAATTCAATTATACCGTCAATTTTTTTGTCAAAAAGTAAAATATAGTATAAAAACAATGTATTTATTAGGACATCATAATGTCAGAAAAATGATACGATAAGTAATATGAAGGACTAATTGACCAAAAATTGGTTTATTAATTAAAATAATGCCTTTAAAAATATAAAATCAATTTTAAAAACCTATAAATAATCTTATAAAACCTAAAGTTTATTTTAGGATTCTAAAAGAAACTATTTATGAATAAGGATATTTTTTACATATAGAATAATATATTTTATAGGGTGTTTGTGATCCTCTATACATGTACTGCTAGATTCAGTTCTCATCGTAACTTAAAAAACATAATTTCCATGATACCAGCTGTAGAAGTCTGTATATAACCATCCATAATTATAAAATCAATAATGATTGTTATATATGTTACATCTCAATGATATTTTCTAGTTTAGAGTTTTAGAGAATGAGAACACATCATAAATTAATAAAAATCATTTTTTTATCAATCTAACATTCTTCCACTATATATGAAACTACATAATCCCTAATGTGTCTTTAACATATCCCATACACATGTTTAAATATAGAAATTTCATGTACAATAATTTTCTTCACAACCTAGGGAAATTGAAACACAATAAGGGGAAATATCATATTACTAATAAGAGAATAATTTAATTTATCCTGTAAAAAATAAAAGCATGATATACATAATATGGTAAGAATAAATAATCTGAATAATTGCATAATAAATTAAAAGTGAGAGCATTATATATCAATTAAAACAAATGAAAACATGGATATTAGTAATACTGATCTCATATTGATGTAATATATAATTTTAGACATAAAAAACATGCCAGAAAGGACTTATTCCATGACACTATCCAATTATTGAAAGAGGTATGCTCCAAAACCAAATCTTTTTTGTCTCATGATACCTATCAATGCATCAAGGTGATATAAAATTATGGATCCCACCTGTCTTCTGATTATTTCCAATGCATTCACTATAAGAGTCAACAATAATTTTCATAACATTTACTAAGGAACATATTACTGAATAAAAACAAGGATATTCATATAGTAAAAGATGTATAATGGAAATACATAATCTACCTACATAAGCAGTCGATAGAAATAATTAATATCAATACTTTTCCCCATGCCATTAAAAGGGATAACATGTTTATAACCCATTTATAGAAAAAATTACGATGTTAAAACAATATTTATTCTACTTTCTAATAACCATGTATATTAAAATAATAACATACAAAACACAAATACTTTTCCCCATGTAAATATAAGGAAATTATTTCTAGGTGAATGTTATCCAATACTAATTATATAAATTGTGATGTCTAGACCATATATATAAATCAATATACAACTAAGTAAACAATATAATAACATTATAATAATATATCTAGAGAAATAAGTTTTAGGGTTTTAAAATATCATAACCTCAATTTAACAAAAGAAAAAATAGAAGTTTGGTGACATAAATGAGAAATAACCTCACAAAAATAATACTTTTATCGATATAACAAAACAAGATCATAAAATATTTGTTTAATTCTAGGAGTTCAACCCCACAATTGATAACACATATATATTAGAGGAAAAATCATGAAAAAACTCATTAGTGTAGAACCTTTTGAAAATAAAAATGAAATTCAAAATGAAAATTTAAAATATCTCTTATAATTTTTTTATCATTAACATAAAACAAATTTTTACATGTCACATTCATATGAAGCTTTTGAAAATAAAAAATTAAATTTTTTGAAAAAAAATAATTTTGTCTTTAAAATATATAAATTTTATATCATAGAAATGGGAAGAGAAAGATAAAAAATGTGAAAGTTAATGGAAACATACTTTTTAGTATTTTTAAAATAATTTTATTTAAAACTCAAATTATAAGAAGTGTAAAAAACAATAAATTATATTAAATAATTATTTTCCGAATTTAGATTATAATAAAATATTAATATGGGAGAACACTATCATGGATGGATAAATTTCAATAATAAACAATATAACCAAAGGAAAAGAAAACTTGAGTAATCAATATCCATTATGGGCATCATACTCCATAAATAATGAATCAATTGAAAATTAGATTATGTTGAAAAAATATAATAAATATGAAAATTCCACATAATAAAATAAAAGAGTAGAATTTACCCAATTTATAAAAAAAAATTTCAATTCAACATTAATATTTCAATAAATGAACATTGAGTTTCCAAAACACTTACGGCTAGGGTAACACTTGAGTAAAAAGATATTTGAAAAAAGTACTTTTTTAGATTAGTTTATCCATTGAATTATAAAGAAATAATGTATTAAAAATTCATGGGATACTAAACCAATATAATAACATAAAAAATATACAAGGTTTATAACATGTAACATGTCTCAAAGAATCATAATTAATACCAATCAAACCCATACAATTTGAGTAAGAATTTAATGAAAACCCCAAGAAAGAGAGGGGTTTTAATTTAACATAAAATACCACTATTAAAATATTATTTCTATATTATGTAATAAATATGAAGTATATATATAGTATTAATGAAATGAGATGCATAATACCAAACATCTCTCAAAGAGAGGTATTTGAGATGAAAACCCCTTACCTAGATGCTGATTTGTTCTTCAATTGCACCAAACACACAAAATAATTAAATAAATTTCATTAAATACATTATAAATAAATTTATTCCTAAATATAATCATCTATAATTCCAATTTATAATCATTCTATGTAAATATATATTATATAGTTTTTAATAATTTTCAACACTTGGTTTAAGTAATCATTATTGCTTTGAAATAGTTTAGTAAAAACGTGATGTTATTTATTATTTTTATAAATTACATCACTATTATATCATATAAAAAACTTTAATATATTTTAAAAGATATTTTAAAATTCTATAATCTCATTTCATGGATGTTTTGGATACGATCTATGAGGTTGAAATTAGTGATGAACATGTTTTGGTGTTTCTTAACAAACAAAGGTTAATTTGTTAAATAATGAGTTAAATATTAATATAAAATTAGCAAAACCAAAACAATTATATTCATATTTATATAATATTAAAATATTAAATATGTTCTCAAATTCATCCAAGGTATAAATGCACAATATTGATTAATTGGGTGTTCAGACAAACCCAAAAATAAACACATCATGATTAATGAATGATTATGAGGAGGTTTAGTAGTAATATAATTATAATATAAGAACAATGATATTTTTTTATTACAGTGATATAAAATAATTTTAAAAAATTAAAGTGAGATAATAATCTATATAAATTCATTACATAGAATGATGATATCATTTTCCTCTTAGTTGGCTCTATTTAAACGATTAAATTAATGATAATCATTTTTTAATTATATCATTAATATGTTCTCCAATTGTTATATGATAAAATTAATTAAATAATAAATTTTTTTATCATTTAATACCATCCTCATGACCATCCAAGTAAAGGGGTGTTGAAAATAAAACTGAAAATCAGCCGTTCCATGGAGGGGATAATTCATATGTATGCATGGCTGGTTATTTAATATTCCATAGAACAACTGAAATGAATAATAGATTTTTATAATTTCAGAATATAAAATATTTTATAAGTATCATAATTATATTTTGGATTTATTAACATTACCATCCATACAATTTGGTGATGGAAGAAAAAACACATTACGTCATGGAGGCGATGGTCCACATAATAAATGATTCACATATTCATTTTTTTAATGGAAAATGGGATAATGATAAATGATTGTACAATATTTTTTAAAAAATTAAAATATAATAGTTATACTGATGTAATAATTTTTATGTAGTTAAATGAAATTTTGGGAAGAAGAAATTCACATAAGGGAATATGAAATTAATGGATATGTGAGAAACCTATTCTTTACACTTGGATAATCTTCATTGTGAATAGGTTTATGCCTTTGAGGGTTTGTATTTTGAGAAAAAAATAACTTCATTAAGGTGTATCAGATTATTTATGAGATGTATGGGTAGATATTAGTCTTAAACTAGGGGGTTTTGGTTTGAGTTTATGTGAGGAGAGGAGATCCCACTTTATAATTGAAAAGGGACGACATTTTAGTAATTACCAAAAAAAATTCAATAGTGTAGAGTTACTCCCAAGGAAAGTCACTCCAATGTTGATAAATAACAGAGGTGAGATTTTTTAAGGTTAATAAATTCCTCATAAACACATTAAAACACATGTTTTAAACATGCTTGAGGTTTTTTCTATTATGTTATTTAATTTTACAATTTTATCTTTTACCATGGTAACTTGTTTTTACCTAATGTTTCATATAATTTATTTTTAAAAATAAATTTGAACATATTAGAAAATTTCAAACCAATTCTTGTAAATTATAAATCCACTTAGTTTAATTCAATTTATAAACCTGTTTAATATTATGTTTAAAATAAAAATGTATATCTTATAATTTTTTTAACATAGTATAACTTATGTTCTAAAATATAAAATATTTGTTTTTAAGTTAAAGACAACAGTTTTTGAATTATAAATTACCATATAAAATACATATTTGGTCTTCAAAATGGTTTTATGAATTTTAAATTGATACTTATATACTAATAATTTTTTTGAAGTCATGTTATTTGTAAAAATTATATTTTATCACTATTCACACAAAAATTTTTCTTTTTAGAGACATACTAAAAATTAATATTAAGATTATATTGTTATTAATAATCAAAAAATTTTGTTCATTTTTTCATATTAAATTTCTACAATTTAATAATTCAATTTTCAAATAAAAAAATATAGTTGAAAATTATTTATATTAGAAAATAATTGTTTAAAATGTTAAATATTCTTTCAATTAATAATTAATTTATTGGTAATATATTATTCCTATTAATTTAACATTATCTAAAAATAATATACATAGTTTATTGAAATAAATAAATAATTTTTGAAAAATATAATTTTAAGCATAAAATGATTTTCTTTGTTTTTTAGCTAAACTAATTGAATTTCATTCATTTTAAAAGAATGTATTATTTTATTTCTATAAATATTTCAAAAATAAATTAATCTAGTTACTCATATTAATTAAATATCTAGGTATTAATGTTATAAATATATCATAGCTTCATTTTAGTTCAGTGTTTCATGATGAGAATTCTATCAAACACGTTGAATTATTTAAATGTATTAATATATTAAAATTTTTGTGTTCTACATTAAACCCCCTTATATAAATTACATCCTTGAAATTTAATGCACAAGATTAGAGTATTTTCTAAGGGAAATCATATTTAACATTAAAATTCTAGATAACAATGCTATTGTTTAGTATGTTTAAATCATTTTATCTATGTGAGATAAATAAATAAATAGATTATAAGCACTTTATAAAGAGATATAACCCATTCTTAATTTCACATAAAATTATACTATGGGAGGAAGTCATGTATCCATAAGAACTAACTTTCAACAAACCATGAAGATGATTTATATGATAATCGTAACACTATGGGTTTTTATTTATAACTCGATATATTATAGTTGGTGAAAACATACATGACATAAGAAACTAGAAAACATACAATGAAAAATCACTATCCACTATATTAGTGTTAGTTACATAATATTTTACTTATTCACATGGTCAGTTGTGGATATTTCTCTTATTTTCCCTTGGATTGGGACATTGATTCACATAATTACCAACTCTCTTGCAAGTAAAAAAGATATATTTTTATAGATTCTCTCTTTCCCTTATACCTTTGAGTCTGATGACCATTATCTCCACAATTATAACATTTAACTAAAACATTAAGACAAATTTCCCAATAAATATTCTTATATTTTTATCTTGTAGGAAATAAAATCTTATTTCCTTCACCATCTTTATGATTTAAAATTTCACATGATTCTATATTGCACTCTTTTGGGGTGTTTAGGACTTCTACTATGTTCACATTGTTAATATGATTTCATGATAGATGGTTTTGAAAAAGGATTCCCACTCTAACTCATGTTTCTATGGATTTTCTGGTTAGGTATTCTTTGAATTTTCTTACACATCTAGGGTTCATTCTAGTTCTAGCCATTAATAAAAAAAGGGTTAACATAAGTGAACAAATGTTATCAATAAGGAATAATTATCATAATAAATAATATAAATGGGATTCAACATTATTTTTTTACCATTACCATCATATTATCCTATAATTCCTCTAGTTAAACATACAATAATCTTATCTTAACCTATAAAATTCTAGGTTCAACCCATGTTACATTGATTTTAGTTCTTTCATACTTCCTAACATAATCTTGAAAATAGAGGTCCAAACCACTATTAAAATTCATAAAATATTATAAACCCAAAAATTATTGAAGCCCATGATCTCCAAATACATCTTATCACTTATCCAATAAAGTGCATATCAATTAATATGTACCTTAACTTATGGATTTATACATTTCAGTCTATGTTATCTATGGTCAATTTATTATTAGGATATTTAACATAAACATATTGAAATCCTTAGTAATTGGTAATAAATATAATATAAATTAACTAAAGCATATCCCCATGGAATATAAATTCAAGTGTGATGTTAGGACTCTTTTTCATACACCGGGATACTATCAAGTTAATACCCAATATTCCATTTTTAGGGGTTTTACCACTAGGTACATCTATGCTAGATATTACATCAAATTGTAGTACCCAAAATGGAATCAATTTTTAGTTAAACCATGTAATCCATAGTTTAATAAAAATTTGGACTCCAACCTATACATAGAATTATATCTTAGACTTATCCCAAGGTATTTCACTGATGATATTTTATACTAATCTAAAAATTAAAAGTGAATTATTATTCTAATATTAAATCTTATTCTTTCAAAAAGGTTTATGTATACCTTTAAAATTATGATAAATAATAACTTATAAACACTTAAATTATCATAAATAGCATTATAATATCTAAAATTGTCTAAAACATTCATTTGATACCAAGAGTGATGCCCCATATCTATACTCTAAGATCTGATGCTCATAGATACATCCTTTTCATACATTATTTGATACCGAATATAGAATCCCAATATTAACCACCAATAATTACAAAATCAACCATAAATATTTCATCTATTACATATAAAGTATATTTTTAGTTTTATATATTTAGATAATTTTAAAAAACAATAAATTAAAAAAAACCATGTTCTTTTAATTAAGAATACATTTTACCCACTATATTCAAAACTACTTAATCTATAATGATTCTTTAACAATATAACTCCTCGAAAGGAGACTTGAGTTATCAGTATCACTTATGAGTAATATAGTATATGAAACACGAATCATTTTGAATTTTTTTGTGAAATAAATTTAAATAATTATATAATACCATATAAATAATAAAATGGAATAGTTTACCCAAATAATATGAAATAATTTCAATTTTATGATAATATCTTAATGAATGAAAATTGAGTTACCGAAACCCATATTAATTGGGTAACACTTAATTCAAAATAAATTTATAAAAAGGTATTTGATTTGGATTAGTTAATTCAATTAATAAAACTTAAATGATATATATATTAATAATGGGATATTAAATTAATATATCACTATACAAGGACACATGGTGCATAACATGTAACACATCTCAAAAAAATAAAAATTAAGACCAAGAAAACCCATGCAGCTTGAGTAACACTTTAATAAAAACCCATTTAAATAAGGGGATTATAATTAAACATAAAATAAAATGGTTAATATATAATTTATGATATGATATATCATATAGTCAGTATACACAGCACATAAATAAAACTAGTATCATAACCCCAAACATGTGTTAGAGAGATAAAATTTAGATGAAAAACCGTTACATCGGCCCTGATTCATTCTGAACTTGCACAAAAAAATGAATAATAAAATTAAGATAATTAAATATACAATAAATAAACTTATTCATAAATATATAAATTCGTACTCATCATTTATAATCATTCTATACAAACACACACACACATTAATTAGTTCTACATATTTTCAACACCGGGTGTAAGTAATCTTCATCGCTTTGAACTAGTTTCATAAAATAGAAGTTAGTATATATCATTTTTCAAAATTAAATATCTATTATATAATATAAGGTAAAGGGATATATTTTACAATATATTATATAAATCTATAATATAATTTCATGGTGTTTTTGGTTATGTTAAATGAGGTTGAAATCATCGACGTGTAGGTTTCAATGTTTCTTAATGAATGAACGGTGATTAATTAATTAATGTGTTAAATATTCATATATACATACCAAAAAAATTATTTACATATTTATATAACAATACATTATTAAATATGTTCTCATAGTCAATAATGATATAAATTCCTTGTATTATTTAACTAGGTGGCTAAATTGATGCATATTTGAACCTACCATGATTAATGATAGATTATGAGGTGGGTTTGTTGTAATATCATTATAAAAAAGTATAATGATACTTTATTGTGATTATTGGTGTGATATATCATAATTGAAAATAATTATAAAGATAATATAATTTATATAAAGTCATTACATAGAAATAAGACATCATTTTCCAGTTAGTTCACTCAGTTTAAATGATTGAATTAGTTATATTAATTTCATGTTCATATAATTAATAAGTTGTCCATTTTTCCACAAAAAAACCATAATTATAACATAAAAATTATATTTACTATTTAATATCATCCTCATCACCTTCCATGTAAGGTAGTGATGAAAATAAAATTGAAATCAGTCATTCCATGGAGGCGGTAGTCCACAGATACACATGTCTAATGATTTCATATGACATTGAATAATAGAAATGTATAATAGGTTTTATAATTTTAGAATTAGAAATTTGTTATAAATATCATATTTATGTGTTAAATTCCCTATTAGGTTTATCCTTGTAAGGAAGAGAAGTAAAATTAAACATGTCACATTGTGGAGACAGTGGTCCGCACAACGAACGATTCATGTATTCATTAATCTCAATGGAAAAGGGGAGGGTGGTTTATGATTGTACCATAATTTTAATAACATTAATTATAATAATTATAGTTATTTATTAATTTTTAGATAAATAAAATATATTTTTATAATAATAAATATATATAAGTAAATAGTAAATGAAAAGAGAGGTTAGAAATATATACCTCACCACTTCGATTATCTCCATTGAAAAGGGGTTTAATCCTTTGTGGGATGATGTTTTTAGAATAAATTAAAATAATTACGTTTTATAACAGTTTTTGAGAGAGTCTTGGGAAACGTTTGTGTTGAAATAATGGGATTTTTGGGAAAGGGGGTGTGGGGGTATGAGAACCCCATTTATAAGTGAAAAGGGATGAAATTTTTTTAAATACCCAAACCATTTAAAGAATAGTAAGTCTCTATTAAATAATTTAGTTAGAAATTGATAGATAAAGGAGAATGTATGTTATAAGGTAATTAATATCCTAATACATGCATTATCACACATGTTTTAAATAAGTTTGAGTAATTTTACTCTAATATTATTTACTTTTACAATTTTTTCTTTTACCATTGTTACTAGTTTTTACCTATGATAACATATCCATTATGCTAAAAAAAGTTTTAATTATAAGATAAGATTGAACCACTAATTATTATTTTTAATTCATTTCATTTGACACCATTTACAAATTTAGTAAATATTAATTTTAAAAATAAAAATTTATAATGTTTTAAAAAATATATTTTATTAAATATTACTTATGTTTTAAAATATATAAAATGGGATTATAAATTAAAAAATAGTATAATTATAAATACAAATATAAAATACATACAAGGTGTTACAAAAATATTTCATGAATGTATAACTTATAATTTGGTAACAATAATTTCATTAAAGTCGCGTTATTTGTTAAAATTACATTTTTCTTTATTTATCAAATTTTTTTAGGAAAATCCATGAAATAAATATTTTTATTATATTATTATTATTAACCCAAAAATTATATTCATTTTATAAAATTAAATTTCAAAAATCTTATAATTCAATTTTTCAATAAAATTGCAAAATATATTGGAAAACTATTCATATTAGAAAATAGCTTATTAAAATTTTATTTACTATTTATTCATATTTTTATCAATTAATAATTAATTTATTTGTATTATATTATTCATATTATTTGATCATTATATAACCATTATATTCTTAGTTTCAGGAAATAAAACATCAATTTTAGAAAAATAAATTTTAAATATAAAATTATTCTCTTAGTTGTTTTATCTATATTAATTGAATTTCATTCATATAAAAGGTATCTGTTATTTTAATTATAAAAATATTTTATAAATATATTACTTAGATTCATTCCAAATAATACAACAACTAGGTTTTAACTTTATAAAATTATCACGATTTTATAGTTCTCTATTGTAAATGGAAAAAGTTATCAAACACGTTAATAAATTTTAAGGCAATCAGATATTAAAAATTTAATATGTTATATCATTTTGTTCTTAAATAATTAAAATCCCAAAACTAGTACCTATAACTAAAATATCATTATCTAAAACAGGGTTATGGCTAATGGTTTTCTATTTTTTATAACCAATTTTCCATGGCCCAAGGTTCAATATTAATAAACAAATCACCATCATTTTTTATAAATACCCACCCAGTCATCCATTCCACTCCACTAAAAATCAACCAGGAATCAATATACTCTAAATTTACATCTCAATAGTCTCTTTAAGAAGTTTCTATGGTTATAGTGTGTTCCTACCATGATTTAATAAGTTAATTTTCAAGGAAAGTGTTCCTAACCTCTTCTCTACCTTTATTTTGTAATCCTTCCTTTTAATTTTCTTTCAAATGAAAAATATTATTAGGAATAATATTTATAAATTCATTTTTATATTATAAATGATATATCACCATTCCCACACATTATTCTACCCCTTTTATCAGTTATAACACGCAAATATAAATGTATCCATAAAAGAACCTAAAAGTTTTAGAAAGTATGTGGTTTTCTAGTAATGAAATCCATTTTTGGAAAAAAAAATGTAGATTTCAGATATATATTGTCATACCTATATATCTACTATTGTGTTTTTATTATAAAATAACTATATTGTGTTTTTAAAATATTCAGTTGAGTGATTTTTAGTCTCATATTTTGGTCCTTATGTGATGTTATTGATGTAATCTAGTTGAAGTTAGACAATCATGTTGATGAATTTGAAGAAGCCTTGATGATGTTGATAATATTTTAAGGGTATCTTTAAATCCATGTAAGGAAAGTTCCAAGGTGTTTGAATTATTAGGGATAACCATGAAGGGTTACTTGTTGAAGTGGATACTAATAGGAAGCACTAACTAGTCAGTTTAGAGCCACCAACCACCTGATGGTAAAGGTAGTAGCATCACCATATTGTAAAAGATTACTGACCAGATGGTAAAGGAGAAATATCCTATTGATTATGGAAAGAAGAAACAAAGAATCTCTAAAATTCCAACTAGTTATCTGATGGCATCAGTTGTCTTACTAGTGGATACAATCTATAATCTTATGAGTTGTATTTAATGTTGGTAACAAATAATAGGCTTTATCCATTTAATCCATGAGTTGATTATATAATACCTAAGATATTGTGAAGCCTATAAATTTAATTCAATGGAGTCTCAGATCAAATTTCATAATAAAGGTGGAATTAGAATTCTCTAATAATGGATATATAACAATTCTTTCTTAATCTACATGACCTCTCTTAAAGAACTAATTCTCAATTATCAATTTCTAAATGTCTCCCGCCTTTATATATATATAAATCATCTTGTCAAATAATTATAGAGAGATATGAGACCATAATTATAATGGGATTTAACTAATAAAACCTTTATCTTCTCCACCAACCTTTTACCATTGGTATCATTATATTTCTATCAAAAACCAAGAGAGGCTTGGTTACCTTCTATCTACATAAAAAATAAATGGAAAATATGTTATTTAATTTCCATTAAAATAAGTGGACAAATAATACAAAACTCTAAACCTGATGGGAGGATAATTATAGGATCATACTGAGTAATTTATGAACTCCTGTAGCAAATATTGTTTTCTATCCCTTTCATTTTACACATTCCATCAACTGATCTATATAAAAAAAAGTGAATAAATTTGATATCTCTATTTTATGATATTCTTACACACTTAGTTATTTTATATATTAGCCTTTTCATATAGATAAAATTTAACACTTTATCACTTTGTCTAATCGAAATCTTTTTTTTGGATATTGTTGTTTCAATTTTTAAAAGGAAATTCAACCATATT